>CM037032.1:91188853-101188853 GCA_020882235.1 Schizaphis graminum
TTTCATAATACCTAAATCATAATATTATCATATTTTTTTAAAATATTTTTGTATGTTTCGGTCATATAGTATATGACTTATAATTGACAGTGAATGTTGTAAAAATGCATGAAGTTATTACCATTATTAGGTATTATTATTATTATTATATAATGTATGTTAACTACCTACCTGTGTATTGTAATAACAAATTATGTCTAATATATTTCATGTCTCAACTTTTTTTTTTTACCTGTAATAGTACAAACTGTCCGCCATGTAAATTTTATTACTTTATGAAATAGTACAAACTGTCCGCCATATACATTTAATTACTTTCTGAAATAGTACAAATTGTCCGCGGTTTTTATTTTTTCTGGTTGACCGTTCAAAGTGTCCTACAACCACCTGGGCCAATTGTTTGGGTCAAATCATCTAGGGACTCACTTAAGCAAACAACCAATTGCATCAAAATTGGTGCAACCGTATAGGAGGATTTTAGTAACATATTATACACACTTAAATAAGAATAATTATATATACGTCATATAACTTGTGTAATATTTTTTTTTTATAAATTATAATTTTTCAACTGTTTTTTATTACTTTACAAATGTCCAGAGGAAATAACACCCCTTAGTGTAGCTGTATTATTATTATAGATAGCGTAGACCGATGAAAGAAAGTACAATTTATGTGTTTTCACCATTTAAGTAAATTAGTTAGTACATTTTTGTTTAATATATTTAATCATTTATCAAGAACATTAATTGCACGGGAGTAATAAAATGGTAGTGTTATAATTGTGCGCATTGTTATAGTTGAACTTTGTGAGAACTTATAATATCATATAATATATTACATCTTATGGGTATTTTTATGTGGAGGGGGTAATATTATGGTGAAGACATTTCTCTACCATCATCGCTTTTAGATATTAGTGTTTTTTCATCGGTATACTGTAAATGTAAAATAATTATAATAATATTATGTAATATATGATTATCATTTATAAATCATTTTTTATTTGTTGTGTTTTAAAGTATACATATATTTTTTAATGGCTATCATTCATTGAAGATTATGTTACATTTCACCTCAAATCAACTAACATTCAAGACGAAATACTTGCTGAGCGAAGAATATGTGGTAGTTAAAATTGAAATTAAATTATATATTTTCAGTCATAGCCAAAAATGTTTCACCTTTATGTATTAATTTTATATTTGCCGGTTATTTAAGATAAGGTTTATAGGTTTATGTTGGCGATCCATAAATAAATAATTATTAAGTCCAAATAAGTTATTGATATAATATCTTAAGAATTAAAAAAATCGATATATATATATATTATGAAATAAAATTAAAATATTTTTAATTAATATGAGGCATATTATAAAAATTATATTTATTGATATTTAATGATTATTTTATAATATTGTTATTGTGTTGAGAAGGGAATAAGAAACACACGTCTTAAAATGAAAAAAAATTGCTACCAAATATTTTTTCTCATTTTATTAATAAATCTCAAGAATACTATTTCTAAAACTTGGTAAAATGTAATATAATGATATTAATAGTTGCTTGTAAATTTTTTTTGTCGTCTCAAAAGCATGGTGATATTAATTATTTTTTTTTTTTAATTATTGTTTTATACAAATGTATTTTGTATACATTTATATAAATATTTTTTTAATATGTTGAAAGTGAAACATTTTACTAGTGATAAATGAACGCAATATTTTATTATTTGTAATCAAGTTACTTCATAATTATAATTTAAAATTTGCCTAAATAAAATAAACACATTTTTTTTTTAGACTTTAAAATGCTGTAAGCACAAAATATTAAAAAACAATATGTATAATTGTTTTTTTTTAAATTATACTAAGAATATTTACTTAGTAAAAGTGATGAATATTCCTTGTTTACCATCTACCACTGAACTAAATAAACATCACTAACCATCTTTTATAAAATAGGAAAAATTCTTTTAAAAAACCAAGGATCAAAGTTACTCCATTTGGAAAATTCTTAATTCTACGAAAAATATAATTTTTTTCTATCTTTTACATTACTGCATAAATTTGTTATTCGATATTATATAATATTATGATAATTGTTTTATACTACTTAAAGGGTGTCCTGTAGTGATATATATACTTCAGTTTTCCTAACGATAACTCCTAATTTTAAAAACGTTGTATTTAAATATATTATTTAAAGATTTAAAAAATCAGAATTTAAAAAAAAATGATTATCAACTGAAAAAACAAGGTCATTCATTCTTGATAATTTATATCATATATTGTTATGTGTACTAGTACTGCAGCGAAGACTGTTCGGAAGACCTGGATTAATGTATGTAAGTCGAGTAAACTAGTGGCCTTCAGTCCTTTGGAGAGGTAGCTTAACGTCTATTAGAGAACTGACAAAGTGGCCGTAAAACCCATCGTCAAATTGTGCGGATCGCGCAGCCCTCGGATAATAATATACATTTCTATAATAAAGGTTAGGTTATCGTGGTAATAGGGTAGGTAGATACACGATTGCGTACATTAATCAGGCGGTGTAAATAGAAGCAGAACGAACCCGTTAAAAGGCGAAAACGAAAAGATATAGTTCACCCACACTATATAATAATATAATATTGCGTTATAATAATGCACCTTCAATATTTCGACGTAATACGCCATGTATCGTTTTAAAAATAATATCGATTATTATTAATTTTATGCAATATAAAACTGTGGTGAGTTTTTACTTATTGTTATTACTATTAAATATTCTCGGTTTAAGTTAAATTGGACAAACGCAAAATAATACTTATTGAATTATAAATAGATTTTATGTCATATTAATTTAAATGCTGAATGAAACGTATGAGTTAAGGCATGTAATCAAATTCTGCAATTTCCCAGAAATTATGATTTTATTACTGAAAAACTAAGTTTGACTACTTAATTTAAAATCTCAATTGATTTGCTATTGACTCGTAATTAATATGACATTGATAAAATCATAAACAACTTTTTAAAAATATATAGATAAGTTAACCAAATTCACCGAATAAATACAAAATAATATATTTAAGCTTACGTATTTTATAATTCTTAATATCTAACTTATACATATTGCGGTATATTTTTCAGTAAGATTTAGTAAGAACTATTATTAGTAATTTATAATTTATTGACAGATCAAAAATATGTTTTGATTTACCATTTCCCTTTATTAATAACTACATTTTATAGTACGAAAAAATATAAATATAAAATTTAATTATTAGTTTGTAATTTATTAACTACTTACTAGTGACCTACTATAAATTATTTGGAAAAAAATTCAGAACCTCATTTCTACATTACTTGTACTTTCTTAATTAATTAGTTTCTGTTATATAAGAGTTAAAAATTTTATTTATTAATTTGAAAGAATATATATTTTTTATGTAAATTTAATTTAATCCTTAAAATATAATGATACTATAAACTAAAAAATATAAATATAAAATAAATTTCAAACATTTCTCATTAAAAAGTAATGATTTATTTTTATTAATATTATTATTTTTTACTTTCCTTTTTTTTAATAGGTTTCTTCTTTCGAAAATATAATGATTTTTAAATTCATCATATCGTTAAGGACATTTTTTAATATTCAAGGATTTTTTTATTACCTTTAGTGAGCTGAATATTTAAATACTTTTCTTAAATACGTAATATTTCAGTATTGGTGAATGAAAATTATATAGCAGTATAATAATGACAAAATAAACATCCTAGCTAAGCTATATATTATTTATATTTTCAGTCGTCCAAGACTACAATAATTAATAGTTACGAAACTTATAGGTAATTATACAATTCACAGTAATTAAAATTATTAATTAATTTGAAATGTTTATATTATGATGATAAAATTATCAAATGTGTAAGTGTGATGAACAATTCATAAAATGAAAGAAATATAAAAATACGCAACTCAAATTTTTTTTTTATTGTATATTTTATTTTATTTCCAAAATATAAAGAACATAATATGATATTGTTTAAATAACAAACAGAGGATTTGGGAAAATTGGTTGAATTCAGTCTTTCGCATAAATTAATTAGTGCCATCGTTGGACTTGGACATAATTCCAGATTGTCACGTATTGAAAGATCAACACAGGTGTTCCATACAACCTATAGTTAAGGTGCTGCAGTTAAGGTGTTAACTGTACGTTTAGATATAATCCTATATACAGCTATAATTATACACAGCTAAACTCTAAACAGCAGTTTAAAAATAATGTTAAATTCTCTGCGCATGTTATAAAATATTAAAAATTAATTATCGCAAGAACTAAATATGGTTTAACAGAAACGAAATATCTATTTATTTAAGTATATAATTAGTACATACAGATAGTTTGAGTGTATGGACGATGTCAATTAATTAAATTGTAAAGGTGCAAACTTAATATATTTGTTCTTTTTAATAAAATATGTGCATCGTTTGAATAATTGTTATTCGTGATGGCGATTCTAAAATATGATGACGCGATCATGCGAACAGTAAAATAATGCAAGCCCAATAGGAAACAGGTAATGAAAAAAACGTAGGTGTAAAAACGAAATTGTACACATAATAATAAACAATAAATAATGTTCTAAGGCTAAAATGTAATTTAATATTTTAACACAAATTCAACGGTTAAATTAGTACATACGAACAGCATTTCTAAGAACTTTATAAATAAACTGTACTAAAAAAATTGTTTTATCACTCTAATGATGTATTATTTATGGATTCGTTGTAAAAAATATTAACATGAATCCTTTTGTATGAACAGCATGCATGTCATGGCTTTTTTAAAAAAAAAAAAAAAAACAAATAATTATCGGTAAATGAAGTTAAACATTAGAGATTATTTAGAAATAGAACAAAAACACTAAAAGTTTCACAGTCACTTTATATGATGTGACTCAGGTATGGTTACTGACTTTTTTTAATTTAAGCGGGTAAGTGAGTATTGCTCTGCTTTACTTAGGGGATGGGATGGACCTCAGACTAAGGTAGGTTAAATTTGAATGCAAGATAGGTCATTGTATACGAAAAACGATTCTGAACGGAGATGATTTGTCAGTCTAGGATATATTATAATAAAATATTATCATATATTCTATTTTGAAACAAATTCAAACATTTAAGTATAAAAGTTTTAAGATCTTACGTCAAGTAAATTTTTAAAAATAACAAAAATCGAAAATTATTTATTAGTAAAACGTTATTTTACACGTGTATTTTTGATTTCAAATTAAAATTAAAACTTTAAACACTCGTAAAATTTTTTAAATTGAATAATTATCTAACTTTTTTATAATTATTCTAAGCTTAACTTATGGACAGCATAGTATTAAATTTTCAATTCTTAGCTTTTGATAGTAAAATATTTATAAATTTTTAACTACTAAATAGTGAAAAATATTCATGATTTTGACGAATTTTTGTCAATATTTGAACTTCAAATGCTAATAAAAAAAAATTGTGCCTATGTATTTTTATAATTTTTGAATGAGAGTTAGAACAAGTTTTGTGGACCCTTCAATAAAATTTTCAAGTAATTTGTCCCAGCTAAATTTTTTTTATCAACATAAATAAAAAAAAATTGAAAATTTCAATTGTCTATAAATAGCTCAAAAAAAGTCAAAATGTTTTAAAATCAAATTACGTAAAGAAAATAGCAATCTAAATATCTGGTAAAATTTTCAAGTATTAACGACTTATACTATTTGAATAACAACAAATATAAAAAATAGTTTATTTAACGCGGTTTTGTAAAAATTTAAATTTCAAACACTCATAAAAAATTGTTGTCTGAATCTGGTAGAGTTTTTTTTACAGATATTTGAAGAAAAATGTATGGAGAACCTTGTATCAAATTTTCAAAACTTAGTTATAAAATAAAAAAAATTTACGATTTTTCAACCACAAAATTACTTGTAAATTCTCGCAATTTTGACATATTTCGTATAAATTCAAACTTTAAGCACTTATAGAAAAAAATTGTGATTAACGATTTCGGATTTTTTTTATCACTTTAAGAACAAATTATAAGAAACCTTGTATTAAATTTTCAAGATTTTCTGGTCGGCCAAAAATTTTTATCGTTATTTAAAAAAAAAATACTTAGAAAAATTTAAAATTTCAATTGCCTATTATAGCTCAAAAAAGGTCAAAATTCTTTAAAAATTTAACTGTGTATAGATAACGCTAATATAAACATTTGGTGAAAATTACAAGTATTTACATCGATTAGTTTTTGAGTTATAGCAAAATAAAAAATTCGATTTGGTCGAAAACTGGTTTTGCGTAAAAAATCCCGTTTTTCCCTAATTTTTTTAGGGTTTTTCCCGACTCATTTAAAAAATATTGAAAATTTTTAACTTTTGACTCCCCAAAGTACCAACTAGATTCAATTTATTTTTTAAAGAGGGGCTGAAGTCAAAAATTGAAGCATTTTTACTGCTCCAAATGTTGTCGTCAGACAAAAAAAAAAAAAACACACATTATTGTAAAATCAATACATTCATCACTCCGTTCAGAATCTAAAAGTATTAAAATTAATGGTTTTCATAGTAAAAGTACGTTTTATTGAATTGAACGATTAGCTAGGTTTTTATTTAGAGTATGTATTGTACCAATACAAAAAAAAAAAGAAAAGTTTTTCGAACTAATAAAACAACTTCGGCTGCACTATGCTTTTTAGGATTTTGTTTTATTTAAAAATAATTAAAACATACCGTACCTTGATGGTGTATATTGTCCAGATACTAATTGATATAATATATACTACATAATATATCAACCATACATTGGTGGATTAAACGTTACAATAATAATATTATCGTTCGCTCTAAAATACTCATCGTATTTTATTTCACTCGTCAACATTTTGTCACATACTACATTTATGTATATAGACAGCATTAGACAATTTAATATTGTTATGATGTTATCTATTAATTATTCTACAGTGTTTGGGGTTCCTGCTGTACATTGTAGTCGTGCATCCGTTTGTTAGTATACAGCCGTAGATTTAATTTACAATTATGAACAAGATTTCTAAATAAACAAACACATATTATTAGTTGGTTTATTCAAAACTATTTTTGTCTATGCTATGCATACCATAAATAATATTTATAAATTAAATTCTGCAGTTTTAGTTGAACCCTATTGTCTGATATTTCGTTCAGTATCATACGAAAATGACTGGACTTCGAATTTTAATTATGCATAATTCGTCTTTATGCGCAAATATGCATTGAAAACATGATTTGTATTAATGCGTTTAATACGTGTATAAGCAATAAATAACTAAAAAATAAGTTTAAGTTATACGAACTGGACCCTAAACTCATATATTTTTTGACAATTTTAATAATTGCATTTATTTATTGCAATGAGAATGTGAACATTTTTAGATTCTGAACGAAGTTATGAATGACTGAATTGTATTGATTTTACTATGTGTGTTTTTTTTTTTTGTGTCTGACGACAACATTTGGAGCAGTAATAATGCTCCGATTTTTGACTTCAGCCCCTCTTTGAATAGAAAAATTCATCTAGTTGGTACTTTGGGGGAGTCAAAAGTAAAATTTTCAAATAGTTTTCAAAAAAATCGAGAAAAACAAAAAAAAATGACAGAAAAATGGCAATTTTACGAAAAACCACTTTTCGACAAAATCGATTTTTTGATTATTAATAAACAGATACTATAAAGTAACCATAGTAACATATTATAAAAACTATACTATTTGTTTCAAAATAGAATATATGGCAATATTTAAATATAGTATATCCTAAACTGACAAATCATCTTCGTTCAGAATCGTTTTTCGTATACAATGATACCTATCATTGCATTCAAATTTAACCTACCATAGTCTGAGGTCCACCCCACCCCCTAATATATAGCAGAGCGATACCCACTTACCCGCTTTTTTAAAAATATTTAGGCCCAGAATTAAAATGTATAAATTCGTTCATAATATATAGCTATTGAACTAACTTCACAACATTTTACTAATACAATTAAACAGACATAAAAGATAAAATGAGATAATTTACCCAAAACTAATTGTGTATTGTATATGCTATGCAGAATGATGGTCTAATTGTTCTTTAAATCCTACATCAGTTTTAATTATTCGTCACGAAAATGAAAAATGAGTAATTATTATTCTAAAATGTACCTATACTTTATAGATACATAACATTACACAACCATCCAAATTATAACATCGAATAACGAAGTTACTTATGCAATGCGTCTTAATAACAAGACAACAACTTGAATTTATTAAAATTGGAGTTCATTATTAACGAAAACTGTTAAAAAAAAGTAAGAAATTGATTTATATCCCGAGAATTTAAAAGAGACTCGATTAGACTGGGAAATAAATAAGACTGAATTATATAGTGTTTTCAATGATAGAGAGGTAATGTAGATACTTCAAACACGAAACCTTGACTATGATTTACATTTTTAATGACATTACACTTATTTTTAACATTTTCCCCCGCATGCTTTGAGATAAAAATATTTAAAATATTATATTTTTTTCATTAAATTTTATTTTTGTACAATTTGTAATAATTTTATTAAAACTGATTAAGCAGGGTAAAATGTGTGTTCTTGATTTAATGATTTATGCTTATATCATCAACACACTTTTTATTATTTTACAAGATTTCATGTATAATATATTATGTATTATATGATTTGTTGACACTTCAAGTAAACCTAAGGGTATTATAAAAAAAAACGATGAAATTAAAATTCAAAAATTCAAAAAATAAATAGTTATGCTGTATATACGTAGAAAAAATATTGAAAATTTAAATTTAAATTTTTCTGAAAATAATTGTTAATCTAAATCTTTCATGTATAGTAAAAAATAATTAAAATCTAATACAAAATCAACGTTTTATGTATTTTAAATCGTTCACGGTATTTTATAGCTGAACATAGTGCATAACATTACAAATATACATTATTTTAAAATCACGTACTTACTATTGTTTTTAAAAACTAAGTAATAAAATCGATCATATAAGTGCCATTGTAATCGGTATATGTATCATTTAAATGTATACTTACGTAGAACTCAAATTACTTTTAAATTTAGACACCCTAACTGCGCTATACAAACACATAATATAAGTATCTAATAACAAACGTAATAATTGTAATCACAATGCCACCAGTCGCTAATATAATTATTGAAATAGCGGTTGGTAATTTGAGGTGTCGCTGTGGCCACTTATTGTCATGATGTTGACTTCACAAATATTATTATCTTAAACCTATCGAAAAATAAAATAGTAAAACCTATAATAAAACATACAATTAGTCTTAGCAGTTATAGTTATATTATTACTATAATATTATGTTATATTACATTTTGATCATTGATTAGATCAGTTTTAAATGTTTTAATCAAATTATCAATCGTCATAGTACAATATATTATTAAAGTTATTAACAAATTATTTCATCTCGAAAATGTTTCGAGTTTGCGTGTTATTATTATAACATTACCACTTGATTTATCAATAAAACTACAGTTTATATGTACTACTAGCTGCGAATGTTGCGATGACAGTATGTATTTAATCGCGTTTTTTCGATGTTCATAAAAGAAAGATTTCGAAAAATCAGAAAACATAATAACTTTAATTTAGAATTTTCAGGTGTCTAACACAGACCTCGATAACATTTAAATGTACCTACTATAATACATTATATTAGTTATAGATCACAACGAGTAAAAACGACAATGAGCGAATCGATGTTTGTGTAAATATTATATACAACATAGATGTAGTGTCGCACGTTCATATATTTTACCGTATAACACTATTTGATGAATTGTTTATGTTGTCATAGTAGATTAAGTGAGAAAACTACTCAAATTAATGAAATGAAACGAAATAATCTATTATTTTTGTTTTACAGTTGTTGATACACGCCGACCGCAATGGAGGAATCAAAATTATATTATTACAGACGCGTTAACGACTATGATATAAAGCGTGGACTACAAACACCGTAAAATAATAAATTAATAGATAAAAATATTAAATCGTCCGATGCGGCGTATGTACTAATTTATCTGATGAAATGTCGACGAGGGTAATAAAATATTTTGTGACGAACGATAGTATTATTATTATTATTATTATTGTATCACCCCGGGTTACACTATAGTACAGTGACTATACCGATCGTTAAAGACACGAGTTATATGATATTTAATCTTTTAAAAAATTTCAAAACGAAAAATTCTCTGAAATATACAACATATAGTTCATTAAAAGAAATTCAAATTAATTCAAAGAACTAATTTGTATCGAAAACTTGCATTTCCGGAATTTGACCGAAAAACACATATTTTGATTTTGAAGTTTACAAGTATTATACTTACAATTCTCTCAGATACCATTTTAGATGTATATTACATAGCACATATCTAATGATGGTCTGATATTTTTAAATTCATACATAATACAGTTATATCAATTTAGCGAACTCGCAACGGTATGTTATAATTTATATAAAAGGTAAAATGCATATTGTATAAAACAAAATAATAGTACAATTTCTATAAATGGTATTAAATGTATAAACCAACGTTTACAAAAAATGTACAAACCTTTATCTACTTCATATTCATTTGGGATTCTGTTATGATTCAAATTTATATCTTTTTTTAACACAAATAACTCATATTCTGTTTAAATGATTTCTTCATGTCCATTTTTTGTTTTGAAAAGAAGAGTACCATGGCTTAACTGGCTTGAACATGTTTTATTTTCCATATAAAACCATTATAATACACATATTATTTATTTCATCCACTTGAGTCAAAAAAAAAAAAAATAAATAAATAAAATAAAATATATTATAATTTCCTCTTTATCTCAACTCATTGTTCATAGTGATGATAAATTGTACAAGCAAATAGACGTTAAAAGTCTGACGGAATATTATAGATATACTCGTAAATGAATAATAATATAGTTATTGACATGTTTACCAATTTAAATTGCCTGTATGATATAAATAATATAACGTATATTTTTAGAAAATTGTATGTTTTAAAGTTATAATAAATATAATAATAAAATCTTTCTAATTAGTAAGTATGTCATGACTAGTTAATACATATTTTATAGTAGTAAACTATTTTGAATGAAAATATGTCCACTCTGACTTATCGCAATTAGGGTTTGGCCATAATTATTAAAAAAATAAAATATGCATTTACATTGTGTATTGTAAATATTTAATTTTGCATTATCTTAAAAATTGAATAGGTATGTTATAAAAACATCGAGCTGTCAAAAATAATGCATTTAATTAATATATCAATTTAAAAATTAATAAATTGAACTATTGTAAGTTAAACTCTTAAAAAGAGTTAAAATGTATATGATTTACAATATTTTAGCATATTATATTAGTTGATGTATTTTAACCTTGGGAAATACTCACATTTGCAGTTTTTTATATAGGTGTATATAATAAACTTAATAATGTAATATACTATTCCAATTCACGGAGAAAAAATGTATAAATAGTCTATATTAACGTACAAAGTATACTTACACTTGATTTACATAATTAGCATTAACATTAATTAAAAAAATGTTTATTTCGAGAATAACAAGAACATCTTAATTTTTTTAATAATGCATTCTTTAGCATAATGCTATTTGAAACTATTATCTAAACTATATTATATGTATGGTCAGAGTTATTTCAAAAATAATGTTAAGCATACAGAATTAGGTATTGCAAATTAGAGTTTTTATTCGCATGATGTAAATAAAATAAACACATTAAGTATAAATTTATAAATTCAATGAATATCGTATTACCCATAATATGGATACCCTTAATTTGCGAATGCATCATTTATTGATGAAAAAATAAATTGAAATGGATACTTATTTATATAAACGCTACTAAAATCTCTTTATAAGTATAAAATGAGTAAGTATATCGGCAGTAAATTTCAATTTCACCATTTACATTAAACTACTAAATTGTACTAGAGGTAGGTAGGTAATAATATTTAACAGTAAAAAACTATTAGCATATTATATACACACATTCACGATCTCCTGTCATCATGGCGTGTCATCTACATAGTGCATATAACCTTATAATGCTATATAGCCTGATTTAATTTTTTAAATTTAAAATGTTTATTGTATACATAATGCTTTTTTACTATAATTTTTTGTAATATGATATAAACTACAAAATTATAAATCAGTTTGTAGTTGATTATCAAATAGAAATAAATATGGTTTGTTTTAATTTATTGATTCAAAATGAACTACACTATACCTTTGATCAAAAAAAAATAGTAAATTTACAGCATTATAAATTTATAATACTTTAGTCACTTCATGTTTATGTTACTGTGACAGAATAGAATGAATAGATGTTATCAAATATTTTGGGATATTCAACTATGCCTATTTCTAAACTATATAATATACTTATTAATTATTATAATATTTTTTTAAATAATGCAGTAGTATATAATTATTAATTATATTAACTAAATGTAAGATATTATATAACCGTTCATTAATAAATCATTAGATCATCAACCTAACCATTAGTTGTTTTAACACATGATTCACTTGACTCGAATAATATAATTAATTTCTCACAATGATGTGAAGTCGTGAACCTAACTATAGTATCTATATGTTGTTTATGGGACGTTAGATAAGAAATTCGTAGACTAGGAAAAGTGGTATAACTTTTTTTTTACCACCATAATAAAGATACTTTTTTGTGTTTAATGTAGGTAATAATAATACATTAGTATTGATTTCTTGAACTACAAGAACTCGAAACAAATATTAAGTCCAATAAATAATATGAACGCAATGCGTATTTTATTTTATTATTATTTAATGGTCAAGTGGCAAACGCTTGTCGCTTAATAATTTAATATACATATAAATTTACATAACACTTTGATATTAAATATTATATAATTAGATAAACCAAACAGTGTTATAAATAAATTAAAAGTATTTTATATAAGAAAGTTTAAATTGAATTTAAAAAAAAAATGTATTTTAATATTGTTTCCCCAATCGTAAAATAAATATGGTGAAATATCGGCAACTGGTATTTTTATTACTTATTCCTATTTAACTTTATTCTACTAAACACAAAATAGTTTTTAATTTTTATGAATTTGATGTGTAAAAAGCTTTTTTAAGTTAAAACAATACAAATTAATTAAATTTCATTACATTCAGTTTACATATTTCACGCATTCATGCGATTTTTATAACAGTAAAAACATTTTTAACATAGAAAATCAATTTAATATCAAGTATATGACAAAATAATTTTGATTTATTGATGAAAAATCGATTTATAATATTTTATACTCATAAAGAACTAATACATATAATATATTAGTTTTTTAGGTTTCTAGTAAAAATACAACTATATGAAAATTCAACGATTAAAATATTAAATTTACACAGATAATATATAAACACAATAAGCAAAAGGTAAAGTAATTAAAACATAATGGTATAATAAGAAACATAATAAATAGTATCAGATAAGAAAATGGAACGCAATTAGTGTATATAGTAACAAAAATAATTGAAGAGAGTTAATGCACTAATGATTTGATTATTAATATGACAGAAAAAAAATGAGTTTATGTTGGAGGTTAAGTTTGAAAGGCATTTTAAGAGAACTAAATTTAAATTTAAATTTTGTGATTCATTGTTCGACTTAAGTCTAAAAATAACAAAAGCATATGACGGGATTGATTTAAAGACGAACTAAATCTACATACATGTTAGTTAGGTTTATATAGTATTAACTTATACGTTAAGCAAAATGATTACTTGAGTTATGAATTATGACAGATAATAATATTTTATAATTTTTTTATACGTGTGTTAACCACAATGATTTGTAAGGTAATTAAATATTAATGTGTGCAATTTTATGTTTCTTTAAATCAAAATAGTATTTTAATATTATGATTTTAATTTTTATAACTAAATAACTAAACATCATATTATATTTAGGTATATTATTATTGTGTTGTGGAAGTTAAATTTTCCTTGAATGTACTGTATACATTTTTAGTTTTTACCAATTTATAGATAATATATTAATGTTATTTATCTCGTTCAAACTTTACGTATGTGGTGTCACACTGGCCATAATACACATTACATTATATTGAAGTAAATCGACTATAATGGCATCGCAGAGAAACGAAACATCTATATTTTATTCCAACAATAATATTATAGTATTGTGCATGTATTGTCTTGACACAATGTGTATCTTTATGTTAATAAATGTGCCTGCTATTATGACGTTATCTCAGGCAAGTAGGAACAACAAAATAACGCGTCTTATCTAATTTTGTCATCGGTTAAAATGAAAAAAACAAAATTAAACAAATTGAACGGAAAAGTGTGAACTACTGGGCGAAATCGTTGATGGAATATAATATATGTTAAAAGAATATTTATATGTCATTATCAAAGGAATAAAATAAACTTTTGTCCGTATATGTAAATAATAACGAAATAGATCATTTTACATTTCAAAATAATTATTTTTATTTCTAATTTGTAATTGAATCTAATACGAAAAAAAAATTGACAATAATTTCGTATTTATTATTATAATATTTATCTACCAACTACAACGTATAAGTACTAAAAATATTGAAATGGTGATCGTTGACAAATTATAAGAGATCAGAAAAGGGAGAGTTAGAAATTATAAGAAAGAGAGAGAGTAATAAAACAAGGGAATGAAAGGCACTGTTTCATGTAATGGTGCATATCACTGCTCATGGTTATAGACTTATAGTAATTTAGAACTCTGTTAAATTCGTCAGATTTACATTTAAACTGAAAAATAATAATAATAGTACCTATCGTTGCGACAATGAAATAAAGTTTCATCATTGTCAACATAATATTATCATGCAGCAGGTACTATTACTCATCACGGTTATACGTTTTTCTCGGCGAATTCTTGATTTTGCATATACATTCATATTATAAACTATTCACGCAGTGTTAGAATTTCATTAGTTAAATGAGACAAAACTAACACGCATTCCATTTGTGAAACTTCGCGCACGTGTTACGTATAGTTATTTTTGAACGCATATAATATATAATATATTAGGTTCAGGTTATACCTGACCCATACTTCAGTCAATCCGTATCGGGCAACATTTGTATGCGAAACATTTTCTTTATTGTAGATACCTATTCTGGAAGTTCGTTCGTTCAGTTACACAGTAAATAAAGTTTTCTGACAGCCTTGAAATTCTCGGTACCGTCTTCATCTCCTCGCCACATGCCGTGCACAGGAAAATGAGAAACTTTTAACCAATATCCGACAAATGGATGTCTCTAATGTGGTTCAAAAGTCAACATTTTGAACTATTGTACGAACATACGCTATAATAGTGGTCGAAACTAAAATTTAATTCTTGAAATCAGTGGTTGAGTTACTTTGGGCACTTCAGACGGTGGGAACATTTTGTGGACAAATTTTAGTTTCACAATTAAATTACAGTTGCGTTTTATAATATGCTATAATAATTAGAAACTAAAGTCTAACAATTCAGCACGATAATATAAAGCGTACACTATATCAACGAATTCTCCTTGTTTAGTGTTTAAGATTGAATTAAACATAGACTGTAAACTTATTTTCTAGTAATATTTTTAAATCGGACATGACTTTTACCAATATTCCATAGTCAGAACAACATAACGAGACTACTTAGTGTAAGAAAAATACATGTTTCTGTTAACTGCCTAAAAAGTACGAGCCTTTATACTTCGTAGTATTACATTTTATTTTAATATTAATTTACTAATGTTTAAATTATAAAATATTTGGTGAAAATAATTAAAAATTCGTTTATAAAATTTGAAAAATACAACAACCAAAATTAATGTTGTATCCAAACATCATTTAGTATTGTTATTTTAAAAGATATTCATCGCTAAATACAAGTTAGTTATATTTAGTAAAAGTTTTGTTTTTATCTTTTATACGTGTGGAATATGCATATCCGTTGTAGTTTGTAAACTATCAATGACAGTCAATGTAAGAATAGTTATTTATAAAAAGTAAAGATCATTCAATAGTTGCTGATAAACAAGTATTGTACAACAAAAACAAAAATGTATTTAATATTGATTAAGACGTATTGTAAATGGTTTTATAAACCTCTCACACTGAATTTTTTTTATACATGCCAGTTTGAAATGATTTCCAATATGCATACGTTTCATTGACTACTAAAAATTAGCCCAGCTCTATACTTTGTAATAATATGTTTAAAATGTATACCTTGTCATTATTGAAGACATGATGGCAATTGTATTGTGTTAAATTTAAATTAAACGATAAATTATGGAATATAAAAAAAACTTATATAAAGACGCCCTGTAAACATTTATTTCCAAGAATATATTTTAATAGTTAATTAGTGATTATATAAATATGTAACTATTTGCAATTTATTTTTTATTAGTTATATTGTAAAATTGAACTAAATTATTCTAAATACACAATATTATTTATTATTAAAAATGTATAGTATAATTAAACTGTGAATAATTGCAGATTAAAGCGTTTAGAAGATTCCACTTATATTTAATGTAATCTTAAAATAGTTATGTAAAAAAAGTATATTATGTGTATAACAATGCAATTTTCAATTTATTCAAATTAGTTTTAAGCTATTCACTATTTGTACAACGAACCTATTCTCATCGTTTTACGATTAGATGGTATTGACTCAAAAGTTATTAAAAATAATTATATACAATTATAATGATTATTAACATAATAAATGAGATTTTTCAACTAAACGTTAATATAACCTATCGTATTTCCTAAAAGAACAATAAATTATAAATATTAACAATAATATAATATTAATACTCTAAAAAGCTAACTAATTAAATTCTAAAATACAATAAAATTATTACCAAACGTTTTATAGGTAGGTATGTATTATACGATTTACTTTTTGTAATACTTTCTAAGAAATTCTTAGAAACAAATATTTTATGATATAAATTATATTATATTAGTTAGCCACCGTCCCTAATCATTTTATTATTCCTATATTCTTTAAGAACTAATTTAACTCGCGTTGCATCATCAGTTGATTCTACCAATACTTTTTCCACTTAATTTTACGATGTGGAAATAATGCAATATGCATTCGTCATGTGGTCTCAGAGACATTACAGTAAGAGTAACCTTTACATTTGTACACAACATTATGCCTTTGAAATGGGTAAAGGAATATATTCGTGTACTATCCATTTCTGCGCGTAGTTATAAATTGGTTGAATAATGCATAGGCTGCTGCTGCTGGTGAAATGTATATGCATCATTTATTTAATCATCAAATTTGTACGAATGTAATAACATGATGTGCGCCCTTAAGACTTCTAAAACGTTTGGGTCGATGTATGTTTTTGCCTTTAAACACGTTATTCAGTAAGTATATTATATTACTACGTGCTAATGACTACCATGACATACTGCAATTATTATATTTTGAAACATTCATAATTTACCATGTAGATGTATGTACAGCATACTATAGTTGTAACAATATATCCAATTCTAATAATTAGATTCGATTTCTGACATTTTATATTCTTCGTATAAAACATGTATGTGTGTCTGTGTCTGTGTGAGTAACGTATTAATAATGTAGTAATGGTATACACAGTGTAATTCATTAAACATGCTCATTCCCATATTTTTGTTTAAAAATTAATTTATTCAAATAATGATTTCTGAAATTCTTAAATTTGCGAGTACTTAAAAATTATATTGTAAAATTATTGATCATTTTCGTACTACTTAAGAAGGTCTCTTTGTGATACAAACTTTTGTTTCGTTAAATTAAAAGCTCCATTTTTACTGTAAATCATTTAGTGAGTATTTTTTTAAAACAGTTTAAAGCACTATACATACCTGATTTGAAATTTTAATAAGTAGTTTCTTAGTTACTAAAATATTATGATTTAGGATAATATTCCTTAAAAACGGTTCTACAAAACCATACAATGAATATTATATTTATCAAATATTTATAATACTTAGAATATTTTTAAAATATTATAAATTATGAAATATTTCAAATTATCAAAGCGCCCATATCTTCTAAAGCCTATTATCATTAGTATACAAAATTAAATAACTTAAAATCACTCGTTGAAATTTTAATTTTAATATTTTAATTTTTTTTTTTCTAAAATATCAACTAAAAAGTAGAAAAGTATTTACTTAAAAAAAAATAAATAAATAAGTTAATATCAACAGAGAACACTCTTTAAGTAGTAGATAAATCCTCAGGAACTTAAAATATGGTCTTTAAGGAAATTTAATAATTCCAAAAATCGAATTTTAAATAACTGCCTTATTGCATATGAAAAAGGTAGTGAGCATGATACTTGGAGAATTATCTTGTATTTTGTGAATACTAAACTAAGCGACTATCATTGTTTTAGATTCTGAACGGAGTGATGAATGTATTGATTTTACAATGATGTGTGTTTTTTTTTTTTTTTTTTTGTGTCTGTCGACAACATTTGGGGCAGTAAAAATGCTTCGATTTTCAACTTCAGCCCCTCTTTGAAAAGGAAATCGGATCTAGTTGGTACTTTGGGGGGTCAAAAGTTAAAATTTTTCAATATTTTTTAAATGAGTCGGAAAAAACCTTAAAAAAATGACGGAAAAACGGGATTTTTTACGCACAACCAGTTTTCGACCAAATCGAATTTTTTATTTTGCTATAACTCAAAAACTAATAGATGTAAATACTTGAAATTTTCACCAAATGTTTATATTAGCGTTCTCCATACACAGTTAAATTTTCAAAGAATTTAGACTTTTTTTGAGCTATTTATAGACAATTGAAGTTTTTAATTTTTTTTAGTATTTTTTTTTAAAATAACGATAAAAATTTTTTGGCCGGCCAGAAAATCTTGAAAATTTAATACAAGGTTTCTTATGAGTTGTTTTTAAAGTGATAAAAAAAAAATCCGAAATCGTTAGTCACAATTTTTTTTTATAAGTGCTTAAAGTTCGAATTTATACGAAATATGTCAAAATTGCGAAAATTGGCAAGTAATTTTGTGGTTGAAAAATCGTAAAATTTTTTTCTTTTATAACTAAGTTTTGAAAATTTGATACAAGGTTCTCCATACATTTTTCTTCAATTGTCTGTAAAAAAAACTCTACCGGATTCAGACAAAATTTTTTTATGAGTGTTTGAAATTTAAATTTTTACAAAACCGCGTTAAATAACGGTTTAGCCTCAAACGATTTTTGATATTTGTTGTTATTCAAACAGTATAAGTCGTAAATACTTGAAAATTTTACCAGTTATTTAGATTGCCATTTTCTTTACGTGATTTGATTTTCAAAACATTTTGACTTTTTTTGAACTATTTATAGACAATTAAAATTTTCAATTTTTTTTTATTTTTTTTTTATTTATGTTGATAAAAAAAATTTAGCTGGGACAAATTACTTGAAAATTTTATTGAAGGGTCCACAAAACTTGTTCTAACTCTCATTCAAAAATTATAAAAATACATAGGCACAATTTTTTTTTATTAGCATTTGAAGTTCAAATATTGACAAAAATTCGTCAAAATCATGAATATTTTCACTATTTGGTAGTTAAAAATTTATAAATATTTTTCTATCAAAAGCTAAGAATTGAAAATTTAATACTATGCTGTCCATAAGTTAAGCTTAGAACAATTATAAAAAACTTTGAGGATTGTTCAATTCAAAAAATTTTACGTGTGTTTAAAGTTTTAATTTTAATTTGAAATCAAAAATACGCGTGTAAAATTACGTTTTACTAATAAATAATTTTCGATTTTTGTTATTTTTAAAAAATTAGCATACATAAGATCTTGAAGCTTTTACTTAAGTGTTTGAATTTGTGAATTTTTTTCAGAATAGAATGTATGACAATATTTAAATTTAATATATCCCAGACTGACAAATCATCTCCGTTCAGAATCGTTTTTCGTATACAATGATACCTATCATTGCATTCAAATTTAACCTACCCTAGTCCGAGGTCCACCCCACCTCCTAATATACAGCAGAGCGATACCCACTTACCCACTTTTGTTTTAATGTTTTCTACCTTATAACGACCAAAGACATCGTAGACGAGTGATTCGTGAGTGCCATCGCTGTCTTTGTGTTTTCAATTTATGTTTAGAACAGATAATATTATTTCTCGTCGCTCCCGTAAAGACACAATCCAGCTCTCCAGGGCACCATATAGCACATATTTTGTTAACTATTGGTGTATAGTGTATACCATAGAGGATTTCGAATTATCAATGTTGATCTGTCACAACATTTCATAGTTTAGAGAAAGTAAAAAATAGTATATACTACCGATATTCGTATTATTATTTTATATGGAGGAGCATCATTGATGAATTAATGTGTACAATACTATATCTATTGTGTATAATATAGTTTGTAATATTACATTATAATGTATTGTGTGCTCTTGACTATACATTATAAGGAATACTCAATAATTTTAATATATAATAATTAACTTAGTCTTCGTATGCAATAATATAGTAGCGAATTTGTAAACATGACCATAATAGTACACAGCCTTATTAGTACAATAAATATAGACAATTTCATACGATAATAGTAAATTATGAACTGAGAAAACCAAAAATAAGATCAAACGAAACCCATTTATTGATTCTAGTTTTAATTATTTTATACCATCAAAAGCAATACATATTTTAAATGCTGTTATCTGCTGCAATTATAAAATACGATCTAATGTAAAAACTGCTTATTTTTAGAGAATTTAGTGGATATAACGATTTTAAATTTTAAGAGCTAATATATTTTGTGTATGTATCTATAGATGTGTAAACTTTATTTATAATCAGTTGTGAATGTTTTGAAATTAATGGGTAAAAAGACTGATTATAATATAAAAAATTTAACAAAAAATAATAATATTAATACATAAATGTTTTCTCCAAAATAGATAAAAAGGGATATATCGGGGCGGCTGGTTTTCTCCAGATACATATAAATATTATTATTAATATGCATAATAATTTAAAATGAATTAATATACTGAAGAGTACAACTTAGTATTACATAATAATTACAATAGATCAAACAAAATCAAGCAACTCGATAACCGTGAAATTTTTTTTTTTCAATCAGTGTTCATGATATTGTAGTGAAGATTATATATGTCGTTCAAGAAAAAATGTGTCGTTTAAAAGTTTTCGAAATACCTTGACAATAAAAGAATTATCGGTCGAGTACAACAGCACATCGTGCTATAAAGCCGGGGCTCTTACACCATAAAATATATATATTTTAACCCGGTGACCCGTATTGCAGTACCTATAGCAGTAGTATTTTCAATAATATGTATTATATATTATACGGACTGCCTTTGGTTTGATTGTGGGTTTTCTGTTCCCGGAAAGTTGAATGGCTAATCCCTGGCGTTGTGCATATGTACTAAATATTTTCATCGCACGCCAACGAGCTCTATTGTAAAAAAAAAAAATAATATGAAAATTATGACCAGTAGTAAAACGATAGATTAAAAAAAAAAATAAGTCATGATAATAATGCATATATGTATAATATTGAACAAAACTTAGTATCGATTACAATATTAAATGTATTTAATTTTAATATACAAAAACAACACTACTAAAAACAATGATAGTTTATTAATTTAAACATGCATGATAAATATAACATAATATGTATAATTATTTTTAGTTGACATATTTTATTAACTCGGCTTGATTTTATTTTGTTTTATGATTTTAATAATAGAAACATTATTATCCAAAAGATAATACTTAATTGAGATAATGAGATGAAGAACATGTACATTCTGTAAAATTCCATCAACGTCGGTTACAAATATTATGCCTAGATCTTGTAATTAATAATAAATTGTATTATACTGAAATACGGTAACATTTTGTATTTTATTTTTCAAAAATCAATAACCAGCTTGTAATATATTAATGTTTAACCAATACGCCAAACAGTCTAAATTTTTAGTCTATAGTGCTGTATTGCTCATGAAACTTGCTAATCTGACTATAGTAAAAAAAAAAAAACAAATCTTACTGGATCATAATAATACCTGTGATTTTAATTCGATGCTGAATTTTCCACGTGATTGGTTCTAGTTTCTGATTACAAAAAGCAATTTAATAATATGCAGTAACAATGTTTCTTATAACTACAAATACGCAGTGTAACATTTCCGTACGATATTAGTCACTGATAAGACTACGTCTCGCTTCACGCGGTCACAATATAATAATAATAGATATATGGTATAGTAAGATTTATTAATTGATTCTAAGTACTCGAATACATCCTTACTTAATTTAATTTAATTTAATTATACAGTATATATTATAGTAGGTATAGCTATCGCATAATTTAATATGGATACCAATTTTGCTATCAACGACATACAATTTTATAATATAATATTGTTATTATTAAAATTGTTTTAATTCCAAGTAATTTATTTTTCATTGAAGTATTTCTATGGCGAAGTCTTTCATCAATTTAAAACATAAAATAATTCTCGGAATATCATTATTTATTAAATTAATTTAGTTTGTCTTTATATAAGCATATAGACCTTAGTAATGCCATTAATAATTCACTGCAACATGTCAATGTACATAAATTGTTTTTTTTCTATCAAAAAATAACTGTAGTTATAAATAATAGTACTAGAACATAGTTAAACATAATTCACTAAACTAATAAACAAATTATAAGAAATTTAAAAAAATTATATTTTAATATTCATATGTTATATATTGCAATAAAATTATACACTATAAATATATTATTTCTATATAAATTATTTATAATAGATACCTATTAAATCCAAATTTTCAATACCTAATATTAATTCGAATAAAAAAATGTATCTAAACATTAATTTTAGCTATAGGCATTTAGACAAAGTTCATATGTATTATAAAAAAAAAATAACCAGTTAATATTAAAATAAAATTGGCATAAACCGTCTATTAATTTATTTAAAAAAAATAGAATTACCTGAAACAAAAAAGGTCAAACAATATTGTATTTTTTTTTTTTTATTGATTAGTGACTACGAAACCTATGTATGACCT
This sequence comes from Schizaphis graminum, assembly GCA_020882235.1. Taxonomy (NCBI): domain Eukaryota; kingdom Metazoa; phylum Arthropoda; class Insecta; order Hemiptera; family Aphididae; genus Schizaphis; species Schizaphis graminum. The sequence continues at coordinate 91,212,167 of CM037032.1, forward strand.
AGTAGATTCATTAGATTGCAAGGAAGAAAACTAAATTTCAAATTCGAGTATATGAATTATAATACTAGAACTATATTATATACAGTAATAATTTATACAAAATGTATTTGTATATATTTGTAGATAACCAATATAAAAATTAGAAACTTAATTTGGAAGTAATAAGATTAACAGATAGGAGTAAACTTAGAAATGTGAACTAAAAAAAATAAAAATAGAATCTCATAACCGAAGTATTTTATTTGATTTATTGAAATAAAAATACAAGGAATATTGACAAATTAATTAAAATAAAATAAATAAAAATGAAAATTGAATTAATTATTTATAAAACTTTATTATTTTTTTTCCGAATCTCACCACAAAATTTCGTAACTATAAAACGATAAACAACATTATTCAACACAATAATATTATAAACAAAATACAATTTTGAATTTTTGTTCAGTCCATTACTGACGGTCAAGCGGAAATGTGATGAGCAGTCAAATTTAGTTACGTGAAATCAGAAGAATTCCAAACAACAACATGATTAAAACAGAGTGACGCATTGTCACCAATATTACTAGAAATGGCAGTAAAGGAAGTTCAAGATGAATATCAAGGAATTAACTGGCCAAAACCTTCCATTACTAGCATATGCCGACGACATGGTAATATTAGGTGAAAGTAACTTTTTACTTTACACCTTGCACATATTATTATAAGGTTCAATAACGAGGCTATCCGAGTCAACTCACTGGTGATCAGGTCGTATAAAATATTTAATACTCGAGCAGCGCGCGGCGCTAATAGAGTTTGATCAGGACTCTTGCTAATATGTACATATGTACAGGACACCCAATAAAGAGATAACTAAACGTTAAACAAATATAATATTACTAAAGTTTAATAATAACGTGTCAGGATCGGATTGATTCAGTGATTACAGACCTAGAGCTCAGTAGACCACCACAATCTCAGACAGTTGAAGTCAAGAGTTGTTACTGACATAAAAAACGTGAAGAGTTAAATGTGGAACATAATATAAAGACTACGTTTTGGACCAGCATTATGTACTGTAGTACATGACTGGAGATTGTGGATATGGTATACGTATATAAATACGAAAAACTGAGGGAGTCGCACAGGTCAAATCCGGCCCTGATGATTATTTTTTTTTTTTTTGTATTATTTTTTAAAGTTTTTTCATTTTTAATTATTTGGTTAATGTTTTCTCTTTATTGGATGCCCTGTACATATTTTTTTTCAAGTTCCAATACTGAATACGCGGTTCCACATGTACGGCGGTACTGCTACAAGTTTGATGCGAGAATAATGGAAGCCCAAATTACTTCCGGTATAAAAAGTGTAAACCACGATTTGTAACACACTATACCTACTTATAATATGCACAAATTTTTTTATAATTGTATTTCTTTTGCAGTAACAGTTGGTGTTTCACGATGAGAAGCGCACCTTAAAAACAGGCGGACAAGTGCCGAGTTCGTGGAGTTGATGGAAGTCCTTTGGGCTTCCGGTAAATAATTTAATCACACCTATATTTCAATTTACATACGAGTAAATGGTATTTCTTTTTTTCTTTTGTTTTATGGTTCTATGATCCAACTTCGTGCAATTCGAGCAATTTGACCCACCCAATGCAGTGAACTAAATGGACGGACAGGCTGAAGTAGACAAAAAAATGTAAATATTTAAGATAATAAAATGTAATAGCTTACAAATGTATCAGATTTATGGAAATAAATAAATTATAATCAAATAGTTCTTATCTAAAGTTCATTGGAGTAAGTCGTTTCATTTATACTGACCTCCGTTATCTGTGTTTTATTTTATATTGTTAATCTACGGTATTTTTCGTTTATTTTTCAGTTTATTTTTATTTTTCGATTACAATGACTTTTACGTGTGTCAAATGTTTTGATACTTCTACACATAAGGATGACATATTAGACTGCTCTACTTGTAAACAATTTTTGTACTTCTATTGTGCGGGCTATTCTGAAACTATTTTTAAAAAAATGTCAAATAATACGAAAACAAAATTTAATTGCACTGTGTGCCAAATTGATATTCATAAATTTCAAAAATCTCCTAAAAATCAAAAATCGGAAAACAAGGTAAACTCAGTTAATCATATGGAAAAAAATATTGAGGAACTCATGAATTCAATTTCTTTTATGAGCTCACAATTTTACAATATTAATAATAAAATTGATTCTATTGTGAGTGAATTGAAAAATATCAAACTTGTAAAAGAAAAAATAATTGCTGAGATTAAACGGCTCTCAGACGAAGTTTATATTCTGAAATCTAAAATTGATGAAATTGAACAACATAATTTAAGTATATCTGTGGACATAATAAGTAAACCTAAAACAGTTAATAAAAACTGTATCAATATTGTGGAAGCAATTGGTAAAATTACCAAAACGGAATTAAAAGTAATTGAAGCTTATAGAATAAATTCTTTAGTTTCAAAGGAAAATATTATATCGGCTAAATTATCAACACTGGGCATGTGCAAAGATCTAATTCGCAATGTTAAATCTATGAAATTAACAACGGATACTTTAAAAAATAATTGGCCGAAAGAAAAAATATATATTAATGAACGTCTTACTAAATCAAAAAGAGCACTTTTTTCACAAACCAGACGCGTTGCGAAAGAAAAAATATCAAATTTGTATGGCTATCTAATGCTGATATTCTCGTAAGGAAAAACGATATTTCCAAAATAATGAAAATTAATCTCAAGACATCGACAATTTATAGCTAGTACTTTTCACTTTCAAAATAATTAAAAATAAAAATAATAATTTATATTTCCTTTTCAAAGAGGGGCTGAAGTCAAAAATCGAAGCATTTTTACTACTTCAAATGTTATCGTCGGACACAAAAAAAAAAAATAAAAAAACCACATATCATTGTAAAATCAATACATTCATCACTCCGTTCAGAATCTAAAAGCTTATTAGAGAAACTTTATAAATTGAAAAAAATTATAAAATCTATCAATAACTTAACTAATAATCAAATTAAAATATCAAAACCTAAAGACTAGAGATACATGTTACCTATATATTTTAATATGACATTATGACTCCTATACAGGTTTAATAATTTATTATTTTAAAGATATAATACTGTTTCTTGTTTGAAAAGTATATTATACATTCTCGAGAATTCAAATCTGACTAAAAATGAAATGTTTAAAATTATATACTTTAGTTAAAGGTGAATAACGAGTAAGAAATCATACATAATTTTAAGTACTAAAGGATAATGAACATAATAATTTAAATTTGAAGATTAGAAAGTTAAATGAAGTATATTGACATAAAATTTATTTGTTATGATAGTTATTTAAATGATGATAAATGTAATGTAAAAAAAAAGTAAAAATAATTAAAAGATCATTAATATTAAAATAAAAGGGGGCGCAAGTGGGTATCGCTCTGCTGTACAGTAGAGATAGAGAGTAGAACGGATGTGTTAAATTTGAACGCAATGACAGATATCATTGTATACGAAAAACGATTTTGAACGGAGATGATATGTCAGTCTAGGATAATTAGTAGGATATATTATTATATAATTAGCTGTATTTAAATTGTAATACATTGTTATTTTACGTGATTTCGTAAAAAATTAAATTTCATACGCTCATAAAAGTTTTTCTATATTGACGCTAGAATTTTTTTTACAATTACTTGAAGGAAAGCTTATGGATAACCTTATATTATGTTTTTTAATGTTAGGTATAAATCAAAAAATATTTACTAATTTTCAACTTCAAAATTCCTCGCAAATTTTCGCGGTTTTAATACACTTAATAAACATTTGAACTTTAAATTCCTATAAACATAAATTGTGACTAACGATTTTTTTTTTCTACGATAAGCACAACTTATAATAAACCTTCTATTAAATTTTAAAGATCTTTTAGATTGCCAAATTCTTTTAAGTATATCAAGAAAAAAACTTGGAAAAATCGAAAATTTTAATTGTCTATAAATAGCTTTAAAAAGTTAAAATATTTTGAAAATTTAATGGTAAATAGATAACGCTAATATAAATATTTAGTAACAATTTCAAGTATTAAAAATGATTTGTTTTTTTAAATAAAAATATCGATTTTGTAAGAAACTGATTATGCGTAAAAACTCTCTTTTCTGCCACTTTTTTTTAGGGTTTTAACTATTGAATTATTTTTACTTTTGACCCCTTAAAATACCAAAATTGCTTAAGTAAAAATCAAAGCATATTTCTACCCCAAATCGTAATGATACAAAAAAAAGATACCTACATCATTGTAAAATCAAAACATTCCCCACTTCGTTCAGAATCTGAAAAACACATATGATTGTAAAATCAAAAAGAATACTAAATGTCTTGTATGACTTAAAAAGTTAAAAAGTATTTTTTTTATTTAAAAAATTAATTTGGGTACTTATATTATTGTAATAACATCAATCAAATTTACTAACTACACCATCTTTAAAATCAATAGGTACATTTTTTGAAATTTCAAATTATTTCTTTTTATAAATTATAAATTTATTAATATAGACAATATAATTATTGCAAAATCACTAAAATTTCATTAAATAAATCATTTAAAAACCCATACCTAATCAATAATAAAAGCATATTATACAAAATAACAAATGGTCACCCTGAGGAATACCAGGAATTACGATAATTACAATTGAATCAAAGAAATGCAATTTAACGGTTATAATAGTTAAATGTACTAAAAAGGTTGATAATAATGAAGAACAAAATGAAAGTTGTTAAGTTTCTAACGATGTATATGATCAAACGATTTATAAAAATCCATATAAATTATGTTGGCCTGAGAGTTTTTACATAAACGTATTAATTATACAGTCTATACTTATTCAGCTGTTTCAGTCTCTACCTGTGATTGGTCTTTTGTTAAATAATATAAACAAGTTTAGAAATTCACAAGAAGAAATATTTCTAAAAAAACTTGGCCTTTGCAATTTTTTTTTTTACTAGAAAAATTTACAATTTGTGCTAATGAAGCACACCAAGCAAATATGATAAAGTATTTACATAAATGATATGAAGAGGGAGGCAATCTAGTGATAGAACCAAAATAATTTATAAAAGTTTTAAGATGGTTAGATCTCTTGATTTTCGAATACTGATGTAGCTAGTATGATAATATTATTTGCATATTCCATAAAACTTTCTCTTAAATGCGTAGCTAAATAAAATTAAAAACAAAAAATATATATATAAATGGTTCTGATTCTTAATAAGTGTTAAGTTACAGCTTGTTATTGACAGGGTCGCTATAGAAAAGTTAAATTTGAATTCAATAAAAAATCATTATATAATTATAAGGAATTCCTATTCTGAGCGAAGACAGTCTATCAACCTATATTTCTAAAGATAATTTGCATGTGTTTATTTTTTTTTAGATATAAAATAAGCTAAACAATTTTTTTCGAAATAACGATAAAACTTATATTAGTGACAAATATTAATAAGATGTTTTAGTTATTTAATATTATGAGTAGTAATAAAATAATTGTTATCACTATTCGATTTACAACATGCGTTTTATTTTTAAAAAATTACAACACTTTGTTTAAAATATTAGAAATTAGAAATATAATTTCTTAAAATACTTAAAATATAATTTCAATAATGAAAGTGTATCTATTTATCAGATTTAAATTCAACTGTTGATTACAAACTTATGAGTAACAGTTTAAGCATATAGTTTTAATAAAATAACAATCATTTCCATTCACAATCTTCCTAAATAAATAATTAGTCACATTGCTACAAAATATATAAAAGTATATTACAGGGACAGCAGCCACCACTAACTAATTTAATATCAAATTCATTTCACTTATTATTTACAGTTTATCTTATTATTTATTTGATTTTACGACAACAGTCATTTTCGTAGAAAATTGAATAAGCTTTTTTTTCATCATCTGGTAGGTAATCTTTTTTACATTTTCTTAGAAAAAATCATCGCAGTACGTTGTGTAATTTAATTAAAATTGCATGTACGAAAAAATTTACAATTACCTAATTTATCACGAACCACGAACCACGAACCACGACCTCTTATTAAAATGGAAATATTGCTTAAGTAGTATAAAGCTGTACATTGTTTATGCATTCCATTCAAACAGTAAAAAATAATATAATATAGTGTAAGTATATATAGCTTAATAAAAACATATGAAATAAAAATTTGAATTAACGAGTTTTACAAATGTTATACGGTACAATCTAAATACTTAAACAAAGCATTTTATTTTTTCTAGTAAACATTTCATAATTTTACGTAAATCATAACACAAAAATGGATCATGTGGTTTGAATTTAGCATAGATGACGAATTAAATATATTATGAAACTACTCGGTCACTCCGAGAGAGTAATAATTGAAGAATGATGAAATGCCAATTATTTTACGGTGAAACGTAGTCAAAACTGTCGACCAAACCTACAGACTCTTCCACATTCAAATTTGTAATCGGAATACGAAATCATCTGAATAATATAATCACATTCTTGCATCGAATGAAATGTACGATTTATATATTGTATACTATAAGTCTATAAACTGTTACAGGACTATGTATTATTATTTAAACATTATTCATGATCATATTATTTTGGAACAAATCGACACTTATAACTTATTGAACAAATAATTGAAAGAAACATAAGAAGTAAAAATCACTCTAAAATAATTAAACGCCTATGCATTTATTAATCTATATAATATGCATATAAATTATACATTTTACAGTTATAACCCAAAATCTATTATAATTAGTTTCTACAAATTCCTTCAGTCATTTCTGGTTGAAAAACTAGAATTATAATTAAAATCCATACACTTGAAACAAGTTATAACTTAATTTTATTTAGTTAGAACTACTTGTGTCTAAAATATATTAGTGAAATCTAAAATTATCTAGTAATAATCCGTAATTTTTTTATTGAAAGTTTAAATTAGAGAAAAATAGAAATAATTATATATCACGATTTATAGGCATTTATCATATTATTTATTTTGACAAGACAAACTATTGTCGTATTTAGATTTGTATAGTATTTAAATTTTCCTACATAAGTAACGATAAATTCCAAGGATTTTTTTTGTATAAGATTTATGGACTCAGAACTACACTACTGAACCAATTCACACCAAATTTTACATATAATATATTCATAAAGACTCGAGGAGTGTTCTTTGCTTCGCTTCTCAACCATTATAGAATAATATAGGGTGGCTCACACATAGATTTTGTTTTGACACACGGAAATCTAATATTTTCATTTTTTATGATACTGCTTACAAAAAAATAAAATAGTATTTATAATATTAACTACGACAACCAGAATTAAACATATAAAATATATAAGAGAATTTTAAAAAATATTTATTTAAAAGGAAATATCTATATACTTGCAGCTTTATACTCAAAAAATACTCGATCTTAAAGATATCAGAATAGTTTAAACTATAGGTTCAACGACATTTGAAAATATATCAAGTGCTCATTCAATCTGGAACAAGTGGATTGTTCAACTGTTCTGAAGTACCTATATTAAGTTTAATAAGCTACACCGTTATAGTACCGTATTTTATATATTTTGTCTAGTTTTTTCCTATTAAATTTGAGTAATATAGCAAGTATTTTACAAAAAAATTGTGCGATTATCTATAATATAATAATAAAGATTAAATAATAACGACTTTGAAAAGCAAAGGACAATGGCAAGGCGATGACTCGTATAAGATAAGGAAAAAATCGTTTTTAATTAATAAAATGTTTATGTATAATATATTATGCTTATAAATATAATTATAAAGGAAAACCTACCACTAGTGTCGAGTCTAAAATGCGCAACCATTGTATGAGAGGTGCTGTGTTTGTCCACATTGCATACTATTGTTTACTTATCCGTGGGCCGGCGAGGTATATAGGCAATTTCGTTACATTGACGTGTAGGTGGCTTTAGATGTTTTGAATAACATTCAATAAACTAATTATCAATAGTACTAATTTTATTGATTTAGCAATAATTTATTGTGATTAAAATAACGAGATAACTATGATGCAGACGCATGTGACTTATTTTTAATTGTAAACGATAGTTTGTTTTCAGATGAGCGAACTATAAGCCCGTACCACGTGTAATTTTAACGTTAAACGTATTACAATAAAAAATAATAATTTAATAATTATCATGAATGCTTATTATTTTTAATTATATACGTAAAATGAGGAAATAATATTCCAGAACCACTGTTATGGTATCAAAACAAATACATTTATTGTAAAACTAAATTTAAAAAGAAAAAACGTATCGTTATCTCAATAAATTACTGTACATTATTTAATAGCCACATCGAACACCGATAAATAATTTGCTATTATTTTATAACACATTCGTTTAGAGATCGTCACGTCAGATATCAATTACACTATGTTGTACTATTATATTAGTATTATATAAGTAGTGGCGTAAAACCTATGTTTAGATTACATCATGTCCTGGTATTATCTTAAAAACTGAATGGGAGCCGAGCGACTATGGTTTACTATGATTTATATTATAATATTATTATACATAATACTGATTAATACGATTACTTAATGAAAATTACAGTAGAAACCGTTTATAATGACATTCAAGGGACTAGTCAAAAGTGGTCATAATAACCGATTGTCATTATAACCAAAATGACAAAAATTAAATTAAAAACTCTTTTATATACATGCAATGATCAAAATATTTTATTACAATAACATTTTTAATGTGTTATTATATTATATATGTATATAAATCGTAAATTTAATTCATATGGAAAAAATAATAATACAATTTTTTAATATTTAATTATTATGTATTTTAATATCGGAACACTGACGATAAATTTACAAAACAACGATAAATTAGCTTTATCGGTTGTTATAAGACCTTCGATAAAATAAATAAAGTCATTATAGATAAAGCCTTTTTCCAATAAAATCAAAAATAACCGTCATAACATCCGTATAGTCATTATACAGACGTCATTATAACCGATACAAATTAGTACATACAATATAGGAGTTTTGCCGGGACCTTCAATCTAAGGTCATTACACCCGGTATGTCACTACAACCGGTGTCATTATAAACGGTTTCTACTGTAGTTATTGTTTATACAGTTTAGACTCGAGATAATATGTATAATTAATATAATATATATTATTATATACACTTAGATTCATAGGTGCTTCGTATACGGTATTTAGATGAAGTTACGTGCAATAAATATTTAAGTATATTGTTTTGTGTGTTATCAATATTTACTTTGGAAGTTAAACAAATTAAACTTTCACATACTGTTTTCTTTACGAAATAAAAATCTAAACTTGTGGCATACGAGGGTCTCGGGATCGTTTTATTTTCATTTGACCCAAGTTAATTTTAGAAACTGAACGGGACGTCAATTACCAGATTAGAAGATATCGTATAGACAAGATTAGCGAGTATATTATTTATAGTATAATGTAATATAATAGCAAATTATTTATCGGTGCTCGATTTCGCTATTAAATGTACAGCAATTGCTTATTATTAATAATAATACTCAATACTAGTCGCACAGGTATTATATTATTACCTAATAATTTCCTTCCTGCAAGTCGAATGTGGGACGCCGACAAATCACAGTGCGGTCGTATTTTTAATTACATCCGTTCAAATACCGCAGAATGTGATACTTGCTCAGACGGTAAACGCAAACTATGGACGAGCGTGACGTTAACATCAAAGTCAAACGAACACGCGAGGACAATAATTACGTATAATAATATTATAGCGTTGTGTTTCAGACGGACGTTTTTTTCGAGTTGCTCAGACGACCGCGGTTTATTGAGACTATATGTCCCGTAGTTCCGTTGTTTGTAATCATTTATAATTTTAGTACAATATTATTTTGGTTGCGTCCGAATAGCGCGTTAGTTAATTTTTTTTTTCAACAGTACAGAGTTGTGTGCTCGTATTTTTCGCGTGACTGGTTTAAATTTCGAGCGTAACATTTTTAACTTATCACTAACGACCGGTTTTTTTGTCGATTTGCACGTATACGGTGTACCTACTTTATTATAGTATATGTATCTACAATGAATTCGGTATACTTTAATGCTGTTTTTTGGGACTAAATTAAAGTAAATAGTGATTAGATATATGATTATTATTAGGTACTCGATAAGTGTGTGCAATACGATCTATATAAAATATCATAGTGAGCATCCAGATAGATTCCAAGACTAACAAAAAATGGAGACACTATTATTTAAAATTATTTTTTAAATTCAATTCTATCCGCAAAAAAAAAACTACAAGCACAATATTCACTTAAATAATAATTTTTGTACACAATTCAGAAACATCGATTATTTTACTTTTCCGCGAACAGTATATAGAATACACTGTTAACTCGTCTCTGAATTAGTTTTTTGATCCGAAATATTGTGTTCTACCACTATAGTTATGTCGATGTCATGAATATATTTACAAACACACAGTGATATAATTGGGGACGAAAGGGATTTCGGGTGTTGAATCCCACATTCCTTGAGCTATATTTAGTGATATGTTTTATTCTACATTATTAATTAGATGTAAAATGTAATAATAATATTTTTCAATAATTTAGATGCAAAATAAAAATATTTACTACAGAGGAAGTTTTTGGTATTTATTACACGTACAGAGATATATATGGTATGATAGCAGAATCGAAAAGATAACATGTAGAGTATACGAGGTTCGTTTAATATTATTTTAATCGTTTTTATAATATTCTTAACATTTTAATATATAACTATATAAGTATATTTTGCTATTTAGAATCAAAGTCAAAACGAACTCAATTTTTTGATAAATCGGATTTTTTGTTCCATTGTTATATATTTTTAATTTTGGTTGAAAAATAATCTAATAGTTATTAACAAAAGTTCTTTACTTTTAATCCATGACATCTAAATCAAATATTTTCATTAAAAAAAAAAAAAAACATTTCAAAATTATTCTTGTAAATGTATGGATAAAATAAATTGGTGAAACCAAAAGCGTATTTACATGAATCATAGAAACCAATATATCGAGCATAACGATAATAGAATAGCACAAACATTAAACTATATGAAACAAAATATTTTTGGTGTACGTGTACCTGAGTATTCAGTAGAGTAGAAAGTAGTAAAAAACACGATATAAAAATAACTTTTGAAAGTCGGTAAGGAAATTGATAGGTATATGACTTCTGATCGACAAATCTGTCAGATGCAGTGTCAACAAAATAATAAATATTAGTAAAAGTCATCGTTAATCTTAATTAACTAACGTCGGGAGTTCGATTCAAAGTCTGCAAAAAAAGATAACTGTTTTGTTTTTATACACACGGCACGAATAATTCAAGCCAGTAAAAAACGAAACTAAATGTTCGAAATTCTATGAACGTCATCCTCTTTCTACCGCGTAGGCTCTCACACGACAATCGTCGAACGCTCGCAACGATAATGTTACCACTATTACAGTAGGCGAATTAGTGCGTACAAGTGATGGTAATTATACCTAATAAACCGTAACTCGTTTTTTGTAAATCTCTCGAAGGATTATTGCTGCCGACGTACCCGCGGGTGCATCCCGAACCCGTCACGCGAAGTCATTCCGGCCGTGGAATTTGCGGTTTGTCGGACACCGCGAGTGTGGTGTATAATAATATTATAGCGCCGGCATGCATATTTATACAATCCGAACGACCCGGCGGGTGGGCGGCGGCGGCGGCGGCGGTAGTCTTCCGTATAATTAAACGCCGCTCGTCGGATGTCAAAACGCGTATCGGCCAACGGGCCCGCGTCGTTAATAAATTCTCGTACGGGCGGACGACCGTATACACACTGCACACGCGTGGCCAGCAACAGCAACAGCAGCTGAGGACGATACGTCTTGCTCGCCCGTCCTTTGACTATAGTGACAGTCGGCCGCGCGTTTTATTATTTGTACATTACCATAATATATTATGTAAACATTGTAGACCCGTAAATATATAATAATATTTAATAATATCACATCTTTACGATTTACATAATGCCTTATATATTTTATCGTAATAATTAACACCAGCGCAGTGTATTATAATATATTATGTGCAGACGTTTCCGGCACTGTTCGTACTGACTGGCACGTATACCTACTTATAGAGTAAATTGCTTATTTTTCTGTAACCTCGGTTATATTGCTATCTCGACTTTAATAGTCAAAACGTGTGCATCGTCTATTCCATAAAGTTCTCGCAAATATTAGCTTAATCTATTTTATTTTTTACGTCTAATAAGCTATAAGGAAGGTACCTTTAAAGTAATAATATATGTTTTAAAATATGACCAAAAGGAGTCATGGTATAAACTGATTTAAAAACACTTTTAATTTTAATTTTAATCGATAACATAATTTGGCCTTTGAAATTAGTTTATTTCATGTGGCTATGCTCAATTAAAAAATAAATAGCGATTCCCTGCAATGGAGACAATTTAGTTTGCAAAAATATTACATCATATTACATGAGAAAAATCAGTGTCTAATACAAATGACTTTGCTCGTAAATAATATCACCGTGAGTGAACATGTGACAAGAAAAATATAATATTATATTCATTTGAATATGTACTTATTTATATTGTCAGATATTTTAACGCGCAAGTTGTGTTTCAAATTTCAAAAATCTTACATTAAACAGGTTACAACTTTACATTTATTTTATTATGATAATGTGATTTTAATATTACTTAGCATATAATATCATTCTGAGAAATGTAACTCTTATAAAATGGCAATTAAAGAGAGAGCATTAATTTTTTTGATTTTACATATTCCATAACTATCCGTAGTTAAGACTGGATATGTACCCTAATTCATTTATGTTTATACCATTTTAAACCATTAAGTTATTTGCCCCAATTTTGCTTCTACATAATACCTATAGATTACGTTCTTCTCTATTTATATCTCCTGATTTAAATTATTAACAGTCCCGTTGTTGATTACCTGTAGTTTAAATCAAAACATTCTTTTAAGAGTAGATATATATCTTATTGTAATTCTCGGAAATACTCTTTATCTTTTTTTTTATCCCCTGCCATTCGTTCAACATAACTATGAAAAGCAACACTCAAACTCATCTTCCGCTCATTTTGAATATAGTATTATTCTATAGTAAAATTTTTATTTGTGACTTATAGTTTTATATAAGTATTAACAATGTTCCATGTTTTATTTTTATCTACAAAACTCTTTCTAATATATGTGTAATCTATACCTAATATTGCTCAAACATTTTCTTTTTATAATAAAAACTTATATTGGATACATATTAAGATATAGATATTTAACTTGTAAAGAAAAACAATTGTGTCCACAATCACCGGGAGCACTTAATAAAATTCATCGTAAAATTTTTGATTTTTACCATACTAAAACGTACTTGTATTTAAGCCAGTGATTTTTATTTATGTACTTATTATACCTACTTAATTTTCGCGTATGTGCAGTATAACATTTTTTTTTTTTGTAAGGAAACATCTATTTTTACCAACTGTTATTTTTCATTAATTTTTGTGGACAAACAAATTCTCAAGTTCATATAATATGTCCAATTAATTAAAAATAGTATATTATAGATATTATTTATATGTATAAAATGTGTAACATTTTTTTATTACTAGATCATTTTTGTGAGTTAGAATAATGTATTTTTAACTATTATTGTCAAATTATATTTAATAATTTTGAAATTAAAATACAACTAATAGATTTTATACATGAATTCTTTCTAGTATTTCTTGAATTTTCATTACCTATTATATTTTATTTTCTCTTTATGAACTAATTAACTTTTAGGGAATAAAATATTGGATTTTTTTAATAATCAATAGTATTTGTAATCAGAATTAAAAAAAAACCTGCTAGGAAAATTAGAAGACCCATTTCAATCAGTTCAAAAATGACTGATTGATAGAAGTAAGTTCAAAAAAAAATTACTCGATACACATGAATATTACACGTTAAAAAAAACAATATCATAAATATGAGGACTTTTTATAAATGATGAACAACGAAATCCGGATTGAAAATGAATATTTGTAGGCTGATAGAGTGTTTCCAATTATCGTAGACAGGCTGAATAATAGTGACGTGTATTATAAAGTTTATTGATTTTATTTTTAATATTTTGTAAAATATATTCGTGAAGTACTTGCATTTCTCAAAGTTTTACGTCTTTTACGTGAATTTAAAAGATTAATTCATTTTAAGAGTACATTCAACTATCAGCAGAACGATCATCAATACTTTTCATAATAATTTATAAGCGATACAGTAATATATATATAATATATACATTATACATATAATATAATATAAAAATCATATAACCGTATTATAGTCACAGATGTTTTAGTGTGTGCAAAAATATCGAAAAACAAGGTAGTAATAATGATAATAATATTATTTTAATAATTAGGCATTTATTTAGTTTAACAACAGTATTCATAAATCGAAAAGATTTAACTGCTTTTTTTTAACGTTCATTTACATTTGAATTTGTTTAAAAAGTCTTTAAAGATCGGTCGAAAAATCAAACCGACCGGATTTAAAGGGAATTTAAAAATAAACCCTAATCAAATATACTATTTGACATATAAGTACGAATGTGTATTTTTTCTCCCGTTCTCGTAATACAATTTATGTTTTTAACGAGATTATGTAGTAGCGCACCACTCTATATATTTATTTTTTCATTCGCACTACAACCGCCGCGGTGGTCTATCACACATGCTTCTCACACATCCGCATTATATATCCTTTTATTATACGACCTCTCGTCGACGGACACTTTTCAGATCTAATTTGTCTCCTGACTCTTTCCGCGATCGGTCACGGAGGATAAAAGTTTTACCCGCCGTCGCGCCGCGCGTAATATTCGGAACTCTTGCCACGACAAACACCACATACTACCGCGTGACACCAAACGCGTTTCTCTTTCGTCCGGCCCGTACAGCTTATACAGTGTACACTATAATATTATTATTATACGGATGACAGCCAGGCCTATGCATATAATATGTGTATACACGTATGTATGCGTATGTATGTATGTATGTGTGTACGTAAGTATGTACAATATGTCATATGGTATACGTACATTACATAGACTTACTTTAATACTTTTCGTACGCGCGTGCTTTCTTGATTTTATCCGATTCCGACACATCGCCCGCCGACCACACTTTTGCGTTCTCTCGGTCGTTTCGCGACGTTCGCGTTTCCCCGTCCCGCCAGCGCGCGCGCCACGCATTCCGGACCACGTCGTTGCGGCCCCGTCACGCAACCGGCTCGCGATATTTTCACTCCGACCTAATTGGAATTCCTCTGCTACGTTACATATTATAATACATCGATACGCGATTTCAGGTATACACACATAGTGACGAGCCGTTCGGCAATGTACATGATAACGTAATATTATTTACCATTTCGATCGCGTCCGATCCGTTTTATCCGGCAAATCGAATATTGTTTTAATTATATATTTTTCTGTATCGTTTCGCCCCGTTTTCGACATCGATATCAACGGCACTCCGCACCGGTCATATTTCTCTATTCGTATCGTCGTAGGCACAACAATGTCGTTACGCGTAATGACCGTACGCCACGATTTATCGTATAATATCGGCCCTATTTAATTCGTGTACGCGCGGGTAAGTTTATTCCATTCTATTCGTATTGCAGTCATGCTTAATTCACTATATAAAATTCTGAATAATTTAAATTTTAAAAAGTTTTTCTTTTGATATAAAACGTGAGTTTATAAAGATATTTAGCCCGCCAAATATTTTAACAGTGATGTAATTTTTTCTAATGAAGAGAGTTCATTACTGTTTATAAGTTTTTCTTTTTGATATAATAATTAATAAAGAAAACAATTATTAAAAACTTTTTACCGATGCCTGAAATAACTATTTTCATTGTGGGTATAATCAACATTGCATAAAAAAAAATAAAAAAAAAAAAACAAAGACTACCTGTCTATTTGTAAAACTATAAAACTTTTCTTCGAACACCAATTTTTTCTTTAATATTATACATATCTATACACCTTTATCGCGTACAACAGTTTAAACATACAACCGACACAATTAAAATTAAAGTAAACCATTTTTACTTTTTGATCGAAGTTAACATATTTATATCACGGTTATATAAAATATATAATATACAATATAGATAACCGTGATTTATATACAGATCATATTTAAATGTAAAATTTTAATCGAATTATAGATATAATATGTTTATCATGATATTATTATAATATTATAACCATGGTATAAAACTAGATGTAATATAACTATACAAAATTATGGCTTTGATACTCAATGGAGTTGTGTCTAAGACCTCGAGCCAAGGACTGGTGATCTTAATAATTTTATAGAATTTGCTTTATAGAATAACTAAGGTTTCAGTTTCAGTTTTAGTTTTACGAAATACATATTAAGGTTTCAATTATGATTTTAATTTTAAACATATTATTATCAACTATTTCCAACTTGGTTCTTAAGACTTAAAAACATATTTACAGTATACACGTCATTATGAAATAAAAGTTTGAAAATTACTGATGCTATACCGCCTATGCCTATACAGTCTATGCATTGTAAATTAAATTAAATTTTCATTTAAATCAATCGTAAAAGTGAAAATTAAATATTAAGTATGTATTTTGTAATCAATTATTTAGATTGAAATCAGGGAAATTTTAATTTAACATTTATTTCATAATACTTGAAGTAAAGTAAATAATACAGTACACGACCAAACGTTTCAGTAATTATATTTTTAGTCATTATTCCGTATCTATAATAGTTAGCATAAAACGGTCAATGGTCGTGCGGTTTGGAAACTGAAGAACTCAATGGTAATAACTAATAATTTATAATAAATTATATATAAATTAATTCACCCATATATTATATACAATTATGATTCACTAAAGTCGCTCACTAGCTTTGTCAGTTACCACCGTGAACAAACAGTGCATTATGTTATAAATGACCCAGCTGATATTATAAATAATTCAGGCTGTAGTAGACGTTGAAACGATCCTGGGCATAAATGATGCATGAATTGTAGAATGTTTAAGAGTGACAAACACGAGTCGCTAGTAAATTGTTTATATGGTTGAATTGTAAATGAAAATAGAATTAAATCGTTGTCTTTAATAATCAAGATAATTTTCTTTTCGACTTCTCTCCTATATTATTTCTACCTAAATTATGCATAATTTATTAGAGTTATTACCAATTATAAAAAATTATATTTTACAACTTGCATGCACCATTCTCGAAATTTATATAAAAAAAGAGACTAAACTTTTTTCAATTTACGATTTTCAATTACCTAACCGGCAGTTGTGAACTTATTGCCTTACAGCTAAGTTTATTTTCTGCCGATTTATGATCTATGCAGCTTTCATGTATACTATTTGACAACAAAATTTGTACTCGGTTTTCTTTTGCAAAAATGTTAAGTTATCTATAAAACATTATACTCCATGGAAAAACTAAAAGTACCTAATTATTTATTTTATTCTACTTTTAGTTTAAGTTTTCGTTTGTAAACGAGATCAATATTCAATATACACTATGCTCATTAAAATAAATAATTATGAACTTAAATTATTTTATGGATTTATAAATATTATTCATATTTTATTTTATTTTATTTATAAGTATGTGTTTGCAGTTGTCAAAGCGACAATAGAAAACCAATATATACATATAAATAAATTAAGAAGAAATGAACAACAAAAGTCCACTTTATCATAATGCTAGGTGATTATTTTAACAGGAAGTACTCATTATACTCATTATATCGAAAAGTATTAACGTTATTCAAAACACTTTATTTACGTAGTTATTGAAAAAAGTTATATTTTTTCTATTTTTATCATTATAATTTTGTATGTTTTAACTTTTTTGATAGACAAAATATATTTTTAATTACATTTTTTTGAATTAATTAAAGAATTTCGATACATTAAAATTGTATTTCAAAGGAGTACCTTGTTAATAAGATATAACTTTTAAGTATTTTGAATCTTACAAATAAATTTCAGATTTAGAGTGGCACAAAGGAATCTCGTCAAATATTGGTCCACTTTTTTGCTTATTTCAACTCTTAATACTTATAAGTTATAACTAATTAACTACTCGTTTAAAATTCGATTATTAAATACGTAAAAATTCTCTTAAAATATACTTCAATTGATAACATTTTAAATAAGTAAGTATATTGTCATTCAAAATAATAAAATACCTGGAAAATAGCAACGATAATTTTTTTTAAATATAATATAATTGTTTTTAAAATGTTTTGTAATACATTTAAATTATATGAAAAAAAAATATTATCAAAAAGTTAATATTATCTTTTTTCGCAATAAAAATAAAAATAACAATAATAATTTTCTGTATTATTTAGTTCATTAGTTGTAATACCTACATGGAATATAAAAAAAAATATATATATTTATACTAAAACATGAAAAAAAATTAACTTAATAGATGCATTTAACTAAGTATATAAATCAACAATAGTTCGTATTTCTCGGTTATTTTAAAAATACTGAATATTTTATTTTTATCGTGGTTTTCCATAGATTAGATTTGTATATAAAAAAACTTAATACCCCCAAGTTCGAATCTATAAAGTCAACACTCAACACCGTATAACTAACATAGGTTATATAATATACAAATACATTCGGAAAAAATAAGCGTTAAGGTTCATCGTACGACCAGACTATTACTGACACTTTATTCTCTGGCTGACACGCTATCATACTTCTTATAGCTTTTCTGCAATATATTATTATAGTAACGATCGATACAAATAAAAATGACACGGTCTTAAACTATACAGTAAATCCACTTCCAGATGTCTCCTGATTTCACACCGATATATATCTAGGTAGGTACTATATATTATTATAGTACTCATAAACATGAAGTTATGACCTGTTGTTCTGTTTAGCGCTGAATTCTGATATATTATCGTGATATTATGTGTAGATATTGTAGTAAATAGGCTTTTCGTGTACCGATAAACCACATAATTTATAGATTAGT
This sequence comes from Schizaphis graminum, assembly GCA_020882235.1. NCBI lineage: Eukaryota > Metazoa > Arthropoda > Insecta > Hemiptera > Aphididae > Schizaphis > Schizaphis graminum. Next base: position 91,231,422 of record CM037032.1, read on the forward strand.
TTAATATTAAAATAAAACAGTTTTAATTCTGTGACAATTTTATAATTTCACACGATAAAAAAACTTAAAAACTTAAGGTTTGCGTGTTTCAACATATTGTTCTTTGCTGTAACCACTTGCACACGAAAATAAAATAATGAAAAAGAAATACATCATGTTGTTTTATCGTTGAGCCAATGCCGTCGCATAATAATTTACCATGCGAGGAAACACCATACATTGATAAACAAATGTTATTAGTCCACAACACGATAGGTATAGGGTTGCTATACTTGCTAAAATATTCTATATAGCATAAGAGGGAAAAAATCAGAAAATCGCACGTCATGTATTTTTAATGGTTTGACCCACGGGAATCCAGTGTACGCAAAGGAATCGAACTCCGTGTGCATAGCGAAATTAATATTATGTATTAAAATTAATTTGTTTAATATAATGATAAAAAATTATGTCATAATATGTTACACATTTTGTAAATGGTCCTTGTATGACAGAAACGTATTGGCAGATTTGTTCGATGAGTATGTATTTGCACCTTCGTCCTTCAATAGTGAATAATTATAATAATAACCAACCGGCGTCGGGTATTAAATGAAAACCCTATGGATTTTACTATAAAATTAAATAAAATCGAACAAACGTTAGATAACAATAATTGAAAACTGTTTTTCGAAGAATAGGAATACCTATCTGATAAACAGTAATTTACTAAGCATACTAACCCCCAATTTTACCTTCATTAATTAATTAATTTATAATTTTTGAAATTTTTGAATAATAAACTTTAAAACCCCATTTAATTTTTTTCAACTTCATTAAACCATTTAACGAATATTCTTTGACGAAATTAACTTTTTTTATCAAATGATACACAGCATTTTTTTTCTGTAAATTATTTTTTATATTAATTAATCTAATGATATTTTGTAAATGTTTAGGCACCTAGATCAAAGTTTAATCGAGTAGTTTCTGAGCTGTTAAAATTTATTATTTAATAAACTATGAAATACTTAATCTAACTAGTATTTACTGTATTTCATAAATGTTTGCAATAAATTAAAAAAAATGTTTGAATGTTGATCGATTAAAGTTGATTTACAAAATATTCTAATCATCTTATACCCCATATATTTCAAACATATAATTCTTAATAATATATTATACAGTTAAGTAACTTAAAAAATATTCGTTCAAATTTAGATTAGGGTAAATACGCCAATATTTTCAAAAAAAAAAAAAAATTTACTTAAGAACTAACAGGGAAAAAATTACTACTTTCTTTTAATAAAAGAAGTTGGTATCACTAGTAAGGATGATAATCCTTAAATCGTATACAAAATTTAAGTATTTAAAAACAAGATCATTAAGTATATTTAAATATTCTAAAAATTAAGAATCAAATACATTTATTATTAAATAAAAAATAAGAGCAAGCAAGCTTGGTGAATTACTTTATATAATATACCTACTTGACTATATAAATATAATAATCTTAATTACGCACGGGGCACAGTGAATATATTTTTTAAATACAAAAGAAATAATTAAATCGTCTTTCGACGAACATTTTTGGGTAATAATATAATAGAATATGTTTACAAGTATAACTAGTTTAAGCGCATTAGACGACGTAGATAATCAAATTCTTTAGAGATAATTAAAGATATTATGTTCGACGTATCATACTGTAAACAGACAAACTAAACGAACAACAGTATTTAATTAAACAAACGGCCAAAATATATACTTAAGATTATTTAAGACCAGAGGTGAAATCGTCAATCGATGTGAACCAGTGTCATTATAGAGCAACGAACACAGTTATTGTTACTTATTTTTTCATTAAAAAAAACAATACAAAAACTCTAGGGAATAATAATTATTATTGCAACAGTAATAGTAGACGCCAAATATTGTTAGTATAAATTAGAATTCGATATTAATTTTAATAATTTATAAACCAAAGCTTTTAATACTATTGAATATTTCATATTTTTGGATTCATAATTTTTTCATTTTGTATGGGACGTCTAATTCTCCTTGTATCTTACGATATTTAAAAAAATTATTATTTTAATATTTATTTACATTGTGTTTATCTCGTTTCAAACTGTTAAGTAATGATAAATAGAGCCAAGGACTGGACCGAGCCAAAAAGAACCGGTTCTGAAACAGGAATCTTTAAAATATTAAAAACCAGAACCGAAATTTTTATTTAATTGAATAAGGTACCGTAACCAAAGTTTTAAAATTAAATAGGTTCTTTAAAGTTATAAAAAAAAATTATTTTATCTATTATAATTTATTGGTATTGTAATTTTATGAATAAATTATAAATATGTAATTCGCTATCTATGTATGATCATCTGAGTTTTCTAATATTTCTCATACTTTGATCATAGATCTATACAAAACCCGCAATCATAAAATAATATTTATTTAATTTTTGTACTAAAAATTAGTTGGAACCGGTACCGAAAGTATTTGAAACCGATACCTTTATTTTTTATTTTTTTTTTTTTATTAAAGAGCCAAAACTGAACCAGAACAATTATTTTATTTTTGGAGAACAAGTACCGGAACCGATGCTGATAAATTCAAAAGATTCTAGTCTCTGAGATAGACACTTTATTATATAAATTAAAAAATATACATATACGTAAAAGTAAAAACATTGAGTAAACGCAATAAACCCAGCAAAATTATTAATTTATGAAGAATAAAACAAATATCAAAACAGATTTCGTTAAAAACTGATGAGATACGTAAAATATTTATATAGTGTAGTATAAGTGTTAAATGTATATCATAATTCACAATAGATTTTTAGCAGTATTTGATAGGCTTATAACCTTATAATTTGTTTTTAAAACAACAGTAAATTTTGGATAGACGTAGAAACCTTTGAAGCTGTGAGACAAAGGAGTTAACTCATCTATATTAACATACAGATTATACAAAGTTATACGAATCAAATTCCTTAAGTAGCTCACAATAAAACAAAAATATCTTCAAAATTTGTAAAATTTTTTTTTTTTTAATAGAATTTTGAGGTTAAAATTTGGATGAAATTACATATTTGAACTATGATTCACGATATTCATTATTTTGTTAAAATTTAAAAATATTATTCATGCAAACTTAATACTTTTATTTACATTATTACACTTTATACAGGCAATATTTTCAACAATTTAATGTTTTTAACACAAATTAATTAAACCTATTTAATTACAAACAGTAAAATAAATTACTTTAATAGTGGTATAAAATATACTTAGTAGTTATGGTGATGTAGAGTATAGACTGATGGATCGTCTCCGATCTAAATCGTTTTTCATTTACAATAATGACATACATTATCATTTAATTCAAATTTATTACTCGTCGATCACAGTGGTCAACTCGAAACCTACTGTAAAACAATACTGTGTATTAGGTCTAAAATAAACTTCTTTATGCCAATTTGTATAAGCCACGAAGTTATAAAGACTTCAAAATTAAACACTTCTGCATTGAATGAGCAATTGCCCATACATACATTTTGTATTTGACAATAATTCTCTAGTTGAGTCACCAATCAAAATAGCTTCAATAAAAATAATTACCTAGCTAATTCAATTCAAAATCGTTTTTTTTTTTTTTGAAAATAGTGTCATTTAGATGTGGAAGTGATTTATGTGCACTGTGCAGTAAACCTCACTCCACTTTTCAGTCATTGTTAAGTTTTTTAAACAACAAACAATTGAAATCAAGTTTTTAAATTATTGAGAATACAACTTAATAATATTACTATTCAATTTCTCTTTTCAAATTAAATTTTTGGTTTTCAGTTGCAGTATAATAGATAATTAAATACATTTGATGTGCCATTTCAGTTTACTCTGATTTTGAATACTGACGCGTTGAAAAATTTTTCTGTGGGTGATTAGATACATTATAATTTATTATTAACACTAATATAACACAAAAAATATACTATTAAGTCATAATAGTTATATTTATTACATTATACTAAATAGATTAAAGGTAGGGTACCTACTTAAGTATAATATGTTATTCACCTTAGTTTAAAAATTTGGACCACGGCACTGGAATCTCAATAACCCTATTAATAGATGCATGCATTTAAGTATAATATTGATGTATGTATTTTTATTAATAAAAGTATTAAAGTTTTGAGTTCATATATTAATTGTTTCTTCTTCTTAAATTATTCGTACATTTTTTATTTATTTTTCAATCTTTCATAAATTGTATTGTCAACCAATAACTCTATTAATATAACCATTTAGGTTTTATGTATATCAAAAACAAATAGTGACAATACCGCAAAATGTAAAATACAGACGTTTTATTTTATGTTATTTCAACTAGATGCCTTTTAAAGATCACATATCGCACCACTATTATTAAATTTGAACGTTTCTGATACCTATTTTTTACGACCTTAAATTATATTGTATAATTTAAACCTATAATTATGCCATATTCCTATAAAATAAATATGTAAATTATGTTTGGCAACATGTTCTCGTTTTTTTGCATAATTATTATTATATGATATATATTTTTTTCTTTGATATTTTAGATAAGAAAAGCTTGGATGCATTGCATTGACTACAATACGGCTAGGCATTAAATTGAATACATCACTGAAGATGATGACACGGAGATGGATGACATCAACTCCGCAGTAGATGAGATGTATATATTGTATGAATATACGAAGTTTACGTCATATTGTATATATATATATATTTTTTTCGTTATTTTAAAATCGATTAGACAAGTATATTAGAATGATTATCTTCTGCCGAATCGGACTTTATTAATGTAGATAATAAACACGGTAAAAACTTTATTGACAACGATCGGCATAATGTGAACGATATCAGTCCAGTTCAAAGCTGCTAGCATTAACAATTAACTCATCGGTTATACTTATTTCCATAGGTCCTCAGTGTACTTACTCAGTAATACACAGTTTACACGTTCAAGTGAACGCTCTTATACAAATAATCAAGTTTCATGTTTACCACTTATCGCCTACCCGAATGTAGTAGCTTATTGGCCAATACGAGTTATGGATCTCGATACGAATGTTGCTTATTACTAGTTATTGCTGTATTGCCTGTATTGAATACTGCATGAGCTAATTCTTGTACGTCCAACAACTGTTCACAATTAACGATTTAACCAGGTGAGAATTTTTCAGAAGTTAAATAAATTCTATTGTTGCTCTACAATTTTCACTTTTCTCTATAACTTATAAACACTTGCACTACAGCATTTTTTTAATTTTTAATACTCCACCATAAGTTTTTCCACTCAAAACCATTTATACTTGGAAAAATTAGGTGATAGGTGGATTGAACATTATTTTGAAAAGAAAAAATATAATAAAACTATTGTAATGATTGATGATGAAGGCTGGGAAGCCGCCCTACCCCTGCGTTCCAAATATTAACAATAAGTAGGTACTATTGATTTTAATCTAATTACAATTGTACTAGGTATGTTATATTATCTACCATGTTCATATATCGATGAATTCTATAAACGAATATTGGAAAAAAATATCATACATAGATTATCAATATCTACTCAATATACGTCTTTTACAGTAATCACGTTTGATTAAAAGATATGTTACCAATATCACGCAAAATTTATAATAATATAATCAGTTTATTTTATTTTAACAAACAGTTGTAAATCAGTTTATTTTTATTGATAAACACTATAAGGAATAATATATAAGTAATTAAATTTGTTATAACTACCAATATTTTTGATAAATTTTTTATCCAATAATATTACTGAACTTCTTTGAATAAATGTTGAAGATAAAAAAAATTAATAATTAACACGAGACAATAAATCACGCAAAATATGAATCAACAATTATGCCTGAATAAAACAATAGTTCAATTAATATTTATTATTTTATAAACTCCTTAACATATAAAAAAACATTTTGAGTAGTACATATTATAAATACTTATTTAAATTTACATCCCATTCAACAAAATAAAAGATGTATAACATAAAAATAATAAATAATTGAATTAAAAAAATGTTTATAATATGATGTATACCTAAATTTAATATTCTGTGAAATAAAATATTGGCTATTGTTTTTAAAATTGTAATAAAAAAAAAAAGAAATACAATTTGTTAAAAACTGGTTTAGCGTAAAATTGCCGTTTTTTCTTATTATTTATTTATTTATTTATTTTTTTGTTTTTCTCAGTTATTTTGAAAAGAACTAAGAATGTTTTACCTTTGACCCTCTAAAGTAACAACTAGATTCAATTTCTGTCAGACACTACCACCAAAGTTGAAATTCGAAGCATTTTTATTGCCTCAAATGTGATGACAGACACGAAAAAACACATATATCATTGTAAAATCAATACATTCATCGTTCCGCTTCGAATTTAAAATATGTAGTCAGTTTTTTTCATCATGATGAAACTATTATGTTTTCTATTGTTAACAATAAAATAACAATAACATAATATTAACTTCAAACGTGTTTAGAACTTTCAACGACACAAAAATAAATAGATAATACGAAATAACAATTAATACAGCAACTTACAAATAACCGTAGAAATAGGCGTACATTTATCAGAAACATAACAGTTATTTATTGATACAGCGATGAAGTTGTTAATCGCCTAATTATCTATCCAACTACGATATCCGTTTACAAAACCGGATAGAAGCGTTAAATGACTAAAAAATAATTATAATATAATGTGCTCGTGTTGTATTAATTATGTGGTAAACTTGAGTCGGTCAACAACGAGTAGTGAGTACATGCATCAAATTTAGATGTTTTAATAAATACTATTATTGAATGTTATAAGTGAGTATAATACATTGTAAAAGTCAAATCAAGCTTAAACAAAAAATTCAAGGACGATTATAATATCTATGTAAAAGCTAACAATATTAACTCGAAAAAACGTATTTTGACTTCTTAAAATATCAATAATGTAAATTTTAATAACATTTTTATAACGCAGAATCAAAGTAATCAACATTTAATGTTGTGTTAAACAATATCAACTCGTAATAAATGTACTTTATTATGATGGAAATCAAAAAAGTGGTATGTGTTTGATTGATAAACCACTGTTTTTAAATTATTCTGTATATTATGTTTTGGTAGATTAGATAGTAATATATTTATTCATAATTCCTTATTAGTTTGTGTAAATTGTGAAAAATTAATGATAATACATATTAAACAAACATAATGTTATAAAATTGTTTTAATGTTAAGAATCGTACAATTTGTAGATTGTTAGCACAAGTCATATATGTTAATATAAAATAAAATAAAGTGATAATATTTTACAATTTGATAACAACAATATAAAGTACATTGTTTAAACTTAAACAAGTTAAACAAGTCTTTTTTGTTTAAGTTATAATCCAAATTGAGAATTTAAGGTTGTTTATTTCGTTATAAAATATGTCTTTAATAGTTGAACTATAAGCTTAATGATGAAAGCTAATAAATACGTATTACTTCATGCACATAACTAATTAATAAAATATATAACAATATGATATTTTGTGTTCATAAACTTTATTAATGAATTTTAAAAACCAAATCGTTCAGTTTTAATTAAATATTTGATGAATAAAATACCTATGTTGCAATAATATTATATTTTGTAAGCATAGATAAGTCAGATAATTACAATATAAATTTTGGATTTTGTACCAAAACATCAAGGGAACACTTATAATACGGTACTGTACTACAGTCGTAATGTATGGGAAAATAAATCTCATTTGCATAATGCGATCAGAATAATAAGTACTTAGTTCCCACAATTGTAGTTACTAGTTAGTATATTATTTAATATTTACAAAATAATTTAAAAAAATAATAATAATTACAAATAAATTAATAAATACCGGAAGCTTGTATTAAATAATCGAAAAAATGAAACTATTATTTGGGTAGAAATAATTTTGAATTTAAAAAATAGATTCGATTACAAATTATTTTTAAAATTAAATTTGCATTTATTACAATATGCTTACACGAGGGACTTACATTATTGTTGGTAAAATTTTAGAATCATTTAAAATACAGCGTAATTCGTACATTTAAATAGATTATATTATACAATATTATAGTAAATTATTTAACTTTTAAAAATTAAACAAAAAGTAACCTCTTAAAACTCAGTAAAATAATAATAATGATAATATTTTGTATTGCACTAAAAAATTGATAGTATTTTAATCTATTTTGATTTATTTTTTAAGCTGTTTAAATAATATTTTCACTTTAGAAAAAATAGTTAAGCTGATAGATAACTAATCTTAGTTTATAGTGAATAAATAAAAATAATAACAATACCATAGTGATATGATTTAATAATTTATGTGAAAAATTTGATATAAAAACTACTTTGTATATCATGTTTGTTGACGAAAATTTCATTCAGCAATATACTTTTTCTATAAAACCCGGTTTTTATATAAACATATTGTAAACGTACGAGTTTAACTTTAGAAAAATGGTTTTTAATGTATATTATTGTTTAGCAATGATAGGATAGTAGGGTAAATGGGGTGTGACAGGGCGATATTGCAACTAGACGTCACGTTCGCGTGCAACAATTCTAAATGTTAAGATTTCTTTTTCAAATGATATTATAGAAAAAAGTAATTTTATCTATTAATTTCCATGATGAAAATCGTTTTATTTTTTATTTATATACTTATACATGTATACAGTTAGGTAATATTGGCAAATGCAAATATTTTTTTTTCTAAATTTAAATCTCTTTAATTAGATTACAGTTTGGTTTTTCAATAGCCAATATAGGAAATCGATTAAAATTGTATCTGTATCAACAAAATTAATAAATATAATGGATGTTTAATATTTACCTTTTTTTTAAAGACATTTGTCACAAGGTTACAATAAATGATACCCTATTAAAAAAAATACATTTATTTTAACATAATATCAAATTAATTTAATTTAACAATACCAGATGATTCATTTAAATGTCTACACTCATCAATTGGAAAAGTTTTAATTTATTTAAAATCATTTCAAAACAACACTTCTGGAAAAAATCATTTTTTAAGATTTTGCTTTTGTAAACGACACCATATAAATTAAAAATAATTTCATAATCCTAAATAAAATATTATTCAGAATATATCAATCTATATAAAAACAAACAAGTACTTTATTATTACATAGTTAATAGTTAAGTGCTCAAAGTTTTGATTAACGGAGTAGTGGACCAACATTTGTTGGGGTACCTCTGTACTACTTTAGTCCTCTCGTAAAAAATTTAAATACTTAACTAATTAACTACTTATTTAAATTTATTGAATTCATTAAAATATATCAAATAATCTGAAAATATTTTACTTTGGAATATAAAATGAAAAATAAATTTTATCTTTCAAAAAGTAAAAAATTTAAAAATAAGTAAATAATAATTATGAGAAATATTATATTTCTTAGAAATACCATCATATTATTAAAAGAAATGTTTTCAAGATAGTAGTTAGCACTTTTTTAAATAATAATTCTGACACCTAAATGGATCATTCTGTGATAAAATTCGTGTGCATTTTTATTACTGTCGGTCGTTGTTATAAAATATAATATTTTTTAAATGAAATTAACATTAATTTACAAAGATTCCCTGCTGTAATAATTATGATTGACACTTTTTTTAAAATATACAACCATATTTAATTGTTGATAGTTGTTGTATGAAACGAAATTTAACTTTTTAATTTGTTCTAAAACGTATACTAATGTATATAAATGCATAATAGTATACAGTAAACCAGGGGCGGTCAAACGGTCGACCGTGGGAAATTTCAAAGTCGATCATGTTAGAACTTAGAATTTATTTTTAGGGTCACGCGCACGAAAATTAATCGAAGTTGTAGTGAAAAAATTGTTGATAAGTTTTATATGTATAATTTTCTATATGGAAGTAGATCCTCAAATGTGAAGTATATTTTTAGTAGATCGTAGGCAAAAAGAGTTTGACCACTCCTGCAGTAAACATATATTATCTGAGTTGATGTGTAGCATATAATAATAAATAATTTTATTAATAAAATTCGTTTTCACTATGTTACGAGTAAATTTAAAATTTATAAAATTGAAATCGTGTAGCTTATACTTTTCGAAATCAGGGTAATAATCATGATTGATATAGTCAATATTCGTCTGGAAAAATAAAAATTTTAAGCTGTATGTCCACAATACCGAATTTATGTAAAAGTTTACGAACCACACAAAATGTATTTAAATGTATAAATACTTATTAATTATTATATGTATAGTACCTATACACTGTATACTTTATAGTAGTATAAATATTTAAAAAATTAAAAAGAAAAGTTATGAAATATTTAAAATTAGAATACCATTAAGTATCATAGAACCAAAATTATTATGACTGCAAGAACTATACAATTTAAATTACAAAATTAAATTAAATGGTATTGAGCTAATCGGTTAAATAAAGATGTGTAAATAATTAATTATTCATGAGCTTTTAAGTGAAAGTGATAATACTCTACACTGATAAAATTTTATCATAGAATCCATAAGTACACGTATAAACTCGAATTATACCAGTAAAAGTGTACCGCATGTTTATATATAATAGGTACCTAATGGCTAATATACTACTAAAATTATACTGAAACATAAAAAGCGTATAAGTAGTCCAAATCCATAAAGAGTCTTAAAAACTATACTTGTATTATGAATAATTTTTAAGTGCAAAACGCAATTTTAATTTTTTGATTTTATAACTTTGAACTTTTAAATAATATAGCTACTAGCTTGTAATTACTTGTATTTTAAGACTTTCATACAAAATATTATTATTATTATACAACTCACTATTATATTTTCCAAAAACCAAAATATCTGGTTTCAAACGATGTAAAGTAGATAAATACTATCATAAAAAAAAAAAAATCCTATAGTCTAATAATTACTATTAATTATCTTCGTATCATTCAAATTTGATACATCAGATCTTTATTTTTAATTTTGAGTAATGATATTTAAGTTGAAAGATATTTAAATGTCTTAATAATAAAAAAATTATTATCTCTATAACATATTTATAAAACCACGATAACGTTGAATATCATTCCTACTTTTATAGCTGTTGCAACGTTTGTAGGACGAATAATTCATTTCGCAATGCTATAATAAATTATCAAATATAATATATGCCTAACTAATTTAGGTAAATAACACAATTTTGTATTATTCTTACAATTTAAGTACGATGATCCACATAAGATAATTTTATAGGGCGTAAGTAACACGCAACCTTCATAATATGACAGGACAATTTGAACCCATTTTTCCCTCATTTTGTCTGTAACTATTGCCATTTCTATTCTATTCCTCTTAAATTCATGTCATATTCTATCATATCTAATCACTCCATATAATACCTTAGCATTTTAATTTTTTTATAATAAATATAAATTGTGTAATAACTAATAGATAATGAAATAAAACTAATTAATGCTTATGATTTCATTTGATTTTATTGATTTATAGTAACTATTATTTTTAGTTGTTCACTTATAATTCAAGTGCAATAATAGTTTATGAACTCTTGCACCAATTAATTCTTAAACTTTAGAGAGGACTTGAATGCAACTACAATATTAACCAAATGTGAGGTAAAGTAGCTCTATATACAATCTCATATAGTAATTTTATATATATTATTATACCAGATCTCAACCATTAATTTCTAAAAGGGTTTGGATGATTTAAAAAAAAAATAACGTCCAGAAAATGTTATACATAATACATTCTAAAAAAAAAAAAAAAAGTAGGCAAGTATACTATATAGTGTACTATATTGAACCTTAAGTATCGACTGAGTCATTTTAATGGGTGTATTCAATTTTAATTCAATCCTAGGTATCTCTTCGTATACGACACACAATTCTGAGCAGTAACAATTTTTCAACCTATATTGGTGAGTTTATGTTTCATGATATGTTTTTTTTATATATATAAGTTCATAGCTATTATAGAGTAATTTATTTTAATTTTAGTATTATGGTAGGTTGATATTTTTTTTCTTGTCAAAAATATTGCATTTATTCTGTTATTAATATTAAATTATTATAGTAATATATATTTATATCATATTATATTACTGTTATTAATATTGAAATTTATAAAAATGTATACCTTACTGTTAATACCGTAAAACATTATGTGAATAAGTTCATACTATTCATAGTATAGATAAATAATACTTATCATAAAATAAATCAATAAAATATTTTGAAAATATCGTTACGTATTGATAATAATATAATATATGTAAAAGCTTTAAAAACAAAAATAAAATGTGCTTGTTAATTTTTCAGAGCTTTTTGTTCTAGTATTAAATACTTATAATGAACATTATATTACATTTTTAATCATTAGGTATAAAAGTTGAATTCTGTATACGTTTTTTACTGCAAAATACTTGTAGTTTGTAATTTTTGTAATTTTTATAGAACAAACCATTACTACCCAATTATTTAATACAATTGAATCCAAGCCACAGTAAATTGTGATTTTGATACCATGTTATGTCAATCAAAATCGATATCTGTGTTCGACTGTAAAGCGATTTTCAGTGTACAAAATTTACATACCATGCAATGGAGTAGTTACTTCACTGATAAATATACTTATCAGTAATCCGAATGTGAAATAATTGAGTTATTAAATGTTAAAATAAATTAAATAATTAAACGCGACGGTTTCGGTTATCAGATTTCATCAAAAGCGTCAAAACGATTAAGTACAACTACAGTTAAAAAAGTACTACAAACTCTGGTCAAGCACATAATATATGAATGTGAAAGACAGTTATCGCCATTGTGACACGTCATATCCGAGTATTTTATACTTAAACTGACATCCACTAACATAGGTCATATGCAGGTTACTGCGGTCAACATTCACGCTAAATTAGTTCCTATTCGGTTTAACATTTATTATAAATTATATATTATTTATAAAGAGTGATTATTTTAACAGTGAACACGTGTCAATCGAAAAGCAATAACATTTTATGAAATTGTCTTCTTCAAAAATGAAAATGTTATAAGTATTATTTAATGTAATGTTATATTTTTAAATTAACTATATTCTTAATAATAAAACCGTAAATTATAAATTATTATTAATAATAATACAAAAAGGTTCTATGTTTTTTTTTCGAAATTGACTTTTTCAAATATTCTTTATAAGTTTTTAATGATGCATGTTTTAAACTAGAAATTAGTTTAGTATAAGCAATAATAGTAATAATAAATGAGATACACAAAGAAAAAAAGGTTGTATGTCTTTGCAATTAACATATTTATTATTTTTTAATATATTAAATCTTTTATACTTCATAACATTTTCAAAGATAAAAAGGTTCTATCTTGAATTACAAAAATATTATTAAAAGAAAGAGTCCTGTTCTCTATTATACTACCAATAACACAATAATATGAATAATGTCAATACAATAATTATTGTTTCGTGGTCAAAACAAAGATTTTTCTCTACCAGCCAATTCAAAATATTTGAGTGTGTAATTTTAATTACCAATTATTTTATATTATTTTAATTCTTTATAAATTGTATACTTCATAAAGCATTTTTATTCCATTATTATTATTATTTTCACTATATTTTATTTTATTATTGTTATATTTATTTAATGTTTGTTATAACATTAAGTAAAATGATCCTTTTTATAGAACCTTCTCACTCCAAATCGTTTTTTTTATTTTTAAAGAATTAACTTAAATAATGAAATTCTATGTTCGTATTTTATATTAATATGAAACACATGCTTGATTTTTTTGCATAAATTATAAACAATTATACCTATATGATATAAAGTATTTGTAACAAATCAAATGCACTCCAGAAAAATTAGAAATCTTGACATAGGACCATTTTACTCTTATCGCGTGCGTTGTTAATTTAAAACTAAAAAATAATAATGATAAGATAAAGTAAAAAACATTAACGTTATACATACGTAATTCAGATTTTACAAAAAAAAAAAACATTAATAATAAAAATATAGTGTTTTAGGTTAAAATAAGTCAACTCTTACTACCTACTAAAGTAGAATCTAATTTATTATTTTAAATCTAAATAATATGGAATCCTGTTTCGCATGGAATAATAATTTAGACCCCAAGTCAGATGTTTCTTGAATAAGACGAAACCCATCTCATGTATAAAATATGTAAAATTTATTTTATTATTCATTCTAGCTATATAACATGAAAATTATTGTTATAATAATATACTAGTTAAGCAATTTAAATAATTATTATAATACGATTTACATTTATTATAAGTCGGATTACGCTACTATAACTTATAGCGCGGAGCATTTATGTAAAAGTAAGTACTTATTCTTTGTAAATTATGAATATATATTTAAAGGAAATAAAATTATCGAAACTATAGTTGCCGTTAATACAATGCAATATTATGTAAAACTTAATCAGAGTTTACATTCTAAGAAATAGCCGTATCAATAAAACCGAAATGAAATGAAACGTCAATGAAAAGAACAGTGAGTTGATGTGAGAGTGATTTTTAACGTGAGAACAATAAATTTAACTACTTCTGGGCCAATTACACAGACGTCAAATAACTGTAGAACAGCTGCCAATCGTTGAACTTCAAACATAACAGGCTATGTCACTTGCCATAACTAATGTTGAAATTAAATTTTTTGGAGATTCAAACAGTGTAGATGGGAATATTTAAAGAATTATTTTCTCAAAATTCAATTGCAATGTAGTTAAAATTAAAGAAACAATAAACAAAATGTTGCAAAAAATGTTGCATTAAACAAAGTTGTTATAAATAGTAATAAGTATATGGGTTTGTTATAAATATTCGTTAAAAATTACCGAGTGTATATGATTATATCTTATTCCTATTTTTTTTTTTTTTTTATCGTATTTAGTTTAAATGTATTTATTATTATTATGATAATATAATTTGCATAATCATTTATCATAATTCATCATTATACTGGAGGACTTCCACAAATAATGACTGCAATATTACCTACGTTATACGAGAGTGACATATTTGGGACATGCGACATATTATTTTGTAAAATATATAAAGTTGTGCTTTTATAAATTTATCGATTTTTTTTTATTTTTAACAAAGCGATATCGCACAAGTGAATATATTTTATCACTTTACGATATATAGGGGAGTACATGAGAGACAATACGACGCGTACAATTTTACGTTTTAAATAATAAAGAAAAAACGCACTTAAACGCTAGAAGGAGAAAGCGTATTTTCCGGTCGACTGCGATCGCTGCAATATAACAAAAAACAAGAATATTAAGGATTAAAACAATGCGGCAAACAGTTCATGGTCGTTTTTAAAAATGAATTATTGGAATAGGTAATAACTTAGGGGATAAATCCGTAAAAGTATTGCCATTATACATATAACTCAAATGTATACATCTGCAATAGATATGATTACGACAATTGCGTATTCGTTTTCTTAGATATATTTGTATACAGACGACTGGTAGTATTACATGTTATGATGGATTTGTATGATTTTATAACTAATAGAAAGGTATTTATTTAAAATTAAAATAAGCGAAAAATGTTTTTATATCAACTAATATTTTCTGAATGAGATTTAAAAAAACTTATCAAAAGTTTTCAGTATCTTTGAAAAAAAAGACTGCCCATTAAATTTAATTAGAATGTCAGTGTTTGTGCGGAATTCCTACAAAACTTTCTGTATCTTTAAGTATCCTGTTGATGATATTTTAAGTATAATAACATAATATTTAAAAAAATTAATTATTTGTTTACGTAATATGAAATTAAACATCATGATAAATTAGAAATTATCTTTATCGTTAACATTTTTAAATTAGGTAACAGAGTGATGAATGTATTGATTTTACAATGATGTGTACCTAGGTATGTTGTTTTTTTTATTTTTATTTTTGTATACGATTAATAATATAAAAATACTTTGACTTTAAACTTCAATATCTTTTCTGATATAAAAGTGAATCTAGTTGGTACTTTTATGAGGTTAGAGTTAAGAATGTTTAATACTTTTTTATTTTTAAAATAATAGGGAAAAAAATAAAGAAAAACGGCAAATTTAAAAAAAAACTACTCTGTTAAAAAATCTGAAAATGTAATACAAAGTCCCTCTTAAATTATTATTAGTAGAATTTAAAAGAAAAGTTGAGTCTAAATCCACAACTAATTTTAACTTCCTTATAAGATGTTATAACGGATTCAAAAACATTTAAAAAATAATATATTAACATGATATTTTTTGTGTAAACAATTATAATTTAATACATACAATGCATCAATGACTAAGTAGACACTTGACATTTTCTGTACATATTTTTTAGTTATAAAAGAATGTATTATAAGTAATATTTTCTATGATCGTTGATCGCATGATAATAATTTTAAAAAAAACCTAGATAAAAAAAAATCGTTTAATGGATGAAATACAGTAAATAAAATAACAAAATATAATATATTTTGTTAATATATATATTATTATATATTATCATATATTATAATATGGCTAGTGAGTAGTGATGCATTTTGTATAAGCCCCATAGTGTGAAGGTTTGGTTAAATTTTATTGGAGATTTTAACTAACTAAAAAAATGCAGAAAAGTTTCATCGTTTCCGTGGTGTAGCGGTTATCACATCTGCCTAACACGCAGAAGGTCCCCAGTTCGATCCTGGGCGGAAACAATTATCTTTTACTTATTTTTTACACACAAATAAGTTTTGATTTAGCTCATAACTGGACTTTGGTATCCTATATAAACCTAAAAACAATTAACAACCTTTTAATACAAGGCAATAAAATTATTTCATATTTAATTTAAAAATTATTTATCATCATACCTTTACTCACATTTCAGAAAGTTTTAGAAAGCGTAAACGCAATTTTTAAGCATGAGGCGAATCAAAAATAACTCTCAACTAATATATTAGAAAAAATAACTTAAAATCGGTTCGTTATTTTTAATTACAGTATAAAAACAAGAAAAATAGTTTGAAAATAATGCAAACTGTAACCTACAAATAGGCGTTAAAGTGGAGGACGCGGAAGACTCAGTCCCCCTAATGGTGATTAAAATGCTTCATTTTTAACAAACTATTCGTAAGGTAAGATTAGAACGCTCCAATTATAACCAAACATTAGTCAATTTAATTCAGAATTCCGTTAAGATATAAACCAAGATTTACTTGGTTTCATTTTTTATGAATTCATGTTATTTAATGTTAAAGAAAACAATCATTAACGAAATACAATTCATGTTCCTATTTAAATATTTATGGTTTTTTTTTTTAAAAAAAAGCTCTTTATTAAATAATGTAAAATTGAAAAATAAATATATATATATAGGTAAAGTGTGAATGTATGATTTTTTAAGCATGCTCGCCTCACCATGCATAGCATTTAAATTTTTCTTGTACAATTTAAAGTATTAAAAACACTACATTTTTGATTTAAATATTTTTGGTCTGGGTTTTCTTAAAAGACAACCAATATTTTACAACTTAATGTTACAAGAAAATTATTTTGTTTCAAAATATTAAATTTGTATAAAACATTAGTTATTCTTAAGTTACACATAATCACTGTTTATACAGCGTTCCGTATATGTTCAAAACAGTTAAAACTATATGGAGACATTAGTCCCCCCTCCTAGGTGGAATATTTTCCCACTTTTAAGCCCTGCCTACAAACTTCATGTTTCCAAATTTTGGCTAATTCAACCTATATGTACCGCGTTATTCGCATTAATAATACTAAAATCAATTATAATAATAATAGCAATATAAAACAAAATACATCACGAAATATAGGTACTTATTAATACTTATTAATATATAAGCAATAAGCTGATACTCTGTCTTCACTCTGTGTTGTTATTCATAAGCAATTATATTTATTATTGAATTCAAAGTTAACATTAGAGATTTACCATTTCAAAAACTTATACTCAACTCAACGACAAAGGGTACGTTTGGCACTTACTGTTATACAGCACTAGGGTTCTAAAATTTCATGAAATTTATTTTTGTGAAATATTTCATGAAATATTTCGTGAAACTTTCATGAAATATTTCATTTTAATGAAAAATTAAATAAAATGTTTTTTTTTTAAATTGTAGTAAGAAATACAGTTAATTTTTACTTAGTAAGGTAGATATTTATTGCCTTTGTGTATAAGTATAATATACCTATATGGCTATACAATATGGCTATACAAACACACAGAACTACACAAGTCACACGCAAATACTGAAATACCCAATGGCCAATGGTGTTATTGAATATGCGGTATAGCGGTATTTCTATTTCCGTTATTGGCGAAGAAAATGTAGATATTATCATGATTTTATTAATACAATATTCTATGTTTATACTTCATTAGCTGATATTGTCATATGGATGATAAATATGAAATCAGTGTGACAATATAATTATGACTTTATTATGGACATACCAAAAAACACAAAATTTTGAAAAAAAAATATTTTTCAATATTTCATTGAAATATTTCAGGGAGGGTGAAAGTTTCAATTTTGAAATATTTCAAAGTGAAAATTTCATGTGAAATATTTCATACTCATAACCCTATACAGCACTACAGCAGAGTGGTTACCACTTTCTCTTCTTTTTTTTTTATCAACAAATCTTTTTGATTCTAAAACGCAATTTATAAAACAATATTTTAAATGGACACATAATACTTAGTGTAGATAATTATATATCAGAAATCAGATTTATTAAATAAGTTTTTTCAGATGAATAACAAGTAAATTAAATAACAATATTATATTTTGTAAATTATGTAATGTTATGTAGTGATGCGATGATGAATAGAATCTATCTATATAGTGTACATGTTTATTTTTTTTTTGTCATAGATTTTAATTGGTTAAGAAATTACATTAAAGTTCCACCGTTTCCGTGGTGTAGCGGTTATCGCATCTGCCTAACACACAGAAGGTCCCCTAGTTCGATCCTGGGCAGAAACATTCATATTTTATTAAATGGATTTTAAACACCTAATGACCATGCTACACAATATAGTTTTTTTTTTTTTTTACTGAACTCAATCAAAAGATACAAGTATAAATAGAATAATGTATAAACTACGTGTAACAAGTATATTTATAAAATTCCGAATTTATATTATATTTCAATTCCATATCAGTATATCACGTGTATAATTTTACGTACATAACCGACATTAGTATATTACCAATGTCATATTATTTATGGAAGGACAAGTTGGACAATTGCACTGGGCCTACTCAAAAGAAGGGCCCACCGACTTCAGACGTATACAATTAATTGTATAGGTAGGTACCTTTTATCATACATTAGGAAAACGAAACAGATGTAGATTTTATTTGGATATGTTGATAGGTTATTAAGTATAAATATGTAATGGATTTTTTTCGAAAACGGTGTCCTTAAAGCTGAAATCAAAATTGAATTAAAATATTAAACATTTAGTTTGATATAATGTAAGTGTACAAAATAATAATCAAAATACTCATTTTAGTTAGTAAAGAGTAATATTCTTGTATACTAAATAATCATATTTTTGAAAATAAAATATTATTCTAATATTCTATATTCCAACTACTCATTTATAAACAGCTAATTACATGGTACAACATTAATTTAAAAATATATTTTGCATACATTTTATTTTGGCATTGAAAAAAATAGAAATGAACAATTTGGGACCCAAAATTGTAAATTATATTGGTAAATCAGGCACTTATTGTAGGTAGGTATATTACAATATATTATTGAGACATAATATTGCCTATGCTTTAGGATCAAAAAACTAAGTTATAATCTGAGATACTATATATATTATATAATATTAATCTCAATGATAATCACAAAATAATTTCAAATTATTTATTTTAAAATGGATAAAATATAAGGAATTATGATTTAAATCATGAAATCACAAACTGCAAATAGTAATAATGACCATATCTGTCGACTTAAAAATTAAATTAGCCTTTGAAAATTTGCGAGGATTGAGCAGAGCCATATAATAATTGTATGTACATTGCACATAATATTATACTGTACCTACACAATTCTACACATCTATTACCTATATACAATTTTATCATATCAATTATTCAGAATCATAACATACCTATAGTTCTATATCATAATAAAAAAAAAATGTCAGCAATTTATAATACTACAATTATACAGTACAATACAATATAATACAATAAACAGTGTCACCACTCATCCTTACCAATTGTTTATATTAAAACATATGAATTCTGAAGAATTAAACATACGTTTCCGTGGTGTAGCGGTTATCACATCTGCCTAACACGCAGAAGGTCCCCAGTTCGATCCTGGGCGGAAACATTAGTTTTTTTGCAATTTTTTTCAACATGTATCCAAAATACAATTCAATATAAGTTTTATAATTTAATTTAATATTTTAAAATAAATTATTATTATTACTACACATTAAGATATTGTATACAAAATTTAAGACTACAGAATATTCATATTAGGTAATATTATATACGTATTACGTACAATACAAAAATAAAATCCAAGAAAACCAATATTTTTACAACTGATGACAACTTTTTGAAACCACAAAATTGTTCAAATACATTTTTACACCGTTAAACATAACAATTCCTTTGGTAGTTCCATGTAAAGAACACAATTCTATATTAGTGCTTCATACAGTTTAAATTATGGATAAATAACTTTAACAAATATTAAAAGTTGACTCACATCTGAAACATCAGTAATATCGTCCAATGCTATCAAAAATATGCACAATTTGTGCATAACGTGCCATTATGGTGCTTCTTGAAAGTGATTTTTTTTTTTTAATTCACGCGCTGCTTTGTTTTTATTTATTGATTTAGTTATTTTTACTGCACCATTTTTAACAAATTCACCATCCCGAATTTTCATTTAACGACTCCTTAGATTTTTCTACTTTATTATAAATAATATATAACGCCAGTAAACTTGATTTTTGTGATTATTTTATATTTACAACGCTTTCTCTTGCAACAACAATATATGTTTCATATTTGGACGAATTTTTTGTCACGTAATGCTTTTTTAAATTTCATTACTTTAGCTCTACAATGACGTTTAAACAAACTAACCATCAAGAAAATTTTTTGCTTATCTATCTATATAAGAATCTAATCTGATTTTGGAGACGAAGAAAACAGGTTTTGAACGTCTCTAACCTTATCGCTTCCTCTCATAATAATAATCATTATATATATACATATTTGTTTGTTTATTTATTATTATTATTATTATTATAATTATTTATTTGTTTACACTTGCATTTTTCCATTCGAAATATATATTATTCATTAAACAAATAATTTATTGTTACAATTTTTTCTACCTGATCTCTATTCTATAATAAAAATAATAAAATTTAACACTCCAGTGGTTGATTTAAAAATGTAGGATATTTAATTTTCAGAAATTAGCAATAACAATAACTACAATATGTAATTATATTATATTATTTGTATAGCCAAAAAAATAGTCATATGTTTTTAAATTAAATTATAAAAAAATAATTTCTTCCGGAGGAAGTTCGGGCAGCTAGTTTTTAATTAATAGTTAATACTCATTCGACCATAACCTGTTAAAAGTTCCATTTTCATCGTTTATTTTACGCTTTTTAGCGGATGTTTTTGAAAAACTGTAAAACTCGAAAATAATATAATCAACGCAATCGTCTAGCGCGACTTGACGTATACAACCAAGATAAAATATTAAATAAGTACCTGTTAGCTATAACTCTTTAAATATTATATATTATGTTTAAGATATTTTATAATTTATCTGCATTACAATACTATAAATAAGAATTCATTTCTACGTTGTACAATAAGCATTATATCGATTTTAAAAATATAATAAAAGAAATACTAAAATTCAATAAAGTAATTTAAAAATGTAGCTGTAACTCAGGCCAAATAAAAAAGTTTCGCCGGCCGCCAGTTGCCTATTCCTGTTATATAGCATATAAAATAAATATATTATTTACATATGATATATTTAATTGGTAAATAACGAATTTAGTGAATAGTATTTATTTAAATTAATTTCGTCTCCGTTGAAAAGACTTCCTTTAGGAGTAGGCCTATTCTGTTCTACTTAATTCACTTAGTGAATGTGGATAGCATTTATAAAAATTTTTTATAAATATTTGCAAAACAAATGACATACATATATAATAAACATTGTGATACTATACCATAAAATGTTATATAATATGCTGTTTTTCGATTTTACAGTTTTTCTTCACTTTGCAATTTATAAAACATAAAAATATTAACCAGGTGTATTCAAATATATTAAACATTATTAAATTTATCTAACCTTATAAATGTAAATATCTATATGATAACTTATATTTCATAAAAAATGCATCGACAGGATTATTTTGTTTGATGATGTTCTCCTGTAATAAAAAAATGTTTATGGGTATATAATGTACATTAGTACATAAATCATTTTAAAAAATACAAAACTATTTCTATTAGATGACTGTTATTTATTATCACTATTTATTTAGTATTATTTATTATTATCGTTATCGTTGCTATATTTTATTTATATTATATTTATATGATCATAGGCGAAACTACGGGTCAGGCCAGTCAGGCCATGGCCTGACCTAATATTGACTAAAAATTTGTATATATTATATATTTTAATAATTATTTAGGCCTTATAATTAATAATATATTTATACATGGAATATGGAAACGTATACATTTGTACGTTTTATATAATACTATAATATAATATAGTATATAGGTACAATTAGTACAAATGAGGATTATAATATAACATAATAAAGTGATTTTTTAAAAAGTCGGGAAGGTGGGATACAAAAGGTTATTTAATTTGTATCTGTGAGCAACAGTATACCACTGCTAACAAAAACGATTCTGAGTGAAGCTCGGTGGATAGCATTACATTATCAACAATCTATAATTTGTTAATTGTTAAATAGTAATAAAATAAATAAATAGGTACATCTAAAATACAAATGTAGTTAAAAAATATTATGGCATTATTCAAAATCACATTCTTTGTTCTTAATTAATATAGGTTTTCTGGTAGAAAACGACGTCCGTAATTATTTAATATTATAGAATCGTGAAATCTTACAGTTTTTCTCATTTAACCGTTTTTATTTTGAGTACCGTTTTGAAAATCGAAGAATGACCTGTCTAAGGTTACAGCTCAAGAACATAACCTTTCAGAAAAGATGCTACACCTACACTTCAACACTTGATACTTTTGAGCAAGTTTAGGAGGAGAAAAAGTGTTTCCAGAATAAAAAAAGAAAAAGAAAAAGAAATAAATATCATTGTATAAAACAAAATAAATACATTCCTCGCTTCACTCAGAATCTAAAATTCCTAATAAGTAATAATATATTTATTTAAAACTAAAAACTTTATTTTTGGCATCTAAAATTTGTGAAATTTTCCATTAATATGTATATTATTATAAATTTATTAATTATTATAAATTTTTATTTATTATTAAATATTTAAATTATAAAAAAATATTCATTATAATATATATATTTATATATAATATATGCATTAAACAAAATTATTATATTGTAAAGTTGTTAATAGAAGTATTTTTTATATTTTTCATTTGGCCTGACCTAATAAAAGTGTCTAGTTTCGCCTATGTATATGATAAATATCTTGATAGTACTTAAAACAAACTGGACGCATAACATAAACAAAGCTCTAAGTCAAAAATTAAGTTTTCAAATGAAATTTGCTTGAACAAAATGATGTGTTCAATATATTTTAAAATAAATTTTTGAATTTCTATACAAAAGATTTACCATGGTTGGGTTAGCATTAGGAATTTAAATTGCCACACACGAAAAACACCGCTTGATCTTAGCACAGTCATCTGAACAGGTAATTTTTCAATTTAATTTGTATTGATGTAAATCTAGTAGTATTGGACTATACGTTTACTGATTTATCGTTTAAGTCAAAATACCTTGAAGGTCAAAAATTCATGAAAATTATAAATATATAACGTTGTTCATTATACTAAGAATTATAATAATGACATAATTAAACAACTTTCACAAAAGAAAGTTTAAAAAAAATAAATGAAACGATTTAAAAGTACTTACCTTTAAATATAATATTTTTAAGATGCATACTCCTTAAAAATTTACAATCGCATTTATTTCATAAAACTCATAGCCAATTAAAAAAATGTTTAACTTACATTATTTGTGATTTAGTATCATTTTAGATTCTGAACGAAGTGAAGAATGTATTGCTTTTACAATGATGTGTTTTTTTTTTTTTTTTTGTGTCTGATGACAACATTTGGGCAGTAATAATGCTCCGATTTTTGACTTCAGCACCTCTTTGAATAGGAAAATTCATCTAGTTGGTACTTTGGGGGGGGGGGGGGGGGGTCAAAAGTAAAATTTTCAAATAGTTTTCAAAAAAATCGAGAAAAACAAAAAAAAAATGACAGAAAAATGGCAATTTTACGAAAAACCACTTTTCGACAAAATCGATTTTTTGATTTTGCTGTAACTCAAAAACGAATTATTTTAAATACTTGAAATTTTCACCAAATGTTTATATTATGGTTATCTCTTTACAGTTAAATTTTCAAAATATTTTGACCAATTTTAAGCTACTTATAGACAATTGAAATTTTCGACTTTTCTAAGTTTTTTTTCTTCAAATGCCGATAACAATTTTTTAGGTGGCCAGAAAATCTTGAAAATTTAATACAAGGTTTCTTATAAGTTGTTCTTAAAGTGATAAAAAAAAATCCGAAATCGTTAGTCACAATTTTTTTTTATAAGTGCTTAAAGTTTGAATTTATACGAAATATTTCAAAATTTAAATTAAATTTCATACACTCATGTATGTTGGCCAAATACTTTTTTATTAATAAACAGATACTATAAAGTAACTATAGTAACATATAGTAACTATACTATTTGTTTTAAAATAGAATATATGACAATATTTAAATATAATATATCCTAAACTGACAAATCATCTTCGTTCAGAATCATTTTTCGTATACAATGATACCTATCATTGCATTCAAATTTAACCTACTATAGTCCGAGGTCCACCCCACTCCTTAATATACAGCAGAGCGATACCCACTTACCCGCTTTTTATTATTAATTCTACTGAAAACCTCAATGTAGGTTAATCGACAACATTTTAATAAAGAATATTAAAGATATATATGTGAAAATTAAAAATGTTTACGTCGTGCTTTTTCATTAGCAAAGGTATCATAATAATGATATTATTAGTATAATTACTTTTTGTAACCTACCGTATTATATCAAAATGCTTTCCAAAATTTACCGCCCCTAAAATTTGACCGCCCGGGGCCCAAGCCCCCCTGCCCCCCCCCTAAATACGTCACTGTTCGGATGTTAATAAATGTCTTATGGTAGGTACAATTTTAAAAGTCGAAGTTAAAATATTAATTATACAAAACAAATAAACGTCTTTTTTGTATTAACGTTAATGGTTCAATCAAAACCATTGACATTATTTTTACTTATATTATTAGTATTAATTAGTATTAAGTATTAAGATAAATATTTAAAATACAATACAACTGTTTTATTTCTATGTAGCTAAAATATTATATTGATAAATAAAGAAAAATATATTTCTTTTTACCAAATAATTTTTAATTAATTGGATATCAAATTAAAAATTAAAAAAAACCTAACTCATTCTGGTGTATAGTAGATTTCAAGTATTAAATTTGTAAGACTTATTCATAAAAATATAAAATTGTATTAGTTTTTAAATACAAAATAATTGTTAAAAATGTCAAATTAAAATGTTCCCAAAATTAGTCAAAATCAAGAAAATTTGCAACATTTAAAACTCTACTGTTAAATAATAATTAGGTATAACTAAGGCCTGAAAATGTAATCAAAGGTCACTCATAAGTTTATTTTAGGTATTTTTGGTGTCATTCAAAAATATTTTCCGAGGGAATTTTAAACCTTTATGGTATAATATTATTATTCTTAAAATACACAACGACATTTATAAAACATTATGATTAATAAATTATATGCTACATCATTTATTATTTATAATTTATAAACATATAATACCATATTATATTATAATAATTAATAACAATAAACTTAAATGATAATAAGCTCACAGACCGTCTCCGTTATTCGTGTTGAATACATTCAAATTTCACACATCCATTACAGTAAACCTACTCAATGACGAAGTACATTTGATTCATTATACATAGCTGATCGGTTAACTACCACTTTCCTCCTTTTATATGTATTTTTCTCTTCTGAGTATAATTAAAATGCGTTTTTCAAAATTATGTATCTTGTTAAAATACTAATAATTTTAAATTGACACATAATAAACGGTTAATGAAGTTATGATTCTCTCAGAGCCCAACATTTTTATTTATTAAAAAATATAAAGACAGTTTAAAAGTCATTTTTTTATTTTGAAATTTTAAGAATTTAGAATCATTTTTAAAATTATCAATTATTTAATTAATTAATTATAACTTAATAAAATAAAATAGAAACTGCAACAATCAATAACATTTATAAATCTTTACTATAATAATATGCATTGTAAATTTATAAAATAAAATAATTCATCACTTTCTTCAAAAAATGTCTAGATTAAAAATTAATTTTTTCATTGTTTTAATAATGGAAAAATGTAGATAGTTGTAAAAAAAAAACTACATTATTTTTCATCCAATGCATTACGCTGACTCCATTCAATTCATGATTTAAAAAATATTACTTTACCCACAATGTATTTAAAAATGTTTATGTAAAAGTGAAAATGATTCACTCGTTTCTAAGTGCACTTAGAAAATTATTCCTAATATAGGTAAATTCTATAAAACCATTTGGTTTTAAGTGTAGTGGTTAAAACTTATAATAAAATAAAAATTTCCTGGATTTTTGTATTAACATTTTATGTCTCATAATATTTTATTTCATGAAATACATTAAATTTTATCAGGACTTACCAAACAATTATTGTAGGGAACGTGCAAAAACGGAAAAAGTTGTTTTTTTTTTGTTCTTGGTTTAAAAGCATATGTACTCTCCCAGAGGTGTGTGATCTTCTAAACCAAATCAAATTAATAAGTTCCTAATAAATAGGTACATTTTTTCTCATGTACAAAAGTTTCTATGGAAATATTTACTAAAGTATTTAGTATATAATAAAAGTTATTCAGTCAATGCGAGAAAACCGTTTTATCTCCATCGTAATAGTTTAAATATACGTATAAAATGTTTAAATCCTTAAAATTACCCACTGAAAAATTGATGATGAAAACAGACTAAAAGTTTATACATTATTAAAATTCACAAATATTCTCGAAAGAACGTAATAAAGGTCATTAGACCAGTTTTTCTGGATTAGTGCTATCCATAGTTGATAGTAAAAATACATCTTTGTAAATAAACTTGTTTTTTAAGTAGACATACATTAGATAAAATGTTGTTATACCTAACCTTGTCATTTACTATAAAATTTCTATTTTTTCATTAAAATATTATGTTATTTTATTTAATATAATGCATTAACACAGTTTTCTATCATAAACATGAAATTAATATTTCATTGAATATTAAGTAAGAATTTCATTGTTTTTTAAAAATAAAAAATTGCTTTTTAATTATACCTATACGCTTATAGAATATTTAAATATGTTTTTCATACGAAAATAAAATGTATACCTGTAAAGCCGGGTTCACAACTCCGTCATCTGTCGAGTCATGTGTCTTTTATCGTATTTTGATTGGCCGTGGTAATCATGGTATCATTTATTAACCATTTTCTAACGAGAAATGTTCAGAGTTCCGCTTAACTCAACCTTTGGAGACATGATAGAAGATGTCATTGTGAATCCAGCATAATAATATGCATATATTTTACAATGTGTAAGTCCAAGGATTACCAAAATCTAAAAAATATCTAAATTTTGTTTTGATGGTAAATGGAAATATTATTATATTACCGCGACTGGTGGCAAACAAAAACGTTATTTTCGTTGGAAAATTAAAAACCGATTGTAATAATAGTTAATAGTATTAATTTTTTTTTGAGATACAGCTACACGATATAGGTAATATTTATATAATTTCGGATTTGTGATCGACACTAACTGCAATGCCAGAAGCATATTTTATTGTTTGTATACCGGCGCATTATACAACTTTACATAAAACTACACTTAGGAAATCGTTAAATTAATAATAATTATATAATGCTCGTGTACAAAAACGCAATATATGCAGAGTTTGTTTAAATGTGGACTTTATTGAGCGATTTCCGAGCCCTAAAACTTTTTTCGCACGACTTATCATACATACCGCTGGGGTTGTGGCGTACGTAGAACTCACGAATAAATAATATTATATGATATTATGATGTATATTTGGGATGTGATTTTTTTGTTTTTTTTTCACGAATGGATACGGTTGGTATTTTATAGCTTTAGAGAAAGAGAGAGAGAGAGATTTCTGAGGTAAACTTTGTTCTCGACCACTCAGTCTAGGGAAAATTTTCCATGAACCAATTTGTTTGTTACGTACGGAAAAGTTAAAAATTCGGTGTAAAACGTTCCCCGGAGTACGATTTTTGCTGCGGTTGCATACAAATGTCCTACATTTTTCATCCGGACAGTTTCTTCAATAACTAGGGAATAGATGAACATTTCTCAGTGTCACGAAAAAACGTCCGGGCGAAAGATTTGTTTTTTCCAATTGCAGAACATGTCCGCGCGTAGGTATATACGCTATATTCGTGTACGTTACCTCCCCCCTTCCACCAAACGCTATAGTTATGGTAACACGACTTGAATAATTATAACGCGCGTGCACGTGCATGTACTTTGGTTACGGTTTAAGAGTTTGTGTACACAGCTTTTTTTTCTTTTGTATACCCAATCGGCAATCAATATAACTCGATTTACAACAGTTTAATCAGAACGTATTTGTTTTTTTTTTCACTTAAACCATTTACCATTTTTGGCAATTTTAATAAATTATTAACAAATAGCAATAACATTTTATAATTTTTTTTTTTTTTTTTTGTGTATAATATGTAAAATATTATAATTACCGACTACTATAATATTGTATTTATACAGATATTAATTAAACGAACTCTTTACAAATTTCTATAGAACAACCCCCGATATAACATAAAAAAAAATTACTCATTGATATTAAAACTATATTTAGTATGCTGTTTATACTTATAAAATAACGGCCGGTCTATGAGTTAATCTGAAATTGTTATGCCACCTACACTTTAAATATCTATATTAAAAGTTCTACAGCAATTTATCACACTTTATATTATTAATTATTATATTAGGATAATAAAAACAGTTTTACAGTTATAAACTAATGTATTTAGTCATTTAGATATAAATTATAACTATACTTTTAAAATTATGCACTAGAAATATTTTTAAGAGGTATTTACGTTTGTTTATTTTACATATCTTTTATATATTATTATTAAAAAACTATTAATTATTGTTATACATCAATGTTTTTTAATAAAAAAAAATATTACAAGCACATTCACTATTGTATTTTGTTTATACACTTTAATGAATATTTAATATCTCTCATTATGAACAAATTGTCAATAGTATTACAATATTAAACTCATTTAAATTGAATTAGTTGTATTTAATAATATTTAATTTAAAATAAATACAATACAGCTTTTTATAGAATATAAAAGTTGAAAAAATATGAACAAGATAGTACCACTATAGGTGTCAAATGCCCATTATAATGGATATAATGTTAAATTTAAATTCAATGATATATCATTGTATACGAAAATCAATTTTGAATGAAAAAGGTTTGTCATTACTACATCAAGGACATTTAACGATATGTTTCTTGATAAAACTATGAAAACAATTTATTTTACTATTAATTATATTACGGTGTTGATTTAATTGTTTTGCCGAAATCGTTGCATTTATTGTGTAATTATTAGTATTTAATAATAATAATATATTTTTATGCCGTATTATTATATTATTTTATTCACTTTTGAGTCAATACCATCTTACCTAACCTTACCTCACGGTAAATAGTGTAAACTAAAGGTTCATTATATGTTTTATTTCACAATAGGTTCGTACTATAAATAGATAATACTTTGAAATTACAACATATTTGGAAAATATATATATCGCATATTATTCAATTAATAATAGTTTAAAGTTTTAAGTTACAAAAAAATAATGTCTTTGATTAAAACAAAATAATTAATATCATTATTCATCAATAAAATATATGATTTCATCAGAATTTTAACTTTAAATATATAAAAACAAATAATTGTATATTTGTCTAGTATGAACTACTTAAGAGAAACATTATATAAAAATTTTAAACCTTAGCTATAAAAATTAAAGATTTTATAAATATTTAATTACAAAATACTAATTGTAGTTTGGAGATTTTGAATTTTATGATTTTGTAAAAATTTAAACTTAAAATGTACATAAAAAAAATTGTTTCTATACCTATTTTTTAATAATATATATAAATGGTATAAGAAAAACTTATGGGATCTTGAATTTAATTTTTATGAATTTTAAACTAGTGATAATCTTTTATCGTTATTTATAGAAAAAATATTTCAAAAATTATACTATGTGTAGATAAATATAATATAAAAGTTCAGTAAATATTTCTAGTATCTACGATTATTCTTTTTTTTAAAACAACAAAAACCAAAATCGTTTGAAGAGATTAGTTATTATATAGGTCATGTGACTTTTAGTTAAATTCTGTTAAAAGTAGAAAAACTTATGAGGAGTCTTGTATTAAGTTTTAAGTTTTAAAAATAAAAATAAAAATAAAGTGCTGATGAATTTCTAATTGAAAAATAGTTTATACATTTTCAAGATTTGATGAATTTTGTCAAAATTATTAATTAACCGTCTTTAACAACTATAAAATAATTTTGTGACTATTAATTTTTGAAATTTTCAATTTGTAAATAATAAAGAATTTATCAGAAACCTCTTTTTAAATTTTCAAGCAATTTTTTTTTCAATGTCACATAAAAAAGCGAAAAAAAAATGAAAATTGAAAATGGCTATAAATAAATAGTTCAATAAAAATGAAAATATTTTTAAAATTGTATCGTATGCTGGAAAATTTAAATAAAAATTCTGTAGATATTTGAAGTATCTAAGGTTATTACTGACTTTATTAGAGTAGTGTAGTATAATAGTCTCATAACTGGTCATAACGCGCGCAGTCATCTATTCAACTCTTTGAACATCGACACAGTGTAAAAAAATACTACTTCGTATTGCTCTTACAATCCTATCCTCGCCGGGTCCAATTCGCTGAAAGTGACTTTCACACACGTAAAAAGTTTTCTTCTCATAGTAATTATAGAAGTGCGCTAGACACAATCACTTCTCGCAAGTAATAAGATATTAACAAAGATTGATAAAGTCGTTTCAGTAAATAATGAAAAAAAGGTTATTCGTTTTTAAGTTACACAAGAAAAACTAAATTGATTTTGTCGAAAACTGGTTTTTTGCATGAATTACCGTATTTCCTTAATTTTTTGTTTGTTTATAGTACTTATTGGAAATTATTAGTTTTGACTTCTTCGAGGTACAAACTAGATCCAATTTTCTATTTACAACCACTTTCAAAGTTAAAAATCAAAGCATTCATATATCAACTATTTATTGCGTGTACACGTTTACGCACAAAAAAACACATATTATCAATAATATGAGATCAATGAATTCATCAGTCTGCTTGAAATCTAGTGTATTATATATATATATATATATATATATATACATAATATACTATTCGAATAAAAATTAAAACAATAAAAAAAAAATAACTTTTTAACAGTTCGAGCTATGATTTATAGTATCGCACATACAACTATTTTTACGCTTTTCAATGTAGCAATAACTATATGCACAGTACATATTTTATTAACTTTACCATTCCATTCCTATAACTTAGATTGTATAATTAAATTTGTCTGTACGATAATAATATATAATTTGCGACCCGACCGTGGTGAGATGTAAATTAATTCGAAACAACGTACGTACATATTAACAGACGAAGAGACAAGAAACGTCGCGTTTAATGGACGTATTCGTATATAATATTCCACTTGCAGGGTATTTTCTAAAGATAAAATGCCCCATAACAATACGTACCTATCGTATTTCGGTCGTTACGTTTGTTTATGTAAGCGTTGGGAGTTTCCTGCAGAGTACGTCCCGAAATGACCCTTATTTAATGTCCGGAGTGCGTCCGGGATAAGCGGTATCACCCGAGTGCGTCCCAAGGAAAAAAAGATTGTTTTTTGACGTGTCGTGAATGCGTCCCGAGAAAAAAATTTTAACGTTTCCCGAATGCATCCTAGTTAATTTAAAGTTACTAATGGAGGACTACAAGAAGGTAAACTTGCTCACATCTCAAAAAAATAATTTGATCGACTTCAAAATAATTATAGATTTGGATATTTGCACTTTTTTTTTATAACAATTGTTGCCTTTTTTATACTGATTTTTCAATAGACTTCCATTAGTTTTAGAAAACCGTACCTTAATATTAATTTTAAGATGAAAATTAAAAATATATCTATACTTGCCCTGCAAAATACGATATCATCTATATTCTATATAATATAATAGATTCTATATACCATACATTATATCACTGCATCACTCACATACGAGTATATTGGCCGTGAATGAATCATAGTTTTGCTAAATTACCTATTATCGAATTTTTCCATCGTTGCCCGGTAAATTTTATAAGAATTAGTTCTATTATATCATCAGTCAAATTGTCAATTTTGTCTACTCTATTATTATATACCTACCAAGCTATTAGATAGTTATTGAGAACATACACGATTTACGCGTTAAATGTATCAATGAAATCAAATGAATATGAATAAATGAAAATTACAAAAGTTTTAAGTATAATAATACATGCACTTTTATTATTAAAGCATATGTTTATTTTGAATAGAAAAAAACAGCATTTGCGTTTTAAGAATAACAAATTACATTACACTTGTAATTCTACGCGTACAATATATACCTATTGTGATTTCGATTATCAGTACAAAATTACTTACAGGCGTATATTGGAAACTATAATTTCCCGCGCTCAATAACTTACAAACAAACCAATAGATGTGCCTATAAATTTGTACTTACTCGTCGTTTAATAGCCAAACATGTCTAATAAACACATGCCAATAAGGGGCCATGCGGTACCGTTTAATCAAGTTTGTTCGTATGGTTGTTAAGCAATAAACAAACGAAATTCGCTCTGTGTCAGTGTGTAATCAAAGATATTAAATTTCTTTGCCAATCTGCCGATGAAAATGGCACGCGGATATCTCATTACAATCATCGCGTGATATCAGAATGTATAATATAGTTAAATATTTAAAATTTTAAAATATATTATGTTTAATCGATGATAGGTACAAATATTTCGATACGCCGTCGCAAAATAAATTCAAAACCTAAAAATATGCCAAAAATATTAATTTCACCGTTAAAAAATGTTTTATTTTCGTAAAATAATATAACAAATAAGGTATATTACACAATAATGCATGCAAATTAATTAATTAATCATCAGAAATGGAGTACAAGAATGTATTAATATTACACTAAGAGTAATACACCATTAAGATGGTATAACTTAACGATTATGCATAGCAAACGAACATATTATTGTGTATTTCTATAGTAACATGATAATATATTGGCTTGAGAGAAAAGCGAAGTCGAGACTGATACAGTGTAACACAAACACGAGGGATGAAATAGAAATACCAAAATATCTTGAAGTTCACTCGTCGTCTGTTGCCTGTCCGTCCAAAACTTATAAGGCTGCATACTACCATGACCTCACACACTACTTCGTAAACCAAAAGGATAAATAATGCTTGAGCAAGTCGGTCGAAGTCAAACAACAAAAGGTTCCTTCTGCAATTGATTGTTTAGGATCGGATACGGAAGCAAAAGTGAAATGCTCGTTCTTCTACTGAATTGAATACGTACTGTGCTATGTAATAAAGGTTATAGCCCAATGTTATATATATATTAATTATATAATATATAGAAGGTATAGTAAGTGTGTAGTATATAATAATGAAAAATTAATTTGTATTGTATGGGAAAACGAAATGGAATTATTATTATGTGATAAAACTTTTTTCCTTTGAATTGGTTTTCGCTTCATCTGTTCGTCTTAATTAAAAATTATGGCAGCATTACATTTTCGCAGCCTTCTGTTTGAAAGTCACTGCATAAATATTCATTATTTTCAAAGTTTATCAAATAATCTTATTTAACAATAAATATGTTATAACATAAGTAATCTTTAATAATATCCATTTAAAGTTTAAATATAAAATACGATAATTAGTCAGTTTAAACGCGGAGTATTTACATATTAACCACGTCAAATTTAGTTCATAATCCTAATTAAAGTTTCAAATATAATAAAACTAAGTAGATTTAAACTTTAACAATACACAAATATTATAAAAGCACATTAGGCTACTACAATATTAATAATATGTCGTGCTACATCAACGAATACCTGTATGCATCAAACGATTAACGTATAAAATAATTTTCTAAAAACAAAATAAAATATTAATATACAGTTTATTAATACTGTTTGATTGAATTTTAAGTTTTTTTTCCCGAAATATTAAAATATTAAAAAAAAAGTATGAGTAGCGTGTAATAATATATATAATATATGTACATAAAATATATAGATGTAATTAATAGTGTTATAATATTAGGAATAATTTACCTAACCACAGCCCCTAAAATATTCAAATTTTCGTACTAAACACATAGACTCAAATCTAAATAAAAAAAAAATCAATGTTCAAAAAACTAACATTAATTCTATGAACTTCTTTCTTCAACTAATAACACTTAATATACTCGTAATTTAAATAACAATATAATATATGAATATTAAATATATTATTTCATTGCTGTGATAAAATAAAATAATTATTAATATACTTAAATATATTATTAACCTTTTAATTTTAAAATAGCCTTAAAATAGTATAGTAAAATTTTACAAATTAAGGAATTTTCAAAAACAAATATTTTTAAAAATTAACTTTATTAAAACATAATATAAGTAGTATTAACTTCTGATACATTTTAGTTTCCTTGACGTTTAGCTTCGTGAAAAAAACCTTCATAGTACTCTTGTGTGGCCTTAGCAGTGCTTGAATTAAGGATGGACGTGGGGGACGGAGTTTTATTTTAGCATATCTATACCCGAATCTATTTATTTAAAACGGAACACTGGAAGCCAACATTTGATGTAGTGAATTTGTAAATCATCAGTTTTTTCTGATGCGAAATATACCTATAACCTATAACCTATAGCCATAATATTTGCATATTTGTATAGACTATGAAAAAAAAAATCGGTAAATAATAATATGTAATTAATATAATCAATCGTTAGGCTGCAGCGAGCATACCTAAACCTTTTTTCTTTGCCACCGCTGCGATCCTAGATATTGTGAACGTGACTATTTTTCACTTTTATTATAATAATATATAAAAGAAAAAGATGGCAAATCTATGAGTGTTTTTCCGACAATTTTACAATTCACTTTGAAACAGCGATTGGCCACAGTTGAGTTAATATTAATATCAGTTTTTATAGGAAATCAATAAAAAAAATATTTATAACTAAGAGCCTATAAATAACAAACCTAACTAAATTAACGTGGATAAATGTATTACCAAAAAAAATTTTGTATAATAGACAATTATTAATTATTATACATTACAATATTACAAACACTACTAAAAAAAAAAATTAACATTTTCGTAATGTGTACAATGTTTCGAACAGATTCGTATGTCATTCAACGACTTCGCAGCCACCGAATAATCGGATCAGAATCAAATCGCACGCGTTTTCAGATCATTACAGCGGCACACGAGACGGGCAGCTCAAACGAGAGCGATACACCCGTAACGCGAAACTCTTGACGAGTCACTGGAACTGTGCCATATGCTCGCTATATCCGACGTACGCGCGACTTGTCATTTCTGCGGAACATAACCCACCGTAGCTCTGCGCATATGTCGACAATGACGATAACGCAAAGGGAAACGGGGTTTCACGAATATACACGTTCTGTTTGGGAAACATACTTGAACACTAACGAATAACGTATTCCTACGAATGATCATTTATCGCATAACACGGGAACAGAAAAAATAAAATATGCAAATATGATGTGATGAACAGTGTTCGCGCAAACGCAACAAACCAACCACTAACGCACTTCCCGAACGGTGTCAGACTTATATTATAGGCCACGGAACAAGTCCAAGGTCAAATTTTGTTTGTGCATACCAGAGCTTAGAAAATGTTAGAGCTGCGAATAGGTATGAATAAAATCACTATTTAATAATACGAGTGCAAGCAATGTTATGTGCAGACAACATAATATGTTAAAGATAAAAAAAATATATGTAGATACCAGATGTCTTCCCTAATCGCGCAAGTCTGCCCAGGGTGGGTCTTGCTACGACGGAGGACCGACAGTGAATGTCAATGCTGGTCGTTTCGCCGGGCCTTTTATACCCGTTGTTCTGTGAAAAATAACAAGAAACCTTAGAAACCTCAATAGTACAATCGCCGATAAACGCACAGTTTAAATAAAAGTTATCATAAAAATAAAATAATTATAATAATAATAAAAATATTAATATTAATAATAATAATAAGATTAGGAATAAGAATAATACAAATGATAATAATAAAAAGGTAAAGAAGAATCTAGAACCCTTCCTCACCAAACGGAAAAATCCTTCCCCCCCTCGGACAAAAAATTAAAAGTTAAAATATTAAACAATTATTTATTATGTACAAACTTTTCACGGGACTTTAAGACTTTTCCAGAGTATTTCCAACCCGTTATTTTTGTATTCGCGTAGTTTGCGTCTTTTGAAATCCGTGCGTATATTCGATTTTTTTCGCCGTTTGCGTTCGTAGCCGTTGCGATCACGGTAACGAGTACGACCGCCGACGACAATCCCCCGGAGGTTTTTCTTCGTTCTTTTTATTTTCGCACATAGGATCACGGACGCCGATCGATGTACGTGATATATTTTATTCTATATTAAATGTACACGAATATAATATGCGTTAAATTCAAAGCCCATTTGTCGATGTACAATACTGTTTTTTTTTTTTTTTTATTCAATAAATTGCATTATATATTAATATTATTTTTGTTATTCTCGGTAGCTAAACTTATACGTCATACTTATATCTTCAACCACGGGTTGTGCTTTATACCATAAAAGCGTTTCTTGACGACGTTTGTGTCGCACAATACTGTATTCATGTACATGGGTGTAATTACTAATTACTAATTGGTGTATGTGTGTAATAATACATGATAAGTTTTTTGTAGGTTTATTGATGAGTTATTATAATAACATGTTATATATTTTTATAAATTATATTATTTAATAAATAGCTTCTCTCAATAACAATGAATGATAATAACCAATAAGTAACTCAAGATATTGTTTACTATGTACTGTGTTCTGTGTAGAATAAATTATATAGAATATATATAGTTATTAAAATTAAGTTTGACTAAAAAGTAATAGCTATAAAATTAAACCTTTAACCTATTACTATAAAGATATAATTTGAACAACACACTTTTAAATTTCGAACTACACACAATTTTAGGGACTGCCTAACCGATTTATACTGACAAACACAACAGAACTAATTCTTTATATTACAAAAAGTTTATGATTAATTAAACAAAACTGAAAGATAATATTTACAACTTAAAACATAAACGAATGTACCCATATATAACAATGTGGCTAATGACCAATATATTAAGAACTAGTGTTTGGAAACGCTTAGTTCAATTTTATTCCATTCTCTGAAAAAATAATTCAATATCATTTACCACACATTTTATCTGCTCAAAAATCAAAGGAATTATAGTTAGCCATTTGTTTAAATTGTATTAAATCATCATTCTTATAACTATTCGCAAAGTTTGAAATTCAGTACCATACAATTTTTCCTGTGATTTGTTGTTAATTTTTTGAAATTTCAAACATCGATTAATTTATAATATAAATAAAATATGAATCATTTAAATGTATTTCACATATGCACGTAGGTACAATAGGTACATAGTAAATACGATAAAACTGTAACTGATAAAATAAATCCAAACATAATTATTAATAAATTATTTTTAAATAAAAATATAATTTTATTGCATTTGAATGAATAATTCATATTTTTTCAAGTACATTATTTTATAGATTACTAATAATTGAGACTTATAATTTTTCTAAAAATATTTTTTCTTAAATTCTATGCATCTATATATTCCAGACTAATATTCTATGAATGCGAATAAACTATATATATTACTAACATATTATTTTAACGATCACTACCTATTAAGTTTTTCTTTGGCTAAAGCAGTTACCGAAGTCATTACAAATTTTAATTAAAACAATACGAATATTCGTTTTGCACAATAATTTAGTTAACATATTATGTATTCTATACTAAATTAAAATATTTTATTGTATCTTGTGATTTACAGCTCACCTACAATGATTTTGAAACGCCTGTGAAACAATTATGCACAACATTGGTGAACGACTTGAACAAACAATCTGATAGATAATTTGAATAATATTATATACATAATATATATACGCACTCGGATGTGATTCTTGAAAAACTATCAACACTAAACGATTTGATAAACGCGAAGCTGTAGACAACAATGCTGTAACGCCTGTAAAAAGACTGTTGTAAAATCGTCTAATATTGTACTAATCAGAACTTTGATTTTTTGTTGTGGTTTTATTTCATTCGATTCTGGAAAAAGTGACTGATCAAAAAGTCGTGGTGTTAACCGTTATTAAATCATTGAGTTCAATGTAGAAATAAAAAAGGAAAAACCTCGAAAGAAAACCCTGTCTCACGGCGAAAAAGAAAATCAGTATTAACTCAAAAATAACTTGCATTTAAAAAGGTTTCTATAAAACGGTTTATTTCTTGTAAGACCTTAAAGTTCTATAAGTATACCTATTACATGGTAATCGCGTCAACGAGAATTAACAATAAATATTTTTATTTATTTATTTATTTATTATTATTTATTTCCTCAACTATTTTGTAAGTTAGTTGATATTTTTGATCACTCATCACTACTACAGTATGTACATTCCATACATTTTTATACATATTTATAGACTCTAAAACTCAAAACTATTGTAAACGATCAATCTAAAATACTTCAAACAAATAAACTTATAGTGGGACTAGACAAAATTTTAATTTGTTAACACATTTTCTTGAAGAGCTTTTGAAATATTATAAAATAAAAAATGTCGATGTTTGTTCGTATTACATTAAGGCGATAAGATATTTTAATCTTGCCACAAACGCACTTGTACGCGTAGGTATATCCTATATATCTCGATCTATTATATATTGGTTAATCGTGTTTTTTGTTAAATGTATTAAAGTTAACATATATCGTATTCCCGAACTATACGTGTTTATTTTTCTAACGGTATCGATATAGGTTATATATTATTATTACTGTTTGCTCGATTTGCATGGGGCGTATTCATACGTATAATTGCGTTGAAAGTTGGGACAGTAACAATCCGGAATGATGTTATTTATCAAGATGTATGTACAATATGTAACAAAACGCATACACAATATGCTTTTACTACAACTTCGGGTATGTGAGCACGTGAAAGCTCGGTCTCATACCCACGCGCCATGTTGAAATACGACGTTATACGTAGTTTAAACAAAGTTTGCACAATCGAGATTAACTACTGCAAACAACTCAAATATTCGATGATTTATATTGCATAATAATGATATACATTAATTAAAATACATGGCTATCGGACGAAATCGAATGCGATGAATTTGTGAACATTCATAATAATATTCAGGTCAATTTTTGTAATAAATCATAAATAACAAAAACCAAAATAAATTTATGGGGTATAGAGATCCGTGAACTTTTATCGCAAAAATTTGCTTTCCCAGGAAAAACCCTCACGTCTCGTGAAATAAGACGGATTTTAATAATATATTTTTTTTATATATTTAAAAGATACCCGTCTCTTCTTTACCGGTCGAATTGAACTCTGATTTCTAAAACTTTAGAACTTTAGTAACTAGAAATTGTCTAAATCGTTACCATAAATATTTGTGCATTGAATAGCCTTGCCTTAATAACTATGTATGATAGTCAACATTTTATAATGGTATATGACATACATATTTTATAATAAAACATGAAATATTGTTATTATATATTCATATTAGATGAAAAATGACGTATGGTTTATAGAACGTGGCATATGTCAGTCTCTATTTCATTGAATTTACTAATCAGTATTACTCAGTATTTGCTATAAAAACGACTAAACTATTTTAAAACTTAAGGTTTATAATCCAAATGATATATGACTTGAGGGTATTGATATGAAAAATTATGAATTTAACCATGATGTATTTACATTTTATTTATTTCATATGATTAAACAAATAATTTTATGAATTTTTCATTTTTCAAAAGTCCAGTTCTACAATTAATTATTCTTATAAATTTAAAAAAAATAGTAGTATTTTATCATTAGGGTTAGGGACTTAATGCTCTAAAAAATCTTAAAATATGCATGTATTTATGCCCTAAAGAATCACTAAATATGCTATTGAAATATGCATTTAAAAAAATTATATTCGTAATAAATAATAATTATATTTGTAGATATGATATATAAATAGGTAAATTTGATTGTATAGATTAATTTGATTAATTATCTGGCTTAATTATTTTACTTTTTTCAGATTTGTTTTTATTTTACATTGAATTTTAGTTTAAAACAAAAAATTTTAAATTTTAAGAAAAAAAAATTAAAATTTAATACATTTGTATATTTTTAATATAGTACCAATTACCTTGAA
Organism: Schizaphis graminum; assembly: GCA_020882235.1. Taxonomy (NCBI): domain Eukaryota; kingdom Metazoa; phylum Arthropoda; class Insecta; order Hemiptera; family Aphididae; genus Schizaphis; species Schizaphis graminum. The sequence continues at coordinate 91,272,765 of CM037032.1, forward strand.
CATTACATTGAACAATTAGATATTTTAAGTTGGGAATTAAAAAACTTACCCATTCATATAAATATTTGTCAAATATGCACAAAATATGTAACTATAAATTTTAAATATAAACACGTATTGTTATAAAATAAATTCCTATACTACTTAGCTATGTTTTTAATGATTATTCAAAAACATGCAAACTCCAATAGAAGTCCCGAGCCCTACTTATTATTATTCATTGATAAAAATAATAATGGTGAATTGAATAATGTGATTATAAGATAATTTTTCACTAAAAATAAATTAGGTCTTTATAATGCTTCACACAAGTTTAATACTATTTAATTTTTTTAAATATTACCTACACTTTATTAACACTTAAATATTAAAATTTAAATATAATATCATGTATGAAATTTATAGAAATTTATGTTACGTTATAATCTTGAATATTGTGTCGAAACTAAACAATTTGTAATGTTAAAAGTTCATAAAACAGAAGACGATTGTCGATTAACGCTAACCAATATTTATAACGTTCCGTCTCCCATGGGAAAATATGTATAATTTTATAACCTTGCTAAATGTGTATAAAGTTTACCATTGAATTATAATATTATTTAGGCCAAAGACTTATAAAATGATTATTTAATCATAATAAATTACGTTTAAACAATTTTGGATTAATTTAATTCAGTTATATTATTATATAAAGTTTGTTATACTTACATAGTATCATCATGAAATAAATACATTACGAATATACATATTATGTTATTTTTTTTAAAAAGAGTAAATACAAAAATTGTATTGAAAAAATTCTATACTATAGTATAAAATATGATATAATAGTCTGAATTTATAATACATTTTAATAGTTGCATAAATATATAATACATATATTAATTTTTCAAATAAAAATTTAATTTTTGTTTACATTTTAAAACTTCTAATGGCTAAACACGAATTAAAATACAATAATAATAGTAATGTGCAATACGATAATACTTTCATTGAATATAATTCAACATATTTTTTAAATACAAAAAATTGTATTTCATCCGAAGTACTGAAAAACATTCACAATCATTAATTAATTAAATTCTGTCATAAATATCTTAAAATCATTATTCATAAATTATAATATGATTCATAATATATATAATCAACATAATATACGAATAATAAACATGGTACAATTATTGGTGATTTCTACATCTCAATCTTTAATCGACACGATTTATAACTAGAAATTTTTTTAATAAATCTGTGGAAGTAGTTTAAAATAATTATGTATTTATAACGACATGGTATAAACTATCAAGATACTTTGAAATTTATATTAATGTGCCTTAACTTTTTAAAAATTTTGTGTTGCGATTTATAGGAAATATACCATGCTATATTAAAATTGTTGTATTGTAGTATATTTTCTGAAGAGTAGGTATTACAGTTATAAAATAAATGGTTTTAAACTAGATTTTAATCTTTTTTTAAATCTGTTGATGATTTATAAAATTCGAAAAATCAATACATAATTATTAGTTTTAACCTGAAACATATGTGTCTTACATATAGGTATTTGATATGTTTTAATAGTGTATTAAGATCTTAAATAATGAACAGAAGATGATTTGTATGTCCAATCTAAATTTAACGCAGTTGTGTTTTAATGACAAAAACTCTTTTTCGTTATTTGAGTACAAAATACTCGTCTATAGAAAATGTTTTTTTTTCTACCATAGTCGTCGGCGTTGAACCAAAAGTTTTCTTATAATTCGTTTATTTAAAAAATAAATAACAGTAATCTTATTTTTCTCTTTTCAGTATTTTTTAATAATTTTATGAATATGCATTAACATAATAATTATAAAATCTTAGTGTATAGTTTTATATTGAGGATTTTCCTCTTTAATACCGTCATGAGTCCTGGTATGATTTTGTTATATTCTACAATACCAAATACTGTTTCTTAACGATTTCTTAACTACATTGATACACAGGCTAAGGTTAGGTAAGATTTTATCATAGAATCCCATACTTTAAACACACATGATTATTAATTTATATAATAAAAAAAATTGGTTGTAAAATATTGAGAATAAATGAAATTGCCCTATATTGCTACTTAAAGTTTTCAAAACTATTATATTTCATTACTTTGTAGACCTCTCAAAGTTTGAAATTTAAACAATAGGTACTACACAAAAACTAATTTGAGGTTCAGGAAAAAAAATTATCCATGGAAAATGTGTATGGCTATATTGTGTAATGAAAAAAAAATTAAAAAAAAAAAACAAATGAAGGTTTTTATTCTACTTAAAATATATATCCTTAACTCATATAAATGTAAAGTTTACCCAAAATGTTATCTATTTTATTAGGTTAAAATTTTAAAACACGACAAATTATTTAGCATACATCGTAAAATAATAAATCGAATTGCATGTTATTATAATATAACATGTTTCTAATTTATTTTTCATAGTTAATCTTGTAATTTATTAATATATTATTATAATAGGTATGTGTATATGATTTATTGATTTATTTATTTAAACGCATATGAGGCTCAATACAGTTAAGATAAATTTACAAGAAGAACTTAATTATACAGATTGGTTAAAAAATGAACATAATATAACATTGTCTAATTTTTAAGTAGGTATACCTATATATAATGTATTAATAATAGATTTAACATTAGCAATTAATTAATATACAATATCAATCGAATTTACAACTTACGAAAACATATTAGTAAATTTAGCTTATTAAATGCAAATCTCACGTATAAAACAAATCAAGATTTTTCATTTCATTATACTTACGACCCAAAAGGATTAGCCCTAAGATTATAAGAAGTATGATGGAATGGAATTGAAAACGTAGGTGTGTTACATACTATAATAATATACATTATGATAAATTAATAATTTTATCAGAAAATTATTTCTTTATTTCTTTTATACATTTCTAATTTTTAAATAATGAATATAAATTGTTAAATAGACAAACATTTAACAAAATGTTTTCAATTTCATCTCGGAAATTATTCTCTGCAATAATAGAATTTTGTGTTTTAATATTCGTATTTTAGTCGATGACAGTTTTTGTTTATTTTTAATCAAACAACAATACCTAAAATTGCTTATCGGCGTTGAGCCCTATCAGATTGATGTCATCATTATTCATTGTCGGAAATTTGTTTTTTATATTCTTGTGGAATGAAAAAAAGAAAAAGTGCTGATACTGGGGTTTAGTGGGGCGGGTATATCTTTATAAATCGTAGCATTCAAAAACTGATTGTGGGTGTGGCACGATTTATTCAAAAATGGTCAATATTTATCAAAAAACGGATGCTTACTTAAATTTGTTCACCTATATATACACTACCAAGCAATTTGAATAATGACCTATATAAAGTTCATTATAATATGTTAAGTACATATAGTACTCCCCGTTTTACTCGGAATCCAAAACTATTTATTTCCGAACAGAAATGTGTACATAAACTCTGCTCACATCGTTCCTTAAATCCCTATAGTTCAATTAGTGTATATATATATTCACGATTTATGAAATAAATTAAGGACCACCCGTCATCTTGGCACTCATCTACGCGCTGTATGGTTGCCGAACTGCTGGTTATCCTTGTGTGTTACGGCGAATAAATACGTAAAATGTTTTCGCGTAACAGTCATGGCCAATTAGAATTAACGTAAATAAATAGTTCCCTAGAAATAACAAAACCGTTGAGCAATTGAAGGGGACACTAGCATCCTAACAATAAATCGTTATACCAAATTACGGGTGTGTATTAAAAATTACTAAAAAAAACACTATATATAAACACGTAGTGCTCGTCGCCTTATTATATATACCGGTCACGTGCAAATAAAAAACATGCACATCCATATATTATAAGATTTATACAATAAAATCACTTCCATTATTTACCCATTTGTCAATCAACTTAATATGAAGCTTAGTTGAACAATTAATCGTAACTGACTAAAAAAAGTAACAAGAATTAAATAATCGTATTATAATAGTTCGGTACATCTATTATGATATATAAATACCAAATGTGGAAATGCGAAAGGATTTGTGTTAAATTATAAAAAACACTAAGTTATACCAAATATCTACAATATTTTATCGAGTATACTTAAGTACATTAAAATACAATTTTAATTTAAAATTTTAATAAATTTCACTTTGCCGATGAACTCATAATAATACACGCAGCTAGGAATGATGTTTTACTATTTCAGTACACTTTAGAGAAGTAAAGTCTTGTAATATATTTCGTCCATTATTTTACAAAGTAAAAACAACAGATCAAAATTTAATCATTTTTTAATCCTCTAATTATTATGAATTGCAGTATGTCCTTTTTTTGACTTAATGTTCTTTAATTCTTGTTTTTGGATTTCGGATAAAATATTTTATTTTTTAACTAATTAAATATATTATTATACCACGTGTTCAATTTTAAAGGTAACAAGAAATAGTTCAAATGCATGACTTTGAATTTGATCCGGAGTTTTTTTACTGCGTACAGAACATATAAATTCTAATGTTCAACTATTTTTATCTGTACATGCACAGTAAAATAAAAATATCTTAAATAGGAAACACTATTTTTAATTTGGATTGATTTATTTTTTCTAAGCAACATTGGTCTTCACAGTTTTTGATATCTTAAAAATAACAATTTTTAAGATACGAGTAGTTGAAATTTATTTATTTATTTATTTATTTATTTATTTAGTAGGTAATTTATAATTATCACATTTTTCAACGCTTTATCTTAATCATGCAATTATAGGTATAGGTTAGGTGTCGATGAATTCCAATGATATTTTTTTTATAAATTCGATGTAATAATAAATACATCTTGTAGTTTTAATCAAAATAAATTATTACAATAATACCTAAAATTTACGAATTATTTAATTTAAGACTTTCGGCTGTCTTAAAAATGTCAATTTAGAAGATATCGAAAACAGTAAAGATCAAAGTTGCTCAAAAAAAAATAAAGCAATCCAAACCCAATATCAAAATAGTGATTCTTACTTAAAAAAATTGTATTTATCTGCACACGCGTAGATAAAAATAGCTAAAAATTAAAATGTTTTGTTTTACGCAGTAAAAAAACTCAAAATCATACCTTTAAAATTGAACACACGGTATATAATATAATATTATGTGTTCGTATTTTGAACTATTTATATTTTATACAGAAAAGTGTTATTAAAAACAAATTGGATTGTTGAAAATAAAAAAAACATTTACGACGGTGCATTTACAAATTATTTATAAATGTCTAAACTTAACTTGAACTTGGAGCCTTTCAATAGCGGAAAGTTTTGAAGGAAATTGTCCTTACTTATTTCAGTGAGAAATATTTGTACGTATAAAAGGAACCAGTGTTCCGCGAGTGAAAGGTTATTTATTTAGTAGCGAAATGGTACCTAACGTGATAAATGATAACAAAACTTTGTCACTAGAACACGTTGAACATTTAGTATTTTTATCAAAAAAATTATAAGTTTTTAATCAAAATGAAACAACTTTTTCTAAGTTTATTATTTATTTATACTTTATAATTTATAAACCTGAAACAGAAAACTTTTAAATTATTTGTTATTTCATTCGATTAAGAAAAAACATTCTGTGTACAATAATAGATTTTATAAATACAACAAATAAAGCGTACCTAGTTGCGTAATACTTGTTTTAAATGAATAAATAAAAAGTATATTATAATTTTTTTTAAATAAATTATTATTTATTTTATTATTAAGACTCCAAGTTACTTAACTAATCAAATGTAATAGTACCTATATATTTTATTGGAATATTTCTAGATAATTATTATATATACATATTATATAAAATGAACATAATTATTTTATATTATATTAATTATACATAATAAAAAATTTATAATTTTAAGAGATTAAAAATTAAAATTGGCTTGATGAACAAGTTCTATATCGATAATTAGAATAAAGTTACTTAAAATTTATTTATTTTTGTTGTTTGATTTGTTAATAATATACTTTATATGACATACGAAAGTAATATTCGTGTACAATTTCAACCGTTTTAAAACAAAAATTTATAATAATATATTATTATCAAATATATCAAATACTATTATATATGATAGATTATATGCAATATACTAAATTAAATTTGTAAGTGGACGATATTGGTGTTTAAATATAGTAGTTTAAAATAGTATAGGTATCTAATTTATAATATGTGTTTTTATTGTATTTGAATACTTTTTTTACAAAATGTTTATTTTAATTACTTATAATTGAATTTTAAAAATAATTCATTTAAATTATACACTTGATATAAACTATAAACATTCCATACTGTGTTGTTTTCTAGGTCAGTTAAAACCAAAATATTATTTAAACAATGGCAATCGTAACGGCGATATAATAAATTTCTAGAGTGCATTAGTTGAAAATATATTTTTTAAAGTGTATGGTCCATTGGTCCATTTAAACTGGTAGTATAAAATGATTTTACTCGTTAGTAAACTCTACTAGAATGCGGTAGAATACAATGCACAGTGATCGTTGAATATTATTTTAGAAGTACCAAGAGACATTCTGTAACGAAAAAGAAAGGAAATTTTATATACCTGAAATTTTCGCACATGTAATTACTTAATGTATTTATTAATTTATTATTATGTATAATTATAGATAAAACCCGAGAATGATCTTTTATTTTTGTACCAAACAAATGAGAACCCGTTCTAAAATATGATATATTATAATGAGTATTTATTATAATTATTGCTACAATTACGTTTATATACGAGTATATAGAGAAACTCTTGGAAATATGAAATGTTTCATACATTAAATGTAAATAAATACGAAAAAACATTATATTATCATAATTATTAGCACCTATAATTTTAATGTTGTTAAAAGTTGTGGTCTTATAATATAATATATTATATAAGTGTTTTGAGTTTCATAGAAATATTTTTTTTTTGTTTTAATTTTTTTTTTTTTACGAACACGCGAAAATTGAGTGACGGAATGCAGAAAGCGTTTACAATAACAACAAAAATATTTTTTAAATCCGTTTGACTACACATATAATTTATTATGTGTACATTTGTTTGTTGTTATTATTTTAATATTATACCAAGTGTCAATAATGCACATTCACCACGTCGGAAGTGCATGCAATATTGTAATATGCACAATGCATACGTATACAAAGTATAATACAATAGACTGAGTAATCGACATTTCCGGAAAGATATGATGCATTTCCAAAACTCATTATTAATGACCATGGTCAACATTTGAAAAAAAAAATGACTATATGTCTCTATTGGCACAACATTGTTGCACGTTTGAAAAACAGTGCAAATTATCATAAAAAAAAAATCCCGTCCTGAGTAAAATAAAATTCTGCATATAATGAAACAATAGGTACGTTAGGTAGACGAGAATAAAGCTGATCAAGTTGAGACGTCGGCATCACAAACTTAAAAAAGCTCTACCGGTGAAAATAAAATATGACAAAATCTCGAAGTGGTCTAACGGTGTCTAAAAAATTAGCATAACAATATATTTGACTAGGAAAAATTTCGCTAACGTAAAATTGCGCCGTTGGAGTGTTGTCGGATAAAAGCGACGAAATATCAACCGGCCGGAGCGAATAAAGTCCGACATAGTCTAGAAATAATCTAACAACGTCCAACAAGTTGTCGAGAAATTTGTCGGGCATATTTCGTAAAATATAACGTCTGTTATGGCTGTGTAGCTCATTCTACGAGGATATACAATAAACTCATACAGTGGCAACATACCTGCCGTTTCATCGAATTCCGACGAAACTATAACGATGACATTATATTATGCTCTCTGTATATATACACGCGCGCGACGTCGACGGATGCAGGTTAGCGTGCCGGTCGGCACCTGGCACCGCGGCAAACGTTTATCCGTTTCCCTACCGACCCATGACTCGAAGGGTGGCGGTGTGTTTTGGGCGATATAGTGGTGGCGGCAGGAAGGTACGCGAGAAAGGGGCTGAGGGGGTTATGGCTTCCCGAGCTTCGCGCGCTGCGAAATCGGATTAACGTCATGCATGTCGGGCCGACCGGATCTCGCGACGAAAACGGCCAAGACGACGACGAAGACGCTGACGAGGACGAAAGTGCGCGTATAATATCCGCCGTGCCGGCCAGGTGTCTGTAAAGTCGTCTTCGTCAACGCTCCCGTGAAAACCGCCACGAAACATGGGAAACACCGAGAGCAATGTGGCCAGTGGCGTCAAGAAGCAGGTCGACACCTCGTCGTTGCAGATATACAACCTGGTCGACCTCAAAGGTTCGTATATCACATATTATCGTGTGTTGGACGCTCAGCTATAATAGAAATAGATACTCCGCAGTATTATAATATCTGTGGCCTAATAAACACTATCAAATTTAAAACACACACACATAATATTTTATATATTTTGCCACTTAGATCAAACGAGTGCATAACAAATATGGTATTCGTAGACGATTTAATATGATTCGAATAAAAATATTTATAAAAATCTCAGTAAAACTAGCAGAAATTAATCAAAAAATTGGTGTTTAAAATATTTTGTATCACGTCATATAAGTAATTTATAGTAAACCAATAACAATTTAAAAATATACTATTAAAATTCCCGTTTTGTGATTCTAATAAAATATCTTAATAGTAGGTAAACTGCAAACACAAAAGAGTGCATAATATTATAACTATATAACCTTAAATTTTAAATACTAGTTAGAGTTATACATCGTGCGTAAAGCATAATTCAAATCTTTTTTATGTCAAACAATATGTCACCCGAACAAAATCACTTTTTTTTAAATCATTGCTGAAAGTGCAACAATTTTAGGTAACAATACTGTTAAAAAATCTTTTGTTTTTAAAAGTGATTTTTAACATTACATTTTCAACATAGTTTTCATATTATTGTTGTTATTTAAGTAATTATTATTTCAACATATAAAATAAGATTAGCAATTCAAAACAGTAAAATATAATATTTAATAAAATTATTATATCTTCATTTATAGATACATTATTATTACTATATCTATTGTAAATTGTAATGTTAACGTTTAATACTCTAGTAAATCGATCAGTGACATTGGAACGTTTCAATAATATTCCAAGGTTACTGTTCAAAGTTCCTCTCAAAGTATGTGTTAGTTAAGCGTGGTTATTAATAATAATTTTATATTTTTACTGAATTATTAATAGTTTGATTTAATATATCTGTGTTCATACATAATAGATATATAAAAAAATATCAACTTAAAACCAATATTTCAAAAACAATTTCTCGCGAAATATTACAATAGCATAATATTATAATATTTACAATAAAATATTAGTATTTAGGTAACAGGCAACAGCTAATACAACTATATAACGTTTTATATAAGTTATTTCGGTTCAGCATTCATCTGATTAAAATATAAGGTCCTAAATATATATAGCGTTTTAATATCATATAATTCGCTCGATTCTATGATGTTATATTATAGAATTACATTTTATGTACAAAGATTTCTAAACTTTTCTTGCGATAATCCAAAATGATGTTAGTTCATAAAATATCTTGCCACTTTAATCACTTATTTCAAACTACTACGTTTCAACAAAATTGCTTTTAAAATAAATAAAGATTATTAACAAACTTACAAATTTAATTCATATCACTTAACTCATTAGTCGCTGTAAAATGCATACAGAGAACAACTTAAAAGGAATTAATTATTATGATTTATACTCAATTATGTGTTATGGTAAATACAATGTTCATGTTATAAAGTTTTTAGAGGAAATTGTTTTTGTTTTTTAACAAATCACCAACTATACATAAAGTGTTTATTTTAAATTGATTAAAACAATTCAACAAATTTAAAATTTTATAATAATAAAACACTTTTCCAAATTAATTATCCTAAATATTTTGAACTACATTAATTCAATGTGATAAATATTTGTTAAAATCGAAGTTTCAAAATTAAATTTCTTTAGAATATTATTTAATTATTTTACTATGTAAGACGAAGACAAGTCGACATAAAATCAGTATCAAGTTTGAAAAAAAACTAAGTCTAACTACCTTCTTTTTTTATAGGTTTATCTTGACCATCCATGGCATTAAATCGAACCTATTGAATTGGTCTTTAAATGAAAAGCAATATTTTTAAGTGTTATAATTAAAAATAAATGTATAATTCTTAAGGGACTATCATTAGGAATAGTATCTATGTGATGATTATTACTTAAACTATATACATTCCAGATATAATATGAAACATAAATATTTATTTACAGTATTTTATATAAAATAATTATAAGTGAAATAACATCAAAATAATGAATTATAACTTAGGCATACACAAAAAAAATTAATAATAAGTACCAAAACAATATTATTATTGTAAATAAATAATAACACTTAAGATGTGTATTATAAAATAAACAATAAAATATTAAAGTAAAATAAATATAATTAAAAATTACAGATGTAAATAAATAACTGTTTATTTTCTTGTAAGAAGAGACAATTCAAAAAATTATAAAATGGACGTGTTTATAATAAATCAAAAAAATAATTTGAATTATTTATAAATAATATTTCAATATGTTTATGAATATAAATTATATTAAGCAGTGACGATCTAAACTCTAAACAAATAAAATAAATGTATATCAAGTCAAAGAATTTTACTGGTTAAATTTGCCAAGTAAAAATTATGTTGCAACTTGAAATACGTTTTATCAACTATCAATGTCTATCATAAATATGTTATCGTTCTCAAGTGATGATTTTTCATGCATGCGGAAATTGATTTGTATACATAATATAATACATAGATTATAAATGTATTGATCAAAGTGTAAAAGCACTCAAAAGTACACGCAATATCAAGAACAATAATCATCCTCACGCCTCTTACCCAAAGAACCAATAATAGCGATACAGCGTCCTTTATTAATTATTAAATATTAATACAGTATGCAACATTGCAGCACCACGACCTTTACTTTCCGGAATCATTATAATAGGTCGTCCAGATGGGAATTTTCAACCAAAACGAAATCAAGGGTAAACAGTTGTAGTCATAAGTACAGACATTTTATAGATGTAGTTAAAACGAGATATCCCGTATGCCGCTCACCAGTACCGGATATATTATTGGGGTGAGAGCGTCCCGGGTACTACGATACCCTTGCTCATGAAAATTATGAAAATTATTATATTCCTGTAGAATGGTGCCCGGGACGGTTTTTGTTGTAGTGTAATAATTTCAAATTACTTATTACAAAATTAAATGTCCTTTATATCGATTTCGTTACGAGATGGTTACACAGAAGAGTATATATTTTAAATTATATGATATATATATATATATATATATATATTATTATACGGTGTAAAGGTATTATACGTATTATAATTTATTATATATGTGTAACGAATTAAATTTGGATTAGAATTAAAAAGAAAAGTATACACAGAATTAATGTTAATCTAGTTATCCTTTTTCCATTATATTACACGCGTACCATTTATTGCGGCTTAAATTTATGCCTGCTTGAGCAAAGCATTAAATATCCCTTTTATTTTCACCATCGTCTTAGTGTATGTATAAATATATAATATACAATTTATACTCAAACTAATCGTAGTCTTCGATAAATAAACTCGATCCACATCAAATAATAATAATAATAATAATAATATAATACTCGCAGGTACAGCCGTTTCATGTCATTGACATTTATTAATCATAATAATATAATTATACAGGCGACATTATATTCTGGAGTTTTATTCATTTAATAACGCATTGTCTAGCTCAATAAAACCTCCAGGTATAATATTTAGTTATTTTTTCATACTTATATCGAACACGAAGAAAAAACGTATACTCTACCTAAATAGAATTCCGTTCCGTCCACACGTTATTCAATTCGAAATTTTTTCTTGTCATGTTCCGATTTGAAAATCAATATGAATTTCGTACGACGTTCGCTTGGTCACGCCAAGTATGATATTATTTTTCCCATTCAATAACGATCTAAAAGCGGTTATTTTTTTTGTCCTTTTAGGTTGTGGTCTTCTTGTAGATTTGATGAAGAAAGCTGTGCAGACGAAAAATTTTACCGAGCTGGACAACGCGATCAAAACCCAAGTGGAGCCCATGCTGTACAACAAGGGTGAAGGCAGAATGATACCGATCGCCAAACTCGTATTACTCAGAAATCGTGATCGTTCCCGAGCGAGATGGGTCAGTGAACAAATTCAAAATTAATATTTTTTATTTTTTTTATTACACAGTCTATAAAAATAATATTTACAATAAGTGTGATTGTTATTGTATTATGGCTGTTGGGGTAATTGGAAAGGCCACTTTTGATGGATTTTAGGCACTTCAGTGGATGGCTTATTCTGCTAATAGATCATCACAGCACAACTTACATTTTAAGCACCTTTCAGGATCACCAGGAATGTTAGGAGCTAATAGTTACAATAATAATAGCTCAGTTACAAATGGGTTGCGATGGTCTTGTGAAAATAAAGTCGTCTTTAGATAGCGTTAACCACTATTTGGACGAGAGTAGTAGAAAGATTATTATAAAGCGTGTGGTTAAATATTTATTATGGAACTTAAATGATTTGATGAAGACATTTAGATTGGAAGGTTTAGACACACCTAAGTCGTGTTGGATAGAGTTTAGCATAACATCAGATCTAAATTTCTTAAATCTACATGGATTGAGTGTATTTGCATTGCTGTTTTTTTATTTTTTATTAAGGTTTAAATGTTTAAAAGCATAGGCGCAATTAGGAAGGCGGGTGGGCTTAGCCCACCCAGTTTTAAACGTTAGTGTTAATAATCAATACTAGTGGTGTAGGGGCAAAGCCCCACGGGTTGCTGATATCAATTTAACCTAATACCCAGAAATAGAGCTCTAGTCGCGCCTATGTTTAAAAGTAAGATAGACTTTATGGTTTAGAACGAACTATTTATATTGGAGGTATGATGTCAGTGTAAGTCACTCGCGTGAACTTAATTGTGCATGAGTAAAAGTCTAACAAAAATATTAAAGAGTTATTAGAAATTGTAAGTTATACGATAGAACAATCTTTACGCCCAAAATTAGTATTATATTTAGAATACGATAATTTATTATTAAAACACAATCCATATCTTACGAATATTCAAATGTTTATAAAATATTATCACATTTAATGTTTCTTCATTAATTTAATAGAAATTTGTGAACTCTCTTATGGAAATGTCTATTGATTTTCATATGAGATAAAAACTTCACCACGCACGTAGTCAAAGGTAAAGTCGTTATAATAACAGTTAGCAAAAACTAAAAAGTGATCTAATAAATAAAATGAAAGAATAAGACTTTATTATTAGAACGAACAAGGTATTGCTTTTAGATAAATAAATATAACTTGCCACTTATTCGGATTGGTTACGTGTCGTCGATATGCTATTTGAACTGGTCATAAAGCATTAAACTTTTAAACGGTCGAAAATGGTTGTGTATAGGTAGCTAAGGAAAAAACAAAGACTTACGAGCACTGATTTTTTTTAATTTAATGTTTTACAAAAAATATTATAATGTAAAATATTTATCCAAATAAATGGTGTAGTATGATAAATTATTGCTTGCATATATATATATATATAATTTAGGTGTACAATTAAATATAAGATCATAAACAAAATTTTCCTAAGATTTTAAAGATATATATTTTATCAAAAGTGATGAAAGTATAACCAAGTTTGAAAATCAAGGAGCTGCTAAACGTTACTGTAAAGCTTCAAATGGACGGCCAACTGACATTTTTAGCAACGTACCGTGCTTTCCGTTTCCTCCCAGCATGGCATAAGTTATATTATAAGTTTATAAAGTATACCAAGATTTATGAAAAAAAATGAATGATTATACTTTTGTATTAAAATATATAAATATAATTTCATTTTTACGAAAAAGAATATAATTATAATATCAAGTAATATTTAGTAATACTAGTTTTCTTTAACTTCTTTAATTAAACTAACATATTCATTTGTTTTAATTTTCATGTTCAAACTATCATTATATTGTTTAAAAAAACAGTAATAACTTTTGATTTTTCAAATACAGCTCTTAATAAATGAAAAAAAATTCTTAAAATTTTGACGTATCGTAATTGAAAATTTATCATGCCGTTATTTAATTAACGTTTAAAATTTAAGCAGAAGGTGTGATACAAAGTATATATATTATCTTCGTGAAGTAATGTATTTAATTCTCTACGTTCTATGCATGTCTGAACTTTAAATATTTATAGTTCGACAACTACTACCGAGTGATTAATATTCGATTTTAGTTCATTAAAAAAAAAAGTATCAAACTATTCTAACTTATATTACAACAATTTTTAATGAAAACACAAAAATACTTCTCTCGTAAAACTGGTATGATTCGATTATTTCCGCATGTTCTCTTCGATAAATATAAGACATTCAATCCTTTTGTGATTGATAGGAATTAAAAATTTCTCAATTCTAAATTGAATAATAAATAATAATAGGTATTTGTGAGTTAAAAAATATAAAATCATGGTAAAAAAAGCGGGTAAGTGAGTATCGCTCTGCTGTACATTAGGCCATTGGGGGGTGGGGTGGACCTCGGACTAGGGTAGGTTAAATTTGAATGCAATGATAGGTATCATTGTATACGAAAAACGATTCCGAACGGAGATGATTTGTCAGTCTAGGATATATTATATTTAAATATTGTCATATATTCTATTTTGAAACAAATTCAAACATTTAAGTAAAAGTTTCAAGATGTTACGTTTAGTAATTTTTTAAAAATAACAAAAATCGAAAATTATTTATTAGTAAAACGTTATTTTACACGCGTATTTTTGATTTCAAATTAAAATTAAAACTTTAAACACTCGTAAAATTTTTTAAATTGAATAATTCTCAAATTTTTTTATAATTATTCTAACATTAACTTATGGACAGCATAGTATTAAATTTACAATTCTTAGCTTTTGATAGTAAAATATTAATAAATTTTTAACTACCAAATAGTTGTAGTATATGTCAATCATGAATATTCATGATTGACATATTTCGTATAAATTCTAACTTTAATCACTTATAAAAAAAATTTGTGACTAACGATTTTGGATTTTTCTTTATCACTTTAAGAACAACTTATAAGAAACCTTGTATTAAATTTTCAAGATTTTCTGAACGGCCAAAAAAATTTTATCGTTATTTTAAAAAAAAATACTTAGAAAAATTGAAAATTTCAATTGTCTATAAATAGTTCAAAAAAAGTCAAAATTCTTTGAAAATTTAACTGTGTACGGAGAACGATAATATAAACATTTGGTGAAAATTTCAAGTATTTACATCGATTAATTTTTGAGTTATAGCAAAATAAAAAATTCGATTTTGTCAAAAACTGGTTTTGCGTAAAAAATCCCGTTTTTTCCTCATTTTTTAGGGTTTTTCCCGACTCATTTAAAAAATATTGAAAATTTTTAACTTTTGACCCCCCAGAGTACCAACTGGATTCAATTTCCTTTTCGAAGAAGGGCTGAAGTCAAAAATCGAAGCATTTTTACTGCTCCAAATGTTGTCGTCAGACACAAAAAAAACAATAAAAAAAAAAAACACATAATTGTAAAATTAATACATTCATCACTCTGTTCAGAATCTAAAAAAAACAATACGTAAAATGTCACTGACTTCGACTGACATTAATTTAATTGTATTGAAATTAATAAGCCTTTACAAAATATTTCTTGATCGTATAAAATACGTTAATGAGTCAATAAATTATTTTTATGAAATTATGATAATGATTTTCTGGCGTAGTTTATAAATTATAATATATAAAATGAATCCAAATTAATGATAATTTACAATTGATGGGCTTTTAGGATATTTTATCAAAAATATTTTCAATTTATGATTTAGTAATGTGTAATACCTATTGATTTTGTAAAATATTGTGAACTAACAATAATTATATTAAATACTATTCTCCAACGTGTGGTGACTTCTTTTACTCGAAATAGTCATGTCTGAAATAAAATATAATATAAAATAAATACATACATATTATATATATATATATATGTGTGTGTGTGTGTGTGTGTGTGTGTGTGTGTGTGTGTGTGTGTGTGTGTGTGTGTGTGTGTGTGTGTGTGTGTGTGTGTGTGTGTGTGTGTGTGTGTGTAAATCAAAAATTATTTGACATAGCATCACGCCATCATTCATAATCTAAAATAATTTATGAATTTTAATCGGAATAGATATATATATATATATTATAATAACTATATTAAGCAAACTGTCCGCCTTATGGCTTGCCAAAAATACACGGTATACATATTCAATATGTAATAATAAAAATTATAGTAAATAGTTATATAAATACAATAATTGCAATTAATATAAAAAAATAAAATATCTACTAGGTCGAATTGATGACGATTTATAAAAATAGATAGTTACGCAAATAATTATATTATTATTATATTATTATTATTAATAATATAGGTAGAATTATTTTTCTGTATTTTATATTAAATAATTACAGTTGACTATTTGCTATATTTTTTCTTAGTAAATTTTGTATTCGTTCCAAACCAAATTTTTAAGTAAGTTGTATCTCATACACTTATGTTATATTTATGTCACTTTGTGTCAGCAGTATTAAAAAAAAAACTTAATAGTTTAGATAATATCACTTTATAAAAATACATCAATCGGTGCAGTTAATTTACAGTAGATAATAATCGTAATACATATTACATAATATACTACTAATATATTTTAGAACAATAACAACCCATACTAGAATTGATCATAACATTAATTTCATGTTAACTAAATGATATTATATTATAACATATAATTTCCATTTACAATATTACCAATCTGACATAATATCATAGATCATTAGTCAAATATTAAAAGTAAAGTTGTAACGTTTTTAATAATAACATCAACAATAATTATTATATTAAATTACATTAAAAATCACTACAAATAAAAACATAAACTTTAATACAATTCAATCAAATTCTGTCAATATTTATGTGAAATTTGCTATTTAAAATCTTTGAATGTTATCATTGACTAAAAGAACTGAAGAACTCCATACATGTTAGATCATAATAATTTATATAGTATTATATACTTACTGCATATTATATACATATGTTCTTACTATAATCATTAAAAATTAACATTAATTAACAATACACATTAAATTTAATTATAGTATGCATAATATTTTTTTAATACTATTTTGACTTAATATTTAATATTCTACAATATTACAATATGCACCAAATTGTACTGTATTCGTAATTAAATCAATCACCACAAGTACTTCGTTTTTTGTGACTATAGGTACTGTAATAATAAAAATACACCTAAAATATAAATATTTAATGATTATACTTTATTTTATGCCATATTAAAACTTAGAAGTAGATTGTAGATATAAGATTAATAAAAAAAAATACTAATACTATAAAAAATTAAAATGCATAATTAAATATTGCTTTAAAGTGTTATTAATATTTTCAACTGGAAATTAACTTGTTTCTTTATCTATAAAAAAAATTATATATTTGTTTATTTTAAACTAGATTATTATTATACATTATTTATACCTAGTATGTGTTTAATTTTCATATAAAAATCAAGTTATAGTGTCGCCATTGGGTAGCTGCTTTTATCATATACGATGTACCTATGTCAAGCTGTATATACTTTCACTTGCATACATATCGTAATAATAATTACAAATTGTAGGTTTTACAATAAAATTTTAAAAAATAATAAATCATTTAAAATTCACTTTTTTACTTTTGATCTTTCATTTTGAAAATACTAGTCATTTGATTGGTTATATCTGAAAAATCGAATTTTCAAAAATATTTCCTTTGACCGTATCGTTAGAACTATGGTTTTAATAATACAATTATTCATTATTATGTACACATAAGCGTATTCGACGAGCTGTAGGTCTAAGGACTTACGTGTAGTAAATACTATATAATTTAATAAATTCTTACCATTTACTAAGCCTAAAAATAAATCATTTGTCAAAAGCCTATTTCAAATAATTGATTATAATATATGATGGTTATTGGTTACAATGTGTACAACGATAAATTAAAATATTTATAATATTATAGATGGATTTTTGTTTGACAATTTGCTCCGATTGTTATTTTCTATTTTCCATTACTTGTACAATAACAACGAATCAAAAAATATTTATAGTTTTAAAAATCATTTAAAAATAGTTTATACAATAAACCAATAATTTTCCAAGTCTATAAACTAATCAAAACATGAAAAATAAATATATTTTAACTTTTAAGTTTAATTACGTTGGTAGTCTATCGACTTGTAAATTATCAAAGTTTTCAGACTATACAATTCTCCATAAATATATACACAACAAATAAACGCATATATATTGATTTAATCATGTATCTACACTGTACAATTATTATAATTAACGAATGTAATAATAAAACATTAATACCATCATTAAAATAATCTTCTACAATGGCGAATGGCGAATATTATTATGGATATGAATTACCGACAATCTGGTTAATATGATACTGTTATATTATGTCTTTGAATTACTTATGGAAGGCCGTTGTCAAAACAGATATGCGTGTTGAACTAACACGTAAGTACTAAACATCCATTCGATAAAATGCCCATCAGATTGATCGCAGGTATAAATTTGCTGTAAAGGGTCCCATTAGGCTTCCGAGTGCTCGTGACTGCCCAATTATAATATTATAATTTATAATATAATATAGTATAGCATGACCAACATGTGCATAATTTTTGCCCTTGGTAACGTTTGTTAATTTTAATTTTAATTTTGTTTTTAATACATTGTCCTCAATTTTTTTTTATTTTATTTACTTTTTTTTTTTTTTATAAAATGACAGCGATACGGATATGGGGTAAAACAAAAATATCTGGCTAATGAAGTAACTTTTGTTATAATCAATATTTCATTATTTCTTTTTTTTATGTATAGAAAATAAAAAATATAAAATTTTATTTTATTTTTTTATTTTACCTACATTTATTTAAGTCGTGGTTTAATTAAATTTTTTTTTTAAGTAAATTAATTTGAAACATAATAACTCATTTTAAAATATTATTTTTGGGAAATTTTTAAGTATAAATAAATTTTAAATTATATATTGTTGTTTATTTAATTTTAATTTTTTTTTTTTGTATTTTTACTTGTATTCATTTTTCATTTTTATTTGTCAGATCTTTCTGTTATACCTTGTATAGTAGAACAAAATAAACCAAAATAAATTTAAAATAAGTGTAAGAACTAATAACTAATATCGTTATAATATTTCATAATTCTGTTTATTTATTAAAAATTAGAAAATTAAAATAGAATTAATCTTGATCAGTTTAGTGAACTGATTGTTCACAAAATTATTATCTATATACTTCTATTCTGCAGGACTAAAAAAATCTGCTTTTATATATAACAGGTATTGATCTTGTCAAACATAAATCATACAAATATTTACGAACGAGAAATCTTTAGTATGGAAGAGTAAATTATATAAATACTTTTACCCAACACTTTTCAACTTTTCAAAAGCTTTATTTTCGATGATTATTTATTTATATAATAATATACATAATACTATATATATTTATTGACACGGTCTTTAACTATTATTTTATCATTATTACCAAATACTCCTATGTATACGTGTAGGTATTTATATGATTATATGTATGAATATAATACTATAATTATATAATTATACAGTTATTTATACTAATATTTTTTAATAATATAATAAATGCCACGAATCTTTTTTGTTCAAAGCAGGACATAATATATAGCAACATTAAACATAATTTGAATATTTGAACAATTTTTTTTAATAGATAAAATAATTAGGAAAAAAATAAATGAAATTGTGATTAAAACTAGGAAAAAAGTAGTACACGTTATTTCATACATCATAATATTTACCTACCCGTAATAATCGACGACCACAACATGCATACTTGCGCGCGTAGTCACCAAAAAAGTATGCAAGGCATATCGTATATTTTAGGACCACCACCTAGTTTCCGAGCGATCGATTTCACTTTTTAACGGTTTAAAAATCTCTGCCGTAGTTTTGAAAATGTGTGATATCATTGGGGGGCGTTTGATGTTTTAGTTTGTGGCTTTAACGAGTTTTTATTTTTTTTTTGTACTTAAATTAATACACGTACACAACGCAGAAAATCGTGGTGAAAAAAAAATAATCGCATCAGCCATCGCTTAACTCACTGCAATGTTAGGCAAAAAATGACGACTAACAGACGATTATAGTCTATATAAAGATTATATTCACAATTTAAAAATGATAAATTTCAATAAATATAAATTTGTCGAATGTGTAAATAATAACTAACGTATAGTGATTTTAAGATGATGTAATATTGATGTTGGATACAATATAAAATTTGACTATCTGTGTTTATTAAAACGATAATAATATTATTAATATCTAATTGTATTTAATTTTATTTGTAAAAGTTTTAAAATAATTTTTTTATTACTTATATAATATTATAAATTATAATGGCCCATACGAATGGTGAAAAATTCAATAAATGCATATTTAATGAAATTCTTTAATTATAACTATAAATATAATACATTATAATTATAACCCACAGAAACTAATTATAGAATTTTTTGCCAACATTAAGTTGCACATATTACATAATTAATTTCTAACACGCATTATATTTTACACGTTATTATTATGTTATCCAGTTTATAACTGACGTATAACACCAACCCTTAGACCGTGTTCTTAAATTTACGTAACAATTAGAGGAACGATGCCCTAAAGCGTTGCTCACCTATAATTCAGTTAAACTTTTATGTAATTTTGTATGTGACATATATTAGCATTAAATTAAACAGCTAATCATTTCATTATGATCATATAATGTGCAGTACTTACACATATGTCTACACCTACAATAGGTAACCAATAATAATTTTATATGACGATGGTAAGCATTCGTTTTGTATAGTAAAAATAATTGTTTTTTATTAAAAAACCAACGATTGTATGTAAAATAATAATAATTGAAATATTATATGATCATTAATGCGACGATAATACGTTCTCCCGACCATTTTTATTTTATAATTGATTGATATATCTTTCAGACATATTATTGTCCTTATTAATGAATAAAGTAAAATAGCTCATAAATTGCTCATTCAAAAATAGATTTTGATACGTCGAATTTTTTTTTTTAAATTATCCTCCAAATAAGCGAGTGTCTATAGAAAAAACATACCTCGAGTAGTGAAAAAAAATCACAAATATTTTAAAACGGCGTTTTTAAATGTGTTTCGAATTTCCAAAAAATCGGAATTCGAATAAATTCGTATGAATAAGTGATGACGACTATATGGGGGTGAGCGCGTCTGATAAATCACACTCTGTATATAATACCGCGTTTACACGAATAATATCGAACGAGTTCTCGCCGTTTCCGCGTGCGGTGTGACGCGTCACTCGACAATGAACGATAACAATTATAATATAATATAGCGTTCTGCGGAAAGCGTCGGGAGCACACAACGCCGCTTAAATATTGCCATCGGTATGAAACGCCCAACGATTCGGTTAGAATATAATATTAAATATTACGGTCGCGGCGGCGGCGTGGCGGGTATATATAGAGCAATACGGCGTGTACGACGACGACGACGACGACGACGACGTGCGCATATTATATTCGCGGTCGCACAAAGCCGATGATAATAAAAATAATATTCGATATTATAGGTATAGGTACGTCGTCGTCGTCGTATTATTATTGTGCGTCGCGTTCGAGGACGTTTCGCGAAAAGGATTCGCGTATACGGCGAAACGCGTCAAATTAACGGAGCAGCACTACTATAATATTATACACAACCCCGTAATATTATATATATATATACACTATACGTATATAAATATATATATATATATATATATGCCTATATAATATTATGTGTATTATTGTAATGCAAAAGCGAAGGGAAAAAGTTATATCTCTCGCCCGTGACGAGCTTAAACGATATAAATTCCGTACCTGTATAGTAACACATTATAATATTATATAATATATGTATAGTGTAGACAAACGCCGTGTAGCTTTTGTGCGCGATCCATTGTATATATATATACACGTGTGTGTGTGTGTGCAACGCGTTTTATCGAGAATACGGCGGCGATGGCGATGGCGCGTTATTATTATTTACGATAAATTAATGTTTTACTCGCGACAAAATATACAATACCGTTACTTAATTGGAAAATTACGAATTTAATTGAGTTGAAAGCAGTTCACGAAATTTCGGTCCGTAATAATAATTATTTCAATTATCTGTTTGACATCACAGCGAAAGCTCCAGTTGCTGTCGCTCGGAAACACCGTCGGTGTATGTGTGTGTGTGTGTGTGTGTGTTGTGCGAGCGCGTGTACATCATAATATTGTGTTACATCAAATATTATAATAGTATGACAACACGGGTAGGTAAACGATAAAAAAAGACCGCGCAAATGTATAGTTCTTCGTTTTTGTTTTTTGTCTTTTATTTATTTTTTTAACTCCTCCGACAAATTAATCGACTTCCGAATGCTAATTTACACTGCTGAGTGGAATAACAAATTAAAATGCAAGATTAGCACGGAGGGGGGAGGGAGAAAACATGCGCCATTAAAGCGTCACTGTCGACGAATAAAGTAAACGTAATTTATTTCGTTTGAAATTTAAAACGCGTGCCATAAATAATAAATTAACGGCTGTTATTTTCCATATGTAAAGTACAAAAGGCCTATCGTGTTAAGTCTATAGACTATACTTCGCAGTAATAAGTAATAATATTACGTTGCGGATTTGCGATTTCATTACAAGAAATATTATTATTATGTATGCGGGTATACCAAATATATTGTATATACACCATTACACGCCAACTACCTGGTGCAGTAATAATATTGCAATATAATATTACCAAAAACAATATATACACATTGTACAAATGTATATATATATATATATTATATATGTCTCGACTGCCCATGTCTCTAAACAACTATCACAATTCAAATGTATATTATTATTCTAATTTAAACCGACGTGGTCACGCCATGCCATGTTAAATATTAAAATATGTAAAAATAATAAAATATTTCCAAATTCATGAAAGTTTGATCACCACTTTGACTGTCGGTTGTGAGTTACGATGAATATTAATAAAACGTAGTTATAATATTATTTCAAATAAAGCTTGATAAGTTGAAATCAAACGAAATTCATATTCAAAGGCTCATCATCAGTCGCCATTTCCACGTACTTGAATGACCAAACAAATTTGTATTCGGTATATTATTATCTTCTTTTAAGATTATTACATTTTACACTATTGCGTTTTAAAGGTAATACGCACATAATTTAGGCTATAGTGTGTACAAAAATTTCATTGATCATGTACCTAAAACAATGTCAATGTAAAATTAAGCGCCTTTTCCATTAATATAGTTTTTAGTATTTCTATACTAAAATGGAACCACGCTGTACTGGCTGATAGTAAAAATGATGTTATACATTATTAATACCATCAACCACGTCTGACCAACATATTAATTTATCATGAATAAAGACCATAGTTTTATATTAAAAAAGTTTACTACATTAAAATAAATCTCAGTGACTATATTATCTCGTTCTAAATAATAAATAATAATTATACTATATATATTATAGCTCTCAAATTTTCAATATTTAAATAGAGAACGGACAATAATGACTTTTAATAAATATATCTAGTATTCTAGTCGATTAGATATTTCTGTTTTATTTCTAAAATCATAAAAATTTTAAATTTAAATAATAACAGTGTACATCGTATATTATTTTACGATGTAATAGACAATGCGCATCTGCCGGAATTTCTACTTTTCAGCTATTTGTTCCATTTATAGAACGTTTCAGTCAAAACTTTTCAAATAAGTTAGCCGTAATTTAATCCCCTCAAATCTTTAACGTAAACGCATTTGGCAACCGAGTCAATCTGATTTTTCTTTGTTTTCCCAGTTGAATATTAATTCCACCGCCAATTGGATCCTTCTACTGGGATTCGTCAGATATCTCATAAAGTCTCCATAATAATATCTGTTACTAATGCGATTTGTTTGCTACTACACAGCTACCGCCGTTAAAGAACATGGAAGACCCAAATGATTACGACATCGAAAAAGACATTCCCACCATCGAAGAACTGGAAAAACTGGGTAAGTGCACCGCGTCGTTGCGACTCATTCCCCAAATACTATTTGAAAACTTTTTACTCGCAGGAGAAGTGCAGTATCGGGAAGTGTGCTGGGATCTGAAGGAAAGGGGCACCGTCGGTGAAACGGCGTTACATCTCTGTTTGCTTAACGCTACGTCTATACACGCCGACTTGGCCAAAAGGCTGTTGCATTTCTATCCAAAACTTGTAAACGACATTTACATGATTGATGAGTATTACGGTGGGTTATGATCGAACGATTAATCTTGAATAAAATCATTAGAATCTGTTAAAATAAAAATAATTACAATATTATTTCTATATTGTTTGTTGTATCTAAAACTTTTGGCATACTGATTTTTGAGTTGTGTTTGTTCTGTATAACTACTATAACTATATCTATAAATAGTCAATACAAATAATTTGATTGAGTTATAACTCACTTCACGCATAGCATATTATAAATCATGATTAAAGTAATCAATAGAATACAAAAAATACATTAATTTAAAAAAGGTAATCAAAATAGGATATTTGCTGCTAAATAGGATGTTAAGCACCGGATTTTCAAATATTTCATTCCTTTAACAAATTAAGCAAAGATATTTCTAGTATAAGTATAAGTACCTACCTAATAAAAATTTTTATTTTTTCCGTTAATAAGTTCGTTTTTAGTCCAGACAGATTAATATGCATTAATAAGAAAAAGTTAAAAAATTAAAGGTAAAGCTAATTTTTAGTTAACTGAGTAAAATTTAAATTAAATACACATTTTTTTATATATAACTATTCTAATTTACTTTTTTACCAACTCAAAAGTGTAAAGCTACTATACAGTATTTTTATAGAGTATATCATCGAACTTTTTCATCATTAATAAAAATACAATTCACACCTGCAAAATGACTCAAAATATTTTTGACGTGAAAAGAAAATTGATGTAAATGTAATAAAATTAAAAAAAAATTAATAAAAATGTAATTAGTTCATTTCGCGATAATTAAAAAACAATTAATTTAAGTTTAAACTTAAATTATCGGGAACCTAAAAGTAACTAATTTAGATAAATAGTTAATTTAATTTTAATTTTTTAACTCGTTAATACCCATCCTTAGTAAAAGTCAATTGAAAACTGTGCATTTCTCGTAATGGCCAATGGGCCACTCTGTATATATATGTATATATACATATTTATATGTTTGTTATATGTTTTACCCCGCGGAACTGAACAAGAACTATACACTAGTGGTATTTTTGATTTTTAAATTGATTTCTGGTACAGGAGAAAGCGTGTTGCACATGGCTATTGTCAACGAAGATCCGGCCATGGTGAAGGTACTTATGGACAGCGGGGCTGACCTTAACGAACGGTGTTTCGGGAACTTCATGAGTACGGAAGATCAAAAGGCTTCACGATCGGATTCGCTGGACCACGAATGGGTGAACCTGTGTCCCGACACCAATTACGAAGGGTAAACAGCCTGTATACAGAGTTTAACTAATCCACATATTTGTATATCGTACCCTAATCAAATCACTCGTCTTATCCAAATCTCGAGTACACATATAGAAAACGTTTTATTCAATATAAGACATGTATACTATCCATCTGAGCTTCTTAGAAATGTCTTGTACCATACGTTTGATCGTCATTGTTCTAAAAATCAAAAACATACTAATGTTGTATAGATTCATCAACGAACACATGCACGCGCTATATATTACCGCAAAATAAATGATTTTCCAAATTGCAGGTACGTGTATTGGGGCGAATATCCTCTGTCATTTGCAGCGTGTCTCGGCCAGGAGGAAAGCTATCGTTTGATGTTGGCGAGAGGTGCCGACCCCAACAACCAGGATACCAACGGCAATACAGTCTTGCACATGCTCGTGATTTACGAAAAAATCGTAAGTCAATCTATACGAGAAATAATATACCTACTACAAAAACTTGTATTTATAATTTATATATATATATATATATATGTATTATGTACATATAATAGATATTATAAAAAATTGTTCTAATTGTTAAATAATTAATACACATCAAACAGAAATTTATTTTATTAATAAATAACAATAATTGTTAAATTATCCAAATATGTATTAAAATATGTTATAAAATAATTTATATTATAAATATAATATAATATAATATAATATAATATTATTTATTTTATACATATATATTATCACATTGAAGTATTAGTTCATAGTACAAAATATTATATTAATCATAATAACAGTTATATAGTTTAACTCCAAACAAATATGTATATGTATAAAATAAATAAAAGTATTACTAAGTCAGACAGAATAGGTATGGATTTATTTTATAAAATTAAAATATGATCATAAACGTAAATTGTTAATTTAAAAAAATCTCATTTCAGCGATCATAGGTATGATTAAAATATTTTAAAAATCGATAAAAATAAACATATAAGTCAAATAAATGTAAAATCAATCTAAACATTTTAAAATTCATATAATTAAAAAAACTGAGTACACATAATATTATCATTTATCATTGTCAAAGTTTATTCCTGCAGTATATATATTATGTATTATTATTTTTTTCGAAGTATGCGGGATAATTATAATTTGAAACAATGAAATATTTTATATAAAATGTCTTATGGTGAAGCATAATGAGAGACAACGAAACAGTGACTTCTCTAATTTTAATTTTCAAAATGAATAATACAATTTAATGATGAGTATATTAATAGACATACAGGTCAACCTTAATTTTATTTCAAGTATTTTTTTTTTTTTTTTGAATATATAGAACAATTCAGAAATACCTGTTGAAACGTTACAGAATTTGACTTTTTCGTTTTCATGGTGGTTTACGGTTGCAATCGATTGGGTGCACAAGATTAGTAAACACGCAATGTAAATTTCTTATGAGACACTTTTCGAACAAATCGATGACTATTACTCTATTATTATTTTTATTATTTAGTCATTTTTATATGTTGCTCATCTTGCACATATTGTAGAACGTGTTATCATGACCAAATCTCTTGACGACCTTCGTTCACACATACGGTTTATAATTCATATAGTGATTATATACTTATAGTATAATATATACGTAGTATTTATCAATATTTTATGTACATGATGGAATCTTCAAATCATATATTATATTTAAATGCAATTTTAAAGTCTAATTATTTATTATTATTATTATTATTATATTTAAATTTACGCTTCGCCATTAGGAATTTTACAGATAATAAGGGTTTTATGGAGTTTTAAGTAGGGAAGAGTTATTCAATAAGAACTTATTAAAAGAATGAGGATTACGTATCGCTGTGCATTATCGTAAGGTTTTCGCGATTTTTACATATTCCAAAGGACCATTACATAAACTTTTGTATATTATTACTTGACACGTGATACATTTATACATTGCATAAAATTAATATCAGTGGTTTCTAAACTTTTTTCGACAGAAACAAGAATCAAACCTATTTAATTTTTGGCGAAAACGGGCTGTGGTGAAAACAGTCAATATTAATTTGGAGGAAACGGGTATTACCCATGTATATATATACATATAATATATACCTACTTTTGGCCGACTTATGTCCCGCGTGTTTATTACGCCCGAATTCCCCCGTGGCCAAACAAGACTCATTTCACTTCGTGCTTCCCATCGATCCTTCTCTCTCCCGACCATACATAACCTTCTTTCCAAGCCGTCGCCATCACAATAAGCGTAATCATTATTATTTTGTACTTCGTCTCGCTATCGTAACTTGCATCGTATGGATAAACTACGTCTCAAAAAAAAAAAAAACCGAAAACCTTCAGCGCACTGAAAATATATCGCCGCACATCATCCACCCTCTTTGTTTAAGACCACACCGTGTAAAATATATTGCACTATACCTGTGGATAATAAATAACCGAAAATCCGACTTAGCATAAAGTTAAAACACAAACAATGGGCAGCGGGAATACACGCGACGATCGATAGTTTTATTTTTAACGTGTAACGAGTAAGCAGTTGCAGTCGGTAAATTTAGTAACAAGAATTTACAGCGGGCGCATTTTTATAATATTAGAACAGGCGTACTAGCCGCATAGTATTACATTTTAATCCCGTCGCAACACGTGTATTAACATTTCACGGTGAACGTATATAAAGTTCGAAAATCTAATTTCAGTCGCGTCAAATACTTACATATACGAAAATATCATAGCGTTTTTATAAGCTCACTTTCTAAATAAATAATAAATTCCAAAACTCTATATTTTAAGTTCAAGGCAATTTTCACATATGAGCCATAACTTATTACAGTATTATTAATTTCTATTAGATTTGTCTATAAAAATTAATTTGAACAAAAAATTATAATAGTCTATGTAGTACATAAATGCATGCCTGTTTGTCCTTTATGTATTCCTACATCATTCATCCGATCGCCATGAAAATTTTGGGAAGTTGTTAAGTATACCAACTATTGTGTGTTGTGCAAAATGGGACAGCTAATTGTTAATAATTGGAAATAGATGACCTAACCTAATAACCTATCTTAATCTGTGTGTGCGGCTAAAAACAATATATAAAATCGATTAAAAATAATGAAAATTAACTAACAAGAGAGAAGATCTGATTACGGAGATTACAGTATACCTGCAGTGACGTCTTTATAATTAACCTAACTTTTATTTTATTTTATGAAAAAACCGTATTATACCTAAAATGTAAACTAGTTAACAAGGGCGTCCATATGGGGGGCAAGGAAGGGACATGTTCCCCCCTGGAAAATGTCGAAAATCTTGAAAAATTGTTTACTGTGATCAGAATCTACTTATTTATTTAAACAGAATTTAAAAATTTATTTTAATATATTATGAAAATCTATAATTTGTTTATGAAAAGTCGGTTTATTCAGTTTGGCAAATTGGGTTATCAGCTATAAATAACAACATTCTTTTCTATGAATAGTTATCAATTCTTAAAATATTGATTAAATAATTATTATTTTATAATCCTTCAGTTTGATGTACCTATATTGTTATGTAATAGTATAATGTAAAATTTTAAACCCCTTCGGCCTTCCTACCTCGTGGTCATTCCTATTTATAAATTTATAAATAGATTGATAAAATAAAATGTTGTCCCCCCCTTGAGAATTTTATTATGTGCGCCCTTGCTAGTCAATACTACATCTAGTGTGTCTGATTAGTAATCGAGGAGTTTTTATTTTTAGAATAAAAAAAATTATCATTTTTTTTTATGATATCGTTTGTAATACATTGAACGAGTGGATGTACACGATATGTGATCCAACAATATCTTAGCACGACGTAAAGTCATTTTCTTTCATTCATCAAGCATTGATGACACAATAATGTGTCAAATATAATATATCTATACAACATGCCTTGCCATCGCCCGCAACGTGTGAAAAATATTAGCCACCGAGAAAAACGGGATGTAATGGATATAATGTAAAAATCGCGAGAAAAAAAATATAACACAAAATTCCTACACGGCGGAGACGGGTCCAAGATCGGACGTGATAGTATTTTCGATATATTATTTTGTATAGTACATCGAATAGTAGGAGACCTGACAACGATATAGCAGTGGTAAGGAGTGGAGAAATTTCAAAAAATGGCGATCACACTTCACACGCATACTATCGTGATGATAATAATGTGATATATTAAATAATAAATACATTTTAGTCGCGGCATCCGTTATTCACTGCAAAGAATTACCAGAAGGGACACTTTTGGACACTCGAGTTTTACACGGATCCTTAATGAGTGGCAGATTTGCTACACCTGCTGGCAAACTGGTGCTGTCGTTATAAAGATAATTCTCAATTTTTTAGTTTTTAGCGACTCAAAAAAAAAAAATATATATATATAATATATATACAAACTTTTAAATAATGATATTCTTAAAGTCAGTTTCATTAGAAAAAGGAAACTATTTCGATTATTGTATATTCTCAGATTTACAGATTTGTTAAAAAATATTTTACTTTTTAGTTAGTGTCTCTTTCTCTGGTTATTATTATCTACTTTATTTTTCTCGTTATTTCAATGTACCTTTGCTGCTATATTGTTGCCGTGATTTGATCATGGTCGGTGTTTAGTGTCATTAAAGTTCTTTTTTTCTCTTAGTCTTACAGGCTATTGGGTCTTTTTGTACACTTCCGCCAAATTTCACATCTACTCCAGTCTAATGAATTATCCATTCTCATTGAATCATTGATATTTGTGATATATATATATATATATATTTTACCATATCTAATCACTGTTTAAGAGGTCTTTCCTTAATCGGTTATTTTGTCCCTTGTATTTCCCACTTAATTTCACACAAGCTAGTGAATTTTTTACAAAACTTTTCTTTTGGAGACAATATTTAATATTTATAATTATTAATAACTCAGCAATTAATCTTTGTTGTCATTTTATTACCGGGCATAGCTAGCAAGAATATGGTTTTTCTTTTTTAGTTTTGGATAACCCCCTAAAATTTAAAGTTTTTTTTAAGATAAAATACTCGTAAACTCTGTTTGCAGCACTAAACTGTATTTAATTATGCATGATACTGTTTATGTTTATATTTACTCCTAAGTATTTAATCAAATTTACTTGTTCAAAATAATAGGAGTCTACTTTTAGGGCTGCCTTGTTCGCCACATATATATTCATTACTAAGTATATTATTATAGTTTTATTTTGTGTATCCCCTAATATTATGATATAATATCATTGATATAATCTGTGAGCGAGCGCAAACACAACATTGTTACCATTTAGCTCAAATTCGTTATTTACTGATCTATTATCTCTAATTGTCTTTTCATGAGCCAGGTTAAAGAACAGAGTAGACAATATATTTTCCTACTTTAGTCCAAATATTATTCTAGTATTACGATTGCTATAAGTCCTAAAAAATATAATTATAAATCATAACTGACTAAAAAATGAAATTTCATGATAATAATATTATGTATGCACGTGTGTTTCCGGCAGTCGACGTTCGACATGGCCTACGAGATTGGGGCGGAGCTCAACATTAGGAACGTGCAAAATTTGACGCCACTCACGCTGGCCGCAAAACTGGCTCGGATCCAAATGTTCTTTCACATACTCAAAATCGAACGGGAAATTTATTGGCAGATCGGTAAACGAACTATAATCGCTTACATGAGCCACAGCACCCATGTATTACACCACACAAATATATATTTATCTATATAATATACACATATACACGGGTAGTTAAATAATAACGTTTATATACTCGAGTAGTGTATAATATATACGTTATAATATAATATATTCTATATAAAACACATATATTTTTCAGAAATACATGAGTATATACTTGGTGATATAGAAAACTCTGGCTTAGCTCCACGAACACGTATTATTATATAGTAGACATATTCATCATCACCATACACTATAGAATTTTCACAAAATTACTGAAAAACCACATTTAGTTTTTATCGAATTATTTATTTTTTTTAATTTAAATTTAAATGGTGACAAAGATCTAGATTATGATAGTTTAATGACCACCCATATATAAATATTTTTTTCTATTTAAACTTGGTATTATAGTAGACGTAATCCTAAAGTATTATATATTCATAATTAATTAGTTATCCTAAGTGTTAACATATTATAAAGATTTTGACATAATCAATAGTTTTGGTTATTTTTTTCGTAATTAATTGAAAATATAACAATTTCAGACTAAAATTGATTACTTACTAATTTTTTGAATAATTTAAATAATATAAATTTTAAAAATAATTTTCGAAAAATAAAAATCATTTTTTAGGATGTTAATTTTATAAAAATATAATATTATTAATATACTGCCCAAATAAGTGAAGCAAGACATATTTCAGAACTAGAGGCCTAGCACTATATTATTTTCTTTCATTTGATTTTTTATAAAATCGTGAACCTGGCGCACCATATAGGCAAAATAGGTACATCTCTGCATAGAATATTATTTTATGAGTATAGTAATATAATAATATTATATTTTAATTCCCTTTTCTTTGTTTTAAAATATTTAAGCTATACTGGTTTGAAATTATCAAAACTCATAAGAAATTAATCAAGCATGTTCGGAAATTCGCTATGTGAAGTATATTCCTCTGACTGGCTGATTGAAATGATGGAAAACCATCTTTTTAGAAGGAATATATTTACATTTATTATTGTTCATTTGTATTCAATTTTATGATCATAAACTGAAAAGCCATTTGTATACACCTATTAAAAATGTATAATAAAATTTTATCAGTCCAAAATACGAAAATATTAAATATTATTCAATTTGATTAGAAATTCATATTTCCCCTAATAATATCATTTTTTAAATACGACCAATTAAATTACTCACATATAAAGTTTAAATATTTTATTTATGATATATTGTGGCACGTAAAAATTTTAAAACAAACAAGTTCTCAAGTATGTAAATGGCATATTATGTTTTAAATAATTTCAGTCTTTTATTATTACTATACAGGACGCGGGAGAATACTGTCAACCGCTAACGTGTCATTAGACTGTTGAACTTGAATATACTTAAACATACATTAATTATTTGTGTATTTGATTATGTTATACTTCTTTGTGGTTTTCCGGCAACGAGGTAATACAACGGTGTATATTATGTTTAGGCAGTATAACTTGTGCCGCATACCCCTTGACCCAAATCGACACTATCGACAACGACACGGGGCAGATCAGCAGAAACTCGGCACTCAACTTGGTCGTATTTGGCGTGAGTTACTATTATTTATACATTATATTAGATAAAAATTATTTATTAATATTAAAGCTATTAGCAGCTTATTTGACGCAGTTAGTGTTTAAATTATACATTATAACACGAAAATTATCATTTATTATATAACATTGTACAAAATAATCTAATTTCTAAATAATAATATAATATTGCCCTCGTTAGTAGTTTATCAAAAACGTTTAAGTTTCTGTTGTTCTTTAAAGGAAAGTCCAGAACACTTGGAAATGATGGACGGCGTGTTGGTGGATCTGCTAAATGCCAAATGGAACGCTTTCGTGAAATTCCGGTAAGCCGCCACTGCGAGCACCTCCTAATACCTGGTATAACATAATAAATCGTGGCCAAAAGTATTGCGGTCACGTTTCACTCGTCGTAGAACAAACAAAACGTGAATCTTGTATACGCACTATTATTATTATTATGTACACTCACTTGCATTGGCGTAAGGAACGGATACAAATTTAAGCAAAAGATCGATTTGAAAACCTAGTTAAACCTATTATACAATATACATAATATATAACGCGGGCGTGTGTGTTATGTGTGTATTACGAAGATGTAGGTTCGAAACCATATTCTCAAATGAACGCACACAACAGTGTTAAAAATGTCCAAACTGCGACAAATGTGGCCCAAATAATACACCAGTTTTGAACCAATGTTTCGTAAAAAACATAAAAATAAAAATAAATATTTATTACGATACAAAATTATATTATTATATAATTATGCAACCATGACACATATTATATATCAGTACAAATTATATGCAACTCTGTTTTGTATTACTTATTAAAATGTATAGAATTTTAATCTATATAATATAAATAAAACAAAGTCAAAAAATATCTTATTAATATATTTACAACGTGTAATCGATAAAAACAAATGTAAAATAAGAATTTAATAAATCTACTGGTAAGATTTCAAGTACAAATATAATAACATACAATTTGATTTGTCATTTTTTATTTTAGTACCTATTGGATTTATTTATAATCTTATTATTAGAATTTTTAAGTATACCCAAACTTTATTTTTAAATTCTTGGATTTTTGTATTATTTAAGTCATATCCTTTAGAAATAATTAAAGGTTTATTCTTTTCAAATGAGAAGCTCAGTTTTGACATAAATTTTTAGCAGATGGTTTTCTTAAAAACAGTTTTGTATCTAATTAAAAATTTAAGCGACTTATTTTTTCGAATTATTTGGCTTAGTGTTCTAAAAGCAATGTTTCCATAATAATAGGTTATTACGAATGCTATAAACCTATTGATTTAATAATGATATTATTTTATTTAAATCTATTAACATTTAATCATTCTTTTAAATGTCTAGAGAACAATTATTACCACTCTAAGTATAATATTATATTTCATATAAAAATATAATTATTAAGTACCTACTTAATATCTTATTAGTACACACATTTTAATAATTTAAAAACTACTCATTTGAATTTTAAAAAAATTACTTTCTTCACAGTTCACATCAAAATAGAGTTGTTCTGCTTGTAAAAATAATTTTGGATTACTACAATTAATTAATGATAAAAAAAAATAAATTTAAAATTATGTTCGTTACTCTTAACTCTTAAGTAATCTTAGCAATTCCAAAAACAAAATTTGAATATATTAATTATCATAG
Organism: Schizaphis graminum; assembly: GCA_020882235.1. Classification (NCBI taxonomy): domain Eukaryota; kingdom Metazoa; phylum Arthropoda; class Insecta; order Hemiptera; family Aphididae; genus Schizaphis; species Schizaphis graminum. The sequence goes on from CM037032.1 coordinate 91,307,692, forward strand.
ACAGTCTCGTTTTATTTTTTAAATAAAAATTAAATCGATTTCTAAAAAATATGGAAATAATCAACTTTTAATCTGTTCAAATAATATAAACACATTTTAAATTATTAATACGAGGATTTTTGCAGTCAACCTTTTTGTTTTTAACCGCTAAAGTACCACGCTTTCAAAATAAATACGTACACTACCCGTTCATACTATTATATTTTGTTTCGGTGAATTTTTATCAATCGATCTAACGCTGTCTCTTCTTGCACGCTTTATATAATATATATCGTACGTGTATATGTGTATAAGTTAATATAGTAATGTAGTCATTATAGCATAAACGTTTTCTCGCTGCCGTCCCCTCGGCCGCCTCGAAAATTTCATTAAAGTTCCAGACCAGAACTTGTGAGTTTGGTTTCTTTTTTATTTCCGGTTCTTTAAAACTATGCACATTCGAGTGGTAAATGTAGGAACGTGCTCACCATTCCGACCGAACTGACCAACTCGCGATTCACCGAAGGCGGCATTTGATTACAACCGCGGTATACGCTTATTTTATTCAAACACAAAGCTGATTGCACGTCCGCGTTCAAATGATACGATTACCAAACGCGGTACTACATCAAATATATACCTATAATGTACGCATATAGATCGTGTTATTGTAGATTACATAGTTGACGATGCGGTCGATCGCGAATAACTTTCAAATATTATTATGTTATAATAAATTCGCGTTTGTCCCTGCACGTTCGTACATAATAATATAACACAGATCGATCAACGTTCATAACAATTGTTTTCATAATAGCTACGTATTCAAATGTAAAGCCAAAGATGATATTTTGCCGAACTTGAAGACGGGAGGAGATAATATGAATAATAGTCGCTCCAATACAAATTTCTCGTACGTAATCGATATCATAATAAAATATGTGATACCTACCCATTTATACTCGAGCATCATCGCCGCCGCTATATTATCTATCTATGGCGCCTCGACCTGTCATTGAAAAAAACTACATTTATTTAACCGCTTCGTTTTCTAAGAAAAAATTTCGGTCACGAGACCTACACTAATATAAAGGTAGGTACATAGTATAGTTACTAGGTAGGTACATATTGTACGCAGGTATACATAATACATTATACGCATGCACTCGTGCACGTCTTCGTATTGTTCGTTCCGATCGCGTGTCGTCGTTGCAACAGACGTGTCCCATGAGCCATATAAATCAATGAAAATAATAAGATATCAAAAAAGAAAAAAAAATGTGAAATATAAAATATTCAAAGTTTGTCCGCAGTATAGCCTCGGAACCATGTTGTTCGCACACTGACACCTTCCCTCCCCAACCATTCATACACGTAAACACACACGCACACATACTACCTCATTCACGGCGGCTATATATATAAAGGAATTTCGATACGTTCGAGCAAATAGTATATTATATATTACCTAGTATGGATTATAACAGGGGTGGCCACAACGAGGCTCGTGAGCCACATGCGGCTCTTGAACCAAACTTGGACTAAAATTAAATGTAAATAAATGTTCCTTCATTTGATTTAAAATGAAAAATGTATCTCTATTTTATAACACATTGCTTTACAATGTGGCTCACCTCGAATCAACTTTATAAATGTTTGGCTCCCAAAGATAAGGTTGGTGGCCACCCCTGGATTATAATATTGTACGCAGATGTACGTGGATTTATGTATAGTGCGTTGAGTGTATGTATAAAGTTTATCTGTAAATCGTTGTTAAAAATGTTATGCAATAACGCAGTGCGACGATTGCACGGGATTAACGAAAATAAATAAATCACTTGTATAGCCGTCTACGAACGGCGAGGCGATGATGTACACATATATAATAATAATATTATAGTATTATTATTATTATTATTATTATTTACGTTTGCGTGTTGCTGCGCGTTCGAATAGGAAGTGATATTACGAGACAAATCGTATTTTAACGGTTTAACTAAATTCGTATGACCTAACCCGAATACTGATTAGAAGACCACAGGGCGCGCATCCAAATTGATTGCTAAATCCGAATTCACAGCAGGGTCTTTGTTTCGTTTACTCTGCGAGCACTATTTAGGTTTAGTTCCCTCTTAATGATAAGTTTTTTTGTTAGTTATCTAAATATTTTAAAATTGTCAAGTACTGAAAATAATAATAAACATAATGGTTTCAAATCTATATAAGAATAAAACTACTAAATTTAAAACAAAATAATTAAAAACACTGGCGAAAAAACACCGTTTTTGTTTAAACGTTCAATCTTGTTAAAAATTGAACTTTAAATGTCTATAAAAAAATTAATATATCCTTTTATATATTTAAGGTACTTTTAAATCCTGAAAAAAAAACTTAAGTGGGATCCATATTGTAATATATTGTAACATATTCAAGTTTCTGACTAGGAAACAAAAATACAAAATGTAATCAACAATTAAAAAATAAATTAAATTTCCTTAAAACTATATGTGTAAATATTTTTAAATGTTATCGTGCATAGAAAATTATAATTCAAGTAATAGTAAAATTTTCGATTTAATAGTTTATTAATATATTTTTAATTATAATAAAATAATAAATATTTAAATTTTTTACCAAAATTGAATTCTATATTAAATTTACAGCCCTTACGTAATAAAATTAAAACCATTGAGTTTTTAGCAACAAAATATTTTTTATAGCTTTCATTATTTAAAAAAAAAATAACATCAAATTTTTGACGATAGAATTCAAAATTGGTTAACTATTTTATGAATAAATTATGATAAATCTTGTATTATCATAGATTTATTTAAGATTTACTTACAAAAAAATATGTTAACAATATATAAATACAAATTCAAAATATCTACAAATAGCTCAAAATGAGCCAATATTTTTCAAAACATTATGTCTTTAAAATGCTTATATAAATATTTGATAAAAATTTTACTCGGTTATTTAACCCCTCCCCTTCTTTTTCTTAATATATTAACTATAAAATTTTCTACCAGAAACTGTTGTCTAAGTTAAAGATTTTAACTTCTCCAAAAGGAAATGAAATCACAAAATCTCACGTAATCTAAAATAATTTTAGTTTACTGTTCACTGAACATTTGATCCTAAACGAGGCTCTAATGGAGTGATCGAATTCAGGAAAAATGTCAGTTCTATCGTAATGGTAGTATCAAAATATTGATTAAGGGTAATTTTTTTACAAAAATGTATTTACCATCCATCATCGCCTATAAGACCTTCAGGCCATAGTTCCTATCGCGGCTAGCTTTAATATTACAACAATATATTATACTCATAACCACGAAAGTTGGCAATCTCTATATAATAGTAAGCAAATTACTTGTGCAAGATAAATATTACTGTAGTTATACAAGAAAAGTTATGAAAATAAATAGCTTATGTACGAGAAATAATAGTTAATTATATAACTACTGTATTTTGCTACTGATTTAAAATGTTTGTCGAACGTAACTAGACGAATGCAAGTTGAAATCGATATTTTCGTTTAGGTTCTATCGGCAGTTCATCTTGTTCGCGTTTTACTTTTCCATATCCATGGTGTGCTTCGTGCTGCGTCCCGGACCACCACCTACTGGTCTTAAGCCGCCACTAATTAACTACACGTCCACATCGACCACGGTGGCCACCACGCCGTTAGACTTCATGGACAACGAGTCGATGTTGCCCGACAACGTCATATACGACGAAATGATGATTGCTGGCGGCGTTCCAATCGAACTCGACACGGTGATAACCACAGAAATTATGATAACAAACACAGCCACAGACACAGCCATCAACGATAGCGGTATCGAGACGCCACTGATCTACGAAGACGGTGGTGGTGGTAGAAGTGACGGCACCGTAAGCTTGCATGGTAAAAGTTCGAGTTCGGACAGAGGCAAACACAGGAGCACGTGGAATCCGGTCAACCATACGTTCAAGACCAACTACACATACAACTACAACAAAGTAGGTGGCGCACGTACGACACACCATATTATTATAATAATGCACATTGCGATAAGTCATGATAACGTCGCTTGACACGTCGGAATGTATAGAATAATATTACATGCGGATAGATATGGGTATAATATATGCACATTTTGACGATACAAATATCCACCCTCTTGTCGGCGTAAGGGATATTTTTCCCTCGAGAAATTATGTAGCACAGAGATGATGGGTTTTAGAATTGGAATAATATAGATTTCAAAATCTCGTAGAAAAGTTTCCATCATTATGTACCTATAAATTTTTTGTGAGACATTTCGTTTATTAACGTAACAATGTAGTTTGTATACTATCGTCATTCAACTTTATAATTTACTATATTTTCGTTTCAACCTTTTAGATCTTCACAACGTATTAGGATAAAAGGTTAAAAGCATTGTACACACGAGTACCGATAAGTGATACGATTAACGCGGGTTAAGTGATGATTGCGATGAAATCAACATTTCAATCTTTCTATAATAGCATGCAGAAATACCTATAGGTACACAAAATCTATATATTTTAATATTAATATTACCTGTGATAATTGATCAATTTAATATCTATAATTTCATCGATTTAAAATGCTGTTTTTCTGAACAATTCTTAAAATAAAATTATATTATTATAGTATAGGTAGTACTGTGTGTACTAGTGTATACTGTATTTATAATTATTTCCTATACAGAGGAATTATTTCATACCTATTGTAGGGTTAAATTTCCAGGAAATAAATATCCTAGATAAACAAATATAGTTATAATAATATTATATAAAATTATTGAAATATAATGCATTAACTTCACTACAAACGGTAGGTATTGCACAATTATTACGATTTAAATATAGGTATTATATCAATGGCAAACTAAGAAATTCAAGTATAACTGCACTTTGAGTAGCTGAGCATATGAACTGAGTCGTCGATAAAACCTTGTAAAACTAATTAAGTGCCCCAGGTTTCTTAAATAAGTATAAATACCTACTAAATGATTTGTATAAAATTTTAAATATAATACTAATTGAGTTTTAATAAAGTACAAACTCTCATTCAACTTTAAAAAAAACTTTATCTTCTCTATTTATACAAACTTAAAACTGCAATAAAAGTACTAGATGTATGATTTAAGATGTTTTTTTTTTTTAATTTCTTTATGTTAATTTTAAAATATTTAATTCATTTCATAAATGTGTGTAATATAGTGTATTATTAAGTTGCTTAAATTATTGATTATAAAATCAAGTAATGTATTCTATAATAAATGCTTAAACTAATAAAATATTAAGTATAATGTCTTTTATTGGTAAGAACATCAACGATAAGTTTTTTTATGTACTTATTTAAATCTTGATATTTATTTTGTTTAATAATAGTTTCATTTTTTCTATAACTTCGTTTTTTTTAATTATATGTTTTCTTTTGGTTAGATTCAATTAACGTACATTACAATTTGTTAAACAGTGATAAAATTTATATTTCAATTAGAACTATATAATACATTAACAATATAACACTTATAAAATAAAAATAACTACGTACCTACTCAAACCATATATAAAAGTGCGCGAACACAATTAATTTATTTTCCGTTTCCCAATCGCGAACTCAATTGACTTATTTTAATTTTATAACAGGAAACATTTAGTATATTTTTTTCCCCATGTTCAGGTTAAGTCAATACCAAATTGACTAGGTATCTTAAATCCAATTTTTTTTGTGTTCAATATACTTTGATTAATAATTCAGTAAGCGATGTATTGATATAATATGATATTATTTATCAAATTTTTAATTTTATAATAATTTCTTTTTTTATACTAATCGTATTAATAATAACTGCAATGTTATCAAAATACTGCACTACAGTATCAGTAAGATAACAGTAGGATTTATTTAACCTGTTTTCTCCATTGAAAATTAGGTCACTATACCGAACAAAATTAATGGTGAAAAAAATTAAAACGTAATACTGTTGTAAATTGAAAGTGCTGACATTTATCTCATCGAAAAGTCAAAAATATTATTATTATTGCAGTAGTATTGTATTATGTTTAAGCTATTGAAATACAAAAGAGTTAGATAGTATATAACTACACTCTGAATCAATATTTTTATATTTATCCGTTACAACATTTTTGTTATTACAATTTAGAAAAAAAAGTAATTTTTTTTGTACAATGACTTAGCTGCAGTTACTTTACATTGTTTGTACTATTTACTTTTTATCATAAAATATTAAAACAAAATAAAAACAAACAATTTAGAAAAGCTTATCTTAAACTATAAAAGATAAAATCCAATATTATACTTGTATATTAAACTTTTAATTGAACTAAAATCAGATTTATTAGAATTATTTCATAAGAACTCAAATCGTTTAGACTAGAGTCTAATAATTAAATTATGTTAACTTCGGTGAAAATGTATGCTTTATACTTGTATACTAAATGTTTAAAATTCAAATAATTAGGAACGTAATATTTCTAGTTATAATATAATAAGGATAAAAATATATAAAAAACATAATATATTGTAAAATAAAAATTATTAATTAAGTATTTTCCTTTTAAGTTAAATTGTTAATAGTTCGGTTACTATTGTTTAATCTAATATGAATTAATATTTAAAAATTATACAACAGAGAAATAATAGTTTTCAAAATATATAATATGTTTATTATAAAATATACTTTACAAAGCACAAACGAATACCTAATTCACAAAAATATTGTAATAAGTATATTTTTTTCTTTATAAATTTTTGGTTGGTAACCATTTCATAAAATTTGTCTTGCATAGCATTATTCTCGTAAATATTTTACTACAGTTGCAGTGTATTATTTCCATTGCAAATTAAACATTTAATTTTAAAATATCTAATTATTATAATATATTTTTTTATTTAATCATCAACAATTTTAAACATATTGAATAAACAATAACAGTGTCATAGTCATACAATTTATTTAGAATCGCTCAAATATTTCATTTGATAGAAATTAATTTATTATGAATGTATATTGTATATAGATTTATACTTATGTTGTTAACAGTCGAAAAAATTTTGGTGGAACAAAAGACAAAAGGTGTGCAGACTAATGGCTGTACACTCAACTGACGATTTAATCAGAATGGGATCGGAAGTGGCAATGTTTGTGGGAGCCTTCCTCTATCTGCTGGCTGCCGTCAGGGAAGCTGGATTTTTGGGCACACAGATGTTCATTGAAAATTTGGTCAGTAATCAGAATTATTTAAACCTATACAGTCATCTTAATGCTTAATAAATACTACTTAAGCTTGCGCCCACATTTCAAATATAATTCGACTTACACCGGTGGTGATTAATAAGATATCAGCAGCGATACGTCAAATCTCTCATCGTGACTGAATTTTAAAAAAAATTACATATTTATTTATATCAAATGTACATCATTTACATTCGATATTTATTGTATATCTAAACGGAGTAAAATAGTAAATATACAACTGACAAATACATAAAAATATGGTACATTATTATACTAAATCTAGTCATATTATTATTTTCTCACCACGTTTGTAAGAAAAAATAGAACAATTTTTATCAAGCGTGTTTTTATTACAGAAAATATTGTACTTCCGAATAAAACAAAATTAAAATCATTTTTTTTCAATTATTTTAATTTAAATGTTATTAAAAACAAAAATACATGTACTTAGTAGTTACTTATAAGTCATAAGAGCCCGATTTTGGAAGGAAAAGCAGAGTTATAGGTAGTCTAAGTCCACTCCTCTAAACTCTACTAAGTCTACAAATGCTAATAACTAAGCTCAAACACAATTTTCACAAACTTCCTACTTTTTGAATTACAAAAACACGCACTATGGAAACGTATCCAATCCAACTGCGATGGGTACACATCCAATTCCGTGAAAGTCGAGCAAATGACTCCTAATCTAACCTAATTGAAAGTTCTCAATTCGCTGAAATCTAATACGAAAATAAAACGTAATAATGAAAATAATAAAAGGGTTTTACGATTTTTCATAAATGTTTCATTTAAAATTTACCGTTGAGATCGTTAGGATATTAGAAAACTTTTGAGATCTACTGCACAGTAAAAATGTATATTAAAAGAAAACTACCTATTTCACTAGAAAAATTATAATTTTTATGAACGAAGTAACTCAAAAGGCGATAATGTGTACTGTTATTTTAAAGAACACTTGATTTAAGGATAACTAACAATAATAAACAAGTAGTACTTTGAGTATTGTTAAGGTATTAAATTTAAATGGCATATACCGCAATTAAATTGGTAATAATAAAATCACCGTACCTACTAAACTATTAACAACAAAGCAAAATCAAGTAATGAGTTTAAAAACCACTCAATATCGAGAGTCTTTAAATAAATAAAATAAAATTATAAGATCGTGTTAACTTGCTTAGCATAATAAGTACATTCCCTTGACCTGATATTACGAGCGTTGTCACGAGAGTATATACCTATATTATATGCCAGTATAATACCTATACCTGCTGTTATTGCTATACATATTCGCGTGGTGCCACGATGGCGTCAAGAGAACAATAATAATATGCAAAACTGCGAAATCGATCGAAACTGATTAAAATATTATGCCAATATGGTCGTTATATACTTCAAAAGTTTCACGCTATAAGTTAAAAGTAATTTTACATAAATTATCTCGACAATATTTTGATGAATAAGATTTATTATTATTTATTTTAAATAAGTGTTTGGTATCCTTATCTACTACAAAAATACAATTGATACACCTCCTATTTTTTTCCTTTGTTATATAAATTAAAAAATAAAATCTTGTCATAGTACTAATAGTGGGGGAAGTTTCAGATGATTTAAATATTTATACGCAACAATTCAAAAACCAGAAAATACTGGTAAGACTTAGATTTTATGGATAATTTTGAAAATACAAATTTAAAATCTTCAACCAATCTTCTAAATAATAACTGAAGCATTTGTCGTCGTCATTATTGCAGCTCTCATTTGAAATTTCGTAGAATTTATGGTTCATATGTATACACTCCACTAGACTGATATGTAGATAATTGCACATATGCTACTATTTATAAATGGAAGTGCTACAGTCCTGAAGCCTCTTTTAACAATAACCAAGAATATAAACATTAACGTTACACATAATACAAGGCTGTGAATTTAATGCACTTACTTATATTTTAAGCATATATATTACAAACTGAAAAAATATGCTTAATAATATGCTATACAAATTCTTAAAATATGCTCTCATTTTTCAAAAATATGAAAAAAAAATTATTACAATTCAAGTTATATCTTATTTTTTATTAATTTTAGTTAAAAGAAATCGTTAAAACATACATTTATATGCCTTAACCCATGAAATATGCAAAAATATACAAAATAAGATTTGGTATTTGAACTATTAATAAGTCAAAACAAATTTTGACTGAATCCATTTTATTATACGCTGTAGCAAAAAAAACATGCAAATGTATTAAATTCACAGCCTTGCGATATAAACAACTAATAAATTCATTGATATTAATACGAATCTTCTGTTAATATTTATGGTAATAAAAATAATTTGCTTACTTTCAATAGTATTATCATTTTACAGTTTTACTACCTCTAAGGACTTAATAAAATTGTTGAAGTGTAAAAAAATTACAAACTTTTAACAGTTAACTTTAAGTTCCTTTGAGAAAAACTTTACTTAACAATATTATTTTCGTATAATATTATTAAGTAATTAATTTACCTCTATAAAGTCAATATTTTTAAGAAATTCAACTAAACCAGTTGAAGTAAAAATGTAATTAACTCATTCTTTTCGGTTTGTATAACACATTATTTATCTAAATGCGTATGACATAATATACGAGTATTTCATTATTTAAATAATAAAGCAACATACATAAACATATTATACAATAATCCAGCGTGTTTGAGTAAAAATAACTTAATATTGATAAAAAAAAATAGTAACATTAAGTTAATATTAATTAATATATATAATATATATTAATGTACAATTAAATTATACATAGGTACTCATTTCGTAATTTAAGTTATAAAAATCAAATATTGTTTTTTTTTTTTAATGAGATTTTATTAAAATAACAATTTAACAAACACTGAAATCAGAAATATGCTTTTATTATTAATATCTAAAAAAAAAATACTATAAAAAAATTAAAAATACTTTTTTGGCATGAATTGGTACATCCACGCAGGCCATAGCACCAGCAAGAGTGATGTTTCTATTCTCGTGCCTGCTCATGATGACCATACCACCGCTGAGACTGACGTGCTATGACAAAGCCGAAGATATAATAGCCGTTATCATCATGTTGACCACTTGCCCATACTTTTTGTTCTTCTGCAGGTACAAAGTCATATATTATTAGCTTATAATTTATAAGAAGGGAGCGGATTTACATGCAAAATCTATTTATTTTTTTCAAATACAATGAAAGAGTATATAGAAACATCTATGTTGAAAAATAACATGTTTAAGTCTAAAAACATTTGTTTTTGTATGATCAGCTTCATACTTTTAATAGTCAGGGTCGACTACAGAATATTGCATGTATAAATGATCTTATAATACTGTTTTACTCAACTCTCACAAATTTAATTTAACGAATTTTTGAGTTCATCACATTGAGTAATATAAAAAGCTAGATTTTAAAATTGTTCTATTAATAAGTAATGTATGTATAATTAATAGTGTGTGCTACATTATATTATATTATGATATAATATTTTGTACTCGATGGACAACAAAATTCTATTCTAATATTTAAATCTTTTACTAAACTACTATTCCATAAATTTAAACACTATAGTACCTATCTCATACTCTCTCTCAAAGTCACATAATTTATGACATACAAATCTGCTCCCTGAATATTTAAGGTTTAACACGTATTACAGGCACATACATACATGCACATTGCACATGCGTGATAAGGCATAATTTATTATCATGCTAACGGTGATCAATGGCCAATATTTTTATTTATAATACCTAATAACAGTAATAAGTAAGTATGGTAAATTTAACGCACGTTGCTCACCGGCAGGGGTTTCAAAACTGTCGGGCCGTTCGTGGTGATGATCTATAGGATGGTCATGGGAGACTTGCTGAGGTTTGTTTCCATTTACATGGTGTTCGTGATGGGGTTCTCGCAAGGTGAGAATATTATCATTAGTAAAATGTACGCGTAGGTACATATCTAAGCGATGACACAGTAGGTTGTCGTTATTATAATTTATAAGCGTTTCGACTGCAATAGCGCAGCGAAGGAAGTGTTGTATAATAACACCCCCTTCAGTAGCCCTGTTTATTTATTACAAGTATATTGTACATAATAAAATCTAAAATAATATAATTTATTACAATATAGTTATTAATTAATATAAATACATTTTAAAATATAAATATTAGTATTGACAAACATTATAGATTGTGTATTTTATTTGGTCCGTTAACTATTAGGGTCATAATTTTCATAACACCTTCCTTGGGAATTCCTGACTACGCACTTATTGTTTCAGAGTCATCTCGCATATATGCCTAATTATTTCCTATGTAGTTTAAAGCGTATAAGCTGGTTGAATATTACTGTACCCTGACTACCCTTGCCTCATTCCCACCACAAGTTAATATCTATTTTACTTCCGGAGACTACATAATGCTGATCGAAAAAAAATTCGTCAAGGGTTTTATAGTCAATCACACAGTCATGTTATAATATTATAATCCAAAAATCGAACAATACATTATTTAGATACCTATGTATAAATCATAAAACTATAAACAGTTTTTGAATTAATTGTTGAAACAGTTGTATAAATTAAAACATGCATAATCATAAATATATAATATACTGACCTAGCCAAAAATTGGTCCAACATATTGTTCTAATGTCTAATTATGCATCATTTTTTGTTTTTTATGTAATACGTTCACCTACAAATCCTAGATAAATACTATAGACATTCCTATAGCTGAACGATTTCCACAGTAATTATTCTAAAATTAGTATAAAATATATCAAAAAAAAACGACCACCAACACATAAACAATATTATATTACCATATTTTAAAAAAATCTGATTTACTCGTCGTTGTGCACAAACATGACAAGATCCTTAAAAAAAAAAAAGTACGCGAAAGGATCACGTTTTAGGAATACGGTGTGTTCAAATAAAGTGCATCCCCAATCACTTGGATCGGAAAACGAAGGCTTAAAATGTGAGACTATATACTTCCAAAAACATTTGATTCCGCAGCTTATTATGTGATTTTCCTGTCTTACGACAACCCGCTTACGCCTGAGGGCATTGATGACTCTGTGCTGAACCCAATGCCGACACCGACCGAGTCAATCATGGCGATGTTTCTGATGTCCGTCAACACGTTCACAGACTACTACACGGCGTTCGACAAGACTAGTCACACATTGGTCGCAAAGGTACATTACGTAGTTTTAGATTTTTTTTTCTTGATCCCATTAAACGTGTTTAACTATATTTAGGTACTAATTATTATTACAAAAATAAATATCACATATCTACATATTCAGAATAAAAACGTAATAATTTATTTGATTTTTTCCATTTGGACGATTACGCTGTTAACCATTATAGTGATTAATTTAAACGTCTGGGTTAATTTATCCGTAAATTATAAGGATTTTGAGGTCACAATTATTTTATCATAAAATTGAGAACACTGTACACTTATATGTAGGCTTAGTTTATAATCGAACCTATAATCACTAATCTTAATATCCTATGTAATATTTAGATTAATAAACCACAAATATAAAATTTGATATTTAAAATTTAAAGCTTTTAGAAAAATATAGTGGTTTCACCTACAACAATGTTGAAAATGAAAAAATAAGAGCAATATTTTAAAATTTTACATTTAGATCCTGAATTTTTCGAATTTATGAATTAAAATTATTAAAATAATCGCTCGTTGCCGTAAACATAATCAGCAATATTTTGATGAATGATGATCATTTAAATGTGTACACTAACTACATTTACTTTATATTATAACTTAATAGTAAAATAGCACGAAATATGGGGGTTGTATTTTAATTATTTTTCGATAAATTTTAATTTTTTAGACATGGCCCAACACCATGAGTTTATCAGTCTGTGTATGTACGCAGTAGTGTGGAAATTTTTTTTAACCATATTCTTTTTATTTTCAAAAATCGTATGCCCCTACTACCTAGATATATTATCATATAATATACAGACGTGATTTGTACAAAAAAAAAAGACAAAAGCAGAAGAAAAATTACTTTTCGACGCCATCGCGACCGCGGTGTGCATGTATAAGCAACAAGAATCGCAATACATATAATATATAAGCACACACGCACGCACGCATGCACGCAAACAGCATATAATACAGTCTAACGCATAACAATAAAAAATGAGTATTGCTATACGGAAATATATATATTATGTATGTGTTTTTATTTTTTGTGATTATACGCGCGCGTGACATTGCGTATGCGTAAAACAACTGACTTATGTTACGCACATACAGTGCGATCCATTTAGATCATTAAATAATTTTTCTTGGCTATACACTCGTTTTTTACGTTGACATTTTTCGAGTTTTATAAGACCATGACATTTCTGTGACCATGAAGTTGTCTTCCCAACTTTGTCCAATCGTTTTAAAAAATGTACCAATATTTTACGAAACAATTGCAAATAATTGCAATTTTTTTAAGATTTGGCATATTTTTTGAATTAAGTCCAGAAGCCAACTTCGCAGTTATGCTATTTTCATAATTTCAATTTTGAAGTTTGAAATACAATTTATTATTTTATTTATAAAAATCTGTTTTAATTTCATAAGTTCCTATACTTTTCAATTTCTACAGTCACTTAGGTGTTTTATTTTTATTTTAATAATAATTTATACTTTTTTAGTTTTTTCATAGCTAAAAGCAGAAAACTTACACTTGCTTTTTAATGTACTTATACTAATATTTGAAACTGAATAAATATACTATATTATATACATATAGTAGTATAAAAAAATAGTGAGTAGTGGACCACAACTTTTGGACGGTATCCTAACAATTTTTTTTAATTTAATTATTACAACACTAAAAGATTATTGGTGATACTAAATTGATTAAATAATATACAACAATAATCAATGTATATCAATGTACATAAAATATGTGGAAAACTATTCAGCTTTCAATTATAAAATTAAAATATACCTAAAATATTTTTTTCACACAAATAATGACAAGTAGGAAATAATAATATGAATAAAATTTTTGGAAAAATGTAATGTTATAATAATAACTATTTGAACCATATCGATTTATTTATTTTTTATTTTTTTCAAATGAACGTAAAAAATGAATGTAGCGAGTTCAGTGAATCACCCCGTATTATATTGCAGTACAACAAAACGTTTGCGTGCATGTGTGTGTGGGAGCAGGTGTGTGTAAGAGTTATGTGTGCGTGCGTGTGTGTTTTAACTTTTTTTCTACACACTACGTTTGCCGCGTGAAACGTAGTTTTGCTTTATAGTTTTCATGGTAATTGTGGCCATACTGCTGGTGAACATGTTGATCGCCATGATGGGAAACACTTATCAAAAGATCGCCGAGACCCGGAACGAATGGCAGAGACAAGTGAGTTGAATGTTTATATCGCCTACCTGTAAATATTAAAATAAATTATTACAATTATATAGTTGAAATAAGTACGTATAATATTATATAAGCAGATTGATATCTTAAAGGAATTTTGGAATACTCCGTTTAAAAGTATATAGGTACTTTTTGGTATACTTTTAATATTAAACAGAAGAGTTTTTTTTTTTTTTTTTATCACTGGAAGAGAGAAAGTTGAATCTCTTTTCTATACAAAAATAAAACTATACACATTTTATATAAGTAAATCAAATTTCAATTATTTTTGATTTTAATATTAAAAATGTATGTTCAAAGAAAAAAATGTCGATTTTACTATTACTATTATGTATACAATGAAATCTCTATACAGTGAACAACCATAGGAATTATAAAATTTATTGTATACGGAGGTGCAGTGGAGATATATTTATAAACTATGTACATAAAAAAAAAATTGGTCATATTATGAAATAGTAAACATCTTATTTATTACATACGATGTACCTATTTATTATAATTTATAAAAAATTTAGATATTATTTATATGTTTTTATTATAACTTAATTATAATTAACTTATAAGTATATACAATGTACGAGTCTTAAAAAGTAAATAATAATTTTTGTATTATGTAAAAATATGCGATTAAAAAAATTAGATTTTGATTTTGATCGATTCAATTCTGTTCTTCAGATTAGCTACTAATGCCTATCATCTTTTTATTTATTTATTATTTTCCATTCTTCTTCATACGTTTGTTTTTACATCGGCTAATTCAATAAATTTTCATTTATCAAATAAGAAAATCATAAAGATAATAAGGAAATATGAACAAAATGTATAATGATAAAGATAAATATAGTATTTTAATTATTTTAACATTTTTGATAGAATTGATAGTAATTACATGATATTATAAAAAGCTGGTAAGTGAGTATCGCTCTGCTGTACATTAGGGGGTGGGGTGGACCTCGGACTAGGGTAGGTTAAATTTGAATGCAATGATAGGTATCATTATATACGAAAAACGATTCTGAACTGAGATGATTTGTCAGTCTAGGATATATTATATTTAAATATTGTCATATTATATTCTATTTTGAAACAAATAGTATAGTTACTATATTATGTTACTATAGTTACTTTATACTTTATAGTATCTGTATATTAATAAAAAAAGTATTTTGCAACATACGCATAATGAGAGTATGAAATTTAATTTAAATTTTGAAATATTTCATATAAATTCGAACTTTAAGCACTTATAAAAAAAAATTGTGACTAACGATTTCGGATTTTTTTATCACTTTAAGAACAACTTATAAGAAACCTTGTATTAAATTTTCAAGATTTTCTGGCCACCCAAAAAATTTTTATCGGCATTTGAAAAAAAAAACTTAGAAAAGTCAAAAATTTCAATTGTCTAATATTTAACTGTAAAGAGATAACCATAATATAAACATTTGGTGAAAATTTCAAGTATTTACAATGATTGGTTTTTGAGTTACAGCAAAATCAAAAAATCGATTTTGTCGAAAAGTGGTTTTTCGTAAAATTGCCGTTTTTCTGTCACTTTTTTTTATTTTTCTCGATTTTTTTGAAAACTATTTGAAAATGTTTACTTTTGACCCCCCCCCCCCCCCCCCCAAAGTACCAACTAGATGAATTTTCCTATTCAAAGAGGGGCTGAAGTCAAAAATCGGAGCATTATTACTGCTCCAAATGTCGTCAGACACAAAAAAAAACAATAAAAAAAAAAACACACATCATTGTAAAATCAATACATTCATCCCTCCGTTCAGAATCTAATACAGTCGACTCTCGGTAACTCGAAGTTCAAGGGGAAAAAAAATTCGACTTACTAAAAATTTCGAGTTATCAAAAACTTTTAAAAAGTATTGTTATTTGAAGAGGAATTTTATTTATTCTAGATATCAAGAATTTTGAGTTATCAAGGTTCGAGTTACCGAGAGTCGACTGTATATCCATTGATGAAAGATAACCTTTTGATACTGGTTTTTAGTATCCACGTACACTATTAAGAATGCGAGTGTCCGCTATATAGAGATTAAATTTAAATTAAAACCCTATTGAGTACATGTATTGTTTACAGGGAATTTAAAGTGTCCACTATTAGGAATACCAGTACTTTTGAGAGATTAATTCAATTAAAGTTCTAATGTATAAAGTCAAAGACGTATCTAAAGATGAATGCGTCCAGGCATCCAAATACCCTTTTCCAAAATGCCTTCGATGTTTTACAAATTTTAATACTAACACAAATATTTTCAATTTTATATTATGAATTTAAAATCCTGATATTAACTTAACTATTTATCTAACTATTTAACTTAAATTCAATGTTTACTTAAAAAAAAAAGATTTGATTACGATCTTTGTTATGCAATTAATATATATTATAATTATAACTTATTATAGTCATCTATATTAGTAACAATAGTAACTTTTTAGTTACTATTTCCACTGAGTTCCAAAACGAATTGTACCTAATGGTCCATTATGATGTTATTATTATTATTATTATTATTATTATTGATAAGGTTACATAGTTTTTAAAGTATAAGGACTTATGAAGAGTGGCATAATTATTCTGAAAATGTTTACTACGACGCTACCTATAAAATATTGACATTTGTGTATTGTTTAATGCATGCATTTCTCGGTGTATAGTTTCGTAAGGTAACAGTCGGTAACCTGTAGCTGAAGGTATGCAATATAAATACATTACGTGATAAAGTGCGATGGTTGACTTTTAAAATGTATATAAATCTCTTTTGAGGCGACGAAAGTTCACAAACTTTTCACCGCATTCGATTTGTATGACGTCCTAGATAGTGCATTATATTCAGTGATGTACATGAAAACTTCCCGGGAACGTTAATGACTGTTGTCCGTTGGGAAAGTTTCTAAATCAGAGTCAATAGTTCAAATCGACTGTTATTTAATTTGATATCGACCATGGTATTACGATAAGTATGTATATTAGTAAAATGTGTATATCTACTGACACGTCAAGAAAGAATACACGTTAAATCTAATTACAAATGAAAACATTTGGGATTTCTCAATGCATATTCTTGACGAATATCAAGATGAACGTTTATGATTATAACTATACCATACTTCAATACACATAATATAATACATTATAATAATATATACTTACACGTCGACAATAATAACTATTACCTATAATTATACAAGGTTTAGTTACGGCGAATCGAATTTACTATAAAAAAAACAATATTAAATAATACCAATTTTTTAGTATCAATATCAATCTAATTATCGTGGTTATTTTTTAAATAAATATTTTATAATATTTTCAATTAGTACCTATATATAATTTTTTTTGTCCAGTGAGCTGTAAAATGCACGTTAAATACTGAAAATTCTTTGTGTTTTTGTAAAATAGGTGTACTTGTATTTATAAAATATTTTGTTTTTGGAGATTTATGATAATTATAACTATAATTAAGTACTTACAACAGTAATCTAATAATTTTTTGGTTATCATTGATGTCTAGTAAAAGACGTTAATACCCAGGTACCTATCATGATTTACCGCCGTCCGCCGTTGCATACATAATATAGGTATTATGTATTGTAAACTATAGACATTATAGTCACGTCAAACTCGTGGATTTTCCGAAACGTCAATGATGCATTTCACCGAATATCGCGACGATGATATATTATACCAAAGTTGTAGTTGTAATAATAATAATATATAACACTCGTTCGTCGTTCCTATTGCCTATTACAAAGAAGCCACTATATTGCATATTGTCTTTCAAAGTCACCGACGAATGTGTATAGTAATATTTAGTTTGTCAACTTTACATTATTATAGTCGTTTTAAAGTCGTGAACAGCAGACTCTACTACAGAGATATACGTGCAGATTAAATTGCTATGCATTACCACGTTATAATAATAATATTACATAGGTTACCATATATTGCATTCATGTCTTTGCGTGTGTGTGTGTGTGTGTGTGTGTGTGTGCTGTATAATAACACGTAATACAGTATAAATTGTATTTACCATTTATGTTAGCTGTCAAGCACGTCTATTCTCGTCCGGTTAAACTTTTTGCAATCGTGTTTGTTAGGTAGTTATGCCGAGCTCAGATAAAATAGGTATACAATTTAAACGTAGCTACCAACTCAAAACGGCCCAAATCAGAAATTCATAATTCAAAATCTTGTTCCGGTTTTTGTAATTTTCATAGTTTCTATTTATTTTTACTTATCTTTTGAGCTAATCAATAGTACCACATAAAGCCACATGCTAGCATTCTATTTTGTGAACAGAATATTATCATTCTTACATACAGTGGCCGCCGCTTATAAAACTCACGTATTTAAGGTTCAGTCGCTTATAAGACCAAAAATCACTTGGAACGATCCAAACGTATCCAAATACATTGAAAAAATCAGTTATGAGCTTAAATTTCGTAAAATAAAACAAAAACAGTAGAAAATGTAGACATTTTAAGCAAAAAATGTTAATAAATTAGTTTTGAAAAGTTATTTTTGTTGAAGAGGTTTTAAGTTATATTTTATTACATTTCACGTACGAGTAGGAAAAGGAAAATTAATAATTTTGAATGCACGTTGAAAATATAGTCTGCAAAAGTTAGAAACAAAGATGCTTGCATCTCCAGAGTACAGACGCTTTACTTTACTTGAAAGCTGAAAAATTAGAAACAAAAATGTGGAAGGTTAACTTCAAAGTGATAGACGGATAATTAGGTATATTATATAGATAGAAAAAAAAGAAAATATTTTTTACTAAAAATTACCTAATTTTTATATACAATATTAACACAAGTGTATATTAACAGAATAGTTTAAAGTAATAAACACAAACAAAAAAAAAAACAAATTTTTTATTAAATAATATATTACATTTAATATGTTTAAGTAAAATATGTGAAACAAAAAAAAAATTAAAAATCAATTCATTTTTTTCATTCTTTGCTAGATCGCCTATAAAGTTAATTTGTTTATAACTTATAAGACACACTTTAAGCTGGTTCCAAAGATTTAATGTAAATATACTTATTTATATTTTTAGTTTTTTAAATACAATATGTTTTCATATATTTGTCACGGTTATTCGGAAAAAAAATCGTGGACCTAATAATTAATATAAATTTTTTGCTTAACATTGAAACTGATTTTATCTGCAAAAGGTCATTCCATCCGAAACGTATCTCTTCCTAATTGTTAGTTATGACTTATTATTTTAATTAATTGTAACAAACACTAATTGAGCTAGCTTTACATTTTTTCTAACTTCACCGTCAATTACATTTTATTTGGGATGTTATACATTATTAAATTTACATTATTTAATTATATATACGATTCAAATTCAAGCCAAATTGAAAATTTCAAATCACTTTGATATTGTATTTGTATAAATGTTATCATTAAGTAAATATCTTTTCTCTTGTTATTATTTAAGATTCTAAGATTTTATAATGATGTGTTTTCTTTTACTATCGTCACATTTTGGAACAGTAAAATTCTTTGATTTTCAAAAATGAAATTTCTTGATGGAAAATTGGATATAATTAATATTTTAGTTCAAAAATAAAAATTCTCAGACTTTCAGTAGTTAAGGAAAACAGGAATTTTTAAGCAAATCCAATATTCGAAAAAATCGATTCTGTTTGTTTGATGTAACTCAAAAACAAGTTACTGTAGATACTTGAAATGTCCATCAAATGTGAATATAATTTATAATTTACAATAAAAATTTAATATTGAATACAAGATCCCACAAAAGTTGCTCTTACATCTGTACACAATTATTAAAAATACAATGTCACAATTTTTTTAATATTTATTTTAAGTTAGAATTTAGACAAAATTCGTCAAAAATGCAAAAAATGCGAAATATTTCATAGTTATAAATTCACAAAAACATTTTTTTATATAGGTAAATGAGTTTTGAAAATGTAATACAAAGTTTTTATAAGTAGTTCTTATTATAACACGCCTTAAACCATAAAATCTAAAAAATATATAAAGACATGTTTATTATTTAATATATTTATATTTTAAGATATTATTAATTTATACTATAGTAATTAGTATACTTTATATTTTTACTGTTTTGCAATATTTTGAGATATTAGGTATTAAATTCAGTTATATATGTTGATGTAATACGATTTAAATATAATATATTATTATAATAATTATATAATAAATGCAATATTTCTTATTATATTATTTATTTTTAATATCCTACTGGACCAATCTGGCTACTTTAATACTAAATGTAAAAATAATTACTTTAATAACTATATCAAATACCTATTTAAACATATCACTTAATAATAGTCTATCAGACTGGTGAGTGGTGACACGTCGAAATACCCGGTACAAACCATCAACGCTCTGAATAATTGTTTTTCGTATACAATGATATAGACACCATTGAATAGGCTTCCTCGAGTTGACCCTCGAATTGACTCCCGAAAAATGAATATTTGAATTGTCTCCCTAAACCGCAAAATATGATTATTTAACAAAGGGTTCTCATATTATACGCGTTTACTTTTATGTCATTGGCACTTTGCACTCAACTACTCAAGTATAGTCTAACGCTGGATATACCTATACTATTATATATATTTATTTATTTAATTTAGTCTTATTGTCTTAATCATCGTAATCGACTACAATAATCAAATATCATTGATTTCTATACACTACTTTTATTTTGTTGTAAATATTTGATGATCACAATAGCCGTATATTAGGTCTTTAGTAAATAGGTACTTTATTAGTAGATACGCTATATTCATGCAAATACGTAAAAAGTTCTATTTATCTGTAAATACCGTAAAACAACACAAATAGGTACACCTACCTATAAATAAATAATATTTTAAATTAAAAAAAAGCGGGTAAGTGAGTATCGCTCTGCTGTACATTAGGGGGTGGGGTGGACCTTAGACTAAGGTAGGTTAAATTTGAATGCAATGATAGGTATCATTGTATACGAAAAACGATTCTGAACGGAGATGATTTGTCAGTCTAGGATATATTACATTTAAATATTGTGATATATTCTATTTTAAAACAAATTCAAACATTTAAGTAAAAGTCTCAAGATCCTACGTTTGGTAATTTTTTAAAAATACAAAAATCGAAAATTATTTATTAGTAAAACGTAATTTTACACGCGTATTTTTGATTTCAAATTAAAATTAAAACTTTAAACACTCGTAAAATTTTTTAAATTGAATAATCCTCAAACTTTTTCATAATTATTTTAAGCTTAACTTATGGAAAGCATAGTATTAAATTTTCAATTCTTAGCTTTTGATAGTAAAATATTTATAAATTTTTAACTACCAAATAGTGAAAAATATTCATGATTTTGACGAATTTTTGTCAATATTTGAACTTCAAATGCTAATAAAAAAAAATTGTGCCTATGTATTTTTATAATTTTTGAATGAGAGTTAGAACAAGTTATGTGGACCCTTCAATTAAATTTTCAAGTGATTTGTCCCAGCTAAATTTTTTTTATCAACATTTATAAAAAAAAAATAAAAAAAAATTGAAAATTTCAATTGTCTATAAATAGCTCAAAAAAAGTCAAAATGTTTTGAAAATCAAATCACGTAAATAAAATGGCAATCTAAATAACTGGTAAAATTTTCAAGTATTTACGACTTATACTGTTATTTGAATAACAACAAATATCAAAAATCGTTTGAGGCTAAACCGTTATTTAACGCGGTTTTGTAAAAATTTAAATTTCAAACACTCATAAAAAATTTTTGTCTGAATCAGGTAGAGTTTTTTTCCAGATATTTGAAGAAAAATGTATGGAGAACCTTGTACCAAATTTTCAAAACTTAGTTATAAAAGGAAAAAATTTTACGATTTTTCAACCACAAAATTACTTGCAAATTTAAATTATATAGTATAAATTCGAACTTTAAGCACTTATAAAAAAAAATTGTGACTAACGATTTGGGATTTTTTTTTATCACTTTAAGAACAACTCATAAGAAACCTTGCATTAAATTTTTAAGATTTTCTGGCCGGCCAAAAAATTTTTATTGTTATTTAAAAAAAAATACTAAAAAAAAATTAAAAATTTCAATTGTCTATAAATAGCTCAAAAAAAGTTTAAATTCTTTGAAAATTTAACTGTATATAGATAACACTAATATAAACATTTGGTAAAAATTTCAAGTGTTTACATCGATTAGTTTTTGAGTTATAGCAAAATAAAAAATTCGATTTTGCCGAAAACTGGTTTTGCGTAAAAATTCCCGTTTTTCTGTCACTTTTTTTTTGTTTTTCTCGATTTTTTTGAAAACTGTTGGAAACTGTTTACTTTTCACCTCTATAATGCACCAAGGATATCCACTTTGCCATCGGAAACCACCCCCAAAGTTTGAAATTGAATTATTATTTCGACTAGTTATGCTGTACACAGACACAAAAAAAACAAAAAAACAAAAAAAAAAAAAAAAAAAAAAAAAACACACATCATTGTAAAATCAATACAATCATCACTCCGTTCAGAATCTAAAAAAATGCTATTGCGTATAGTAAAATTCATACTAATAATAAAATACATTAAATACATTAAAGTGTAAATTCCCACAAATAATGTTTTTAAATTATAACAAAATAATAAAATTAACACCTTATTTTACACATTTATCGTTTAAATAAGTAATTTCGTCATAATTGGAACTTAAAATGTATATAAAAAATAATAATCTTAATATATTTTTTAGATCCTATGATTTCAGTATATGAACTACTTCTGTACAACCCTGTGTTAAAATTTCAAAACTTATACAAAAAGTTGAAATTTTTATCAATGCAATTTTACGCTATGGTAACAAAATTCGTTTTTAAGTTTTTTTGGATCAGAAATAAGTATAAGTAGGTACCTACCGTGTATATTATCTATTTTATACATTATTATTTATCACATTGAAGTATTAAAAAATATATATATTAATTATTTTTAAATATGAATAGGTAATAATTTTATAGGTACTTTGTAAAATTTGTGATGGTTAATCTATCAACACCGATTTAACGTAATATTTCTAAAATATTATAAACATTATAACACATAATTTAATACCATAATAGGCATATATAGACATATAGTAATGACTAATGAAATAATGAAACCACCTGAGTTCGGTGTATCTATCATTATAATATCCACTTTTATCTTATTATTAATAATAATACCTTAATCTTGCGTTGTCACGATATTTTCAGTGGGCTCGGATTGTACTGGTGGTAGAAAGAGGGGTCAGTCCATCGCAAAGGCTCAAAAAGCTCATGTACTACTCACAACCGATGTCAGATGGCCGAAGAGCGTTGGTGTTGCGGCTCAATCAGACGGTAAGCAAATACGTCCTACATGATACAACTGATTAATTAGTACCTATATAAAATATACATTGTATATGCATAAGCGGCGATCGCTGATCAGGGGAGGAGATTACAGAGGATTGTCTTCCTGAAATAATTCCTCCTGTCCCACAAAAAATAGCATTATATACCATTTCTTACGTCAGTTTTCGACAATACTAGTCTTTCTCAAAAATTACCTATATAAATGAAACAAATAAATTTAAGTATGAAATAATTGTATTAAGTACATATTTAACACTTACATAGAGTACAGTGGCCATTGCCCTATTTGAAAATGTCTGGCCTTAGACATTATAATATACACATTTTTAATTTTTTTTTTTTTATGGCTCGACCTTATAAATTGTCGGCCTCCTATTAGCCCTACCTGGAAAAAAATCCTGGCGCAACCACTGATAGAGTAATAATTATGTCAGACATCTACATTTTAGTATTCAATACAAAGCGTCTGAGCCGAACTGGTTGGTGTAAAAATAAATACTAATCAATTTGATGTTAATGATGATCATAATTTTATACTTATTTCATTTCCGATTTCCTAACTATTTAGTTGTTACTTGTTACAGATACTGTTTTCTTATAGCAGCCACTAGAAATGCACCATATCATCGATTCGGCCAATTCATAATATTATTAAGGAATAACTAATAAGTATTAATTATTAGAAGCATTAGTATATAAATTACTGATAGGCTCTTTAAAGTCAGCGCTTTTATTATTTCTTATATTGAATGATTATATCACCAATAATCTAGATAATTAAATTAATTATTTTTACTAACGAACTTGAACAAAAAAAATTCATTCAGAAAAAAAGATGAAGTTCGCATTTTGATTTGTGACCTCATCCACATTTCAAACAAAATTATCTAAGGTTTGAATTAATTAACACAGTGCCTAATACTGAACTAAACTTTAAAAACACAATATTGTTTTGTCTAAATACTATAACGACATATTAAATATTTAAAACAAGTAATTTGGATACAATTTATGTTACCATAATCAGATATCAGTTTATGTGTATGTGCGGATTATATGCAAACAATCAACTTAATGTCTTTATTAACGCATATTGTACTACATTAACTTTGGCTGTTCAAATTGTGTATTTTTGTTTAATTTTTTGTTGAATGTGAAACAACCATTAAAACAATCAACAAATTTAATATGAATAGATCAGGAAATAGGAAGAATTTTTTTGTTACAATGGCATCAAGAAACCCCAATCATTCTTCTAATAGAAATTTAAAATTGGGATTTCACTTTTACCTATTTTTTTTAACACGTAAATGTAACATGTCATATGTGCATAATACTTATTAGGTTTATTTTTGTACATAATTTGGTAGGATGTAAGGAGGTTAATATAATCATTGATGCCAATAGAATGTACATAATGATGTAGGTACATAATTAAGGTAGTATACGCACATTATACACACAACAATTTAGTTGAATATCAAACATTTGTTTATATTAAACAAATGTATGACGAGCATAATATGTGTATAAAAAATACAAAACAAATAAAAAGATAAAAATTATTAAATATTTTTAACTGTATTCTTACAGTCACGAGATCGAAAAATAAAACAAACAAAAAAAATAATAATAATAATAATCGCACATAATCATAATAATAATAATAAAATAAGAGTACAAAACACAGTAAAGAGTATAAACACAATTACATAAACAATATAATAAATATACAGCAATTGAATTTATCAGTTGTCCGCACAAACACATAGATTACTACAATACATGAATTACAAGAGATTCTACAATGGATAAAAAATACTAATAGTAAATAGTACCTTCTTAGTAACGGGTCAAAAATAATGGCCGGTATAAATGTCAGCGTACAATTCATCAAAAACATAATTCAATTTTTTTTCTTACAGACAATATTTTAAGATTTTTATTTTTTTAAATATTTAATGTATATAGGATGAAGACAAGGAGCAAATGAAGGAGATATTAGAAATGAAACGCATTCACAATCGCTATGTCGAAAGAATGCGTGCCAGAGACCTGAGCAGCAAACTATCGTCTTCGTGCGGAAAAAATGCAAACAATGGGACAATTAATCTAAAAGCAAATAAATAATATTTGTATAATAATAATTTAAGTCCATAAAAAGTATGTACAGAATTATACATAGAATTACACATGATTATTTATATATATATTATGTATAGCTGTATAAAATACATAAATTATATTTATAATGTATATATTATAATTAAGATAATTTCAGTAAAGATGTTGTTAGCTATAATAAGAAAAAAATATATGAAAAAGAAAAACATAAAAAACCAACAATATAAATCCTAAACGTAATGAAAAAGAAAAATATTAATTTAATCAAACATTGTACAAACAGATTACAGTAAAAATGTTGTCTTAAACATCTAAGAAAAATGACAAACAAAAAAGGAAAATATTAATATTTTCTGGAAAATGTTTTAATTGTCTATTCTTAAATGTAGTAAATAATTGATGAAATTTGCTTTTACTAATTTGTTTAAATTTTCAAATTGTCTATAATTAAATAATTTGTAACTTAACAAAGCACACACTAAAGTTTATTAAGGGTCAATTTTTTCAATATAGGAATTATTTAATTTAATTTTGCTTAAAACGAGTTTCTAAACTCAAAAAAGAATTGATTTTATCAGTCTCCAATTCCCAAAAATCTTAATATTAATAAAATGATTATGATAATGGCGTACAACATTTACTTAATTATATTTTTTCACTCCAAATCTCTTCCTTTTATACAAAATAATACCTAATTAATTATTATAATAATACAATTATGTTTATTTAATAGTAATATGCTAAATATGAAAAACAACAATTATTTTTCTTTGTGTTTTATTTTTAAATTTATATAATTAAATATTTGAAAGTGTATATAAATACAATAAATACACTAATTATTTTTTATTATTATTATTTTTTTTCCTTTTTTTGTAACTTTTTGTTAAGACATAACAAAGCAAGAATACTGGATATGAATATTATAACAAAAATTATTGTATCCATAATAAGAAAAAAAACAACATTAAATTTGCTAAATGTTCAATAACTGGCCTATTGATAATTTCATTACCTACATCAAAATATAAGAAGACCGAGGAACATATTATACGTTGTGACCACCAGGAAACAAGTATACCACACAAGCAACATTATCAACCAATCCACAAAAATTGAGTTAATTTGAATATTTCAAACAAATTACATAAACAAAAACCCAAAATCAATAGCACCGATTTTTTGTATACAAATAAAAAAGGGTGTTTTATGATTTTATAAAGACAAATATAACAAGAGAACTATATACTAAAAAAAAAATAATAATAATAATAAATTAATAAATTTAAAAATAAATATTTTATCCTATACATTACGTTTAAGTATTAATAATATTTAAATAACAATAGTAAATAAAAAAAAAATGTAAGAACTTCTATTGCTATTACTGCGTATACTTTTATATTGCAAATAGTTGAGTTAAAATGTTAAATATAACAATATATTGCGAAATGAAAATTCATAAAACATTGTTTAACAAAAAGTCTTAATATATACATAATATATATATAAAAAAAACGTATGCAAAATTATACAAATATTGATTAAAAGTAAAAGAAAAATGACTTATGGAAACACAATTGGTAGTCAAAATTTTTAAACATTGAACATAATGAAGTAAATAATTAAACATAATAGATAATAGCTATTATTTCGTCATACAATTTATAATAAAACATTGAAATTTGCTATCAAACACATTTTATGTATTAATAAGAAGCCCAAAATATTATAGTTTGTTTAAACGGTATTCATTTGTGGCATCATCAGAACTAATATGTTCGTAAATATTCTAATTAGTATTTACAATAGTAAAATGTTCATAAACATAAATGTAATAAATATGTTAAACATAAGTTATTTCCAATTGAGTATAATATTATATAACATGTATTGGGGAATTGTAAAGAAATCTGAAACAGAGTAAACTTTCCTTACAAGATAGTGTCTCAGACTTTCTTAAGAAAATATTGAAGAAAGAACAGATGGTTGGTGGTAACATAAACTGTACAACCTCCTTTTTAATGAAGTCACGAAGCTTGTTTGCCAACAATAACACCAGGTCTGGACGGCCGTACGGGACTGTTTGATGTTACCACCGTTGTACCCTGAGGAGTCTGAGAACCACTGTGGAACTGGAGGAAAGGGTTCATTTCCACCTATTAAAAAAAAATGTATGATAGCTTAGTACATCAATTCAAATTTGAAGGGTTGTTCCAAATAAGACTTACCTTCAGCAATTTTTGATTGCTAGTCGCTGCGTGTTTAGTTAACGCTAGAGGTGCTTCCTGATGATCATCACTAAACAGGTGGTCGCCCTCTAGGTGTCTGATTGCTTCGACAATGGTCTCCAAATTTTGTCTAGAGGTACTGGTGAGGTAAACACGCGCGGACGGTAGTACTTGCTGTTGCTGTGGAACTGGCTCCTCTTCGACTGCTTTCAATCGATCATCTTCAGGTGCGTCGGTGGCTTCAGTCTTAATAAGCACACTGTCTTCCTCCGGTTCTCGCTGGACTACCAGATTATCGGACTCGTTCACTTCGATAATCTCCATACCAGCTTCTTCTCCAACCACACACTATAATATAAGAAAAATTTGTTTAAAATGATGAATTTCGTAAAAGATAATAACTAAAAGTCTAAAACCCTAACCAATCCCCTTACCGTGTTTGTATTATGGTGGTACTGGATCGTAGTCTGTGTATTTTCTGTGGTAGGTTTTTGGTCAACGAACACTTCGCCTAAACGGGCTGAATATACTTTAACTTGCTCTTCTAACTCGACACGCAGATTTTGCTCTCGTTCTAATTGCGATCTTAATTCGGCTACTTCGTCAATCATGAGTCCTCCATCATCTAAACCTTTAAATATATATTTTTATCAATGAACAAACGTCAAACAAAATAATTAATTAATAAATCGTATTTTTTTTTTATATATTTTCTAATTTTCTTCTAACACATTTTACTGCGCATTTCAAATGATTACGTACATTATACTTTGAAGAACCATAAGTGATATAGTAAACAAATTAATCAGAAAAAAATGTTCGTCCTGATAATTATAAAATATGTCAACTACATTATGCGCTAGCATCAATGAAAAATAATGAATCACAGATTAATTAACTGTATATAGGTCAATATAATTGATTTTGCCAATCAAATGCTATATCTTCTTTAATAGTAAATCAATAGATAAAAACAAATAAAAATGTTTCGAACTAAAATGAAGAAATTAACAAAATTCCTAGAAACTCATCATTATCGGAGTAGGTAGGTAACCGAAATGGAAGTGTTTTAAATATTTAAGTTCAATTAATAAATATAATTACGTACGAAAAATTCTAAGCAGGGACGACAACGTGTCAATGTCCATTTTTAAGGATGTTATAATTTATTAATATTACCTAATAACCTACTATTAGTAACTTATTGTACTATTGATAATATAATAGGTTAAACTTAGTTTTTCCAGAAATATCAAATGTTAATTAATATATAATAATTATAGGTATCATGTATTATTATTATAATTAACTTTTAAGAAAATATCGACGTAATGTAGAATGATGTGAATAGTAGCGTTGTAATTGTAAATAGGTTAAATTGAATGATTGATAAGAATTTGAACTTCCAACGATTATAAAAAAATTATACCTATATATCATTGTGTTTTCAATACTTTTAAATTACTATAGGAAAAACACTTATGCATGGTAAATATTTATGGTTTTATATTTTTAAATAAAAAATAATAATTGATTTTGGTAACATGTAAATTATATTCATATTTATTTTTTATTAGTTTTTCCTTATTATTTTAAAAGTATTGAGAATAAAAACTTTTAATCCCCCACCACCCCGTCCAAATTAGATCCAAAACAAATCATTGTAAAAGCTATATAATATTCATATAACTTTTCACTCAGAATCTAAGTAATATTATTTTAACATGTAATGATAATTTATTTGTAGTTTTTTTTTTCCAAAGAAGCATTTATGCCGACTCCCAAAATATTACGAACAAAAAAAATGGTAAAATATCTTATCATGTGTCACTGGAATCATGTTATGGAATATTTATTCACTATATAAACGATAACATGCGTAATTTAGTTCAAAATCTTTAACTTAAAAATATAATATAATCGCTTTGTATGCAATTATTTAAATGCACTAACATCAACTTCCTAGTTCCCGTTATTATGAGTCATAAATCAAAATGTAACCACACATAATATTATTATTATATATAAACACAATCGTAACCCTGACGTATTAATATAGAATAAGCACAATACACCGTGCAGTGTAAGTTAATTTAAAACACCCTTTTTATTTTTTTTAATGTACCTACTTGCTATTTGAAGTTTATTTAGTAATGGTAAGAAATAATATTTTGAATAATATCAGTCTAAATTTAACACTGAGAAGTATTATGGTTTTGTTAAATTGTATACGCAAAAAAACGATTTTAATAATAACCATTTATTATGTTGATTTAAATGATTAGTAAGATAAATAAATTTAAATCTACTTAATATTCATGACAATTGTATTATACTCTTAATTATGTATATAACACACAATGAAAGTTATGTTAAAAATCTAGAAAAATGATTGATATTTACTTAAGAGATTAAACGCAAAGGATACAAACGAATATCATCACAAATAAATTACTGTGTCTAAAACAGTTCTACTGTATGTTAAACACGTTCTCACAGAACATACAAAGCAACATATTACAAGTATACCTATTAATATCTGTTGGTTTAAACCCAGTACTAATATACCTTAGTAAATTGATTCTAACCTTAACTCATCTCAAACAACCCTATTTTTTTACTTTTCTTTTTGGTCGCAGCTTTATAGATTAATGCAATATAGGTATAAATATACATTATGAGATTGATTTCTTAAGCAAATTAGTAATTTTATAAAAGATGATACATATAAGTAATTATCATAATATAGTAAAGCAATGTTCGTGATGTACAGTACGTGTATGTTGGCAAGGCAAAAAAATATTGTTGGTTAAAAACAGAATTTAAGTATAGAGTAGATATCACTCGACAGTAACAGTCTTTTAATTTTAATTCACTTGTATAAGCAGTCAATTATTTTACTTGGTATTGCAATATACAAATAATAAACCATTGCCATAAATCAACATCATAATTAAATATTCATATAATGTATGTATTTGTTTTATGTTAATTCATTTAAGGCTGAAACTATAACATCTTTTTTTTTAATTAAAAAAAAATATCACTTCATACTCTTTTGAAACAAACATTGAGAGTAACAGTTAACACGTATACCTCGGTAACTCGTTCTCAATATTGAAATTTTATACAAATATATATTATATACCTATATACATATTATTATATTAATATATTCATTACTTATTAATTATTATATAGGAACGCAAAATGAAGTATAATTTTATTATTATAGTCGTAACTTGTAGTAGAACTAAACATGTCATTTATTTTTATTTTAATCTTGATTATAAATCGAAAACTGTGGGTACCTACATGAACGAATTACAACATGCTATTATTCTATATAATTTCATATTTTTAAATGTAAAATCAAAAAATTCAATACTGAGTATTCAACATAAATCTAAAAAAACATAACACTTAAACCATTGAATAATAATAATTTTGGGTTATGTACAATTTTACAATAATTATCGTTAACAGCTGCAGCTGCACGCGAGTCCTTTATTTACAGACACCGCGTACACACAGTAATGACGGACATCTTTACACAGCGGCCGTTGCTTGTTCTAACGAATTCAAATGTGTCCATTATTATAATGTCAAATTACTACATTATAATTCATTTTAGTATAACAACAATGAACACCTCATAATTAACTCGGCACAGAGCACGAGACGACAAAACGAATTTTATAAAAACATTTTATACGTTACGTTTGAAATAAAAACGCAACCGATCGGACACGCGATACTACAATATTATATAACAATATATAGACATAATAGGGTTTATCTATCCAGACAGCGGAGACACGCTAAGCGCATCTGTCTGCCCGTCGTTATAATAAGACGGCAACGATATGACATTATATTATATTATTACAAGGGTGGTATTCTAACTCCTAAAGAAGGAGAGGGCGAAGACATTTTGCACAAACATAACATCCCACTTTTTTCCGTTGATAGAAGTAATTTTCTACGTACTTTATACCAAAACATTATGAAATCATTTTTATTCATAATAAATGTATTATTTTTGGACGACTACAGTGGATATTAGTGCTTCTTACACGTATTTACACATAAAATGGCCACTGTATTATTGTAATGATGGCAGAAAGGGCAACGTAACGAGGAAGTTGCAAGTGTGAAGGCCGATATCGTTGATTGATGAGTGGGGAGCAAGAGGGGATTAGTAGTTAGTACCTCAAAACATCGAACTTCCGAATTTCCAAGATATCGATTTTATATTATATTATTTAATATTTTTCCATCTATCAATTATATGTATAATTTACTAGTCTATTATCAAAAAGACAAGAATACTAGATCCCTATTCATAATAAACTATATACCTAACCGTTTGTTTAAAATATCGTCTATCAGATCATACTAAGCTAAATCAAACATCAAAATAATGATATCTAGTTAGGTTAATATTACAGTTAGGTACACCTAATATCTCCGAGCTACTAGGTATCAACAATATTTGAAAAGGGGAGAATATTTTCGAAATTAATATATTATTATATCTGTAAAATATATTCAACTAAGAAGTTACAATATTAACCATACATACAAGTAATACACAACGCTATATAAGAGCACATAAGACGTAACTTCCTCATTACTATATTTCATGAAAATAATATTATGTTTTCTGTATAATATTCTTCTCTTCAAATTTGATAATGGGTGTTTAAATACGATCTATGCCCTTGAATAAATCTGCTGAGCATTTCATCATTGTAAAATAGTTCGTTTTCAAATATGCGTTTGTGTAGCTACATTTTGACGCACGAGCTAACACAAAGCGTTATATTAGCCTAGCATGCCACAATTTTGATTTTGCTCAGTAAAATAATAATACTGTTAGTGCTATGTAGCTTAATATGTAGACGGAAACAGTGTATTTGACTATCCGAGTGTATCAAGACAATATTACCTATTCTTTCAAGAATTATTTATATTAAACAATGATATTTTCCCCAATTAATTTTGATAATATTTTGTGCTTTATGATGAATATTATATTATTAATAAGTTCACAATTTAAATGATTAATACTAACCACCCCCCTCTACCACTCCGAAGTTTCAACCAAAATGCTACCCTTTACGTGCGAGTGACTATTTAAATTATGGGGGCGGTACAACGGTTGTGATAAATGATGATCGACGATGAATAAGGAAACTAAGGCAGTAATGACATAAACAGCGTTAGAAGATACGATGCGTCTATTATAATATTACCTGATGCGGTGCCGATCACTTGGATGTTATCGGGAGATAACGCGCCACTGCGATGATCACCGTCAACGTTGGTGTTCAAAATCACCACACCTACACAAAAAAGACAAAAAATCATTAAAACCGTTGTACTCCACCTGGTCACATTCGGATGTTTTGTTTTGTTCGGGGTTTTATGTATTTTATTATTTTATTATTTTTATTATTGTTTCTCGTTTAACGGATGAATGGAATATACACATTGCACGCGCATTGCATAGACGCATAGTACCCTACACTGCAGCCGCCGTGGGCCTATAGCCCATTATAATATATATTATATATATATAAACAGCGGAAAACGAGAAAAACACAATAATATTCGGGGTGAAAAACCTAAAATAAAATATAACAACAATAAAAACACCTGGTTCACGCTGTGATCTCTGTCCCTCACTCACTCACTCACTCTCATATAATATTATGTTCAATAGTAATAAGCGAGATCAAAAGCACGATACAAAAGAGGGATAATGCAATTTTTCCCGTGTAGAAACCTGCAAGACTACAACACGCACACACACATACACACACTGTGTAATAAAAGCGAGTGCGTGCGTGCAGCATCTGTATGACGATAATATTATACGCAATTTAAATGGCGCGGTGGAAAAGAGAAGAATGTAAAAATATAAACGTAATAAGTAATAACCGGCAGGTGCTGCTACCTTGCCGCGCGTCGTTGACCCTCTCTCCGCGACGCTTTACAACGAGCCGAAACCACCCGTCACGGTCGCTTGTACGCGATCCCCCCCCCCCCATCTTAGTCAATGACGCCATCGCGTACTTACCGGTGGAGTCGTCGATTTTGCGTTTCTTGTGCACGCTGGCTGTGCTCAACAGTTCACCCTCTTGCTTGCTCACCAGCCGCTTCAGCTGACAGTTTTGCGACAAAAGTCTCGTCTTCTCCTGTTCCAGCTGGTATATGTAGTCAGCCGTATGCTGTAGGATTGCAGCCTGCGAAAATACGAAATGTCGGATGTCAAAATAATATAAGATGACATATAACTAATTATTGCGCATGCGCATGTTTTATAAGTACATATTATTATTGCATTATATGAGAGCGTTATATAGTATAAGAGTGGAGACTTTGAATCGGCGCCTATAACACTTGCGTCAAAAATTTTATTTAATAAGTAAATTGTTTACTTATTCCTCGCTACGCTTTAGATAAATCTCTGAAACGTCGGGCGGTCTCACCATTTGGACGGGTTTGAATAGAGAACAGTTTGTTTTTGAATTAATGGATATAATCTATTGTACTTATTAATTAATTTATACAATTTGCTGTCAGAGTGAAATTATTCTGCCCAAAAATATACCAAATAGTTACGGCTTGGATCTGAAATTATATTTCAATGGGTGATGTTGAGGCGAGTCCCAACGACCAAGCTAAAAACTGTAAGCTGGGATGTTAAAATAAAATTCTAAATTTATAGCATATACGAACACGTATTTATTGCGGAGTCTCGCCTATAACTACTTGGTAGAGATACTGAAGTAGCCATTAAAGAAAACCGACCAGGTGTTGTTATACATTCGACTTCTTGGTAGCTCATAATATAGAGAATACTAAAATTCCAAGGATCGACGAACGAGTTATAGCCACGATTGTATTGTTTTCGGCAGCTCTGTGGTCTAATTTTATTTTTTGTCGTTAAATTGTAAGTGTCAAATTCTAAGAATCGATGAGCGAGTTTGCCACAGATGTGTTGGATAATCTAATATCGGTAATAAAACATAATAATATTCTAATATAATAAAAAGTTAAACGACCCCATCGGATTATTAAACAGTTTAGTCCAGATCATAAAGGTCAAAAACAGATATAATAGCTTCTCGAAAACTGATATTAAAAATCGATTATTTGAATATAGGTACATCGTTAATTTACGAATATAATATATTATGTATTTTTGCATATTACTCGCGGTATAATACTACAGGTTTATCGTTGTAAAAAGAAATATAGAAAATGTCTAGCCATTACACTCGAATTAAACATTGTATAGACTAGATAGTTATTATACACGCAATTTCATGTTGATTCCCATTTTCTATATTATATTAGGTATACCAACATATTTAATAAATATTAGAAAATATAATAGCGTTTATATTTATATATCACATACCTATAACCTACGTGTAGGACCTCAATCTTATTTAATAATCCAAATATTTATGTTGTAGGATATGTTACCTTAGAGCAGCGGTTCCCAAACTTTTACGACCACGGCACCCTTGAGAAATAATTTGTGGTTTTGTGGAACCCCCTTCTTTAAATAATTATTTAAAATAATAATTTTTAATAATATAAATAATCTAAATATAATAAAAAATAATTTCCCCAATAATCACATAGATCTGGTGGAACCCTTGAAATTGTCCCACGGAACCCAAAGGTTCCGCGGAACACACTTTGGGAAACGCTGCCTTAGAGTAACAAATAATAAATTGTACGATATAAATGTATAAAAAAAATAGTTAAAGCATTCAAGTATATGTTTAATTTATACTTAAATAATATCTACTGTTTCTTAAATATATAAACTACTAGGTAGGTATTTCATAGAATAACGCTATTCAACACGTCATCGTCACTGTAATACATATTATTATAATATAATATATGTATAAGTAATACTAATCACGATAAAAGTTCAAAATATTAATGAAACAAAAAATACGTTGTTGTTTCATCATAAAACAATAATTAATATTGATTTATAATCATAATAAAATATCGATTTTGGTGTCAAGGATAGAACATCGATAATAATGATATAGCCAACTTGCGTCAACGAAAGTTATAGAGACGTAAGTTACCGGGAAATTTACTAAAATGTATCGTTTTTAAGATGCAATACGTAAACAACCTTAACAACCCTTTGTAATCACTTGAACTGGAAAATGATTACCATATTAATAACTATTTAAAACAATTGTTATTCAATTATTTAATATATTATATTTAATTTTATATAAAGTAATAATATTATTTTCTATATGTATGTCAAAACACATATTGTTTTTAAAAACATATTGGAAATTTTTTGTATTTGTGCTATAGACCGCAGCACAATAGCTGGTATACTAAAGCGTAGTATAATATCATATACAGAAATGTCCAATGGGATGGGTTTTTTTATATTAAATGTGTAAATATATACAAGGTGATTTTTTTATCGAAGAACACTCATTATTTCTGAAAGTAAAATATATTGTATTTAAAAATATAATTTTTTAATAAATATGTTGTTTTTTTAACAACTTGAAACTATGTAAAAAAATATTTTCAAAAACATGAATACTTTCAGAAATAATGAGTGTTCTTCGATAAAAAAATCACTCTGTATATATGTGTATGTGTGTGTATTTTATATACTTTAACACTCAACTACCCCATGATGTGTATTATACACGTAGAATAAATTATTATTGTGGACATTGCATTCTTGAAAAAATGTAAAAATTACATCTAAATCGCATACGTTAAGTATTTTATTATAGTCGCCCAACTCTAATATTAATATTTTATACAAAACTATACATCACGTACATAATTACTATAGTAACATTATTCATCACGATTTCAATAAACTTGTATAAGTATTAAGTACAAATGTACACTCGTAGATCAATTAGACATTCATAATTAAATATAGTATATTAGGTATAAATAATTCAAAACAATTTTGATACGTATTGGTGGCAGTGATAGTATAATATTAAAGAGTATTATACCAATATACAATTATAAAACTCAATTATCGCCTGAAACTGATAGTCCATAACGTTTGCTCTTTGCAATATAGGACATTACGCGGATAAAGGGTAGAACAGAATTATTTAAAATACAACATCAACCTGTAGACTGTATAGTGCATGAATTATTCTTTAATATTATATTATACACGCGACTATTAAAATACATTTTAATTAAATTATATATATACACATCATCACTCGTGGAAAATGAAAATATTTAAAAATCGAAAAAAATCCAATATAAATTGTAAGCACGTAAACACTTAAAACTTCAAAGCTGTCTGGCATGTGACATATTATTTTTTAATCCCACGTGTATTTGGCTATTTCAGTCATAAATGATGGCACTTTAAAGTAGAGTGAGTTTTTAAACATACCATTATTAAGTCAAGCGATTTTTAAACAAGAGCGCATGTTAATATTACATTTTCCGGTTTATAGATTAATTTATTATAAGAGCATAATAGTTGAAAAGGGTATTTTTCAAGGAGGGGTTTATCGGACATAATAGACCGCACCCTACAAACACAAAACACACCGCACTTACAACAAAAAGAGTATTAAACATTTCTTCAAACAAAATTATTTTGACAGCGTAACAACAACATAACGTTAAGAATATATCCTGCTCTGGAAATTCGAGAAAAGTTTTTGCAAACGTATAAAAAAAATTCTACTTCAATGTTGAAAAATAGCTTTCTGCTGTCGACCGTTGAAAAAGAAAAAAACGCCTATCCGGTTCCTCTCCAACTTAAAAACATTAAAAAAAAAAAAACTATTGGTAATATACGTACATATGCGTAGTACGATATATTATTTCATCATATTAAACGATTTAATACCTTATTCGATCTCAAACGAACCGCCTGGGAAAATAAAACATCGCCGTTCGTAATGTACATGTAAGTAAATGATAATATTACGATGGCTATCGTTTATAAATACATATAAACATAATAATATAATTACAGCTGACAATTACTAATAATATTACCATTATATATTACTGATTAGATGTATATGTACGAATGTACGAGTATATTATAAATTATAGTGCAATATAATCGTTGGCAGTGTGCATCAATAACATCGCGATCCGTTTTCAACTGCACATTTGACCCCGCAACGCCTTCATTAAAATATCAATGATAATATGATTTTTCCGACATGTTTTCAATTATACGATTTTCAAATTTTCTCACGATTGTGCACGAAAAGTAGTTTAATAATTAAAACACCGGCCACTTATACACGACCTAATGGATATTGAACGTATGAGTACGTTCTCACGAGAAAATGCCACGTATAATCCTTTTTATTACCGACCAATTATTATTAAAAATCAAATATGTTATTTTAATTAAAAAGTACTCATTTTCTAATTGATTAGTTAATTTGTCAATTCGTGTTTTTCATTGTATGATACAACTATTACGATAAATATATTTTAATTTGGCCAAATTCCAAAGGCGTTGAATTATGTTAAAAATAATAATCTACAAATACAGTATAATATAATGTTTTAATTGGTACATGCATGTTTACTGTATACTAACGTGTTATTCATAATAACAATGGATTTATAAATATATATAGTATCATGTACTTACAACTAAATATAAATTATAAAGCAATCAAAACAACCATACATTAGTAATGAATGATAACATAGAATATAGATAATATGTTTTAGTAGTACTGTGATTCTCCTATAAAATTTGTATAAGACTTACAAATGTTTACGTAACTATCAAAATATAAACATTATATATTTATAAAGATTTCCTACTTCCTTTGAGACAATAATTATAATATGTCTTATAATTATTAATAACCAATAAACTTAATAATACAAAGCAAAACTCTGCTTCGACATCTTAAGTCATATTTTCTCATTTTCATCAACATTCAATTTATAATCATTAGTCTTTTTAAGTATTCGAATACTTTTTTTGTATTTTAAATACTTTAAAAATACTTTTTTTTTGTATTTTTATTCGAGAATACTAAATACTTTTATTTTAGTGTTCAACTCGAAATTCCAATTACCAATCTTTCGTAATATACTAATTTAGATTTTGTTTCTAAAATATTATTCTATAATAATAATAATAGTTTTGACTTATGAGAATTTATAAATAAGGTTTCCCCAAAACACAAGCAGATAACAGAATGACTGGAACTCCCATGTGCTCCTTTCTACCATGGCATACGGGACACGAACCACCACTGGTTATATTGGTTTTTATCTTGAATCTATTATTAGTTTTAATTTCAAGTTGTAATAACAATAATAATATAATGTTGTAATATATTAAGTATAAATATAAGATTGGTATAATTAATGTTATAACTTATTAATTATTATATTATTATAAAGAACTGATAATAAACTATTATAGGCATTTCTCATTGATCGTAATATTTAATTTACAAATACTAGTTTCTCATAATGACATTTTGTATGCAACTTGTAAGCAGATAAAAGCTAGCTTTCTAAAGTTTATTATCTCAGTAGATGTATAACAAATAATGAATATGAGGAAAGACGACTTTTTAATTCAATAATTCATTTTTATAATATTTTACTACCAATTAAAATTATTTTAAATCAAAAGAAAAATCTAATAATTTTTTTTTTTTGGTTTAACTAAAAAGGAAATCTTATTGATAAAAATATGTGTTTGCATATTATTATAAAATAAATTTAAAATATATAATCGTACCAATATTACAAATTAAAATTATATTGATTATATAATAATATTTTGTACTTGCAATGGTCGTATAATACATAAATTATAATAATTCGTTTTAATATTATATATTCATTTTCGTTAATTATAAATGTGTAAAATATAATGATAGTGAATCCATCAAAATTATCAACCAGTAATTTAAAAAATATATATATTTTTTTATAAGCACAACGCATAAATTTTGAACTATTATATAGAGCAGGGGGTTTATCGACAATGAGATTTTTAGTAATCGGCTTTACCAGGATGAAACTGTGTATAAAAAAATTGTAGAATATTTAGAAGTTTTTATCAATATTTATGAAATATTTAACAACAATTTTATTTTAAATTTTATAATTAATTATACACTTATAAAACTAATTGTTTTTATAATTATAATACAATTCAATTGATTTTCAAAAATTTTCAGTTGTTATTTTGCAAAACTGTCACTTAATCCAATATTGAATAGATTCAAAATTGTCAATGAATTATCAATGATTCGATTATAGATGTATAGTAGTTATACCATTTTCTATAAAAAATTCAAAGGAAATATTTTAATTTTGACCACGAAACAATGTAGAATTAAATATTAAATAATTCGTGTGAAGAAAATGTTTAAATTACTGTTTAAAACTTTATAAACTTACAAATTATTTGCATGTAATGAATATTATGTACGTGAATATGAACGTTATCTTTTCAATTACTTAAAAATGTTTAACCCTTTCTATTAGAAAATCACGGAACGATAGATAATAATATACCACATATAGGTACGTAATAAGTAATAACATATTTTAATACGATTAATATTATCGGTACCTAGGTATTTACTTTGTTGGCTTGAATTTGTATGTGTATAGGGTATGAACTTATGTAATAGTACTATGCACGATAATTTACATAGTCATACAATTTAAAAAATAGCTTATAAACACAGAAAAATTGTAAAATTATTACATAACAGTAACCATTTTCTAAATTATACAGATTAAATAATTTCAATGCATCGTTAAGTTCTATTTCTAAAATGAAAATGACACGAATACGTCGAGGGTACCTATTAAAAAAAAAATAAAATTTTTTTAACGAATACCATTTATACGGTTGAATGATTCACGTAAACTTTCACGAGCATTTACAACTTTGACTTTAAATCGTAAATAACACAATATTGAATTTATTGTCACACCGACAGTAACGGTAAGTCGTAAACATACAAATTAAAAATCAATTATCAACTTTCCCCCCGAAAGCTAATGAAATTCCTAAAGCCGTCGTTTATATTTTACTTTCAAGCGTCCTAAAACTATGTCCAACATATACCCTCTGTATGAGGGTGCATCATCCACTGTAGTAAAGCTGACAAACGAATATTTTTCTAATCCATAATAAAAATGTTCAGGTAACTCGCACTGCATTAGTAATATTAACAATGATTTATCCTAAAAGATATAATTCACAACAAATATAGGGAGAAACAGATTTTCCTAAAGTTCAATAACAATCAGGTAGACACAATAAAGTGTAGGTACACTACTAATTTATTAATCGATGACCAATTTAAACCTTAAATAATATTTTCAAACCAATAAGTTTTTCATATTTATCTTTATTTAAATGTACGAATAATAATATGTTAACACCTATATCTGAAGCACTGCAGTATCTCAATAAATTTATTTTTTACAAATGTTTTAGTTTTGTTATTTTTTAGTAAATTGTTGTTAATTATTATTTATTACGGTTTTCAATTTACTTAATACGACATTATAAAGATGTTTAGTATCGATTCTACACCGATGTGTATCATTAACAATAAATCAGCCGTTATCGTTATATATTAATAAAAAACAAATTTCTTTCGTAGACTCCGGAAACGGACGCACGAAATCATACGGCGCGTAAAATAATATCGGTTAGAACGGGCGGACGACACGGGTAGGCCCACCCACGTCCGCCTAGCCCGCGACGTTGATCGAGCCCGCGCTTACTGCACGCTATAGTAATGGATGTATAGTATATAATCGGATATAATAATATCTCGATTATTCTATAAATCAAGACATTTAGATCATGAAAAAATAATCAACCATTTCCGATATATCAAGTAGAATTTAATGGTCGATAACAATATAATGATGATAATATAATGATCTGGAATTAGAAATGTAAAGATAAATATAAATTATATAAAATACTATGATTTCAAACATGAATGATATTATAAAACGTTTGAGTGGAAATATTTTTCAGTGATTAGTTGTTCAGGAGATAACCTATGCATTTAAATAAATCTAATGTACCTACCTTAATTAAACATTTTTTTTTTTTTTTATGACAATAAATATGACGTATACTAATTAAGTATTTTTATCACATCAATTAAAAATTTGTTTATATACCAAATCCGTAACATATTTAAATGTTATTGGGAAAGATGGACCCCTGGACTCCCAGGCGTCAATTTTTTAGTTTTTAAAAATTAGTTGATTTTTTTTTACTTATCTTACAATTAATAAGTATAAATTAAATATTAAGAAATCAAAAACAAAATTAATTAAAAATATTAACAGAGAAAAAACATTGATTTACTATTTATTAGTAATAAATCAATTATAACTAGCGATTATAGTGACAAGGATAACATCGATAACAATAATGATATAAACCCGAAACGCGGCGGATGCAAGTTTCCAGTCGAAATTACTTCCTATAAAATATACCTTATTTTGGAATTTATGTACTTTCCGCATTTATTCAATAATCATAGCTCCTGCTGATGATGTTTTATCAGTATCAATCAAAAGTAAAAATTATCTATACATCTATAAATATTCATATTTTGGACTTTGGACTAATTTTGTAAGATTATGTAAAGAACCTAACCTAGCATCATATTTTAAAATAACTATATAATAATAAGTGTATGGCTTCAAGAAAATAAAACAAAGAAAAAATAATTAAAAATTCACTTGTTATTTCTAAAGTTCAAAATTAAAAAAATATCTAACGAAATTGAAACTTTGAGAATATCACGCATATGTTTTAAATTTTAAATGTTTATAAGCCCGACTTGTAAACTTTTTGTATTTAAGTAGGTAATTTTAATACTACACAAACACATTTTTTTCTTTGTAACGCGCATTTCCTAACTTTCTAAGAGTATTACTACGAAAAGAAAGAAAATTTCGGTGACTTTTCCATACAGTATTGACCATATAGTATTTTACCGAAGAGATGAGTATATGGATCACGAATCAAAATGATAGGAAATACCTTGGGAGTACAATAAATGATACCATCGGAAACCTTTCGAAATGTAATGTAAAAAACTTGCATACGTAAATAGGTAAGTGTGCATACACCTACTTATATATTATGTGTTACCGGGAATTGGTTTGTTACCAATGTAACAATCATATTACATAAGATTCAAGCATCTGTAAGTCTTGTTAAACAGATCTATTTATACATGATTTCGTCTTGCGGATTACAAAACCGTCTTGAAAAACAATAAATTTAAAACCAAGTCCCAACGTGACGTGCGCGGTAGGTAATAGTCGCAACGACAAATTTTAGTTGACCCGGAAATCGTTTATAGCAGGTGCCTGGTATACAAATATATAGTCACAATAACCGCGATAATGAGTACCCGGCAGTCGTCGCGTTCGACTATTACAATGTGCACAGCTATCGCTATAAAAACAAACATTATTATTATTATTATTATTCGGCGTACGCCGGCGAAAGAAGGCGATATGTTATTATCGATATTACGAGTTATGACGTCCGTCGTGTCGTGATGTGACGGCGGTTGGTGCAGATGATGGGCTCTGTCGAAGAAGAAAAAAACGTACACGCACGCAAACAGCTGCACGATGCGGCGGGCGGGACAGGAGGTGCCAACGAAAATAAAACGGCGCCAAAGTCTTTGGTGTCGAGGGGGTGGTGGTGGTGGGGTGAGGCAGCCTCTGTCTCTCTCTTTCCCTCTCACGACGACTCCAACTCGCCGTCACTCACTCGATCTCTATATTTTTCTCTATCTCTTTCTCGCGCGCGCGCACACACATTCTCCCGATACGACACACGTATACTATATATATATATATATAGGTATGTACTTGGTGGGATTTTTTTTTTCTAAGAT
This sequence comes from Schizaphis graminum, assembly GCA_020882235.1. Taxonomy (NCBI): domain Eukaryota; kingdom Metazoa; phylum Arthropoda; class Insecta; order Hemiptera; family Aphididae; genus Schizaphis; species Schizaphis graminum. Next base: position 91,352,179 of record CM037032.1, read on the forward strand.
ATTTTTTACACCGCGAATACGACACGCCGAGTATTAAGTTTCCACACGCAACGACGACGACGACGACGACAACAACAACAATAACAACAACAAACGATTACGACGTATTATTATTATTATTTTTGTATACAAAGCGTCCGCAGTGGAGACCGATTGTCGACTTGGCCATGACGACGACGGCGGCGGACCAATCGCACGACCACCGGCACGCCACCGGTGCAGTGCGTCGATATCGTATATGTATGTATAGGTATATATATACGCGTCCACATCGCCGGTCAAGAGGAGAATCCAAGGCCAACCGGTGAGCGGCGGCGTTCAGGTGAAAGAACTAATGACCTTGAATGTGTGTACGTCGCGCGCCCGGCCACCCGATGTTGTCGTCGCGGGACCAAATTCGTAAATTGACGCAACAACGTTACGCTAATGGTTCGGAGAAGAAAAAAGGGTTCCGACGGGACCGAAAGTCATCACGAAGCGCGGGTCGCGTTGTCCGGGGTTCGGGTGGACACGGCGATCGTTTTAGCACGTCGTCGTCGACTATGGGCTGTAAACAGAAGTAGGCGCGGTAGGCAAGACGTGCGGTGACGGCGTAAACGACCCTTAGCAAGCTATCCGCCCCTTAGTAGCCGACGAACGAGTCGCGCTAACCGACAACAATCGATAACAGTACATTGTACTGTTATTATTATTATTATTATTGTTGTTGTTGTTATTATTATTTCTATTATTATTATTATTATTATTGCAATACCGTAGTTACCACCGTATATCTGAGGGCCACGCCGTTTTGTTAACGCAAGACCATAAAAATTGGGACACGGTTCAAAAAATCTATCCGTGGATATTTATTATTTTCCCTCAAAATTAAATAATATTATATTTGTATCCGCATTAATTCAAACAAATTATGAGTATGTAGTAGATATCCACTAAATCACACAAATATATTAAGACTTCTGTCAAGCATTGTATTTTTCAGTTATTTATTTACACTTGCAATATGCATCTATTATAGTTATTATTAGCAATATTTTTATTTAAAAAATTCGGTTTATAATATTCATATAATTCCATCGGTTATCATTTTTTCAAGCTCAAAGTTTTCTTACTAAAACGTGACACATCACGTGACGAAGCCCGACTTTTGACGAGTTCATTTCCCCGAGCTGCTTCAGCAAATCATATTAACACTTCTATATACTTATATCAATGATTGGATTTATTTCATTAAAATTAATTTTTCTCTATCCCTAATTCAAAATGAAACTGTAATAAAAATTCACCTGAAATGCACGCTATATCTATGCCTTTCTATTGCTTGCTTCAACAAGAGGAAACCGGAGAGAGCCAGTTGGGGAGTCCACTTGAAGGGAGCGCAATGAATAAATGTTCTTAACCTTGGGGAGGGAAGAACTGTCCGACTCCCAAGAAACGGGGTGAGGGACTTAGAATATATTTATTTACATAATATTATATATGCGTTCCACTTAAGTAGATATATATACGAAAACATTTCACACACACAAACTTCATCAATCATTACTCATTATACAATTCGTTCAAAATTTACTCACTATACACGCACACGACAATATATCATATATAGTATTATAGTGCGTATACTGTATATACGCACTATTAGGACGTATATTATATACAAACGATATCGATTTTCGTCAACTCAACACCACCGCATGTGGGGCCGCCCAATAATAGAGTATTTCACCACGCACATGTACACAATGTTATTATACTATAATACTAATATTATATAATATACTATTCACCGGACGACCTCGGAATATGCGCCCTTACCCCCACTCACTCGTCTACCAATGTCACACATCTGAGTTTTCGACAACGGGCGAAAATTTAACAAGCGTTTAATTCAATACGTCGCGCCACTATATATGCAATAATACGAGTATTATTGCATACACATTCATTATTATTACTTTGTGTGTTTGTTTTTTAACATTATAGCCAGTTGATCAGCGGTTTTTTTAGATTTTTGAGATATAACATAATATTTGCGACACTATTAAAATTAAATTTTTAACATTCAGAAACAAAACACGTTATTATTATCTAAATATACTTAATAATTATTGGCATTTACTACAGTTATCGTAGAACACATGAGGTAGCCATGTGTGATGCATGCGAGTGTCAACCGCCCCAGGACCATGATGCGATTCTTCACGATGTACTTTGACCACTAACACTAAGAATAGTATAAATTGGTATACGCCCTTGGTGTAACGTCCCACTAGCGTGCATGTTTATATACCACGATAATACCCATTATATATCGACACACAGCAACGCACTTACGCATGTAAAAATTGTTTAACAAGAGATTGGATAAAAATTCATCTATTTACAAAAATAGTAACATTAAATAGTGTGCGTTGTATATTATGTGGACATATTAAATAAATGCATTGAATGATGCCGGTGTAATACGCTTGAAATAATAACCATGATTGGTGTTAATATATGATTCGCGATCAAGATATTATCGGCAAGACACTAAAATAATGGTTGATAAATATTTAACAGGTAGTAACTCTACAGTCCGAGGGACAGAGCACGTGCATATAATATTAGATATAGTTTAGGGCGTGGACGTCATAAAGTTGAAGTGTTATAACGAACCACACCACACAGACACACCGCATCGTTTCAAAGGGTCGAATACTTGAATTGTTCAAAAACAAACTAGTATTTTTCGGGATAGTAATATATTACTATAGGTACTATAGTACTTACCTACTATAAGTTATAATTTAATAAAACCATTTTAAGTTATAATTATTTTAAATATTTATATAATATAACATACAATACCTATAATAGAATAAAAATTAAAAAAGTTTATATGACTTGAAGAACTAAACCGTTCGTCATTATTGCTTACAGGGTTACACGTGACACAGCACCATAATACATGCTTTTATTTTCTTAGGAATACGATCAATATATGACCCGGAAATGTTTTGCAGCTATTGATCATCTTTCAGAAATCTAAATACATTTCTCCATGTCTAATTAGTAATTAACATAGTCAAGATTATTTAAACTATAATATTAGAAAATAACAAACATTGTTTCTAATTCCAAATAATGATGAAAAACAAACATCGAACTAGTGCGACACACAATATTTATGGCGACCAAATTGTTAATTTAATATATTATTTATTATCTATTACAATAAATATTCACAATAATAATACACGCAAAAGTTTTTATCACTAATATTATTTAAATATGCTATATGTATTTTGTATTATATAATAAGTATGTATTCACCTAGTCACTAAAATATAATAGGAATAACTAATAAGAAAAACATTTAAATAAAATCACAACATACGATTTGTAAACGCATTAACAACGAGTGTACAATCGGGTTAACCGCACGACAGTTATAGGTAACTTACAATGAAAAAAAAATAGATAAGTGGATCAAATACCGATCAGACATTCAGACGTGATTGTTATATAATATTATAGAGATGCAATAATATTTGAATCAATCGGTCGAGTTTTTGCGGTCAGCGTACTGTTTACATAATAAAACATGTTTTGTGATATTACTAGAAACCGATTCGTTGCATTAAAACAATCTGCACACAACATACATAAACAAAGTTTTGATAAGAAATTAAAATATAAGTATATATAAATATATATATTTGTGCTATAGTACAATATTAATAGGTGCATACAAATTGTTTCAATAAATTAAATATATTTTAATTGTTTTTAACGTGTATACTCCGGTGCATACCGAGAAACTACTACGTTCTCAAGTCCGTGGAAATTGACCTGTTGTCAATTAATTATTTTTTAACTGACCTGCAATTAAATTTAATTTTATTAAAAAGATACATCAATAAAAGAAAACATAATTGTTCAAAACTATAAAAATCGGTACGAATTAGGATATTATACCTATATCATTTATACAATAAAAAAATATCCAATCATAATTTTACTCATATATTTATGAATTATGATCTTAGTTATTTATTTTTGAAATATAAAAATCAATTTAAAATATGTAGAAATCTAACGTTAGGAACCCTCGCCTTTGTTACTATATGAGCATCAAGAAAACACATAATTATGTATTTATTTCAAAATTAGATTAAATAATAGAATAATTTAAGTAGGTATGTACTATGTAGTAACAATTATAAATGAAGTAAAGCGTAATTTCTTTTGAAGTATAAAAACGTTAAATAATGACTTTCTAAAAAATACAAAGTATATTATGAAAGAATAATAGTGTATTTTAAATAACAATAGACTTAATTTTAGAAACAAGACCTTAGTTGTGTATTATACATTAAAAATCAAAAGAAATATTCTCTTTTTTATCATTACAATAAGGTACAACTCCTAAAAACAATTCGAGTTTGTATTATTACAACTTACAAGTACTACTTCCATAATTTCGTTCGAATAAAAAATCTAAAATAAAAAATAACCACAACATTAGCTTGGTCTTTGGGCAAACTTTTTAACAAGGTAAGTATAATCATTAAAAATCAAATATTTAAACTGTACCAAAGTTACATAATTGTATTCTTATTTATTATACGGCAATAATAAACTCAAAGAAAATCATATTATCATTATTTTAAATGAAAACTGACAGTTGTAACAATTGTTTATGTAAGCACTATAGAAGCGTAGCCAGAATTCCACGTTGAACTATAATAAATAATATTTAAATACACTTTATACAAAATCTATAGTTTAAAAAAAAATACTAATTTATTGACTTTAAAAATTTAAAACGTTTCAAATATAATTATAAATTTTTTTCATTTGTAAAACAATATTAAGAAAATAGAGTGGCGTTTGACTAGTCACTAAATAGTGCTGCGGTCAAGTACTCAAGTACCGTATGGCGTTGCTAGCTCTCGGATACATGATCACCCGGGTTCTTAGCAACGAAGCTATATCCTACAGCAGTAAGCATAAAAAAATGTCCACAGCTAATGGCCTAAGTTATCAAAGCTTAACTAAAAAAAAATAATAATATTAGTAGATAAGAGAATCGAACAAAATAGAAATCATCTCGTTCACGTAATAAAAGTAAAATATTAAAAAAGTCATTACCTAATTATGGAAAAATATTTATTTTAACTATTAAAATACTTCTATACTAAAACATTTATTTATATACTTCAATAAATTATTTAATTAATTGTAGTTTAAAATATAATATAGTATGGTAAAAAAAAGGTATACAGTCAATACTTAAAAGCAATTATGATAATTAAATTTAGTTTTCATAATTAGTCATAGGCGCAATTTGAGTTTTAAATTTGGGAGGGGGCTATTATAACTTACATATATGTACTGTATGTATGCTCCCTGAGGTTTATAAAGGTGGAAAGGGACAAAGGTACAAACCATTGGGAGGTAAGATTAATTTTGAGGGGGCTTAGCCCCCTCAAATTACGCTTATGTAATTATTTAACAATAAAAAAATTAACGAATGCATAATGAAAAATTCATGTATGGTTAATTGAACAGTTGTCATAAAACTATACAAATATAGATTATAACATACATATATCTTTATCTTGAAAAATAAAATTATTCATTTACGATTTAAGAAATATTTACACTTTGAATACACTGTACATAAATATATATACAATAATATTGTACTATATACTATATACTGTTGGTATATTCACGTTCATCTAGCGTAATCAAAAGAAGGGAAACAAAATCTAAAATATACACTTCTACAACTATTTTACAATGTGGTACTCAAAAGTACACGTAAACCAACTAGACAGTGAAGCATGAATATTTTAATCTGAATTTTGGAACAAATATTATATAGTAGATTCTTATTATGCCAATGTCAATACGTCTATTTTTCGTCATCTAGAATTAAATTAAAATTCTTTTTTAAACTACAATTACAATAAAAATCGATATCTCAAAATTTTTTTTTGTCCTTCTTAAAATTTGACTTAACGAGAGTTTACTTTATATGCAATGATCAACTGTAATTGAAACGAAGGGAAAAATTATTAAACTAATTAAATAGTTTATGTATACTATTAAATTAGCAATTCGAAAATGTTTTCTAAAAACAACAAGAGCAGAGAACGCTTTTTAGATTGTACACAAGTGTATCAATTATAAATTATAATGAAAACGTCCCTGATGCGTGGGATATCTACAGTAACTACGCGACGTTTTTAGGTATCTATGGGTACCTAAAGGTAAATAACATAAAATATATTTTCTATAGCAAATCTAACCACAGGAAAATCATTTACCGCAAACAATATATTATTATAATATAAACCATCGTGAAATTTTGATTTCAACATATGGTACGAGTAGATTTAAGCGGGTGGATAGTGTACAGGGGGTTGGCGTTGGTTGGTCGGCGGGAGAACACGGAAGAGACAGGCCCCTTTAATTTAATTTTTTTTTTTCAATTTTCATTTATATCCCGGGGATCCGGCGGAAACTCGCGTTACGAATATTAATCATCAATCAAGTAACGACGGAAAAATATGTTTGGCGCACGTGACTCGATCGATCATTCGTTGGTGGCAGCGGAGGCGTCGTCGTAATTAATGAATGCCGAAAATGGCTTTTTTTATTTTTATTTTCACCCCTCCTCCTCAGATAAGCACGGGGACCACGCCCTTAAAACAGCCACCGTCAGGGGAAACAGCAGTCGGGCGCGCGGGTGGCGGCGGCGCAGACGGATCAATAAAAACCCTCTAGCCCGTCTCGGCGGCGGTTTACTATATCCACACACGAGGCGGCATAACCACGCGTATAATATTGTACGCCACGCGGGTTACACACGACATAGAATCGCGCCGCCGCCCTATAAACTGACGTATGCGCAGGCGCGCAGACCAAAATAATAATAATACATATACATATATAAATTATAAAACATGTAACTCAGGAATATCGTACGTCAACGTCTCCACCACCACGCTGCAGTACACCTTCATCCCCACTCATCATCCCTTATTACAGCAGCATGTGTACTCACAAATACTATACATATCATTACAGAGGGCTGGTGCCACGCCCGAAAAGGACCAACGAAATACTCTACTACGACTGTTCCGCTGTCGTACGTGACATCCCCAAAAACATAAACACTGCTCTCTTGAGGGACGAGACTTTAACGTGTCCACATGTTGAATTCGTACGATGATCGTCAACGACGACTAAAAAGCTGCTACTAGTATAATCACCTGTGCTGCAGTCAACGTACTTGCTACAATCAACGCTAGGAAGGATATAGAAGGATTTATCTTGGTATAGGTACCAATTATAGTTGGTAATAAACTACAGCCGCAAATCGAATTCTTGCACGTTCACTCTCGGTATTCAAATCTCAATGTAATAGAAAAATGACAATTTTTTTTTTTATGTTCCGTAAATCTAGTAGTATCTGCCTATTTAATTGTTTTATAAACACTACACATAAATCATGCTTTTCAATATTTTGAACACAAGTCGTTAGCTGGTATTATATTTTTTAGTACCTTTATCAATGTAGGTACTTTTGTTGTTCCCAATTCGATCAATGCTCTAAGTTGGCGTTGTATTATTATACAAAATTAAGTCGATTATATTCGTTTAAATATGTAATGCATGTTATTGACATATTGAAAGCACAGGCAATAAAACATGGTCGCAACATTCGCAATCCATTCTAGGTTCCATGAATTGTTTGCAAAAAAAGTTACAGTCACCAAAGCGGATATCATGATAAACAAAAATCCAAGAAAATTCTATGTTTACATATAGAAGACGTCAATATATATATTAGGTAATAAAATTGAAATACATTGAACATGCATTTTTTATGTATTATAAATTATGACATGATAAAGTGCATTGTTATTGAAGAATACGCACCTGACCCAAATAAAATCATACAATTTGATCACAATATTTACAATACTTGCATAGTAAATAATCATGAACACAATTTAATATATATATATATATATATATATAGGTATATAATTATTTACTATATCCAACAAGCATTTTCCTATATGATACTACTACAATAATTTATTAAATGGTATATGATAAATCATGCATATAATAAAATTAACGACGAATGAGTAAAATAATAAAAATATAGATATATCTATATATTATACATTATATCATAATTTAATGAATATAAAAATAGATAACATTTATAATACTGCAATACATAACACATGTAAAAACTACATTTTAACCTAAAAGCATAATAAAGTCTATGTATTCGAAACGAGTTCATAAAATATTATATCTACCGCATATTAAAAATATAAACCTATAGCTCATTATTTTATTACACACGCTAAATTAACTATTTTGAAAATGTTCAAATCAAACACCAGAATACCCGCCATTAAAGTTTATCTGTAAAAAAAAATACTAAACTTTAAAATTGATTAACAGTTTTTTAGCTATGCAGTAAAAGCAGTTACAAAGATTAAAAAAAATTTAAAAATATAATATACAAAATTTTGTGTTGAATCTAATAAAAAAAAAATTGACATAGAAATAGATAGATAAAGTAGGTATATTGGATATTTGACTATACATATTATAAGTAAAATTACATATATTAATCATATTATTATATTTTCGTTTTTCTACCTAAGTCAGATTTTATTTTAAATATAAAATAATGATTTATCCATTTCACATATAGTGGTTATATAATTTATATCCTTATTTATATTTACTTTTTGATGCCATATTAACTTTATTTAAAAATGAAACAAGCATAATTGATATTTCCATTGTAATGACAGATATCTCATATAAAAAATTAAAATATTTATTGTTTCATTGATAATTTACAAAAAAAACATCAAAAATATACATTTAGGTATTACATTTTTTATAAGAGAAGTTCATTTTTAAATCAGAATCATAAGAAAATATGAAAATAAATTCATTTTTCAAAAATAAAATGTAAGAATTATATTTAGGTGCACATTATTTTTTTAAAAATGGATGATAATTGAGGGGATAATTCTTTATTGTGAAATAATGTATAAGTAGGTAATTAATTTGATTTAGCTTGACCAAGACATTGATATTGCTCGACGCTTGTTACAAGTTACATTTAATGCTACACATTATACGTATCTACATATTGCATACGAGTACTTTGAATACTCATAATTCCCAATATTACAATTTAAATGCACACAATACAGTCAATACATTTAATGGAGACGAGATTAACTTTTTTTAATTCAATAGATTCAAATTAAAGTTTAATCATTCATAGAAAAATTAAGTAAAAAATTATTTTCAAATTTGTTTGTTAGGAGCAAGTGAGCAATATTCACTATTTCTGAATTCGTTCTATAACCCATGCGTAACAGCAAAAATATAAAACAACAAGACAAATTTTAACTCTAAAGAAATTAAATATTTAACTAATATATATTATTATAATTGATAGAAATTGTATAGCGAAAGTTTAACGAATAATTTATAAAACAAATATGGTAGTTGCATGTATATACAAGTTGTCTTCGCAAGATTAATATTCATTAGAATAATTTATACTTATTTTTCAATATATATTTATGTCTATAAAAGTATACTCTCTCTGTACACGTTAATACAATATACATATAAATGTTAGATTATGTACCGACATTATAGGTATAAGTAAGCTTAAACATAATATTTGTTGGGATTTAAAGGTAATCAAAAACTTTGTAAAGCAAGATTTTAGGGTTTCATAGAGTAGAATTACAACATAAACGAATTGTGGTAAAAATCCTTTTAAGTTTGTATCTATTACTCACGCATGAGTATGTTAAACACAATTATTTTTTATGATCAAACCATTTTCCAACATTATAATTTAAATATAGTCAGTTACGTCGTCTGTCATGTCGTGTAATTCTGGTAAGTCAGTTTTTGTTATCATGGCATCAATTACTATACCATGATCTACCGGGAAACTTCCCAAGTTGTGTCAAACTCAACTATATATAGGACATAAAACGGTAAACGACGTAGCCGTTAACATGGTGGTTAAAATTGTACAAATATAATAAACAAAATAAAGTATAAAATAAAATATATAAAAAATAATAAAATATATAGTAGACAACGATATCTGAACGGTGGATAGAAATGAATCAATTGAACTGACATTCGACAGGGAAAAATGGAAAGGATTGTTTGTGACAGCTTAGGTTCTACAAGAACCATTAAGCTAAATAATAATGACATTTTTCTTTCTAATAAAATATTTCATAATGTTCATTTATAAAAATTACATTAAAAAAATTAATAAGGATGGTTTATAAAATATGGTAATTTTGTTTAAACGCGTTTACTTTGGATGTCTTAAGTGTGATATTATATTAATATTTGGATGGCGTAGTCGTAAAAATACCGACTGAACTGAAGGGCTTTCAAAAATCAATTATGTACCCCATATTCACGACCGTATTGTATACACATAACACAGTCTTCCCTCCTTATATATATACCCACCCACCAGACATTAAAAATTAAATTTTCAAATTAGACGAGCCCCGAAAACAAAAATAATGAAATTATAAAAGGAGTCTCGCGACCCCATCATATTATAGAGGAGTTCAACGATCCTACAGTCAACAGTGGAAAGCGTGATATCGCAATTTTGGTTATTTAAAGGATTCCTCGTACTGGCCCCCGGTACGATATTATTATTATAATTTATTATCATATTATTAAAATACTTGTAGTAAGTACCATACACACGCGACAGACGAGCGTCATGCCGTAAACGTAGTACACGTCATACACGCGGCGGCACTGGTAAACATGTCGCATGTACGCATGCGCAATAATACGTTATACATACATAATAATATTATAGTATGAACCGAACCACCGCCTCCGATGGAATGCGCGCGTATAATACTATATATTATTATATGCGTGTGTATTATAGTTGCGGGTTGACCCGAGGGCCTGGTTATCCATATGCGGCAACGCGTTGAATGAAAATCTACCGCGCGCGTCTGAGTCATTTCCTGTCGGTCAATTCCCGCGCGCAACTTTCTCTCCGCCGTATGCCCCCCGGTAAATACGTATTGTAGGTATCGCATGGTACGCATTATTATTTGTATGTAAAGAGTACACGTACTGTACAACACGCATCGAACACATACCGAGACGCGACGCGACGTGAAAACCAGTCGACTGAAGAATGCGTTCCGAGAATGCATTCTACACACTTAATATTATCATAATCTCCGAGCCCCGTTATCACGCATAAAAAAATGCATTTAAAAGCTTACCATACCCTACGAATTTTCTAGAAATAAAAAACGGGCAAATAATGATTATTAGTATAATAATAATAATAATAGTAATAGTAGTAGTAGTAGTAGTAGTAGTTGTAGTAATCGTAGTAGTAGTAGTAGTAGTAATCGTAGTAGTAGTAGTAATCGTAGTAGTAGTAGTAGTAGTAGTAGTAGTAGTAGTAGTAGTAGTAGTAGTAGTAGTAGTACGCGACGATGATTTTAACCGTTCATTAAAATGTGAAGAGCGCGAACATCGGATTTTTTAACGTGAAGGTAGAAAGTGGAGACGCGTTACCACAGTAACCAAATGGGGCACCGGAAATCATGGATGGAGAGGAGAGGGTAGTTGAAATGCGCGATTTTTCGGAAAAACGTTTCGGAAAACAGCGGCACACGGGGTCGATACACCCACCGACAACATCATGCCGGGGTGGTGGTAGTTACAACGCTGACGTCACGTACGGGCGCAAGCGTAACGTCGGCTGACGTCAGCTCACAGGCGATGGGATCGATAGCGTCGCGGGGCGTGGAGCGTCTACCACGACTGCCGCCGAAAGAGTACCCCACGAGCTTCGCGTCGTCACCGATAACGATGTGCCACGTTGTTTTTAGGAGGGGAGGAGGGAAGACACCGCTTTGAATAAGCATTTACTTCAATACGTTTGTTTATTTTTTTTATCCAATAAAATGATCACGGTGACCACTATAAAACGGGTTCAAACTCATACGCACTACCTACATAGAAACACGTCACCGGATGCCGTAGGTCAGTAGAGGTACACGACTAAAGCCACTACGATTGTAATATATTATTATTTAATATTATGGTGCCCTCGAAATAGACGGTCGTGTATATTTTATTTTCTACGTGTCATCTATTTTTAGAAACAATACCGCCGGACGTAAGACACAACATTAAACCGCTCTCGTGTTGTTGTTGTATATATTATTATATGTTTAAATATAATAAATATAACGAAACATCCTGGTGCACGCACACGCTCGACACAACGGTGTACTGTAATTATTATGCATTACGTTGGGCAATTGACGTGGAGAGGGGCGGGGGCGTAGATAATAATGGATGCACCGCCGCAGCAGGCGAGCGCCGACGAAAAAGCATTGGAGAACTGAAGAACAAGTCAGTTCCAAGAACAGGCGACGGCGCACACGGGACGAGAAACTATAGGCGTGAAGGACAACGAGTGCGTTGAACCACCAACCGCCGACACCGCCGCAAGTATCCGAGACGACGATGACGGCGGTCTGTACTCGCAGAGCAGTTGTCGTCGTGACCCAAACGCGGGCGGAAAACGAAAACATTATTATTTACGTCGTAACATTTCATTCCTACCCGCACGACTCGGACACGACCGTCATCACAACGTTCGATACGATTGTTATTTATTGTACATTACTGCGGCGTTTGCCCGATCCCCCCACCCCCGACCGCCTTTCGTAGATCCGATCTAAGGGGTTTTTTTAATTTTTATTCATCGTCATTATTATAATATTATATTATTTTTTATACATATTATTATTAGAAGTTGGCAACAGTGGATGACGCGCTTGTGTTCTCGCCGGCCTGATGGCGGGGAGGGGGGAGAGGCGGTGTACAACACTCTAACCGCCGCATTCATCAGCTGTGGCCGAACGACGTGTGTGCCGCGGCGGCGGTCTTTGCGTATGAAACAACGTACGATAATATTATATAGTCGTCGTACGAAACGGCGTTAAATAAGAGTGGGAAACATATTTCGATTGACGGTCGGTCGAACGGACGGGGCTACGAGACACACACACACACAAAGGTACGCACGCCGCCGTGTGTAATAAACCAAAAGATAAACAGCTGACTGGCTGCCCGTTGCTGCGACACCCATATCGTGGCCCCACGAGTCTCGCGTACCGCCACCGTCGACACACACATACACAAAGCCTACAAAGTTAAGTACTTGTAGTGGGTGTGTGTGTGTGTATTTGTGTAATATTATTATACTCGAGCCGCCGCAGATGATGGGCTCGATGAATGAAATCGTTGCGCGTATAATAGTATTATGTGTGCACGCATTGACAAGGACGACGCAAACGTAAAAATATAATAATAATAATAATAATAATGATAATCAGAACGAAAATAAAGAGATGACGAGATACGGCGATTTTAGACCGCCGAAAAAAAACTGTCGCCCGCCAAATAATAACTCACAATAATGTTTTATGCGTTAATGAATATGTATGCAGTATATTACATAATTCTAACTTGCGTTTATTATAGAATAATTGCGTAAAGAAAAAATATTATGATAGCTTTTTAAGCATTATTATTAATTATTCACCTTGCTCAGTTTCTCGCCCTCGTGGTGGGGTATGAGTGTTCGCAGATTCTGGAAACCCGCGTTTATTGACTGCATACGACGTCTTTCGTTGGAGTTGGCGATCTCCCGTCGCATCCGTTTCTCGTGCTCCATGCTGACGGTCATCTGGGGCGTCCTATGGCCAACCACAATAGGTGCAAGTCCCGCTGGAGGCGAATCCACTCCTTCCTCGGACGCGTTTGTCAGGCTAGATGTAAAAATCAATTTAATATCAATATTTTTGATATGGTATAAGGGAAGGAGTATTTATAGTCAAAGCGATTAATGGTTAAACTCCGGAAATAATTCTATGGATGCCAACAACGATAATTTACCGGAAATAATAGGGGGTACGTTGCTAACAACAAATTATCAAACATCAATAAGACGACAGGTGTGAAGAAAACCTAATTACCTGCAGTGGATCGCGGTTGTACACATCATAACATCAGGCCGTCTAATTTTGATACCCTCACTCACCCCATATAATATTATGTAATGCTTGAAATAGCTCAGGGAAGACTACACTCTAAGCCTTCTCTACCTATATATATATATATAGTACCATGTTTCGCAACACGTGGTTTTTCTTGAAACAATTTGTTTGAATGCAGTTTTATAGTGTATTTTTTTTAAATTGTTAGCCGATTACAAAAGAAAATCCATTTAACCCTTACAATTTCAAACTTTCTAGTGTTTATATAGAATTAACATTTTAAATGTAGTAGATATTGTACTTACAAAAAAAAAACGTAAACAATTTAAACGTGTAGCGGCCTAATGGGAAAACCATCATAATGCAATTATTAATTCTTATAAGTTTAGAAAAAAATCCTGTCAAAATCGTACTAAGCGGTGGCACCACACCGTTTACGCCGATATACTCCATACCTAACCTAAGCATTTCCCAGTAAATTCTTTACTTTAACTCGTTATAACGTATTTTAACGTTATTTTTTGATAATACGAATACACAAGCACCTTACTATATTTAATCTGGAAGTAATAAATATCTATTGACTTGACCAAAAACCAAAAAAAATCAAAGCATGCCAAAATAAATTGTACAGCCCACAGGCGACAGCTGGTGTTTAGTATATAATACATCATACGTGTATTTTTTGGAAGTGCTTCTTTCATGTTATTTTCTTTTCATGGCGTAACAATAAAATGTATAAAACGATATAGACGAATATTAAAAGACGGGAGGGTTATATTCGGAGTTATACACGACAATATGACAATGATCGGTGTTAGTCTGTTACCATACAAACTCAGTAGTACACAATAGTATTGCAGTTGCCACACTTTTTTTTAGCGTTGTAGAAGAACCAAGAAATAGGGTTGAACGAAAAGAAAAGAAATTATTGATTCTGTTACTTATTCATTCGATTATCACACAAAATAATCAACTAAACCAATGTCCAAAGTAATAGGGTTACGCTTTGCAAAACAATAATTTAAATTTTCAAGACAATGGTAAAAATGTAAATACCAACACGGAATTATTTACGGTCCCACAAAATGTCCAATGTTTAATATTACTATCTAAAATTGATACGTGTCTAGCAAACAGTAACATTAGGTATGCAAAAAATAAATTCAAAATTGGAAGAATGCATCGTTTTTTATTCACTAAAGTTAACGAATTTGAAACTTTATATGTTGTTTTCAATTATACCAATAATCCTCCTGATTTCTCGTGATTTCTCTAGAACTGTTTCACAAATAGTGATTGATATTTACTCCGTTTATGCAAAATTATGTTTTGAAAAAACAACAATGGACCTCAAATGGAATTTTCTTTTAATTTTTTAATCAGTTGTTAGGTTAATAGATAAAAATTTTATTAAAATTCTTAATCTTTTAAGCAGAAATATTTAATTGAAAATATTATGATTTAATCATACATATAATATTTTTGACTGATTTCTAAGTCCAACAATGGATATAGTAAGCACTGAATTTACCGAAAATTGTATAGTAATTATACACGACGCAAGTACAATTCATAAAATATACAAGTGAACAATACAGTTTACAATTTTTTTTCAAACATTATTTTTTACATGTTCTACAGGTAAAATACGGAAGTACCATACCCAGATTTTCATAGTATTACAAATATGTAATAAGTTTAGTTTTTTGTTGCCATGTAAAACTCTAGACTTAGAACGGTGTATATATTCGAGAGTACATTGACAGTATAGACATAGGTATATCACAAAAACAACAACAACAAAAATAACAAAATCATGCAACCTGGTGAAAACAAATGTTTTAATATTATACCTACGTGTGGATAAAAAACTACACTACTCGGAATGTGAACATGGGTTGAACATTTCAGACGTCAACGATTGATAGCATACACTATACGCACAAGAAACTTAACCTTATCGCGCGTCAGTGACTCACGCGCGCATGATTAAGAAGATGTTTATAAGACAAAAAAAAATTAAGGTAGGATTATGATATGCCTAACCTAACCTAACCCAACCGAACGCAATCGCAATAAAAGTCAATAAGTAGGAAAACGTCTAGTCCGTGGTCGTTTTATTATCAATAAGATTTTTGTCCGAACTCGTTTCGCCTCCTACTCGCCGCCTTACTAACACCATCGACTCGTTTATTATTTTTTTTCCATTTTTTGCGCACCCATGTCCTTGTGCGATTTATTATTATTGTTATTTTGTTTGCCATAAATAATCGCCGTCTGGCCCCCTCCGCCCGCCAACCGTCCAAATCACGCGTTTCGTTCCATCCCGGTCTAAGCACATTATTATCTCCGTTCGTCAGCTGTAAACGACGACGACGACGACGACGACAACGGCGGCGGCGGTTGCGGTCGAATACGCTCGCCTCGCCGACGCCGTGACCTCCAGACGGGATGGGTAGCGACGACGGCGGTGACGCTCTGCCCACGGCCCGATGGACAGGCGAAATCGAGCGCGCGCGCGCGCGCGCGCAATGCCAACCGCAGACGTCGGGTTTTGGTTTCTCCGACCGCGCGCCGGCCGTCTGTGTCCCGCTCCTCCAGCCGCCGCACACCGAAACCACGCTCGCCGGCCGGCCGGTGTGCGGCCTTCCTACCGCGAGGACCACCTAGAATAATAATGCCGACCGGCGTGGCCTACATAGTCGTGTCGCCGGCCGGCCGGCCATCCCCCGGGCCGTACTCCGGCGTTGAATCGGTGCGATTGAAAAAAAAAAACGATCCAAGCCACGACGGCGGGACCAATCGTCGTCGTCGTCATTATCATTATACGGCACCGGTGTACACGCTGCCGTTTTGTGACAGCTGTGCCCGCCGAAACCGGTTGCCGGCGGCGACTAGTTCGCGCCGGCGCACGAGAGCGCGCGCGGTGAGAACGACGACGGCGACGACACAACAATAGGGGAGGACAGCTGGCCCAACAGCTGGATGCCGGCGACCGATCGACCATCTGCCGCGCGCGCGGTCCGGACTGCTTCAGTAGTCGGGGAGTACGGGACTGCACGATCGGAGAATATTTTGCCGTAGACTAAAAAGAGAATTCCCGGCAGCGAAAAAACGCTACACGTTTTGATAAAATACGATGATTACGATAAAATTATTGCAAACTACGGTTTTTGTTAAAGCGTGTAAGTCGACTGCCGATCGCCGAATATTCAACAATATTGTACAATAAAAAATTTACAAATACTACTATTACTACTGTCGTCGTTGTCGACAGTACATGGGAGATGATAAACAACACGGGTCTTGTTATCGATTATTTGTTTTTATTTTTGTGCATTGATAAAGATACAGCACACAACAGCTGACGGGCGTGTACAACACGACAGATAACTATGCACACACGCACACACATGCAAACGGAATTGAAAACCTAACCGACGTTCGTTTGTATAATGTACCAATTATCTTTTGCCCCCCCCCTCCATCCCTCCCTGGCACACAGACAACAAAAAATTCCGCTCACCTGCAATAGTTCAAGTCCTCGTGGTCGTAGTGCTGCAAATCGTCGAACCGGTCTTCCGATCTGATCGTTATAGCCGTGTCCATGATACGTGCGAAACGCCGGCCCGACGTTGGGCGCGCGCGAGACGACGACGACGGCGAACAGAGGGCGGACGACGGTTTTCGGGTGTTTTTTTTATCTACTGAGGGTCGCGCACGGTCGAAACGAACTGAAACTCACGTCCCCCTTGTATTTTTCCGTTCAAAACGACGGCACGAAGTAAACGAACTGCTGTTTGTCCACGCTCGACAGTGTAATAATATCGTGATTATTACGTCGTCTGGCGGACGGAGCGAAAATCCCGTTGGATTGCGCGCGGTTTCGACGGCAGGGCGTTCGTACGGCGACGGCGGCGATTTGCCGGGCAACGAGGAGCTGACGAGGAAAAAAAATGGCGCGCGCGCGTAACCGATGCACGTACGTACGCCAACACAATGAACTGCGTTATGGCGGGAAACAGCTGTGCGCTGCGCCGCGCACCGATGCCGCCGCCAGAGCGACGTGCGCGTATTCGTACGCCGCGCACGCGGCCACCATGTTTTTCCCGACATTTTTCACGCCCGGTGTCCGGTAGACGCGGCCACGACGTGACGCACCGGCCGCCAACCTGGGCCATCCCGTCGGTGGCCACCAAAACGGCCGTAAAAGCCGATAAACGGCCTTTTCGAGATGGGTACTGCTCGCGTGCGGGCCGGCCCGTCGGCGTTGGTGGGGATAGACCGGATAGGTGATCGGTGGCGGTATTGGTGAGTGGCCGAGGAACGCGGTGGCCGGTAACGTCCGCCAGGGAGCGGTATTGCGTGCGTCGTGCAGACGTGAATCACTCTGCCGACCGTGAAAAGCACACAATATAATACGTGTACATCCGCCCGGCGCCCCTCCAATTTTTTTTCAAATTCCGCAACGTTTCGACGACCCGAAATGAGGAAATTTTTTGAATTCCTTTAGTGCGCGTCTAATTAAGTTGGCACTAGACGATCGGTATTGTCGACCGTTCCTTTTTTTTTTAGATGTCATCGACACGCGGTCCTCACATCATACGATAATTACTTACCTTGCATGATACAATATATCAAAATATGATCATATAAATCATAATATTATAACGTATGTGCAAAACATCCCTTACAATTGCACACATAATTATCCACTGCCCCTAATACTCAACTTCGTGCCTTCTTCTAAGCATAAATTCATCACTTGGAAAAGCCTCCACTCAAAACAACACTGCCAATATTTTTTAATTTTTCAAACAAATAAACTTAGAAAAAAAACTGTAAATACCTATCCTATTGTAAAAACTCATAATAGTATGTAAATGTTGCCTCAGGCTTATAATCGTTGTTATTGTAGCCTTAATATTAATTTAAAAAAAAAAAAATGTAATATTGTCTTAAGTTCATGATAAACGCAATTTACCTTATATTCGTAACTCATCAATGTAAGTCTATGAAAGTAAACACGATAAATGATAATAAAATGGTTGTGGATTTATTTTTCGGCGATTTAAAGGAAAACTTATTATTTTAATGCGCGTTGATACTATTACTGTTTTTAAGAAGATGTTATTTGTTATGGATTGAGTACACACCGTTATTAATTTCAAATGTACCTATTATTACAATTTTGATCGCTACAACATTGTTGCTGTTGTAGGTATTTAATCTATTATGTGGCATTTATGTATGATACCAATGTACGTTGATAAAACATAAAATACGATTTTCACTTTTACAACAATTATGACGTATGTATGATTTTCTTGTACATACGCACGATATTTATTGTGAATATAATTCATACACACACTAAATTTTTAAAAATAATAGGACGAGTGTGATCGTCGTCTAAACGTAGACAAATGATTTTTATTTTTATGAGTTGTCAAATCTTCAATAGATTGCAAAATGGCAAAAAATCAAAAGAGTGACATCATAATTCAATAGTACTAAACTACATTTGATTAGATTGTGGATTGTATTACAATACATCAAATGTCAATATTACATCTAATTCTGTTAATGCGTACAAATTATTGCTTAATAAGTATAAAAAAAAAGGCCACAGTGGTGATGGGAAGGGTACATAACAATTTCCTTCCCACCATGATTGCCATTAGCTGTTTATTATTAAATATTAAAATGAATAAGTTAAACAGAAAAAAAATTATACATATAAATAATAAACTAATAATGATACAGAACTAAATATTTGAATTTATCATATTATAATTGTAATAAAAATAAAAATGGATAATATTCATAGTGTACAAATTGTTCTAATATTTTATCAGTGATTTCTTAAATAGTTTTAGTTAACAGATTAAAAGCTCAACAATACTTAAATCATACATCATTAATTATTTGTAAAATAACACTAATATTGGTGTTAATATGAAACTCATGTATACTATAATAAAATTTAACATATTTAATAATATTTCAATCATTCGTAAAAAAATTTAAATTTTCTAAAAATAATGAATTTTATTTCAATCAGATTTAAAAATACTAGTTGAGCAAAAACAATTTCCATTATTAGTCTGTTATTATTCCTAATCACATTTAAATATAGATTATAACTATTTAACCAATCTAAGTCGAATAGTGTTTTCTTGTTCACTAGACTATTTAGTATTTAACTATAAATACATATTTTTTTTAACATTTAGTGTAATTCGATCTAATAACCATACATAGTAATAATAATTATTATTATCAGTTATCATTATAAATATTATAGTATAAATTATGTTTGCATATAAAATCACAAATACAAGTCATAAGGTCAATTCACAGGTATTTTTTTCTTTTAGTTTTGTTTTTCAATTTTTGTATAAGATCAAATATTTTCAGTGATGGGCCAACTTTATTTCCTGTCATGTGTATAATTTCTTCTTTGGTGAGATTCAACAATTGTATACCATCAATATTCTGCAAATAATTTTTAATTTAACAAACATAAAATAAAGATATTTTAAACAAACTAATTACTTGGCTTAAAAAAACATCACAATATGTTGCACACTGATTAAATAATAAAAACTCCGATACATCTCTTTCGCTCCACATATTTGTATCTTTTTCCAAAAATGATCGTTTAAATAATTCATGTTCTTCTTTAATACTTGTTGCATTCTTAGAAAAAATAAATATTAATTAATTTAAAGTTTACACTGTAAAGTTATTTCTTCCAAATATATTAATTATCAAAATATTTTAGTAACTGTTCTAAGGTAATATAAAAACATAAATAATTTTTGCCCAAATAACTAAGAATTAAAATTATACTAACATTTTCACTAGCAACTGGTAAAGATTGATCTGGACCTAAAGGTTCAGCTGCTGAAACTGGACTTAGTTCACAAGTTATTTTATTTTTAGCAGTCCATGTCTGAAAGACCTAAATAAAATAATGTTAATATTGTATATGTTAATATAATATTTTTTGTTATTATTACATCCACAGAAGTATAACAAGAAGTAGGAACCTTAGTATGTACTACTAAAGGTGGTGCTGTTACTTTTTTGGCTGGTACACGTTGATTTTTCTTTGACTTTTTCTTTTTATGTTTACTAGGTCGATGCTCTAAAATGAAAATTAAATTAAATCAATTTCAGTCAAATATAGTTAGGTGTATTAAACAATTATTACCTTGAATGGGTTGTGTAATAGGTCCTTCTAATTTATAACCAACCAATTCACACCAACCAACTGGAAATATATCAGATGAGCAACAATCTAACCATTGATTGAAATCATTTTCCCATCCATCAAAATGAACTTCTATTAATCTTCCTGCTGTTCTTACTATAGTTGCCACACATATCAAATGAGGATTCATTAAATCAGTACACTCAAGTTTCATACCACATTTAAATCCGTGGTCAGGTACATCCTATAAATATTTTGATTAAAAAAAATGTATTAACACTAACATACTAATATAATAATATATTAAGATGTATTGTTTTTTCATAATAATTAATATTCATATTATATATTTAAATATTTAAAGAGCTATAATCAATTCAATAAACATATGTGATTTTTTATATATTTTAAAAAAGCATATATATCAAAACTAGATTAAATAAGAGGAAGCCGCATTGATAATAATAAATATTTACCATTTAGTTAATATTCTGTTATATTTAAATATAGATTGCTAGAGTAACATAATAAAATCAATATCTCAGTTTTTAATTATTTTTAATTTAAATACAGTACAAATTTTTCAGTAAATTATCAGTTAACACGTACAATATCTTAGGTCTCAGTCAGATTTTATGTGTTTTATATTTAACTTTAAAAAACCTATTGGTTCTAACACTCAATATGACCAACCTACATGTTCCATTTAGTATTGCATTAAGTAATATAACTGTATTCGAAAAGGAATGAATAGTTGTTAATACATAATTAAAATAAACATAGATAGGTAGGTTATTTGCCTCCACACATATATTCCTTATATTATTAATTTTATATACAAATATAATAATAAATATATATTAAATCATACCATATCGAAGAGATGTTCTGGGGCTGCTATACTGTTAGAACTTACTAAATAATCTTTCCATACAAATGGATCAATAGAATTTTGAGGAGGTTTTAAATTAATACCGTGTGCTTCACAAAATCCAGCTGGCATAATGCTTGCTGATGTACAATGATAACAAAACCAATCTTTTGGTGTACTATTATAAAAGTCAATAGAGATCATTAAATAGCCATCATTCAAAACCTAAAACATTAAAAATATAAGCTTTTCTTAATATACATTTTATTTAAACAAAATAATGGCTTCATCATTACTTTCATAATTGTTGCAACACATATTGATGCAAGATTTAAAGGATCAATTGCTTCCAGCTTCATTCCAACTTGAAAACCTGACTTGAATGGTATTGACATTGGAAAAAGATCTTCTGTAGCATCATCTTTATCACGTAAACCTTTTGATGTTCTATCACAATATTCGTCAGGAGCACACAAATTATGACCTACTCGACCAGCCCAACCAACTGGATGAATTAATGGCGAGTCTTCATGTACCCAAAATACTACAAATTATATAATTTTCATTTATTAATAAATTATGTACAAAACTGTATTAAGTTAAAAATATATTAGTTCTCTAACTTAAAATAAGGTGTTGGTTTATTGTTTGTTTTCTTTCATAAGCCCATTGGCAACAAAATGCATTAACATGAAATATATATATATTTTTTTATTATTATTTGAGTGAGAGAATACAAATTTTGTTCTGACGTCTTCTAAATTATAATCTTTTTTTTTTCCTCCTTTGTAAATCACTACATGACAGCTGAACTGTTTTCACATTGCTTAGCTCCCATACAGCATCGTTTGTTGAATGAATAAGATAAGCATAAAATATATACAATTGTTGAGCCCTCTAGGGTCTGGGAACTACCTTCCTCAGCAACTGGTATGTATATATAAAACACAGCCCGAGATGGCAAACAGGAAAAATACAACTTAAATGGGGATAGGCGAGATGTGCTCGGCGTTAACCTCTTACAAATATACAGTAATACACATAAGATAATTATAACCTGGCTCATATAAATGTAACCTGATCAAACTTTGCTCACAACAGATGTGAATGACGTATGTTTTATGAATGCCACTTTATTATTTCAAAAGTCTTGCAAGCATAATATTTTTTTAGATAAACACAGTAAAGCAATCTTTCAGAAGCGACTAATCATCAGAAACAAAAGCTGATAAAAACCAATTTAAATGTGAGGAGTAGTTTGACCAAACTAAAAAAAATTGGTTGTTACAAGAGGCTACTTTTATATGATACAGAGTTCAAAAAGAAAGTAAAAAAAGTTCTTACCTTGTTCTTCATCATCATAATACCTTAGTTCTAAGCGTTTACCAATTATATTAAGAATTTTGGCTACTTTAACTTTTGATATATGCTCTTTATCAATTAATTCCAAAGTTAAATCAATTCTGAAACAAAATATATTGTAGTTACATAAATATATTTAAATAAGTTAAAAATATAAAATAAAAACTAAAATATTACCGAAATTTTGACTTCAGAGATTCAAATATTTTTAAACGAAAATTTGTAGGTAATGTTCTAGCCCCAGTTAAACGCTTGACTAAAAAATCTTTCCAATCACAATGTTTTGATTGAATAGCTAAAAAATTTCAAGTCAATTAAACAATAATATTCAATTTAATTCTTTTAATTTAAATCTTACATTTCGGAGGTATTAATGGTTTACCCCTCGTTGCACACCATCCAACTGGATGAACAACACAAGAACACAAATTTACCCAAAAATCACTACTTTCTTCAGATTCATACCCCTCATAGCGTAATTTTGCTTTATATCCTAAAAATAAATTAACATTAATCTATTTCTATAAATCAATATAACGTACATAATATATTTTTAAAACACAAACCTGCAATATCAACTATAGAAGCAACCCAATAGTAGTCAGGAAATTCTTCACTAAAATTATCACAATCTGTATTTACAACTTCAACTTTAATTCCAACTGCTATATCATCCCAACATTCGGCCATAGGAGCCTATTCATCAAATTTATTTTTTATTTAAGACAAAATGTATACATGAATTTAAACCATTAACTATATTAATACATACATAACGGAAACATTGAACAGGAACTACATCATAATTTTTGTTAGTCAAATCTTTCACCCAGTCATATGTTTGGGGAATTGGCCGACAAGGTTTTTTATCAGGAGGAAACAATAAATCTTCTTCAATGGGATATGAAGTAAAAGAAAGTGAATCATCGGATTCAGATTCATCTTCCATAATTGTATTAGCTTTAACTTCGCTATTTGTAGCAGGAATAATATAATTATTCACATCAATTTTGGGCTAAAATAAAATAAGAAAGCATTTACAATTTTAAATTATTTTAAAATCTGCAATATGCAACATTACTCATATCTAAAAACTCAACACCAAATGAAAAAACTTCTCAACAAACAGTTGTGTGCCACAAGATAGTAGTGGGGCAAATTAGTCATGGCCACTGGTGCAGCAATATATGTTGAGAAATCATTTTAGTTGGTATAGACAATAGTTAATAGAACAAAGTGCCAAACAAAGTGATAATGTATAATGTACTTGTAAATATTAAAGAACATAAATATGTTAAGTTAATGTTCAATATAAATTATTTAGTTACTAATACAAAGATTTTTTTATTTCAACAGGTAATATACCATTTCAGTAAATAAATGTCCATCATTTACAGAAGTAGAAGATGATTCTAGTTCATCAGCTATATTTTTATTTGGAGATTCTTCTGACCAATAGTCCACAGACTTTTCCATAGCAGCCTTAACACAAGCTTGACTGCAGTAATTTCTTAGTTTTGTGTAAAATGAATGTTTAACACCAATGGCACCACAATTTATACAAACCGCTGTAAAAATATGATAATTATGTACCTATTTAACTTATTATTTTATTTGGAAATTATTAAGCAAGATACAGTAAAATCCCGTTACAACAAACTCCAGGGGACCAAATTTTTTTTTGTTATAACGGAAATTTTGTTGTAACGAAAATTCGAAAAAGCTCTTTATAAGTCCTGCTTTTTGACAGGGGACTTCTGTGACTTTCGTTATAACAGGATTTTTTGTTGTATAGGTATTCATTTTAACGGGAATTTACTATATTACAAAAATAAATGAAAGATGACATTAGGTTTTTATACTCAGATATTATGAATTTAACAATTATTATATTATATATATTTAATAAAACTTGATTATAAAAGTTTTATAAAATAATATAAATAAAAATTATATTGCCTGTCATAAGAAAAAAATGCTGAAAAATAATTGAATGATACAAAACAATATCTATTATAAGAATATTGATTATTTTTACATTTTTTGTATTTGTAATACAATTTATAAATCTAAATCAAGTTATTAAACCCTTATAATAATTATTAGTGTTAATATATACTATTTAATATATCATTAGTAGTAAATAAATTGATAGAACATTTTAAAAATTCAAAGTATATTCTTACCCCTTCCTTCTTTTTCAATGGGTAACATGTTAGGATCTGAATCTCTTTGATATGCAATAGGAGTTTTTAATTTTAGTGCAGGATTTTGAATAGGTTTAATTTTTCGAGAACTAGGTACATTTATTTTTTTTCTTTGTTCACAAAAGCCAACATTATTCTGAATACTGCGTGCATTTTGGAATTTCCATACTCCACTTGACTTATCCACATCCTTTGGATGATTGTATAACATGTAATTGTTCAATTCCTAGACATATAATTCAATTAAGTTCTGTTTAAATGAAAAACTAATTTCATAAAACAGTAGATTTTTAATATTTAACTTAAAGTGAAATTAAAATCTTAACATTAACAAAAATATATTTTGCAATATATATTTCTATATATACATATATACAAATATAATATAATTGTACATTATTTGATAGACATTTCTAAACATATATATATAAAATCAATACAATCTATGGTTTCTTAATGTATAGGTTTAATTTTTTGATAACAATACCCAACATTTTAAATACTATGTGGAGTTGATAGATAGTTTTAATTATTTAATAACTTATACTTTCTTCTTTCTTTAAATTATAGTAGGACAAATCATACCTAATAGTAACAAATACTAACTCCTACAGTCATTGAGCGCTTTTCAACTTTTCAACTAGACTGAATTACCCAATACAGGTAATTTATATTTTTAGATATTTAAACTATTTAATATTTTTTAGGAAATATAATATTAAAATACTTAAGTCAATTAATTAACTAAATTAGTGATATTCAACACAAACTACAAGCTTTTAGACTAAATCCATTTTGAAAATTCAACTTTAGTATAAACAAGAATTAAATAAAATAATTTGGGCTTATACCATTAGTTAAAATTAGATACCTATTAATCGACAGAAATTACATCTTTTAAAGACAATTGAAATCTTACCAAAATGTTACTAGTTATAACCAAATATAGGTTATTGTATCTTTACTACAACATAATATTATACATTTATACATAAATTAAAATCAGTTATAAATAACATAATGCTAAAATATATCATGTATTTATTTATATTTAAAAAAAAAATGTTAAATATAGAAAATTTACTTGTTATAAATATGTATACAAACCATTCTAGGTTGAATATTTCCTGTCTGTGGCATTGTATTGTCAAAGAACCCTGGATCTATTGCTGTAGTATGGTCATTTTCGGAATGGGGAATAAACATGTTATTGTCTCCATTCATCCATACAAAATTCATTTGATCTAGGATCAAATATTAAATAAAATATCTATCAATTTACAACCACATTTTTAATACAAGTATCAAATAATTTAAAATTAATATAGAAATTCTAATTTTTAAATATATAAAAATTGTTTATTAGGTAAGTACATATTTAAATAAATAATTATAATAATTATAAGATTTTAGAAAACATTTTTTTAAATGTTTAATATACTTAACTTACCTATACATTATTTTAGGATTTAACCTAAGTTGTTCATGAGTTAATAACTGTTTATAAAAACCATTCAAGCTAATTAATTAAACACATATTTTTATAATAGCTGTATACACTACAGCTTAAAAATCAACTGGTAACTAAGTTAAATTAAGAATTAAATAATATTTATAAAAAAAATAGTTTGACAAATGTTTTTTTTTTTTAATTATTATTTGGATAAATATTTAAAATCAATAGAACCTGTAAAATAGTAATTATAACTCCTAGAATATTTGGAATATGATTAACCTAAATTTAATCCCGTTTGTGACCTTAATTGATCTTATGTCTATTATTTAAAAAAAAAAATTGTTCTCAGTTTAAAAACTAAAGAAGCAAACTAGTTTAATTTTCTAAAATGTACTACCTTTATGAACCGGATACTCCATTGTTGTGAAAATTGTAGATCAAACCCGCAGATCGAAATTCTTAAATTGCAATTGGTGATGGCATAAGTGCAACATCGAATACATCAAACGAATAAGTCATACGTAGAACATCGCGTCAACAATCGTCGTGTGAATTTAGTTCATTGTAAAAAAATATTTAGCCACCAAACACACGGTACATTTTTGCAAATAATAGAATAGGCATTTTTTGATGAACGGAAATAAAAGAAAGACATAAACATACGCCAATTACCAGTAGTTGATAACAATCCATTAACAGGGTTGGTGGTGGAAGAGGGATGTGTGCGATATCAGAACGTATTATGATAACGATGATAACAGTTTATAAATAATATTGCCAATATCTATGCCATTACAAGTTTATAAACCCCAAGATAACATTCATTAGTCATTACCATTTCGGTCACCATTATTTCATATTTGTGGAATGTGGATTTAAATATTATGATTTCAAAAACAATATAGTTTATAGATGTTATTGTAAAGTATGAAATAAATTATTACAAGCCATTAGAACCAAAACGAGTAAAGATAATTCGTTGTAGTTAAAAATATTAAGTTAGATATTTATTTAATAAATTACCTATAATTTTACCTATTGGTCACCTACAACATTGATTAAATATATTTAATCAATGCCTATAACCTATAACCTACCATGCAATATACATAATTATCAAATTATTGTAATTATGGTAAATTAATTAAAACATCACTTATATTGTCATAAAAATGTAAATTACCAAACATAGGAAAAATATTAATTTTGCAAAAGCTTTTGACAATCGGAATTTGATTATTATGAGTTATGACATAGGTAATAATATGTAGCTACAAAATTCAAACAGAATAAACTTAAAAAATAATGCAACCCCAATTTGGTATTTCTAAAATATTAAAAATTAAGAAATATTTTTCTTTTCCATTATTCTAATAGGTAGGATTCTCATTACTTTATCGAATATACACATTAGTACATTACATTTACATCTATAATAATATATTTATATAATTTAAATCTTAAATCTATAATATAAATTCTAACTATGAATTAATCCAGAAGTATGTGCAGACATTCCCAAATACTTGAAACTTGGTGAATATGTGGGTGGGGGGTATAAAATTGACTATTGAAAACTCTGAAGAGCAACAATGTGTGCAGCTTTTTCAAAATCTGCATGAAATATTTTTACTCTTAAGTTTTTTCCTATTAACTACATTGATAAGTTTATTGGTTTTCCACGTGGACGCATATGTTGATGCTTGTTTATTTTTTGAAAAACTCAAAAACAGTATACCAAAGGTAAATAATAATAATTTGTATAAACATAAATTTTATATAATTGCATGAAATGTTTTGGTGCATACGTAAAAGTTCCATCACCAAATACGTGTTCATAATTATGAAGTATTTCAAAGTTATTCTTACAAATTACAGGTAAATAAAATAACAGAATTATCGTCACTTGAAAAATAATTATAAATTTGACAAAAACAAAATTACCTTTATGCAACAACGTTTGTTTCATTTTTAAAAGTTGTTTTAAAAGATTCGTCATAGTTTGATGGTAATGATGTGGAAAAATGCTTTTTTCGTACACAATATATTAATTGACGTAACAGCTTCATGTCACCATGTCCATGTTTTCAGCAACACCAGTATTTTTTAATTCTCGTATATTTATTTGCCACTTTTAACCGTCTGTATACTACTAAACAAATAATGCATTTTGTAAACTAGTCTAAATTTAAGTTGTATATTGTTACATTGTTTCTATTCTATTAATGTTTATATACTTTTTGTAATTGCCGTTTGGCGTAAATAAAATAAAATAAAAATAAATAAATAAATAAATTTCTTAGCGTATTAATTTGTTTGGTCGAGTATAAAGATCATTTTCTGCCTTTCTTTGCAGTGAGCTTCTTACAATTTCTCTTGATATTACCTGATTTTAATATACCTCATGGTTATGCTCCGAACTTTGAGATTGGTCGATAATTTGGTCGCTATTATTCACAATAACACTATAGCATTGCAAAAATTATTACTACACCGATAATTGATATTTCCATTTTTTAATTGCCGATATAGGTACTCTCGAAATTTAAAATTATTTATTATTATACAACGTTTTTCTCTTTGTGTAAAACCAACAGCGTTAATTGTTATTACGCTGCAATCGAAGGCTTAACCAAAATGTAAAATAAATTTGTTATAACTTATAACTTATAAGGATTATCAGTTATGGCTGGAAACATCTAATAAAAATAGTGTTAGTTTATAAATAAAGCGATAAATATTAAAACTTGTCCCACACGACATGTACTTGGCGAGCACAATAATCGCGATCATAACGTATTATTATACTATTTATACTTTATACTGATAGGTGACAACTGATGAGATACCATGATTGAAAATAATCGTTATACTTTAAGACCAAAACTGTACTTATTAACAGATTTCCGTTGTTCACAATTTTATGTGCAAACGAATTATCGCAAATTTATAAAATCTACTGGTATAAGCGCAAATGAGTCTCAACCGTGGGCAGACACATGAGACACGATTAACAGGGCTTCAAGATGGTCATAAACTCACAAATAATAAATAACTATGTAAGTAAATATTAAAATGTAGGTACCTACCTATTTATACATGAGTTATGTTCAACTGTTCGGGAGTAAAATTGTTTTCAAACTCGCATGTCTACCACGTGATAATATACTCCCCATAAATAACTGCGTAATATCATATAAATTAAAATACTATTTAATATTATTTATAAATGGTAAATGGATAATGGACAATACGAATCGTGAACATTTTCCACTCGTACATTTTTTGATGTGGACATTTCCCCCCTCTCCATATTAAAAAACTATTTAAAATAAGTATATTAAAGGGCGTAACACGTTTCCACCAAAAGTAGACCTTTCCCTTTTCCACCAATACCCGTTTTCACCAAATGAGATCCTCCTAATTGTTTGGTTAATTTACCAAAATAATTTGTATGCTATATGCTTATATTAAAACCTTTAATACAGTAATAAGTTTATTAAAAATATTAATTCTGGATTGAAAAAAAATGATATATTAGTGTATTTAGCTATTTATATATTGTACCTACTTATATATATATATATAATTGGTTGATATTTTTTTTTCATATACTACGACATTTTACGTTTAGATAGTGCATTACAACTGCGTGTATGTTAAAATAAAACGTAATTTTTAAAATTTATAATTCTGTGATGGCCAAAGTGATTGAAAGTAAACGTGGAAACAAAACACTAATACTAAACAATTTAAAATTTTTTAAATTAATTTATTAAATTTCAGGTACGATTTTGTGAAAAGTATATCCTACAATTTTAAAAAAAATAAAAATATCAACTAACTGTATATATAGTTACAATTTACATGACTAAGGTATCGTATACCATAACATATCATTTTTTAAAATTTTTATATTTGACCATTTACAATTTATACCATAATAATTATTATACATCGATTTTTTTCAAATTTTTATGTCTGACCATTTACAATTATACCATAGTATAACTATTTAATTTAATTTTTTAATTTTTTATATTTGACGATTTACAATTTATACCATAATAACTGTTATATCGTTTATTTCACATTTTTATATTTGACTATTTACAATTATACTATAATAATTATTATATCGTTTTTTATTTTTTATTTTATTTGGTGGAAATGTATATTGGTGGAAAAGGGAAAGGTCTACTTTTGGTGGAAAAGGGAAAGGTACACTTTTGGTGGAAACGGGCATCGCCCATATTAAAAAAGCGGGTAAGTGAGTATCGCTCTGCTGTACATTAGGGGGTGGGGTAGACTTCAGACTAGGGTAGGTTAAATTTGAATGCAATGATAGGTATCATTGTATACGAAAAATGATTCTGAACGGAGATGATTTGTCAGTCTAGGATATATTATACTTAAATATTGTCATACATTCTATTTTGAAACAAATTCAAACATTTAAGTAAAAGCTTCAAGATCTTACGTTTAGTAATTTTTTAAAAATAACAAAAATCGAAAGTTATTTATTAAAACGTTATTTTACACGTGTATTTTTGATTTCAAATTAAAATTAAAACTTTAAACACTCGTAAAATTTTTTAAATTGAATAATCCTCTAACTTTCTTATAATTATTCTAAGCTTAACTTATGGACAGCATAGTATTAAATTTTCAATTCTTAGCTTTTAATAGTAAAATATTTATAAATTTTTAACTACCAAATAATGAAAAATATTCATGATTTTGACGAATTGTTGTTAATATTTGAACTTCAAATGCTAATAAAAAAAAATTGTGCCTATGTATTTTTATGATTTTTGAATGAGAGTTAGAACAAGTTATGTGGACCCTTCAATTAAATTTTCAAGTAATTTGTCCCAGCTAAATTTTTTTTATCAACATTTATAAAAAAAAAAATAAAAAAAAATTGAAAATTTCGATTGTCTATAAATAGCTCAAAAAAGTCAAAATATTATGAAAATCAAATCACGTAAAGAACATGGCAATCTAAATAACTGGTAAAATTTTCAAGTATTTACGACTTATACTATTTGAATAACAACAAATATAAAAAATCGTTTGAGGCTAAACCGTTATTTAACAAGGTTTTGTAAAAATTTAAATTTCAAACACTCATAAAAAATTTTTGTCTAAATCAGGTAGAGTTTTTTTTACAGATATTTGAAGAAAAATTTATGGAGAACCTTGCACAACATTTTCAAAAGTTAGTTATAAAAGAAAATTTTTTTACGATTTTTCAACGACAAAATTGCTTGCAAATTTTCGCAATTTTGACATATTTCGTATAAATTTGAACTTTAAGCACTTAAAAAAAAAATTGTGACTAACGATTTTGGATTTTTTTTTATCACTTTAAGAACAACTTATAAGTAATCTTGTATTAAATTTTCAAAATTTTCTGGCCGGCCAAAAAATTTTTATCGTTATTTAAAAAAAAAATACTTAGAAAAATTTAAAATTTCAATTGTCTATAAATAGCTAAAAAAAGGTCAAAATTCTTTAAAAATTTAACTGTGTATAGATAACGCTAATATAAACATTTGGTGAAAATTACAAGTATTTACATTTTACATTGATTAGTTTTAAGTTATAGCAAAATATAAAATTCGATTTTGTCGAAAACTGGTTGTGTAAAAAATCCCGTTTTTCCCTCATTTTTTTAGGATTTTTTCCGACTCATTTAAAAAATATTGAAAATTTCTAAATGTTGTCGTCAGACACAACACTAAAAAAAAAAACACACATCATTGTAAAATCAATACATTCATCGCTCCGTTCAGAATCTAAAATAGTTAATAATTATTATACTTAAGAAGGAAAAATTATAATTAAATTATTAATTTAAACTATATTAGTATTTATTGTTATAATTCAATACAACTTTAGATTTGTTTAGATTCAACCAATTCATTGATAAGAAATAAATATGACGTATATTGGTATATTATGAATGTAAATAGTAAACTAATGTAACAATATTTATTTAAATTTTAATTTGTCATGGCACAACTATAGCAGTAGTAAAGTGATAACATAAACAATTTTCCATTTTAATTTGTCTTGTGAACTGTTTACATTTTTTAAAAAATATTTGACAATTTTGACATACTAAAACATGAAATGAAAATCTAAAATAACAAGTAAACATATTATAACCATTGATATTAAACATATGGATGCGGCATAACACAAAAATCTGTAAGTTAACCACAGACATGTATATTATAATATAGTATAATATACATGTCTGTGAAGCTAACATAATATCTTATCAATTATCTGTACACATCAAGTTTTCTCTCTCTTACAAGAGTTAAGAGTTTTACTTTCCTTGTCACACAGAAGATCTGTAAGAATGTATAAAGCACAGGACTGGACACGACAAGGTTGGAGGGTGTGGGGCGTTGACTACGAAATGTACAACAGGCGGTGTTCAGGGGGGATATTTTCCTTTTAGCATTACTAGCGCCGTCTTAGTGGATACTTATGGAACTATCTATGTCTATCTGTCATCTAGTTCCAAAAGTATCCACTAAGACGGCGCTAGTAATGCTAAAAGGAAAATATTCCCCCGAACACCGCCTGTTGTACAACATTTCGTAACCACAATATTCATCTCGTGTCCAGTCCTGTATATCTTAGTCCGTGGTATAAAGGAATGCTGTATCCATATGTTTAATATCTATGATTATAACATCTTATTCTTATAATTTATCATTATTTGTTATTTAACATAAATCATACTATTACCTGATATTTTTTATAGTAATAACTGTGTGATGTGTATATCAGTGGCGTAATTGAGAATGTTTTATGGGGGGGGGATCAAAATAAATTTCTATGGCAAACTTGTGGAGGGCTTTTTTGCATAGGTATAAGACAATATATAAATACAGCTCAAGGGGGGGATCTATCCCCCATATCCCCCCCGTAATTACGTCCCTGATGTATATAACATAATTATCAACATTTATTAACAACATATTTTCAAAATTTACAATATAATATAATAAAGCACAAATGCACAATATACCATTCTTAATATTTATCCTAATTCCTAGTACAAACAATTGAGTGAGTCTCACTTAGACACTTTTTTTCTTTATTTAATTCACATAACAAACAAAACAAAAATATACATTTTTTTCTTTTACATTGTGCTTTTATTAGAAAATTCACATTTATAGTTAATACTATACATAACTAAAAAATTATATTAGTGATATCAATGTTAATTACATCAAACAATTATAATTAAATTTATATGTGCAATTTCATAAAAAAGTCAATCATATGGAATACATTTGTTCTTTTTTAAATTTTATGAATTTTTGTTACTACAAGAGCGTCTGCCTAATGATTGTATTTCTGGAGATTGTTGAACAACTAATAGATCAGATGTTACTCTATTACGTATTTTACCTTTAAGTTTGTTATTTGCTTCATTTTTATTCTGTATCAAATTTTTGGACTTTGTTTCTATTGAAGATGAAAATTGCTTTTCATGTTTTAGGCGTTCAACTTTTACTTCTGGTAAAATTAGATCAACGTTATGACCAAATTTTAGACATGCTTTTTCTAATGCAAGTTTTGACTTCTGGTCTTCATCATTAGAGCGCAAGTTTGATTTTCTATTAATAGTTTCAGGTGTAACAGAACGGTTTGATGTTCTACCTCTCAACATTTCTGGAGTTACTGACCTAGACGAGCTATCTGAAATAGTTAAATCTGTTAAACTATTTTTACAATTCCTACGCTGTTTACTATTATCAGAACTAAAACTTGATTCTGATACATTTCTACTTTTTCTTTTTCGACCTCTAAAATTTGATATTTTCTCAATCTTCTCTGTATCTTTAGATTGATTTGATATCTTTTTATTTAGTTGTTTCAAGTCTTTTAACTTATTTTTTTCATCAGATTTACTATTTTCTAGTTTGTCATTTGTGCGCAATGATCTTCTAGTACATGGACCATCATCAGAACGCTCTTCGCTTGTTTTAGCTGAAGAGCTATCTAATGTTGAAGGAATTGTCTCATTGAGACCTTCCTTTGAGTCTACAGAAGACATAGAATTAGATTTTGATCTTGTTTTACCACTCCAATTTAATGATTTTTTCTTATGAACTTCATCATTTAGACTTTCTTTTTCCAATTTTTTAATTTTTTCCCCTTCTTCAGCAATTAATTGGTCAAATTCTTCTGGTAAGATAAAATCTTTCATACTAGTATCAAAACTGATATGTTCTAAAATATCAGCAGCTTTAAGATCCCATTTAGTTGCCAAATAATCCCATATAACCTCATTTGGTAGATCAATATCGAATTGTTTTTTAAGTTTTTCTTTTAAAAGAAATATACTTAAGTGTTTATTAATTCCACAAGGCTTCAAACGTCTCATATTTATTAGCAGACACTTCTGAAGACCTATAGTCCATTCAAAATCTTTAATTGATTCTGTATCAACAAGATCACTGTTGTCTGTTGCTGAACAATTTGTCACGTCTGATTTGGACGGCGATTGATTTGACATGACTGGAAAAAATTATGGTTGTTATGTGAATGATTCCAGAGGAATAAAATATTTGAATGTCTGTACTTAAATATTCACATTTATTTTTAAGTATTTACTGTTTGAATTATTTTTTTAATGTATTTATCTATTATACTATTATATAACTATTATTAATACTTTTTTTTAATGATATTTTACTTACTTTTTCAAATACTTTATAAAAGTGTTCTTTTCAACCCTGTAGGTGGATGTGGTCAAACCACCATTCAAGTAGGTAACAATAATACCACCACTCGAAAAAACAACAATATCGCAGGCGCTGTTTTGTCGGAGTTAGTGTAATCACTGTAATAGTGTTATGAATGGGACCGTCCCAGCTTATTTTTGTATTCCCCTTTTGCTGTTTACAGTTGTCCCTCTTTCATCCGTCGCAAACCATTGTCACTTCGTTTGTTTTGAGTTTTCGTAGCTGCGAGACTATAACTTTCAGTAAGCTTCTTAATATTAATCACGATTAAGAATATTAAGATAGTACTATCTTAAACTGCAGTCAATAAGTCTATAACACTGACCACTGAAATTGAACTGTATAACTATAGTGTATACAAAAATGTGTTGTAGTCCAAGCAACTTACTAACTGTATGTGTGTTCATGTTGTACTGTACCTTTAACTATCACTATTAATTGTTCTGTACAATAACGTTATCACTGAATGCGTTGACAACTTCAGATATATGGCAATAATCAACCAACTAACGCGTCTCATAACCTAAAATTAATTTTGTTTTTGGCGCGAACGCACTACGAAGTACGTTTTCAAATTCAAACTATACGATTAATGATTATTGATTATATAAAAATTTAATGTGATATGCGTGCCGTCGAATATCGGAGACCGGAGTACTTATAATCATTAGTATTGGTATTGGCCAGTTTCTAATCATTAATTGTGTCTATAAAATTAATATGAACAATTTCAAAAAAATTATCCTAGATCCGCCACAGTAATATGTGGTACGGTACTACGGTACGTATTTACTTCCGACCGTAGAAGGTAAAACACAAGAACTACAATGTTTGCCTTCCATAATCCATGCGCTCTACTCGCGCTCGACGCGTAAATTTCACGTTCGGTAGTTCGGTACATCGGTATTCGGTTCACACAGAACTATACACTTTCAAGTTGCAATCACTATCCGCTATTATCCTAACTGTATTTGCTCTGCGGGTTCACGTGAATATTAAAATGTTAATGTCGATCTATCCTACTTCCAAAGTATATTCCTGTCGGATTAACTACTAATAAAGAACCAAATTGGAAATTGGAGATTAATCGTCGACTGTCCTGACCTAAAAAACTAAAGAGTAGACAACAGACTAAAATACTAAAACTTTATAAACACATTTAACTGACTAGAAAGAAGAAATTACTGACTAACGTAATTAAATAATTATAGTGAAGTAATGGGCAGTGGCTATTGTAGGCTTGTAGCAATATAGTCTATAGATACTAATGATACTATTGTTTTATGTTTATAAAAAAAAATAGTGTCTTGTTCAATGTCTATTACTAAATATTAAAATATTTAAATACCTAATACATTACTTAATTATATTCATTCTCATCACTACAGTCTAGCCAATATATATATATATTATACACATTTATAAATTTATGATTCATATATTTTTAATCAAATTAAGTTATTATCGAATATCAATTATAATATTATATCATAGCTGCTGGCTGCTGTAGTGCAGCTGTACTCTGGGTAATCATTTCCTAATTATTATGTTTGCCACATACCTGTCAGCTGTCTGTAATAGTGTAATGGTATTTATATTACTGTAAAGTGTTGGTAGGTATCCCAATGAATATCTGAAGATAAGACCTGGGTTCTTACTTATTATGCTATGTATTTTTTATTTATTTTACAGATAGAAAAAGTAGTTGACTGTTAACTTCATATTTTCACATCAAGTACGTAATTATTCCTTTTAATCTTAACATTTTAGCATTAGCAACAGAATCGTTTTCATAATTTGAAGTTTCATTAATTACTGAGAACAAAATGGAGCTAGTAAAGGTTGCTAAAAAAAATTTACGAATTAACTTAAAAAAAAAACTATCACTTATGACTGCTAATGAAATCACTGAACAATCAAACATCATAACTAACAAAGTAAGTTATATTATATGAGGAATACACATGCCTTGAATTATTTAATTATAATGTTATCTTAGAACTTATTTAATTTTGTTAGATTTTCATTTTTCATATTATATAACAGTGATATTGAATTATTTACATTGTTATAATTTCATGATAATTGAATTATTTATATTTTAAGCATGCTATGTTTAAGTTGAATAGCTAAAAGAATTGGATTAATAATATATATTAATATATTATTGAATATAATTATTTTATAATTAAAAATTGTGAATAATTATATAAATTATTACTTATTTAAATCATTTAAATTGAAATTTAAAAAAAGCTATGATTGTCATATTTTCAGTTATTATCTCATCCAGCATATAAAAGAAGCAACAGAGTGTCAATATATCTCAGTATGGATTCTGAAGTACAAACATATAGTATTGTTAAAAACATTTTTGACTCAGGAAAAATATGTTTTATTCCAAAGTATGTCAATACTTTTTTTAAACATCTTTAATGTATTTTAAGTTAATAGTTTGATTTTAGGTACAAAAAATCTGAAATGTCTATGGTAAAGATAAAATCAATAGATGAACTCAATAGTCTGCCAAAAACCAAATGGAATATATCACAACCAGCTGATGATGATGTGCGTGAAGATGCATTGGCAACAGGTAGGTTACTTTATTAAATTGTATTCAATATGTATTTGAATAATAAAATATTTTTGTTGGATGTTTAGGTGGTTTGGATTTAATAATAGTACCAGGCTTAGGTTTCACCACAGATGGTAAGCGTTTAGGACGAGGAAAAGGTTATTATGATCGATGCATAACTGAATATAAAAACAAATATCCATTAAATAATTTGAAAACCATTGGATTAGCATTCAGTGAACAAATATGTGAAGACATACCTACTAATCAACAAGATAGTTTGATAGACTTTTTAGTTTGTCCTTAATTATAACAATCAATTATATGTATAGCACTAAGTATAAAATGGTAATTTATGTTTTAACTTTATGAAATTTTTAAATTTTTAAGTATTTATTTGATGGTGATCAATATTTTTATACATTTCCATTTAATTAGTTACAATGTTTTATCTAAAATAAATTAATTTAATATTACAGTTTATACTTCTACACATATTTAAATGTTTATTATATTATGTTTTTTATTATAAATTATTATTGTTACATTTAATTTAAAATACATTTATTTTATAAGCTAATCAATAAACTAATAATTATTGTAGAGATATGTAACATAATATAGTGTATACAAATATTATCAAGTATAAATTTTTTTTAAATTGTATACTAGTAACATTCTTAAATTATAAATATCTAGTTCTAGTATTTAATGAGCATACATATATTACAAATATCATATGGCTATAAATTATTATAATCAGTAGTCACAAATTATATTAATGCTATATTTTTATATTATTTGAAAATTTACAAAATTAAAAATAAGTTCTACATTCAAATATTATAGTATGTCTGAACAAAATAAATATTTAAAAAATGAACACA
Organism: Schizaphis graminum; assembly: GCA_020882235.1. Lineage (NCBI taxonomy): Eukaryota > Metazoa > Arthropoda > Insecta > Hemiptera > Aphididae > Schizaphis > Schizaphis graminum. Next base: position 91,391,686 of record CM037032.1, read on the forward strand.
TCAGTAATCATTAATTTTAACTGATGACCCATTATAACTTAAGTATTAATGCAATAGGAGATGATATATATTGTTTAAACTAAAATACTAAATATATTTTTTGGATTTATTAATAACAAACAAGGAGATGCTGTGATATGATTATGTATTATAATATATAAATTAGGTTTATAATATATTTTATGGATATATAAATATTATAACTAAAATTTACAAGTTACAACTGATAACCATGCTATTTTCACAGTACGTTTGTGGAATGTTACAAATATATATTTGTACAATGTGATTTAATGTACGTACAAACGATATGAGAATTTATTAACAATGATCATGTATTAATAAATAATAATAATTTTATATTTAACGATACAATAACAATAATAATAATAATCAATACGCATATCGTGTATTATAAGTAATATTATTATTGTTATTCCGTTATTTGAGAGACGAGAGTTAGAATGCGATGTCATCAGAGAGAGCCGAACATTTTTTGTCCCCGGGTTAGCGTGAGGCTCACGGTGACCACGGACACGAGGAACATGATCAGACCAACGCACGCGGTGATGAAGCGACACCAACACCTATGCTTCTTCCCCACTTTGATCTTCTGCATCAACTTTTCAGCTTGTTGCGTGTCCAACGTGAATTGCAGTCCGCGTAACATGGCGCCGCAATCCTAAAAAGACAAGATAAATGATTAGGAACTACAATGTATAAAGTGGCGTTTATACGTGGCTATACAGTATGGTATTAACTATTACTATTATATTTTAGCTAAAACGGGAAGGGAAAATAAATAATATTAAATAAAATTGTCGTTCAATTATTATATTGTATATTGTTATGAAAATATGAAATTATGTGGATAACAAAGATACCTAAGCAAAAACGTTTAAAAAAAAATCACCCAAAAGCGTTTTAATTATATCAAATTGCTTGGAACAGTATATTATTTACCTTTCGGGCAATTTTGGATCTCGAAATAATATAATCGTTCGATTGCCAAAATTCAAGTGAGTGTCGAGCATACCATTTGTAATAGTAATAAAATGTATATATGTATAGCTAACTATAATAGTATATATTATATTATTATGTATGTCGATGCGTTCCGCCGTTCACTCCACAAGGACCAAGTGTTTAGGTTAATCAAACGGCGATAGTAGTAGGTAGGTATAGGTATACATGCATAGATATATTATTAAATAACTATCGAAAGTGCTATACGTCAAGTCGAAGATACGATTACGGAACCCTAAATGTATTGTAAAAGTCGAATTTAAATTAATGTATTTGAATTAACCCTAACTCCTGGGTATTTTGGTTTTATACTTCGTACTCTGTTCGTCAAGTGAGTAGGTACTAGGTACCTATCCATGTCGTGGTAAACAACTCGAATGATAACACTGATAGTTTTTCTTTTTATTGTACCTATAATAATAATATACACGTATGGTTCTCAGTTCTCACGGGTATCCTTTATGTAATATACTGTAAACTATAAAGATAATTGAGGTTTAAGGATCTAGTTGATATATTAGACACATAAATATAATATCGCGGCTATTGTAATAAGATTATATTGACATCAAGAACTCAAGAACTTATATATCTAAGTTATAAGACTGTTGAGTAGAAGTGATTTATCGTGTGATATTGATTATTGGTCAACTAAAACATCATATGAATTATTTTGAAATACCTAAATAGGTTATTGGTGTTATGCATATTGTAATAGCTATGTACCTATCTATAAGATATAACGACTAAATATTATACAAGTGTACTATAATTATGAGTTTAATTGACTTGTAAATTGTAATAGGTACTCGTAGTAGAAGATTTAATTGTTTATAATATATAACACATATTATACGTATATATTTTCTTAAGAAGTACAGATTGCCATAGACATATTATATAATTAGCTTATTTTTCAAATCATATTATAGCACTAGCGCATATTTAGTTACTTTATAGCACTGTACCTACGTCTGGAGCTCTACACTATGCTCCAAATAGAATAGGTAGATAAAATAAAATTGATACCTAGTTTATTCTAATAGTAGGTAATATTATATTTAAGTCATTCAAACAAATTCAAATTTTTCCTTGATTATTTTTAATGATTACTAAGTATACATTTAAGTAAGTAATAAAATATTTACAATATATAGTAATATACCTATCTATTACTTAAATGGCAGTCTTTACAATTGTATGCACTATGCTGCAGTATCTGGTAATAATACACTAAATTACTAATTATATTACTATCTACTATACACCATAGGTAGAAACGGTAGAATAATTGTACACATATATATTCAGATGTCAGAACAGAATTTAATACTTTATTTTACATAATTTTACGCGTTGATTTGTGAAGTAAATATATAATTTGTATGAAATATAAATACCCATAAAAATAAGTCAAGTTACATTTATTAAATATGAATACAATTTTTTATAATAGTATTAAAGATTCGCAAAGAATAATTTTTTATAAGTAATATTAATGATATTTTAGTTGTAGGTGCTCATTAACACTTAAATAGATATTTTGCATTATGTGGCATATTGTTTTCCCGATTTCATTCTAAGAACATTGTTTAATAAAATGTGTCCTTCTAAAACTGTCATTAATATTTTATCATTTTATGTATTATCATGTGGACAAATAATAAATTATATACAAGTGGATTGTATAATGTATATATTCTATTTCCTGTGATAAATATTTAAGGCGTTTGGTACCGGTTTTGCAGTCCCGTATTGTGAATTCATGTATGTATATTATTAATGTATACTGTATAAACAGTTTTTCGTGAACACTTTTCATTGTTATATAATCTTATTTAAATATTAAAAAAAAAAAATGGTTTTTATATTAAATTTAAAAATGTAATTATTATTACAACAGATTACAGGATTAGGTAGTATTTAGTTAAGTAATGCGTGTAAACAATAGTTACCTAATCTGATAGTTTAAATAAAACCTAAATATTATAATTTATAAAATAAACTTTTAATGAAAACTGAAGTACATCGTATAGTGTGAAGATACACTTTAACGTTTGAAATAAATATACAAGACATGTACTAGTAAAATATCAAGCAATAAGTACGTGTGTATAGATTTATGCGCCTGTTTCAAATTGCAAAAATGTATAAGAAAATAAAAATGTTTTCATCACAAACCAATGTGATTGAAAAAATAAACAGAGAATAACTTTCACTGGGATTAGACGTTTTTATTTCCTTCCATAACTTAAATACAATAACCTAATACCTATAAAATTTAAAAAAAAAAACCTTAAATGTAAAAAATCTTTATGTGTTGCAACAAATTAATTATTTCAAATCTATTCATGTAGTCGAAAAAAATAAAACTTCTAAATCACAGATATTGTTCATTATCTAGTGACTAGTGTACCTACTTACTGTTTTTTGAAATACATTTTTTTTTTTTACTTATTTTGAAATTTTATACACAAATTACGCGTTTATGACATAATTCTTTTGATGTACTAATGTATACGTACAGGTACGTAGTATGTATACCTTTATTTATAATATGCATATGCGCGACTTACATAGGTATATATATTATATTATTTATATAAACTCGAATAAAAATGAATACGTGCACGTATACGACCACCTGTATTATATAATAACCTAATATTTTGCTCTGCACCGAGCGACGTGCTGAAAACTATATACGTGTATCTTATACATAAGAGCTAATCTTAGCCGCACGCAGACACGGGCCGACGACGTCGTTGAATTTTTGATATTCTACGATACTAGTATAATATATAGTAAAAAATTATATTAGATTCGTAAAAATACGAGAAAACGGAAACAAATAAATAGAGAATAACCCATTCTTACGCTGTACGCGATATTATTTTTTTTCCAAATACCCGTTTACGCCAGAGCTGCATATGTTTAGTGTTGATCACGTCTTGCATCATATAATAGCGATCACATACGATGTAATAATACGACTATATATACGAGTATAGTTGATATAATGGACGTAACTCAGTAACTGCCGCACGTGGTCTCGTGGGTGTGCTACGGCCTGGTAGAATATTATAATCTATTACCTATAGGTACACGATCTAGCCGGTCTAGGCACTTACGTTCAAGTCTATCTGAAAAAAAATCACATATAGGTACGCGTACACACGTCAAATCTTGTAAATTGTATGACATATCCCTGCAGTGGCGATCCTTTTATCAAATAATATAAAATTCATTGTTTATGAAGTCATTATTCATAACGACGTTTTAACTAATAATGAATTTTACGATATTTAAGTTTTTTAATTATTTGAGCGACAAATTTACAACATATTATATCTATAAATAGTTATAATAATTTTAATTTTTAATTTCGTACTCCAAACAGACTACATTTATAATGATATACGATATAGTTTAGTTATGTCTTTAAATAAAATAAAAAAATATCTTCAAAAATGGAAATAGTTTTTTTTTTCAGATATATTGAGCCGTGTTCACTGTTAAAATGAATCACTCTGCTGCAATAAGCCGACGGTAACTACCTATTAAGTCGATTTTCGGAAGGAGCGTGCGTGTGCAAAATGCGCCGTGAGAATGCGCAGACGACGAACAAAGGTGACTATAAAATATTATTATTATATTATATTATTATTGTTGTACAACGCGTTTGTTCGCATATTACGTAAAATCGGTTTTATATACCTACGTTTTATACACGCCTGTATTGAGCGAGGGTGCCGAGACCGTGTTATATCGTCAAGGTCATCCGGAAAAAGCGGTCGCGGTCGCGGTCGACACGGTGAAAGCGGACTCGAGAAAGCAAACGGGAGGATTTTCGTAGAGGGATTTTGTGGTCATGTCGTTTATTCATAAATGCGTTCAAGTATTATTATAGGTATGTGGGGAAAGACACTATTTATTTTCTCTGACGATCATGCGTCTTTTGCTCTTGGTACTTTTCATAAAAACGTAAGAGCACACAGTTTGAATTTTGAACTCAGTTTTTCAGGAATACTTTTTCAGTGTACTCGTCAAAACATAGTCTGTATAACATAGGCTGTAGCTAATACTTTCTTTTTATTTTAGTATTAACTACCGGCGAGTAATTTATAGATACCTATATATGTACTTATATTATATCATTCGCAAAATATTACATCAAAATTTAAGTACACTCAAAACTATTGCAGGTGCAACTATAATTTATAATTATTGATTGTAAATTAATATTTTCCATTACACCTATAAATGTCATATTGAAAAAAAAACAGTAAAACCCTCCTAATGAATCATATCCATAAGAAATTATAACAAAACATTCGTTTATTTTTCATAAACATTTTTTTACAACAAAATGTACGATAAAAATGTTTTTAAAACAACAAAATTTATCTAAAGAAGCGAATTTTAAATTTAAAAATATCACCTTGTATAATGTATATATTAAATGCTATATAATATATCTATATAGCATGTATGTAAATGTAACTTATGTAGTATGTTGATATATCACACGTAGAATTATACAGGGTATTTGTTTAACGTAAGACACTCGTTTTACTTAACTTTGACTTAACTTCGTTTTTCTAAATTTTAAATAATTATTAAACTAATCGTTCATAATTCAGTTTTATATATAAGAAGTCACTGAACAAATCTGATAAATATTTACAAATTTATTGTATTATAAGAATACACAATTTAAAACTCGTGTTGTTAAAAAAATAATAATCAAAAAATATTGTATTTTAATGATTTCGTATTATGTAAAAGACATTTTAAGAATAACCCTGTACATATTCTTTTATGAGTTTTTGATATAAACCCATATGATTGTAGAATATATAATATAATATATACGCGTGGCGTACGCACTGCTTATTGTCGGACGATACGCTCATTTCCGACGTACATGCCTCGACCACCTTGACGACGATTGTCATTTTTTTTTTACGTAAATACCGCTGGAGTACGCGATCAACAATTGTATTCCATAGGTGAGAAATATTCGTTTCGTTTTTTTACGTATATACCTACCACGCGTATATAATATATCATTAAAATAATACAATACGACTATAACAACTGTTGAAATGGGCGTAGTGTGTACCGATCTTACAGTATACGATCTTCCACGAGCGTGGGACGCAAAGACGAATACCTAATTATGTTTTACTTATTTTTGAAAATATTTTTCCCTGACGAATGACGAATATAACGACCACGCCGAAGCCGGGCTGTCATTAAATTAAGTCTGTAGGTACATAAAATAACACATTTAGTACATACCTAACCATATTTTGAAACGGCTATGACGTATAATATCTAACACTGGAGACTTTAACGATCGGATAACCTATCGGTCGTCAATAACCGATCGGTACTACAATGCCAAATCACGTAGGAAAAATGCTCATAACATCGATAAATCACTATACCCATAATACACTTTAAATCCTTGTATCCGAGTTTTATAATCTAACACCTATTCCCCCCACCCATATTTAAAAAATATAAAGAACATGTGTATCTATAGGTATCTTACAGATTTTATTTTTATGTAATGACTCACAGGACACATTATGCACATACTTAATTATGATATTATATATGTAATACGGTTTCGAGCTGTTTGTGCATGTTCAGCTACGTTCGCTCCTCCTATATATTAGTAAACTATACATTATATTATATAGATTATCAGCTTCCGTTTTCAGTCCATTCGTTTCCCACAATATTACATGTTATCATCATTATTGTACGTTACATATAATATTATTATTATCTAACAAGCCACAAGCGGCCATATTATAGTAAGTTAGTTTACGCACGTAATATGGCTATATAGCTTATATATTATATGTTATATTATTAACGCACGTATACGCGGTATACCTAATATATCCATTGCGGCATTATACAAGCATGATGTTACCTTCGTTTTCGTATTATATATACATATAGATATCTATACTTAACCTATACACATAATTTATTCTGTGGTCATTAAAGATAATAAGAATATAACAATACTCATACTAATATTGTTTAATTGGTTCTCAGAACGCACTGGGTCACAAGTTTACTATGTACTTGGTAATTAAAAGAAAAATTAATTAGAGTAGGTACCTAAACTATAGAAGCTGAAACTAGTGTACAATATATAGTTACACTAACATATATTTTTTAGCTGTACCTATTATTTTTATGTTGGTAGTTTCTGGTAGTACATAAATACTATTATGATAATTAATAATTCACAATGTAAATTTATTTATATTAAGTACTATAGATTTATGAGAAAAACAAAATATGTTTAAAAAAAAAGTACGAATATCAAAACGTTTTTAAAAATTAATATTAGAATAATACTATATTAATTTATGTAGGATTCAGTAAGTTATTAGGTAATTTTTTTAAATTATTCATTTAAAATCTTGATTTATAATTGATTAAGTTATCGGTTTAATATTTTAAGCTTGTATAATACGTATAACTTATCAGTATAAAATATATATTTAAATTTTAAATTCAAATAACAAATGAATCATTGATGGACAATAATTATAGATAATATAGAATAAGTAATAGAAATACTTTTATATCGAATTATAATTTATACAATTATATAATTATTTGTTATTGATAAATGCATTTATGTATAAAGTGAAACAAAGTACAACGTAAGCATAAAACTAAAAATTTAAAATAAATTATATCTAGCAATAAATATTAAATATATAGGTACAGTATAAAATGAAAAAATGAAAATTCTATAAAGTATTCCACATTCATCGATACAAGCAAGAACTAATTGTATAATATTTAAACAAATTAAGTACCTACCTATCAAATTTCAAAATCACATTATTAATTGCATTTAAATTCAACTTTAAAATACTTAATAAAAGACTTTCTCCTATTATAAATGTAATTAACGGCATACAAAAAATTATTGTCAGTTGTTCCATGTAAAAATATTATTCTAATCTATATAACTCGTATAATGAGCATATAGGAACTATTAGACAAGTTGAAAATGATAATAATTCTTCATTTCACTCTTTAGTAAAAAATAATTATTAAGTATGATAAGAATTAAAAGTTAACAAAACAATTAACTACGAAAAAAAAAAAATATTGATTTGATAATAAACAATAGTTTTGAGTACTTAACGTCAAATTCGAAAAATGTATAGACTAATCAAGAAAAATGACTGATAAGGTTAACTTGACAGTTAACAAAAACATTGTACATAACCCAATACCTCCTAGATACATTATATCAAAATATGATGATATTTATACAAATAATAATAATAATATTAAATATGATGATATTCCATTTTAATATATTATAAAATATATGTAATAAAAAATAAAAATTATATATAATAAAATGACAAATACCTCATACTAATTAGGTAGGGACTTCATAATATAAGGGGCAAATCAAAATGAACTAAGACATAATACGTGTCATATGAATTGTTTGATAAATTATTGTTATTATATTATATATCAATATATCGGTATAAAACTTAATATTGATTACATATTTATATAGGCTATAGTACGTCAATCTGTCCTTATATGTATCGACAAATTAACCTATGGTAAAAAGTCGATTATTAAACGTGAGATACTTAACCTTTGGACACTTAAACTCCTCCACCCGCTGTTTTTAATTTCTTTTCGCTTTCATTACGTTTCTCATGTGTTACATACACAATAATATATAGTACCAGTTATTAATTATTATTATACGTAAACATCTATAAGACACATATTTTGTTATGTACTTGAACAATAATGTACTCATATATATGCATTATTATGATCGATTTGACTTAATTTTTATATACTTATCATATTATGTTGACGTGTTGTCGTCGTGCTATTAAAATTCTCAAGTTTACTTTCACGCAGGTAAAATAAAACCTTTTAAAAGAAAATTTATGTTACTGATATATACAATTAGCTTGGTATAAAAACAAAAGAACGATTTTTTTATAACGGAATATTTTAATTTTATACTTTTAGCGATAATTCATACCAATAAATCGAGGTTACAATTTATAACAGTTATAGAATTTATTCAAAACTGTAGTTGAAAATATTATAATATGAAGAATGTCAAATATTAATTTATTTATTTCTAGATAAACCGACGAATTAAATATAAAAATAATTAAATAAATAATACCAAATAATTAATAAGACATTATAATGTATTAATCTTTATTTTTCCCTATGTAAAGATTCATCAGATAATGACAATAAAATATTAGGTAATTATAATTGAAAAAACACATAGAAAAGTGAATTTGTACCAGACAATTATTTATAATTTGGAAAATATATTACCTATTTAATAAAATCCATTATGAGAAAACAAATGCAAATTGTTGGCCCTTAACTCTTTTCTTTATGCATTAATACATATAATAGCGAACATATTATATAAATTAAGAAAATATTTTTCGACATCAGTAGTACATCACCCTAATTTATCTTGTACATTCAAAATGTAGGTACCTATTATGACAATATAACGTCATAATCGATAAGTGTATTATTCCGTTTCAAATCAATGTATATTTGAGTACACATGAGTACATTGACCATGTAAATGCATGTTTATGAATTGAGATTTCAACTAAACTAAAAATGTCAATAATCATTATTATTCATGGACTCATGTACCATATTTTTTCTATCGAATAGTTACATAGATTTCCAGCTTATAACTTACTATAGTTTATTCGTTAATATAATTTATACTGGTATACTTCCATATTGTATGAATTTAAAAAATGATCATAGGTACTTGAAAATAATTAGGGAAACCGAAATTATATTTTTAAGTATATTATGGTAATTATAAGCTATTCAGATGGCAAATCTTAAAAGAATATATTTTTTTTGTTTATTTAAAAGTTTTTGAATTACCTGCATCATTTTGATTTAATAATTATAGAATGTTACCTAAATAAAAATGTATTTCTCCATTTAACATAATTAATTATATTAAATATATCTTTAGAAGCATATATTTTAAGATTAACACTACAGAACACTAAAAACTAGTAGATAATATTATGTTAAACATAAGTATCTAAATTATCAATAAGTAGATTTAGCATACGTACAATAATAATTCACTGAATACCTATGATTATAATATTATTTTAAATAAATTCAAAAAATAAAAATACTTAAGAACGATTTTTTTTATAATAATCAAATTAATTATTTTATTTCATACCTCAAATTTTTAAACAAAAACAAATAATATACCTATAATCTATATAAATGGTAAAAAAAGATATTATATAATCACAAGAAAAATTTATAAACACATACAATGCACTAAATTTGTTGCTCAGTCAAGTTTACAGGATCATAATATTATGTTGTTATATTTTTACGAGAGTGAGAGTAATTTTATATGTAATAGTGTAATGGTAAATACTTATAAAAATAATATTAAAATATTAACGGATATATAAACATAATACATTTAGCTTTCTCGTTTTGTTCCGTTATTAACTATAAATATTCAAGTCATAATAATATGTATATGCGTATACTCACAACATACTAGACACTGCAGGTATTATAAATTAAAATACTCAATGTGCAAAAAAAATGATACATAAGTTTTTTAAACGAACTGATATGAATGCCTACATATTATATTTTATTAAAAATCGAAAAAAATAAATTACGTTTGTTGGTAAAATTAGGAATTTTGAAGATGTGAATAGCGTGTATAAGTTTGGGTTCCAGATACACAAATTCATGATATTTATTCAATAAAATAACGTGATTAAAAAACTTAAATAATCATACAGATGGGTACGCTGCAGTAACCGACTGAAAAGTGTGTTGCTTGTTCATAATAATTTACGATCTCGATTTATTATTATTATATAGCCATTACTTGTTACAAAATATAGTATTATAGTGAACTAAAACGTAGGTACCATTTACTACTCAGGATTTTAATCGTGGTTATTGTCCGTTCTTTATGGTGTAAGCAAATTTTTATGTGTATGCGTGTATAATAATATAAAGGTATGTATATTAAGTGTATTATTAATAGCAGCCATTTGGCCATGACATACTCCAGATTTAAATTGTTTTCAATTGCATAAACACATATTAACTATCTGCGATATATAACTATTAATACTTGAATATTTTGTAAATTATGTACGATTCTAAAAAAAAAAAAATTATATTTTGATAGTAATTAAACCATTTTCATTAGGTACCTATGTTTGGCAAATAATGCATTTGGTTAAGAATAATATCAAGCGTCAGCTAATTCTAGTTACAACAATACTCATAAGTACTTAAGTAGTATCAAAACGAAAATGAAATACAATATGCAAATTACAATGTTATGAAATATATTAATGTATTCAAAATGTTGAATATAGTATATACCGTAATTCGAAAGGTCGAAAAAAATACATATATCCCAATATTCTACAGAATTTAGAAATTATATGGTATATTATTCATAAATAGAATTAAAAAGATAAAATTGGGGGATGGAATACCTCAATCTTGTGTGTACCCTTCTGTGTAACCTAACCTTATTCCCTTCTAAAGATTTTTCTGGAATTGAATTGGAATTTTAAACTGGTTGGTATTTTTTAAGTTATAAGGTCTTTAAGTATGTACAATTTTGTGTCTCTAGGAAATATTACATTCTTTCCAATTATATATAACACTAAATGTATAATAATATTGCAATCGCTACGTTATGGACCAGAAAAGGTACAAATAAATAATATGAAGTGCGAACTCCCACTGATTTAGGATCGTGATTCTGGTCGCGTTTAATATATCATATTATTAATATTATGTTATAATAATAACACACGTGGTTATAATATTATTTGTTTTTATGAAGCAATTTAGTGGTATTGCTGTTTATATAAAATTATAAACACTTTTTATGAAGTATGATATACATTAATTTATAATATTTATATGTGTATAAGTGTTAATGTACAAGTAATGTACAAGTATAAACACGCAGCAATTGGAAACAAGTCGATAACGTGACCTGCAGTGTTTTATGGTAATATAATAAATTGTAATAAATTATAACTATCTATACAATATTCGGTTATATTAAACTAAACGTTCACTCATCATAATAATAAAATTATATTATATTACAGCTCAGAGTACTTTGAACGAGCTTATAACCGTTCGTATTTTTTTTACATGTTTTTTTTTCAAACCATTCACTCCAATGTCATCTGTACGTTAAAGAATTACGCGTAACGCCGATAAGTGTTATAAATATTATGGTGGTTTTATTATTTATGTGCAGTATATTGCGTGTTAGTTTATGATCAACAAGTTAAAATGTCGAATACCTACAGGCTACAACTACATAGTAAAGCAAAAGTCTATGTTTAATATTATTTTTGTAATTTGTAATACAATACGCTGCATTAATATCCAATTATCTTTATTAACGGATTTGATTTTTCTTCTAGGGAGGGGGGGGAATATCCTTTTGGTCAAAAAAATTATACTTTCAACTCTTTATTCACTATTCATATATTGATGATATGAATTATGGTGGTAACTTATGATGTCTATGCTCTAGTATCTAGTGGGGTATGGTCCCTATGCCCCCCCTTAAACGCTGTGCCTGATTATAATGTACGTTCACATTATCAACACTGCAGTAGATAGTGGCATCACTCGTAATTTATTTTAAATAATTGATAATTAATATGAGCACATGAGTAGGTATCTTTTCCAATGGATTTGAAAATTTTAGCGTGTCCGCGCAGCAGAATTTTAGTTGGAACCCGAACCAGATTTTATAAGTTATTCACAACTTGATTTTATACGAACTCATAGCTATATCTAAAGACACCTATTTAAGACAGTTTATAAAAATACATATAATAATCACAATTTGATACGAAAATATCTGATAAGATAAAAAAGATCTGAAAAGATCTGATGTCAATAAGTACGAGTTATAATGTAAGAACTAAACAAACAGGAATCAAAATTAATTTTGGTTTTGACCAAAATAAAATTAGAATATTATCTCTGTTAATTATTAAATAATATAACACTAATAACCAATAAAATAATTGAAATATAATATAATTTAAATTTAAAATAGGCAAATGAATAGCATACCTATTAATATGACTTAAATGATTCTACACTTACTTTGTTTTTATTTGTTAGTATAAATAATAAAAAATACATCTTGCGTGCATATATTATAACTCAAAATTCAAATGAATAAAAAAAAAACCCGCCAGACAGTCAGGGCCGGCGCAATGGGGGGGGGGGGGGCGAGCAGGGCACTTGCCCGGGGCCTCGCGATTTTATGAGGGCCTCGCAGATCAAAACTTGTATATAATAATATATATAACCATAGCGATATATGATTTCGCCCAGGGCCTCGCAAAAGCTAGCGCCGGCCCTGCAGACAGTGTACCTAATTACGCCTAGCAGGCCAGAATAAAGACTTGTCGTTAATTATAATATTATAAATATATTTACCTAATACAAACGAACTATTATTACAATAGATTCATATTAACTCAAAAACATTTCATTCGTATAGACGAACTCTTCAAGATTTATTCAAACACGTACTTCGTCTACACTCTACAATACCTACAGGAAATGCATTAAACGAGCTAACATTTAAATGAAATTTTTACATATCTATATAATATGCAATGATGCGATACGTTATATTATATTAATACTCTACGTATAGTTTTTTATTTTATATTTGTATACATTATGTATCGTCAGTGTCGAAGTAACTAATTAAAGATGATACTGATAAAAATTTTAACTCGCACATGTTAGAATAACATTAATAATATATAAAACTTTCCCTGTCATCATCATCAAAACACGGTGCTTGATGGTATGCAATATATAATATGATAATACGTATGTATGTATAGGTACATATCATAATATTATGTATGTACGACGTACGTATATATTTTTGTCTGCGAAAGATTCAAAGACATTATACTATAGTCTATATAACGTATGACAGTATGTCAGTATGTATTTAAATATTTGAGTTTTAAAATACATTGATGTTATTTTATTTGGTGGAGATTAAATGCCACGGTATTTTTGGTTCATGAAAACGTCTAAGTGTGTCACATTATAATTTATTTGTACTTTAGTCTTTATATTATTATAATAGAAGAAGGTATTCATTTAATGTGACGTTTGCTCCAAAAAATAATACGAGTAATATTCTTGTATTTCTATTCAAGCAAAACGGAACAAACGTGTCCACTACAACGCAAGGTCCCTTTTTATACGCATATTTATTTAAGTATCTACATGCAAAAGTACAATCCAGCTCCACTTCGTAGAAAATCATGCGGTTTACATGCTCACGTTTAACTGAGTACCCGCTATCGTGATTAGTCTTATAATTTAATAAGTATTTTCGTTTGTAATATTGGTCAATAGGTCGATGTAAAAGTGTTATAACTATATGCACATTTTATCTTTATATTAATGTTTGACACTAAAAATATAAAAATAATTAACAACTTATTAATTCGAGTATTATTTAAACATGAATTTATTGCTCATCATTCAAAGCTATATATCATTTTATTATTATTTCATGTTTTATAAGATATAATAATTTAATATTATTATGTATTTTGAACCTAACATTGAAGAACTGAAGTAACAATAAACGTTATATAAAATGGTAATATAAATATATAATAGAAAGGATTATAGCGTATTCAATAAATTACTGTAGTTGTCAAATAAATGATGTGTTTAGCTGAATATAGTTAAGGTATCAATAGATATTCTTAAAAAATTATTTATGTTGTTATTTAAATTCAAATCTCAGTAAAATACATTAGTGTTTAGGCGTGTTTTGACTTATTAGAGTGTCCTTAAAACAAACAAAAACTACCTAAGAAATGCATAATCAGTATAACTTATACGGCCTTGCTTCAGAATCAAGCCTGTTGTATTTAGTGTACATAGCAAGAATATCAATACCTTAAAGTAATAATGAAATAAAATATAATATATACACAATATACATAGCAGGTATTATATTATTTGGAAAGCATTCTCAATAATTAAAAATTTAGAAATATAGTTAATAAAAAGTAGATATCAAAGTTCATAGTGATTCATTTTAGGCCATATGATATTCGTTTTGTTTAAAATGTAAATAATTACGGAAGTATTCTAGAAAATATTATACAATTAATATTGTGTAATACTATTAAACATACAGGCTGTATATCTAACCATTGTGTGTTTGTCCGTTTATCAATAAATCATTGATAAACGAACATTCTCAACTGAAGTGACAGTCGAATGAATTATTTAAACATACATAATTAAAATATAATATACGCTTGAATCGATCAATATACATTCTCTGCTGTCCATCAAGTGAATAAAAAAACCTTTCCGCACCTAGAATTCTGAAAGAGTGGCAGTAGGGATATAAAAGAATAGGATAAAAAAGGTACTTACTTGAAATAAATGTTCATTATCGTAGACGATTTGGGGACATTAGTTTTAATTTTTACTAACTTAGATTTTGATAAAAATTATATTATTTCTATATTTTTGCAAAAAATAGCGTATCTAAACGTAATATTGCGTTTTGTTAGAATACAATCAATTTTGAACAAATAACAATACACATTGATGTTATAAGACTTTTAGATTCCGAAGGGAAAAAATAAAAATAAAAAATTAATCATAAAAACAGAAAAATTTAAAGAAATTTTATACACTAGTTACCTAGGTAGGTAGGTTTATGTTTACATATCCCGCGTTAAATAAGCGGTCATGCGGAACACATGTGTAGCGCGCACGGAATCTCACTAGTCTCTCACTATCTTTCTATGTATCCCTCCTCGCCACTCTCTTTCTGTGCGTATGACGTTTGTTCGCGCACAAGTCCAATAATAATAACAGTGACGATAGAGATAAGTCGTCACAGTGCGGATAATAATAATGACAATAAATTATTATGTTATTATTTGCAGCGTTCTGTACACCGCGTGGTCGACGTCATACAGGTTCCCCAGCGGCCAGCACCCGAGTATTTATATTTACCTAGCTATACGTATACCTATATAATATTATGGTGTTTGACTCGGGTCGAGCCGGTGCACTCCCAAGGCCACAACGTGCTTTGCCATTTTCACATCGCCTCTCCCGTAATTTGGGTCAATTCGAATCGCTTCCAAGGCTCGCGTGTATTTCGAAACTCCATATTCGTTTAGGTATTTATACACACAAATATAATATAATATACGTATTTATCATGTTTTCTTTGCATTAGTTTTTGACCATTTTTGATTTTCGTGATCCCCGTAGACACATTACTACAATTTATAGTATTAGAGACAGCGTATGTATGATGGCGTACGGCACACGCACATACAATATACACTCGAAGTCGATTTATGTCTATATAATCTAAACCTAATAATCATAATATGCATGAAACTAAAAACGATTAAATAAATTAATAAAAACAACGTGATCCGTTGTTACCTATAGAAAAATATTTTTAATAAAAATGTAACATTTTATGACCACAAACAGATCGGCACGTTAGGTTTTTATCGAGATTTTCGATCAATATTATACAATAATGAAAACAAAAGCATTAAGCAGTATATATGCTATACGTGTTGATTGAATATTAAAGGTACTCATATGGATAAGTTATACCTTATGGTTTATACACTTGTACACGTAGACGTAGTCCTACTTTTCCACGTCTGCTTTAAAATCGATTGTAATAATAATTTGTAACTTAACGGTGATTGAAAAGAAATGTTAAACTGATAGGTATAAGAAAATGTCTACTTTGACTTTGACCGATCGAGTACACTTATACGCACTACTGCACTACTATAATAGAACCAAGTTAAATCGAGAAATGATTGTAAATACAAACGAAAAGATTAAGAAGTTATATTTTGCCGTACAATGCTACACGCGTATACGTAAAAGTACTGACATAATATTATTTACGTATATATGTTTTGAAAATAATATCAAAAAGCAATCAAGAGAATATATATTTAAAATATCTATATACTTACATTTTTGCATTTAAAATTACATTTTAATCATATTTAAATGAGACAATATTAATTCACGTGAATACTACTTAAATTTATTTTGAGACAAATATTCAATTATTTATGTATTTTCGGAATGGTGTGCGAAGCGTGGTATAAGATTCCACAAAATGAAAATCGAATCGTAACTATGATTTCATAATCATATACAAAGACATATTATTGTATAATATACTATATATAACTACTTTTTACACGGCATAGGTAAGTAGGTATTTCGTTTCAACGTGGACGAAGACAAGTCACCTGCATTTTCTCGGTCATCGTCGCAAACACGAAACGATTATACTACAGGTCTGTAGATAATACAAAGGAAAACATAAAAAAAAAAAATAGTTATCGATATTTTATAAACCTACACATAACATACGATGTTACGTAATTCTTAAACTTATGTCGTCGACCAAAAACACGCTAACGGATCTGCAGAATCGACTATCATATAGTATGTATATACCGAGTGTGTGCTTGTATATACCTTTAATATTTATGTATAATGTATTCGATAATTCAATATATATACATATTTATTATACTGTGGTGGTATAGACGTTATACTGGTATATCTTATACGTTACGTGGAAGTTTTCAGAGATAGCAACATTCAATATTGTTTATATGAGTAAAATTGTTAAATCTTTAGAAACAGACATGAAACGTTATAATCATACTCAATATGTATACGTATAATATTTAAAAAAAAGTTTTCACTTCAAATTTAAGGGAGGAAAACATGATCAGGAATTCGTTTCCGGATTAGGACGTAGGAACCAGAATAATTATAAAAAGTCAGTATCCGACAAATTCATCAGCTGTGAAGCAGTTTGTAATAATAAAAACAATAATAATAATTAATAATATAGATATTGGTCACCCCCTTCTGATCCACCGTCATAGAGACCATAGAGTAATGTCGATGCACCGGGCGTGCAGTTTATGCGAAGCAATGACGGTGTCGATAATCGAACAATATGAGACGCGGAAGGCGTCCGTGAACCTAAACAAGTTACAACAACGCCGTATGCACGTAGACAATTTATTCTATTCAATCTGCAGTTTCATGTATTTCGATGACCACCACCACCACATACATATAGTCCTAAAAAATCGATGGACAGTATTTTCGGGCTGGTTTCAGAATTCGAAGGTTTGTTTTACACGAATCTTTGAATGCAGGGGACAGTACTCGTGCGGTATTCGCAGTGTCATATGTCTTAACGAAATCTACGATTACACGTGTGATTCAGTAAGTTCATGGCCATATAATATTAGATGATTACGAGACACCGTAATTATTATAATTACACAATGTTGTGCGATACATTTGTAATTCGTCATTAAATTTTGCTCGGCGACAATGATGTATATATACCGATTGCAAATGTGCAACATATTTAAAAGAGTTGATTTCTGATTTCTGTAAAAGTACCTGCAACATATTTAGGACAAATAAATAATATAATCATAATTGATATTCGAATGATTGCGTAGAAAGGAAAACGATATGACGACTCGCCTCGTGCAGTATATATATATATATATAACTGAAATATTATGCACTTAAGTTGCAGTCTCACTATCACGAAACTTTATTATTATTTTTTTTTTTTAGGTATTCCTCGGGGTTTCTCACGAGTATAGTGATCTTATCGTAACAATGATCATGTATTCACGACGACAAATCGTCCGCAAACGTACGTGAAGTTGTTTCTTATTCGTTTAGCGTATAAGCTCGCCCGCTCGACACGCGTAACCGCGACCGCAATACAATAAGCAGTGCACTTATACACAATATACGTATACTATTGGTTTATGGGTATGTGGTAGCGACACAATAAATATGCGCGCGGCACCGTATAACCGCATTTCGCGTTGCGGTCGAGAGGGGTCGGCCGAAGCACAGACCAGGAATTATAATAATACCTATATTTCATATTATTATTATTATGCGCTATACCACCCGAAGACGACCTCAAAAACGAGCACATCTTGCGCACGCTCGCAAACCGTATACATTATGTACAGAATTATATATATATATATATAACATCAAACATAATCGTCTTGTTCATTGTGTCACCACATCACCACCGCGACGACGCAGCCGTTGCGCAACCGTCGCTGGCCTTAGATATGTATAATATAATAATACAGCGCTGACTGCATATAGGTATAGTGCGGCAGACGTTATATTGTCGTAGACTTACAAACCGCGGTTAACTGGGATCACGCACCTATATTATACGTATATAGGTGGCATACGTATTAGTGAATATATATATACGTATATTCATTATAACGCCGTCGTCGCGGTCGTGGTGCGGTAATGATAATAGGTGTTTGCAGCATCGCAACTAATTGGGCGGCGGCGTTTCCATCTGCTGTAGAGGCACAAATGAATAAGACGCAAGAAGATTTATTGCTGGGTGTTTGTGTACATATACGGTCCATCCAACCCCGTCGTACATCCGATGATGATAATGTCATTTCATCCGGTGGGTTAGTTATAGTCTGTGCCTGTACATAATAGCTGGTATAACATTGGTCGGCGGCGTGAACAATGTATGCCTGTACGTATATATGGTGCGCAATAATAATAATAATCATAACGAACACGCGGCGTGGCAATCGTGTCTTGTATTTATACACACTTGCATGCATGGATATTGTACATATATATATATAATTATACGCAGAGCGCGTTTCGTCTTCCGGCCTATACGCGTCCGCGTGCAGTTCGTGATGCGATACAACTGCATAATATAACATAATATATATAATGTGCACTGTGACATTGTTATATGTGCATACCTACATTATATATTTATGTATAGGCTTACCTAACAGAGTAACAACCACCATTACTTGCGCCAACACCGGTGTACGTCTTAAGGACGAGAATAGGCCACGAGATGAGCGCGGACACCTGCAGTAGACAGTAGTTATAATACAGCGGGGAACAGGGTGGCGTTTACGGTTTCGATTTATGCAAATAAAACCCACAGAGAGTTGTCGGCATCCATATGATCAGGGACGAGTAAAATCTATCATTTCGTACAAATGTCTATGAAAAAAATTATTGCAGGGCATATGAATTTTTAATATTTTCAAATTTCTATAGTAAAGACTTGTGTAGTTTTTGCTTAATGCCAGGAACGAACATGTGTTAAGAAACAATGTTTTTATTTTTTAGTTTTTTGTGGTATATTTAGACCTATTTTGTGGCTATGTAAAATGTACTTGAATACATAGGTTTTATCCTATAATTATTTGTGAGACGCGCATGACCTAATTGCGCCTATGTACAATTAAATATAGGTATACGCTGATATGTAAATTAGGTAGTATGGGTATTTTTATACCTACGCTTTATGATGGTCATTGCCGATGAAAACGGTGTGATCCACGAAGTTCTTCAACATTTAGAATTTTTACGCAACTCTTGCGGGTATCGTTTGGGTTAGGGGGAAATGCGATGAATGAGAAAAAAATATTTCACCATACGACGTGTATTGTATAGCATTATATAGTACATATATGTAAAATATATATTATGTGTAGGTATACTATGTATTGTATAAGTACCTATAGTTCCTTGGACACCTCGGATGGTAACTATATTATATTGTACGCTCATATAATAATAAAAACGCACAACGAAAATCAAGTATCTTTAGTACCTAATACATAATACTGTTTGTAGGTTTTATTTGTCGAAAACCTCGCACACTGGTTATACGAGTTGTATCAATTTTATACATAACTAATTATTCCGTACCGATATGTTTGTACTCAATATATATTCATATTATACAAAGTTATTTACGTAATGACTAAAGAGCCCTTGGTATTGTCATTTAATGTGTAGTATAAGAACATAAAAAACTGTAAGAGTATTGAATATGCTTTACTCAAAACATCATAATATTATGAATCATTGAACTCTGTACACCGTGCGTACACTGTACACTTAAATTTTACATTATCTACGTTATATTTATATATGGCGTTCGTATAAGATAAATTGTGCTTTTTAAATGATATTTTTTCGATCAGTGTGAATTACTAACACACTGATACTTTAAATTTTTATTTTAGAACTTATTATGAATTATTGGTGAGAAAGAAAACATGCACTATTTTTTAATGCAAAATAGACTTTCTATTTAGTACTTAATAGTTTTAATCGTTATTATGATACAGGCCAATCAGGTGCTAATTTGACTGTAATATTATAAAACCATCAATTCATACATGATGTATGTATTAATGTATTAACAGTATTAACTAATGTGTTGAATGTCGATCCCGGGTATTATAAACATCCGTTTTTTTTAAGTTATTATTTATTAATAAATTAGTAATGGTATATATATGTAATGTATTATAATATTATACATTAGTATATACATATTTAGTAATACGAATCGTCATGGATTTCGGAAATAAAATTGATTTCGATTCGTCAATATAATATTTGTTTACAAAATAATCTTACATGATTGTTTTTATAACAGACGTTGACCTTAAAATTATTAGAATTTTAAATTTTATTATTATCTATCGACTTTACGATTTCACCCTGACTACACAAACCACCAACTTATTCGATGAAAAAAACCTTCAACTGTCTAAAAAATATGATTTAGAGTAAAACATAATTCGGTAAACATTACAATTATCTCTAACCAAAAATATTTTAAAGATAAAATAAATCTCTTTATCTTTTATCTTAAACGATCATGTATTGTAATTTTTAATAAGCAATGGAAATTAATAATAATATAGGTACTATTCTTGTTATAAAATCTCGTAACGGTATTGATGTATTATTTTTTTATCGAGTTTATGTATATAAATTTATATATTTTAATTTTTAAGGTCATTAATTAAATCAAGAAAATTTGCAGTTATTTATTCACTAGTTATATATTAGTAGTATATTTTTTATGAATTATACATATGTGTATGTGTGTGTAATGTGTATGTTTAATCGTTTAATGTGCTTACAGATTCCTATATTTGATTAATAATTCTTAGAAAACACGATTTGGATTAAAAAATATTATCGAGTTATACATACGTATTTGTGCTAATGTGAGCCATAAAAAATAAAACTTGTTGGAATATATGATTATTATTTAATAGAAATTTAATGATCTATATAATTATTATATATGTAACACTATGTATATTGTACAATGTATTGACTATTGACTGTATTATTATAATTTATAATTATTTACATGTTTACAACAGCATAACATGCGATTATTATTATTTTAACGTAGGTGTGTTTAAAAACGTAAAAACTAATTATAAATATTATAAGTAGGTATCTATAACTAATTCAAAATAATATATTAAAACACTATATGTCTATATTATATATATATATATCATTAATCAGGACTAGGGTCATACTACTGTAGCAAATCCTGTTTGTGAAAAGAATTGCAACGAACTTTAAAGTTTAAAATCTTGTACGTAAAATCCTGAACTTTCTCAAGTCTTTTTGTAATATGTGTCCTCTGTAGAAATAACCATACAATCTACTACTATAAATATTAAATATACAATTTTCAAAAAATTACATCAAACAAGAAAACAACAATATTTCCAAGTTGGGAACCCCAACATAAACACACCTTAAACACTGAAAAAAATAATCAAAATGTTTTCTCAGATAAGCATATTAATAGTACTTCTCAAATTGGTAAAAAAAAATTAACTTATGTTTATACGTTAATGTTATATAAAATTCCAAACTTGATAATCCTGATTTCCTGAAAAGTTATTCGAATACAAAGACCATAATTAACTTCCATCATATCCGAACCGAAAAGAAAAATCTAATAATCCCTTACATATGACTTCTGACTACAGGTATTAAAAAAATCCTAAAAAATGTCAACTAATATTAATACATTATTTTAAAATTATTGAAATATAATTTAAATAAAGAAATTTGCTTATATATTTAAGAGGACGTAGTACTCACATTGTTGTCTCCGTCTTACACACGTGCGACATAGCAAATTTTTGTTCACTAGTTTTAATATTGTGCTGTTAGTTTTGATACTATAGAGTGAACTGGCCTGGCCTATTATAAAATTCAATGGTAAGTTTATTATCCAGGGTCCTACGTAGCCTTTTATTGATATTATTATATTTAAGTAAGTATTATGACCTTTTTGAAACTACATTTTAAAATGATCATAACTTACTTAAAAAAAAACAATATAAATAAAATGCTACGTGAGGCCCTGGATAATAATCTTGCCTTTAAATTTTATAATAGGTCACTCTAATAATACTATAATAGGTTCACTCTAATATCAAAACTAACAGCACAATATTGAAACTGGTGAACGAAAATTTGCCATGTCGCACGTGTGTAAGACGGAGACAACACATGCGGGTTCTACGTCCTCTTAAGAGGTACCTACTACTAATAAATAAATTATTCCTTTTTGTATTCATGTCATTAAATTTTTTCTTGTAAATTAATCAAATTTACTTATTGTTTTTATAAGTATTGATTGTAAATATCTCTTTTAATAAATAATAAATATCGACAATTAAATCGAATATGATGGATAAATAACATAATTAAATTTGTACTTCCATAGTGTATGATCGTAAGTTATACACTTTTTAAAGAAGTATTCATTGTATTCAATGTACTACCAAACAGCTATTTATTACATAATATAGCAACAATCATAATTCTTTTGGGCTATAATAAACGTGCACATCATGTATTGATCTTTTGTCCGAATATATAAGTAACCCGCTCGATCTGTATTGTTATTACTATTATACATTCATTCATACAAATACAACAATCGGTATTCCACACATAACATAATATAATATTTTTATAACTATCAAGTCACATACATACATAAATATATATTTAACGTTGTTGAGTTTTTTTCTTCTTATATTTTAATGAATTTGATTGGATAGGAGGAGGTATTATGTAATTCTCCATGTATGTAGCTACGACCGTACGGATTAAATTAACAGTATAATCAGAGCATTACAATAATAATATTCCTCATCAGTAGTATAATATTTTGAGTATGACCTAAGCGGATCCGTTCTTTTTGACATAGTTTAAACACTGGGTTAAATTAATTAAGACAATTATTAAAATAGATAAGACTGTTTTACATTAGCATTGCATTATGAAGGTTTTTGTTTTTAAAATGTTATTCGAAAACGGTAGGTCATAAATAGGTAGTAAATTTTTGAATGTTTTATTTTCTTATGCGATTCAATGAGTTTAGTTAAAATATAACATCGAAAACAATGAATTAAGTGTCATTGAATGAAGCTTAAAATATAGGAATATATATAAATATTTACATATTTTAACATTTTTAACTAAGAACAGGTGATACCTATCTTACGATATCTTACGATAGACTCGTTCTTAATATACAAAATGTACACTTATATAGAATAAATATAAGATAAAGAGATATGATAACTATAACGAATTTTAAAGTGACATTTAAATTAATAATAATTATAAATCAATATAAATCATATTGCTTACGGTAAAATTTCAGAATAAAAAACAATTTCGTTGCTAAATTAAGATGTGTTATAGAACAAAATAAAATAAAAATTTGAATTAATGCCGAATTCTTAAAAAAATCTTATATTTACATAATGCTGCATTTTTTTGGACCACAAAGATATTTAGATACGATTTCGGATTTTTCACCGGATGTGTAGATTCGAATCGCGGAAAAAAAAGTCCCGGTAAAAAAAGTCCCGGAAAAAAAAGTCCCGGTAAAAAAGTCCCGGTAAAAAAAGTCCCATACTAGGAAAAAAAAGTCCTGATGAATATATAAATACATAAAGTCATATAATATCATAAAAAATGTTAATTACTTACTTATACACATATTAAAATATAATAATTAGGTAAAATTGTATTGAAAAATACATTAAAGTTACATAAAAAGTATCATGAAAAATGTTTATAAATAATAAATAGTCAATAATAAATAAGTCAATAATAATAACACAATTAAAGTAGGTACCTATATAATTATAATAATAATGTTATAAAAATGTAATATTACAATTAGGTACACCTTTTTCGTATATTATGGCTTACGGCTGTTAAAAAATCTAAAACACCGATATTGCCCGTTTGTATTTGTATACATAAATTTTGCAGCCGTTTTTCTACTGTCCGAGTTTGCCCTAGTTTTTTAACAGTTTTAGAATCTCCTACAGCATCTAAAGCTAATTTCGCTTCATCTGCGGAAATTTCCATTTTTATTTTTCTAATTAATTTCCAAATAGTTGGATGTTTATGTCCACATAGCTTTGAAAATCGGTTATTCCATCCTTCAGTTATATTGTTTGTTCGATGCCCTCCAACTAAAGTGGCATTATGTACATTCCACGAGGAAGGTGAAAATATAGGTGGAATTTTTCTAAAATGCAAGGTAGAAGCTGAACCTACACGCCTATAGGTACCATTTACATAATATGAATCAAAATAAGTTAAAAGGTCTTCTGCATCTGGAGGCATTATTTCTTTTAGACATGTCATTCCGTCCAGTACTTTATCCTGTGGTAGGAAAGCTAACCCATCAATCATACCGCAATATTTTCGAAAATTATTATCTTCTTTATAAATCCCAGACAAACCAAGTTTCTGAATTTTTCTATGTGTCGATTGACACAAATGATAAAAACAACCGTTAATCGTAATATGAGTTCCAAAAATATTTTTTGCAGCATTTATGACTGCTAATTCAAAATCTAAGTGTAAAAATTTAGGATCTGGGTACAAGTCACGATCTTGACATTCTTTTAATAAAATACTAAATATTTTTTCATATGTAGATTGACTTTTTTTCTGCAGAATGCAATATACTGATGTCACAAACACGGAATTTATTTGTACACGAATGACGTATAATTGCTTAAAAAATTCGGGAGCAAGGCCAAAATTTCCGTCAACAAACCAGGTATCAGATTTGGCCAATAACGACAAATAGTTATCAGTGGCGAACATTAAAATTCTATCATCAGAATTTGGGCCATTATCATACAGCAAAAATCTTTCATTTCCATATTCTCGATACTCTCCTAGTAAATTAAAAAAATATGTGTAAAAAATAAAATTTATTTTTTAATGACTTACAATTATGTGAAAAATATTAAATTTAATAAAACAATCAACTGGAGAGTACCTAGTTTAAGGTGTTAAGCTACATTTAGTATAATAATTCATTAAACGTAGGTAGGTACTTAATTTAAATAAAAATTACTTTTAAAAATTTACAATATTATTTACCTTCAATAATTATTTCGTTTCTACAAGTAGGTTTAGGTGGATCATTACATGCTCTGTGGTTTCTAATTGTTCTTTTAAGATATTCTTCTTTTGGTAATTCAGCGAGTATACTTCGGGGTACGTTTGATACCACTTCCGCGAAAATTTGAGCAGGTAAATCGTTTGTTAGTTTAGCTTTTTCCACCATTAGATTTTTTATTTTAGTCGCAGAAATAAGATTTTCATTTGATTCATGCACATGATCGTTATTTACAGAAATTAAAGTTGGCTTAGTTATGTTCAAATCGGTTTTTAAAAAACATGGACATTTCATAGAGCTGTTTTTTGAACACCTCCAACGAAGAAAATTAGAGCACTCTTTGTGAAAATTGTACAAAAATCCCTTATGCGCAACCTGAGGGTATTTTTTGTTAGAATTTATTAACTCTAACTCCATTTTTTTAATTTTAACTGTGAAAAAATATAAAACTTAAAAACAAACGTATAAACGAAATTACGAAATGAAACGAGGTAATGATACGATTATTCGATGTCATCCAAAAGACTGGCAACAGTCTATCTATATTACCTATATTAGTCATTACCTATATTATGACTGTGTGATGTTCGAAAATGGGGAATTTTCTAGTGTACCAATTAATATAGTATCAAAATATATGGCTTATGATAGTTATTATGGTAGATAACAAATATATTTTATACCTACCTATACATTGCACACTAAAATAAGTACAAAGTACAACTGCAGTATGAGAATAAGTAAACTTTTTTTTCTATTATTTATTAATTATTACTTATTATTATTTATTATGGTAGATGACAAATATATGTACAAATATTTTATTCATTACATTTACACACTAAAATACAAAGCACAACTTACTATAGAACTGTACAAGTACCTACAAGAATAATATTTTTTTTTCGGGACTTTTTTTTCCTAGTGTGGGACTTTTTTTACCGGGACTTTTTTACCGGGACTTTTTTTTCCGGGACTTTTTTTACCGGGACTTTTTTTTCCGATTACCGTAGATTCGGCCGTGGATCATCCACAAGACGTGGACATCAGTTAACATAATATGTTTCTGTGTATTCGTAATAAAATACACATATTTTATCAAATTTATTATAAATTGAGTTTTGTAAACACGAAAATATAATAATAATAATACACGTAATGTGGTCGAGACGGCGGCAGTGATAGGAGGTCGGGCAGTATTATTATTGTTGTATCCAGTCTGGACGCCCGTTTACCTTGCAAGGACGGTCACCAACACGTAAACATTAGACAGGTTAGATTCCCTATTCAACATACACATACATACATACGCGGGTATAATACGTATCGGATTGCACTTATCGTAGGTCACGAGCGTAAGGACCTTTTTGTTTTTATGTTTGGTTTTTGGGAGGGAGGTCCGAGAGTATATATATACGCGTGGTCCGATGAAAGTAATCGATATATATATATATATGTATATGTCCAAGTGTGTTTGCCGTGTGCTTGATCTCAAGGTTCCTGGGAAGATCGTGCATGGTAAAATTCCAAGATAAACACAAGTACTATCTCAAGTCCGCGGAGGGAACTGATATCGAAAAAAGAAAAAAACAGGATCTATATGCGTATTACGTCGTATGTGTAATAAGTACGTGTTTAATATAATTATCCTAGTCACAAAAATGCATATCCCCCAAACCGATGTAAAATCATGCAGACGACCTCGTTTATGATACAATAAATAATATGATATAGACTATTGATCCCCGATTAATATTCTAAAAACATATCATTGCCCAATAACGTACAAAACGTATTTCAAAAGTTCAAAACAATATTGTACAATATTTTGACTGTGTATGAAAATAATTTATTTTATATTTAAAAATTTTTTACTTAAAATTAGAATGTGTAACATAAAAATATCAACAAAAAAATTCCATAGTCTATAAATAACAAAAAACGCTGAATAATTTAAAAATTATAGTATACCTAAAATATGATAATTTAAACATTTCGTATAGGTACATTTTAAGTCAGAAATTTTTAAACTACAGATTTTGTCGGAAACTGGTTTTATGTAAAATTTCTTGTTTTACCATAATTTTTATTGTCTTTCCCAATTATTTTTATAAGGCTTTAAAATTTTTAATTTTTATCCTTTTTAGTTTCAACGTGCCAACACTGCCAACTAAATCAAATTTTCTGCCAGAAACCTCCCTCAATGTTGAAGATTTGAAGCATTTTTACTGCTCCAAAAGGCGATGACTGCAGACAAAATTAAATATACATATTACACGTTGTAAAACCATACATTTACCGCTCCGATGATAATCTAAAAATATATTTTATATGTCAGACTATATTACAAGTGAACATTTCAAACCAAATCTATGATATCACTAAAATACTGTTAATGACTTAAGTCTACATAACTATATTGAATACACGTAATCATTTTCGTATTGAAAAGGTTAATGGAAAAATGTAATTTGTTGTACGATAATGCATAAAGAATATTACACACTTTGAAACACTATAATTGTTAAGTTAACATCAAAACCTCACTTTCGCTCTCACTTCAGTCGCACAACACTTAATCCAATAATTAAGAAATATATGTTATGACTTATGAGTGTAATACTAGGTAATCCGAATACTCCATTATTCGTTAGAGTTATTTACGTTTGTTTTTGAGTATAACTATAGTTCTTCTACAATTTAATAAAGAAAATGTTTTTAATTTTAGTAATTTATAAAAAGTTATATTACGGTACACAATTTGCGAATACATACATATTATTTATTACACATTTCGTTAAACCATAAAGCAATTGATTCCTCTGAGATGGTTTATAAGTGCGACGATTATGTTGTAATAAACTTATAAAGTTATAACTATAAATTACTAATGATAATCATTATGATTTATAAGTTAATTATATCATCGATGTAGAGAAATTTCATTTGATTATGCGATCAAAAACAGAATTTAAAAATTATAATAATAAATACTTAACAAAAATTATGTATTGAAAAATAAACAAACGACAAATATTCAAAAACAAAACGATGAAAACGTGTTTAAATCGAGATCGATTGATAGCCGAAATTGTATTTATTATTAATGGCGATTACAATTCTTAATAATAATAAAATGAACTTCAAAGGATCGAACAATGCATAATACTACAGTCACTGTAGTACAGTGCAGTACGACGAAGGAGAGAAATTAAATTTAAAAAAATTTCATTAGCTCGATGCTGCAGTCACTGTTTCACAGGTATAAGTGAATAACCAAATTGTTTTATTAATTACAATTTACTGGTATTTATTATAATTTATAATGAACGCATGAAATTTATGGTTACAATGGCGTTATTTCAGATTTTTTCTTAAAGGCTAGTAAAATTTTTAAAATTTTAACCAGTAATTAAAAACAACAATGTTTGTAATGGTATTAACAATTTTATTTCTGTAATCTTCTCCTGTTGGTTAATAAATAAATATATTTTTGTTATTTTTAAATACTCATTAAATATTATTTGAAAGTAAAAAAATAAAAATAAAAAATAATGAATAATTTAAAAAAAACATAATGTTTAATGAACCTATATATTATAATAATAATAAAATATCTCATGGATAAAGATAATAACAAAAATATAGTAAGTCTACTTATACATGTAAAAACAAAAAAAAATAATAAAAATGCATATTAAAGTAAATCTCTATAATAGGCAAGTTCGAATTCACCAATAATCAGTTGTGGGAAGGGGGAGGGGTGCTTTTGAAATTAAAAAATATTTTATATTTAAAAAATAAAATCAAGAAACGACACCTCCTCGTCCCCCTCTCTCCGTCAAATGACACCCGAGCTTATGCGTTACGACCATTCGACGTAAAAACTATATTATTATTATTCACAGCCCGACCAGCTGCAATTTTCGCAGATTTCGCCTGATTTGGGCACGGTTTAGAAGTGCGCAAACACCGCGGGAATCGCTCGGAAATTAACAGTGATCAGAGATTCATTGCCAACGGTTAGACACAATGATAATCGTCAGCTGCGGGTTCATTATATTATATTATATTATATGGGTAATCGATATTTCGCCACGGCGGCGGTTGGTCATGACACGCGGACCAGCGCGTTTCACAAATGAAACTCACACACACACACACACACAATCATAATATATAAGTACGCGTCGCACGGCGGTAGATTAAAATCTCATCGTATACGGCGATTATCCCGTACACTATGGAGTCGTAGGTAGATAATATAACAGCGGTAACAGTGATATTATGACGTAGTAGAGTGTAGTGGTTACTGTGGTAGTGCGTGTCGCGGTATAATAACAATATTATACATATACACACATATATATATATTGTAACGCGCGAGCGTATAAATGTGCGACGCGCATTATCATAATATATTATATTATTATTATTATTATTATTGTGCGCGTCGCGATATTATAGTCCGCGAAGGGCAAAATCGAAGGACGGGCTCGACGCTGCCCGCGGACGGTTGGAGACCGGGATTCTCGCGCTGTTGCGCAGACGGTCGCGTTTAGCGGGTGGTATATACCTAATAGATGAAATCAGAAATAATTTACGAATCGCAGACGTCGCGCGTTGCAGTGCACATACTGCACACAATATACGAGGCGCACGTGCATTAGTAATTGATGCGCCGAAGTGATCCGAAACACGTTCGCGGTGACAAAACATACCTACCGAAGGAAGATCCACATTTAAAAGATATACCTACGTCCTGTACAATACCGTGCTTTACCGAATTCAACGATTTTAAGCCATTCGACTGTCGGACCAATGGGTTTTATCATTTTTTAAGACTAAGAGTACTTACATAATTAAATTATGTTTATATGTAAATTATTGTATTTTTATCCGTAAGCGTAATATTTGTGTCTAGCTTCCTTTTTTCATTCCTACACTCGTCCTGATTGTTTATTTCGTTTAAAAATACATGATATATATAAAATTCAGTTTTAGCGCCAATAGGATTCCTTCACGAGTCACAAACTCACAACTATAACATGTTCGCGAATTATATATGTATGTTATTAAATTGTTCTTCCTATTTTTATTTGTGTTAAAAGGCCGACCTATAATCGTTTAGACACTTTCAGTGGCCGAAAGCTCAAATTATAATTTAGTCTCATAGCGCAATCTTCCTATAATTCGATCATTGCAAGCACAGGTATAATTTAATGCTTGGTACTATTAATTAATCTTGGTATTCGTATAGGAAAAAAAATAATTTAACACTAATTATTGTCATTTATCCCAATGATATTTACGGTTTTTTATAAACTATTTTAAAAACAACACTTATTGCAATTGACTGTACGACAGATGACTTCGAGGATTAGACGAAATAATAAATTTGTGTGTTATAATATATTGAAATGTATACTATGCGTATGTCACAAATATATATTATACATATATGGCTATAATATATAATATATACAACACGCGCAAGGAACAATCACCTTGCGCATCTCGTTACGTCTAGTCGCGATGGGACTTACAGTATGTGTATATTAAATTTGATTAATAATAATAATAAATTATTAAACAATATAAAAGCTCGCGAAAATTAACATCTGCATCCCAATCGCGAAATCGATTAATAACGTTTGGCAACGAAACAATTCACAAGCACAAAGTATACTTTAATTAGTGTTTATTGCGTGTGTTTTCTGTACGGGACGTGTACAAAATACGTCTGTTCACACGTATAATATATTATACGATGATGATATTATTGTACAGAGAAACAAATAAATATCAATTTGTTACAAGGACAGTGCGCTGTCGTCGTCCGCGCTCCTTACTATCATTAAGTGTATTGCTTATATATAAAAAAAATACCTAATCAAATACCTAACCTAACCTATGGGTAAATACGAAAAAATTGAAGACTGCATAAAGTAGGTAAGTAAGAGTAAGTACCTCCTATAATCTATATAATAGACCTAGACAAGTGCCGCAATAATCAGAAAGGTAAAACAATCGTTCGCGGAGGCTTAACTACCTGCTGCAGGCTGTTGCGCATGTCCGCCACATCCGAACAAAAAACTCGATAACATGAATTAACGGTTCGAAATATCTAATTACGAGAACACACAGCAGTTAGCGTTTAATGTACATAAATATAAAATGCGTACATTATGGTCGCGTCTGCTCTCTGCAAATAAGTATAATTATATAAGTTACGACACGTTTGGGATTATATTATATACACAGACGCACCGTATGTATATAATTTATAAACGATCGTCTGCGCAACTGATAGTATTTGTCTATTCGTAAGAGTGTTTAATAATCGCGCAGTCACCAAATGTTTAGTTATCTGTGAAAATCAACATTAAGAGTCCGCTCGCCGAATTTGCCCTTCTACCAAAGTCGTTAACAAGCAGTCTCAAAAAATACGAGTAGTACAGCTGATATTCAACTGATGGTAAAGAATTTTTTGTTTTCTGTTAATAAGCTTTATATAACGTATATAGTCATTAATTATTTTTCATAAATGTTTATAGTGTTTATACATTTTTTTTTTATATTACACTGCTGAGTATAATATTTATAATTGAGTCGGTGAAAACATATAATTTTCGATAAAGTTATAGATTTTCAGGATTTCGATAGGTTATGTAAACATATAGGTCAAAACACGCGATTGGACCAGTCGGTAAGAACAATAATTATATAATTTAAAAGCCGGGGGGGGGGGGTTCTCAATATTCAGTATTATCAGTCCGGTACGTTGTTTGTAGAAAATTGAATAACTAACAATGATATTATAATCGTGTACTCACGTAGTGTAGGTTATCAGTCTTTTGATTGAGCCTCAGGTCCACGGAATTCCAGTTGTCCACCAGAACTTTGTTGATGCCAACGCCGTCGCTGAAACGCGGGTCCAACGTCAGTGGCGACTGATTGGAAACGACCGGACCGTTGCCGGCGGGCGACGGGTTGACGTCGTCCAAACACGGTCCTGCGTCGCCGCCGCGGCCGCCACTGGAGGTGGTGCTCGTGCTGCCGGTGCTGATGGTGCCACCGCCGAACGCGGACGAGTAACCGGAAAAGCTGCCGCTGCTGCAGCCGCCGCCCGCAATCTTGCCACCGCTGTTGGTGCTACTGGTGCTGGTGCTGCTGGTGCTGTTGCTGCGGCACCGGCAACGGGCGCAGTGCCTGCAGCACTTGACTCGCGGTATGCGATCCGTGTCCGCGGGATAACTGTGCAATCCGCCGTCCGCGTGACCCGGCCACACCGGCCGCGGAATGCAGTATTGATGCACATCGATGATGCCCTCCTTGATGGGCGACAGCAGCCAAGGCGCCGCCGTCCTCTGCACCGGACTGCCCGACGATCCGTCCGACGACGGCGCCGTCGATCCCTTCCTCAGGCACTTGGTGGCCGGCGGCGAACCCTTGTCCAAGCTTGAGTGGTCCGAGTGCGGTTGGCTGTCGTACCCGGAACTGCCGCTCTTGTTCTTCCACGTTTCATTATTGTTGTGGTGCACGTTCTCGTCGTCCACGTAAATCGGATTAATTCTGTAACATGAAATATAGTCAGAATCGTTCCATTTAACTGCAACACCTACTAGCTATAGCAAGTATTTCTATCAGATGCTTAAAATAAAAATAAGACAGCTTACTAAAAAGTCTAATAAATATCACTGTATCTCAAAGTATTTATATTTAAAAATTTAATAAATCAAAATTTGAATATATTTATTATTAAATGAAAAAATGAGAATGAGTATGCTTGTTATACACTGTACACATTAAATCAATTTAGTCAAATAATAACATTATTATAAATTTTTTTTTTCTATCTAAAAACACTTTATTTAAACCGTCTATAACTACTTTTTTAGTAGGTACATCTGTCTTAAAAATAGTATTACCACCTTCATTTCTATCAACTAAATAATATATTTAGCAAGTATTATTTTTCGTGGTATAGTATGTCATAGTATCATATAATAATTATTAATTAATAATACAACATTATACTGACTATAGTATTATAATATACATTGTACATTTGCTATTCAGTCGCTCTCGACGACGATTAGAAATAATTATTATTATCGACTTACATCACTATATATATTACCTATATACGATTATTCGTTAATAATTGCAATAATTATCATTATTAATAAGAAATCTGAATAAGAATTATTTAATATTAAATACAAAATTTATGAGATTATCGCGTATAATAACTGAATAATATATGTTATCATATAAACAGGCAAAATGTGAAATCTTTTACAAATGAATTGCATCGTGGTATAAACTAGTGCTGAGCACAAAATCCGGATCAATCCATATCCGGATTACCGATTCGGATTGATCCGGATTGAAACAAAAGTAACAATCCGTTCAATCCGGATTAAAATACCCAATCCGGATTATGATATAAATCCGGTTTATTCAAAAAACAAAAAAAATACTTAGAAAAATTAAATTTAAAATTTAAAAAACTCAACACTAATATAAACATTTAGTGAAAATTTAAAGTATTTACATTGAGTTACAACCATATAAAAAAATCAAAATCAAAAACAATGTAGCCGGATTGGATTCGAAATCCGAATCAACGGATTGGATCCGTGAATCCGAATCGACGGATTGGATCCGAAATCCGAATCGACGGATTGGATCCGTGAATCCGGATAAAACGGATTGATCCGAAATCCGGATTAAATAATTGTAATCCGTAATCCGGATTGGTCAAAATAATGCTCAGCACTAGTATAAACATATGTCCGGAATATTATAGTATTACATAAAGATTGTACTTATTTAATTACAAAATATTCAATATTTGTAATGACCTATTATTATTAGGTATACGTGAATGTAGCAAATGAGATTCGGTGGTAGTTTATATTCTTAAATTGTATATATCATATTGTCCATATTGCAGAATAATATACGAATATCTAATGGTTAATATATTATGTATTGTATTGTACGTAATATTATGTAAATGAACGTAAAGAACTAGTTAATGACTTATATGTCAATTATTCTGCACTAATAATTATCACTTATATGTTACCTTTAACAAATGATAGTTAAAGCTTAAGTTTTTATCCGTATTATACTAATATAGTTGAAAACATAATTGAGTAAGTTGTTATTTAAATGTACAATTTAATTGAGTACATTGCAACAAGACATTATTTATACTCAAAATTTAAACAACAAACTTTTAAAATGACATTGTAAAGGAGGTATCAGGTAAAATACATGAGTAAATAGTAAAACGTTATTTTGGCCAGATTACGAAATAAAAAACAGTTATTTGAGTGACGTGTTGTCAAATATCAATTACGAGCACGAATATGGTCTACTTAAATATTCTATACAAAAAAGGATTGAGAAGTTTTGAATTAGATCTATTTTATAACAATTTGTATAGTATATTATATGTATATAATATCATTTTCGATTTACTGCAAAATAAATATTGAAAAACCGGAGAATATTTTTTTGTTGTATACATCTCCATTGAGTAGGTCACTCTATGACGAATGTGTTTAGTTTGAATTAATTATAAATAAAAATATGATACCAAGAAAATAAGGTATGTGTAGATCAGCATTTATTCCTAAGGATAGTTTATTTTGGAAATATTTGAGATACATTGAATTACAAAAAATAATAAAACAATTAAAATACGTAGTTAAATTCGTTTGAGGGAAAAATGTTATTTTTTGTTTAAACTTTAAAGATCCAATTTTGTTTAAATATGATCGAAATTTTTATAAAATAAATTGATACTTTATTTTTTTGATATATTTTAACTTTTGTAAGAACAACTTATGAGGAATCTTGTATAATAAAATTTCAAGCCGAGAAACGAAAATAATGTATTCAAATATTTATTATTATCAAAAAGAGTAAAAATATTTTTTAAAGTAAATTACGTGCAAAAAACGAGCATACAAATATTTGGCGAAATGTCAAAATTGTTGATAATCCTTTTTTGAATACCAAATATCAATAAAACCAAAGTGATGTTATCAGAAACTGGTGTTAATAAGAAAATGATTGTGACTTTTCTATGTCCGCCCCCCTAAAGAATAACTAGATAAAATATTATATTTGAAAGCATCTTCAATATTATAAGTATACTGCTTTAAACTATATGATAAATAATCATGGATTAACAAGATACGCTATTGTAAAATCAATATATTCTCCATTTCGCTCAGAATCTAAAATTAAATTTATCCATTTTTATAATTTATTTAATATATACCATATAAAAGATTATTTATAAACATGTTTAAAAAAAAAAAAAAACATTATTTTCGATATTTTTAATACTATAATTAACAATATAAGTGAATATTCGTTCAGAAATGAAGAAATAAATAACATTTAAAATAATGTTAAATAAATATTTAATTTTTCTCGTGACCTGCACCAATCAACAATATACAATTTTGTACCAAATCATAATCGAGTTGGTTAAGTTCTTTCGGCTAGAGAATATACAATTAATAATTTTTTATTGTAAAATATCAAATAAACGCCGTCAAATAGATATTACACATATTAGTATAACGTTTTATTACTTAAATAGTATATATAATATATGTATATAAACAGTAGTAAATAGCTGTGATAGTTACAATTATTTATAATATTATATTATATTATGATCATTGCTCACACAACGTGGCGCAAACAAATCATGAATATAAATAAAATTAAGTTTTTATGGTGGAAGGTTATACTTAAACGTAAGTACTATTACACTATAATATTATGTACAAATACAATAAATAAATCACGCAATGTTAATTTAGGTCTATAGCACTGTAATCATCGTCAAATATTATACTTAAAAGTTAATATAGGTGCATCTATACTTAAAATACCTTATATAGTTGAAAATATTATATCTATGTACATGGATGTTAATACAACAACGTGTTGGTTAACGTAATTTCAAGGTAAGAAAACTTATTTCTACATTTTACTTAATAATATGTAATTACATAGGAATTTACGAACATGTTAAAAGTAAAATGTCAAAAATAATTAAATGTTACAAATACTACGAAATTTCTTATTAAAATTATTTGATTCATAAAATCACTACCTATGTAGTTCAGTTGAAAAAAAACAAACTTAAAGTTTTAATCATACTTAGTCATTGACTTAGCACTTACGAGTTACAAATAATTGTTGTAGTCAAATTAATATTTTCTTGAAAGTTTTCAAAAAGTGATTTATATAAAATTTTAAAACCCTATAAATATTTCCAATAGTGAGTTTGGCGTTAAAAAATTAATAGAGATTGCAGATTATTAATGAAGGTTCATATAAAAATATGTTGTAATACAAAATGGATATTAGGTTATGGGCTTATTACATTATGTAGATAATCTGTCATAACATCATCTTTGCTAAATTTCTGCCAGATAAAAATATTATACATCGAACAACGACCTTCTCATCAGTATCGTAGAATTTCTCCTCACAACTTAAATTGCAGTTACTATCAACTAATTCCGTCAAAGCGAACTATCATCAAAATACAATCTAAAAGATATAGTTGTAATTTTTTCATTTTTTTTTTAAATCCTTTTTTGTATTGTTTATGAAATGTTTACAAGATCTAATTTGATAATTTTTTATTGTAACATAGTCTCTTGTTGCTGATGGATTCAATAATAATAGAAAAATAGATTTACAGAGTACATTTATTATAATACTATACTAGTATTACGAAATATAACATAACCAGAAAATACGAGCTATATTCACTAGAAATAAAAAACTACAGTTAACTTATACGTAAATATGTAGATTTTTATAAACTAAAGCAGTTAAACTTAATTAATAAGTAATTTTATTATTTGCAATATGCATATAAATTATTTAATTTTCAACTTGCTATATTAGATATATTAGATATTACGAAGACCTGCGTCTCTTTAAATTTGAATATCCTATTGATTGAGGTATTAACAGGAAGGAAAATGAAACGAATAATATTGGTTTTAGCACATCATGCTCGTGATCAAGTTCTGAACAGTCAGTGGATGGTGGTGTAGAATCGTTCAGGCAGTACGAATAGCCATGATTCACGAACGATAAATGGAAATAAAAGAATAAAATATAATATTATTACTAAATATTTATATATATATATTATATTATATTTTATTATATTTATATGCATTTCTCTTTCTCGTTAGACCGTATAAGGTCAGCTGGGGGAATTGCAACATGATTTCGGTCCTCTTGTGCTACGGGGAGAATAATGCACGAACAATGGGGGCCGATCACGGTGCATATCAATCGTCCGACAAATTGTCACAAAAGAGAACCGAAGGATAAGTAAGTCATGTTCGCGTGAGCTGATTTTTGTTCGTGAAAATTTTTCGAAGCCGGCCGTAAATCTCGTATCGGCCCCGTGTCTTCGTGCCGAGGATATGAAGGTAAAACGATATTGTTACTTATGTATATACATATATAATTTATAATACATATAGGCTGTATTATAAGCACTCGCACACTGAAACTATACATAAATAAATACATCGTTCGTGTACTGCAGTACACCACCGCGGTACAGTGTATATCAGTGACCTTGGGATGTATATATATTGTGTGTATATTTTATTTTTCATCTCAAATATCCAAGTACGTCCTTATTAGGTTTCTCTCGAGTTTGTTGGACCATAACCGGCAAAATACCACACGCCGCCGCTTTAATACGCGAATCCCGTGCAGATGCAGTTGCGCCTCTCGATCTTTGGGCTCACAATCTCAGTAAATTAATAACAATATTATCCTCGCGTGTTCTTCGAGTACACCGACCTGGATTACCGGCCGTGGTTCAGAGTTCACGGTTTCGGTTTTCCAGTATACGTTGTCGTGTATGGTTTTTCGAGTAATTTACCAAAATTTAAATGAAATATAAGTTTTTCATACGATTATTATATATTTATATGTACATAGTAATGCGTTACATTACCGATACATTTAAATTATTAATATTTATTATCGACGAGTTAATTATTATACTGTGTGTGGCGTGTGTGTGTTTACGTAATAAATATATAAAAAAATTACCGTTCAGTTAAATTTTCCAAACAAAAAAATTTAAGAATGTTTTCATCCGTAAAATACATAAATAATTTTTTCTCAAAATGAATACCAATAAATTGGTTCAATTACTTCAATTCTTAATCAAGTATAAGCAAAACCGAGCAAACACAAATCTCACTTTCAACTATCGCATTCAACGAACGCTGACTGAATATCGTCATCACTAATTTAAATGATGTATTGAAACCAGTTTTTTTCGCCGGCTTAATTATTCACGTGGGATTCACCTTCGCTCTCTAATTCTCCGATAAACCACTGTAACCAATCGGAAGCAGGAAGCCAAAATGAAGACAAATTTACGAATATCATATAGGAACGAAAAAAATATATTACTACTCATTTACAAAAATAAAGATATTGACAATAGTCATCGCGAAAGATAAAAACCGTAACGAAACGTAGGTATAACATACAACTCATCTGTTGTCAAATGATTCTCACGTTAGTTCCGTTTCTTAATGCGGAATGGGATTTATATTGATGGCATCATTTGTTATTTTAAAAATTTCTTATTTAAAAATTACAAGAAACACACGTGGTATTATATTCCGATGTTAAAGCCATATGATTCTCAAGTTATGGGTTTGGCATACATTGTACATAATATATTATTAACAATGAAGCAGATATAGGTATGTGTACCTATTTATACATTTTATCTGATGGGAGATTTGGAAGTTTTCTGTCATCAGATTGAATTTTACAAAAATATGACTATGATTATCATCTTTACTTAGTACTATAAAATATACTCAGTTTATATATATAATATATATATTATGAGTTTATGACCTGTTAGTTGTTACAATACTCGGTTATAGAATATTATTCAAAAATTTACCTAGTTACAGCGTAGACATGGGACTTCTTGTAGTGATTGATTGGATAAACAGTGGCCAGCGGATCGTCTGTAGGATTGGCCGGCAATTGCAGCCATTTGTGCATCTCTGAAGACACACGTACCCATTACACTTCAAATACTGCCTGTAATATTATAAATAAGTCGTCATGAGTCATATTTATATATTTAAATGTAGTATGGAACATATAATTTGTTTATTGTGATTATTTGTTATAAACGCATTTATAGTTCTAAATTAATTAAAATTCTAAGGAAGCTATATTTAAACGAAGTTAAACTAATATAGACATAATATAAAATATCTAGGCTATTCAAATATTATAGAAGTTACATCATACCATATTTAATCAATGACTATATAATATACTAGCTGTCACTTTCGATGTACTTCGGCGTACCATCTTACAAGTTTCACTTTATTATTATTCAAGTTGTTATTACATATTTATTATTTTTAATTTGTAATTTGTAATTATTATAATAATAAGGACTAAAACATATTAAAGTATACGTGATCCATATTTTCACGAATACGTTGAACATATCTCAATAAAATTAAAATAACTGTTATTATAATATGACTTTTTAATAATATCAATTCAATACTATATTATTTTTACGATTTATTTATATTTATTAAAAGTCAAGTAAACTCTATTTTAATTATTAATCATCGTAATTAATGCAAGCTATTTATTGATTTCTATTAAGTATAATTTGTATTATTATAAGTTCTAACGTAAATACTTTATATATTATGTATGTTAAAATACATTGTATATAATATCTTAACACATGTATCTATTATTATTATTATTGATAATGGAATATTATAATATTTAATTATAACTTACAGTTATAAGAGTTGTATTTTAACTAACGCAGAAGTGTTACAAACAGTTGCATCTTTGATTTACATTGACTAATAAAAAGACGACTGAAAACAAGTTTGGTTTATGTCAAAATATAAAACCAGATAATATTATGTGAATTTATGTTTCATAATATTATTCAACAGATTTAGTTTCAGTTTCATTTTACATATCATTTATTTTTTGATAATAAAGTTTTTTTTTGTGAATTTTAAAAAAGCAACATACAATTGCATTTAGAAAGTAAATAAAAAATGTACTCGTAAGGTTATAATATATGAGCTAAGCTAAACT
The DNA here is from genome assembly GCA_020882235.1 of Schizaphis graminum. Lineage (NCBI taxonomy): Eukaryota > Metazoa > Arthropoda > Insecta > Hemiptera > Aphididae > Schizaphis > Schizaphis graminum. The sequence continues at coordinate 91,433,459 of CM037032.1, forward strand.
ATTGTAGTTTTAATGATTCATTATTAAAATGCTTTGTAGGTATTCAATTTGTTAGTAAGAAGATGGGATTCTTCATTAAGTTTTTATTTACAAGTTATGTTATTTATAATATATTAGAGACAATTTAAGGTATAAGAAAAGATTCAAATAAAATAAAGGTAAATATTTTAATCGAATCAAATATTTTTAATGTGAATTTCTTTTTCGAAAGCATAAATGCTTGAATATTATTTGATTATTTTTTAGATCTATTTGATACTTATGGCGTATAGACAAAAATCTTCCCTAGTTATACTTAAACGAGCTTCTATTTTACTGATTATTTATAAAAATCCGTGACTTATTACAAAATACTATAGAATAAATAGGTACATCGACACATCGTAAGATTGACATTATAATAATATGTAAATATAGGTGTTTAAATACAATAAATAGAATATAATATATGGTTTATACTTTAAAGTTTCAAGTTTAAAATTTGAAGTTCAAATCAATATGCAGTATTTAATTAAATACTAGTGAAACAAGCAAGTAATAATTACTTAAAATGTGTGTCATTATAATAATTGTTTACATAACTAATCAGAAAAATGAGCTTCGATAAAACAAATAATTTTAAAAATGTTGAAATTCACTTTTAACTTTCCCAGACCAATTCAATATTTTTAATTTAGATACAACTTTGATTAGTTGTATGACAAGAATGGAGCTCATCGATCTTATGGGCTATACTTAATGCTTAAGTGCAGTAATAAACGTAATATGCATCGGCAACCTTGCCACAAAGTTCAATCAACCCAATATCGTTCAGACGTCCAGTAAACTCTCGTATTGTGTCATTGGACAATGATGCAAAATGAAAAAAAAATATAATCAATTCTATTATGAAGAAAATTATTTTTATAATACATATACACACATGTCCCAAGGCTTCTTCCATGTGTATAGCAGCCATTAGCGGATACAATGCATACAATACATATTGGGCAATTACTATATGAGATTGGATGTATCGCATACAATAATATAACTGTTTTGGGATAAACATTATGTTATGAATCGCGAGCAATTATAACTGCTGCACTTCTATTTCAATGAACCCGCAGCATCGCACGACGAAATACTACTGAATCAGTACCTATAGAGACTATACGTGGCTTGTGCAGATATAGCTCAATATAGCTGTATAATTATCGAATTGTTACCGCCGTCGTTGTTTTTCCTATCATTAGCTTATTTAGTTGTGTTTTTATCGTTGCGTAATCCACACAAATAGTATTATGTCGTGGTTATAATTATGTATAATTTAAATATGACCACCGGACGGCCAATATTTGCGTGGGATCATATCCCACATAAAGCGTGATTACGAATTTACTAACTGTGTGCGAAATTATATCCTGCGATCTTATTGCCAATAGGTATTAGTTCTAAAATTATTTCGAACAGAAAGTTAGCGATTCATACATTTCCTCTTTACGTAAATAAAGTAAATATTTTCACATAATGTTAAAAATTAAAATATTCATAACAATAAAATTATCTTTCGATTTAAAGGTTATATTTTATATTCATTGGTTATACAAAAACTATAAATGCCTACTTGTGAATTGTTTACACAGTCGATAAATTAAGTTTCTACATAAGAAAATAATATTTAAAAAAAAGAGTAAAGTAAAAAGTATTTTTGAGTTGCTTTATCATTAATCAATCTATTAACAATGCGATATATGTAATATACATAATAATTTATACTATATGGGTAGGCACTGTGAATATTTTTCCAATAGCCACATAATTCTACTATAATTATGATTTCTTATTCACACATTATCTTTTTTCCGTCATTCCTTGCTGGCTACTCATATTTTGTAGTAGGTACTTAATATTTTTTATTTTTTTTCCAACTCATCAGCTACAATTGTTTAACTTCAAAAAACATTTTATCTCTTCACAGATTTTTTCTTACATCTAATATCAATATTTTTTTGTTTAACTTTGCTTGTTAAATTCTTCTCTCGACATCATATACTATCTTATCCGCATATAGTTTATTTTTATAACTTTTAATTTGTTTTGATAATATTAATATATTATATTGTACATTCAGAAGAAATATTATTTGTTACAATGGAATATAGACCAATAAGATAATATAAAAATAAAAGAAGAACAAATTTAATTTCATACATTGTATTTGTACTAGGAAACTATATACAGTATCAATACCGAAAGAACAATGAAACGAGACATACTAAAAATTAGAGCAATTAATATTTTATAATATATAATATAGACACGCTCGCACTATGTTTAAATTATTTGCAAAAAACGAGTTTAGAAAGCGGTTAGAAGTGAACGCAAATTAATGCTAAAATGTTTAATAGCAATAAGATATTATTATGTGTATTGACAAATAAAAACAAAAATAAAATTCAATCATGTAAGCCAATTATTTTGCTAAAGCACTAATTATTGAAATAATTAGAACATTTTGTTTTGAGTAATTTAAACAACATTAATTAGTGAGTAGATGTGTTGAAATATAATGAAGTGCTAAAATAGGTGTAGGACATAGGTGTGAATATACATAATAAGTACAAGCAAACGATAGGTTAGGTAACAAATATAATAATATAATACAAATGAATTTAAGATTTAAATATTATACCTATAATAATATTAATCGAATTCAGACTACACTACTGCAGGCATTTATGGTGTGAATACATTTTGTGAATAGTTTGTCAATTCACAAAAATACAATGATGGATTCCTATTCAACTTAACGCATTATAAAAGTTGAGAGTTCGAAACAATTAATCATATAAATAAACTATTTTAAACAAAGATTTGTTAATTCTTAATTAATTTTTAAAAAGAAATCAAATGTCACAAAAATAATAATACTATTAATACCATAATATTGATAGTTGAAAAATGTATGAAATTAATATAATAATTTATGTATTGTGTTATACTCGTAATAGTCGTAATACGTGTGCATCATAGTAATCAATCGGTAAACATCCTGAATTACCAACAATTGTATTGCAATAAAATTATATTAGTATTTTATTCCAAAACAAAAATTTGGAGTAAAAATCTTAAACAGCATTAATTATTATTATAAAACAAGTTAGGTTACGTTGTTAATAATACGGATACGCGTTGTGTGAGCATTCCAGAATATTCTATTGGCACAAAAATAAATTATTTTTGAAAATGTTTGATAAATTTCGCGGGCCGCGGGTTTGCCATTCCTGCTCTATAGTCTGTATACCATGACTAATGACTATGGACCCATTGTATAGATTTTAGTTCTTAATTCCTTTAAATTCCTCAAGACTTTCCTTGGTATTTACTTTATTTGAATGTTGATAAATGGCTAGATATGGTCTTCGTCTCCTCGAACAACTCAACTTTTGGACACCAAAGAACAACAGACAGCAGGATAACTTTTAATTGCTTTATGTGTAGGTCAAAATTTTCGAAAAATACACTCCTAGCTAAAATGATGCGAGAGTATAAACTAATTATCATTATAGTCAACACATACACAAGTCACTTTTGTTTCTATTTCGTTCCTACTATGTATTTGTTTCTTTGCAATTGTTAATGATGTAAATTAAAGCCGCTCGGCGTCTAGTAATAACAAATAAATAAATAAATGTGGTATACTGTGGTCTGTGGTCACATCCTGTTTCTTAAATTGCATCTATACATTTTTTAATAAAAGATTCATTCATTTTGTAACGTTGCTCGAGTTTGGCCTCAGACAACAAGAAACAATTTCGAAAAATTGCAAAAACTATTGTAATACGTCTATTATTATATTGGTGCTGTACGCATAATGTATCCATTGCATGTAATGGGTTTAAGTTTTGCATATATTGTTTTCTTCGCGCGCGATGTGTCATATTATTACAATATATAAACCTGTCAAACAATTACATCACATATTATGTTATGCCGATATATTTTTCATTTTTTCCGACCGGACCATTCATTATTGTACTTTTGGGCGGGAGTATAATGAACTGTATGGAATTTGTCACCATCGCCATTGGCGCTCACGTATAACATTCGACAAGCTGTTATATATTTTCTTTTTTTTCGTTCACGCACCGAGAGGGGAACACAATGGCGTGGTTTTTATTTTGTTCGTACCGCGCAAGCTATAATTTATATTTTCATTCAACGCGAACTATATCATAATGAGCAGGCTTTAAAAACAGATTATTCAAGCTGCACTGGATCGTCATCGTATACCGTTCAACGCTCGTGGATGAATTATAACTATGGTATATATAGTATAGTATACATTGTGTACGCGACAGGATTTTGTTTCTCGTATATACAGGATGAGCGAGTGGTCGATTCTCTCTTGTTATATTACCGCGTATTTAACGTTTATATATGAATATTATAATAATATAGAGGTACGTTGAACTTGAGACCTGTAGTGACGTCATTAAACTGTCGAGGGAAACTCGAAGACATTCCTATTTACACGCGTACATTGTGCATATATACGTATTTGTCACGGTCCATAATATAGTAGGCTTATGTATGGAATCATGTCGCTTCTGCGACAAATTGGAATTTTGAGTGATTTAAACACGATATTATTATAATAATATATTGTTTGACTCTGAAAAATAATTATTCGGCTAATGAAAAAATCAATGTCATTACACGCAAAACGTATACCGGAGGCGAGTGGGTTAACTTTTCTGGAAAATACCGAAATGACATCACTGTAGCACACGTCGCTGCCGAGACGTCGCGATCTATACGTACCTATACCGTTTGAATAAAAAACCGACGTCCGCGAACACGATGTGCAGCAAAGAACAGAGACAGTATATTATCATGCGCGTACAACAATTACACGAATAATAAGAGACGTCATCTTATATTCGCGTTTAACGCTGAAAATCGTATATATTAGCACTATAGGTGCCTTAGCGCCTACCTACATATTATAACATATATTATTATAATAAACAATTATTATTATGCGAACAAAAATGTTATTACTCCCACGGTTGCCCCGAGGGAGCGTTCAGCGTTGCAAGTCTGTGCGCGCAGACTACCATTTTCATATCGTTATTTATATTATTATGTGCACGTGTCGTACTATGTACATAGATGTATGTGTGCGATGATTATATTCGCGGGACAACGGACGTATAATTAAATGAAAGCACACGTAGCGGTACCGTAGCGTTCAATTATTATTATATTGTTTTGCCACGCGAATATTATGTTATGTACGGTAGTGCGTATACCATACGCGCCGATAGATCTGCGGAATGATTTTCGATTTTGATCGTTATTCGTCGGCGTGGGGTGTAACAAACGGAAGTCGTTCGTAACTGGAAAACTAATTTCATTAGAATACGTCAACACAATATTCTAATAACATTATGTACGATGTATATAATATAATACGCGTTATGGCAATATATACCTATAGGCACGTTGGCCGGCCGTACTGCCGTTCTCCGCAAATTGCGCAATGATAATCACTAATTAGGCGTGTGTTTTTATAAATTAAATATTATGTGCAGGTAGTTGAACGATCGACCGATGCAGTATTATCATCGGATTCGAACGTGCACTTATATAGTCAATAAACAAAGAACACCAATGTACGACGGCTATGGTATGACTATATACTTCGCGTAGAAAAAAAACCGAATCAAATGGTCGGCTGTTATGTTTTTTCTTATACGTATATGCATACAATCTTAAAAACCGTGATCGTGATTGTCTCGGAAACGAATACATTAACACATATAACGAGTAACGACGGTAAGTAATTTTTTTATGTTTCCATTCGTCCTAATGATATGATCATATTATTACAAAACCAATAAAGTAGTTCGTATAATAATAAAGACAATGTATGAATTTGAGAACTATATATATATATATTTAACTACATAATATTATAATATACATTAGCCTAAATTGCACCGGAGTGTTCAAGACATTTAATCGTAACTCCCAGTCGTGAAAAAATATATTTTGCAGTTGGGCGAGGAGGTTTTGGTGATGAGATGTATTTAAATGCGACATAATAAAAATATATATATATATATATATACATAAATATTATGTGTGTATATTCTATAGATACGAAGTATAATTACTAAATAAATCATACAGAGTGATTCTTTTATCGCAAACCATACAACATTATGTAAAAAATGCTATATATTTTAATTTTAAAAATAATTATACCTATTTTTATGTTTTTCTATGATGACAATATGGTATATTCGATGTTAATTTAATTTTTAATTTCTTGTGTTTTCTATGTTTTCACGCGATTATATGTTAAATGGACCACTCTGTTTGCACGCAATTTATTACATGATGTGCACTTATTACCTATTATTATACCAGACGTCAAAATTCCAGTGACATAACTCCAGTCTCCAGGTAATGTATTGTTAGTAACTGTTGAATTGTTAAAATATTAACGTGCCTTATTTTTCTCTCTCATACTGATTGGATGCTTGTAACTATAGGTATACCAAATCTATATTGGCAAGCATACGCACAGTCACACCTATTCTTAGCGAGGGGTTTTAGTTTATTTATTTTTTAATTTTATATTCATACGGAACCTTTCTCTCGTGGGTTAGACTGCTGCTATCATGTAGTCATTATACACATACACACAACACACACAAACACACATTCGTAATGTCTATTCGGTCCTTCTGACGGTACCTGCATCATAGAATATGTGTTGGAGTCGGTTTTGTGTAGGTATTTCTCCGTTTGTATTTGCATATCGGTCATTCGTAATAATATTTTATTAATTTATTTTGTTTAATAAAACAATATACCTACCTATTCATACTAATTAAAATAATTTGAGTAAAAAAATAATAACGTTACAGAATACATCGATCTATTAAAATAATAAATCTATTTAATAATAAAATATATTTTCAGGCTTTTATATAATGTCATAGGTACTTTACGTAATAACTCTAAGGTAGAACTAGCGGTCCAAGACGTTTTATGTCAAAAATATATTATATTTTAATTGAATTCATTATTATTAGCGTTCTTATGAAGCTATCAATAATACTAAAAATAATATGATGGCATTTTTATTCCATTAGAAAGAAGTGAATTCCGTGATGTTTCAATACTTTTATATTATAAACTAATACATTTAATTATATTTTGTTTATAAATAATTTAAAATAATAATTATTTCCCATTATAAAAATGACAGTAATTGTTCGTAATAGTGTAGCATATTATTCTTCATACGGATCTTACTATATAATAACATTTTTCTTAATTTAATTATATAAACCTCTACAGTCTACATGAAATATAATATTGGCAATAAATATAAAGATGGAAAATTATAAAAAACAATATATTATATAATATATATATATTTGATAAAACTATGTAGATTAAATATATTTGTATAATTTAAACAATTATTATTACGTAAATAATATTTGTATTTATATAGTTTAATAATTTTGTGTTATTATTAATTAAACAAGTATAATTCATGTATCAACACATTTTAACGGTTAATGAAATTTAATCATATTTTTCAATGAACTAAATACTCTTAATGTGAATACAATAATTATTATGAATAATACATTTTCCGCGAAATCGTCCTTGTCCTTCGTCTCCTTATGGATGACTTACACAACTATAGGATATAAAAGCAAGTATTTAAACTTCAACTTCTGTTACTTTTATATTTTCCAATGAATAATAATTAATCATTAAAATTGTATTAAGGTGTCGAGCTTCACGAAAAAAAATTATTATTATAATGTTATAATTTATAATCTTGCCACTATGAATCTCGTGCGGGATGCCTTGGAATATGAATCATTCGAATTGCATGTTTCACTATCATAATATGATCTGTAGATAATAGATATAGGTTTAATTTAATTTTATGGCGTTAAGTGTAAAAAAAAACTTTACATAACCGTGCTGATGTATTAGTTGATTTATATTTTTATGTAATATTGAAATGTGTATGTTTAGGATATTTCTATGAAAATAATAAGCGCAAAAACAAATAATAATATATTAGATAACTTAACCAACAGGACCAATGTGTTTAATGACAACGCATCAGTAGTTATATGACAATGTGCATAACTTCAAATAAAAGGATCATGACTTTGCATTTTTTAAATATATTTTAAATAAACACTTCTGGTATATTGTTCAATTTTTGTTGTAATGATAAAATATTTAAATATATGAATACCTTAATAAATACAACAGCTACAATTGATTGTAATCATATACATAAATACATTTTAATTTTTAAAATATTTATGGATATATTTGTTAATTGTTTATCATTAATCATTAAAATCAAACAATAAATATTTATGAATGTATTAAACCATATATTTTTAGTTAATACTATTCTTTAAATTTAAAACACATGAATAATAAAATAAAAGCTTCTGTTTGAGAATCAATAAATATAAATATATAAAGATTAAGGATAGATATAATACCTATTATTTAAAAAATTTAATTTAAGTTAACGCTAGGTATATGTGAAATGGTTTGTCACAAAAGCTTCCAAATCATACATTTTTAGTTGTTTAGGATAATGTTTTTATAATTACCTTCAAATTACCCCGCAAATTTATACATTTTAACTGTTTATCATATTATACACTTAACTAGAATACGGAAGTTGAAGACATAAAAAACAACAACAATTTAAATATCCTAAAAAAACCAAGATTAATAATACTTTGTCATGTTTATTTTAATGTATTTAATTATATTAATTAAGTATTTATAATATTTTTTTAAATATAACTAATATAATCATAAGATTATATTTTTATAAAAAAGTATATTTATATTTATTTATTATGAATAGAGTCCGTATTTAAATGCCCTTAAAACCATGCAAATGTCCTCTAAAAATAGCCAAAAATGCCCTATATTTTTTTTTATACAAATTCGTAATTTATAAATAAGATATAATTATTATTTTATTAAAAAAAAACCTGAAATTTGAAAAATTGATATAATGCAACAATGATGTTGACACGCATATCTTTTGGGACAGTATTATTTATTCTAATTATACATTTACCATTTACCCGATAAAACTATTAAACGAAAACAACTTAAATATCAAGAAAACAATTTATCTTTAGATAATAATTTAAATAGGCTAAAATTCTATAGTAAAAGTATACTAAACAATCGTCATCGTGCATTAAAACCAACAAAATGATTCATTAATGATAAAACAAAATGCTCTAAATAATGCAAAAAAATGCGAAATAAAAGTTTCAGCTTTGAAGCATCCATTAAATGAAACAAATTATATAATTTGAAAAGCATTGTCTAAGAAAAATATACACTTTGCATTATTGCATTGAAATCTAGGCCCTAATAATGAATAAAAAAAATACCAATACATATTATGTTAACTTTTAAATGAATAGTTTTAAAAATTAATGCATTTTAAAATTATTTCAATAATACAATAAGACTTTTATTTATGTTAGTGGATATTGGTTAAATAACAAAATGTAAAATAAATATTATCATTTATCAATAATTTAGATATACCTATGTTATTGAAAAATATTTTAACCTAAAAATCATCGTAAAAATGTTAAAAAAAATAATAAAAAGTCATTTTTTTCTGAGATTTATATGATTACATAGTAGTCATAGTACATAGAATCACTATAATTACACATAATATATTATCTTGCACTTGTAAACAAATTTTTTTTTGTTACTTTTGATTTGAAATATAATATATTCTATTCAAATCAATTAGGTACCTTTAATTTTAATTTCGAAGAACAAACTTTAAAAAAAAAAAAAATTTTATTGTGGTTTTGATATTTTATGTTATTAATAGTAATACTATTAAACTATATAATTTAATCGATATTCGCGTGAAGAAACGAATAGAGAAGAAATCAGAGCAAAATAAGTAATTGGTAATTAATAGAATTTAATTTAGAACAATTAATATTATTACTAGATTTGTATGATTTGTAACTATTATTCAACTAAAAATAATAAAAAAAAAATATGTTATGTATTCAAATTAAAATCAAAACAAGTTAAATAAGCCATTGAATTGAAATTTTGGGTTTACCATGAAAATTATTATTCACCATTAAAAAGTATATATATTTTTTTAATTTAAAAAGAATTCTCATAAAATATAATTTAATTTAAAAGGATATAAAGATAGATGTATAAAAAGTTCAAAAGTTCAAAATTAAACTATAAATATTTTATTAAAATAACAAATTTCTATATAATTAGTAATAATAGTAATTTAGTTTTGGACTGAAATCTATAATGGATATAATATTTCAAATAAACAATGAATGTTTAAAATAACAAAATATTAAGCACAAATTTACTTTATTTTATAAATATGATACAAATCTGTTTTATAAAATATAGCAAGTACTTGTATAAATAATAATAAATGTATAAGAATTGAAATTGCATTATATATTTTAAAATAATTAAAATAATCTTACAAAAAGTAACTTCAAAATTTAATGTTTATAAACTTCATCGATTTTAGTTTATTTTTATTGTAATTTTCCAATTTATTTTTAATTTAAAAATATTGTTAATATATTGTTATTGTTGTACCTACATCAATTGTTCTATCTGTGTAAAATTTTAAAACAAAATGAAAATAATCTTATTATTTCTGTATTCAGTATTCAAGAAATATTATGAATTGTATAGAAAAATTAAAAATGCACACAGATAATACAAACGTTTGAGACGGCGTTTGAATTATGCATTATTCATACATTACCCAGTACCTTTGATTTGTTTCTTGAAAAGAATTTTAGCAAATAGATTTTCTTTATATTTTTATTTGGTTTTTCATTAAAAATATTGATAGTAAATTATTAATAAGTAGTTTTGTCACGAAGATAGTACATAAAATGTCACTTATTTTTAATCTGACAATACATTTTAATTCTTTAAATATGTATCTAAGTAATTGTCAATTTAATCTCATAAACTAGTTGTTTAGTATATATTACTTAAGTTTAGAAAAATTTATAAAAAAAGTTAAATATTTAGCCAATTAGGTATAAAATAAAATATCTCATATATACATATTATATACACCTATAAGATAATAAACAAAAATATAATGTATCAATAAAATAATCTATAACATAATATATTATAAAAACACCATTATAATTATGCATTTATATTATAGTTTTAATATTTATATTCAATTAAGAGTAAATATATATATATATATCATAAAATAGGCTCAAAGAACAATTTTACAAACACCAAAAATGACTTAGATATGAAAAATTCACAAAAACTCACTGTAAGTAATTCGTAGCACATGTGGTGATCTGCGATAAAGCCGATGACCGGTGCTATGCAATCGATGTCGGAAGTATTAAAAACAAAAAACAAATAAATATATTGTATATAATGGTAATAATAATAAACCGGTAGCGAGCAATCACTATAATATACAAGTCCACGTGCGATCAGTCCGTTACGGCAGTAGATCTACGCGGTTGATCACTATACACATCGAGCACGCAACGGTGACTGAACGGTCTGGATAGACGATGACGGCACTACAGCAGTTCGACGGAAAGTGAAACTTCGTACAACCGCTGTACCCCTCCACCGGCCGTGCTTCCATATTATTATGTCTTAGGCATTTTTATACACTAATATACGTTGTCATATTATGTTGTTGCGTTATTGTCACTATATGAAGTATAGACAGCTATATTATATGTAAATATATATATATAGAGAGAGAGAAACCCGTACTTGACACGCAAAAATACAGAATTTAGATAATATAATATAACACTGCGGTGTCAATGCGTGTCATATTATAGGCACTGATTTATGTTATAAACGTATAACTTATAATATAATCTGTCCAAAACACTCGACTATAAGCGAATATTTATATTAAACGATAAGTGCAGCGGGCTAAATGTTTCAGGGATAAAGTTTTACGTGACTCTACATACACATACATATGTCAGGTATCAACCCTTATTTAACTGCACAGTTCGATACAAATATAATGTAAATACTAAATTTAATATGGATTTATGACGAGGTCAATTTTAAAATTTCTCGATGACTATAAGAACGTAAGGAAAAACTAAAAATACATTTTTAAAAAGATTTCATTAAGCGTGATCAGTAAATTTAAACTACGATGAGTTCTGTACTTATATTCTATTCAGATTTTTGTAAAAATTATTCTTTAAAATAATCTATGTAATATTATTTATATTTCGTATATAATTCTTAAGCATACTCGTATATGAATATATATTTTACAATATTTAAATAATATATTTCTCAGGCTGATAAATAAATTAATAACCTCAACTACTGATCTTTTTCTATCAAATAAAAAATAATAATAATAAAATAAATATTTAACAAATAAGCATCCACGATGTTATATAACAGTCTATGGTGTAAAAACAAATAATTTATACGTAGACATTTTATCCATTACGATTTGGTGGGTGTATGATGAGTTAATTACTTATCTTTACTTTATAATTATTATATACAAAATAAAATATATGAAACAAGTATAATTTCACTTTACACTTAAACGTAATATCCACAAAAGGTATACTTCCGAGTTATCTAACATACCTTTTAAAACGAGCAACAATAGTTAAAGATCGAGTTAAGTAATAATATAAAATGCAGTATTTATTTAATTAACATAATAACCTGATACGTTTCCACGTGTCTGTATTAAAATAACTGAGATGTTAAATTTTAAGGGTTGAAAGAAATTAATAGTTTATTAATGAATCGAAATTATTTTATCCAAATAGTAAAAAGCTAGGTATAGTTTTATATATTCGAATACATGTATACAATATTAATGTATTAAAATTGTATTTATAATTATTCCATACTAGAATAGTATGTAAATGGAAAAATGGAATGGAAATTTATTACAGTAGATAATATTTTAATAATGGAAGGTTTGATTGCAAAACATTTTATATAGATATTAAACACAAACTTAAGTTAAGGATAAGCCATAAAAATAAATAAAAAACAAATATGGAAAAAAATGTAAGATACATAATTTTTATGTTGCTTATTTAAACGATACAATTATTGTGATATTCTGATAAAGATATATAATTAAACTGTAAACTTAGTACAATAATACAATTATTACATATACTATACACAACGAGCCTATTCACACTGTTCCACAGTAAGGTAGCAATGGTAGCATTTAATCAAAAGTAAATAATAATGATAATTAATTATTAATAATTTAATAAATTCAATATTTTTGGTATATATTAAATCGACCTACCATAATATATAAACTAATAAAAATTGATATACTCAACACTTACACTTATACTTACTGTACATCAGAGCAATTCCCTACTTTCTTCTTTTTTTTACATAAAATACACCGAATATGATATTAAATTAATGTAAAAAATTGAAAATTTAGGCTAAACTATTTAAGTCATAAAATAAAATATTATATTTATATTTTAATTATAATTTAACAATTTAAAACAATAGTGTCAGTTTATATATATATATATATATATATGTGTGTATATAAACAATAGTGTCAGTTTTTTGTACATGTATGTAAAAATCACTTAAAATAATTAATGTGTGTAACCATTATTAAAATACAGATTTTTTTTGTGCTTTTAACATTCCACCCAACTGATCGAGAGTTTGAGCCCTTTCCATGATTAGATTTTTTTCGTTATTTATCTCATTTTGAAAATCACGCAACAGATCATCGGTTTGTACTTGTTCCATATCAATTTTCTCCATCATCTCGTGTAATGTTTTGTTCAACTCGCAAATATCATCTTGCAACTTCTCATTTTTCCCATTTATTTTCTCCAGGCGTCTTCTAGTATCATTAATTTCCTTGCGAATCGCATCATCTAAATAATCGCCTTTGGTAACAGTGCTTCCGTTGTCTTTTTCGGCCAAACTTGCTTTTATCTTGTTGTAATGTATTAATACTTTCATGACGTCCAACCATTCTCTCCTAGCAACCTGTAAGATATGCAAAACAATTGTGTGAATGATAATTTCTCGTCAAAATTGATCTGGTCATTTTAACAACTTTATAATCCAATATGCCACGTTTTATTTCATTTTGTAGGTCTTTTCTCATGATCACTATTAGATTCTCTTGTTTTTTCAGAAGTCGAAGGACGATTTTCTGGCGTTCCCTCACCAATATAGATAAGAACCTATTTGTTGAATTATTATACGTCAATGCCACTGGACAGTACGGATATAAATGATACTTACATTTGAACCAAGCAAATGGGATATGTCCTCTCCAGTGCCTCAGTTACCTTAGTAGTGGGTTTTTCCGCCAAAGCTCTACCCCACATCAATTCAGACACTGAGTTCGAACAGGTAGATGCCGGGCTAGTTAGAGTTAGTATTGCAGTCGTCGAAGCGACTTCTATTTCGGATAATTTATTGTTACGCTCTTCGATCTAGATATAATATTAAATGGATTAAATAACTGGAATCAATGGTTACGAACGGCTCCAGATCATAAATATTAACACCAACTGATTAGTTTTAATAAGATAATTTAGTCTTAAATAATTCAAAAAGTCTAAGTTAGATACGCTATATATAATATATATCAATTAGATATAAAGATGATTAGATGCATCAAAAATATTTTAATTATGTGTATTGATTTTATTTATAATTATGTAATGTTATATTTACGTCTCGTATTATATTTTTCACTCTTTTTTTCAACTTTGATAGCATTTTCATTTTTTTGAACAGGTGTGGATTGAAGTTTTCACATCCTTTGCTCTCGATCTAAAATTTAAAAGTGATTGCATAATAATACCTACTATATTCACTATTCACTATTTTTCGTTGTTGGCTTACTATTAGTTTTTCAAGCAGCATCTCGACATATGGATCGTGACATGCAGTACTGTTAGGATCCTCTTCACTCAACATCTCTTGTTCAATACTACTGTATACCTTTTTGAAAAATTCATAAGTTAATATCCGAATTTCCGGTGCCTTTCGTTTTAATAAAATTGATTTAATTTCGGCCGTAAATTGATACATAACGTTTTCCTGTTCACTTTTACTGTTCTGTACATTAGATAAGTCCACTTTTAAGTCTAATGGCTTTGCTACAGGTGCAGGTCTAAATAAAAAATTTTGTAAAAGGTTAGTACATATTTTGAGAAAATTACATCGGTACTAATACGAATATCTCAACTATACACTATACGATATTTTGAATTATTTTCTTATACACTCATTATATTTTTGTACTAGTATTTTAAGTACATAATTGGTTTAAGTTATTTTTTTATAATTGTAGTGTAAGGCTGTAGGCAGTTATTAACAATTATATATTTTTTTTAACATTAAACTCACGTATACTACTACATAATAAATAATTAATGTGTACGTTATAAATATAAATATTGCAATACACAAGTAGTATTTTTCTACATACAGTTAACTCAGATTTATTACTTGTTCAGCTTATTAAAAGGACCATTAAAATATTAAATTATATTTGTGATGACAGTTGGGCCTTAAACCCACTCACATTTGAATAACATTTGTAACCAAATGATAATAATAAGTAAACGACCTTACATTGGTTGACCACACGGATTAACCCATCCACATGTCGTATCGCCTATAGTTACAGCTATGTATGCAAATAAACCATTATTTTCGGGTAAAGTTCTGCATGCTATGTAGGTTCGTCCATCATTTGATAGATGATTTAAGTCGATAATTTCCAATTCCCGGTTTCGAGTAAATTGAGACCACTTCCTTTTGTTATCGTTAATCTAAATAAAAGACGATATTATTGTATTCTCAATTACACACGAATACACACTAACTTCTTTTTCACTTTGTGCTTCTGAAATAGGTTTAGTAGTAACTTCCTTAAAAACGCCATCCAGAGACAACGTGTCTGGTTTAGGGGGTTCGTTAAACGGAGCGCTGAATTTACGGCCATTCATCATTAAAATTAATTGTGATAAATATATATTACGTGTTTGTTTTTCATTTGTTGTCTTATATGATTCAATCGCGAGTTTATCTAACCATTTCTAAAAATGTAAGCATATATACACAATACAATTCAGAATTAAAACATCCAATACATATATATATATATAGAATACGTACACTGCATATTTCTTTGTCACTTAAGGATTTTAACTTATTAAACGGTCCATTAAAATGATCTAAAAAGAACATAAAATCCTCATCGACTTTTTCGTCAATGGATTTCGCCATTCCAGCTGCTATTGTGTTAATGTTTGTATTTTGTTCTTTTTCAAATAAAATTATTATAATTTATATATTTTCAAAACTAATTTTGTTGTGTTCGTGTGAATTCTATAACATAACATATTGCAGTAGCTATGAGAAACGCGTACTTCTAATATAAATAGCTACTATAAAGTTGTTATTCGTGCTATTATATATAGGTAATTAAAATGTAGATACAAAATTTTTGTATAAATATTTTACTATTAAAAAATAAAAATATTATATCCATACATTTAAAAAACAAGATTTTTAAATTGTATGTTTAATTATTTATTATTGTAGAATATTACGATATTATATAATATAGTAAAAATTAACTTAATACCTATAATACAATATTATATGTATTAATTAATTATATTGAGTGATTTTTTTAACAATATAAACACATATTGTTTCGAAAAATATTTAAATTTTTGTAAATATTTATTTTATTTATTCAAATATATTTTTACATAATCTTAATTCAACCACATTTTGTAATAGAATAATATTATATGAAATATTTTTTAATATTTCGATTTTAGTTTATTTTCTATAAATGCAAATATTAAAATAGGTATTCAGGATTGTAATGTATAATTTATACTGTATTCAATAATATAATAGAAATTGCATTATAAATACCTATATACATGGTGAGTTAATTTCAACAAATTACATTATTAAAATATAAAATATAAATATATGTACTAGTTAGTTCTGGTTTACTCAATGGATAAAGAACTAAAGAATAATTGATAGGGACACAATTAAAATTAATGGAATCACGAATAATTATAATTTTGTTTATGTTTTGAAAACATTAGTTAAATAATCAATTTCAATATAGTTATACAGTATACGCGGAAATAGTATTGATTATAATTTAAAAAAATTTCAATTTGTCCTTAAACTCTAAGATATATTTAAAAAAAAAGTAGAACTTTTGCCAACTTTTATCTGACATATTCAATGACGCACCTATACAATAAAATAAAGTACTTTGAATTTTGAAAAAATGACCAATAAGCCTAAGTTTATCGAAGGACTATCTTAACCATTGTTCCCGCTGTACCTCTGATAACAAAACAATTTAATATTATTCTATATCGTTGGGGAAACGCCAGACGCACGAAACGTGGGTGCAAAGGTTTTACTGATATATATTTTTAATACTATAGTTTTGTAAAACGGAGAAATTTTACGAAGGCCGTACAACACTTATGGTCAATACTTGCACGATCTCTTTTGTTTCAGTAGTTTTTTTTTTATGTACAATATTATTATTATTAGCTTTGCGTGGTAGAAAATCGTTACATATTATGTGTGGGCGAAACAGTTGTATTTACGATAACAACGACCTCAAAATTAGTCGAATAAAAATACATGTAAACTATGCCGTGTGCTTGATGGATATAGAATTAAGGTAAATAAAGGTTGCACAGGGTTCAGGGTGACAGGACACCAGTGTTTCCATAAATAATGATAAAAATAAATTTTAAAAAACCATCTTCATCCGTAATGTATGCATATAATTATTATAATAATGGCCGAACAGTAATCTTGTTTGTTACGACACATTATGTACACTTTTCGATATGAAATCAAAAATGTCCTCGACAAGGCACACTAACCTTACTGGTTTTATAATTTTTACATTTTATTTATAATGACCAACACCGTTTAATGTATACCAGTCAGACGGGATGCTAGTGATATTGTTAGAAAATTTGCAGAAACCGGATGAATATACGTGGATTGGTGTAGTATTTTTTTCGACTATTGATGCCGATTTATGTTCACAGGCATAATATGACCAAGTCTCCATACAAATATAATGACATCTGACTATTATTTGTAAGCCACTCGTCCTATTGGAATTTTTACAATTACAGGTTTTTTTTTGTTAAACACTCATCTGCGTTATAAAAGATTCGTATTTTTTTTATCGATAACAGGAAGTATATAGAAATGTTTAATCAGCTACACAGAAAGGAAGTGTGAACTTGGAGTATTTCGTTGTCACGGGCGGCCAGTTATTATAATATACGAATACGAAATAGGTATTTTGAGTCTCAGGATTATTCATATTAATATACATGATTATAACTATAGTATTTTAAAATTGTTTTGTTTACAACCAAAATATTTTTAATTTAATAAAACGTACCATCTCTTATATTAATAAGTTAAAAAAGATTTATTAAATAAAAAAATTATAATATGATATTGTATTTGGACACTTTTGTAGTAGGTACTACGTAAATACAATCATTTACTAATTTTATATATGTACCTTCCTATATAATATTGATAAATTATGTAATATCAAATGGTCGCCAAGGATATTAAAATTGATAACTATCAATATATATTTATTAATTTCCGACTATTATGAGTCAATGGTGAGTCTTAAACTAATTAAAAATTTAGGAGTTAAAAATGTATTAGCGTTTTCAGTTTTACCCCAAGGTAGTATACTTGTGTGGAGTACTGCGTATTGCGAACACGAATTATTTTGGACATTAGTGATTCACAATTCGAATATTTAATCTATAAAATAACATTGATTATCCTTGGACTAAAGTATTATTTATTTATATGTTAAATAAATAATATATATAGTTAGGTATTTCCAAAATAAATCAATTGTACTTGGTTTTGTATGGACATCCGCATTTTATTTGCGCGTGCACATTTTATAAAGTCCATTTAAATGAGAAGTAAACTTGGAACATTACATGTATATTTTACTAGCGTTAAGAGATTTAATCAAATGTTATACTTCAAAATAATTAGACACGTGCAGTAGGTTTAACGATGTGCTCAGGGGCGTGCTCGGGAATTTCAAATGGGAGAGGATTTTTAATATCTAAATCAAGGTATCAAGAGTAAAATTGTGATGTTAATATATAATAATTTTATTATAAAAATATAATAGGAGTGGAGTAAATATTAAACTTTTTTAACCGTACCCTTATTCTCATATGTATAACTAATTAAAACTGACCACGAATTATATAACTTTATAGTTTTGTACATTATGTACCTACCTTATAATATCAATGTCAATATTTTTTTTTACGAAATTACTTCGTAATTTTTCTATTTTAATTTGTTTTATAAGATGACAAACTAATTACAATGTTTAAATATTATCATAAACGTAGATAGATATTTTATAAAGAATAAGTTCAATAATAATGTAGCAAAAGTACAAAATAATATCACTATACAATTAATAGTAATATTGATTAATTTATGTTTGAATCATGCATCCAATAAATATATGTTTTTCTATTAAATCAAGTTATTTTAATTATAGATTTATTTAAATACATCATATATATATTATATATACATATCAATACCTTAATCAGTTTTAACAATAAAGTATTGGATATAATTTTTAGACATTTTATGATCAAATTTATTTATATTTTATGTTATTCTTATATGTATTCGTATTTACACAACAAATACCTATAAAAATAGTTGATTAATAATCAAAGAATACAAATTTAAAATAAAAAAACATTTTTACTACAAATAACTATAATTTGTGATGTACCCCCTAGCTACTGTACACTATTAGAGGACGTACCTATAGTAAAATATGGAATATTTTTACTTTTTACTGCAAAACAGATATTATATGGAAAAATGTATAATAATTTACGATTTAACCCGAAGACGTATATTATGTGTACATAAAAGTTTTCAGGTTAAGGCTGAACATACAAGATATGTTGGACGGATAGATCATACTATCATAGACGTTCGTTGTGATGCTGAAACGTAAAAATCTCGGGAATTTTACTCAGTAAACGGAATTCTTATACACACGCACGTAAATTATGGTACATTTATTTTGTTCATAACGCATCATTATAGGACCGAGATACAACTCGCGATATATAATATATTCTAAATTCCTAAACGGATTAGTAGACACTCGGATACGTTTTTGGAAACAACGTTTTTTGCGCATGTTGGCGTATATCAAATACTCATGTTATAATAATAATAATTACACGTTACCCGGACTGTTGACGTGACATAATAATATATTATAGTAGGCGGTACTCAATATTATAATAATAATAATAATAATAATAATTGTGTGATAACGATATAATCGGCATCGGCCTCCGCCGCCACTCGGACACATCAAAAATGTATTGGCGCCAATCGTCGTCTTTGCTGCCGGACAATATGTTGGTCAAGGCGCCGCGCGGACACGGACGCGCCGGGCCAAGGACCTTGCGCGTTTTAAATGTTTTCCCAACGCGCGCGCTGCCGCCGCCGCATGCCAATTTTAATGTAAAAACACACACCCGAATCGTTTTATTATGTGTCACCGATCAAATATATATAGTGTTATACCCATAGTGCGGCGTAAGTGAATATTCGTTCTGTTTAAATACACTGCACTCGTACAATGTCGCGTGTCATGACGGTAATATAATTTAGATTGTGTATATATATATAGTACAGGCACGTAATATATCGTATATGTAAGTACATGGACACTGGTGCACAGGAACAACAGTCGTACAAATAATGAGTCCTACCTACATACGGGTAGGGTTGCGACTTGCGATCGTATTATCCGAATCGATGACGGTTCGCAATCGAACACAAAAATTAATTCATGACTGTTCAATATTGCGGTGTTTATGAAATCAAAAATTATTGTTGTTAACTATATGTAATTAGTGTTATTACTTATATTTAGGTATGATGATATTTACCACCAAACCGAAAACTAATAACTATTTCACCAAATGCATTTCATAAATAATCATTCGTTATATATGTTACGTAAATGCAAACGTAATAACTGCAGAGTACTGAGAATGGAAGATATATGTAGAACAATGTTAAATAATTTCATGTCGAAGTGTCGAACCACATGCTAAACAAACAATATATGTTGGATTTCGGGTAATGAATTTAATGCACTTGAAATCTCGAAAACTGCAGTATAAGGCAATATAAGTAGTATAATATACACTATACCTATGTTAGCTAAGGGTCATAATTTAAAAATAAAAAAATCTATCGAGTGAAAAGTTTTAAATTAAAGACATGTGTACACTGTAAAATATTTATGAGACGAAATTTAAAAAAATAATTTAAAAAATGTGTGTATAAAGTTTTAATTAACAGAAATCATAAAATATATTTAAAAAAGATAAGAAAAAATCACTTAAACGGGCCACCTAAGATATCTATTAAAAACGTCAACATTTATAAAATAAAAATTTAAAAATTTAATTCAAACCTGTATAAATAAAATTATGTAAATAAGTTAAAAATAATGCATTTCAATACAAATTTTCTGATCCAAAACTACATAATGTATATAGACTTACGTTAAACATGGTTAATTTAGTTAATTTTAAAGATATGATTATTGAATATATCAGTTATATCACAGATCAAATTTGATTAATAATAATAATAATAAAAAACAAATTATTTTATTATTCTAATGACAACACTATTATGATTGCAAATTTTGCGACAATGATGAGATTAGTGTGAATATATTTAAATTACAAGAGCTTGATTATTTCTTCTTTTCAAAGCCATATTCCATGAAGAAATAGACTTTCATTCATGAAATACATCTGTTTATAAAAAGGTTTATTTTTGATTTCATTATTCAACTAATATTTATAAACTAAAAAACTTTCAAAGTAACAGTTTTTCTATTAATTATTAAATTGTTAACTGTGACTCGCCATAATATAATCGTTCTATAGAGATTGGACAATGATCATTCAAATATTCAAATCACTATAAATATTAAGCACTCAATAAATAATTTAATGTATACTATTTTAAAAACCCATTGTCAATACCCTCCCTATTTCATCACGATACTGAGTGGGTGGTCGTCAGTGATTATTATAATATTTTTTTCTGTGTGGAATGTAACTAAGGAATTTGAATACTGAAGGCTTCTTTTCAAAACTAGCTAGCTAATGCCAATGAAGGTGAAAACAAGAAAATGTTTATGATTGGTTTGTATTTTTTTTTTACAGTAGAAATATGAATACTGAATACAATTATTATAAATTAGTAAGAACTGCCTATGAGTTTAAAAACAACCAAGTTTTAAATCATTTATGTTATTGATTGAGTGGTTGTATGACCACGATCTTTATACTCGGTAAACTTAATTAATTTATTATTATTTTAAGTAAATCCCGTTTACTAAAAACCATTTATCAAAGGTGTAAATATTTAATATAATTTTATTAAAATATTTTGACGTTTTTATCTAGTCGATATACGACCGTGACATTTTATATAAACATGATGTCTGTAGTATTCTAAAAAATCAACATAATATAATCTAAAAATAATATTCCCTTTGATTGGAAAATTATTTCTATTTTGATCTAGGGACGAAAGCAAGAAAAATTCCTGAGAATTTTTGAAAGTTATTATCTTTGTGTATTTTATTGTCTTAAATTAATATTACTTGATTTTTTTAAGTACTATATTAGTGTTTATTATACTTCAGTGAATCGATTGAACCTAATTCTCCTTTCCCTGCTACTCTTCAATTTTCATCTATATTCTATGGTCATCAAAAATGAATACAAATAATAAATAAACACTGTTATAATATACAGTTGCACAGTTCTACGTTTTGAGTTTATGATAAGGATAACAAATCGTGACAAAAACTATTACTAAAACGGTAAAGTAAATTATTAAATTTTAGATTTTATGCGGAGTAATAAATTTATTGATTTTAGAATGATGTATGTCTTTTTAATGAATGTATAAACAATAAGTAGTCGAAAAAGGGCTCCGATTTTCAGTGGTTCCAGATAGAAAATATGATCTAGCATGAACTTTTTTTCAAAATAATCGTAAAAAACAATAAAGAATTATGGAAAAACAAGAATTTTAAATTCAAAAACGAATAACCGTGGATACTCAAAGTATATAGGTATATTTAGTAATACAGGCTGAAATAGGTTAAATTAAACTAAAAATAATTCAAATTTAATACATCTACAGTGATGCACTCGATACTGTAAAGTAGAGATCAGCCCGGGCCCGGGTCAACCCGGACCGGACCGGAAAAAAACCCGGACCGACATCAGGTTAGGTCCGGTCCGGTCACTTGCTTTTATATTCTTGGTTTAGGCATTTCCGGGCCTAGAAGTAATATACCGGGTTAGGTTTGGTTCAATCATAAATATATTTTTAATATCACTGGTTTGGTCCGGTCCGGTCTTTTGGTCTGAGTTATTTTTTTTTTTCAATTTATATCTAATTATTTATTAATAGCATAGTATACTCGTATTTTTGAAATAACTCTATAAAATACGGCCATTTCACTATTCATGTATTATCGATTAATAATATTATTTTAAAACGGTCTTGGTCCGGGTTGGGTTTTTTTTTAAATATAAAATCCGAACTGAGCTGGTCCGGGCTATTAAAAAAATTGTGAGCTTGGTTAAAAAATGGTCTGGGTTGAAAAATATATTTTAGAAATTGGTCTGGTCCGGTTAAACAAATTGTCTTAAATATTTGGTCTGGTCCGATCCCATTTTTATAGGACCGGGCTGTTCTCTACTGTAAAGTATAGTATAGTAGAGCGATTCCCACTTCTCTACTTTTTTTTTAAAAATATATTTATTTGTATGGTTATTGAAAACAAAAATTAAAATAAATTTTAAAAATAACTTTTATACATTTTTTTTTTTGCAAATCCAAAGGCTGAAATAACATATCTATATATTATATACATTATACACGTATATACACAGCCATACAAATAATAAACGTCGATGTATATAATAACATATAAACGTTACAATTGTAATATAGATTATAATTTATGTCTTTATTTTTAGACTCCGAGCCGACTTGATTTTTTTTAGTTATACATCATACTATGATTTGTTATTTTGTACGTTAACATAACCTTTAGCCTTTAGAAATAAAAAGTAGTATAAATACTTCAATCTTTGAGAGTAGAGGTTTCTGTTTTCTGGTGGATAATTTGCTCTAGTTCGAGAAAAAATATTTTGATGACATTGTTCTAAATAGTTCAAAATCAAAAACTGTAGTCTTGATTTTTTTTACCAAATATTTATGTTATTATAATTTTATAAACTTACTCTAACTTCTTTTCTTCAAATAAACATTTTAAATTTTCGACTTAATTTTGTTTTAGAGTAAATATTATTAAAAATCTAGCTACTTAGTTTGCACGTATAACCTATAATATACTCTGGTATTAAATAAATATTTATACAATTCAGATGCGCATTATAATTATGATTCCTAATTATAATTATTAAACAGGTGTATATACTATATAGTGTCTATTATTCGGATTGGATAACACATTTATAGGTATATATTGCGCGCGCAAATGACCGTGGGATTCGTTTTTCTTTAATCTCTGAGCACGATTAGCCACTGGGCACGTTCTTTGCTTTTGCGTAACATCGGCGGTGATGCGCACGTGGACGACAGACAACGATTTGACGAATATTCGGACCAAAGGTCATTAATAATTCCACTCGGGTCGTCGATGGCGGTATACAAGTATACCTATATACCTAATATAAAACAAGTAGGCACTATATAAAGACATTATATTATTAAATTCTTAGTTCTTACATCACATTTTGATACGCGACGTCACTATAATAGCAACGTGCACATTTTGTTAAAATATATTATATTTTCTCAATGTCTTTTTTTTATTTGATAATAATAATATATTTATTTTATTTATTTATTTTATTTTATTTCAGTCAAGATTACTAGGCCTCACTGAGTTTAAACTCGTGTGGAGGAGGCCTAGGAGTTATCTTATGCACAACACATTTATATTTCTCTTTTTCTCCTTGTGTACTAAAATGTCTAAAATACACAATAAAACAATAAAAAATAGAGATTCAATATTATAAGTTTGAACAGCAAAAATAAACAAACAAATTAACACGTAAAAAAAATGGAAGTATAAAACAAATTAATCATAATACTTCAATATTGTAGCATCGTATTCATAGTGAAGCCAATGGGTGATGTATTTTTTGAATATAGGAAGGGATATATATAATATCAAAGTACATATATAATATATTAATATGTATAATTGTATATTATATATAACTTAATCAACTTATTCGTAAATATTCAATGTATCAAACATTATTTTTGCCTGTACTGTATTATTATTTATTGTATTCTATATATTTTATTTTATATTGTACTCCGGTGTCGTCAGACTATGCCACCGTCACCACTGGCTGAGAGATGAGCAAACACACATAATAATAATAATAATAATAAATATTATTATTATGTTTGGTAATTATACCCATCGATAGTCAGATGCGTATATTTAATCGATAGCTGTATGTGCCAATATATTAGATTTTTGCGAAAATCATCTAAGTGACCCAGTGTGCCGAATTAAAACAATTGATTGAGGTAATTGGGGTGATAAAAATATTTCAAACGATAAACAGAATGATCGAAATGTCAAGGCTTCTATAAAAAAAAATTATCATTTCATATCAAAATATTTTGTAATATATTATTAACTATTATAACAATTACCGAAAAAAAAATTACTGGGTTATATTATCATTACTTCGTTGGTTTCAATTATAAAAAATATATAGAAAATATTTTATGAGTCCAGAAAACTCTTTAGGACACCAAATTACCAAATATCCCATTTTTGTTTTCAGATAATACCTAAATTTTATATAACAAGTTACCACCTTCAGTGGCGTATATAGGGGGGCCTAGTGGGCCGCAGCCCCCCCCCGAAATACCTTAGGTAAATGTGCATTTAATAATATGCCTCTAGGTGTTAGATCACTTAATAATTTCTATCTACTATAGCCCACCCCAAAAATTATTTCTATATACGCCACTGACCACCTTAAAAATTTCTCAAATTGATCAGAAAGATGGGTGTTTGTTTTTAAATTTTTGAAGAATTTTGATGGTAATTTTCAAAATTTTGAAATAGTTGAATTTTTATGTATACATTTGGTTTAAATGTAAATATTGAAAAAAATTTATTTTTTTGAAAACTGACTTTTTGTTCAAAATTCCATCACTATTAAAAGAGATATTTTTCCAACAAAATGTATTAGATACAATTTACAATGCAAAACACTATATTATTGTCTATTATAGTGCACTATCAACATCAATAATGACAAACAATTATTTGTATATAAAAATGTCGTTCTATTAACATATTTAAAATATATACTATAAATTGGATGACCCGTCATCTGGTCTGGGCGGTCCGGACGGTCCGGTAAATTATAACAGGTGACATTTAATCCATTCAAAAAGAATCTGTACCAACACTAGGTATCCGACTAAAAAAAATCCGGCAATAAAGAAATAATAAAAAAAACTGATTATACCTAAAAATGTCCGTTTTTCCGTTACTTTTTTAGGGTTTTTCCTAACGCTTTTGAAAACTACTGGACATTTTTTACTTCTGACCTTCCAAAGTACCAACTAGATTCATTTTCCTTTTCAAAGGGGCTGAAGTAAAAAATCAAAGCACTATTACTACTAGTAAACGTGATAAACACAAAAAAAAACATGCATCATTGTAAAATCAATATATTTAACACTCCGTTCAGAATAATTATATAGAAATTATAACTATAATTTTATTTTCGTAATTTTTAAAAACGTCAAGTTAAATCTAAATTATTCTTTAAGGCATAATAATATAAAATAATATAATGAATGAAAATTGTATATTACTATAGTAAATTGTATAAATCATTTATTTATTTTTGTACTTAAAGTTTAAGAATGTACAAGGCCGCCCGCAGAAATTTTTCTCGGGGGGGGGGGGGGGGGGGGCAGTGAAAAAACAATACACTTATCATACATTTTTAGATTCTGAACGGAGTGATGAATGTATTGATTTTACAATGATGTGTGTTTTTTTTTTTTTTTGTGTGTCTGTGTACAGCATAACTAGTCGAAATAATGCTTCAATTTCAAACTTTGGGGGTGGTTTCCGATGGCAAAGTGAATATCCTTGGTGCATTATAGAGGTGAAAAGTAAACATTTTCCCCGACATTTTCCAACAGTTTTCAAAAAAATCGAGAAAAACATAAAAAAAATGACAGAAAAACGGGAATTTTTACGCATAACCGGTTTTCGACAAAATCGAATTTTTTATTTTGCTATAACTCAAAAACTAATCGATATAAACTCTTGAAATTTTCATCAAATGTTTATATTAGCGTTATCCATACACAGTTAAATTTTCAAAGAATTTTGACTTTTTTGAGCTATTTATAGACAATTGAAATTTTTAATTTTTTAGTATTTTATTTTAAAATAACGATAAAATTTTTTTGGCCGGCCAGAAAATCTTGAAAATTTAATACAAGGTTTCTTATAAGTTGTTCTTAAAGTGATAAAAAAAAATCCGAAATCGTTAGTCACAATTTTTTTTTATAAGTGCTTAAAGTTCGAATTTATACGAAATATGTCGAAATTGCGAAAATTTGCAAGTAATTTTGTCGTTGAAAAATCGTAAAATTTTTTTCTTTTAAAACTAAGTTTTGAAAATTTGGTATAAGGTTCTCCATACATTTTTCTTCGAATATCTGTAAAAAAAACTCTACCGGATTCAGAAAAAAAAATGTTATGAGTGTTTGAAATTTAAATTTTTACAAAACCGCGTTAAATAATATAGGTATATATTATATAAAATGCCTACATACCCCCTTAATATTATACATGACTAAACGTATAATGTTCCACTCCACATGATTATATTAAATTAGGGAGTAAGAATAAGAAAACATCGACATTTTAAAAAAATTATCCTAAAGAGCGGGGGGGCCGTGGCCCCACCTGGCCCCCCCCTGCGGGCGGCCTTGAGAATGTAATTTATTTATAAGATATCTACTCCAATTTATAGATGAACTATCATTTAGTTGTACCGAGTAAAAAAATGTTAGGTATATATATATACTTATACAATTTATTATGACATTTATTATATAACTTTGTTCTTACTGGCTATTGCCTATTACCGTAAAAAATTTGAAAATTAATTTTTTTATTATTATTATTAAGTTTATATATATTTGTCAATTATAAATAGTATAATATATAAAACTTATATTCATTAGAAAAGTGTTATTAAAATGATCTGACTTCTTAGATTTTACCAAAAATAGATACATAGCCGTATGCTCCATTTATCTAATTATTTTATTAAGTAGAGAGAATTTTAAAGTTTTGACATTTAACATAATATACTAGATATTATTAACCTTTAGTGACGCGCGTGGGGTAATTTTTTACCCTAGTCTATTTTTAAATGCTATAATAATCATTAATTGTTTGATTTTCCACAATCACGAGAGTCATGCTATCTTATAGTTACTATAATACAATCACAAAAACGAAATAATCTGGATTTCATAATTTTAATATTTTTTAATTTATAATGCACGCATGTAAATGAATTAATATATACTTGAGTACTTAAATAATTTGATAAGAATAATATTTTATAATTTTAAATTTTAAATCTATAATAAATAGTCAATAATAATTGAATAATGAAAAGAAAAAAGTATTTTTATATTAACGGAAAATAATTACCCCACGCGCGCAACTATATGGTATAATACCGCGCGCGTCACTAAAGGTTAAATTTCAAATGTTGTCCTGTTTTTTAAAGCTGCTTACTATTTGTGTCTCGAAGATAACTACAAAAAAAGGTCTAATTCGAATTGTGGCTCGAGTTTATTTTGGGTACAGACGAGTTGTTGCCCGGGTTTTTTTTAATTCTAGATAATTTAATTTTGACTGATAAAATAGTATGATAATTCAGTATAATGTAGATATCAATAAGTACACCTTAGTCGTCGCTTTCCTACCATTAAGAACGTTGCAATATAATAATGTGTCTGCTTTATTTATTTATAACGTCGTATGAAATTTTGAGTGAAATGTTTAGTGAAAAAAATCGCACTTGATTTGTAATTGATGGTTATAAATTTCGTTTTCATAAAAATTTAAAAAAAAACATTGATCGATATTGCTGTACTAAAAAACTTGTACAGCATATATTCATTTAAATAATAACGTTATTATTAAGAAAATTTTGAATCATGAAAACCACGAAAAAGAAAGTGATGAAACATTAAGCAGAGACTGCAAGTAATCAAGTGAAACGTATAGCTATTGATGATATTAATGAGAATTGAGAAGCCGAGTAAAATTATTCATAGCCACCTCACACAATACGTAGACACTTTGACAACATACGATTTAACATTAATAAGAAAAAATATTCACCATGCTCGATCATCTATTATGCCAAAATTACCTGTGGACTTGAATGAATTACATATCTTTCTAGATAATATGTATCATTCAGCTTGGTACCTTTAAAAGTTGTCCAAAATTATTTACCCAAATTTTTACAGTTCATGATTTACAAAATGGCAATTATTTACCACTCTTTTATACTTGATACTTCTCATTTCTCAATAAAGCAATTTTATTAAAACAAGGCGTTAAGAAAAGGCGTTAATGCACATTATATCTGGATATAGCAAACTCAATATAATATTTTTACCAAAAACAGTTTTTGTTGTTTTTGAAAAGGCGATTCATTTAGCTGATAGCTCTATTAAAAGTTTGGTCTTCTATTAGTTTAAAAGGATGCCAATTTCACTGAGCTTAAACCTGGTGGCGTAAAATACAAACAATTGGCTTAAGTAATAAGTATAAAAAAAATACAGAAATCGGTTAGACGGTGTATATTTAACTTTTTTGGCTTACCGTTTTTCAATTCGAACGATGTGAGTGACTGTTTTACAAATTACTTAATGGCTATTCAACCAAGAAATGAAAAAGTAGAAATATTTGTTGATTATATATTGGAAACATACATTTCAAACGAGTCCAATTTCCCTCCTTTTTTGTGGGCAGAATACTTAGCGTCCACTATGTGCACTACTAATAGTTGTGAGATTTTTCATTCAAAATTCAACGCTCTGTTCTACAGTGCTCATCCTAATATTTTTGTATTCATTGATGTTCTGAAAAATATACAAAAGGATACCTATATAAAATTAAGAAGAACTCACTTAAATACTCGCAGAACAAATATCATTGAAAAAGAAACATTTATTAGAAATGCTATAAAACGATAATTTTTTTATAAGTGCTTAAAGTTCGAATTTATACGAAATATGTCAAAATTGCGAAAATTTGCAAGTAATTTTGTGGTTGAAAAATCATAAAATTTTTTTCTTTTATAACTTAGTTTTGAAAATTTGGTACAAGGTTCTCCATACATTTTTCTTCAAATATTTGTTGTTATTCAAATAGTATAAGTCGTAAATACTTGAAAATTTTACCAGTTATTTAGATTGCCATTTTCTTTACGTGATTTGATTTTCAAAATATTTTGACTTTTTTTGAGCTATTTATAAACAATTGAAATTTTCAATTTTTTTTTATAAATGTTGATAAAAAAAATTTAGCTGGGAGAAATTACTTGAAAATTTAATTGAAGGATCCACATAACTTGTTCTAACTCTCATTCAAAAATTAAAAAAATACATAGGCACAATTTTTTTTTATTAGCATTTGAAGTTCAAATATTAACAAAAAAAATTCGTCAAAATCATGATTATTTTTAATTATTTGGTAGTTAAAAATTTATAAATATTTTACTATCAAAAGCTAAGAATTGAAAATTTAATACTATGCTGTCCATAAGTTAAGCTTAGAATAATTATAAAAAAGTTTGAGGATTATTCCATTTAAAAAATTTTACGAGTGTTTAAAGTTTTAATTTTAATTTTAAATCAAAAATACATGTGTAAAATAACATTTAGTAGTAATAAGTTAAGCTTAGAATAATTATAAAAAAGTTTGAGGATTATTCCATTTAAAAAATTTTACGAGTGTTTAAAGTTTTAATTTTAATTTTAAATCAAAAATACATGTGTAAAATAACATTTTACTACTAAATAATTTTCGATTTTTGTTATTTTTAAAAAATTACTAAACGTAGGATCTTGAGACTTTTACTTAAATCTTTGAATTTATTTCGAAATAGAATATATGACAATATTTAAATATAATATATCCTAGACTGACAAATCATCTCCGTTCAGAATCGTTTTTCGTATACAATGATACCTATCATTGCATTCAAATTTAACCTACCCTAGTCCGAGGTCCACTTCACCCCCTAATATACAGCAGAGCGATGCTCACTTACCCGCTTTTTTATTAACGTTTTTACCAGTGCCAACATTTTTTAATAAAAACAAAACATTTTTAATGTATTTCTTAATATTATATTTCTTAATCATATTTACCAGTACCAACATTAAAAAAAACAAACATCATTTTTAACCTGCCTGCAGTATCTATACTGACGCATGTATAAAAATGTGAAGGAAAATGAAGCTTTTTAAATTTTAATTCACATATTTCAATTAATTTAATTCTAAATTTCGGGCCCCAATTCATATGTAACCCAAAAAAACTCGGGCCGCAATTCAGAAGAAATTTTTACCCCGGAATGCAACTAGTAGCCACTCTTTTTTAAAGTTTGAAAACTAACAACCTTAATTAAATTTGATTAGATCAGGTAGACATTTAATTAGCATTAAATATTTTAGGTTCTAAACGAGATAAAATTAATTTATTAATAGTAAATTATTGATAGAAGATAATAGATCTAACTGATATAAGAACGAATTATCAGAATATAACTAATTTTATAAAACATTTTTTGTTGTATAAACATGTATTTTATTTTGCAAATCGAAGTTTTGTGTTTGGAAATTTATTTTTAGAATTGTTTGTTGCATAACTAACATAACTTTAAATATTAATTTACTCATAAAAATTATGTACGAGATTTACGAAAATTACAGATGTAATAATTGAAATGTACTATGTTATATATTATAACAAAAATTGTATATTTAAATTCCTGCAGTATATATTATTATTTATTATGAATTTTAAAAGTTTTCTTTTATTGACGGTATTCATTTATATTAAGTTTCTAACTTTCTAAGTATTATTTTATTGAAATATAAACATATTAATTATAAGCTTTGAATTATTACATATTTTCAGTGTTTACACAATTGTAGTTAAATGTTATAATTTTATAAATATGAGAAAAAAACTATTACAAACTATTACAAATTATAATATACTTTACAGATAGGCAAAATACTACTTTATGTGATATTGGTGTAGTATCATACGTTATTTAAGGCTAATTATTAAAACAAATAATTTGATATTTATTTCAATAAATAATGCCTATTCACTATTGTATATGTTTTTAAAAATTATGTATTAATTTATTTTACTGTTAAACAGAAAATTCACTTCAATGTTTTTTTTTTTTTGTACTTCAAATTCTCCATATTTGATATATTCGTATTTTTTCGGTGGAAAAATTGGGTTTATTGGTCGATTATTTACGTGTATTTTTTGTGTATATTGGTTTATATTAGGTTTAAAATAGGTACGTTGGTGCATATTTAATTAACTTCGATTTTACGTGTATTTTTGGTGTATAATAGGTTTAAAATACCGTAGATGTGATCCGGTGGACGGTGGTTGAGTTGTTCACAGGTGACCCTAAGATTGTAGTCCGTAGATTGCAGATAGAAACGTGATCTTAGATTTGTATCTACAATCGTGAATGGCACCGCCAGTCCATATAATCAATCCTCAAGCATATTGTGTAAACTGTAGAGTATATACTATACAAAATTAAATTTCTAATCTATTCGAGCCATGGTATGAACGCTGAACAGACAAACAGTACAAAACCTTTAAAGTAAGTACTACAAAAATTCTCAATACATTAAATATAAATTATAAATAAGAGAAATATAAAATACAATAAATATATAACTATTCAAAAAATATGTATACTATCTAATTTTATAAAAACAATTGAAAATACACAAAATTAACATAATCATATATCCATATCAGTTAAATTAAGAATAAATAAGGAAAAATACACTCTATTGTCAATTATTTGTGTTTAATTGATATTATAATAATGATTATAAAAAAAATTTATTCAATTCATAAATTATTATAATAATTCGGATACAATGTATACGTATGAGAGAATGAGAGAAATGTTATTAAAATTAGGAAGCTGCATAATACTTTATAAAGGTTAGGTTTTAATAGGCATGTCTTATTAGTTATTATTAAGGGATCTTGATGAAAAAAAAATTGTACTCTTTCTAATATAAAAATGTAACCATATACGTGTAATTAAAACATAGCACCAATTTTACTTTAATAATTTTGTTGATTTGGTTGATCGAATCTAACATAAAAATATAAGTATTATAAAATAGGTATGCCTTTCTGGTTCGTAGAAAAAACTAAACATTATATACTATGACCTCAATTTTACAAAAATGTAAATTCTATCAAAACCTGATCTAAAATTACCATTAGAGTATAAGATCATTATTAGAGCACTATTCAAGAGGTTGTCTGCACGATCTTTCGTGCATAGAATTTTTTTTGTATAATTTAATTATTTGATTTACACAACTTGTAAAAATAACCCCTATATGGTTTCAGATACAAAGGATTAGGTCACCAACAAATAATAAAAGTCCCTTATCTTTAGTAAAAATATTTTTCAATTATTAAAAAATACCTACTTACATATCATGTAAAATGTATTAATTAAATAAATTACATAAATTGGGTATATACAAGAAATTATACAAATATGTTTAAGGAAAAATGTATAGATCAATCGTGTATCCACTTGTGCGAAACTGGATAATAATTCAGCTATAGTGTATAATAAAAATGCGAAATGTCCTCCTCCAAATTAGGTTTATTATCTATATAACGGTGATTGAAATTTTTGAATTAGGTGATGGTGATATATAAGTATATTTAATATTTACTTATTAGTCTGAATCTCTGAATCACAATACCAATATCCAATAACAATTTTAATCTTTTTGTTTTAGAATATTATATAAATCGGTGATTTTACTAGTCTTCTTATAATTTTTAAATTTTAGCTTTTTAAAATAATTGGTTCAACTATTGGTGGCAGATTTGTCTTTTTTTCTTGTGATAATATCTCAACTGACGTTAGAACTTCAAAAGTATTACTTCCCGGTTCCTGCACGTTTCATTTCAACCACATTGTTTATTGTACAAATCATACATAAGCAATATAAATTATTATAGTACGTTAAATTTTATAATGATCTGGTGGTAGATGGGACATGCCTACTACTGACTGCAGAAGTAGATTTAATTTGGAGCTTCGCAAGCCGACTAGTACTAACATTCAATTTTCCGAGCCAGCCGGAGCCCGCACATATTTCGAATCATCTTCAGGATCTGTCTTGATCATCTTTCCACATCACTGACAACTAATATTTTTAATATTGATTGGTTGAACAGAAATATAGATAGTGCTATTAAATATTTTTGACTTTATTTATATTTGACCTTAATATAAATTATTTCACGAAACTCATTATCGTCTATTATAATGCAAATTAGATAAGACGAAAACTGACTGCCAAATACAAACACACTTTATTACCTATACTATATAGGTATAGCTATTCTATACAAACGATTATAAAATAATAAAATATACAGATTTTAGGTAAGTACTGGGTGAAGCTTTTCGTGTACAAGACGTGTATGACCTAAACTCCAATGAAACTAAACTAAAATAAACTCCAATGAAAAATGTGGCAGTGCTGAAGGCATTTATATTTTCAATTGACAATTTATTTCACAAGTGGTTTATTGTGCAGGATAAAATTACTTACATTTAGGTGCAACAATATCCGATAAATACAAGTATATTTAAAAATAGGATTGAATTTATCTTGTTTTTATTTGAGGTGGTACAACCAACCAGATAAATACGGATTTATGATAACTCATTTTTGTCTTATAATCCATTTCCTATTCTACCATATATTACCAACGCCCAACAACATGAATCACGTCTTGAGCCCGCCGCCACACGGTAATATTATAATATATATCCGTTTAGTAAACAGTAAACACTAAACACTGAACAGTCTGAACACTAGAGTCTAGAATATAAGGAACAATTGCAGTTTAGCACCTCCTCGCCATTTTGAATTCTTTCTATCGAAACTTATGTAACTCATCGAGTTAAGAACGATGGTGCAATCAGAAATTGTCGCTCTCGCTTAGTTTCGAAGTTATGGGCTATGACCTTCCGAAGTTTGCGATTTTACGTTTATACGCATGCGCACAACACTACTATAATGCCGCGCGGAGGACCATTTTTGTTATTTTTTTTTGTACTTACGTATTCTAACCCGTTTAAAACGATGGTGCAATAATAATTTATCAAAAATAATCAAGAATAATTATAGAATAAAGTTAATATCAATTAAATAATAATATATTTATTTAACACATAATATATAATAAATTTAAAAGTCTCAACATTACAGCAATTCAATATTGTCTTCGCCATCAGTATCTGAATTAGAATATGTTGTTTCGTCATTATGTTGTGTTTCAAGTATTGCTGATGGGTCATACAAATGACCAGTGTGTTTAAATAAGGTTAAGTAAATAAGGTTATATGCATTTTAAAGTATCTTTATAATAATAGAATAAGCTGTATTAAATCACCGGGCGGGGTCACTCGCTCGCTGCGCTCGCTTGGACAATTAAAAACGAAAATATCCCCCGATTGGCCCGATTTGCTATGCAACACCTCTCCAAGTGGACCACAGGGTTAAAAGAATTGCATTTTTGTTGCACCAAGTCATCGAGTGGGGTCACTCGCTCGCTCGGACAATTAAAAACGAAAATATCCCTCGATTTGCTATGCAACACCTCCCCAAGTGGACCACAGGGTTAAAAGAATTGCATTTTTGTTGCACCAAGTCACCGAGTGGGGTCACTCGCTCGCTCGGACAATTAAAAACGAAAATATCCCTCGATTTGCTATGCAACACCTTACACCTACCCAATGAGCGGCATTATAGTAGTGATGCGCACATGCGTATAAACGTAAAATCGAAAACTTTGGAAGGCCATAACTTCGAAACTAAGTGAGAGCGACAATTTCTGATCGCACCATCGTTCTTAACTCGATGAACTATAAGTTTCGATAAAAAAAATTCAAAATGGCGAGGGGGTGCTAAACTGCAATTATGCCCCAGTTTACTACCACCACCACATAAATTAAGATTATCAATCATGCTCCCGCTCAGAAATAAAGTCAATCAAATATCCGTTTACGTAGGAAGTCAATAGTTTTTTGTTCATTATCTGATGGTAATGTACAAATTTGGAAGTTTCACTTCTAAAAAACATATTATTACCTATTCCAGACTAATTATCCAACTATTTATTATTTTAAGCATCTATCATAAATATTAGTATTTATTGTTGTGTTTTGTGTTAAAAATATCAGTTAAAATACTACTGGTTTCGCATTTTTATGTACTCTTTGAAATGTTCTTACATCGTCTTTGGTCACGAGTTATCAATTACGGTGTATCATCGTCAATCATTTTTGTGAATGATTTTAACAGATGACCACCAATGACAACAATAAAAATCTTTTATCATTATCTTTCGAAATTTCTATTGCTCTTGGCTTATGCCTTCTACGCAAATTTAGTGCGACTTATTGTTAGTGTTTTTGTGACTATTAACTGTTAACTATTTAACTATTGAGTAGTTGTAATTTGTGTACGGTATCTTTGAATTATTATGTTCATTGTATGAATACCTAGGTTAATAAAATTAATATAAATAATATAATATTGTATACACTATGAGTTTCCTGGGTAAGCTTTTCGGTAGCAAAAAGGAGGAGAAAGGACCATCAACCGAAGATGCGATACAAAAGCTACGATCCACTGAAGAAATGCTGATTAAAAAACAAGAATTTTTAGAAAAAAAAATTGAACAGGAGGTAGCGATAGCAAAAAAAAATGGTACAACTAATAAACGAGGTAAGTTGACGTTATGACTTAATACCTTTTTTCTTAGTTGTATAATATATTACACATTTTATGTTATTGGTTTGCAGCTGCATTACAAGCATTGAAGCGTAAGAAACGGTACGAGCAACAATTAGCGCAAATTGATGGTACTATGTTAACTATTGAACAACAGCGAGAAGCGTTAGAAGGTGCGAACACAAATACAGCAGTATTAACTACAATGAAAACTGCTGCTGATGCACTTAAATCGGCCCATCAAAATATGTAAGTTCAATAGTTATTGATTTATATCAATCAAGTTAAGCCTAAATATTAAATTATATATAATCATAAAATTCTTATATTTATATAAGTATTTTGATAATACTTATAATATAATATAGATATATACACTTTAAAATAAAACGACAAGTAGAAAACATTAGACTCTACAAACTTCCTCCAATATTAAAATCCAAACTTAACATAAAATTTAAAGCAATAACAAGATCAATCTGGTTTTATAGAATCCAAATTTGGGACCCAGCCAAGTCTTCTAACATATTTTGTCCAATCCAAGCTCATTTGAATATTACTCTTTGATTAATCACAGGTGCACCATGGTGCGTCAGTAATACTTCCCTTTACAATCACCTTAACACTACAAATGTTAAAGAACTTGCAACCATATACTACAAACAATTCCATTCCAAACTTAATCCCCACACAAATTCAACAATAAAAAATATATCCTCCAACACTACCCAAAAACCCTTTATAATGCCTAAAAAGGAACTGGTTCCGCGACCTATTATACATTTTTTTTAAAGTTGCTCATTAAATAATAGTTTAAGAGGGTGTTGCTTCTTCTCCCAATCATATCACTCATGTAAATTTATTACATTCATTATTTATCATATTTACTTATTGTTCTCTATGGTACAGATTATAAATTTATCTTTTAATAGTAAAAAGAAAATACGTATATACTATATAGTTTATATATTTATATATGTAAGTTCTATTATTATTTAAACAAACGCTTAAGGTGGTTTTTTTTAATTCCATATTTTTTTTGGCTTATTTTAAATATAAAAGTAATGAGCAATGTTATTAATTAACTTAATTGTCTTCTTCACTTACGAGTTATAGAAACTGTGTTACCAATATTAAGTGTAATAAACATCTAGGTATATGTTTTTTTATTTAATTTATTCTTTGTATTTTAAATATTACAAAAATTGTTTGTTTATCTATGTAACTTTTATAAATAAATTATTAAATTAAAATAAACTTAACAAAATAAAATATTTCCATAATAATTTTATAAAAATCTAATACAAGGAAGTCAGTCATAAATTGTATCATTGTATCAAATGTTGACATTCATTTTCATTATTCTATTCTTCTATTGGTAAATTATATTTAATTTAAAATATTGATAACAATTATGGTTTTGAATGAGTCATTTTTAACAATTTGCTGAGTCACAGTTATTACCTAGTTGGTAACTAGTAATTTAGTTTTCCAGTCAATAGATAGAAAACATTAGGGTCTTTTAAGATTTCTTTGACTTTTTCTTATTCATAATTTATTGTCTTTTTTAAAATCATATTTTTCATAATATCGGCATAATTTATAACTAAAAAAAAAAAAATTAATTTAAATTTAATATAGTTATCTAAAAGTGCTATTCATTAAATTTCATTTTAAAATTGTCTTCATTGAGTAGATTACCTACTATCAGGCACATAAACAAAAAAATTTTTGGGGGGAGGTTATACAATTTAATAATACAAATTGTGCCGCAACATAATTAAACAATTTTTTCCTCATTAATCGAAAATATTTCGGGGGAGGAGGGTATATAGGTATTACTTCACTATCATGGTATTCTGTGTAATATATATCATTGCATTTATACAATTCTGAAGCTTGATTAAAAATGTAGTCATGTAAATTTTTTTAATGATTTCTAAAGGTTTAATTTGTCATAGATTGGACAACTTTAAATTCTTTTGTATCAAAGAAAAATGTTTACTCAATGCTATTTTCAAGTAAAACATCATTGTAATACTAATAAATACTTGCTTTACTAAGTATCAATGTAAATTAAAAAGATAGGTATCTATATTTTATACATATTTATCAAATATGGTGTTATTATTAAACAATTTATTTTTATAATTTTAGATAAATTTTAGGTTACTTTCTACAAATTTTTGAAATAGTGGAAAATAATTCAGGTTATTAATTTCAATATTTTTAAATTATTTAATGTTAAACAATTATCTATTCTGTGTATGTTATGAGTTATGATGCTATTTACAATTAAAAAAAAAAAGCATGTTTGAAATGATTTAATCAGTTTTCAAACATTTTATTTGACAGATTTCTTTAAAAAAAAATGACTTTAATTTAGTTTATTATAGGAGTACAATATATAGTTCTCATAATTATAATATTAATGTATGTAAGATATTGTGTGTTATAATATTGATCAGTATAGAGATCAGATTTATGACATTAAAATTTTTAGGTATACATTTATGAACTAAAAATTAAAATTACACATTTACACACAGAGCGTCAATTATACACACTAATTGGGATTTGGGACCCATTTGTATGCAATAAAATGTAATATATAAATATATAATATATTACAATTGGAATGTAACCAATTTATTGAAGAAATCTATAAAAAATATTTAGCATTAAAAAATATGAAATACCTATGTTAAAAGTGTTTTTTTATACATCTCCAATACAGTTTAAAAATTGTTATTAAAATTAATTATCTTATTATAGGAATGTTGATGATGTTCATAATATGATGGACGATATAGCTGAATCCCAAGATTTATCAAAAGAAATATCAGAAGCCATTTCAAATCCAGTTGCATTTGGAACTGATGTAGACGAGGTAAGAATAGTAATTTATTTTAATAAATTAAATGTCAATATTGAATCATTTACTTAGATTTGATTTTCTCCTTATATTAATAATTAAATCTCTATTAGGTATAAAAAAAATAGTTTTTTTTTTTTTAACTAATTAGTTTTCTTTTATAATTGACAGCAATCAAAAAATAAATAATAATGAGAGTTATAAATATTTAAATATAAAAATCATTTTTTAAAAAACATCTAAGAGTTTGAAAAAAAACTGTAAGGTTAATAAGTTTATCTAGCAGGGAATAAAGTCCCATATTAAATCATAAATTAATTTTAAATCTGTAATTGGTTTATAACTTTAAACAATAAGCATTTATTCATTTCTATTATTTTTACTCATTTGTATTGAATTAAGATGTGCATAATTACTTATTTTAACTTTAAAATTAAGTATAATATGTTTTGTTTTTATAATTTTATAATAGTGGTTTTATATTAGTTTAAAAAAAATAATATGAATGTATATTTTACTAATTTTTAATTGAATATTAACACCATCTTTAAAATTTTAAAATACCAGGTGAAATACCTAAAAATTTGCTTTAGATTTATTATTGCTATTATGGTGCAAGTAAAATATAAATATATGATATAGATGATTATATTATATAATATTTAATTTCTAAAATGGCTAATTCTGATCAGTATTTAGTTAATTGTTACATGAACAAATTTTCAATAATATTTTTATTTTAACAGGATGAATTACAAAAAGAATTGGAAGAGCTAGAACAAGAAGAATTGGACAAAGAGTTGTTGAATACAGGCAAGACACCTGTCACCGATTTGCCAACGCCTGCAGTGCCAACATTTGAGCCTAGTGGTCGAGGCAAAGGTATTTTTAAGGAACAAATAATAAATTTATAAAATATATTTATAAGTTGTTTTAAATTTTTAGCAAAAACTAAAGCTGAAGAAGATGATGACGAAATGAAAGAATTAGCTAATTGGGCTTCATAAAAATTATTTGAAAAACTTTTTTGAAAATATTTGATGGTAAACATGATAAGATAAATATTTTTAAATTTATAAATGATCAGTTTATTTGCTATTACGTTATTATATAGATACTATTTAACACGAATTTACTGTCAACATACCAATTTTTGTTCATACCATTCTTTTTTTCCAAGCAAAAATAAAGTCAAATATTTTGCTGTTAATAATGATATCCAATCTTTATCTTTGATTCAACAATTATTTATTTAATTTACCCAGCAGTGTGAAAAAAGATAATAGTAAACTATATTCACATTAATCCAGCTTCTTGTATATACATACTTTCTTATTGTTAATTGTGAACATATTTTTAATCAAATTCATAATTAAAATAAAATATTTTATATAGAATAGTATGCTGTTAAATTGATTTATTTTACTTTTACACTTTTTTTTGTAATTATAATTGTAATGAAAAATATATTAATTTTATAACTTAAACTTAAATATTTACTTTAATTGATTTTATTAAAAAGAAAAAATTATTTTTTAGTAAAGTGTTGTTTTGTGTTGAAGTTTACACACTGCACGGCGCATTACTAAAAAAAAAGAAGGCCGGCTTAATAACCTGTTTTAAATTAGTATTTGAGTTTAAACTTAAATGATAAATTTAGTGGGGTTGAGATTTGTTGAAATCACTGATATATAGTAATTTGGTGTATATATTTAAGTACTTATATTTATACGTTTTTATAGTATTCAGAGTATATACTAGTAAGAACCTATTGTATATTGTCTACTATTTATGTTGTTTTTTATTTTGTAATCATATTTTTTTAAAAAACATTAGAATTACTCTAAATTTATGGTGGAAAATATTGACAACAGATTAAGATGACTTTATTTATGTCAAATAAGCAATAATGTAGTCTACAAAAACAATATCCACGACAAAATAGAAATAAAGATACAAATGATACGTTAATATTATGTATTAATGAATTTAAACCATTAAATAAATAGAGAAAAGTAGGTAATATTATATGAAATTATTATTTTATTTATATTGTTGACACCTTAATAGGCATTAATTATTAATATGTTCAGAATTCACGAATTCGGTTGAAAGTCTACATATAAAGTATAATTTCATGAAATCAATTAACACAATTTGCAGATTTTGTAGCTATTAGCAAAATCGGCAATTTCTCTGCTGAATGCAATGGTTACAAAATTCATAAATTCAGCATTACATTTATAAAACAGTATATAGCTGTTTATATTTGCTATGTGCTCTGATGTCCTATACTAGGGTGACCATTTTTAAAAAATAAAAAAACGGGACGATTGTTACACCCCCCCCCCCCCCCAAAAAAAAAATTATTATTGTTACTTTACCCTATTGAAATAATTAACCTAACCTAAATAATAAATGTGTTCGAATGTTTAGGAATATTTATTTTTTATAATAATTTTCTTTTTATTAAACACTACCTCTAATTTAATTGCTCATTAGCATCGGTCCTTGATTCTTGTTTTACGAAAACTGTTATCTGTTATTTATAAATTTGGTTATAAAACTATTTTAGATTTGTTTCATAGATCGAATTATTTTAAAAATATAATGTAATAATATGTAAAAACGGGATTAAAACGTGACCATCTTATAAAAACGGGATAAAAAGCGTCCCGTTCGAAGTTTGTCGGGACAACAGGACACGATGATCAAAAAAGGGACATTCCCGTTTTAAACGGGACATCTGGTCACCCTATCCTATACCAATAATATAATACATAATAGAGGACACTGTAATCAGTTACTTGTTATTTCATTTATGATAAAATATATTTTATTACATGATAATGAATAAATCTAATAAATAAATCATTCATTTCATGAACAAAATAATTTAATCCCCTTGTATAACAGTTAAAAATTCTTGTTTAAGTTTTTATTTAATTTAATTATCATGGTAAGGTTTATGTACCTATTTTATAGCTTATAATATTATAAAATTACAAGGATTGTTAATCTTTCAATTATTATACATTATTAAATACCAAAATTCTTAATGACTACCTATATAGTTAATTGTCAAAGTATTACATTATATCACAAAACAATAAATAACTTTATGAAAGCAAACAATACATGAGTATGCTAATACTCTTTACATATAAGTAATTAGCTGTTATAACAAACTAATTACAATGTCATTCTAAGTTAGTTCGGCATAAAAAATATAATTACTAGTAATTAAAATTTATTTTTCTTTGTAACTTTCACAGTATTACTCATTATTCATTAATCATTATACTGTAGTATACTGATGTATATCATGATAAATTTGTAAACTGACCAAGACTAATATTATTTCTATATAGTCACTGGCTATTGATGAAAATTTATTTATTCTACTTTTATAAAACTGATAATTATTATTAATCTGATTAGTTGCATCATGTATGCTCTTTATATGTGTTCAAGGAGACCATATGATCTATTATGGTTATTCCAAGAATCTTAGGGTCGTATGTTTTTTTTTTGATAATGATATCATTATTACTATGTTCATATTTGCAATATATTCTGTTGCAACTTGCATTGTTCTTCATACTGATTATGATTTTATTATTAGTTTAGTTTTAAATTGTGAATATATAGAGTGTTTCAGATATCAGTATGAATTTAAAACTGCAATAATCGCATAAATTAATGTGCAGTATAATGTGTGGACATATGCCAGGGAGTTATTTTTATATATAAATGGGAGATGTTTTTGAGCTATGTGTGAAAATTGTTTTCATTTTTAATAAAATTTTAAATTTGTAACTTTTATGACGATTTTAAATTTGTATCGATTTTGAAACGTCCTTTACGAACAAAAATTACTACATTTTTTTATTTTGAAAAACAAGCAACTAATCATCAGATTAAAAATAATAATATTTTATTGATATTTTAAATATTTAAAAATTGGATTTTATAAGTTTTTTTTATGCATAAAACATGTTAGTTATCATATTTTGATAAAAATAATATGATAATAATTCAATTAATCAATAATAAAAAAAAAATGAACACAATTATTATTGATATAAGTTAACAATTTCTTATATGTAGATCTTTAGCTACAGTATGACGGCAAACATACATCATACGCATTTTATTATTTTCAAAATTGTCTATTGTTTTTGCCCGTGTTTCTTCCCAAGAATAAAGATCCCTGAAAAAAATACAATGATAGAAAGGTAAAAAAAATATATTAACATATTTTCTTAAACTGATAACATCAAAATATAATTTTAAAATAGTCACCTATATAAAGGACGAACATATTTCATTCTTCCAGTGGTGTTGATAAATTTAAAAATGAGTTCCAATTGTTCAATCCACTTGTATTTTACACATGTTCTGAGCCACCTGATAAAAAAATATACATGAATATTATTATGCATTTCTACTTAATTTTTGTTTATAAATCTACAATTATTGCATTAAATATTTTTAGTTTAGTTCTTACC
This sequence comes from Schizaphis graminum, assembly GCA_020882235.1. Lineage (NCBI taxonomy): Eukaryota > Metazoa > Arthropoda > Insecta > Hemiptera > Aphididae > Schizaphis > Schizaphis graminum. The sequence goes on from CM037032.1 coordinate 91,478,339, forward strand.
TAAATACAATTTCACGGTTACCATTACTGTTATAATCATAAGCCTCTTGCATTGCTTTTACTTTTAACAAGGTAAAATTATTCGATTTCAAAACCAATGCTAAAAATTGTATGATTTGTGTTGTTTGAAATTTATCCAAATCAGGCTTCTTAAAATTGTCACCAGTACCATCCCATTGTTCCCAACGGTTTAACAAAGAGATGCATGCATCTTGTTCACTTGTATCATACCTTTAAAATTATTAAATAATATAAATATTTAACTTTTATTTACATATTTTCCTAAGTCATTTGACTAAATAGATACTTACAGAGGTATTATTGGAGGCATACCACAAGTATACAGCCATAAATCCCAATCAATTTTTGAGATGGCACTGTCCTCCCGGAAATAATATAGCAAATATGATTTAAAATCTTCTGTACCAACAGACTTGTACTTGAATTTATCAATATAAGATTTGAAAAATATTTGAAATTTAGCTGTAAAATATTTATTTTAGAAATGAAGAACCCATGCAGTTACTTCTGAATTAAACAGCCTTACCAGCTCCTAATAGCTTTTCTAAATAGAACAAGAATGTGTGACCTTTTTCATAAGGACAAGTTGAAAATGCGTCATCTGGGTCAATACCACTTAAATCAACTACTAACTTGGTTAATGGATTTTGTGCACCTAAATTATCAACCTACAATAATACTTATTTTTATTGTTATTATAATTTTTTAGTAAAAGTAGTTGTATTAGTAATATTAGTCAATATTTACAGATTGTTTGAGATCTTCAAGACCACCAAGTGCAGCAAATTCCCTTGCACTCTCGCCATTCAATAGTCCCTGTATTCTACGTTCCACATAAACTGTAAATCCTTCATTCATCCAAAAATGTTCAAAATTGCGATTTGTCACCAAGTTGCCAGTCCAACTATGTGCTATTTCATGAGCCACAACATTTACGAGACTCCTATCTCCAGCCTATATCAGTAAACAAAAAATATATTAAATGGTTCTAGTTATCTTTGATATTACCTAACTTACCAGTAGTGTGGGAGTGACAAAGGTCAAACACGGATTTTCCATTCCACCAAAAGGAAATGAAGGAGGCATAACCAGTAAATCATAAATTTTCCAAACATAAGGACCACATACATTTTCAGCAGTTTTCAATAGATCAGGTGTCTAAAAGTATTATCAAATTATATAGTAAACAAATATTCAAATGTTAATTAATATATTATACTTGTTCAAATTCATATGCAGCTTTGTCAATTTCTTCAGGTTCAGACCAAACTTTTGATATAGGACTTAATGTTTTACTGACTAGATTACCAATAGCTAGGGCTATTAAATATGATTGCACAGGAACAGTTTGTTCGAATGAAAATGTTTGTGTATCTCCATTGTCAATTATTTCTAACGGGACTGCACTCATCAATACTGTTAATGGTTTAGGAGTTGTAATCTGTAAGTTATCCATAATTAAACCATCAATATATATAATTAAATAAATATTTTAGAAAATTGTAAAATTTTCAATAATAAACATACTTTTGCCGAGTATGTGGATTTTGTAGATGGAGTATCTTGACAAGGTAACATAGATCGAGCATGAGCAGGCTAAACAATATGTATAATTTAATTGAAATGAATCTATTATTACAAGAAATATAACATACTTGACATTGGCTAAACAAATATGGATGGGATTTGCCCAGAGTTTGCTCAGGCGTAAGCCACTGTAAAGCCGAGGCAGTTTTAGATGTTTCATAAGTAATTCGTATAATGCTTCTTAAGTTTAAGAATTCAAAAATAAAAATAAATGTTATTTAAAATGTTATTATAATATATCTATAATATCTTACTCTTTTGTAGATGGTATTTTTATTTCAAGTTTGGAACCAAATACTTCTAAGCGATCACCTATACTGTAATTTAGCAATGTTCCATCATCTTTTTTCGTAATACTTATCACATTCAAATCAATGTTGTCCAAAATCTAGAATTTAAATGATTTGGGTGAATTATTTTTGTATCATAAATTAATTATTTTTACCATACAATATGATCACAGCTCTCATCAATTTTAGTTATGCTTAAATCAACAAATCCTTTAAGTTTTTCATTTTCAAAATCAGCAGCAAGTTCTATATGAATATGAGTTACAGCAACTTTTTCTAAAAAAGTATAACATAATTATATTTTACTTTTAAACATAATATGTCTAAATGCTTGAAGTATAAATAAAGCAAATATAGTTTTTATAATTAGTTAATTCTTTAATTTGAAATACTGATTATGAAAGTTATAATTATTTTTATGGTTTTATTTCTTTATATTTTAGATATTCTAGAACTATTGGTTTTTCATAAATTACAATTAAAATATCATCTGTAGATTAGAAGTTTATAATTAAACTAATAAAATAATTGAGTATATAATGCTAATATTAGTATAAACATTTTAAATAAATAATTAATATAAGTATTCCAAAGTATTTAAGTAAGTAGAATTAAAATTAAATTATAATTTTAAAACCAACATACCTATTATTTAAATAATTCTAGTAATTATAATTTAAAGTGTTGTAAGTTAAAAAAATGAAATAAAATATGCACATTACTTTACTTAGATACTAAATCAAAATGCAAAAATATTATTTAATATTGTGATAGGTATATTTTCTTTATTATCTGTTTATACTGTTTGTAGTCTTACTCACAATAGTTCAACTATAAAGTAAGAAAATGTATTGCTTAATTAAAGTTAATACTAACATTAAAATATGTTTTAAAGTGCCCAACTATAGTAATATAATAGATATTTAAATATAATTATTTTTTATTAACACAATTATGTTGTATCAATTATAAAAGACAATTCTTCAAAAAACATTTTTTTTTAAACATAAAATATTTTTTAAAAATAAAATATTGTAAAATATTTAAGGTAATATATTTTTATTATTGCTAAATAATTAAATTTCTAAATAAATTATTCAACTGTTAAAGATTAATACAATTTCATGTATTCTCAAATAGTAGGTATTAAACAATCATAAATTTAAAGTATAATTTTGTTTTATTGGTGTTTATTGTGGTATATTTTTTAGATTACTCACCAGGTAAAGAATAAGATCCTGGGTCGTTAGGACTTAGTCGTTTTTCAGATGACATATTTTTACTCTTTATAATATCACTGTTAAAAAATAAAAATTATTCTAATATATTATAACCAATTGATTTAAAGTAGAATTTTAATTTAAAGTATGTAATTTTCGTTATGTGTAAAGACTGAATCTGATTTGTCGTAGTTTTGTAGTTGTCAGTCGATTTTTGTAATTTCAACATAACAATACTAATACATCATTCAGTTGACACTCGACTCGACTATAATTATTATGTTATACCACAAAATGTATTTGCTTATCAGTAAATCTGAGTATCAGACCATTACCACACCACCTAATACCACAACAACCTGTTGCGATAACCCATTATCATGTTTTGGTATTTTGTAGATATCATGAACTAAGATAATAAATAATAATATTAGTATACAATATACATATTAGTATACATTCACAGATTACAGATATATAGGTATAGTATATAATTCATGGTTGATATTTATATTTATTACAGAACAGTGAATACCTGTGAATCTGTGATATACTGATATATATATTTTGTGCGAAGAATACAGGCTATAATAAGTATAATATTACTTATTTGTGATGTTAAAACCGTTTCTAACATCGCAATTTGCCAATTAAAATTGAATGTATTATAGTTATATTTTCTATTTTTATAATATTATGTATTATGACATTATGTTATAATTAATGTAATGTATCATGCATTCAGACATAAGTCGTATCCACTGCACTGTAACTGTATATAGTTCAGTAATCAGTACTTTCAGTAGTATAGTGGCTGTATCCCCAAATGTTTAAAACATCAAAAAACAATATTTATATATACATCTGTAGCGGTTTGTAGCTTTATGTTCATTATTAATTAGTTCATTATTCAATAGACAATACTCATGTTGGTCCGTAACCTCGTTGTTGTGATTTGTAACATTCCTTAAGACTTAGTATCTACACGGTTCATAACAAAAACACCATACATTTTTAATTTGTATTTATTCTATGCGAAAACTTAATGTGAAAATGCACTGTAGGCTTGTAAGTTATGACAAATTCATCTCTACAAACAATATGGTTGTAAATGGATAATTTTTAAAATATGCTCACATATCAATTTGATTTAAAATTAAAATAACGAAAAAAAAGCGGGTAAGTGAGTATCACTCTGCTGTACATTAGGGGGTGGGGTGGACCTCGGACTAGGGTAGGTTGAATTTGAATGCAATGATAGGTATCATTGTATACGAAAAACGATTCTGAACGGAGATGATTTGTCAGTCTAGGATATATTATATTTAAATATTGTCATATATTCTATTTTGAAACAAATAGTATAGTTACTATATTATGTTACTATAGTTACTTTATAATATCTGTTTATTAATAAAAAAATTATTTGGCAACATACGCATAATGAGAGTATGAAATTTAATTTAAATTTTGACATATTTCGTATAAATTTGAACTTTAAGCCCTTATAAAAAAAAATTGTGACTAACGATTTCGGATTTTTTTTTATCACTATAAGAAAAACTTATAAGAAACCTTGTATTAAATTTTCAAGATTTTCTGGCCACCCAAAAATTTTTTATCGGCATTTGAAGAAAAAAAACTTAGAAAAGTCGAAAATTTCAATTGTCTATAAGTAGCTTAAAAATGGTCAAAATATTTTGAAAATTTAACTGTAAAGAGATAACCATAATATAAACATTTGATGAAAATTTCAAGTATTTACAATGATTTTTTTTTGAGTTACAGCAAAATCAAAAAATCGATTTTGTCGAAAAGTGGTTTTTCGTAAAATTGCCGTTTTTCTGTCACTTTTTTTTTGTTTTTCTCAATTTTTTTGAAAACTATTTGGAAATTTTACTTTTGACCCCCCCAAAGTACCAACTAGGTGAATTTTCCTATTCAAAGAGGGGCTGAAGTCAAAAATCGAAGCATTATTACTGCTCCAAATGTTGTCGTCAGACACAAAAAAAAAAAAAAAAACACACATCATTGTAAAAGCAATACATTCATCACTCCGTTCAGAATCTAAAATATGCACGAGAATCTAAGATATTATACCTTTAATTTGAAAAATATTGAAAATAAAAATTGAATAATTCTGAACGTTAAACCCGACTTTTGACTTCATGACATGACGTTTTAATATTTATTGGCTTATTACGATCTGAAGATCGGATGATAAATGTTGTGTGTTTGAAAGACACTTGTGATTATGACGCATAGAAATATCTATAGACTATAATTTTATTCTATAATATGACGTCTTCGTTATGGGTAAATACTATGTATTTTAGGCATTTAACCAGTCCTCATATTATAAAGGTAATACACTAAAATTAAAAATATGCGAAATAGTTAAATTTGAATTACAAAGTAAAAACATTTTCCATGGTAACTATAATAATAATATTTCTGATGTGTTTATTAGCGCTATCTACTAATCAATTACTGTACTAAATGCACAGGTTTCAATTTCGGTCGTCGACTATCTATCATATATGTATGCTCAATGTTCAATGGTCAAATCTAAATCAAATGGTATTGACAATGGGTTAAAAATTGGGCTTAGAATTTAAATTGTTTTATCTAAATTTTTTAAAAGTATTCAAGTTAATTATTTCCGAAACTTCCAAAATGTAAATGTAAAGGTGAGTAACTAATTAGTTTTAATATTGTGTTGCTTTATTGAATGTAACATTATTTTTTATAATTTACCTGTCGTCGCCTCGTCGGTTTTGACATTTGGTCTAACACTATAAGCTATGCAATACTATTGTTTAATGTGTGGTGATTAGTTATTAATTTGTAAAATTTATGTTTTACAGTGTTCAGTGTTTTAGCCATCCAAAGGACCAGATTAAATTTGGTATGTTGTGTTAAAATGTGTTCAACGTATTTTAATTATATAATAATTAACCATTGGTCACACAATGTTATAAGTTTTTCTATAAAAAGAGAAATAATGACCTTTATCTTAGTATTTAAACTTCTTTCTTTTCAGATTCATTGGCTGACAATGGTAGTAACATTAAATTCTGCATGTTATAATCTTAACAAACAAAAAGCTACTAAGAGTCAGTATGATTTCAAAAATAAACAAATCCAAAAAAGTGTGTATATTTTCATTATTTATATATTTTTATTACATAATATGTATAGAAATTATTAAAAATTATAAAAGGTACCTACTATTGTCAAATATTCCCACATTTTTTTTATTTTAGTTAGCATAATATACCACATTGTATATAATATATTATATCACATTTATTTGCATTTACAACTTATCTTATCTTTTATATTATACTTAAGTATTTTATAATTAGTCTTGTTTTAAAGTAATAATATTATTTATTTTAATTACATAATTGTGATTAATCAATACCTATTTAATTTTCTAATTACATATTGTAATGAATTTATATATTTTACTAATTATCTATATTTTAATTTAATTTAAATTAGATTATAATTAGTCAATTAATTATTATTATCTAATTATTTACCTACATATTAAACATATTTTTCTTTAGAAAAAGGTATAACAAATAATTATTTGAATTATTTATTTTTCAAATTGTTACAATCAATTCCCCAACAATATTTTATTTTTAGTTTTGTAAAATGACTAAATAATAAATCGTTTTTATTCGTTCATTTTTTAAATAAATAATTGCTTGTCAGCTTGAGTAAAATACCTTGGTAACTAATTACAATTTCTATTTTTTAGAGGCAAGCTCGGAGTTGGGTAGAAGCATTATTTCAAAAAAGAGATTGTGTAACTTTTATTCCATCCACTACCGATAAAACTAGGTAATTTTTTTAATAATTTAATAATTAGTATATAATAATAATAATTATTAATTTCTAATAATTTTAAATTAAAATATTAATTATAGATGCAGTTGTGGGCTTTCATTAACATTTCACTGTGGTGGAGGAAGTGGCTCTGTTCAATTAGATCCTGATAATCCAAATGAAGTCTGGTCCTCGTTAAGACATACCGTAGTTTCAGCAACAGATGCCTATGGAACAATTGAGTTTCAAGGTGGCCCTCATCCTACCAAAGCACAGGTAAACTGTAATAAAATAATAGTTAATAACATATTGATGATATACTAACGAGGACTAATGAGGGTTAAGAAATTGTTTTACAGTATGTTAGATTGTCACATGACACTAGACCAGAAACAATACTGCACTTATTTAATCGAGAATGGGGTTTAGAACTACCAAAATTATTAATAACTATTCAAGGAGGAAAAGCCAATTTCGAAATACAGCCCAAATTGAAGAAGGTATTACGTAAAGGATTATTGAAAGCAGCTAAAACAACTGGTGCATGGGTATTTACTGGAGGAACAAACACTGGTAATTTTATAACATTTTTGTTTTACTAAATTACACATGTAGAATTTTATTATATAAAAATAATTTTATATTTAGGTGTTACTCGTCAAGTGGGAGATGCACTTTTACTTGATTCACAACGTCCCGGTAGAGTTGTGTCTATAGGCATAGCACCATGGGGTATTATCGAAAACAACCATGAACTTATTGGTCATAATAAAGATGTTCCCTACCATTCTATATCATCACCTAGATCTAAATTAGCCGTGTTGAATAATAGACATACATATTTCCTTTTGGTTGACGATGGCACATCAGGACGTTACGGGGCAGAAATTGAATTACGCAAAAAATTGGAAAAATACATTTCAATTCAAAAGCTACATCCAAGTAGTTTTATAATATAAAAATAACTTTTAAACAATGTTTCAAAATGATTATTTTTATTAAACTTTTACAGGTGCACATTATAGTACTCCCGTTGTTAGTCTTGTGATTGAAGGAGGTACTCATACAATTAGAGCAGTGTTAGAGTATGTTACAGATACTCCTCCAGTACCAGTGGTTATATGTGATGGATCAGGCAGAGCAGCTGATCTATTAGCTTTCACACACAGGTAAACACTTATCATAGCTTGAAATTATCTATTTGCTTTTTAAGTATTAGTAATTAGATAAAAATGAAAAAGGTGGCCTATACCTTTTGAATCAGATATGCAGTGGATAGTGGCGGACAAACTGTTTTAGAAAATATGAAAGAATATCTATTAAATACCATACAATGTACATTTGAAGTTGGACAAGACAAAGCTGAACGTTTATATGAAGAACTCATTGAGTGTACAAGGCATAAAAATATGGTACTTAAAAAATTATAAAATTGTATTTTATTCTTAGTTTAAAGCTTATTTTGATTCTTTGAAATAATATAGATCACTGTTTTTCGAATGAGTGATGGTCAAGAAAAATCACAGGAATTAGATCAAACTATATTAACTGCATTATTTAAAAGTCAACATTTATCTCCTTCAGAGCAGTTGAGTTTGGCATTGACTTGGAATCGTGTTGACATAGCTAGATCTGAAATATTTGTTTATGGACAAGAATGGCCAGAAGGTAAGTATTTTAAAATATTTAATATTTGATTTATTTTAGAATTGCATAGTAAATGTGCATGTTATTTTTTTATAGGTGCTTTAGAAGAATCTATGATGCAAGCTTTAGAACATGACCGGATTGATTTTGTAAAGCTGTTGTTAGAAAATGGTGTTAGTATGAAGAAATTTTTATCTATTTCTAGGCTGGAGGAGTTATACAATACTGTAAGTTACATTATACATAACATTACACAAATTTATTTAAAATATATTTTTTCCTTGGGTAAAATTTAATTTTTGTTTCTTAATAATTTATTTGTAATTTAAATTTGAAATTATTTATTATTTAGATACATATAACTACTAAGAATGTTGACTTAACATAGTAAAAACAATTTTAAGGTTTTTAAATAGTATCATATAGGATTAACTGTTATTTTTTTTGTCCTATGATGAATGATAAATAGTAAAGTACAGTTGACCATTCTGTATAGAAAACAAAAAGTTGTATTAACAACATACATACATAGCTATATTTATATTAATTCAATGACTTTAATATATGCATCAAAAGTAATTTGTTATACACCAGTAGTTAACCAATTTAAAGTAATTTGTATGCACAAAATAAATTATCAATGTCAAATTAAATATAATTACCTCAATTATAGTTATTTGGTATTTTAATTTGTAACGGTTGTATCACATCTATTGAATATTTAAATACTGAAAAATGTATTAAATTAATGTTACTTTAAATAATCTATTTTAGTATTTTATGTAAAAGTATTTAATTTATTTAATCCTAAAATAATTTTACATGATGAATTAGATAATGTAAAAATAAAATATATATAAACAAACATTTATGAATTAGGAACATAATGTTACATATTATCAATAAATATCAATGTACATTTAAATTTTTACATATTCATATTTAATTTGATTTTTTTCAGAAACAAGGACCAACAAATACATTAGGATATATATTACGGGATGTTCGACCTCATATCCCTCAAGGTTATATGTATACGTTACATGACATTGGATTAGTAATTAATAAATTAATGGGTGGTGCATACAGGTAGAATTGAAATGTTATTATTTTCATTGTTTTATTTATTTTTTGATTTACATTCTTTAAATAGAGCTCAATATACCAGACGTAAATTTCGTGCAATGTATGCCCAAACTCGCCGTTTGAACAATACACATAGAAATAGTGCTTCATTTACACGTTACTATGGAAACAATTTAACATTGGGCGTTTTAGCCGATTCTGAACATTCTGAAGAGGAATCTCTTTTTGAATATCCATTTAATGAGTTATTAGTACGTAATTAATTGTTTACTTGTTATATTATTATAAATGTCATTACAATTTTATTTCTTAACCAAGCTATAAGATAATTTGATATTTATTAGTCTAAATAAATAATTAAAAATACCATATTTATCACCACATACGCATTATCATTAGCTAACAGCATTGAGTTTAGATGGTATTGATAAATAATTTGTTTAAATTTTTAAATTTCAAAATTATAAAAATTATTTTTAAAAATATGTACATTATAATTAATAACATATGGTTTGTTTTTTTTTAATTTTAGTAGGAGACACAATCCATAAATGATTTGTTTTAATTATTAGGGGCAAATTATTTAAGTAAGCAGTTGAAGTAAAGGTTACTTAAATAGTATATTTGAACTTAAGTTTATTAATTACTAATTTAACTAAGGGATAAAATGTTCTAATTCTTGTATAACCTATATTAGTTATTTGTTTATATGAATTTGTATTAGTGTTTTATCTGAAAAAAATAATGGAAGTCATTTCTATAAAAATATACATAAACATTTTAAAATTGGACTACTTGTTAATCTATATAATATATTTCAATATTTCTCAAATTTGTAATACTCTCATACAATTGTTTGTACTAAGATTAATAGTTTTAAAAATGTGATTACAATATATCCAGTTATTTAAGTAAAAATTGAATTGTTTTTAAGAATTGCGCATCATATGTTAAATCTCATAATTTATTTTTTCAGTAAATTTCTACTGTTTTGAAATATTTTTTTGGTTTGATGATAATTATTTAAACTTTCAAGTTACATATTCTACATAGTTTATTTACAGTATAATTGTATAAAGTTGGCTTGGTTTTTTAATTTTTTTTTAGATTTGGACTGTGTTGACTAAGCGTCAAGAAATGGCATTATTAATGTGGCAACATGGAGAAGAAGCATTAGTTAAATCACTTGCTGCCTGTAAACTTTATAAAGCCATGGCACATGAAGCAGCAGAAGATGATTTAGAGACAGAAATATATGATGAATTACGAAATTATGCTAAAGTATTTGAAGATATCTGTATGTATCAACATTTATAAATTAAATTAAATTATAAGTAATGATAAAATATGATTTTAGCACTCGAGTTATTGGATTATTGCTATCGTCAAGATGATGACCAAGCCCAACAAATGCTTACGGTTGAGCTGCAAAATTGGAGTGGTCAAACTTGTCTTAGCTTAGCTGTGGCTGCAAATCATAGAGCTTTGCTTGCTCACCCTTGTAGCCAAATTATACTTGCTGATTTGTGGATGGGAGGTCTAAGAACAAGGAAAAATACCAACATCAGGGTATTTACAATATTAATGCTAAATTATAGATACATTATTCTTAAAAAGTGTTTGATTATAGATTTTATTAGGATTGCTATTTCCACCATATATATCAAGGCTAGAATTTAAATCTCGGAAAGAATTGCAGTCAATGCCTCAAACTGAAGAAGAACATTTATATGGTTTGGAATTAGATGAAGAAAATGAAAGTGTGGAAGGAGGTGTAAATCGGTCACACTTAAATCTTGTGGAGACAAATTTAGATGTATGAATTAAAATGTAATTTTATTATAATATTTATTAATCAATGACACAATTTAAGGGTGTATCATCAGTCAAAGATAATGAAACAGCTGAAAATGGTACGATGTTGCCAAGTGCTTCAATAGGAGGTACAATTAAACATTCTGATTTTGAACATAAATGTGTTACTCCGTCATACGAATATAGTGCTTTTGATTTAAAGAGACAGCGACCATTGCCTTTGCGGCACAAAATCATAGAATTTTACACTGCACCAATAACTAAGTTTTTAGCGAATTCTGTTAGTATTTCAAAAATATTGAATTATAATGATTTTAGTATGCTGTTAATCAAGTTAATAAGATAAACAAATGTTCTTTGATTTTACAGGCGGCATATTTTGTCTTTTTAGTTCTTTTCACATATGTGGTACTTGTTCGTATGGAACAATATCCATCTTGGCAAGAATTGTATGTAATTGCTTATATATGCACTTTTGGTTGTGAAAAAATTAGAGAAATTGTTTCTTCTGAACCTACCAGCATTAGGTAATATTTAAAAAAAAATTGTATATTTTGTTGTCTACTAGATCTTAATTCAATAATTTTTTTTAGTGATAAATTTTCTGTTTGGGCATGGAATATGTGGAATCCGTGTGATGCTGCAGCAATTATTTTTTTCTTAACCGGTCTTTGTTTAAGGTTACAACCATCATCACAGGCTATTGGAAGAGTTATGTTCTGTACAGATATTATTTATTGGTATTTGCGAATTCTGAATATACTTGGTGTTAATAAATATCTTGGTTAGTAATTATCAAATAGTTTTAAAATTCTTATATTATTTATACATGAATATTTCTTCATACATTAGGACCACTTGTTACAATGATGGGTAAAATGATAAAAAATATGCTGTACTTTGTAGTACTTTTACTAGTAGTGCTTATGAGCTTTGGAGTAAGCAGGCGATCAATTTTGTATCCTGATTCTGATCCTGAATGGATTTTAATCCGAGAAATATTTTTGCAACCATATTTTATGTTATATGGAGAAGTATTTATAAACAATTTTTTAATTAAAATGTATATGAATGTTTTTATAATTTATAATATATTATTATTTAGGTGTATGCTGATCAAATATATCCAGGATGTGACGAATCATCTGGCATGCCAAATTGCCAAACTGGCAGATGGGTCACACCATTAGTAATGGCCATGTACTTATTAGTTGCCAATATTTTACTTATTAATCTCTTGATCGCGGTTTTCAACAACATTTTTAATGATATTAATGCTATATCTCATCAGGTAATTGCTAATCAGTAATCAATAATAAGCAGTGATGTACTGAACAATGTTCAAATTTGAGATAAACTACCATTTTACTACCCTTGCCCCCCAACAACTTTTAATCTATATTTTTTTTTACTTAATAGTAATCTAATCTCGCTGTTATTACTAAAAACTTTTTATTTTACTAAATCTATTACCTAGCCACTACTCATTTTGGTTTTGGGTCAATTGCTTTAAAAATGCCTACTTCGCAATTCCATTGATAATAAGTATAGCGGAAATGAGTTAACAATTATTAGAAATTCCAAAGGCCAGCAAGTTTATCTCTATATAATAAATATTTTGTTGTAAACGGGAATAAAGAAATTACTAAGCAAAAGTTCTTATTGGTATTAAAAAAACCATTTTTTAAGTTAATGCCATGGTATATTTGAAAGTTTCCATACTATTGACAAAACTGTATATTGCTTTGATGATTAAAATTTGATGTATAATATTAGATACAAAACTTTTTTTAGGTATGGATGTTCCAAAGATTTACAGTTGTTATGGAGTATGAACAAAAGCCATCGCTTCCACCGCCTTTAATTTTTTTTTGTCATGTTTTCCTATTAGCAAAGTATCTTTGTCGCAAAATTCAAGGCATTCAAGAAACTTATGATAATGGCTTAAAGTTATTTTTGGGTAATGAAGAATTAGAACAGCTATATGATTTTGAAGAAGAATGTGTTGAAGGATATTTTCGTGAGAAGGATTACAAATTACAAATGTCTATGGAAGAAAGAATTAAGATGTCTTTAGAAAAAACTGAAAATATACAACAGAAAGTAGATGATATTAACCAAAAGGAAAACTTACAAAACTCATCAGTACAAGTATGATATATTTTTTAATTATAATTTTTTAATTTATTTACAATTGAATTAATTTTAGGCTTTAGAATTTCGACTTCACAAGATAGAAGACTTAATGGACCAAACATTGTCCACTTTAGGTGTAATACATAGATTCATGGCCACACAAAATGGTGACCAAGATAGTGGTAGTAGCAGTGACCATGCTCAAAAAAGAAGTAATTCTTATGAACCAGAATTTGATTCTGATCCAAAAATTCTTCCTATCACTGGTAGAACGAGATGTATTAGTGAACGATCAGACTTATTATCTGATATTTCAGATGCTTTACCATCTGCATATCGTAGAAAAAAAAAGTATTCATGTCATGAGAAACGTCCACCAAATTTTTCTGATAGTAACTTTTTACTGTCTCAATTTGATGGTGTTCCATCATTTAATGATAAAGGAGGTATAGAACTATACAATTATGAAAATCGTCGGATGTCAGTTAATTCAGCAAGAACAGTAGATAGGAAATTTGATACTGAAAGTACATTATCACCAGATTTTAACTGTAAAGAAGTGGAGGATATTGATTGTGGTGATGTTGATTGCAAATGTGATAGTGGTGATCATGCTATTGCTAGATCAAGTGTAGATCGTACAATCTGGGTAGAACCACTCATCAAAGTGTTTCCTCCAACACCTAGCAGACAAGTTTACTCAAGGTACATTTTATTAACAATTTTAATAATTTATTTATATTTAATACAGTTGCTTTTAAATTATATTACACTAATATTTAAAATTAAAACTTGGTTTAAACTTAAAAAAATAGTATTGAAATCATCATAAAATTAATATTATTTGATGATTAAATTTTATGTATAATTTTAAAAGAATAAATAAAGAATATTTTGCAACTCTTCAATAAAAACTTTTGCAATTTAAGTCATAATCAAGTTTTACCATTCTTTATTTGCGTAAGAGTATTTAAATAATTAATATATTTTAAAATTGTAATTAATATATAAAAATAAAAAGTTAATCTTATTCATTAATTAGTACTTTTATACCTTTATACTATAAGAACAGTTATTTTTTAATATATAATAAATTTGAATTGATTCTTGCAAAAAGATGAATTAGAAATTCAAAATGGCTTTATTAATTTTTTTTTTTTTTTTGTAGCTTACTATCTCCACACTGTGACCATTCACCTAATAGAGGGAACACGCCAGTACCACGTACTAGGCATGCATCTGAGATGTCAAACCCAGAAATTGCTAGATACCTGGAAAAAGAACATCTTAGAGATGCAGAGGAAAATGATTATCATCTGATGGAAGGCTTAATAAAACAACATAAACCAAAAACTTCAAATACAATTGACATACCTATTAATGCTCATAACAATCATGTGAGTAACATTTTGTATGATGTAGGTATGTTAATAATAATAACTTTATTCATTAATTCAGATGATCCGTCGACGCACATGTACAGATATAGATCCAAATGATCTGCTTTCCAACACTCCAAATATGACAGAAAGCTCAACATCCTATAATCCGCTCAACAGCATGTCTTCCAAAAATTACGATTAAACCAAATATTATTTTTAAATCAAATAGTGAGTAGAAAATTTTATTTTATTTTTTTTTAATTATACTATTATCAATTATATTTATTTGGGCTCTGATTAAAATCCATTAGTGTACTTAAATTGGGCAATTCTATTGTATTATTATTATTATTTTTTTTTTACAATTTTTTTTTCAACAAAATTGAAAAAATTTATACAAATAGTTATAGTTACCTACTTATTCCGCATTGGTTTTTTTTTTTTTTTTTTAATAGTTTAAAACATTTAAACAATATTTTAATTTAGTTGTATATGTTTTTCTATGCACAGACAATTTTAGAACAGTGAAATATTTTTTTTTATATTTAAATGTAGGCTATTTTACCTAAACAATTTTAGTTTATTAAAATATATTGTTTCATGATCACGATCAATAATATATATTGTTGTTTTTCTTTAATTAATTTGTTATTTATTTTTGTTGGATTAGCATGAAGTTGAATTAATCTTATTGATTATTGATTTAAGAAAAAATGATTTAATTTCATTCATAAATATGTAGATATGTCCCAATTCTGCATTAACACCTTTATAATATTTACTGTTGTTACCTTTTATAATAGGTTGATTTAATTATTACCAAAAACATTGCGTTTATGTATCATTAAAAATTAATTATTAATGTTTTCTTTAAACTTTAAAGTCTATACCATCTTACTGTAGAATGGTTTTAACTTCTGCTAACTGGACTACTAAGTTTATGGTATAAATATCTTTTATAACTTAACAAGCAAATTTTTTTTTTAAATTAAAGTCATAAAATCATCAATATATATTATATTTTAGGATTTTAGAAATATTTGTAAAAACTTAAAAAAAGTAAAATTTCAATCATTTACAGTAAATTTTTTTTTAAAAATAGATTTTATTAAAAATAGGTTTTGCATAAAAATTTACATTTTTTCTGATTTTTTTCTCCAATTATCTTGATAAGTAGCCTGATTTTTAATGTTTACTTTTTAAAAGTTCCAATCATTATTCTACTAGAAAAGATATTGAAGTTAAAAGCTTAACTTTTTTTTCTTATATAAATCATTTACACAATATACAAAATAAAAAACACATAATTTAAAAATGAATTTAAAAGAAAAACTAGAATCTCACACAAACCAATTTTTAACAAAATCGTTTTTTTTTTTATTGTGTTGTATCTTGTAATTAAATGATAACCAACAAGGTAATTTAAAATAATTTAAGTTTAAAATTTTGATCAAATTTGTCAAAATTACGCAAGGCTTAAATTACAAATATAAATATTGTTTTACTTTTTCGGATATTTAAACGTTATAAAATAGCACCCAATGTTGAATGTTATTAATTAATTATATTTTCAATCGTTATTTGATTTTTTTGTTTTATGTTAAAAATAAAACAAAATTGAAATACCAATGACATAATTGATCATGGATATTAGAACTAATTGAATTATAGAAATTTACTAATAAGTATATTTAATAAAAAAAAACAACACAATTTTTGGAAAATATTAACTATTGTTCATAAAGTTCATACTTGGAAGGTAAAAAAAAATAGGTAATAAATAATAAAAATGGAATCTTCATTAGAATGATATAATTATGTCAAAGCAGCTATGACATACCTTACATTTACCTCATCATAGGTAAATATAGCGTTAGCGTAAAAAAAGAGAAACATAATATGTAATAATGTTATTTAAAATTATTTTTCTAATTTACATACTAAATGTTTATTGTTTATTGATATTATTAAAAAATTTTCCGTTATAAGGTCATTAAAAAGCTTTGAAGTCCTGCTCAAAAACTAATAACAAATGATATAAAAATAATAAAATATATAAGTACTATTTTATAATAATTAATTATTAATAATAAAGAAATAAATCAATGTTTTCAGCCTATAAAAAAAAAAAATTACTTTAATAGCAATATCAAAATGCATATCATGGAATTTACTTAGTAATATAAGTTGACTGCTGACAGACTGTCTTCTTTCAGAAATCATTTTCCGTATACCTATGAAAATGGAATGATTTATTGTTGAATTTAAATTTAACACATAGGTACAGTGATTTACTCAATGACGAGGTACACTTAATATTTTCTATAAAAAAAAAATGGTTCCTAACCTACCCCTTTTTTTCCAAGTTTTATTAATTCTTGTATAGTCTTATAGATGTTTAAGTTAAATATTAGAAAGTCGCAAAAAAATTATCATGTTGTTTTTGTATGTTGCTGTTGACTAGGAGTAAGTTAATTCAGTATTCTGTCCTACACTCCCAGTTTTTAGGGGTAGCATTTATTTTTCTGCCTTATTTAAAGGGATTAAGATCTATTTGTTTAGCCCTAGAGGTAACATTACGTACCTATTTACCGCCTTACCGATACACTTAAGAATGATGTTAGTAATGGTTCACGAAACATGAATTCAACACTTATTTAGTCTAATTATTAGTTTATTACTACTGTTTACTGTACATTAATAACTCATGCTGCAAACATTAAATCAATAATTTATTAACTATAAATAAATAACTTTAAAACTAAGAGGGTACGAGTGTACGACTGGCAACTACGATCATCGTCCACCGAACATTGATTTTAGAAAATAGAACACAAACTTACAGTAAAAGTACTAATTAAAGTAAGTATATTAAGTACATTTTATTAAAAAATAAAAAAATATTAATCAAATGTACCTATGTTAACCCAAATGATAATAGTAGGGTATTTGTCGAAGTATTTTTTTGAATTTCAACAAGGTTCATGGGTTAAAGACTCGATCGTAATTTGTGTAATTAAAAATATAAACTATTTTAGAATAACTTTTGTGTGTATTAATCTATACGATGTATGAATCTTTAAATCCCTTCTGTAGCTAAATGGGGGGGAAAAAATCAGGCTAGGAACTGTGAAGCAGTTAGAAAAGGTAAAATGATTAATAATTATTAATGCCTACATGACTATAATACCATCTGATTTTTAAAATTATATTATTTGTAAAATAAATAAATCACCTAATTAGTGTATACTTTTCAGACGTTAGGAGTTCCTACTCGTATGTTAGGCGTATTATTAAATCATGTTATATTATAATTTAGTTTGCGCTTTTAAGTGTTTATACAAAAGTTGGATTGGCTTTTGTGATTTTCGGTCAATTTAAAAATCAGGTGGTTGCCATATTGACTATTAACATGCATGAACTATAATAAGTCTATAAAGTACGCACTTTCAGACATCATCTGGCACTTTGTCGAACTTCGTAACGGAAACGGAGTCGTTGTCGTTATGGTGCAGTATAATGGAAAGCGACGGTAGATAGAGAACATCATACTCGAATATGTTGTCTGCGTCTTACACACGTATGACATATAAAAAACGCGTTTACGCAGTCTGAGTAGAACTCGCTCAATTTTGATTCTAAAGTAAATATACCTATTATAAAATTAACAGATGACAATATTTTGGAAGACAAGACGCTGAGTTTTTTTTTAAAAATTTAAATGTTGAAAAGTTAAAGGTTATCTAAAATGTTTGAAATCATTGCTAATTTTAAATGATTATAATGAACGTTATATTGGGAATAATGGAAAAAACTCAGCGTCTTGCCTTTTTAAATATTGTTGTCTTTTAATTTTATAATAGGTATATTTATTCTAAACCCAAAATTGAGCGAGTTCTACTCAGACTGCATAAATGCGTTTTATGTATGTCGTGCTTGTGTAAGATGGAGACAACAAATACGGGTATGACGTCCTCTTAACCCTTCCACTAAATTCTAATAATTTAAACAATCACGTGCCGGACGTAAGATTGATACGATGATAATACATTTTTTACACTATACCTACAGTTGTAAGTAAATCGTTCAACGAGCGACTGAGTAATGAATAGCGTGAATGAGCCGAGCACAGTCTGAAAAATTGAATTGTTATTATATTTTGATCCGTAGTCAAAATCTGAGAAAATATATTATTAAAAATATTTAGTGAAAAAATTAATATTATATGTGAGTATATAAATATATTACGTTTATTTGTAAAAATATAAATAAATAAACCAAACGTCATTACTCTAATACGATATGGTCTTACAAATATACCGGTAACATGTATTATACATCGATAAAATAATAACTTAATAAATTAAATGCCTACATCGACAATATAATAATAATGATATCATATAAATAGATTTATATTATTTTAATTTCAAGCGAATAATATTAATAAATAATAAATACAAATATAATAATTAATATTTATAAATATATGTAATATAAATAATCATATAAATTAATGGTATTGGTTGCCAACATAATAAATATTAAATAAATTAACGCGAAATCGAAGCTCTTGAAAGTCATCGAGGCAGGTATAATATTATACATTATAACTTATACCCAAACCTCGACTGGCTCGACTTTTACGAAGTATAAACGATAAAATAAGAAAATACTCGCACGCAAATAATACGATGCTGAATTCAACAAATAAAATCGTACAGCCGATAAAATTGGTCGATTCACATACATACATATTACCTATGGAATGTTTATGACATAAAAATAAATTATATATTATATGGATCCTACTGCCGATAAAACGAGGCAGGGAAGTCGCCCTTATTCCTTAAATTCATTTTTATCTTACAAGTACCTAAATATCCAAACCGCTTAAATTAAAAACTAATCATATTTATATACCTATATCAAATATGATAAGTACCTATTATATTATATTATTAATTATTATATAGATCGATATATTGTTTTTCCTTGCTTCGGGTCTCTAAAATCCACGTCGTTGCTGCATTATACGTTAATAATAATAAATAATAATTATAATCTTAACGATAATATTAAAATATTATTCTTAATCATTATCGTGTCATCGTCGTTCAGCTATTCACTCGTAAAGAGTGGAATCCAACATCGGTTCTCGCTGGAAACCGCGGCTGCCACAACCGTCCGGGCCCTTGGGCATCCTCACCACGTTGTCTGGCGTCACGAGGCCCAAGCTGGGCCTGCGTCCCCTGCCGCCCGACGAATCGGAATCGACGGACAGGCGACGACCCATGCCACCTTCGCCCATCGAAGACGAGCTGCTCTTGCGCGACCAGTTGTGGAATCCGTCCCTGGGTTGGCTGCCGCAACAGAACTCCGACGTCGAGTCCTTGCGCATCATCATCTCGCCGCCGCTGTTGCTGCTGCTGCTGCTGCACCGTCTCATGTCGTAGTGATGGCCGTTGTCCTGTGTCGAGTGTCTGCGCATGGCCATAGGTTGTTGCTGCTGCTGTTGCATCGGCGGCTGGTTATGGCCGCAACAACAGCACGGTTGCTGTTGTTGCTGTTCCGGGCCACGGTTGTTGGCCAAAGAGAAGCGGCGCATTCCAAATGTTTCCGGTATGGACACACCGCTGCTGGAACGCGAACGGCCCGAGTAATAGCTCTCCGAACTCGAGTCCCAGCCGGACGACATACGCCTGTTGTGGCCGTAATCGCCGGTCTGCTGCATGTGGTGCTGCGGCGGCAATACGTACGAATCACGTCGCGAGTATCCGGACGCGGAGCTGTCGGTACCCGAGTCCCTGGACCATCTGCGCTGGTTCCACGACGAGTCGGACCGCATGAGCGTGTTGGCCGACACCTTGCGCTGCATGCGCATCTTTTGCCTGTCCTCCGCCTCGGAACCGCTCTGGCACGACGACGAGTACTCCGAGTCGAACAGCCGGTTCATCGGCGACTTCTTGGCGGCCGCTGTGGCCTTTTTCTTGGACGCGGGAGCGTTGAGCTCGAGCACGCACATGGACTGCCCGTCCTTGGCCTTTTCCGAGGACCAGTCTTTGCTCATCGCGTTGTGCGCCGACTCGGTGCGCACGAACTCGATCAACGCGCTTACGTTGCTGCCCATCTCCGGATGTTTGTTGACGAAATGACGGACGTCCGACGGTATGGGGTTGCCCGGACGGAGCACGCGGATCAGCGCGATCTCACCGCAGCCGCGGAACAGCTCGGCCACCGACTCGATGGTCACCGGCTTCTCCTCGGCCAGGTTGATGGCTACCACGGTCCGGGACGGCGTCGTCTGGTCGTACGCGGGCAGAGGTTCCTTACGCCTCAGCTTCGTTCCAGATTCGTTCACCTCCAGTTTCTCAGACCTGGTTATGGCGTATGCAACGGCCCTCCAGTCCTTGGCCAGGTGTTTCACCCGCTTGAACGACGAAATAAGCTTCAGCGACACGTATCCTTCCTTGTTGCGGCGGACGTGCTTCAGCAGGAACGCGTCCTTGACGATGTTCGCGTCCGAGAAGTAAAATTCCACCTGGTCGAGTATGCGCTTGGTGGTCTCTTCGTCGGGCGCCACGAACGGCGTGGACTCGTCGCCGGACTTGAGCTGGCCGCCCTCGTACGCCGAATCGGACGAATCCGTGTTGTTAATTCCGGCAGCGGCCGAGTGGTGCCGGCCACCGTCGTCGGTGCCCGATCCGCTCGAGTTGTTGGCAGACGACATGCCGCCGGTTTGACTCAACGAACGCGGATAAAACGGAGCCGCGTCGTACGACAGCGATATGTCACTGTCCACGGACGACACGCTAGCGCGCTTCAGATCGAACGCCTTGCCGACGATCGGCAACGGGGCGGTTGTCTTGATAGCGGGCAGTGGCGTTACGACCTCTTCGGTGAAGTCTCGGTCTCCGGCGGTCTCCGGCTTGGTCTCTACTGGACTCTGTTTTTCTTCGACGACGGACGCGATCTCCTGCTTGATCTGTTCCGTTTCGACTGATGCGATCGTTGCTGCCATCGTTTGCGCGCGAACACTCAACACATCACACGAAACCCGCAACGGCGTCGGTCAAAACGCGAATAATCTATATATATATATCAGGTATGTGCTTATATGTTTCGAATTGCACTATGCGCACAGACACACGCGCACACACACTCGTTGTTGGCACACGAACACACACACACACACACGCGTACGCGGAACGGGTTTTCCAAAACGCACGCGTCTTATGTCTCGCCGTCGACGCGCGTCGTAGAAATCGAAAGTAACACACACGCGCGCGCGGCAACCCCCCCGAACACTATATAATGTTATGGCAATAATAATAATAACAATTGTGCACACGCACGGTTTCGTGTATTATTATTATTATTATTGTTATCGGGTTATTCTGTTGGGGCGGCGGTCACACAAACGCGCACTCGGTCTCGTTGTATGTACACGACGGCGTATTCGACGATATTCGAACGAAACGCACCCCCTGGCTGCAGGTGGCGGCTGTCAGGTAAATATGTCGTCGGCGTCGACGGTCCGCGGTCGTCTGTGCGGCAGCGCGGGATTTATGGTGTCGGTGGCGACGGGTCGCGTATTTAATCTACGGCTGTACGTATTAAAAAATCAACTAAAACGCTGCCGCGGCGTTCACCTGCTTATATAACATGTGCGCCGATCCGTCCAGGGTTATTGGACCGCCGGCGGTTCAATGTCGCCGGGCCCCCACCGCGGCCGTCGGCGGAACGCCGCGCGACGGCCCGTCCGCCGCCGACGTGTCGTGTTGTCCCGTGCGCGCGCGACGAGCGAGAGAGCGAGAGCGAGCCGTTTTTATCCCGCACACCGAACACGTACATGGACAACATTATATTATGTGCGGGGTGTGTGAGTGCGCGCGCGGTATTATTGAGTACACCGATTTACGCCTTTTACTCTCGACGACGGCGACGGCGGTGGCGGTTATTATATTATACGCGTTGTTGTTTACTTCACTTCCGATTCGCACTGTCCCGCACACTCGTCGTTATAATATGCGCGCGCGTTCTCTTCCTTGTTCCGGACACCGCGGCATTGAGACTTTAATGTACATGTAATGTCGAAGTGTTCGCGAGCGTGTGTGTGAGTGTGTGTGCGCGCCCAGGACCTTGGGCGTGAAGGTGGCCGCCTGGATCGAGTCTGTATATTATCTCCTTTATTATACATAATAAAAGGTATATAATATATTATTATTATTATTCGAACAAACGTCGTGGTCGCCACAAACTATACTATGAATATATTATACCTGAGTACTTACATACATGTATAAGTAGGTATATAATACATAATACGCGAGGAAACGCTTGCGCTCAATATTAATAGGAGAAGAAAATTTTTTAGCCATGGTGATATTCGTTGAGCAAATTTGATTTTCTAATATTTTAAAAACCATATTTTTAAATTTTTGAGATTTGTTTGGACTACTGGAACAGTATAATAATATGCTGCAGACGCTGCAGTAGCGATACAAAATTTTGTTTTTCAAATAAGAGCCCCCTAAAAGAGGAGGTATTTTCTATTGTAAATTATTTATTAATGGATAATTTTTCTGAAGTATTGAGATGTATCAGAGTCAAAATTAAATTCCAAATTGTAGTTTCGAGTTAATTTTCAAAAAAATTATTTTACATTTATTTGAAAAATAGAAATTTGTATTTACACAAGATATTTTTTTTAAAAAATGAAAAAAAAATTCAAGAATTTTAAAATATAGTCTAAATATATTTAAAATTTCCAAGATTCAAAAAGGTTATAGTGTGCCTATTGAATCACTGTGTATAAAAGGTTATTTCACCTGGTTATTATTGATTCTATATTTTTATATAGTTTTGTATTATACACAACTCGTATAGGTTTATTGTAAGCGGTGTGTGTATTATAAGGTCCTTCAGACGAATTTGGTAAATTTTTACGCTTATCTCCCCCCCACACCCACACACCGATATTGGGCAGATATATTGCAATGTATATAATATATTAATATCCGTTTGTATTCGGCGCGGAAACGCGAAACAATAGAAATTATCATCTTGTAACGTATTGTAATGTACAGTCGAGTATATATCCTAATGTTCTACATATACCTATACTCCGAATTTGTCCTTGATTGTTATATTTTTTTTTTAAATCCTTTTTCGGTGACAACGTCTATGCGATGAAACGTTTTCGGGGACTGTCCAAGACGACTAGACATAATGCATGTCGTGCATCAGCTGCTTATAACTGTCTAAATGTCAGACAATGACATTTTATGATCAGACCCTAGTTGAAACGGGTTTCTCTAAATGGTTCAATAGATCTCATACATTATTAGTATATCTAATGACTGTTGTAAAATAAACCATATATTGTATAAGGACAACTTCCGTTTAATAGAAATAATACCGTAATATAAAACAATATTATAATGATAACACCTTTTTCGTTCGCGATTCGATTCTGAGCGGTGCGATGAATGCATTTATTATTTTTTACTAGTCTATATATTTTTACATGATTATTGATTATTGATTAGAGTTAAGTTTAACACACGCATACTTAATTGCAATTAACTAGGTAGGAAATAGACACCTACGTTTGACATTACATCACACACACTTTGCCACTTTGGAAATAATACCGTTGTTTTTAGAATATATATTAGGTATATAAGAATACCAAATACACGGTAATAAATTCAATTACTCATACCTTAACCGGCTTAATCAGATAAATTGCAGATCTAATGTTTGCGTTATAATATTATATAATTATGGTTAATAAGTAATCATAATCAACCAGTTTCTTAAAATTTACTTTACATTTTACAATATCTCCGATATCGAAAGTATTTTAGCATTCTGATTTAATCCTCCATATAATAGCTCATTTACATATTATACATATTTAATTTTTCAGACGGTTTAACTACTACCTTGAAGACTCAATCAAATCAACTTTTTTCTTAAAATTATATAATTGAAATATAAAATAATTATTAATTTACTGTTTTTAATACTTATTTGGTATTCCAACACACAAAGTAAATAATAGAATTATTATGATGAATACTTTATTGAACTATTACAATTATTTAATTTATTACCTGTCCAAAAATCTGTTAGAAATTGACATATTTATTTTAATTATATAATAATTTGACAATTAATGTCCATTAATATTTTATTTCTATATTAACAATCATGCAATATTAACTTAATTTATTATAGTAAGTAAGTAAAAACAAATTAGATCCAAATGTTATGCGTAACACGTTTGATGTTTATGGTTAGTAAATTATCCTTGAACGTGTATTTAAAATTTATCAAAATGATTAGGGTAAGCGTTAATACATTTTACATGTATACTCCTATGTAAATTAATAATATGTATATCATCTAGGAGGCAATAATAAGAAAATAAATCTTTAGGTGTTTATATGTGTGTGTGCGTTCTTATATTTTTCAACTCTTTCGAAATAAATATTTATTTTCTGATAATATGCCCTTTAAATTTAAAACCTTGACTTTTAAGGTTTTTCATGTAATATGTTATCACCGAGAAGAGTTTAATTTGTTTTTGTTCATCTATTCTGTTCTACATTTATCACCATATTCGTAGGCCATTTACATTGAACCAACGCACCAACCCGCATAACGGTTATAATAAAAGCATAAAAAGCAAGTTTCGATAACGTGTGAAAATTTCCCTTGAAAATAATTTTGTATACTGTTATAAATACACGTCATCCGTAAATATCTAGGTATTACAATTCCATATATAATGTTATTTTATAAAATTTAAATGGGTTATATAGATTATAGAATATGTCTAGGTCATATTTATAAATTCAACAAAATCCTTTTCGTAAATCAATTTTTTCAGTGTTATTTGTATTACGCTGATAGACTATTCTCTCGACCTTTGCGAACACAACAAAACGTGTTCAGCAATTAGTGTTTTACAACAGATACGCGATATCGCGCAATCAAAAATATATTTACATCGAACAAGACCAAAGGCTACCGGGTCATTGCCATGTATTTCGAACACGTTAATTAAACGATATGAGATGATCTAATCCGATATTGTTGATTTACACAAAAAATAAAAATTGTACCTAAACCGGTATATTGGGTACCTATATAATATATATATTGTGATGATTTGATAATTAATAAATATGCTCGCCGTTCTCACGAAGACCCATTCTTACATAGGTTATAGGTATTCCTTTTGTTTTGATAACACTATAATATCTATAATATACCACGTGGATTTTTGGACAGCTCTAAACGTATTGTGCTCAAATCTGAAATACAAAAAACGGAAACACTTTAAAATATTAACTGCATAATATAACGTACGAAATACGCCGGTGACAAAGACACAGCATGCGCGTGGCGTTTAAATGCTGTAGGTAAATAATATACGTAGGTAGACGTACCGCACAAGTCTTCCTTCATTCGTGCGTTAAACCGTTCAAGGCAAACGCTAACCGAGAACGCATTGTCAGAATAACGATCCAGAATAAAGCATTAAACGCGGGATATGATATTTGAGTATATTTCAGACTAAATATTTTATTTTTTTCAGTCAAATATAAACGTTGCTTTCGATTTGGCCAATTTGTTTGCGTGTGTATATAAAATTATAATATATATTGTGTGACATTATGCTTGCTATATACTATTATACGCGAGTAAAGTTGCGCCGTCAATTCTGACATTCTGATTGTGGGTATAATTAATATAATATATTACATTTAAAAATATTTATATACATATATGTAACTGTTCTGATTATTGTCGTTCAATATAAATATTACCTATATTGTTATACCGTTTTACAAATATCGGTCACGTTTATTGCAATAAATCATTAGTATGAATAATATAATATTAATTTAATTTTAATATTTAATTGTTTTTGTTGATTTCTTAACTTCTAAATTTAAAACAATGATAGCGCTGTTACTATAATATTTAATAATTAATAAACTATTATAATAACAATAATTTTTAAATGTTATGAAAATATTTGAATCGAGAAAACATCTATACAAAATAAAGTATTTACATGTTACATGTTACATATTGTATATTATTATATTTTTTATCATAAAAAACAATATATTATTAAATCCAGGAAGCAAACTTCACATCGGTTGTTGCCAACGAGATTTGGGCGATAGTGCGTGATCTAGGAGAATTCAGGGTCATCGAGTTTGAAAACGATTTGTATGACCAACGATAATCATTATTTAAATTCCCATAGTGACCTACAATTTCTTTGCATATCAAGTCGAAACAGTAAAAAAAAAGTGCAGCATTTCAACAAACCAAACTCAATGTAAATTAATTATTCATTACAAAATACTTACTGCTACAGTTACAAAATTTACAATTACTTGGATTTTATAATATATCGCATGGTTATTATACTTTTATTGCCTGAAATAATATTGATACGTTTTATTATTGTACAATTTACATGAAATAGATATTTGTCAGCTTTTTTTTTAACGTAATCAAAACCTAAAGCAAAATTTAATTTTTGGCACAGATTACACTAGAATCTATGTCTTCCACTAAGTATTTAGTTTATACGTAATGTACACATGTTCTATATAGTCTATAATATGATGAAATTGTATTTTATTAATAAGGCTATAGCTAGTGGTTAGAAAATTATATCGACATATCGTAACGCTCATTATTGGTTTAAGACAAGACAAGTAAGAAACAGCTTGAAATCATTGTATCGATTAAACAGTATTATTGTATAATATTTGGACGTTTCAAAATAGTCTATATAATTTGTGTAATTTGACAATATTGAATATAGTATTATACGTCTAATTACATGATTATAATATTGATTATAGACAATATACGGTGTATACCTATAAGTACCTAACCTGACAATGGCGTACTCAGTTTTTTTGGAAAAAAAATAGAGAATATGAATTTTTATTATTCTCAAATAAGGCTACAACCAAAAAAACATGTATATTCTTAATTTTACTTGCAGATTCTAAATATTTACAATAATATATATCATAATTATAATTATAATTGTGTGTATGAGGAATTAATATAGTATTTAGATGTATGTTATTACCTACTACTAAGTTATTAGTTATTACTAGGGCTCGGAAGTTGTTGCATTTGCATGTTTTTTTTGAACCGTTAGATTTATTGCTAAGTGAGCTTGAAATTTGTTCTAAGACACTACGAAAAACATATCAAAAGTTTATAGTGCATATTTTTGCATATTTAGTGATTTTTTGATTTTAGAGCATATTTCTTAATTTTACAATTTTTTTAGAGCATATTTTATAATTTATGAAGATCTACTATGAAAATTTGTAAATAAAAAAATAAATACATTAATATTGAGAGATATTATTAGATATTTTTGTATCGCATTTTTTTTTTTTTTTTTAATTATTATTGAAAATTAAAAATCAGAATTATTTTTATTGTTTTACTTTTTCATGTTTATAATATTTTATAAAATATTTCTGTAAATAATAATTTTATGTAAAAAAATAAAATATAAGTGCATATTTTTAGAGCATATTTGTACTTTTTTATGCACATAAGTGCATATTTTTAGAGCATATTTGTACTTTTTTAAGCGCATAAGTGCATGCATATTTTGTACTTTTTTAGTGCATTAAGTTCCGAGCCCTAGTTATTACTTATTAGTAACATCTGTCATCTTGGCGTAGTTCATCCAACGATGGCGGTAAATGTGCTTTTACTTTATCATATTATATTATATTTTTATCAATATATTTAGCTTATATAAAAAATGAAAAATCCAATAGAAAAAATATTGAAATTATGAATTTTTATATTAATAATAAATTGTGAGAAATCAATTGACAACTTTGGATTCAAAATGATGGAGATTTGACACCCTCATCCCCTCTTCGACCTTCCCCAATTGTTAACACACAACTGTAATCTGCAGAAATTCGTATAGGTGTTATAACTTATAAATAAAGGTAGCTATATATACGATATGATTATATCCGGTGTGAAGGTTTCTAACATATAATACGTTAGAATATTAGGAAAAAAAATCAGCCTATTTCATATTTTTGCGAAACGAATTTAACCCTGGCAAATTATTTTTTTATATTATATATTTAATATTTATATATATGTATATATATATAATACCTGCAGAGGACTGAATAATAATGTAGTCAAAAAACACAATTTTGCTATGATGTTATGCCAATTTCAACAATATAATATGTAATACACAAAATATACCGGCGTCAGTTTTTATTTTGGTTTCATTAACCGACCTCGTACAAGGAAAGGTACTTACAACGCCAACACGACGGCTTGAACAGAAACACACGAAGTATTATCTACTATACTTGCTCGTTAACTCAGTAATATATTATACCCCTGTTCGAGTGACGAGTATAGAATGAAAATACAATTTTTCAATACCATTGGTCAAGGCAATTGAAATACCAGCTGACAATGAAATCCGAATAGATTATTCCGTGCAGCGATGTTCGTCCTACTCTGAGCGATAAATGGCCGTAGCTGATGGTAATATTAAAAACATCATAATTTTTGAAATAAATAATAACACATTACAAATTAATATCGCGTTTCGTCGATCAATTATATAATAAATTTATAGGTATATATTATTGTATATATCTATGTATGGAAAAAATAATACAAAATGCGTACGTTTAAACCATATCAACAAATAATTGTATTACCTACATTATTTATTTCACGGAAAACGAAAAATCGCTGTAATATAAGTAAATTATAACTTTGTTAATTAGCGCTGTTCAAATATCCACAATTCGCTCGCGATCACTATCTCTATATTATAATAGTTCCAGTAGCTAGGCGTATGAGCATCAGGAAATTAGGTTCTAGTTAAGTGGAATATCCATATAGATGCCGGTTTGATAGTGCCGACAGTTTTAAGTATTTCACGGTTTTTTTTATAAAGAACTGTTTATTGATGGTAATTTTTGTTCTGTATAATTTATATTATAATTGTATGTGATTCAAAAACCGTGTTCAATAATTAATTATTTGTTTAGGTATGCTATGATAATATTTAATAAATATTATTTTTTGAATTTTAATTAAATAACACCCATATAATTTGATGTGTAATATAAATATCTACTCTCCCAGTAAGATTGTATAAATCATTAATACTAAATTAATAGATTAACAAATGGTAATTATTTAAAATTTACGTTGAGTAAATAATAAAAGAAAACTAAATAAACATTAGTAAAATGATACGAAAATTATAACAGAAATCAGATTTACTATATACATATTAATAATACGAAATATTTACGATGGACTATTGTCTATACTCTATTAAGTAATTGAGTGTGTAAGTCTATAAGTGTATAAATAGTATATATATATGGTTTTAGTTAGTTGGTAGACCATTCTGTAAAGTAGACTTAGTTGACTCTTTGTTTATGGATCCTTTTTCTATAGTTTAATATACACATTTAGACTTTTGACCATAATATATTATTGTATGTATAAACATATTATACAATGATTTATATTTTTTTTGGCATAATAATACAGTTGTGCTTTAACTTTTAAGAACCCAACAGCTTTAGTTTAAATTACTCTAAGGTACTTCTAAATTGACGTATAATTTTTAGGTTTGTATATAATTTGGACCATTACCGGAAATGCGTTTGGAAGATAAAAAAACATAACAAACTTGTGTTAAAATTGTTAAATTATAACGAAGACGTATACTTAACACGCATCATTTTATTATTATATGGTATTCACTATGCATTATAGTTTACGGTATTTAAACTATCATTAAATATTTAGTAAAATATACTGTTTAACACTTCTAAAGAGAAGTTTGTTCAGTGCATTAGTAACGTTGTATAATTATGCAATAAAAATGGCGCTACAAAAATAATATATTGCCATAATAATGTTAATATATACTGATGCACTAACGTATTACACGGGATATTTTTGACAAGGGGACTTTTGTATATATAGATACAGTAGATATGCATACTATTGTACAACTTGGTAAAAATAATATTAATGGATGAAAGAACTTTCAAGAGGGAGAGGACTATGATTATTAGTATCGGTGTACACTAGTAGTACCTACAACTAGCCTTAACATTTTTAGGAGACGGTGACCCCTCCATAATTTTTCCAAAAAGTTATCCATGGACGTTCACTATCTAAATCTTTCCTATTAGCTATTTTCATTATACAAATAATAATTTACGAATCAATTACATTCATTCTATGTAGTTTAATTTTTATTTATTGTTTTTTTTTAATGAGTGATGACATATTTTGTTATCCTTTGACATAGTGATATTTGTTACACTTATTATGGACTTGTAACTGCTATCATTTTATATTAATTATAGTACCACCACTAATAGTAAAAACACTATATAGGGACATGGCGATAGTATGATATTTTTATTGTAAAACTGGAAGAGTACCTAATTATTATGCTATATATAATAATCAGTGATTATTAATCACATAGTAATTTGTGAGTGTATAATAATACATCGATCAGATTCTGTATCAATGTTGCAACTTGTAACTGATGAAAAAAAAATATATACAAGTAAATTAAAAATGTCATTTCAGATTGTGATATGCGAATTTAAAGAATATCTTTTGTGGAGGAGGGCTTCATCCCCTCCTTGGTGCTGTTATGTGATATACTGGTATATGTATACCTTCAGGAACAACTTTTCACATGAATGCATTGTATTACAATTACAGTTATATTTATTAATATATAACAATGTATATGCGAGTAGTGAATCCATGGGAATGGCTTTAGGGGTTGAGCTCCTTTAAAACCCCTTCATTTTTTTTTAAAGTATACTAGGAATAGTGTAGGTACTTTTGTGCAGAATATTTACATAATTTAACATTTAATTCGTATAATACAAAATGCGTGCTCATATAGTGATGGGGTGATTTATTTTAACCCCTAAAATGTCTACTGTGGATATGATACCCCATTGTTGTGTGAACAAGATGTATTTACTGTTTAAGCAATATGCATTATTTTATACAATAAATGTACTATTCTTTGCGAATTTAAAAAATCAGACCCCTAGATTTGTGTATGATTATAATTTATAAACTTCAGCAGATATTTAATATATGTTTTAATTATGAGCGTAAAAATTAGATTTCAGGTTGTTCTCAGTAACATGAAATTCTGAAATGAGTGACTGCAAAAGTCATGCTATAATACGGCAACTTATAATACCTATTTAAAGAACTAAGTAAAGAACACTCCCCGATTCTCGAAGATTTTGTGCAAAATTTGATGTTAATTATTCATTGTCTCTAAGTCTATAAATCTCATACAAACGTAAGTACATTCATTTTTATATCATAATTATTATTATATACTGATAAATAGATAGATAGACAATAGATTAACTATACATATTATTGTAACCACTCTATTTTCTGCGTGGGACGTACATGTATACTTGTAGGTACCGCGTAGAATAAACTGTAAATTTGTTTAGCTTGTGTATACTTTTTACATTATACTTTATTTTATGCTCCCGAGGCGATGTTACGAAAATAGTAATAATAATCAAAATGATAATTTGAATTTGACCTACAAGCGGCCATTATATTAAATATATTTACGACAATAAAATATAATATATTATATTCATAATTTTTAAACAATAATAATGAGCAATGTCAAATGAAGGTATCGCAGAATAATTAAGTAGGTACATACCTACTGCAATATACATAGACAAAAGATACGCGGGCTTATACAGAATGTTATGAAGTGCGGGTACGTGTAAAGTATTTTGAATAATATATTATTGTATTCTAGTACTATCTATAATATAATAGAAAATACATAATTTTCATACGCATACAATCATAGAGAATTATAAAATCAAATTCAAAATCTAAAATACTCTAATATTTCTTCATATCTGTGAATCATATTTGGTATTTGTCCTACAATATATATAGGTACCTACATTATTTTATAAAATATACTATATAGATAGCTGGATTCTACATTGTACGATTTGTACGAAGAATTAAAAGTCAGTACGTGGTCGGTGTTTGTGGTGTATTGGCGTATTGCAGCAATTATTATTTTGTATTCGAATTAGATGTTCGGCATCGTGTTTCTACATTAGAAACAACAAACTAAAATATTTATATAAATGTATTTATTTTTTTATTTGTCGTTTTATTTTGTCTGAATTTCGAATAATAGTTGTATTATATTTGAGTTAGGGGTTGTGTTGATAAATTAATGATTCATAAATTATCAATTATTATTCATTTTAAATTATTTTTGACGTTTTAACATATGTATTTATGTTTTTCCAATAAAAAAATTTAATTACTTACATATTTTGGTAATTTTAAAGGCATATTTTAAAGATTTTAATTTTAATAAGTCTCTAAAGCTTGACTAATGATATGATGTGAGTATACAAATGTGTTGTGGACAATTATGGTGAATGTATTATTTTAAGGGTAAGTTTTTGAATATTAGAATAAACATTATATTATAATTTATAATAATATGCTTAATGATAATTTATAATATTAAAACTTTGGATCAGAAAACGATTCGAGTTATGACTAATAATCATAATATGAGTAAAATCCCACATGAAACAATAAATATTTTGAACAAATAAATACATGATTTTATTAACAAAGTGGTTAATGGTTCTCAATTATTCAATGAGAATAAACTAACTAATAACTACTAATGAACATTGAACTCTGATTCTAAAATTCAAATGCGAACAGAAATGCGATTCAAAAAAATGCTGACATGAGTGTAGGTCGCCTAAATTATTTTAAATAGACTGTACCATATAAAATACTTGTTCACACAAAAGATATATCATTCAGGTCATTACTCAAAAGCATGAATGTTTGTTAAAAATTAATATAATATACATTTTATAATAAAAGATATTTCTTAATAGTTGTGGACATGGTTTTAAAACACTTACATTAACTTTTGATTATATTTTTTTTACTTTTATTATTATTATTAAGAGGGGAAAAATTGCGGGCAAGGTTACAAGTTCATGGTTGTCGAGAATTGATTGAAAACAAATTGTTTAACTGAAAACTGCATGATCGGGAAGGTTGGGTTACATACCTACTCAAATACCGCTAGGCCCCAAATTAAGAATCTGTGGTTTAAAGGGTATGGAGACTATAGGGTGTTCAATGCGTGCAGTCATCGAGAACCACCAACAGGTGAACATACTCGCATTATGATAATATTTTATAATATAAGATTACAAAAACAATAATATTATTATAATCATCGTAGAAATATGTTTTTTTTATCATTTCACCACGGACTCGCTTTTACCCAAGTAAAACACAATACCCTACGTATACCCGGAAACGCAGAAAAATAATTCTCACGGTGTGTGTGTGTGTGTGTGTACATTAAATATTATTAGCGATAGCGAATAATAATATACACTGCACTAAACTATCTACAGCTGTCCATGTGGATTTCCTTGGGCCGATGTCATATATATATATATACAATAAACATAATATAGTGTACATTATGCACACGGGGAAATGCAGGCAAACAAGTACATACACGCCTAAAATGATATTATTATTATTGTATGGTATATAGATATTATTTATTATATTACCTATGTGCACGTTAACGCACGCGCGAACTGATATTAAATGCGAAGGCAACGGCGCGGCGTCGGCGGGGAAGGAAACGCACAGAGAATGTGCGACATTGGGACGGAACGATATTATATATATTATTTATTATATTGTGTGGTTTGAGTCGATTTTTTAATTATACCTTTGGTCGTGATCGTCATTATTGTCGTTACGTCAAACGGTAAGACAAAATAATTCGTTTTAATGTTTTTTGTTTTTTTTTTCAGAATTGTTTATGGTTTGCTACAATATATGTCGTCCATTGGTATTTATACAATATCATATAAATAGATATTGTGTATGTATAAATTGTTGTATGTCAATTATATAATATTTGATTCGAAATGTATATATAACAGGGGGCGTCGATCACCGAGACTCAGCCATCGGACGTCTCACGTCTGCCGTGTTTGTCAGACATTTTTATGTTACTGTTATTTTTTTATGTTTATTCAAGACATAATAACAGTGGCGCAACTAGAAAAAAATTTCGGGAGGGTGGGAGGTGGAGGATTACATTATTACAATATATATACATAAGATTATATAGGTTACTATACTGCAAGGCCTCGGAGAAATTTCGGAGGGGATTGCAACCCCTTAACCCCCCTCTGGTTGCGCCACTGCATAATAGTATACCCTACTAATACAATTTGCGTAGGTACATAATATACCTACGTACAAGAGTACACGGTGGTCAGAGGTCTTGTGACCGTCGACAGTGGATTTATTATGACTTCACACCACGGCTGCACGTGTACAACACGAAAACAACCCGCGGACTACAACTTAGTATAATATACGCGATGCACATCTCGAATTCCATAAGCAGCTATAGCGATAAGACCGCAGCGACCTCGAAGCTGAATCGGGAAAAAGACAGATATACAATACGCTTAATACATATAATTACGCATGTACATGTATGAAACGCGTACGTAGCCTATGATTCTCTTCTTTTTACATATATAATATTATATATTATAACAAAATATTTATTATATATCGGTCCAATTATGGTATAAACTACTATAATATTATATATATATATATACCTATGTTTAGTGTCTGTGCCGTCTGTTACCCGGTGCACTTGACCCAGTTTCAAAGTACCAGCCGCCGCGCGCATGAATACCTACACCAATATATAATATATATTGTGTACCAGCTACAGTTCGGTCTATCTATATATCCAATAGATATATAACAACATCATGCTTCGGTACATATATTATTATATAATAATAATATATCATACACTGTTTTTTATATTTTATACTTGAGTAGGTACTAGGTATATACATCATACATGTACGGTTTATCTGTATACCTAATATGCGGATATTGGAGGATATGGAACTCGAAGGGAGGTAAAGCTCCTAAAGGATGGTATCGAGCTCCCTAAAGGCTTAGTCCGTTATCTACAACACTTATAATGCTTATAATATTAAAATGAAATATTTTGGTAGAAACATATTATTATCGCTTATTTGTCTATATTTACTTTATTTACATTTATATACGTATATAGTATATAAACTATACGTATAGACGTATACCTATACCTATAATGGTTCGGGGAAAAAATAATTTAGTTAGTCGATTGAAGGTTGAAGCCTGCTTTGTTTTGACGACAAGCAAAAATTTCAGCTTACCACACAATTGACCATAATAAGAGTTTACCTATAATTCCCAAGTATAAGTATATTATCATAGGTTTAACGTACATAATAATCATATATAACTAGAGTGCCACATAAGGTTTATACATTAAAATACGGTACTCTTAATCGTTTTAGACTCTTGCATAATAGTACAAGTTTTTTAGACTATCCGCTGATTCCTGTCGAGATAAAACCCGATCTGCACACTGCGCGGAATGATAAACCGAAAAGCAAAAACGAAATGGTTTCAAAATTTCAGACATTATCGTAATGAGTCGTTGCCTGATGATTGGGCATGAATTTCTCTCGTAATTCCTTGAACTTTGGGCTCGGTGTCATCGCATCGCCACTATATTTGTATCAGCGTTCCTTATTACGTAACTGTCACCGTTCATTAATTATAAACTTATATTGTAAACTTCAGCACTTCACGGATACTATAACTCGCGCACAAGACACAGCATTGATTGTTACAAGAGTACTTTGTCGCCTTACATAATTAATAGAAACAATAAGAAATAACAGTCTTAATAATATATCTGATAAGTGATAACTAATAACTAATAATGTAACGAATTATATCGATAATGAATCCAGAATAATATATCATATTATCATTGTTTACGAAAAACGATTCTGAACAGAGACGATCTAATCGATCTAACATTATTTGATTTACTATAAAATAAAGTTAAAAGTAATTTATATTATTACTTATTAATAGTATTACAGTAGGTTGAATTAATTTTTACTGAAAATATATGTGCGTGACGTGTGTTTATATTGTTTATAAAATATAATAATAAACGTAAAAGTTCTAGGCGTGTCCCACGTATAATGTTTTTGAATTTTAACAAAATAATGAATATCGTTATTCAGAGTATAAATATGCAATTTCATCCAAATTAATTTTAATTTAATAGGTTTATAAAAAAAATTATACTTATATATTTATTAGATTTTTTAGTTCTACTATCAACTAATTTGAAGTACCATTTAAAAGTAATTGAAGGAATTTTTAATTAAATTTTAAAGCCTTAACTATAAATATTGTACATTATATAAATTTTCAACTGCAAAACAACTAGCAAATTTTCGTGATTTTGACGAATTTTTTCAAAATTTAAACTATAATTACTTATAAAAATAAATTGTGCTTATTTATTTTAAATATTTACATATCTATAAAAAAAAACCTTATGTGGATCTTGTATTAAATTTTCTTAACTTTTTAACTGAGCAAAAATTGATTTATCATCAATTATAGAAATAAAAACTAAAAAAATAAAAAATATTTTCAAATAATTAAAAAAGAATCGAAATATTTTGAAAATTGTATTATGTTGAACTAATCATATACATATTATTTGGTAACAATTTTAAGTATCTAAGGTTATTTGTTTTTTAAATACTAAAAAATATCAAAAATCGTTTGAAGAAAAATAGTTATTTTACGGTTAAATATGGAATGTCATAAAAATGTGAACTTGAAACGCTCATAGAAAACTAATTTGACTTTCCAGCAGAAATGTTTTTATTTGTTGTTGAAAAACTTATTAAAATCTTTGTATAAAATGTTTAAATCTCAAATGTAAAAAGAAAGACTAAAAAAAACTATAAAATAGTTTAAAAAAATTTCAAGATTTTACAAAATGTTTTCTAAATTTAAAATTTAAATGCTTATAAAAGAATATTGTGAGTACAAATTGTTATGCGTATATAACATAGTATAAATTAAAAATGCTCATAACTCACTTAAAACGTGAATAATCGTAAAAAACCATTATTTATATAGATAGTGTTCCTAGTTCCTACCATTAAGTTTCATAATAGGTTGATTTACTCTAATTTTTAAACTAACGGAGCTAACCGTTATCTGCTGAGCGTAAATTTGCTGTGAAAATGGTAATATTGAAAAATTTCAAATTATAATCAGAATAATATATATATATTTAAATTGAAGTGTAGTAGTTCGGTATATTCAAGGATTAATTGTTAAGGTCTTTCGCTACACATTAATGAATAATCCAGAAACCGAATAATTTTAGCGAATTTAATCAATATTATATATTTATGATATATAGCATATACGATCTGTGTATTTTTTTTATATAGTTATTAGCTAAGTAGATACTTACAAATTATCTGCAATCTACGAATATATATAATGTATATATATATATATATAATATATACAGGGTGTTTCACGATGAACTGACAAATGTCAGTTAGGTTCAAATATCAAATCGTCAGTTCATCGTGAAACATCTTGTATATATACCTACCATGTTCAATTATAATATATGATATAAACACCTACACATTATTTTTGTAAGCAACAGGCTATTATTTTTGATAACTGTTACGCTTACAAGCCAACACTTCTGCCGCTTTTTTTTAAGCAATCTTTGTCAATTCTAATCTCGCGTTTCTCATCTCCAGAGCGACTTTATGCAATGGCGCAATAATATCAGCTATAGTAACCATTATAGATTAATAGATAACTTATGCCTGTTAATGAAGGTGGCAGACATTATAAAGGTTACGGTTACCTATACAGCTCATTAGATAGTGTAAAAACCTAAATCATAATAATTATTGTCATTGCATTTATAGTTACAGTCGTTACAGACTTATTGTAGATTATATAGTAGTCACGTAATTCATTAAAAACGATGCAAATAATTTATGAAGTGTAAATATTATTTGATAATTTAAATTGTATCGTGTAAATTCACTTTTTGAAAAATTAACTTATGGGATCTATATAATATATGACATAGATAAAGGTAAATATATGTACTATAAATCGTATATATTTGCATATTATATAAGCAAAAAATACATATAGGTATTCAAATTCAAATTTTTTTTTATTATTAAATACATATTTACTCATCTAATTTCTATGCATTTTATAATGTTAATTTTACTGTTTTTTTATTATCTGCTTACTATATAGTTTACTATAGAAGTGTTCGCTTGAATAAATTTGTAAATTGATATGTAAAAAAGTGTGATACATACATATATATACATATATATATATATCATACTATTATTCTAAACTGAATGGGTGACTGGAACCGACTGAATATTGTAAGTTTTAAAATTTAAAAGCAATGATAATAAATCACAATATTAAATTATACATTTACAATTTACTCATTCATACATTTGCACACATTATACATAATTATTTACAACTATAAAATGTTCCATTTAAAACTGATCTGACTAAACAATATATTTCTTTTAAACATTGCTGTTTTAAAATCATATGATAAAAACACATAATTTAGTTTGTGTTTCTACTATCTGACTTTTTTTTTTACAAAAGGAAAATAATCGTTTTAAGAAAGTAATGAAACACATTACACATGTGCGGGTTAAACAAAAGTTTTAAATCCAACTGTGTTGCATGACAAAACTTATTTTTAGCAACATGAGAAGTTAAACAATATATTATAGTAGCTATAAGCTAAGGTACCTATCGGATCTACACCATTGTTAAGGTTAAGGTCGATAATTAGTTGAAGAACCTTTAGTAAATAAATAAAATATAAATCAATAATGGAGACAAAGGAATAAGGAAGAGAAAGAATTCAATAAAAAAATTATATTTTTACGCTACAGAAAAACTATTATAACATAGGTAATTTTATATATTATTATCCAATTTATTAAGACGCTACTATTATAATCCTTTGCTAAATTTTATCATCAAGCCTCTGAAACATAAATCTTGTTGTAATTTTAATATTTTAATATACCTATATGAAATTAAAATAAAATAACGACGTTTTAAACAAATAAATAAAAATACGTTTTACTTAAAATACATATGAAAATAATTGAATACCTAAATTAACATATTATATAATATATAAAATACAAATATTAATGTAGACTTAATGGTAATATACCATAAAAGTAAATATAAATCTGGAACAATAGTCAATAACCCATTTATAAGTATAATTTATACCTATTTAGTGGTGATAACGAAAAATATCAAATTTATTTATATAATAATATATTCACGATAAAAAAAATGTAAATGTAGGTTGTGGTTCACAGTGGCGTAGCCAAGGGGGGCCAAAGGGGCTATAGCCTACCCATTGGCCGTATTTTTATATTGTTTTGAGATATTTAAATTTAAATATGGAAATTGTTTTACAAATTTTAATTATTTAAAATAGTTAATACTTTAACGACAAATCAACGTTAATATGTAATCAGTATTTTTGTTTTGTTTTATTTTTAATTTTCAATAATTCAAATTAAAAGTATTTAGCCCTCTCCATAAAAAGATCCTGGCTATACGCCTCTGGTGGTTTCGTAATACCTATACTTAAGTAAAAATTTGACAATTGTACATAAATGACGGAATTGATTTAAATAATATTTATAAAGATCTTTTAGTAAAAAAACTACGAATAAATTCATCATTTAAATATTTTAAATAATGATGATAATAAAATTAAAAATTATTTCGATTAAATTACAAAATTAAAATTTACGTCTCAAAACCATAAGAAGTGAATCAATGAAACAAATTAACAAAATAACAAAAATATAGGTATAATTTAACAAAATATTATCTACTTGAATAACACAAAAGTATAAAGATAGCCATTCACAGTCCATAAAAAGGTATCAAGATGAAAATTAATAAGTATAATTTTTATATTTTATATTCATGTATAGTATACAATACTCGTGCATACACAACTGATGATTTTAAAATTGTGGTATTTTCAAGGTTACTCATTTAAAATGCTCGTTTACCTTTTACATTTATAGTTATATTAATATTTAAATTATACTTCATCATATAAATATTAGATATAGATATTATATCAGCAGTTTAATATAATATAAATATTATAATTAATAATTATTATACATATTGTTATAATACATAATATAGTATTATATATTTTGTATTACACCTTAACTTCATTCGACGGATGTTCATATTTTTTATAGTATTATTATTTTTAAAAATTTTAATTTAAAAAAAAATCAGACTTAATGCAGAGATCGGATATCGGACACTTACTTATTTAATTGCATTCAACTCGGCAAAGGCAGTAATATATATTGTAGTAGGTAATATGAAATCCGTGCATTTAGGAGACAGTTTTAAGCGAAATTCAAAGCCGCACTTGATGATACAGCTTTATATTCATCGGTTGTTGGTTATCTTCTTTTTACTTTGACAACTGGAAAATCTAAGGAGTCTAAGGTAAATATACTACCATAACCATCAAGTATAAATGTCCTACTAGAAACTTTAGGAGCACCATAGGTTCATAGAGTAGGTATAGTTAAAATTTGTTTTTTTATGACTAGCTGTTGTAAGACTAATGACTATTAATTAATAATTATTACATATTTTACCTTACTCAAAATGTTTAATAGTATGAAAACCTCATCTAAAAAGTGGTATAGTAATTAGTTATGATTTATATATTTTATATTTATAAAGTAAATGAAACAAGAACTTTAGTTGAAGGTATTTTAGATTATAGAACATAAGTAGGTACTTATTCTTTGACGTATATGAATAATAACTATACAGAAATTTGTTTATTATTACTGTACCTAATTATTATTTTATAGATTTTTCTCTTGAATACATTAAAATTTATTGAAGTCCAACTAATTGTAATAACTAACTGTAATTGGGTTCATCTCGTTTAAATAAATAAATAAAAACTAGTCGAGGATAACATACTTATTTCATAAAATTATGTAGCTACAATATCATTACCTGTAATGTCTAAGAAACGACG
Organism: Schizaphis graminum; assembly: GCA_020882235.1. Taxonomy (NCBI): domain Eukaryota; kingdom Metazoa; phylum Arthropoda; class Insecta; order Hemiptera; family Aphididae; genus Schizaphis; species Schizaphis graminum. The sequence goes on from CM037032.1 coordinate 91,520,594, forward strand.
TAGTAAAAAAGTAAACTTTTCTGTCCATTTAAAGAAGCTTAATATTATAATAATAGGTATATACCAACGTCAATACAACACCGATTTATGTATTAATGTCACGGATGAGTATCAGCATTCATTAATCACTAATCAGTATATTATATCATTATAGGTATTGCTCATGGCCTGCAGAAGCCGAGTCTAAGAAATTACATCAACATTATCTATACGCATTCAACAATATACAGCCACTACAGTCTACAACCAAACCAAAAGTTCCTGTGTAAAATATAATCAAATGTTACATGATGTAATATATATATATGTCGGCCCTCAAGTATTTTTAAACAAACACTCGTCAGTCGTCAGCTCAACAATCGTAGGTACGCTGGTTTAGTTTTAAATTCAATTTAGACGAAACGTATATGGTTTAGAGCTAAGTGATTTTAAGATTTAACATAATAAAAACTTGGCCAACGAGTTCCGCCAAGGTTCTCACGTCTTATTCGAGTACCTCTATACCTAACGCAATTATTCCCCATAATGAGAATGACATTTTATTTTTGCTATCATTATGATCACATACTATATTTTACTCGATTGTAATTATGACATTCTGCAACATTCAATTGTTTTCCAAAATTTTAATAATTATTAAATTATGCATACGTACGGAAATACCCATTCCGTTCGCGCAGTTTAAATACTTTATATTATATAAACGTCATCCATTACAAGTATAACTAAATTATCAAAATCTGCAAACATTAATTATTATTCGCTATAGAATATCGCGTTTTTAATGTAATATCAAATCATTGTAACCCCGCCTAAGGCACTAACTCTACACAAATTGCCTAATGCGATTTTAAAATTTTCTAAAAATATAATATTTATAATACCTAATAAATGATTTTGGTTATCATCGTGGGATTATATAACATTATAATACGCATTTACTAGTTTACTATTAAACCTACCCTAACCTAACATAGGTACTCAAAATATGTCTAATTTGTTATAATTATTGGTAATTTAATTATATATTTCGTATATACCTAATATATAGTTTAAAAAAATACCTGTATCTATAATAATATATTAATATGTACGTATGCATGGCGTCTCATCGATAGTGTGACCTTTTCGATCGAAAACGATTCTAGGCAATCTGGTTTCCATACAAATTACGTGTGTGCGCACACACACGGTAAACATAAACTTGTGCACAACTTTGATATACGTACCTTGATACTCATGATAAAATGCAATTTTTAATTTTTATACTCTTAGGAAACCATGAAATTTGCAATCGTTTGGTTGTCTCTGTTTATTTGTGTTTAGACGTCTCTTTCAACAACCTATAGAGTTGCATGTATAATACAGTACAGTACGCACAATATGATGTGTACTACTTGCGAACGGTGGATAAAAGGCAAACTGTTGTAAGCGACACTTTTTTTAGAAAAGCTTAAAATCAATCATTATACTTATATCGATAGGTATGCTTTCAAAAATCGATTTCGATATTATATATAATTAAATAGAATATTAGGCGTAGTAGGTTAACAAGTAACAACTTCCGCGAAATAATACTATTAATAATTATTAAAAATTAATACTTCTGAAATAGCGACCTTGGCTGAGGATGACAAATGTTAAAAATTATATTGATGATCCTTATAAATAGGTACTTATGTTATTTATAACAATCGATAAGGGCTCACCGGATTACGTAATTTACTAAAAAAAATGAAAAAAAAATGGCGTTTCCAAGATTTTATGGGTGTCTATATAATATAGGTACATGAAATATCTCCAATCTGCATTCTGCATACACACTGCATTGGCAGTAAAAAAAACTTGTCAATTTGTCAACTTGTCATTTTTTCAGTTCAAATAATTAGATAATTTGTTTATGTATTCACTCGTATATAGGGGGATTTGGCCGCTTCTAGTCAGTGAATGTTTTACATGGCCGGAAGACCTCGTCCTAGTTCCGGCTTAATAGACAAATAAAAAATGACAAGTATGTACGAACGTAATTAATAATAATCAGCTAACAACAATAATATGAGAATAAAACTAACGCATGTTTATATGCGTTCGTTTCGGCAACCATCGTGACGTACTGACGTACCAAATGTACGTCATACAACTCACATATTATAATATTATGTACTTTACCGCTGCAGTTCACCTGTCGCTCATTCTCGATTATATAATATATAATACGTATTATATTTACGAATAAGTACTCGCATGACGTTCGCGCATGACTCGATTCAAATCGTCTCCAGACATTCAAAAATCCGTTCACTTTTATTCAGTCACCAGAGTTTAGCACACACGGCACACAGCTGATAAATACAAAGAAAATCACTAAATTACTAAATCACGGCCAGACAGACAGTTTTTTAATATTCGAAGCTATTGAATGTTGAGGCCACAAAATACAGTAATTTTTGAGATCTAATTCCCTCAGCTATTCTCTTTTGGGTTTTTACGAATAGTTTTTATTTTTACAAACAGAGATAATGAGATCGCGTTTACAAACACCGATTATTAATCATAATCCTATCGCTTTCTGTACAGCAAAGGACATTGCCGTGCTACAATAAGGCTCGCGAATTTCGCTTGTAATGATAACTGATAAATCTTTCATAAGTGTTTGGCATATTGACGAGGATGCATCTGATTCCTAATGACTAATGAGCATTGTTGTTGCTAAAAAATACTTTTACTACCACCGAAACTGTATTAGCTGATACATGTTTGATGAGGCACAATGAATGACCTTAAATTAATTTCAAACCTATATAATATTGTAGTTATGATAATATATTTATCATATGTATGTACGTGTGTGTGTATGTGTTTAGCTACCGGCAATAACAGTTATTTATTGCTAACTCATAGGAAATGTAAAGGACCTCCAACCGTTCACCGATCAGCGTTTATAAATTAAACTGTATGCATATACTATACATAGGTTAAGTTAATAAAATAATACTAATATTATTAGTAATAATGACAGACCTCCTCGATGTATATTGTATAACTGGAATATTATATTGTTTTATTCGCACATAATATTGTATTGAACTCGTATTATTCGTAATGATTATCCGTGTATATCTGTATGCTGACGGCACATGTATAATATTATATTGATACATGTTTATATACCTATTTCAATCGAAATCCCGATACACAAGGACAAGAGGATCAGTGTTCAAAGAACAATATATATATAATATAAAACAGAAAAAAATACGTGTTCAAAACGTGTTTTGCTTTTTGTTTTATATCTAGTAAAATATATCGTTTCCAAAATGTCATTCTAACGTTGTCACGCACAATATGTTTATAATAAAAAGTATTATTTATTAATGTCAATTGACGATGATAATATTCATAAATAAATATACACGCACACAAACAGCCCTTAAACTGTTATACTCGCGATTCCTTTAAAAAATCTGTATCCCTCGTTCACAGTACCACAACTAGCTAAATTATAACGTAGTTTCTGATTTTAATTTTGTAAACGCCCTATACCGTTTACCTTGGCACACACATGGCCATTCACCGAGTGTATTATTATTAATTTTCACATTTCTAATATACGAGCTATAATATATTATAATATTAATATACCTAATACCTATGCGTATTTGGTTTTATTAAATTAAATCGAATCTAATATTATGCATCGTCGTATTTTATTTGAAGAATCTACAACATATTATACAGGGTTGTTCACAATGTACATGGCCTTGTACGCATAGCCATACCACTCATACCCGCAACCCGAAGGCCTAACATTTATGTACATAGAATATATACAGGGTGATTCATCAAGCATGCTCGCCCCCATATTTTCCATAAATATAAATGTATTCAAATATTTGAGATTTTTATCTATATCCCGTAGTGGTACAAACTTCTGTTTTTCAAAAGAGTAACTCTCACTCCCCCCCCACTATAAATGTATAGATTATGTTTTTAAAAAATTTGATTTACTTAATTTAAAATTTGAAAAAAAATTTTTAATTTATTAAAATATTTACATAAATAATTGTCTACAAAAATGGTTTTATATAAATATAAAATAAATGCAATTTAGCATTTATTATACTTTGATCATTTTTACAAATTATAAATGTTGATAGATTAATATCAATTAATATAATTTTCAAATCGCTTTAGCCCTCATATCTTTCAAACAATTATATCATGGTCCCATTATCCTTAAAAAAGTGGGAAAGTTAAAAATATAAAAATAAGAAAATTACTAGGTAGTTAAAATTTTGATTTCTCATTTGAAAAATAAAAACTTGTATCCCCATTAGATACTTCTTAAGTAGTAAAAAAATCTTAAGAATCTAAAAATATATAATCTCTAAGTATATTTAAAAATGGCTAAAATCATATTTTGAATACCTACTTGCGTTATTGAAGAAAAAACGGTAATGAGCATACTTAGTAAATCAAACTATATTATATATTCATATATTATTCTATGCCCGTCTGTTACAGAAGTCTTATATTGAATAATCTATATGTACTTTTAAAATGTTTACAAAAAGCTGTAGTTTGTACATAATACCTTTCTATTTAATATAAACTTAATTTAGTTTTAAAAATTATTATAGTAATTTTTTAATAAGATTCAGCAATAATTTTCTCGAATATAATGTATTTTAATAGAAAGTTATGAATTTTTAGACATAAAAAGTTAAACATAGTGAGATATTCAGAATATTCTGTATAAATCATAAGTAGTATAATGTATATAATCAACATCGTATCTACTAAGTATACTTTAGTAATAATGAAGTAGGTACATTGGTACATATTATATTTCACTATTACAGGTACTTACACGGCTACACCGTGTTTCGTTAGTCTTCGTTCATTAGAATTATTAACAAGTCACTCAGTAGAACATGTAATACTGGTATTGGTAAATTCTATATTTTACTATTATTATTATTATAATTATTTATAATAATTTATATTACTGCATAATATATTGTATTTCATCGAGGATTTTGAAAATGTTTATAATATAAATCATACCAATTGATTGTGGGTTACACCAAACTTCCAACGACGAACGAGTATACCTACACCAGCGAACAACCGAGGTTTTCGTGTAGTTTTAAAATCGATTATATTATATACCTACCATAAATAATTATACTTGTATAATATATTAGTATTAAATATTATACATTATATAAATTATATGCGTGCGTTATATTTTAGTGAACTGTAAAGCGAAATGTGTACACTAGGTACAATATATAACATATTAATATAATGCATAAATATTAAATAGTACGCATGGTGCTATATAACTGCCGAAGCCTAATGTATAATTTTCACCTCTCCGCTTTTCAAATGACAAATATAAATATATGTAATATGAAATGAAAAAAAGTCATGAAAATCTTTAACGTCAATTTCAAAATCAATACGTTTACTTACATACTTAGGTGTATTTATTAAATATATAGGTATATGAATTATGAGATCAGCTTCTTTCATAAGTCATAACACTACGAATACTGCAGATTGTAATGTAAAATACGCGCGCAATAAGGCATTAGGTAGAAATGGGTATTTATATTATCAATTATTATTATGAAAATAATTATATAGATATCGTGTAGGTCACTATAATATACTGTGTCAGCGTATAGTTTTATAAAATGCATATTATAATTTATTAATTTTATTTTTTATGGTCTATTTGCAAGTTTAGAACAAGGGAACATTCAAAACTAGATTAAATTTTACTATAGTACGCATAGGCATAAATGCATAATACTAGGCATAATACCTACCCTCTTGATTTATATTAAAATATAGTTGGGGAACAAAGATATTGTTTAGTAGTGTATTGTAAATTACAAATACATTTATTTATTTTAAAAAGCATCATTCTTAAATATTTGTTTTCTGTGTACCTACCTACGTGTTATGTAATTACTAATTAATATATAATTGATTATTAAAATATGTATATTATAAAGGTCCACATATATATAGGTATCTAGTTTAAGTTATACACTTAACATTTGAATATGGATAATATACCTACTAACTTGATATATTTTACCAGTTTTACAATTCTACAACACTTCAAGGACCGATAAGTATATAATGCTTTTGTATATTTATTTATTATTTGTAAAAAATGATTTTAGTAGGGTGTTCTCCCCCACTTTATTTTTAAACATATTAGGTAAAAATATATTAAATATTAGTAATATATTTTCTCCAAAAATATATTCTAAATTACACCAATGCAGTCGCTGGCATTAGGTAATAGGTATGATCCTTCTACCCAAATATTGTTCGTACTCAAGTGTTCAAGGAAGAATTGATTGCGAATAGATTTTGGGCGTTGATATTCTTAAACGATATCAATAATAAAGCAAAAAAACATGTCTTTTATATTATCGTTACATATATGTATCGAATAAAATCGGTATTTCAGAAGAATACGACCTCGCAGGTGCCAAGGCAAAAATCATCATAATAATAATGTTTAATATATAATATATTATACGTGAGTGTAAAAACGGCCAATAAAGTACATTGACATTCTGAACGCAGAATTGAGGCGATATACATATTGCATACTAATATATAGTATACTAGTGAGTAGTGGTTATATACTAAACCGTGCTAAAGACAAAAGTATATAATATTATCAATACACATCTAATTTTACGCTATTTTGATGAGGCCGTTGTGGCGTTGTCACTCCGTAAAGAGCTTTATTTTTAGACACGGAAAGTTCAAAAATATTGTTTACGAATGCGGTTGTTTTAAATTTTAGTATATAATATACAAATTTTACAAGTTTTTTAAAAAATGTTTTCGATTTTTCTATAAAAACCTGTCGTCTGTAAAAATATTTTATCGCGTCTGATATAATTATATTATATGTTCTTATGGAGTATCCCCATCACGATAATATCGTTGCGCCTTTGTTATTACATTTTTCCGAACGTCGAGATGAAACCAACGAAATTGTTAAAAGTATCGAGTGATGATGAACGATTATGTTTATGAATATTCACCGGTATTTTGTGGTAATACCTAATTGTCGTCTATTATTGTTAAATCATAATTAATTCGTCGACCGAGAAAGTCATTATTTTTTACTCGAACCGCCCGTTTCATAACGTAACGGCGTCGAAAAAAAACCCGTTTTTTCGTCACTCTTCGTCGTAAAATACGGCCGCCGAGTCGATACAGATTTGGTGCGGTTTTCGCGTATTATGACTTATTATAATAATTCGTCCACACATTATTGCTTACGCGATACACACTACGTTCGTTTCAGTGTAGTGTATGGTACCCCGCATAACCTATGTGCACAACACAAAACACGCGCTATATGTTATTGTGCTCGGCGATTTAATTCGAATGTGCGTATTCGACGACGACAATAACAATAATAATAATTAATAATAATAACAATAATAATGGTAACGACATTACACTATTACGGTATTATAATATAATATATATATTGTATTATACGCGTCGAATAATGATTATAATATATATATATATATATATATATATTCAATAGGTATATATACGGCGAGCGTTGTGCATATTACGGAGACGTGAAATAAAAATCACATTGTCGAGCTCTGAACAAACAAAATAATATTTCCTTTCGACCGGTAAGGTCACCCGGGTTGACCAGCGAGCTGGGTGGGTGGATGAATCATTTGGTACAGAGGACCTCGACCTACTTAATCCAGTCAACATTAAACCAGCCGGGAAAACCCGTTTGTGTGTATATATTGTTTTTTTTTCGCCAACTATACCGCGCCGACTTCCTTCGAATTACGCGATAGCCGTTTCAATAAACGGTCGTACCTATATGCAGTATATATATATATTATGTATATTATATATATTTTTTAAACGTTATATAAATACATATATATATATATATATATATATATATTATAATGATTAAGGTAATAAAATTTTTTTTTTTAATGAACGTTAAGGCCATACACGGTTACTGTTTTCGATTTGCATCATGTCATGAAAAGAAACTTAGGTATCGCTTGTCACACGCAGCGGTCCAAGATGTGCTTAAACATATTATATGGGTACGAGTGTACAGCTGATTATATGTTGCAGGATCGCGAAACTGCACTGCTATTCGTACCCACACGTATAAGCGAGACCTCCCTTAGACCGAAGTTGATTTGAATCAAACCAGTTCAGTGTTCGTGATGCAAGACACAATACCGTATACATGTATTTTACATTTTTAGTTCTTACCCGTTTGTGTACATCAGGGACGTGTCACGTAGTACTATATACCTACTATATAATATACATAATATACATTTTAGGTATGTAGTATATACCTAAGATGAAGACGTCTATTAAAATCTGTAGCTGTTGAGTGTTGAGATGTCAAGTAAGTTTTGTATATAATATACTTTAATAGTAAGTATACCCGTGTAACGGTAGTTGACAGTTAAAGCATTGATTAATGCTTTTTATTTAATACATTGTATTTAATCAATGGTTTAAGTACAAACACAGTTTAAACACAGTAGTGTACGTCACACAAAATGTATTAATTTTCAATTTTACATTTAAATCGTACAACATAATAATAATATGTCACTTATGATATTCGTGATACATATTAAGGTTATAGGTGTATTATGTTAAAACTCGCAAGTATTAATAGTTGTGAATTTATGTTAATATATGATTGGTGAACGTAAACCGTTATATACATTTGGCTATGATATTATACTATAGCAATCGTATTACATTATTTAGGTACCTATAATACGGATAGGTGATTTTAGTGATATCGAATAATATTATTATGAATTCGAGTAAAATGGTATACATTTCATAATATATAACAACATTACAATCATTTACGGAGCATAGACAATTATTATGAAGTAAATGTGGGAGCCAGACGAACCAATGGAGAGTTTTCCAAGGGCCTCTTAAAGTAGCAAAACATATTATAATAATATATACCTCCACGTTCCGATAATACACAATACACTAGAAGTATATTACATTAAATAAACACTAAACAGTCTTCGAAAATAACAATTTCATTGTTTAATAGGTACTTAAATAAAATTATAAACGGTGCTTAAGACAATATTACATGATAGTATAGTGAATAGTAGTACCTACATCTCGAGTAAAATAAACAGATAGTACGATTTCAAAAATAAATATAGGTAATATATATTTGCTAATTTGCTATAACCGATATAATTACATTAAATCATAGTATGTATATAAGTATCTAATACCTACTATGTTATAACTTGTAAATAAAAATATATATGCTAAATGATATATTTTCATTTTTATACTCAATAACAAAAGTCATTTATTGAATTATAGTTATATATTTTATAAACCACGAATTTTATATTAAATTTCACTAATCAAGGTCAATATTTAATGACACTTCAGAGTTGTTTTACACGTTGTTTCATTTTATTATGTTGTAATAAAATAAATATTAACTATATTAGATGATACTTTCAATGAAATTCAGAATTCTTGTATTCAATCAGTGAACTTAAAAATAATTTTTATAAATAAAAAATTACTAATAGTTGTAGACACACGTCTACAGTCGTCCACGCATAAAGAAATTAGTTGTTTTTATTAAAAATACAAATGTATGTAATATGCAATTATATATTGTTGTATATTATATCATTAAATATCATTAAAATATAATAATAAGTATCTATAATAATAAAATTAAGAAATTCGAAGAATGATGACAAATTATGCATACCTATTAATCCTTTTTTTATTTTTTCAGTTTAAGCTAATGTATATATGCACATCTTACACGTTCTCATGTTTTACACTAAACTAAAATCATGTAAATAATAGATTGTATAGATATTAATCAACAATTTACAATAAAATTAAAAATATAAGTTAATTATGTTCCTTGCATATATTTATGAATTTCCTGTTGAAATATATTTAAATTCAGTGTTATTAATTAATGTAATTTTTTTGTGCATAACTCTGAACTCATTTACGAGTTTACGATTATTCAAATTCTCAATTCACATATCAATCGCGTAAAGCTCAATGTATGCGTGTACTTATATTAATTAAAAAATTAGTATTATCGATTAGTTTAATATACAATATAATTAGATTAAAGATTAATATAAATCCTATATGTACCTACAGTACACAGATATAATGAATATATACATTCATGTCACGCGTACAAGATTCTTTCAATTTTTTTCTTGTACACATTTTAATTTGATCAAAATTAAAATGATGATATAAATACATGACTAAATATGATAAATAAATTGTCTTATTTAATAGTTGGTATTATTTACTTGTATAGGTACATATCTTTCTGAGACCAATTTTTCTCAAGGGTATATATAGATCTGACAGAAGTAATTTTAATTTGAAACGTTTATAAAATCACGATGTCTATATATCTTATTAAGGTCATTTTATATAATGATATGTCTGTTATAATAATAATAATAATATTGTTTATATATGATAGGCATATAGACTATAAATTAGATATACTATAGTTGCTAAAACCTATTGCTCATCCGACATCCAGGACACTTTTGATTTGGAGCCACAGAATTATCCAGGAGTTAGTTAGTATATAATAATATTGTAAAAATTATAATATCTATGTTTGTAATTGCTATTTGAACAAGAACAACTCTTTTTGGCATAGGCGTGTTTAGGCCTTATTCGCAGGTCGTGCACAACAGTGGCATAATATCTAGGAGGATGGGGTTATTGTAGTAGAATTATCAATTTTTATAGTCTTACCTATATATTATATAAACGCTACAAGTCCATATGATGAAAATTAAAAAAAATTGTATGAAATCTGAAAATGAAAAAAAAATAATGCTATATTATACACCACAATTTATAATGTAAGTTAGATCAAATATCACAGGTCATGCCTGTGCAGGACAAGCAAGACCCGTAAACACGCCTATGCTTTTTGGGTCCAGTATTCCAGAAGTTTTATCAAAATCAAACACCAAAATATCAATGAAGTGTTTATTTAAATCATTATAAAACTTAAATTTTTTAAAATTATATTTCAAGTTCAGGAAGGGAGGTAAGTATCTACCATCGTCTTAATTCCCCTACCTAACCTAGGGCGCCATATAGGCTTACTAGTTACTAGTTACTACCTATAGTAATGTATATGTAATTCATATACTATATACTATTATTGCGGTCATTTTTTTTAAGTATGACATAAAATATTATTTTTATTATTTTTGTATCTTCTTCTTCTTCCGGCCTTCATAACTCTTCAAGAGTTTTCGCTTCCATTACAAAATCACTCTACTTGTCTCAATCCTGTACTATCTCCTTCCAATTTTGTGCTCCAAGGTCTTCCAAATCTTTTTTTACAAAATCTGTTCATCTCTTTCGAGGACGGCCCCGTGGTCTTTTTCCTTCCGGTTTCCGATTTAGTACTTTTTTGGTTACTGCATCTCTATTACACTTAATTACATGTCCTAACCATTGTATCCTTTGACTCTTTATAAACCCATTAATTGTTACCATTTTTATTCTTCCTCTAATTCTTGGTTGAACTTTCTACACCACTAAGCAAATCACATATTCTTCTCTAGATTGTGTTTTCAAACGTCTCCTGCAGTCTTCAATGTGTTATACATCACTTGTAGTAGTCCATACTTCGCAAACATATATGTTATAGTTCGATCTTATTAATGATGCGTATAATCTTATTTTTGTTCGCTTTGAAAATAATTTAGATTTAAAGTGGTACATTATTTTATATAACATAGCAAATATTTAAATGGTAACAAAACCAATTTTATTACTTACCAAGATATATTTGTATTATTATTTATCAACCGTTAACTCTTTGTAATACATTACAACTACTTTTTGAATATATTTTATAAATTATATGAGAAAAAATTCCTTATTTAATCATAAACCAAGAATCTCGTATACCGTATTTATAATAAAAACAAATTTTAATAATTAAAAATGATGTGCTTAAAATGTGTTTGCTTTCACCAAATAAATAGGTATGAGGTGGGACGTCTAAGTATAATAATTATAAAAATTATTTATATTCAAAAACAAACTGCTATTTAGTAGACTTTGAGATTCGAGTGTATGTAACTCGTATTCTCGTCATTGAGTAGGATGTGTTAAATTTTAATTCAATGATAAATCATTATGTATAAGTACAAAAAATAATTTGCAAAATACGCGCTACTATTTTTAAGGATATTTTATTATATTTTTTTGTAAAGAAAACAAGTAATCATATTTTGTAAAATACTAGCGGTGAATATCTGCTAAACAAGAGGTCTTCGCAGCTTTGCTCGTAATTAAATGATATTTATAAGAATGGAATTTAGTAAAAATAATATTACGAATATATAGATTATAAGCAGATATTTTTTACTCCTATAAAATAATTAATATTATTAATTATTAAATTAATTTACTATTTTAATATATTATAATTTTTCTGTAACGTATACTGTTTACCTATATTTTTTTAGAGAAATGTTTATTATAATTTATTTAGTTGTACTACTAATAACAATTAGATAATATAATTATTATGAAAATAGAATGTTTTAAAGAATTACAAATACAGAGAGTGTTATAAGCTGCAGAAACCACAGGGTTCCATAAACGTAAATTGAAAAACTTGGCGAAGCTTATATTTTTCCCAAAAAACTGCTGAACCCTCCCCATTCACCTCTATATTCCAACTACTCCTCATCAATATTATAAATTATATTAATCTTAATCTCGACTCGGACTCATCAGCGTGTTAAGTAATAGATATTTTTAACCTTCTCCCTAATTTACGTAACTGTATTTACGCATATAGGGAACTGCGAACTCATACGGTATCGCTTTACTCGCATGTGCAGTCGGCGTATAGGTAAGCGCAAGTCGTAAGTCTGGATCATTTTATTTTAAAATATATATTAATACCGTTGTATTCTAAAAAATATTCGAAAAATAACTTATTAAAAGTTCCAACTAGACTATTCTGTCTAGTATTACCTATAAAAAGGCTGAATCAATGTGTACTGAACATTCCAGTTCAGAAAAAGTATTTAAAGAAAATTTTTTTTTAAAAAAAAACAATTAAAACCAATAAAATTATAGCTAAAGTATTCAGAATCTCAAAAGTATCTAAATTCTCAAGTAGCTATAGAATTCTAAAAAAAAAACCTGTATATTATAGGCATATTTGTGGGTTTTGAGTCACATAATTTAAACCTTTATAATATATTATTCACGCATAACATTTTTATATAGATATTATGAATATTAATATGATGAACCGAGTCGAAAATATGGGTATATTAAATTATATATAAGGTCATACGAGTTTTGGAGGTTATATACCGTTCGTAAGTGTATTATTATTTATTAAAGTAACTAACATAATAAAATTGTTTTAATTTAAAAAATTAAAAATATAACGCGTGAATAATACATATACACTTACACAATAAATCCTACGTATATATATGATGTTTATGTATATATTATATTGACATATTGTGTATAAGTATAAATATTAAATATACTATAGTATGTGTACTGTGTACTGTGTAGGTATATAATTCATTGTTGTCACGTAATGATGTAACTATAAGCATACAACTATGTATAATGTCGTGTTAACACCTCAAATTTTCCGTCATCTATATGTTTATTATATAGGTAATACGATTATATTATTTAAGACGATAGAATAACCAATTCAAAAATCCTTAAAAAATATATTAAATATGATCTATTTAAGATACGTGTATACGTAACAATCAGCGCATATCATTTGTATATTATTGTAATAATTCATAATATGACAATACGGATATGACAATAAAAACGTATAATATTCTTCCTCTACGTATATCATTAATATAATATTTTCTCTAAGTATTACATATATATTTTATACAGATAAGTGCGGGTAAGTATATATACACTATATACAGCCATATACAGGCACAATGTTGTAGTTTAAAATACTTAAAATTATAACTATCTAAGAATTATTATCAGTATACGTACTCAAGAGAAATATGTGACATCTGGTACAGGAGTGAATAATATATAATATTATATATTTATATACATACGTATCTACCTATTTTCTATTATTTTAATGTTTTAAAAAAACGCTTCATTCACTATAGCTGAATTGCATTCAAGAACACCATCTTACCTCTTTTTTTAAGTTCTCGATAAGATATCAATATTTGAAGAGTATTATTACAACGATACTCGTGTTTCTCTTTTCTTGCATCTGAGAAACGTGTATATTTTATACTATCTTCACGGGTTTAATTATTTAATTTAGTTCTAAATTGTGTATATTATATAGGTTAGGCGAAAAAAATATGTTTAATTAAAAAATCAGCAGGTAATAATTAAACTCACGGTCGTTTATCTAAAGGGTGAATGAACAGGTTGCAGGGTCTCTTTTTTGTTACGCAACCAAGACAATATAAATTAATGTAGTGATACAGATTATGATATATGTCACAATAAGGCGAATTATATATAAAGGGCACGCCATAGCCCGTAAGTGACAGTCGCCCGGGGCATCGTTTTTTTTCCGAGACTTCAACCTTGGACGCTTCAACTCTGAAAATAAAAAGAATTACAATTCGCATACCATATAAAATATAGGGTCGTACCGACTTATTTTAGTGAAACCATTTTAACCATGTGAAAATTATTTTATTAGTGCAACTCAACTGTAGTCTATATCTATATGTATAATAGAGTCTAAATTATAAATTGTAATAATAACGTACTCATCAGTAGTCAAAGTTATTTTGATGTAATCCGTAAGATTAAAGAAATATATATGAAGAACGTCAAGAACGACAGGAACATTAAATTATCTATAACTAATAAATTTAGCCCACATATTTTCATATTATCTTAAAATTTCTAATAAACAGAGTCCTAATCCTAAATCACAATATTATAATTGCTAAATTTAAATTAAATTTATTTTATGAACTTTTATCAATGGGAAAAAACTTTTTTGTCTTTTATCAAACAGTGACCGTTAAAATCATTAAATTAGTTTCTTTGGTATATTATAGTTTACACAATATTTATGAACATTTTTTCAAAAACCACACCCCGAATTTTTTTCCTGCAGCGTTCCCGCCTGATAGTTCATAATGAATAAATCAACTTATAAATAATATTTCATAGACAAACGCGATGCCGTTACCGTGTTTTACTAGGTTCAAATAAATACCGGCATTCTAGAAAAAAAAATTTTTCGAACCGCAAAAATGGTCCAGTATGAAAAGATTTCGATTCGAATTTATTATAAATGTTTCTTATGTAATTTGACCTATACAATATAAAATGCTTAAAATAACAACAAAATATGGCATACATCATATTATGCTGGAAAAATTCAAACTATTATTATATTATGGTACGTCGAAATAATGATATTAAAATTGATATTGATAATACTAATATTGATTGTCTTCATATAATATATATTATATTATATAATTTACGAAAATTGTTTTAATATTGTATGCTTTAATATAATGTTTATCTACAAAATTCATATTTATTTAAATTTGTAGTAATGTAATATTGTAATGTAATATGCCTATCAAATGTTTATAATACAATATTATTATTTATCTTTTTTATGATATAATAGTCTGCAATATACTGTATAATTTGTTGTATTAATAAAACCTGGAACGCAACTATAGATTGTCCAAAAGAATAAAAGATACTCCTGGGTATAAATAAGCTATGACTTTTACTGAACCTTTTTTAGCAGGACGCAACTCACCTCACTTATAATAATCTTGGACGTAAATGGTACGCACCGATTTCCGCTACGTCTAGCACGAGTCAAATGTCGTCGTGTCATCGAACACCGTTGTTTATAAATCATATGCAATAATGCGATATACATTAAGTATAACGAAAATATAAAATAATTCTATTATAGTTGTCGTCTTCGCATAGTGACCCACGTAAAAAGTTATCATCACTCCTCCTACGCCTCGTCATTCGATTCCGGGTATATAAGGTTAAGAACTTCACGACTTGTTTTGACTTGCGCTAACTATCCGATTAATGACCACAGTTCAAATTCGTCTCAATGCCGTGGACAACCAACCAACCCCTCCAAATAGTCGTTTGAAAAAATAACTTATTTGTATATGTACCTATTAATTATTTGGAAATAAATGAACATATTTGTATGTTATAAGTTTTAAATTGTACCTTTAGTGTAACAGTAACAAGACAAATAAATAAAGCTAAATTGTCTTAAAAATTATTAATTTACCTAAATAGTAGATGAACGTTTTAAGTTGTTTAGTTATTTCTATCTAAACAACAACAGAAAAACAAAATAGATCTTTTTAATGATGCTATTTTGTAAAATATATATCCGTTTTACCGTTATTATTAGATTTTCAAACTATTGACTCATTAATGTATTATATAGATCAGATTTTCTACCAGAAATATTATTCAAAGTTGAAGATTGAAACATTCTATTTCTAAATGTGAAGACTGTTTACTGACAAAAATATATATATAAGAATCACTGTAAGTTAGTTCATTTTAATTCATTAATTCCCAATAAATTGGAATCCAAAAATAATTGAGCCCTTCCCGTTATAAAACAAAATGTAGTTTGTCATTAAAATGTACAATTTTTTAGTAACTTAAAAGATAAAAAAGATTTGTATTGATAAAGCTCAAAGTGTTTTATTAATATACAAGGATTTTGAACTCTTAAATGTAGAGAATATACGAATACTCTTCTATATTATTTATTTCTTATAGAATTCAAAATTATTAATTCTCTAATAAAAAAAATTCATTTGAATGGAAATAAATAAGCTTTTAATTTAAGTTGTTCTAGTTGTAGTGTAGTTGGTATTTATATACTAACCTTCCATATCCCGTAGAGTATGTGCTGAACTAAAATTTTTAGAATCAACACCCTGATAATTTGTGAAGTAATTTTTATTTTAAATTAATAAATTAATATGAACAAGCAATACAAAATTATTATTACATATCATAATATCTATGTGGTTATTAAATGCGAGACGAATGAAGGGCGATGAAGTTGTAGAGCTCTGCACAGTCCGTTATTTCGAAGATCGAACTGGACTTAAAATTTAAAGGGACCGAAATTCGGACCAGACCACACTTAAAAGTTTAACAGAAGACCAAATTCGGACCGAAGTACCGAACCCATGGGTACGTATTATTTATAAACCGGACCGGATCAGTTATTAAATTTATTCATATAGAGTAGACCAGGACCGGACTGCCGGTTCGATCTTACAATATTTCGGATCGTTAATGGACTGGACCGTAAGGTTCAGTCAATATTAACCCAAACCGGACAATGATGCGTTTTGAATTACACTCAATGCTTGAATTGGGGGTGTACGTGGGGGGCGGAGTCTGCCTTCTTTTTTATTTTTTTTTTAGCATACACCTTTTATTTATTTGAAACGGAATGCTGGAAACGCAACATTTGCTGTAGTGAATTTGTAAATCATCAGTTTTTTTTCTGATGCAAAATTTACATACAACCTATAGCCATAATATTTGTATATTTGTATAGACTATGAAAAAAAAATTAGTTTATAGTAATAAGTAAATAATATAATTAATCGTTAGACTGCGGTGACCACGCCTATAGACCTTTTTCTATGCGGCCGCTGCGATTCTATATATTGTGAACGTGACTATTTTTCACTTTTATTATAATAATATGTTTAAAAATATGTCAAATCTTTGAGTGTTTTTTTCAACAAATTTTACACTAATTCACTTTTAACATCGATTGGCCGCAGTTGAGTTAATTGCTCATATTTTATAGGTAGGAAATCTATAAAAAAAAATATTCATAATTAGGTGTTTATACATAATACACTTAAATAAATGAACGTGGATATATGTATTACCAAAAAATATCTTTTATAATAGACAATTATTATACGTTACAATTACAATTTTACAAACACTACCAAAAAGAACAAAATTACGTTTTCAGTCACTGGAACTGTGCCATATGCTCGCTAGATCCGACGTACTCGTGACTTGTCATTTTTGCGGAACGTAACCCGCCGTAGCTCTGCGCATATGTCGACTGCAATGACGACAACGCACAGGGAAACGGGATTTTACGAATATACGTTCTGTTTGGGAATAGTAAATTATTATGTGGCAAGGGCGGGAAGTGAGCCACACATACTATTTTTTGTCACGCCCCTGCGTTCATGGAAAAGGTTATGCAGGTAACGCACTTATCTAGGAACAGTGCAAATAAAATATTTAACGTTAAAATGTTTATGCGTCACGCAAGGAGGTTATACTATGAATACAAGATGTAACCAAAAGCTTATGTTTTATAAAGACCGTGGTATACATTTTGGTTTCTGATTGTGCAGGGGATACGTGCCTGGCACTTTGGGAATTTCCTTTTTTCCGCCCGCTGAACGGAAAAAGGTTGCTTCCAGCGTTTCAACCGTGGTCGAAAACCAAACTTTCGGTGCAGGCGTGACAAAAACATTGTTGAACACTTGTAAATAACGTATTCCTACGAATGACTGTTTATTACGTAAAACGGAAGCAGTAAAAAAAAAAATACGCATTAACACAAATATTTAATACAAATTTGATGATCAGTGTTGTAATAACGCAAAAACAAAATAATAAATAAATTAAAAAATATTAAAAATTAAAAATTAAAGATAAATACATTAAGGGACACAAGCCTTGAATAAATGTCGGATCTGTGGAACCCTTTCCCTACACTTATAAGTGCTGGAAACTATATTTACCTATCAGATGTAAATATTAAAATTATTTAAATTTACGCTATTACCTTCCTCTTGAGGGCTCTCGAGATCGTGATTCGAAAATATGATCAAATACACCGTAGTAATAAAACGTATAAAAGCATAATAAGACAAATTAACGCAAATAAAATGATGCTCATAAACCTTACCTTATTCACTGTTGAATTCGTTAATCTGTAGTTTTCTTAATAAAATTAGAAAGTGTTAAACACACGGATCCAAATAAAAACAACATTGAAGTAGGTATTTCGTTGAAATGAAAAAGGTCCAGTTGTCGCTCGCGGTCAAGAATTTTCTTCTATTCCTATTCCATTATTGCTCTATTCGTATTAATATTAATGTTTTATCTTTAAATTTAAATTTCTAAACAGTTGGATTGTAATGATATTGCTTTACATTTTTATTAAGTTTTGACATTGTTGTTATGTTTACATGTTGTGATTTATTTTTTGCTTGATTTCTAATTTTACGTGATATTAACTTATTGGCTAAAGCTATATTTGTCTTAAAATTAATTTATTCTAAAATAAATAGCCTTATTTTTTATATCTAATATATATATATTTACTTTCTGAGTACCTATGAACTATGCGGTTAATTTTATGATTATATGAGTCTGCCTAATTTTGGACTTCTTTTTTTTTCGTTTTGTATTTTATTAGTTTATTTTAGTATTATTCGGATTTGGTTTATGAATATGAATATCCTTTTAGATTCTGAACGGAGTGATGAATGTATTGATTTTACAATGATGTGTGTTTTTTTTTGTTTTTTTTTTTGTTTTTGTGTCTGTGTACAGCATAACTAGTCGAAATAATGCTTCAATTTCAAACTTTGGGGGTGGTTTCCGATGGCAAAGTGGATATCCTTGGTGCATTATAGAGGTGAAAAGTAAACATTTTCCAACAGTTTTCAAAAAAATCGAGAAAAACAAAAAAAAATGACAGAAAAACGGGAATTTTTACGCAAAACCAGTTTTCGACAAAATCGAATTTTTTATTTTGCTATAACTCAAAAACTAATCGATGTAAACACTTGAAATTTTCACAAAATATTTATATTAGCGTTCTCCAAACACAGTTAAATTTTCAAAGAATTTTGACTTTTTTTGAGCTATTTATAGACAGTTGAAATTTTCAATTTTTTTAAGTATTTTTTTTTAAAATAACGATAAAAATTTTTTGGCCAGCCAGAAAATCTTGAAAATTTAATACAAGGTTTCTTATAAGTTGTTCTTAAAGTGATAAAAAAAAATCCGAAATCGTTATTCACAATTTTTTTTTATAAGTGCTTAAAGTTCGAATTTATACGAAATATGTCAAAATTGCGAAAATTGGCAAGTAATTTTGTGGTTGAAAAATCGTAAAAATTTTTTCTTTTATAACTAAGATTTTAAAATTTGGTACAAGGTTCTCCATAAAATTGTCTTCAACTATCTGCAAAAAAAACTCTACCGGACTAAAACAAAAAATTTTTATGAGTGATTGAAATTTAAATTCTTACAAAACCGCGTTAAATAACGGTTTAGCCTCAAACGATTTTTGATATTTGTTGTTATTCAAACAGTATAAGTCGTAAATACTTGAAAATTTTACCAGTTATTTAGATTGCCATTTTCTTTACGTGATTTGATTTTCAAAACATTTTGACTTTTTTTGAGCTATTTATAGACAATTGAAATTTTCAATTTTTTTTTATTTTTTTTTTATAAATGTTCATAAAAAAAATTTAGCTGGGACAAATTACTTGAAAATTTAATTGAAGGGTCCACGTAACTTGTTCTAACACTCATTCAAAAATTATAAAAATACATAGGCACAATTTTTTTTTATTAGCATTTGAAGTTCAAATATTGACAAAAATTCATCAAAATCATGAATATTTTTCACTATTTGGTAGTTAAAAATTTATAAATATTTTTCTATCAAAAGCTAAGAATTGAAAATTTAATACTATGCTGTCCATAAGTTAAGCTTAGAATAATTATAAAAAAGTTTGAGGATTGTTCAATTTAAAAAATTTTACGAGTGTTTAAAGTTTTAATTTTAATTTGAAATTAAAAATACACGTGTAAAATAACTTTTTACTAATAAATAATTTTTGATTTTTGTTATTTTTAAAAAATTACTAAACGTAAGATCTTGAAACTTTTACTTAAATGTTTGAATTAGTTTCAAAGTAGAATATATTACAATATTTAAGTATTATATATCCTAGACTGACAAATCATCTCCGTTCAGAATCGTTTTTCGTATACAATGATACCTATCATTGCATTCAAATTTAACCTTCCCTAGTCCGAGGTCCATCCCACCCCCTAATGTACAGCAGAGCGATACTCACTTACCCGCTTTTTTTTATATTATATTTACTGAACTTAGGTTATTTTTATATTTTTTTTTTTTTTTTTTTTGATGCAAGAATGTATAAGCATTTAATTGATGTTTTAGCTTCTATTAACTTAAAATAAGTAATTTTTACATTATTTTTTTTTATAATATAATGCATTAATGCATAAACATTTATTATTTGGACTTATATTAACTTAAGTATTAGGTTGTTTTTACATTTTTACATTTTTTTTTTTTTTTTTTTTGATGCAAGAATGCATAAGCATTTAATTGATGTTTTAGCTTCTATTAACTTAAAATAGGTAATATTTACATTATTTTTTTTTATAATATAATGCATTAATGCATAAACATTTATTATTTGGACTTATATTAACTTAAGAATTAGGTTATTTTACATTTTTTTTTTATATATAATGCAATAAAGCATAAGCATATTTTGTTGTTTTAACTTATACCAACTTAAATTAGGTAATCTTTACATTATTTTTTTTATATAACGCATTAATGCATAAACATTTATCATTTGGACTTATACTAACTTAAGAATTAGGTTATTTTTACATTTTGTTTTTGTTTTTTTTTTTGATGCAATAATGCAAAAGCATTTGATGTTTTAACTTATATTAACTTAAGAATTAGGTTATTTTTACATTATTTTTTTTTATAATATAATGCATTAATGCATAAACATTTATTATTTGGACTTATATTAACTTAAGAATTAGGTTATTTTACATTTTTTTTTTATATATAATGCAATAAAGCATAAGCATATTTTGTTGTTTTAACTTATACCAACTTAAATTAGGTAATCTTTACATTATTTTTTTTATATAACGCATTAATGCATAAACATTTATTATTTGGACTTATATTAACTTAAGTATTAGGTTGTTTTTACATTTTTTTTTTTTTTTTTTTTTGATGCAAGAATGCATAAGCATTTAATTGATGTTTTAGCTTCTATTAACTTAAAATAGGTAATATTTACATTATTTTTTTTTATAATATAATGCATTAATGCATAAACATTTATTATTTGGACTTATATTAACTTAAGAATTAGGTTATTTTACATTTTTTTTTTTATATATAATGCAATAAAGCATAAGCATATTTTGTTGTTTTAACTTATACCAACTTAAATTAGGTAATCTTTACATTATTTTTTTTATATAACGCATTAATGCATAAACATTTATCATTTGGACTTATACTAACTTAAGAATTAGGTTATTTTTACATTTTGTTTTTTTTTTTTTTTTTTGATGCAATAATGCAAAAGCATTTGATGTTTTAACTTATATTAACTTAAGAATTAGGTTATTTTTACATTTTTTTTTTTTTTTTTTTTTTTGATGCAAGAATGTATAAGCATTTTTATTGATGTTTTAACTTATATTAACTTAAAATAGGTAATTTTTACATTATTTTTTTTTATATATATAATGCATTAATGCATAAACATTTATTCTTTGGACTTATATTAACTTAAGAATTAGGTAATTTTTACTTTTTTTTTTTTGAAATTAATAGTTGTACTTGCCACGGAACAAAGCCAAGGTCGAATTTTGTTTGTGCATATACCAGAGCTTGAGCTAAGGAAATGTTAGAGCTCCGAATAGGTATGAATATAGATATGAATAAAATCACTATACCACTATACCAGTACAAGCAATGTAATGTGCAGGCAACATATTACGTTAAAGATAAAAAAATATAGATACCAGATGCCTTCCCTAATCGCGCAAGTCTGCCCAGGGTGGGTCTTGCTACGACGGAGGACAGACAGTGAATGTCAATGCTGGTCGTTTCGCCGGGCCGATTCATTAGCGATTACACAAGACCGGTATCGTGTTCTGTGACAGATAAGAAAAAACCGTAGAAAGAAACCCCAATAGTGTAATCGCCGATAAACGCACAGTTTAAATAAAAGTTATTATAAGAATAAATTATAAAATAATTATAATAATAATAAAAATAGTAATATTAATAATAATAATAATAAAAGATTAAGAATAATTATAATAAAAATGATAATAATAAAAAGGAAAAGAAGAATCTAGAAACTTATCCATGCATCCCCCCACATCGAACGGAAAAATACCCTCCTCGGACAAAAAATTAAAAGTTAAAATATTAAACAATTATTTATTATGCACAAACTTTTCACGGGGATATAAGACTTCCAGAGTTTTTTCCAACCCGTTCTTTTTGTATTCGCGAAGTTTGCGTCTTTTGAAAACCGTACGTACCTATATACCTACGATTTTTTCGCCGTTTGCGTTCGTAGCCGTTGCGATCGCGGTAACGAGTACGACCGTCGGGCGTCGACCACCGACAACAGTCCTCCGGAAGTTTTTCTTCGTTCTTTTTATTTTCTCACATAGGATCGCGGACGCCGATCGATATACCTTATACCTATCGATATTGTTATTGCTTAAATGTATACGTGTATAATATACGTTTGATTCGAAGCTCATTGGTCGATGTACAATACTGTTTTTTTTTTTTATTCAATACATTGCATTATATATATATATTTATGTTATTTTTGTTGTTTTCGGTAGCTAAACTTTTACTTCATACTTATATCATCAACCACGGGTAGTGCTGTATACCATAAAAGCGTTTCTCGACAACGTTTGTGTCACACAATACTGTATTCATGTACATGGGTGATGGGTGTATTGGTGTATATAATATCTAATAATACATGATAAGTTTTTTATAGGTGTATTAATGAGTTACTAATAACATGTTATGTATCTTTATAAATCGTAATTTAAATTATAATGTCATTGGATGATGTGTAATAAATAAATAAGTGTTTCTTTATTTTAAAATATTTTTATTTAATAAATTATTTAATGATTTTTGGGGATTATGGGTCATGGGTGGCTGAATGTGATATTGGGGGGGGGGGTTGCTTCACAGTCTGCATAGTAATGTGATATTGCATTTCGTGTGGAACGCTCGTTCATCCAACATCCACTGAGTCCCCCTTCTAGTTTTTTTTCCAAATCAAGCACTGATTACACTGGACAGATTTTGTTTTCAAGTGAGCTATCTATAGTATTTATAATCAATGGTATTACGTAACAATAACTTAATTAGATTTTAAGAACCGTGATGTGATTGGGACTGAACCGAACCGGACTGAAAATAATGCATTTTATCTGAGGACTGGACTGAATTACTACTTGAACCGTACCAAACCGATGATTCATTATTTTTTGTATGTTAGGACCGGACTAGACCGAACCATGCAGAGCACTATCAGAAGTTGCTTATTGCGTAATTTATTCATGATCACTAGACTAAAAAATATGTTAGTGCCAATTTTTTATTTGATTTTCGCCCTTGTGTTTATGTTAAGAACTCTATTACCCGAAGTGAGATAAAAAAAATTAATTAATATTGATTATCGAATATTAATTAATTTGTTTGGATGATTGGATTACAATCTGCAAGTCAATTACTAGCTCGTGTACCTACCTACGTGATACCTTACACTCGCACAGAGACAAATATAATGATTTTACACTGATATCACGGGAAAAAAATCAGATAGGTAGATAGATACTCGTATTTTAACTTTTTTTATTTTATTTTTATGCAATTGTTTCAGCGTTTCGCGCTTAACCTATTTATTATTGGACATTAGTTGTTGCATTGTTGGTACTATTAAAAATTATTATTGTTCATTACCGAATAAACAATATTATTATATGTTTCCTTTTTTTTGCACACGAAAATGCATTACAAATTTAAAAACTCTAATCAACTTATACATTTTTTATCTACTAAAAGTCTACGAGATCGGTATTTATGTGTAATAATATAATATGAGTACAGAGTAGGTAGGTAATAAATAATAATCATCGCTGCAATCCATGTCCCACTGTACCTAAACCTAAGTATAGTTAAAACAGGAGACTGGAACTTTGCCACTTTGGAGTCGTCACCGAATTTGGGTGGCCGTCGCCTGTCATTAATTATATTAAACATTGATTAAATATTTAAGTGTGCATTATAATTTAACGCAATCGGTTGTCGGTTGATGTGTTGAAAGTCTATCAGGTCTTCGCGATTCATTGTATTCGAGCGACACGTCCGAACTATAACGGTGCGCTATCTACCTCTACTTTTCGACAAACGGGTAAAACTTCTGATCGTCATTACTGTCTTACTAGATGGCCCAGAGGTGTACCGTTTTATTGTTTTCGGTTTTCCGACTAGGTACTCAAATTCCGAATCGGTGGCCACCGACAAAGTGGTTTACGGTTTACCATTTGTCCATTTGACACGACTCGCATTAGGTACTATATTTTATTTTTTCTTGTGAAGAAAATCTAATTTTTAACAACTATTGATAATTTTAAAATCGAGCGGTGTTTTCGATTAATCTTCATCAAAGTAATTGACTAGGTATATAATATTATCAATGATAGAATATTATGCTGGATTGTTACCTAATTCTAGAATTACAGACATAATGCAGTAGTAGTAACTAGTAGGTGGAATAGTAAAATAAATGTTAATATAGATGTTTGCTATTAAAAAATTGATTTTTACCCTCTGACCTCCTGAAATTAAATCAACTGAGTTTTTTTTATAAATGTATACCTACATAACAATATATTATTATGTATTTACTTGACTAGGTATATATGGAGGTTTTTTTTATGTGTAACTGAGAATGCAATATTTTGGAGCTTATATAATTACTTATTATACATATTATAACTAATATAATTATTTGTCTTGAAAATCATCATTAAACTATATACCTAACTACCTAAGGTTTCAAAAAATTAAAAAATTAAATTGTAAACTAACACATTATTTATTACATTCAGCAAAATCAATTTTGTATAGCTAATTTTAATATTAAAATAAATTAACTTTTCATAAAATTACAAGGTATCTATAAGAACATTTTAGTTTGTGTTTGTATATGTTAGCTTTTACTAAAGGTATTTCAATTTTTAAGCGAGTTAAAAGCAAATACCTACCTATGTAAAAATATATTAGTTTAAAAATGTTCAAAACTACCTTAAAAAACATCTTCAACGCCGAACAAACACAAATGTTCTTACTTTCTTAACTTTGAGTATGATCTTCAGTCTTAATATTAAAGTCATTAACAAATATTCCAAAATTTTAATGCAAAAACACTTAATAACAATGGTTCTTATTTTATATGCTATTCACCAATATTTGTAGTACCTATGTTATTATGTTACTACCTGTGATACCTACCATTTAATTGTGAGGTCATTTATAAGTATTATAAGTATAGTTATCATGAATATTTTAGACATCGTCAGCCATCAGGTTCAATCGTTATCTCACTAAATACTTTTATTCCTTATTGCTAAGCAATTCAATCTATTTGCAATACTTCACAAATATTTTTAATCTTTTAAATGTAAAAAGTATTTTTGCTAATATGCTATTATGCAGTTTGTTGTAAATGAAAAGTTTGCTAAAATGCATATTACTAAGTTTAAGAGTTTGGTAGAAATAATGTTTGTATAAGGTAGGTTACATATATTAATGAACAATGTTTACAATACATTTTGGAAAATATTGAATTCTTACAAATTCCTATGGCCACAATTTAATTTAATCTACAGCTGTTATTATATTGGAGTATAAATAAGCTTGATAGATTTTAAGTATTTATTCTTTAATAAATATAAAATAATGATTTTCCAATCATAAAATAATAAAAAAATTATTATATATTTTTCAATTTTTGTAATAAAAATTAAAGGACTACCAGTTCTTAAACTAGGTATATTCTTAGTGTCTTGAGTACTCTTGACACTATGTACTCTGTTCAGTGAGACAAAAATCAATTTTTCTACACATTACTATACATGACACCCTGCCATAGTTAAACCAGTCTCAAGAATGCGTGGCAGATTGGTATGTTTAATCACTGGATAGAAAATAATTATTATACCATAGATGCATAGAAAACAAAAACAAATCAAAAGGTATAAAACATTTAAGCCTATACCACTATCAATAAATATATAAATAAAATAAATAATATGTTTATTCATACATTTAAAACTTGATGTCACTTAAATCTTGCCGGTTTGACCTCCTGTATTAAATTTTAACACATACCACCATAGCTCCACACTAATCATTCAGTATTCTGATAAAAAAATTTAAAATTAAAAAAATAAGTTTATAATAGAACCATTAAGGGTCTACTAAAATCTAACAATTTACAGACAATAAATCAAAATTATAGTCTAAAATCACTATATTACATATTTTTTGAAAACAAATTTAATTTACATCTGGTAAAAAATCAAGTCATTTATAATACAAATGAATGATAAAAATCACACAAATAAAATTAATCATAATGTTAATGGTAGTGCTGATAAGCAAAAAAATAAAGAAATCAATGTCAAATTTCAAACGTGCATACATAACTAGGTATATACAAAAAAAATTTTACAATAAAATCAAATACTAGTTGAGTAATTTGTAAAATAAAAATTTTAAATAATTTACATTCACATAAAATTACATAAAACACATAAATGAAAAGTTACTAATAAATTGCATTTGGTCACTATATAATTGAAACATTAAATTACAAAATGAAAAACTAAAATAAAAAAGAAGGATCAATAAAAATAATAACAATATGAAAAACCAACAGAAATGAGACAACACAAAATAATTATAAAAAAACTCACTCAAATAATTTAAAATTATCAATTTAAAATGTTGAAATTATAATATCGCTGGTTTACAAACCTGCTGCAGGTTTTAAAATAAATAAGGGAAAAAAATATCAAGTTTCTAGAACGATAATTGCCGAGGTTTAAATCCAGGTGTTTTAGTGCTTAGGTTTTTATGCGGTGTTTTCATTTGCAAACATTGATAAGCTAAGGCTGTCATTTCTTGTTGGTCAACAGTTTTTCCACATGTAATCTTCCACATCACATCATTCTTCATATAATACATTATTTTAGGTAAAAAAAATTGATTAGTATATTTTAAATAATTTAAAAAAGTAAATTGTTACATACCTTGGATACGAGGCCATACCATTTTTGTCTGAGTGGACTTCCAATGTGTAGACGTTTGAGGACACTGCTGCCGTCGGATGACTGAGGTAATTGTCTGCGGATAACTGTTGTCTCCGAAATGTCTGGTGAGGCAGTAGAGCCATTCTGGTCATCACAAAACAATACATACAGCCACCATTTACTACACCATCACCGTAATAATAACGAATAGCTACTACTACTTATTATTATTACTTTTTCATATTAAATAATACAAATAAAGAAATGTTTAATAAGTCTAGAGCATTTTCAAAGAATAATTAAATTATACATTGATTGATAGTTTAAATATTATTGAAGAATATATTTTTATGTCTGCTAATAATATTTTTTTTATAAATAAATACATTATTTAAATTTAATTCAAATTGAATTACTTATAGGGTAATTTTAAAATAATACAAGATATTAAGTTTTACACAATTTATTTTGTTAACATAAAATCAATAACATCAGAAAAGTCATTGTTTTGTATTCTATTAACGCTTGGCATAAAATTGCATATTTTTCAGCTTATGCAAGTTATACATAATAAGTAATAACTCATAAAATTGTATGAGTGAATATATTAAAAAGTGGAACATCTTGCATTTATGCCTATTTTTATGTAAAAAGCACATATACTAGACTATAAGATTGCTATAAGCAATTTTTAGTGTACAATTTTCTATTCTTTATCCTATATATTAATGTAACAAAAATAAACTTCTTTGAAAATGCTATAGACTGAAATAAAAAAGACCTAGAAGATATTTATAATAATGATGGCCAAAAAAGGTAATAACTATCGATTTATTATAATAATAGGCATTTCAAGAATAATTAGTTTCTATATTATCTATTTTAAATTAAAATTTGGTCTGAATATAAGTTTAGAAATATAAATAATATATTATTTGTATTAGTAGATTTTTCTTTTAATAAATATGTTTAAGTAATCTTTTTTTTTTTTTTTGTATGGCTCATCACTATCCATTTGGTATTTAGTATAAGTTAGTACTTCTCAAGTATAATTTTTTTTTCTTTTGTATATGATCTACTTTAAATTAAATACATTTTTATTTAAAATTTTGAGCAGAAGAAAAAGAATTGTTGGTAAAATGCTAAAAATATCAAATAATACCCTTTTTTATTTATTTAAGATAAAATATGTTTAAAAGATAATCTTGATATTTAAGGAATAAAGCAAAATCAAGTTTTAATCAAATTAGATAAACTGCTCAAAACCTTATATTTTGTTTTTTGTTATTTTTAGTTATATTGATTATATTCAAAATCATAATCATAAAAAGTTTATTATAGAAAATAAATTTGAAAAATGCTTAATTAAGTCATGCATAATATATAAGGGGAAATATAAAGGTAAATATAATTTTGAATAATTTTTACATTATGTATTGTTTTGTATTTTGAAACAAAATACACAAATTAATTAGGTTATTAGTAATTCAATAATATAAATTATTGTTAATATTTACCCTTATAAATTAAGAAGATGCCACACAACCGTTATTTAAGGGGTACAATATACACAATTTTAATATTACTTTATATCTTTAATATATTTCAACACTGATTCAAAGTATTTAAAAAATGGTCTCTCATCAATACCAACAATGATTGATAAGTAATTGTAGTTACAAAATGATTTCACACAGGACAAACTTACAATTCAAGTATTTATAGCAGATTTACCAAATTTTCACAATATATAAAACATTTATCAGTCTCATAGTTTTTATTTTTTTGTTATCAATATTCACTAGTTTATAATAAATAAATAAAAATAATAACTTTACGAATTAATGATATAGATATTTTAAAAAATTATAAGTTACATAAAAAAAACTCCATGAGATAAAATATTCCCTAAGCATTGTGTAAAATTAGTAAAGCTTTTGAGAATACTGTTTCCATAAGTTTATCATGTGCAATATCATAATCGTGAAAAAATTACAGGTTGTGCAACAATTTCTTAAATCCCAATTTAAAATAATAACAATACATTTAACAATCAAACAAAATTGCTCTAATTGCATTACTGTGCTCTACAAATACTGTGTGTAGTAAATAATATAAGAAAGTGAACAAATTATACTTAGTAGATCACTTCTCATTTCCACTAAAACATGTATAACAATAAAGAAACATAGAAGACACAAATACCTATATTAAGCCTTTTATAAAAACAATACAATTATTTTTCACTGGAAGTTCTAACAAAATTTGAGAGACCCATTGAGCCCAATGCATTTTACTCATTAAAATGATTTCTCCAATTTATTAATTGGACACAATCTATATATATTTCTTTATCCAATTTTTATGATATAATAATAAGATAACTAGAAGTCAGAACAATATTATTTAATTCTTACTTCTATTTAATCTACTAGGTACCTGCTGATATTTTTGAAAAAACTTGGCACTTTTAAATTTTTATAAATTGTAATGATTATGACAATCAAGTGCTTTTGCTAATATACCATTTGAATAAATAAATTTTTTTTAAATTTAATTAAACATTTTGAAATCAATTTAATTTTTGTGTATAATATATATAAAAGAATAATCCGAATCTAAAAAATATGTTACTCCTATTCACATATATATCCATGTATAATCATAAAATGACTTCCAAACATTACATTACTCATCTTTGCACATACGTTAAAAATACTCGCGACATAATAATTGAGTGATTGAAACTAAATATTCAAAAGTGAGGTGCTGAACTATTGCTTTAAATTTATCCTAATTGATCTAAGGGTGCAATAATTTAAAGAGTAAAAAGAACTAGGTTTTTTTCATGACCTACTCACCCAAATACCTGAAAAATATTAACAAAACAAAACAAAAAATCTAAATTACGAAAAATTAAAAATTAATAAAAAAAATAATGTCAAATCTAAACACTGGCACACTCAATAAAAAATGGCAGGTTTGGTGTATGATTTAATATTCACTCTTCAAACCAAATTAGTGTGGATAAAGAAATAAAAACCATATTTTTACCTTTGAAGCTGAATATTCTTCCGATGTAAATATGTTTCTGGTTTCATCAACTAAATTTGTCGAATAAACATCTTCTGCATCTGTTTCCCTTTTTGACTAAAAAATAAAAATTTCTTATTTCAAGTTTATTATTTTCAAAAATGAAAATTAGAGATGGATATTCCAACTCTTCGACCCTCAAACAACTTAAATTTATAGAAATTTAAACAGTTCAAAGTTTGAGAAAAATTGAAGTTTGAAATGTTCAAGTAGCTTGACATTAAAAGGTGTAACACTGGAGTACCCTATTGTTTCTTAGTCGTTTATTAAAACTTTGCATTAAGGTAAAACTAAGTTCATATATTGCTAAGCTAATTTAGATAGTTAATGCAAAACAATACAGTATAATATAATATAATAGAAATACAAGATAAGAAAAAAATATGAACTGATAATAAATTTATTTATCCTAAGTATATGAAATTATAAAGACAATAAACTGGCGTGTTTCTGCGTCTCTTAGCATCCATAATTTACGCTACTAATTCATATATAATAAATAGCATAAATAATTATTTAAAAAAATCAACTTACAGATGAGTCAATAGGCTGATTCCAAGAAGCTGTTGGAGAAGCCCATACTGGTGCTAGGGATTTTCTTGCTTTTTTTTGAGGTGTAGGTGAAAGAGGTTCTGCATTTTCTTTTCCACATGCAACTGTGTCGTTAGTATCCTATACAATTTGAAAATATTTTTAAAATAAATAACATACAGTAACATTTAAAAAATATATTTCAAATTATTACACAAAACATATTAGAGCTATCGGTTTCATACTGGGAATCAGAGAATTCTGATTCTTTTTTAACTCTATCTTCTTGCTTTATGTAATCAGTTATATCCTCAATTAAAGCTGATGGGGATTGAACCTAATAATATAATATACAATATATAAGTATATTAAAAATAGATGGATGATATTAAACTTAAACTTACTAGATGTTTTACACCCATTTTACGACCAGCCTCGGCAAGGGCAATTTTAAATGGTGTAGGTGTGTGAGGAGTATTTATTCTATGCATTGTTTCTGGAGTCTTAACATCATCGCGACTCCTTCCAGCAAATTTATAAGTTAAATTTGGTGTAACTAAGGTTTCAGATTTTATTGTTTGATCACTAATATCTTCATTGGTTTTACTACTACAACTAGGTAATAGACGCCTGACAGGTGTTGAAGACGAATTAACATCAAATGATAATGATGGACTATTTAAAAACTAAAAAATAAAATAAAAAAAAATGAATTAAAATGTTTAAAATTATAGTTTAGATTAATAAAACAAATTAAAGGCATTAGAAACATACAACACATTGGCGAAAAAAAATGGCAATCATATAATAATTATACTTCTTATGAAACAGAATAGTAACAATAATTATAACTATGAGTGACAAAAATAAATATCATAACTACACTGCCATAGAAAACAGTATAATTATATGAATTTAATTTATATTATATAATTTTTGTTACTGTAATGTTTAAACATATTATTTACAAAAATAAAGTAAGTAGAAATGCAAAACCACCAGGAACTATGTGCAAAATGAGAATAAAACAAAAAATAAATAACCTTTTAACCTTATAAATACAATTATTATTATTTGGAAAATATTGAATAGTTATTTAATTAAAAGCAAAGCTAAATAACAACCCTTTGATTTTTAATTGGCAATTTATTATCCAATACAAATATTATTATCTAAAATCCTTAGATAAATAAATAAATTTCTAATTATTCAAAATCATAAATACTTCATAACACCATGAAATGACTTCAATAATTGAAATTCATCAATATTAAATAGATATATTTAAAAAAAAATGATTACCATTATAACCATGTATAGTCAAACTACAAAGACTGTTACTGTAAATGCAAAAGAACTAATTGCTTACAAATGGATCAATTACATGCATATTACATAAACATTAACAGTAGTATTTAATGAAGTATAAAACTATATACAATGGAGATTAAATCATAACATATTTACATACTTGTGAGGGACTGAACGGTAGTTGTTTAATTGGTGTTCGTTTTTCAGGCGTTCCAGGTATGCTCAAGCCTGACAAAATAGTCTAGACCACAAAGACACACACATCTCAATCTTTTTTTAAGCAAACAATCAAACCCAATTTAAAAAAGTACCAATTTTGTCTACTTCATATTTACTCTTAGTTAAAACCATATCATTAAAAAACAAAATGTTATTTAACACATTATCACTTATACTAATTTATTTAATTTCGAAACACTATTTTAGCAGCCCAATTTGGCTAGCTTATAGATTACTTAATTACCGAGCATTAAGCAAATGGCAAGTCATAACAACTTTAATAAAATATGTATTTGATAAATGTGCAGCTTAAAACAAATTAAATACATAAAGAACATCTTTTCTGTTGTATTTTAATGAACTGTTATGCAAATGTAGAATACTTTATATATGTACAGAAATTTAATTTTAAACCATTTAACTATACAAAATTATTGAATCTCATCACTGGCATTGATAATAACTATGGTTTTTACTCGAGTCTAATCATAGGCATGTAGCCAAAGTTAAATGTGAACAAATAATGCTAGTAATAATTAGCTAAGATTCAACACATACATAGCATGTTGAAAATCATAAAATAATCATACAAAAGTAATCACTTTATTATCTTTTTATGCTCCAATTGTTAATAAAAACTACAAAATTGTATTTTACTTTGAAATTTGAATATTTATCAAGATTTAAGTGAAAAGTATCCCATAACCTTTAAATAATATAATGCATCCTTAAAATGATTTGCTAAGATGTTGGTACACAGTATTTGACATAATTGGTATCACATATAAATGTAGAGTAATTTAATATAAAATAAATAATATTTAATTAAAATAGAAATGTAATTAGTAATAATAAAAAATAACTTAATACGTACAAGATACTGATAATTTTTAAAAAAAATAGGCATATCATTCTATTAAAAAATACTGTAGGATGATGTCATGACAATGTTACACATGAGATTTTGTTTCAATAAGCTATTTGAAATAAATGTTGTGCACAGTCTCTAAGAAATGTTAAATAAACAAAAAAATAATGAGCTATGAAATAAAAACAGAACATAAAACATCATATCAATATCATGCACTGTTAAATATGTTTAAAAAATCAATTTAAATACATATTTTATTTTATGTAGTACCTGTGTCAAATACAGTATATTAATGAAAAACCATACATAAGCACCCGTATATTAAATTAAACCAATTATTATCTTACCTTTGAATAAAATAACACATTATGTGCTAGTTATTAATTCTCAAACTCATAAAAGCTTTTCAAAAATGTAAAACAAAACTAAGTGAAGTACCTACACTGATTGTATACTCTAACCATACGTAATGTAAACAAAATTAGCTTATTTTTCATTTTTCACTTACATTGCATTGTAAATTCAAGCCAATTTCAGGATATTCTGAAAAACTCCTACGTCGCCGAGTAACTTTATTGGTTGGTGAGTATAGATTTGGTTTATTAGGTGTATCAGCATCATACTGATAATCTATAACTTTTTATTTTAAAATTTGATAACAATGATTTACAATTTATATTATGTTACTTACAAAGTTCTGGGCAAATTTCTTTTTTTGGTGTCTTTGTAGGGGTAACAAGATGAAGTTCCGCGTATCCTTCATCAGGAGAACTACCTACAACACTATTACTAGTTTGTTGAGCTTCAATAAAACCTCCAGTCTCAAATAATCTAAGGAACATAGTACATTATTCAAACTATTGAATTAATTTTAATTTTAATTTATTTTTTACCTGTATGGTGAATAACATGACGGTGAATTAGTTTGCAAGGGTACAGAAGCCGGTCTTGGCGGAGACTCTAATTTATAGTTAATTTTGAACACATCTTTTATTTTAATTTCATTTTTCTTTTGAGGCGTTGACAAAGAATTCAAAACTTCTGCAGCTGCAACAACTTCAGCTTTATCTCGGACATCTTGTTCAGGATCTGATTTAGACTGAGTATCGTCTGGAATATATTTTGGAGGCATCCAACTATAATACTAAAAAATATATTTATAAATAAGGGAAATTAATATGTCAATATTAATAAATTTATAGATTTCAAATTACTTGTGATGGAACATCAATAGTTATATACTCTGATTGATTAACATGTGATGTATTAGGATGACTTTTATTAGATTCTTCTCTGCATTCCATTGGAGCTCTAATACTTTTGGTTTTAGGCTTCAACATATTCCTACCATATACTTCTCCTTTATCATCTATTTCATATTTCCTCCGCATAGTTGAATTCCAATGATTCTTTATAGCATTATCGGTCCTAAATATTGTCAAAATAAAATAATTAGTAATTTATTTGATCATATAATATTAGTAATGTTATGAATATTATTATACATATCATACAGTAAATTGTAATCAGAATTTAATAATAAAACAATGGTGGTTAAATATTTTAGTTCTATAATATGTAGTACAACATTTAGCGAAAAAATTTTCATTATTTAATTATTTTTTCATATATATATATATCGTGAATGGTGATGCATGCCAAATATTAAAAACATTTATTTATTAAATTTAACTTTATGAGCATAGTAGTGAATCTTAGATTATATTCCCAAAATTAAATAATAAGTTATCTACTCTAAAAACAAATGTTTTTATATTTACAATAACTGTTCTATGGTATTTGTAAATGCCTTTTTTACGAGCTTTTTTATAACCTTAAGCTAAATAAATAATTAATCCACCACCTACCTTCCTGGTAACAATTTTGCAATTTTAGCCCATTGATTCCCCCATTGACTATGTGCCCTAAATATTATTCTGTCCTCTTCATCTGTCCATGCACTTTTTTTTATATTTGGATTCAAATGATTATGCCATCGTTCACGACACTGTTTACCTATTCGGCCTTTTAAATGTCGTGCAATTAGAGTCCATTTTTTGGGTCCATATTTTTCTACAAGTTCCAATACAGTTTCGTCTTCCTATAAATACAAAACAGTGTCATAAACATTAATTAAATGTATTTTGTTTATTTATACATTACTGAAATTTAACATACTTCTTTTGTCCAAGGCCCTTTTACTAAATCGGGATTCACAACTTTGTGCCATCGTTGTTGGCATTGAATATCTGAGCGGTCGTTAAAATGTTGGGCAATGAGATCCCATCGTTCTTGATATTCTTCTACAAGTTGCTTTAGCCTCATATCCTGTAGAGGAACCACATATTAATATAATATATCAACAAATATATGTTATAGCTATAATAAATACACAACATAGTACATGTATACATATATATATATATAATATAATAATAATTATATTTGTATTAACACATAATTGAATTACATCATGATTGAGTATAATTATTATTGTGACAACTAAAAAAATTGAAAAATTAAAAGATTAATGTACAAGTTCCACATACAAGTGAAAATTATACTTGTGGGATAAGCCAACAATAAAACAATAGTTTAATCATATGCTGATCAAATTCTAATGAATTTATTAATAAAGTAGATGCCAATTAGTGTCATTTAACACATGCAAACAATATTAATGTACACCATTTGGCATCATCTGCATTGAACATAGTAATAAATTACCAACCTCTTCTTTGGTCCAGCGACCCTTATTGATGGAGTGGTTTGATGGTTTATATTCAACCAACCGTCGGCCATCTTCACTAGATACGATTGGGATGCCAAGTGGCATCGCATAATCATCTGAATCTTCTCCATCGTCCGTTTCACTATCGTAACCTGATCTGGACCTACAACATTTAAATAAATCATAAAAATATACAGAAATTAAATTAATAAGTGCAATAATTAAAAAAAAAAAATTAACAGAATACAGAAACACCTTACCATTCTTTAATACTCATCTGAGTGCAAAATAATAGTATGTAATATAGTTAAACTTTAAATCAATAATAAATTATTGTTTTTTAAAAAGATATAAGCAAAAGTATTCAAAAAATGGTTTGAATAGCAAGTACAAATGTTTTTGAAGCTCAAGACCTTTCTCCCTTAACTTAGATCAAAAACAATAAAAATAATAAAATAAATAAATTTCTGTCAAAAAGAAAATCTAAGTTTTATTTAAGAATTATAAATTATAACATAAGACCAAATCACTTCTATAAAAAAAATGAGGGTTACAGACCGTGAATCCTGTTTCCTGAGTCTTTCAAAGGGGTATACAATTCTAGACTAATTATAGTGACATTCAAATAGAAAAAAGCTTTACAAAATAACAAATGTAAATTACAATATTACAAACATCAACACATATTCCTACTACAATAATTAAAAATAAAAAATACAACAAAGACTATTTTGATTCATTTTTTAATTTTTTTATTTTGGTTTCTAAATAAGCATTAATTTATACTAGTTATACAATCAAATTAACACTTAAACACATTATACAAGTATTTAGAACTTGTTATACATAATAATAATAAATATCATTTAAATAATTGAATAATCAGTCGTTTATTGTACTTATAAAGATTTGTAAAAATACTATTTAGTATTTAGGTTTAACAATATAAAATGTAGTTTGTATATAATGATAAAATTATATATGTTTTTAATAAGTTAAAATTGTTTTAGGTAAAACATCAAGAAATTGAAATTATAAACAACTTTTCACATTTATCAAATTGGTTTATAACAATATAAAAACTGATATAATGTATAGCAGATGATAAAAAGTAGTTTTTAATGTTTTTGTTTACATGTTTATATTTTTAAATATTCACCAAAGTACATGTGTTTTATTAAAAATAAATACGAAAATCGATGAAAAAATGATTTTTAAAATTGTTCAATAGGTACTAAATAAGTAAAAAACGAAAAAATAAATAGTTATTAGTCGTAAGCTACTATTAACATTGTAAATGTATGAAAAAATAAGTCTCATATTATAAAAATCGTGTTTTAATTACCATTTTAGAATGTATAGCCCTTAGAAAATAATTAAAAAGTATTTAAGTATGATAACATTGATAACCATTAACAAAAACGGAATTTTTTTTACAAATCAGACCCTAAAACTTCAACATAATAAACATTATGTATTATGTCTATAAGCCAACTATGATAAAACATTAAAAATATTTCAGCATTTAGTATATTATTTTTAATACTTAAATGTTGTTTTCATATGAAGAAAACGATAAGTAACAACTAGTATTATTATAGAAATTAAATCATCTATTCACATTAAATATCATTAAAAGTAGTTACTAGTTTTTACAAAAATGTTTAATATTATTTATTTAAAGACTTACTCGTCGTTTTGTGGTACTAAATGCATTCGTTTATTATAAACGTTTTGATATTCTTGATAACCACTCAGGCAGCTATAAGGTCGTTTAGACATGGAGACATTCAACAAAACTATCTAATTTTTAATAAAACTTTGAAATCTATAAAAGTTCAAAATCGTGAACAAAGAAAAATACATACAAAAATTACTACGCCACACTATAATACCACACTACTATTGCTGTATGGCGGGAGAACAGAGGCCAGGTGGTACAAGACAGCTGGGGCATTGGCTAGGGGATCAACTAAGCAGCGATACAACCCCTCCCATTCGCATTACGGACATGAATACTTGATATACGTGTAGAAAAAAGAGGAAGCTGATTTCCTAACAAGAGAAGAAAGGGG
Source organism: Schizaphis graminum (assembly GCA_020882235.1). Taxonomy (NCBI): domain Eukaryota; kingdom Metazoa; phylum Arthropoda; class Insecta; order Hemiptera; family Aphididae; genus Schizaphis; species Schizaphis graminum. Next base: position 91,559,808 of record CM037032.1, read on the forward strand.
CTCAACCAAAAAAAATAATAATAATATATTAAGTGATGCAACATTGAATAATAATTTAAAGAACTAGTCACTAGAAAACACTTGCATTTTAGTCAGGTCTCGAACACCTTTTAACAATGTTGCAATATTATATTTTTTTAATGCAAACATAAGGTAATACATTATACATTGCTGCATAGCCGCATAGGTATATGTATAACAAAATATTTCCAAATCTACGTATTAATAATTATGCACATCATTTCATCGTGCAATTTGATCCATCTTAATAAATCAAAAATACAATATTATGTTCCGTAAAAAATCGAACTTCAATTTATTATTTAATACAAATCACAACCCATTTATAAAATCTGCGATAAACTTAGTGCATCTCGTAAAATATAGTTATCACTGTTATCAGTTTCAAAACACCATACATTAATTTACGGTTTTTTACGTATTACATTGAATTTTTAAATATTGTATTCCCATAGTGGACTTCTGTTTTTCTTTGTAAAATATGAATAATTTGAAACTTATAGGTACTACGTTATTCTATGCATAAAATTATAAATGTACAATATAATTACGTAAAAATGTGAATCAATACAGTAACAAACATAAATCTTGGATCTAATTTTTGGTGAAAAATATTAATGAAAGGCTTACAACCATCATGTATAATATAAATACATTAATAAATTTATAAAATAAACATTAAATAGAAAACAGGGGTAATATAAGAACTCGATATTTTTTATTAGAAAAACGGCTCCGTGATAAGAAAATGTATATTTTAATATTTACATCCATCAACTATATTTGAAAATTAAAATGCTTAGGGAATTTTCCCATTTAAATTTCCGGTAACATATGTCATTAAGGGGATTGGAAGCGTTGATTTTCTGTCTTTGTCTTACATTCGTGGAATATAGGAAAAATAGCTATACGCGACTGACAAAAATTAAGGTACTTCTAGTTGTTCGATTTAAAATATGTAAAGATGATTGAATTGGTATACAAGTTTACTTTGCATCGGTCGAAGCACTTTTTCGATTGTTTTATTGTTTAAAATAAATATTTTGATGAGAATAAATATTTTAAATTTAATACATTTGTCAATTTTTTTTATTAAATATATATTGAAAATATTAAAAATATACTTCGACCGATGCAAAGTAAACTTGTATACCAATTCAATCATCTTTACATATTTTAAATCGAACAACTAGAAGTACTTTAATTTTTGTCAGGCGCGTATAGCTATTTTTCCTATATTTCACGTGTGTAAGACAAAGACAGAAAATCAACATTTCCAATCCCCTTAAAGAAAACTAAATACAATAAACGCCGTTAATTTTTCCATAACATTTATTCCTATCAACTTTTATTTGATTGACATGGAATATTTTTAATCATTACAATCAATTTATTGTTATTTTATCCGCTACAAAGTGGTTTAAAATTATTGAAATACTATACAAATAAATTTTGGAATTTCAAGATTTTACTTCCTATACAGTATTTACCCATGTGATATATTATCTTGAAATAATAGGGATACCATAATTGTATTTTTTTTTTTTTTTTTATGAGATTTATAGGGGCAAGGAGTCAAGGACTACAAGTATTTCATAATTTAATTTAATGTTTTAGTAAAAATATAAATACATTTTATTTAATTATTTAAAATAAAATCGAACATAGCCATTTTGTAACTTATTTTTCTGAAAATATTGACGTTTCAACATTTTATTTTTATTAATCTCATGACTTTTTATTTTTTTTCTAGTTTTGAGAAAAATTATGAATTATTTAATATCATATAAGTGCAAGTATTATCAAGCATGTGGGCATGTGGCCCGTGGGCTCGTGCCTGTATAATAATATAAAAATATTCTCATAAACTAAAAAAATATATCAAAAATCACGATGCTAATGAAAATAAAATGCTGAAACCTCAAAATCTTCAGAAAAATAAACTACAAAATAGCTATTTTCAACTTTTTTACCAGAACATTAAATTAAAATATGAAATACTTGTAGTCTTTGTAAAAACATAATTATACTCCCATTATTTCAGGAGATATTGTAATGGGTAAATCCTCGCGGGACATCCTGTATAACCTAACCTAACCTATAATATTATAGATTTCATGAAACCTAATATATGAATACTAATTATAAAAGTTTAAACCTAACATGATGAACTAGAAATAGCAATTTCCAAGATTTTCTTTCTATATTTTAAGCAAGTTGTCAAATGTTTTACCTTACGGTATTATTATAAGTAGAACCATACAAATTGAGAAAATCGAAAAATTAATTTACATTTGATATAAACTAGATACTATTTTTATCATTAGATACAGGAATAGATTATAACAACTCACAAGAAACGTTTGGCCCTCGATATTTTATTATTGATATTATGTAACATTAAAACGTATATTTTCTATCAAGACATTTCTTTACAAATATATTTAAAAATACGCAGGTACCTACCATAAGCAAATTATAATATTACAGGATACTGATTCTCAGCGTTTACCAAAACACATTTTTAATAGTTAACATTGAACACATTTTTCAAGGGAGATTAAAATTTTTATTATAGGATTATATCCATTTATGTATAACAATATATATGACCCTGGATCCAATATTTTAATCAGGAACTTACTGTTAGTAAATTATTTTTACGTCCAATTATTATAAGTTAAAAATAAATAATAATCATAGTAAATTTTCAGGAGAAAATCATAAACATAATTTGTAATTGTGTTAAATACCTATGCATTAAGAGGATTTATTTTTTTTCTCTAACCCACGACATAGTAAATTCGAGTTCAACAAAATCAACTTTGCTAGCTTTAATTGAATTAACTTAAACTTAAAAGTATTAGTACATTATCCGTATTTGTTCAATTTATTTTAGGATAATTGAACTGGTATACAAGTAGGTTACAAGTGAGTAATGAGTATTTGAAATATTACATTTAAAAATTAAATGGCGTCCACTTAAGTTAAAATTATTCCCACAATCAATTATTGATCTTATAACAATATAACAATACTAAAAAAAATTCGATCCTCCCCCTACAAATACACACAACTCAAACTAACTAATGGATACGCCAAGGCTGGTAAATTTTTTTTACACTTCGAAACGTGATTTTGAAAAAATAATATATCAAATAATTCTCGTAAACGCTACACCAGTATGTGATGGCTTCGCATTTTAACGTACCAAAATATACGTACAGCACTTTCAATTCTGTGTTAATATCACAGTGAATTGACCAATTAACAAGCTTAAAAGTAAGAATATTAACTAAGTGATTTTTAATTGTGATATTTCACTAAATCATACATAGCTTTAAAATTAAAATATCGATAAAAAACTACGTAAAAAATGTACTAGGTTTTATACCATTAGGTGTGAAATAAGCCATTAATAAGTGCAGACTACACCATGCAGTATTAAAAAACTATAAATGTTAAACTATGTAGTTTATTACTCGTTTATTGTTTGAAGGGGCTTGTTAAAATGTATTTAAGGGAGGGGGAGTAGATATGTAATATGCATATCAAGTTCCCCATCACTATTTATTCCACTGGCTATAAACATTCAATTCTCTAAATGCTTGGCTTATCTTATAAAAAAATATTAAATATTATGAAAAATAGCTCTCTTACTACTCAATAACTTAATAGTAAATAATACACTTGTTGTACTATAGTACAACAATAATATATTATGGCTTATGGTTTAGCAAACTGGGGGAAAGATTGCTAACACATTATTTCTCATCAGTACTTAGATTAACAATAAGTAGGCATATCCCTGTTGAAATTAATTTATTTATAAAACTACAATGTAGCGAGTGCATTTTGAGGACGACTGTCTAAGAGTTATACAATTATCTATAACTTAGTAAGTTTTGGTTCAAATTTTTTTTCCAACATTTTTTCTGATTCATTGAGCATAGATCTATCCTAATAGGGCAGAAAAACTATTTAAATAATTTATGAAATATAGTCAGCACACAGCAGGTGCTTTAGATTTAAGTGGTCAGCAGTGAAAGGGTTAAAATTGTAATAGGTAAAAGTATGTTATCAAATTGTAATGACTAAAATAATATTACTTATTTTTTTTCCATTTATATTCAATACCAATTGCCAATAATCGTCATATATCAACAACCATATCAATTGTTAATACATTTTATTCTACCTCATTAAATAGATTTAAAAAATGTATATTTCTTTGTAAAAATAAACACAAATAAACTACTAAACTTTAAATAATAAATACCTCAAAAATAGTTGCATATTTAACAAACAGTATTATTAAGACAAGTAAATTGTAATATACAAAACTTAATGAAAATATTACCTTAGATATTTATAAATAGCAATGGTCGTTTTAATTTAATTATAATAAAATAATAACAGAAATCTTATTCATATTTTACATGGACTGATACAGTTAAAGGTTAAGTTTAATACCTAGCATAACAAAATATTTCTATCTCAAAAAGTCTAAATATGTTATGTCGATTGTGATATCATAAATCATCTATCATAATTACAGTAATGTATATTTTGTAATAGCTCACTAATATCTTAAATTATGTACCAAAAAAATACATACAAATAACTTACACTAAAGTTTATACAAATTATTTAAGTAAACTTAGGTAATTATAAATGTATGAAAAATCATGTTATATAAAATATTATCAAAAAGAAAATGATATAATTATACACCTGATATATTTGTTTTCTATATTTAATAGATTAAAATAATTAAATATTATATTTATTAAAAAAAAATCATATTTAAGTGATAAACAAGCTTGTAGATTAGAATCTTTTGACAGTATAGTAACAATATATTGCTCATGTAAGACATTTTTTATCGTTGATAAATATTTGGGTATTTCATACAAGAATAAAAATCCACATTTATCAATTGTATTTAAAAAATTCACTACATTTTTACCTAATACACATTATGCTCATATTATTTAATAATCTTTTTGATAAAGCTAATACTGTAATAAGGTAGACAGTTTACTCGAATTGACATTTATCAATCATGAACATATTTAATATAACAAATATTAAAATATAAAATAAATTATAAATAATTATGATTGTTATGTAACAGTGAATATCAATATCACTATCTATAGCTAAACCAAAGAATAAATATTATATTATTATATTATTAATATTCTGTGGCTAAACTCTTATCCACCAAAATTTGATTAAAAATGATAAAAATATAAATTTTTAAAATGAATAAATAGATCCAGACTTTGCAGAATATCCAAACACTATTATAGTAATAAAATAGTTTAAACAATTATACATAATAATATGTTAAATCTATTAGTTTGCGTAATACCTATGTAAATAAATATATGTTTTAATGTTTGTCACAACCGAAGTAGACTATGATACATCATTAATTAAGAAAAATAACATAACGTGTAATTGGAAAATGCGTGAGCATTTATACTAAGAAAAAATATACAAAATAATTAGATTGATTCATAACATTATTTATCATTTAATAAGTACAGGATGCTATTATCGGACTGCAATTGATTATTTATCAAATCACATAATGAGTATAAATCATGGCATAGTTTAAATACTGAAAAACGTATATTATTGACTCAAAATGTAATCAATATAGATAAAAAAAAAACTCAAAATTCGATTCGCCAAGTATTGACTGGAAAAAAAATTCTCTGATAACACTGAAAATAGGCGATTGCTGTTGAAATATATTTTACAAAAGATCAAAAAGTATTACAATTGTTTTGGTATTTATTTTTCTCGTGCAAATGATACGGGATCATGTCCCCGTCACACCCGCTTCCAGACACACACACATTCCACAAAAAGCCTCATCAATAATACCTCATAACGATCCCACAAACAATTGTACCAAATAACAGTCTGGGTGCACTCGTGTGGGCTGGTGGCAATTTACCATCGGTTAGATCGTCGATTCATTGGCAGTCAGCCGGAAAAGTGCACGTTTTCCTAGCAGTTCGTTAGAAACGTTCGAAACGCTCAACCGACAACGGACCAAGGTCACGGGAAATTTTAAATTAAGCATGCTGGGCGACACGTCTCCCGGAACTAATGTTCCGACTGGCCACCATAAATGTCGACACCGGGGCGACGGCGAAGGCAGAAAGCGTGCAAGAATCCATCGACGAAATTTAGTGCGGCAGACGATGAGAAAAAGCGATACGGCCAATAATTTATGTTGTGTAAATAAACGTGTAAATAGATAAAAAAAAAAAAAGAAAGAAAAAAATGATACGCAGGCAAATATGTAACTGGCGTGCGGTCTCACCTATTCATTTATCGACCAATGGTGGAGACAATGACCGTTATGACGACGTAACGGCCGACGACCGTCGTTCCGTTTGATTTTGAATGGCCAACTGCTGAACGCTTCCGGCCGTCCTCCCGATGGCTAGGCGAACGGACATAGCATACTACAATATATTACTATCCTAACGGACGTTTCGTACTTTCGTAGCGTTGGTCACCGACACCGAACTACCGAAGTCTGGTCGCGTCGTGTACTGCGGATGGCAATATCGTGAATTCGTGAATCGTCGTCGTCGTGACGTTACGTGACGAGGACGCGGCCGGGCGAACAGCGCATTCAAATAAACAAAAACCGTACGGAGGTCGGAAAGCAACAAAATATTGTGATTTTGTAATTATTTTTTCATGTTTTCGTTATTCTGTTTTTGTACTACTGTTGTCTATACGAACTGCCGAGTGCCGATCGTATACGCTAGATGCTGCTAGCTGCTGTTGTTCGACGACGGTTGGTATCTATCGGTTCGCTCGCCGATTGGTCGGCCTCGGCGGCCGTCGCTGGAGATTGTATTCGCCTATTCGGGACGTTTTCGTAACCACGATGTTCTAGTTCCGGTTGCGCAGTGTAGCCACTCGTCGACCACGCCAAATTCCCCACGTGGATGAACTCCACGGGGTCACTACTTGTTTGTTTTTGTTATATTTTGTTGTTATTGTTGTTAGTTGTTACCTATGTGTCGGATGTGCTGATTGGCGAATGATCACTGATGAATGATGATCAGTGATCGCCGATGAGATCCTCCGAACCTACCGGCTACCGAGTTCTTACTTCTTAGTAAATTCGTGGGTGGTGGTTACCAGGTGGGCGATATCATGGTAAAATTGTCAAACAACAACTTCGTTTATAGTATTTGCCACTATTCGGTAATTCGGTTATAATAATTTCATACGCTCATAAAATTTTTTTCTAAATTGACACTAGAATTTTTTTTACAGTTACTTGAAGGAAAATTTATGGGTAACCTTATATTAGGTTTTTTGAATATTAAATATTATAAATATTATAATATTATAAATCACATAATATTATCACAAAAATTTTACGACTTCTCTACTTCAAAATTCCTTGCCAATTTTCGCGATTTTGATATATTTCGTAAACATTTGAACTTTAAATGCTTACAAACAAAAATTGTGACTAACGATTTTTTATTTATCTTTTACTGCGATAATTACAACTAATAATAAACCTTGTATTCATTTTAAAGATTTTTTGGATCGACAAATTTTTTTACAAGCATTTCAAAAAAAAAAAAACTAAAAATATTTTGAAAATTTAATCGTAAATACATAACACTAATATAAACATTTGGTGAAAATTTCAAGTATTTACAATGATTCGTTTTTGAGTTACGGCAAAATGAAAAAAATCGATTTTGTCAAAAACTGATTATATGTGTAAAAATTCCTGTTTTTTCTTTCCTTTTTAGGGTATTTCCTAATGTATTTGAAAATTACTGGAAATTTTTTACTTTTGAGTTTTTAGTTTGACTCAAAAATTGTACCTATGTATTTTTATAATTTTCGAATCAGAGCTAGAACAAGTTATGTGGACCCTTCAATTAAATTTTCAAGTAATTTGTCCCAGCTCAATTTTTTTTATCAACATTTATAAAAAAAAAAAATTAAAAAAATTGATTATTTCAAATGTCTATAAATAGCTCAAAAAAAGTCAAAATATTTTGAAAATCAAATCACATAAAGAAAATGGCAATCTAAATAACTGGCAAAATTTTCAAGTATTTACGACTTATACTATTTGAATAACAACAAATATCAAAAATCGTTTGAGGCTAAACCGTTATTTAACGCGGTTTTGTAAAAATTTAAATTTCAATCACTCATAAAATTTTTTTGTCATAGTCCAGTAGAGTTTTTTTTGCAGATAGTTGAAGAAAAATTTATGGAGAACCTTGTACCAAATTTTCAAATCTTAGTTATAAAAGAAAAAATTTTTACGATTTTTCAACCACAAAATTACTTGCAAATTTTTGCAATTTTGACATTTTTCGTATAAATTCGAACTTAAGCACTTATAAAAAAAAATTGTGAATAACGATTTCGGATTTTTTTTTATCACTTTAAGAACAACTTATAAGAAACTTTGTATTAAATTTTCAAGATTTTCTGGCCGGCCAAAAAAATTTTATCGTTATTTTAAAAAAAATGCTCATAAAAATCGAAAATTTCAATGGTCTATAAATGACTCAAAAAAATTCAAAATTTAACAGTGTATAGAGAATACTAACATAAACATTTGGTGAAAATTTCAAGTATTTACAGTGATTAGTTTTTGAATTACAACCATATTATAAAAAAATCGATTTGGTCGAAAATTGGTTTTACGTAAAAATTCCCGTTTTTCTGTTATTTTTTTTTTTTTTGTTTTTCTCAATTTTTTTGAAAACTGTTAGAAAATGTTTACTTTTCACCTTTGCACCAAGGATACCCACTTTGCCATCGGAAACCACCCCCAAAGTTTGAAATTGAAGCATTATTTCGACTAGTTATGCTGTACACACTTCACAGTGCCGGATTAAGACCGATCATAGCCCTAAGCAAATCATTTTTTTATAGCCCATTGTAAAAAAAAAAAAAAACAAAAAACAAAATTATAAAAATGTTTAGATTTATTTATTTTACAGCTTTTTTCTTGCTTTTTTAGAGCAGAAGTCATTTATTAAATCAGCTATGATAATTATCATGAATAGTATCAATTATTATCAAAACCAGCTGCTCTGCTGCGGTGGATCACACTAGTTCGAAAAATCAAAAAACCATATTAATATTTAAGACATTCACCTCGAAGTGGCACGGACTTCCACAGTGCCACTATTAAAAAAAAAAATAGCCTCCCTCTGACGGCCACTTTTATCTAGCCCTAGGCACGTGCCTACCCGTTATATACCTATACGTTAATCCGGCACTGGCTGTACACAGACACAAAAAAAAATCATACATCATTGTAAAATCAATACATTCATCACTCCGTTCAGAATCTAAAATATATAAATTTGAGTTAGGTACTTACTATAATATTTTTGACTAGGGAGCTAAGATAAGGCTGTAATTTTTAAATATTTTGCCATTTTGGTCTAGCATTATATAAATGTTTAGTTTCGCCTACATGCTCCTAGGTACACTTACCTTTAGTCTACTAGTCATTTAAATTATAATATATCCACAAACAGAAAAAATGCATTTTGATTAGGAATTTCTAAATTTTGATATTTATGCAATATGCAATTTACCGTACGATTGAAAATGTCATGTCATCTATCTAAATATATAAGAATCTAACCTGATTTGGAGACAAAGGAAATCAGTTTTGAACGTCTCTGACCTTATCGCTTCCTCTAATAATAATAATTATTATATATATACATATTTGTTTGTTTATTTATTATTATTATTAATTATTTATTTGTTTACACTTGCATTTTTCATTCGAAATATACTATATATTATTCATTGAACAAATAATTTATTGTCACAATTTTTTCTACTTGATCTGTATTCTATAATAAAAATAATAAAATTTACCACTCCAGTGGTTGAATTAAAAATGTAGGATGTTTAATTTTCAAAAATTAGCAATAACAATGACTACAATATGTAATTATATTATATTATTTGTATAGCCAAAAAAATAGTTATAGTATGTTTTTAAATTAAATTATAAAAAAATAATTTTTTAGTAACAGAACATAAAAATAATTATACAAATTTGAATACTTTTACATAGCATCAAAATGAAATTTATGTGCTTCCTGGCGTTTTTCAATACGATCTTCTTGACGTTCTTTAAAGTACAGCACTCCAATTATAACTAAAATAAGTAGGCATGTTCCTGCAAGCGCAGCTGCACTTTGAAAGATTAAACGGCTTGGTGTCACAAACAATTTAGCATTCCATCTACTTGGATCATTTATTGGATTTGGAATTACAACCATTTGGGAATTTGGGATAATTTGTGTCCATGAACGAGTTTCATTTAATACCGAAACAGTAAGTTCATCAACAAAGTTGGGAGTAAGGCCAAGTCCATATATAAGGCAAATAAAGAGAATAATACACAGACTGCGGTAATTAAATTTTCAAGATTTTCTGGTCACTCAAAAAATTTTTATCGGCATTTGAAGAAAAAAAACTTAGAAAAGTCGAAAATTTCAATTGTCTATAAGTAGCTTAAAAATTGTCAAAATATTAAATATTTTGAAAATTTAACTGTAAAGAGATAACCATAATATAAGCATTTGGTGAAAATTTCAAGTATTTACAATGATTGGTTTTTGAGTTACAGCAAAATCAAAAAATCGATTTTGTCGAAAAGTGGTTTTTCATAAAATTGCCATTTTTCTGTCACTTTTTTTTTGTTTTTCTCGATTTTTTTGAAAACTATTTGAAATTGTTTACTTTTGACCCCCCCCCCCCCAAAGTACCAACTAGATGAATTTTCCTATTCAAAGAGGGGCTGAAGTAAAAAATCAGAGCATTATTACTGCTCCAAATGTTGTCGTCAGACACAAAAAAAAAAAAAAACATACATCATTGTAAAAGCAATACATTCTTCACTCTATTCAGAATCTAATACTGGATCTATCACAATCTAACGAATTCAAAATGAAATTTTAGTGTGCATATTTTGGATTATTTTAAGATTTTTTAAAACAATACGCATAGCCGCATAGGTATTTTAAAATAAAATTTCATTTTACTTGTGATAGGTATTTTTTATTAAATTAATATATTCCATGAAAATGTCGAACTTTGAGTTTATTTCAAAATGTATTTTTTGAAAACTATGTCCTTATAAAAACGCTGTCAATATAAATTATAAAATAAAATAAAAACCTGATTAAAATTAAAGGTCGTACTTTGATATTTAATATTATGTACCTAATTTATATTCTAGCTGATACAGTGATACGGCCTTCTAGAAGATCTTCAAATTAAAGACTTCATACATTTCAAGAATGCGCCAATTTCTTCTGTAGAAGTTGTAGAACGGAGCTTTTCTCTATACAAAAATATGTTAACTGATAATAACCGTTTATTTGTATTTGAAAACCTGTCAAAATCTCAAGTTGTAAATTTTTATTATATTGAAGTAAATGCTACATATTATACCACATCTACCTTTTTCATATTTTTTCCTATCTTTTAATTATTATTTTTACCCAAAATGGATAAAACTTAACGAAAAGAAAAAAGTTAAATGCACATTTAGCGCCAGTGGCGTATATAGGGGGGGCCTAGTGGGCCGCAGCCCCCCCCCCCCCCCCCCGAAATACCTTAAGTAAATGTGCATTTAATAATATGCCTCTAGGTGTTAGATCACTTAATAATTTCTATCTACTATAGCCCACCCCAAAAATTATTTCTATATACGCCACTGTTTAGCGCATATTTGTATGTATTTTTTGATAGATTTTAATGCATGAACTTTTATAGGGTCCTAGTTATAAGCAAATAATGTGCTATACATTTTTATTATATTTTAGTTTTTGAATTGATTTTTCCTATTTATGTGCAATAATTTGGTTCATGATGTATGGGAATAATTAGAAGCAGAATAATGTACATAATACCGATATCTATTTTTATGTGGCCTGGCGAAATTTCAAAACTGCCTACTTGATACCTACCTTGCATTTGGTAACCCGAAAAAAAACTGAAATGACACTCCTGACCTTACTAGGTATAAAATATTGTCACAATATTAAGTCTACCAGTTACCTTCCATAGTAGCCCTATTATCATGTAACTTGTAATAAAACCATTAAAATGATTTTAGTATCTTGAAAAATTAAGTTCTAGCATGAGATAGTTTTTATATCAACAATTAATATATAATTTATAGTTTCCAGATGTTTAACTATTAATTTAAAGAAATGGTAAGTTTAAATGATCATAGCAATTTAGCAGAATAAAATAAATTTTTTATAGTACTATTAGTACTATTAAGTATATAGTTAAGTTAACTGTTAAGTATAACAAAGTATATTAAATATAATATATTAAATAAAAGAAACCAAAACAAACATTAAAAAATACATATTGGATTTAGAATAAGGCAACAAATGTGAATAGCTGTAAGAAATTTCCAAATTCTGTCAATTAGATTATTAAATATAAATTCAATTAATTAATTTTTTTATTGTTCTTAAATTACCAATGCATTATGAATCACTGATGAAAAATATTTTTATACATTAATCACCTACCTATATTTTATTGGAGGAAAATTATTATATAAAAAGTTTAATAACTACAATTGATTTTAACAAAATACACAACATAATTTAACAAATATAATAATTTTATATTTAATTCATGTTTTTACAATTTTTATGCATATATATATATTTGTTTATACTTTATATTTACATATTTTGATATAAAGTACTTGCAGAGACTATAATTAATTTAATTATTAATTAATAATTGATAGTCTTATCGACTTTAAGCAGAAGTGATCAAATATACCAGTTTTGGTTTTACAGTTGCATAATGTTTTAATGAAGTATAATATAATAGACAAATGATGGAAATAAATGAAAGGCAAAAAATATCATGATTAACACATAAAAAAACAACTCTATCAAAAACATTTATAGCATAAAATATTAAAATATAAATCACATGTTAATAATAAATAAAAATTTTCTTTTATAAATTTTAAATATAACATTTAATGTAATTTATTATACTTATCATATTCTACAATTCAAGGCTATATAATTGTTATTTTTGATATTGGTGATTAATAATTTTTTTTCTAAATATAATTACATACTTATCAAATTTTAAAACACCTTGGATAGGGGACAAACTACATATCTTAATGTTACAGCCTTATTAATAATTTATAATAATTTATAAATTCCACAAAAAATATATCCTTAAAATGTATAGTTTTATATCTATAAATAGAATTATTTTAAAAAAACAATAATCTTGCTTAAAAAAAAAATATTTATATGTTAAAACAGATAATACACTTTATTAAATAAAAAATAAAAATACATATATTCTTAACTAACTTGTTAAAAATATAATTATATTTTAAAACTTTTGATTTATTTTCTATATTATGCTTTTCTATTAAGATTAACATTGCATTTATTATTTTTATACTTGGGTCCATATTTGTATTTTTAATTTATAATAAATCAACTGCTAACTTAAAATAATAATTGATTGAAATTATTAAACTGAACTTAGATATTTAGATGTAATATTTTTCAATAAAATTAAAATTTTAATTAGGTAGATATAAAGAAATATTGCATTTTTTTATTATTTAATTAAAAGTAGGAATATAATAATAATCACAGTAACAGAACATAAAAATAATTATACAAATTTGAATACTTTTACATAGCATCAAAATGAAATTTATGTGCTTCCTGGCGTTTTTCAATACGATCTTCTTGACGTTCTTTAAAGTACAGCACTCCAATTATAACTAAAATAAGTAGGCATGTTCCTGCAAGCGCAGCTGCACTTTGAAAGATTAAACGGCTTGGTGTCACAAACAATTTAGCATTCCATCTACTTGGATCATTTATTGGATTTGGAATTACAACCATTTGGGAATTTGGGATAATTTGTGTCCATGAACGAGTTTCATTTAATACCGAAACAGTCAGTTCATCAACAAAGTTGGGAGTACGGCCAAGTCCAAATATTGTGTAAGGCAAATAAAGAGAATAATACGCAGACTGCGGTAATTGTGTAGCTATACCTTGACGTGGATATCCATCTTGAGTAGTAGTCACATAACTAACTTTTGGTCCAGGCAAGTTAGTACCAAATGTACGAGATTTTTTTCCTAATCGACTAGGTAACATTTCATACTTGCTATTTGTCAAACCAGTAACCACCATAACCTATATATAACAAAATAAGATTAAAAACCTATATATTTTTTAAAAAAAATTTACTTACTTTCAAAAAATTTGCATCATAATCCAAACTGTTTTTAAAAGCTGACATATTATACTCTCCATTACCTCCACTAACCAACAAAACATCTAATATACCATTTTGAAAAAAATCATAAAATGCGCCCATAATGTTATTATTGTCACCATTCATTGCCTGAAGTAAGTCCCATCGAACAACAAACGTTCTGTCAAACCCATCACAACCTGTCGTACATGCAACATTTTCCATTAAAATTACTTTAGTTTTTTTTATATTGCCTCCAAGACATAATGTGCCTAATAAATCAGGATAGCCATCCATATTGAAATCTCCAGGGCGCACTGTAATTGTTTCTAGGTATGGTACATTAGGCATTGGTGGTACAAATCCCCATACACTGTTACCATTATGGAAATTTATGCCCAAATTATACCAGCGAGTTGAATCATAAAAATATATAGTGCTATTGGTACATTGTGAATCAAAACAAACAGGCACAATATGATCCATGCGTCCTTTAAGTTGTAAATCCATGAAAGCAGTTTGACCAACATTTGAAACCTTTAAATTGTCAGGAAATGAGATAGTTTGATTATAAATAAATGCACCAGCTTCAGAATCAGAAAGCCACACTTCATATCCTTTTATAGTTGTTAAATATAAATCAGGTGCTACATCTGAAAATAAATAAATAAGTATTAAGAAAAAATGAGGAAACAATGTTCAAATTAATCAAGTATATTAATAGATAAATTTTCCCTCATAATATTTTTTTAAATTCGTATTAAACCTTAATACATTATAATATTTAAAAAAAGAAATAAAATTGCTTTTTATCGAAACAAATTTTTAAAAATCTCATTTAAAAGTTTAAAACATTATACAATTTTGTTCCATTTATATTGTTATGCTTCATGGAGAATTAATAATTTATTTTATTTTGTAAGAATAATATTAGATAAGTAATATTTTAACCAAATGGTAAATTTTCAACATTAAATATAGTAAACAACTTTTATCATTAAGTAATAAACTGTGAATAATGAACAGTTATTGAAGTTTAAGAACTAATAATAAAATAGTATGATATTTAAGCTGCGGTCACAATAACTGTTTAGTGTCTTGTATCAAAGTAATTGTGTCCATTACTTAGCAGAAAAACTTTAAAACAAAAAAAATAGGAAATATAATTATAATACAGTATAATCAGTAATAATAATATGCTTTAACTGATATGAAATAACCCTAGATTAAATGGATTATTCTAGACTCTATAGTTATAAAATATAAATATATAATTAGGTTGGAAAATAGTAGTTAAGTTACTTAAGTATAGGTACTTCATAAGAAGTTCTAACATATTAATAGTTGAGAATTTAATTACTTTTGTACTACCAATTTGATCACAAAAAAGTCAGTCATGGATTATTTTCAAATTATGAAGATTGAAGTGGCATATATATATAGTGTGATCCATTTTAAATGTAACACTATTTTGTCCAGTAACATCGGAATGATATGCGGTTTTTGAGGGGAGATAGGGAATGTCTAAATACAAATTTTTCAACTGTTTTCAAATTGTTAACTCTTTTATTGTGCGCATGCGCAACACAACTTGCATTTTTTAAATAGCAACACTTTCAATATAATAATATAATAATATTACATTATAATTAATATTTACACTTTTTATAAATATAAGCATGTTTTAGTTTAAAATAATTTTGATTATTTTTAACCATTAATAACTAATTAAATATAATAAAGTCAACACACAGAAAATATTCTTCTTTATAAAATATATAATAGGGCCTTTGTCCTAAACTGAACCAGAGAGTTGTAATTATGAAAATACTGAATATCTTTGTTTCTATATTATGTTGGAGATAGAAAAAACAAATATTGGTGTGGCAGCCCTTTAAGCTGTTAAATAAATAAAAATAAAATTATTTTTAAAACTAACCTCCACCTATGTCTACAAATCCATGTGATTGGGGGATTCTTATTGGTTCAGAACTATAATTTTCCATTGCCATTTCTGTAAAGTTTCCAGTTGAATTGAATAGCCAAAACATTCTTTGTGTTGTACCATTTGACATTTTTTTGACACCAAATAAATCAACTATCATATTGGTATCATAGTTAATAACCAAAGGTTGATCAACAATAGTGAAAAGAGGTTTATCTTCATTTGGACATGCCAAAACATTTAATCCTCCCCACAGTATATGTACGTCCAAATCATTATTCTGTTGATTTCCTTTAAACCAATTAGAAAATCCTCCTGATGCTGTTATATTTTTTACAGTAACCAATAGATCCATAAGAGCATCTCCATTGAAATCTCCAGGCACCACTGATGTAATTTGGTGTTTATTAAATTTGCATTTGGTTTGTGTACCAGGCTTTAAAAATGGTTCAACATTGGAACCAAACATAATTTCAATAGATCGACCTTGATCTTTTAGTACGAACATATCTGTAAGTTCATCAGAATCAAAATCTCCAAATGCAGCAGGTTGACCCTGAACATAATATCCAAACACTGGATACGTGATGTCAATAGAGACACATGTATGACTTAAAGCCACTAATAAAAATATCTAAAAACAAATTTTATAAATTAATAAACAATACATTTGTAATAATAATTAAAATATCAGGGTAAAATCAATATATTTTTTGTGTAAGGTTTATTGTTTTAGATGAATAGGTAATAAATCAATTCACATTTAAAATTATAGCTAATATGCCTATTACCTATAAATAAGTATATTATCATTTATCAGTATTTTTTAAACATTTAAATTTTAAAGCAATTAATAGGTAAGTGTAAATATATCATAATTTAAAAATCATTATAACTTTCTTTAAAGTAAAAATATTGAAAAATACCTCAAAAAAAATAATTTGTAAATTTGGTATGTTATATAATTGAAAGACAAAGACAATAAATGTAAATGTGAAGTCCTAATAAAATTATTAATATAATAATATCAAATGGTTACCTATCAAAAAAATATTAAAAACAACTAAACTCTAATTAGATTTCTTGAAAAATTGAATAATTTTGAAGTTTTGTTTATTATAAATGTAATATACAATCTGTGTTTATGACACAATAAAAATATTTTCTTAAAGTTATTTTATGTATGATGGAAAAAATATTATTTTATGAGAAATTACAAGAATATTATGCTACGAAGCCGAAGAAAACTACCTAGTTCAAAGCGTACAATTACTTAATATTTAATACCAAAAGTACTCGTTTATAATAGTAATTTTACATAATGTGGATAAAATGAATTTTATACACTTCGTGAAAAGGTCAAAAAATTGTCCATATAGTATAATAAAAAGCCATTTTCACTAAATGGATACATTTCATGAAGTGGATGTCCATTTCATGAAATGAGCGATTTCATTAAGTGGATGCGACATATAGATGATACGAGAAATAAAACTAATTGAAGAAAGTAGCTACATATTTATTATAATCTAATTTTTTAATTATCTTGAAGATCTCGGCACCACTTACGCTTCAGGCATCTTGGGGGATTACTAGGTATAGTATCAGAGGCCAAATTTCTTATAAGTAGATTTTTATTTTAACCTAATAGGTTGTGAAATCCCTTATAAATGATTTGGCTTCCTCATTTATTGTTTTTAGTTGTAGATCTGAATGTAACATATAATTTGATACATAAGGAAGGGTAAGTTTCATGAGGGTAATATTTTGGAATGTTTAAATTTTATTAATATTTGACTTTTTTGAATTACTCTACAACTGACACCCATATGTCCATGTTAGTTTTAATAGAGTTCTATACATTAAAAGTTTGATATCTTTAATATTAATTAAATATGAATATAATAAAAAGTTGACAATAAATAGCTCTATATTAATAACATGTACATTGAATTTAGTACAAAAAATAATTTTTATTTAATTTAGTACAGGCAATTAATTTGTTAGGTAAGTACCTACCTAGAGTAACTTAAATCAGGCAGACTAATATATTATATAATGAGCATATTTTACAAATATATTAGATAATTAACAATATGTAATTATATTAAGCCATTTAGGTATGATTTAAATAGATGCTGTTGTAATACTTACACCAGTTGATATCATGATGGTTTCCGTAAATGTATAAGAAACAATAGTTTTTAAAATTTCACCCAATCTGCTGAATTGACATCATAACAACATTTGTCTAATTAACCGTTTACATGCTGTACATAAAATTATTGATTATTCCTTGAATATAAATTTTCGTTTTGTATAATTAAATGGATAGTTTTGAAAACACGTCAAACACGAATATACGATGTAAAAATACTATATATTTAATGAAATTATCTAAGTTCTATACGTTATAGATAATCAGTATCAGTGAATAATGTATTACTGTATTAAAAATATACAAATACCTATTAAAATATCACATTTTAGAATTTAATTCTTCAAAAGACGTCAAATAAAAAATTGTATGTGGTAGGTATTGTGGTTAATCAATAATCACTTATCATTATCACTATCTGTTGTTTTATTGTATTCAACAGTGTTAACAAACATCGTCATCAATGTTTAAATTATTATCAGATCAATATTATGTTACGTTACAAAAAATAAAAATACAAAAGTTTAGTTGCTTATGTTTAGTACTTTACTACAGTATGTAGTTTAGTAGGTATTACGTATAAAAGTTCTTTGAATACGATTATATAAGTAAAATGCTAAATAACATAAAAATTGTTTAATACTATAGATTTTGATTTTTATGTTTAAGATTAAGAGGACGTCATACCCGTATGTGTTGTCTCCGTCTTACACACGTACGGCATAGGTAAAATGCGTTTACGCAGTCTGAGTATAACTCGCTCAATTTTGTTTCTAGAGTAAATATACCTATTATAAAATTAAAAGATGACAATATTTCGAAGGGAAG
This sequence comes from Schizaphis graminum, assembly GCA_020882235.1. Lineage (NCBI taxonomy): Eukaryota > Metazoa > Arthropoda > Insecta > Hemiptera > Aphididae > Schizaphis > Schizaphis graminum. The sequence continues at coordinate 91,579,097 of CM037032.1, forward strand.
GACGCTGAATATTTTCTAATATTCCCAATATAAAGTTCATTATAATCGTTTAAAATTAGCAAAGATTTCAAAAATTTTAAATAACCCTTAACTTTTTTAAATTTAAATTTTTTAAAAAAAACCAGGGCCTATCTTCCAAAATATTGTCATCTTTTTATTTTATTATAGGTATATTACTCTAGAACCAAAATTTGAGCAGATTCTACTCAGACTACATAAACGCCTTTTGTCCACGTCGTACGTGTGTAAGTCAGAGGAAACACAACACGTCATGTTAGTATGATATCCTCAACAGTCAACGTTCGAACAATTGTATACAATAATATAAATAATTATATTATAGGTATTAATGTATTATGTTATTTATTACTTATTGAATTATACCGTAAGTAATATTTAATAAGTATTATTTACGGTAAATAATTTATCTGATATTATATTTTACTGTTACCTAATAATTAAATATAACAAAAACATATTATTTATTTCCCATTCCAGAAAAATAAATTTTGTTTTCCCTACAATTTTTATACCTACATGATTTGAATTTGTTTAATAAATATTTGTAAGAAAAAACAGTAATTATACTTATGTACACATTTCCTCAAAATAGGTGATGTAAAAATTGGGGAGGTGGTGGAGATGAAGCACCAAAAAATAAACACCCCTATTTTTGCTCCTATGTCCTCTAGAAAAAAAGCTTGAATATTTTGCCCCAAAAAAAATCGTGCTTGAGGGTTCCGCGAAACTTAAATATTTTTTTTTCAAAATATTCATAAAAAAATATTTTGAAAAATCTATTATTTATTTATAAAATACATATTAATATGTTTCAATTTTACATTTAGTTAATTACAGTATGGAATGTACGTTAAATAATAGTATATAGTCAATATTATTTTGCACTAATACAATATAAGAAGGGTCAATATTATAATAATTATAATAAAATTAATAAAAGTTAAATATTATATTACTTTTAAATTTTATGATACCTCCTAAATATAAATAAAAATAATTTTATTACATTTTGCTGTGTTTAGTATATTAGATATATTATCATTGTTGCAGTTTATTATCCTGTTTAGTATAGTATCCTTCTTTTTTGAAAATAATTTTGATAGAGGTCCCGCATAAAAAATATTATTGTTTGGTGATCCGTGATTTCAAAAAGTTTAAGAAACACTGGTACCTTACCTAACCTAACCTATAGAGTATAGACTAAAGATTATAGACTATATAGGCAGCAGGTGCAGGAGCGCCAGGAGCGAATCTAGACCAAGATAACGAAGGGAAGGATGATTTTTAAAGGACAAATATGATATCTAAGATGTCTTATTAAATACAAAATAATGAACTATGAAGTAATTTATTAGTAATTACGTTAAAAACTTTAGTCTGAGATGAAAACGGGGGGATCGCCCCTCCTGAATCTACCCCTGATAGGTATGGAATATCCGAATATGATCAAAATGTATAAAAGATAAATAAATAATAATAGGTACAGCCAAAACTATACTGATTAATTTGCAATGTGCATCGTGTTCTAACATTTTACGTTTGTTTAATAAACCAATTTAAAGAAATACACACGTATTATTGTAATCGAAAACATCCTATTACGAAATCTACATAAGTCCTTGTAAAATATGCCAAATAATAACACTTTTCCCTGTTCAATAAGACAATAACGCTTTCTGTAATCTGTTTCCTCCAAAGAACGTTATATTATGTCCTCTCAGACTCATGTAAATAGGTACTAGTAAATGAGAGTTACTAGACCGTTTAAGTCAGTCTAAGTTGCCTAAAGCCTCGCGATTGTACAAACTAATTCTCGTCCTGGACTTTGTCACATCGCTGTAAGTACTTTGGACCATTCCAAGTTACCTATATTATATAATTAAATCATAAAAGATCCACTTTTTTAAGCAATTAACTAATTAGTTATTATAAAACACTACTTAACAAATAGCCAATAGGTAAACCATCTGTCAATTTATTGTCAAACTGTATACACTGTATTTAGTGTATTTTCTTGAACTATTGGAGTTTTCTAGCCAAGTTGTGCGCCGTGAATAATTAATTGATACCTATACTAAAATCCCGACTGTTACCAGAAGTCCAGAAGCGAATAAAATAAATCATTACACTATTATACAATATATATTTAAATTAGAATCATAAAACATTCATAAAGAAAAATCCCAATTTCAAAGATGATAAATCGAAACCCATTCAGTTTGCAGTTAATCAAAATCACTGGATTCCATTGATAAAGCTAGGTACCTTAAAATCCACGATTAAATATTAATAAAATAATATCTTTAAATTTTAAACACGTAGAAAATCCAATCTGTTTCTGCTTATTCAATTATTTAAATTTTTTTAAATTTTGAGTCTATAAGTACCAAACTATTCCTATTGGCTATTAACTAAATCAACATTTTTATTGCAAAAATTGAATTTTATAGTACCAAAATTTAGTATTCTGATAAAAATTAAATAAGCATGCATGTATTTTTTATTGATTTAAAATTAATTTAATTTTTGTGTTATAACACTTTTGAGTAGGGGACCAAAAAATCTGAAAAACTGTTTTTGTGATTAAATTGTACTTTCTTATTCTTCGGCCTCTGTTATTGATTATATGGGTCTGACCACCTTTGTGGCCTTGTCCTACATCTCCATAGGGCTATGTCCCCCATCTTGCCTATATAATGTTATGGGATAAGAACTAGGAAGTCTTCATTGGACCATAAGTCTTCTAGTGTTCAAGTCTTAAGAAATTATGAAATTATCAGGAAGTAGCAGGACTGAAATTTATCATGATGAGAGTGGTCGTAGCTATGAAAAAAGGCAACTATACATTTAATTAACACTGAAAATTAAATTAATAAATTAAAAAACGTATTATGAGCCCAAAACTAAATGGCCAAATCTGAAGCGGTCTTTCAAGAAAGTAAAATATAAATAATATGATGTTTTGATATTGGTGTTATATTTATTTTATAAATCATTAAGCTATGTAGGTAACCCCTAAGTAATGCAGTAATGTAAAAGAAATCTTAAAGTTTGCAATCCTAAAAAAAATATTTGATTAGGTGATCTACGACTATGAGATATAATAATATGTCTTAAGATAGATATTTTTCATATATTATAATACATTATACAATTTAATATTGAGATTCATACAGTAACAATATTTAGAGTAATAATTTAACAATCTTAACTGTCTTGGAGCTTTATATAACTATAAAGTAATACATTTTGTACATAATTTACATACTATTAATACAATCTTAACTTTAATTATTATTTTACATCAATAATGTTTGATATCTTTAAAATACCTTAAAATATTTATCTTATATAATTTAAAGTTTGTACATCTATACACAGTTAATTAAAATAATGTTAGAGAATATAAATGATGAGGAAAAAATTATTATACAAATAATAATAAAGTAATAAATAAATTATAAAAATAATTTAATTCACCAAATTAACTTAATTTTTTTTTAAATTTATACCGGTGTAGTTTTTTCATAAGCAGCTAATAACAAACGAGAAGAACCAACAGAAGTATAACTCTCACCACTTGAACGTTGGCTTACAGTACTCATTGGAGTACCAGGCAGTGATACTCTTTCCTGTATAAAATTAATATTTTTAATGAAGTATAAAGGAATAATATTTACATAAGTTATGTAGTAAAAATAAAAACCTAATAATAGTATAAATATAATTTTATTTACTTGAGATATCGATAGTTGAGGCTTTTCATTTTGATGTGTAACAAGCATTCTTGCGGCACATTCACCATAACACTCAGCATCTTCTGCCCCATGATTTAGTATAACATTAATTTCTTTTTCTAGAAAATTAAGGAATATTTAAATATACAATTTAATAGGTAAAAATGTAATAAGTTCTTACTTTCAACCATAGCTGGTTGGGGGGGATGTTCAACTTTCTTTTCAATACTTTTCTCTGAGTCCAATAATGGAGACATTTTTTCTGCTTCACTATCTTCATCTTGAGTCTAAAAAATAATTATAGTATGAAATATACTAAACTACATAATATGGTTTTTCAGTTATATTTGTTTTGTTAAAATGTTTATTTTGACACAGTAAATAAAACAACATATAATAAAAGTAACACTAAATTTTTACCTCTTCTTCAGGATTTGCTTTTTCATTAATTACTCTCACTTTGTCTTTACACTTAATTGGAATTTTAGGTTTAATTTCATCTTTGTTTGAACTTTTAGATGATTTATCACTGTTAGATGCAGCTGCCTAAAAATATTTGAGGTTTTTAAATAAATATTAAAGTAATGAATAAATTAATTATTCTATAATACATACATTAGAACTTAAAGAGTTATCACTAAGGCTTAATGATTCACCATGTGAATCTAGACTGCAAGATTTTTTTCTAGAAAGTCTGTCTAAACTCATTCTGTAAAACAATATTTTAAAATGTTTTAAAAAAAAAAATCAAATAATAGTTTTGTCTGCCGACATAGATAATTCAATTATATTTTAATTAATTCAAATATTTTATAAATTTTATTTATTTCATTTCTAATTGAAACAAAAAATAATGAAAGTTTAAAATAAAAAATTAATTAATTTAGAAAAAATTTTGTTTAGATTTTACATACTTAGACATAGTGAGTCCAGCACATTGACTATCAGGTGAAGATTCTAGTAAAGGATCACTTGGAACTTTGGTGGCATTACTGTATCGTCGAAAATTTGGACCATTCAGAGCTTCAATTAAAGGAACAGTTTCGTAACCATATGGAGTGCGTAAATCAATCTATAAAGTTAGAAAATTTAGAAAATATATATAATTTAAATTTTAAACTTATTATTACTCTATGATTATTGTCCAATGTTTTTTGTAAAGCTTTGATTTGTAAAAGAGCACGGAATGGAACTCGGCATATTGGACAATTATTAGCTTGATATCGTAGAGAGTCTGCACATGATTGACACAAACACAAATGACGACATGGTAATATTAATGTGTCACGCATATCACTCATACAAATTACACATTCTGAACTACCGTCCTCTAAATCTTCATCTCCAGAATCCTTTAAATATAAATAAATAAATAAATAAAAAATAATTAAAAAAAAAAAAAAAATAAGTAAGTATACTAACTTTAAGGTCAGGTGTTTTATTTTCAATACCATATATTTCTTGCAGTAAGTAACATAATCCATCTACAAATAATTTTTGTTTTAAAGCTTTTAAAATGTAGGATCCATCAGAATATTGTTCAACAACTGCAATTGTGGTATGCGACTGTCGTGTTTCTAAAGTTTATATATAAACTTATTAAGAAATGAAATTGAAAATATTTATTAAAGACTCATTTACCTTCAGAAGTATCATGAGCTACACAATGTATAGCGATTGGAATAACTTCTTTGTTAAATGCATAGGTTAAGTCCTCAGTACTGTATATACTAGGATCAAACATATGTAATGGTTGAATAAATTGTTGATTTGAACCTCGTTTATAATGATAAACTTCAGATGTCATTGATGGATCACGACAGTTAAAACTAAACAAAACAAAAAAACCAAATATAATGAAATATATCATACATCAATAACACTTCAAAATTATACTTACGAAACCCCACTTGGTGTATAATCTTCAGTGCAGAAATAATATATTGTTATTGAACATGGTGAATCGCAATCAAAAGTAAATTCTATATTGAATATAGTTTTACCTTCTTCGGTACGTATAAAACGCAATGATTCTTTTCTAATATTTACCAAACTTTTTAACGGTTTAGTAGGTTCCCCAACCTCAGGAGGTGGATATGGAAACTAGATTTTTGAAAAAATATGTTTATTATTGTATATAATTTTTAAATTTTATAAAAAAAAAAATGACTAATTGGTAAATTAAGATAGCAGTTTATACATATATATATTAATGTAATTAAAGTAGAATATTTTCAACTTCTTTCACAAGTTCAGAATTTAGATCAACTGATGAATAGAATAGTAATATATGAAAAATGCTTATAGTTAAATCAACTTACTGTAGTAGGGCATTTACTAAAAAAATTTAAATCCATATTTTCTCCAAATAAATATGCTTCTGGTTGTGGTGTATCAAATTTTTCACCACCCATAATAAAATGAGTGCTGAAATAATTTCCTGGAAAAGTGAATAAAAACAAGTATATAATACATATTATTATTATTGTTGTAAAATTTTATAAGAATGAATAATAAAATAAATAAAAATTACTTATGAATACTATTGATTAATTTAATAATAACAATAATTCATATCAATAATCCCATTTCTTACATTTCTATTTGTTTAAATATAATTGTGTTTACAAAAGTAGTCACTTTACTAAAGTGACATACATATACATTTTATAAATGTTTAACACTTTCTAATTGCAAATAAGAATGTTTACAATACAAAATTTATATCCAGTATAGGGAACATTAAAACCAAATATAAAATATCAATAAACTATTAAAATGTCTTTTCAACAAACCAGATTTGGGTGGATATTTATAAGCATTATTTGAGTTGTTGTCCACTTCTTCTACTCTAGTATTTTGTCGACTAGTAAATGCACCCATCTTATACTACAGCGGTAGAACTAAATTATGTTCTTCAAATTAAATTAAATAGATTTATGGAAATAATTAATGTTTTAACTATAAATGTCTATATCATAACAGGTATTATAGACAATCATTACGTACAAACCAACAATGAACTAAATACTATAATAGGTAGTCGAGAGTAAACACTAAATACTAAATAGGTGTAGGTACCACAAATCACAACACTGTTATCAGTATATTATCAATATAGGTCGACGACGACGTCATATTATTTAAACGTCATCTATGGATTTCACATTTGTTTTGAACAAGGTGGATAGCAATCTGCTGGAACACGGCCATAGACTATTAGGTCTGGCGACTCGTGAACTTATAATGTGCCTTTAGTGTCCAGGACCCCGTCGAGTGGCGCGCTCTATTTGTGAAACTTAGTAGTTCACTAGTAACTAGTTTATACTTTATTGAGGAGATAAAATTAAAATTTGTCGATGCCAAACGGCTCCATATTTTATTGTATTACCTAATGATAGGGACCTGAGACATAGAGTGTTAAATAGAAAAAAAGCACAACTATAACCATAAAAAAATAGTTAAAAAAAAGGTGGGTCAAGGAGGGGAGAAATTCCGAGATATATCTTTGTCACTGCAATAAGTGCAATATATACTATTGAGGCAATGAGGCTTGAGTACCTACATAAATCAAGATTCGAGTCGTCCATTATTTTATACCTTCATACATAATTGTTTAAGTAACTAAAAGATCAAGTTGCATAAAATGTAAATTAGCATTTGCTGTCGTATCAAATTTTAAACCACAAGCTGATCTTACAAATATTAAAAGCAGAGGATGGTTAAAACACCCAAACCCATATTTGTACAACTTAATAAGTGCTATTGAAGATGAATTTATGAAACATGTGAATAGCAATACAGTTGTTGATGATATTATTGAAGGTTTGATTACTCAGTAGGTATGGTTCTTTCACATTTCCATGTACTGAACATAAAGACTATATAATATCGTTTACAATAAAATATTATATTAATATGCGTTTAAGACAATATACAAAACAATCCAATCAAGAAAAAGTAAAGGAAAATGCTAAAAAAAAAAAATTATCCAAATTTTGTACTTCTTAGAACTTTTAAACTATATTATATAATAATAAATTAAAATATGCTATGAATTCTAAAAGAAATAGAACTCTTTTAATAATGTGTTTATTTTATTATTTTATTCTGAGTTACCTAGGTACTGGCTTTGTTGAAAAACTGATTTCTTCAATTAATTGCTGTCATATTATTACTTATTCTTTGAAACGTTTTAGTTCTTGTCATTTTCTCTTTACGTACTAATACTTATAAAATACTTTAGTCTTAAAACGACGTATAATGTAATAAAATGACATTTATTATAATAGTAATAATAGTATTATAAGTTTAAAAATTATAATCTAATTAATCTATACTATAATATAATATACTATTTTTTTTTTATAATAATTGTTAAAGTTTATTGTTTAAGGCCGTGGTTCCACATTATAGTTTTTTTTTTATCAATCACAAACTTTGACAAGTAGAGCGCGCCACCTGACCGGGTCCCGGACATTAACGGCACATTTATTATCGTGTTATATGACAAGAGTTGCATAGGGCTGTGCTGGAATGTGGATATTATCAGTTCTGTGATATTTTATCATATGTATTTGTTAAATTTCTTTATCAACGATTATACCACAGATATATATATATATATATATACAGGTGTTCCACTGAGATCTGACAAATGAAATAACTTTTGTTCTAATTAATATTTTTAAAAAATTTCTTGAGTATTAAAAAAAAAAATGTATATTAACAATGTAGCTCAATTGTCTATGAATTATATTTAAAAGAAATTTTTTAAAAATATAAATATTAATTAGAACAAAAATTATTTCATTTGTCAGATCTCAGTGGGCACCCTGTATACCATATTCATAAATAATGTGAATAAATGTGAAAATAACACATGTGTAAATATTCAATGTGAATTATCTCGGAAACCACTCATTCGCTCGTCTTCCAGTTTTTTTAAATGAAATATCACATTACGTTATGGAACAGATTATAAGCATAATTTTATGAATCTACTTCTATCTACGGAATACTAAGCGATAACACATGAGCAGCGCCATGCCGCCATCTTTCCAGGAAAATAAAATACAAATTATTATGGTAAAACTTTTTCTTTAGCGAACTCCAGCTTAATACAATTAAAAGAATTGTCAATATTGCATTAATTAAAATTTAACTTGTTTCTGTTAATTTAAAAATAATGATTATGGAAATCTATTGGAAATTAACGATTTGTTTGTGCCGACGCGCGATTAGGTACCTACCTACATTAAAACAGAAATACAACGATGTAACACCGCGTGGTAGTTCATTTTTTGCTGGGAAAATTTGAGTTATTTAGACGTAGAAGGTTTTAACTCGTTTTAAACCTATATTTTTGATTCTATAAGTTAATTAACAATCAAGTTATTAATTTTAAAAGGTAACTTTGTGCATATAAAGATGTAAAGGGAACTTAAAGACGCCGTATCGTCTCTTGTAACAACGACTAACAAGTAACTAATTTAACAAATTTTGGATCATATGAGAGGAGTGATTTTAGTGGAAAACGAGATGCACGAGGAAAGCTACCTCCTAGCTAGTAAACAATAATATATATATATAATGCACTAATCGACTAATGCATATTAGAAACATAGAAATCCAGCACTCTCAAAGACTATGTAGGTACTCTGTATAGGTACGTTATATTAAATAATAAGCCAACTAAGCAAAGTTATTCTTAAATAAGTTAATAAGTTATTTCATAATTAATTTCAAATTTTACAGTTAGTCGGGTTTATGCACAAATCTATTTTGTCACTTTCTTATTTCCACCTTCACTCACTTCGCCGAGTATAGAACTATCCCTCACAGACAGTGAAGAACCTAAAATCACGGTTTCGAGTAACGAGGAAAAATTGTTTTATTATTTTGCGGCACAATTTATATTGCTATATTTTGTAACCCCCCCCCCCCCCTCTACCGATTTTTTTTTGTATACGTGCCTATTAATAATAGTTTATGCTGCAGAACAAATTATATGCCTTTGGCATAACTATTTTACATCTACTTAAGTGTTAATCATCATTATTATCTTATTTATTTATCATAAACAATCAACTATAGTCTATATCATCGAGTGGAATTAATGTAATGTAAATATGACTAGCTATAATAAATAATATAGGTACGCATATTATCGGTAAGCAACTATTTAACTAAATTTTATAATTTGTTATTGTTTTAGTTTTTGTTTTTAACAATAATAAAAAAGTATTATATTTTTATATTTTACGCGTGAGACTGTAAAATGTATTTTTTGAAAGTATACAGTTTACAGTAGCTCTGTGCAAGTATTAGACCCTCATGGTCATCGGGTCATGTATCAAGTCACCAAATATGGTGTGGTTTGGGCCATAGCAATATAATATAGGAAATATTATTAAATATTAAACATTAATTTCCAATGATAATATTATGTATCGTATTAAATGTATATAATTGATAAAAAAAACCCGTGGTTGAAGATATAAGTATGACGTAAAAGTTTAGTTACCGAGAACAACGAAAATAATATAAATATACGTATAATGTAATTTATTGAATAAAAAAAAACAGTATTGTACATCGACCAATGAGATTCGAATCAAACGTATATTATATACGTGTACATTTAAGCAATAACAGTAGAATAAATATCACGTACATCAATCGGCGTCCGCGATCCTATGTGCAAAAATAAAAAGAACGAAGAAAAACGTCCGGGGGACTGTCGTCGGTGGTCGCACTCGTTACCGCGATCGGTTGCAACCGCTATTATATTATACGCAAACGGTGAAAAAATCGTAAATACGCACGGCTTTCTGCAAAAGACGCAAACTACGCGAATACGAAAAGAACGAGTTGGAAAAAACTCTGGAAAAGTCTTAAAATCCCGTGAAAAGTTTGTTAGTTTGTACACAATAAATAATTGTTTAATATTTTAACTATTAATTTTTTGTCCGAGAGGGGTAATTTTTCCGTTCGGTGTGGCTGGGGGGATGCACGAATAAGGTTCTAGATTCTTCTTTTCCTTTTTATTATTATCATTTGTATTATTCTTATTCCTAATCTTATTATTATTATAAAATATACAGCATTCCGCCGCACGCATGCCGATGCCGACGCAGATTAACGTGCTCCGTTTAGTCCGTGACACGACGATGTCAGTGCGCCGTCACCACAGTATTTTGATTTATAATAAATGTTTTATATCGTCACCGCACAGTCACGGTCAGGTTATAATATAATATTTATGTGGACATGTCGTTCAGTATCGTGTCACCACAACTAGACATCGTCATCACTGCATCCAACCACATCGTGTTGACCGTTAGTAGTGTGTTCCCGTAATCCCGTATACCACACGATATTTGTTTTTTTTTTACTTTTACAATATCTTGTTGAGACGTCTCCGACACCGACATTGTATTTTTGTACGATCGAAAAATACCATTTGCGATTTGGATCGGCAGCTTTATCGGTGGCCGTATATTATTTTATGCGTCCCCGATTCCGTTCGTCAGCCTCCCCCCGTGTTGCGATGCTTAAACGTGGTACACCGCGGGATGTTTTTATTTTTAACGTGCGTCCGAGTGTGCTACCACTTCATGGCAACCTGCACCGCTTTAAACGCTTTAGTACGTTTTTAATGTATTTATCATTGTTGTCCGGCTGTTCCATCGTTGCCAGCCAACTTTTCTACCGTTTGTCGTTACCTTTGTATACGTGCAATGCAGTACAGTGTCGCCGCTCTGACTTAATCGTAATCTATATAATAATATGATGTTTTCGTATTCATTATAAGCAAACACGGTCGCATTGTTACGTAACGACTAACGATTAATTGTCGAGCTCTCGTAAATTAGTAACGATTGTCAAACTGCTATTGGTGCCGTGAAGGTGTATCATCGTTGTGACGTTGTCCACTCCAATACGGCTAGCCACCGAATCACCGTCGTCGTTGGGTCGCGCGATTTTAAAAATCTGGTGCCATTTGGCTGTCAGAGGGGGCAGACGGGGTCTATAACGCGTCTATAACTGAGCGTGCGACACCCGCGAGCCGCAAACTCATCACACCACGGAGTGCCGGAGAACGTGCGTTGGTGACTTATGATTCCGTTCCGTTCATCCTCTTTCTCGTACCCCCGACCCTGCATCTCTGTCGTCCTATCTGACGGCTTCAGTTATAAGAACCACAATTTTACGCACGTCATTGGTTTGTCAACTACTACATCTTCAATCCACGAAATTATCATATTATCGATAATGATAATATTATTAACGATAACATAATTAGGTAATAATAATAGTGAGACAATGAATTCGTTTTCATTGATATTGGCTAATTCGTCGCCTGCAGTCATATTATAATAAATATTCTTCTTGTATAATGTTTGATGTCTTAACTCTGAATTTCAAATTAACTAAAAATTAAAATCGAGTTTCGTTGGATGCTGTATCTCCCATACGATGAGTACAACGTTGTTTATTTTATTACTATCCAGCTATTGTACGTCTACAGGGACGTACACAGGGGGGTATTTTGGGTGTTCAAACACCCCCCCAAATATTTGGTTTTTGTATGATTATTTATTTATTCTATTTTAATGTTAATTGTCATATTATACTTTGATAGACAGGTATGATATTACATTGTGTTTGTGAAAAACTGGTTAAAGCAAAATAAAAATTTAATATTAACAAATTAAAATAATTAATATAATTTGAATAAAAATAAAAATACTTAAACAGGATTTATAAATAAAATAAAATTATACCTATATTGTGTATTTACGTGGGTACATATTTACGTAACAACACTGGCGACGATAGATTAAATGAATTAATATTGTTAAATGTACATAGAGACATAGGAGTTAACTGTGAAGTTATTCTTAACATGATGACTAAAGCTTCGCGAAAATTAAATTTAGTATTGTAATTTTTTCTTTATATCAATGTTTATACTTAAAAAAAGTAAGTATTTTACCTATAAGTAGGTATAGCTAATTTTCATAAAAAAAATTCGTATGTTTATTAAAAAAAGTTCTACTTTTCAATAATTGATTTCCAAAAACACCCCCCAAAATTTCCCTGTACGTCTATCATTCTTATTGGCCAACATTAAGATTTAACGTTCTTTTTATATTTCGAATACGATTATTTTTATGTATTAATGATATATTTACACGTAGTGCGTACGATAAGTAGAATAAATTATACTTTAATATTTTAACGAGGATTTGTATTTCAATTTGTATTATTATTTAAATAGTAAAAGTATAAAGTACATACTAGTATATGAAGTAAGTACATATACTCTCATATACTCTTAGATGATCTTTTTTATATTTAATTTTTCTTTTTTCAATTAACTCTATGACGTAAGTTAGTGGATTATGTCTTAAATTATTATTAAATTATATATTATTGTATACAAAATATGATTCTGAGTGGTGACTGGTGAGTGGAGATGGTCTATATAAGCCATTTTTTTTCTTTCCAAAAACTGCAAGGAACGTGGAACGGATGGAAACTGTTTGCCACAATACTGCCTACCGGTAAGCCTATATTTTATGTTATGTTTTTTTGATATTGCTATTTATTTTATTCTTAGTAATCAGTAGATTAAATTAATTTTGGTCAAAAACATTGAAAATACTTAAAAATGTCATTATGATTATGTGTATGAAATATAATAATATACAAATAGGTATACATACAATTCTATAATATTGTGTTTAATGTTTCGGAATATATTATAATAAAACAATGAATACCATTTATTATGTATAACTATTTATAATTTAAATAATCAAATTCATCTAAATTTGAATTTAAAATGTCTAAATAAAAAAATTATATTCACTATTTACATATTATCTTTTATTAATTTTTCATGCAACTAAAAAATACTCGTAAATAGTTTATAAATGTTCATGATTTTGTCAAATATTGAACTTCAAATGCTTATAAAAATAACTTGTGCCTATATATGTACCTAACTATTTTTACATATCTATAAAAACATTAAAAACAACTTATATGGAATCATGTATTAATTTTTCAAGCGTTTTGACCAAGTGAAACAATTTTTATCAACATTTATAAAAATAAAACTAAAAAGTTGAAAATTGAAAATATAATATATAAATAATTCAAAAAGTCTTATAAATGTTATCATGTGAAAATTTGATGAAAATTTCAAGTATCTTCAGGTAATTATTTACGAGTTACACTGAAATAAAAAAAAATTTTTGCTAAAAACCGGATTTGAATAAAAATTCTCGTTATCATTTATTTACCTTATTTTTTTAATTTTGATTTCTTTAAAGTGAAAACTAAATTCGATTTTCTATCATAAACTAGCTACCTTCAAAATTTCAAATTAAACCATTTATTCAACTACTTATCTACTACGCAAACATTGTAAAATCAATCATTATTCAACTTTGCTATGTATAAGTATCATGTATTTCATATTTTGATATTCAAATTTAAAAATTTACATTAAAATCCATTTATATTATTACAAAATTTTGTACAAAAATTAAAGTAATCAAACAGTATAGATAAAAAAAATAAGTTACATTTTTGTTCCCCAATATTGATACTATATATTTAGCAAAGTTCAAAGTTGCATGGAATTAAAAAAAACTATACATTCTCAATCGTACCTATTAGTAAAAAAAAATCTTAAAAAGATATCGATGATAATGACTGTTTTTAATCGCATTTCAATCCGTAATTTGGGGCTTACACGATTACAAAATTAGATAACTATAAGAACAAGGAATATTTAATGGTTGTATTATGTTTACAAGCTTATAAACAGCGTATCTCTTGTAAGTTGTAATCATGTTGTAAAATTTTAAAACTGAAAATAAATACAAATAAAATACAAAATTATATCAGGTATATTCAATGTAAGTATAAAATTTATGAACAAAAAATAAAATACTCATTACACTAAGTAAAAAATTTAAAAATTAAATAATGAATATTTGTAAGGTTTGTCTGTACAATATGAAAATGAGCTTCCTGAAGCTGTACCAGTTTTGTTAAACAAATAAACTAAAAATTTTATACACTATTAATAATAATGTAGCGGCTAAGATGGATAATAATGTGTAGTAAGCTATGTATAATCTGAAAATAAAACAACAATAATTAAATTTTAATTGATAGTTAATTGACGGTGAAGTGATAGGTATATGTTACTGACTTTTGATTCTTTTTTTTCCCTTCTGGTATTGTTTCCAAAGGATCTTTTAAAATATATTTTCGAATACCTAATACGTGTTTTTTGAAATATTCATCCCAGCTCAATTTGGTTAAATCAAATCTGAAAAGTGTTTGATCTAGTTTGGATAACTTTTGTATCAGAGACCTCGTGTTATTATCGTTGAATGTCCATGATTTTAAACTGAAGTAAGATATAACATCGGCGAATTTATGCATTTTTCTATAACCTTCCATTAATCTATAAAAAGTAACAATCATATATAATATAATATCAATAGAATCAGTAAATGAGGGTTAATACGTATTATCGATCGTAAAAAATAATTATTTTTCTCATTGTGTCACTTACAAAGGCTTCCTTCCGGTAAGTTTTGCTAAGGAATCAATTATAAATCCGGGTATAATGTGGAGAATAAAACATAAAATTTGGTATTCGAATTTGTGTTTAGATAATCTCAACAAAATTGGCGAAATCTAAAAATTGATGAATTTTATATCTTGTTAAATGCAACAATTAACAATTATTTCTAATCTCTATTTATTAGATTTAAACCTATTAAAACTAGGTACATACCGCTTTTACAGAAGGCACTTCACATCCGTATTTTTTATTCAACATTGAAAATTCTCCCCATGTCAATGGGTTGGTACTTGATGATACGAAATTGTAAATAGGTGGCACAAACGTTTCTTTGTCTAAACTATCAACTTTCACTATGTCGTTAAATGTGTTATCTTTCCTAAAATAATTCAAACGTTTTAAATTTATTTTGATGTATATGTTTCAATATTGTTAACAAATATACATAATATCAAATCTCATAGGTTAATACTTAATAGATCGGCAATCTATAATTTAACGGAATATCATAGATTTTATGACTTATATGTATTATAGGTGTTAAACTGTTTATATTATGTTTAAAAAATACTAATAAAAAATCTGTATTTATTTTATGATTTTGTTAAAAATTTTTGTTACGTGAAAGTTATTGTTTTTACACTGTTCTTTATAATTTTTTTTTTATTTTTTTAGATTTATGTGTAATATATAATAATAAAATATGCAATAAATACATAATAAATAGGGTTCGAAAATTCATAAAATTACGTGTTTTAATACTGAATAGACCAAAATTGATAAATCAGCTACAAATTTAAATGATATTAATACGAAACTAGAAAAAGATATCCAGGGATAAAATAACCAATACCTATATAGGACAAAATATCCAAGTAAAAAAAAATTATAAAAACCTGTTTAAAAAAAGAATATTAATACATCATTTTTTTTAGTTAGATACATAGTTTATTATTTTAAAATCACATTTTAATAACATTGAATAATAGCTATAATAATCATATCTTTAGTTTATAGGCTGAACTAACTTATTGTGTCTATTTAAGACACAGTTTATAGATATAAGATATGATATACATAATTGTAGTGTAACACAGATAACTATAATGCCTATTATGTAGATATTATATTATACTAATACAACACGCAAGTACGCAACATAATTATATTATTATTACTATTAATATGTTGTTACTGCTGTATTATTAAATGTTATTAAAATGTGATTTAAAAATTAACCATGTATCTAACTAAAAATAATGTATCTATTAATATTTTCTTTTTAAATATGTTTTTATAATTTTTAGATTCTGAAGGGAGTGATGAAAGTATTGATTTTACAATGATGTGTGTTTTTTTAGATTCTGAACGGAGTGATGAATGTATTGATTTTACAATGATGTGTGTTTTTTTTTTTTTTTTTTTTTTTTTTTTTTTTTTTTTTTTTGTGTCTGTCGACAACATTTGGGGCAGTACAAATGCTTCGATTTTCAACTTCTGCCCCTCTTTGAAAAGGAAATCGGATCTAGTTGGTACTTTGGGGGGTCAAAAGTTAAAAATTTTCAATATTTTTTAAATGAGTCGGGAAAAACCTTAAAAAAATGACGGAAAAAACGGGATTTTTTACCCACAACCAGTTTTCGTCAAAATCAAATTTTTATTTTGCTATAACTCAAAAACTACTTGATGTAAATACTTGAAATTTTCACAAAATGTTTATATTAGCGTTCTCCATACACAGTTAAATTTTTAAAGAATTTTGACTTTTTTTAAGCTATTTATAGGCAATTGAAATTTTTAATTTTTTTTAGTATTTTTTTTTTAAATAACGATAAAAATTTTTTGGCCGACCAGAAAATCTTGAAAATTTAATACAAGGTTTCTTATAAGTTGCTTTTAAAGTGATAAAAAAAAATCCGAAATCGTTAGTCACAATTTTTTTTTATAAGTGCTTAAAGTTCGAATTTATACGAAATATGTCAAAATTGCGAAAATTTGCAAGTAATTTTGTGGTTGAAAAATCGTAAAATTTTTTTCTTTTATAACTAAGTTTTGAAAATTTGGTACAAGGTTCTCCATAAAATTTTCTTCAACTATCTGAAAAAAAAAACTCTACCGGACTAAGACAAAAAAATTTTATGAGTGATTGAAATTTAAATTTTTACAAAACCGCGTTAAATAACGGTTTAGCCTCAAACGATTTTTGATATTTGTTGTTATTCAAACAGTATAAATCGTAAATACTTGAAAATTTTACCAGTTATATAGATTGCAATTTTCTTTACGTGATTTGATTTTCAAAACATTTTGACTTTTTTTGAGCTATTTATAGACAATTGAAATTTTCAATTTTTTTTTATTTTTTTTTTATAAATGTTAATAAAAAAAATTTAGCTGGGAAAAATTACTTGAAAATTTAATTGAAGGGTCCACATAACTTGTTCTAACTATCATTCAAAAATGATAAAAATACATAGGCACAATTTTTTTTTATTAGCATTTGAAGTTCAAATATTGACAAAAATTCGTCAAAATCATGAATATTTTCACTATTTGGTAGTTAAAAATTTATAAATATTTTACTATCAAAAGCTAAGAATTGAAAATTTAATACTATGCTGTCCATAAGTTAAGCTTAGAAGAATTATAAAAAAGTTTGAGGATTATTCAATTAAAAAAATTTTACGAGTGTTTAAAGTTTTAATTTTAATTTGAAATCAAAAATACACGTGTAAAATAACGTTTTACTAATAAATAATTTTCGATTTTTTTATAATATATCCTAGACTGACAAATCATCTCCGTTCAGAATCGTTTTTCGTATACAATGATACCTATCATTGCATTCAAATTTAACCTACCCTAGTCCCAGGTCCACCCCAACCCCTAATGTACAGCAGAGCGATACTCACTTACCCGCTTTTTTTTATTTAAATATTTTGACATATACATTGGTTATTTTATCCCTGGATATTTTGACTTAGATATTTAGTATAAACTATTTTGTCCCAATACCTGCCAATATAAATTCAAACACAATGTTTTATTTTGTATATAATTGCATAATTTGTAGTTTTTTATTTATTGACATATTTTTCAAAATGTTCATTGTTGACTGTATATTGATATTGAATTCAAATATTATGTAATTCAAAATAAATTTACTTCTAAAAAGCCTATTGATAAATAAAATATAATATTTATTTAGAGTTGTGTTTGATGATTTGACGTTGATCAAAATTTTTGATTACGAATTGTAATTTTTTGAAAAAAGATATACATTTAATAATTTATATATTTTATAATTTTCTTTTTAAATAAATAATATAATAATATTTTTAACTACCAATCAATAAAAAATGAAACACACATTGTAGTATTAACATATATTTATATGTATACAAATATAGATTAATTAGTATTTTTAAGCGCATAATTAGACATGAACATTTTGGTAGTTTTTAGTGCATAAACTTTCTGGCCCTAATAATAAAATATATGATAAATTTACCAATAATTTCCAAACTATTAATTATTATTTAGTGAGAGATATTTTTATGGTTTTAAAATAAATTTAAAAAAAGGTTTTTTTGTGTAGGTAAGTATAATCATTTTTGGTAGGCTTTTAAAAAAATTTACAGAATTTTAATAACATTCAAAATCTTTTTTTGCCAATAAAAATCACTGATGTTATGAAATTAAAATATTAGGAGCGTAATATACGACGCAAAAATTAGCATTTTACAATAAGATTTACAAAACTTTTGTTCAAATCTACAAAAAAATTATGTACACAGTTAGCAAATGTAAAAATATGCATTATATCTAAGTTCTTAAAATATGTAAATATATGTAAAATAAAAAATAGATTTATACACGTCCGTTTCACAAGCCTTCCACCTACTAGTTATTATTATTATTATTATTATTATTATTATTATTATACATATATTATGCATATTGATGCAATCCATTGACAATACTAAAAAAATGTTTAAATGGTCCATGCAAAAATCATCATACCAATGCTTATAAATCCTAACCCTAGTGTCTAGTGAAAAAAAAAATAATAAAAAAAAATACACATACGTTATTGTAAAACTACATTCATTGCTCTGCTCGATCAGAATCTAACCTGTTTGTATTTTATCGTTGTTTTTATTAATCATCGATTAAATGTTGAAGGTTGTTTAGTTCTTGTTAAAATGTATTATTATTTCCCGTATTAATTTAGGGGTGGGGTGGGGGATAAACAGTCAGCTAATCCAATAAACCGAGATTATTGGACTTGAATAGTGAATACCTACAATGAATGTAATTTATACAAATAATTAACTTTTTTTTTTGTTTGTCTTTCATTACATTAAATAATAAACATGCTCAATTATTCAATATTGAAGGTAGTGAAGTAGTTTATGATATACAACTGGGCCTTGCTATTAAATTAGAGTCTTAGTATTTTTCTAAATTATGGTAAAAAAACTAAAAAAAAAAAATAATAACAGAGGAAAAGCAGGAATACTTGTTTTAACGAAAAAAAATCAATTCTTAATTTTTGTTGTGATTCAAAAATGAATAACTATATAGGGACAATATATTTTCATCAAATACTAATGTTACTAGAATTTTCAAAATATGTTAGTACTTTTTTGGTATTTATACAATTGAAATTTTGTTAAAATTTTCGTTGCTTAGCCAAAACATTTTAAAAATTAGTAATTAGTATAAGAGTTTTCATAAATTGTTCTTATAGAAATTTAAAACCATTTTCAAGTATCTGTATAATTAATTATACCTACACAATGAAATTTCTAAAATATTTAAGTCAGTTTAGATATTAGATTAGAATCATTGGACTTTAGTTATTTACACACAATTTTATAATAAGTCAGTATTGTCGTAACATCAATAAGTGATGATATATTGTACTATATTATACATTTATACTGCAACAGTGTTGATAAATAAATGATAATAGGTTAAATACATTGGTTATAAATGTTCTATTATCTAATAAGTAATAATCCTTAAAAATTAGAGCTGATAGTGTCTCCACTCAAAATTGTTTTTCGCATGTACAATGATTGTTCATTGAATTTAAATTTTACACATCCATTATACTATGACTTTAACTGATTAACGTGGGACACTATACAGCATACACTATAACGAATTACTAGGTTTTTATTTATGCATACGTATTATATTGATTTTAGTTATCGAAAATGTATAAAACTGTTATTGCTGTAAACCTTGTCACTCATGCCACATATAGCTTATAAAGTAATAACATTTTTTGGTTTATAATTACCATATATTGTGAATATCCCAAGCACAAGCTAACACGGCGTTACTGACGTAATCTCCAGGTACGATATCTGCTGTTTTTTTGGAATCAGCATACATGCATCTCATGAGACCAATGCCGGTAGCTGCTACAACTCCTGTTGGTCCATAGAAATTGTTGATCCATCCAGGAACAGGTTCGTTGTCGGTGGCAATAACTGAGATTTAAATTACATGATGTACATTCACATTACACAATAATTTATATATTTATTACGAGTACTTATTAGTTATTAAAATGTGCAGTTAAATATATATACCTTAAGTCCTAAAATAAAATATATAATTATTATAATATTGTTCTTACTCATTGACGGTCTAATAACTCCAATTGGTAACCCTTTGCCATAAGTCACTATTTCACCCTCAGCAATTGCTTTAGTCATCGCATATGTATTTGGCCATTCTCCTAGTAAACTGTACAGATAAATTATTCACGCATTTTAATTAACTATTAAAAAGTAAAGTATGTATGCCTAAATTATCAACAATCTATTAAATTATATTGCATATAAAACATAAAACTTCACATCATATTATCGTGTATATAAAGTAAAACATATTAAACAATTTAACTTATATCGTTGAACAAATTTTGATTTCTTTTAATGTTTTTTCTTAAGTTATCATCACGATATATAATAATATATTATATTACGATAATAATAATCATAAATTAATATATTATATGACTATATCATATATTATTATTTCCTAGTCTAACAACTAACATCCTAATTATATGAAAATAGTGTAATACAAAATACAGCATATTATTTTATGTATTATTTTCAATGTTAACTACTTACGAAGGTGTAATTCTAGCGATGTAATCGTCGTTCAGGCTATTGACAACCTGAGCTAATTTTTCTCCAGATATAGGTGGGTTGTAGAATACCTCATCCACAATTTCTCTTCCTGCACAGTTTGAATAAGCAGTTGAAATGTGAACGAAAGCCTAAATCAAAAAGCCAAAAATTATAAGAATAATAAAATTAAAACTAATAAATCATAATTTGTTCATTTTACTTTCAAGTTTTTAATTTCTTGGCTTATTTTCAGTATATCTTGTAAGGCAATTATATTAATATTGACAGCTATTCTTAATTGTTCGTCAAATCGTACAGTAGCAGCGGAGTGTATAACTATGTTTACCTTGGTTAAAATTATTTTATTAATACAAATTATTTACAATAGATAGTTATGTAATATTATTGCAATAAATTACTTCGTCTTTTAAAATATTAATATATTTTTCTTCAATTCCTAAATTTGGCAATGCACAATCACCGATAATTGCAGTAATCTTTTCTAAAAAGTTTGGTTTTTCTTTTTTCATTAATTCAAATACCTAAAATAATTCCTCGCAATTTATAAAACGAAAATTATATACTAATAATTAGTGTTAAAAGTTCAATTAATCATACTATAAATGCATAACAAAATTGATAATAATATATAATTTGTATAGTTATGATTTTCAAATTAATTCATAATGAAAAAATAATAAAAACAAATAATAATGAAAATATCAAAATTCTTACGGGATCATCGAAGAGTTGTTTAAATCTTTCTTCTGTAGTTTTCCCCTTTTTCTCTCTGATTAAAATATAGATTCTTTTCACTCCCGAACAAGTCCTTTTATACAAAATTAAAAATTAAAAATAAATAATTATTTAATTTAAACCAACAATATTTTTATGTTTTTAGCAATTTATTTTTAGAAATTCTACTATTACAACTCTACAAACATTAAATCTATATAAGCCATACTATATTTACTATTTTGGAACATCAGATGATATATTAAATATATAATATAAATATAAACTTTTTGAATTTTTTTCGTTTTAATTAAGAACATACGAGTAATATATAGCATAGCTAATCTCTGTATGTATGTATCTATACATAACAAATAAAATATAATATATACGTATATAAATTAATTCAAGTATGTTCCCCATTTTTACTTCAGTAATCCAGTTATTCAAAATCTGACTATTACTATTTTAAAATATATTAAGCTGCCGATTATTTGTACTACAGTAAAAAGTGTCTTGTGGAAATGAAAAATGTTGTTTTTTAAATTTATTTTTTATGTAAATATTATAGTTTAGGTCCAGTTATATAAATTATTTCAATATTATTTAAGATAGATAACAATAATATAAAAGATTACTAAATGAATAACAATATAAATACTATTAAATATTATAATACGTATAGTTTGACTTACAAATTATATTTTATTCAAACATAATAACTATTTTACCTTTATATTAAAAAATAAACAGCTTTTACATAATTGAGATTAACATCAAGAGTTTAAAAAATAATCAAATGAAGGATATAAGTCAAATAAATCAAAATTATTAAGCTTATTGCACTCCCGAGAGATGCAGGATGCAGTCAATAGGATATTGTAGTTGTAGCCATAAGAAATGTGGTGTACTGGAATAGAAAATGAAATTTAGGACAAGAACGCGATTGGAACTAGTGTATATAGGTACATACAAATTTATTCATTTTAGTAACTCAGGGCAAAATATTGGCCCATTTATAAGTTTAGACATAAAGCATACATAGTATATACTTACGTCAGAACGCCAAATTATCTAAAGATTAGCTTGAATCGTTGTTAGAGAAATATTTAGAGTTAGGTTAAGAACTACACTTAGAAGTTTCTTAAAGGAAATATGACGTAAAAAAATTTTCTGGATACCCTCGAACGATTCACTAAAACGTGGAATTCGATAAAACCGAGAATACTTTAAGATAAGTCTAACTATAGAGAACTATTTAACATTTAAACACAATTCATTTATTAATTCCTTTGTATCCCTGATTAGCAAACTAAGGTTACTTAATATATTAGAGTATTTTTGTCTAATGTTCCTATACATAGGAAGAAAATGACAGGTTCGATTGGAAAAAAACACCAAGATCACGAATAGCATTAATTTCTTTAATCGTATCACCAAGGATGTAATATTCGTGAATCAAAATAGTATTAAAATGAGCAAGAAAGAGACATTTTGACACATTTAGATGTATTAAGTTTGATTTATTTACGTCAAGTATCTAACCTGTCAAGATCTTTTTGAATCATTGAACAGTCATCAATTTATGAGACATTTGCAAAAAGTTTTAAATCAGCGAACAATAAATGAATAAATGATCACATAATTTAAAACACGTGCTTATATTATGTATAATAAAAATTGTGAATAGTTAAAGAGATAAGTGACCACTCCGGAGAACACATTTTTTTTAAAATTTTTTTCACTCTTAATTATTTAGCAGATATTATTTCTGAAAATTTTGATGTGTAAAAATCAAAATTTGAATAAATAATTTTTGAGTTATTAAACTTTATATACTAAAAATAATATGTCTATAAAGATAAAGGATTGAAAGATCTGGTGATTTGAATAATTAATCATAATATTAATCAATTTAAAATTTATGATTTGTAAAAATAGTCCAAGTATAATAAATACTTGATCAAATATTACATCTATTTTAATGTTTGTAAAACAATTTTTATTACCTTTAGTATGAACTTTTATTAACTGAGAAATTCATTTGAAGTTTGAATTAGGTACATAAAATTACTTAAAAAATTGTTTTAAAAATATATTCTCATTTCCAAAACATAAATTTTTATCACCACAAGACTCTTTTTACGCACCTATCATAAAAAATCTTAAAAACTTGAAAATATGGTAACTAATTAAGTATATTATTTAAAAAATTTCAAAAAAACTCATAATTTGAATAACTTCATTGAAGGAAAAAATGGGGGAAAGTATACTCAGTGAATCACCATGCATATGTACATGGATATATATATCTAATGTATGCTGTGATTTGTTAAAAATAAAGGGATACAATTCTCACCTTACTAATTTATCCAGTATTAAATTCCCCATGAATCCAGTAGCACCAGTTAAAAATATTGTTGTATCGTTGTAAAATGATTGAATCTCTGATAACTGAGTTGCACTTTCGTAGTTCTCCATGACTGAAATAACGGTAAAAACAGACCCAAATGAAATAAAAAATAGATAATATATAAGTGAAAAATATAGGTACAAATAATTGTATTCGCATAGAAGTATCAGGACAAAGTTACAATGTACACAATTGTTCAGTCACCAAAACATAAATATTATGTTATATGTTTTAATTTTATTATTGTATTTTTGTATAACTAGTATCACTTTTTATTTAATAAATTAGTTTTATTGTAATATTAATGAAACATGCTATTGAAAAGTATGACCAATTTGATTTTAAAAGAATATTTCTTCTCATATTATTATTATATTATTTTAAATATATGTATAAACCTGGTTCTGCTTAACAAAAATGTATACATTCAATTAATCAATTATTTAATATTATATATCAAGGTAATAATTTCATATAATCATATATACTCAAGCATATATTAACATCAACCTAAATATTTAAAACAATTTCAATACACCGAATAATTAGAAGTGTAAGCTAATAATTATTATAACAATTTATATTTTATTAACTACCTATATATTAACCATGTATTTAGAAAATAATTTATACGTTTGAATTTATAGTTTCTAATTGTATGTAATATTATCCTCTCTATTATGTTTATATCGTGAATGTTGAAAAATTTAGTTTAGAAAAATCAAAACAAAATTAACGTAAAATATAAGAGTTATTGTTATATTTTTAAATTAAACTTGAAAGAGTTTTACTATTAAATTTGAAAAATTATTTTACCTGCTGTTTAAATGTTTATTTGTATTAGATCTTAATAGCTTAACGAAAACTTCACTATTCGAACTTGGTCAATTTAACAAGACAAAATATCGTATTTACTCAAAATTAATACAACAATCCATATTAAATATGGTTTTGTAATTTAGATGAAAATAGATATAATATTCTCAAAAATTGAGTTCGAAAAAAGACTATTCTATTTGTCGAATGGTTAATCCGTACGTTGACTAAGTGAATCTGATAACGGACTACGGCAATTTTACACTATTCTTGAATATATATAGAATTGTTGGTAAATAATAGGGGGAGTTCTTCAGAAGGTAACTTAGAAAATCATATTATTTGCGTATTGGCCATGAAATCTCAACCAGTTTGTTTATTGGTTTTATTTTTTAACCATTGCGCCGCGTCTACAGTGGCGGATCCAGGCTAGAAGTACTAAAAGTCAACCGACTTTAGGCAAATTAAAATCTTAAAAATTGGTTTAATTGCATTCGAACAGGCATCTGATATTTGAAATCTTTTTATTAGAAATACAATTTTAATTATATATTATCACAGTATAAATAAATATACACATATAATGTTATACAACTTATACGTTGTGAATAATTGAGTAACAACAAGATAACGAGACTTATATACACATGCCTAAATATTAAGTATTATAGTCTCTTAATTCTAGGAAATTATTTATTATACATCTAAACAATTTAACTAAATAGAAATTAAAATTTTAACTACAACTATTAGATACTATACTTTGTTTTACCTAATATACCTCTTTAAAATACTTTTTTAGTACAAGAAACGTTACTTTTACAGTAGCATATGCAGTATTACTATTTTAAACATTTAAAGGAAACGAATAAATTTTACAAAACTATTAACTACCTATATACCTACAAAAATAAACTTTGCCCGTGTTTTTTTTATATCGTTCATTAATGATTATAATGTAATATATGCTTTAAAATTAATTTAATTTTTTTGATTTTTATAATTTTTTAGGTGCATATTATAAAGTAAATTTTGTATACAGTAATCTAATTGTTAAGAATTTTGTTGTTGGTTTATTATAGTTTATTGCTTTAACAGATAAATTCTGTTAAATTTATAGATTTCTTGATGAATTATTAGCAACCCATTAACATGGTTGTCTTAAATAGGTGTAAAAAAGGCAGTAGCGTGATAAGTACAGTGTAATCATAAGCAATGGTAAATACTAAATGGTAATCAAAGTTTCAAAATTAATAAAAATAGACTTACATATTATTTTATATTACTTACTTTTTACTTTTCAAAGTATATATACATAAATATACAGACTTACGAACAATTACTTTTTTTATTTATATATTACTATCATTGGTTACAAAAATAATATAGTTATTATAATATGATATAATTTTAGACCTCTATTTTATATATTGTTATATCAACCCAAATAACTGGGTTAAAAAATTTGTGTGGTTTACATTTAACGGAATTTGACTAGGTGCAAGTCTACAGTTATTTAATTGATCACACCCAACGCAATGAAGGATCAGCTAGTGTTATTATATAATTTTATAAAACATTGTTATTATATTAAATATTTTTTTTTTTTGTGAAACAGTGAAAAACAATTTGTAGATACAATTTTTATGTACCGATATACCACCAAAACTAAAATGACAAACATTGCTATCAGTATCAAATTTTAGGCCATTACCACATGAGATAAGATATACAAGATTCATAAACTCGCACTTTTTAATAGATTTTCGCATTGATATGACAATTCCTAACGTTATGCTTATGATAGTTATTATCCCAAATACATGATTAGTATAATATGAGATTATGAGACAGTCTTTAATCCTTCCATCTATGTTCACTATATTTTTAAGCTTTTTTTATTTTTTATTTATTTAAAATATATAAATTTACAATAATCTGTACTATAAACAATGAAACAATAAGTACAATAAAAGAAAATTTAATGAAGGTAAGGA
The DNA here is from genome assembly GCA_020882235.1 of Schizaphis graminum. Lineage (NCBI taxonomy): Eukaryota > Metazoa > Arthropoda > Insecta > Hemiptera > Aphididae > Schizaphis > Schizaphis graminum. The sequence goes on from CM037032.1 coordinate 91,606,588, forward strand.
ATCAGAAGGCGTGAAAAGAGAAGTTATCAAGCAACCCTCAGATTTCTAAGCTCATATTGTTAATGTAAAAGTATTTGCTGTTAAGTGATAAATTGATAAACTATTTAACAATTTTGACTCAGATCAATTGAACATTTTAGTTTAACTTCCGATTGCAACATAACAAAAAGGGACAGCATTTGCTTTATTTGGAGTGAAAAACGTTGAATAATTTAGCAAGTATAGGTTATTAAAATTGAAAATTTCAATTTTAATTATTGTAATAAATTGTGTAATGCTAGTGCTAGTGTAATTGTAAGAAATAGTAATCACATTTTCAATCAATTTGAGTATAACCATTACCTATATTCAGATCAGGTTATATTAATGAAAACTATAAGAGGCACATTCAAAAGAATGTAGGAAAATAAACTGTTTATACATCCACGCTGAAAACAAAATATAATAATTGTGATAATGAAAAGTAATTGTCGCGGGTACAACATTAATTTTAGTTAAATAATTATTCAAATTTTTAATTCAACATTTCACTTTTTTAAAACTAATTTTAAAACTTTTTAAATTATTGCAACTACTTTTTTTATGTAAACAAATGACATTTTTATATTATAGTTACTGAATAGTGAAGTTTTGTAGGTGACTATATTCTTTGATTCGCTAATCGGATCTCAAAAAACTCCGACATTCATATTATATTATTAAAAGATTTATTATTTGGCTACTTATTATATTTTGATATTTAAGTACGCAACTTATTAATTGTATGATTTATTTTTTTTAAGTACTATAATGATAACAAATAAAACATTATTATTTATCAATTGAAAAAAAAATATCTCTATACCTACGTTTTAATTTTTAATAGATTATTATATTTTGGCAACTGCCTATGTAGATAAGTACCTAATTATTTTTATTCGAGAAACAAAGTTTTAGTCTTCTCTGAATAGACACCATTAGTAAATTATATTGCACTTTTATTGTAATCTAAATAGATAATATGTATCAATCAAATTTTAAGGGATATATTTAGTATTTACCTAGAAAAACTGCAATATATACTCCTCTAGTGTCTAGATTCCATGCTTTTAAAAAGTCGACTGCATCCTATACTATAATTTATGCATATTATTAACTATAGAAAAATATAATAATATTAATTTATACCTAATTAATTTGTAATAATTAATAGTATTATGGACTATAATATAATTTAATGATTTGATATTATATGTAATATTATGTTGTTGGGCGATAAGACGCACGGACGGATGACGAACTTCCGTCATAACGAACGACTTAATTGTAAAGTTCCTCTTGGATTATTTTCTACTTTTCTAGTATGGTACCAGAGTTTCTTAACCGTGTTAATAAAACAACGTGTATTATTTATTATTTATATTATATCTGTTTCTTTTAAATTGGAATAAACCCTTCTATACATAAATTTTATTTAAATTATTAGTCACTTGTTAACATCCTTTCCCTTTTGGTTAGTGGTTGTGGCTTTGGGCTGTAATAATGCTTTACAAATAGTAAAATTTCAAATTACAAAAGGGTAATTACAAACAGGCTTATCAATGTTAATATTTGAGACAAATGTTTAAAGCTTTCAAGTGGCGTGCCGTGCTGATTATAATATAGCATTATAGCATTTACATTTACCGACCCTTTCTAACATACAATATCTACTATCTAATAATATCTGAAATATTTAAGGGAAGACCTTAGAAAAAACTTATTATTAGTTGTTATACCACAAGATTTTATTGAAATCAAAAATTGTTTGTACCTACTAGAAAATTATTCAGCATTATCTTATTACTTATTAGTATACGTTAAAATACACAATCTAAAAATAGATTTTATCTAACAAACATAGATTACCAAAAATTGTGTTCCATCTAATAAAAGTTTTATTATAATTTTTTTTTTTTTAATCAATTAAGATTATTATGGATTTTTAAAAACATAAACAGCAATATTTTTAACTATACCGATATTAATGGAATTATATTATCAGTTCTAAGTCTGATAAATAGGAAAAAAATATCCTTCCTCATAATTTATGTAAGTATATATAGGTACAAATATTTAGACTACAATTTACGTGAAAACTGATACGTAATTTACAATGACTCGAATCGATCTACTGTTGTTTCGATGGCTTTGTCCTTTGTATAGTAACTTTGGTAGTGTTCTGAACCTGACATAACGCATTAGAAACTGGTTTAATAATCTGTGTTTTACTTAAATATATATACATGAAACAAACAAAAAACGAAACTGAAAAAAAAATCTGGGCGAAATACTCCGCTCAACGCGTTTAACAGCGCCTAGTAAACTTCATTATTGCATTTATATTTCATCTGCAAGTATATATATTATAATTTTTAATATCTATATATAGACAAAAACCGGTCAGTTCTAAACTAAAGTATATTATAAACAACAATATCAACAAGTATACTGGAAAATTAAAAAAAAAAATAATACTACTTTACCTTGTTTATAACAAACTGCATACCTACTATTGTTTATTATTTACATAATTATTTCTATTTGGTAAGTAACTAATATAATGCAATTTAATGTACAAACTACAAATACAATTATTGTTTAGAGGAAAAAATATCGCATATTATATAAATATGTTTTATGTATTACATTTTGTTTTCATCTCCTCAATATAATTTCAGAGGGACTAGAGGGAGGAATTATGTATGATAATGTATTTATGTTCATATACATTGATTGTAATATAATATCATTTTTAGAATGTTTTGATTTAGTTCTCACTTCTCATACAACCCGCAAGTTGAATGCCAAATATCTAAATTCTTGTGGAACCAACTTAAAGCTTAAGTAGTAACAAGAATACGTATATTTATTAAAAACAATAATATTATATTAATATATTAATTAATTTATAAGTATTATTATTATGAATACTGTGTTTAATATTTATAATTAAAGAATAATGATTCTAATAATTAAAAATATTCATTAACGCATTAATGATACGTGTAGACGTGTAGTATTCTAGATAAAGGTAAGTGATATACACAATGGACAATGGACATATATAGGCACACAAATTATATACTAAGATAATTCTAATAATTATAAATATTTTGCTACGACCCTGAATAAAATTAAACCTGTCTAAAATGAAAAAAAAATGCCGATAATTTTCATGATATTGTATACTGGTTTTACAGGTTGTACTAGATATTTCTATGGACGTCAGACAATTCCGTATTTAAAGCAGGTATGCCAAGATTTTTTTAAATGTATCTATTTCTTGTGTAATGGCTTACATTTTAATATCACTATAGAGTTTAAGACACCGTAGAATTAACATTATCATTCAGTGTCTATGGCATGTAGAAACAATCTTGTATATATTATACATTTAATTATTTACAAATACATTAATATACATTACTACTAAGTTTAGTTTCGTGGAGTGGAGTGGTACCTACGGGGTTACCCCGCAAAATGTTAATCCACTACTCCGCTTATCTAAACTTTAAATACGTATAACTCATAAACTACTCGCCCTAAATTCGATTTTTATGTATCGAAATACTCAGAAAATTATTCTGCTTTGGAATATGAAATTAAAAATCTATGTTGTCATTCAAAAAAGTAAAAACTTATAAATTATAAGGATAAAAAATATTTAAAAATATAATTTTTTTATAAAAACGTTGTTTTTTTAACAATTTGAAACTATGTAAGAAAATATTTTCAAAAACATGAATACTTTTGGAAATAATGAGTGTTGTTTGATAAAAAAATCACCATGTATACATAATTTCTTCTCTTTACGTCAATTGGCTTGATTACGTCTTCTTGGACGTTCAGGTTCAGCATTACTGATATTAATACAAATAAGTATAATGAACTATAGAGCCACAATAGGATTTCTTTTTTTTTGCTAAACCAGGATGCACTACTTGACTAACTTATGCTCCTTATAACCTAACCTAACGAGGTCTAAGTAATATTTATTTATTTTATTGATATAAACGCCTTTGTAGGCTCAAGTACAGTATATAACTTAATAATACAAGGATTATATGAACATACTAAATTAATGATTTCTAAATTAAATAACGAAAATACAATAACACAAATAAATTTGAACAATAGCATTAGATAACGAAGACAATTACAACATATTACAGAGACCAAGCTTACAAACTATAAATTTTGAGTAAAAAATAGGTCAACATTTCTCAGCTCATTACATTCTCGAGCAACACGGTCTAAAGGATTATTATAACCATAAGAGGTACGATGAAATGGTATTGAAAAAGTAGAATGATGCCGTGAATTAAATTGAGGAACATTAAAATTTAACGATTAAAAGTATAAAAGTATATTTTTGGTTAAAAAGTTACAATTTTTAGATTATGCGAATTTGCACATAGTTATCAAGCAGACAGACAAGTACAACGGCTGCTATATTATCTGTAATATGCTCTTCATGACTTAACCTAACCTAATCTTTTATCTAGTCATCACAAAACAGACAACAGCAGTTGTTAATAATACTACCATCCCACACGACTCAAGTGGCCGTGCTTCACATACCAGTACCGGTTTTCGTATCGCGGTTCTACGCAGTTCATGGGCATAGGTACAGGTAGGAAATATTTTCGGAGAGGGTTTTTGTCTAAATCTATATTAATATTATAAAATTATGAATAATTTATTTTTATGTATTAAATAATACAATTGTTTTATTTAATTTCGGCGGGTGTTTGAACTCCCAAACTCCCCCTTACCTACGCCTATGAAGCAGTTTATAAATACCGAAATATGTAATGCAATACAAATTTTTATTTTTATGTAATATTTATTTTGTTTTACATTTAGGATTATCTTAATTTATATTACTATTAAATCATAGTATACAAACAACGCTGAGTGCCCGAGTCGAATCATGGAAATAAAAACACGAAAAAAAACCATAAAAAAAATATAGGAATAAAAATCATGAAAATAAAAACCAATTTGTTTATTTTGTTATTGTGTAAAATATTATTAAATATTAATTATTCTGATTTACCAATTATAGATTTACATCAATAATCCAACTAGGTATATATCTTAATTATGTATACTCATACTTGTATCACTAAATTAATAAATTAATTAAATATAGAGCAGGGGTGGCCACTAACCTTAACTTTGGAAGCCACAAATTTATAAAGTTAATTCGAGGTGAACCACATTGTAAAGCAATGTTTATAAAATGGAGATATACTTTTCATTTTAAATCAAATGAAGGAACATTTATTTACATTTAATTTTAATCTAAGTTTGGTTCAAGAGCCGCATGAAATTGATGAGCCGCTGCGGCTCGCGAGCTTCGTTGTAGCCACCCCTGATATAGAGCATAAAAATCAAAACAATTGTATAAAAGTATAAAAAAATTATTTAATTGATTTTTTTAATGAATTTTGCATTTTAATACTATAGTTTGGTATTTATTTAATGAAGACACCGCATCAGTATATACTATCTGAGACAAATTAGCTCCAGAACACTTCATATGTAGTCTGTTTAACTTTGTTTATTGATTTCGTATCTTGAATTTTTGTTTTTTTTATTTCGATGCTTATGAGTTATGTGTAACTTTGAGTGTTGGGTTAGATTTTAGTATGAATATTGATAGTTTAAACTTTAAACTTTAAACTTTAAAGAACTCTTTTTTTAAAAAAATTTCCATGAATCCTAGGAAAAACTCTGAATGTAATGTTTCAAAAATATACATACACAACCATTACATGTTAATTTTTATTTGCCTTTATTTGATGTAATTATTTCCATAATTTATCACAAACACTTTGAAACATTAGAACTTAAAACTAAACTGAACTTAGGTAAACTAGTACAGTACACTATAAAACAATTAAATTATGTATATATTATATATTTACATATATTATTAATTATTCTAATACAAAATACAACATTAGATAAATATAATTTTTATCACAATTATTATCAACCTAAATGTTTAATTATAATAAATTCAATAAAATATACAAATTTTGTTTCTTATGGTTATTTTTTTTTCTATCCACTAGATCTGCTGATTGGGGTTTTGTTTTCCTGTGATCTAAAGTTTTAATTTATCTATTCTGTGTCACATTTTTGAACCTCAGACGACAGATATGGAAACAAGCCCGGATACTGACCTAAAGATATACGTTTGTTTAACAGAGTTGGCTATTTTTTTTTTACATAGTTTCGTAAACATTTACTACCATAATGTTCAAGGTCACAATCACTTAGATAAAAAAACCATAGTCAAACTAAACAGTGCTATACAATGTCATGGACCATATTACTTTAATCGTATAGCTGCCTATTAGCAATCGTAATTTTACAACATGTAAATTACTTTTTTTTAAATTGGTACAAACCGAATAAAAAAAATAATACTTGAAAAATTTAAAATAATAATTATATTATTATTATATTTAATAGTTTTGTTATTTTTTATTTATAAAATGTATTATACATGTATAAATGTATAATACAACGAATTGTTTAAGCTTTGTGCCAAATTTATGTATTTTTTTTATAATTATTAATTATCATTTATTACATAATATTATAATAATTTAAATAGCCATACACTTACATTCTTATATAATAGTTAATAATTATTAAAACAAATAATATTTTATTATTTTAAAATTACGCATTTTATACAATGGTGATACAATAAATATGATTGGTAAACGAATAATAAAAGTACATGTACATTTGTTGAAGACCATCCAGCGATAGCATTTCGGCTATTATATAACATACTATAATGATTAATGTTACTGTATTATGTTAATTTACTATATTTGTTTGAAATTCAGGACCAAATAATAGGTTTTTTACCATAATATAAATTAGGCTAACTTAACTTGATAGCCACCTTATCTAACTTTGACATATCTTTTTAAGCCATTGTGGATTTCTAAAAATTCATTCATAATGCATGCCTATTGCGTATAAACTATACATTATATTATATAATACCTTTGTGCACAATTTCAAATTTCTCGACTCGTTAGTTTGGACTGTCTCCGGAGAAGTCAGTCTATATTATATTGTTGAATAAATATACTAGTGTATAACTGTACGTTGACGACTAGGTTTCTTATTTTATCTGGGTTTAAAATAAATGAAACTTCGTATAATACTCTTTTATTATTTTATATGAAAACTGAACAAATAAAAAAAAAATAAATAATAATTAAAATTATAACATAAAAAATAATATTTAAAAATGTATTTTTCTAATTTCAATATTATTTGTACTAGTTAAATCATATTTCGCTAAGACTTCATTAAAAACTCCTTGATACTGCAATTTTTTTTCATGTGAATGTATTTTAAAACGTCTTTTTATTTTATTCAACTAATTACAGTTCAGGGGAAATTCAGGATCTACTTTGAGAATTTATTATTTATCGTTATAATCAAAGACGTATACTATACGTCTACACTACACGTACCATACAACATTACGCAACAATTACAGTATCATAACACTTATGGTATTAATTAAAAATACAAAACATATGATTTAAATCCATACCTAAGAATATGTAAGTAAACGCGGGCTAGTAAATTAATAAAAATGTAAAATGTTTTAGTTTATTTAGAATATATTTTTTAATAAGTATATGTACATTTGCAAATATTATTTCTCCTATTTTAACCATAGTTTGACCATCAATAATGTAATTTTGAAACAAATTAATCTATTGAAAATAACGTCGTTTTAAATATAGGTACCAATTTAATAATTATTTTTATTTAATAAAAACACAATACATAAAAAATTATTCTTTAATTACCTAACAAAGTTGTTAAACCATAGGATACCAAGGTCGTAAACTTATATAATATATATAAATTGGATATTGAGTTTTAGCCAGAGGACATTTTATACACATTTAAATCCCGACAAGTATAACAATTTATTAAGAATAATTTATAAACACATCTATAAATATGACTGGCTGCATCCGAATTACCTACATGCCAAAAAAAAAATGTCCTAATTGCATGCCATCTCTTATAAGAGATGAGAGGGGTCTGTCCGATTGCATTCCACCTTTTAGAGGGGTATGTCCAAATTTCATGCCGTGTACACACAAGTTTTTTTATTATGCACGATATACTTATATGTAAAACTATTAAATAATTTTAAACTATTCCCTCTTTTTTTCATTTTGACATATTTTATTATTATAATTATTAATTATAATTTTTATTATTTTATTATTATATATATACTTGTACTATATTGTATATTGTCATTTGTCAAAAAAAGTTCACTAAATTTTATAATATTATTATTGATTTGAAATTCCATATAAAACTGTAAAATACATTCAATTGATTACCTTAAACTAAAATCGTTTTATTTAATATTCACAGTGCCATCTTCTCCTGTGATTTGGTACAATTTAAAAAAAAAAAGTATTTCAATCTAGAAACTTATCAGTTTCTATGCATGCGTTTTTAAAAAAAATAATAGACAAATACCCAAACATTGATTATATAATATAATAGACTAGGTACCTACCACAGAATATAACCCGCTTACCTACTTCCCGTTAATAATACACTTATTATTATTAATTAAGTATTAACAAGCGATTTCTTTACTATAGTTACTTTATCAACAATATTTGAAAAATATTAATATATTTATAAAATGCTACTTTCAAGCGAGCGTCATACGAGACCTCCGCGGTGGCTTGTCGAGCGTCCGGTCGGTTCAATCAATAGTGACAATTTAAATAGGTAAGTGTCAAATATTGACACTTTTACAGTAATGGCAACTCTTTACACTTTACAGAGATGAAAACTGCGCAAAGGGTGAGTGATAGAGTTATTGATACGAAATACGAATGTCAGAAGCGCCTGCAGGATTAAAGATTAAAGCCTCTGAGGCTATAAAACAATTATAGAGACACCTTCATCTAGGTGTGTTACGGCGTGAACCGTTGACTTTTTTTTTATATCGCAACAATCCCACATGGGCCGCATGCTGAGCTACGCGCCACTGGTTGCCGCATTTTCCTTAATACCTACTACTATCTGAGTTATCGTTATGGTCAATTTATAATTAACTAAAAGAGCAAATCCCACACTAACGTGTTTTTATGGTTTACTAAAATGTATGCAAATTACTAGGAAAATAACAAAGCTTAGGTCTTGCTAAATTGTTTATATTAAGTAAAAACAAATACCTATTGGTTTTAACATAGATATCTGATATTTATAAAATGAACGTCCCATGGACGCATGTGTGATATTTTGGTGTGTTGTGTGTATAGAAATTAAAAAGTGTTATTATAACTTATAAAGTTATAAATAACTTTTAAAATTCATAACTTTCGGATATAGGAGGATATAACTCTGTATGGAACTCGAATATTCGAGTATCTGATGTTATTGTATATCAAACATTTTAAGTTAAATTTTTAACTTGAAAACTTGTTATACAATATTATTATTAACTTTTTTTTTTTATTATGGTATCGAGGACTGGAGGAGGAACCATGGTACCAGTACTTCTCCTCCAGCCCCAATATTATTATTAACTGACAATTGTTATTATTTCTAGTTATTTCATATTTCATATTTATAATATTACATACAATATATTATATAAACATATTTGTTATTTATTATTCAGTGTGCACTCTTCAAGTAAGAAATAAGACGTGTTCATTTTGAGTGAAATCTAATATAAACTAAGTTGGCATATAAGTTGTAATTATTTATCAGATAAATTTACTGGAAGAGGATTTCCGTGAGATTGTATGGTTGAACCGGTAGGAATAACTATCAGTTCTGCTATCTGCAAAAAAAATTACAGACATAATATTATAATATACTCACTAATATTTTGAGTATTGAATATTCATATGACATAATTGTAACTTATATAAGTATATAACTTATAAGACAAACTTCAACACGAGGAGGCGTCTTCAACGTAGTGATCACCATGGCTGCTACATCTTCCGGTATCAAAGCTGGTCTTGAACTTACAACCTGAGAAGAAGGTCTGAATTTAGCGGTGTTGAAAATGTCCGTATTATCCACGCTTCCCGGACTGATGCTCTAAAACACGATTTTTCAAACTATCTATACTATTTATCCATAAGTATTTACATACCTATCTAACGTAAAAAATATTATATAGGTACTCGTACTGTATAATTTCATACAAAATAAATATGTAGTTAGTGATCAAGAATTCCGTGAAATAAAATTATTATTAATTTTGTTACAAAATTGGAGTAATAATGTAATATAATATCACTCGAACCAGTCGAACCTAATATAACAAGATAGGTATTATAGTTAGGTTTGATTATAAATATTAAATATATATAGGTAGTAATCAATAACTTGAATGAGTTTGATGGTTAATAAGGAAGTGAAAATGAAGAATCGTTATTTGACTAAGAGAAAAGTATGAGGAATTGAGGAAGGAACTGAAAAATGTGTACGGTAGTAATAGGAACATTGCAATTGGAATGTTTTGAAAGAATAATTATTTTAAAACAAAGTTGAATTTTCTACTGTAATTTAATTTTTTGGCTATTCTTAAAAAAACTTAATCGACGTTACTGACGAGGTAGATAACAAGATTAGATATAAGGTATGTAGTAGGTATATTTATTAAACTTTCCCACATAGTTTTCGAAAACAATTCATGCCATTTACTTATTTGTGTACATGATATAATGTCAGTATAAAGTGATGCAAGATGGCAATTGCTTGGAAATAAAATGTAGCTGAAAATTAGCTATTGAGTGGTATATTTTAGTTATTGTCTTATATGGATTAATCAAACTTTTACCCAAAAATTGAAATACGTCACTAGGGTGTACTAATAGAAAATTAAAATTAATAAAGTTTATTAGAAAAAAAAGTTGAAAATTTCTAATTGAACGACATCAAGACGTGGTATGTTCCTATTTATAACCAAAAAAGATTAATGTCAAAAAACATAATGGGTATAATTCAGGGTCTATTCTAAGGACTTTTGTCAACAACACATTACACATTACATTCCCTCTGCCCCTCTATCAAAGGTCACATTTATAACTCTACTCTTAACTATTCTAAAATATAATTATAAAAGATATAAGTGATATAACAATAAAACTAATAAACATTGCAAAAATAAATATATTTCGACCAAAACATTTGCCATTTTAAATATAGTTTTAAATAAGTATAGTCAGTATAGAATTGTATTGTGTAATATAATTATAAAAAATAAATGTTAATACTTTTAATTATAGCTATGTTAAAATTCAATATAATATAATATTAAACAGAAAAGTAAATTGGAATTGAATCGAAAGAAACCAAGGCCTGCAAATACCTATTATAATGTTATATTTATGACCCATATAAATTGTTTATTATACAATACACATAATTCTAAATCATACTAGTATGATTGTTTGGCGTAAGCAAGTACCGATAAGATAATCGATTTCCGAAAAAATAATCTTTAAAATAATACATATAATTAGTCAAATAATTTAACATGTATAATATTATACATATTTATTTATAATATTTAAAATTTGAAAATCAATTCACTCAAATGGTACGCATAATTCCCACAAATTTATGACATCTGTGGTTTTTCAAAAATATAATTTTCGAATCATTTCACCAACTTCCTCATACGTAATATTATTATTATAACATTATCCACAACATAAAAATGTATTTCCAACAACGCAAAACATTTTCTCAACATCGCAAAGAATGCTCAACAGCGCTTTACAATATGCCCTGGTATAATTATATTACAAAAATTGACTTTCATTATTTTATAATAATAATAACTATATACTATTATAATAATAATAGTATTATTGTTCTGTGTTATAGACATTTATTGTCCGATTATTTTTAAATATTGTTCTTCTTGGTTATTTCAAATATGTATACAGTAATTGTATGTAATTAATAAATACTTTGAAATAACTGTAAGAAAATCAATTTTACCTAATAAAGTAATAAAATAAATAATTTGTGTTTTATTATTTTAGTGCAAAAATATAATAGCAGATTTACAAGAAATTTTATATACAACTATTTTTAAACTAATTAAAGCTCTATATATTTTTACGTTGAGCTCAAAAGTTTTTGAATTAAATTGAAAAATCTTTAAAACTACTCTCTTTGACCAAATTTCATCCCTCTTGTGCAGAGACGTATTCAGAAATTTGGCGCCCGGGTGCCAATGTTTTTTCGCCCTCCCCCCCACCGAAAAATTTTTTGCGACTTTTTCAACATACCGAGCGCATTGGAGCTTTCTTTCCGGTGACAACGGCCGTTATCGTTATCCTTTTTAGAACAAAAGTTAGAAAAAAAAATTTTTATAGTATAAGTCGTAAATACTTGAAAATTTTACCAGTTATTTAGATTGCCATTTTCTTTACGTGATTTGATTTTCAAAATATTTTGACTTTTTTTGAGCTATTTATAGACAATTGAAATTTTCAATTTTTTTTTATTTTTTTTTTATAAATGTTGATAAAAAATATTTAGCTGGGACAAATTACTTGAAAATTTAATTGAAAGGTCCACATAACTTCTTCTAACTCTCATTCAAAAATTATAAAAATACATTGCACAATTTTTTTTTTATTATTATTTGAAGTTCAAATATTGACAAAAATTCGTTAAAATCATGAATAGGTATTTTTCACTATTTGGTATTTAAAAATTTATAAATATTTTACTATCAAAAGCTAAGAATTGAAAATTTAATAATATGCTGTCCATAAGTTAAGCTTAGAATAATTATATAAAAAAGTTTGAGGATTATTCAATTTAAAAAAATTTACGAGTATTTAAAGTTTTAATTTTAATTTGAAATCAAAAATACACTTGTAAAATTACGTTTTACTAATAAATAATTTTCGATTTTTGTTATTTTTAAAAAATTATCAAACGTAAGATCTTGAAGCTTTTACTTAAATGTTTGAATTTGTTTCAAAATAGAATATATGACAATATTTAGATATAATATATCCCAGACTGACAAAATATCATCTTCGTTCAGAATCGTTTTTCGTATACAATGATACCTATCATTGCATTCAAATTTAACCTACCCTAGTCCGAGATCCACCCCACCACCTAATGTACAGCTGAGCGATACTCACTTACCCGCTTTTTTTTTTCGAGCTTTAAAGGAACTAAACTCATTGATTATATCATCATAGTCTAAACCAAGGGTCACAAATTAATATTTTTGAAGGGCCACATAAGGAATCTAAAAATTTTTCGCGGGCCATCAAGATCCTAAGTACATATTTACATTATATAAAAACTAATAATATTAAACAAAAATAATAATTTACAATTATAACACATATAATTTTGTCGTAATATGTGTTATTTATTTTTTGTCTGCGGGCCGAATAAAATGTGTCGGCGGGCCATATGCGGCCCGCGGGCCGCCATTTGGTGACCCCTGGTCTAAACCTTTTGTAATATCTGATTCGATGTTTAATATGGCGATACTGTTTAGTCGTTCATCAGTTATCCTCGACCGCAAATAACTTTTAATTCGTTTTAGTTAACGATCGTTAACGATCGCTCTGAAGAGCAGTTAGACACAGGGCAACATAGATACATTCTTAGAAAAATATTTACTATTAATATATTATTTTTCATTTTCATTTTCATTAACAGAAGATGGGTTATGTAAAAATCTAATGCCGCCCGGGGCGATCGCCCCCTCTAGCCCCCCCCCCCTAAATACGTCACTGCTCTTGTGGCATGGGAAATAGGTAAGTAATCAAAACAAAATTCACCACAAATTATTTTCTCATAACACTTAAAAAAATGGGGGGGGGGGGGGTACCTGTATCAAAAATTTTCAAGTTAAATAATTAGGACTGCCCTAGTATACATAGCTGAAGTCTACTGTAAATAGCTGAAGAACTCACCGTTACTTTAATCTTTGAATTGACGAGACTTAGTTCGTGCCGAAGACCTTCGCACAGCACCGTGATGGCTGTTTTAGAAGCATTGTACATTTTATGCGCGTAATACGGTGTGATGGAATGACCGCAAATACTATGAATATATTATATATATATATAGATATATTATTGTATTATGTATAAGTATAATTAAACCTAAATAAAATAATAATGCGCTTTATAGTTTATTGTTGTATATGATATATCATATTATACAATATACATAGATTAGTAATAATGCGAATAAACCCGCATATATTATTAATTGTTCAATAGTTATTACTTATTAGTATAGTGACTTGATAGACTCTATCAAGTCACTATAGTTATTAGTATGGGCTTGTACTTTAGGTATAGTTGGTATAGCTATTTAATAAGCTATATGATCATTGATCATAATATTCATAATATTATAATGATTATAATGAATTATATAATAATTATTAATTATTACTTCTAAACAAGAATAGTGCCACTGCCAAATATATTATAGGAGTAATAAACCCACATAATAATATTTATATTATATTATACTCGGTTCACTACGTGATTAGTGTTTAATGATTATGTAATAATATTTATTATTTACCTGTTAATTTGAATAATGTGCCCATTAATATTGTTCTTAGACATCGATCGGTACGCTTCTCTCGAACACACGCATTGTGCCAATACGTTGATATTCATGAAAAACGTCCAGTCTTTCAATGTACCGTCTGTAGAATCCGGAATATATCATAGTAAAAACATAAAATTATACCCAGATCTAGGGGTTGTAACTAAGATGTAGTATTTGGTGGAAAAAAAACAAGTTTTATATTGGTAGTAGGGATATCTTTAGGGTGAGCCGGACAATTGTCGACGAATAGAATAATTTTTCTCTTTTGTTTACCGAAAAGTGCATCTAGCTGTTGAATCCAGTTCGTGAATAGTGTTTCTGTTATCCATGCACGATTTTGAGCAAGGTATTCACATGGAAACGTACGAACATTTTTGAAACAGCGAGGAGACCTACTTTTTCCAATGACGACCAACTTTAATTTATGGGTTCCAGTAGAATTTGTACATATTAAAACTGTAAGACGTTCCTTGCTTAACTTTCCGTCTTAAGCGAGTTTTACTGTATTATAATATTCTATAATCTATTTTGTTTCTAGTTTTGTTTCATCGGTTTTATCTTTTATTAATATCATACCAATTACAACAACATTTAAGTTGATTAAAATTCGATAATTTGGCCATTGACCACCGGGTACATAAACACGCCTATATATATTATATTTAATTATAATATGGTACTCACCCAACAGACTGCTCCGCATTATGATACCAGCGTTGTTAACCAACACGCTGACACCGCCGAGCTCAGCGTTCACCCAGTCAAACACATCCTGCACTGCTTGTTCGTCGGTAATGTCGCAGGTCTTAGGATAGAAAATTCCTTGTTGATTGTTGTCTTTTGGAGTCGACGTAGCAGTTTTCGAGTCGTCTTCTAACGAATTTGCTAGTTGCTATGTGTATAATTATAAACAATTACCAATATTATGTATATTATATATAAAATATTAATATTTTTTACTAGCTTATTATACATAAAAATATTGCTATAATATTATAATAACTAATAAGTCCATTAGTCCATAGGTAATATAGTCCATTTATTTATTTATTATATGATTACATTTATTAAAAATTTATCGGATTTTCTGATTTCGGGATTTATCTTTCGATAAACCATCTGCGCAGACAGCAAACTTGAAAATTTAAGGTGTGACTAACTTAGTCTAACAATATATCATCAGATCAGGCTCGGATTAATACAAACGTAGGTCCTAGGCAAAACCGAACTGGAGGAGGGTCCAGGGGTCCGAACACCCAAGATTTTTTTAAAAATAGAAATATTTTATAGTGATGAATAAAGTTAATTGACTATACATTTTCAGTATTGATATTAAAAAATGTTGAACCCCCCTCCAACATTTTTTTCAGATGCAGCCTTGGCCCTAGGCACAGTGCTTTTAATTCCTATGCGCTTATACAGCACTGCGGTATCCAGTATTTAAATGGATATAAAACCTTCTGTTTAGTAGAGGAAGTGTTGGATTTCGATGTTAATCCTTTGAAAAAAGAAAATCAAATCTAAACTTTTATATGATAATAATTTTAATAAATTTTAAAAACAATTAATTTTACTCAGTCTACAAATGTATAGAAAATTAAATTGTTAAAACCATAAAAAAAAACCTATTTTACACCAATTTGAATATTTCTTTATCCCTTGTATTTAAGTATTAAATAAGATAATTGTAACAAAAAAAATTTAGTAGCCTCACATTTTATTTTTGTAGGCCCCAAAAGTGTTCATAGGCCCTAGGCACAGTGCCTATAGTGCCTATGTGCTAATACGGCCCTGCATCAGGGGTGGAAAACCGTCCGTGCCACGAAAAATATTATGTATACCTATTACCTATATTATATTCAATATTGTAAAAAAAAATATTGTACTTTTATTGTATGATTAATGTATTAATATAAAAAAGTTTAATTTGGATACATAATATTATAATCATATATATTACTTTGTTAATTATTTATTTTATTTCTTGATGTGATTTAAAATAACGATAACCTATTTATAAAGTAAAATTATTTTAATTTTTCGCGTGCCATGGATTTGCCATCCCTGCACTATATCATAAGATATTTAGATATTTACCTAAATAATTATTATATAGGTACCTATATATATATTATTAGTTTCCAATATCTAAATTAATATAGCTCAACGATTACAACTATATGTATAAAAAGATAAAAACAAGAATGGTCGTTAAAAATAATATAGCATACAAAGATACAACTGAAAACGTAATTAGGTACATTGAGATTAAATTAAGAATCTAGCAAATTCGAAATACTTTAACAATAGGTCTAGATGGGTGAAGATATGGAATCATGAACATGGTTTGGAGCGATTGGCGAATTTATAAACCCTTTTTATTGTTTATTGGAAATAAATAAAAATAGAGAATTTACTCGTTGGTATTTACCTATACTCTTGTTCCTCTTATCGGTATTATAACCACAAAATTTTTTAAATATACCTATTAATAATATTATAGTACCTAATATATAATATATAAATACGCCACAAATTTTTGTATGGCTACAACACAAAAAAAAAATTTAACGTTGACTATATTGTGTGTACTATATAGTATACACGATTACTGATAAAGGCAAAAAACCTACCTCGAGCTTTTCCGACTGAACGTCCAATCCAATTACGTTTACACCGTGTCGGAGCAGCTCTAGTGTCGTGGCAGCTCCTATGCCCGAACCCGCGCCTGTGACGATCGCGTTTCCACGTCTCCACTGATCCATGTTAATATTATGCAGTAGATACGGTCGACCGTAATATTAGTCGTTTATTGGGTAGGTACAAGATGAGTTAGAGCGGTATTGTAAGTGACCAAGCTTTTTATAAGATGAGTAATGAGTTTTTAATTTTTTTGATTGGTTTGCGTATCGACTGTACCTACGTCAATTTAAACGCGAGACGCGATAATAATACTATTGGAGGTGGTCGATAAATAAATACTAACAGGTGTCTTATCAATAAACTGGTAGATAGGTAATATTATGAGTATTATGATAAAACGACAAATTTTAAATGAATTATAAGCTATTCTATTTGATCGAAAATCGTCCGTCTAATACTCTAATTTACATAGAAACTCACAACGGTAACAATAAATTGTGTATATTTGTGTTTCGACATTACTTCATACTTCAGTGTTTAAGTAGTTTACGCTAAACAACGATAAAGCTTTAACTATTCATACAATAAAAGGTAGTAATACTACAGAATAGATTAAATTTAATCTATTCTGTGGTATTACATATTATCATGATTCATAAGCATATGCTTATACACAGTGAATATCAAAAATCATATACTGCAGGATGCCAGAATGCAGTGGGTTTGACATGACGTTTAAGATAGATCGAAAATCATTTTAATTTAATATTTATTAATTATTATTAATTATTATATTAATAATTTTTAATTTCAATATCTAGATACTAAACATCACCATAACTCTGTAGGTAACTATTTAATCGTTTACTTCCCTCTTGTGCGAGCAATCTACTTTTATAATATTCAATGTTTCAATTATTTGCATATAAGTACCTATTCAAAATGTAGTTAGTTACTTCTTCGGCTAGATATTATAGTTTAGGTAACAATTTCTATTATTTTTTTTATTTTTTTTTTTTTGTAAAATGCAACTTAAACTCCATAATTTACCTATCCACGAACACAATTACTAATTTGACTCTTAGCCCGCAGTTTTAGGTACCTAATGAATAGTTTGAGTAAATAATAACGGTACTTATCGGTTATTATTATAACTAATAAGTAATAACTAAACAATAATCAAAATTGTGAGTAATAATAAATGAATTACTCAGTGATTTACATGGCTTTTACCTAACGGCTTCAAAGTCAAACCAATTCCCAAGAAGATTAAAGAGATAAGCCAATCTAGCCCCTCCACCATAATTATTGAAAAACGTCCAGAGACTACTTCTAGAGGCCTACTTTAGTCATAGAGTGCCAGCGTGTAGCGTGATAAGTAGGTAGGTACCTATATAATTTAGCCATCACGTGGTACCGTGTATCATAAATTCTGAATTCATAACAATTTAAGAATTAATTATACTTTATTATCTTAAGTTTTTGAAATATTTTTTAACAGTGATTTACAACTTTATGATAATATACCAATGCTATAATTCATTCTTTGTTATGAACAGAACTCGGAAATTGTTATAGCATTAAAAAAGTATACTTTTTAGCGCTTTAATATAGGTACACTCAGAAAAACGCAAAAATTTCACCAAATATTGATTTATTGATTTATAAACAAAATAAAATTGTCCATAAAAACTTTTTTTATAAAGAAATTTTTAGATTTTTTTAATAATTAGTACAAATTTTATATATTTTTTTAGTATATGGTATTAGGTATTTAGAAACTATTGTTTAGCTCTGGAACGTAAATATTAAATGACGACGTACCCTATAATTGCAGTACAATGTATCTGACATATATTTAAAAAATAACAAAATTATCGGAAATAAATTGACCAATGTTATCGATTAATTACCGATAACGTTCCTATACGGTTATACTACTATTTAAAAATCAAAATACATATTTTCGTTCATGTATTTGTATATTTAAATACCTACTTTATTGGAATTAAATTGTTTATTTTTTTTTTACTACATAAAAATATGCCTAAAAATAGCACTAGAAATTGTAAATATGGATAATAGGATAAATTACTAAAAAAAATCTTATACATCACTCTATACGAAGTTAAAAGTTGTAGTGCATTTTGCATTATTTGTATCAAGTATACAAACTAACATAACAATCATAACATGTAAAATTCTTTTGAAAATACCTTTTTTGTGCTATATTAAAACAAATAAAATTACTTGAGTTATTGTTTAAAAATGCTCATAACTCGCTTTAAAATTAAAATATTGAAAAAAAAATACTCCCAACAAATCACGTTTATGCTAAGACTTAAGCGGCTAAATTGAATGTAGATTTGCGGTTCTAAACTTTAACGACAAAGACAAACTTTGCGAGCAAGAGTCCTCTTAACATCTATGAGAAGTTTTTAAAAAATGTAACTTATTTGAGTTAAGGTTTTTTTAATACTTATTTTTTTGTCTTTATTTCAGTATTTCTATAATTATTAATTAGCACATTTTATAGTAAAGTAAGAATGCATTTTGCAATTTGCAATTATTAAGTATCTAATATTTTATATTTTTGAATAATGATTATTTTGCTCTTTACAATTTCAAAAAAACTCATAGAAAATTTATTTCTTGAAGAATTCAACAAACTACCAATTATAAAGTTAAACTATTTGAGCTAGTATACTTCTTAATACAAGGAATGCAGTCAAATTAGAATGAAACTTCAGAATGGATATGATTTCAAAGCCCTGATACATTTTTCAATTTATTATTTTTATACAGTAATATCTGCATTATATAAGAAGATTTCATAGCAAAACATAAATTACAGGAAGTCATAATGCAGCTGCAAAATCTCAACTAATATGACCTAGAGTAAGGGTGGGGGACCTTTTAAGTCATATGCAAAATGTCAGAATTTGTAATCAATCAAAAAATTCATATGCCAATAATTTGTGTTCCTAGGTACAATATATAAAAGCGGGTAAGTGAGTATCGCTCTGCTGTACATTAGGGGGTGGGGTGGACCTCGGACTAGGGAAGATTAAATTTGAATGCAATGATAGGTATCATTGTATACGAAAAACGATTCTGAACGGAGATGATTTATCAGTCTAGGATATATTATAATTAAATATTGTAATATATTCTACTTTGAAACTAATTCAAACATTTAAGTAAAAGTTTCAAGATCTTACGTTTAGTAATTTTTTAAAAATAAAAAAAATCGAAAATTATTTATTAGTAAAAAGTTATTTTACACGTGTATTTTTGATTTCAAATTAAAATTAAAACTTTAAACACACGTAAAATTTTTTAAATTGAACAATCCTCAAACTTTTTTATAATTATTCTAAGCTTAACTTATGGACAGCATAGTGTTAAATTTTTAATTCTTAGCTTTTGATAGAAAAATATTTATAAATTTTTAACTACCAAATAGTGAAAAATGTTCATGATTTTGACGAATTTTTGTCAATATTTGAACTTAAAATGCTAATAAAAAAAAATTGTGCATATGTATTTTTATAATTTTTGAATCAGAGTTAGAAGAAGTTATGTGGACCCTTCAATTAAATTTTCAAGTAATTTGTCCCAGCTAAATTTTTTTTATCAACATTTATAAAAAAAAAAATAAAAAAAAATTGAAAATTTCAATTGTCTATAAATAGCTCAAAAAAAGTCAAAATGTTTTGAAAATCAAATCACGTAAAGAAAATGGCAATCTAAATAACTGGTAAAATTTTCAAGTATTTACGACTTATACTATTTGAATAACAACAAATATCAAAAATCGTTTGAGGCTAAACCGTTATTTAACGCGGTTTTGTAAAAATTTAAATTTCAAACACTCCTAAAAATTTTTTGACTTAGTCCGGTAGTTTTTTTTACAGATATTTGAAGAAAAATGTATGGAGAACCTTGTACCAAATTTTCAAAACTTAGTTATAAAAGAAAAAAATTTTACGATTTTTTAACCACAAAATTACTTGCCAATTTTCGCAATTTTGACATATTTCGTATAAATTCGAACTTTAAGTACTTATAAAAAAAAATTGTGACTAACGATTTCGGATTTTTTTTCATCAATTTAAGAACAACTTATAAGAAACCTTGTATTAAATTTTCAAAATTTTCTGGCCGGCCAAAAAATTTTTATCGTTATTTTTAAAAAAAATTCTCATAAAAATCAAAAATTGCAATTGTTTATAAATAGCTCAAAAAAAGTCAAAATTCTTTGAAAATTTAACTGTGTATGGAGAACGCTAACATAAATATTTGGTGAAAATTTCAAGTGTTTACATCGATTAGTTTTTGAGTTATAGCAAAATAAAAAATTCGATTTTTTTGAAAACTGTTGGAAAATGTTTACTTTTCACCTCTATAATGCACCAAGGATATCCAATTTGCAATCGGAAACCACCCCCAAAGTTTGAAATTGAAGCATTATTTCGACTAGTTATGCTGTACACAGACACAAAAAAAAAAAAAAAAAAAAAAAAAAAACACACATCATTGTAAAATCAATACATTCATCACTCCGTTTAGAATCTAATATAAAAAAAAATATTAACAATATAAAATTTTTTTCTCAGGATGGGGGTCTTAAAAATGTTTAGCAAACTTATTTCAAATATAGTTGTGTATTTTATTAGTCTTGAATATTTTAATGAAAATTAAGTAAAATTAGTTTTATTTGTTAATGTATTATTCCTCTGTTTTAATTTTAAATAGTTCATTTTGGAAAATAAACTTTCATATAATATTAGATGTACAGTTGCAAAATTTGTGTTTATTTGGAATGAACCGTTTTTTTTCAAAAGTAAACAATATCATACCTGGAAACAGTAGAAATAGTAAGTTTCAATTTTTTTTAATTGATAATTAAATTTTTTTAGAAATAATAAATAATTTTGTTCACTTTTTTTTCATAAATGCTATATTAAATAATGAAAAAAAAATATTTTTGCATATCATGGAAAAATGGCCATTTTGCACACCTATCATAGATTTACCACCCCTGATCTAGACACTAGTATACTACTAGTACTTAGTAGGCACTAGGCAGTAGTAATTTAACTTAAGTACATTTTTTGAGAGAAATGTGTTTTGTTAAGTGTAAACTGATTAAATTGGAAAAATCAATTAACATAATTTAATTTAATTATACATAAAATTACATAAATTAATTTTATTTAGAATATAAAAATATAAGAAGAAACTCTGCCCATAACAATAATAACAAAACAGCATAACTAAAATTATTATTGTTCAGCTGATGTAATACAAGACAATCAAGTAAGTTACTATATTTACTGAAAGTAAAAAATGATTCAATTTTATTAAATACAAATTCCAGCATTGATATTACATAATATTAAAAGCATTAAAAGTTACTTTTTGTGTAATGTAAAATAGTAAACTAACACTTAAATAAATATTAAATTCAAAAATAATAAATATATTAAGTATGACAAATAAGTAACTCCAATAAATATTATATTTATAAGTGTTTTTAAAAAAATTTCAGGCATTTAATAATAATATACAATTACAAATGTTTTTAAAAATTATGTGCATTTATGTAAAAATTAATATTAAAAAAATTATTTGATACTATTTTTTTTCAATAATCTACTCTTTTGTATTAACTATACCACTGTTTTTAATCATGTTTAGGAACTAATACAATTAATGTCAAACAATTTTGATGACACAATGGAGATCTTCAGCAGAAGGCCTGTGTTTTGCTGTAATTTTTAAAAATTTTCTAATCTTCCTGTAATAACCAGGACAGTTCCATGTGGTATTATGTGAACCTCTTCTAAACCTGACAATCTGTTTTAAAGGTCCACAATAAGCATCAAATAAATTGGTCATCATTGATGGAGGAACTAATGTATCTTCTTCGCCAGAAACAAATAATATTGGTACTTGCAGTTTGCCCATTTTCCAATTGGACATATACTAAGATGAAGAAAAAAAAAGATTTAAAATTAGATAATTATTTTACATTTCATTTAAATTACCTTATTTTTGTACAAAAATAAAGGGATGTATTTCAAAAGTTCAGAAGACATAAGTTCTATTGCCATATCTGGTATACATGTAAATGTATTCTCAACAATTACACACCAGATTTTTTGGGCATATTCTAATCGAGCAGCTAAATCAATGGCAACTGCACCACCTATAAAACAATATACTTGATTAAATATTTGACAATAATTGAAAAAATGCTCACAGAAAAATGTATTACCTAACGAACGTCCAAATACTATGATTCGACCAAGATTTAGATCATTACGAGTTAAAATAAAATCTATTGCTGCACTTGCATCCATGTAGAAACCTCTTTCTGAAGGTGATCCTTGAGACAACCCATACCCACGATATTCTAGCATTACAATGTTGCATCTCAGTTCATTATAGAAGCCCACTACATTGGTTAATCTACAAAGATATTTTTAAATATTTTTAAAACCAATATAATACAGTAAAATATTTCTCATACCTATGACCCATGTTTCCTGCATTTCCATGCAAGAATAAAATGGTTGGTACCATTTTAGAAAAATCTCCTGGTTGTTTTATCAAGAATAAGTGTAATCGTGTGCCATCTAAACTTTTGATGAATAAGTTTTCATATGGCAAACCATACATTGATGGCTGTGGTACAAAAATACGAGAGTGATCAGGCAGGTCTGGATAATATAATAAGTAATCTTCCGAATGGTAAATAAACCCTAATGATAAAATAAAATATTTAATTAGAACCAATAATGTTGTTGCACAATAGAACCAATAGAATGAATAATTTACTTACCGACAATACTCATGAGCAGAAAAGATAGTGCTAGTAATCCACCACAGAACCAGTATATCAAAAAAAATGTGATGACTGTTGCTCCAGCACTGAGGGCACTGAACGCCATGTAACATTTTGTTGACATAGTCCGCCAAAGGGGCAGACACAGTTTGTCATCGCGGACAAACCATGTTTGCAATCGTTCCATCACGGAACAAGTGCAACTATTGGAGCGCTAAAATTAAACAGACCATAGTATATTAAAGCAAATAAAGAAGAATTGTTATCTAGCCCATATTCTTTGAAACCGTACAAACTACAAGGGGTTACAAAACCCAAACATATTTGACTCATGTACGGATGGAAGATTATGGGTCTTTCACTCATGATTGGTTAGTTTTTATTGTTATTTATTTACCATTGTAATCAAGGTCTTACCAGTGAATCAAACGTCGTTTTTTTTCCTTTTCGTTTTCTGTCCGCGTACCATTTTACATTGACCAATTACACCACGGAGGGTGCGATTCAGGAAGATCGAAACACTATAGTCCAAAAATAAAATCAGAAAGAAAAACAAATTTTAAATAATACTTCTGTTCGTGAGCTCAACTAAACCGTACAAATTAAATAAATTTAGTGAAAAAAACGATATTCGGCCACAATAATCGCTATCAGAATAACATATTAATATCACGATGCATATTCATAGTTGTTATCTGCATTTTAAAAATGAAAATCGAGATAATAATTCGAAATGAAACGATCAAAACAAATGTCTGTACATTACAACAGGAAAATACAGCCGTTGTAGACGGTTTGTCGTTGCTCTATTAATTATTAATATAATTGTAACTAAAATATACCTAACATTATAACAACAAAGTACCCAACAGCCAACAGGCGACAATCAACATATTACATTAAATGTACTGTTATCAGGTCGAGTTATTAGTGAGTTTATCGTTCATGCAAACATGTTACAGCCCAAGGTTTATAGATAACACTAATAATAGTACCTACTAGTCCCTATTTTCGTGTGCAGTAGCAAAAAAAGTAGACGAAAAAAAGTTTATGTTTACCAGTTAGGTACAACCCTTGAAAGATGTTTGTATAGATATGCTAAAAAAAAAAATGGCTAAATATGTTGTAGCAAAATTTACAAAAATAGGGACTGGTATTTACTATTTAATATTAACTATATAATGATATAAGCTTTAGACTACCACGGCTTCAAATATTTTAGATCGAGCTGATCTAGGCGGTAACTGAAAACAATATCGGGCGTCCAACATTTTTTTTAAATATATATACTGAAATTTTATAGTCAATAAATTATAATCACCACTAAAATATTTTTACTTTTATAAATTTCAGGGAATCCGGACCCCCGGAGGCCTGGACCCAGTAGACCCTCCCACATAGTTACAGTCTTGGAGCTGACCATAGATATCAGATAGTATAGAGAGCTATATAGAGCTGTAAAGCTATATACGCTACACACTATTATTGTATTTGTAATTTGTATACATCCTTGGTACTAGAGGCTGGTGTAACTCAATTTTGATATTTGCAAGTCTCCTTCGACGCGTCGGAGTTGGCCGAATGAAAATAATTTTACTGGAAATACAGTCAATAATGGTAATATGATATCTAGAATTCGGTCACTAATAATAAGATAATTTCGATTGCCATGTTTGAGAGTCTAGCAATCAGTTATCATCCGATGTAAAAGTTTGTCCCTACGCTTGACCGGTGCTTTTTTTGTAAATAAAAAAATTAATGCATACCGAAGATGGCAATTGCGAATATCTATAGCAACAGCGAATTATCATAGGTACCTCCTTCCGTTGAAAATCTGATGCTGTATTGTTGGAGAATAAGTTAAAGTCGAATACCGTTATCGCGTATAATGTATGTCAATCATATCATGCTAAAGATCCCTGACTACATCCAAAGTGTCCAAAGTTTATGGATTATAGCATCTATTATATATATATTATATTATTCATATATTATAAACCTTGGACTACCAATACGGCCAGCTTAAAATATTTTGACCAGATAGATGCCAGATATTTATAATACATAAGCATTTAAAGTATTATATTATACTTTTAACCTTGACAAAATAGACTACTTGGCTCAAAAATGTTTTTTTATAAGAAAATTTAAGCTCAAATTTGAATAAAGTTTACCAAAATCACAACAATTACAAACTATAGTATTTTGTAGAAAAAATTTATAACATCTTCAATTTTTAAAGCTAAGGTTTAAAAATGAAGTGTTATATTCCTCATAAATATTTCCAACTGGAAACTAAAAATCTAAAAATTTATATAAAAAAACACATTTTTTATAGACATTTTAGAATCAAAGTTAGAGTACCATGTTCATTGTTTTGTTTTAATTTAAAAATATTAAATTCGTGGGGACTTAAAAAAATTTAAAACATTAACTATGAAGTTTACATTTTCAAAAATATTAGCATTGATTATAAATACTACTACTATCAATGATATTAGTATAAGATATTTTCAAAATACGTAGGTTATCGGCGGCCACTGGATGGAGACGCGGCCGATGAGATTACTGCAAGAGGAAATCCACGGAGAGTATTAGTGCGTTGTAACACTTGTAACGTTGTCCGCTGACTACTTTTTTCATACTACTGCAATCCCGACAGGGCCGTATAGCGCGTAGGCACTATAGGCACTGTGTCTAGAGCCTACAAACATTTTTGGGGCCCACAAAAATAAAATGTGTGGCTACTATTTTTTTTTGTTACAATTTATTTTCTTATTTAATATTTAAATACAAGGGATAAAGAAATATTCAAATTGGTGTAAAATAAGTTTTTTTTTATGATTTTAACGATTTAATTTTCTATATATTTGTAGACTGAGTACCTAAAATTAATTGCTTTTAAGATTTATTAAAATTATTATCATATAAAAGTTTAGATTTGATTTTTTTTTGTTTTTAAAGGATTAACATTGAAATTTAACACTATACTTTCTCTCTTAAACAGTAGGTTTAACCCATTTAAATACTGGGCATCGCAGTGCTGTATAAGCGCATAGGAATTAAAAGCACTGTGCCTAGGACCAAGGTTGCAACTGAAAAAAATTTCGGAGGGGAGGGTTCAACAATTTTTTTTAAATATAAGTATACTGAAAATGTATAGTCAATTAACTTTATTAATCACTATAAAATGTTTCTATTTTTAAAAAAATCTTGGGGTGTCCGGACACCTGGTGCCTAGCGCCTACGATTAAATTAATCTGGGCCTGAATCCCGCCGGCCCAGTATCGCCACCGATCACCGCCGGTTCCGTAGCATCGACACTATTCGCTCATTCCGTGTTTTGGTCGCCGACGTTAGTCGCTAGAATCGTCATCTACTAATTATAATGTCATCGTTGCGCTCGTCATCGCGCACAAGCTCCATCGCCGTAAACCGTTCTTTCCGCGGCCGAAGCGTTTTGAGCTTTGCCTCCCGTAATGGTCAACGCATCAAGTACCCGGCCAAACGCACCCACGACACTCATCGTTTACCCACGCTCCGCAGGACCTGTCACGAGAATGTTGCAAAGGTGTACACTGTACAGTGGCCTACAACTTGCAATATCTTGCACTAACTAAACATTCCCGTATCCTTCCTTTTGGTAATAAGCCACTTGCTTATAACCTTTTTCTAAACATATTTTGTTTTGGCCTACAAGGCTACAACATGGTGTGTTGTCTATATTTTTTTGTTTTTTCTTAAAGCCACTGGTAAATTTCACATTTTGTTTTTTTATGCTCAATTTTGTACTACTTTGAGTCACTAGATTTTTTTCATTAATTTAATTATTCTAGAATTTAAAATGTATTTTTCTGCTCGTCACTAAGCCAGGATTTTTTTTATTTGTTAAAAATGTCAATAAAATTTCTCTGTATATACAAAAATTATTGTTTCTTTTTTTTTGTATTGTTAATGAATAATGATAATCGAATTTTATATCGAAATAACTATATCCAATTAATGAAATTATGAATAATAAAATCGTTAATATACAATATAATAATATTTTTGTATTATGTATATAGACACCATAGGCGTGCGCACGGGGTATGCAGGGTATGCACTTGCATACCCTGCGACAGACGCTTAGGGAACATGAACGTCATGAATAGGGCTCGGATGTTGATGACCTTAAAAACAGTAAAAAATGACCATAAAAATGGCAAAAAAATGTCCTAAAAAAATTACAAATATTAGTTTTATAAATTTATCAATGCTTACAAATTATTTAAAAATCAAGATCATTGCATTGTACAATTAGAGCGTATTTTATGTTATCGAAAGTAAATTACAAGAAACGATAAGAAATTAGCTAGTGTGAAATCAGTAAAAATAACTAAAAATGTTGGAAAATGACCTATAAATCTCAAAAAATGACTTAAAAAGTAATAAACACCAAAAAATGCAAAAAAATGCAAAATAAAAATTAGTTATTTAGATTCACATGCTTATGAAACAGATTTGTGGCCAGGAGAGCATCGTCTAAAAAGTTCCAAAAAAAAATGCAAAATGCATCAACTTCCGAGCCCTAGTCATGAACAATGTCTCAGTTCATAATTTAAACGGGATTTTTATAAAATGGTAATGCGATATCGATATGGAATAAGGACTTGTTTTTAAATTAATTTAGGACGGTTCTCAATAATTTAAGGAAATATTGATTTTATTTTTAGTGTAGGTATTTACTATTTATATATCCCAAGAAATGACAGCGATTACATCTATTCTTTAATTTGACGATATCTAAATACTGATAATAATTAAAATAATAATATAATAGTTAAAGTATACCAGGAAAGAGAAGGCTTGAATTATAACAATTATATTGTATAATGTACATTTTCATTTAAATAAACATGTTTGATGTTTGTAAAAAAAACAAAAAAATACTTTTCATTAATAAAAAAAAAAAAACTACTTAAAATCAAAAAAGATGAAAAATCTATTTTTTCTTATGTAAAGTCTATAATATAATGTCATTCACATTTATTTTAGGGGTATTTATATATATGGGGGGCACATTTTATCAGCTACATGCCTGCATACCCTGCGAACAAAGTCTGCGCACGCCTATGATAGACACTAGACTTTATAGTTTATAGTTAATAGAAGATTCGTTTGTACATCATGAAATTGTGCGTGAACGTGTTCATGGTCGATGCATCGATCTGCATGCGCTATAAATACTAAATGTCTAAATAGGTACACTGTACAGTGTACAGATTATAAAATGTTTCAAGAAATAGTTCAAACATCGGAGGTATATATTAAACTATTAAACGCGGTGAATTGTAAATACAACACCGACGGATACCATAAGGAATCCTGAGAAAGTGAGAAGGATAGGTATATAAATTATAAACTAGGTATAAGGATTCCAAATATATGTATCATGTATTCATGTGGGACATGAATGTCATTAGCAAAATCTTACACGTTACACAAAATAATTAATTAAAAAATTCAAAATTATATTTTTCATGTACAATTAATATAGGTTATAACAATACAATTATAATAACCTTGTTGTAAAGCAGATTAAACATATCAGAATAAATAAGATATCTAACGATTGTATATTATATTTTTTTCTCCAAACCTCACAAAATTTAATATAATATAATTAAATCAAAATATTGATAATAATAAATTAATAATATAACAATGTATAAATATTGTGATACGTGGTTTATATGTATTATTAAAATCAATAACAGTATAATATTATTAATATTTAATATTAATAATATTATAATTATATAATTATAATATTATATTTTGTTTCGCCAAATGGATGGTCATTTAATGAAAAAATTTACATGATATGAAAATTTTAATTATTTCACCAAAAGAAAAAAAATCGTTTTCCATTTCATTTCATCAAGAGCATGCAATATCTATTATCTATTTATCTTTGTATATATGTATATGTGTAATTTATTATTCATACGAAACCGTATAAAAAACCATTTTTATTTAATACTATAGCTGTAGCATTATCCAGTTAGGTGCTAGGTGTTGTCCGGAGATAATTGAAACCATGATAGATAATCCATCTACGGTAGAATTTTTGGCCGAATACGTGGTCACAGTGCAGACTTGTAATCCGGAACGCGCATCAATAGTACGGCAGGTAGAATACGGACAGCGTGCCAACAATTCGGAACGTTGCGAAGAACGAGTTGTTTCGCTGCACAGCTTGCCGTCCATCGTCGTGGACAGCAAAAACCGGTGTTCTACCGGTACCTACTGGTTCTACTGGTCACCTGACCAGCCGACAGAGCGTCACTTCGAATACCGCCAACGCTATGCGATGCGTCGGTGATTCTGCAGGTACTGATGAGCGTTCGTGAACGATGTAAACACCTGCAAACAGTGCAAACTGTAATGCTAACGTTTTATTACGCAGTTATATTATAGTTTATAATTTAAAGTTGCCTAAGACATTTTTGATTTATAAATTGACGAATTAATGAATGAATGAATCAATCAATCAATCAATGAAAAAACATATTAAACAAATGCTATATTTTATAATGATATTAATATAATTATATGCGTTTTCGTTTTGTAAAAAATACTAAAATAGTTATTAATTATCGTTTAAAAAATCTCTGATCAATAAAAAATATTAGAATCATAGTACAAACTACAAAGTCTGTGCAGGATTTATCGTATATTTCTGTCCCTGGAGAAAGCTGTTTCTATGTGGCGGTGAATGGCGACGACTGATGATGTACTGTCACTATACATCTGGACCTAAAATATATCATATATAACATAGTCACAGATTTCGCGAGATTAGTCGATGTTTACGTAAATATATTTTTAGACACGGTGCCAAGGGGGAGGGGCAAGGTGGAGCTCTAGCTCCCCCAGAAAACAGTTCAGCCCCCTCGCCAGCTCCCCCTCCATTGAACAATATGTACGATATATAATAGTCATAAAATATTGTATAAATTATGGAATAAATTGAATTTATTATAAATTATTATAATAATTGAATTAATGAAATTTGAATACAAATAACATCTTTAGTCTTTTTATTATGGATTGACCTACTAGTAATTGTCTAATAAGTAATAAGGAAAAAATCTTTTATTTTTTTACCATTACCTTTATTGAGTACTAATTTAATTTATTTAAATAACGATAAAACTACTGGATGAAAAATGAAAATAAACAAACAAATGTATCCCAAATCATAGCATTAAAGTTGAGTCAAACAAATTCATCTGTTCATTATTAAACACAATTACTTTAATTTATATTTATGAAATGTAAGTAAAAAAACATAATCATGCATTCACAAAGGTATGTAATATTAAAGTACCTAATAAATAAATTGTAATTTTTGTACAACATTATTATTAATATAGATTATAATTGTTGAGGGTATGTGATTAAAAATTTTCTTACATAAAGTACATAAAAAATATTTGACATTATTCTTAAAACATTTTTAACTATTCAAAAGTTTGTACTATCTAGTTAATAGCTATATTATGTTATGTTATATGATACGAAAATATTTATATTTTATTTAATAACCTCATTAAAACCTTAGCCCGTGTAAAAAATATATTTGCCCCACTCTGCCCTCGCCTAGAAAATAGTTCTAGTGCTATGCTTGTATGTTTTTCTATACATTTGGGCCTTAAATTTACATTCTAGACTTTAAATAATTATAATATAAAATAATTGATATTGTATAGTAACTATCTATAGCTATAATAAAGCTAAATTAATAATCAAATAAATCTAAATATAATAATAATACATTATGACGCGTATGTATTGCATTAGTCTGCTTATCCGGCGCATTGTACAGACAATTTGATTACATCTATGCGTAGAGCGACATATTAATAATAATTTAGATAATAATAATGTTCTTTTATGTTTTAAGATTATAAATTATAATCGTTTAAAAATTTTATAAGTTTTGAAAACATTAATGATATACATAATTAAAAATAAATTAGTGCTGATTGAGTGACGAGTGTATAAGGTCAAAACCGTATATTATTTTGGTACGTAAAATGTAAAGCCGCCCGACGATTCGCCATCATTCGTTTTGGTATGTAATTTGCAATTTTGCATTGCCATCACATATTGAATACCGTTCGTTCGTGCGTCGACCTCGTGAGTCGTGTGTTATCGGTGCACATCAGTTTCGTAGTGAATACCTACACCTCGTTTAATCTATACTAATATATAAAATGAATTTAGAAAAAAAATGACATTTTATAAATAAATAAATAATAAATTAATAACAAAAATAAATTATACAGATATCATATCAAAATTCGATAATCGAATAGTATACATGACAAAAAACATTAAATGCAGTTAACATTATTAATTAAGTATAAAAAGTCAATTATTTTTAGTTATAATTATTAAATTTCCGTAAAGTATCACGTATTCACGTCGAACGATCAAGGTATAAAATACGATTACATTTTTAATGATAAAATTTGGTTTATCGCAACCCATGTGTATCATTGGTATAGGTATACATTCTATATGCAACACAGTCTTTACAATAGATAGTATGTAAGCCCTCTACCCTATACTAAGCCTATGAATGGGAAAAAGACCACGGATTGGTCATAGGTTTATATGTTAGATACTAATAATGTTATATAATATTATACTAGCATGTCTGTTTAGTTAGCAAAAACCACTTAAAGAGACGATTTCGCTGGTATATAATATCAGTGGCGGCCCAAAGCACGGGTGAACCGGGAGGTCATCCGGGGCGCCGACAGAATAGGGACGCCGGAAAGTGGAAACGTATTTGTAGACGCTCAAAAGATTGTAAAAACTTATGATGTTTTGGTTAAAAAAATTTTTAAATAATAACTGGTGTGTAATAATTACATTTCTTTATAATAATTAATTGTTATATATTTAAGCTATATTTTTAAGGGTGCCATAGTATCTTGGGCCGGCACTGTATAATATTTCGCTTATACTAAAATATTAGTATGGAATTAGTTATTTAATTTATCTACACTAATATATACAATTTTAGCGTTTGATTGTATGTTCGGAATAAACTCCGAAACTACTTATTCAATCGTCGTGCAGTTTTTTTA
Organism: Schizaphis graminum; assembly: GCA_020882235.1. Classification (NCBI taxonomy): domain Eukaryota; kingdom Metazoa; phylum Arthropoda; class Insecta; order Hemiptera; family Aphididae; genus Schizaphis; species Schizaphis graminum. The sequence goes on from CM037032.1 coordinate 91,639,918, forward strand.
AATTAAAGAGGACATCACAGAGAAGGTTTTGGACATAAATTTAGTCCGATAAAGTTAATAAATAATTAGTTATTATTAATTAAAATCTTGGGCGGAGCCGAGACGGGTATATGTTAGTTCGCTATATTTCCGGACGACACACCACACAGAAATCGCGCGTTCTCGTCGGTACAAACGTTGACCAGGTCCGTTGTGCATATTATTAATTATTATTGTTATCAATGACGTATTATTGACTTTAATACTATAATATCATATGTATAGTATTGTCAACCGGTGGCCGGTATACATTAATATTGTTGTGACTCGTCTTTGGTATCGGAGCAGGCCATATTGACAACATATAGATATAATATATACACAGCCATAGGCGCAACTAAGGTAAAAATTCTGGTGGGGGGCTATAGCCCCAAACAAATTTCTTTGCTTTGTTATCAACTATATTAACACAAAATAAATTGAAGTCAAATGAAAAGAAACTGGGGGGGCTATTTGGTAAACTGGGGGGCTTAGCCCCCTCTATTTGCGCCTATGTACACAGCATTCCGAACAGCCGATTTCGATGCAAAATAATCTGTTCCGTTTAGTCCATGACACGATGTCAGTGATGTCACCACAGCCACAGTCAGGATAGGTATATAATAATATATGGATCTCCTTCAGTACCGTAGTCGTACTACACATTGTCACTGCATTCAAACACATCACGCTGACCATTATAGTTGTGTGTTCCTGTAATCCCATATCAAACGATATTTGTTTTTTTTAAGTCTTTTATTTGTTTTTACTTTTACAATGTCGTGTTGAAACGTCACCGACATTGTATTTTTGCACGGTCGCAAAATACCATTTGCGCCATTTGGATCGGCAGCTTTATCGGTATGGTCGTATTATTTTTATGCGTCCCCATTCCGTTCTTCAGCCTCCGCCCGTGTTACGTGCTTTAACGTGGTACATCGAGGCGTTTTTATTTTAACGTGATGCGTCCGAGCGTGTCACATTAGACGCTTTAGTGCGTTTTTAATGTATTTATATAATTGTTGTCCGACTTGTCCGGCTTCTTCGCCGGCTGTTCCATCGCTGTCCGCCAACTTTTCTACCGTCTGTCGTTACGTTTTCTAAGTACAATGCAGTACAGGCTACATTGTCGCTCTAACTTTACCGTTATCTATGACGTTTCGTGTTCATCAAGCCATCGGTCGCATTGTTACGTAACGATTAATTGTCGAGCTCTCGTAAATTATAGTAGCGATTGACATAACTGCTATTGGTGCTGCCGTTATGACAACGTCGTTGTCCACTCCGGTCTCCGGTGCCATCGAATTGCCGTCGCCGCCGTCGGGTCGCGCGATTGTAAAAATCTGGTGCCGTTTGGCTGTCAGAGGGGGGGGGGAAGAAGAGGTCTAACGCGTCTATAACCGAGCGCGCTACACCCGCGAACTCATCAGTCATCACACTATCACAGTGATCACACCACGAGTCACGAGGTGCCGGAGGAGAACGTACGTTGGTGACTTATCGTCCGACTCCGCGCATCTTCTTTCTCGTACCCCCGATCCCGCATCGCTGTCGTCCTATATCCATCGGCTTCGGCTAGAACCACAATTTTACGTGCGTCGTCGGTTAGTCAACTGCAGCTATACATCTTCAATCCACGAAATCATCATATCGATAATGATAAATTGATATTACCTATTGTACGATAAAATAATTAATAATTAGTTTCGTCCAATGCTGTGCTACCCAGATGACGAGTACAACGTTGTTTAATGTTTATTACTTAGGCAGCTATGCAGTACGTTCATCATTCTTATCGTACAGCATTAGATTGTAGTATTGTACGCAAGAAATGTAACAAAAATGTATAAGTAGATGTACATTCTTCCACAAGCGATCCAGTGAACAAAATGTAAACAAAATTGTACAGCCAAAATGCGTTGATTAATAAAATTGAAATAAATAGAAATTAAATACTCGGTCCGTGTAGTCGTTACTAATGCCAAATTATGATTTATAATAAACTAATTATATAGTTTTATAATTGTTCTCACATTGGTGGTGGACATATGAGATATTGAGATGATACTATGGATCATTGTAGATAAAATTTTGTTTTTAAATAATTTACGGCCAACAGGTAATGTTAAAAATATATTTTTAATTGTTTATATATTATCTTTGGTAATCTAAACAGTAAAAAAAATTAATAAAAATGTATCACACTTAATTAGTAGGTGTTATTAACTTTACTATAATACACACATACTATGTATAAACACTTATTACAATATTATATAAAAATACATCAAATTATATTTTTAAATTACATTTTAAAGGAATATGCTATAAAAAAAAAAAATAGTTTTTTTTTTGTTTAAAAGGGTATTCAATTATAAGAAAAATGGTATATAGGTTTCACATCTTTACTCAAATTATTCAATAATATATGAAATGTGAGGAATAGATAAAAGCCACATGATGTCATTGGACCAAGTTTGACATAGGTAATTATCTATTTAACACATATAATTTATTTACTTCACACAATAAATTAAGAATATCTTAAAACTATATTTTTGAATTTTTATTTCAAGTATCATATGTGTTTAGACAATGGCAATTGAATCAACATTTTTATTAAGTAGTATTTTTTTAAATATTTAAAATCCTAAGAGTAATTGTTGTTAAACACATACACTTGTTATAACAATAACATTCACTCATTGTGACACTACAAAAAGACATTGGCTTACACCTACCTTAAATATTTTAAATGTTTAAAGAATAGTAAAAACTGTATTGAAATTTTAATTGTTTTGTTTGTCTTTGACATACAAATCATACATTCATAAATCAAACATCCAAAATATAACTTTTGGGTATGTAAATTAATATAACAATATGTGAAGCAAACAACTTTTATATGTGTAAGATAGACAATTACCGAGCTTACTTAAGATGACATCAGGGAGATAATCGAAATACCTTAATATTTCTAAAATATAATTAATTTTTTAGAATGAATTTTTACCAAACTGTTATTAATAGATACAAATTAACATCTATAATAATTTGAAGAGAAAATTGTTTTGTATTGTATGCTCCTTTAAGTATTTAAAAATAATTATAAAAATAATTTTGTAAAATAATAAACAAATCATAAATTAATTATCATGTCATTAACAATAAAAATAAATAAAAATAATAAAATGTGATGTTGGTATAAAATATGCAGGGGATTTGAAATTCACTTAACAAAAATAATAAGTATTTCATATAATAATCATGAAAGTACCCACTATTTTAGTAATATAATATTCTAAATATGCAATGCATAATTATACTTTTCATTTGTTTTTAATATGTAATAATGATAGTATGTTTAAATAGTGAAATATGAATCAATTTAAATAATAAATTACAAAATAATATAGGAATTACATAGTATTCATTAATCAAACTAACAATGAATGAGCAACAAATAAATTGTAAAATACTAAATGTGATGTTAGAGTTTATAATTGGCATTTTAAATAAAAGTATAAACTATAAGTATACTAATTTTATATTAAACAACTTAATCAATATAATTATTATAAAATAATGGACATTTTAGAGCAGACTAAAAGACAAAATATTATATAATTTTTATTACATTTATCAGATAGTTGAGCCCATTATCACAGGGCGATTTCAAACTTAATTAATATATTATTTACAACCTTAAATTTGAATTGACTAAGTTAAAAAAAAATTGAAATATTCTTAAATGATGAAAAAAAAATTATAAACATATAAATTGTATATATATATATAAAAAAAAACAAGTAAAAATAGTTTAAATGGTATAAATTACAAATTGATAAAATATAAACAAAAATTTAAATAATTAAAATATAGTTTTTTTTTTATAAAACACCACTTATGTAATAATTTAGATTTTAAGAAAATTGTTGTAGTAACTAAATACAATATTATTTTTATACTATAAAATAATATTATGAAAACATTATTTTGTTTCCCAAACCTTAATTATTTTTCAAGAAGCCCATCTGGATTTTTGTAAGTCAATTTGTCCTTCTAAGGTTTTGGCTAAGTTGATAATAAGAAGCTATAAAACAAACAATTTACAATAAATTGTTAATATAATTAAATATAATTTTAGTTATAGTTACCTGCGATAAAGCAACACCTAATGCTACTCCTGCAATTGTATATAAATTTCTTTCAGCCCATATACGGATAACTTCAATACACCCACTAGTCCAAACTCTTTTACTAGCTTCAGCAACCTGATATATATGTATATATTATAAAATATGAGTTTTATAAATGTATATGACACATTATATTTATTTATTGAATACTTACAGAACTATCTTGAGCACCATAACCACACATGACATTTACTAGTCCTTTCTACAAAATAATAGATTTCCATAAATATTAAGAATATAGTAATACAATAAAAAGTTATACATACTGAAATATCTGTTGCATTAATACAACACGAATAAGGCACTCCACACTTCTCAACACTTGGCGATGTGCAGTTAAAATATTCATTCTTGGACCAATCAATATATCCTTCTGAACTAAGTCCACAACATTGAAACTATAATATAATATATAAGTAAAATTTTAAAATTAGGCTATTATTTCTATCAAAGACATTTTTACTTCTTTCTGAGCAAAATCTATGAGGTTTTGTAAATCTGGATCATCACGGTAAGTATGAATAATTTTATCAGTGAATGACTCTTCCAGAGTAGCTTGCATATTGTGTGGAAATACAAATCCAATAATTGCAATTCCCATTTCAAGTAGAAAGAATATTAAAAGACACAATGAGTACTGAAAAAAAATGTATCTTATTAAATTATCTAATTATATTATATTTAGTCATGCAGTTATATACTTAAAATTTAACTTCAAAAATAAATATATTTCGATAAGTGAGAACCGAGGCATGTCTTATACCTACTTCTTATAATGTATGATTGTTCACTTTGAAATTTGTCTATCATATTTACAAAAAACTTATTAAAACCAAGGTGGTTGTTAATATTTGTTTAAATCTATCTTTATTAATTTAATATTATATATAACAAAAATAAAAATTATTGTAAGATCTCCAGACAGTATTTAACACTATTGGAGTTCATTCCAAAATAATAATAAATATCTAAACAAATCAAAAAAACGGTTTGGTTTTCAAAAATTGGGTACCTGTTAAAAATACAAGTTCAATAACTAAGTAGCTGTCTATCAAATTGATATGCTTATAAATAAAGTAAGTCTTAAATTTATCAATATTCAAATTGACTAATTGCTGCAACATTATTATTAAAAGTATTGTAGTATATTAAAAAATTAGTCATTGTATATTCAATCCAGTAGTTAGAATAAATAAAGTCATACTATTCATCAATAACTTATTTTATAAGTAAACCTGATTACACTCCAAATATACCTTCCACAATTCAGTTATTACATTTCATTTTGAAATGAAAATTATAACTAACAAAAATGAGAATCTCCCAATTAAAAATAATCATTGGATGTTTCATGTAAAGATATTACAATTTTTTCCCTGCACATCTTAGAAAATACAAAAATCTAGATAAATTAGCCTATTTATAATTAATAGCAATAAAACACTAAAATTTGAGGTGTAATAAATCATAAGATAAAGTATAAGAAAAAAATATTTATATTGCAAATAAAAAATTATTCAGTATAATATATTTGTAAAATCAAATTAAAAATCTTTAAAATAATTTATTCATATAATAAAACATTTACATTGTCACATAAAAAAACCTCGTATTTGCTAAAAGGTTAAAAGGTTAAAAATTATGAATTAACTTTTGTTATTTCAGGAAGGTAGTAATTGAAATAAAAAAATTCCATTTTTTTGACTAATTTTTCAAGAAATAAATTGTCTCTCTTTATAGAAACAGTTATGCAATCAGCTTTTGTGCAAACAAATAAATCACATTCCTCCATCCCAGTACAGTACATTTGAATTTGACACTGTGTAAAATAGTTGTGATTTTGTTTTAAATCAATAGTATTTTTTTCTTTGTTGTATTTCAAGTATGGAACTCTAAGGTTTCCATTATCTTCATCAATCAATAAAGTATCTTTGCAAGTGTAAGGACACTTTATTTCCAACAACTTAATTACTTTATTGTTATGAATAACTAAACCATCTGGACTTGCACAAATCCAAGGTTGTTTTTGATGTATTACTAGACCACACTTTATAACATGTACATTATGCACAAGTGAATACTTTTTAAAAGCAAAGTCTTCCATTCTAGTTCCATATTCCACATATTTTAAACCTTTTCCAACAATTTTTTTGTCTTTTACAAAACGTTCAGCTAAGTCCTCATTTCTATTACGTCTTGTGTGTATTTGGTGAGCTTTAGAACTTGCAGAGAGTCTTGTTTGCCTATATAATCTCCAAGCACTATTGTTTGCTTGTTCTATAGTACTAAACATTAGATAAAATATTTGATCTTTATCAATAAAAACATATTTTTCATAAAAATTCAGTTGGCTTTCATTCATTGGTTTTAAACTATTAGTATATGCTGGATATTTGTTTTGGATATTAAGTAATTCGTCATAGCAATCAAGTTGTTTAAAAATAACTTCATCATTATTTTTGGGTTTTGACTTCTTTGATTTATTAGTATATTTCGTACTAAAATTTGGTGTCTGTACAACTTTTAGATTACTGACAAATAAATTTGTAATCTGAGCAGCAATATTTTTGAAAGGTAACTGAAATTAAAGGGAATAGTGTTAAAGTTTAAGTCTGATATATTTTATACAAACCTAATTTTAATTAAAAATTAACAAAAAATAATAAAAAAAATAATTACAATAAATAAAATTAACTTACTATCCTTAAAGTTTTAAAAATCATTTTTAAAATATTACACTAAATATTAATTTTTTTTTTTATTAACACTAATTAAATTCATAAAACAAAATAATAAAAACTAATATGTAAGTACTAGCCTACCTGATTATCAATGAAAAAACACGAGTTTTTAATTAAAATAATTCACATTTTTCTATTACTTAACGTTTATTAAGTAAATAATTATAATCTAAATTCCGTGGAAACAGATTTTCAAAAAATTTTGTATTTGTAGTTAGCCAAATTTTAAGCAAATACATAAAATCTCTATATACATTTTACAGGATACTTCTAATCCCTAAAATGTTTTCAAACTTCAACTACTAATTGGACATGTCTATTGGGGGTTACTTTATCCAATAATTAGTAATGTGATAATAACTTTTAGTTCAATAACAAAATGACTTTTCTTAAGAACATTTCATTATTTGATTGTCCATGAACTATCAATTTCATATTTATTTATCTATATAAATAGGAAGCAGTATGATATATTTGAACTCATATAAATATAATTGTCTTTTGATAATACACCAGTGGCAATAGATCATTTATAATTTAAGTATTATAAAACATAAAAATTGAATAAGTATATACTCACAAATTTAAGAAGTGTTGTATTTTCACGTAGAGCACCAATACATCCGGCAAAGCTAACAATGAATATGATCTGTCCAGCTATAATCAGAACTAGAGAGATATTAAGTATGACATCTGAGAATGTGTTCAACTTGATGGAACCCATAGTATTCCATTTTTCATAAAACGCAAATGTACCGGCTGCCACCAACAAACCGCCAAACAACTAAATTAACAATTATAAGGATAAATTGTAAAGATTGGATTAAAAAAATAGCAATTCAAATTACAAACACAGCATATACATGACAAACACATACCCAAAACAGAAAGTTCAGCAAAAATATCATGTACTTGACGCATGGACTGACGTATGTGAAATTGCTCACGCGTCTCCGATTCATTGCCACAGGCATGTTCACGTTCGATCTACACTAGTCAAGTAACAGTGACTGCTATATTGCATACCAGAAGCAATCAAACGATGTGTGAGACTTGCTGTAAAAAAATATATTTTTACTATTTACAAACACCATAAAAAACAATATTCAGAAACAATAATAATGGCACGACAGATATACGTTAATGATCTCGACATCACGCGAGACAATGATTTGATGTATGAAACAAACGATTATTGTTATTATTACCGTTTCTTTTGTTTACAGTTGTGAAATTAAATTTATGCTTTGTGTACGGCTGTGGACAATATAATGGCACACGCCCAGAGTGTCTGGAGATTATTAGCGACGTTCCCGGAACGTAATAATATCACAGAACCCAACTCGGACATGATAATATTTAATCGTCAAAAGTGTTGTCTGCAATAAATTGTTGTGGGACGTAGTCGAGATCCACTGAGATCAGTAACAGTGTCACGGTAGTATAGTGCCCACCACTGGCCAGTGGTAACTATAACTAAAAACAGTAAAAACTAAAAAGTAATAACTATTAACTATCTATAACTCACTACTCACCACTCGATAGTAGCGGTAGTAGTCGTCGAACAAAGAGAGCAACGAGTACGGTTGTAGTTGTATTTGAGTAAACATAAAATTGACGTGTGAGTGCGACTAATAGGATATTATGTACTACAACGACCTCACTCGTCATTCGCCAACTATATAAAAACATAATAATATATAAAAACAATAAAAACTTTACGGGTAATCATAACTTACTATTGTTACGATTCAGTGATAACAACACTCAAAGAAGTTCGAAACTCAATATTCATATCACAAAGTAATTGATGATTAAAAAAAAAATACTATAAATAAATTTTATTTATTCTGTGATAATATCATCTATATAATATAAATATTTGTTTTGCATAGACAATTTGTCACCTTAAAAATAATAAAAAATATATACATCGTATTCTCGCTGAACTTCCGCCGTCGTTGAAAGCGGAGAGGGGATTTAGGGCATCAGTAAGTCGTGGCATTCGCCATTCAGTTTTCAATTTTTACCATAGTAGACGTGCCTTCTCTCGTTGAGCAAAGTATAGGTACTACAGGTACTATTGATTTGCTATTAAGATAAGCGAATCCTACGTCATCATACATCTTTAAAAAATAATATTTTTTAAATCTAGGTATGGTATTATGCAATATTGCTATTAGTATTTGGTAATATTTACAATAAATTACAAATTATATTTTTCATTACGTACTTGCCCCGAGACGTCGTGTATTGTTTTTCAAGTGATTTTTTATTTTTTTTTATTTTAACACAAATTATTAATACTAGGTATCTAGGTATTTTATTTTTTTGCATTTCTTTATTGTATTTTGCAAAATGTCGAATAACCGATACGTAAGCAATTCATCGCGAGGAATATTTGATGACGATGACGATGTAGATGACAATGAATTTTTGTCCCGTGTTCGACCCAATATTGACTATAGAAATGATCTTATGGGCAACAATTTTGGCAATCAAGAATTAGAAAATGCTCATAGACAAAAACAACAAGTTATTGAAACAACAAGAGATGTAGAACAAAGAACTTTACAGTCTACAGAAAGAACATTACGTTTACTCAGAGAGTCTGAAAATATTGGTACTGCTACCGCTGAAGTAAATAATTTTAAGTAAATATATTTAAACAAATGAAAATAATATCTTTTATTTGACTATTTCAGGAATTAGTCAGACAAAGAGAACAGCTACAAAATACTGATAAACGACTTGATGAAATTAATTCTAATTTACGTGTCAGCCAAAAGCATATACAAGGAATTAAAGTAATTAAATAATAATTTATGTAAAAAGTTGTGTATACATCATACACCATAAGTGAATAATAATAACATCACTAACTTATCATATTCTCAAATGTTGTCTTAATCTTACTAAAGCATACCATATCAAAGTTTAGCAGTTCCAATTTTGTATGTTCATCTTCAATATTAGAATGAAATGCCCTATCATCAAATTTAAAGGTAAAAAAATTATCTATGTTTTTTATGGTATTTTAATTTTTAAGGGAGTTTACGAGTATGTAAAATAATAATATTTAAAAATGCTCGTCATTCACTTTAAAATTATAATATCATAAAAAAATTACAAGAGAATTTAGTTAATGTTCTTATCTTTAAGTTGATATTACAACTCATTTTACACTAATATTTAAATTAAACAGACACAATTAGAATTGTGAATGTGTATTTAGATCTGGTATGCGTTAGTAAGACTGAGACAACACATGCTGTTACAACATCCTTTTAATATATTATAAATTGTCAGTGAATTATTGATTTTCTCTCTCTAACTAGACAAACCTAACCTTGGCACAACATTCAAACTTGTATTAACCAATCTTGTGTTGTTAAATTTATTATTTAAGTAAATTGATCTCTTAATAAACCTCAAGCGAAAAACATAATCTATGTTTAAATGTTGGCTTATTTTATACATTTCTATTTTTCGACAAAATATAAGCATATTTAATTATTTAAAAAACCACGTTTAATCATAAATTACGTTCCTGATTTTGATAATAGGTGGGTCAATAGACATTTTTTATATTAGATTACATCACAATATTGAATATACTGAACATAAATTTACTAAGTTGAATGTTGGTAAAAAATAAAAAATAAATAGTCTACTGACATCTTCTTAATGATTATTAGTAACATTTTTAATTGTCTTCGCCTGTACTATACATTGGTTCATATTTATTTAATATTATTTAAAAGGACACTACACCAATATTTGTTTTTTTTTTCTATTCTACATAATAAAACAACAAAGATATTCCATATTTCCATGATTGCGACTCTCTGGTTCAGTATAATGCAAAGGCACCTATTATATATTTTGTAAAAAATAATATTACCTGTACATTAACCAGATAGATTTTTAATGTTTACATTTTTATAAATATAAATATGTTAAAATTTAAAATAATTTTGATTATTTTTAACCATTAATAACTTATTCAATATAATAAATCTATCTGGTCAATGCACAGGAAATATTCTTCTTTATAAAATATATAATAGGTGCCTTTGCCCTAAACTGAACCAGAAAGTCATAATCATGGTAATGCGGAATATCTTTGCTCCTATATTATGTGAGAGATAATAGAGAAAACAAATATAGGTGTAGCGGCCTCTTAAGTTTTTAAATTAGATAATATAATTAATAAAATATTTTTAAAAATAAATATTATTTTTACTTTTTTGAACCAATTGTATTTTGTAGAGTATTTTTGGAAGTTTTAAAAATATGCTTAGTGGTAAATCAAATTTACCACCACGTAGTGCATCAACTGAAGTCGAGCCAACAGGATCTCCATTAACAAATGAAGTGCGTAGAAGTACATTAAGTGAAACCTTAACACAAGCAAATTCTAATATTAGCTCTATGGATCAACATCCAGGTAATATAATTTTTTTTTTTTTCATAAGTTATGCAGGTAATATAATTTTGAAATTTATAACTAGGTTTAAGAATCAGAGGATTGGTAGATAACGAACCAACTACACCAACTAATGTACAATCTACTTTAGATAACAATTTGGATGAAATTCTTGGATCAGTAACGCGATTAAAAGGTTTATACATAAATATAAATAATTTAAACTAATTTATACTCAAATAAAATTCAATATTTTTTTAACAAAAAATAGAATTATAAGTAATTATATATTGACTTTTTACTATTTATTACTGTATTTATAGGTTTAGCATTGGGGCTTGGTGGAGAAATTGATTCTCAAAATGATTTAGTTGAAAACATCCTTGGTAAAGCAGACAAAGCTGATATAAATATGGAACGTCAAAACAAAGAGATAAATCGTATTTTAAAAAAATAATCTATTATATCGAGCAACATTCCTATCACATTAGTTATAATTTTAGAATAAGACTCCTATTATAATTAATGATAATATTTATACATTTATTATGGATCTTCTCTATTATGTTTATATATTACCAATTTTTCATGTTAGCTATGAAGTATGAGAATCATTGAAGTATCATAATATGTGTCAATTACATTAATGAAGTAAAAATTTTGTATCAATTATATTATATACTCATTAGTCATTTGTATACTAATTAATAATGTATTTGCACAATAATGATGTGGTGTTTATATCTTTCATATCTATAATTATTATAATTTATATTATATACAATTTTAAAAGTATATGTTCTAAATTATATGATTTATAAATTTATAACTACTATACAAATTAAAAAAAAAAAAGCGGGTAAGTGAGTATCGCTCTGCTGTACATTAGGGGGTGGGATGGACCTCAGACTAGGGAAGGTTAAATTTGAATGCAATGATAGGTATCATTGTATACGAAAAACGATTCTGAACGGAGATGATTTGTCAGTCTAGGATATATTCTATTTAAATTATATCATATATTCTATTTTGAAACAAATTCAAACATTTAAGTAAAAATTTTTCAAGATAAAGTAAAAGGAAGTAGTCAAGTAATTTTTTAAAAATAACAAAAATCGAAAATTATTTATTAGTTAAAAGTTATTTTACACGTGTATTTTTGATTTCAAATTAAAATTAAAACTTTAAACACACGTACAATTTTTTAAATTGAACAATCCTCAAACTTTTTTATAATTATTCTAAGCTTAACTTATGGACAGCATAGTATTAAATTTTCAATTCTTAGCTTTTGATAGAAAAATATTTATAAATTTTTAACTACCAAATAGTGAAAAATATTCATGATTTTGACGAATTTTTGTCAATATTTGAACTTCAAATGCTAATAAAAAAAAATTGTGCCTATGTATTTTTATAATTTTTGAATGAGAGTTAGAACAAGTTTTGTGGACCCTTCAATTAAATTTTCAAGTAATTTGTCCCACCTAAATTTTTTTTATCAACATTTATAAAAAAAAAATAAAAAAAATTTGAAAATTTCAATTGTCTATAAATAGCTCAAAAAAAGTCAAAATGTTTTGAAAATCAAATCACGTAAAGAAAATGGCAATCTAAATAACTGGTAAAATTTTCAAGTATTTACGACTTATACTGTTTGAATAACAACAAATATCAAAAATCGTTTGAGGCTAAACCGTTATTTAACGCGGTTTTGTAAAAATTTAAATTTCAATCACTCATAAAAATTTTTTGTTTTAGTTCGATAGAGTTTTTTTTGCAGATAGTTGAAGAAAATTTTATGGAGAACCTTGTACCAAATTTTCAAATCTTAGTTATAAAAGAAAAAATTTTTACGATTTTTTAACCACAAAATTACTTGCCAATTTTCGCAATTTTGACATATTTCGTATAAATTCGAACTTTAAGCACTCATAAAAAAAAATTGTGACTAACGATTTCGGATTTTTTTTTATAACTTTAAGAACAACTTATAAGAAACCTTGTATTAAATTTTCAAGATTTTCTGGCCGGCCAAAAAATTTTTATCGTTATTTTAAATAAAAATACTTAAAAAAATTGAAAATTTCAACTGTCTATAAATAGCTCAAAAAAAGTCAAAATTCTTTGAAAATTTAACTGTGTATGGAGAACGCTAATTTAAACACTTGATGAAAATTTCAAGTGAATACATCGATTAGTTTTTGAGTTATAGCAAAATAAATAATTAGATTTTGTCGAAAACTGGTTTTGCGTAAAAATTCCCGTTTTTCTGTCATTTTTTTTTTGTTTTTCTCGATTTTTTTGAAAACTGTTGGAAAATGTTTACTTTTCACCTCTATAATGCACCAAGGATATCCACTTTGCCATCGGAAACCACCCCCAAAGTTTGAAATCGAAGCATTATTTCGACTAGTTATGCTGTACACAGACACAAAAAAAAAAAAAAAAAAAAAAAAAAAACACACATCATTGTAAAATCAATACATTCATCACTCCGTTCAGAATCTAAAATTATTGTGGTCGTAATTTCAAATTTTCAAATATTTTATTGTTATTTTATTTTTGTTATCAGTTATCATGAATATGAAACCACGATATTATTATATTGTAATGTTTTTTTTTTCAAACTGGCTTCGTATTATCATTTATCGTATTGCAACGGCTATAGCGTCTCCCTAGCAAATATACATGATTTTGACGAATTTTGTCAATATTAGCACTTATAAACGCTTATAAAAAAATGTTGTGCCTATGTATTTTTATAATTTTTGAATGGGAGTTAGAACAACTTATGTGGATCCTTCTATTCAATTTTCAAGTATTTTGTCCCAGCTAAATTTTTTTTTATCAACATTTATAAAAAAAAAAATTGAATATTTCAGATGCCTATAAATTGATTAAAAATGAGTGAAATCTTTTAAAAAAAAATTATACAAAGAAAATGCCAATATAAACAACTGATAAAATTTTCAAGTTTCAACAACTTATACTTTTTGGATAAAAACAAATAGCAAAATCGTTATCAAATAGTGAAAAATATTCATGATTTTGACGAATTTTTGTCAATATTTGAACTTCAAATGCTAATAAAAAAAAATTGTGCCTATGTATTTTTATAATTTTTGAATGAGAGTTAGAACAAGTTATGGAGACCCTTCAATTAAATTTTCAAGTAATTTGTCCCACCTAAATTTTTTTTATCAACATTTATAAAAAAAATTTGAAAATTTCAATTGTCCATAAATAGCTCAAAAAAAGTCAAAATGTTTTGAAAATCAAATCACGTAAAGAAAATGGCAATCTAAATAACTGGTAAAATTTTCAAGTATTTACGACTTATACTGTTTGAATAACAACAAATATAAAAAATCGTTTGAGGCTAAACCATTATTTAACGCGGTTTTGTAAAAATTTAAATTTCAAACACTCATAAAAATTTTTTGTCTTAGTCTGGTAGAGTTTTTTTTACAGATAATTGAAGAAAAATGTATGGAGAACCTTGTATCAAATTTTCAAAACTTAGTTATAAAAGAAAAAATTTTTACGATTTTTCAACCACAAAATTACTTGCCAATTTTCGCAATTTTGACATATTTCGTAAAAATTCGAACTTTAAGCATTTATAAAAAAAAATTGTGACTAACAATTTCGGATTTTTTTTTATCACTTTAAGAACAACTTATAAGAAACCTTGTATTAAATTTTCAAGATTTTCTGGCCGGCCAAAAAATTTTTATCGTTATTTAAAAAAAAAATACTAAAAGAAATTAAAAATTTCAATTGTCTATAAATATCTCAAAAAAAGTCTAAATTCTTTGAAAATTTAACTGTGTATGAAGAACGCTAATATAAACATTTGGTGAAAATTTCAAGTATTTACATCTATTAGTTTTTGAGTTATAGCAAAATATAAAATTCGATTTTGTCGAAAACTGGTTTTGCGTAAAAAATCCCGTTTTCCCCGTCATTTTTTTAGGGTTTTTCCTGACTCATTTAAAAAATATTGAAAAATTTTAACTTTTGACCCCCCAAAGTACCAACTAGATTCGATTTCCTTTTCAAAGAGGGGCTGAAGTCCAAAATCGAAGCATTTTTACTGCTCCAAATGTTGTCGTCAGACACAAAAAAAAAAAAATAAAAAAAAAAAAAAAAAAAAAAAAACACACATCATTGTAAAATCAATACATTCATCACTCCGTTCAGAATCTAATATGCGTTATTTACTCTTAGGTCTTGAAATAATTTAACTAACTAAATAGTTACAAGTATTACAACATACATAATAATAAAAAATTATCTTTTGCCGAGTTGTATTAATAGTTACTAATCATTTAATCAATAGTAAGTTAATGATCCCTTAAGAGGATACTAGCGTAGTATTTGTTATTTCTCTCTAACCCACTTGCAACATAGCAAACTTTACATTCACAAAAATGACTCTAACCATATTAATTTCTCAAATTAGAATGAAATGACCTATTATGGAATTTAAAGAAGTTAAGAGTATTATCTAGGGCATATCTTATAAGCGTTTTATTATATTTTTATTTTAAAGCTAGTTATGAGTTTTTTAAAATGTATAATCAATTTACAATTTTAAAATACTTATAACTTGCTTTAAAATAAAAATATAATAAAACATTTGTGTGCCCTAGATAATGTTTTTAACTCTAAATTTTATAAATGGTCATTTCACTTTAATTTTAGAAATTAATATGGTTAAAGTCATTTTTGTGAACATAAAATTTGCTATGTTGCGTGAGGGTTAGAGAGAGATAACAAATACTACGTTGGCATCCTATTAAACATAATTTAGTGGCAACAATTGGTCTATTCAACTTCAGTAAACTATTAAAGTAATATATGCAATCTTTTATAAACATATTTTTTTATTTAGTTTTTAACAAAAACAGAATGCAAGGCAGGCACGTATTTGAGGGGGGGCGATGGGGGCGATCGCCCCCCCCCAACATATGTCCTTATGGCTTATACAGTCCATCTTAATTCTTCATATGTAGGTATCTTATAAATTATAAATTATAAGATATAAAAAAAATGAATCGCCCCCCCCCCAAGATGAGGTCCCAGATACGTGCCTGATGCAAGGATATTCAGTTACATTCCATAGATGTTTTTATTATATTTAAAAAATTTGTTATTGAAATTTATAAATTCTTTTTTAATTTCATTTATCACATTTTGATAGTTTTCTATTAATATGTAGATACATTTATTGAAGATTTAAATAGGTACTAAATACTAAGTAGGTATTTAAATAATAATTATCTTTTGAATTTTTTTAAGCATTATGCTTAAACAATTTAAATAAAAAATATTAATAATTTTAACATTACATATTATGTACCTACTTGTTTTGATTTGTATCAAAGAAAAGTATTTCATTATTTATATTTCAAAATATTAATTATTAAATTTTAAAGCATTAGGTTCCTATTTTAAGAATGGCTCTGATTATAATTTATAGTTAATTACTTATAAATTTGTGTTCTATAAAAGATTCTGAAATTACTAATATATTGATGTTATAATGAATAAAAAAAAATTAAACAATTATATAACTAAAGCAAAAATAAAATCTTAATGCTATAACTAGTTACAATTTTCATTTAATAAACTTTTCATTATATACTACAAATATTCTAGTTATAAAAAACCAATATTTATAGCATCTATATAGGCTATATAATATTATGAATATACATTTAGATCGTTTATGAATTACCTATGACCTACCATATCAAAAAAGTCACTTTAAAATTAGATTTCTCAATTTCTGATTTGTATACCTATTGACTGATTAATTTAAATAGTAACTCATATTCTGCGAAGGTGTACTTAGATAATTAATTGCACCACAATTATATTAATATAATTATTTAATAAAATGTCAACAATCAAAACACGTTTAAATTTTGTTAAATGGAATGTTTTTTCACAAAATATAGGTATTTTACACATTTTTGAACTTGTCAATGATGCATTCTAATTTCTAGGTTGATACCAAGTTGCAGTCATGATTAAACATTCAAAACAAGTAAAAAACAAAATTTGAGTTAGGTACAGTTAAGCCCGGATTAAGAATTGATTGAGCCACAGGATGACAGGACACCATAAACTTAGTGGGCCCCCTTAAAATTTAAATTTCAAAAAAATATTAACACTAAATTTTAAAGACTATATTATTATATAATTGTGTGTACAATACAAAAAATATATTATATCACATGACATATATGGCTACCTATATAAATTAATAATTATGTAATTATTTCTTATACACATGTATACCGTGTACTGGTGTACTCAATTTTAAAGATATAACGGGAAATATTTTGAACGCATGACTTGTTTGAGTTTTTGATAAATGCTAGTTTTTAATTATTTTTATCTATGCATGCCCACTAAAATAAAAACTTCTTAAATAGAAACCACTATTTTTGATATTGGATTTGGATTGATTTGTTTTTTTTCGAAGCAACTTTGATTTTGAATTTATCTTCAAAATTAACACTTTTAGGATAGTCGAAAGTTTTAAATTAGATAGGTAATTTGTAATAAATAATTATCGTATTTTCAATGCTTTATTTAATAACGCATTTATAGGTATAATTTATCGATCCAATAATATTTTTTTATAAATTCAATGTCATAAATAATAATAAATAAACCTTGTAATTTTATTCAAAATAAATTATTATAAAAAACACCTATAATTAAATTTCCGATCAAGTGCAGTTTATTTTATAAAACATATTAGTACCTACATCTATTCATCATTAATATTTTTATTATAATTTATAGATTATAAATATACAATATTCAAATAATATTGGTATACGATGTACGTTTGCCGTCTATATAAAAACATTTTTCATTGTGAAACCAGTCTATTAGTTTCCTCTCGAAGTCTCGACTCTCAGAATTTCAAAACGACAATATATAACTGATACCTGACGTCATGTAATATATTTATATTACATACGATTGACGTCAACATAAAATTCCCCAGACATCATGCAATAGCATAATATAAACTATAGCCCATAGTGGACGTATGGTTATAAATATTTTAATCTACTCATAACAAAACATTTTAAATAACAATAATTAATTCATAAAATAAAAAAATAATATTATACATATATATTTCAAAATGTCAACTCTTTCGGTACGCCTAAACGCAGTATAAAACTTCCTTTTAGTTTTAAATAGAAACACATGAAACACCATTTATTCTATCTATACAGATTCGCGTGGAGTATTTTTTTTAAAAGAATTTTTATATAAAAAGTTTTTTTCTAATTAACAAATTTGACTAATGAAATTTAATATTTACGAGCAATCAATTTTGATCAAATACCTATTCTATCTATATTCAACTTATACTAAAAATCGAAATAATATTTGAATATTATTAAATAATTGTTTGTAGACACTAGACAGATAATCTATATTACATACAAGTATGCTATATATAATATTGTATGATACAGGGACACATAATAGTTTTGATAACACGAGTTTAGTTATTCACTATACGAGTACTAACACGTTATTTAATTTTTATATTAATAATATACGTTATAGGTATTTTATATTAGTTATTGTCATGAAGCGAGGGACATAAGACAAGTTTTTCTGCAAACCAACAACTAACAAGTAACATTCTGCAATTAGTCAATGACTCAAAATGTGAGCTTAAAGAAAATGTGACGGTCATATCCAAGATAACTACTAAGGATGTAAAAACTAAAAAGTGTGAGTACCATTTATATGAATATTGTAACGATCTTAATAGAATTCAAAAAAAAATTATTCTTCTATTAATGATTTATTTAAAATTAACGTTATAAATTTATTAGATGTAGGTACCTACTTAAACTTACGATTTTCCTGTTCATAAATTTAATAAAAAAAAAATTAAATATCAATAATATCTATGGTTGGAAAAATGAAATTGGTTAACATAATATTGTATTATTCAAAAATATTCGACGTAGCATTTTGTTTTGTAACGATAATGTTGGAAAAATTCGAAATATTATATTTATTGTATTGAGATTTACTAAAAATAACGGCAAAGACAAATTGTTCTTGATATTTTCAACATCCCTAACCAAATGCCAAGTAGATTTTCAAACTCGATTAGGGCGTTAGAAATATTAGAACTTAGAAACTTAGTGTTGTCACTTGTCAGTGTTAAATAGGCGTATACCTACATTTCTGATTACAACCTGACTTAAGTTGCGCGAGTAAAATGTATGAAAATCAAAAATTGGTGTCTGAGTTCTTATTCTAGTGATCTTATTATCTAAAATCTTTGTAGGTATTATTTTAGAATTACGCAGTCCGTCAGATTGAACGATTAGATAGGATAATGACGTAGCCTTGCAAGTGAGCCCATTAATAAAAAACATTTATTTATTTTTGAAAATGTTGTTATGTGTTATGTTCTTAATATAGATAAGTTGAGAACTCGACTTATTGTTGGTAATTTTGTTTAGAGGCTAATTCACACCAGGGGTGGCTCCAGAGACTTGGTTAAAAGGAGGACCTTTATTCTTGGTATTTGAGTATTTCCGTAATCTTAATAGAAATGTGTATTATACGCAATTAATCTTTTTAACTTAATAAAATAATATCAATAGGTATATCATCATATTTTTATTAATTTATTATTATAGGTTCTTCATAATATAGATAGCAGATACATACCTCTATCTACATACTTGTACGTGTCTATGTTAATTGATAGTGTAATATGTTTTTTGTTTTTAATTTTTTTAATTTTTTTTTTTAACAATATACGTGTACAATTGTTTAGAAATACGGGCCTTTATACTTTATGGAGAAAAAATACATTCTCACCTTGGTCATCATCGATTTACAGAACCTCTACCACCGGTTCAGACGGTGGCGTCCGCAGGGGGGGGGGGCTAACGGGCTGAAGCCCCCCCCCATTGCCCGTATTATTGTTTTTCGTTTTTATATTTACCTCGATTTAATATTTTTGTTTCTTAAATTGTGTGTTTACCTATTTATAAACCTGTGACAATTGAGTAATTATTTATTTTCAAGCCCCCCCCCCCATTGAAAAATCCTGCGTACGCCACTGGGTTCAGAGAAACTTAAGTTTTTGGTTTTTAAACATTAAATTTTTGTCTTTGAGAAAAAAAACGAAGAAGCTAGATTCTGTTGTTCCAAAAGGCCATAAATTGGTGTTTAATTATGTCTTCCCAGAAGACTCTTCCGGTATCTACGAACCGAACGCATTGTAACAAATTGGAAAGTTATTGTAGGTAACTCTAGTTTATGATAATAGTTTGTATTTTATTTTTTATGAATAGATAATAACCAATTTATTATATATTATATTTGATTCTTTAAAGATTTAAAGGCATTAAAGGCATGCTTTTACATCTTTTGAATATATTTGTGTGGATTTTTTTAGTATTTCTAAGGCTATGAACAGCTTAACTTTAATAAAAAAAAACTGCTCTAAAATATTCGTAAAATTATACAATAATTTCTGATTTTTTAAATAATTAACTTTCTAGATTATATATTTATATTAATAAAAACTTTTTTCTTCGGTACAAGTTTGGAAATGTAATAAATAAATAAGTGCTATAACATCGCCTATTTATCTAAATACGTTAAACATTAATTTCTATCGTATCATTCGTACCTATAGCGCTATAGCTGTATTGATTTAGAATCTTAACGGAGCAATGAATGTATTGATTGTATAATGATGTGTTTTTTTTTGTGATGTATATGTACACATAAATGCTTCAATTATTTGCAAAATGAAAATGATTTTAGATATCATATTGGATTTAGCTTGTACTTTAGAGAGGTCAAATTAAAAAATGTCAGTACTTATTTTTGTAATTGGAAAAAACAAACAAAAATTTAAAAAAAACAATAATATTTACGCAAATTAAGTTTTCTACAATATCGATATTGTGATTTTTTTACTCGAAAACGAATAAACGTAAACACTTGAAATTATCATCAAATGTTTATATTATAAGTTTTTGTTTACAATAAAATTTTCAAAATATTTTAGCTATTTATGCGTATAGCATCGTATAGGCATAAGACTTCAGTTTTTTTTTTTTTTTGAATGTTGATTAAAAATTATTAGCTTTGTAGAAATGCTTGAAAATTGTGTACAAAGTTCTTCATATTATTAGTTGTTAACATATAAATTAAAATATATCAAAAATGTTTAGTTACAATATTTTTTTTAGACATTTTAAGTTAGAATTTTGACATTTTTTTTACCTAATATTTAAAAAATGAATATTAGAGGGTTCTTTTTTTGAACTCCAAAAACCCCCTCTGTATACGTGCCTGTTTGATACATTATTGAATTCAAATTTAAGACTCCTATAAATTATAATAGTGACCTATTGGATACCTAATGTATTATAGGAAATAAGCGGTTTTCACTTACCTATCTACCTTTTGTATTAATGATTATTTTGAAATAGGTACTTGAAAATAGTTATAAATAAGGTTTTGTTATACACATAGATACCTAGCTATAATATTATCTTTTTTAATAAGCTATATGTTAAACCATGAAATATTTGAGTAATTAGGTACTAAGAATTATATTATATGGATTTTTAACTTTATGTGATAACTTCAATGTTCAAATGACCTTTTTGTGTTAATATTCTGTGTATTAGTGTGTAATACTCTGTGGTGTGTTTGTAACATTTGAACCTTATAGTAATTTTATAATGTATATAGCGGCCGTTTAAGCATTGTATTATAGGTAATTAGGTATTGTATATTTTAATTAATATAACCACAATAACTTAGAAAATAGGTAATAAGAATAGTATTTTCAACCTTTTGACTTTTATCCATGATATACGTTTATATATTATATTTATATATATATACATAAAGATTCTTACATAGTTACACATATTATAAAAATATAATAATTACAATGCATGTACAAAATAATTAGTGATGACGTGGTATAATTTATAAATTTATGATATACATAGGTATAACATTAAAATATAATAATTATAATATGTATATTTAACAAATTAGAAATTTAATAATAAATATGCGAATTATGAGAATGTAAAAAAATGCTTTGTTGCCGACACCTAATTGTTTTATATTTTTTATCTAGACAACTACCAAGTGAATCATATTAATACCTAAGTTTTTAAAAATTCATTGTACTAAGTTAAATGTATATTATTCTGTATTATGTTGATAAAGGTATGTTTAAGTATATAGCCATATAGGATAAAGTGTTTATATTAAATTGGTCAATTTCTTATTTATTCATAATTTTATACTCACACATTTATTTTTATTAACTAAATTAAATAGAAACTTATAAGTTATTAGTATATATTATATTATAATAATAATACATTAACCAGAAATAAATAGTATCATTCCTGTATGTATGATATAAGTATTTAATAAAAAGAAAAATTAAAATATGTAATATTTACATTTCAAATTTATGAACTTTTTTGACAAAATTCTTTTAAAACGAAAGTTAGGTATTAAAGTTTGATCATTTATAAAATAATAATTAATTGATAGCCCTTTTATTTACTGAGCCCACGTCGGCCCACGATACCATATATAGTATTAATAGTATAATATTTTTCGAAATAACGAAATATAAAAAAAGAAATTCAGTTAAGTAGTTTTTAAGTTACAGGTACTTTGCACAAAAAAACTGGTAGAACCAACAAAATGTGCTAATAGTGTGGTAAAAACCACACTGCCAATTATAAAGGATGACAAACCTTTAAAAAAATATTAAGCCACATTAAATCCAAAACCGGAACAACATCAAGAGGAAACCAACACATTCAAACACATGTTATACCATCTGCACCTCACAGGAGTGGTCATGACGCGCTAAGATAAAATCCAAAAGAAAAACCCTTGTATGCCGAAGCCATAGCGATCACTCCACCATTCGATCAACCTCTATATACAAATTGTCAACAATTTCCTTACAGAGTTAAAAATTTAAAATTAATCCTAAACCCCTTCTAAGTGCTCTAACATCCCTAATAAACAAAATCCCACTCCCCATCACTCTCACTCCTTAATAAATTAATACACGCATTACGCATCTTCTGATTATCCATACCAAAAATAATATATATTATACATAAATAAATTCGTAATTGTTTTATAAAAAACTTCTAATAACATGTAATATGTTAAATTTGTACGTTGTACCTAACTTATAAGTATTTAAAAATGCATAAGTGCAGGGGCGGACTGGGCCGGCGGGATACCGGGAAGTTTCCCGGTGGGCTGCTGCTCAAAAATAATTTGTTATTATTATATAATTATTAGTTATTAGTAGAGTACGGATTTATATTCTGTTAAAACGTTTGAAATATAATGTTTATATGCAGCTAAAATTGATGAAATATTCCCAAAAATATTCAAAATATTCAAAATATTCTGAAAATATTGATAATACCAACTAATAAGAAATGAGTAAAAAAAAAAATCCAATATGATTATTGATTATAATTATGAATTTATAATTTATTAAAATTTATATAATTATATCTTATGTTACATTATGCAATATATTAATAAAAAAAAAATATTATACAATGTTTTTAAAGGAATGTACAATAATATATTTTCCAAATTTTCTGGAGTAAAGTTAGTACGGCGATTCGTGATTATTGTCTAATATTTATACCCATGCTGAATATCCTTTAATATAATCCAATATATCAAATATAACGGAAATATGCTAAAATATTCTATAATATGTATTATGTACCATAAACTAAAATATTCTGAAATATTCTCTGAAGTCAAAATATGCACTAATATGCAAAAAAAACTTTTTTATCTAACCTATTAAAATGTTTAATTAAATGTTAAAATATAGATATAAAAAAGTAAAGAATATTTAATTATTGAAATATCTTTCACATTAGTATTACAATATGTGTTATTATACCTAATGTTAATACTAATTTAGTAATATAGGTAATTATAAATAAGTAATATATTATACTTTTTAGCCTATACTATTCAGGTCTTCAGATAATAATAATAATATATATAATGTACTAAAAATATTGATAATTTGAAGTTGTTTTTTGAGAAAATTGAAAATGTGATGCATTTCTCATTAAATAAAACGTTGGTATATTTGAATTTTTATATTTTGTGATGACGAGAAATTTCAAGGGCCGGTCAAATATAGATTTACCGGGCCGAAATGTTGCCCCAGTCCGCCCCTGCATAAGTGAACAGAATAATAGACTAACATTTTATGAAGTATTCCCATACTACTTTACTCCGCCAGCCAAACTTTAAATATTTTTAACTTATAAACTTATAACTTTTAAACTACTTGTCTGAATTTCAATTTTTATGTATCAAAATACTCAAAAAAACTTTCTATATTAGGATATGTATGGTTGTAATTTCAAAAAATAAAATACTCGAAAAATCATAAAGATAAAAATATAGTTTTTAAATCAAATGGTATTTAATTTTAACTGTAGATTATGTCAACAAAATATTTTCAAAAACGTTGATAGATTTTTTACATGTTTTGTACCTATATAATATTATTATATTATGTCTTATAATTTTATTACCCGGGCATTGAGTCAAAAAATATATATATACACATTTATAATATTTTTAAAAGGTACCACTATCTAATTGGGCCACAGATTTACAGCGTAATATTATTTATAACAAGATTGAGTCATCATCGACTGATTTGCTGGCGTCATATCGAAGACCGATAATTGTACCTAAAGTATGTATAAGATTTAAAAAATAATAATAATATCGGTATATAGTTATGTACTACTAATTACTATATTCAGTATTATCTATTTATAACTACTAGCAGCTATGCATTTATAATTATTAACTAAAATCAAAATTTTACATAAAAAAAAATAAGTCCCATAAAACATAATATTCCTACACAATATTTCCTATAAGTAATTTTTATGAATAGTTATACAAATCAATAACAACTGTTTTACATTTGTAATTATTTTCCATACGCATAACTTTATAAATTATAAATGGATAAAAAATATAAAAATGTTGATGTGTGTATACTGTATATATTATATTATTATGTAATATATTACAGATTTATAATAATATATACTATATCGTTTGCTAAACAATTAAATAATATAGATAGATTAGAAAAAATGTGTAAATACCTGTTTAGCCTACGCCATATTAATGTAAATATATAATATTAATTATTGGTCACTAGATATAATATTATTATAAACTATCTATATAAATGTATAGAAAACAATGAATCGCTTAATCAATTAACTATATTATATAGGTATAGATAGATATATGCTAAATGGTGTTCTACCTTCTACCTATCATGTACATACCTATATAGTTCATTAATGAATAATGATTTACTTATTGATGTTGGTACAATTAAATACATATTATTATAATATCGATATAAATTGTAAATCAGTTGTTTATCCAATAAAATATTACCTATCTAATATTTTATTTATTTTTACTATCTATAGGTGATCTGATAATATATGCATGTTCCTATCCTACGATCGCTTATGCTAATGACGTGATGTTTGTACCAAAGTACAAATAATAAAGGTGTTAAAATAATAATATTATTGAGAAGTATATAAATTAGAACTCGGTAAATATTTAGCCATTCGCATTAGCTGTAACGCGCAAAATATTTATCAATCGGTGGTCACCTTATTGGCTATATATTGTCAAAATTTGTATATCAACTAAAATATAATGGTATTTTTTTCTTTCTTTTACTACACGACTACATACTTATTATGCACTTTTGAATTTTATGTTTATAATTTATTATATTTTCTACATAAACATATATATTAAATCATAACATATTATTCATATTAATAAAATATATTTAGTAGGTATTTACTATTAAAATTAAATATCAATAAAAATTCAATTTTAGGTTAAAAATAAAATCGCTATGCTTGATGTATCGGAACTAATGAGACCAGAGCCAACATTTGCTTCCAAACCTATTGGACGATACCGAGATTATAACATAGACCATGAAGATCCTATTAAAGAAAGAGTGAGGATGACATATACAGAGATGCATACGAATCAAACAATAGATTATGTAAAAAGTAAGTAAACAAATTATTGGTCTAACGTCACCTTTTAGAGTACCAAGTAAAAAAAGCGGGTAAGTGGGTATCGCTCTGCTGTATATTAGGGGGTGGGGTGGACCTCAGACTATGGTAGGTTAAATTTAAATGCAATGATAGGTATCATTGTAGGTATACGAAAAACGATTCTGAACGAAGATAATTTGTCAGTTTAGGATATATTATATTTAAATATTATCATATATTCTATTTTGAAACAAATAGTATAGTTACTATATGTTACTATAGTTACTTTATAGTATCTGCTTATTAATAAAAAAAGTATTTGGCAACATACGCTTAATGAGAGTATGAAATTTAATTTAAATTTTGACATATTTCGTATAAATTCGAACTTTAAGCACTTATAAAAAAAAATTGTGATTAACGATTTCGGATTTTTTCTTATCACTTTAAGAACAACTTATAAGAAACCTTGTATTAAATTTTCAAGATTTTCTGGTCACCCAAAAATTTTTTATCGGCATTTGAAGAAAAAAAACTTAGAAAAATCGAAAAATTCAATTGTCTATAAGTAGCTTAAAAATGGTCAAAATATTTTGAAAATTTAACTGTAAAGAGATAACCATAATATAAACATTTGGTGAAAATTTCAAGTATTCACAATAATTCGTTTTTGAGTTACAGCAAAATCAAAAAATCGATTTTGTCGAAAAGTGGTTTTTCGTAAAATTACCATTTTTCTGTCATTTTTTTTTTGTTTTTCTCGATTTTTTTGAAAACTATTTGAAAATTTTACTTTTGACCCCCCCCCCCCCCCCCAAAGTACTAACTAGATGAATTTTCCTATTCAAAGAGGGGCTGAAGTCAAAAATCGGAGCATTATTACTGCTCCAAATGTTGTCGTCAGACACAAAAAAAAAAAAACACCCATCATTGTAAAAGCAATACATTCTTCACTCCGTTCAGAATCTAAAATTCAATCTCAAATATACAATATATTAGTTTTTTTTTCATATTACATATTTACATTCGATTTAATCAGTATATAGGTGCTTTTGTAGAGCAATTATAAAAAATGTCCAATAACTTTTAAAACTATGGAATTATAACGGGAATATTTACTCAATAATTTCAATAATTAAAGTTTGAACTTTTAATTTAAAGGCGTGAGGAACATATATACCTTAATCCATAAGTTATTTTTACAAAAATGTAAACATATATTTTTATATAGACATTTTAGTTCAAATTTTGATGAAATTTGATACATGTAGTTTCGTCGAAATATAACAATTTATTATTTGATAATTTATAATTCAAAAAATCTTAAGGATTTACAACTTGTCAACATTACTATATATATATTATTACTTAATATCAATCTATTATATTTTTATTATGGGTACGTCACATCGGCAATTGTCATTTTAAAAATATTGGAACTAATTTTTAAACAATCTAAGTAGGTACCCACTATACTGTCTATAGTCTTTACCATAATATTATTCATCAAATTATATATCAACGCATCTACTTACACATCACTACTGGTTATTGAATATTAATAAATATTAAATAACAATTAACAATAATACATAATAATAATAATATAATCATCATTGTAAAAGTATAATAGTATTCGCGATGTATTTGATAAAAATGTATACCCTGTATTCTAATTTCTAATAGTAAAAGAATAAAATATTATTAGAAATAGAATAAGCTAATAACCATCGTTTCAGCTCAGGAATTTTTTTTGTATGCATTAATTTATCACTGAATTCAAATTTAACACATCCATCATAGTGACCTACTCAACGGGCGAATGTAAGTTCCCACACGAGATATAGCAGGTAAAAATTACCCCTGGAT
This sequence comes from Schizaphis graminum, assembly GCA_020882235.1. Lineage (NCBI taxonomy): Eukaryota > Metazoa > Arthropoda > Insecta > Hemiptera > Aphididae > Schizaphis > Schizaphis graminum. Next base: position 91,668,368 of record CM037032.1, read on the forward strand.
ATGCATACATAAGTTCCCACACGAAAAAAAATTATACCAAACATCAAGGCTGGGCAAAGAAAATTAACTTAACTTGATTTAAAGTTAAAATTTTCTAATTTTCAAAATAAAAAATTTCACACACATAATAATGTTTATAATTTTAACTTTTAATTCGTTAATGCTCAACCTTGCCAAACACAAACTTCCTTCCCACTTTATTCAGACTTAGGACTGACAACTTAAACGTAGTTGGTTTGGTTAAAATCTGTTTTGTTTTTGTATTGCATAAAAAATAGTCCAATTGAAAAATGTGTATAATATTTGTATATGTATAAAATAAAAATAATAATAGAAAAAATTAAATTTTATTTGGTTTATTGCGAAAGCTCAAACACTTCACATATAGTTATACTGTGTAATTTTTTTAAAGTTATAATCTGATATTTTATTATTTATAAAGTTTTGTTTTTCTTCTGTTTTTTTACTTATTTTTTAAGGTCTATTTAAATCTGATGTTCTTATCTTTATATATGTATTTGTTTGAAACATTATTAAAACTTCTATTATTTTGAATATATTAGGATGATGATGATAAAAATTTAAATTTAGTTAATTAGTTTTATATCAGACATTAACAAATTAACAAATTTTAACCACACCAATTTCGTTTAAGTTGTCATTCCTAAGTCTCAATAAAGTTTGTGTTTGGTATAATTTTTTTTCGTGTGGGAACTTACGTACAGGTGTAATTTTTTCTGTATGGGAACTTACGTACGAGTGTATTTTTTTCGTGAGGGAACTTACATATGTACCCGCTTACCTGCTATGTTTCGTGTGGGAATTACTAAACCCCTACTCAACAGTGAGGTCGTATATGGGTACGTACACTCAAAACCTTCTATACCTACAGTAAAGACGCACAGCAATTTCCCTGGTTTTTTAATTTAAAAACGTGAATATTCAACTTGAATCTTTTATTTCTCTAATTTTCTGAATGAGGCTTGGTGATTTGAATAATTAAATGTGTAGAGTACTGCAGTCAATGAAATGTTTAATACAATAATTGTCATGACCGTTTACACTTGTCACTTTTAAAGTATAATAATTTATTGTCATTTGTCAACTGCATATAAGTACTTATAATATATTTATTGATATGAAATATGTATCATAATTTATGTAATATTTCCGTTGGACCTAATAAATAGACTATAATATAGGGCATGCGAACACGTTTATTAATTTGTTATTTCAATTATTATAAATACGCAAACTGCGTAAATGTACATTTTTTACAAAATATTACCTATATTGGTAAAATGAACTTTGTTTGTCAAATTTACATTGTGAATATATTGTATATAGGAAATGATAGAATATAACGATTGCATTTATATACAATAATAGATTATTGGAATAGTTGAATATTATACTGTAGTCAATACTCGGCGCAATAAAAATTAATAGGTAATTGTCTTATTTTCCGACACATTTGTAACGAAGAAAAGATGGCTGAATGGTTGTCTTTCGATAAATTTGAGGCTACTATTATGGAAACATTGGAATCCCTCAACGATTTGGTGGATGAAAGCGATCCTGACGTAGATATTCCTAATATTGTTCACGCATTTCAAACTGCTGAACGTATACGTGCCATTCACCCAAACCATGATTGGTTTCATTTGGTTGGTTTGATACACGATTTAGGAAAAGTGAGTATCTACATAGCAACTATATAGGTGCCTTTATATAATTATAACGCATTTTTACGTATATTTAAATTTTAAATAATACATTATTTTATCATCGATAAAAAAAAATAAAACCTATATAGTAAATAATATGTGAATAGATATTCAAAACGATAAAATAGAGGACTAATAATACGTATTTTATAATAGGTACAGGGTCGTCATTTGGAGTAAATCATGGGATAGCATAATAGATTAATAGCAACCCGGAGGAGGAAAGCTAATGCATGTGGTTTAGCCTCCCCCCCGTTGATCATAATCTAAAAAATAACTTTGATATTAAATTAATAATTCAAGAAATCAATCATTATATCGATATATCCTTGAATAATATTATGGTTATAAGTCTAGATCTCGGATTTATATGTATTTATGAAATCAAAATATGTATTTACGTTAGCAAAATATGTACATATATATGTGCTAAAGCCTAAAAATATCAAAATATGTATTTTACTAATATGATTTATTTATTAATATTTAATTTATTAATTATATAATATATTCATATGAGTTTCTAATGAAACAAATTATATTTTAAAAAAAAGGTGTTACAAATTATAAAATATAAATAAAAAAGCTAAAAAAAAAATAAAAATTTTAATTATCTTAATTAAAATTTATGATAACAGCCATTTTGAAATTTTGAAATTCAAAAGATCTTCGATTTTGTCGTAAAATTGCCTCATACCGACTAAATGATATTTTGGCTTCCACTGATATTATTGGACAGTATTGCATTTTGACTATGTCTGAAGGAGTAAGTTATATACCTACCGTAGATTAAATTCAATAATTGGTATTATTATTTTGTACTTTTGGAAATATGAGAAATTGTCTCTATTGAAAAATAAAATCCTACATAATTAATAATTATTAAAAAAATCGTAAATGAGCAAATTGTCAAAATATGTAGAAAAAAATGGAATTATTGAGAAATATGTAAAAACATGTACTTATGGAAAAATATGTAAAAATATGTAAAATAAAATATAGTTAATTTCATTAGAAATTTCTTGAAACGAATTTATCACTCACTTAAATTAATTTATCAAGTCACAGTAAAAATATGTATTTACATATTAATCCGAGCCCAAGTTATAACTTATAAGAATTGATAAACATTAATCATAAATCTCATCATTTATATTTTTCAGTAAAAACATATATTTATTTGAATTTATTAATTAATAAATTTCAAAATGTACAAATTTATATATTTTCGAAAGTTAAAATTAGTAAAACTAATACAATTATGACAACAGAATAATATTATTATACCATAAATTTCTTAGGTAGCATAGCTTTTAATTTGCTACCTACTCTAATAAAAATCGCTACTCCGTAATGACGCCTATGAATAGGTACAATGTACATAGCTAAAAATGCAAACAACGCTACCCATTTTAGATACCCTACATTAAATGTTATTTTGATAATTTTTTATTGCTCACAATTCACAAACATATATTTTTGATTTCCCTTCTACTTAGGTGATGGCTTTTAAAGGTGAACCTCAGTGGAGTGTGGTTGGTGATACATTTCCTGTTGGATGTGCATGGGCAAATTCTATAGTTTACAGAGACACCACATTTAACAGGAACCCAGACACCTATGACCCGAGATACAAGTAATTGTAATATTTAATTTATTAAAATAAATGGAGTATCTACCAAATTATTATAAACTATTATATTTTCAGTACAAAATTAGGTATTTATTCGAAAAATTGTGGACTAGACAATATCTTGATGTCTTGGGGACATGATGAATATTTGTACAGAGTCTTAGTACATAACAAAACAACAATACCTAAAGAAGGACTTAATATGATTAGGTAATTAAATTGATTAATTATTTTCGGTACTTATGAAGGTATCTATTACATATTTTATTTATTCTAAGAATAGGTATTTAATTTTTTTTTTTATACTTACCTAATAATAATATTCAATGGGTTGTAGATTCCATTCATTTTACCCATGGCACTCAGGTGGTGACTATGATTTTTTATGTTCTGAAGAAGATTTGGAAATGAAAAAATGGGTTTTAGAATTTAAGTAAGTATAATATATTTAGATGAAACTTAAATATTTTATTAATAAGATTTTATCAATTATGAAAATTTTTAATTTTTTATATCTTAATACATATTTAATACATTGAATAAGTATTTAAAATCTAACATTTATTTTATGCTAAAGATAATAATAAATTACTATAATCATTATTTTGAACATTTGTTAAAAAAAATAGGTACTTTATATTTATTGATTCAAATTTTAGTAAACATGAAGCCAAACATGGGTATGCACTGGGGAAAATTCCTCAAAACTATTTATGGGTGGGTGGATGATAATAAAAAATAGTTTGTTATGTAATATCTTGTATGTACCTATAGAGTTAGAAATAAATAAAGTACTATTTGGATATAACTAACTACACATTTTTTCCCCATAACATGAAATATATATCGGCGCCATTGCATGTGTATGTCGTAGGCCATATGGAAAATTAGTTTTTTTTGTAAAAAGACTAGACTCTTTGCATTGGGATAGCCCTTTTGCGAACTACTTATTATTTTTCCAAACAGCCTGCTGTTTTTCAGGCTCATTGCATACAGACTAACAACAGTTAAGTCTGTTAAGAACTACAATCATTTTAATTATGTTATTTTAAGGGTTATTGATAATAACACAGTATACATTATGTGTAACATTATTATTTATTACTTGTACAGTTGTTGACTATTGAATTACTAGTTTTATTATATATTACAAACAAAAAAAAAAAAAAAGCATATGTAAAATATTAAATTAAATAGAAATATTACAAAATTAAATATTACATAATATTAATATAATATAATTATATTGTATAACATAAAATTTTTAATATTTTTTGTGATATTTCAATTTTACATATATATATATTTTTTTTGTTAGTAATATATAATAAAACTAGCAATATCAATAGTCAACAATTGTACAAAATGAATAAGTAATAAATAATAATATTACGTCATGTAACATTTATGTTACATATATAAATTGTACTGTGTTATTATCAATAACCCTTAAAATAAAATAATTAAAATGATTTTACCATAAAATGATTGTAGTTCTTAACAGGCTTAACTGAGGTTAGTCTGTATGCATTAAGCTTGAAAAACAGCAGGCTGTTTGGAAAAATAATTAGTAGTTCGCAAACGGGCTACCCCAATGCAAATTGCAAAGAGTCTTTTTGGAAAAAAACTAATTTTCCATATGGCCTAAGACATGTATATTAACACATAAAATATAGTACACCTATTACCTACTAATATTTTTGAACCAGTAAATTGTTAGTGTGAAAACAAATATATTTAAAGGAAAATAAGTATTTTTTTTATTATGTAATGCCGTAATGGTCATGTGATCATTATGAAAAAAATAAATTTATAGCTTTTAGTTTCAAGTAATCAGGAAATTATTTGTTACTCTGAATTTATAAAAAAAATGAATAAATTTATATGATATGTTTATTATTTTTTTTTAGTAAGTTTGATTTGTATACTAAAGGAGGTGTTATACCAGATATAAAAGAATTGAAGCCATATTATCAATCATTGATTGATAAGTACATTCCAGGATTAATTAAGTGGTAAAGGTAAAAAAAGGTGTATACAAATTTATGAATAATAATAACATTCTAATAATTGTATTTTGTTCTATATACATAATTCAAATTTATAAATGTATATTTTAATAATAAAAATAATAAATGTAACATTATTGTTTTGTATATCATTATTTATTTAATATATAGTGTTTTAAAATTTTCTGTTTATAAATTGATTGCCTGGCATAGGCATATTGATGGGTACATTTGGATATGGCATTGAAGTAGGTTGAAAATAAAATGAATTGGGGTATCCAGGTTGTGGATATCCTGCTGTTGTTTGTTGAATGTTATTTATTGGTGATCTGTAGGAATTATTACGTCTACTAAGCAATTCAGCCATTTTATCTGCTTTAGCTTTACGCATATGCATATCCTTACGTAGCTTCAGGAACTCTTCTAAAAAGCCTTCTAAATCAGTATTACCACTTAAAAATTGTTCAGCCAATTTCTGAAATCATAAAAAAAAGATATTTTCAAGTATTTTTTTATTATTGTTCAGTGTAATTAATACTTACTTCTGATTCTTCTTCAGTTTCACATGATTTAGTTTGCAACAAAGCTAATATAGTCTCTGAACTCATACTACTTTTGTGTTGTTCTAAAAAAATATTTTTAATATCTCATTATAGGATATTCAGCAAAAATAATTATAAAAATAGTTTAATATTTAATTATTTAAGTAGAATTAATAGATTTCAATTTCAATAGAAGATAAATAGGTACTTAAAAAAAGATATATTTATTTATTAATTTATTTTTAGCTCTTAAATATACTGAATATTTTAAGATTTTAACTTTAGGTTACTATTATTTTGTTAGACTGGATAATAATATGTATATTTAAATTTGCAATATTCAGTATTTAATAAACTAAATAAATAACTCATTAATTGGTTAATAATATAAATAATTAGGTTTGTATACACTTCTTTTTCAATTATTTCCATGTTTAAGAGGACGCCATACCCGCATGTGTTGTCTCTGTTATACAAACGTACATCATAACAATTTTGTGTTCAGTAAAACACATTTTGTGATATTAGCTTTATATAAAATTAATTAATAATATTAATATTAATAATTTGTATAACAGAGACAACACATGGGGGTATGGCAGGGGCGTCGGAACAATTTTTTTTGCTGTGGGGGCCAAATATTTCAAGCTTTTTTTCTAGAGTGCATAGGAGCAAAAATAAAGGTATTTATTTTTTGGTGCTTCACCTCTATTACCTCCCCAATTTTTACAGCACCTATTGCCGAGGAAATGTGTACATAGGTAGGTATAATTACATTTTTTTCTTACAAATATTTATTAAACAAATTCAAATCATGTAGGTATAAAAATTGTAGGCAAAACAAAATTTATTTTTCTGGAATGGGAAATAATAAATAATTAAAGTTCATATTATGTATTTTTCTGTCAATTAATGTGATATTCAGTATTTTAAATTACTAACAGATATAGCAAATATATTACTAATTGCTGAACAAAATTATTGAATAATATTTAGGTATTGTGGGCTAAATGTAAATATAAATAGGCCATGAAGTCATGGGGGCTCTGCCTCTACAGTATTTATTTTGTGGGGGAAATTGCCCTCATTGCCCCCATTGTTTCGGCGCCCCTGGGGTATGGCGTCTTCTTAAGGTACAGAGGACTATAAACTACAAAACAAATAGTATATAATAATATACAATTTAGCATTAAAAACTATTTTACTAAATGCAATCAAAAATATAGATTTTTTAATACTTATGGATGTTGAGCAACAAAAATTATAGTATTTTTCCATTTATTGACTAATACCTACTATAATCAATTTTTTTCTAACCCTGCATAGGTTGCATACCTTAATAGGACGCCGGTAGTCACGTGGATTACAATTATAATATACATACAATACAAATTAATCTAAACATTATAAATTGTAGTAAAATATTATACAGGTAGTAAAATTAAATAAGTTACCTATTTAATAAATTTAGATATATTTTTTTTGTAAATTATAGTGGTTTTAAAGTTTAAAGTACCTTAAATTAAGTTTTATGGTTTTATGCTATATAACATGTATTTGAATCGCTCTATTTACTTAACATTTTATTTGGATAAATTGTACTTAATTAAAATTAATTAAATTGAAATTTTTAATTACCTATATATAATTTTCTTTAAAGTAAAAATATCAAAGATTAACCAAATAATCTATTGTATTATTGCAACAAGAAGTTATGTCCTATGTGTACAATTACATTATTGTAATTATAATTTATAGGTATATTAAATATGTTTTGTACATGAGATACTTTGGAATTTAAAATGTTTACTTAAAACTTTAAAGCATCAACATTATAAGTAATTTTTTAAGTTTATCATATAAGAGTAAATATTAAAAAGAGTATCTTTTTTTATACCTTTTGTACTTAGAAAGTAAAATTAAACATATGTTTTACTTTTACAGTAAAAACAGTGATACACCTGTTACTCATAAGTCTTAACCTTGCATTATTGTATATATGTACAAATTTATTCTAGATTATCTATTATAAAAATCAATTAAAATGAAACAAAAACATATAGTAAAAAAATTAAATATTTAATAAATTACTTAAAAAATTGTATATCAAATTGTAAATACTAAATAACAGAAATTGGTATATTACCGTACTACAAAACAAAGTAACAACACCTAGGTTACCTATAAGTTTGTTACTGAGATTATATTAATAAATAATAATTAATGGTTAACTATTGGGACTATTAATTGCAATTAAAAACAAACAATTGACACTTTATCCAGGAAAAAAAATATAAACTTCATAAATCAATTCACTTATATCTTAAGCAAGTTAGGGAATTATTGTTTTCTATTCTCTATTTTTTTTATTAATATTTTTTATACAACTAGTAAAAATCTTATTTGCTATTTGGTATTTAGCGTAATAATATACAATACTTAGAATTAAAGTTGAGCTATCACAACAATTTTGCATAAAATTTTGAACAAATTGTATTTTTGAATTTTAATAAAATAAATGACAAAAAAAAATTTTGTAATGCAGCATAGAATTAAAATAATAAAACAATTAATAATGAAAATTACACTTCAGATTATTAAAAAAAAAAAAATTAGTTTATATCAAACTTGATTCAGAAATAATACATAAACATAGGTGCAATTTCAATATAAAAATTGAGGGTGCTTAAGCTCTACATTTTCCGGGCATAGCGTTGAATAGCAACTGATTGTAGTATTATAAAAATAGTATTGAGGGTGCTACTTTTAAAATTGGGGGTTCTAATACCCCCTAAGTGCCCCGCTATTAGCGCCTATTATTATTATTGAACTGAAAGTTAATATTATTTTCTAATTTTTTAAAATTGATTATTATGTAGAAATAAAGAAAAATAATCATTTAAAATACTGAGAGGTTAGACATCCTATGCTATGGCTAATATGGATAACTCTAGAAGGAATGAAAAGTCCTATCTAATATTTACTAGGGACTAAAATGTCCATCATATTTTAACGAGACTGTAACTACATAGATTTAATATTAATACATATTAATAAAATATTTAAAAACACAAAATAAAATTTATCGCTAGTATAAATATATATGAAATTCACAAAACTCATTTTATAGATAAATGGGAAATAACTATGTATTACTGTGCAGTATGGTTAATTTTCTCTAATTTTGTTTAAAAAAAAAATGTAAGTATTGTATGTTAGTAGTTGTGTTATACTTATATTTATTATGTCTATCTTAGTGTTACGATAATTATACTTACTTAAAGTATTTACTTTTTCTGTAACACTTTTATATAGTTTTTCCGCTTCTTCATACATTTCACATAATCTCTCTTTGCCACTAACTAAATCTGGTTCTTTAGTAAGATTAAATTCAGCCAAAGATTGATTACTTACTATTAACATTTCTTTTTCAGTATCTTTTTCATTGTTCTAAAAATTCATGATTTTTTAAATATTAATCAATTTCAATTTACTCTAGGTAATTAATCTCAATTATAATTACTTACCGGTTTTAGTTCTTTAGCGTATATTTCAAATTTACTATCATCATTTAGTATTTCTTTGAGATCAGAAGCAGTCAAATGTGACATTAGCCCCATTACTGAACTTACAGCTGTTGAACTATTATACATGATTTACTGAGACATTCAAGTATAAAATATAAATATTAATATATTTTAAATAATATAAACAAATGTATAAGAATGAAAATAAGACAAGAATAATTCTAAGAATGAATAAAACTGTTATAAATAATGAATTATAAAAGTAAATCTAAAATCATTTGAAAATGATGTCCATAAATAAAAAAAGTATTGTAGACTGAAGTAGTGAACTAGTAAATTTGATAAGATGATAACAAACTACAGTAGTACAGTCAACAAAGTAAAAAAAAAATAACATCTATTTATCACTATATTCAGTTGAAGCCAATTAGATACGTCATGTACATTATCTATGCGATATTTAGAGTATTTAGACGATTAGAGTAAATTATAAAAAAAAAAGTGTTTTTATCAAGGATTAGTAAAAACTGAAAATGTGAAATATGTAGTTTTATTATTTTAGCCAATAAAATTAGATTTGTTTAACTAAAAAAAAAATCCTACCTTTGGACACATAAAATAGAAATCATAGTTCATTTCATAAGCTCTAAGTTATTAACAAATTAACGGTGTTAATGTATTATAATTAGTTTTTTAATGGGTCTGTGACTCATTAACAGACATCTTTATTATCTATCAAAGAATACCTTAGGGCTTAAGATTACAATATTCAGTGGCATGCCCAGGAATAAATAATTATTTTCCTGAAAAATACTGTTCCATATGAAAATTTTCCTCGTTTATATGCGGCCCCATAAAATTAAATAGCATACCTATAGAGAACATAAAGTATACATAATATGTATAGTATATTATACTAAATATTAATCATTTTATCATAGCTGATTTATCTTAACTGCAAAAAATTTGCAATAGCAATTAAATCCGGTCTTTAGTTATAGCACTTTTAACTTATAAGTTATAAAGTATTTAAATTAATTTATAATGGTGATCCAAAGATACAAATAAGGAGCCTTATGGTTTGTGGCAGGCACGTAAAAAAAAAATTTCGGGGGGGGGGCTTACAAAATTTAGCAACATAAATTGTGCCGAAACATAATAAAACAATTTTTTCCCCGTTACTCGAAAATTTTTCCGGAGGAGGGTGGTTGGCCTTATAAAAATTCTAATATCTAAATATTTGAATTCTGAAAGTCAGAAAAAAAGTCAATGGGGGGGGATATAACCACGCCCTCCCATAGAGTACTATACTCTATGCGCCCCCCATAGATAATAAAGATATGGATAGGCCAAACGGTCTTATCAGCGATCTTGAAGGGGAACGATTGAGGCCAAATAAGTATACCTATATCGAGTATCGACTATCATTACAAAAGAGGCCTCAATTGACTTCCCCTCCAGGAACGCGGCCTCAAATATATTTAACATATTATGCTTGTCCTATCCATTTCTTTATTATCTATGGCGCCCCCCCATGTCAGGCCACTGATAATATTATTAAACGTATTACATAATTATAGATAATATATATTATCTATGTACATAATAGATAACCTATTCTGTGATAATACTACTGATAATTATTTTATATAAATAAGCACGGTCTTAGAAGACCATGTAAATAAGTAAATAGGTACTATACTTACTAGTTATTACAACAATAATATAGTAAAATTAAATATTATTTATATTATAAAGTAAATTCTAAGATTTTTTTTGAAGTTTGAACTTAGTATTTTTATTTTGTTAGCTAATTGATAATCTGAAATTTAAAATATTGCATTCGAAAATCAAGTGATTACTCAAAATATATTAAAATATATATCTATACCATATTGTCAATTTTACTGTACCTACAATTTTAATTTTAATATAATGATTTTTAAAACATGTGGTGAAGTAATTTTAAATTCAAGTAAAAATATAATTTTTAGATTCAACTCTAATTTTGTACCAAAACATAAGCCTGTGCAATCATCAGATGCAAATACTCTTAATCGGTTTATTAAAGAACACAAAAAAATTCTTGTATTAACTGGTAGAGTGTATCATAAATGGATAATTTAGTTATTGTAATATTATATTTGTTTAAAATAGGTGCAGGAATATCAACTGAAAGTGGTATACCTGATTATCGTTCTGCTGATGTTGGATTGTATGCGACAAGTAAAAATCGCCCAATAATATATCAACAATTTATTAAAGATCCAAAAGTTCGTGTGCGTTATTGGGCTAGAAATTACGTGGGATGGCCTAGATTTTCATCAATGTTACCTAATTATGCACATAAGTTTTTAAAGAAATTGGAAGACAAAAATAAAATTGTTCATATTATTACTCAAAATGTTGATAATTTGCATACAAAAGCAGGAAGTAAGAATGTTCTTGAATTGCATGGTACTGCTTATGTTGTACATTGTTTAAAATGTGGTTATAAAATTGATAGACATCAATTTCAAGATGTTTTGTCAAGTTTAAACCCCCAAGTTTCCATTAAAGAATTGTACAGTATCAGGCCTGATGGTGATGTTGAACTCACTCCAGTAAGGACAATTTTTTTTTAATATTCTATATTTGTATTTTTACTTTTTAATTACATGCATTACGCTATTTTTTCTTTTAGAACATAATAAAATGTCATATTTTACTCATATATAACAATTTGATTATTTTAAACTATATGATTCACTTGTATATAGAAATGTTCAATTACATTGCATTTAGATTTTTTAAATAGTTGGTAATTTTTATAGAAAATAATGATTACAAAACTAAATTTATAACAATTTAAAATAATTTTTTTCACTGTACAGTATGAAAATGTCCCCTATTACTATTATAATCTATAAGGTATATTAAAAAATGGATTATAGATTATAACCTAACCTGTTTTAATACATATTTTTATTATTTATGATTCAATAGGAAGAAATTAGCGGATTCAAGGTTCCAGAATGTCCAAAATGTGAAGGAAATTTATTAATTCCACGCATTGTTTTTTTTGGAGACAATATTCCAAAAAAACGCGTGCAGAGGGTGAATGATTTTGTAGAAGAATGTGATTCTCTCTTGGTTATGGGTTCATCTCTATTTGTATATTCCGGCTATAGAATAGTTTTGGAAACAAAATCTGCTAATAAACCTGTTGCTGTAGTAAATATAGGACCAACTAGAGCTGATGACTGTGTAAATTTTAAAATTGAAGCTAAATTTGGTGAAATATTACCATTATTAAATTTATGATCTACCTTTAAGAGTTTATTATTGTTTTATTTTATATTTTAAATTAAAAAAATGTTTTGTTTTTTTACTTTTGTCTACCATTCTTTACCATTAATTTGAATAAAGTGGATCTAAAATATAAATGTGTGTGTGAGTTAGGTATAATTTGGATACCAATTTCATTTTGAGTAATAGACTTAAAGTTTCACTTATAAACATTATTTAAATAGGTACCTATTTAAAAAAATAATTGATGCACTTTTTTGTCTAATCATTTCTCTTTTTAATTGTAACTTGAGTATTGAAGTGTTAAAAAAATGACATTTTTAGTTCAACTTACAATCAATAAATATAAATTAAAAAACAAATTTATATTTTATAAAATTATTCATAATAATATAGACATAAAATGTATGACTTTAGTAAGGGTACCTATGCAGTATGCCAGTATGACTATGAATAAACAGTTATTTAGATTTTTTCTTTATATGTTTCTAAATTTATTTTGTCTGATATTTAAATTTATATTTAAACCTCTTTAATTAATGGCCCTTTACGTTAGTTTTGAAATCATCAATTTATCAATTTTATTTTTAGATTGAATTCTATTTTAAATCTATTTACCTACTAAAATTTATTTTCAAAGATCATTTACTCTCCACTTCTAAAAAATATTTTTGTCCCTCTGCAACATGGTTTTTGCAGTTAAAAATCTATCTTTGCTAATTTAATATTTTTCAAATAATACATTCTAAATATTTTCATAGATAATCAACAGAGTACAGACAGAGGAGAGGGAAATATTTTATATTGACTTTGAAAAAGCTTATAAATCTTTTGATCATGACTTTTTTTAATACCCTTATTACTATAGTTTTATACATCTGTTCAGAAATTATAAGTATATTTCACCTTAAATCTCTATCTCAAGGGAAGTATTATTTATTTAAGACTTTAAGAGAACGTTTTAACAGCATGTATTGTTTCCGTCGTTCGAACGCTAAACAACAAATTTGCGTTCAATGAAATTGCGGAATCAATAAATATATCTATCTATCACTGACTTAAGAGGACGCCATACTCGCATGAGTTGTCTCTGTCTTACTAAAATTTTGTATCAAACAAATGTTCGTTCAACAAAATACATTTTGTGATGTTACTCAGAGCCGTGCTGTTAAGATTTGGCGCCCAGGGCAAAATTAAATATATTCGCCCTCTATTTTATTTATCATTATGCATTTCAATTTTTTTTACGCCCCTTTAAACAGTTTAAACCATGCGCCCGGGGCACGGATCTGATGTAACTATGTTAGATTTAATATTAGAGTAAATTTAAAATTTACCTAATATCAAATTTAAAGGTTAGAATATTATCTAGACGATATTATTATTTTAAAGTGAGTTACAGCTATCTATATAAAATATAACAACTTAAAAATGTTCATAACTCACTTTTAAATGATAATATTAATAAAATCATGTATCATTGTCTATACTATAGAGTATAGACTCTTTAATACTTCTTTAGTCATACTATGGTACATATTTTGACATTTAGTGCACAATGTTTTAGTCAGATAAATAAATCAATAAAAATTATGTGGTGGTAGGTACCTACACAAATTATAACCTAACCTAGCCGGACTGGGAGGGTACCGGCCTATACTACTCTAGGAAAGCAAGCGGCCCACAATGTATTATTTCTGGAATTTTTAAATGTATTTGTTTTACGAAATTGATATTTGGTAAGATTTAAAGAGGTTAGAGCCTAGAGGGAGGCACTTTCTTATAAACTTTATATTCAACAACCATGATTAATTATGTGATGTTATCCATAATCCATGTCCGCATGATACTAGACAAAATAAATATTATGCACGCCTTTCTCACGCTGATAGTATATATATGCATTAAGCGCGGTAAATACTAGATTTACTGCCAAAAAGTTGATTCAGACTAGATTTCAGTATAATATAATTTATAATACCTATACATAGGTAAAATAATCGTGCATTGAGAACATTTAAAAAATACAATTAGGTACCAAGGTGCTATACAAACAGATAATCTGGTCACTATTCTGTAATCTCAGTAAAGATTTTTTTTCTTTCATCGCCGCGGCCTACTGTGCTGTAGCACAGTAGCACAGTGGGCTAGTCCGGCCCTAGAAACTAGGCTTGTATTGATGCTCATTGGCGTAAATACCGGGTATAGGCCAGGTGTGCAACCGCCATGGGCACACAACTGACGAGCGTGGCCCTAGTCTAAACAATATAATACTCTATTTTATACTAAATTCCAAATTTCACAATAGAATAAAAAATATAAAAAATAATATTATTTTGATATACATTTTTTTAAGTGTTTTAACTGTACAACTATCATGCATTTTTAAATATCAGATTTCTATTTTAACATTTTTTTTTCAATAAAAAGGTTCTTTCATTCAATTAAATAAGTTTGTTATTACTAATTTTAATATAGTTAGCAAATAGTTGTGTAAAAATCAGAATTACTTTTATTCAGTTTAATTATTGTAACATATTACATAAGTAGGTATAATACGATTCTATGAGTAAGTAGGTACTAGGTAGCTTGATATTTTTAACTTTGTTAGTTAACATTATTATGTGTGTCAATAAGTACGTAGTATTTTTGTCATTTGAATTCCAATTATTAAAAACAATTGTAGGGAAGGTTATTTCAGTCTTGGTCTATGTTTGGGCGTAAGTTTAATATTTTTCCCGGGTGTAAAAAATCTAAGTTCCGCCTCTGCCCCTAAAAAAATTTCGGTCGACCCGGAGCACGCCTATGGTCAGTTGGCATATTGGTACCTACACTAAGTATTTGAGTTGGCACTTGCCAACTAAATACTACAAAATATAAATATGACGGCATTAATAGGTAATTTATTAATAGGTATATTATAATTTATAATAATGATCAGGGGCGTATTTAGAAATGTCTTAAGGAGGGGGGCATAAACAAAAAGTTTGCCAGAACTCAAGCTGAATTCATAAAGTCATAATGCATCTATTTTATAGAAAAGAATTTAAAATGGTTTTCGTTACTCTGTTGATACTAACAAATGAAAATTAAAAATCATGTATTTCTTCTATTCAATCATTATTTACTTAACCATTTAATAAAAGCAGTATTATATTATTTATATTTTGTTACCAAATGGCAAATTATAATAGTGTTATACATTTTGTTATTGAAAATATTTTATTGCTGTAAACTTGTGAAGATATTATCAAAATATATTAATATATGTATCTATATATAAATAAGAGATAGTAAAATGAAGAACATAGTAAAATATTTAAGAATTTGTAATGTTGTGTAAAATATTATGTTAAATGTTTACTGACTACTATAATTTATGTATGTAATCTATAGGTAGATAGTAAATAATAGTTGTCGAGCGAAGCGATAAAATTTTTTTTGAGTCGACACATTAATGCATCTCACTCCCCTTTATTATTTTGTTCGGGACGGCCCTAGTTAGAATAAGCAATAATCAATAAGCCATTAGGTATTTAGATATAATGTTTTTATTGGCAAAATATTAGTCAATTAGTCACACGTTAACTTAGTTAATTATAATTTATAAGTGTAAACAGTTTTAGACTTAATAATTAAATCAGTATTAACTATTAATATGTAAGTATATTGATATAATTTTTTTTATTGGTAGGTAATATATACTAATTTTATTAGTTCGGGGGATTATCGATTAAGACTTATTAAGAGTTACCTTTTTAATATTAAGGTATATTATTTTTGGGAAAACTGTTAACTTTTCTTTTCTTAGAAAAATTAGATACTATAGTAATACAAAAATATTGTTATAACGTTGTGTACAAAACTTCATTTTTAAAAAGGTTCCGAGGCGTTTTGTGGGGGAGGGTTGTAGCCACGTCAGCCACCCTCATAAATACACCCCTGATTTATTCCATTTTCGACGGTTATCAGTTCACAGTTGTATAATACTGTTTTTAACTATACATTCATTTCTGACTGAATATTGTCATATTAATGTTAGATAGATCAACAGAATATCTACTAGACATTATTGTAAATTAAATATGCATGAATCACTTGACACATTTGATTTTGTACAAATATTTTAATTCAGTGTTACCTATTGGCTGTTGTAAATCATCATAATACGATGTCACCACAAAATAAATTAAATAAAAAATAATAAAAAACAATTTCAAAATACTATTTAGTGATGACATCATACATGAAGTCACGAAGATGTACACTTTATATACAGTGTTGTCATGTTAATAACTATAATATGATATAATATAATGGAAATATAAATGTACTATAACGTCAATAAAGCTAAGTGTATAATTATTGTGTATTTAATTCAAAACTTAAAACAAATTATGAAATATTTATTTTTAAAACTATGAATAAATTATTTTTATAATTTTGTAATATACAATCTATACCCTTGAACCTTAGGGCACAATAACTATATGATAAATTAAATCTAATAATGTTTTAAGAAAATAATACATTTTTTTATTTTGAAAATTGATGAATTGTAATTATTAGCAGGTACTCAAAATAAGCATCTATTAATTGGGTGCCTTTCAGCCTTTGAATATGTTTGAGGGACTGCTCCCTCAATCGACAACTACTACCTATTTATTATGTATTGTATTACATTTATATATATAAATATATAATGTTAATGTATTATTAATATGAGATATGACTATTAGGTTGTGACCTTGTGGGGTTAGAGCACTTTTCCTCCAAGGTTTATACTTTATAAGCATTAGGCTAACTGTTATACTGAAGGCGAAGCGAGGAACTCTGATTTGTCTGTAAAGAATTAAATCGTATTCAGTATTGGCTGTATTTAATAATTATTGCAACAAATAACAATTATATTAATTATAAAATATCTCGGTGCTGTTGTACTGTAAAATGTAACTTTTTGACAAGAATTCATACAAACATATTATACGAAATGATAATAATAGTAGGTGTTTATGTCATAATTCAAACTATAGTCATAACACTATACGTCTATAAATTCATAATCGAACTACGAGTATCGTTTGACGTTCGACGCTGCATAATATTGTGATACGTCGTATCTTGTTAGTAAAGTTGTTGATGATAAAATAATGGGTACCTAATATTGGTAATAATATTAATGCACTAATGCGTGTGCGGTGTACAAGATTTCACGACACGACATGAATAAGAAACGCGGTCAGCGAATGGTAGAATTAATACCTAATAAATAATTATATAATTTTTTTTGGTAAAATCTTAATAGCGTTGCTCAATAGTCGCGTATTTACGAGTATGGGTCCGATATACCGTATAAATATATTTTACGTGTCCGACATGTATGGCGGCGACGATGAGCGACTTATTCATACTTATATAAATATATAATACTATGTAGCCTGTGGTACAATTATGGTATTAAATAATATTCATACTAATTACTAATAGACAATAGTGGTATTAGTACTAAACAACAACTACAACGCGTTGAACGGCGTCGACTGCCGCGGCACCGCTCGCGTGGGGGTTCCGTGACGTTGGCAGCACTGCGACTATGGTGCTCGGTGTCACACTGTCCCGTGCGTCTTGATTGTAAATAAACCGGCGGACCGCGGACGACCCCCGGCCATCCATCCATCGCACCGATTCAGTAGCCAGCCGTCGCGTTTCCATTCGCAAACTCCAAATATGGTAGAGTGATTCAGTGATATTAGACGGCGACCTTTTTTTCCCTCCGATTCACGGCCAGTTCGCCGCGCCGTTCAGCCGTTGTCCGCGCTTAATATCGCCTTCTCCCCCTCACGCCACGCCGTCGAACGACGTTCCGGTTATCTTGTCCGTCTATTTATTTACTTCATTTTTTTTTCGTCAATATACTCAATACATTATTATTGTAATAATTGTGTGATTCGGCTGATCGACGAAATCGCGAACTTTGGAATACTATTCGAATTCTCATCCGCTTTACACTTACGCCGCCGTCGCACACATACACTCACGGTTACCGCAATATATATTATATATATATATATTTGGCTGGACCACCGTTGCTCCGTTAGCTGTATCCGAGATAACGCCGGAAAAAATCAAATATACAGATTATACTCAAGAGAAATTCCCGTTGCATGAGTCACCGAGGTGAGCACACGTTAAGCAATTTATTTATTTTATAATATATTAGTACATCGAATTGAATTCTCATTTCGACTCGATAGGTAACATCTAAACTTTTGCCTCGGGGCATAAGTTTTATTTTACTATTACCCAAGTTATTATAAGCTCCTCTGAAAGATATATATATATTTTTTTATTTCAATTATTCATATACAGGTACCTATTTGAATGATTAATACCAAATTTTTGTTTGATGGTTTCTCTGTTATACGCCCATTTTTTTTTTGAATCTGACAATCTTTATGAATATTAGTCAATGACAAAATTTTAGAGGACATTTGTCTATTAGATATGTTACATTTTTTTGGTATAAGGATTGAAACTTTTGTTTTAATTAGGACATTAAACAATTTGGATTTGAAGATGTTAGGAATTAAGTTAATTATTATTGACTTTATTTTTTGAACATTTGAAGAATGTTTTAATTATAAAACATAGTTATTACTAATTTTTTTGTTGTTATTTATATTTTTAATTTAACTGATCTTGTGAGGATAAATATAATTTATATGTAGGTATCTAAAGTAGGTACCTACCTAAACCTAAACATATATGACCTTATTTATTGATAAAGTTCTAATGATCTAATGTAAGATAAAAACAGAATAATATGTATCTTAAATTTTAATTTTGTTCATATTGTTATGAAAAAATATTGAATTTATAAGTTCCTTAGTTTTATTTATATATTTACATTTTTCACTGTAGGTATTTGATTTATTTAAACAAATGTTTGAAAATCAAATATTATATTATCTGATCACATTTTATTCTTTTTTTTTTGAACCAACAGCATGTTGTTGATTATTATTATCAGATTATTATACTAGTCTTTTTAATAACTAGCTAGAAAAATAGCTCTCACCTGTATTAGAATTTCAAAATATTCACTAGAAAATCAAAACTTCTCTAGAAGTACAATGTAAAATTGTAATACATAGGTAGCTTAAACTTGGATAATTGCATATGTTTGCATAACAGTATTATTCTAAGTTAATTCCATGGTTAATTCTAAATATTTTTTATAATAAGATTTTAAATTTGAATCTAGTTTTATTTAAGATTTTGTCAAGGATTTTGTTAATAAAGTAGAAAACATAATATTGATTTAGAGAAAAATTAATTCAGTGTTAACAAATCATCTACATGTACCTATCTATTCAAAAATAAATACATTTGTATAAAAAAAAAAGTAATAATGATACCAATGTATTATCCATGTAATAAAGAATTTTATTAGAAATACCTATTTTTTTTTTTATCAAATTGAAGTTGTTTAATGTTACTTGAATATTTTACATATATCAGTAAGTTTTCACATTCATATTTGTTCTAGGTAATAGTAAATGTATGCTTCTATTTTTTGGGGGGGGGGGGGGGATTTACCTATAGTAACTATGGATTGATGTCTAAGGATGGTATTTAACTTTCTTGAATATGCCTTTCAGAAGAGAACTGGGAGGTAAGCGGACCTTTCCAAGCTACAAAAGTGTTTCAAGTATTCAGTGTTCTAACCCAAAATTTTTTTGGTGCATTTTTTATTTTAGATTTTATACTCTTTGGGGTTCTTAATACATTTTTTTAATTTTTGACACATTTTTTACCTATTTCTTGTATTATGACTAAACAAATTTACTTCATTGAAATATAAGTACTACTTGAGTATTACATAGTTTTAGGCGAGGTTTTAGGTAATATAAATTATTTTCATTTTTAACTCAACATCAACTACCTAATCCAGTTTTAAATTAGATAATGCTGAAATTGTAAATTGCTCTTATTTTAGATGTTATTTAATTTTTACTCATTTTTTTATAAACTTTTTTTTTATAGTAATTTAAATTTATTTAATAAATTATGCATTTTTTGGTATTTTTAAGAGCATTTATATCTGACTCCTACTTATAACTAATGAGTAATATTGTTAAATGTTCAGTAGCCCTCCTAGTCTATTCATAGTCCCTCTTTGACAATTTGAATTGTCCTAGTGTGTTGCAGCACTCAAATACGCCTTAGCCAATCTGCTCCTAATACCTTTCTTTAATATAAATAGGTATATTACTATAAAGTAAGCACATAATACATATTATTTTATTGTACAATTTATTAGAACAATATTGAATATTTAATACGACAATATTTGAGGAAATAATAAATATTTATTAACTGTATTGAATATAAAATAATTTATATAAATATGTTGGCTTATCCCTGTGCAACTAACTGTATAATTAAAATTTTAATAATTTTGTTTATTTATAGATGTCTTTTAAAGTAAGAAGTAGTAAGTTTCGTCATGTTTACGGTACAGCTTTAAAACGTGAATATTGCTATGACAATATTCGAGTATCCAAATCTTCGTGGGATTCCACTTTTTGTGCGGTGAATCCAAAATTTATGGCATGCATTGTTGAATCAGCTGGTGGAGGCGCTTTTATTGTTCTACCTCTTTCAAAGGTAAGTTATTTAAAATTATTTTATTTGTAAATAATTACTTATAAGGATGATATATTTTTGTAAATTAAAATATATTTAACTGGATTGCTTGTATGGAAGCGTATAATATGTTGTGTCATGTTAAATTGTTTAAAATTAAAATTTGGTTTCTCATTGCTATAAAACCAATAAATAATATTTTTCTTATAGAGTTAGTTATTTATACTTTTTTTTTTCATAAGTTATTAAAAAGTTAATATTTCTATTATAACAATATTAAATAATATTTATCAACAATTTTACTAATTTTACTAGGTATTTATAGAAAAGACAATTATATGTTTTTCATTAAAATATATTGGCATAGGTACTAATAGACCTTATATATATTGTAGTTTGGATATAACAGTTATTGATGTTTTTTTTAACCACGAATAAGAAATAAAGGATTAAATATAAAATTATCTTTTTAGTAACAAGATAGTTTACACTATAGATATCATTTCACCATTAAATTAGGTACTGTTCGGGGTACTGTTACATTAAGTATTGAAATTTAAGTAGTGGATTGAATAATGTTTAACTATTCTTATATGAACACTATCATTGACATCAAATATGTAATGTAATGTGATGATTTGTATAACTATTGTAATTAAATATGATGTAGTATAGTAGCTAAATAAGTAAAAGGTTAATAAGAAACTAATAATATTATCAATAAATGTATTAATATCATTTTTTATTGTTAGAATATATTATATTCGAGATTATATTATTATAATCATTTTTAGATATGCATTATCTATTTTTAGAAATAAATAAAAAACGATATACTTCAATATATATATATGTATATATAGAATATAGATGTATAGTTTTTTCCTGCTAACAACTTTTATTCTAATTTATTAATTTTTTTTTTTAATTTTTCTATACTATATTAGAAAACTTAAAATATTAATAAATTAATACTAAAAGAGTAAAAATGCTGTGGTATTAAAAAAAAAAACATTTATTTTCATATTTTTAAAAATACTTGAAGATGTAGTTTGGGTTTAAATATGAAACTAAGTATAAGTTAGGTTAGATGTAACTAAGTATAACTTCTACTTGCGCCGCGGAATTAATCCGAAAGCTGTTTCTGTGGTGTTGGTTATAAACTAAAAAAAAGTATAACTTATACTTATATTTTATTTTAAAATTGAAAATTCCATGTATATTTAACATAAAATTGTTATATTATAACTATATTTATGTGATTTAGCAATCCTATTTTTTTTTTTTATTTAATTCAATTTATCGAAAATTATGGTTTTTGTTAGACAAGTACAAAAATATTAAAAACGAATATATTAATTGTGGACTGTAGTTATTTAATTCAGAATTGATTTGCAACTTGATAAAAAAAAAATGAATCACAAATCGATATAGTAGCTCATGATTACACTATTTTTTATTTATTATTACAAATCAATTAAATTGATATACAACAAATAATGGTTGTATATATACTATATTATGTATATTAATTCTTAAAATTAAGTTCCTAGCCATATTTTTCAAGAATAGAACAACAATAAATATTGTAATTAAAAGATCTGTATGGTGCTGTGTTTTTATTTTGTTTCGTCTATTTTCTGTGGTCAGCAACACGACATAATCAGGGCAACCCCACTTAGTGACGTACGCCTAAAATAATTTATATATAATAACTGTTCATCGTGATTTCTATATTTAAAGTTCTCCCAGGAGATTAAAATCATCAAAAATACATTTGAACAGTTGCCGTGTGCAAAATGCCAATTTTTCCTCACGAGCGCAATTTGTTATACATTTCAATATCGATATTTTTAGTTAAGATAATTATATTAATTTGATATATTAATATAACATTCTTGTAAACATTTAATAGTTAATATTTAGTTGATTAAAATATTAAGTTTCTTAATTAGGAGCTAAATTAAAAGACTTCAACTTGAAAAATATGTTTAAAAATATTTTATATAGGTATTTACATTATATTATATACTATAGTATTATTATAAATCATATATTTATAGTAATATTATATATATTAATAAACACGTATAAAATAACAGTATGTTTACAATAACAATATTTGAATTCTTAATATCAAAATAACGCTATACAAGTAATTTAATTTCATTCAGTCCATGTTCAATGTATTTATCTTAGTGGAATGACGTCATAATTAATATTCATGGTCCATACGAACATATTGCCAAGAAATAAGTAGGTATGCGGATAGAATAAAAATGATGGACCCCTACTTAGATAATTTGAACAATGCTAGCCTATATTTTGTTTTGTTATTTAAACTATTTGTTTATATTTCATTCAATGATTTTAATGACATTCTACAAAATAATGATAGTATAATATCTTATCTTTTAAATATTTTTTTGTATTTAAAAAAAATTATATTCGTGCAATAGATTATAGAATATTAGTTTTTAAAATTTTTATTCTTTTTAATGTTATATCGAGGAATAATACTATTTATTTATATGAGTCATAAGTCATAAACTCATATCTCATAGGTACTATAATATGTCTATATTACATTTTTCACAAATATATAATAATTATGTATTAAGAACAAAACAAAATTATTATTATTGTACAAAAGTATTTATTTTATTTTATTTATATAGAATTGTCTATGGTACATTTATACTAACTATTTATTAAGTAGTGACTCACATTACTAAGATATGTACATGTGTACACGTAAAAAGAACTAAGTTCTAAACAATAGTTTACGGTTTATAGTTTTCCTTATTGTTTTTTTCGTATCATTAGTTATTTTGTAATAGGTGGTTGGATACTTTATAAATCATAGTACCATAACACGTTCATAACAGGTGTGTTTTCTTTGTTTGAGAATCGCACGAGTTAATGTACATTTATTTATAAACTCAAAGTATTTTATACATTTTTGATTCTGAGTGTAGCAAAGTATCATTTGTTTTAATTGATTTTTTTTATTTGGAAATAAACTACTTTCTTTTATTAATATACATAAATAAATTTTTATGAATGTAGTTTGAAAAAAAACTACGAATTCAGAAAATGTTTGTCAATCTCAATCATGTATAATGTATATGTATATATATATTATATACACACAAAAACAATTTTTTTTTTAATTTTATAGACTGTTAAGAAATTAAATTTTTATTAAGAAAACTGAATACAAGATTAACTTTGTTTAAGTTTAGGTAGCCAAAAATAACTCATTAATATTTTAACTACATAGTTATGTGTATACAGTGAAACCTCTAAATACTGGACACCCTCGGTCGCTGAAATTTTATCCGCTATTTGAAAATGTCCGGTATTTAGAGGAGAAACGTAATAGGGAAATAAAAAAATTGATATTATAATTAAAAAATTGATTTATTATTTATGCATATATATTATACACATATGTAAATAATAAATTTAATTATTTTTATGTATTTTTAAAAATGCGAAGGTACAAAGATAAAAAAAATTGATATAAAAATTAAAATTAACATATATTAAAAAAAATCAGTTACTTTAGATTGTTTCGTATTTTGACGCGAAGTAATTTCGTATGTTAATGCATTTTTTATTTGCATTAAGTTACGATAGAAATGATTAAAATCAAAAGTTAAAATGCCATAAAAGGTGTCCGTTATTTAGAGTGTTCGGTATTTAGAGGTTTTCCTATAGAAAAGTAGTGAAAATGTCCTCATTCCCCAAAAACTGTTCGCTATTTAGAGGTGTCCGTTAAGGGAGGTTTCACTGTATATTATATACAATCTTGAGAAATTATTATTTTTTGAGATTTATTTTTATTAAATTCTTGATTTTAGATAAAATAATTTGAATTCAAGGTTATTTTTATGAATATTAATTTTTTATTTATCATATTATTATTATTTTATTGTATATTTATACATATTAACATATTCAATAAATATTTAAAAATTGTATCTTTTTTAGAAATTTCTATTATGTATAAACAGATTTTAAAACTTAATATAATATAGGCATTTTAGAAAAATGATCTTCCAGTATCATGATTTCGAATGCAATCATTTATTGCAACATGATATTTTTATTATTAGATTGCTTAAGATTTTCACCGAAAATATTTTTAATCGGTGGTTTTTATTTTTATAGTTATTAAATATTTTGTAGATAATACTATTTTATATTTGAATTAATTTTGTGAAAATAAAAATTTTAAACTTCAATGATATTGTATTTGAAAATTAGCTTTAAGTTTATGGTGGATTTTAGACTAATTATTTATAGAAATCGCGTGCATGATTTTTATTTCAATATATCAATACAATGTTTCCATAAAATTTGTCTGGATAGAACAATTTAAAGAAGCTTACTCATTCCTTAAAAAGCTTATTTCTTATGCAAAATTAAACTTAATTTATAGATAAACTCCAAACTTAAATACTTGTTTTCTCTTGAAGACCGGATATCCCCATCTATGGCTATATATAATCACTACATTTTTACCTAAATATGAGCTATTTTTAATCACGCACTTGTTAATTAGAAACCCGGAAATAAAACTAGAAATAGATCTGAAAAAATCAATATTAAATAATCGAAATTAATTTTAATAATTGTTCATGATTTTGAGATGATATTAACTTTATGATAAATGCTTTTTTAGACTGGTCGATTACCTGCTGATCAACCTGTAGTTGGAGGTCATAAGGGTCCAGTATTGGATATTGCATGGTGTCCGCATAATGATAATGTAATTGCTAGCGGTTCGGAAGATTGTGTGGTAAAGGTTTGGCAAATTCCTGATGGTGGTATCTCACGGTATGTGTACATTGATTATTTTTAATTTGAATTAATTTTATTTTATGTTTTAAATTAAATTTGTTGTTTTTTTTTTTAGAACATTAACTGAGTCAGTAGTAGATTTAATTTATCACCAAAGGAGAGTTGGTCTGGTATTATGGCATCCAACCGCTCGAAATATTTTGTTATCTGCCGGTAATTTTTATTTGTACTTAAACGTTTTAGTTATTTATTTTAGTATGTAATATTAATATTTGTTTTATTTATAGGATCTGATAATCAAGTAGTAATCTGGAATGTTGGCGTTGGTGAACCACTTATCCATATAGATTGTCATCCAGATATCGTGTTTAGTGCTTCATGGAATTATGACGGATCACAATTATTGACAACGTGTAAAGATAAAAAGCTGAGGCTAATTAATCCTAGAAGTGGAGAAATTGAACAGGTATGTATTTTAGGTAATTAATTAATTAATTTATAATATTTATATTTATTTATTATTATTGCAGGAAGTAATATGTCATGAAGGAAGCAAAGCATCCCGAGGTATATTTTTAAAAGGAGGCCTTATTTTCACAACTGGTTTTAGTAAACTTTCTGAAAGACAGTATTCTTTGAGATCTCCCGAAAAACTAGATGATCCCATTGTTATGGTTGAATTAGATACAAGTAATGGCGTTATGTTTCCTCTGTATGATCCTGATACTAGTATGATTTACTTGTGTGGAAAGGTAATATATTGTTTTTAATGATGTTTTATCATTTTATTAATATAAATATAAATAAACATGTACTTTTAGGGGGATAGTGTAATTCGATATTTTGAAATTACTGCGGAACATCCATTTGTTCATTACATCAATACGTTCCAAACACCAGACCCTCAACGAGGAATTGGCATGATGCCGAAACGTGGTTGTGATGTATCTATTTGTGAAATATCAAAGTTTTATCGCTTGAATAATTCTGGACTCTGTCAAGCGATTAGCATGACGGTTCCAAGAAAGGTAACTTATTTTTCAAAAAAAATTTTAATTATAAATTTAAAAATTTTAATTGTTTTTATATTTTTAGTCAGAGTTATTTCAAGAAGATTTATATCCAGATACTATTGGAGATATTCCTGCAATAGACGCCGAAGATTGGTTTAATGGTCAAGATGCTGAACCTATCCTGATATCATTAAAAGATTATCATCAGCCAACACGATTGCCTACGGCTTCTGAAATGAAGGTGGCCAAAAAGCCAAATATACTGGATAAACCATCAGCAAATAAAACAGTCAAGTCCAGCTCAAACAATACAACCGCACCTCCTGTAGCTAAACCACAATTTAATCAGCCACAGCAGTCAATTCCAGTTAGTGAAAACAAAACATTTATGCTCGGTTGCATAAAAAATTGATAAACTTAATAGTTAACTTATTTAATGTCTCATCATGAGCCACTAACTCATGGTTTAAGTACTATTAGGTCATCATTAAAACATTAAATGCAACCTAGTATAGTAACATATCTTTTATGTACATTTAAAACAGAGTTTGCAAACTAAATCTTATTTATTTTTAGGATGATATCATCAAAGAATTTAAAGAGGAGATTCGAAAGTTGAAAGCCATGATTGTAAAACATGAAAACCGTATTAGAGCCTTAGAAGCTCGAGCAGCCGAGGACACTACTGATACAGCCAAAGATAGTAGTGATTCTCTTGTTCTTAAGAATAGTGACCTGAATGATGTGGAAACCAAAGATAATGATACAGAACATGTGGATACTAATGACGACGATGACTAAATTCTATGGTACAATAATTTTTTTTAAACAATTTTTAAGAACTTTGAGATAAACTTGATAATTCTGGTTTTATTTGCTATATTTATGACAACACATTATTTAATTACAAAATAACATGCTCAAAGTGGTTACAATTCTACTTTTCTCTAGTCTTCAGTGTGTGTTTTTAAAAATTTTATTATCTATAATATATTAAGTCATGTTCCTCTTTTCCCCTCGATTTGTAATTGTCCTTTAATTTATAATGAGTTATATTATTATTTGTATTCTTTCAGCACTTTTTATTAACACACAAAGTTACTTTGTTAAATTCATATTGAATAAATTGAATAATTATGCCTAACTAAAAATAATATTAATTATTTACTGTTTGTTTGGTTGAATTGGTTAGTTATATGTAATATCAATCACAATCTAGAATTTTTTAATTAAAAATGTGCTTCCAAACAAATTTAACTACTCCATGAATCTCTAGTCCTTTATTGAGCATTACAATAAATATTTGAAATAATATTTTATTGTATATAAATAAATGCTGGTATGAATACAAAGTGTTTCATGAAACTAACAATGTTTTGTGCTGATAGAATTTAAAATGATCTATGTAACTTCGATAATAGAGACAATTTTGACTGTAAATTATAAACATTGATTAATTAAAAAAAATAAAATTATTTATAAGATAATGTAACTAAGTGCTTGTGTTGAAAACAAATTCTCAAAAACTTGCATTCAATATTAAATATGATAAACTTATTAATTGTTTTTAATTAGCATTTTTGATTACATTAATATATATTTTACATTTAACAACGAACTTAAGTTATTTTGCTATAGCTCATAATAAATTTGTTAATTATAAGATAGTAACCCAATTATTATTTTAGTTTTAATTCTGTCAGTAATATAATATCAAATACAATAATTTAAAAATTATTGATATGGATGTTTCAATTATAAATTTTTTAAATATAATTTATTTATTAAAATATCTAACATTACTCATATCTATGATCCATTGCAGTTAAAGACTGTAGTCAATACCTATTAAAATGTTTTCATTTTATTTTGTAAAAAATAATAAAAAAAACATTATCATAAAGTTATAACAATGTATTGTAATAATCTTGTATTGATATTTGATTTACATTTTTTATCGTCCTATTATGCATTTAATATTTTTAATTTTATAAATTGCATTATTAATAAGTATCTAACAACAATAAGACAATATGGACATATGGTACAATTGTAATTTGTTGCATACTATTATCATGGGAAGTTTGAACAAAATTTCACTCGTTATTTAAAGCATTAAAATAATTCTGTGTTGTGTTCTTTTTTTATACATACCTATATAATGGAGTGTAATAATTGCCAAATCGTGTATTAATATTCCTTCAACAAAAAGCTATTTAAATGTATTTAAAAAAAAAAACAGTACAACTTTTTAATAATGAACAGGGTGCTTATGCGAATTTTAATATAAATAAAA
Organism: Schizaphis graminum; assembly: GCA_020882235.1. Taxonomy (NCBI): domain Eukaryota; kingdom Metazoa; phylum Arthropoda; class Insecta; order Hemiptera; family Aphididae; genus Schizaphis; species Schizaphis graminum. Next base: position 91,697,861 of record CM037032.1, read on the forward strand.
TTATAAACTATTCATAAAAAAAATACTCAAGTGCCAATATCATAATAACTTAACCTTCACTTTGTCATATTTTATGATAATCAGTTGTTTAATACAAATGCTCAACATTTTGTGATTCCCATAAATACTATGAAAATGCAATTGATATTTAGTAACCTTATCCCATTATATCTTCTATGACCATACCTGAGCATCACATTATTGTGTTAAGATAAATTCAGAGTTAATGCATTAGAAATTAAACTGTAGCTACGGTCATTTATAATTTTTTTAATTCATGTGTAAATATATTATACTTTTTAATACATTTGTTATCTATTTTTATACATTTCTGTAATATGTTTGTCATATGAATGTATTATTATTATTATTATTATTATTATTATTAAAACTATTAGTTAATGGCTATTTAAACATGCAACATTATATACGAGTATATCCAAACAAGGATATTATGCTTTTTTTAATCCAAATATTTTAACCATAATTTCTTCCCTTACGTCTTACCTATTGTCAACTGATTGAATTTAAAATACTTAAAGATAGTTGAAAAAATTGTATTTTGTTATGATAATAATATGCATTGTATTTTGTATTCTTTTCTTATGTATAACATATATATGTAATATGTATTATATATTATATGCACGTCTGTATAATATTAGATTAAATAATTGTGTGTATGTGTGTGATCAGATATCGAACAGAGTGTATTAAACTTTTTGAAAACAAATTGTAAAACGGTTTGAATTTTTACCATTTATTTATTTGTATGTATTGTTTTGTTGAATATATAAATATGTTCAGTGATGTGCCATTTACACACAATAGTTGTGTATTTGCTAGATAAATAACAAATGATAATTTGTAATTAACCTATATTTATTTTATTACTTTTCACCTATGGATTTTATTTATTTTTTGTGTAGACCAGCGTTTCCCAAATAGTGGGTCCCGACCCTCTGCTGGGTTTCAGAATTTAATAAAATTCTCATATTAAATTTTATTATTTATCATTTGATAATTTGATATAATTAGTAACTATATTTTAATTATTACTTCTTTGTTACAAATTAACGCTTCAATTTTATTATAAAATTCTATGTGGACATTAAAATGTGTTTTATTTTGCTTTTTTTACACAATGATTAATGTAAAATATTTTGGAGGTTCACAAAGGGGAAAAATATTAATTACCGGGTCAGTTCAAATAAAAGTTTGGGAATTTGCTGGTGTAGATATTTGATGGCCATACAAAAATTTTTCTCACTTAAAAAGTATACCTACTGTATTCTCTTGGTAAATCTTATGAAATATTTTCCATTCTCATATTTTTGTTTACTGTGTATTAAACAAGAACTTTGATAGTTTAGTGTTTTAGTGATTATGATAATAAAACTTGGAACGTGACTTGGCCACATTTGTCTAAGGTTATCAACTGAATATAGTTATCAATACCTAGTGTCCTAGTTATATTAAATTAAGACGTAATAATATGTTATTATATTATTATCAACATCAAATTTGACCATTTATCGAACAAGTGTTAATTAGATACTGGATTAGTTTGAATAAAATCATTAAACGCAATAAAGATTATTCATAATAAATAAATTATACCCAAGAGACTATTTGAAGAATAGTACAATTTATGGTGCTTGTTTATGTGGATACATGACTTTTTAATTTTAATTAAAATATAAAATCACGCAAATTAAACTCGATTTAATAAAGGCCTGTAGTATGATATCATAAACAGTGGCGCTAATAGGGGGGGGGGCTAAGCCCCCCCCCCCGAAATAACTCAAAGCCTCCTCAAAAAATAATAGTATAATATATGTATGTTATTCTTAATAAGTTATTTTTACCGGTTTTGGTAATTTTAGGGCTTGAGCCCCCCCTAAACATTTTTCCTATTTGCGCCACTGACCATAAGTATATCTAATTAATTTGTTAATATTGTAACTTAAAAGTATTTACATATTTTACCAAAATCTTAACTTATAGTAAATTATATCAATTACTATAGGTTCATACAAAAAAATTGTATCCTGTGTAAGTATTTGAAATATGTGAATTTTTATTTGCACAAATTAGTGCTTGTCATTTGTTCATAAAAATCATTGTTATAAACAGTAACCACCACCAGTGAATTAATAAATAATATTTATGAAAATATGAATAAATAACCAATTATTGCCTTTAATTATTTTGTACCATAATTATAATATTTATATATTTTAATTTTTTCAATTTAAATTATTATAATAACTTAATCAAATAAATAAAACAACTCTAGATATTATATAGTTTATAAAATATAAATTAATGCCTATTAAAATGGTAAATATCTAGGTATAAATTAAATAACACCTAATTGTTGATTGATCTATGGTATGGACGTATAATCCAAGAGGTTTCAACTTTCTACAGCTAGTAGCTAATTTACACATTCATAGAAATAATTATGGCTGTTAAAAAAACAAAAATATTTTTTATAACAACTGTAACATAATATTATTTTGTGTTATAATGCATAAGTTATTATATTAAATACTAGCAGCCCGAACTTCCTCCAGAAGAAATTATTTTAGATTCTGAACGGAGTGATGAATGTATTGATTTTACAATGATGTGTGTTTTTTTTTGTTTTCGTCTTTGTGTCGTGTACAGCATAACTAGTCGAAATAATGCTTCAATTTCAAACTTCGGGGGTGGTTTCCGATGGCAAAGTGGATATCCTTAGTGCATTATAGAGGTCAAAAGTAAACATTTTCCAACAGTTTTCAAAAAGATGGAGAAAAACCCTAAAAAAATGAGGGAAAAACGGGATTTTTTATGCAAAACCAGTTTTCGACAAAATCGAATTTTTATTTTGCTATAACTCAAAAACTAATCGATGTAAACACTTTAAATTTTCACAAAATGTTAATATTAGCGTTCTCCGTACACAGTTAAATTTTCAAAGAATTTTGACTTTTGAGCTATTTATAGACAATTTTTAATTTTTAATTTTTTTTAGTATTTTTTTTTAAAATAACGATAAAATTTTTTTGGCCGCCAGAAAATCTTGAAAATTTAATACAAGGTTTCTTATAAGTTGTTCTTAAAGTGATAAAAAAAAATTCGAAATCGTTAGTCACAATTTTTTTTTATAAGTGCTTGAAATTCGAATTTATACGAAATATGTCAAAATTTCGAAAATTTGCAAGTAATTTTGTGGTTGAAAAATCGTAAAATTTTTTTCTTTTATAACTAAGTTTTGAAAATTTGGTAAAAGGTTCTCCATACATTTTTCTTCAAATATCTGTAAAAAAAACTCTACCGGACTAAGACAAAAAATTTTTATGAGTGAAATTTAAATTTTTACAAAACCGCGTTAAATAACGATTTAGCCTCAAACGGTTTTTGATATTTGTTGTTATTCAAATAGTATAAGTCGTAAATACTTGCAAATTTTTCCAGTTATTAAGATTGCCATTTTCTTTACGTGATTTGATTTTTAAAATATTTTGACTTTTTTTGAGCTATTTATAGACATTTGAAATTTTCAATTTTTTTTTATAAATGTTAATAAAAAAAAATTAAGTTGGGACAAATTACTTGAAAATTTTATTGAAGGGTCCACATAATTTGTTCTAACTCTCATTTAAAATTATAAAAATACATAGGCACAATTTATTTTTATTAACATTTGAAGTACAAATATTGACAAAATCATGAATATTTTTCACTATTTGGTAGTTAAAAATTTATTAATATTTTACTATCAAAAGCTAAGAATTGAAAATTTAATACTATGCTGTCCATAAGTTAAGCTTAGAATAATTATAAAACAGTTTGAGGATTATTCAATTTAAAAAATTTTACGAGTGTTTAAAGTTTTAATTTTAATTTGAAATCAAAAATACACGTGTAAAATAACGTTTTATTAATAAATAATTTTCGATTTTTGTTATTTTTAAAAAATTACTAAACGTAAGATCTTGAAACTTTTACTTAAATGTTTGAATTTGTTTCAAAATAGAATATATGACAATATTTAAATATAATATATTAACATATCCTAGACTGACAAATCATCTTCGTTCAGAATCGTTTTTCGTATACAATGATACCTATCATTGCATTCAAATTTAACCCACCCTAGTCCGAAGTCCACCCCACCTCCTAATGTACTACAGAGCGATAATCACTTACCTGCTTTTTTTATTATTTAATTTAAAATCATATTACTATTCTTTGGCTACACAAATAATATAAATTATAATTACATATTATTGTAGTTATTGTTATTGCTAATTTCTGAAAATTATATATTCTACATTATGAATTCAACTACTAGCGTGATAAATTTTATTCTTTTTATTATAGAATGGAGATAAGGTAGAAAAAAATATAATAATACATTATTTTTTCAATGAATAATATATATTTTGAATGAAAAAAATGCAAGTGCAAACAAATTAATAATTAAATAATAAATAAACAAACAAATATACGTATATATATTATATTTAAATAATAATTATTATTATGAGATGAAGTGATATGATCAGAGACGTTCAAAACCGGTTTCCTTCGTCTCCAAAATCATGTTTGATTCTTATTATATAGATAATGCTGATGATTATGTCACTTATAATTATTGAATATTGAATAAATGTACATATTATGTCTTCAATGAGGAAAGAGAGTCTTCGCCCCTGACTGATCCACCTTAGTATAGATCAGCGATGCCCAACCTTTTTTGTTCGGTGTGCCACTTTGGTAAACAATCAGCTCTGAGCGGGTCACCAAATATAAAAGTTAAATGATCAGTATATTATTAACAAATTAAAAAAAGCGGGTAAGTGAGTATCGCTCTGCTGTACATTAGGGGGTGGGGTGGACCTCTGACTAGGGTAGGTTAAATTTGAATGCAATGATAGGTAGTATCATTGTATACGAAAAACGATTCTGAACGGAGATGATTTGTCAGTCTAGGATATATTATATTTAAAATTTAAATATTGTCATATATTCTAGTTTGAAACATTCAAACATTTAAGTAAAAGTTTTAAGATCTTACGTCAAGTAATTTTTTAAAAATAACAAAAATCGAAAATTATTTAGTAGTAAAACGTTATTTAACACGTGTATTTTTGATTTCAAATTAAAATTAAAACTTTAAACACTCGTAAAATTGTTTAAATTGAATAATCCTCAAACTTTTTTATAATTATTTTAAGCTTAACTTATGGACAGCATAGTACTTATTAAATTTTCAATTCTTAGCTTTTGATAGTAAAATATTTATAAATTTTTAACTATCAAATAGTGAAAAATATTTATGATTTTGATGAATTCTTGTCAATATTTGAACTTCAAATGCTAATAAAAAAAATTGTGCCTATGTATTTTTTTAATTTTTGAATGAGAGTTAGAATAAAAATCGTTTTAGGCTAAAGCTAAACCGTTATTTAACACGGTTTTGTAAAAATTTAAATTTCAAACACTCATAAAATTTTTTTGTCTAAATCCGGTAGAGTTTTTTTTACAGATATTTGAAGAAAAATGTATGGAGAACCTTGTACCAAATTTTCAAAACTTAGTTATTAAAGAAAAAATTTTTAGGATTTTTCAACTACAAAATTATTTGCAAATTTTCGCAATTTTGACATATTTCGTATAAATTCGAATTTTAAGCACTTATAAAAAAAAATTGTGAATAACGATTTCGGATTTTTTTTTTACCACTTTAAGAACAACTTATAAGAAACCTTGTATTAAATTTTCAAGATTTTCTGGCGGCCAAAAAAATTTTATCGTTATTTTTAAAAAAAATTCTCATAAAAATCAAAAATTTCAGTGTTCTATAAATAACTCAAAAAAAGTCAAAATGTTTTGAAAATTTAACTGTATATAGATAACACTAACATAAACATTTGGTGAAAATTTCAAGTATTTACAGTGATTAGTTTTTGAATTACAACCATATCAAAAAGTCGATTTTTTTGAAAACTGTTAGAAAATGTTTACTTTTGACCTCTATAATGCACCAAGGATATCCTCTTTGCCATTGGAAACCACCCCCAAAGTTTGAAATTGAAGCATTATTTCGACTAGTTATGCTGTACACAGACACAAAAAAAAAACACATACATTGTAAAATCAATACATTCATCACTCCGTTTAGAATCTAAAAACTGATTTATAAATCAGATCTGTGATGGGCCACATTTGCGGGCCGCGGGTTAAACACCACTGGACTATAGATCATATTGAAGCGGTGGTTAAAAGTGTTCGGTAAGGCGTTTTTTATCTGCACAGTTAACAATTAATAGCAGATACATGGTTCTTGGAAGGTACCGTGTACAGTAAGTTTATGATGGGATATTATGAATGGTTGAGATACAACCATTAAAGTTAAAATATGGATAAGGTAATAATTTAAAGAAAGACTCCCATCGTTGATGACTTCAAACTCATAGCCAATGTCCCTTTTATATTCACATATCATATCTATTGTAACAAATTGTCGTTTGAAAAAAATAATTAAATAAATAAATATGTTTCAGTGAATTTATATTAAATTTGTTTATTACCTAATGCAGGGGTGGCAAACTATTTGAACATTACGTGTCAAAAATTACCTTTTTTTTCAAGTGTGCTATGTAAATATTATAATATTCAATACTGTGAAAAAAAAATTCTCGTAATTTTATTGTATAATTAATATGTATTAATATAAAAGGTTAATTTAGGCACATATTATAATAACATTACTTCGTTAATTATTTTCTTGTTGTGATTTTTTTCATTTAATACTTATTGATGCTAATATTTTGTTTATACAAATTTTTCATTTTTCGCGTGCTATACACCTCAGGCACGCGTGTTATGGCTTTGCCATCCCTCACCTAGTGTATTAAAGTTTTCCATCCATTTATGGTTATGAGTATGCTCAGTTTTCCGATTTGAAATGTTACGTATATTTCTTTGTATTTTTTATGTCTGATCAAGGATAATTACTATTGCGTTAATGTTAGTGATATGAAATATAAATTATTTGATCAATTTAAATAAAAGGAACGCAGGGCATGTAACATTATAGCAATCTCTTTCACAAAACCATTTATTTAAATTATTCGTGTATTGCCCGAATCATATACAATTATAGATGATTTCATCGCCTTTTAGTATATATATATATATAATTACTAATTAGTATGTAGGCAAAAAAGTTTAGCAGAAATGTATCGTATAACAACTATTTATTGTATCATACCAATAGTTATTTTCTATATAGGTACACTATAGCCTGTATTTATACGTAGATTGTTGTCTGTTGGATACTCATCATAATTCATCAGCCCTTATTTTTCAAAAAAATTCGTTCTACACATTTTTTAACGTATCTAAATTGATATGATACAGAGCCGTAGGAGAAAAAGCTTCTTACGCCCCCATTTACATAACCTCCATATGAATATTAAATATTATTATAAAAATATAAATAGAATATTATATAGTATTAGTATAGTGTTCCTTCTTTCTTAATTTTACAACTGAATGTCCGGATTTTAGAGTTTTTTAATCGAGCGTTTGATTTAATATCACTAGTTGTTAATTTATAATAATAATTGTTTCACAGCTATAATTTCTGAAAACTGTATGGCCTTCGCCCGATAAAATAAAGATCTCTGTTCCATGCTTTCACGTTTTTCGGCCTGGTAGGCCAAACGGTTTTGGTGGTATCTACCTTAATTATTGCCATCACTAACCCATCATTTCATTCAGGTTAGATTTATTGCTATTAATAATTAGCTGATGATTCCGCCTTCGCAATATTCGACCGATTTGGTTGGTTTCAAAATATCGTTTTCGTTTAACCTAAGCTTACTTAATAGCAGATCGTCCACTAGATGATGAAATCTTCCTCTTTTCTACTATACGAAATTGAATCTAGCTTTTATGTGCGCCCTTAAATTTTTTTATCTATGATAGTGGGCGATGCAAGGGCCTCTTGACAGTTATATTTATAAGGCTTGACGTCAAATCCTAAGTATTGTGTTTAAAAAATGTGTGGGCAACTTAATTCTATTAGACTTATTAGAGGGTCAACTTTTGAATATGAAAAACTAGTGGGCTAGATACCACGGAAAGTAAAAACAAATAAAAGATCAATAAAATGTTCAATCAACATTTAAAATTCAATGCTAGATAAGAATTTATATCTACGTTTTACTTTAAACATTATATCGATTTTATAAATAAAATAAAAAAAATTCTAAAATTTTATATTTTTATAAAGTAATTTGAAATGTTGACAGACCAGTTAAAAATGGTACGCGGACCGTTAGTTGCTCATCCCTGATATATAATAATATTATATATTATGAACAATTTTGGACCCCACTAATTGAAAATTGACGTAAATCCAATATTGTTATGGTTAATTTTTCGTCTTTATGTGTTGGTACATGAAAAATATGTTTAGAATTAAGAAAGCCAATCATATAATTGATAATCTTAAAAGTAGGAAGGTACATCCCCAATAATTGTAATAATATTGTATTAATATTTCAATATTTGTTTTTTTTTTTTAATATATTATATTAATAAAAATTGTTGTATGTATGCCATATTTCCACTAATTATGTAATAGTATTATTATAAACAACCAATAGCAACCATTTAATTAAATAAAACAATATTCGATTTTCGTAACTAAATTCACGTGAGACGCCCTATGGTAACCTATATTTAGAGTATAGAGGTTGAAAAAATAAGTTATAATTACCAGCTTAGTCTCAATCATCAACATTGGATTTATAATAGACAGAGAAAGAAATATTAATTTGCATATTATTTGAATATATGTGTAGATTACTTGAATTATATGATGTATTCTTATACAATTTTATAACGACGTTTTAATAATAATAAGTATAAATAATAACAGCCGAGTTTAATTTTTTAAGACAACTGAATGAAAAAAAATAAATATTGTTTATTCCATAAACCATTTTAAAGGTATACAAATAGTACCTACTATATTACTATTACCTAATAGTATTATCAACTATATGATGTAAAGTTTACACTGTTCACAGTTTATTATAATTTTGTTTGTTTTGTATCAACAGAGTTCAAATTGACATAAAATAGTTATTATTTCAACTATTAAAAATAAAAAACGGACGCCGATGTTACGATACTTTTCACTATTATTCACAAGTTAACAAAACAATTAAAATGTCTGCATGTATGGTGTACGTCTTTTTTCTCAAAAACAACCTCGAACGCCTTTCACTTTCAACTACAACTCTTTCTCGCTATTATAGTTATAAGCATAAATTCATACATTCGCACTTTTATCTCCGAAAAACTTTACAGATCAAGGACTACATAATGCTGTATGATCAGGTATATACGCGACATAAATATCTGAGGCAAAAAGTAGGTAATAGATTACATATTATGATGATATCAGATGACAGATATTATATATAATACTCGATATCCTTCTTATACCTACGTAATATCTAAATATTGTAAATAATAATAATAGCTTAATATAGTTTAAAATCAGCTGTAAAATATTATATAATATATATAATATATATGTATATATTTTTTTTTATTTATTTTATTTTTTTTTATAAAATATACGGGATAACCCCTTGGAACATATATACACATTATACATATCTATTTACAAATTAATTGTACAAAATATGATATATTAAAAAATTATATTATTTATAAGAAAAATGTTATCACAAAATTTAAAAGTGAATCTTATTTCAACCGCTGAAAATGAGGTGGAATATAATAATTAGGTATATCAATAATGTACTTTATGTACTGGCGTGGATTATTATATATTAAAAATACCGAAAAATGACTAGAAAATAAAGCTATACCTTCCATTTTTTTGTGGAATATTGAATACCCAACTATGTAACATAGTAAAACAAAAGGTAAGTAATATAAACTTAAATACTATCTAGTAAACATTATTTTTTAATTTTATTTTATCGCATATTCTTATACATTTATATAATTGTCGTTGATTATATATATTATCTATAGATACTTACTGTCTATAGATAATCAACGATAGTATGCAATTTAAAATAATTTAAAGATATACTTAGAATCTAGAAATATTGGCACATCGTATATTCGCGCGTGGCGTGTGAAAATTGGCTATACATAATTATATGTAGGTTGTAGGTACTTATTATGGAGTATGGTATGGATCCATTTAGGTATAATATTATTTAAAAGTCCAAAAACGCTTGCCTTGGGCATTCATCGTATTCGCAATTGATAAGGTGGTCCCTACTACATAGCTATATTTATATTATGATACTCTAAAATCCCACCTATTGCTGAATTATATGAGTACTGCAGAGGCCAAGTTGGTAGAGAAATTATTAAAAAATATCATTTAATATCTTTGTAACCAACGCTTAAAGATATAATTTTGTATATTATTCGTTAAGAAAATTATGTAACTGTTTCGTTTATAATATGTAAATACTAAATATAGGCAATATAGTTCATTATAAATATCTTAAATTAAAAAATGAAACAGTTATTATTCTGCTATTTTCTACCTTTCTACTTATAGCTTATTTGAAACAAACATTAGCTATATTATAATAGTTACTAGGAAAAATTGTAGGTACTTAGTACGTGTAATATACCTACATTGTATATTGTTTATACATATATGATATAATATTTATTTATGGTTTTGTAAGTACCTCTATAAATAGTGTGATTATGATTTAAGGTAGTTATATAACATTAAATATTTTGACTAGATATTCGATAAATTTGATTCAGATTTTTTTATTTCAAAGGTCGTCTTACCTATAATATTACAATTAACAGTTATTTTTGAAAAATTCAAGTTTTTTAACCTTTTAAATTTTAATGACATTCAACCTAACTACCTAACACCTAAATTATTGTTAGTTGTAATCTGGATCACACTGTATGTATTGAGCTAATAGCTATAAACCTTTATTAATATTAGTGATACACCTATGTACTAATTTAATATTTATTATTATTGCTGACATGCTGTGATATCTGATAAATAATATAATATTTATATATTAGGTAGTTCATTTCAATTTATTATATTAAAATATATAGATATGCTTATATATTTTAATATTGTATGTTTTACTAGTTTTATTCACCGCATTTTTTTTATGTCTGGGGGGTAGTAAAAATGCTTCAATCTTTAAGATCGAGGGTGGTTTTAGGTAGCAAATTGGGCGGTTGAATACAAATACAGGGGGAATAAGCCCCTAGACTCTACCTAGTTACGCCGATGGGTATAGGTAATTATATATTTAATATTTATCGTAGTAACAATTTTGTAAATTGTAATAGATAGGTACGTGTAAATCGTATATCATGTTATCAAATGTACCTATATTTGATAAGATAATTTATTATTCAATAAATAGGTACTTTTACCAAGTTGAGTGTAGTAGGTAAATAATTAAATGTATAGTCAATGTTGAATATAGGTTACCTATGATGTCAATACCTAATCATTTATTAGTTGTTAGTAATTAGTAAATACTAAATTGTATAATCAATGATGATAGTTAACACTGCAGACAAGATTTTTATTATTAATCTTCTAAAATACACTTTGAACTGCATTTATCTTGGTAAGGTAGTGCAATAATGTATAAGTATATTATATAAGTTTGAAGCTTGATGTGAAAATTGTTTGCTTATTGGTTTTAACAATATTTTTACGAAGAGTACATTAAACCCGCAAGCGTTGACTCCGTGTCACTAACATAACATCTAGGTAACAAGGCAAATTTTATGTTGAAAAATTAATTTTACTCAATATATTTTTGAAAATTAGAGTAAAAAAATTGACCTGATATAAAATCTAAAACTAAAATTATTATTTTACGTAAGTTTTTTGACATTTTAATTTTGAAACAATTTATGGTTATTTTAAAATTGTACATGTGCGATACGCTCTTATATAATAAAATTATAGAGTGAATTGATTTATTATAAAACTTAAATCTAAGAAAATTATCTTTAAGTAAGTATTCAACGCTGTTTCTTATGAAAATTAATTTTTTTAATTAGTTATCACTTTATCAGTATGTAGAATAATACAGTTTAAAGATTGTACTTATAACTTAATTAAAAATTAAAATATAGTTATAAATCTATGTATAAACACAGATAATGATATTCTTACCTTTTAGTTTTATAATAATTACTAAGTTAATTTATTCTCATACTAAAACTAACAACACAAAATTGGTTTTGCTAAAAGTAAATTTGCTATATGTTGCACGTTTATGACATGTAGACATCACTGTGCCTAATATGCATATGACGTGACCTGCTAATTGCTATACTCTTAAGGTTTTGAGATATAATTTAAAATCAAGCCAAAAGAATTAAAAATTAACATAATTCTTAACATTTTATAAATACTTTGATTAAGTTACATCTTAATACAAAATTTGCCAAAAAGAATTTTTAAAATTATAAAATATTCATAGTGCGTGTTGTATAATGATTGTCGCTATTCATTTTTGCGTAATAAATAATAATTTAGCCATCTAGATACAAATGGACACTACATTTTATATAGAAATAATGTTGTAAAACTATATAATCGTATTTAAATATTTTATTTACCTTCATGTTATTTATCAATTCATATAATATTTTTATTATTTTTATATGAAAAAAAAATAATCGTAATTTAAGGTATAAAAATAAAGAAATACATTGCTGCAATACAGCATTTTAATAATAATTATACCTTTGTAGGAAAACATACCTATCTTTGTATAGACAAGTATTATAATTTATAATAATAGCTAAAGTCATAAAAAAATTACAGTTGTAAATTTAAAAACAAAAATTGGATATAGTATTATGCCTTATACCTAATGATTAATGACGAATTAATGATTTACATATTGGCTTATGATTACATGACTGTGTAATTTATGTTGCGTACTTTTTATTTAATTTTATTATACAACATTAATTATTATTTGTGGCAATTTTATAATACAATTATTATTCATATATTCAGAAAGTAATTTATAAAATATTGGATTTTAATTAACTAACCTATATATAATATATTATACTTTTAATTATAAATATTAAGTACCTATATTATATCAGTGGCGTACCCTGAAATTTGTTATGCGTGGGACGCGATGGGAGATGGGATTCATTAAATAGGTACTCAAAAATTATTTAGCCTTTAGTATTTGATCTTTAAGCATACGTTAATATTGTTCTCATTTCACCCGTTTTGATGGTACTTGAATAATATTTTTTTTAATTCAATTATAACACTACACATTTTTTATAATATATTTGCTACGCTTTTTTATAGATAAATATTATATCTTTAATTAAGTATACTAATTTGTTCGAAGCAGGGTCGTAATACCCTGTATGTATTGTTTCTGTCTTATGTATAGGCGGTACTATAATATAATATTTTGGTTTTAGAATAATCCATTTTACAAGGTTATTTTAATTTTTAAATGTTAGAGTGATATTTCTAGTTAATATTAGAGACCTAAAATAGTAAATTTTTATTATAATATATAAATTATAAATTATTAATTTTAAATAATATTATTTAATGTAGGTAGGTATATTTACGTAGTTTTTTTATTAGACTAAATTTGAATGATATCAAAACATTTTTAAATGTTGAAATTTTATTGGGAGTATAGGAATCCCAAACCGACATTTAGAAGTATTCACAATCAATAATCATAATTCAACATTTCAACTAATAAATTACAAAAATATAATAGTTGGTAGGTATTATATTTTAGTATAGTTAATAACACCAGAACAATTTTTTAAAGAGTCCTTGACATTGAATCTGCATTGTACGAGTTGATAATGATCGCATATAAATGTGTAATAAACTTGTTAGTTATTAGTTATTACTAAAGAACGGATTTAAATCTAAAAAACAAGAAAAATGCATTAAAAAAATACTATTTAATGCCTTATAAAAATGCTTTAACATTAAAAAATGCACTAAAAAAATGCCCTAAAAAACTTAATAAATTTTAATAAAAACACAATTTTGAATTTAAAACTTATAAAAAAATTCATTATTTTTAAAAATCTGATAAAAAAATATTTAAATACAATAAAACCTAATTAACTAACTCTCAATTATCTTCTGTCAATCTTCTTTTTACCCTTAAAAACCATAAAAATGCACTAAAAATGTAAAAAAATAATCTAAAAAAGTCTTAAAAATGCAAAATTAAAGTTACATTTTTTAATTCCTTGATGTATGAAATGAACTTTTTGCTTATAAACCAATGTTTTCGGACATTCAGAAAAAAATGCAATTTGCATTCAAATCCGTTCCCTAGTTATTAATTACTCGAGAGGGTAAAGCAGATTAGTAATGTATAGGTTATACGGTTATTATAGGCGAGTATAGTTAGTTTTGTAACGTTTATATTGTAATTTCAAGAATATAATATACAAATTTAGAAGATGGCCGTTTTAAGTGTGTATAAATTCATAATTTTAAAATTTTATAATCTTTTTTGAAAATATTATTTTTATATAATCGAATGTAATTACAAAACAAAATGTTTGAAAAAAATATATTTTAAATTTACGTTTCTATTCGGCAGAATATTTTTTTAGAGTATTTTGATAGATACATAATAAAGATCGAATTTTGAATGTGTGAATAATAAAGTAGTTATAACTTATAAGCAGTGGTATCGAAGTCTATGTTTAACTATATAGATCATAGAAGAATTATTAAAATGAATAAGAATAGAATTACAAATTATTAATTAATATTGCTCAATGAGAATTTGGTTCGAAAAAATAGTGAAATAAAATCAAAAATAAAACAATAAAATAAAAGCAGGTGACAAATTGTTTGTGATATAGGTTTCAAATTTGATTAGTGGGTTGGGTTATAGTGGAAGTGTATAGGTGGTTGTTGAAGATCCATATCGCCATACATTTCATTTTGTACTTCGGTGCCACTGTTTATATTATAAACATGTGTAATATGTTATAAACTTTATAACATTACAAATAGGTGCAAGCCAAACACTGGGGGTGCTACAATTATGTAGATGAAACAGACCGTAGAGGCTACGTCCCCACACTCCCGAGAACCATACTTAAATTTTATAATTACTATAACCAATCTTAAATGCACTGTAAAAACATAAACACAGTGCACAGTAATATCCCTCATAAATACATTAGGTACATAAGTATATTACCTATATTGATATTTAGGTGATTCATTTATCAAATAATGACCTAATATAAACAGATAAATAAACATTATTTTTTATTTACATTTTTTTAATATTAATTATTATACATAATATATTATTTCATACTAAATACTATTTTTCTCTTATTAGTGGAATATTTTTCCAATATTTCTGATGAAATAATTGTATTAATAACATCTCTTTCAATATTTAATATTGCTAAATCTGTAAAACGCTGTTCCATTATATAATCTATGATTGCAACGATATAATTGTCGATGTTACATACCTAATATTTTTGATAAAACCATATTATATAACTTTAATCATCATAAAAAATTAAAATTCCACTAAAAACGCCAAATAAAAAAAAAACCTTACGTAATACAAAGAAAACTTCTTTTCAAATGATTTTTCCATTTTTGGTGTCTTTGATCTGGGGGTGCTGTGTAATGATTACAAGTATTTAAAGTTTGGTTGAATGGAGTAGAGTTATAAAGGATTAACTACAATGTTAATCCACTTACTCACCGATAATCTATACTGTAAATACTTATAGCGAGTCTGAAAATTATTTTACTTCGAATTATGAAATTAAAAATGTATGATGTAATCATTAAAAAAATTTAAAAAAATAATACAAATTGTAGAAATAACGTTTTTTTTAAATAAATAATTTTTTATAGTGATACAATATAATGTAAAAAAAATAACTTCAAAAACAGTTACATTTGAAAATAATGATTATACTTACACATTTAAATAGATCCCTTCGTATATTATAGCTGTACATACTTGTATATATTATAGTAAAGCTGTTTAGGTCATGACTGAAGTACCTATAATATAGTGTCTATTATAGTAGACACATTTTTGTTCAAATAATAAATGCGAGACGATGAATTCGTGAAACCTACAGGTGTTAATTAAGTAGGTAATTATTTAAATTAACCATTTTTATTTGTATACTCGCGTTCGAAGATAACCTTTTTTTATACGTTTTACTTCATTGTAGTCATTGACCATTGTACACAAACAAAAGTAATAAAAATGAATGTTTCAAACTTAGGTTTATGCTTTCTACATAAATATTTCAATTTACTTGTTGACTTAGGCATTTTTATCTTTACCAAAATGAAGTTATAATTAGTTTTTCTCGCTTGTATGTAATAGAGAAAGCATTCATATTATATAATAATATAAAGTTAAGTAGATTTATATCGTATTGTCGTGTACTACAGTCATTTTTAAAGATTTTTTATAGGTACTAATTCCGGATCTTATAAATAATCATTTAACATTTAATAAACGAATAGTGGGCTAATAAACTAACGGTCCCTTTAACTTAATTTATTGACCAATTATTAGTACATTAGCCATTACTCATTAGGTATACATTTTACTATTTTACCGAACACCATTAAAATTAAAATTAATTAATAATTTATGCAATCCGTTATAAGTATTACATTTTAGCCAAAAAATGGCCAAGTATATCAAGCATATCAATGAAGCGATTGTACTGCAGTTATAAGATTATAATTTGCAGACCATTAAGGCAACAAAATGCTTTGCTGGTAGACGTGTTTGTGATGTATGCGGATAATACTGATAATAGTGATGATTGGGACATAGCCTAGAGTATTTTTACTGTACCTAGCTATTTATTTTATTTCAAAGGAAGGTTTTCGTGTTTATTATAACCGTTTATTTAGTTTAATTTAATACCTTACTATTTGTTTAATTATACCGATGACTTGAAAAATATAAACCAATGGTCGTGTTGAGGTTTGAAGGAAATAGTGAAGTAATATAGTCATCTCTTAAAAACTTAACTTAGACTAGTAACTTTATAATTTTTTTAGATTTTTATGTATGGGTAGGAGTATATCGTAGAAAAGCGCATGAACATTAGTAGGTACAAGGAGTAGGTACAATGTCTTATACTGGCTATACTATATATTATGAATATTATGCGTGCAGCCACACAGGGAACATGTGAACTAAACTGAAAATATATTCGGTTCAATGATGTTATAGTTATATATTATATATATATATCTCAAAAGTTTATAAATTTCATATTAAAATAATTTTAAAAATGTCATATTTGTATAACAAAATAAATGTTTTGCTTAACAATTTCAACTAAATTAAATTGTATTACTCTTTTCCTTGTATTATTATTATTATTTATTTGCAATATTAAATTTGTTAAATACTTATAGGTAAATAGTTATATGTAGCATTGTAGCCATATAGATAAAATATTTACTTGGGTTGTACATTTATAGAAAATAAATTATTTTTATCTTATTTAAATACATATATAGCTTCATTAACATAAAGTTGGAATTTTTCTTATTAAAGGATTCAAATTTGAAACTTATATTTTGCAATGGTTTACATTTTGTGACATTTTATATATTTTTTTATGTTTTTAATAATTTTCTTTGATTAAAACATTTGTACACATTTTATGAATTATTTTATTTATTCTCGCCTTATATAAATATTTTAAAAGTTGTGTATTTACGTCATATTTAATTAATATAATATCTTTAATTTAAAATATTTTACATTTTATATAGATATTTGCATTTTTTAAATTATGATATTTAAAGTATAACTTACAATACAATGTATACTATATTTAAAAAAAATTAAGTGCATTTTTAAGGTTTTTACAATAAATTCAGAATCCTAAAAATTACATTATGTGCATAGGTACATTGACATTGTACGATATATCTATTATTAGATATAATTTAATATAGCTTTATAATATTTATAAACTAAACATATTAAACTATTTTACTGATTTTGATATTTTTTGCTTACATAAATAAATTTAAATTCTTAAGAGTTATGCACGAAAATTTAAAGATTTTTAGTAAAAATGCGTTTTTAATTTTATGTTTTCATTATAAATAGTTACCTAGTAGTAGAATACTTATGTAGGTAGTACAATAGCACTTACTTATAGACTACCTAAAGTAATCAGTTAAATGTTTGTACACATTCTCGTAGATTGTATTATCGTCTAACATTTTATTTTTACTATATTTTCGTTTAATATACCAATTAGTTTTTATTAAACTAGGTAACTAGGTGAAAATTGAAAAGCTAATTTGGGTTTTACCAAAGGTAAATAAAGTACCTACTGGTTGTAAAAAGTAAAAACGAATTTTTACAAAAACTGAGATGGTTTATTATTATAGACTCTAATTAGATTTAAATTTTGGATGGTAAATTATATAGTTCTATAGTTGATTTTTGTTAGTATTGTAATATCCAAATATTATATATTATATCGTGTAATTATTACTTCTAAATAGCTAATATTATGTTATTATATACCATCTCATTAACCAAATAGAAAATGTATAGACTCTATATTATTATTATAATATAGATCATATTATGTAGAATCTTTACGTAAATTGTATATTATTTATTATAATAAGTACTATAGTTAAATCTACAAACATTCAAAGAAATAAAAATATATTATAGTTAATACCGTTTAAATTTGTAATTATATTTTTACTTGCTAATAAATAATAATAATAAACTTATAACACAGAATTAACTAGAGAAACTGTCTATCTATAATTATACCTATTGCTGTTGCCACTGACCAGCATTGATGCTAAGTCAAAACCAGTTAGGTAGTATTGCAGTTTTCAACGGTAAGGTCAGTAGCAATGATGTAACAATTATTAAGTACATTTTGAATTAAATACTGAAGAATTTTTACTACATATTTAGTTATATAAATAATATACCTATATTATTTATAACTCAATTAGGCATCAAATATTTTGTTAAGTGACTTACGTCTATTAGAAAATAAAAATATATTCTTTGCTATTTGACGAATGAAATTATACATGATGATATATGAATTAAACATATTTACGTATTATAAGCATTAAACACATTAAACATATTCAAATGTTTAAGACATAATAAGTAAATTAATTTCGCATTTTAAAAACTTAGATTTCTTAGTTTAAGTTTTGTAGTCTTTACAATATTCACAATAAATAACATATAGGTATTCATATAATTTTACTTTATTCGTTTATAATTTAATGAAATTGATATACCAGCTTTTAAGTAGGAACATAAGACTCATATTATCATTTTACAACAACTTGCAATGTGAATCATAATTTTTGAAACACATTACATATATAATATATTTTCCCATATAATTATTTTATAATGGAAAATATAGTATGGCATTAGTATTGGAGTGATAACTTCAAGGTACCCATGTAGTCTTTAATGTTATATTTTTCTAGCTTTTTACGTTCAAATGTATACCTACAAATTAAATATAATTTAATACTGAAGGTTAACATTTGATTGTGAGTATTTTAAGTTAACAAATAAGTTAAATTATTATTATTTAGTACACATAGGTATTATACATTAACATAATGTGTAATATAATAAGTTATAGTTTATTCTATTTGTTAAGCAAGTTATGCTGGATGATCACTGATCAGTGAATTTATTACTTAAATATTATATACACTATGCTATTGCCTGAAGTACAATAAGTACATTATTATTATTTTTAAATATTTTATAATGTCGATTGTAAATGTGTAAACATTTTATACAATATATTATGTCACATTTTTTTTATGGTTAAGTCTGTAAGGGTTAATGGGTGATAGGAAAAGGTGTATTATTAGAAACAAATCGTACAAAACCATCATTGCTAAATGCTAATTGATTGTAAAATACGGTTTATCTTATTTATTTAAGCTTTTTTTTATATGATTTTTAAACTGTTAATAAATCATAAAAATATTATATTGCTTATTTATTTTTTTAATTAGGTAAGTCAAAAAGTATGACAGGTCAATAAATAGTTTTAAGATTTTTATCATGCATATTATTTAACACTTATAACTAGTTAGATTTCAAACGGTTATGCAGACAATGTAGAGTGCATAGACACAAATAATATTCAAGTCTCCGTAGTTTTAAAACATATATGAAACATATGTCGTATTTTATAATAACAATGGTTAAATGCAACTGCTATAGTTTGTTATTATTATTTTTTTTTTGTTTTGCTAGAATTTTATTATGGTTCCTTCCGTATACAAACAGTGTAAACTATAAGAGACGTTTTGGTAATAGTTCTGGGATTAACAATAATAGGAAAACAAATTATTTTCTTCACATTATTCGCCATAAGATGTATATACGCGTACGCGAATCGTAACATTAAACTGGTATGCCTAAATACTCGACGACCTTGCCACCACTTTTCGCTATGTTTATAATAGATGTTTATCCGTTCCCCTCCATATCTATTAATTATTGTTACGGGAGCAAACGAAAGAAACGTGCATCTCGTATTCGAATAAACATAACGATTTGATCGCCGACGGTCAATGAGTTTATACCTATATTGTGCTCGAATAGAAAACTAACGGTCTCGTTTTTCAAAAAGATTTAATCATGCCTTTAATAGACGACGAATCTGGAATCGTTCTTAAGGGTAAGCTTATACGCATTACGTTTTATTTAATATAAAAAACGATATGAAATTTTTTGAGTTTCTCACAATGATCAGCCTTTCGTAAATAAAACCTAACCTAACCTATACCGGCTTTCTCACCGGTTACAGAGTCATTATGTACCCTCAATAACTTATTTTTAGTGTCTCACCTAAGTACTTTTAAATAATGCTTTTTGACACTACGTAACTATCTTTGATTTGTAAGATTTTTGATCCCTTGTTTCCTTGGTTGGTCAATCACTCTTTTAATTCCACTTATTTTTAAGCATATATAATAGTATACCTAACTTTCATATTACATACTCAAACAAACCCATAACTTTTAAATATTTTATCTTGATTTGCATTTTCTTACTCCAATGGAAATTATTTCATTTTTCCAGCGTCATTTAGGCCGTTCCAATATTCAATTTTCTCTCAATGTTATAGATTCCAAATCTGTACGACGTTATAATTGTTTATATAAAATTATCTCAAGTCCTACATCTGACATCTCTGATTTTTATTATTAATATTTGTTCTTCTAAATTTTGAATTACCTAGATTAGTAAAAAAAAGCATGAAAATAATGACAGTTCACATAAATAAATAATGCAGGCTATAAGTTAATTGATGACTGACGAAAATAAGAAGAGAATTCAGTAAAAATTACAGATAAACTAGTTGATGTTAGAGACTAATTAATATATTGTTTATTAGATTAAGGCTTAAAATACAGTGTTTATCAACTAATAAAAATCATTTTTTTTGTTAATTTGACTTTATATGGTATGTTAAAACTTATATAAAACCATCTTAAAAGGATATCGTTGATCTATGACGATTGTTGATTGATGTAGAAAAATATATTCTGATGTTCCTTGTGTTCTTTGGTTGATTTATTGATTTCCCAAATATTATTATTTTAGAGTATCCATTGGCTTTTTTTCTAAAAAAATTTAAGCGGTATTAATGGTTTGCAAAAATCTAATTATTTTAAATTATTTTTTGTTCAAATTAACTTTTTAAATGATTATTATTGACTTTATTTTATATTTAAAATAATTTGATCTATGAAAAATTATCGATAGGATATTTTTACAATTAAATTAATCTTGACAATGTATTTGTATTTTTTAGAATCCATAAAAATTAAAGAAAAATCAATCGTGCCAATAACAGCAGACGAAGAATATGCAAAAAATCCAGAAATATCCAAAGAAAATATAGAAGATTTAAGAAAATGGATTGCAACACAACCACATTTACCACAAAATATTCCAGGTAAGTCGTTTTTTAAAAATAAAACACTATCAATATTTTAGATATATAGTTTATCTAATTTCTGTACCTTAATTTGTTAATATGTGAAAAGTGTAGGCTAGTATTCTATTATTATTTATCTAATTTATTTAATTTAAACCTTTACTTGATTTATATACTACATCTATCGTAGATACAAACAATTATAAAATTATAATAGAATTCATGTTTTAAAAAGATGATTGCCATGAACTCAACTTTTTAATTAATTTAATATGGATTGATATGTTTAAAATTATGATTTTTAAATGTATATTAAATACAATTTAACTGAATATTCTATAAATATTCAATGTGGATAGTTAAATGTTTACGCATTTGAAAACATATAAAGTTTATGTAAATGTTTTTATTTCTTAACTAGGATTTATTGATGCAATTTTGGAATAACCTAGATTATTTTATAAACAATGCACATAGGTAATAATTTTAGTTATAAGGTTTAGCCGGTTTAGATATTAATATGAAGGTGTTACAATGATAGCATATTTATAATACGTAGCTACATAGGTATATATTATAAACTATATTATAACAATAAATATTATATTAGGTCCATATTATATTGATATTTTATTATTTATATATTATATTACTGTACCTTTTTTTTTTAATGAAATATGTAGTTTAATTCTCGAGAAAGTATTTTCTAGTATTTATAACTAATATTGGTCTGTGTTTAATTAATATTTGGATTTTCTTCAGATTATTTTAAGATACTAAAATATTATTATGTTATATAATGATAATATAAACTTTGTTAACTTTTTACGATATTATAACTACCTACTTATTTTTAATATATTTAAATATCATTATAATTTAATTCCTCCAGACTATTAATTATTATAATTATACTGTTAATGAACATTCATTTGAATTATGATAATACATTTGTGATTTTATTTATTAAATAGGTACCTGATACTGTCAACAAGCAATAACATTAATTATAATGTCGTATACGCCGATAACATAAAATATAACCTATAATTTTAAGTAACTAAATAATATTTATCTTTATTAAATACATTTTAAACACAAACATGATGAAGATATATTTATTAATTGTTCAACATTAAAAAATTGGATAGGTAATTTATAAATTAATACTTAAAATAATATTCATGAGTAACGAGTCACTCTAAACAACTAATTAGCTCTTTGTTTTTAAACGTAATCGTTGATTGTTTTAGCTTATGGTTACCTGCTTATAGTTATTTAAAATTTGTGTTAAATAATATATTAAGTAGAATAATTGTTGTTAAAATCGTTAGTTTTATTATTTTTTAGTACCCATTAATTTTTTTTTTTGATTATTCATAATTAGTAGTAGTTAATAGTTTATTATTTTTACATAATAGTTATAATTTGATTTAAACTTCAACTGACATTAAAAAATAAAAGGAAAGCAATATAATATATATACAACAAATTATATATTTGTAAACAATTTTTGATTTTTGAGTTCAATAAGTTAAATATATTTTCAAATTTTTATTTCTAACCATATAATTAATATTCATACTTAAATTAATTATTGTTCATGTAATAAAATAAATATTACATTTAGCATATTTAAATTAACATAGTTTGTATTATGTCGTTTACCTTCAAGTATTTGCTAAAACAAATACATTTATGTAACATCAAGGTTTTTTTTTTAGATTTTGCTGAATTAATGATCTTATATTATTACGATTTACAGAATTTTTTATATACATATAAATAAACGAATAGTTTATAGAGATAAATTTTTAATTAGTAAGCATTTTTTATATTTATTGTATTATGTCTTGTGCATTTTATTTAAAAAAAAAAAATTGCTAATCATTTAATTTATGTTGAAATATGTTACGAGAATTCTAATAAAAACAAATTTGTAACTAATAATATGATATAATAAGTTAAATATTATTGTAGGGTATATTAATTGTAAACTTTTTTTAATTTTAAGTTACATAAATATAGGTCTAGGGTAGATAGAATTGACTCAATACCCCCATGCCAATGAAAAAAATGCGTGTATATAATACGAACAAGTTAGCATGGAAAAGTATAAAAATATTTTTTAATAATGATAATTAATATATTGTTGTGATTTGGAGCAAGTTGACATTTATTTCAAGTTAATACCTATTTGGTGTTATTTCTTACATTAAAGTAGCTTACAACAACTTAGGTATATATACTTTATATATAAGTGATAGAAATCTGAAGACTGAAAGTAAATATGTGGTGAATTTAAACAATTGTTATTACATCATATAAGTTTGTATATTACAGATAATTAAATATATCTAAATATTTGTTATTGAAAAGTGTATAAATGAACTAAAGTTAATTTAATTATGATGTGGCTATGTGAGTATAAAGATGGGATAATTAGATAACAGCTAATGTCAAAGTAGATGTATTTTGGCGGTGGTAATTTAAGTATAAAAGCTCCGTATATGACGCAAACTGCAATTATGTGGAAATGAACATATTATATTCAAGATGAGTTGATCCTTATTAGTGAGGTAAGGGTGCCAAATAACAACTCGTCTTATTCAATAATGGATTGAACAAAAGCAAAGTATAAAAATTAAAACAGTAACCCGAAGTGAAGAGCTTGGTATTCTGTTTAATAAAATCTATATAAAAGAGCTCTACCGGTTAATTTTTAAATACATTTTTACCAGAGATAATATTGTGGTACGCTTGTTTTAAAGTATTGAACACCTATTAGGCTATACCTCGGCTAATTCTTGGATAAATATATTATTATTTATTAGTATAATATTAGGTAACTTATTTTATAAAATCATAATTCGATAATTGGTCATGAAAATAGTCAATACATGTCCTATGTACCTATCACCTATGTTATAGATATAAGTTATAATTTGTTTATTAGGTTACCTTTTAACATTTATCAACAAAGTAAAACAAACATTTTTCAAAACATAAATATATTGTGACATTGTCATTGTATATAACAAGCATATTCCAAAGCATATAATACGGAAATATGCAATTATTTTGTTTATTTTTTATTTCTATAATTCATAAACAGAATTATTGAAGTAATAATTACCTACCTACATTTATAGTTTCTACTTTTTTAGTAAATTGAATGCTTTGAAATATTAATTGTACAGAGTACAGTCATAGATAATGATTGTGCGTTATAGGAAAAAAATATAAATATATCTATATAAATATAGATTCCTATTAGAACTATCAAATTAGAAATTTAAATAATATATTAGTTTACATTTGAGCAGTGAAAATATACTTATCTAATATGTATAGGATATAAATATTTGTATAATATATGTTTTTATAAGACGTATATTTTTATAGTTATAATTGTTTGTATAGGTAATATATAAATGTAGTAAATTGTATAATAAATATTTGAATTAATCACTGCTTTATTTTTCAGAGGAAATGCTGATACTTTTTTACCACAGTTGCTTTTTTGATATGGAACAAACCAGAAATTGCATAGAAATTTACTATACACTCAAAACAGAAACTCCAGAATTTTTTGCAAATCGTGATATTTCCAGGCCAGAACTCGTCAATGCCTTGAACATTTTGTAAGTAAACTTATTCCATTTTCTTCTTTTGTGGTTATTATTACTACGATAATCCAATATGCTTAAACTTTTGAAGGATATTTAATGTTGGATTACTAAATTTTTCCTTGTTAAACTTGTTGTAAGAACGTGTATAATAAAAAGTTGCATTAAAGTAAGTGCCTAATATACATTGAGTCTTAATAACTAGGTACCTACGTCCTACAAACGTACATTATTTTATTTAGTGTACCTACTGAAAACCGGTTTATTCGAATTTATCATACATACACCATGAACCGTGACTTATTGAATTATAATTTTTAAATATGTATGTTCTAATTTTTATTTTTAACTTAAGTTTAAGTTTACATTGCTTGTAATAAATAAATGTTACAACCGAAATAAAAAATATTACAAAAAACATGTAGGTAATATTCAGTATTTTCTTTGTCTATATTTATATAGTTAAGTAATAAATTATTACTTCAAATATTACACTAAAGTCTACATGTTAAGAAAGGTGGGTGTTTTGTTGCACTCAGTAGGTATGTAAATATGTTCTCGTTGTAATAATGCTCTAATATACCTGTAATATGTTTTACACAATAATAAATTGTTAATTAAGTGGTCCAAGTTGCAGGACACTTTGAATATTGACAAGGCTTGGAATTAAATATTAATAAATAGGAAGTGTCTGGATTAACGTTTACAAAAACAGTTTACACATACGACATACGTATACCTATATAATACATAAATTTAAATCTCCTAAAGGCATATTAAAAATTTACATGTAATTTTAGTATATATTAACTGCTAAATAAAATTATTAATTACAATAATATTTAGCTTTTGTTTATTAAATATTTTTGATCTTAACAGGTTTCAAATTTTATTTTATTTATATTTAGGTACAATATATAAAAGTGTATTAAATGTGTGTATAATATTATAAATACAACATATATATACAATAAATACATAAATACATAAATATACATAAATATACAATATATAAATGAATATAATAAAGGATTTATATATTTTGGTTTTTTTAACAAACAATATTTATTCTATATAGATCAATACATAGTTTTAGATTCTGAACGGAGTGATGAATGTATTGATTTTACAATGATGTGTTTTTTTTTTTTTTTTTGTTTTTTTTTTTGTTTTTGTGTCTGTGTACAGCATAACTTGTCGAAATAATGCTTCAATTTCAAACTTTGGGGGTGGTTTCCGATGGCAAAGTGAATATCCTTGGTGCATTATAGAGGTGAAAAGTAAACATTTTCCAACAGTTTTCAAAAAAATCGAGAAAAACAAAAAAAAAATGACAGAAAAACGGGAATTTTTACGCAAAATCAATTTTCGACAAAATCGAATTTTTTATTTTGGTAAAACTCAAAAACTAATCGATGTAAATACTTGAAATTTTCACCAAATGTTTATGTTAGTGTTCTCTATACACTGTTAAATTTTCAAAGTATTTTGACTTTTTTTGAGCAATTTATAGACAATTGAAATTTTTAATTTTTTTTAGTATTTTATTTTAAAATAACGATAAAAAAATTTTGGGTGGCCAGAAAATCTTGAAAATTTAATACAAGGTTTCTTATAAGTTGATATTAAAGTGATAAAAAAAAATCCGAAATCGTTAGTCACAATTTTTTTTTATAAGTGCTTTAAGTTCGAATTTATACGAAATATGTCAAAATTGCGAAAATTTGCAAGTAATTTTGTGGTTGAAAAATCGTAAAATTTTTTTCTTTTACAACTAAGTTTTGAAAATTTGGTACAAGGTTCTCCATACATTTTTCTTCAAATATCTGTAAAAAAAACTCTACCTGATTCAGACAAAAATTTTTTATGAGTGTTTGAAATTTAAATTTTTACAAAACCGCGTTAAATAACGGTTTAGCCTCAAACGATTTTTGATATTTGTTGTTATTCAAACAGTATAAGTCGTAAATACTTTAAAATTTTACCAGTTATTTACATTGCCATTTTCTTTACGTGATTTGATTTTCAAAACATTTTGACTTTTTTTGAGCTATTTATAGGCATTTGAAATTTTCAATTTTTTTTTATTTTTTTTTTATAAATGTTGATAAAAAAAATTTAGCTGGGACAAATTACTTGAAAATTTAATTGAAGGGTCCACATAACTTGTTCTAACTCTCATTCAAAAATTATAAAAATACATAGGCACAATTTTTTTTTATTAGCATTTGAAGTTCAAATATTGACAAAAATTCGTCAAAATCATGAAAATTTTTCACTATTTGGTAGTTAAAAATTTATAAATATTTTTCTATCAAAAGCTAAGAATTGAAAATTTAAGACTATGCTGTCCATAAGTTAAGCTTAGAATAATTATAAAAAAGTTTGAGGATTGTTCAATTTAAAAAATTTTACGTGTGTTTAAAGTTTTAATTTTAATTTGAAATCAAAAATACACGTGTAAAATAACTTTTTACTAATAAATAATTTTCGATTTTTGTTATTTTTAAAAAATTACTAAACGTAAGATCTTGAAACTTTTACTTAAATGTTTGAATTAGTTTCAAAGTAGAATATATTACAATATTTAAGTATAATATATCCTAGACTGACAAATCATCTCCGTTCAGAATCGTTTTTCGTATACAATGATACCTATCATTGCATTCAAATTTAACCTACCCTAGTCCGAGGTCCACCCCACCCCCTAATGTACAGCAGAGCGATACTCACTTACCCGCTTTTTTTAATAATACAGTTTGATTTTAAAGTATATATAGTTTTATCTTATTACATATGTGTAGAATTTATGTAAATGGTAATAAAAATATCACATCATTGTCATAACATTTAATAAAAACAATATTTTTACAACTTATAATGTATAAAACATCAAGTTACTAAATATTTAAATCAAATCTGTAGAACTAAACGGATGAAATATTTCTTCTAGATATTATTAAAGGTTATGATTAATTAATTTCAATAATTTAATCACAATCTTTGAAGTATTCAAGTACGGAGAGTTAACTGGTTTTATGCAATTTTTTAAATTTTGATACTTAAGTATCTCCGAGATACTAAAAATTCTTTATATTATAAATAAAACAATATTGGAAAATATGAATTATTTTTTATTACATTTTTCTTAAACTTTATACTGATTACTAGAATAATCCTTTTATCTAATATCAATAAATATAAAGATAAAGATAAATAAATCTTTATATTAAAAACTATTAACGTCTTTGAAAAAAAAATATTTTTTTTATATAACTTCAGTTAT
Source organism: Schizaphis graminum (assembly GCA_020882235.1). NCBI lineage: Eukaryota > Metazoa > Arthropoda > Insecta > Hemiptera > Aphididae > Schizaphis > Schizaphis graminum. The sequence continues at coordinate 91,726,871 of CM037032.1, forward strand.
TTAAATTGAACTTCGAACGAGTAGTTTATTAATAAGATATGTAATGTTTTGATGGGAAGAGTAGAGTGTCAAACAAAATCGTGTAGCAGAATAGGAAATCAAAAATACATGAAGTCATTCGAAAAATTAAAAACTTAAGAAATAATAACGATAAGTAAAGAGTACTTTTGTAATAATTTCATCTATAATTTAAAACAAATATTTGCAAAGGCGTTTATAGTTTATGTCGTTTATGAAGTAATCACCCTGTATAGGTGTTTAAAAAATAAAGTTCTCAACAGGAAACCACTGAACTATAGGTTATTTTTTTTTGTCATACAAATGTAAATTACAGGTCTAATTTCATGAGAGGTCAAAATCCATCATATATTTTTATTGTCTACTGTAAAAACAGAAATAATATAACAACAGCAGAGTCAAAAATGATAATAAAAACTGATAGTTCAACCTTCAAGTATTTCGATATAGTTTCGTATAAAAAATGATTAGATGTTAGACGATTTTGGCTAAGGTTAATATGATAATCAATAATTTCATAGGTATATAAAACAAAATATGATTGGATTAATGGATTGTTATTAAAATTAATGTAATATTTTCTCCTGGATATGTGTAAATCTGTAAATAATTTTAGTATGATTTTCAAATAATGAACAGATTAATTAAATCCTTGGAAATAGGTGGCTAAAAAATAATAAGTTAAAAAAATGGTGATATATATCTACAAATGTTATATGAATCAATTTTTTTTATTCATTTTTTAAGTACATTGCTGAATGGGATACTGATACTATATTATGATGAATATAATAACTGTGTGATAATACAATATTTGATGTCATGTCTCTACATATACGTATTTGTTAATTGATCTCATACTAACACAGTCGTTCACATCACTATTAATAATATTAATATATATTATATTTTTAAAAAGCTTTATTTAAGTCATTCGTATGTTTCATGAAGTATTTTCAATCATAATTTATTATGATATAAATACGTTTACATATTCTTTTACAAAATATTACCTTTTCAATTTTTTTTTATTGTTACTCATAGAAATATTTTTAATCGTAATAACTTACTTACATACAAGTACAAAACATTTAATTATTGACTTAATTACCCAGTATACTTGCATAGTTAATTCACTAATTACACTAATATAGATTCAATCGAATGATTTTGTTATTTAAATGCCTTGTCTCATTTTAAATATACCCATTTGGAAAATTACCATTATAAAACCTATAATTATGTTAACTAAGAAATAGTAAGTAGCAAAAAAAAAAAAAAATAATAATAACATTTACACCATTTATGTCGAAATATTTATCATTATAATAAATAAACTGTAATACAGGTTTAAGGAAATATAAAAGAATACTTAACTATTTATCAAATATTAAAATCTTATAAATAATAAGTAATAACTAATTTGCAGAAATAATAATATAATAATAAAAAAAAAGTTAAATAATTTATCAATAAATAGTTTATTTTCTGAGTGATATTTTGGTTATGTTTTTGACGCCAATCTTATTACAATTCTCGAATTAAAAGGATACTAAATCTAAAATACATGTCACTTCGTCTTACAAACGTACGAGTACGAAATATTAATTTTGAGTTCAGCGATTCCCATTTCATGTGATAATCTTTAATAATATACTTAATAAAGATAATTGACTTATTATCAACATTTAAAATTTAAAAGTAAAAACATTACCTGTAGGTACTTTTTTGTGAATTTTACGATATTTAAATATTTAAGCAATCTATAATTAGGTAGGTATATTTAAATATTACAATTTAAAAACTTATGAATTTCATAATTAGCTTAAAAATTAAAATATCGTAAAAGATCTAAGAGAAAATACAGATAATCTTATCTTTAAATTATATAATAGATAAATCTACTCATTGTTAAAATTTACTACACAAAATTGGAGCTGCTAAACACAAATTTGTTCTTTTAAATTTCATTGTTAAAAACAAATTTAAAAGCATAATTAACCTGACAATATTATTGTATTTTATACTTTTATTCGTATTAAAGAGATAAAAAAAAATGTAATAATTAGCAAAACTAAAAATTTAAATAGGTACATTGTAAAAAATTTTGAATCAAATAATGAATAAAATAATCTTTTTTAAATTCTAACTATGTACTATTCAAACGCATTCACAGTTTACAAAATAAACGTCATTTTTTTAAATTATTTGCGTCTTTCCATTTTTCTGTAAAATTCTTTAGTATAGGTAGGTATTCACATCGTTAAAATACGAATTTATATTAGACCGGTATTATAAAGGTAGTTAAATATTAACGGATCTCTTAACCGATAAAAATACTGACTTTCATTGTGTAATAATAACACATTATAATTTTAAATACGTAAGGTCGTAAGATGATAATATTATCTTAACATTATGATTTAAAATGTTGAATATGCTTACAATATACATCATTAAACTTTTAGAAAATCAGTATGTCGTACTTTCGTAGTGCCTACTGCCTAGTAAATTATTACGTTTAGGTTTAATATTAATTTTATATTAGAATAATGTTATAAATATTTAGTACACTATGTAATTTTATTTATATGCAGGTACCTGATTATTGAAGGTCGTTTTAATTTTTATTATTGGTAACAAGTAATAACATTTTAATACGTGTAAAAATTGAAAATACGATTTAAAATATTAATTTAATCACTCTAGCTAGGATAAGTTTGCATATTATGTTTTAAATTTTGACACACACACACACACACACACACACACACACACACACACACACACACACACACACCACATAGTGTTTACTATTAAACTTAGATAATGCTTAAGTACCCCGGTAATCGGTATGCACAAATGTCTAATAGAATTTAAATATGACTTTAAGTAAGTGTCATATTTTTTGTCAACAAATTAAGAAAAATGTATAAACGTATTAAATGATGTTTTGTAATTTACTGTATTGTAGGTAGGTATGTTAAATTCTTAAAATATAATATTATCTTATGTGTAGGTTTAGACGATGAAGATATTTTCATTTAAGATTTAATATTAAAACATGGAAACAACTATGCAGATGTTTGAATCAATATGTATAATAATAATATACTTATCCTAAAGTTGACTTATTAGTTGTTACCTAGATAACTATATTTTTGTATTTAATTTTATCTTTCACACTTTTTTGATAGATAATAATTTTAATAATTTTAATTTAAAAAATTTTGAAAAACAATTATCATATTGCATAGAAATAAGGATTTATAAAGTCAAATATAAGATATAATTATTTGTTTAATATTTATTTATGTATGATGAGCGGGTAATAAACATTTTGTGCAGTATCTGGTTTACATTTTTAAGTATTTTACTGTAAGAACAAAAAATAATAATAAAATACAGTTACAAAATAATAATAATTAGACAGTGGTAAATGAATAACATTAATACAAAAAAACATTACATTAATAATGACATAATAATGATAATTAATTTACAATTAAATTTAAAGCTATATACACATTTCTATTAAAAACAATGCGTGACATTAAGAAAAAAATCAGTAATAAGGCTTGCTTGTTTTAATGCTCTATGGAAGAAAGAAGTGGATTAAAGCTGCTTTCGTTTAATTTGGGTTTTTGGTGATCCTGAAGGGTCCCAACAAGTCCAGATTAATGAGACTCTATTATACAGGGTGTCCCACTGAGATCTGACAAATGAAATAACTTTTGTTCTAATTAATATTTTTAAAAAATTTCTTCAGTATTAAAAAATAAAAAATAAAAAATGTATACTAACAATGTAGCTCAATTGTCTATGAATTATATTTAAAAAAAAATGTTTAAAAATATTAATTAGAACAAAAGTTATTTCATTTGTCAGATCTCAGTGGGACACTCTGTATATTCTAATTCATAGATATTATTATGTAGCCATATATATAAGTAGGTATGTAGAATGTAAAAGTATTTACTGGTATATTGCACAGTCATTAAATTAAACAAATTTATCAACAATATATTTTTTTTTATTTAACTTAATGAAAAATGTCCAAATAAAAACATTTGTATGCTGTTATAATTATTTGATAATCATTAATCATTATCATATAATTTAGTATAAAAAAGTTATTTAAAGTGAAAAGTTGTCATCCTTCATACAATAATCCTTGAATAAATTACTTACTGTTTTGTGATATTTAAGTTTTAAGTATTAAATTTAAAAGTGTTCACTAATTTAGAGTGGAACTCTATTTACTATATTATTATTATCTATACTTTTGAATTTTGATTAATGTATTCAGCTTACATAAAAAATGCTTGTCAAATAAATACAGCTCTATATTTTTGAAATATACTTTGAATAAATAATAATAAATTACAATTGTAAGATTGTTTTAAGTCTTTATAAATGTAAAATTAAAATTAATATCGAATTAAATATACTATAAACTAAAAAACAAATATAAAATGAAACTATTTTGGTGCTTATTTGTAAGTACCTACTATAACTTATATTAGCTATAGTTACATACCACCCTCTAAAACTGAATTATTGTAAAACCAAAAACATACATTTTCCAGATCCACTTAGTATCCAAACCAATGTAAGATATTTGTAAAATTATCTACGATCAATAGCGTTACAACAACATTTTTATTTTTTAAATAAAATGATTTAATTACACTGCTTAATCCCATATGTGCATTTGCAGAGATTACGGTTGTTTGCCAATTCGCAGCCCAAATGACTACCAAATCATCTACCACAAATTACGAATTTTCGAGGCCAATAAATATGTGTTTAACGATGGTGTTAAGTTGTTGATTATGGCAATGGATGCGTGTTTCAAGGTGGACGGTACTTGTCCCGGGTATATATTCTTATTTGACATGCGCGGTGTCCGATTGGGTCATCTCACCAGACTGAGCATATCTTCACTCAGAAAATTCTTCACATTTATACAAGTATTTACACAATAAAATATTTTATTATAGGCACTTATATAATTTATATGTAAAAGTTGATTTTTTCACTATAGATTGTAGGTGTTGAATATAAACAATAAATGTTTTTCATATTAAATAGGTACCTACTTTTTATTACTTTACTGGCGAGGTTTATAGGCTTGTAGTCTGCATCAAAGGTGGTTTGTAGTTTAATCAGAAAGTCATTCTGTTAGAGAAAAATGTAATAGTACATACAAAAATATATATCGCCTATAATTTTTTATTGGCCTCTTCACGTAATATTATAATATACATAGGTACGGACTTTTGTACAATTATTTCAATACAAAAACAGTTAAACAAAATAAAATTAGGTAGTTGTTTTACCAATTATCGGTATATCTAACTATTTATTTATTTTAATAACATATTTTCAATAAATGCACTACTCACTATTATTGGCCACATTTCCATTTCAGTTGTTTATTTTTTTTCTGGTTTTGCGAATGGGTCAAATAATCAGATCAAGGTTGACAAGAATATACAAACGTGATGTACCTACTCACCTAGTATTGGATACATTATAAACGTACTTCTTTTATTTTAATTAAGTAATGTTGACATGTGCCTTAATGTTTAACTGTTTAAAGTGCATACGTAATTGTGAATATTGTAATACATTTAAAATTGAATAAACTAATAATTAATGTCGAATCACAGCTTACGGTGAATCATATTTTTTCTCTGACTTAAGCACAACAGCAAACTTGCTTTCAACATAATCAATTTTATGTTATTATAGCTTTAATATTAGAGTTAATTGGCCTGTTATCTAACTTAAAATTGATATAATAATAATTTTCTTTTTTTTTCTTTACCAAAAACAATAAGGAATGGGTGGGAACTGTTTACTACAATACTAAATAATAATTTTATCTAGGGGGCCTTGTAAGTTTTTATTGAAATTTTAATTTTCAATTAATCCATAAAAACTTTCATATGTAGTAATAACTCGATTTAAAATTAAAATATTAATAAAAACAATTAAAGAGCAATAAGATAATATTTTCATTTTTAAGTTTTATAGTGCGTCAATTCACTATTTAAGTAATATTTAATTAAAGCTAACACCATAAAATTGGTTCTTCTTAGCGCAAATTTGTTTAGTAACGTGAGCTAGAGTTAAAAAACAATTAACAGGTATATTAACATATAGGTACCTAACTTGCTTCTAAGCAAATTTAGATATTAAAATTAAGACTAGAATAAGTTTAAAAAATTATTTTCTTATCGCCGCCACCAGAGTCGTACCCAGGAATTTTTTATGGGGGGGGTCCAAAATTTTTATTTTATCAATTCTCCAATTATAATAATAGTTTAATTCATTACCAACATAATATATTATAATCTATAAGCTTTGTATAATATTGAAGATAATGGGATATTAAAATACACTGTAAACCAACTCTTATTAAATTATTTACTATTAAACAATTGTGTAAACTATAAATGGAGAAATTTCAATGGGGGGGGGTCCGGACCCAATCCCCCCCTTGGGTACGCCTCTGGCCGCCAAATTTCAATTGGCTGACTGGCTAAACAGAATTCTAAACTTACAATTTAACAATCAAAATATTTTTTTTATTATTATTTTATATAGGGACTTATTACTTAATTGAATAAATTATATTTCGATGATAATATTATTTATAATAATATTGTCTAACCGCATCTATTATACCGTTATAAACTTATAACTAATAACTAACACTGTTCATTTTATAAAAATACGAATATATGATATTTTTTTAATGCGATATAAAGATTACTCGCCATTGTTGAGTAGTACTTAATTATTGACATTTACATAAATAATCAACTAAATCTTCTCTTATTAAATCAATGCATTTTTTCCTTTCTACTTTATTTCGCATTGAAGTCAATAATAATAACGTGTTGTTTATAACTTATAAGTACGTGTTTACTGGGCGTTATAGACATGCCAATTTGTATAATATATGATTATCGAATTTAATTAAAAATTAATTATTGGTTATATTTATCAAACAAGAAGTTAAATGACATGCTGGTAAAATATGATTTTTCTTACTTGAAAGACCGATGTGTATAGCTTATAACTGCTATTATAACTGAAATCAAAATATTTAAAATAAAGTACAATGGTAAAGACTAAAGAAAGTTATAAATATTATAAAATAAAATATTGAAAATATTACTCCTACAATAGCCATATATGAAAATGCACTTACAGCTAATATTAATAATTACTATGCATACTACAAAAAAAAAAAAAATTAAATGTGTACAATTCGATATTTTCATTGGATGTCATCTGCTTTTTTAGTCCAATACAGTATGTAAAATACATTTCAGATTAAAAACTAATAAATTTATTGTTTTGTTAGTTTGCGTAACCATAAAGTGCAAGAATGGTATTTCGCATATTTAGAAAATATCCTATATACTCAACTAGTATTAAAGGAAAAATTTAACTTTTACTATTGATAATATACCTACTAATAGTTCTATTGCTAATACGTAAAAGTTTGTTGCACGACCTTGGCCTATAGACCATAGTAGTTTTGTTAAATATCGTAGTGTAATGAACTATGTGATATATTAAGTATTAATACTAGGCAAGATACCTATTATTATATAACGATGTGTTTAGTCTAATAAATTAATAAAAATATTTGGTAATAAGTAATAACTTGTTTTTACGATGAACACTTGATTATTGAATGCTTATTTTTGTAAAATACCAATACATTATTATTATAACTTTTTATTTTAACATAGATAAATACTTGAATCCCGTTAAATATATTAAAATAAAATAAAATCCAGGTGTAGGTTAGATTAGGAACTAATTTATTAATTTATCAGTTGTTTAAATATCATATTAATTTAAATATTGAAAATATAGTTTTTAAATTAAAATTAATTTTGTTTCTTATTATATTATGACTTTAGGAAGGTTTACCTGTTCGTCTAAAGGGTATACATGTCCTGAACACGCAGTCAATTGTTGACAAAATTATGATGCTGTTAAAACCTTTTATGAAAAAGGAGCTGTTGAGTATGGTAAATATGAATTATAATTACTTATTTTTAGTTATCACATTTTTAGTGTTGGCTAATATTGTGTAAAATAAAATATGTTAATTGATTTTTTTGGACCTTTGTGTCAGTATAAAACATAAAAATGCTTTCAATCAAATTACATGACAAAAATAGGAATGTATCGAAATACGAGTATATCTGGGTGTATTTTTGAACATACCGCTAGCTGCTAGCTTTAACTATAGTCCCGTGGTCCACATATAGTCATAGAAACATAGACTGTATAGTGTCTACTATACATTTTATATATATTATACAATCAGAATGACTAGGTACCTATTTTTTTTCTCTTATATAGTTTTACTTGTTTAATCTATTATGGGCTTAAAATGTTATTGATATTGTTTTATTTACTATTTGTTTTAAATAGCACATATACATTTAATAATTATTTTTTGTATACCTATTACTTATACACTCCCTCAAAATTTCACTTGAAACACAACGTAACTTTGAGCCAAACTTTCCATTACTAAATCACTACAGTAAACATTGTGCCATAAACATATATACTGTTCGAGTCTAATTCGCCGAATATAACCATTATATTAACCATTAAATACCAATAATACCTACTATTGAAAAAAAATAATACACCACGGTTTTAGTTGTTTTGAATTAAATCTCAAGTCTCATCCATTTATACAGTAAAACGAAAAACTTTCATGTAACGGTCACCGAATAAGGGACTGGAAGTAATTACCGTTATTTAGAGTGACGACAGATGTATTAATGTATTTTTCGCATAACACTTTATGGAATCAAAGAAATGGCTGTTACATAGAGAAGTGACCGTTAACTGAAGTTTTACTGTAGGCACATATTTATTTAATAAAGTTATAGGTATGATAAATTATATTAGCGTACCGGAGTATTATTTAACAATATATGTGTACCGATAACTGTAGATTAGCTCCTACACTTCTCATATTTATTATCGAAGTCACCAGTTTCATAGGATAACACTATACTTGGCTTCATTGCGGTCACGGCTGAGCTACGCATGTCATATCTCGTTTACATTATAGTGATGTTAGCCGATGACAAGATAATATACCCAAATCAGTTTGTCATTTATCAGACTATACAGACGCTTTTTATGAAATGGCAAAAATCATATCTAATGATATATTATATATGTTATACAACGTAAAGTATTAAACTGAGCGATCAATGCGCGAGTAAGTGAAATACCTGCGACGACATCTCACTGATTGATGGGCGTACGCCATCGCTCCAGGCAAAATACTAAAGTCCTAATATCCAAATGAGTAAACCATTTAACATTATTATGACGTAGGTAATCATATTGATTGTATAATACGCTTGTGCGTGTATAATTAATATACAAATGAGCATGATGTGTCGTTAAAATGCAGCTATAATATGCATATTATTATGTTAATCTATTAAATTAAAAAAACTGAATTAATATGTAAAATAATAAAAATAATAATTTTTGTAAGATATACGTAAGTATATAGCCATATAGGTTATTATATATTATTATAATAATATGGTGTGCGACGAGTTATCGATCTAAGTTTTAAGTATATCATGACGAAATCGTGTGTGTATTGTGTATAGCTTATAACAGTATGCAAAACGAAACCATTATGATGTATAATACGAATCGCTATAGATCTACCATCTTTAATCTGCATATTTATATAATATTTTTTTTAACGATGAAATTCGATTTAATCGTTGTCGCCGGGCGGCTTTGTTACAGGTGCACTTTTACACGGAAAGGGACGTGGAGAAAATTTACGGAGCTGTGCCGAAACAGTGTCTGCCCGAAGACTACGGCGGTCTGGCGCAATCCAGCGAGAAAACGCACGGTACGCATAATAATATATACAACTATTACAACTTTATACATTCTCATACAATATAACGTATTATATGTGAGTCTTGTGTACATTATAAGTCACAATATTATAATATTACGCAGCCGCGCGTATCCATCACACACGCACGTTATTTGCAAACAATATATTCGTCCTCGTCCAAAGTATATTATAATATAGTTATATAGGTAACGACAAAATAGGCATACAAGAGTGTGTGTCGTGCACGACCTATGTGTACGGTTGTGCATACTAGCTATTACGTATACAGAGCGATTTCAATTTGCTTTTTCTATCGTCGCGACCATCATGCGAAAGCCCGCGGTATCTGCAGATATAATTATGTATATAATAATATCACAAACATACGGTTTTTATTTAATTCCATACAATTATAACGGGAAAAGTGTATTATACGCCATATTATTATGTGCGCTGTATAATATAAAAATAAAATAAAATAAATTCATGTTTATAATATTAGTCTATATAAATATATTATACGTGTCTCGTATCCATCGGTACCTTAACAGAGTTAGGTCGCCGAGTTATATGGGTAGATAGGTACAGATGACTTCTATTACTGTGTATATGATGTACATAATATATAGATTATAGGACCTATATTGCGATAATATTATGTGTAGGGTTAACTGGTTACGTGCACGACTCGCACGACAAAATACACACGCACACAAATGTAGTATAGGCGTACAGTGATATTGTTTATGCAAAATTGCAAAAATATTTATTATTTTTTACGCAGTCGTCCGGACACACTATCCTAATTATGATGATTACTATACTACGAACGAAACAGATATGTATAAATAATAAATATATAATATATAGGTTAAGCTATGCATACATATTACGCTTATACATAGGTATATAGGTAGGTTCTCAAGGTCCATCGCGGTTGCATAATAATAGGTATAATATTGGTGTATACGGGAATTTTGTGGTGGGGGTGATGGGAGAGTATTGGGTCTTCGTACATGTATATATAAAATATAATGGAATATTAAAATGTATTTATACGCATGCATAATACTATTATCACATATCATATTATCATTTACGGGTATACCGCCAAGGGTTAAATCACGCCGCGTTCTGACCCGACCAGCGGATGCGTGCGATTTTAATTTAAGCCCATCTTTGATCTTTCCATTATCGTTTCTACTTTTTAAACATGCGAGATTTTTATTTTTATTATTTATACATATTAAATGCCTATCGCTATACGTTTCACGAATATTGTACCTATAGTCTATACACATTGATAATTAGGTCGTCGTCACGCGTACGACAGTAACGCGTAAACGTGTTTTTTAATTATTCACATATTATTATGAATTAATATAAATTATGACCAGAAGACACTCGTAAATTTTGTGTTTTTGGACGATTTTTTTCTGGCTGTTCACCATGTCCATCCTTTTTCGCTGTACACATTCTGATATCCACCAATTTATGTATACTCTGTTCAGCGATAGAACCCGTTGATTCTGCATATCTATATTATGCAATACGCCATCCTATCGAGACTGCATGCGAACATTTTTGTATACACAAGGTATTTTATTGATGAACATAATAATATAGGTATTATGATATTGGTACTTGTATAATAATATTATTATTTTATATTCTTCTATACCATAACTTTCTGGCTTCAGCTCAATACAACTTAATGTACCTACTTTATGTATTTGTTGGTTATCTAGATTACTTTCATTATCTCGATTATACTTTTGTTTTGAAGACTATTTAGTTATTTAATTGACGTCTATATTACTAATTCTAGTTATCAAAATTTTAGCATTACTAAAACATAAAATTTGTTATAAAAAAAAAACTTTGGATAAAATCAATTTTTTTATTAGACTCTGAGAATAGAAAAATACGTTATTTAGTTGGATTACTTGAATCGAAGGCTTCCCTTAATTTTAATTTTTCTATGATCTATATAATCGATGGATAATCAACATAGGTTATCGCGATAGTTGGAGATAACAATATATTATTGTAATTGAGCCATGATAATTTATCGTAGACAATTAACAATTACTATTGTACCGAATTTAAAAATTAAATATACATGCAGCTATTTGAAATAGTTTGTAATAGAAATTATTATAATAATGTAATTGATAGGATATTAACATATGCACTCGATATATTACTTAGGTTATATATATACTACTTTACCTGATACCTCAATACATTGGAAACCTCAGAAGGGCACATCATATTAGTTAAATGTATTTTTAATTTAAGCTTATGCACGAACTATGAAGTAATTCACCAAAATCTTATTTAAAAATTATTGATAAGAAACTGCACGCCGAGACACCTTGATTATGGTGTTGGTGTATAATAACATATTGTAGGTATACCAAATAGGTATCAATTATAAATCTGTTATTACCTAAATCTTTAGAATTTAATAATAATATATTTTATTCTTCTCGACAGTGGTTTCTGCTCATTTAATACTATAACATAATTATTGCAATATCGAGGTAGTACCGCCGTATCAAATTTCTGTTTTAAAATGGCAACCAAAAACGGTTGAGAAATTTATGAATAATATGTTAATATGATATGCACTAAACGATTAAAGGCACTCTATTACTATATAGTTTCGAACTAAAAATCTAATAATTAAGAATTTGATTTAAGTTTGGACTGCAGGAAAAATATAAAAATCGTTTTTATATGTTAAAAGATTATACCTATTTTGTTTTAAGAAATTTAAAATTATTGAATAGGTTTCTGTTTTTGTTTATCGAAAGTTTATACCTAGGTACATAAATTGTTATTTGTTTTCGTAAAACTAAGGATAAAATCATTAAATACACGGAATTAAAATGTAATTAATAATTTAAAAATAAAAACTAGATTAGTACTAATTTATTATGAATGTTTGCTGAGATAAAAAGGTTTAAAAAGTATGGTTAACTAAGGAGAAAATCTCACTTTATATATAGCTGTGCAACACGATTATTATATATTTATTTTAAGATCTCATCATTTTTATGTTTTTTTCCAAGTATTCATTATGAATGCAATATTTTCTTCTTGCTCTTTACGAGGCTTTTTAATATTTTGTTGTTCTATACTATATATTTTTTTTAATAAGATTCACTTTGAATATTCAATAAAATATGTAAAACTTGGTAAATAGATGGACGAGATGTATAGAACTAAGCGTTATAATGGCTATGGAAAGATTCTGGCCATTAGTTGTTCATGTTTCTGTTGAAGGTTTAGTTTCCCATAAAATCGGTGGAAAAGCGGTATCAGATAATTTATAATAGTAAACTAACCTAAAACTACGTTTTTGTGCTAAAAAGTTATAAGAACTTGATTTTTTTTGTTGTTTTTTTTTTTACTTGTAATAATAAATTACTGTGATAGTGTGATGTATTATTTTTATTTATTTTTTTACTATACGTATTACGATTTACGTTATTATTAATGTTGATAAATTTGAATTGTTTTGAATTAATATTTATTTAAATATTTGTTTTTGCTCAAAGAAAAAAGGTAAAAGATTGAGCAATCGTGTTACGTCCCTATATAGTATAGGTACCTATATATTATTGTTATAATTGTACCTAAGTAATGATAATATGTATACGAATAATTTGGATTGCTTTTCTTTTTGGTTTAGTCAGTTTAGGTAATAGAAAAAGGAATAATAAAAACACCAATTGGTAATTAAATTTTGATTTTACAGCTCAATTTATCGAATGGATGAAATTAATGAAGCCTTTATTCGAAAATGACTATCAATACAAAGTCGATGAATCAAAGAGGCCAAAAAAGAGTAAGAAGTCCATATCAACTGCATTTAAATCGTTGGAAATCGACTGATGTTACAAACACTATTACAAATTACAATGTTTTAATGTTGCTCTCATACATACATATATTTATATCAATTATCGAAAGATGAAAAGAACCGCAATTTATAACGACATATTCATGGATCGGGTAAAAATAAGGCTATTTATAAATATTTATTTAACTTATTTTGTTAAAAAAAAATATTTAACTCTGATATTGTGGTAAATGTTATTTTTTTTTATTATTATAATGAAATTACGTTAACTATATTATATTCGCAACATTGTACACAAACTACACAAGTATATATAGATATAAGTATTTAGGTATTACGCTATAATATTACATTATGGCTTTTTGTGTATATAATATATATAAAAATAAATAGTTTATTATAAAATAATAATGTATTTTTGGTAATTACTTTAAAATCTCCATTGTTTGCGCCAATTCAATCGTTATCCGTCGGTCAATCGGTTTATTTATCCATTGTATTTACTACATGGATATCAATCTTCGCGCGTACAGGTTAGTATTATTGCTCTATCATTATTATTGTTATTATATTATACTTTATCCGTTACAACTTTACAAAAACGTCATTATAATAAATTATATTTATGTACCCGAATTTACTAATGTTACTGTAACTTAAATCTTAATAATACGTCCTGCGTAAATACTATAATAGTATAATATACCTATACATAATATAGTAGAAAGTTTTAAAGTTTTTAAAACGTGCAGTTTAAAAACATATTATAAAGGTACATTGGTACGTTAACTGTACAATTATAGATATAAAATGCACAGTATGTGTCAGAATTATATAATTATTAGTTTTTTAGGTAGATAGTAAAAATTTAGTTAGGTACCTAACTGGAATACTGGATCAGTTTTTTAAATTATATTTACTGCTTATTAGTTATTTATTTTCAAGAACAGCCAAAAATGTTTTTATAATTTCATCCGTTAATTTACAAAAAATTAGCTAGTTATGAGATAAGGTACGTTGTATATAAACAATAAATATCACGTAATTTGTTTTTAAATAGCAATGTTTGTTCTACAAACGGACATTGGTTCTTAATTTTTTTTTAAATTTTTAAACTATTAACTTGTTTGGGGGGGGGGGGGGAGAGGCTACAATAAAACTACCTAGGTGGTGTTTAGCATCTCCAAGACCTGTGCCCGAGTCGCTCTTATGTAGGATTTATTTTTATCACTAGTAATAATATTTAAAAACACTTCTTTTTAAATATTATTTTTGATTTAATATTTTGCGTGAAAAAATTCGCGTCTGACAAGAAATAGTAAGACATTTAAAAATAATATGATAAATTATTTTTTTGAAAATTCTAAAATCCAGCTTATTTAATTTCAGTATTGGTACTTATCTTAATTAAATTACATTGGCCAGAGTCATATAGTAAGTTATTATCTTTTATTTTTTTCATTATAATTTTAATTAACTATTAAATTAATTGTAATCATTATTTTGAAAATGAAAATTTAGCGGGCAAGAGAACATATTAAGCAAAAACAAACAAAAAGTCAATTTAATTTACAATTTACATTCATAGTTCAATACTAGATAAGAATTTATGTTTACGTTTTACAATCAAAATTATTTCGGTTTTATAAATGTAATAAAATAAAATACAAAAAAATCCTAACATTTTATATTTGTATAAAGTAATTATACAGGCTAGTTAATGATACGCGGGCTGCCAGTTGGCCATCTCTGCTTTAAGTATACACTCCGCTTTTAAGGTGTTTGATATAGGCAATTTGTATTACATTTTTCAATAAATTAAAATGTTTTAGTTTGCTCTAACGAGTCTTACAGTTCTCACTAACTCGTGCCATGGTGCAATAGATAATTTGACCCATAATGTGCAATTAAATAGTAATAGTTTCTCAAATATTAAATTGTAAATCTTTTAAGCAAATTTTTAAAATTCAAGGCCACATAATTTGACCCATCAAACACTGGCAAGATTACTGAATTCTGTTACGAGTAATAGGTAATATACAAATAATCCTTTTTTTATTGTTGGATAAATACAAGGTTAATACCTTGTATAAAAGCTATTACGCATGAAAAAACTCGTAGTAGTCATAGATGTCTACATATGTCTTGATTTTTTCATCGTCGAAAAACTTCTTTATGTTGATCATGCCAAACTCATTATGGTATAACCACCAACAAGCATTTAATAACCTATTTAATTTCCTCAAATAACTTTTACTACATTGTTTATTTGTACATAATAAAAATAAAATGATCGTTTAAAAAAATCATAATTGCTG
The DNA here is from genome assembly GCA_020882235.1 of Schizaphis graminum. Taxonomy (NCBI): domain Eukaryota; kingdom Metazoa; phylum Arthropoda; class Insecta; order Hemiptera; family Aphididae; genus Schizaphis; species Schizaphis graminum. Next base: position 91,743,009 of record CM037032.1, read on the forward strand.
TTAAACCTTTTATTTGTATATATATCACTTGGTTATCCTTATCTAGCTAGGTACTACTGTAAAATATAAAACTAGCTTTTTTTGAATTGTAGCATTATTACCCACGAAACCAGTCGTAGGAGTAATAACCTTTAACCTTATCAGTTAATGTATCTATTAGGTATTAATATTCTTATGTAGTTTTTTTTTTCATTTAATAAAGAAATATTTAAATTTAAAGCCGTAATTTCAGATATTATATTAGTTACATAGTGTACACTAAAACGTTTATCTAAACGTAAACATTTAATTATATCGAGGGTACATGATAGCAAGTGTATTTAATGAAAGTACCTATGTTTACAGTTGATACAATTTTATTATAAAATTATTATTTAATTTATTAAGTCAAAAGAACAAAATTAGTATTAAAGATCTTGGATTTTTTTTTTTTATTTGTTGTATAATAATATTTAATGCAAATTACACATGTTGTATAATATATTTTGGGGCAAATTGACTACAGCCGTTGACTATACGTGGATGCATGTTTTTCCTAGTAATACTCAAGTATCGCTGATTGATTTTATTTACATATAGATAATTGGTCACGGGGCAAAAAAAGATTGATTCACATAACATGGTTATATGGGTACAGACTATACCTATTCAGCACAACTGTGTATTTAATGTGTTTATAATAAAAATATTTCGACTATATTTAAGTGTTCAAAATCAACCAGGGCCTACCCTGGACACACTTTTGGTGGTATTTTAGGGGCACAATTCTTTTTTTATTATTAAATAATACATTTATTTTAATATAATTATAATAAAATAGCAACTATTTTTGTTTTAGTGATTAAAATAATATATATAAAAAAAAAAAAATGACAGAAAAATGAAGGAGCGACACAAATTATAGCAGTATTTAACACCATAACCACATCTAATCCAGAGATACTTATGTGTCTAAATAAGCACTCTTTATTAGTTACTTCGTAAAAATAAAACTTTTTTCTTTCAATCAGTCTTTATATTTTTATGTTAAATTGGAACATAAATAGATAAAATAATGAGTGAAAAAATTAGTTAAATAGTACACTACACCCGCCTGTGTTTTCTTCGTTTTACAAACGTACATTGCAAATTTTCGCTCAGTGGAACGTATTTTGTGTTTTGCTTAAATAAGTGAATAAATGTCCTATAATCACACTAATTAAGGTTAGAAAATTATCTGTTTCTTTTGTCAGGTATTCATGGTATTTTAATTTTTAAGCGTGTTATGAGTATGTAAACTATTAATATTTGAAAATGTTAGTAATTTACTTAAAAATTAAAGATCCGTAAATAACCGAAGGAATACAGATAATGTTCTTATCTGTAAGTGATATTAGGTCATTTCTTTTTAATATTTAAGCTTAACACATAAAATTGGTTCTAGTGAAGAAAAATTTGCCATGTTGCACTTTTGTAAGACGGAGATAACACGCGCGGGTGTGGTATATCTTATAGAATTATTCTGAAATAATATTGTACAGAATAAGTTTACACCAGTAATAAAGCTTTGATTCAATCACATTAAAAGAATCAGAGATTAGTAGATGTAATACTCAAAAGTTCCTGTGCAAGTTATTTTAATTCTATTTGATTATGATTATTCTAACTAGTTCTTAATTATCTACCCACATCATTAAACTAAATAAATAATTTATAATAAATTTGACGAGAACTAAAATGGAATATTAGATGTTATCATCATAATATACAATTTTTTTTTTTTATTATAAATGATGAAAAATCTAAAATATGTGTACAATAATGAGTAACTATTATCATACAGATAATTATTATTTTAAGGAATAAAACAATAAAGACGGAATAATATTATGTAAAATTAGTAAAAATAATTGATCTATAATATCCTAAAATATAGTTATTACAAATAATAATATTAATAAAAAAAAAATTTGTTAAAAAACTGTCCAAGAGGACCCTACATCTAAAAAAAAAAAAAACACGAAATTCGTATGTATAAATTCTTATAACAGATGAACATTGGAGCATAGGTTAGTACTATACACATAATACAAACTTAAAAAAACAGCGGCTTAACTTTGGATAATAATATAAGTGTCATAATATGACATGATTACTATGTAAATTAATTTCAGTATATAACTGTACATTTAGGTATTTACTTGTTTTTAAAAAATATATCTAGACACATATTAACTTTTATTTTATAAAATATCATTAAAATTAAGTTTTTATTTACATTAAACAAGTATGACCCAACAGTATTTGAGAATAATCATTAAATTAGGTTAGGCATTATTTAAACCGTCAATGAATGCAATTATATTACATTGTAATGAAATTAATTTAAGCTAAAATTGTTTATGAAGAATACACTTTAGAATGAAAAGTAAACACAAATTTGTAGAAAATAAAAGCATACTTTTTTTTTATAAAAGTATATTATTTATTTTTTGTTATTTAATTTTAAACACATGAATAAATTCAAGGATTTCACAAAGTATTTTCTATTTATTTTGTTCAAGATAATAATATCTTAATATAATATTTTATTGTACTAAGTACGGTTTTCAGGATATTTTTAAGATAAAAATATTTAAAAGATAGTATATCATATTTTATTAATGTTTTGAAAAAAAAAAACTTACATTTACAAATCACATTATATAAAATGTTGTCGATTGCTCTACATTTTGATACCTGAAACATAGATTAATTATTATTACTAAATTTAATATTATTTGTGTTATAGAAACATGATTAAAATGTTAAGACCTTAAGTCATTAATAAAGTATGTTTAGTAAATTTTATTTTTTATTTTAAATAACAATACTTACTCAGTATTTAAAGCTAATTTTTATGTTTAGTTCTTGGTGATCATATAACAAGTACTGCATTAGTAAATAATAATAACCAAATAATTTAAATAATTAAACTGTTGAATTTGATTTCTCAACTAACTCTGCAATAATTATAAGTAGTGCATAATTAAATGCTTTCAACTTAAATGTGTATAGGTACATTAATTAATTATAACCATAACTACCTATATTATGAACTTTGATATTCATAAAATAACAATTATAAGTTAAGGTCAAATTGACTTTTATTAGAAAAATAATGTATAAATTTGTGTTTAAAAAAACAATTTATTACCTACATAGTATATATTATAGTTAAGTATTAAATACAGAAAATGAAGTTGGTAATTTAAAAACATAGTAATAAAGATTGTAAATTTGTACGAATAATTGGATGTTTGATTTCACTTTATCCATGAATATAGGAAATATAAATAATGTTCCTTAACTATTGTCTAATAACATAATTGTGAATAAGTAAGTCTTTAATGTTTTTTTTAAGTTCAAATGATTTTAATATATTGATGACAAACACAATGTAGATAAATATAAATAAATATACACATTATAAGGTAAAATGAACTATATTGTTTACCCTGGCATCAATAATTGATTTATACGTTGGTAACATGTGTATAGAGCAACTGGCAAATTTGTTATTAGATATCCTCTTGACTCTTACGCACGCAACGCGCAACTTTGCGTTTGAATTCTGGATAATTGTCACGCCAATCTTTAGCTGCATCTACATTAGCTGGACTTTCATCATTTGGATCAGCTAACATTGAAATGACTGATATCAATATAGTTTCAACAGTATGCACTGGTAGCCAACGTTCACTTGCTTTTTCATAACCCCACTTATCATCACCGGGTTCATGAAGTATTGATATACAAACATCACCACTTTTATCAACTAAAAATGAAAAATAAGCAAGTATATATTTTATAAATACAAAAGATTTTTTGAATAAAATAACTCAGAGAAAAATTTTCAGAGTTAAACAGTTAGTTCAGATAACAAATTTTAATATAAGATCTAAAGGACAAAATTAATAAACATATCAAAATAAGAAAAGAAAGATATACAGTTTTTACAAGGTTATTTGGCATTAGTAATTTTCAGAACTTTTTCAACCATAGATTTAGTAAAAAATCCAAATACCAAAGCATCAATTATAAAAAGACAAACACAATAATTCATGATTATTAATGTAGTATATAATAAATAATATTTAAATAAATACAGATTATAAATAACAGTTAGAAAGTTATAAAAAACAATTCTATTTTTACTTAATTTAATTAGAATTTTCTTAATCTAAAACCTAGAATAAAATATAGTATTAGAGGGTTAAAAATATACAAATTTACATTTTAGTGATTATAAGTTTAAATCTTTAAGTCATCAACAACTATAAATAATTTAATTTATAATTTTTTTCGAATAAAAAAAATGGATGTATAGAATTGTTGTTTATTTATTAATATAATCTGAAGCCTAAGCACATATATACTTATTTGCATTAGATTTATAGTAAACGAATAGATAATTTTGTTCTTAGTCCAGGATTGAACTTATTTTAATACTTCAAATCCATACATTATCGTTATTTATGAAATAATAGTGTTTGTTGTAGATTCTGAATAAATTAAGAAATATCCTGGAGATAGTACGCATTTTAGTGTAATAATGTTTCAGTTTCAATTAGATATAATGTTACATTAATAATTTATCAATATTGAAATATAATCAGGTAGGCATAGCCGCATAGGTTCACCCCACTGGCTTTTCAAATAAAAGAATACAATTGAAAATATTTTATTATACATTATTTGTATAGAATTGATCACCCTATCACTATTCTTTAATTTAAGACTTCAATATTGATGATCAGTATTTCTATTATGTCTTACATGTAGGTTAGTTAAATATATAATTTATTCATAAAAAAAAATGAATACTTCTTATAATAATTGTTTATATTCAAATTATATTAGTAGATTGTTAGCTTGTAGCTAAATTGTAAATGTAATTTAAAGTGCATAGTTGTTCCTAACAAACAGCATTAGTTTATTTTAAAATATTGTTAAAAATTAATTTAAAAGAGTTATAAACTTATAACTTCAATAATTATTATAATTTACAATACATATTTCAAACAAATAAATAAAATGTATGCTATTTAAGGATTATTAGAAAAACAGCTAATTTGTATCATGTGTAATTTTAAAATTATTAATTAAGTTGCTAGAAATTGTAGGAATTTTATTATTATTATTTCCTTGTATTTCAAATTTGTGTAATAATATCATAGATATTAAACATATGGATACGGCATTCCTTTATACATTCTACATACATTGTTTAGGCCAACATAACGGAGAGAGAAACGATGGTTCTCACTCGCACAGATCTTCTGTGTGACAAGGAAAGTAAAACTCTTAACTCTTGTAAGAGAGAGAAAACTAGATGTGTACAGATAATTGATAAGATATTATGTTAGCTTACAGATTTTAGTATTATGCCGCATCAATATGTTTAATATCTATGAATAATATACAAAAAATATAGAATAAAAAATTGTCAACCAGAAACATAAAGATATATTTTATATTGTGCAGTGTCTGTGTACCAATAAGTACTTCTAATTATTAATATTTACACAAGGTAATCCTAGTAATTATTTAAATGCATTATTTCTCAATAAAAAAATGTTCATTGCGATCAAATTTATGGTCTAGGAGCTAGAGTAAGAAAACTAAGAAGCTGTTAGGAAATTTTCTCTTTTGAAAAATTGAAATTTTCGTTAAAATACACTACTAATCAGTGTAAAAGATAAATATAAAGAGATTGGTTTTTACATTTTTACTATACATTTATAATTGATATTTTTTTTATAACCATTAGTTATAATTTAAGATCTATATACATCTAGTTATTTTCTTCTCATCAGTAGAATACAATAATAATAAAAAAAATTACAGTGCTTAAAGTTTAAAATACTTACTATTAGGATGCCAAATTTCAGTTACAAATTTCATTTTTGGTGGCCTTAATGGATACTCTTTTGGAAAATTAAGATGAGCTTTGAAAAATCCTCCTTCACTGTAAAATATTCAAGCTGGATTATTCTTAAGTATCTATGATAATCGATAATTAATTCTTAGAAAGGCCAAGATTAAATGATTTGTAAATCCATTACCATTTATTTAAAAAAAAAAATTAATTAACCAAAATATTATAGGGAAAAAAAGGCATATCTTGAATAAATCCAACAAGAGTATAAAAGATAATATTATGCTTACCAACGATTAGTCAAACTACTAAGACCTAATTTTAAAATTTAAAATTAGATAATTAACCTATCTTATCATTTAAAAGTAATAACAACTAATATTAGTCATTAATCAATTGGAAATTTACCTAATTGTCAAAAAATAAAACACACTAATTAATAAATACTCAATAATTTGGTAAAAAATGTAACAATTAGGCCAGATATATTGTAATAAGCAAAGTTGATCAATGACCACTGATCGAAATTACTAGGTAGTATAGAACTTATTTTCTTATAAATTAAGTAAAATACATAATATATAGGATGGATGATGCTATTAAATAGGTACTTACTACAAGGTGTCTGGAGGTCCAATGATGAGCACTTCCCATTTGTAAATATCATTATCATCTATGAGACCAGCAGAGAACCCTTCTACTGGGTTCTTGTGCAATTCTAAACAAATAAAATATCATCAATGTATACAGTCAACCAATTGATTTAACTCCAAATCTCGGTTAATTTTCAAGTAATAAGTTGTGGTTTGTACAATTTTCTCTCACTCCGTGAAAAATGACCATCGTATTATAGAGTAAATTTTAAAACATTTAACGAGGAAAAACCGAAATAAAGTAATAATTAGGACACATGTTGGGCCAGACGGAATCAAGACACGTGAAAGTATTTCGGGTATCCGTCGGGATCAGATACGTACTACGACGGCCATGAACATCAAAAAGTTTTGATCATGACATCGGTGAACAAAAACGGACGGACCGGTGCGATAGATACTTACCAGTCAGTTGTTTTTTTAATAATAGCGCCGACTGTAATTCTGACATTAAAATTGATTTCGTCACCCAAAAGTGGTGTAAATTAAAAAAATGTTTTACTATTGGGGGACAGATGAGTACTGGAATACAGAAGAGCTTGAGTGCTAAGCGTTTAGTAATTGTGCGGGATACCCGTGTTCCAGCGAATAGGAAATAAAGGAACACAGAAGAAAGAATAATAATAATAATAATAAAAACTGTAATATGTATCAAACAGCAGCACGGGCGCACGGCAGTGCGGCTTATTGGAAATAAATTATCGGAACGGGTCGACGGTCGTCGTGCGTCTGCGCCACTGTCGGCATAACAGTATGACCACGAATTCGATACTAAGCGGACGGTTTCTCTCGATCGTTGCACTGTAGCCGTAACTAGTCAGCCAGTCGCGGGAAACAAACGGCACTACGGCAGACAGGCAGACGGCACGGATCGTGGCAAAATATTTATAATATTATAATGATTAATAATTATTAATTATAATATTTTGTCATGGCACGGATTACGTCCTGCGTCGGACGATGCCAATCACCAACAATTGCATGTTATTAATATAACAGATTTAGGTATACTGTAAGTTTAATTTTAATGTTTTTGACCACGATCACGAAATGAAATGTCCGTGAAACTATGAGTTGTGACCATCATAAGTTAAAATTTAGAGACTAACTATGGAACTAGTAATGAAGTCTTGAAGTTAGGGATGGGGCCCAGTCGTTGTGGACACTGGACAGTCGTGAGTCTCGGTCTCTCGAATTTAATGCGTTGTTGTTTGACGTCGTCACTTTAATTATGTTTATTTATTTGATCTCTTTTTTCGAAAGTAAATAATTGTTAATCGTGCTGGAAGACTTTATTATGTGTGGTTTTTGTAGAATTGACAATATCCATATTTGTGTCAATATAATACCTAGGTATAGTGAACAAAAATTATATTTAATTTGAATTTTTGAATTGAAAGTATCTACTTAATAAAGAATGTTTTCATATAGCATTATGTTTGATTTTATATATTAATTAATACTAAATCGTTTAAACCGATGAATATAATTTAATTATAATACCTGCTATTATAGTTCTTATCCAATTCAACCAATATATTGTTATAAACTTATTAGGTACTTAAAAACTAGTTAACATAATAATGTGCAACTGCAGAGTGCAGAGTAGATAACAAAGGTTCAGTTGAGCACTAATTGAGCATTCAATATTCATAATTCATATACATTTTATTACAATAACTGGTTGAAAAAGCGGCCGCAGACGTAGAGCTATTTTCATTTTCATAACAACTGTTATTTTAGTCTGTGGATATTATCTAGTTATCATTTAACATTTACCCATTACATTTACCTATTATGAGCTCTTATCATTTTGGTTATTTTATCACGAATTTTCAAAATAGTAAATACAATTTTTATAATAATTTTTCTAGTTTGAATTTTTTATTTTTTATTATTTAATTTCTTCTTTTGTTTTTACTTATATCTGGTTAAATATTTCATTTGTGCATTTTATATTTTATGTATATAAGAAGGAATATACTGAAAAGTATGTGACATTTAACAATTTTCTATATCATTTAAAAACATTCAGTGTATAATTAATAAAAGGTACTTATAATACCTAATACTTTTGCCATTTTATAACTAGCTGTTAAATATAAAATAAAAATAAAATTATTTTTTGATAAAATACACCATTTTTGTATTCGTTGAAAATTGTAACTGAAACTATGTCAATCAGTGATTTTACAATAGCTGTGGTTTGTTCAAGTAACATGAATCGAAGTATGGAAGCACATGCTTTTTTAAGGTAAATAATGCGAAGTTTTATGAATACTCTATTTATTATTTGTTACTATTACAATTTATAAATATTGTCTTAAAAATATTTTTAGAAATGTTATTGCCAATTAAAATAACATTTTTGAATGAAACATTTTTTTTTTTTAAATCTATTTAACTTTAAGATCCTAGTTTAGGATTCTTGACGTCATATATTTTTAACATACCTAACTCATAAGCTTAAAATATACGAAATTGTATTTGGCTGGTTTAGCACTATCATATTCAAAATCTGAATGTGCTAATAATATTATAAAAACTTACTTTGTGTACTTATATCTTTATCATGATATGAAATGTTTTTAATCAATTTATGTTTATGATTATAGTAAAAAAGGTTTTAATGTCCGATCGTTTGGAACTGGGGACAAGGTGAAGTTACCCGGAACAGCACCAGACAAGCCAAATATTTATGATTTTGGATGTTCTTATGATGAAATTTATAGAGATCTATATAATAAAGATAAAACATTGTATCCTTTTAATATAAAATAAATTTAATTGTTTTATAATCCTTTGTATTTCATAAAATTAGTATTTATTAAGCTAGTAAAGTAGCTTTAAAGTAATGAAGACATTAATCTTTTTGTTTTGTGTATTTTTAATTGTTATTTAGTGATTAATAATGATTTAAAATACGTAATTGAATTGATTTTAATAGATAATTTTAAGTACCTATATGATAAAATAATGTTATTTTATCATGAATAAATGTATACTAGGAATATGTTGAACTGAAATTTTATGAAATTTTCAAACTTGACCCTGTGTAGAAGTTACACTTTATCATCAAATAATTTTTTTTTAAATATTATTTTAACCTTTTTAATTATAATTACAGTTTATTTTTTATATTTATACATACAATTTAAAAAGTTGATACATTTAAAAAAACCAGAAAAAGTTGTTCAGCAATAGTATTTTTGTTATTTTGTGTTTTATTCATCATATTTTAGTTGATTGACGATTATAATGGATATATTAAATTACAATTTAGTGATCAATCATTATGTACAAAAAAGAGTGAGCTTGTTTTAAAATCTAACACAAATATTTAGAACATTGAATGAAGATGTAGTTAATTGTTTATATACTATTATACTAATTATTCTTTAGTTAATGTATTGAAAATATCTAACCTGGCTATGCAATACCTAGCTATGTAATATTAATAATTTAAATAGAATCAAGTTTTAAAGTTAAATTTAAATTTTAAACTGTTAGACCAGATTTTTCAGAACTTTTCTAAATATATTTTAATAAATTATATTTTCTTCTGAAAATGTATGAAGAAAATTTCACAGGAGTTTATTTAAACATTTTATAACAAATAAATTTTCAATTGCTCTTAATTTTTGATTATTTAATGTTTTATTTATTGTAAAACATACAAATAGTAATATTTTTTATTACATGATTGAAATCAATTATTAATTTAAGTACCTATATACATTTATACCTATCTAATTTTGATATTATTTATCAAAAATATTATGGATTTGTCAACAAATTCTTTACTATTTATATCAATATTTTCTTAACACATTTTTGTATTTAGTTATACGCAAAATGGTTTGTTAAATATGTTGGATAGAAATCGGCGGATAAAGCAACATCCAGAAAGATTTCAATTAAGCAGTGAACAATTTACTGTAGTCATTACGTGTGAAGAGAGAGTATATGATCAAGTACTTGAATGTACGTTTAAATTGAAATGTCATAATTATTATAAAAATTATAATCAAAATTATATTTATATGTTTAGATTTTGAAACTATTCAAAGTTTTGGCAATAAGCCAGTTCATGTAATCAACATTAATATTCAAGATAATCATGAAGAAGCAACAATTGGAGCATTTCTAATTTGTGAACTTGTAAATTTGGTAAGATTATTTTATTAATATCTATTGAATATTAATGTAAATTTATTTCTATTTTAGTTGTCCAGAAGTGAAGATCTTGACAATGATATTGATCAACTAGTTGTTAAATATGAAGAAAAAAGCCAAAGACCACTACTCAATTGTGTACTTTTCTATTAAATATTAATTATTAAGTGATAAAATAAAAAATTGTGAATATTATTAATTCTTTAACTAAATGATGACATTATTTGAATCAATAGTTTATTATGTCATATTGTGCAAATACAATATTTATATCATAAATTAGTATTTATAATGTATACTACTTTATTTTATTGATAAAGCAATAAATGAGCTTAGTTTATTAATATTAGTTTTGAAGCAGAGTGATGAAAAGATGTATTAGACTAGGGTGACCATTTTTTAAAAATAAAAAAACGGGACAATTGTTATACCCCCCCCCCTAAAAAATTAATATTGTTACTTTACCCTTTTGAGTTAATTAACCTAACTTAAATAATAAAAGTTTCCGACTGTTTCGGAATATTATTTTTTTTATTATCATTAATCAACACAATAATGTTGTATATCAAAACTAATACAATTTTTTTAAATAATTAGGAAAATTTTCTTTTTATTATTAAACACTACTGCTAATTTAATTGCTCATTAGCATTGATCCTTGATTTTTGTTTTACGAAAACTGTTAACTGTTATTTATAAATTTGGTTATAAAACTATTTTAGATTTGTTTCATAGATCGATTTATTTTAAAATATAATTTAATAATATGTAAAACTGGGATTAAAACGGGACCATCTTCTAAAAACGGGATAAAAAGCATCCCGTTCGAAGCTTGTCGGGACAACGGGACACAATGATCAAAAAAGGGACAATCCCGTTTTAAACGTGACGTCTGGTCACCCTATATTAGACTTATAAAGATGTGTGTTTTTATAAATTTCAACAGCATTAAGCTTAATTTTAAGCATTTTTGTATAAATTTTTAATTATAATGATGGTTTCTGGTAGCAAATTGGATCTAGTTGGTACTTAGAGGGTGGGCATCAAAAGTATAAAATTCCATAATTTTTTCAGAAAGAGGATTAACAAAAATAATAAAATATATGAAGGTAAAACGGGAATTTTTATGAAAATCCAATTTTGAGAATTGATTTTGATTTTTTGATTAACTCCAAAACATACAGGGTATTACAAAATTTTAAATCTTAAAAATTTGATTATAAATAGAAAATAATAATATAAATTATTGGTGAAAATTTAAGGTATCTAAGATTATACAGTATATAACAAAGTTCTGAAAAATTAAATATCTTTCTAATTAATATTTTTAAAAATTTTTTTATATAACTTATAAACATTTGTACTACACATATACTACAAAATTATTTATTTTTATTTTTTATACAGAAAATAAAAAAATTTAATGTTTCAAATTATTTTGAAAAAATTAAAATAGCTAATTTATAAATATATGCGGTTTTATAATGTAAGATTCTAAAGATTTCAAAAAATAGTTTTTACGTTTACAGTACCTATTTAATTTGAGTAATTCTATTTACATCTTTTGAAAGTTTAAATAGTTGTTCAACTTTCTACTATTGGGATTTTATTTAATAAAACAGATTTGATACATAAGATATATAAGATTGATAATAATAGGTACAATTTTTGATAGAGTCGTGGTGGTGGAAGGACAGAAAGATCATAGATAATAAAGAATTAGATATTGTACCTATTCGTTTGGACTACTGGTTTTAGATTCTGAACGGAGTGAAGAATGTATTGTTTTTACAATGATGTGTGTGTTTTTTTTTTTGTTTTTTTGTTTTTTTTTTGTGTCTGACGACAACATTTGGAGCAGTAATAATGCTCCGATTTTTTGACTTCAGCCCCTCTTTGAATAGGAAAATTCATCTAGTTGGTACTTTGGGGAGGTCAAAAGTAAAATTTTCAAATAGTTTTCAAAAGAATCGAGAAAAACAAAAAAAAAGTAACAGAAAAACGGCAATTTTACGAAAAACTACTTTTCGACAAAATCAATTTTTTGATTTTACTGTAACTCAAAAACAAATCATTGTAAGTACTTTAAATTTTCACCAAATGTTTATATTAGCGTTCTCCATACACAGTTAGAAAAGAATTCAAAGAATTTTGACTTTTTTTGAGCTATTTATAGACAATTGAAATTTTCAATTTTTCTAAGTATTTTTTTTTTTAAATAACGATAAAAACTTTTTGGCCGACCAGAAAATCTTGAAAATTTAATACAAGGTTTCTTATAAGTTGTTCTTAAAGTGATAAAAAAAAAATCCGAAATCGTTAGTGATAATTTTTTTTTATAAGTGCTTAAAGTTCGAATTTATACGAAATATATCAAAATTTCGAAAATTTGCAAGTAATTTTGTGGTTGAAAAATCGTAAAAATTTTTTCTTTTATTAATAATTTTTGAAAATTTGGTACAAGGTTCTCCATATATTTTTCTTCAAATATCTGTAAAAAAACTCTACCGGATTCAGACAAAAAATTTTTATTAGTGTTTGAAATTTAAATTTTTACAAAACCGCGTTAAATAACGGTTTAGCCTCAAACGACTTTTGATATTTGTTGTTATTCAAACAGTATAAGTCGTAAATACTTGAAAATTTTACCAGTTATTTATATTGCCATTTTCTTTAGGTGATTTGATTTTCAAAATATTTTGACTTTTTTTGAGCTATTTATAGGCATTTGAAATTTTGAAATTTTTTTTTATAAATGTTAATAAAAAAAATTTAGCTGGGACAAATTACTTGAAAATTTAATTGAAGGGTCCACATAACTTGTTCTAACTTTCATTCAAAAATTATAAAAATACATAGGCACAATTTTTTTTTATTAGCATTTGAAGTTCAAATATTGACAAAAATTCGTCAAAATCATAAATATTTTTCACTATTTGATAGTTAAAAATTTATAAATATTTTACTATCAAAAGCTAAGAATTGAAAATTTAATAAGTACTATGCTGTCCATAAGTTAAGCTTAGAATAATTATAAAAAAGTTTGAGAATTATTCAATTTAAAAAATTTTATGAGCGTTCAAAGTTTTAATTTTAATTTGAAATCAAAAATACACGTGTAAAATAATGTTTTACTAATAAATAATTTTCGATTTTTGTAATTTCTAAAAAATTACTAAACGTAAGATCTTGAAACTTTTACCTAAATGTTTGAATTAGTTTCAAAATAGAATGTATGATAATATTTAAATATAATATATCCTAGACTGACAAATCATCTCCGTTCAGAATCGTTTTTCGTATACAATGATACCTATCATTGCATTCAAATTTAACCTACCCTAGTCCGAGGTCCACCCCACCCCCTAATGTACAGCAGAGCGATACTCACTTACCCGCTTTTTAATATCTATATTTATAATTATTAAAAAAAGTTTATTATAGCGTTTATTCATTGTTATTAAAATTCCGACTAAGTTCGCAAGATCTCAAAAATATATGAATTATTTTGTAGTTAGAAATTAATAAAAAAATTTTTTTTAAACTTTATGTTTGAAAATCGAATACAATAGGTTCTTTATTAGTTTTTCAACTTTTATATGATTAAAGAAAATTCTACTGGAAAACTGAATTAATTTTTTGTAAGCATTTGAAGTTTAAATATTTACGACGTTTGATATTCACCTGTAAAATAATTATTTCTCATTTAACAACTTTGACATTTTGTTGCATTTCGAAAAAATAATTATAGATATTTTAAATTTTTATCAAATGTACCATTTTAATTAAGACGTAATAAATATATAATAACAATTTTAAAAGCTTATAATTTTTTTTTGAACTATTATTAGGCTTGATTAATTTTCAATTACTTTTAGTAATTAATTGCTTTCATAATAGTCAACACAAGCTGTTTTTATGTTTGTATAAAAATATTAAAAATACACATGCATAATTTTATTTTATATATTATGTATTAGGTAATTGAAGTTAGAATATTGTCATTTTTTTTTTATATTTAAATTTATAAAAACTTGGCTAATACAAGATTTCTCATAAATAATTCATGCTAATACTATAAAATATAAAAACATAGAAAGAATTTTTTTCATAGACATTTTAAGTTGAAATTTGGATGAAAATTATTTATTTATAAATTAAAAGAATGATTTGGTTATGTTTTAAAATCATTTTTTTTAGAAACTTAAGACTTTATAAACGTTATATTATTCTGAATTTTACTATATGTAATGGCATTTTTAATTTATTTTAAAATGTTATTAAATATTAAAATATAGTTATATAAGTTGATATAGATAATAAAAGGTAATTAGATGATTAATCAAAAATTAATAATAAAATAAATGTAATAGGTACATATTATATTGGGAAAAAATTATATCAACCCATCAATGTAATAGGTAGGTAGGTACTCTAAAAATTAAATAAATGACATTGATCAGATATATTAACAAAAAAATATTAAGAAATATATTTGATGATGTAGACTTAAAGACCGTTTCACAATCGTTTTTCGTATATATAGCTATCCATAAAACGTTGAATTCAAATTTAACACACCCAAGGGCGTCCATTAGGGGGGGCAAGGTGGGGACATGTCCCCCCTGGCTTTTCCGTGTCTATTATACTATTATATATATTATTATTAAGTTATTGACACTTATAGAATTAAATAATAAAGTAAATTATTTATGTTGTATATTTTATATTTTATTAAAAATTGAACTACCAAGTCTAATTTATTTAATAAATAATTATATAGCTATGATAAATTAATAAAAACTTTTGTATAATATATGTTATACAGTCATAAAATATTGTTCTACGTAAACTTACATATAGGCATATAGCAGTTAAAATTATGGTCAATAATATTGACTCAATATTATTGCAAATATGCAGTGTCCCCTCCCTGTATTTTCTGAGATGGACGCCCATGAACACACCCATATCAGTGATCCACTTGACACCAAGTTCAGCTTAATGGTATACCCAATTACCTACTTTTTAAAATTTTTTATTAATGAATGTTATTAAAAATGCTTGAATATTTAACATTTTAACACGACGTTTATCGTAGTTTGTTCATAATATCTTAATTAAAAAAATATAGAATATATATGGTTACAACTTTTTAATTAAATGCTTATATTTTTAAGACAGAAACTTAAAAGTGTACTAAAAATAAACTGAAAGATAATTATTATCATTCATAAACGACATAAACATAGAATAACATACTTTCATAAATAGATCTAACAATATGTTATTATTTATTTTGAAAAACAAAACAAAATATAATAATAATAATAACCAACAAGACTTACCTATTGACTTTCTAATTCTTTACACATTTAAATAAAGCAAACTGCCTAAATAATATGAAAACTCTGACTGCTGAGCCTCTACATTTTTTATCCACAACGAGACATGAGCCTATAATCAGTAATAATATTTGATAAAGAACCTTTATAACTTTATAAGAAAGGCTAATATAAAGGGCTCACTAGTCTGTGCTGTTGACGACGATTTATGATTTTCTGTCAACTATCTATGAGGACGATAATGATAGCGTCATATTATTATACTGTATTTCGAAGTATTTTAAGCAATAAAATTTTTTTTTTTAAATATATAAAAATAATTACTGTCATAAAACTATAACCAATAAGAGTTAAATAGTCCTACACAATGTAACTTAAATATTATAAATGTGAAGTTCACATTATGAACTGTGAACGTATATAGTTACTTTAGGTTTTATAGGATAAAGGCAAAAATAGGTATAGCTATAATTAAACAAATTTACACAATACACGTCAACATAATTGGCGCTGAATAACAATTTCAAAAACTGATGTACTTACCTATTAGATAATATATTTATAATACGTTTTTAGTCAATAAGAGTAGCTTTTAGAGATGAAAAAGTTAATAATTGTATATCTTTGATTTATTTTAAAAGCATGTAAAAATGTTGCTTCCTTTAAAAAACACATTAATTAACTGCCTTAACACGCTGTTCTAACTGTTATAAGTAACTATAATAGGCGTAAGTATTAATTTTCAATAAAGCAAAAAATATCAAATCAGTGGTAAGTAAATCATCACAAACCCAGTGCTTGATTTAGAAAAAAACTAGAAGTGGGACTCAGTGGATGTTGGATGAACGAGCGTTCCACACAAAATTCAATATCATATTACTGTGCGGATTGCGGAGCAAAGCCCCCCACATCACCTTCAGCCACCAATAATCCCCAAAATCATTAAATTTATTATATAAAAATATTTTAAAATAAAGAAACACTTATTTATATTTTATTTATTACACATCATCCAATGACATTATAATTTAAATTACGATTTATAAAGATATATAACATGTTATTATAATAACTCATCAATACACCTACAAAAAACTTATCATGTATTTTTACATATATACACCAATATACCAATACGTACACGAATACAGTATTGTGCGACACAAACGTCGTCGAGAAACGCTTTTATGGTATACAGTACCTACAACCTGTGGTTGAATATATAAGTATGACGTAAAAGTTTAGCTACCGAGAACAACAAAAAAAATATAAATATATAATGCAATTTATTGAATAAAAATAAAAAAAACAGTATTGTACATCGACAAATGTGCTTCGAATCAAACGCATATTATATTCGTGTACATTTAAGCAATAAAAATAGAATAAATATCACGTACATAGATCGGCGTCCGCGATCCTATGTGCGAAAATAGAAAGAACGAAGAAAAACGTCCGGGGGACTGTCGTCGGCGGTCGTACTCGTTACCGCGATCGCAACCGCAACGAACGCAAACGGCGAAAAAATCGTATATACTCACGGCTTTCAAAAGACGCAAACTACGCGAATACGAAAAGAACGGGTTGGAAAAATACTCTGGGAAAGTCTTAAAATCCCATGAAGAGTTTGTACATAATAAATAATTGTTTAATATTTTAACTTTTATATTTTTTGTCCAAAGGGCGATTTTTCCGTTTGGTGTGTGTGTGTAGGGGGGGGGGAGGGATGCACGGATAAGGTTCTAGATTTTTTTTTCCTTTTTATTACTAAATATAATTTGTATTATTCTTATTCCTAATCTTATTATTATTATTAATATTTCTATTTTTATTATTATTATAATTATTTTATTCTTATAATAACTCGTATTTAAACTGTGCGTTTATCGGCGATTGCACTATTGGGGTTTCTACGGTTTCTTGTTATCTGTCACAGAACACCAGATATAAAAGGCCCGGCGAAGCGACCAGCATCGACTTTCACTGTCTGTCCTCCGTCGTAGCAAGACCCATCCCGGGCAGACTTGTGCGATTAAGGAAGGCATCTGGTATCTAGGTATATTTTTTTATCTTTAACATATTATGTTGCCTGCACATTACATTGCTTGTACTGGTATTATTAAATAGTGATTTTATTTATACCTATTCGCAGCTCTAAAATTTCCTTAGTTCAAGCTCTGGTATGCACAAACAAAATTCGATCTTGGCCTTGGTCCGTGGCCTATATATAAGTCTGACACCGTTCGGGCAGTGCCTCAGTAGTTGGTTTGTTACGTTTGCGCGAACACTAATCATCACAGCTGTATTAAATATTTGCGTTAATGCATATTTTATTTTTTCTGTTTCTGTGTTATGCGATAAACAGTCATTCGTAGGAATACGTTATTCGTAAGTGTTCAAGTATGTTTCCCAAATAGAACGTATATTCGTAAAACCCCGTTTCCTTGTGCGTTATCGTCATTGTCGACATATGCGCAGAGCTACGGCGGGTTACGTTCCGCAGAAATGACGAGTCGCGCGTACGTCGGATCTAGCGAGCATATGGCACAGTTCCAGTGACTCGTCAGAGTTCCGCGTTACTGGTGTATCGCTCTCGTTTGAGCTGCCCGTCTCATGTGCCGCTGTAATGATCTGACAACGCGTGCGATTTAATTCTGATCCGATTATTCGGTGGCTGTGATGTCGTTTAATGACATACAAATCTGTTCGAAACATAGAACACATAACGAAAACGTAAATTTTTTTTTTTTGGTAGCCTTTGTAATATTGTAACGTATAATAATTGTCAATTATACAAGATCTTTTTTAGTAATACATATTATATCCACGTTCATTTAGTTATGTTTATTATTTATAAACACCTAGTTATGAATATATATATATATTTTTTTATAGATTTCCTATAAAATATGAGCAATAAACTCAACTGTGGCCAATTGATGTTAAAAGCGAATTAGTGTAAAATTTGTTGAAAGAACACTCATAGATTTGACATCTTCTTTTGTGAAAAATAGTCACGTTCACAATATCGAGGATCGCAGCGGTCGCATAGAAAAAGGTCTAGGTGTGATCGCCGCAGCCTAACGATTGATTATATTAATTACCCAATATTATTAACCAATTTTTTTTTTGTCATAGTCGATACAAATATATGAATATTATGGCTATAGGTCATAGGTATATTTTGCATCGGAGAAAACTGATGATTTACAAATTCAATACATCAAATGTTGCGTTTCCAACGTTGCGTTTCAAATTAATAGAAGGGGTACGCAAAAAAAAAAATAAAATAAAAAAGAAGGCGGACTCTGTCCCCCCATGTCTACCCCCAATTCAAGCACTGCACATACCTAGTTATATAATTAGTCATATACTTTTTTATACCGTTTTTTTTGAGG
This sequence comes from Schizaphis graminum, assembly GCA_020882235.1. NCBI lineage: Eukaryota > Metazoa > Arthropoda > Insecta > Hemiptera > Aphididae > Schizaphis > Schizaphis graminum. The sequence goes on from CM037032.1 coordinate 91,762,480, forward strand.
TATTTATTGTCGAATTATACTTGCACTCATTAAGTTTGTTGAAATTGATGATGAAAGCATTAGTCCATCTGCACTGACTTGGCTCGAGCCTCGAGTGTTGAAGGTGGGTGGGTTAGGTATGTGGATCTTTCCACATTCGATGTATAGTTTGGTAGCGTACTGATGACTACTATTACGTGTGTAAGTACAGTCGTTTTTATACAAAGTACCCATGTCGTAAAAGTAGTATCACCCATATAACATTTTCGTGACAAACAATATATTTAAAGGCGGTTTTTAACTGTACTTGAAATTCTAATTGAATGGCATAAGTCTCAACAATTTTGAAAACTTTAAGAATAGTTTTTATGCAATTTCGTTTTTCAAATTTTCAAGATGGTATTTGATTATATCTTTTAAGACAGTTAAACAAATATTAAAACTAAACGAAAATAGATTACTGCAAATCATGTAGATCAGGGGTCTCCAAACTTTTTTATTCAAGGGCCACAAAAAATATCAAATGCTCTTAGCGGGCCAAAAGTTTATTAACACATATAACTTTTTAAATTATACATAAGTACCTTTAGATATCTATATTTTATTTACCGTCCTATTGGTGCTACGGGCCAGTTAAAACGTGTTAGCGGGCCATATCCGGCCCGCGGGCCGTAGTCTGGGGACCCCTGATGTAGATAATAGTTAGTGTATGATTTTAGAAGCAATGAGTTATTTTACTAATAATATTACCGTCAAATTTCACAGTTTGTATTTTTCATTGCTTTTACAAATTTTTGTATCTCCAATTTCCAATCGATTAAATATTTGAATATACCTATATTATACCAATATTTGAAGCAATGGTTTTTTTCCTTTTATATTATAATGTATGGTTTTCTCTCAGAAAACAGTTTTTTAGGCAATACAATTATATAGATATTAAGTAGTGTATACATATACTGTATAAATGACTAGTAAGTATTATTAAATTGACCGGAAATTAGAAATGAACTTGTAGAAATGCCTTAACAATAGGGAAATCATTTCCTAGGAAATTGAGGAAAGTTTCACCAATTTTTTTTTATTAAATATTATTTTTTATTGAATTAATAATTAAATTATATTGTGTAAAAACATGCAAAATCTGATCAGAATTAATATACGAGTACAAACGAGTGACAAATATACCGCGACCATAAATTGAAAATAATAATACATCACTATATCCTGAGCCAACTCGACCGAAGCGAAGCAACACTGAACAGTTTTATACTGCGAATGAAGTGAGAAATGCATCATCTTATACAATATTGGATTTACAATACTTATATTATTAGTATAGCTGGGTATTGTTTTTCCTTTCAAAATGTTTTTCCAAACATGCTTAATATCGTTGCATGTAATACGTTTAAATAGAAAGTTGGAGTCTGTACAAAAACTTTAAATATTTTATAATTATTGTTAAATTTATAATTAATGTATTAAAATAAAAGTTAATAACAATTTGTTTGTTACCACGCGAGCGAAAAATACTATACTAATAATAATTATAGTAAGGCATGTAAAGTATTACCTATAGGATGTAATATATACATTTAGAATTAAGAGTGGCAATAAATCAAATCTGAGAATAACCCTCGGGAACAATATAAAAGCCTATATTATATACTTAGTTGGAGATTGTGTGAGCATAGTTTTCGAAAAGCTCTTATAGTTGTTTATATTATTTAAGTGAGTATACGAGTATACTATATAGGTATATTATATATGTATATAATATACTCGTAAATAAATGAATATACAGCCACATGAATGTTTCTGTTTTCGTGGTAATTATGAACGGTTTTCTTTATTAGTTTTGGGTTTCCATTATTACCGCAGCCGCAGGAGATTGCTTTATTAAAATATAATTTTACCTCTAAATTGTTAATTTCTAGGTAGTTAGGTACATAATATATCTCCGGGCTGCAACAGTGATATATACCAAAATCGAATAAAAGTAAAACGCAATATATAATATTATACTTATTATACCGCATTCGAATGTTTAAACACGTGATTTTCAAAGTTGTAAGAGTATAAGACTGTAAGTTATTGTGCTGGTAATGTACGATGATTCGTAAACAATGGATATTAGTGCGGTGCTAGGTAATTTGCGATAAGTAACTAAGACGAATGATTGCAAATAAAATACAATATTACATGGTACTGTTATTGTATAGGTACACCATAACTATTTGTATGACGGATACGAGCATGAAGTTTGATTAATATGTCTATATTATTAAGCTGTTGCTATTATCATTAGACGCCATACACTCGCACTCTGAATGGACGATCGCAAATAATATAAAATCTTTTTTTTTAAATAAAATGTAGATATTGAATGATTTGCCGGTAAAGTTTATAACGGTCTTATATTTTTACTCAAGTCAATAAATGTTGTACTGATCTAACAATGTAGTAGGTAATACATTATTTAATGATTTTGAATAAACATATAGCATTATATATGTTTCGTATACAAAATTACGGTTCTTATTTAATTTTTCATGACTACATTATGTTAATTAATAATCAATAATAATAATAATAACAATAGGTAGTAATAATTTATTTTATACATAACATTCATTATTATTAAACACAAATTATCATGTTGGTTATTCATAAGCCACGGATAACAATAATAGGTTTGATATACATTAGGCTTAGTCATGTTTTTATACACAAATTAAAAGTATTTATTTATTTGTTTTACAAGTATAAACGATTACATAAAATAGTCTCAATACTAAAATTAATTGTTCAATTAATGTACACATTATCTATATATGTCTTAAACTTATGGTTGAGTATAAAAAAAAACATTTCTAGGAACTTAATTGCATAGAAATTAATAACGGTTCTAAAATAAATTCTAAAGAAAATACAAACTTGAATCGAAGAGGTTCTTTGAGCTCCAACGAATAGTCTTTTCTCTTTATGTACAATATTTATTTACCAGGAATCGATTATATTGAGCTCAGCGGGTAGTAGCTTCGTAGAAAAAAAGCTTTTTTTCCGGAATGGCGATTATGATTTATATGCTAAGGAATTAATTGTTATTGCAAATTGCTATAGTAAAAAATAGTTAAAATATACTTACTGTGTTCGCACAACGGACCAAAGTGTTGTGGACCACAATGGCATAAAAATCTAGAAAGAACCGGAAAACAAGTGCCGCCGTTCAGACACGGCGCGTAACCACAAGGTGCACCGTGATAGGGCACCACCTCTTGGTTAAGACCAGAAGATAGGTTACACGCTTTTTCGTTGAGTATTACCCTCTGAATGATGCCATTGAATGGCTTGTCGGCAATCGAATCTTGATTCAGCAGAACGGTTAGACTGAAAATACACAATACACTATAATTAGTTGCTTATCCTATCGTATTAAAATTGAGCCTCTTATTTCCATGTAATAAAGTATATACTATATTTTATAATATATACTATATAGTGTAGATATGATTGAAAAATAGTAGTTAGTGTTTGTCAGACTTACGGTACACCACCAATGTACAACGGTAGTTCTAAGTTCAACTCGACAAGTGGGGAACTGGAGCTGATAGTGGTAACATTGCCGTTGTTAAGTTGAATGGAAGCTTGGTTGTCGAATCTTTTGATTTTTAGTAAATTCCATTGAGGCAGAAAAACAATCTTCTCGTCGGTACTAGAATTTAACGTTGTCGTTGTATAATAATTGTAGGTAATATAGTAGTGAAGCCCAGATAATATTTATTCAATGACGCAAAAATGATCCCTTATTGAGTTTTTATATGTTTATATGCTTATTAATAAACTTTATATTTTTGTATGGAAAAATTTTATATGATTGAATGAGGCATTAGCTATTAGCACACACTACCACTCCCTTAATACTATGAACAGAAAAGGTTTCATTATAGTAATATTGTTGGTACTAAGTCTTACGTGATATTAGTCTTTCCGTTGCCCAAATCGTAAACGAGTTTCACCCGGCCGTCAGACAAGTAAACAGAAATGAAATCCCCTTGTCCTGTGTACGATTGACCACTGTACAACAATAAGCCACTGTCGGATTTTGTTCCAAACCACAGTTCTAGGCGAGTGGTCCTACGAAGGTCTTCGGTCAGTGGTATGGTAAGAAATGAGTTCTTACCGTTGAATTCCGGTGAAAAGTATTTGGTCAGACCGTACTCGACTGCAAAATCAAACGATCATTGTATCAAGTATCAATGGAAATAATGATTTTTGATATATGTTCAGTGAAATAAATACAATAAAAATGTTTACATTTATCACAGTTTGCGCCAGTCAATCCTGGTAGACAAAAACATGCGTATCGACCGCCCGGCAAGGACTCGCAAGTAGATCCGAAGCTGCAGGGCTCTGACGAACAGGCCATGTCGTCGTAACACGAATTGCCTAAACATTGTTATAAATTATAATAATAATAATAATTTAAATAAAATAGTTTTTTTTTTCAGTATAATGGTTTTAGTGTTTTTTTAATCAATTATTTTCCACGGATATGTGATTTTTACCTGTACAAGCGCACGTGCCATTTGAACAACTCTTTTGACATTCCGTTACGCCTTCAGAATTTGTTACCAAATCACTATCTTCGAATCCCAGCAAGTTCACAGAGTAACGTCCTATTTTTATACTGTGTATGCATCCGATCAGTCCTGACTTTACACCAATGTTTTCGAATATCCTGTGGGAAATAAAATACTCGATTATTTTTGTATTGTCGCCCTATGTATAATGTTAATTACTTTTGGTGCACGATCGGTACGTATCCGATGTACGCATTGTCGTTCAGGTCCAGTGATCTTAACGAACCCATGGACACAGATCGAACCGGCTCGAAGTTTTCGAATTGCAACAAGCCGTCTTTTTGATATCTTTTGGCTATGATCTTGTGCCGAGTGCCAATTGTAATTGGATGTACAGACGTCAAGACTACGGCTCCGTTGCCCAGATTATATTTGAATTCGACAAACCTGAAAATAAACAAAAAAATATAATAAATAAATATAAATATTGTAATTTTCGGTGACATATTATATATTAGTTACGGAAATGTAAGAATTACTTATTGACTATTGCTATCGATATGAAATCTCCAGACCCATCTGATTGCTGTTGGTCGTATAACAGAATTCCATCGTCCGAAAAACTTTTAAATTCCATTTCTAAACTAAACCTGTGGTACGCTTTTAATTTTTTTAACTGAACGTACGAATGTCCGTTGAACGCAGCTGATTTGTGTTCTGAAAATATTAGTACGTCGAGCAAACTATCGTTTAAACTTTCGTGTGTTGCGGTTTACCTTTAACCTCCTCAGGATTGGAACAAACGGTGCCACTGTACGAGGTAGGGCAATGGCACTGGAAACCACCGGAATCTAGTCCCTCACATTCTCCGCCGTTCTGGCATGGATTCGGATTACAGACTGATATTTCCCGATCGGTAGATTCCGATGTCGTTCTTCCGGTTAGGTCTAGGACTTCAGGTATGATATCAACTTCGTAGCCACCAGACGTGTTATAAGTGAAATTTGGCAGTTCGGAAAACAATAGATGTCGCGTTGACTTTGATATGATTATGTCCTGTGGCTCGGTGAATTTTGGTCCTTCAGTTCCAGGTATGAGATTTTCGTCTACGCAACCAATAAAATCATTAATGAAAAAACCGATTCGTTGAACTTTATGAAGTACTGTACAGCTTGTTTTAGTGTTTACTAACCTTTACATGATGTGTGCGACTTGACAACAATGTCTTTTTGATAGCGACACGCATATAATTTTAGTTGACACTCGGAACTATACGTTTGCCCATCACTACCACACACCAACTAAATATTGGATTTAGATGAAAATGTATTCTATTATAATGCATTTATAATATACTTACAGTTGTACGTATTGCGTCTTCAGCACACGTTGCCCGACATACGCATGACGGTTTGTCGTTGTTCATCTCACACACGCCACCATAATAACAAACAAGTTGACTACAAGACGTTAAATTTTGCATTGCCATGTCAGCTAGAAATTGAAATGTTTATCGATATAGAATAACAATAGATACCGTAAAATACGTTTTAATATAACTACCTAGGCATATTAATTAGAGGTATTAAACATATAGGTATATTTATATATACGTTAAATTCATACATGATAAAATACAATTTATTGCATAATTGATGGGTACATTTTTTATTCGAAATTATTTTTTTAAATTATGTTTTACTTAAATAGTGTATTTAATATTTTAATTAGTAATTCATCAAGCTTAAAATATGTTTTGTATTTGATTAGAATTAACAGTGGCACACATACGTGAAACACATCCAGCAGGATTTAAAATTTTAGAACTATCTTCACATTTATTGCACTTTGGTCCTATAGCTCCTGGCTTACAAACACAGCGCCCAGTCATTTGTTCACAGTCGTCTCGAACTGAACCCAATAGAGAACAACCACAAGCTGAAATAATTATATATTCATTAAATATTCCATTATCCTATTTAAAAACTACTTACGCATGCACCCTTGATGATTTGACGATATCTTTGGTAATCCCCAATACCCGGGTTCACACCGATCGCACTTCTCTCCGCCAACTCCTGATTTGCACAAACATTTTTTATCGACACATTCTTCTGATATCGACCCTAAAATAAATATTAACATTATTCAGGTTCTATAATTATATAAATATATTATTATAATTTTTAAACTGTAATGTTTACCTAATTTATTGCAATTGCATAACATAGGACAACCTAGGTTTTTTGGTCCTTTCGCCGGAGTTTTTTTATCAGGACAACAGCCATAAGACGAATTTTGACAATTATCCAAAACTATTGTTGTATCTAAATAATTATTGAACAATTCGAATAATATATTTATTCATTACATTACGATAAACTGCTATAATATAAATATAATTTTGATGTATTACCACGATCAGATTTATTACAGCATTTAGCAAACCTAGAGGTTTGATGACAATAACTACCCGATGGGCAATCTTGCCTGTCAGGACCGTGGCCGCAGTCTAATTCTCTCCCATTTACATGGTTCATCAAGGGTTTCTTACCGTTACAAGGTTTTACTTCCATACCTTCAAGACGGTTACATAAACACTAGATTTATACAAATATATGATAGTATAGTTGTGTAAAGGACATAATATACCTTGGCACAATTCCATGGGCCTTAATCGGAGTTCTTGTTGTCTTTGACACCCTTCCATTTTCATTAGACATAGTGAATTGTAAGTACGAACATCTGAGGCACAGACAGGCGAAGCTTCAGTCGAACAGTTAAATATGCATGAACATCTAGGAAATCCGTCGGGTCCGACTTCGCACGTGGCATCATAGTCACATTTAATATCTTTACATACGTCGTTGTTGTTACTGTAAACGCTATTTTCTACTGATCCGTGAGGTTTTAAAATTTTACCTGAAAATATAAAATTTCATAAAACGTTAGTATTGTGACACATTCACACACATACATATTATCAGTACGCGTGAACTCGTGGCCACAGTCGTGAATACTATCGATTACCTATGGATGAAGATTCTTTACAATCCCCGTAGAATAAAATCGTTAAATTTTGTGTCCCGTTTTTTATGCACGACTGTTGAAGAAGCTCGCATTCACTGTTGTAAGTGATCAAGTCGGATCCGCAAACGGGTTCTTTTGATTTTGTGTCTACACATGTTTCGGGACAGTTACATTTCTGATCGTGACACGACCCTAAAATCATTTAATGCATGTGATTTTGAGGTAAACATTTGAAAACCAGTGAATTAATCACCATACCGCATTCACCCGCGTAGGCAGCGAATATTTTCTTCCTTGTTGCACAACTAGCGTTTTGTAGATGACAAAGGTCTGTGTACGTAATACCGTCGGTACCGCAAACTTTACCGCTTGCCTGAGTACATAAATTAGAGTTCGTCCTAATTAACTGGCGGAGGTTTCAAATGGTTTTAGAAAATAAATTCGAAAACCATTGTTACTTTATATACTGGTTTAATGCTTTTTGATAGTACCTATGTAATTCTAGGTCTAGTCACCCCACTTTTAACAATCAATTATTTCCACAATCTCACCATTTATCAACTAGCTGTTTCTTATCCACACACATATGTACGTGTCAAATTACATTCGATGAAATTAATTTATTTTCAAATAAATTTTATTAAACAACGCGATTTTTGTAATAATAATATTTGATAAAACATTACGATATGTAAAAAATAAATGCAAAAGTATTTTTTTTTTAAATAACGGAGTAATGCAACCAGCAGAGCATAATTGAAATACTATGTAATAATGTATTATTTGTTTTAGATTTGTAACTACCAACTTCTATAGTAGAAATATTAAAATGCATAATGCATATTATAAAGGCTAAAGAGACTCTAATACATAGAATGCATATGGCCATTTGGACATGCATGTTTAAAATTGTATTATCTTCCATATTAAAAGGGTATATTTAATTGAAAATAAATGTGATGAAAGTTTTAATAATTACTTTGATAAATTCAATAATAATCTCCATTTTATAACATATTAAAATATGATTAGTGATGTAAATAGTAAAATAAAGTAATAACTAATAATGATTCATGTTTATGAAATAAAAATAACACACTTAGTAAATTAACTGCAGAAAGAGTAAAAATTAAAAGTATAGTGCGATATAAGGCATTAGATAAATATTCACTTAAAGAAAGTTTTAAAAATGATTTACATTAATCTAAAAATGTTTATATTAATTTTTTTTCCATAGAAATGTGTCCAATACAATTATTAAGGACATATAATGAAAGGTTCGTCATTTTTACTACATTATTACAATGGTGGATCTAGAATTTTTTTATGGAGAGGGAAACACTTTATATATTATTATATTCATATCATATATAATTTGTAAACACAATATTTAGGATTTGATTTCAGGCTTTTACATACATAATTTAATTGTTAAGAGGTGGCTGGGCCCCCCTCTGTGAATCTGCCACTGCACACAACGAGATTGGAGGGTAGTAGTTAATAAGTTATCAGTGAAAGTTTAAAGTACAATAGATAAAGTCTTATAGCACAAGGATTGAGAAATGTAACGTTCACATGTTTATTTAGAAATATTGAATAAAAATTAATGTATTAGGACAAAATCATACATGAACAGAAACGATTGTATCGCAGTTTATTTAGACGTGGTCCTTGATTTTAGTTCTCAGATAGAGATAATTTGAAGGCATTTTTTTCAAATGACTCAGCTAAAAATAATATTTGTAAAATTGTTCTGTTGACAGGAAATAAAATAGAAAATAGGACGTTCGATTACAGATATAATACAATATGTAATAAATTATAATGTATGTTATGTCACCCTATACATTTAACACGCGAAACAAAATAATTGTAAAAATAATACCTAGGTTATCAGCTAATCTAGCTGGTACTTGTGTTTGTGAGACACTACCCAATGCCCATGGAGTATTTTTTTGATATATTAAATATATTGATATCTATAATTTGATACTATACTTAGCATTAAGTATATGTACATATATATTATAATTATTACTAATATTTAAATAAATACATATTATGTAGTTGAATTCTTACGTTTGCACATTTGAATGTCGGGCAGACACATTTTGCTTCTCTTCCATTGCTTTCGCAAACAGAGTGAAATTGACAATTCATTTTTGTACAATCGTCTAAAAAGTATAACATTGTTAGAATATCATATATTTACCAACGGGTGGTGGGTGGGTACTGTGTTGTACAATAAATTAATGTGTATGTGTATGATATTATATGTGTTGGTTTAATAATATATTAGATAGCTTACTACATGCTCCGACGTGGGACACTTCGATTATTTGCTTCTGCTGACAGCTGTGATACTTCAATTTACACTCGTTACTATACGTGTTGCCGTCAGAACCGCACACGGGCTCGTGGTGTTCGGGACACAAAGGGCATTCGCAGACTGCTTTTCCGTCTCTCACTTTACAAGTTGCTCCAGAGTTGCACAAGTACCCGTTGCACGGATTCGCATCCCCTGATAGAAACATAAGAAACATCGGTATATACATATGAGACTGAAATTGAAATAGTGTGGGTGATAGAGATAATGAAAGGCGAGGCAGCATCCTTAAAACGAATCTATTACAACCCTATACAACGATCAATATTTTTATGTTGTCATATTATAGCTATGTTAGGATACGTTAGGTCTTAGGTTAGGGTGACTCAGAAAATAATAGACAACTATACAAATTACACTTTATTTATTATCGTGTTTAAGATTAGAATACACAATAGATTTTATTTTAGGTTATCATTACGGAACAATATTTTAAAACTGATTAATATGATTAATATTATTCAATATATGTATGAAAAAATGTCATCATAGATTGCAGCATTTCATTGATTTTTGACAAAACATTAACAATTAAAAATATTTTTTTAGTCATTTAAGCCTCATATCCGTGTTAATTGTCTACATTTTAATAGTCATAGGCGTAAAACCTGTAGGCCATTATCTATTGTAAATCGTAATGTGTAGTTTTTATTGTATACATTTTATCAATTACTTGTAGTGGATAGAGAATTGTGTAATCCGCACTGACTTCCTTTTTCAATGTCTGTGATTTTGAAAAAATGTACTTTTTAATTATTTTACTTTTTTTTAAATGGTCACACATTTTTAATTATAATATGATGTTTATTATATTCTATAGTATACAACTTTTTAAATGTAATATTGATGTATAAACAATATATTAATATAGAATATCGATGAATATTTGAAAAATTGTTGTAATTAATAAGCGTTGAAAGTTCATACGAGTGGAGTAATTATTAATGTATCATACAGTTATGTAAGTTAAACCACCATTTAATTTCTTTTATTTAAACATTAAATGTTTGTAAATGGAAAATTATTGTTTCGAAGTTAAATATTTTATGTCTATATTTTCGTTAACATATTCTCTTTCAGAATACATAAGAAATAATAATTTTCTATAATATATTAATAAGTCTAATAAATCACCACAATAAATAATTAAAATAATCAATTTTTTTATTGCTAATGTTTATTGTTACAAGTGATATTTCAAACAAATCGACCTCAAAATGTTTACAGAAACGACCACATGCGTATTCTTACCACAATGTCCATCGTATGCCACAGTGACGCCAGACCTCTTACTACAACTCATCCGTTCCAAAAAGCATTTGGACTCGTAAGTATAACCGTCTGTGCCGCAAACCGGTCGCACTGATGTTTCGCACAGTGTGGGTTCCTGACAATGGCATTCAGCAATGCCCAGACGGTCGATAGCGCAACGTGATCCTTCCCAACACGTGAAATTTAGACAGGGATTTACACCTGGAACGAAGGACATCGTGTTAATAATATTGTTTATTTTATTATTATACACAAATTCTTTTATTATTTTAATGAAAAAATTTCATTATATACATCTTTGGCAGAGAAATGTGATTTTCTAATCTTTTTTGAAAATAATATTAGTAGGAAGGGGGTTAGAGTAGAAGATTTTGAACATAATACACGTAGATATAAGATTATTATACATAATGTTATTGTGCCGCAGTCAAAGTATTTCGTTACGAAATCGATTGTCACATATTTCATGATGTAATTGCATTCACGATTTTGTAATATTATTGTATACGTACCGAGAATTATGTTTTTTAATACCCTGAACCGATAATCATATTGTGGACTTGTATTACAGTGTTTTTTTTTTTTTGATCACGATAAAAATTATATTCAAATCATGCAAAACTTTAGTATAGCGCGAGTCCTTAAAATTAAAAATTAAAATTATTGTGTGAATGAAGAAATTTCCGTTCTTGCAATATATAACAACATACAAGCGATATGAAATCAAAGGTTCAGGGATCTGTCGGACCAGGATGCATTGCATGATATACGATGTTAACTAGAGGAATTATAGTGGTTTTATTCACCTTGGTCGCATTGGCCTTGGAAGACGATTCTTAGGCTTGGCATCATTCGACACGCCTGTCGCCGTAGAAAGCATTCGTTTGTGTACGTTCGACCGTCGGATCCACACACTGGAAGGAAGTCTTCGCTACAAAATTCTGAGCAAATGCATCTAGCACGTCTCTCGTAGTCCAAACGACATACTTGGGGTTCTTCACACGATATATAGTCACACGGATCTGTAGAATGATATAGACGGTGATGGTTTATCCCATAAAAAAAAAAATACGGTATATAAGGATTTAAAATATTATTTGAACATTAGCTACACAATTAATATAAATTTTATAAAGCAAGGAATTTATAGTTTGTTTAAGTATACGTGTATTTTAGGAGCTTTAGACTAAATGAAGCTGTGAGTATTTATAGAGTTTGACTAATCTCTGTAGCCCTATAGGTGTACAATATAAAATCGTACGCAATTTCATTAGTAGCTCGTTTCGGCATGGACCACCGACATGTAAACACAATAACAACACTCTAAACGACTCGTATGTCTGCACCTGTCGTTACACTGGTGCAGTGTCAAAACTGTTAAAAGCGATTGCCTTTGTACTATTTTTCGATTTTCTACACTATTGATACCATTAATTATTATTATCCTTCCTTTTAGTGATGCAGTTGACATAATGTGTGAAGGATAAATCTTCCGTGCACAATAGGGATAACTATAAGTATTGTGCAATATTTATCGTTCATGATTTTTTTTCATAGCTAGAACTCAATTGGCAAACGTTCGTAGTATGCAAAATAAATAATTTTAATATCATATTATCGTAATTTTACGTACCACACAGCCCTCTATATTTAACCGCTATGTTTAGGCCCGACGCACACGATGCTTTTCTGACGTGACACGCGCTCGGGTAGTCCTTCCAGTCGTTGCCGCATACCGGTCCACCGGCACCGTCACCGCTGTCATCACCTTGGCATATTGTGTCCTCGGTACACACACACTGCGCTTGCGCACTCACTTTGTCCACGATGCACCGCTGACCATGCAAACATTTCACCAACCGACAAGGGTCAGACCTTCCCACTACAATAAACAAAAACAAAATAGTTGAATATTATATAATTGAAGGTATACAATATTATGTAGGATGTATTTGGAGAATTTGATCATTTTACACTAAAATTTAAGACTTGTTATATATATAAAAAATAATACGTGTCTGTAAATTGTAGCTGCTTGTTGTAGCGTACTCAATATGACTATTACAGTATAGTTATATAATAGGAATAATGAATATACTAGGATAAATTTTAAAAAATACAAGAGAAATGCAAAAAAATAAATGAAATAAAAACGATATTTATAATAAAAACATTAAACGAGTATATACGAAGTAAATGATAAATATACACGCAATTTATGAAAACACTATAAAATATAATATACAAGGAAAGAATTGCAGAAATCGCTTCTAATATTTATGAAAATTTGAGTATAGTAACTAACATTGTGATATAGTAACTAAATTTTATTTTTCAATTTATTAGGTGTTAAACAATATTTTTTATTAATTTTATTTAATAAATCCATCATAATAGTTATCTAAACATAAGTTTATTGAAAAATGTAAATATATACTGCAAAGTAGGCAAAACAATGGTGGATAAAATTAAATAGAGTTTTAGTTTTTGGATAGATAAATTCATCGGAATAAATTGTGTTAATAGTTAGGAAAAATAATTTAGTTAAATTAGTTCGGAATTCGACAAACACATAACCTTTATAAATTTTTAAATGGCTAATTTTAAAGTGAAAAAATGAAGTAATTAAGATAGAGTTATAATCGTATTTATAATTTTATTAAATTGGAATTTATTTAGTTATAAACATTATGAGAAAAATATAATTATATTGTATAATGTAAACTAATTATATACGAGTTTAAGTTCTTATAAATAACCGTAAAGTAATTTAAACTACAAAATCTTAAAAACAATAGTAAATAATATTATTATTATATTAAATATTAAAAAGAAAATATAGTCGTAATGATAATTGTCCCATTTTACGAGGACTGTGGGACCTTAGGAGAATCAGGTTTTGCATGCAGTTGTTTATATTTTTCAAGTTGGAATAGCTTAGTCCACTGCGACCCAGCCAACGTGTGTATGGGTAAGTTCGAAAACAAAAAGTTCATTTGTACATAATTTGCAGCATAAGCTCTTTTCAAAACGCCATTGTCTAGTGAATCGATACCACTTGCATCTATTTGCTTATCGATATTTATATTTCCTTGAATTTTGTTTATTGTTTCAATGTCAATCATATCGGTAGAGTCTCTCATGGTTTCAGTGAATAGTGAGCGATGGGCCTTTAGATCTTGAACCCTTTTGATACTATTTAAATCGGTGATCAATGCGCTGTAATGGCCTTCTCCTTCTACGAGCTTGACACATATATTATCGATTTCTGTAAACATTTTCAAGCCAATATCTTGAAGGACTTTAGTACTCAGATTATCTGTCTTCTTCTCTAATAACAATATATAAAGATCAACGAGGTTCTGGCGCATACTGTTGATTTGCACTAGCGAATAGTCCAGCGCCGTCAACTTTTCGATGGACACATGGATCATGTCCAACAGCCACTTAAAAAATAAAATCTTCTCCTCGAATGGTATTGTTTGGCTATATTTTTCCATTAGTTGGTGGAGCATAAGTCCCTCCAACGAGATGTGCTTAAGCGCTGAACATGCCATTGCGGTTTTTAATACGTTCATCGTAAACCGTACGTCCGTTCCGGTGAAAACATTGGACTCCAACAGAGTCGTAACGTTTTCCAACGCCAACACCTCTACATCCTCCATGTTTCCATCGGGTGCGTTTTTCACATACGGGTCGAAGTACTTCGGCCGTTTAACACGCACCTTCTCGTTGAGTATCGGCCACCAAATGTAGTCCACCTCCATCATCGCCCGTAAGAACTTAACACTGTCATGGTGCGATTTCGTCGCCTTTTCTACTTTGGCCAGGTACTGGAGCGTTTCGTTCGGATATTGCAACTCACACGTGACCACCACGAACGCCAACGATATTAATACAACGTAGTGCGTAATTAACGACATGACAACAATCCTATTACGATATTATTTTGGTATCTTACAACGACGATACCGAACAGCGATAAAGTATCGTAAGGAATGTAAGTACGTTGTATGCACGACGCCAATTATCGTTTGGAGTACTTAATCGAGTCGCTACAGGTATCTCGGCCTGAGGTGCACAACTGCCGTTGCTGTACACGTTCCATTTGTGTAAACTCAACCGCGCCCGCTACTGTTGTTTTCCGACTAAAAAAAAGTTACAATCCGCTATGGCGTTGTGTATACCGTCGTGCAGTTGACATATTGTCATTATTATTATTATTATGTAGCGTGAAACTTAATGCTTTATGCGCCACACTAGCTAACTCAGTCGATTTTCGTGTTTTTGGAAAAAAAACCTATAGTTTTCAAGTTATATTGTTTACATGCGGTTTAAATATTATTACACACCACAATACCATTTAAGTTGTTTCCGTACGGATGTACATTCAATCAAACTGATATTTAGACATTTCACCAAACGTTATTTTCCAAACAAAACATTCTTAATTTTTAATAACAAAATTGTTTATAGCTGGTTAAATAATCTATTTTGTTTAGAAATTAATGATCATTTAATATTTAAAAAAAAATTGTGAAAATCTAATAAAATTATTAAAGTATTATTAATGTAAAGATATAAAGAAGTTTTCAAGCACTAAGATTATATCTTACTATCAAATTTTGTCCGATATAAAATTATAGTCTTTAATACAATTTTTCAAAAATATGTAATTTTTAGATTCTGAACGGGGAGTGAAGAATGTATTGATTTTACAATGTCTTGTGTTTTTTTTTTTTTTTTGTGTCTGACGACAAGATTTGGAGCAGTAATAATGCTCCGATTTTTTGACTTCAGCCCCTCTTTGAATAGGAAAATTCATCTAGTTGGTACTTTGGGGGGTCAAAAGTAAACATTTTCAAATAGTTTTCAAAAAAATCGAGAAAAACAAAAAAAAAAATGACAGAAAAATGGCAATTTTACGAAAAACCACTTTTCGACAATTTCGATTTTTTTATTTTGCTGTAACTCAAAAACCAATCATTGTAAATACTTGAAATTTTCACTAAATGTTTATATTATGGTTATCTCTTTACAGTTAAATTTTCAAAATATTTTGACTATTTTTAAGCTACTTATAGACAATTGAAATTTTCGACTTTTCTAAGTTTTTTTTCTTCAAATGCCGATAAAAATTTTTTGGGTGGCCAGAAAATCTTGAAAATTTAATACAAGGTTTCTTATAAGTTTTTCTTGAAGTAATAATAAAAAATCCGAAATCGTTAGTCACAATTTTTTTTTATAAGTGTTTAAAGTTCGAATTTATACGAAATATGTCAAAATTTAAATTAAATTTCATACGCTCATAATGCGTATGTTGGCCAAATACTTTTTTTATTAATAAACAGATACTATAAAGTGACTATAGTAACATATAGTAACTATACTATTTGTTTCAAAATAGAATATAATATGACAGTATTTAAATATAATATATCCTAAACTGACAAATCATCTTCGTTCAGAATCGTTTTTCGTATACAATGATACCTATCATTGCATTCAAATTTAACCTACCATATTCCGAGGTCCACCCCATCCCCTAATATACAGTAGAGCGATATCCACTTACCCGCTTTTTTTTATTCTTTATCATAGGGATTGAGTGTTTCACTATTTTAGCTCTGATATAAAAAAATTATAATATTATTTACTTGTTTTGAATTTATTTATGCTTGGTAGTTTCTACTTATAGTATTGATTTATAGGTTGCTATGAGAAAATCAGTACCAATCAAAATAATTCATTTTTAGATTCTGAGTGGTTTTACAATAAAGTGTTTTACTTTCAGGAAATCTTTTTGAAACAGTTAAAAAGTTCTAAAAGTACCTAAAATATTATCAAAATCTATTTATATATTGAAAATTGTATACAAATCGCACTTTAAAAAGGTACTTCTGTAAGCTAGTTGATTTACTATTACTTTTAAATATAAGAACGCCTAACCTTGTGCCCAAGTCCTATATCTTATTTTAACTTTTGAACTTTACTAGTTCTTTACAGATTTTATCTGATAAAGCGTTCTATTTTAACAATAAAAATAATATTATCAGAAAATATAGTTATCAAACTTATATTAACAGCGATTTATTTCATATTTTATAAACTCAGATGATGATAATAATATGTACTTAAATAATATTACTAATAGTATTAATACTAATACGTGGTCCATCAAATACAGAAAATTGTATTTATGTTTTTTGAATATTATTATTATTCTATTTAACAATACATTTGATAATTTTATATAAGGTGTATACATGAAAACTACCTTAAAACATTGTGACATTAACTATATTAATGCGTTTTGAGAAAAATTAAGCTGTACTACATAAAAAAAAATCTCGTATTATATCTTTCATCTTACCTACTTTTATAATCTTTAGATTTCTGCAGTTATTTGTAGATACATAAATAAAGATTATAATATTACTAATATTTTGAATTATTATTATAAAAAAATTACTATTTATAAATTTCTAATGTATATTTTTTTTAGTAATATCTACAAACATCATAAAAAAAGTAGGTATTCATTTGAGTTGACTAAATGTTTTTTTCTTAGCAATTCTACATGCGCGATGTACATAATATATGATATATATAAATACAATCAAGCACCCTGGTGGTTGAAACTGTATTGTGGATTTAATTATTTCTACTTTTTTTATTTCTCAGTACAAATGTTGTTTACAACAGCATGGAAAAAAAAATTACATTTTGGTATTTCAGTTTTATGTTCAACTGAAATTTGTTGAGAACAGTAATAGAAATGAGTATAATCTTCACTTGACCCTTCTTTGTAATGCTTCGAAAATCTTAGCTATAAACAGATTAAACATTTTATTGCTCCGCAGTATATACAAAAGGGTCAGTGATGGTTTCTATAGTTGTCTTTAAAATCAACTGTATGGTTAATGGTGAAATTGAGTTATCCGTTGGAGTGAAAGGGTACATATGTATATATATATATGTGTGTGTGTGTATATAAAAAAAATCTTAAATATTATTTTTTTTTTAAGTGTTATTAGTTCAGAATTAGACATGATCGTGACTTGTGGTCTCAAGTAGCTCAAAACAACTATTCATTGTAGCACGGAATTTATATATACTAGATTATTTTTTTAAACTTAAAAAAATATAGATTAGTATAGCTACTTTTCATTATAAAATTTTTATTTTACTGATCAAATCTTAATATTAGAGAATTAAGTTGTATGATAAATATTTTTCCAACTCATTGGATCATCAAATAATATGATGTTTATACACGTATCATTTTAATGACAATTATCAGGGAACCGATGAACTTTGTCTGTAGAATGAATTCAGTTTATTCAAAACTCGTTTTATATTACCTACTACTAGTACATAAATGGAATTTTATTCTTAAATATCCTGCACATCTAAGATAATATTAATAGTAGTTAATACATTTTATGTCTTAGTCTATAATGTTGAACCGAAACATTTAAATGATTAATCCCGAAATTTTGTTCACCGATGTTTATATTATTATTAGTTATCACTTTGCTCTGCAAGTTAGCATTATTAATTAATAATTATATATTATTATTATATATTTATAGCTAATATAATATAATGGTTTAACGGCATTACCATATTTTACTATTTCAAATATTATGAGTTATAATTGAAGAAAAAGAAGTACGCGAGTCACATGGTCGACATGCCATATTATTATGTTAAAAAAATAATATTGAAACGCGTATTATTCGATGTTCGTTCTTACATACGACACACTTACAGATAGTAAATTATTTATTTTAATATTGTAATTTATAGCACCGGTAACAATACTACCTATAAAATAGATTTTTGTTTACAAGATCGGAAAAATAAGCCAACAAAAGTGGTTGTTGATAGGTATCTTTAATAGCTGCTTATCCAGAGTGATCTTAGTTGTACTATTGAAATATGGCATCAAACAAATATTATTGATAATTACACTTTTCTAATTATAATACAGGTACCAAAAAGTGCACGAAAAAAATCTAAGTATAAATGTTATTTGTCAATCGTTAATTTACCTTTAAAGTTGAAGTTACTGATTTGGTAATTGAATAATTTCTCTGTTATATTCATCACAAAAAAAGCGTTTATACAAATATAATATATATATATATTATATTATACTAGCTGTATCGTCATTAACATCATAAACGTCTCACTTATTATGTCAGTATTTTGGCAAAAGTTTTAAAAGATTAGTTTTTAATGACCTTATAGATAATATTATATTATATTTTGCCACCATGCACAACCGTAACACTTAGTCTCACTACTTACCACGATACTAATTTGACTAATTTGAGTAACAAAAAATAATAAATAAATGGGGTATTTTTCGATCGTTTTGGTACTCGCTTATTTTAATCTTAAACAGTTGAGGGATAGCTTTATAATTTTTAATATAATATGATATACTGTAATACTTTCCGTACATGCATTGAAAACCGGGTTCATGCAATTGAATAAATCTTACACTTAGGACTGCGTCAATTTAAATGACTTAAAGTCTAATTGTTAGATTACCAAAATTACCATGCTTTCTTTAGTTTTTACCATTGCAATAATATTTTCGTTTATTAATTTGGCATGAGTGGGTAAATTAATTTGACTGTTGATCAAATTTAAATTTCAACCAACAGCAGTCATTGCGGTAGTTTCAATATAGTTTTACGGCCACAACTCATAAAATGTTATATCATTATTTCCATTATGGCGTTATCCAACTAATCCGTTCATACGAATACAATATTTATATTTACTTATAATATTATTAAATCGTAAATACATTTCGTACGGAAAGAGCCATAAAATGAAGGATATAATATTGTGAATGAAGAGCCATTTAAAAATTTTGTTACCGCTTTTCACGCTATTTTCACATCCTATAAACGCGCCTGTTGGTTTTACGAGTTAATTTTTACGGTATGTCGAAAACGAAACACGAGAAACCAAAATCATCGCTGCTGGTTTTTTTTTCCTGTCACTTGTACAAAGAAAAATTTAACAAATATCCCTGCATTATAAAATATTGATGGTCAAAACAATAATATTAATAAAAAATTTTTTAAATAAAACGTTTAACGTTGTTGAGATTTTTACGGAGCTTGTACAACTGTGTCTAGTTAATTGAATTAATAATTGTATAGTCAAACTCTTGTTTCTGTAAATAATTAAACGGCCAAGAAATTTTGAATTTAACATTTAAAATATGAACAACTTTCACATTAATAGAATTAACTTTGAAACATAAAATTTGTTTTAGTAGCATGCATTTGTATGTACTGATTTTATTTTCATTCATTCACGGAGTAATAAAATTGTATTAAAAAAATCAAAATTTATCATGTAATATTTCCGGAAAAATACTCAATATATTATCGTTAATTTACATATTCTGTACAAAATTTAATTTTAATTTTTCAAAATATAGGTATAAGAATAATTTAATGGAATAAGAATATAAAATGTTTTATATACAGTAAATGCGTGGTAAATTGGTTATACAATTGCCAGATACTGATATTCATAGAATATTAGGTACTAGATAAATTTCCATTTTTTTTTTGAGTAAGTACGTATTATCTGTTTAATGAGATGTTGTTATCACTGGTAAATTTGAATAAATAAAGTTATTTGTTGAAATAATAAAATAATCATTTGTTAGTTATTTAGATTTTGTTGTAATGCAAAATAAGTATGTTAGATGTTGACAAAACAACTTAAGAGGTCAATGTATCTTGAACCAAACTTTTTTCAATTTTTATATTTTTACTTTTATTCTAAACAATATTCGCTGTAAAAATCTACCTTAAAAACATTTACTGACGCTAAGTTATAGATTTCGGATGACTGTATTAGATAACTGTATTAAATAGTTCAGAATACATCACCATTATGGGACAATCTCAGAATAAGGTTCTTATATATGCGATTTCCATTTTTGATTATAAATGGGCTCACACTCATCTAAAATATATTCTTACCTACGACCTACCCCTCACACCCAAACACAAATATTCGCTTATTTGAACAATATACAGATTACAAGAACTAAATATTGTCCAGAGCTTTTGTTCATGTCAAAGTGAATAAATCTGATTTTTGGATAGGATATCTGAAAGAGCACAACAAAACAAACAACATGTATAGAGACTACAACCCCAACGGAATTCAAACATATTATGGATATATTTTTAAAAGTACACTCAAGTTGTATGTACAGTGCACACAGTACCTAGAGCTTATAATTTTACTACTCTACGTTCCCCACCAGACCGTGACTGAGTTGATATTCCGAAAGCGCACCACCCTTGCACAACGTATGCTTTTGTGTACTGTAGAAAGTTAATTAAACTTCGCAAAACAAGTAGAATAACAGGAGCAGAAAAGCTTCTTACAACAAATAATAAAACAAACTGGCGAGGCGGCGGTGACGACGGCGTAGGTTTGCCGTATCCGAAAATACGTTTATAATCTTCATAGTCGTTTCTCTCACGTTTCTCTTGACATCAGGGCCAGGACGGTTTTGAACGCTCTGATCTGTAATAGTACTCTGACATGATAATTTAATACTGTTGTTGACACACACGTAGAGAAATTAACATAGATTTAATAATAAAATAACTGATTGAAAACCGTCTTTATTATTAATGTGTGTAGTATAATTGTGTTCGAATGGCAAACAAATATAAATATCTATTATTATAGGTACTTATTCCGTCGAATGAAACGTTATTAACTATGTAGCGGTATTTTACATATTTCAATAGTATAAATTGATTTAATCGTTTTTAATTTATCAGATAAACGAGTAATTACTAATTAAAAATTATTTAAAGTAAACTAAAATATTAGTATTAAATTCAAATCAAAAATCCAAAAATGAACAACTAAAGTGACAGATAAAAAATATGCATCGATACATTTTTTTAATCGAATAATGGTATACACAGTCAGAGAAAAACTCCTGATAGCAACGGTTAATCAGCTGGATATACTACTTGGAAGCAACAGCAGATATGCACTTAGTAAAGTGCTACGATCACAAAGTGGTTTTTTCATTGGGAATATTTTATCAATGATGAAAAACCCCAAATACATGGATTATTGTATGCTACTTGGTGACAAATTTGAATTTAATAAATGTTCACGGTATTAATCAATTTTTAATTATTCAACTTTAATACAAACATCTTTATCAATACACAAGTACATAAAACTTATGTGTTATTATGAAAATATACTTTGTTTTTATTAATGTTATTTTCACGTAATTTATGAATTGAATGACAATGAAAATTGAAAAGTGTATAATTGTTTTATCTTACAATTTAGAAGGTTAATAAACAGTGTACTATTATTATATTCGTATATTCAACTAATAATTTATGGTTTGTTTTATAAATTAATTATTTAAAAATAATCAATTTTTAAATTTTTATTATTGTTTCAATAGACTAGGTTAGATTAGATGTAAACGTAAGTACACCTAATATTTTTTTAATCTTTCAAGTTTTTTTTTTTATATTATTGATTCTTTAATTTATAAAAACATAATGATAAATAATTTAATTTAGTATAATGTACTGATAAATTTTAAATATAGCCCCAAAAAGAGTTATTTCTGTGATAGACATTTTTTCACGTAAGTTTATAAAGCATATCTTTTATATATATATATATATATTTAAATTGAACAATGTCTACGTGTAAGTGCGTTGCTTTTTTCAGTAGGATGCGAATAATTATTCCTAGCCCCCTTTACATGCAATGACCCTTAAGAAAACTATGGACGCATAATAAAACAAAACTATTGTTAGTATTTCTAACGAATGTCATTCTTAATTGAGTACAGACTGAATATATATATATATAATATAAGATTTTCATACTTCGAACGTCGTATCGTTGAGATGTAGGTACCGAAAATGTATCGTTGCTTCTTAAATTGGTATTTAAATCTCGATTGTCCAAGATTAAATTTAGTTAATATATTATACTTTATATATTAAATTATCAATATGATACTGAAAAATTATTGTATAATACTCTAATGCAATCTTTATTGTCGTTAAAGACTATAGATATTTTTGAAAATATAATTAGTAAATAATTTATCAAGAGCTTTGCAATTTTGTATTTTTTTTTTAATTTAAATTTTTTTATACTCTAGATATTTCTTATTAAATACATTTTTTTATGAAGAACATAAGTGGGTTTTGTTTTACGAGATACGTGAAAGATATTAGAAAGTGACAGAAAGGCGTATAGGATGAGCGCCATCCTAATTTACAGAAAAAGTTGTACATATTTGTGTGTGTAGGCAAGTGTGTTTTTGTTTATTTTCATTAATGTTCTTGGTAATATTATGTACAGTATTTCATCGAGTGTGTTAAAAGATGTATAGTAATTTAAATCTTTGATTTTTTTTTTTAATTTAAAATCGAGTTCGATCCCGAAAGTAGCTTTATTCTGTTAACCATTTTATTGTTTTTGGTATATATGTAATATTATATATCAGGGGTCGCCAACCAGTCGATCTTTCTAGGACTATAGGTCGTTTTTTTTAATTTTACCATTATCGGTCGATCGCGTAATAAATAATCGGATAATCGGATCAAGCACATTTACTTTTTCTTGGTAAACTTATTAGTGGAGGCCTAGGTACTCCTGACTTACTACAGACTGTTAATTTTCATGTTCCTGTCTTTAACTCCCGTTCAGTATATCCATTCTCTATCCCTTTTTGTTCCTCCAATTATATGTTGAATCGTCCTATTATCCGAATGATGAAATTGGCCAACGAAGACCCATCTTTTTTATAATATACCATATTTTTTATTACGTAATCATTTTGTTATTAATATAAGTGAATTATAAATAAATGTTTACCTATACTACAGTATCACAATGTGTTCAATTTTAAGTTAATTTTAAAATATATATTTTATTGTTTTTTTTTTTTTTTTTTTTTCTCTTTGTGAATGTACATTCAAATTGGGCCTGTCCCGTATTATGTTTAATAAATAAATAAATAAATAAATAAATAAATAAATAATGTGGATTGCTATATTGTATTCTAGGAATTTACCTTTATCGGTCAATCGGTAATAGTCAGAATTTTTTTTTATTTGAAAACAAATGCCTCGGCTACAATAAATAGTCAGAATTATTGTCAGTTATAACTCGACTGTCAATTTATTAGTCGTCACGTGCAAGTGTGTGCACCTTTTTTTTTTTTTTGCTCATAAAACAAATCTCTTCCTAAAGACCTAAATTCTCCTAGATGTCGATCACCTGGGACTAAAAATTTCAAATGTAGCTCACTTGTTTGAAAAGGTTGGCGACCTCTGTTATATATAATAATACCAGTAGGTATATATTATATACATGTATAAAATATATTGTATAATATATGATTGTATAGTCTATTGTTGCAATCAGATGTGGTATGATTTAGATACCCAGAGATTTACATTTTACCTTTATTTTACTCGTGAGAACGAATTGTATGCTCCAGGGCAGACCGACCGAAGTGTTTATATGAGCAGAAATATTGTATTAAATTATTGCATGGATGGATAAGGGATACACCCTATTAAATAGCACATAAAATAATATTGCGGTGGTCCAACGTTCGGTATAAATCGAATTCCAAAATATTACCACATTTCTTATATTAGCGTGGAAATTCTGCAATTAAAGCCAAATTAGTAATAACATAATATTAAAAGATAAACAGATTATACCACTCTTTTTATTTAAACTAGATTTAATCGTTTTTTCGCTAATTATCAACATAAGCATATTTTATTATTTATATAATATTACTTTTAAGAGATCTTTCTTGAAAGATATATAGCTTTGTATTTTCAATACTGTTTTATACTGTTTTTATTGGCTATAAAATAAACAATTTTAATTTAGTTATTATTATTGTCATCATAAAATTGATACAACTAATTAAATAACATCAAGGTAGATTCAATCATCAAGGTAAGACTAAATATATCCATTATAGTTATATATAAATACTATCAAATCAAATCTATAAATAATTTAAATTTATTCACAATTTAAATAAAATATACTAATGAATAAATTATTGATCTGTATATCATTATATAAAATACCTAATATATTTTTATTTAAATTAGTTGATAAGACATTATCATATTTTATCTCAATGAGTCCATTTTCTGGCATCTAATGAATCATGATCATATAATACCATCATAATTATATATGATATATTATATATATATAATATATATATATAGATATATTACATATTATATATATTATTTATAATTATTATAATATATATTTTTATAAATTTCGTATTATTAAATTTATTCATAATTGTATGGGTTAATTTTTCAGATATTTCATTTTATCATGAAATATTTTTTAAACACGACAAAAGTATGATCTATTTATATTCTTCATAATGTAACTATTATAGCTAGATTTATTAGATTGTTTTGAAACATAGAATTTACAATATAATTCAGGTGTTTTACGACCAACGGAATAAAAACAAGTTAATTTGTACATGTATTGTTTGAGTGTTTAAATAAATATGTTTTTAAAATGACGCATTTGGTTTGTTTGCATACATATGACGATGGCGGCAAATGTTTCAAGTGGCGAAAAAATGAGGCCGCAAAGTCTTTTTTTTTTAAGTTGTATCAAGAAATATATTGTAAAATGAAGAGAGGATTTCAATTTGTTTGGTCTAAAAACAGTCTAAAAGTTTTCGTGTAAAAAATGAAAAATTGCCAACTTTTAGATGAACGGTGAACAGTAATAAAATATGATTTATACACTTTGTAAAAGTTATTCTTATAAATACGACCTTCTTTGTACAATATCCGTCTTAACTATACATCATATTTACATTTTTTTTCTGAATTTTTATCTATGCTTTACTATCTGTGTTATCTGCATTTGTTAATATAAATAATATGTTCTTATTTTTCAACTAAAAAAAAAAAAAATTCTATCTGAAATTCTGAAATAATATTTTACAAAATATGTATTCAACCTGTTCTTTGATACATATTAATATGTCGATAGTAAGAATTATTATTTTATTGTTTTCCAAAACACAAAATATTAATTAAATACCTACTATAAATTATAGTAAACAAATTTGTTCATATGACTTTTCATGCCTGAGCCACTCATATTTCTTTTTAGCATAAATATTAATTCCGAGTAAATGTTTTGTACGTTAATTCATATAGTAGTTAAATTAGAATGTTCACTTGGGCGTTAGGTTAAAAGCCCAAGTGTGACTTTTAGCTTACTCCAGGGAATTAGTTCAAAAGATTTATGAGTGCACCATTATACGACAAACCGTTAGTATAGGTATATTACACTAATACTATAGTAAGTGCATTAACGATTGTTGCACTAAGTTGGTTGGAAATTATGAAACAAAAATTGAATTTCTAACCGAGATAACTGGACAAATAACATAGCAATAGTGGAATTCAATTATAATAATATAAAACATTTTAGATTCTGAACGGAGTGATGAATGTATTGATTTTACAATGATGTGTGTTTTTTTTTTTTTTTTTTGTATCTGTCGACAACATTTGAGGCAGTAAAAATGCTTCGATTTTGGACTTCAGCCCCTCTTTGAAAAGGAAATCGGATCTAGTTGGTACTTTGGGGGGTCAAAAGCTAAAAATTTTCAATATTTTTTAAGTGAGTCGGGAAAAACCTTAAAAAAATGACGGAAAAACGGGATTTTTTACGCAAAACCAATTTTCGTCAAAATCGAATTTTTTATTTTGCTATAACTCAAAAACGAATCATTGTAAATACTTGAAATTTTCACCAAATGTTTATATTAGCGTTTTCCATACACAGTTAAAATTTCAAAGAATTTTGACTTTTTTTGAACTATTTATAGACAATTGAAATTTTTAATTTTTTTTTGTATTTTTTTTTTAAATAACGATAAAAATTTTTTGGCCGGCCAGAAAATCTTGAAAAGTTAATACAAGGTTTCTTATAAGTTGTTCTTAAAGTGATAAAAAAAAATCCGAAATCGTTAGTCACAATTTTTTTTTATAAGTGCTTAAAGTTCGAATTTATATGAAATATGGCAAAATTGCGAAAATTGGTAAGTAATTTTGTGGTTGAAAAATCGTAAAATTTTTTTCTTTTATAACTAAGTTTTGAAAATTTGATACAAGGTTCTCCATACATTTTTCTTCAATTATCTGTAAAAAAAACTCTACCGGATTCAGACAAAAAATTTTTATGAGTGTTTGAAATTTAAATTTTTACAAAACCGCGTTAAATAACGGTTTAGCCTCAAACGATTTTTGATATTTGTTGTTATTCAAATAGTATAAGTCGTAAATACTTGAAAATTTTACCAGTTATTAAGATTGCCATTTTCTTTACGTGATTTGATTTTCAAAACATTTTGACTTTTTTTGAGCTATTTATAGACAATTGAAATTTTCAATTTTTTTTTATTTTTTTTTTATAAATGTTGATAAAAAAAATTTAGCTGGGACAAATTACTTGAAAATTTAATTGAAGGGTTCACATAACTTTTTCTAACTCTCATTCAAAAATTATAAAAATACATAGGCACAATTTTTTTTTATTAGCATTTGAAGTTCAAATATTGACAAAAATTCGTCAAAATCATGAATATTTTTTACTATTTGGTAGTTAAAAATTTATAAATATTTTTCTATCAAAAGCTAAGAATTGAAAATTTAATACTATGCTGTCCATAAGTTAAGCTTAGAATAATTATAAAAAAGTTTGAGGATTGTTCAATTTAAAAAATTTTACGAGTGTTTAAAGTTTTAATTTTAATTTGAAATTAAAAATACACGTGTAAAATAACTTTTTACTAATAAATAATTTTCGATTTTTGTTATTTTTAAAAAATTACTAAACGTAAGATCTTAAAACTTTTACTTAAATGTTTGAATTAGTTTCAAAGTAGAATATATTACAATATTTAAGTATTATATATCCTAGACTGACAAATCATCTCCGTTCAGAATCGTTTTTCGTATACAATGGTACCTATCATTGCATTCAAATTTAACCTTCCCTAGTCCGAGGTCCATCCCACTCCCTAATGTACAACAGAGCGATACTCACTTAGCAGCTTTTTTAAATAACTATCAGTTCTCCAGACAAAATATATTGTAATAAACGGGGTTTTTAAGAAAGCAGCAATATTAAGTTTAACTAATTTTGGATTTGAATCGTTTTTGGATTGCAATCTTGACATGTAGGATTAACAATGACATCCAGTTGGTCACTTTAACCGCCCATTGAAGATTAAATCCTTCAAGCAGTAAATATACGATTATTACTACAAGTTTGTAAATGTTTACACAATCCTTGAATCCTAAGAATTTCGGAATCACGAAATCCCAGTAACTTAATTATAAAGCCTATTTGTGGAAAATAATGCAGTAAAAATACCACACTAATATATTATAATTCCTATTCAAGTATATAACTAATATACTATGTATAGCTTAAAAAAATTGTTGTTTCGAAGTTAGTTAAATATTCTACAATATTTTTGAACACATTTTCTCAGATGATTTGTACAGTTATTTTAATATTCAAATACTTATTGTTGAGCAAAAGAATTTGAAATATAGAGATAATAAATAAATCGAGTCACAGTCAAACTGGAAATAAAGAACGAGCGGAATGAATGTTAATTAACCTAAGAGTCAACGTCGCCCAAAGAACTTTTACTCCAAAATAATATAATATATATATATTTATAATTTATATATTCTGTGAGTGGGTAATTTAGCGTATTTATATACATAATAGGTATATAATATGTAATCGTAATATCATATATCTGTATCAAAACGAAGTTTACTGTAGGAATTTGACAATGTTACTATTAGACGATTGAGCTTGTTAAAAATGTATGATCGGTGAATTATTACTTTTTTTCTTTTCGTTTTCTAAAATTATGATTATTCTGACCGGATTATAAATAGGCATGGCAATGCGGGTGGGTGGACAAAAGAACCGCGGGAATTAAGTGTGCCGCCGGTGAAATTAATTACAACGGGTCGGTTTTATATGAAGGTATAATATACCTACTATATAGGAACATTTATGGAATCCATAATAAAAGGTCGCGTTTCGTTAATTAAATATTCCCAGTGGTCCGGCGCGCGGTGGCTTGTCGGCTTCCGCGGCGTATATCGTAATATTGCGGCATCGGAGAATGAAAACCGCTCCGCCGGCTAGGACGGCCCGCAAGCTAGGTATGCGCAAGCGCGCACACACAAGCCGAACATTATAATATTATAATATAGTGTATCGGTTATTTATGAACAATTACGGAGCAAGTCTCGTGTGTCTTGTACGTATGTCGTACACATATATATGCGCATGTGCCTGTAAATATGTATAGAAAAAGAAAGAGACGAAAGAGGAGATAAGTCGAATGAGAGATAGAGAGATAGAAAGAGAGAGACAAACATACACACACACACACACACATTCTCCGTTTCCGCGGACCGAAAATGCAATATTATTAATGTGTATAATAATAATAATAATACGGTCTCTATATTATTATATGTATGCTGTAATATAATACCTATGGTGGAATATTTCGCAGGACGTATCGAGTTACCGTGGTAAATCCCTAACTTCATCCCAACCATCATAAAGCCACGTGACTTACAGTCAGGGGGTTTGTTTTTCCGACGTTCTTGTGCATGTTTACTCGTGTAGGTGTATTAATACTAATATTAGTAACTATTATTAATATCAACAATACTGTAGTGGTCGTGGGGACCGTGGCGTGCGGTATGCAAGTATATAATACACTATTAGTATTATAGGTAGGTATATCGCATACAAATATATCATTACAATAATAATGTACGAGGTCTAACGGGCGTAAAGCAGCATGTGATATGCATCAAGCATCCAAACATGTAAAATACCAAATGCAAGTGCATCACATAAATTTGGTAATCGATGTATGTATAGTACATATTATATGTGTAAAAAGATTTTTCTAGGTTTGCGTGGGCAACGACAAGAAACGAAGACAATATTTAATCGAAGAATTTACGATTTAGGTGACGTGTTGTTTAACACTATGATATTTTCATATAGATACCAGAATTCTTTACCTATATTGAAAATCTTTATATGTTTATATAGGTAATATATAAATATCAAAAGAGTGTGGTCTTTTCTTAGAATACTTTTTAGAAATTCCACAGAAAATTATAAAAAAAGGTTTTGTTCAATTATTTAAAAAATCATATTTCACGCAGAATTGTTTAAATTATTGAAAACTAAACTTCCTAGAACCAATTTTATCGTTAGATGTGAAGTTCAAAAATAAATTAAATAAGCTCGCACTATAGTCAAAAGTATAGTCAAATTTAATGTCGTAAAGTTTAAGTTGATTGACTTTATTTTGTACTTAAATCTATTTGGGTACACGCTGATTTAAGTAACGATATACTATATATATTTTGTCGTGACAAAAGTCGTTATTATTGGATTATCGTACTATATATCATTACATATAACCATAACAAAATAATTTGTTAGAGACACAATATAATATATTATAATATAATCGTGTTCACACAACACAGTAGCAAAATTCAAAATTTTTAAGGATTGGGAATAGTGTTTTATTTCATAATATGCCATTGATACATGGTGATGATATTATATTATTGACAATGATTTCGTTTTTCGAACGCATGTTTGGTTTTCAAACAATTACGAATAATACTCAAATGATATACGTTATGTTGAATTATTATATTTTTTCATTATCCGTCTTATAAAAGCTGATAAAAAGAGAATCTCATTACCCAGAATGCAAGAGTACCAACCAAATTTTTTGTCGTTGATGATTTCGACGGGAAAATCTATTTAGTTGAAATTCAACAATATACCTAATGTTTGATCCTTACACAGTAGTAAGGATAAATTAATTAGTATAGTTCAGTAACTACGATGGAATAACTTTAGAATATCTATTATCTATGATTCCGCGGACAGTTTATGTAATAATTATTATACTATCAATATTAAAGATCTTTTTGACATACATAATGCATTTTGTCCCTAAAAATGTTTACGTTGAATTCATATGACAAATAATTATAATATCATACATATAACAAACAACTAGTAATCACGCAACAATTATATGATCCTTCTAATAAATTTATCTCTAACAAGTAATTTTTAACTAGTAAGTTATCCTGAAATTTATTTAATAATCAATAAAAGTATGCTAGTACTTAGTAGTTATTATAAAGTTATTAACTTACAATAATAATTATAATTTTTTAACCACCAGACAAAATTTTATCGAAATTTATGAAAAAAATTGTGTCATATTTAAAAACAAGTTTGTATTAGTCTTACAGATAATATAAAAAGTTAACACTACAGAAAATAAAAAAACTAAATTAAATTTATTAGAAAACTTAAAAAAAATTCCAAAATAAAATATGACACTGAAAAGTAGGTAATCGTTCGATGTATAGTAGATGTAGACATAGTGTATATCTCATTGACTAAGTCACCTTTATTTATGTAATTAATATTTAAATATGAATTCAATAATATGATACATCATTCACATAATTGCACATGAAAAACGATCCTGATGAGCAAAGTCAGTCTGGCTGCTTATATTATTTAGTATATTATTTTATTATATATTAATTATATTGCTTCTATAGCAATTCATTTTACTATTACCTAGTACCATAGTAATTTAATTGAATTCATTTTTGAGAATAGGCCTGTATGATATTATTTATATTTAATTATTTTAAGAGTATCTATTATATGTGTTTCTATTATATTATTTTTAAAATGGGGTTTGAAAAAATGTACATAAATATACTATTTATTTATAGGTCATGTAATTTATTTTTTGTTCCTGATATTTCAGAGAGGGTTAAAACACCAAAAATCCCCTCGCGTTCGCGACTGGTATTTGGTATAAAAAACAATAATATACGAATATTGGTCTAAACTATTTTAAAATGGCATTATGTTTATAAATAAAATATAATAATATGCGTAAAAGTTTGAAATCCCCGTGATAAATATTTGGAATTACAACAAAATAAGTAAAATCGTTATTCTGTGTTTGAGTATCTATTTTCGTTAGAAATTAAAGTTGAGATTAAAAAGTCTAAAAAAAAAAATTGTGTTTTTATATTATTCTGATTTTTTGATTCCAGTATAAACTACTTACGAGAAACCTTAAATTAGTTATGTTATATTTAAAGTTTTTTGACCAAGTGAAAATTTTTGAATCGACATTACAATATTGAAAATACGAGTATTTATTGATGTAGAAAATAATTTTTGACATCATTTGAAATATAAATAGTGTTGCATAATGCAATTTATAATTTTTAATTAAGAAATTCAATAGGGTTAATACAGTAGTAATACAATTATTTATATTTTACTTTGTTGAATTTGTGTTATACTTTCTATGCTTTCAACATTTTTTCCAACTAATTTTTTATTTAAAATAGCCAATTATTTTTACTTCAATGAACATTCTACATTAACTTTACTTTTTTTTTATAAATAATTCGACATTATATCAGACAATTTTTTAAAATTAAGATAACTTATTTTCTTTTTTATTATAATTTACTGCTGAGTTATTTTCATTTAAAATGCAGACACGGAGTATCTAGGTTATTATGTTTCTTTTTCTCAGTAAAGTATTTATTATTATTTTTGTTATACTTCACTCGTAGTTTAATAAATAAATGTGTTAAATTTATTATTCGAGTGTAGTATTTCATTTGTATATGATCATATATGTGTTTCTCAAGTCTTGATATTATTTTTAATTTATACAATGACTTATTGATATATTTACTGTAGTACTGCATTATTTACCTATAATATAACTTTAATTGTTATCCTCATCTAGTATTAACAAAATAATAGAATAATTATTAGTATTTTTATACTTTTCAGTCTAATATGCATATTATAGGCTTTTAATTGGTTTCATACTTATTCCTAGAGCCGTTATTATTTTTTATTTCAATATTTAACTAAAACCAATTAATTCATTTGTTTAG
This sequence comes from Schizaphis graminum, assembly GCA_020882235.1. Lineage (NCBI taxonomy): Eukaryota > Metazoa > Arthropoda > Insecta > Hemiptera > Aphididae > Schizaphis > Schizaphis graminum. Next base: position 91,795,902 of record CM037032.1, read on the forward strand.
TCGAAATAATTGTATTTATCATAATGGATTTTTGTACTTATATTTTCATTGCAAGAAAACGAAAATAAAACAGACAACGTTAGCCAAATATAGTGACGGCATAACAGCCGCGTGCTCAACAGGTTTTGGACACGATGTAAAAGATTTTGTAAGTGTGTAATGTACGAGCGTTAAAAATAATTAATAGCCGGTAGAACAAAAAGATGGATTGCACGAATCACACCAAGTAAGTTTTCAGATCAACCATTGTGTATATTAATGGTAGAGAGCTTCAGTCGCCGATCGTACAGTCGGAAGAATTCAACATAAAAAAAACCACGTCAATTGGACTGGCAGGGGCACAGGGATCGGTATCCGACTAGTGAGGAAATCCTCGCGAAATTAGCGTATAAGAATGTTGCGGGCCAGTAACTCGTAAATCCGGCAATCCGAGAAAGGCATTCGAATGCGGTGTGGTAGTGGCGCAGTGGTGGTCGACGTTTGTGTGTCATTGACAACGGACGCAGCGGTGTGTAGGAGTAAAGCGGTAGGTTTTTTGGTGGTGGGGTGGGGTTGGTAGAAATTATCGTAATTCCCCGAGGGTTGAAATTACATTTTAAGTCAGGCGCGGCGTGGAATAATAGAGGCGGTAGCGGCGGTTTTAACGAGTATCGAATTAATATTATGAGAATAGCTGCGGCGGTAGACGACAAATGCAAAATCGATGTAAACCAGGCGCAAAAACCGGAACCCGTTCGCGGTGCCTATGATTTACGAATGTACAATGTACATACCATTCATTATTTCCATTATTATAACTATAACACAATATATATAGCTGCTGCTACTATTATTATTTTTTTATTATAATTAATATTAGCGCGCCGCATAAAAACACGCCATGTCATAATATATGTTGAGTTGTTACTTTAGGCGATATATCCGAAAATGCGAAAAATAAAACTTGCGATGCTTACGCGTAAATTCATTGGGATTATACACCGTTGTTATAATATGCTAATTACGGCGACGGTGTAGCAGGCCATGTTGTCGGCATACGATGATTTGTTGTCGATAAAATGCATATTTAGGTAGGTATGTACGTCTCACTCAGTGCGGGAATAATTTATAATTATATAGACAGTGCAGGTACTCTGTAACGACGGAAATAAATATGATTTATTCATTTTTTGTTAATTGTGTATAAAGTATAAAGCCGATTGATAGGCATGTTAATGTTTTGTCATTATACATGAACGAGTAAATCAATTGATAATTATTTATAATTAAACGAATATTTCGTCATTTTTTTCATTTTTTTTAATGCCGAATAAGATTAAAAAAAAGTTTTATAATATTTTTCCACATCATTTTTAATCAGTACTGTAATATTATGAAAAAAAGTAAAATAATAAAAATATAAAAAGTCTATGTAAACTTTTAAGACAAGAACCTAATCTGACATAATATTAGTATTTTACTTTTAAAAAAAAGAAAAGAACAACGGACTTGTTTTACAGTGAAAAACACAGTTTATCATGAAATAAACTTTGTGAAATATTGCACGTAGCACATCTATGAATTGTACATTGAATGTGGTTATTTAACAGTAATTTTTGTAACTTTTTGTCATTACTTATTTGTTAAAAACAGAAAAATGAAAAATATATTGTTGGACAGCTCTAGATTTTAACATGTATATACTAACACCGAATTACAGTCAAAACCATATCTGAAATCAAATTATTATAATTATTGTTGTGTTCAAATTAAAAGTAAAATTATAAGCCTTTGACGTAGTTATCCAGTATTCACTTACTATTTTTTTTCATAAAATCAGTAAATAATTATATCATTGTTCATTATTGATATTTAATTGTATAAGAAAATAATATTTCTTTAAAAGCCAAAATCAATAACTCATATAAAATATCTAGTTTTATTTAATTATTATAAAAATGTAATAATAAAATAGTTATTTTTAGCTTTATGTAGTGAAAGTTTAACGAAACATGGTTTTTAATTAATAAAATGTGCCCAAACAACAAAAATTAATCCGGTACTGTCTTTTCAAATCTTAATAATTTTAAATAATAATAAATATCCACGATAGCAGTATTTTTAATCAAATAAGACAGAAGACAATTTTTCTATATCTACAAATATTAGATAGTTCTATTTGAAGATGTATAATATTAAATATGTTAATACAAGGATTACTATTAATCGTTTGAGATACTGCATTAGATTTTTAATTTAAAAATAATAAATATGAATGTGGTTCTACTATAAATGCTTATTTTAATTTACAATACATATTCAAGGAATATTGCCAATTGGTATTTATTTGCATTTTCCATTTATTTTAGACATTCATTCTACAATGATATTGCAGATTTTCTTGAATGTATTTTATTTTCAATTTCACTGCAGTTCAATTGTTTTATAATAATATAACCCCTCACAATACAATTTAAAATATAAAAAATGTAACTGTTGTTTAGTTATAGTTCCTTGAAAATTGAAATAGAATGAAGTTTAAACTATTTTTATAAAAATGTAATTTTACGCAAAAAGTATTTATTTATTGTTTTATGATAATCTTTTCAAAATCTAAGCTGTATCATAATTATTTAATTTAATTAAAAATATAGTGGGCAAGTGGGTACCGCTCTGTTGTATAGTAGAGATGGAGAGTAGGTTACTATAATGGATGTGTTAAATTTGAATGTAATGACGGGTATCATTGTATACGAAAAACGATTCTGAACGGAGATGATTTGTCAGTCGAAGATAATTAGTTGGATATATTATATTATTACTTATATTTCAATTGTAATACATCGTTATTTTACGCGATTTCGTAAAAATTAAATTTCATACGCTCATAAAATTTTTTTTATACTGATGCTGGAATTTTTTTTTACAGTTACTTGAATGAAAATTTATGGATAACCTTGTATTGAACTTTTGAACCTTAGGTATAAATCACAAACATTTTATGAATTTTCAACTTCAAAATTCCTTGCAAATCGCGATGTTGATGTATTTCGTAAATATTTGAACTTTAAATGCTTATAAACAAAAATTATGACTAACGATTTTTGATTTTTTTTTACTACGGTAATTTCAACTTATAATAAACCCTGTATTAAATTTTAAAGATTTTTTGGATAGCCAAATTTTTTTATCGGAATTTTAAGAAAAAAACTTAAAAAAATCAAAAATTTCAATTGTCTATAAGTAGCTTAAAAAAATTCTAAATATTTTGAAAATTCAATCGTAAATATATAACGCTAAAATAAACATTTGATGAAAATTTCAATTATTTGTAATCATTCGTTTTTGAGTTACAGCAAAATCAAAAAATCGATTTTGTCAAAAAGTGGTTTTGCGTAAAAATTCCCGTTTTTCCGTAATTTTTTCCGGGCTTTTCCGGACGCTTTTGAAAATTATTGGAAATTTTTTATTTTTGACCCCCCAAAGTACCAACTAGATGAATTTTCCTTTTCAAAGAGGGGCTAAAGTCAAAAACCGAAGCATTATTATTACTCCAAAAAGTGATAACAGACACAAAAAAAAAAAAACACACATCATTGTAAAATCAATACATTCATCACTCCGTTCAGAATCTAAAATGAGTGACAATAAATTAACTATAATTTAATATAAAAAAAAATAAAACGATGAATGACGATTATAGGGCTTTCTCGTCATAATTAGTTTATCTACTCTGGAATAATTGCAAGTTACTGCATGAAACGTTTTAAAAATCTGAATGGATTTTTTTTTTTATTTAATAAATAATTTTCTTAATATTATATTATTCGTTTATCTATAGATTTTATAAAGTGTTTTGAGCAATATTAATGTAAGTACAGAGTCAAATCCATTGGGTTGTCGTCGAAAAAAACGTGATGGAGACCTGGTGGAGGTGGTGAAGGGTGAACGTAAAAAAATACCCACAAAATTCAACTATGTGAGTGCACGCAAAGTCTTTCGCCCCTCGAAACAACATTAACGTACGGCGGTGTTTTGATTGGCGGAGATGGTTGGGACTGTTGGGAGGTTGAGATTTAGCCGTGAAAAGAACCAGTACACGCACACACTTGCACGCATACCTATCATAATATAATCCATTATATACACATAGGTATTATTATATAATATAATATAAATTAAATACAAAATAGGTACATATAAATCGTTATATTGTGTGTGTTGTATAGGTAGAACCACCACCGCAATCATAATCTATTCATGATGGTTATTATTAATGCGGACGTGATGGCGGCGAGACCCCCGCAGGTAGGTCCAATTAGACCGATAGCTTTCGGTGCTAATTTTCAGTCTATATATTTATAACACATGAAGCGCGTTGACTGCGGGTTTTGGATTTATTATCCATTGTGCGGGTGTGGAGGCAGGAAATCCATTGCCGACACACGTCATATTCGTTTATTCGGATGTGCGTGCTTGTGTGTCCGGGCTTTAGTATAGACACGAGGATGGTGGAGTTTTGGTTGGAAGAGAGTACGGGGTTAGTGGCTATTTATGCCTGTAGTATACATTGTATATAATACTAGTTGCTCGCTGTTGGAGCGTGTTGATTGTTCGACCCAAAAATTCTGCACGAGCAAAAACGATTGGTTATACAATACCTGCCAATTATATATAATATATATATATATATATATATATTGTAGGTGCCCGCAATGGCTACGACTACGATGGTCCATTTTCACAAATATTTTTCGTTTAACGAAAATCGTATTTTATTTCCCGACACACGTATAATGTGTACGCGTACGCAACGGCTGCAGTCCGTCTTAGTCGAAGAGAAAAGTAAGATTTAGGATTTAATTTAAAGATTTAAGATCCGTGGTATAAGAATTTAGTATACAGTATATTAGTGTGTTTAAGGTGGGTTTCCGCTACATACGACGTGTACGTGTATAAAAACACTTTTCTGTGATTGGTTGGTATACATGGTAAGCTTTTGGTATATCAAAGAGTTTATATATTCTTACCACACGTATAACCACGATACCATGAAGTTGGATCTAGTTAAACTATTTCCGTCCGAACGGTCTTATTTGGATAATAGCAGAAATAAAATTTTTTTTTATCTATTCAGAAAAGAGCGCAAGACTGGTATAAAACGACATTAACCGTGCTTACCGGAGTCTTTTTCAAGAAGGGCGTATGTGTACAACCGTACGTAGTACGTACGTGCGTGTACAATAAACGTGCACGTACACGCGAACGGTCCAGTAGAAACCCACCTTTATGCTTTATTATCTCACGTTAAACCACGGTGTTAATGGATACAGATATACGTATAATATCTACTATATTACTATGTCTTTAACTCTTAAATCGTAGATCTAGCTCAACAATTTCGTGTACACAGTAAAATAAAATTGATAGCAAAGACGTAAGTATACTGAATAATATTGATTATAATATAGTTTATAATTATTATTTGTTTAATTGGGAACCTGTTTTGCTGATGTAGACCAATATGAAACGTGTGCGTTTAAGGCGGACGTGCGCGATCACCATTCACTAAAAAATGAATGTATTATGTAGTAGAAACATAGATCTTCATAACGAGCACAATGAGGAGATTTGATAGCGGTAAATGTTTAGAACGTTTTGTAATGGAAAAATTCGGTATGTCTGTTGGTTGTTTGCTAAGCGGCGAAGTAAATGTTTGTAAATATCGTACATGCCATAATCTAGCGTTTGATCTGTTTATTTCTAATAACCAAAACTGTAGTAAATTTTTATTTTTATTTTTGCTGCCATAATAATAAGTGGATTACTACCACGTAGGGCCAATAGAACAACTAACTAACTTTATGTCGTATACCACGGTTAGCTAATATACTGCACCTATTGCTTATGAATTTCGACCTAAGAAACGTCTCAAACATCAATGTTCAATACTTAAAATGTTTACTACAATATTGAATATGGACGACAGTCAACTCTTATGGGCTTACCACGGTTGTTGGTGTACTGTGAACCATGGGTGTATAGAATCTTATCAACGTGTTTGTATAGTTACCGCGAACATTTTAAATTTGTTTTGTTGCCAATTTCACATAAGTATGATTGTTGTGATATCTTGCATAAGTGTTTTTCATATAGGCGCGCACCCCCTTCAAATAATTCAACGGTGAGCTGAGTAAATAGACGAGATTAATAAATAAATGTCATATTTTTATACATGTACTTCATATAATTATATTGTGATATTTTCTAATACTTAATTGCGGGGCCGTCGTTGTAATTAATTTTGTTTCATATAGTTTTAACTATTGTAACGATGTTTATAGAAATTAAGCACTTATTCAAATGTATTTATACAAAACAAAGTAAGGCATTTACTATTTGGTACTAATCAAGTATTAATTGTAAGTATTTTCCAAATGTTGTCCAAATAAATAATCAAAATAAATTTGAATTCATTCATAAAATACAAATCTGCAAATTAAAATGTATTATTTGATAACTTTGTATTTATCATTTCGCATATATTTTCAGTTTGAATTCAGTGCTAATCGATAAAGTTATACGCTTTTTACATTTATACTAAGTCACTAGATGTGACCGCATTGGTGGCTATAACTCAGAATATGGTTTGAAAATTTTCAGTAAAATTTAATCTCATTTAACAAAATTATAAACATAATTTTAAACGCATTATTTTTAACCCATCGTGACTTTAGTTTTTGAATTGAAAATTAATGGCTTATTGAACAGTTTTAAAAGCATGTTTACGCGTTTATTATATTAATAATAATTGTAATCAGGGTATGTAAACGTAAATAAATTACGTACATGTTATTATTAATTAGAACTAAATTAATATATTTTTTTTTATTAAAATATATTAATACCTATGTAAGATTTATTTTTATTTTATTTTTTAATGTTACTAATTTTTCTACGTTATTTTATTATGTAAGGTTTGTATAGGATAATAATATGAATGTATAAGCATATTGTTTATTGAGTTTTATCATAATTTATACATTTTTGTTTAAGAAATTATTCAAAACAGTAATGTTGATATTTTCCTTTTTTTGAAGGTAAAATATAGTACTTAATGATTTTTGAGTGGAATAAAAAATAAATTGTACTTGATATTCACAATCGTACTAACCCTTGTGAGTCGTTTCAAACTTTTAACTTCCAATAGTGGTTGTAGTTTTCTCTAACAGTTGTATTTGAGTAATAGAAGTTGAGAATAATATTATGATAACGAATGATCCGCTTTTGGATTATAACTGCACTAAAACTTTGTAAAGGCTTTATCAACTATTTGTCTTTGTTGAATATTTAGGAGTCCCGAAACGTGTCGATGAACTGTTTACCTAGAACCGTTAGACAAAAGTTTTAAATTCACATGAAGGCGATACTATAATAGATAAGAATAATTATTAAAAAAAGCGTTCATTAAATACACTTATTTTCTAAAATTTTTTTTTAAAATTATTTTTATGTTTAAATTGTTTTATTACATTAATGAAGTAGAATATACTCGTAATATAAACTTAGATAAAACTTAAGACTTAATTGTTCGTAGAACTATATTAGCAGGTTAATCAAAGTTCAATAATTCAACCAGATATCTGGATTTGACACTTTGGTTAAATAATTTAATTGAATACTGTTGTTAAACTACCTAATAACCAATATATTATTTGTTTCGTAAAAATATTATCTGTACCTATTTTATAAATTAATAAATATTAAAATAATATCTTTAAAACACTATTTTGTATTATAGTTTTAACAGTTATTATGGTGGTTTTTTTTGTTTTTATTATCTAACTGATTTCAAATTATTTGCATACCTTGACAATATGATAGTAAATTGTTATTTAATGACTTTTAAACTGCAGCTATTCTTTTTTTCTATGTAATGATCATTACTAAGTGACTTTATGTGACATTCGAAAATGTATACAATAGAAATCTCTCTGTTCAGTATCTGATCCACATAATGATTAAATTGTATTGAAAAAGTCTTCCGATATTTTATGGGTTTTTCATGTTAAAACGACATGATTGACTAAAAAAATGGAATGGTGATTTTTAATTTCGTTCAAAAGGTAAAGTATGTATAAGCAAACTTTTCCACGGTTTTATCGAGGACCTTTGGTGTTACGAGTGTCTGAGGACCCGATAAATAGAAAAAAACTCAAGTGAATAAAATAAAAAAAAGTTTCGTAAATTGTTATCAAAAGAATATTTACTTGAGTTTTAGTGGGATTTAATAAAATATAGCATTTATGAAGAACGAAAAGAATATTTATGTATTATTTATTTATTGGTGTATCACTCCAATAATATATTTATAACGTATAGATTTATCAACTTCTCTCGACAAGTTATGAACATAAAATATGTCCACAGCCTTTGTGGACATACGGAATGTGTGTTAATTTATATTTTGTTCAATATATGTTATTGATAATTGCAGTCTCCAGTAATTTCTGCAATATGCAATTTTAATTCTTCTATAGATTATATTTAGTCTCTTAATAGGAAATTTTATTCAATCATTCTTAAATATTTTAGTGGACCAAATAAAACTTCCACTTTTCTCTTTTATAAATGAACAAATGTAAAATGAAATATATTATTTTCTTTAAATAGTTTTTTTGCTAATTTTGTTATTGATATCAGCCCAAATTAATAATAAGATAGTGGCATTTTGTGATAAGTTCTATGCTCCTCTCCCAAATCCGAGTTTTATTATACTTAGCTATTGGTTGAAATTTTAGGGGGGGGCTGTAATAATCCAATGTAAAGTGATCCGCAGGGGCTTCTTAGCAAAATAAGTTTCGATTTTGGGGGCTATTAAAATATTTAGGGGGGCTTAGCCCCCCTAAGCCCCCTCGATGTCCACCTATGCTTAGCTAAATACTTATTGCTTACTGTTTAGGTATATTATGATATAATTTGAAAGAAATCTGAATAAGTTTTTGATTGAAGGTATGTGTTTTACAAGAGTAAAAAATACTCTCATTTTCAATAATAAATTCTTTTTAGAAATTCCGTTTATAAATGAGATATTTCTTGAATAAATGAGTGATGTCTACTTATCAATTTGACTTAAATCGCAGCTGTAAAGATTAATTGCTGATAATAAATAAGTTTATATAAACATATTATTTTCGTTGTATCATAATTGTGAAAGCATTTATCATTTTGAATTTAGCAATTTTTGTAAATAAGTATATAACTCGTACATTATGTTATATTATATTATAACTGCAATGTGGAGTTATCATACTTGATACTTGAAATATGTTTGACTTAAGTAGTATCATACTACTAGTATGTACTTTATAATAGGCACTATATTATAATATGATATTTGGTTATGTTTTTTTTATATAATCATCGGAAAATCAATAGATTTTTCCGAATCAACACTGCAATGGTGCAGTATTTGAATGTTTTTAAAATGGTTAATAATTGTGGTTTCATTCTATGCTGTGATTCAAATATTATAGACAATTATAAACATAGAAATCGTCATAAAACAATAATATAAAAAATTAATTTTAAATTTATATTATCGTTTTTGGTTTGGGTCTCGTTCGCTCGCTATTTTTTCAACTACCTATATTATGATCGATAAAGAGAACCATACCATATACAACACAGCATCACTAAAAATAAAACCGCATACGTGGTCGAACAATAATCATTATACTCAACGATTAGCTACGGCATAACTACCATATTATAAACATGTATACTCGGTGTTTTACCAAACATTTTTCTTCCTTGATTATTTCTAATACAGTGAAATAAATACATTCATTCGATTTTTAGGTTTAAATATTTAAAGACTATCTTTTAGTACTATAAGTACTAAAAAATATTTTTACAAATAATAAATATATTATTTATAGCCTTATACGCATATATATATATACTCAAACACGGATTAAGGATTGATCGGGCTTCAGGACACCATAAACTTAGTGGACCTTCTTCAATATTTTAACTTAAAAAAAATTGTATCACTACATTTAAAAACTATATATTATGATATAATTGTGTTCAATATAATAAAAATATATTTAAGGCTATTCAAATTATTAATTATGTAATAATTTATTTTACACACATTATATATATATATATATATATAACTATAGATAAAAAACATTATATTTGTTACGAAAGAATACTTTTTATTTTGAAAATTGTCATATAGTTTCATTTAAATTGATCAATTGCAAAATATCGTTTTTTGAGTATAATATCATTTAGCGGGCTACCCATTATCTTCTTGAAGAATAAAAAAATACTCGTATATATAATAATCTATAGCTATATTATACATTCTATATTAACACTTGTTATACTCGACTCGAAATGAATATAATAATAATATGTTTGACGCTCAAATCCTAATAATTATGCATTTATGGTTATCTTTAGATAATACTCTCTCTTTATGCTTATAGTGTCATCAGCCAAGCCTGATACAATTATTTTTTTGTGAAAAAAAAATACCTTATACTTGATTTTTCTATAGTAGTTCTCGAGTGCATCTTACCTGACTGAGTAGGTCACATAAATATATCTATTAAAAATGTATTAAATTCAATGATAAATCATTAACTATTGTACCTATAAGGAAAAACGATTTTTAACACAGAAGATGGGTATTTATAAGACCTATAGTTTATAGTATTGAATTAATTAATAGTGTTTTTTTAATATAATAGGTTGAATTAATTTTAACCAAAATATTGTTTAATTTAACTTATCATGTAGAATGGTCTAAAAGGTTCATATAAGTATAAGACTACTCGAAATATTTTCATTGAGTATAGAAAATAATAATATTCGTAATAGTAAAAATGTTCATTATTCTATAATTTATATTTTTAAAATTAAAGCAAGATAACTCAAATAGATTGAGTTTCCTCATTCTTTCGTCATATTATATTAAGATATACAATTTAGCAAACATTTGAACTTCAATAAAATGTGATAAAAAAAATATATTGAAATAAAAACTATAGCCATTGTAAGACTAATAAATTTTGCTCGGATTAGAATGATATTAAAACACATATCATGGTAAAAATAATATATTCCTCACTTTGCTTAATATATAAAATATTTTTTAATTAATTAATTTAAATATTTTACATTATAAATGAAAATATATATGTATTGCACACATTAAACAAGTATTTATGTATAATCATTTAATATTAAATAAACATTGTATTCATAAGTATTTAAATATTAAATTATTGATAATATAAGAAAAGTTAGTATACTAAAAATTAATAAATTATGATAAAAATCTAAATTTTTGTAAAATGACAAAAAAAAATTTAAGTAATTATATATCGTAGGTTACATACATCATACATCAAACACTCTATATAAATATAATTTCCATGCTCGTAATAAACCTTGGTGTATATATATATATAAATATAATTTACATTAAACGTAACGTAAAATATTTAACTAAACTGAACAGTTTTATGGGTGTGACATGGTTGTTTTTTCGAAGCGCATTTTTTCTCGACATGTTTGTTTTAACGTTCAAAAAACATAATTAACAATCAGGATGATTTAATGTTTTACATCTTTTTTATGCTTTTTTACTCTTCCTCGTTGAAAGCGAAGTAAATAACGTTTAACGAACGTGACGTTTCAGTTTGACGATTTAACTTTTATCTATAGATGAACATAACCATATACCTATTATATTTTATTTTTAATTATTCATAATTCGAGCAAAAAAAAAAACAATATTCTATACTTTGATCAACTTATTTTGTGCAAGTTACGAAATTTTCTCGGTATAAATAAGATATAGGTAGCAGGAAAATTAGAATTTTGCATAATTTTGTATAATACGTAATTTTTTTATTTATTTACTTACGCAAACACATCAAAAAATTCAAGTTTATTATATTAGTATATAATAGTAAATTTATAAAAAATATACAAGGTATTATGATAAATAGTTTTTTTAAATTATCAATCTTGTTATTATTTTCTTATACTTGAATTATTATGTATTACATAGTTTTCTATGCATATTATAAAATGTTGTAATTTAGTAATTATTTTCTTTCCTTTTTTGATTTATGCACATTTAAATATTTGGTGCTTAATTAACAAAATCGTTCATTAACATATTATTGTTCTGTGTTACTTTATTACACTAGTTTAAAAATAATATAATATAGTTAGAGTATAACATAAAATATATACAAGATATTAAATATTTCAATAAAAATGTAATATACCGAGAACAATATTTAACGTCAATAGAGACCACTAGTACAATATATACGTCATAATATTATCTAGCAGCCGTACTGGACACGGTGAGGTTTGAAATTTGTTGGCAAACGATGATATCCGAGGGATATGTGCATTGGAAAACTGATATATATTCTATTTTCAGTTATTATTTGCAGAGTTCTGAAGCTGAATGTTACGAGATCGACAAAGTTTCGAAGATGTAATTCAGTATGCTACGCTACGTTCCCCTGAATCTCTCATCCACAGTTCACACTTACGACTAACTCCAATAGTCTACACTCTACAACGTCAGAGTATTGGATTAATTTTCTAGTTTTAATAATATACGATTGTAACGGACAGTGTTTTGGAAAAGTTAGGTATTGTTTTGCTCGCCTTTAATCAACAATCGCCTTAAAAAAAAAATGTTTACACATTTTCAAAGAAAAATTTAATATTAACAATACATGACATGTTTTATTGGTATGGAAAATGGTATGGAATACACACATTGTTTGACTTTTAAAATCATTAATTTGACTCACATTCTATCAATACATGTAAATGTAAAATTTGAGTTCGTACTACTTAGAACTCATTACTAATTTGCGGAGTCAAGAAACCTATTTTTATTATTTTTATTTATTATTTTTGATTTCACCATTTAAGTAACTATTTTTAGACTTGAACAAGAAGAGATTATTATGCTTATATTAATAAACTTATGTTTGAATTCAAGTTTAGTTTTTTTAAATTATATTTAAGTGTAAAGTAATGGGTGAACTCTTTTGAGTATTAGTTTTTCAAGAGGTTTTGAGAGAGACTATAAGAAGCTGATAGAATAATAAAAATAATTTGTGTCAGGTGGTTTGTCAAATTTTTGAATTAAATTATTAAAATATAGTATTATCACACAAGGGAAGTATTGGAGATATAAAGAATAGAATTAAAAATAAAGGCTGTTATGAGCGAATTTAAGATCACAAATCCAACGTAGTTAATGAAAAATCAAGAACTATTGGCATATAATAATCTAATGGTATCGACTATCGTTTTATCTCTAACACAGGCAAACAACATATGACTATATGAGTTACAGGTACTTTTTGTAACCTAACCTCGGTTAAGATATTATATTCTAATACTTTTTGTCCAATTTCGTAACACTCGTTGTTATTGCCAACATCGTTAAGTTTATATGGAGTGCTTGGTATTGATTTTTAGTTAGATTGGTTTGGTGTTTAAGCGGTTTTATTGTTATGAAATTATTATACTCGGCCAGTATTTATAGTATATTGCCTAGCCTATCAATTTCTTGTATTAATTTTTTAGTTTATGTTATACTTTATAATGACAACAGATTACTGCTTTCATACATTGTTATTTTATATATCATAATTTTTCAGTGAGTTAACTGAGTTAGTTAAACATTTTATATAATATTAAATATTAATAACTGTTAGTGTAATATTTATGAAGAAGACTTTTCAAGGAACAAGGAACATTGTTATACTATATTCTGGAATGGCACTTACTTAAATAAATTATACATTTAAAACATATTATGTATCATCAATATGCAATAGTAAATCGTTTATCTTAAAATTGATATAAATTTAGTATTTACCGAATGTAATATATTATCATGGTAATATATTAAAGTTAATATTTGTAATTATTGTGAAAGACTTTTCTATACATCTCAAGTAATTAAGTAATTATCTAATATAAAGTTGATAAACGCAAAAATAACAATAAAAATAGAAAAAAAAATTTATTTAATGTATTATTTATATAATCTTTTACAGTGACATATTATAGCTAAAATAAAAACCCTAGTTTTCAAAAAAAATATATTATATATTATTAAGGCATAAGTTCACCATACATTGAATAAAAAACTGTAACCGTAGTGTTATTAATGTTATTTATGAATTTTTTTCAAAATTCATCAATTCATGTTTATTTTAACTAATACTTTAGGATAATATAAGTGTATGAGAATATAGATAATTATATTTAGTTGTTAAAAATTAATATAATAATAAATACCATACATTTTATTAATACATATTCATAAGTGGACTGCAGTTATCATAATAATTGATAATATTAATATTTAATTGATTAAATCATATCAAATAATTTTTGTAATTTTTCTTAAATAATTATTTGTTTTGTTAGGCTCGATTTTAATCATAGTTTAATAATTATTTCTAGATATAAGTGAATTTAATAGAAGAAATGAATTTTATATGGGTATATTGTATTCTTTTGACGACTTTCAATCAGAGTCCAGTTTATGATTGGATAACGACTATTATAATTTTATTCTTATAACCGATTCTTTTTTATTATATTTTTTAGTTTTTTTCTAAGTTTTATCCTGTGTTGACTTTATTCGCTTTTTTTATGACATCATTAAAGTTTACGCTGTTTGCGGCAAAAACGAATCGTGTAAAGTGGACCGACTTCTTCTCTACCTACACACATACAAACACTCAACCACATGTATATCTATACGTATTTGTTTTACCATCGTAATAAAAGATAAGCATTGCAGTGGGGTGGTCATGGAAAAAAAACAACTTGATAGAAACTTTCACAATTATCTTGTACAGTACTTTTCCACGCTTTTCCGTAGATTTGACTGAAAACCAACGGATTTTATTCGTATATAAAAAATAAATACAAAACTTTTCACACTAATGAAAAAGTATCAGACCAATATAATAGTGAAACCTTACTAATAATATTACTTTGGTGGTATCTACTAATATGTTATAATTTCAGCATGAGAGATAAAACTTTTTGATTTTCTTATTAAATTTATTCCAAATTGTATAATACCAATTATAGTAATATAGATATGCATCGAGTGCAACTTACTATTATACATGATCAAAAATATTTGATTTTAAAATATTGTCGATATTTTGTTCGATATTTTTAAATGTTGTCTCATATACCTGAAGTGTATTTTAAATATTTTCCTTTAATTAGATTTGTATAATTAAAGTCTAAATTGAATAGGTAACTTAGGTACATAATTGCCATTCATGTTGAATTAAAAGAATAAAATTAAAAAATTAAATTAATTTCTAATTATTGGTAATATTAACGTTGCCATAATAAAATAGTTTTTTATATAATTTATGAGAAATAATACTTTGCAATATAGAATACATGCGATCACACGTTTCTAATTATAAGTTAAGTATGTAAACATGTAATACATCCAAAAATTTATAATTGGTTGGGAATGTATTGTTGATTTTTAATGATAACTTTTGAACTAATTTGTAATATTGAAAGTAACTGTTTATTTCGTAAGCTAATAAAATGATCATGCGTTACGTAAAATGTAAAAATAAAATAATAAAAATAAAATATCTAAAAATAATTTATCATCTTGTATATTATACATTAAAAATAATATGTAGATTAATCGAGAAAATTAATATTAACTATTAGTAGATCGACCAAACGAAATGTTTTGAAATAGTAGAAAGGCAATGTTTTGCCCATAACCAAAAACTTTAATGTTTTATATATTATTTGTATTGAACACACATTGGAAATAAGGCTGCAAACGTTTATTGGCAAAAAATCTTTTATAATGAGTTTATACGTATATCGGACGTTGAAAAACGACAGTTAGTTGAAATTCATTAATTTTTTGCTTTGTAATAGTTTTAAAGTACCTATCAAAAATGTTTTATTTATACGAAAATCAAGTTAATATTATTTGACGTCTTATATTCTTTTTCTTACAGAAAATTAGAATTTATCAACTTGTTGAATGTGAATGGTGCATATTCAAAATTCCATTATCTTGTTTATTAAACTTATAACAATTTAAAAATAGTATTATTCATAATATATTAATTATACAGCGATTACGCATATTATAATATGAAGAGTATAATT
Organism: Schizaphis graminum; assembly: GCA_020882235.1. Classification (NCBI taxonomy): domain Eukaryota; kingdom Metazoa; phylum Arthropoda; class Insecta; order Hemiptera; family Aphididae; genus Schizaphis; species Schizaphis graminum. Next base: position 91,812,126 of record CM037032.1, read on the forward strand.
TTCTTATACATTAATTGTGTTTATCTTAGTAAATTAAAAATTAAATTAAATACAATATTATTGATTGATATTATAGATACAATTTTTTTTTTGGAAATTAAGTAATTATCTTAACAAGTAAATAGATCTCTATAGTTTAATATTAATTTTAAATGTTTTAATATTGTCGTGGTCTAGCTTACATTTCTGATCACGTTTGCATACGCCGAACGACTATGAACCATCACCGTATGATAAGTACACTTGTGCCTAAGTGTCATGCGTGGTTGAAAGCCTGCGAATTGGTAGCACGTGATCAAGTCAATGTTATATAGTCTCATAATCACTTTAGACACTGATTTTAAACCATTGCTCTATCTACTGCATAAATTACACTGTGCTGTCACGTTGTATAATTCCATTTAGTCCGTTCTTTATTCTGTTTCAGTGGTTGTGCTTGTTTTTTTTGTGTAATATGATTCTGTGATTTTTTTACTTCTAACATTGAAGAAATGTTATTTATATAAAAGTAAAATTATATACACTATTATTATTATTATACAATATATAAACATGGAAATTTGAATACACTTGTAAATATATATTATTATTAAATAATTAATTGAACAATGAAAATAATTAAAATACAATTAGATAAAAAAGAAATAATACATTCCATGCTTTTCATAAGTTAAAATGACTCACCTGATATTATGTTTTGATTTTAGTAAACAATACTCAGTTATTCATGATTTTATATAATTATTATTACTATATTTTCTTATAAAAATTTATATCGAACATTTTGACTCTTATTAATAAATGTTAAGATTATTTTTATCTTGGTTTGTGATGGCAATAACGAATAAATAATAATGCACGTCGAATGGCGTGATAAATAGGCAATTTTGCTACACGAATGCGTGCAAAACCATATTATAATCGTTAGGTATATTTGATCTTTTGAAGTCTTATATTTTATTGTGTATATTAAAGGAATTTTTACCACATCAAATCACAAATTCATAAAATAACAATTAATAAAAAAAAACCCTGAACGAAATAACAATATACATATACAATTTATACAGTATTATTCTAATTATTTTTATTTGTAGTAGGTATAAACGTATAATACATTAGTTATTATAGTAAGAATAATTTGCTGTATAGAAGATTTCGAGTTCACCTCGTCATTGATTTGGTCATTATAACAGTAAAACAGATCTGTTAAATTTTAATTCAAGGATAAATCATGGTATACAAAAACCATTCTGAGTAGAGATCGGTTTCTATTCTTATTAGGATATTTATCTTAGAATTTTTTAAATTATACTATGTTGAACTCAGTTTTGTCAAAAATATTAATTATTATATTTAATTTAATTATTATTATTTTATTATATTTGTATTAACTTAAAGGTCAATACTGAGTACTGTAGAATATTGTGAACAGGTTCACGATATTATAAATGCTTAATATTTTGTTTTTTGACAATATAGTACAATTTGTTTTATTAAAATAATTTTCTTAGATGTTAAAACAAAAATAATAATATAATATTATTTATATAATTTTTATCAATTATTTAGGGGAAAAAAATATAATATATAGCTTCGGTCAATTAAATTTAAATTAGATTTTTAAAATAGCTTTATTTTTTATACCAAATCATCGTTCAAGAAAAACAAAAAATGTTAAGCCATGTTTTTTTTTTAATTACCCCTACATTAATTTAAAAACTTGTTCAGCCGTATTGATTCTATAATAAAACGTCAATAGTGTCTGGTAACAATAAGTAAAAGTATAATAAAGGTTTAGTGTAAAGAACCCCTTGCCAAATATTCGGAACTGTAGCTTTGATTATTTTAATTATTATTTTTACAGTTATGGCCATTATCGTTTGGAACATTGTTCAACAATTTAAATTTATGGCTTGGCAGATCGTATTTGGGTATCATTACACAATAGTAAATTCACAGAAATTATTTCGTATTGAGAAACTCCCATAATCATTTTTTAATACGTAAAAAAAACCAATAAACTTTAAATAAAAAAAAGAAACTTACACCTTTTTGCATATCGTTATAAGAAAAAAAAGATATAAACTTACCGAAACGGATACTTTATCATCAAGTCACTTCAAATTATTTTAGAGATTATAATTTACTGAAATAGTTTATCAGAAATTTAAAAGTGAAGTCATGTCATTAATTATGTTTTCCGTAGAGTTATAATGTTAGCTATACAATATTTTTTTAAATTTTGATCAGTTTATTAATATAATCAAATATTCATTTTTATTTATATATTAATGTGACACTACTATTCTAGAAACGCCCAACGTGCGATTATAATCTTTTTTTAAACAGCTAGATTATTATATATTTTATTATGAATTTAATTAAATCATCACGTTTTAAAGGTTTAAAATATATCAACAAAATATTCTAAGGGAAGTTTACTTGGTAGAACTTCAATTTAGTTTTATATTTTACTTATGAAAGTACATTAATGGTTCGATCCAATACCTAGTCCCGGTTGAAATGCATTAACCCTAACCGAAAAATAGTTTGTATTAACGTTCAGCCGACAATAAGTATTTAGATTTTGTTGGATTTACGCCAACATCCTTTTTGTCCTAAACAGTTAAAACATGTTCTACAATACCTCAGTATCAGTTTATTAGTTTAATTTATTGCATCAACAACATGAGCCAAATACGATAAAGGGGAGTTATTTATGATCTATTGATTTAATGAGGGGATACATAAGATAAGTTATTTGTTTTTAATGTCTGCATATTAATTTAGCTTAATAATACTAACTATCCAGGTTATGGTGTATCATAATAATAATACTAACAACGACATTATGAAATAGAAAATTAACGAAAAATGCATTGTTTGGGTTATTCAAGTATAATTTTAAATCTTTAGTACATAATTACATTATTAGAATTTTAAAAAGAGTATGTTTTATATGTGCTATTAAACAATATTGAAAGATAAACAGGAATTTACTGATTAAGATTTAATTGACTTTATAACAATGAATTTTTATAAATTTTGACCATTCACGTTTTCTCAAAATTTGCTTATACCTGAAATGCATCATTTTTTTGTTGTTATTACATTTAGTGTAATATCCTGTATACTGTAATATGATTGTTTAATTTTGTTTATGACGCATATCAGGGCAAATATTGGTCATTAGTCAATAGCATTGTGGACTTATTAAAAACTTTTTTCCATATGCTGTTCTATATTTTTTCATAGTTTTAACTGTATACAATTTTGATATTCAAATGGCAATCTTTGATATTCCATTACATAAATGATGCATTTGTTATTAATAAAATGTAGATGATTCTTTTAATTATATTAATGGTAACCATAACTAATTATTGTTTTTAAAAATATTATTTTTCATACAACATCAAGCTATTACAAAACATTTTTTTATTCTTAATCAGTTGATAGTTTGATGGCAATTTTAACTTGAATTTCAAAAACATTGAGAACGTGATAATAATTCTCAAATTAAATTTTTTCACTGTTGAAGACATGAATTCGACCTTTATATATTTTATTTTACAATGTATAATTTTGTGGTGTAAAAAAATTTTTTCCGGGTCTTTTTGATTTTCGCTGATAAATGTAACATCATGACGTTTACGTCACAAAATAAAATTCTACTGCCTTTTCAAGTTTTTTCAAAATTGAATTTCATAGTTTTAAAATAAAATAAAGTTTAATTTAATTAAAATATAATAATATAACCAATTTGAAACTATTATTGTTAAATAAACACTATCACAGTATTAGTTGACAACTATCTATTGTTATGCTATCAATTTGCCATTATCTATTTTTACGGCATATTATAGGTTAGGTTGTACTATACATGATAATAATAAATGTATGTATTAAATATGGAAAATTACAAATTATAATACTACGTTAGATCCATATTGAATAATAAAACTACTGTCAGACACTATGAGTGAGAGAGGAAGCGATATTGTACGTGTTTGTTTTGATAATAAGTTTATTTTGGCATCGACTTTTTAACAAAATATACTTATTTAATGCCATTGAATTATTTTTGTTTTAAGTCTTTTTCAGGAAAATTTATTGCAGACTAAGTGAGGCAATATTTTTCAAAGTATTTGGGTGGTTTGTGAGTGAGTTATGATTGCAAGTAAGTGACAATATTGTACGCTTGCACAGTATTTTCAATGAGTTAATATACATATATTATCATAAGACGAAAAATCTTGTTCTTATTGGATGTTTTATTCGTAGTTTTATTTTTTAAGGATCTTCAGAATTGTACGTTTTTGAAATATTATGTACATAAAGTTTGTCGTATTTTTGGAAAATATTATGATAATTATAATAATAATTATAATAAATATAATTTTATAATATGTTATACAATATATGTATATACCTAGGTATTATATTACGTTATAGTATTATAATAATAATATCATGTTAAATAATTGTTTGAGGTTAAGTATATGCTTATGAGAACATTATTGCAAATTGATAAAAAAGTGGTACTTTTAAAGAGAATTACAAATCCCATGAACTATGAGTTTTTTAAATGCAATGACCTCATTCAGAGCTTTTTGTTTTACAGCTTTTCAAAATACCACCGAGAATTCGGTTTCATTAAGCCGTTAACCCAAATTCCCGAAACAACCCTATCATAAATCATGGACTCCGTTCCATCGATTTGCCATCACCGTCAATGGCGTTGGTGGCATGGATATGATCTGAATGGAAAACTATATTTTTAATGAAGAAAGAAAAAATGTAATATAATACAAATTAGTGAAAAATAAAACACATCGAGATGAGATGTCCAACTAGAATTGTGTAAAGCAGCATATTTTAACATTTTTGTTTTATTTAATTTTAGTCGATCATAAATGTTAGCAGACAAGGGTTCAAGAGAAATCTGTAACAGTTGGTGTTGACTAGATTCAGATTCAGATTAAAACAGAATGGTTCACGGTTAGGAGATAAATTATGTGGACAGGTTGGAAATTGAATGCTCTCGTCGGGGTCGAACCAAACGAATTGGTCAGCATCTGTTCAATTGGCGGACAGCAAGGGTGAAAAGCATAATATTATTACAGGAAGTCATTGTCACCGGAAACGGACACGTTTAATTGCGAAACGGTTACGAAAAGGACCTTTTGATGGGACAACAATTTATCAAGTGGAAAACGTTTAAAGGAAGTTTCTTTTTGATACTTGACTCCATTATTCTAATTACTTATGTTTCTCTGCATGTTTGATACTTTTAAATACTGCTCAAATTACCTACACATTTCACGTCAATTATTAAAACATTAGATGTATATTTATAATAGAACTACACATACTGTGTCAATACTTTGATATAGTACAAAAATGTCGAAGGTTTTCGCGTATCACCTATATTACATTTGACCGTAGAACATATAGTATGTTATATTACTATAATAATGCTTCAACTTATAATATACAATTTTACATCGCAGGTACTGCTCGTCCGTGATATGTATGTATATATATATATATATATATATATATAACAAATATTTGCTTGTCTATATATTATCTAGAATGTCATAATGTTAGCCAGCCCATGAATAACGTGCAATAGTGTATAATGTAGTATGTTTTAAAAAGTCGAGTAACAAAAAAAAGTATCTGATTTTACTGCATACAATTAAAAGGGTTTGAAGAATTTGAGTATAATATAATATATTCAATGCATTAAAGTAATAACCTGTAAACATATATAGGTGCACAATATTGTTATAAAAACTTAATATATTATATTATTATATTGTACGACTTAAAAGTTTTCCGCCGGACATTGAGCAAACAATTTCAAAACTCGTCGAAAGAAAAGAGAAAAAAAAGAATATAGTTTTACGTTTCTATTTATCCATCGGAATGCATGTGACCTCAATTAGCTGCTTTCCGCTATATATAAATATACATGCAGGCATACTCATACACACACATAAACACACATCGATAATTTAATTTTATCGGCAAAAGAAATGGAAGAAGACGAATACACACACACACACACACACCACCCATCATACCCGTATATGCGGATAGAAAGAGGGTTTACGGCGAAGAGATACGTACAAAGAGTCTCCGGCCACACTGTTCGATTTCAATCAAAAGTTAGACGCGGCAAACAGTGTATGTATGCACTGTGTGTGTATATGTATATATATACGTATATCGTCGAACTTGGTCCGGCCGCAGCCTGATTTAATGGAAAGCTCACCGTGCGTTCGATTATCCCACTCCCCCGCACTTCCGACTACCGTACACTGCACGGACGTTATGGCGTTCCGTTTTAATATTATACGTATATAACTATATATATACACGTATTGTACAATAGTAATGCTGTGTGAAGCTCCGCTGATTAACTGCCCGAAGTCCCGAGTCACCGCCGTTGTTTACGGGACGCGACCTTTCACCGCGATCGACTATATTATATTCGATTCGCTCGTACATCATAATAATATTATAATATATTCTAACGCGTTATACGTTTATGCGTATATAAAAATATATGCGTGCCGGACAAACCGCGCTACCGCGCGTGTCGACGCACGCGGTATACATCGTGTACGAAAAAAAACGATTTATTTTTATTTATGTTGGCCATCGGTTATTTCCCCCCCATAGTATTTAACTGTATGCGTATATAATACCTATGCATATAACAGTCTCTTATTGTGATCCGCTATACTCGCGAGAACAATATAATAATACAATCTGCGCCAATAAACATTATGAACATAACAATAATAATAGAAAACTGCAATACTATGATGGCTATTGTTTAGCCGATTATATATATATATATTTACACGAGTGTCATCGTAGACGAAACTTTGGTATGGGACGGGTAAGCTATGGTCTAATACACATAGTTTTGATTTAAAAGTTTGAAGAAACAATAACGGTGTTAGGTTAAAAACATATAAATTCATTTTTCAACATTGACGAAAATAATAACTGTCCAAACTTTGATCGTCAAATGCTTCCGGTCGTATAATGACGATTTAATGTTAGTTGTTGTTAGTTGTTATCATATTATTATATAAAGCAACAATATAGCTAATCAAATGTATGTATATAAATAATTAAATAATTTTAAAGTTGATTTAACTGTATAACGCATATACTATATAATAATTTGTAATAGTGTACCTACTCTTTTCTTTCGTACGCGAGTAATGTATTGTAGGCCAAGAGTATTGAGAACAAAAATTATTTTATAATATTCTTCCAATAACCTAATCAGTAATCACATTATCTAGTTTCTCCTTAAATTGTATAAATGCCATGAAACGTTATTTATATTATATACAAAAGAGCTAAGAATCATTATGATACGATATTATATACGTGTTGCGATATTTTCTAGATAAAATTCCCATTGTATTATAGTTACACGAATCAGATTTATCTAAATCATGAGGTAGCAGTAGACCATTCTATAATTAATATATTTATTGTGATAACATTTTAAGTAATGGCTGTGATCTCATGAATTTTGTTGGTATTTTTGTTTGTTTTTTAATTTAAGTATTTAAAACGTAAACTCGATTATAAAAAAAGATAAAAATGAAAATATTAATCAAATATGGAATATTATATTTTACTAAACTATGTCTCAGTAGGAAAAAAAATCAACAAACAGTATTTTATATGTCTGCATTGTACCTTGTTGTGCAAATTCAATTAAAAAGTGACATTTAAGTTAGAATCGAGTAGTTCAAAAATCATTAAATACTTTATGACCTGTAAATATTTAATATATAAACGCTATTCAAGTTGGGATTTCTCTTTTCAAATAAATTAACATTAGATGAAGGAATGGAGAGTTCAAATAATACAGGTGCCTATACATAATATATATTTATTTATAGATATAATAGGTACACCAAATAAATTGTTGGAAAATAAAAAAAAGTGTTTAGTAACACGACTGGTGGTAGTGTGGTGGTAGAGTTTCTTTATGTTTCATCGATTGCACACAAGCGAAACGTATATAATCGTTAATATAAACAAATATAAATAACTTATACTTTGTTCATGCCTAACACGTAACAAGCTTAATACCAACGTGATAATATAGAATCCCATTACCTCCAGGACGCATTTAAGGTGACTATCATGATGGATTCGATTAAGATTTCGTAATTTAGGGGTTAGAAATTCTTATTATTAATGTATTTTATATGAATATATATTATTTTTATATTTGTATTTAAAATTTGAATCTTCTCCTGAACTACTTAAAAAATTTAGGTGCCACTGACGGAATTTCTGTATGGTATTGTTGATTGTTGGGCTGCCGCCGTCGCTGCACTTTCTACAGGAAACTTGATATGTAAGGCGGCCGCCTCACGTGTCTGTGGCCTGTGTTTAATATCATTGCTGAACACACGTCCGTATTGTGCCCAGCATTGCTAATACAATAATAATAAAGTGGTAGGTGTTCCGGATAATTTATCGTCACCGGAGAAAAAAAGACGCGGAATATAAATTGAAACTCGGAGAAATTCAAAATGGCTCGGATGGGAGCTTAGTTACACAAAAAGAGCGTAAGAGTATGTATGGAATGAAAAAATAAGATAGGTGAAGTGTAAGAGAGATGGGAAAAAACACGTTATATTCTCTATGTCAGGTCTCGGTTCGTTTTGGGATTACTTTGTCAACCCGTCTCTTGGCGGCACCGAGGAATTTTATGGTTACCGCCGACTGGTAAATTTTTTAAATAAAATAAAAAATAAGGAGAACATATTATTATTAATATACACGTGTATATTATACATGAACGTGTATATGTTATAATTACGTGACTAAAACTACATTATTTTAAATGCACGTGAGTCGGTTTATAAATAAAAAAACAAAAAAAATATTATGTGAATAATAAATTATTCGTCTTATTAAAGTTAAATTTCATTTTTAATAACAACAAAAAATATATTGTAGTTAAATGTAATTGCTATAATAAAAATTAATTTATTTTGTTTAACGATTAACAATATAGTTAATTGTTAAAAATAGTTAAATACCTAGGTTAGGCCAAAAAATGAATTTAAAAATGTATTTTATTGTTATTATTATTATTAACCCTTAAATTACATTATTTATATAGATTTCAATAAGTTTCATGTACGGCAGAACTATATTATGTTGGTAAAAATAATAATAGTTTTTAAGTGAAACGATCATAACTTTGTTAGGAAAATAAATTACTTTTATCAAAAAATCTAAGGTAATTTTAAATCTGGATTATGTAATTTAGTTTGTTTTAAAATATACAGTAATAATTACTAAATAAATACAAGTTAATTGTTAACTAAATGTTAACTAATTTTAATTATTTACAGTATTTCTATTTTAAAATCTAATCAAGCACATTACATTTCAACCTGTTAAGACCTTTCTATTGTAGATTAAAGAAAAATAATTGTATAAATATTATTTATATGATGAATATTGTCTCATTTAATTTAATAATATAATCAAAAAGTGATTAAATATTTTGGCATATTATTATATCCAATAAAATTGTGATAAATTGAACAATGAATTTCATTAAAACGTATAAATAAATAATATTATTTTAATCGATATATGTAAATAGTATAATGTAGAATAATATATTAATAATTAATACTGTAAGTATTTTTTTTAAAGTATAAATCCATTTATTATAATAATATTTGAGATGCCGTAAATGTTTTTATGGTATTTATATTTATATATTTCCGACTGTTATTTCTGTTTGACATTTTTTTCTTAAAAGCTATTTGGTTAAAATCCTTCTTAAATATATCATTAGAAATTTTTACAATGCACTTGCACTTAGATTAAAAATACAGTCATTATACTATTTTCATGTTTTTTCTCTTGCATAATAAAATTTAATTTGATGATTTAAAGAAATTAAAATTAAATAAACTATATTTAAAATAGAATTGTTAAAATTTGTGTCCTATTCGAAAGTTCTGCATAATATTAACTTATTAAAATGTGTATGTAAGAACAAAAACAAATCGAGTAAAAATTTTTCTGTTCTATAGATAATGATTATAAAATAAAATTAAATTGAATTGTGTTGAAAGGTGGTAGAACAGGTTATTTGAAGTCTTGACGAAGTTGAAATTGTTCAAAACCTAGTTTTTTTATAACATAAACCATAGATCTGTATTGGTATAATATAATATATATATATAAGCACATGTAACTTTAAAAGAATAAATCTCTTGATTATTACCATAATAATTTCTAAGATAATATTAAATTTTTTTTTAAGTGGATTGAATCATAAAACATAATATTAAATTGAAATATGTGACAAAACACAAATATTACACCAAATTGTTAAAAAGTGCTTAAAAAAATACGATTCAATGAAAGTTATAATGGTATTAATATTTAGTATATATATATTACTAAAATAATTGACACATTAACACATTTTGTTGAAAAATAATAATAAACGTATTTTTATAATACTAGAAATAGCGTTCAACACAATGAAGTATTAATTTTAAAAATGCATTAAAGATACATATGTGTGTATGATAAAATACTTTCGTAGGTTCAATAAAAAGTAATTGAACGTTAGCTCTTATTCCTAAATATCGTAGACTCCAATCCATTCGGATAGCGTATGAGGTGCTACCGAATAGTGAAACTTATAAATTGAATTTCCCGTCAAACAACAAATAGATCCTATTACCATATAGCGATTGGGTTACACTTCTCATTACTTTTTTCTGATATCACGCACGTCCGTGAGTCGACATTGTTTGGCTTGTGTAGAAGTTTTGCAGTAAAAGAGGTCAAAAGTTTTTATTTGAAAATATCTCGGTACGTAAAGATCACTCCGAACATTGACATGTGAATAAATATAAGGAAGAAGAGAAAGTACGGTGGGTGAATAATGAGAAAGTAAACGGACAAAAAAAAAAAAAGAAAAGAAAATAGTTTTAGGGGCTTTTGGAGTTTTATAATATTATGAGTCTAAAATTTTTTTTTCGTTGTCATAAAGTTCCAGTGTATTCTTCTCCAAACTCATTATCATATTGGTATCGCATATTGAGCTGCTTTATAAAGCACCAGATGCAAAAGGAGACCCGTTCGTTTCAAATTATTTCACACAATAACACTAAACAATTGGAAAACTTTCTTTTCAAAACAAAGCTTGATCTACAGAGGCACATGTTGTACAGAAATTTTTTTACACATATACTACACAAAATAATATATTACTATATATATTTTCATATTTTTGTCTCTATTTTTATTATTTTACCACAAAAGTCGGCTTACGTATTCCAAACTCACGTTAAAAATGTATGTAAACAAAAGCATTAAAAGCTCTAGTTATGGTTAGTTTTTTTTTTATTTCAAAAGCATAAAGTACCATTTAAAACCACAAATATTAGGGTTTATCTATCCTGGCTTATACAATAATCTGTGGTTAAACCAGGGATAAAAGTGCTCTTAGAATACTAATGGAAACAAATTGAAATTTAAAACGAAAATCGGAGATATAATATAATCGGCTATATATTTTTTTAAATCTACGTTATTTTCGAATTTTATTACTTGTTTCTTAGTTATATATACTATTTAGTACTAAAACGCACTAGACATTTGTGAAATTAGTTTTGACTTTAGTTACACGATTAAAGCGGAAAATAAATTATAATATAGTTGTTAGCTCTAGTCTCAAGGTATATTTTATCGTCAATGTACAAAGTTGTGAAGAAACTTAATAAGTTAATAAAAACAAAGTGGGGATTAAAAATAATATTTTAAGTCATTCGAAGCTTTTATAAGACTTAAAACTGTAGTAGTTGTGTCATTGAAAAAATAATTAACAAATTAATATATGAAGTTTAGATGCATTTATTCCATTCAGTGAAAAATTAATATGTTTGCTACATTTTTAATTATTTAACTGATTTAAATTATGGTTAAGAAATAAATAAACCAACTATTTTAAAATTAGGATTATATAAAACTTAAGTTATTGTTTTGAAGAATTTTTTTGGTGCCTCAACTATACATTATTTGATAATAGTTTTCTGAGTTTTACACTTCATATATATATGTATAGATTGTACTCGTGTTGAATCCATGAGTTTTTCTAGCTCATAATTTATTAGTAACATTTTTTTTATAGAGGTCCTAAACAGGATGAATAGGAAATATCCTATTTATTTTATTTATTTTCTTACTATTACCAACTATTGTAAGTTGTTTAAAAATTAGGTCAATCACTCATTTATTGTGAGGTCTAATAAATTACCGTCTTACGCAAGAGACAATAGAAAATGCTTCCCAGCGGATAGCCATGGGAATGTTTATTGAATGTACCTACGACAGACTCCAGAGATACAGAGAGATGAAAAAGGAAAAGCGAGAATTTGCGGTAAAATATAATTTTAACAGTGGTTAATTTCTAAAAACATAATCTATTGAATCTTAAAGAATTCCATAATACTAATCATTAATGCATTATAATACAATTATAATATTATATCCATTATAATAAACATATATTATTTCAATCTTTAGAATTTTTTTTCTGTTTCAATTATTTTTTTCAAATTAATATAATATCAGTATTTAATGATTTATAGACACTAAAGTACGCGTAGCACTTAGATAAAAGTTACAGCAGTTGAAGTTTATATTTATGTATTATAGTTTTACAATAATTGATTGATTATTGCTTTTACACGTGTCATGCTTTAAGAATAATTACCAATAATTATTAACAATGGCAATCATAATTTACGCGATTTCTTATGCGACATATAATATAGAAGTTTTTTGTGTTATTGTGTATGGTTTATGAAATATTAAGTATCTTATTTATACTTTAAATACGATATTTATTATTTAACGTGTATTCCAAGATTAATGGCACAAATCAATACATATTTGTCTTTACAATTGTAAGGTTTTAAAACGGCAATAATACGTTACACACTGTATGACCTATGGGTTTATCTTTTTAAATAAATATAATTTATTATTTTTTCTCTATGAATTACATTTAAAAAAAGGCGTTTGGTTTAATTTTCTAAGAGTTAAAATTTACAGGTAAGAAAAAAAATGATGAAAATGAATAAACCATGCTTTGTTTTAGCTTGCTAAAATATCACGAAATATCTTTTCACACTGTCGTAACTTCAAATAAAATATATTAAATTACGGTTTTGAATTATTTAAAGCGTATCTACTGACTTAAGCACAAAAATATAATAATTAGTTAAATAATTTCTGGAATTGCCATGTTTATTTTTTATTAGTCTCAAATGTTGCGTGATAACGAACAAATTTGTACGACAATTTTATAATCTAATAACATTTTATTGTGGTGGTAAAAGTTTTACACCATATTGACCAAACCTAAATAAATAGTACAGTGGAAATTATACGATAATTGTTCTGTTATATAGCTTTAGTCTTAGAACGAATATTATTGGCGTTGAATTAACAGGCGATTTTGGTAGCACAAAGGGAAAAAGTTTCAAAATAGTCTTTGGAAAAAAAAATGTATAGGTGTATAATATAACTTTAAATAAAGTCTGAAGAATCGCAAAAAAAGCGGAAACTTATAGGAAATTATTTCAAATGCCATGGCCTATATTATACAACACCGTTATTCCACCGGTATCGTTTTCTGGAATACATTAGTATTTGATTAAACCTCACTTTTCAAATTGAGATAGAAATTTAATAATTGAAAAAAAAAAGTTCAGAAAATACGTATAATATATATATCCGGTAATTCAATTTTAATACCAGTCGGAAAAGGTCAAAACGCATCTTTGAAATATTTTGATATTCATGATAAGAATAATGGCAAAATCATTTTTAACGGCCGTCAATAGCAGATTGGTAAGTAGAGCCATTTTTCACATCCAAATCGTATATGAAAACTTACAATAAAATAATTAGAAAACGTTTAATATTTTGAATATTGTACAAAAGAATAATTTGTTTTACAGAAAATTTTATGTTATTTTAATCTTATTAAGATTTTGAGCGTTTTAAATTCATTATCAGACTTTTATTCTTATTTATAATTCATTTGTCAATTTTTTTTTTTTTGCTGTAAATTATGTAATGTTTCGAAACGATTCTGGACCATTCAAATGCACAGCAGCGCAAACACAATATAATGTAATTCATGAATATTGCTATTTAACAATCGGCAGATTTGATTAATTGCGAAAATATTACAGCCCTTCTCGGAACGCCATTTATTTTATTACATTTAGCGACGAATGCTCTGCAATATTTAAAAGTCGTATGTATTTTATCAATTTATATAAATATTTATAAATATGTACTTAACCTAAACCATATATATATACACTATACACGTATTTATCGAATAATCTGACATTAGCATTCCTGTTCATTCATCATATTTTGGCTAATGGGTTTTATGAAAAAAAAAAAAAAAATCAAGTATAAATAACGTGAATTTGGTGTATTACAGGTAATGAAATAATAACAATAGTAATTGTAATAACAAATTATCAACAATATTTTTAATTGAATTCTATAAAAAACGTTGAACCTTCATCGACAAGTTTGATTAAACATTTATACTATTTATTTAGATTTAAAATAAAAATTATTAAAACTATTTTTCTGACGATTCCGTTGAAGCGCTTAATTTTGCAAACTGTTCTTGTAATGTTGCTTACAATAAAAAAAATTTTAGTTCAAAACAAATTTACTAAACGCATTATATTTATTTGTTTATATGATTTGTTCTCTTCGAAAATATATAAACCGGCCTGGTTTTTTGAAAAATAAAATATGTTTTTTATGTTGCATTAACTCCAGACGTTTTGTGAGACTATTATCGGTGTATGTAACATTAGTTTTAGTGGTGTGGACGTGGTATATACGTATATAGTTACACACATCGTACACACGTCGTACACACTTAACACACACATACATATATTCATACCTATATATATATATTTAATACATTACTTCCGGTTACCAACTGGATCGTTTGGGCAAACGTTTGAAATCGTTCGAATTGCATTATTTATCAGTATTTCTCTCTATCCCAGCATCGTATATACCCACAATACATATCGGCAGTTCGCAGTAAAGGTACAGTAAAAACCTTCACATATGTATAGGTATTAGGTGCATATATATATATATATATATGTATGTATAATATATACACATACCACCAGCGACATGGTGAGGTGGTCGGCTGGGTTCGGTGCGCTAAATATCGGTTATCGATCGTCGTTGTCGTTGTCGTTAAACACACGTCCACATATTATACCGGAACAGTCGAAAAGTTTCCACCTCAGACACCTTCCACCGTTTATCCCGCAACCCTCACCCCTCGTCTTTCCAACTAGTAGAGGTCGTATAAGTGCACGCGCACACACCACGCCAAACACACAATGACATAATTACACTGACCGTCGTAATTCAAAAATATAACCCTAACTAGTAGTGATACATCGGACGGTCGTAGGTAGCGGTGGGTACAGCGAAGGTAGCTGTAGTAAAGTTGGTAACGGTTAGTCGGGAATTCTTATACCGGATGTTTGCCACCCCGATCCATGACCATCCTACAGCAAAACTGATATCCGTTTAGGACAAACGAATGGGATAAACAACAACGTACCATTTGCCGGTGGCGGCCGTCGCGCGACACAGTCAACGGAATCGGAGGATTTACCGACACATTTTCAGACCTTCCGGTATACATATTGGCTATTTGTACAAACATTTTCTCGATACTATTACGATAAAGATAAAATATATATTATATCGCCATCCCCCCACATATATATATAAAATGTGTGTGTGTAAAGGTAGTTTCAACGACGACTTTGACCGCGATGGGAGGGAATGCTATACGATGGTGTCTACTTTATTTTTTTCGTTTGCCTAACCCTTTTGACAATCCAAACGATTCAAATCGCGTCCCCACGAGACACACACTCGCACATCTACACACACATTCGCGTAGTGTTGGTTTGGTGGCTTTTCCCTCACCCCCCGTTAAACCGATTTCATAATTTTTCATTTTTTTCATCCCCTCCTGAAAGATAAAAATAACAAGTCGGTATTGGTTGTCGTTCATGGTTGATGGTGAGCGAGAAAAAAAAATAAATGTACTCCTGTTTTATGGACACACACGATTTTCTTCACTTCCAGTTTTCGTGATAATTTTTTATTATAAATAATAATAATATATATTCAGCGTTTTAAATCATACAGAAACATACCATGGTGCAATAGCAGCACATAATATTTAATTGATATATATGTATAGAAAAAAAAAATCAACGAAATATTTAAAATTTTAATAATATATACCAGTAAACACACGGTAAGCATAATATAACGTGCGCATTCTTTACGATCAACGTAATTATTAACCGGCTTCTAATATTATTTAATTAAAAACATACACGATCATTTTATGGTACACCTATTCGCTAGTTATCACCAATTAGTATACTATTTACATTTAAATATCGACGCCGCTTAAAGTTATGTACATACATATATATATTTTTTTCAGAGAGAGTAATTAATGTTACGAATTGTATAAACGAATAAAGTTCTTGTGTGTGCGATCAATCTCAGTACATATATGACCTGGTTTTTATATGCTACCTACTAATCCAATAATATACATATATTTTATTATAAAGTACTTATCAAAGATATAAAAAAAAATCATTGACGTAGTGTTTTTGCTTAATAAGTTCTGTAATAAGTAAATAATTTTGTAAAGTTGTGTATTTAGCTTTATTAATATTGAGTGTTTTAGTTGGATCATGGATTATAACATATTGTTGTAGCTACAGCAGCGTTGTAGGGGATTTATAAATTACATTTTGCTCGTTTAGAATGTTATTGTAACTAAATAATGTCATTTTATGTAATAACAAAGATAAATTACATCATTTAATATATTATTATTTGATAGCAAACCGTTCTTAGTAACAACAATAATACAAAAATAAAATGAAATCTCATAGCTGATCAACGAAGTATTACTGAGAAAAATAAAGAAAAATACATTAGAATTTGTTATTATTATTTTTTGTTTAAATTATACATAATAAATTGTGAAAGAATTGACGTCCTAATCACATTACTTAAAAATAAATTGTATTATAATTAATTTTGGATTTATAGTTATAAAATTGAATGGAAGCAAACTGTCAAAAGGTGATTTAAGAGATTTAAATTTTAAAACTATAACGGCGTAATGACTTCACTTACCACGGTCAATTTCCTATTATTTATTTTTTTTTTCAAAAAACAGGATGATTATTTGAGAAAAATTGGAGTTACTAGTTAAGACGATGCACTAAAATTCTGTGCTCTTTTTATATTTTAATACGTGTATACTGTATACTTACCTAAGATGTTAATATAGTTTTAGTTGATGGTATATAATAAAAAAATATGTCTCAATAAATACAGTATAAAATAATAGAAAAACTTCAAGTAAGAATAGAAGTCCTATAAACTTAGATTATATTCTTATGGCTTGTATAACAGATTACGATTTTATAAAAATGACTGTGTGTATTTTATATTTTTTGTTTGAGACAGTAAAAATGTTTTGATTAGCAATTGGTAGGGAAATAGTGGTGGTTTATGGTGGAAAATTGAATCTTATTGCCTATTGGTGATTAAAAGTAAAAATTCTTAATACTTTTTAAAGTACGAGTAACAGTCAACAGGGAACAATACAAAATATAAATTTATAAATATATAAATAATTATTCATATAAATTTAAAAAAAAATAAGAATTTTCAAACAAAATTTATTTATCTTAAAATGTTTATATTATTTTTTAAATACATGATAAAATTGGAAAAATATTTTGACTCTTATTGAGATATTTATAAACATTTAAATTTTAAATTGTTTTTCGTATTTTTTTTTTTTTTATATATTAATTTCAATAGGTTGTTTTTCGTTGGGTCAAAATAAATTTGAAAATATACTACAAGGTTCTTCGTGAGTTGTGATGATTACTTTCTTTAAGGTATATGTATAGTTAAAATTTATATTTATAATGATTTGAAGTTCAACTTTTGGGCACATTTTTCAAAATCACGAACATTTGCAAATAATGTTTTAATTAAAAATGTATCAAATATTTTTTTAGCTACAGAAAGAAAATATAATACCAGGTTTTTTTTATAAATATTTCATCCTGTAACTAAAAGAATCTTAAAATATAATATAATAACACACAGATTTTTTTTTACATAGACAATTCAAGTTTAAACGTAATCAAATATATAGAAAATGAATACCGATCTTAGTTATTTTGTCGTTATTTAAAAGTATTGTACGTGAGTAGGTATTTAAAATTGTTGACATATATTATTATTAGTATATTCTCAATATAGTAGAGTATCTAATTTTCTATATTTAAATATTTATGGAAATAATAAAAAACAACAGAAATTGTTTGACGACATCTTAAACATATTATAATGAATGATTTGAAGTGATAATCGTTTAGCGTTATTGTTTTAGCGATATATTATCTAGTTTTTGTTTACCAAAATGATAGATATAAAACAAATTTCTATAATATGTACATACAAAATAAATATTATATAGTGATTAAGAGAGCATAGTGTAACGTATTTATGTATTTCTACGTGTTTGATGTGTACAGTTTCAAGATGGTCCGTCTTAGACATCTTAGATGAATTAATGTTTAATTTATAATGACAATCTGTTTACGTTGTTCAGCTGCCTCTTGAGAGACAATATGTCCTTACATTGAACATTAGTCTCCTTTATTAATTTTAAATTCAAAGTATGGTAAAATGTGTGTTAGCCGTCTTGACTCGATTTATCAGCCATAGTAAATTGGCTTGGGACTATCCAGGTGAGACGTTGTTTGTTTATTAATTATTTCACTCGTTACATGTGTAGAATGTTCTGTTGTATGTTTCAGAGATGAACATGGAGCTATAGGTGGCTAATAAAAATATATCTTAATGAACACCAGGAAATTCATCAATAGTTGTTGAGGCTTAATATGCTTCGTTTGCTTTGCGATGAGCCCAATTTAATATCAAACATTATAAAGTGTAATTGCGTTTCTATAAAAAATACTATTATATTGAATATTCTCGAATAGTTAATTTTTATTTTCTGTTTAAACAAGATAAAACGTAGAATAGTATAGAGTTTAACAAAAATAATTAAAAAACCGTATTTTATAAAATTATTTTTAAGAATAAGTATACTTACAAAACATTATTTAATATTTAATAATTATAATATTATATTATATTAATATTACTTTATGTATTATATAATTATATAAATTATAACATATTTAATTTGTAAATTTATATATATATATATACATTATTTTCTTTACTTTTTAGTTATTTAATCGCAGCACAGTCGATAAATATAAAATAAATTTATAATACATTTAAGAACAATATATAAGTATCAAATGGAGTTAAATGTTTTTAATATTGTATTGTTATTTATACTAACATTTTTTTTAGCTAAAGTACATTCAGTATCTTTTCATTTGATTTACTTAAAAATAATTATTTATCAAATTGATATTTTTTGTATTATAAAAATAAAAAATATGGTTTAAAAATATATTAGTATCCTACTGCAGCAAGTTGCATTACCTAATTATTGTAAAAGCCATAACATTTGGTAACACGGCGATATAGATAGGCAAATCATGTACACTACGGAAGAGTATTAATTTTCTTGTACCTACTTCATTCAAATGTATTATAATAGGTATATTATCTTATTACTTATTACAACATTTCAATACATCAATGTAGGTATTGTAGGTACAATCCAAATTATAATTTCAATTACATTTATAGATAAATTATTCATTTTACAGCCATTTTTTTTTTTTTTTATTATGTTATATCATAAAATTGAGTTTATAATATATTAATACTTATAAATTATTTAAGAATTTTTATTTTTTTATACATATACAATATTACGTTTGATTTTGTTTTAATGATTTAATAAACTTTAAAGAAATGATAATATGTAGTATATTCAATGTTTAATGGAAACATACTCTAGATTATAGACCATCCGAACGACTATTTTATGTTTTATTAGTAAATTATTCAGGGGACGCATCCAGCCTGTGTAATTTAGTTGTAGCAGTATTGAAAAATGTGTTCCAGAGTATACTTATTCCGAACGCATTCTAGTTTTGTTTCTTTCTCAACTAGGTACTGAAATTTACGATTTTCAATCGTTAAACGTTTTTAATAATTTAATACAAGACCAAGTGGCGGTAGCAGTAGTCGATAGTATATCCTATTCGTTTTTTTTCTTTTCGTATTTTCTGATATATAAAACTAAGATGGATTTTTAATAAACGGGTTCGGGTCATGAGCGACAAGCACTGGTAAAAAGCATACGACCGCCAACGTCGTTCGACCTAACACTAACAGGCGCATGGTGGATATACCGCATTTCCCTCTATCAAGAACGACCACGGCATTGGGAATCTCGTTAAAAGGACGGGCAGAAACTAATTGCCCGAGATGTGGGTCATACGGGCTTTAGTAAAAACCACCAAATAGAGGTCCCTAAGGCTACTCGCCGTTTCTATACTGATTCTTCGCGACCGTCACGATGGTCTTTTTTCGTCTTTGAATCAACCCATAATGATATCGTTGCTATTCCTTGGTTTCGTCCAGATCATTTCCGACACTGTTATACGGGATCGGCCAACAAAGTGTCAATAATTTAATAATAAGTTGAATAACCACACGAGTAAAACAATTCGATAAAGTTAGAACCATAACCATAACAGACGTATATTAAATGTATCCTACAAATTTGTTGTTAACTTGTTAGACAGTGCTCTAGACTTTGGTGAATGTTATTTTTATTGAACAGCACAACTTTATGGTAGTGAAATTTTCTCTGAGTGAAAAATTTAACACTCACTTTTCAGCACAAAAGTTAGAAAAGCGTTCCTAAAAAAGTATAATCCGAACAAAGTCTAGGAATAATTCAAAACTGTTCAACAAGTTTTACCAAATTATTTGCTGGATACGTATTTTGTTATGGATGTGTTGTTAACTTCATGAATATGAGTACTGTACGAGCGTAAACGAGCTAAATTCATTATATTGTTAAAACTACAATAACACTTGTGTGACCTGTTTCTGTGGGCTTGAATAAAAACCGTTATAACTGACAACATTCGTTAGTTTATCGCCGTACTGAGATTAATTTTTTTTTTGTCACTAAATATAGTGTTATACACACCCCGACATTTTTCTCATGCCTATGATGATATGAGTTCGCATTTAGTCGTGCGCACTCTGTTCAGTTTATAGAACCACTACGGTATCGTTATACTATCATTGTTGTGTGTCCGTAGTGTGGCATCATAAATTATTATTATGAATGCACGTTGTCGCTATAAACGACTGTTTCGACGGCACACCATGTATATGAATCATTGTTGTTTTTTTACGATTTGTCAATTTATGCGTAATTGCTTAATTTTTCCGATTATTTCCATTCCATTATAAACACTTTCAAATATGCCCAAATTATAAAAGCAATACATTATATTCGTTTTATTAGTATTTTAAATTTTTAGTTTTGGTACGTGCTGCAAATTTCGTTCTAAATAGTTGATTATTATTGGGTAATAATAATATATATATCCTTAGTACGGTCTTCGAGTTTCGCCTAGAAATCCGAGCAGATATTGTATACAATTAATTTGTGAAGAATCTTAAAAAGGAGATTCCGTCATAACCCGATTAAGGTGATTTGTGTAGTTATTACAATAAGACACCCGGAAGACACGGGGAAAAAAAATAGTCAAGCCTCGCCCCTCTTAAACACTCATTGTCGTAAAAACTCGAGCGCTGAAATACAAACGACTCTCAACTGTTGTCATAAAATTAAATAATAACGGTTATTAAACAAAAGTTGTTGACATTCTGTGTGTAATTATTATTATAGCGACGAAAATTACATAATGAGTCTCAATCGTCTTCCATTGCGGGAGTTGATTGTATAGTTTTCTAGGTAACGTAAAGGGGTGGTTGGTTGACCAAACATTTCTTTTGCTTATAAACATTTCAAAATACGTAACGTAGCTAAACAAATTCGATCGGTTTATCGTTACAATTATGTAATACAATAAAAATATAATATTAACTAACTAAATAGATAAATAATTTATCCTAATCATCGTCATTGTAATATTTAGTTAAGAATTTTAAGGTATTTACGCTCATAAAAAGTTGGACGTAAATAGTATCCAAATGCTTGTACAGTTGTAATTTAAAATATAATAATATAGTGTTTAATGATTAAATTACTGTTTAAACTTTAAAACTACTACTCATTATACGGTATTGTAAACTAAATGTACTATAATATAATTGCATACACAAATAAATAGGTAATATCTTCAAAATTAATTCATTTTTATCATACCTATTTTAATTAAAATTAATTAATGTTACAGAGACTTAACATTTTAATTAAATATTTAAACTTTTAAGTTTCTCTCAAAGCATATTTATCTTATGCATAATGCATACGTTTAATTGATAAATTGTATAATTAAAAAAACAACTAATATGTCTACTAAAATACCTCGCTAAAATGTACAAGTAAATTAGACTACAAATTGACTGATATTATGTTAAAATAATTCATCAATCATTTTCACGTTAGATTTTTAATTTTGTTTTAATAATATTTTATTCACATTTTATTTGAGACAACAGGCATCATCATGTGTTTGTTGTAAATTTATTTATAAGTAAATACAATGTAATAAGATTAATTTATAAAGACGAAACTCGAAATTATACTGACTTTTTTTATACATCAGTTTTACTATTTTATTGAACATATAATTTATTATTGTAAGCTTATTTAGAACATAAGAAATAATTTTAAAGTTGTAATAATTTAATCATATTCTACGTATATTTTATACCAGAATAATTTTTTATTTAAAAAAATAATATTATAAAGGTATAACTGATTAAACAAATTGTTATTATTAAATGTTTTTTTCCCAAATAAAGACGTTGTTTTTCTATATTTTATCAAGCTGACTTTAATGTTCCAATCGTATTAAGATCGTCGTAAAATCTATTTGCGCACCAGTTGGTTAATTTAGTTTTCTCGGTCATCTTGTAGTTTGTTATTCAAAACTAATTTCCATAATGACTCGCATACGAACTTAGTTAATTATATGTAAAATATGTTTTCCGTTGTAACTCTATTTCGGCAAACTAGTCATTCCGTTATGGTAGGTATAGCTGATTGCATTTGAGCTCTTTCATTAAACTATTAGTTAATAAAGTTATAAAACATCCACATCAATGGACTTTTTTGATTCTAACCATGAATAATTTAAGTTTAATGTGTTGACTGTTATTAACAAATAACAATAAATAAAATGTATTTATTTTTATTTTTTTAATATTTAAAATTTGTTTTAGTATTCAGTATTTCATATAGTTACTTTAAATATTGTGATTTCATGTAAATCTGTCTTTGTAATCGATAAATACCGATGTATTTAAACCATTATGTTATATTCAAAAAGATTCCGTCCGTTAAACAATTATTATAGAATTTACTTAGGTTGACTGGAGTTAGGTAGTATCTTAAATATCTCGGGTTGACGAGTTAAAAATGTATTTTCCTTGTCGTGCATAGTAATTAGATGGTACATTGCACTTGTGCTGTTCAAAAAATATGCATAATTATAAAATGTATATAAAAATATATTCTTATGAAACAAGAACATATTACGCTACACTGGTTTACGTAACCTATAACCGTGGCAGATTTATGTTTCAGACACTCTATACAAGAGAAGAACATGATACTTGCGTTAGCTCGTCATTACAAAAATAATGAATAAATGAACGTTTCCTAAAATCGTTATGAATGAACGTATTTGTTTTGAAAAAATATGGACCTCAATTTTGAACACTATCAATATTAGGTTTTTAATAGTGTTCACTTTTTTGAACATTAACTATATCCAGTACGTTATTTAAAACTTATTTAATAATTTTAACCTTAACAGTACATTTATAACGTATTCAATATTATACAAATTGTATTTAAATAATAGATAACAATATGATGTAAAGTACAACTTTTGAATTTTCATTAGTTGATTAATGACCTGACTTTAATACACTGTATTTTGTCTAGGTTTATTAATAGCCAATAGCAATGACTTCGTATAATGCAATGAGCATTTAGGGAATCGTAAGACCTTCACTCGCCACATTTAAATGTTTATTTATAATTACTGAGGATGACTGATGATTAATTAATTATGTTCAATTGATTAATGTCAATTGGTTCAACTGGTTTATTTGTCTGAAATCTGCATATTTAAAAACAATTTAATCTCAATGAACAATCATTTTTATATTTAAAATTATTGTTGTTTATAAATTTATAATAATGCAACTTTATTATTGGTTTTCCGTTGTAATATGTTTTTTATTAAACTTTTTCGGACGTTTTTCAATTTCAATGGTTTTCTTTATCATTTTTTTTTCACATAATATGTGTGGGGTGTTTTTTATTATCAAAAATCTTGAAGTTGTTGAATTGAGTTTACCGTGATGCACTTTACGGTATGTCCGCTTTAGCCAACTATTTTTTCCATATTATCATTTATGTATTCTGTAAAATGATTTTTTAGTGACAGCTCTGCTTGCCTAATATATAATTTTTCATAATATGAACGGGATTTCATATACACTGTATGCTTGAAGTGTTCTAAAGATGGTTTCAAATCTCTTGGTTAATAAATAAAATGTACTTTATATTACTTTGGCTCACAATACAATCTAAGTGTACTGACAATCATTCTCTCAAAACATAACAATTGAGGTTTACTTCAGTGACGTTCCTCTGTCGAATTGAGTTTGATTCTGTGAATTCCAATATGAATACACTGCCAAGGAAATTCGAGTGGAAACTCGATAAAGAGTGTATACAACAAGTGATTTAACCAATATTTAATATTAATTTTAAACTTACAAACTATGATAAATGATAAAAAAAATTTATAAGACTAACGCTGTCACAAATTATTATGAACAATAGTTATCAATATCTTTGTAATGAATCTTATTAGAATACTAATATTTACGTATTTTAATTTAAATTATTCATGGGATGGATATATCGAAAAAATATATTAACAATATAAATACAATTATCCTAACCAAAGAATAGAATTAAACAAAGCGTAAAACTTTATTGTGTTGTTAAAAATATGAAAAGTTAAGTAGAGGTTGTGTAAAAATAAAAAGCCAATAACACGAGTAAAATTATTTTTACATCATGACAACATGACTTGATTTAGGTACATTAAACTGTGTAATTAAAAATGACTGTCGAAAATTCCGAAATCGTGTAGAAATTGAGGGCCACTCGGATGAACAATAATCTCTGGCACATGGTCCGATGACATTTATTTTTGTTGCATTTTAATTACATTCCTGTTCCTAGATGTGAGTGTGTGATAATATTAAAGTAATGTTTTAAGCCTCTAAGCCCAAAAATATTATCTTATTATTTCCAGTTGGTGAATTATTTACTGGTTTATATCAAAATGCAGAGTGGACTACTTTATGCACGAGAAGATAAACAAAACGAGTTTATGATTATGTACGTCTGGTCGGATGTGTTTAAATTTTAGGATCACACTAGTTAGAATATGTGCTATAACCAAACACATGACTGGATGTAAAGCGATATGTTTAGGACATTCAATTAAAAAAAAAAAATGCCTATTTTGGTATGTTTTACAATATTAAATCCAGAATATGATTGTATGATGTATAATGTATAATATACTGTATAGACTTACAAATAACGACTAAAAACATTTGAATTCTTTCACAACTGTACACTGTACATATTATAATTTGTAATATTATAATTTGTAATATTATAAATATATTTATAATTATATTTCCTAGTATACATTTTTAATATATTGGATTTGTTCCATTTGGATCGAAAATACTGTTTATAGATTACAAGTAAGGCATTTTAAAATGGAAATGAGCTTAGAAGAGGGAAAGATCTGATAATATTGTTGAGCTATGTTGTTGCAGTAAATGTATTTTTAAAATTATTTACTTTTATAGAAATGTATGGTATTTAATCAACGAGTAATACAACTAATATAAACAGAGATTTTACGAATAATATGTATTATTTGACTGTTAGTTAAGCTCATTAGCTTTATAATATTTTCATAAAAAATTTAACACAGCTTAAGTTATGCATAAATGATATGATTTACGATTTACCTATAGTTTCAAGATTTATACTTATTTTTATTTTTAATGCTGTAAGCTTATGACAGAATAGGTATAATTGGTGTAGATATGCTACATAATGTCTCTACTCAATATATTATTGTAGAATATTTATTTGAAATTGAAATATAAATTATGTATTTATAACGTTATGGATATTATAAAAAAGCTCTCATCATCGAGATGAAAAGTAAAAATAATAATTTAATTTTAAATAGAAATATACTTTATAATGCATTTGCACATGGGAATAAATATGCTTGAAAAGTTTAAATTATGTATACCACAAAATACAAATTATAATATTATGATGAAATAATTCCTATAGACTAATAATTTAGGGAACGTGATGCATATACAAACGTAAACAAAACGTATTATTAACTCATAATTATAAATCATATCTACTAATTATTGCTATATTATGGTTATGAAAATGATTCGAATATAGCGTGATAAAAGTCATTGTTCATACTAACAGCACATCGATAGCTAAAGAGACGTTATAAAAATGAAAACATTTTCTGGTTATAGAATAAAATATATATCTTAACTCGGGTGTATGGGCTGATAATAATCAATTCGTTATTTTCAGTACGATATAATGAAACGTTAAACATTTTCAATTTAAATTCAACATAAATAAGTATTTATTGAGTCAGACAATTTTGTTTGGTAGAAATTACATTAACCGTTTATTACCCTAAAATAGTATTTATATATTCATACTAATTATAAATAAAAACAATAGCTGGTTTATGAATATCTAAAAAATAAAAAATAAACTGTATGTAATTATCAGAATTTAAATGTATTTTAATCATCCCATTAAACAATATATTAAAGTCAAAAAGGCTTTTTTGGCTTAATTAGAAAAAAATGGTTAATCCATTACTTTACTTTGTTTAGCATAAGCAAATGAGTAATATTTTTTTCAGAAGCATCGTAATGCGAGTATTATAATAAACGTATAATGTATAATATGCAATAACACTATTTTTTAAAAGCAAAAAAAATATTTTTACTTGATTAAAAATTATTCATTATTATTTTTTTAATTCTTTGAAATTACAGTAAAAAAAAAAAAAAATATATAAACCTAAATATATTATAGGTGAAAAATTATGTAATATCTTATATATTAATATATATGGCTATGTGCTTAGATGAAGTCGTTCGTCAAGACCTCTTCGTTGACTGTGGTATATGATATAATTATACGAGAACGACGGCCAGTCATAAACTATTCAAAAACCCCTCGTCCAACAAGCCGAAATTCGACGCGCACACTCTGAAAAAGCGAGGTCGTATGTATTATTTTAGTTTTTATTTCGATTTTATTTTCATCGTATTTATTTAAATGTTTGCTTGCAGGTGGCGTATAAACCTCATTCAGGCGGCACGCGGGTACCTGGCCAAAACGTTTTAAACGCGCCTAAAGGTGAAACTTGATGTTTTGCCACATTTCCAATTTTTTCTATATAAATCATAACCATTGGCTCACCAGTCAAGTCGGCATAATATATCGGCTGATATCGATCCGTTTTACCCACCACACGAGCACCGATGTTAAATAATAAATTACCAAGTCAGTTATATAAATTATATTATTAATTATTATTATAAACCTAGTAACTAATAATATTATATTACCATTGAGATGTATGGAAATATCATGCATAGCAATTTCCAGTGCGATCCGAGCATAGTTTATCGGCGGTAACGGTATTAATTTGATTTTCTCATATGAACTTACGTAATACGTATTCATTACGTACTTATAAAACTTGTATGTCGAACGTAATGGTATAATATTAACACAATTGGGTCACGAAAACCTAACCTTAATGTCTGATCAGATATCGACTAGCACAACGAATACTCATATTGTGTGTATGTACAAGACAACGTGTCATATATTTTTACGTACCTAGCCCTGAAATATGACGAAGGAAAACAGTATTTTACAAAATCAATTAATTATTAGTCTAAAAATATTAATACAATAGTATGTACGAGTATATTAAAATATGTTATTCTATTATTGCGTCGACGGTAATGGTTATGAGTGGATGTAATTTAAGGTAGAAAAACATTTTTCTATATAGTTATGAATGTAATCATTATAAAATTGTTTATTTATTCGTGAGAAATGAAAAATCCATTACAGCCGATATAGAACATGTTCACGAAAAGTAATGATTTTGATGCATAATATTGATTGTTTCCTGTTTACCGTCAATTTGATATTATAAAATAGTTTACGACGACTTACAGATCTATCGCCACTAAACACACGCGAGGAAATTCGTGTAAAACTCGTCGTTGAGTATTAAAACATTTTACTGCGGAATCACGTCAAAACAGTGTTTTTTTTTTTTTTTATCGTTTGTGTACACGCGGGGCGCGGAAACAACGGACGAGCGCACGGACGACGACGGGGTCTCCGAGCCTCGGGACGGGAGGAGGGGCGACTGGGGTTGATTTGGGTCGACGCATGCATACATTATTATCATTATAAATACTCGGCCGTAAGTCGAAGACGCATATATGTACCTAATATCGTGTGTGTGCTCGTATATATATGATGGCAGTATATACGGTTATAGACGGACCCGAAACCGCACGCACGTGCCCCTGGAATGATGCGATACGACTGCGGCCGAGGCAATCCATCAGTGGCTCGTAATCATTTAGCCGCAACAATCCACTGTTGTGCTCACGGGTGTATAATAATAACAGAGTGTGTATATACGAGTGCGTCTGTGTGTGTGTGTGTGTGTGTGTGTGCGCGCGCGTGTGTGCGTGTGGGTGGGCGTGCGGATGAACGGGCGTGAGCGTGTCTATATAATGCCGCCGTAGGTAGGTGAGCAAACGGACGCGTTTTGCGAGCGATGAATTTATGGTAGCGAATTTATCGTCGTCCAAAAATTCTCTCTCATCGCGTCGTACGTGTTTGTGACGTTATGCGTGTGTGTATAAGTGTGCGTGCGTGCGTGTGTTTTTCATCATTTTTTATGCACCGCGAGAAAATCCCACCGAAAACATGAACGCAAACCGTTTCGTTCGATTAAACCGCTTCCAAGCGACCTGTTATGCGCGCGTATATGTTATTTAATAATATCATTTATACGTATAATAATATATATATATATATACATATCCGCCTAGTCCACGTGGCGGTTGAGGCGTTATGACGTTTAAGATATTGGTTTCCACACACCACCGCCGTTGTTTTAATATTTTAAGGAGATGAGGCATGACCTCACACGTAGTTGGTCGGTCTTTTGAAAATTCACCTCTCCCCCCCCCCCCCCATTCACCCGTATCACACATATGTATATGAACTATCGATTATATTCATAGTCCATGGGGTGTGTGTATTTTTAACGATACACTGTTGTTGTTTTTTTATAATTTTTCTGCAAACTTCAAAACAATCAATAATTAAATAAAATCGTTTCATTATTTTAAATTTCGTGGTGTGGTGTGGACGTATTACATAGAGGTTTTGATTTATTTTTATAAAAAATCACCGTTTTTCATTGTAGCGATAACTCCACAAGAATATATGTTTATTGTTTACATATATTCCACGTATTGGTTTTTGTATTTAAATATCCTTGAGTATTTGTTTAACTATGATTTCACGTACTTATTGGCTTTCATATTCCGTCCGGTTAAATTACCGTTAAATTTACATTCTTTTCATTTTTTGTTGTTGTTGTA
Organism: Schizaphis graminum; assembly: GCA_020882235.1. Lineage (NCBI taxonomy): Eukaryota > Metazoa > Arthropoda > Insecta > Hemiptera > Aphididae > Schizaphis > Schizaphis graminum. The sequence continues at coordinate 91,842,318 of CM037032.1, forward strand.
ATTTTACAAATATATTTCTTTATGTATAAAATAAATTAATAAAACAATAATCGTTACGTTGTTGTTCGGTGAAAATAGAAATTGTGCTTTTCATTGCGAAACAAAAATATCGTGTGCCTCTAAAGGGTGTTTGGTTGGTGAAATAATTGTATTATTCAAACATTTTTTTTTTTAATTATGAACGTTATTATTGTACAAAAATACACAGATATCTTAATATAATAATTGTAAACGTTGTCTGCAATTTGTTCAACGAAAAATACGCATACGAAAAAAAATGTACAGTCCCGTTGCCATTTGTTTGTAAACGAATAATTAAAACTTATTAATTATTATCATCCTACAATGTTTTCCCAGAAGTACTCAAAATAATACGTGTATATATGTTTGTATAATAATGTAGTGTGGTAAATTTCAACAAGTTTTACCTAATTAATTTCATTAAAATGTTTGTACATAATTGTCTGTTGTTACAACTTTACGAATTACTCGAAAATTTTATAGTGGTCTGTTTTCATCCGTGTGGTGTTTCTATTTTTTTTTTAAATCAACTTCAAAGTGACCCACAAGTTGATATATATATATTCTATAATTGTAGTTACATAAATATATTAATTACTATTACCAAAAAGATTTATGTTTCCAATAGTTGATAAGATCAAACGATGACACTCTAAGCGAACACAAATACGTGTAAAATGGTAGGTGTAGAATATAACACCACAATATGCACGGCACATGTTCAGATAGGTACTGACAGTATGGCTTAAGGCTTTTGAGGTTTTAAAAGAGGTTGGTATGAATAGAATAACGAAAAGAATTTTTTATTTGATAGGGATTTGTTGACGTTACAAATGTCATTCAGAGGTCAAGTACCATTTTTCATATTTAAATAGGAAACCCTTTTCAAAAATAATTTATCAAAAGCCGTGTAGAAACTTATGGCTACCTAATCTTTATCTCGTTATGTATGAATGGCTTTGATCAAGTTTGTCATAAAATATATTTAAAAAGATTCAAGGAATTTTACGTTTACTTTTTTGAAATTCCAAATATTTTATCTACCCAAACATTTTTAAATATTAAACGCAATCTCTACAATAATATAAGAAGGTTGAAAATATACCATTAGTAAGAATGTCGTGATTTTATATATTATATTTAAATATTGTGTATTACTATTACTATTACTATGTCGTCTACGCTACAACCAGCATATTTAAAATTCAGAAATATTTGTTTTTTAAACTGCGGAAACCAACAATACAGACAATTAATCTTAACACGATGACCACCTGTTGGTTCATTGTTCATTGCTCAACCTTTGATGTACTTCAATAATACACGTATTGTTCAGTCGCAAGAGCTTTAATAAATTCCGGTTCGATTCTCTAGAACCTCGGTATTTGATATATCGGAGACGTACTGGGTAACTTATGACCACTGCCGACTTTTGTGCCTTTTGAATTATAAAGGAGAATTATTTTCACTCTCCATCTCTATAGCCTTCTATTTTCTTATCCTCCATTCCATTTCAATGGACCGGAAAAATGACCACAGACAGTAAAATAGACGGCCGGGAAAGGAAGTTATATCCAAGAAAAACTTCGGTAATACCATCAACTAAATAATTTCTGTGCAGTACTGAAATGGTCGGTTCGCAAAACTTACTCGTGAATGTCTATTACGATTTTTTCATTTACCCCAATAGTTTAAAACCATACAATACTTAATATTTATTCGCTCGATATGATATAATTTTACCGCTATAGATTTTGTTTATTTAAATTTAGTCACATGATTAGTCATCAAATAGCACAAATTTAATAGTCATTTTTCGGGAACGTTTAGAATAATGGGCTAAGGTATATTATTACAATATATATACATACAACAGATTTATATAATTCGATTCCAATCCATCGCATCGTTTATCACAAGAAACGTCTAGACATAAACAATATCAATTGATCAATATAGTCTTCGAAATTTACCAGAAATCCACTAGGTATTATGTAATATTCTAAGAACATTTTGATAAAATACTATGAGCATTGATTGAGACTAATTGTATAATTATTTACAAAATTAAAAAAGGTGTATGTTGTAAGATAACATTATGTAAAAATAAGTAAGTTAAAAAAAAATACAAAACGGAAAATGTTGTGCAAAATTGTACTATAATATTATTTAGAATTTATTATATTATGAAACATATTGGATATAAATGTATTTATGATTCAAATCATAAAAAGTATACTATATAATATACATTATTATTCCTGAGGCAAACTACAACTGTACGTTTATATCAAGCAATTTATATACATTTATTTTTTTATGTTTAGTTTATTTGGTGCCTTAGGCCACATCACGTTTTATATATGTTTTCAATAAATATTCGTATTTTAGTATTTTAGCACATAGATAAAAATGAATACAGAAGTAATAGTAATTGTATAACCTGTAATAAATCATTGTTTGCTCTTTTTTATATTTGTTTATAGTTACTATATAATGTTGCTTTCCGATAAATATTTACAGGAAATCGATTTCTTGGCTCAAGATTTTAAAACATTCTTGTGATTTCGCTTAAATCATTTATGATTTACCCTCAAGATAAATTAAAATCATGTCATCTATGCATCTTCCCTTCGCACAAATAGGTAATTTCCTTATTGGATTTTTTAATTGCAAAGAATTACATTCAATATCAGACTTTTTAAGCGATAGACAATTTAGTGATCGGTTATTCCAACGTTTACTATATGTATTCTGTATATAACGTTACTTTTTTAACATTTCAATGAACAAAAACGTTTTACAAAGAATATATTTCTCTAACGTAAGTGTTGTGTGTATAGATATATATACTTTTTAAGGTTATTCGTATTATTTTATTTTCTTTTATAAATTGTGCATTCTTTCTTTTGAAAGGTCGAATTTCCGACCGATTCGCACGAATAGACATAAGTAAACCTAATATATAGTATATATTTATAAGATATATAAATACTTTACCTATAGGCGTATAAAAATAAAAAATAAATATTGTATAAAATGATTAATTTTTTTTTAACGTTATTTCATTAAAATAATTAACATGGTTAAAATAAATATGTAGCTAAGCTAATTAATGAAAATGCGATACGATATAGTATACAAATATCTATTTAAGTATACTTATTCATAAAATTAGTTTCATTTCAACGTCGATGTTATTATTTATTTACCTAATTTTTTTTATTAGACACCCACAGTAAATAATATCAGTATATGAGATGTATTGTACAATATTTCAACAAAAATAATTAAGAAAATAAAGCGATTTTCAAAATTGTTTGCTGAAATAACTACATATAAATATGTGTAAAATAAGATTTATTTATTTGTTCTATTTGTTCAAATAATTTTTAATTAAAAAATTTGATTAATTATACTGGTTGATTATTTTATTGATTAATGTTCATTATTTAAAAATCTATTAACGTTTTTGAACGTAATTTCTAGTCGAAATAAAATAAAACATATTTTTAGTCTAATATATTCTATTGTTACCGTTATATATATTTTAAGTTTTTTTTTTGTTTAATGACTACATACATTTTATTTTTATATTGTTAATTAGAATATTTTCAGGAGTATTTTGATACATAAAAATCGAAATTCGAACGAGTAGTTTATACATTGTAAGTATTTAAAGTGTTTGTGAGCAGAGCAGAATGGAGTGGGTACGGGGATACCTCGCAAAATGTTGGTCTACTACTCCACTAACTTAAATTTTAAACACTTATAACTCATAAGCTGCTCTTCTGAATTTCGTTTTTATACATCGAAATATTCCGAAAAAATATTCTGCTTTGAAATTTGAAATAAAAATGTATGTTTCAATTAAAAAAAACTTAAAAATTATAACGATAATAATGATAATTTTTTTGAATGTATTGTTTTATTTCCACTGTGGATCATATAAAAAGATATTTTGAAAAAACTTAATATTTTTTGAAATAATGAGTGCTGTTTAATAAAATAATGGCCTTGTATAAGTATTACTTTTTTGGTTGAAATTGGAAGAAAAATTTAAGTTTACATCAACAATGATTTAAATTGTTGAATCAGACCATTTTGAAATGTTTACATGCATAATAGAGGAAAGACCATAACAATTATAAACTGTTTTACATAATAGAGTATCAAGCTCTACACATTATAAGTTTCTTTGTTAAAAGTTTCATATTATGAAAAATAAAAATACATGTGGATATATAACTTAAATGCACTTTTACTCTTGAAATACTATCACATTGTTCTTCTACGAAACATAATAGTAAATAATACTCTTGTGTATGTAAGTGTAACGTATTATAGTGCTTTGTTCTAGTTATAATTATTATCATTTTAAAAACAAATAGTTTATTTTTAACTCTATATATTATGTCTTATGATATAACGTATTTCGTTAGCCGAAGTGATATCGTAATAACTATCGACAGGGAAAAATGAGTATTTCACTGCGATTTTTAGACAGACTAACGAAAACATTATTTTATTGTTTTGTATGGGAGCAAGGGACTGAATTCTAATAAATAACAACGTTTGCCAATTGCGTGGTGGAAATCGATAACATATTTTAAAATAAGTGGTCGTTTTGTATTGAAAGCGAAATGTGATAGTACATTGTATATACATTTTTAATAAAATTTCTTTCATTTATCTTTATTGGGATAATATTATTTCACTCACAAATGCTGGTAACATTGAATTTGAATTTGTATACATATATTGATATACACGCAAGTTGATTACGAGTTTCTTCTCCACGACAATTTGAATTGTATAATAAATGAATTGAGTTATTACATATTTATGCGTTTCGTTATTATTATTTTCTTTTTAATGTTCTAACCGGGGGCGTAAAGGACCGATAGATACCTATCAATTTATTTTGTCTATACAACTTACAACTATGCCAATTAAATATTGTACACAATTGTAATATATAATTTGCGTATTAAGTATATACCATTTGAAGAATTTAAAAATATTTAATAAAAACGTCTCATTGTTATGGGGTTTTTCTTTAAATATCGATTTGAATACTATGTATTATCATTAATTATTATTTTATAAACAGACCAGAAAATAACAGACGTTAAGTCCCAACCAATACCTAAAGCGTATTCAATAAGATATTTAAATATGAAATAACAAAATAAAATAAATGTTTTGAACAATTATATATTACAACTTAAGTTATACAAAACAACAACAAGTTCTAATTAAACGAAATGTCAAATGCATTCAACCTGTGTTCATTAAACAATGTGCCGGATAAATTATTTCACTTGCCATCGCAAAAACTATAATTCTTCAACGCGAATTGTTATTATTCACGTATTTCGTATACGCTCGAAAGCTGGACAGTCTGCAATATAAAAGATTTATCATCTTCATAGTACCGAAACCTTCTTAATTCTGACATCGAGTCGGTAATTTATCTTCTACTCCTGTTGTTTCACATCGATCAATTCCATCAAACTATATAATTCAAACTCGTAAAACGATAATCAGCTACGCTTATTGTTAGCTCGTTATTCGAAGTTCGCTTTACATGCACACAATAATAATAATATGATATTATATAGGTATCCGCCGAATCGTTTTTATATAAGCGTCGCGTCCGAGCCAAATAAATTCCATATTGTTATGACTATAACCATCGTCATCGAGTTAGTACCTAAAATGTGTAGATAATAAGCCGTACAACGATCTTTAGTATATTATATATTGTGTAATATTATTTATTCAATCTGAATGTCGATGATTATAGTATGGCGATTCTCACGCCACTGCTGCACTATGAGTAATCTTTATTCCTATTGCGACGACGTAAAGAAATATGTAATTATAATAATTGTCATGCGTTCGCGAAGATAACCAGGTAATAAGAGCTCGTAGTTGGAAGTATATAATTTATAGAACGTGTCGAGTACGTTATTTTGTGCGTAATTAACTCGTCAGCTCAGCGTAGACTGTATAGTGTATAGTTGCCGGGCGACTGACGATGTACGTAAATTGATTTATGTTCCAGAAAAATCTAGTCTATTTCGGACGAATTATGTCATAAATATTTTATACACAACACTTTAGTGGAAGTGGCTTAATGGCCATATTGTTAACCAGCATGAAAACCAACTAACATGGAAATAAATGTAGACTGTAATATAAGAAGTAAGGGTCATATTTTTTTTTCTATGGAATTAGTTTGAATTTTAGTTAACCCCTTAGAGATGAAATACATATTTTGATTGTCATGTAGATCCGGCGCACTCAACAAAATGTGCATGTTATTTCAATAAAGATTCAAAATGGTTTGACAGAATATTTTTTATTATACGGTTAATAAAACTTGTTTATATAGAAATAGACAATTAAATTCATGAATATTTAAAACAATTAAATGCTTGGTTGATTTTACGATATCAATAATTAATCAGTTGATCGAGAATTCATATATTTTAAATAAACTTACGAGTATATATATTTTTTTTATGCAATTGTATATTGTTAAGCCCATAATCTATAATATTAATGTAAATATATTATGTTAAGTTAAAAAACATTCTTGTTAAATCTAACACAAAAATAATATTTTTGACAATGGAATTTTGTTATTATCGTGGATTATATTAGTGAATTAAAAAAAAAAAAAAACAAAAAAAAAAAAAAATGATTAAATTAAAGAGTGGGTGTGGTGAAATATTAGTAGGCAGAAGTAAAACTAACTTAAGCAATTTAAAATCGTTAATTCAGATGTTTAATCTAATCTCTAACAGTAATGAAAAATATGAATATTGATTATTACTTTAAACAAGTCTAATAATATTCATCATTAATAATTAATTATATTATGAATAACGCTTAAAATGCTATTTTTTAAATGTGTGTATGGCATTATATAAGCTTCAACGATGCGATGTACAAGACATGGACAAAAGAAGATGTGGTACTGTTGCATAGTTTGTGGATCAGTTAACCCCAATGGTTAGGTATTCTATGGAAGAGCATTCTTTAAGTACGTTAAAGGTAATACTAAAAACACCTGCAAGGACAAACTAGGCTACTAGGCTAGATCCGGAGAATCGGTATGGTTTCAATGTCTGTTACATTTGGTGGGTATTTTCAAGGAATAACAAAGCTTCACATGAAGGAAGCAGATTATAAGGCTGGTCTTTGAAGCAACCAACGAGCAATACGCGTTGTTCCCAAAGATTAAATAAGTGATATAATACTATAATGTTGAATTTTGAAATGTGTTTTATTGCTGTATGTTCATCATAATTTTTTTTTACAGTCCCTTTTGACCTATTGATATTTTGACAAAATTTATTTGATCGATATTAATAGAGCCGAATTTAAGTTTTGAGAGCAACTATTAATATATTGAAGGGCCAAAAAAAAAAAAACTACACTTGATATTTTCCTCCGCTACATACAAAGAAATTTATTTGTTTTTTAAGATTATTTTGAAATATATAACAGTGAGCGTAGTCTAAATGACTAAATGTAACATGTTTAGATGTCGTCGCATACCTTGTCAGACAAAAAAAAGTATGGTTTTTAGTATATATATTAGGGAAGGACTGAATATACGGTAGTTATTCGGAATCCGGCCTATTCGGTCAATATTTTTGGGATTAATTTATATTCGGCTATTCGACGTATTTTATTAATATTCGGTCAAGAATGACCGCGTTCAAGAATTGAAGTGCTTGATATTTAAATTTTTAAATTAAATAATATAATCATTAATCACTAAAACCTTGTATAATAATATGATCTAAGCATTAATCAGTACTCAGTAGGTATTACTTATCAGTTATTAGTGTTATTACTATTCAGTATAAGAAGACAAATTTATCTGCCAAAGTAGCAACTAGCAAGTGTAGGGAAGGACCGAATATTCGGTAGTTATTCGATATCCGGCCTATTCGGTGAATATTTTGGGATTAATTTATATTCGGTATTCGGTTTTTCCAATATTTCTAGTTCAGCACATCCTTAATATATATATATAATTATTTATTTTCACTTTATCCGCCTAAAATTATCATATCTCCAAACTGTGTACGTCCTTCTGTTTGATCACAATTACTTGGTTATTGTTCTGGGCATTCGTATTTATGCTTTTAGTTATATAGGACGGGTGACTAAAAATTAAAAATGTTTGTAGTTTATACCTACTTTATATTTATATTGAGTCTTTCACTGTGCGTGATGGTCTGCGACTACCGTCCAGAGCCGAATTCAGGACCGTCAGAACCATAACCAAGTGGACGCGAACTATGAAAATTATTAAATATAATAAATATAAAAATATATATAAATATACAAATTATGTTTTGATTTTACGTTGCTCATTTTATATTTTAAATGTATAATATTATATTTTACTGTGTGAGTCATTAAACGTACATTATTAATAAACATTATAAAAAAATTTTAATTTACTGAAACGTAAAAATACATTTTCATATCTGAACCTACTATCTTCCATATGAAAAAAAAACAAATGCATATTTAACTTTATCGCAACTTTTGCAATTTAATGCAGCTTTATTTTTCTCATTGCAATCTCAAATTAGCACTAATAAATATTTGACAATGCGAATATGTTCATTCTGCTAGGTAGGTGCATAGCTTACCTCACCTGTGTAATTAGTTACATATTGAACTGCTTAATACACGACGTATATTTGAATAGAGATTATCTATTTTATCACACTAAATGTACGTATAGTTAAATACTGAGAACATAAATGGAGAAAAATATAAGGATATTAGAGAAAAGGTCTTAATAATATATTTAAGTGTATTTCGTACGATTGAAGAGAGTAAAAATACAATGTATATATAGTTTCAGCGTTTGACGAAATTACACGTTACGACGAATCTTGTGATAAAACGGCGATAAACCACGAATTCGTTTCGCTAAACGCTGTTTTATTTGCAGAAAAGCCAATTTTTGTTGTCCATAAAATAACCGTTGGAAGGTCACTGCGAGCCGTTACCACACATTCGGCGGGCGTAACCTTTTAAACGGGCCAAACTCGCCGCCGTGCAATCGTTTTATTAGACGTGCCGCACATAACCGCGGTCGACGTGTTATTGTTGCCAATGGCCAAAGTGTCTCCCGAGCTAATATCGCCAAGGCGTACTTACCTACCGTTACCGTAGCGGACGATTTGAGCACATGTCTGGGGGGTCGAGGGTAAGATGGAGTTAGTGGCCAGTTGTGTGTGGGCGCGCGCGTCGTTATAGGCAATATGGTATTTATACCTTAAAGGAGTTGAATGAAAGTTCAGCAAATCCCACGAGGACAAACCAGTGCACTGCGGTTTAAGTTGACCTTATGCGCGTGTGCGTGTGTGCGTGTGTGTGCTGCGTGTTTCACAGGAGAGAATGCACTTTAAAAGTGAGGTAAGAACGTGGCAGGAAAAGTGAAACACAACGTCTGTGAGTGGAAAATAATAATAATAATAATAATAAAAAAGTTTCCCTCTCCGAATGCAACAATAGCGTGGCGCTTTTGAATAGAATTCTCATCTTAACGATTATTTCCGAGTGTTCGTACGGAATTGTGTGCGAGAATTTACAAAATAAATAATAATATATACTACAGCGAGAATTCATTTTTTTTACCTCAATGTTTTTTATTTTTATTAAAAAAAGAAAAATATATCCTCATTCGGTTAATTTGTTTGTTTGCCCTCGGCTTGGCTGAGTGGTTAATACATATATTATTTGACAACATTTGCATAATTTATTGATACTAGAATTAATAATAATAACTTTCTTAATTGCATAGATATCAACACATAAAATAAGTTTTATGCTCATTGTTTATTGTATTGACTCCCAACGTTGACAAGACGTACAGTAATGTTCATTATTTTAATACAACATGATCAGATGTAAAATTGCATAAAAATTAAAAATGAATATATAATAATCTAATTTAAGACATTTTTCTTAGTCGTAGAAAGATGTTTACTAGAAATTCGTCAATTATTTTATACTTAAACTTTTGAAAATAAAATAATCACAAAATTCGATAGTTTGATGAATTTTCAAAGAATATGCTAGTTATTTTGTCGTTATTAAAAAAAAAAAATAAATAAAAAGATGTTTTTACTATGAATTTATTGTATAACAAATATAAATAATATAATACAATATAGGGACAATGTTTTTTTTTCATCACCATTTTGAGTTCAAATATTTAATAAAATTCATCAAAAAAATAGTAAATTATTTTTATTTAAAAATGGCTAGCTTTTTAAAAACACTTAAGTCTTTATATTGAATTCTAATATTTTATTTGTTTAAATAAATATTACATATAATTCTAAAAATTTTGCTCAGGTAATCTCCTGCTATGTTTTGGATAGTTATGGCAGTTATGACCATCTCAATTATTTATATAAATATATGGACTTTTCATCATTTTTAATGTCATACAAATATTATGTAACAGATCATGAATATTAATATTTTAAGTGTATAACTAACAGTCTATTAGTATGATAGTCTTATGGTAGAATTAAGAACCGTTTATTTTAACTAAATAATCATTTTAATGATTAAAAAAAAAAACAAAAAAACTATTACTTATGCAGTGATGATTTATATAAAAAATACAACTATAGGTTTTATGTTATGAGTTATAATTATAATTATTTTGTATGTTGTTAACATAATTATATTTTAATTTTGCCACATCAATATGTGATTTAATTAACTCATTGTTTTCGTGTTGAAATTCCATTTTTATAATGTACGAAGTTTATAATATTAATATTTTAGGGTTTAAGATTCTCAGAAAATGAGAATATCTAATTAAAAATGTTAATTTAGAGTTACTCAAATTTTTAAAGTTAAAAAAATGGATGCTTTGCCCCCTTTTAATCATCATTTTTTTTAATACGAATATTAAAATACTCATTTTACAGTTTTAATTAATGGTTTTGTATGTATAAAATATGATGCATCTAAAATGAAAGTCATTTCAATACAAGTTTTTATTATTTATAGAAATTAAGAATACACATTCGAATTATTATATTTCTAAAATACCGCATTGTGAATAAAATAACTGACCATTTATTGTTAAACTTTCCCAAACTCTACATCAAGGTGTGACTAGGGAGACTGACGAAATAAAAATATATATTCACGCATAAAATACTTAATGGGCGAAATTCTTTGAAAATGTGACCTAATTTAAATATGTAAATTGTTATTTAAATTCGCAAATAAGACGACTAGTGTTTCAAGAAACCTGTATTTTAAAATTTTTTTTTAAGCATATACCAAGCTTTTAGCCGACATCTGGGGGTAGAAAATAAAATTTTTTTAAATGTTTTAACAGTCCATTACATGTTTCTATCACTTCTGTCTATAGATACGTAAATGCGAAGTGTACGTCTCAAGGAAATTGTGTAAAACGTACAAACATAATATTACTGTGTATATATTTATATAACCACGATACGTTTTATGAAGTGTACAAAAATATTAAAAAAATCGATTTAATAATTTTGTGCGTTAAGCGCGATGTTATTTTCACTAACGGCATTTTGTAAATACGTTTAATACGTATTTTTATTTCTTTTTACTTAGCATTAAGCGAAACGAAATGGCTGATGTATTTATGTGTGTATGTGTCTCAGACACTTATACATATATATTTAATAATAACCACGTGTTTTGTACATCTAAAGTATACCAGCACTCCGAGGTTGTCATCGGGACCCGGCGACCGCCACTCGTGAAAAATGAGTTCATTTCGGGCAGCAGTGTTCTCAATCATCGTTTTCCGGCGCGACGGTCGGAAGGCGGGCGGGCAGTCCCCAAGGCCATTTATCACCGGAGAGGCAGATTAGCGGCTGTCAACGGACAGGAAGCTTTTGGAAGGCGAGTAGTGAAAAAAGGAAAAAAACCCGTCCTCCGTTGTCTAACAAATTGATTAAAAGCTACCCAAACCGACGCGCCGAAAACTTGACACACTCGTCTGGCTTATGGGGTGAAATTTTTCGACGAGAAAGATACGGTGGGTGGTGGCGAAAAAAAGTAGGTAACGATAGAGGCCGAGGTGGTTTTGACGTGGGAAAAACAGAAAGCGGTGGTCTCGGCCATAACAAGCGACAATAATGGAGGTGATTAATAAAATGAGGGGCGTTGATATAAAACTTCCGAAACAATAGACCATTTCGGGCCCGGCACATAGAACCTGGGATTTTCGAAATGACCTCGTATACATATTATATATACTTTACACAGCTCGAGTAGACAACGCGGGATTTTTTTTTGTTTCTGTTGAAAACATTGGTTTTTGCCAGCCGTTAAGCCATTAAAATAAAACATTTATAATATAATATTATATATTATATAAAAGGCGATTATATCAAGCGGCAAAAAAAAAAAAAACCCGTAAACCGCCGGAGTAGTTTTTCAACAAAGTATAAAAATGCTAATAGTATACGTTTACAGAACGCACGGAGTATGTACAGGACGATTCGCCAAACATGTCAATTCCCTTTTTTCTTAAATACCTATAACCTAATGTAATTAATCAAAATCTGATTTTTTGGAATTTTTAAGTTTATTTTAATATGCAGTATTTTAGAACACTTGATAATTATTAGATCATCCAAAGAGTTCTTTAATACGATACAAACTTTTACTTTTCAAATGAGAACCTTTATTTCCAGGTTGGATTAGGTATTTTTAAAATAATTTTCAAGTGTATAAATCAAAATTTAACCGAGTAATATCCAAGTTATTATACATATTTTAATGATTACGGGTTTAGAAAATATAGAGACTATGATAATTTGAAAATTATTTTGATTTATATTGATCTATGAATATTCTATAACTTGTAAAATTTAATAATACATCATTTTTTGTTTTAAACCGGTTTTAAGGACTATTATCCTAAGTACGAGTATACAAATTTTGATTACTCAGAAACTAATAATTTTAATTTTGATTCAAATATATCAAAACTTTCAAAAAATTATCTACTGAATCATTTAAAGTATAAAAAGATAGTCCTCATTTGAAAAAAGAAAGAGTCACTAAAATATTGCTACAGAATATTTTTAAGTGGTACATAAAATACAGACTATATCATACTCAAGAACAGTCGTACTGCAATTCTTACTAATGACCACCACGCACTAGATGACACAGTGCACTGAATTTTAATAGACGTGTTGGTTGAAAGTGAAATTTACGGGGAGCAAGTAAGTAAAATAAAATAAACCTAATAACAATAAAACTTCCTATCGTTGTTTTTCACAAAAGAAAATTAAATTTGTAGCTACTATTGCGTCTAAAATATCTCAAATAACAAACTACATTTTTATGTTTTTTGGTAATCGTATAAAACAAAAAATGTCATATTTCTGGATTTCATTATTTATGTAGGTATTATTAATGTGTACAGTGGTTTATGTCATATTGACTAATACATCTGAATAATGAAATATAAGCTTAATTATAAGCTACCAAACAAGAAAATTGTACTTATATAATAAGTGTATCTTAAAAATATTATTGAAAAGTTGTCATATATTTATAAAATTAGATTTTTTAACGGGTAAAATACGTAAATTATTCCAAACGTGAATTGATTTACATCAATTAGTTATAAATACACGTTATAAGTGAGATGATTTTATTTACGTAAGTTAATTATTTTGTCAGTGTTATTTTTTTTTTTTTTAGTCGGTGACTATAATAGCTCAGGTTATCGGTATTTTAACTTTCTGTTTTATTATTTTCATTTTCTACAGTTTTGTAAAACAATGTGTACATGAACAGAAAATAAAAACGGATAAACGTTGTCATATTAAATAATAATTATTTTTTCATTTTTTTTTTTATGTCATAATTTTTATATTAAAACACACGTACGCATAAAGTTGCATTGTGATGTGCGGATTTCTTTTTATGAGACATAAACGATTTCTACTTATTTTATTTTTTATATGGAAATTCTCTCGATTGTAAGTAACGACAAAGCTACACGTTCGCTTTATATAATAGCTTTATTCATCCAAACATTAAACCATAATATTCGGTACACTTTTTTCACGATAACTATAAATATCTTTATCTTAGACTCTGAGCGTTTACCGTAATGTTTTTTACGCTTGAGAAACTTCAAAATTTAAAAAACATATATTATATGGTATACATTTAAGGTACTTAAAATGTATCACTTCTAACCTAAATGCTAACCTAATATTAACACTCGTAGTAGTGGTTGTATAATATATAACATAATGTTCCATTTTCTGTTGACAAAAGGGGCGTTGGAAGAAGGTAAAACCGTCTTTTGCAGTCTAAGTATTTTACGAACGTCGTTCGACCTTTAGACAATCCCAAAAGGGGCGGGTTGAATGTTCTGGATGCGCCAAACTTGTTATTTAACAATCGTGTTGCAATTGTCTCTAACTAGCTATTCCTGTGTAGTTACACTAGGATTCTTCTCATGTTCATCAGTATTTATTTCTGCTGAGTAATACGACATTAATACTTGTCATTTTTCACTATTGTCTTAAGCAGTTAGTCAATATGCACAGTACAATTGACCATATAAAATAATTTATATAAATGTTAATTGCTTGTAAGCCGTGTATGCCAATTGTTATATAATATACAGTTATATAACAGGAGGGTTATTGTTAAATATTAGTCATTATACGATTAAACACATTCATTTTAGCCTTTTGTGTACAATTTCCAAAATAATCAACATCAAAAAATGTTAATTAAATTTAAGTAATTTGTATATAGTATTCATCAAATATTATTAAATATTTCGTTAGGAATCCAAGTTACTGGAAATATTTTACATACGTGTTTGTTCAAGTATAGATACTTACGTGTACAATTAATTCAACCGGATATTCTAACAGAACTAATGAACGTCTGGTTTTTATTTAATGATTTATATATTTATTTATTTGTTATAAACACTCAACAAATATGTGATGCTAATGCCGAATATATACTTTCATATCATAAAGCACGTTATGTTATTTAAGTTTGAAATGATAATTTATACGATATCTTAAATAAATAATATTAAGTAATGGTTATGTAAATTCAGAAAATATAAAATACTTATGTTTACTAAACTGAGTAAGTACCATAAATCATATTGCGTTTATTGAACTAATTCAGAACATATTACATAATAAGTGTTTAAAGTCATATTTGAAAATATGTTATAATTAATTTAAGGTTTTTGAATTAGATGTTATCTATTCTTCAGCGTGTAAAATTATTATGGCGATAACATTAAATAAATTACTATTTACAATTTATTCCACTAATAGCTTGAATTATTTTTAAACCTATAGTGTTATAAAATAACTTTTTCAATTATCATAAGCATGAATAATGTATGGTTAGTTAAATGTAGGTTAAACATTCGAAGTCCGATAGCTTTGTGGTAGCAAACGTTCATAACGACCAATAAAAAAAAACCGTTTTCATTCCACGGTAAACATCGTAAATGCAATTTACTAATTTTCATTAACATTTCTTGCAAGAATTCCTTCTTTTATTTAAGTAATAACTAATAAGTATGCTCTGAAAACTTCAATAATATACAATACTGTTTCAAAATGTGTTATAAAACTTTAGAAAGCGTAAATCATCATATTAAATTAAAATGTTAATGGTTTAATAATCAAAATAATATGAGATATACTCTTAATTATAAAAGGTAAACATAAATATAATATTATTTCTACAAACTGTTTGCTTTGAAAAAGTTGAACTTTCGGAGTAGGTACCTATAAAGAAAAACAATTATTTTCCTAACACGGTAAACAGAATTTTAAACTTTTTGTTAAAATTAAATTCGTTTGGAGTTAACAGTATATGATTATAATATTTATATATTATAATTTTATAGGTTTTTATTCACATTTAACGCATTTTAAAAACTTAAAAATATTTCACATTAAATTTATTTCATTTTTTTATTATTCAAAATTAATAAAATGAAGGTAGATATAAATAAAATAAGATAAGAAAAGCTGCATCACATAATTATAATTTTATTTGATCATTACTTACAGAAACTTAAATTGCGTTTGATTTGTACCACACCGTAAATATTAAAATATTATGAATTATAACAAACAATTTATTATAACAATTATAGGCAATATAAATATTGTAGGTAATATATTATACATGTGCTCAATTACGTATACAAATTAATATCAAAAAAAATATGCGTTTCTTTGTCAAATATATTTTAGGTATATAAGTATACTGTATATCAAATGTTGCTTTAATTCATTTAATCATAAAATATTCGACATGTTTTTAATTGCCTTAAAAACATTGATCTTGCGATAACTACAATAATTCAATGTGATCAAACAAAAGGTTTACACAGCACTGGATTTTTTTTTTACCAATTTACTAACGATTGAATTGTGTGAGTATTGAAGAAAACGACAAACGTTTATATAATGATGCTGACCAGATTCCATGGTTGTATCAGACAATGAAATTGTATTGGGTTTCTTGTTTAGTAAACGGGCATAATGATAAATGAACGAGTAATGAAGTTTTTTCCATTTTCATTCATCGAAAAATCATTTTAGAGTTTTCATATTTTTCAGTAAGCACATTTTTACTGACTGTGTTTTCAACGATTAGTATTTTTGTTTTATTATAATAATATATTCGTAATTCGTAATATGTAATATTATATTTTAGCTTACATTTAGCACTTTCAATAAATTAAAAAAGTAATGATATCAAGTATTAATTATAAAATATTTAAACAAATTAAATATATAATTAAATTATAGGAGCATAAATTTAATATTGACATTTCAAAATCAATTTATTTATAACACAGCTGATGGATTTATAAATATGCATTGGGTATATTAAAATATTATTAAATTAATTCACATCTTATACTATATTAATAAGTTGATTACTAAACAATAACACATTTATATTTTTTTAAATATAATGTTCTAAATATAAACACAAATTATTACCATACAAAAATGGTATAATAATACATACTTAATATAACCTTAAATCTATATACATAAAAATAATTAATAAAATAGGTTACCTACTATATGATTTCTTTAATGCAAAGTAATTTTTTTTAAATTGATTATGATACTAGTTTTAAGATCAAATATTTCTTACATGACTAAAGTTTTTCTGAAATTAAGAAACATTATTTGTTTTTATTTTGATTTAAAACTAAACTACACTAAGTAAAATAATATTCCTTAAAAGGATAAAATAATCTTCGAATTTTTCGATGAAAATTTTAACATAAAAAAATTGCAAAGATATTGCATAGTTTTATTTTAAATTATGAACAACTATTATTATAAAATAAAATAAAATATTACCACTTAAGATAATTTGAATTGTATAATTTAATTGTTTCGTTTTTAGAAATGTGTTATGGCTTGTTGAATTACTTTGGATGACGTCAGAAGCTTATCCTAATAATAATATTAAGGACTATCTTGTTTGTTTGACCAGATCTTAATTTCGAATACGAAATATCAGCAAAAAAGTAACTCAGAAAAATTAAAGTGCTCGTACTTAAAATAGTACATAATACATTTGAAATGGTAAAAGATAAAAAAGTTCGTTTTGATATAAACTTGAAAAACAATTTAAAGTCAATTATTTTGGTGAATATTATAATTATTATTGGTTTGTAAAACAATGAATAAAAAGAAAATATTTATGAACTGTACTATAATTTAATTGACTCTAAAATATTAAATACTTATTTTTTCAGTTTTGTTCATAATAAATTTTCATTTAGAAGTGTTGCCAAAGTGTTCTTATAGAATTTTATTGATTGAAAATTGGTTACAAATGGTTTTTTAAGAAATTCATTTTTTTAATTGATCGATAATCTTCGAGAAAAAGAAAATTACATTATCTAAGATCTTAGTATAATTTGTTTTATTAGAAAGTAACTTTTTGTATAATTTTAAACTTGTTTCTAACTATTATTTTCATTTTAAGCTCCTTAATATTTTAAACCTTCAATGTTTGTTTAAAAATTATGATACTACCTACATGTATATTTTTTAAATATTTTATATTATCTCAAAAATCTATATTCATATTATTTTTTTATTTTTGTGTAATACAGGGGAAACATTTTAATTTTATTCAATTAATTATAGTGATATTGTTTTAAATATATTATATAAAATCTGTGATCTTGGATTATTAAATGTCACATATTATATCTATTTGAACAATAATTTTATGGTATCATAAAAATATTTACTATTAATTTTTTTTTTTAATTAACGTTCATAACAGTTTACAAAAACTTCTCTTTTACACCATAAAGTATAATATGAAGTTCTACTCAAAATCAGTAATAATAATGTAGTAATTAAAAATATAAATACAAAATATATGTTATATACATTTTATCAAGAACTCGTTATCTCACTGATCTCAATATATAAATTATTATAATTGTATAATGAAATGAATTTAATTTAAGATTTGTACTTGTTTGTTTAAATGAGAAAACAAAACATGAAAGGTTTGTTTAGTTTTTCGTTTTTTTGTATATTCGATATCTTGTAAAAATACTGTTATATTATAATACCCATACAGCGTCTAAAAGTATACAGCGGAGTAGCGATATTGCATATCGAACACGCCGTCAGTACCAATAATTTGCATAAATAAACATTTTTTGTATGCCAATACATTTTACAATAATGGGTATTTGGGAACAAAATTTGTCGATAAAATTCCGATTTGTATTTATTATTTATTTTTTTTTTTTGCGGTAGTCGATCGTAGAGAAAAAAATATGTGCATAATAATAAATATTTCTGAGTAGAAACAAAAAGTACATATTGTTGAGATTCATGTTAGATTATGAATATGAATAACAATATTACAACTAGGTTGTAACAGATAATATTAAATTTTTTCCAGCACACTTTTGTTCATTACAGTTTTATATAAGTCGTTTATGTATTATAAAAAAAGATATAATAAGGAAAAGACGATGTATATAAATTTATAAATTTATCATTTTTATAAACTGAAATAATGTAAGTTACAATATGGTTATAGTTTTAAACATAACGGACTAACGGAGGGTTTTTGTTTTTTATATCATTTTGTTGAAATCCCAATAATATATATTATTATACCTACTTTAAAAAATTTTTTTCAACTTTTAGGTATTTTCTCAGACTTCGACATATTATTTAAAAATAACTAAATTTTCAAATTCATAAAATTGGCTTAATTGTGGTTTTTTGAAGGATTTTTAACATTTAGATTTACAAACACCGTCACATATAATGCAATATTATATAATAACGAAGAAATTAAGTTCACCGTTTGCTCTTTATTTGATTAAATTGTTGCGAATAAAATGTAGATGTAATCATGAATGTATAACTCTTACGTCAATGTCGAAATACCAACAGTTTGCTTTGGCAGTTTTCTGGATATAAAAATGTTTATGTTAGTGAGGATTATTATAATTATATGTAGCCTGATTAATTATCGTTAGAATTACGTAAATATGCAGATGTGAAAAATATAATTTAAATTCGTTTTAGATGATATATTTTTCATAATAAAAATAAAGGCAAGTAATTAGTTTTTTTTATTTTTTTTTTGACTAATTTCTATTATGTATTTGGTTTTGGTTTTGTTTTGAAAATTTATTGATTATCTCTTTGTAAGTACCCCAAAAAGGAGGAATAAAACCCCTTAGCTCCCCCGAGTTCACCCCTGTGTATTTGTTATTGTTTAAACACTAATAAACCATAATTCATCGTAAAAATATTATAAATTACATGCAATAAATTTTAAAGATTAATTTAACCCTGTAAAATATAATATTAAATCTCTACATCGTAATTACATAGAGTTTATGGTATTACAAAGAAAGAAAACAGAACTGTAGGATTTAAGATAACTACGACTAGACAATAATTTTGTTATTGTGTATACAATGTGTATATTATACGTATATTGGTATTCAGTAACATAACTTAAGTAAAATACAGTTTAATAACATAAAAACAAGTATTTGGTTTTTACTCGTGTATTTAGAACAACATTCTCTTGGTTTTTCGGACATTTTTCACTTTTTAGAACAAAAAAAAAAAAATAAATAAATAAAAAGATAAAAAGAAAAAGAGGAATGTCTTGCGGTCGACACTTTAACTGGTCCGTAACATATTTTTCGTGGGTCCGATATATTGCCCGCTTTTTATTTTATTTTTAAAGGCCGTGTGGAAAAGAAAAAAAGGAAAAATTAAATGCTATAAATCTTAGCGGGATAAAAATTTACGCCGCCTGATTCCGCGACATAACCTCGATAAGAATTTTTGCTGCCATATACACACACTCGCGGTATTTTCATATAAATAACAATAATAACAATGAAATAAAGTATATAAACGCAGAGAAAACGGTACGCAACACAGTGAAAATCTCGGATGAGGTCATAAAAGTGATAAATGTCAGTGAAACTTGTAATTTGATTTCTTGTTGTTTCCCAAAGGACCCGAAGAATTTACCGAATTGCTAAAATATAGGTCCAGAAATAATCAAGAAACAAAAAAAAATACTCAACGAGGCGATCACCTGCAAAAGTCTAGAAATAAACGTACTACTTATTGCGCCAGACTCATTGGGTTGATTATTATTGATTCGTGTGATTAGGTAATTAAATTAATATTTTTATCAAAATGTATAATATACACAATTTCAACATCATTGGAAGTATTTTGAAGTCTTTTTATTGTTATTTTTCCAAATGGTTTATAATTTATATAATTTATATTTAATAATTAAATAGTGTTTAATTTTTTCTCGTTGTTATCGTGAAACTGTAAACTACCAAAAATTCCGAGATGAAATATGATTTCATGGTAAAAAATAATAGGTAAGGATTTCTGTATTCATCTTAATTTACATTTTTATACATTTAATATCTTTCAATATGAATGGGTGAATTTCCGACATAATATGTTTACCATTACAACTTTTCTGTTGCACGGAAATGGTATTGTGTACGGTGACTGTATAACAAGGTTTGTTGTAAAGAATGAAGTTTACGAAATTACTAGACTTGACAATAATATAGCTACCCATAATATATATATACCCATAGGTACACTATATCACATTTAACATTTTTACCCAAGGTTATTAGATTGGTTTCATTGAATAGTATGATTCATGGATAATTGTTACTATTTAAATAAGATTATTTGTGATTTTCACAATTTCAGGAATAATATTTTGCTATTGTACAAGTTAAAAGGTGCAAGATACTAAATGCTGAGTATAAATTATTAAAATTCATAACTGAATACGGAAACTAATCTTTCAAGTGTATACTTCAATAATTACTGTGTTGAAATGTAAAATTTAATATATTTGTTTTATATAAAATTTAATATGTGGTTGTATTTTAAAAATAATAACATAAAAAGATTAATGTTTTAAATAAAAATTTCAAAAAACAATGTAAATATCAATGTAAAATGTAAAATCTCATCTCAATTTTTTGGTTTCGGAGTGTTATAATTTAAAAAAACGTTATTTATTTATTAGTTAATGAACTTCACTATATTTGGATGAATTTATTAGCTATTCAACTTTTTTAATTTTAAAAACTTTATAATTTTAAAACAACAAAACTTAACTAAGTTGTGCATTCCATAATGTATAAAATATTGCCTATGCTTCACAGATAAGTTTACAAATATTTAATGATTACAATTTTATTAAGTGTAAAACTATGAATGTTATTATCTTTTCAACGAATTACTATTAATATATTTTTTGTTTTATCATGTTATTTAATTATATATCAATATATCATAATATAATGATAATAACACCGGAACTAACTTTTTTTAAATTTACTAATCCACTGAAACTTCAAAACGTGTATAAGTGTGAATCAAAAAAACTAAATAATCAAAATTGAATATTTTTAATTTAATTATTTCTCTGATTCACGTCCATTTTTTTATGATTTCGTGAAGTTCACGAATAAAAATATTTTAACAAAAATATCTTAATTTAAACACGTATGTGTTAGCATATTTATTAAAACTTTAAGTTACAGTAATGTTCACTGGAAAACAGTAATATCTAGGCGTTAAATCTGTTAGATTATAAGCAACTAAAACTCGCTTAATCAGTTTAAAAGAAGTTTAACGAGAACTACAAGTTCTATAACAAAATTTGAACATATCTCATTCGAATTTTCCTTGTCGTCAGTATTTTGTAAATAATAAACGCATTTTGTCATTAATATATTATTTACCTTTTTTTCTTCTTTACTTTTATCTGAGTGAGAAAAAAATCTTTTACTTACTTACTGTAAGAGTTTTGGAAATAATCTGTACACTGATCATTTTTCACGACCGTAACAAAAGTTAAAAGGGTTCTTTTGACTCTCTTTGGGTGTCAGAGTGTGAATATAATTAAAACTAGAACAATGGGCCAATCTCTTTAGTGAGAACCTCAACAAATATGAACGGGAAAAAACTGACATTAAAGTTATTCATTTTATTTTCATTTTTTTTGTCTTTTCACCTAGTAAATCTATAAAGTTTGTTAGAGAGAATCGCGTACAGCTTAATGGCTATATACCAGCACGTTATATTGCGGTGGTAAATTTTAAAATATGCAAAATACAATTTATGACTACTGAGCTACGCAGTGGAACCAGGAAACATGCTGTACGGACATTATCAACGACCTTTTCATGTTTACGATTTCAATAGTACTTTTTAATAAAGACTAAGTATATTATAAATACATGTTATTTTCAGATTTTAAATTCTATCATTCGTTATATAGGTATTATAAAAATAATTAGAAACATCGTTATTAATTTATATTATATTTTAAATAAAATAAAACACATTTCTAAAAAATAATTTGTATACATATTTTTTTAAGTGTGATTAAACGAATCATTTACTATTTACATATAGAATAACTATTAATATTCCTTATTATTATTTTTAAATTAAATTTTATTTATAGAGTTTTACGTAATAGAATAGTTTTTATTTTGTAATTCAACGTTTATAAAAATATAAATAAACAATAATTATTGTATAAATTATAGTTTCAATACTTTTAATGTGAAAAATACATTTTAAAATGTTTGTAATAATGATTTTTCTTACAATTTATCATTCAATAATACTGTTTTTTTATTTAAATTCCACACACTATACAGGTAGTGATATAATTAACAGTAAGTAATATAATTTACAATTTACATTTTGATTTAAAAATACTTTACTGGCAATTGACATTATGCCAAATCAATAGGCTTACTTAAATTATTATTTATTAAATTGCAAATAAATTAAGATATGATTATAATTTAATAATAGATGTATAGAAAAAATATTGAATGACTACTTTTAATGGGATAAATACACTAAATGATAAAAATGTTAAAGTTATATTTTCACTAATTACAACTTTATATAAATATGACCCGTGACAGTTGATGAATGATCGTTTAATTAAAAAAAAAAAAAACTGCCCACTATAAAATTCATAAAAAAATGTATTGAGCACAAATTAGTTTATATTTAGCTATAAATCAATATACACTGGATAGAGAAAAACTAAAATAACAGTTAATTCAAAGTTTTCAGACATTCAAACGATAACATTTTTTGCCGTCACGTAAATATAATAACACTCAAACTACTAGATATTTCAAAAAGAGAAGTACAATCGATTTTATTTGACGGCGAAGTATTATTGGTTTACCGATTCTTCTGAAAACACAATACAAAGTAGGCACCTTGCCCAATATCCACAGTGGCATTTGCATAATTATATATATATATATTAAGGACAAAGCAAACCAATCCAATGATATGAAAACCTATTTGACATTAAACGCACATCCATAATAAATATATTCGTTTTTAATATATTAATGGCGGAACGTACAGGTTAATATCGAATTAAAAATGATTGTATATTATTAGTATTATAATGATATTAATTAAAATCTTACCTTGTAGAGCCACAGTCTTCGGAGACCAATTTAAAACATCTGAAAAATATGAATTATGAAATTAATTTAAGCACTTAGTGACTTATAATAAACAGATTTTTAAAAAAACGTAAATAATGATATATTATACATATATATGTGTGTGTGTGTGTGTGTGTGTGTGTGTGTGTGTGTACCAAATTATCGATACATTTTGATAACTGTTACAAATAATGTACTGATATTTTTTACACCAAAAATTAAATAAAAACAAAATTATACCAATCTATTGACTTTAATACAGTTATACATCAAAATTAAAGGATATCTTCTTTTGCTTCATGTAAGTATATGGGTAAACATCAACATAGATGTCCACTATTTTATTAACGAATTAGGAGATGTCAGAACGTAAATCGCTTAACTACAATACCCTAGAGCAGAGGTTTCCAAACTGTATGAAGCAAACAATTTTCAAAAAGTAATTTTGTTTTAAATTAAAAAATATATACAGATACAGGAACAAACATAATAACTCGTGTCGGTAACAGAAAATGCAATATTTATGAGCGAATTTTGTTAAATATTCAGTTCATAAATATATTTTTATTTATTTTTATTACACCAAGACCGAGGTACAGACATAAAATGATTCCAAGGTATATAACCTATTTAAATAAAATTATAATTTTTTACAAATAATAAAAACTTATGTGTAATCTACATTTTATTCTTAGTTATCTAAAATCGAATTTAGTTGTTATGGAAATACTTATAATGATCACTTTAATTGTATAAAATATTTTCACATCACGTAGTATATTGTATATCATAATCACCTAAATCGCTTTTCATTGATGCATAATTCTGTATAACATGATTTTTATTAGAAATTGGATCGAATGATGTACCACCATTATAATTTATAATATATAGTACCTATAACAGTAGAATAAATAAAAAGAAGTTGCGTTCAAAGTGTTTGGCGATTATACTAATATTTTAATGTAATAACATAGAAACATAAACACCACTTTCAAACTAGATATATACCTAACTATATTTTGAATAAATAAAATAAAAAAAACGGTATTTTAAGATAACGTGGACTTAAAAACTTGTCGATTCTTAGCTGAGAACAGAGAACATTTAAATTAATATTTTTTTTAAGGTTAAATCGAATGTATTTAGGGAAAAAACCAATATCAAAACTTAACGCTAAGATATGGTATCAATTTATAATATTTTTATGTTTTGAGAAAAATTAAAAATTATTTATTTATATCATAACAAAATAAGATATTACAGTTTAATGTTTAAAATTGCTCTCCAGAAAAAATTGTATATTTTAAAATATCACTTTTGTACTCATGATATTGTGACGTTGGATATTATTCGTTCCTATATAATTCTAAAGACATAACTAAAACTCACGTGCTGATTAAAATGATGTCTACATTCAAAACAACAGCGAAACATCTGGCAATGACGTGGGTTGAGATCAATGTTTTCAATTAAAATCCATCGAAGCCTGTTTTATATTTTTCCGCTATCAAAATGTTCAAATTTTTTTCTTTATTTTTGTACGCGTCAGGCTTTTGGTAGAAAAGAAACATTTTTTTTCACTACACAATATAATATATTTATTATTTATACAACCTACGAAATCCACGGAAGTTATGTGTTTTTGACGTGTATTTCTCGCAAAGAGAACTCAATTATAACACACGCGTATTTTTATGGCATATACGAAGCACGGACAGCGATATTCGCACAAAAATTCGTGCTTTCTCTTACACCAGCCTTCGGGCAACACCATATTATGTTTGGTCGATAAAGAAAAAAAAAATCGTATCGTAAAAATACATACAATACTATTTTTGAACTATTGAATGTAAGCTATACCAAAGGTTTGAGGCGTTTTTAAATATCGTGTCGGAAAGGAAAATAAAAATAAGCAATAACACCGTCTTTTGAACGTATTTCAATTACATAAATCGTCCAATATCACTGACAGTACCTACATTACCGACACGGCACATGCACGCGACGGAATTCTAACATGAGTGGCATATTGTACCAAATAGAGTGTAAAGACAATATATCGCACAACTATATAAATAATCTGCACAAGATAAAGTCCATCTCTAAATTATCAAAATGTACTTATTGTTCAATTTGAATATCCAAACATGGCAATATTTTTTAAACGAATTTGTAATTTTCGAATAACAGAAAATATGTAGTGGTATTTATTATTTGACAATTTTAAGTTAAGTATAAATTTATTGCATAATCATGTGAATAAAATACTCTATTTAAAGTTATTACACGTGTACTGAAAACTTTAATTTCATACACTTATACAACTAAGATTGACTTTTCATAGTCCCATAAAAAGTTAAACTATTATTTGAAAAAAAAAAACAAATAAGTATATAATAATATAACTGTTTAACTGTGAAAAATTACACAAGATAATATCACGATAATTTAATATTATAATTTATAATCATCTTGAAAGTTGTATTAATGAAAAGCGATATAATTTTAACCTTCGGCCGCCTCTTGATAATAGCACAATATTATCGTTGAAATACTTCAACGTTATTTTAATTACAAAGAAGGGACTGTGCATCTTATTGTTTTAATAAATGTATATTGAATGATATAGTTTTAAAGGAATGAAATAATTCGATAACAACATTAAACAAACTTAAAACTTTTTAACTCAAAATAATATTCGTCTTCCGGTACCTGCGTAAAGATAACAATGATAATACATAATTTATTTATTTTCTTTGTACGGGGAGTTTTAATTTTCACTTCAAAGTATAATATACATTTAATATCTATTAGTTATTAGTAATAACTTATTACACACTTACAAACGCACGCGCGCATAATGTTTAATATTGTAGAAGATTTACTGCGGAAAACGAGGGAACGTTAACACCGTTATCGCTATTTTAATATCAATATATGTGTGGCGGCGTGCAGACGAGATGCAAACCAGATATTATAATAATAATATAGAAGTATACATCGTTTACAGTGGCTGCCTGTGGGGTGGGGAAGTGTGAGAAATGATTAACAAAACAAAATAAACGAATTTATTATGCACGATATACGAAAAGAGCTTTTTAAAAAGTAAAATGTTATTCAGGCGACTTAAATATATCTGTATAATATATGTATACACAGTGTAGTGATTTATAACATAATGGTTTTTTTCGCCATTCAAATTATTCATATAATTCATATTACTCAATACACCCCGCGCAAACACTGCAGCTAGGTATATGACTACACAGTTGAATTTTTATATAGCACCCGCGTTTTTATAATACAATTTGTTGACATTTTCAATTACAAACGATGTTAATACAACATTTGAATGTCGACTAACAAAAACGATATTTATTTTTTTGCATTATTATTATTTGAAACGAATAAAAAACTCACTGCTACAGTTCTAGTATGAAATGGAAATTGTTGAAAAGGCTTTTGTTACCTTGATCTGATTCTCTGTTAATTGTACAATAATAATAATATTGTAATATAACTAGTACATTTTTTTTTTCAAAAAACAAAATAGATTTGTTTAAATTATAAAAAAACATAGTTAAAATATAGAATACAAATAACTATTATTTTACACCTCCAAAAACTTATAACCTATAGATTATTAATAACTTATATTTTAAATACATTTAATTAGAAAAATATATACACTCGAGTTCTTAAAAATAACTATTTTATTGTTAGAAATTAGCAGTTTTAACTTAAAAATTTGAAGACATTAAAAATACGCATAATTTGTAAAGTCAGCTCAAATAACTTATATGGTTTTAAATTTTTATTTTTAAATTTTCTTGGCCTAACCTTAATTTTTTTTTTAAAGAATCTATAGATCTGATAAGACTAAATATTTTAATTATTGGTATATTAAAATTATTTTTGTGAGTTATTTATCCTCATGAACGGAACTTAAGTTCTGATTTGAATAGTTATATCGCATTCGATGATAATAAGTGCATAACAATAATGCACAACTGACTTTTCGGGGGTTAGCGAAGTGATGTTAGTGTTGGACGCCCGTGTTATTTGTATCATTTCCGGATTTCTTTTTGTTCGTTGTAACGCAAAAATGATTAATGAACGTTTTTTTGATCTTATCAACATATTTCCAACTATAATTATCTAATGAAAATAAATATTAGGCGGTGGCTGATTTAATTCATATTAATTGTCATTTCCTAGGGAAAGATATTATAAAATCATCATAGAATACCCAAAGATAAATACGGTACACAATGGTATGTGATTTTCAAAATATATTTTTATAAACAACGTGATACTGGTATGGTATGCATTTAAAAATCTATTACTATTTGAATGCACAATGTAACTATCCGATTTGTTTTTCGATTTTAAAATATAATGAAAAAAACATCGACGGGTTAAAACGCCATTCGAAATGTTTTCTTTTAAATTATCCGGTATGTGCATGTAATCCAACGCATTTGCACGACTGATAAGTATATTGATGACGAGGAAAGTACGTATCGAAGGAAAAGCTTCGTTCGGATGGGGTTGGTGGTGATTGTGGATGGGTGAGTTTTATATAGGACCAGCCTGTAAGATTACGTATAGAGTTTCCCTGTTACGGAAGTAATACCGTTAAATAGGATATTGTGTAGGATTTACTTATCGACATGTTTAGACGATGACCGATTGACGGTGTAATTTCTCTGCAGTCTCCACCGCCATTTTTCTCCATCCCGCACACTACACGTCGCATTCCCACTCCGCCAATTTCGAAAATCCAATTATTTTTAACATATGAACAAATAATAAACTCGTATACGCATTTGTTACTGTAGAATTTGTGTATTTGTTTTTTCTCAAAATAATACTTGCTGCGTAAACTCTATAGGTATATGTACTGGTTTCATAAATAAATATATTTATTATTACACATTTAATTTGTTATTTTTTTAAGGTCTCTAAACAAATGAAAATCCCTTGATCAAATAAAAAAAAGCAAATTTAATTTACACTATTACGATCGAACGTATTTAAATTATTCGTGAAACTTTCGTTATGTTACAAATTTCGAATTCATCTAACTGTAATTAATGAATAATCATGTGATTTTATAGTATAAGACATAAGTCACTTTAATAGTTAATATCTTTAATGTGAAAACGGGCAGTATCTACACCAAAATAATAATAATAATAAGGATTATTTGAAAGAAAAAATTGGTAAACCTACACGCAATATTTAATAGTTTAATAATTTGTTATTATTTTATATTAAAAATAACGTTTATAAATATTATTATTAAAAATCAGGAAAATAGATTTATAAATGTATATTTCTAGTTTACAGTTTGTCAAACATAGTAGTACGAAGATTAGATATTTATTAAAATAACTTTGTCAGGTTAAATATATCATTATACTCGTAGAGGGCTTTAAGTATTATACATTATATTGTTATACGGTATTAAATTATATATTTTATTTTTATATCGCTTTTATTGCCGATTTTTGAAAATGCCGTAGAATAGTGCATGCCATATTATATAAATACAGGTTGTTTTTATGATTAAAAACAATAACAAGAAGACAGCTGCAGTTCAGAGGCACAGCAACTCGGTCAAGCATAGAAAAATATAGTAAAAATAGATTTTTATGAAGTTTGTATCTTTTTTATAGGAATACTCACAGTAGTTTACCGATGGGGGGGGAGTGAAATCTTGCTCGTCGACCTGGAATCATGATTCGTCTAAATTATATAACCAAGAGCACATCTTGCCCATCCCTGGATTATATAAAACGCTGGAACCCTTTAGAACATCAAGGTTTGGGTCTAGATTGTAATCCAACAATGTTTTATTGTGTTTTGGTTATATGCAGTGGAAGAAGTCCGTGTCCGGCGAAAAGTCGCGCTTCGTAATTATTTATGGTACTATAAAACATTTGCTTATGAAATAAGAATATATAAACTTTATTTTCGCAGGAACTCTGTATACTCGTAAAATGCACGAAAGTTCAGTTGTTTTTTTTTTTTTTGTTAGCGTCCCGAATACCCTCAGTGACGCGTTATAAACGTAGGTTACGCCGATGAAATATAACATTGTTAACTTTGTTATTAAAAACAGCGTACCTAGGTTTACAAGAAACAGTTATTCATTTGAGACTAGCGTTCATTTTTTTTTTTTTTTTTTTTTATTGTATTACACGCGTATATTATTATTATTATTATTATTTTATGTTTATATAATAATATTAAAATATCATAGTGGCTTGCGCTGTGATTATTTTATTTTTTTTAAATTTAATAAACTGAAATGAGGGTTTACGACAACCTTACATAAAAAATAATTTAAAGTAGTCAAATCCTGAGATTGTCCGGGATAAGTTACGCTACTATATATTACGCGTGTATCGATTTTTAACAACATTACAAAATGAAAGAATTCGCGTAATAAAGTACATAGTTATCGACTAACAAGAATACCTAAATAACATTGTGAACATATCTATACTCGAATACTTACCACGGGGCGGTAGTCGAGTTTCAATAGTGCGGCGCAGAATACCTCTTCGGTATTCACAATAAATTAAAATCGTTCTAAACATTATTTACCGTAACATACGTTCTTAAGGTGACAGCAACCTGGCCGCGTTATTTAAACATACATCCGGACAGTACCTATACAGACATTTTCCGGTCGATAGTATATAATATGTTTTATCTTATCTTGTCGTGTGTATCGTGTATTAACGTGGCATATAATAGGTAAATATCTACGACTATTATTGGTCGGATCACCGCTGGGAATATTCAGAACAGATTATCAGTTAAACTAATGCAGTGCCGAGCTGATATAAATAAATATATCTAACGCAAACGTATTATACCGATACGATTTATAGGTACATTGTAGTAAACTCTACAATGCAGTATTGCTATAATAACATTTTACTCGTGATACCTCGAATTGAAATTATTTTCGGTGACAAATTCAAGGCCTTTGTGTGTATTAATTGCATTTGTTTCGGTTTGTTTTAGCTATAACATACAGGTTAGTAGCAGCACACACAAATCTGTACTCGCTATCCCGATTGGATTTTATAATAACATTTTTAAATCATGAAATATTATTCGAACTGAGACAATGAAACCGGCTGTTATGTTATAAAAAATAATATCGTACGTTG
Source organism: Schizaphis graminum (assembly GCA_020882235.1). Classification (NCBI taxonomy): domain Eukaryota; kingdom Metazoa; phylum Arthropoda; class Insecta; order Hemiptera; family Aphididae; genus Schizaphis; species Schizaphis graminum. Next base: position 91,873,686 of record CM037032.1, read on the forward strand.
CATGTAATCATGCAATTCCATAAACGGGTTTACTACTACACGTCAACATAAGTTGATAAAATATGAGCGTCTTCGAAAAAAAACTGATGTCAGCTATACTTGACATGAGGACTATATTATTATCAAATAGGGTTTCATGACACTTTGTTTTTTCTAACAATAAACGAATTCTATGTTGTTTTTTTTTTTAAATTTTTGAATTTTATTTTATTTATTCAACAGTTTATGTGAAAATGTATGTATAGAAATTGTTTTCACATATAATATGTAAATTATACATAATAGGTACATGAAAAGTTTTTATATAGGTACAACGTTTCGTTTGATCGTTCAATCACGTAACGAAAATTATGATACGTAATTAATGTATACATTAAAATCATGCACATTTCTATGATTAGGGTTGTAATATTGGATACAATATTTAACATACTGTAGGTATACGCCGTAGACTTAAAGCAAATCGGCAAAATATCAATCTCTAATTAATACAAATAAACTATAGCAAAACTCCTCTTTATATTTCTAGTTTTGAATAAATGCATAAAGTTCAAACATTACTCATGTCACACACCAGTGAAACGTTAATCTGTCTCTATTCAAGAACTATTTTATAGTTCATAAGACGCCTCGGTAATAATATACTTCGCCTTGATAAATTTTGTAATATTTAAGATTATTTATCTAATTTTAACGATTTTGGAATATATTTAGTATTTTTAAAATAGGTCTTACAATAATGATAACAAGTGTGTGTAAAATATTTTATGTTTACATCCTCTTAACTCGATTCAAACTCGTCTAGCGAAGTTCTCGTGTACAATTTACGGCCTTAAACGGGTGGTCAGGTGGTTTCGCGGAGCTAACAAGACATAAGGCGGTATAAGAGAGATAATATATTATATAATATATGTCCGAGAATAGTATTTTATTATGAAAGAACTTTTATACACCAGCATACAGGCATCATTGCAAAAAATATGAACTTTTACAGACGCTGTTTTATATTATCTAGTATTTGCGGACTTAGAGTGTAAGAGACTTCAGCTTCTGAACACGGAAATCATCTTCAAGCTTCATCTCATCCTCAGACATCGTAATATTTCAGCTAAAACTGTTCACATTTTAGCTGATAACTATATGAAAAATGTAAGCCAACTACACCGTAATTTACGGAAAGTACATATTATTATGATGATTAAATATTGTACGAGACTTAAGACATTTGAATAAGTGCAAATCTTTAGCTTAAACCAATTTTTTGTCAGTGCACTAATGATCGTATTAATGGGTGGTAAAAATAAAGCAATATCGATAAACACTGCAATAATACATGTTCGTGTCGTCCGAAAATCGTTCGTGCGTATCCTGCACATGACGTTGTCTCGCTCGATTACGCACATAAAATCAATTAACTCACCCCCAATTGTATACACTATTGTCGTATACATCCTTATAAACATTTTATAAATATAACGCGTAAGTCAGAAGTCAATTTTTCCTTTCAATTATGAAGTAACCTTTTTTTTCTTCAACACATACGTAAACGTACGATAATATATTTTTTCTAAATAGTATTTCGTTGTATTTCGCTTTTTGTGGTTGACCATTAAATTTACTATTAGCTACTTTTTGAATTGTGAAAACTCATAAGCTCATATTCTTTACAGGGTTTTTTTTATTTTCGATTTAGGAAATAAAACAAAAAGATACGCGTCGCTTGCTTATATCAGTATATTAAATTAAAAATCAAACACGCATTTAGGTATGTATGCTTTATTTATAGTTTTCCAATGAACACACAATGTCAAAAACAAATTATTTTATCTTTATCATTTTTTAAAAACTTTTTATACTTTTTAACATTTTTAATTTAATATTCTGAAGTAAAATCATTTTTTAGTTCTTCAATTCACACAAATGAATTATATTTCAAACGAGTAGTTAATTGATTATAACTAAGTGTATGAAATACTAACATAACATTAAGTTTTGATTAACAAAGTGAAATGGCAAGTACTTACCCGACTAAATATTAGTCAACTACTCCACTCATTTAAACTTTAAGTACTATTATAAATAAAATTCTAAAATATGATTTTTATATACCAAAATATTCCGATAAAAATCTTACATGATGATATAATAGAAATTTAAAATATATGTTGTCATTTTAAATATTAAATTATTCAAAAATTAGTAACGATAGAAATAAAAAATAATATTTTATAATAATGAATTAATAACGTAAGTAATATTTTTGATACAATAAGTTTTTTTAATTAAGATAATCACCCTGTATAATATATTATACACATAGTTGTTTTAAGTGTTCAAATAAACGCTTTAAGTAAAATAATATTATAGTGAATGGTTTCAGACGGATTGTTGACTTACATACTGTCGTCAATATGGGCACTGACCAAAGTTGTGACATTTGCAATCCGAATAACAGGAAGCTGTTCATAAAGCAATAACCCCCAGGGATAGTTGTAGAGTCAAACCAAAAGCAAAAAAATGTCGTTATCAAAATTGAACCGAAAAAAAATACACTCACACAGGCCAGTGTTTGCACTCCACTGATCCTTTAGATAAAAGACAATTTTTCCGAGTACGTGCTTATCTTTTTCGTCCTTTTTTGGCTTTACCTCATGCACTTCATCTTCTACATAATATATATTATATTTATTTTCGTTCAACTAAAAATAGTTATTATGTATGATAATAAAGAAAAAAAATGGCATCGCAAAAGAATTATAATGACATTTAGTGTATTACTATATTAATACTCAAGGTAATTTTTTTCAGCTAACTATAAAAATATAATAATCTTTTTACATTAACTATAACTATAAAGGAAATACTGCAAATATTACAGTCATGAGATTGATTTCTAATAATATATATAAAAAAATATGACACAATATTGTGTACTTTGGATATGTGATTTTAATAAATGGATATTACTTTCAATTGCTTATCTTTACTTAAATTGACAAAGTTAACCAATCGTTGTATTTTATTTTCATCTTAACATAAAAAATTATACATTAACTTAAAAACAATAATGATTTGGTTACATATTTGAATGTTAAGTTTGTAATCGTGAAACAATAAAAAGGTTCACAATTTCCAAGTTTTAACAAATTAAATAATTTATATACCTATTATAAACAAATAAATATATTTTTTAATAAATCATTTTTAAATAACATCAAAGAAAAATTGAAAAAATTAATAATTCTTTAAAACAAAGTTTGTCATACAATGTATCACTACTGTAAGATATACTATGTCTTAAAATAACTTATTTTAAAATCTGATTTATAATAATAGAATAACATTTACATTTGCATATAAACTAAACACTTTATTAAGGTCTTACTGTACGGGCTTATATTCGGTGCAATTTTGCTGCTTGTCAAAAAACGTCTCTCTATTTATGGCGCTTTATTATCCTGGCTGCAGCTGTTTTAAATGTATCATGTCATTTACTAAATTTAATAATTATAATATACAACGGCAATAATTTAAACTGAAAGTCCCGTCGACTAAAATATGTGTTCTTTTGAAAAATCGATTACACATAAATTTATTATTATTTGATTCGAATTCATTTTTTTTTTTCTAATTCCAAAAATGTTAATACGAGGTTTACTAATAGTATTTAAAACGGGACAAAATACAAACAAATTATATAAAAATAAAAATTCAATGGCTAGAATTTGGATCCGAAATGTTGAGATACTCGACTCGCTTCGTTCACTACAAATCAGAATATTAGTGTGTAGTGATGGTGCATTTGAAAGCCATAATACTCGTAAATGATCAAGTTTGGAAAACTATTTATAGGTAAGGGAGGTTAAACCGAGTCTGTTGACATTATGTTAACTTTTTAGACTGCTGTTTGTAGTTTTTTTTATGCCAAAAGAACTACGTACCTACAAAGAAGTTAAAAAAAAAATACTTCTTTATAGAGGGTATCATCTAGATAAGATGCTGAACTATAACGATGCTTCGTGGAGACTTTTTATTAAATAATAAAGTCTAAAAATCCCTCCACAAAAATAACAAATTTAAAAGAATAAAATGCATTGTAAAACTAATGAGTAAGAAGGTTCCTTCGCTGATATTTTAAAAATAACCACATTATAAGTCGTTGCATTAAAATTAATTCTAGAATTAAAACTTTTCCAATACAACTATATAATCACAATATCATCATTTATTTTTTCACTAAAAATAACTAGAAATATAATATATTATTTTATAATTATTAATATTATTATGATATTAAATATTATAATAAATTAAAAATGTATGTTTTTAATACTGCATTATAATAATATATAATATTATAGTTAATACTTTGTGTGTATGTGATCGGTAATGTTATAATAATCTTAATTATTTCTCAAACTATTAAGTATTTTACTTTAAATAAATAACAAAACCAATATTGAAAATATTCTACCAGAAACTGAAAAATAAAGATTTCCTAATTCAACTACATTAATTAATCAAAAAAAATAAAAAATATTTAAATAATAAATGTAATTTATTTATTTAAGTCACTACAGCAAATAAAATTCGATTCTACACTAATGGTGATTTGTTTGATCTTCCATGCAAACAAGCAGATTGGATAATATTAACTTTAATTACATAAAATTCTTTGATTTATAAATACTTAACTATTTTAGTACTTTTATTTAAAACAAACTGAAAATGCTTATTTAATTTTATTTTTTTGATGACTTCATTAAGAACTTAAAAATGTGTTACTTTCTATTGAAAAATAATTGATATTTTAACAAAAATTACAATTTTAAAATGCTATTTTCATTTGAATATTAATTTATTGTACCTGTATTTCCATGTTTAGTGATGATATTTACTTAATTTCTATTATAAGTTTAATTTGTATAATAAAGTAACCGTAAAACCAATTTCATATTATTAATGAATGCATCTTCTTAAATATATATTTACTTATATATATTAATTAGTAATATAATATTAAAGTCATAAATTTTACATTTTTGACAAACAAATTATTTTCAAATAAAATTAATTTAGTTAGATTTATTTTACAACATCGGTATACTACAATACGAAAAATAAATACTTTTGGAATAGAAAATGTATCGAATTCATCCTTAGTAACTGTAGTGACAAATGTTAGAAAAGTTTTCTGGAACTAAAAGTTTATAGCAAAAACGTTCATAAGTTTTAACACGTGTTTCAAAGTATTTCATTTGATTTCCAATACACTTTTTTTCTTTAAATACAACATTAAATGTTAAAGTTTAATTAAAAATAAATAAAATACCTAATACAATATCTACCGCTATAATTACAAATAAAGCAGTTAAATCACCATTATACACATTAAAAGAAATATAAAATGTATAAAAGTATAAAATATCTTAAGAATAATTAAAAATGTAATTTTTAATGGAAAAAGGTTTATATTTTATTTTATATGTTTATTTTCAATACTAGGATTTTACGAGTTTTATATTTAAAAATATTTTATAAACCATTCACGTATTAAATGTCATAATGTGTAAGTTCCAAGCGTTCAAAACGGTGTGTACATATCTATATTAATATTATATTGTATGTAATGTAGGTACTTCTTTGCTGTTTATCAATGACTAATTAACAGAATAGAATTTTAACAAATACGTTGCAGCAACAATATGAGTTTTCTTATTGGATTAAATATTTTGAGTGTACATCTAGTGGTTATATTCAGTTGTACTCTTTCTGTGAAAATCTTTATTCGTAATTCTGAAATTATAAAATGAAATATAATATTGAAATTTATAAAATTGAAAATGATTGAATACTTATTTTTAATTGAATATAATATCTATAGGTTACAATGAAGCGAAAATACATTTTTTTGGATACTTGTTTTTTTTTATATAAAAACTAAATAAAAATGTCTTTTAATTAAAATCAATTAATTTGAAAGTATTTATTTACAATATGATATAAACTATGAGTATATAATATTATTTATTTTTATATCGTATATATATAAAAAAAATACTAAAAAATACAGTTATATTGAATATTTCTACTTATAGATAGTCTTATATGCACTTAAAAATTACCATTGTTAAATGTTTACAAATTAAATTAACTTTGGATGGTTAGCAAATTAATTTGTCTAAATTGTTTGCGTAATGCGTTCATTCGAGTAAAACCTCTGATACTTGTAAAAGTAAATTATAACTTACGTAAATTCTAACCGACAAAAAAATTGATTGAAAAAAATATGTTTACAGAGCTACAAGAGCTTGGAAAAAAAATAATTAAATGAATCGAATTGTATTTTTATTTTAGTTTGCATGTCTTTGAAAAACTTTTTCCGGGAACGTTAAATTTGCCAGACGAACCTTATTACTTGTTACTGTCATCGGCTTTGATTTTAGTTACATTCATATTATGGTAGCTATTTACGATAACGTAGTCAGTATAACGACAATATAATAATAATATTCGCTCTTTGAGCGCCCTATTAGCTGTAGAACCATTCAATCCTCAAAACGATAATGTACAGAGAATTTATAATGTTATTTTTCATGATGTCTATAAAATGATGTAATTTATGTTTATAAGCATAACTACTACACATCCATATTATGATATACTAAAAAATAATATGTTTTTATTATACACTGCTGAGATGTGGCAATAGCTTGACAACTAATAAATCAATCAATAACAAACCAAAGGAGTTAAAATAAAATATTAACAAATGTCATAATCCACCTTGTAGTCGTAATTACCATACCACACAAGTGGCACACAAAACGTCACCCGTATATAATATACCTAATACACATGATGTACAAAAACCGTTCTGTAGTCGATGTGACGAACCGTTTATAATAAAACACATCGTAATATACGTTATCCAATATTCTCTATATCTCAAGACACGTATACTAATCAACTCGTCCGGTCATCCACGATTAACATAAGGCTTTTTTTCATAAACATCGACATTATTCGTTCAAAAATATAGTAATGATGTATATTATATTTAAGTATGTAATTAACTGAAATAAATGCACACCCATCATAATGCTACCAAAACTAACCAATTAACTATGTAATTAATGTTAATACAAATGTTGGTTAATGACCCAGTTGCGGGAGCCTTTATTCTTGGCGAAAAAATAAAAAACTATAATAGTTATAATAATCCTACCTATAATTACATCGCAGTCCCGGTGGTTGGCGAAACCACCACTGTTACAAGCACACCTACAATGGCATTTACTCGGTCGCAATACGCAGAGAGACGACGTATATACGCACAGTGTACCCACGCGTATCGTCGACTGGTCTGACCCGTCCGCCGCCGCTGTTTTAATACGCGCATATTATTATGTGTGTATGTATATATGATTATAATATCGTGTACGGATGCTGACCACCCGGAGTAATGAACCACAAACGGTCAAACGTACGCATATTATAATATACATACTGCACAAAATAGTACTCTACCGCGTTTTACAACAATATACCGTATTACCGCGTGTGTGGTAATACATGTTCATGTATATAATATATTAATATTATAATACGATCACATATCGTATAATAATGATATGATGTTTGTGCCGATTATTCGGGCTCACCGGTGGTGTACTGTGCGGTTTAATTCGCCAGAACGCGGGCGAGACGCTTTATAATATTACATGTACCTAGTCGATCCATTATGCGTCGCGGCGAGTGCGCCTATAGTCGTCTCGTCGTCTCTCCGTTGCCGCACAGAGTAGACTTATCGAAAAGCGCCATCGACCCGTACGATATATTATAATATAATAATATCATTACGCTGTGTACATAATATTCAGCGAGTAATCCGCTGTATTATAGTTCTAGAGCAGTCTAATCGTCGGTTTTGATGATGGGCCACCACCACCGCCGCCATCATCGCAATAATCGTAACGTCTTTCCATCATTACAATATTATTATTATTGTGTTAGTTTAGGCGGAGCGATAAACGATATGCGATACATGCGCACAACTGGTATGAGCAGATGAATTTACTATATAAATAATAATAAAAAAAACGCTCGATTCGCCATAATTTCGTATAATAATTAATTCGAACACGCCCGTATCTCACTATAAAGCAATTATGTATAGTTAACTGCTAATTATTTTAAAACACGATTGCGACGGTAAAGTTATAAGATGTGTACATTTGGCAGACCGTTCAATAAGTGTGTGACGCTCGTTTTGTTTTTCGGAGTTGAAAATCTAACCGGCCGACCAAAACAGTGACTCAAAAAGTATTTATGGCTAAAATTCGTGCTTTGGAAAACGGCCAAGTACAATTTCTCAGTTTGGTTCGCCTTCAAATAATATTGGTCCAATCAAATGATTTCATACGATTTAAGCGAAAAAATAATTATTTTCGTAAATAAAACCGGACGTTGGCAAAGACGTATAGACACGAATTAGTCGTTGAAAATTTGCAATTAAAATCACTACCCAATTAATTTATGAAACATTGAATGGTCGTTGTTAACAACGTACTTAATCAAATCTCAGGTTTTGAATAAAAAACAGTTTAAGACAAATAGATACCTATTAATACTACAACTTTATTCTATATATTCTATTGTTTTTAGGTATATGGTTTGATAAAATAAGTAAAAAAATATATTAAATTTGTATACATCGTTCACGAAAAGTGAATAGTGCGAATGGTTATATAAATCAAAAATACATAAAACACATATATATACACACATAAAAAACAATTATTAAGTCGTCAAATAAGGTACCTATATCTTGATTTCGCAGAATTCTCGAAATTTAAATTTTTCATCGTGGTACCTATAAATTATTGATGCTCGTAGATGCATAGAAGATTATAATACATAAAATGTTCTAACATTGTTTTGAAAAATTGAAATTTACACATTATATAAATTACAAAAATAAATAAATTATTAAATTTAACACGAGCAAGAATTCCAAATTATTTTTTAAATATTAATTTCATAACGTAGATCTATACATCAGTCCTCAATGGTCGCAGTAGCATCTTTAGAGATTATTCATGAGAGATAGGAAAATATTTATATTATGATATTATTATATCAGTAATAACTTATTATATATATAAAGGATTATCATTATGTATAATTCTATGCTGACAAACACGTCTGGTTTATAATAATATTGCAACTATAAAGAAATTATAAAGAATAAAATTACGTTAAAAAAAACTCAATCCAAGAGAGAAGGCGATTTTCTTATCCTTCATAAGACGTCCATAGTTTACTGACCAATTAAACCAGCATGGCCCCTCGAACAATATTTTATGATCTTAAACTATGTATTCAATTAGAAAAATATATGTTATGATTATTCTATTTCAATCACGTGACCCACACAGATTAGTTTTGAATAATACAATAGAAATAACAATAATAATTATTAATTACGTTTTATCACTATTATTTATGAATATGAACATAATAATTATAATAAAATGTGCTTACGGTGTGCTTATAATCTCAACTTGATCTCTCCTATCGCTCAGTGCCATAGTTTTAACCACATCGTTCTATATAGTTCGCAAAAATCCCGCAACGATCAGTTTAAATTTCTCCTTTTAACAGCCCATTTGTCAGATGTACGCAAAATACGTCTTCATCATTTCTTTATTCGTTTAAACATTAATAACAACGAACGGCTTTTTGATTTATGCTATCCAAAAGTCACATTATGTATTTCTATTCAGACATATCTTAGGCTTAATTCTTTAAATGATCATAAATCACAAATTCAAGAATAAATGCGCACCATTGTGTCGTTTTACATAAATTTATTTTTACCATATTATAATATATGAAAAAAATAATTATGTTATTCTTAGTACTTGACATATTTTAATAATTATATTTTAAGATCAGTTATTTTTCGTTTTAGTTAAAATACTATAAATACTTATTTAAATATTGTAGGTACAACGGTCAAAATTGTTATTATTACTTACATAATATAAATTAAAATTTCATTTTATATCCATATATCATTAAAATATTTTTAATAAAACTCTTGTAATATAAATATTGATTTTGTAGGCACGGAAAAAAATGTATATGTACATATAGAGACAGTTTTAAAAGATACCAGTTTTAACTTACCTTTTTAATATTTTACTAGTCATACATGGCCATTTGAGCAATTTATCAGAGAATATTATTCACGTTGTAAATTTTATTATAATAAAACGATCTGGATACTATATTTGACATTGATACTGAATCATCAAAATTCATTAGCTATATAAATATACGAGATATTTATTTTTTACTGTAATGATTCTGGGTACCTGTTAATATATGGATAAAAATAAATTAATATTATCGTGCAAAAGTTATATGTTTATATCTTTTTTAATTCCATGAAATCAATTTCAGTATTATGTTTATAAGCAGTATTTTATACGTAACACATATCGACATAATATCACAATATTATTATACTTTTTTACATTATGTCTACCTCAGTCAGTGGATTTTTATTTTTATTATTATTATTAAATTCCATTTTCATATTTGTTAGTATGAATCATATTTAATTTTGAACAAGACATCACTGAGATATAAAATTACATTTGTCTTGTTTTCGAAATAATTAAAAGTAATTTAGCTGAAAGACAAATGCTGACAGAATTGTAAAATTTTCTAACTTCCAATTACATCGCTATCATCGTACTTGACGATTTTAAGTTGACGTTGACAACACTTGATGGTGACTAAATACATTTAATTTGCGTACCAGAAACTAACTAATAACTAATAAGTAATAGCAACTAAACAGTGAAGAGGTACTAAAACGGTCGCCTTAATACGTGTCTAATTAAATTTAAATTTAATACTATGCATAACTGATAATTGATATACTCTTCTCATACATATAGTGTGAAACTAAGTCACTTCTATCATATTATTAAACAACCAACGTGTTTCGAAATATTTTATAGAGAAATGATATGTCTATTATTGTCTATAAGTTCTGTAATACATTCCTCAGTTTTATAACAGCTTAACACATTACATGTGTTTAAAGCTTATTATCTGAAATTAATTTAATACGCACTTATACTAATATGTCTTATGCATCTTTTGCATAAATAATTACACTCCACATAATTTTTAAAATATATCTAAAACAGATGTTATTACCTTTGACAAGTAATTTAATTGATATGCCCCTAGAATATTATGTAGTTTATACATTATACATATAATATCTGGCCACGGTTATAATATTATACTGTACTTACTTAAAAATGTAATTCAATAATATATACAACAGTTGATGCTTTAGCCAAAAGTGTGTAATTTTGAAATCCAACAAGCGTATTAACAAAGCCTCGAGTGTCTTTACTTGAGTAATTCTGCTATCCCTGTTGAATATTATTATCAAAGCGAGAAACAGGAATGAGTTAAGGAGAGACCGAGACGGAGATAAAGAGCACAACGTTAACAAACACAATGCCGAACGATTTTCGAGAAGTTGTGTAAGCGCTTTTGGCGTTCTCATTAAATCCTTCGAAATATTTGAATACATTTAAATAACACGGGTGCCGGATAATACTCACTGGATATGCATAACCGACGAGGACATAAAAAGTTTGTTCAATCGGTGATACCCGGTAGTACAGGTGTCCGAATTCATTAAAGCACGAAAAAAATCAGAAATTTAGTAAAAATATTTATGTAATTTTCATATTTTTCACACCACAACCACGTGTTCAGATGTCGTACCTATACGATTATTGTATTATTTATATTAAAAGAGAAAATCTTTTGTACGAATTGGAATGTAATCATAAAATACAATCAATGCACAAATTTTGGTATTGAATCTGTAAGGATTTTATTTATTTTACTAAAAACAAATTATTAGCACTTTAGTATAGTTGGTCAACTTATTTTATGTTATTAGCAAAGTTAAAATACATTAAATAACATTCTAAAAGTATTAACCATGAATCTAATGAAATATAATATAAGATAATATTATACTATAGCAGCTATTTTTGGCATTCAATTAAAATAATTTAAAAAATGTGTTATTTTTGTTACTTGAAAGTTTTAAGCATAGCATTATGCACATATTTTAAATTATTAACTTAAAAAATAAATAATTTGTTAATTAAAATAATTCTAAATAAACAATGTCAAAGTGGCATAAAATTTTTAATTGTAAATAGTATAGCGTGCATATTGTACATAAGAATACAAATAGTTATAACTGATACCTGAAATTTCTAAAAACATGTTAGGTAAATCAGCTGTTGACCCGTAGAATATTTTTATATTTTTATCAAAATGATGGTATATTAAATTTTTCTAATCAAATATAGTTTTTAACGTGCTTCAAAATATACATTTAAAATTAAAACAAACAAGAAATATAAAATAATTTAACGTTAAAAATACTCAAAATACTTCAATATAGTTTTATTCAAAGAATATATTAAAACAACACGCAAATATTACTAAACGCATTCGGTATATTTTTGTTTAAATCGATGTACAGAAGCTACACATGAACGCCCAAGTGCGTTTAACGATGAAACTATGATCTGAAAGTTTCTCAGAATTAAACTGAGGTCCAAAAACTAACCAAATTCTTATACCATAAATCCCATACATGGGTTAAAACTTAAAATTATGTTGATCGAATATCGAAACTAAAATGCAAAATGAGCGTTTCCATTACAATATAAATATAAATTGTATGAGTTGTACGAATTGTAAAATGTTTTTGAAATATTAATTTTTAAGAACAAAAACTGACACTAAAAAATAAAAACCAATACATGACAGCCAAAATTACAATAAAGTTTTGTAGATTTATTACTTAAGATAACAATAATAATGGTGGAAGTGGCTTTAAGCTTAATTTAAATTTAGTTGTTATATGAGCTACTCGAATTACGTTTTTAAATCTACCTAAATATAGCAGAGCTTTTAAAACGACTCAACAGTCGACATGTTAACGATTACATTTCAAGAATATAAAACGTTGACATTATTATATACGTTAATTTACATAAAAACGTCGTAATTATCGTCGTACGAAATCTAGTTATGGCAACTGCGGAATAATTTATAAAATCGTTTTGTCGAAATAGCATATAATAATACTCTTGTAGTTTCGACAAACCACACAATACACCAGGACTAGCTGTATCACCACGATGGTAATAAACGTGGCATTCGTCGACAGCTTTGCACCATGCGTTAAAAATGTTGACTTACCATCGTACATAGGATACCTATTGGTAACCTAAGAAATTCTTTACATACCACACATTTTAAATAAACTCAGTATTCTTAGTACTCGATAAAAATATAATGTTTTTTTCATATTAGAATAAGTATTGCTGGTTGACTTGGCGTTTTCCTTGACTGACTGCATTCACTACGTCATCACACAGTACCTATGACTTTTGAAACACTGAATAAAATGAATACTCAATAATCGAAGCTCATTTCTCAAGTGTAATGTCTACAAACATAAACTATTTAAGTATTTATTCTATACAGAAACTACGCACTATTTATATATCCGTGTCTATTATTTGCTAATCTGGAAAATAGCGGTACAAGACTTATCTTACAACATCAGTTTATCTAATTTAGTTATAGAAATACTTCAAATACGTATGTGACGCACACACGCCCGCATGACTATTATTATGAAAGTGTATTGAAGTGAAGATGATAGGACAGCATTCAGTTAGTTTTTGATGCGCATAAGGGCTGTGGTTACAAATTGGTTCGAATCGCACGCCAGACAAACTTTTATCGTCGAATTTCTTATACGTATTGCCATCTGGATAGCTTATACCACGGTGGTCCGTGTTGGTGACCTGGTCAGCACTTTGCATATATACGTCGCCAGACTTTTATCCAGCTGAAAAACACAACCTATGTGTACTTACCTCAATCCATAGGAGTATTTTGTTTTCAACTTAATAATATATTTATATGGTTTTCTGGACGACCACTGTTGTTTTTTTTTTTTTAAAAAAAAAAGCGCAATGGTTGCCGAGTGTCAATAAGAACTGGACGAATGTATATTTTCAAGGTAAAGCGTTCAGCTTTGATCGTGTGCTTTATTTACATATAATACACAAGGCCGAAGAATATTCTAAGGTAAATATATATAATATATACTCGTTTTGAAGGGGGACGAGCCGAAATCGATTGAACAAAATAAGCTCTAAAGCCTATACGCCGTGAACGAAAATCGTCATCGTCGTCATCGATACCTATTCGAAAACCGTATGATTGTTTTTCATCGCGTATATATAGGTGTGCCGATAGAAATGATGAAAAACGCCGTATAAGTCATCATAACGACGAAGGTCGCGTCGACTCCGCGAAAACCGATTTAAACCGAAAGTAATCGCACGAAAACGCTTTTCCGGTTATGTATTATTTTTTGTCATTGTCGAGCCGTATATTACACGCGCAGTATTCGGGTCAAATATAATATGTTCAGCCGAACGCGTTGTCTGCGCCGTTTTCGTCCGTCTCGTGTGTAGTCGTACTGCGTATACGCGCTTATCGACTGTAATATACGCCGTTATAATAAGTGTATATTGGGCCTCGCAGCAATGACGTCGCGACCATAACAATATACGCCGCCGCAGACGACGAAGAAAATTAAACGGAAAGAACGAAAACGATAACCGTAAAAATATAATATAATCACCGAACCTCAGCTTCGGCCTCGGCGGCATGTATTCCTGCACACACACGCACATATATAATATATATAATAATATCATACTACTCCGACCGGGGCCGCTATAGAGTACATATAATATATATAATATGGTTATTATTATATTTCGCGCACGTTGTACCCATAATATATATATATATATACACACGAGGATCGATATATATACTCGTATATATTGTATAATGGTAATATATAAAACGTGTTATCCCGCCGACCTTATAATATACGCGTCGTCGCGCATACTGCACACATCACGTGCCGCCCCGTGTCTTGCCGAGTAGGTACAACGTTTTTAAACCCACTGTATGGGTATGAGCTTCCACAGGTTAGGGCCCTGAATAAAATATTGGGAATTTTCGAATCGAAATCATTTCAACCTGTTTGAATGGGCTCTATATAATCCGCCGACGGTTTGTGACGATATATTATAGATATTGTGCGGATATGCATATTTTTATATAATAAAATATTGGCGTTTTATTTTCGGACGAAGAAGCTACAAGACATGTTCTAAAGACAGCTTTATCCATTTCTTACGTATGTTTGTAATATTTTATTAATTTTTAAAATTATTATTATTTTCCCATTGAAAATGAATATTATACATAAGATTTATGTATATATATATATATATATAAGATTTCAAAAAATATGTTTGCATTACCATTTATTATTCTACTCTGTTTCGATTACATTGAAGGTTTTGTGACAATTCTGCACTAAGCACTTGTTTGACACTTTCAGTATAAAAAATTCAAATCAAACAGATTATTGGAAAAGGTTATTGAGGCTTGGATTTTAGTAAAAAACACGCAGACAAGGATCCTAAAATATTGACAAATAATAATAATAATAATAATAATACGTCAATAATGCACATTGATATTAATAGTTTAATTTTTAATTAGAGTAAGCACTTATAAGTTATCGTGAATACTTTTGTTAAAGAGCGAAATAATTTATCCTTCATTAGGTGTCCTAGAGCAGCAGTCAGCATTTTTAGTTATTTTAAGTGAAAGTGAGTTAAAATATTACTTAGACAGTATCAGAGAACTTTTACCGCTGATTTTTACTGATACCAAAATATTTAAAGAATTAAATATGAGCATAATAAAATACCAATTAATATTATATTAAATTTAATTAGGTAGAAAATTAGATTCATTGGAATAAAAGATTTTAGTAATAACTAATAAGTACCTCACCGAAATCAAAAACAATTTAACAACAATGGTGTGTTTGTAAACGTTATGTTAAAATAATATTAAAACCTTTCAAAGAAATATTGTTTAAATAACTCAGAGTTTTTTTTTCCTGAGATAACAATAAATATAACTTAA
The DNA here is from genome assembly GCA_020882235.1 of Schizaphis graminum. Lineage (NCBI taxonomy): Eukaryota > Metazoa > Arthropoda > Insecta > Hemiptera > Aphididae > Schizaphis > Schizaphis graminum. Next base: position 91,889,847 of record CM037032.1, read on the forward strand.
ATTTTTTGTGTAAGACGAGATTTGAGATTTATATTGAAATGCTTATTACTCTTCTTCTCCAAATACTAACGTAGTTTTTAGTGAAATTCATAAATAACATTAAAAATATTCTTCTTTGTATTTCAAAATTAATTTTATTTAAGCGAGTTTGATAAATTATTATTAACGTAAGACACTGGAAATGAGTGTATAATAAAAGTATTAAATCTTTTGTTACATTTATAAAGTGTGAGATCAATATAATGTAATATGCATTTGTTTTAATACTTTCAATATTTCTATAATCAGTCAAACATTTTTTATTGAAATAACTTAGAACAACATAATATATGTAAATTTTGATTTTCCGATTTCATATTGTAAAACAATTTCATAGTAAGTAACGTGTTTTCAAATACATACTAGGTTATCACTGCCAATTAACAAATATAATAACATAACTTTATGTCTATTCTACGTAATTATTTAATAAACAGTTGAACATATTATACTATAAGGACAATATTATTATTATTGCATTCTTTAAAATTTATTTATTTTTTCATAATTTATAATTAGCTAATTAACTATAATTATTATTTAAAGCACAGTATAATTTTTTATTTTATACTCAACAAAGTCTCTTATTTTTAAGTCATAAAATAGTTGAATTTATTAATGTTAAAATTTAATGCGTAAATTTTTATATTTTAGATAGTTTAACTTAACCAAAGTAAATAAATTTATTTTATTTAATTCAATATTTCAAATACTAAATTTGTAAAAATAAAAATGTAATCACAGTTAATAACGTAACATGCCTGAAAAGTGAAAATCATGAAATACATAATAAAATAAGAATTAAATATTTTAAATGATTTGGGTGGTCAGGTGGATATAATACGTATTTTATTATATTTTCTGATCAAATTTTGTACTGCACATGTAAGTATATAACCGAATACTGTAAATCATTTGAGTATTATTGTATAAACTTCAAAAACAAAGGAATACGAGATTTAAAAAAATCTATCTGACTTTATATTAAATAATTAGGCAATTTAGTAAACATAAATCATAAAGTATATTTAAATTGATTGAAATGCATATTATTAATTAGTGTATAGTAAATTTAAATCTTATATAAAATATACTCATCACTTACAGTATTCCGTTTAATTTCCATGGTTATTTAAGATTATACTATTATCTGACAAGGAAAAATCTTGAAAATGTACATTCAAATTTTAAATATAATTTTCATGAGTACAAACATAAATAAAATATGTCATCTAAGTCTAAACCAAAATAAAACTGTTGCTATTTTTCTTATTTAAATACATACAGGTATTAAAGTACCTGTTCTTGAGTACAAACATAAATAAAATATTTTATCTAAGTCTAAACCAAATTAAAACTAATGTTATTTAGTTTATTTAAATATATACAGGTATTAAAAGGATTTTTAAACAGATAAATTAAACGTTCCATCATCACTATAGGAATATAATAAAAAATATATTAACTATTATATGGAATAATGTTTTTATTCGGATAAAAATTATTAGGTAACAACTGATAATTATACTATTGTAAATAATACGTAATTTCAAATGTACGACTACTACATATTGTGTAAAATATTTACATGCTTTTGGTTCGATAATTAAATTAATATTCATACAATGTATAACATGTATATTTTTAAGAATAGTAATAAATTGTATTCTTTTAGTATCTATTGATTTTAAGTATTTTATTTAATAATGAATACTGGTGTTAGGGATGTAGGTATGAGTTGTAACTACAATAATATAAATATAATTATATTCTGAACTTAGTTATATAAATAATTATATGCTTGACTAACTTAACAATAAGTAGTTATTTGTTTTTATTTTTTCACAACAGCAATTCGATTAATAATTATAGTTATGCAGAAGTTAACTATTTATTCAATTTACCTATTCAGTTTTTTTTCTGCGATAGAACGTCAATTAACGTATGTTTTGAGTTTAATTTATTTTCTTATTTTCTACTTAAAATGTTTTAATTTAAATATCTATTTTTATGGTAATTGCATCTAGTTGTCACGAATTTATTTTCAATGCATAGTGTGTACCAATAACATAGTTTATTTTATAATAATATTGTTTTAGTATATTTTTCGCTTCGGCTTGAGTTAGATTGAATAATTTTTATATTTAAAATTACATTATTATTAAGCCCCTATTTAAATATTTTGTATGCAGTTGGTACATATTTAAAAATATACTTTTATAAAATGCAGTGTTTATATTGTATTATGTTAATAAATAAAGATGCTATTTTTGTAATTTCAACGTAAATTATAATATAACATTTTGTAGGTAATATTATGTTAATTATTAATAATTTTAAACTCGTAAGTTATGTATTGCTAAAGAATCAAAAGGATAGCATTCTTATAAAAATTCCTTTATGATTGTTTGTATTTAATTTTTATCATTATACAAAAAAAAAAACAACAAAATGTTTACATTTTGCGATTTGAAAAGTTTTTTATTAAATAAAATATTAGTATAATGCCATTCCGTATTTCTCATACGTGCTTTTATATTTCAAATGCATGTTTTTGGAAACAAAAAACGGCCAATTTAACAAATGTCTTCTTTTTGACTTTAAATATGTTTATTTATATGATTGCGTGTTCTTTGTTTACGTTTTTTATTTTTGTTTTTTTATTTTTATTTTAAAAAACTTTATCATTTTATAAAATATTTAATATTTTTTTTTCAATGCACAAATTACATTAACTATCCTAAAAAATATAATTTAATATCACAATAAGCAAATGTACCCATATAGGATAATAATAATATGGACTCGTGTCATTGTTATTTTAGAAATGAAAACGGATTCAATTTCACTGTATTTCAAATACAGTAATCACCTAGGACTTAGTTGACATGTCATTTTCTACTTGTTATATCGACCAGTGTAAAGCCATGCATGGGTATCGACGAGTGTAAAAGAAGTCTCTTACACAGGTTTATTCAGTTGTTCTGATACTTTAAGGTCACTATGAGGTTAATTTTGATTAAAAAAAATGATTTAAATATTCTGTTAAATCACAATAGTATTGTATATAATATATTAATATTATAGAATTTAAAATGTTAGTATAAATTGAATCAAAGTTCTGTATTATTATAGGTCGTATATCATAGTGTATACTTTTTAAATTATTTCTTGGTAAAATTGTGGATTAGTAGTATACATTTGTAATTGTATATTTTTTTTAAAAATATTTTTAGTATTTTTTAATCAGTTACAACAGTTTTAATTTAAAATAAAAGTAATTAAATATTATAATATGTAATTTGAACACTTCTATCAACAAAAACATTGAAGACTATCAACCATAGCAACGAAATCTAAGAACAGAAGAAATTGTATACCTGTTAATATTTTTTTGTATTTGTATTCAGTTACAATAGTTATTTTAATATAAAAACCTCAAATATTAAAAATATAATTATTATTTATTATACTTAATTAAGTAACAATATAAATAATATGCAATTCGAATACTACCAAAAAAAGTATTAGAAACCATTAACTATGGTAGCGAAATCTAAAAACGAACTAAATATGAAGTTAAAATGACTATATATAACAATTTTTCAAATAATACATAAGAATATTTACATATTTATTATCAACTAAGTAATAATAATGTATTTTACTTTATAGCTATACTTGCTAAAAAAAACAGCTAACAGGTTAAAATCTGAGTTTATTTTGGAAGTAATATCATAGATGTTAGACATAAATTTTGACATAGTTGAGATATATATATGTATATATATATATGTTTGAATCAATTGAATACAATTCATTTTTAATTAAATATTCTAGTATACTACCTCAATTGACTTATTTATAAAACGAATAATAGAACAATTTACTTATAGTATCTTAATTATACAATTTATGCTTATATATATACTATAAATACAACTTTAAGTAATTAAAAATAAAAGTGTTCTTAGCCGATAAATTTAATTTTCAATAATATTAGTAAGAATAATATTTAATTATTAGCTTATATTATGAAGTTTAGAAAATGGTAGTTGATCCCTATAAATCAAATAATAATTTATCAACGAATAAAAATCACTAAATTATAAGTATGATACATGAATTTACCACCAAAATTGTTCAAAATTACCTCAAATTAACTACAACCTTTTCATAAGTTATTCATTGTGACTTATTATTATAAAAGTATACAATATTACACATTTTGTGTACTATAATTAAGAACTTTTAGAAATTAAATTATTTTTAAAATAATGAAGGTAAAATTAAATTTAAAGTTTTGAACCTTCGTTCTGCATTATGTTAATATAAGCTACGAGTGACGAGGCTACATTAAAATCAAAAACATATCACATACTCTTTTAGATATAATATAATATTATTATTTATATATATTGATGTGATATGTAAACTCTGAAGTATAAATAACAAATAAGCGTTCATAAACAAATCATACTACCAAAATTAATGCTCTACGTACAATTTCATCAATATACGTTTACCGTAAACATTATGTATGCAACTTAACTCTCTACTATATCTCCTCACCGATTTATGTGGAAATATTATATTAATATTATACCTCATAATATGCTCGCGAACGATAAAATATGTAAAATTTATAGACTGGTGGAGATATATAACACGCACTTTAACACTAAAACGACCGAAATCATATACCCCTATGCATATACTCGACCCGCAATATCAAATAATTTTATCAAAAACGCTTAGGAAGTATAAACCTTTTGTAAGGGCGGGCTCAAGCCTATAAATAGTGAGTAATAAAAAACGTTCAACACAGTTACAATATGCAATGGAATTTATAGCATTAACCTTATCTATATAAGAACTTGTTTAAAAATATTGTATTAAATGAGACAATTAAAATTTACATTTATTTTATCACAAAAATGCAAAGAGGTAATGTTACCTAAATCGAGAAGCAAATATATTTAAAATTTAAAAGTAATAATAGATATCTAGATATAAGTTTTGATTTATTTTTGTGTTTTTATTAAAAAATAACAAGACATTTTAAAATTGTTTTCAATACTTTAAATAAAACTTCATCAAACTCTTGTGAGAATTATATATTAACTTCATTATAAAATGAATAGCTTATAATTTCTTAAGAAACTAAACTAAAAATGTCTTTCACTAGATAGTGAAATATTTCTTATTCTTCAAATTAAACCTAAACAATTAATTTCAATATAATTTGTAAATATATTTAGTTTAAAGTAATCTAAGTATAATATTTATGCTTTAGTTTTAATAAAAACAAATATAATTTTTATTATTATTTAGAAATTTTCGGCATAATATAACATTAAATGAAATTTATAGTTCATGTTATTGTATACATTAATTAAATAGAAAAATATAGGGAAATTTAAAATTAAAACTGATATTTAAGCCTCTTACTCAACATAATATTTTTAAAATATACGAAACGGTTCAATATAATGTAATTTATATAAATAGATATGTATATACCTATATGTTCTTTTTCACAGTACCGTAAAAATCTCTCGATTTATTTTTTCTGATAAAATAGACATATTACATAGTTTATCTAACAATGATGAGGTTTTTTCGATGTTCTCGTTATTCTTATGTGTAAATTGTTATAGCTAAAGTTTATAATTTAATATTATAGCTAAGAAAATCCAACAAGAAAAAATATTAACTATTATTATTACGGTTATCAATCGTTTTGTTCTTCCCGAAGAACACGTTTTGTTCTCGGAAGACCGATTATTACACACATATCGTTTTGACTTTGAGTAATGGATACGTCGTGCGTTGTTGCTAAGAAATATTATGGAAGTAAAACAAAAATATATTGGACATAAATTGCCATATTGGCGTTTCAGAATTAAACGTAAAATGTACATACTAAAGAGCATGTTATAGAGTATACATGGTACAATATGCGAATAATTTAAAAATATATGTAGCTCAATGAGGAAACAGTCGTGCAAATTGAGAAGGTATCCTGTGGACGATAACACTGTGATGTTATTAAAATCCTCTCTTACACGTTTTACTTTATCTTAATATCTGAATTGAATTGACTGTTTAAAATATAATTATTTCATATTTAAAATTGTTCACAAAATGTCGAAACTTGCAAAACGTAAATAGCATCTAGAATTAATTTATGTTGTGACAGTAAATAGTTATACCAACTCTATAGGTTATATAATTAATATGTACACGGTATTTGCTTATGGGGATATTTTAATTAAAATCATTTTATTAATATCGATAGATAAATATAATTTACACATATCATTTATAAAAGAAAAAAATCATTGGATTGTTCTTTAGTCGTTTGCAGGAAAACATTTATAAGCTGTGTTTGTTTAATTTAAAATAAATATTCAATGATATTAACATTTAGCTATACTACCTGCAGATAGTTGTATCATAATTTAAAATCTCATTTATTAAAAGTTCACGGATTTTAGTTTAAAAACAAATAGTGTTTTTTATATTTTACATTGTGTATTTTAGTAATTTAAATATCGAATCGTAAACAAATGTTTATCTAAATACATTCATAATAAAAAAACACATTCGATTAAATAAATATTTCCAATCTATTCATTCTTATTAATGTAAATACTGTAAATAAATATTTTTAAACGAATCACAAATTAAATAATTATTATTTGTGTTAATTTTCGTTTTTAATAACTGATCCAAAATTTAGTTGTAAAAAATCTAAATTTGTATTTATTTTAAAAATTATGTTAATTTTATGTTTATATCATGTAATTTTGTATGAAAATGTTTTTAATTTCACAATTATGGTAAATGGATAATTTTATAAGACTTATCACTATTTGTATTTATTCTAAACACAATAATTATTATTATTAATCATAAGTAACAATATTTCTAATCAATATCTAGATAACTGTGATACAATTTTAATTTAAAAAATTAAAATGGTATAACAACTTTATTATAAATTTCAATTTTCAAATAAAATGTTACGTTATTTAGATAATTATACAAATATCTACTTAATTTATGTCTTCTTAAGTTTTTCAATAAAATCAAGTTAAGATATTTTGTCGAATTACGTTATCATATTATTATAGAGTGTTAAAATAAACATTTATGTTTATATTCAAACGGAATAAACACAACTCAGTTTTTATTGATTCCAATGTTGCCATAGGGTTTGTGCATCAATAAAATTAGGTTTATTTGATTGTTTTAATGATTATTGCAGTCCAATTGGTTAGTTGTATTATTTTGATGTTCTTTTTTTTTATATAGCCACAACTATGTCAACAAAACGGTAATAATATTTAATTGGAACTATTAGAAATATTAATACAAACAACAATTAAAACTTTTTTTTTACAATTTGTTCTAATTGTCTACCAATGTATCTTATGTTTATTCATGATGTTTTTTTAAAAATTCAATCTTATTATTATGTACAATATTTGAATCCCATTTAATTAAATTAAATTTGAATTATTAAAATATTGAAAAAAATAGACAATTAATTATTGAAAACACAATTTTTTTTTTGACATTTTTTAAATAATACCTACTATTAAGATTTGATTTTAACATATTATATAAAAATATAAATGTAAATGTATATCATGTTTAAAAAAAAAATAGTCAATATTAGTTTGATTAATTCTGTTAAAAAAAAATAAGTGAACGTCTAAAATACTAAAAATATAGGCATCATAATATGATGACTATAGATTACACTATGTGAGAATATTAATATTTTTTTTTTTTTATAAATTGTCTAAAAATTAGAAATTGAGTACCACATTGCTATATGGTTGATAATTGGTATTGAGTTGATTACTCAAGAATATTTAATTTCGTCCGAATTTAAACTTAAAATTTCTATAGAAAAAATTGCACTAAATTTTTAAGCCTAAGCTATACAAATTGCACATTTTTAAATTTTAAATTACAAATTTTCGTATTTTTGACTATTTTTTTATTTGAACTTCCAATGCTTATAAAAATAAATATTGCATATGTATTTTAAATATCTTCACATATCTATAAGAATAACATATAAGGGTGTTGAATTTTCAATCATTTTTACCCATGAATAATTTTTTATAGACAGCTATTGAAAAACTAAAAAATATCAAATGTCCATAAATAACTCAAATAACTCAAAAGAATCGAAATGTTTTGATAATTTTGTAATATACAAAACATGATCCATATTAGCATTTAATGAAAAATTCAAGTATTTATTTATTGTTATTCTAATGATGATAATTTTATTTACACAAAAAAAAAATAAATAATGATAATAAAAATTAATTTTATTAATTTGGAATTGCGTAAAAATGTCTGTTTTTCTTTAATTTTTTATTTGTTTTTCCGATTATATTGAAAAATTCTGATGATTTTATTTGTTTAATATTCAAAATAGATCCAATTTTCTGCTTGAAACCATATTCAGAATTGAAAATAAAATCATTTTTAAAAAAATACAAAAAATACTTATTGTGTATACAAATACAACAAAAACAAAAAACAATACATCATTTAAAATTAATACATTCATTGTTCCGTTCAAAATCTAAACATCATTATACAAATATAATATGTACTTCAATAATTATAAACAAACAAATAATATTGTAACTACAAATTATTTTGTAATACTGAAAAAATATCTTTATTTCGTTCGATAATCAAAGATTTTATGTTTGATATTTTTTACATGTTAAAAGATTGTCAAACAACAATTACTCTACGATGAACGATGAATATATTAATCAGTTTACTTTTTTTACGTAATATATTTTTACGGAGCTTGATGTTTTTACATTAAATTGTACAGAAATGACCCTTTTTTTTAAAGTGTGATCCCATTTTCTCGACAACTCTCTTGGGAATATGAAAACTTCCAGATTTTTTTCAAAAAAAAGGTAGACCAGATTAATCAATTTCCTTTTATTAATGTTATGGTAAAATTAGAAACAATATTATTTTTTAAATCTTTGATGAATAGAAAATGAAATGTAACGAAATTTACAAGACAACTTTTAATTTTATTACAAACAAATAACAATGATGAAAATAATTATAGAATCTTGTTTATAAGACATAATATAAATCTATTTTTATAAATTTTGTGATCTAGTTTATAATGAACATTTTAATATAACGGTAGTATATATTTACCTAATATTTAAATTTGTATTTAATTTTTATATGCCTAGACTACTATCAGACTTGATTTACCGTGTTATTATTATATTATTTAACAGAAATAAAAACATTTATGTTCACTTAGACTATGTTTTTATTTCCAAAACATTAAAATATCGTCACTATATCAAATTTAATGTTATCGTGATTTGCATTATTATATCATTTATCGAAATAAATGTATTCAGAAATCATTTTAATATTGAAGTTTAGTTTACTTTCTAAAAATAAAGTTAATAATAATAAAAAAAAAAATACCAAAATACCAACAGCATGGATTTTTATCTCATCATTCAGCCCTGTCGATCAGCTAACTCAGAGACACGGCATCGATATTATTTTCTTATTAACTTTACTTTAGTGCCACATAAAATTTCAGTCGGGGTAAACAGATTTTTTTTCGCCTTTCCCTTTCTCTTATTTTGTGTTTCTCACTTTTCTCGCACAAAATCCTGTTTTTTTCTTTTTTGTTCTTCTTTATCCTATCTATGCATTTCTTTGCTTTCTTCCCTTCGCCTCACACCAAAAACCATGGACCCACGCCAAGGGATAAAATGTTTTATCCGAAATTGTTTAGGCTACCTGCCAAAGGACTCCGAAACGAGCACAAAATAGAGTGAAGGGGTGGTAATTTGAAAATGTCAACGCGCAGTGCATTAAGATATATCTCGTACACTGACTTACTTCGCTTCATTACTCGTTGCCGTATTTCATTCCGAAATTCACATCGACGTGGCAAATAGAATGAGCAAACACGTGCGAAAGAATTTTTTTCCATTTCAAAAATAACATTTTACCGTAATAGTCAAATTATATACATCGACAAAATAAAAATTATTATTAAAATTTTCTTTTAATAAAACATGTGATGAAAATGAATGTTTAATAATAGGTGTTTTCTTATAAAAAATTGTCTGTATTACACAACATTAAAATATTCATAGTCCGTCTAATGTAAGCACTAAATCATTAAAGCTCACACCGATCAATTTAAAACAGTACAACTAGGTATTTAAAATATGTGTCAAAATATTTTATTTTGCTTGTGTGTACAGTACTATTCCCATTATATATTATTATTGTTTTCAATTTAGTTAAAATAAACTTTTTTTTTATCTATACCTTAAGTAATTGTAGCTATATTATATTTAAAATTTTATTTGATTATACTTGAAGTTGACATGCGTTTTAGGATTATATTATTAGGTACGCGTATTAACGTCATAATATTAATACGCAAATTACTGACGTGTTATTGTTTAGATTTTGATACCAATCAATGGAAAACTAGGTCAACAAAAAATCGTCAGATTTTCCATCCACTTTAAACAAACTAAAATAAAAATGTCTACACTTGAACAAGTCATTAAATTATTTTGTAACAACTACTATAATATCTATCAAGCAAAGGTACTTCAGGTTAATTAAGTGTGTTATTATTCAATAATAAATATATATAAATTAAAAGTTAACATATATTTTCTTTAACATTCAATGATTTGCAATTATATGAGATATAAGAAAATGTGTTTTATGAAAATAGGGTCATTTAAAAATAATATGTTATTTATTTTTTAATGCAAACGATAAAAGTGTACATCGTTTATCTATAATATTTTGTAATATTTTTACAAATTGTTCTACAACATTCTCTATGTGCAATAGAATAGTTCTATCAATGAATGCCATAACATTTACTTTCAATGAATCATATTTTATGTGAAAGTCACAATAATTTTGTTCTAAAATCTACCACCCTGAATAGAGTATTTGTAGTTCTATTTATACGTTTATACAAATCGCAATAAGGTCACAGTAAATTCAAATCATTTTTATTAGGTTAAAAGGTTATTTGAAAGAAAAATAAACATGTAAAAAATGATTTTTACTGTAGAAAAAAAATAAAAAAAAACCAATAAGTCTATGATTTCTGAGAAGCTTAAATATTTGTTTTGCATTTATTATGATAATATGATATGATATGATATTATATTATATTATTATTATTTTATTATTATAATATTATTAAAACGCATTGTACTGATATTTATAAAAAAAAAAAATATTAGTACCCTTCTCTCACATTTTGGAGTAATACTGTGGACAATAGTAACACGTCATGGTTGTCAAGGCAATTAATTGTAGTTTAGTTATTGTTCATATGCAAATAGCTTTTCTCGCAGTCTTAGTACATTGTTTATTATTTATTTAATAATTATTATGAAAATATTGTAAAACAATATATCCATAAAACTCATCTTTTAACTTTCTTACTACTATTTCCACTAACTCCTTTACTTAATCTTTTCCTCAGCATTCTTTATGGTGGATTGAAGAGTTTCAGTTAAAATGTTTGTCCATAAATAATTTAATATTATAAACTGCACAGTAAAAACTGTAAATATTAATAAATCATAATTTAGCGACTAAAATTACTAGTATTACATGTACTCATAAATATATTTATAACTTTTTATATTGGATTATTACCCACTTTTTATTAATAATTCTAAACTCAATCCACTATCAACCGAATTCGAATGTACTGTTCAGGAAAATCATTTGAAATATAATAAATAATTATTAAATTTAAATGAGAAATAAAACATTGGAACATTGCCTTTTTCAATCGAAACCATTTTCCATTGTTATTGATTACTATTAACAAGAAACCACACAGACACGGCAGCTTTTTTAAGTCGATATTTTATGACCTGAATAGAATAAATACAATTTGTACAGTAAAAAAATAACAGAATTTGTAATTGACAGACCCTTAATAATCTATATGGCACAATGCATCAACTACACTTTAAATTAATTTAGTCTAAGTTTCAATTAGAAGAAAGCAAAATATCCAAAGTTGATATAAATAAAGTTGAATAAACCACTAACACTATAATAGTAGACTCGAGTTTATTTCTTTTTTGTTAAATACAACTTAAGTATTTAACCAACTACGATTAAAAAAATACATGGCTTAATTTTAGTGAAAATAATGCTATTAAATTCAATGATTCAGATTAAAAGTATGCTTTTAAGATAAATATTACTTATATATAATAAAATAGTACAGTTTACATAATATTTTAAAAGCTTGCAAAACTTATTAGAATTTACGATTAAGCTCGTGAACAATAAATTAGATTTTACATTTATAAATTATTTATTTTTTTTATGTTTTATTATTATTTATAATTAATATGCATAATTTTAAAAAAAATTTCTATTCGTCCTTCATTATTGATGTCAATATAGTATCAAGACAAAAGAATAAAACCAAAATACATTATCTTACCTCCTATATCAACTAACATTGCTCTATAGCTAACAAACTTCCTATCAGATTTTAAATCTTTAATTAATCCTTTTTTTTTCTCAACACATGACAGTATTTTCATAAATGAAAGCTAATGAAGACGAATAATTATATATTTATTTCAAAATCACTCTTCATAATCTTCCCGAAAAATTAGCGGCTGGAACTATGCCCGAAATCCACCACATCATCTTAAATGACGCAGGTGTTGTTAGATATTTTAAACTAATAACAAAATATTATAATCTCTCTTTCCTGTTAAAAGTTGATGAGTGCCTTCTTTCTCGTGTAACTTTAAATCAACATTACTATCAACATAATATACTTATTGTATATTATAATTACATAATAACCCATGTAGCATTATTCAAAAATAATTCACCCAATTTAAAATGTTCTTATATTTTTAGGTCTTAAATTTAAATTATTATAATAAAAGAATAATATTTAAAATGTATTTAATGGTACTAATAAATGTTCTGTGTGATTTCATTTAATTACATAAATAACATCTAGTTAAAATTAAAATTCATTACATGCATATTGCATAACTAATAACCATAATGATGGTTAGTAGACAATATCGTTAACATCTCTCAAAAAGAAATAGTTAAATATTCATGACTTACATGACTTAAAATGAGGTGACCTAAGAAGCCAGATCCAAAACATAGGACAATGCATTTTGAAAAGTCCTATATTGTGTATATATTTGAATAATAAAGAAATACATATTTCAATAAAATAATGCAAAAGTTTCTACCTAAATAATGTAAATATGATTATATTGATATACACACCTATAATTTCATAGTTAGATATCAAAATAAAAAATAAAAACAAATTTTCAATCTTTAAAATAGACATTATTTATTTTCATTTGTTATTAAATGTTAGCGTTTCAATAAAACTATGCTTGAAACTATCTAACATTATATTATATATTAATTTAATACGAAAAAATATTATAAGTGTTTCAAGTTAGTTTTAATGTCCCTATATAGATCAAGAATCTAGTGTCCAGCAAATACAAAGGCAACTGTTTTTATTATACACACGTTATATATTTAAATTTTTTAAGTAATTTGAGAACAATTTTAAATAATATACACTGAAACTAATAAATGAAATTAATAATAAATTTGTTAATATTGTGGCATTATAGTCATCTAATTAGATAGGTATTTTCAAATGTTAAAAACATATTTGTATGAAAAATGTATAAAATGTATAAATATAACATATAACATATTGTATCTCATAATTTAAAGTAAAAAGTAAATGGCTTATAAGTAAGTAATAATATTATACTTGCAATACATTATCAGACATATTTTTATTTGAATAAAAACCTGATCGAAATAATAATACAAAATACGATATATTTTGTCATTATAATAATCTGGAGATAGAATTTTTAAAACCGAAAGAATATTTTTAAGAATATCATGTAAAGTACATGAGAGAATGTGTAATCAAATAGGCCACACAAAAGAGTCCCGATGTGAGACCTTTTCCGCCTTCTTTCTTTTTTGTTAGGTAGCAAATTGAGACTTATTTCATCCTTCCCATGTACGGATTTCAAGTAACTGTAACGTGATGCAAAACAGAGGGAAATCCTGAGGCTTTTTTTTACTTCATTTCGAAAGGAAACGCTTGGTGAATAAATTGAAAAAGGTGCTATTGAGGTCTCTAACTTTTTTGTCACTAATGTGAACAAATATCTCAATTCATTTATCGATGTCATCTTGTCCTTGACAAAGAAATTTTCTTCTAAAAAATTACGGAAAATATTTTATCATAACGAATATGTGATTTACATTTATATAAACTGAAAACCAGTAATTGTAAGGAAAAATTATACTGAAGTCTAAAATATATATTATTGATTAGGTATATTTTAAGTAAAAATATACGTATTTTTTTTTTAAGAAATTTAAGTAAGAAATTTTTTTATTTACCTTTTAAAGATCTATGTTAATTTTAACTTCATCTCAAACTTACAAGATATACATTTTAATAGGCACATACCGTCTCATTTAAATTAGTAATAGGTAAATTGCAATAGTAGTATACAAAGGATTTCACAAATCATTTTCTATTAAATACGCTATAAAATTAATTTTATGTGAAAATATGTTATTTTAAAAAATGCATAGTATTAATTGATGTTATGTAAGTAATCGATTTATTTCTTTTTTTTATAGTTTATACTATGTAATGTAATATAATCTTGCTTTAGTTGTTTGCAGTATTTTTACCTTTTGTATCAAATTTTTCATTAAAAATATATTAATATATTTCAAACTTATAATATATATATATATATATATTTATCAGATGATTCAAATTATTTTTAATATGATTTAATCCTGTCAATTTATAGTGGTCATAATTTTAAATATCATTCACATATAAGTACTCAACTTTCATTCAAGACTTTATTAATCATTAATACTATAATGTTCCTATTACCTATAATTATTTTACAATATGTACCATAATAATAAATTATTTTATTTTTTATTATTTACAAAATTTGAAATGTTATGAAATCACATAACTGTATCAAAAAACGTAAAAATATTTTTAATAAAATCTATGATACTTATTATATCGGAAAGAATAAAAATAGTAATTACAATAAAAAGTTTTATATGACAATATAAGAATCAAAGCATCAAGATAAATATGTCCGAGGGGACATAATGATATTTTAATTTAGATTTATTATTCTCTTGAGATGTAAACAAAATTTGTTTATAGTATCAAGATAGTTAGTCTTATATTCAACTACTAGTATTCGATTTCTTCATCAATTATAATTAAATTCCGATTATATACAAAATCTAAACAAAATCATTTGTATTTTAAATAAGTTTAATTAATTATATGATTAAACTATTAAATTGTATTCAAATGTATTCATACATATTATATTATTAATTTATTACCTAATTAATTTCCTTACAAAGACATTTATACAACTATACAAAATTAATTGAATATATGAATATACCGTGTACATTAAAAAAAAAAAAAAATACTTTTTCAGTGATACTATGCAAAACATTACAAAAATCCTTGATTATAATTGTTTTTAATAACAACTATAACTCAATTAATATAAATATGTAAATATTTTTACCGATTATTATAGTTAGCGTATTATTGACAGTCCTATATCAATGTATTCGTATTATTATCTGTTTTGTCAATAATTGTGGTGCAATGGTGCCGTTTATAAACATAAAATGAAATAATTCGATCGAAATATTATATTATACCAGTTGTATAAATATAATGTTCTATATTCGATAATTTGGCACTTTTAAAAAACCCCTCACACAAACACACATATATACACTATGAAGATACACTAAAAAATTGTATGTTACATTTTAGAACTACAATTGTAAAATTTAATCTATTGACTACTACTTACTAGTAGTAAATGCGTATGATTCCGCAACTTCTGATAAAAGATACGGAAAACTTGAGCAAATATGGTCCAAAAACCATGACAAGCTTTTTGTCAAACTGTTGACATTCAAAACCCTATCCAGGAAACCTCTCCATCAACACTGACAACTTCACTTCCAAAGGACTTAACATGATGAAATGTAATAGGTATCTAGTAGTTTTATATAAAAAACATATGACGTGCACAGTCCTACTTTGACTTTTATTTACCCTACGACATATATTTATCGCTAAATAAATTATCGCAATAGTACCATTTTATTGTTTTAATTAAGTTTAATGACTAAATTTATTTATAACAAACAATGTGAATGTATATTTTGGTTTTTGTGATAATAACTAAACTAATTACTATTTTTCTAGTAATCTATAAAACTAACTAATTAGAAACACTGACTTAAATTATATTTTTCGATGGTACCTATTCATAATACCATTAATTCCATTAATATTATAAGTTATTATAAGTCTAAAATTTTTTTAATAAAAGAAGCAAATTAAATATACTTTATTATATTTATATTTTATTAATATGTATAATATATATTAAATTTCCGTCTCCAACTTAGCCAGTTACATAATTAAACCCTTGGTGGGATATTTAGATCAAATATCACAATATAAAGTATATTCTATTAACTAAATTAAAGAATTAATCGAATACATGCATTTTTTTTTTAGCAATTTTATTATACTATTTTCTCTAGCTTGATTTACCATTATATATTACTTATAAGTATTTTGAGTGTATAATTTATTTTTAATAAGTGAGTGATCTCAAAAAAGTGAATAAAGAAAATTAAAAAGTATTTTTAATCTTTTGTGTGTATATATTTGTTACAAATGGTTTATAAAATGAATACAGATATAAGTTATAATAGTCATTAGTAAATTATACAATTGATGTGTAAAAATTTTGTACAGCCCAAATTTATATTATAATATTACTTTCAATAGACATCTACAGTTGATTGTCAATGAAAGTTAATCAAAAACATGTCATATAAGAAAAACGATTACAAAAGGCTCTAAAAAAATTAAAAACTAGGTACCCATGAATAATACAAGTATAATTTAAGTATCCTTCAATCGACTATATAAAGTACCTGCAAGTACGTGCAATTTTTAAACAAGCGTTTAATATTCTAGTTATAATATTTATATACTAACCTGCTAGTTTATATACTAAAATACCAAATAATAATGGCATTTTCACTACTTGAATAATGGCTGTATATTTTTTATGGTCGTTAAAAAGGTTAACGAGCATGATATTCACAGAAACCCATAGAAAATAGTAACGTGAAACAAGAAACATCATGTTTTATTCTTGAGTATTTCCCGTGGGTTAAAAAGAAACCAATTTTAATATAAAGAACATCTATTAATATTTGTATAAATAATTTCAATCATAATTGTAGTCAATAAAAATAAAACACAAGGAAAAATCTGTAAATCGAATTAAACCTTATTGCTCAGTTTATAAAGTATAAATAAATAATTTTTATGAAAAAATAACATATTTTAAATATAATTTAATTTCATAAAATAAACTTTTAAATATTATATTATGAACACATTATATTTATATATTACAAACGTAAACATTTCTAAAAATATACCTATATAGGTATTTTAAATGTCGGTAAAATATTTTATAACTATGTTAATCAATAATTCGGTTTATTTAATTGCTTTGCGTTACTAATAAAATAATATCAAATGAAAAACCGTAACAAATATATATCCGTAATAAATGGTTTTGTAGCTAGGTATGTATTAATTACATTCACCAGCACACAACATACTTAATTTGCATTTTGTTAATAACACTGTTCATAACTCTTCTAATTTAAAATTTCCATTTCTATTGTCATAATATATTTGTACATTATGATTGTATTTTCTATTTCCATATTCTGAATAAAACCTACTAGCCTAGAAATTATATTAATGTTTTTGAGTCAAGGAGTTACGAGTAATTATCAATCATTTTAATTTTAAATTTAATTTATATAGTTGTATTAATTAAATTAAATTATCACCTATTTAAAAATATGCCTACCTGTGACTTGTATTAAGTAATAAATAGAAATATCTAACATAATCTAAGATAATAATATATGGACAATGTACATTGTACACATAAGTCATAAGAAATTATAAGAAATAAAAATATTGTAATTTATCTAATATTTATAAACTAAAATACACTTTACAGTTAACATGAGCGTTAGCAGAATCATTTCAATAGTCCGTGTAGGTAACATTTACTTTTTATGATACAAAATTTAATATTTCATCATCTATAACGAAAAATATGAAATTTATTTTGAAAATGATTGAAAATTATCGGTATTTTCGGTGGTAATTAACAATACTTTTAGAAAAAAAATATAAGTATAGACTTAATACAAATACCTACTTATGTTAATATGAAAATTAAAAATAAAAAGTAATTTAAATATCTAAATTACAATAGTATAAAATATATGATGAATTTAAATAATATTTTTAATACGTTTTAAGTTATTAAGTTCATAATTATTAATTAAAAAGAATTTTATCAGTATTTTAACTTTTTTTCTATGGACTCGTGTAAAAGATATTTAATATAGGATAGATCTGATTTCAAAAGATAAGACTTGTATTTACAACCTAATTTACCTTTATATCTATTGGTAAGTCAAATAAATATTGAATACAAAATTGGTAATATTTCTTAAAAGCTTTATATATAAATGTATCTAATATTTTTTTTTTGTAAATGCACAAAAAAAACATAATGTATACATATCAACAAAATAATGATGATGTATAATATATGATATTACACTATTATAATAGATATATGCATCATGTTGTACAAAATATTATATATTATTATATTAATAAATTGAAAAGTATACATTATGATAATATGACATTGTAGAATAATAAATAATAAATGAGATTTAAAGTAACGAAAATATTTTCTGGCTTCGATACATTTTTAGAGTATTTAATAAATCATCTATTATATTCTCAAACAGTGAATATAATAAATATAATTTAAATTAACGTATTTTAAAACAAATTCTGCTACAGAAATTTGTTCTAAATTTATTACTTAATTTTCAAATTAAAGTTTGTAATCGAGAAAGCACTTATACTAAACAATTAGTAAAGTTACACGTGGAAAAAGAATGTCATAACTCGGCCCCCTCACTTGGTCCACAAATTTGGGTAAGTTACAACTTCGAAATAGTTTTCCTTAAAGAAGGTTACATTCCAAGTTCTATAACCAGTGGTTTTCACGAACATAAATTACACCCTCGGTATTCAGTTAATTTTAGCAATTCAATTTATGTTCACGATATTATTTAATAGTTCTGGAACGCCTGCCTGGGAGATGCGTAGCACAATAACCTATCCTAGATCTTTTCGTATTTATACCTTGAATTTACAACTCTAATTACAATTGTCGACGCTAAATGACAAACATAGATTCATATAAGTACCTCTTTCCTACCATACGCACTATTAATGCAATTAAGGTTTAGTGTAGTTTCTTAACAACCTATATGTAAGTATATACAAGAAATCTAAAACGTTATGAAATAGCATATACATACAGAAAGTGAAATGGTAGAAATTGCAGTTAATTTTATACTCAAGAAACTCCCAATTAACTGTTTTGTAGATCTTTGAATCCTTTATAACGATTTACGTTATACGTATTATATATTATTGTAGCAATAATCGTATTCCAATTAAAAATAATGTACCTTTACAATATTTAATAGTAAATGCTCATCTAAAAAGATAGCATAGAATATTTCAAATGTATGACTTTGAATTTTATTGGAATTTTTATCATCGCATAGAAGACTCATTATTATTATTTTTTATTAAAAGAATTTTAAATGTTTTAATTATATAGAAAAAAAACACTAACATTTTTTTTAAGTAACTTTAACTTTTAAAATTTTTCTCTATCTAAAAAATTGATTTATTTATATGTTAAAGTTTCGATCTTTGAAATTTATATATATGTACAAAAATATTTATTCCATCATCTTACCTTTATGATAAACAATTGTAACTCGATTTAATTAATATGCAAAATAATAAAAAAAACATGAAGATTTATCAGCAGTAGTGAATGAATATTATAAAATTAATGAAGAGTGACAGAAAGTTATCCTAAAATCATAATCATTTTTCTTAAAGACAGAACAGTTTTTAATTGTAATTGACACAAGTTTAATGTTACATATATAGTTTAACTCGTGAATATGATAACCAAAACTTTTAAAAAGTCAAAAATACTTAGGTACCTAAATTGATTTAAAAATTCTAGTATCTAATATGATACGATACGTTTAGAGCCTATAAAAATTGAGCAAAGTGTTAGAAAATATTCAATATAAATGCATAAAAATGTTAAACCATAACCGAATAAATGTATAATAATATTACTAATTAGGTATTGTATAAATTATTTATCAAAAATTGTTCAATTATGTATAAATATATTGTACTAATCGTTTAAATATTTTAGAGAAATGTATATTATATTAATTATATAAACCATGTTAGAAAGTGTAACTATTTTAAGTTATAAGTTTTATAAGCCATTTGTGGTATCAAATGTGTTATGGCTAAATGTTCGGGGTACTTTATAATGACCCGTTGGCGATTTATCCGACCCTAATTTTAGTACCCAGCCAATATAATCAATTTATGACTAATTAACTAGGCACCCAGAAAATTAATTGACAAGAGTATAAAACTGATTAGTATACTAAATTTTGATAATACATATTATGGTGATATTTTTATTCTACAATTTACAGCTTAAATTAAGAAAATTGAAATGTTAAGATTAATGAATGAACCTCGGTTATTATTAAAATTTATATCACGAGCATAAATTAAAAAAAAAACTTATATCCCAAAAATATCAAAAAATAGTAATTTAATACTAATAATCAATAACAACAAATTTTTATATAAATTAAAAATGTAATAGTATTAAAAATCCACTAAGGTGAGTTAACTTTTATTTCGCCATTGTATACGAATTTTATTTAATTATATTGTTGTGTCAACATAATAATAAACTGTAAATAACTTTTTCATTTAATTAATAATTAACAGTTTTAGTTACAATTTTTAAATCGTAAATAATGGATGTTTATTATTAAGATATTTAACGGCTTAATTTACTATTTTATGCACACGATTATTATACGACTGTTAATTAAAAAGTATATGTATATAATATAATATATTCTGTATATTTTATCACTATGTACTCAGTATGGTTTATTATAATTCAGTTTTATAGAATTAGTATATATTAATGAAATTACTGTAAACCGACCTAAGATTGATGATTATATTGTTGTGATAAGAAATATAGCGGGACATTATTGTTTACGAGATACATATAAACTGGATAACAGCTCTTTTGGAGAGTACTGTGGATGTGCATCCACAATAATGATTTTGCACGGATGGCCGGCAACCGAGAGAGGTTTAACGGATCGGTGCTCTCGGTTATCCTAAGTAAATGGAATCATCATCATCATCATCATACCCATCTCTTTGGCCGTTAGGTAACACGCGGATTTGACAAGGGTTGTGCGGCGACGAGGAGCGATGGGAGGGCAAAAGGTAAAAGGATAGACCCGGTAAAATATCGGTTTCAACAATACTCCTGGCGACAGAGATTTATAATGTTTTATCGAACACGAGCGTTTCGAATATATCAGAAACCATTTCCAGGTATACCTATATAAAGCCCGGGCTTTTAGAATTATGCATAATTTATGATAACGAGATAAGCTATATATTATGTATAAGTAATAAAGTGGCGTCAGCCTGGATAATATTCGAGGACGAACAGACACCCTCACACACACACATACACACGAGCACGCGCACTCACTGCCATGCGGGTACCCGCGGATAAAAATGATGTGGTGAAAAAAAGTAAAAACAGGAACGTCACGTAGAGGCTTATAACCTTTTCCCCTTTAACTTTTTGAGTACAATATAATTTCATTACACTCTGTATTTTTTTATTTTATTTTTATATATATGTATGTGTATTTTTTTTTTTTTTTTGGTCAGCATTATATAGTATATCTTCACACACCACAAAATGTATAATGTTACGTATAATATATTTATTAGAATATTTCACATTTGTTTTGTACAATGTTATCTGGAAATGTGTTAACTTTATTCTTAAATCCAAAAAGCTGGAAATACGACCAATCGTAACCCTCTTAATTATTACATGAATTAATAATACTAAATATTTATCGTAGTATATTTCTGATCTTGTTCTACAGTACTGTATTTTTTTTTTATCAAGTACGTATAGTAACAATGAAATAAGTAAATTAATATAGCGGATTATAAAATATATAACATACATTTCGATTTTAATTTTTTGATATTTAATGACATTTTAAATTTTTTTTTTGAGTTTATTAAAAGTAAATATTTTTAATTATTAATAATCTACAATAATGTAATGAGGTAAAAAACTAAAAATAAAGATAAAATGTATGTTAATAGCTATAAACTCGATGTTCGACAGATAGTAGACTAGAGTCATCATCAGTCACCATAATACCTTACAGCCATGAATTTACGATAAGACGACTTCACTCACTAATCTAAAGTTTAAGTAAATTTATTATTGTATTTTTAGGTATTGTTCAATGTGCATAGAGCAAAAAAATAAAGATATTTAAAAAAATGTTTCTTAAACATAATTATACAAATATAAATTTGTAATAATTTATCTAACAACTTACTGACCAGTTGTCATAATTACAAAATACTTACATTAGATTAATGGCATAATATACTTGGTGGTTATATATCTAATTAAATGTAAATATAGTAATATTATGTTGACACTGGTACTTAATGCATTAATATCATTAATATTTGTATTAAAAAAAAAAATCAATGTTTGTGAAATATTTTATGACATGAAATATTTCATACTTCGAGTTCTAGGAAATTTTAGGGTTGAAAATCATTTAAATGTATTTTTTTTTTTTATTATTGCGCGTATTCTGGCCTCAAAGACACGTAAATACGTAAATAATGTTTGACAGCAGACAAAATATTTAATGAAATGAAAACAATATTATTTTTATTACTACTATCATTGTATTACTAATTCATAATAGTTACCTAATAATATACTAATATCATAGCTACCTACTTGTTATGTAATATGTATAATGTTAGCAATAATACTAATATAAACTAATAACGCACATATCATATAAATAGATGTAAATAGATTGTAATCAAAACTATTTCTGCATAATTTAAACCATGTGGTAGAAACAAATTAGAAAAAATATAGTTTTATTACTTATTATTCATTTAAATCAACGATATATTATAATACATATTATGCATTACTGTACATTATAATATGGTCATCAATATTTATACACACTCTACCTACAAAAAGCTATTATAATTAAAATTTTAACTTAATTAAAAATGTAATTATATTATGTTTTTTAGCGTACATTTTTAGTATTTAGGGTACATTTACACACTACCCGACCACATAATATAATATTGCGTACAATGTGTAGGAAGGCGGTAATATTGTAATATTTTCATCAAAGTATAACATGCGAGGTTTTTGAACAATGTATCCTTAAATTAAATTTTAGAGAAAGATAAATTAATATTAAAGATAATTAATTAAGTATGTATAAAGAAAAAAACCGAAGGATTACGCAAAACTTAAATAATATGTTTACTGACGCGTATGTTTAGTTTTGGTAGTTGGAAAACTCAGTCATGTAAATATTATGTTATAACATCACAAATAGCTAAAAACACGTATAGTTTTAAAACTACGCTTTAAGAATAGCAGCCGATGATATAATTATAATAAATCACAACTTCTGTTTATGCGATTGATTCGTTTTTGTTGTTGTACTAAACAAACTGGATCCGTATAAACAGTTTTCGTGACCATGATATTATTATGTACATACGCGCCATCGCAACCCGCCAACTTTTAGGGCGGTCTACACTTGTTAATATATAATACCTAGCCAAATTTTTACCACACGCAAAAGGTCACGGGCCACCACTACTGGTTCATCAGAAATTTACCACTAGTCATTCACGTTTGATATATAATTTGATGAACGTTATTATTTTTGTTGATCGTTTCATATCGAATTCGTAAAATACGTTACAATACATCATTACTAATTCTAGAATAATATATTAAAAAAAAAAAAAAAAAAAAAAAAACATTGAATAATACATAATGTAGAAAAAAATCAATACCTGTAACTATTATCATTACAAAAGGTAATTACACCTACCTATATATACTTACAAACATGCAGTTATTATATTAATAGATACCTGTTAGTAAAGGTAAACTCTATGACCTAACCGTTTGATTTATTAAGGATACTACAACAATAATCCCTTCTATCCTCTCACCAATCTGGGGCTCGTTAACCACCGAGAAAAATATGCAAATAATAAAAAGTGGACCACATGAACTTGTCTTTATATGCCGTCATCAAAAATCAATAATAATTAAAACTTAAAACTTTTTCACTCTTTTTGACAATATTAATATTGTTAATATTTAAAACTCTGTGGATATATTTAAAAATTAAATTTCAGTGAATTGAAACTGTTAATAGATTAAATTGACACAACAATAATAAGCTCGTTGATTGTTATTACTATTTATTACGACACGAATTATATCAGTTTACTCGCGCTAATTTTGTCTAATAGTAAATGGGTTTTACGTTCAGTATACATATATTTTTAGGTGTTCAATTTTTTGTAACCATTGATTTATGCATAGGTCGACGATATAATTTAATGACGTGGAAATTATACCACTCAATCATTTCACGTCATTTTCGATTGGAAATTTGTCGTGTTTCAAATACAATTATTATGCGCCAGAGAGCTTTTTCGCAGCCATATGATAACAACAACAAAAATAATGGTAATAGAACATTGTCGGGGGAGTTTTTGAAATTAACGGTACGCGCCGGCAATTAATACCTTCGGTGTTTTTCGATGGGAGGAGAATACGTTTTGGAATTTCTGTTGGCCAAAACAAACGGTTTGACGATTGCGATCGATTTTTAAACTTGTTCGTCACCCCTCAACTCCCCATGTCGCCACACCACAACCGCTCTTCAGATCACCACACCCTTCTTACTCCTTCCCCTAGACCAGTTAACTACCTCCTCTCATCCATCCACCAACCCTCTTACCACCCCCACTGAACGTACACCGTTGCACGATTTACATCCGGCAACCACTTTTCGGGTCATGGCTGCCGCCGTATATAATATTATATATATATATATATATATATTATACATATATCGAAATAATATAATATATCATTATAAGCGACGTTTCCACAGAGGCAACACGCGCCCGTTGCTCCCGACAGCACGTCAAATGAATATACTCGTATAATAAATTTGCAGTCGGCCAAACACCTCCGACACAACCACCAAATCGGTAGTACACACCCCCTTGAACGCTTACCCCGCGCCGCACTAACACACACACAAATTTCGTGGCTATCCGTCGCAGAACCGATATCGTTTTAATAGTTTGTATTATATTATGATTTTTATTATCGTTCACCTTTGTTATACGTGCAGGACAGCTATGTATTTCCGTAATATTAAGTCGAGTGGTATAGATATAATATTTTGTACAAAAAAATATATATATATTTCCGAGGTACGTAATTTGTTTTATCGGGATTTCGATCATAAAACCTGTCGATACACATACGAAAAACTATATTACCCCGATATTAATTATTAATGTGCATGAAATATAATTAAAAACGAATTCTATGTTTTACCAAAAGATTAGTTTTCAGTTAAGAATGTAAAACTGAAAATTATATAAACACGCTTTAATGTTAGTATACAAAAATAATGCATCATATGATTTGATAAGATTAATTAAGTTATTATTCACAACAAGATGCATTTATTAAATCAATAAATTATTATTTAGTAATAATACCATTGCATGTTGGTGTTTTCAAATTGTATGAATATTTTAATGTTTATTGTTTATTCACGATAAATATATTTAGCATTTAAAATAAAAGAAACAATAATAATCGAATATTTTATATTATGATTTATAATTAAGTTGTGTTCTGTTAAAAAATAGTAAGCAAAACTTTAACTTTTGATTTCTGTTATATGAATATTAATATTGAAATTAAATGAACCGTGCACTTGAAACTTTTTAAAATGAATTCATATTTTTGCGTGATAAAACTTTGTATCGTCGTTGTGACCCATAGTTTTAAATATAGATTTATTATATTTATTAAGATAATAATAACAAATTCAGAATGTAAAACTTCAAAACTACTCTTTGATTTTACTATAATATCAGAACACTAAAAAAAAAATATTCCAATTTATAGTATAGTTTGTAAAAAATATATAATAAAGCTATATGTATGTTAATACTATTCAGTCAAAGGCAATGGATAAAATATCCACAAATTAATGATGTCACTATGCAGAATATAAAATGTTACGATGAAATTTATAAAATATGTATAGAATTGAACTAATTGAAGTCAAGATATTATCATTATAATATTTTAAATACAAATTGTATAACCAACAACATAACATATGTAAATCCAAATAGTACTTAAGTTCCTATACTATAAACATACAACATCGAAAATTTAAAATATTAAATGTATGTTATTTTTAACTATACATACATAAAAACATACTTAAATACATACAGTCATAAATACATATTTTAAGGTTTCCTGTATTTTTAATATAAGTGTAATTCAGATGCAAATGGTTTTTAAATATTATTACAAGAATAATTTCTTTAAATACTTCATACCAGTAAAACTATTAAATTAAATTATTTTATTGAATATTATTCGAAGCATTACGAGAAATTATTATGAATGCAGACTTTATATTTTTTAAAGTCGACTACCTTTAAATTAAGATAGAAAGATAAAAATGGGTGATTTCATGATTTTAAAATATTCCTTGACAATCTAGAGCATTTGGACAGGTCTTTCATGACAAAAACATGAATTGCATAAATTAAACTTATTCATTACAAAATATAATGAGATTTTTAAACAAAAAAAAAAAAGGTAAAAGGTATTTCTACTACCATTTATCGTTATAAATTATTTATGTATGTATAACTTGGTATTCTTTTTAATATTTTAGATTGATGAAATAAACCTATTGATCCACTTTAGAGAATTGAATAAACATTATTTAAATAATTTTATGAATAATAATAAATTAAATCTCAATAACATATATTCAATTAAGTAATTTCATTCAAAACATGGTAAAATAGTAAAATAAACAGAATTTACATTATTTGCGTTGATATATCTTAGTTTTGAATAAATAACAACTTATTAAAATATACATAATACAACAATAAGAGGATGGTTAAAATATAAAATATAATAATAAAAAACCGATTTAAATAGGTAGAAATTGAATCAGTTATATGTGCTTAAAGCACGTTATACACATATTAACTGGGACAAGTATAACTAGATAATAATTTTAAATGAATATAATGTATACTTATTAATGTCCAAGTATTGTCACAGTCAATCCTATAAATTAAAAATAAAACTCAATTATTTTATATCACATTGCAACAATAATTATATAAAAAAAATTGCTTTATACTATAATATTAAATTGGACTCATTATTTTATAATGTGTTCTTAGTTTTTATTCTTACTCTATATAAGTAAAATTGTTTTCAATTGCTGTTTGTTTATCTGTTTTGTTTACGTTTTATTGAGTTAAGTTTAAAAATAATAAACTAAAATATTACAATGAATACAGTTTACTGATTCCAGAATCTATGAAGTCTTTAATAGTACAAATATGTATATTATGACTACACTGAATTGAATTTGAAAAATATAAGTACAAACTGCTGTCACTTGGTTTGTTTTCCTGGCATCTTATATTATAACGAATGATCATTTATCGGTTTTTATAGTATAATATTGTTAATAATGAAAAAAAGCTATCCAATAATATTATAATATGTTAAACCGGCGTATTGTATAGGCAAACTAGCTACATCACATTTAATATCATAATAATAATATAATAGCATTATTTTCATTATAATAATATTAAATTAAATATTATTATGATGCCTAATTATTTATTTCAAAATATTAATAATATTAATTTACGATTCTTCAATAATTTGCGTCAGGATTTTGTCACAATGAACGGTAATGGATGGTGGTGTAGAAGGGAGTGATGCGGAAGCTACGGACCCAGACCTCGTCTTTTCGTGGGCGGCGTACACACAGTGCGGTGGTAACAATAAAAAAATATATAATAATAACGCATAATGTAATTATAACAGTGATAATAATCTACGTCCCCACTGGGTTTCCGAGATAAAACCACGTGCCGGATAATCGATGGACGGCCACCGTATATACTTCCTTTCGTCCGGGTACGGCTGCTGCGCGATCTCGTTTTTTTTTTCCCAGGGATTTTATACGCGATACGTGACTGACGTTTTTTCTACGCCGCATTTCTATATATATAACAATAATGATATAACATATAGACACTCGGGCTCTAAGTATAAATAATAGATATCGTACAAAATACGTATTGATGAAAACTGACGGGCGCGTGTATCATAATATATAAATATATAAGTATATAAATACGTATGATATTATATTTAGACGTTCGTCTTTGCGATAGACAAATATTTATGATATCATAATATATGCACGTAAACGTTTCGTCGTATATCCGGCAATCCTACTACATACGTTTTATATTATTGTACAACAATATAACGTAATAAAGAAGAATATAGGCAGAGCTCACTGTTCAATATGTGCCACTGCGCTAACCGTTTGGTGGAAGATGCGTTTAAATTTTTCCAACTCGCTATACAATAGAAGCCTCATAATATCACTATTTGTATATTATTATTATATTATTATATATAATATTATATGTATGCATATATTTTTTCAATCTTTTATTTGAGAATTTACTCAACAGCAATAGCTATTGAGAGTCATTCACAAATATTGGTTTTTATAATATAGATGTTACCTTCATAACGCATACACATTAATACGTTTATTATTATATTATATTAATAATAAATATAATATATTATATGATATTATTTCATAGGTATAACTACCGTATCCAAGAGTAGTATTTTTTATTTATTTATTTTTTAATTTAGAAATGTTTAACGTGAATCTCATGTGTGGCTCAATGTATTATATATTTTTTATAGTACTTATAACTTTAAGTATTCTTAACGTTGATTACTTAAAATTATAATATTAAACAAGGGTTAAACATATAATTTGTTAATAATTTTTCTTTTAATTGAATCATTTATTTTTGTACTTATATGTTTATACAGCTTATTACAAATTATGGAATAACGTCATAATAGTACGAGTAAAAAATACAATTTTCTGATGAAATATTTATCAGTGTTAAACATACTTTTAATAGAAATTTCTATTAAAAAAAAAAAAGAACAATAAGGAAGTATAGTGTAATATAATTTTTCATTAGTCCTCTTCAGCTCAATTCCACTTATCTTAATTTTATTATCATAAGTATAGATACTTCAAACCATTAAAAAAAATATATATACATTTTTTTTTAACGCAATAAATTTAGATGATGAGCTTGAACTGTTTAAAAAATCACTTTATATATAATATTTAATATACATATATGTTATAGGTGATATGTTTAATTTAATAAAAAAAAACAATACTGAATAGATAATTTAATGCTATTTTAGTAATTATTAATCATGATATTGCAACTCCAATAAATCGTATTTTTTTAAATAATCTATTTAAGTGTAATGACTAATATAAAATATAAATTTACAAACATTTACTGAAGACTATCTCTTTTTCTGGTCCCGGAAAATAGTTCCAGGAACTACATACCAAAGTACAACAACCAACCATACACTCACAGTATACATCACGAGGGTTTGATTCGTACGATATTATGATTATGATTATTATAATAATTTCACGTATTATTACTCACATGTATCTAGTATTCAAAAATAGTCACGAAACTTAGTTTCTTAAACCGTATCAATCGTTTTACGTAGCAAAATTTAGTAAATTTAAGCGTCATACTATAATTTACACTAACAATACGTATTTACATAATAATATAATAATATTCATACTATGAAGTATCATATTAATTAAACGAAAACACTTAATATACCTATATTTTGAATTTGTTAATATCTGTATTTACTGTTAATTGTTAATAGTTAAGTATTTTATATTTAAGTCCAAGAAAGTTCGCAACCACATATTAAATAAAACTTATAAAGTATATTATTATAATAGTGTTGGTCAGTAATATCGTTTATGTATAATATTTTAATCAGTTAACAGGTTCTAAGTGAAAAGCTCTTTGAAGATCTCATATTTTTATAATCTGTTAGGAAATGTAGTATTAACAATAGCGATTAAAGTAAAAATGATTTAAAGATGATAAGTGATTAAACTTTTCCATTCACTTACTGTTACACGTACCGACAGGAATAAAAATGTAATGGAAAACGTACGAGTACGTGATATCTGGTTTTTTCATCGTAGAGTTAGAAAAATAATATGTACACAACATGTTAGCTTTTATAGTATGAAAAATGTTGGAAAACGACATATTTTCTACAGCTAATTGTCTCGTTAAATAATATATAACTAGAATCAATCATAGTTATGACCAATACTAAACATTAATAGAATACAGTATTAAGTATAAATTAATATGTATGTGTTATTTTTTATGTATTACGTATGTGCGTGCACTACTAGTAATAAATTATAGATAATGTTACATTGTATATGGGGGTTGGAGATCGGGAGAAAATGAACCGACGAGATTTCTGTATTCGGACGGTCGAAATAACACAGTTTGGACGCGTCGCCAGAGATGAGAAACGTATTCCACCAAATTCGTTCAGACACCTCTACGATATTATATTTTCACGTATAAGATATTTCTAGTCTATTATCCGCCCTTACAATATCAGTGGTGGAATAATAAACGAAATTTTTATCTATACCGGAAACATTTTTATTATTATAATTATAAATTATTATATTCTGTCGGTGTAAAAAAAAAAAAAAAATGTAAAATGTATAATGTACATGATTTCGTATGGACCTATTATATTATTTTTAGTTTACTTTTAATTAACGAACGTTATATTACATTTGAAAACAATAACTATTATTATGATGGAGGGTATGTCGAAAAAAATCAAATCAAATAATTATATTGTCTACTCTTCACTGTAATAATGTATTATTCGAAATAATATTATCAACATTAAATAAAAAAAACAACCAAGATATAAAATCTAATGGTATTTATTATAGAAAACGTTAAACGTGCTCAACATCTATCTATTATCCATCTATACATTCCTCTATGATTGCGTTTACCTAACCTATATTTTAAACGGTAGACTGTAATTTGAGAAGAATGTTTTATGCGTTTTATACGAAAAGATTCCTGTTAATTTGGTAAAATCGTTAGTAATTTCCAATTAGAAATTATATGATGGGCATCAATTATCTAATCGACACCTTTAGAGAGACGTTTGCGCCAAAACTATGCCAATCAGACGATTTGACAGCACCCTCTATGTTTTCCCGCATACGAAAGAACCATCGTGGCCTCGTAATTATCGGTGATATGGTTTGGTTTCACGTTTCACGAGGACCATTAATATTAATCCCTCACACTTTGTGACTTACGTATAACCCACATGCTGAAAACGATAATTATCGTATAGCGCCGTCAGTACCTTGACAGTAACACGACGCTTGTCCATCGTCTTACATGCAATGTTATGTAATGGTTAAACGTAGAACAAGAAAAAACATTTCACAAAATTAATTGTGTTCAACATCGATTTCTTATTCCACGAGAAATACTTTTATACCATTCAAACGTTTATAATATATTCCCAGACGTAATCGTTTTGGAAATATTGACAAAAATCGACTATGAGTTCGACCTAAACCGGTTCAAGATCATATAATTCAATTAGAAAGTATATTTTAGTGCCACCTGCTACGAAGCCTCTCTTCGACGATTTACTTAAAAACTAAAGAGCGACATAATTTTTCTTTATGCCATTTTTCTTAAAGAACACGTCAACATGTATTAAACTAGAGATCGCCCCTCTTATATTATAATATTTTGGCGCTCTTAGACAAACATCTATTTTACGCCTTTTATCATATATACTCGTATATTATGTACACATTAATCTATGCCCGGGTTCGGTGCCAACTCAATGTCAAAACTATATGTATCAGAATAATAATCTCCCGAGGCGCCATGACTCTCCTTACAACTCTCAGCCATTACCAATGGTTGTGTGGTGGGAAGGGATAGTGAATACTTTCGTGTACG
The DNA here is from genome assembly GCA_020882235.1 of Schizaphis graminum. NCBI lineage: Eukaryota > Metazoa > Arthropoda > Insecta > Hemiptera > Aphididae > Schizaphis > Schizaphis graminum. The sequence continues at coordinate 91,922,497 of CM037032.1, forward strand.
AAAGATGCATGTATACAGCGGGGTGGTTTGTGCTGTCCCCAAATCCGTATTAATTATTATAATATACCAGACGAGTGTTAGTTTGGATTTGCGCTTTGAAGACTTCAGATAGCGTTGGGTGTGTATTATTATATACGTATACTATATTATGTAAATATAACTCCGATCGGCTGCTGTAGTCCGCTTAAAGTTTCTGTCATGTTTCAATTTGGACTTGAACACTCATAATATGAAATAAAATTTACAAACTATTGTTGTAATGTCATTGTTTATTGTTTTAATAGCTATCATATAGTTCAACGCAGACTATCAGCATTCCAAACTTCCAAACTTTGTTGCATCGTTACTCCCCTGTCGCCGAATATCCCGCGTATTGTGGAAAAACATAAATATTATGAGGTCTATATAGTATATTTTTATTGCTCGTGGAAATATCGTAAAACAGTGAATGCATTTTATGGGTGAACTCGCTTACACCTGAAATATGGCTACGTGACACGACAACCTGATAAAATGCCTATTCCTATAATAATACCTGTGATGTTTACGATTAGTCATTAAAAAAAAAAACTTAATTTTGTTTTTAAAACATAAAATAATCGGTTAAAACCCTTATGATTTTTGTATAGTACTTATACAAAATTATTTATTTAAGCTTATACGTTATCACCGAAAATTTTGATAGCTAATTATCACTACTATCTTTGTCTCTTCTTGGTCGTAAAGTAAATTAAAAACAACAATGTTGGACGGGGAGTAACACATTACTATTAAGTGCATGCTAAATAAATAATAAAATGTTTTGTGGTTATTTCATACATATATGAATGGTAATATCGATAATAACCTATTAAAAGAGACGATAAAAATAAAAATTATCGCAATAGAAAGTGGGTAGTGTATAATCAAAAATAATTAGGTTATAATAAATATTTTTTGTTACATTACAAAATTATATTTTATAAATCGTTTTTATTTTTTAATAATATGAAAAATAATATGAATTGCAATTGAAAACATAACTAGTAGTGTGTGTAGGTAGTAATTATATTTTATTTTTGTTTCTAATACAACTATTATAGCTTTAAACAAAAATTCGATAATATCACACAAATATACGTATGCCACTTAATTGGCACTTATATACAAATATAGATGTAATTTCGATAAATTTCCACATGATGCAAAATAGTATTTTCAAACTGGATTATAATCCGAAAAAAATTTCCAAAAATCAAAATATATTTAAATATTGATGAAAACCTATTCTGATTACACGGTAACTAGGTACTATAGAAATATGATAACAAAATCAGTCCAGTTACTCCACTCGAAACACTCATATTATATTATGAACAATATAATGTGTTTTATATTTTATACTCTATTAATTTACTTATATAATATACAGTCATACCTTCGTTTATAACCATGTTTGTATTGCCATAATATGTCACACTGAAGAGCAGATATCTTTGGATGACCGCAGTTATACGTCTGTATATTTTCGTATACATATATGTGATTTATTTTTTTGAAAAAATCGCTCATCATTCACCCAGTCAATTGTGATACAGTTTCATATTATAATACATAAATAACGAGGTGCTTGACACTATATTTTTAGTACGGTGATTTTTCAGACTTTCCAATTTAAGTCTGGGCATGAAAGTAAAAAGTAGTACAAAAATACAATTTCAAATTGTATTTAATCCACATTTCATATTTAAGCTAACATAAAAAAAAATATAAGGATGATTAAAAATAAAAATAAATGTGGATGTTGGTAAATATCCTACATAAAATGCATAAAAATTATATTATGTACAAACAGCCTAATTTTTAAGAGCTATAATGGCGTCAGAAAAAAAATTCTTGAAAACAAAAAGTACCTTAGATAATGGTAATGTTCTGCGTAAAAATAATCACCTTGGAAACAGGAAACTTCTATTAGCAATTATTGGAAGTTGTTGAAGCGAAGGGGCTAACTTAACACACGCTACATATTGTCATCGTTATATAACATAAACGCTGCGCGTAAAACAGATAATATTTCCGAAAAATGTTATTGTTTTTATTTCCGGTAATAAATCTCTTTTGACTTTCTCCCCATCACTCTCTATCCATACACATATACACCTACCATTCGTATCATCGCCGGTCGTAACTCATCGCATTCTCTCTTGGTTTGTCTTATTGGTTTTTATATAAGTACCTACCTAATAAAATTGATATGTTCACTGTTCACTTATTAAGTAGGTACACAATGTCTTAACAGTACGAACATGATATGGACATACGTTGTAAATATATGTGAATAATGTACTTAGCATACATCAATATAATATTATTATGTATCACGATTACCAGTTTATGTGCTATATATAGCATATATGTCGTATCCACTTGATGAAATTGTCCATTTTATTAACTGTATAACTTTTCATGAAATGAATACTAAAATTGGATATCATGTAATTGTTTTCATCAAATAATCATCCACTTATTGAAACTAAATATAATATTATACAATTATATAATTATATAATTATATAATTATATTATTATACTGTTATCGGTTGTAATAATATTATATAAATCACGTATCACCATATGTCAATATTTATAATATTATTATCAATATTACATAATAATATCAATATTGCGATATATTATGTTTTTATGTATTATTGCAACCAATGACAGTATAATATTATAATTTGTTATATAATTATATAATTGTATATTACATTTTATTAATATTATTATATTTTGTTTCACCGAGTGGATGGTCATTTGATGAAAAAAAAAAAAGATATCCACTTTGTGAAACTTTTAATTATTTTACTAAGTGGAAAAAAACGGTTTCTATTTCATGAACTGGATAACTTTTCATGAAATGGAAAATTTCATCAAGTGGATACAACATATATATAATATATAGCACATAAACTGGTAATCACGTATACATAATAATATTATACATTATACTTTGTGAAATTTATATTTATTGGCTATTATAATTTCGACAGTAAATAATGTACTCTCGAAACTCTGATACTAGTTTATTTTATAATAATTATTGAGCATATAATATTTTAATAGCAATTCAACGAATTTTCTTTTTTCGTCCACCAATGACCAGCGCAGCGTATAGTATATTATTTAACATATTATACGACGAGTTTTCCTAACATAACATACATTTTTGAATAAATCAACACTAAAATTATATTATTTTATATCGTATTTTATAGATACCACTGCGTTCTAGAATTTAATTATTAGTAGGTCTTTAAAAACTATCAAAAATAACATTTTCAACGCAATGATGCTCTTAAAAACTGCCTAACATCTTTTTATAGACACGCAACCACGCAAATAATAGGAAAACAACGGTTTAACTTTTCTAACGCTTCTTTATTTTAGCTAAACTAATAATGATACAAACATCGTATGCCAAACTTGGACATGTATATAATAAATAAACAGGAGTAAGACATCACGTCGGTTAATCGTCGGACGTAGACATTATAGATATATAGACGTTACCGCATTCGTATAAAAAATAAGTACTTGTCTTAAAAAATATTGAATCAAATATTATAAAAACAAATTTACTCTTAAAGTTCGTACAACATACCAATACGCGCACTCAAAATTAATAAAATGACCTCAAAATGTTAAGAAAAAAAAAATCCAAAGCAAAAGTTCCGCCTTTGACGTACCTATCTATTACACGCGACGAACCGCGTATACTCGGAACGCATCGTCCTAGACTCGAGAGTATCAAAAAAATAATACACTTAACATTGAAACCCGCGGTCACCAATTATTACTACGATGAAACTATACACTGCTCGTACTATATTATATACTCGTACGTACTGCACATTATCCATACAGAGCGTAGTTTGTCCCGCCGCCGAGACGGACGAGTTTTTTTTGGAATGTTTTTTTTAAAGCAAATAATATGATCTCGTACGAAAACGTACGACACGGGCGTGGGCCGTTGCAAGTCGATATCATTATGTCGTCAAGTATATGTGCCCGACGTCCTAATGGCCGACCCGCACAAAGCGATGCGCGTCCCCGTCGTATTTATAAAAATGTATAATATGTATATATGGAACGCGGTCCGCACCGCAAACACATCAGTGCAGGGGCGGATCCAGGAATTTTCTGTGGGGGGCGCACATTTTGTAGATATTTATTTTGTAATCTGATGAATAGTGAAATATTATAAATAATTAATTATAAATATTATAAATATATATTTCAATTATTACGATACGGTGACTGGCACCGTACGTCGTGACTCGTGGCCCGAAAATAATCTGAATGGAATATTTATTTTTAGATATAATTCAAATACTTATCAAAATAATAATAATAATAACTACGTATTATTATATATTATTATTTATTATATAATACGTCATTATGCTTACACACAATCATTACATAAAAACATTTTACAATTTTTAAATTGTAATTTTTCAACTAAATAAAAGCCGAGGGGGTGGCGCGCGCCCCCTGCGCCACCCCCCTGGATCCGCCCCTGCATTAGTGCATAATATACACAGTATATCGCTCCGGTTTGCAGGACGGCGAACGAACTTTGCTAAAACTTCAATCCCGGCGGAACGGCGGCGACCGCACGCGACCCGCCCGACCACCTCCGAAGTCACACAGTACACTCTTATAAATTGATAAATTGCGTTCGGGACTTTGGAAGTCGATTTCGTAATAATAATAATAATATTATGATCGTTTTACTCACAGTTGTAGTAGATGAAAACGACGCACGTGACGCAAAACATGGTGGCCAGCAATGCGCTGATGGTGGCCAGCGTGGTGGTCCGACACCAAAACGACCGGCGGTGTCGGTGCTGACCGCCGGCACCTCCGCCGGCACCGGTACCGCCGCCACGCGCAGACTCGTACGGCTGCTGCTGGTGCGGATGTTCGCCGTTATACCGTCCGTTGACGGTTTCCACGATGACGGAACCGCCGCCGCCGCCGCCGCCACCACCGCCGCCACCGCCGCTACCGTTGGCCTGACTCCGCACGCACGAGCCATCCGGTTTCGAGAGCACAACCACTTGGTGATACAGATCGGTGTCGTCACCGTGCGCGTAAACGTCACCGCCACAACTTCCGTTACCGTACACGCCGTACGCGGCCATCGCCTATACCGCCGTCGAACACACCTGTAACGCGAAAACGGTGCGGACATTTGCAGATTATTATGCGCGTCATGATATTTTCGAAAAAGGATTTTTAAAATTGCATTTGTAGAACATAATACTATGTAGCCGAATTATTTATGAAACTGCGTACAGGTATATTATATATATATATATATATATATAAATAAACATTTGTTTGTCTGTCCTCCGTCGACTCAAATGGTGGTGGGCCGTTTTCGACAAAAGTTATATAAATAATAGATTCATTGAGACTCGAGGAGGGTTTGTGACTTCGTTTTTAAGCCCCTCGGGTTTCTGTTGTAGGTCAGTTCACGCATGAATTTAGTTTTGTTAAAATCGAATATACTATAATAAACACCGCATTCAATTGATGTTATAATTCTAAGAAAAAAATTTTTTTCATGACAAAATAAATCAAATATAAAAGAGCCAAATTATGCGATACAAATGTATTCTGCCTATTTTATTTCATATTGAAATTTCGTATGTTTTATGTATTTTAAGTTTAAAATTTAAAAAAAAGGTTACTATATGTAAATATAAAAGGTTATTAACAGGTAACTTGAGGTCGTAACATAAAGTCGTTATTAAGATGACATTTATTCTTATCTTTCTACAGTTTGTCAGGTATTTATCGTAAACCATTCATAGAATATATGATTGTCTCCTATATAATATTTTACTGATGCACCTTTACCACAAAACCAATATTATTCCAAGATGGAGAACTTGGATAAATACTGCATTTTCTATTCAAATGATATTGACGAATTTATAAAATCGTGGTTTAAAGTTTAAAATACGACGTCCTTTGTATTAAATAAAACGTTGAAATAACTTATAAAAAATAATAATGTGATTTACATTCATAAAATTACAGTTGTCGTATATGAATCTTATACATTTTAAAGAATTTAACAGTGTCAAACCTGAACTACTGGGAAATATATAAATATGAATAGTAAAATTGAAGTTATTCTTATATTGTGGGTATACAAATGGAAAAAAATTAAAGATAAATATATGTATGTTATTGAAAAATAAATGATATAAAACCCATTAAATCTTACAATGATATAATGCATAGGCGGAACCAAAAGTGTGCCGGATACACGGTAATATACCCTCAAATAAAAATAAGTTCTTTACATATGACACTTTTAGATTTTGAGTGGAGCGTGTCATTGTGTTTAATATATGATACAGGCAGCTTGACAGTACGATAATAATATTCTTTATATGGAGAGTGTTAAAATTTCTAGAAATATTAATTGTATCCCTGAATATGAAGGTTGTCCATGTTAAGTAAGTAAAGAGCACTTTAATTTAGATATAATACCTACCTTATTAAATTATTTTAAATTAATATGCACCAACAAATGTTTACATAGAATGTAGTTTTCCATTTTATAAAAATATTTTAAATATATAAGACTACATAATTTTAATTCTAAAAAAAAAACATTATTTTTTATTTTTTATTGATTTTATTGTATTAGAGAATTAACCTTTTTGTAAAATTTACATTTTCATAATAAAAGGTTTACATATTTTTCTTTGAAATTATACAATCTATGTTAATTTGAATTTTGATGTGTTATTAATGCAATTGAATCCAATCTTTAATTATAATATTGTATAATATGTGGAATTAAATAGCACAGAAGTCATCATCAAAAATGACCGACCGTAACGAATTTCATCTGGGCCGCAGACAAGAAATTTATTTTTATGATAAATTTAACGAAACTTTCATTAGTTTTAATTTTGACTTCGCCAATTTCGGTTAAATATTATGTTAATTGAATTTCAATGACCTTTAAAAACTTCCTGAACTCATAATGTGGCCCTACAAAAATATTAATCGGTGATCCCCGGTAAAGCGCGTTATGATGACGGTTTTATTGTCGTTGGTACGCGCAGTGCCATTGTTGCGCCGGACCTATATGATGGTAATGACGGAGAGTCGCATCACGATGGTTTATAGACTTGTATACGTTAACAATGGTGGTGGAATAAAAAAAATCGTCCGAATAATATGGTTAAAAAACGATCACGGAATATTATAGGTGAAACAAAATGGCTGATGTGTTTTATTTTATCACTCCAAACCGTTTTATACAGCAGCTGTTTAATATTGAAATACTTCTATACAATTTAGTCATAATTACAATCGATTTAAAGTAAATACAAGTCATACATTATTCCAGCCAGTTAAAAAAGACTGGATGTTAGTGGAAACGGAAGAAAAACGCTATTTTTTATTGGAAATAAGCCTCATTCTTACATTTAAAATTATTGAAAACAAAATGCGTTTTAAGACATCAGGGTTTTTACAGTAGATAGACAATTAATCTATCCAAAAATATCAAATTTATGATTTTTTGATATACAAACCTTACACTGAATTTTGTGCTGATTTAATAGTTCGGTAAAGTACAATATTAAAATAAATTTAAATTCATATATACCATTATAAACACATAAAAACAATTCAGTGTGGTTTTTTATTAAAAAATAAATAAAAATTACAAATTAAATGTTGGTTATCTTTGTATTCGATTTCTAGATAAATAGTTTAAGAATGACTGCAGAACTTTATTTTTTTAACATTAACCCTGGACTCGTAAGAACGGCGTGATCACAATATAAATAATTTCCCGGAAGCAGAACGTATTTCAACAGTTTGACACTTGAAAAAAATCGAAAATCTTCATGAATTGTAATTGTCATGTATTATAATTCAAATAGAATAATCATAAATTTCTATATAATATTAAATAATAAACGTATGTAAATAGTTGTAATTTATAATTACAATAATATAAATAATTAATAATTATACGTTATGCACAGTTATTTGAAATATTAACGATTTAATACTATTTTTATACTAGTTTTTTTTTTACCGAATAAAAAACAGCTGGTTATCTAATTCAAAACTTTGGCTCGAAGCCAGTATATAATATAAGCTATTAAAAACCCTTCGTAAAATCCGATACTATAGTATATAATATATATTATTAAACCATAAAATATTGTCAATACTCGTGAATACTTTTAATAACATGAATACATCATGGAGAGCTTTTGCAAAGGTATAACGTGCTGCCGTTAACGACTTTCAAAAACTTTCCAATGTTTCTGAATTTTGTTTAACGTCAAGTATATGTTATATTAGTAAACGATAGTTGATAGGTACCTATTAACTACCTATATAATACCTATATAACACATTATACCAGGGGTCTCCAAACTTTTTTATTCAAGGGCCACAAAAAATATCAAATGTTCTTAGCGGGCCAAAAGTTTATTAACACATATAACTTTTTAAATTACATATAAGTACCTTTAGATATCTATATTTTATTTACCATCCTATTGGTGCTACGGGCCAGTTAAAACTTGTTATCGGGCCGTATTCGGCCCGCGGGCCGTAGTTTGGGGACCCCTGCATTATACTATTAAAAAATAGTGCCTAAGTGACTTTAATATTATATTGCATACTTATTATGTAAACAACTACTATACAATTATATAGTCGTAATACGCTGTCAAAATTTTTTTCAAGTTCAAGAATTGCAAAATAAAAAAAAAATAAAAATTATTTTGTTCTTAATTAAGTGTTTCTAAATATTTAGAAGTTAAAAATACCCGTATTAATACCTTGAACGGATGAGATGACAATATACTATAAAACGCGCTTTCTACTAAGACTTTGCAAGGTATTGTATAATATAATAGGTACTAGGTAGTAACCGTTTTTTCTGTGTAACAAATATCTCCCAGCGAAAAATAGTTTTTCAAAAATTGTATAAACATTTTAATTAAAACATGAATTGATAAATATAAATACGAAATAAATCCGAAAATTATAAATATATCATAAAAATAGGTAGACAGGTAGTAATAATCAGTACGACGATTTAAAGCGATAGGTACACAAACGTGATGTGTAATATTAATGTCATAGATAACACTAATATAATTTATTATATTACTATTAATATTAATATTATACCTATTGTCTCAGAAAACTGGATTAAGAATGATTCCTATGGAAACCGTTTCAAAGAGAAGAGAAAATTATGATGACAACTGACAACAGAAATGAGAATTAATACGTAACATGCACTCACAAACCCATATGTGTTGAGCATAAACAGACGTCAGTCATATATATAATATTATATATGTACGTAATATAACGTACATTGTACATAATAATATATTATAGTAGATACATGTGATAATTAATTTTAATTATCGTACTGTTCATCGACACTAGTATATTATGTATAATATGATTTTTTTAACAACGAACATTCATTATTACTTGAGAATCGGGAAAATATTTATATTTCTACAAAATTTAACGTATTTTTGAAAAAAATCTATTTTTTTAGGAGTTTTATTTTTATAATGAAGATTACTGTTTTATTTATAATTTATAATTTTATAATCTTTGAATAATAACATTTTTTTTAAATATTTCGATGTGCCTGTTATTTACAATTTAATTTAATTTAAATTTTAGTAGTTTAGTTTTTTCATTTTTAAGCATTTTAAGTTAAAGTGATAAGAGGTGGTTGTAAGCTGGCAAGATTATATTGCACTCGCCTAAACTTTAAAAGTTGATTGAAAAATAATTATTTGAATATTAGAAACAATATGAAACAAAAATTGTCAGAATAATTATTAGAATAATGATGTGTAATTAAAATTATTAGTTACAATTTAAACAAAATTGTAAAAAACATATTACAATTTGTATCATATACTTAATAAATAAATACGTATATAGGTAAATATAACTCATCGCTAACCATCAAAATTCGACTGAGGAAGTAGTGTAGTCAACAGTATAAATCAAATAACACATGTTATGTGGTATGTACCACATTATAACATTTATAATATAATTAGTGAAATACCATGGAGAAGAAATAAAATAATACGAAAACACGTTCCAGATGTAGTTTTTCGTTTAACGGCGGTCAGGGATGATACAGTGTCATGATATCACTTCGCCGTGATAGTTTCACGTGTGTGTGTGTGTGCGTGTGTATGTTTTCGGGTCGAAGTAGTAATCCAAGGACGGAAAAAAGAACAGAAAAAAAATAAACAAAAACAAAAGATCCACACCGTGTTTGCCCCATATCCGCTGCATTCGAGGCGAATGGCTGCCACCCCGGTGGCGTTTCCTTGATGGATAACCCTTTTATGTACACACTTTTTCGTTTTTTAATGTAAAGCCCAAAATGTGCAAACTAAATTTATTATACCCGCTTTATACGTATATAATTCCGGATCCATTTCATTGCGTTGCGCATACTGCGCTCAACAATAAAAGTTACATTAAATACAAATACATAATGTATGATATAATTATACTTAAATAAAGCGACAATAATAACAGCGATAACAGTAATACTAATTGAAACGCATTTATGTATCCATGGTATAAAAAAATAAAAATTAAATAATTTGTTTCTTACTGTTTTAGATTAGTGGAGTTTAAAAAAAATATATTTAATATTTATGTTATATTAAGTACATTATAATATATATTATACTAAATATTAATTTTTACATAACTAACCACACGATGTATTTGAATATAATAATATGATTTTTATATTATTCATTTACAATATGAATAATAATTGTGTGTTTATAATTTTATAAATATATATTAGATATAATAGAATCGACACAAACTAATAGTCATTTATCATTACATTTTTATTCAAAATAAATTGAAAACAAATCATTTTAAATTCATAAAAAAAATGAATAGCAATTTATTTTACTAATAAATTTAACATTAGATAGACGACTATAATTACTATCGAAAAAAAAACTCGGGTAACAATTGTTTGTAATGAAACCGTCTATACACTAATAGAAGACATACGAAGAATTTGTTTGTTGTGAATGTTGTCAAGTTATGAAAAAAAAACATAACAAATCATTAAAAAAAATATGATATTTTTTTTGTAATATTATTTATTTTGTTGATAGTATTAACAATGTACCTAACCTTTAGTTTTTAAATATATTTATAGTTATCAAATAAAAATAAAAATAATTATACATGAAGCATTGCATGATGATAATATTTAACTCCACTAACAATAAATATCAAAATGTCAATTTTAATAGAATCATTTCTAACCAAAATGCAATTAGCGATATACATTTAAATTTCAAATACTTAAAATTAATTACGATTGTATATTATTTTCAAAAATGAATTAAATAATAACTATTAAATTAAAAATATTAAGTGCATATTATTATGTATTAAATAATGCGCGTTTTAATTATTAAAAACCGGATTAAAAACTTATAATTTATTTATATTCAAATTAAACAAGTGTAATATGCTTTAATGAAAATAATAATAAGGCGTTTAAAGCTTAAGCCCAAAAGAATAATATTCATATTAGACATATTAGATGTATAGTAAAATATCTTAAGATATTTCTTTGACTGTCATCCATAATTTACCTGTATAACCTTTACGGATATATAATATATATTTCTTCTGATATATTAAAATGTATAAATGCATATCATGATATGTAAGCAATAAGCATACACTGAGTGGTGTGGGTTCGCATGGATCATTGAATTTTTATTCTCGTATTTCGTGCATATACGTTGTCTTCTATAGAACAGAATATTTATAAAGTGGGTGTACTCAGCTATATAACGACTAACACATTTTTAATTTTATTTCTATTTTTGGTGAAGTATTGGGAGTTTCAAGTTTAACAGTTAATATATTTCATCTGACAAATAAAAAGCGAAAATACCTATATATGATTTGTGTTTTTTCTTTTATTATCTTGTAACACATAATATATTTGTTAATTCTATTATTTAGTTACAAATTGATTGTAAATTGTTTGTTAAATTCCCTAGTGATTACAAATATAAAACTTTGATAAACTAAAAACAATTAAGCTCCTATTAAACTAAACGCATATAGTAAATTGCACACTCTTTGTTAAAATAAAGAATATTATATGTACCAAGACATCAGGTAAGTGATATATTTTACGTAAAACACACATTCTTTCAAAAACCATTAAAAAATATTATTATTTACAAATTAATATTTTTTAAAACAATTACATTCCCATTAGTTATTATCGTTATTTTTTTTAAGATATTATTTTTTGAATAACAACATACATTTTTAATTTCATATTCCAAAGCAAAATATTGCTAGAAATATTTAATTATGCTAAGAATTTCGGACGATTAGTTAATTAACTAGTATAATATTTAAAGTTCGAATAAGAGGAACAGTGGACCAATTTTTTGCAGGATATCCCTTTTTTCACTCCACTAATCTTATCATTGAATACTTATAACTCACAAAATACTCTTTCAAAATTAAATATTTAAAAATCAAAATACATTTAAAAATATTCTGCTTTTGAATAAGAAATTAAAAATATATATTTTCATTAAAAAAGTAAAAAATTAAAATTGTGCAAAAAATATATTTTTAAAGACAATAGTTTTTCTTAAAAGTAGTTGTTTAATAATAATAATAATAATAGAAAAATCATCAGTTAGAAATACTACCTATAATTAAAGTAATGGTATAACTAACATTTCCTATGTTATTGCTTATTTTTTGATTATAAAATTAATTTAATCACGAAGTATGAATAGCATAAATATAGCTCAACATATATCTTTTGAAAATAAAAACTAGAACTAACTACTAAGAACTGTATTCTATACTTGTTTTATACATTAAAGCAGTCTTCGACTTTTTTTGCTGCGAGTCATTTATATATATTTTGTTTAATCTCGTTGGCTGAATTTGTAATAAAAACATAACATATTAAATTATTAAAAATGTATTAAAAAATACATGTTATGCTTAAAATATGTTTGTGTTCCTCAAATAAATAGACAAGGTAAGCGCTGCCAATTGAATACCCATACATTAAAGCTTTACTTTATTATAGAAATAACAATTATTAATAATTCGACAGTAGTATTTAATCTTAACCATACCTGTTCGAAAAAAAATAGTTCCTATATTTCGATATATCCAATAATATAATTTATTATATTAATATTTTATTCTAACTTAATAATCTATACCTTTAAAAAATAATAATATAATTTATCGAGTCCATTGTACATTATTAAATATATATATTTATGTATAATAATATGGTTTCAAGTACTTAATGAATAAGACCAATAGCATGAAAATGGTGATAAAATACATGTATATATTTATGTATATATATATATATATATATATATATATATATTGAACTTATAAGTAACAAATAAAGTTCAAATTATTTGAACAAATAAGTAGCTCTAAATGCTTATCTACTATCCCTTTGCTTTTAGTTTCCACATGTTCATTAAAATGGTCTTGCACTCTTGTTTTACAACATGTTCAGTTATTTTGCAAATAATCATTCATCGAATTATAATTATTATTCACACAATATTCCCCAAGACATTGCTGCCTATAGAATTCCAAGACTAATGGACCTCGTTTAATGATTGGACATTTTCAATTCTAAGTAATTGTGTTGGTTAAAACTGTGAGGTGAATGAAAACAGACAAAATGAAACTTGTTGAGTTGTTTCATTAGCGAGCAACCTCCGATTTTAACGAGATAGCACTCAAAGTTGCCTGGAAAATCAGTAGAAACCTATTATAAATGTTTTCTAACAAACACAAAATTAAAATAATTTTAATAACAGAATAGAATAATGATTATTGTATTCCGTGTTATCAAAGGATAATGGTAACACTAAACATATAGGTACTATCTCGTACGGGTAACAATGTAATTTACTGATTTGTATGTGTTTTTTTATCGTACAAATATAACTTTCTAGACACCTTTTTGTCCTAAAAAATAATTTCAGTTTACAATTAATATCATTCAGTCTACATAGCTTTGGTGTTAAATATACATTTACGCGTTCACTATTTACGCGTTTTTAACCTTTACATCGGTGTATTCGTGCAGAATATTATATATTACTATTGAATAGTTCGTGTGTTCTACTTTTTGTTAAAGTGGAAATTATAAATAATAAATGTGCCTGCATTTTTGATACAATATTTAGAGTTATTGGCTTTTAAATAATTTGTTTATTCTACTCATAGTATACTCAGTTTTTTCTAATAATTATAAAATTTCAAATTTATTTCGTATCATAATGAAATTGCCGAATACATTATACATAATTTTTTGCATTTTATTTAACTAAGTTCAAATCATGAATAATAAATAAATTGAAAAAACTTCGAGTTTTAAACTGTTTAAATAATAAATTTATAATAATTAGTGATATATGTATAGAGCGTGGTTTACGAACGTTTGAATCTTCTAAAAATAAGTCGATAATATTATAGAACTAATCGAAAATGTATTATTTAAACAATAATATCAAAATATGAACATATGTTTTAGAACTATAAAATATTATTATATTATATTACTTATAATTTTCATAGATTTAATCAATAACAATTTTTATTTCTATAAAGTTTTGTCAGTAATATAATACACTAAAATATTATAATATAATATATTTATATATATTTAACACAAGATGATTCACCAAGCATGCAAACACCACTTTTTTATTTTAATAATGCATTGCATTTATTTAAATTTTGATTTTTAGAATTTTCAAGTACAGGTATACTAAAATGCCATATTTTCAATTGCTTAAATTTATATACCTTATATTTAAGTAGTGGCGATATACATTTTTTTTTCAAATAAGAACCACATTTTTTGCTGTAAATTATTTAGCAGTCAATATTCTTAAGAAATTGTATGTAGGTATCTGAGTTAAAATTCGAAATAAAAGTTTCTGAGTAATCACTAAGGGTATTATATTATGACAATGGGTTTAAATATATACAGGGGGAAGCTAATAATATGAAAGTTATAATAATTACCACTAAAATACATACATTTTGCAATTTTTTTAAAATTGTCCGAGTATAGTTAGAACTAGATTAAAATATTTTACATAATATTTTATCTTATATTATAAAATCATTAAGCACCATTTTCATTAATTTGTATAAAGATTTAAGTACATCAATATCAATTTCAATAAAATACCAATAGAAACGTATTTAAAAAACATAAATTTATATTTTGATTTGATATTAAAATCTTAGTATCTAAAAATATTGATTTTACTTATGCTTGAAAAAAATCAGAACTTGAATAAATAGATTATTGAAAAAAAAGGGTGGGTTGTAGATTTTAAATTATTTTTGCAAATATGAAATCCTAATTAGTAGCTAATTTATAATTATTTATATCTTAGCGTAAGATATTAAAAAAATGATATTTAATACGCTATTTTATAAATAAATAAGTTATGTTTGTTCATATTTGAAATACGACAACATTTAAAAAAGTTTTAATATTATAGATAGATATATTATTTTTTTTTTTTTCAAAAGTTTTGTATAAGTATTTGAGATAATTTAATTTTTGTACTTTGAGTTAACAGATAATATTTTAATCAGAGACTCTTTCATTGAGTACAAGAATTACAATTTTCCTGCATTATTTATATTTTATCACGCAACTAACTTCAACTTGGTGTTAACCATCACGATTAAAAATTTAAAAAACTAACAACAAATCTTAATAAGGCGACTTGCGTGCTCCGCATGGCAAATGCATAAATCGAGAATACTAATTAACTTCAAAATGTACGTAGGTACATAAATTCCCAAACTTGCAGAAAGTTGCACTTAGATACTATATAGTTCTTTTTCCCCCATTAATGGTTACACTTTAAATGTTACTATAGTCAACTATAAACTATTCATTCACACGCGTTTAACATTAGCTAAATACTGGAGATAAACAACGGTTCAAACAATAAATTCAATGATTTATTATTTCCATCATATTAATTATAAAATAAACATTATTATTTATTATTAAAAACTACGAATTTAAAAAGACCTTCAAAATAAGTTTTACTATAATAAATTATTAACATTTTAACATATTTTCTTTCGTAAATAAAATAAACTATATAAATCAATAGTACATGCTTTAAGAAACAAAAAATAAAAAGTATATTTTTTCAGTAAATATGATAAAATAAAGTCATGTTTAATCATAAATTAAGAATTACAAATTAAGGGTACAAACTACAAAACGTTAAAAGTTTTTCTAAATTAGAACAATTTTATTCACTTTATTCCACACTTGCAATGAAACTTTTAGATTTTGTATCTTTTTTTACTTGACAATTAATTGTTTGAGTACTATACAGAGAAGGGTGTTTTATATCTCATTAAAATATTACTTTTAAAATGATAAATTGTGGGCTATCAAAAATAATGTCTTCCTTTTTAACCATTTAAAACAAACACAAAAAAAGAAAGTTTTTAATACTAATTTTTCAGTGTTAACGTTTATATGTCAAAATATTAATTTATTTTGTTAATATAAATACAATATTTTTATATAAAAAAAATAAATGTAGTACTATAAATCTTTAAAATTACTTCGTACCTCATAAACAATATTATAATCGTATTAAACTTGCTATGTATTATGATATATTATATTTTAAAATGCAAATACAAATTTTTTTAAATAAAATTAAACATTTTTAAGAAAATATTATAAAACTGTGTACTAAGAATAATTATACAACGTAAATAAGTATGTAGCTACTTACAACGTAAAATTTATTGTGTTTTACTAATCAAAAATGATATACAAAATAAAATTATAATTAAAGAAATTAACTAGCAAAAAAAAAATTAAATAGAAATCTATCTTACAAGATTATTTGAATTAAATTTCGTAACATAAGGAATTATATTTTCAAAGTATAAAGTATATGCATTACTATTAAAATCAAGAGATCGTGACCTAAATTCTTAACATATTTTTACCAAAAACGGAATTTTTTTAAATAAAAATTAATTCTTGGTTTTTTACCTTATTAGTTAGGTATTATCATAAAAAAAATATTCATTTTATAACAGGGATTTCTAAATTAAAAAAAATAAATATCATATACAATCACAATTTAAAAAAAATAATATTATGTGAAATTCAAAATGATTGTCATCTTAATTAAATTACCTAAATGTATTTTTAAGCACAAGTGGAGCAATTAAATGCTGTAAACTATGCTAATGGAAACTAATGCAAATATTTTTCAGTTAACATTCTTATACTTTTCTCAATATTTCACATAATTATTCAACAGTTTCGTTCAATAAAATATTAGTTATCGATGTTTTACAAGGTTAAAGTACGGTTTAACCTTAAACTATTATTACATTTTTGTAAATTCCAATAAAATATAATCGTAGGTAGTATTATTTTTGTCTAGACGGTTCGTTTGAAGACGACTAATTGTCACAGAAAATACTGTCGTCGTACATTGACAACATAACACTATTATTTGCAATCGAATAATATATAATATGATATTTCAGTCCGATCGTATTACAGGAAATGTACACAATAGTAATAAAATAACGATGTTCCCTCCGATCATCGGTTCAGGTTTACATTTATTTATTTTTTTACATTTTTTTTTACATTTATTTAATATTATATATTTTTTTTATTTCTATCAACCTCGTCGGTGGTGCACATTAGTTTATTAGATTAAGAACATAATGTATAATATGTAACATAATTAAAAATATATTATTATAATTAATTTTAATCATAATATACTACGCACAATTCAGTTGCAATTTAAATGGATAGGAAATGATACAGAAAGCTAATTAAAGTCAAAAACTAAACGAAACACGCGATCACAAATTAATAATTATTATCGTTCGCACATTGTCTTGCGATTTTTTTTTTATCCTTAAAAAATTTAATCGTCATATAATAATGTACATCGTTGCTATATCATAATATAATGTTGTGCAGCAGCAGCAGCAGCAGCAGGATTATCATTATATTATATAATTATACATAACATCGTGAGGGTCTACTTCGCATAAGGAACATTGTGATATTATATACTTACCACGGATTGTCGTAGGTTAAGGAGCGATACGATTGAGGCACGTGGGTTGCATTTCGTCGGATCGTCAGACGTGCGTGCATCTACCGGGGGTTACCGCGAACGACTGCCGATAGCGGTCACTGGTCGTGGCGTTGCGGCGTAACCACCGTAGGTGCGTCTTCTAATGCGCGCATGTCCGACATCCTAACTAACATCGTTGTCGTCCATGTGGAGACATAAACGCAACTCGAGAGAAAGAAAGATATAAATATATAACTGCCTATGACAATAATAACTACTATAATAAACCTAACTACCTAACACACAAAATATTGTATAAATTCACGTAAGCACCTATAATCTAGGTAATATTAAAAATGTATTAAAATTTTGAACACCGTTTGACAAGGTTTCACCAAGCAGTCAATGGTAGAAGATATCAATATTTAACCATCTTTGAAAATAAAACTAAAAATCTAAATTTTCCCCTAACTGGCCTAACTGATATTCTCAGTTGTATAATATTATTATACGTACGTAAAATAGTAGGTTCATCACGTTATTAATTAAGCAGATTTAATGTTTACCTGCAGCAATGTAACATACTAATACGATTTGTATTATGTAGGTATAAGAAGCGTTGCGTCTTTTGTTACAAGTAGCCAAGTATACATGTACAAATGTATTTTAAGACAATGCAATTTTGATTAATGATTCTGTATTACCTACCGTAGAGCAATACCATTGATTGTACAAAGTGATTCACCAAGCATGCTCAAACCCAATTTATCCATTAATAATAAATTTATTCAAATTGTGATTTTTGGAATTTTCAAGTACTGTGACAATACAAAGTTTTTTTTAAATAAGTACTGATACCTCTTTTTTGAATATAAAGTACCAATAACATAATTTTTATTCAAATATTAACTATCAAAATCAAAATCCAATCAAGTAATTTTAATAGTTTTTATACTTTATATACTTACGAGTACTAAGGATCCTTAATAACGATTTCATATTAAAAAAAATAAAAGTTAGTGTAAGTAATATTTATTATAGAATTTATTAGACTCGAGAAATTTACACAAATTACATATTATTAATTAAATTATTATAATCAATTCATCATTACTTAATTACTTACCTTTAATATAATACAATATATTAAATGATTTGCTAACAGCTAATTATTATTATGATACTTATTTTGTCATCTAAAAATTAATAGGTATAGGTTTAGTAATTAATAATTTAATTTAATTATTAACAATACGGATATTGTAAAAATTATTCACAAAAAGGTGAGCAAGTGGGTGTTTACTTTGCAGTACAATAGATTTCGAGTGAATCGCTCTAATGGATGTATTAAATTTGAATTCAATGATGTATCATTTTTTACAAAAACCGTTTCTGAGTGGAAAAGATCTCTTAACCTACTCGTATATCACTAGGTATATTTCATTATTTGTTGTTTAATATTGCTATTGAAGTATTTTTGTAACTATTAGAGTTATAATAGGTTTATTTAAAATCTTAAGCAAAAACATTATATTTAATATATTATTAATATTTAATTGTACAAATAGTAAATATATATACCATATTCTATCATTATTAATAACCTCTGTGCCAATTCCAGGATCAGTACATTTTCCCGACATTCAATGGCCCGACACCATTTTCCTAACAATACATTTGACCGATACTACACTTGCCCGACAATATAAAATTAAATTATGAATAAATTTGTGTCAAAAATTATTCAAAATATTATATTATATTATGTTATTTTACAAATTAATCTTACATTCAAAATTAAACAGTTTACTATAACTCAACAATATTCGACAATATCAAATTTTATTATAAATAAATATGTATCAAAAATTATTTAAAATTTCAATAAAATATTATATTTTATCGTGTTATTTACAAATTTATCTTATATTCAAAATTATACAACTAATCATAAAATATTTCTCTGACATATCAAGTTTTGTATTATAAATAAATATTTATCAAAAATTAATAATAATGAAAACATTATACTACTTACAATTTAATGTTGTGAGCGATTCCCCTTAGAAATTATAATTGTGATCGATTTCCCCTATCATTTATAATTGCATTAATACGTTTTTCTCTTTCAGCGTTAATAATATAATAATAATAAAAGATTATATATTAGTATCATGTACAATAAAAATATGTAAAATATATTGTCGGGCAATTTATGTGTCGGGCATTCGAGTGTCGGACAATCATATCAGATCCGCCAATACTTACCATTTAACCCACTATACAACAGTGTGAATAATATGTTCATGCCGTTCATGATATAAATTGGTGATAGATTAAAATTAATCTACATATTTTAAAAATATTACGTATAGAGAATTTATAATATACATACAAGTTAAGTCCCCCTAGAATAATGTTTTTAAATTACAATAAAATAACTAACATCATTATTCTTAGTTTAAATATGTAATTTCGTCAACATTTCAACTTCAAATATTTATAAAAAAAAAAATGATTTATACATATTTTAGATTTTTAGGTTTCAGTACGAACTGTTACGTAGTTACGTTTTAAAATCTTAGCTATAAAAAATTAACTTTTGATAAATTGTAAACTACAAAATATTTTATAGATTTTTAACGAAATTCATTAAGATTTAAACGCCAGCTTATAAAAACATATTGTAACTATGTATTTTCGGTATTTTTTAATTATAATATAAACAACTTATAAGGAACCTTATATCGTTATATATTTTCAATGACTGAATAAAAAAAAAACGTTTATCAATATGAATTAAAAAAATTAAAATATATAAATCTTTTAAATCGCCAAAAGGAGCGTCAAAATATTTTAAATATAATTTTAAATTTCATAGTGTATATATAACTCTGATATCAAAATTTACTGTACTTATCAAGTATTTGCAGTATTAAATGTATAAGTCACGTTAAAAAAAAAAGTTCAATTTTGTCAAATACTAATTTTGTGGAAAAATTCCTGTGTTTTTTCTTAATATCTCCCCCCCCCCACTAATAAGAAATTTAAGGATTTAGCCATCACGTAACTATATTATATTATCAAGGTTTTATAAACTTTACCAACTTAGAGTAGGAGTGAATTAAAAGTTTTCATTAATTTTGATTTTGCTTTTACTTTCTTTGGATAAATATGTAAATCAAGTTACTTTTATAGCTACCGAAAACTTTTGGAATTCCTAAATTAGCTCTATAAAAATATCAATTGGTGATCCCTACGATATACCTGTATAATATACATAATACACACCACATAAAATAAGAAACAATAACAAATTTTAAATAACAGTTGTAGAGGCGTCTTACTATGAAGAAAATGTGAATAATATGCATAATATAGGTGCGTGGAGTGACTGATGTGCGTCTTATACCATGATACCACCCTTTGCGCGTAATCCTCGGGAAACGGGAGACGTATTTCGTTAGACCGGAAGTGATGAAGACGTATTATACAAGACTCGTTTCTCTGGAATTTCACCAGCTGTCGTACTACTCGTACTGCATACAATTTTTCGTACTCACTAACGGCGAATAAAATCGTTTTGATCGAAAATCATCGATAATCGACTGATTCTTCGAACATGAAAAAAACGGTTAATAACTAACATTTTCCTGGAAGACTGAACTACGGTAAAATATCGTGGTTTGCCCATTCATATAATATATAAATAAAAAAAATTAATTAAGTGTGCACTGTATAGCTCTGCTATACAATACACAAGGTTTCGAGTGAGTCACAATTATAGGTCTGTTAAATTTGAATTCAATAATAATTGATAATATATCATTGCTTAAGAAAAACTGGAAATGGTCTATCAAACGGTATATCACCAAGTGGTAAGTGATATCTTTTTTGATACAGCTGTTAAAGTTATTCATTTAAGTTTTAGTATTATAGAAGATTGATATATTTTTTTCCGAAAATACTGCATTTATTATATTATGTATAATTAATTAATATAATAATATATATTTATACCGTATTATACTAACTTTAACGTACAACTCAAAATAATTTATCTTTAAATATCATAAAATATAAAATAAAATATATTATATAATAATATTTTAAAATAAATCAAAGCTATTAAAGCATATACCTACCTAATAAAATTCATAATAATGTAATTTACATAAGTTTTAAATGCCCATGAATAATATTTTTTTAGTATAACAAAATAATTAATATATTTGTTATTTATTGTTTAAATAAGTAATTTTGTCCATATTGAAATTTAAAATATCTATAAAAAAAATTAGCCAAATAAATTTTTAGATGTTATGTCTTAATAGAAACCACTTGAGAAGAATCTTATTGTATTAAATGTTTATCTTAGGTATAAGAACACACATTTTTAATAATTCTCAACAACAAAATAATTTACTAATTTTTGCAATGTTTATGAATTTTGTCAAAATTCTTATTTTAAATGTTTATAAAAAATATATTGACTTTATATTATATGTTCAATGTTTTTTTAGTTGAGAAACAAACAAAATATACCTTTAAGCATTTCTAGTCAGCAAATATGGGAAAATATAGTATGACAGCTCCGGAAACTCACTTGTACGTTGTAAAGAGTGTAGTATGTTATATTAAAGTAATAATAATTTCTAAAATGTAAATTTAAATTAGTGAAAAACTTTTTTTTCTGGAAAATTCTATATTTTTTCATTTTCAGCCGGAAAAATTGACTTGCGAGTTTCAAAAATGTACATATATAAATAAGTGCGAAGCAGGCTTTATTTTAGTAAAAAAAATTTATTTTTACTATTATAAAAAAGCCAAATTGTATGTTTTTACTATTATTTTTCATTTTACTTACTTTTAAGTAGTTTAAAGAACACAATTGAGTTTTTTGCAAAAAAAGTAAAAAAATTACCATATTTTGATAATTTTATCCTAAATAAACACTATAATATAATCATCAGTTTTTAAAAATTTCAAGTATCTGCGGTTATTTGTTTTTGAATTACATCAAAACAACAAATCTGGCAGTTTTTCCTTAATTTTTTACTTATTTTTCTTGATAATAAAAATAAGTATTAGGAATTTTTAAGTTTGACCTCTTTGAAATATGATCAATTCGATTTAATATCCAAAACCCACCTCTATTTTTAAAAATCAACATCATTGTAAAATCAATACATTCATCGCTCTATTTAAAATCTAAAATTCGGGTCATTGGGTCAATTTAGTTAAAATTGATAAACGTGTTTTAATTTTTAAAGAAAGTTCACCTAGATGAATAACCTCTCCCCCTAATCCTCTAAAACCACCCCTAATTGGGCGATTTTAAGAAAAACTTAACTTAGCTATAATTTTTCAATCAAAAATGTGATTTTAATACTATAATAATATAGCCTAAGTATTATTCCATGATTATACCTTCATCTAAATCGTTAATTATACGTCTATAAAATTATATGATTTTTTTTAGTGAGTTAAAATAATAATTTAGTATAGTCGGTAATGTGCGCGACTTTTTTCGCACAATTAAAACACTTATTATAATATCTAATATTCTATTACAGTAAACAATAAATACAATGGTAAAAACAATCATATTATATTTTAAACTACTTAATACTACGAAATAATGTACCTTTTGCGCCATCTATGCATGTACTGTTTACTTATAATATTATGTTAAAGATAATACACAACAGTTACATTAACCCTTTGAGGAGTATTGACGTATATTTACGTCATTTAGTTTGTATATCCTGTAGAGGAATGACGTATATTTACGTAATTGTTGAGTTATGGTGTTTATCGAATTTTAGTGATTGTAATTATTTTTGTACAGATTTCGAACACATAATGAAGATTGTGCTGCCATCTGTCAACAATTTTTTGTAATTTTTTCTAAAATTTTAACTTGATTAGAACATAAATGTATCTATTTATTACAATTATTTTTTTCCGTATGTTTAGAGGTTGCCTATACTGTCTAATTTATATTGTTTTATTACAATAATTATAAATGATAATGACGGTAAAAGTAGAATTATTTGAAAGATATTATGATAAAAAATATTATATTATTTATATTTGATTATTACAATACAAAATATGATAATTGACAATCTTTCCTCCAGGGTGTGAATTACGTATGACGTAAATATACGTCATTACTTTGCAAAAATTGTTAATTTATTAGTATATTTTTTTCATATTTTAATTCACTCTGTGGGTGATAATGGTAAAATAATAATTCACTCTTCAAAGGGTTAATAGCTTTTTATGTTCAAGTATTTTAATTGTCTGTTTTACTCTTATTCTCAAATATTAAATGTAATAGATAAAATAATTTAACAATATTATTAATTATTATAAAAATTGTTAAATACTGTTTTTATTAAAACAAAAAAAAATGGTTAGGTAATGACTTTTATACATTTGATTCAAAAAATAAAAAAAAATATTTAGAACCAATTAACTCCTAATCATTCCTATAAAAATTTGAAAGTTATTAATTTTTATTTAAATTTTCCAAATAATAAGTAATAACCAATATTTTAGACTTAAAAACGAACAGTTTGTAAACTCATGTTAAAAAAATTATTCACATTGGTTTATTTATAATGTCTTAAAATAAATCATTAAATTTGTTATGTATAAAAACGGAAACGACAGTTATCCGATTTGATTACAAACCGGAAAACGTAATCTGATTTTATCTGGTGTGTGTGAGAATAGATTTCGGGGTAAAAACGGAAAGGTTGATTTCGGGCGGAATCGGATCGTGTCCAACGGGTGCAACGATAGCCGATAGGTGTAAGCAGTTAAACAACAGCATGATGTCCGTTCTCTACAACGTATCATGATCACGGGGTGTGTATATTTCATATTATTTAAATGGTTAAATATTATATATGTTTGAAATTAATAATATGATGATGATAATGAAAAGTGATAGATTTTAAAACTTAAAATCGTCATGAACCGAGCCTAACAATAAATTCATATCATTTTACTGCGCGCAATAATCAATACTAGTTACTTGTTAAAAATATTTTTGTTCTGTGTTACTATACGTTAGTATTTACCTATATTTTATAACGGTTTATAATTTGATATACTTAGTAACTATAGTCTTTATCTTGTTATACACTCCAAAAGAAGCTACAAACTGAGAAAATCCTCAAGGCGGACAGAGTAAAGGGAACAGTCACTCTACCATACTTTATAGTTTTCTTGAAATGTTTGTTATAGTTTTTTTTCTTTAGCTGAAATGTTTGTGTACCTATGTCTGTATATTATTAATGCAATTTTGCATGAATTATTAATCTATACACATTTATATTATATTTTACATTCCAAGTAGAGTAATCAAAATGCTTTGATATTCAATTTGTCAGGTGGCTTCTAACAGAAAATTGTAATTGGTAATTTTATAGAGCCCCGTGAAGATCAGTGTTTAATAAAATCAAAACTCCTACGGGAACTCTAAATAATATTCTTATGTTTAAACTTTAAACTTAATAATTTAAGTCAAAAATAGTCTATTAACTATAATATTGAAAATAAAAGTAAAATGGATTATTTTGAACGTAAAACTTGTTATTGTGTCCAATGCGGAGAAAAAACTGAGACATAATTGAAACATAAAATTATAATACATATTGAGTAATGAGTATACATTAATTAATAAGTAATCTAAAATAAATTATAAGAAAATAATGAGTTAAAACCTATTCTTCCTCCCTAATGCTAGTGGCTGTAACACGATTGCGCCCGGCTTACCTATTTCCATCCAAAAAACGCAATACGATTGCGGTCGACCAATTAGCAATATTGTGCCCGCCGTCTATAACCTTTTTTACCTGCATAAAACGCAGTAGTAGTCGCCACTACCTACCACAGAGTACGGTTTTTCTAATTACGTTGGTGACCTTTGATTTTTTCATCGTAGGCAGGCACGTATCTGGGACCTCTTCTTGGGGGGGGGGGGCGATTCGTTTTTTACGATTCGTAGGTGGCCATCACAAAATCAAAATTCTATAATCAACCGACACTAATGAAAATGATACGACAATGAATAAGATCCATCACGTGGCAAATCTACCCATTACATAAAAAGCATACCAAATATTGGCACAACCATAACGATCATCAAAGTCACTCGAAAATTCAAATATTAACCACCTAAGGTAAAAACTACTTTTTTGAAAAAAACTAACTAGTATGCAAGTTTTCGCGGTGAAGAATACGTATTTTTAAGATGGAAGAGTACTCGCGTACTTCAGATCATCAGCTCGTTAACCGTTTCGTCATCGTCGTACATACTGTCGTGCTGCCAAATCGTGATCGCATTATTCTGTGCGATTTTGATGATGCGACCATTTGTTTTTCTATTGTCCACTATTTGTGTCAACGCCGGGCTTCGTATGTTCGTGGTCCGCAAATATATATTTTATCGCGTTTGTCTTCGACGGTTCCGACGCTCGATTTTCGATGTCTGTCTTTGTCGCGCGCGTAACGCGCAATTCGCAACAGGTCCGCGCACAGTGTATGCCGTGTTTACGTATTATATTATATTATTATACATCATGTGTTGCGATCCGTCCTGTCCTCCGCGGGGTGCCGTTCTACCACCACGGGTGTCTTACCAATTATTGCACTTTGTACAACACCCGTAAATTTCGTTACCATTGTACCGGTAGTATTTCGACGCGTTCCGTCATCGTCGCCCCAGAGATAACGCGTGGATTCTAACCCGTTGCGCGGAATGCGCGTTACTTCCGTTCCGTGTCAACCGCTGGCGTACAGTTTTATCGCCGATATGCCGATCCCACGTGGTCGATCGGTTTTCACTGTTTTCAGTACCGTGCGCGCGTCCATCGTCATTGATGCGGTCGTGAATTAAAATCCGTCCACCAGACAGATTACCGATAATACCTGTGGGTTGGTTTAGTGCACCGTATTCATGCCATCGCATCGATATAGTTCTTATTTTGTTGTGCTGTCGCGTATTGTACATATTATATTCAATTATAAATTATTATTATTGTTTTTCCGATATCCTTCCGTTTTAAGTCACTCACAGACCACAGTATTCATCATTTACTATGAATTATAATAATTACTAAATGAACACCTATATATTATAATATAATCGGACGTAGTCAGTGTTGAAACTTTATTCTTATATTTTATATTAATTTAATATATAATTTATATTAGATTTACTGAAAATATAAACAATGTGCCCCTCCTCAAAGTATTTCTAGATCCGACGCTGATTATAATATCGTATTATTATGTGCTTTTTGTATTTTATGCCATTTCATCATTCGGTACCGTTTCAATTATGGCAGCTATCATTATGTATTTTTTTAAACTGTTTATGTTTTCGATTTGTATATTACAGATGTCCAGCAGCGCCAGCATTTTTTGATATTACACCATTCGTTCACGCATCACACATTTAGACACATATATAAATTATGGTATCACAATATTTGTTACTGTTGTCACCCAGTCGTCAGTCCTAACATTTTGATAATCATCGAAGTCATCTCGTATAGGAGTCCGACTGTGGTAACAATTAGTAAAACGTATTTTTACAAACTTTTGTCATTAATACAATTTATTAAAAAAAAAATATCAATATTATACCTTTTATTTATACTTTGTAAGTACTCCCTTTACCTGAATGTTCGTTAATTAATTAAATAAATAATTAAAAATCTAGCATTACTATTGAATATTGATAAGTATATAAATATAATATATTGACATATAAATTATTTAAATATATTCGTGTCCGTCCAACTTGTTTCAGTCTCAAAAGCACATAATTAATAATTATTATTATTATTATAGCATTACACAATAATTTACACAATTCTTATAACGTAAATTTGTCATAAATAATAATATGTTAACATATATAGGTACATCATGCTAAATATTACGACCAATATCAATATCACTGCAGCATCGATACAAACCCTTTCTAATGAACCACCAAAAGGTCAATCTAAGTTTTAGAAAGTCGCGAACTCTCAGGTTTAATAATTAAGCCTTATTAAAGTTGTATACCAAACATCATTTGATAATGGTTGGCGTTGATGGTGATTTAATTAAGCCTGACGCCGTCTCGGTACAATAGATTCCGAACGCACCTCTAGCATATTGCCCATCACTAATCGTATTTACCAATTATATGCAAGACCACAAATAATAAGACGTATAATTTCAATAGTAAACGTGGTATAGTAATTGTGCCAACCGCAGTAGTTGAAGTCCAATCACTACCTCCTTCATTCACCGATACGGCAGGTTTCTGATAAACCTAACAAAGTTCAGTAAAAACCGGGTGTTGTGAACCCCAATGTCACCAGTCCACCAGCAAAACGATGTGTTTTCACTGCCGAATATTTCATTAAGCGTGACATGCACCTGAGGAAATTTAAATACAGTGCATTCCGATGCAATTTCAGTCTTAATTTATTATTATTATTAAATAACGTTAAAATTCAATTCTAAAATTAATCTATGCGGCTTATTGTTAGGTTGTGACTATAATTTAATATATTAAATACATTCGGGATTTTTGTAATTTTTGTAATTAGTATAAAAAAATTCATAAGAAATCTTATATTGAATATACAAACTTTTCAACAAATAATGAAAAAAAAATTCTATGGAATAACTTTATCAATGGTTTTCAACGTGCATAATGTTCGATTATAAGCATACAAAATTACAAACTAAAAGTGTATTAAAAGGTTATTTAGAATAAATATATTAATAATATAATGTGATAAAGAACCTGTGTATTCATTAATAAATTTAAATGTATTATTATAAAGATAAATAATGTTAATTATATAATTATAATATAAAATTAATTTACTTATTATAATTATACAATAATATTTATGTTATTACAATTTACTCGTCAAATTTCTTTTATGCCATACACCGGTGTGTGTTTGTGGTATAAGTGTATAACAACAATAAGTTTCTTTAATCTTTTTTAAATATACCTAATAGGTATTGTATACAAAATTATATGGTTTTGCAAATAGGTAGATATTATGGATTTTTATATATCAAAATATGTATAATATTGTACATAGATATTACAATATTTGTATACTGCAAAATTAAATTAGGTATTTTGCTATCTTGGTAATGTAATGAACTAATGAATATAATGTTATAATTTTATTTTAATTGAAGTTTTTACAATATTTATGACATTACTTATATTATTCTTGAATTCTATAATAATAAATTATTATTCATTTTTCTTTTTCGTGTGAAATAATATTGTATTACATATACGAGGTATCATGATTAATGTACCTACTTGTAAAATATTTTGAAAATTCAATTTTTTCATGCTTATTAGGAAACGAATATTAAGATGGAAGAGTGTTTAAAATTTAATGTATTATGTATAAATATGTATACTTTAGAATCTAAAGTAATCTAAACTAAACTAAACTAATCTAAAGTTTAGATTGTATATGTAATAAATTAGTGTACTTATTTACAAATTTATTTAACATGATATAATATATTTAATTTTATTACATAGTAAGGTTAGTTTCAATTATAAATAATTAAAATGCACATAATGTGTACAGTTGATAAGTAGTTTTTAAAATTAAATTGACTTGTATTTAAAACAATACATTTTTTAATTTAAAAATGTTTCAATTTAATGTATGATGATAAACTTCTTCATAATATGATTTATCTTTATACTCAGATAATAATTGTGCAATATGTTAAATAAATGTTTTTTTAAATTAATTTGTATAATCTTTACAAGCACTAGCACTAAATTTTCCTCTTTTCATATGAATATTATTGTTAGACTGTTAAAGTTCAACGGTTTTATATTATTTTAAGCTATAAAAAAATTGTTATATCAAAAATCTAACAACTACTTAGGGTTTTAGTCGGTAAAATAAAATAAAATAAAATACATAAAACAATAAAGTGAAAAAAATGAGAAAAATTGAAACAAAACCATATCATATTCATATATACTGCGTATTAGAATTAACACACAATTAGCTAATCGGAGTTGTTTAGGATATTAAGTATGAATAGTATGATACACTAAAAGTTTCCGTAACCTGATAGAATACAAGTAACAAGTTTCGCTGTTGATTATTCACTAATTAAATAGGTAGTTCATTGGTAAGCGAAAAGTGTTATCTTTTATGTATACATGATATTCATAACTTGTAAGTTGAGCTAATTGTATATCGATTTTTTGCCACTGATCTTTTTTGAATCGATCTTTTCATTCCGATTTAAATCGATTGAAAGATCGAATCACTTTCAAGAATCGTCCATAACTAGACTAAATTCATACGGCCGTGATTAAAAACGTACCGAAATGAGTCGTACGAACGGTTTATATAGCTAGGTGGCGCTGCATAAGCTAAGGTTGCTACTTTAATCTGCGTAATATAGGAATTAATATTCATGTCTTTGCATTTTTTGTAAAATATATGCATTATTTCAAACTATGACCTATAATAAATTGTATAGCTCGTAAAATTACGCATTCATACATGATACATGTGCATATGTATATATTTTGTTAAAACTTTTTATTATTATATAGGGAGTCAATCCTTTATCACTATCAATATTTTTCACTAACAGATTAATATCTTGTACCTGTGCACTGCGGTTCATCACTCAAATACTTAATACTTTATAGTAGTCTATATAATAGTCTCTTACAGATGTCGGAAACTGACTAACAGACCTAATACTTACTTCTATGTGGAGTACATATGAAATATACCTACACATATGCACATGTATGAATGCGTAATTTTACGAGCTGTACAATTTATAATGAGCCATGATTCGAAATAATGCATATATTTTACAAAAAACGCAAAAAACATGAATAATCCCTATCTACTACGCGGATTAAAGTAACAACCTTAGCTTACACTTACTAAAATAGAATAATGGGAAATATCTTTCTACCGGCAACACTGATATTCCAACAAGTTTTGTAAATCTGTGCACCATAATAAGAACTCGTGTTAAACTCAAAAGGTTCCCATCTGATTATTCAGGGGCTATACCATTCCTCATCGCGATAGACAACCGCCACTATACTCTGTTCCAAATAATATGACTAGTGCGCAAACGACCGAATTACGTTCGGTTTACGTCAGAGTAGATCGTCTACCATCCTACCAACCTACCAACTTTGGCGTACGGCTCGTTGGCCACGCCCATCGTGCGCGAAAAGAGGTCATCTTATTTGGAACAGAGTATATGTATACAGATGATCAAAGGCGTAACTATAATGGAGGGAGATTAAGTAGGCTTCAGTCCCTAAAAAAAATATTGGTAAATGTATGTGCTTATAAGCATATCAATATCAACTTTATTTTTGCATACTATGTAAAAAAAAATATAATATTTCGTTTTAACGAATAATAATTCAAGAGTCAGTTGTAAACACAAATAGAAACAATAAATAATTATCTAATTTAAAAAAATAAAATCTTTTTAGGAATCCAACTGACAGTTACTTTTTTTGTATTTTCTACAATTTTATACTCGTTAGGTATTGTTATGTACCAAACACAAAGTCTTGCACTCACATACTCGTACATTTTATTAAGGTACAATTATTATCAAAACATTTAAAACAAATACCAAATTACCAATACATTTAATAAAATGAATACAATTGATTAGTAAATAATTATTACGGTCATATTTAAAAAAAAAATGAAAATGTCATGATTATACAAATAAATATAATAACAGAACAATATTAAAATAGTCATGTTTCTTTATATATAAAAAAAAAAACAATTAAAATCTCAATCTGAATCAAAGTCTCAAATGTAGTAGTATACCTAATTATAATATAATATTTGTCATATTGATTTAATAGTGTATCATTAATATAACAATTATTATAATTATTATTGTTTATTTACAAAGATATTATAATTTTAAAAATACATTATTTACTATTTTCTGACTCACAAGTCTCTCCTGTCGTTACTTAATCATATAATGTTGAATTTAATTTCTCCAAAATCTTATCGGAAATGAAGTCTACTTGCCAAAATGTATCCTCTTCTTTTAAAGTATGGGAAATACAGTCAGACCATTTTTCAGGTGTCACTTGTTTAATACCATCGTTTAATAATTCCCTAAAGTCATTTAAATTATAAGTTGTGTTATTTTCTTTAACATGTGATTTTACTAGCGACAACGCTAAATTTATAGGGTTGAGTTCGTTATGGTACTGAGGTAAACGCAGTACAATTTTATTATACTTTTTGGCCTCTTCATCTACAACTAACTTCTCATATTGTTGTTTTATCTGTTGGACTTTTTGTAATAACTCAAATTTTAACATGCCGGGTTCGGTAATTACTACACCTTTAGATTCCAGCCATTCAAGTATTGCATTCTTTTTCCAAGAAATGATAGGTGCCTGTTCTTTTTTTATTGAATTGTATGATGTATTATCCATAACTATTACCGCATCGTCTTTTAATAAAGGTAATATGCTGCAGAACCATTCGAAAAATGTATTGCCATTTATTTCGTTGTGATTGTCAGCCATGTTTTCCTTGGATTCAAAACACAGAAGACCGCCAGCGACAAACCCCTCGAACGACCCTATGTGAGCAATGATGAGTCGCTTACTTTTACATCTAGGATTACGTGACCCCGTAGTCGAACCTCTCAGGAATTTATCGTTGTTCGATTTGACAGATTTGTCGACCAACACTTTAGACGAACTATCTTCAACATTAAGCCAAGTCTCACCCAAATAGTATATTGTTCTTCCTTCTTGACGATAACGTCGTACGGTAGAGATATATTTACGCCGCCATAAGACAAGTTCATCCCTTTCAATAAGAGCACAGTTTATACTGGTTGTTTTTGAGTACTCAAATTGCATATCCTTTAATAACCTTTGAAACGAAGTACGTGATATATTTGGAAGATCAGGGTCATTTTTAACTACTTGAATTAATTTTCGTAACGATGGAATTTTTTTACTGAACCAAAATTCGTGTATTTTTTTACGAATTTTATTTTTTGTATAATCATCCACTTTTTCGATTATTGTTAATCTTTTTTTATTATTTATTGGTAAGGATATTGTGCCAGAAGTCTTATACTCTCTCAACGTCTTCATAATTGTTTTAATTCCGACTCCACTTCCTTCAGACAATTTATCTCTTAAATCTAAATACTTAATATCAGGTTCTTTCTGCTTGATATCCATGTATAAATAAATAATTTTTTTTTTTTGTTCTAATTGAACAACCTAAACAGAAAATATAGTAAAATGTGTTAGTATTATTAATTTTTGATCGACTTTTTACCATTTATAACAAAATTTATATTGGTACTATAATATTAAAAAACTAATAATTCGAATTTTAAAGGTATGTTTTGTTTTAAAATTAATTTGGAGAAATAAACTATTCTATATACTAACTAATGTTTTAAATCTCTTTTTTTAGATATATTACAATTTACAGAATAAATAAGTATTTCATAACTACATGGTAATGATCATCAAAATTTTTTTTTTTTTTTAAGACAAATGTCACAATATACATTTAATTTTAAACCTGAGAATAGAATATTTAATAACTGTTGTAATATTATTAATGAAATAAAAAATTATTTTAATATTCTTACCTTTCCACTACGATTCTTTTGAACGGGCGTTACTTCATCTTGATTGTCCTTGTCCATAGTGAATATTGATTTGAACAATAAAACAATAGCACAATAATACAATGTAAAAGAAAAAGTCAATAATGTACATCAAAATCACAAACAAATCGCATCAAAATATAACGTTTTAATAATATTTAATGATTATGCAGTCAGTACGTTGTTACATAATGTTACAACAATAACAATACACTGTATGGTTTGTATGAGTATAAAATTATTTACACACTGCTGTTTGCCCACAGATGATAATAATGTGTATAATAAGAATTATAATATTATTTATCTAAGTGTCTGTATCACTGCTAGCAATGCTAGCTGCTAACTGCTGTCTGATACCACTGCGTGTACACACTACACTCGAGTGACGGCCGTCGGGCGTCGGCTATAGAACGATTGCAACCGACCGGCTTCCGACAGATGGGCCGCGGTATGGGGGGGGAACCGATGCGCAGCGACGTACACGTTTTTAGGGTCATTTTTTCGTGAGCCGTAGTACGTACTACGTATAAACATTGTGCAACGGCGCGACAGTTGGTAGACCAGTACGCTCTAAAACAAGTTTGCATTGTTGTATGATTTTTTTTTCCTTTATAGATAGGTATATTTGTATGTTGACGTAAACGGCTGCGTGAATAACGTCCTTTTAACAAAAGTCTACTGCACAATGTAATCATAGGCGTCTCATATGTGTGCAGGCCCGGATTAGCCGCAATATTATTATGATGAATGAGCGGGCCGCTAGCTAAATTAACTGGGCCGGTAAAATTGTTGTACTCGATAAGTTCCTGGGTCCCAATTCGGCACTGAATGTGTGGTCACAATGGTCAGGGTTTAATGTTTAATTTCTATTTGCTTTAGTCGTTATTGACGACTGTATATAGGGTTTTAAAATGTCATGACATTTATTTTCTTGAAATATTTCATTGCAATGAAAAATGAAATATAAATTATTATATCTTAAAGTTTATAATCACATCAACTTGCAAGTAAACATTTTCAAAAGTTGATTTATTGTGTGAAACAAAAAAAATATGTATAATAAAAAATAATAATAATAACCAATAAGGACCCAACTAATAATACTAGTGATAAATACAAGTATCAAAAATTTATAATGCATATTTTTATATATTTACTATCAATATTTTCTGTGTATAATCAATATATTATTTCTATTCAATTATAATCGAATACATTAAAAATAAGAAAAAATATTTTTCAATATTTCATTGAAATATTTTAAAAACAATAAAATTTTCAATTTTGAAACTTCAAGTGAAATATTTCAAATTTAGAACCCTAACTATATTATATATTGACTATATGCGGATAAATTTTAGTCATTAGATATATAAAATTACCGATAATATTAATAATCTTACAAAAATATCAAATTGGTCAAGCTGTAATGATTACGATACGGGATATAGTCCTCAGATTTTTTGGTAAAATAAAAATGAATCACGTGTACTCAAATATTTACACCAAATCAATACAAATAGAAAAAAAATTATTTTATTTTTATGATGCAGAATTATTAAATGATTTCAATTATTTCAATTAGTGTTATTTTTTGTTTAGTTATATATTGATAAATAATAATGTATTGTCGTATACAACGATTACACGAAGTACACTATACACAAAATATAAACATAAAATTGAAGATAATGCTAAAATAATGTTTTATTCAATTTTATTTTATTAAATAATCATTCCTAAAAAAAAATAGCTCACTCCCATCTCATATATATTTATATTTTATATATACCTTAACTCATTATTCCTTATCCTAGTTTCTATTTTGCTAAATTTGGTTTTTAGTCTACTAAAACTTATTGGCTAAGAATTAATGTTATATGCCGAGGCTGACAATCTGACATACTGTTATATATTCCATAAATAATTCTTATAGTTGAATAATTTTAATTATACCTATAAATATTTATAATATTATATTGCATCAGGTAACAACAAATATTATGTACCTACCCTGATTTCATACATACAATAATAATATATATAAAGTCCCTTATGTAAACCAGTAAACCCATAAAATGGGTCTTCAGGCGTCGTATATTTTTAAAATTATTATTTTAAATGATATGGATTTGGTATACATACAAATTCAAATTGATGTTGTTATGTGGTCTATATCAAACATGATATTGTGTATTGTTCTTCTCTCAAGTGGTTATTGAACAGGAGATGAAAACAAATTGATGAATTTATCTTCTTATTTATAAAATATACTATATCAAATTATGTCTACATTTTGTATAATATAAGTATAAAATATTGTAATACTCATAGAATTATTAATTTTAAACCTTTCGTGCTCTGTTTGTTTTGTTATTTCATCACAATCATTAAATCATGTAGGTACAATTTATCATATTCATGGTTAAAAAAAATGTATACCCAAACAAATAAAAACATATGTTAATTGGTAAGAAAATTACCTATACGATAATGTACTTCAAAAAATACGAAATAATATAATCTATAGAAATTAGGAATACATGAATGCGCTTACTCAGATTATAGTATTCACACACACAAACTCAAAATAATATCATATTCAAACTAAGAATTAGGAAATGTAAAGTAAAATAATATCTTATTGTACACCTACTATAGTAGGTTACATACAGGTGGGTTATACATACACAGTAGGTACACATTTCAGTCCAAAATATCGTATAAAAAAATCTAGGATTCACATTATACATACATGTAAATTCGGAATATCGTGTACTAGTTCTATACAGTTTAGTGTATACTGTATTATGGTTACACATAAATCCATATGTGTTAGTATAAACTATAGTGGATGGGACACATGTTCAGATTTCGAATACTCGAATATTTATAGTATTCAGATTTCTGTATTTTCAATGTTTTTCAAGTACCTAGGTAGATATTTATTTTTACTGTGACTTGTGAGATAAATTTTATGAGACTTCGGGATTTACTCATTAGTCATTGCAATATCTGAATAGTAGCTAGATATTAAATCTTAATGGCGAATATTATCAAATACTATTACGGTTATCTGAATATTCGAATTTATATTCGGATTACGGATATCCGAATTAATTTGGATTTGGATTTTAAAATATACGAGTATCCGGATAACTCCAACAATATAATATAGTATATCGTAAAAACTGAAAATATATTGTACAAACATCCATCAAGTTAAAATATCGTGATTTTAACTTAACACGTACACACACTTGATGTCGTACGGGGTAGCGAACACTATTTTGACACTATACTTTCGCAAATAATTGCTTTCTACGTACACATCACTACATACATACACTAACAAGTTTATACATTTAAACTGCTATTACTGTTTGGTTTTCAGTTTTGCAGTGACCATATATCAAGCAATCACTGCCGAAGAATCAATAACTAATCATTTATATATTACACATAAATATTGTTAATTATTATTAAATTCACGCATTACGACCGTATACTGTTTTCGACGTGTCACCCGTTTTTTTCTTTATATCATATATCGTTACGATTACGTTTATTACCACGCGGTTGCTGCATATTTTATACCGGCACGTCGTCAGCTTTTAACCACATGGCGTTCACATCGGTTGCAACATATTTTTATCGGCACACTCCGTCTGCTTTCATTTATCAGCTTGTGAAGCGTTTCGTCATCGCCGTATTATGCTGTAACGCCACCGAATCGCGATCGCATATTCGCATCATTTTTCTATACGCGGTTTTGGTCTCCGTAATGACGCGTCCATTATTTGTATTTCTATTGTCCACTATATTTGTGTTTACGTCGTGCTCGGTATGTTTGTGGTCAAATATAATATTTCGTCGTGTTTGCCTTTGACGTTCACGTCGCTCAAGTTCGATTTCTGTGTTGGTCGCGCGTCGTAACACAATATTCGCGACAGGTACGCGCATCACACTATATGCCGTGTTTACATGTATCATTATTACACCGCGTGTTGCGATCCGTCCTGTCCTCCGCGGGGTGTCGTTCTACCACCACGGGTGTCTTACCAATTATTGCACTTTGTACAATATCCGTAAAATTCGTTACCATTGTACCGGTAGTATTTTGACGCGTTCCGCCATCGTCGCCAGAGCTGATAACGCGTGGATTCTGACCCGCTGCGTTACTTCCGTACCGCGCGTGTCTCCGCCGGCGTACGGTTTTATCGCCGATGTGCCGATCCCACACGTGGTCGATCGGTTTTCACTGTTTTCGGTACGCGTGTCCATCGTTATATCACTGATTATAGAGTAATATTCTATTCTATAATCAATGGTTTAATTTTAATGGTTATATTGATGCGGTCGCGAACTAAAATCCGTCCACCAGACAGATTACCGATAATACCTGTGTGTTGGTTTAGTGCACCGTATTCATGCCATCGCATCGATATAGTTCTTATTTTGTTGTGCTGTCGCGTATTGTACATATTATATTCAATTATAAATTATTATCGTTTTCCGATATCCTTCCGTCTTAAGTCACTCACAGACCACAGCACCTATTTATTTACTATGAATTATAACAATTACTAAATTAAATAAATACCTATATAATACTATATGTACCTAATATAGTAGGACGCAGTCACCGTTGAAACTTTATTCGTATATTTTAATTTAAATTAATATATGATTTACATAGAAAATTTACTGAAAATATAAATAATATGTACCCCTCTTGGCCCTCCTTAAAAAAATTATGGATCCTCCGCTGACTATAAAATATCGTGTTATTATGTGCTTTTTGTATTTAATACCACTTCACCATTCGGCACCGTTTCTCTGGATTAATGAAATTACTATTTATAATATTATATTGTTTCATTTCAAACACACTCTTATCAATGTTCTTTTGACGCTGATTTACAATATATTCAAAATAATTATGGCATCTAGGTATCATTATGTGTTTTTTTTAAACTGTTTTTGTTTTTGATTTGTATAAAGATAGGTATCCAGCAATCCCAGTATTTTATTAATTTTGATACTACACCATGCGTTCTCCATCACGTATTTGGATACATACCTATATAAATAATTATGGTTTCACAACAATGCCGTGTTTTAGTGCCCCACTACGCAAACAGTCGTTAATGACACGTATTTTTACAGATTTTTGTCATTAATATAATTTATAAATATCAATTAATTTAAACCTTTTCTTTTACTGGACTTTTTAAAGCAAGGCACCCCATCAGGACCGTCTTTAACCTTTTTGAGGCCCTGGGCAGTGTTATAATAGGGCCCCTACGACTTGGACAGAACACTTTTTTATTAAACAGGTAAATAGTGAGGTGGTAGAAAATAAAAAGTAGATTAATTTAACTGTAAATTATTATTATTATTTTTTTTCATTTCACATTAAATATAGGTAGTATAACATAAATTTAAAAATAATTATAAAATAACCAGGAAATGTTGAACGTTAAACATTCTATTTTTATTTAAGAAATACCTTTCTAGATTTAAGATTTGCAAATTTATCAATTACTTCTTTGAAGTCTATGTTTTTGAGCATATCACATTCTATTGACATCAGCGATAAACTGTTCAATCTTTTTGTAGCATTGTACTTCTTAATTCGTTTTTAATTAAATAGGGGGCCCCATCGATTGTGGGGCCCTGGGCACGTGCCCAAAGTGTCCAATGGAAAAGAGGTGACTGCACCCCATCACGGATAAACATCAATAATATACAATTAAATTTTAAAATTAATGAAAAATAATATAGTTACATAGAAAATATTTTATTATAATATCTATTTTAATTTATAGCCTTATAGGTACCTACATACTACGTCATAATATAACCTACCTATCTTCTTTTTTTTATTATAAATGTATATTTTGTAGTGATTTTATAATATAAAATATTGTATATTATATTAAAAAAATATATTAATATTTCAAAACTTAACGCAACCATTGAAACCTACCAAATAGGTATATACCTAATTACCACCCACTGTTTGGGAAATGTTCTAAACTAATATAATATTATGCGAGTATACAGTATCTGCAGTATACACGTATTATTCTACTTATTACTACTGTTTAATTAATTTGAATACTTTTTCAAGGTCCATAAAATATCAGGAAATATATTTTTAGTTATTCAAATTTTATATTAAAATAATAAAATCTTACGTATTTTTTTTTTTTTTAATTAAATCCAAATATTTTATTTAGAATATTCGTTAATTCTTAAATTGTTTACTGTGATACCTACCTACCATTTTTCTATTTTATTTTACTGTTTATTGCCATCAGTACCGGCTATAATTTAATCATATTATTCATACTCACTTAGTCAGTCCGTGATCATGGTGATCATACCACAGATTAACAAATTGAACAAATTTTTTAGTGCTCCCTACTCCCTTCTGGTTATTAATATTTAATTATTAATTCTGTGATCATACTTTCAACCGAATTTGATAAGAATTGTTGTATATGATACCTTATCATTGTTTTAATATGATTATATCTATTATCAACTTACTATCTACCAGTAAATAGAAAATACAGATTAGTGATTACGATATTTCTCATGCCGGATGCCGAACGGCGAACAGCCGAACATGCTTGGCATTACTACTTAATGGTTAATTGTTTTTTTCGTTAAATTTTTTTATTAAATAGTTAATAATTCCAACAGTAACTATCATAATATCGTACAAAAATAATAAATTAGGTATTTATTAGAGTATTAATTGATAATTCACCCGGTGATAACTTATCGTGTATCCATATTATAATATACATTCTATATTGTAATTCATACAATTTTCAGGATGTTTTGTTTACATAAAAATTTGTTTATAACAATTGTTCGTCAATATAGTTCGTCGAAAAAAGATGCAAAGGTAAAATATTTGACAAGTGATTACTAAAATTATTAATAACATAATGGTATTTATTATTATTTTTTTTTTGCAGCCCATACGAAATTATTTAAAACAAAATTCTAAATTTTTGGATTCATTAAGAATACATGTAAAAGCTGGAACTGGTGGTTTTGGTTTTCCCCGATACGGTGGTGAGGGTGGTAAAGGAGGTGATGTTTGTTTTGTAGCGACAGAAGGTATGTATTATAATATGAGCTTAATATCTAAATAATATATTTACATAATACTTTATCTTGGTAAACTTTTTTATATTTTATGCACAATACTTTTTAAAATACTATGTTTTTTTTTCAAATCATTATTTAATTAAATTAATTAATTGTGTCAACAAACTTTATGTTTTTACAATGTTACAATACAAATATTACAAGTAATATATGTTCTTTATTGAAGAATTGAAATATTCTTTGCATAAATGATTTTTAAAATCAGTTAAATCTGAAAACTAAATATTCTAACATGATTTATGAGTGTACTTGACATTTTAGTTGATTTAAATAATATTTGATAAATAATTTTTTATTTAAAGGTATGACACTGAAGGATTTTTTGAAAAAATGTCCACTAAAAAAAATACGAGCAGAAATGGGTGGTAATAGTCATTCTAGACGTATACTTGGTCAAAACGGCGAAGATAAAAAAGTAAATGTACCTACTGGTATCACTGTTTATGATGATAAAAATGTATTAATTGGTAAGCAGTTACAATTTTTAAATTAACAATTTTGTTTCATATAATTTTGGTTTTTATTTGTTAGGGTAACAATATATATTTTATGATTATTTAAATAACCTAATTTTTCAAATCAAATTATAGATCTTGATATTAGTCGGAATATTAGTATGTATGATTTATACATAGCAATCAAGTATGGTATGCAAGAATGCAATCCCTCCACTTTTATTTTAAAGTTATTGATTCTATATCCCCCTAAGTAGAATTAACACTAAATTTTTCTTTAAAATAATATTTTACTTATTATGCAATATGATCATGATAAAAATATTAATTTCTTAAAATATAATTCTATATAAAACTTCTAGCCATTTTATCACTATTTAGTACTTTCTATTTATATTTAATTTGATATATCTTGTAAAATATGTATGTATGTTTGTAAAATAATTGTTTAATAATATAACAAATAAGATTTTTGTCATTTTAATAAATTTCATGTTACTTACTATTTAATATAGTAATATTTTGTATGTATATTTGTATCTTATGTTATAGGTGAGTTAAATGAGCCAGATTCTGAATTAATAGTTGTCAAAGGTGGAGAAGGAGGCAACAAAACAAACGGATATTGTGGTTTAAGAGGAGAAAGCAAATCTATTAAACTTGAACTTAAATTAATTGCTGATATTGGTCTAGTTGGTTTTCCAAATGCTGGGAAATCTACATTGTTAAAAGCTATTTCTAATGCCAAACCAAAAATTGCTTCTTACCCATGTAAGAAAAATAATTAAAATTAAAATTAAATGTAATACACTTTTATATATTTACAGTTACAACTATAAGACCTAATATTGGTGTTATGACTTATGATGACTTGCGACAAATATCAATGGCAGACTTACCAGGACTTATAGAAGGAGCTCATTGTAATATTGGAATGGGACATAGATTCCTTAGACATGTAGAGAGGACAAAATTACTTCTTCTTGTTGTTGATATAAATGGTTTTCAATTAAATCCCAAACATAAATTTCGATCATGTTTGGATACAGTAGTTTTATTAAATAAAGTTTGTATTTTAATCTTATTGTACTCAACTATTAACTTATTAATTAAATAATTATTTTCTTTAGGAACTTGAATTGTATAAAGAAGAACTACTAGATAAACCTGCTATATTAGTAATTAACAAAATGGACACTGAAGGTGCCAAAGAGAAATATTTAGAGATTAAAAATCAATTAGAACATTTAGATGGTAGGTACTTGCAAGGATATATTGGAATGTATATGGAAGTATACAGAGTATAATTATAACAGTTACAATAATAATAAGAGGACGTTGCATCCCCATACGTTGTTTTTGTTTTTGTTATATGATGACATAGTAAATTTTCGTTCAATAGTTTCAATAGTGTGCTTTAAGTTTTAATATTAGAGTGAATTGACCTATTATCAAATTTTTAGGTAATAATATTATCTGTGTTCTCTCGTTAGTTTTTTTACAATATTTTAAGTGAAATATGATCATTTTAAAATATTTAATATTTTTCATATCTATAACTCGCCTAAAAATTAAAATATAGTAAAAAACCAACGAGAGAACACAGCTAATGTTCTTACCTATGAGTTTGATAATAGGTCAATTCACTCTAATATCAAAACTAAAAGCACACTATTGAAACTGGTGAACAAAGATTTACCATGTCCTATGTGTGTAAGACAGAGACAACACATGCGGGTGAAACGTCCTCTAAATAAAGAAATGTATGTTTATGAAAACAGTATTGATTTTGTTAGCATACAAAATACGATGGGTCTATGGTAAAAGGTGGACAATATGTACATTGTTTTATTTGTTTAATTCTGATTTCTGTTTTAAACTAAATTTTTTGGTTATCTGTGACCACTTAACTGACTGAGAACACCATTTTATGTTATCAGGAATATAGCTGATGTGTTAATACATTGTCTTTTGAAAATATTTATAGTGGATAAAAATTCATTTATATTATTTCACAAATAGACATAATTAATTTTTTTTTTTTTTTAATGACACAATGTTTAAAAACTAAGGAACAAGCAACAAAAGTATGTACTTTGGCTAATTTTCTACTGAAAGTAGAACATATTTTTGAAAATATGGCGTATACTTAAAACATAATTTACCAATATATCCCTAGTTATTTGTCTTTTTATCATTATCATAGATTAATTTTCAAAGTTTAAATGTACAATTATTTTTTTCAGATTCTATTTTATCATATCCTGATGAAATTAAACCATCTAAAGCTATTAAATTTGATAAAATTTTAAAAATATCAGCTAAAGATCAGCCAGCTGATGTGCAACGAGTAAAATCAATAGTTCGTGAACTCTTAGATGTCAATGAAGAATTAAATAATAATATAGAATATAAATCTTTAAAAAGTATCAAAGAACAGTTAAGAGAACGTGGTCCTGTCCTAGTATAAATTAATGTACATATTATGTTTTGTTATTATTTTAATTTAATTTTTTTTTTTTTTTTATTATTATTCTTGATTAAGACTGTTGATTCAAATAATTAAATATTTTATTCAATTTTTTAGTTCAAAATATTGTTTTAAACATTTTACATTTTTTCCTAAGTTCTGATAATTTAGAAAATTGAATTTTTCTCAGGCAAAACTCAATAATTGTACTTAAAAACAATACGCTAACTTGAAAAAACACCAAGCTTGTAGAAAAAAAAAGTAAACATTAATTATTTTAATTATCTATAGGTGTGATATATTTGATATGCATACAGTATTATTTAGTATACTCTTTCCAGCGAAAGAACATGCTGCAGTCCAACAAAAATAAGTTCTTATACACATCTTCATGCCACTTCTTGCTATATTGAAAAAATCTAGAAGGTTGGATGTCATGTTAGAATGCACAGAATCAGCATATTTTCTCGTTGGACAGAGTGTAGGTAAACACAAAAGAAGAAAATACTTATGAGTCTATTTATGAGATTAATATTTTGAGAAATATATGTTCTTTATTTGATTTAGAAGATGTGTGTATGCATCTATTAAATAAGTAAAATTGTCTCTGT
The DNA here is from genome assembly GCA_020882235.1 of Schizaphis graminum. NCBI lineage: Eukaryota > Metazoa > Arthropoda > Insecta > Hemiptera > Aphididae > Schizaphis > Schizaphis graminum. The sequence continues at coordinate 91,967,240 of CM037032.1, forward strand.
TATAAATATATAATAGGTAGGAAGTGTAAAAAAAATATTGTTATTCATACAATTTTCAATTTAAGTATGTTCAAACTAAAATATGAACCGTATCAACTGATTAAATTTTATTTTAATTATATGATAACTTGTTATACACATTTATTAATTATTACCATTTAAATGTTTGTAGCAAAAGAAAACAGACAGCATTGAGATATTAAATAGATCCATTAGTTATACTTATATTCTCATAATTGATAATCTAAATTAGGTATGTGGGCTGTTAGTAAATCAATAATAAAATATTAATAAAAAATTAGTTTTTTAAATATAGTATTATACCGCTATCCTGCAAATAATCATAATTAAATAAATTGAGAAAAATATCAACAATTATTATTACTTTCATATGTTACAGTCTAGACGTTTTAATCTCTGACAATAATAAAATACTACCTCAGCTAATTATACCTAAAGCAATTAGTTTATTATTATATTACTTATTTATTGCCACCATATGGTAGGTAAATAACATATATCTACTTAAGGCATTAAAATCTTATTTAAAAATTAAATTTACCGAGTGATGTACTTACGTGATTGCATCAGATAAATAATTTTAGCACAATTCTATGGAAATTAAGATGGGTAATGTTTAAATTGCATTGAATTTATCTTAAACATTTAAACAGTATTCGGGAAAAAAGCCCCTAACAACATTCGTCGGAAAAAAAAACCCTGTACCAACTAAATACATTATTTGTTATTTTATTATGATTTACATAATTAGATATAATCATTAAATTTATCTATATGTAACACTTCTTTAACATATCTAAAAGTATAAATGCAGTCTGCATTTAACATTGTCGATAATTTTCATTTATTATTTGTACTTACATAATTTAAAAAATGTTGAAGGATAAAAATTTAAAATAATTGACATTTGTATGTAGTTTAAATAACTTATTATTAATAGGTAATCATTTTTTAATTTTATAATACAAATGAATAAATGGTAAATGACAATATTATTTTTAATTTTTTTAAATTATGTAGGTATTAGGTACACATGACAATAAATTATTATCGATAATGTTAAATGCAGATTGCAGCTATAAACTAATAGATATGCTAAAGAAGTGTTACATAGATAAATGTAATGGCTAATGATTATATTTATAATTTAATTATGTAAATCATAATAAAATAACGAATAATGTATTTAGCTGGTATGGGGCTTTTTTTCCTAGGTTCCATTTAAAATACTACATATTTAAAACGAATAGTTTTTACACATTAATAATATATTTTTTGACCCAATTAACCTTGGTGAGTACCTAGGTTTTAATGAGTAATATTTTATTTTCTTATATATTAAATTAAATGAGGAATAGAAAATTAAATTTGTATTATGTATAGATATATAAATGTATAATAACAGAAATATTGATATTAAGTACAAATTAGGTTTTAAACTTTTAATTAAATTTGTATTTTAAACCTAATGTATAGGTAGATAGATACTTACACTGAAGTAGGTATAATTTAGGGTTAATGCTGGCTGACATTGAATTGAGTCCCGCAAGGCCGCAAATACTTTTGGGTAATCGGAGTTGAGTCCAACCAATATTGTTAGGTTGTGCGAGCCTATTATTGATATAGGTATGTTGATTGCTTACATTATTTTTAATAATTATAACAATAATAATGTTTTTAAAATAATAATAATGTTAATCATTAAATAGTGGCTGGTAAAAATTTAAATGATACCTACAGATTTAAAAAAGTCAAATCTTCAAATTTGCTTATTTATATATATACATATTTATTAATTGTCTATTCCCGTAAAAATTTTTCTTTTTCTAATGCTTCTTTCCGTAGTCTTTTTACTTTGTTTTTTAATTGTATTTATGTATCAGACTGTATTCCTTGAAGAGTGTCCACAGGAATAAAAATGTTTCGTTGTCCCGAATGAAAAAAAGCATTTAATTTTGAGTGAATTTTACTGTGTAGGTACTACTGGTGCTAGGTAGTTATGACATGCTGACATCACGCCTGGCGAGACGCAGCCATCCAAGCAGACCGTGAAAAGTGTAGAGAGATCCTGCACCGTTGAGGAGTGGTAACAGAGATGGGAAGCAACCAGAAAAGTATCCTGGACCCGATCCTGCATCCCATACATTGGACGATGGTTGGGAAGAACGGTCCCACTAGTGCCCCTGACGTTTCACATGTCACAGGGGCTAACGGGACACGGCTGTTTCCAGTCGTATCTTTACAGGAGATCCAGAGCCGCCAGCCCGATGTGTCTGCAGTGCAAGGGCGGCGAAGACACGGTGGAGCATACTCTGTTTGAGTGCCTCTACTGAAACGCCCTTCGTGACCCTCTGTCCACCCAGCTAGAGCACAGACCGTGTACAGCCGATATCCAGGAGACCAGGACATAATTTGCGGGCCGCCATTTGACCAGCTTCCAGCAGACCCGGAAGAAAAGTCAACTATATTAAGGAACGCGGAGGAGTTATTTCGGCTGTTCTACGTGATGGTTGAACGCATCTTCTCACTCAAGGAAGATGAGGAGCGAGTCCGTCAGGCCGTGGAGGTGTGGTGGTGAGATCCTGACGCAGGATTTGTAGATCAAATTATTTAAGCAATTTACTGTACCCACTACTTGTAAAATTTTATTGTAATATTAGCAAGTGGGGGACTATGTCCCACTGCTAATAATTGTCGATGTAATTGTGTAACCAATAAACGATGGGAGCTAAAGAAGAAGTAATGCTAACGCGGTGCCTTCTCTGGATCTCGATACCGAAAAAAAAAGGTAGTTATGACATTTTATCTATACGGACTCAATTCAAAGATAATATTAAGATAATACGCGGGACTCAATTATCAAACACATAAAAGTAGCATGGACTCAATTCAATATCACCGTTAGAATTTACCTAAATTGGAAATATAATTATTAGGTATTTGCGAGTACCTATTTGTTTGTAATATCTATAGCCTACTCTGATATGACGTATATCAGAAAAAAATTATCTAATGCTTAACATTTGTATATTTTAAAATTATAAGAATTTTTTTGTGTTTTTAAGAACGTATTACTAAATAAACATTTTTATTTTTTTACAATATTACAACAATGCAATGGAATTATTCATATTGTTCAAATATAACTAAGTACCTAGATATGCTTAGCAATAAAAACAACCGTATTATAGGTAGAAGATTATTATAAAGATATGATAGCAAGGGCATATTTGAGTTGTGACCGTGAGGGGGACGAAATTCATTTTTTCCTATACAAACTAAAAATAATTTAGGTACAGTTGATTACCTAAATACGTATAAAATTCTTATTGCAGTGTTTAGTATGATATCATTACGATTTACAACATTTATCAAACGGAACATTTTTTAAATAAATTACATATTAATTAATGTATTATATAGAAAAAAATACGAGTGATAGGGAAGCGAATGTCCCCTTCGCCCCCTCAAATACGCCCTTGTATGATAGTCATAGGGAGTCACGATTATAAGACGCGTACCTAGCCACTTATGTTCACTTATGATATATTATGCTATAATATTATTTATTTACCTAAATATAAATAATACAAGTAATTATTTATTTTAGATTCTGGGTGGAGGGTTGAATTGATTGAATTATAATGAGGGGTTTTATATATTCTCCTTGGTTTATAATTTTTATAAAATTTAGTATCTTTTATTGGCTTTACTTTTTTTTAATAAAGGTTTAGGTACCTATCTAATATTTGGCTCATTGTTGAAATTAGTGTTGAGTGTTGACATTCAAAATGTGCGCGTGCAAACCTTATGACATTTTTCCGCCTACGTAAAAATTGTTATTGTCATTAATTTTATTTTTATCGTTGTTCGTGTATCTATCTATAAGCAGGCTATAAAATCATTATTGTTCTATTTTAAAACGTATGTAATGTGTATTTGACATGCACATTTTATCGTGGCCTGCAATTAGAAAAATCCTACTATTATATCTTTGAATTTACAATTTGTTTTTAAAAAAAAATTAACTATAATAACTTCAAAATATATAGTAAACCTTTAGAATATCGTAGACGCAGCAGAGGTAGAACATAGAATTTTAAAAATAGACATTTGTTCTTAGCCAAAAAATTATTGACCGTAAGATCACGTTAAATACAAGGTGACTAAAAATACTGCGTCAAAATCGTTTCCACCCAACTCACAAATTAAGTGGGCGCCATTTGTTATTTTGTACTTATTGATAATTGCGCAAACTAGATATTCATATTTGTAAAAAGAACACATTCATTTCTTAAAAATAAGATATCTGCAGAAATTATATATACACTCAAAATTGTATTAAATATTAAAATTTTAGTGAATATACGATCACATGGCGTGTTCAACAAAAATATATCTATAGGTACGACTAAACATATAATATTATTTGCTTAATAATATATTTATCTTTGTGTGTACCTAATACAGTAAATTTTATGTCTAAAATGACGTACTTACACTTATCACTAGAGATTTTTCAATATATGTCATCCTTCCAAACTTATCATGTTTGTTTTCATTGACAATTTGGTGTTAACCATCATAATGACATAGAGGTAATCATCGCAACCTAATAATGTGGGGTTTCTGTTGTCAATTACAATTATTTCAGGCCGACGCACGACGTATACAGGGCATTTAATTTGACAACAGTGGTGAACATAAAATCAAAACAAAAATATTAATCAAAATTTTATGAATTGCATATAATCTGTTAAAAGTATAGAATACCTATGTTAACATTGTTTGTTTATACTTGATAAGGTAAAATTAAACGCGTTTTTTATGTGATTTACTACGTTTTGAGCTTTAATACAGCTCTGTATAACAAAATTTATGGCTTCAAGAGGTTGTCCAAACATATTTTCCTACTCTAATTTTGTCCCTCAGTGACCGCCATGTGGTCCCTTCTGGTCCATTGCCAGTTCTAGATGGGAATCCGCGGACTGATTTTCATATTCATTTTCTTGTGACAAAATCGTTTTCATTTTATAAGTTATAACAAAACTCCTTAGTTTGTTGTTTTGACTAAGCAATATTCGCGAGTTTTTTTTTTATCGTATTTTAGTTTATTATTTGTTGTTTTATTCGACTGCTTTATATCACGTAATAGACTGTTTTTATAGCCATGTTTTCTAGTGATTCGTGATGCGAAGTTCTAGTTGGATTGATCTATAACAATTTTGAAGGTCGAGGATAAAATACTGTAAGTACACAATTTTATATTACAAGTAAAGTTTTAAATTGATATTGAATCTAAAACAAGACATTTTTCATTGAAATGATTCTTTACGATATATATTGTAAATATATACCTAATAAATTAATTTATATTAAAAACTTAAAAAAAAAGTAGGCCGGATATTCAATGTATCAACTACCATATCTTAGCATAATGATGTTCCTGTTTATAACCACTATGTGACTTTATAATAATTAATAAATACGTTGTAATTATTGTAAAATTATGTTTGGTATCTACTATAGTAGTAGACATATTATATTATTGATTATAAATTCTAGTATTTCAAACTATATATTATATTTTTTTTAATTCGTTAAGTAGGTAGAAAAGTAGGAAAAAAATATTTTGTCATTTTTTAATTTACATCAATTTTAGATTCTGAACGGAGTGATGAATGTATTCATTTTACAAAGATGTGTGTTTTTTTTTTGTGTCTATCGACAACATTTCGGGGCAGTAAAAATGCTTCGATTTTTGACTTCAGCCCCTCTTTGAAAAGGAAATCGAATCTAGTTGGTACTTTGGGGGGTTAAAAGTCAAAAGTTTTCAATATTTTTTAAATGAGTCGGGAAAAACCCTAAAAAAATGACGGAAAAACGGGATTTTTTACGCAAAACCAGTTTTCGACGAAATCGAATTTTTTATTTTGCTATAACTCAAAAACTAATCGATGTAAATACTTAAAATTTTCACCAAATGTTTATATTAGCGTTCTCCATACACGGTTAAATTTTCAAAGAATTTTGATTTTTTATTTTAACTATTTATAGACAATTGAAATTTTCAATTTTTCTAAGTACTTTTTTTTTAAATAACGATAAATAATTTTTGGCCGGCCAGAAAATCTTGAAAATTTAATACAAGGTTTCTTATAAGTTGTTCTTAAAGTGATAAAAAAAATCCGAAATCGTTAGTCACAGTTTTTTTTTATAAGTGCTTAAAGTTTGAATTTATACGAAATATGTCAAAATTGCGAAGATTTGCAAGTCATTTTGTGGTTGAAAAATCGTAAAATTTTTTTCTTTTATAACTAAGATTTGAAAATTTGGTACAAGGTTCTCCATACGTTTTCTTCAACCATCTGTAAAAAAAACTCTACCGGATTCAGACAAAAATTTTTTATGAGTGTTTGAAATTTAAAGTTTTACAAAACCGCGCTAAATAACGGTTTAGCCTCAAACGGTTTTTGATATTTGTTGTTATTCAAATAGTATAAGTCGTAAATACTTGAAAATTTTACCAGTTATTTAGATTGCCATTTTCTTTACGTGATTTGATTTTCAAAATATTTTGACTTTTTTGAGCTATTTATAGGCTTTTGAAATAATCAATTTTTTTTATTTTTTTTTTATAAATGTTGATAAAAAAACATAGCTGGGACAAATTACTTGAAAATTTAATTGAAGGGTCCCCATAACTTGTTCTAACTCTTATTCAAAAATTATAAAAATACATAGGCACAATTTTTTTTTATTAGCATTTGAAGTTCAAATATTGACAAAAATTCGTCAAAATCATGAATATTTTTCACTATTTGGTAGTTAAAAATTTATAAATATTTTACTATCCAAAGTTAAGAATTGAAAATTTAATACTATGCTGTCCATAAGTTAAGCTTAGAATAATTATAAAAAAGTTTGAGGATTATTCAATTTAAAAAATTTTACGAGTGTTTAAAGTTTTAATTTTAATTTGAAATCAAAAATACACGTGTAAAATAACGTTATACTACTAAATAATTTTCGATTTTCGTTATTTTTAAAAAATTACCAAACATAAGATCTTGAAACTTTTACTTAAATTTTTGAATTTGTTTCAAAATAGAATGTATGACAATATTTAAATATATCCTAGACTGACAAATCATCTCCGTTCAGAATCGTTTTTCGACTTTTCGTATACAATGATACCTATCATTGCATTCAAATTTAACCTACCCTAGTCCGAGGTCCATCCCACCCCCTAATGTACAGCAGAGCGATACTGACTTACCCGCTTTTTTTTTATTACAATTTATTTACAAATCTAACGTAGGTATAATAATATTCAAATTAAATTAAGGTGTACATGCCGTACGCAATTAAAAAATAGTTTTACACCGAGATTAAAGATTTCTAGATATCCAAGGGGTCATACAAGACTACTGATATCTTTAGATTGTACCATTTTTTTTATATAAATATCATTGATAAGATTAGACTATACAATCTAAAAATGAAAATAATTATCAATTAAATGTAATAATTATGTATGGTTATAAATAAATAATCGTAAGTATTTAGCAATTAAATTGATAATAAGTAATATTAAATTATATTTGTTTTGTAATACTAGCTACCAGTATGACGTATAAGTTAAAACCTGATAATTGTTATAGGGTCAATACTCATAATAATTATAAATGGTTTTTGATTTTGGGAAAGTATTTATTGAGTATAAAAATTAAGTTTTGAATGAGTAGTTAATTAGTTATATCTAGATTTTAAAGTTTGGATGAACACAGTAGTCGTATACTCGTATATTAGCATTATACTAGTACACCTATAATTCTAATTAGGTATGAAAAATTTGAATGGCCCATACTTAAAGATTATAAAATAATAATAAACATATTACTCGTTTGATATTTAATTTCTGTACATTGAAATTTTTAAAAATATATTCTGTTTAGGAATATTAAATTAAAAAAATAACGTAATGTCATTTAAAAAAGTAAATGTATAAAAAACAACAATAAAATAGCAATAAAAATATATTTTTATTTTTCAAAATATACGTTATGATATCCAGATTTGTTTCACCATATCATTATGTATAATGTTTTTATAATAGGATATTGATTCAATAACGCATAGAAAACTTACATTTAATTTGCTTTTCAGGACGTGAAAAATATATTTTATTTATTTATTTATTTTTTAATATATTTTAAATCTTATACTCGATATTATTTGATAACTAATAAAACTTTCTAGACGAAAGTAAGTCTTTTAAATAATCATAATAATTGAATTTTTTTCGTGTGAATATTTTTCGCTATAAAACATGAATATAATATATATATTTTTTTATATAGCTTATATTTAATTCTTTAGTTAGGGGAAAATTAGACTAGTAGACAAAATTATTATTTTATCAAATTTAAATTATTTTTTATTTCTTCAATTTGTATTGATTTTTAGGCATGATTTATTATCCCAGAGTTAAAGTTCTTTTTCTTTATTCCCTCAGCTGTGATATTACATAAACAATTTTCAATAGAATTTCTCTTTAATAAATGCACAACAAATATTGCCATTCTTGAAATATAAAAATAAATATAGTAAGCATCGAATTTTAAAATATTTTCGCGCATTTAACCCACTATTATGGTACAAAAGTACCTAAATAACGAATTTGCGCTTTTGGTCTAGGTATCGAAGAAGTTAACGTTTTCAGGTTTCATCAAAATTTGCTTTTTTTACTTTCTAAAAAAATTATTGATTTTAATATTGTTACGGACTCTACTACTCTAGTGTATACTTTATTTAACATCGTTAGAGAATATGTCTTATAATAATAAATTCATTAAATTTTAAAATGCATTAAAATCGCAATACAAGTATTGTTAAAATTTGTTAATTTTAACGACTAGTGTGATTGATTTTGTATGTACTAGAATGCCGCGGCCTGCAATGCTGTATTACGACGATGAAGATGGAGAAGGATCTCCTGACAGCGTGGGCTTTATTGAGGAGGATCATCCACTGCAATTGCACGGCAACAGAGAATTGGCGGCGCAGGCTGTCAAGCTGCTCCAAGTGCCAAGCAGGCCTGGTGATGCATCATTTGCTTCGTCTACCACCGACATGGATGTACCCATTTATGTGAGAGGACCTTCCTCCAGGAACCTAGGAAATCGGGTTAGTGTATATTTTTGTATTTCATTCATATTAGTTCACGCAAAATTATGTTTTTAAATGAGGATAATGAAATGTATTTCTAACCTTCTCCCCAAATTTAGTACGAAAAACGACTATAATATCCTATAAATTTAATGAATACAATAAAATTATTGTTTTATAATTATAGTTTCTACAATGTGGTTATATACTACCTTATACTACACATTGTTATACTGTCGTTTTAAATTAATTTTTAATAAGTCAAAAAGTATATGTATTCATTTTGAAAACAATCACTTGAACTCATAGGCGCCCGCAGAAATTTTTCTAGGAGGGGGCAATATTAGGATTTGTTATATAATAAATAGTAATTTATCTTAAAACATTCAATTTAAAACATATTTTTGAAAAGCCAGGGTGGGGGAAAATGCCCCAGCTTGCCCCCTCTTCCGGACGCCTATGCTTGAACTAATATTAAAACTATTAAATCTCTAAGTCTCTAAGCTATAAGAAATGTGGTCAAACTAAATGTTCGAGTATTATAGTTAAGTAAATATTAAGTATAAATAATAAATTGTACATAATATAATATATCATATTCTAATGCATAACTGGTAACAGTCGTATGCTGATTTATTATAAATCTATTGAGTTCAACAAGTTATAAGCATGGCGTATGACTTCTTGCACAATATATATTATTATTATTAGCACTACCTAGTATCAGTAAAATAGAAAAAAATCAATTCTACATAAAGCATTTGCTAATTTTAAAGCTACATTATTGCTATTCATGTGATATGATTGTTAGGTTATAGCCTTATACAGGCAAGTACACAAAAAAAAATCCGAGTGAGGGTGATGGTAGGGGGTTGACCCCTCCCCTCTATGTATACGTATCTGGCCTTATAGGTTAACAACAATGACATATTTTGTGTTCGAATTTGTTCGAATTTTATTTTTATGTTCATACAAATTGACAATTAAAATAGTTTATACATTTTAATAAATAACCAACAACTTACCATATAATTATTTGGCAGATGCGATCAATCAGTAATCACATAATAAATCAATGTTCATTATGTGCTTTTTTTTTTTTAGTTCAATAAGCAGAATAATTACTAAAAGAAAATAAATAAAATTGTGATAATTTAAATTAACTATACTAATTATATTTTATTTTCTAAGAAGAATGGTCTTTGCTGAATAAGTTCTTGTGGGGATTTGAATTAACAATTCGTAACATAATGTATGTTAACTATATTAAGACCAATTTCTCTACAAATTTATTTTAAGTACAATATTATATATCTTCTTAAGTTATATATTTTTAATATGTAGACAATGGTAATTCCAAAAAATTAGATTATTACACATTGTTATAAGTATACAATATTTTCCGGTTTTCATTATTTTTACGAATGTTTGACATAACATATTTTGATTTAAACACACTTACATATGTCATATTGTATTGTAAATTATTACATATTAATATTGTATTTATGTGTGATACTTGACAAAGTTCTAGATTATGACTGATGATAACTTCTCGTATGCAGTATGCTCATATGAATTTACTCATTATTAATTAGTTGATCAAACTACAAACAAAGGATAAAAATACTTTAAACATATTTATATAATATTATAATTAGGTATTTATGTTGATTTTTGTGTCAATACTGGTCTTATGATAATTATATATTACAGACATTTTTATAAATTACACTGTCAAGTATAATTTTAAAATATTAAAAGTGTATTGTGTGTAAACATTGTAAATTTTCTAAAGAAATGTGCTGCGCAACAAAATAAAATACTTAATTTTTACCCAACCTATCCAAAATGTAAACATGCTTAATGACTTGGCAGCAAGATATAATATGACTTATATTTATGTTTATGATTTTATTTTATATTTATATATAGAGGTACTTTAAGAATGAATACCTTTGATGAAATATTTTTTATCAACTACAACAAAAACATAAACAAAACTTCAGTACCTAAATTTAACTCAATATAAATTGAGCGTCAATTATTATAAATTGATCTATTTTTTATTTCATCTAAAGTTTCAATAACCATGGTTATTAGCTGTTTAGAATAATTATTTATATTATTATTTTTATACCTGAATCAATTGTTACAAATCTGTTTATTATGAAAAAATATTATTTTATTACAAAATATATAAAATATTAATAATAAATTTATTAAACTATTTTTAATTTTGATAATTTTAATAATATTATTATTATACAGTAAAAATTGATAAATAATAAAAAATATGAAAAATAGATTGCATCAATGCATTTTAATTTAAAATAATAATGCAATTTATTATTCGATAATATTCCTTATAGCTGAAATTATAATATAATATTATTATTATTATTATGGTTAGGTTTTATTATTAACTAGTTAATAAAAAGTATGTTTATTTTCTAAACTTATAATAATTATTACTTACGCACAAAAAGTTATACTTATTTGTTCTTGATAGTTAACCTGTAAAAATAAACAATAGTTACAAAAGATTTGACTTAATTTATATTACTCGGTTTAATATTTTTGATTAAAAACTGAAAGTTAAGATAAGTACATAGCCCTCAATATAAAAAAAAAATAGTGTTATAACTTATGTGTTATAATATGATTATACTTGTTATATTATGAGTTCAAAATTTGAGTAAAAAAACTTAATTTCATTGTATTTAATATTAATTAATACTTTTATTAATAAGTAATAGTAGCTTAATGTTAACATATTAATCGTATTCATTTTACTTTAATTATAACTTAGTAGGAATTATATAATTCCTTTATTTTACCATAAATGTGAAATTTATAAAGTTTATAGGATCTAAGTATATTATAGTATTTTTTTACAAAAATAATATATGTATTTTAATAACATTGCTTAATACTTTATTGAGGTTTGTACTGTATAAAAATGAATTTCTTAATTTATATTAAAAAAATATTAATTTACGAGTACTACATTAGGTTAAAAAATTGAAATATACATATATTTATTATTTATACTCTCAAACAACGATTTCACTTAAATTATTACTTAATCAATTCTCGCTCAGATTTAGGTAAGATAATGTATTAATGTTATTATTGTTTTTATATTATACTTACGTAAATGTAATTATAGAAGTGATATTAATGATAATTTTTCTACTCGTATGTTCTTCCTATCATTTTTTTTCTCTTTCCATCAAATATACTTAAATAAATAAGAAAAAAATGATTACTTATTACTTTAATTTAAATAATATTATTGAAAATATAATTTTTAAATAATTATTAAATTAATAAAACTAATTCATTTTCATTCAATTTAATTCAAGAGGTTTTAATCAACCAATTTATCAATCAGAATTATTTAATTTTCGATAAACATTATAATTTAAAATAGTCGTACAAGTAAATGAGTAATCATAAAAACTACTAATTTTTATTGCCTAACCCATACGCCTTATTTTTGTCTGAGTTTTAATTTATTAATAATGCTTTTAGAAACAAATAATGCAACACGCGTCCTTCATTCAAACATCATAACTACGAATCAGAACAAACTTCGAAAAAATCAATAATACTGGCCCTTTCATAATTCTACCAATATTAAGTAATCTGATAAAATATTCAATAATACGTATATCAGTTTCCTAAAATAATATGTTTCTTATTTAATTAAAAACTCTCGCTTCTTCTTCTAATTGATTAGATACCTATTAAATATTTAAACTCAATAGATAGAGTTTATCTCATCTTAATAATTAATATTGATGTATTATTATATATTAAAAATATATAAAAATAATATTAGAACTTACATACTATTATGAAATAAAAAATTTTCTTATCCACAAAAAGTGAAATTAAATTTTTTTCAAACCTTAAACACACCATTTAAATTTTTTAATATTAATGCAAGTCATAATGTATTGATAAATAAATGTGTTTTATATTAATTAATTAATTTTTTTAAATACAATTGTTATTATTCAAATAAATGTTTAAATTATCATATAAATAAATGAAATAATATTCTTTTTTAACTTTGAACTTATTTAGTTTAATAGATTTTTATAAATGTATGCATAATAATTAATTGCGTTTGGTATCAATATTACAGATTGTTTCCAATTACAATAATATTATACAAAATTATACGAGTATTACTTATAGAAATTATAGTAATACACTTCACAATAATTCAAATTAAAAAAAATATTTATATATCTTATAGTAATATATAATATTGTTTATTTTTTTTTCAAAGAAAACGAGTTACCATTTTAAGAAAATTATTTACTATATCAGTAAGCACAAATAGTACAATTTATATAATGTTAAAATTACCTATATTAATAAATGTAAACTATATTGAAATTGCATTTTTCGTTGGATATATAATGTTGGATTCGTGTATGTATTAAGTATTTAAGTTTTATAGTTTTGACATCAACAAATCAGAGCTTTATCGGAAGGAAAGGTTTATGTGTAATGAGTTATGACCCTATAATATATTATTAACACATAAAATTAAATTTAATTAATAACGAAGTTAAAATAAAAAACACGTTAACCTTTCTCTTATCTAAAACAACACTGCTATAAGCAGTAGTGTTAAAAATTTAGCTAATACTATAATATCATTATCTATGAATTCTCAAATTACTCAAACCAATAAAGTAAACTTTTATATCTTCAAGTGGACTAATTAAAAAAAGGTATTCTTTAATACGTCATTCATAAACTGCAGTTATTATTTTTTAGTTTAACGAAATATTATACTTTTAAAAAGCAATTTTGTGAGTTACCCAATGTATTATATTATTTTAAAATTATTTATTATAGTATGCATTAACAGTCAGTTTATTCCGGTTATTGATGTTATAAAATTATATATTATTATTAATTACATAATTTAAATAAGATATAAAATTAAGACGATTAGAAAACTTTTATTACCTAGTCAATTTTTTTTGTTGGTTTGAACATTTTAAATTTTAATACAAATTTTGTTAAATATTTAAACGGATAAATTTGATAAGTAGTATATCCAAGATTAACATTCTACTAGAAATTAACATAGAACATGAGAAATATTGAGCTCGTATAATCAACACTAATTGATTGGTATATTGTATCAGTAAAAAGGCTTGTAACTGAAATACGAATGGTTGCGTAAAAATAATATGGGTATGATAAGGGATTGTATTATTCACCTTATATTTTTTATTCTAATTAATTTATCGGTAAAATCTTAAAATTTCTAACTTCTGAGTATTTTAATTACAAATATTGATTTTTAACAGTATTATTATAAATATAAATATAAAAATATGTTGATGTTTTGGTTTAAATTTTATGGATAACACCTGTAATACGCAAAACTATGTTTTTTAATTTGAACTTGTGATAAATAAATTCAAATTTTTACATCCAAAAAACAATACGAATTTTATCAATTTTATTATTTTGTTATAACAAAAGAAAAATATTAACCATGTATTAACAAAATAATATCTTGGCGTGTAAAATAAGTTTATTATTATCAAAAAGATTAAAATTATTTGTGTATACATTTAAACAATAAATAAATAGAATAGATAGTCAAAATATTTCTCATTGTCTTTAAAATTATGATCAAATAAAAAATTTTGAAAAAATATATTATAATAATCAAGATATAAATAGAATTCAACATATAAATGCATATGCTATTTATTTAACAATTCATCTATGGATTTGTATTTTTAAATTTAAGTAATTAAAACATTCAAAACTAATTTTTTAATTTTTAAAATGGTTATTCCTAAAATTAGTAAAATATTATAATATAGGTATAATTAACACAATATTTATATATTATCAAATTTACAAAGAATTAATAAGATACAACAATAAAGACTATCCATGTATAAATTCACAAATATATAGAAATGATATAATAAATTATGATACCGCACGTTTTTATGGTTCATTCGTACTAATATAAAAATAACTATTAATTTTATATTGATTAACATGTAATGACTAATTCAAAATTCATGTTATATTCACACTATAATCATGTATGTACTTAAAATATATACGTGCATACATATTTCATACTATATACATTATATATTATATATATATAATATTGTACATACACTACACACAGTGCATACATATATACATTTTTAATCATTTAAAACTATAACAGTTTATTAGAATTTGACTAAAACTAAATTTTTAAATATGTTGTGAATTAATTAGTTTCCTAATTATTATTATAAATATTATTCAATGTTTTATAAGTATCTGTCAGAATAAAATAAGAGAAATGTTTTATTTTACTAGTAGAAGTATTATTTATTCTAAAAATAATAAGTTTTTTAATTATTTTGTAAGATACGTTATGTATAGGTTCCTATTAATTAATTCAAAACATATTACTATATTAGTGGATAGGTAGAGAATGTGCAAATAGGGTAAATTGCTATTTCTTGCTATTCATTTGGAAATTTATTTCAATAATTGTATTTAAATATTCCCGGGTAAAATATATTTGTAAGCATATGTTTATAAAAATATTTGGTATTTAAAAACATTTTACTTGCAAGTACCATATATATATATATATATATAGCATATTATACTATTATATTATGTATTTCAATGATGAAAAAATCAATATTGTTTCCACATAATAATTTGTATCTGTGTCCTATTTTTATACATCGGGTAAATTATTATAAAAATAACCTATACATACTAAGTTGGTTGTTTTTAAAAAATTCCTTTGTACATCACAGTTTTTATAAAATGATTTATAGTGTTTAAAAATTAAAACAAACAGATAGCCGTTGACAAGATAAAACATTAATATTTTATAACGTAGTCGGTAGTTAACCAAACACTACTGGAAGCTAATTTGATTCCCGTTGCACTTGAAGTAGCGTACTTGTATTTAATTCGTTCGGAACAAAATGTAAATAAACTGACACGATGTACATATTATACCGAATACCTATGTAATATACATATATTTTTTTACATAAGATTGTAATTGTGTAGATTTTATTTCTCTACTTTCAGATATTACTCTACTCGTCTACTTATTTAATGTGCATTATTTGTTTTATGGAATTATCACCAGTGCTCGGGAGATTTGCGCGTATTTGGTTTTTATCTTGGATTTAATACTCACCGTACATTTCACACCAATGTTATACGACACGTTATATTTTGTCAATTTATCAGTGAAAAAATACTATATTTTCGAAAATATCATATTATCACGTGGGCGTGTTATTGCGATACAATAATATATTATATTTAACGAGGCGCCCGATGTTATCAATATATAGCATTGAATGTCAAACCGGTGAAATGGCAGTAATATCGAAATGCTCAAGACGCGTTATCATTTTGTATGCACGTATAATATATACTATTTAATGTTGTACCTATATCGAAAGTCTTTTCGATATTAATAATGATCATTATATCTCAAAAGTAAACTCAGCAGCACACACAAAACATAATCCATATGTACAGTACATATTATTACGATATACAGTAGGTAGATATATAATACAGTTAGTAGGTACCTACCTGTTTTACAGTGTAGTTTCACCGACCGCATTGTGGCTATATATTCATCACGTAAACGTGTAATCATCAGTGCCCGATATAATATATTTGGAGCTGTTTTGGATAATATACTCATATACATAAGTACAACTCTATAAAATATCCTTTAGTGGTTTGTGATTGACGTGTACTATTACGATATTACAATGATACGTTGTAATGGTGCGCACTTGTATAAAATATTATATATGCTTAAAAAAATATATCACGTTCCGTTGAAGTGTAAAATATAGTCAATGTGAAAATCAAAATCCGTCGGAACTTTGTAAAAACGCAATAACTTTTTATCTTTAAGGTTTTCATATTATACCCGGGTACTTGTACGCATAATAATCGACACCCAATTAGGATATTTTGTTTTTTTTTTTAAAAACGATTGAAATTGAATTAACCTTTTTTTAATATGATAATTTACAATTTGTACAGTGAACAATGCATTCAATAAGTAAATTATCTTTCATTGTCAATGTTAAATCTTTTTTGATAGAATTTTTTTACTAATATTAATTTGATAAAAATGTTAAAGCAATAAGATTGTACTTAATTATAACGATTATTTATACCAATAACGACGCGATTTAATGTAAGTACCTACCTATACATTAAAATATAATTTATTTTCCATGATACATCAATGTTCCGCTTCAAATAGGAAAGGTATAAAACTTAATTTTATTAATATATAAATGTAATAAATATCATACTATACATTAACTATAATATTTTGTTTCCAATATAGATTTTAATTGAATTATTTTCATACAATCACTTTCACCAAACAATTTAAACAATTTTACGGCTCGTAATATTTGGGCGATGATTAAAAATTTAGAGTGATATATGAAAGATTACCATGACCTACTATTTTAATATATTATACAGTTGTTGGATATTAATTTATTGATATAAATATTTGAATGCAAAATTGCTGTTGATACTATCACTATACTGCTTCATTTATAACCGTATAGAATTGTTAAAAAGTTCTACTTAAATAATTTATGTATTAACTACTATTTTTTTTAGAAATATATAGTGTTGATGTATTATGGTAATATATACCGTATAGAAGGTAAATTATACCTAAAGCCACTATAGACTAAAGAGCACTTTGTTTTAATTAGATTGCCTATATAGTTTTAATAGAAATAAATTTCTTTAAATATCTATTAGTTTTTCTTAGTGATACATTTATACCAAATTTGTTTTTATTTCAGTTTATTTATAATATAATTATCATACATTCAAAGATTTACTTGACTAACGTTTTTATTAATGTACTTATTGAGTACAATAAATTAATACTTGCTTGATTATATATAACTATTATATTTTCATTTTTAAGCCAAGATTATAAAACATTATTAATAAATAATAATCGCATATAAATATAAGTGCGAGATGATCTGATGATTTATAGAAATATATAAAATCAATATTACTAAATAATAAAACTATTACGTATTTACCCGTAGAGTTGTTAATAATGCTTATTTTATAGAATAGAATAAGGTAAAATAATATTTTGAAATAAAATTTGATGTGACACGTGTATATTTTAAATTGTTTTATAATATAAGTATTCAATAAATAGGTAAAAATTATGTTTAAAACTCATATTATTTATCATGTTAGGTACTTAAATAATTAATGCAGCAGGATTAATGTTTTTTTTTTTTTTTAATTGTTTTCGTTAAGTTGAAAAATCAAACATAAAAGACTGATTAAATGGATAAAAACAATTATGTATAATCTATGTTCCTATGTTAATATTATACTTATTAACTAAAAATTAGAGAGGGTAATTTTTTTCTCAATCAATTATAATAAACCTTTCACTTATCAGTAATAGAAACCAATATTGATTCAAACTATTATGTATTTGCTAATAAGTTATCTTAACAATTTTTTTTAATAATTATTAGATAAATAGATTGTCAGTTTATTTTACTTGTATTTTTGTACTCTTCTTTCATCTCCATTTTCAAACTATAGTTTAAAAATGAAAGTTCCTTGAGTTCCTTCGTTAATATTACTGCCACTTGTTAGTAACTATCAAGAAATATTATTCGAAAACGAAATTAATTTTAATTAATTTTATTAATTAAATAAAAAAATTGCAATCAATAGATGCTAATTGATTGGATTTAATATAAAAAAAACCAAACAATGTAGGCGTTTTGGGAATATTATATCCATCGCAAATGATATTATTTAGCCAACTTAAATTTCGACGATATTATCAACGAGTTTTCATAATAGAAATTGAGAAAAGTTTGTAAATAATTTTTAATTAATTTATATGATTCAAATACAATACTAAACTCTAAATATTTTTCAAATTGTTGAGGACAATTTTTACATTGTACCTATTAAGTTTAACGAAGATGAATAATTAGGGGCTCATATTTTAAATTTCGCTATGTTCAAAATAATTAATTGTTTATTTTATACAAAATGTTATTGAAATAACTTTATACTTATTAATAGATAATGTTTCACTGTTTATAATTTATTATAGGTAGCTGCTATTATAGTTATGACATTTTTGTAACATGTTTGATTTTGTTCTTAACGACTTAATAGTTTTTTCCACCCAAATATTATTAGTCACAAACAAATAATTAGTAAGTTACAAAAAATAAAAGCGGGTAAGTGGGTATCGCTCTGCTGTATATTAGAGGGTGGGGTGGACCTCAGACTATGGTAGGTTAAATTTGAATGCAATGATAGGTATCATTGTATACGAAAAACGATTCTGAACGAAGATGATTTGTCAGTTTAGGATATATTATATTTAAATATTGTCTATATTCTATTTTTAAACAAATAGTATAGTTTTTATATGTTACTATAGTTACTTTATAGTATCTGTTTATTAATAAAAAAAGTATTTGGCAACATGCGCATAATGAGAGTATGAAATTTAATTTAAATTTTGACATATTTCGTGTAAATTCGAACTTTAAGCACTTATAAAAAAAATTGTGACTAACGATTTCGGATTTTTTATTATCACTTTAAGAACAACTTATAAGAAACCTTGTAGGTATTAAATTTTCAAGATTTTCTGGCCACCCAAAAATTTTTTATCGGCATTTGAAGAAAAAAAACTTAGAAAAGTCGAAAATTTCAATTGTCTATAAGTAGTTTAAAAATGGTCAAAATATTATGAAAATTTAACTGTTAAGAGATAACCTTAATATAAACATTTGGTGAAAATTTCAAGTATTTAAAATAATTCGTTTTTGAGTTACAGCAAAATCAAAAAATCGATTTTGTCGAAAAGTTGTTTTTCGTAAAATTGCCAGTTTTCTGTCATTTTTTTTTGTTTTTCTCGATTTTTTTGAAAAATATATGAATTTTCCTATTCAAAGAGGGGCTGAAGTCAAAAATCGGAGCAATATTACTGCTCCAAATGTTGTCGTCAGACACAAAAAAAAGCAGGTAATTGAATATTGCTCTGCTGTACATTAGAGGGTGGGGTGGACCTCGGACTATGGTAGGTTAAATTTGAATGCAATGATATAGGTATCATAGTATACAAAAAACGATTCTGAACAGAGATGATTTGTCAGTCTAGGATATATTATATTTAAATATTGTCATATATTCTACTTTGAAACTAATTCAAACATTTAAGTAAAAGTTTCAAGACCTTACGTATAGTAATTTTTTAAAAATAACAAAAATCGAAAATTATTTAGTAGTATAACGTTATTTTACACGTGTATTTTTGATTTCAAATTAAAGTTAAAACTTTAAACACTCGTAAAATTTTTTAAATTGAATAATCCTCAAACTTTTTTATAATTATTCTAAGCTTAACTTATGGACAGCATAGTATTAAATTTTCAATTCTTAACTTTTGATAGTAAAATATTTATAAATTTTTAACTACCAAATAGTGAAAAATATTCATGATTTTGACGAATTTTTGTCAATATTTGAACTTCAAATGCTAATAAAAAAAAATTGTGCCTATGTATTTTTATAATTTTTGAATCAGAGTTAGAACAAGTTATGGGGACCCTTCAATTAAATTTTCAAGTAATTTGTCCCAGCTATGTTTTTTTATCAACATTTATAAAAAAAAAATAAAAAAAATTGAAAATTTCAAATGTCTATAAATAGCTCAAAATATTTTGAAAATCAAATCACGTAAAGAAAATGGCAATCTAAATAACTGGTAAAATTTTCAAGTATTTACGACTTATACTATTTGAATAACAACAAATATCAAAAACCGTTTGAGGCTAAACCGTTATTTAACGCGGTTTTGTAAAAATTTAAATTTCAAACACTCATAAAAAATTTTTGTCTGAATCCGGTCGAATTTTTTTACAGATAATCGAAGAAAAGTTTATGGAGAACCTTGTACCAAATTTTCAAAACTTAGTTATAAAAGCAAAAATTTTTATGATTTTTCAACCACAAAATTACTCGCAAATTTTCGCAATTTTGACATATTTCGTATAAATTCGAACTTTAAGCATTTATAAAAAAAAAATTGTGATTAACGATTTCGGATTTTTTTATCACTTTAAGAACAACTTATAAGAAACCTTGCATTTAATTTTCAAGATTTTCTGGCCGGCCAAAAAATTTCAATTGTCTATAAATAGCTCAAAAAAAGTTTAAATTCTTTAAAAATTTAACTGTGTATGGAGAACGCTAATATAAACATTTGGTGAAAATTTCAAGTATTTACATCTATTAGTTTTTGAGTTTTAGCAAAATAAAAATTTGATTTTGACGAAAACTGGTTTTGCGTAAAAATCCCGTTTTCCGTCATTTTTTTAAGGTTTTTCCCGACTCACTTAAAAAATATTGAAAATTTTTAACTTTTGACCCCCCAAAGTACCAACTAGATCCGCTTTCCTATTCAAAGAGGGGCTGAAGTCCAAAATCGAAGCATTTTTACTGCTCCAAATGTTGTCGTCAGACACAAAAAAAAAATAAATAAATAAAAAATAAAAAATAAAAATAAAAAAAAAACACATCATTGTAAAATCAATACATTCATCACTCCGTTCAGAATCTAATAAGAAAATTGATGAAAAGGAGGGGAGAACGTGCAAATCATGCAACTTATTTTGTCTGCTCATTTTTGTGACCGTTTGTTAGTATCACAATGAATAATAAATATAAAATACACAATATGTCCATCACTCATCATTGATATCTAAGTATATGAGTATATAAACATTTTTTACGTAGGTATATAATAAATCATAATAAGATATTATATTTGTCCTATGATATAAAAATTATTTTTTACTGCGTTGTTACAATTTTACAAAAATAATGTGAAATTATAATCTGAATTATTGTACGAGAGAAATAAATTAGATTTCGATAGACGAGTATTTATTATTTTTGTTTTAGAACTATACCAACGTTTATTATTTTACAAATTTGTTTTATGTATTATTAAAAATCAATTATTAATAATTAATATATATATATATGAAAAAAAAATTTCTGAATTACAACATTTCAGATTTGATTTCATTATTATAATTTATAATATTATTCTTACTTTATAATATTGCATATAATAGTATAATATTACACTATATCTTATTGAAGATTTTTTAATAATTACTTTTGGTTTGAATACATTTTAAGTCAAAATTTCACTACAACTGTTTCATATTCAGAAGAAAGATACTTGCGGTTTTTTTTTTTTTAATATAAATTTAATAATAGACAAAATGATTTTGATTTTTTTTAAAGATGATGAACTTGAAAATATTTAGTGATTCGTCTTGTTTATCCCTTTAGAGTGGACGACGTTTAAATAGGTAACATAAACTTTACTTTTTATAGCCTGAAATATCTTAAAGATTACATTATTATATTAAAGGTGTAAATCTTTAGACTAGTGAAGATTTATCATATTCATATTCATACAAGTGAACAAAATTGTTATTGTTTTAATTCTTATCAACCAATTTATATTTTTCTATACTTATACTGTTTAAGAGACAAAAAATATAACTGAATATAGTCATATAGTTTTATGTTCTTGTACTTTTATACAATTATCGTGTAATCAAAATTCGTTATCAATTATAAATATATACATATATTATATATGATAATAAATGAATCAGATTATTATATATTAGTAAAAAAAAAGCTATTGAAACAAAATTCAATAAATAAAATAATTTGTATTAAGCTTATTTGTAATATTATTTTGTATACGGTTTAATGAAATTGCGTTTGTCTAAAGTGTAGACATATTATTTGCCTACCTGTACGATGGCTAATGCATTTTTAACGATCTTGGAAACCTATTAATTAATTTATATCGTTAATCGGAAAGATCTATTAAGGTGCGTATTTCTTATGTTTAATGTGAATATAAGTATGATATAAAGATACTATTATTTTTGAATTAATAAAAACTACGAATCTGCTATAAAGATAAAACAATATATACATATATATAGGTAATGGTTAACTTACACCTTAATAGCTTAATATTTATTACCAGATTGAATTATTGTATTTATATATTATGTATACTATTTTAAATACTGTCAAAATGTCTAGATCTTATTTAATTATGTTGTACTTTTATGACATTTACTATTTGCATAAAAATTATTCATCGATAATAGTACTGATACAATTTAAACATAATTTCTTACACAATAGGACATTATATTTTAATTGGAAAATTTTACTTCATTTTATTATCGATAAATGTTTTCAATCTGCATTATGTATAATATATTAGTATGTTTAATACAAATATATGCAATATTTAGAAATATTAGATAGTTAATATATATTATTATTTTAAAATAACTATTGTTATTTATTTGAGTCGTTCAATGCTTGTCTATATTGTTATTTTCAGTATGAATTTAAGAAAAACTAATAAACATATCTCAATCATGTATCATAATATAATATTTGTCTTATTGATTTAAAAATGTTGCACAATTGGTCGAACAATGGATATTATATAATAATAATGTTTACACTGAAGGAAATATGGTATTAATAGGTACTCAGTAATCTGACCAATAATTCGATAAATAATGATGTTCACCATAAAAATTAGCGTATATAATTTTTTCTTTACGATAAATTGAATAAAATCTAAGAGTTATAAGTATATACATAGTTTAAGATGTTTAAGTACGTATTGTATATACTAACGTTCACGTTGCATCTATCACTATTCACTACCAAATTTTAAATTTCAAATGTGCACCTAACTAAATAAAATAAGTAAAATCATTAATCTACCTATCTATTTGGCTATTTGAAGTACCTAAGTATATTCGCTCAGATTATAATAATAATACCATAAAGGGAGGAACATAGCAAAAAAATTCTAAAACGTAGAAAAACTTCCTTATTATGATGCTTTTAAAAGCTTACTAATTTGTATACGTATTTTAAATCTCTATTTAAATTTTATTTTTTAAATATTTTGAATATTATTAACACGCAATTCAAATTTCAACCCGAAATATCATTAAAATTGCTCCTAATATCATGCCTTTCACTTCGCCGTTTTGCTATAAACTATCAGGCGTGCATACGGTTACCACTGATTTTATCCCTTCCAATTTTTATTTTAAAATGGCTCAATGCAAATTTATTTTTGACCTAAATTTTACGTTTCAATCAATTATTTCTTTCTTAACATTCGTTGCTTGTCCACAATAAAAATTTAAAAGAAAATAGTGTATCTCTTTCGTTCACTTAAAGTTATATTGGTATCTATACTTTATATTTATAGTACATAGTTATTAGTTATATTATAGTAATTTATCAAAAGATTATTTATACCTTAGTACATACCAGTTACCACGTCAGATATTTTTAAATAGTTATTAGAATAATTTTATTATATGATAGTATGATTAACTGTATGAGTGGGATTTGTTGTCATAATTTCATACGATTTCATACATTACCATAGTTTTTTTTTTTTTATATAAATATTGATTAAAATATTGTGATATAATTTCCATCCGTGATCCGTGGAATAAAACCGCAGTTATATACTTATATCATAACCATATATAGCATTATCCGTTCATTTAAATAAGCATACGATATATTGTTTCAGTGCCGCAACTTGGTACATATTGGTGGGTGTGCGACCAACTATAAAGGGCCCATGTACAGAGGCACAACAATGTGGGGGGGAAAGCTTCCCCCCCCCCGAATACGATTTAAACCACTCCAAAAAATATTCCTTATTTATTTAGATATAAGCCGCTTATAGGTTATTTTAAATTAATAGTTTTGTTAGGTGGGCTGTATAGCCCCCCCCCCAGAAATTTAACCCTAGTTGAGACCATCTTCATGCACCAATAGGTCATTACATATTGCTTGTTGTTTTTAGTTACATACATTATGTTATGTGGTTAATATAATATTCACTGCTATACTGCTTACAGATAGGTGAAGAGCTTTGAACACATATAGGTGAGGACTGAGGAGCAGTGATAGCGGCATTAAAAACATTTATTTTCTTTCTTTTCCCAATTTAAATGCAATAAACATTTAAATTGGGAATCAGCCGTCACAACATAGCAAAATTAAGAAATTCGAGAATATTAAATTATTATTTTCATTATTTTGTTATAACTTTGGTTAGGACTTTGTTTTATATTATAATAAATAATAATTATTATTGTTCTAATGTAGGTATTCATAAGTTTCTATTTTTTGATAAAATAATAAAATAGTAAGAACCACTTTGTGAAACACCTTAGTAATAAAATATATTAAACACTATCTTCATGAAAACACATATATTAACACATCAGTATATTCCCATCAGTAGGTAACCATTGATTTTGAGCAGAATACATATTTATCTGAAGGTTTACATGGGCCATACAAAATAATTTGTTTTTTAAACTGGAACTGGTTAATGTCTCTGGAAAGTGACCTCGATCAGTTGGAAAATCTAAATTCAAATCCAATCCTGTGAAAATATTAGTACTTTGTTTTTAATTTAGTACAGATGGGTTTCTTATAATATTAGAGTTAACTATTTTAACATTGTTACAATAACGATTAAACATTTTACTAACTTTGAAGATAAAAAAGTCCCCAAATTGTAGAATTGTATAATAGTATAATACTATTTAATATTTATAGTATTTAAACATTATTCTATTCTTCAACAAAATAAATAAATAGTAGTAATACAATTTTACATACCACCATCTACTTCATTCTTTCGTTATATTATGTACATATATTATATATATCGTTATATATCGCGATAAGTTAATAATATTTTATAACTTTCTATTTTTAAATAACAAATAAATATTTTAAAAGATAAAAAGGTTCCAAATAGTTCGGCCACTGGCCCCGGGGCCCATTGTTATGATTTACAGAGGGCCCGGGGGTTCTTTGCACCCCTAGCACCCCCGGTTGTTGCGGCACTGTATTGTTTTAATTAAAATGTCGTCACAGATATATGTGATGATGTGGCGTGTGTTGAAACAATTAGATTAAAACTAATAATGATTGTTAAACTTTAAAGTTCGTTTAGATGAAACAGATTATAAGCGTAATTACTATACGGATTAAATTGCTTTGAGATGATGTTAAATTACGTATATTATATTATTATTATATTATATTATATTATTAGTAAATCATTTTCAACTTAAATGCATATCATAGTCCATAGAGCATAATACATAATATATTGATATCATAGATAGTGGAAACATAAATATAAACAGTTATGTGGATTTATTTGCAAGATACCTGTTTGTATGCACATATTATTATTGCTATTAAATTATAGCTAAGGTATATATTTGTAATTTCTTATTATTTACGCTTAATATGGGTTAGATATACAGCATAATATTATAAAAAGCAAAATAAATTCATTATTAATAAAGTTTAATTAGGATTTGTTTATAATTGTAATTATAATGTTTTTAACTGTAATTGAATATGAATAATATAATATCTCAATACCATTATTTTTGGATATTCCTATTCATACTAAATATGTATATATTTTTTTAGATGAGTAAATAATATTAATATCTGAATAAAATATGTAGGTACTTATAATAATAATAATAATAATAATAGTGATAATGTCTAATCAATTATTACATTAATTAATATGACATAACATTAAGCTATAGTCTTAATTTTTTAGTATAAAATTACTAAATCACAAACGTTTTAAAATTGATAAAAATGAATGTGTGTTTTTTTTTTAAATAGTTAATATTATATTAGTTTGTGAACATTATTACGTTTTTAATTAGATATAATTATTAATTATACGATTAAAAAGTTAACACTAGGTACTATATGTTTAAAAATTTGCTTATTGGGATATCATTGTTAAATAACTGTTAGAATTTTTTGGAGGTAATAAAAAAATATATATATTATTATATACCTACGTATACAATATATATATATTTAATCAGGTGGGTATTGGGGTAACTAATTTAATGGTTAGATTCAGATAACAATTCTTAATCGTCATCAAATCCAAAAAAAAAGTAATTTAAAAATATATTTCGACCGTTAATCGAGTAATCACCTTGATTATTATTTATCAAAAAGATGCTGTTTTGCTATTAAAAATAGAAATGTAAAAGACAAAATGTTAACGTTATAATTCATTATTAATGAATAGGTAATTATTGAAGTTTATTTTTGGTAAAATTGATTGTCTTGAAACACTTTATCTATCCAAATTAAACTAAAAAAAAAATTAAAAAGTATAAATCCTTGTATTCAATATATAACTTTTACTTAAATAATAATTAGGACAGATATTTATATAATTTCACATCTTTATTTTTTTTTCGTGGGAAAAAATACCTATTTTATACTAAATTGTGGTTCAAGATCAATAATTCTGTATTTAAATATTGTTTTTTGTGTATTTTGTATTTGAGTATTTTATACATACAGCTATACTAAAGTACTTTTTTTATAACTTGATAAATTCTGAAATAAAAAATAAATAGGTTATTAAAAGCGTTGAGTTTTGAGTTGTATTGAATTGTTTAAAACAAGGCTAAGAAGTTATATTGAATATTAATGTATTTAAGGTAAACAAGGTAAAGCATTTTTTTTTCTAAAAATGAAAGTTTTCATATCATAACAATAATTTTAAAAATACTAAAATGTACAATTTATCCTGAGAATATTTTGATACTATATGGTATAAATGTATAACTTCAACTGCATGCAAATTAAAAATAAATTAATAAGGTATAAAATTCTCTGTATTTATAATAATAATTAATAATATTTTAATTGTATCATTAATATTCCATGCATTTGCTGAATTCTATATCACTTATAATCAAGGTTTTAAATCGATTTTAAAAATCGATGAAAAGCGTTAGAATATCTATGAAAAAGTATCAACATTTTTATAGTTATATTTATTTAGATTAAAATTGAAAAAAAATAAATTAATCATTTATTTTAAAATAATAATCGTTATAATTTGTGTACCTATACGATCTACAAATCGACTTCAAATCTAAAATAAATTAATAACATAATTCTAATTTAAAATTTAAAAATAGTTAATGGATCAATAATTAATGTATCAGTAAGTAATTTAATTTTTAGCTACATCATCGTTTCATAATAACGAAGTACATATTGTGTGGAACGCGAAGACGATGATCTACACAGGTGTGGCTCATATTCGAGATAAGAAAAAAAATAAAATTGAAAATTTAAGAGTGATATTTTAAATTGAAAAAAAATCAAGTTTAAAATTTAACTAAAATTCAGAAATAAATGTAATTGGTATTATCGCACAATAAAAATAACCATACAATTATAAAAATCAATATAATATTATTTTAAATTAAAATCAGTAAAATCTAATGTCACTATGGGAAATTTAAATCATAATTTTAAATTTCAATTTGTCATCCCTAATGAATTATTACCTGGATAAAATAAAAATATACGGTCCAAAAATCAATATAATATACACATAATAATGATCAATATACATTTTTTAATCAATAAAATTAAAACTAAATAAAATTAGTCACGAACAATGATTGCAATTTTTATCATCGTGTATCCATGATTAATTTTACTAACTAATTTTTTTCCATTGTCAAATTATATCTATTTTAACATCAATTTACATCATTCACAGTCCATCTGAACAATGAAAAATTCAAAAAAATATTTACTTATTTAAAAAATTAAATTAAATATTTTTAAACGTTATATACACGAAGAGTTTTATTCAACATTTAGAAAAAAAAAAATATAAAACAATAATTATATAGAAAATATTTTTTATTTAATTTTAATTTATACTTTGATAGTTGATACCTATGTATATATAAATTATAAATAATTTGTTATATTAGGTACTTACACTTATTATAACTTACGTGTTATGGACTTATAACATGCGGCGTGATAATGTACACATTATTAAGTACATCTAACATCTAAAATATCTGTATGATGTTAAAAATGTTTCTATAGGTGATGCTGTGTGCTATATTATGGTATGATTATTTTTTATTGTTTTCAAGACACTGGAGTTTATAGCTTACAAAGACATCGAGTTCAACAGCCGTTGTGATATCCACAATCCACATACACGTTCAATTTCTACAATATTAAGCACATTTATTACACTATTTAATAAATATGATTAGCTATATTAAGTACTTCTATTTAAAAGTATAGCATAATAAACAAGTTTTTGTTTCATTTCTAAACCGGAAGCGTTTTATATTTTCAATATTACACAAATTAATTACTACAATACTTGTTTTATCCGTACACGTTTTATTTGTACGTACCTACAACTGGTGTATGATAAGTACTTTTAGCACTTGAGTGAAACAGTGGTCTAGACAAGTTTTTTTTTTAATAAATAGGACAAATAGGCACCTCTACTTAAAGATTTTATTGCCTGCACTTTTATTACAATTTTGTATAGTGCTATATGACTTGTGTTCATTAGTTGTATTACAGAGTATTTTTCAATTTTATATTATCATATATTTTAAACAGATGTAAATAGAAAATATCAAAGAAAGACCAAATTGATACATATATAGCATACACAATATTATGATTTTGGATATTTAATTTTCGTATTTTTTCTTTTATCGTAATATATTAAAAATTGATTAAAGTCAAACAAATTTAATTCGGACGTTATTATACTACTTGAATATTATCCAATTTTACAGTTGTTGTGTTGGAGAAGCTCGGCAGCTGTTGCACAAACAAAAAAATCGTTATATATCACGTGAGAAATGTAGTGAATGCAAATGTAGTTATCTAAAAAAAGTTTTTTTAAATACAACTTCGAAAATTTTACATTTACGCAATAGCCAATAAGGCTTTATGATGTGGAATTAATACGAAATCGAATATGTTAAATTTTTTTTGTTTCCATAAAATTGACCAAACCAATATTTCTATTACATATGACGTATTATCCTTGCGTATTGAGCGTAATAAACTAATTTGGAACATC
This sequence comes from Schizaphis graminum, assembly GCA_020882235.1. Taxonomy (NCBI): domain Eukaryota; kingdom Metazoa; phylum Arthropoda; class Insecta; order Hemiptera; family Aphididae; genus Schizaphis; species Schizaphis graminum. The sequence continues at coordinate 91,997,619 of CM037032.1, forward strand.
GCGACAGTGCGAAACTTTCGTTTTTGCGCATATTTTAGAAATCAAAAGAAACACCTGGAACAAACGCACGAATCTTGATTGGTCTGTGATGGTAGGAGGGAAAGATAGAATTCAGTCGTCTTCGAGGGGGATGATGATAATATTTAAAAAAAAAAAAATTATAATACAATAAATAATAATGCACGCGCTTAGACATTACGCCGCGCGATGATGACAGTAACAATAATAATAATACCGCCGTGAGCAGGCAGGTAATGCTATTGGTAGTTTACTTAGGTATTATACGTACCTGTACAGTGTTTTTTACGAGTGCAACACGACTGAACGCGCACCACCCCGCTGCCCACGTTGATCCGGTGCGAGCGCGCGGTTGTGGGTGCGTCGGGTGGGGATGAGGCGCTCGGCGGAGGGAAGGATGACGGGCCGGTGCGTCGCCGCTACCGGCGCTCGGGAGCGCTCCCGTCGTCACAACGCGTTTGGCCGTGTGCAGGACGAGGAGGACGCAGCCGGGGAGCGCTCGATATCGTATTATTGTATCGTATTTTATATACACGTACGAAGTCGTCGACGATTTTTCACACGCGCGCGCGCGCCGCAAAGCGTTTATATAGACCCTTTGCGCGGCCGGTCGCACCCTCAGTCGTCCCTTGTACGCGGCTAGGCGTGTAGCAGCCATCACAGGTATATACCTCGCCGATCGTCGATATTTGAGAGAGTAAGCGAGTGACGGTCACACGGCGTGTCATAATATTATCAGTCTTATTGTCGGGATTCCCGTGTAGAAGACCGATAGTATTGCACATCGTCACGCGGTACATCAACTACTGCAGTGTGCGGAGTAGATTATGAGCGAAAAAAAAATGGTCAGAGACGCAGAGAAACAGGCGCCCACGCCTCAAAACCAGGTAAGACGAAGGATCGATTTTTTCGATAGTTATTACTATTATTATTATTATGATTACTATTATTATTATTGTCATTGCTTACCAATCGCAGAGAGCAATCCCTGTTTCTCTCGTGTGTCGCGTCTCCCCGCGCTATAATAATTATTGTATTTACATCGCGCGCTTTCCACCCGGTGTTCAAAATCCAGGTGTCCCCATCATCTATGAAAAGTTATTTGCCGTCATATTAGCTTAGAGAATTCTAAGATAGTATTTTTATCTTTTCTAATCCACCGCATAATAATTATTACTACTTCTATAGCATTGGGTGATTCGTTTCTTATTTTTAATATTATATATTATACATTTATACCTTTACAAAATTTGTTGTACTTAACCTAACTATTTTTCAATTTTCCCAATTGCCTATCTCTCCAATAGTCATAACGTGTTGGTATTATGACTATCGATTTTCTATTAGTCTCTGCAAGAAAATACCCGAAAATTGTCTTCACTAAATACACTTATTGTAATACCTATAATATTTTTGTCATTGTAGAAGTCAGTTTATGTCTTATGTATATTTATCAATGGGTTTATTGATTCTTACTACATTCCACATATTAGATAATTAATTATTTTTTTTTTTGTATTTTAAATGATAAACGTTTATTATCTAATCCTAGTAAGTTAGACATATTGAAAAACCTTACGAATAAAGGTAGTATTATCTAATCACAAATACGCATAATATTCTATAGTAATAATACCTAAAAAAAAAATCACAACTGCAATAATTATTATGTATAGGTACATATATTATATATAGCCCCCCACAACGGCCACAACACTATAACTTTGTCTTTGCTTATTTTATTAGCCAACAAAATTTTGATCTAATGTATTTAATGTGAAACTAACACGTCTTATTTATATATTTCGAAAATTTATAACTAAAAGTGAATATTCATCTTAAACAAGTGGACAACTCAAAAACATAATGTTTATGTAGGTATTATGATATTGTGTATAGGCTGTATATATAAGACACATTTGAATATTTTCTCATAGATAATAATATAAAGCTTGTGATGTATATGAGTGCATGTAAGTTTTATACACAGTTCTGTTAAATGCTTTATCAATATAGTTTTTTTTTTTTTTAATACGATTTTTGACGTTTAGTTGAAATAGTCCAGTGTGGACGAATAAATTAGTTTTAATTAAATTCAATAACCATCAAAAGTCGGCTTGTTGGATGGTATTATTGTCATGTATATCAAAGATATATTGGTAAATTGGGAGTAATGAATATATTTACTGGGACGTGATAATTATAAGGTCACATATTATTAATGTGACATATTATATGCGCGAATGAATATTCAACGACTATATTTAAACTTTAAAGCTTTGAACCCGATTGAGTATTAATAATCAAAAATGATTTTGTGTAAAGATAATTCGATAAAAACAATGTTTTGAATTCATTATTATATTATACAATTATTTTCGACAACAGTCATTCATCTTATAAATTCATATTATATTTAACATATGAGTGATGACAAATGAATTTACGTATGTGACGCCTATATAATTAGTTATTACTACATATTATCGTAATATATAGATTATTAATTATTATTTTATAGCTAATAAAGATACAATAAAATTATATTGTGTTCAATGGTAAATAATGTAATATTAGAGATATGCAAATAAATTATAAAATTAATTTTTGTAACTTATTGTTTAGATAGTATGCAGAAACATGAAATGTTTTGTTCAATTGTTCAATTTAAGTGTATATTTTGGTTTTTGAATAGTTTATCTAATCAGTTAACTTTTGATTGAAACCTAATATGTTTTTATTGAAGAAAAAATTGTATCAGTATTATCATCGTTTTGAAGAGGTTTACATAATTTCATAGTTTTATTAAATTGTTGTATATTGCTATTTAAGTGCGATTTACTCGTATTGCGTAATATAATATTATTTTAAGTATTTATTATTACTAACTATTTTCTATTAAGTACCTACTATATTATGTAGGTATTAGGCTTGTAAGAAAAACATATAAAAATATTTTTTCTGACGTTATATTTACCATTTAATTTTTAGATAATATTTCTTCCTATATACACTCATAATATACGAGTATTTAAAATAGCCGATGACCAAACCATAAATATATAATAAATCTAGGTTATCTATATATTAGGGAAGGATAAAATAGGGAAAAAAATCAAAAAATCTTTTTTTGAGATGAGACGAGGTTTGAGGATAGAGGTAATCTGTTTTAATGCAAAAAATTTTTTTATAAAAAAATCTATTACATTGATAATTTAGATGGATTATAATAAATAGATAAATGTATTCATGAAATAAGTTATTCAAATGTTATGCAAATTTTAAAATTAAAAGAAAAAACACGTTAAATTTAAAAAAACAGTATTTAATTGTTTTGATAAATAAAATTGAATTTAAATTAGTCAAATGTGAATAGTTATTATGCAACACAAACTACTATTCTATGAGAACTATTTTGATTTGAGGAAAATATATGTATTATTAACCAAGTATCTATTGAAGTATCAAATAAACGGTATTCATTACAATTTATAACGTTGAAATATTGGTGCAATAAATTACTTAATATACACCTTCTTTATTGTATAAATTTGTCGCAAATCACGTATCAAAATCTATACTATCTGTTGTGATGCAACATTTACACAATACAGTATAATATTATGTATTTTGGTGTTAATTATAAGCTTTCAATTTTTTCCCATTATTCCTAATTCTTCATAGTTAGTTTTTTCATATACACCTTACACTTTCTGACTAATCCACTGGTATTCACCGTTTTATTCTATCCCCCTTCCCCTTAAATACTATAAAATCGTCTTTGTACTACTATAAATGACAAACACACTATTAAACGATAACATTATGCGAGTTTATGTTATATGATAGGTTTACAAGTAATATTAATGTAAATTGTAGTATAATAATAAGTCGTAGTTAGCAATTTATTATCACCATATATTTAATGGCCATTACATCTAATTGCATCGGACATTTGGACTTATATTAAAATAATTAAATGAACGAGCCGCACGTCTTTGCATACTAATAAACGATAATCGATAACTGATAACGTACTACGTCGAATTGCATAAAAAAAAAAAAAGAAAAATCATTACTATCAATAATATTGTCCAGTAACAAAGTATAATTTTTATAAACTTCCAGTTGAATGTCGCGTCAGTGTATGCAACGCTAAGTTAGTTTCAGCAATGGTATATACCGGAAGTAATTATCCAAAACGATTTATAATGCGCACTGACTACGATATTAGACCTATGAAATATTTTATTGTTTCCAGATACGTTCGTTTGCATCTGCATACGGTCTTGTATATTTTTTCGTTTCAAAGCGAGTTAATTGTTTCCGTGCGGACCTTTTACGTATAAATAAGTGAAATAAAAATCTAAAAGCATGACGTATACATTCGAGAAATACTAACAAAAAATCGGAAAAAAACGTCTCCGTTGAAACGAATGCGGTTATTATAATAAGCCTGGACGCGTAAAGGAAACTAAGGTAAAAATTGCCGTTTTGACTTCAATTCTGGTAGTCCATTAGAATCTGATTTGTGAATTATAATTGTTGCGTACCTACATTTATTAATTACTCTCGTACACGTATCACAACAGCAGTCTACCGGATACGCGTATTTTACATTGTGTATAACCACAATGCGTGGCTAGGTATGTACCTGTATGTCTTGTGTTTCCGCGTTGGTGCCTAGAAAAACATAAACACATAGGTATTTTATAATAAATACATACTCTATGTTACGGAGTTCACATAAATTTAGTTATAACTGATTTGTAAATAAAATTACATTAATATCGTGTTAGTTGAGGTGCCGCTCAATATTTGTATCTAAAATTGGAAATCTAATAATGCTAAAATTTTAATTTTCAGTATTTTATTGTTGTATTAATTATTTGCATTATATTTGTAATAGTAGACATTTTATTTTTGTAGTGAAATACATAAACATATTAAAATCAAAAGTTATTAGTTATTGATTTGAATATAAAACTTAAATTAGGTACTTCTCCCGTAAGTTTGTCAAAAATGTTAATCAGATCAGATTTGTTAATATTATTAATAATTAATCTCTAATTTACAATGTCGTATTAGTGTTCTTCTTATATTCATATATTATATCGAAAGATCTTTATTTAAGTACACTATTTCTCCTAATTGGTTGTATATTAACTGATTGAAAATTATAAAATTGATGGTCTAAGTTAAAATCATGATCACGTCATAAAAAATTGTGCTGACAACAAGCCGCTAAATAATTTTGTCAAAAGAAGCGGGTTAATAGTTATATTTACATTATTGTTTGAAGTATTCTCCATCTGGCCAATAATTGGATACCAAATACACTTTCAACAACTCGTAAAGCTTTTAGAGGTGATAATTAAATATTTTATTTTATTATATTATTTATTATTAGATAAGAGATTAGAAACTATATGATAAAATATGTAAAATTACATGTCATGGCATTTGTTTTTTTAAAAATGTAACACGTCTTATTACAACGTAACATAGTAGAACTACGTGATAACACGTTACGTGATAATATAGTGTGTTCCTATTTTTAGTTTTTACTACTTACATACAATACTAGTATGTATTACGTCAATATTTTTATAGGTTTGAATATTAATTTTTGTATCGGATAAATTGTGTTGACTTTTGTATATATTACAATTACATAATAATTTAACAAAATACTTTTGGTTAAACATTCAATAGTTTTTTATTAATAATTAGTGTGGTTGTAGCATTTGTTTAATATTACCGATTAGTTTCATTTCCATAGTCAAATTATTAATGACTACTATAAAATAAGTGTAATTATGAATAATTTAATAATAGAGATTTACTAGTTACTAATTCAGTGAAATTATTAATTAATCATTTACGATGGTGTTAATATGTGCCTTCAATAAATAGTTTACTTAAAGTCTGTACTACTTCCATTTTCTTTTACATTATTTCTGAAAAAAAAGTAAAATGTATTTACAGCATTTTATCTAGGTACATATATAATCATACGTGTATATTTTTAATGTATATTTTCGACAGACCATATACTTAGATGTTTTCAAATTATATTTGTAATGTGTATATTATGTGCAATATATTATTATATTTTAACTTATGAGCGCATGACCTATATGCAATTAAAATATTTTAACAGACCACATTTAATGGGTTCATTAATATTGTCCATCGTGACTTATGATTATTATTGAAATTTAACTTTTTATGTTGCCAACAGGTTAAGAATAACTACGGGGATAGAACCAAGTTCCACAAACATATTGCCCACTGTATACCATGATATAATTAAAATCGATATACAGTTAAAACTGACATTTAAAGACGTTTGTGACATTTTCCATCATTTAAAATATATAAGCCGTATCGATTATTTCCCCTTACATTATCTATCCGTTTATATATTATATTACTCTATGTAATATGTAAACGTTTAGCGGTCACTTATACTCGTAATGTGATAACATCGAATAATAATCGCGGTTGGATAAATCATAAGACGTGTAGAGAGTAAGAGTGAGCGAAGGTTAAAGTTTATCGAACTCTGTACATTTATTTCGACGGACTCTTATTAATATTAATTTCTGCTTCAGATTAGATAATAATATAACTCGTCCTGTACCGCGGGCGAGGCGGTTTCCAACTCTTATTTTCTACTTCCATCCGCAGTTATAGCTATAGCTATCATAGGCCACCAAAATTTTGCTATACCATGGAGTGTTTTTATAATAACGTTAAACTTTGGTAGCAATAATATATGGTACATAATTTCTGTGATCGTCGAAATATTATTATATATTTTTATATTTATCATTGGAGTCTCTAATAAGTTACGTTTAGATATAATATTATACATATATGTTATTCACAAATTAAACTTCATGCGTCTATTATATTATACTAATTATAGTGAAACCGATTTTCACCAATACAATAGGTACATCAATATTTTCACGATAGTCGACCGAAATTGTTCACCACGAACGACGATTGTAAGCGTGTTTACCTAAAAACTCGTATCATACAATATAGGTCAGAATTATTAACGTATTCTATTCTATCGTGTTGAAATCTTTATTATACGAGTATCATTTGTTGACTAACGTACATTTCATAACTATGCAGTAATAGGTAGATGGCCAAATAATTCGTAATGTACAATATTTATTAAATTTGCACGCGTTTATGTGGTCAATCGTTGTATATCGTACGATGTTTGGAGTGCATTTTAGTTTTTCAACCTGAATACAAATGTTTAAAAACGTAATTTGACGTACGTGTTGTCGAATGTTTGTCAAAACGATTACAATTTTTACAGATATACCTATATTTTACAGTACGGTCTATACTGTATCAAGAATTTTCAGTAGCCGTCTGAAATTCCATGTGAATGCCCTTTATCTTTCTTTTTGTTATTTTAAAACTCAACTATATCGCGTGGTCTGTGTATAGACATGACGTTATGTATTGTATATATTTGTGTTACCCAAATAAAACAAGTATCATAATTATTGTGTCACGTCGATGGAATTTTTGTACCATATAGATACAGACTTGATAGACTAGTAACATAGTAATACAGTTTTAATATTTTTCGATATTATATATTATGTATGTGTGTACATTTATGATATTTACATAGTTTTTTTTTACAACTTATATAAAATGACATTTTTAACAGGATTTTGTCCTTTTTCAAAAACAAATCAAACTATCTACCAAATAAGATACATATATTATAAATATTATCTTAACTATTATTCTATAAACACGAGAATTTACTGGGCATAATATGATTATCATCCATTAATAAAAATCCACCAGTACAAGAAAAATAATGAAATAGGTACTATAAATACAAAGTACATATTATTTTAGTATTACGATTGCGTGTCAAATGAACATATAGGTACCTAATATAAATTTATACTGTTCTATTATAATATTTTATAACTTTATAAATCATTATTATTTTCCTGCAACTTTAGATTGTTTAACGCTCGAAATCAAAACTTAGAATTTATACGTTTTCAGTCTTTATCTATATAACTATATTATAATAGTATATTATGTCCTTTAGAAGTAATATAGTATTACTAATTTAGCAATAGATTGGAAAATAATACAAAACACCTGAAGAGGATAATATTTCCTGACTATTTCTTTCTAGTTCTCGTCAATTTTCTATAATGTACTCTAAAGGAGTATTCCACATTTGACCGGACACTAAACAGACAACTATAAAATTTACAATTTTCTGATTGCAGGATACATCTATTTTATTCGTAAATTGCGTGTGTAATAACACTATTAACGTTGTAACGTGAATGAATTAAAAAAAAAAATAAAAAGAATCGCTCACATTTATCGATATATAAATCGGTCAATGCGTGTGCACTACGAGTATTTTATATAAGTATATTATTATTTACACACATGGGTATGCTTATTACCATCGTCCGTGGGGCACGTGAGCCGTCGCGGTGATGGAAATCACTGAACCGAGGATGTTTCATCACAAAGCTCGACACGTCACACGAGATCCGAAAATTGTACTCCATGTTTAGGTTATTATATCGCGATCCGTGTTTATATATAAACCTAACGTATAGGGTATAGGTACAATAGATGCAAAGGAGATCGCGGACGATCCAAACTACCGTTGCGTGAACACGCCGGGCACACAACCTTGACGGACACTGTACGATGATTTTACGTACATATATTTTTCGTTGGCGTCACACACGCACTCAGGCATCAAACACACACACACATACACACACACACACTCACACACACACATATATACACTTGTGGACGTACCTTGTGGCCTAACCTTGGACGCCATTATAACACAATATTATTGTACACATGGTATATACCTAGGTATGTTCCATGTTCGTAATATTATTATGCATGTGCGTGTGTGTATAGGTAGAATAAATGTCACATAATATTATTTCCGTTACAATATTATACCACTCCTCGTGTGTGCACTGCGGAATATTATTATTTGCCCTAATCCGGTTGCCAACGGACTGGTTGGACCCCAAACCCTGCAGCACCCCTATTTAATTGTATACATAACTTTATATATGTATGTGTGTATGTGTGTGTGTGTGTGTCTGATGTATACTTAATGCTTATGAAAAGGGTGAGTCGATAAATAAACGTAAAGGTGGGTTTGTATGATTTCGAATATATACCTACAAAAGATCGTTCAAATACAATACAAACCTATTTTCATATAATATTACGATCCATAACATAATTATTTTTCAAAAATAAAATTAAACACATGGTCTGGGCCTCTGGGAAAGTTTGATACACATACACCTACGTATGTGCTCGAGAGTTTAATGAGATTTAAATATCAACTTTAATACAAAACTCTTGTATATAAGACACGAGTATAATTCAAAAAATCGAACAAGCAATGTGTTAATACGATATGGAAGGCACTCTTATAATTTGTAGGTACAACAATTGTTTTTGATTCACCGATCTGCTTCGGAACAACATTATTACAGACGATTAGATTAAATATGTTAATTATTGCAATATCGACTCTTGACATTTAAAATATACTTAACTGAATGATATTATATTATCGACCGTTAATATCGATCGTTTAATCCGTGTTATAATAAGTACATTTCGATAAAATGATTTTTACAATTGTTCGAAAATGTATTTTTTTTTTTATATATATTTTGGTCAGATTTACCATTACAGTTTACAAATTACCAAGCATTTTGATCCCGAAGTGTGATAATATGAATATTTATAATAATATTATATAATATACCATATAAGAATAGATTTAGGTATATGCGTGCAATTATATCGATTTCCAATATTATCTTTATACAAAATGTACGTTTTTGTCGTCCGAGTAAAACATACGTCAACAACAACTTTTCCTGATAATAATGTGAATATTTCAATATAATTATTATACATGTTGAATCATATTATTTGATAGTTGACGTAAAATATCATTGTATACGATCGGTTAATTTTATAATTCAAACCAATTGAGATATGAAAAGCATTCATAACGTTTCACCTTGTAACTATTATATACGAGTAATAAGTATATAGGCATACAAATTAATTTTTTTAATCCATACTTGATGTATAACACGGTTTAACGATATTCAATTTTATATTATGCATAATAATACATAATATAATATTACAGCGTTATAAAAGAATCACAAGCTAGTACGATCTTTACGCAACAAGTGTGCACGTTCTAAATTGTGTGTTTGTCGCGTTTTTTTCAATCCATCCGTCCTCACCTATATATAATATACTGCACATATACATACGCATACACTGCACTGCACATACGGACGTCGGGACGATGTCAATGTGTGTATTATATTACAATATACTGTATAAACAGTTTAATATGTACCTTTACTATATTATAGGTATGACACGCTGGCGTGATTCGGGTGTGTTTACTGTCGGAAGATGCACTTGCAATAAAAAAAATGATTTTTAAGGCGTGGCCAAAATATTTTATGTACCTACTGCGCTTTGAACCACCAAAAAATTGAAAACACGTGCATAGTGCGTGTATGGTATTAACATTATTAATAATTTGAATATTCATAAAACCGTATAGACGAATAGTGCATATTTATGACTTTATTATTATTTATGACATTTTATATACAATTAAATATCCAATATTAGATTCTGATTAACTGTTTTAAAAATATTTATAAGAAAATGTTTTTGATTAAAATTTTTATAGTGTTTAAAAGATCTTCTAATATACAAATGTATTATATAATTGAGGAAAACATTAATTTTCGGTTACTTATTCATTTTAAATTACAACAAAAAAAAACCAATTTTGACAAAAACTGGTATTGTATAAGTATTCTTGATTTTTATTAGTTTTCAACGATGAAATTTTTAAAATTTTTAATTTAGTTTTACCAAAGTGTCAACTAGATCTAATTAGTTCTATCAGAAACTGCAGTAATTAAACATAAATGTTAAATATCAAAGAACTTATACTACCACAATTGTAGGTAATGACTCAGAATCAAAAGATAATGTTATTACTTTTAAATTTTATGATATATGAATTCACTCTAATATTAAATTTTATGAAAATGGTTGTCAGCTATGCTTTGTGAGATATAGACTATAAAATAATGTATATACCATGCCAAAATTTGTCATAATTTTAATTTGCTTTCAATTATCAATCAATATTATGCCAAGTCAGCTTTTCTAGACATAGATATTTTTAGAAAATTTCATCAAACACCGTGGTCAGTTTGCACCAAATAAACCACACATATTTAAAATAAAAAATGGTTTTTAAAAACCTTGATAGCCCATCTATTGTAATCTATTTCGAAATTATTTTTATTTATTTTATATACTTTTTTAATGCTATATATAACAACGTCGTACTTAAGTTTAAAACATAGTATGATTCGTTTATTGGGATGAAAAATAATTGCAATAAGTCGACCAAATCAAAGTATTGAAAAACAACAATAAATTGCTATAAACATGTTCTGGATATTCTACATAATTTATTATTATTGAACTAAGTCCTCGAAACGACAACTTACTGATAACCGAGCATATGGTATAATATAATATTATGATATTATTCAATTTAATATTATGTACGCGCATTTTATCGGCGGTACATGTTTATTGTCGGTTCCGTGGAAAATATTCGACGTTTAGCTTTTTCGTAACATCATTGACCGTGAAAAAATGCAGAATAGATGCTATTCCATCGTATAAAATTATATGTAGTGTATACGAATCAATTACCGACCATTCATATACCTTTTACACGACAAAAAAGGTAAACGTAAATTTTTACGATAATCTCGTATACGCCGTATTCGTAGTGTAGAATTCGTTTGACGAATTGTATTCCTCAAAAGATAATAAATCACTTTTTATTGGCCAGAAATATTTTAAATTTAAGTCTCTGCATTTGTCCATTTATTCTTTAATTTTCAAGAAGTAATGTTTCCACACACACAATACGCCGATCAGCTGCTGTAGTTATTAATATAATGTATTGGCTATAAACAGACCGAACACTTCAACCATATTAAATACAATAATTTAGTAAATTGACTCGCCGCGGTTAGGTTAAAATCAATCTATAAATCACATTTCTGACACGCTTTAGTATAATGTATTTATGCTGAGTGCAATGTGTTTCGTGTCGATTAAAAATCGCTGTGTACGTGCCTATATGTTTCGAATGAGTTAAATTTAAAAATTTTCTTTTTAGCTTTTAAACCATAATGATATTATTATGCATTGGCAATGGTCGAGCATCGTTGAAAATGCATCATCTGCAGAAGCGACGTGCACGTCAGCTAATGTTATTGTTACCATCTGAACCAGGCGCCGTCTGAATTCTGAACAAGTCTCGCCGCAGGTCTAGTGGTTATGGTAGGATAATTTAATTTCCGAGTCTGATAACGTTTTGTTAAAATATAAGCAGCGTAGTGTAGATATCAAGTGCGTAATTTCTGGTCACTGAATATCGTTATTGTAGTACCTATAGGTACGTACTACCTACCTACCTATATTTAACGTTACTAATCGAGAAAAGAAACGTTCACTTTTATGATATACCTATCCAGTAATTATATTACGGTACACAGAGACGTGTGTAATAAATATTATTTATTATGTTATTTTAATTTGTATTGTATTATATTTTTGACAACGGGGGCGTTGTACGGATAGACGCCGCCGGTAACCTACCTATATTTGTTCAAACGATATTATAACACAGAGCGTGGCGTATTGAGGGTAATATGTAATTTAAAGTACACGGAGATAAAAAAAAAAAAAAATTTAAAAATAATAAATTATTATTAAGATAATACGAGATATATCTATGAATATATTACTCTTATTTTATTAGTTCTAAAAACGAAAAAAGTTTTGTTAATATAATAAAATAACCATTACGTATCATAATAATATATAGCACATAATATTCGGTGCTTAATACAGTTTGTACCTACACTATTACATGCGCGCACACAATTACACACGTATAAACGCCTATATAATATACGAAGTGATCCACTTAATCAGCTAAATTAATTTTCTTAGTGATATCGAAAACCAGATATTTTTGTTTATAATATATAATAAATTATTTTAAAGAATTAATTTCATTAAATTTTTTAATTGTTGTCCTTTTTTTTTTTAATTTGTAATTTTAAATTTGGTTGCAGATTATAGTATAAAGAATTGTTTCTAAAATGTTCATGTCTTACATAAGATTTTTTATAAACATACTTCAAATTTTAGATGATCAGCATAGAGCATTAAACATTTTGTGGAACATTTTCCACTTTACTCATATCGACCAAATTTAAAAAAAAATGTGCATACTCTGCAGATAAATCGATCTCTCTGTATACCTAATACGTACATAATGTGTGCTCTGTAGGTATACTACCTAGATGAAAATTGCAAGCCGCTCCGGGTCATATACCATTATATTATTACGTGTGATCATATAAAACATAAGTATGTACTCGTATAATATTACTATAATAATATGGTCGTTCATCCTATATCCCGCCGAATGTTTTCTATTGTACGCAATACCCGCAGTCTGCGTGACAATGCTGGAATTTAATTGTATCCATGTATAATTATACAAATAATAATTATTGAAGGGCTTTTTCTACTTTATAAATAATAAAATGCGCCAGCTTCAGTGATGTACAATAGTCGTTTGGACGAAGCTTCACGATGGTTATATGGCGCGAGGTTCATAATCGATTTGGTACAACACTTATTATTACCGTCATCATCATCATTATTATTATCATTATTATCATTATTATTATTATTATTATTATTATTATTATCATCATAATACAATGGATCATAATATGTGCAGTTGCTGCTTTTTGTATTTTTTCCCAACATGTCACATGCTTTGATTCTGTATTTCGTCCAAACTGAGTACACCGCATATTACGATAATATAAAACGCACGTTGTTTCCGGGAAATTTTTGCACCGGTTCCACATAGTTTGCTTGTTGATTTTTAAATGTTGTCATTTTTAACACCATCTATGCAACAGTTTCTAACTAAAAAACACTACGCTGATCGAGGAAATATGATTGAAAATTAAAACTCATAACTAAAATATATCACTGGCATATCTGCAGCATAATAATATTATCTTTTATGAGGATTCTATAATATGTAATATGTTGCGATGTGTGTAACCGATACATTTTTAAAATTGTAAATAATATAATATTATGTGGAGCTTTTAATGTAGTTTTCAACAATATTAGTGATTGATATAAACATGACGAAACGCTCTATATGCGTTATATCATACTCGGCGTAGAAGTACTTTACTTTATACGATTAAACTCGTATTAACATCGTAATTTAAATTGTAAGGCTACAATTTTTTTAGCGTGTTTATCTTATCACTAATCCCAAAACATTAATCTCAATCATTATATTATGCATATATTGTATACAGGTATATCTGTGTGTAATACAATATGTATTCATATAAACTTGGTTCAATTGAAAAAAATGTGATAACGTAAGAAACCCAAGGTTAGTTATAACGAAATTAAGAAAAATACACATTAAAAAAAAACACTGCTATTCATGTTGTCATTATAATCTGTACTACAGGAAAACAAATTATTTGTTTTGATACATTTTATTGCGTGTATAATATAGTATATATTATTAATTATATTTTTGTTTATTGATATATCAGTTTTTCAATCGCTGTGATGCGGCATATACACAACATTTGTACATAATATACTGTAGTCATATTTAATTTTTTTCATGGTATATTTTGTCGACTGAACTTTGGATCAATACTATATACTATTTTATAAAGAGGAGAAAGAAGTTGAATTGAAGAAAATAGAACTATATTTAATAAGTATACTATATCGATTGCTATTGAGAGGATAATTTGACCCTTGTAATATATATGATATATAAGTATTTTTTTGTAAGCTTCGCCCTTACATCTATACGATTTATTACGATTATAACACTTGCACTCTAACCTTCAACTTTTTACGCTACCTTATATTCATCTAGCGGAAAGATAAAAGTATCAATTTCTACAAATTATAATAAAAGCTGACTTAATTAAATATAGTTACAATATGTAGAGAAATAATATAAATAACTTGTATTTTATAACAAAAAAAAAAAAAAAATGGTAAAATACTGCATATTTTTATTGAGTACCAACAGCATTAATAATAAACATTTTATTAAATATACATAAGGTCATACTTGATATTTTAATTTTTTTTAAAGTCATCGTTATAATTTATTATTATACATATTACATACATATACAAGAGATTACATTTAAATGTCTATATTAATTATTTCAAATGATTTTAACTTTACTTAAATTTTTGATGAACAGAATAAAGTTTTGCTGGGATAGCTCACATAATGTTGGTTCATTACTCCGATAAATTAAACTTTTAATACCTATAAGCAATAAACTAATAAATCACTCGTTTAAAATTCAATTTGTATGTATCAAAATACCTAATCCGAAAAAATATTTTATTTTGGAATTTGAAATTCATAATGAATATAAATGCCATTTAAAAAACTTAAAAATAATAGCGATACAAATAAATTAAAATTTAAGTATTTATAAAAAAAAATGATATTGAATTCTATAACAATAATAAAGTAAAATAATAAATAATTTTAGACACTTAAATAGATCACATTGTATATAGGTAATATATTATTAAAATGGACTAACTGAGGTTAATAATAAAAGTTAATTCAAATATTCAAATAAAATATAAACTACCAAATCACTGTATACCTATTATAGCTTATATAATATGTTATTAAAACTTGAAAACAAAACTTTACAATAATGTTTATACAATGCGCGTAAGAATTTCAATAATTTCTATTTTATTTTGTAAATACTATTCTTTGGATTCGGTCGTTATTATATAAACTCATTCAACTGTTAGTAAAACATTTTGTTATAATAACTTATAATAAATGGATTTTTATTAACATAATTAGCATATTTTCATATAATAACATAACAAATGGAAACGTTTGCTGATCAACGGAGACCAGTTATAATAATTGTATATCACGAATAAGACAAATGGATATTAATCACTCTATAATCTAAACACATACATAATATCGTTTGAGTATAGACATCAATGATATCGATTCAATTACAATTTGTCTAGGTAGCATCGAATTCATCGCTATACACGTGTAACATCAAGATCAAACGCGGCACTCCATCTTCGGCACATTATTATTCATATAACACCGGATATTATATGCACAACATACAATATATCCATGCGAATGCATTTAAAAAAAATATCGTTTACATCTACGTAGCCATTTATATTTTATGATAATGATAATATGTCATGATTTCATGAACTATAATAATACATCATTCGCCGATGAACGGATTGAATTGATTGCTAAGTGATGACGCGTAATAATCGTCAGCACTGTATAATAAACTATTTATAATAATAATAATATGTAATGTTTTGTTTTAAATTTTAATGGCCGGTAATTGATAATAATCAAAAGACATTCGGTGCGGGCGAATCGGGCGATTGGTTTAACCTTCGAAATGTCGCGTGTCTTTTTAGGTGTGCACTCGCGTGGTTAAGTAGCTATGATTTCTAACAAAAACACCGCCGTGACGCACGTCGAACATACTAATATATATTTCATTCTAAACATCGGCTACGATTATTTTTTATGCTCTGAAGGATTTCTAAACAGGCAGGGACACTACAGCGGATAGACATTTTGTTGCCCAACCAATGTAAACAATTGGTTTAGAAACATATATAGTATTACATCAAATACGCGCGTGCTGTAATAATTTTCGTTTTTAAAAATGACGGTCGCTTCAGATCCAGTCAATGACGAGATTGAATTCGAAATAAATAATATCGGACGTAAGTTTATCTTGTCCACGACACAATTATACGTATCAAACGATGCGATTAAAATAAAAAATCGGAGTATTCATTGCGCGCCATTAAAATAATAATAAAAAAGCAATAAAACACCGATGTGCGGGCACACGAATGACGTATATTATACATGATGGGAGATCGTTTTTCTGCCGAAAAATCCTTTATCTGAGTTTAATTTATTATTCAATGCGTCAGTTCGTCGAAAGAGATTCGCCTGTAAAAACCGGTGGCTGATAGCGCGTATAGTTCGATGGCTGTAATGGCGAGTCATTTCGATTTTTGTTCGCAGCAATCGTGAATTTATTATTATTTTTTTTCTAAACGATTTAATAACTGTTTGGTAATTCTGAGTACGTAATTATATAATGTAATGTACGACATATGAATAATAATACTTGAATGGTGCGTTGGCAAAAGTGAACAAATCATAAACCGTTACTTCTATAGAAACCGGAAAACGTCTCATTTCCATATTGGCTATAATAGTAATTTCACTCTTTACACAGATTATTTATATTTTGGTAATAATAATAATACGTAAGGCATTGTTTTCGACAGGATGACTTAATAACCGGAAATAACAAAAAGCTGACATATTATAGTTACTGCAACCCGTGTGGTGACCACATAATCTTCGTTGATTTTTTTTTTCGTCTGCCGTCAACCTGCAACGGTCAATATTATTTTAGACAGGCCACAAATTACTGTAAGTCATATGTTCGTGACTTCGTGATGTTTGTTTGGATTTTATTTTTTCAATCGCAATGTCTTCTGCCGTTATTTCTTACATATAATATTAGGAAATAAATATTCGTCCTTAATGAATTTGTCGTCTAATTGAATTAAAAAATAACATTCGTAATTTATTATTCAATATAATTATAAAAATACACTTGGATAGTCTATGAACATTTTTGTAAGGCTTAGTTCCACTTTCCCCTCACCCAAAAGACACCACATAGTTGCACCGTCTGCGGTCTGAATATCACACGTGCGTGTATAACACAATACTGCGTACACAGTAATATATCATGATATTATCATGAATCATGATGTGTACGATGGTTGTCGACGTCAATATAATTTAAGACAATGGAGTTAAATTGCCGAGACTAAAATATTCGAAGTCTTGTTCGTGTCGGACAATTTTCGTTTGACGTGTGCACCCAAAACAAACTAATTATGTCGGTCTCCGAGCTCATTTATTACAACATTTTAAATTAAATAATATATTATTATATTATACTTAGGCGCAGTGTGATTGTTTATTTTATTTTATTTCACCGTAAATGATACGTATAGAGTATGCGAATAATTTCAAACAAGGTAAAACGACAAATCACAATGAATTACTCTGTACATGAGGAAAATTAAATATATGTATTATATATTCCATAGATAATTTGACAAAATAACGTCTGTAAAATTTGGAATTTAATACGTCTGCATTTTTCCTTCCGATTCTTACCATATGATATTATTTATACTGTACATGTAATGCCGAAGTATGAAATAAATAACACGTTTAATGTTGTTGTATAGTTGTACAAGAAAAAAACCGTTTATTTAATATAACATCAACACCGATAAACATATCACTGACTAATAGAGGTACTCATTTAATAAATAAACGTATCGTGCAATAATATTGCGGTAATAAGCAAATCACGTTTAAGAATGTTTACGATGTATAGAAAAATACGATACTTGCAGTGGTCATCGAATAAACAACAACGAAAGACAACGCAATCGTATACATAAAATAAATCGGTTGGCCTATATATAGTAATATAGTTTAATGGTATTACATAAAAAATAGCATTGGCATAACATTTACATTCTTACTTAACGTAGGTACGTCTTATTATAATATCTATTGTACATTTATATACGTGTATGTCATTTGTGTGACCCAATTTGGTATCATTTAATTTTTAGTATAAAACGTGATTTTTTTGAAAAATATTTTCGTGTAATTTCATCTCGAATAAAAATAAACAAATGAACAATTACGCAAAATATTAGGTGATTATTAAAAAAAATAGTATTAATTTGTACAAATGTATTAAAATTGTTATTAAATAGTATTAATTAAAGCCATCCTCTGAATTAAGTATTCAAGTATATCTATTTACAATAATAATAAGACTATTCCGATAATATGCATATTGTCAGATATTGTGTATGAGGTAACTCATACCATTACACACATTACATAATTATATATAATTAAAAGCACCTTGACATTAACCTTACGATTGGTCCTTATTAGTTATATATTTTTATATACCTTTATTGAATAAAAATTCAAATATTAGCGTTAACATGAATTTAATTAGTAAGTTCCTATAATATGAGTAATATGATTGTAAAAACGTATAATATAATTTATATTAGGTATAGCCTTAAGCCTATTACCTATAGGTAGAGTACCTGTACCTAAATTTTTTACGCTTTTACGGGTTTATTGGTTAAATGACCGAAAATGTGTATCGTGTTCATTCTTCGATTTCCGGCAAAACTGATAATACGAGTAACAAACTAAATTTTTCACTAATAAAAATGTAAGCATTATAATTTGTAATATAATTAAGTCTTATCTCAAAGTTATAATATTTATAATACACTCACTTTACGAAGTACCTGGTGTAAGTATTTCATGTAGATATTTAGCAAACATTTTCAGAAAAAAATTTAATTTGTTTTAACAACAATAAATTTATTAATTAATTAAAAGTTTATTCTACGCGAATTAATAAAATTAATTATTTAATCTTATAATTATTGTATAATAATTTTCTAATTGTCCAAAATGATAAGTAGTTAGGTGATTAAAAAACATCAAATAATTTTCTAAATGAATTTATAAAACTAATAGGATAGGTACCAAAGTTTATCAACATGTTAATACAATGAAATGATAATAGTTATATGCTATTAGATCATTACTTATCAGTCGAGTCTTCTTTAAACAGATTTTAAACTTTTAAAAACAACCAATTAGTTAATTGAGATCCATGTAACATTGAAGTATTGAATCTTTGTACCTAACCTGCATTTAAAATATTCAATAATTATGCATTATTTTAATTGCGCACATTAGATTGGAAAATTTTTAATTCGATCATTTTATTTTTCAAATATTTCAATGAAACTTAGTAGGTGAGACGTGAGTAATAGGATTTCACTTTCGGGTTTGAGTATGACATTTTTTTTTGTGGGGGGAAGAATATTTTTCATTTGTTTACTTCACGGTGATTCTTGCCATGACGTATGAGCGGAGGAATATATAATATAACGCGTTGATTCAAAACGAGATGGAACTATAAAAATGCACTCTCGATGCGCCATAGGGGCCGTCATAAGGCCAAGTAAACTTCATCTAACAAACCTGTCTTTGTGTATGTGTTGGTAACTGGTTTTTATTTGCATTTTACCAATCCAAATAAATTATTTAACTTTATGTGGTTTGACACTCTGGTGTGAATGCATTTACGAGGTATGGGAATTTTTTTTATTTTTTTTAAATAAAATGATGAGTTATTTTAAATTTTAAGAGTTGTACATATTTTTTTATAAACGAATATTTCATAGAAATCGTAATTGATTTTAGTTAATTTACGTAAGAAAAAATTTGTTTGCACCCACTCTATAGATATATCATAATTCATAATAATTTATAATCATATACCTATATAACATATTTGAATGATTTATTATTATTCGTAATATTATACCCATATCTAATGAGTAATAGATAATTATATTACAAAAACGATACCATAGTATTAGACATTAATGTATGAATATTCAAAATAATTTGAAAATATGATAGTTCATAGACAATTAAATTAACTAATTTAATAAACTTTAAATTTTCCGTAACTAAATTATATTATTTTTATTCCGATAATCACAATGTCATTAAACATTTTTGGCTCGTTTTAATTTTCATATAAAATAGTTAATACAAATAAATAAATTTCAAATTTGGTTAAAGAATAACACATTGCAAATGACATTATAATATTCTAAAACGATTATAAGGTAGCCGGTATAGGTACATGCCATGTACCTACATATTTTATGAAACTATATATTTATACTGATTTATCCATTTTTATTAGGATAAAACTAACATTTTAGCTGAATGTACGTTTATATTTTTATACTATTATAATGATTAATGATTTATTGATTTACCTATGTGTAATAAATTAATTATTTTTTCTGTATTAATACATTTATTCTCAAGTTTTTGATATGTGAATATTTTGTTGTTCAATTTTATTTTATTGAAGTAATTCTATTTTCATTATTTATAAAAATATTTTTATTTGGCATAAATTTGAAAAATCCTATTATTTTATCTTATATCTCATAGTCGATTAACCAAATTAACTTAAACTCGATTCAAGTTGTATATATAAATTGCTCAAGTCAAAACCGGGTTTAATATCCTCAGCATATGCAACTGAACAGGACTAAGTATATAACGTTTAAAATAATGAGTTGCAACTTGTTTGAAATGGAAATAATATGTATATTTCAGTAACTAGTATTAATCGATGTCATTACAATACGATTTATAGTCCAGTTTTTCTTGAATAAAATAATAGGCACAGTTCTTCTTTATAAATCACACTACTTTTTTTACTCAATGGAATACAAATAATTAAAGTATTTTAATATACCTATACTATTATAAACTTTTTTATCAACGGATATATTATGAAATAATTAAAAGAGAAAGTCACGAAAAGTATAACAATTTAAATGATTTAACGAATACATAATTTATATACAATAAACATAGGTAATACTGTATATGTGTATTATATACATAGAACATATTTATATACACATATATTGTATTTAATATTTATTTTTAATTTCAAAATGCGTATTTTATCGTGATTAACCGTTAAAATCGTTATTATTACCGATTAATTGACAAAATTGGATAATGACAATTTAATAAACATTTTATCGTATAGGTACACACATATAATATTGTCATGATAAGTTTCTATTGTGTTTTTTCGAGCTCTGTCCAACCAGTTAGATCCCGATCGTTTACGGTCGTAACAATTACCTTTTATAATATTCGCGATAAGAATCGACTGAGATCGACAGCAATAATACCTGTATGGATAACTAAATATTAATAGCAAGTATAATAAAGGCACACTATAATACTATCGTCAATTTCCGTTCGTCATAGATTTCAGACTTTAGTGCTGATCGGTCGGTCGTCCGTATAGAATATAATAATATATTATTATATACCTATACGTGTCATCAATTCGCGGCGTTTTACGAAATTCATAAACGATATTGCCGCGCGATCGTCGAGACAGTTAATAAACCATAAAAAAAGAATATCAATTATTTTTTATTATAAGCTAATTGTTAAAATTTTCGCGAACATAATTCGAGAAAAAAATGCGCAAACTCCGAGAAACGAAGACCGCGGGCCTTTGTTGTTGTGTCACGATACGCGCTTTTTCGCCCGCCACGTGTGACGACGAAACGGCAGGCCGCGAGGGTTGTTATTCCATTTCCGACGAACGGACGGAAACCGTTACCGCAATCCCAATACAATCTGAACAACGACCAACCGAGTTTCCTTCTTTGTTGCAGAGCCTTAACGGAAGACTGTTGTTCGCCATCATAGCATCGGCTTTCGGTTCAGCATTCCAACATGGGTACAACACTGGTGTGGTGAACGCTCCCCAAACGGTAAGTACTTAAAATGTTATAATATATGCACACTAACAGTGCTAACTACTTATTTAGGCATTTAGCTAGATCTTGTGTGTACGTGCAGACGTATAAATTATATACCCACCTGCTTCGTGTTACATGTGGAATGGTGAACTTAATAAATATCAGTTTCAACAAGTGGCAACCTCATCGTCTCTCTTGGATAGTCATGATGCGTAATATAAGTCCGAGTCCCAAAACACACTGATGCTTTTGCATCCCCCACATTACCACAGTCAAACTCTCGGGACCACAAGAGCACGACCTTATCTTAACATTTCGGAGTAGGCCGCCTTTCGAATACCCTTTTGTCGTACACACATACGTAAATCATCGTGAGTTTGGTACTATTATATTCATATATATTAGAGGTTGCCGCGTATAAGAACGCTGCTCGATTATGATATTTTTTATATTCTACCACGGGGGAAATGTGGAAAGGGGTAGGAATTAAAATTCCTTTAAAAAAAAAAAATAAATAATAGGGTCTGGATTTTTGATCCGAATCGTACCGTCTTTTATACCTAAACAGATTTACGATTATAATAACATTATTATTATCGTAAATCATGTAGTCGTCTGCTCGTGTACTACCTATTACCCGTGTAGTATGTTCCAAGGGGTTGATCTTGTTCACAGGCACAATTGGTTTTTCGTGTAGTTTTTTTTTGTTACCCGATTCCGGTTTGGCGGGTAGGCACGGCTAATGGTGCCGTCAACATTCCGACATGGGTACGATATCGGCGTGGTGAACCATGCGAGCGGTAAGCACCTCGTCCATACTTACACACACACACACATACGATATTTTATGACAAGTAATATAATATATTAAGCCAAACAGTTGCATACGACCGCTAAGCTATGATTTTTTTTTTATGTTTATAATCCGTTTGATAGGCCTGAGATGGAAAATATTTTTTAAAAAAAAAATACCAAGGCACCGTATATGGTCATGAGATTTGGATTCTTGACCCGAGACACGTTTCGTGGTACCCGCATTCTTTCGATAATTTAATAGGATTCTATAAAAATATAAAATATCGTTACGTCGAGACGTATACATACAAGGGGTTGGTTTTTTTTCGAAAACACTGTCGGTTTTCGGTTTTCACAAGTACATTTTCATTTTCTATTTTTAACCCGAATTTAGATAATAATATTATGTATGTTGATTGTTAGCATCATATTATAGAGACGCACAAATACGCAGAATAGGTATAATAACTATAATATAACGTATAATATCACAGTACGCAAATAGATGTCGAACGTTGAACCGACACAATCTTATTATCTGTACAGACATTTAAGTTTAGATAGATAAGTGGAGTGGCGCGGGATTTCCCGCGAATTACGAATCGCCTAAATTTTAAATGTTTATAGTTATTTGTGAAAATTATTGTTCAAACTTGTATAGCTAGTGATAAACATTTTCATATCAAAAATTATTCGAATAACATATTATATGGATTGTTGTATAGTGCTTAAAAGTAAGATCGCTGTTCGTTAGCATTATAGGTATGCGTGGGTTGTAGGTGGTACGATAATACTACGAGCGAGACAAAAATATGCATTTATCAAAAATTCGAAAATCATCAAAGTAGTAAGTGTAAAATAAACCGACTCCTATACGAAGTCTTATAATTTTATGAGGTGGCGGCTGGTACGGGCGATTACGGACACACGTGTTCGAACCGCTCGACGGGCGCGCGCGCGAGGTTCACCTTCAATTATCGATTTCGAGAGATGTACATATACATATATATTCTCATTTCTACTCTCCACGTTAAATTAATTGTGTTGTTTCTTCTCTACCAAATATATTCAAAATAAATCCCCAAACAAACATTAACGGCCCACACACACACACACACACATCGGACGCAGGAATGCATCTATATGATATCATATAGGAATATCTGTCCGTGGACGGCTATAAAACGCGTTCGGGATACTCATATAATATTATGATATTATATTATGCTTATGTAGAAAATAAAATATATAAAATAAATCCGGGGAAACCGTTTTCGTGAGCACCTTCTATGATTTTGTGTCGGTATCCAACGACTGCAACGGTGCACTGTCGTCGGACAACATGTTTCCCACTGATATAAATCTCGTTTTAATTTTCATAGGATTTTTTTTTTTCGAAACCACGTCTTTGGAATGCATTCCCGTGTTTGTGTTGAATTACAAAACATATATATATATTTTCTCTAGATTCTAATACACTATGCGCGCCTATTAGTATATATGTATAGTTGAAGGATTGTTGTAGTAGTGTGCACGCAAAGCATAACTACATATTATATTCCATAAAGGAAACGAGAAGTAAACGCGGTAATTTGATATTTTTTCAACTATCCGAGCATATTTTTTTTAATTAGTTACTCTCGTTTCTTCGTATCGCCCATGTCATAGATATGTTATTAATCCCGGTCCAGCGCCAACGTTTCGCAAAAATTAAAAATTCGCTCATTTAACAGGTTCGTCAAATATTATTGACGTGTATATTATTATGATTGGATAATAATGCCAAACCGCTTATTTTTAAAAATAATTTTTATAATTAGCTTCAAATATATTGTACCGCTTTACGAGTGCAAAATAAACTGTCGTCACTGTTTGGCCAATTCATTATTTACATATACATGTCATTACGTCACTGTAGAGATCGTTTTTTTTCGCAAAAAGGAAATTCATTCTACCGGTAGACACGCCGTGATATTGATGTAGAATTTGATGCCCCGCTGCCACGCGGTAGCTTATACAATAATCCTCTAGAAATCCCTCAACCCGTTAATTGACGTGTCGCACGGTAGAGTTGTTTTGCTGAGTTTAAAAATTCGTTAGTTTCAATCAATTAGTTATTGGTCTAAATAACGTGGGTCCCACATAAATATAAGAAAATGATGAGAAAAAGAGGGGGTGACAAATCTCCAGGGTTGAAAAAAATGTAGTTGACTTTTGTTATTCGAATCAAAAACATACGAGTACTTTAAACATTATAACTATACTATTTCCTGAGTGAAAACATTATGATCATATTATACAAATCTCGCCCATTGTTTTTATCATTATCATTATATAAAGTTCATAACTACGTTAATAAAATGTGTTTTAATGTATACATTTACATTATTTTATACCGTAAAGCATTCATCATTGTAGAATTATATATTTGACTATACAGTGTTTGATTTTTCCATATCTTTACAGTTGATCGAAACATGGATTGGCAGCGTGATTTCGGACAGAAACGGTGGTAAGGCAGCAGATCAATCGCAAGTGACATTGATATGGGCCGTTGCAGTGGCGATATTCTGTTTCGGTGGTATGATTGGCGGTTTAAGTACCGGAATCGTGGCCGATAAGTTTGGTCGCAAGGGTGGTTTACTTGTATCCAATGCACTGGTCGTCGTATCAGCTGCACTTCAAGGTAAGCAAAATAAACAAACGATAGTTGAAGTATAATAATATTAGGGTAGATGGTTTTTACTTTTTAATATTTCCTATATCCGTACACGCTAAAACATTTATCGAGTAGGCCTGGTTATATATATTATTATACGGAAATGTGTGATAGAGTTTAAGTTTTTTTACTTCTACTAGAAAATATTTAAATAAAGTAGTAACTAGTTTTTATTTATTTATTTTTTTTGTTTAATATTTTCAAAAGCTAATACATAATTTCCAACTTTTGTTAAATTAACATCAATGTGATTGATATATACGTACACACAAATATAATATATATTTTATAAATTTGTTATTAGTTTAGGTAATTATATTAATTATACACATTGATAGCCTATGTCTATCTAAAAAACGATACAAAGCTACAACGTTTTTAACTAATGAATAAAACATCAACACTAGTTCTTCATTTTAATCTAATGGTAATTTATTCTAATACAATTTCTAATTTCTTTACGATTTATAATTTATTATTTCGTATCCCACTAAATCCCGTGACGTCCGTACTCTGTACCAAAGTCAGGGTCGACCGGTGTTAATGTACGTAGGTTGTTGTAAGTACGTGTTATATCCACTAAGAGTACATCATAAAATGCCATATAGTTTACCAAACACGTTTTTAGTTAAAGATAGTCACAGACGACAAACTAATTATTACTTTAAATGTTCAAAAATAATATTTTAACTTTGTAGTTTGTATATTGAATTACTATAATATTATGTATTTAAAACTAAGCTCATAAAGTTCTTTTTCGATTTAACCGAAAAGCTCTATTAAGCGTAATTATAATGCATCAAGTAATTTTTAAAACTAATTTTTAATTAATCTTTTGTACATTAACTTTAAAAATATTTTTTGTGAAAACTCCGATAAATAAAGTTAAATAAAAAATGTTATATGTATTAAAAAAAAAAATATTTTTCTTAAACTTGAATATTCGTGAATACTTGTCAAGTATACTCTGGGTTTTTTTTTTAATAGTTTATATATTGACATTTTTGATAATATTTTTACATGATGGAAGTTTTACCCCCGATAATCGTACGGAAAATCGTGTATTAAACAATTTCACTTTAATGTAAGTGTCTTTGTGTTATATCAGCTGAAAAGAGTTTATTAAAAAAAAAAAATATGAATATTCTATAGTAACTATAGGTACGAGTGTATTAACTTTTAACCTTAATGTTAACTCAGCCGTCGTATTATAATAATGTCGTCGTGTTATAATCATTTAAATTTAATACTGGATATAATATTTGTATTGTCTATCGTATTGATACGAAAAATAAATTTATAAAAAAAAATTAACATAAATGTACATAACGAATAAAACGATTGCGTTGAGCTACCTTGGAGTAACTGCATGTTATTGGGT
Source organism: Schizaphis graminum (assembly GCA_020882235.1). Classification (NCBI taxonomy): domain Eukaryota; kingdom Metazoa; phylum Arthropoda; class Insecta; order Hemiptera; family Aphididae; genus Schizaphis; species Schizaphis graminum. The sequence goes on from CM037032.1 coordinate 92,025,323, forward strand.
ATACAGGAAGAGATGGTTGCTCGCCCTGTATATGATCACATCATTACAATCAATACATTACCTATAATATATATTTATCGTAATTACGTTAACGTTTTGGAATGGCACCAGTCGTCTAAACAACAACCAATTTGTAGATTTAAGTCTAGTCGCGCTCGTTCAACGTAAATACCAATGCAGATATCTGTATTCACCGTGACACTATAAACTGTCAAAGTTTGATTGAAAAAGAAAATTCGGTGTTCGTAACGAAGTATTATTTATTTAACGATTAACAACTGCTCGTCAAGCGACCGCATACGTGTAGTATTATTATGGTTATTATTATTATAATGTGTAGTCAATGGCGTACAACATAATATATTATATTTAATATATAGCAAGTCGACGTTTATACATCGTCCAATTGAAGTTAATTGGGTTCGTTTGCTGAGGGATTTCCTCCTGCCTCTTTACGAAATACTTTTTCTTATTACTCCATAATAAGCGTGATGAAGTTTAAGAAATTGATTATATGCATTAACCGTCTTTTTATTATTCAAAACGTCATATGCTATAATGCTATATCATTATAACTCGTACACCATTATCATACAATAGAATTATATTATTTTTTCATTTAACAAATATGGTTACAAGAAAAAACGTGCTGTCACAGCTGCAGATAATATATAACAGTATGTACAGGAGGATTATTTAAATATGCACTCGGTATTGTCTGTTATTTTTTGTGTTTTTTAAAACAAAAAAAGTTTTTTATATAATATTGTAAATCATGTATAAGTACATTTTATACTTCCGTTATAATTTTGCAAATAATTAAATTATACATTTTTTTTTAAATAAAATAAATACAATGTTCTTTGCTTTTAATTAATATAATAATCATTATGAAAAAAATTGTTATAATACTATATGCTATAACCAATAATATCATAACCATCATAAGTTACTGTCTAAATATTTTATCATTTTTTCTTACTTGAAAATATCGGAGTAAGTATTGTTATGTCTTGTCGATTATGATTCGGAAATCATAGAATTCACACGTGTCATAAATATAATGGTCGATGATTTAACATGTGTACGTCTATATCAGAGTTTCCAAACCTATTCTTACTCACGTTATTCAACTATATTTACTTATCAACAAATAGATAATATTATATAGTATATGTTTATATGTATATTTCTTAATTTGTTATTAATAATAGTAAAGCAGCACTAAATTAGTATTCAAATTAAAAGAGATTGAACTTTACAATATTGTAGTATAAAAATACTTACAGCATATATTTCATAAAATTATTGTTTCTTAAAAATTGTGAAAAATAGGGTATGATCGCTTTCTAAAATTTAAATAATTTTGTAGTATTCTTAATCCAAGTTTGTGGCACCTGAGTAATAAACATCTGGTCTATATGATTTAAATAATAATTTTAGTTTAAAAATATATTATCTCGAATTGAAATTTAAAAAATACCAAACGTCGCTCATGAATTATTTATTTGTATGAAAGATATACGGCACGTAAATACTATTATGAATTATTTTTTCCAGAGCGTTTTATACATTTTATTATGCTCATTGTGAATACATTCATTTTTAGATAAGTTTTATACTATACGTGTTATGGTTATGGTTATTATTATTATTATTATTATTATTATTATACTTTATATTTCTGCACATTTAATAAAAATGTTCGCAAGCCGACCGACAACGACTGCGTCTACTGAGACGAGACCTACAGTGTATTAAATTTTCTTTTTGAGAAATGCGATACATGTGTGTTTGTTTTCATTTTGTATGCATAGGTATGAAAATAAATTATTGTTTATATATAAAAAAAAGCATCGTTGTGTTTCTACATAAACAAATAAATATTTCAGTAATATTATTATAAAGTCTATTTTAACAAAATAATCCATCAATTTCAGTACTTAAGTAGTTATATTTACTTTCATAACATTTTTATAAATCAAGACGTTGTTTGTATTTTTCTAGAGTCCAGTTGGAGGGTTAAACTCTTCAAAGTCCAATATGTTGCATCTATGTTAAATACCAAAATAGATCTTTTTTGGTTCACTCGACTTTTACTCGACGTGCGTGTATTATTGCGATTCGCACGCATTAATATGCTCATTCGATATTATCAGATTCGTGCAAATAGTTACTGTCTACTGTCTATGGCATAGACTCTATGCAATTATATGTGCAGTATTACATACAAAAACCACGCTCACGTGTGTGTATTTGTTTTTTTTTTTGTCTTCACTCAATTCACGTGCGTATATACTTTCACCATCAATATTGACTATTTGCCAACATTTTTCGCCACTTAAGGCGAAGTGCCCTTTAACACGAAGCACACGATTGCATCTGCAAGGGAACGGTTGACTTTCTTAAGTGTTTTTTTATTTAAATATGAATCGATACATTTCCATATTCCATATATTCTACTGTTGTGCAAATTGTACGAATTTGAATTCAACGCATTTATTCTGCAATTATTACTTATTATTACATACGAAATAAACGAAATTGTCCTGCAGCAACATTTTATTCGTACCTACCTATATATTATTATGTATATTATACCTATATTATGTACGTGAAAAGATTGTTTGTTTGGTTTTCCTATAATACCTATAATAAAATCAATTATTTCAAAACCCATATAAGTTTTATCATAACGATATAATATTGTTACGTATTTTAATTTTGCCATTTGTGATTTTTTTTTCTGAGTTGAAGGTAATGTTCTTCAACAGCACATATAATATTTCTTTTAAACGAATAAAATTTATACGCTTAATATGATAGCGAAAAGTAATACGTCATTATGTGTACCTATTTAATATTAAGTTCTATAAATAATATATATAAAAGTTGACAGACATAAATTAACTTTGTTGAATTTAAATATGTTCCGTTAAGGTGTTTCAAAGATGTATTCGTCGTACGAGCTTATCATCATCGGACGGTTTATTATCGGTATTAACTCCGGACTTAACGCAGGATTGACTCCTATGTACCTGGCTGAAATCTCTCCCATGAATTTACGTGGATCCGTAAGTATAATATTTTCGCGAACAGTAATGCTTTTTGTATATATGTAGGCATTTTATATGTATATTCTCTCTCTCTCTCTCTCTCTCTATCTCTGTATATAGATATAACTCATCATCATCAGGCATTAAAATATGTTTTGCTTTGTACATACAGGTCGGAACCGTTTATCAATTAGTTGTTACTATTTCGATTTTGATTTCCCAAATATTGGGTTTGGACTACATTTTGGGTACGGCCGAGCGTTGGCCAATATTATTGGCTTTAATTATCATTCCGGGTATATTCATGTTCATCACGTTGCCATTCTGCCCGGAATCACCAAAGTACACACTGATCAATAAGAAAAAAGACATCGAAGCCGAGAGAGGTAAATATAATATATACATACTCATATACATTCATACCTATAACATACACTCAGTGTTGTAAAAAATTATTTTTGAAAGTATCATAATACTTTTTTAAAGCTTAACTGTATTACAATTAACGATCAATTTTTTTGATACATAGCATAATATAGTGAATTTAATATTATAGTAATTAAAATTGTGGCATAATAATTAAATTAAAAATTATTGATCCTCTGAAATCTTGTTTAATGTACACCTCATATGATTATAAAAGTTAATAAAATAAATACTTAAACCATAAATTCATATTCACATGGTATATGTAATTATACAGTTATAACTTAAAAGGTACTGATATTTTATCATGGTAATTACCGACATATAAAAAATTATTGCAGTCATATAAAATCAATGAAATACAAATTAAAAACATATTATAAAAAATTATTATTGAAACAACTTTCTAAAGTACTTTGTTTTAAATACTATTTAAGTAGTTATAACATGGGTTTTGGTTAAAATGCTTGCTCAGCAAGGACATGAGGTTTATTCATTTATTGTGCGTTTTTGGGTTTTGTGAACTTGTTAAAATTAAATGACGTGTACATTTTTTGACTTGTAACAACAAATATTTCCAAAAGAGCGCGAGATTTTATTTTACCTAAATTAACATCTTAAATAGAAATTTAATAAATGATTTGATTTCGAATCTGTCATGGATTACAGCTGCGACTACAATCGCATACATAAGCTTAATACTTATTGGCTATTATCACTTTTTGTAAAAGGCCGTTTTAATAAATGCATTTTAACGTTTCGTATAGGACTTCAGTGGCTTAGAGGAACAATCGAAGTGCACGATGAGATGGATGAAATGAGAGCAGAAAACGAAGCAATGAAAGTTATCCCACGCGTAACTCTTCGCGAGATGTTGTCGAACCCAATGTTGAAAACTCCACTCGGTATATCTGTGATGATCATGTTGTGCCAACAATTGTCCGGTATTAACGCCGTAAGTATATACCCATAACTTCTATTGACGACTATGTATATAATGATACATTATACATAGATACACATACATTTTTCATATAAATATTAATTAATAAAAATATTATACAATAATAATTATATTATTATTTGGAAAATTATATTTATTTTTCTGATATTATGAATATGTGTATTACGTTTTTTGTCTATATTTGTTCATATCTTTTACGAAAATTTGTCTAAAAGTATTTGATTTAAATTTTCGACAAGTTATTATAATGCAGCAACTGTATTAATACAACAAGTTACTACCATATAACACCATCGCTTCAAACAAAAAATTATCGATCAGTCATCGAAAGAATTTTTATTTCATTATTTATTTACAACAATCGAATGTATAATGCGTAGTCAATTTAATATGATTCAGTGACTCAGGAATTATGTCCCACTGCTGATCAATTGAATCATAATAATATTATCATTATTAACCTTTTATTTTTTTCAGGTCATGTTCTTCTCCACGAAAATTTTCAATATGGCTGGTATGAGTGATGACGGAGCCAAGTACGCCACGCTCGGCATGGGCACACTCAACGTGATAATGACGCTGATCTCTCTGTTCTTGGTCGAACTAACCGGCCGTAAAACTCTGTTAATGATTGGATTCTCGTCCATGTTCGTCATCACCGTTATGCTTACTATCTCTTTGATGTTTGTTGTAAGTGCATATTTATGATATTTAGGGTCCGGCCATAAAACTATAATTTAGTGTTCTATCGTTCTGTCAAAGCGGCTTGCAATATTAGAGACGAGTTTTTTTATATGATTTTATTTCGTAAATTGTAATCAAAAATGTATTTGCCTGTATTATGGTTGTTTGCATATTATACGAGTAAAATGAATGCAATTTGAGTAGTATGTGAATATGGATATAAATTCATAAATACGCAACAGCGAGACTGTCGTTAGAATTTATCGTTTTATAATTTGAATTCTTTATTTTTTAAAAATTATTTTGAAATCTATAATAAAATAATAAGATATTATTATGATTTTCTATGCTAATAAACTGAGCACGACTATTAATGCGGGTGTGTAACCATTAAATACTAAAATTTTGTAGCGAAATTCAAAATGTCTAAAAGTAAAAAAAAAAAAAACACATTTTACCAATTTTATAGATATTTTTAATATTATTGGTATACCCACGTAACGAATCACGTCATATTTACTAAATTTTATTGTAATAAAAAAAATATTGAAAAACGTTAATTCATAATTTACTCGTATAATAATTAAGAAGATTTGTCCACAATAAATGTAAAAATCTCGTTACCGATGCGTATAATACAATATTATTATTACCTATATATTATACATATATATTAATATGTTATATCATTTCGTTTTGCTTTTATAGGTCGGTAATACTATTGTGTCTTATTTGGCTATCGTACTCGTTATGGCATTTGTCATCGCGTTCGCTGTTGGTCCAGGATCCATACCATGGTTCTTAGTGGCTGAACTTTTCAACTCGGCTGCTCGACCACTAGCCACCAGCATAGCTGTCGGAGTCAATTGGACGGCTAACTTTGTCGTTGGCCTGGGTTTCCTACCTCTGCAGGTAACAAAGATTGCACTTATCCGATATGGATTGTTTAAACGATATTGTATATAATAGACTAGGCTAAGAAGTATAAATGATCATAGTAGATATCCGCAATAGCGGTGAGGTTAAGGCTTTACGACAAGAAAATGACGCCGGAAACGTCTGGTACGAAGCCCGCCAAGTCTGTTGTACGAATAAATACACTACAAATAGTATTTTTTTTTTTAATTTTAACGAATAATTTAAATATTAATTCTTCATTTAAATCTAAAATATTGCTATAGTTTGAACTTAAAATATATATAAATTTACATTTATGTAACAAATTATGCTAATGTACCTATTTTTAGATATTTTCTACCTATGAGAAAAACTTATGAGAAATCTATTATTTAATTTTTGAGCTTTACTCACAGTCGAAAATTTTATCTTACATAAATTGAAAATAAACTAAAAATAGAAAATGTAAAATATCTATAAATAACACAAAGAGAAAATAAATATTTTATAAGTTATATAATGTCTAGTAAAAATTAAAATTCATATCTAATCAAAAACTGTAAACAATTATATTATTAATTTAAATTACACTAAAAAATCAAAAGCAATTTAGCGTGAAAATTTTCATTTTTCCTAATTACTTAGATCTGAACATTTTTTACTTTAAAGCCACACATATTATCAACTACATTTAATTTGCTAGCAGATACCACCTTAAAAATGTAAAATTAAATAATTTTTACAATGTCTAAAGGTGGCATCAAATAAAAAAAAACCTTTATTTGTATAACCATTACATCCATCGTTTCCGTTCTGAATCTAAACATTATAAATCACAAATTTGTTAATTTATACATTTGTTTTGTTCAATATAGGGATTGTTGGGCTCAAACGTGTTCCTCATATTCGTCGTGTTGCTCGCCCTATTCGTGTTATACGTATACAAAAAAGTTCCAGAAACCAAGAACAAAACGTTGGAAGAGATTCAAATGTTGTTCAGACAGGAATCGTACAAATAATCAGGCGTGTCCTGTGTTACAAAATAGTAATAATAATAATACTATGACACCACCGAGAAAAAGATTCCTCAGTCGAAAGCTATATATAATACAAATAAATATATTATATATATCAATATCTATATATATATATATATATATATTATATATATTATACGCGAGTACCTTTTTCATAACAATATAAAATATATTTATTTGGTAAAATAAAAAAATTTAAATCATTATATACAGTTGTAATTTAGATAAAATAAACCCCCTCCCTGCCCGATGTTATTATGTTAATAATTGTACATGTTGTGTGTTGCACCGAAAACACCCGCATGAAATGATACTATTTTATATCGCGTTAGTTAATTTTGCTCCGCCCACAATAAGATAGTGTTCATCAACCGAATTCGAACCTCAACAAATCTTCCATTTCAGTAACTATCGTTGTTTTTACATAAAATAAGATGTTATTTTATTCTTGAAGAGATAATAAACATAATTAATATGCATATTATAGATTTTTTGTTGTTGTTGTACTCAGTTAAAATCATAAACATTTTTGTCAATAGTTTTAATACTCGTAATATTGTATTTTATCACGGGTTATGATAATATTTTAATTTATTTTATTATATATTTTTTGTGTATTTTTTATGAATTAATAAAAGTGTAATTAATTTTATCATTGCATCATAATACTATTATCCTGCCTACTATAATTGATCCCTCAATGAATACCATGAATACCAATAAATCGTACCACTTTACTCAGTGGAGATCGATCAAAATATATATCAACTATATACCTGTTTACCTATAATTTTAAAAGAGAATAGTGTTTGATTGTAATTCAAATAGACTAATTACTAATGTGTTATTTGCATAATTATTTTTTTAACTGACACATTATTTTTATATACGTATTATGTAATTCATAAGTTTTCAGACGGAGTGTGATGTTAATACTGATTTAATAGTTAATTGATGATAATAATTACATGTTAGATAAAATATATTTAATATACCAATAGATAATTTGAAAAAAAGGTTGCATTTAACGTTTAAAGTATCACTTGTATACAACATTATTATTACTATTTTTTTAACTATTTATTTTGTAAATTTTAATTTATCATAATAAATCTATTATATTATATATCATTAGATAGTAATATTATAATAATGCCATTTTTAATAGATATAAATAAAAACTGAAAATCCTGAAATGAATTCAATTATGTTCCAGAGTAAATTATTGTTGTTATTTTTTTTTTTTAATTATTAATTAGATAAAAATAAATAAACACCTTTGAACTGGTATGAAGTAAGAAAAAAAGTATGATAAGATTATAAAAATGTTATAATTTTTTTTTTTTTTTTTGGTTATAGGTACTACAATGTATAATAGATAATGAAAAATGAATTTCAGACGTTAAGTTTAATTTCATTGACTAACATATTATTAAAATTTAAGTATCCACACTAATGGTACTCTACTTATATAATAATATATACAATATACATGTATATTTATATTGCATAATATTAATTAGGTATTATAAACAATTCTTTTTAGAAAAATATTAATTTACAGCTATAGTTTAATTTAAATTTAATTTTATATTAATAATTAACATATTGGATTTATAATTAGAATTTATATTAAAGCCATACGATATTTTTAACTTTGTATGTATATTAATTATTAGCCATTCATTTTAAGACAGAACGTTTTATATGAGTGATCAATTGTATATAATAACATTTTTCAGTACCTACCTATCAATAATATGTAGTTTTAATAAACTAATTTAACACATTAATAGATTTCTATCAAAAATTAAAGACTATAAACATTCTGTAAACTAATAAAACAAAACTATGATATTGAATCATTTATAATCATAATATTATTAAACATAAATATTTATTTGATGTGTGAAAATATTTAAAACTTATTGTAACGCATATAATATGTTAAGTACTTAATACAGTACCAACGCCTAAGTAGTTATCTATAATTTAAAATGAAAGAAAATATGATACTATTTTGAATAAAATAAAAATTTAAAAATAATATTTATCTTAAATTTCATATTTTATGACTACTAGTTGAGCAATTTTATTTTCATAACGAACCAATACAATTCAGAAATTATATTTATTTATTGTGTTTATTTATTCTAATAGTGAATTAGAAACCTATAGAATAATAATATTTGAGTACGGGAAAATAACTTATATTTATGTGTGAATATTATTAATTAATTGCATATTAATACTAACTTAATTGAATCACTAAGTATAGCTGCTAATTGCGGGTAATAAAGTAAAGAAAAATCCGTATTATGCCATATGATAACCAATGAATGAACTTGACATTTCAGTGTCTTTTATGAATTACAGTAAACAATTCATTAGATTAAACATTGATTATTCATAAGTTTTAAAACTGCTGGTGAAAATATTTGGACTGATTGATCAAGTTAATCACGATTTTCAAGAAAAAAAATTACAATTAGATTTTCAGTTAGAAAATGTTGTATTCAATCATCTGAAACACGGTTTTATCAAAAAGACGATGATCTTATTGAGTCTCATTAAATTTAAAATTTCACAAAAACTAAGTTATTTTTTATCTCAAAAGTTTGTATTTTTGTGGTACTTATTAAACGAATCGTATTAAAATATTGAATTATATAAATTTAATATACATACTAGCTAAACTATTATACACATTGAAATGTATGAAATAAAATAAACTTACACAAATTATATTTAATAGATAACTATAATCTATAATGTTATTAAGTATGTATATGATATGCCAATATCAAATTTTATTTAATTATAATAATTATATTATATAAACAAGTATTTTTTATTGATAAAATTAACTTTATTTGGCTAGTGGTCTATAATGATAGCAGAGTATCAATGATAGAAAAACGTTTAAAATTGATATGTATACACATAATTACCTATTACTACGAAATGATTATAAAAACGATATTAAAATTAAAATAAAACTTAATATTATTTAATGAACAATTATAGTATTATTACTGTTAATTTTTACGAGTGTATTTTTATAAGTGTTATTGATTATACATAGTTTTACAAATAATCTATTTGCATAGCTATAATTATACGAAAATAATATTATATATAAGTAAAATTTACCACGCTTAAACTATATTAACGAAGACAATAAAACTCATGTGTATAATATATATTGATAATAATATATAATTATATAATTATATATAAGATAAACTATTAACGACAACTTAGTGAATTAAACATAACATTTATTCAGAGTGATGTTCAATAAAAAAAATATCGTATTATTGATTATTGTTTTTCATTTATTTTGTAATACCCATCCTACTATACACATATATTATATTGGTAATAATAATAAAGACAAAAGTCAGTTTGAATTTAAATTATTTTTCGTCGCATACATTTTTTTCTTTTTAATTCTAAAATATTTTATGGGACTGCAAACAAATACTAATTAATTTGGAGCAATGGGTGAACACGATAATATTGACTCTGTGAAATGGTAAAAAAATCAGTTATATAACGTACATACCGGATACATTAGCGTAAACGCACGAACATGTTTGTATGTACTGAAAGTGCTCTGCTACATAAAATTCTCGATGGTGCGTAGTTTGAATTCCAAAACGTCCATGTCCAAACAAATCCTCAGGGCTATATAAACTAAGAATTGTCTATACTAAACAATACAGTAGGCGACGTTTGATACTTACCATTTACCAGCATTAAACACATAATAACATGATAATTTTAATTTTTTGAAAGAAATTGTATTAAAATTTACCTTTAAGGGTTGGTATAAAATTATAAATATTGGGCGGCGCATCGAATAGGCAATCCATGGTCATCATAATATATTATTATAGTAATCAATGGCGTAACCTAACGTACGGGGGGTGGAGATTTGGGTGTCGTATCTCACCATGACCTTTTTTTCTAAGACCGATTAACTATAATTTATTTCCTGATTTAACAATAACAATTAATAATAATTATTAATATTTTGTGTGGCCCGTATCACATTATACATTTATTGCTCTGAAATGAGATGTTTATGATAAATACAATATTTATTTTTTTGAAGAAAGGATTATAGGTAAATGTAAAAACATTTCATACTCCCTCCTCATCACAAAGATGACCAAATTACGCTATTGATTGTAATCATGACAAAATTCTTCGTGTATCTATTATAATATACCTCGGGCATACATAATGCTCAAACCATGTGTTTTATACCATAAGAGGCATCAGATGAACAATTATTCTTCTAGTAAAACGACTGTGAGTTAAAATTGGTGTTTGAATTTGGGGTGAACATGGGGGGACGGAGTCCACCTTCTTTTTATTTTTTTTTAGCATACCCCTTCTATTTATTTAAACAGAACGTTGAAAATGCAACATTTGCTGTGGTGAATTTGTAAATCATCAGTTTTTTCTAAGGCAAAATATACCTATAACCAATAGCCATAATATTTGTATATTTGTATCGACTATGACAAAAAAAAATTGTAAATAATAATGATAGATAAATTAATATAATCAAACTGTGGCGATCACACCTAGACCTTTTTTCTATGCAATTGCTGCAATTCTAGATATTGTGAACGTGATTATTTTTCACTTTTATTATAATAATATACATAATACATATAAAAGACGAAGATGTCAAATCTATGAGTGTTTTTTCAACAAATTTTACACTAATTCACTTTTAACATCAATTGGCCACAGTTGATTTAATTGCTCATATTTTATAAGAAATCTATAAAAAAAAATATATTCATAACTAAGTGTTTATAAATAATAAACTTAACTAAATGAACGCGGATATATGTATTACTAAAAAAGATCTTGTATAATAGACAATTATTATACATTACAATTTGACAAACTTACGTTTTCGTAATGTGTACACATTACTAAATGTTGTACTTATATGTTTTGAACAGATTCGTATTTCATTCAACGACGTCACAGTCACCGAATAATCGGATCCGAATCGAATCGCACGCGTTGTCAGATCATTATAGCGACACAGGAGACGGGCAGCTCAAACGAGAGCGATATACCCGTAACGCAGAATTCTGACGAGTCACTGGAACTTTGCCATCTGCTCATTAGATCCGGCGTACGTGAGACTCGTCATTTCTGCAGAACGTACCCCGTTGTAGCTCTGCGTATATGTCGACAAAGACGACGACGCACAGGGAAACGGGGTTTTACGAATATACGTTCTGTTTGGGAAACATATACTTGAACACTTACGAATAATGTATTTCTACGAATGGTTGTTTATCGCATAACACGGAAACAGAAAAAATAAAATATGCTTTAACGCAAATATTTAATATTGATCAGTGTTTGCGCAAATGCAACAAACCAACCATTGACGCACTGCCCGAACGGTGTCAGACTTATATTATACGCCACGGAACAAGGCCAAGTTCGAATTTTGTTTGTGCATACCAGAGCTTGAGTTAAGGAAATGTTAGAGCTTCGAATAGGTATGACTAAAATCACTATTTAATAATGCGAGTACAGGCAATGTAATGTGCAGGCAACATAATATGTTAAATTCCTTAATCGTGCACGTCTGCCCGGGGTGGGTCTTGCTACGACGGAGAACAGACAGTGAATGTCAATTGTCAATGCTGGTTGTTTCGCCGGGCCTTTTATACCCGGTTCATTATAGCGATTACACAAAGACCGTTATCGTGTCCTATGACAGATAGCGAGAAACCGTAGAAACCCCAATAGTGCAATTACCGATAAACGCACAATTTAAATAAAAGTTATTATAAGCATAAAATAATTATAATAATGATAATAATAAAAATAGTAATATTAATAATAATTATAAGATTAGCAATAAGAATAATAAAAAGGAAAAGAAGAATCTACAACCCACACCGAACGGAAAAATCCCCGCTCTCGGACAAAAAATTAAAAGTTAAAATATTAAAACAATTATTTATTATATAAAAACTTTTCGCGGGATTTTAAGATTTTTCCTGGGTTTTTTCCAACCCGTTCCTTTCGTATTCGTGTAGTTTGCGTCTTTTGAAAGCCGTGCGTTTATAGTGGTTGCGATCGCGATAACGAGTGCGGCCGACGACCCCCGGACGTTTTTCTTCGTACTTTTTATTTTCGCACACAGGATCGCTGACGCCGATCGATGTACCTACGTGATATATAATATACGTTTGATTCGAAGCACATTTGTCGATGTACAATACTGTTTTTTTTTTTTGTTCAATAAATCGCATTATATATTTATAATATTATTTTCGTTGTTCTCGGTAGCTACCTACACTTTTACGTCATACTCATATCTTCAACCACGGGTTGTGCGTATACCATAAAAGCGTTTCTCGATGACGACGTTTGTGTCGCACAATACTGTATTCATTTACATGGGTGTATTGGTGTATATATTATGTAATAATACATGATTAACTTTTTTGTAGGTGTATTGATGAGTTATTAATAACAAGTTATAATATATCTTTATATATAAATCGTAATTTAAATTATAATGTCTATGATGTCATTGGATGATGTGTAATAAATAAATAAGTGTTTCTTTATTTTAAAATATTTTTATATAATAAATTTAATGATTTTTGGGGATTATGGGTGGCTGAAGGTGATGTGATGGGCTCTGCTCCGCAATCCGCACAGTAATGTGATATTTAATTTTGTGTGGAACGCTCGTTCATCCAACATCCACTGAGTCCCCCTTCTAGTTTTTTTTCCAAATCAAGCACTGGTTGCAATGTGAGGTTGTACAATTATTATCGTTTAATTTTCGATAATAATTTTTTGTCGAAAATAGTTTAATATTAATGAAAATAATATCCGTGCACAACAATAATATATTTTACTATTATTGTAATATTACGCCATCTTACATTGCAGTCAATTTTGTTCCATATGTATCAATTTATAATCATAATAAGAAATTAATAGAAAAAACTACGGACATCAATAAAAAACAACGATTTTTTCATAATTAATACGTGTATTTTGTAGATGTGTTCACATTTGCTCACTCATTCAACATACAATAATAATAAAAAAAAAAAACAGTTGAAAATAATAATATTAGGTTCTAATATTGAATTTTACGTTTTACACTATGTTTTATCAATGACAGCTGGATTGAGATACGTGTACTGTATCATCGATTTGTTGGTATGATTTTTATAATATGTGTATATTTAATTTTTTTTTTTAGTGACTAATACATTCAAATCAAACTAAATAATTACACACTACTAAATACGTGATATTATTAATATTAAAACTACGGGAAAAAACGCTGGTATTAAAATATTATTTTGGTCTTGTGGTGTACATAAATAATGAAAAATTACAATACTGTTGAATTAATTAAAATTCGGTTCACACAAATCCGGTGTTTAAAAAATAACATAGCATAGGGACATGTTAAAAACTCATAAACAAATGTGGTCATGGAAAATACATTTTCCAGAATAAAAAATAAAAAGACCCGTCTTTAAATTTAAAATTATAATATTTATATTATGTATTAAATTAATTGTGTTAAACTCGCGGCTTTAGTATTTAATAAATAATAATTAACCAGCGTCTTATTTATTCTACTACTATCGTTATGATTACACAAAATATAAAGCGATCTACAATTTTAAGTACAACACAATATATTAGTTATATATATATATATATATTTAACAATAAAAAATTATTTGCACAGTGTTTATTGGAAAAGAAAAAAAACTAATTTCTCTTATCCATATTGACAAGACAAACAGAGTTTTACTCTTATTTTTTCATCGCCAAAGATATTTCTGTTACAAAAAAAAAAAAATATGGTGAAATAATATGAAAAATTATATCAGAAGATTTTTTTAAATAGTTGTATATAATTTCAATATTACCTATGCTTCATTTACCGTAGCATTTCTAAAGAACAAAACACATACTCGTATTTAAATCTATAATAGGTATTAGTTATCTAAATTCATACTTCGCACAGTTATGTTGTTATGTATAATTATATTAGGTATTAATTATTACCATTTTTTTTAAAAAATTTTATATGAAACATGCTTAAAAAACACTTATCTATTATTTTTTGATTAAACATCGTGTTGTATAATTGCCATTTAGTTTATATATTCTAGGATTCTGAGTATCTATACTTAATTTATATGTTATAATGTAAACGAATATATTGATATATAATATCATAACTGTTTGGTAATTGATATTCACTCCTATTGTATAATTGATAAATATGATATAAATGTAATACCTTGGTTAAATCACTTAAATCTAAATCAAACATTTTCATATTGGATTTAACACGTATTGTTTATATTATAGTTTAAGTCTAATATTTATTTGAATTGCATTCGCTGTATTATAATTAAAATTAAGTAAGACAATATTTATCGATAGATGTTATGTATATGACTCAGAACTTAATATAATAATAATTATTGTTTTATTATTATTAGTATAAATTATCGTATACATATATTTTGGGTACGTTTAATATGAATACAAATATTAGTTTAGCTGTCGATATATTATACGTACATGTGTGTTGAATTTAAAACATATAAATTCTAATTTATATTAATCGTTTATCGTACTAATTGTTTGCTATCCAAACTTTTGAACGTTAAGCTTTCTTAATTATACAAATCTATATATTATAATGCCTGTGTAACAAAGGTAAGTTTATTTTCATTATATTTTTAGTATCGATTAAAAAAAATATATGTACCTATATATTATTATTTATTTATTTGACAGTTTTGGAGAATCGTTGAATCCTGTCAATTTTCTCAAAAACAAACGTAAACCTACTATATTTTATAATATGTTAAAAGTTTATTCACATAAATGTAGTTATTAGTAGTTATTTAATAATTACATCGTATGTGTGTAGCTATAGAGTGTAGAGCACATATAACGTATGTATATTATTGCGATGATTAATATTTTATTTTTATGTCAATTTTGTTTTACCTAGTGAATCACGAAAACGTGTTGCGTTATCATTTCAAATTGAGTAGATAGGTAAATTAAATTGTTGCTCGCAAGTGTGATCGTTATTATTATTATTATACAATGTGATATATAGATCATTGCGAGCGCCCAAAAGCGTGGTGGAATATTATATAATAATATGTTATCATTTATCATAATTCGATAACAATAATATTGTATTTCTCGTGTTCTCGTCGTTTGTATAAACAGTTAGAATGTTACATCGTGTAATATGCCAGGTAAACCTGCGCCAAATCACTTCTCTATGGTTTTCGTCGTCGTCATCAATTCGTCTTTCAAATCATATATTTTCGTCTTTTCTTTCATCCGTACCACGCGCACAGTAATTAAATACAACATACGTCGTGATCTAAACGTGTATCAATCGATTTCCGGTATCGCTTGTGGAAATACAATATTATATTATATATTATTATAATACGATATCATTATTCTACTACAAATAATGTGCTGTGTAGGGGGTGTAAAATTAAAATGTACGTCGTTATCGAGTGGACTGCCGGGCTTAGGGTTTTTAATGAATTGGAAACATGCGTTTGGGCTGTAATCGAGAGAATAGGTAGAAAAGTCGAAAGAGGCGACGTTGGAAATGGGTAAGGTATGTATGTAATATGTTACAGACGATGCTTACAAAATCTCCCGAGTAGGGATGAGTATAATGTTCAAATGTGATAACTGATACTGGCATTGGACATTCTGCGCTTTGCTTGACATGTTTTAATATAGACAAGTCAAATATGAAGTTATAGGTAATATAATATTATCATTTATAATAATATATATGGTCTTGTAGTTGTGAATTGACATTTCCGTTTGTTGACTATTAGTCGTTTATATAGTATATAATATAGTCGTTTGGCTGTTATTGAGATATTATTATTAATATTTGTCGAGAGATGAGTCATACAAACGAAATCACAACGAAAACAGTAACAGCTGATGAATAGGACATAATAATAATATATGAAGTTTATAGATATCATATTTATTGGTAATCCTCTCGGATCCGAATTCAAAAATTCTTGAAACTAAATAAAACAACGTTTTCGACCATTCGCTACTTGTTTGTAACGATCCATAAATATATTCACATAATATTATACACATTAAACTAGAACTCGCAACATTCGGAAACATTCAGCTGGGGACCCAAACTGTAGAAAAGTTTGTAAGTAATATTCCGATAAAACTATACGATCTCTAAGCGATTATCGCAAGTCGCCCGAGCCGCGCGCATCGAATGCCCAGTATCTCCACCACGTCGACCATAACATGCATAGTAACAGGTCTCGCATGCTGTGGACGGGGGTAAGTTGATGGTGGGTAGGTAGTCGGTACGGGGTGGTGTAAAATAGGGAAGCTGTGAAAGTGTATTGAATATTGTGTATGTACAGCGTGCAAATCGAAGATTGTACGTAATAATATATATATTATTTTATAATATCATTACGTACTCGTAACTTTTTTTTAATACACTCTATATGTATATATATATACCTATGTACGAGTGTATGTGTCGTATTATATAATAATTATTATTTCGATGGACTACGTTTTTTTTTTTTTTTTTATCATTATTATAATAATTGATATAATATTATTGTTTAGGTGTGAAAATTGCGCATAATTTCGCGTTTTCGAATTTCGCCTAAAACGATTACGTCATTATTATTATTATTATTATAATATTTAGATGGCGACGTGTTACATTTATTATTATATTATTACAAATCATAACATATACACGTACAGTGTGCATCGGCAGTACAATATACGTATAGGTAGTACGTGGTATGTGTGCGATTATTATATATAAAATTGTACTATCGATAATGTATGGATGTTTGGCGGCGGGAAACCCTCGACACATCATAATATTATACCGTTGTATATTGTATTACGCGTATGACCGTATAAGGGGCACAGGTAAAATATACAACAGAGCGTCCCGCCGCCGGACCTGAAAACACTTCCGACGTCATTGAAGGAGGTTTTTCTTTCGAATTATTATTACATATTGTGATTATTATTGTTGATCGTTACCGTCGATACAATAATATAATTATTATCATTTTTATTATTATTAATATTATTATTATTATTATTATATATTGTGACGACGACAGAGCAACAACTACTGCGATGACGATATGGACGGCATACGCATCGTAATGAATTATTATCGTTCGCGTGGTGCGCGGGGAGCGGCGTAGTGTCGCGGGTGCGTTCAGACGTTGAATATGTACGACACGTTCGTCTCCTGGCTGGACTGCCGTTTGGTGTACGCGTGGTGATTGGTGATGTAGTACGAGGACGCCTTGCCGCCGCCGTTTCCGCTGGCCGATGCCGAGTGCTGGAGGTTCTCGTTGTACCGGAGCGTGCCGCAGCACCGGCGGCTCTGCAGCACCGCGGTGAAGCCGCGCCGGAACTTGCGGTTGAAGAACGCGTACAGCACCGGGTTGATGCAGCTGTTGGACGCGCCCAGCCACTGCGCGATCGGCGTGGCCACCGGCAGGAAGTCCTCCTCCCACGGCACCAGCCGGCCGCCGAGCTTGATCCGGGCGAATATCGCGTACAGCGGAAGCCAGGAAGCGACGAACAGCACCACCACCATGGCCAACATCTTTACCACTTTCACCTTGCTCTGTTGCTGGATGCGCTCCATGCGCGCGCACTTGTTGTCCGTGGGTATGGTCCGCCGCCACACCTTCACCCAGATCATCGCGTAGCACAGCGATATGGCCACCGTGGGCACTACGTAGCACAGGCCCAGGTTGCCGAGCAGGAAGTACAGGTTGCCGTCCAGGTAGTCCGGCCACACCTCCAGGCACAGTTCCAGGTTCGGCGCGTCTTTGAATATGGCCACCATGTCGAAGAACAGCGCCCACGGTATGGTGATGGTGGTCGATACCAGCCAGATGATGCCGATTATGTACCGAGCGCGACGCGTGGTGATCTGACACTTCAGCGGGTACCAGATAGCCAGGAACCTGACAACAGAATAAGTGCAGTGTCAACATTATAATATATAAGTCATAATTAGGCACCTGATTTGAATGCACTTAAAACCGTACAAATATATGCTCTAGAAAATAGTGACGAATGTCCTTAAAAATACATTTTACCACAAAAATGACCTTTAAAATGACATTTATTATATTTTTTTTTATATAATTTGGAATTTATAAATTAAGTATAATTATTATTTATTTTTTTTATTAAAAAATAAAAACTGAAAATTGACTTGATGCTGACACTTAATGTTTCGGAGAAATATTATTCATTCTTAATATATAAAAATATACATCAATATTTATGTAAAATTAAAATTCTATGCAAGCCTATTTTACTTACTAAATTTTGAGCATTGTATTAAGCAATAATATATTATTTAATACGTGCAAACACTTAAGATATTCTACTATCTGAAATTATTTGTATAGTATATTGAACAAATATGCATTAAAAACCAATAAAATGACCTAATAATGCTAAATATAATTTTTAGTTTTGAAATACTCGTTATATAAAATTAATTATGTAATTGGAAAATATTGTCTAAGATCAGTAAGCTCAACCAAAAAAATATGCACTTTGCATGAAACCCGGACCTTAGTTTTAATATACTTTATGGTTTATAATGCGCGTTTGATGAATTTAAAAGATAATTTTATAAAATTTAAATATGAGTGAACGTATTTTTTCGTCGAATACAATTATTGTACAATATTATTTTATTTATAGGCAATACGCTAATCTGATATTATCGCAAAAAGTATAATTAATTGTTTTAGTTTTATTTGTCCCGCAAACCTACTTACAGTTTTACCTTATTCACCTGGATAATAGTTTACTATAAATATTTGAGGCTTATAATCTTTGTTATAGCCCTTGGCACTTTGGCAGTGGTATAGAACGTTGTTAATTCTATTTCGGTTTGATAGATACACCAAAATATGTTATGGTTTTACACTGTCCAATCAACAACGGTAACAACAACAACGAAAACAACAACATCAACAACCCAATATTGAAAATCACATAAATGACGAGGTACCCGAATAAATTAATTATAATGTCCAGTTTGTAAGGAGACGAATGATTTTGCCATTGACGTTTCTAAGGAAGGCCTACATTATAATAAACACGCATCGACGCGCACAAGAATCTATGACATCATATTTACGGTTCAAAAATAGGGGTCGTCGCATTTTAAGACAATTTACCTTTATACAATGCTAGAGACTATTACTATAATACTATAGTACTATACAGACCAGTATGACAACAAACTGATACAGTCAAATAATAGTAACTTTTGAAATAAAAACTCGTGTTTTTGAGTGCAATTCTTTTTGAACTGACAAAGGGGGCTCGTGTATAATATATTGTATTATACAACTGAAATTAAAAAAAAATGAAGTGGAAGAATGCGTGTGCAATGTGCGTCTGTTGTTAAAAAACTTCAAGAAAAAAAATTACACATAACAATATATTATGCAATAATAGTGCTGATCCAAACGGCGATCCACAACTACATAATATTATTATGAAAGTGTGACCAAACGTATATGGCCTATTCGATCGAACATCGCCATCTTTGAAATATGTTGCCCAGTACTGTAAGACAATACGAAAAATACTCAGCCCGATGTCGCCTAAAACGGAAAATATATAACTAATATAGTATTATGTATACTTTTATAAAGACGGTGTACAATATTTGAGTTAGGCTTTATTTTTTTTATATTCATCGTCATAACTACAGCTATGTTTGATTATAATACATACAGTTGTTTGGTATAATCAGTATATAGCGAATATTATTAAATGTACACTTTTAAACGGTATTTTTTTTCAGATGCATTTTTTTCTATATGACAACTCGTACTTTCATATTTCATCTCGTTAAAAATTATTATTAAACTGACCATTCAATTGGAAAGAAAAAAATTCTGTACAAACTTATACTATTTTGTAGTTTTCATTTAAATAATATTAGATCAATCTGCTATATTATTCCTGGCAAACAAGCTGATAAATCATAAAAATATATTAATACGGATATCTAACTAATAATTATGTATTTTTAAAATAACTAATAAACTTAGAAAATTTGAAATATTATACAGTATTGAATTAAAACAAAAATAACAGTAATTCTTCGTTTTTAAAATAGTCTGTAAGCATTAATATACTACCAATTGATACAATATTTTAATTTTATGAACGCTACTACCTCAAAAATATTCAACCAGGTTATAAACGAAATGTGTCATTGTTACAACTTTTAAATATATACGAATATTACGAATAATTTATCAAAGAAAAACAATCATTTAGAATAATTTTAAATAATATATTAGACAATCATTTAAATAAATTTAAATAGACATAGTGTTATTATTATCTGCTAAATACTACACATTTTTTTCAAATCTTCTGAAGTATTATTTAAATTTTTTATCTTACGACACACTGAATTATACGGTTTTTATATTCCATTACTGGACTTCTAACGTTAATTATGGATTTGTAGAAGGTTTATTATAATTATTATTGGTTTAAAACAAGAAAAAAATATGAAAATAAAATAAAAGAAATGAATATTAATTAATAAATTAAATAGGGTAAATGCTACAATATTATATTCAGAATTATCTTATATTTTAAAAATAATATATAATCACTATTTTCACTTAAATATTATACCGCTTGCGAAAGTAATATTAATTAAAATGTATAATGTGGTTTATAATTATTTATAGAAATCTATTAGTCACATTAAACACATTATTTAAGCATAAAATCCAATAATATTTTCATCACTACAGTACTTCATTATCAGAAATTAATGAATACTATTCATCGATATAAAATCAAAAATATTGCAAAATAATTGTTTTAAAACATTAGTGATTACATACTATTCATTAAAATGTTGAGTAAATAACAACATGCTCAATTTATTAACCCAGTGAATGATGCTGATGATGATAATATATATTATGATAACCAAGATTCAACGTTTTTGTTTATATTAATCGAATATGAAATGCCAAATCAGGTTTAAACTTTAAAATGAATCCAAGGAATAAAACCTTTTTTTTATTTATTCTATTACAACTCATTTCTTTCTCGACATACGGCTTTCAATTATATTTTATTTATCAGAAATAAATAATTATTATGCTCGATTATGTTTTTCTCATTCAAATGTTGTGTAATAAGTTATTCGCTGCTATTACTCATAATCTGTAGACTCAATCATAACAATTTCAAAGGCTTGGTGTAATATTTATTATGAAATGTTAAGGCTATTTCATTTCAGTTATCATTACAGTAGAATATCAATTCTCGTTTTTATACAAATGTATAAATGTAAAAATAGAAAATTTAAGTATGATTTTGTTTCTTAAATAAATCATATTTTGTTTGAGAACAGCTATTGTTTTAAATGGCTGCTGTACAAACAAATGAAAATATGAAATATACCTTCCTATTGTTTCTAATGTTTCTATACATTATTCCGGCTAGGGTGATGGTAAGGACAAAAAAAATAATCCATTAACCTTCTTGTCTTCCATGATATTGTTGCACAAAAATATAAAATCAATAGTTTATCGTGATCACTGAAAACCCTTAAGTAATTGTAGTACCATAGATATATTAATAATAAAAACTTTATCAGATTGTTTAGTTAATTATACACGTCATATATTTGTTTAGTTTTACCCAAATATTTAAGCATTTAAAAATTAAACAAACTAATACACATATTTCAATTGATATTTTTATTGTAAAATATGTTAAAAATATAACCCTAAGAAATTGTACAAAAACACGGGTTATTTTAGGTCACGATTCGAGTATTTGTTTAAAGTTTTACTTATCTCTTGTTTTACACAATACACAGGATTAGCAGATTTCGAGCTTTCTAATTTTAGCTAATTCAACCACTTTAAAACAAAAATGATATTCCTGTGGAAAATGCCATTTTATATAGAAAAAATTGCTGACCTTATCAAAATTATATTACCATAATAATTAGGTTATGAAGTTGTGTAAATATGCATTGGTAATAACGAAGAATTAAAAAAATACATCCAGTTTCAGAAAAGTAAATTAATCAAACAAAGTTGTAAATCTTTGACTTCGGCTAGTTTGATATCACGAGTATTATAACATTCAAGTGAAAACTTAACACACACACAGACACACACATATATATGCGCTTATAGTGCAATGTTTATTTATAAAAAAATATGAGAAAACTTAACGTTATTGCAGAGTTTACGTTCGTGTCAAAATGTTCTTCATCGGCGGATCGTTCAAACAAATTAATGACATAAGTTTATCTGTAAACAGTTAGCAGCACTAACCATAATATGTTTACGATTAAGATAATAATATATAATATACGCACACAATAAGATAACCTGACCAGGAGATACTTAAATAAATTATAAGCTTTGTTCTTTTGAAATCATAATAATATATATTATACTGGACACAAATTCCGAATTTGTCGGACGACAAAAGTGTGCATAGAACACAATGTTCTGTGTTCATAATATATAGGTGTATTCTGGCAGTGGAAATATGGGCAGTTTCTCTATAACACTGTATAATCAAGGAAATATTTCATTTTACTCCCTCCCCAAATGTTTTTTTTTAATTATTACAACACATCGTTTAAAAAAAAAAACATTTCGCTTGAGTTTGAATATTATTTTTTTGTATGGGTTTTATGTAATTACTAACTATATTATAGTTAAAATATTAATATTATAATAGTTTTAAAGTTTTACTAGAAATAAGTACTAATAAGTTGATATATTTTCATTAATTTAACAATTCTGCAAAAATTCAAAGACAATATTATTTAGTTATATAATAATATGATATTTATATGTCATGACTTAATAGTTGTATTATCGGTGAACTGTGCGTGAAAGATAAAAGAGTGTCGCTAGCTATATTTTTTGACAGCATTTGTAAAAACTATTTATTACGATTTTTCCTTACTAAAAAAAAAAAAAATTCTCCAAGTTATGTTGGTCCAGTAGGATACATTCATGTGCATCTACAGCTCAAGTGTGCATACAATGCTATTATATTATTTTGTTAATCAGGTGTTGTATCGCCGTCATCGTTGTTTTTGTTGTTGTTATTGTTGCTGTCGTCGTCGTCGTACAATTTGCGGCTGGGCCAAGGTGGTTTACGGCCGGTCGTGGGTCACTGGGACGACGACGACGATGGAAAAACGCCGTCGAACGACTGGCAAAAATGGTAACGGTTGCGCCAGTGTCCGGTTTGGTATAGAGTCGATGGGGAAACAAATTCCGACGCCAGCTTCCACGTACACGTGTACGCACGGCGGTGGTGATGTCACATGGCCGCGCACTTGTATTTAGTACCACTAACGGGTCAAGTTCGGCGGGACGGCCGTAAATGGTTGCAAGTTCGGCGGCCAAATTTGGGCCGCGGAGGTGAACTCGACGGCAGCGGCGCGGCGCGTGTATAAAAACCTGGGACAGACGTGGTCAGGACACAGTGCTGTTTCTTTTCGTGTTCAACAACGACAAGTTGAAAATCCCAACAACACAACAAGTCTCTGCAGCAGACTCTTACAATCATCACCATCATGAAGTTAACGGTAAGCAACTACATGACGGCGGTTCGCGAAATAATACTTATATATTTTATGATATTAATATACAGTGCTAGTTTTTAATCGCCGATCGTGTTTATTATCATTATTAATATTATTACTCTTTGAATATTTTATGATTTAAAATTATGATATGTAAACCTCGGAACATCCACTTCATAACAAATTGCGGTTGTTATAGGATAGTACGGTCTCGATTGGACAACTTTCACTTGCAGTGTATCTGTATTATTACAATTATTATTGTCGACTGTCTTCTCTCGGAGTCAATATCTTCTTTTTAATTTATTCATTTCAATTTTCACACGAGCTTTATATACATATGATATTGTATTATGTTCTTCTGAATAACTCGAGGAGTATTACGAGCAGTATACGAGTTAAATACATAAGCTAAATGTTGCAATGTACAATTTTTTTAAAATGTTACCAAAATCAATGTCATAACTGATATATAAAATGCATATACATGATAATATAATATCATATTATGATTTGTAATATTTTAATCGTTAATATTATTATTACCATAATAATATTGTATCATCTGATCATTTTTATATTTTCTTATTTTTTTACGATTTTGATTATGTAAAATATTTCAGTATAATGAATAGTTATAAATTTATAATTTAACTATAAAATTACGTTATTTCAATATCATTTCGAAGACCATATCTTGTTTAGGGCTATACCATAAGATACAGTCTGAAATATAAATGTTTGCACATCTTGTACAGAAAATTGAGTATGGCCCTAGGCTGATGAAAATATATCTCATTAATGTACGAGACTGCAGACTGAATGTCAGTGGCGCCATAAGGAGAGGGACTGGTCGCGGGTTATTGTGCACGATGTGCATACACTACCCTATTTTTATTTTGACGTTTTATTCTACTATTATATGGAGCATTATCGTAAATAACACGTTTTCACCGATGGGATTTTACTGGCTCACTGTTTATAGTTTTAGTGTTTTTAGCTTTTCTATTTATAATCAAGTGCCAAAACAGCCGTTTCCGTCTTTTTCTGGTCTTGACGGTCGCCGCGAGTCCGGGACGATGTCCGACAAAACCATGATGGCTGTGCGGCTAAAGTGCTATAGGATCGTTCAAACATGTCTGCTTTGTAATAATATTATCCTATTAAAATGCTCGGACGCCTAACCAGTAACCACTGCTGTAGTCGTAGTTGTAGCGGTCATTAGAGACGTCGTAATAATGTCACGCAACAACAATGATATATTATTATATTATTATTTGATGTGTTGTGTAGTCATCGTCATAGCGGTTCACACACACCCACATTTATATATATTATGTATATATAAATTATTATGGTCATATATATAGCTAGTTTTGTCATCAGGGTCGGCGGCGGCGGCGGTTGCTACGGTATAAAACAACCACGGTCGCGTAAATCATTATGCCGTCGAGTTGACAAACAATCAATTTCAGTAGCAGAAACGCACACGGCACACACACACACACACACACATACTTTACCACTGCAGTTATACGCATGCACACGCGCCGGTGTGTTTAAATCTCACGTATATACACTATGTATTCATGTAGTAGCACTTATATGTAATATAAAAACATTGCAATAAAGGATATGGAGTTTATGGGTTGAGGAGAAAAAATGCAATTGCAACTCTACCTATATATACGAGTATATATATCTGTGTGTGTGTACGTGTGGGTTATAGAGGCACACCCATCAGCCATCACACAAGCATATAAATTTATATACATGTATACCTGTGCTTTAGATTTTTTGTGCTTATTTTTGTACACGTGCGCGGTATTACAATATATAGGTACACGTATTAAAAAAAAAGTCCGGTGTGGGCGTATATTTATAATGCTCGTGAAAAGGTCAAGATGCACTACCGCGACAATGACTATAAAATTGTGTTGAATTTTTTTTTACACTCGATAATAATAATATACACTCGCCACGCTTCAATGCCAGTACGGAACATATTATATTATTAAATATGCCTTTGGAAACTCGACGATGAAAGAATTTTAGGCGTGTGTCTATCAGATGAAACGTTTTACCCCGTAGTAAATTATCCAACGTGGCGGTGTGTATATGCGTATTGTAGTAGTGCTAATCGCGTAATAGTTAATATCCATTGTAAGATGATTTTTTTTTTTAGTTCTATCCTCGAAAACGAGGAAAAAGTATTTTAAATTGCATTACAAGCACTGCAGACTTTTACCGCGGTCAGGTTAAGATTTCAGGTAATGGATCACAGAAGTATATGGTATAGTTATCCTGCATTATATTAAATTTTAACAGTTTCTGCATTTATTTTATCCTTAGCACTTAAAGGAAAACTCGTGATTTTGCAGGACAATAAACGTTTTTGGAAAATCGCTGTACGGTAAAACCAGAATTCAATTGAAAATCATGACACTTGAATAGTATTGAATGCACGTTTTTATTCTAGTTCTTAAATTGCATTTTCGGAACTTAATATTACGCGAATGGTTACCCAGAAAATTTATCAATAGATGTCTCTTTCGAAATTTGTGTCAAACCCCGTTGGGAATATACAATTTTGACCTTTTTGTATAGTGCCACATGTGTCCTTTTTTCAATCAATAACGGCAACGACTGTTTTATGCTTCTTTATAGTACTTTTCTATTTTGAAAAATGTTCACCAAAAACACGTGAATTTCAAAACATTATAAGTTGTAACTTTAAAACTTTAAACTAACATTTTTCAGCTGTTCAGTAATCACAACTATAGATCAAAACAAACAAAGCTATTAGTGGGTTTCCACGCGTATAGAGGTTTATAATGATTCTTTGTATTTTTTTAAGTACCCATTATATTTTAGTTCCCATTAGTATTTTCACCGCTCGATTTTTTTTTTCGTAAAACGTAATTTTTATGAATATATTATTCAGTCATAGGCGTAATCTCGGGGGCGCAAGACCGTGCAACGGTATAATTTTTTTACAACGTCGTACCCAAAGTTTTTTTCATTAGGGACGGTAGTTAGTACATTTTTAATTTAACACGAATCGACATATACTACAACCATTCTTTGGTAAGCTGGTTAGTCTCAAAACTTACAGTTTTATTGTTCAATTTAAATTGAATTAAATGCCTACTTAATAGTAGCCGAATAATTTACAAGCTCGCAGTAAACGAATTTTTTTCTTTTAAGTTTTACTACAGCTTGAATTCTCAACAAAGTCACTAATGATTTATTCAATATTTTTTTCTTTTTCTAGATCGCATTAGTCCTGTGTTTGGTTGTCGTTGCTACCGCAGCACCGTACGTGCCCGTCGTACCGGTCATTCCAGCAGTCGTACACCATCCGGCTTCCGTTGTACGCTCGTCGACCGTCATCCAATCGCACCCGTCGCCCGTGGCCACCCACGTGGTTGCCGTACCCGCCGCCGTCGCTCATCCAGTTGCCGTCCACCCGGCGGTGTCCGTTCATCCGGTTGCCGTCCATCCGGTATTGCCCGTCCACACAGTCGTCCATTACTGATGTTCGACTTTGGTTAACGTAATTTATTATTTTGCATACACACAATAGTGCACAGATCTTCTTCATCTATACTATTATTGTCATACATGATGCTATTTCAAAAATTAACCGAAATATGTTTTTTCGATCAAAAAACAATTATATTGATATAATATAATAATGATGATGGTCATAATATTGTATATTTTGCGTTTTTATTTATTTTTATCCAAATACCGTTCCATAACTTATACAATATTATATTACCTGCCATGGTAAAAATGAAAAGAATAACAACAGAAAATATACTACCCTTAAAATAAAATATAATAACCAATAAACATGCGAGGAAAAATAAATCGGTTTAATACAAAAGCTTAAGTATATAGAATGGTCAGAAATGTCAATATGATGGTATTTAAATTAAGAATAGGAGAGCTTATATTTTCATGGACCAGAAAATACTTGAACAATTGTGGGGGGGGGGATTTTCAATCACATATCCGACTGGACCTTTTAAAAACAGTAGTTAAGATTTGATCAGATTGTTGTTAGATAGTTCCCTGCAAACGCGTGTGTTTTTAAATTGTAAGAAGAGGCCTTTGCACTGTTATGAACTTTCATGGTGCCTATATTTTATCGATCGCATGCATGTTTGTAGAACGACTACTCTTCTAAATGTATATATATACATCGTTAATATTTATTACAGTATTATTGTTACAGCGAGTTTTCTATGCTATTTATATACATATCTGAATTTGCAATTATCTGATGTAATTATTATCAATTTAGTAGCGAAATAATTTGTTTATAATATTATAACAGAACACGAAAATATAAACATCACGTGAATAGCATAATAACATAATTTATTATATTTAAGTTTAATATCAGTACATTTTTAATATAAAACAAAAAGTACTACAAGTTACTATATTTGTTTTACAGCGTATATTTTACACTCTTTTTTTAATTAGAGTAGTGTGATATACATTTTTTAAACTTATTAGTAAAGTTCAAACGTATTATTTCAATTTTAAAACCACGATTGAGCGCGCTATTGTCTTTTTAAAGTTTAGAAAGTTTAAGTAGTGGTACATAAAAATAAATATGCATAATATAATATAAAAAATTGTATTCTTTTTCAGTTGCATTTAAATATTTGAAGCTAAAAAATTTATTCAGTCGTTTTTTTTTTTTAATTATCACTTATAGTCGATTAGTCGAATAATATAGTCAGATCATTGATTTATTGTCGCATAATAACAGTAATCTTTTACTATGACTATAATAAGCTGCATATATAAATAGTCTATATACTAAGAATCCGCCATAGAACTAGAAACTTGGTTTACTCGATCCCCGGTCCCTCTCCACATTTAATATGCCTAATCCAATTCAGGCCTACGTGAACCATTCATAATAATATATTGGACACATCACACACAACATTCCTATTAATATTAATATGTGTATTCTATAAGCACAATCTAGTTAATTCTATGTTATAAAGTATAATTATAGCCTAAATCGTTTTTTTAAAAATATATTATACTGATAACACCAGAAACTACATTAAATTATCAGAGTAATGGTTTTTAACTAATGTCATGTAACGAAGCACTTAAATAATATTGTTATCGTGTGTGTTTAGTAGACTATTTATACGCCTCGTGATCAAAAGTGTATGATGAATTATTTTTATTCATTACCCTTAATGTTTATTTTCTTCTATATGTATTTTAAATATACAATACTGTACAATTGTTTAATATATTCTCTACAAACTCTTTTAGAATATTTATAGTAGAGCACAGTAAATTTAAATCAAAGTAATCACAATGTAGGATTCCGTTTACGTAAGTCAATCGATTGATATTCTATGCTATAATGCTACTTATCGAACTTATTGCAATGTATGTAATTGTATGCATACTTATTTTGAGTAGATATTAAAACTCTAATATGTATGTGCAGACCATATTTCTGTTAGTTAACAGAGAAAAACTTTATTTGTGAAATTATTTCAACGGCGTAAATCGATTTGAAAAAAATATTAAAAATCAGACTGTCGAAAAATTGAGAATTTTCAGAATATATTTTTGTTTAATCATATGGGGAACCCCAATAATCTGCGATAGCGGAAATAACAACACTACTCTGAAAATAATGTGCTCCAATACTAACTCCAATACCAATATTATTATATTATTTTCAAAAATGTAGGTATAATATATATAAGTACTTTTTTTATTGAACGGTATTATATTTAGTGCAAAACAGTTTATGAAAACAGTATATCAAATGTGCGTTGGTAAAGCGATTATAATAATAATATAGCGCCACATTGACACGGAATCACACCTGTAAATTATTATTTTTTAAATATATTTTAACTAACAAATTAACAACGGAATGTTTTAATTCGTTGTAATTTGTACCACATTAAAACCCGTAAGTAAATTAACGTCCATTTAAAATACAACAAAAACAACACAACATGCATCGATGGTATCAGTTAAACTCTAATTATTATTATTATTTTTTTTTTTACAAAAACCATTTTTGTACACCAACCTGTCTACTGAAACGGCGATCAAACTGTACACAGACGCTGCCACTGAAACTCCTTGGACATACGGTACGATCTTACACATCCACGATCCCAAGATCCACGCTAAAAACAAGAAGAAACAATATAACATTTGACAGATTAAATTTTCATAGAATATATTATATCATTATCATTATTATTATTATTATTATTTATATATATATAAAAAGACCACAACTGCAGTAGGTATCCTATTATGATCATTGATCAAGTCGTCAAAAAATCACGTTTCTGTACTTCATCATCGTCAAGACGTCTCGTTAAACAGTTGTAGATTGTAAAACATAATTTTTTTTTATTGCTGTTGCTATTGTCGGAAAGAATATAACTTTATCCATACACGCGCTTAGCGAGAACCTTTTTTCTTACTTACTTGTATGTAAATTATTTTGAATAGAAATGTGATCGTTTTTATTTTTCTAAAACATAATATATTATATGCAATGTAAGACACGTAAAAAGAAAACCCGCTAGGATAAACTCCAGAATAAAAGTAATCTTCTTTGTAACAAATAGAAATTGATCTACGACCATTCTGAGTCATAGTCAATTCGAGTACAAAAAGGTCTTCCCGGTGAAATAGTATGTAAGTACGACAATAATAATGTATTAAAATGTCTTTTAATTCTTTAGTTTTTATTTCCATTGTTATTTGGTCCAATAACCTTAAAATTCCTTAACACTTTGTCGAAAAGTAGTAATACTAATGGTCGTAATACAAAAATACTTTTTTTTTCATGATGTGTTCATTGATTGTACATTAAATACAGAAAATAATGTACGACATTTATTATTCTATTAAATTTCAAATAGTCTTGATGACAATTTTCTCTATTAGAGAAAATTTTAAAAACAATAAAAACGAAAAGTCTACGACATTTCAATAGATACATGATTAAATATGATAATTAATACTTTGATCGTAGATTTTTTTTCTAATAAAAATATAGTTATTATATACCTAAGTAATTAAAGTTAAGCACACTCAAATTTTTAACTGAATATTTACATAATGTATGCAAATAATTTCTTAATCTCGCAGTTATTTAATGGAGTACTATTAATATATTTGATATAAAATTATTGTTTTATTGTTACTCAAACTCAATAATACGAAAATCCACTTAACTCAGATTTTTTGTTGATGTACTGAAAACCAGAAAAAGGAAAAAATAAATTACCCTAGTTGCCTAGGCTATATAATGTCTACGAAATGTACCATCATATATATTACCAAAAACTATGTATGCTTTGCAAACATTATTTATGGAGTCAAAATATTTTTAAAACTATTAGATTAAAGATGTATGTTTGGGAATAAAAATAATAACGACGGATGAGAAATTATTTTTGTTTTGTCTGATGTAAGTACCGGTACGAAACATCATAGCATAATAAAAATATAAATTAATGATGGCTTTTTTTCCTTTATTTTTAATGTCAAATACCGATCTCTACATTATATTGTATGTAGCGTGTGGAGCGTTATATCTAATGTTTATTGTTTTATTTTCTCTCACATATACACAGCATAATATAATACTCTCGAACGATTCATCTGTTGCCGGTCGGTGGTGTTCGATGAGGTGTTTTTTTTTTTAATTTCAGTAGATCGACAATATAATTTTCTTTATAAATGATCATAGATTTTATTAGTGTGCTTACGAAGTTTATGTATTTTCAAAGTAAAATATTATAATATAATAATTATGGCGAGCAGCGATATTATGTAAAACGTGACTATAAGGTGTCGACCAACCGTCAAGATGAAACGGGCGAGTTGCGCTTAGCTGTGACATGTCTTATTTGCAACAATAAAGTTTATCCGGTGGGAAAAATACCATCTCGTATTTGTGTTCTGTCGTTCAGAGTTGTATACGTATTTACACAATGCCACCAGACTCGTGTAGTCGTGTTTGATTGTGACCCTATTGTTGGGTAGACACGGTTATGTAAATGTCTGATAGGTAGTGTTGCTTTTTAATATTTAAAAGATGGGAAATTTTACGAAATACAATTATATGTGAAATCAAAATAATCCAAAACTTAATTTCAATCCCAAAAACCTTCAGCTATTAAAAATTATATTATTGGATTTTAAGGAATTTTTGTTTTTTTTTTTTTAAGAAAAAAATGTGTATAGTTGATAATAGGTAACGTAATTTTGTTAATTTAAATGTTATATAAAAATTATAATGTTAATAATTGTTCTTTGTTTATAAATTGTATATTGATATTGAATTATTTTTAATATTTGTAAGACAGTTTCTTGTACAGTTTGTCAAAGGTATATAATATAATGTATAATGTATAATATATAATAAACAAGGTACAAAAAAAAGTAGATACTTAAATTATATTTATTGATCTATCCAGAAATATAGATAACATAAATAGTTAATGCATCTTCAAACTGGTGTAAATATTCAATTATCTTATGGTATGAAATTGTTAGTTTTACCAAATCCAATTTCATAAGAGGAAATCAATATTGCTTTTTCCATGACAAATACACAAAACGATGGGACGCAACACATATATGTTGAATAAGTATATAAAACAGCATGGTCATTGGGAGCAATATTTTTATACTTAATATTTCTGATGATAAGTTAACTACAATTTTAGAGAATGATTTAAATTAGTTTTTTATTTGCTAACGATTCGACTGACGTTATTTTGCACACACAATATGCGAGTAAATTGCAATATCGCGACTACAAAGGAAGTTGAGAAATTGAATTAGATCTAAAGGACATGCGCCGTAATGATTTGTTATATTTAACTAAAACCGTCTGCGTTTATATAATATTATAGAAGTTTTAAAAAATAATCTAAAATGTGATTACACGTAATTTGAATTTTATTCTTGCAGCGCGCACGTTTCGCCAGCGTTCTAACAATTTCAGCACGCCAACAACGAATTACGCCTTATATTCATATAACGACGATATTTTTTATTTTAACACACGTGTGAACAGCTGTAACCTACCTATAAAATATATTATAAATATGAATACAAGGGACGACACACGGTCGACACAAACACCAAAATAAAAGCATATTGTGCAAGGTGATATTATAAATACAGTACTTCGAAAAGTGTATAACCACTTTCTAACTTCACTCGTAGAAACTTATAATACTTATAAATAATTAACTAGGTGTACCCGCTCAAAATTTATTTTTATACTTTTATTGAAATTCTAAGGACAATTTTCTGGTAAGGAAAATAAATAAAAAATGTATGTTGCGTTAGAAAAAAAAAATTAAAATTACAATGACGAAGAATAGTAAAAATTTATATCATGAATACTTCTTTTGCAACAACTTGAAATTATGTAAACGATTAATGCCACCCGAAAAAATCGCTTAAAATAAGGATCATTCTGTTTTTATACTACTATAGATGTATATAGTATTATTGTAGCAGATTAATATTACCTAATACCAAATAATTGTATGCTTATTAGTTATTACTTAGTCCCCCACCAAATCACAATAATGACGTATTCGCATGTTATTAATTAAGTAAGATAAATTACATGGCACATTGAAGATCGATTTTGAAATAATGGTTTACGGTGTAATATTACTGTTATTTATTATAACTGTTTAGCCGAACGTTTACCTCACTGATTCTGTACTATAGCACAAGATCTACGAAATTTTGTGTTTCAAAACCGGTGAATATCGTATCAAATCGTAACGAAATCGCAAGTCTTGTGACGCAAATTTTCAATGACCCTACAGTGTATAATATTATTCTTTGCGTTTTTTCCAAATATATGTTGATTGTTGAGCTACAGATCGTCAAATGTGTTAGAACAGTATATCACATAGACATTTTGTAGTATGTAATAGTATTATTTTGAAATTTTTTTAAACTGATTTTTGAAAGTAAAAAAAAAAAAAAAATCGATAACAACAACAACAACTGTAATAAGAATAGTAATAACTACAATAACTTTTTTGGATATTACCGAGCACTAATATTCAGGCAAAATTACATAGGTATTATTATTATTATACTATGATAATATTGTATAACATAGGTTTTAAATATAGGTTCACCTCGCGTGGTATTCCATAATAATCATAATCATAATAATAATTTTGATAACCACGTTAGACGCAATAATAATAATAATGTTGATTTTATTTTGGTAACCGTCAACTAACCTATATGATGGTAACTGTGGTAAGCCATTGCGGTTTCCTGCACAATTTTCCTACTTC
Source organism: Schizaphis graminum (assembly GCA_020882235.1). NCBI lineage: Eukaryota > Metazoa > Arthropoda > Insecta > Hemiptera > Aphididae > Schizaphis > Schizaphis graminum. The sequence goes on from CM037032.1 coordinate 92,060,518, forward strand.
AAATCTAATAATATAATAATATCGTGAGTTTGAGGGAAAAAAATCGTACTTCATCTTCGGATCATCGGCGGTGGTTTTGGTGTATAAATAATAAGCTATAATATAATGTAGGTAGGTACTCGTGAAAAAGGAAGATAACCGAACGGACATTGGCGAGGTTTGTGATTTGTAGTTTGATTTACAGTGTTATAATACGCAAATCGTTTTCCATCCATTTTATTTAAGGAGAATATCATATTTTTTTTCGCGTGCATTTCATTTTTATCCATTATATTATTAACTATGCTAATTTGATTTACTACCTATATATTAACCTATATTCAGGGTGGTTGACCGTACTGCAGATTGTCTGCCATAGAGCTATACGGAACAACCGCGCCCTATATATTTAAAATTAAAATATTCTTTTCGAAATTCGATATTGTGCTGTTGTAAAAAAAATATATATTTTTTCAGACGATGCAAAATTAATGTATGTTTATGAAGAATACATTTATATATATATATAAAAAATAATATAGCGCTTCGTTTCAAAGTTCTCCAAATCATGCTAAAAAACGGAAATCGTTTTGCGGGAATGTTAAATCACGTATCGTTATTAAATATGTATTTAAATCATGCAATACGTCACTATAATATTATGTTATTTTTATTCCGTTCATTCGTACGTTTATTGTTGGATTTGTCAAGCGTGATATTTCAATAGAATATCATGTTAAAGTTTAATACATATACATTTTTGTATACAAATTATATTATATACGAATTCTATAATAAAAAAAAGTTGTATATTGAATTTGGGTTATTAATAAAATATTTAGTTTTGTGTATTCTGGATTCTCATAAAATACGAGTTATTTGATAAAAATCGCCTGGTTTAAGGTTTGGCGAAATCGACCGATTTTTATAGGCCGGTTCGGCAAACAGCCCTTTGGGGAGGGCGTACGCCTTGCCACGTGTACGGGTGAACGAGGTCACCGGGTCAAACTCAACAATTCAGCCGAGTCCAAAGTATTAACTCCGGAAACTCAAAGTGTGATTTTTTCATGTTAACTATGTGTTTACCAGTGTAATCAAAAGTCTAAAATTACGTTAAACACGGAAACAAACAAACAACAATTATTAAAACTGTACACAAATGTTATAACCAAAGTACGTACAATAGGTATAATACCTACACTTCAACATTTCTGCATGTTTATTATGTAACCAGCTTAATGTAAATTAATTAATTTGTTTTATTAATATAAATATAGCTTAAAAATATTTACAGTATTTATTATTTTTAACCCAATCCATACGTTTCTCGATTTTTACATATTGTCAAGGAATCAAAAATAAAATTATCTCAAAGTATCTATTGAACTTATGGGCAATTATAATTTACAATAATATACACTGTATTTCGATTTATTAGATTTCTAATCAATATTAAAAAACAAAATATACAACATATTATATGTTCCATTAACTAAAATTATATGAGATATTTATTGTTTTTATCACTGAAGATAATATAGGTATAAGTAATTTATTTAGTTACTACACGGTGACTTAAATTTACACTGTACCTACTTCAAATTGTTGATATATCGAAAACATTTTTATTTTTTTTAAACCACCCTTAAATTTTATACTTACCTATTAAATTTACAACGCAGAGTTTCCGAAAGTTGACCTGTATATTGTTACTTATACGTTATAATATTACACAACGGAGATCGTTTATCTCATTTTATTATAATCTGTATTATACCGATTTTTATTTAGACAAATTATTGAAGAAGAATCTTTTAATTAGAAAACGAAATTTATAAATTGATGAAAAATTGCTTTACTTTAACAATGGGGTTTTCGTAAAAAAAAAAAAAACTAAAGCAGCAAACTCATTGTTATTATTTAATTAAATAATGCCTCTATATGGTATTATATTATTAAAACTATTTGTAACGTTAACTAAGTAAACATTTTAGAAAACAATTTTTTGTGGGGTATAAAACATTTACATATTATTTAAGTTTTCATGGTACCTAAATTCCAACGAGTTGCATATTTTTTTAATTTACAAACTCATTTATTACGTAATTGAATGTTAAACTTTTATCAGTGGTTTTCAAATCTCTACCGCGGGTACCACCGCATTTAAATTTTGGGGCAACAAGGTTGTACGTAATAATTATAATAATACCATGAAGTATATTATGCAAACTCACTATTGATGTATATTTTGCGACGTGAGCTTGTAATTTACTGACGAACAAAACCGTGATTTTAAACTATTCTCAAGCAATAGCTGGAAACGCGTTAAGTATAAAAATAATATAAAAATAAATAATTTCATTACATACGAGCTTGCCGTATGTGGGGTGTTAGTTCACTACCCATCTACGAATGATATGGTTAATAATATGGTAAATATGTATTTTTTTAAAAATATGTCTGAATAATTGTGACCAGACTTGGCAGCTGATGAATAATAGAAAAATAATATGGTATGTCATAAACACCGATTCGAGTAGGTGGTATGCATCATTGCACTCGTAGATAAACAGTTATTAGATACATACATATTATATAATATTTATATGATATAATTATTACTGCGGCGCACACGCATTATTATTATTATTAGGCACATAATATTATCATGTTTGGCCGGAATTGCCCGTTTAACGATAATCAAAAAATAATCGCGGGCCGGATTGACAATTTATTAATGATACGTTTCCGGCGCAAACACGCAATACCGCAAACGATGCAAACACACCGGTAAAAAAAAAAAACAAAATAATTATTACAGCCGACATTTTTTTACCGATGTTTTTAATGACTATTGATGACAAACATTCGAATGGCAATAATAACGATTTGTTACCATACGGATATCAATAGAATTAAACCAATAATAATTGGTCGACCGTACACACATTGTGCACCATAACATATTCATATATTATATACACAAAACGTGTTTATGTGTGCATATTTTATAATAAACGGCCGTGTACAATACATAATACTATTATGTAGGCCGCTACGGTTTTAAAAGTTCGTCACGCAAGCGCCGTGCACGAATCACGTCCGCGCCAAACGCAGAATAAACCAAAAACAACCGATTCGTTTGATTTACCTTTTTTTTTTTAAGTTCTGGCGAAGAAAAACGTCAGACTTGCAAAAAATAATAATACGACGGATTTAATTTAAGTGGTTTGGGTCGGTGTGGGATATGTGTTCGAGATGAACGAATATCATAACTGCAGTATTGAATTATATTAATTACCTATATCATTTTCATCGTTGTAATTAAAACCAACACGGATGATACTTGGAATCGTGTATGACGACGATACCTACGCTGTTATATTATCGATAACCTATAAGTTCTAATAATAATAAAAGAGCGTTGAATACGTGGGTTAGGTTAGGTAACAATAACCGTACAAACACATTTATAAACAGCACTTTACTACATTTTTTAAGACCAGCAGAAACGATGAAAAACGGCTAATAAAAAAAGCACTAAAAAATATCATAATGCCCGTTGTATATACATTCTAGTGTAAAATTATTAAGCGAGTCGAAAAAATTCTCGGAAAATTAATAAAAAAGATTTGAATTTTTTAAATGAATATCAGCGGGTATTGCTATAATTTGAATTTGAAAATGATTATAGAAATGGAATTTTTTACAGAATAAACACGATACAATACTTATTGTATTGTATTGTATTGCATTATTCAATAATTTGTATCCATATACCTACGCTTTGCTTAACGGAGATAAATTAAGGAAAATAATTATTACTCTACTTACAGTCATATTTGATGTAAAAGTCCGTTATCGGAGAAGTGAAATGTGCAAGTATTTATCGAATGAGATATTTCAAAACATTCGACGTCTATCACACGACAGAGATGGCTTCGGACTTTCGCAATCGGGACATGTTCATAAGCAGATGTTTCGATAGATTATTATGTTACAACATGAAAAAAATATAAACAATATTTGGTAATATTGTCTTGTTATTCTTGAAACATAACGAATTTAGACAAATAGTATTTATAATACTGAGAATCGAAAAACATGCAAAAATAAAGGACGAAATTATAGAAAATGTTTTTAAAAACATAATATTGTTATATTATTTTTTCAGGTTCTTGCTAAAGTGTACGCTGTTTCAGATTTAAAGCGGCCAAGTGTTTGCTAGGTTAGCAATAGGTTAGGTTATGTAATTTTATTAATTATTTTAAACAGTCCATATTCGTAGTAGGTATTGAAAATATAATCATACTATAACGCGATATATATAAAAATAAAATCTTGCCAGTGTAGGTATCTTATATACATTGTATAACATGTATCACATGAAAACATACTGCAGAATGTGTAGTTTGCAGTCTTAACCTGTTTACCTTTTATTTTCATGGGATTGCCATTTTTGGTGTATGTTTTTTCTCAATTTTCATGTATTCATATTTGTATTGAGATTTCTTATGCCAACAAAATTGTCCAATATTTTCGGATGACCCTCTACAGGCTCCCCCACAATAATACATTCTCCCGGAAATTTCACAAACCCCGCATAATACGATAGGATCAAGACAGTCGCGTTTCCGTTAACAAAATGAAGATCGCGATGTCGCGACAGAGAGAGAGAAAGAGAGAGAGTGAGAGAGAGAGAGAGAGAGAGAGAGAGAGAGAGAGAGAAAGAGAACCGTCGTAGTATGGGGTTGTGGCACTAACCCCGCACGCACATCCGGTCAATAAACTCTGATGCGGACAGAACGCTGAAAATAGGAAGCAAATGCGGCGGAAGTTGTATACAGTATACACAATATATACATAGTATATTTATATTACATTCATAGGTATCTAGAGTGACGTGAGTCGAGGAAATGTCTGTACGGCGGAAACGCTCGATAATGGTCAGCGCTGGAGTTGTAGTAAAAATAAATCGACGATCCTGCTAGATGTATAATAATATTATATTCTTATATTTATATAAGGACGACAAAGTAATTGAAAATATCGAAAGAAAATCGAACGGGTATAATAATATAGTAATGACGACAACAGCCGCGTAATATATTACTATATTACTGTCGAGTTTGCGGAAAAAACCTGCTGAAACTCAATCGTCAATCGCAACAGTCAGCTGTGCCCGACTACTTCCCAACCAACATCAAACAGGAAAAGGCTCCAGACCACCATCATCATCATCATCACGACGGCGGCGGCGCATCGTTATGTTATTATTAAAACGGCGCCCCAACGGTTTTTCGATAAATTTCCTACCAGTTTTATTGCCGTCGCCGCATTTTGCGTTTTTACACCGATTTTTCATCACCGTTCGCATACAGTTTAATATGTGTATATGTATATTGTAATATTATTATCGTTGTTTCCTTGGTTTGTTTTATTGACGATATCTCCATGCAATAATATTTGTTATACTTTATCGCATATACATACATATATACCAATTTCGAAAGACGATAATATTCTTTTTTACAGTGCCTAAAATCACGTTTGGCCACCACTGACAGAGTTAGTTTCCTGTTTGTGTGCCATAAAAAAAAAAAAAAAATCAGAAAAAAAGAACCAATAAAATGCTCAATAATATTTTCATATTGATTATTGTATTAAAGCGTGCGTTCATATATGGAAATTAAATCCCCTACGTATATATAAACTGGACGGTGAAATGTCAAACTGCTCCTCGGCCATATAAACGGGGGCCGGTTTACGACCTTTCCAGAGGACCTACCATAAAAAGGTCTACTCGACGGGTTGTTTTCTGGTTAATCTAAATCCGCGTATATAACGTCATTATTTCCCGATCGTATTATATTATTGTAACGATTACGTGAGCACGTTTTTATCGATCGGTGGAGTGTAAAATAATTATTACCAACGTTTTAGATTTTAATGCATAACCCATTGGCTCGTATTGAAAGCAATTTTAGTGTTGTGGAACACGTGTAGTGTTTGCAAAAATCGCATTCTTGAAATTATTCTAAATTATTTTAATTTTAATATACGTACCATAAAAATTTAGTTGGCGCATGTTCATAAATATATCAGCAGTTAGTTGAAAATGTATAATAAATATCAACGTATTAATGTTTTTGTAACAGAATAAAACACATCCGGTTTTATTTCAAAATTTGAAATTCAAACGATTATAAAAAGAAATGTGTTCGGTATTTATGAATTGTTGTAAGAAAACTTTGGTGAACAATTTTGCATTGAATGTACAAGCATTTTTATTCGTATTTCACATATAAAAATTAAATTCTCTTCTCTCCCATTAAATAACTAAGATAAAATAGTATTTTAAAATATAAAATCACAAAGATAATAAATTTAACATACAATTTTAAATCCTTAAAAATCGATTTAAACCACGTCTATAAGAATAGCTGAACTTTTTCGTAAAATAGTTGTGGTTAAAAATATTTAAATAGGTAGGTACATATTATAATAACTCAATTTCCAAAGTTTAAAGTCTCAGAGATAAAATATTTATTTTGTGAAGAAGAACAAAATAATAATTAAATATGATATTTTGTTCGAAACTAATTTGGTATGACAACAATTTTGTTATTTGTTAGAAACGTTGAGACATTTCTTCAAATACTACTGCAGTAGAATTCCAAAAATTACTCCCAAAAGAACTTCCGTATTCAATTTATAACCGATAAAATGCCTATATAAAAGTTATAGAGGGATTCCTTTTTTCAAAACATGTATTCCAATCTAATAAAATAATTGCATATTATAAAAAAAAATTCCCCATTGTATTATCGGTTAAGAAAATAAGATTCTCGCATTTTGTACACTATATTTACACATATTATTATTATATACATAAAACGTGCATGCAATTTATATTATCCTTACGGTATGAAAATATATAATTATATTATGTGATGAAATCCTCATAAAATAGCGTTATGAAAGAAAGAAATACTCCTACGTCTGACAATAATAATTTATAGCCAATATATCCATTACGCAATAAAATTCGAACGATTTATTTTTTTTTTCAAATTCGATTAAACACCCAGACGGGGTGCTTTTTGAAACAATATGCTGTGGTAACCTCCGTCTCCGCTCGATCGGCTGACACGTGAGAAAACTACTGCAGTTACAAACGTCAGGCTAAAGGCGTAAAACGTCTCGAGACGTTTACTTTTTCGATCGTATCATCTCACGTGTTACACAACCCTGGTTAGCGTTTACGTGTTTCTATAATATGTAGAACGGTATTAAACGGTATTTCTATAATGTGCATTTTCGGTCGTCAACTAAAAATAAAACGCGCATCGAAATTATGTACAACAAGTTTTTTGTGCGAGATCATAAAGATAATATAAAAATATCCGGATAAAACACGGCGGCGGACAAGCAATTACGCAACATATTTTTAATGAGATACCGGAATGTCAGTGCAAAACCATATTGAATAATGATGGATGGGATGTGTGCATAATATAATAATATGATCTTTGCGCTTAGGGTCATAATCTGACCTGCATAACAGTACCTATGCCCATTCGTAGAATTCCATAACCATCACAACATGTCTATATTATGTAGCTACATACTTATGATAGATAATTGAGCTCTATTATAATACATACCGTACACACGCGTACAAATTGTACAAAACCTACAGGTCGATCCATTAAGCCATCTACACGGATTTTATCGATGAACCTTTATGGTTATGAGAAAAACATATTTGAAGAATTTATAACATGTTATTTTCAAATAAAATTAATCCTACTTTCACAGTTTTTTGTTATAAAGGTTTTTAAGATTTTACTTTCTTTTTTTCTTTTAACAATTGCCTATAATTTACATTTAATAACTTAGAAATTAACGCTTTAAAAAAAAATAATAATAAATGTAGATACAAAATGTAGCAGTTATGTCGAGGAGGGACGGTTGTGGTGATGCTCCTCCTTGGAACTTGGTTAAATCCTTGTGATATTATGTGTTCATTATGTACATTTTAAATATTAAAAAATAATAATTTATGGCAATATTAACAATAAATATTATAAAAGTTTTAAAATACAGCAAGAATAAAACCTAAGTTTACTCGGACAGTTTTCGGCGCATGAGGATGAAAACATTTTTTTTTGCACATTATTTGTGCCATGGAACTGAATTTCCACCCACTTCTTATTCATAACTTATAAGCGTTTAAAGTTTAAATGACCAGAGTAATGCCGCTGCCGCTTCGTTTTTACTCAATAAATACAGTTATTTTTATACAGTATAATAATATAATATTGAGTTGGATCACTTTGTACAGAATACTACTATGGACGGCGTAAATAGAATATCATTTGACCTCAATACCTCATAGTTGTACTATAGAAACTCATAATCGTGTGGTGTGTGTATAATATGATATAATAATATAGTTGAAGTCATATACTGATATTACGCAAATGTGCAGCAAGTCTAATGGTCCTTCGCAATACTATGCAGTCCAAAGTGCCATATTTACAGGAACGTAATGCAAAAATGAAAAAATAAAACTATATGGAAATATTAGGTATATAAATATGCATTAGCAATTAACGAGAGATTAGATTTACACGACGATACAAAAGACCAAAACTTTAAACACTAATAATAATATACGCACGTTATATCATAATAATATATTATAGACGTAAATGTGACGTCGAAGTTTATTAGGTGTCTATATATACGGACAATCTATAATGATTGATAATCTCTTTATTAGTATGATAACTAATAAATAGTAATAATATTCCGAACGCAATGAAAACAAAATCGAATAAAACACGTCATACTAAGACAAAATGCCAAAGCTGTCGTGAAAATAATAATTAGACGAAACAAGAAAATTATTATCGTAATATTATTTTGAAATGCCGTACGATGAATCAAACGAGGACATATTGACGGACCTTAAATCAAGTGGTCGAGTATCGTATATTAACGCGATTTTATAACCGATGTACGTACACATACATATAACACGCGTTACAAGAAACGGTGGTTACTCGCATGTATTTGTATACGTTTTCCGGTAACGAAAATGAAAACTGTGCAGCACACGGTTAATCTCGAACGACACAGCCACGCGGGCGATAAATCTACTCGAGACCCGCCGAATTAAAACGTCACGATCTCGAACGCAAAGAGTTATTTGTTATATTCAATTAGATATTTCACTATATTTGTAGCTATAACGCCCCCGAAGACAAATTTACGCGTTTACGCTGCGTTAGACGAGTTTTTATTTGGTACGCGTATATACGTCGGGGACAAAAACATTTTTGCGCCGATCCGCCTACCTGTCGGAGCCAAGACGGAGTTTCTATATTAAATAATATTATTGTATTACAATATATAAGTCGATGTACAGTGTACAATGATATTATAATATTTTGCTTGTATTATATGCGTGAGTGTGTAAATGTGGTCGATACGTATGTTATGTCCATGTCGATGTTTATCCAAATATCTCGTGGTTTCAAAGTTACTATAATGATTAGGGCTAGGAACTTCATACTCTAAAAAACCTTAATATACACATGTATTTATGCCTTTAACAATTATCCTAATATATGCGAAAATGCTAAATTATGATATTGAAAATATTTTATTTTTTGTTAAAAAATCAAAAATTGCAAATGTATTTATTATTTAATAAGGAATTTTTCTTTTGGCGTTTTTAATTTAATTTTCAAAAAAAAAGCAGCTGTAACTAGTCTAGAATATTATATTAACTATATTAATTCAAGACGAAAACAAGTATGATACGAACAGACGAATTGACATCAACTGATCGTATTCGGCGTATTTTTATCGACCGACTTTATGTTTTTTACAACTCACAAATGATTGGGAATTCACACGGTAAATATATTATTAGAATAATTTATATTTAATCATTTTAATCTATTTTTTCCAATTTCCAGAAAATTAATTTCAAATATTGTATAGCACGTATATGTAAAATATTATTCTTCATGACATATAATATTATTTAAAATTGTTATATATTATATACTATATGTAGTATATAAAAGTATATAATACGTACTTAAAATACAAATATAATAAATATGCACTAACAGGACCGGCGCAATAAGGGGGGGGAGGCGAGCAGGGCACTGGCCCGGGGCCTCGCGCTTTTATGAGGCCCTCACGAATCAAAACTTATATATAATAATATATACAACCTTAGCGATATATGATTTCGCCCAGGGCCTCGCAAAAGCTAGCGCCGGCCCTGTGCACTAATGAGAAAAAGAGGTAAATATACAAAATAAAAATGATTGTTTAAAAATATGTCTAATATAAGTTTATAATTTATATTATTAAATTAATCGGTGGTAAAATAAAAATCAAAAAAAAATAAATAAATAAAATGATACACCTGTACCTGTACTACTTAACCTATAGTTTACAATTTTAGTAAACTTGGAATAATATTTTCTTGAGTGTTGTACACAATGCATTCAAAGTGAAATTTTACTGTTTCGGAGTAATTTTTTTCTTTCTATATTATAATATTTATTTGAAGTAGCAGTGAATATATTTTTTATTTTTGTTTGGTACTTTGTATTATTCATACCCGTTGAGGATATAATAGCTCTCTGTATTAAATTTAAAATTATAATAAACTCAATACCACCTCTTTCAGAACAGTCTGTCACGTTACAAGAAAAATACAATTAGAGAAAAACGAAGATAATATGACAATGAATTAATGTTTTTCAAATAATTTCTTTGAAGCATATCCATACTTTACAATTTCACAATATAATCTCAGAAATTTTCATAATAACAATCAAGACTTTGGAAAGTTCACAGCGATATTCTAGGAATCAAAAGCAATATTAAATGTAATGTGTATATTATTAATAACAAAATATAATTTCTTAACTATATGTCAAGTAGGTATCAATATTCTATTAACTATCATTTTTATCGAACAATACAAGAAAGATCCATCAAAGTGTCGGCTTCATCAATCAAAAACTTTTAGATTTTCCTAACTATTTTGATAATTTTGAGGTGGGGCGGTCCAACCTAATAAATCAAGAAGGTGTTTGTCGAGAAACGGGTGTGGTTTAATGGTGTGTACTATAATATTTTACTAAAAACAGTCAAAAACACAATAATTTTCGACACATACCTATACTACAAAATAACAGTTTTTTTTATGACAAGTATTTTTTTCTTAGATACTCAAATGTTGTCAGAGAGCTATTGGTTTTGAAATGATGCATTGGAAAATTGACGTATCAGTTTTTACGGTGTTTTTCCAAATACACATTTGGGAGCAGTAAAAAAACTTAAAAACTTTTCGTTTTATCGAAAATTGAACACAGATGGTTGACACTTTAGAAAGGTAATTTTTTGAACTTGCTAGTGCCTTGTATTTTTGAGAGAGCACCTTGAAAACTGGCGAAACACGTTAAAGAAAGATAGACAAATTATAACGATTTTATTTTTCAAATGCAATAACTCATCGTCGCTTATTTCTAATATTTTGAGCGTAGCGCTTTCGGTGACCAACTCGATTTTCCACAATATTACATTTTTATACTCACAATATTTGCTTCTATTAGCACGGCATTGGTTTCCAAAACGACATTATGATTCGCAGATTGATATCGGCGCACCGACCGTAAACGATGGAAGTAAATATATTTTATTAGTGCAAAATATGTTTAAAAAAACTTACAGGGCATACAATCAACGTCCGTTTCACGTCGAGTAATAATTAAGCTACCTATTGCAGAATACCGTGTAAATTGTACAGTAATGTTGTTCAAAGCCGTGAATAATGTGTTTCCAAATAAAAAAAAAATAAATAAAAAGGACAAAATGAAATGATGAATCGTGTCGTAGATCAACAATAGAGTAGTTTAATACATTATCCGTCATTTGCTGGGGCATACTAGCACATGGAAATTTGGCAACGTAACAGTTATGCGAAGACCCACCGCAATAAATCATCCCTTGTTCTCTTCCCTAAACCTAAACACACACCGCTCACTACCGTATTATGTAGACGTCAAATCTGTTCCTATATAATTTAACGTGTTGAACTCTGTTGAATATTCATATGAGGTGTGGGATTCATATATATTCTATGGTACGTTTTGTTTCTTTAATTTTTAATAAAATATATCAGATTGACAGCTTATTTTACGATTATAGTTAATTCCATGATGCCGTTATTATATTCATTTACGGGTTTTGTGTTTATGCGATTCTTTGAAACTGCCATACTGTAATAATGTTATTATGCGCCGCTCTAAACATGACTATAAACTCATAATTACAAAATTCGCTTTAGTGCACGAAAATAAAATTTATCAGCCGGCCGTGTTTAAAAATAAACACATCAAATTTCAACAGAAATTACTGGTGTTTAGATGTGTTGAGGGGTTTTCAACACGTATTTTATTGAAAACCCGTACGCCACGGAGGTGTTATTACTGAATAATATAATACACCATTTATTATTTCTGTTTCGTGCCGTTCTACAATATTTTCGTTTATTAATACCCACCTAAAATTCTGTGTTTGTTGTTTTCATATTAAAATAATTTATAGTGCCCAGGTATAACCTGCTCCTCCTATCCGCTTATGGCGTTTGTGAACGTCTAGCGCTGTGTGTTCCTATTGCATAATCTCTGCCGATCCCGAATAAATTTTTCCCCGCCCCCCCCCTGGGCGCTCCGCGGCAAACACGAGTCGAGCACTTTACAACGCGAAAACTCTGCAGCCCCCGCCCACTCCGCGATTTAATCTCTGGCCGCCGTCGCCGTTGTACGTATCCACAAGAACTGCAATAACACATAATCGCGTTATAATAACATTATATCGCTGCACAACACGCGAACACATAAAAAAAGTGTACGGCCGTGTGCATCGTGCAAAGCTATTATACTGCTGCAGTTATTATGCCAGTCAGAAGTTCGCGTTTCGACCGATCGTCGTGGCGCTATCCCCTCGGGCCGGACGCAACACGGAGAGACGTGTCACACTCGGCCGTGGCGTGTGTAAACGGACGTGGCGTTCCTCTGCGGAAGACACACGTCGACACGTGACATTCGGCGTCCAGTTTTCGAGCGATCGCGATAAAACACGCAAAGCCACGCGGCAAGTCTGTGTTTTGGCCGTGGCCTTTGATAAACCATACGACTATGTTATTATAGAGCGGTCGTGCCAAAACATTTGTTTTATAGAATATTACGCTAGTCTGTCGTGGCAGTGTTTGCCCTATAGCTGCGCTATGACCGGAGACAACCAACGCGACAGACGCCAAATATGTAGGTACGAAACCCGTAAAATTCGTTTGAATGAAAATTAATTAACGATATTGCCGACGCTGTTCAATTCGGTTAATACGATTTCACACCCGTGAAAAAACTTTTGACATTTCTAACGGTTTGCCCATCCGATATTATTTGGGATGTTATAATTTGTGGTTTTAATGATGAAACTATAGTCACCGGGGACGATCTGCCATACTCTTGTTAAATTATATAAAGTTGTTAAATATTTGTAACTGTTGTAATCGTAATTTAATTTAGTACTGTCGATAAAATATTATGCTGTATATGATCGTCGAGATATTTTATTTATTTAGGCTCTTTTAAACAAACGGTGTTCTGCTGTAACGAAAATAAAATATTACAAACATTTGTATTATGGCCAAACATACTAATATATTATAAAGACCTCGGTAAAAGCTGCATTAAGATTATAAAATGATTTATAACGACTGCAATCTACTTATTATACACGTCTAAATCTTTAATGTAGAATATATCTTATACGTATAACGTATAAACCCTGTATAATATGTTTTGTGTACCAATTACATCGCAATTTATAAATTCCATCTATTTGTATAACATAATATATAAGTATTCTATAAATACCTATGCTATATTGTACATCGGTACATCACATTTATTTTATTAAAATAAATACTTTTGATTTTTTTACTATAATAATTCCTGGAACAAAAAATATTTATTTAATATTTTTTAAATAACTCGAATACATATTTAAAAATGTGGTACTTATCAAGTTAGTAAAACAAACTGTCGTTATATTAAATATTTTCGAGATATTTTATAATATAGTTATAATATGATAATATAAATCGAGTATTATATTTTAAAGTCTTTTAAAAGTTATGAAATTGCAAAATTACATATTTTATCATAAGAAAAAAAAACTAACAATATCATCATAATTCGTGATATTAATTAATTTTATGATTTGAAGCTGATTTTTTAATTTTAATTATAATATTCTCGTATTCAGTTTACAGGTCTCCGAAATTTAAATTGCAAATTGTATAAATGTTGTATAAAAATATTTAAAATAATTTTTTTAGATAAGAAAAATCAATATCTTATTAAATTTATATGGTATTAAAATGAAAAAATAATAATGAATGTTTCAGTCTAAAATATATTTTTTCTCGTGGATTTTTAGTTATTATTTTTAATCTCCTTATAAACTACTGTAATATAATCATTAAGAAATGACTGTTGTAAAACTAGGTGCATACTATACAAAAATAAACGTAACAACATAAAGTTGACAAATCCTTACATTCCTCGGATTTGAGAATTAATTTGTTGACAGAAAAGTAAAACATCGATTGTCGTAAAATTGTGTAAAATAAAAATGTAAAGAATATTGTGCTTTCTGTTGCTTTATTAAAATAATTTTTCCTATAGGTATGGTGTTTTCATATATCCTACTAAATTCACAAGAAATTAAAAATCGTTAGTACGAACTACGAATTGATAATTTATTATTAATTATATTGTGTAGTGGTATACAATGTTCAATCACTCACCAAATAGTATAAATATACAATGTATAACAATATTCTACAGTGGTTTTGAATTGCTTATATTTGTATTTTATTTATACAAGCATCGTTCACAACAATGAATCCATAATAGAATTTTAACAGTGACATTATGGATCACAATGTGAAAATGCATAGACAATAATAATAATTATTATCTGATCAGAACTTCTCGACGATGCATTGAACTCTATGACACGAAGGCTTTCATAAAAATATTGCAGTAACGTACTTATTTTTCTTTTCCGTGTATCCTGTGCAGACAGAATACATAGGATGTTAATTTATGAGTCGATATTAATAAATTTAAATTTTAGCTCAGCAAATTCTTATTGTATTTACTGAACAGATATTAATTTAATTATAGTTAAATTTCAACAATAATTGTACAATATCAAACAATAAGTAAACTAATATGTAATTATAATTTACATCAAACAATGAAACGTAAATTTAGAGTATTTTGTCAATTGACTAAAGAACGCGCAGGTTTCACTAATATCTAATTATACATCATAGCTGCGCTAGAGTTCAGCGCGCTTATTGAATTTATTTGCAGATAATTTTTGCAAAAGTAAATTAGATTGTAATCAAACCATAGAGTGATACCTACTAAAATGTTTAACTTCTCCTATTAAACGTTAAAAAATAATAATAATAATGGCTAATAAATCGATAGTTTTAAAAGGGATTACACAAAGTATTTTTGTACATGATCATATTTGAAATAATTAAGAAAAAAACACATTTAAGATGATTGATGGCCACTAATGAAAGAGGATTATTATTTGTATTTTTTTAATGAGGTATTTCATTATACTATGGTGTTTGTATGGTTGGCTAACAAATTTAAAACAATGTAAATAAATTATTTAAATATCGTTACAAAGAAGATGCATTTTTATATTTTAACGAAACACAATGAAAAACTTATTCCATATTAAATATTCCGACAAGTTTAAAAGTTAAATAATAACAGTATTTTCTTCATAAACTTTTGTTGATGTAGCGGGGAACGTTGGTTTTTGTTATTACATTTCGATTGGGCTACATTTTGAAACAAGCAACTATTCAGGTCATTGTTTTTTTTTTTAAATTATACATTTTTTTAAAGACAAGGCATGTACACATATACATTGAACGTCACTTGAATTCGTATCTATGAAACTGTACAATGTAGTTAGGGAGTTCTATAAGATTTTCTCTGTGACGTTGTACGGTGTAGGTACTAAAAAATAAAAATAAAAACTCCGATAATATTATTATTCTGAAAATTAGCAAGTATACTCAACCTCCTCGCAATTTATTTAAATGCATAGTGTTGCACCAAAATAAGTCTGTCACTATTATATTATATTAAACGATGTAACGGGCAATGTGGCTTTGGCGGTATTATAGACGGATGGCACAGTTATGCAAAGGTTTAGCGCAAACCATTAACACAGGTAATATCTCTGCAACGTGCCACAAGACAGACAGTTTATAACGATAAAATCGTATATATCGGTTTAAGTAAAAAATATTATGCATAATTCGTTCATGGAAAGGGTGGGGAGTTAAAACAGTTGAACACATCCGTTAATTACCGCAACAGTGCTTAGACTAATCGGTCACAAGACAAAATATATATAATAGAAATACATAGGGATCGATTTCCAAGAAAAATAATTAATTCGTGAACTGCAATAATGGCTACACATTATGGCCGGTAAACCAGTGTTGTAAAGAAGATCGTTTATATGGTCAGTAAAAACAACGAATCCACATAAATATAATAATATAGACATTACTTCTGTAAAATAGTTCCTATAGGCTAGAGGTATATCGTATATGACACGTTTGGCAAAATATCAACTTCGTCGATAATTGGAGACGATTTGGACAATAAACAAAATCTAATTGATTATCCGTTGATCTACATAAA
The DNA here is from genome assembly GCA_020882235.1 of Schizaphis graminum. Lineage (NCBI taxonomy): Eukaryota > Metazoa > Arthropoda > Insecta > Hemiptera > Aphididae > Schizaphis > Schizaphis graminum. The sequence continues at coordinate 92,077,350 of CM037032.1, forward strand.
ATAATTTATGATTTGACTAATTATATTTTAAAACCACGATTTTAAATCGTGATATATACATAGTAATTAAATCTCCATTAAGTCTTCGACGTAAATCATAAGAAAAATATATTTTTAAAAATAAAATAATAGGTACTTATTATTATGTAAATTCGCATACTATAACTATAAATATTACAATTAGGTTTACTTCATTAATTTATTATAGTAGAACAAATTCAACAAAAATATGAATAATAAATAATAACCATTATTAAATTAAAATATTAAGATAACATCTATAATTGAGATTAAAATATTTTTTATGAATTTAAATTACATTAAAATTTATGATACACTATTATATTGTATATTATGTTATTAAAAAAAAAGACACTAACTAACTTCAAAGATAATATCACTTTTACCCTTGTCCTCTTATCCAGTGTTAAAAAAGAAAAAAGAAAGATTTTAATTAAGAATTATGTTCAAAACCACGTTGTAATTTGTGACACAGGTGCAATTTGGACTACCTACTTTGAATATTTTAGAATTGTGCTTTATGTACGTCTTTAATAACGCGTATTTTACCAAAAATGTATTATATTATAATTTTATAATAATCACAGTAATAAACCGTAACGAGTAACCATAAATATGATACGTAGGACGTAGGTACACAGCGATAGACCGGTTAGGTGATTCATCAAATATGTATAATAATGATAATAAGAGTAATAATAGGTAGGTTTGTCAATTTCAGTAGATTGGCAGTTATTATAGCGATCAATAGAAATTTAGATTATGAACAGACTATACAGCAGACGGTCAGCAAGATCATTACAAATAATTGTACATGATTGAATGTGGGTTATTTTTTACGACTGAACGTAAAAATTTAAACACGTAGACAGATTAAAAAATAACTATTTGCAAATGGATCACATTAAGAAATCGAACTTGATTACGTTAAAACAGAAAAATAAAATAAATAATAATAGTGTAGTTATCAAAAAGAAATTGTCGGAAACCCAGTTTACGCGGCAGGTTAGTTAGGAAATTGTATAACTGAGCTTTATTGAATCGACAATATAATGGATCGCATGCAAACGTTTATATAATAATAACAGATCTGTAAAAATTACTATTTACAGTTTGAATTTTTAATGGCCAAAAGAAACTCTTTGCTAGGTCCAAATGACGCTACTGCCGCCAAACGCGTAGTCCTTGAGGTGACTGTAAATATGTTATACTTTAAATCGCTTATTAACTTATAACTTATTAATTAATCAAACTGTGTTCGGTCTACTTATATTTGAATTTCATTATGGGACAGTAATAATGAAATACTATGCTGAAGGACAGCGATGTCTGACGAAAACAAATGACAATATTTTGTAACAATATACGGACATATTTATATTATTGTGAATTCGCATCGTTTGAATTTAATATTAAAAACTAATCAACTTAGAAAACTCATCCAATGTACATAAGTTATGTAACATAACAATTATAAAATAAAAAAAAAATTGAGGTACTAATAAAAGAAACAAGATTTATATTTTAATTGTTTACGATAAATATTAGATACACTGAATAGTTGTTTTGGATTATCAAATTGCATTATTAATTATTTTTAGTTAATGTTCACGATCATTTTCACACGTTGTGAAAATTGGTTTTATTAATAAATAATTTAAACAAAGGCGAAAAATATAATAGGTATCAGTCAGTTCACAGTTGTCAGTTGTCCAGTGTAATAAATTACTTATTTTAGTTAAAGTAATAATACTGTAAAAGCAAATTAAATTTACTTGATAATTAGTAATTACTAACGGACGAGTGCCAACATCATCATTTATTTTCACATACGTATTTATATACATAGAAGCAGAGATTTTAAATTAACGACGTGTACGCAAAGATAGAGTTTACTAAAATTAATTAGGACCGTTCTACTCGTAATTACGTGTTCTTAAAACACCCAAGTTCCACACACACATATTAATCAATTAAGTTGTCCTTTAATTAGTAGGCGATCGTATTTAAAGCCATATTAACGCTTTTCCGACCATTCTAGACATTGCTTTTACTGCTAAAATTTATATTAATCATATTCGTACAAAATTCACTATGTGCTTTTTTTGTCTATACGCAATATTGACACGGTTTGGTGGTAAAGCCTTGCGTAACTCAATCATTTTTTCTCCTAACTATTCACACAATAAAAAATGTAATTAGCTTGATCAAGTTTGGTGAACTACACATAAAATAAAATTGTAAAGTGTAAAGTTTATGTCAACATATCATAATAACAGTAGGTGTTATAACATTAGTTGTAAAATAGTGGTTATAATAATAGTTACTAAATATTATTATTTTTTTTTTACTATAATTAAATTTTTTTTGAGTATAAATTATGCGTATTGAACCTAATCTTTGAGTATTCTGATTTTCGTAGATAAGCCTTAACTTTTTATTTATTTTCCAGATTTTGTTGGTAATTTAATTTTATTTAAAAATGCGATATACATCTATAACAACATTGAAGAATAAATTCATTATAACATCAATAAAATCATTAACAGTACTGTTATTTTGTCAATTTCCTTGAATGTTTCCTATCGTTAACCTTCAATCTCCTTATTTATTTCAAACAAATTGTATGTAAAATTTCCATTTTTATTGATTGATTTTGTCAATATATTCTATTGAATATTTTATATGATTCTTGTAGCTCACCAGCTTTTATTTAAAAGATACTATTATTGGCGTATCGAATACTCTAGTTTCGTTTGTGTATTACGTTTCGAGAACAATTTTGTTGTATTACATATTATTGTAATATAAAAATATAATAATCATATTTAAAATACTTCGTATGTTGCCGTTACTTTGTATAAACGATTAATGGTAATGTGTTTTTTTTAAATTTAAGATTAGATATTCTAATATTTTATGGGGTTATCGAATAATATTGGTCTGTGAATTTAAATAAATAAAAATATAATATAGTTAGTCCTTAATGCTAAACCTCTCTTTTTCACACGCTACTGCACGACTGGGAAAAGGATTTAGTCGAGTAGAAGATAATACGAGACTTTCGTCTGCTGTTTTCCGAGCACGTCGTCGCTGGTCTTATGCACATAGTACACAGTGTACTAAGTGTCTACACACGTAATACCACATACGTGTTTACGACGATCGAGAAATAATAAAATTACTATATAAAATTCGAAACAAAACGCGCAAGTCAGATTGTGTTTAGTAAACGAAAAAGAACTCACGGACATAGATGTTGGACAAGAGCGTGGCGGGTAGACAGAAGACGAGCACCAGTATGTCGGCCACGGCCAGGTTGACGATAAAGTAGTTGGTGACGTTACGCATTCTGGGCGATCGGTAGACGACGGACACCACCAGCAGGTTACCGACCAACCCGACCAGGAATACCATTGTGTACGCGAAGCAGTAGACGGCCGTCATGGCAGGGCTGTGTCTGTACCAGAGCTCACCGGGGCCGATGCCACCGGAACCGCCGGCCCCGGAACCGCCGCCCACTCCGCTACCGTCGTCTTCGTCGTCGTCCACGGCCGTCCCGGAACCGTCGACGCGACCACCGGAACCGTCGCCGGATCCGTGTCCCGATACTGTGGACGCAACGGCCGCCGATTCGGTAGACGACACTGGCGCCAGCATGTCGAACAGCGAGTTTCCTAACATGTCCATCAGGCCCGGTTCGATGACCATCTTGCTACTGCTCGTCCTATGCTCCTCGACGATTCTATATCCACTGCTCTCGATCCCTTTCCTCCGCGATGCGGGGGTATATTATTATTATTATCTCGATTAACGAGAGTTAATAACAATATCAAACCGGACACCGGTGATGATGCAGGGTTACCCGACTGCCGACGACGATATCATCGTCCGTCCGGTTAAGTTGTACAAGAACAACACTGCAGGCAGCGTACCTATACGTAGAGTATTATAAATGTTATAAAATACACAGTACACATTTGGGGGGGAGGTGAGGTGAGGTGTCAGATCGGATTAGCGCTCACATCATACACATTATATTCCAAAATGATACGTGTCCGTAATATTATACAGGCGTGTTCACCTATATTCCCATCCGCGCGCGAGTTCCCGCGATCACGTTGATACCGACAACCGTTGGGTCGTCACACTACGATACGGGAATGCGGCGTGGATGTTTATGGCGGTTAGGCAATATAATATAATTATAATAGAGGACCGAAGTATACATTACATAGTTGTTATTTTTGATTTTTTTGCAATCTACTCAACAATTACTTACCAAGGATATATTTTCGGACAGATACCTGTTGCTGAATCTCAGGACAACACCGTGATACAATACTCAATCGTTACGTCACTGTAAGCATCAACAGCTCGAAATGTGCACAATACAACACATAATATATATAAAAAATATATATTATAGTGTGCACGGGCGCGTATATTATCGTTACGATTAATATCAAGAGGTGTAAATACGACGTGGAGGGTGAACGTCCGGTAAGGCGGGTAAAACGTCCGTACGGCGTGGCGCTCGGCGACCGTGTGGCGTGCGTACGTTTTCGGTTTTGCGGAACTCCCGGGCGGTTCCGCTGCCGTATATCCACCGCCGCTCCGACCCCCGGTACCCTTCAACCAACCCCTAACAGGCCGTCGCTCTACTACTCCCGACCCGCTTGAAGACGAGCGGACGACACCTCCACCACCATCGCCATCCCCTTTATTTTTTTACACGCTACATCACAATGTAATATATCTATACCTATATAATATGTATATGCGTACATAGGCGGCTTGAGAGACGGCCATATAGCGTTACCGTACCGTGAGCGATAATCTCGCTCGGAATCGTTTTTTATTCTTATAGTTTTTTCTTGTTTTTTTTTTATCTTCTTTTTAACCGATGAGATGCATATTCCATCAGCTTTACTGCGATGATGCGTGTGTGTGTTTTGTTTTTGTTATTATTGTTATTGTTATTGTCTCTTAATCTCTACGTTGAACGCTTTCTGCGTCGTCGTGCTTGAAAAATTTCATGCAAAACCTCCGTGCGGATCGGAAATGTCTAAGCCTGAGCTAAATTGTGGATTTTTAGGCCCATAATAATGTATTATCAAATTTAAGCATGTGGTTAAATGTTTCACCTATTACTTCCTCGAAAACGGCACTCTGTCAACTGAAAATTATAAAATAATCCTATAGGTAAACCGTAAACATTTATTAAGTTATAGCAAAAATATAATCTAACTGTTTTCATGTCCCCATAAAATGTAAGTGGTACTTCACGTTACTGACCTAGACGCATTACACGCACACGTTGAAATGCCCTTGTGCGGTCGTAGTTTCGTGTAATGAATAGCTACTGAAAATCGCTGAAAAATGTCGAAGAAACGCCAGTAATCTCGATGAAATTATTTGTAAAACCAATTTACATTCCTCGCCGATTCACTCGCAGTCCAAAACACGATGACAATAAGCCCCTACACCCAAGAATACATCACTGATAACTGCACGCACGCAATAAACAAACTTATCGTGTATCATTTTATGGGAATAGTTCTAAGTAGTTTGCGCATAGAGTTATGCAATATAATGTGTATAATATATTGATATGTACAGCTATTATATATATATATACCATAGGGTTCTATTGCAAAAATAGTATTCGCATTCGCATAAGGCTTAATTGCACACGATCTGAATTGTACTAACTGTAGACTCTATAGCAATGGTTGGTATTTTTTTTTTAATCATAATATGTGGGTTTTTTATTTTAACTTTTCATTATAGGTCAGATTAATACTTGGAAATATTCAGAAATACTTGACCTTGTACAGACGGCGATCGCATTTTAAAAAAAATCCAATACCTACCTATATTTTTTTATTATTTATTGATATTTTATGTATTATACTATATAACTATAATTTATTAATATAACATAACTAAAAATAGACTAATTAAAATATCTTAAAAACGTTACATATTTTTGTGAGCCACACAAAATTGCATCACAGCAGTGGTGTACAGAATACTATATGTATTGATATAAAATAAAATTATCAAGTATGTTACAACATCTAATAATAAATCCTTTGATACTACAATGAAGTGTTACAATTTTTTTATGAGTACGATCATCCACGTATCATTCAAAGCATAAACTAAAATGATTTTTTTTCATAAAGCTCGGTATAATAGAAATAACTAGGTTGATGTTTAAAAGGACGTGGGAAGACTTCCGTTCAGTAAGACAGTAAAACACTATTTTAAGCGAGACTTGAAACACAGAGATGTTACGGTTGATTTGATTATGTACAATGTAAAACCTATTTCATTAAATTGTTTATCAAAAATAAATATCCACAAATTCATCGTTAAAATATCTATTACATCATATTAGGCGGAATAGTTTTCAAAACTTACTAGGCGTACTGTTTAAACTGATTAATTTTAAAAATATAAAACTATTTGATTTATATATTTATTAAAAAACTAAAATTCATAAATCCTAATAATAATAGCCATTGAGGACGGAGTAGAGTTTCTATTGTTTCATATTTTGTCACTAAAAACAATAAGTAAAATTATACTATTAAAATATATAGGCTGAATGAGTATTTTATTCAATATATCCTTATGTCTCTGTATATTTGAGATCTAAAATGCAATATACATATTTATTTAAATAATATGAATAATTCTGAACATGTTTTATTAATATATATTTTTTTTATAGCAAACTAGTAATTGTATTTTATTTCATTTTTACATAATATATGTATTTTACGAAACAAATATTATGCAAATTCTAAAAAAATTGTATTGAATTGTAATAATTAATACTCTAACATAAACATTAGATGATTATTTTCATAATGGCGTAAATTAAAATAAACCTACGTAGACTTAAAGGCATATTTTTTTCGTGATTTATAAGAGCATATACAAGCAAACCATAAAATTATATTCTGATGTTATTTAATTTACTTAAACCTAAGTATCAATCACAATATAAATTTACATTATTATTTTGATGTGATTAGATCAGCGGAGTCAAATTATTCAGTTAAATTTGTAATAGATGTGAAGTGGTCAGTCTTTTGGACTAAAATCCTTAAGGGAGAACCGGTTTTAATTATTAGGCAATCAATGAACTTGCACAAGTGGTGTAGCTAAATAGCCTATTCAGGACGCCGTGTAAGTATAATTGTATACAAAAAACCTTACAAGACACTAAACAACTGACCTAATGTCGGTAAAGATAACTAGACTCACACAAAAGTAAAGAAATTTAAGGATCATATCCTTGTTTAATCTTTACAAATTATGCTTCAGTAAATTTAGTTCAGTTACTTCAAATAAAATGTTTATTAGTTATTCTGATTCAAATGATTCAATACGATCAACAACAGACTTTTTAATTTTGAATAAATTATTTTGTAACTAAAAATTTTAATTAAATTATATCCTATTTTATCAACGTTTTAAAAATAAAAATTCGCAATATTTACAATATTCAAATTGTATTTAGAATAGTGCAATATACATTAAACCTATCAATAATACTTAATACCTCATATAATTTACATTATAATATTACACATTCTAAATAAGAAGTATTGTAAATCAAACATCATGTTATATAATGATGTGTAATTACAATATGTAAATTGTATGCTTATTACCCATCTGATATGTCTGACTAGAACCATAAAATATTCTATTATGCCTCACGCGAGATATTCTATACCACACTATGAAAAAGCACAAATTTAACAAATTGAAAAAGTATATGATATGAGGCGTTTAACACGTTAAAACGTTAAAACGTTTTTAATAGACATTAATGTATGATAATATGTTACATAATATTCAGTCTTAACCTAACCTCTTATAAAGTAATAAAAACAAAACCAAGATTAAGCAATTAAAACATTCAGATTGTGGATGAATATTAAAAAATATAATATGTATTATAAAACAATATGATGTAATTATTAGTAAATATTTTTTGTAAAAAGAATAATTTGGATCACTTTACATTATCTTCATTACATAATTCAATTTACATTTTTTGTATTTATATTATTTATTTATCGTAGCATATTGAGGCACCTAATATACATTATATATTTTTAATGTGAATTTTTACAAAAATAAACATTATATCCTTTTTGTACTCACATTATTATTAATATGACTAACCAGTCGTTTTAAAATTATGAAAACACATCTTTGGCTAGAACGAACCAAATCATAAAAGTAAATCCAAGTACAAAACATTTAAATTTTTTTAGAACAGCTACTCTGGACTTTTTATGACTTTTGCAGAGGTAGAGAATAGTTTTATTTGTCCTGACTACCAAAAAAAATATCTTTTCCGTAATAATTAAAATAATTTGCTCATAAGAAATATTATTATATTAATATTATAATAACACATTTTAAACTATTATTTTTTTTTATAATTGTTGTACGTAAACCCTATGTTAAAAATTTAAGTATAAACAAATAAAATAACAGTTATTAAAAAAAAACAATAAATAATTAAAATATTAACTATATTTTATTAAATTAATGCTAAATTAGCTTAGGTTTGTTTTTATTTTTGGATGGAAAATATAAAATAAAATATTGAGTGTCATCAACTTAAAAATATCGTGTATCTATACCCCGGAGAATAATAATATTAATGGTCCATAATATATTATATATAATATGTTCTATATGCGCTTATTGGTATTGAAAAATCGTTTAAATAAAATTTAGTAAATCCATAAAAATATCAAATATATCAATTGCCAGCATATATTATTATTATTACACGAATAGCATATTACATTATAACTAGTAGAAACGATTTAAAATCAATAACGGGAAACAGTGATAATATGAAAAATAATTTATTACGTGTCGGCGCATTTAAGATATCTGCGTTAAAAGTGTATTCGACCTAGAAATGTGACTTTTTTAAAAATTTAAATTTATCATATTGTTGTTTCATAACAGTTTTGTAACAATAAACTCTACATTATAGACTAACACACACTTTACTTTCTTTTAAAATAAAAGGATCTAAAATCTTTAGTACTATCTGAAAAGCATGAAAAAAAAGTTTTATTGTAAATAAAAGTTTTGGACACTGAAACGGAAACAAGTGAATTGCCTATTTAGAATGCCGTAAGAATTGCATCACGTAACAAAGCAAAATACGATTAGATTTTAGTTTTTTTTCGTCTTTTAAGTCTTGACAAACTGACTATGGGACTTGTTTCAAACTTAAAACAAACAGAGTTTTTTATATTATATCCATGTATTTGAAAGCAATGAAAGCATGAATGAATGATTAATATTGCAACGTTAAGTTATAAATATATTACATAATTATTATGTTTTTATGCTTAATTTTATTTCCAGATAAATTTTAAATACTACATTTATACACGAAAAATTGCCGAGTTATATTATTAATTAGTATTATAATATATTTAATTATTCAATCTGCGTTGATTTTTTAATGATTAATGCAATTTCTTGGTTTATATACATTATACAAAACATATCAAATATGTAAATGTAATGTTAAGCAATATAGTAAATCTAGTTTCTAGGATATTATATAAAAGCTAAGTATTGTATAAATGATTATTTTTTTTATGTATAGTTAATGTCGTAAATACTTTAATAGATGCTCTATTTGAAATAATTTTTAAAATATTTTATTTATTATTGTGTGTTTTAAGTTCTAAGTGATGCTAAAACACTATCAAGTAACTGCGTTGTCTGTCTGAAATAATGACCTACTCAACATTCAAATAATATCCGTTTAGTTTTTTGCTTGTATTTTATATTGTTTAATTTTTTAGAACTACCTTTAAAGTGGATTTACTCTACGTTTATTGCCATACGGAATACGTACTATATTATAATATAAGTTATTATTACTACAGTACCTAATGTTTATGTATTTTACTTTTATAGCAAGTTTCCAAGGCAGATATGCAATATACAAATGCTTATAGCTAGTAATGTTAAGAATTGATAGGATAAAAATAAATAAAATGTGTCTAAATTTATATGCTTTTGCGAGAAACACTATTATAAAAAAAACTATTTAATTTTAAGTAAAAAACTGTACAAAATTCAGTTAAAATAATTTAAGATTAATAGTATGTACCTACATCGTCTTATTTTTATTTTTTAAATTTATATTTGTTTAAAATAATTTTTCTATTAAAGATTTTTTGAATTCAGCTTCTATAAAATAAAGTTAAAACTTAATACGATTTCTGTATAAAACTATAAAAGTTTCAAGTCTTATTACCTGTACTATCAATTGTATATTAAATAATTTTACAGTCCATAGAGTAGCTAATAAAACTTTTAGAGCAGACGTTAAGATGTGTCCTTAAATATGAGCAAAAACAAAACAATCAAATAAGATACATAATTGTAAAATTAATAAAGCTCTACTCATTATTTAAAAGTAAATATTAAAAACGATTGAATGGCATGATTTAAAAATAATTAAATCTAAAAAAAATATTGTAACAAAATGTTAATGAATTTATTTATTATATAATTGTGTTATGTCAGGTTAATGAGGTTTGTAAGAACTTAAGATTACTAAGGCAGTGGGGAAGTTAATACTCACCCGGTTCCCCTTCACGCAACGGATTAAATCAGGGAAAAAAATTACTAAGGTATACTTTTTTTTTACAATAATAATGAAATTCAATTTTAGATTTTGCATATTTGATTGAAAATAATCAATAAATTATTCCTATATAGGATTTACTAATACCAATTTAAATTCAGTATATTTAAATATCTCGATAAAAATAGGTGTATTCAGACAAGTAATAGTTATACACAATTGTATGTTTTCCAAAATGCAATCGATGTTGTATATACTACAAGGAACACACGATTTAAAGTAAATAATATTAAAAAGAAAAAATTTAATATACCAATAATACCAAGAAGGCAATACCTTCATCCAGTGTTACAAAGTATAATATTATTATATACTTATGACTCTCAGAAAATTATTGAAAAAGTTAGAAAAGCGCAGTCAGAGGTGGTTAATAAAATTCATTTAAATTAATAAACTGATTAACTACTAAATAGCGTGCTGCCATTATAGTAGATTTAAAGTCGATTTGCAACGTTAATCAGTTAATTATAGACATCGATAGTGAAATATTTGTAGACGCATCGTTTAACAAATTCGCGTTTAAGCGGGTTCCCGAGATACGCGCTGCGGTTAGCCAGGAGCGTTGGTGATGAGTGAATTATCGAATCTGTCACGATTTTACTACTGCGTGAAATCCATTTCGCACCCGTCACACTATCGTTTAGTACACACATATCATATTTCGATATCGAATGAAACCAGAATACTAAATTCTGTGAGTATTTTATATCCACGCATATGTATATAGTATCCAAATTATTAGGTGTACAGGTGCCGATTAACGTAATATAAATTGTTTCTAGACGCGAACGCTGAGGAGGGGGGGGCGTTGTTGGGTGTTTAACCCCCTTCAAAATATCGGGAAAAAAATAAACTACCTGACCTAGTATATATTTTATGAACATTTTTTCAATCCCCCCCCCCGGGAAATGTTTTCCTGCGTTCGCGCCTGATTGTTTCCAATTACCTATGCACTGCCGCATTTAACAGTATTTAACTCGTACGCGCTATTTAACTTATACGCAGTATAGACATCGTCGTTAACGATTCAAAATCGGTTGTGTTAATCATTTATTATGTTTTTCAAAAAAAAAAAAAGCCGTACGACACTGCAACTCGGTCGCGATATTTCTAATCGGCTTTTATTTTTTTTTTCCGTCGCGACGGCGGAGGCGCGCGATATGGATTTTTTCACGCACGTACCGTACGGTAATAGTAAAATACATAATATTATAACGAGAGACCGCGTGGCGGGAACGGTCGGTCGCTGGGTGGAGGTGGCGAGTGCGGTGGGACCGAGAAGAGGAGAGAAACAATTATCGCCGTCATCGTCGTCGTCGATGCCGATGTCGATGCGGCCGCCGCCGCCGCCGCTAGCGATGACCGGGTGACCCAGTCTGCCCAGGTAAAACGATCGAAAACAGGCCTACGGCGGCGGCGGCGGCCACGAATGTCCCGAGCTCCGTGGATCCGACGGCGTTGTCGGCGGTCGGATGGGTTGCCACAGGGGCAGGGGAGAGGAGGGGAGGTCTGCAGTGGTGCGACGGCGGCCGATCGATTTGCTTACTATGTATACACACTGCACACATATATATATCGCGCGGCGTACTACGTCGCGTACTACGGATGGTGGTGGCCATGCCCGACGGTCGGGTTGGCGCGGTGTCAGCATTATATTATTATATATATATAATACACACACCATATATACACACCATATATATGGGTTTGTGTGTGTGTGTGCGTGTGTACGCGCGACGTAGACTACGATGACGACGGCGGCGGCGGCGGAATACGCGATTTACGCGGACGACTGGCAAAGCGCGATGCGTGGTGAACGTTTTCAGGTGCGCGGCCGCCGCAGTCCACTGCACCCGCAGGTAACGTCCACCCGTCCGCCGGCTCACCGCCTACGCTTCCGCAGCCACCTGCTGACCTAGTACGCCAGCGGCGCGCACACACATACACACACACACACACACACGCAGAAACACACACACACACACGCAGAAACACACACACACACATCCGCTCGGTCGACTGCACGCGCACACACACTGCACGATCGCGCGCGCGTACACCACCGCGTTGAGTTACGCCCACGCTCCGCTCGTGACCCCCCTCTTCGCCGTAGCGCAGACTCCCCCCCGACCAAAGCCTTCCCCGGCACTTCCGACCGGTAGTATTCGCGTAAATTCCCGGGAACTCGCGTACGCCGTCGTCACAAACGACGACGTTCGTCTCTCTCACTCATCCACTGCCTCAAACTCTCTCGATCTAACTTACTATAATATCACTGTCCCTCACACTCGTCCCCGTCGTCTGTCGGGGTAGCGTGGTGTCTGCTCCTAGTTTTGCGCACGTCTCCCTCCCCTGCCGACTCCTACGTCGGAATTTGCTAAAATAATAATAATCAACACTGTTTTTTTTTTTGTGATGGTGATAGTAATAATGATAACTCACTCCGATGTAACTAAGACGTCCCGAAAAAATATATACACATTATTTGGATACCCCTGAGGATCGAAATGCGTAAGACCGGATAGTACAGTGATAGAAATACAATTCTTTTTTTTTATCATTACTATTATTTATTTCCCTAGTTCCCATATTATAGCAAAGACGATCGGTGTACAATCTATATGTAAATAGAATTTATACTAAAAATAATAATATGGAATACTGAAAAACCAATGCTTGCAGGAATAATAACGATTTATTTTAATGTTATTATTACGACCTTACCAAACTGACAAACATCAATATTTAGTTTCAATCTTAAAGTCATAAAAAGTTCAACATACAATTGTATTAAATGTTATGATATTTTAAATATTCAAATAGTCACCGATTTTAGACAATTTTTTTTCAAGTATAAAATATTTAAATTCTCTAAATGATTTAAACATAGCCAAAGTCTTTTAAAAATTATTTTAAATATAAAATTCCATATGAATACAAGAAATTTTATATTTAACTGAGTGAATAATAATTAGTATTTGGTTGATAGCAGTTCTTCTTAATTTTCTGAAAGTACTAATGAAAACTTCCAAATTTAACTGGTAAAATAATGTTTTGTAAAATGTTTAATATGTATTGAAATTATATTTTAAAGTACCTTTACCTGAAAAAGTATCTATGGACAAACCAAACAAATAAATTCAAATTTTCAAAATGCATTAATAATAAACATACACCTCGGAGATATATATATATATATAAATAGATAATTATACAGGTAAGAGTATAATAGTATTTATAATCAATAATAATATGATAAAACTAACATTAAGTATAGCGACTTTAAAATACTCAGGTGTATAGTCCCAACTATACATAATTGATTCATTTTATTTTGTTAAAAACATTTCAAAAATAGTTAGATTATGTATTTTTTCATAATTATATCCATTCACTGAGGTAACAATTAAAAATTATAAAAATGTAATTAATTTTATTTAGTAATAACACTGTTCAACTACTTCAACTTGAGGAATTTTACTTCCATTTTTATGTTATTATTATGAATTATGATCATTATTTTTAATATTTAATACATCATTATGTTGTATTTTGTTGTTGTCTATTTTTAGCCACGTAAATTTACACAATTTTACCTTTTATTACTGGCGATCATAAATTATCTGCCTGACTTATTGTAGTAGTTATCATTTTATAAACGTGTTTTTTTTAATTGTTTACTTCTTAGTTCTAAAACCATAGATTTACATGAATTTTTTTTGTACAAAAAATCTACTGTTCTTTTATTTTAGTGATTCTTGTGTAATAAAATTATAATATTTTATTTTAGTGATTCTTATGTAGTAAAATTTTAATATTTTAAAATGAATTTTGTTTTTACAATATTTAGATCAATACTTATTGTTTATCACGTTCTAACAGGTTTTCCGTGTAGACTATGTAGCATTATTTTAAAACTACCATATTTATATAATTAATAATTAATTAATATAATAATGATATCATATAATAAAATTTATAATAATTATTAAATACCTATATTAATAATTATACTATATGTTAAATATAATACATAAGTGTAATGTTAGCGTAAGTGTATCATTTGTTATGTTTCTTGTTTAGCAAATATCAATAAAAAAAAATAGTGTAGGCCTCAAATCAGAAATGGAAATACCAAAAAAACTATGACCTACTTTGTTAAGTTCTAAAGTGTACGAAAACTCGTATGGGAAAATAGTCGAATACCCGTCGCGTTTTTAAACGTTTCCATAAATGAGTATGTTACTCCATCTCTTACAGTTGTTAAAAATGAATTTAATTGAGTTCACACATTACGGGTCATCAATTATAATTATATAAATATTATATATTTCATAAATCATTTAATGTGTATATTTAAAATTAACATTTAATTAAATACGTACATGATGTTATACACAGCTACCAAATAGATACAAGGGATTTTTGATTTTTGCCCGGACTTTTTTCACACGAGATGATCTTCATCAAAACTGGATTATGTATTTTTAAATTTAATGTATTCATTATTATTGAAAATTATTCTGTCACCTAGCCTGATATTTTTAGAATCTCAATATTATAGTATTTAAGAATACCAATTTTTTTTTACTATATAGGTATACGTTCTATCAAATTGGTATATTATTATTTATTAATATTAAGTCTAATATTTATAATTGGGTATTTAATTATTTATTTTCATATCAATATTTGTCTTCTGCAATTATTTATTAATCAAACTATTAAGCTGTGGTTGAATAATTCTATAATTATTCTCATAGTTAGTGTCAAATACATCTTTGCTAAATAATAAATAATAATAGTTGTTCACATTTAAAAAAAAAAATGTAGGTGAGTTTATGGTAAAATATTGTACTGAACATTAATGACAATGTTTATACGTTAAGGCTTATTTTTATGCAATTACATATAGTCATATTATTTGTATAAAATTATATCAGATGTTTTTAAAGGAATTCCTTGATTTTTTTTTTTTTTTTTTGAGAATTGTACAGCCTATAAAATGTTGACTAATACAAAAGGGGATCTCACCTCATCCTAATCCAATAAGAACTATTTCTTAATATTATTTTTAATCGTTTATTAATTATTATTACTATTTGTTGTTGTCGTTTATGACCTTAAAAATGTATAGAATAATGGTGACGTTGTCTTTCGATTTTATTTGACTAATTTTAATTTGTGGGAAATTTGCAAAAATCATAAAAATAATACATTATTTTATAAAGTATCAACAATTTCGTCATATTATTTTTTTTGTTTCGTTAAATAATTTTAAAACAATAACTAAGTAATTCATATAATTCACTATTATTTATAAAACATTTATACAATAAAATATTCTAGTATATAGTACACATCATTATACAATAATGTATTTTATAAGCACGAAATATTCAAGATAATTTCTAAAATTTAAGGAAATAAGGAAATTTTGTAACTAAATCATTTTGAACTTAATTCGTTACAGTATAAATATATATTCAATTATACCCTTTTAAGATATTAGACCTATTCCTGATTTGATAATTCTGATTATATAAATTGTTAATTTTTACTAAATTTATTCACAAATTCCTAAAATGTCATATAAGATACATAGAAAATTCCAATAATTTAATTGGTTTCATAATAAACACCTTTTAAATTATTAATATACAATTTAGGATAAAAAAATTAAACTCTAAAGCTGTTTAAATATTTAGTTTTATTTTGAATAATTATCTCAGAAGAAAAATAAATTATATAAAATTGTGTATTTAAATAAAATATTAAACCACGTCTTTTTAACTATTTTTTGTAACAATATTATCATATAATTTACCTTATTTTTATAAATTAAGTATGGTATTAGTATTATTCTGAACAAATAGGTACTCGTGATATGTTATTAAATTATAAATGATGTTTAATCGAATCATCTAAGTCGATATTTTCATGTAAACTTAATCATTCAAAATCAATTAATTATGAAAGTTTTGTTTAAATTATATAGTAAACGTACTTCAAAATGAACAAACGTTATTTTATATTTTTCTCTTAAAAAATAAAAAAGTTATTTGACCAAGCAAAAATGCAATAAACTAATAACTATTGATTATTGAAAATATAAATATTTTTACTTAAAACTGTATGTATGTGCTGTATAAATCGAATACAAATTAATTTTGGTTAAAAACTTAAAAGTCTACCAATTAATATTATTTTAGTTTAATAGAAATTGAAAAAAAACTCATAATATTTATTAAACATGTTAACTTTTATATAAAAAAATATACACAGTCAAAAGTATTTCTATTCAAATGCTTTACTGTAATACTTGTCGTTTTTTTTTTTTTAGTAGGTTTTACGAAAACTTGACTTATAATTGATTAATTTAATAAACTATTTTTAGTTTTCACATTTTACCAATCATTTAATTTGAATCGTTATTATTTTTAGATTTAAATTTCTTTTATTTAATAAGAACTATACATATCTGCAAATGCCAATTTATTTTATCATTAGTTGTCGGGAAAAAATATTACATACAAAACTTTACTAAATTTGGTTGATACAAAGATATATTTTATAAAAGTCATAGAACGTGTTAAATATTAGAATAGTTATCAATAAAATGTGTGTTCTATTTTTATTGTAATTATCAACTATAGAGACAAGGTTAGAAATTTTTTATTTTTTCCTATTTAATTGAATATATTAATTATACCATGAGGTAAATCTATGAATACATTAATTATAGGTGTATTAAACATAGGTATATGTGTTAAACTTACAAGTATTATAATTTGTCGAAACTAAATTTACTTAAAAATCTAATACAAATATTGTACATGCTTAATTCGTTTAAACACTTCAATAACTTAATTAATAAGTAATAATTATTGATTTCCATCAAGTATTCATATGGTTATATAAGTTTTAAAATTTTGGTAAGAAATATGAGTAAATAACTGTTTTAAATATGATTTTAACATTGTATATAATTTATTGTTGGTGGGCTTGAGTGTTCGAGGACAAATACAGTTAAACAATCTGTTTGTAATATTTGCAAAAAAAATCTTATGAAATTTAAAATAATTAAAATGTATTAATAACTATTTGGCAGCATGGTGATGATCTAGCTGTACCTTCTTATTTAAAAAAAAACCCACTACTTATCCCACTCAAATCCAGTTTCCCACTTTTTTTTATGAAGATCTATTCAATATTGGCCATTGACACAATGACATACAATCCCAAAAAATCCATGTAGGTATTTAAAATTTTATTATGATACTAACTTGTTCATCTATTTATTACTAATCTTAGAAGAAGTAACCAACCATTATACGTGTAAATTATTCGAATAATGTATTCAACTTTAATTTAATAATCATTAATAATATATAACATCAATTAATTGGAATGTAATAGGTACGCACAAAATTAATTTAAATAAATATTCACAAACATTATAGGTATTATATTTAAAAACTATTAGTTTTAGATTTGAGCCATCTTCAATTAATATAAGTAATATAAATTGCTTAGAAATAAAATAATAATAATAATATGTAATAAGTAGGGCTGGGATTTGTATGTAAATACATACTTTTACTAAAACATGATAATGAAGTATTGAAAATTATATATTTATTTCACATGATTTGCAATAAAATAAAACATATTTCTTAAATTTTGAAAATTTCAGTGAACTTTTTCTTAAAACTTGCGTTTGCGTGATTGTGAAAATATCTTTATATTTTTTATTTTTTAAATTAAATTTATCAGAAATTAAAAATAATTAATTGTATATTATTCAAAAATTATTTAGAATTTAATTTTACTTTTACACGTTAAAATTATTTAAAATTTTCCTTATTACATATTTTTTATTTTATTCTATATATTTTGGCCATTTTAATTACATATATATTATGTACATGTTTTTGGTTCCCAGTTCTATTAAAAGGTAATAAAAAATAAATAAACACATGGAAAAATTAATATTTTATAAATAAATCAAAATTCAATAAATTATAAGAATTCTATAACCATTAATTAGCAATATGTAATAAATTTGGAAGTTTAACAATTGAAATTATGATGAGTGAAAATAATTGATAATGTTTTTTTATTATTCATTATTTAAAATATATTGAAAAATTATGCAATTATTAAAATCTGTTTTTTTAATATATAATATACATATATTATTAAATAAGTTTTAATAAAATAGTGTTAATTCATAAATCACTTACTTGTTTAGTCGTACTAATTTGTGTATACCTTTGAAGTTTTATAAATACAGTGTTAATATGTTATTATTTGTTTGATTTAAAATTACCAGATTAATTTTTAATACCTGTTTTACGAAAAATGATTTAAATTGAGATTATTTAAAAGAATAGATACCATTGTATTCAAATCATTCATAATTCGAAAAAAAAAGGTTTAATTACTTAACTGTATAGACTATAGATGTTAATGCACAACACACATTATTCTCAAGAAAATTTATCAATAAAAAAAGGATTTAACAAATTAATTTGATTATACTTACCCATACAAAAATCTCCACCAAAATAACTTCTCAATCAATTACAATAACTTCCTTCTAACTGATAAATATGGAAAAATATAATAATGATAAAATTGCATTAATAATTCATAAAATCATAGTTATGGCCATTTAATAATCTAATTTAAACCACCAATAACTTTCAAAATTTTGATTGCTAGTATATAAAATATTATATAACTTCAAATTAATTTTTAGAAATATATATCATAATATTAAATTAACAAAATACTCGAAGGAATGAATATTATACACAAAATAAGTAAATATTATTTAATTAACTTAATCAATATTTCGATAGATTTTAGCTCACTGTGTGTATGTATAAATTGATTTTATTGTCCTTAAATCGAAATTATTCATAAATAATTTTCAGGATGAAGTAAAAAATAGTTCTTTCAATAGCTTTTATGATGAATATATTTTAAGTATCTGTAACATTGGCCCTGGAAAAATATTCGACTAGTGTCTAAATTAATTACAAAAAATAATTTAATTTATTTGAATAGTATGACTTTTCAAAGCATTCTTTGTACTTGTTCCGAGTGTATAATATTAAATAAAACGTCCAACACAGTATAATATATAGTAGTCACTTAAGTCTTAGACGGTCGTTGTATAAAAAATGTACAATTATTCCTAATATATCTAAGTATGTACATCAAATATGTATACGTCATCAATCACCGCTGTATTACCATTTATATTAGGGAGTGTATTATATATATTATATTTTATTACACTTGTATGTATATCGTTTACTGAGCGAATTCCGCAACAGTTATATGGACCGCTCTCGTTCTTCGTTGACGCGAAAAACGTTTCGTACGGTCTCCCAAACGCATAATTTATGGATAGAGTCTCTGGCCCGCGATATGTAAACCGTTCGTGTATGACGCATAATCTATCGTCAACTGTACATCACGTACTATGTTTTATAAAATGTTGTATACGCGTTTCTGCGACTCCGCCGAGCGGAAGTTTTCGCGACGATTTCGTCGCAGGGAGTCGCGATAGAACGATAAAATCTCTGAATCTCCTCCCGGCCGTCTGCGTGTCGTCTATCATAATGTTTCGATTAACGCATAGGTATTACCGAAAACATTTTGACCATTTTGTTTACACGTACCTGTGTCTTCCTACCCTCGATAAACACATTGGAATTTTCAAAACATTTTTTCTTTAAATATTTAATATGTAATTAGCATGTACCTGTTTGCGTGCTAACTTTGGAAATTTGCATATATTTAGTTTATGCGTTAAATATTGCAATAGGAAAACCCGGTGATTTCGTATTATTTCGAGTTTTGGCTGTAATAAAACGTACATGGAAATTAAGACAATATAGTTTTAGAGAACGAGTGGATAAAGATAGGATTTCAGAACATGTTGTTGCGACTTCGTACTATTATAGTTGTATGATTTTTTTTTAATGGTAATAAAAATGAAAAATTAGTTTTTCCTAGTGTCGGCTGTCTACAATTACAAATATACGGGTATTTACAATTGCGCATTTTTTAATTATTTGAATATGATAATAAGAAAAATTAGATGATAGGATAGTAGCTATCTACAATAAAACGTATTTTACATACGTAAATTGATATAAACCAAGTATTAGTGATGTAATAATAAGTAATAACAATGTAGTTATAAAAAATAATAATATATTGTTTAATGTTTAAAAAACATAAAAGAAACATTTACAAATCTAATTAGATATAACAGATAAGCATAATATTATGTGTATAGATAACTAAGGTCGCGCGAACGGTCACGCTTTAATGTACGTCGAGGCGGATGTACCTACGTCATAAAGAACGTAATAGAGTGAGCTAAAGAAGTTTTTGGATAGAGTTCTTATGAGGTCTTAGATTTCTTAAATTTAGAAGTGTTTATGTAAGTTTACGTTTCTTATAAACTATAAGGCGCGTTTATTTGTAGCATTTTGTTTTGGAAGATTTTAATTTTGTTGAGGTAGGAAGTCGCACTTGTACCCCAGACGAGACAAGCGTAAGTTAGTAGTGGATATAGGATTTATTTATATATATATAAGAAGAGAGCATTTTTTTGTTCTTTAGATTTTTTATGAAAAATAGGGTATACCGTAGAAAGGAGCGTTTAGATAAAATATGGAGCACCCCCATGTTAGCCACTTGTCCAGTGATAAGCCGAGGTATTTTACTGATGGTTGCTATGGTATATTTTCAAATTCTATAGTTACGTATTATATATTTACATTTGATTTTGGTGGATATTGGGTTTTGTGGGAACGAATGTGCTGTGTATAAGCACATACTAATTACATGTTAAATATTTGGTGAAAATATTTTTGAAAATTTAATTGTGGTATTGAGAACTAATGTCACGTACCTTTTGTCGGAATTGTTACGAGAATTCCACAAAATTTGAAAACAAGCGATATCATCACGCAAACTATCCGCTAAATATTTGTACGTTCTTGCGGTTACGGTTAAAGACGAATTTTTAATTTTTCACATACCACCTAGCTAAAGTGTTCACTGCTTTATCACCCTATAGTCTGTGTAAATATTTCGTCCCTAAAATGATATCTCATGAAATTTCCGCTACATGCTTATGACAAGAACTCCACAAACGTGCACGCTGACGATTTCGTTCGTAACGTTTTTTAAATACACCTCGTACTCGTCTATAGTGGAATACAGAATACAATAGGTCCGCGGCGACGAGATATATTATTATTGATTTTGCATTGATTTTATTTAATTTATATATACACTTGCATATATGTTAATATGACGTATTATCTCATATCATATGACTATATTAGTTACTGACTACTTTAAACCGGACAGACGCGTATAACAGTAACGTCAATAACCTGAAAAATGCAAGGATATAGTATTATTTTTTTTTTAGTAATATACTGGAAATCTAAGTAAATTCTTAAACCAGTTGACCATTATATGTACAGTTTTTTCGTCATCTGTACGACCTTGTATGCACATTCTTGCAACCGCCCCTATTTTACTATCCGGAAAGTTGGGGAAATGAAATTAGCAAGCCTATATAGGTATACCTCCGAATTGCATTTTCCCTAATTAACTTTTGATGTCTGTGAAATTGAAAATTGCCAACTTTTGTTGTCAAACCCACTAGGCGTTATTCAATCTTTCATAATATATTTAAAATAGCTTTCAAACATTTTTGAACAACGTAACACAAATTTTAAGTATTAATCATTATTGCCTAGTTAAAATATAATAAACCAAAAAATTATATACCTACCTATTTCATAGAGTGCTAACATAGACTATAAGCTAAAATACAACAAATACCTAATTCATTGATATACTTTATTATTATATTATACAATATACAATATTATTTTTTGCATAACATTGTTAGTTTTTATTGAAACTCGAAAATAATAAACAATATTTTGATTTGTTATACATTTAGTTTGGCAAGTAAAAAAAAAAAATAATAAAATAAAATCCTTGACCCAAACCCTTGAGTTTTCTGTTATGAACCACAGGAAATAGTTTTCACATTACTTTTCCGGTACAGTACAAAGACTCCTTGCTTGCTATAAGACTAGAAACCCTTTGAACTCTTTCTTTTATCATTTTTTGCTATTATATTATATTTTTATTACTATTCATCGAATCTTATATTTTTTAATTTTAGATTTCATGAATAGGATTTGTATTTTATTTTAATTTTTACCAGGATGGTTAATATACCTATATAAAATACCATTGTACTAATAACGTATATAACATTACACAAAAACGAAAAGGTGTACAAATTTAATAAAAATAAAACTTACACTCGAAATGTTGTTTAAAAAAAACAAACAATAATACAATAGAGTAACTTTCAAACTGCTTGGTTATCATCTAATTATCTTCTATTTTCTGTTATTAAATATTATCATACCAGCTAATCGATTTTAATTAATTAATTTTGTTTTAATATCTTCTGTATCTATTCTGTTTTTAAAAATTACGAACTTAATCAAATTACTTAATATTGTAAATCAAAATACTTTACTGGCTATCGTATTTATAACCATAGAAAAAAACCAATACATTAATACACACAATATATATTATAATTTTTCTAAACATTTAGTTAACATTTTAAAATTGTAATGTGCTTTTTTTCTGGTAGGTAAATATAATAAGTAGGTATTTGCAATAATTATCTTAACTCATTATGCTCATTAGCATTGCTTAAAATAATACATATATAGCATTATAGATAATTTATAAAATATTATTATTCCAATTACTCAATATAGTTTGACGTCGGTAATTTATAATTTTATGAGAATTTTGTATAACTATGTCAAATTTCCAGTCTCGAAGTTATTATAGAATATCAATATATCGATTTAAGACGGTTATATGAGTCATCCATTACATAATGTTATTAATAATTAATCATTTATTTTAATTACAATTTAACAACTGTTTATGATCGATACGTTTCAATCAAATAATATTACCGCATTACCGTTGACTACTATTATACTACCATTGCTATTTATGTATATATAGTATATTATACATTGTACATATATGTATGTGTGTACATTTTAGTTAAGATTAATTGCAAGTTTAATTCGAGTAATAATTGTTAGAATATACCTGCTACCAGTTCAGTCCGGTTTTACATTTATATCGGTCAAACACAGATGATAATTATTACTATCGTTATATTATACTTAGATCGTTAACCGCAAAACCACTATTTACTATGTAATTCGCACAAAAATTAAAATTTCGTAACTCTAATATTACTGATAAAATAATACAATGATAAACACATATCCGGCTCGATTTTATTTGTATTATATTTATTTTTTTTTACTGATGATAACTTAAATAATTTACCTTACCGTCCTTACCTATCCGTGCACGGTATCACCTGTGTTATCCTATTACTTTAGTAAAACATTGAAATTCAGTAAATTAAATGACTATGTTCAGTAGTGGAACATTATTATACACTTTAAAATGTTTTTAAGGTCTAAAAATTAACGTTATTTTTATTTCAAGCTGATTTACCGAAACTTTTGCAGTTTTCGCAATTCGTGTGCAATAACTTCTATAATTACCACAAATTTAGCTTGATACTATTTCTACAGTTAGTACTTATATTTACCGTTTGAATAGTATTTTCTCAATATAAAATTATATCAATCATAACATTGTAAAACCAATATCTTCTTATATCGGGTAGAACTTAAAATTTAGTATTCATTACATTATCGGTATTTTATTTATAAATATATTTTTTAAACTAAGCTTATATTTATTAAATAACATTAAAGTAGTGTATTAATCTAACAGATTTATATAATATAATATATATATACATATTTTTTAGCAAGTTGGACTTTTTTATTATTTTTATCATTTTATACTCCTTTTTTAAATATTAACTATTCATAATTTCCTGCTTAATAATATTAATACTAAAAAAAATTAATTCAAAAAAAAAATAAACTTTATTGTTTACAATACATACCTATAACAATTAGGTATTCCTGATTTTTGGTGTTTTGTAATGAACGTGGTTTAATTATACTACGATCTAGATAAAATATATTATGGTCAGTGTTTGGCCTTCAATATACTTCAACTTTGCAGTTCAGAACATGTTTTGCGTAATTTATGAAATTTGTATTTGAAGGGCATAGTATTAAATTGTAGATGTATATAAAATATTTAACGTAATTTTATGTTGTAACTATTTATCGAAATAATATCATATGAAAGCATATGTGCAATTTTATTTATTATTATAAAATAAAATAGTTTATCAAATTTATATTAAAATTTCATTACCTAAAATTTTACTTGGAGATACGTGTATATCATTAATTAAACATGAAAACAATTGTATGGACAACTTCGGTGGTGTATCCAACTTATAAATATACACCAAAAGTCCATAACCAATAGTTTAAATCTAAATAACATTATTATGATGATGTATTTTCATATTTCTTTTTAGAATAAGACATTCGAGACTTTCGAGCTTATATATATTATATTATTATTTAGTTTTGTGTTTATATTTTATAGACGTTGTTAGTTACCAAAATTGTTTTTATAACATCATTAATATATTCCATACATAAATATTGAGTAGGTAGTTAAAATAGTTTGGATGTATCTAATAGGATTTTTAACAAACCATGATGTTGTGTACGTGTTTATTAAAAACTTATTTGTATAATATATACATAATATACAATATACAATAGATAATAAGAGAGTACACTAAAATTACTATAGGTACAGTATTCTACCTATTCGTCATACGTCCGAAACAAATTCGTGGTAACAACTCGTACAATTTACAGTTTCAAAAACTTTTATTGCTATTGTAATAACGAATAAATGCAAGTATCTATACACTATAGATAACGATAGATTATGATTGCATTATATTACTAGGACACTCTTACAATAAAATATGCAATAGTTATCTCAAGTAAAATAAAGAGTCTTGTATATTAAAATATGCAAAATGTAAATATATTACAGTACCTATATTAGTAACTATTCGTGATTCATACCAATAATGCAACATGCATAGTACAAGTACATATTATTACAATGTTCAACAATAATTTTAGTTTCATTCAAATAGATATAATACCTATTGGCTATTACAGAAATAACTGACGGTGGTCGAGGATTTTTAAAAGATATCAGCAAACATGGTTTATTAGTTTATTCAGAATAGTCTATTTTTATTGCAAATTAAAATTAATTATCCACAACACAACATACTGACTTATCTGTACTAAGATGATTGAAACGTAACGAATTCATTACCTGCAATCTTATATCTCATCTAACACAATTTATGTACTCGAGCTTTGCAATACAAAACTTATATAAATATAACAACAGCTTTTCAAATTCATACAAAGAGCCTATTATTGTGGTAGATAACGTGTATTTAAAGATTTTGTCATCGCTTAGGACTTTAAAAGTGAGTTATATTGTTTATAAGTATTATGAAATTTAAATATCAAGTCTATCATTGTAATAAATCATATTTTAAACTTTTGTTTTAATTTTATTTTTAGCACAAAAATTAAACGAACCGATATGTGATTAAATTATATTATTATAATTATTATAATATAATTATAATTTTTTAAGCCGTAAGGCCAGTAAGCACAAATAACGAAACCACTTACTCAAAAGAAAATCTAACTACGTACGTTGAACGAGTTTTTAGAAGTATTGGGTTTCAATTAATTTCAAATACCCGCGTTCGTTTTTTGTAATCGTAATAAAATTGTATTTAACACATTTACGCAAAACCTACTAGTGCATTTGTTAAGCTCCAGCGTTGTGTATAAAATATGGTAAAATTTCGTTATTTCGGAAACAAGTATATTGTATTCAAATAAATTAAATTACATTTTTTTTTTGTGTAAATTATATTTCATTTTTGTTTTAAAATTACTGTATGCATATAGTTAAAACAAAAATAATTAATTTAAACTATAAAAAATATATACTACTTTTCAGAAAAACAACATTATTAGACTTAGTTTAATTTTTTTCTACCAAGTTTTTAATACTTCTATAAATAAATAACATCTGGAAAAAAAGTGTTATTAGTTATTATACATTTCATTAAAGGAAACGTTTCCTTTTCGTAAAGTTATTATCGTACCAATTATTATATATACATTAAACTTTTTAGCTATATGTATTATGTAAGCAACATTTTTAAAAGTTCCGTAAGTTTTCTAAATAAGTGGTTCGACCTAGTTTTTCAGTTTTGAATTAACTACTCGTGTAATATTTGTAAAAGTTACCCATGTACAATGTGCAATACGTATGAACAAATTTAACCAATGCTGAATTTAAGTATATCAACATTTTGAAACGCGTCGACTCAAATTACAACTATAACTCTAACATATACTCTATAAATTTCTAAGTGTTAAATTCTTAGTAGAATAATTATTTAATAAATCGATCAGTGTACCTATATTTTAAATGAATCTTAAATCTTAAATCATAGTAAATATTGTTTGTTAAAAGTATTTTAAAAATTAGTATAATATAGTTCTTAATAACAGTTGTATAACCTATCATAATGATTTTTCGATTAGTATTTTTTTCAAATAAAAAATTCAATAATTAAATCATATAGGTATCTTATACAGTTTAATCAGATCATAGTAGTACGCCTCAATACAGGTACAATCACAAACACACAGCTTATGCATTATCTAGACCTATTTCACCTATTTATATATTATACATTTATTATGACTATTTTGTATAGCCGGTAGTATAATATAATAATATTTAATATAACGGTAACGTTATTTTTGATCAAAATTGCAAGTTTATAGGGAAATAAACTGCAAAAGAATATTGGACGTACTACGGCTGTCTTATCGATTTTCAATAAACCAGTCATCCTAAATTGTTAACAATTGACTGTGTAATTGCTGTATCCACTGATAATAATATACGTCAAGTGATCTACTTATGTATAAATACATAATAGGTAGGTATATACCGTTCCGTTACATCGAAAACAAAAGCAAAAGAAAAAATCCAATATTTATGTGCCGGATACGATTATGTTCCATTGCTTGTCCACCGAAAAGTTAATAATCAAACAATGAAACGTCACGATATTGTGTAACCTTTAGGCGAGTACCTATAATACGCCATAATAGTTAGCTTACGGTTTCCCAAGAGTGCATATGATGAGCACACACTTCAGGATACATACACGCTCTCCTCCGGAAGCAGTTCCGGACGAATTTATGGAATTCCACGTCATTCTTATAGCAGCGCATGCAGCGCGTACCTGTCTAACATAATATTATATATTATTAATTGTGTATAAACACAACATGTGTGTAACCCAAGTGTATACATCACGACAAGGCCGTATCTGGGGGGGTTTGGGGTTCCCCCCCCCCCCGAAATTTGTTAGTGTTATATTACGTGGTAGTAAAATAACTATTTCAATCTCTGTTTTAATCAAAACACAATTTTTTTAGCTTAACCCCCTCCCCCCCCCCGAAATTAATTTTCAGTTACGGTCTTGCATCACGATACGTATATCGGATTTTTCAATATTTTTCACCAAAAGACCATAAGAATCGACGCATCACGTTGGGACGATGATTAGACCGTTCACCAATCATTCAACGGTCTAGCCTACATAACCGCATCGTCGTAGTCTTTCAAACGTTATAACAATGACGATGATAATAATATTTTACATTGTCATAATGTAGAACGGGACATCCTTTGTTCGGTCGACTCACGTAC
Organism: Schizaphis graminum; assembly: GCA_020882235.1. Taxonomy (NCBI): domain Eukaryota; kingdom Metazoa; phylum Arthropoda; class Insecta; order Hemiptera; family Aphididae; genus Schizaphis; species Schizaphis graminum. The sequence continues at coordinate 92,105,983 of CM037032.1, forward strand.
AAATTGTCTCTTTATACGATCGCTATATATTTATCGGTAGCGCCGTCTGGCAACGCCCCCGACGCATTTTCCGTGCAACCATTGTTTTTACTCGAGTACGGTTCGGCCTTTTCCGCTTTCATATTATACATAATACGTAGGTACCTATACTCTACGGCAAAGGTACTTGGGCTTAAACAAGATGACTTTTTTGTTTATGTCGTGCATCTTTTGCCAAGGTTTAACGACCATCTCGTCTCTCTATAAGCCGCATGGCAGTCATCGTGAAATAAAAAAAATCATTTTATAAATCGAAAACTTTCACATCGCTGCAACATAACTTGGTCGTGTAACATGTTACACGTACACACAACGAAATCGGTGTAACTACTATACTGCTGTTGCATTATTTCTTCCGTGGTCCATCGAAAAAAAATATTATTTCGTCGTAACTAATAATTACGCACTGGTTGGCCTGGAGCGCGTATTCATACACGCCAATTTTGTACACAAGCCACAAGGTGATATTTTTTTAACGCAACACACAAGCACTATTTTTATAAAATTATGTCAAAGTACGAACACCGAATGTCATACTAACTGGTTGTAAGTCATAAACTAAACGATTTAACTAACTGTAGTTATTTGTAAGCATTTAAATTATAAATAAGTTTAATTTACGGCAATTTTGAGAAGCATCACCTCACTACACTACACTCTGCCTGTTTAAACTTAAAATATCTATAAATATAAATTCTTTAGTCTGAAATTTAATTGTTGATTTCCAATTAAGTAATTAATAAATTAACTACAAACATTTATATTTTATTTTATTTTTTAATAAACTAAAATAATACTTAAAAAAATAAAATAAAATTGAACATACTAAATATTTTAAATATTAACATTATAAAATTGTATGTAATTTTGTGAAAACATTTATGTACTCATATCATACAGCATAATGAACATACCAATAATGTAAGCTTTTTATTATTCACGCATAGTAAAAAAGGCCTTATTATATATTTATAAAATAGTATTGCCTACAGCAATAATAAATAAATAGGTAATTATACCTATTATTACACTTTGTCGACTTAAGATTGTTAGACTCAGAGATGGGCAAGACACTTTATAAATTATTTTTTTATACAATATGCATTTCTAAATACATAAGTTTTTTACTTCTAGACTATAGATACTTGTTTTTTGTTTAGATATTAGATACTAATATTACTGTATCTATGTATATTTTATCTAATAATTATTTTACAATAGATATGATAATAGTGTATACATTATGGAATAGCTATTATATCTCAGCTGTTTTCAAAAAAAAAATAATTTAATGAATCTCCATTTGTATTTAGTTTACACACAAAAAAAGATAAAAGAAGCAAGATATCTTAGATACTATATCTATTCTTGGGTACAGTAAATTGTATAATTTTATACAAATATACAAGTATATAGTAATTATTACGTGAGAACTGCGATTTTTTTTCATTTTATGTACACTAAATCATACATGATAGGAATTTCACTAATTTATTATCAAATAGTTATTTTGATATTAATAAATAAAATAAGTATTAACATGTTCAATTAAATGAAACCAAATATTAAAATAACGACCTGAGTACATCTACGAGTATAATTATCGCGACACAAAAAAAAATTCAAACGCAAAAAACCTGAATTTAACATTCAAGGATAAAGTTACAAAATATATCATTTTGAACGATTTGGTTAACTTACTGAGCTGAGAAGCATACCTGTATACTATACTATCACCAGTGAATGTATTAGCAATGTATATTCACTTTCATTTTAATACCATTACATTTGACGCTTAATTATTTTTCACGTTGAATACAATAAATTGCGTTGAGCGTTTTCATATGGGGTTTTTCTTAAAACTACAATATTTTCAGGAAATCGCATAATAATTATTACGTTTAATGAAAATATAATCTAATTTTAAAATGTACATGTTCAATATAATATTAATATGCGTGTTAATCATTAAAATATGATTGATTCATATTATTGGTAGGTTTAATATACAGGCTGTAACAGGACTATTTAACAGTTATAGTATATATATATATATATATATTAATTATATTATATACTTAAGGATAGCCTATATAGATTACAGCCTACAAATAGGTATGTAGTTTATATATCTATTCTCAATGAAATTCAACCATTATTATTATTTTAATGACATATTATTTCATGTATGTCATATGTTCGATGTTGTGGAAAACATCGTGAATATAATTTTTAAAATCGGTATTATAGTTTTAATGATTTTTATGAACAAAAAAAAATAATGATAATAAAAGCATTATTATTACCTATCTGTTGATTAAACGTTAGAATGATTCATGCCACAAAACAAAACAAAATACGAAAATACTCGTGTGCGAATTCTCTTCACCACAGTGCAGATAAATGCTCTTCGTTTATACAATGTCGTGTAGTTCACGCAAAAGTTTTCTCGTTTTAGTTATTTTCTTCGACGTCCCAGTTAAATTCACAGTCTATGTTTTCCTTTAAAAATGCACAGTTTATCGTTATTTTATCCACGGTTAGTTTTTTTCTACCATGTTGGTTTTTAAAAAGTTATTGTTTTCCATGATTTAATCAAATCAATACGTATTCATTTTGTCAATAACCAGAAATATATTATTATTATCGAGAATAATTTATGGTTTACACCAAGTCTAATAAAATGCAAATATATCATAAAGGCACTATATTATACAGCTTAGGCACCTATACACACTCTGAGTTGACTTACGTTCCACGGAAGAAATAAGACGTCTATACAACGGCCGTTTTAAGGTTATTTCAGGTATCTGGTATACTAAATGATGTCTAAGTATATCTACCTACTACCTATACGTAACAAGTGTGATTTGATTTTTGTATAAACGTAGGGCACGTAGGCACGCACTCGGGTGTGACGAATTTTTAGGGAGGGCATGAGAAGGAGAATACTTATAATATTGACAAATTATTTTCGACGCACTGTGTACACGTAGTCGCGAATACTTTTACTCCGCGCTTTTAATCCATGCCGCATAGTGCTCGTATCACTTAACCGTTCGTCGACTACGCGTGGACTGCTGCTGCTCTTTTTGTAAGTACCCACGATATATTTAATATTATAACCGAAGCGTGCGAACCGATTATTTTATCAATCGACGGTCATATTTTCTCGGCAAATCTACACGTCTTTTGAAAAATAAAATACATTTTTTACTATATTAATTTTATCGTCATCATTTTTTATTAAAATATAACAAAAGCTCTGTAGTCTGTGCGAGCATGAGTGCGACCAAAATTATTTTTTCGATACCTACGCCAGTACCAATTTACTCTGCTCGTTTACACTGAGTGCATACAACTAATTTTAACTAGTGGATTGAAATACCTACACTATAATATGTTGTCATTTAAAAAATTAAAAGTGGAAAATTCAAAATTATAACAAAAAATTATCGAATGTAATGACTTTAAGTTGTGTAAAAAATAAAATGGTTTCACAATTAGTAAATAAATTTGTCAAGAAAATGGCGTTATCTAGTGATGAAAGAAATGAGTATCGGCGTATTGAATATATGTGTGAATATATTACCTGCCGTAATATTTTGTTGCAGCCACGATCGCCGCCGACGAAAATAGTGTTCATTGAAATTGCAATACGAACCTTTTTCCACGATTCGTTATTAATTAGCGTACCGTTTAAAAAATGTAGTTTACACCATCGTATATTTTTATTCCATTATTAGTTTTTGCGTTTCTTCCGTAGACGGTAGGCAAGGTATTATGTCCACCACTCAGTGTCGTACATAGTTAATGAACTACAGATTGGGATTCATATACGTGTATATGGTGTATATTGTGTTATATAATAATATACCAATAACAATATCTTCACATTTTTCGTTCGCAGGGACATCTCCACGAAACATTCGACTGATATTTGATGTTGTTAAGTGTACCTATACGTGAATCATTATCTATACTCGATATTATAGATAGTGATATTAATATATCGGTGAGCTAACTCCATTTGTACGATAGGTAGTTATTATTGTATTTGTTTTAAAAAATATTGTTTACAATAACTTTGCGATAAAATTTATTTTTACCTTTTAATTTAATAATTAATGTTTGGTTCTCATAATAATGTTGCCGTAAATATACCTATATCACTTATAAAAGTTTAGAGATTTAATATCGATTATAACTTATAAGTAGATACTATATAACAGCGTTCAACAAAATGTCAACTTTAGAGTTCCGTGGAACAATCTTAAGGGTTCCTCCTATATATCCTGTATATGTGATTATTGAGAAAATTATTTATTTTATATTATAGGTACTTGGATTATTAATATTATTAAAAAATATTATTTTATATTATTTTAAAAAAGGGGGTTCCACAAAACACAAACTACTTTTCATGGAAGCCGTGGTCGTAAAAGTTTGGGAACCTCTGATATAGAATATAGATTTCTCACTAACCAATTTTTAATAACGTAAACAAACATTTGTGGTTAATGGACAAACTATATTATTAAATTCGTATTTTATTTCAGCAGCGTTTGTAATATTGCCGAGTATGGTGCGGGTTAATCAATTTTTCAGTAGACAAAGCATGTAGATAATTTTTCTATTTCATTTATTTTTCTATAATTTATTATTATTAAAATTATTTTATTTATTTAAAAAAATATTATCATTACGAAATGTGGCTGTCTATAATCAAATTATAATTAAAACATATTTTAATAAGTAGATGTACATATTTTTAAAAACAAAATCTATTAAATTGCACACAATATAATATGTTCAAATCAAAATTATACAACAATATACGCTCTCCCCCACTACTACTACACAAATATTATCATTTTTCTAGATTACTCTATAACTACAAAATATAATAGATATTATTGGAATAATATTAGTAAAGACATCGGTTATTATCGGCTATAAGTAAATAAGCATTGAATAGCTTTTACTGGTAGGTATTTAATTCTATTTATTATCAATAGATTTAGTCAACTTATAAATTATAATACATACAAATAAAATATTTCTATGATAATTTTTATTATAACTAATATTAAGGTTTTAAACAAAACAATATATATATTTTTTTTTTTTTGCTACGATATAGAAAACATAAAAGGGGAAAAATAACTTTATTTTAACTGAGTTAAGTACATATTTTTTTCGTCTAGAAACGACTTATTTTTTTTTACTTATTTTTAAAAAATTTTTTCGATTAGTCTGAAATTCATATGATTTAGCTCAATTGAATCTTAAATTAAGTAATTGTTTTCGTTAACTCTAGTGTTGTAATTTTCATGGGCTGATAATAGACATTCTATACTTCTAATTTGGTTATGCATATATTAAATAATTAGTATCAATAATTTTTCTAAAGTTCCCATTTGTCTTATAATAATACTATAAATAGATCACTCGCGCGTCATCGTCTTTTTCTGAATTTTGCCCGCAAAAAATGGTATTTTTATAACGAATTCCGATCGTTCTACAACAAAACCAAGTAGTATAAATTATCTACTGAATAAAATGTATGAGAGGTACAAATATCGCCGCCGCCGATACCGCCACCGGTTGGTCGGTCACCAGTGCGGCGGCGGTGACGGTAAAAACTATTATACCTGGAAATAATAATGAATTATTATAATAGAACATTCGTGTAAAATAAATATCGGAAATTTCGATGCGGCGCCTTGTATGTTCCCTTTCTTTTACGTCGACCCTGAGTACTCTCCCTCCGCGTCGCGTTTTCGAGACTTTTCTCTGTGCTGTACGCCATTGGGTTTTGCCTTGTGAAGAAAGGTCCGTCGAACGAGTGACGATGACCGCACAATAATTCTGTATCTATCACACTATATAGTATATAATATCATAATATCGTGTGCGTTAAATAACACTCCGACCGTTTTATGCGCCAACAGTGATTTTCCTAAGCCCGACATAATATTCGCAACACTCTTCAAATATATATCATATAACATATAACCAGGTAATAATAATAATATTTTACAATATTTTTTTTTATATTAAGTATTATTATAACTTTTATTATAGGTAACACTTTGGTTTTTATATACATTTTTTTTTAAAATTAATAAACGCATATTTAGTCAAATCGCATCGATCATTTTCGATTTAATTCCTGTGAATTTTTCCAACTGTATAATAATATCCACGAAACGATTTCGAAAAATATACGTCCATCGATAATATTGTCGTCGTTTGTAAGACGTTATAACTTATAAGTGTTACGTATACTATTTTATTTGTACTACTGCGTAAATCTCACACAGGTATGCTTTTATTATTCATACTATTAAATAATTAATTTAATTTTTAAGTCATTATAATTTTACAATTGTATTATATAATTGCCAATGTACACTGCACACATTTATTGTCAAAATGTGAAGTTTGTAAAGTATTTAATGGGAATTATGATGTTGGTTTTAAAAAATACATTTAGATTTCTGATTTTGGGTATTATATCTATTCATTTTTCCAACATATTTAAACATTTAATAATGCTATATTGCTATTATACATTATATTAATACATAAATGTAAATTTTAAAATTTTTTTGGTATTACGTTAACTTTGTTTAAAGTAATTACAGTAATTACAATAATAATATTAAAATAATATAAAATATATAAATTAAACTATAGTTTTATATGATATAAAAAATGATAACTACACATCTTTAGAATAATTATTGAAATTCAAATATATAATATTATACAAACTTATTTATTTATTTAGTTTTTTATTCAACTTTCATAATATACACAGTATTATTATATTAGACATTAGTATATTACTATACACAATTAAATGAATTTAATGTTAAAAATACAAAAAAAAAATAATAAAAACTATTATTATTGTAATATAATTTAACCTATAGTTCTTATTATTATCATAAAATTACATTTTATTGTTTGTCTTTTCGTTATTTATTATAACCTAAACCACAAAAAATATAATAATAAAATAAAATGTTTCACATATTAAATTGAAATTATAGATAGTAGAAACATTGTAAACAGCAAAAAATATTAATTTTTTCAATTATCGTCATAAATAAAACCAGAAATAAATATTTCATGACCTATTCATTGGGTTTTCATATCTGCGCTCTAGTAAAAGTATATTCATAGTATCTATCTATCTAAATACCAATAGAGTTGGAAAACTATAATGTTATATAAAGTGGTCAGGTAACTAATAAACAATAAAAATGTAATTAATTTGTATAATATAAATCTTACCGCAGGAAATATGCATCAGTTAAATAGCATATTAGGTATATGTTATTATTTATTAGTGTGTTTTTAATGTGTTTGTCTGCAATAATTGTGTTTAACTTATATTTATTATACATTTAAAATGCATGGTATTGCATTTACCAAATGTATTCATAAATTATAAGCATTAGGTATATTTACCCAACAACATAATATTTGCAATTTTTTTACAAAAAAAAACATAATAAAATTACCTAATCAGGTGCATATGGTAGTAGTACTACAAAATTGCTATGGAATTTGCATAATAAAATTATCATTATTTAAGCATGAATTAATTAGTAGTATTAATTAAAATATTAAACAATTCAAGTATGATCTATTTAAATGATAAAAATGCAACGTACAAGTACGCATTGTATTTAGATAACAAGTCAACGAATATCTCAAATTGTAAATTTTATTTTGGATTTAATCATTTTTGTCATACATATAAATATAATATTATATCTCTACAGAGTACGGATATATCACAGAAAGAACGCACCTACAAATAAATTATTACGAAATAGTGTCAATACTCAAGGAACAAACAAAAATGTTACACCAAATGATAATTTTGTAAATACAATTATTTTTTTAATTCTGACCAGGGTAAATATGTTATCACATGATAAACTAAATATTTAAAAACGTTTAGAGCTCTTTATTATCATTACAAAAATATTAATGTCTTAATAATTTTAGTTGAATGACAAACAAAAAAGAAAATAAATCTTATTACATAATATTGAAAACATATTAGTACCTAGAACCTTCATACGATAGTTTAAACGGACAATATTAGAATATTTGAACTGTTATATCATAGCCTAACCTACGCGATTTGTTGTCGAGGACTCTTTTATGGTATGACACTGTTTCGTTATAAGAAATAATATACTATTCTTCGGTAATTGACTTTAAAACGAATGTTGTCTAAGGTGTAAATAGATGATAAATTAATGCCATCATTACCGATATCATAATATCGTTATATAGCGTTTAAACCATTTACAGTTACTGTCGTTGAACGCTAGTGAAAAACCTAATCTAACGGTTGTCAAACCGTATCGATGTTTAATATTAATAGTTAATACTGTCTGCTGCATTGTTATAAAATAGTTCAATGGGAAATAATTTACAATGTTAGTGGGTGGCCGATAATGATATTTTGCAAAAAAAAGTAAAATTTTCTATCATAACTCGCGTAAGAATAAAAATTTAACAACGACAAACACGAAACAATTTTTAGGACTACCTATGGCCCTAATAGACATCTCAAAAAACGTAGCTAATTATATTTTAAATCGTTAAAAGATTATTAATTTCTATTTTACCTTTAACTATCTGCTCCAAATATTGTGTTAAAATCTATCGATTTATCTTATTATACATTATATTTTATGAATAAATGGTTTGTATTGATGGGAATAATTAATAATTATTAGTTATTATAAAATATGAATCTATAAAATAAGTTTTTACTCTTTAAATTAATACAGTTTTTACTGAAATGTAAACAATGCGAATTTATTAATAATAATTGGGTTAAATTTTATTGGATATATGTAGATACATTCAAACGGACTATCTATTAATAAAGAAAATAAATATGTACCTTATGGATAAACGCAAAGCGAGAAGAAAAAAAACAACAAACGCGTTTTAAAGCGATGCAATAAATTGAAATTCGCTAATGTAGCGTATCGTTTAATATTAAACAAAATCATTCATTTATATTAATATATTTTTAATTCAAATTTTACGATTGAACAGAACTACAACAGAAAATTAATTTGTGTACGATTCAATGTAATTGTATATTATACGCACAATAATAACTTGATCATGATACGTGACAACGTAATTTTTAAATCCTACGCGTGAATTTGCAATAAGATTTTTTTATTATTTTGTACTTACGAAATATCATCGTTTTTCTTGTGAAAAAATTCTTGTAAGCAACTAACTAATCACAAAATTATGGTAAAATTTAAAATTGTAAAATATTTCGATACATAATTGCACAATAATGGTATTTTATTTCATTTATTGTTTCAGTATATTACAAGTGGTATGTGGTGGACGCTCTTTGTATCGAATACTTTACTGCTGCTTTATTCGTTTTTAATCAAATTAACGTCATCAATACAATAATCATTATTAAATAATTTATAATCATAAATACGGTTATAGTATATAATATTACTATACAAATATTATACACACGTTTGTGTACTATGTTTACCAAATCATAATATATACTATATTATAATTAATAATTAATTACTACTTTCTTTTTATTTTACAATAGTTTCAAAATTTGCTCGTGTCTCATTAGGTATACATTTAAAATAATACCCATTGGAGCTCTATATAATTTGTGATCTAATATTATGTGTGTGTAGTACGTGCGTGTGTGTATGTATTTTTGCCAAGGTTTCATTAAAGTTTAATGGATCAACTATTTTATTTTAAGCTTGCATAATATTGTGTTTGATGACACTTACTACACTTGTGACAATAATTTTTGACAGTTCAATAGTTTATAAAATCCCACACTCTCGGCCTCATTCACGATTCTCGAAACCACAATATTATGTAATGTCATAATATGAAATTATATTTTAATTTTTTTAAATTTATAATTTTATCTAATTGGTAAAACATAATAATACATCTTTGTAATTTTATATAGGCATACAATAATATTTTATATTTAATCTAAACACTACAAAATCAATAAATTTCCTAGCGGAACAAAAAGGTTAACAAGATAAATAATTATGTGTATTACCGAAGTATGAAAATCGAACAGGTTAGCTACTTTAATACCTATTCGTTTCTCTTATTTCAACGTAAGATGGATTTTTGCGCTTCTGTCTTACTATATTAAACTAATAAATTATAACATAACAATAACATGGGGATATAAACATTATTATTAACCTATCTCAAATTATTTATATTTTTTTTATTTTTGTATATTCCATCCGTACTTTCTTTGATATCGATAATATTATTTCTAATCAAACAGTCTTTGAATTCTAAATCCCAAAATGCCACTGTTTTTTTCGTAAAAACAAAAAATATATTAAGATAACTAAATAGTATTAATAATACCACATGAAGTGGTTTTTTTCAATCGTCTTAATGAAGTCTTTATGAAACTTTTAGAATATTTTAACCGACCCAAAAAATCATTCAGTCGTAAAAAAGCTACATCATTGTAGTCTGTTATGGTATTTGGTACCCAGTAATATGCTTAATTCTTAATGTAACTCTATAAAGTTTGTAAATATACAATTTTAAATTTACGGACTAACAAATAATTTAGTTAATAATTACTTTAGCCCAGTACAATAAATTATAATAAAATCACTATAGATTAAGTAAATTTTATTGAAATTATTTTATTAAATATCAAATAAAATTAATTATTAAAATCGTATATTAAACATCAAGTATTTTATTCCCTCTTTTTTTTTTTAGCAGTCGGATGCTAAACATAAAGCATGTACCTAATACATCGAATCATTTTTTTATTTTTTATCACGTCTGTCTGCGCTAGGTGTTATGAAATTGTAACGCAATAACACTGAACTACATATTTTATTACTTATTACGGAGTTTTTCTCTTCCGACAGAAAATCAACTTAAGATTTTTATACCACGAATACAAAGTTCAAAATATAAAAAATGCATAGACACATCATATATTTTATCCTCGTTTTTATTTTTTTTAATGTTTATTTAAGCTAATTTTAGGCGATTAGTTTTAAATACAAGATTTTCAGAAAAATTAACTTAAAAACTAAAAGAAAAAATCTTTTAAAAATACAATTACATATATTCCTAAACCACTGAATACCTGGAATAGTTGCATTACTCTAGTATACATTCAATTCTTTATGTAATAATAATAATATTTTATTCTAAATACCTATTACTAAATTGTAAAAACAATTATTTAGACAATTCTTAATCAATGGTGCGATAAAAATAAAAGACCAAACAAAATCGACATGTCTAAAATGTCAAATTATGTTTATCTATAAAAATTATTTCAAGTGCTTATTTAATATATTAAATTAATATTATTTTCGGAAAAACACTTTATTTTATTTTTGGTCAATCAACTATTTATAAAATAATGTAATTGTTTGTACTAAAATAACGATTAAATCTTATTTAAACTATAATTATGATATCCACTAATAATTGTATGATAGTTGTTGAATATTCTAAAGTTGATTTTATAGATCTGTATCAATACATTTATTTACCACCTCTGCGTTATTGTTATTGTTTGTATATATTACATATATCCTGCTTACATTTTATATATTCTCACTAGACGAATATATTTATTTATTATATAATCATGAAATTTTAAAACAATTATATTCAAATAACTAAGTTACTGTATAGCATGTATATAATATATTATTATTATAATATAGATATTACGTTGACTGTTTATTCAACTATCTACAACAACACCTTTTATTATTATTTTTTAATTAATATTTCTGTGTATTGTTAGATAGTTCAATGAATACAAACACTTTAAAATACAATTAATTTAAATTAAAACGGATGCACAAATAAATGGAAAACTTTTTTTTTTAATTTAACGTTAGATGTTATAATAAAAGTTTAATATTTTCGTCAAATAATAGAAATGTTATGTATAGCCATAGACATAAATAGATCGATTCAAAACCGATAGGTATATACCATGTACATTGTACACCGTTTATACTACATGTTTCAATGAGATATAAATCAAATTAAAGATGTACGGCATTGACCCTTTTTTCAATCTTAGTCTTGAATGGTAATTGTATAACATGTCTTAAATCAGGTTTTTACTTTTACCAATACTTGGTGTATGTAATATATCACAATACGATCTACGATAGACGTATTTGATCACCGCGTAAGTTGGACCGGATTATTGGCATCGATAAAATCTCGGTGGGCCGGCAAATGTGCAGTCGGCTCAAAAAATCTTGGTGAAGTATTTTCCCAATATACTGATATAATAAAGCCGTATACTTGACGTGTTAACAAAACGTAACACTGATATTAAATTATCATAAAAACAACATACATACAATTAAGATTTGTATCGTAAAAGATATTTCTTTCTCAGTAATTTTATAGTTTGACGGTTATCCGCAAAAATTAGGTAGGTAGATAAAACGTTGACGAAACTTAATTTGTTTACGACTGTACTAATTTTTAACTTTTAAGTACTGAAACTATATTGGAATTTTGTCTCTATCATAGTACGTACACACACTGGATATTAATATTTAATTAAATATTTATATATACTTGAAAGTTTCTTAATATTTTTATAAGTATATTCCGTAATGTTTAACACTGTTGACATAGGCATAGTTGATTAATATGTTAATGTTCTAGCTGTTGTGGGTACATACGCATCGCTTAATATGTTTAAGGTAGTATTGTAAAAGTAGACTTTGATATTATGTATCAATGTATCATGTCAATGGAAATAGTAAATTTTACAATAATGTAAAAATAACAAAATTAGATTTATAATTAAATGATTTAAAAGAATAATATTATAATCAAAGTAAACTAAAATAAAATGTTAATACTTACATACATTTTTAAATTTTTTATAATTTATTCATTTATTTTAATCACTTGTTATAAACAATCGAGGATTTATAAATTATATCCGTAAATGACATAAAAGTATTGAACTATTTAATCAAATAAATAAACTACACACATATACATTGTATATTTATTTCATGCTAATAATTTTGTAACACATGACTTTTAAATTGTACTAAAAATGTAAAAAATAATTTACTTTTTTATATTACATTCGAAGGGAAGGTCTGGAAATTGAATTGACATTTTAAATAAATGGGCAATGATTAATATTTCTATTAATATAAGATATTATGTAGTCAATAAGTAATTTTATAATGATTTTTGATAAATAAAATCAAAATAATTTTTATAATCCTGCAATAGAATAAAGTATATCACTTATTATTTAAACATCAAAAATAATATGAATTAAAGAAAACCCACACTTAAAAGTTATTTCAAAGTATAATAATAATAGTGTGATGTTTTGTTGAATAATCAATGTCATTTTATAAGTATATTTTGTTATATACGAGCCCGGTTTTATCGTGATGATGATGTCACTCAAACTGCGCCCGAGGACGTTCATCGTCTTCGTTGTAATTACAAACAAAATAATAACTCCATCGAACATTACATTACTATAGACGATTTTGTATTTAAATTTGTATCATGGCACTTTCAAATCATATACTAGTAAGTTGCTCGTTATACACTATCTACACCTACGTAGTACGTAATTAGTATATATTATGGAACCCACCGCCTGTTACAAATATATTTTCAATTCGGTTACAAAAATGTATAATTCGTACAATTTAGAAGATTTACGGTGTCACTAATCTGTAACAATACTTTGGTATACGAAATTAACCCCTTCCCTTCCCTTAGTATAACAAATCTAAAGTATAAGTGCAAATAATATGTAGTGAATTAATCGTAAATAATTGTAAATTGCTTTTTGGAATTTTAAAATCATGTACAAAGCTACAAAACATTAATTTTTACGTTTAGAGAGAAGAATTAATTCAAGAGAAGCTCCTCCTTTCAAATTGTTGTCAAAACCATTCAGAACTAATAGCAACATTTACCAAATTAATTGGAAATAGTTAAAAATCACTTTTTGATTAAAATTTTCATCAAATTAAATTTGTGATTTTAGACCAAAATTTAATTTTATTCGGCTCTTCAAATTATACTTATTTCTTTGTAAATTATTTGCAGTAATTACTAATAACTGAAATAAATGTAACCCTCGCATATAATGATTTATCAAATATCTGCACAGTTTTTGATCATTTTATACTTAGTATAGTGTGATATTAACCTCACTAGTGTCTGTCAATCAAATCTTTTCAAAGTCAACTTGTACCGTTGCTGTATTGTTTACTTTTGAAAAAGTATATATTTATTCATTATAGGGTAAGCGCAGAAGTTTTAGTACCTGCAAAGTTTAATAGTTTAAATTAATCTTTAGGAATAAATTGAAGCACCGAACTCTTACTTTAACGTCACAGATGAGATAATATAAAATATTTTCTTAAACGCATTTAAAAAACAAAAGCAAGTTCAATGACTTTGTACTTGAACGAACGCATCGATAATATTAATATTGTCTGGGGACTATAATAAATAATAATTATAGGTATTATAATATTAATATACTATGTGTACATAATATAGAAGATAGCTGCATAGTACACGTTAATATTATATTTTTATGTATCATAAATCGTACGATTTTGATACTAAAACTACTATAAATGAATAAAAAAATACATAATAATATAATACCGTATAGAACTAGCAGACTATGTCATAGAAATTCGAAACTTTATATTGTCAATTTTTGTTGATTAAAAATATAATAAACTATTTAAGCAATACTATTTTAGTGTCTTTTAATTCTCGAACTGTTAAAAACAGATTTTAGAAAAAACGGAAAACGTATATAATACATATTAGGTTTTTTCTAGTACTTACATATAATTATTGTTAATTATAATAGAAAATAGTCATAATTCCACAGTTCAGTGACATAATATGAAAAACATAAAGTGATTTATTTATAAACTTTTATACGCATACACTAACTAAGATGAAAAGTGTTTATTTGGAGTTTTAATTTAATTTTAGTTACTAAAATTTACTACAAATTTAAATATGAATATACTCATGCGTTACTGACACCGGTGACACCCATAGTCCATACCCATTCAACTTTAATTAATAAAAATTATAACTGATTCATTAATAGTAAAAATAGTATCACAATTTTTTTATTCCTGTTGATTAATATTAATAGGTATTCAATTTTATAATAAGACAGATATTAACTTTAAACTGGCGATTCTTCTTTTAGCTTATGTTGAGACTAACTTAAAATAATGTTGAACTGCCTATAAACAATAAACACCCGAAAAATGTTCATTTTAATATTTTTATTTAAATGAAAATGCTTATGAGATGTAGAAATGGATTAAAACAATCATTTCGAATTTTAGAAGCTGTTAGATATAACCGCGAATAATTACTAAAATATGGTGCATTATTACGCGAACAACATACATAATATGTGCAGTGATCGATGTGTTCTTTCTAGCGTGTCAGTTTATCACATTCCTAAGTAATAGGTAAATCATATACGTTGTCAGGATAAACGCGTAAAACGTAATGTCTAATAATACTGTTTGGTGTTGTTAGATATTCGAATATTATATTAGAAAACCTAACCCAACCAGTAACCTATATATACCTACATGCACAGTGTCTGCTACAGTTTTTTACATTCGAGACCGTCTCGTTTTTCAGCTTCCACTTTTATAATATTATTTTATATATCATACTGCAACCAATCCAGACCTGATGGCCACGTCGTCATCGTTCGCGCAAATATGGTCGGGCGTGCAAGTCGAGTACGGCGAGGGCAAACATACAACTGACGCACCCCACTCGCCGCCCACGCCGTTAGTCCGCCGGCCGTCGAAGCCAAAGACTTACACACATCAGGAGGCGGAGTACAAATGGCAAATCGTGTGGCGCAATGTGATCGGTTTCATCGTATTACACTCGCTCGCTGTCACTGGATTTTACATACTTTTATGCGGACAAGTCCAATTTAAAACCATACTGTTCAGTAAGTATACATAATAATATACAATCACACCGACTGCAACAATCGATAATGTCATAACAATAACAATATGACATGTATTAGCCAGTAATACAGGGTAGGGGATCATTTAAAAACATTTTAGACGACTGGGGAGTAGATGTTGTAATGGCACACGCTGTCGTACATATCGGTGCATATCTGGAGATGGCTCGCCATAAATAAGTATAATAAGTGTCCGAATTACATACTACGACCAAATGGTCTATTTTTTTTTATATACTATATTTTTATTCATAATATTCTAATAATTCGTTAGTCACAGTTTTTGTATATAAGCATTTAAAGTTCAAATATTTACAAAATATATCAAAATCGAGAAAATTTGCAAGGAATTTTGAAGTTGAAAATTCGTAAAATTTTTGTGATTTATACCTTAGATTAAAAAACCCAATACAAGGTTATCCATAAGTTTTCCTTCAAGTAACTGCAAAAAAAAATTTCAGTGTCAATATAAAAAAAATTTTATGAGTGTATCAAATACACTCATAAAATACGAAATCGCGTAAAAAAACGATGTATTAAAATTTAAATATAGGTAATAATATAATATATCCTACTAATTATCATAGACTGACAAATCATCTCCATTCAGAATTGTTTTTCGTATACAATGATACCTGTCAATGCATTCAAATTTAACACATACATTATAGTGACCTACTCTTCATCTCTACTATACAACAGAGCGATACTCACTTGCCCACCTTTTACTTTAAAGGTACAAAATAAATACGACTTTTAAAAGTCAAAATACAATAACTGAAACTTATCGGTTAGACCTGTTCCAGAGATGACATAGAAATCGAACGATTGTTCTTGGCAAGTAATTTGGGTGTGACCATATTATATTGTGTACCATTAATATGGGAGACGGGAGAGTTTCTAGAACCATTTGTTTCACTAAAAAAAAAAATTACCAAAAATCTCTTTCAACCTAAATAAAATTCTTACTATTGTGAATTAAAACATCAAAATATTTCACATTTTGATATTAGACCACGAAGACTTGAAACACCACCAACGAGTATAAAAATATGGTTTCCGATAATTTACGTTATCACTATTATGTTTTTTTGACAATATCGAAGAAATATCACAATATTATTATCGTTATTATATTACCATTTATTCTTGTGGTGTGATTACAGTGTTATTTTTGGGTGCATGTAGCGCTCTGGGCATAACGGTCGGTGCCCATCGGCTATGGGCTCACCGATGCTACAACGCTCGTCTGCCGATGCGAGTGTTACTGGCCGTGTTCCAGACGTTGGCTTTCCAGAACCACATATACGAATGGGTCCGAGACCACCGAGTTCACCACAAGTTCACCGACACGGACGCGGATCCACACAACTCATCTCGAGGATTTTTCTTCTCACACATGGGCTGGCTGATGGTCCGCAAACACCCAGACGTGTCTGCCAAGGGTTGTGCGGTCGATATGAAAGACCTGGAAGCTGACCCGGTGGTCATGTGGCAGAAAAAGTAAGACTAACAATATTTTATTGAGTCATAAATATAAGATTATACTATTAATTATTATTATATTAACTATTATTATCTTGAATATTCGCTTTTTAACGGTACCACGCTTTGATAATATACTTACTGCAGTATAGAGAAGCATTTTTAGATTTTGAACGGAGTGATGAATGTATTGATTTTACAATGATGTGTGTTTTTTTTTTTTTTGTGTGTGTCTGACGACAACATTTGGAGCAGTAAAAATGCTTCGATTTTGGACTTCAGCCCCTCTTTGAAAAGGAAATTGAATCTAGTTGGTACTTTGGGGGTTCAAAAGTTAAAAATGTTCAATATTTTTTAAATGAATCGGGAAAAACCTTAAAAAAATGACGGAAAAAACGGGATTTTTTACGCAAAACCAGTTTTCGTCAAAATCAAATTTTTATTTTGCTATAACTCAAAAACTAATCGATGTAAATACTTGAAATTTTCACCAAATGTTTATATTAGCGTTCTCCATACACAGTTAAAATTTCAAAGAATTTTGTCTTTTTTTGAACTATTTATAGACAATTGAAATTTTTAATTTTTCTAAGTTTTTTTTCTTCAAATACTGATAAAAATTTTTTGGGTGGCCAGAAAATCTTGAAAATTTAATACAAGGTTTCTTATAAGTTGCTCTTAAAGTGATAAAAAAAAATCCGAAATCATTAGTCACAATTTTTTTTTATAAGTGCTTAAAGTTCGAAATTATACGAAATATGTCAAAATTGCGAAAATTTGGAAGTAATTTTGTGGTTGAAAAATCGTAAAATTTTTTTCTTTTATAACTAAGTTTTGAAAATTTGGTACAAGGTTCTCCATTCATTTTTCTTCAATTATCTGTAAAAAAAACTCTACCGGATTCAGACAACAATTTTTTATGAGTGTTTGAAATTTAAATTTTTACAAAACCGCGTTAAATAACGGTTTAGCCTCAAACGATTTTTGATATTTGTTGTTATTCAAACAGTATAGGTCGTAAATACTTGAAAATTTTACCAGTTATTTAGATTGCCATTTTCTTTACGTGATTTGATTTTCAAAATATTTTGACTTTTTTTGAGCTATTTATAGACAATTGAAATTTTCAATTTTTTTTTATTTTTTTTTTATAAATGTTGATAAAAAAATTTAGCTGGGACAAATCACTTGAAAATGTAATTGAAGGGTCTACATAACTTGTTCTAACTCTCATTCAAAAATTATAAAAATACATAGGCATTTGAAGTTCAAATATTGACAAAAATTCGTCAAATTCATGAATATTTTTCACTATTTGGTAGTTAAAAATTTATAAATATTTTACTATCAAAAGCTAAGAATTGAAAATTTAATGCTATGCTGTCCATAAGTTAAGCTTAGAATAATTATAAAAAAGTTTGAGGATTATTCAATTAAAAAAATTTTACGAGTGTTTAAAGTTTTAATTTTAATTTGAAATCAAAAATACGCGTGTAAAATTACGTTTTACTAATAAATAATTTTCGATTTTTGTTATTTTTAAAAAATTATCAAACGTTAGATCTTGAAGCTTTTACTTAAGTTTTTAAATTTGTGAATTTTTTTCAAAATAGAATATATGACAATATTTAAATAGAATATATCCTAGACTGACAAATCATCTCCGTTCAGAATCGTTTTTCGTATACAATGATACCTATTATTGCATTCAAATTTAACCTACCATAGTCCGAGGTCCACTCCACCCCCTAATGTACAGCAGAGCGATACTCACTTACCCGCTTTTTTATTACCTAGCTCTCATTTCGGGAATTTTTCGATAATGTTATTCACAAAAATATTGTGACTATAAATTGGTAGAAAAAATTTCCAATTCGTAAGTCAAACATATACTTGGCACTTGATGATCGGTTTTCAATTTGCTCAATGGTTTCGTAACTACAGAGTGATGAGATTTTCAGCTGCAATGATTTATCATTATTTTGTCAATTTTTATACTACAACACAAATATATTATATTTTTCATAGTATGCCCTGTATTTATGTAACAATATTTTCATTATTTTTATTACATATCAAATGCAAAAAAAAATTGCTAACGATTTAATCATTAAACTTATTATCCGTTATTTTAATTTATTACATTCAACAAATAGAATTAAAAACTTAAATTTTTTTCGAGAATAATGTTTAATATATTATACGATGACAGCAACATTTTTTTTCAGTCAGGTCAAAATGACGTCGAAGGCTGTGCTTGACACAGGCTTATATTGTTTTACGTTACTAATCATCGCTCTATACTCTGACGTAATCATTTTATAAAATAAAAAAAACCCTTAGTTTAACTTCCGAGTTTAACTAATAGTATGGTTAAGTTGCCTCAACCCGACCGACGATCGATGTATTAATATATTATTATATTGTGTAATTAATATTTTTATTCATGAATTTGATGGTATTTCTAAATATTATTTTATACTGCATGGCCTCTTTTTTTCCCATCCATCAAAATCAATTATATAATTTATACTCAAAACAATTTTTAATGACATGTCACAGAACACCGGATATCAGATGTGGTTTTGAATGATTTTTTAAACACAACTGCGTACAAACACTACAAATAAATATTTATTACCTATATAATATAATAATATCTTCTCATAAACTGAACGATGGTGAACTTTTTAATGTGCAATATTAATACACTCTAATGATTTCGATTATTATAAACGACTACGCGAAAACACGTGTGTGTATGTCTATTTAATATAATGCATAATAATATGTTTCCAATCAAATCACCTATTTTGTCTATTTTGGACTCTGGTGTTAGTTATTCACAGTCGCGTGGCAATGTGGCATTGTATTTTCGCTGCAGTGAACGGTACTTACGTTACTAATATTATCAAGACTCAATATTAAAATAATAATTATACTGTGAGCACCATTATCCAACGGAACCTTGTAAAATGGGAGAGTTACACCCCAGGTTGGGTTAAGTTCTCATAAGCACTCATCGGGACCCGATGCACTTGCTTCCCTGGAAAAATGATAAGATTTTAGAATTTAATTAATATTATAAATTACATTATAAATATTTCAGAATTTTTTTTATTTTGCCTCCCTTTCTCCTAAAATGTTATCCATGGGCCTCAACTTACTTGTGTGCGTTAAGCTTATTGAGTAATACGCTGCAGTATATGCATAATAGTCGTGACGGTTTAACACGCGTGTCATACTGTTTCCGCAGACCCAATAAAATATAAATATGCAACAATTTTTTTTTTTTTTTGCAATATTCATACAAAAATGTACTTATTCTAATAATTGCATTTACTACGGATCACCTGTCAAATTCAATGAATACGTCATAATATTATAAATTTACTGCAGTGCGTGTTGCTTACGCAATATCGTTCTAGTTCCATATTATAGCGTCTACCTATGTACCTACGCATTGTATTATATGCATTAACACGTCATTAATTCACACATATGTGTGTTAAATGCACACAGACGGAATTACACTGCTCACTATTCAATTACTAATTTAAGTGTAAAAAGGTATAGTATAAATGCATAATAAACGCATAACAATATTTGCATATTGGTTAGGTTAGGTACCTGAAGATGTATACAAATAGCATCTTGCATATAGTAATACCTATTGTAATATGTGGGCGGACTTTAGGAGTGCCTATTGTACTCGTAACATGACCCTCAAATTCAAAATTAGAACTCATCACAAAATATTATGTCTATACAATGTTATATTCCTTGTTTTTTTCCATTTTCTTTAATCTTAATACAACATTTTTAATATACAGTTTACCCACATACGATATCCAGAAAAATCGCAGTGTTATTATTTATTAACATTATCGACTAGTCCGATTAATATTTTAATCTAGTTACATCTACTTGTAGGTATTATAGTGATTATTTTAAATCAAACTAGAACTAGGTGTACACATACTAGATGTATTGCAGCTACTTATAATATTGTCATCGTTATAATGTTTGGCCTTCGACTGAAAATAACGTATAATATTAAGAATCGTAATTCCGGCGGTCATGTACCTACCATATTATCTGAAAATATTTCACTTACTAGGTAGACGGTATGAAATACTAGTTAAATTGTTAACTCGTAATAAACTCATGCCGAGATTACAATTTTTTTTTGAAAATACTCAAATATGACATGTTTACTATCGGCTGTATTATTAATTATAATACACTGAGAAGTATTTTTAATTTATAACGTCTAAGGCCCGTTTTATAGTCACGCGTATGATATGCTGCGTGCCTGCGTACCATACGCGTGACTGTGAAATGGGTCTAATAATTAAAATGTTTGGAAATTACATGTATATTTAAATATTATGCTAATGAATAAAAGGTATCATACTAAATTATGTTTAAAATTCATATTAGTTGATTATTTGACTATTAGAAGTCTAATCGACCTTATTGTACTACAAACCAAACCCATAGTAAGATATTTGTCTCATTAATATCAAAAAAATAGCTTGTTTCAATTAGCTTGTAAATTTAGTTTTTATTAAATTGAATATTCTTCAACATAGGTACTAACTCGTAAACTATATTCCAGAAACTCAAATTAAGTTCAGACTAAACTCTTAAACCGATAAGATTTATACTATATACCACATAGTGTACAGTGGTATTAATATTATATTATATTCCCTACAGACATTTATTTTCATTCCAAATAATTAAATACATTATACTTTATAGTTATTGTACTAGATTTTATAGTTCATTTATTTTATTAGTTTATTTTTTTTACCAAATTAATAAATTTAATTCACCAACAATAACTTTTTTAACAGTAAAAACATTACTTCATTACGTAAATATTTTTTAAGCTAAAAAATAATATGTATATTAATATCTAAACACTTTAGAAAGTTATCTAATTTTATGACTGCAAATTTGATGAAGCTGTTATGTTCATGTTACAGTATACTTACGTCATTGTATAATTTGAGGTTAAAACTATGAAATTTTGAACTTTCTTCAGTAAATAAAAAATAATAATAAAATACTTTATTTTTAAATTATTTTATTTTATACGATACCATACTATTATAGTACTAAATCATAACGAAGTAGATCCACAAACAAAATGTTTGAAACAATAATATTATTTTATTCACAATGTTATTAACTTTACTTAACAACAGAAACGTTAAGTTATCCTTTTTGATTTTTTAGAAGAAAATAAAATGTATAAATAATTTTACAATACTTAGAATAAAATAGAATAAAATAAATATTATATCATTCAACGTTACGATTTTCACGGCATAATCGAATGATTCGTAAGTGATTAATTAAACGATTTTTTTTTTTTACTACTACATAGAAAAACTTGTTTTACATAATATGTATTATCTTATTATTATGACTAGTTAAGTCGATTGAATGTCGTATTATAATTAAACTGCCCTTTCGAATCTGCTTTAGTTTTATATACACCGCACCGTCCGCACCAAACCAAATCAAATACAATATTCATTGCTCTTGTCCGTGTAACATAATTATACATCGTATAAACATTAGTTTACACGAAATTGTTTAAAAACGAAAACGACGTTGCCCGTTTTGATCTGACCCAATCGAATAATGTTTACGAATAACAGCTGCTGAGAGTGTGCATACGATATGCATTAATTATTAATATTATAATATTTTCGTCGGTTTTATAATTTTTATAATTTGTTTTTTACTTTAAATGTTTTTTTCAGATATTATTTATGGCTAGTTCCCGTGGTAACGTTCCTGATACCGTCTTACATTCCATACTGGTTGTGGCAAGAACGTTTTTGGTATTCATTCGTCGTAGTCGGCGTCTTTCGTTACATGATATCGTTACACTTCACATGGCTGGTCAACAGCGCCGCTCATATATGGGGCACAAAACCGTATGATAAGTTAGTATAATTAATTATTAATTCGATAAACGAGTTGGCGCCAAATACTACCTCGCTATTGCCGGTAGTAATTTATAAATATTCTATGCATTTTATTTGTAATTAGTCGTATACGCTGTTTAACAATAATACAACAACCAATATAATATTGAAATGGTATAATACTCGTACAACTAACTAAAAAAAGACAATAAATAGCATACATTTTTGACATAAAAGGTTCGCTTTTGGCCTAGCAACAGTCTTACGTAACGGATGCAAAAAAACACGAACAGAAAACAATAATAACCCTCTCCGAATTGATGTATAATAGTTATACCAACCTCGGGTGTTCCACAAGGTGAACATCTCTCTTAAACATCTCATAATTTTTAATGATGTTAGTGAAAGCTAACAATTTTTTTTTTTTTTGTAGATTCCTCCCACTAGCCGATGACTTAATACTTTAATATTGTTCCTCTACGTTGGTCGATTGTCGTAATCTTCAATGCGGTTTAACACGTTTAGCGTTTACGACAACATTTGGATTAGTTCTTAACCTTAAGAAATGTAACACTAAAATTTTCGCGGTCTCGAACACCGCTTAGCTTTCAATACGCTCTACATATAAATATTGTCGATAAAATTATCATATAAAATGATGGCAATTATTTTTCGACCCAGTGTCTCAAGATGTGTGTGATGAAGATTTTAAATCGTTATCTTACCAAGCCTAAATAGCCTACATCTTATTCGAAACACAACAGGGTTAGGCAATTTCTCATGTACTGCGTGTATACACTTGTCTTTATAGTTCCCGGGTCCTGAAATCCATGTTCAGAAAGGAATTTAGAGAATATATTTTTCAAACACTTAACATAACGTACTTACATCAAACCTTAAGGTCATTTTAACGTCAGATAACAACGTCCATATACGATTTCGTGTATTATACCAAACTAAGGCCCTAATTCGAGTTTTCGATTACAACATAAATATTTTTTTACCAATCGCTCGTCATCAATTAATGACGACTACGTGTGGAATAGATTATGTATGATATGCAATCTTTTAATAAGTCACGCTATGTATATAATTAATTCAATTAATGTCAATTTGATAATTTATGAAGAATTACAGACTCAACGTAGGTAATATACAATATTTAATAGATAATTACATTCCTATTCACAAGTATTGTTTTGGTTACTCTGTACTGGCGTCCTTGAGTTTTTAATTCATTAAATACATACACTTTATAAGAACCAAAACTACTCTACAAAATATTATACATTCTTTATCGTAATTTCTAACGGTTATTTAAAACAGCCAAACTTTGCGATGGTTAGATACCAGAATTCGCTATTCAAAATGCCAAGTCCGTCAAAACAACATGAACGTATAATATTCATTTCACTCAACTATACGTAGTTTTATTTTCGAAATTTTGTTGATGAAACCTGAAAATCTCAACGCGCGTATAATTGGTATGGTGTGATTCACTAGGGATGATCGTGTTCATTACGCCGTGATGGCTATAGGCTATGGAAATTCTATTATTAGATATCAATATATAGTTTAATACAATAATTCATTAATCGTTTAAAACGATAAGTCAATGATATATGCATGTTTACACCGGATTGCTTTCATTTAGTACGTCCTCGCGGGATATCATATACAATTAGACTAATTTTCAATGAATATCGGTGTATAATCCCCGCAGCGAAGATCCAAATCATAAATGTTTAAATAGATTATAAACCTACCTACCGTGTGTGCCTATCGGAGAGTACACAGCCTGCGGGACCAGCGTTGTATTGTTGTGACTTGTGACGCGTTCAAACGATATCAATAATTATTAACTAATGAATATTATTTAGTGTAATTTTAGTGTATGTATATCTGTTGTATTGATATACTTCTATAGTTCTATAAGTGAATTTTATAAATTTATAACGGTTTTAATCGTTTACTACGTGTACAGAGTTCCACAACAAACATATAATAAATATATAATGTTATATACCTACACCTTATCTATATATTATAATGTAATTTTAATAATTTTTTTTTGTTATTATTCTCTCTCTTTTTGTACTTAGATGTACTCAAACTGTTCATCATAACACTCCATCCGCTTATTATCTCCCAAATAATATTTTTAAGACGTATTTATTATTTAAAATTTAAAGTGTAGTAAATGGGAAAATCCTATAATAACTGTCTAATAATTATCGACCCAATTCGAATAATGAAAAAAATAAATAAGAAAAATCTTAAAATAAAACATTAACGAATAATTATTTAATTATTTGTTCTATATCTTATAGGATTCTTAAAAATTTCAAATCAATATATTTTGTTAAATTCTCAACGGACAGCATTTTGATATTCATTTATGAATTAAGTAATTAATAATAATTATGATCTTACGTGAAATGCATACATTTGTTATACGTGATTGTATATTTTTCTAAATAAATATTTAAAAAAAAAATCATTTAATGCTTAAGGTATAGCTGAATTTTAGACACGTTATCTCACATCTGAACAATATATCGAGTTGATATATACTATAATAACTTAAATTCTTATCAAAAGTCAGCGATCTCGTTTTTTGTAAATTTTAATCTCACAATCATTAAATATCAATATATATGATGAAATACAATAAACGAGTCACGTTTTAGATACACTTGACGAATGACCACCATCGTGATGAGGGGTAATGTAAGGTATGTCGATATAAAAAAAGAGTGTGTAATAATATATTCGAAGATGGTTTTAACCTCTCATGTCCCCCCAGAAACTTGGCGAGGTCAGATTGGGAGATGAGTTGTAATTGTTTTTATATTTACGAATACTAGCAGTTTTTAGTCAGCCGGGTCACTGCAGAATTTTAACGGTGTGGGTACGTATTTCGTGTGGGTCCCTATAGAGCGGTCCACGTGTTATCACAATATAGAAAGGTACTTATAGATTCATTATACTTACTAATGCGGTGATCATCTGTCTGTCCTCAGAAACATCACACCCACCGAGAACCCTACTGTGGCACTATTGGCATTCGGCGAGGGATGGCATAACTATCATCACGCATTCCCGTGGGACTACAAGGCGGCTGAGCTAGGCAATTACCGACTAAACTTCAGCACGGCGTTCATCGACGGGTGCGCCCGGCTCGGTCTGGCATACAACTTGAAGACGGCCAACGCCAGTCTGGTGGAGAAACGGTCGCGTAGGACGGGCGACGGCACCAAGCACTACGATCACCAGCACGACGATCACCAGCACCACAATCACCACCACATGGAAGGCGGCGTTTGGGGATGGGGCGACGAGGATATGGCCGAAGACGAGAAACAAATCGTGCAAGTGATCGACTGACCGCAGCGGACTTCTGGTCGACAAGACCAATTATTATATTTTTTAATTGTATATATATATATATTATATTATATATACGTGCACATTCCTCCGAAATCGCATGTACACCTATCGATATATTATATAATATTTACGTGTAGAGGTATATCGTATCAATCATACCCTTCGAAATAACGTCCTCCTAGTTATTACGGTTTAATTTAATATTTTTTTTTTTTTTTTTGTTTATTTACTAGACGCATATACAACACATAAACTAGCGTTATTGTATTTGTATTATTATTATTGTTTTTTTTATTATTATTTGTAAACAGATTTTAACAAATCTCTGAAATAAAGTTTTTTTTTTTATTCTCATTAATTTATTTTATGTATAATTTCAAAGCACTGAATACTGTAATATTTATATTTTTACATTAACCACACAATTCATGCATGTATAATTTCAGTCGTGCTGATTAAACATTTAACATTAGGTATACTATAGCTGCATTACCTAAACCAAGGATATTCGAAATTCCATTCACTTATTTCGTGAACGTACTTTTTTCAATCAAGTATTGCCCATTAAATATTCATAATTATGAACTGTATAAGAAATACAGTGGATTCCGCTTAATGTGGACACCGGTTAATATGGGCATCCGCTTAATATGGGCAAAATTGTCTGGTCCCAATATAAATGTATATTAACAAGGTTAAAAAAAGCCGCGTAATGTGGGCACTCGATTCGGTTTATATGGGCAATTTTTATTTTATCATAGTGTTATAGACTATATTATATAGTGAATATACACATATGTATTTAAAAACGACTAATTTAATCAGGTTTCGTCATATCTATGAGATTGTGTTTATCGAAAGTAATAAAAAGCATTAGGTACCAATGGTACCATATAAATCTTAAAATTCTTTTCTGCATATTGTACCAAAAGTGGCACAAATTAGTTTTTCGTAGTTTCTATTGTTGAAAATAAAGTTACAATGTTACTACATAATATACGGCCAGTTACATCTACCTAGCAGTAAAATTGTGAACTTCAGATGAAAAATAAACGACTAAAAATATTATTGTTGAGTAAACTGTAAAGTGAAAAACTACCCTCTTTATGTACAATAATAATAATTTGGTAGTAATGATACTACCGATCTTTGGTAAAAAAAATCTATCTTGTAGTACTTTTTGTCCAGAATATTTTAAAAATAAGTATAATATTTATTGAAATATTGAAATATATCATAACCTAATTTTGTGCCAAAAATTAATCCATAATCAACTTTTGAGGGTAGTTTCACTTGAATATTTTTAAAATATTTTTCCCATCATTCTGGTGTTTTTTACAATAAGTATATTTTTATCGGAAAAATTAAAAATTCATCTTAAAAAAGGGATTTTGTTGACATTTTTGAAATTATAATTTTTTTTTTTAACCAATTTTGGTTTTTATGGGCAACCGCTTAATGTGGGCAAACAAGGTTAGTCCCAACGTGCCCAAATTAAGCGGAATCCACTGCACCAACAATAAGTGCCTTTTCGTTATTGTAATCTATTATTATTCAATAGAATCCAAAATAAATCAAAACGAAACAATAGTAAAGTTACGATTTATTTCTATACTAAATAACTAGACACATATATGATCAAAACAAATATTCAATATATTATCATTTATGTGTGCAACAACATGCTTTATTACAAAACTTAGCGTTGTCGATATATTTTGCATCTTTATTTTACAATGAGTTATGATCAATTAAAATTGTGTTTTTTATGGAACTGGTAAATAGTAAAACAATGTAAACTTAAAAAACGTTATTAATACAAATGAATCAGCATTTAGCGGGAATATTTATTATTTGTATTTGGTTTTTTTACAATGATTCGAACACTAATTACGTTTTGTTAATTAATTTGGTTTTTATTTTTTATTAAACGATTTAATGTAATATAATTATTATAACGGTATATTGTTATACATTTGACATTTGAAATAGCTGGACAACGTAGTGCCGAACGTAGACTGACGACAACGACGGCTCGATTCGGTAGCGCCGACTATAGTCGCCTTTATTTTACTTAGGTACTTAATATAGTTATTTTTTTTTAAACTTATAAAATATCACACTGAACAACAAAGTTATTTTAAATAAATATTCACATCAGTAAAAATACCGATTTTACATACCAATAATGATAATAATAATTACATTATAATTCGTTGATAAAATGTATACCTATTCTATATTATGGAAAAATATACTTCTTTATTTATATAGGTTAACTATAAACAATTCTATATAATTTTAAATCATAACAAATATTACAAAAAATGCATATAAGGTATGTCAAATAGAATATACATATTTTTTGTAGGTATTTCTATTTTTATAATCTCGAAATAAGATTGCAGAGAATTTTGCATTTTATGATAAATATTTTTTTTTTTATCGTGTCCATTTTAATATGTTTATTTCATCACGTGGAATATTATTATATCACCTAGTTTAGGCACCTACTATTTTGTTTTATAGCATATAGTATTGGAATTAATCGGTATAGAAGCTGTGTACGATGAAATGGCGTGTAATAATTATGTTCACCGTCAGCTGTCAGTGTACAGCAAATACACTAATAATGCGTTTATATCTACACACACACACACACACACACACCCATTATATTTTTCGGTAAAACTCGTCGTTTTTATTTTATTGGTTTACTACTTACACGACCGAGAGAGGCGTAACTTACTGATTACATTATAGTCTCATGGAATCGATATTTTCACCGAGTTATTCGCGTTATAATTATTATTGTCTCTGATTATTGGAATCCGCGCCCCATAAGCGAACATGCCAATTAATTAACTCCCACTGCGTAGGTACCTATAAAGATATCGACTGATTTAGTTTTAGTGCTATAGACTTGGCATTTTACTTCGATTCTAAATTCCAATAAACGTTAAATAACTCGAATTTATCCTGAGTCTATTTTATTGAAGCGCAGGTTTTCTACCCTATATATTAACCGTATTATATGTACGAGTAGTGTCTATACATTTTTTCTTGACATTTTAATGACGGCAATTTATAACATCCCCGAGTTTTATTTGTTTGGCTTACATGTTATACTTAACAACATACACACGATCTATCCGCATTTAAGTGTATACTCTTATTACACATAGTATGACGTATTTTTTCTATTTATTTGGCATGATAAATCATATAAAGTTACCATGCAAATGATAGTATTGTACACAAATCGGAATTATAAAGAAATTCTGTTCAACATATTATATTATTATATTACAAATACGTATTGTAAATATGTATTAATTATTTTTAAAATATAAATAAAACAAGCGTAAATGTGAGTTAGAACTGTTATAAAACCTAATATTGTCACATCGATTTTTCCGTAAGTTTTTAATATATTGTACTTTTTTCCACTTATGTCAAGTTCACTTCGACGCAAAAACAATGGCGCATTACTATTATTATGGAATCGAAATATATAGAAAATAAATACTGCAGGCTTATATAGTAACCGAGTGATTCCGTTTCACAAACTTAAATGATGTTAAACGATTTGTGTTTCAAATGACAAATATTATATTTATGGGTTAATAATTGATATTGCAATCATCTTTCATATACCTGTTTGAAAACAGATTGCAAATAAAATAAACCGTGAAGTGAACTGTATCAAATAACAACCTTGGTTATAAATTACAATTATCATAGTTTCAAAATTAAAATCCTTAATAAAATTTGAATAAATCAGATCATAGTTAATAAGATGTTTGGATTATAGATGAAATATCTTAACAATAATCTTATCCCCTATTCCATATTTCAAGACCTTATAAATGATATTATTTTACACAATTTAAATTGTGTATTTAAAATTTACATGATTTGTACACTTCTTATTTTTTCATTAGTAAATTTAACTAACAAATCCTAAAATTTAAAAACCGTAATGGATTTACAAAAAATGTTTCAAAAATACAACAATATAAGTATCATACCTCTTTAAATATATTTTTTAATTGTTATTTTTCGTTAAGCCACTTTATACACTAATTATTTTGCTAAATAATTCATCTTTAAATGAAAAATTTAATTCGCATATCTGTATATTTTATAAGAAAATTGTGATTGACTAAACCAAACAACTATTTTCATTTTCAACATAATCCTAAATCCTAATCCTTCTACTCAATAATATGTTCATTGTATACCATTGTTAAAATTTATTGATAAGAAAACACAATTATATATAGTAAATATTCAATTCAGGTATAACCAAATTACGATTCAGTAATATTGATGAAATATAATATGTATGAAAAAATATTAAAATTATTACATAAAATGGAAATTACCATATTATTATGAAAGAATTTGAAAACTGCTTGTAATAAATTTTCTCGAAAAAAAAATACAGTACATTTATACCTACTAAATTGTCTTATTTTAATTAATTTCATGTATAATATGACAACATATTAATTAAACATTGCTTTAACTATATGTTTTAAATAATCGATCGAGGTTTTTTTTTTACTTTTATAATAAGTACATAAATTATATTATAATAGACAAATGTACAAGAATCATTAAACGAAATGATTAAATGATTACCTACCTAAGCATAAAAAAAGTAACAAATTCATTAGGCAAAATAATCTCGGATTATGTATTTACAGTGCCTATGTTATGACTTAGTCGCTTACTTACTACTAACTACTTTATTTTGAATTTTTTTATGTAAAACAAATTGTTAACACAATAAAAATGATTATTTTTTAAACGTTCAACCGCTTGTTCCGTTCATGCGCATTGCGGCTTTGCATACAACACTGTAGTACACGACAATAAAATATTATAAAAATAAACATTAAGGTAAACGAACGAAAGCGTTCTTATTAAGTTCATATAAGATACTATCACGCGCTTATATCGTACAATATTATACTGCAGATATATTGTATTGTAACCGATTATATTCGTACAACCTAAACGATAATATAAAGTTCGGGCTGGTCAACATTGGACCATTTGTTCTAGCGCATATTTGATTATATAATATATGCAACAATCCATCAGTCAATCTACCGTATGTATACGACGGGTTTATGGGCCATCGTAGCTGTTTGTGTTTTGTCCTTTTAGACTTCCGTGAGACTACGAGTATAGTAAACGAAACAGATAGTATACACGATACCCATTGAATATAATCTATAAAACAATAACATTAATTATAATAATGGTATTCTAGAAGACGTATCATAGGTATTATTATAATACCATATAACATATAATAATACACGTACACGTCGTACACATATTATATCAAACAGGTGCCTATATTAATAAAATAATATAACGTAATATATTATACGTAAATATACAATAGGTACGTTAAATTCGACATTTAACACATACAAATACACACACACACATACACGCACATACAACACGCGTGTTAAATAATAATAATAATAATAATCGATACGTTTATATTATAACGTAATGATGTATTGCAATAAATTAGTGTTCATGAAGTCTTATAGTCCCGCGTTTGCGCCGTTTCCGGTACCTCTCGCCAGCTTCCGTCGCCGTGGTTGACGGCCACCTGCTGGACGAGCTGTTTGGACGGCGCCTTGAGATCGTACGCCCATCCGATACTGGAGAATATGTCTAACCACAGAGTGGTCGTGTTCAACAGGTATCCGCCGATCTCGGCTGCCCTGTAGTCCCACGGGAACACGTGATGATAGTTGTGCCAGCCCTCGCCCATAGCCACAATAGACACGATCGCGTTCTGCGCTGGTTGAATGCGCCTGTAAAATGGATAAATATACGAAGACGGTAAGATTTGGTCAATCGAGCTGGCGTATATGTTTATAATATTTCAATGCATATTTTATTTGTATTCATCCGTAAAGAGATGTTTTTTGTTTTATGGAAGAGGGCGAAGAGACGACTTGCGGTAGGCGGGTCTTCGAGAATCCAGATATTACTTAAATACGAGACGTTATCGCAGTAAGCGTTTATCATACGTTTAACGAAATAGTTAAGCTTGTCAAAAACTCGGATAACGTTCAGTCTTAATCGGTAATTTATTTTAAACGTAATGCGATACTGTGTATCGCGATAAATTATTGTTTTTAATATTAAAATAAATACGTTTTCGCGTATAATTTAAAGTAACGTTTTTTAAAACAAGAAAATCAACATAAAAAAGTAATTTGTCAACAAATTTTGCAAGAAAGTCAGGCTCGAGAGCCAATTTAGCCCTGTATTTTATTTTTTTTTCACCAAAATATACCCCCAAAAGAGGATGCACATTCATATAATATTGTACTATATACGAGTATACGCTTGTATATTGGGAGCACACGCTGGTTAAATAATGGTCCCGTTTTATTTACTTGTCATACGGCTTGCTTCCCCAGATATGAGCCACGCTGTTGACGGACCACGTGAAGTTCAAGTTCAACACATATCGGACAATGGCCAGTGAACTGATGGCTTCCGTCCAGTTTTCATTCCACGCGTAAACCGGCACCAAAACGGGTATGATGAAACAGAACAACAACTTGAACAGTAAAAAGTGTCTGAAACGATAAAAATATGACAGATGAGTTATTGTGACCCTCGTGTTTCTGTGATTGTACTGGTCGTAGTTGTAACATTATAACGTATTGTTGGCAGTGTTTTCGCGTCATGGTTAGAAAATGCATTAATAGCAAATTTAATACACTTTCGTCTTACAAAACATTAGTCTTATGACAAATTTTTTAAATGTAATTTACCGTGTGGAACACTGATCGAAAATGAATTTTAATAATACAACACTCTTATAACATTACATCACCAATAGTCTGGATTAGTAAGTGTATACCAGTCCATTACAAGATATTTTATTATACGTATTGTGTTACACGTGTAGATTACGGGTTCCACACCCGATGATCGTTCCAGTATTAACATGCAAAGTACCTATTTAGGAAAGTACCAAAGTCTTATACGTAAGTGACCGTGTATTACCAAAACAATGTATATGACACATATAACAGAAAGTTATTTACATACAAATTTAAATAATAATAAATATTTATTTTTACGCAGTACTTAAATTTAAATCAAAATCGTTTAATAGTTTTTTCGTTATTTTATAAATAACTGCCAATTTTTTTTGAATATTCAGTTTTGGATTTGATAAACTTAAGTAATATTTGGATCCTTTCCAGAACTTTTATTATGACACACTCCTCTTAAAGACGTATAAAACATAAAATTCACGATTAAATTATAAAAAGAACGTAATACTTATAAAATATGATAATAATTACGATAGTTTTACGAATCATAAAAAAAAGATAAAAAGACTAAGTAATATACATTGTTATATCTTTAAATAAAAAAAATAAATAGTTGGAAAACAATTTATATGGAAACCCGAGCCCAAAACTACGAAAACAAAAACATTTGTACCTCGATAAAGAGAATTGTTTAGAAACACCGTAGGTAATTTTATATTATAGTATTAGGCAGCAGCAAATCATACAGACTTCCAAAATGCGCGTTAAGACAGACGTATATTGTTTAACACGCGTTTTTGAACAAGCACTGTTATTTATTTGTTATAACCTTTTTTAAAAAAAGGGACAATCTCACCGCTGCAGTGTACTATGATCAGGAATAATTAATTCCGTGCATTTTTTGTGCATTAACTTGTGAATGTGGACCGTTGTCAGACGTTTTATTGTCTTGCGCACTTGGAAAACCAATAATAATCATTATTATTATTATTATTATTACTGTGTGATACAGACGACAGTCGGATGTCAATTAATAAGACGTACACGATGTGCACCCACTACTCGCCGCAACTATTAATTTTATAATTATATATACAGGCTGTATCAGATAGAACTGACTAAAAAAAAAAAAAAAATTATAATTATGCTAATTAAACTTACAACAAAAATTGTGAAAATTATATAATTAATAACTAATTTAAGAAATATACTCATTTCAATATTTCAATATTTTGAAAGAAGTTATAACGCTCCAAATTAATTTATGCAAAAAAATAGTGATATTTTAAAAAATTCTAAAAAATAAACTAATTGATTTAGATAAATATTTTTACCATCAAAATTTTTCTTTTAATTAAATTTACAAATTGGCTATTTTGAATTTTTCCAATAAAAATGTATTAAAATTTTATTTTTTTTTATTTTTTCTATTAAAAAATAAATTTTTTTTTTATATTGTACATGTAGCGCTAGGGTCTATAAATGATAAATAAAAAAAAAAATAAAAAAAAATTGATTAGAAAAAAAGTTATTCCAAAAGTCAGTTCTATCGGTTACACCCTGTATATGTATAGATGCTGGCGTATTACAAAATCAATGCGACGACTGAACGACATAATAATATGGTGTATCCGTCGTATCTACCGTCCGCGTAAAACGCGCCGCCGGAGAAACATTGTCTTAACAACACTCGTCTCTTAATAATATTAATACGTCGAGTACGCACTTGGTGTGAAACTGCACGAGTGGATCGTTATCGATGTCGGACATGTCGATGGTCTTGCCCCGTCTGTAGACTTCGGGGTGTTTGCGTTGCATCAGCCAGCCGACGTGCGAAAAGAAAAAACCCCTGTTGGCGTTGTGTGGATCAGCGTCCGTTTCACTGAACTTGTGATGCACTCGGTGATCGCGAACCCAATCCGGTATGTTGTTCTACGAGCAAAGAAGATTTTTTTAAATTCCAAAATGTATACATATATGTACGTACATCTGCAGTATTTTAGTGTTATACACTAATGATAATGTGTCATATAATATGTTATATAATTTAACTCATTGTAGGTGCAATTTGGTCGTCAAGGTTAGTAAACAGTAGTGTGGCGACATTTCAAGGCATATTGTGTGATTTTTTTATCCGTTTCCCACTGGTAAATCGTATTAGGTACCTATTCATTAATATTATTATTATGCTTAAAATCTAATTTACGCAATACTATAGCGTAGGGAAAATCACTTCACGCAGGAACCGCGCGTCAACAAGAATTAATTATAAGAAATTATTTTCTTCAGGTAAAACTATAAAAATAGTATTATAATTCGGAAATTATTATGGTTTCGATTTCAGTTTGAACTGTTTGATTTTGTAAAATCTAATTCTCTGAGTCGATTTAGTTTGAACATATTTAATAATCTTCTTCGTGAATTGAAGTTGATTCTGAGTTACTAAATTCGCATTTTAACGTTGAATAAAACACATTTGATTAGTAGAAACTATAAACTTTAGCAGGCAAATGTGTAAAGACGAATAAACGATCATTAAACACTTGACAATTTCAATGTTAACTAATGTATAACATTAATGTCAGTATAGCATACCTGTCCCGATACTGTGTAACACAATATGAGTATTAGTTGCAGTGGTAATTTCGCTTTGAACGATCTATGAGTGAAATATCGATGTGCGCCGCCGGTAACTCCAAATCCACCAATACCTCCGACTATAAAAGCTGCGCCATAAATAAGAATTAAACAATGAAAGTATTGAAAAATATCATAACTCAGAAAAATCGATTCCCCGCTTGTTAGGGGACAATGTATAATATATATGTATACGAGATATTTTGTCAATCCAACTGCACTAAATCTAATAAAATGTAATCTTATGTAAATATCATAAAACTATTCACTAAATAACTAATGGGCGGATGCCCATAAATTGTTTATTCAAAATCGTTTCCTGAGGTAAGAATCACAGTCTAATTGAAAAATCAAATTTGCACCATAAAAGTAAAATACCTTTGACTGTGTAATATCGAATTTTAGTTTGTTGTTTTTTTAAAGTTTTAAATTTATTTAAATCAGTATTATTTCAATTTTTTTAGGTTTTTTTTAACAAATTTCATTTAAATTGCCTATAGCAAACCCCTTAATAAGCAACTTTTTAAATAAACCCAACTTGATAGAAACAATTTCTTTCGTTTTAGACAACATTTAAATAAAACTTTATTAGTACATTTAAATTCAAATTCATCTCTTAAATTTTTAACATCATTAATATTTTCTTTTAAAATTACTTTTATACTTTATCCCATTTCCTATATATAGCTACGCCAGCTACGACCAGATTAGACCTCACTCTCTGTCACTAAAGCAATATGAAACAAATAAAACATTTCAGTTTTTGGCACGAATAAAAACGTTCTTTTTCTCATATTATTAAACCCAAGTATATCCTATATTGACAGTCATGTTTATTAAAAAGTAAACCCGAATGCATACACCAGCTAGCTAAGTTATTAAATAATATAATGTATTAAATCCAGATAGAAACGCAATCGGTGGATAAAAACAAGCAAGTCAGTAAGAACTAATAAGTAACAGAAACATTTAAGTTATTTAATACTTTTTAAAGTTTTGATCTTAGTTTTTTTTTTCAATAGATATTTCAAAATAAAATTTTTTTATTACGTATACAATATTTTTAAATATATAATATTATTTCATATTTAATTCAAATTTTAGTTAATTATAGGTATAAATTATTTACGGTTTAAAATTTAAAAAATATGAAGATAAATACGTAAAAATAAAATATTCTTAATACTTATATTATATCTAATCTTTACACTTGAAAATATATCATAACAGTTACATAGAATATATAAAAATAAATACTTCAAACTAATTATACACATTTGCTCAATTTCGATTGATCAAACATTTTACAAAACCATTAAACCATTATTTAAAATGCAATTATACTTTGTGAAGAAATCTTATTTAATATCTAAACTCTAAAATATATTTAATTGTATTCGCCTAATTAATCATTCCATTTTTTAGCTTGTATTCGATTTTAAAATTAATGATTATTATTAAAATTATTTTAGATTTGAAAAACAATTGAATTATTGAAATACATGCCAATTGAACTAAACAAAACTAACGAAAATAAAATAACGATAACCTAACATTTAATATTAGTACCTATATATTACAATCTATAGGCTTAGAAGTTAAAACTGTTTATTTTCTATAGTGTTAACTTGTTTATATAAATGCATCATATTAGATTTGGTTAGGTTACATCGTTAATGTATGAACACTATGAACATTATAATTATATTATTTATATTTTAACCCGTCTTCAAAATAGAACGCTTATGCTGCTCACTGCACGTGACAATTTATTATGCTACGTACGGTATGTCCGAAACCATTAAGTAGTATTTGATAAGTTATCTGGCTAAAACAACTATATCTCTTTATCTTATCTCAATTATTAAACTAATTTTCTAAAAATGTAATTACATCTAATTTTGATTAATTTATTAAAGTGTAGTCGAATATAAAATTTATATATTATAATGTAGGGAGAAATTGAATGTAAATAGTAAAATAATATAGAGAGTAATATATTGTAGCGTGCCAATAATTCCTATGGATTCGACTGATTCAAGTCGTGGACTCGTAATGGTTGTTAAATCGATTGTAATTTAAAATACTTCGTTTATTTAATTTAACTCGTGTATAATAGGTGTATGTAATAGCGTAAGGTATGAAGGTTACAACATCATTGATAAACGAATATTTGGTAGTAGTTTGTTCGTGATTAGTAAAGAATGTTCTGGAGGAAATAATAAAATGCAATTATACTAAGCTTACATAAATCATATAGTATGCATCACCTTACACACGCACACACACACACACACATATATGCCTAAATATCATTTTTCGTATTTTAGTTTTCGAATCTATCCATATATAGTATATTATAGACATATAGAAAATTACGACAATATGTGAATTCTGAAAGAAAAGTACTTAATTTTTTGGTTTTGCAATATTATTATTTTCAATAGAACTACCAAGGTCTAGAAAAAAGCTTTTCTTTATAATGTTAATCGTCTTAACGAAACCTCCGGAAAGCACATTAACAAAATCATTTTTAAATTGTTTGTTTAAACTAATAGTAATAAAGTAACAAAAATACAATATTTAAGAAATATATTGATTTTTGTATACATTTAAAATAAAAAACCAAAAATTTAAAACATCTATCATATTATAATTTAAATAGAAACTTTTTTTATCTTATAGTCTATATAAAATACAAATTTTATTCTCATTTATTTCTATATAATTTTCTATGAAAATATAATTAGATTAAAATTATTTTTTTTTTTTTGTGGTTTCAATTCAAATAGTCTAAACTGGCATATATGTGTTGTTTTTTTTAACCTACGCTGCCTATTGATTTGCAATGCAAATACACGAATAATTGTGACAAATATATAATATAATATCTAAAGGGCCATTAAAAACAAATAATTCAAATATATTTCATTGACCTCATGGAAAATTTATCTTTAAATTAAGTATTGTATAATACCTAATTATTACTGCTAATATTGTAATATTTGTGAATAAATAGTTTTTAAATAAATAAATGTTTATGCGTTGTGATTTTGACATACCACGTGTGCAACTGTAAACAAAATATTTCCATCGGTTAACTCAACAATGCAATAGGAATTTATAATACTACCACAGGTGTCAGGTATAAACATTAAGACCCCGTCTTTATTATAATATCACATGAACGAAATTATTATTTTGAATAACTTCTTATAATGTGAACCTTTATTTTAGATGATATTTTATACTGTATCACATGAACCGAAAATGTAACTATTTCATGATAATAACGTTAATTTTTTCTAACATTATTTTTTGTACTCCATTTAATTAGCCCAATTTAAAATCCAGTCTAATCAGTATTGGTTAAATATAGGTCAATTTTTCTCGGGAGTAATCTCATATTAAGTATAATATACGCTCGAAGAAAAACCATACAGAGAACTGTTGTATACAGAAGATATCAAGACCTTCAGACCTACCCGGGCAAAAACCGCAGTTTTAACCGGACTCGGGACGGAATTTACTTTCTAAGACACATGACTGTCAAATTCAATACCACAACGCGCCGCTTTATAATACGCTGAGGTCCGGGACGAAGCGAAACGAGTGTATACAGGCATTCTCACTCGTTGTCTCTGTCACCCGTCCAACATTTGATTTTTTTTATTTTACATAATAATTTACCATCGCGTGATTATACATATTAAATCATAGGCCGTACTCACCCCATAAGTAAGTTTGAGATTTGGTTGTAAAGAAGTAGTTGCAAAAGCAATAGACGGACGCGACGTGTAACAAAGTGATGAACACGACGTTTGTCCATATGATCTCCTGTTTGCTAACGGGTGACTGTGACTGTTCTTCGTCGTAGCTGGTCGTCTTCTGTTCTTTTTGCACGGTTTTCAACAGGTCCATTTCCTGTTGTAACATATCGGACTCTGTTATGGTCGTCGTCTTCGCGCCCATCTGGACCATGGTGGAAATCTGCTCTGAACAAAACAAATGATAATAAACAAATGTTTATTTCGGTCTATGTGTATCTAATAAACATTATAAACAACACATATTTTTATTATTATATTATATTAGGTTGGTGTACATGATTTTTTTCTCTCTATTTTCGCTATTTCGTCGCATTACGTGCGCATGCCCCCGTACATAATAGAGAAATTACGCGAAAAAAAAAGTGCCACTACAAAAGAGAAATACAAAATGGACACATAGTACGCAATATAAAATATAAATATAACAATATTCGTTCATTATGAAACGCTTTTCTATGCCGCGCTGTGTACGTCATAGACTGCGATACAATTATAATATTATAACGGTCGTTCCACAATATGTATATACGATGCAGTACAACACAATACTTATGTAATAAAATAATATATATATATAATAGAAGTAATAGATATATATATATAATACACCGACGCAATCGTATATCATGCTATATATATATATATATATATATGTATAGCGTATACACGACGAAAATCGAACGCTGATTTTTTTTTTTTTTTCATTTTCGCTATCGCTCAGAGTTTTTCTGGCGAAAAGACGGCGGCGGCGGCGGCTGCGGCTATAATAAATCCGATTCTCAACGCTTGTGAAATCAATTCTTCCGAATGGACCGGCACGAGAGTCGCGCGAAAGCGGCAGCCACTGCGTTTCGCGAAAATCAAACGGTATATAACGCCGCTGAGCGTAACGCACGCGCGTGTGCGTCTTACAATATACGCATATACAATATCTCAACATGCGAATTCGAACGCGACGCGCTATATGACGGCACTGCGTATACTTGGGATTCCGCAACAATAATAATATTATATTATCGTTTTTGCGAATTCTATTGACTTTTCGCGTTTCTCCGGTTTTTGTTTGTGTAAACACTACGCACCGTCCGTCCGTCCGATCTATCGCCCGTCGTCTTTTCTCGGGACTCTCTCGAGCTGATGTCTTAAAGGTTTACGCGTATCGCAATCGTTCGTCCTCTACTATGTACATAGTACTACGTGTGCGCGTCCGGTGGTATATTATAATATTATGTGTATGGAATTTCGACGTTTCTGCCCGTCGCAATGATATTAATAATAATATAATCGTTTCAATGCGTTTG
Source organism: Schizaphis graminum (assembly GCA_020882235.1). Classification (NCBI taxonomy): domain Eukaryota; kingdom Metazoa; phylum Arthropoda; class Insecta; order Hemiptera; family Aphididae; genus Schizaphis; species Schizaphis graminum. The sequence continues at coordinate 92,147,563 of CM037032.1, forward strand.
CTTAATTTTTTTTTTTTTAAACAATAATCATTATACCTATATATATATATTGCGAGTACTGCAGATCTAATAATTAACTCTACGTACGACTTATATAGCCGCAACACTGAGGACGATTTCCGACGTTTCAATACATTTGAATATTGTGTTTATTTCACAACGTTGTGCATTATATAGCCGTACAAATAAATAATAATGATGCAATTTTTTTTTTTTAACATAAATTCTTTACTACCTCAGCAATTTTAGTTGCTAAAATTCTGTCTAAACGACTCGACAAGGAAAACGAAAAAAAAAAATAATAATCGTTATTCAATTAGATTGTTGTCTACTATTAACGACTGAATATCACACTGCAGCGTGACACAAATATTGCACTGAATTATTAAACTATTTTTTTTTTTATCTCGTGGTGATATTAACAGAGTTAATTAGAAATCTAAAATTCCTTTTTAATCTGAAGTATTCGTTAAGATTTAAAAAATATTAATTATAAAACCAAGATTTTTTTTCATGAACATTGTAATATTAAAACACAAATTAGATCATTGACGATAATTAAACAAATTATAAGAGTTTACGAGCATTCAATATATCGCTGACTAAAACTAATTAGGTATTTCAGTCATATAAAATATATATATAATTAATTCATTAAGCAGAGCAAACGCGTACTAAAAAACAATAATATTACAATTTACTCGTTCATACTAAGCAATTTAACATAATATGAGACAATTCCTATGTTTATTAATTAGTCAAAATAGACGAGATATTTTTTAAACGATTTTTAAAACAATATTGATATCCAAATGGTAAAATAAAAATACGATATTATATACACCGATAATTTGCTCATAAATATAGTTTAATATAAATTTAATATCACTAGTAAACTATATAATATAACAATAATATTATCAAGCTGTAGTTTGATGCATTCAACGCTGCAAGAAAACTGCTGGAATATAATAAATAATTTTTTTTTATTTTATTTGTAAAAAATTACCATACATCAGATAGGCAGAGGAGAAACGTTGGTGATAAATTTTATTCCCGAAATACAAAAAACCAAACTTAGCAATAGTATTTAAAATAAAAATTAGGTATCACTTTAATCTGCACTAGTGCTAGGACTTATGTTATAATATGCAGTATAAAATAGTCAATATGCATTTAACGTAGGTATAATACAAATATCACGTACTATGAAATCACAAATAATTTCCAAAACTATTTTTTAAGTAAAACTATTCATTAAGTCAAAATAAAGCAATATTTAAGTTTTGAAATAAATTGAGTGAAAAATCTGTTACTTTTCATGTAGATAAACTATTAAATCGTTTTTAGTTTTCTTACTCTCGAATAAATGTATAGCATTTTTAATAGATTTAAAAATTTTTCGCCACAAATTGACTTTAGTCAAAATTATTAAAGTTTGGAATTGAAATAATCAGAGTAATATTATTTTACATATCTATCTATATTAGGTACTTCTTTTTAAATTTACCAGAAACATGCATTTTTCATTTTAATAAATATTTGAAACATGCAGTAATATGCATAAGGTATACTTGAATAAAAATAAATATTTAATTTATTCAATATAATGAAATAAATTTATCCGATAACTGAACACGGCTAACTAATTTTGTAAAAGACAAGGTAAAAAAAAATATCAATGCATATAAATCCTATTCCTATTTTACCCCTTTTCAAAAACACTTTTTTATCACAGTAGATAGGTAATGCTGAAAATTTAAAAATAACTAATATTGGTGCAAATGTCGAACGATTTTATATAAGCTTATGTCTTCATATAATTGTGTGTAAGTGTAACCTTTGTGCAACCTTTATTTCTTGTAGAATTATGTATGCTAAACGTACCATCAAACAAATTTTTAATATTTTGTAGGTTGTACAACGTTGGGCATAGATCAAAATAGTCAAAATAGTCAATGTAACACAAATGTTTGTTTAAATTAATAAAATAAAATAATTTCCAATAACATTTCGTTGATAAATAAAGCTTTAGGTTGCATCTAAATAAATAAAAATTGTATTTAAAAAAAAATTTAAGTGAATTACTTCAAAATTGACTAATTTGCGAGCAAAAACTCAAATATTAAAGATAGCACCCAATTCATTGTTGAAGAAATAATTTTTTAATTTGTTTACAACTCATGTTTTAATTTTTAATTACATTTGTCTCGAGTCTAAAGTAATTTTAACAATAAAATATTAATTATAATAATAATAATAATAATATGATTGTGTTATAAAATAAATATGGTATATTATAATATACAATAATATATACGATTCAACAATCTTTATGTTTGTTACTTACCTAAGCAAAAAATTCCGAAACGATAATAATATGAAATATAGTGTGACGTGTGTAGACTACCACCGTAGTCTCTTCGTCGGTGACTCCTACAGCAACTACGCGGTTTTTCATTGAATTTTCGGTGAGCTAGCTAGTCGTGGTTAACTCAACCCCACTACAATGCGTCACGTTCGATGAAGAAGAAATGCTATTTAACAAGCAAACACCTAGGACCTAATTCCAAATGTAAACAGACAATTCAAAACACTTATATAGTCGTACGAATGGTATTATTACTACATAAATTATTATTATTATTTCGAAAGTTAAATAATATGTGTACAGGCAATTGCGCGTATAGCTTTTAATGTTTATAATCGATGATCGGAGTAAGATTGGTTGAACTAAAAATAAATATATGAGCTGTTTATATCGTGATATATTATATTATGTTTACCTACCTGTTCACAAAACTTAACAAAAACGAGTAAAACATAATTATTGTTATAAAACGATCTAGATTTGTGACAATGGACTATAATTACAGTCGTATGTTATATAATGTAACATTCGGGTCACAAAAATATTAACGTATTTTTATCATTTAAAATTATTATAAACGGTTCTGGAAAAAATTATATTGATAATAATTAGTCAAATAAAGAACGTTATTAATTATAATTTTAAGAGACGTGTACATACTAATTCGTTGTAATTTAATTATTCGTTCTCCAAATAATGCATTATTACGATTTGTTTTGTTGGTATCTACACATTATACATAATTAACTCGGCTATAATATAAAAACTAATATAAAAAGCTTATAATTAAACATTTAAAATGTTTGCAACTGAATAAATTCAAAGAGAAAAAAATATACATGTTCTTATACAGTATTTTATATGAAAACTCTAACAGATTTTTTTTCCAATGTAATATAGAAATGTCTCCGATTACTTCTAAGAAACTTTAAGTTTCCATAACTTTTCCGTCACCATAGCCACAGGAGAACGTTAATTTTTAACATTATGGCATAAAACATATTTAAGAAATACAAATAGATAAATCAAACTTAATAGTCTCTATCAATAATAAATATTTACTTAGACATTACAATAGCTTCTGATCATATTATTATCAATGGAATTCAAAGAAAAGATTTTCATTACAGTTTTAAAAATTTAAATAATATAAATTGATTAATTTTCAAAATATAAACTTTTATTTTTAAATAATTCATTATTTCTTTGAATAGGTGATAACAGTTTTAAATAACATAATGTTTATAATAATTTATAATTTGCATAACAATTTTAATTATATTTAAAAAAAAACTCATGTATTAATAATCCTTATTATTTAACAGTACTACACAAAAAAATTGGATGATAACGATGATTGGTATTCACTCTCAATTAATTTTATAGAATCCAAATCAAAATAAATTATTTACACACAACAGTCAACAGGTGATCTAAACATAATATGATTCAAAAACTTAATTAGACAACGCTGGCAACGTAAGTTTAAAATTTATTAAGTAATGTCAATTTAAGGAATTATTTACATTTAACATAAATAGTGTTTACCATTCTAAAATAAAGTATGGTTAAAAAGAATATAATAATGATAAAAGTATCGTAAAGTAAAAAATATAGATTTCCAAAAAAATGTACTTGGAAACTTTCGATTGAAATTACATAAATGTAATTAATATACCTATAAAGGATTTTATTAAATTATAGAAGAACAAAAAATTATACGACACAAAACTATAAGTGACTAAGAAAGCAAATATAAAAATTGAATATGAATCATATTAAATTCGTGAGACCGAATTAGATATTATAAGCATCGACGCAATACAATTATATAATATTATTAATTATCATACATTTGTATAAAATTAAAATCACTGCATAAAAATAAGATTCAGAGCAGAGCTCTAATAGTGTATAATATATGATTTGTGGAACTATCTAGAAGTTTAAATTACTTATGTAATAATAGATCATTAATGGTTAGGGGCTTTAAACTTTGTTATAAAATAAATTATACCTAATTAATAATATTATCATATGGTCTAATGATCAGTGTTATGATTAATGACAATTTTAAATGAAAATAACCGATTTCGTTAAAAATGTGAATGATTTGTAAATGTAACCATTTGTTTGTAATTTATTATCTCTTAAATTTGGAGAAACTACGGACAAAAACAAATAATATAGAACATGCTTTACTATATGATGGGTTTTGAATGCGCCTAGTCATTGAGTTTAGGCTTTAGGTTACTATTATGGATGATGTATAAATTAAAAATTAAATGATAAATAAATATAAATCAATTTAAATACAAAAAAAGACTCTGAGTGGATTCGTAGTGTGTCTCTATAATCTATACTATTTCTAACGATATTTTATAATATATTTACATAAGTATGAGTAGTTTTATTTTTATTGAAACTGATAAAACCCGATTCCTCGAAAGTTTTTAAAATTGTTTTTTTTTCATACTTTAAAGTCATTATAAAATAACCTTTTTTAATTAAAATATATTTTTTATTATTATCTTTTTTAAATTTTTTTATTACTTGAAACATATTATATTTTTAATCTTATATTCTAAAGGAAATTATTTTTCTAAGAATTTATATGTTTATATATATAAAAATTAAATTTGAGATCAGTGAAGTGGCACATGGGTACCCCACAAGGTATTGGACCACTACTCCGCTCATTTAAACTTATGATTAATTATAAATACTCATTCGAGTATGAATGTTTACTTTTTAATAAAAATCACCCAATAAAAAAAATAATATATGCAACGGCAACAAATTTTAAGTCTATGATTAATATATTTTTTTTTAATTTCGATAAAAATTAAAATACTCGTTTTATCTCGCACTTTAAAAATAGTACTTCAATGTTTGTTATTAAAATTTCGATGAAGTACTTAATATTCAACCGATAAGTCGTTAATGCAGACACTCGCACAATTATACTTAAGACATTTTAATGGCTTACAGATACTTTATTGAGTATTTACTAACATGTAGTGCGGACGTGCAGTAGTCTATTGTTAGCGACATCCATCAAACTGGTTATGTATGCTTTTGAATCGACAATACTAAAAGTTATAGAAATAATATTGCATAGTTAGATTATAAATTATATCATTGTAGGTTTTTTTGTATTCCCCTCCATCAGAAAGCCTAACTTCAAACAGTATGGTACAATGAAAAAACGACCTTGACGTTTTCGAGAGCGATTGCCCGAGTACTCCCAATATTATATATTATAATAGGTACCTAAACCTCTAGACTTTTTTCTAATTGTTATAAAATTAATTTCAATTCCGAGACGATATTTTTTTAGCGAGAACATTTCCTGTAGAATTATTATGCACATACCAAGTTCAATATAATATTATTGTCTAAGTGAATTTTTATTTTGGATACATACTGATCGACTACCATCACCGCATGAGACAGATGACCTATATGACCGATTGTACCGCTTATAGAACCATGTAAAAACAGAACTTCACAACAATTAAACTTCGGTAACAAATTAGGCTCTCATTCGCCTATCTCCTATCACTCACAAACTCACAACTACCCCAATAACTTTCAGGAAAATATAAATTAGTTTTATAGACATTTTTAAATATAATAAGTATTATCCTATGATAATAATATGGTCTTAAACGTTTCTATATTTTTATTGAAATCATTTACGTACTTAATTTATTTTAGATTTTGAGCTGAACGATAAATATATTGATTTTACAATGATACGTATATATGTGTGTAAGTGTGTATGTGTGTGTATTTTTATGTTATCACTTTTTGAGACAACAAAAATGATTCGATTTTCAACTATGAGGACAATTTCTGGTAGTAAATTATTTTTAGTTGGTACACTAGGAATCAAAATTAAAAAATTACAGTTATTTATTTTCTTAGTAATTGGAAAAAAACAAAAATAAAACGTAAATCCAGTTTTGATAAAATAAATTTTGTTTGTTAGTGTAACTTACAAACAAATTACTATAGACACTTACAATTATTTTTAAAAACAGTTAATATTGCCATTTTCTATGTATAGTATGATTTTCAAAGATTTCAATTACTGTTTTAGCTATTTATAAACAATTTTAATTTTCAATACTTTTTTTTTGTGGTTTTTTTCTTATTGTCAGTAAAAATATTTTTACTTTGTCAAATTATTTGAAAATTAAGTACAAGGTTTCTAATAAGCTACTATTAGTAGAAATAAAAAAAATATAAGAGTAAAAATGCTAAGTTATAAATAATAAATAATAAACTGTCTCCGCAATGAATTATTTTTCATATACAATGATATAGGTATCAGTAAATTCAAATTTTACACATCCATTACAGTGACTCACTTGACACATACTGGCAGTGATATCCACTTGAACACTTTTTTTAAAGTTTATAACTATTTATTTATCTATGTAATATGCTTATCCCAATTTGATTCTTAAATTATGCATTTATTCAAATATTGACTTCTGAAATTATTACGTATGCTCAGTAACCATCATAGCTACTAAAATATGCATAATATTTTCAAATTCTTAGATTTTAATGACATTATAATAAGCTTATTTTCAAAAAAATACCTCCCTATTTTTTTTACAAATTATCAATCATTTGAATATTTAAAAAATATCGATATAAAAAATCGAATTTTGAATCTTCAATAATTTCTAATTTATTCTTTGCTTTTGTAAGAATAAAAAATATCAAATAATAAATATTATTCACATTAAATATTTTAATATGTCAAAATGGTATTATATATATGTATAATTTTAGAACATAATATTATGTACTAATATTTTGGATAAAACATAATTAGAGTAGTATCATTTATTATATGTTTTATGTATAATACGTTACTAATAACTCAAAAGTAATTAGAATTTAAATTATAATTTCAATAAATGCATAAACTAAGAACTAAAATGGATTTAGCATGATTAAAAAAATCGCAAAATTTTCAAATCGGTTATATTATACCAATATAATTATTAATTCATAACTATTCAATTAAAATTTGTATAATAAAAATATTTAAAAATATACCATAATATTTCATTAAATTATCAGAAATATTATGCATTCCTATATTATAGTTATATTATTAAACTAAAATTATTAAATTGTAACAGTTATAACTTGATAAAATTTGAATTAAATTAATAATATTGAAGGTTATGTTAAATAATTAAATTAATTATAATCACGATTAAATAAAAACATTTATATATTGTAGGTGTATTGTTTACTTTTATTGATGACTGTGCACCCGAAAAATTCTTAAATACAACTATAATGAATAATAACCTTGTAGTAAAACATCAAATCTTAAACAAATATAAATAGCTGGTAGTTCCTGAGGTTGCAAAGTGGGTTTAAAATACTTATTAACAAAAATTAAATTTACGAACAACAATTAAAGAGACTTCAACTATATTACTCGGATAATTAGAAAATGAGAATAATGTATTACAGAAATAATTAAATTAAATACTTAAATCTTAGTATAAAATTGTACAAACTTAAAAAACCAATAAAGACTAAACAAAATCATGTATCAATTATAAAACAAATTTAAAAATGTCGATATAATACGTTCTTAATTAAAATATATTTTACATATTATTATTTCGAAATGACAACAAAATAGGTAACCAAAATCAAATTAATTAAAAAGATCAAATTTTTGATATTCTTTAATACTCGCTTTTCTTTACGCGAGGGAATTTCCACTCTAATATAATCCAAACTTTGAAATCCCTATAATATACCAATGGGCAATGTGTTTATCTTTAACCTCTATAATATGTATTTAGATATATATTTATATATTTTAATATTATAGATATTAAAGTTATTATTAATGTGATCAATTGTATTTAATATTTATTATTTTTTAGTCATGTAATACGTTTTTCAATTATTTCCTATTTATGATAAAAACATGTGCAATAACGCTAAAATAAAATAAATTAAAAATAAAATGTTAAGGAGTAAATATAAAATTTAGTGAAAAAAAAATGGAATTTAAGTAAAAACGAACGTGTGTGTACTGTGTATATTAAATTTAATGTGAAACAAATTCAAGGGACACAAACCTTGAAAAATGTCCGGCATCCGTGGAACTTTACCGTTATTTATTTTATGGAATAATTAAACAATATATACAATCATAAAATGTAAGCATACCATCACACATGTGTAATAACAATATTATTATATTATATTAATATTACGTATAAAAAATGTATATATACATATTATGTGTGTGTCTATGTGTCTGTGTATGTGTAATAACACTATAAATGTTTCCGAAAAAACTATCTAACTTTTGTATTTAGAAAAACATATTTTTATAGTATGTAAATTTCAAATTGAAAAAATATTATACGTTTCAGCCGTGTAAACTGCAATATTGACCAAATATGCCCAAATGAACAATACTATAAGAATAATAAAATTGTAGTTAAATTTTTTATACCAACGGCCATCAATATATGCACACAATAACACTATTTTCAATGTACAATTTTGAATTGTAAAAGGTATCTAATATAAAGGTAGTGCGAGGTCATCTGCAACTTACAATACATATGCTCATAAGCTATTTTGACTATCTACTTCCTTTCTCTCTGTAGAAACATTTTACTGATCCACTTATGCTCTCCGAGACGATTAATATCCAATATCCATTTTAAAAGATCTCTACTCATAAACAAAAATATTTACATTTTTATTCTTTTATTTTATTTTTTAATATCAAAATATTTTTTTTTTAATGATTAAAACAATAAGCTCTTGATATATTCATAAGTAATATTTTTATCAGTGATATAATATGATATTTTTGTAGATCCACGAATACGTCTTCTATGCATCAGCGGCATTGCCATAGTTAATAATAGTAACCAATTACTCCGATCCAGCAGCCGGCTGACAGTATTGCAAACTGGTACAGTTATAAAATTCAAGATTATTAATAAATGATTATATTTTATTGTTATTGTTCATAGTTTAACGTTGTAAACAAATTAATTTTTATTATTCATTGTCATCGCATTGCTTTTTACCATGACAAAATCAATATTGACCACCACTATCTTATCGACACCAATTTAATTCAATTTCATTTACCCTTGAAGCTGACATAGTGACATAATTCATTTTTCGTTCGAATATAAGATAAATTATTCACTTAATATTTTAAACATAAATATCAATATTATTTTAAGAAAATGATTTAATATAAAAATTTTAAAATGAAAGTAAAGATAAATGAAAAACAAACAAAAAAAAAGGCTAGATAAAATGTTTACAACATCATTTAAAATATAGTACTTTTCATATTTTACCAGCTTCTATACTCAAGGAAGTAATATTAAGGAAACGTAACGCTTTAACACTCAATAGCTAGAAATTAACACTCATACATTGTACACACTTTTTAATTCATAGAGTATTTTATTCTCCTGTTAAGTTTTGTCAGAACGATTAACGTGTCTATATAATATATATACACACACACATACATATATATTATATATTGTATACTATTCATCATAGTTACTCATGGACCATGGTTGACATTGTAGTATTGTACTGCGAACAAAATATCGAAGATTAAAATTTAACCTTAAGCGTAAAAAAATAAATACACATTAATGTAGGTACAATGTAAAATGTTGCCGATTTGTTATACGGTGACTTTTTAAACTGTAGTAGAATAAAAGTTTAAATAGATAAAAACGCACAATCGAGAGTTGAGACGACCAATTATTTTCTTCATATTTGTATTACACTTCAATAAATTTAGTGACGAATCATTGTTATCGACTTAGAATATAATATAATATAATTTTTCTCTTTTCATCACACAAACCATATGTAAATATGTATGTTGACAGATAATCACAGGGACATGATCAATACAACTTAGTATAACATTGTCCGTGTCAGTGGTAAAATATGAAAGTAATTATAATCCCTTTAAAAAATAATTTTATAAAATATTGAAATTTTTAATTTAATGATAATATTTTTTCATCAAGATATCGGCTAACTAAAGAACGTCATTAATAAAAAAATGTTAGGTATACTTGTTTGACCACAAGTCAATCTTAATAGTTATTCCCATTTTGTTATTGATGCTCACTACAATTGGATAATTATCGAAATGACTATGGGAATACTAACTATTTAATATATAATATGTACAATAAGTATAGGTGTATTGCCTAGTGAATACGTGTCCATAAGTAATTTGAATTATCATTGATGGTATAACAGTTATAATCACTATAACCTATATAATATGTTTGTACATTGTGCACGTTAACGTATTGTATTTATTTTATTTTAGTAGTATTTTCGAGTATGATGGATTTTTGAAAAACAAATTCATACTTTTACTTCAAATTAACAAATCATAACGTATACAACATCATACAATAATAATTTAAATAGTAAACAGTAGAAAAAGATGAAGTAAGAAATAATTATCAAAAATCTATCTAGCCTTTTTAGATTTTGAGCGAAACGATGAATGTAAGCATTATTTTACAATGATGAAAGGATTTTTTTTCGTGTGATATCAGTCATCTCCTTTTAAAGAAGTAAAATTTGATTTTCCACTTCAATATATTTTCTGTTAGGCATAGACAAAAGGTGATAAAAAATATTAGGAGAGGATCTGAAGCTCCGATATACATTATATAATAAAATAATACCGTTATCTAAATGAAAAGTAAGACATCTGTCTATTTAAAACTATAATTACATACATATATTATTTTTAGACTATATATTTAAGATATCATTTAAATTAATATTGTTTGAAGTATGTTTTTGAATATTTAATATCGCCAGGGATGAAAAACGGTCTTGTGTTATAAAGTATATAAAGGGACTTAGTAACAGGTATTGCACTGGAAAACTTTTAAATTAATAACATAAAATAAGGTAGATAATTTAATTTTACTATATAATAAATTACCTATTTAAAAACTTAACACTTAACACACGTCAACGCTCAGTCAACGATCAATCATAAGCCGCTCAGTTACAAGACTATTGTTGATTGATATATAAGAATATTTAGTGTGAATCCAGCGAATCATAAAAATGTACGTAGTTCGAGTATAGTGTCTCGTTATGTAAGCAATGAGGATCTCATTCGACAGAACCATACCTATTCAATAATAGAAGCACTGTGACACTAATGTACAATATAGAACGCTGACAGTAAATCAGCTTTTCTTTTTCAAATTCATAGCGAATCCAAAATAATAAATAATGAGCACCCCCTCAATGTATTTACACCATGTATATTGTAATTGAAAAGACGATAAGTATTAAGTATCTATTCCTGTCCGGTGTCCGCAAGGCTAAATCATTGGACTTTATAGTCGGGTGGCGTGACAATTGAGGTTACTGTAATATTATATCCGCAAGAGTTCTCACGTCGATTTAATTATATTATGTATATGTATCGTTCAATAATAACATAATAATTATTATAATCATAAATTACTCTACTAATACAATTTTGATTGAATAAAAAAAAGTATATAAAATATTTAAATATATTTTTAGTAAGAACATATATTTTAAGTATTCATACAATTTATATACGCAAGTACTCGTACCTATGATTCTATGAAATTCTATCGTTGAAAACAACATTTACTGTCGAGACTTGAGTTATTCCAAGGAAAGATTATAATTTTAAAGTTCCAGTAATGGTTTTCCAATAAATCCTTCTGCAATATAAATCTTTTGCACTAATATTCGAATAGATAACGGTACTTGGTAACACTTACCGCGTCTCGGAAACGCTGAATGTATTATAAATGCTATACATAATATTAAATTTTTTAAATAGACATTGTTTATTCACGGGGTTCAGGTACAATTTGCTAATCTGTTTTTCTTTCTATTTTTATTTTTAATGACTACTCAATATTTAATACCTATGAAGTCTGATGAAGCTTAACGCTAATACTGGTTTTGATCGACATTGGAATTTATTGTATTCGAGCTCATCATTGCGGGATCCTTTTTATCTCTTTCATAAAAATTGCGTGTAAATATGGCAAAAATATTATGAACACGATATCGTGTTGACGTGCCGGAGAGCACGCGTCCGTGTTTCAAATGGTTTTTTTATTCTACTACTGTACCGCACTACTGCCTATACTATGTGAAGGAAACCGGTTATAAAAATAACACTTAATACAGCTAGCAGATAAGACTTCAATTTATCAAACGTCGCTGACCATTAATATAAAAAACAATAAATCAATATTATATTAATATCATACATACAAACATAAATTATAGGATAATAATTAATAATATAGCCTATAGGCCTATAACTGTCATCACACAGTGAGCATTCTACTACATATTGATCGATAAAATATTTATCAATACGATTATAAGAAATAATTATCAACTATATTTTGTATATTAATTTGCAATTAAAAATCAATATTGAACATCGAAAATAACTGTTCAATCTATGAGCATCGTATTTAGATAATTTATAACTATAGTTATTACTGCATAATATATAACAGTGGCGGATTAAGCAATTTTCCACTTACAAGCAGGGTAACTCAACGCTGATATATATATATATATAATTTTATAAAACATTAATGCACTCACGTGTCGATCCTCTCCCTCCATAAAGAGAGAGGATCAACGAGCTCCGAGCTTACTCCTAGTTTTCTTTTCATAATACATTTATTTAAATTCTAGTTCTTAATTTTTTCTTTTTTGCATATTTAAGGATTATAATTAGATTTATTATACCATTTAACTATTTAAGGAGTATTCTATGGCAATGCAAACTTATTTTTTTCTTAACATAGACATTTCTCATAATCTCGCTATTTAGAATGGTGTTAACCATTCATCATAATCAATAATATTACGTACCTAATTAAGAACAAAAAAAAATTAAATTAAAGTTAATTCTCGAGCTCAAATTGGGTTGAATAAGTTGAATCTCTTATATTACATTCTCCATTTTATCTTATTTCGAATAATTTTGTATTAATGACATCATGTTGAATTAAATTTAAAAGAAGCAAAATTTGTGATATTAAAAGTGTAAGTATACAGAGTGTATCAAAAGTTTTCATCTGATTAAAAATTTATAAAGCTTGGCAATCGTTAGCCGCAAGTAAACGACCCATATACTCTAATGGAAGATAAGAATTATTATATTGCATAGTATTATAGTAGACAAAATATAATACCACCCATACCAACTGGTTAATGGTGTATATAATGACTGGAATGAATATCTGAAACATGCTCTAGAAATATACCAGACGTGTACTACATGTTGCGACACACGTACATTGTACGTTAGTACGTCATTAATTATAAATAAGAATATATAAATATCAATTAGAGAATTTAATTATTTAAAAACCAGTTTACTGGGTAAACCATATCAAAATTGTCCAGGGTTCAATATATTTACATATATTTTTGGTATAAACCCAGAAATATAGTAGAATAGTGATTTTAAGAAAGAAAAACTTCATTTACAATAACAATTTAACTTATAGAAAATACGTATTTAAAAAAGATCTTCTTTTAACCGTAAAAAATCTGATTTTTAGATAAATATGTAGAGGAAGACCCTCCCCCTTTACAATCATTCCTGTTCGAACCAGTTCCGTCGTTTTTGTTCGGCCAGATTTATCGTGTTGATTTTAGAAATCAGATGCGGTAAAAACAGCAATCTCAATCCATCAATCAAACTAATTTTACCAGTGGAATTTGAAAAAAAAGATATCCGTAGTAATTCTAGATATTACTAAAAAGCTGTTAGTAAACTTATAAAAGCAACATATTTGTAAATTATATTAATCAGCTTTTATAACAGATTAATTTTTAACAAGTATTATAAACAAATATATTTTTATACAAATTAAAAAACTATTTATAAATCATAAATCCTATAATTTTAGCCCTATTTGTATACCACAACTAAATTTTAAAACTATAAGATTGAGACTTAATCATTAAATCATATTATACAATTGAAACATTTTAAAATATTTCACTCAACAAAATTGCTAATTCTCCAATTTGTATTTCTTATATTTTACTTTACACTTACTAAAACAACTGAAAAAGTAACACTAAAATCTTTTCTTTTTATAATAAATTTCATGACCAATTTGGAATTATTAAATGCTACCAAAATCCACTTTAAAAAAAATGTAAAATTTCACACTTCAGTCTTCTTTTTTTCGATCTGAGTCGATACCAAACTCTTCTAGATCTCACATAATCAGCTGATCTGTGGTTATTTGCTAACCAGCCTTTCATGTACGATTCAGAGTTCTATTTATCAAATGGTGGTCCATTTATATTTATGTTCGTTATATTATTTATAAAATTTTATTATTTACATCAAACTTTAAAATACTGCGATAAATTATTTATAACCAAATATTTGAAAACTTTAGTAAACTGGTAATTTATTTTTAGTTGTAGAAGAAAAAAGGAGGAGAGGATAAATTTATTTATTTTTATTTTTGGATTTTTCATTGATTTTTCGGGTCATCACTTATTGGTTAGGTTATCAAATTAGACAATTGATTATCCATATGGCTATAGGGACTATACGACCGTTTTACCTCGTATTTATTTTTATTTTATCCCTATATACAATATTATAAATTTGGGGAGTTAGTATACGCCGTATACATACGTATACTACCCTCTACTACACCGCTGATTATGTCTAAATCCATAGATACTGGTACTATGTCGTCTATAAACGCATAAAGTCAAGTGCACAAATATTCTCGTCAATTTTATGTACACTATTTTGTTACGATATGAAAAATCGATGTTCGTTTAAAAAGATAAATTATTAATTATACCTAATATACGATTACATTACATAATTACCAATTTAATTAAAATTGTTTTTACTATACGTCTACCACTAAAGCTAAAAATCGTATATACTATAGTAAAATATAATGTTAAACAATAATCTGTTACAATACCTATATATAGAGTGGGGTGGCCTAATATTTTTATTTTATTTTTATATTTTTTAATGTCATTTTAAAAACAACACCGTCTTATGCTAACATCGATAATCTTCGGAATATTTTACTCTACATCAACAAATGCTTCACGTGAAAAATTGCAATTTTTTTTTTCATTTGGATTCGAACAGTTAGAGAACTAGGATCTTTAAAGTCGCATAATATTAAATATATAAATAAGACATTAACAGTTTGACTAAAACTTTCGGATCTTTTGAAATATCCTTTTGAAAAATATAATTTATGTAAACGATGTGAGCCTCGCGGGATGCAGTTGCTTCGCGGTACAATTATTATATTTCCGCGTTTGGGGAAGCACGAATCAAACTGTTTTGAAACGGCTGTGGTCTATACGGTAGTAAAATATCGACCGTACATATTATATCGGTTCCACGACAAAATATCCCGGTCTAAATTTTCTGGTCAAAATATTCCCGACAAAATATTCCCAAACCAAAATATCTCCGCAAAAATATTCCATGACATAATATCCCCCGTAAATATTAATTCAAAATTTAAACTTTTTTATACATGTTACATGAATACTAATACATTAATAGAATAGAAAAAAATATTCGTCAAAAATTAGATACTTATTTATTTATTTATTTATTCAGCCAAAACAATTTTAATTAAATAATTACAATAATATCTGATACATATACCAACTGAGCTATAAGCTCGTATCTGGTATACGGAGTTCAACGATATTATAATTCGTTTAAAGTAAAATACTTATACAAATAAATTATGATATAAATAAATAAAAATAAAAATAAAAAACGAATAGCCTTCAAATGTTAATAAATTATTGCCTTTTTGGCTTTTAATAAATTCCAGCATTTTTTAATAGAATAAGAAAATAATAAAACAAAATAAGAAATGTTAAATGCTCACGACACGCTTTGTAGGTAATGAAATAAAATGACAGTATGACACTCTATACTATCATCAAAATAACGAATAACACACGTTCACTTTAGAATTAAGATAAAGTTCGATTATTACTTCTAATCGCAACTTTTATAATAAAGGTCAACATTTTAAGCTATTGTTTAACCGGGAAATTTTTACGCGGGATATTTTGTCATGGAATATTTTTTCGGGGATATTTTGACCGGGATATTTTGACGTGTCACCATTATATCGCATATACATCTGTTCGCTTACCGACAACACATAATTTTATTATTAAACTGTGCCCACAGCGGCTGAGCACAATGGTTTTTGGACTCTTCCCGCAACCATACGCGTTACCCACCATATACACTACATACCTCATCGTTTATTATGATGTATGTTATAGTAATATACCTATACATTATTATCAAGCGTATTTCGAGTGCGTTAAAATCGTGTGACGTGCTGTTTGTTATTCGTGTAATATACCGATCGTAAATGAGCAAACACCGTGTTTTCTCATAGTCATCGCCATCATCGTAGTCCGCACATACGTTTTTCTATCAATATTGACTGATCACGTCGGCAAACGAAACAGCATTTTGATTTGTCTCGGGCCAAGGCCGACACACAGTCCTCTAATGTGCTCGCGTATAAAAAAATATAATGCTTTATACCTACACCCTCGTATTAAATGTATATCCCTCGTATAGTGATATAATCAACAATATCCTATTAAATATAATATATTATTTTTATTATTGGCTGTAATACTTGTATATTAAATATATTTTATGGTATTTTCTTTCGATATCGTATTATTATATAGTTTATATTCACGAGTATATGAACATCGGAACATGTAATCATCTTTGTAATACCATACTGTGATATACAGCATTCTATTAGAAGTATAAATTAGGTATGTTCCGTGCTCGAGCCACACGGGCGTTTAAGTAAATAAATAAATATTTATATAAAATGATTATCGAATTGGTGAGGAGGGAGGCATGTATAACTCATTGTGTATTCCATGATCATATTATGACCAACTGAAAAACAGTACACTCCAGTTTATTCAACATATTTTACAATAAATACTTTGTAGTTGTAGTTTTAATATAGCGTAGGTACGCCATACAGAACCAGAGTTGACACGGTTCGAGCGCAAACATCATTCACAGGCGTGATTTTTCGTTGACGACGTTTACGATTATGATTTTACCATACCTAAATAATATAATACATAGTTTTAGATTTTTACGATTGTGTAATTAGTATTACGATTAAACATGTCTATATATACGAGTATATCGTATAGTGTTATGTTCTATAAATCAGAATAACGGCTGTTCGACTAAAACGCCTAAAACAAACGATTATACAAAAATCTTAACGATATATCTATATATTATATTAAAAAATCGTGAGAGATTTTATGGCCACCGTGATTGGTTGTCAATGTTAATCTATTACGGTTTTTTTTTTTTGGTAGTAAATTCGTACAACCGTCCATTCTTATATGTCCGTGGTACGGTAATAGAGATATCCAGGCGCACAAAGTATTAAATTGCTATTATTATAACTCAAAGATCGATAGCGAGTGGAACCAGGTGAATTTTTTTCTAACTATATGCTCGAAATATTGTAGTTATTACTAACACTTCAGCTCCTCTCGAGATGAACAGCATACTCTTAAATCTCAAATTGAAAAAGTTTTTTTTAATACCTGCTTAAATGTAATGGATAATTCCACTTCAGAAAATTAAAATATACGCAGTTGTATTTTAAACCAAATTACAAATATATTATTATATAAAGAAAAAAACATCTTAGTTTGTTCTTACCTTCTTTTCTACCTTATTCAAACATCGGGTAAAAATGTTAACCTAAACCGACAATCTGCATTCGTCTGTGTAACTAATAACTAGATTTAAAGTAGAACAGAGTTTGACAAACGCTTTCTAATAAAACAAACAACAATGTCGGTGCGCGACTTAAGTGAGGAGATCATCTACAATTATGTAATGATACCTATTTTAAAAAACAAATTTTTATTGTTGTTAATATTTGTAAATCGGTAATACTTAATACCTATACTTATTATACTAATATTCGAATAGAGAACTATAACGCCATTAAGACATCACATAACAGAATCCTTCGCACTGACCTTCCATTCAAATAGGATCTATGATTTCCATTAATTTGCTTAATGCCATAAACTACGTGTAAACATTGCTCCATTATACAAAAACGGTTATTTATTTTAGATAAATAGTTAAGTAACATTTTTAACCAGTTAAATATCTTATGAATAAAATAAATGTTATTTATTTAAAAGCAAGTATGTGATAAAGTTACATGGATCAATTCATGATATATCGGTTTATATTATTATTATGCTTACCAGTTTAAAACATTATTTTTTTTAATATGCAGCGCAGTTAGGTAATATTCATATTTTGTAAGTTTTTAAATACATTCAATTATTTACTAATATTGACATTAGGTATTGAAAAATATATTGGCATAAGTAATTGAACAAATTCTAAAGAAGTATTTACTTAAACTAATGTTTTAAATGAGAATGAAATAAAACGATTTTTCATCACTCATTGGTAAACTCTATTAGTATTACTTAATGTAAATATTGTGTATGGCCGTACATTTAAAATAAAATGATTCTACTGAAAAAAAAATTAATTTAAAAAGAACATGTAAGTACCTACTTATAATAATTGTAACACGGTTCAATTTAATTAAAATATGACATTGCATTATTATCAGAGAACGGGCGTATAAGATGCATTACTATAATAATTGAGTGTCATTGACATTAATTGACATAATAAGATAAGCAAAGTAAAAATTGACATTTTTATTGATTATTTTTTGAATAAGATGATAATAGTGGAAAATCACCCAAAAACGATAATTATATTATGCTAGTAGATTATACTATATTATACTTATGTATGATATTAATCTGTGATAATAACATAATATAGAGCTTAGAGTAAATAGTAATACAACTATATAGAGGAACAAGGGGTAAAACTAATATTGCTTATCACACATTATTCGATGGATTAGTCTTAAATTTATATCAAGGTGGATATATATATCCATCTTGATTTATATCATTCCTTATCACGAAACATGTTGTTATATTGCTAACATCAACTGCAACGTGTTGGTTTAAATTATTATTTAATAACGAAAATTTTTATGGTAATTAATAATTATTATTATGTTTATAAATTTAAGATTTAACTATTTATCTATACTACAAGTATCATACACATCAACACATCTAGTATAAATTTATAACTTGTAAAGATTGTTTCGCACTAACTAAACTGTCTAAACTATATTTATAACTACAATATTGTGTCATTAATCAACAATTTTGTAAAAAATATACTTTGGGGCAAAATCGATTGTTTATTATGTTAATAATGTCTTAAACTATATTATATTTTAACTATTATATGTTTTTAATAATTATTTTTACAATTTCACCTAATCTATTATACTCTATGGCTTATACCGTGCATCGATTGCATTTCTCGAACACATTTTTTTCAAATAATACAATGATTGACAGTAATATATATTATTTTAAAATAATAGTCAAACATATACATTTTTTATTTTCAATAATAACAAGTACACATTTTCACTTCAAATAACTTATTTTTTTTCAAAAATACCTAATCTTTATTATACCTAGTTAAATGTGACTATTTTACATATTCATATTGCGTTAATTTTTATTTTTATAGTTATAAATTTCCTATACAAACTACTCCTCAAACCAATATGGACTTATGGCATTCAACTTTGGGGTGCCGCCAAACCCTCCAATATTACTAAAATCCAATCATTCCAATCTAAATGTGACAAATAACTAAAGCTCCATACTATGTATCCAACGACACTCTCCATAAAGACCTATCTATCCAAACAGTTAAAAACGTTGCCAAGATTTTCTACAAACGTATGCACTCCAATCTCCACAATCATCGCAACACCTTAATTTCAGAACTATCTGTCCCCACTATTCCTGGTGACCCCAGAAGGCGTCTAAAACGAACATGGTGTCGTGATCTACTAATAGACTAACCCCCACCACTACATGTCATGAAGTACCATCTATGGATGGCCTCTTCACTTAAACCCCCTGTCTAAATTGATGTAAATAATCGTAATCTAATTTAAGTTATTACGATTTGTAACTTTGTTACTTTATATTATGTTATTTTGTCTTTTCTATGGTAACTTTTTAATCGCTTGTGCTTATTGTAAATAATTATTTTACAAATTGTACAATTTTCTAGTTTAAAAATAAAAAAATAGTTATCAATTGCTTTTAAAGTTTTTTTAATATAATTTTAATTTGTGAATTTTTTTGTTGACGCACTGAAGTAAGCCTAAAAAGGTTCACAATTATTAGTGGTTTTAGATAAATTTGTATTATAACTATTAATTATAATATTAACAATTTATAAATTTAATTGATTATTATTATTACTATGAAAATTACTACACAACAAGGAAATTTTGCATAAATGGAGATCGAAAAAATGAACGTATTTTCAAAAAAATCATCGAATTCCATATATCGGGCGATAACCTTCTGATTGCTCTATACAGTCCATTTGACTAAATTAATAATAATTTTTTAAACATGTTAAAACATTTCTTTAAAAAAATACTATAAATAAAGCTAAATGATAATGATTTATTCTTAATTATAAATACGTTTTTACAACTTTTTTTTTTACAAATTAGCATATTTCGTCACGTTTTAATACACATTTTAAGATTATTTCTAAATAATTTCAAAGTTCTTATTTAATAATCATATAAATCGTGAGTAGATATTAATTTTTAAGATAAGATATAATAATATTGTTATGAAATTCTTCAAAATGTCTAATAATTTAAATTCTGTTGTTGCAACGTAGTTTTAGAGAAGTCCAGAGATATTTTCATTTAATGATTTGGTGAGATGTTATTCCTTGAATTTAAAAACTAAAAAAATAAAACAAACGTATTAAAAGGTAAATAAGTAAATATTATTATTTGCAAATTATGTTCTAATAAAATCATTAAATAGATTACAAATGAATATCAACAAAAATAATCATTTATTGGGTATCCAGTAGGTATTTAATATAATTATCGAACAGTTTTAATGTTCACACTAATGTGTCTGAAAAATAAATGAATTGTAAGTTATCGTACTTCGTACAATCGTTTATAAAACGTTAAAATACCTTATAGGTTCTAAATAAAAAATTCTAATCGATACTTCTACAATATAGGTATTACTTATCAATTTTAGTGCTTAATCTATTTTACCGAGACTTTAAACGTCACTACAACAAATCCATTTTTATATTTTTTTAATTATATTTTTTATAAAAAATGCATTATACTGCCAAATCTATCAAATTATCAAAGTATAACATTCATACTATATGTGTGTGTGTGGTAAATGATTTTATAATAAAATAACATAAAAATAGATAGCACATATTTCATAAAAATTGTGTAAGAATATACTTGAATAATAACTATAAAAATATCACAAATCACAAGTGTTTTTGATTATTTTTACTACCTCTATAATATATTAACATTATATATTAGGAAATAACTAGTGCCGAATACACCTAGTGTTTAAATTTAAGAAAAAAAAGTCTGTGTACTTACATCTTAAGCTATTTCATACCTAATGTGCCCATATTTTGGATTTTGAATTTAAAAAATTTATAATATCCAACAATATTATAGTATCGTGCATTAAAATATATTATAAGATACGTATATATCATGATTATTATGTACCTAATTTAATTTTGCATTTTACAGACTAAAACAACTGATAGGAATTAAACTTTATTTACTTTTTTTAAATTTATATTAGAAATTATTTAATATTTTCCAACTATAATAATAAATATTTGAATAAAATTAAGTATGTTTTAAAGGCAGCTAATGGAGACTTCTATTAACATTTACACAATCAATCGACTATCGTTGTCTAATTTCTGATTAAATAATAATTCATACTAAATTAGAATTATAAATTGGATACCTAAAAAATAAAATAAAATTATTTTGATTGATTATGATGGAAGTTATAACAAACATTTTGATATATCAATATTAACTGGTATATTTTAAAAGGAAAAAAATCATGAAAATAAAATATTACATTAAATTTGCCTGGAGTACAAAACAGTCACGATTTTAAAGGGGTTATATATAGGCAATCTTTACAAAACTTTAAAGATAACGAAAAGGTTGAAAAACTAAAAAAAACGTTTTAGCATGTAAAAACTTTTAAGAAATCTTGTTCGAAAACGTGTTTTCGTTGACAAATATATATTTCATCGATTATAAATTTGTGTCATAAAAGGAAATATTACAGATCAATATATTTATAGATTTTTGTCTAAAAGTATAGAATAATCGTATATTTTAGTTTTCAAATGTATTTTTTTTTTTTTTATATAGTTTATTTATATAATAAAAACCAAATAACATAATACTTCACAGCCATTATATAAATTGCGATACGTAAGTTTAAGTATAACTCAATATCTGCGCATCACTGCAGAAGATCGATGTAGACGTGTATTAACACTATAGTATATTATATTATTATTATTATACTAACTCGTTTACTAATGAAAAATTATTGTAATGACTGGTAAAATTTATAGCTAGTCACTAGTCAGCTCTGTGAACAAAACTCGTGAAGAGATAAGTACATAAGTGTTTCTTATTTTGAGTTATTTTTTTAATATTATGGTTTTATACTGTCTTTTGTGTTTCAGTAACTGTGAGATGATAAAAGCATAATAATATTATTATTAAAACAAACGCGTATACGTTTTTGTATTTACAAAAAGATACGTTATAAAGAAAAATTAATTTAAAACACAACATAATACAATTATATACTAAGATATTATTTTTTTTCCTAACATAATGAATAGAGTACCTACACTAAATATTGTATTAGTTAACCTTGTAATAATATGCCTATAGACGGTATGAAAAACAAAATAATTTACCATAACATTACATTTTTGTTTATATATTATATTATAGACCAAACCAGACTGTGTGTAGTGAAATATCATACTGTTTTATTAATAGTATATCCTACTAACGTTAATGAGTACAAAAACAACATTTTTATACATCAACAATTATTTTATACCTATTTAATATTTTTGTTTTCAATCAAGGTCTTGAACACAATTCGTTAAATATAAGAATTTAACGGAGGACGTGCAAAATCGAACTGCATCTTAAATCGAAATAAATGACAGTACTGTTGACTCTGCAATGCACATGTTAATATAAATGAGAAGTGGTATTTAATCACACTCGGCGACTATTGACAACTAATGAACAAAATAAACTATTAAATAATGATGTACCAAAATAGAAAACAAAATCGATTAGTGAACTAACACTGGTAACACTAATATTCAAACTAATGAGTAATGACTAATAATAACATTATTAATACAAATACAGCTCAAATAAAAAAATTGTGTAACAAATCATGGACAAATTTGTATATTGACGTCTTGGATTTTCATTAGGATGACCAACAAAAGTAGATGGAAATCATAACCATTTCTTGTTTATCGAACTTGAGTAACACTAAAATTTTAAATTATTTTTAATAAATTACACCACTATTTGCCAAAAAAAAAAGAAAAAATAATAATAATAATAATAAACTAAATGACGGAAAACGATAGTTCAAAACTTTAAATATTTTATGCCCTTCGAACACGCAGAGAAAGTAACTGTTGGCAAAAAGAACACAAGCCAATGATGACTTTATAGTATTATAATCATTTAAAATAATTCAAAAAATTAAGATTTAGTTTGTTATTTACTATAAAGTCTGTATTAACTTTGCCAGAGTGAATTTTTTACACTCTAACTTAAATTAATATTATTAATATTTACTTGAAATTATTTCGGAAATGACTTGATAAGACAGGTTTATACTATGCTGATTTATAGTGACCCAAACCCTCTTAATAAAATCCAGTTTATTCCATTCCGTCATCCCGTTTTCCCAAAGTAAGTCGTTATAAAATTGTATTAGCATTATTTTAATATTTTGAAATTGTACATTACAATAAATTATTGTTGGATGTTCACGTACTTTTCGAGCTTTGTAACAATTTAAAATTGTTTAAGGCGTAATACATACGGAACTTAACAAACATCAATGCATGATCATAAACGGCTATAATTTATATCTAACTATTCTTGTCGAATATATAAAAATTAAAGTTCGATAGTATAATATATTAATATAATAAACTACAGAAATCATAAAAAAAAATAATAGTTTTATGAGATGTATAACATATTTATTATATGGTTGTACTTTTGTCAATTACTATTATTATATTTGTTTTTGTTAACGTGTAAAATATATGTCAATAAAATTTGCTACCTTGGTTTTTAAAATAGACACATCTATTTTAAAAACCAATATTGAATAACTGATTGTGACACAAAAATATAAGATTTTTCTTGATAGGTACGAAATTCCAATTTTATTCCTTTCTGTTGTTTCTAAGTCCCAAATTAATAGTACATCTGTAGCGTTGTAGTCAATATTATGTAGGTATGTAGAAAAGACATATAATATTATGAAATACGAATACCACTATGTTATAATAACAAGATCAGAATACATTCAAAATTATCGTGCAAATCTACATTAAAATCCTCCAAATTATTAATTAATAAACAATTTGTACTTTCCTGGTAAAAGTGTTGTTTTGTAATGTCTTCAAATGATATAAACATTAATTATAATTAGGGAACGTATTTAAATGCAAATTGAATATTCCGAAAATATGGCTTTTAAAGCACAGAGTTAATTTCATATATAATATATCAAGGAATTAAAAAATGTAACTTTTATTTTGCATGTTTTGACATTTTTAATACATTTTTTTTATATTTTTAAGTTATTTTTACATAGGAATGGATAAAATTCGATATAAATTAAATAGCACCTGATTGTACAATGACTACAATGCTATTATGAAACACACATTAAAAGTAAAACTACCTAAATTGTACATTAATTTTTTAGAAAATAAAAAGAAGATAGAAAACTAAATAGAAGATGATGAAAATTATACGAATAATTATTAATACCTAAGAATAAAAAATTATATAATTAAACAAAATTTTTCAATGTTAAAAATAATTTTAAGAGCATTTAAATAATTCTGTTACGGGTGCATTAAATCATATTTTTTTAAGGCATTTTTCTTGTTTTTAAAACATTTAAATCCGTTTAATATAATTATAAAATATAGTTTTTCAAAATAACGATTTGAGATAGGCATCTTAATATCTTATATCGACAGAAGAAAAATCACTCTGTATATATACAGTGTATATAGATGCAATACATAGCGATGAAATTATATCTATTCGCACGTTATTCAGATAAAAGTCGAAAGGAAAAATAATTCCATCGTAGATGAGCTACTCTATCGCAAACTCATTGGTGTACGACAGCAATAATAATTGGTTTTACATCACAACGAACGCGTTTTCCGGCTTTGTTCGTTCACTTGTCAAGTAAACACGTGCGTGTATCGAATACAAAAAAAAAAAAAAAAACACCTACCTACCGTTGACCGCCGCTGTATGTTCAATACCTACATTGGTCTGTGTACTTATCGAATATTAAAAATTTCACAGCATGCACACACGGCCTATCCTAAAAACCGAAAACCCCTCGCGGCGTGACAATAGTGTTTAATAATAATGATGATAATATTATGGCAAATAGAAAAAAAAACAAAAATTCAACAACGTTTGTCACCTGTACCTACCTACGTGTGCGTCTGCAGCGTAATATACGTATATAATATGTGTTTTACTATTATAATATAATTTGCAAACAGATCATTGACCCCCGATTCTATATTATAGTCACATACAGAGGCACCTATATCATAATTCATAATATAAAATAATTATATACAGTATATGTGTTCCGCACGTGCATTTGCGCACGTCATCGACTTTTTTTTCGCATTTGAATCGTGTTTCCTTAACAGTTATACCGAATCGCTAAAAAATCTGATACATAGTCTACTCGACCACCACCGTGGTGATCTATACTAAACGATGATACAGTTAATTTTTCATCGCTCAAAAATTTAAAATACCTCAACTTTCAAAAAAATATATTAATCTTGAAAATGTTTAAGCTATATTATGGCATTTATTTACCACGAGCACGAGTACATCGCCTATAATAATATTGCGATAATTGTCTGCATGTGGAAAATTCATAATTTCTTTTATATCAGTCGTTTAAAAGAAAAACAATGTATTATGTGTACCTTAAAAAACATTTACTATAACGCACCGATCGTAGAAATTTACAGTGTGACAATTAACCGGAATATCTGTAAGCGTTAGTAAAATATTTTTAAAACAATGAAAAAAATTTCAAATGTATACAAATTTATACAATATATAAAAGGAAAGGAGCCTTTGTATTTTAAATAAAATTATTCATGTATAGCATTGAGAAAACTCCATATTAAAATATTCGCACTGCATTCCATGAATTATAGGGCTAATGACTTTCCAATCAATAAACAATATTATTATATAGTAGGTATATAATATTATATTATTATTAATTTCTACAATAAGTTTATACTCTATCGTTTAAGCCGACGTGCGGGTATCATAGTGTAATACCTTAAAGGATTATACTATAATACATATTATTATATTATAGTGGTAGTCGTACTGGAAAAAACAACATAGGTTAAAATATGTATGATACATATAGACAGAGTGACGAAGTGACCCAACCAAGCATGCTCATCGTTGTTTTACTTCGATGATGTAATTATTTAAAATTCGAAAATTGGAATTTTAAATATAATATGTACTTACTACTTAAAGACCATATTTTTAATTTTTTAAAGTTTTTTTTATAGATTTTTTTCTTTATTTTAAATAATTTTTCTGAAAATATTGACGTAACAAAATTAAAGGTCTACTCAAGTTGTTTTTGAGTTATTTAACTTTATATACTAAGGATTATTATAGGATCATTTTAATGGCTTTAGACGATACGGAAGCTAAAATGAATTTAAAATATTATTATTTAATATTAATCCATCAACATTTTTAATTTAAAATTGTCGAAGTATAATACAAACTAGATCCTATAGTATATGGTATATTTTTATTTTTATTTTTGTAAAACTATTTATAAGGAATAAAAACTTTTATCTCTAGTGTGAATATTTGAATAACTGAGAAACTCCGTTCAAGTTTCGAATTCGGTTGTATATTGACATTTTCAAAAAATATCAACTAAATGGGTAATTTACAATGAAAAAAAGGCGTTCTCATTTGAAAAACAGAAGTATCACAAATTCACAAGGGCTACAGGTCACTTCCATTAAATAGTACAAAAAAATCTTAAGAATTTTAAAACATAGTCTTTAAAGTTATAAAATAATTAAAAATTCCAAAAAGTAGAATTTAAATAAATTGGGGTAAGCATGCTTGGTGAATCACCCTATATATTTATATAAAGGAGCCCTCTAAGAGTAGACTTCACTGCAGTGGCCCCGAACGCAAAATCTCGAATGACTAAACATACAAAATGCATACTTATTATGGCGTGTTCTTATATTATTAAATATATTATTTATTATAATATGTATACACAGACCTAGTGTACATTTCACAAACAACAACAATCATGATATTATTATGTAATATATGGTGAACATATTTTTTGTTCTTGTCGTACCGGCACTTAAAAATGGTTCATAATTTGTTGTTGACGGACACGACGGCGCAATGCGCATCACATAATATTATAATACATAATGGTATACGCTTATATAGTTCCATAGTCTAAACAAAAATCAGCTAATTTTTTTTATCATATTTTCATACGAGTAGGTACGCGTTTATTAATAAATTGTTATACTCGAGTTTTTTTTTTTATGGTATACTATAGATTGTAGTAGGTTTGGGATAGTGATTGTTCAAGACCAAAAGGATGTCGCCGAGTTCACTTTTTAGGACCGATCAAAATATTTTTTTTTCAGTTATAAATTATAATAGTACTCCGTATTGATTAAAAACCGATCGTTTTGCATTTGATCGTGTAATATTCGTTCGGACGCCGTTTAGAGAATAATAATGACACTAAATTACATGCTCATATTATGTAGATATGATAATGAATGCGACATGATGTGATAAAATAACAATGTTACTATGTATAAGAAATTATAAAAACACATTTTCTGCATATAAAAAAACAACGTCTGGTGTTATTTGTATATTAATATTATATTACCTATAGTCTATAAGTGCTTATGTTAGTACAATAGTCTGAAATACGTTTATCGTGTAAACGTTTTCGTTGACGTACAGGTATTATTATACCTATACAGTACAACATATATTATAGTGTCGTGGTGATATAATATAATGTAATCCATTAATATTGTATAATATTGCATTAGTTTATTATGTTACAGATTATAACTTAAAAGTTAAAACATTCGATAACAACAGGGTATAATACACATCATAGATAATAGGTATTTATAGGTGTGTTTTCATCCATTATTATTAATATTTTAATAAAGATATTCATTATAGGTACATATACGTCATACATATATGATATATAGAATCATTAGTATCTCCTTGAGAGACTCACTACAATAGCATTAGGTGCTTTTGATTTTCTATGATTAAACACCTGCACTGTAGGAGAATCTGCAGAGCCGTTACGTTTCTTTTTTCAAAACACCATAGTTTAAGACCGGGATCTTTTCCTTTTTCATCATCTTCTCGAGCCAATGGAAACACCTGTCACTGGCTTTCTGTGTTGAGTTTACATCGATCAAAAAATATCCTAAAAACACATCTTTTGACCTCACAAATGCTCTTAAAAAAACATACCAATATTTAAACTTTGATGGTCGTCTTTGCAACTAAAGGTCGCAAGTACCTACTCACTGATCTAAAGTAATAAATTCCCTGCTAAAATTGCATTGTGTAGGAAGGAATTAAGTCAGTCAGGCCGATTGGCTCTTGCTTTCGCATTAATTAATTAACTATAACTCATATTAATTACTATATGTATATCTTTCAAGCCTATTAAGCTCGACTTCTTATTATTTCTTAGTGCGCAATAAGTTAAATAACTTATATAAACTACTCTTTGAATTTCGATTTAGAAATATCGTGTATCAAAAAAGTCGTCTACTTAACAATTTACAGTAAAAAAGGTGATTCTTTTTCGAAAAAAAAATAAGTTTGTAACATCATACGCCACTCCTTAGGCGATATAAAAATCTAAGTATATGAAAATATGGTCCTTATGAGTATAAGTACTTAAAAAATTATAATTTGAATAAAAATATTATAATAAAGAGGTAATTGTAGAGATCGAGCATGTTTAGAAAGTCGCACTGCGTTTATCGTTATCATATTACATATTCAGGTAAGTATTACTATATAATGACTATTAAACTATTTATATACATAATATGATGTACGTTTTAAAATAAAATATTTCTGTAGATAACTTACCTAATTGGCTGGTACATTATATTATGTATTAATATATAAATTATAGGTATCTGGTATATCTATATAGGTACGTTTCCTTTTTTTCCGATCATATGCGACGTAACGAGTAAAAATATTTTTTTATACAATATTATTGAATTCACGTCAAATAATATTTCAATTATTATTATAGAGCATAGATAGTTGTTATTGAAATTGCGTGATTTATTTTCTTTTGCCTCTCATTAATTATTTATTGCCGAGTAGGTTATATATTTATAGATTATGATATACCTGTAGACTGTAGAATTTTGTTGTATGCATACGGTATACCTATATATATATGCGTTATGCGAGGCCGCGAAGACGAGTTTGAGGGAAAAATTAAATAAAAATATTATCGATGTATAATAGTATAATAATACTATCAATTGAACAACTCACAAATGTACAACGTATAATCCACATCATTATATTGGTTCCGTTCTGATTACCCAGTCAATCGGTGTAAATTCAATATTTGTTACGTGTTACGATCCTTATAGCAATCAATTAAATTCGGTTTTGAGCGCAATACTACCCGACCTTAGGTCTGAAATATTATTTAGTGTAGCTACTTATTATTTTCATAACACCATGCCTATACTAAATCTACCGTAAATTATTGCACATTAATCGTGTTATACAGGAGTATAAGATGTCCCTATAACGCGTTTTGGTCCACTACGACTCAACTTATAAGGATATTTTCTGAGTCCCCTTCGGCTCTCGTTAAACCGCAGGTGTTTGAGCATTCTTTACTTTTATCTTACATTTATTTCTATCATACGTAGGCGTATATAGTTTGATGGATAAGAATCCTGGACATAGGCGTGCGCACAGGGGGGGCCGGGTGGGCCGCGGCCCCCCCTGCGGCCTCTTACTTTTTCTTTAATAAATGCATAGATGTCTATATTTTACTAGATAGCAAACATTTTTACATTTTACATGAAAAAAGCGAAATTAGTTTTAATATAATAGCACAGATATAGATAATAAGCTAAATTGCTAACTGATGTTATTGGTAATGGGGAGATTTGAAGCCGCGAAATTGGTAGTAGCCATTTTTAAAAAGGACAGCTAAACGCTAATAACACAGAATACAATGTCATATTATTTATTACTATAATATATTTATATTATGTATTTATGTGTCTTGTTCCTTCAAGTTGTAAACTGTTGATATTTCAATTTAATAAACATACCTATTATTAATATTCAAATAATACAAATAAATCAATATTATTAGTAATAATACATTATTAAAATTCAAATTATAATATTACAGATCACAATACATTAAGTCCATTTATAACAGTACAAAATATGTACAATGAATAATTTAAAAAATATATATATTTTAATTTATAAAAAATAGGTATATTATAAAATACAATATTATTAAATACAATTGTTTTGTTTAATTTGTGTCTCTTGCTTACAACAGCTTTCATTAGTGAATTGGTCAAGATTGGACTATATTAATTGAGTCTTATGTATAGTTATATAATATATTCAAATATGTTCAGTTAATTTAATACCATTATTTTTATTTTATGTGGAGTGCAATATAAATTAAAATATATTCAAAACATTTGTCATATTGAGGTAATATTGATAAATCCCAGCCTAACAAATATAGGCAGTCATCATGGGGGACTTAGAGGGGCTCAGCTTTCCTAAATATTTCAATAGACCCCTAAACATCGAAGGTAATATGTTATACTTCTGTATAAAAAGGTGGGGTGGAATCACTTTACATTGGATTATTATAGCCCCCCTAAAAATTCAATCAAATGTCCACCTATGCTAACAAATTTTGGACAGTTAATAAATAATAATATATAATCTTTTGATTAATATTTTTATTAATAAAGTATGTTTATTATTATTATTTATTAATAAAAAATTTTTAAATATTATTCAGTAACTTAAACAATTTTTAGAGTGCTTTAGATGCATATTTACTGTTTTTAGGGTCTCCCCCATCTATCTTTAATTGATACTAAAACAAAATTATCGATTATACCTACAGTATTCACAGTTAATATCTCAATAAAAATGCTTGGCAATATATCCACAAATATATAATACAATATATTATTTTCAATAATCGCATTATAAAAAAATTATCATTAGATGCAGTCAAGGCTGGGCAGTATCTTAGATACCAACTAGTATTTAAGATACGTATCTGAGATACAATTGTATATTGTATCTTGTATCGTGAATTTAAATAATTTTTTAACTTGTATCATATAATTATATCCACAAGTAATTGAATATTTATGTGATATCAGCTAGTGGTCTATTTTTTTTTATCACAGTGTATTGTCAACTACTTTATTTACGTTATTTCATTATTTTTATAGGTATTGATGTACTATTATGCTGTTTCAGTTTCAGTTTAAAATTATTATTATTATTCATTTTTTTGTATTTTAATGTCTTTATATTTTATTTGTATTTATTTTTATATTTGC
Source organism: Schizaphis graminum (assembly GCA_020882235.1). Classification (NCBI taxonomy): domain Eukaryota; kingdom Metazoa; phylum Arthropoda; class Insecta; order Hemiptera; family Aphididae; genus Schizaphis; species Schizaphis graminum. Next base: position 92,180,127 of record CM037032.1, read on the forward strand.
ATATTGAATTAAATAAATACTTTATTCAATTAACAATTAAATATTTAATTATATTAGTATTCATAAGTACAAGAATCTTTTAAGGGCCCCCCCTGCGGTCAAAGTCTGCGCACGCCTATGATCCTGGATAATAATTGATAGGCAATAGAAGCATGGTGCCAAATGATTTGACGGAAAGCATTTAAGAACAAATCCTCTGGGCCTGATCTTACATTCTTGCCTAATTAGTTAAGGTGTTTATTTACTGGTAGATTTCAATAATTCAATAGAGGTATTCAAATTATTTTAAAATATAATATATTACGATTGCAATGTAATAGAACTAATAGAAGAAACCCAATAACTTTATTTATTTACAAATAAACAATATTAAGATGTGATTTTTAAAACATTTTATATTATAACATAAAGACAATTTAAAGATACCTATATAAGGAAGAAATTACAGCGTAGTATGTGAATTATAAATAACTATTTTTAGTCAATATAGTAAAATATACAGAGTTCATTAAGTCATAAATCAACGAAATCACTTTTATTGATATGGTTCACATTGAATTATTATTTCGGTCAAGTACAATAAAAATTAATAACACTACCTACTCATTATAGTTCATGAAAAATATTCATGTTGAACATTATACTGATATAAATCAATATTATTTTATTTATTTTAGGGTCATAAAAATATAAACATTAACCCTTACATATTTTTAAGTACCTTTATTCACCTATTCTATACCTACTAAAATTATTTATATTTACTAGAGAATGAATACAATATGCTTAAGTGTTCTTTACGTGACATGGTTATACCTATTTTATAAATATGTATTTTATTGTATTTGTCCTTTTAATTTTTGTGTAACATCCTGTATATTTACATTATGCCATAGTTACAACTATAACTAAACAAACGGTTATATAACGATTAATAACCTCATATTGTGTATGTGTTCAGCATTTTGAAATGAGCGGAAATGAATTTTGATACTGACGTGTAGATAAATATAATTTATTATATTTATCATTTAATGATAAATATAATTTATTATATTTATCATTTAATGATTAAAATAACGTAAGAAAAAGCTAACGATTACAATGTAAATGTTACTGCGATTGATTTTTAATCATACGAGTAGGTATATGATACACACACACACACACACTTATATGTTGATAAATAAAAATAAATAGTAACATAATGTTGTATACTTAGATATGGCTTTTAAAAAACTTTAATAGATTGGTACATCGTACATGAGAGGTGTTAATAATTTCTTTAAAGAAAAACATGTATAATATTTAATGATCCATTGAATCATTAAAATTTAACCAATTAAAACTAAAATTTATACTTTGACGTTTTATAAGAGAAACATAAATTAAACAGTTAAAAATCACTATTTAAAAACAAAACTACATACCTATTGGTATTTGATAATAATAAAAATAATAATAATAATTTAAGTGAAATATTAGATGTTGCTTGGGAAAAATGTAGTGAAAAGGATTAAGTCAAAAATGACTACCTACTTATATAGATATGTAGTATTGTAGTGGTAGTATCTATAGTGAAATTGTTAGATACTTACCTACATGCGTTACAATAAAATTTTTAATCGATTTAAGCCGGGGAGGATGCAATCCATACTGTGACTGCATAATAATATTGTATTGAGATTTGAGAAATACATTACACAATACGTGATTGTGCGATTATGGCAATTATTGGTACCTAATCAATAAAATGATATTATTTTATAATGTCATTGCAAAATCACCTGAATAAAGATATCAACCAAAACAGAATACATAACATAAAAATGTATTTAGTTTTGCCGAAACGATTTGTGACTCTTACGGCGTAATCCACACGTTGCACCTTTTTCTTCCATATTCGTATTTTTTAAATAGTTATATTATTTCTTAGAAAATTTTAAATCACCGTTTGTTCCGATGAAGGCCACCGCGGTCGTCCGTCACGCGACGTCATCATTATTAATTAGTTACGGAAACATGAAGAGTTCAACGATGTCCAAAGCCAAAACCTACTGGCTACTCCACGACCACCATCTCCACTTGCAGAGGTCATGCGTTTCCGCCGCTATGCCGCACATGACTTTTTATATTATAAGTTTAAAGTTTTTGATATATATATTGCATAGTAATTACTTGTATTTTTATGATATCTAAAAACACTATGGGTATGATGGTAAATTATACAACTTTGAACTCATGTATAGTGATAAGGCGAAGATGCCTGCAGAGATGTCAAATGTTGGAATAGGTGGTAGGTACCTGTAGTTATATGAGAGATGGTTTCTGACTCTCTAGTAATAATAAGTTGTAAGTTTACTTAGGTAAGGAAAGGAAAGGGGTTAAGAAGCTTTAAGCCCTCATTCGTACTAATAAAGAAGAACCATGTTTTTAGAGTGAAATGCATTTCAGTGGCACATTTACGGGGGATCATTAGGGAGATATATCCTCCCCTGATCCACCTTATTTTTAGCTATTTTTATATGGTTACAGTAATACAGTTTGTTTTTTTCTATTTATCACTATCAGTAAGCAATAGGTAGGTACAGTTTTAATTATATCTCATCCCTTAAAGAAATCCTAAATACGCCATTGACGCACTTATGTCAAATTTGTATATTACCTATGGTTTCCTAATGGTAGTTCATTTCGTTTCGTTAAAAAAAAAAGTAAATTGTTACCTATTCATTTCTAACGTTCAAGGCAACTATTAGTAATTTAATCAAAATCAAATGTGGCGTGTTTTCCGGTCTATTGTAGTAGGTGTATAGTGTATACAAATATACAATATACATCATTTCCTCGATGGTTGTAATCCACAGCCTGAAAGAACATTTCTTTGGTAACATAATATAATATTCCTATGAGATAAGTATTAAGGTAGTAATAGGTACTATCTAATACGCCTACTCGTGGATCAAATTAGGTGATATGAAAAAAAAATTAAATATATAAAATAAGTAGATAACTACTACTATTTTAAATATATGTATATAAGAACCTAATAATATTAATATATATATATTATATATTGACATGTTTAGAAAAAATGTATTTTAATATAAATTCGCAAGTCGCAGCCATAAGAATTCTACTCAGTGCGATTAATAATCAATCAGTTGGCATTTTACATGTATAAATTTACTTACCTATTCATTCGTCATACAAGACACATGCACTTTCGCATACTTACATATTATATTATTTTTATTTTTATTTTTTTGTGTACAATTAATATGTATTTAAATTGTTTTGCAGAAAGTACATATAAAAAGTAGATACAAAAGCAAATAGTGTGTACATTACCCGAGGTAATGACGTGAACGTGAACCGTGAACATACACTACTCGTGCTTACTGAATAAAGTAAAAATAGTATATTATTATAGAAAACATTTATTTTGTACATTGAGCGCGTAATTTATACATAATCTACTGCCGAGGGTGTAAATTAATCAATGAAAAGAATGAAAACTCAATAACGTATTTAACAGAATCAAGATATCATGATGTGTATTCGCAGAAATTAAGAATGTGAAATGAACAGGGAAAACAACAAATAAATCACATAACATTTCAGAGACCCGACGTTAATACTAATGGTAAAGAAGAGTGAAGACAATTAATTAATATTTCCAATGTCGGTGGGTACGTTTATTAAGTTTATATAAATTATTATGAACGACCACATTTATGACTTGTTACAATTATGATACAGTGTTTTATAACTCAAAATGCGCCACAAATTCCAATTGTTTCAATAAGTAATTTAGCAATACTGCCAAAGTAGGTACCAATACTATATTAATTATCTAATAATTTTTTTCGAATTTATACGATTTGGTTTTTATTTTACTAGAATAACTGACCAACTGCAATGGCTGCTATTTAATAAATAATATTTATGAACAGTCTATACAATAATTAGAATAGGTACCTACCTATTTATGACTTTACACTTAACCACAGCACATGCACGGAGTAACGAGTATACATTAGCTATATAGACAATGTGTACATTTTACTGTTTGCACAGATAAGTTTTACACTGCCCTAGTATATATAATATGTTGGTACACACTACTACGTCGTCCCCTCTTCACCTGTCGCTGAGGAGGTTCGACGTGTTTCCTATGGCGAAACTGTATAATGCTTATTCTCGGGAGTCGGGACTCGGCCACCACCGCAGTGTGTAATATTATCGCTAGAGATCGGGGTTACCTTATTAAAGTAAAGTACTTAGGTACTCGATTTTTGATATATTATATCAACATACAGATACATCATACACCTGTTGATAAAAAAAAATTCAGAGACTGCATAAAATGTATATAAAGAATACGAGGGTTGCCGATCTGGATGTGTCATCGACGAGCAGCGTTTGACGATAGCCATACTGTTGGTTGGGGAATTTTCTCCACTGTCGTGTTTTTGTTCGTGTAGCAAACTACCGTCGTTATAGGTACACACCACAAATGACACGTGCTGGAAAACCTTAAGTCGGTTTCAAAATTTCCAATTTTAACATCACATACAGGTAAAAATAATAATAAATGTGAAATTATGTGATACAATAAGCCCTTCCAAAATAGTACTTACAGCAATTTAAAAATATTAAGATATCTTCACAGTTTTATTTTATGAACGTTTTAAATTCAAATTGCCCGTCTCATTCACTTAGAATTATTTTTCGTAAACCTAATAGAACGATCTATTAAATTTATTGTATTCAAAGAAGACTATGCAGCAGAAGCAAACTCGTAGGTTTATAATTTTTTATCATTTATCCTAAATTAATGACAATTTGTTGTGTTTTGCATAAAGCACTTCAAAGAAAAAAAACTATTTTTACTATTGTTTTGCTTTCGTCCAGCGAATAATGATAACTTGACACAAGTACGTGTGGCGCCATCAAATACTATATAGTGTACTATTCCTTAAACGGCGTCGGCGTATCTACGAATCAATAGGTGTACTAATGAAATATACCTATCTACAGATAGCCTCTCTAATCAAGCTATGGTCTATTTATAGTACTCAAGTGATTTTTTTTTTTTTACCTTAAAAGCTTTAACTGATATTTTTTTAACATTTTCATTAGTTTATTACATTTTCTTCAACTAAATGTTTAGATTTTATGCCAATAAACAAGTGGGTGCACTCAAAAAAATATAAATTTACAAATACGAATAACTAAATCGTTCGACAAATAACAGTTGCACGTGCTATAAATAACGAACTACCATCTGGTGCACTTTATGGAGTGAGGGGAGTTTGGATTAAACGTTTTTATTGCAAATTATTTAATTTCTTTTCATATCAATGTAAATTTTTTTTTTACAAGGTCAATTCGAACAAGTAAGAGATGATTTTTCAATAACTTATTTATCGACCTGATTGAGTTTTGAAAAACAAACAAAATGTAAAACACATTTTTAATGTTAACACTAATATTTTTATTAAGTAAATAAATATCAAAATAAAGTATACTTGCACGTTTTGAACTTTTTAGGTAAGTAGGTGCAAATTTCCAAGAGAACGAATTGTGGTCTATAGATTTAGAGCTTAGTATTACAGACTAAAACTCTGATGATAGCATAAGATTATAAGATCAAATATGCTTACACTAAAATCTCAACAAAACATTTCAACTACTATATTGACTATTTAATTAAACTATACAATCAATGAAGCTCAAACTACATTTTTATTTAATAGTAAAGTATCGATTGAATCACTTGATTCCACATCATTTTAATTATGATACTAAAAAATATTATGCCAATGTCAATAAAATATTAAAATATATTAAATTAAACTTTAATAATATAACTTTATATACAATTTCAATAAGAAAAGGGTTGAGGCATTTGCATTTTTGGGCAATGTTTACGGCTTATAATTAAGAACCAAATAGAATACCAAATGGCGATGATGATTTTATGGTCCACATTTCCAACCATTCATAAAATAATAAGAAATTTGATTTTATTATAATTTGAGAACAGTATAACAACATTGGCCAGGCTAACCGATTTATTTAAATTTAATATTCTATTGTAGTTTTAAATGTATAACAGAATATTAGACTACTAAAATATTTCTATAAATAATAATTTTATAAACTTACTTAATTGTTTACTTAGCCCTTTGTAATACAATTAGATTACATTAAAAAGTCACTATACCAGTATAGTATTAATTGAAAACTATTAAAATATATTTGTACCAGCACTTGTTCATAATATATTCGATATAAAACAATGTGTTTATTTATACTGTTATTATTTTAAATAAAGTTTAGTTTTCAGTTCTTCATTTTACTTCTAATATCATTGATAATATTCATATAACCATGAGAAAATTATAGAAATCACAAATAAAATTTTTTACACCTACACTAATTAAGGACCTAACATCATGTGTACATGTATGTGCATGTATTAATGTGATAGCAAATTTTGTCATCGGTACGTATGTGGTATGTGTGTACATACACCATATACCATAATATAGATATTGAGTAGGACTAAAATATAATATATAATATAATAATCATCAATAGTCTATTCCAAATAAGATCAGCCTACGGCAGTTGAGTTGTGGGCATGAGCGTGGCTTCCGCTGGTAGAGATGCAGTCGAACAACTACTAGGTGGGGGAGCCTGATCGCCTTCGGACAAAAACTGGTCACCGCGCAAGGCTGATCTCATTTGGAATAGACTATAGCTATGTCTATTTTTCCAACATGTAATTGTCATTCTGTGAAAATGGCATGAAACCAATTAATAATGATATATCTAAAATAAACAATCATCATATGATGGTAACCTGAAAATTTAAGTGAAAAAAAAAGTGAAATATCTCACAAACTTCTATGTATCTTTAGACATTACATAATCACATCTATACCTTTCAACCATACATATACACACGCTTCTATTCATTGTAATATTACTTAATTTTGAATTCATAAGCTCGTTAGGAATTAACCCATCATTATACAGCTGCAACCGATTTACCAAATGTTTATAATAAATCATTTTATTCAATACTTATCTAAGTTTTGGACAATATAACACGATTGGGTACTAATATTTGAGCATTATTAGCACAATATGCTATTTTGTTTCAATGACCACCGTATACATATTTATTTTAATATTTTAAAATTTAATTATAATGGTTAATAATCCGTTTTTTTTTTATGTGCAAGGCGTAACAGAAATGTAGCCAAAATTGACTGTACTATGTACACTAGTAGGATGTGTATGTATACATAAATATGTGTCAAGTACTCAAGTTATACTAATATGTTGTTACCCAATCGTATTGCTAATATTCACAAAAAAAAAAAATCTATAAAATTACACCAAAATTTAAAGTAAAACCAAAAACTATCGAAATACTGAATGCCATTGCAGTTATTATCATTTCAGGTGTACAACATAAATGTATTCTAGTCTTCATAATTTTAGATATTAAATAACATTCTATGAAGGCATTTAAAAGTTTATGAAGTCTTATATAATTATTTAGAAAAATGCATTAGTGTTGATAATAATCTATTTGCATTCAGCTGGTACTTCACTCCAACTTCCATCACCGTGCTTGTTAGCCACTTGTCTGACGAGATCTGCTGATGGTGTCTTGCAGTCATAAGCCCATCCAATTTTGGCAAACATATCTAACAATATAGTAGTTGGATTAGTCATGTTTCCACCATATTCCTCTGCTCTATAGTCCCATGGGAATGCGTGGTGATAGTTATGCCAGCCTTCACCAGTAGTTAATATAGCCAAAGCCATGTTCTGTACAGGTCTTATGCGCCTATAAAATACATTTTAATATATAAGAAAAATATTAAAAACAATACAAAAATATAAGAGATAAATAAGTCAATTACGTGTCATATGGTTTTGTTCCCCAAAAGTGAGCCAAGCTATTGATTGAAAATGTCATATTGGTGAAAATCACAAATCGCAATACTCCACTAATTCCAATTGCTTCCATCCAGCTTTCATTCCAACAAAATACAGGCACAAGTACAGGCAATATAAAACATAAGGTTATTTTGAAAAACCAATAATATCTAAAAAAAATAAAAAATTAGAATAAAAAAGTCTATTTGTCTTAAAAAATTTAAAATGTAAAACATACTTTGTATGAAACTGTACTAAGGGATCATTATTAATATCAGTCATATCAATGGTTTTGCTACGACGGAATACTTCTGGGTGTCCACGTTGCATCAACCAACCAATATGAGAGAAGAACAATCCTCGGTTAGCATTATGGGGATCACCATCAGTGTCACTAAATTTATGATGCAATCTGTGGTCATGAACCCAATCTGTTACTCTGTACTATAATACAAATAAAATAATATAATTGCATTTAATACGTGTATATATATATATATTTTATAATTAATATATTATTTAAATACCTGTCCTGCAACTGAATAGCAAGCCAGAAGGATGATTTGCAAAGGAACCTTGGCTTTGTACGATCTGTGAGTGTAAAATCTGTGCACACCAGCTGTTACGCCAAATTGTCCAATGAATCCAACAAGGAGACCTAATAATAAAAAAAATATTTTAGAATATTAACAAAAAAAAAAGATATTATTAAATTAAAAGTATTGAGGAAATATTAATTACATAAGGAAATAAAAGATACCACAGAATCTATCTTTCACCTGTAATCTTACCTGATTTTATGTTTTTAGATTAGGCGTGGTGGAAAATATTAAGCCTTTAACTCAACTATAGTGAACTATATATATAAAAATTATTATCATAATATTGCACTTACTCCATAAGATGGTAGCCATTTTGACATTCTTCCAGTAAAGTATCGTACAGATAACAGCTAACACGTGCCAAGTGGTTAAATATATAGCTGTGGCCCACAATATTTCACGTTTTTGTGGAGGTTGTGGCTTCAGGGGTTCTTCCACGCTTTCCTTATTGTTATTTTCGATCAGAGGCTCAGCCGTCTCTTCGGTCTTGGTTCTCATTTGTACTCCCATTTTAATAATGTATGAGATTCAATATAGGACCTGAAAAATTAGAAAATATAAATATATTACAACAATTATAAAACTAATATCTTTCCATAAAAATATTATGTAAACATTGTAAATATAATATAATAATATATATCAAATATATTAGGTGCTATTTAGTATTTTTATAACTGACATACGGTGTAAATAATTACGTAAACATGAATTCATAATTCTTATAAGTAGGTACATGTTATTTACTACATCCTAGCTTACGAATTTATTTTAATCAAACTGTGAAAATCTATTTGTAATAGATGTTAATAGGGGTTTTTAACTGGAATGATAATAATTTGTGTTATTAGTTTTGTTGTGGTACTAATCATTTTGTAAATAAAAATGAGAGCAGTCACTTTTTTACACTAGAAATTATATATAACCGAATAAAATTAATAAAAAAAAAACTGTTTTAACATAATAAGGTACTATGAAGAAAAATTTGATTTTATCTTTGTCTTGTAATCAACAGTTGTTATTTCACGCTAAAGCGCGAATGTCACACGGACAAAGCAAAATGTTATACTAAATCATAGACACCAAATGTTCTGGATTTCAATTTTCAGGGTCGTTTTAGTAATGGTTCAATAGAGTTCATTTTATTATAAAAATGTTTATGAATCTATTAGGTTATAGAATGTGCAGTTAAATGATGTATTCAATCAATTGTATAGACATTAATTGTTTAAAATACAATAATAATAAAATAGTTTGAAAAATTGTTGTTTGTCTAGAAATAAAAGATCAATCATTAAACAAAATGTCTGTTATAAATACTTGATATAACATATTATTTTGAATAATACGTTATTTCTATGAATGTTTCTTTATTTTTATTAGTATCAAATAACCATAATACTAAGTTTATAAATATAATTTTAAAATACAATTACTTAATTTAAGTTTTAGTATAATTTTATTTTACATAGTAAAAACGAATTATTGAATTAGAGATTATGAATTTACAACGAAAAATATTCGTAAAAAATAAGTGAGAATTTATAAACTTTAAAAATGTACACAAGGCACAATATATAGAGTATAGACAAATTGAATGCAATATTCCTTTAATAAATATATCAGATGTTAATGTGTCTGCATATACTGTCGTTCAGCAAGATAGTAAAGTGCTACCTGCAGCTAAAATCTAACTGTTCAGTGTTCTATCCCCAATAGCACGCCGGAATAGATACCTTACTAATCAAGTGCATATACAATGTTTATTAGTTAAACATTTTAGAATTTTATTTTATTATAATGATATTATATTTTAATTTATGGACAAGTCGACTAAAACTGCTTTCTTATTCTTTTAAGAAATTAGCTAGATCTCATTTTTTTTGAATAACATAAAATGTTCTCATTATTGCTAAAATTTAAAGCCTCTTGTTACATGAATGAAATAAAAACAGAAAAAATAAACCAATAAGATGAGTTTATCCGCCAACGCCAATGAACACGTGTATATTTTCAAACCACCTAATTATCACGCGTTTCTCGATATAGCTTTTCGATAACGCGTAAAATCATCAGAGCACCAATAAAATGTTTCATTTTATCAAACGACCTACGACCACAGCATAATATTATACCAAAAAGTCCAAATTACGTAAGTGGTAGAGATAAACCACCCAGTAAAATTGAATCATTAATACAATAAAATCAAAAAAATGAAACTGAAATAAAATATAAATCCAACATGAAACTAGATGATCATAAAACTATGAATATTACTCACAAACCACCATCTACCTCACCTGAACATTGAGTAAAAAAATATCCATAACTTGGAAGAAATCCAAAATATTTTAATTACTTTAAGAAGTCCAAAAACAAGCAGCATAGCTATAGAAATAGCATTTTTCAAGAAGTTAAATATGTGATTTTTGCGTATATTATTCCTGTAAATTATATAAGATTTGATCCTATTATCTTAATTGTATGTATATATATAATATATACATATATTTAAATTGCTTTTATATTTATGCAGTACGTTTACTTTTAATAGAAGCTAAATACATATTTTCTTAAATTATGTTTTCTACTATACTTATTTGTTTGTACTTAGTACTGTACTTTTAAGGCGTTCAATATTATAAAAGTTACGCTTCAATTAAGTTCCAAGTACGTACGTATTATTATAACACAAATAATCGCTATCAATAAAAATATTACTAATTAATAATCAGTTATCACATAACAAAAATATTTCATTTTATTACAATACGAATAGACATTGCAATTCATGTCATTAATCATTATCATTATTATATTTATCAATCTTTACTAACACTTCACGGATCTGCAATGAACATAAATATTTTATGAGTAATTAATTTTTTTATACAAATATTCCAATCACAAATCAGATTTTTATTAAAATTAAAATGTTATATTGTGTTTTTATCTAGAGAAAATAAAAATGTGTCCTTGTTATATAAGTTAATAATTTATTGATTCTTGTCCACCAACTAATTAACACCTCAATATGAATGCATGTGATTTAAATAAGAATTTATTAATATATCACAAAGTCGAATTCCACTTAAATCTTTCAATGTGAATATTAATCGATATTTATATTACAGCAAAAATTAATCACATAAATCAATTTGGGATTAGGAACTCTTTTTCTTGAAGTCACACTATAAGACTGTTTTACAAAAAAATTGAACCAACAAACAAATAAAATTACAAAAAACAAATTTTAATTGTTTCAAAAACAAAAATACTAATACACAATTATCAACAATTTAGCTATAAAACAATTCTCAAATACAAACATAATCACTATAAAATATATTATACAAATAACAAATCAGTCATACCTTATAAGAATAATGCGGTCAAATTCTAAAAAAAATAAATGGCCGTTAATGAAATTTGTTAAACTCAATAGTATAGTAATGGTAAATAGTAGTTAAACATGATGCCTATAATATTACTACTGTAAACATAAACAAGTTAAGGAACAAGTTAAAAATTTCGAAGTAATACAAGACCAATAACAAAAAACGAACACCATGATATGAGAAGTCGACACATTCCTTTTCACTTAACAACCTCCAATATGGTTGAAAATTACAACTGTCAAATATAATAAAGAAACTATAAATATACTTTATTATAAACAAACTGAAGAATATATTCTCAATAGATATAGTAAATTCCAGGAATCAAAACAAAATGGTCAAAATGTACTCAGCTAACGCAATCATATACGTTATATAATATATTCTTTGAAATTATTATCAAAGAGCATCTTTTTGAAACTCAATGTTATTAATTATTATGCGTGTAGGTAGGTACACAAGATAAAATACAAGTACGCATTATAGTATTACCTATAAAATACGTACAACAATGGACTTATGGCCAACGACCTATGATAGCAGAAGCTTTTAATAGAAAATAAAATTATAAAAAAATAAAACCAGTTTACACATATTACATCACATGCGCACATATACTGTATGTAAAAAATACAAATAACGGGTAAATAACGGGTGGCGATGACCAGGTAACGAACCTATATAACCTCTACGTATGCCGTAAATACGTGTCCAATTTTTTAATCATTGCCATAGAACAACCATTCAAACGAGTTTGGTAGCAATATCATGGTAATTTCTAACTTATGTATCTACGTGCTTCCTTCAGCTAGACAGGTTAAGCTAGACGTTCATCGCCATTTATTGTCTCATAAATGGTAACTTATCCACGCAACAACGCACAATCACATCAATGGCACAATACACCGAGTGATCTATTTTAACGTGTTCAGATGGTTTTATTTTCAGTAAAAACAGAACATTTTTTTATTTTTTATTTCTAAGACATACACATAAGTTAAAGCGATCTTTAAAATAATAAAATAATAAATATGTTATGTTTATGTAACCCTATATATAAATTTGAAATAATTATACTATTTAGTTTTTATGAAGCGATGTTAATGACTATAGGTAATAATCAACTATTTGAATTTTTAGCATATATATTTGTAGCATAATATAAAATACAATTAATTTTATTTGCATTAGAATTAAAAATTATATTATAACCCACTTTCTCTTACACGATCTACATTTTTATGTAATAACGAAAAAAAAATTTCTATTTTGGAATTCTATCTTATCAGCTTATAAAGTTATAATTATCAATCACAACTTCTTGGCGCAATCGCCGCAATCATTATTTTTAAAACGTCTACTTCTAAAAACATCGACATTTCATTGTCAATTTTTTTTCGATTATATTTATAATATTATAATATTGTTCAATTGTATACAGAATATAACATCATGATGGAAATGTGTGTAATTTTTCATTCCAAGAAATGACTGAATTCATAATAAATAATAATACTCACCAAACAAATTTAGCTATACATTCTTTAGTACGATTCACGCACAAAAAATACATTTAAGGTATTATGAAATATGAAACACGCATATTAAAAATTAGGTTGACAGACGATAAGTCCAAATTTAATCTTAAGTGAAATTAATAGTTAATACATAAATATTGTACCTATATATATTTTAGGTATAAATACATATTAAATCAACATTAGTTAGACATTTATTGGACTTAATGCATTAAATTGCATGCAATTTGAACACAAGGTTTTAGATAAAACTGTGTTTGGACTTATAATAGATTTAGCTATTAAGAAAAAGAAGAAACCAAAAATAGGTTTAATATTTTATTTCGAATTGATAAAAAAAAAAACAAATACTCACATAGAATTATATTTCAATTGAAATATAATTCTATGTAATATTATTTTCCACTGTTAAATTTGTTTTCCTAGAAACTTTAATTATTATCATTCTTTACAATCGGTAAATAATTCAGTATAACTAATTTTCAATACAAAAATTTAAGTAATATAATAATCAAATAAAATTAAAAATACCAAACAAAATTGTATTGACTAATATTGAAAAAATATATTATTTAGTAGAACTATTTGTAGAATTTTTGATATTGAGACATTGGGTGTGAAACTTGAACAATATTACGGGCAATCTCAATTGTCGGGCAAAAAATTATGATGTATTGTTAATTATTTTAGAGAATGTTACTGTCCTATATGATAAAAATGTACGGATAGCTATTGGACATTGGCTATTTTTCTATTTGAATGTAGTCCAGAGATTAGTCTAAAAATATCAACCACGATGTCAAAGGCAAGTAACATTCCTATGTCCTTGACAGGTAAATGAAGGAAGACAGCAGGGACTCAATAACAACATTCAATACAAACAAAATTATAAATATATAACCAATAATTAAAACCTAACCCGTTGAACAAATGTATTTTATCTAGTCATCGCTATGAAACTTTGACGTTATGTTATATCATAAATGCATAACATAAAAATGTGTTTAATAATATTAATTAATATTAGGTCTAGTCACGTGTTAGTTTTATAATAATTATAACGACGTACGATTTACATAATAAATAAATTCTAGTTAATAATTTACCAATCACTCTAATTTGACAAAATTTATAATTATAAAATTATTATTAATAACTAAGGAATTGTTAATAATAAAAATAACGCATATAAAACAAAATTTAAATTATAGGTATAAAAAACTAATTAATTTATGAAGTAATGATATTATATATGATGTTTGATATTGTATTTTATGAATAACTATAGTTAAATTACCATGATTGCAATAACAGCTTTAAAAATAAATACAACCAGTTAAGGTTAAGACTTAAAGTGCCACTACTATATAGTCAGTCATAATTTCATAAAATGTTCATGTTTTCAATACATTATCAATATTTTAAATACATAGATACATCGTTTTGATTAAATATGTGAAAATATTATATTCACTTAAAGTACACAAAATACTATAATATAAAATTTAATTTTAAATCATATAAAACTAGATAAATTCGTATGTATACGATAATGGATAAATATAGAAGTATAATATTATGATGCGTTAACAAACTTAACATTCAAATAATTAATATTTAATAGGTCAGATACTCGGGTTAGGTAAAATAAATAATAATAAGTAATAACTTTCAAGTATCAAAATACTAAAACAATTTTAAGAAACCACAATTAAATTATAATGATACCTAAATGACGTTATCACAAGAAGTTAAATACGGAAAGGTTTTTTCTATATTCTAGCTATATGCGTAAAACAAAAAAAATGTTTTCGCTGATGCACCATTTTAATAAATTATATATTATTTATGAGCATCCTACTAAGACACAGACACCAAAAAAATATGACCCTGAAATTGTACCAAATTAAAATAACTTAACAACGATACAACTAAAAAATTAAAACGATACAAGTAATTATTAAAATTTAAAATTTAAAATTTAAAAATATAATTTGTTTAAAACAATAAAAAATATACTCAGTAGGTACCTATAATTAATACGTACCATAACTACGGAAATTATTTTTACATGATACATGATATTAAGTATGAATAATTAAATTATGTTATTGTTCAAACACGTATATTTTTGCATAGGTACTTTGATAGATACAAATTAAAATTACATAACTAGTAACTACACTTCATAATTCACATGTACTTCAGCTTTTAAAATTTAATTTATAAAAGACAATAATATTATACCTACTAAAACATTTTTCATGATGAATTTGCAACCATTAAATAATCTACTTCAAAACCTGACTTAGACCTTGGATGTTAATAAAAATTATATTCATATTCGCTCAAAGTGAATACATACAAATGTAACAAACTTAACGAAGTTATAATTTTTATACTTACTTAAATTATTTACTAACTGAGCATTAATATAATATATTAGTATAAATATCAAACTAGTTATTTAATATAGATATTTTAATAAAATGCAATAAATATACAAAAAATGTGAGTACTATTTTTTACATCTACGATATTTGTTCGATCATAATAGCCTATTAATATAAATGAAGCTTATCAATTTGAAATAAAATACCAAGAATGAATAAATAACAAGTTTTACGTATATTATAATTTATTAACATTATACGTATTATCATGACAAAAATATGGATTTTAGCTTTTAATCATCACGCGCAAAAATAAAGTGAAATGAACATTAACCTGAATTAAATAAAACATTCATACGTTATTGATATTAAAGTATCCTTCATTGTTTTTATTTAATTAAATTATGGTAAGTAATTGAGTAAATTATTTATTTCTGGGTGGTGATCGACATCCAATTATCTTTAATAACATTTAATAATTAACCATAAATACATAAAATAAATTGTTATGTATTAATCTAATAAGACGATTCAAAATGACAAACAATCTAACCTACTTATATTATAGGTTAAATTTAAGCTCGTTAAGAATTTAAAAGATCAACTAAGTGCTAATCTCCGCTATTCAATATATTGATCATTTTTCTTTTTTTAGGTTTCAATGGCTTTCAATGCCTTTATGTCATCTTAAATTCTAAACGTTGACGACAATTAATTTTCATTAAACTGTCTCACTTCAAATAGTTTATTCAATAAATTAAATATGAATTTACTTAATTCAGAATGGTATTATAAGTGTTATACAGAATTGCAATAAGTAGAAAGAAAATTATATCTTACAAATTAAACATTACTATTGATTAGTTATTAACTCTCAAACTTAATAATGACCTTTATAATCAATAAATAAAATATAACTGTTATTGAATATATTATGTATTAATTATGATATACATAGGATCCTCGTGATGTTTTGATATTTAATTTAAAGCAATGTGGTAAAGGATATTGATTTTTCAATCATAATCTAGCTAATCTAAATAATATATAATATGAAATGCACGGAGAAATATTCATAAAATGTAAAATATATACATTATACGTAGTATTATTTTTTGTGTGGCAGGAACTCTAGAAAGGTATAACAAGGGGAGTTAACACGAATTTACGAATAGTAAATACGACAAGTAGAACGTCCCCATCCATTTCATTGCTAATCTTTGATTATTGACCCAAGACGACAACCTTATGTTGTGTTCAGCTACTGAAGATATTGTAAGAATATTTTACCTACAGCGCCATAATATATTAACCCGTTTACGTTT
Organism: Schizaphis graminum; assembly: GCA_020882235.1. Classification (NCBI taxonomy): domain Eukaryota; kingdom Metazoa; phylum Arthropoda; class Insecta; order Hemiptera; family Aphididae; genus Schizaphis; species Schizaphis graminum. The sequence goes on from CM037032.1 coordinate 92,197,345, forward strand.
TATTATATAAATAATTAATTGTCTATAAATAATACAGAAGTATAAGTTATTATATTATACTATATATATTATATAAATATTCAAGAAAAACCTTACTATTATTATAATGTAATATATTTTGTTGTTTATATTAACGGTTTCGTACTTTCATGATAATACCGCAGATACAATTGTTGGAATAAAGATTGAGATACTTAATAAAAATAATATTATGGGAATTATTTGTTAAAATTCTGAGTTTTAAGAAGTTTTACAAATTTAATCTTGTATATATTTTTTTTAATATTTGAATATACCCGTGAATATATTATGTACATAATTTACAAGATAAAACGTTTAGGTATTAGGTACATAGTTAAGAGGACGTAGAATCCGCATGTGTTGTCTCCGTCTTATACATGACGTGCTACTAGCAAATTTTCGTTCACCAGTTTTAATATTGTGCTGTTAGTTTTGATATTCAGAGTTAACTATTATAAAATTTAAAGTACATTGAAACTGTATATTATACTATATTTAAAATGATTATAACTTACTAAAAAATAATAATATCATAAAAAGGCTACGCGGGGTCCTGGATAATTATCTTACCTTTAAATTTTATAATAGGTCAGTTTACTCTAATATCATAACTAACAGCACAATATTGAAACTGGTGAACGAAAATTTGCTTTGTCGCACATGTATAAGACGGAAACAACACATGCGGGTACTACGTCCTCTTAAAAGGTTTAAGATTTAAACAACTTGTTTTTAAATAAATATATTGTGAATGAATTGTTCATAAATCAATTAAATTAGAATGGTTATAAATGTTATAATGTAATTATAGGTTCATAAATGCTAAATCTATCATTATTTAAATTTCATGACCAATTTTTAAATATTAAATAATTATAACAAATATCAATTTTTATGATTGTTTAGATTGTATATATAACAATGACAGCTCAAACGCCATTTAAAATTAACGATCTAAACTTTGCACGCATATAATAAACTATCAAATATTAAAGCACTTATACATATACTATTTAACTATTTACATAGTTATAGGTGATATCGTACTGATTATTTTTTAGTAGTATTATAAATCACTGCTCACTACATAAAAGTAAACATGCTTAAATAAGAACATTACTATGAAGTGCTTAACACTTTGTACATAAATTTAGCTACAACAAATATGTACATACCTACGCAAATAGTTATTGCAATAATTAAAATGCATTTGTAATATAAATGACAATATAGCAATAACGTTATAAAAACGATTTTAAAATATAAATTAAATAATGAAGAATTTATAATGTAGAATTCTTTATAACACTGCAAGTATACATACATTATTAAGTAGTTTAAACAAAATTGTTCGCACATTTAATTAAAATTTAATAAAATTCGTAAATCGGCTTAAGTTACAACAGTATTTAGATACGTAAATATAAAATTATATAATATATATTAGAAACTTATTTATTAATTAATTTTTAAATGTAATATCTTTATCGTTAAATAAACAATATTAGTTATTCATTATTTTGTAATTTATTTTATATATGGAATATTGATTACAAAAACCGTATAAAACTGATAAAATCATAAAGAAGAACTATATTAATCATTTTATTTCTAGTAATAAATTGATTTCTAATTCACATAATATGCTTCACAAACCAGAGTTTTATTACAACATTATAAAACATTATTTAATAAAATACGTAATAATAAATAAATAGCAAAAAATTAAATAAATGTATTTATCTAAAAAACATTGATAGTCGATAGAACAAGAAGGCTATTGATTTAATAGCGTTATATTTACACCCGTATCGCTAAAATTTAACATGATCAATTATTTGGACAAAAATTCAAATTATTCATAGATCCGCTATATATAATATTTATTATACACTGAACTAAGGTCCATTTCTTTATATTATGTATTGAACTACAAGTATAACCATTAACTAATAATTGCGGAGAAAACTGATAAATTATTATTTAGTTAGTTTGACCACTTTACGTTATTCGTGTAAAATGCATTATAAAACAAATTATTAAATAAAATATGCAAAATAAAAATAATGCAAGTTTCGGCAAGTTTCAAACTAAGTCAAAGGATTTTTTTTGTAATAGTAATAATGTAATTTAGAAATTTTTCAAAATATTAATTGGATTTGAATTGAGGATGATCCATGAGCCACGATGTTTGTTTAATCATATTATTATCGTAAAATAAGAAAAATATATACTGTATTTCGGGCTTTATTAATTAAAAAAATTCAAATTTAAAAATGAAACTATACTACCTAATATCAGTAATATCCATACATGTCTAAAGCATATACCTACAATTTTTTTTTATTTTACATATTATTTTATTTTAAATTCTTTAATTTATTATTATAAATTACCAAAAATTACTAGGAAATTCTAAAAACAAATATGACCTCTGAGAATATAATATTTATATGCCATAACTTAATTTTACTAGGATGCCTCTGTATATACCTACAACACATTAGTGTAAAGCTAATAACTTTCTACGTTTCGCTCAAAATTTAAATTAAAATAATAAATCTAAATATATGTATAGTGTGTAGACTATAGTTATTTATTACTAATTCAAAAGAATTTGTACTAAGACCACTATTTATTTTGCTAGTTATACATTTTTAAAATAAAACTTAAAAAGGTTCAATCGATTTTTCTTCTTTCCTTGAATAGAAAATACTTATACATAAAATATTAAAATGACTAGAAAATATAACACAGATTATGATCTATAATATACAATATACATATATAATAATACATTATTGTTATTCAATACTTCAATAGGATCCTCATAAATCAAAAAATGTAATCCCTAACACATCAATTATTTAATTTTATATTTTTATGTACGATATACCTAAGTAATAATGCACTATTGCAATTTATAACAATATGAATATGAAATTAATAAATTCATTTACATTATTCTTTTATAATACATTATTCATCATTAAGCAAAAAGTATACTATCTCGCGCGTATATTATACTATATATCCCATTAAGAGTGATCTATCCAGGAGGTGGATTAATCCAACATAGAATTTCGATATTATATTATCCTAAGTGTGACAACGTTTTAATTACAGTAAACAATACATTTATAATTAATTAAAAAAATTAAAATTATAAGCTACTTAAATACATCTATTGCCATTCAATCGCTTCAGAAAGAAGTTACGGATTTGTGTTAAGAGATCATTTTAATTACAGTAAAGCATTTTTCATTATTGTAGTGGTAATGAAAATTTATCATTTGTAATTTTGTATTAGTATAGAACACATTTTAAGTTGGGAGAACATTTTTAAATTTATAAATACAATTATTATCTGTATAATTATGAAATACAATCGGTAACCTCGTAGGTAACTACTATAAAGAAATTAACTAAAAAAAATGAGGATAGCATAAAAATGACTACACGGTAACAAATTAACTTCACAATATTCCTATTTACATAAATTCGATTTAATAAATTGTATTAATAATAAATATATAGTTAATACGTTTTTAAACGTTTACCACTACCTAATCATAAGTGTATACAAAATAGATACAATAATTCTAATGTTAGGATAGAATAATATAATATTATATAAATATAAAAGTACATATTTAACTTAAATAATTTTTGTTACAAGATCTCTTCTCTGTCTAATACTTATACATTTATAATTAGTATGAAATCCTGTATATAGTACGGGGAAATGATTTTACCAAATCATAGGTATTGAAAAAGTTTCTTGTTCTAAATTTTTAATTTTCATTCTCATTAAAACAATAGAAAAAATATCGCTGCACTACCGAAATTACACCCATCATGTGACATCTTCCGGTATATTGGTAAATGTACCAAAGTTATCGGTCTGAGAAATTTGGTAAAATAAACCATACAAAATTATTAAATAATAAAATTAACGCTACTAATGTTTACAATGAAATTATGATTTCCTGGGCAAAGTGATGGAAAATTTAAAATACCCATGAAAAATATTTTTAAACGATTAGTAATTTTTTAAAATAAAAACGAATGTTTTGAATGTTATAAAATGTATATTATAACTTACAATATATATATTAAATTAAACTTGTGTAATTCAAGAGTTCGTTTATGACCGGTACTTATCGAAATGTCCCGAAGTTTTATCGTATCATATTTTATAATTAGAAGTATGTTCAAACCAAATAATAAAAGCGATATTCGTGAATTAATAAAAATAAAGCATACCCAGTAAACTATTACCGGTTGTTGAGAAATATCGTTAGGTCAACCCTAACTTGTTGTAAGTTGTAACCAAGATTTAGTTATACGTTGAGTTTTAATTATATTCAACAGAGTTGTGGCAATTATACTGGGCCACCTGATTATTGCCTACAATCCGGCCGAGTATCAGATTAACATGATTTCACAGTGCAAAGGCCGTGCATGTTGCGTATTGAGTTACATTTCGCAGCATGCCAATTAACACATTTCCGTGTCCGACAGCGTTTGACCAACCTAAAATACCTAACCTAAAGGTCACACGCACACACACACACACACATTACACGTTATATAGCAGTGGTCGGCTAAGGCGTGCGTGCGTGCGTGCTCATGCAGTTACAATGCAAAACGGGGGGATTGATTGGAAGTGGAAATAAAATTACATAAAAAATACTCGAAAAAACAATATTACGCGTATAAGACGAGAAAAAACCGCTGGGACCCGCTGCTAATAACGCGTCGACGGTATTTCGACTGGATAATAAAAAAAATATAACCTATCTTCGCATCGTGATCATCGCGTGTTGAATTATCCCGCACGTCCGAACGTCCCGTTCGGATCTTACCACGGCTGCGAGGGGTTGGTGGGAGAGGGGAAATACGTTAAATACTTTACGGCTGCGAAACCCGTTCCGGCCGATTTCATACGTGTAACATCATCATAGCGGTACGATACAATTATTATGGTCGCATGACAATAGTACGCGTATAGCGTACGGAGACGACGACAACGGACAGAATTATTGTATCGGCGCGCAGAGGTCACCGGCACGGGAGAGTTGGACGACGAGGTACAACGTCGGCGGCTCAGCTGTGGGGCGACGGGCGGTGGTAGTGGCGGTGGCGGCGGCGGCGGCCACAGGAAACAAAGATTTGGTCGTGAGCGACGGGAGGGGAGGGATACGGAGGAATAAAAAACCCGTAGAGACGAGCGCGTACATAATAAAATAATATCGTTATGCCATTGTGTTCTACGCGAAAAAAAAATCGCGTCGGACCGTCGACGACATGCGTGGTTGGGCCGTGGGCGTGTAAAACAAATTCGTTGAAAGACAGCGCGAGATCGGACTCGATCGAGACGAACCTCCTCCACCCGTCATTAACACGGCGGCATTGCGGTGGTCTGCCTAACCTAACCGTCTCGGACCACAAGACGTTTGAAATTGCAACATCATCGTCGTTTTCATCCGCAAAATGCGTATCGTTCATGAACATCAGAACGCTACACCGAGCGATCGTCGGAGTAGCGCGCGCGTGACGGGGCGGGGGCGGCAAGGGCTGCTATCGATTTACGACGTTTTCGCGTGCACGAGGGGCAAGCGCTAAGCGGTTTTCCCGACGGCGGCGACGAGACCCGAGCACGGTGCCCGGCGCCGCCGAATCCGACTTCCGGCCGAAATGTGCTTTTGACGCGGTGGTATGGAAATGGACGAAAATAATAATAAAACGGCCGTGGCGGTAGCGCGTGTAATAATGACATTGTACTGGGACGCCGTCAGTATTATATTATTCTTATATATAACTGATACTATATGGGCGCATACTATTAATATAGACAGTACTCACTTGAAATGGAATTCTTCGATGTTGCGCGAGCACGCGAGAGGAAAATATAACCTTATTTTTTATTAATAAACTAACTTATCCGAGTACGATATGACGTTTTTCATATACAATAATACAGTTACCTTACTATAAGATATAATAATCCACACGAAGTGTGTACGGTGCACACGTACACGGTGGTGGTGCGCGTTCGGTTGACTGGGCCCGGTGCCTGCCGGTTTTCACTATTTAAGGCGGCGGCGACTCTAGCGGCGCACTGTACAAGTCGCGCATACAGGGTGATGCGTGCAGCGAGTGTACCGGCCGTCGCGCCGGTGTTAAATCAGACGGAATCGTTGTACCGCGGAGTCGCTGCTACAGAATAATATTTATATTATTATATCTTAGGCACCTACTTAAAATTTATATATTACAATACGAATGTTTTTTACGTGTCGCATAATTTTATGGTCATTACGTGTATAACATTGTTGTTATTGTTAACATTGCCTCCGAGACCGGCGTCATTTCCCGTGACGGCGAATACATTTCGGCAACCAATATAATCGGCTCGCGTTCGATAATATCGTTGTATACTGTACATCGAAACGTAACCACTAATCTGTCTGGCGCATTATGAATTACAACTTACTGTAATCCATACAGATTTCCTATGAATCCCAATAGAGTTCTTCGATTATTCGATTTATAATATTCGTTCGAATTCAACGCGCTTCAATTAGTACCCAAGTGATCAACCACAAACGTGTCACGTATACACCGCCCGATTAAAACGTATTAATTATGTATCGTGTATTCGTGACTCGTATAGTTATGTTAATACCGCTAAACCGCTTGCGGCTTGCGTAATACGACGAAATGTATACCTACCAACTACACGGCATATTATATTAATAGAAAACGATTTAACGATTTCGTAATAATATTGAAAATAATAAAACGATAGGTACGCGCAACAGTCGTTTTATAAGATTCGTATGATTTCCGTGTAATTTATACGCGGCCGATGACGAGTAAAAACCGTAAAATATAACGGCAAATTACCCGAGAAATATTGAACAGAAAAAACATAAAAAAAACTCTTCTGATCAGTGCGTTTTGTGGGTGTGTTCGATGGGCATTGGGCAGCCTCGTTTGAAAAACATAACCGGCGATTGCCGCGTGCGCGAGACACACAATATAGCCACCCTGTACAAGCCAATATATAATCCGTTAACGCCGTTTGTAGGTACTTCGCACGCACAGCCGCCCCTTTTCGCCATACGATACGCCGGCTGTGCGACCGGCGAGTAGCGGCGGCGGCGGCGGCACGTTAATCATGTTCCAGACGACTGTGAACAGTCTAACCTCCTTGGACCCGTTTAGGTGTCTACACTGTTCGCCGTGTGTCCACGACGTACCAGTCTTCTCCACATCACGGTTGTCGGGTCGATCGTCAGCCGCTATGAATGATGACGTCACAACTTTACTGACAGGATTGAAGTTTCATGGCGGGAAACGGCAACAAACAACTGAATAATACTGAACAACTACTTCAGCCCACAACCGGCACAACCATTCGTTTGTTTTGTGCCACAATTAAAGATAATATGTTTATTAATATTACTTTATGTTACAATCAGTGGCGTAGCTAGGGTATGGCGAAGAGTGCTTACGCCAAGATTGCAAAATTTTGCTTTGAAAGAAGTATTTTTATCCTACCTTCAAAAACCACAATTTTAACATTATACATTTTGAAATGTATATGATTTTTATTATTTATACACACTACGTGTGAATTTAATGATGAACATATGAAAATAGCATAAGGAAGATCATAAATTGTTTCATTAATTATTGTTATTAAGGGGCCGCTACACCAGTATTTGTTTTCTCTGTCTATCTTGCACATAATATAGAAACAAAGATACTCCGTATTTCCACAATTACGACTCTCTGGTTCAGTTTAGGGCAAAAGTACCTATGATATATTTTATAATGGAGAAAACAAATGCTGGTGTAGCGGCTCCTTAACGACATTTGTCAATTTTTTAAATTGTTTAAAGGGCGCTTTTTTCTAAGATTGCCGGGGGTGCTAACGAGTCTTCATACGCAACTAATTACAATCATTGTGTATGTCGTATGATACTTAGATACCTATCCATAATAGTATTGATATTCGAGTGAATATATTATAAGTTGTTATGAACTTAAAATATTTAAATAGTATTATATAATATATTATATTAGTCGTAATGTTTTATTTAGGTATTTCTCTTAAAAATAAAATAATATGTAGTCTGTTGTCATAGGCCGGTTGTAGGAAAAAAAAACCACGAAAAAAAAAACAAAAACAAAAAAAACCAAATGAAAAAAAAGCGGGTAAGTGAGTATCGCTCTGCTGTACATTAGGGGGTGGGATGGACCTCGGACTAGGGTAGGTTAAATTTGAATGCAATGATAGGTATCATTGTATACGAAAAACGATTCTGAACGGAGATGATTTGTCAGTCTAGGATATATTATAAAAAAATCGAAAATTATTTATTAGTAAAACGTTATTTTACACGTGTATTTTTGATTTCAAATTAAAATTAAACTTTAAAAACTCGTAAAATTGTTTGAACTGAATAATCCTCAAACTTTTTTATAATTATTCTAAGCTTAACTTATGGACAGCTTAGTATTAAATTTTCAATTCTTAGCTTTTGATAGAAAAATATTTATAAATTTTTAATTACCAAATAGTGAAAATATACATGATTTTGACGAATTTTTGTCAATATTTGAACTTCAAATGCTAATAAAAAAAAATTGTGCCTATGTATTTTTATAATTTTTGAATGAGAGTTAGAACAAGTTATGTGGACCCTTCAATTAAATTTTTAAGTAATTTGTCCCAGCTAATTTTTTTTTATCAACATTTATAAAAAAAAAATAAAAACAAAATGAAAATTTCAATTGTCTATAAATAGCTCAAAAAAAGTCAAAATATTTTGAAAATCAAATCACGTAAAGAAAATGTCAGTCTAAATAACTGGTAAAATTTTCAAGTATTTACGACTTATACTGTTTGAATAACTACAAATATCAAAAATCGTTTGAGGCTAAACCGTTATTTAACGCGGTTTTGTAAAAATTTAAATTTCAATCACTCATAAAATTTTTTTGTCTTAGTCCGGTAGAGTTTTTTTTTCAGATAGTTGAAGAAAATTTTATGGAGATCCTTGTACCAAATTTTCAAATCTTAGTTATAAAAGAAAAAATTTTTACGATTTTTCAACCACAAAATTACTTGCCAATTTTCGCAATTTTGACATATTTCGTAAAAATTCGAACTTTAAGCACTTATAAAAAAAAACTGTGACTAACGATTTCGGATTTTTTTTTATCACTTTAAGAACAACTTATGAGAAACCTTGTATTAAATTTTCAAGATTTTCTGGCCGGCCAAAAAATTTTTATCGTTATTTTAAAAAAAAATACTAAAAAAAATTAAAAATTTCAATTGTCTATAAATAACTCAAAAAAAATCAAAATTCTTTGAAAATTTAACTGTGTATGGAGAACTCTAATATAAACATTTGGTGAAAATTTCAAGTATTTACATCTATTAGTTTTTGAGTTATAGCAAAATAAAAAATTCGATTTGGTCGAAAACTGGTTTTGCGTAAAAATTCCCGTTTTTTCCGTCATTTTTTTAAGGTTTTTCCCGACTCACTTAAAAAATATTGAAAATTTTTAACTTTTGACCCCCCAAAGTACCAACTAGATCCGATTTCCTTTTCAAAGAGGGGCTGAAGTCAAAAATCGAAGCATTTTTACTGCCCCAAATGTTGTCGACAGACACAAAAAAAAAAAAAAAAAAAAAAAAAAAAAAAAAAAAAAAAAAAAACACACATCATTGTAAAATCAATACATTCATCACTCCGTTCAGAATCTAAAAGACTATGGAAAAAAAACCAAATGAAAAAAAAACCATGAAATTAAAAACCAAATTTTTATATTTTGTTATCATATTTTAGGTACCTATTATTCAAGGTTTATAGATTATAATCTATAAACCTTGCCTATTATTATAGAAAATTACAAATAAATATCTTGTCAGTCAGAGACGTATTCAGAAATTTGACGCCCGGGTGCCAATGGATTTCCGCCCTCCCCCCCACCAAAAATTTTTTTTTACTTTTTCAACCTACCGAGCGCATTAGAGCTTATTTTCCGGTAAATAAATGAAAACTGTATAAACAGTGTTGCCATATTATTGATAAAAATTTTAATTTTTTAATTATTATATTATTGATAAAAAAAAAAAAACTAATTTATATTATTTTTCATTTTCATTTTCATTAACAGAAGATGGGTTATGTAAAAATCCAATGCCGCCCCTATAAAAATGCCGCCCGGGGCGATCGCCCCCTCTAGCCCCCCCCTAAATACGTCACTGTTGTCAGTAGAATAAAATATAATATAAAAGTTATGGATACCTTATTGTACCTATAATAGAGAACAGTTATAGGTCAGTTATTGGTAGGTAATACAGTTATTTACAGTTTATAGTGTTTATACTTATATTCTATTCTACTGACAAAATATTTAATTGTAATTTTCTGATTTATTAACTAACTCATTAATTTTTGTTCTTTATTATACAACAGAGAATACCTAAAATATGATAGCAAAATATAAAATTTGGTTTTTATTGCTTGGTTTTTTTTTCGTGGTATTTTTTTCCGCACGCCTTTAGGCCAGGATTAAGTAAAATATTACTAGTCAATAGACTAATAAGTTCGAATATTTATGAGACTAAATTATTAAAAGCCAAGAAAAAGTACCTATGGAACACCTATATAAATACATAATTTTATTATGTATATATTGTAGTATAATGTCTATGGTTATAAGTTATAACTATAAATTATTAAGAGTTGGATATGAATAAAATATGATATATGTTAGGGATTAAAGAAGGGGGAAATTCCTAGTTTTAACTTTATTTATTATATACCTAAAGCCTATAATTATTTAGTGTATAAAATTTATTTATTTAGTGCTCACTAACATACCACCTACTAATTAGCTTTTTTTTTTAACCGAAACTGTGGTGTGTGAGAGACAATTAACTTCTAATATTATAGATTCTTATATTATAGTAGTACTATATAAATTTATAATAATATATGTATACGCCACACTTTTATAAATCATTAAATAATCAATGAGTCATCAAGTTACATGAAAAAATATATTAAATTGTAAAAATAATAAATCATAAATCAAAGCAAAATTAAAAATAAGATTAAAGAATAATACTAAATTAAAAATTCGCTTAGCTAGAATAGCTAGATAATAAGTCAGTAGGTATATTTATATTTAATTAAAAAAAAAAAATAATATTATTAAGATTAACTTCCTAGTAGGTAATACATTATTCATATATTTAAATAATAACTTTGCTCCTCAAGCAATATAGTAGCAGCCAAAATTGTTGCATAGATTATACAAAAATATGTAATAACTATTAAGTATCGATATTTGTGACTAAATCATTAACGGTTTCCTAAATATATAATAACATCATTTGAATTATATTTTATAAATAATATAATATTGGTTCTTACTTCAAATTGCATTATAATAAAAGAAATTCATATCTTTTTTTATTAATAAATAATTAGTAATTAGTAATAACTATATGTCCTTTATAGTATATACATTATACAATGGTTGTTGATTATGGACAGTATAATGCTAATGTTACCTACTACATTATTATAAAGCCATATAGGGTAATTCACTAATCATGCTCACTGCTCACCCCTATTTTTTCCTTCAATAAGTATACATTCAAATTCTATTATTTTCTGATTACCTAACACAAACTATAGAAATATTCATTCATATTACCTAAATATTAATTTGGGTAGGTACTTAAATGTTATCTCGAATACCAAATTTTATTAAATAATAAAAAAAAGTATATATTTGTATCTATAAAAAGATATTGTAATAATATACCATTACCTTCATAAAGAATAAAATAATAAATATATAAATATTTATTTTTGCCCAATTGTAGAAATTTAAAATTTAAATTTAGTCATTTATTATTTATAGACTAAAATGAAACAAAACTATTATAAATATATCTAGAATTAAAATAATATGAAAACTAATCATGTGTTTATTTATGTCTTATTTGTCTACAAACATTTAATAATAAAATTCGTAGATGTTGTTTCAATTTTTGAGTATATGAAGTTGAATATAGTTAAGATTTAAATTTGTCAATTTTGTAAATTGAAAAAACAATTTTATACAAAAATTGTTTAGTAAAACTTCCTCTATCAAAATTCAAAAATACTATTTAAAATTAAGTAATATCAATTGCAATTTGTATACGTGTTTAAATAGAACTCTGAGTTAGCCTTGTGTATTTTTCAGCCCATTTATTTTAAATTGATTAATTGTGTATAATATAATTTATTATTTTTTCCTGTATTTGAACCACAATATAAAGAGTTCTTTAATATTACTTCTGCCAATAATGTAGATTTCTGTAATATTGTAAATTTAATTTAATTTATAAGAAAAAAAAAATATTTTTCTTTATTATACATCTATAATTGCATTTTGTATGTATTAATACAATGAAAAATTAGTAATGTGTATATTTAACTATGTAAATCTGTAAAATAAATTCAAAAGATCACCTAATTTTATAAGAAACATTGAAGTTTTATGTAGTAAATCTTAATTAGTAAATAACAAAACATTTAATGATAATTGTTCAAAATTAAATTTATTAGTCAACTGATGTTTTAAAAGGTAAAAGTTAAGTTAAAAATTACTGTAGCGACTAGCAAATCATGGATGTCAGAAATCGTTACAAATTATTAAAATAAGTAGATAATAAGTAATGTTTACTAGAAATGTTATAGACATTATAGTTATCTGCATACATATTACACATATCTGTATATAATATACTTATGTTTAGACTACATAAGAAACACACAAACTGACAAACTTCAATAGTTCTGAGCTAATAGCCACCTACACACTAACAAAATTCAATATTCTATAATATGAGTACCTAAGTCTTTAATAATACTGCATTTATTATATAATTGAGATAATATACTTATAAAATATATCAACTTAAATTTATTATTTGAACTATCTTCTCTAGAGCTATATACCTACACCTAACTACAGTTAAAATTAAAACTCAAAGAATGTTGAAACCCTCATTAAATTATCTATATCTATCAGGTTCCGCAATCTCGTTACACTATTAGTGAATGAATTTCATTGAGTTAAAAATAATCAAATAAATTATTATATTTCTTAAGTTCCAAGAGAAGATATTAATAAAATAATAAAATAATGAGTAAATTTAAATGCAAATATTTATTAATTATTATTTAATTACTATATACCATGTAATATTTAACTTATAATTTGGTTTAATCTCGTTTAAAACCAGGTTTTCTGATTTCTGGTGGTACATATGTTAAATCATCTTTAAGGCTCTTGTCTTTAATAACTGTCTTTTTCATTCGTTTTAATTTTTCTTCTTTAACAAGGTCATGTTTGTGTTCATTATCAAAGAAGAATAACAACTGTTCTTTTTCTTTGAGATCCAGTTTGGCTTGTTGGACCTTCTGTAAACGTTTCAACTTATTTAAATGATCAAGGTACCTAGACAACTCTTCTCGTCTGAAGGATTCCCATTTTTTGTATATCTAAAATCAAATTATATAATATTATAAATAATATTTTAAGTTTGTTTTACTTTTACATACCATTTTTTGATTTTGTATTTCTGTTTCTTCATTTTTAGTTATTGCCTCATTTACAAAATTGTTTGTTTCTTCAGTCAAACTTTTGTTTTCAATTTGCAATCTTTTAAGTGCCTCTTTTAGCTTCTCAGCATTTTCAGGTGCACGTTTATCTATTGCATTAACTGCCAAATCTACTGTTTCTAGATAAATAGAACCATTAAGTTTTTCTAGATGATTACTTAAATCATTCCATCGGTTATAATAAGCTAATCCAAGAGTCTTAAAACTGTTGCCCAATATAGCATTATCAATTTTACTGCTGATTGCCAACATAGTTTTTCCAACTAAGTGATCACCGTCAGCCAAATCAAAATGATCATCAAAATAAGGATTTCTTAAAAAGTCTACACGTACTCTTCTATCTTCTTCATCATCTTCATCATTATTTGTTTCTTTTGTTTCTATTTTTTCTTCTTCCCATTCAATTGGATTAGTTATATATTTTAAACAGGAATATAACCCCATAGCTTTGGTAATATCATTGTCTAATTCTTCTTGTAACATTTGGTTGGAAACAACCACAGCAGCATTTCGAATATCATTGTCTTTAATGAAACGGTCCATTAGTAAGTTACAGAGATAGTAGTCAGGGAAAATTCCGTAATTTAGCCGATCCTTCAATATCCTGATAAGGTCATTAATACTATTAGATGCTACAAGCAATCGCACAACAGCATGATGTGTTGATGGGAGCATAGTACCAGTCTGTGCTGACAAACGAAACTTATGAGTGAGTTCTTCCAACTCATCCAAGTATGTACTATCCGTCAACGAGTTGGCAAACACGTCTAGATCCACGGCACTAATTTGCTTAGAACCGTTTTCCAGTGCAGTAGACAACTTGTGGTAGAGCACATCGGGTTCGACTTTTTTCAGCAATGAACAGTCCAGCCGTTCTTGCCACACATCATCGCACCTATACGCTTCAGACAGAAACGACCTAGTCCAACGCAATCGACAGCCAGCTAACGTGGCTAGAGATTTCTTCAAAGCAAACATTGTCAGTGTCTTTGACAAACGTGTTTTAAGTTTTTTTATTTTTAACATAAAAGCATGATTAATATTTATTTAGTATGATAGTAATAGTTGATAGTAATACGAAAATATTTGCTGTTCGGTAAAAACACTAAAAATATTAAAAACTAAAAAGACATGACAATTTAATATCAATTCCATTACAACTTACAAGCGGCTTATTATCATATAATGATAAAACCAGATATCACGTGTATCGACTATCGACTATCGAATAAGACCATGAACTAAGATAACTATTATCTTAAGCCGCGGTCGCACGATGATAGTAAAACGCGACAGTTACTATTGTGAGAATATATGATAGTACTATCACACTATTAAATGTGTTCACACGAGCGGACCGCGGGTGTATGAAGGTGACAGTGAATTGTGATAGTAGGTGGAATAATATAACTAATATATAGTAGGTGGTATTGGTAATAATGATAATATATTATAAACAACAACAAAATTTAAAGATTTGTATTCAAGTCAATGACAATATTGTACTGTATGAATATTTGTTAAAATATTAAATAATGTCGACCGATGCAATCGAACTGGCTCTTGTTGAAGTAATCAATGAATTGATTAATTTAAAAAGAAAAAATCGAAGATCAAAAAAATTATGGATACAAAGATGGATTGAACGAAGAAACCAATTAGGTATTTCAAACACTCTTTTAAAAGAGTTAGCAATAGAAGACACAGCTAGTTACTTCAACTTTTTAAGAATAAATGAAGAGATGTTTAATGTATTGCTTCAAAAGGTAAATATTACATGATAATATTTATGATTGTTACTGCTGTAGTATTGCTGTAGTTTATAAGTACCTATATACAGAATATATAGACTATATAGTTCTAAGCTTATATTTCATTAATAAATAAATGTTCAAAAAAAAAACTCTTTATTTTTTTTAATTTTGCAGGTGGCACCTAAGATTCAAAAACAGAATACCACTATGAGGGAAGCATTACCTGCAAAGTTAAAACTTGAAGTAACATTAAGATATTTGGCTACCGGTGATTCCTATAAAACATTGCAGTACATATATAGGGTTGGAAAATCATCAATAAGTGAATTTGTACCAGAAGTGTTCAATGCAATATTTGAAGAACTGAAAGAATATATTGAGGTAAAAATAGGACAAAAATTGAAAAATAATTTGTTTAACTCTTAAAATATTTAAAATAAAATATTTAATACCTCTTAAGATAATTTTATAAAATTAACAATCACAATTAAAAATGTCTTCTAGATATTTTTAGTATCTAAAATGAAAACAAAACAACATTAAACATAACAAAATAAATTTTTAGCTCTAAAGATATTTAAAATAAAATAATAGTTAATGAAACTTAAAAGAATTTTATAAAATTTACAATTAACAATTATTATCACTCCAGTTATTATAATACAGTTGTGCATTTGCCTGTGGTTCCTTTGTAAGGTGAGTAAAGCGTGGCACAATTTCAATTGTATCATTATCTGTATTTAAAAAATCATAATCATCATCATATATTTGAGATGTTTCACTTAATACTGGTGATAATGGTTTAGATATCATGTTCATTCGGACACTAGTCAACATGCTCTGTATCTTTTCTTGGCATTCCAATGCTTGCCTAAGTGGTAATTTTTCCAACTGAGCCGCTACATGATTACCAAAAATAATAAATTCATTAGTTGTTGCTTTTTGTTTGCATACAGCTCTTAATGTTTCAACAGCATTGTCTAATGAGGAATCAATCTTTGATATTTTATTTGAAGTACGCCCACTTTTTTTCTTTGTGCGCTTATTCATATCATTTAGCATATTATTAGTGTTGCATACACTTTCAGGCTCTGTAGTAATTATTTCAGTATTGTTATTTATGTTATTTATGCCACTAACAATTGTTTCAACATTGTTGTTTGAAGGTGATATGAACTAGAAAATAAGATTAATATATTAGAATGAGCAGAAAAAAGTTTATATAAATCATCATTTTTCAGGTTCCACGTGAGGAATCTAAATGGAAAAAAATAATGGATGGATTTAATTCATTGTGGAATTTTCCCCATTGTATTGGGGCAATTGATGGTAAACACATCGTTATGGAATGTCCAGCAAATTCCGGGTCCAACTACTTTAACTACAAAGGAACTTTCAGTATTGTGTTATTAGCACTTGTTGACCATAATTACAACTTCACTTGTATAGATATTGGCAGTTATGGGAGCAATTCTGATGGTGGTATATTTGCCAAATCTGCTTTAAAAAGGGCAATAGAAGAAAACACATTGCAAACACCAACAGATTCTGTGATTTTAGGAGACGATGCTTTTCCGTTACTACCATATTTAATGAAACCTTATGCCAGACGCAAGCAATTAACAGAACGAGAAAAGATTTATAATTATAGACATTGCCGTGCAAGGCGTATAGTGGAAAACGGATTTGGTATCCTATCAAGTCGTTTTCGTATATTTAGACGACCAATAACATTAACACCAGAAAACACAATACATTTAGTAAAAGCAGCTTGTGCACTTCATAACTGGATCAGGAAAAATGGAAAGGAACCAAACTCAATATCTGTAGATATAGAAGATACAGAAACTGGACGTCTTCTTTGTGGATCATGGAGGAATGATACTAGTCCTACTAGCTTACAACATTTGGGAACAATATTGCAGCGAAATTCTAATACAGATGCAAAAGATAAAAGGAATAGTTTTGCTGATTATTTTGTTGGAGAAGGGGCAGTCAATTGGCAGAATCGAATGATTTAATACAAAATGTATACATTTTTTGAAAAAAATATTTTATAAATATAACAAATCTAATAAATTTAAATAATTAATATATTTAAAAAAAAACTTACTAGATTTGTTTCTGATTCATTAACGCCATCATTGTTTTTTTTCAAAAAATTGTCTGCAAACATAAACCACTGCAGTTTTGGAATATAAACATTTGCAGTACCAGATCCTGTAGATTTTGATTTGTTAATTTTTGTTACTTCCTGGTTATATGTACATCTAAAACAAGATCACATAGTAAACACTAATAAAGACAACAAAGTATAATATAAATTGAATGAAATTAAATTATCTAATGTCAGTGTATATTTTGTTTTGAAATAAATAAGTTTCAACTAAAATAACTTTATAATATACCGATAGGCTATAAGAACCTTATACTAAAAATTATTATTAGTATATTAATAAAATAAATACTATTTAATTACCTTATACTTCTTATTTTCAGTCGTAGATTTTTTATTGTTCCTAGGCCAGAACCTTCCAAAAGAAGTTTTTCCGCTGCATCACGTTTGTGTCGTAATTTAAAATCTGGGTCACTTTTTAGCCAGAGACATGGAAATCTCTGGTAGTCTTCCAAAAACTTATAAATGTCAAATGTATCAGACATTTTTATTCGTATAAATTATAAAATACGTTCTTTATTATAAAGAATATATTATTATTTCTCTAAATAATATGTACAAAAACACTAAAATAGTATGATAGTATGGTAGTCGGCTGTCTGCACGATGATAGTTACTATCACTATCGTTAAATCTTCCATCACACTATCATGCACGCATGATAGTACGAGAGTCGCTTTCGTGATAGTTTGATAGTCACTATTGAACTGTTCGCACGATGATAGTCTCTTGATAGCAGCTTTCACGATAGTAACTGTCGCGTTTTACTATCATCGTGCGACCGCGGCTTAAGACTCTGACTCTACTTTTACATATTACTCTATTGTATCGACCTTAGATCATATACTATGATCTAAGGTATCGACAAATTAATTACGTATGATAAATGTAGAATCATAAAAATTATCCGCTAGATAGCAGAACATAATTCGTTTTGCCTATAGACATTTTAATTAATAATTCCAAGACAAAAATTGTCCAATTCACAACGATACGATAATATTGAAAATAATAATAATAATACTTTGATAATATACTTTAATTATACTTTGATTTCCAAAGTTAACTCTTAACTCATTGATAATTAGTTAAGTTATTTTCATTTTAGCATTTTATTATATTAAAATATTATTTAACGTAAGAGATTTATTCAGAAAATACCTATTGAATACATATTTCTAATTTCCTTATTATTTTATATCATACACATGTGAAACAGTGGTGCACACAGGGACGGATCCAGAGACTTGGTTAGGGGAGCCATATTTTAGCTATCACTAAATTACTGAGAGGGCTTAGTCGCTTAGATAATACGCTAAACTGGAATGCAAGTTTGTTAATAAATAACCTCTTATACTTAAACAATATACGTTATGCTTGGTTTTATTATATTTTAATTTTTAGATTACAAACTCAAACCTTCTTTTTTTTTTGTTTTGCAAATATTTCTCTTATATTATCATCAAGTTTTTCATAAACACTAATATTTTGATGTACATTTAATAAACATAAACTTGTTAAACGATCAAATATCAAATATGTATTAAGAAATTAAACATTTTTGAAAGGCTTGGGGGGCCATGGCCCCAGTCCCCCCCCCTTGGAGCCGCACCTGGGTGCAAGTCAGAAAATGTAATGGCACTTTCGTGCAAAAATGATACTCAAGTTGTTACAGACATTGTGATTAATACATTTGCCAATAATATCAGCATATTAAAAAAAGCATTATTGTACTAATTTCCATTTATTTTTAGTATTTGAAAGCGATTTGATGGGTGGATGGTATATTTTCCATTGAACGTGCAACCCTTTTTTATATTTAAGTGTGTTCCACTGATGTGAAATCAATTTATTGAATAGTTTCGATTGTTTTTGTGATTCAATGGACTATGGTTCAACGATGCCGGAAAATCGTCTGAATAGTAAATTAAAATAGTTTTTTCATATTATTGAAAATTATTATATTAATTAGGTATATACAATGTACATTTTATGTCTGTTCAAGCGCGTTCGCTAGATAAAAGCTCACCCGGAGCAAGTTAAATTTACTTATCTATACCTATACATATAGGAGACCGCCCCTATTCACTCATCAACTCCCAGACCGAACCGCTTGGGTCTAGAGATTTGACATTTTGTACAGAGGTTCCTTAAGCAATGTAAGGGCGCACTAAGAAAGAATTTTTCAAAATTTGACTTCTAAGGGGGTAAAAGAGTTTTTTTTATATAGCTATAGAGCAAGGATGGGCAACTCAAAGTAACTAGTGGGCCACTTTTAAGAACTTTAAAATCTAGCGGGCCGCAGTGCATAGGAGAAAGCATAAAAAAAATTTACTATGACGCGGCGGTGTGACATTACGGATATGACCATTGATTATAAATCATAGAGTAATATTGCTCTATGTTATAAATACTAGTATTTCTAAACCGATAAAATGAAATGTTAGCTACGCTATTATAAATATATAATATAGACATTTATAATTTAGTTTCGGTTTAAAATTAGATAAGAATTTATATCCATATTTTATCGAAAAATGTAATAAAATATACAGATAAGCGCTAAAATTATATGAAGTAATTTGAAAATGAAGCGCGGGCCAGATAAAAAAGGTACGCGGGCCGCCAGTTGCCCACCCCTGCTATAGAGTATTATAGCTGATATATGTATTTTTTTAATTGTTTACCTAATGATTGTTTGTCATTTCTTCTAAGCGGGTTGTTAGGATACCAGGGGCGTTCTCAGGATTTTTCTATGGGGGGGGGGGGTTCTGAAAATTTACTTGAATTTAATAGTATATAATAATATCAAAAGTAGAAAAAACGTGTATTACTAAAATGTAAGAAAACAAAGATCCTTGGGGGGGATCTCTCCCCCATATCTCCCCCCCCGTGAGAACGCCCATGTAGGATACTAAAAATATAAAAAAAAAACCTTATCTAAAATAATTAGAAATATTTTTAGTATCCTAGCAACCACTTAAAAAAAAAAACAAACAATTTTATAATACAATTAAAATTACATATATTACATATATCTCTATAGCTCTATAAAAAAAACCTTTTACCCCCTTAGAGGTAGAATTTTGAAAAATCCTTTCTTAGTGCGTCCTTACATTGCTAAAGGAACCTCTGTACAAAATGTCGTCTCTAGACCCAGCGGTTCGGTCTAGACTCCAGACGATGATGAGTGAATAAAGGCGGTCTCTTATATGGCTATATGTGTATCACAATTAAAGATAGTACTAGAAAGGTAGATATTATCTTTAATCGTGATGTGTATAGTAGATTGTAACATCTTTGTAGGTATATTAGACTTTTTCAATATCCTAATCTTTAATAAAACTTTGTGCATTTAAATATTATTAGTTATTAAATAAAAATTATACGTGTCAATGACAAATAGCTCCCCCCTGCGGACGCCCTTATCTCTGCATATTTGGCGTGCATAGAAAGTCGTTAGATGAAAAAAGAAAGAATTGCGCTGCAACAGAAAATTATAAACAGATTTTGCGAAGACTAGACGAATATCATTGTTATAAACTTATAATTTAATAATAATAATATAAATAAATACTTTAAGAAGAAAAATTGAGTTTTAATTGCCCCCTCCTCTGATCGAAATCTTAACTACGCTCATGGAGCGAAACGATGAATGTATTGATTTTACAATGATGTACCTATATTTTTTTTGTGATCGAGGCTGAAGGTAAAAAGGTTAGGCTTAGAAAAAAATAAAAAAATAAAATCAATAAATCATAAGTTACCCCCATAAGGTACTGCCGATATTGGACATTTGGATCGGATCTATTTAGATAGAATTTAGTTTGTCTAATCGTCAATCGACACCGGGCGTCAATCAATCGGACATTTTAAATTATTATTTATCAATATTCAATACTTATAATCATCACGAACGACACGAACTATGATCATATTTCGTGATAATCATTGAGTACAGTTATCAATAAATTAAATTTATCATTTATCATTATTTTGTGGTGCAGCTTTACAGCGCCATCTATAATAACGGTTTAACATTTAACCAAATACTATAGGACATAGGTCTATACTCTATTATAGCTAATGATCTATAGTATTTGATTTAACGTTTTTTTTTCATTATTCACAAATTCACAATAGTCAGACATTCAGTAGTCAGTACTTATTCATCATTGATCATTGTCTGTTTTCAAATTTCAAGTTATGACTTTATAAGAAATTCATTAAAACTTTTAATTTTATATTTTGTAATCTAATTAATTATTTCCCTTGAACACGAATTAATATCCTATTGAGTAATGAGTTTACAATGTTCCTGTTCTGTAGAATGGTCGAACGCCCAAGGTGTTGTATTGAAACGTTTCAAATCATTGACAGCAAAACTGGTATTGACTCGTAATGATTTTCGAGACATTTTCATTGATGTGTCTACTGACAAAGGTGTTGTTCACCGTTTAGCATTGAAAGACATTGCAGTACACAAACGTTTTGCTAGTGATGGCAAAGCAACAATCCATTTTAAAACTGATAAAGTTATGATGATGATTTCAAATGCTCCTGTTGCACAACTAGCTGAATTTCTAAAGACTCTTTTTGTCAAAGTGACAGGACGTAAAGAATCGCCTCAGGTATATCATATAATATAATATAGTATTATCAGTGGACTGTAATGAAAGTAGTAAGTACAGTGTATTTTATTTATCGCTATTTTTGATTGTAGGTAAAAATCAGGGAACGACTTTTAGCTGTTAAAAGTAGCTCAACTGAAGAAATCAGTCCTATTAATGTGAAGGATATTGGACGTATTGATCATAAATTAAATGGTCCTAGTATGAAAAAAAAAAAATTAAATGATGAATTGGTAAACCACAATGTCAAAAAAAGTTATTTAGTTAATTTAAAGGACAAACTAACTGACGAACAGCAAGAGGTAGTTGAAGCTGTTAATACCAACAATAATATATTTTTTACTGGTAAGTAGTATATTATAATTATATACATTAAAATTTAAGTATTAATTAAATATTAAACTACCTACATACTGGGAACAAATAATACCTAAGAAAGTTACCTAGTTTAAATGGCACAGATTTCTTCTTTCAAGTAATAACCTTACCTATAAAAATATAGCCAACATTTTTTATTATTATAGGTATTTAAAAATATATAGATTAGGTTTTTAAAAACTAAAAAATTGTATACTATAAGCGTGCAGTGAAAATAAATAAATTCAAGTTTTAAAAAATTTAACATATTCTCATAGTTTAGAAATAAGTCATTATTTATTTATATTTATAGTTTATATCAAATCTTTTAGTATATTCATAAAAGTTATTTAAAATCTTTGATTCTATTTAAAAATAAAAAAACTCAGATTCAAATTTGCTTTATATTTTCAGGTAGTGCAGGAACAGGCAAATCTTTTTTATTACGTTACATTGTGAATACTTTACCACCTGATGTAACAATGGTAACTGCTAGTACTGGTGCATCAGCTTGTCTTATTGGAGGGGTTACATTACATTCCTTTGCTGGTATTGGTAATGGTGAATGCACTATTGAACGAGGTATTGAAATGGCTTCTAAATCGTCAACTGCACAAGTTTGGCGTAAATGTAAAATACTTATTATTGATGAAATATCAATGGTAGATGGGGAATACTTTGAAGTGATTATTATAATATTTTTCATTACATTTTAAATTGTAATTTAAATTAATTTTATAAACAATTTTAAAATTTTTTTAGAAACTTGACAAAATAGCAAAAGCTGTACGTAAACGTGATGAGCCATTTGGTGGTATAAAATTAGTATTATGTGGCGATTTTTTGCAATTACCTCCTGTAAAACAAGGAAAATCTAGATTCTGTTTTCAAACTAAAACTTGGGCAGAGTGTCGTTTTCGTTGTTTCAACTTGAAGTTTGTTCATAGACAGTCAGATAATGAATTTATAAAAATATTAAATGAACTACGCTTAGGAAAGTAAGTAAAATAATATTTTGAAATGCTAAATAAACACATAGGTTGTTAAATTTAATAACTGGACATTTTCAGCATAGATCCAGTTACAGCAATAAAATTAAAAGCCACAGCATCTAATTTATTAGAACAAAATGGAATTGTACCTACACGTCTTTGTTGTCGAACAGCTGATGCTCAGATGATAAATCAAAAAAAAATATTTGATTTACCAGGCAAAGTATATAAATTTGAAGCTTTTGATAGTGGCCCAACTAAAACATTAGATGATCATACTCCTGTAGCAAAATCATTTGTTCTCAAGTCTGGTGCTCAAGTCATGTTATTAAAAAATATAAGTGTATCATCAGGCCTTGTAAATGGTGCTAGAGGAGTGGTCAAAGATTTTGATAAAAATGGTTAGTTGAAAGTCTATTAATCATTGCTATATTTGTATAGTATTTTAGTTAATATAATAATATGTAGGGCCCAGATTTTTATGCAGAAATTTTTGTTAAATATGCACATATTTATGCACTCAAAATTCAAAAATATGCAAAAAAAAATGTATTGTTTAAAAAATAAAAATTTAAAAAAAAAATGAAAAAAATATAGTATTAGGTAAGTGAAAAAAAATACAATTTAAATGTATATAAAGCATAAAAATGTGTATTAATTATTGAATAAGTGCCAACATGATGTAATAAAATGTGCTTTTAAATTATCAAATTGAAAACTTCTACGATTGTCGCGTAGCATCAAAATTGTATTTCAAAAAACTTCTTTCCATGTCTACTGACACAATGGGTGCGTATTTGAAACAAGAAATATCTACTGGTGACTATTCTCCAAGGTCTTCATCATCGTTTCTTATTTCTCAGCTTATAATTTCAGAAATTTTTTTTATTTGTGATAATCCGGGATTTTTTGATAATACTTCCGATAGTTTAACTTTAGCAAATTATCAAATTACTTTATCTTTACTTTACTTAGTTATCTAAATAACTTTGAGTAAAATTTAAAATATTTTATTAAGTATTTATTAAATATGCACATTTTATGTAATTACCCAGAAATATGCAATTATGCATTTTGATGCAAATATACAAAAAAAAAATTAACAGTAGAATGCATATTTTACGAAACGTCGAGATATTTAATTAGAATTATTATACGTCAAATGTAGAAGAATGTTTATAAGAATATGCATTTGCATAAAAATCCAGGCCCTAATAATATGCATAATTGTACTACAGAAAAAAATTATTTAATATTATAATCTAGAATATTTTATTATAAGCTTAATATTAGGTTTTTAGAATATTTCTCTGCGTACAGATCAACACAAGTACTTGAGTAATTAATTCAGATGATTAATATTAACTTAACTGTTGTGTAACAAACTCTGTCTCTGTTATATACTATTTTGTAATGGCAATGAGATACAAAATTCAAAAAAAAAAAAAAAATTAACATTTTAACATATTAACATTTTAGGTTCTCCTTGTGTCCAATTTAAATGTGGTAATACAGTAACTATTAAACCTGAAAAGTGGATTGTCAAAACTCCCACTGGACAATTTATTTCAAGACAACAGGTACCTTTGAAACTAGCTTGGGCATTTTCTATTCATAAGTCACAGGTTATTATTTAATATAATTAGTTATAACATAAATATAAATAATTATAAATTATAATTTATAATTATTTATTTTTTTTAGGGTTTAACACTGGATTGTGTTGAAATATCTTTAGGGCGAGTATTTGAAGCAGGACAAGCTTATGTTGCATTGTCTAGAGCTAAAAGCTTATTATCGTTAAGAATTTTGGATTTTGATAAGAAACATGTTTGGGCAAATCCTGATGTGATAGCGTTTTATAATAAATTAGATAGAATTATTCAATCTGATAAAATGTATACTTTAGGTAAAAAAAATGTATGAAAAATTAAAATGCATCATTCAATTATAATGTAATTTAAAATCGTGTAAGGTATCAATATGACTGTTATAATAGCTAAACTGCATATCTGTTAATATTTTAATAATTTGAAATATTAGACTTATATTTAATGATGTTTAGCTAATTTGATCTCAAACATTTTTTTTTTTTGAAAATGTATTTATATATTATTATTAATTCATATATTAACTACGCAATTAATACAAACAATTAATTTTTTTAGATTTATATATGTTATATATGTTTTGTATATGTTATACAATTAAAATGGATTTTTGGTTTTATGTTATTTTCTAATAATTATATAAGAATACATCAATTATTAATTATACTCTAAATGTATCATTAATATTTAGTTTGTCTTAAAAATTATATATACTTATATTATTGTAGTTCATTTAATTTAATTTAATGCTACAATATAAACCATAAAAAAAATGTGATTTTAATAAGATGAATACTAATGTTTCACATATTATTTTATAAAATAAAACTAATTTGTAATTTAATATGCTTTGAATAAATAAATGTATTACATAATATTATTTATTATTTATTGTAATTTATAATTTAATTTATGCAGGCTATAGAGTAATTATTGTGCTCTAAAAAATATTCCTTTTCCACAAAAATTTCGTACTGGTGATATTTAACGACTACACAAATTGTGTCCCAACCATATTTAATAACTACATAAATTGCGTCTCAATATAAAAATATTATTTTCCTTCCATTTTACACACTTGGGTCTGTCAATAAAAAATTATGACTATCGGTAGGTTACAAATATAGATTGTTGTCGTTATTGGCAATTAGAAGTAAGCAGAATGAAAATATATGTTTAAATTATAGGAGTGTAATATATTAATTAAAATGAAAAATAATATAAAATTATAAAATTAGTAAAAACTTAAATGGAAAACCTAACCTTTATTTTGTATTCTTTACTTAAACTAACCATTTTAACTGATAGCTACATGATTATTAAGTAGTATAATATAAGGGTATATTGCTTTTTAAGTATTTTAAGTGAAGAATTGATAATTTAAAGAATAATTCAGATTTGAGATGTCTAAATGTTTTATTATAAATTTTCTAAGAAATAAAAAAAACACCAGTCACCATTGGTATATAATATAATTATTACTTTTCAAGCCTGAATTGTAAAAAACTGTGTAAATAATTTTGGCAACTTTTAAAAGTTCCATCCATTATCCATAGATTAATATTTTTATCATTGTTGTCGGGCTATTTCACCGACTCATTCCGTTCTATTGTACCATTTGTCGACTTGTCGTTGTACCCAAGATGGATATATATCCACCTTGGTTGTACCTTTGTACATAGGCGGATATTGGGGGGGGGCTTAAGCCCCCCCCCCCCCCAGAACGTAGTCAAGCCCCCTCGGAAGGTTCTAGTATCTCTAGTATATCTTCTAGTATCTTTGAAGTGTCTAATAATGTGTTGACGCTAATGGATATGGTAAAAATGTTAAGCCCCCCCACGGATATGACCAAATATCCGCCTATGCCTTTGTACGTGTAATGCAGTACAGTCTCGCTCTAATTTTACCGTTATCCATGACGTTTCGCGTCCATCAAGTAGTCGGTCGTATTGTTACGTAACGATTAATTTTCAAGCTTTCATAAATTAGTGACGATTACCATAATTACTATTGATGTCGTTAAGGCAGCACCGTTGTCCACTTCGGTACCTACCGCTAACCACCATATGTACACTGTATAGTCAGTGAATCCTAGAGATTACTATTGGTATTATTATTAATACACGCAATTTAAGGAAACTTGGGGGGGGGGGGCCGGGGGCTATTATTAAAAACATTTACAATGAACTTTTTATTTTATAATTACAATTTAACATATTAATAAAATATTAAAACGTTATAAGGGTTTTAGATTTTAAATGAAGCTATAAGAAAAGTTTTTTAAATTTAAAATTAAAATAATATTTGTTATGATTATTATCGAGACCAATAAGTAAGTTATAAAATTAATTAAAAAAAAAAAAATTTTAAAAACTATAAGATTTTGTTGAAACAATAAAATTTAAAAAATAAAAAATAAATTAATTTTTCACGTGATTTTTGTTTAATTTAGTGTTTTACAGGTTTTCACAATAAAAAGGTATAAATAGTAGATAAGTAGAATGTAGATCAGATGAGATAGGTTTTGAACTTGAATTGTATTAAGTGTAATATTAATTATTACTTATTAGGTATAAAATAAAAATTGTTAGAACTTAAAAGTTAAAAAAGCGGGTAAGTGAGTATCGCTTTGCTGTACATTAGGGGGTGGGGTGGACTTCGGACTAGGGTAGGTTAAATTTGAATGCAATGATAGGTATCATTGTATACGAAAAACGATTCTGAACGGAGATAATTTGTCAGTCTGAGATATATTATATTTAAGTATTGTCATATAGTCTATTTTGAAACAAATTCAAACATATAAGTAAAAGTTTTAAGATCTTACGTTTAGTAACTTTTTAAAAATACCTAACATAAATCGAAAATTATTAAGTAGTAAAACGTTATTTTACACGTGTATTTTTGATTTCAAATTAAAATTAAAACTTTAAACACTAGTAAAATTTTTTAAATTGAATAATTGTCAAACTTTTTATAATTATTTTAAGCTCAACTTATGGACAGCATAGTATTAAATTTTCAATTCTTAGCTTATGATAGTAAAATATTTATAAATTTTTAACTACCAAATAGTGAAAAATATTTATGATTTTGACGAATTTTTGTCAATATTTGAACTTCAAATGCTAATAAAAAAAATTTGTGCCTATGTTTTTTTATAATTTTCGAATGAGAGTTAGAATAAGTTATGTGGACCCTTCAATAAGATTTTCAAGTAATTTGTCCCAGCTAATTTTTTTTATCAACATTTATAAAAAAAAAAATAAAAAAAAATTTCAAATTTCAAATGCCTATAAATAGCTCAAAAAAAGTCAAAATATTTTGAAAATAAAATCACGTAAAGACAATGGCAATCTAAATAACTGGTAAAATTTTTAAGTATTTAAGACTTATATTATTTGAATAACAACAAATATCAAAAATCGTTTGAGGCTAAACCGTTATTTAACGCGTTTTGTAAAAATTTAAATTTCAAACACTCATCAAAAATTTTTGTCTAAATCCGGTAGAGTTTTTTTTACAGATATTTGAAGAAAAATGTATGGAAAACCTTGTACCAAATTTTCAAAACTTAGTTATAAAATAAAAAAATTTTACGATTTTTTAACCACAAAATTACTTGCAAATTTCCGCAATTTTGACATATTTCGTATAAATTCGAACTTAAGTATTTTAAGCACTTATAAAAAAAAATTGTGACTAACGATTTAGGATTTTTTTTATCACTTTAAGAACAACTTATAAGAAACCTTGTATTACATTTTCAAGATTTTCTGGCAGGCCAAAATTTTTTTATCGTTATTTAAAAAAAAAATACTTAGAAAAATTGAAAATTTCAATTGTCTATAAATAGCTCAAAAAAAGTCAAAATTCTTTATAAACATTTGGTGAAAATTTCAAGTGTTCAAATCGATTAGTTTTTGAGTTATAGCAAAATAAAAAATTCGATTTTGTCGAAAACTGGTTTTGCGTGAAAATTCCCGTTTTTCTGTTATTTTTTTTTTGTTTTTCTCGATTTTTTTGAAAACTGTTGGAAAATGTTTACTTTTCACCTCTATAATGCACCAAGTATATCCACTTTGCCATCGGAAACCACCCCCAAAGTTTGAAATTGAAGCATTATTTTGACTAGTTATGCTGTACACAGACACAAAAAAAAAAAAGACACATCATTGTAAAATCAATACATTCATCACTCCGTTCAGAATCTAAAAAAATCTTTATGCTTATTTATAAGAAATAATTATCTCAAAGATCTTAATACTTAGAAATGTATTTTAGATATATAAAATTAGTTATCATATTTATATTTGACGAAAGTAAAGTATAAAATATTAAATAATATAATTAATAAATAATATTAGATTCTGAACGGAGTGATGAATGTATTGATTTTACAAAGATGTGTGTTTTTTTTTTTTTTTTTTTGTGTCTGTGTACAAAAAAATCGAGAAAAACAAAAAAAAAATGACAGAAAAACGGGAATTTTTACGCAAAATCAGTTTTCGACAAAATCGAATTTTTTATTTTGCTAAAACTCAAAAACTAATCGATGTAAACACTTGAAATTTTCACCAAGTGTTTATATTAGCGTTATCCATACACAGTTAAATTTTCAAAGAATTTAGACTTTTTTTGAGCTATTATTTATAGACAATTGAAATTTTTAATTTTTTTTAGTATTTTTTTTTTAAATAACGATAAAAATTTTTGACCGGCCAGAAAATCTTAAAAATTTAATGCAAGGTTTCTTATAAGTTTTTCTTAAAGTGATAAAAAAAAATCCGAAATCGTTAGTCACAATTTTTTTTTATAAGTGTTTAAAGTTCGAATTTATACGAAATATGTCAAATTTACGAAAATTTGCAAGTAATTTTGTGGTTGAAAAATCGTAAAATTTTTTTCTTTTATAACTAAGATTTGAAAATTTGGTACAAGGTTCTCCATAAATTTTTCTTCAACTATCTGTAAAAAAAAACTCTACTGGACTATGACAAAAAAATTTTATGAGTGATTGAAATTTAAATTTTTACAAAACCGCGTTAAATAACGGTTTAGCCTCAAACGATTTTTGATATTTGTTGTTATTCAAACAGTATAAATCGTAAATACTTGAAAATTTTACCAGTTATTTAGATTGCCATTTTCTTTACGTGATTTGATTTTCAAAACATTTTGACTTTTTTTGAGCTATTTATAGACAATTGAAATTTTCAATTTTTTTTTATTTTTTTTTTATAAATGTTAATAAAAAAAATTAAGTTGGAACAAATTACTTAAAAATTTAATTGAAAGGTCCACATAACTTGTTCTAACTCTCATTCAAAAATTATAAAAATACATAGGCACAATTTTTTTTATTAGCATTTGATGTTCAAATATTGACAAAAATTCGTCAAAATCATGAATATTTTCACTATTTGGTAGTTAAAAATTTATAAATATTTTTCTATCAAAAGCTAAGAATTGAAAATTTAATACTATGCTGTCCATAAGTTAAGCTTAGAATAATTATAAAAAAGTTTGATGATTATTCAATTTAAAACATTTTACGAGTGTTTAAAGTTTTAATTTTAATTTGAAATCAAAAATAAACGTGTAAAATAACGTTTTACTAATAAATAATTTTCGATTTTTATATAATATATCCTAGACTGACAAATCATCTCCGTTCAGAATCGTTTTTCGTATACAATGATACCTATCATTGCATTCAAATTTAACCTACCTTAGTCCGAGTCCACCCCACCCCTAATGTACAGCAGAGCGATACTCACTCGCTTTTTTCTATTTAATAATGTTATTTATTATATTTTTTAATTACAATTTACAACATGTATTTTTAATTCTTTATTCCGAAATAAATATTTTTATGAAATATAATATGTATATATAAATTGAATTTTAAACGAGTTTTTTATGAGTTATATATAGGTATAAAATATTTATAAATATATATTAACTAATATATATTTTTAATATTTAAATGAGTGGAGTGAAGAGGTATAGATTACAGAAATTTCTTGCAAAATGATGATTCACTATTCCGATCATCAAAACCTAAATAATTAAAATAAAAACAACTTGTCCAAAACTGAACAATATTTTGCTTTGGAATAAGAAATTCAAAATGCGTGTTGTCGTCTTTTTTTTTTAAAAAAAAAGATGTTTTTTGAGAATATTAATTTATGAGTATTAAATGGATCAACCCGTACCTATATATTATTAATTATTATTATAAATATATTTATATACACAATATATAAAAGAATAGATCTAAATATTTAATCACCGATATCACCATATCACTATTGACTATTGTTACTATTCAGTGGCGTTCTCAGCTTTTTTGAAAGGGGGGGATTTTAATTTTTGACTTGCCATAGACCTTACATTTTTTTTATGCAGATAATAATACCTATATCATTACAAAAAAATCCAAAGGGAGGATGCCACCTTGATCCCTCCCCCCCCCGCGAGCACGCCACAGTTACTATTTATCTATTCTCTTTAGTCTCTATACACACGATATTAGTATAAAATACGATAATTGCAACTGCATTCACAAATAAAATTGTAAAAGTTACTGAGCTACTTATACCTAATATAAATATTAAATATCATCATGATAGATTATCAATAACACAGAAACTTGTTTATTACCGTAAGCAGGACAATATTTTAATATATGCGGCTACTTCAGTATTTCTTACGGACTAAGATATCTTATGAGTTATGACTTATATATTCTTATTATTCCATGAATTATGATGGTATTTATTGTTACAATATGAGATAGGTTCTATCGAACGTACATGATATAGTTGATAGTGAATTTAGGCGATATGGTATGAGTCTCACATAATATACAAATAAAGTGCACTCTAGTCACTAACCTAAAATTAGTTTTTTTTTGTATATTAGTACATTAATGAATAGGGCTCGCATGGTAGGATTTCAAAAGCATTTTTTTGTACGCTAAAAACTATTGCACTCCAGTCTCTAATAAGTACATGATTTTATTTATGTAACAGATTATATTTCAAAAATGAAACTTTAATTTTGAATTTTTAGGTAATTTTATTAAAATTTATCTTTAGAATATATTAAGATGTTTTCATTTCATGAATAATAAAGTCCTGAGATAACGTTCAATAAAAACCATTATTGATGTTTGAATGTTTCGATGAGTAAATTATATTAAAATATGTATATATTAAAATTTTGTTGGAAAAACAAAAATATTTTTAGAGAATTTTTTGATAGTTTTTAGGGCAATAAATAGGCTACCTGTAAATGTATTATATATATATTTTTTTTTTGGCCTGGTTAATGTATGCCAATTGAGTGGAAATATAGACACAATGGCACAATGTTTCCACTTGATAATTAATATAATAGAGAGTATAGAATACAAACCTACTTAAGGCATATTGTATATTTGCATATTATATTAAGCTAGTTTACTAGTTACAACTTAGAATTTAGTTCATAAATACAAATTACAAACATTTGAAGAACTTCATCACATTAAAAAATTATTTTAACTTTCAAAATAATTTTTTTTCGTAAATTATAATTCAGTGTGAAGTTACGCAGAATAATAATTCTATGGTGAAGTTGCCTTTCTATATAATGTACTACGGAAATCTTCATTTTACACATCCTGTAGCTATTTGTAAGCTTGTATGTATAATATGACAAACATAAAAAGTATGAAAAAAATATGCAAACGCTCTACCGCAGCCGGGTTCTGGCAAATTATTTGTTCAATTTGTTATGACTAGTGACCACAAAAACTTGTTAATTTCTTCTGATTTTATTTTTTGTTCACATTACCTATACACAAATTGTAATAAAGAATATGTGTCATTGTGTCGATATAAGAATAAGTATCACATATATAAATATATAAACATGGTTTACTTTCAATTTAATTTTTTTTCAATAATAAGATTCTAGAAACTAGTTTATTAGATCACTGTATAACATACAAAACTATATTGTAGTGTATTTTAGATTCTGAGCAAAGCGATGAATATTTATTGATTTAACGATGTATTTTTTTTTCTGCCACAAGTTTTTAGGGGAGTAAAAATGTTTTTCTTTTCTTTTCAACTTTATAGGAACAGTTTCTGGTAGCAAATTAGATCTAATCTAAATAGTACTTTGAGGGAGATCAAAAGTCAAATAAATTCCCACTATACTTTTTAATAATCGGATAAAAAATAAAAAAGAAGAAAACGGCAATTTTTACAATAAATTTATAACCGTAAAAACTTGAAATTTTCGCCAAGTGTTAATATTATCATTTTCTATATACTTGAGATAATTTTCAAAATATTTAGATTGTTTTCGAGCTTTTATACATTTTTTATTAAATTAATAGTTTTTAATAAATGGAATATTTTCGAAAAAATTAATTAATCTATCGTAATTATACCAATAATACGAGTAGAATAATAAATCATTTTAATAGCAATATTAAAAAACATATTTTGAAATTTACTAAATGATATAGGCAACGACAGACCATTTTCGTTGAGAATCATTTTTTATATATAATGATATATTATTTATTTCAAATTTATCACATTCATTACAGACATCTGATGACTGATATACAGATATGTACTCACTTGTAAACTTTTTTTTTTATAAGTACAATTATTTTGATAAAATTTAAATCAGTGATATATTAATATTTATATTTATATCCTAAACGAATAATTTAAAAATTTAAATCTCAAAGGTATTACAAAAAAATTTCAATAAATTAAAAATATTTTTAAATAAATTGCTTAAATAAAAATTGCCATGCTATTTTACATACAGATAAAAATGTTGTGATACATAAATAAAAAAGAGACACATTTAAATATCAATAGAGTATAATAATGTAATACACAAAGTGCCGATGTATTTTGAAAATTATAATTCATGTAAACTTAATTATTATTAAATTGTTGTAAATTTACAAAAAGAATAAATAGTACAATTGATTATTAATTAATTAGTAATTTGAATTGTCAGTTATAGATATGTAAATTATTTAATTTTATTAAAATTTTTTTTTTCAAAACTTAACTTAACAATGTCAAGTTTTTAGTTTTTTCAATGGGTTCTTAACAATTATAGGTAAAAAATGTGTATGGTTAAAAAATCAAAAAATCGCGAAGTAACCGCCTTGCTCTACTAGCAGAAAATACCAACACGTGAGTGGTAAGCTGAGTCCTAAATAATTGGGTGAATATTGGGATTACGTAAATTGAGTCCGAAAAATTTTAACGTACTAGGTAAATTGATTCAAATTTGCAATTGCTGAATCGTGAAGATTTTATAATAATTATTAAGGGCATTCGATACCGTAATGTTCTGTTTTTGTCTAACCCACGCGAGACATAGGATTTTAGACGGATATTTTGCCAATAATACCAATTGATTCAATGAAGCGATAAGAATTCTAAAAACAGATTTAAATTTGTAATTGAGTTTACTTTAAATTTACTTTCCCAGATTTTTGACTTTTTGATTTTTACTTCTCCAAAAATTGAAATACGGCAATTTCTAATTACTCTTTTTTAACATAATTTTTTTAGAAATTTGGAGGAAAATATCAAAAATGTGAGAAAGTCGATTCCAAATAGACTTGACGACAAATTTAAATTTGTTTTCAGAATTTTTATTGCTTCGTTAGATTAATTGGTATGATTGGCAAAGGATCCGTCTAAAACTCTAAAATCCTATGTCACGCGTGCATTAGACAAAAACAGAAAATTACGGTATCGAATTCCCTTAACATATTATACAAATGTACAGCATTCCATATGTTTTTATGCAATGTTTCCATTAAATTTGTTTGCTCTCGTTATTATAAATTACAATTTAAAATGTGTATGTATAAATGTATATTAAACTATATATTACAGTTTATATTTTAAAAGTAAAAATTACTTAGAGTCATGAGGAATTAGTGATTTTTATTAATTTATTATCTATTTATTAATAAAATAAAAACTTCTTTTTAGAAAAGATATTGAATTGAAATATGAAGTACTCAAAAATTACATTTACTATGAAAACATTCCAGACAAAAAAAATACATATCATTGTAATATTAATAGTCATATTTATATCTCCGCTCATAAAATTTACTAGGTCTTTGCTTTTAATAATTAAAAATAAATATATCATATACTACTTGTACAAGTACTCCAATTTAAATTTAACATAATATGGTCATAATTTCAATAGAATAAAAACATATAACAATTATAATTATGGCAATGTTGCTTATTTAGTTGTATTTATTTATTATTTAATAATTGATAAAACAACACAATAATTAATATGATTAAGCATAATATATTATCACAGATATATACTAATATATTAGTATATATCTGTGTATATTATAGTCGTAACTGTTGCAAATTATTGTGATAATACAAGATTACAATTATCAATAATATATAAACTATATATAGTATTACTCAATAGTAAATTCCCTAATGAATAAATAGATTGCCTAAAGATATGACCATTTTTTTATTTTATATCGTTGGACGTACCTAACTATTATTGAAGTACACGTGCAGGGCGGCACTCAATATAATATATGTGCAAATAATACATAGGTACAATAATATTATAATTTATAATACAAATGTTTACCTAATAAACGTAATCGTACAATTAATAGTATATAGTTTTTAAAATTTAAATATTATAGACATTTATAGTGTACACATAGTATACTATATAATATTATAGGTACTTACTGTAAGATGCAATTATTTAACATTCATACAAAATAATTATTGTATTTAAATTATAAGTTCATGTTCATTATGCAAATAGTATGTAAATGTTAAATTCTAATATTAAAAAAATAAAAAATTATAATATGACGTAATAATTGAATAACAGAATTACACAATATTATATAGTTATTAATGTTTTTGTACCAGCATTAATGCATTATGTACTTAAACTTTGAACTTGTTCATATTTTATTTGAACCATAAATTATATTGTATAACACTTCTTCACTATAGGAGTTTGATTTTAGCTTCAATACTTAATAATGGGATGGAATTTCGTAATTACCTACCAGTTTTAATATAAGTCAGCCCGGAATCATATTTACTTAATATTACAAATCTAAATACATCTTAACAAGTCAATAGCTAAATCATTCACTTTTAAAAATAATGTTCTTATATACTTCTAAAGAATCTAATAAGTAGTAGGTTTATAAAAAAATTAAAAAGGTAGGCAAATAAGTGGGTATTGTTGTACATTATATATCGATCGAGTCGCTGTAATGGATGTGTTAAATTTGAATTCAATGATATATAATTATATACGATAAATAATTCTGAACGGAGACGCAGTTAACCAAAATCACTAAATACATTTCATGATATGTTTTTTAATATAGGTAACTATTAAAGTTTATTTTACTATTAGTATTAGAGAATCATAGGTGTGCGCACAGGGACAGCAGATGAGGCAGCATGTGCTGCCTCTGGACTTTATTTGGGGCTACCGGAGCCGACAAATATTAATTAATGAGCCTCGGTAAAATTATATTTCCACAAATTATTATTTTTTTAATATTACAAATAATAAATATTAAATATAGGATTGTGGAAAAGTACACCTTTAGTAGTTTGGTATTTTACTGTACAACATTTTATCCAAAAAAACCAATAACCAATACAATTTTAATTTTAATACCCAATAGAAAAAAAAGTAAAACTATGGGCCAGTTTTAATGGTGAATTTGAAGAATGGGCCTAATTAATTTCTTACTGCCCCTGAAACCGGAGGCTGTGCATGCCTATGTAGAGAATGTTGATTTAACTTTTACCGAAAACATTGCATTTAATAAATAGGTACTTATACTTAATTATTATAATAATATTTATTTATTCCATGCCTATTATATTATTATTATTAACTTTTGAGTTACTACAATCTTACCGTAAAACAGCGTGTGATTAATTTCATGATGTAAATAGATAATAATGATAATATCTTAAAATTAATTAATATATTTTGAAATTGTCATCATTAGGTATTATAGAAAAATTCATAATATACCTACGTAAAAGTTTTAAATCTTAACGAATATTTTTTTTGAATTATAATTGGAGATTTTATTGATTTTTTTACTACTAAATAATTGTTATTTGTAAATATGTAAATTTTCTTTTTTGAAAAATTTCAATTCAAAATTAAGATTAAAAAAATTGAGCCTATGTATTTTTGATATTTTTATACAGATTTAAGAACAACTTATACTAAATTTTCATTATATTCGGTGAATAATTATTGTTTTATCATTTATAGAAAAAAACATTTTTGAACTACTGACCGTGTACTCACACATAAATTGTAAAATATTAAAATTAGTAAAATCAATAAATTCATCGCTCCAGTAGGTATCTAATAAAACTTGTATATATTTGCTGCTGTTAATACTCACGAAGTCCGCGTCAATGATTTGAATTTGAAGTGTTCAAGGTTTGCCCAAATATGAGCATATAAGCAATAAATAATAGGTACATATTTGATTTTTAATGTTTTAAAATTATTGTTTTCCTTAAAACTTATATTCCTAAAAAGGTATTAGGTGTATTATAATATTATATTTTTATTTACAACCATCATCGTGTATAGGTCACGTGATTAAAAGTAATGAGTAATAGGGAAAAGGAAGTAGAAATTCTATGATACCCATATACAGACCACAGACTACAGACCATGTATATAAGTATAAGCAGGTTAGATAGACAGGTGACAGCTTATATATTATTATACTTTTACCTATACCATTTATGATTATGACTATTATTGTTATAATGTTATAGGCTCGTATTCTATAGTTGTCTATAGACTATATTAAGGTTATTGTGTGTACCTATCTCACACTACTTAAAATATATATACCAAGTTGTTATAAGGTTAAGGTCTAAACCGTCTCTAAACGAGTATTTACAATGGTATAATAAATATCTAAAATCTTTATAGGTCTAGGTTTTCTTTTCTTATTATTTTATTTCCGTCATACAAGATAAACGGCCAAAAAATCACCTCGGGTATTCATTAAAAAACAAAAAATAAATTAAGACTATAATATTTACGTGATAAGACGTGAATTGTGAATAATAATATAGCTGATGGTCAGTAGCATAGCCAGGGGGGGGTTTGGGTTTTGAACCCCCCCACCCTTCGGCCTTATTTTTATCAAAAATATAATGTTTTTAATATAGAAATACAATAATTTATTCGTGGTTAAATGTATTCTGTTATGCCGAATTCACGTTATCGACTGCACTGGTGATAATAATCATTATCATTCAATTATTTTATTATTTCAACACGGTTGTAGATTTATTTTATTTTATTACTAAAAAAAACCCCCTAAGGCCCTAAAAAAAATCCTGGCTACGCCACTGCTGATGGTATTATAGTCTATAATAATATTATAATATAGTATTGTACACTATTCAACAATTTTATTGTACTAAGACAGTAATAAAAATAAAAATTACAGACCATGCATAGGCGGATATTGGGGGGGACTTGGGGGGCTTAAGCCCCTCCAGAACGTAGTCAAGCCCCCTCGGAAGGTTCTAGTATCTTTGAAGTGTCTAATAATGTGTTGACGCTAATGGATATGGTAAAAATGTTAAGCCCCCCCACGGATATGACCAAATATCCGCCTATGACTGACCATGATTCAGACTACTATCGGATGAGGTAATAATATGGTCGTTTCTCGTGTCCGAGCAGCAGCTAGCCCGCCGCCACTGACCTATATCGATTGCGCCGACGTCGGTTTTCCGTCGCCGCACGTGGCATCACTGTGCAACTGTTGCTGCCGCCCAGCGACGGTTTTATTTTGCGTATAGTTGGAGTTGGTTGGTAATCGCCTAGCACACACATGCGTCGCGTGTTAACTTCTCGGCAACGTTACGATTCCCTGGTTCCCGTGTAGCGTGTTCGGCTGTACGGTCGTCAGTCGTCATTCGTCAGTGTACTGCGCTGTGTCGTTATCGTTTTTCGCGCTGTCCGCACACTGTACTTTATTATTATTTTGATATTTTTGACGTATCAAATTCCGGTGCGTTATCAATTTTCCGCGCGTTCTCGCCGTTGATACGCGACAATATTCCTAATCGGAGCTGCAGGTGCGACTTACTAGTGCGGTCCACGAAGATATCGGCAATATTACACTTGGCTCATATTACGCCCAAATATCGATTTCCAGTTGGCCGGGAAACCGACATAAAATTTAAGCTAAATTTCCGAATCAGGTCAGTACTCGACACGTTATTTCGTAATTCGTCATTACCATTGCGGATGATTACTATTGTAGTTGTGCAAATGTGTTGTATCCATCTATTGCGATTATAGGTACTTGTCGGCTGCATTGCGTTCGCTGCTGCTCGTTTAGGCTGTTTAGGATGTATTATGCATACTGTATTTATTTTCGAATGATACGGAATGTTAGGAAAGAAAATTTAAAACGTATAGGTAAACTGTAAAGGTGGATGTGTAGGTTTTGTGTTCGCAATTTATTATTGTGTATTTTTTATCAATTTATTTGAACATCATCTCAACATGATTATGATAATATTAGTAGATAGTTAGATTCGCTTACGTTAGAGTAAAGATTACCTTTTAGTCTTAACAATGTTTATCTCATTATCTGGTATTCTGGTAGATTTTTTGGTAACTTGGATTTTCTTTGATTTACTCATAATCAATACATTTTTCTATTTTTAAATATACTGTATACTTTTCTTGTTCTCTATACCTACTTACATATTTGTGAAATGTAAATTTTGAACAATAATCAATATAGACAAGGGTTTTAAAATTGGAAAATTGGAGTAATATTATAAAAGATATAAAAATTAATAAGCATTCCTAGGTACGTAAAAAATACAACTGTTTGTAATTACAATACTAAGTTAGTAAGTTTCCAATTTATAGTTGTGTAACTATGGTTCTATTTATTTTTTTTAATACTTACTACATTTTAACCTTATTATAGTTATTAATTTGAAATAAAAAAACCTTTTGATTGTCTTACATTATTATTAATAAATATTTAAAATTAAAAATAATTTTAGGTATAACAATTTTTTTAATTAATTTTTTATTTCTTATTATAGTTTAATACTCTAATTAATTTGTTAAATATGAAAAATTATTCAGATAATGTACTTATTGAACCTATGTACTTGATATTTTCGACAATGAAACATAAATCATAATATAGGCAGTACATACATATTATTTATATTATTATAATATTATAGGTACTTATTATAGATAATATATAACCCAGTTGCCTGTTTTAGAAATCAATTTATATAAAACGTATGCATTTTTGAATGATATTGATGCATCATAATAAGTAGGTACTTATATTAAAGCAAATATAATTTTTTTTCCGAATTTAATGTTATGCAATTCGTCACACACAATTAATTTTAAACGTAGAGCTTGTGCGGATGTTACGAGTAAGTTGACTACGTAATATTTTTGTTATTTTAATATATTTTATTATTTTGTATACACTAAACTAAAACTGCTATTGCAATTTATAAATTAATACAGGTATCAGTTTTACAATAATCTGTTTTCACATTATTTATTTTTTATTTTAAGGGACAATAGATATATTTTACATACAATCAACATAAATTGTATTATAAATAGGTCAGTTTTTTATTTTTCACGTAGTAAAAAAATTGCATTATACAAAATGTGTAAAAAACTATGGAATGTGTAACGCGTCTGTATTTAACAAAATCTTCACAATTTTGTTGGTTTATTGAACTGCATGTAAAATGGTTTTATGAATGTCATGATTTATAGTTGACCTCACCTGTATACTTACAAAACACGTAAAATGAAAAAAAAAATCATATGATACTGCCTTACACCAACGTGAATAAAATGAGACGATATCCCAACATTAAACCTAACACAAATAGGTTAAATTAGGACTTAGGAGACTATATTATGGATTTTGTTGTTAACGGCTTCTGTGTTCTACGGCATAATGTCCGAGATTCGTATTGTGCCTGCCTGCGGTAGAGTAATCGCGATTATTATAATATATATATATGTACAGTATTTAAATTATATACGCACAGTATATTATATTATGCACACTGCAC
The DNA here is from genome assembly GCA_020882235.1 of Schizaphis graminum. Classification (NCBI taxonomy): domain Eukaryota; kingdom Metazoa; phylum Arthropoda; class Insecta; order Hemiptera; family Aphididae; genus Schizaphis; species Schizaphis graminum. The sequence continues at coordinate 92,238,809 of CM037032.1, forward strand.
TCAGCCATATAAACAGCGCAAATGTAATAAAAAATAAAGTAATAAAAAGAGATATAAAAATGAAGTTCGACTTAACGTGTTTTATGTTGCTTATAAAAAGAAGGTACCTTCTCTTTGGGATTCCACCACAATTAAACATTATACACAGAATTATGCTTGGGTATCTAATACCTATAGTTACTGCGGTCAGAGAGCTAGTTTGGTAAATTGGATAAGGAAAAAAATTGGTAATAATTGGTAAGTTGAGTCTCGGAAAAAAATATATCTGATTTTTATAATATCATGTTCTAAATAGGTAAGTAATATATTATGGTATAAATAATTAAAAATTGATTCCTGGAAAAAATTTTTAGTACGTATAAATATCATATATTTTAGATAAAAACTTTAATGATAAACATTTAACAAATTCTAATCTAACAATATTATTAGCATCTGAGTATTTCGTCATTTGTTCCCTTCTGTGTTTTTCTTTACCGAGTGTAATTTTTTTTTTTTTGTATTGTACTTCATAATTTAATGTGTCTCAGACTGATCGTTCGTCCACTAAACAGAATTATTCAAAAGTAAATTGTATAAGTTCTAAGTTTTTAATATTTTAGACCTATAGTTGCACCAATGGTTTATAGATGGGACCCAACTTACTACCTTTTTATAGTTGGGACCCAACTTACCTATTACCTTTTTATACTCGGGAATCAACTTATCGTTTTCAAAATGAACAAAAATTATTGCGGACCCAATTACCTAGTCACTCTGTGAGTATAATGTTTAATTTTTGTATTCTTATTACTATATGTGTTCGTCTTTGTATTTATATAATATATAGGTACCTATGTATTTATTTATATCTGCGATATAGTCTAAAATGCATGACAGATAGGTAATCATATATTAAGATATATTGATTTTATTGTATTAATATGAATAATGTGTTGTTAAATACAATAACTGTATTAAAACATTTGTAATTGTACGTTAAAAAAAGTAGAATATTATGTTTGTCTGTATTTTAACTTAACATTAATTTTGTTTAGAATTTTTCTGATATTTTATTAAATTAAAATATAAGTATTTTGAAGGGTTGCCATGTGTATCTGGGATTTTACCGCTTAATAATGGTCAGAATTCGAGTTTTGTGAATGTTCAGATTAAAGAGGGTTAGAGTTAGACATCTGCTCGTATATTTTAAGAAATATCGCTATAAGTTATTGCCAGATAAAAATCAAACCCAAGCGACCACAGTGATTGTTCACCTTTTGAAAACGTGTTTGTTAAGGGCCTATGGGCTAAGAAGCATGAAAAAAAAATAAAAAATAATGGTGGGTAGGTGGGTACATACTACATATACATGCATGGTATATTGTATATGTATAAAATTCATCCATGTATTTAACCAGATCTTAACCCTCTTATTCTTGGTTTTTTCATCATTTTTCTCCCCCATAAAATTCCACCTGGACTATAAATACTAACAAACAATAGGTTGGTAATATTTTTACAACTTGTTTCATGACGTTTATTGTTCTTTCTGAACGCTTACCTATATTATACATATTTTCTGACATTTTCTTAATTAGAGACTTAGTATCTGCGTTATCTTTTAGATAAGAGAAAGAAGTGTGCAATGAGAGGGATGTTTTTGACACCCAATCATTAATGCATCACTATATACTATAATGTTATTATTTAACACAAAACTACCTTCATTGTGTAGTGTTCAATTAAAAAACAACATAATAATTCTGTATTTAGTCAAGTTTTATTACTCATTATTACCTGTTAAGTTTACCCACCCATTTACTAGGAAATAACCATTTATTTTTTAGGTTATTATGTTATTATGTTATTTAATTATTTTAATATGTATGTCGTTACCTATTTAATTTGGTTTTTACTCATAAGACGTGTTTCGGAACGACACGTATTACAAATGTTTATATTGATGAATAACTGTCCATATGAAAACTACTCATTTTATACAGTTATGATACCTAGTCAGTTTTTAAATTTCACCGTAATTTAATAAACCTTTAAGGAAAGAATACTTAAATAATATTATTTAAGTTAATTTTTTTTATATTATGATTCATAATATTATTTTCACGTATAAAAAAGGTAAATGAAAAATGTAACTCGTGTATCTATTTCTTTTTCATTAGTGTATATTATACTGGATAGTTTATTTTTGTTGAAATATGGCAGGACCTTCGTATTTATAAATTCAATTTTTTATGGTAGAAAAAACTTTATGTTTCGAGTGTAAATATTTTACTGCAGATTTAATATTAATAAATTTTATGTACCTTACACATTTTTTGTATTACCATATTATTTAACTAGATAAATTACGTGAATTAGTAATTTTTTTTAATATTGATTTGCAGAACTATTACAAAAAAAATATTCTATTTAGTGTTAAGTATAGCTGATAAGAGGTTATTGTAGTATCTAATCTGTATATTGTATCGTATTTTTTAAAAAATTAAAATAGGATTATTAGGTCACGATTCTCACTGCCAAATGGCGGCAACCAGTTCGTTTGATCAACAAAACAACATTAACATTGAACTGGTAAATAACCACTAGGTACAAGATAGAATAATAAAATAAAAGCCATTGTCCCCGGAGGCCAGATTAAATCATAACAGGTTTTTTTGGTACCTCGAGATTAAAAGAAATGAGCCTTTTAATTTGTATTGTAGGTACATTTGTATAGTGGTGCTTATTTTTAAAAATACTATTTTTTTTTTATAAATTTATTCTTCTTTTTTCAAAGCCGACTGGATTAATAATAGGCGTCTGTTCTGGACCCCTGTGGTTGTCGGATAAATCAAACACAGTTTGTAAACGATGAAAACGTAACAAATATTGTGGATACTAGAGCGATTTTTGGTTCTATCACTCTAATCTGACCAGTCGTATGTTGAATTGAAAGAAACAGGTTTTTAAATCTTTTACCATGTGATGTTATTTATTAATTTTAGGTTGACAATTTAAATTTGTTCATAGAACCTAATAAATAAGTGTTCATTTCCAATTATTTTAAGTTGATACATTGATGTTTAATAATTATATTTAATAGCTGAATTTAATTTAAAGTTACCACCCCCTTCAAATAATAAAGCTGTAATAAAATAATATAAAATATTTGTTGGGGAATTCTTCTGAAAAAATTTAATTTATCCGCTAACGATTTTATAAAGGAGACAGAATAATTTAGTAGTTCAGGCCATAACTATGTACGGAGTAGTTGATCTCGGGTAAAAATTTACCTAGAAATTTACTTTATATAATATATCACTAGTTTATCATTTTATATTGTTATATATTTATATACAGGGTTATTCAAAATTTATTATCCGATGATTTTCACCTGGCCTTTTGGGTCACTTTATCTTACGTCATTTAATTAGATATTTTGGAGATATGTTAAAAATAAAGTATTTTAGATATTGTATTTTTACCATCATTTTCGACCTAAAAATTAGCGCAGTCAATTACAACGGATATATATGGAGTAAATTATAGATTCAATTAGATGTTATCCATATTACCAAAGGAAGCTACGTGGTACATTTTTTGGTACTATTACATAAATTGGAAATGTTATTCTTTTATTTAATGTATCATATGTTACTCAAAACTTGAAAACTAAAAAGATATAAGCATTTGGAATTGGATGAGTTTTTTGAATAACTCTGTAACTATAGTATAATATCATAAAATATTACATTTAAAGTGATTGAAACTTACAAGTTATACAATTAAAAATTTGTTCAAAAAGTTGGATATATATTTAGTAGTACAAGTTGAATTAAATTAAATGTAAGTGGGTATACAATGATAGCATGTACAATATTCGTAAACATTTAAAAAGCAATAACAATACTTATCTAAGTGTAAGGTACAAATATATAATATACCAAACAATGCAATAATTATGATAAAATTATTTTTCAAATTAATATGTTTTGATCATTGATTTCAAAATAGATTTAAGTCTATTTTATAATCAAATTTGAATGGTTTTAACATTGATTAATTTTGATTTATACAGTCCTGAAGTTTTTTGATTTTATTTCGAGACATTTGTGTTGAAATAATGTTATAAGTATACTAAGATAGATATGAATCGATGTCATAATACGATTAACTAGTTTTCAAGTTCTTAGATAATACGAACGAGTGTGAAAAAATAAACCATTATATCATATTATTTTCCCATGTATTAAGTTGTTAACCGCGTGTCTACTAAAAAACTTAATTGTAATATTTTATAAGTTTAGCCGTTTAGATTAATTTGATTTTTGAATATTGATGCTGACAATTTTGGATCAGGACTGAAATAGTTTGTACATTTTTGGCAGATAATATTCTGGTATTTTATTATTTATTATTTACGTAAAACATACACTTATATAGTTATATGTAGATAATTAATTGACGTATGATATAATATACTATAATATGTTTTATTGTAATTTACGTATGATGTACCAATGTACCATGTATGTACCTTGTAAAATGTACATACTACCTACTATAGGTACTGTATTTGCCGCGAAATATTAAATTTTCGATGCTGAGCGTACTACATTGTTAGTTATGTTAAGCATAAAATGTATTTTAAATTTCTTATAGTATCATACTATCATACGAGTTAGTATAAAAAAAAGTAATCATGTCATTTGGATTACTTGTGCCAGTATGTCAATTTATATCGAATAAAAAATTATGTTGTTCTTATTTTCTGAAGTCATGTGAATGACTACTACATTTTATTATTTCGTTGTCGATATATAATGTTTACAAAAATTTAAATCAAAATACACAAGTTAACATTTTAGATTTACAAAAATCAAATGATAATTAAAGTTTTAGAAATAAACGATAGTTACATTAAATGACGAAACTTTCTTTCTATTAATATCATAACTTTCTTTTAAACTATAGTTAACAAAATCCTGTTTGTTAAATAGAGCGTGTCATTTGAGAAATAGATAGACAAATATAGACGCATGTGTTGTTCGAATTAGCAAATGAAATTTCTTTCAATGTTATTGACAAATTACCCGACTGAAACTGGAAACTACATTATACCTATTTTGTTTTTCATTCACGCTTCCCTAATGTGTACATTATATGGAATTATAAAAATGATTTTATTAAAAATATCTATTATAATAGATATAACTTAAGTATAAAACGAATTGCTTTATCTAGAAGATAGGTGATCTTAGATTTTCAAATAAGGGAGGACTGAGGAGTTCTGGTTGAAAATTGGTTCTAGTGAGTACTTACTTTTTGAACGAAGAGGGGAATTCGCGGTACTTTTTCTTATAATCAGGAGATATAAAAATGGAAATTTTTATAAATATATTATTTTCTGGCAAAACTAATTTCTTTATTTTGTTATAGTTATTCAAAAACAAATAACTTTAAAAACTTAACATTTTCAGTAACTATAAGTGTTTTTATTATCACATTCTATACATGATATAATTTAAAAATATTTTGTTTATTTTTAAGCTATTTATAGGCATGAGACATTTTCGAATTTTTTTTTTTTTTATAAAAAATTATTTGTTGGGCCTTGAAAATTGAATACACGATCCCTTATAAGTGTTTCTTATATATTTATATAGATACTAAAAATACTAAGGTACAATTTTTTTTAAGTGTACCTGTTTTGATGTTCAATTTTTTACAAAATTCGACAAAATTATGAACATTTATTATTTACCTAAAAGGTATTTTAAAATTAAAAATTTATAAAATCTTTAATTTTTATAGTTTTCATAGTACGTTTATTATTTAAAAACATTATTCCTGGAGACTTAAATTTTATACTATGAAGTATTACTATGTATAATGGCATTTTTAAAGTATTAAGTAGATTAATTTTAAGATATTACTTATATATTACCTATTTTTACCATGAACCTGTTCATACTGTTTTATCTATTGTACAGCAGAGTGGTACCTACTTAGTAGCCCCTTTTATTTATCTACTTAATACTTATCACCTTTTTAAAATTTAATTTGGTAAGGATTATTTAAATTTGGTATTATAAAAATAAGCTATGGTGAATTTTCTCCATTTTATTATGTATTCCAATGATTCTTTGATGTAATATATGTGGTTGGTGTATTTTTATAGCGTCGTGGGTAAATTAATTGTGTAGTGAACAATATGTACTATGAAATTTCTTCGATATTATATGTAGTATGTTATAATATATCAATATTCAATATTTATTATCCTCGTATTTTTTGAAAATCTAGTAACTGAATATTGTAATTTGAGTATTGTCCTGTTTGAGGGTAAGTTTACCATTATTATTATATGGCTAAACTGGTCTCCTTGTAAACCCGAACGTCAACCGGATGGATATGTGCATCTGTTTGATGTGTTCGTCGGTCCGGAAACACAAATGAACTTGTTCAGTGTGGGAAAAAGTCTGTAGGTAATGGGATATCAGTGTGACTTGTATACAGGTAGTGGCGCAATGACACTCATTTCCGCACAGGAAGTTAAAGTAGATAAATAATTTGTGTTATTAGTTTATTACTTGTTACCTAGTGTATTGACATGATAGTGCATATAAATAATAATTATGTGATATTTTATACGTACTCGTATAGTAAAATATCGAGTAAAATATGTTCTTATACAATATCAGGTCCCAATTATTATATCTTTAACCATTTGATTATAATTATTTTTATATTGTTTATTGTTTATTATCATTAATCGTGATTTATAATTGGTTAGGTATGATTTATATTTATTATTATTATTAAGTATACATTTAAAGTGAATAAATAGTTAAATAGTTAAAATGTATTTTAAATTATTAATTTGGCATACTTAATTAATATTTATATTATTATTAGATTGATAACAATAATATTTTTAAGTATGAAAAAAATTTAAATATTTACTTAAATATTATGCAAGTGAGTTAAGTTTTTCCTCGAGTTTTTCATAATATTATCATATATTGGCGTTAAAAATAATCTTTGCTAGTATTATATATAAAACGTAAGTTAACTAAAGTGTTTTTTTTTAAACAATTATTAATTTACCATTTTTGATAATTATAAAGCATTTTAGTAACTATAATTTTTACATCTAATATATGTATTGCAATTAATTCAAATTTCAATACACCTACCTACCATACTATCATACCCTCGATAAATAATTTGTATTTTAGTTATAACTTAACCCCAAAATCATTAATAGTTCATTGTTTAATTTGTATATATTCTAATAATAATCATACTCATGCTGTTAAATCATTATTATGCATCCAGTGTTTTGTTGTTAGTATTCTAGAAACAAAGTGTATAACGTGCGTAGGATTTTGAAATTAATAATTTTTCTTTGCAATGTCCAAGTTAAAGACAATAAATACGTTTAGTTGGTTAAGTATTAAGTCATGAATAAATACATACGGGCATTATATGGTTCAATTGTTAATAGTTATGATTTAAAATTTAAAATATAAGATCATGTTATAATAAATATATTTTTTTTTATGTAAGTAATTACTTAAATTTAAATAAAGTTGGTATGTAAGTGGCTTAATTTTTTTTATACATTTATAGATCAAACTTTTAACAATAATTTTAAATATTTCGTTAAATAACGTTAGTTTAGTAATAATTATAAAACATTTAATTGACATTATTAGCAGTGGCGACTCGAGTCTTCAAAAATCAAAAAGGAAGTTTTAAAACAATCCACCCACCCACAAACTAAATTTACTACAACTAATAAAATATTTTTAGGTTTTTCTTAAGTTAAATTTTTTATTAACTTTTAAAATTTATGATATAGATATACTTATTTTTCACTTGAATGATCAATTTTCTGTTATGAATTATGATTAAACCTATTCAACTTAAAACAATTTTTTTCCATTTTCGATGCAGAAGCAGTCGCTCTTATTATTCTTATAGCAAGCTGCCCCTGAATATTAGTGATATTAAAGTTTTAATAATAATAGATACTACTTTTACCATTATATTATTTTAAGTACCTACTTATGTAGTTTTTCCGTTCCATTCCGGTTCGTAATTTATATGTGATTAAGTAAATAACATAAATAATAAACGTTCAATACATTAATCATTATATACCTAATGTAAGACTATATACTGTTAACTGTTAAGTGTAATTGTGTTATATTGTATATCGTGATAATGTGTTATGTATAAAACGATAGTTATATTATTATAAATGATATTGTTTATAATATGAATTAAAATTTCTATAAAAAGATTGGAAGTATAAACAGTTGTAAATATTATATCCTATGTACCTATACGCTATGCAAAATCAAAGCAATTGGTCATCATCTGGAAAGTCGCATTATAAACCGTTAACCAGTCGTCTATCATAATATATGCATTTGGAACCGGTCGTTTATGTGATCTTGATACATACATGTTTTCTCTGTAGTCACACTAACAATTTCTTGCGTGCAACTTGTATCTACATATACTAATTAACTAGTACAATTGTATGTTTAAAAATAATAACAAAAATATTTTTTCTAAAATTATAGGTGTACAATTTCAAAATATGTACCAAAACAATTTTTAAATTAGATAATCTTATTATTATGTTGGTACTGTTGATAGACTTTAATTTAAAACTGTTAATTGATAAAAATTGTAATCATGAGCAAATATGAAATAATTATAAGTGTATATATTATGTTTATAAATTAAACCGAGTTTTAAAAATAATAGTAGGTACAGTTATTAAAAAAAGTAAAAAATGTACAAGTGTATTCAAATTATTATATACTAACTAATTTTACATGTTAAATTACAAAAAAGTTTGGTGTATTTATATTATTTTATATTATGTGTTGAACTGTTGAATAATATATTTCGTTATTTGTTATATAGCTTACCATATTATACAGTTAAAATAATTGTTTGTTTCAATATTTTTTGTATTTCCTACCGGTGTACAACACGATGGTATATATTGTATTATATGTTAAGATTAAGTACGTAGTTGATGGAAACAGGTATTATACAAAGAATCAGAATAAAAATATAATCAATAAGAAGAGTTTCTTTACTTTATTTTCATTTATATTTGTCCATGTTTAGAAGATGCAAGGACTTACCCTGATATCCGCTAAATCCGTATAAGGCAAATTGTATAAATTTAGCCTTGTATAAAAAATTGCGTTTGAATTACATTTTTGGAAAAGTTCGAATTTAATAAATCTATATTATTTGATAGGTTAATTTAAAAAGTAATAAACCTTATAGTTTTATAGGTACATTATTTCGCTTATTCATCACATAAATTAAAAAGTTGTTAGGATACAGAGCTTATGTGCAAGATTTACTATGTATCTAGGTTTATATATTATATATATACAATATATGTAGGGATATATATTACCCTATATATATATATATATATATATATATTAATATTATTTCTTAAGTATGGAAGCCATATGTTGTTTTTAAGCAAATGTAGCTATGTCCTATAGATTATCTACGTACGTTACTACGTAATATATTTGTGAGTATAAAATGAAACATGACCAATACCTAACTTGTTATACATTGCCTAATGAACTTCGAATGTTCTGTTTTACATTAGTAAAATGGAAAATAAATCTACAGCCTATTTTACATATTCGACATAAGATATTTAAAAACCTATATAGTAAAGAAATTAAATCATACACTTCACACGTTTTAGATATTTGTTTATGTAAACATAATGCTGTTTATAGGGTCAATAAAATTTTCCTTATTCATTCACAATTTATTATACTTAAATAACAAAATGAACAACTAATCAAAATATTATAAGTTCTTATTCATTATTTCCTGAATCACAAAAATAGATTGTATTTGTTTTCTTTACATTTCACCATTGTTTTATTATTTTTCTTAATTTTTTGAAAACTATTATTATTCTAAAAAATTTATAAATATTTAAGTTTTTGATATCATAAATTTTATTGCTTATTATTAATAGAAAATGTATTGCAGTATCAATATTTTTTTAGTTTATTTACGTATTCTTTGTATGGATTAAAAAGAATGCATTTTTATTTTTTATCAAATAATTTAAGTATTTTTATGGATCTTTAAAAATTAAATTGTAATTAAATTGTGTACATAAATTGTAGTTTTTCTTAAAGTAAATATACCTATTAAAATATAGGATATAATATCTACTGTAATTATACTTGGCTATAAACATTTGTTAATGTTATCGACCTCTACATTTTTATCTGCCGTCTATTAACGTAAAAATTCTACAATATCAGTGTTTTAAAATATATACATACTTTTTTAAATTAAAAAAATAAAATAATAATCCGTTATGTAACAAGCGGGTATAGTTTCATTGTGTCGTCAAACGGGTTCGACTAAAAAAAATATAATAAGTCCAGCAAGATTCACAACAATATAATCTAGTCGCTATGCACTTCACATATGTGTGTATTGACCGCAAGAGAACAAACGTTTTATATCTATTATATTCACAATATAATAATCAGGTACCGTTGGAAAAAAAACGGAAAATTGTTAATGAGCTATCATATACAGTACACATCGCCTATTTTTTAGGCTGAACATTATATATATATATAATGTTATTTAAGTTAAATTCTGATTGAAGTATAATATATTTAAAAAAAACCTTTTAAGTAGTAATTTGTAAGCGGTATGGCACATATTATGTACTTTAATTATAATTTATGTATATTATTTCAGTTTTTAAAAGAAGTAAAATGGGAGAAAGACGTGGCACTAAAGCATTAGAACTATGGTGTAAGCGAGTGACTCAAGGATATGATGGAGTGTCTATTGAAAATATGTCTACTTCATGGAAAGATGGACTTGCATTTTGTGCACTTATTCATCATTTTAGACCTGACTTGATGTAAGTATTTTGTTATTTTAAAATTAAACATTATAAATTTATTATTTCATTGTTTTTTTATATTTCATGTTACACTTTTACATGTAATTTTACTTCTATATACTTATAAAATTATACGTATAACTTTAATGATAAAATTAAGGAGTTTTTATATTACGTACAATTGTTAAATACTTGATTATTAATTTGGTGCAAAACGCTGTACTATAATTACAATACATAAGTCTTTAATATAACTTTAAATAAATTATATATTTTTAGTTACCTATAGTAATGCTTTATTTAATTATTATATATATTATATATGTTTCGGCTAGAGTACGAAAATTAGATATAGTATAAATTACTAGGGTAATATGAACATCACCCATGCTAATCGGATAAACTAAAAATGTATTTGTAAAAGGTTTATTTTGTCCATTAACCGGGTAATTTGTACATTATCTACCTTTAAGTGAATTAAGTGATTTGATAAAACATAAAATATCAACTCTGGATAATATTTCTGTTACAAAATACGATAAAATTAACAAATTGTCATGTTGGTAATATAGACATACAGATAAAGTCTTAACTATCAGAAGTAGACAGAAGTAAGGGTGATCCATAGTATATATTTTCTGTGATTGTGTCTATTAGCGACCAATACTAAGAACTCCAAAATACAAAATTTGTAAATGGTACCCTTTTTTTGTTACTTTTTACATTGTTTTGTTCATATTATACTTCCTATTTTTGTACTCTACCCTTAATATATATGTATACATACAAAAATCAAAATGATACTTAAATTCGGAAACCTTTTAAAATAGTGGATGCTTTACTTGTAATACTGATTTAAACATAATATTCTTTAGTTTCGTTTTTATATTATAAGATATTCCTAGCATTATGTCATCTATATTTTTAGTAATTAAATATAATGGTGTTGCAGTTGTATTATACATATTGTTAAGTAAAATAAAAGTTCCAATAGAAACTATACTATTGTAATAACAGTAAATTTTTAAATAATAAAAAAAAAATCTTATACAGTATATTTTTTTTTTTACTAATATAATAACAGACTATTTTAATACATTTAAAATTGGAAAGTATAACAAAAAGATCATCATATTTTAATTCTGTATTTATATATATATATATTTATAAAGATTAATAACCTTTCTCTAGTCCAATATAGCTGCCAATATTTTTACTATCTTTATATGTTAAGATGAAGTCAAGGTCGCTTAACTTCAGTATCACGTATATAATGTGTATATATAGTATATATATGTTTCAAATCTTTAATTCGCTTCGGTTATTGTAGGTAACATATTTTTCATGCCCATGAAATGAGTATTTTTCTCATCTCCTATTAAATAATAACTAAAAAGATAATAAAAATAAAACACGCATGTAACATAACAAAAACATCAGGGAGGTTTTATGTTTGAAATAAATAGAAAAGAAAATTGCCCAAGGAAAAATAATTTTTCAATACATAGAAAATGAAGCGCACATATCACAGAAAATCATGACCGTGGAAAACTACCATTCTATTTAATACTTACAATTTTCATGTTCTTAAAAAGAAAAAAATATAGGATTTTTATAAAATGTCTATTAATAATATATGTTTTTCAGTGATTATAATAGTTTGGACAAAAATGATATTTACGGTAACAACGAGTTAGCTTTTCGTGTTGCTGAAAATCACTTGGGTATTCCTGCACTTTTAGATCCAGAAGATATGGTTTGCGTCGAAATACCAGACAGATTATCGATATTGACTTACTTATCACAGTTCTACCAAACTTTCTCATCACAAGGTAATTTAAAGACTGATACCTTTTATTTTTTAAAACTTATTAATAGCATGACATTTAATTATGTATAGAACTTTTAATTTGATAAACTTTTTTGAGTATTGATGTTCAAGCGTATATATTTTTGTAGGTAATATTTGATTGAATTTAATTTTAATAAAACAAGTCACATAATGAGTTTCATAGTAACTACCTATTGAATTTATTTAATAATAAGTTTATTTGACACAATAGTTTATTTTAATAAATGTAAATGTTTATGAGTTTTATATTTTTTCAAAACTACCTAGAAATACGAGTACTGCCTACATAATGATTTGTAATTATGTAAAAAATATTTACATAATATTTTCCGAAAATGCCAATAGTTTTTTTTACTACTAAACATATGCAATGAATATGTAAGAAAAAAAAATAAAATCAAGTCGTGACTATGTGATTTTTTCCTGATAATTTTCTTAAGTAGACTCTTCTACACAGGATGGTAATTTGAAGGCGGTGCATGCGTGCACGTATGTTTAACTTGCCGGAAATGGTGGTAGGAAACCTGTTTATATTGGGTGCGTGTGATCGACTTGGTCTAATGGAAACTGGAAAGGTCTAAAAGACCACCAATGAGGCATAAAAACCTATTAGTAGTTATTATAAATTGGTAAAATTACCCTTTAAAGATTTAGTATAATTATAAATACATATAATAATCGTATACTTAAGTATTTAATTATTTATCCATTTTCTACGATATGATTAAAAGTAAACATTTATTATTTATTTTCTTGCGATCAAATGTAAAATTTATTACTTTAAGTAAATTTTTTACATTCAGTACAGAGTGCATTACTTGATATAATTTTTATTATTTTAATGTCCGTTTCATCCAAATATTGTTTACAAACTAGTTTCCTTAGTGTATTTTTAATAATGACACAATAGTAAATTATACATAATATTAATGTGTATTTAATCTGTATAAGAATGTTTGTCTAATATCCCATAAAGGTATAGACGGTATAGTACTTATACTATTGACATTATTTGGCTTAATAATTTTTAGTTAAATAGTATACATTAATCCGAAATATTAATTATTTTACCCAGATTCTGATTAGATCTAGGTACGTATATGTTGTAATTGATCGTGATCTTCATTGGGTCAGTAGCCGTAACCTTTGAAAAATCATGAAACGCAGTATTATAGGCGGAGTTAAAAACGTTTCTACAATTAGGCCAGTACGTATATGGTATATACTGCTGATTAACTTAGCAGTGCCGTTTGGCAACTCGACATATAACAGGAGAAAGACATCGAGTGTGATAAAGATATGAAAACCGGTTCTCGCAACACTGTTTATAATTTATTAAGGTCACATGTGCGCGTTGATCCCAATGAGAAACTTTCACTGATAGTGATTTTAGATTTGCCCTTTCCACACATTTCCACAATTGCAATGACTTTGGCATAATATCTCAAAATTAATGTACTAGACAAAATTTAATCAACATATTATGTTACATGTTTCTGAAAATTACACAAGATAAACATCCGTTGTTTTGTATACAACATATAACACAATTGTGCAAAACCAACGTTGGCTGATACGGCCCTAACGCAGATCACCTGACCAGTGTCCTTCTGTAGGAAAACAGGTTTTAGTAAAACATCTAACCGTGACTTCAAAATTTGAATTTTGGCTACATTCCAATTCATTTTACACTAGCCGATTAGAAAAAATAGACGAAAAACATTCTCTCAATTTTTGGTTCCATAAGTCGTTTTGATAATTTGACCCTTGTATGAGGTTATATTATTTTAATGTTTAACCTCTTGACCACTAGTCTGTAGATTTAATTTGTACTCGTGTTCGTTTTACACGGAGTTAAACAGTCAAACAGTTTATATTAGGTATACATTGTTGATACTACTACCACTGATTCACTAATTCTACCTACTACTGATTTGTAAGTATAGTATAACTGTGTGAATGACCTAAAAAAATATATTTAAAATGCCTTGTGTGAGCTCTAAATAATTGCAAGTTTATGCTATACAATTATTACCACCACGCATTTCGTAACAAGAACAGTATTTATTGTTCTTTCATTTTCATTCATTATATAAAGTAAATTGAAGATCACGTTTAATAGTATTAACGTACCTACTTATTATTGTAGGCTGATGTCGTTTACCTTTTGGCTTTCTCTCTTTTTTTTGTTTTATTTTTATAATTTTATTTTTGTTACCATATATTTACGGAAGTTCAGAAATAACGACCTATTATAGGTATTTATTTTTAAGATGGTTGTATTAACTTTATACGGTGAAATATTTAATACATTAAGAAAAATTGTAGAATTGACCTACACTAAATTTTAAGTGCTTTGGTCACATAATGCAAAAACTGATTTTATTGAATTAGTTTATAAAATATTTCTTATTACGTTTGTTTGTGTTTTATACTATTGTAATATTTATATTCATAAAAGTTGGTAAGTAAATGAGTTAATAACTATTTTATTTTTATTTCGACATTTTGTGTTATTTTTCGACTCTTCGTTACTTATTTAGTTATTTAACTTGTTAGTATCTTGGTTAAACTGTCAAGAAAATTAGAATTAAAATGATTTATAGTCAATGTTTATTAGTCATATATAACAGTGCTAATCTTTCATTGGCAAATCCAGGATGCAACCAATTATGATATGTTGTGCTCACAGAATAATAAAATGTACTTTTTTTTAAACTTAGTTTGACTTCCACGCGTCTTAATTCATTATTATGCCCGCCCCGCACACCACTAGCTATTGACTGCTATAATAGTAACTACTATACTACCTACTGCAGTCAGTTTCTTTGACATCGTCTTTCAGTTTTGATTATGATTTCGTTTGTGTCTTTTCTCATTATTAATGTATTTTATTTTTTATATAGCTACGACGCCTGTGAAAACATCACCTGAATCGCCGACCACTGTTGAACGGCCCAGAACTAATACAGGATCCGGTCAAAATGCTCCAACAAAGGTGAACAATTTTATTTTATTTTGTTATTTTTTAATAGAATAATTATTTGAGCCCAATATATTTAATAAACGTGTTAAATAATTATTAATCATAAGCTTTTGCCGTTATTAGAGTAAAAATTTTATTTTTTTAATTCTGCGGAATGTTTTTCTAAATGCGATATAATTGAATACGGCTGATAATACCACCCTGTGTTTTGTGCGTTTTTTTTAATTTTGCCACATTCTATAGAATATAGTGTACAACTTATATGATTTATTATATTTTTGACTTAAAAAAATTTATGATTTATACGTAATTTTTCTATGTTTTGAATTATATTATAAGTAATTTATAATATGTATTTTATAAATAAAATAATTATAATACTCGGCATAAATCTTATGATCGAATATTTCTAGAGTACTTTTATAGTTAATTATAATTTATATTTTTTGACTAAAAGAAATTGCCAAAAAAAATAAATGACTAAATTTAGTATTTAAAATTATTTTCTTGTTTATTTATGGAATAAAACGTGAACTAAATTAAAATTCATTATTTTGATTTTAAAACACACGTTTAAGAAAGTTAAAGTTGTTCATTCATTTAATGGTTCGTTGTTAGACTACTTTTTTACACACTATCACTTGAGTAAATGAGTTAAATATAATAGTGTACTTTTCATAATATTTTAGCGAAGGCACATTAAAGACATCAAACTTAATCTGCCAATTTTTGATTAGATATCAATAATACCTACGATGCGATTTTAAAAACAAAATGTAAAACCATGAAATATTTATTAAAGAATGAAATCGTTATATTCGTAAGTACCTTAGAATAAATTATATATATATATACTGAGTGGTTCTTTTCTTAAATAATACATTCATTATTAAAATGTATTAATATTTTTTTAAATACTTTTTTTTTACATTTAATTTCTAGTCGAATTAAAACAACATTTTTTTTTTTTGTGAATGATAACATTAATTTTAATTCAGTATTCTGAAGTAGAAAATACTTATTTTTTGGAGTATTTTGATCTATACAAATTTAAATTCAGAGGACTACCTATAGTTTATGAGTTATAAGTAAAGTAAGTATTTAAAGTTTATAGGAGTGGAGTAGAGTGGTACCGCAAATTGTTGGTTTACTACTCAGCTTACCTAAATTTAAAAAAAGTAAAAACTTAAAAAATTATAATGATAATAAATATATATATATATATGTATGTATTTTTAATTGTTGTTTTATTTCGATTGGAAATTATGTAAAAAAAAATATTTTCAAAAACTTTAATATATTTTAAAATAATGTGTGTAATATAAAAAGTCTCTCTGTATAAGTAAATATAATTTAAACAAATCGTGGTTGATACATATGTTTTATTTAACTTAAGATTATAAATTTAGACTATGTGTTTCAAGAGTTTCAAGAGTTATATTCGCAACTTATTCTAGAATGAAAACATTTCATTTACATATTTTTGTCATTTTTTTTTTGACGTAATAAATTGTAGTTAGATTTTGTTTTGTTAAATACTATTCTAAGTATTTTGTAAAATGTAAATTAAATTTGTTACTTAAATGGTCTAACACGTTATTATGGTTATCTCAGTTATCTATGTACCTATATATTTTTAATTTTTAATTTTTTTTATTCTTAATATTTGCGAGAATAATAAACTTTGAATTTATTATTTGTATGGTTTGTTATTTTTATTAAGTTTGAATGCATAGTGTTAATAATTTATTACGTCAAAATGTACTATATTTTAATCTTATTATTTATGCATAACCCAAACAGATCGTTATTCTTATGTTTATTTATTTTTATTGTCCAGGAGGACAGCTTGGATCTTATGGGGTCTTATAAGCCTGAGATCTACTGCTAGAAGGTAAAATATATACATGTATATATATTATATTACATGTATGCATGTATGTATAATATATATCATTTTTAAATTAAATTATGCTTTGGGTTGTGTGGTGAAAGTTTTCGTAGATTTTAAACTGCATGTGTAGATTTGCTTAAGTAAATTTTGATTATAGCTTCTACAAAAAACTTAAAATTTATTTTTAAATTAAATGATTATTTATTAGATCTAACCTCAGTATGGAATCATCTATATAATGTGTTTATTTTATTATGTTCAAATGTATTTATAATTTTTAAATAAAACTGACTTGCGCCGTTGAGAACAATATAAAATGTATGCTCCCTAATATAAACATAGAGCGATCCTGTCCCATCAATCTGTATTTTATCAACAATGGCTTAAAAATTTTTTTTATGTTATTTTAAATATTATAAGTTTAATTACAGAGAATTCAATTTGATAAGTTAGATATTCATTGGAAACGTTTAAAATGTATAATTAGATGTTTAGTTATCATAATTTAATTCACTATTTAAGTAGTAAATATAATTGCGTAGCCAATTCTTACAATTCATTTATTTCAAGGTATTAATTTTATGGCAATATAATAGGATATATAAATTATTCCACTTGTTACTTGTTAGGTACATTTATTTATTATTTTTGTTTTTCATTTAAATGTAAAGGTATATTTTTATATTATTATATAACAATAATGAAAACAAATAAATAATTACTTCTTCTAAATGTACATGACATTTAAATGAGTTGAATTGGGTAGTTTCAGAAGAATTATCCAATTTCTAAAAGCCTATCTGTGATTGAATGAATCTTAATGACTTCTTAGTTAGGCACGTACATTGTTATCAATAATCTATCATCATTTAAAATAGTAATCACTAACTATTAATAATTATGAATCTGAAAAAGCAAATTAAATTTATAAGAAATATTCTATTGAAGTATTTTAAAGTTTTTAATTTAATTGCGTAAGATTTATTAAACAATACAATTTATATATTACAAATTACAATTTTATTCATGTTTAATTTACATATTTTATTATATTCATTAGTAAATTATTTATTTATTTAGAAAAACTTTATTTAAAATAAAGATAATAATTTTAACAGTACCTGTTGAACATAAAAAAAGGATAACAATCAAAGATAGTATAAATAAAAAATTACTTATAAAATATAATATAATTTGACATAACAAATAACAAAAAAATTAACAGCATCTTAGTTTACAAATATATCATTATTCATTAGGTTTACACTATATAAATATATATATAAAAATTTATACAGTCCGAATATTTAACAAATATTAATAATAAATTTGCAGATGAGAAATAATTTTTATTAATGAGTTTAATAATAAAATTGTTGCTGTTCCTAATTTTTGAAATTAATAGTACCTATAATTTAATTCTAGGACAGTTTATTTTGTTGTTTATTAATTTATATTAAAATATTTAAAATATTAGATACTTTCTATGACTTTTTAAAATGGTGATTTCAATAAAATGTATGTAGTATTCCATTGTAACAATTGAGGTCTGTCGACGTTTAAAGAATAAATTACATTTAAACTTAAAAAAGAGTTCTGAACGAATTGGAGTGAATCTTGAGTTTATAATACTCGATATACGTATAATATACTTCTTATAAATTATTTAACGTCTGTCACGTTTAATAAATGATAAATCGTATTATAAAATTGTAATATCATTATTTTTAAATTATAATAAATAAATAAATAAATAAATTATTCCGTATCCATATTATATTCATATGTAATGTTCATCGTTTAGCATATGCCAATTTGAAATAATAGATAAAGTTCGTGTATAATAGAGAAAGACAAAACAATAGCAAACAAGGCGTGGTGATTTCACACCCAGTTCCGATTGTAAAATGACTCATAGGTAAAAGTCAACATGTTTTTATAACAAGTCATACCATTCATAATCAAATATTGACCAAAAATCAACAAGTCGGATATTTGTTAATTAAAATTATTATTTTATTTCAAGTTTTATTCATTGGCTGCTATTGTTTAATATCAAATTTAATATCTACCATTGTCTATGTTTAGAGAATACACATAGCCAATGGTATTTAAGAAATTTTTATTTTTAGTTGGATACTTAATTATAACTGTTTCAAATGTCATTACATTAAATTTATTGCGGTTTATCGTTTCTTGTGGTTAACTTATGACCTTGTCAATTGCCGATTTTACCTAATATTTTCACCTATAAGTTAAATTTATTACAGTGAGTTTTTATTTGAAGTAAATTATTTTCAATGGTTTAATTAATTGTAAGCTAATTAGAGAAAATAATAAATATACCTATAACAAAATATTCAAAATTAGTGTCATTAGTTCAGTATTTCATGTTACAGTTCATTTACATTTTGTAGTTTTGTTAAAGTAATAGGTTCTTAATTTTCTGTTAATGATCATATATTTATAATAATATATTCTAATATTGTATAATACTTATTTAATTTTATTATATTTTAAAATACATAATGTTTAATCACGAAAATTAAAATGTTAATAGAACAAAAAGTAAGTTTTCCTTATGATTCTAGTATTGATTAAGAATAGGGTTCTAAATTTGAAATATTTCAATAAAATATTGAAAAATATTTTTTCTTCTTAAAATAAACATGTTCGGTTATAGTTGATTAGAAATAATATATTGATTATACACAAAAAGTATTGATAGTAAATATGCAAAAGTATACACTATACATTTTTGATATTTTTTTCGTAGCGTTTGGGAAAAGATTTTTAGCTCACTAAGCAATAAATCAAATAGTACAAAAAAAAAGTACAACGAATTCCGAGCCCTAGAATTTATCACTTGTATTATTAATTGGATCCTTATTGGTTATTATTATTATTTATTATACATTTTTTCTTTATTTCACACAATAAACCAACTTTTAAAAATTTGACGTTGCAAGTTGATGTGTTTATAAACTTTAAGATAATATAGTAATTTATATTTTATTTTTCATTGAAATGAAGTATTTCAAGAAAATAAATTTCATGAAATTTTAAAACCCTACTCAAGAACATTTAGTTCATTGTAATGTATATGTATTATAATATCTATATTTTTTATATGTATTCACTAATACAATAAACCATTATACCTACTATCTAGTATTACATATTTTAAATTTTTTATGCTATTTTATAAAATATGGAATACTTATAGATATTCATTTATAATTATTCTTGTTTCTAATAATATGTATATACTACCTATTAACTTATTAAAGAACTTAATAATTCATTATATATTATGCTAATTTTTATTTCGTTATTATTTCAAAAGTTAAACTTTGATCGAATTTCTTGTCAACAATTAATTGTTATTTTTAATTAAGGATTGTCACAATCTATATTATAATAATTTTTAATTATTTAGTTTAGCTGGTTTTGGACGTTAGAGCATTCTGAAATAACTAGAATATAGTATAATAAATAATATTCCTAGCACACATTTAATTTTTGCTTATGCAATGCATGTTTGTTTTATAAATATGCCCATCACTAAAAAAAGTAAACACAAAGCAAGTAGTATTAATCTATACTTATAGTTTTGTGAAAATACTGAAGTTTTTCAATGTAATTTCAAAATAAAAAAAAGTATCTTGCTAATTATATATTTACCTGCTGCAGCAGTGTAGTCCTTCCACAATCCATTCGCTATTACTGCCATGGTTAGTGCGCTATATCTGTTTTGCGTCTGTTTCAGTTGGGCGCAGGCGTTGGCGGTTGTAGAGTGTGCAACCAGTCCGTGTTCCTAGCCCAACGTCTGCTCATTTCTGGCCACCTATTCCACCGGACGTGTTTTAAGTGCGCCCGGTGCTCCGCCCTGCTGAGCGTGGCCAACTACTACGAGACGCAGGACGGCAAGTACTGCTGTGAAACGTGCCCGGACGAAGAACGGACGGTGTCGCCGACCGTGTCATTGACGACGGCTACGACGACGACGTCACAGCCTCAACCACCGTCGTTGGTCGGTGACCGCCGGGCGCTGTTCGAAACGCTGGCCGCTGCCGATTGTACAGATGACGTGAAAGCGTCGAAAAAGGCACAGCGGCCGGTCACACTCAGAATGGCCGATCCTTTGACGACCATTACTACCACCGCCGCCGCCGCCGCCGCCGCCACCGAGAAGTCGGCTGTCACGTGCAGCGACGACAACGACAGTGGCGTGGTGGTGGTTAGCGACAAGAAAGAGTCGAGTGAAACAAAAACCTCGGCAAGCATCACTGGCAGTCGCGAAACCCTTTCGGACGTGGTGGCGGTGGTCGCCGACGAGGATGGTGGATCGGCGCCGTCTACCGAGGATCGAACGACAGACGTTGCCACTAATGTTGTCGTACCCGATCAACTGCCCTTACTTCCCGACGTCGGTCCGCCAGTCATATCCTCACCCCCTACTCCGCCGTTGCCGGACGATTCAAATCGACCCGATGACGAAACCGTGGTTGAACCACTGAAACACGTTCAGATCCAGCCGATATCGGATGATCTGAAACAAGTCCTCGAACTTCCTCCGGCCAGTAGAGCTCCGTCCGAAGAGCAGCTAGAATCCCCTGAGGATTACGAAATAAAAACCCTATCCAACAAGTTGCTTAAAATGGATTATTACGAGAGTAATAAAGAGGTACCGGTTCCTAGTCCTAGAAAAAGAATTAAATCTCCGTTAAAAACCAATTACCCTGATAATTTAAATCCTTTCGACGACGAAGATGACGATGATAACAAAAACAAGAACGATAGCACGAATCCGTTCGGATCCGATTTAGAAGACGAAGATCTTTCAGCTAAAAAGAATGTTAGTTTGAATCCGTTTTCGAGCGACGAAGAAGATAACGAGCCTGTTTCTCAGCCTCCGTTGCCAAAACCTAGGTAAGAATTTTCATGTTTTATTTTATTAACCATTATTACGTAAACTAATTTCTGCTTTGAATTTCAATCTTATTGACTTGATATTTTAGATTCTGAACGAAGTGATGAATGTATTGCTTTTACTATGATGTGTGTTTTTTTTTTTTTTTTGTGTCTGACGACAACATTTGGAGCAGTAATAATGCTCCGATTTTTGACTTCAGCCCCTCTTTGAATAGGAAATTGAATCTAGTTGGTACTTTAGGGGGGTCAAAATTAAAATTTTCAAATAGTTTTCAAAAAAATCGAGAAAAACAAAAAAAAAATGACAGAAAAATGGCAATTTTACGGAAAAACCACTTTTCGACAAAATCGATTTTTTGATTTTGCTATAACTCAAAAACCAATCATTGCAAATACTTGAAATTTTCACCAAATGTTTATATTATGGTTATCTCTTTACAGTTAAATTTTCAAAATATTTTGATCATTTTTAAGCTACTTATAGACAATTGAAATTTTCGACTTTTCTAAGTTTTTTTTTCTTCAAATGCCGATAAAAAATTTTTGGGTAGCCAGAAAATCTTGAAAATTTAATACAAGGTTTCTTATAAGTTGTTCTTAAAATGATAAAAAAAAATCCGAAATCGTTAGTCACAATTTTTTTTTATAAGTGCTTAAAGTTCGAATTTATACGAAATATTTCAAAATTTAAATTAAATTTCATACGCTCATAATGCGAATGTTGGCCATAGTAACCATAGTAATATATAAAAACTTACTCTACTCTTTGTTTCAAAATAGAAATATGACAATATTTAAATATAATATATCCTAAACTGACAAATCATCTTCGTTCAGAATCGTTTTTCGTATACAATGATACCTATCATTGCATTCCAATTTAACCTACAAAAGTCTGAGGTTCACCCCACCCCCTAATATACAGCAGAGCGATACCCACTTACCCGCTTTTTTTTTTTTTTTTTTTGTGTCTGACGACAACATTTGGAGCAGTAATAATGCTCCGATTTTTGACTTCAGCCCCTCTTTGAATAGGAAATTGAATCTAGTTGGTACTTTAGAGGGGTCAAAATTAAAATTTTCCAATAGTTTTCAAAAAATTCGAGAATAATAAAAAAAAAATGATAGAAAAATGGCAATTTTACGAAAAACCACTTTTCGACAAAATCGATTTTTTGATTTTGATGTAACTCAAAAACGAATCATTGTAAATACTTGAAATTTTCACCAAATGTTTATATTATGGTTATCTCTTTACAGTTAAATTTTCAACATATTTTTAAGCTACTAATAGACAATTGAAATTTTCGACTTTTCTAATTTTTTTTTCTTCAAATGCCGATAAAAAATTTTTGGGTGGCCAGAAAATCTTGAAAATTTAATACAAGGTTTCTTATAAGTTGTTCTTAAAGTGATAAAAAAAAATCCGAAATCGTTAGTCACAATTTTTTTTTATAAGTGCTTAAAGTTCGAATTTATACGAAATATGTCAACATTTAAATTAAATTTCATACGCTCATAAATCATAATGCGAATGTTGGCCATAGTAGTAACCATAGTAACATATAAAAACTATACTATTTGTTTCAAAATAGAATATATGACAATATTTAAATATAATATATCCTAAACTGACAAATCATCTTCGTTCAGAATCGTTTTTCGTATACAATGATACCTATCATTGCATTAAAATTTAACCTACCATAGTATGAGGTCCACCCCACCCCCTAATATACAGCAGAGCGATACCCACTTACCCGCTTTTTTAAGTTTTGAATTGTAAAATTATTTATAATTATAAACCTATTTGTTACAACTACATTACTATATTATTAGTATTATATTATAGTTATTCTTGTATGTAACAGTGTTATGATGATATTTATAACTGTTATTGTTGTTTTTATTAATTTTTAGTTTTTTAATATGTTTCATAGTATCTTATTAAGTATAATGTTTTATTTTTTTATTGAACTTCTATTAAAAAGTTATTATTACCTACTTATAATAAATTGGTACTGTTTATTCTTATAAACAAAGCGATTTAAACAGTTAAAAGGTTATTTATGTTAATTGAATAATTAATATCACAAAAATAGAATTAATTTCTTAGTATTTGTTAACTTAACTGATAACTTTTTTCTAATAATTATTTTGCACTTTTAAAGACTAATACCTTTATAATATACATAATTATGTTATGTTGCATGAATTTTAATATTTAATATGATTAATTCTTATTTTTTTACAATGTTATTTATTTATATGAACATAATGATACAGTTTATTATGTCACAACTTTAAAAATTCCTGATTAAACTAATATAAATATATTTTTATTTTAGAACGGTTTTATCTCCTATATTGAAACCACGATACCAAACCCACCGTAAGCAAAGTAGTGCTTCCAGTATATCTTCCTATTCAAACACTCCTCGAAAAAAAAAACCAGCCCCACCACCCCCAGTATCAAGACTATCTCTTGGAAACATTGAATACTCAAATAATACGCAGGTGTCATCTCCTAACAGTTTAGAAGATTCCAGTTGTAGTGGAAGTGAACCATCTTCAACCACTAATCAGGAACGATATAGATTACATAAAAGCACACATGGGAAATGGAAACGTAAGAAAGGACCAGCTCCTCAATGTCCAATACCACAAAGGAGACGAATTAAACCTATGCCTATGGAAGATATCAAACAAGAGTTGTTAGATATTGAAATAAAACAGCAAGAGCTTGAGAGACAAGGAGTTAAATTGGAAAAAGATATAAGATTAAAGTGTAATGAAGGTATGTATAAGGTATAATCTATTATATACATTTATTATTTTCAAACATTTTGTTTTAGATTTGAACAATGTTGATGTAGAAGAAATGGTATTGCAATTGTTTGAATTAGTAAATGAAAAAAATGAACTGTTCAGAAAACATGCTGAACTTATGTATCTGTATGTACTTGATAAAAACAATTTATTACAATGTAACTTTCTAACAAAAGATTATTTTTAGGCGAAAACAGCATAATTTTGAAGAAGAACACGCTGAATTAGAATATCAAATACGTGTATTAATGTCTAAGCCAGATCACACTAAAACAGATACAGAAAAAGCACGAGAAGAAGAACTTATCCGAAGGTTTGTGTCCACAATGAATATAATTATATAAAAAGACCAAATTGTTTTTAAAATTTATTATTTTTTTCAATAGATTGGTTGAAGTTGTTGAAAGACGTAATGAAATTGTTGAAAATTTAGAAAAAGATAGACTGCGTGAAGCTGAAGAAGATCGTAGTGTATTCAATCAAATTGGAACTTTTGCTCAAGGTTCAAAAAATATCCATCGTATAGTTTACTAGTTTAAAAATATGTTTGACATCATTAGTAGTTTGCGGAATGACGTTTTGTTCGTTTTTAAGGTGATTGCATGTGTGAAGTGTATGACATCAATTTGCTTTTATAACCCTGTGTTGCCTGTTTTATTTAAGACTTAAATACTTTAAACTATACTACAATTACTGCCTCTGTCTCTCTAGTAAAATGGTATACATTAAATTAATTAATAAGGAATAAAATATAACATTAAATATCGAAAAAAAATTGACAAAGAATCATGGATTACTTTACTCATTATAAAGGAATATGAAGATATTCTAGGTTTTTCTTTATTGGTTGCAAGAGGGACAGAAATAGTTAATTTTTGTTCATGTTAATTTACCATTAAAGGTGTGTGCTTATGTATGATATCTGGTCATTACTGGTTTTAATACTTTTTAATTTTTTTGTTGTCTTGTATTATATTTTAGCTTGAAATCCTATAACACCTAGTTACTACTAGCTTTTAAAAATATTTGTTTTATATCTTAAGAGGACGCAACACCTGTATGTGTTGTCTCTGTCTTACAAGTGCGCAACATAGCAAATTTATACTCAGCAGATCATGTTTAGCTCTGTTAGTTTAAAAGTACGAATGAATTAGCCTATTATGAAACTTGATGGTAAGAACATTATCTGTGTTTGTATGTTGGTTTCTTATGATTATTCAGTTTTTAAGTGAGTTATGAATATTTTTAATTTATGCTATATTATATATGCATAATTTGCTAAAAAATTATACTATCATAAAAAAACCAACATACAAACACAGAAAATGTTCCTACCATCTAGTTTCATAATATGTTGCTTCACTCTAATTTTTAAACTAACGGGGCTAAAGATAATCTGCTGAGCGTAAATTTTCTGTGTTATGTACTTGTAAGACGGAGACAACACATGTTGGTGTGATGCCGTCTTAACATTTCCGTGTTCTTTTCCAAAATAACTGTTGCTATATAGTTAGTTGCTTTTTGTTGTATTCAAAATTAAAATTGCAAACTTAAATAAAGTTTCATTTTTAATGTTAACACTATTTAAGTACAATTACTAAATATTTAATATAATTTATTTGACTAATTAAATTATGCTTAACTAGAATAGAGAATTGTGAATATAAAATTTTAAATATTTTAATCTTAAATAAAACATTAGGTGATTTACCAGTCTACAAAATTGTTATGCAGTCTAATATGTATTATTTAGCATTATGAGAACTAATTATAGTATCAAACTATAATATCAAAAATAAAACAGATATAATTTAATATTAATTTTTAGGTGGATAGGGTTAAATGTAAATTTAGGCAATTGTAAAAAATTAGTTTATTAAATGATATTATTATTTTATATGTTTTATGATGCTAATAAAAAAAATAACAGAGATTTTAAAAAACATTTTGAATTCATTTTTTTAACCTAACTGAAATATATTAATTTATTACTTATTTGTTTATAATTTACATTTAAACGCAAAATATCTATATTTATTATATAATTAATATTCTACTGCGACTATATAATATATTTCAAAAATCTTTACTCTAATTTTATAAAGAAAATCTGATACACAATGATGAAGATTTATATGCATTTAATTTATATTCAATACTTGTATTTATTTTTTTATCATTGTATAATTTAAAAAGCTTATAATCTTTTAACACTTAGACGTGTATGATTTATTTAAGGGGATTTGATACCGTAATTTCTGTTTTTGTCTAATACACGCGTGACATAGGATTTTAGACGGATCCTTTGCCAATCATACCAATTGATCTAATGAAGCGATAAAAATTTTGAAAACAGATTTAAATTTGTCGTCAAGTCTGTTTGGAATCGACTTTCTCACATTTTTAATATTTTCTTCCAAATTTCTAAAAAAATTATGTTGAAAAAAAGTAATAAAAATTGCCGTATTTCAATTTTTGGAGAAGTTAAAATCAAAAAGTCAAAAAACTGGGAAAGTCAATTTCAAGTAAACTCAATGACAAATTTAAATCTATTTTTAGAATTTTTATCGCTTCATTGGATCAATTGATATGATTGGCAAAAGATCCGTCCAAAATACTATGTCACGCGTGCGTTAGATAAATACAGAACATCATGGTATTGAATGCACTTAATATATGATTTTTATTTATGTAAACTATCACAAAATACATATTATCTTGACTTATTATATTTATTTGCTTGTGTGAATAGTAAATAGTAATCAAATTTAGTACTTTTAATTTATGCTTCTTTATTAAATATTTTAGAAAAGTTGCTTAAAAATTAAATGGCTTTAATGTTTGTATTTGTTTTTTTCGTATTTTATAAAAAATAATAGATTAAGATGCCCTCTGCTGTTATTATTAAATAAATTATCTAAAAAGTGTTATAATCAAGGTGGAAACTAAAATATTTTATGATTATTATTATTATTATTATATGATTTGAAAGTGTTATTGAATTGCAAAAATTTGGAAAATTAGCACAGTGTCTCTTAAGACATTTTTTTTTTTTGTAAAAATTATTGATTATAATGTTTGTAAACTAATTATTTCTTATATATTTTTTCTATTCTTTTAGATGAAACCTTGCCATGTATCAAACCAGTTAATACCACAGTTATGGAAGGCAAAAAGAACTTTTCCAAAAGACTATTGAAGAATATCAAAAAGGTAAAATCAAAAAAAGATAAACAGGAAGTTGCATCACCGTCTCAATCGCCCTCAAATTCCTCTCATAGCAAAGGCACTTTAAAAAAGTTTATGACGCTAGGCCATTCGTCTAAGAAATTGTTAAGGCCTAAATCCAGTTAGAACCATTATTGTATTAAAATTGTGAACTGAAGAATTATTGTACTATATTACTATAAGAAGTTACAATTGATTTAATTATAATTATATATTTCGAAATTGTATATTTTACTTTTCTGTGCAATTGTACTTTTTTGAAATGTTATGTAAGCTGGCAACATATTGTTAATTTTATATTATTAAATATTTTTGTTGCAATTTAAAGAGCTATGTAGTTGTTATCAATTGTATTATTTGTGGCATTACTTAAATAATTGAACATATCATATACTCGATTGAGTATCATATGAATATGAATATCAATATATATAAATATATATCAATAATATATAAAATAATAATAATAATAATATATATATATCAATATCATATGAATTGCTAGTTTTACATGTGTATAATATTTATGTAAGTTCGTGTCTGGACCACACGTTATCCGCGTATCGTTTTTAATAGCTACCGATAGCAGTAATAGCAGCAATTACGTCGCACTGGTAAAGTAATGTATAATATCAACATCTTAGGTATAAAGTCCACTAGATAATCACTGTATCGTAAACTAACCTGTGCCTACGGGTGATAAGCCCGCTACTTACATTCGATAACTACACACACACTAACAAAATGATCCCAACAAATTCTAAACATGAACGCAAAATACCTCCTATAACTATCAGGAAAAATAAAATAATACGCTCAGGTACTGACAATTCTGAACCTCCAACTCCCAACTCCGATACTGAATTTAAATCACCAAGACATACGTCAAAAGCCTTCGACCTGCCAACCAAAAGCCCCATCAAAGCCACACCAAATCGCTATGCTATACTAGTCGAAAACACCGTAATAAATGATCAAGAAATGCCCAACTGCAACAACGATAACGCACACACCTCACAAACAGATAATCAAAGCAATTATAACATCCAACCACAAACAAACGATAGCACTCTTAAAATACCACCGCTATTCATAGCTAATATAACAAAATTCACACAGTTTCGACTTGAAATATCAGAAGTCATTATTAATGATTTTACCGCCTCATCCAAGAACGATAAAATAAAAGTTAATGTAGAAACCATAGACGACTTCCGCACCTTAACCAAATTTCTCGATGATAAAATATATGAATACTATACATACAGATTAAAAAAAGCGGGTAAGTGAGTATCGCTCTGCTGTACATTTGGGGGTGGGGTGGACTCGGACTAAGGTAGGTTAAATTTGAATGCAATGATAGGTATCATTGTATACGAAAAACGATTCTGAACGGAGATGATTTGTCAGTCTAGGATATATTATGAAAAAATCGAAAAAAATTTATTAGTTAAACGTTATTTTACACGTGTATTTTTGATTTCAAATTAAAATTTAAACTTTAAACACACGTAACATTTTTTAAATTGAACAATCCTCAAACTTTTTTATAATTATTCTAAGCTTAACTTATGGACAGCATAGTATTAAATTGTCAATTCTTAGCTTTTGATAGAAAAATATTTATAAATTTTTAACTACCAAATAGTGAAAAATATTCATGATTTTGACGAATTTTTGTCAATATTTGAACTTCAAATGCTAATAAAAAAAAATTGTGCCTATGTATTTTTATAATTTTTGAATGAGAGTTAGAACAAGTTATGTGGACCCTTCTATTAAATTTTCAAGTAATTTGTCCCAGCTACATTTTTTTTATCAACATTTATAAAAAAAAAATAAAAAAAAATTGAAAATTTCAATTGTCTATAAATAGCTCAAAAAAAGTCAAAATATTTTGAAAATCAAATCATGTAAAGAAAATGGCAATCTAAATAACTGGTAAAATTTTCAAGTGTTTATGACTTATACTGTTTGAATAACAACAAATATCAAATATCGTTTGAGGCTAAACCGTTATTTAACGCGGTTTTGTAAAAATTTAAATTTCAAACACTCATAAAAATTTTTTGTCTGAATCCGGTCGAGTTTTTTTTACAGATAATTGAAAAACAATTTATGGAGAACCTTGTACCAAATTTTCAAAACTTAGTTATAAAAGAAAAAAATTTTACGATTTTTCAACCACAAAATTACTTGCAAATTTTCGCAATTTTGACATATTTCGTATAAATTCGAACTTTTAGCACTTATAAAAAAAAATTGTGACTAACGATTTCGGATTTTTTTTTATCACTTTAAGAACAACTAATAAGAAATCTTGTATTAAATTTTCAAGATTTTCTGGCCGTCCAAAAAAATTTTATCGTTATTTTAAAAAAAAATACTAAAAAAAATTAAAAATTTCAATTGTCTATAAATAGCTCAAAAAAAGTCAAAATTCTTTGAAAATTTAACTGTGTATGGAGAACGCTAATGTTAACATTTGATAAAAATTTCAAGTGTTTACATCGATTAGTTTTTGAGTTATAGCAAAATAAAAAATTCGATTTTGTCGAAAACCGGTTATGCGTAAAAATTCCCGTTTTTCTGTCATTTTTTTTATGTTTTTCTCGATTTTTTTGAAAACTGTTGGAAAATGTTTACTTTTCACCTCTATAATGCACCAAGGATATCCACTTTGCCATCGGAAACCACCCCCAAAGTTTGAAATTGAAGCATTATTTCGACTAGTTATGCTGTACACAGACACAAAAACAAAAAAAAAAACAAAAAAAAAAACAAAAAAAAAAACAAAAAAAAAAACAAAAAAAAAAAAAAAAAAAAAAACACACATCATTGTAAAATCAATACATTCATCACTCCGTTCAGAATCTAAAACGAAAAAGACATTTCCGCAATAATTAGAAACTTACCCACATGAATAATCGAATTTGAAGTTATGGAAGAACTAAGAAGACTAAATTTTCTCGTTAAATCCGTCTTAAAACTAAACAACAAAAATAAGACACCAACCCCACTAATGGTATTACAACTGGAAAACAACCCTTTATCACAAGACATTTTTAAACTAAAAAAATTGCTAAATTGCATAATAATCACCGAACCACGCCGAAAATCAAAAGATCCTCCACAGTGCACAAACTGTCAGAGATATGGTCACATTCACAAATCGTGCAAACTTCAGCCTCGTTGCGTAGAATGTAACGAACCGCACCACTACTCTAACTGTGAAAAATCATCAAATACACCTCCTACCTGTGTCAACTGCAACGAAACGCACCCGGCAAACTATTAAGGCTGTGCCTACTTCAAAACAATCAAAAGCAAAAATCCAAACAATTCCCAAAAACATCCACATCATATGCAGATATAACTAAAGGGAAAATAAACAGCACAAATTTACTTAGTTCAGAACAATTACCAAATGTCCCACTAAACGATAACCTACAAAAAACAAACACAGAATTTATTGAAAACATTCTCCAAAATATCATAAGCTCAATCCTTAACTCGATAACAAATAATCTATCTCTTCAAAACTTAAATGTCTGTAATTAACTTAAATGGCATTAATTTAGTTAACTGGAACGCCAACGGCATCAAATCAAAAAAATTATCACTTGTAGAATTCTTAACGAGGCACAAAATAGACATTGTCTGTATTACAGAAACCTACCTAAAAAATCACGAAACGTTCAAGATAAATAGCTATAACATCTACAGAAAATACATAGACCATATACATTCATCCGGAGGAGTGGCCATCTTAATCGAAAAAAATATAAAGCATTACTAATCAATTACTCCCAACATGATCAGCTTAGAAGCCATCTCAATAACTATTTCGACTAACAAACATCAAATAAAAAGCATCTCGGCCTACAACCCACCTAACAAAAAATCCAAAAAGAAGACATTTCAAAAATATTTGATAACCACCCAACAATACTCCTAGGTGATCTAAACTCTAAAAACCAAATATGGGGATGTTTAAAAACAAACCCAAATCGAATTAAACTTCTTCAAATCTTATCCGAACTTAGAATACTAATATCCCCACCATCTAAACCAACCTTCCAACGTTCTGGAAGAGTTCCACACATACTTGATATTGCATTAAAATCAAACCTGCCCACCACTCTTCATCATCAAGTCATAAACGAGCTCGACTCCGATCACGTTCCAGTCATCACTACTCTTAATGAGCCTTTAATAATGAACCAGTGCACCCCAAAACTAATAACTGCACCAATTAATTGGCAAACGTTCAGAGAAAAACTAAACACAAACCTAAGCTGCACCAGACAATATAAAAATCCAGAAGACATAAACACTAGCATAGAATACTTAACGAATACAATAAAAGAGTCAATCAACCAAGCAATAATCAAAAATAACAAAACCATCAACCATCCACCTGCAGACTCTCCCAACCTCGATCCAAAATCTTATAAAACAAAAACACAAAGCGAGAAGAATTTGGCAGAATACTAGAAACCTTGCAGTCAAACGAAGGCTCAACCAACTCATCAGAAGAGTTAAATGGGAATTGGACAACTTTAGACACAACTCTTATTCTTATAGTGCATATCTTAAAAAAATAAACCCTAATGACTCGAGTCTCTGGCTAGCCACCAAACGTCTACTTAAACAACATAACGTAATTCCCCCTTTGAAAAACGGACCAGCAATATTCGAAACAAATACTGAAAAGACCGAAGTTCTCGCAAACTATTTCGCATCCTGCTTCACCTCCACAGATGAAGGTGCCGTCTATAATGATCAAAACACCACGAACCTTGATATTTACCATTTACTACCAAATGATTTCAACGTCGATTCAAATGGCAGCATTTCCCCTACATCTCCCATGAAATACAAAAAATAATTGTCAAACTAGCAAATAAAAAAAGCCCAGGCCATGACTTAATCACCAATAAAATCTTAAAAAACGTAACACCCAAAGTACTATCCTACCTAGCTAGCCTTTACAATTCAGCCATGCGTTTCGGAACATTCCCGTCATCTTGGAAAGATGCCATTATAATTCCAATACATAAACCAGGGAAACTGGCCCACTCTCCATCAAGTTATAGACCAATTAGCCTTCTTCCTTCTTTATCAAAACTACGAAAGGATATTGCTCAGTAGACTAAAATCATTCACACAAATCATCCCGAAACATCAATTTGGATTCAAAACGCACCACGCCACCACTCAACATGCCATCAAATTCAACGAATCTCGGAGATAATCGTAAGTGGCTTTGAAAACAAACTATATACAACGGCTGTCTTCCTCGATGTAACGCAAGCCTTCGACAAAGTATGGCACCATGGACTTGAACAAAAATTGAATTCTCTAGCTCTTTCCAAATATTTATTAAAAACCATAATATCTTTCATATCGGATCAAACGTTCCAAGTTAGAATTGGAACACAACTCTCTCAACCTCAAAAAATACAAGCAGGAGTCCCCCAAGGCTAAATTGTAGGTCCAACCTTATTCAACATCTACTGCCATGACATACCAACTCCTCCAAACTCACAGCTGGCGATGTGTGCGGATGATACAACAATTATAACCCAAAGCAACTCCCTAGAATCTTCAATTCAAAATCTTCAAACAGCCCTAAACACAGTGACCTCTTGGTTCAAAACATGGAAACTAAACCTCAACCCAACAAAAAACGCAGCAAAAATATTTTCTTTAAAACGATACAAAGATCCCCAACTCATTTATATTGACAACCAACCAATACAATGGAACAAGAAAGATGACTCCGTCAAGTACCTTGGAGTATTCTTAGACGAAAAATTAACATAGAAAATTCATATAAACAAAAAACTCACCCAAGGCTATGCAAGAATGAACACCCGCTATCCTCCAGTTAACTTCAAATCAACCCTCCAAATGAAATCGTCCATCTTACTATACACCTCAATAATCTGGCCATTAGTCACTTATGCCTGCCCAACATGGGCGGCAGCTTCCCCTACAAAAATCAAAAAAATCTAAATTCTTCAAAATAAATTTCTTAGAATATGTCTCAAAGCCCCATGGTTTATGAGAAATAAGCAAATTCATAATGACACAGGAATTCCTCTTCTCCAAGACTGGATAAAAATACAATATAAAAACTTTCACGCAAACCTTAAGACATCCGATGGCGCGCACTTCTACAACCTGGGAACAAAAACAAAAAATCGGCGTCTAAAACCACGACTACCCCAAGATGTTCTCCTATCACAATCAAGCGAAGACGAAGACCAAATTTAATTTAATTTACCATTAAAAATAAACTTTAACTAACATTGCATGACGTATACTTCATAATATCACTATAACACTAACAAATAATATTAGTATTTCGTAATTTGTCATTAATTAAAAACTGTTAACAAACTTGTAATAGCATGTACAATATGCTGAAACATTTTAATTTTAATAAATAAATAAAAAAAAAAAAAATATTTATGTAACTATCACTTTTGTACTTAAGAAGTATTACCATTGATTTTATAATATACAGATAAGCCATACGGCTGTTGATTTAGAAACACGAATAATAGTAAAGCAAAAATCCGATAGATCGCATAGCGTTATTTATAATCGATAAAATAATATAATTATTCACGACGCGCGGCGGCCGATGGTGTTGGCTTTCTTAGATTAGATTATTATAAAACCGGTTTGGATAGGCTTTTTCTGTTAGATGAAATATTGAAATGAAATAATAAATAATATTATTTAAATCACCAATTACTATAATAATAATTATTAAATTATTAATAAAATATAGTATGAAATGTTTTAAACCAAACCAATACGACAAGTATAAAAATAATCATACATAGATATTAATATTAAATAATTTATTTCATTAATAATTCTATACATTAGATAAAATTTTTAACTTAGTTAATTTCGACTGTCTTGTTGTTATTGAATGATCTTTGCATTTCTTAAATATTTTACAAGTCAATAATTTGTCTAGAATGAAGAGTTTGTGGTCTGCGCATTCTTCATTTTCATGGAGCCAGTTACGACGTTTAAACCATGTCATAAATATTTTTTTAATATTTTTAGATTTTGAACAGAGTGATGAATGTATTGATATTACAATGATGTGTGTTTTTTTTTTGTGTCTGTGTACAGCATAACTAGTCGAAATAATGCTTCAATTTCAAACTTTGGGGGTGGTTTCCGATGGCAAAGTGGATATCCTTGGTGCATTATAGAGGTCAAAAGTAAACATTTTCTAACAGTTTTCAAAAAAATCGAGAAAAAAAAAAAATGACAGAAAAACGGGAATTTTTACGCAAAACCAGTTTTCGACCAAATCGATTTTTTGATTTTGTTGCAACTCAAAAACGAATCATTGTAAATACTTGAAATTTTCACAAAATGTTTATATTATGTTTATCTATTTACGGTTAAATTTTCAAAATATTTTGACCATTTTTAAGCTACTTATAGAGAATTGAAATTTTCGACTTTTCTAAATTTTTTTTCTTCAAATACCGATAAAAAAAATTTGACTATCCAAAAAATCTTTAAAATTTAATACCAGGTTTATTGTAAGTTGTACTTATCGTAGTAAATAAAAATCAAAAATCGTTAGTCACAATTTTTATTTCTAAGCATTTAAAGTTCAAATGATTACGAAATATATCAAAATTTAAATTAAATTTCATACGCTCATAATGCGTATGTTGGCCAAATACAGATACTATAAAGTAACTATAGTAACATAATATATTAACTATACTATTTGTTTCAAAATAGAATATATTATATTATTATATATGACAATATTTAAGTATAATATATCCTAGACTGACAAATCATCTCCGTTCAGAATCGTTTTTCGTATACAATGATACCTAGCATTGCATTTAAATTTAACCTACCCTAGTCCGAGGTCCACCCCACCCCCTAATGTACAGCAGAGCGATACTCACTTACCCGATTTTTTATTCATAATTATGTTACTTTCTTATATAATTTCTCAAGGATTATTTATTTAAAATTCATAAATATTAAATAAATTAAAGTAGAAAAAAAAATGTTTATTGTATATTGTCTTACATTTTTAACATAATTTAAAACTGATTTGTTGGGTTAATAATTTTAGTGATTTACAACACAAACATATTTAATTTATATATAACTATTATTGATATTGCATGCTATTTTTTATAGCATCTCTTTTCAGTTCACCATTTTTCTTAAGTAACATTTCAGTTTCATATATGATAACCTCAGGTTCATTGAATAATATCTCATTTTCTTCATTTCTTATTTCAATATGGTCATCCATATCTATACATAAATTATGCAGTACACGTGATGAAATTATGAATTTCGTTATCTTGTCAACAGAATGTATATCCAACTGCAAAAGTTGCCTAAACCGTGACTTGAGAAGACCAAATGTA
Organism: Schizaphis graminum; assembly: GCA_020882235.1. Taxonomy (NCBI): domain Eukaryota; kingdom Metazoa; phylum Arthropoda; class Insecta; order Hemiptera; family Aphididae; genus Schizaphis; species Schizaphis graminum. The sequence goes on from CM037032.1 coordinate 92,275,904, forward strand.
TTTTCAATTAGCACTCTAGTAGAACTTAATGTTTTATTAAATGTTTTCTGTGATTCGGTTAATTTTCCATAGTCATTGTATGGTACAAGTAACCATTCTCGAATAGGATATGCTCCGTCACCAAGTAAATTGTACTTCTTTTCACACATGGATGGTAGATCTTTACTTAAGTCAGATAAAACAAATACTCTGGCATCGTGTATCTTTTTTTCAGTCTTCCTATGCTGATGTATGGAAGGCAATAAATACACTGATAGGGACAAGTACGCAAAGTACCCCGATGAGTAGTGATGTAAATACTAATAATTCCAATCAATCAATTAACCACCATAACAAAAACAATATAACAAACATTACGAAAAATACGAATATTAGGTACGAATATTAATTATTATTTTATATTTTTATATAAGTATATTATTCATTTTTAAACATATTATAATGTATACATTTTATCATTTAGGTACATACATTGGTACATAGATATAGGTATATATATATATATGTATTTTGAGGCGTCCTCAGCGCGCAACTTCGTCGGCGCAACACCGGAGCATACCGGAGACGCCGCCGACCGCAACGTGCACTTCGATCCACACAACCGTTAACGAAACCGGAACAATCGCAGACAATCACGCACACTGCGCCAAGCCGCCAACCATACACACCGCGAACACTGGACCGTACGGCCGGAAGGCCACGCACAACCCGTGCAGGTACTGCGGAGGTTCGCACTGGAACGGTGACTGCCCCGCAAACGCACTGGTTGTGGGAAATGCCATGTGAGTTGGCGGACAGCTGTTGTCCGCACCGCCGCCTCAAAATACACACACACACGCCAACACCAACAACCTTCGGCATTACCAACGGGGATATAGCCATCAAACGCGCATCGAGTATCGACACGCTCGGCGTCATCATCACCACACACCACGACCCACACTACGAAATTTACACGTGCGCCCTCGGAACGTATACGTAGCACAGAGGTAACCGAAACGGACGCCATGGTAATGGCGGTGCAAAATGTATATATTATAATATGTTTAAAAATGAATAATATATATAAAAATTTAAAATAATAACCATCCGAAAAATAAGAGGTGAAAATTTCACTTTTTATTTTTCGAATGGTTACAATTATAATAATTATTATTCGTAATATTATTATTATTATTATTCGTATTATTATTATTAATTACATCATTACTTATCGGGGTAATTTGGGTACTTGTCCCGGTCCTGATCAATTTATTTATTGCCTTCCATACATATTTGTAGGAAGACGTAATATTGTTAATATCTTTCAATCCCTAAAAAAAAAAAAAACATTGAATATTAGATTTTCTCGTATTTTACTAATTTAAAAACGGAGAGGTTCAACCGGGGAGGCAATTTATTTTACTATAAATACAGAGGGAGAAAAGAAAACAGTTTTTGCTATGTGTGTAAATTTAAGTAGTTAAAATAAAGGGTTTTAAGTTTTTACGTCGTTGCTTATATTTGGTGTCACCTTGTACGTTTGAGTCGAATCTGAAATTGATTAGTTTATGATCGTTGAGGACAAAGGTACTATATTTCGCATTTCTATCTACCTTTGATAACAAAACTAAAACCGGTTAATTCAAGGTCTTTTTGTTACTTAATCAAAGGTAGTTATATATGGATTGAAAAATACATATACGACAATAATTAAAACACCCTTAAATGTTTGTGCAACTGCTACGGGAGTAGGTAGTATTAGTCGGTTCTATCCCCGTTTTTAAAATTACAGGGAGATTGAAAAGCGTTTATCAACGAATTTCCACCTTGAGCGATCAGATTTGTGGGTGCTTCCTATCCCCGTTTTAGATTCTGAACGGAGTGATGAATGTATTGCTTTTACAATGATGTGTGTTTTAGATTCTGAACGAAGTGATGAATGTATTGCTTTTACTATGATGTGTGTTTTTTTTTTTTTTTTTTTTTTTTTTTTGTGTCTGACTCCAACATTTGGAGCAGTAATAATGCTCCGATTTTAGACTTCAGCCCCTCTTTGAATAGGAAATTGAATCTAGTTGGTACTTTAGGGGAGTCAAAATTAAAGTTTTCAAATAGTTTTCAAAAAAATCGAGAAAAACAAAAAAAAAATGACAGAAAAATGGAAATTTTACGGAAAAACCACTTTTGATTTTTTGATTTTGCTGTAACTCAAAAACGAATTATTGTAAATACTTGAAATTTTCACCAAATGTTTATATTATGGTTATCTCTTTACAGTTAAATTTTCAAAATATTTTGACCATTTTTAAGCTACTAATAGACAATTGAAATTTTCGACTTTTCTAAGTTTTTTTTCTTCAAATGCCGATAAAAAATTTTTGGGTGGCCAGAAAATCTTGAAAATTTAATACAAGGTTTCTTATAAGTTGTTCTTAAAATGATAAAAAAAAAATCCGAAATCGTTAGTCACAATTTTTTTTTATAAGTGCTTAAAGTTCGAATTTATACGAAATATTTCAAAATTTAAATTAAATTTCATACGCTCATAATGCGAATATTGGCCATAGTAACCATAGTAACATAATATAAAAACTATACTATTTGTTTCAAAATAGAATATTTGACAATATTTAAATATAATATATCCTAAACTGACAAATCATCTTCGTTCAGAATCGTTTTTCGTATACAATGATACCTATCATTGCATTCAAATTTAACTTTCCATAGTCTGAGGTCCACCCCACCCCCTAATATACAGCAGAGCGATACCCACTTACCCGCTTTTTTAACAGTTACAGGGAGATTTTATAAAGTTTATCCACAACTTTTCCCCTTGCGATGGCATTGTCGTCCCCGGGAAAATTTTTACTAAAAATTAGCAAGAAAAATATTACAGTAGGGTTATTAATAAATAACCAGATTTCAATTATTTTGCTATTGGAATGTAAACTTTCAAAGAAAATTATTACACGAAGTTTAGAAGAATGGTTCACACTTATATCTGAATATAACTACAATTCAATTATTAATAATTTGCACACCAAATGTAGACGTGTAAAAATAACTGATAACTATTCATATTCAATCAATGTTAAACATAGTTTAATTACCTTGCATATAAACGAAAATAACTTACATTAGTTTGACAAACATTGACTTCGCCCGTCTCGAGCAAATACAAAATTTGATCTACCTAGTCGACTATGAATTCAAATATAACAAAGCGGGTAAGTGAGTATCGCTCTGCTGTACATTAAGGGGTGGGGTGGACCTCGGACTAGAATGAGAGTTAGAACAAGTTATGTGGACCCTTCTATTAAATTTTCAAGTAATTTGTCCCAGCTAAATTTTTTTTATCAACATTTATAAAAAAAAATTGATTATTTCAAATGCCTATAAATAGCTCAAAAAAAGTCAAAATGTTTTGAAAATCAAATAACGTAAAGAAAATGGCAATCTAAATAACTGGTTAAATTTTCAAGTATTTACGATTTTTAATACTATTTGAATAACAACAAATATCAAAAATCGTTTGAGGATAAACCGTTATTTAACGCGGTTTTGTAAAAATTTAAATTTCAAACACTCATAAAAATTTTTTTTCTGAATCCGGTAGAGTTTTTTTTACAGATATTTGAAGACAAATTTATGGAGAACCTTGTAACAAATTTTCAAAACTTAGCTATAAAAGCAAAAAATTTTACGATTTTTCAACCACAAAATTACTCGCAAATTTCCGCAATTTTGACATCAAATGATGTTTTCAAATCTCCCTGTAATTTTAAAAACGGGGATAGAACCGAATAATACTACCTACTTACGGGCTTAGAAGTTTGTTTTACAGACGTACGAAATACATTTTCAGTTGTGACTTACCCTTATCGGTTCCGAATGTTCCGATATCCTATTTTCGATTATTATAATGGTGGTTAATAAATAAAATATTATACATACAAAAACAACACGTCATAACACTTTATAATACATGATTTTTTTTGTGAGTATGGTTGGTATAATATCTTCTTCAATCTATAACATAAGAATAGTTATTAATTATTATTATTTTCACTCGAAAACTTCTTTGAAACTTACTTGTACGACACACGATTGGTTTTTGTCCATTTCAAACTCATACTAAAAATAATTTATATGAATTGATATTTACTTATATAATAATAATTCAGGTTGCCATGTTCCTGATATTTGTTGTTAGCCAGTTAAATAAGGTTGTTTGAGCAATAATATTATTAACATATTTTTTAATGAGTGTATATTATTTTATATATATATTTTTTTTCAATCAACATTTTCGAAGGACTTATAAGGTAAGAGTAATGAATAGGACTTGATACACAACGTTATTATTTGAATATATATACATATATATTTTATTTACAATTTAAAGCTTTAAACACATTTTTATCTTCATGTTAATAGACGTTAATATAAATCGTAGCAATGTGATTTAAATTTCATACTAAGGTGTTAAGAAACTGAGCATAATATCACTCATTCTCTAAAAGGTGTGATGAGGAGTAATATGTTATAATATAACATATTACATATATTATAGTATACTATACACTCAATGTATAGCATGTTTTCATGATATTTTAGAAATGATCAACACATATTACGTAATATAACGCTTAAAGTTTAATATTATTACTAACGGAATAGTTAATATATATCACGTTAAGATACGAGATTTCATTTTAGGGGTGCATATAATTATCCAACAGACATACCTGTATATCGAACCTACACAGACTGAGAGAAAAATGATATGTAATTTTTTATTTTGTTTTTTTTTTCATGATAGGAAATAATTCTATCCTCATGGTTTCTAATTACTTTCATGGTTAGAAGAATTGACGGGTGACACCACTCCAGACATTTCAACGTGTAGGAAAATCATGAATTCATCGTCAGAGAGTCGGGAGATAAGAAACTCCATAATATTCGATCTATAAACGTGTAATGGTAAACTATTTAATGGCTAAGAGGAGGGAACTATATCGTTATAATAATTATCCCTTAAACTATATCAGGAGTGGTATGTCAACGAATTGATGTGTGTATGAAAAAATGTGCACACGTACGCATACCGCTCCTGATAAGAGGTGGATTAATATAAATCGTGAGGAAATTAATAAAGAAATAAATTTAAAACTGGGTCCTGCCTCTTCGATAATAACAGATTATCATTTTATTCGCGATATTCGGAGATTACTTGATGTTCAACTGGCTGTCACGCTAGCCGATGCACTTGTATATTCAAATAAGTGGTGAGGTTATTTATGTAATAAATGCTTCTTCACCCACCAAAGGTATCCATTCGAATATATAAAATTTTTAGAAATATATCCATTAATGAACTATGTGACATATAAGTTTATAATAAATAATTGCTTCAAAATATAATCTGTTGTTAATTAATTCATAAGTATTTAACATTATTTAGTATAGAGTTTAAATGTATATATATAAATAATTTATATTAATCTACATTGTCTTAATAATCACTACATTGTATATATGTTTAATATTAATACCTTTAACATTGTTAAAAAATATTTTCATGTCTAGTTAGTTTCTATATTATGATCTATGATATGTATAATGTATATCGATTAAATTGTTTTAATTAAATTTATATATTATGTTTCGTATATATAGTAAAATATATATAATAGTATATATACAATATATTTCAAAAACTGATGTACTTACTGTTCTGTCGCTACCTTTGCAATGGTTAGGTTATAGTAATGTAATATAGTAATAATAATCATAATGACACTTTATTTTATTAAACTTAATTATTAACGGTGCCCGCTTGCGCACGGCAGACACATTACTGTGTACAACGTCTGTTGCCCCTTATCACAAAATACAATATCAATATATATAACACTTACCTATTAGATAATATATTTATAATACGTTTTTAGTCAATAAGAGTAACTTTTAGGGATGAAAAAGTTAAAAATTGTATATCTTTGATTTATTTTAAAAGCATGTAAAAATGTTGCTTCCTTTAAAAAACACATTAATTAACTGCCTTAACACGTTGTTCTAACTGTTATAAGTAACTATAGGCGTAAGTAGTACCTAATAAGTACCTATTGTGTATTGCCTATACTTACTTAAATTTTCAATAAAGCAAAAAAATATCAAATCAGTGGTAAGTAAATCATCACATACCCAGTGCTTGATTTAGAAAAAAACTAGAAGGGGGACTCAGTGGTTGTTGGATGAACGAGCGTTCCACACAAAATTCAATATCACATTACTGTGCGGATTGCGGAGCAAAGCCCCCCACATCACCTTCAGCCACCCATAATCACCAAAAATCATTAAATTTATTATATAAAAATATTTTAAAATAAAGAAACACTTATTGATTTATTACACATCATCCAATGACATTATAATTTAAATTACGATTTATAAAGATATATAACATGTTATTATAATAATTAATAACTCATCAATACACCTACAAAAAACTTATCATGTATTATTACACCAATACACCAATACGTACACGAATACAGTATTGTGCGACACAAACGTCGTCGATGAACGCTTTTATGGTATACAGTACAACCCGTGGTTGAAGATATAAGTATGACATAAAAGTTTAGCTACCGAGAACAACAAAAATAATATAAATATATGATGCAATTTATTGAATAAAAATAAAAAAACAGTATTGTACATCGACAAATGGGCTTCGAATCAAACGCATATTATATTCGTGTACATTTAAGCAATAACAGTAGAATAAATATCACGTACATCGATCGGCGTCCGCGATCCTATGTGCGAAAATAAAAAGAACGAAGAAAAACGTCCAGCCCGTCCAGGGGACTGTCGTCGGCGGTCGTACTCGTTACCGTAATCGCAACCGCAACGAACGCACGGCTTTCAAAAGATGCAAACTACGCGAATACGAAAAGAACGGGTAGGAAAAAACTCTGGGAAAGTCTTAAAATCCCGTGAAGAGTTTGTATATAATAAATAGTTGTTTAATATTTTAACTTTTATATTTTTTGTCCGAAGGGGGATTTTTCCGTTCGGTGTGTGCCCCCCGGATGCAGTGCCAATATGTTTAGAGATCGATATAGGTTTAAACTATGAACCATTGTGGTTAAGACTTAGGTTTACGTTATTTTGGGTAGCGAAGTGGAACACACATTTCACTATACGACATAATTCGTTAATTGCGACAGTGAATAAGTTACACGTTGATACAGTGTATCAAAATCAGGGTACTTGATTACCTGGAAAAAAAATCTTTTTTTTCAGTTTCACAATTTGGTTTTAGAACTGGTTTGTCTACCAATAACGCTCTTTTTCGGGTTGATAACTTTATTAGAAAAAATATAGATAATATTTTAAAGTAATGGGTATTTTTTTGGATGTACAAAAAGCATTCGATTGTGTAAATCATGAATTATTATTAAGGAAATTAGAAAATTCTGGAATACGAGGAGTTTCAAATAATCTCTTCAGATCTTTTTTGAGTGATAGAACACAAAGTGTTAAATGTGATGACTTTTCTAGTGAATCGCTTAATGTATCTTGTGGTGTACCACAAGGCACTGTATTAGGTCCCTTATTGTTTATTATTTTCATAAATGATCTATTAAAAATAAAAACTAATTCAAGTTCTGAAATACTAAGCTTTGCTGACGATACAGCTATCTTATTATCCGAATCAACAGTTGATATACTATATGCTGAAGTCAATAAATTATTAAATACTATTTACACTTGGTTTTGTAAAAATAAATTAAAATTAAATCTGATTAAATCTAAACATATTTGTTTTGAACAAAAAGCTTCAAATAGCTTGTTAAGAAATAACCGGATTGTTCATTCGTTAAAATGTAATTATAATATTAGTTCAACTTGTAATTCTAAATGTATTGTGCTAGAAAAAGTTAATGAAATAAAATATCTTGGGATAATTGTTGATTATAGATTTAAATGGGAAAGTCATATTAATTATATTAATGATACTTTACGTAAATTCTTTTACTTCTTTAAAGAAGCTAGATATATATATTTAATAATTATTATAAAAGAATGATTTTTCTAGCGTTTGTTCAATCAATTTATTCTTATGGTATTTCTATTTGGGGTGGAGCCGCTAATAATGTTTTATATAGACTTATAGTTACTATTAACTGCATTATCAAATTTTTACTAAATCTTCTCATGACAACTAGTACCTCTTCAATTTATAAAGAAATTAATGTAAAACATTTAAAATGTATTTACAAATTATCGGTGCTTGTTGATTTGTATAAATATAAAAATTTAATAACATTGCTAGATCACGAGCATAATACAAGGTATAAACAAAATATCAATATAATTCTTCCAAACCTTAATAAAGTATTTGGTCAACATAGCGTGTTATATACGGGATTGAAACTATGTCGTTCACTAAATATTAATATAAATGAGTTTAAAAGTGTATTATTATTAAAAAATTATGTAAAACATTTAGATTTAACTAGTTTATAATTTAATAATTTAAATAGTAATTATTTTTGTTCTTTAATATTTTATAATATCGTTAATATGTTTTATGTTTATTTCAACTTATTTGTTTTGTTTTTAATGTAATTACTATTCAACATTTATCCATTATGTCTTCAATTTAAATAATAAGAATCGTGCCCCCAGCACAAGCTTTGCTTATAGGGGGTACTGAAATATTCAATCTTATATTGTTGTAATCATTGTATATATAATTCTATTGTTTCAATAAAGATTATTATTATTATTATAAAAAATGCCCAGTAAATGGACCATCTTGCATACATCTATATATATTGTACCTAAGTTATTTTATATATTCTCAATACAGAAAATTATTTACAAAAAAGTATATTATTATTACATATTTTTTTGTTTAATTGTATTCGTATTTGTACAAATTATTTTTTCATTGTCAGGTGGTCGCTGTGAACGAACCGGGAACTAATGCAGTGGCTATCGTCACGATATAGTATCGTGGGGCGGTTTTCATTTGGGCGAATGACCCAAAATAATATATCGTTTGGGCGAAATTTACAGGGGACTCTAATTTATTCAATATATCGTTTGGGCGAGTTGTAAATATATTTTTATAAAAATGAATTTTTAGAGACTTAGGACTCTCAGCTAACTCTAATTGATATGGTAAAAAATGCATTGTATTGTTATTATCTTAACTAAATTTTTTTTATTAGCATGGTATCTCATATGCCCATTTGTTTAATAAAATTTATTATATTCTTATATAAATATTATCATAATAATATATTGTATTAAAAATCCTAATTAATTATAATAATTAACAATTAGCGTGGTATCTCATGCCCATTTTTTTAATGTAATCGATTATTGTTAATGTTCTGGTTTGATATTCTTCCCATGATTTTAATGTATAGTTTTGTTTTTCTTTAGTATTTTTACGTACCTAATATAGATTTTTTGTGTTGATAGAATTAATTTTTATAAAGTTATAATTTTATAAATAGTTATCACCAATCAGCCGAAACGATATAATAATAATATTGAGTTGAATACATTGTATAGTAAATACGAATATAAAAATTATTGTATAGGTAAGTATGCTACTTCCCTATTATTCCCTGTATTATATATCCCTATATAGTTCATAAATTAATTTGCCTAAATGATCAGTTAATTTCTCGCCCAAATGATATCTACTCTACTCAGGTAAATTTTGGGTTATTCGCCCAAATGAATGACGCCCGTATCGTGCACTTATCAAAATACGACAAGGTGCACGGGATGTTTTCTAGGAAGGTCAGCGCAGACAAAAACAGTATTCACATTGACGGTAATAATTATAATACTATTTTAATATTGACAAAATAATACAAATTGGATGTCGACATAACGGAACATTATTATTATTATTATTGTGTATACTCATGCCTACAGGCAAGGTTAGGTTAAGTAAGTTAGGTCATCCCAAAAGTGTATAGAGAAAAAAGCCTGAAAAAATCAAGTGGAATGCATTACTGCGGTTAATTATAATGTGATACATTCGACAAGAAGGCTCACCGAAGTCAATACAGGAAAGGTGCGTGAAGCATAAAATATGTCTTATAATGAAATATAGTTAGTTATCCTTTTATTGTATTTTTTATATTCTGAGCGGAGTGATAAATGTATTGATTTTACAATGATTTATTTATTTTCTTTTAGTGGATGAGTATTTATTTTTTAATTTTTTTATTATTTGATGTCCGAAAGCAAGTACACTATAACAGTAGTATTGTCGGTGAAATACTTTGATTTTCAAAAATGAAGGTGGTTTTAGATATTTAATTGGATATTGTTTGTACTTTGAAGAGGTTAAACTTGAAAATTTCCAATACTTATCTTTATAATCGGGTAGAACAAACAAAAAATTAAGGAAAACCAGGAATTTTTGTTAAAATTGATTTTGTTTTTTTGACGTAACTCAATAATTTATCAAAATTGCAAAAATTACAAACTTCTTTTAAATTTTATATCTAAGTTTTGAAAATTGAAAACAAGAATCTTCATGATTTATAAGTAGTTCATACTGAAACTTTAAATTGAATTTTGAGTTATTTAAGTTGATATAATTCAAATTTTAATAAGTTTATATAATTTATTAAACAATAATTAAGTATTAACGATAAAATAAATGCAATAGTTTTAGTAAAAATTATATTAATTAACCGTAATACTAAAAGTAAAACCAATTACTTTAATATAATATCGTAAAATGTACTTAGTGACGGGGCTGATACTCTGACAGACCATCTTCGCTCAGAATTGTTTTTCATATACCTACCGGCTACCATGATATATAATTAAATTCAAATTTTACATGCCCATAGGCGCAATTTCAATATAAAAACTGAGGGTGCTTAAGCTCTACACATTCCGGGCATAGCGTTGAATAGCAACTGATTGTAATATTATAAAAAAAGTATTTGAAGGTGCGACTTTTAAAATTGGGGGTGCTAATTCCCCCTAAGCGCCCCCCTTTTTGCGCCTATGTACATGCCTATAACAGTGACCCACTCAAAATCTAATATACTACACAGTGCTACCCACTTTTCTTCCTTTTTAATGTTATATTAATTATATTATTCTTTCTACTTACTTTAGTTTTGTTCCGCAATAATATATAATATATTATCTAGATACACTGAAATAATAATTTTAGAAATATATAGCGGTGAAGAAAGTAATAACTATCGGTGCGTCTTTGCTCGGCATGTTCGTGAAGGGCGTCAACTTCGATAAGTATATAAAAAGTATAATATTACAGAAGTGTTAAATGCCTCGTACACGATTAACTATGTAGTGTGTATAGTGCTATTATTGAATATTATACCATTTATACCTAAAGAAAACAATCGGTGTGAAAAACGGTCTATTGACCACAGCTCATAGTTTCATATACCATAATATAAAATATTAACCCATACTGCTCTTGATAGAACACAACACGTGATAGCTGATAAGTAATTTTTTTTTTAAGGCAATAAATTACAATATTATGTTTTTTGTTGGATTTTTTGTTTCGTTTTAATGCGTCATAAAACATATATATTATTGCGTATTTTAAGTCGAGTTTATAGTCATGATCGAAGTGCATAAAATAAAATGCATTACCAAATTAATTTTTGCATAAAACACAAAGCAATACACCCATTTATTACAAGCAATAAATTCACTTCATTGCTACATAAACTAATATTATGTTATAGGTACAACATTTTAATTATGATTTCACATTTAAAACGTTGGCTCCTGGAAATATTGTGGGTACACATTGTACGGACGCCACAAAAGTCGTAGGATTCGTCACCTTGATTATAGTGCGAAATCGGATGTGTTTCTGCTTAAACTCTATGTAATGTATTATAAAATATTTTAAAATTATAATTTATTATTATATCGTATGCTGTACAGCGCAGTAGTCAAAATGGCTCCGTGGTATATAATGCTAAATATGGATGAAACTAACCACGCGACAGTCGTGTGTGGGTAATGCAATAAGAAAATAAAAAAAAGAGTGAAACATTCATTGCGTATATTTTATGCAATCATTGTGTGTCGCAAGTTATAAATACAAATAAATATTTTGCATCTTATTTTAGGTATTTATACATTGAATATTTCTAAATTATATTTTTTGTTTATTTATAAAAAGTGTTAAAAATCCCATGAAACTAGAAGAAATTAATTATGTTGATTTCATTAGTTATCATAGTTGATTTCAACCAAGTGTTGGCTATATGTGACAAATTCGTGGTGATTACTGTGTGGTATGACAATGAGATGGGCTATTCGAGAAGATTTAGATTTTGGATCACATGGTGAAAGTGGATTAAGATATAGCCGATAGGGAATAATAGCTATTAAGGACGTTCTTAGGTATAGTGGTATTTTTTTTTATTCACACCCGCCATCACGTGTTTCTTAAATTACATTTTTTTATACATATATTTATGACCTAAAAATACTAAATTATATTACCTATTTACCTCTATTTTTTCGGTGTGTACTAGTTGCGGTCATAATCAAAAATTACATACTAATTACGGTCATCCCTCAAAAAGGTTACATACTAGTTGCGGTCACCTCTCAAAAAGGTTACATACTAGTTGCGGTCACTCAAATTATAATAACTAAGTATACTAAATAATATAATATTATTTAATTAGAAAAATTTATTAATCAACATTTTCCTTCCCATTTATATCGAAAAGATAACAGACGTAGTACTGTCTACACTATTATTTTTTGTGTAGGTATGGTAAAAATGTTGATACTTATGTTTAAATTACGTGGTTAAACTTGTGTCAAAATATAGTATATAATAGTAAACTTGTGTCAAAATGTAATATATAATACTATAATAGTATAATAATAATAATAATTTAAAATTTTAAAATTTTGTAGGTATAAATTTAAAGGAAATCGACTTTATAAATATTCAAGCCGATATATTTCACCTTCTTTATAATATTGTATTTGTTGCGCTAAAAAATGCTCTTTTTCTATTGAAATTTTATTAATACGACTGGTTTTTGTACAATTCATTTTTAAATAGCCATTCGTTTGAATTTCATTTAAAGCGTCAATAAATATAAAAATATTAGGGTGAGAGTGGTAAAACATGCTATTGAGCTTTGAATGAAAACTTTCGCATGCATTGGTTGTATACAATTTAATCTATTTTATTTATAAACTTTACAAATAAGTAGTGGTGTTCTCACATATATACGCTGTGTGCATTATATACAGCTATGATAAGCTATGACCGCAACTAAGATATTACCTAAATTGGCGTGACCGCAACTGTTATATCTGTTTATCTCAAAAATCGTCATGACCGCAACTAGTATGCAGCCTATTTTTTCTATTATTTATTTAAAACGTTTTCACAATAAATAAATATATTTATTCAAAATTAGTAATTTATTAATGATGGTGATATTTTTTGACTCAGATGCATAATCTAACCTATAAATGACGAACCCTTTCAATATTGGCCACTGGCTGGTTTTTATATTTATATATATAAAAGTGTTTTAATTTGTAATACAAATTTTGTATTTATATATTTATAAATCTGTTTATGAAGATTAATTTGGTTAAACATAAAAATAAAATTTTTAACTACCTACGTAACTATATATATATATTTGGTGTAGTACCTATATGGCTATATATAATAGGAGTGTTATTAATAGAAACAAAATAAGGGTTAACTAGACTTCTATTGACAGATTGGTGTGTGTAATGTGACCAAGGAGAGTGACGGGTAGGTACTATTAAGCCGTATAGGTAAATATCGAGATTGTTGATGTAAAACAATAAATTTCATTTGTCACATTAGAATGTAGTTGTATTAATTTGTAAGGTTAATTTGTTGTTGTTTAAATTTAAAGAAATATTTATATTATATTTATTGTTAATGATAAATATTCATTGATTCATAAGAATTTTATTCATTTACAAGCTTATTGTTCATAAAATATGGACCATAATATTCAATCCTCAGGAAATCAAATAAAAATTAAAACTATATTTAGGAGATACAAATTATAAAATTAACTTCACAATTCACATGAATTCTTACGTTGATTATAATATGGTGAGTTATGTATTTATAATTTATATAATGAATAATAATTTTACACGGTAACTTTTCAAGTACACTGGTTAAAGTGTTTCTAAAATTATAACAACATCGTAATAATATCTCAAAATAACAGAAAAAACACTATTTTTTTCAAGGCGTACATAAAATATTATAGTGTATATTCATTAACATATTATTATTATTGCACTTTTTGATTACATTATATTAATACTAAAAATACAATTTAACATATGTTTGATATATTTTTACATTAAAAATAAAGTTAGAATATAAAACGAATAATTGAAAGATAAAAGTTGTAATATATTTAACATAAATTATACTCTTCGATACGCATTTTATAGGTATTTTGAAGATAAAAATAATTTTTTTTTAACAAACTACACCACAAATCCAGTTTATGTAAATAATGTAATGAACATACATCATAAAATATATATTGTTTACAATATGATACAAATATTTGGTTATCGATTTAACGTGTGATATTTTTCTGTTGGTCAATTTCAATAAATTTATTCATTTTTTAAAATATTACTTAACGTACATAGACTACTATTTCAAAAAAAATATATATTTTTATCATGCAGATTTTTAACTTCTCAGATAACAATATTTATTGTTCATGGATTGTATTAAAAACTTTAATACTACTGTTTGAACGGTTCAAAAAATATTCATTTTTACTTTTCTAGTCATGTACACATGATTATTGTTTATATCCACAGTGGGTAATTTCATAGTTTTTTTAGGATATATAAGAATCACTGAACTGAATCAAAAATTATAACAATATTTTGATTTTTAAATATCCGTTCACAAATTTATTAATTAATTAATATTTTAATCGATAGAAATTAGTTCATTCCTCAATTTATGAAATTTCAGTTCATTTTATTTTATTTTGTATTTATCTTTAAAACTGTAGAGTTAACTATTTGAAAACAAATCATAAAAGTTTAAAGTCTATGTGATAAAAATGAATAATAAAATAATGTATGTACTCGAAATTCAAATTATGTAAAACTACCATTATTCTTGTACCTAGTTATTTATAAATATGTATTATTTTATTAAGATTTTATTTTATCTTGGTATATACATACGTTTAGTATGGTATGGATACATTTCGAAAACGAATAAATCAAATGCAATCTATTAAATGTTAGTTATTTTGATACATGTCATGTAAGATCAATTTGCTAACTTCAAATAGTCTTCAAATGGTTCTTACATTAGTTACATTTGAATTTGAACGGGTTTCCTCCCATTATTCTGTATTATAAAATGCCTAAAATGATCCCAATTATTTCACAATGCTTAAATAACATTACGTAATAATTGAACTGCACAGTTATCAGTCAAACATGGTATTATTTGAAATATCTAAATTATAAATACTAATACATTGACATTAGAGTACTTACATTAATTTATTGAAAATATGTTTAGATAATTTAATTGAATTATTATTTATTGCACAATGCTATGATTAATTAAATCAATGTTTATTAGATTGCAGTAATGCAGTTATATATAATTGATTAAATATTGTTGAACAATATTTCATTTTGGAATTTATTAGAGATTTTAACTTTGAGTATAAACACCTTTTTCGTGTTTATTTATTAGTATGTACCGTATCTTTACAAGAAGCCAAGCATAACAATAATACCAATTCTTAAAATAAAATATTTATAATGTCATGTGAAATGAGTCGAAAAGAAATATCCCTATTCAATTTATATTACATTTTAACAAATCTCATTTTGCAAACTGTCAAACAATGTTGAAAACGGTAAAAGGAGCAAATATATACTTTACTACGGATATTTTAACCCAGTTAATGTCAGTCATTCAAACGTCGCAATCATTCAATTTTATTAGGATTTGTATTTGTAAAATGGTTGTTTTCGTTAGGTAAAAATGTATTTATCTAGAATAATTTTTACAATGGTAATAGATTTATTTCTTTTACGTTGATAATTTTGATTTTTGAATGCATATTAAGTTAGAATTTATGAGAATTTCCATGATATATACTATATAATATATATATATATATACATATATACTAAACCGATCCATGTAAGTATAATATAATAAATCTTATATCGAGGGATATACCTATAATATGTATTATTAAGAGCATAATATATTAATCAGTAATTATATTTATATATATATATTAGAAATACATTGATACACAAAAAGAAACTTTAAAAAACGTTTGAACAATAATTGGCCATTGGCAAATGTTTTATATTTAATAAAAATAATGTAAATAATCATAATAATAATAAAAAAATGGATTTCATTGAATTAAATTCGTTGGGAAAAGTAAGCTCAACTCTGCAACATGATCTAAAATGAGCGCGAAAGCAAATGTTTAAAAACAGGTAAAAGTTAAAAAAAAAATTACCTTTGATCCCTTGAATGACTTCAATACATTTTTGTCTGTTGACTTAAATTTACTATAATCACAATATAATCTTCGGAAAACCTACAGTGTAGGTCGTTTAAATAACTCATGATGACCCGTTTATGATAATACTATTATAGTATGAATAATGTATTATGTATTCAATAACTATTATGCAATTAAATAATGTTATAATGTTTTAGTAACAGCAGCAGTATTTACAACGATATGGTTTTGTGGGAAATTAATTTTCACGGGCTGTGAGTGAAGCTCTCTATAGGTATTCGGCGGTAGCAATGGTAGTGAGGCAAATTACCTCACCTGAAATTTTGATTAAATAATGTTTAACTAATATACTTTATAGATCATCAAAATACAAATATTTAATTCATCTTAATTTTTAACCTATAATTCATTATTTTAATAAAACATTTTTTTTTAAATGTGTATAAATATAATTCTAAACAGATTTAAAAAAAAAAAAAAAAACAAAATAATACAATACGATGTTAAGCGTAAAGCGATAAAAAAAAAACTGTTTGTCCTGTCAGAATATCCGAGTTGCACAATAATTTATACGATTGTGATATAGGTAGGTAATACACGTTCGAATAATATTTTCATCTAAATTTTTTCGTTTGACTATCTTAAGCAATATAATATTTTCATACACGTTTAATATTACACGTCTCGTTTCAATAAGGTATAATATACTATAATATTATAATATTGTAGGTAGGTATACTATGGCGATCATTGAGTTCACTCGACGGATCGGCATCGCGTTCAGCTGTCGTGTCATTGCGTACAGGAACACCGTTTCGACTTCCGAGAGAATCGCGCACGAGATAATAAATAATAATAATAATGCGGAAACCGACAAAATTCGGTTTCCGTAAACAAATGTAATTTTCACGCGTGCGAGGAGAGTGACGACGAACGCTTCATCGTTGAACAACAACAATAATAATAATAATAATAGAAGTAATGCAGCGCGCCCGAGCCGCCGCCACGATCGTGAGAGCCTTACGCGGACAGTCTGGTAAACCGCGCGAGGCCGTCGTTCGGCGCGCATCCACTTCCGTCGTTGCTGGAAGACGGACTGCTGTAGTAGGCCAGCGACGTGTCTTCGTCGTAGTCATCGCAGCCACCGCCGCCGCCGCTACCGCCGCCGACACCGACACAATCGTCGTCGTCGAAGTCGAAGTCGATGTCCGGGCAGTGGACGCGGCCGCTGCCGGGCCTGCAGTCGTCGATGAACAGCGTGACGGCGGACGACGACAGCTTGTGGCCGCCGACCCTGCGATCGGTCCGGCCGCAGACAGCCACGCCACCGCTACCGCCCTGTTCCGACGCGTACGGTTCGCTCTCCTCGGACATGGCCCTCGTGATCAATATCCGGGGCGACCGTCGCGAGTCGCGCAATATGCGCCGGACGAACGCGCTCCTGTTGGCCACCGCGCACCGGCTGCCCCGGTCCGGTCCGCCGTCGTTGGTGGTCGACGAGTAGCACCGCCTGATGGACGAACCACCGCCGCCGCCGCCGCCGCCGCCACCACCGCTACCGGCGCCGTCGTTGAAGCGGACGTCCGCGTAAAAATTGCCAAAGTCCAGAGCGTTGGCCGAACACGTGGCGCCGGGAAGACGCCTGGCCGGCGCCGGCGGTTCGCCCGTCTCGGACAGGCTCATCAGCGACGACCGGCGGCTGCAGAGCAGCAGCAGCGGCGTGGCCGCGGTCGCCGACCCGGTCTGGGCCGCGGCCGTCTTGCCGTGGCCGGCGGCCGCGGCCACCGGCGTCAGCGACGGTCTGCGCGACCCGCACGCCGACGGCGTCCGGGCCTGGATTTCCTGGTTCACCTCGCACTTTGTCATCATCTTGCGCCGGTAGTTCTGGTACGTCTTCTTCAGCAGCTTGTTCTTGATGCCGTACAGCAGCCCGTTGCACAGCGCCGAACCGGTGATGAGCGCGAACGACAGCGACTTGACCGCCGGATCGGTGCGCGGCGGCGCGCCCACCGCCGCGCACAGTGACTCGTACAGGCACACGCAGTAGTACGGCAGGTAGAACACGGCCAGCGAGCCGACGATCTGGAACACGGCGGAGAACGCGTTGCTCCGGCGCAGCTTGTTGGCCATCGCCGTGGGCAGGAAGAACGGGTTCCGCTGGTGCGTGATGGTCACCTGTGCTGATAGCGTCACTTCGAATATCGCCGACGCTATGCGGTGCCTGTGGTACCGGGCGATCGTGAACACCTGCGAACGATACAATATAGCGACGTATTACGCGGTGTGCAGATCTGCGGTGTGCGCCTACCGACTGTGCTGCGTTTATTTTTTTTTACAAGACTCGGTCGATTTAAAGTTATGTCACTTATAAGTTATAATGTACCTGCTACGTTTTAGAACAGATTTTTTTTTTTTTTTTATACAACTGAAATCTCGCCTAACGTAATTTATCTCTAAATCCTAAAATGTTATTGTTGCATAATTAAGCGGACGCCAAACCCGCATGTGTAGTAGGTATCTGTCTTACTACTATAACGTACATCATGAATTCATAACAAATTTGCGCTCAGCAAAACACATTTTGTGATGATACCTTTAATATTAGAGTAAGTTTCCCTATTATAAAATTTATCGGTAAGAATATTATCTAGACAATTACATATGATTTTATTGATATTATTATTTTAAAGTGAGTTGTAAACATTATAAAATCTTTAGGTGAGAATAATATCATTAAAAGCATATGCCATTATACAGATAATATTTTTACCTTTAAATTTGATAATAGGTAAACTTACTCTAATATTAAAGTTAACATCACGAAATGTATTCTGCTGAATAAAAATTTGTTATGATGTACGTTTGTAAGACAGACAACACATGCGGGTATGGTGGTGTCCTCTTAAACAATTGTAGATATCATAAGTTTTCTAACATTAGTATTTACTATTTAGAGTATGGAAAAAAGTACTTTTCACAAGGCATGGAAAAAAATGTGTTTCTAACTCAAATTATTTTTAGAGTCAATAATAATTTATTAATAATTAATATAATTATAGACTATATACAGGATATTCTTTGGCAAATTAACCTACTTATAACAATAATCAATCTATCATTTCCATAAGGTTTGTGAATAGATCGATCTAAGACTGATCAGTCTTGATTTAATAATAGATCACGAATAAGACCAGTGACAATATGATTTTTATATTTTAAAACTTACTTTTATGTTACATCCAAGTATGATGACACACGGTAGTACTAGAGTAATGGTTGTATAGAAAATGCTATAAAAAATAGTAGCTCGACCTTTGCTGAAATCTGTTGTACAAACAGGTAAGCCCGGTTGATAAGAGTAAGGAACTAACCGGAAAACCGGTGGCAATGAGATCAACAAGCATACAATCCATGTGCAACAGAGTCCCAACATGATTTTGCGGCTGTTTACTAGTGTTCCGTAATGCAACGGTGCCGCAATTGCATAATATCTAAATAAAAATTGTATTAGTGATGTCAATAGTAGGTATTATAATATAATAATTTATTATTTTTTTTATATCATATCCTAATCATTTTAAGTAATCGGCATAATATGTTTTAGAGAATAGTATATAGTAAAGACTAAACTATAGGTTTTTAAGTAACAATTTTTAATTTTACAATATTTGAAATATTTGAAATACTTAAATGTTAAAACAATTTTGTTCAGATTAGTAATTTAAGTGGTAATTGTTTGTTTAATTTAATGGATATGACCTGTAACAGTTTAATATAGGTTTACTTTAATTAGTAAAATATATTTTATTTTCAGAAATTTAGGTAAAATGTATTACTACTATATTGGAAGTTTACACGTATATAATATTTATATAATGATTTAGTAATAGAGCAATAGATACCAACCTGTCACAGTTGAGACCACACACTGTCCAAATGGCCATTGGATGTAGGAAATTAAACAGAAATCCGTGAACAGGACACAACCACGGAGCGACTTTTTCGTACTGGTTAAATGTCTCTGGTAAAATGGACACCAGTACAGAAATGCAGACAATCAAATCCACAGCACTCAAGTGTATAAGCAACACGTTTATCGGTGAACTCGTCTACGAAAAATGTGTAAATACAGATAAATTACATTGATTTTTGTTTTAAATTTATGTTTATAAATGTAATTTAAAATTTATTATAGTGGTTTAATGCAAAAGTAGGAAATTTTCAATATTACATTTTAGATTAACTATTTTTTAATAAATATTTTTTTTTTTTTTACCAGTGGTTGTCGTACTGTTTATTTTTATTTTAAACTGTAATACGTAACGTGATCTCCAGTTAATTACCAGTTGCCTAATAATAAACTATTTTTTAATTTATTTCATTACTAACGGTATTTATTGGTTTTTATAGGAATTTTAAATGGATCTGAATGAATCGGATTTCACAAAGGTGATTCGTTAGGAGTGCAAGGATTTACTTACATATCATTTGACTCTTTTTTTAAATAATTAAAATACTATAATATCTACAAACATTATTGTAAAATGTAAATGTTATAAGATATTATTAGATTTAGGAATATCAAGCCATGGAATTTTAATTTAATATAAAATATAAACATCAAATCTCATATTGTGACAAATTTAATTTAATGTATCTCTAATTATTGTCTATTTCTCGTTTGATTAATTTTCATAAAATTTAGCTAAGAAACGGTTTTACTATTTTATAGAACATTTTAAAAAGAAATAACATATACATGTATTATGGGCATTGTAAAAATCAATAATTTCCTCGTTCTTGTTCAGAATTTAAATGAGAATAGAAGGTAACATATACTTTAATATATAGTATGTAGTTAAACTTTTTTATCGATGCGATACTGAGTGTTTTATAAATTGATATATTTCATATTAATTTAAAACTAAATAATAATAGTTAATCTCATAAGAATAATTGGATGTATTATTATATAACTGCATATATTATGTAAGATGTGTTTTAGTAGAATAACGTGGACGAAGGACGAAAAATAAAAACGACCGTGAACGCGACAATACAATAAAAAGGGAAACTAATTTCCTACTAAAACGCTCTCGTATTTCGTACAAAATTCAATTATTGTGGATAGATTATGTTATTTAACAATGGTGGTTTTGGTCGAGTGATGACTTTTTAACAGTATTATAATACTTGTACATCGGTTGGCTTTATTTTAAATTAACCACTATAATTATTTCATAATATATATTTATTGATTTTATAACTTTCAATTTTGTATATTTTCAAATATTTGAAATTCTGCATTTATTAATTCGTTAATAAAATATCATTTAACTCATAAATATTATTTTACATACAAATTCTAAATATATATATTTTTTTTAAATTGTTTTTCTTGTTTACTGTGTAAAAGTTTAAAACATATCAATATTATTATAATTAATAGTATTTTTTTATGCATCAAAATACAAAAATAATACATACAAAATAGGTACTTATTTATTATTATCCTTCTTCTAAATAACTATGTATTGTACTCAAATATTTTTATATTCCGTTAAAATAATAATAATAGGTATATATTGCTTATAATTATGAGTAGTATAATTTATAATTTATATTTCATAAAATCATAATTATGTGTAAACAAACTAATAAACACAAAAAAATAACACGATTTCGTTATTTATGTCTTAAACTGACTTAAACTAGGTTAGCAAGTTAATTTATTAACCTATTACCTATAACCCGCTATCTCGATAATAGATGTTAATGTTACTATTTCGGTAGGAATATCGGAGAAAAAATGTTAACAATAACGTCAAAAACTATTATATTAGTTACCTAAAATATAGGTTATTGTTTGCGCCTTAGATTAGCCCATTTGGATCCCAAATAAAAAACTTAACACCTTGAATCATAGCTCAAATGTGCCCATTTTGCATGGAACATTGCCGTCAATTATCGTTTAAAAAAGTAAAATCGTACGTAAAATCAAAATTAATAGTCATTAAAAGTAATCATTTTATGACTGTCTTTAATTTCGGTTAACTTCGTTTTTTAATTAGGTATTGGTTTTGACGCGTGCACTACAAATTGTAAAATTCCTTTGAAAGTTATACAGTGAGTACATTTGTTTAAATTGTCTGTTATATTTCTTATCAAGTTGGGAGTAATTGAGTCCTCCTATACAATTGAAGGTATTGATTTTATATGAGCTCATACGTAATTGACCTTTATATTTGATTGAGTAGCTGTGTTATTATGATTTCGAAATACTAATATATTTATTCTCCTTTTAAATAATATGTTTATTATTTAATAATTTAAACCTAAAAAATATTTTGTAGATGAGTTTTGTAAATTTTAGCGTGTATTTTATTTTGTTAAACATATATTTTATTAGAATTTAAAACCGTATAAATTGTGAGTATAAAAAGTATATATATATATATATTGTATTGACTCAGCAATTTCATCAGTACTATTTACAATAAACTATTCACGACTGTATTACGCTCCAATGATAATGTTGAAAACATTTTTAAGAACAAATAATAAGATAAAAGCAGTTTTATAAATACCACTAGTACCTAAATCTATTTTTTTTATAAATCTCAAAAAAGCTTTAGTTAGTACCTTTTTTTTTTTTTTAAACATGAGTATATATTGTTATATATAAAATGGTTTTTCTATTTGAATAAATAAATAAATAATGTATAGATTATATTTTACAATTGTATTTATTTATTTACTTCATACTAAAGAGTTGAACACAGCAATACATAAATACGTATTGATTTGTAAAATATATCATACTCTATTGATCAACATAATATATGAATACAGGTATTATAATTAATTAAAAGAATACGTCATATAAATTATTATATTTTACTGTAAAATGGAATAAAATGGGCAATATAAGTAAGTTATAATAGCAAGGTACTATTTTTTCAGCTCAATAAAAAATTGTCGTTGATAAAATAATAAGGACTATTTATTGAATCCCGGAAAAAAAATCCAAGGAAGAAAAAACCACGGAAAAAATAACCAAAATAAAAAAACCAACAGAAAAAAATACCAAAGGAAAAAAAAACCAATGAAATAAAACCAAAATACATAAAATAAAAGTTAAATAAAAATTAATCAACTATTAAGTAATATAAGTATAATATAATAATAAAAATAGTATAATATAAAAAGTAAAAAATATGAATATATTTAATAATATTAATATATCAGCTGTTATAATTAATTTAAATTATTTACAATAAAATGATAAAAGATATAATCTTAGTCCGTGATATAAATTATCTATAATTACCTAATCGTATGAGCAATTGCTTTTAAAAATGTTGGTATATCTGTAGTATTATAATAGTGTATTATTATAATGTTATAATTTATACATAATTATTGTTTTAATTTATTTTTAACGTCTTCATTAATTTTTCTTTTTTTTTGTATTATACCTAATGACGCTTGTGCCAATTTTGTTTCAAGAAGAGTTTCAAATTATCTTGTCAATATTTATTGTATTATAATATTTATTTTACAAATAGATGGAATAATGCTCTGGGAATATTGATAAACTTGAGGTCATTGGACTATATTTTTATAGATTAGATTATTAGATTAGACTGTCAGTTTATAGGAGACTCCTATTAGGAGTTATAGGATATTAACACCATTAATATAAAATAATTCACAAATGCATTGTTATGAACTGTATAACAAGAATATAATTATTGCATACAATATGAATATAAAATAATAAATGAATGTTTAATAAAGTAATACATTAAAATTATAATAATAAATAATCTCTTGTTCTACAATAATAATAACACAATATTCAAACATGTATCTAAAAATTTGAAAAAAAGTCTATACTTTAATATAATACAATATATTTAAAATTTGGCGGTGGTATGATAAGTGGTATGATCTATGATAACAATTATGGTATGTGATTTTAGCTCGTATAGATACTATATTACTATATAATTTATATTTTGGTTTTATTTTCATTGGTTTTTTTTCCTTTGGTTTTTTTTCTGTTGGTTTTTTTATTTTGGTTATTTTTTCTATGGTTTTTTCTTCCTTGGATTTTTTTTCCGTATACCCTATTTATTATACAATTGTATAATAATGGTAATAAACCTTACCTGTTTGCTAAGTAGTATGACTAATAAGACGTATCCGTTTATGAACGTGGCTAGGGCGGCCACGCCACAGACTGCCAACACGGTCACCAACTCTAGGTCGCCGTTCATCACTCAGCATCACCCGATTAGGATACCTACATCATTCTGAAATTGAAATAATATTGATATATTATAATAAATAAGATAGTCAGTGATTGATACGATTAATGTTCGAGGGAAGGAATGCTCACACTAAACTTTATTACAGATACATTAACTAGTTAAATAGTGATTGAGTGATGTGTGATGAGATTTGTTCACCGTATTCACATTTAGGTTTTATTAACATAAATGTTTTCATTGTTCTATAAATAATTTTTGCATTCGTCTTAAGCATTAACGTTAATTGCTATTTTTATACTGATATGATGGACATTATCAATAAGATTTATCAACACCAGTTTTGATATAAACTTAAGTTTCACATTTTAATTTAAAAATTATTATCCTTTCGATGAAGATTGCTTAAAGATACATATTTTTAATTTTTATATTAACAAGATAAATTAATAATGATATAATTGTTTAATATTTATAATATTATTTTCAAAAATCCAATAGATATAAGTATCGTATAATCGAATGATGTTAATTTAAGTAAATACAATATATTCAATTACTTTTCGTATAGCTATATGAAACTTCGTAGAAATATTCCATAAGTACATTTTTCATTGTTTAGATATTACAAATTAAAAAAATATTGGTGCTTATGTATACATATAAATGTCTAGCAAATAGTGTTTGTGCACTTAATTTAAAAAATATATTCATATTTTTTCTAAATCAAAATATTGTGATAGTTAAAAATGTTTTGTTAAAAAAAAAAAAAAATCGACAAACCAATCTTTGATTGATGTATTACATTGAAATATAAGTTGTACTTTTTAAGCTATAATCCGTGTATATTACTTTATTGTCATGTTTGTATATTATTTAGATATAAAAAATATAGATGCATTCTATAATTTTGTAATTAAAACAATCGGTAAGCTATACCCTCTCTTTCACACATTCACACATGACACATATCTACATAAAACGATTTATGATGGGCATACACATTACTATATATTATCATAATACATTAAAATAATCACATATTATTACTTTATATACATTCAAAATTTACAATTTGCTACAAATGTTTGAGATAGTTCTATTCTTTAATTTATAATATTGTTTTTTCTGTATATAATATATAAACTGTTAATATTATATTAATAACAGTAGCTTTAGAAGTTTATTATAGAATATAATTTATTCAACGTCGATAAGTTTCTTAAATAACTAGCAGTCACGTTTTAAAAATCAGAAAATATTCATCCGTATTTTACTGTTGACATTGTGAATAATTTTAAAAGGATCGTTTTTTTAATAGTAAAATTACTCTTCTCATGCTTCGTATTCATACAACGAAATTTTGTTTTGGTGAGATAGTGGTAATGATATCATAAATTATTTTGTGTTAATAGATATTCAAAATATTATTTATATTTTTTATGACAAAAAACATTATATCATAGTTTAAAAATATATTTTGTCGTAACGCAACATGGATTTTATTATATTGTATATAATTATTTTTAGTAACATTATAATTGCTTAACTATAAACTGTGTTTAATTGTGAAATTTAATTTAAAATCAATGTTAACTGTTAATATCATAACATTCATAACTATAATTAAAAGTCAATGTAAAAAATAATTATCATATAGTAACTTATTAGTTGTATTGAGTTTGAAAGATTTTAATGCTTAATAAATTCGAAATAATAATATATTCTATGATGTATAAAAATGTACGTCAATTGAAATTGAAATTGAAATATATTTGTAAGTATAATCAGTCTACAGTCTGTAATCGATCTATATCGTTATTAAAATTAATAAATGTAAATAGTGTCATCAATTCTAAGGAGCTACCAGGAGTCCAGGATAATAAGTATAATGATAAGGTGTTATATTTAATATCGAAAATCCTGGTTTTGCAAGTCTTACTTATTGAAAATTATAGATATTTTAACAAAATATTTACATTAGTTTTCTATTTTAATAGATTAAACTTTTTCATGAGACACTACTGTATGTAGTTGTGGCATATCAATTTATATCTTAGGATAAATTGTTATGCATCAATAGAAACGATTATACCGTTATGCAATAGGTTTTTATAAGGCTTATAAAAAAAAAAAAAAAAATGAAATAAATGCAAAATATCATATTTTTTTGAACGGAAGAACTTATCACAAATAAGACTGATTCACGGTATCAATTGGAGGCAGCTTAAAAAAAATTACCTGGCTTAGAATATTAAATATTTTGTAAAATAATTTATATTTAATGTATAAATAACAACAATATTTATTGTAACAAACTCAGGAAGTTTGTTGGTCTGATACAAGGATACAAATGTTTTATTTGAAATATGAATGACCTCCATTGTTATCATTTGGGATCTTTACATTCGTGAGTTTACCGGAATCTATTGTTCAAAGAACATCCGGAGTGATAAGGATACATTGAATTATTTTGATATTTTAGGGAAATGCTTAAATGCTCTTGTTATCATTCAATGGCACGAAAATTATACGACAAAAAATATAAAATTACATGTATACACCATATTGTTTACATATATGTAAATTACTATCTCTTGATTATGAAACTAAAATTTGATTCATTTTTGTTTATTCTACACAATTTATAAAATTTGAAGTGTTTTTTACATGCTTTTAAAGTTATTTTTATACAATTTTTTTATTTTAATATGTAAACTTAATTGTAAAAAAGTATTAATTTTTATTTTAAATCTTTCATAATTAAATAATATGACTAAGTTATTAATACCATTGATTATAAATACTAGTATATTATAAAATCAATGGTAATACCTACATAACTTATCAAAAATAATATTTAAATATAAACAACTTAATAACACTTGATGCATTTTTATATAAATATAATAATATGTCAATATATCATGCTACTTAAACAATAAATTCGGGTGTATTACCTTACTTATAATCCTATAGATAAAGTGCAGTATTTTCTATCACTTAACATAATACATGTCAATTTTTAAATTTGATAGAGAAGTCATATGTGACTTTTTGAGCAATCCTATTAAAAATGTAAACAAAAATAAGCATGATACAATAGATTACTATACTTCACTCAGAATATAATGTATAAAAGCATTATGATATGCAATAGAAACCATTTAAATATATTTTTTGTTATTACAACTGAAATGTTGTTCTATGTAACAAGTCTTAATATTACTTATATTATAAATAAGAAAATATTTTCACTATTTTTTAAAAGTTAAAATTATTAATGTAAGTATTAAAATCTATGCATTAATTGAGGAACAACATTAAAAAATTCACTATTGGAACAATACGTAGCATGTTAAAGATAAATAAAATAAGAAAATATGTAGGTAACAAGAAGTTAACAAAAAATATTAGAAGATATTCTCGAAGTTTAGAAAATTTCAAATCTAATAAAATTTATGATATTTCAATAAACAATAAATAATAATATCGATAATGAAAATAGATATAGTTAAAAATAACATTGCCATGGGTTTTTCTGTTTTTGGTTATTTATAAAAAAATTTATTTTGAAAACTTTTGTAATAATTTTGTTTTAAAACTAAATGCATAATCTATATAATATTATAAAATATACATAGTTTATTTCAATCTATTAAGAAGATTTTTTTTAATTTTAAGTTATCATATCATTATTATTATAACTATGGTTAAAACAAAAGTTAAAATAAAAAAGTCTTTTTTTTTTTATAAAATTTTAATTGAACATTTCAAGAGTTTTTAACAAAATATTTTTATAAACAAATATACAAATATTTTAATAATTGCAATGTTTAAATCATTACAATTTTTTTTTATTTTACCTAGGGGTAAAATAAAGACATTTTTTATACATTCTGTTCATAAAATATTTTTATGTATTAAAGTTAAAACGAAAAAATACAATTTAGAACTTAATGTGTGTAATTAATAATTACATTATTAAATTGCGTTGCATCAAAATGCTAGCCCTAATAATTATGAATAATTATTCGGAGAGTTAGATGTTGATTTTGATCGTATCGCAATAATTTTTAATGGCGTGAAAATTTTCAAGTATCTCCACGTAAAGGTGCCAAACTTCATTGAAATAAGGCCTGGTTATATACCTGCACACATTCACTACTTTTATCATTTAGAGGAGTTATTGGTAGATGAAGAGGTAATTCCTAATATAATAAACGTGACGTCTACTGATATTAATAGGTATCTAAACGATTATACGAATGCAGCGTTGTAGGTAATCTGATGATATTTAATAACCCATTCATTTTTTCCCCTTAGAAATTGTAAAATTTAAAACAAAAACGAATAGCCATTACAATATTTTAGTGCACGGCCTTACAAGATAAGGTTTAGCGTCTATTCAGTATGTAGACTATATATACCTTCCTTGTTTATTGAAGCAGATGATGAGTTTCAGATCAAGACCACTGTTATTTTGATAAAAATGTCGACGGTTACGTGCAGCTACGTGTATTGGTAAGGACTTTATCGTTTTTTCAGCGAAAACCACCGATGAATATAAACGAGTAGCATAATCCACTTTGATTTTACTTTCTTGATTTTAATCAAGCTAGTATGGTAAAATAAAAAAATTCTGAATTTTTTTTAAACTTCAAGAATTTGTGTTCAATAGGAAAATGATAAAAATGTAACTCAGTTGTAATGAGTAGGTGGATAATTAAGCTAGCTTTAACATAAAATATTAATGATAGAGATCCGATATCACACCCAAGCGGTATAACGATTTGAATCCACAAAAACGTCCCAAAATTTCTATTTTTTAAATTTTCTCCAAAACT
Organism: Schizaphis graminum; assembly: GCA_020882235.1. NCBI lineage: Eukaryota > Metazoa > Arthropoda > Insecta > Hemiptera > Aphididae > Schizaphis > Schizaphis graminum. Next base: position 92,305,625 of record CM037032.1, read on the forward strand.
ATTATAGCTAAAAAGTTGGTTGATCGCTTATTAAAAAGGAATTATTAAGTAGATAACTGGGAAATGGATTTTGCATTTGGGGGTCTTGTTAGATTCACATTAGTTAGAAAAAGTGCAGTGAAGATTTTCAGATATTTATCTTCAATAGTTACCTCACTACAAAGCTATAAGCTAAAAAACATTAAAAACGCCCAATAAAATGTGTTTTAATGTTTTTTGAAGCTCTTTAGTGAATTAACTATAAATAATAAAGTTCTGAAAATCTTCACTGCAATTGTAATACATTCATGTTGAATACAATTAATAAATTTCTAAAAATTGAAAATCGAGAAAGTTTACATGCCGATTTCTGGCTTGGCAAGCGTTTTTTGCATTGAGCTCAATATTGTATAGTTTCTATTTAAATATTTAATAAATGATCTCTCCGTGTGTACACGATTAAATATTAAAAACATTAAATTACCATCGACTTGCAACCAGCGTTAGGTTTAATTAACCCATCGTGGGTACGATGCGAGCGCACACCCACACATAGATACATATACCATCACAATGAACTCATCACGTTCGGCTAATTACGGTAACGTCTGTAAACGTTTCTGTAACAACCAACGAAATATTGCAATATAAGGGTAAATGTCTTCTGGCTTTATTATCTTCAGAGGTGGCCGTAACACGGAGCTATACACACACACACACACACACACACATAGGTGCTTACATTAATAACCAAAGGTCTACGGTCTATACGTAAACTCACGATCGCTCGCACCACCCACTACTCACGTCATCGCCCGGACCTAGTCGGTTACTGTTGACTGCGCTCAAAGCCAAATAAACTTGGTCGGTACTTTGTGGGGCGCGGGCGAGTGCGGTTAATCTCCCATTTGTTTTAACGAATCAATGCTACCGGTGAACTATGGGTTTCTACGCATAAGCGGTTGACAGGTAGGTGTTAGGCAAACATTATACAGTCGCACAATCCATCGATATATTAATATGTGTGTTATGTATATACTTATAAAATAAATAGCGAATAATGGTGTGGTTTTCTCGGTTACGCGACTTTGGCGGGCGTGACCGTGACATCGCGTGGTGTATATCGGTTTCCGCGGAAACATTGCCGATCGGTATAGGTATATTGTGGTATTGCGGGTCGTTGAACATAAATTAATATTATTATTTATTTGTATTTATATGTAGGTATAAGGTCACCAAACTGTATTAGGTACTGCTGTGTGTGTGTGTCGCGCGTGTAATGAAGAGTTCACGCAGGCCACTCATAAAAAATTAGCATGGGTTTTTTAAAGCTGAAACGCCCGTATAGTGCAAAAGTAGAAAAAACATTAAAAGCTTGAAAATATCCTGAATTTTCGTCCTTTTAAATATTATGTCATTATAGAATAAAGTTGTTCAATACGTGTCATTTACGAATTTTAATTTTTTATACCTCCTTCAGTGTCAGGAAATAATTTTAGTTCTATTTTTCAAATATTATCATACTTGAATACTTCCAATTATTTTTTGATTAGGGCTGATAATGTAGGTGTTGGAACATAAGTGTTCTATCAATTATTATTATTCAGAGAAGATCAGTTTTTATTTTAAACATTGATCTTGAGTCTACATTAAGTCCGTATCGATTCTTAATGTCTAAACTATATTATATATATATTTATATTATGAAAATATATCAAATAATTAATACCTATAAAGCTAATAAAACAGAGATTTTCTTTTTTAACTATTAGGAACAATTTTCCGTCATCATAATATGTTGTTGTGTTCCAAAAATTTTTAAAAATCGTGCAATATGTTTATAAAACCACACACACATATATTATTATACATAGTATTCCAGTGGGCCAAACAATATTAACAATATTGTTTATATTGTTTTACAGCTTTACGATTATTTTTATAGTTTTATAACATATTTAGAAATTATTTGATATTCCCGAGCATATAGTTTTAAGTTCTTTGTATGCATATTTTATTTGATGCATATACTGTATGACGTCAGAACGAAGATTCGTTATCGAAATGTTTGTATTATAAAGTAGTAACGTTATAAATATGTGATCTCCATTCTCCATGCTATGCATCTATCGTAGTCTATTATAGAACTTAAATTTAGGACTAGAAATGCATTATGAATTTTTGAATTTTGAAGCTTACAAGTATATTTGTTTCACGCACCCTTTACCCTTATAGTAATAATAATAAAAAAAATAGTAGACTGAAACTGTTGTAGAATTTTTGAACTACTAAAGTACTAAAATCGTTTTTAAGATAATATGATATTACGATATTTCGTATGTTTTATAATGTATAATAAAACTATTAAACGAAAACCTTAGTTTATAAATGCTAGGCCATCCTGCAATAAATTACGACATACTCTGTCTTTAAATATGTCACATCCCACGACAAAAACCTGTAGTTAGCTATATAATATATTAATATGTATATTAATTCACTCGCCACCTTTAACTAATTTTATCCAAAGGTCTAAACTGACGTTTTCCTTTCTGTGCCCTCGCCACACGAAGATAAAGATATTTATTCTGCCGGGCGGAACTTCTTTCGTCCAAAAATGACTTACTCTTTTCGCCCATGTCCTCTTTTCGACCAAAAATGATAAAATAGTTTCCTCTTTTCACCCACGGTTTCATGTTTAACATTTTGGAAAACACTGTCTCAAAATTGGTTCAATAAAACCATTTAGCATAACGCAGAAAGCACTACGAGGAGGTGCCTTCTATTACTCTTCAAAAATGTATTGTGTTTGTGTAAAAATAATTATTATATAAAACAGATAATTTTATATTCATTTTTATGACATCGTGCGACGTATATAGTGTGTACCCAAGCTAAATTTATTTTTGCACATTCCTCCACCGCGATTGGGTTAAATTAAACCTATATTCAATTATTTCTAATACGTCAAATATAATTTTTTTTAACGACGTCATAATATTTTTAATTTTTGGAGAGTAATAAACTAATAAAAGCCACCTTCTTGCAGTGCTCTCTGGGTTATTCTAAATGAATTTATTAAATGAATTTTGAGGCAGTGTTTTCCAAAATGTTAAACGTGAAATCGTGGCCGAAAAGAATGCAATTATTTTTGGCAAAGAGGAAACTATTTTATCATTTTTGGTAGAAAAGAGGAAGGTCATTTTTGGGCGAAATGAGTTGTGTCCATTCTTCCAACGTTTCGTATAGACGATATGATAAACCGTTATTTTTGACCGAAATATTGTTGATTGTTAAAATAAATGCAGTTTGGCAATAATTATTGTCAATATTTGAATGTAATTTAGCATTAAGACTCCACAGAGAAGCAATTCATTATTTTTAAATTTAAAAAACATTATATATATATATATATATATATTGAGACTTGAAACAGCAGGCTTAAAAATCGATCTATATCTACTTATATTGGTTAAATCATACATACGGCTGTAAGCAATACTACGAATTCTTAAAAAAACTTAAACCAAGTACAATAATTTTCTGAAAATCAATATTTGAAATAAAAATTAATTAATTTTTCGTTTCGAGTCAAGATATTTCTCCTAATAAAAAAAAAAATTTGTTTACACTATACAATAAAATATATATTCTATTTATTACGTTTTATGTACAAAAATATATATGTGTATATATATTTATAAAAAACTGACTTAATTGCATAGGGATATTTGTTCGTTTGTCAGTTTGACCATAGTTATGCAAAATATTCAATAAATATTTTACCTACATATACCAATATTGTAAAGATCAATGTTTGTAACATGTGCATTTTTAAACTATCGGTCAGACGCATAAGAAAATAGAGCAATAAAAAATACTAGTCAGGAAAAATATTAAATAATATAGATACAAATTTAGAATCATTGTTTTTTTTATATGTAATGTAGTGTACTACGTAGGATATTGTAGAGATAAAACAACAATTACTTATTTATTCAATACATACGGGCTTCTCCTCCCCCCTCTCACTACCAAAAAACATGTAACAGTTAGAGCAAAATAAATTGTGGTGAAAAGAAAAATATAAATATGAATGAGATATTTACATACATAGACATATAACATGTACACGTAGAATCGTTATAGCAGTGTATAAAAAAACAATGGTAATCTTATCAATAAAATAAAAATATAGAGAATTGTACTGATTTAGCTAATGAAATACAACGGCGAGGTGGTTCATTATCCTTGTCATTTGTGATAGACAATTGAATGGTTGATAAACGAATTTGTTTGTTGGGCAGGTGTTTGATATGTACACCAATGGACATAATATTATGATAAAAAATTAGTGGAGTAAATTGAATTTCCATTCAAAAACGTGTATAAACAATTTATGTCTGCATCGTGTCAGTGCGATCAGTCGGATACTGAAGCGAATATTGAGATTCTGTAGTATAAATTCGATGGGTATTATTTTTGTTTTTATAAAGTAAACTTGCCATTTGAATGGCTAATCTTTTCAATCGTTATTAGTCTTGTTGTCTATATTTTACGTATGCTGTGCGTTATTTACCGTGTTAAAATATCGTTTTCCTTAATTCCTTTCTATCGTTCTGTTAAGAATATAATATTATATAATTATAATTCTACAGATTTCTGATAAAATATGTGATCTAAATTTTAGTTTTTATACAGTGCAAGTATACTAGTGACTGATTTTTCAAGATTTGAGTGCTCTTACATAATATTAAGTATTTCACCACAACATTAATAATTATACATGTTTGATTATTATAATTAGCGTTTTAATGCATTGAACGAAGCCATTACTTTAAAAAACATTCCAGTGTTGACAAAATAACATTCTAATACGTGTATAATGTAATCTATGGTTCATATTATATTATAGGTACATAAAACCTGTCGAATACTGTAAATATAGTAATAATTATGAAAAGTTTTCAATGAACTTTATTGCATAAGAACATATCCACAGAAAATTAACCAATTATTTTACGAGCGAGCACTGTGAAATACTAAGTTATTATCGATGGACCGACATCAAACGGTTTTAATGTTATCAGGAAATTCATTAATAGAGACGTACCCACGTACCCATAGTAGGTGTAAAAGTTACTCCTGTTATTTCTGCAAATAATGGCACATATATGATATACATGATTCAGTGTCAAAGTACACACTATAGACTTTATGGTTTATACTTTATACGTACAAAATGGTAGTAACTACAATTAAATTAGAGTAAATTATAAGGATAAATATTATGCATCTAATATAATGGTTTTTTGCAGACAATTTTCCACCATTTCACTAAGATTTTTATTGTACAAATTATATAGTTACAGTAATTATTATAAATATGCACTAGAAATGTTAGTTTCTGATCAAATGCACGGAATTCATGTACATTTGTATGGTTATAAAACAATAAGAAATAAATTAAGTTTTTCCAATGAAATATAATCTTTGACTTACTAACTTAGTCTAACCTTTGGAAGAACTATTGATAAACGTCACCTACAAGGCTACAAAATGCTACTTTTGTTGGAATCAATTGGCTACTATAACACGGGTAGAAAAATAATTCAAGGTACATACTACATTGTGATTGGTATAATATCGTATACTTTTAGAGTTAGCGGTATTATTTAGGATCCGAAAAAAAATCTTAATAACTGATTCTACTGAATGATTTATAAATATACGGAACATAATAATTATTTAGGAGAACATTTTATTTCTCAGGACAAAGTATTACCTACTATCAGTATCGCATCATAAAAATATGGGCTTGCCATTTCATGAATGTTGAAGTATTGAACGTAGACAAATGCGTTGTTTATTTTATTGTTTGAGTACAAAAAAGTAATATAGTTCTTCATTTCTGTATTTAATATGGTTCCTGGTTCGATATTGTACAAAATTAAATTCACTTCGCATTACTATATAAAATTACAATATTAAAGTGTCGGAATACTAAGAATTTCAAGAGACAATAATAATGTCGAAAAATTACTAAACTCGAAACTGTAAAAAAGCGGGATTTTTCGCAATATAAAGTTTTCCCTGTAAAAAAATTAAGGGGAAAAAGTAAATTTTTACGTAAAATTAATATTTGACAAAATTGATTTTGTTTTTATTGTAATTAAAAAATAATAATAATTTAATACATTTTCGTTAAATGTTTTAATTTAATTTTGAATACATGATAAAGTTTTCAAAATATTTTGAGCAATTTATAAATATTTGAAAATTTCAACTCTTTTTAGTTTTAGTTTTTTATAAACATTTATAAAAAACTGACGGATTAATACAAATGCATTTTTAATACAAAGTTTCTAACAAGTTCTTCATTTTATTAATTAAAAAGTATTTAAATAAATTACTTTAATAGCTAGGTATATCAAAAACATATATCAGCGTTTCAGCTCAGAATCGTTTTTCGTATAAAATGATAATTTGTTGAATTTATACTTAACATATCTATTACTGTGACTCATTTGATACCTGATGTACAATAGAACGGTTCAACTTTTTTACCTTTTTTTTTCTAATATTTACATACGAGTATTATAAACTGTTATTTTAAACTGTATAGACGTATAATTTAAGAAAATAAAACAGTATTTTTTTTTTTTATTATTTAACTTTCAAATAATTTTAACAGCTGACATAAATTTTTAATAGTATATTTAACTACAAATTTTAAAAACATACAATAGGTTAGATTAGTATCATTAATAAAAATATCAATAACATAGCGCAATTAAAGTGGTATAAACATAATTTTAGGTAGCTGCATGACTTAACACCACGTGGAAGTTAGCTGAGTAGTTTTCCAAAGAATGTGTGCGCTTGTGTACACTGTTTTTTTTTTTTTTTAAATTTAAATAGTTACTGATTTTAAAAAGTCAAGTATACAAATTTGTTTATCTACTTTTCGTACAAATTGTACCTTTTTCAATGTTTTTTTTATATGGTTTTACTTCATAATTTTTTATATGTATCTGACTGTATTCCTAGAAGTGTCAATAAGAATAAAAATATTTGGTTGTCTTAAGAGACAAAGAGCATTCAATTTGGACTAACCTTGGTGTAGATAATCTTATATACGTATAGATAGGTACAATATCTTATCTAAACGAATTCAATTCAAAGACATAAAGTAGGATGGACTTGATCCAATATCATTCTAGTTACTATATACAAAGTAATAAATAAACAAAATTAAATTCTATCAATAGGGTGATCATGAAAATAAAATAAAAATACGAGACACTTCACAAAACAATACAAATATGATGAAAAATTTTTTTTAACTACTTACATCTAGGTATACTATATTTGAAAACAATTTTATTATAATATATAGGGTGATCATGAAAATAAAATAAAAATACGAGACACTTCACAAAACAATACAAATAGGGAAAATTTTTTTTTAACTACTTACATCTAGGTATACTATATTTGAAAACAATTTTATTTAAATAAGTACTGGTGGATTATTGTCTTGATAATTAAAATAATCATGTGTCCACAGAAACGGGCTAGCTACACTTTATCACTCGTTAGTCATTACCCTGTACTTAAATTTCTTTCAATTCTGTTTGCGGGATGTTAAACTTAACTAATGAATCGTAAATTCTTATGACTTACAATTTTCTTAACTCGTATATTTTGAGCATGTGCAACAAACTTAATTTTTTTTTAATGGCAACCCCCATTTTTAATATAATTTTTGAATTAATCGATTATTTTGATATTTTGAAGTAATTTTGTTCTAAATCAACTTGTATTCTAAATTAAAAACTGGCGATATTAGGGCTGAGATAATAATAAAAAAACAGATTTTTTTTTTTTAGTTCTAAGCACCATATTATGTTACATTATTAAATTAATAAATTATTTAATATTTATGAATTATTATTTTGATTTGTTATTACACATTATGAAATTATATAATTTATTATATAAACATATATTTTCAGAAAAATTCTAAATTTATATATTTTTTTAACAAAACTATACATTTTTAATTACAATTTTAATTTACAAACATTATATTATAAGTTTATAAATAGTAAATAATGTATTACTTTAATAATATGTATATAATGTATCATATTATGGAGCTTAGAACGACAAAATACGTATAACTAAAAAAAATTTAATTTAATACATTTTTTTATAACAAGTTCTAATTTCACTAATTTCGGGTTGATAGATCAAAATTACTTGAAAAATAGTATTCAAAATCCCGTAAATATTTGTTATTAAATTATTATTGAAAATTGAAAAAACCATTTTTTTGTTCCTTTTACAAAACAATTCCAAAATTGTTATTTTAATTATCGTCAGGAAATTCAATAATTTTATCTCATAACTTGTACTTTTTTAAACTTTCAACTATATAAATTGATAAAATATCTGCTGTTTCTCCTTTTAAATTTTTCATTTCAAAAACTTTAATTTGTTCTTTCGATTTCGGATTGAAATAATGTAGTATAGCTGAAAATAACTTTTTTTTGGCACTATGAGAACAAATGTTTTTTATCGAATCGTATTATCGTATTATTTATTTAATATCACGATGCGAACACACATCTACGGCCTATGTCAGTGCTCTACTATGACTATTGCTGACAACCTACAGAATACAGAGTGAACGAAATAACAAATAATGTTTATTTATAATAAATCTCATAAGTTAAAAACATTAATACTAAGGAAAACACGGACTTAATACGGGTCAGACTAAACCGACAAAATGCGTCCCATATAACTTTTATCAGGACACCGAAACACAAAGTTCAAAACGGCACAATCCCGTATAATACTAGACGTATGAACACACTATCTGTAAATAATTGTAAAAATGTCAATACTACTCTGACGTTGGGAAATATAATTATTGCACTTCGGTTCCAACACCCACCTCAATGGTGTGAGTGGGTTGATCTATAAATCATAAGATTATAATGTTTTAAATGACATTCGACTGATTTTATAACTCATTTATTTGAAGAGATTTCTTCTAAGAGTTGAATAAAAATAAGATGAATTATAAAGAATAATTTGAAACTTGACAAAATGAGTGAACCCTATAGCAGTGGACCGTAACATTTGCATTTCAATCAATATTCAGCTATCATGATTCACGAATACACTGTTTTCCTATGTATGTACCTACTTCGTAAATTATAATTAATTACTTAATTTTATAATATAATATTATTTGTTCATTGAGGTTTCGGTATTTTAATTAGAATTTCTAACTCAAATGGATATTATGTTAGGTACTACACAATTGGATCTGTCTACAAAGTAAACTCAAAAATGAATATTAAAAAATATCTCGGTATAAAAAAAAAGTGAGAAAAATACTGAAGGTTCTCAAATATATATATATATATATATATATTGTACAGTCTGGAGTACTTTTTATATTGAATATTGTGGCAAAACAGCAATGTACGTCTGGTATGTGGATAGTTTGTTTCTGGTATAAACGAGATTCTAAAGAATTTAGCGTGAAATTTAACGATATATATAATATTATGCAATTAAGCATCAAAAGAAATTCGATCGTTTATCGTAAATGTGAAATACATAGCCATACATATCATATTTTTTAATAATAACGACTTATAATTATAATGTGTTGCCATAATTATATATTGTGATTTTAAACAATGCGTGTTTTATTGCTTAAATTCACAAACGATAAACTAAGTAAATGCCTAGGTAGAACCTGAGATCATCGATTTGAAATCGAATTCTTTTTCAAAAACTTTTGTATAGAAACTAAACAAAAATGTAAAAATATTATTAGTTTAAATTTTTTCTTTTTGTTTGGCACTGTTTAGTTTTTCACTTGTTCCTTTGTCCTTTAAGAATAAATGTTTTCACGTATCAATCATTCAATTTTGTTATGGATTGGAGGTACGCTGTTCAAATCATACTATACGATAACAATTATTTTACTTCAAACTTCGTTACAACTTTGTTATTTTGTGAGACTGTGATTGACTATACGCTGGAGTTATGTCATGTTTTAATGTGTTCGACAAATGTAATAAAATTAACATTATGAATCAACTTTATTAGTCAAATATATTCCTACAGAATACTGTGTTATGTTAAATTTAATAAAATAATGAATGAAAATGCAGTTTATTCTCACTGGTTTTTTAAGTTATTCTATAGTTTTTAGTGACAACTCATGGTTTTAATTTAAAATTTTCAAAAAAAAAAAATGTAGAGTTACAACTCACAAATGTCAAATAATACTGTACAAAAAAATTGTCAACTATCTAAACTTTTACAGAATAGAATTTTAACTATTATAAAAAAAAAATCAATCAGTCGTGCGCATAAAATTATTATCACGCCATATATAGCACAATGTTGTAAAAAATAAAAGTTCAAAACAATTGTAGTATTTTTGAGATGACCTCCATAAAAATAGATATAACATTTTAATAGAAAATAATTATTAAACTCTGAATTGCAGAATTGTATTAATAATAGCTGTAAAACTCAAGGTTGATATTAATAGATTATTCGAATTAAGTATTAATAAGTACTATTTCGTGCGTGAGTTCTCTGTGCCTCAAATATTGATCAATATTATTATTGTTAAAAATTTTCATTTTACTTATTTATATTTTTTCTCAACTGATTGATGATTTATTTGTATTGCTGCATGATGCTAATCAATTTACACAACTGTACATTAAATTAAAATAAAATATAAAACAAATCATAAGCAATTTCAGGGCTACACCAAATAACCGTGAGTACTACATGAGACAAATCTGTGAATAATATATAAATAATAATTATTGTTAAAGATTGTGATGATCGTGATGTGTTTAAGTATTAATAAGTTAAATTTTTGTCTATTAAAAACAGAATTCACGATACCTATTAATTTATGTGTTTTCAAGCTCTATTTATTTTCAGGTAATTTTTTTTTTTTTTTGCACCTTGTTTGTTTAATAAAATATCATTTAAAATGAATGCACTATAGATAAACCAGCAGGTATTAAGAAATAAAACAATCGTATGTATACTTATTAGCACTTTTTTCACACTAAAATCTTTCGTAAATTTATTTTTTAATATTTATTTTTAATCAAATCTATATGAAATTTATTTTATGATTTGTTATTGTTGAAAATTAACAATTATTATTTTTAAGGAAATTCTGTTTTTACTGTAGCATAAAAATGTGAATTTTCTTAAAAAAAAATTTCTTGAATTTTTTTTTGTTTTTATATTTTTTGAAGTTTACTGAATTTAATTTCATTGTGATAAATTATAAATTAATAATAATTATACCAATATAATTGTATTAGATTAAAATTAAAACATGAGTTATTGGTTGATAAATATGAATAAATTATAATTAAATATTTCTAAAGCATTATAAAAACGATTTACTTATTGATATTACATCTGTGTTTCTATAAAATTAGTCATCTATAGAATGATCATCTGCTGGAACATATAAACTTTGAACTGTCACACAAGCACATAATATATTTTATACTTGATTCTAAAACAAAATGCAATGTACTGATATTATATCGAAACTAAACTATATAGACAGTCATGGTTAAAGTAATTTTAAATTGGATAAATAATGCATTTTTTTAATCTGAGTTTTATGACACTAGAAACACTTATAGTATTAGCGATAAAATATGTTTTAAAATTAATTACGTACGTTTTAGAATCAACTAGCTGAAAAAGGTTTAAAATAATGAGAAATCAATATTCTTATAATGATTGGCACATTTTGTTTCAATAATCCATTCTTCTCTTAAATTTACCTTACTTCTAAACTGTAATAGGTACTTTAAAACTTACAGAATGATAATAATGTATAAGTTATGCGTTTTCAACTAAATGCAACTGACGGATTTACATTTTATTAAAAAAACTTAAACGTAAATTTTTAGATGAAAATTTTAGATGTTTACAATATTGATGACAAAGAAAATGTTTTTTTTTTTTTTGAAATACAACGTATGTTACTGTTCGGTAGAAACTTTACAACCACTAACTATGTATATAAAAAATAAAACAAGTCTGGAATAAATTATGAACTATCGCAGAACAACATAAAATTGTTTATTTAAAATAAATGTGTTTATTTTTTAGATTGTGAACTCATAAATCGAAGAATATAAGAATCGTAGGTAATAACAAATTTTTGATTTATGCGATATTCTATTTATCGACAAATTAGTCATTAAATTGAGTACAGTTGATACATTTGGTATATTTAAGAGGTCATATTAAGATTTTTTTAAAGTTTCTACAAGTCTACTGTTGAAATATGCAAAAGGTGTGTCGAAATTTCAATAAAATCCCAAACACCTTTCAGAAATGAAATTTTAATTTATAGATTTATTACCTGCTCTCGAATGCAGTATCAATGCACATCACTAAAGTGTACAATTCTTAAGCTGAACATCAGGTTTTTGTATTATAAATTTTGATTTAAATAATACATTAGTATATTTTAAATATATGTATATAGTTTAAATACAATATACATGTAATCATATATATATTAATATATAAACATATTAATTATATAGGTATCTACTAATATACCAAATCATACTTACACGTTAATTAAATTTAACAATTAACGTAGCGTAATAATTTGAGTATTTTTAAATTAAGTACTTTTAGAAAAATCTCATTTAATTTATTTGAAAATATTTACAACATTTTTTTATAACTATACTATTTTACAACTATTACTCAATTATTTGTGTAACTGTGCATTGTACAAAATGTTTTTTTATACGCATTAGTTTATTGGTTTCTATACATATTCAAATGTAGAATTTTAATAATAATATAGAAACGAATTTTTCTAATTTTTAAAATTAATTTTACCATATTGTCAATATAAAACAATATTAAAGAAACCAATAATTATTAGTGTTGAGAGGAGCAGATTTTGACGTCTCTGGAGTTTTTACCCTTTTTTATATAAATTACAATCTAAATTTATGCGATTTTCTTGGTATTCCATAAATTCCTGTAAATTCATAGATGCTACATAAATATAGTATGCACGAGAGATGGACTTTGAAATAATCAATAAATATAATTTGCATTTACGTCGTTATTATATGATTAATTTTTAATGAGTTTAGAATTATAAGCTTATTATATTACAAAGAAGCTGTTATTCCTGAGAATTTTAGCTATACATTTTCAACTATTCCAAAAATGTAAATGTTTGGTGGTAAATTACAAACAATAAAACTTATCAAAAATTGATGTGAATTTAATTACGTGATTGTATTAAACTAAGCAAGTATACAATTACTTACCTATAGATATAAATAGGTATAAATTAAAAGATAAACTTATTAACTTATCATAAAACCATGATTTTTAGTTTTATTTAATACTTGAAGTCTTCTAGTTTTGTCATTCTAATTTTATAAGGGAAATTATATCTTATTATTCAATGTATAAAATACATCTTTTTGTACTTTTTTAAAAATACATTTATTTTATAAATAAATAGGTTGTTACGTCAAAGTTTATTTGTACTGCAAATGCGGGCAGTAAGCATCAGTTGACAGGTAAAAATGGAGTTCGTTAATCCTTTTACTTATATTCGGTGCGTGACTTCACCGTTGTTTCCAATTTTAATAAGAATTTATAAATATTTTCATTTATGCGTTTATGTGTAAAATAAAGTAAATTTAATAAGCTAAATAAATATCAAAATGTTGATTATTACGTCTAAAAGTGGAATTTATTTGCACAGATCACTTACATTTATTCATTCGTCAATACTTTAAGAATGTATTTTTAAAAATTATTTATTTGGGTTAGTTATTGAAAAGTATAAAACCTGATTTCAACGAAAGACAAATTATGTCTGTGTTTTCACAATAGAAATTTGTATAGGTAAAGTATTATTTTATTTTGCTATTAACATAGATGTACACCATACATTTATAATATGACCTTTGCTTTCATCGTTAAATCCTTATCACTACTATTTCTCATTAAAATAATGTCAATCTAATTTTTTTACGGTCTCATTGGTTCAATTTTGCCTCTAAAACTTTTCCTTATCCTTTATCTTATTGTCCCCACAACTTTAGTATTTCGTATAATATTTATTATTTTATGTTTAAATTGTATTTCAATCTTGTTTTCTATACTATGAGTATATTTTTTTTTATCTTTAATTTTAGATGCTGTGTGGAGTGATGCATATATTGAGTTTATAATTAATGTTGTATTGTCTGTATACGACGCGAGTATTCTATAAAGTGTTTCGATTTTTAACGTTTATGGGTTTTATGATTTACATTTAGATTATACATTAAAGAGGTCAAAATTCCAGTTTTTTTTAAATTATCGGGAAAACAAACAAAAAAATTAAGAAAACATGGACATTTATACGAAAAACCAGTTTTTGAGGAAATCGATTTTCTTTTTTGTTGTAACTTAAAAAAGATTAATTTAAATACTAGATATTTTCATATAATACTTATGTTGAAATTTCCTACACATGACATAATTTTCAAAATATTTCTACTCTTTTTAAGCAATTTATAGGCATTTTAAATTTGTTTTATTATTTTTTTTTTTTAAATGAATTTATCTTTTGTTTATCTTGTATATTTTTAAAAAATTATAGAAATCATAGGAAAATAAATAATTTATTTTATAGATATCTGAAATTAAAATTTGAAAGAAATAATATATTTTAATGATGAATGACGAAGTTAATTATTTTGTTATATTTTAATAGAATTATTTGTGTGGATTTTATACTTTTACGTATATTATAAGTTGTACTATATTACTTATACTATATTACTTAGTGATATTTTCATAGTAATATGTAGATTAATTTTAAAATATTTCCTATTTATACCATAAACCTATTTATACTTTTTTTGATAAGGTGGTATTAAATCAAAATTTAATAATAAAAATATAATATTAAAAAAATAAATATTATTATGATAATTAAGTATCAATCATATAAAAAATGCAATATTTTCGGCAAAAATTAAATCAAACTATTTTATTGTTAAATAATACAATTTTTATTTTTAAAATTTAAGAAATTATATGCAAATATTTAATAAATTAAATATACAATCATAAATGTTAATTTTCATTGTTGCAATATTTAACGAACCATTAAAAAGGTTTTCTTATATAGCTTTATTAGGTTAATCGGGTATGTGTTTAATTAAGAGTCTTAACAAAGTCAACGATATCCAGTTTTAATTATTTATTGTCAACTTTATAATAGTGTTTTTCAATAACTAATGTAAATATTAAAATAATATTTTTAAATTTAAATGTTATGGATTATGCATTTAATGATTTAAAGCTTACTTTTTTTGCTGTTGAAATAAATTTGGGCGAAACAATATAGTTTATATTGTTTCGTCTAAATATTTAAAAGATTAAAATAAATGGTTGGTTTTAATGTTTATAATAGATGTTAACCCATATCATCTTTTAATAAAACTTAAATTATTTTAGAAATATTTACAAATCCTATCGTTTGGCAATGAATATGCAATAATAATTTTGAATGGAAATTCCAAGTAACATTATTAAATTTGCCATTATTGTTTGAAAAATTATTATTAAAGGTTTTTTTTATTTAAAACAGTTAAACGTTTTTAAAAGTTATAGTAATAAGTCCAAATATTAAGGTTCCAACAATAATTATTTCAATAATACTGTTAATATTGTAAAAATTAATATTAACCGAACAGAGCTTGTCGTAAACGTCACTATTATTTGTTGTAGTTATTCTGATAAAGTAATTTTATTTTAAAGGTTAAAATCTATTTGAGTAAAATTAATTTTTTTTTCATTTTTATAATACTCCAATATTATGCATAAATTATTTGGGAAAATAAAAAATATAATGTGTGTTTGTTGTTAAAATCATTATTAAGTTATTTCATACCAAAGAAATATAATCTAAACATTCTATAATACTAGGTATATTTTTCAAGACATCTTATTATTTATTATTTACATTTAAATATTCCTGTAGTTTATTTTCAATGATTTTATTTTAATTTTTTTCTAGAAATACACAAATGTATCTATTATATGCTATATTTTTTGACAATATATTTTCTAACCTAGTTAAAAAATAAATGTTTATAACTTAAAGCAAGGTTTTACAAATGAATCGAAATATAGATATCGGTTTTTGAATATGAAACCGGTAGTTAAATCTCAAATTATTAGTTTTTTAATATATCGAGTGCTGATTATCAACATTTTAACTAGGGTGATAAGTGATTTTAATTATATAAGATTTTCTGGTAAAATTATTGTAATATAATTTTTCTATTTTATTTATAAAGGGTATAAGAAATATTATGAGTCATGACAGTGTTCATAATTTTATTAAAATAATATTTAATGATTTTTAAGCCCATATTTATATTTTTGAATTTTATGATGTTTAATATCTGATTTTTATGATTACTGGTTTTTAATATTATTATGATGTAAGGTTGTATCGGATATTGTCAATTATTCATGTACTTTAATAGTATCAGGTATCCAGTTGATTTGTACGAAAATGTCTGGTATAAATCCCACAAAATTATATATTTTTTTTAAAATAAACAAAATTAAATTAAACTCTATAAAATACTTAAATGTATGTATGTATTTTTATTTTTTTTTGTTATTGAAAATCCATTAGAATAATAAAGTTATTAAAATGTATTTAGTTTATATATTGCTATAAAAAAATATATCTTTTTTATTTTTTTGATAACAAATATAATAGATTTTAATGTAATATAATATTTTTACAAGTATATTATCTAGTGCCTAGTTTCATATTTTTTTAATTTTTACTCTTTATATAGGTAAATAAATATATAAATTTATTATTATATTGTCAGATAATAGATCCAACTAATAATATTAATGACATTTTAGTTTGTTATATATATATATATAACTTAAAATACTATACCCAAATCAACACTGTATTAACTATTAGCAAGGTATCTGCTTACCGAGTTTTAAGATTTTTAATGTTTGATTACAGCTATAGCTAATGTACGGTTCAATAATTTGATTAAAATATTTTCTACTAATGTTTGTACTAATTAATATTAATATCATAAAAAAAAAAAAATTATCCTATATTTTAAGCAGGCCACCGAGATTTTCTCGATAGCTCAACCACCCAATCAGCGCCTGTTTCGCTAATAATTTAAAAAGTTTATGCTCCACTCATATTGACATCCGATCCTTCATTTACCCAGATATAAATTGATAATCGTTCAGCTTATACTTTATTTTATTTTTTATTTTTAGATTCTGATCAACGAATAGGCAAGAAATTGGTGTTACACAGTTGTGTTTATTTATTTATTAGCTTATTTATACTGTGATCACGTTTTCGTACGGAAGAAGTGCTTCGAAACTTTCTGTATCGGTTAATTTTTGGGCAAAAACGTGAGGTGATTCTTTTAAAAATAACTTTTTATATTTCTCAGCAGTTTTTTTTTGAAAATTACAAAAAAAAAAACTATATCAAATAATTGAGTAAAAACAACAAAATTTACGGTTTGAACTTAATATGTAATTTGAGGATTAGAAATAGTAGTAATGTTATTTAATAGAGTGTCGTAAAATCATTTAGAAACTTTTTATTTGAAATATAGGTATGTACTTGAGTTTTTTATTACTAAAAAAAATCTTAATTATTATTATTATGTATTTATTTGTTTAATATGGCCCCAAACGTCTATTAAATAAGATGTAAGGTTATATTCATAGTTATTGGCAGTCATTCATCATTTTTCATCTATTGGCATTTACTCCTTAAAAATAAAGATATGTTTGCAGTGTTTTTAGAAATTTGTTTTATTTTTATCTTTAACCATTATTATTGCCGATATAATATATTAGCCTCATAAATCATAACGTATAGGTGCATAATTCTGCGTAGTATTTTTTATGTTAATAATAATATGAATAGGTTGTGATTGTTATGGGAAAACTAGGGAAATTTAGTGTTATCTCTTTATATCAAATACCTGTGTAATGCTGTTTTATAATTAATTATTATATTATGTACCTGACTTTTGAAAGTAATAATAAAAATTTCATATCATATTAGTATCCAAGTAATAAGTAAAGTAAAACTTTTATAATATACTTAGTTGAAATTAAAAAAAAAAAAAAAAATACATTTATTCAATGTTAGTTACAATATTTACCTATTTTATTATTAATTAAACATTGGTAAATATTGAATACTTAATATTAATGATAATCGAATAACCATTGTTCTAAGCAATTTAAGCTATAATTTATATATTTATGATGTATGATTTATTATTTTATTAAAGAATCTCTATTTTTTTTTTCATTACGATATTATATTTGAGTTGTCATTTTATTGAACCTTCTATAAAAGGTACTATATAGGTTCCTATTATTATACAATTTAAAGTTGTAGAAATGGGTTGATTGTAGAAAAAATTGCCTTAATACATTTTTGATCAATATTTGGTATAATTATATCATTTTAATCTTGTGTTGTGTTTGTTGAATTAAAAAAATATTCATTAAATACAGAATATTATTTTACTAGTGACATTTGAGATGGCACCTGGATTGTAATTTAAATTATAATTAAAGATGTCAATCTAACCAAAATTGCTTTTACAGATTAATTTTTCGATATAGTCGCTGATTGTATTTGCCTATAAACCATTTTTTTGACATATCGAATTAATTTACAAAAATATTTCGTTATGTATCATATTTCAATGTTCCTTTATGATATTTACGAATTGATTTCATATCAAATAACAACCGCTAAATCAAACTTTGTACGATGAAAACATTTTCATTGTTAAAGTAAATGAGCATATTTTTTTTAGTAGGTATACTCCTTTAACATTGTGTATATATAATGTTGTTATTTATATCCAAAATTTGTTTTTAAATTTACATTTTTAAATGTTTAATACTTAATGATATTTATGTTCAAATCAAATCAATAGGGAAATATTAAAGCCCCTAAAATAATACATTTTAAATTTATTAATGAGATTTTTAAAAACTACAAATATAATCTTACAAGATTTAATAACTGAATATTTCAACCAAATTTTTAAATCTAAAATTATACTATGAAATAAATAAAAAAATAACGATTTGAAATTTCGTATGGATTTGTTGAAATAGTCTAAGTTATTTATATATATATATATAAAAACAAGATTTAGACGAAGCGAAACTTTCATACTGATTTTATTAAAAATTTTAACTGTAATACAAGTTCTCCAATTAAAAAAAAAAACATATTTATTTTAAAATAAAATATATTGATTTATTCTAATTTAATTTATGTTTATAGTGTTACAGCGTATTATAGTGGATACAACATAATAATAATATAACTATGCATTCAAATTTAAAAGTTAATTTACTTTTACAAATAACTGAATATTATTATAAGTCATACTATGAAATGTATTGGAACGCCTTAATTTTGTATCACCATGATTTTATATTAATTATTATACTACCAATTACGAACATTATGCATTTATTTTGGATTCCAAATGTAGTTGTTAAATATCTAGGTTATACTACTTACTGCTTACCTATGTAGTTACATAATACGAGTATATATATTGTATTAAATCAATAATAATATATTATTTTTATGTAGGTACAATTTTTCCAATTAGCACAATATAAAGTTATAGTTAGAGTGATGTACCAGAAGTTGGGTACTCACTACCTCGATTGGAAATTGAATATATCATATTATAATATATTATGTAAACTTTGGTTCTTGAAATAGATAAGTAGTTATGGGAAAAAAAATAGATATTAGTAGAAAAAAGTAATTAAAACATGCTTTTGATTTTTTGTTGTTTAATTATTTTTTCTGTATTAAAAACTACAGAAAGTAATAAAATCATAGATACTTTGTTAGAATTTCAACGAGTTTTGAAATTCTATATGGCTATATAGTTTAATAACTAACTTTCACTTGAAAATTAGAAAAATATCCATTGCATATAAATTTCTTAAAATTATAATAGATCATAATATCATTAATTCAATATAATATTTGTAACAACTACGCTAATAAATATTGATAATTGGCCGATTTTATATACTTGGGAAATAATTCATGATTCATTGCCAATATTTGCAATCATAATTATTTTTACTTGATGTTTCATTATGCATAGGTACTTTAAATATTTTTGAATTAAATTGTAACAATAAGTCAATTTATTGATTATTTTATATTATACTTAGTAACTTAATGTCAGTTGTGATATTGTCGTATTCTATAAATTAATTAATTTTAAATGTGACAAATACTATTAGTAATTTTATATTTTATAAATAAACTGATGTCCCAAATTGATTTTTACACTATACCATAATCTAGTGCGTTAATATTGACCCTTTAAACTTCAATATGATAACAGAATCAAGGAAGAATTTTTCTTCGATTCTATTTCTTTTTTGATTTCTTCCATTCGTCTGTGTTTTTAGATCACTGTGTAAACTGTATACATCCCTTTATTAAAAAACGCATATATTACAAATAAATGATAATTAAATAAAAATAAATGAATAGGTGTTAAATATATTTTCTGTATTTTGTTTAAATATTAAAAATATAATAAGTTATTATCAGCCACTCTGAACTCCAAAATTAGTATCAATATTTATATATTTATAAATTATGAGTGTGATTATTTACTTAATATTAAAAACTAATATTTAAGTTGACAGATAGATACGTTTTCCCTCTTTGATAATCGTGAGATGTTTTATTAGATTTTATATTTTATATAACTGTTCAAAGTAATATTAAAATAAAAAAATAAAAACGGTTGAATTATTTTATAACTTATTTAAATTATAGATTTATATATACCACAAAGTGATTCTTTTAACGGTTAATACTCATTACATTGAAAAGTACTATATTTTTTAAAACATTTATTTATTTATTACACAACGAAATTTTTGAAGAAAATATATATTTTTGATACAGTTTAGTGAGTTTTGTATTTTTAAGTTCAATGTTTGAGAATAAATAGACCATAATTTCTCAGTCACTTTATGCATGTTAATAATCTTTAATTCTATCTACTTAAGTTCAAAATGTTTAGAAAAATATTCTGTTCAGAAAAGTTAGTAAAAATTTAAAAATTAAAAAATATATATTCTTTCAAAAATGTAGTTTTATAATGAAATCAATTAATAATATAAACATTTTTAAACTTAAAAATATATCGAGATATTGAAAGTTAAATGTTAAAAGAATCACTCAGAATAATATACATTTTACTCAGATAAAATGCAAGTTATTCCTATGTACATTTAAAACATGAAATTCCTCGAGCGACAGTCACGTGTTTCGACGCAATGTTATTATGTTTTAGTTCGAATAAATTATATACAAGCCTGCAATGTGACACAGTCATACTGTAATATTCATGTGTAAGTTTAAGTTTGATACTATGTTTACAAGAATTCGAGACTTATCGTTATGTGTTTTACTTTTACACGACATTGAATTAATTAAAATATGTTCGAAATAACAATGACGCTAATATAATAATTATTAATGAATGAATTTATTTATTATTATCATTTTTTTTTTTTTTTTTTTGAAGACTTCATTATGCATTATTTCAAACATGAGTCTTAATGTATATTGAATTGATTAATTTCAATTATTTTTTTATTTAATTTTAAAGTTAATAGCAGTGATGATAAAACCAGTATTTGAGTTTATCATGCAAATAAAACTATGCAACTTGAATCTTTAATCGATTTTAATTAAATTTTAAACAGGCGTATGTAAAATATAACTAATAGGTGATTAATATATAAAGTTTAATCTGTTTAAATTTTAATGTTTATCTTAACCATATGATGAAATAGCCTAGAATTATAGTTATAACGTATACGTAACGTTCATAGATAGTTAACATGTATGATTTACATTTAGATTTTGTAACTTAGAATTTTATGTTTCTACTGGTAATATTATACTTTTGATAAACTTTCACACAGTCAGTTTCCATATTCAGTTAAGCTCTGTTTAAATTATATTTTGGAAATATGAGGTGTTAGTTAAAGGTTTGGTATTAAATTACAGTATACATCAATATTGATAATAGTTAGTAGTAAGTCATGGTTAGATATTGTAATTTCTTAAAACTACCCACAAATCACATTTAGTGACTATAATATTATTAATAATAAAATTTTGGTGATTACTTTAATCACGAAATCCACAATAAATATACAACACAATTAATGGATAAGCTTATATTATACATATGTGGAATGTACACTAAATGCATTTGTTATATCCATGGATATTAAATCTGCGCTAAAACTAAAACATAAACTATTTCAGGCTGTGATGTATTGAATTCCGAAAACAATTCGTTTTTACTGTTAAATTAATTAAATTTGTATCAGTTCTAGAATAAGGTTTTTTTATTTGTACAATTATATTATTTTTATTAAAATTTGGTCGGATATTATACTATAGTTTCTTTCTTATATCTATCGATTGGAAATCAAACATTGTCAGTATTTTTTAAGCGATTGTTATTAGAATTTTCAATATTATTTCCTCAAGCGTAATGCAGAAATGTCAATAAGCGTGGTTTTAAACAAGCCTCACTAAGAAGTGGTTTTTTCGAATGCGATGATTTGTCATTTATCCTAAATGTAATAATACAACTACAATATTATATTATATCACTGTTCTATATACCATAGTATAAAGAGATGAGTGTAATAAGAGAAGTGTCCGAAAACAAGGTTTCTTTTTATTTAGTCCAAATGTTTACATTATATCTATGTTAGAATAATAATTATTTACAAAATATTTAGTAGAAAATATACCTACTAACTTTTTAATGTATATTGTAATTTTAAGTAAATTAGGAAATTTTCCGTTTTAAAAGAGTACATTTTTTCCTTAAAACAATGTTTTTGATGTTAGTAAACGTTTACAAAAGTTTCAAATTTAAATCCTTTTATCAATTTTAAATTAGAATGATTTGGCGTAATACTCTGATATGCTATAATCAATTGATTATTATAATTATTTCTTCAAAAAATAAGGGTATAAGTGGAGAAATGCCTCGAAAATTTTATACAACAATAATTTTGTTATCAAGAATTAGAAAAAAAAATTAATTACTATTATGCTAAAAGTATAAGAGTTAAATGTGTAGGTAATTCTTTTTGATGTCCAAAATAGTACACTTAAGTATAGACACTGAATTTAAATTGATAATAATATACGATCTAATTTACATAAAAAGTAATATTACATTGTGTACCAATAAAATATATTAAAATATACTTAATACTTATATTTACATATAAAGGTAAAATGCCTTCTTTCATATTTATGATAAATAATATTTTTCCAATATGGTCTGTAAGTGAAGGATTATATTTTGGTGAATATTTTTTGGATGATTCAGTGTTCTGCAAACGACAATATAAGCTCGTATAATATATAAAACCAACGAAGTACATGATATAATTAATTATACTTAGATAATATTTACTGACCTGAGTGACCCAACACTTAATACCAAAATATTAATGAAAACAAATAAATTATCTTTAAAATTTTAAGAAAGAAATATAACATTTATATATTATACATAAAACATTATAATGATACATATTATTATATTATTATATTTTAATTTTTTTTTTTTTTTTTGAACTTTTCGTTTATCACATTATAATATATACTATATAACAATACACATCATAAAATATAAACAAAAATAGATAAATAATATAAAATACAAAAATTTTAATTTCCATAGTTGTAAATAAAGTAAAAATAAAAACACAATAAGATGTAAGTGATAATAATAGAATGGGGTTAGCATGTACACAGATATATTGTGAGCTCAGGAAATTTATCCTTTAAAATTTACATACGTTTTACCGGGGTTGTTTTTACTTGATAATTTTCTTACCTTTGTTAATTTCAAGTTACCCATCCCCCATAATTACCCATTTTAATCGTTTTTACAAGCATAGTAATTATTATTTAGGTATAGCTAGTATTTACTACTATTGTACTATGCATACAGACATATACCTACCTACCATATTTAGTTTATTTACACATTTTGAAAAGGTAAATATTGTATTAAATTCAAATGGTCAATATTATCACTACTTTATTTTACAATTAAAAATTTAAATATATTTAATGTGTAGGTATTTTAGTATTTATGAATATATTTTATTATTATATTTATTTTTACATGTTTTAAAATTTACTCATATAAATGTTATTTATTAAAAATATAAAAACGTAAGTTTATATTGAAGTTAAACTGTTTTGTACAAGTTGATTTATTTTATTATATGTTTTACCGGAAAATTCCACATATTTACATGTAATGGAAATTAATACATACATAAAAATATCTTAAAGAGAGGAAAATCAATAATCCTATTTCGATTTAACGCCGCAAGATACAATAATATGACTGAAAGAATTTTTTTTATTTGATATTACATCTTTATAAAATAAAAATTTGGATACGTAACTGTACAGTATTATCATGTGAATATTCACTAATATTGACATAAATGTAATTATATTTATATTCTTTACCATTTTGTACATGTGCGTATAGTATAGATTTATATTGCTCTTGAATAATTTAGTGTTTGTCCTCTATTACTTATAACTTATTATTTCAACTAAATGTGTCTGATACCACCGTTAATTGTCAAATAATATACAAATATCTTCTAAGAAAATATCCGTCAACGTTTGTGTAAGTTATTATGCATGATTTTTTAGCTATAGCCTATACATTATTCAACAATATGCTAATTTTGGTATCATTTAAAAAATTAAACACATCAAGCTGGCTATAAAAAGTGCCTTTGAATACATTAAAACAAATTTGAATAATATTTAAGTAGGTACGTTATAACTAGTTTAAAAATAGTCTAAAACTAATCTACTTAAATAACACATTTATATAAAATTTTACATTAGTCTTTACATAAAAAGTGATTAAACTTTCACTGTTTAATGCAACTGTAGTAAAAGTGATTATTTATTATTACCCATAAACTCTTTAACCTCTTTAATCATTCTATAAATTTGAATTCGATGCATAAAACCCTATTGTTTTGATAGGTTAATTATTTAGAATAGCTAATTTTATCGTTTTTTGACCTAGATTACAATTTACTAGAGGATAATTTCGTAACTTATTAATCTTTCGACTTATAATTAAACATCTATGATTTAAGTTTTTAAATTATAATTTATAATAATTTTACAATTTAAGTTTCGATTTATATTTTAAGTTGACTTCTAAATGTTTATATAAATTTATGTTATATCTTACTATGCAAAATTATATCCATACAATGCAGATTAATAATTATATTTAAAATATAAATTATTTTACCTGTTCTAGCTCAAGTATAAACTTTTGTTGACATTAGTAAAAATTTATTAACTTATATTACTTACCTTATTATTAAATTGTTAATGGCCATTTGTGTTGTAATATAACCATATTATGTACTGTGCAGTTATAAATTTATTTTTTTTAAACATATTTTTATCCATTTTATTCGTGTGATTTCCCCAAGGGCTTACACTCTGACCACGCAGAAATAGAAAAAACTCAAGGACCTTTATTTGCGTTAATAAGTTATAACGTTGTGTAAATTATTGCTTTTTCCAAAAAATTATCCCTCAAATAAAGTAAACGTCATGTAGTTATAAAAATATATTGGATCTATTAACTAGTTAACAGTTATTTCAAAATATAGTATAATATATTATGAGTTTTATTTAGAATTTTAATTAATTATACTTATTTTGACGAATATCAACAATATTAATAAATACGTACGATGTTAATATTATGTAATAATATAAGTTATTAGTGTAATAACAGAATAAGTTTTTATTAGGGTGACAAAGAAAAAATATTGGCATTTCTTGACTGACCCCACCCACTTAAATTATTAATCTATCTAATAATAATGCATAATAATGCATCCGATCTTATTATGTTATCTATCAATTTCATATTTCTTTTTTAATTATATATATGTAGTTTTATTTTAGCTAACTTATTTTAATACATTTTTCTTTAAATCCGTCAAGTTTTTTTTTGAAATACAACGATACCAAAACCGTTATTTATGATTATAATAAATTAATCAGGTAACTATAGACATGAAAGATTTGTATAATATATTGAAATATTTTAAATATTTTCTAAATAAAAACAATTTATACTTATTCAAATCAAATTCACAATTACCTATTCATAAATGTATATATTTAAGGTTATTTATCAGGATAAGAAGTTGTAAGTGTTCAGGCATACATAAAGTGTGTTATATTGGCAAGATGAACAAATGGGACGAGTGACTTATTATTTTATAGTAATGATGATTTATTGTATTTGAAAGACAATTTTGAGATACTTTCAGTTTTCCCAGATTTTATAAAAATCGATTTTTGATCTCGAACATTAAAGGACTGTTTTTAAAAATAAATACTTGGAAATTCTAAAAAACACGTCGTATTGAATTATTCAACTGCGCATTGATCGATTCGAGCACGGTAAAACACGATTCCGTACATTTAACCTTTTTGGGAACACGATTCCGTACGATTGTCTGTGCAATGTTGCTATTTAAGACATTTAAGAATTATTGTCAATTCATTTAATTTTCTTAAATAATAACAGATAATGTTATTTGTTTATAAACAAATTGTGAAAATGTAAAAATAATATAAAGTAATAATATAATTGACAGTGCCGTTTTTTGCCGGAATCGTTAAGTTCACTCAGTACGCCGGGTGCTGGCTCCGGCATACTGAACTTGGAGGAACATGGTGACCGGCCAGAAAAATCTGATCGTCTGTTTGGTACGTGAAACATACGTAAAACGTTATAAGTTATAACTAAAAATATGTGCAGTGTACACGATTCCGTACGCTGATAAGGACAGTACGGAATCTTGTTCTACCCTTCGAGCAACGATTCTTTATCCAAAATAAATACAT
Organism: Schizaphis graminum; assembly: GCA_020882235.1. NCBI lineage: Eukaryota > Metazoa > Arthropoda > Insecta > Hemiptera > Aphididae > Schizaphis > Schizaphis graminum. The sequence goes on from CM037032.1 coordinate 92,332,797, forward strand.
AACTATAATTTGTACAATTTCAAACACTTATAAAATCTAATTTAGTGGTTGTTTTTTTTTTAATCATATTTAGTTAATCAATTTTAAACACTACCCTCAATAAGTTGCGAAAAAATATATTTAAATTTATATTATCACAATAAATTAATAAAACAAAATATAGTATAATATCTTCATGATTTATTTTTATCTTTATTTTTACTGAATGTATATACGATTTTCGTAAATTAAAAAATTATGTTTAATTTTTCAAACATCATTTCTATATCATTGGTTTAATAAAACGGTTCATTTAAATTCGTATAAAAAAATGTATTTGCATGTATATTATTTATCTATAAAATAAACCTTCATAACAACCATATTGAATCGCAAAATTTTTATTTTCTTCAGTTTTTACGTTTTATTATTGTATTCAAAATCTCAATAACTTCAATATATATTGTATACATATATAATATTTCAAAAGGCATATTTATTAAGAATATAAATGAACCAATATTTAATATTTTTGATTTGTTTAATTTATATGCTAATAAATAGTAAATACTTCATAAATAAAATGTATAAAAATAATGATTGTAATGTAATTAAAACTGTAGCTACAAATGTACCAAATTATAACACCACGATGATTGTAAACAGTTAAATAATATTAAAATTATAATAATATAATAATATTAAAATATTATAATAATAATAATATTATTAATATTCTTTTGTAATTTGGTTTTAGTTTACTCACGAAAAATATAAAAACAAAATAATAACACTGAGTAGTAAAAAAATTCTTAAACTTATACGCGTTAACACCAAGTCGTGTTATATTATATTATCTCGAATCATTTATTAGAAAATTGTAATAATTAAATAATAGTTAATAAGTAATTAATATACGCACGTATTAAACATCTCAATAACTATCACTGACAAATATATTATTTTGTTAAGTTGACTATGGAGTTATATTGACAACTAGGGGACATGATAATATTTAACAATAGTTGTTCAAATACAGTGGTGGATTCAGTGATCGATTTTGAAAGGGACTTCACAAGGGACTGTAAGATTTCATTGATAAAGAGGTGCAAAGGCCTATAAAAATATTATCACAGGATTTATTGTTGACAATTAACTTGTGAAGGGCTTTGTTGTTTGCTTTATTATTATGTAATATTTACATAATTCTTCATACATTTCTTGCATTAGTCTTAACTTTTGAGAGTATAAAACGAAATTATTATTTATTAAATACTCATAAAGTCATAAATATAATGAAATAAAACTAAATGAAAATTAATGATGTTTGTTTCATTATTATTTTTTGTAGTCGGAAGAGGTACTCTTGTCAATTTGATAATTTACTTATTACGTGCTACAAATATAGAACTTCCCCTCTTTTAAATCACAATTTCCGCATTAAATCATTATTGGTAACTGTAGTTACTATTTATTTTATAAATTATAAACGGATTTTAAATTTATTACATTTTTATTAATAAAAAAAAAATTATAATATTACTATTACTGCTGCTACTCCTACCCCTAAAATCCATAAGCAAATCAAAACGAATTCAGTCACAAAAGAAATGTACTTTAGTTTAAAATAGTACAACATTTTTTTTTAGTAAACCTAAATTGTAACACAATTCTACTTTTCGTGTTATTTATTATTCAATAACTAATTTGTTAGCTTCTAAGAATCGCATGCTTATATAAATGATTTTTGAGTCCTTATTATTATTTTTTTTTTAATATTACACGGATAGTTATGGATTTTTCACTTTAATAATAGTAGTTCCTATGTCATGCATAATTTAAATAATATAACAGCCAATTGGCAATTAATCAATACTTTATTTTTAAAGTTTTTTAACCATATTATACGGAATACATTTTTGTATACTTTCTAAACTCTAAAAATTTAGAGTAGGTACCTATAGGTACGTAATGTTAAATGAAAGAACGTTTTTTAGATTCTGAACGGAGTGATGAATGTATTGATTTTACAATGATGTGTGTTTTTTTTTTTTGTTTTTTTTTTTTGTTTTTGTGTCTGTGTACAGCATAACTAGTCGAAATAATGCTTCAATTTCAAACTTTGGGGGTGGTTTCCGATGGCAAAGTGGATATCCTTGGTGCATTATAGAGGTGAAAAGTAAACATTTTCCAACAGTTTTCAAAAAAATCGAGAAAAACATAAAAAAAAATGACAGAAAAACGGGAATTTTTACGCAAAACCAGTTTTCGGCAAAATCGAATTTTTTATTTTGCTATAACTCAAAAACTAATCGATGTAAACACTTGAAATTTTCACCAAATGTTTATATTAGCGTTATCCATACACAGTTAAATTTTCAAAGAATTTAGACTTTTTTTGAGCTATTATTTATAGACAATTGAAATTTTTAATTTTTTTTAGTATTTTTTTTTAAAATAACGATAAAAATTTTTTGACCGGCCAGAAAATCTTAAAAATTTAATGCAAGGTTTCTTATAAGTTTTTCTTAAAGTGATAAAAAAAAATCCGAAATCGTTAGTCACAAGTTTTTTTTATAAGTGTTTAAAGTTCGAATTTATACGAAATATGTCAAATTTACGAAAATTTGCAAGTAATTTTGTGGTTGAAAAATCGTAAAATTTTTTTCTTTTATAACTAAGTTTTGAAAATTTGGTACAAGGTTCTCCATACATTTTTCTTCAAATATCTGTAAAAAAAACTCTACCTGATTTAGACAAAAATTTTTTATGAGTGTTTGAAATTTAAATTTTTACAAAACCGCGTTAAATAACGGTTTAGCCTCAAACGATTTTTGATATTTGTTGTTATTCAAACAGTATAAGTCGTAAATACTTGACAATTTTACCAGTTATTTAGATTGCCATTTTCTTTACGTGATTTGATTTTCAAAACATTTTGACTTTTTTTGAGCTATTTATAGACAATTGAATTTTTCAATTTTTTTTTATTTTATTTTTATAAATGTTGATAAAAAAAATTTAGCTGGGACAAATTACTTGAAAATTTAATTGAAGGGTCCACATAACTTGTTCTAACTCTCATTCAAAAATTATAAAAATACATAGGCACAATTTTTTTTTATTAGCATTTGAAGTTCAAATATTGACAAAAATTCGTCAAAATCATGAATATTTTTCACTATTTGGTAGTTAAAAATTTATAAATATTTTTCTATCAAAAGCTAAGAATTGAAAATTTAATACTATGCTGTCCATAAGTTAAGCTTAGAATAATTATAAAAAAGTTTGAGGATTGTTCAATTTAAAAAATTTTACGTGTGTTTAAAGTTTTAATTTTAATTTGAAATCAAAAATACACGTGTAAAATAACTTTTAATTAATAAATAATTTTCGATTTTTGTTAGTTTTAAAAAATTACTTGACTACTTCCTTTTACTTTATCTTGAAAAATTTATACTTAAATGTTTGAATTTCTTTCAAAATAGAATATATGATATAATTTAAATATAATATATCCTAGACTGACAAATCATCTCCGTTCAGAATCGTTTTTCGTATACAATGATACCTATCATTGCATTCAAATTTAACCTTCCCTAGTCCGAGGTCCATCCCACCCCCTAATGTACAGCAGAGCGATACTCACTTACCCGCTTTTTTAAAATTTAGTTTAGCTATATAATTTTTATTAATAAATTCATAAAAATTATCAAACAATTTGTTTTGAAAATACATTAATTTGAAAGTGTTCGTTTATCGACATCGGCTGGTCCCAAAAAAATCAATATTTCTGTATAACATACTAAAATAAACTATAATATTATAATATAATAATATAATTTACTATAGAGAATTTTTCTAAGTAAAAAAAAAAAAAAATACAATCATTAGAAAAACGTGTCTAGACGTAATATGAGTATCTACAAAATGCAATTTATAGTCTTTATGAAGAACTTGTGGTATTAAAACATATACATAGCAACATAGCTTTATCTTAGTGTATAGGTACTTTAAAAAAATGTGTGAATGTTGGAATATTATGATTACAGAGAAGAAGAATATTTTAGTTATCCTACATTAAACGAAATTATTTGCTTTTAATATAATATTCTTTACATACATATTTACAATAATTAAATGAATCCTAGATTTAAAGGAAAAATCGAGTAATAATATTATGTTACTTTAAAATTTAAAATACAACAAATTAGTTTAAATTTTTTTATTTATTTTTTTTATTATTTTTACAACAGGGGTTTATAATTAAAATATCTCTTTTACCACTATTTAATTATCGTTTAAAATTATTACCAACGATGTGAAAAATACACAGAAAAGACATTAAAATAACTAGAAATGTTCAACGAATATTTTCACCGCTTTAAATTCAGTAAATCTATTTTTAGACAATAATTTACCTATTTATTACGAGTATCATGAATTTTGACGTTATAAAACTACTGCGAACAACTATAATCACACTAATTCAATAAGAAACGCATTGTAATTAAAATGGTTTTGATCGATTCTGAAAATATTATAATATTTTAGTTCCATTTGGTAGTTCAAAGTGTAATAATATTATTACACTCATACCGGAATAATAAATAATAATATTATTCCGTCGCATCAACAATAACAATATTAATAATAACATAATAGTTATAGTAATAATAATACGAGGTAGGTAGTTGCCACGGTAAAAGTCATTGACGACACGGATGCATCGAATTTGCCTAAACGTTGCGCCGTGTCATCAGCTCTCTGGTGTCGAATAAACTTTATTTAATACAGTTATTGAATATTATGATTTTTACATTGATAATAATTATTAACATCAGTGACAATGTCCTTTTCATATAAACAATTATAAATATGCGTTAATTAATGTTACAGTTTTCACCTATAAACAGTATTGTATTTTTTAAGTCACTATATTATATTATTTTGTAGATTTACTTTTATTATTTTAACTAGTTGTTGGGGTCGCTATGAACATTTTACCCACACAATTGCCATTTTAAGAACCACTGGTTTAAATATTATTGGATCTTGGATCTTAATAATGTTATATAAATGTTTCCTTGAGTTATTTACGAAAATGATTACGGAAAAATATTAAAAATTATAAATAAACTTACATAGTTATCGGAGTCCAATATTGCCGTGCACGTAATAATACCGTGTAGTTAACGTTGTACGATCGCCTAGCCGTATATTGTATAATTATAATGTTTTAACTTTCGGTTTATTATCTTGTAATTTTATTGTTATATTATTATATTATCATAATATAGCATTCTAATATTGACATTTGTCAGTACCATGGTATATTAATTGTATGCTCACACGTGTATTTTAACAGGTGAGCGAAACACTAACACAAACTAACGGTGTAGAAATATTAGCGACGGGTTTTAAAAAAAGTTATCATTTGTTTGATGACTTGTGATTGATCTGAGTTAGGTTAGTATGATATAACTGGCGAACACATTTTTATATTAGCAGATTTCTGTATTAATGTGTTTTACTGTAAGTACCTGTTACAAGTATAATATATTAAATGCCGATATTTATTTTTTTGTCATTAATTATCCATTGATGGACCTCGTATATGAACATTGTGTTTTATTGTTTTTCCTTTTATACTTAAATTAGAAATGTTTAATTCGATGATATTAATTACTTTATTTGATTTTCCTTAGTTTTTAAATCTGTTTTGGCAAGCGGATATGTAAAGCCACTAGTAAAATCAGACACATTGCTATTTGATTTTAACTATGTATTTTATTCATTTGATTTTGATTTTTTATGGGCAGTTGTAATGTTGAAAATCAATGCGTACATGGATTCTACCAATATTTTGGTTTCTCGATTTGCTTTTATGTTTCCGTCTTGTTTCTATGGCTGGGTATCTAAATGAAAATGTTAATTTTCCATAATATTCATATCATAGTATGTGTTTCGAATTTAATTTTCTGAATAATATTACTAACACCATCATAATATAAAATAATGCGTTATAAAGGAGGTACTTGTATTTAAAAGCAATAACATAGTATATAATATATATATATATATATTATTGATGATGTTCATTCATATCAAAAGCATCGTGCGCACCATCGAGTTCGACAACTCACGATAGTCGATAAACACGAATAATCACGCCTAACAATAGGAAACGTCTTAATATATATATATATATTTAGACATTAAGTACATGAGCCTTTTGAAACGCACTTTCCGTGAGTACCCACGATATCATAGTATTGTTTAATGCGTACATTTCTTAGACGGTCGTCTTCTTTGTCATCACTGACGACTGTGTATAAACGTACACTGCACACACATACGCACAGTTCGTGTCGTTGTTCGATCTGTTGTAATATAGATTTACTATTGACGACGTATTAATTCATGCGGCGTGGTACGTGATTTAATCGAATGCGATCTGTTCGCTGTGTATCTTAAATTAATTGTGATTTTATACTTAATTCACTTTACGAATTGCGACAATTAGATTTAGTTTTTGACAGAAAACATTTATGTTAATATTTGTTTCAAAACGCCTAGTAATTAATTTCATTATTATAATAAATTTGAACAGAATGATTGTCATGCAATTTAAATAAATTATTCTGACATTGTTTACAACAGTATTATGACAAAGAATGAGATAATATATAATTTCACTTTTCCAATACTTTAAAATATACCTACACTTATACTTAAAAATGTTTTTATTTTTAATGATTATTATAGTTATTAATTCATTTGTTTATTATTGATATTTAGGTTCAAATAAAATATCACATAATAGACTTAATTAATAAATTAACTTTGATTATATATTTATAATTTATCTTATAACTTTTATACATTTTAAATATTTTTGATAAAGACATTGTTTAAATCACATATTTTTCATAACTTTAATTATAGTTGAGTACTGTATGTATATAGACATTTCACTCAATATTAGTCTTTACGATTAAAGTAGAGATTGAAAAATCAATAATATAGATTGCGACTAGTAAGATTATGAAAAAATATACAACTTAAATAATATTATAATACAATTATGTATATGATGCGTATAGCATATACCAAAATTGTATCCTTCCTCCAACGAGAACACATTAATTAATCATTAATTAATATAATATATAATCAATGTGTATCATTACTATTAATATTATTGATATTCTTTAAAATTTAATCTATTTATGTTCTATTTATAAAAAAAAATTAACTTCTATAAGCTATGATGTCCAGAGTTATTTTTTCTGAACAATAAAAAAATCGATGATAATAATAATGCAATAGTTAATATTAAAAGCTAATAAGTTTTAGTTGACATCAAACTTTTGAGTTGTGTGGTCATACCAAACATCCGTATTTTTTTGAAATTAATCTATTATTAAAGTTTTCATAAATATATACAGTTTTGTTGTTTAAGCTGTATTATCTTCATTTGAAACTAAATTTATAGTATAAGTATATAAAATAAGTTATTGAGAAATTATTAAAAATTGACCTTGAAGGTCAACTATTTATATAAATATACGTTTATTTGGAATAATATCTAAAAATCAGGTTGGCATATTGAATAATGCCATAATACATATACAGTTATAAAATAATATAACCTTAATAGTTTTTATATCTACTGAATATATTTTTTTATTAGATTATGAGCGGAGTGATGAATGTATTGATTTTAAATTTAACAGTTATAAGTATAACGAAAAGTTCAGTAACTAGTAGTTTATTACGAAGAATTACATTAAAAGGGTATTGTGATAAACTTTAAATATAACTTACTTGTTATTTGTGAAAAATTTTGAATATTGAATTGAATTGAATAATTATATGGTTGATAATATGATATAAAATCTCATATTTCTAAATATTTAATAATTTTATACCTAACAAAAATGTATAAATATAGATTTGATTATTTAAAAATTAGTAACCGATACATCAAAGGTAGATCGTATGAAACATTTCCATTTTGAAGTAATCATCATTATAATAAAAATAATACATATTATAATATATATATCTTTTTGTAAATAATTCATTCAAATATGTTTACATATTTCATACTTCATTAATTTATTATCTTAATGGTTTCAATGGTCAAAAGATAGGTATATTTTTGACAGAAAAAAAACTATTTTTTTCTCGAATTCCCTTAAAATATATTCGTGGCATTGATACTATAGAAGTACAAAATCGTTTAACACGTATTGTATTATATCGAAGAACTTAGGAATTATTTGGATAGCTAATGGTTTTTGTTTCTGTATTTATATTATTAATTACAGGATAGAAAATATAATTTTTGCAGCACACTATTCGAGTAAAAAAAATAATTGATAAACCCTGTTCATTGCTTAATTATTAAGGTTTCTGTTATATAATAAAACAAAAATCTTTTTTTTTTTAAACTACCCCGGAAAATGTCTTGTGAAAATATTAACTCTAAGATTAACTTAAATAATTCAACATATTATACAAAAAAAAAATATCAACATATTTTTATTTGAAAAACTACGGATTTGCATGCCCATATTACAGTTTTAGAATTAAAATGTGGAGAATACTTAAACAACTTTGTACGTGATTTGATATACAATTTGAATGGACACTAAAGTGTTTGTTGTGAAAAAAAAAATAACAGCGGCGGTAGACATTATATAGAAATAGAATATAAAAATACATTTTAACCCTACATAAGTATCATGAGTGTTTATGATAATATTTGTGTTATTATCATTCAATGGGACTTTTTTATTTTATTATATTTTTCATTAACTTTGATTCGCTACATTTTTCAAAAAATAAAACAAGAATTTATTATAAAAATAAAAATGTTTGTTCGACTGATTACACTATATAATGGAAAATAATGGAACAAGTTTATACCGTTTAACTGATATTCCATAGATAGAAAATGTTTTAAAGCCAAATTAAAAATATAATGAACATTATTCGTACTTTGAGTAAGGGTATTTGTTTTCAGATGGTAGTAATGAGTGCAATTGTCTTTTTTATTTTAAATTCTAACCTTTTTATCTGTTTTTGAAGACATATTTTTGTTCAGAATTAAGTTTATTATAGTGTTAATAACAGTTTTAAAAGTTATATTATATAAAAAAAAAAATAATTTAGTGAAAACATTTTATATAGAGATTAAAGTCAGTATAAACTGTAAAGTATGAGTAAACTTAGATGGAGCATCGTTATTCGTTATTCTAAACATTTTAAAATTATTTTATCAAAACAAATTGTATTATTATAATGTTGTACTTCAAAAGTTTAATATTTTAGCGCAATTTTTCATAAAAATATTTACAATTAACGATAGTTTTTTTGATTTTTGCATGTTACTAAAATAACAATAATTGTTGACTTCTGATTAAATTCTGTATTTCCAAAATTTACCGGAAGTGTAAATCTTTTTTACAACATTTTTTGTAATTTTCTCTTAAAAGATTTTAATCGATGTATATAAATTAACAAGTATATTGCTTTTTAAATAATTTAAATGATACAAACAATGGTTTTTCATAAAATATAATAATCTAATACCGTTGATATCTAATAATGTATATTAAATATGCTTATCGATCCGCTCTGTATAACATTTACTCATCTCAAATTAACATGGAACCAAAATATATCTTCAGTGCTTGTTACATTAATAAATCATTTTATCACGTCGTAGCGGTAGATATTGATTTTTTTGAATTAAATTTTCTTACATCTTTTTTTCTTTCAACACGATAGAAGATGTTCATACAAAATTAAAATAATATTTTCACCGTTTTTGTAATATGAATCTATCACAGTCTACGCTCGGGAGGTATTATTGTCATGGTAAACGATCACATGCATGATTGGAGATGGATATAAATACGGTTTCTATACCTTATAATTATTATTGCTGTCATCCCGCCATAATAATTGATTCATGTGAAGCTCATTAATAGCTTTTCCGACGGATAGTTTAACGACAAAGCAAAATAGATTATTATTTTAGGTTCATACCCGTAAAATATAGAACGATTTCTCTCGTAGATCGTTAATATTTTCAATGGGTTGTATTATCCCTTCCTTCACTAAAATCACCCAAATCTAATTGAACACCCTAATCTCAACATGGCGACAAGTCTGTTAAAGGTGTCTGCTGTCTTAGATAATAATAATAATACTGAAATCGCTATAATGTATATTGCGTTAGCATCACGATGGTTATTTTTGTTCTTATATAGAGTAAAATATAAACGTGCATTTAATTAAAACAAATCTAGCAGTCAAAATAATTTAAAAGTATTGAAAAACGTTAATGAATAACTACTCTTCTATAGCTTAACCTTAATTATATTATATTTTTCATAAAGGTACAAAAATGGTTAATGAAAATAATTGGGAAATTACTTCATCTTTATTATAGCAATGTAGCAATTTCATTTTCATAGGTATCATGATTAATTTTACTATTCATATTTATTATACGGGTTATTATATTTTACGAATATACTATAAAATTGTTTGAAATATATTTCACTAACTTAATTATTATGTTCTTTAAAAAAAATCAAAGAATAACATATTGTACGAATCTATATTATGTACGATTGTAGTAACTAGTAGTTACTGAATTCCTTATTCTAATTATATCCTAGTTCGTAGATGCAAAACGTATAATGTACTACATAGTTAAACGGATTAAATATTTTTTCTGTAAATCGTTCAATAAAATACCTGTGCTAAAAACAATTTTGACTGCCCTTGTTGGTTGGTCAACAACCGGTACATTTTTTTTTAAGTCAACTTTTAAATTTATAACAAACATGATTTATAGTTGGTTGGCAATATATCTAGCATAGTATTAAAGTGTGTATATTTTATATAATCATGTGTGTTACAAGTTACAAATTAACTAAAAATAAATAAAATTATAGTAATAACTAACTTGTGAAAACGTTTATATAATATATAAACATATATTACATCACATGTGCAATGTGCATGTTGTTATTTGTATAATAATGTATTTATAATGCATTAAACTTATATAATTACATTATTTGATGGTGTTCTGATATTCTAATTGTAGTTATCCATAAATGATATTTAAATAATTTGTATGTTCTTGTAGTATGATATGATAATTGTTTGTTTAACTGTAAAAAATACACAAAATTACAAGCATTTTTATATTTTATTATTATAATCTTAAACGAATAAGAAAATTTTGGATTTTTGAATTTTAAAGTTTTTAAATTCTAATTCTAATTCTAATATATATATATTATATAGTTATAGTTTAAACATTGTACTTATAAATAATTCCATTTCATAAAATGTTCAGGTAAAATAGATACTTAATACTTGAATTGATTGGGCATAATAATATATTATATACCCAGCAAGCATTATCGCAAAACACTTCAATAACCAATATTGACCAAATGAAGGTTACCTCTAATATGTATTGTTTGTCAAGTTTGAACAAGAAGAGTAGGTAATTGTATATCGTCGAATGTGTACCTTTCACTCAATTATATAAACCATGATATTAATTTTCGTAAACGGTAAATTAATTTCTTATAATTATATAAAAATAATAATAGTGGCTAATAATAATCTACCTATTAAAAGTAAATTATTTTAAATTATGAGAAAGTCAACAATATTTAAAAATGTCAATGAGAAAAAATGACTGTGTAACAGTGTTAATTATAATAAAAAAAAAATGCTTTAAGCAAAACAACTGTCAATGGATAGGATTCAATATTAAATCATAAGAATATATTAAAAACTTAATTATAATTTTAGTCAACTTGCGTGGTAAATATTTTATTAATACTGAAAATCACATTATATACCCGCTGAATAATAATTTAAATATTATAATAGGAGAGTTGTAATTTTTCTCACGTAGAGATCCGATCTCTACCTACATATCATAAAATCGTACGAACAGCAATTTAAAATATCACGATATGACTGATAGATTTTTAAACCTTTGAATTATGTTGAATAATTTAAAATAGAGTATTAAATATTCCTAAAACAGTATAAAAATATATTAAACATTAAAAAATGATGAATCTTAGTTTTGTATATTATATATTCAACAAAAACATGTATTTCACATATTTCACATTTATAATTTAAAAAAACGGGTAAACGAGTATCGCTCTGCTGTACATTAGGGGGTGGGATGTACCTAGGACTAGAGTAGGTTAAATTTGAATGCAATGATAGGTATCATTATATACGAAAAACGATTCTGAACGGAGATAATTTGTCAGTCTAGGATATATTATATATAAATATTGTCATATATTCTATTTTGAAACAAATTCAAACATTTAAGTAAAAGTTTCAAGGTCTTACGTTTAGAAATTTTTTAAAAATAACAAAAATCGAAAATTATTTATTAGTAAAACGTTATTTTACACGTGTATTTTTGATTTAAAACTTTAAAGACTCGTAAAATTTTTTAAATTGAATAATCCTCAAACTTTTTTATAATTATTTTAAGCTTAACTTATGGATATCATAGTATTCAATTTTCAATTCTTAGCTTTTGATAGTAAAATATTTATAAATTTTTAACTACCAAAAAGTAAAAAATATTCATGATTTTGACAAATTTTTGTCAATATTTTAACTTCAAATGCTAATAAAAATAATTGCGCCTATGTATTTTTATAATTTTTGAATGAAAGTTAGAACAAGTTATGTGGACCCTTCTATTAAATTTTCAAGTAATTTTTCCAAGCTAAATTTTTTTTATCAACATTTATAAAAAAAAAAAATAAAAAAAAATTGAAAATTTCAATTGTCTATAAATAGTTCAAAAATTGAACCATTTTTACTACTCCAAATGTTGTCGATAGACACAAAAAAAAAACACACACACATCATTGTAAAATCAATACATTCATCACTCCGTTCAGAATCTAAAAAATATATATGAAATAATAAAAATTCGTTATGGATATAAATTATAAATATAATCGAATATTAATAAAATATGTATTATATATAAAAACCATTTATAAATATTTATGGTATAAATAGAATGGTAGAAGATACAGCTAACAACACTATACTATAGTGGTTTGTACTATGTAACATTGGTGGGGAAATGGTAGACGTATAAATAAAAAAATATATCACTGGCTTGATTATCATTGGGGTGTATATTATTGTACGTTTCGAGGGAAATTTTAGGTACACTGTGGAGTTAGTTAATATAATATTATACAAAATGTAAACGTATATTTTTAGTTAATATACAGTTGTTATAGATTATAATTATTATTACTTCTTGTAAAAATTAAATTAATGTTTTTACCTCGTATATTGTATATAATCGGAAAATAAATTTATTATTATTTATGTACATTTTTTCCAGGAATTAGTGTATTTTATAAATTGCATTTTTTTTTTTTTAGTATAATAATTTTAGAATTGGTACACATTTCAGTTTTAACACACAATTTTATCCATAATAATATTTTACGTGACGTGATTATTTATAAGTTCTACAGAATTATCAACAACCACGATAGATTTAATAATATAAACAGTAAAATAAATTTGATTAAAGTATAATATTTCATACAATTTATTGGTTTTATGACGAACAAGAAAAAATGAAAAAAAAATGTTTCCACTGTATTTATAGTTTTTTTCCATTTATCATTCATTATTAACTTGCCTATTTTAACTTTTTATCGTTTTCTTAAAAATTTTGAACTTAGATTTCATATGATATCTACAATTTATTGTGATAATTTAAAATGGTGCTAAATTGCCAATTTTTATAACAGTTGAAAAAAATACTATACGATACATTAAAATAAATCTCTAACCTAAAGAGAGAGTGTACTGTGTTTATGGGATCTCTCTGTATGTATAATATAGGTACAGGTGTACAATAATATTTAAATATTAAGTGTAGGTATATCATATGTAAAAAAGGCGATCCATTTTTTTTTTTGTTAAACTTGCATTTAGACCGTATACTGCATTACATGCGTTAACATGAATTGACAAGCAGTCTTCGACTTAATATTGAAATATATAAATGCCGCTCTTATAATAACAACAAGTACTTTACTGTCAAAACTTTTCCGGTGTTTATGGTGATGGCATGAATATTTTACACGGAAAATAATCGTTGCACTTATAATAAAAAGAAGCAATAATAACAATAATAAAAAAATATATGTAATATTATGGAGCTGATGTTAATGATTGTAACACTCAAAATAAAAATAAGTACGCCATCGTCAACGTTATCATCTTCACATCACTAAGCATCAACAACAGTCTCGTCGTTATTAAATTTGACGTACTGTTACGGTTATCACATATTGGCGGTCTCGAATAGATTTGACAGTATTTCCAGATGAGTTCTCGCCTCCGTGGTATTATATCGTTACTGCGCACATGTGGTTCTGTTTGTGCACACATTCGTTAACTTATTTAAACATATTATCCAAAACGGAAATTTGGCCGGCGAGTTTGGTAGTCATATACAAAGGCGTTTTATAATCTATAACTTTACTGAAATTTAATGGACTTTGTACAATTCAATAAACCACAAGTTGTTCAATAAACACCGTATGAACCACAATTATAAACGTTTCTAACAATTGTTAACTTCTCATTTACTGTACAACGAAAATAGTAATTCTCGAATGATAACATTTGAGAATTTACAGATAATTTATCTTCCAATTCAATTAGGTATATACTTATTAGTAGGGCCCGGATTTATATGCATTTGCATGTTTTTTCTGGATAGTCCAAAAAATAGCTAGGTAAGCTACAAGTTTGATTTGTAATCAATAGGTCCGAAATATAAAATTTTATTTTGCATATTTTTGCATATTTTGTCATTTTTTGACATGTACTGCATATTTCTGTATTTTACGATTTTTTTTTTTGCATATATACGGTTTTTAAATGCATAATATGTAATATTTTGGTTATTTTTATTAAAATAACGTATTTATAGTTATATTTATAATCCATGTAATTTTCTTATTTTATCTGAGACATATCGGGACAAGTAGTAATCTGTTATTGAGTAAATTTTAATGAATCATACATTAATCGTGTTTGTTTCGTCGTGTTTGTAAATATAGTATAATTTATTTAAACATAATATAAAAAAAGCGGGTAAGTAGGTATCGCTCTGCTGTATATTAGGGGGTGGGGTGGACCTCAGACTATGGAGGGTTAAATTTGAATGCAATGATAGGTATCATTGTATACGAAAAACGATTCTGAACGAAGATGATTTATCAGTTTAGGATATATTATATTTAAATATTGTCAAATATTCTATTTTGAAACAAATAGTATAGTTTTTATATTATGTTACTATGGTTACTATGGCCAACATTCGCATTATGAGCGTATGAAATTTAATTTAAATTTTGACATATTTCGTATAAATTCGAACTTTAAACACTTATAAAAAAAATTGTGACTAACGATTTCGGATTTTTTTTTATCACTTTAAAAACAACTTATAAGAAACCTTGTATTAAATTTTCAAGATTTTCTGGCCACCCAAAACATTTTTATCGGCATTTGAAGAAAAAAAAACTTAGAAAAGTCGAAAATTTCAATTGTCTATTAGTAGCTTAAAAATGGTCAAAATATTTTGAAAATTTAACTGTAAAGAGATAACCATAATATAAACATTTGGTGAAAATTTCAAGTATTTACAATAATTCGTTTTTGAGTTACAGCAAAATCAAAAAATCGATTTTGTCGAAAAGTGGTTTTTCCGTAAAATTTCCATTTTTCTGTCATTTCTTTTTTGTTTTTCTCGATTTTTTTGAAAACTATTAGAAAATTTTAATTTTGACCCCCCTAAAGTACCAACTAGATTCAATTCCCTATTCAAAGAGGGGCTGAAGTCAAAAATCGGAGCATTATTACTGCTCCAAATGTTGGAGTCAGACACAAAAAAAAAAAAAAAAAAAAAACACACATCATAGTAAATGCAATACATTCATCACTTCGTTCAGAATCTAATAATAAAAATAAAAACAAAATTTTAATCGATTTTTTGCATATTTTTTATTTTATAGTACATATTTCTTAGGTTTTTAGAGCATATAAATCCGGGCCCTACTTATTAGTTATTGTTAGAAGAATTCGATTGGAATTTCAGCATTTATATATTTTACGAAAATTAAAATTTAAAATGTCGATAACAAAAAAAAAAGTGAATGTTAACCGTCTTTTATTGCCAAAACATAAAATTGATTTATATTTGCCTACATATCCTATAAATAAAGATTTTTAACATTAAATAATTGGTTAAGTGCACAATAAATAAAGTTTTCATTGATTTTTTAGAGCGATTTAATGACTTTACTGATTGTCTTGATCTAATGAAAAGATATCTATTGATCGAGAAGTAGCAACATCAACAAAATATATTTTATTTTTTATTTATTGACTTTGCCTCTATCGTTTTAAGTTATTTATTTATTTTACCATGAAGTTCAAAACTATTGTTTATCGTATTAATTACCCATACACTCGTAGACTACATTAAATATATCAGGAGAAGGTAATATAAATTAAACTAATGTTAAACCCACAACTAATTGAAAAATATAAGCTATTTTAATTAACGATATTTTAATATCATAATAGAGTTTTAAATTATATTTGTTTTCAAGCGTGTGTAAAACCGTGATTGGTCACTCAACAATATTCAAAAAATAGTCGTAGTTATAAGTAATTTAAACATAATACATTACAATTGCAGAACATTTTATTGTTATTATTATAATTAAGACATAGATTTTATCAGAAATACTTACCATGTGATAATAATACCATACAGATGCTCATAAATGTTGTATAGTTCTAAATAAGTTCTATAAAACAGTAAAAGTTATACATTTATTATTCACAGAAATAATTTCTATAAGCTAATAAACATCGGAATTTTCATTAATAACAAGAAATTCTTATTGATGGTACAACGGTCTTTCAAAGTTTCAACTTTATACCATTTTCTTCACCACTCACTGTAGATATAAAATAGGTTATCCTTTTAAGTAAAAAGTTTTGTTTAATCTCACCGATAGTAAAATATAAATGTAATAATATATATTATGTAAAATATAACAAAAAAGATAAATAAAAGTAAATTGTGTTGAATTGTAAAATAAATAAATAAGAATATTGAAGTAATTAAATAATATAAATACAACATAAAAGCTTGGTATAATTAATTTAATAAATTCGGTAATAAAAATTATACATATATTATTCAAAGATAGAAATACGGACACGCCATATGTAGGCATATCTATTTCTTGTGAACTTCAACACTCTTATTAAAAGTGATATATTATACACTATAAGATCAAAAGAAATGGCATAGGACTTTCAATCAAAAAAATGTAATCGAACTTTCTGAACATTGATATGTCTACTAGCCATATGAAGGAATGACATTTTTGATTCTATTCGGTACTGTAATAAGTCTGGATTTTCTACAGTAGTAGTAACGGCATGAACAAATTTGTGAAACAGATCAGATGTCGACGATGATATTGGTCTTTCTGAAACGGTTTGATCTCTCCAAAAAATTATACAATCAAAATAACAACAAAATATCATACTGAAATTCAAATTAACATTAAAATATTAAATAATAATACAATATTTTAAAACTGAAGAGAAGTGGGTTTCCATGGATATATATTATTTCTTAGTAAAGGTAGGTATACGACCCCCGACAAAGTGTACAAAAATTGTATTAACTATTTTTTTTTACTGAAATATTACGAGTATTATCATTGTTATTCTAGTATAAAATATCGCCACTATTAGTTTTATTCACTTATAAGTTTTTATTTATTTGAATTTATATTCATGTTTTTATTTAATAAGTCCACCTTAGAATATAATATGTACTAATAAATTATAATATAATCCATGAATACTTATTTTAGAATTATAATAATTGATTAGTTTATGTTACCTATTAAAACATTTCTAAAAATATATTTTGTATTTTAAATTTAATATATAGTATATCTATTGAACTTTATTTATTCTGCGAAAGACCTATTTTTATTAAAGATAAAATAATATAGGTACTAATGCTAATATTACTGTTAATTGTACTTATATATATGCATGTAATTTGAATAACGTAGTATTAATTTCGTGCAAATCGTCTTCAAATAGAAGTAATAACTGCTCTTGTAATCATAATATTTTCACAACAAATCATACTTTATATATTAATTCCAGTGTATTTAAATATCACTTTTCTTTGTAGAATTGTATTACTAGATTGGATACCTGGTACTAAATAATTCTGCTAATATAATTGAAAACGGATTTAAATTTAACTGGGTATGTGTATGGGCGTTTTATTTTATCACTCCGATATCTATTGGTTTTGGCCAACAAAAGCGGCTCAAAATTATTCTAGATAAGCCGACTGCTGGCCGACAGGCAAAATTGGTTTTTTATATTGTCATGCATCCTGTTGTGGCACTTTACCTGTATCAAAGTCAAGAAAAGAAGTTTAAAAAAAGCGAATGGCTTAAAAAACGCGACGTATAGATCAGACGACTTAACGCTATATTATCCTTTTAATATAAATGTTACACATACCTACATGAAATCAGATAAAGGTTTTTTGTGATTTAGATAGATATGATTTTTACGTTACCTAGTGATGATATTATTAAGTTTAATTTTCATCAGGTGAATTTTTATTTATTCATACATCTATATTAATAAAACTTATATTAATTATTAATACGTTATAAATTCACACATTGTGTATAAAATATAAAAAAAAATTATTTGCACAATAATGCACTATTTACATTTTGAATTTTTGAATTTTTAAGTTACCATTGAGGCCATAATATATTATTTTCTTAGATTTTTTTTAAACTTTTGAAAAGTGTCCTGTTGCAGTATAATAGTTTTATTTTTAAACGAGAATCTCCTTTTTTATTGAAAATTGTTAAGCACATTATTTTTTTTTTAATGTTGATATACATATATAAATGGTTATATAAATCATTAATAACGTTACATGTACTTAATATTTACTATTTAATATAGTTAATTTACTCTCAACATTTTTATATCATTTATTAATATTAATCAGGTACTATAATTTACAAAACACCGTAGTCCCCAAATATTTAAACTTATAATCATGATCTATTACCTTTAATGTACATAATTCAGAAACCACAAATTTGAAATACAGTTTATATAGGAACATACATAAATGCTATAACATAAGTTTAATAATTTACAGTAAAATACGGTGATTTTAATTTTAAAGTTATTAACATATATTTGAAAATGTTTTTTATAACCCCGTAAATATATTTCATCTAAGTGTAATTTTTTTTTAATCGAATATATTGTATATAGACGTATGAAAAATAAATACACCTACGTAACTCTACGTAATTACATTCAAATGAATATTTTAAATGCAACAGTGGATTTTTGTCTCTAAGTTTACAACTGTTAGGTTGGTTTGACAAATAGTCTATTATTATTTTCAGTTTAGACTGTTCTGTGTATTAGAGAAACTACACAATGCACTGGTTTCCCATAGCCTTTTGTACTGTAATATAGTTTAATTGGCACGAGTTTAATTTATAGGTTAGCGTATACTGTGCGGTCTCTAGAGCAGGGCAAACAGGGCCACGTGTTTAAATAGTCCCTGTACTTTTCAAAATATATATATTATACAATAAAAACAAAATAAATTTAAATGTGTATTTTTTTAAAATAATTATTTAGCCATTTATGTGTATGTATTTTATACGCACAAATTATGATTATTCGAAATTAACGAAATTATACAGCTATGAAATTATCTTTTGTTAAAATAATATTTTTGCTGTTTAATGAACAATAATATTATAGACGTAATACCCGCATGTATTGTCTATGTCTCTCAAAACAAGTAACTTTGGTTAGGTACAGTTGAACGTTAAACATTTAGGTACGTTGAAGTCTAAGTTTAATAATTTTATGTTCAGAATAATTTATTTTACTCTGTTATTTTTTTAGGTAAAGGTAAATATATCTCATTATTAAATTAACAAAAACTATACAGTTTTAAAATACTTATACTTCAAAATATATCGAAACATCAACACGAGATTACGTCACAGCCCCAAATAATAATTTTACCTTTAATTTTTGTAATAGGTCATTTCAACAAACATAGTGACATTAAAACGATAATACGTTATTATCATATTATTTTATGTAAAAGTTTACCGTTTTTCATATCTAGAAATGCCCTATAAAGGGTAAAATTGTTTTTATTTTATTATATTATATTTACTAAGTATACTTATAAAATTAATTATATATATTGTAATGTTTAGTATGTGTACATCATTTAATTTTATTCCAATAAGTAATTAATATTTATCTAAAATTTTAGGTTCCACAATTTTTTATTCACACTGAACCTTCAGTCCTAAAGACTAAATATTTGCATATTCATAATTAAATTAAAATTGTATTTAAGTCTTTATATACTAAATTTAACTTAAAATAACTGTAAACGGTTGATCGTGATTTCGTTATAACGCCGTGTTATCGCAAATCGAACTTTTTGAATCAACTCAAATATCCAGATTGTTATATCTACCGGAAAAGTTCTTTCTGGAAGAGAATAAATATTTACAAATAAAATGCACCTATATATTTATTCTGGAATAACTACCTACACTTTCGGATACATTTTTAAATTATAGATTAAAAAAAAAATTTGACAGATCGACAGGTCGATAAGAAGAATTGCATACACTTTTCACATTATTATATAAATATGTTTACTTTATTTATTTTTAAATTAACAATAAAATATTAACATAAATAAACAATAGGTATCACGAACTATTACACTATGGTTGGTGCATCAATGATATGTTACAATGAATTAAATATCAATTTTCAGTGGCACTAACACATATGGGTTGTTTTATTTCTGATAGTATATGTTTAAAAGATTTCACTTCGACAATAATTTATGTTTTATTATCGAATTGTATATGAATTATAGCAATTTGAGCCATCGACTGGGTTATATTCGGTGGAATACCTGCCCTTAACACGAAACTCATAAATCCAAAATGGCTGGCCATTTACTTTTTGACATTTTGAAGAATGAAATGTCGATATTTTCGATTTTAATAAAAGGTCAGCGTCGGCACATTGAATGCGAACGAACGTAATTACAGGGAGCGACTATTTACGCAGACCTTGAACGGCGTTTATTCTATTCGTATATGTGCGTGCGTGCATGTGTGAGTGTGTGCGTGTGTGTGTGTGTACATGCCTGAGACGGTGACGGTTCCGAGGCAATGCGAAGTCAGCCGGATCTTGTTGCGTACACGGATAATACTTACGTTGCTGGATTATCAAAGGAAAGAAAAGAATGGAAAAACCAGAAAGAAGGAAAAACTAATAATAATATGCCAAGAGATCCTTGGTGACACACGAGAAGTATATAAAATGAACACACGCACATATACGGAGTGATCCATTTGATATAAGACACTGTATAGTGTATATTTAGAAAGCACTACGTTTTTGTAAATATTTCTTTTAGATAATTTTAAGCCGTTATAAGACTACATTTTTGGAAAAAAAATTAAATTCTCTCTGTTTTTATGGTTATTATATTTTAATTGTATGATAATGATGATGATAAATTATAATAATTATAAAATTTAAACACTCGTAATATTTAACGATACCCGATAACCGATGGTTATAAATTTTTCATTTTTCCCTGCGTTATAAAATAAAAATAATTAAATAAATATAAAATATATTACTTCACGATAACAGCTTGCGTCTCCCCGGCAATGTGTACACGCTCTTCAGGTTGAGAAACACTGTTTTATATTAATCCACTATGCTCATACCAGTCATACCCATCAAAGCTTTAAATATTTATAAAATTAGAACCCACAAACTACATGTCCAAATTTGATTTTTATATATTTAAGTAATACAAAATATATTCTGATATTTGGTATAAATAAATAAAATTTATGCTGTCAATAAAAAAATATAAACAATTACAAAATGATAACGATGTAAAATAGTAAAATTATTTTAAGAAACACTTTTTAAAACGATAAAATGTATTGAAATAATGAGTATCTTACGTTAAATAGATTACCCATTACTAGGTTTATACATATTTATTTTTCAGTTCACAGGAACTTCATACCAGAGAATTATAATAATGACACTCTCTTATTAAACGAACGACGTGTAAAATGTAATCTCGCATTGCATTGAACGATAAATGATAATGATAATCACTGAACTAGCGCTGATTTAAAAATACACAAAAGCTAAATTTGTTGTTCTTGAATCAGAATATTGCGGTACTGAAATACGTATGAATGTATGGTAAATACATTTTGATTGTCCCACGAATTTACTAATCGGTATAGCTTAACGTTCTATTCGACGGTTACTTGTGTGATTCGTTACGAACAGTCGAAATAGTTATTCACGAGAATTAATAGATGTATTCAATATCGTAAGTAATTATTCCAGCTATGATAATATTATAAATTTAACAAGAAAAAATTTCTTAAAATGCAGATTTTTTTGCTCGAACACAATAATAATTAATTTATGCGTTTAATTTTACAAATTCAACGGATAATATTATTATTTGAGTTGGTGGAATGGAAACAGCTGTAACAATATTCATCAGTCGATAAAACTTAAATTCAGCAGCATTTCGTTACATAGGTATATTGGGCTACTGAATGCAAGATAAAATGGGTTTCAAATTTAATTGATGCATGGAAACTATATAGGTACCACGGTGTATCGCGGAGTTATTATGACAATTTTACATTAAAATTACATTTTAAAGTGTCAAGCCATTATGATATGCTTTTTATAATCCATTTTTGAAATTTTTGATTTTCTCATTAAAAAAAGTTGTATTATACCAACATATTTACGATTTAAACATTATTTTAAATTAACTATTTATAACACGTTGCCATTTTTGTGACTACCAATTTTAACTTCTCTATACGAACACAGGCTAATACATGGAATATTATATCCGACTTTATTTTCAACTAGGATTAATATCAAAAAATCAATTACCTACCTGTACTTATAAATCCTATAGAATGGTATTATATGAACTTGCCGTAGCGCATTATATAACGTATCCGATTGTATATAGTCATACAATCACTGGCCACGCAGTGGATTTTCTCAATCCTTATCGCTTTTTAGTCTAAATTATTTTTATAATATTATATTATTTTCATTTATAAAAATTATAGAATCAATGTATTATAATTTATTTACCCAGTTTTTTCTATTCTTATAAAATATAAACAGACGTTGAAAACTGAATTCGTGGTCTATATAATAATTAATAATAATATTAGTATATTATTATACACTACTTTTTAAAAATATATTCAGTATACCTAGTTACAGTTAAACATATACATTACCTATACCATAAAGTAACACTAAATTCTGCTACTTTATCCACTATAATATCTATTTCACTAATAATTATTTGAAACTTAAATTTGGAACTAATTTGGTCAATATTAGTTAGTTTCATATTTATACTTTGACTAATTTAATTTTTAAACTTTCAGAAATGTATAAATGTTAATTCTATCATAAGTATGCTTCTATATTTTATAATAAGTTGCATTGAATATAATATTGTTATGAACTATAACTTGTGAATTTATAAGTATCTACATTTTGTTAAAAAGTATTATTGATTTTATTATTTAGTTTAAATTATTTTTTATTTTAAATAAAGAATATGTTAAAACTTATATGTATAAAATAATAATACTTTTATTGAATAATTTTCTATGTTTTGACATTTAATTTGCATATTTTGAATATATTTTTTGCTAATTTGCTATTTGTGTAATATAATAAACTATACTAAAAAGGGAGAGAAAATTGGGTATCTACTATGCAGTATAGTAAGTACTAGGTTACGGGTATATCTTGTCATTAAGTGAGTTACTATAATATATCTAGATTTGTACAATTTAAATTAAATTATAAATCATTGTATACAAAAATACATTTGAAACATAATTCATAAGTCACAATTCTAATCTAAAATATTCATAAAAAAATATTAAGAATTTTTACTCAACTTTTTTCATTTAACTTTTTCAGTAATAACAACTTAGGCGTAAACTTGTATTAAATTTTCAACTTTTTGACCGAAAAAAATATCATTGACAATTATTATTGAAAACAAAATGTATTAAAAAAAAAAAATCGAAAGTTTTTCATATCTATAAATAACTCAAAACGAGTCAAAAAAATTTTAAAATTATACTACCTATTTACAGAAAATAATAATATAAGAACATATTTTGGTAAAAATGTCGAGTATCTATGATTATTCGTTTATAGTTACGACAAAATAAAGAAATCAGTTTTGTTTTAAAAATTCTCTAATTTTTTTCCAAATTATTAACAAATGAATGAACAATTTTCCATTTAACTCCCACAAAGTAACAACTAAATTGACTTTCCTAGTAGAAAAGATATTATAGTTGAAAATTCTTTTTACTATAAAAAATGTTTTTAGACAAATATACACACACACATTATTGTAAAATAAATATACATTTATCTCTGCGTTCATAATATTATAAAACACACACACACACACACACACACACACATATATATATATTGCAGAACTAAATTAAAATAATAAATAGTTTTGAAAACTCAAAGTTTTTATGGTTTTTTTTTACACCGACATCGACACAGAAATAAGTTATTTTATTACCTATTTAACGGTAACAATTTGTTCGTTTGGGAATTAAAGTAACTTATTTATATTATTAAAATATTCAAGATTTGTTCTGCATTTACAACTCGTATATAACTTTTTAAAATGTTTATTACGGCACATATTGGCATGTATATACACGTGTATAATAATATTTTTCAAACGCAATATAAACTGAAGCAGACAGTCAGAAATGTTTTGGTTTATCAGTATTGTCAAGTATAAAATCAATAACTCGACATTGTCTCCTTTAATGATGGACCAAGTAAAACGAATGCCTTTTCCAAATCTAGTAGTATAGTACGACCTCGCCAAGGTTCAGCACACACGGTCCCTGCATAATATCTGGTCAACGCCAACCAAACCGACAAGCGAAAAATATCCAATTTGTTTGTATTTTTAGAAGTTGCGTTACTGGTATAAAGCTACGATACCTTATATTTCCGTTATGCCTGTTCATTGTTGTTGCTATGGTTACCAATACAAACCATTAGCGATTTTATTATTATATTTTTTATTATGTTTTCGAGGTTTTATGTCAAATATTTATAAATGCATAAACATTAAATCTCTACGGTTACATTTTTATATTTGCAATGCAAATATGCGGATTCGTATTACAATAAAGAACTAGAAAAAAGAAAAATTATACGTAAAATAAGTAAGATATAATGTTCCTAAAAATAAGTGAAATACTGCGATAGAACTCGTCGCATAGTTTCACTCTGCAGAACGTTAGCCATGACAGATTTGATTTTTTTTTTTTTTGATATTATGAACACCATAGTTGCACCGCTAGTAAAATAATTCTGAGTCATATTCGATTTTACTGGATCAATATAAATGGCCAATGTTTTGTTAAAAACGCGGCGCTTTTGTAATCCATTGCTATTATTTTATGGTATACACGATTTTTTTATGAATATATATAATAGTAAAAATACCTAAATTTTACTGTTTTTGAGAATTTTTCTAGAAATACCTACTTATGCGAGCCCTATAGAATAAAAAAAATTCAGTACCTATTCATTTTTCAATCCACAGAAGTGCTTTGCACGACACTCTGCACTTCAGCGAAAACGAGTGTTTTCAGTAAAAAAAAAAAAAATGCAAACATCACTATGTAAAAACAAGTACACACCTCACTACCACAGTACACTGTGCCGCTCAGAATTTATTATTTTTTTTATTTACTGAGAAATATTATATTACGGTACTTTTCGGCGTATAGTTCACATTTTAGGGACTAAACCAGCTAACAAATTAAGTGAATCGTCTACTAAAATTAATTCTAAACATACGCCAGCTGGTACTCTATAACTTATGGAGATGATGTGATTATACCACTTCTTATCAAAGTCGATTTGAACGTCATGTTGAATTCGATTAGTCATTGTAATTATTGTTTATATTTAATCGTAGTCTAGTATGTTGTACATAGAAAGAGAAACTATAAGAAGTCAGAAGTTTTTATACTGTGTGTTTTTCCTAGTATATACCAGGTGGTATAACAGACATGACTGTTATAACCTGTTACAGCTTGTTCGATGACAATAATTTTATTATGCCTAATGATATTATAAAATAAGACATAACTTACAGAATAATAATATTAAATTACGCATTATGCTTTCCCGTGTAATCTTTACTCGGGAAAACGGGAATTACCGCACTAATTATATGATAATAATCAACATACCTATACAGTATACATAATATATTATTTATTATGATATTTTACAATAATGAAGAAAATTGCATGGTTATAAATTTACTACACAAAATAGGTTAAGTAAGTCATAAGTCCCGTTCATGTTTTCTTCTTTAAAGTTTTTAACGATCTTATTACATACATTCCAAAAACAAATATCTAATAATATTAATAATAATTCACCTGTTAACTTTAAAATTGATACGAATTTTACATAATAATATTACAACTACACTATTGATTGATATACAGTCGTCAAGTACGTGGAATACGTGCTTAAGTCTGATAACTAAAATTAAATATAATATAATTAGACGTTTTGTAAATTGATCACGAACACACAGTTTATCATAGAGGGTATAGAATATGAGTACATAATTTTTGCGAATTTTTTTTTTTACTCAACAAAGTTGACATGTCAATGCCGTTTGTAAACAATCGGGTTTCGATCAGCTGTGATATAGAAGTTTCCGATGAAACGGAAAAATGTGATTGCGTCAAAAGCCTTGCTTATAAAGATTGGATACTTGAGCAACCGGACAGTATTCAGTGTTCGGTACCGAGTACGGAGACGGTAGATGGTGTAAACGCTGCGTTGAGTTGTTTGTTCAAGGCGACTAGTGTCAAACCACGACACCGGAAATCCGGTAAGAGCACTCTACGACACTGACCGTCTAAATAATTGCGATACGAAATCTCATTATTAATAACGTACCTGTCCAAAGAGTCCTATAGTGGAACGAAAGTGAACAAAAACATGTTCTATCATAAAATATAATAATATAATAATATAAAATAAACAAGGGTGTAGCCAAAAGTATTTTATTTCAATGATGGTAAAAAAAAAAAAATAATAATAAAAATTATATTTATCGATAATAATCTGACACTGGTGAACGCACATTTCTGAGTATCAGACATATATATTTATTTTTATTTTATTTATGTCTTCCAAGTTTAGTTTAGCAATCTAGATTTTTTCAAAGGTCGATAATGTATTTTAAACAAGCTCACAGATTCGAATCCACACGTGTAAGTTATCTCGAATATTCTCAAATTATTTACTGATTAAAAATGTATAGCAAAATACCTTTTCATATCTTGGATTTGAAAGTTTAATGGAAAGTTTTTTGTAAGTTATTTTTTAGCATTTATTAAAAAAAAATGTCTACTCTAGAAAGTCAAATTAATGTTTTAGGAGCGTTTGAAGTTCAAATTTTTATGACATTACATTTCACCTGTTTAATAAATATTCTTCATTAAACGATTTTTGATATTTAATATTTAACTGTAATAAAAAAAAAACAAATGGAAATAAATAAATTATATTTACAAATTTTTTTTGAATATTATTATTATTATTTGATTAAATATTTAATTTTTTTTACGTTTTTGAGTTATTAGCATATCTACTTATACAAGAATTTTTTTAATTTTTTTATTATAGTTTTATTTTTTATACATTTCAATAAAAATGTTTTTGTTCAATCAAAAAGCTTGAAAATGTAATACAAGATCTCATAATATAAGCTGTTCTCAAGGGTAAGGGTATGTCAGAATGACAAAATTTATTTTTATAAACTTTTGAAATTCAAATTTTGACAAAATTTATTAAAGTCACGAAAATTTGCTAATTGTTTTGCAATTAAAAATTTATAAAATATGAAATATTATTTAACTAAGACTTGATAAACAAATACTAAGTTCGTAATGAAATTAAAATATTTATTAGCAAATTTTTTTCAATAGAAATTATAAATTCAAAATTGGATGAACATACATAATATTTATCTAAACTATGAACAACGGTATTCTTTATTTTATAAACTTACTCATACATTTTATTAGTGTAGACATGATACTTTTATGTATATTATTATGTCTTATACACATGATATTTTTAAGTGTGAAAAATATTTTCAACAAAAATTAATTTAACCTACTATATTACTAATATTAAAGTAAATTATTTTACCTAATGGTAATATCAAGAAGCCACAAAAATTAAACTTGGTGATATGGGTTGATTACAATATCTTAATTTAGAACCGTTTTTCAAGTGCAATGATTTATCATTGAATTCAAATGTAATATAATATATTTTATCATGATGACTCACTATAATATATTAATTCTTGAATATTGCATTTTTACATCATCTGATTGTAACTCGTTTGAATTAGGTACACTAACAATAAAAAGCGGGTAAGTGGGTATCGCTCTGCTGTATATTAGGGGGTGGGGTGGACCTCAGACTATGGAGGGTTAAATTTGAATGCAATGATAGGTATCATTGTATACGAAAAACGATTCTGAACGAAGATGATTTATCAGTTTAGGATATATTATATTTAAATATTGTCAAATATTCTATTTTGAAACAAATAGTATAGTTTTTATATTATGTTACTATGGTTATTATGGCCAACATTCGCATTATGAGCGTATGAAATTTAATTTAAATTTTGACATATTTCGTATAAATTCGAACTTTAAACACTTATAAAAAAAATTGTGACTAACGATTTCGGATTTTTTTTTTTCACTTTAAGAACAACTTATAAGAAACCTTGTATTAAATTTTCAAGATTTTCTGGCCACCCAAAACATTTTTATCGGCATTTGAAGAAAAAAAAACTTAGAAAAGTCGAAAATTTCAATTGTCTATTAGTAGCTTAAAAATGGTCAAAATATTTTGAAAAATTAACTGTAAAGAGATAACCATAATATAAACATTTGGTGAAAATTTCAAGTATTAATAATAATTCGTTTTTGAGTTACAGCAAAATCAAAAAATCGATTTTGTCGAAAAGTGGTTTTTCCGTAAAATTGCCGTTTTTCTGTCACCTTTTTTTTTGTTTTTCTCGATTTTTTTGAAAACTATTAGAAAATTTTAATTTTGACTCCCCTAAAGTACCAACTAGATTCAATTCCCTATTCAAAGAAGGGCTGAAGTCAAAAATCGGAGCATTATTACTGCTCCAAATGTTGTCAGACACAAAAAAAAAAAAAAAATACACATCATAGTAAAAGCAATACATTCATCACTTCGTTCAGAATCTAAAAAGTATTATCCCAATAACAGCTAGTTTCTAATAAAAAAGTGGAAGTTTTATTTGAAAAACAGAAGTTTGTATTACCATACAAAAGTAATAACAATTAATAATATTTATTTCTTAGTAATAGGAATAAAAAATCTCAAGAATTTTAAAATATGATTTTAAATATATTCAAAAAAATTAGAAATTATTCCATAAATCAGAATTTGAATAAATTATTAACGCCTATTAAATGAAAAAGATTGGAATAAGCAAGATTGGCAAATAACTCTGTATACAATTTTGAAATCGTTTGTTAACCACTTATAAATGTATTACCTGTCTGCCCACTGGGATACCGCTAGTACTAGACCCTTTTCGTTTAGATATGATATGATTTAGGGTAAACCGAGAGGCAACTCATCTACATTCGGGAGGCAATTTATATTAAAATTATTGACCTTTTTGACTTAAGTGTGTTTCCATTCAAGTTTTATCACATCATCAATAACCAAAATGCGTTACAACTGGTAATATGACAATTGTGTGTGTTACGATAGATCAGTGTTTCTCAACGAGTGTTTCGCGGAAGGGCGGAACCTAATGGTTCCGTGAGAAATTTTGGAAAATATAAATAAATTAATAATATTTTTGATTTGAATTATGGTTCTAACATAGAATAGCTCCAAAAATTATACGGAAGTTTCACAAAAAATTCAAGCTTCTGCTAAGGTTCCGCGTGTAAAAGAAGTTGGGAAACACTGCGATAGATATTGGCCACATATAGTGTTACTAGCCGTATTTTCGGTAAACATGGACTTAGAGAACATAAAATAATATTTAGGAACCAGATGGGTATCTAATATGAAATTCATTCATTTAAAATAAATATTTTATAGAATGTTAATTTTAAAATATAACTGTATCATTGTTTGCAGCGAAGAAAAAACTTATTGTACATGCCATTTGTTCTGGCCGTTTGGTATATGTATTTTTTTTTTTTGTCAGTAATTAACGGATAATTAGCGTGGTTAAAATTAAAATTCGCATGCTGTTGGTTAAACCGTCATCATGACGATGGTTTGTTAATGTTAGCAAGGTTGGTATGAAATATACTGGTATTGTTGTATAGTTTCACCATATTAAAAAAGAAAAAAAAAAGAAAAAAGATTGTAATTTATTAATTTAATATATTTTTTTTAAATAAATACTTCATATTAATTATTAGATATATTGTTTTTTATAACCATGTCAAAATACATTAAATGATAACATAATAATTGTAATAAAATTACATTTCGATTATAAATTATTATTTATTAAAAAAGCGGGTAAGTGGGTATCGCTCTGCTGTATATTAGGGGGTGGGGTGGACCTCAGACTATGGAAGGTTAAATTTGAATGCAATGATAGGTATCATTGTACCTATACGAAAAACGATTCTGAACGAAGATGATTAGTCAGTTTAGGATATATTATATTTAAATATTGTCAAATATTCTATTTTGAAACAAATAGTATAGTTTTTATATGTTACTATGGTTACTATGGCCAACATTCGCATTATGAGCGTATGAATTTTAATTTAAATTTTGACATATTTCGTATAAATTCGAACTTTAAACACTTATAAAAAAAAATCGTGACTAACGATTTCGGATTTTTTTTTATCACTTTAAGAACAACTTATAAGAAACCTTGTATTAAATTTTCAAGATTTTCTGGCCACCCAAAACATTTTTATCGGCATTTGAAGAAAAAAAAACTTAGAAAAGTCGAAAATTTCAATTGTCTATTAGTAGCTTAAAAATGGTCAAAATATTTTGAAAATTTAACTGTAAAGAGATAACCATAATATAAACATTTTGTGAAAATTTCAAGTATTTACAATAATTCGTTTTTGAGTTACAGCAAAATCAAAAAATCGATTTTGTCGAAAAGTGGTTTTTCCGTAAAATTTCCATTTTTCTGTCATTTTTTTTTTGTTTTTCTCGATTTTTTTGAAAACTATAAGAAAATTTTAATTTTGACCCCCCCTAAAGTACCAACTAGATTCAATTCCCTATTCAAAGAGGGGCTGAAGTCAAAAATCGGAGCATTATTACTGCTCCAAATGTTGTCGTCAGACACAAAAAAAAAAAAAAAAAAAAACACACATCATAGTAAAAGCAATACATTCATCACTTCGTCAGAATCTAAAATTGTTATTATGTTTTAATTTTAGTTAATCAAAAATAAATTTTAAATTTTAACCTATTTAATTAGTATATCATATAACTGCAATTTATTTACTAAGAATTAACATAGATAAACATTTTTCCAAAGATAAGTAGCATTATACAATAGGTATATTGTTATATGTAATATGGAAGCTGAATAGATTGTATGTACAAAGTATTTATTATTGGGAGTTATAGGCTAAATAATAAAAAATTAAATAATCGGTTACATTACTTGTTAATTGATATTGTAAAATAATTAAAATATTTATATTATTGTAAAAATAAATTACACATAGACAGGTTAGGTCAAGTTTGTAGCTTAAATAGTATTACCCTCATGAATGAAATTTTCGTGATGCCACTGTAACTTACCTAATTAATAATTATGCACACCTAAAACCTAAACTACCTACTCATATTATTTCATGCATTTTTTAATGTTACTTAATTTACTTAATACTTATGCCAAACATTAATTTACCACGTATTATAAAGTAATGCGACATATATAAACTACCTTATAATAATATTTACCACTTTAAAAACTAATAATTTATTTTTAACTTTTTTAAATCACAATGTAATTTTACAACATTTTGTAAGTTTTCAATAGTTTATTTAAAAAGTGAAGTGACTTAAATGTCATAATAAATTACGTAATTTATTCCAATGGTATAACATTATTATATCATGGGAATAATACATTAGATTAAATATGTTGTATATTTTTAATTTGTTTATGGAACAATATCTTTATACAAGTAAAATAGTTCATCCAATTACATTCAGGGAAAACATAGTTAATTAATTTAGTTTTTAATTAATTATTACATTTTACACTTTCAAATGTTATTTTCAAACTTTTAAATTTATTTATTTTTGTAATTACAAATAATATATAATATATAATATATCATTAATGTAATTGCATCTTATTATTTATTTCTAAAATATTGAAACATGATAATTATTAAATTTATGTAGGTCGTATTCAATATTTCTTATAATAGTCATTATTTTTCATGAACAATGTATTTTTTTTTTTACATATTAAAAATCTGCCTTACAACTTATAGGGCTAACAGAACAATTGTTTATTCCAATGCCACTGGCACATTTTGAGTGCGTACATTAGACTACGTTTATAAAGACATTTTTAAATTTTTCTTTGTTTCAAAATTACAACTAGTACTAATGTATAAAATATTTGTCGTGAACGAATGGCTAAGGTAAATGCCATCTGAGTTTTTTTTATTTAAACTACAGTTATTAACATTAAAAAAAGCATGTATGTGGTCAATGATTTTTTAATTATCATCATTCATCATTAAAGGATATTAATATAAATTATTACTGTGTTTTTAGATTAACTACATAACGAGTATGGATATGGTATTTACTTTTTCATAAACAGTGTAGCTGATAATAATAATTTAAGTGCATATAAAACTATCATCCAAAATGTATTGCAATCCTTAATGAGCTCATACTGCATTTATCCATCACTAGAAATAAATTTATAATATTTTATTGACTTTATTAATCTTTTAATAAAGTATAAGCACAACATAATAATAATCGATTAAAAAATATTATTACAAGTAGTTTTGTAATTCTAATGCACTTGCAACATTTATAAAATATTATGAAAACTATTATACCTGTAACTAAATTAGTATGATCATGTTTCATTATGTTATAGCATGGTATATTAATTTAATTTAAAATAAATCGAAGAAAACAATAATGAAAGAGTGAAAATTCAAACCATCAAGTCAAAAAATCTATAGAGACAATAAATATTAAATTATTTTCAAATGATTTGATTATTATTTATTATTATTATTAATTTATTTTTAAACAAAATACTGTGTCAGTACAATAAACACTAAGACGAAAGACTTCTTCAAGAGTGTTTTGGGGAAAAATTATTTGGACGTTAAGTGGGAAATAAATCTATTCGTGTAAATACCTATGTAATATCTCTGATTATTATAGGAGCAGCATTTCAGCCGCACTGACGAATAACTTAATGAACAATCAAATTATACTATGTCCAAGATTATGCTATACTTAGATAATTCATAGAACTACTAACTGTTTACTGTCAGAAATAATTGAACAGAAAGCCCGAGTCATGATGAAAATAGTTTGATTTACTCCTCAACACGACCTAGAGCCTTCAACTAAACCCACGAATTAGAATTTTGTATGAAGACTTTTGACTATCTGATTACAATCTAAATGTATCTTAATAGGAACTAAATATTAATTTTAAATATCATATCGTCTAATAATTTTGGAAACATTTTAAAAGTAAAATATTACAATGAAGCAAAAACAATAATTATATACAAAAAATACAATTTAATAGTGACGACTTTTGTTTGTACAATCATAAAAGTTTAATAATAATAACTATAGACTTCAAACTAATACAGCTTGACTCACATTGTTTTAAAATAAATATGTCCTAGATTTTTTTTAAAGTTTTTATTATTTTTTTCTGGGAAAATATTTTCCGTATAGACATATTCATAAATTTATTGCAAATATAAATAAAAAATAAATTACACATAAAACCTGCACATTGTTTTAATTTTTAGTCGACAATAAAATACCTTATTTTAAATATTTTAAAACATATTTACCATTACTAATTTACATTATTCGCATTTGTAATTAACTCAGATAAAATATATGAATTATGTCTCTAACCACAACGTAAACCATTATTTTGATTTAGTGTGAGGGTACTGATTTATATTACCGGATTATTATAGGTGTTATATTATGTTTAACGGTGTGAATGTATTTTATGGATTAAACAATAATAATAATATACATTCTTTAAGCTATAGACGAATACGGTTTTCGTGTATTATGGAAGATTGGGACACACAGCATCTTATCTTAATAAATATTAACTTGGATATTTGTTTAATGAATAAATCATTCTTCCAATTATACATGATCAAAACGAGGAGGTAAAGCACATATAATGCTCAAACGTCTAAAATTGTCCATTTGTTATTTGTGTTTAATTGGAATTACATAATATAACTAATAGTTAATGTCAATTCTTCAGTCAAGTTTAAATTGTGTAAATTAAAATGGTAAACGCTGTTAGATAATTTATAAAGTATAGAAGCACTAATTTTTAGTAGACAAAGATTTGATGAATTAATGTCAATGATATATTATTTAAAATATGCTGATATCTATGTATATAGATCTATAGCAGTTTAGGTATAATCTACATGTATTACATTTTGAATATATTTGTGTCATTTAATTTTCAAAAGTCCATATAAATTAAAAAATACCAATATTTGAAACCACGATAGTGAAAGCAACAGCAGAAAGTTAATCAAACCAAACATGACGATATATACAATATATTAATATATTACAGTGCGGTATTCCATAGCAGTGATTCTCAACCGCCGGTCCACGATCAAAAGGTGGTATTGGTCCGTATTGTATTGGAAAAAATTATACTTTTAATGTATTGTATCCTAAATGATCTGTAGTTCTACATAACAAGTCATCTGTTGGTCTGCAACCTCGAAAAGGTTGAAAACCAGTGTTCTACAGAATAAAACAGTGTATTATTATTCACACATCCACGCACACGAATATTGCAGTAAATATTTATTTTGTGTTTAATATTAATAAGAATAATAAAAAAAAAAAGCGGGAAAGTGAGTATCGCTCTACTGTACATCAGGGGGTGGGGTGGACCTCGGACTAGGGTAGGTTAAATTTGAATGCAATGATAGGTATCATTGTATACGAAAAACGATTCTGAACGGAGATGATTTGTCAGTCTGGGATATATTATATTTAAATATTGTCATATATTCTATTTTTAAAAAAATTCACAAATTCAAACACTTAAGTAAATGCTTCAAAGTCTTATGTTTGATAATTTTTTAAAAATAACAAAAATCGAAAATTATTTATTAGTAAAACGTAATTTTACACGCGTATTTTTGATTTCAAATTAAAATTAAAACTTTAAACACTCGTAACATTTTTTAAATTGAATAATCCTCAAACTTCTTTATAATTATTCTAAGCTTAACTTATGGATATCATAGTATTACATTTTCAATTTTTAGCTTTTGATAATAAAATATTTATAAATTTTTAACTACCAAATAGTAAAAAATATTCATGATTTTGACGAATTTTTGTCAATATTTGAACTTCAAATACTAATAAAAAAAATTGTGACTATGTATTTTTATAATTTTTGAATGAGAGTTAGAACAAGTTATGTGGACCCTTCACTTAAATTTTCAAGTAATTTGTCCCAGCTAAATTTTTTTTATCAACATTTATAAAAAAAAATGAAAATTTCAATTGTCTATAAATAGCTCAAAAAAAGTCAAAATATTTTGAAAATCAAATCACGTAAAGAAAATGGCAATCTTAATAACTGGTAAAATTTTCAAGTATTTACGACTTATAATATTATTTGAATAACAACAAATATCAAAAATTGTTTGAGGCTAAACCGTTATTTAACGCGGTTTTGTAAAAATTTAAATTTCAAACACTCATAAAAATTTTTTGTCTTAGTCCGGGAGAGTTTTTTTTTATAGATGGTTGAAGAAAATTTTATGGAGAACCTTGAACCAAATTTTCAAAACTTAGTTATAAAAAAAAAAAAAATTTTACGATTTTTCAACCATAAAATTACTTGCAAATTTTCGCAATTTTGACATATTTCGTATAAATTCGAACTTTAAACACTTATAAAAAAAAATTGTGACTAACGATTTCGGATTTTTTTTATCACTTTAAAAACAACATATAAGAAACCTTGTATTAAATTTTCAAGACTTTCTGGCCGACCAAAACTTTTTTATCGATATTTAAAAAAAAATAATTAGAAAAATTGAAAATTTCAATTGTCTATAAATAGCTCAAAAAAAGTCAAAATACTTTGAAAATGTAATTGTGTATGGAGAATTCTAATATAAATATTTGGTGAAAATTTCAAGTATTTACATTGATTAGTTTTCGAGTTATATTTGAGTTATAGCAAAATAAAAAATTCGATTTTGTCGAAAACTGGTTTGCGTAAAAATCCCGTTTTTCCTTATTTTTTAGGGATTTCCTGACGAATTTAAAAAATATTGAAAATTTTTAACTTTTGACCCCCCCAAAGTAAACATACATCATTGTAAAATCAATACATTCATCACTCCGTTCAGAATCTAAAAGTAAGTAAATACAACTATTTTTCAAAATACCAAGAGAGTCACATATGATAAATGGAGATATCATTAGTATTCAATATTATTATTGTATAAATTTGTGTTCATTAAATTCAATATATAATGTCGTTACAACATGAAAGAGAAAGTTCAACTTATTGAAGTTTCCAGCAGAAATTGCTCTATTAATATAATATTATTTATTTTTATACACATACATATTTAGTAGTCGTTAGTATGATAGCCATTTACAATATTAAATAATAATGTATTTGACTTAATAAATAATAATAGGCTTTTAGATCTATTTTAGTTATCCGAACATAACTATTGTACTTAGTGTTTTTATTGTACTACAAGACTAAATAGACAATAAATAATAATGCAAGAATATGTGACATATATGCAAGTGGTCGAGATCTACTCTAAAGTCAATCATTATTTGATTATCTATTAAAATAAAAAGAAAATTATTTAAACGATTTATAATCGGTCTAAAATCTAATTAATTTCACACTTATTAAAGATTTTAATATACTTTATTAAAAGCGCAATTTAATGGGAGGCTTATAATTGTCCATCAAAATTGTTAACTCTGTATCACTAACATTTATTTTAATATTCACCTACAGTCTACATTATTGTAGTGGTTCTTGTTCTCGGGGTTGCATCAAATTATAATTGGGTCACCAACATAGTTTTATACTTACTAAAATTTGTTTTCATTAGAACTATTCACGAAAACTGACGCACTAGGATAGTTTAGGTTTTGGGTATAATGCATTTGAGTTTTTAAACAACATTATGTTGTAAAATTATATTTTACTAACGATTTTGAAAATATTCCGTTTTCTGCGAATACAATGTGTTATAATGTTTTTTTTTTTGCAAAATATTACGCCATTCAAGTTTGATAAGGTTAATAATACGATGCTCATATTATATCCGAAGATTCGAGACTTACAGATTAATCCGTTTTTCCAATTTTCTAATAAATATTTATCTCAACCGTTTTATTTTAATGACAATTATTTTTAAATTAATAAAGTTATACATTTCGATTACAACTTCATAAGTGAAGATAAGTTCTTTCAAAATAGGCGCAATGGCAAGGCGATTTCCTTTTGCTATTGGGCGTCGGTGTCCCTTTATATTCCGTATCCAATTCTCAATCCATTGTTTTAGAGTTGCTATAGATATAGAGTAGAAGTCGATTATAGAGGATTAAAATTAGTAATTTAATTTCAATGAATTTGGCGAAGAGTTTTTTTTAAAAGATTCCTGTGTCAATGGCTCTGATTTTTATTATTATTATTTTTTATTCTTGGTATTATGAGAAGTGCCTTACTATTGAATGAGGAGCATTTTCACGGATGTAATCGTATATTCGTATGACAATGACCCGGTATCCAGTTCTTTTCATCCGGACCATTAAATAGGAGATTTACTTTTTTTTTTAACTGTTTCATACAATACATAATTTTATATAGACGCAATTCGAGGGTACTTGTTAATACGATTTTATAATAGCGCTATATCTGATTTTTAATAGTTATTATATAGACATAACTTTTAATAATATCACCCCGCGGACTTAAAAATGATTTCTACTATTTTATATTTACTAATTAAACCATTGTTTTCTGTTATTAATTTACTATCTCGATGAATAATTGTAAACGAAATTATTAGTTTATATCTCAGCAGTATGTATTTAATATATTTACAAGTCACGATTATTATAGTCCATTATAAAGTCATACCGATAAATATTTTGAATTTTTTTAAGTATACGGAACTAATCAAATATCACTTTTAAAACTGTTTAAGATTTTTCTAATCATTATAACCAGTGGCGTAACCAGAACTTTTAATGCCCGTGGCAAAATAATCCAATCGGGCCCTTAGTTTTTTTAATTTGGAAGAAGGAGCATATGAGGAATGGCCTACAAAAAGTAACCACCTACAAAATTCTACCCTTTAAGGTTACAAATAATAAAAAACATGTTGAGTGTAATATATTTTTATAGTAAAATTTTATTAAACATTTTTCGATTTAAAAAATATGTACAAGGCAATACAACATTTAAATATTCAAAATTTCTTCTTTCTTGCTTTTGCTTCGGCAAACATATCGGTTAAATCTTCAAAGTCAACTTCTCGAACTGTTTCTTGTTCGATTGAAATTAACGCCAGGCCACTTAAGTGATCTTGCATCATTGTACTTCTTAAATATCCTTTAATAATTTTTAGTTTTGAAAATGACCGTTCCGCGCTTGCAGATTTTTTTTATTTAATTTTTTTTTTTTACATAAATTATTTATATATTACTAATATATTAGTAATTATTTTGGGATAGTGATATTGGTTATCATATTAATGTTTTAAAACAAGTTTTTAATTTAGGTAGCAAGTAAAAAAAAAAAATCAAATGTTTCTGGCTTATTTCCCAACATTAACATACGGTTAACAGGAGCGAAAATATAGGTAATAGTTTTTTTTGCGTTGGTATCAGAAATGTGGGATTGGAGCATAGCGTGAAATTTGGTAAATTAAGAGGAATCAAAGATAGAATTTCTGGACAGTCGATTTTGGAATTTAACAAGTTATATAACCAGCGTAAATCAGAATAATTTCTTAATTAATTTTTTATTAAATTTATAAATATATATAATAAATAACTATATTTTTTTTATGGGCCCTCTAGAGTCATGGGCCTGTGGCCCATTGACAGTCATGCCACCCTATCGTTACGCCACTGTTTATAACATGTCTAAACTTTTGTGATGAATATTATATGCATTTCAGATCGTTCCACTATAGTTAATATATTGATTCAACAGCATTTTTTTTTTGTCTGGAATTATAGATCTTTTTAATAAGATGTCATATAACACAAAAGCAGGAACTGATTTAATTCTCGAGATAAATTACCGTAGTTTTTATACGTTAGCCATCTTATCTACTATTTATATAATTTATCTTCTGATGATTATCTTAAACTTTAGAAAAAGTAGTGCCATTTATTCGGTGTTACAAAATTATATTTTATTGATATATATTTAGTAATTATTATCGTATTATATTTCAATGATATAATAAAACTGTTCAATTAATTATCATTCTATTAAACTAATCATACCATTTAAATTTAAAAAATAAAAGACGATTCCAATTGGTATTTCTCTATTCATTGACGGTTTAAATTGTAATTATTTAGTGGTACTAACTACTATTATAATATTATGTATATGTGATAGGTGTCAGGTGGCTTAGCTTATACTAATATGAAAATTATATTCATGCAAATATACATTTATTATTTGATTTAATTTTATAACCTAAAATATGCATATGATATTTTTTAAATCGTATAAATTGATACTTTCACTGCTAAACATTTTGAATAGTCGTAGGTGGTCTTGATTTTCATATTGTAAGTCAACATATTTTATCAAAGGTAGCCATAATGTTTAGCACCATCTAAATACATTTTCTCGGTTGCTATGAAAAAAACAATTAAATTAAATTAATAATAGGTATTCTTTAATTAAATGTTCAGCGAATAAAATATAATTGGAATTGTAATATACCTAATACTTACAACAATACACTTATTAGTTATTAATATAGCAAGCAAAATACTAATAATAATACTTTTACTTTCACTAGAACGATAAGTATTTACTAAACGTATAAACAACAACTCGGTTACTATTACTTTTTAATAAATCTTATGTCTACATGTATTTAATTTTTGATATTGATTTCTTGGAATACAGAACCCCAAATAATTGTTTATTCTGTCTATTTTAGAGTATGGGTCATGTAATTCTATTAGTAAAATTATTTATTAGTAAAACGTTATTTTACACGTGTATTTTTGATTTAAAACTTTAAAGACTCGTAAAATTTTTTAAATTGAATAATCCTCAAACTTTTTTATAATTATTCTAAGCTTAACTTATGGATATCATAGTATTAAATTTTAAATTCTTAGCTTTTGATAGTAAAATATTTATAAATTTTTAACTACCAAAAAGTAAAAAATATTCATGATTTTGACGAATTTTTGTCAATATTTGAACTTCAAATGCTAATAAAAAAAAATTGCGCCTATGTATTTTTATAATTTTTGAATGAGAGTTAGAACAAGTTATGTGGACCCTTCAATTACATTTTCAAGTAATTTTTCCAAGCTAAATTTTTTTTATCAACATTTATAAAAAAAAAAATAAAAAATTTGAAAATTTCAATTGTCTATAAATAGCTCAAAAAAAATTTTTAAATATTTTGAAAATCAAATCACGTAAAGAAAATGGCAATCTAAATAACTGGTAAAATTTTCAAGTATTTACGACTTATACTATTTGAATAACAACAAATATCAAAAATCGTTTGATGCTAAACCGTTATTTAACGCGGTTTTGTAAAAATTTAAATTTCAAACACTCATAAAAATTTTTTGTTTGAATCCGGTAGAGTTTTTTTTAGAAATATTTGAAGAAACATGTATGGAGAATCTTGTACCAAATTTTCAAAACTTAATTATAAAAGAAAAAAATTTTACGATTTTTCAACCACAAATTTAATTGCAAATTTTCGCAATTTTGACATATTTCGTATAAATTCGAACTTTAAACACTTATAAAAAAAAATTGTGACTAACGATTTCGGATTTTTTTTTTTATTTATTTATTTATTTATTTTTTTTTTAAATTATAAGAAAACCTTGTATTAAATTTTCAAGATTTTCTGGCCGATCAAAACTTTTTATCGATATTTAAAAAAAAAATAATTAGAAAAATTGAAAATTTCAATTGTCTATAAATAGCTCAAAAAAAATACAAAATTCTTTGAAAATTTAACTGTGTATGGTGAACGCTAATATAAACATTTGGTGAAAATGTCAAGTGTTTACATCGATTAGTTTTTGAGTTATAGCAAAATAAAAAATTCGATTTTTTTGAAAACTGTTGGAAAACATTTACTTTTGACCTCTGTAATGCACCAAGGA
This sequence comes from Schizaphis graminum, assembly GCA_020882235.1. NCBI lineage: Eukaryota > Metazoa > Arthropoda > Insecta > Hemiptera > Aphididae > Schizaphis > Schizaphis graminum. The sequence continues at coordinate 92,374,914 of CM037032.1, forward strand.
TATCCACTTTGCCATCAGAAACCACCCCAAAGTTTGAAATTGAAGCATTATTTCGACTAGTTATGCTGTACACAAAAAAAAAACACACACCATTGTAAAATCAATACATTCATCACTCCGTTCAGAATCTAAAAAAATGAAAATTTAAAATTAATTTAACGTTCCAAATCCTAAATACTATTTCTACGTTTATATTCCAACATAATGTTATTATCTATTCTAACAAATTAACAAGAATTAGGTGTTATGATATAGTATTTTGATAACTCTGTTGATTGTTTTTATTGCCATAGTTCTATTGGTTTGATTCTCAACAGATATTTAATGTAATAATGTTTGGTTGGACAAATTTGAATTATTAAAAAAATAATAAATATGAGATAAAAATTATTAAAAAATCTGAAATTTCATGACTAGAAATAAATACACATAGTTTAAATGGTATATCTAATATTACTATTAAAAGATATTAAAAAAAAGTGTTAAATAATTATGAAAACTATAATAATATTATATAATATAATACAATGTATAGACTTTTTATTAAATTTATGAAACTAATTTATTGTTTAAAAATAGTTTAAAATAAACTTATATTGTAATTTTACGTAGTTACTATTTTACTGTTGTAAAATATTTATACATATTTAGGTTTAGATGCCTATAACTTGCCCTTTATCTATTTATTAAATAATGTAATAATGTTGTATGTACTCACAGGATGATTGTTAATCAGAATAAATAAATAATTTAAAGTTCACTACTATGGTTTTACGCATCATAACTATTTTGTAGGCAGTATAAAGTATATATGATAAACTTTAGTCTATTATTTTCATAAAATAATTTAATTTAAATATTAATTTACTTAATTTGCTTATTTTAATAAAAGTTTAATATATTCTGGGAAACAAGGTATTTAAAATATGTTAGGAATGTTATAAAAAATAACAAAATGGACTGAACAAAATAAAAATAATATTTATTTTGGATGATGAATAATCGATTGTTCTAATAATTTATAATGCGAACAAGGTATAGTATAATATTATAAGTATAGATAATTGAAGAGTTTATGTAGAATATTTTTCGCTTTCAAACTATTCAACGCATGACATTCTATAACAATAAAATAAAACAATTGAATTGATTTTTTCAACAAAACAATGCAAATATTTCTATCATTAATATTTTGCAAGCTATATATAACAGTATATAACAGAAATAATTGTTTATTTGAATATTGTATGACTAATAAATCTTCCAATAAAATACAAGATGAAATCTGAAACTAGAATCTTATTTTAAATTTTTAAATGAACTATTAACTCTTTAGTTTACCAAGACCTAATCATTTTTTTATAATATATACTTCGGTAGTGGTTAATATAATATGTATAGTTTGTTTGTATATATATGGACGTTATATACTATATAGATTGATGGTAACAAGAAAAATATTGGAAAAAGAGGTAAAAGTCGTAAAATCGATATATGTTACTGACACAAACAGCTTTAACTAAATTTACGATGCCTATTGCTTTAAAGAGCATACTTTGAATTTTTATCAAGAAGAACAAATATTTACCCTGAGATATAATGGATGCGTTGTAAACAAACTAAAAACATTTAAATAAAATGTAAATATATTTTCAGTATAAGACTGAAAATGAATAGTCATTCTAAGAGATTTGGATATAGTTCATTTGGTGTTAAATTAAATTATGGTTCTATTGGTTCTTTAAAGACGTAATTGAAGTCTTGTCGTATTTTTCTTTTATATAAAATCATTTTCCGGTAAGAAGCCAATACAATAATATTTAATAATATAATAATTAATAATTGTTTAATTTGCTTAATTTATAATAAATAATTAAATAAATAATTTTAGAGAATATCAAACAAATAGACTTTACATAGTAGTTTCATAAATTATAATATTATATTGCTTTTATAATTCTATCGTATGATTTTGAAACGAAAGTTATTAAAGTAAATATAACAATCTATCTTTAATATGCTGAGTATAGCTGAAATAATCCCATTACATAGTTTACAGTTAATATTTTAATAAACTTTTATATTTAGGTATATTAAAACATAAAGTTGTAGACATAACAGTAAAAGTATGTATAAAATATGTATGTGATTCGCATATTAGACGCATAGGTATTAGACAAAGCAGTATAATACTTACGTGATTTAAGCTAACATAATAATAATAATAATAATACAAACAAATTTTATTCACTTGATATTAAACTATATTTACGATTTATTAAAATCATTATAAATAAAAATATTGGGGCACAATATGGACAAAATTATAAATACACACATAAATATATATATCGCATTTTCCATTCAGTTTAGATTTTTTTAGTTGGGTTGTTAAAGTAATAAGCATGATGGGATTTGTTAAATAATTGTATTATTACTTATCATATATCGAATATACTTTGTAAATTAATTTTGTAATATAATATAAAATATTAAAAACTACTGATGATACCAAGTTTTTAAATAAACTAGGATCGGCCAGCTGCAGATTACAACATATGTAACTACATTTTAATGAATTAAAATAACACTGTTTTCAATAATAAAAAACAACAACATATAAATATTGAATAAGCTAGATAAATGGAAACTATTATAACGATTAATTAATTTACTACACTCGACACTATATTAATAACCGATAATAGTATAGTATAATTCAATCTAAATGTACATATAAAGCGTATCTAACTGTGACGACTTGACTATATTAATGTGTTCACAATATTAAATTACACGATTGTGTATATTACACAAACACGTATATATGTATATTGTATACACTGTACAAAATCTAATAACAAGATGTGTGCATATTCAAAGAGTGATATATTCTTTCAACAATTGGACTATAGGTATTCAGTGGAAAAATCATTATTGTTAAACATTTGGACTTATTACTTAAACACGAAATTACGATATTATCATAATATTAGAAACATATAAGTTATAGAATTAATAATTATTAACTATACGAAGTATCTCATAACAATAAATTACAATTGAAATGACTTAAAATATGTTACCCTTAACGAAAAAATTATACATATACATTTATATAATTAAAATTTAAATAATTTTATCCATGTACCGATTCTTATTGTATTTCTTCTAACAAGTTAAAACATGTAAATATCAATTTTTATGATTATTTTTTAAAAACCTTTGAATTTCTCAAACTTTTTAATCTTTAATCTTTTAGTTATTTGTTGTTGTTTTTTGATAAAGCTTAAATTTAATATATAAATATAAAGCACAATCCATTTGTGATTAAAATTGATATTTTCATAAATTATTACTTAACTTTCAAAATATGCAGACAGAAAAGCCATAATATCGATATATACTAACACTGTAACAGCATCAACTAATCTTCAACGCCATCTGAATCTAATAGTAGGTTGTTCAATTAATGGAAAATTAAAATAAATAACTCTAAATCAGTTAATCCAACCTTCACATTAAGACTCTAGAATAAAACGTTTTTATAAACAATATTTTTATCTCTATTCCCAATTTTATTAAATATCTAGGGCTCAATCCTGATAAAAAAACTTATTTGGAATAAACATTTAAAAACTAAAAAATGAATTCTGAATGCATGCTGCCATATGCTAATACTCTAATTTCTAACAAGTTCACTAACTCGAAAACAAAAATAATAATCTACGAATCACTATTTAAATCTATTTGAACATGTGGATTCCAACTTTGGGGCTCAAAAAATTTAATACGAATAAAATACAAACATTATACAACGCTCCGTAAAATTACTAACGCTCCTTTCTTTGTCACTAATCAATAATCATTCTCTCCTCACCGACTTTCATGTATAACAGTTTATGAAGAAGCCAAAATTAACTAAACTCGATTTTTTAATTAACGCGTACTTCACTACCACCTATTTCTAAGAAATTTGCACATACCAACCCTCCTCGGAAATTACCGACGCAGGCTAAAAATAACATGGTATCCCTGCAACCTACTATATAGGTAATAATAACATCTAATATAATAGAATAATATAATATCTTGTATTTGTAGTTGTATTTATTTTTTTTTAATCTCATTTATTTTTCAAATAATTAAAAGTTTTAAATTTGCGTTATCTTAATAGTGAATGCAATCACAGTTAACATAGTATTATAGGTTATATCTTATAGATATATATATAATATGTATAGAAATTTTTTTCAGTTTAATGTTTAATTATTAAAAGGAAGGATATTAGTCAAAGTGAACTGAACATCGACAGCAGTTGATTAATCGTCAGACACCCATTATGTCTCAGTAGTTGACTTATCCGACATCTTGTAGTACTAGAAATATTTCTTTTTATAATTAGTTACCTAAAGTTAATTTTTTGATGTTAAAATTTTATTTTTCTAAAATATGTTTATAAATTAATAATTTATTTATTTTGTACATTTATAAGACTACATAAATATCTATTATTACTAAAATTATAGATATTTAAAAACTGTAAGCATGATTTTTTTCTACACTTAATGAGGTAGGCGGGTATTACTTTATTAGAAAATAAAGAGATGATAAATGTATTCTGAAAATTACGTCTAATAACAATATTTAACTTTTATTTATCTTATTGCATTATTGTATATGTATATTATATATATATAGATTACATTATGCATCTATCAATAATCAAAATTCAAAATAACATTTTTTTTTCTTAGTTGTAATTGTAAATATTCTACATTTATTATTATATTACATATTAGAAATGAGCAACTAATTTCTATTAGAGGGTTAATATTTTGAAAATGATAATCTAGCTGGTCCAGAAAATATAGAAAGTAAAGTTCAATAAATTTTAGCATTTACATTTATTTTGTATATTTAATTATTAATATATGCGTGGTATTTTATAATTGACATTTATTTTTATATTTCTATATTTATATATACATGATGTTTATTAATTAATGTGATAATTGAAGATGTTTAGTTACAGATGATAATTCAGTAAAATCGACTTCTACTTCTATAGTTGAAACACGTAATAGATATCCTAAGTTTTCATCTGTTAGGCGATTTCTTTCATTAGATTTTATATGCTTCATTTTTGAAAATGTACATTCATATATGTAAGTAGTTTCAAACATGAATAACATGTTTATTAGTTCAATATCTTGTAGATTAGGAGGATATTTTTTTGACTGATAATGTTTTCCAAAATAACACATCGATTTCTTTTGTAGATAAACATGGATCAGTTTGCAAACAAAGTTACACAAAATTACGGTGGTTTAAACAACGATTCCCTTCTCTAATGAAGTTAGTTATTTTTAATTCTTTATTCATAACGCCATTAAACTTCATTATTTTTCAGTATATTATAACATATACTAATGATAGATAAATGGTACGAACATTGTAAATATAAACATCTAAAAAGTTTTATTGGTTGAAAATCATTATATTGTCTTAATATACAACATACGCAAAGAATGAAATATTTTTATTTTTTATTCTATAACATAAAATTAATTTAAAATATGCCACAAATATAAACAAAATAATATACTATAAAATTTATCTGTTGGCTAGTGATACAAATACAAACATTACAAACACATGCACACATACACACGCGCACATAAAATACTAGACATTATATTATGATCGAAGAGGTATTCCCCAGCGACATTATTCGAATAATAAAATCTAATAAATTTGAAATTCTGAGATGTTATTATTTATACTGTCTCTGTGAAAGATTAATGAGTTAACACTGCATATAATCAATGAATAGCCTTCGGTTAACTTTAATGTTTTCACTATCTGTAATTTATTTTAAATTTCCAAATAGAAATAATTAGGTACATCCTATTTATATACACAGATTTTAGTGAAGAATAATCATAATAAATTAGGACCTGAATTGGCTGTAAAAATATTTTAGAATAAGTATGAAGTAACAATTTTACAAATATTTTTTTCGCGAAAAATGTTGACGTTTTTGATAAAAATATTATAATTATTTTTATTATATTAATATTATATTATAACTTTAATTTTTAACGTAATACAAAAAATCATTTTTATCATTATTTATTTTCACAAGATTTTTACTTTTTGTGTAGAGATAAATGCACACATAATTTTTCTAACACTCAGTAATTATTATTATTATTATTATTTGCCTTTTAGGCTTTGGCGTTCTTGTACAAAATATCTTTTGACAATTTTTTTTAATTTATAGCGACTCTTAAATTTTAATTATTTATTTTTTTTAATATAATATAAATGTATTCTCAATAAATTTGTTGTGAAAGTTAAATGCATACTATTTTAACCTGTCAATGATGACTAGATAAACTTAAGCTCATAATTACTAAATTAACGACTGAGTTCAATAAGTGATTAGTATAGTAAGAATTAAGCATAAACACAACTCTTTCATTGGATAAAACGTAAGTTTATTTAGGGACAGCCATCGGACATCCTTAAGTTTAAAAGTGCACTTACAAGAAAGTTGTACTATGAAAATGTTTTAGTTAACATGACATCCTATAGTTTTTAAAATTTAACAAGTTAACTTTAGTAACTTTATAATGAGTTTAAACCATGGTAATAAAGAAAACCTTTTAAAGACTATATAATGATAGTAATTATATTTTCTTACATCATATAAGTACTATAATTTTATAGTCTATACAGTTTTTAAAAATATTAGACAAACGTGATTTAGTTAAACATAATTTAGTAACTTATAGTCTTATAAATTACGATCTTATCATTGTTTTGCTTGTCTTAGATAAGTCTTAGGAGTAGTGCGAAACATCAAACGTGGACTAAATATCTAAGCCCTAACGAGGATAGTTTGTAAACCCTGAACAGTTTAAAACGATTTTTATTGATATAAAAATCTCTGAGCAGCAGTTGCCCTTATATCTTTGTTCTCTGGTTACACCCGTACTTGAAATACTTAAGTACTTAAGAAAAATTATTAATGTTAGTATAAATATGATATGATTGCAATTTTAAATATTTTTATTAAAGTCTAATGAAAAAAAATATATTTTATTTTTCTATAGATAGGTTAGGATAGGAACTTAAATATTATACTCAATTGAACACTTAATACCAATCATATTAATAAATTTCATATTATTATAGTATTTTAAAATTTATACCAGGTTAACAAATGAAGTTATAACATACGAATAATAAATTTATGAATTATATTTTAAAACTTTCTTAAAGTTGTCATGTTATTATTTAAATATTTACATTTTTCGCCGAAAAATTATTTAATAATATGAATTATGGAATATAAAAATTACATCTGTTGACTACTATTAAGATTTGTTTTTATTAAAAATTTGCTGATTTATAATATAATTAATATGTATATGCTACAGGTACCTCCGCTTTAAAGTGGTACATCATATACCAATATGTATACACATACGTATGTAATTATATTTACATAGAACATAATATTGCGATAAAAAAAACACTATATAGTAGGCATGTAACTTACACACTACCTATATACTATTTCTGATTTAGGTATAGAAAAACAGAATTCATTTTAAACAACGGGTTTAATTAACATGTACGCGTTTGGCCGAACAAACGAAATAAATTAGAAAAGCCATCTTAAAAGTAAAATTGGTGTACACAGGTATCGTATAATAGGTACCTACATTAAATTTTAAAAAGGAAAGTTAAAGTGCGTAAATAACTGTGCATACGAACGCGTATAGGGCACAGGACCGCTCTATTAAATGGTCGACAAAAGCTCTACTACGGACGCAGAAATTCATCGGGAAACGAATGAACACACACTTAACCAGGTCGAGGGCAAACAAGACGATAAAAGAATATATGAACTAGCGTCGCGCCGTTTTGTTTCCCCGAGAACACTACATTGCGGGTGTCCTGCTCCGAACAAAACCGTAGCAGGTAGATAGCCGTGAAAATGTTTGGTTTATGTAGCCCGGGTCTGAACTTTAAACACGCAGAGTCTGTATTACTTGAGATAAAAAATTGTTTTAAACACTACCTTTAAAATAATAAACTATTCAGAAGAATCTGTATACTGCAATAAATAATGCAAAGCACTCGAAACATGTCTATTAATTTTACACAATTGATGTGGTGGTATATCTGAGTATATTGTTTAGTCAACGCATAAATTATATAAATAATATAAAAATATTATGTTTTATTTATTCGTATCAAACGATAAAGTATTAAATTTTTAATGTTTTAAAATGGTTATTATACCTAAGTATGAAATTGTATGATATGCATATCTAGATTTATTAAATACATTTTTAAGAACAATCTTGTCTTCTTGGAAAATACTGTTTCTTTTCTACAAACTTTAATTTCACACATTTTTGTAATATTTATATAGTTCCCGTCGTATTCATAATCATCTTATGATGATGTATTTATGTTTATATTCATTACTTTTTCGGGTAAGATTAGAGCTCTAAAAGTTCCATATAGGTATCTACTTAAATCTTTTATCGATTGTAACTTATAAGTTTCACTTAAGCTTCTGGAAAACTAAGTAAAACAACTGAAAATCAACCAAAAGAATAGTTTCTATAACAAGTATAAATAATCAATCAAAAAATATTAATGTAAAATTATTCGTTTCTTAAACAGTATAAAATGTTTTATAAATAGAAAACAATTTTAAATCAAATTCTATGATTATTTTTATAATTTTAATCCAAATTTTGACTAACTTATAATATAATATATTCTCTTACTTTAAGTTTGTGAGACTAGAATAAATTACTTATCTTTAGCTTAACAAGAGCAAAATTCAAATTAAAAATGATATCAATTTAAATGCTAATCTACGTGAAAATAGTATGTAATATATATATATTATGTATATTATTATATTATGTACAATTATGTGGAGTTGTTGAGAATTCTACTACAACCAAACAATGCAAATCATTTATTAACATTTAAATAATATATATTGGATTTCTATATTAAAACTCACAATTAAAATACTCGGGTGAGTAAATTGGCAACGTTTGTCAATTCCATAAATGATGAAAATGCTATTATAGTTATTACTAATGTATTTTATACTAGATGCTTGCATATAAATAATTTATAATTTTTTTAAATGTTAAAAATTACATTAATAATAATTATACTACAATTCATCATATGTTTTAATTGTAGAAATACAATATTTTGTTAATTATCGAAATATTAACAAAATTAGTACATATAAACATATTTGTTTTAAATTTGTTTATCATAATTAAAATTTTGTTTTTAGTAAATAAATAAAAAAAAGCGGGTAAGTGAGTATCGCTCTGCTGTACATTAGGGGGTGGGGTGGACCTCGGACTAGCGTAGGTTAAATTTGAATGCAATGATGAATATCATTGTATACGAGAAACGATTCTGAACGGAGATGATTTATCAGCTTAGGATATTATATTCTATTTAAATATTGTAATATATTCTATTTTGAAACAAATAGTATAGTTTTTATATGTTACTATAGTTACTTTATAGTATCTGTTTATTAATATAAAAAGTATTTGGCAACATACGCAATACGCATAATGAGAGTATGAAATTTAATTTAAATTTTGAAATATTTCGTATAAATTCGAACTTTAAGCACTTATAAAAAAAAATTGTGACTAACGATTTCGGATTTTTTTTTATCACTTTAAGAACAACTTATAAGAAACCTTGTATTAAATTTTCAAGATTTTCTGGCCACCCAAAAAATTTTCATCGGCATTTGAAGAAAAAAAAACTTAGAAATGTCGAAAATTTCAATTGTCTATAAGTAGCTTAAAAATGGTCAAAATATCTTGAAAATTTAACTGTAAAGAGATAACCATAATATAAATATTTGGCGAAAATTTCAGGTATTTACAATGATTCGTTTTTGAGTTACAGCAAAATCAAAAAATCGATTTTGTCGAAAAGTGGGTTTTCGTAAAATTGCCGTTTTTCTGTCACTTTTTTTTGTTTTTCTCGATTTTTTTGAAAACTATTTGAAAATTTTACTTTTGACCTTCAACTAGTACCAACTAGATGAACTTTCCTATTCAAAGAGGGGCTGAAGTCAAAAATTGGAGTATTATTACTGCTCCAAATGTTGTCGTCAGACACAAAAAAAAAAAAAAACACACATCATTGTAAAAGCAATACATTCTTCACTCCGTTCAGAATCTAAAATATAAAATTTAATAATTAGTTGCATAGTTGCAATAAATATAATATTATTTTAAACTGAATTAGCTTTTAATAAATGTTACAATATTTTATAACTTATATTTATTGTTTACTGTACGGAAATTTAATATTAAGTATATCAAGTTATGTCATAATCAATAAAATATATTAAAATTACGGGTCCGTCATCGAAGAGAAGAATTAATATAATTATATATTTTTATTTTTATATTAAAAAAATGATGTTCTAGTTAAAACTCTAATCATATATTCTATACAATTTAAATCATAAATGTATGTTTTATTTGAAATGTTATACTAAAAAAAAAAAACATTAAGTTGTATGTAAAATTTTAACCAAAGAATAAATATTTAAATAATAAATAATATTTTAGAAGAAACTATAAATCTACATTATATATTATATACAAAGGAATATCTTACTGTGAATCATAGTAACCAATTAATATTTCTATAACCTTGAAAATAATCTCATAGTTTTGTTTTATTTTATTTCCTAGAAACTTAAATAAAATTGTATTTTATATATTATGTATATTTTTTTTATAACATTAAATCCACTTCTTATTATTTTTTTTTTTTATCAGTTTATTTATTGATTTTTGATATTTCAATAAGGCAATTATAGCAGCCTAATATTTTTTGGATAATGTAAAGAAATTATTAATTTCTTGCATATCTTTAAATATTATTATTCACTATTCTTCCAACACAAGTATAAAGTTATTAAAAGATATGTAATAAATAATAATTTATCATGTATATTTATTTAAATAGGTAGAACCCAATAAAAAACATATTTTCAATCAAAAATTTACTAAACCTTCTGGTCTACTAAAGTAAAATTAAAATAATATAGATACGTAATATCTAATACTTAGTACTACTTGTATAATAGTATAGTATAGTCCATTATATAATAAATAGATATGATATAGTCTACAAATAGTGTCAAATAATATTAATATATACTGTATAGATGTTCCTTGAGGTATATTTTTAAAAAGAATGGCTAACGAATGTCGAGATGGTTTCTTAGGGATAAATAATGTGTGCGACTACAAAGCTGCCAAGAAAAGGCTATTTCCTCCATCGGAGAACTCATTTAGCTTTGACACAATCGTTGATAATGCTTATAAACAACAGTCACAAAATTGTATTCGAGGTGAAAATGAGATAAAATATTTACCTTATTATATAGTTTTGACATGATACAACTTTTTATCCTTTATTCTTTTTTTTAACATATACAAAACAAAAATAAAATCATATCTGGTTGATATATTTTGCTCTTTGGTGACGTATATTTTGTTATCATTATATTCGTTAAACATTTGAATCAGTGTTCGTATCGACACTATAGCATATTCGACGGTATCGTTTCATGTTTAACGGTTCAGTCGTAAAACAGGCTTACTATGATTTACTTGAGAGTATTTATATATTTACGGTCTACGCTTCAGATTTAAATGCTGTTCAAAATTATTATCCGATATATGCTAAACAGACATAAATGCATTGGTTCTGTCAAGTTTGTATCAACTCCGCCAACTACTGCCCAATGTCCATATTACAATAATTATTTATTAATTATTCCGCCGAACCTTAAATGCGTTATAATATGTAGAGTGTAGACATTTAAAATTAGAAACTTTAAAAGTTTAAGTCAACTTAATTTTTCTTACATTGTATACAACAATTAAAAATATGTGACTAATTAACTATAATAAACTAAAAATGATTGTTAGTTTTGTTTTATTAATATTTTTTAATATACATAAAATAACAGTTATTTTCAGTTAAAAAAAAATGTTTTTAATAAAATATATATATATTATATTGGTATTATATTATTAAAACACATTTAAAATATTTTTGAAACGGGTACATAAAATTAATCATATTATATCATATTTTACATTATTATAATATACATAATATTATGATTGTCATAATATTTAAGCAATAATAAGTTAATATTTTATAATTCATATAAATATTGAACAACAATTTTTGATGACTACGAACAATTAATATTCTGAATACCTATATTAAAAAAGTATTGAAATCGTTTTCCAATTATCATTCAAAAATTATTTTGCGAAGTGAGAACTTTACAGTAGGGGTGTAAAATACACATACATGCCCTTGTGTGTGTATGTGTGTGTGTGTGTGTGTGTGTGTGTGTGTGTGTGTGTGTGTATTATTTGAAATACTGAGTAATGCATGGGAATGACTAGAGAAATATTTTTTAAAAACTTATATTAGGTATAAAGCTATATTACATTAATGTCCGATGTCCTCCACAATTTAATAAAGTTTACAAAATACTGGAAATCATAAAACATCATAAAATATTAGTAAGGCATTTCACATCATCTTTGTACCTGTAAATTCCTTGTTCCAATGATACAAATAAAAGCTTTAGATGGGAAATCGATAAAAAAAAGTTTCACATTTCGTTAAAATTGTTTTTATACTGTAGATTTACTTATAACCAATTCAAATTAGAAAAAAACTACGTGAAAACAATTTGAAATTTTATAATCTAAATGACCCATATTATAATGTCAGCACCATTCAGTTATATTAATTTTATTAAGTTATACTCTTCGGTTTTATAGATCATATTAATTATTTCGATTATTTGATTGATTTTGAATTTATAAATATTTTGAACGTAATTACTGCTAATATACTGACTGAAAAACCTCTACTATGTCAATAACTTCCAATAGAACATATAATATACGTAACCATAATAAATTATCTATAGTAACTAGTAACTGCGGTAGTAAATATTCTAGTTGGTAAAAATATTATAACAAAATATGACAGTATTTACATTGATAATATATTATAGGTATGTCTATATTATGTGCATACTTTAATTCAAATATTGAAATATGTGAAATAGAAAAATAAAAAATTGCTGAAAACTTACTTATAAATTAAAATATCGTAAAAAATCCACGAGAGACAACAGATAATGTTCTTAATATAATGTTTTTATAAGTTAACCCCATTGGTCAATTCACTTTAATAGTATTAGAGCTAACAACATAAAATTGTTTCTACTGAAGGCAAATTTGATCATCTGTAATTTGTTTTGTTTATGCTTTTCTATAATAAATTATGGTATATTTTTCTACGTTTACAATAAAAACATTGTAAGTTTTATTTATTTTTCATTGACCATTTATTATTCAGACTTGTTAGTTACACATTGCACTTTAATAATATATCCAAGCTAAAAATATTTGGAGGCTTAGCGTACTTTGCTTTGTTCGTTGACATTATTTGCCGCTAATGGATTGTCCGTAAACACTTACAGCAAAAATAAATATAATTAAATCTCAAACTGCAGTGATAACATTAACTGGCCATACGTAATTGCTAATGTACCAACCCTATAATTAGAGTCAATTTTTTACAACATTTTGAACGATTAGTCTACGTAAGAAATAAACGTCCATTGATAGCAGCATGAAGTTATTCATGGCGAAAAATTAGCCTCATGTCCGCCATCGTACGTCCTTCATTTATCAATCAAACCACAATTTATTTTACACATAACTTACTTAAAAACATTTCCCCAACTACTAACTAGTCCGTACCTTTCAAAATAAATTATTCAATTCATATATATTTGATGAATTGCAAAAAAACAATTTCTTATATTATTTTGCAGTTGTCGTTTTAAAAAATAAAAATAATAATAAAAAGAGCACACCAATACAATTACTTAGTAAAATATATAAATTGGATTTAAATTTTAAAAATAGTATACCTCTAACATTAGACCATCCTTATATTTACGTAAACTTCAGTATCGTTTTATTCTACAGAAATATGGAAAGAGCATTTTATTGTTTTAAATAAATAAAAAATAATTTACGTTTTTCAATACTAAAAGTTTGATGAATCCATTGGTGATGATATCCATCAAACTTCCAAATTTTTCTAAGACTCGTCGAAACCGATGAGAACATATATTGTGAACAGTATAATTTATAAAGTCGATTTATACATTTTTATCAAAAAAAAAAAAATGTGGTTTCGCACAAATAAATCATTAAATACTGTGAATATTCAGAAAACGTAAAACAGTATTTAATTGTTTAAATTTATCTAAATCGTACATTATTAACTACACATAATTAATTCTTAGAATTTATTAATGTGTTAGTTTTGAAAATAGTTTTTGGTATGCTTATATGCAATCAATATAGAGTACAGAAATCACGCTATATATGTTCTCACCATATAGTTTACTGATTAATTCTGTCTGTCAGCAAGTCAAATAAATCATAGTCGTAAAGAAATATTTGTAAAGGAACACGATCTATTGGTCATTAAAGACTAAACAAATAAAATGAATAACATAAGATGTATTAATTCTAAATGTATTTAACACTATTATTAGTTAATTAGAAAAATGTGAAATATATAGATATAAATTCTTTATTTTTGTAGTCATTATTAAGTTAGCTATGTTATACATAAAATGTATTTTACTCTCAATTAACGCAATGATTTTTCTTTTATCCGTGGGTCTAATAATAATTATTGTTTGATTATTGTATTTCAAATGTATTAAAAAAAATGACTATAACTATTACTAATTAAACTAACCTTATATGTATATTTTTTACATAAAAGTTTTTAAATGGATAATTAAATTATTTGCATAATATTCTTTTATCGCCATGTAAATAGGATGATTATTTCATATTTTTTTAATTTTTACTTTTACTTACATATGTTTTGATTTAGAAATAATATAAATAGAAGGTGTTACCATATTTGTTGATAATCATTCATATTTTTTTACCATAACATATTAATCGATAAAAATATCTTACAATATAAAAACTAACAACCAGTAGACTAGTTATTTTAAATAATTCAATTTGTTGAAGTTTTCAGCTTATCTTTATTTCATGTTTATAAAAATTATTATAGCAATAAAGAAGTACATTTTCATCAGTTGTCGATCCTAGGTATCCGATATTTAGAATTAAATTATACCTGTTACCAACTAGCTTCCACTTTTCCCAGGTAGGAATTTAAACTATACGGTTTAAAATGTATGTGATACAGAACAATATTGGTATAATTTAATTATTACATTAGATACATTGGTATCATAGAATTAGTTAAATCAAAAATATTTCTAGGTTTTGTATACTACATATTTTATAGCATCTTTAATATCAAACAATTACATAACATTTTAATCTAGACATTTTGAATAATATATATATATTATATATCTTTATTTTCTTGATTCGATCATACATTTAAAAATGTATAATATACAATAATTAGGTATGTTTATTTTAAAATACTCTTAAAAAAATAATATTTATATTGGTGTATATTAATTGTTCAAAAGTATAAGATTTAATAAATGTTGTAATTATATTTTGAAAATCATTCTAATGAATAAAATAGTACTAAAAGTAACACTTTAATCCGTTAAAAGCATCGCTAGTTACTGCATACTATTTATAACTACAAAAATTATTCATTTTTTTAGTTAAAATAATTAGGTATGGTATCTATTGATATTTTAATATTTATATAAATAATTTGTTTAATATATTCAACGCGAAGTGCATTATATTTATCGATGGAAGATGTAAGAATTGGTATTCAAGATAAGTAAAATATAAATCTTATCAAAAGTGTAAAAGTATCACAGATATTCATGTACCTACTTCATTTCAGATATTATATTTAGAACTATGTAAATCGTTCGAAAACGTCACATGCACATTAGACCATTAGAATTATTATATTATGATAATTTTATTTTATTTTTAATACCTATTTAGTAAACATTTCGTACGCTAGTCTGTAGAGAAATTTAGTTTTACTAAAACATTGTACATTGTTATCTATAAGTTAAGTGAACTGTGAAGATATTGTTTGAAGAATTAATAGATTATCTCTTTAGTTAAAGATATTTTTTGTCTAATACAACTATGTGTTCTAATACATTGTCTAGATAATAGCTGCATTCGATATCAAATTTGTATAGGAATAGTAAAGTTCATTTTAAAATTCAATTTATTACATAAATGATATTGATAATAATACAAACATTTTAAATTAGCTTATTTTTCCTAACTTATATTTTTCGAATGTAATTAAAATATATTTCAGGCATTTTTTCGTAATTAGTTTTAAAATATATTTATTTTCTATATCATGTTTTATGCTTCGAACACTGAGTAAATGCTAATGCTATTAGAAAAAATATTTTTGTATTGCTGTTTTGAATACAGACGATTTTTTACACATCAATAATTTAACATGCAAGGGCAACCCTGTGTCCAGGCCAGAAAATGATGTTCCAAAACCGAAAATGCTAAATAAATCGATTCACTATAAGACGAGATATAAGTGTCATCAATTATTACACCTAATAATAGGTAGGTAAGTCACGTGTCTGATTTACATCCATCCCACCGTAACAACAATATCTCGTCTGCATACTGTTTCAGATAGGTACTTACTATTATAATAAAATATATTCTGGTGGTGTATAAGTATAATGTATGCAAATATTCTGCGAACATGATATTTTAGAATTAAAATAATACTTATACAGAGCTGCAAACGTGTAAAATAGTATCGCTACATAAAATTGCTTATCAATATACTTACAAAAAATGCTATATATTTCAATTATTATTAAGATAACATATGATTGTTATTTCACCCTTACCTGTATAAGTGTAAATTATGCTCACGCATTGGTAAAAGTGTAACTATTTGTTATATAAAAGACTCAAAAATCGTGTACCTAGTGAATCTTACAAAAAAATTAAATACGCATTCTTTGATCGGTCAGTTTTAAAGTCACGTGACAAATATTTGAATTAAATGTATTAAACCACTTTTGCATGCACAAGCACCACAAGCGCATAAAAAATTCAAAAAATTTTAACTTTTTAAAAATATTTTAAATTACCATAGTTTGGACACACAGCATGAACTTCGTGTATAGATAATATTATATACAGGTACTTTTACAGAAAATGCGTTGTGCGAAGGCAATAATTTTTGGACCAGAACACTGGTATTGGTATATATATATAACTATTACGCATTGTGTAACGTACATTATTGCATTCATAGTTACCACATAACATGTATCGTATATTATAACACTGATGGGTAAGGAAATATCTAAGATTCTTTCAGGCCGCGACACAACTGCGAACCCACGGAACTTAAACCAATTGTATTACGGAAAAATGAAAGTTTTGAAATTAGAACGTTTCTCCAAGGCGCAGGGATATTATATTATTTTTGTCGTTATTAAGAATAAATTAAAAACTTACGTAAGTGTTGTTGACCGACAATTATTATTATTTTAACATTAAAATTAATGTATATAATTTATTTATGTATATAACTTACTTGTATAGGTACTTAGCAATGCTGTGAGTTCTATAGTTTAAATGTTAATCATATAGAAAAATAAATGAATAGACTTTTAAATTGTATTCAATCTCAGAAATAATATTTGAAATGGGAAAAGGAAATGTTTTGCGATTAAAAAAGTCAATTTATCGGTAGGTAATTGGTTGAAGAAATTAATCATTTCTCAATATATAGATATACAATTGTAATGAATTAACTTTTATAATCTGCAAATCGTATAAATAAAGAAAACACGTTTTCTTAGTCAATCAACACAATTTAATTGCTTTCTTAAACTATAAAAATTATACTTTTGTGAAGTATGATGTATTAAAAAAATATTTTTAGTTTACCCATTTTATTTTTGAAAGTTATCTGTTTTTCAGCCATAACATAGTATCAAATTTGATGATTGATGATTGAAGTGATATAATTTTAATATTATATTTTGTTAAATAAAGTTTATCTTTGTTTACATTTTTTTTCTATATTTCATAATTTAATAATATACCTAATAACGAGAAAATAACGAGGAATGCTCAAAACTAATAATTGGTTAAATAATTAAAATGTCTATAATATTTTGAATGCTATTAGTTTAGAGTAATTATAATTTATAAGACAGCTTGTTCTATAAGCAACTGTCAAATTAAATCACATTAAATAATATATATATTCGAAATCATAATGTCACTTTTAATTTCCATCACGTGCCCGTTCATGTAATATAATAGTAGTAGCATGGTAAAATTTTACCCTTAAAAAAATGGTCAATGCTAAATAATAAAAATTTACCAAGTATTATAACCTACGTATATTTAAATATTCCTAATAATATTTTCAAAACAAAGGCAAAAAGTTTTACAGATTATTTGTTTGGTCAAAATAATTATAAGTAATACAATTGAGCGACTCCGCTAAAGTTATTTTATATTTTTAATAATTGGGAAACCATAAATAATTATATTGCTTTTAACAAATACAATATTTCAGAAATCAGTTTTTGGTTATATTTGTGTTACACTGGTACTAATTTTATAATTTAATTGCATTTCCTTACTTATTACTTAATAAATTATTTAGTGTGTAAATAAATAGGTTAATAATAAATTAACATCATACCATAAAATATGATATTTTATTTATACTATAAAGCTTAAAATAAAAATAAAAATTATACTATTGTGCAAGATAAAAAATGTATAGGTGATCAAAAAAAAAAAAATACCATATCTATAGACTGCTATTGGATTTAAACGAAAATACAAAATGTCCAAATGGAAATATAAATTCTGCATTTAACTTACCTATCGAATACGTTTCCACGTGACCTGTGATTTTTAATTCCTATATCTATAGTTCACAGCTGTTTTTCTTGCTGTCCGAAATTCCATCCAAATAAAAACTACAACGATCATGTGAATGTTACTCCAAGCTTAATTATTTGTCCAAAGAATATACATGGCTACCAAATCGCTATATAAACGGTTTTGTTTCTCTACAAAGAACACAAATACTTCCAAAAACTACCTCACCATTGCTATTTACTAAATAGGAATCTAGATTCGGAACAAAGTTAGTTCGTATAATAGGTATACAACAAACGCGCGTAGCTGTGTAAAAATTTATCAGCGTAACTAAAGCCAAAGTGTAAACATATATTATTTGACTACTTATAATTTAAAAAATTATCATTTAATGAACTTCTCTGACTTACTTAATGTAATGCCTTTGAAGTGAGTATATCAAAAATATCCAAGGAGTGCAGTACTCGTTTCTATAAGTACCTATCAAATTTTGAGCAGCACCTTACAGTGTTTGTAATTATTCATTTTATCTTTTATTATTTTAGATTCTGAACGGAGTGATGAATGTATTGATTTTACAATGATGTGTGTTTTATTTTTATTTTTATTTTTTTATTTATTTTTTGGATTCTGAACGGAGTGATGAATGTATTGATTTTACAATGATGTGTATTTTTTTGTTTTTTTTTTTTGTGTCTGTCAACACATTTGGGGCAGTAAAAATGCATCGATTTTTGACTTCAGCCCCTCTTTGAAAAGGAAATTGAATATAGTTGGTACTATTGGGGGTCAAAAGTTAAAAATTTTCAATATTTTTTAAATGAGTCGGGAAAAACCTTAAAAAAATGACGGAAAAACGGGATTTTTTACGCAAAACCAGTTTTCATCAAAATCAAATTTTTATTTTGCTATAACTCAAAAACTAATCGATGTAAATACTTGAAATTTTCATCAAATGTTTATATTAGCGTTCTCCATACACAGTTAAATTTTCAAATAATTTTGTTTTTTTTTTTGAGCTATTTATAGACAATTGAAATTTTTAATTTTTGTTTTTAAATAATGATAACAATTTTTTGGCCGGCCAGAAAATCTTGAAAATTTAATGCAAGGTTTCTTATAAGTTGTTCTTAAAGTGATAAAAAAAAATCCGAAATCGTTAGTCACAATTTTTTTTTATAAGTGCTTAAAGTACAAATTTATACGAAATATGTCAAAATTGCGAAAATTTGCAAGTAATTTTATGGTTGAAAAATCGTAAAAATTTTTTTTTTATAACTAAGTTTTGAAAATTTGGTACAAGGTTCTCCATAAATTTTTCTTCAACCATCTATAAAAAAAAACTCTCCCGGACTAAGACAAAAAATTTTTATGAGTGTTTGAAATTTAAATTTTTACAAAACCGCGTTAAATAACGGT
The DNA here is from genome assembly GCA_020882235.1 of Schizaphis graminum. NCBI lineage: Eukaryota > Metazoa > Arthropoda > Insecta > Hemiptera > Aphididae > Schizaphis > Schizaphis graminum. Next base: position 92,395,364 of record CM037032.1, read on the forward strand.
TTAGCCTCAAACAATTTTTGATATTTGTTGTTATTCAAATAATATTATAAGTCGTAAATACTTGAAAATTTTACCAGTTATTTAGATTGCCATTTTCTTTACGTGATTTGATTTTCAAAATATTTTGACTTTTTTTGAGCTATTTATAGGCATTTGAAAATATCAACTTTTTTTTATTTTTTTTTTTTTTATAAATGTTGATAAAAAAAATTTAGCTGGGACAAATTACTTGAAAAATTAATTGAAGGGTCCACATAACTTGTTCTAACTCTCATTCAAAAATTATAAAAATACATAGTCACAATTTAAACTTACCCGATTTTTTTATTATTGTTTTTACATTGTTTGCGACAGTAATTCAACTCAATGACGGAGAAATGTACTTCATAACTGTTATTTTGATACTAAAAATAATTTACCTAATTAAAACTGCAGGTGTTAACGGTAGCGACTCGACGTTACTGAATTATAAATACATTATATTAAACGGAGAATTATCCAATGAACATGATTTGAAGCGATAAAAAAGTTTAAACTGTGTTATCATAATAAATTTAATATAATTACACAATACTGTAATTGTTTACTAGAAAATAATTAAAATCATTATATATTCATAGAAAATGTAAAAAAGAAAATAATCTATGATGGGTTATAATTATAAGGAATGTTAATCTCGAGTATCTGATTGTTTATTTTTGGTTCGTTAAATTTTTTACTTTTATTTTAATAACTTTTTCTTATTTTTAACAAAATATATAAAAAGTGTATTAATAATCTCTAATAATAGTATCATAAGATTAGTTGATTATGAAAATATGTATATAACACCGGTATGGTAGACGGCAGTATACTAACAAACATGATTTAAACTATTTATTAACAAATAATATATAATGTATATAACTATAAGAATTGGTTCAACATTCAAGAGTAAAAAGATTTGTACTTATTGGTTTTGTAATGATGTTTCTCTTTCAGCGTACGTTTTTATAGATAGGCTATTGAAAAAGTTTCAAGTAGTTAAGTAGTACTTTTAAAGACAGAAATCGAGTCTCTGTGGTACTTTGATAAAGTCGTTTTTAGATTTTTAAAGATAAAGGTAGGTAACCAGGTACTTGAGACACAACTAGTACGCTTTAAGATTTTCTAGTAACTTTTCTAAAAACAATTTAAAAACAAACAATAATACCTCATATATATATTAAATTCAAAAGTATGATGGTTTTGTGAAGTTTCTTTGTTTTGTGCTTCTGTTAATAAAATGTGTAATTGTAAGTTGTAAAATTTGACATTTTAAAACAAGGGTTACTTATATCATATTATTTATTATATTCATAACATTTAAAAAAAACTTTAGTTAAAATATTTGTTTGCGATGACTTGCAATTACAAAAACATCAAATTATCGCTATAAAACCAAAGTTTCGATCAATGTCATGCATTTTTTAAATGCAGCGATTTATCATTGCTATCAAATTTAAAAAAAAACCTGTATGTCACTACTCACCAAACAGCTTTTTTAAATTCGATTGGCCAATCCATCTTCAAATAATATAACATTAGTAACAGGTGCGAATTTCTACTATACGTTTTATCTTAAGTTTCGATAAATATCAATCATAGTAATACAATATCTTAAGACAAACAAGACGATAACTAACAATTTGAAATTTTAAAATTATACTAAGTATAATATAAATTATTATTACCAATAAATCAAATTAAAAGTTAATAATACCTGAAAATTATTATAACAAAATCATATAGTGAAAAATTATTTTAACGTAAAAATAATATTATAATATCCATAAGCGTGTGCTCAGAAGAAGAAGAGGACTGAGGAAGCAGCTCCTACGAGATTTACTGTTTCCCCAAGATCTTATAACTAATTATTTTTAAATTACTATACTATTTTAAAATAGTCACTACTAAAACTATATCGTATTATCGACAATAGATCGACTATTGTAATAAAAATATAATATTTATATTTTGGTAATGTTATTATAGCTTCAACAGCTACTGGTTTCTTCTGTGATAATATTAACTGCTCATATAATCATATAGTTAGTATTCTAGAATTATAGCCAGTATATTATTGTATAATTATAAATGATAAACCATAAAGTTAAAATAAATATTATTAAAAAGGACTTATTGAAAACTTTTGTGGTATTTTTATATTTATTTTTTATGAATTAATAGAAATATGATTTTGTGTGAGGATTAATTTTAATGATCGTTGTTTCACATAAAGATCTTGGCTGCAGAAAAAAATCGGGGGGGGGGAGGGTCAAGTATGGACCTCCTTAGCTAAGGCATTGCCTCCTTACGCACGTTTATGTTAATAGTATTCTATATAAAAAAATGGAGGTTTACATTGTTAAAAATAAAACGGTTTTTTTTTAATGAACCGTTTACATAAGTTTGAGTAGGTAGAGCTACTAACTCAAGTTTGGTAAATTATAATAATATGGAAACCATTGATCGTGGTTTATTGTGAATCTCTAAGTATAATTATCATACAATAATTGCTTTTAACTTTTAAGTGGTCAGATGATTTCTTTACTGAGGAATAACAATTTAAAAATCTTTTCGGATTTACTACAAATGTTAAGTTAATATATTGTATAATATTTGAAAATACATATTAGGTGTATGCGACATATCAGATGAACGTTTGTGAATGCAAGGCGATCTAAAATCTTTTTACGTGAAAAAATTTTAACATAATTTTCAGGAGTTGAATTTAACGAGCTTACACTTAATTCTTACATCTTGGATTAACTTCACGATAATGAAAATAATGAAAGAAACAATATTATATATATCTATTATTAAACTATACTAATTTTATATCGGAATATCGATACAGTAATATACCTATCTTACAAACCACAAAGGGTAAACATTTCTCAACAAATGTTCAGGGTTTACCGGGAGGAATCGATCGTTGACCACTCCCAGAATCCACCACTGTGAATATTTGGTTGGTTGATTTTTTTTTAACAGGGGAGGATGGGCTCGTTGAGTATACTATAAAACAGATTTCAGTCGTTCTTGGTGTGGCCAGATTGGACGCCTTTACTTTATAATAGTGTGAAATATACGATTGTGAACGGTTCTTATAATGCGTATCTTTTTGAAGTGCACAATTGAGCGCATATACCATGATAATAATACCTACATATATTCTTTTTTCGTTCACTGTTATAAAATTTTCCACACACGATTGAACGTGTAACACATATAACCACAGAAGGCAGAACCGCATTTCATATATTATGAAACAATTCCATTAGCCGTGTTGTGGTCTTAAATATCTCTAGTTATTATTATTATTATTTATTTTTCAATTACTTATTGTACATCCGGGGTGGAATGGTCCATTTTCAAAAATGGAAGTAATTTTGACTTTTTGAATATAAAATTAGATCTAGTTTGTCCTTTTGAAAGGTTAAACTTAAAATTCTTAATAGGTGCTTGTATTTATAATCGGAAAAAACAAACAAAAATATAATGAAACAATTCAAATTTCTAATCAAACCAATTTTGTTAACTCGAAAATAATTATCCATAAATACTTGAAATATTTGTCAAATTTTTATACTATCATTTTCTATTTAAGATAAAATTTAGTTTTTTTCTATGAATATTGATAAAATATTATTCACTCTATCAAAATTGGTCCCCACAAAATATATTCTTGTATATAAATATAAAAATATTAAAAATATGCGTAAGCACGATTTTTTTTATATGCACTTTTTTTGTACTTAAGTTTTGAAAATATATTACAATATTCCTTAAAAGTAGAGCATTCAGAAACTAAAAAATATAAATAGCCAATTATACTCAGAGATATTTTAAGTTCAAATTATGACAACATTATTATTCAAATGATAAAAAACGATATTAATTATTTTGTTTAAAAAAATGTTTTATGGGAACTTAATGTACTTTAATGTATTTTATATTATTATAAATTTTACTATGTACAATGACATTTTAAATTTATTTTAAAGTATTATTTTTATATAAATACTCACTAGAAATCAACTTTTATTGTTTTACATTATTTACAGAAAAAAAATGTCATTACATTGTGAGTTAAACAAGTTTATATTATAAGGTATAAGTATATATTATTATAATACTTAAACACTATTAATATAACGAATATTATATGGTTTAAGTATACATACACAGTTAAATAAATACATATATAAAAAGCGGGTAAGTGGGTATCGCTCTGCTGTATATTAGGGGTTGGGGTGGACCTCAGACTATGGTAGGTTAAATTTGAATGCAATGATAGGTATCATTGCATACGAAAAACGATTCTGAACGAAGATGATTTGTCAGTTTAGGATATATTATACTTAAATATTGTCATATATTCTATTTTGAAACAAATAGTATAGTTACTATATGTTACTATAGTTACTTTATAGTATCTGTTTATTAATAAAAAAAGTATTTGGTCAACATACGCATAATGAGCGTATGAAATTTAATTTAAATTTTGACATATTTCGTATAAATTCGAACTTTAAACACTTATAAAAAAAAATTGTGACTAACGATTTCGGATTTTTTTTTATCACTTTAAGAACAACTTATAAGAAACCTTGTATTAAATTTTCAAGATTTTCTGGCCACCCAAAAAATGTTTATCGGCATTTGAAGAAAAAAAACTTAGAAAAGTCGAAAATTTCAATTGTCTATAGACTATAAGTAGCTTAAATATGGTCAAAATATTTTGAAAATTTAACTGTAAAGAGATAACCATAATATAAACATTTTGTAAAAATTTCAAGTATTTACAATGGTTCGTTTTTGAGTTACAGCAAAATCAAAAAATCAATTTTGTCGAAAAGTGGTTTTTCGTAAAATTGCCGTTTTTCTGTCACTTTTTTTTTGTTTTTCTCGATTTTTTTGAAAACTATTTGAAAATGTTTACTTTTGACCCCCCAAAGTACCAACTAGATGAATTTTCCTATTCAAAAAGGGGCTGAAGTTAAAAATCAGTTGTCGTCAGACACAAAAAAAAAATACACATCATTGTAAAATCAATACATTCATCACTCCGTTCAGAATCTAAAAATTTTCCGCGTATTTTTCATTTTTTTTTTCATAGTACAAATCAAACAAATCGCTTATTAGAAACATTCGTTTAACTGACACATTTCACTTTGGTCCCAAAGTATTTCTAATAAGCGGCTTCTACTGTATATTATTATAATAATTAAACACTAATAATAAAATGAATGGAATATTTACGGAAAAAACTATATCAACCTTACTATAATACTTAAAGTAAAATAAATCACTTAAATAACTATATCAAAAAAACATATCTCTTTGTGATATAGGATGATAGACAGTTTCAGATTAAAAACCGTTTTTGTGTACAATGATATATCATTGAATTCAAATTTAAAATACCTATACCTAATAGTGAACCACTCGATAACTAATATATAGCAGATCAGTGCCACTTACCTTACTTTTTTAAATTGAAAATGAAAATCATCCAATTATCCTATCATATTATTTATATTTTATAGCCTCGTCAATAAATAAATGGTTGTGCGCTAATTTTTAGCGCACAGCTTTAACATTATATTGACAATTTGCTTATTTCAGAAATCATATAACGGTGGCAGTATTGCATAACATAAATTATTTCGACCTAAAACAGTAAGTTTGTTTGAAAAAAAATATACACGTTTATTACAACGTTGTACCTGCTAATTTTTGCGGTTGACCGTTTGTTTACTGGAATAAAAATATGTAATATTGTGTATTAAACACAAGTACTCAACCTTGTATCGAATAATGCAATCTGCTTCCAAACACTCTTATGATATTCTTAGTCACTTTCGTGACGATAATTTTGAGAATTTACTATAGTCACGCAATATTATAACATACAGGTAGCACACCATTCGGGTGTCATCTCTGCACGAGTCGTATGATCTGCACGGCGTTATAATATTCACAATGACCCCGAGACAAAGGGTATCTTGGGGAGTTTGCCTCGCGATACGGTTATATAATCTCTACTGAATATCTATTTTCTAAGCTTAGTAGATACTCAAGAATTTGAAGCGTAATAAGTGTCACAAACTATGTCCGAGATTTTCGAAAGTATTATTATATAATAAAATAGTTTCAAATAGTGTTATTATTATGTACATATTGTACGATATGAGTACGGTGGTCAGTTCCCCTTCCGTTTTCTTGGAAAGGCAAGTGTGGTGTCAAGGGGACTCCGTAGTAGTGGTCCCGTCGAGATAGTGTCTCTTTTTCGTTCACCCCCGTCCGGTACTTCGGTGTTGCAATGCCACGTGACTGTCAACTATATTATGGTTTATCGATTTACCGTGAAATAAATGTATCGAGTATAACATTTGGAAACTTATCGTTCTTTAAATTAATACAGTGCCTGTTGATTTGTATATATTTATTTTTTTCTAGCCTAATATTGTTCAAGTCAAATAATAAATTAATAGCCCACAAAATTATGCAAATTATCTACTAAATTGTGACTATCGTGATCAAAAAATTTCAAAAAAATACCTATCAGTGAAATAAATTATGATGAGTAGGAATATCGTTATAATATACTATAACTCAGAGGTACATCGGCTGGTATGCAATGTAATTATTGTATATCTTATAATATGTATTTAAAATAATATACATTTTTATACAACTAGGTAAGTGATATTTTGTATAATGTAATTTTACAATAGTTTCAGTATTAAACGAATACAGTTATAGCATTGTATAAAATATGTAAATAGGTACTGTGAAATGCATACGAATTATTTTTAATGTAAAAGTATATATTTTATAAATTATGATAAATTATTTTGGTACAGCGCCACAGCAATGAATAGCCAATGTTATTATAGTCATAAATGTTATACTTTATATTATAACATCATATTTTAGTACCTATTTTGACATTAAAAATCTACCATTAAAGCAAAAATGTTTGATACCTACAATAATAATTCATCAACGTGAATGCATTATTTAAGCAATCAGATAATGGATCAATATTTGTATTTTACTTTTACATCCGTTTATTATTAATCAATTTAAATGAAAAAAAAGAGAATATCCCTTTGTTCTTATATATCAAGCAAGTCAGTTTATTGTTGTGCACGCAATTGAAAAATGTTTTTTTCTTATACATAATAATAATAAAACGTTAACTATAATATTACGAGTAAGAATTAACAATTCAAATTGTACTTATTTCGACGTATAATAAGTACTGATAATATTCTTATGTTTACACTTAACATAAATGATAAACAAACATTATTAACATTTACTAGTATAATACAATAATAATAAATTACCCGAACGAACACTGGAGCAATGAAAACGGGGGATTATTTTAAGATATGAATATATTTCTCTATAAGTGGAAAATTGTATAGAAACATAAAAACAATTATTTTCGTGTATGAATAAGCTATAACAGTATCGCGTTATTATAATATCTTAATGATAGTTCTTGTTAGCAAAGTACGCGGCATAATACCGAGTCATTTCAAAGTCAAGACACACTGCGTGATATAATACAGATTTATGAAACTTGTTAAACGTACAACTTTTAAAGTGCTAATATGAACTAAATTATATATTTATGTACGTGTGTCTCGGAGGTCCCACTAAGCAACACGACTTTGTTACTCGTCCAGGACTTAAATGCAACGAGAAAAGTTTGACGTGTACAGAAAAAAACACCACCAGCCACCAGGTTATTGGATAAGACGCGTAATGACCGGCAAATAACCCCGAACATCTGTCTCGGAAACGATAAACTTTTCATTTAATATTCGGGTAGCACTATTGCATACACAACTGTTACACGACGATAAGTTTATCATGTAGATACGTCTTGAATAAATAGAAGTGTATTCAAACAAAGCAATTTCCCGGCATAGGTACGTACAATGTACGTAGGTATATACAATATATATGTGCGCGTAGCCATACAATATATTATACTAGTACGTACGTTGGCATCTAAAAGGTGGACCGTAAAATATAAACGCAATCGTAAAAACAAATCGTTTAGTATTCACTACTTTAAATTGAAAATGTACCTACGTTGCGGTGTATATAACAATAAAACCCCATAGAATCATACGTGGGATTTCGGGTGGCTGCAGCATAAAACGTAGTAACTTTTTGCAGGCGGTTTCACCTTAATGTAATCCTCTAAAACCTCCGTGTGCAAACAATATTGTCCTCCGTAGAAGAGTTTCGCAAAAATATGACGTAGGTAAACACATTTTATATAGGTATACAATTAATTAAATGTATACGGTGAAACTGTGTACGAAAGGAGATCCGAAAAATATCGATGTTGAATAGCATTTGATCCTAAACAGCTGCGGGAAATACAATTTTATTATCCGTCGTATTCTTATTATGTTTCTTCGAGAAATTCATAATCTACATAACTACATAATAACTATATTTTTTTTTAAATACGAAAAGTTTTTGCCATTAGTTGTTGTAAGATTATAAATTCAATCAAAATAAATTATACATTTTTTTAAAATACACATAATAATTAAACGATTATTATATGGGTGTATTTATACGCAAATAACAAATTCGAAAAACTTTGATTTAAATTATTTTCGTACTTATAATAATTTGTATATATTATATACCTACGTATAGAATAAAAAAATGTTTTTATTATAATTAATTGCAGACACTTTGTGAATCACAATCTAAGACCTGCAGTAACGCAATTGTTATCGTAACTGTAGTCTACCCTAAACCGTTGACAAAAACATCGTAAACTTTACATACGTAAATAAGTAGAAACTGACATGAACGCATAACGTAAAAACAAAGGAAATACACTATCCTAACTATTGTTATTATTTATTAGTCTAATGCATTCGGAATTGTTGCACATCTGAATTACTCGAAATATTCGCTATAACATTAATTGTAGCGTAAAGTTATCTTCATACCTACATTTCGATGTAATGAAAAAATAATAACATGAAATCAGATTACGCGATACAATGGTTTATTCAATGTAGCTTGGTGTTCGTAAACCACAATCGACGATCAGGTTTTAGGCTATACAGTTAGAGGTACGATTCTGAAGCTAATTTTCATTATAATAATCGACGGTAGCTTAGCATATAATTATTATTCGCATAGTTGTTGGTGTATTAAATCTCGAGGTGTGCTTAAACACTGACTTCTGCTTAGGTGTCAATGGGAAGGGATATATTTTTACGGCTATCGATATTTAGAGCGAAGGTTTGATTTTGCTTCGATCGCATGTCGGCCGACGATACTACCAGACGAAAAGACGAAAAAACGACGAAGAAGGAAAAAGGAATTAAATAAACTTTAAGAGGACACCGGCGTTTTCCATTAGAATTATAATATTCTACCTGCTTCTGCAAACAATACTAACTCGCAAGATGACTATATTGATTGAGCTGACTTGTTGTGATTTCCTTTTGGAGTATACTTAGTACCTACGCTGTTATTCAACTGGGACCATATAATTATGATTTACCGTGAATCGTGATTATTATGATAACATTCTGATTATCAAAGTCAAATAACATGGTATTCCATTAACCCCTAAAGTTTCGATCACTGTCATATTATCGGTTGGAGGGTATATCATAATGCGTGGTACAAAATAAATATATATGCAAATTTCACCTGTTATACTGGACACTACCCAAGTCATTCAACGATGACGCGCCTGATGTCAAATTACTCAAATTGACAACACCACTTTGTTCTAAATGTATACGAATGTATGTATAGTAAACACTATAATAACGTGCGCATGTATGTATGTATGTGAGTTAGCAATAATATGCATATTATATTTTGATCGTGGTACAGTGCCACAGAAAGTGGTAAATAAAAAATTCGTCATCGTTTAAGATATCAAAAATGTAGATAAAAATGTCTATTTTCTTATATTTTAAACATGTATTCAATTTCAAGCGTGGGAAAATATACATGACTAGACAACAGAATAATATGTCCAGTTACACGCCACAGTTATCAAAAACCGAATTAATATAACAATAATATTACCACCTGTTAGTATAATATTTTATAGACATACCCATGATTGTAGTAATAGAAATTTGATAAGACATTTAGGAATTTTGAAAATTCTTGAATTAAATCACACGTTCATAAAAAAAATTGGAACTTAATGTCTGACAAAAATAAAAACATTCTAAAATGCTTAAGTGAAAATTAATATTTAAGAATGTTTTTGCTTTTGTTCTCAAAAATTAAACAATATGTTATAATTATTATAAATAAGTGATTTACATTTTAACCATCGATATTATTACTATCTAATGAAGTGTAACAAAAAAAAAACATGAACATTTTTTTGTAAAATACATTTTGTAGGTATTCGCCCCTCCCCCCCCAAAAAAAAAAATCATAATTATCTTTTAAGACGAGAAAAATTCTCTTATCAATGCAATTTGTATTTATATAAATCATGTTATTAATATACATAAATTATTATAGTTGTTTTTTACTTATTCAACAACTAATATTTAATTAAAAACGGAAAAAATCCTATCTCATGAGTGTTATTAATCTTATTTAAGCGGCCAAACTTTAAAAATGAAAATTTAATTAAAAATGAACTCAACTTTGCCTAAAGTTGATCGAAGTCTGTCATCAAAACTTTATCAGCTTACCAATGCAAAATAAACTGCAATCAAGTTAAACTCGTCATTTAGATACAACAATTAATTATACTTTATTTCATTCACATATGTAGTTTTGGGTAGGAACTATATTTATAAAATGTTTACATACCTAATATTTTCTATAAGTTTATATTAAAAATTTGAGTACTAACTTTTTATAAAATAAAACAACAGTTTTTCTATTAAATTATGAAATTCATAGCAATTTAGTTAGTTGTTTGAAACTTGATGGTATCACTATCATTTCAGTCGGGATTAATATTTTATAACGAATAAAGTTGTTATACCTAAGTAAGTGGATATTTATATAATTATTTCAATGGGTACTTATTAAACTGGAGGGTTTTATTTTTAAATCAGTACTCAATAAAATTATCATACTCAAATTATAACTATGATTCAGTGTGTAGATATTAATTTTAAATATTTTACAATTCACAAATAAAGTAAATTTAGCTTCAAGATAGTATAAAACACAATTTTACCGAAAGATATTTTCTATAACAAATAATAAAATATAATACGCATTGCCTACGTATATTATAATATTCTAAACGTAATATATATGTAAAGGTATTGCTATAATAACACGCTTACATTTATATTAAAAATTTAGAGCATACAACCAGATGTAAATAAATTTGTATTTTCATTGATGGTATACATATTAAAATTTAAAACTAAGCATCAGGAATCTTACACTTGCAATTGGAATAGTGCCAATTATAACAAGAATTATAAGCTACAGGAAACTACAAAAAAATATATATTTATCCAACAATAATATTTTAATTTGGCATCACTTCCTATCATGCAACGTGGAATTTTGTTAAATGACCAGTCACGGCGGTTACTATGCAAAAAGCTGAATATATTTATATAATTTTTCTTTTTTTTTTTTTAAAACAATAGCTCAAAGAAATTCTATAGTAAAAACGTTTAGTATAGACGTTGACATCAAACAAAAATTTTTTGATTAGTTCATAACATATTTTTATTAATTATCTAAAATTTTTAAATTTTGAACGGAACGATGAATGTAATATTGATTTTACCATGATGTGTGTTCTTTTTCTGTCTATCATCACATTTAGGGCAATAAAGTTGCTGCGATTTTAAAAAATATGGGTAGTTTCTAGGGTAGTAAAGTGGTTCTAATTAAAAGTAAATATTCCCAATACTTGTTTTAATAATCGGGAAAAACAAATAAAAAAAATTAAGAAAAAACGGGAATTTTACATAAATCTATAACTTTTGACAAAATCGATTTTGTTTTATGGTGTAACTCAAAAACGAATTACCATATAATTATTTGAATTTTCAGCAAATGTTTATAATATTATCATTTTCACTATATGACAAAATTTTAAAAAATGTTAACCCTTATTGAGCTATTTAAGAGCATGATATATTTTAAATTTTTTTAACTACCTTCTACTACTATTAAAAGTAAAATAAATTATTTTAATAATTATGAAAATAAAAAAACAACATAAAATAATATAGTCTAATAGATCGTCTTTGCTCAGAATCGTTTATCGTATACAATGATAAATCATTGAATTCAGATTTAACATCCCCATAATTGTATTCCACTCGACACCTAATGAACAGCAAAGTGGTACTCATAACTTACCTACCTTTTTTAATTTGTCAATGTTTTTTTCTAGCTACATAATAATAAATTATAATCAATATTTAATTAATTTCCTTTTGTTTATAACATTACCAACAAATTAAGCTGTACTCCTTTTTTTATTCGTTTTGAACAATACAATTTTAAATATTTAATATAATTTGATTTTGAACAATTTTTATTGTGTAAAATAATATATAAGTACTTTTTTATTCTTCTATCAAAGTATTTTTTTCAAAGCTTCGAATTTAAAAATATATTTTTATTAGCAGGTTTTATAAATTATTTACTAGGTATATAATAAGCATTATGATTCATCAAGCATTCTTGTCCTTATTGTTACCTTTAATAATTTTGTATGTATTCATTCAAATTCCAATTTTTTAATTTTTAAGTACCTATTCATACATTTTATATTTTGATGCCATTTGAAAGGTGTGGTAATACAATTTTAATTTTTTTTTAAATTAATATCACTACTTTTTATTGTAAATTGTTAAGCAGATCATTTATATTTTAACTTTTATACATCAAAATTAAAGTTCAAACACATAATTTCAAAGTTCTTATATTTATGTACCTACTGATGATACAATAGAGTATAAATAAACGATTTATGATTCATTTTACTAGGCTTAGAAGCTACTTAGACTATGATAATTTAAAAACTATAGTACTTAAATCGTAAAATAAAATATTGACCTATTAAAATTTTATAATTTGTAAAAATTGTCTAAGTAAAATAAGTGTTACGCTAAATATTACATAGGTAATTTTATTTTATGTTAAACCGTTACTAATAACATAATAATTATTGTTAATAACTCAAAAATGACTCGTTAAAAATAAATTCAATTTATAGATGAATCGTAATTAAAAAAAAAAACGAAAAAACCAATCTGCCTAATAATTTTATAACGTATTTTTCATTATTAAGAAAGTATTATCGCTATATGACATAATTGTAATGGTATACATTTATCTGAGTTATTATTTGAAAATATAGTTCTTAGAAAGATATACACTTGAAAATTCTAAGCACCAATAATTGAACAAATACATTTTTTAATATAAAAAAGAGTTAAGCATACTTGGTGAATCAGCCTGTAAATAACAAAATTATAAATTAACTCAATCTTTGTAATTAATTGGTCATCATAGTATTATATTATTTTCTTTAAATGTGTATAGATTATGTAATATCGTATTAATTATGATCTAATTATGATAATCTAAAATTATTTTAGACATTATAATACTGAATTAATATTTACGGAGTGTTGTTGAATAAAATATAGTAAAGAATATTTTTAATTTTTAATTATAAAAAAGTAGATAAGTGGCTACCCCTATATTATATACATTAGATATCGAATGGGTCACAGTTATGAGTGTGTTAAATTTTAATTCAATGATCATTGTAAATGAAAAACGATTCTGAGCGGAGACGGTCTGTCAGAGTGTCAGCTTGTATTACTAAGTATATTTAATGATATGTTCTTATGATATAACTATTAAAGTCATTTATTTTAATTTAAGTATCACAATAAATTTATATAATTTTTTTCCGAAAATATTGCAATTATTATTATATTATTATTATTATTATTATTATTTAATTATTATAATAATATGTATTTAAACCATATTTTATCAACTTAAATAACTCAAAATTTAATTTTTCCTTTATGTAAATTCCGTAAACATTAAAAATAAATTCATAGTACATATACACAACATCTTAATATAAATCAAAAATACCATTACATATATTAAAATCCATAATTATATAATATACGCTAAAATTTTAAGTCACCACGAATAATTTTTTTGATTTATAACAAAATAATTTGCATCGTTATTGATTGTTAAAATACGTAATTTTATTCAAATTTGAACTTCTTTAGAGACTTATAAAAAAAATTGTCTGTACATATTTTTAATAATTTTATGCAGATGTTATAATAACTTCTTTTGGATCTTGTATTAAATATTTAAGAATTTTGACCAATCAAATATTTTTTATAAAATTATTTATAGGAAAAAAACTAAAAAAAAAATCAAAAATGTCTCATGTCTATAAATAGTTTAAAAAAAGTCAATATATTTTTTAAATTGTACCATGTATATAAATAATATAATAAGAACAGTTAAAACAAATTAAAGCTCTTAAGTCTTAACAATAAAACTGTTTGATTGGAATAACTTATTTACAGAGTTTCAATATTTTTCAAAAAGCTATACTGTGCTGAAACTTACTTTTAATAAATATAAGGCCCGTTTAACAATAAGTTTTAATAAATTTCGACATATAAAAATAATGTATGAACATTTTTGAATATTTATAACGTGATGAAAAATTTTCAAAAGAAATGATGTATTTAAAAGATGTATTTTGTTCTTAATCACAATCGGATTTATATCAGTTATGTAACTATATCATTATAATGCATACAAAATAAATAATATCTTAAAAGAATATACTGCAGAACTATATAATTATACTGCAGAATGTTGTTACTTACTTCGTGGACTACATGCATTTTTTTAAGTGTAAATACCATTTATATATTTACAATACAATCTGTTTTCATTTAAATACATTGTTGTTTAAATTTTCTAACGAGAAATTAATTTAATACTGCGTTACCAAAAAAGTTATTAAAGTTCAACAGTTCAAACGTTGGTCGTGAATAGTTTCGATTTAATAAAAATAATTTAATTAATAAATGGAATATTAAAAACCAAATATGAGTTATGACCGAATAAAACATTGTTCAGAGTTTTTATTTAATTTTAGTAGATACCAAACATATTTTAGCTTTATCTTACTGTTGATTTAACAAAACTTAAAAGAAATTCATATATACATTATATACTTCACCAAACGAATCTAGAAATACTAAGTAATTATACAGTTATACACATATCATTTAAAAAAATATGTATAACACCCATCGTTTTTTTTTTTATATATATATTTTTGTTTAACAAAAGTTATAAATTAAATAACTGCATAATAATATTATTTTAAAATTATAAATAAAAAATATTGGTAATTAATATCTGTGTTGCTATTCAAATGGGTATACATATATTACACACATTTCAAAAGATCTTCATAATAATAGTTAATACATAAATTATTATTTTTTGTGAATAAATTTCGTTTGTGATAATAATGAAGTACCTACAAACAAAATATGAACAATGCCTTTTGTAGACTTATACTCTCAATTGATATATTTATATTAAAATCTAGTCATTAATTTCAAATTCAATTTCAATACGTTTTTTCAGTCAAAGTGTTTTTTTTACTTGTATAATGAGAGTAGCATTAAACATAGAATTTGCTACAATAAAATGTTCTAACGTTCAAAATTATAGTGTATAAGATGAATAACATTGTTTTTATACAATATAGATCCAAAATAATGATTTGCATGAAAATATCAATCTTATTTATAACGACATTTATACTAATGACAATTATTAGTAAAATATAATATAAGTAGTATCTACTTATGTTATAAAATTACTAGAATTATCACTATTTGTGAACCTTCCTCTGTATATGAACACTTATACTGAAATAAACACTATGTTATCTAAATAAACAATATTGTTATGGTTAATAACTAATAAATATAAATGTAACATAATATGATATATCAACTGTAAAATACCATTTATTAAAGAAGACAAATGAAGCTGAGTCTCATATTATTAATAAATAATTATAAATTATCTATTTAGATTTGTTTATACTTTCTCGTACAATTAATTAATACAATTTGAATCATTTTTAATTTTTAATAAATACTCACCAAAAATTGTATAATAATTAATAGGTACCTTAATTAATTTGTATTTTCGCTCAAGTATTTTATTGATAAAATAATTAATTTGACAGAAATATTCTTATAAATAGCTTAAAATTAGTCGCAATATTTTTTTAAATATAATCGTGTATAAAAAAAAAATAATTAAAATAAAAGTAAAATACTTCAAGCTTCTACAATTAATATTTTTTTAATTAAAACAGAATAACAAAAATAGTTTGAGAAAAAATCATTATTTTACGTATGAATATTATACAATTTCATCGTAATTAAAACTTCAAATGCTCATACAAAATTAATGTGGCTTTATTCTTGATTTTCTTTTTAATTCAAATTAGAAAACCTTATGGAGATAAAATTTTTAATCTTTACCTAAACTTAAGTAAATTGTTTAACAACATTTATGGAAAAAAAACGAAAAGGCTTAAATTTTTATAAAGAGCTCAAAAAAAAAACAAAAATATTTGGATTAGAACTAACATAAATACGCAGTGAAAATTTTAAATATCTACGATTATACGCTTTTGAATTATTAAGTACCAAAAAATCGATTTTATTAAATACCTATTAGAGTTGCGTAAATATTTCCGGTTTCTTTCATATTATCTATTAGTTTTCTAAGATTATTAAGAAAAATACACAGGTTTTTTTATCTACTTATCTTTTGACCTCTCGAAGTAACCACAAGATCAAATTTTATATCAAATGCTCTTACTATTTTTTACGTTTAAAATAAAAAACATAATTCAATTTAATGTAATAAAAATAGTTACTCAGAATTTATCTTTTTGGTCATTTTTAAATTATGATACCTGTAAAAAAATGTTTAAGAATCATTTCAAAAACCTTGGTACGCACGATAATATTAAATCCCTGTGATATTAACTCAAAAAAATTGTTCATATTTTATACTAAAAATCATTATTTATCAACCATACTTCACTTTTTTTTACAAAATGTAATTTGACAGAGTAAAAAAAAATAATGATAATAAATATAAAAATCATGTGGTCACTTTAACTTTAAAACCACTATATTATATTCATCGTGTGATAATGTTATTAAATTTCATAGAATATATATTCACCTAGAGAATTTAAATTTATTTTAAAAATTATACAAAGCTTTAAAATACATTCACATGTATAACAAAACGGAGAAGAAATTTTTATCATTATTAGCATTAGTTTTCAATATGGCTCAATAGTATATAATTATTAAGCAATAGTTAGTATTATTATTTTTATTATTATATTTATTAGAATTCATAATGTTCTTTATAATTGTTGGTTTTTCTTTAGTTTTATTTTGTTATTAACTATATTATATTATGTACCTCAAATTTAAATGTCAAAAATAATTTATAATAGATTTATATTATAATATATTATATTTGTATAATTTAATATCGTATAATATAATATCGTATTTACCCATTGCGATATCTCCTGAAATAATGGAGATATCATAATTATGATTTTTTAATACAATTCACAAGAACAAAAACTAAAAATAATTCATGTTTTAATTTATTTTAATATTTTAGTAAAAAAGTTAAAAAATGTATTTTTTTATTTAATTATTTTCAAAAAAATTGAAGATAGCTATTTTTAAGAATTTTAACATTTTAATTTCATTTATCTCTTAATTTTTAATATTTTTTCTAGTTTTGAAAAAAAATGGGAATTATAATACGATAGTTATGTCATTGTATCAGACAAATGGCCCACGTGCTTGTACTGCCGGCGAACACTTTCAGTGTTCAATTCCCAGTTTTCTCAAAACTAGAAAAAATATTAAAAATCAGGAGATTAATGAAATTAAAATGTTAAAACGTCAATATTTTCATAAAAATAAACTCTATAAAATGGCTATCTTCAATTTTTTTGAAAATAATTAGGTAAATAAAAAAATATATATTATTAACTTTTTATCAATTAGTGTCTTAGATCTTGTTTCTATGAATCTGATTAAAAAACCAGAATTATGATATATCCATTATTTCAGGAGATATCGCAATGGATAAATCCTTACGGGACACTCTGTATATTAACTAAAGTAGTATTATTATTTATAACATACCTTTATACTTTTATCATTTATTTTTATTTATTTATTTATTTATTTATTTATTTATTTTTAATACCATAGCTAGATACATTAAAATTCTTTAAGAGTACCGATTAACCAATAATATAGCCAACAAATGTTGCCTATGTTTATGCCTTTATAGTTTACTGTCTTTACATGTAACCGTTATAATTTAGCGAAATCATTCTGCTTGTTGAGTTGACAACTACTTCATGAAAAATATCCGTATCGTGAGTATAATATTTAGTACAAAACAAGAGTTTCATTTTTACTTTATCAAAAGTTTATTCGTTTTTACTCCTCATAATATGTATAACACATCGTAAATAACTTTTTATGAAATGGATAGATTTTTTCAACGTTATAAAATATTTATATTTGGTCTGAAGTTAGTCTACTCAACTTGGCGTTTTAGAGAAATACGATATGATAATAATTTAATCAAGCCTAATGAAGTTAATTTATTTGCAACCAATTCTAAAGGCTATTTTGTAGCATGCCTGTTGTTAAATTGGGTGTTCAAGGGACGGTACCTTTCCAATCGGCCCCTAAATAATATAATGTTATGATTCAAAAGCAGTCATGTGAAAAATATAATGAAAATAATTATATGTTTATATAATATGAAACGTAGCCTATATGAATATATCTCATACAAATGTTTCAATCATTTTAACTACATCGATCAAATTCGCCATTTTCATGAAACCTATAATATTATACAATATCATAATTAGGTATATTGAAATCAATTTTATTTTTCAAGCTTACTTAAATAAAAATTACTATTATGTCAATTATATGAATCAATACAAATTTAATATATTATTATAAACTCAGTACTAGGTAGTATCTATACAAATAATTACCTATCATTTATATAATAAATTCGAAAAATTCAGAGTTACAATATTTTAAAAACAAGTACGAAATACAA
Source organism: Schizaphis graminum (assembly GCA_020882235.1). Taxonomy (NCBI): domain Eukaryota; kingdom Metazoa; phylum Arthropoda; class Insecta; order Hemiptera; family Aphididae; genus Schizaphis; species Schizaphis graminum. Next base: position 92,414,636 of record CM037032.1, read on the forward strand.
AATTGATTTCACACAATGGTGTTTTTGGTAGAAAAGTAAAATTAAAATAATTTTATTATATAATAAAATAAGTTTTGTATTACTGATTAATTTTCAACTGATATCTTATTATATTTATCTCAGTAAAAATTGTAATTCTTATTTATCAAAAATAAATAAAAGCTAGTTGACTATCTACAATCTGAGTGTCCTTTAAAGATTCTACTATATGAACAAGTCTGTCTGTGTTCATTTAGTAAAAAAACTATATTATGGTTTTACAATTTTATTTTTTAAAAATATTTAAAATGTTCCTTATTAAAAATATTGCAATTCTCATAAAATACGGAGGTACCTACTGATGTTATTGAGGAAAATTTAATAATTTATTAATTTATGTTGGACCACTAAATTTTAGCATTTTGGCCAGTTATTTATCGAGAATAGTTATGTATTTGGTGTTATGCATTTTTTCTGATCTAAGATAAATTAATATAAATTAAAACATACAAACAACAAACATATCATAATTTTTCAAATAACCAACTAAATATTACAATTATTACATGTTTGATAACTCTCTACTCATTGGCCTAGCCCTAGACACTCATTTATCCCACGTATTTAATGTGAACATTTTAATGAAACATTTTATGTGCATAAAAGTAACATTTTTGACGTTCCAGACATTCTAAGTGTATAATAATTATGAATAAACATAAAAAATATTAATATATTATTATTATTATTATTATTTTCTTTACTAAATAACTAATTATTGTCTGTTGTACGAAAATAAGCATTAAAATATAAAGTGGTATAATTATTAAAGGCTATTACCACCATAGTGAGTACCTACGTTTTTTTTTTAATTCTATCATTAGGAAATAAATACAAGTATTATTTTTTAATTATATTTATTTACAGTATATTATTATGAATACTTAATCCCTGGATACATATCATATTATGTAGATTTAACAAATCAAATTTTCAAATATATTAAGTATTAAAGAAAACGTTCTGTGAAAATCATGTTTTTATAATAATATCAATAGAATACTATACATATTTCAATAAATAAAAATAAATAAATACATACTTATACTGACTGTAATCTTTATTTCACAATTTTACTAATTGAACTGAAAAGTCAATCATCATATGAAAAAATGAATTTTATAAACCATTTTATACTCGTCTATAATTTAGTAAATAAAAAACTAGGTTATTTAACTTATTTGAACACAATGATTTGGCAACATTCCAAGTATACACGTGGTAGATTTTAATAAACATTAACAATTTCTTAGTTTATATTTTTAATATTTTTAATTAAAAATACTAATGCTTTTATTGAAAAATAAATTACCTAAAACAAATACAAATATATTATAATATATACTATAAAAAATACATCATATGTTTTTTTATAAAAATAACTACACATACATTTAAATAGTATTGAAAATAATTGTATACATTTAATTTTTATCAAAATATAATTTTTTATAACAATATGTATAATCTTATTTTAAAATAGAATCAATATAGATAAATATTATGGTTCAAACAACCAATAAAAGGTGAAAAGTTGTAGGAGTACTAAGTGTACTGCTCAACTTCCATCAAACTCAAAATTAACTACTTCAGTTCTATTTGGTCGAATGATTCTAAATAAATTAAAACTCAAATGCAGAAGAAATTCAAATATTAATTTATAATTTTAATCAATATAATATTATTTGTGACCGATTATATTATCAAATAAATTATGTATTGTATTATGAATTTATGAATATGTATAATGTGGTTTGACGACAGTAGTTCGTTTCTTATCACTTATCAGTCATCGTTATATAAGTGTAAGAAATAAATAAAAGCTGGTTTTTATATTTTAAAACTTATTACAATAATTACAATATTAAATTTAAATTTAATTTGAATAAAATTACAATTAAATATAGCTAGAAATGGTATCTTGTAAAATATATATCGTCATTGAATAGGTCACGGTAATGAATTTGCTGAATTTGAATTCTATGATGACTCAATATAGGTAAATATATTTATAACATAATTCGCAATTTTGATGAATTTTACTAAACATTAAAATGGATGGCAAGTTCTTATAAAAAATAACTTTTTATAATTTTTGTATGAAAAACTTATGAGAAACCTTGAATAAGGTTTGTATAACAATTTCAATTCCTAGATATAAAAATTAAAAAGTTTAATGCATTTTTGACTGAAAAATGGTTTACTAATCAAATGTTTTTGACGAATTTTGTCAAATCTAAGCTTAGACGCTTATAAAAAAATTAAGTGAAAATATTTTGAATATTTTTTAATTACTATAATTAAAACTAGTGGAAAATCTTGTGTTCTAATTCCAATAATTTTTGCTCATAAACAAAATATTATCATAATATTATGTCAATAGAATAAAAACTAGAAAAAAACAAAAATTCCAAACCAAGTGTTAAAAAAAAAACAATAAAATTGTATCATACCTTTAAAATACCTATACAAATATCTCCGATTAGGTTAACTTTGCGGTTGTTTGTTTTTAAATTAAAATGAAAATAATTGATTAGATTTATGTAAATATTCTTGTTATTTCATTATTTTATTTTTGTTTATTTTCATCATCATTAAAATACCGAAGAAATTCTACTTTTTACCACAAAACACAAACTATTTCTAGTAAAAACCACTACCTAAGCCTTTTTTCTACAATAAAAATCTGTCCAACACTCAATAATTAAAATATTAAAATATACGAAATCATAAATCATTGTTAACCAATACATTCATCGCATTTCATTCTGAAATTGTAACAATTAAATTTTATATGACATTTAAAAATATAAAAATAACAATTTATAAGTACCAAACAAATATCTATATGCTTTTATAATTATATTGTATCGTGTTATAAAATTAGATTTTCATAGTTTTATCTAATATTGTAAACATGAACTATTATTGACTTATTAACATAATAATATTTCACAAAAAATTATAGGTACATAAGATCTATTTAAAAATATTGTGACAATGTATAAAATATTTTAATAAAACGTAGTAGTAGGTAGATTTTCAAATCAATGAAATGTATATTTGTATTGAATCCGATAATAAATAAATAAATTTCTAACATATTATATTATGTAAATATTTAAGTTATATTTTTATAAAATATATGTAGTATGTATTCTAAAACTTCTTAAAACAATAAATTATTTTTCAGAACAAACACTTTTATTCACACGTTTTTCAGAAATGAATGACAATACTGTAATAAAATTTCTTTCATAAATAATGCATCAATAAAAAAACAGGCATTTTAATTTTAACTTGGATAATAAAAGACTTGAATCCATTTTGAATTTTAGGCATATAAAAATAATTGTGAAATTAATATTATTATCTTCTGAAATTCTAAAAATACTTAAAGAATATTTTTACTTATTAATTATTTTATATTCGATATATTTGGTAAGATGGTAATTTTTAAAGAAGTTTGATTCGTAAAATGTCAACTGCATGTAGTCACAAAAATATATAGGTAGCATATTTTGCTTTATATACTTGTGTAGTATGTGATTTTTAATGGTTTTTGTAAGGTTGTGCTACACAAGTAGTAAGGTCAACTACTAACTAGTATCTTTCAGTACCTCTGAAACGCTTTTATAGATAGTGATTTATCAAATCTAAAAATAGGAAAAATAATCATTATTTTTGTATCATTTAATCAATGTTTAACCATAAAACTTAAGTATTGGATAATTCTAAACTATTGTCACATGGTGTAAGTACAGCAGCCAAACGATAAATGTGTAGTAAGCATAATATATGTATATTCTTATGTAAGGGGTGGACTACCACATTTTTCGTAAAGCTAATATACTAAAAATAAGAAAACATAGTTAACAACATCCTGTATATATGAACGAGAAAAATAATTATCGCTGGTAGCTCGTGGTGGCGTAATTCGTTTTAATTGCTTTTTCGACATAAATTTCTCATTTTGCGGGTGGATGGAACATTATTAATGTCCACAAACTATGGTTATATTGTGCAGGGTGAAATAGGCAAGACCCATAAATGACAGTACAAAAACCTTAGTGTGAGAGGAGATTTTCGAGATTATTTTTAAAATAAACATATATAAGGTAAACATAACAGTATATTTTGGTATAATACATAATGCAATAAATTATATATACGTGGAAGAAGAAAATGAATGTTGTGATGGATCTACAGTAAGGCAACATCTATAATTTTATTTTTATGTGGTATCTGGAATTTGTTCATTGCCAAATATAAAATATTATTACCATTTTTGAAGGATTACTAAGAAAAATAAATGTACATTTTGTTTTTTATTTTTGTGAAAATCTCCTTCTATACTTCCCACTCATACGACTTGGCGTTTTACGTTTAAACAACATGGCAATTTTGCGTAGACCTTCGGTTACATTTTTGGCCCCAATAGAACAATAAAAATCTGAGACAAAATTAAAAATTTAAGGAAAATAACAACACATTAGAAACACGTATTATACCTTATATATAATATAAAATAATATAAACATTTCCTTATATATAGGTTTAATATCGATATCGAAAATCCTCCAGACAGTACCTATTATACTATCAGCGATCAATATCCAGTACTTATTTTTAAATAATATAATAAATAATAATATACCTATAATATCTACGATTATTCTACCTTATGACTGTTTCACGCGGCGTCGGTTAAGGGGATTGGAAGCGATGATTTCCTGTCTTTATCTAACACACACGCAACATAGGATTATAGACGTGTTCTATTTCCAACGTACCGATTGATATAATGGAGCGATAAGAATTCTGAATACAGATTTGAATTTGTCATAAAGTCTACTTGAGATCGACTTTCCCTTATTTTTGATTTTATTCTCCCAAAAATTATAGTAAAAAAAGAGTAATTAAAAAATTGACATATTTCAATTTTTGGAGTTGTAAAAATCAAAAATGTAGGAAAGTCGATCTCAAGTAGATTTTATGACGAATTCAAATCTGTATTCAGAATTCTCATCGCTTCATTATATCAATCGGTGCGTTGGAAATAGAACACGTCTATAATCCTATGTTGCGTGTGTGTTAGACAAAGAAAGAAAATCATCGCTTCCAATCCCCTTAATGCCCACTTATATTTTATATTAAGTTTAAGTATCTGTAGGGGAATGGTTTATTTTTACTTAATCCAAATAAATTATTAATCGTATAGGTTTTGAATTGTAATATAAATTATCGATTAAAGAGATACTATTTTTTTGAATTTAAACCAACAATGTTTAGTGATCAAATTTCTAATTTAATTATTTTATCGTTTCATCGGATCACTAATTTATTATCACAATAATGTATACAAACATAATCAGACTTAAAAATGATAAATGATTCAATATATTATAGCTTTATTATTCCTCCATTATTATAGAATAATTAAAATCGAGTGAAATTAGATCCCTAACGCCCATAATATTATTATAATGCTATAAGCAGTGCTTGTACTTATCTTCGCTTAGAAAATAAATATCATGGACGCTCTGACAACAAAGAAAAATGTGCATTCTTAGCTAATTTATATACGTGGTTATAACATAATAAAACTCAATTTGTGTTTTGAAAAAAATGTATTTATTAACTTTTGGTAAAAAAAAAAAACCTAAACAAAATATCATTCAGTCCTAATTTGAAAAAAAGAAAGTGAAGTATTTACGCTAAAATATATCTGGAAAATTTTGTCTGTACTCAGTCCTCTCCATATACCATACAAAGTCAATCGTCGGGAATATATTCGTGCGAGCAACCGCCGTTTTCGAGCAAACAAAATTAGCCACTAAGTAATAATTAGTATGTCGTGAGAAAAGATATGCAAAAAAAAAACTATCGTCAATTCTCGCGTGTTTGGCGGTGGTGCAGTGTGTCTAGTAAATATTAAAATATCAATATAAAAAATATTACAAGCAGACGAGAGCTACAGACCTTTGGAGAGGGGGCAGAGTGTGTGGTAAGGGTGGGAGTTGGTCGCACATACATCTGCAGGACGTGTCGTTTGTCGACCGAGGTACCTACCTATTACTGGTCGGTGCGGCAGTCATATATGGTACGATGCAACGGCGTGTCGCGGTTACGGCATCACCGCGGACGACGTGGGCCAGTGGCGACCAGTGGCGGCGGTTACCGGTCAACGATATTATTATCTTCGTTGGCCCGACCACCGACGACGAGGTTCTCCGGCGCGGTCACCGCCGACATGATGACAACGGTTGTGCGGCGCGTGCAACAGCGGTCGGACCACGCCGCGCACAACAGTAATAATAATTAGTATGACCGGTAATATTAATATTCAACTAATAATAGTATAATGATATGATACTATTGGTTTTCACGTGGTAATAATATCATAATATCGTGATCGTGTGGTGCGCGTGTATATACGCTACGTAATGATAATAATAATAATGATAATAATTGCAAAATTGTTCACGATATTATTATTACTATCGTCGTCGCCGCCATCATCGGCTGTCGTGTCGCACGCGCGTGTGTACTAAATACTGTAACGTGTTATTATTGCGGACCGAAACGGACGTACGACGACACGCACAAGCACACACACGAGCGCCCGCGATCGCTCCGGTCGGTCTCGCCGGCTGTAGTATTAGCGGCCGCGGGACGACTGGCGCGCGCGGAGTCGACGGGACGCTCTGGTCTGCGAGTGTACGCCGCCGACGAGCCAACGCGCGCGCCACCGAACGTGTGTGTGTGCGATACGATGTCACGCCGCCGCCGCCACATCGGTGGTCGCGGGGGGCGGCGGCCGTGGACAACAAGTGCTTCTTGACCGTATAGGCGGTATATATATATAGACCGTGTGCCGCATGCCCGTGGCCCACCCACGAGTCGGCGTGCACGCGATTCTTGGTCGGCACCTATGCCGCGGACGCGAGTCGGACCCCGACCGGGTGGTTCGCCCCTGACCACGGTTGACGCCCTTGAAAAAAATTTTCGAATGTCAGATCACGTCACAACGACGGGTTACCGTGAAGAATTTTTTTAGATCGTTTGAAAAAAAAATTCACGCTTCGCTCACTTGTACAATACCTATGTCTAATCACCTCGATGTGGCGTGAAAGAGTCAATAATACTGATCCGTCGGCCCACCTTCGCCCACCAAACCTAACCTTTGTCCCCGCGACCCACGAATTACCTCAATTATTTCTATAGTTTAAAAATAGTTAAAAACAAAATATACAAAACTTTTCCAACATTCTTCTTCGCAGGTTTATCGTCGTTAATTAGTCATTCTTATGATTTTGTCAGGCTTAACATCGTTTAAAGTAATAATTAATTAACACACATTTGTTTTTTAACCGTATAGACAACGACGTATGTGTGTCCAGCTGTTTATACGATTATTTGTCGAAACTTAAATGGACAGCGGTTGGCCATCAACCCGATGATTCGCCCCTGACCACGATTGACAAGCTTAAAAAACTTTCCCAATATCAGAGTTCCGTCGTTTTTTATTTAGAAAACCGTTTATTATGCTTCGTGTACAATATAACATATTGTAATAAAAAAAATAATATATACATTTCTTATGCTTGAAAACAAGATACTGTACTTAGTGTCCTACAACCAATAATAATAGGTACAGTACTACATTAGACTCTTGTTAATCCAGAGGTGCGATAATTCGGTACATCCAGTAATCCAGCTATATTTTTTTTTAATTTTTAACATTTTTGCTTAAACGACTACAAGAAAAAGCCCTAAAAGCATCATTTCAAACAAAAAAATAATAATTTTTTTAGAGCTTTCCTATCAAAAGTTTAATTTTTTTACACAGTAATAAATTAGTTTGTATGTATCATTTATATGTCTTGATAAAATAAATTAAGGTTTTTCAATAAGTAAAAATGCGTTTTTATGTGAACCTCCATTAATCCGTCGTTTTTATTAATCTGGCAGTTCTGTGATCTGATATCTGTTGGATTACCGAGAGTTCGCGTGTGTTGGTATTTCAGCCCTTAAAAAGTTTTTCAGCAACTATAACGATAACACTGTTTAATATTAAAATAGAAAAAACTTTTGTCATAGTCACAAAGATTATAATATTTACAAAGGTAACTAATAAAATTCATAAAATGACAAAATGTATATCGTTCAGAAAATAATAACCCCTTTAATTCTAAGTAAATGAATAAAATTAATACACAATTCCAATGGTTATTGACTATAGTAGAGTTTAGAGCATAAGATTGAATAGATAGACCTATTATAAACTTAAACGGTTAAACCCCTATATTATGTCAATGATTATATAAATATATTAGATCACTTTAATGCTACCAACTCTGAAATTATCAGTTAACTACTCCGTTTTCAACTATAATAATAATAATAATAATTGTTGTTGAATCTTCTTAAATTTTAAGATGAATTGAAACGTCTCTTATTTTTACACAAATGTACATTAGATTTAACATAATTTATAAATATAAAATGTTTTCAAAGAAAAACATAAATTAGGGTAATATTTCTTTAGAATACGGCTAACTCGTTACATATTTGAAAAATACAGTAAGAAAACAACCTTTGAAAATAAATTCGACAGATTTTAGGTATGATAACAATTAACATGCCTACATTTAAATAATACAAAACTATAATAATAGGTACTCTAAACAGTAAATAAAAATGTTTCCTTCACAAATTTAGAGTAATATTAACCTTTTAATGATTGCATATTTTTTTAGTTTTTAAACTAAGAACGTAGTAATAATAATTAATAATAAATAAATAATAAAATAATACATAGAGATAAAATAAATAATAAATAAGTTATTGTGACAAAATTTAAAATGCAATAAAAAATTAAATTAATAATAATTTTATTATGATTATATTTTTTATGTCGAATCGACTAGTTGGTTTTTATCTAGACCACACACGATTATTAAACATACATGTTATATATACACGTGTAAAGATAGATTTCCATTTAAATTATTTATAATATACTATATTTTTATTGTAATGTCTAATCATAAATCTAATAAATAACCTTAAAAAGGGTAGTATATACTTCCATGTAATAAAGTATGATGTCCACTTAAGTGTAGTATCGTCTTAGTCTTATCTCATATTTGTCGCTAAACTTGTAAGTATCATCATATTCATCATATAACATCATGGTATAAGTATGTATGAATAATCTAATATATTATATAAAATGTTTTACTTTAACAACTAAACTGTAATAATACGATTAAATTATCCACCCCCCTTCCAAAAAACAACCTAATCAATAAGATTGGACAAAATTGTATATTTACTATTTTTATAAACCTATATTTTATTTAATTAACTAATAGAATTATTTTTAAGAAATAACACTGAAAAAAAAAGGTGGGCAAGTGAGTATCGCTCTGCTGTATAGTAAAGATTGGGAGTAGGTCACTTTAATGGATGTGTTAAATTTGAATGCAATGACAGGCAGTGGTGTATTGGAGGGTATACGGGGGGTTGTAGGACACTTTGTACGGTCACCCGGAAAAAATGAAAACCGCGGACAGTTTGTACTATTTCAGAAAGTAATAAAATTTACATGGCGGACAGTTTGTACTATTTCAAAAAGTAATAAAATGTATATGGCGGACAGTTTGTACTATTTCAGGTAAACAAAAATATTGAGACATGAAATGTTAGACATAATTATTTGTTATTACAAAACACAGGTAGTTAACAATGTTCATACATAAATAATAATAATAATAATCAGGGCTAGGATTTGTATGCAATAACAAATTGTAAAATATGCATTTTATTTACCAAAATATGCAAAAATATGCATTTAAATTTTTATAAGATAAATACAAAAATATAGTTAAAAAAAAAATATTTATTTGTTGAAATACATCAGTGATTGGCTGTTTGTCTTAATATAATATAATTGAGAAATAAAATAAAATAATTTAGAAATAAAATGTATAATTCACATTTCACATACAATAGTGGAAATTAAAAATATTTTTAATTTTATGTTTGAAAAATTGGAAAATTTATGTTTGACTGCAAATAACCAAGTTTTATACTTTAATCAGCAAGGCTAAAATTAAATACGAAATATTAATATTAAGTTATAAATATTAATTACGAAATATATTATAAAACATGAATTTTTCGCAATAATATTCTTTTACTCAATATGAAATATATGAATTTAGTCTGGGATATATTATATTTAAATATTGTCATATATTATATTTTGAAAAAAATTCACAAATTCAAACACTAAAGTAAAAGCTTCAAGATCTTACGTTTGATAATTTTTTAAAAATAACAAAAATCGAAAATTATTTATTAGTAAAACGTAATTTTACACGCGTATTTTTGATTTCAAATTAAAATTAAAACTTTAAACACTCGTAAAATTTTTTAAATTGAATAATCCTCAAACTTTTTTATAATTATTCTAAGCTTAACTTATGGACAGCATAGTATTAAATTTTCAATTCTTAGCTTTTGATAGTAAAATATTTATAAATTTTTTACTACCAAATAGTGAAAAATATTCATGATTTTGACGAATTTGTGTCAATATTTGAACTTCAAATGCTAATAAAAAAAAATTGTGCCTATGTATTTTTATAATTTTTGAATGAGAGTTAGAACAAGCTATGTGGACCTTTCAATTAAATTTTCAAGTAATTTGTCCCAGCTAAATTTTTTTTATCAACATTTATAAAAAAAAAATAAAAAAAAAAAATTGAAAATTTCAATTGTCTATAAATAGCTCAAAAAAAGTCAAAATATTTTGAAAATCAAATCACGTAAAGGAAATGGCAATCTCAATAACTGGTAAAATTTTCAAGTATTTACGACTTATACTGATTGAATAACAACAAATATCAAAAATCGATTGAGGCTAAACCATTATTTAACGCGGTTTTGTAAAAATTTAAATTTCAAACACTCATAAAAATTTTTTGTCTAAATCCGGTATAGTTTTTTTTACAGATATTTAAAGAAAAATGTATGGAGAACCTTGTACCAAATTTTCAAAACTTAGTTATAAAAGAAAAAAATTTTACGATTTTTCAACCACAAAATTACTTGCAAATTTTCGTAAATTTCACATATTTCGTATAAATTCGAACTTTAAGCACTTATAAAAAAAAATTGTGACTAACGATTTCGGATTTTTTTTTATCACTTAAAGAGCAACTTATAAGAAACCTTGTATTAGATTTTCAAGATTTTCTGGTCGGCCAAAAAATTTTTATCGTTATTTAAAAAAAAAATACTAAAAAAAATTAAAAATTTCAATTGCCTATAAATAGCTTAAAAAAAGTCAAAATTCTTTAAAAATTGAACTGTGTATTGAGAACGCTAATATAAAAATTTTGTGAAAATTTCAAGTATTTACATCAAGTAGTTTTTGAGTTATAGCAAAATAAAAATTTGATTTTGACGAAAACTGGTTGTGCGTAAAAAATCCCGTTTTTTCCGTCATTTTTTTAAGGTTTTTCCGACTCATTTAAAAAATATTGAAAATTTTTAACTTTTGACCCCCCAAAGTACCAACTAGATCCGATTTCCTTTTCAAAGAGGGGCAGAAGTTGAAAATCAAAGCATTTTTACTGCCCCAAATGTTGTCGACAGACACAAAAAAAAAAAAAAAAATAAAAAAAAACACACATCATTGTAAAATCAATACATTCATCACTCCGTTCAGAATCTAAAATTTTATCGATTGAGTGTGAATAATAGTTAAAAATATATTAACAATTAACATACAAACTGAAATACTGTGTATAAAAATATAAAAAGCGAAGATTATAGTACAAATTGTTTAATGTAGATTGTATTTATTATGTAAGTAATATTTCGAGCGTAGCGAGAAAATTTTTTTTTTGCAATAAAATATAGCTTAAAGTGCGTATACCCAAAAATTTTTTCACCAATACACCACTGATGACAGGTATCATTGTATACGAAAAACGATTCTAAACGGAGATGATTTTTCCATCTAGGATAATTAGTAGAATATATGTATAATATTATTACCTATAGGTATTTAAATAAATTGTAATATATCGTTATTTTAATCGATTTCATAAAAAAAAAAAATTTCATACGCTCAAAAATTTGTTTCTATATTGACGCTAGAGTTTTTATTCACAGTTATTTGAAGAAAAAGTTATGGATAATCTTATATTGGATTTTTTAACCTTAAAGGTATAAATCACAAACATTTTAAAAATTTTCAACTTCAAAATTCCTTGAAAATTTTAGCGATTTTGATATATTTTGTAAACATTTGAACTTTAAATGTTTATAAACAAAAATTGTGACTAACGATTTTTGATTTTTTTTACTACGATAAGTACAATACTTATAATAAACCTTATATTAAAGTTTTATTAAAGATTTTTTGGATAACCGATTTTTTTTTTTATAGTCATTTCAAAAAAAAAAAGCGAATAAGTGAGTATCGCTCTGCTGTTCATTAGAGGGTGGAGTGGACCTCGGACTATGGTAGGTTAAATTTGAATGCAATGATAGGTAGTATCATTGTATACGAAAAACGATTCTGAACGAGATGATTTGTCAGTCTAGGATATATTATACTCAAATATTGTAATATATTCTACTTTGAAACTAATTCAAACATTTAAGTAAAAGTTTCAAGATCTTACGTTTAGTAATTTTTTAAAAATAACAAAAATCGAAAATTATTTATTAGTAAAACGTAATTTTACACGCGTATTTTTGATTTCAAACTAAAAGTAAAACTTTAAACACTCGTAAAATTTTTTAAATTGAATAATCCTCAAACTTTTTTATGATTATTCTAAGCTTAACTTATGGACAGCATAGTATTAAATTTTCAATTCTTAGCTTTTGATAGAAAAATATTTATAAATTTTTAACTACCAAATAGTGAAAAATATTCATGATTTTGACGAATTTTTGTCAATATTTGAACTTCAAATGCTAATAAAAAAAAATTGTGCCTATGTATTTTTATAATTTTTGAATGAGAGTTAGAACAAGTTATGTGGACCCTTCACTTAAATTTTCAAGTAATTTGTCCCAGCTAAATTTTTTTTATCAACATTTATAAAAAAAAATGAAAATTTCAATTGTCTATAAATAGCTCAAAAAAAGTCAAAATATTTTGAAAATCAAATCACGTAAAGAAAATGGCAATCTTAATAACTGGTAAAATTTGCAAGTATTTAGGACTTATACTATTTGAATAACAACAAATATCAAAAACCGTTTGAGGCTAAATCGTTATTTAACGCGGTTTTATAAAAATTTAAATTTCAAATACTCATAAAAAATTTTTGTCTGAATCCGGTAGAGTTTTTTTTACAGATAATTGAAGAAAAATGTATGGAAAACCTTGTATCAAATTTTCAAAACTTAGTTATAAAAGAAAAAAATTTTACGATTTTTCAACCACAAAATTACTTGCAAATTTTCGCAATTTTGACATATTTTGTATAAATTCGAACTTTAAGCACTTATAAAAAAAAATTGTGACTAACGATTTCGGATTTTTTTTTATCACTTTAAGAACAACTTATAAGAAACCTTGTATTAAATTTTCAAGATTTTCTGGCCGGCCAAAAAAATTTTATTGTTATTTTAAAATAAAATACTAAAAAAAAATGAAAAATTTCAATTGCCTATAAATAGCTCAAAAAAAGGTCAAAATATTTTGAAAATGTAATCGTAAATAGAAAACACTAATATAAACATTTAGTAAAAATATACAGTATTTACCATTGTATATAATGTAATCACTATTCGTTTTTGAGTTACAGCAAAATAAAAAAATCGATTTTACCAAAAACTGATTACCTATGCGTAAAATTTCTCGTTTTTTCATTACTTTTTTTAAGATTTTTCCTGACGCTTTTGAAAACTACTGGAATTTACTTTTGACCCCTTCCCCCCTCCCCCAAAGTACCATCTAGATGAGTTTTCTTTTTCAAAGAGGGGCTTAAGTCAAAAATCAAAGCATTATTTCTACTCCAAATCGTGATGACAGACACAAAAATAAAAAAACATACATCGTTGTAAAATCAATACATTCCTCACTTCGTTCAGAATCTAAAATCATAATAAAAAAACTATCGATTAAAATCATGATTAAGTTCCAACGTTGAAATTAATGTTATGCCTTATGCATTACTAATCATTTCAATTTACAAATAAATTAAGTTATATTTTTCGATATGACATAAATAAGCAATTGTTTTAAGACATACCTACTCATACAATCAACTTTATTCATTCTTCAATAACTTATAAACAATATATTATGATGTTTATTTTACATATATTAAATGAATTTTGAATTCAAATGTAATTTACACACGTGACACGTCTATTGTAATATAGAATATAAAATACAATTCTCAATAAAAATCTATCACTACAAAATTATATTATTCTCAAATAAAAAAATAATTTGCTTGAAAAATATGACAAACAATTGTAATATATTTAATGAACATTTAAACATTTCTACTCATCAACATTTACATTATTATAAATTAAATTGTGTCTGTGCCAGTCTAACTATTTCTTTTATTTTTTATTTACCTATATTAGCCAAGTATTTAACTGTCAACATATTTTTAGTTGGACGATTTCTTCAATTTACTTGCCAAAAATTTACTTTAAACCACTTAAAAAGTGTATATAAATATAATTACTTAGCTTTTTGAAATAGATTGGTGTTAAGTATTTTTCTGTTATCATATAATATAATATCTAGATACTATATACTATATATAATATTTTTAGTATTGAACTACATTTTTTTATTTTTTTTTTTTAATGTACCAATATGTATTTTAATTAAATTATGTAATATTATATGTTATATCATACTATTTCAGTATGATTTAAAATAATACATTTATTAGGTAAAACTTGTGATTATATTATATTAAATTATTATTATTATATTTACTTATTGTTACCTTGTCATTTTTAATCTGGAAAAGAAAATAATGGAATAACTTTGTCAGTTTAGATTTTGTGATACATAGGTTCTTTTCACATCAGAGCAATAAATTGGATTAAAAGTCCAAAGGGGATTGATCTTGAACACAAACACACAATAGAGGTGATCCTATATATAATCAACAATCACAGTAAATAAAATATAGATTAATATTTTTGCCAAAAATATACCTACTTACGTATAAAATATTTTTTATTTTATTTTTTTTGCTTTTATACTACTACTTAATTTTATCTAACTTAGAAACATATTCGAACATTTCATTCTTTAATTCATTATAACATTTAAAACAATTTCAATCGTTTCAAAAAAATAGGCATTACATTTTATTTCAGTTATATTAAATCTAAAATATTAAAGTCGATATTTTGTAATACATCTATTATAATTGTAATTTTTATTTGCCCATTTAAAATTGATTTTTAACACTTGTTAGTTATTTTAATATTTACTATCTATAACTCTGGAATATTATATGTATCCGCTACCCTTTACATTGTAATAGTAGTTACGTAATACGTATATATGTATTGTGTAACTAATTTTTATAGTCTTTTGAGATTATAAAATAATTTATAGCTTTATATTAATAATATTAAATCCTGTTTACATTTAAAAAACATAACAAAAATAACACTACTAGTAGGTAGGTAATAAAGTACCTACCAATTTACATAAATCGGGTAATTAAACAATCATTTAAGATTAATAAAAAATAAATAAGCTTGATATATTCTTGTCAAAAATAATTAAAACCAAGTAGTAAGCCAATACATTTTGGTTAATTTCAGATAACTATGAAAAATAAATGAAAAATATATTCTATTCGATATAAATTTCTTTAGATAAATTTATTAATTCAAAATCATGAACCAAGATACCTTAGAATTCTTTAAATTTAATTTAGCAATAAATTTAAATAAAAAAAATTTTATTATTATAATTTTTATTAAAATATAAAACATGTAAAAGTTTTTAAATTAAGCATATAAGCATTCAGCTTATATGCTTAATTTAAAATATATTTAATACTAATTATATTTACATAATTACGTGGAAGTGGAAAAATAAATAACACAGCGGTTACACTTAATATTAATGAACAAGACTTGATTTAAGTATAAGTTGGATAGATTTTTTTAAATATATACAATGAGTTCCGCTAAATGTGATCACAACAATTTGAAAAAAAAGCTATTTAAAAGTACTGCGATACCTATAAAAGTTTTCAACTGTTCAAAATATAAAAAAATGTTATTATTCAATTTTACAATAAAATTAAAACTGCTTTTAGTATGAGAAGTAAATATGCTATAAATCACTTATAATACTTTTCAATCTTTTTTTGATAGTTTTTTTTTTTCAGTACATAATATATAGTTTGTTTATTTTGCTAAATTTTATTCCTAAAATATTAATATTTATGAAAAAATAAATATTTTATGGACTCAATAACTGTATAAAATCCAAATAACCTACACTAAATTGGTGTATATATTAATCAAGTGATCATTATCATGTATATGTATAATAATTAATAAATATAATAATTAATGAGTGAAGCTTATTGTAACTATTATTACTATGAGCTGTAGTACATACATTTTAAATATTTCAACATTAGCAATACAGTACGATAATCCTGTACGGGTGTATTTAAAATTTTTAATATATTTTGTTATAATAAAATATTAATTAAATCTTATTTAACAAAAATATTTTAAGTATTTTTTTTTTCAATAAAATACTTGTAATTTAATCATTACAAAATTAATTAAGTTATATATTCAGGAAATAATATACTGCATTTAGTTTAAAATTAGGGACTAAAGAAATTTTTGTATGAAAAATATACATACATGATTATTATTATATATATCATTATCATTGTGACACTAGTTGTAAATCAAAAAATATTAATGAGTATAATAAACGTTTAACTTAAAAGTAAATAAAACTAAAATATATATTATTATATTAACAGAAAATTAATAATAATTTTTTTTGAGTAAATCTAATGTACGAATAAATAAATATAATTTAGAAATGTTAGCATACAAACGTAAATAACGTGATTAATGTAAGTAGTCATCACCAAGGTGTACCTAATTAAGTTATAAAAAAATGTCAAAACCGTTTATTTTAAATTTGATACCGCCATTTATTATTTATATTTCACATTATAATATTCAAATCTCGTATTATAATAAAAAAAAATCATAAAATCTTGTTCTTTTTATTTGTAAATTTCATTCTAGATTTTACACAATGATGACAAAGATTAAATATATATATATATATTATATATATATACTGATTAAGTGCCAACCCATTTTTTCCTTTCGGTTTGCTATGTAATTATATAAACAATTATCATGTTAGCAAAATTTTTGTTGAAGGAAATTTAAATATTTTTTCATTTGGCAAAATATGTGCAAATATTTAAATTAGTTTTACTTATTTTATTATTTTATTTACTTTTTCTATCTTTATTTAGTCATTATACACAATTTCCGTACAATATATAGACTATTTGCTACTTAACCACATAATTGTGTACAGTGTCCTATTTCTAACTCTCTTCGTAATATGTATAATATTATTTTATCCGCATATTTTATACAGCTATTAGCTGAAAATTATAATATAGAACTGTTTTGAAAACCTACCAATAGACAGGTTGTTTTCGAGCTTTCTGCACAATCTTTAAAAATTATCTTAGTATGTTATAAAGTCAATATAAGTGAATTCGAAAACCAATTTATTTTATGAAACAAGGTATATACGACAGCGATGTTATGTTTCAATCCTAGAAATATTAAAATACTAAATAGATAGATAAACTATAAAAAATGTTATCACCTAAAATCTCTTTTTTTTATGTGTAACGCTGTTGTTAAGATTTTCAAATGCGCACCTGCATTTATAGTATCATGTGGCTATTCACAACCATTGTCTGATAATCTTCAAAAATATAGGTTAAGGGTTTAAAAATTGTCTAAATAATTATTTTATTTTATTTTTACTTAAACATATTTGTATGTATACTATGTAGTCCCGAACGTAAATTAAAACTAAGATCTAATTTAGTCTACATTTTTACATTTATTGTTAGATTCCTTTAACATTTTCATTTTTTTTTTTTAATTGTTTAAATACACTATTAAAGGTTTATATCAGTTATCTAATCGCATAAATTATATTATAAACATTATTCTTTCATGCCTAAACATTAAATATAAATTCCCAATAAACGATGTTAAATAATTGAAATTAGAATTTCCTTTAAAAGCAATAAGACATGTTTTTAAATTAAAATATATGAATAAAGCATGACCGTTAACAGATTGATGTCCAATAAACTTCTTGTTCTCTATTTTAATATGAAACGACTTAAGGGGATTTCAAATACTTTATGGTGCGTATTTATACTTTTCGCTGAAACATCTGCAATAATGTAGTATGTATAAATATATTTTACGGTAAGTAAATATTATACGTCGTTGATAACGACTGTGATATTCATAAAATTTACCAAATTAACATTAACAATAAAATGTCAGGAATTTATGTGCTTGAATTGTGGACTGGCGAGATAACAGGGAACGAGGATTACCTTCCATTTATTTCGTAAGTCGAAGCTTACTACTTAATGTTTAATTAATCTAGTTAGTAACGCGGGCAAGTAGTTGGCGTTAGTCCTCGTTTTTAAAAATCTAATTATTTTCTTTCTTGTAAAAAATAAAACGAATTTAAAAAAAATGAATAATGATAATACATTAATACCTATCAATTTGACAGGTCGATTCAAAACATTGTTTATAAAATGTATGACTTAGTCATTATTAAATTACTAAAATAAAAATTGTTAACGGTTTTTAAGTTTAAACTTTATCTTATTCTTTCCAGTAAATTTATTTAAATAGACATTGATAATAACTTTTATTATTCCAAAGGATAGAAATAATAGTTTGACATTAGTAACTATTGGTGGATAGCATCTTTTTTATCCCCAATTAATATTCTATAATGTATTTTATTTTAAATAAAAATGTCCAGTTGATATCGATAATAGGGAATAGCTATGATTATTTGAGAATAAGAAATATGTTGTACGAATATTGTTAATTTAAAATTATCATTTATTGTGTTTTGCAGTTAGGACACGATTTGAAAGTTATAGATACTAAATTTTCGGCAGATATATAAACACAGTTAGACCTAGGTAAGTATTGGAAGTGCTACAATTTCAATACAATATAAGCACGCTAGTTCTTTTGGTGGGATGAGCTACATTGCGAGCAAGTTTTAAATTGTTGAAAGTCCTAAGCTCATCTAGCAGTCCTATTTCTCAATAATGTTACACAGTTTGAATTTGCTTACTTTATAATCCTAGGTTATCTAATTCTTCGACATAATTTATGTAGTCAGGTACGCTGATTTTTAACTAAAACTTATGTCTATTCTACATTATTTATTTTAACCAATTTAAATAATCATATAATTTTATTTTATTATTTTCGTCTAATTTAGTTCTAAAATAAGTATAATTTTTGATAGTAAATTTAAATATAATTTAGTATGACGCACGTCGCAAATACAAAAAAGAATACAACAAAAATAAGTTAAGTCAAATATGTATAACAAATAAAAATAATAATTTTTTGTAAATAAATGTTGTAAATTCATATTTTTTCTATCTTTTTGTTTACTCAAATCTATTGTAAGACTATATTATCTGAATATTACGATTACGTAACCTTAATCCTTAGGTTTCGTTTGCTAGTCATAATCTTTCTGCGGTGGTATATTTTGCAAATAATTATTAATCTTGATAAAGTCACTCGCAAGTACTTACTAACTCTATTTGTCTTTGTTTGGAGATTGCATTTACGACTTGCGTGCAATCAACGAAGAGTGAAATAAATCAGAAAGGAAACAATAGTCAATGCAATTTAGTGCGGAGTTTGAGCTTTTATTTCAATAAATACCGAGTTACTTGAAAATACTTATGTGGGCTTTAAAATAAAATAAGTTTCTAAGATTTAAATATATAGGTATAAATATATGAGTATAAAATAAAACGAATCATTATACAATGTCTATGGCTTATAAAAAATATATTTAATGTGTAGGTATTGCAAAACATTATTAACCTACATTAAAAAAGCCTAATTATTCATTGAAAAATTAAAACAAAATTAAATATAATGATAGATATATGTATGCGTTTTTATGAAATATTAAACAACATATTTAATACTTTTATATTCTGAGCAAAACGATGAATGTATTGATTTTACAATGATATGGCTTTTTTGTGTACCTATACACGATGAGAAATAAAAAATAAATTAAATTTCAATTTTGGTGGTGGTTTTAGTTATAAAATTAAATCTTTATTATAAAGAGGTCAAAATTAAAATTCTCACTATTTTTTAAAGTAAACGGGAAAAAAAGATTAAAGATAAAAAGGGGAAATTTTATACAAATTCAGTTTTTGATGAAATTAATTTTGTTTTTATATTTTAACTCAAAACAAATAACCATAAATAATTAAAATTTTTCATCAAATGTTTATATGACAATTTTCTATATGAAATCTATCTTTTTTTAATATTTTGACTCTTGAGTTTATTTATTTATAGATATTTCAAATTTTCTATTATTGTTAAATATATGTCGATAAAAAATTATTCACTTGGTAAAAATACTTGAAAATTTAATACAAAGTTTCTCATAAGATGTTCATAGTTCATTTACCAATTTAAAAATACCCAAAATAATTTATTGTTATACTATTTTTTTATAAGCGTTTACATTTATAACATTGGTAAAATTCATATAAAATCTAGAAAATTTTCAAATTATATTTAAAAAATATTTTCATTTCAAATTCAAGTTTCAAAAATGTTATGAAAATTTCTTTAAAACTTTACTACAAATAATAAAAAAAAATTGTCGAAAAGTTAAATTAATTTTTATGAACGTTTAAACTTCAAATTTCTACGACATTAAATAATCTGTAAAATGACTATTTCTTCTCTTACGATTTTTGATTTTTCTTTGCAATTAAAAACAAATTATAATTATTTATCGTTATTTGTTATTAATCATCATAATATTTTTACATGGTCTTTATTTTATTTTTTATTAATTTTCAAAATATTTTATTTTCTTATGGATATCGATAAACAATTCTTCACTTAGTTAAAAATTTTTAATTTCAATTTAATACAAGATCCCGTATATAATTTTTTTCTATAGATACGTAAAAATAATTAAGATGCATTTAGGCACAATTTTTATACATGTGCAATGTGCATACATTTAAAGTTCAAATTTGGATGAAATATGTATTTAAATTAAGAATAATTATAGTATATATTATTTTTTTATAATTCAAAAACATTATTCGTGAACATAAATATTTTAGATATATTATTATATTTTATACATACGATAATATTTTCAAATTCAATATTTTCGAGAAAAATGAATTATGTACTACTAATAGTAAAATAAATTATTATACCTCATAATAATATTAGAAAAACAACGTGAAATATACTTGATGATATAAGGGGATTAGATATATACTTAAAATCGTTTTGATACATCATTGAATTCAAATTTAAAGCATCTATTACAGTAGGAATGGCGGAACAGAACTGTAGTACTAACTTCTAAATACTGTAAAACTTGCAAAATTTTAAGGATTTGAAATTAGATTGCGTAATTTTTACAAACATTGTTAGCCTCACTAATATTTATGTATTTTTAAAACAATTTAACATTAACTTAAAAAAATCTGCATTTTGAAAGTACTTAAAAATACGATTTTACCCTATCGGTTGGGTAAAACCGTATTAGTCTTGAAACAAGACCATATGATAGTTTTATTATCCATAATAATAGAAACATAATCGGTGATACATTATACCCTTCATAAAAAAATTTTAGTAACACAAATAATTATTGTTAGTAAATTTATCTTTTACAAAATAATTATGACTTCCATTTATCTATTACATACAAGCATCATGGGCGTTTTCGCGCAACAGGGAGAGGGGATATAGAGTATAGATTTATTTTAGGTACTATAAGAGTGAGTTTCATGTTTAACTGATATTTAGTGTTGATAAATATTTATATTTTTGATTTTTTTTTAATTCCCTATGACATACGCCCCAACGGTTTTGCCTCACAGTAGGTGGCTTTAAATTAACAATAATTAAGTGAAAAACTAAAAAGTATAAGCAATATTCCTCCAAATTATATTATTAAATAATCTGTACTTACTTTTTCGTAATTTTCAATAGTTTTCGTTCACATCAAACGAAATCATGTATAAACATTTTTAATTTTAATATATGAAAAAAAAATGGTGATTAATATACATATTTTATGATAGTAAGAATTTGAACGGGAATTTATTATAAATGTGGTTAATATAGTTATCGATAACAATAAAAATACGGTCATAGATAAATAAACATCAATCATTTTTTTTTCTATCTTGACTCAATGTTCAGAAAACCTTATCATACGGTTTTGAACTACCCCGCTTTCTACCAACTATATTAAATATTTTTTATGACTAGATTTTGTTAAAACTATCAATTGTTTAATTGTATACTAATATTATCATTGGCGTATCCGCGTATCTATAGCTTTTTGGCGCCCATAGATTAAATTATTTTGGCACTCCTATCCTTCCCTCGTGATACCAAAGAATCAACAATATTTGGTCTGAACCCTTCATGATAAATTTATATTAAATCTTTAAAACAAACAAATTAAAAAAAATACATATTTCTACAGGTCTAATAGTTTTTTTTACTTGTCAATTTGATTCTTGTACAGTTCCACATAACAATGGAAATTAAAAAACCCACATATTATATAATCGTAGTAAACATAAATAATATCAATAGCATAATCGTATAAAAAAACCTCGTATTGATTATGCAATACTATACTTTTAAAACTTCAAAACTAAATTTACAAAAATAAAAGCAACTGATTATAAGGCAAACACTCATAAATTGACATGTCGCGTGTATCAATAATCGAAACATATTAATTTATAAAATGTATTAAAATAATTTTTCCAAGTACCTATCTTTTGATTTCAAAAATAAGCTACCTCTTCCAAAATGCCGCCCTAGGCTCTAGCCTCATAGTCTGCCCTTAAAGACGACACTGAATATTATACACAAGCAAACGTAAATACCAGTATTACTATTGATTATAAATAGTATTTATAATCAATGGTATTAGTTACAAATTAATAATTAAATACATAAATCATAAAGCTTTAAAAATAAGTTTACAACTTCAAGATCTACTCAAGACATCAGATATAGCTACTACCTTCTGTGAATATCAAAACAATATAATATGTATATATATTATGTATATTACTATTAAGTTATAAAAATAATATAGTGCTATAATTTTTGTTTTTGAAAATGATCACAGTTAATGTCACCGGCTAATGAGGATTTCTTACAAGACGATTTAACTTTGACAAATCGTTTATTATTTATGGTTTTGAACTATGTAGAAGTAAAAGTTTATCCAGTGATCTATTTATCAAGAGCTTTTCTTACTTGCCTGTAACATGTAAGAACGAAATTTACTAACACGGCCATTTCTTTACACTACAAATATCTCTTATATTATGAATCATTAATTATCATTATGAGTTAAAAGGACGTTAGATCCACAAGTGTTGTTTTCGTTTTACTTACGCATTACATAGCAAACTTAGAATAATTCATTTTACTCTGTTATTATTAAGATTAGAGTAAAAAATTATTTAATATATAATTTAAAATCATAATTTCATTGGATTTTTTTTTATATTTCAATTTCGAAGAAAGTTATGAGTATTTTAAATTAAAAAAAAATTTACAATATTAAAAAAGTATAACTTAATTTAAAATTAAAAAAATTAATGAATCTACCTGAGCTCTAGATGACAGCTTTACCTTTAAATTATTTAATGCATCAATAAACTCTAGTATTAATTATGATAGTTTTAAATTGATTATTCTAAACGTAAAATATGCTATGTCGCGCATTAGTCAACAAAGATTACGCACATAAAGGTATAACGTCTTCTTAATTATAAGCCAAAATGTACAACACTTTGAAATAGTAATTGCTTTAGTAGTATGGCGAAAGAGCTACATAGAAATTTAAACTTTTTAATAAGAACCTGAAAATTTCTGTATAAACCGAACTTTGTCAAAAATCGTTGTTCAAATGCAAGGAACATGATTGAATTTTTTGAAATCCTTAATAAGAAAATAAGAAAATCAATAAAATAAGCACGTAGTTAATCTGTTAAATTAATGACTAATACATTTCAATAACGTAAAGTAATATTATGAAAAGCTAACCATTTTCTCTTATAAACCTCTTCAAGTCTTCCGGTCCCCGTTAAGTCGATCTGTGATGGGTTCAGGATCAAAAATATGTTATACGTAAATTCAAAACTAACCATGACTAGGCTTAATCTATGGACTTAGCGTTTTGTAAACTTAATGAGGTGGTCTAATGCTGTACAAAGAAATTAGAAAAGGATTATAATAAAGCGCATACGCAATTAGTTAATTAGTGCCCTACTGCAATTTTAAATAAATTAATAATTATTATCTATATATACGTATATTTTATTACTATCCGGTTTTATGTTTCATACATTTTCATAAACTTAAAGGCAATATGCATTGAAGCTTTTTTTAAGATCTAACTAATATTACAATTTAATTTCAATACAAATTTTATACTTCAAGATTTCGTAGGAAATTTTCTATAGTCGACCTACTTCCATAGTTAATGTCAGTATTCAGTTATAACTTATATTATTAATAATAAATTACTAACACATATATTAGTTATATCTATCTTAATTTGTATATAATATTCTCTTCTTTTTCGCTGCCTATATGACATAAAAATCAATTAAAACATTTTTCACGTCTTATTTAGATTATCCTTCATTTTCTTGGCACTATTCTTTTTGCGTTGAAAAGTATATCGTATCCTGTTTTCTCGGACGTATTCATCACGAATTTATCTTACCGTTCACTTTTCTCATATTATTATTATCATTCATCATTTTCAGTTAATTCTAAATTCTCTATATAGTTTTTGATTTTTATTCAAAATAGGTCTATTACATTGTGTTTTTGTCAGCTGTATAAATATAATACATAGCCAGTAAGTAGGTCTGATAAGAATATTTTAAAATTAAATTTAAAAAACCTGTTATTGGAATACTTCAAGATATTGTGTAATGTTTATTACATTCAACATAAATCATTTTTTATCATACTTATAAGTAATAAACATATAAGTACACTATATATAATATTATTCTATACCTACATATAGTCTATAATGTTACGACAATTTATTTTATTTTATTACTATATAATCAAAGAACAAATATGAATTGAAAATATAACTATTTGAAAACTAGTGACATATTAAAGTTCATAGTTTTATTTAATTAATCAAGCAGGTATAACTTTTTTTAATTTCTTATACCTACGTATTGTATTTATTATTGTATAACCAGTTACCCAGACCAGCCATCTTTTTGATTAAGATCGACCGACAGTAATGTTTATACTATAAAGTGATTTAATTATTTTAAATACGAATAAGGATGAGTCATAAAAACGTGTAATAATAGTTTAACATTAAATACAGTTAAAAATGTTATTTAATTTTTTAGAATTTTATCATTAAAAAGTACATAAAAAAAACATTTTATGCTTTCAAGACAAATATTTTTATATAATGACGTGAAAAAAATAGCGTACATCCTCCTTAATATTATGTGAAAATTAAAATCAGTAAATTGTACATAATATATGTATATTTATAATTGATTTTCTTACCTTAATAATTACGTGCTTTATGCAATTTTCATAAATAACAATTTGAAAAAATTTGACACTTAACCATTATTCGTAATTCATAACGATTTTTAATTTTAGTCCTATCTTAAATATTTAACTATAGCTACAGACTACAATTTTTTCCCGTCCAAATTACGTTTGTTTATCAAATTTTACTCTTCAATATCTATTAAAAACGCCCCAGATGTTTTAATGTGATAATACTATTAATTATATATTTATTGAAATACCTAATACTTATATTTGCATTTTAAATGGTAAATAAGTATGTATAAATGTATAATAGCATTAAATTATCATGTACTTACAATAAATAACGTAAGCATTAATTTCCTATTTTTTTTTCAATTTTGAAATTGAATTTGATTGAAAACCTTAAGTTTTTTAATAACATAAATGTTTGGATTCTAGTTTTGTTTGTTACAAATTTTATTGTCTGTAAACATTTTATATTTTTTTTAACAGAATCATGTCATATCAAAAAAATTACAAATACACGTTATCTTCAAACAACGGGATTCTATCAACGGAACAAAGGGATTTTTTTGAAATTAATGGATTTATTATCATTAAACACTTGATACATGAAACATTATTGGATCGATTCAAGTAATTAATAACAACTGTACTTAACTACATAAATTAAATATGCAAATACATACGACATAATTAGAATTTAGCTCATATTTTTAAATTAAATAATATCCTTTAACAGTACAAAATGTTACCAAGACATTCAAACGCCTACGCTCCAAAAACCGCAACCATCGCAACCTCTTGATTTTAGCAATGTCCGTTCATTCTTAGTGACTTCAGAAGAAGCTTAAAATGAACCTGGTGTCGTGACCTACTAATCGACTAACTTTCCCCACTCCATATCACAAACTTCCATCTCTGGATAGATTCTTCTTTCAAGTCTTCGTGTCTTTTCAAATTTAACTTATTTATTTTGTTAAACATAATTTGTGCTTATTGTAAAAAAATATTTACAGATTTTACAAATTTTAAATTAAAAAAAAAAATATATATATATATATATATATCCTATAACAGCAATAATTATGAGCTGTAAAATATTATACATTATTTATTAAATATATAATACTAGAAACCTAATCTTGGAGCGCTAATTAAAAATATACTTAAATACATTACTGTGGAAGAATTTAATAATTTTGTTTTTACTCTGCTTTTTAGACAAAGATTCATCGATATATGTGATAATAAGATCAATCGAGGAGGAATAACTGTGATGAAAGATATATCATCAGTTAAAAAAAATCAAGAAGTAATTTCTAATGAGCGTATCGTTAATAAGATTCAAGACATATTATGGGATGATGTATTCGAACAATACTTTCTACATCCACAAGTATTATATTTTTTTTATTCTAATAAAAAGAATAGAACTACAATTTTTAAAGGTTCTGTCGGTTCTGATATTATAAATCACTTGGTTGTATTTGTATTCATACAATATTATACACACATGCACATTACACATATGTAATAATATGCACACATTCTTTTCTCATATAAAATGTTATGAACATTGTATTTAGTATTAATTTATACAATAATATTTAGTAATAATATAATAGGTATAAAAATATATAATATACAGAAAAAATTAAATAACTACTTACACCATTAAATATTAATATAATAGGTATACAGACATACAGTGTACCTACAACCTACCAACTATAATTGAGAAAAGTTAAATAAGTATTGAAAATTTAAAACAACAAATAATTAACTTGTCTAAACTCGTTAAACAAAAATAAGATGATTTATTCGAAACTGTTCTTATGATTATTTATTATTATTGTTGTCAATTTATTGTCAATAATAATAACGTAGGATCAGGACAAATGATATGATACATATATATATATAATATATTATATACCTATCATATTTCCCCATATATTGGTTTATAATATGGTTATTATATCGTTTCGGCTATAATACGAATGTGTGTCAGTTTACGGCAACTCTAACTACAGAATAAAAATAATTTGGAACCCTCGTTTCTTTGAAAAATCAATAATGTATTTACTGTTTATGTTTTGTTATCAAGTGTTTAACTGTACTTTTTATTATTGTTTGTTAACAACAGACACGTAATTATATTAATACTTCGAACGGATCGTGTTCAATGATATTGTGGTTGGTAAACTTTTAGTGGGTACTCGGGGTCAAATTGGGCAAATAATAATAATATGTGTTTGAGCTAGACATTGAAAAAATTTAACGTCATATTATTATAGTATTATTACTATAATTTTACCTGCGGCCTATAAAAACGGATACGTAATGATTTTCACCGTGTCGATATGGTCGACCCCTATCAATAAAATTAGTGTGTTTAACATATTTCCGGCACAATATAATAAAATACCAATAGTATAATGATTCGATGAAAAACTACCAACCAAATAATGTCATTTTTTGTAAACTCGAACAGTTAAATAATCAACACGTTAGGAATGTATATAAGCAAAGATAAAATTTGATCAACGTATTAGAAGTTTTATTTAAAAATAAGCAAATTGTTGCAAAATGATATTTATGTTTTGTGTTTTGTATACAAAAATGTTCTTATTTTATTGAAAATAAAATTACAAAGTTTTTTCTTTTATGTTGTATACTGTTTGAATGAGTCCCAAAAATTATTAGTAGATAAAATATTATAATATAATTACTTTAAAAGCGTATTTTTAACAAAAAACAAAATGTGTTTAAGTTTAATATTAAAAAATAATAATATTCTTATGTAGGTGTTATAGTATTTACAACTTAATCATTGAAACTCATTAATATTATGATTTAATACAACATTTAGTTGTATAATTTTAACAATTATCTTGATAATATAATATAACGTAAAATATAGTATTTTTTTTATTTTTCCGAATGCTTAGTAAAAAAATTATAGTCAAGTTATTATCATAACTTATTATTATTATTGTTATTTTTCATGAAAGATTTATAAATGTGTAGGTACTTAAAAATAATTGATCGAAATATTAATAAAATAAAAACGAAAATAAGTAAAACATTTAAAAATTATAATATCCCTATATAAAATATTATACTTAAGCTAGCTTAAAATCTAACTTATT
Source organism: Schizaphis graminum (assembly GCA_020882235.1). Lineage (NCBI taxonomy): Eukaryota > Metazoa > Arthropoda > Insecta > Hemiptera > Aphididae > Schizaphis > Schizaphis graminum. Next base: position 92,443,798 of record CM037032.1, read on the forward strand.
ATCAAAAATAATCTTTTCGATACAATCATCATAAATTGAATTCTAGAAGTTTATAATTTATTCTTCGGAGTTTATTTTTCATTCATAATAATATCAAACTAATCCTTTATAATTAAATCTCATCATTACTCAAAATTAAAATGTATTGAAGCATTAAACGTGATAAATTAATCAGTTGTACTCAACGTTTTTATTTCTAAATAAAAATAATTTTCGCCTCTTTTATAATTAAAAAAACATTTCTTCGAAAATTGTTAATATCTTTCATGGATAATGAATGATTCTAAAGTAACTTTTAATAATTATTTAACTAAAAGTAAAAGCCAACTTTCTAACTATTTGTATTTCGACATCAAAATTTCCAACATTCCACGAATAACTATGTTTAACTTTCAAAACAATAGATATTTAAAATATTAAGTATCATACTATTATCTACTTTTAACTTACTATCTAGATATTATTCAATTATTGAACATAGATATAGCAATTTTGTTTTTAAGCCAAATCGTCAAAGTTTAGAAAACATATTATAATATTAAAGAATTATTAAGAGATTCCTAATACGTATATAGAAATCAAATTTAAAAAAATAGAATTATCAAATAACTTGAGCGGCTATATGAATAGTCTATTAAATGTTTGACACTATTACCTATTTATATTATACTTTTCTGGTAACTTTTAGATATGCATTACAAACATTTATATATATATATATATTTTTTTTAAAGGGGTTAGGTATCATTATAATTGTATGTTAAAAATAAAGAAATAAACTATTTACTTATTTTTATAGTTACTCGATTATGTACAATGTATCACTGGAAATAATATAATGGCAATGCATTCAATGTTAATAAACAAACCTCCAGATACTGGTTCGATGACTTCGAGACATCCAATGCATCAGGTAAGATATATATAAACGTCACGCACTTCATATTAATTTTGATTTTTCTAAATATCGAAGAAAGACTAATTATACGTTAGATTTGAAAAGACAATTCTAAGTAAAGTTTACCGTATATTAATGACTTTTAAATGCGTTATAAGTATTTGTTTTCAGACAATCAGTTTAGATTATCTCAATTTAAAAAACTGAGTAGAATATAGTCAAAATTTTACTTTTCCGCGTTCTGGTTTTTAGAACTATTGAACTTTATTACTATTTTTTATATGTCCATATATCTAAATCATTGATTTATGACTAAAAGCTTATTTTCTCCTTAATCTAACAACCATTAAATTCGTTAAATCTCTTTAGAATATATTATATTACTAATTTTACATAATATAATATATTTTTAGAATATATTTTATTTGAATTAATTTGATTAACAATAAACCTAAAACACTTTATTGTTTTATAAAAAATATAAATACTTATTATTATTATTATTATATTTATCTACTTTTTATTAAGGCTTTACGAGTATTTTTACGTCTTTGCATAGCGTCTTATTATACTCATACTAAAGTCTAAACTGACCTTATATAGTTATAAATTAAAACTTTAATAGAATAGTATAGGTACATCGTACATTCTTTTTAACTTATAAAAAATCTTAACATTATTTTTAAGTATTAAAGTAAAATCAAATGAAAATTTTTTAGCCGCATTGAAGTGAGTATTTAATTCCATGTCAAAAAACATAAAAGTCAAGAGTTGTGACATTGTATTATCATCGCGTTAATTAAATTTTGTAATTAATTTAACTTATATATACCTTTTATAGTTTTTGTTATCTTTTATTATTTTCAACTTTATTTTAGGATTTACATTACTTTGCCTTTCGCCCAGCTGACAGAATCGTAGCTACATGGACAGCTATGCAAACGGTTACTAAAGCTAACGGGTGTCTGTTTGTATTGCCGGGTTCACATATACAGCCAGGCAAACTTCTTCCACACGAGTATCCTGAATGGAAAGTAAGAAATATAATTGTTGTTGTATTATTATTATTATTCATTTATGTAATAAAAAAATATTTTCTGATGCATTATTGCATTTAAAAGGGTGGCGTGAATAAAGGTTTCCACGGGATTATCGGTTACGATAGTCACGAAAAAAAATATTTGGATATGAATCCCGGTGACACGGTATTTTTTCACCCATTACTAATACATGGATCTGGACCAAATACGTCACAAGTATGTATATGATAATAGGTATGTATGTATTTATGCGTTTAAAGCTGTACCTACATGCAAAATATTATGAAATTTCCCTATATACATGATTATTATTATTATTACCATATTTTATAATATGAAAACACCTGTACAGTATCTACACTAAAATTTAAAAAAAAATCCTAAATTATTATTTACTATTCTTGCGTTAATTAGGTAACTATTGAATAACGCAATGTTTCTTAAATAACATCAATTTATGTAAATATATATTTAAATTTTATGAATACATATATATTTGTTATACAAAGGAAACAAGAAAAGCAATTTCTTGTCATTTCGCATCCTGTGAATGTCAATATATAGATGTAACTGGTACGACACAACAAAATATCGCTATTGAAGTCAAAGAAATAGCACGTCGGAGAGGTTTCAATGACATGGACTTCAAAGTAACAATATATGTGTATAATGTAATAACTATACAATATGACTTAATTAAAAAACATTTCACATATTTCAGGACTTTTGGAAGTTTCGAAGCCGACTAGTACGTGGATTGAAAATGCATTTATGACGTGGTCTTGATGAGCTGCAATTTAAAAAATTATTTCACATAATTTATTTAACCTTTATTTACATATCCTTTTAACAATTTCAATTAGTTTATTATAGTGACGCCTATCTATCTATTATAATAATTATATTTATGTACACACACACTACACATAATATATTATATTATATACCTCTATATTTTTTATTTTATTAGCTTTCGATAAAAAGTTACAATAAATTCAACAAAAATTCAGGGTCGCCATTTAAGATTTTTATGCGAAGGTAAACATTTTATGAAGTCAATTACAACATTTTTGTATAGACCAAAACTATATTCATCAACAACAATCCCATAATATATATTGAACTAATTTTTTTATAATTAATCAACTATATATCAATATATATCAATTATATGTATTATAATATAATACATACCTAATAATTATCTACATATAATCGTACATAAAAACAATAAAATATGATTATTCTAATGAGAACGAAAAATTATTATTCGGCAATGGGCAAGCTCGCAAGCTGAGTCATATAGCTATAAAATATATAACAAACCTATATACATTAAACAACAAACATAATTTACCTTCAATAGAATGTATTTTAATTTCATATAGTTTTATATTGTTTAAAATATAAAACGTTTTAAAATGTTTACACTTAGATAATATACAAATTAAAATAGTTTCTCACTAAAATTCAAGTCATTAAACTGTTGAACCAGGCATGTTACACTTAAAGTATCAACTATTTTACTTACCAAGTATTTCAATTTTATTGAATAGTTTACAACGCATAGGTACATAAAAATTTATTGAAAAAAAATATTTTATGAAATCTTTTTTAATTTTATTCATTACCAAAACAACATGTACAATTAAATGATTTATAATCATATTCAACAAATATTAAATTGGATTTTAATTGAAAAAAAATTAAATTAATTATTTATTTTATGATATATGCATTTTTAAAATTTTAAATTACACAAAAAAAAACACATAAATAATTTATGTATACTATTTTTATTAATAAAGATTAATTATAGATGGCCTATTGAAATAAGCTTTATGGACCGGATCCATTTGTATACGTGATGAAACTTTTACTGCATTTATTGAAAAAAAATGAGAACAAGGCAAAATCGTTTTCTATAAATATTTTAAATCTGAAATCTATTTTCAAATTAAATCTACAAACAAATAAATTTGTCTGAATATTGTCTGTAGAAAACTGGTTAATTTTTCATTTGTTTTATACACCATACAAGTTGAGAAATGTGTTAAATTTCAATTTTGTTATTATATTTTTTTTTTACATTTGAAAACCCTAACATGGCTATTATAATTGAATATATGTCCAATATCCCTTATAATTTTAAATTTATTTTACATGAATATAATGTACAAAGTTCATGTTAACATACAAACCTCCTCCTTTAAAAAAAAAAAGTAAAATAATAAATACAAAACAATGGCAAACAACAGGTTTCGCCATGCAGCATACTTCTATAATAAAAGCTAATATTGTATTTTATTGCAAAAATTACAATAGCTTATTCTATTTTTTTTTCGAATATAAGCTTTTCAATTATACAAATATGCAAGTCTAGTTTTGAAATTTGCACGAAACTCCTTTCCTTATTGCATCAGTTTACCTCATCACCGTGCTACAAATTCGATTGAGATGGGCAATCTGCCTATGGGGGATTGTACATAGCACTTTGTATATTTTTAAACTTGGTTCAAACTATTTTCTGAACTTTTCTGATATCTCTAAGAACGATCACTAAAACTTTCTTAAAAATAAGTTAAGCAGTTTTGAATCTATATAAATGATTAAAAACTACAAACATAAGGACATTTCTATTTGTTGGACATTTGAATAATAAACGATAAATGTCATAATTTCTTATTGTTATTTTATTTTTAAAAAAATCCAATAGTCAACGTCAACGTATGATAATATAATAGACAGTGGATTGGATAAACTATACCAATTTTTATTTTTATTTTCTCTAGCTGAAACCAATTAAAACTTTTTATAAACAAAACCATTTTTTGATTTGTATGAGCCTAAACAAAATTCATGCGTGAACTGCCATATTATAGTAACTTGCAGTGATTGAAAATAGTAGCTTAGCACCCTCTGATATTGAAATCGACTCAGTAGTTTAGTCATTAAAATAAAACTCGTTTCACATTTGTATATACCTATATGGGACTATAATATGTAGCCATGCAGTGGCGTAATTACGCGGGTGCACGACGGTGCACTTGCACCCCCTGGCATAATGTAGCAGGTGCAAAGATATACTTTTGCACCCGCTGAAACGGGTGTTGACCAGTTGCCCCCCATGACTGTTATCAGGATTTTAAAAATATACCAGTTGCTCTCAACCAAATATACCAGTTGCCTCCAACCGAATGTACCAGTTGCCCTCGCATGTTAATATATACACAATACACGATTTCAATATATAGCCCGTAAAATAGGGGAGGTAAATATACAAATGTCAATAATACAATAATAATAAATAATAATACATAAACAAATTCATATGATTACAAATTATCACATTGAATATGCCACTATTAGTATTATAATTAAATTATTTATTATGAATATTTTTGTCTATCATTTTATACTATTTTTTTTGACAAATTATCACATTGAATATGCCACTATTGGTATTATAATTAAATTATTTATTATGAACTTTTGTCATAATTTATTTATTATTTGTATATTTACCTCCCCTATTTTATGGGCTATATATTGTAATCGTGTATATATTAACATGTGAGGGCAACTGGTACATTCAGTTGGGGGTAACTGGTACATTTAGTTGAGGGCAATTGGTATATTTTTCTCTAGGTAGTTCGGGGGGAATTGGTATAAAAAAAGGTACTTTTGAGGGCAACTGGTACATGCCTGCTGAAACGCCTGAAACAAACTGACCTGAAAATTCAAATTCTATGAAAGTTTAATTCTATTTTATTGTTTTTTTTTAATTTTTTGATAAATGAAAACAGAAATGATAAAATACAATTTCAAGTTTTAGTAGTTTTACATTTTCTAGCGTTGCCAATATTATCGTTCCTTAATTGGTGTTATTGATTATTGGACCTATGAAAGTTTTGCACCTGTTGAAATTTAATGGAATTACGCCAATGTAGCCATGTAAGTGTATTATTTTTTTAAATGTTAAGTCCAATACTTAATTACAGTTAAAAGTTATAAATAAATTTAAAATTGCCTATAATCGTCAAGTATTCCAATCAATAGATATAACACAATATGATAAGTTCATTAGTAATGTTAACAATCAGAGAAAATCGTTGAATACTGTTGAATACTTGATTAGATTCGCTTTCATATAGCATGGTGAATAATGTTGTAGGTACCCATAAAGAATTAATTATTATGATATTAAATTTAAAACTAATGATAAACAATTTATCTTTTAAAATACACTTCAGATCGGAACTTGCTTAAAATAATGTTTGTAAGCTGATGTTCTTTTAACAATATTTAACTTGAATATCTGATAGATTTTTTCCTAGTAAGTAACTAACAAAAAGTAACAAAAATAATAACTAAGTAGGTATCTTTTGAAATTAATCTCAATTGAATATTCTCAAGTTTTTAAGTACTCCCTCAACAATCAAAATATAAAAATAAAAACGAACTATAAAAAAAACACACCACTATAAAACCAATATATTTTTAGCTTTATAGGTACCTAAAAATCTATAAAAGACAGAAAAATAATTGATTTTCTACACTTTATAAGCTTGCAAAAAGTTTTATTTTTCATTATTCATACATGTGTGCAAGTTAATGTTTGTGTCCGAGTTGCTTACTTTTGCAATTCATTCATGTCTTAATTTTTTATGCTGTGTTAACTTATTATGGACTATGGTTATACTTTATACGATCAATGATAACTGGATTCCTGAATCTTTTTTTAAGTATCTAAAATAAATTTATTAAAAAATTGTATGCATGTGTTGCCATGGTGTAAGTATACGTGCAACGTACTTTCTATTATAATACTTTAACCCTATATAAAGTTTTTCTTGATAAATTCTTATTGGAATTATTGTAAGTTCTCGTCTTGGATGGTTTCTCTGCAGACCTTAACTGCAGGACACTATAATAAAGCCGGTATCGTGCGTTATGAAATATAATCTATCAACCTTTTATATTTATATATATATACATATAAGTGTAGGTGTGTCGTTCTTACTCCATAAACTTGCACTCGATAATTGACCTTAACTGCGTCAAGTTTATTTTCAACGAACAGCAATTTATCGCATAATATAGACATTTCATCGAATGTAAGTGTGATAAGCTGGTGACGTTTCCTAAGTTTCTATACGCAATAAGAATAAATATTACTCATACTTGCAACTTGCAAGTGTATACGAATAGAGGTACACGACGATATAATATAATGACGCATCTGCACTGAAATGATTCAACTCTGCACTTCCGAGGACATGCCACCGTCGTCTGAATTTAATAGAGTTCTAATACTAATATAAATTAAAATACGTGACTACAATGTATACTGCATAAATTCAAAAATAAAAACAATCCATTTCTGCTGCAGTTGTATTTCAAATAACATTGTGATTGTATGATAGGGTACCTATACCTATAGGTTATATCTTATGTATTATACAATTTACATTTATCGATAACATGGTGACATTTGTACAAATAAATTCTGCATCTTATGTCAATCTCGGCGGAAAAGGCGTATTGTTGATACGCAAGTCGTAGGGTAGGTACTGGTTATGTATATGTAAAGTAAAATAATATACCTATTGGCTATTGCTAATAATTCAGGAATACAAAGTTCAAAATTGACTGACATCCATAATGTGAAATCTAATGAAAATATATATACCTAGGCATACAGGGTGATTCTTTTAAGTGGGTACACTAATTATCTCGAAAAGTATTCATGTTTTTGAAAATATTTTTTTACATAGTTTCAAATTGTTAAAAAAACAACGTTTTTATTAAAAAAATATATTTTAAAATATTTTTATCCTTAGTTTATTCCCTAGTTTTTTACCTTTTTGAATGACAACATAGATTTTTAATTTCATATTCCAAAGCAGAATAATTTTTTGAGTATTTTGATACATAAAAATTGAATTTAGGACTATTAGTTTATGAGTTATACGCAGTGGCGTAGCCAGGATTTTTTCCGGGGAGGACTGATCAATTTTTTTTTAAAATATATTTCATATGTTTTTTAACTAATTTTATAAAATGTAATAAAATATTAAAATTAATACTTATTTATACGCTTATAAACACTTTGAAATCCTATTTCTATGTACAACCAAGTGCTAACGAATTTAGGCTCATAAGTTACATTCATTGTTTTTATAGTAATACAGGTGAAAATGTAAAATGTTATTTTTGGCGTTCCCTTTAATTATAATTGATTATTGTGTTTAATCGAAGAAAAAAACAATATTATCACAACATTTTACCATATTTACTGCTGGAAATAAATAAATGATTGTATTTTTAAAACTTAATACCTAGCAAGATGAGTATTTTTAATAAAATACTGCCATATTGTGCAGCTCTATAATGCTCGGCGATCGTTATACAAAGGTTTATAATTACTAATTAGAATCTATGATTTCCAGCATTATCTCCCATGGTAGTTTTGTTCATGAGCGATAAGATAGGCTAACAAAATAATACGAATTTAAAATCAATAAAATGGAATTTAATGATTTTGCAGTGACTTTCATAGACCATGAAAATATTTTATAGATGTTTTTAAAATTTCAGGGGGGCTACAGCCCACTCACCCCCCCCCCCATAAATACGCCCCTGGTTATACGTATTTAAAGTTTAGACAAGCGGAGTAGTGGACAAACGTTTTGCGGGATGACCCCGTACCACTCCACTCCGTGCAACTAAACTTTAAATACATATAACGATATAACTCATAAACTACTAGTCCTAAATTCAATTTTTATGTATCAAAATACTCAAACAATTATTCTGCTTTGGAATATGAAATTAAAAATCTATGTTGTCATTCAAAAAGGTAAAAAACTTAAAAAATTATAAGGATAAAAACTATTTAAAAATATATTTTTTTAATAAAAACGTTGTTTTTTTAACAATTTGAAACTATGTAAAAAAATATTTTCAAAAACATGAATACTTTTCGAGATAATTAGTGTACCCACTTAAAAGAATCACCCTGTATAATATATATCTATCTTTATCAAAAGGCATACAGATACAGCCGATACAAGAAATTTTTTCGGAGAGATAATAGGATAGGAATACGATAAACAGTTGTACCTCTCGACCACGATCAAATAATTGACATGTCCTAATGTCCTAAATAATTCCAATAAAATGCCAGTAAATATTATATTTTATGACATTTCGTAAAACAGGGTTACGAGTGTAATGCGACCCCCTAAACCTCATCACTATTGTAGGTTGTATTCCACTGTATTTATTGATTTCATAAAAAAAACCGTAAGTAAAAACGTAGAAACAAGTAATCGATGATTATTATACAATGATTTATCGTTATTAACATAACGGTTGTCAATTGAAATTAATTTAAAAAATTTCATATACCTACCTTTTAAAAACAATATTATCGATGATAGCTAATGGTGTACCTTAAGTAGCCTATCTATATATTATATGATTATAAGTTTATTATTAAACTTTTAAATACATTGAAATTTCAAAAATTTTATTTCAAAAGCTATACTTTTTAATAGACTACATAAATAAATAATAAACCATATCTTAAGTGAATTTATTAAAATATTAACGCTCAACAATTTAAATTGTTTATAGCAAGGTAGTAGGTACTTTATAAACCAATAATTGTTTATGAAACAGTTTTATTTTATTAAAATGTATTGATTACCCAACCATAATAATAATAATTATTATTAAAATATTATTAAATTTGATCATAAAACTATAATTTTCTCTACACTGATAAATTACTCAAAAAACATACTTTTATATTTCTTAAATTTTAAATAAATCAATGATAGTATTCACACTATCTATTTATATAATGTGTGAATAATATACATTTATTTTTATTCACTGTAAATAGAGTAAGTGAGCTATCTTACAATATAACAGTAAACAGCTACATTTATGAATAGGTACATTGTACAGTTCTTAAGTAGTAAAATAATATAAAATATTATAGTCATAAAACACTATTTACTGTAAACTTATAAAATTTATATTTTTTTCATCTGTACACATTTCTGTATAAATGTTTTTACCTATACTACGTATATCTCCATTCTCCATATACACTTTAATACACCATTGATTATCACTTATATTAGAAGTTAGTTTATGTAAACATAATATGCACTAATATAAAATCTACCACCCTATTTGAGTATTTCAATTTAATTTAATAATAGAATTTATTTTACTATTACAAATTTGCTCTAACTCCGCGAATAAGTCGACAATGATTTTTCCAGACAAACTGTTAAAAAAAAATAAATATAATGTAATGCAAAATTAATGTTTAACCTATACTATGACTAAAATATTAATTACATACTGTATAATCAACGTCTTTTAATCCTCTTTTAGCCAATATATCTAATACTTCATTTTTTATGTTATCTTGAATTGTACCAGATACGTCTATATAACAACAGTTAGATGAAGCAAAATGAACAGAAATTGCTTTACGAAATCCCTGGAAAAAAAAATTAAAATATACATATAATTTTAAATAAAAATAAATAACATTAACACTTAGATTAAATTATACATACTTGAGTTTTATTTATTCCTGAACCATGAATCAATAGAGGGTGGAAAAAAACTGTATCCCCTTTCTCCATTTCTAAAAATACTTTTTTTTTATCATTATAATTATTGTTAGTTTTTATTTCATGGTACATTTTATTTATTTCTCCCTGCAAAAATTAACAGTACATTTTTAACTGAAAAACATTGTTATTATATTGTTTTCCATATAGAACCAATATAATTATTGGCTATAAATACTTAAATAATAGATTTTTAGTATAAAAAAAAATGAACTAACATCTTTAGGTTCTGGATAATTATGAGGATATAAATCCCCAGTATGTGTTCCTGGAAACACATAAAGACACCCATTGTCTACTGTGACTGGAACACAAGCTGTCCAGGATGCTACAACCAAATTGGCAGGACGAAAGGGAAAATAATGAAGATCCTTAAAAAAATTAAACATAAATTAATACCTGTTACATTTCATACAATACAAAATGAACAGATAAAAATGAATTAGTCAATTTTAGGAAAATTCTATATTATATTATCTTACAGAAAACAATATTTTATATAATTTTTATAGCAAAATTTAAATAACTGATGTATTAATATTTATTTTTAATATTAAATAAGCTATGAAAAAAAAAATACAATTATAATCAAAACTAAAATGAGATCATTTTTTATTTTTTAAAGAAAATTAGTAATTTTTCCTTATTACCTTCCAACATGCACAGTACATATATTAAAATTTTAAATGCAAAAATATAAGTTTGTACTTGATGAACTGGGTGGCGAGAGCTATTGGTGCCAATATCTGGTTGTTTGTTGATAAACATTGAATGCATAGCCATAACATTTGGTCCAATAAAGCTTTCTATATAGTCCAACATCTAAGTTTAAAATAATTACTTTATTTCTGATTATCTAACCTGTTATTTGAATACTACCTTTGGGTATCTAGCATACTCATAAAATTCTTCATCCCAAAGAATATCTTGTGCTTTACCAAATAAGTATTCCCCTTGATCACTTGTTTTCATGCGAGATATGTCTTTCATCATAGTTATTCCATCCCTTGAAACTTTTCCATGACATAGGTCTACAAATCGGTTGCTATTATTTCACAAACAACATTTGTATTAGACATTAGTATAATACTATAGCTTATTTAATACATAATATCAAAACATTTTAATTCAAAAAATACTATTACCAGCATCTATCTAACAAATAATCAGGTATTAGTTTAGGAATCACTAAATATCCATTTATTTCGTAAAAATCACGTTGTTCTTTTGTTAACATTAAATCTGATACAGAATATTTATAATCAGTATTTGTATTGTATTTATATTCCTGTAAATTAAAAAAAAAATTATATTAACCTTAAAATATTTAATAACTATGTACCATACAAAAAATATATTCTTAATTTTAATAATTATATACATTGTGCATTATACATTATACCAACCTATATATTATAATACAGTTAAGAATATTTTATTCATAATCCTTTTTAATTAAGGCCGTATACACTACCTACATAATTAAATAATTTACATTATTACAATATTATTTATCATGAGAAATTTTTTTAACCCCCCCCCCCCCCCCCCTGAAATTAATTTCTTTATACGCCTACTGGATATACCATAGTTCACTATAGCCACTCATTCACCACAAATTTTGCTAATAGTAAAATTAAATCAAAGATTGTAAAATGTATTTACAATAAATAAAAAACAATAAAATCAATAGGTAGTTAGTTTTTTTATTCAATAAATATTTTTATTTGTTATATGATTAAAATCGTAAAGATAAATATTAAATCAAAACTTTTTGTTATACATTTTGGCAAAAATAAGAACATAGATATTTACATATTTTCTTTTTTATTATATAAAAATACACATCCTAAATATGAGTTATTATGTCGCCTATTAAATTAACTTTTAGTAACACTATAAAGATATTATCAAAAACACAGTGATACATTTATACAGGCGTTAAATATTTTATTTTATTTTGTTCTTAAATCATTATTTAAATTAATAAGATTTAATTTATAATCCTCGCTTGATACTCAACACTAATTAAAACAAGAAAATGTATCTTAAAATAAAACATTTTACTCACCATTGTACTGTTTCAGTAAGCAGTAATGATAAATGCATAAACACAACAACTAACAAGGCTAGTCGTTATTCGTTGATGGAATGACTAGAGTTTAAGCCTATAAACAAACCACAATCATTGTTTTTGTTATTATCTTATATTAATTATAATAATATAGTATTAAATATTTACAGATACAGCAGTGGATAGTGGTACAGTGTTACTGTAGACCACGATTTAAGATATCTTAAATCGTGCTGTAGACTGCAGTTGAAGCATAGAATAAAAAACTGAATAATTAATTTAAGGTTGAGGTTGTAGTACTAAATTTAGAAGGAATATTATTATCGAGTGTATATATTATATATTTAATGAAATTGGCGTATTGGTGTTTCAATCATCCATTGTTACATTCAGTGCTAATATCATGGACCTTTCACCTCAGTAATCGTTTTGAACAAGGCAAAGTGGTTCCAACATTCCCATTTCCCACCAGTTAAAGGACATAATCATTAATCTTTAAAAATTTAAAAATTTAAATAAATATTATTATCACGGACAATAAACCTGATAAAGAGTTATCATTTATCAGACGCAGCTTGCTGATAATGTGTATTATCTATGCTGTTCTCCCCAAACATAAATATAAAAACAACATGATTAAATCCACTTAACCTAAAAATAAGAAGTAAACATATGTTTCCATTTGCGGTGTATCAGCTTGCGACCTTCAACCTTGATAATATTCTTGTTCGTCGTTCGAAGCTTTCAATCGGGCTGTTTTTGCTGCTGCAGTTCGCTTTTAGTTTTTACTACCTATTTCTGTTAGGTTCAGTAAATATAAATATTTTGTACAAAAAAAAAGTACATTTTTATATTTACACATGATGGCGTCCCTTGGGAAAGTCTTGTGTGGTACGTTCTTCACTAATGCTAGTTTGCGGGTGATGAGACGTTACCCGATGTGTGCAGGTAAACGGTATTTAAGTCAATCGAAAATCGTCAATAACCTTAATCTTCAGACATGCAGAGTACCGGTGGTAAGAACAAATTTATTTTTACATTTGAAATTTTGTGTACCTGTGAGATATGTGCATTTGTTGTATGAGTAAGGACAGTGAGGTACTCGCTAACGAGTTAATATCCGGTTCAAAGGCTTGGTTTAGTGCTGGCACTGGTCGATGGTATTCAGACATGACAACAGTCAGTCGACTATAGTCTATATGTGATTGAAATAGAAACTAGAGTGCTGAAAGTGTGCGATGCGTATGATAAAGTTATTGGTGACGGGGAATGTAATTCTTATTTTATTGTATTTTCAGACTATTATGCGGCATTACAGTGTCAAACCACCGATGACTATTGAACAAATTAAAAAGCGTGTCCTATTGGTATTACAATTATACGACAAGGTCAATCCAGATAAGGTATTCTGAGTTTTATGACAAAATCTAAATATTTAATAGAGTTACCTTTATTTAAATCTTCATTTCTAAATTCTACAACTATGATGAATTATTTAAAGAAATTTATTTTAAACTATTGCTTTGGAATGTCTATTATTTAATTAAAATTTGGCCATTACAATAATTGTTATATTAAATATTAATAATATTATATTAACTATATTTTTAATAATAATATAAAATACTTAACTATTTGATAAAGATATTATTATTTTAAGTATGATATTATTTAATATTTTAAAATATTGATTTGTATTGATTTCAGCTCAGTCTTGAATCACATTTTATCAATGATCTTGGATTAGATTCATTAGATCATGTTGAAGTTATCATGGCTATTGAAGATGAATTTGGTATATAATTGATTTTCATTTTACATAGAATACAATTAATAACGTTTGTTTTAATACTATACAGGTTTTGAAATACCTGATGAAGATGCTGAAAAGTTGCATAAACCTAAAGATATTGTGCAATATGTATGTGACCGTGAAGATATTTACGATTAAACCATTCAGTCCTGTGTATTTAATTGTACTAAATGTAGTTTTTCCAAATATTATAACAACTCATTGGAACAGCAACACTGATTTGTTATTTTTTTAAGAATATAAGTATAGTAAGTTTTGAAAAAGTTTTTTTTTTCTAAAATACATTTTTTTATTATGATTATTATTAATATTATTTAGTTATAAACAAACTTAGTATATTTTTTATGAAAATCCTTTGTAGTATTTAAACGCCCAATACGCATCAATTGCGTATAGAACTCCAAGAATAAATCCTAATGTCTGAAAACCAAGATTAAATGAGTTAAAGCTTTTGAAAAATTATTTTATTCTATTTTTATTTATTTTTCTTACATAAGCCAATATTACTGCTGAAAATAAGGAGGTGAATGGTATTGTCATAATAATTGGATACAATAATGTATAAACCGCTATCGTTAGCAATGACGAAGAACTTAAATAACAGATAGATGCAAAGATCCCAAAAATTATTTCCTGAAAAATAAATTATAAATTAAGTTAGGTAGGTACTAATTTAATTTTCTAAAATTATTATTTATACATTTTTATAATACATACAAAAAGTGATGATCTAACAAGAACTTCGGTATTTTTTGATAATAAATAAGATATACTAATCACAGTTGTTGTCATTAAACATCCAGAAACAGTAGTAAGAAACGATTCATATGATCCAAATGTTGGAATGTACTTCGTCCCGTAGAATAACATTATACTTTGACAAATGGACCCTAGTATCTAAATAAATAAACAAAATTATCCAAATATCATAATATTCTATACAACATTATGTTTTAGTATGATGTAAAACTAATCTAATAAAAAAAACAACTCATCGATGTTAAAATGTATTTTATTCATTTTTGTTAACATGTACACATATTTTATAAATTTACTTGAATAAGACTTAGGCCCGTTCTTACAATGTCCGGTTAAGTGTTAACGGACACTTAACCGGTGGAATTCTGCCAGTAATAAAATCTGTTATCAGTCGGTTAGCGTTAACCGACACTTGACCGGACATTGTAAGAACGGGCCTTAGGTATTTAAAAAATACAATCAAAAAATGTATCACTAACAATATATCATTTATTTAGACAATTATTTAAATCAGTTAATATTATCTATAGTCCATCATTTTACTCAAGGTTTTAAAAATATTATGTTTCCATATGCATAACTAAAATGTTTTACCAATTGAATATCTATAATTCAATTAAAGTATGTAAATATTAGTTTAATAATTATGTATAAATAATAAATTACCTCTAATGTACTGTAATCACTAATCAGTAATTATATTAATTACTATAGGAAATGCAAAATTAGTAATCATTGAATGTTAAAGAAAACATATTTATATGTATTATTTCTATCTTATTTACAGACAATATGGCAAACTATAAATATAGTTCAGAAAAATATTTTAAAATATACACTTAATTTTTAGATTTAAAACACTCATAATTCGCTTCAAAATAAAAGTATCGAAAAAAAAGCGGGTAAGTGAGTATCGCTCTGCTGTACATTAGGGGGTGGGGTGGACCTCGGACTAGGCTAGGTTAAATTTGAATTCAATGATAGGTATCATTGTATACGAAAAACGATTCTGAACGAGATGATTTGTCAGTCTAGGATATATTATACTCAAATATTGTAATATATTCTACTTTGAAACTAATTCATTTACATCATTGTAAAATCAATACATTCATCACTCCGTTCAGAATCTAAAATATATTATATACTATGAGGTGTTAGGTAATATTTTTGTCTTTAAATTTGATAATAGGCCAATTTACTAGAAAAATATAGTAAAGGCCGTTCTTACAATATCTGGTTAAGATTAACTGGTAGAATTCTATCGGTTAACACATAAGAAATTCTGCTGGTTAGCGATATTAGACACTAACTGGACATTGTAAAAACGGCCCTAAAACAGATTCTTCTAAGTATTAAAAAATGTTCTATATTGTGCTTTAGTAACATATAGACAATGTATAACATCCTCTTAATGCTTTACAAACATTTAATTAGCTTGTTAAGATGTTTTTTCAATGTATATTAAATTAAATTTGTATAAGTAATAAAATTGTGCAAAACTTAGTAAGAGCTATTAATAACTCAATATTAGTTAGTATATTTTATATTAAATTATGATTTATGAATATATAAGATGCATATGATTAGGAATCTAAATAGCATTAAAATATTTTCTAATATAAACATCAATTAACTATTACAGTATGTATAATTTTATAAATATTAATTTACCTTTAATGTTTATAGTTTATTTTAAGTTCAAAAATACTTTTGATCCAGTGTCAAATAGATAATATTTTGTAATATTTTGTAGGTACTTACTATTTGAATAATTTTTATAATCCCATAAGATGTTGTAAAGTACTGCATATTGAAACATGAACATAAACAAGACTGGGATGATGACTCAACATAGGGTCTACTTATTCTATACATTTTAGAAATATTTGTTCTAAACTTTGTTATTACACTTCTTAAATTTTTTATTCAGTATACTGTACATACTACAATAGTAGACCAAGTGGATAAATCATTAGTCACTATTCAGTATCCAAGTGTATAAATTGTGATCACCCCCTGCTGAGTTATATAATATGGTATTTTTAAACATTCTGAACACCTGATTACTATTAACACCAAATAATTTGTATGCCATATTATTTTAATCTTCATAATAACTGCTAGCATTTCAAATTTAAATAAAAAATGTTGCAGGTTAATAAAATTAACTTAATTTTTACCAAGTTATATGAATTATATTTTAGAAATATTAATATTTTACAAAAAACAAGTCTATTTTAGTTGTGTTAAAATTAATAAATATATATATAATATTAGTTCAATAAATGCGAGCATATGTTTTGATTCATATTCTTAAGGCACTTGAAAAATTTACAATAAATAAATACATAAGGCACAAAGTTATTACTTAAATGTATAATGATTTGAACAATGCAATTAAAATAAACTTAAAATTCTTAATTTTTCGTTAAACACGAGCAAATGGCAATAGGTTTTTCTATGTCTTAATTTACTTAAAAAAATAACACAAACACATTTGGTATAATAAAAGTCATAACTCATAAGCATAGTTAACAAAGTTAATATATAAATTCTGAGGACATGACTGTAGTATAAAGAGTTTGATAGACCATAAAAAACTGTCATTATAATAATGCTTTACCATAATAATTTATACATTAAATTATATATATCAAGCTGGTTTTTATCCTTAATTAATTTGTGCACTTTTTGCTAGTTGTCCATTTTCTTTGTCTATGTGGCTATGCTTGTGTAAAATATTATTGACAGATTATTCATGGGCCTCTGTATGACCTATATCCCCAGATTGAACTTAACAGGTAAAAAGCTGCCATTATCAATCCCAGAATCTAGACACACAAATATGAGTATTTTAGAACCAACAAATTTATTTATTTAAAAAAATAAAATATTTACCGATGCAATCACAAAGTGATTTTGTGGGTTACGGCCACTATTATCATTTGCATCGAGTAATAGGAACACAGATGCCAACAACAAAAATACAAATCCAGCACCATGGTAAATGAACTCCTGCAAAAACATGGTTTAAATTATTCTATTACATTTTTTAGGTAACTTAATACAAATTCATAATTGACTAAGCACTCATCATGTAATGATTAAATATATATTTTATAATCAAAAATATTAGTTTATTATTTATTATATATTTTAATATAATAGATAGGTACCAAATTTGTAATTAGTAATTAGTAACCTATGTACTACTAGATTAATTCAAAACAATGATAATAAAAATTAAATATTTAAATCGAATACATACTAAATAGGTAAGTAAGTAGTGAATGGTTATTATTTATTACAAAGTACGTTGTATTTGTTATATACTATGGTTGAACATATATATAAATTTATTTCAGCTATAATTTTATAGTGTTAATATTAACTATTTAACTGTCAATTATGTTGCCTAAGTAGACGCCTTACTATATTAAATATTGTTTCTAAACATAGTTTACATAATTTTTTTTATTATTTGTATGAAATAAAATCATATTAATCAATATATTATATTTAATTTATTACTATATACTTACAAAGTTAGTTTTAGATATAATAGGTCCTGTAGAAATTGATAGAAGACAAGAAATCAACAACAGCAGACTCGTTAAGAAAAACGCACTAACTGTACCCAAAAAAAAAAGTTGTGCATTGTGCGTGCCATACACCCAACAATGACATAGATTGTCCCTGTTATAAATTAACAGACCCAAGACAATACCTCCTAAGATCTGAAAAAAACAAATACATAAAATGTTACATTTTTAAAAAAATTTAAATATTACCTTTCTAATAGTTAAACAATTTTGATTTATACATCATTTTGTATTAATTTTTTTTTAATTATTGCACAATCTGTACAATTACCATAGTTATTTGACCACATCGACAACTTCTTTTTTAATTAATATTTTTAAAAATGAGAATTACGTTTCTTATAGTTCTAAATTTTTTTGGTTTTCATCGACTTGAAATTACGAAATATCCAACTCAGTGGTGGATTCAAGAGTGACCGAGAGGCTCACCCCCCTTGAACGCTCTATTATGTATATTATAAAACTTAAAATCAAATCCTAAATATTGTGTTTAGAAAATAATATGATAAAAATTTAATAATATGAAAAAAATTTCACTCCCCTACTGCTCAAAAAAAATTACTAGATTCGTCACTAATCCAACTCATGGGTATAATTTATGTAAGCACCTAAAACATTTTAAAAGTTGAATACCTAATAGATTTCTATCGTTAAGAACTTAAATAAGATTATTTAAGGATCTACGTTTTGAAATAGGTACTTATTATATAGCTAATAGGGGTATCGAGTATAGACTATGGACGAAGAAAAACATGATCAGTTGGACTATTATATAGGTGTAAGTATCGATTATATTTATTACATTTGAAATGACAACAGGCTACAATATTGTGTCCTTGATGTGATACATAAAAAAATCCGCTAACTCAAGGAATATTGTTTACTAAAACAAATATGCCACCGCAAAGCCCTGAGTCTATTCGGTATACTTATTAGTTAATTACTTATTAAACAGATGGAAACTGGCCACTAATCTACTATAATTATTCAGAAGTAACATCTTATTATTAATTTGTCGATGATGTTTTGTTTTCTTATAAAAAATGGTTCATTTATACATTGTGGTTTTTATTCCAAGGTTAGGTTAGGACGAAATGAAAAACCATTTTCCAGTTCGGTAGTTTCAATATATAGTTTACTGTATAACGTATATTCTATACATACAAATCCTGTCTGAAAGGGAGTGTTTGGCGCCACAGCCCTTCCTGGTAACTATATACTTTATATTATCGACCACATTTTTCAATAAACATTCGTCCTCTAGAGACACACCCTGGACACTTGGCCTAGATATATATTTAACTAAATTCATAACATTACATATTATAATATAAATGTATAATACATACTATCTATATCAAATTAAATGTATTGATTTCTAGTAAAAATAGTAAAATGTTTCATTTTAATCATATAGGTACCTCAGTGGCGGTCAAACGGGGGAGGGGTGAGTGGGACAGATCCCCCCCCATGACTTTTTTTCTTTAATATTTAAAACAATTTCATTTATGTACATTGTACTATACTACTATAAAGTTAATTTATTACATTTTGTTTTAATTTTTTCTCAAAATAACGCTTATGGGCGTATATTATTATTATCTAAATTCTAGACTCATTCTAGGAACAATGCTGTTATTATTAATATTTAGTAATTAGTTTCTTTTACAAAATATACGGAAATTACCTACTCAGCTAGTCAGCTCGGTGATCGTGAATATTCAATTACAATAACACACTCTCCCTTGACCGGTACATTTTCTATGATCTACATCAATAAGACAGAGACAACACATGCGGGTATAATGGCCTCTTAATACAATAGTACGTAGCTATGTTATTACCTATAATAGTTGGCCAATTGTGTATCAATCAAATGTATTGATTATTATTACATTTGTCACAATATTTTGTTACACAGACCACAGTGTTTTGGCTTTCATAATTCATACTCGTCATTCGTGTCTCGCCTCTCGCATCATACATATTTAAACTGTCTGCTGTAAATTGTAATACCTATATATTGTTTATGAACTATTTTATAAATTTATAATGTCTAATAAAAGAAAAATTATCACCTATTTTACTTGCTCTGCCACTAAACACTCGGACTAGGATGAAAAAAATATTATGATCTCTAAGATCATTACAGAAAATGAAGTTGTGGACTTGCCGATAATATTTGTTAACCTAATTAGTTGTTTTATTTATGTCGTCTCAATGGTTTCTCCACTATGGATGTTCATCGTGGGATTATAAATATAACCTCCAATGAAATACTGGATACAAATATTGTTAATATTACATTGTTATAAATAAAGTACCAATTTACCTTAATTTAAAAAAATTAATATTAGGCATAACCATAAATTCTATTTTAATGATTAATAAATATGATAAGTGCATATAAAAAAATCAGCCATATCCCCCCCATGACAAAATCATTTGACCGCCACTGGTACCTACATAATAAAATAGTTTTCACTATCTTAATGTTTTTTTTTTTTGTAATACAGTACAGTCTAATATACTTTCTAGAAAAAAAAATAATAAATCAAACAAAAATACCCATATTTATGTGTTTTAAATGTTGTAATAATTATTATTATGTATAACTATATTATACATAATTAAAATGTTCTATGGTGAACTCGACAAATAACGATATAAAAAAATAACATTCATACCTACCTATATGTTGATTATTTTTATATAATTATGTAAAAAATAATACATATTTTTTTCTTCTAAATAACATACCTAACAACCACAAATAAACTCATATTTTCAATTTGTATTGTTATTGTTTTCATTTCCATAAATTCAACAATAAAATATTTTATGATAAATAAACTACCTGTACCCTCCGTTCTAATCCCCAGGCGTGTGACATCATCCTACACGATATTTCGGCGTTTTAACCGCTAATTATAGTCCACGTAATGATTATGTGCCCGTACAACGCGCCCACCCCCGTTCGCTTTAACATACTACAAGTATATTAGGTACCTACCTATACATCGAAACCGTGTCGAACTGTCGAGGCATAAATAATTTCATGCCCAATATTAGGTGCAAATGGTGTAATACCATAACCGGTCGTCGAGTATAATGATATTGTATACCTACATCATAATAAATTATAACAAAATGACGTGATTTAAACATATGAGTTTTTCTTACTTATTTATTTTGTCTTTACGCGCGTTTTAAGCGTGACGCAAGCGGTATAGTATAATACATAATTTATATATTTTATAGAATTCGTTCGTTGATCTTAACGCTTGATGATCGCTTTTAAAATATTGGTAAAAAATGTATGAAAAAAAATATATATAGTATAATATTTCAATACACAAATACACTTATTATTTTTCTATTGATAGAATATACATCTATACGTTTATGTATGAAACGAATACACGAGTATATCACCTTCGTCCTTCAACCATATCCTTACCTATATTATTCGTCTAAATTGATCAAATTATTTAGGTACATACGCGTATTTATAGGTAAATATTTGCTTATTTAGTTGTCGTGACGGGGTAGACGTGTATATTACACATTTGCGTATTTGAAATGAATCTTGACATAATTTTATAGGAAAACACTAATAAATTGTATTATAAAAAACATTCAACAAGTTCAATACTTTAGGTAGGTACCCACTCGATATCTTATTAAACAATATTTATGATTTGATGTAGTAGTTTGTTTTATACCAATTTTACTTTTACTTCGGATCTCATTTAATCTTTTATAAGTGAAAAAATATACTATTTACAAGCTACCACAATATTATTGTGGCATTTATAAAACTAATTAACTAATAAAATAATAGCTTACTAATTAATAGCTAGCATGATGTATTTATGTCTAGACTCCAACTCTAAGAACCGTATATCTACAATAGTACCTGCCTATAGACTATAAATAATAAGTAACGCGAATATCGAACAATTACTATACCTACGCTTTATTCGAATTTACTACAGACTTCTACATCAGATTTATGTAAATATACTTACAACTTCAGCCAATTTTAATAATCCAGGCACCGATTTCACGTAACCAGTATTTAGGATTATAGCAGATGTTGTAGACGTTGTGGTCCTAGTAACTGTTACTGTATGAGACATTTTTATAAATCTAGAAAAAAGAAATATAAATAAATATATTAATTTGTAACGTAAAACCGATCACTAATTAACACTTAACATACTTATATTTTTTTAATAATATTATCACTGTTCTGTACTATATCAAATAATTTTAGGACAAAACGAAAACTATAAGCAATAATAAAAAAAAATATTTTTAATATTATTCAATTAATAATGTGAATAAAAATAATAAAAAATTAACTCTACCTTGGTACGTGATTAATTAATAATATTAAAATTAACTATGTATGGATTTTTATGTATAGATGTTCTGTGTTCATCATCCGTAATGCAATTAGCGTCTACCGATTAACCACTAGCTATACACATTTAGTATTTACATAATATATATTAATACTATATTATCGATATTTTTTTATAATATATCTTATACGAAAAGCGAATACATTTTTCATAACACTGAAGCCATTGAAATCCGAATTCAAAAAACAAAAACTTAATATTTGGTCATAAAATAATAAAATTCTAAAACCTATTTCCAGCTGTTATATAAAGCTATAATTACATTTAAATGGTACAAAATTGATGTTAATATTTACAACCCACGTAGTCCATCATATATTATTGTCGGCGTATCTTAGTATGGAGAACAATTTACTGGGAATGTTAATATTTAGTCATGAATATTAAGAAGGTTCGAATATGATTGCATCATTCTATACAGTAAATTTTAACTCGAGTTTATAGTATATTTCATAATTGTGTAATAGGCCATTGCCATGCACTGCACAATACAATATAAATATTATTTATTTCATCATATAGAATTTTTCATCTTTTAATTATTTTAAACACTATAGCTGGAATTAAATGATCCGTTTTATTAATTTATATTATACACTCAAGTACTCAACTTACCAACGGTTACTAAAGAAAATAAATGATACGCTAGTATATTATTTTTAATAGAAAACAATTTCATTACATTTTTGTACGTTTTACTTTTTTTTTTTATTGTTACCGTAGATTTCTATGTTCATTCGAATATGGTCATGTTCTAGTGGTTCAGTACCTACATATATATATAACCGCCACTTGTCTATGTTATTTTGTCACGTTTTTCTCCTCTGTCTTACGTGTTAGTATTTTTTGTGTCTATGTAAGTATAAATCCAGCTTTTGTTAAATTATTATTTATTATTTTAACCACATACACGATGCAGTGCGCCTTAATCCTAGATAAAAATAATAGACAATACTACAATAGTATTTTTCATTCAATGATTTTCTCCAAATTAATATTATACGGTTGTACAATACTGTTTATAAACAGTGACATCAAATATAACTGTTAGTGTAGGTAACAGATGCAATATTAATAATGGCGAATAACCTTAAGCGTGATGACGACACTAAAACTTGGTTATTAAGTTGGAAGCGTATATATTTATAATAAATATATACTTATTACCTTGTAGATATACAGTATAATATGACGTAGGAGTTAAAAGTGCATTTCTCAAAGTCATTTTGTTTTCATACATAAAAACAAACCAATGTTTATTTTATACGAATATACAATCTTATAATAATATCGTGTATTACATTTTCGAGGAATCGGAGGAATTTATACTATACCTATATAATTATATATATCTACGATGAATTGTGGCATTTATTATTTTTCAGACTTGACAAATTACAATTTAAGAAAAATCTGACGGACGTAATGACTAATGAATATATTTTTAAAATATTTAAGATGTTTTTAATAGACAAATATAATAACGATAGTAGTACTCGTATAACACTTAAACAAAAAATATTGTATATATAATATTAAGGCAATTAAAGGGGCAACGTCTAATTAATATATTATAATAGCAATAATGTCCATAGTACAGCAATGTGATTAATGTGAATTATACATTTTATTCTTTGTTTAAAGTTGGATATAGCTGTATATAAGTACTAAATGGTAAGAGGGTACCCCTCAAATTGTACTATTTCACTACAAAAACTTTAAATGGCAAATGCTATTATAATTAATAATGTATTATATTATATTGGCTCCATAATCAATATTTCTCGTGTACATGGAAATTATAAAGAAAAGTGCCATGCTTCAAAGTTAAAAACATGGACACTTGCCATACAAAAAACTCTTTGATAAATAAAATAAATGGTAACAAATTTGATTTTGCAAGCATGTGGTACGTATTATTAATAGTATTCAATTAGTTACATAATATAAAATATTTTTTTCGAAAATATAAAATTTGAATGTTTTTTGTTGAAAAAATATCTTTATATTATTGTGTAAATAATATAAAGATATAACATATAACATTTAAATTGAAAAAAAGGAATCCACAAAATTAAATTAAATTTATTCATCGGTTAGTTAATAAACGATTACTAATAAATAGCTATATATCGTATATTATATTTGTCGATAAAATATAAATAATAAATTATATTTTAATTTATTTAAAATATTAATGTTGTTTTTATTTTATTTTAAATAGTATTTACTATTTAATATAAATACCGGATAACTTACATTTTTCATTTTGCATAATACATTATAATAATAATTCTCACCTTATAATGTTATTTATTAAAACTTAATGATTATTTTATTTTATCTGACATTGACATTATAATAAAGGCAAGTCCTATCGAACTGTATAGTTTTTTAGTATTTATTATCCTAGTATACATATATTAATTATATTTATTATTTTCATTCATGTCATGCTGTCACAACTCACAATAGGTACAGTAGGCTTATACATTTTCACTATTGTTCACACAAAAAACATGTACACTTATCGTTTTTAATTAATTACCATATAATCGCAGTAAAATAAAAATAATCAAGTATAAATATACAATTGATTTATATAAAAAAAAATGTTTAATTAACTAAAAAAAAAATTATTTAGGGGAATTTAATTATAAGTGCTAATATATATACCTACATGGCTACATAATACATACACTCATAAATTATTATTAACTTGTAAATCCTAGTTGTTAATCCATTAAACTATATAAAACTATGTAAACTCATGTACATTTCAATTAACAAAACTGTACTCGCTAAAAATTATCAACAAATCTCCAAGTTATATTCATAATGCATATTTATTGTTCTAAAAAATTCTATTTTATTCTATTACTATATATTGATTAGATCTAATAAGTAATGTTCATTCGTTCATTGCTTATTTTATTTAGACCCGAGGACAAAAAACACAAGTTCAATTTATTTGTATTTAATACTTATTATATTAATTTACGATTAACACAATATGTTGTTTAGTAAAAAAAGAAAACCGTTAGCGTAGGTATTATACTATTTTATTGTTATATTATTGCAGACGTTGATTAATTTTTTGTAGGAATATCATCCAAGTATTTTATATTATATAATATATATTATCTAATTCCAAATTGTTGAGTTTTTGAACCAAAGAAATCAATAACAAGTTGTGATATTAAATATTGATGCAATGACCAATGAGTATTTAATAAATTAATGACTATATAATTATGTATCTAAGTGATAAATTATAATATGTAGACTTTTTTTAACATGAAATAGTAAAATACCACACGTATTTACATATTGTGATTTGCAATGTTTGACGTTTGTACACCATGTCACCATAACAGCCGTAATTGAAGTTTAAAATTGACAGTCAATATAATAATAATAAGAAGAAGAATAAGAATTTAGCTTTATGAAATAGTTAGCATAAATATCGTGTTTGTTAATGGCGTTAATCATATTAAATTGTGGCTGGAATTTCAAACAATGAACTATAAAACTATTGATAGTAAAAATCGTTAATATTATTTCAAATTTAGTAACTTAAAAAAAACAATAACAAATGAATTCATGTATAAGATGTTATGTAATTTTTTTTTGTACAATATTATAAAAAAAATATGTACTGATTACAAATTAAAATATGTAAATAAATGAAGTTTTTATTCAAACAACTTCCAGAATCAAAATAATATATTATGTACATTGTACAACATATGGTATTAGTCATTACTGCCAGCAAATATGTGTTATGTCGGATTCGTTGCGCGTTAGAATAAAAATTGATATTTTTTTTTGTACAGGTACAGACTAATCACGTCATAACTCATAATATTATTATAAATCGATGAAAGGTGGAGTACTTCTAAATAATCAAACACACGTACATATATATATATATATAATATTATATTAAACGATAACGGTACAGTATATACGTTCCGATTAGTAGTTGTCACTAGTTGATAATATATACATAGGCCAAATTCGTAGGAATTGGGTCAATAGGAGGATACTATATTTAGATGATGCAGAGGAATGCTATCATATGAACATCTATATGTATATTTAAATTTTAATATTTTAATACGTATAATGTTTTATGTAAAATGGCGGCTATCCAAGACAAAAAGTTTTGGAATATGTCCATGGTAACCATGAACTCAACGCTTCTTTTAACTTAAAAAATATTGATAAACTTTTAATTACAATACATTCATTGACGCGGTACTTAAGCATATTTTATTGTCGTTTAATTAATACAACCTTATACAACTGTTATACAAAGAAATTAATTTTCTACACAATAATATTATTAAATTATATTTTTATCTTAAATATGTTTTACTTTAATAAATAATAAAAAAAGTATATTTTACGCTTGAACATTATAATATTTAACATTTAATTTACAATATTAAATTATTATAAATTGTTGTTGCAATTAATTATATTATTTTTAAACAATACCACTCATTTTTTAAAGCAAAATTTGTATGGCCTAGCTGTTTAAGGGTATAACAACATATATTATGCATTCCCAAAAAACACTTGTAAACAAATGCAGTTATATACTGTTTTTACTTATTTTTCTATATCATAAATGCACAATTATTATCATTTAACTTCCATGCAATTATTAATTTTTATTTTAACAAAAAAAATACTTGACTTATGGTCAGTATACCACCAGAAAATGGTTTTGAAATATGAATTGTACTCGTAGGTATCGTTGATATATTAGTAAAAATAATATTGTCTATACTTACTGTTCTAACTTAGTGCTGGAGTTAAATTAGGTTCGATATAACCGCAATATTGTAATAATTATAAAAGCATTATATTATACGATCATAAGCATAACGATACCTATATAGTACCTACCCAAAAGGCTAAAAGTAAAGACATAAATTATTATGTATTGTGTACTTTTAATAATTATTATTATAGATCATCAGGTCAGAGATATGTATCGTTATAATGTCTACACTTTATAAACACTTCTGATTAGAATTACATACACAATATGTGTGTATAATATATTAATATTAGCATATTACTATATTAGTAGGTATATTCTGCGTGTCAAATATCTTACCTATAAAATATTTATAGAACGATAATTAAAAAATAATATGAATACGATATATTATTGTTTGTTAAAGTGCACTTTGGAATTATTGTTGCTATTTATATTATCACGAGACAAAAAAAAATTAAATAAATGAATATCGATCAACTTTCCGAGTGGTAACGAGCGCGCAAACTTGCGTGATTGACGTCCAAACGTTTACTGTGAATGGAATACAGTCGCGGACGTCGGACAGGGCGCGTATACAGTGACCATAAAATTCCACTCTTTCCTTACGCCCACCGGGCTTTTAAACACAAACTTGTATTATATGCAGCCATACAGGCGACCGTCACACCAAACATAAAAAAAATAAAATAATAATAAAAACACTCTCCGACGTAGCCGAGAAAGTTTTTTTTTTTTTTACCATCAGAGAAAATCGTTTCGATCACGGACGACAATAATCGTAATATCATAAGTATATTATGTTACATATCACTTATATATATATTATTAAACACCTGTAGTATCGCTTTGAACGTGACGTCTTGTAATTTATATAATTAGTTATTAAGTCCTATCAATAACTGTCTCGTTAAACTCAAAAGCTGCAGTTGCGTAGCGTATATTATATCTCTCGCGCGTAATAGTGTCATGTACATATTATTATAGTTGTTTTTAATATGCGGATATATTTATATTATGATGTAATCGCTCGTGCCAACGATATACAACCGACGCCCCCCAGTGATGCATGCAGATTTGGACTTGAGCTAATTTATATCGAGTTTGAAAAATGTCGTTATTCAAAAATGTTGAACCGACGACGATTGATAGCACGTCTCACGTCTCATCCGCCTTTGTTATGTCTCCGTCTTACGCAAGTGCGTACAACATAGTAAATTTACTGTACTCAACAATTTTTTTTTTCTTTCGTATTTAACCGACAGCAGAGTAGGCTCCGAACAATATATACTTCTCCTCTGTGGCCACCGTTTATCGACGAATAAAGTTTATAAATACACACAATATATAACATACAAATAATATACAAATCAACAGATTTAATAGTTTTTTTCAGATATTTTAATTTTGAACCAAGTTGTGAACACTATAAAATGTTTACGTTGCGTACGCTCACAACTCGCTTATATTTTAATTTTAAAATATCGTAAAACGATTCTAAAAAATCGCAAACGATGTTATTCTTGTTGCACCTTCGGGTCTGATAACATATATATATATAGGTCAATTTATTTTATGTAACAACTATCGAAGTTAAATGTAAACTATAGAGCGTAAATTTGCCATGCTACGCACTTGAAAGACGAAAACAATGAATACGGGTAGGACGTCCTCATAACTTGGTATTTAATTGATATAGCTATAGCTGCTGCAACAGATGCTGATCAATAACATAATATTATCGAATCGATTGAAATATCACCAAACCTATTAGATCCGCCAGCGGTTTCCTGTAACACATCGTATGGGGCTGAGAAAAACTTGACTTAGTTGATAAAACTATAAAAGTTACCAGACTATATAAGTAATAAAAAATAATTCCCATATGCCCAGACGGCAAATGCGACGACGAACGTCTTTACGACATTAAATTCTCTTGAATTAATGAAGAACTATTATTCCACTGATTTACTGTTATTATTCTTCTCGAAAGCACTGCAATATTGCTAACAGTTAACACAATCGTACTTCAGGGCCTAAAACTCCTCCAACATTACAATTTAACGGTGATAATAATAATATAATCTCTTAGTTAACGAACATAAAATAGTTTGGAGTTGTTATAGATAAAATATAAACTTTGAGTAGTCTTTGACTCGCATATTTCTTCAAAATTACATCAAACTCATATAATTAATCAACAAACCTCTCTATAAGCTCAATATCGTTCAGATTACAGATCTTCAGATGTCCAGTATAAATGATTAAACAAATTTTTTATTGTTTTACTTATTTCGTTTACTAGGAGGTTATAAAATATATGAAACAAATATACAATTATAAATTACATTTTACATTTTACACTGCAGTTTTAATTTTAATCTCTTTTACCTCAATAATAAAATAAAAATAAGAAGTACTGACTTAAATTAAAAGACTTACAATAATGATTTTTTTTTATTGAGACAATAAATACAATCACACTTAATATTCAATTAGTCGTGGTGGTTTGTTATTTTCGACAATCCAAGTCTCTCCAGTTTTCCCATGTTCCAAAATTGTAATCAAAGCATTTCCGATGTTATCTGACCTAGTGGATAAGTTGAAAAAAAAATATTATTATTTTAAACTTTTGTATACTTAAACAATTGCTATGTACAATATATTAATAAATATACAATAAAATATATAACAATATATTAATAATATTAGTAGTAAATATCATATACATTGATCATATAGTTAAGGATTTTTGTTTTATCCGTGTAGCGGTGTACCATCAACAGATAAATAATTATATAATAATTTAATATAATGTATGATGTAACGCAAAAGTATCTAATGATAAAGATATATTGTTAGACAGGTACTTTGGTACTTTTAGATACTTTGTGGTAGTTATAATACTTATGTAGTTATAAATAGTCATACTTGATATGACGTTTTGTTGGTTTCAATGATTTAATTATCATTATTCATCGATAGTCATATAAGGACTTGAACCACTTGAATTATACTACCTACTAAGGCTATATTTTTTATAAAAATTTTGATAAAACAACATAATTTCAAGTTTTACATTTATAATACCAATAAACGAGAATGGATGAGGAACAACTATTTAACAGATTATTTTTTTATTATCTAATTATTACATTTGACTATATGTATCCCCGTTAATCTTATGAAACAAACATACAAGGTACGAAACGATCAATATGGGCATGCTGTGGCTGAGCGTTTGTATAGACTCTATAATATAGAGTAACACGCAGACCATACGTTGAACTTATATCAAAACGGTAAATGGTAATCTTTTTCAACACTATATTATTATTAACCACTAGATGGCATTATATATATGACAATAGTGAAAAAAATCGCAAATGTTATAAAAATTGTACCTAGATACGTATTAATACATACAGTATAAGTATAATAATATTACTATATTCGTGGTGCAAACCATTTAACTGATATTAACATTAACACTATACTGCAACAGAGCTTCCTATTGTATGATATTCGTGATGTGTAATATTAAACAATTAAGTATTAAAATGCATGTTTGAAAAAATTAAAATACGATGTGAAATGTTTTTTTTTAATTTGACAAAAGAAATAATATTTAGCTCCGATATTTTTTCAATTGTCGTGACAATAATTTTAATTTTGGACTTATTAATTATCTAAGACCGCAGGATTCGATCGTTTTTAACAATTATAATGAAGTATGTACCTGGTATAATTGTTATAATGTTTATAATACAACTTAAATATTTTTATCAACAATAAAAAGAAAACGAAATTGTTAAATACCTATAGATAAAATAGATTAGTAGTTAAACATATGCATAGATATTTTGAAAATTCCATTGAGTATAGACAATGATAAATTAAATATCAGTTGAATGTTTCGAGTTTTCATGATAAATAATCTTCGAATTAAAATTTAAAAAAAACTTATGTTAAAAAATAAGCAATCAGAATTGTTATTTTATGAGTGAATTATCCAAGTTTGTCAAAATTTAAAATTCAGACACTGATAAAAAATATTAATGGGATTATTGGGATTACACTAATCTTTTCTTGTAATAATTCTTTTAAACAAAACTTATATGAAACATTGTACATAATACATTTTAAAACCTTATAGGAATACTTTTTTAACAACAAAATAATTTAAACATTTAAAGATTATAATATATTTTTGTCGACATTCTAATTTTGAACACACGTAAATTACTATGTGTAGATAAATATTGTTTATTTTTAAAATTCACAGCATTAAAAAGGTAGGCAAGTAGATACCGCTCTGCTGTACTTTAGACACTTTAAGTAACGAGTGTATCACTATTACAGGTGTAATAAATTTAAATTAAAAATAAATAAAAAGATATATAATTGTATACGAAAAACGATTCTGAGCGGAAACGTTCTACTAGCCCATATCACCAAATGATATGTTTTTTTTTTTACAAAGTTTTAAAAGTAATTTGTTTTACTTTTAGTATTTTAGTAGATTGATATAATTTTATTCGAAAATATTGCATTTATTATATCACTATTCGCTAGTATTTAATTATTATAATAATATATATTTATACAATATTCCTTATATGAATTTATATAATACAAAATTTAATAACATTGTTTTGCTAATATCGTACCTAAAATAAAAAAATTTCAGTTTAAAATGTCTCAAATAATTATTGTCTTCATACCTATTTTTAGATTTTAGGGTTTCAGATTAATTACTTAGTAAGAAAAGTAGGTACTGGATAATTTTTGTAAGTTTAACCCTCTGCAATACTAACTAAATTCACTTTCCTATCACTAAATTTATTAATGTTAAAGATTAAATTATTTTTACTGTTAAAAAAATTTACATATACACACACAAAAACGCATTTTTAAGTCAATAAATTTATTGTTCCGCTCAGAATCTAAAACAGATGTATGATCATTGACCATATATTTGTTTAAATAAAAATGTGAAGTTCCCCTGTGATTGTGCGGTTAGCTAAAATGTGAGTAATACGAAAATTGACAAACAAAAATAGGTACTGTAACATAATAGTGTACTCGTAAAGTGTGAAATTTAAAAATGTTAAATGGCCGTATTGAAGGTACCCATCTAATTCGTTTGTAGTTCGCACACCCAATACCCCTCTCCTAGAACGATGCTCTATAATAAACATTTATTATTATACAAGAGCAACTCTAACTGCTGCTCCCTGAGGACTAGGCACTCAATTTTATGATAATAAAAAAAATTGGCACATTATTTATAAACATGGTGTTTGTATGACCCTATAGATATTTACGAATTAGCCTATATATATAGTATAATATATTGTATATATATTGTAAACAAATTGTGACACACTGACACGGTTGTTTCCTTTAAAAACTTTAGAAAGTTTTCTATTATTTGTCAAAATATTTGAAAACAATTCTTGGTTGCGTACAAAGATTTTAAAAACAATATAGGTAAATAAGTGCACACATATTGAAATATAATAAAAGTATTGCTTACTTTCGTGTTTTCATATTCTTTTGATTACTTTTTGAATCTTCAAGCTCCTCGACACATTCTCCATTTTTGGACATCGTTTCATTTTTATAGACCAGTCTTGCACAATTAGTAGCAATAAATTCCGGACATAATGTAATAATTCTTACACCATGAAGACTGAAATGATGTTTTTTCTTCAAAATTTGAACATAGAAACAAAATCACTAATTATATTATAAGACACGTATCGTAATGTATACTAAATAGTGATTACTAATATTAATCTTAAATGCAAATACACGTACTCCAAAACTTTTCGTAAATTCCATCATATATTTTTTCGTAGACAAGTACATAGGACTACAATGATAACTGTCACTGAAAACCATCAAGGAAGACGTCTGTATTACCGTTCCGCCACTACCTCCGTTAGGAATCCCCATGTACTTGATCGCTAGTAATGTACCTCTGACGACTCCGCCCTAATAAGAAAACAAAATATTGTTGATATTCACCAACCGTTTTTTAAGCCTTAAAATATTGTTATTTCTTAGTGCAATAAATAGTTAAAAACTCTCAAAATTAATTTTAATGTTTATCAATCGTACTCACACGCAGGTGTGTATGTTATGGTTTATAGTACTTATTCTATGCGTACCGCGTTGTAATATAGCTAATAAATACTCGGGGAAAATCAAACAATTTCCTTTTGCAACAGTAACATCAATATAAGTTGTCACTTGTCACAATAAATATTTACGTTCTATGAACTCGTCAAATTACATAAGTATGCATAGCGGTGCCGTAAACGGCGTAAACACAGTCAACGTAATATACAAAAAATAATATAATACATAATATGTACTAATATACACAATCAAACCCGTTAAATTACCACTTGAACTCACGTAATTAATATTGACTGTAGCAGACCATCGTTGTTCAATTGAATTGTCGAAAACGCCAGCATTATTAATAACAATATCCAATCGACCAAAATGTTTGATACATGTTTTAAAAGCATCTATAAAATATTATTCAATATAAGTCGTTGGTTTTAAATAAAAATAAATATTAATTAATTATTCTCAAAATATTTCAAATAATAGTATAACATAAACAATATAATTAATTTAAAAATAATTTTTATATAAAATATATTAAATTACACGAATAACTCTAAATTGCAAGAAAAAATAATTAAGTAAATAGTATTTATTATTCTCACTTTCAAATTCTTCTTCATTAGTAACATCACATTTTGTCGAGAATATATTGATATTTTGAAACTTTTTTAGGAACTTATGTGAAATAATTTGACATTCGTTGACATTAACATCACATAGTAATACCTGAATTCAATATATTATGTTGTTATTTTTATAACGGAACATAAAAAACTGAGTAAGATAGATAAATGTAATTTGTCAATTTTTGTTTCCCTACCTTAACTTTGTTCTGAAGTAAATACTTTACGTAAGCGTACCCAATTTCTGATGTTGCGCCAGTCACTAAAGCCACTTGATTTTCCAGACCCATATTTTTTTACTTATTCAAAATATTGTATTCTCTATAAAACGAATATTAAAAAATTATAAACCACTTTGTATGTAAGCTATTCAATAATCACACTAGAACAACAATAATGATAATGATGTTAAAACTTTATACAATTTTTCAATAACAACGCATTCGGAATAATAATATACATTTTATTATGTGTTTCCAGTTTCGTCTACGATATAGACGTCTATCAAAGGTTATTTACTGATAAATGATAGTCGCTCACTCCGATAAAGGATATAGGTAACCTAATGAAAGCGTTAACTAAAATATGGGTATGTACTAGTATTATCTGTTATTGCCTATTAAATGGTTTGCGTTGGTAAATCTAAGAACTTGGCCAAAAGAAACATATATTATTATTTCTAAAATGTGACTTATAATATCATGAATATTTTTATTCATACTATAATCAGTCGATTTTTTATATTTTTATCCACATATTAAACGCTACGGTAAGTCGGTAAGTAACTATACTACACTGTCTAAGATTAAAGTATTTTTGTTATTAAAATACGGAATTTTAATTAAACTAGCAGGCGGTTATTAGATTTTGTATACTAGTCTCAACTAGCAACAGTACACAAAGTGAGACCGTTATGCAATGTTTATAGTCAAAGCTCTTCACTTTTCAGCATATGTTATTTATCTAATCTCAAAAAAGTATCATGTGTTTATTTAATGTAAACTTCTATTATTTATAAGTTGATTTATAGGTACCTTATTGTATAGTTGTATATCAATCATATGTTGTTATTGGTCTGATATAAACATAAATAATATGTTTAATAGGTATAATACGGTAAATGTATTGTACATAAAATAAATGAATGAAAAATAAAACTTCACACTTTAAGAATTTATATAATAGTAAAGTTCCGTGAACTGTGTAAAACTACAGAATATTTTAGCATATTTAGCTATAGGTAGTTATAGCTTAATAGCGTAAGTAGGTAAATATAAATTATAGAATATAGATACATAATGTTAAAACATTTTATAGTACCTACATAATTTGATAATACTTACATTATTTTTATCGATATCGTCTCAAGGACGTGATTTAATCATGTGAACGTGTAATAATAATAAAAAAACACTGATAAAAACTGTACGAACGCTGTGAATACACATTCAGAATCGAATATTTAAGTGTAAATCAACGGCAAAATTACATTTTAAAATTAAAACAGGTGTACAGGTAATAATAATTTAGTATTGATATAACTCATAATTCCGCACCAAACGATTATGCGCGACGTTGCCGGCTGTGATTCAATATAAATCAGCACCTTTTGGAACACTGTAATAGTTTTACTATTTCAATACAATAACAGATAGAGGTAAGTAGCTAAAGTAATCTAATGTTGGACCAATCACGATAGTATTATTAAAACAGCCAGGACACTAGGTAATACCCGAAACTCAACGATAACAGAAAAATAAATACGAAATAAAATCAAAACTACCTAACATTTTTAAACCACCGTAAATTGTAATAGATGGGAGACAACACAAACAGCGTACATTCGGTTTAAAAAAATTATCAAACCATTTACTCTGAACCACGACATGAATAATAACGATATAACAGTAGATTAATCCAAATTGTATGATTCGATCAATAACATAAGACAATATCGTAAGTATAGGAAAATTACAGATACAGAAAAACGTTTCCGTTTTTAACGTTTCCGGAGTTTAGAAAGTAATTGAGAGCTTTACGTGGATTAGTTTTAAACTATTTGGATTCGGTATTTCGGTCTAATCTCAGGTACTAACTCGGAAATGTTTCAATATGAATTGTTCATCGACTATTTGTTTGCTTGAATATAAATTCATCCAAATTGTATACTTCTCTAAGGTCTAGGGTGACTCCGGGGTGGTATACATAAATAAAAAAATTCAACGATCAATTTTGGTGTAATTTTAAAAAAAACCTCTAAAAACTGTATGACAGTTTTTATATTTTAAAAAAATATTTTGATAATTTTGCTTTTTAGATGAGCACTGCAAGCTACATATTATCATGTTATTTGAAAGCCTTACGGTCGTGCGGGTACAAAGTTATATTATGCACAGTACGAATATTATACGACATGTCTCGTGCTTATCGCTGACAAATTTTTCGTCGTCATTCAACACTCGCTATACAAAAACTGTTGTTTTTTATATGGAAATAACGGGATTATATTATTTAAAAACGGAAAGTGTCTCGTTCGAAGTTTGTCGAAACAAAAGGCTTGATACTCAAAAAAAGGCTATCCTGTTTTAAACAGGACTCAGAGTCATATCTATGGGTTATACTATTCGAGTAAATCACGTAGCACATAATTACATAAACATAGGTCTAAAGACGCATGATTTGGAAAAATAAAATACAACAATAATTATTCACTCCATAACGTCATACGATGCGAAGATACTACTTTATATGCATATGTGTAAGTTGTGCAGACTATACAAAGAGATGTCGCATATTACAAGTTTGGATTTATTTTTTTTCTAATCTAATGCCACTACTAAAACACTAAAATATAATTATTTTGAACATAATAATATGATTAAATTAATAACGTGATATGAAATATAATACCTACAGCATCGCATGCACAAAAATGGTTTAGCATATTTTTGGCAACAGAAACGCTGAAGAATAAATTATTGTTTGATAACATGTTAACGTATTGCGTATTGACTAAATTGCATATTAAAATAACATAATAAATTTCATAGATTTGTCAATTGTCATATATTATCATCGATGTAGTAAGTATCAATGTGTATATATTTTTAATGCAATATCTAGAGGGATTGTCGCGACAAATTTGTTACTACAGTAAAAATATACTACTTTAATACTCTTAGAAGACACCCACTTTCCTCTTATTTGTCATTATTAAATCGTATTCGTGCGTGTAATTTCAAGTGTACTACAATTTTGCAATAATATTCATAATAAAGATATTTACTAACGATGAAACGATGTCTGTACCGCACTATAGAAGTTTAAATTAAAACAATATAAATAGCTGATTGTACAAAAGTAAATTTATAGACCCCATAATATGACGAAATTTGACTTAATAATATTGATTTTAACATACAAAGTCTCATAAAATTCATATTAATATTCCAAATTCTAAATAACCTAATAAGTATTAATCTTTACTCTTTAGTGATGAAGATGGCAAAATTAACTCTGTTTTGATTATTGCCATGTTTATATTCAACACGAAACGTTAACTCGAAGCGCATTAGGGAGTGGGTTTATAATGCACCTAAAACATCAAGATTAGATGTTGGATGAAATATTAAAAGTTTAATGCGAATATTGTTTTAGTCCATGTTTTATACTTTGGATTCCATGACTAAAATAATTATAATATTTTATAATTTGACATTTTAAAATTCCTGTTAATTTAATAATTCGTATTAAAACGTTTACAATGTTTACATGCATTTCTTAATCCCGGAGTAAGAGTTAATTCGATTTGACGGATCGAATTGAATAATAAATGCACATCAGTTTAATACGAATTTAAAATGCGTTTATATGCAACCAACTTTCAGACCAACTCAATGCGCATTGAGTTAACGCGCATTAACTGTTGCATACAAGCGTGGTAATACTTATTATTCATTTATACGATTATACTCATTACAAAAAACACCAAATCTCCGACCTACATAATAAAATATAACGAAAATAATGTTTTGTATGATTTATTAACGTAATAATTATACCTACCTACAGGACTTCGACGCGGTACACTGTTTTGTACATTTTTCGACCTCTTACGCACTTTCGAGTTGGCAACACGCGATATCATTGGCGGAGGACAGCCATCGACACGATTTCTATAATATATTAACTCGAACTACTGCACTCGGCGTTTCGACGAGATAAGGCGCCAAACTGGGGCAAAGTATTAAATCAAAAAAGGCAGAAAAAATTTATACTCGCGAAATAATATAACAATAATATTGTAATTTACAATGGCGACGAGCCATACAAACGTCATCGGATCTTCCAGTTGCCATCGTGTGGCGCGTCACCGGTCGGAAATGCGAGCCGACGATTTGCACGATCGCGACGACGACGGTGCACGCGGATGTTCCGCAACTGCTGATCGCGGCGGACAGGAAGAACGGGTTCCGAAGCCGGCGGGCGACGACGACAACAGCGTCACTTCGAATATCGCGCAGCGGCCATGCGGTGACCGGGAACACACCTGCGGAACAGACCACGCGGTGTCCCATATACGCGTAGTATAATATAATAACGTTGCGATCTGTTTGATCAGCGGCTACACAACACCTGTCCTGTTCGTTGCTGACTCGCGTGATTTCAAATAGTATCACGTTCGAACGTTGCTGATTGTTTGTTTTGTTTTTTACTGCGGCGACACAACTTTTTTCGGAGGGGACTATATTACAATATGTTAGAGCACGAGTCGCATAGTACCTAATATATATTATATTATTGGTGAACACTGCGCCGGCGCTATTTGCAGTGACTATTATATTATTATGTTTAAACATTTAAAATAAACATTTTCGACATTATAAATAATTATGGCACGGCCATTGTAATGTGACCGTAATAGGACATTAAATACCTCATACGTGGTCTCGACGGTCGACAGACTGATTGACAATACTCTGATGTTTAGAAACTGTATTTTTGATTTGTTGAAAAATTTTACGATTTTTCGATCAAGAATCAATCAAAATATAATTTTTTGTTTATCGAGAACGTCGCACTTATGTCCGTTGTTTAGGTTATTGTACGAATGACAGTGAAGGTTTAAGTTCAATAAATTACATTTAATTTTGTTAGTCCGTAGACCATATTTGTATTATCAAATTTAAAGACAACATATTCTCTGTACTCGCAAATGTTTTCCAATGTGTTTAGTTGAAACCGAGTGATTAGCTGATGAATTAGGCCACGGAATGGTTACGTCATTGAAATAGTTAGGTACTTTACTTGCTACTTGCATTACATGTCTTATTTGTTCGCGGGAAGAAACCTTTTTCATTTTGTTATTCATAGAATACGAGGCTTAATTATTATGTTTTCCACACCACTTCACACTGATCGATAATTATTGATTTGCAAAATAGTAATTATAGGTATAATCGTTAAATTAATATATTGTACATAAATTATGATATTTTTTCGTGGTATATAATGTCATATTTTATAACCGTTTAATGTTGCGATTAAAACCGCATAAACGACCAACGATTAATAACGACGAAACACGAAAGGCTTACAGACAACAGACCTATTGTTGATCTGCATCGTTTTAACTATACTATAATATTATACCGCATAATCGAACATTCTGTAATCACAAACAATTTAGAAAGTTTACGAAGATGTAAATAAATAATTTAAAAAAATTGTTTAAACTTATACCTGCTCTCAGCTCTGCCTACCACTTTTTGTTGATTAGATTATTGATGCAACATCATCCGAATAATGATGGGTACCTGAAAGAACTTGTAAGTTGTTAGTGTATTACCTATATACTTTGTACCACTTACTACTTTCACTCTGCAACTACATTACGCCATCGTTGCGATGCACTGCATTAGATAACGACGAAACGGTCATTGTCGTCCGGGGACATACGCAGAAAAAAGTTTTGGGGGGTGTTTTTGAAAATCAGTTATAAAAAATTAGAACTATTTTTTTAATAAACTTTTTATGAAAATTAGCTATACCTACCAGTGGCGGATTAAGCTATTTGCCGCCGTCTCAAATTTTAACATAATATTATAAATATATTTTATTTTTTATTTTTTAAGTGCGCCAAATTTGCCGCTCCAATCACCTGATTATTTTGCCTGTAGGGTAACCTGACGCTGATACCTACTTTTTTTAAGTATAAACATTGATATAAAGAAAAAATTACAATACTAAATCTAATTTTCGCGAAGTTTTAGCCATTATGTTAAGAATATCTTCACTAAGAATGTTAAGTCTTTTGAAGATTATAATCGTTTAAAAGTTTCATTATATATATCGAAAAAATAAATGATATACATATGATTAAATATCAATTAGTGTAGATCGAGTGAAGAGTGTTTGGTACACTCAATACCATACATCGTTTTGGCGCGTAAAATTTACGGTCGCCCGACGATTCACCATTCGATTCGTCCAACGTCTTGATATTATGTGGCCCGTCAAATTCACTATTACCGGACGACGCGCGTCTTCGCCGCGGTGATGCAATAAAGCCGGCCGGTCATCACCTTCTTGTAATTATTGTTCCGTTGTGCTTCTTATTATTGTTATCATTGACGTTAATGTCACATATAGTCCGTGACCCGATGTCAGTGATGTCACCACATCATTTTGATACATAAATACATAATAAATATATATATATATATATCGTCACCATCACGGCTACAGTCAGGATATATATTTATGTATATGTGGATCTCGTTCAGACTGTTCAGTACCGCCGTGTCACTGCAACTAGACACTGTCACTGCATTCAAAGACATGTTGACCATCGGTTGTGTGTTCCCGCAATCCATGTCACACGAGATTTGTTTTTTTGCTTTATACAATATGTTGTTGAGACGTCTCCGACACCGACATCGTATGTTTGTACGATCGCAAAATACCATTTGCGATTTTGATCGGCTGCTTTATCGGTCACCGTATTATTTTTATGCGTCCCCGATTGCGTTCGGCGGTTCGTCAGCCTCCGCCGGCCGTGTCGCGACAGGTATAAACGTCGTAAACCGGGACGTT
Source organism: Schizaphis graminum (assembly GCA_020882235.1). Classification (NCBI taxonomy): domain Eukaryota; kingdom Metazoa; phylum Arthropoda; class Insecta; order Hemiptera; family Aphididae; genus Schizaphis; species Schizaphis graminum. The sequence goes on from CM037032.1 coordinate 92,485,731, forward strand.
TTTATTTTGACATGCGTCCTATATAGTGTGCCACCGCTTCGCGCGGCGACTTACTCGACGTTAAACGCTTTAGTACGTTTTTAATGTTTTTATCGTTGCTGTCCGGCTTCTTCGCCGGCTGTCCCGTCGCCGCCCGCCAACTTTTATACCGTTTGTCGTTACACCTCTGTACGCGCGATGCGGTACATTCTCGCTCTAACTATATATACACCGTTATTATCCGCGTGACGTTTCGTGTCCATCAAGCAGTCGGTCGCATTGTTGCGTAACGATTAATTGTCGATCTCACGTAAATTAGTATAACGATTGCTATATAACTGCTATTGGCGCCGTTAATAAGGTAGCACCGTTGTCCACTCCGGTACCGCTTATTATAATACGCAGCCACACCGTGTCGCCGTCGGGCCGCTCGATTGTAAAAGGCGGGTGCCGTTCGGCTGGCCGCCGTGCACAGGGGGTGTATAACGCGTCCATAACCGAGCATGCTCGACCCGTGAACTCGTCACACCACGGGATACCGGAAAACGCGCGTTGGTGACTTATCGCCAGACTCCGTGCGCCTCCTCTTTCTCAGGGGTACCTATAATCTCTGTCGTCCTATCCGACGCGACTTCTTCAACTAAGAACTGCAGCAAATTTTGCGTACGTCGTCGGTTCGTCAACTGCTCTATCTTCAATGCGCGAAATCATTGTATTGCGATAGTGATAATATACGATTACCGATGATTTCATTAATAACAGGAGGTGAGTCGTCGGTGTATTCGATTTCATTGATGTTGGCTGATTCGTAGACTGCAGCCATATTTTATTCTTGTGTGGTGTACGGGTGTTTGACGTTCAACTCTGAATTGCAAATGAACTAAATTCTGATTTCGTCCTATCCAGACAACGAGTACAACGTTTGTTTTTATTATTACTAGTCAGTAGTCAGCTATAGTGTAATGTTCATTATTCTTAACTGGCCGTTATAATAAAGATATTAGGAATTAACGCCTTTTTTATTTTCTATAGACGATCATTTTTATGTATAACACGCAGTATACTTACAGTAAATAGAATATTATATTTTAATATCTTAACGAGGATTTGTATTATTTTGTACTCGTTTTATACTTTTAAGAAGGGGTCTTTTTTATACATAATTTTTCTTCTTTCAATTTAAGTATACAGTCATACAGACATATTTTTCCAATGAAACTATGTAATTTGAAAAAAAATCAGTGTTTGATTCAATGAGTAATGACTAGAAATCGTCATCATTTACAATGAGTGTCGTCAGAAAGTCGGCGATGTGTCCGCAACAACCATAATATTATATTCCACCCCAACACACACTCCACAACAGACTTTTTGCAATTCAGTCGGCTGCATATTTTTAAGTAGATGTAATTTTTAGATTTAACTTTATTTTCAAATGTCCATAATGACGTGATTTATTTTTGTGAAACAAATGTCTTTACCGATTTTACATTTTATATAGTTATATATATAGGTATTGTGACAAAAAGTATTTCGAAGTATGAAAAGTTTATAATCAGCTATAAGAATCATAATAACTTAACTTTCAGATTGTTATACACGTATAATAAATAATATAATAGGAAATTTATGTGAATTTAAAATTTTATATATTACGGCGAATATTGACATTGTGTTAACTGAAAAATTTCGTTATGATATACCTAATGACATGTTCGTTTGTTAACACATGGGAATTTTGGTTTCGAATTTTTCTTTTGCTTTGCTAAAAGCGTCTAATATATTTCTTGATATATTTTCAGTTTCAGCGTCTACTGCAGATGCCAATTTTACTAATCGGGACTGATCGATCTGTAAAGCGATTGATCATTAAATTTTATACTTTATTACTATACAAATATATTTGAATACTTAAATACTTAGATAGGTATAAATATATAATATACAATATTAGGCATTAAGTGAAAGCTGTTAGTCTATAAATACTCAAATACAGAGACCAATTTAGGTAGTTATTTTGAAAAATATACTAAATGAAGATTTCGCATAAAAAGTTTTACTGTGATACAATAATTATAAGACATTTGTACAATTATTAATTAAATTCTTTCAACATTTTAAAACATAAGTAGGTATTAACTATTAAGTATCAGTAAACTGTAATAAAAATGTATAATACGTGGATATAATAGGCTATACATAATATAAAATATAAATTATATTCAAAACCTAGTTACATATTATAAGAATGCAATCACAATATCTTAATACTTACGTTATTGAAGAGTATATCATATGCAGCTTTATTACAAACATTACGAATTAGTGATTGAAGTAATTTTAGTGCAAAAAACCTTAGATCGGGTTCAATTTTCGCGTTAACTGAATCTTTAATGTCATTATTTATTACAGTTACTAATTCGGCATTTATTATTTGTGATGATGTTTTAACTGTACAATTGCTTACGTTGTATAATGCAGAATACGATATTCTAAAAAATGAATTTTACAATTAAGTTAACTATTATAATGAATATTAATGATTTAGCTGATACCTGTTGTACACAATAATTATTTGATTACGATAATATTATGACAAAATAAAATCAAGTTCCCTTAAACTTGAATTTATTACTGCCAGTGTAGAATACAATTAATATAGTATTTCTTAACTTTCTTAACACTATGGACCATATACTTATAGAATTGCCGTAAGGCCATGTATTTTAGAGAGACCTGTTTCATATATAGATATAAAGATAGATCACTTTCTTTTACATATTTTAAGTTAAAAAATAAATAAAAAAAAAAAAAAAATACTACATCGTTCGATGGCTGTAATGTAACGATAAACAAGGAGTAATATTATGATCAGTGACAAATATAATAGTTATAGTTTTTATTAAAAAAAATGTGAATATTAAGTCATAAAAAAAACTATTACATAGTATATTGTACATTGAAATTTAGAGAAAAAAAAATCTAAAAGAAACATCATGGACCTCAGAAAAACAACTTAAAAAAAATATATATATTTGAAGAAATATATATTAATTATTAATTACTCCACCTAGTTATATCAAGGATAAATTTTGCATTTTTATTTATTCATAACATTTGCTATACATAACAGCTGATAAATTTATAAATCAATTAAAAATAACAATTGGTTTAATTTTAAATAAAAATCTTCAACAACAAATGTATAATAATAGAATAAAAAATAAAATTGCACAATTTCATAAAATTATTATTCATAATTCTTGAAACTATTAAGATTTTAATATTTATTTAAATGACTGTTTACTTTTTCAACTGGTTTGCAGATGGAGATGGAATACGAATTAGTATACAAATTATAAGTCGAATCACATTTTTACCACTATTAGTTTGTGAAAAAAATCGTCGACCTGCGTCCACCGTTGACAAATTGGCTACCAATCCGATGATACTCAGTACAAATCTTGTTTCTTCCGTATCCGTAATAGGTATTTTTGTTTGATAAGTATCATTAAATGATGTGAGTACACCGCTCATAATTTCAGATAGCTCTAATATTTTTTGCTGTAGAAGTAATAAAAAAAAAAAACATAAAATTTTGAATTACAGTACATAGGTTTACAATTCGTTTAGTAAATATATTATCAGCTTTTATCGTGCAAAGATAAATAAATAAATCTACGCATGATTTACAGCGAAGGTCACAGTTTTAAAGTTATGTCTCGTTATTATGAGTGATTTTAATACGGAAGTATCTTTGTATAATGTACTTAATACTTATTATAGTACTGACAGGATTATAAATATAAATATTTTCAAAAACAGATTTAATAAAAATAAACATAAAATTACACAAATATGTTTAGAAAATACTTCAGAATGTATTATATTATTATGTATCATAACTTTTAACATTTTAAATACTATAAAATTAACTTTTTTGTATTATTGTTTTATTGTATAAAAATACTCCTTATCGACAAAATCGATTTTTTTATTTTACTGTAACTCAAAAACCAATCATTGTAAATACTTGAAATTTTCACAAAATGTTTATATTATGGTTATCTCTTTACAGTTAAATTTTCAAAATATTTTGACCATTTTTAAGCTACTTATAGACAATTGAAATTTTCGACTTTTCTAAGTTTTTTTTCTTCAAATGCCGATAAAAATTTTTTGGGTGGCCAGAAAATCTTGAAAATTTAATACAAGGTTTCTTATAAGTTGTTCTTAAAGTGATAAAAAAAATCCGAAATCGTTAGTCACAATTTTTTTTTTAAGTGCTTAAAGTTCAAATTTATACGAAATATGTCAAAATTTAAATTAAATTTCATACGCTCATTATGCGTATGTTGGCCAAATACTTTTTTTATTAATAAACAGATACTATAAAGTAACTATAGTAACATATAGTAACTATACTATTTGTTTCAAAATAAAATATATTACAATATTTAAATAGAATATATCCTTGATTGACAAATCATCTCCGTTCAGAATCATTTCTCGTATACAATGATATTCATCATTGCATTCAAATTTAACCTACGCTAGTCCGAGGTCCACCCCACCCCCTAATGTACAGCAGAGCGATACTCACTTACCCGCTTTTTTTATTATTATTTTTAAATTAAATTGTAAATTAAGCTTTAATTCAAGTAAAAATATTTTAGCATAAAGCAGTTCTTAATACTAAAAAATGTGTTTCCAACAAAAAATTGAAACCATTATTTTATAAATTTGTTTTAACTACCGATTCTGCAGAATTTATGAAATTATAGTCTATTTGATGTATTCTATGTAACTGTGTTTAATTTTAACTCTATACCTATTATAGAATTCTACAATTCATAAACTTTAAAGGTAATTTTATTTAACTATTACCAAACTAAATAAATATTATTGTCATGAAATTAAAGAAATATTATAATATTAAAAATGTAGAACAAATAGGTAGCTTCCTCGACTCCTCGTTCGCAAAATAATCAGTGCGACATCCGTCATTTATGCTAGTAAAACCACGCAAAATATACATTTGCATATTCAAAACCCGTATTTTTTAATATGGCCCGTGACCTTACAACTGTGGTCTGTGGTCCGCATATTTATATTTTTTAAATTATTTTAGATGTTTTAGTAACGATATAATATTACATGACCTGCATGTAAATATATATATATACCTGTATATATAAACATATTAACGTAATGAATTGCAAAAACTACAAACAACCCAGTCATTGATTTTAATACAGAAATAACTACCTACAAAGTACATACGTATGATAATATGTTGAATATTTTTCCTTCCAAACATAACATCACTGTAATAATTGGTCATCTGGGAATAGTTATAATTAACTAGTCAGTCATAAATAGTTGTGATTAGTGACGTCGTTAATTTTATCATTATTATTAATCTAATTTTCAATGGGATACACATAATAATAATTATGATAAGCCCATAAGCTATTTTAATCAATAATGATCTTTTTACTCGTAAATGATGAAACGTATTTTTGATTTGTGCATTAGGTATGCCTTTCCCAATAATATTGTTAAGACGAACTAGATATGCTAATTCCTGTACTCAGACACCCTCCCACCATAAATTACGTCAATGAATATTGACTACAATACATATCTCATAAACCAAATCATTATTGACAAAAACAAAACCCCTGCATGGCTAATATGAACTTATAGTATCAAATTTTATAATTTAAACGACTTAAATAACTGTTGCAATACTTATAAATCAAGCTATACAAGTAAAGAATTTATCGTGGTTTAACACTTAAAAAAATCGATAAGACCTGGCACGAAATACAAATAATAATATACGAGTAATCTATAACATAATATAGAATAGATTCTAATATTTTTCTTACTTTTCCCGATGATTTTTTAATCTTATCTAACAACCTAAACCTGACCATAGTTCTAACATTATTATTGTCTATTATTACCTATTTATTTACGATAGTTTTCCTCATTCGTTACACACTTACACCTTGATGAGTACATTTTAGTTTTAATCTTATTAAGTTTATTTACTTTTATAAGAATTATGTTGATGACGTCTGGGATTTGAGTGGCTTTCCATAAACAATAACCTAATATGCACCCAGCCTTTGAACAAAATTGAGATTGTTGTTTTAGCTGAGATTGGAGTTTCATCGTCTGAATTTCCAATCGACCGATTGTATTTTGTTGGCAACGCCATTCATGTTGCATCAACAAATATTTTGATTTCCATACTTCTTTTTCAACGTCTTAAAATACATTGTATAATTAAATTAAACGCTTAATTATGTTATTAGAGAAACTGGTGCAATACATTACACCACTACCTGACAATCTAGTTATATAAATTAATTTGGTTGTGTGTTCATAAATGATAAAATAAAATGTTATAGTGAAATTCAACTTCAAAAAAATGTGGTAAATTATTTTTTATTTTACCTGTATTTCTACAATCTTTTTCCATATTTTGATACTCGATGTTTTTTTTAATTTACTTATTATTTAGTGTTTATTATATTAATAAATATAATTAATAAACAATAAACATGTCTTAAATTTATCAATAATTTTTTACATAACAACGTATTTACAAAATCTAAAAACAAAACTTTAATTGAATTGCATTATATTGAAGTTTATCAATTTAAATCTATTATACCTAATAATATAAATGTATAGCCATATAGGAACGTACTACAATAGTAGATACAATACTGTATGTGTTGTTTGGGATATTTGAGTAAATAAAAATAATTTTCAATCCTTAATAATATTATAAAAACATATATTTCATATCAAGTTCAGTGGCATGAGTTGTTTTAGCTAAACGTTTTAAGAATAAATAAGCAAAATGAGTATTAGTGTTAGATCTTAATTAAATTATAAAAAAATTTAAAAATGTTAGTTTTTTAAAGATTTTTCTTTAAGATATTAATAAAGTATCTATATAATAAAAATCTGAATGAATAACTTAATTGTTTAAATTATAAACGTATAGATAATTTAATTCTCATTAGGTTCATTACGCCATTTTTATCAAAGATGAAAGATAGCTATAAGCAACAGTGTTAGACAAGGGTTTGGCCGAATGCATGAATTATTAATATTTAATTTTAAATCAATAGTATTTTGTACCATTGAGTCGCTATCGTTTAAAAAAAAATCTTAGAAACTATAACAATAAATGTTAAACAATAATTTATTTTATTTATGTATGACGTATTTTTTTGTAATATTGGTTAAACTTTCTATAGACAGAAACTTGGAATTAGACTCCGAATAGATAATTGTTTAAAGATTAATTTTTATCGAAAATTATTACCAATAATATAATTTGACGGTCTGTCAGCCTATATCCCTAAATATATTTTATAATATGTATTTTATTATAATAGCTATTAGAGTAATATATTTTACTATTAGTATTACAGTAGCAGGTAGGTTAAATTAATTATTGCCAAAAATATTGCATTTATTATATTATTAATATTTTATTTTTATAATTATGTATATTTATGCCATATTTGTTATTAACTTTTGAGTTAATAATAGTAATAGGTAACTTAATATAAATCTGTAAAACAGTGTTAATGTAAATAGATTAAGGGTCATTGTATAAATAGATAATATCTTATTATCAATTTACATAATTTGAAAATGTCATTGCGTATAATAAAATTCATAATAATATACATTAAGTTTTTAAGTCGCCAAAATAATCTACTTTTTGAATAAATTAAAACAAATAATTAACATCTTTAAAATACGTAATTTTATCCAAATTTAAATTACAAACATATACAAAAAAAGTAACAACTTTTTATAAGGAACATGTGTTACATTTTCACGCATTATTATTGTGTAATATTATGTTAATAATTAATATGATTGGTTTACATCATCATAACAAATAGTATGTAAACATAAATCTAAACTATGTGGTTTATTTAGATTTAGTATTGTTTTGAATCTTTGTGATTTTATTAATACTTAATGATTTAGCGATTTCTAAGTACACGGAGGACGGAGGTCATCATTATCATTATTTCGATACATGAATATTTGATAATTAATAATACTAAAATACATGTCTGTATTTAGTGTATGTATGCTATTATTCCATTCCCTCTACCATGTATTGGTTAATGCATCATACGAGAGGTCAAATACGAGGCAGCGTACAATAGAGCAAGTTTTACCTGTTACGTAGCCATCCTATTCTGTAAGATCATTATTTGTTTTCATTTCAAACAAGTAGTAGGTACTTATTTTACAGAATCTAAGCAGTCCCAGTGAATGAAATTTTTAAGTGCTGTTCATTCGAGGTAAGATAAATCAATTGATTACTATTTAGTAATTTAATTTAAAACTACATATAAATATTAAATTAATTTTCTATTATTACTACCATACATTTTACGCTTTAATTAAATATAATTATTCATTTTTAGATTTTTTTATTTTTATTTGAAATAGTCGTACTTTTAACCAGAAATATTATACAGATTATTAAAATATTTTTAAATATGATATTTACTTAATATAATTTATTCAATTTCTTTTATGCTTATATATTAAATATTTACCAAACTATAACTTTAGTATAGTTATTAGTTTCTATTATATACTATACAGTTGACATATATTATAAGTACAAATAAATATTTAAGTATAAATAAATAAAATAAAATAAAACATAATTTGGTCAGAATATATAGGCATAATATAGTACTGAAAACTTTGTTAATCGTGTATACTCTATCGTATAACTCATTGGTTTATTTGTTTGATTTATTGTGTAGTTTACGAATAATAGGTAAATTTGATAGGACGACAGAATAAAATAATATAGAAATCAGAAATAATTATTGATGGGTCAACTCAGTGGACGCCGAATTCTATGTTTAGGACATGCCACACCCTGACCACTTTTTTTTAAATGTGTCCAGGGACAGGGTTACCACTGAAGCGGCCAAATGTCTATACAGTTTACAATGCAAATTACACATTTGTATACCTAGTACAGTTAGTACAAACAATGTTTATCTAATTACTAATACATACAATTTTTATATAGGTACTATAAATACGTATTTATAAAATTGTATGTATGTAAATCACTTTATGTGTAAAATAAATTGCGATGCGTTATACATTTTTCTTTTGAAATTTAAACAAATTACATTGGTTTTTTATACTATAATAAGTATACATATAGACTTGAGGCCGTTGGATTTTAATTTGGCTTAATTTCATTTTTAAAAGTTTGGCATCACTGGTATCACTGTATCGACTCTACGATATTTAGGATATTTGAACTGTCTGAAAAAAAAAGATTGATTATTTTTGTATTATTACTATAACTTAAAAGTTTTCAATACATTAATATATACCTATGCAAAAAACTTTTATTTAAAAAAATGTTTATTGATTTATCAACCAACTAAGTTATAATAAAATCGATTATTTTTTAACATAAAAAAGGACCTAACCAGCAAACACTGGAAACAATAATTTTAATAAAAAAAATAACAGTTCAAAATTGTATGCGATTTGATATTAATAATATACATTAAAATAGTTTTAAATTTTTTTCTATATTTTGATCTTATTTTTTGTTGGTTTAAGTATAATATTATAATTTTTGTGCAGCACTATCCTAAAAATAAAAAAATTAGGTATTTCGTTTTTTTCGTTGTCTTATAAGTATTTTTTAAGGTTATTAAACTACCATTTATCTATACCAGTAGACAACACAATGCTTAATGCTTATTCGAGCTATAAAATAAAAATACATATTAATATAACTATAAGTCAACGCCTGTAGATTACAGTATCCACATTTCACCAGGGCTTTTGCAATTTTTTCCAACCTTTCACTAGAGAAGTCTTTGAACGTTCAAAACTTTGACTGGAATTATATCAATGGCGTCATTTGTGATTAGTAGGACTGCAATTTGTACATTCGCATCCAGTTTTTTTTTTTTTTAAGACTCGTTTGTTAAAAAAATAATAATATATGTGCTGCCACTTAGAAAATTGTTTTGGTATTGATTATAGGTTAATGTTGGCTTACATTAAAATACATAAATCATTACATCACTATATAATATTGTAATATGTATGTTATAGTTGGATGTTTTCTATTTTAATATATTTTTGTCCTCACGCCTATATACACATAATATATGTGTACATAAATAAACTAACATTAAATATATACAGTAGACAATATCATGACAATAGCTAATATGCATATAATTAAAAATGTAGCGTGTAAGCTCTATAATAATTATTGGAAACGCTATATATTTTATAGAGTTATAATAATTAATCGTATCATATAAATATTTGTAACAACATCGTGACTAATATAACTAATAACATTTTTATTAGATAGAGATTATAACCGTGCCGACCATTTTATCGCCTTTATAATGACGGAAATTAAAATATTTCTAATAATATGTAGTGTGTCGTATATTTTGAGTTATGACGCCATATTATGATGGCTATGGATTATTGTTTTGTAAAAATTAGGAAATACAACTTTTTTTTATGTACTAACCTAATGTCTTTATACATTTTATAGCTAGTGCACAATGGTACTATATTTGAGATGAATTAATTTTTACCTATAAATCGACGCTAAATCTAATATTATATAAAGTGATGAAATGATGATCATTGACTATTATTATTGATACAGGGTTAGGTATACATTTTACTTGGCATAATTGGTAAACAACTACGAGAAAGGGATAGGAAAAATTTAAATCATAACCCAATCGTTTGTTTTTAATTTTTATACACAAGTCACATACTTAACTCATTGTATAGCTTAGAAATAATTCGTAGGTACCCATATCATTAAATAATATTAAGTACGAAAGAGTTCATTTTTTATAACGGTGTTATAACTTGTCTAAAAAATAATAATCTAGTGATAATCCTGTAATCATTATTTATTTGTATATCCCAGATAATAATGTGATATAACGTTGACAATGATTAATGAATTGCATTCTTTCTTTATATTTGGAAGATTTAAAGATTTTTACTATTGACATATTTAAGAAGGAAAATGATGATAACTTTCCCCTCGAAATAATTTCGGAGGTGCAAATGCCCCCCTCTTTTGATAACCGTCCGCAATTACACCACTTTTATTTATACAAAGAGTAAAATAGACAACTACAAAATCTAATCAATAACATTGCGAGGTGATAATAAAATTGTTTCAAAACGTATATTCATTATTCATATACGAAACCAGTAACCACAGCTCAAACGTTGTGCTATACACGCTAATGCACTGAAAATAATAAGAAACGTCGAGTTAAGCAATCTATGGCACCATAGTAATACTGCTGGTGATGAAAATCGACGAAAAAAACCTTTATGATGAAATCACCAGAGAATATTTCCTAAAAGAACGCAATTATTAGACGGAAAAATCAGTAAATAACGAAAACTACTAGAACTAAAATTCCCACGACAATTATTTCAGTATATAATCGTATTATAGACATTTGTATTCTACAATACGCGCTTAAAAAAAAATATCGTGTAACTATTCTAATATCTACTTATTCTACTTAATATTCGATATATGACGATGTTATAATATTATACAGATGGGCAATGGACAACAATGCGCACACATTACACATTACATAATTCAAAAAATCACAAGTACAACCTGTGGACAACCGGTTGTAGAGATAGCTACAAAATCAAATGAAAAAAAATGAAAATGAAGTACATTATTATACGCTTTAGTTTGAATGTAGAACTTATATATTAAGCTAAATAGCCTAAGTATTGAAACAATAATATCATTAATACTCAATAACAATGATGATTTTGAGTACCTATAGGTACTTCATATCAGTAATTTATGATTTATGAAATGTTTTCATAACAATTTTTTTTATTTCACTGAATTTTATCATTTATACTATAACGATAAGTTTTTACGCATATAGCATGTATCATAATTCATAAAATCATAAGTCTCGTTAAAGGAAAATAATAATAATAAAGAATAAAGTGGTTTATCGACAAAATTAATATTTTTTTCCCTCGCGCTCGCATAAATATCAATTAATTATAGAGTAAGGTACCATAAAATAAACCACTTTCCATTATACTATCATACTGTAAAATTAGTAATTACTAATTAGTTATATATAGTGGTCAAGTATATACATTATAAGTATATTATTATGATTTTATTTCTCATATAATTATTATTAAAAAAATGTTATTTTAATAAATTTCCCGTTCTATACTTATACATTAACATCTAATATTCACACGACTTAATGATAGGTTAAATTGATAAACTTAGTTTTAATTTTTTAATCTGTCACAAAAATCGTCATTTATCACTGCCTATTATATGTACATATATACACATAAACACACACAGGGTCTTCTAAATATTGTGTGACAAAATAAATTGTGGGGATTATGATGATTGTTATAGCCGTTATACGCGATCCCCAACATTTTTGACCCTATATCAGTATACATATATTTAATATTCGGTGTATTGAGCAATTCATAATCCGAAGTTCCGTTTATATTGTCAGAAAATTATGGAAAACTCAGACATTTGACATTGATTGTTAAACAAACTCAAGGACTCATCCGGTGTATATAGTGATGATGATAATAAATAGTATTATAATTTATAATAATTACTAGGTACACTATTTTCACAATTTTAGTTAATTAATATTAAATTATCAAATCGACGTAATACCTATATGTAATAAATATTTATGCATAAATGAACTTATTTAGTTAACAACAAAAATAGGTTCAAGTCTAAATATAATAGTAGGGATTTTGGAGACAAAACTAAGTTATAAAAACATTATAATATTATTATAATTCACAAACTTTACTTAAAAAATTTACTGTAGTTTGAGTGGTTAATATTTATAATAGGATTATATTCCATATATTCCTTGTGTTAACTATTAATTTATTTATGTTTCAGTTTTTTATTTTTATATATATATTTGATAATTGCTAAACATTATTTTATAAAGATGTGTTTTATTTATTATTGTTAAATAGGTATACTATATACATATATGTTAATATGTTATTAAAACCAAATGTTAATCTAAATTTCATGATATTATCAATTTATATATATAAATAAAATATATATAGGTTTTTACAGTTATTTATTATTTTAAATAAACAGAAATATTATTTTTACTACATGTATTATTTTAATGATTTGCAATTTCGTCTTGGCAAAGTAAATTTATTGTTCTTATTTAATTTGCTTATAATATTATTATTTTACCTTATCTATAGGACATAGTTTAAAATATATTTACTATTTAAATTACTTAAATTATTATCTCATTGACCTCGGATTTATGGACTATTGTAATGTATCGAATTTTTTACCAGATTTGGTTCAAAAAATATTTTCTTTCTTGTTTTATAAATTTAAGACTCTCAATACAAAATATATTAATAAATTATAACTAGAGTATTATTAAATACTAAAAAATTAAAATTAGTAATAAATAATTAAATTAACATATATTTTATTGAATTGTGATTATAATTATTGTCAAATATCGCTACTGCAAGTACCACAACCAATGATAGTACCAACGATTTATATTTGAGTGAAAAAATTATCTCATTTGACAATATAAAATAAATGGCAAACATAAAAAAAGGAAATATATAAAGAAAAAATTATTTTATTTGGAAATATTCTATAAAAATTCTACAAATTTTTGTGAAATACTAAAAATTAATAACTATAAGATTTAATTGTATTTTAATAAATTTTTTCGTTGGTATTTTTAATTCTAGATTCGGATTATCCTATTATTATTATATTACTATTTTATAATCTGGACAAAAGACCTAAAGAATAAAAGAACATAAATATATTAAAATATTTAAAATCATGATTTTTTTAGATTCTGAACGGAGTGAAGAATGTGTTGATTTTACAATGATGTTTGTTTTTTTTTTTTGTGTCTGACGACAACATTTTAAGCAGTAATAATGCTCCGATTTTTGACTTTGACTTCAGCCCCTCTTTGAATAGGAAAATTCATCTAGTTGGTACATTGGGGGGGGGGGGGAGTCAAAAGTAAACATTTTCAAATAGTTTTCAAAAAAATCGATTTTTTTATTTTGCTGTAACTCAAAAACCAATCATTGTAAATACTTGAAATTTTCACAAAATGTTTATATTATGGTTATCTCTTTACAGTTAAATTTTCAAAATATTTTGACCATTTTTAAGCTACTTATAGACAATTGAAATTTTCGACTTTTCTAAGTTTTTTTTCTTCAAATGCCGATAAAAATTTTTTGGGTGGCCAGAAAATCTTGAAAATTTAATACAAGGTTTTTTATAAGTTGTTCTTAAAGTGATAAAAAAAATCCAAAATCGTTAGTCACAATTTTTTTTTTTAAATGCTTAAAGTTCAAATTTATACGAAATATGTCAAAATTTAAATTAAATTGCATACGCTCATTATGCGTATGTTGGCCAAATACTTTTTTTATTAATAAACAGATACTATAAAGTAACTATAGTAACATATAGTAACTATACTATTTGTTTCAAAATAGAATATATGACAATATTTAAATATAATATATCCTAAACTAACAAATCATCTTCGTTCAGAATCGTTTTTCGTATACAATGATACCTATCATTGCATTCAAATTTAACCTACCATAGTCTGAGGTCCACCCCATCCCCTAATATACAGCAGAGCGATACCCACTTACCCGTTTTTTTAAAAATATTTTTTATATTTAAATATTATAAAAATAAATTAACCCTTAGTATTCCAAGATAACGTATTTCTAGAATGTTTTGTGAAGCATTTCCAAACAAGATTATTTTTCCTTGTACTTAGCTGTACTGTCTATACTACCTATATAGTATCCTTCATAACCTATTTTTTCACTACACAAATGAAAATGTTTTTAAATTAATAGAAGAATAAAAGAACTACACATTAACACATTGGTGACTGTCAACAAACTAAATTTGGCTTACTAAAAATAATAGCGCACATAAAGATTAGGAATAAAAAAAATATAAAAAGTTTTAAAACGGCGCAGAAAATATTATCTTAATAAAAACTTATTTTAGTCAACATTATACCTACATGTATTTTATTAAAGCAAAATAAAAGTATTAAAAATATTAAAATGAAATAATATTGTTTATTTTTATAAAAATGATTTTTTAAAGATATTTCATTTTTATTTTTTTTATTAACATTCGGCAAATTGAATACTAACTAGCAAAATAGCTAGTTGGCCAATAAAATAATTGGATTTGATTAGGCGTGTTATCGGACGAAATTTTATAATAAAATAGAGATTGAACTATATATAACTTCCGAATTTTTAATTTTATCAATTTTATTAATTTTAATTATAAAAATATGTATATGTTTATTGCATATAAAATACACAGATTTGGACAGATACATAAAATTATCAAAATACTGTAATAAGATTTTTAGCCCATTAATAAACGGAAATTATTCAGATTGCACGGGAATCCCATAGTTATTACAAAAATTATTCAGTCACATATTAGTCATTTTACAATTAAACTTTGTTTTTAGGTACTTAAGCGAAACGTCACGATGGCGTTGGCCGCAGAACACAATAGCGTGACTTCACTGCTAGCGCTCCTACAATTGATACTGTTTATTACTTTCTCGTCATCCGAAGCGGCGTCAACGGGTTCGTCAGGTTCAAAAACGCCTGTTCTTCTCCGGACGTCAGTTATGCATCCCGCGTTTGAATCTGCCGGCAAAACTGCTGGACTCAAAATTTGGAGAATTGAGGTAAAATTTCTTTTAAAATAATATTATATCCCTACGACCTAGATAATATTATTATAACAATGAAATATAAAAGTGTTACTTTTATTAAATATTTTATTGAAACTTTCTCTTTTCATACAACCAGATTGTTCGACGATTGTTCTGCTACATAATAATCTTTTATAATCTATTGTTGTTTATAAATTAAATCTATAAAATTTCAAGCTTAGTGTAAATTTATTGAGAATCACTTTAACGTTTAAAATAAATAAGTATAGCGTGTCTATTAAATAAATAATATCAACAAATTTTAAATTTGTACAGTGTTACTATTTTCAAGATAAATAATTTTCTAGAAAAAGTGTTTATATCTTTATTATGTTTTTTTTTCAAAAACGTTGTTTTATAAATAATTACTTTAAAATTCAAACAATTTAAACAACAAAAAATGTAAAAAATTGGTAAAGTGTCAATTCTTTTCGAGATATGTTTACTAATAGAAGAACAATACTATATATTTTTTAACTAACATTATTTAGATATAAGACAGAATTCAAAAATAATATCTAGTCACATCTACAATAATAATTTATTTTAAAATAAGAAAACTAGGTACTCATTATCTTTCCAATTTACCGAATTGCCACTAAATTCAACTAACAAAACCCATAATTTAACATAATAGTTATAAATAGACAATTAAATATACTAATTAAGTAGTATGGTAAATCGTTTTTCTTTTTTTCTTTTTTAAATTGGTATAGGTAGTGTCGTTTTATTAATTAGGTAGTATGTTTGTAAAGATATTAAATGTATTAACATTGAAATTAATTTTTCATGCTATTTTACCAATTAATATTAATGACAACAATTAAAAAAATTATATTTTGGAATAAAATAATTTAAACATAATACTATAAAAATATATATGTATACATGTATAGTATTTATTTTATACCTACTAAATATGTATTTCAAATTATCTTATATTTTATACACACAATATATATCATATAAAATAATATCTAATTTCTTAATACAATCAAAAAATATAGAAATAAACAGTAGAAAACCAATTAACCTATACTATGAAATTATATTGTATTATATAGTATTAATAGTGTATAGTTACCAATTTACTTACTATACCTACTATGTAATAATATAGTATCGAAATATGTCAGTATAGTTGCGTGTTTAAAAAAAAAAAAATGAATTTTATTTAAAACTATATTGATTAAAATAATATATTAAACGTAAGCACTAGGTATTGTACTCAATATATAAAAATAAAACATTATATTCATCATGTTAACGTGTTGTCATACTTTTTTTACATTTTTATTTTCACATCTGTTTTTAATTTATTAAGTCCTTGTATTTAATATAACAGTATTCATTAATATAATAATTTAACTGTACAAGGATACCATGTCCATGTGTGTACGTAAAAATTTGCAAGTTTCCAATTAGAAAATATTATTGTTGCACTACATATTTTGAATAAAAATATAACGTTTTCCTATTGTAGTAAGAGCATTATGTAATTACTATTTACACATAAAAAAAAGTTATAGATATTTTTTTAGTCTAGTTATAATAATAGGAATGAATAGGTAGTTGAATAATTAAAAGAGTTTTTTTATTACGATATGCTATTATCACATTATCTTTTGAACAAAGCTGCAAATATTTCGTGATGCATACCTAATCATATATTCATATTTACTAATAATAAATAATAATAATTTAATAAATTGTAATCGTGCAAGCATATATAAGTTATAACTGCATAATATTATAACATAACTCATCAGCTAGATTGTTGGTATTAATCGACGACTGTAGAGTGCAGAGCGAGTAATACCAACAATAGCCAAAAGTAGATATTTTGTTCGAAACTTTTTTTTTTGTTAATTTTAATATGAATAACCTTCAAAGAAACATTAATGTTTGTACATTAACGAACTCGCTTTTTATAAATAACATATATATATTTTTTTTTATATTTTATTAAATAGTTTTGAACATTTTTAGTATCCAATTAAGTATAAACATGCAGTATTTATATTTCTCTTGCATAAGTATTACATTTAATACTTTAAACTAAATTACCTAATTTATGCAGAATTTTTAAATAAATTAAATTATATTTAAATAATACATATACAGTTACATTAGGTGACTGTAAAGTGTATAAATTTGTCGAAAATATCGTTTTCGTGTTAATATAAATTTCTTACATAACATACAGTAAATTAATATGATACAATAATATGAAGTACCAAATTTTTCCAAGTTAGTTTTAAGGGAAAACACTGGTCTACCGTATATACAACGTACATAAATTATACATAACACTACACAATATTATGCTCAAAAATATCATAGGTACATTCATACGTATAACAACTATTTATCTTAAGAATACAATTTATAATGTAAGGTGGTAATAATTTTTAACGTGAGATAATAGATTTCAAGGTCAATTCATGTTTATTTTTTAAATAAATCTAGTGGTTACTAATTCTAACTGTAGAGATTTCAAACTGTTTTTAAATAACAAACAATTTTTATGATTTTATGATCCTTAATATAAAATATATATCTTACATTTAAAAGTTAAAATTTCCCACGACTACATAATACAATATTTATGTCTAGACTACTCGTATATGTAATTTATATTATATTTTCTTTAATGTTTTAAATCATATAAAACATTAAAACAAATATGTCTATACAAATATTAACATAATGCTTGAAATGATATAACTATGAATATTCCAAGTTATAGCTTATATAGATACATAAACATATGTTACATACAACTTGTATTACATACCCATTAAAAAGTTTGTACATACAAACACTTTTTTTGTAATAGCGATGACATTAAAGTAGGCTATAATCAGAACGCAAATGTTCAATACGCTTTCTTGGTATATCCAAAATAATAAATTTCTTAGTTTGAATAATATAATAAATCCCATTCAAACGTTCACACAAAAGACACAACAGAAATAAAATATATACTTCAATGATAAACCTCAAAAATTTAAAAACAATAATAAATAGTATTCTAGTAGATAATAAAATAATAAGTGTCTAATACCAAGTACTCGAGTATACCTAACAATAATCTGATTTTAAATGGACACTGGAAACGGTATCTAAATTATTTCTTATTTTTATTTTAGTTAATTGTGTACATTGCACACTTTAAAATAATGAGTACCAACATCTTAAGCATATAATTACTATATTATTATTGCCTATTAAAAAAAAAGTAAAATGTAAATTTTGCACTTATAAAATATAAATAAAACTTTCTATTTTAATTAAATGGTTTGCATTTTTTTCAAACATAACTCGGGTGAATATAGGCCATAATTTATATATTATTCAAATATTGAATCGTAAAAAACAAGCATAAATCAATAATAATTAATAACTCATTCTCTTATCTGATGAATTAAATATGAACAACGTTTATCATGATGATAATATTATGTACGTGTCATATAATATAGCCACGCACGTATACAGTTATTATGTTATCATAATATTATGTAGGTAGGTAAACCTAACTAGTAACTATACTAGTCTGTATAATAATATATAAAATATACCCTGAAGAAACTTACGTGTTAGTAATAAAATTATCAAGTCGACTAAGGCGAGCAAAATATATTAATTTGACAGAATTTTGGTAGCTTTTATAATTTGTAAAGGTCACGACTCCTAAAAATACAACACAATAAACAGAGAAATGTGTTAATAGTATACGAAAGTTAGAATAAGGGCAATGACTAACCATATAATTTATATATATGTATATATATAGGTAGCTATAATAGGTACATGGGTACATCAATGACTATTGTTTATACTTTATACCCGCCTTCGGTTTAAACTTTAAACGATAGTTTATAGTTTAAACAAATATCCTCGGTAAAGTGAATAAAATTAGATGATATGCGGGTTAACTTGTTCGATTTTTCTAATATATTACAATTTACAATTCATTTACCAGTATGATAATTAGTTGGATAATTGAAATAAACTGATATGTTTTTAATTCGTTACTCATACATAAACATAATTAGTAAGTACATCATGTTTATAATGTACTATTATTACGTATTATATCAAAAAATTAAATACAAACTTTTTAAGTTTGTTGAAAACTATAATACGAAAACTATAATACCTACTAATTACTATGAAATTTGAAAATAGCTCGTTTAAAGGCACCTAGGTACTTTAACTAAAAGTTATGTTTCAAACAACCTAGCGATAGAAAAAAATTCTTTTAACAGAAAAATTAAGAAAACTACTTATTCGAAAACCAATGACTATCTCGGTACATCATTAAAAATGTATTATGGATTGACATTCAAAAAGTAATGGAATTGTATTTTGATTGATGGAAAGTGGAAGTAGGTGCTTCGACTAGTTAGACTGTTTTAAACATAAGAAATATTATAATATTCTTAAAAAAAAGTAAGTCACGCAATAGAGTAAATAAATATAAATAGTATTTGAGCAAGGCGTTTTTTATATTATCTACTATATCTACTTTTTTGGCAAACTTAATCAAATAAATAATAATACCTGGGTGATTACCTTAATAGCTTGAAGGCTATAATTAATGTGGAGTAAACAATAGTCATGTTAGATGCATTTATGTAGTATGTGACATGTCGTGATGAGGTTAAACTGGTAGTTTAGTGAGATACAAGAATAACTTTGTTTTGTGTTGCTCTTAAACATCTTGCGATGGCCATGTTTATGATCTACAGTTTACTACAAAATGTCCATTCATTAATTTATTCATTGTTAATTTCCCCCTCCAAATCTGATACATAATTTGCGGGTAAACTGTAATAAAAGTGTTATAAGGTCTCGGGGTTACAATAATAATGTTGACGTGACATTGTCGCGAGTGGGTGAAATGGAGTTTAACAAGTCAGTAGCAAATATTATAAATATATATTTTAGATTCTGAACGGAGTGAAGAATGTATTGATTTTACAATGATGTGTGTTTTTTTTTTTTTTTTTATTATTTTTTTTTTTTTGTGTCTGACGACAACATTTGGAGCAGTAAAAATGCTTCGATTTTGGACTTCAGCCCCTCTTTGAAAAGGAAATCGGATCTAGTTGGTACTTTGGGGGGTCAAAAGTTAAAAATCGAATTTTTTATTTTGCTATAACTCAAAAACTAATAGATGTAAATACTTGAAATTTTCACCAAATGTTTATATTAGCGTTTTCCATACACAGTTAAATTTTCAAAGAATTTAGACTTTTTTGAGTTATTTATAGACAATTGAAATTTTTAATTTTTTTTAGTATTTTTTTTTAAAATAACGATAAAAATTTTTTGGCCGGCCAGAAAATCTTGAAAATGTAATGCAAGGTTTCTTATAAGTTGTTCTTAAAGTGATAAAAAAAAATCCGAAATCGTTAGTCACAATTTTTTTTTATAAGTGCTTAAAGTTCGAATTTATACGAAATATGTCAAAATTGCGAAAATTTGCGAGTAATTTTGTGGTTGAAAAATCGTAAAATTTTTTTCTTTTATAACTAAGTTTTGAAAATTTGTTGCAAGGTTCTCCATAAATTTTTCTTCAATTATCTGTAAAAAAAACTCGACCGGATTCAGACAAAAATTTTTTATGAGTGTTTGAAATTTAAATTTGTACAAACCCGCGTTAAATAACGGTTTAGCCTCAAACGATTTTTGATATTTGTTGTAATTCAAACTGTATAAGTCGTAAATACTTGAAAATTTTACCAGATATTTATATTGGCATTTTCTTTACGTGATTTGATTTTCAAAATATTTTGACTTTTTTTGAGCTATTTATAGACAATTGAAATTTTCAATTTTTTTTTATTTTTTATTTATAAATGTTGATAAAAAAAAATTTAGCTGGGACAAATTACTTGAAAATTTAATTGAAGGGTCCACATAACTTGTTCTAACTCTCATTTAAAAATTATAAAAATACATAGACACAATTTTTTTTTATTAGCATTTGAAGTTCAAATATTGACAAAAATTCGTCAAAATCATGAATATTTTTCACTATTTGGTAGTTAAAAATTTATAAATATTTTACTATCAAAAGCTAAGAATTGAAAATTTAATACTATGCTGTACATAAGTTAAGCTTAGAATAATTATAAAAAAGTTTGAGGATTATTCAATTTAAACAATTTTAAGAGTGTTTAAAGTTTTAATTTTAATTTGAAATCAAAAATACACGTGTAAAATAACGTTTTACTAATAAATAATTTTTGATTTTTGTTATTTTTAAAAAATTACTAAACGTAAGATCTTGAAACTTTTACTTAAATGTTTGAATTTGTTTCAAAATAGAATATATGACAATATTTTAATATAATATATTAACATATCTTAGACTGACAAATCATCTCCGTTCAGAATCGTTTTTCGTATACAATGATACCTATCATTGCATTCAAATTTAACCTTCCCTAGTCCGAGGTCCATCCCACCCCCTAATGTACAGCAGAGCGATACTCACTTACCCGCTTTTTTAAATGTAAATCTCATGTTCTTAAGACATAATTTATTCCTGAATAATTTACATCCAGCATTTTATGTATACATATTTTTTTTATAGGACTTTGAACCTGTGCCTTATCCAGTAAAGGATTATGGAAAATTTTATACCGGAGATTCATACATTGTATTAAACGTAAGAATATTATGATAATATTATGATACATTACATTATTACTCATAAACATCAGATTATTATAACCTATTTTCTAATAACTTAAATTTTTGGTCACAAAAACAATTGTATTTTTAGTCGAAAGAAGATAAGAACAAAAAGTTTATATCGGACATTTACTATTGGTCGGGTAGTGCATCATCTCAAGTTAGTAAAAATTTAAAAATTTTCTGAATTTTTTATTAATTTTATTATTTTTCCTTTAAGGATGAAGTTGGTGCTGCGGCGATCCTTTCTGTTCAATTAGATGATGCTCTTGGTGGAGATCCAGTACAACACAAAGAAACTCAGGATCATGAAAGCCAAGCTTTTCTATCACTGTTTACACCTTGTTAGTATATATACTAATATATTATAGGTATTCAACACTTCCAAGTACTAGTGTGACAGAAATAGTTTATTATTATTAAGAAATAATAAACTTTTTCTCGATATTTCTTCAGTGTCTTTAATCCATATACGCTATTATGCGCACATGCTTTTGATATTTGCTTTTCTTTAATAAATATTAATTCATGTACATTGCCTTTAAAAAAATGTTTTGGATAAACTCGACTGTATTAGTAATAAAACGAGTCCTGACTCCTGAGTGATAATATTCCTTATATATTTTTCATCAAGTTTAATAAAAATTAGCGATTTTGAACATATTTTAGTGATTTATTTGTGAGTATAAAAATCTGATATCAAATTGCAACTGTCCTATCTCTATAATTTCTATCATTCAAAAATGCTTAAAAATATTTTTACTAAATACTAATTATTAGCTAATAGATTAACTCCTTTATTTAAAAACATAATTATTTATGAATAACATAGTTTTCTTCTGTAGGTCTACTTTTACCAAAATGCTAATCTTCCAAAACTATGTATTGCGTGGTTTGACAGAACCATGTTTTTACTATATTTATACTGACTTTTCAAAAGCTTTCCATAAAATTGATGATGTTCTTACAGCCAGTTTATATAATTATCTTTTTTGGTTTTTAGCACCCAGTTAAATATTTAAATACATCTAAATCTCAAATATTAGATTTTATAGAAAAAACTTATTCCGTTATCAACCCAAAAGTATTAAAATCTCTTATCGTTCTTTTATTCACTATTGAGTGAATATATACTATAATGATATATACTTGTATATAATTATGTTGTATGATTTTATCAGATCTAATTGTAACATTGCACTATTGTAGTAATTTCAAATCATTTTTTTAAAGTTGCTTTTAAGTGTAGTGTTCAACGTCAAAAATACTTTTCTTACTCACCTCTATTATCAATAACAAATTTAGAAACTTGGGAGGTCAAAAAAATTAAATCAGATTTTTATTTTATTTCACTTTTAAGTTATTGAACGATGTTAACTATTACTCAAAATTATTAATTAAATTTAATATGTTAATCCCTAGTTGTCTAACTAGATATTAGATAATCATATATCTTCTATACGCCATTCGATCGTTTTAATTGCTCTCAAAATGCTCCGATAGTTAATGGAGCTAGTAAATAGGCTTAATGTAAATTTATTCTATAATGATAATAATATTGCATTTTTTAATAAATCCCTTAAAAATGTCATGATTATATGATTTATGATTATAAATATTAACCATTGTTATACTACGATTCTTACATATAACTATGTAAGATATATTACCTTATGATCTTAGTAATTATATTTCTATTATAGGGAATAGCCTATTTAAATGAATAAATAAATAAAATACTAATAATGTTTTATTTTATTTAGCTATACGTTATATACCTGGTGGTATAGCATCCGGTTTTCGTCACACAGAAATTAATGCTGGAGGTGAAAAAAAATTATACCAAGTTAAAGGCAAAAAAAATATTCGAGTGAAGCAAATTGAACCAAAAGTGACGTCTATGAACCAAGGAGATTGTTTCATTCTAGACACAGGCAAAGAAATTTTCGTATATGTAGGACCTCAAGCTAAAGGAACAGAACGTTTGAAAGCTATAAGTGTTGCTAATCAAGTTAGAGATCAAGATCATTCCGGAAGAGCCAAAGTAAACATAGTTGGTAAGTAACAAGTAAACTATTAATACAATAATAATTTACTATGTAATTTGTTTAACTTAACAATAGTAAAACAAACGAAATTTATAAAATGTGTATCAATTAGATTAATGTCGTATTAAAGTATTATTTTTCAAAATAAAATACAATTCATAGAAACCAATGAACAATAACAATTATATACTATTTAAATAATTTAAATTCAAACCCGAATAATAAAAATGATACATTAAAAATAATGTATATATAATAAATTAATTATGACATAATACACGTTATATATTATGTCTTGAAATCTTACTTAATAGAATTCATTATTGATGTTTGGAAGAAATTTTAAAATTTGTTTTGTATGTTTGTACCTACCTTTCATTGTTCCATATCTATTTGTTCTATCATAACAAAAAAATGCTTGTCTAAAGTGTTTGATGTTAATGTTTTAATTTTATAAAAATAAATAATAAAATTATGTACAAAGCAAAACTGTAGCCAGGGCCGGATTTAGAGGAGTGGAGGCCTCGGGGCTTCAAAGGAGTGGGGGCCCCCTGGCCCCAAATTATTTTACAAATAAAATGAAATTTTTTTTTTCAAAAGTTGATTATTTTTCTTTTATTAATATTTAACAAATATAACTCATACATAGAAAAAGGAAAATCTAATAATATTATTATTGTGCGTATAGCGTTTGCGAGTTTGCGTCAATCGTTATAGGCGGTGGTGGTAGCGGTGGGGTTTAGGACGCGCCGGATTTACTGATAAACAAACTTGCTGACGACATAAAATTTCACGGAATTACACATCGGCAATCAGTTTTAAATTTATTTTTATCCTATTGGCCACTTTCGACGGGACGGCGCGCGGCGGGGTGACGGTGCATTTGTAATTTGAAAGATTTTTTTTTCCGAAGTCACTATTGTGGAGGCCCCGGGGCTATCGCCCCGGTTGCCCTCCCTTAAATCCGGCCCTGACTGTAGCTATTGATTTTAATAAAATCCTTACAAATCCATCGATTCTTTCGATTAAAATTCTTTTATTTTATAAATACGTTACGATACGTTTTTAAATTTTCAAATTCATTGTTACAAGTAGTTAATTAAAATATACTAAAGCAATAAATTAATATATATCTTTAATTTAATATACTTAATATAATAATTAAAATTATAGATGGATCAAGCACCCCAGATGAATTTGAAAAGTTCTTTAAAGAATTAGGATCTGGATCCTCCAAACAAGTTCCCCCAGCTGTAGACGATGATCAAGAATTTGAAAAAAAAGAAACAGTAATATAATATACAAAATATTTTAATGTTTATAATTAATTAATGAAGTAATTTTTAGGCAACACCTGTCTTATACAAAATATCAGATGCGCAAGGTGGAAAAATTGTGTCTGAAAAAATCAACGAAAAGCCTCTAGTCCAGTCGCATTTGAAAACTGATGTATGTTTTATTAATAATAAATACCTAATAAATGTTTTTTTTAATTACATTTTTTATTCTTTTTGAATTTTCAGGACTGCTTCATTTTGGACACTGTTTCATCAGGAATATATGTTTGGGCTGGCAAAAAAGGTACAACTCAAGAAAAGGTAGAATCTCTTAAGCGTGCACAAGTTTTCATTAAAGAGAACAACTATCCAGCATGGACAAGAGTATGCAATAAATATATATTTTTATTCTGTTGATTTGTATGATATTTACAACTTTTATTAAACATATAGGTAATCAGAGTTATTGAAGGCGGCGAACCAACAGCCTTCAAACAATACTTTGATAATTGGAAAGATGGCAATAATCGTACTAGTTTGTAATAATTCAAAAATGAACTACTTAATTTGGTTTTACTGAAAACATTTTATTTTTTTTTATTGATTGTTTTTAATAAATTAATGCTTTGATTTTTATGGCATATTATTTATAGAAAAATATATTATACACCCTTAGGATCAAATATTTAAATTAAAACCATAACAATTACTTATTTTGTATAACTTAAATTTTAGTATGAATAAATAGTATGTTATATTTTATTGAAGAATGTAAAATTAGTTTTTTATGTTTCTATTTATACATAATAATGTGCGAGTAGCTTAATAAAAAATAATTATTAAAAGGTAATAAAGTGTATCACTTTTATTAATTGAAGACAATGCAAGTGACCCACAGCAAAGTCTATTGTAACATATAGTTCTAAAATTTGGTACATTGATAATTCTATATAGACTTAAGAATGTGCACCTCATTACCTCAAAGCAACATTTTTAAATGTTGCATCTTATAAAAAAGCTCACATGTCTAATGTTGTAATGTCACACACATAAGTATTTAAATTATTGAATTGCAAAAAATAAATATTTTATGTTTGTATATGATTATCATTGGTTCCATAAAATAAAGTATTTATTATGTGTTTTATAATATACGGTTAAAACTGTTCAAATGACTGTATTAAAAATATTTAAATATATTTTATAATTTATTACATTTAACAGAGTTTAAAACTTTAAAACCGGGTTATCCGTGGGCGTCCCCAGGAGGGGCAAAACGGAGCACTTGCCGCCCCCCTAGAATAAACATAATAATGATCTTTATACAAATTCACAGTTTTCGACTGATTTTCACAAAATTGCTATAAATATAGATTCAGTTAGATCCACATTGTCGTAGGCCACTATATACTACTTACGTTTTTAATTTTTACTTACAGCTTATAAATGTTAAATATATAGGTAGTTGACACAAGAAAAACTTTTTTTTTTTATTTATATATCGTTGTCATTGACGGTTAAAAAAATAAAATAACTTTTATCATTGAATATAATTACTAATTAGACTTATATTTGGTCGAAATAACACAAATAACTATATTCAAAATATTACGTACAGTTTAAAACTAACGGAGTTTAAGAAGGAGTAAATCCGTGAACAATGCCGTGTAGGATCAGCTATGTATGTATGTATGTACAATACTACAATGTACATTATACAAATTAGGTATTATTTATTCAACAAACAAAACTAATAAAATACCTAAAATTTCTAAAACGTTTAATTAAAAAAATATATTTATAATTTCAAGTTATGATAATCAAGTATACAAAAATCATTTGGTTTATTACTGAATTCTGGTTATCATAATTTTAAGGAACTAATAATAATATGTAGCTAGAAATAAATTAAAAAATTAAAAAAAAAATATATTATGTTTAAATATTTTAAGGTATTTTGTATCATTGCTTTTAAAAGTACTTCATTTTTAAATTAATGGATCTAATATAATTCTTAGAATGGAGATTTAGTTTAAATTAGACACGAATCTGTATTTCAATCCATATTTCACACATTGTATAGCTTGGATTTTTAAAATGTATAAATAGTGTAACTTATAAATTTTATGTATAAGAGGTTACATGGTTACATCCAAAAACCGCACAATTTTGATTTTGACCCTAAAAAGGTCGATAGACAAAAACCGCGCTACCAAAAGTATGCGGTTTTGTCCTGTATTTTATCAAAAGTGTGCGGTTTTTGGAGTCAACGATAAAGAGTAGCACCAATTGTTTCTTATTTAAAGTATTTTGCTTTTACAGGTGCCTACACCAAATATAATTTATTTTATTTATTTACAATTATACAATAGATATCCAATTTCATATCGATTTCATATCTAGATTTATCTTGTCGTTTTGATATGTGTGTATTATTATTATTATTATTATTATTATTATTTATACCTAATGGAATTTCAATTTATTTATTTGTATACCTATATATGCGTCATTGGGTCGTTGGGGGTGTGTTTATTTTTTTTTTATACGCTGTTTCAGCCTTACAGGTACAATTACGGAGTATACACTGGTAAAGTCTACGTATCATTAATTATTATGATTTATGACGCGCTGGGTTTTATTTTCAAAACATAAACCTTGCAGTGCACTTAAAATCATCATTAGATTTTATACCTATAGTGCAAACTGCAGACCCTTGTAGTTTACTATAATAACTACATTTGATCATCAAAATGTTTTCTTTTCAATTAAAACGAGATTCCAACCTTATTCTTATTAAAGAAAAAAATTAGATAAAGAAAGTATTAAAATAGCAAAATCATTGAGCATAACTTATAAATTATAATATATGTACATATAACATGACACATATAATATTATAGATGCTGACGAAGCTGTACACTACATTTAATACCGTAGTATAGCAGACAGATGACAGTATTCTATAAAAACAGTTAAAATAAGCTATTTTGATGATTTTTTTTTCTATTAAAATATGATGTATTACAAATTACAAAAATATTTCAGATATTTAAACTAGTTATTTATTTAATAAATTATGCATAATCAAATAAAGGCACATCATAAATCAATAGTGATTAAGTATTTCAAAAATATTAAGCTACAATACAGTATATAAGCAGATGACGAAGTATAATAATATAATACAATTCATCAAATGGAAAAAATAGTGTTTTAGAAAAATATTTTAATGAATATTTTTTTAAATATATTCATAGTTATTTTTTAAGTATTAGCTATAGATGTTAATGTACATAAGTCGTAACTCGTTAACTTTGAGATCGTCCATTTCACAAAAAGATTCAGTGGTCTATGCATATATCTATAATAAGCTTAAAAAGAGAAAGAGTATAAAATAAATGATAATAACATTTTAAAAGTATTCGATTCTAATTAATATAGGCGTAAGTATAAAACTGAAAAATTATGATTATTTTAAAATAAAAATACATACATAATCCCCTATAGGTAGGTAATTATTTTATTGTTAACATTTTATTATTCTAGAAGGATCTTTTCTATCATTTTCTATGGCTTTGGCCCTTCTAACTCTTAAATCCTACGGACATCCCATATATTGTTCACATTTTTTCGACATTATAAAAAACGTCTGTAACACATACAATATATTTTATTTAAAAAATGTTTTACGAAAATTTCAAAATATATGAATGTACTACTTTGATACGTAGATTTTAGACTATTTCTTTTGTAAAACAAATACGTGCCAACTAATTTTCTTTTAAAAAAATCACGAAAATCAACAGTTAACACATATTTTTTCGTCAAAAAATATTATTTATTCATTTGTAAATGAGGTTTGTCAAGAATATATTTTTAGAACGCGATGATTCATTACTTTCAATTTTATAATGACAATATACCACTGACACAGTCATGCGCAATGCACATGTGTCATATACCAACTACGATAAGTATGTATATCCGGGTTTTCCATTGAGAGATAAATTCTTCTAGGTTAAATATTATCAAAAAAGTCTTTTTCGTGTAATATCTCATTTTGATATTTGAGCAATTAGTTAAATTGTTTTTATATTCTCTTTCAGCCTACTTAACAGTTAACTCAATAATTATTCTACTAAAAAAATCATAGTAAATTATACATTACTATTTCTTTGTAAAAAAAAAAAACATTATGTTGAAAGTGGAAGACATAAAAACATTTCAATTTGCACAGAAATAATGTGTTGTTAAATATGATAACTGGTAGATAATTTATGTTTTAGTCTACTAAGCTGCAGAATTTTTTTCTTTAAAAAAAATTGAATATGACCTCAATAGAAAATGAAAATATAATATTCAAAAATAACATTATTATAATTGTACAGCAATAGCCAGTTAAATAAAGATTCCAATGTTACTCCGTTAGAAGAAAATTATGAATTTAGTTTCTTTTTAAATGCGAGTTAAATGAGAAAGGTATCTTTTTATATTTTTATTTTTTCCTTTAAAAGTACTTGTATACAAATATAATTTTCATCATTTTTATACAATGTATAAAATATAGTATATCTATTAATATAAATATTAGAAAATAATTAACAATTATTGTAGTATATGGCTTATGAGTATTATCACATGCAGATGCAATATTACATTTATAGAATAACACAGTTTATTAAAACCATTCATGATATGTATATATATATATATATTTATTTATTTATGATTAACCCTTTTTTGTAATTTCTTTTAAAAATATTTTATAATAATTTTCATTTATACTCTACTAAAAATTATGAAAAAAATTGTAAATGAATCCGGACAAACTATCAAAAACCGCGTCTTTCGGATAATAATATAGATAGATGATACGTATATGTATATCTTATCGATTTGACGGGATGCAAATTGCAAAGATAGAAGAAATGGAAACATTCCCGTTAAACATATAAAAATATAACCGCTAATAATATAGACTATAGCTTGTAGGCTAATAGAAAATTCTGATTTGATGTTTTTTATTCGGTTGTCTGTGTAAAACACGTAACAAGTACTGTTATTCGGTTGAGTATAATATATTAATATAATATATATTATAAATATTAAATCATATGGGTAAGTAGTAAGTACGGTTATTTTGTAAAATAAAATATTTTAGTGGAATCAAAAAAAAATGTAGTCGCATTACAATACACGTCCATCATCACACAACGCGAGTAAGAGTTACTCTATAGTAACACTGTCTATACACTTGCCGAGTGCCGTTCAGCCGATCTAGATAATTACTATAATATGCATATATAAATTATAATATTATGCATGTTTACGTTTAATATAATATGTATATAATATACCTATATTATCATGTATTTGGATTTTGTATTATAACATATCATTTGGTTTCCGCGCTTGCGTCAGATACATAATTCACGAAAATGAAATATCAAAATACAATATTCGCTTTTTTTTTAATGTAATAAATAATAATCATACTTAATTAATAATAATAACGATATGTTGTGATTTTAAATACATGTTATATAATACTTTGTCACAATAAATTTTCAATATCAATTTCTTTAACGCGATAATCGTTTAATTTCAATAAAAATATAAAATAATATAATATTATAAATTCTAAATTATGTTACACGGTATTTATCACGACGGAGAAACGGTAAAAATGACTTTTTTTTCATAGAATTTCTCGATTATACATCAGCTGATTATAATATATATGCGCATGTGTGTATTATAAATATATGTATTATGCAAACACTCAAAACCTGAGTGGTGCATAATATCACTTATATACCTATATGCATATTGTTATAACGGACGGACGTCAACATTTGCCCTGTATGGCTGTATATATTACATATATACATATTATTATAAACACGATGCGATATATTATAATATGATAATGATACAGGTAGGTACAGGCTAAGTCGGCAAGTGAGGTGGTAAAAAAAAATAATAAAAACCAGACCACAAGACCGACACAGAAAATCGGCGGCCTCCGACGGGCGACCGAATAATAACTGTACCTATATCATCATTGTACGACGCGCGGGCGGCGGGTCCGGTCGACGGCGGTCGCAGCGGTGCGGTGGTATCGCGCGATCGCATTCTTTCGTCGGGTGGCCCCGCCACCACTGCCACCTCATTCTCTAACACGAAAACATCTCTCTCGATCATATAATATATATGCAGCAGCTGCTGCAACACCTATCCGACATCGTAAATATCTCACTACAGAGTGATAACGTTCATCGGCCTAAATTTTACAATAATTATACAATTGTTTTTACCATTGACGTGAGCACGGGGTATATTTGCGAGATATGCGCTTACAATGCATTAGGTACGTGCTCTGTGCACTGTAACGAGCACTTTTTTTAGAGTGCATAATACGTATAAACAAAGTCCCAAAATAAAAGCTTTCAGAAGAAGAAAAAAAAATTTATGGGTATATTTATATTTGCGTATCACAATCATTAATTGTATGATAAGAAAGAATTATGAAATGATATCCTTTTCAATAAACACGTCTTAATAAAAACTTGTTTTATTTTTCAGTGTGAAAAAACAACGTTGAAAAACCTATTATTAATTATTTCTTATAAGTTATAGGCAATAAAAAGTAGTGATAATACAAATGGTTATCATAAATATTTCTTAAGGTAATAGTAGCAGTATTATGGGAATGTATTTAAGGACATTTATGTTTTTGCGCCTTTGCGGGGAACACGTTTACTCAACGCGCCTCGCACGGCTATATGGTTTTAACTTAAAGGGATGAAATAAAATAAGTCTTAGTCCCTGGGTGCATATACTGTATAGTATATATAGTAAAGAGTAGATACAATATTAAAGTCCCATAGTTGAAGAACTGTTTTCTGTTAGTTTGTATTGTCTCGTCAAATATAATCAGTTCATCGTATTTATCACTATTATCTAACGTGTATAAAAATTATATATTATTATGTATTATTTTACGGGTACCGATTTATAGCGCGATTTTAATCCGAGGATGATGTTCGATAATCGACCTATACGTGGTAGACGGTAAATAAAAATCCTCGAAAAAAAATCTCACTGTATTCCTTGTATAGTGCGTGCGTGTGTATACAACCATTTTTCAATCGTTGTTATTTAATATTTACTACCTCCGAATACCGATACTCGACCGAAGAAATAGGTAGTTGTTATTTCTTCATCAGGCGTATATCGTTAAGTTAAACTAACAACAACAACAACAACAGTAATAATATAATAATATTAAGTAACATTCACACCCTATAACCAATGTTGTCTCCACCCCTCCTCGGTTGGAGACGTTGGAGTTATATTATTACCCAAAATAATAATATTAAATTTTAGTGGATTTTTGTTTTCTCTACAATTTATTGATTTATTTTATTGTTTTTTGATAAATCGGACATAATAAAACGAAACGTACCAACGAATATTTTTCGGACATCACATTGGACCTCGACAACCTGCGCCACGGTGGCAGTGTTGGACGTCGCGAGGCAGTCTTCTTCTTCCCGGTCACCAGTGTGCAGCGCGCGCCCGCCAGCCACACGGTTGTAATAATCGCTCCGCGGCCGTCGGACGCAGAGCACTTGTCAATTCCGCCGCCGCTACTGCCACTTAATGTTATCATTTGTCACGTTACTGCTGTACGGATGCGAATAGTTGCGAACTAACATATATTTACACATACATCATTAACGAGCGGTTATAGCGATCGCCACAACACAATAATACGTGTGATCAATAAACGGAACGAACGAACGATCGATCGATCGATTTTAAAAAAATATCCGTGAGTACCATCATATATAATATAATATTTAGTATAGTGTAATGTGTCATTCATTCGAAATGAAAATTACATAATAATTAATAATATGCATATCGTTATTACCTATTGTGTTTTGCGAGTTCAGAGTGTTCGGACGAGAGTTAAGGCTTCTGAAGTCCTGACCAAACTACACGCATTACATACAATTATCAACTAGATGCCTATTTATCGCTTGACTTAATTTATTAAGTAATAATTATTACTTAATTATACCTATTAGAATTCTCATTTAATATTAATTTTATTGTTGTATTTATAACCAACAGGATATAAACCTATATGCAGATAATACTAAAAATAAAATATAACCAAATACCTAAAATAAAATAATTTCTTTCTCACATTAATTGTACATGATGGTAATATTTAAAAATTTTACGTGTTAGGATCAGACTATTTTTTCTCTATAGGTAACACGATTTAAAATTTAATATTTCAACAATTTTCCAAATTATGTATATTTTTATAATATAATATGTTTAAATTTAATAACAATATGAATAAAAAATTGTTTTTCACACTTTTTCTATTGTTATTATTTTATGATATATTAATTTTTCTTATATTAGTTTTTTTATTAAGATAAAATTCATATTAAAAAAATCTATATTTATTTTTTTATTATCATTGTGATTATTACTTAGTACTCTTATTCTTATACATATATGATCAAAGGTTTTTGACCTGAAAAATATTTGTCCAATTCCATCCGGTTTTCATGTCTAATACTTAACCACCGGAAAATTACAGGTTTTAGTTTTTTTAATTTTTTAGATCGTCAATATACACTTAAATTGGTTTTTTAAATTATTTTAGTTATTAATCTAAAAAAGTGTTTACGGATATTCATTGCTAATTTATCTATATGTTTTGTAATTTAATTATAATATTAAACATGAGTAAATGTAAGCGGTGCGATGTGGACAAGTGCCAACAAGATTTACAACAGACTTCTAAAAACCTTATTTGACGGTTAAATTTATTTGCAAAAAAAATATGGAGCCTTCATAGTTGCAGAATTTATTGTAAACCCGATGGGTGACTATTAGGAGATTTTATATAAACAAATTTAAAAATGAACATGAATACTAACTTTATGAAAGTTAAAAAAAAAATGATTAGATACAAATTGTTTAAAGACAATTAAAATTGTCAATCATTAAATGATACGATATAAATATATTAAAGATTTATAATCTATTTCAATTCGTTACCAACCTACGTATTATATTGGTTGCTTTTAAAGTTATGCCTAGTCTTTATAATTATTCATTTTATCATAATAGTTTTCTAAATAATAGTTCTACCAATTATTATAAGTATCACTTACATCTTACACATAGTATTATAATTTATAATAATTTTAAAACAATATACATATATGTAGTTCTTCGGAAATAGATTATTTAAAAAAATTGTGTGAATATATAATGTATATATTATACTAATGTGATACAAAATGATCACAACAATAATACGTATAGTGAGATTAAGTACACTTAATTCGATCGACAACTAATTGGACAATTTCTCGTACTACAGAAAGATTAGAAAATGTAAGTAAAAAAGTCTTCTTTTACGTTGTATACATTTATATCTATGGTTTTGTTCACCACGATAAATTCTTATATTCCATAAGAATGTGGGTTTCAATAATAATAATAGTAAAAAGTAATCTAGTTATCCCAAGCAAAACTTAAGAATAGAAACCGGATAAGGAAGAAAGTGATTGTGGAAATACATCACGCATTTCTCGCATAAAAATTATATATTTTTATACTGAATATAGCTTCGAGAACATAATTCTATTAAAACTGATTATTATTATACAAAATTCAAAATTTTCAACATGAAACTTATTTCATAATATCAACTTTTAAAATAGAAAAAATAATAGGGCACGTCATAATACATGATACTTCCACTATACATTGTCAATATTTCAGTCAAAATGAAAAAAAAAAATATGGAATAAAAAATAAAATAAACTTTTGGTTATAGATAGGCATGTAGTAATGATATTATTATTAGATACTATTTAGCGTTGCTGCGATTTCACCAATGGTTTTAGGATAAAATAGTACGTTGAAATTTTAACGCTTGCTGTGTGGAAAAAAAAGAGAAAAACCAAATTCAAAAATCAGTTATTACTGTGCTATTATATAGTTGTAACAACAACATAACAATAGGATTCGACCAAGATAAACAATAACAATACCTAATGCATATGTCAAAATTCGAACAAATGCATCGTTTCGAGATCCTATTCGTCAAAATAGTTTCGCTATTCACGTTTCCCGCTCTTCCGTACAAGACTTAAACGCTCGCAAAGATGTAATAGTAGTAATACCCATACGAGCGACTTTCGTTTGAAATTGAAAAAAAAATCAATCTACTCTAAATAGTATGAATAATATAATAATATAATAATGTGATTTTAATTGGTTTCGGTTGGGTCGTTAAAAAGTGGGCCAAAAAAAAGTGTAGTTCAATAGACGCATATTGAGGACAATAATAAATTGATGTATATAGGCTGGTAGATAGGTAGGTAGGTGGTATTAGGTATATTACATGGGTAGGTAGTGAGTTTGGTCGGTCGAATGAATATGTTATCCACTTATCGCCACGCTTATATACGCATATATATATATAATATATACATGTTAACATACACCCAACTACTTATACGTATACAAAAATATCTGATATATTAGAATGCGAGTACCCTGGTTATTAATAATCCGTAACCCTAACCTACACACGTCGTTTGGTCCCGATTATAACCGTACATACTAAAATAATACGATATGATGATGTATATTGTATATATTACACTCACACACGTCTCCGCTGCATTTCCGTGTAACAGGTTTTTGTAGCACACTCGTTATGTAGGGGCGCCTACCTATACAGTAGATATATAGTATATTGTAGACGCCGTCTCGGATTGCCGGTCGTTCGCAGATACAGCAATAACCGAACCAAATAATAAAACATAATAATACAATGATACTAATTTCACTGATATTTAATAGGAATACACGTATTTTATAAATATAATACGCAGTACGTTAATATTCATGTTATATTTTTCGCATGTTTTAGAACTATTTTACAGACGTCTTGTGATCAGATATGTTTTCTTATCCACCAATAGGCAGTAATAATTATTAATTAAACAACCGATGACGCCGCTGCAATATACATACACGTTTAAATAGACGAGATCCCGATAGACTCCATAATTTAGCCAACCGTTTGTAAATATGAAATAATATACTAAAAGTCTAAAAATCAAATTAGTATGGATGTTAATACATAATATTATAATATAATATACTCTATAGAGGTAGTATCGTCGGTAATGCTATTTCGCGGGAAAAATGTAACACAAGCTTACATATTTTATTTATAGACAACAAAATAACAGTACTTAGATATTGAACACATATAAATAAACACTATTCAGGTAGATAGGTAAGGTTACTGGGTGAAAAAAATATACAGTACGAAGTGAAATTACGTTTATTCCTAGATATTTTCTGTGCCATTTAGATATGCTAACGAGTACTCTTTTATTGTCATCGGTATTCAAAAAGAAAGTTGTGACAACATATGTATACTATTAGGTATACGTATAATATATTATTATGTACGCGCGGCACATATATAGGTAGACGAACGTGCGTTCTCTTTATGGTCAAGGTCGTGCGTGATTGACGGTCACGTCGTTTCTTCGTTTGTTTTGTTGCGTGAATAAAAAATAATAATTATGATGGTAATTTAATAAATAATCAGTGTTTACTTATTATCGTCCAACCAAAATATCTACAAATTATCTTTAATCTGATATCATTTTTCAAAACCAACAGTTTACCCGATTTTTTTGCTACAAAAATATTTATGTTCCGTTCCTGTTTCAGGTTCAAATGGAGAGATGGCGGCGTCTGATGTTGATTTGCGGTGTCTCGGCGTTATTATTCGCTGCGTGTTCTGCCCGGCCACAGGATCTCACCGCCGTCGCAGCTACCGTTAAGGAAGTGCCACAGAGACCCATGACCCTAACCAATGGCTACCATCCCTCATCGTTTCCGTTCAACAACGGTGAACCATTCGTTGTTGATCCCAACTCAGGTTCCATAGACTTCAATACTAAATCGCCCCTGAACGCGGCACAAAGAACCGACGATTATTACGATTACGATTCTACAAAGTTAGAGGAAGTACCATTCGACTATAAGGGCGATCCAATTGACAGGAAGGACGTGGCGGGTCCTGGTCTGCTACCCAGGCCCAACGATATTGCACCCACCAAAAACAAGCAGACGGACATCTATCAGTTCCTGAACTTGCCCGTAAAGTACAGCTCTAGTGATCGGTTTCCACTTATGTCCAGCTCGTACGCCAACACAAAAATCCAAGGGTCCGGCGGGTCATCACCATCGTCGCCACTTAGCAATCATAAGATGCCATCAACCTCAACTCAAACACCAACAGCAGTAACTACACCCACTACCACTGCCACGTCGTGGTACAATACCATCAAGTTGACTACCACCAGGCCCACTCCTGCCCCAACTCGAGCCCCGACAACTACCACGACTCCGGTCCCGGTTCCGCAGCAAGAAGAATATGAATACGATTACGATTACCCTCACCCGCAAGAACCGTCGTCACACCATGATATCACTACCGCACAAGCAGCGATCAGTTCAACAACCACCACCACTACCTCTACCACCACCACTACAACGAAACCGACGACAGTCGTTCACTTCACCAATTCACCATTACCGTCGTCGCCGTCGTCCTTTATTACTCCGGAACCATCCACTGCGGCTACGACCGTACTACCGTCTTCGACCACAACAACACCATCAGCTCCGGTTACCTCGTCCGTCGTCAACAGAACTACGGGCGCAGTGCAGGTAACTACTGTCAGACCAGAGATCGATTCCAAACTAGACGGAACATCGTTCGCTGATTACGACGACGCGATTAAACCAGCGGAGAAACCACACTCACAAGAGATGTACGGCCAACACTTCAAACCCTTACACGGAAATTATCAATTCGGTGACAAACCGTATCCATTGATCACCAACAGTAAAGTGCCTATGACGTTCACTGCTCACGTATCGTCTGGTATATCGTTGAACCAACCAAAGGACCACTCCTCAAATATCAAACCATCCCCAGCCCCGGTGTCGGAAGAACCGGTATACTCATCTAGGCCTCTGCGCCCAGAACATATAGAAGATACAGTTAAGCCTAAGGAAACTGCTGCGTATGAAAATTCAAGAGTAACGTTCAATAACGATAAACCTGAACTTTCAATAAGCTCAGAACTGGCATCAACGTATTCAAAACTACCCAAACCATCAAAACCTAATGGAACTCCTGATCAGTTCGAGACAGTTTACTACAAAGTCAGACCGGATACTTACAATACACAACAGCTTCCTAGTGCGGTTTCAAACCGACCTATGAATCCTCTAATTCAAAGTCGACCATATCAACCAGAGCCGCCAGTAATAAAAACTTCTCAGGATGTACCTAGAAAACCGGTAAATACAGAGCTTCAAATGTCTCAAGGACGGCCACCACCATATCCGGTACAAACGGATGTGTATGTCAAAAATCAACCTCAATACACTCCTCCACAGAGCCAACCAGATACATCGAAGTTTAAACCTCCTAAACATGTAATAAACCATTTCATAAAAACTCAGCCCAACGAAGACAACAAAAGTTACGCACTTCAGACTTCTTTTTCAATTGGTATGGACGGGGAACGGACAGATACACGTCCAGCACAAGGAATCGGGCAAGTTTTAATGGTTGAAGATGGTTCTTCTGAAACCGTTGTTAATCATACGATACCGATAAAGACCAAAGCGACTACGTCAATTCCACTAATTCCTCCACCAAGACCAATCCAAAAACAACAACCGTATCCAAGACCTCAATGGGAGAACGTACCAAAACCTCCTACATATTATCCACCTCCGAAACGCGATGGCGCTATACCTCCCCCACAAAGACCGAATTTACCCAATATTTTACCTCAATTCAGACCAAATGCCAGAGTCGATACACCACCAACGGTACCTCAATCGCACTCCGCGACCATTGAACGGGTTCAAATTCCAATAGATCATTTAAGACCACCGCCCCTTCCAAAACCTCAATTTTTAAAAGTAGACAGAAATGATGATAGTATTGACGAAGAAATTTTAAATATACCAGAAAAGGAAACAAGAATTTTGCAGAAAACCGGACCACAACCAGCAAAAGTAACTACTTTGCAAATGATCCAACACGGAACCTCGACAAAATCACGAGATGATAATAATAAAGAAAATCCTGTACATATTATTTATGCGGCAAACACTCCATCAAAACAACCTGAAAAAATAATAGATGATTCCGTAATTCTAGACGTCAATGATAGATCTGATATTCCAATATTAAAAACTAAAACCACTAATATCAAGCCCCCCAAAATGGACTTTCCGTATCAAATCGTTAAACCTAATGAAAATCAAAACGGATCTTCGTTGGAATATAAAGCATACAGTCCAACCAAATTGGATACAACCAAACCAAATATCGATCAAGAACTAGTACCCAATCTTCAAGATTATGTTCCAATTGTAACTCGTGATTCTACTTCAAACACTGTGGTTTCGCAAAAACCAATTACAGCTACATTGAAAACAACAGAAGATAATCATAAGATAGTTGATGAAGGTCACAAACCTCTATTACAAAACTTTCAAATACCCTTCCACCCAAGTTTAAAATTGCCGGAAAATAGTAATGGCTGGTCAGTTGTAAGAAAATCACAAGTTGATAACGCTTCTGAGAGAATAGATGAAGCTGGTGATGTGGTTGGGTCTACAGAGAAGTTCGATCCAGACAACTTTAAACCACAATTAGTTGGAGGTTTTATGCCAATAAGTCCTCCTTCAGAAGATGCAAAAGAAAAAAAAACAGTTGAACAATCTGAAAGAGCAAAATAATCTATTAGGAATTAAATAAATATTTATAACATTTACAAATCCATTGGAATAAAGTATAAGAAATACTCAAATACATAAATTACATAAATAAACATGTCATAAACGATAAACCCATAAAACTCATAAATTGTAAACTAATCACCCTGCAAATGAATATTAATTAATTTATGTATATAATGTATAGATAAAAGTACTAAATAGGTACGTTAACTTTACTAAAGTAAGAATATAAGAAATAACAGTATTTAATTAACTGTTAAATTTAAAATATTTAAAAATAAGTACCTATATAATATTAGTATGTGCATTAACAATATGCAATATACATTAGTATTGAATTATAACATAACTTTACATTAAACGATCAATATTTATAATGTACTTGCCCAATAGATTATATATTTATATAAATTTAATATAATCATTCAACAGTGGCGTATCCAGAATTTTTCTATGGGTAGGGGGGCACTCACTGTCTAAAATTTTATGAGACAAAGACATATTGTAGTATGCGTTCATGTATACAAATAAATCTTTAAAAAAAAATTAATAAATACGACCAACGAGTGGGAGGGGGGCATGGCCCCTGTGCCACTCCCCTGGATATGCCACTTTTTATCAACAATATTTATTTATAACATATTTCCTGAATATTGTAAAAACCATGTATAATGTATATATATATTATTTTTATTTTTATTTTACAAATATTGTAGACATCCTAAATGACAAATAATGAAATAAAGCTCAATAATAATTGTTATACTATTTTATTTTGTACGTAATTAAATAATAAGAAGTAGTTATAAGCTATACATAGCATTACAAATATATTATAATATATTATTATTTTACCTATATCTAAGAATAATTTTATAATTTGTATACAAATTGTTTTATATATTTTATTTATTTTAATATTGTAGCAAAAAATATAAGTTTAATTGTTTACAAAGTATTAAAGACTTTTTTTATGCAGTAAAGGTAATTTAAATTTATTTACAGAGTAAATGACAATTTTGTAAAAAAAAAAACAAAAATTAGTCAATATTATAGTATGGTCATTGATTTTTAATAATTAATCGTTTAATGTAACATTATAATAAATATATACAATTAATTAATTAAATAATTAATTTTATTTGTATGTAATTTATATTATTAAAGGTATGGTTGAAATGATGTTTATATTCTTGTAATTAAAATGTGATACAAAACTTTCTATTACAATTTTAAGAATATTTGTAATGGTTTTATCCTAATTTACTAAAATATGTAAAAGCTAGAGAACTCACTCTGCTATATAGTCTATAAAATAAGCAATTATATTGTGGTTTGTAGACAATAGTGGCGCCAGATATGTTTTAATAGGGGGGAGGGGGGGGGGTAATACAGGAAATTTTTTTTGTCTGATAGGGCATTTCTGTATGGCTATTCAATCACCCATTATTTTTTTATACCATATTTTCAGGAAAGTATTGCTAAAAATGTTTTGGGTATAATATGTTATATATTTAAAAAATAATCAAAAAATATACCTACTATATTATTAGGTATCACAAATGTACTAGGCACGGTAAGACTTCAAATTTCTTCCTTTTTCTTTTATTTGGATGTAAAACTACATAACTTTTTATTTTTAATGTATGAGATTTTAGAAAATGTGCAGTTGATATTAACTTTCTTGAGTATATTTATTTCTAAATATGTAAAAAAAAGAATATTTAATATTTGAATATAACAGTCAAACTTAAAATAATATACATAACTTAAGTCTAAAAACTCTTAATTAATACTATATTTTATACATTAATATGATTTACAATTTCTTTATATACTTATATTTTTTTAACATTAAATCACAGGGT
Source organism: Schizaphis graminum (assembly GCA_020882235.1). Lineage (NCBI taxonomy): Eukaryota > Metazoa > Arthropoda > Insecta > Hemiptera > Aphididae > Schizaphis > Schizaphis graminum. The sequence goes on from CM037032.1 coordinate 92,528,447, forward strand.
GTGTTAACAATTCTACAAATAGGGGCGGTACAAACGGGGGAGGGGCATTGTAGGGGTAAAATAAATTTTGGGGTAAACTTATCCATTCTTTCCCTTGTGTAGCACCTGTTTATGGAGTTGTTAACACACCGTTACAGTATTTATATTTTACCATTATAATAGGTATACATATATATATACTAGACGGCTATACACGTTTGTCATCTTACATTAATTTTGTATTATTGCAAATTGCGAATTATAGGGATAACGACATTTTGATTACTTAACATAATTTAAAATAATTATGTATGTACAAAGACAGATAACCACTTCTAATGCCCTTAACAAAAATGTTTTATTCAGAAAAAAATACATAGAGTTATACGTTAGATTTCTTAAGAGCTTTTAAGGAAATTATGGGTTTCGGTTAATTTGGGTAAATGGGTCAAGACTATAGCAATAATTAGATATAATAAATTCAAACAGATATTTAACAGCTGAATTATTTAGGAACATAGGAAATTATGGAATAAAAATGTCAACCATGATCAGGAGTCCAAAATTCTAATTTCATTCAAAAATATTATTACCTGTGTATAAAACACAGTAAGTGTACTATTCAATATTCATATTAAGGCTTTCTAGCATCATGAACTAAATACTCTGAAGAGATATTTATTTATATGTATATTTATTCAGAAGTTAATAAGAAAAATTCAATAATATTTATTATAAACTAAGAATAATTAAATAGTTTAATATTGAAATAATAATTATTGGTAACATATATATATATATATATACATATATTTTTATAAATCAATACATTATTGGAATCAAAAAATGAGATTAATACTTAACATACAATAAATAATTTAATAATATAAAATCTAAGTAGCTATAGAAGTTAAATTAAATTTATAGTTTAAAAAATATTTTTTCTTTATCAATTTGTATCAAATAGGCATAAATCCAACTTTAAAGTTATAACACCAGTCTGTACTTCTCTCAACTGTAAATGTTTAGTTAGAGGTCCTCTGCTATTTTTAGTTGATTGGATTATCTCTGATACACGAATTTCAGATCGTCCTAAGAATTCTAAAATAAAATAAATTAGATTAATTAAAAGGCAGATTATAGTTAAAAAATAAATTATACAGAAAATGTATTTAACTCATCATCATTTTACATAAAGAACTAATTGTAGTTTAAAAATATCATTACCATCGGGAGAATAATGCCCTTTATTATACACTGTAACACAAAGAATATCATCTTGAATATCTTTGACAAGGAACTGCATTGATGAATCCCACTTAGGATCAGGAGATTCATTTACTGGTGTACATTGTTTTCGAGATCCCATACTAACTTCACAGAATACTGCTTTTTTCCCTAAACATAATTTCATTGCATAAAAAAAAATCAATAAAACAATTCTAAAACTATAAAATCATTAATTTAAAACAAGTTAATTAATTTAAAATAAATTACCAAATTTTGGAGTTTGGAGTTTTCTACCATCCATAACAAAAACTAAGACTCTGCCACAAGCACCAAAATCTGCTTTTTCTAAAACAAAAAAAAATGTTTAAAACATTAAGATTATACTAATAATAAATTAATAATAATAAATAATGTACTTGATTCCATTAGTTGTTTTTGATTCTTTTCACTGGCAATCAAAATTTGTTTAGCTTCATTTAACTTTTTTAGCCACAAATTTCGTTCATTAATACTCGGAGATGACAATAAAATAGGTATATTATCATAATCAATTCGAAATTCAACACTATCAGTCACAGAGTCAGCAATATTTAATAGCATTAATAAAAAGGGCTAAATAACAATAAATTATAAATTAATAAGATATTTAATTTAAAAACAAAAAAAAAAACAAAATTACTTGTTTATAAATTTTGAATGAATCTCCCAAAAATTTATCAAATGAAAATGATTGTCCTGACAATATAGCTGGTTTAACTGGTTTAACAAGAAGTAACATATCATTCATCAAGAACCCAACAAGTTCTTTACCACTTTTAGTTTTTGATAAAGATCCATAGTGTAGAAATTTTCTTGACCCCAATGAATTAGTTAGTGAGTTAAATATTAACCTTTCACTTAATCCTTCACTATTTACATGTGTTTGCAACCATTCCAAACGGTCAGAATTTTCTTTTTCCCTGACACCTTCATTTACCTATTAATCAAAAAGAATAGGTATTATTTAATATATTCATAGAAAAATAAAAACCTATAAATACTTGAAGACATATTTCTTCAGCTTTGGCATGTGCCTCTTCTAGATGTATTCGATCTGGATGAGAATTTGGAGTATGCTCTAAAATCTGTAAATAAACAATAATATATATATTAAATATTATGGATTTATAATTATTTTATGCATACCTTTTGTACAAGTAAAGGATATTTAGTGATTCGTTGCATGGGTTTAATAAGAAATGAACTCAATGGTAATCCTTTAATACGAGAATCACTCTGGCAACGTTTGGTGACTTCACAAAAAGCTGGGTTAGTCTCAGTAAGTTTCTGTAGAGTGATTGCAGCGTTTAATTGACAACTACAAAATCGTACATATCTAGTCATTCTTGGAAACTAAAATAAAGAAATACATAAATATGTATGATAATAAATTAATCATATTATTTCTTACATGTTCACACAAAATATCACCAACTATTCGTACAATTCCAGCAGGACTCATATCTCTGCGCACTCGCAATGATCTGCAAAATATTTTCTATAGTAACTAATATTATGATGTACAATAACAGTTTTAATTAAAAGTCATAATTTAATATTTAAAATCTTTTTGTTGATTGTACTAAAATAACTTACGTCAAAAAGATTTGATTACATTCTATAATTTCTTCCCAGTTAATAAAAATTTTAGTGATGTCAGATGTAGTGAGAACACCACTTTCATGTAATGGCTTTTCAAACACCTAAATAACACAAAATTCATAATTCTGGAATAGATTAGGTTTGATATCTTAAATTCAAATAATATAGAATATATATATTTTACAGCAGATATTATTAAACCTGAATTTCCAAATTTAATAATTTATAAAGGTAATCTATATATGTCGAGTCATGATAACTCGAAGTTGAAGGGAGATTTTGCTTCGAGATATTTAACTCGAATTTATATTAATTTATATTTCTAGGGGAATAAAACAAAATTCAAGTTGTCGAGTTGTTATCGAGGTTTGAGTTATCGCGACTTGACTATACTATATTTAATATTTATACATGTGCAATTTGTTTTCTTAATCCTTACTTAAACATTGCCACTAAAAATATGATAATAAAAATGAAAACCATGAATATAACTAATAATATTACCTATAGTTGAATTTTCTAATTTGAAACAGAAATAAAATTAGGGTGATGGCTAGTGGATCTCATAAGAAAAAAAAATTGTTGGTATCATCAAAAACAATAGTTTATCACGGTACTTTCATAGCTCCGAAATTAAAATTTTTTATTTAATATTTCCCATTTCTTGTTAATCTGTGCATTAATGCTCCTCAGTTAAATTAAAAAAATGATATTCAAATTTATATGAGAGTAAAAATTTTCCATCATAATATAATGTTTGATAAATGATAAAAAAATAATAATTAATAAATACAATTCATTATAAATACTTCGTGTACTGCAGTCATATCTTCAATATAAGCCTGCTCAGTGGTAATCAATTCATGAATATGTTGTTGTCTTTTTCGTTCTTCTTTATTTAATTTCACTTTAATTGTCACTTCAGCTACATGGTTATAATACAATGGAAAATTAAATAATTTTCATATGACTTATTTTACTAAACTAAAAGTAATCTAATATACTTTGTGTTTATTTATTTAACATTTAATGTAGAAGATGATTTTTATTTTAAAAACTAAAATAAGGTAATAGAATATGGAATATATTTAGTTTATAATATTTCATATTAGCACGACAAATTAAGGAAAGTAAAATTAAGAGGATGCCAGCGTAGTATTTGTTATTTCTTTCTAACCCACACGCAACATAACAAATTTTACATTCACAAAAATGACCATAACTATATTAATTTCTCAAATTAAAGTGAAATGACCTATTATAGAATTTAAAGTTAAGAGCATTATCTAGGTCATCTCATAAGCGTTTTATTATATTTTAATTTTAAAGCGAGTTATGAGTTTTTAAGATGTATAAACAATTTACAATTTTAAAATACTTATAACTCACTTTAAAATAAAAATATAATAAAACGCTTAGAGAATGCCCCAGATAATGTTCTTAACTTTAAATTCTATAGTAAGACATTGCACTCTAATTGGAGAAATTAATATAGTTATGGTCATTGTTTAAAAACAATTTTATTTATTTAAAATTAATATTATTATAGTTAATACAAATGTATGTGATTACTTTTAACTTTTAAGTGACTGAAAATTGACATTTTCATATTCATACGTGTATATACTGTACAGAAATTGAATGATATTTTGTTTTACTGATTTAAAAACTGGGTATTTATTTCAATCAATATAAATATACCTATATTTGATTAATAAAATCAACATTATAGCTTTTGGAAAAAGGGGATAAATGGAATAAATTGAAAAGATATTTATAATAATTGAAATGTTCTATATATTTTTAAATACCATTGTGAATAGAATATAATATTTTGTAAGTGATAAATAATACAAATTTATTCTAAATACCACACAATATTAACTAATTATAATGAACTCCTCTAAATGTTATGATATAATAATATGAGTTAGTAATACAATTATTACATTAATTATTTAAATACAATATAGGTAAGTTTGTCTACATATCATGCAAATTTAACAATATATAAGAAATAATTATTATTTAACAAAATATTATAATATTAATAATAAATGAACAATTTTAGAATAATGACTTTAGTGGAATAAATTATTAAGGCATTTGTTCATAAACTTAAGTAGATATATAGTAACACTGACATGTATATAATATAACAAAACAAAAATCAGTTTAAGAGATTCTAATACAAACAATAATGATAAAAAAAAATTAAAATTCACATGGTATAATCAAATTATACAATAAATAAATATTTTAATAATAAAATGGAGGGAAAATATTGCACTTAAGTAAATCATATGATAAAATAATTCTACTAATATATATTGTATGTTATTTTATAAATTAAATTTATATATTAAAAGTGATAATAGGTAGATAGTATTAATTAAATAAATTAACAGAATATTTTTTTATAAATGGCTGACCCATCAATTGCAATGACTATAATATGGGTGTTTGATAACTAAAAAAAATAATACAAGTCTTGTCTATGACTAAAAGTTATTTTCTAAGCTTTTATAATTTAAAATCATAAAGATTAAACTTACTTACTAATCAGGCTTTGAAAAAAATAATATATAATTTTATCAAAAATAATCATACTAATATTCTGAAGTTCATCCGCCTGATGGGTCGTTAGCCAGTGAACAAATGACTATAACAAACTCCTACAAAAACAAAAAAACAAAACAAAAACAAAAGAGACAGAATATAGAAGATGTTAGTATAAGTTTTATCTTATAATCTATTCATAACTTATAATACAATTATTTAAACGATTTAGAAGAGTTCATTATAATTTTTTGAACCCATTAAAATATGATTTTATGATCAATAATTTAATTTAAATATTCTATTAGTTTGAGTAATCTATTAAAATAATCATTATAGAAGATATATTTTTTATAATCTAAAAACTTGATAAAATTATAAAAATTTAGTTACAAAAGTTTGTAATGTAATTTTTTTACATTAAATTGTCTAACTCATTTTTTAAAATTTCATTGAAACATACATTTTGTATACACATACAATGTACGTAATTAAATTATTATCTAATACTATAAATTTTAATTTATTTTACTTACATAGAGGTGCCACGTAATTACTTGGAAACAATCCAGTCTTTCCATTTAATTCTCCTCTCCACCAAGCTTGTTCGTCTTTTGACACTAATGTTATAATCTCATCCTTCTGGAATGTTAATTCATCATTGTGAACCGCATTGAATGGGAACAATGCTATGACTTTTTCTGAAAATAATATTATCATTATTTAATAATCTAAAAAAAAAAGACGATATTATGATTATATTTTACTACCTAAAGTATTATTGGAGGAAGGTGTTGTAGTAGTAACAGGCATTACTGCAGATTGATTATTTTTTGTAGCAGGTGAATTTGCTCTACCAGTGTTACCTAATGGTTTTACATAAGATGCTGGAAACCAACCAATTTGACGTTTTTGTCCTTTTGCCTAATATTACATTTAAACAAATTATTTTCTAAATAATGATCAAGCTTTTTTTTTTTTTATTATTTACTTGTAACTCTCCTTCCCACCAACCAGTGGTAGTCTTCTTTCTAATTTTTACCAATTGTCCTCGTTGCAAACTTAATTGTTCTGCACTAGTGGCAGTGTATGGTGCAATTACAGTTGCCACTTCTGCTTTTTTTGTTCCTTTTGATATCTAAGTAAAAATACATTTAAGTTAAAAAACAACTTTGAAATTTTATACTTTAATATTTAAAAACAATTATTTCATGCAAACAAGACATTAAAAGCATAGAATACCTTGTCATCGTTTTCACTATCTTCTGTTGCGCTGCTTTCTCTCTGATGATCAAAAACACAAGCCATATGCAGCAAAAAAACAAACAATAACAAAAATACACAAAAAGCATGGAATAATGATATATTGATAAAAGGAAGAATGTTAGTAAAAATAAATTTGTCAATAATTAAATAAAAATATTTAGTAAACATGATAGGTATTATATTGAAATTATTATAATAGATACTAAATAATGTATTTAAATGTTGTTAATTTGTATAATGATTAACTAAAACAAATCTTAATATTTTTAAATTTTAAATGTCAACAATTGCCCAAGAATATTTAATTAATTAGTAATATTATTGATTTAAAGCAAAAATGAAATAAAAGTAATTCATTTATAACAAGAAAAATTATTTGGCATAAAACTTAATACTTAATAAAATAATTAAAAATTAAATTTACTAATTATACTTTCACAAAAAAAAAATAGGACTGGAATAATATTTAAAGCCTGTAAATTTATTTAAGCAAACCAGAAATGTTCAACTTAAGAATAAGGATTTTTTACTGTTTACGAATACCATATAATATATAAACAATAGTATTTAAAATATTTAAAATAGATAAATACTAGTCACAAATTTTTTATTGTACCTATGTATAAAAATACATTATTATTATAAATAGATTATTATTTAATTATAATAAGAACCATGGTAAATTAAAAATTTGTATTAGTGAAAATAATTTAATCATTAAAATATTTTTAAATATAGTATGAATATAAATGTATGAAAAATACTCAATTTTAGAATACTGCCTATTTAATGTTTTAGATTTAAAATTATACTAGTAATAAATTATTAAGGGAAATTTGTGATGTGAGACATCAAATTCAAAGTTGTGTTCAGTTTTAACTGAATTTAAATATGAAAAAATGCTTTTGTTGTTTTAGTACTTGGTTATAGACAAAAAAAATAAATCTATGCAAACACGCTACATAACATGAAAACAGTGAAGCATCTGCAGTGTAAAAATTGCCCCTACATTGTTAAATGTGTAGTAATGGACAGTGGTGATACCCTCCAGTTTCCTTACTGCTACTTAGTTTATATTATACTTAGTTTATTTTTTTCCACAAACTGTGATAACAAATTTTTAAAATATACTTTTTCCAAAAAATAATAAGTTGAAGATTTTTGTATTGAATTATGACATTATCGAATCAATTGATTTACTCTAAATTAGAAAAAAGATTTTTGTACTATGTTCCTGAGAAATCAATACTTTTACAAAACCAGTCAATAGTTTTTATCTTATAAAAAAGCATTAAAATATTTATGAAAATGTTAATGTTTAAACAGTAACAGTGAGTGTTGAGTTTATTTGTGTATTATAATATTATTAGCAATTTAAACTTAAATGGATTCATACCTTTGTTGATGCTAGATCTGGTGTCACTGATCTACTACCATCAGGCTTATGTGGTTCTAGCATGATAGGAGTAGTTAATGGTGAAGAAGTGACAGAAGTTTCTGATTTTACTGATGAAGCTGTTTCAAATGGAGGATTCTTATTCACAGTAGTTTCTTTAGGCTAAATATAATTATTTTGATTAAAAGATAAAATTAAAACGAAAACATTTATTATAAAAAAATAAATACAGTGCAACCTCCATACTATTAACTTTTACATTTTAAATGTACAAATTAAGATTATAATAACTATTAAAAGATGAAATTGTTTTTAATAATTATTTAGACAAGATAAATATGGTATAACAATAGCATATAAAATTTAAGTTATCATGTTAATCTTACATTATTAAAAATGTTGTGATATTTTTAAACTTGAGTTATGATAGCAGTTTCATTGTACTCAAATGGTTCTTAAATATATTGATACATTAAAGATAAAATTTACCTGAGGATCGAGATATTGTACATAGTTAGAAGGAAATATTCCAGATCTATCACCTATTATTCCTGTCCACCAATCACCATCTTTTTTTGTTACTAAAACCACTTCATCCTGATTCATATTTAAATCTCCAGGTTCGACAGAATCATATGGGTAGAGAACAATATAATATTCTAAATATAATGTATTAATTAGTTCAAAACAATTTTTTTTTAAAAAATTAAACTAATTTTATAACATATTTTGGTAAATATTGCCCAATCCTGTTTACTATACTCAATTTATGTTAAGAAGGAATTTTAGCATTCATCCTATTCTCAGTGGTGTGGTTTTACTACACAGCAGGTGTATATGCTGGTTAAGTAATTGACAAACAGAAGAGTTTCCTAATAGCTGTTTGACAAAAACTGATAGCCACTGCTGAGGTTCCTTCTTAACGTGAATTGAGTATAAACAATACAATTTTAATTTATTAATAAATATGCAACTGACTTTAATCAATCATATATAAAATATAAAAATATAAAGCACAAAAACAAAACATAAGTACTGAAAACTGTGATGGATGACAATATTCACACAAAATAAATCAGTTGTATGTATTCACATATAATAATATTAAATATAAAAACCTTGTTTGTCAGTAGGAATATTAGTATCTTTGACTGCATTTTCAATTATTGACACAGAAGATTTTTGGAACCAACCAACACGATTGTCTGAAGTTTTACCATACCACCAATCATCCTAGAAATAAATTGATAATTAAAATAAAATGTCAATTATATTTGAGGATAACACTAATGAACTAATAAAATAATAATCAAATGATATATAAGATAAAAGTATTAAAGAGAATAATGGAACTGTTTATTTATTTAGTTAAGGAGCCAATGTAAGTAATAAGTTAAATTAAAGAGTTTATTTGAAAGGGGTCAATAATTTAAAAGGAAATTTAAATTATAATCAAGTACCCTATATGGAATCATAGAAAGGAAAAACATAAGAAACTTAAATTATAAAAGGAATTACATTTAATTTATGGTTATCCTAAACATGCATATGAATCGACGGCCCTCACTATGCAGCTTGCACTAAGACAGACTAAAATTGAACATTTTAAACTTTTGAAAAAAATAAAATAAAATACTTTTTTTGTAGTTTTATTATATGAAATATATCTTATTACTCTTAAATTTTTTAATCATTATTATTAAAATTGTAACAAGGAACTAGGCATTTTTACAGCTGGGGAAAAAAATATTCCCAAGCATGCTGCAAGTAATTTTAAAAATTATAGGGAATTACTGACATAACATGAGGGATGAGTTAAAGAATATAAATAAAAACAAGAAAGGGCAATATTATAGGGCAGTTTATGAACAAGCTAAAAAAAACGTAAAACCATGACTATACTATGTTGATGAATGGGAAGTGTTTTAAAGTTCAAAAGTTTATAACTTGGTTGTAGTTTAGTTATTGGATATAAAAGTAATAAAGTGATACTAAAAGGAAGAGGATTTAAAAGGGGAAAAAATGATAGCTAAATGTTCTAAATACAAACAAAATAAAAATCCTTCACAAAAAATTAAAATTAAAAACTTGAATTATCTTATAATTGATTTCTATTATGGTATATAATTTATCATTAATACATACTTGATTTTCAGTTACTTCAATTATATCACCAGCTGCCAATGATAAATAAGTACTGTCTTTACCAGTCCAATTTTTTAAAGCTTGTGCTTTAATATTTACTGATTTACCGAGTCCTAAAATAAGTTTAGTAGGATATGAAGTACCAAACTCATCAGTTTCAAATCCTTGTCCAAGCTCATTTTCTGGCAATTCAGCAATTCCCCTACAACAACATTATGTTATAAAATGTATTAAATAAAAAATAGGAAAATATTTTTACTCTAATGGTTTTTGAGTAGATACAAAATTGTCTTCTAGAGGAGCCTGGCGATTGGCAATAATATCACGGATGTCATCAGAACCATCAACTGTTTCAACATAAGATTCTGGAAACCATCCAGTCTTGTTTTTCAATTCTCCTGTTAACCATCCAGGTTCTGCATTTTGTTCCAATGGAACCATAATAATATCACCAGGTTGGAAAGATAATTCATCAGTGTTGCGAGCTTCAAACTCATACAAAGCTCGACATTTTTTATAAGCACTTGATTCTATACATTTATACATAATACATAAATATTAAAATTGTTAATTTTAAAATTTTTATAAATAATTTTTAACTAGTACCAAAAGTAGATGCAGATTTTTCTTCAACCCAGTCAGTAGTTGGTGCTGAATTCCATGCATCATCTCCCCACGATGACATCTCTTTTGCTTTATTTTTCTTCATTTCTATAACTTTCTTAGTATTTTCTTCATAACTTGGATAGATTTTTTCACAATCTTCTACAAGCTTAGTTAATTGTATTTTTAATTGATCAATAGAACTGTTATTATTTTCCACATCTTGTTTTTTGAGTTCAATCTAAAAAAAAAACAGATTATACAATTTAAAAATAAACTACTAATTAATAATTATTAGGTATGATCTTACTTGTGAATTAAGATCATTAATTTTATCTTGTAAACTTTTGAATGTTAACTTTTTATTTGAAATTGCCAATTGTGTTTGTTCTTGTACATCTGCAGTTTCAATACTAGAATTCATTTTGTTCTTGGCTTCTAAACGTATTTTTTCTTGACTTACAGTAATAAGACGTTGATTTTGTTCTTTCAAAGTAGATTTTAATCGTGACATTTCATTCATTTGAGTGTCTCGTGTAGTGCGCATACTATCAATAGTAGATTTTACCCCCGTTACACTAGCACGAGTCTCACTAATTTTTTGTGATAACTCACGCACTTTATCAGTCTGAAAACATTGAATTCACGGTTTAATATACAAATTATCATTTTCAATTAACAACTTACCATCTGTTGTAAATCAATACTTAAGCTTTGATTTTTTCCTTTTAATTTCAATACTGTTTCTTGTTCCTTTTGTCGTTGTTGTTGAAGTTCCATACTTCTTTGTTTTTCCCACTCTAATTGGCGTTGCCTTTCCATTTCTCTTTAATTCATTAAAAAAAAAAAAAATCCAATTAATTACTATAAAAAGTAAAAGTATACAAAATGAGACTTACTTTCGAGCAGCTTCTCTTTGTTCTTGAGCTCTTTTTCTTTGCTCTTCTCTTTCCTGTTCTAATTCTTTTTGTTTTCTCATTTGTATTTCAAGTTCATCTTGTCTCCTTTTTTCTTGTTCTAATCGTATTTTTTCTCTTCTATCTTGTTCTTCCCTTTCCTTACGCTCTCGTTCCTCTTGTTCTTTTCTCTGTATTTCCAATAAAGCTTTACGGCGTCGTTCTAACTCAGCTTGTCCTTTTTCAAAATTTTCTTTGCGTTTATCCTCAAAAGTTGTTTGATTAATCAAACAAGAATCAGACTCAGGAGTTCCTTCACTTGGAGCAGTTAAACTATTCTGACGTTGGCGACGAACAGATGGAGGTATAAGTTCAGGGGGTAAAGGAATGCGAATTTTTTCCCCAGATTTAGCCAAATCACACAAATACATAGCTAAGACAAACTCATCACAGCATAACTGACCATCTTTATCCATATCAGAGAGATTCCTTCAAAAATTAAAATACATTAATATTAATTAAACATTAAAGATTTATAAATTGCACCAATTCAACTTTACCATATTTGTGCTAAGACATTTTGTGGTAATTGAGTGGCCACCATGATACCACGTGCTTGAACTCCAGTTAAAAATCCTGTCCTCGTGCGATCAGTAGTATTAAAAATTTGTGTATATTTCAATTTAGTTTGATGTGGTACTGCCCATTCCTGATTTCCTCTATAATAAAAATAAATGTAATACAAGTTATCTTAATAGATTAATGTTATTATCATAAGAAAATTAATAACATCATTAAAACATATTTCAAACATGAATTTGATATTGAATCAAAACTGTTCAACAGAAATATTAAAATATTAAATTATAAATAATACAAAAACCTTAAAATGATATCTTACCAAAGTTCTGTTCATCCAATTTTAAATATATATGCATACATAATTTTAATTTTTAACTTACGGAGAATCTATTGATATCGGCATTGGCATAGAAGCAACTGGTGTACCAGGGACTAAACAAGTAAAATAATAAAAATTAATACAATAGAAAACAGAATTATTTTCTGGACTTACGAGATGGCGCAGCAGGTAGTGTAGGTTTAATAGGACCTGCTTGACCTCCTGATGCTACATTATTTGCTACATTAGCAATTTGAACTGGAGAAGACCTATTCACAATTGGACTAACTGTAGGATTTACAGAACCAATTGGAGAAGTAGCAGCTGGTATTAATGGTGGTGATACTGCTGGTAAAATTGTTGTTGGAGATACATTTGACAATGGCAAAGTCATAGGTGGTGCAATTCCAGGGGTCATTGATGGAGGACTCGTAAGAAGTGGAGATGAAGCTTTAGGAACAGAATCTAAAAATGTACATTCTAAAATTAGTTTAATTTAATTAAGCATAAGAAAAAAACTATTAAAATTACTTAGAGACTGAACAGAATTCCATAAATTACTAGGGATGACTTTAGGTAACTCTAAACCTCTAAGTTTAAGACTAATTAACTTGCAAGCAATAGTAAATTCAATAATATTCATACGACCATCTGCATCAGTATCAGCTAAAGCCCTAAAAATTGATTAATTTTAATACATTAATAACCTAAATAAATAAAATTAACAACAAATAAATACATGAGTAAAAATATTTTTATAATTTTACCATATTGCACCAAGAACTAGTGGAGGTAGTCTAGATTGTAATAGAAATCCCTTGGCCTGTTCACCTGTAATAACACCACCTACAGGTTTTAATGCTTGAAAATGTGTACAAAAACGTGTCCATTCTTGAGGAGTGACTACCCACGGATCCATATCACCAGGTTTATTAATTCAACCTAAAAATTATAAATGCCCAATAAATATAAATTTCTAATTTAAATAATTGTTGCCTAACAAAATAATTATTATGAACATTGGTATATTAAGTTTTGAATGTAAATAAATTCAATTAAATTACTAATAATAGTTATTTAATCAAGTCTCTTAAATCAACACTAAAATTTAGAAGCAGCAATAAAAATTTTAAATAACAATAATTAATATTAGACATTAGTATTTTATTCTCAAACACAGTATCAAAATCTTACTTTCGTCTTGAACTAAATATATCTATTGTACAATTGTACAGATTGAATATTTGCTTTTGAATAACAAAGTTATTGTCCAAGCATTAGACTATTTTAGAAGTGGTTGGAATTTTGAGTATTAAGTAAAAAGTTAGGTAGTGTAGTTCTTAGTAAGTTAGGTTAGTTTATACTTTTACAAAATAACTGACTCATATTTTTTTTATTGTGATTCATAATATGTATTAAATTATTTTGCATTTATATGTAATATCTTATACTTTATGACTCGTCGGTCTTTAATTTTTAAATTATAATCTAACAATTAATGAACTTAATATAAAATATATTATTAATAATTATTATATCTTAGTATCAAATCAATAAATATCTTAAAATTAGTTGCAGTTTAAAATCTAACATGCAATGAAATTATCAGAGTTGGTAATTATGAAAAATAATATACACATTTTTTATGAATTTAAAATAGTAAAAAAAATTCTATTAGTAAATCTATTTAAAAACTATATAAAATCCTAAAAATGAATGAAATAAAAGTAGATGGCAATATTTTGATCAGTGTGAACTTTGAATTAGAAATAAACAATTAGGCAAAGGGAGAATATTTGACAAATAAAATTTAAGTAGATTCATGACCCAGAAACATGGATAGATAACCGATCAATAATCAATAATACAAATTATAATACCTAGTAAATACTATAGTTGTTGGCGAATACCTGCCAAATATTATAATGCATTGATTTTTGATTATATTATATTATAATAACAGATACATGTATAATGATGATTGGGTTAATATAATGGTATTCATCAATTGTTGTGAAAATATTTGAAAAAAAATAAAAATGCAGTTTTACACAATTATATTATATTAATTTTATAGGTATTGTAACGCACGCAATGAATGGAAAATGAACAACGGTGAATCGAACGATATAGTTTCCACAGTACCCACCAATGATGAGAATATTATTAGGTTTATCATATATTCATATGTATATGTACAGTATTATACTATATTATTATGCCGTAATTCGTAGTAACAGTAGCAGCAGTAGACGCAGCATCAGTAATGACGAATAGCAATTAACGGATTAATAATAAATAATAATTAATAGTATTGTAGGTATTATGCGTGTCGGGCGACACAACGAACGAGCCAACGCGACGGCTGGCGTGACCGTGAAACGAACGCGACACACACAATACTGTCAATACTGCGAATTGAGCAATCTTACCGGCGCACACAGCTTTGACGGCGAACCCACACTCTGTCGACGTAATTATTTGATGGGCGTGCGTGTTGCGTTTGACGAGAACGGTAGGAAAACAATTTAAACCGATAAATTTAGGCTCGTAGTGCCAAATGTAATCGCCAGTTTTTTCGCCGCGTTATTTATCATTTGACGTTTACTTTTTTTTTTCCCCGATTTTCGACCGCCCGCCCACAGGCCAAAAGGAAATCTCACTTATCTATTATAATAAAAATAATATATATAACAAAACGTTTTTGTTGGTTTTTTTATCACTGTGTCGCGCGCGCTAGTGGTGCCTAAACGCGGACGATAGATAAACGATATTCATAAAAAGTGTACGTTTAAACTTTTTGCCGTCGGTTGCAACAGTGCTAAATGCACATAAAATGATAAAATAAATAAATACATTGTATTCAATTGAACTACCTAATTTAAGTTAAATGCCGAATTAATCGTCTTGATTTTTATCATAACTGACTAATTGAGTAACTACTATTAAGTATTAACGCTAAAAATATTTCCTTTTTTCTTATTTTTTATAGAACCGAGGAGAAAAATAAATGACCAAAACTATATTATTAATATATTATAATCCCCTATGCCCATATTTAGAACTAGTCGACTTTTCAAACAAACGCCCGAGTGCCCGACCGAATATTGTCTAGTGAATTCTACAAAAACTTAGTCGTCTATTCGTCTTACTGTCTTAGTGAATACATATAATAAATCTCGCAATCCGTCCTATTATTAATGTTTTATACTACGATTTGTCCATTTGGACATTAATTGTTAAACCTCCACACGATCATGACAAAGTATTTTGTCATGCACAAGATCATGAGAGTTGGGACATGGATCGATAGACGACAGAGGCGGGACGACGATATTCTGTTCGCGGCTGCCTAATATTTTGGTCCGCACTTGATTGTCAGCTGTTTTCCGTATTGAACACTTGGCCTCCTTATCTTATTATTCGCTCTTACCACGACCACCGCCAACAGCAGCAGCAGGCTCGTATTCGACGTGCGACGATATTAATATTTCTGGCGGAGAAGACCGAAAATAAAAGATTATACCTATGCAATTTGAAGAGGAAAAAATTATCTAATCTAGCCCGTGATCGCTCTATAGGTGTTACATACACGACACAATATTGTTATCGATCGATGATCAACGGTAGTCGGGAAATTCGCGTGTGTCGCAACTAAAATTACTGTCGTCTGGTCGCGACTACGAAATACCTTTTTCAATGCCACTACTTCAATTACTGGCACAGTTTAACTACTCTTAGGTACGTATAATTTATACAGCGCTTGCAAATTATAATTTGTTTGTAAATTGATTTGTCCCAAACTGTTTGCACTAGAATTTTGAATGCTTGATAATCGAGTCATCTAACACTTTCCAGTTGGTCAACATGAAAAAACTCTTTTCAAAAATTGACAACTCCAACAAAGATCCCAACTGCTTTGTTGGTAAACAATTCACAGTTGGCCGTACATCTGTAACTGTTGAAGACGTGATTGCTGAAGGTAAACCACTATACTTATAATAAAATAACAATAGTATTTATTATTATGATATTGTTCTTGTCATTATCATATTTGCAATACTTACTTTATATGTTTTCCAGGAGGTTTTGCTGTGGTTTTCCTTGTAAAAAGCAACAATAAAAAATATGCTGTCAAGCGGCTCTTTGTCAATGATGAAGTGGACTTGGGTGTTGCTAAAAAGGAGATACAAATAGCCGTATGTTTATACTATGTTTAATAAAATAACTTGAATATTTATGGTCGATATTAATTCTAACAAACTTCAATAAATTAATTAATAATATCTACCAATTTGTAGCTTATAGATGATACATTTTATGTACAAAATCATTTATATATTTTTTGGACTTTTAGAGTAGCTTAAATGGGCATAAAAATATTGTTGGCTTCATTGACTCAAATATTACACGCCATAATAATGGAGTTCATGAAGTATTGATGTTGATGCCGTACTGTCCGTCTAACGTTTTAACTCTAATGAACAATAGGTAATGTATGATAACATAATTTAAAATCTTTTTTGATAGAATAATAAAATATCAATTTAACAATAAATAATTGTTATTAAATTATTGTATATTAATATTTTATTTATAGGGAGAGGAGGTTATCAATTTAAAAAAAATTCCCTAATCTAAAATTGTAATACAAATTATACCTAAAATAGGATTATTTAAAAAAAAAATCACGTTTGTTGCCTTGTTGGTTACAATTCCCCTAATTGCATCACAGACAATATATTCATAAAAATATAAGTATTCCTAATTCCTGATATCAGACTTTATCTTAAATATATTCGCTTTATCAAAAAATTGACGGTAACACATTTAAAACTTCACAAAATGTATTTATATTATGGACTGAAATAACAAGAATTTTATGTAGAAAGGCTTTTATAAAAATAAAAATTTTACCATAGTACGTCAACCTTTTTAGAACACATTTATTTCAACAGAACTGATGTTTATAATAGACACCATAAAAATATTGGTTTATCGACTTTAGCTGATAATCATGGTAAACATGTGAATTAATAATCCCTTTCCATTTTACTTCTCTTAATTTGTTTTGTTTTAAAATAAATGCTGACTTCTCAATTTGACTTTTTGTTTCCATTTATAATAACTACTCTTTACTATGTGAATAATAAATTATCACAATTATGTACCAATACATGCTATATAATTTTTTTATAATAATTCAATATTTCAAAATCCAGATTTCGAATTTCAAAAATTTGAATTTTTGAAATTTTTCCCACTACTAGTTTGAATGACTTTAAAACTCTCCTCTGTTACTTACAATAAAGATTTTAAAATAAGGAATTTTTCAGTAACCTTAGTTGAAACAATACATTTTTTTAATTTTAAATTTAATTTTATAAAACAAAACATGTTAACTGAGTATAATTTATCTAAATTGTTAATTAATACCATTATTGTATTATCAATAAAATTTTCACTTCACAATTCTAGTTTGTTAGCCTTGAACATAGTAATAAATATATCTATCATAGTACCATATAATCACTAGTTCACTTGTCAATTGAGTAGTTACAGATATTTTTTCATAAATTAAGAAACCCAATTCTATACTATTCAATATTAAATTTAAATATGTATTTTTAACAATATTAGTTAGTTTGATGATTCATTGATATGACTCATGAAAAGATGTATAAATTATGGATTATTGACATTGTCAAACACTCATTTAATAGTTAAGTTAATGTTAAGTATTTAGTTATTTTACTCAGTGCCGGCCCTATGGGGGGGCAAGCGGTGTGACTGCACCGGGCCCTGCGTTTGTGCGGGGCCCCACAAATTATGTAATTCGATTATCATTTAGGTTAAGTTGGGCCCCCGCAAAATTCTGCACCGGGCCCCGAAAACCATCGGGTCGGCACTGATTTTACTTACAAAAAAATATTTAAATTTTAATAAAGTTTGGCATTTTTATTTTTTGTTATTAAGAAATAATATAACATTATATTAAAAATATATTTTAATTTAATTTAATTTGAAAAATATATATTATATATGTTGTATTTTAGACTGCAATCTGGCCTAACAGAACCTGAAGTTCTTCAAATTTTTTGTGATACTTGTGAAGCAGTTAGCCGTTTACACCATTCTCAAACGCCAATAATACATAGAGATTTAAAAATAGAAAACATCTTAGTTAGTGAAAATGGTCAATATTTACTATGTGATTTTGGTTCTGCCACAGCACGTGAACTTGATCCAAATATACAAGGAGTACATGCTATAGAAGAAGAAATAAACAAATATACCACTATATCATATCGATCACCAGAAATGATTGACTTATACAACAATAAAGTAATAACCACAAAATCAGATATTTGGGCTTTGGGCTGTCTATTATACAAGTTATGCTATTTTACATTACCATTTGGTGAAAGTCCGTTAAAAATACAAAGTGGTCAGTTCAGTATTCCAGATACACCAGAATACTCTATTAAATTAAATACATTAATTAGTAAGTTTATATCTAACAAATATATATATAATCGACATAAAATCAAAATTGTTTAAGTATAATAAAAAATAATTTACAGAATATATGTTGGAGATTGAACCTGATTTACGCCCAGACATTTACCAAGTTTCTTACATTGCATTCCAATTAGCCGGAAAAGATTGTCCAGTTCAAAATTTAAATGTATTATTAATTACCTATTTATAAGAATTGACATTTTTATCATACATTTTCTTACTATTTTTCAGAATGTTCCCAATCCTAATATCAATGAATTAATTGTATCTCTTAATGAAAAACGAGTTCCTCAAACACCAAAAACACATGTCAAACCAAATTACCATTCATCTTCTGTTGTAGAAGGCACTAGTGTGAATCCAAGGCAAAGACCAAAACCTTTAACTTCCGGAATACCTCCACCTTTAGGTTCATCTCCTACATTTAAAAGAGCATTTCAACCAGTTGTTGGAATTTTGGCAAATTCTCATTCACCAGATACATCCCACCAAAATAAAATATCACAACAAATATCTCCACGTGAAAAGGCGCCACAGGTGTTATTTCCAGTCAAAGGTAAATAATAAATATAACTAAAACATTTATGAAATTAACATTAAATTAATTAGCAATACATGTTAATAATATACAAACTATGCAGATCCGTTTGTTGAGACTACATTCACTCAATCTACAACAGTGTCACCTTCATCATCTCCTTTAATTTCTATGCCTAAACATAAACGAAATGTTAGTGAAACTTCTACATTCTCCAAGTATGTATACCTAATTTGTTTTTATTTAAAAAAATTGTATTTCCCTTTATTAAGAAAAATATTTTATTTTAGAATATTTGTTAATGATAATTCAAATCAATTCATGCCACCTTATGGAGATTCTACTAAAGTATGTTCTGCATCTTCTAAAGATTCTACTAGTTTTCCTGTTTCTAATGTGTGTATTCATTATTCATTGTTATTATACTTATTTCCATATTAATATTAATATATTATATTTTAGGTAGAAGTTAATAATTTGAATGCAAAAACATCGTGGAATCCATTTGAAGAACCGTCATCTTTTGAATATCAAATTAGTGGTGAAGAAATTTTTAACTCTTCATTTAATCAAATCCCTTCAAATGACAATGGTAAAAAGTTATTTGCATAGTTTTAATATAAATTATATTTATTAATAATTTATTCAAATCTGTACCATTAGTACACTATTTTATTTTAGTTAAACGTTCAATTTTTAGATGAAGTTAATGAAAAATCTCAAGAAAGTACTACCAAAACAGTGAAATCCAATGTTACAACAGACGAAGATCCATTTGGTTCTGCACCATTTCCTTACAAAAGTTAGTTAAGTTGTATTGGATTTTTTAATTAGTTTTAAAATAAAAATAGTGAATTGACGTAAATCGTAAAATATAATTCTGTTATTATATTTTAGGTATAGACGAATCTATAGGAAATAGTCCAATTAGAAAATTATCCCTTAATGGTAAGTAAATAATTAGTTTTTTTATCAAATATTATTGCAATAACCTTTAAAAAACATAACTGTGGAGGTTTCCTTAACAGTATGGTGATAGTTTTGAAGTAAATAATAAAATTAAAACATTAATGTATACAAATCAATATTTTATAACTATAGATTGTTTGTTTTTATAAAATATTTTTAAAAAATGTTTGATTTTGACTTTAAAAAAACTTAAATTTTTTAAACAATAAAATAATAATCTATCATATTGTTTTACACACTTTTATGCTTTTATACTAAGTTATTATGGTTAGTAGCTTATAGATAATAGTTAATACTAATAAATAGATTAATAGACTTGGTTAGACAGACATTGTTCAATGAGATAACTGTTCTTATTTTATTTTTTTTAGATTATGAAATAATTTATTCATACATGTTATAACATAAATATATAAAACATTATATATCTTTCTGTTTTAAGACAAACTTTTTTGCAACTATTTTCTAATTATTAGAAGAGTGTATCTATATTCTATAGTGAAATATTTATTAGAACAGTTAAACCTATTATTATTTACAAAATAAAAAAGATGATGGATTAAACATTTTATTTTATATACTTTATATATTATTTACTATTCTTATATTTTCTTTCCACTAAGTATATTTTACCTATTAATCATTTTTTTTTTTTCATTCATCTGCTAAATTTTATTATAAGCTCTTAATATATTTATAAAGAGATATTTTTGTAGATTGTATCTTGGATTATGGAAACCTCCTTAATGAATTTCTTTATTTTTACTAACATATAATTATACTTGATACAATTTTCTATTGGCATGAATTATCTCTATTTTAGTAATGTTAAAATTAAATTTTTAAAATGTTGTAACTAATATAAATTATTTCTTATCTTAAAAAATATAATACTGGTTTCCAATTTAACTAAGCTTGCGCTATTTAACAACCATTAAAACTCTTATCTGGTAATATGGTGCTTGTTGGTTGGTTCTTTGTAGGTTTGCAACATGATGGGAATCAGGATTGATACACATTTAACAATGTCTCACCATAAATTGTGCATATCATAGATACGAGTAACGGTGATAATATATGCATGAATTATTTACCTTCTACAACAACCACTATTCTACTTAGTTACAATTTATATTTCTTATAGTTGTAATTAACCTTTAATCTTATATACCTTATAATATTGCATGTTAAATGTTGGATATCATATTATTTAAAATATATTATATTGTTAATTTGAATTTATTAGTGTTTTTCGTCTATCATCTCTTAATTTTTTAGGCACTGACCTTAAAAAAAATGCTGAAAAATGGAAAACCTACTTCATTGAACATAATTTGAAATTAGACAGATTAATATTAAATAATGAACCTGACAGTGACGAGATTGCTACTGGTTTAGTAGCAACGACCCGTAGTGATGATGAATTGGAATCAAACGAATGTTCATCAACCCCTTTTGTGAAAATTCCACTTGAAGATCGCTCAAAGTATGAAAAATTAGCTTGTAATACTGATGAAGTATCTTCAGATGATAGTCAAGTGGCCAGCGGTGAAACTAGGAAAAAATCTTCTAAACGAAGAAAAATTCCTGAATTTAAATCAAATAGTCGTTTTCGAAAGGACAAAAAAAATAAAAAACATCAAAATGACTATGACCAATCTGATGATGATTCTATTGGATCAGCTAGTGATCTCCAAACTCGTAATGACGAGGAAGACACAAACAAAAACATTCCTGAAACTATGACAGTAAAAGACAGTATGATTACATGTGGATCATCAGCTTATCATGCTGAATGTGAAAGCATGGCACGAGATGATATTCCTCCACTTAACGCCCAAGGAGCAACTAGACTTCGTGACCCTGTGCCTGTTAAAAACGTTGATGCTGAAATACCATTGATTTCCGATAATGAAGGAGAAGAGTATGAAAGTTTAGGTAATACTGATGTGTTTGCAATGGCACCATTTCCTAAGGCAAAAAAAAAATGTTCAGACAGCGACTCAGATTTATTTGGTTCTGTACCTTTTAAGTTAAATACGAATCCTTTTGAACAGGCTGATTTTGCCGATAGTGTATATTTTGAAAAAGAAGATTCAACCGAAATACCTTTCAGATCTGAACCAAAAGAGGCTATTTTAGTGGATTTAGATCCACAAGAGCCAATTTACATGAAAATAATTCACCAAAATGTTACACAGGTAGCAACTAATAAAGTGATAACTACATTAGCTACAAATAGTGGCTTTAGTAATATGAGTTTTGAAGATTATTCAAGTAGTGATGCTGAGGAGTCACAAGCTCCAGTTTATTCGCCTTTTGAAGTAGTTCGACCGGCTGAATGTGACATAAAAAGATCTTCATTAAAGAGTCGTAGTAATCCATTTACATAACAAATATAAAAAAAAAACATCTTATAGACCTTATATGTTATATATTTAAGGTCTATAGTTTTAGTTAAATTATTAATTTAACACTAGTTTTCTTGATTCACAAAGAGTACAATCATGTATTAAAAAACAATTATTTTAGCATAGGTATTACAACTGTTACTAAAAGTACAACATAATGAAATCTCTCCTGTTTTTAAAACATTTCTATTGTGATTTTAGTTATGTTTAAGTGTGATATGTATAGCACTTAAGACAAGTATTATTAAGTCTAGTATATTGGCAATTGATGGTCTTATATTTATATTGTTACATTTTATTATTGTTTTATTATTTTTCAATTGTTTCAAAAATACCTATTGTTGTTTTATTTATCTAGTTTCTTAATAGTCATTATTTTAAATATTTAAACCAATTATATTTTATAGTCAAATACTACCTATAAAGTATCCTATTTTGTGTGTATACTATAAACTGTAGCAGCTGAAACGTGTGTTACAATAATTATTATATTCATAAGTATACTTAATGAATACAGTATTATTTTAATATTTTAGGCAACTTTTTAATGAAAGATGAAAATTGTTTTATGATGGTTTTAATTTGTATGAAAACTATGAAAATGGAATCTATTTATTTAACAAAAAAAAACAATGCTTTCTTCATTACCTATTTTACAGTTATATGTGATATATTTAAACATACATTACAGCTGTCTAATTAATTAAATATCACTTTATTTTAATTATATTAGTTAAGACGTTAAATTATTGCTAATATCTATTATCAGCAATACTGATTAGTCTAAACCATAAATATTTCAAAATAAAATTTTTGCTATACTCGAGTACAAAACATTAAGATTATAATGTTAAGAAAATCTAAAAAATCTATACATTTCCATAAGTATTCAACAATTTGAACACTACTATAATAATCAAAGAACAATATTGTATGCATCACATATTCACATAAGTACCTACTAAGTATTGGTTACATTTTATAAAATTCTTAAACTAATATTTTTTACCTCCAAGTTCGATTATTGGTAAATTTTCTTTATTATAAAAATTTAAAGGTTAATATTTAAAATTGAAGCTGTTAAATGCTAAACACACATTTGATATTTTGTACGTTTTCAAGACGAAAACAATACTAAAGGGCATCCCGTTTTCGATTTATGCATATAAATCATAAATTTTCTTAACAGTCCGTCTAATATTGTGAGTTGATTTTTGTTAGAGAAATCAGTGTTGGGAAGGAACTCGTTCCAAAAGGAACAGATTCCTGGAAGGAGTTATTTTTGTAGGAACGAAGTTTGGAACTGCTTCCTTTAAAAATAAAGGGAAAAGAATATGAACGAATTCTTTATATTGAGGAACATGAACGAAAATTACAGTTTCTCTTAACATTTTAAAAAACAATTTTTTTATTTAATTTAGTTTATAAAAATCAGATAAAATAAAGACAAATTAAATCTATAATATTAATTAGTATACATTTTTATTTTTATTTGTACATATAATATATACCAATTAACGCAAAACGACTTTTATAACAGTATGGTTAAAGATATTACAAAACAAAGTATTATGGTTAAAACAAATATAAGTAAATATAGAAATAATATAATTTATGTGTTAAAATTAAAAGCTAATGTGATGTGTGAGTTTAGGTAGGTACGAAATTATTGGTTTTTATTAAATATGGACATCATTTTTGTTAGAGGAGCATTTTTTGCAAAATTGCTTCGGCCTAAAGGTATATAAAAAAAATCTTTATTACGGGTATTACCAGGAATGCGAATGCTCAGTCGTTCTAATAAACGAGGTCAATGTTTAGATTCGGTTTTTTAAATTTTAATTCATTTATCATTTTTGTCATTCATTTATTGCAACAATAAATTTCATGATATCAAAAATAAAAAGGTAATATTCTAAAACCGCTAGATTGAGTAAGTTTAAAAAAAATGGGACGAGTTCATACCCTTATTAGAAACGGAACAAGATTCTTTTAAAAAGGAACTTTCCCAACACTGGAGAAAATTGAAGTTCCTTGTGATTTTGTATGATTGTATTAAAAACATAGGTATGATATCGTATGCACGAAATTAAATGGAACCCTATAAAACTAAAATCCCTATTTAAAAAATATGATAAAACCATTGTCAATTTTTAAATTAGTAAAAAATCTGTATAAATAAACTTAAAGAAAAAATAATTTAATTTAAAAAAGAGGGTGTAATTCAATTAATTCATTACAATTTTTCATAAACAAGTACAATATTATGTTCTTTATATATCCACAATAAAATTCAGGGTCATACAGTATGTCGTCCTGAATCCTAACGTCAGATATGACGTATTTTATACTATTTACTTTATTTACTTTTAATGTTATAGCTATATATAGTACATAGTCGATTATACAGTATTACAATACCTAATAATAGTAGGTAATCACTAATCAGTAATTGCTAATAAATAAAAACAGATGATACATAATATTTTCCTTATAGTTTATTCATGTTATTAAACTTCTTAACAATCTTAACACATTAAAATTAAAAATACTTTATGTACAGAGTATGATTTTCTATGGGTATGAATGGTATGATTCTTTTTACTAAACATAATAATTATCAGGAAAAAATACGTTTAAGAAAATATTTTTGTAGTTTACATTACTGTGAAATACTGAAACCTTCTTTAACGTAAACATAATTATTATACTTATAATTGGTTGGCTTGCTTTATGCAAAACGACTGCATTTCTTTCGTTATCTACCAATTATATTAATTAATCAACCTGGTTTTACTAAGTATACTACACGTATTTTATTAATAGTTTAAAAACCTTTAGATATCAAATGTACCTATTTTATTCAAAAATGAATATATTATAAATAATGTTTAAATGCTTTGTTTTTCAAAAACCCTCTATAATAAAATAAATACAAATATGTTGGTACTTCGTTACCTATAAAATAATTTTATAATATAATTTAATTATTAGAGTATTTTAATTATTAATTTCATTAACCAAAACAGAATATGACGCTAACTCGGTATGCGCTGTACAGACAAGTTTCTGAGTCGCCATGTACTCTATATAATTACGTCGTTTTGATTGCGTTTTATTTGATTGATTGTTCACGATCTGGATGACTGGATGTCTTCTAAAATGGCGATAAATAAGTCCGTACTGTCTTGACGATAAAGTTGAGAGACCCTACATTTTTATCACACCAGTGTCCTCAGAGTTTAAGTTCCATCCGACACTGGTGTCTGGTAAAGTCACCAGCAATACCTAGTGATCAAGGTGGGACTGCAATAAATTATTAAAAGAAACACCCCTCATTCTCTACAAAAATTTAATTTTCGCGTCCAACCATGACCTCTCAATGTTTTGAGTGTGGGCTCCTGTATTTGCATCGACATATGAGATTTAGTGATTTACCGTATTGTGTACAAAACCTCGACTTGTGACTATGAGACACCTATATGCAATCCATTCATCGGAATAAACTTCTGATGCTACCTCGCATTCACTTTCTATATTATCGGTAGAAGTACTTCTCAATCGCGTCAATGAAAATAAAAAAATCGGTATCGCTCTGCTATATATTAGGGGGTGGGGTGGACCTCAGACTATGGTACGTTAAATTTGAATGCAATGATAGCAGTGGCGTACCCAGGATTTTCGAATGGGGGGGGGCTAAACAAAGTAAATAAAAGTTTGACATCTTATCACTAGCTTCAATAAAGTCTTATAGCTGTTAATTGTAATATTTCATTATTATATACTTTTTATAACATATTATACATAATATATTAGTGATATATTTAAATAGTAGGAAGTAGGGACTGATTTATTATTATTACAAAATGTACTCCATAACACGGCCAATGGGGGGGGCTGAAGCCCCCTAAGCCCCCCCCTGGATACGCCACTGAATGATAGGTATCATTGTATACGAAAAACGATTCTGAACGAAGATGATTTGTCAGTTTAGGATATATTATATTTAAATATTGTCATATATTCTATTTAAACAAATAGTATAGTTTTTATATGTTACTATGGTTACTTTATAGTATCTGTTTATTAATAATCAAAAAATCGATTTTGTCGAAAAGTGGTCATTAAATAAAATAAATAAATAATAATAAAAATAAATTATAGATATCATATCGAATAGTATTATATAATACGGCAAAAAACGTTAAATGCATTTAACTTTAAAATTTTAAATATTAATTAAGTATAAACTATAAATATATTATAATAGTTCAATTATTAAATTACATGAATAAATAATAATAAAAATAAATTATAGATATTTATTTATTAATAATAATTTTTCAAAAGTAATGTCTGATAATTTATTCCTAGTAGGATTATGAATAAATCCTTTCAGTTATACAGATATAACTTAATATGGCTAATAGGTTGAAAAATAATTTCGTACAAATTGTACTACAATTAAATTATGGATTCATAAAATTAATTTTTCAAAATATAGCATTAAGTATTGAGTATTTCTCGATAAAATTATTTTATGAAATACTCGATACATTTACTAAAAATGTATCGTGATATATAGCAGATTCTCAATAGGTACTTCATATAATTGTATCGAGATACAAGATAAGATACAATAACAATTGTTTCGAAGATACTGCTCAACCCTAACAATAACTGTATAATATAGTTAAATTAATCAAATAATATTATTATAATTATTGTTAAAAAAAAAATAGTATAGTATTGTGTTGTAAAACCAAATAAAATAATTTATAACTATATACATTTAGTAGTTTAGTACATTCAACAATAATTTATTTTGTCACATAATATGTAACTCTAAATTATAGTTGATTCAACAATTAAAATTGTTAAACCAGCTATTTAGTTTTTTACGTGATATGTAGGTAGGTACCTAACTGAAAACCGAAAAGATGACTTTAATAAAACCTACAGTACTTAATACAATTTAAGGCAAAGATAATTAGAGATGACCAAAGATTAGATTATAAAGTCGAAATAAATACTCAACATGTCATAATTATTATAAAAACAATACAGATAACACATATACGTTCGTTATCCAATATCCCCGTATTTAACGTGGAACGAGTGTAGAACGAAAAAACCTGTAGAATTACCTAACCGAATTATCAGCACCGAATATTTGTATTGAATTCTATGTTTATAGTATATAAAAGTATATCTATTAAAAAATCAAGATTCAAACAAGTAACTTATGTCATCGAAAAATTTTGGTTCACTGTTCACTCATATACATTTTAAATACTTGTATAAAATTATAGGTAGGTATCCACCACTTACCTCTTACTTATTTACCTAACTTATGTATTATTAACATTGATAACTTTCTGCTTTGAAAATTGAAATATGAAATCAAAAGAATGTGCTGTAATTCAAAAAAGCAAAAAATTTCAATCGGGTTATGAAGAATTTGAAAGTTGTAAAGCTAGTAGAGAGAGGGTATATGCCTAATATTATTTTTCATTTTTAAAATTTAACCTCTTCTGAAGAGAATGACATGTTTTTCCGTTATTTTTACATAAATAAATTTAATTCATAGCAGTTTTAAATCCGGCATTCTTTTTTAAATACTTTTTATATACTTGTGCATTAGGTATATATATATATAATATATATATACTTATATACCAAGTGTTCAATAAGTTTAGAAACTTAATTACTGTATGCATATTATTTTAATACCTACAAAGAGCAATTTATAGGTATCAGATAACACTGCTGTACATTTATAATGTAAAATCACGGTGTGGTCATTGTGTATAAAATATTTAACAACCTCATTAATTATATCATATAATATAATTTATCAATCACAATTAGTCTAATGACTGTTTAGTGTTTCAAAACTTTTGAACACTCTGTACATATTTTTTTAAATTATTTGTCGACCAAACTAATTATTAATGCTATAATATACCTACCTACTATAATTTCAAGTTTATTCTTAGTAACATTTTCTTAAATATATAGGTACCAATTGAATACATTAAAAACGATAAATAATAAATGTATAATACGTTATTTTACACTACCATTAGGATAACTGCGTATAAACATCAAAATAAATTATAATAATAATATATTCAGTTAATTATTAGATATCCTTGTATGGTTGTATGGATATGGATATGTATTTTAATAAAACATAATTATAATAATATTTAAATAAAAACAACTTTGTGAAACTACCTATTGTTTATTTTATTATTAGATATAATATGTACGACTATCACAGCATATTAGAACTGTTGTAAAATTTACAACACGCGACTACTCTTGTTTCAAACAATGGCGTGCCTACTGGAAGGTTAAGAAAAACCTGAAGCAAGGTTTTAAATGTTTTGATCGTTCAAAAATATAAATTAATATGTTATACCTATTATATGTTATATATATTGTATCAAATATAATGGGCGATGGCTTATGCCTATATTTATAAATGTAATGTGTACTTGCAATAATAAAACTTCTATACCTAGTAATACTCACCTAGTCACCTATAAGATCATTATTTGAAAATAAGTAGTTCGAGTAGGGTATCTTTGTTTAGATGCCAATATTCAATAATTTCAATATGAACATTATGACTTATAAACTATACATCATTTTCTACAAGTCAGTAAATTTAATTAGCCTTCTACCCTCCATCCACTTGAATTTAACTAATTTCTTATTTCAAAATCTGTGACAATGTGACGTATATGTCAATATTGTCAACCTAACCTACATAGGTAAGCGTAATTAGATGTAGCTAATATATAAATTAGGTAAATAATATGAGTTACTATATAAGTCAGTACTTACCTATATTAGTTAAGTGAAAGTAAAGGTGTGCATTAGTTTATTAAACATTCAAATTAAGTTAAAAATTAGTTTTTTTAAAGCTTTTAAACATAGGTAACTATAGTTATTTTCCAATTAACTTAGCTTTTATAAGTTGATTTCAAAATAAATCACCAAGTTCAAACTAAAATTATTTTTAATAATTTTAGTTTTAATGTTATTAATTTATTATACATTAATTAATTAGACTTAATTAAATTGGAATGATTGGATTCAACAATTGGGACCGGTCCAATGTGTGATCTACCAATAAATGACTGGTTTAATGAGTGATCTACCGACTAAATATTTATGTATGCTACTTAAAATAGTAATGTAGTTATACTTACTTGTATTATATAATGATTTTTATATTCATACAGCAAAAGTATTTTTTTACCTCAGAATTTGAATTTTCATTAAGATCACAGTCTAATAGTGGAGATACACCATACATTTTTATATTGTATTTGGACTTGACTAACATTCACAATGACTATTGTTTCAGTGTGATCTCCAGTATTTAAATCCACAAAATTGATTTACAATGATTTACAGCACGTTTTATCTAAAACACTATATAAAACCTACAAAACTCAAATATTTGATGATTATTTTATCAAATTTAAAAAATACTTTGGTGTATGAATATAAAAATCAACATTATATAGTACAAGTAAGTACCTATATTGTTATTTTAAATAGCATATACATAAGTATTTAGTCTGTAAATCACTCATTGGACCAGCCATTTAACGGTAGATCACACATTGGACCGGTCCCCAACAATTTAATAAACATATATATAC
Source organism: Schizaphis graminum (assembly GCA_020882235.1). Taxonomy (NCBI): domain Eukaryota; kingdom Metazoa; phylum Arthropoda; class Insecta; order Hemiptera; family Aphididae; genus Schizaphis; species Schizaphis graminum. The sequence continues at coordinate 92,559,185 of CM037032.1, forward strand.
TGTTTTCGATAAATATAATCTAACTCTAACATTTTTTAGATTCTGGACGGAGTGATGAATGTATTGATTTTACAATGATGTGTGTTTTTTTTTTTTTTTTTGTTTTTTTTTTTGTGTCTGTGTACAGCATAACTAGTCGAAATAATGCATCGATTTCAAACTTTGGGGGTGGTTTCCGATGGCAAAGTGGATATCCTTGGTGCATTATAGAGTAGAGGTGAAAAGTAAACATTTTCCAACAGTTTTCAAAAAAATCGAGAAAAACAAAAAAAAAATTACAGAAAAACGGGAATTTTTACGCAAAACCAGTTTTCGACAAAATCGAATTATTTATTTCGCTATAACTCAAAAACTAATCGATGTATTCACTTGAAATTTTCACAAAACATTTATATTAGCGTTCTCCATACACAGTTGAAATTTTCAATTTTTTTAAGTATTTTTTTTTAAAATAACGATAAAAATTTTTTGGCCGGCCAGAAAATCTTGAAAATTTAATACAAGGTTTCTTATAAGTTGTTCTTAAAGTTATAAAAAAAAATCCGAAATCGTTAGTCACAATTTTTTTTTATAAGTGCTTAAAGTTCGAATTTATACGAAATATGTCAAAATTGCGAAAATTGGCAAGTAATTTTGTGGTTAAAAAATCGTAAAAATTTTTTCTTTTATAACTAAGATTTGAAAATTTGGTACAAGGTTCTCCTTAAAATTTTCTTCAACTATCTGCAAAAAAAACTCTACCGGACTAAAACAAAAAATTTTTATGAGTGATTGAAATTTAAATTTTTACAAAACCGCGTTAAATAACGGTTTAGCCTCGAACGATTTTTAATATTTGTTGTTATTCAAATAGTATAAGTCGTAAATACTTGAAAATTTTACCAGTTATTTAGATTGCCATTTTCTTTATGTGATTTGATTTTCAAAATATTTTGACTTTTTTTGAGCTATTTATAGACAATTGAAATTTTCAATTTTTTTTTATTTTTTTTTTATAAATGTTGATAAAAAAAATTTAGCTGGGACAAATTACTTGAAAATTTAATTGAAGGGTCTGCATAACTTGGTCTAACTCTTATTCAAAAATTATAAAAATACATAGGCACAATTTTTTTTATTAGCATTTGAAGTTCAAATATTGACAAAAATTCGTCAAAATCATGAATATTTTTCACTATTTGGTAGTTAAAAATTTATAAATATTTTTCTATCAAAAGCTAAGAATTGAAAATTTAATACTATGCTGTCCATAAGTTAAGCTTAGAATAATTATAAAAAAGTTTGATGTTCATTAAATTTAAAAAATTTTACGAGTGTTTAAAGTTTTAATTTTAATTTGAAATCAAAAATACACGTGTAAAATAACGTTTTACTAATAAATAATTTTCGATTTTTGTTATTTTTAAAAAATTATCAAACGTAAGATCTTAAAACTTTTACTTAAATGTTTGAATTTGTTTCAAAATAGAATATATGACAATATTTTAATATAATATATTAACATATCCTAGACTGACAAATCATCTCCGTTCAGAATCGTTTTTCGTATACAATGATACCTATTATTGCATTCAAATTTAACCTACCCTAGTCCGAGGTCCACCCCACCCCCTAATGTACAGCAGAGCGATACTCACTTACCCGCTTTTTTAATTAGCTTTTAGTACGAGACTATTATTAACAGAAATTACAATCCAATATTACTAGCAATAATACTTTAATTTCTTGATAAAATAGCAAATAATATAGGTAATATTATTATACTTAGATTTTAGATAGGCACAAAGCATAATATACATAGGTATCAAACAGATGGTATTGTATTAAATTATAATATAATTTTTTTTTTTTGTCATATTTATTTTTATTTGTACAATCTGTATAAAATATATTTACAATAAGCACAATAGATGGATGTATATATAAAAAGGTCGAGGTTGGCTTGATTGAAGGAGCTATTCAGTAATAGCACTTCGTGATTATATAATTTATATTTTATTTTATTTATTTATTTTCATTTATTTATTTCAGCCAAATTTAATTACAATTATATGATACAATTAGTAAATTATTACATTAAGAGTACATTAACAATGGTTTTATAAACTATAAGTATTTTTAATTTAGTTATTTTTTTAAAAAAAAAAACTATTAAAAAACAAATTATATTGTTATAATTTAGATAATATTAGACATATGACTTTAAATTGATTTTTTGACAAGGCATAATCGGAACTTTTTGACGGCCAGATTCTTCGGTAGGTACAGTAATAATAATTAGGGCTGGGGCCTGGGACCTTGTATGTAAATATATATTTTTAATAAAACATGATGAATTAAGTATTGCAAATGATAAATTCATTTCACGTGATTTGCAATAAAATAAAACATATTTTATTTTACATATTTTTACAAATTTCGTCATAAATACTATTATTATATTATTTGTAAAATTTCAGCATTTTATTTTTTTTATATATATTTCGTAAATTTTGACGATTTCGGTGGTTTAGTAGTATTATACATTTATACTTATATAATAATAATAGTACTCGTAAAAATTGTAATTGAATAATGCATATAGGAAATAAGTAAATGAAAGTATTAGTTAAACTTGAATCTTGATTATAGTTTATCTTTTTTGTTTCTGTTCGATAACTATACATTAATAATCTTAGATTATTTATATTTTATATTCAACAATTATTAGACAAAATATACTTAAAAAAATTTAACAGTGTCAGTATTTGCGTGTGGTTGTAAAAATATCTTTATTCTTTATATTTTTTAAATTAAATTGATTAGAAATATTAAAAACAATTAATTGTATATTATTCAAAAATTATCTAGAATTTAATTTTAATTTTATACGTTAATATAATTTTACATTTTTCTTATTACTTACATATTTTTTATTTTATACTACATATTTTGGCCATTTTAATTACACATACATGTACATATTTTTGGTTTTTTATTACATATATACATCCCAGCCCTAGTAATAATAATTTAATGACAATGTAATAATACGAGTTACGAGTAAAGGGTAAACAATAGTAATGTGTTACGCAGACTTAAATTAAGTATGTACCTTTGCGATCATATCATGTTATTTATATCAAATACTTGGGCACTTTACGAGACTCGATGAGGTACAGTATAAGCAATGGTAAAATATAAATACTGTATTATATTTAAATGTAGGTAGTAACGTTTTAATTGTATGTTTTTGAATGTTAGTTAATATTCGATCTGATAATTATTTACAGTGGCGTCATGTAGGCAAAAACCGGTACAATAAACCGCTCGTGCACATAATGTATATAAGTATACCTATAATTTATTATTATAGATATATCCATCGCCGCCCAACTGCTCTAGTGGCCAAGTGGCAAGTGCCACCGTGCCAGACACTAGTGCGGCAGTCCGGCAGTGCTTAAATAGCAGTCAAACCGTTTGGTGTGTGCGCGTGCATCAATAACAATAATATTATAAAACTTATGTTTACGTATAAATTGATCAATCGTTACAATCTATCAAATAAAATAAAATACATAAACATATTTTAAAACTTTTGTGTACATATTTAATTGTTTATAGTATATATTATGCATGTACCTATATTTATGTAAATTTACGCGGATGTGAAAACCCTGACAAAATGACCGAATGGCCGTGGCTGATGATTATACTGGCTCTCATTAGCACGGTAATGAAATATTTTTGTATGAATAACATTTATTTACTGGTTTCAACTTTTTACCAATAGGCGTGTAGTGTATTATTTGTTCATAATATATGGTATACTATATATTATAACCATATATTACTATTATATAAATATGGAATGGTTAAAATAAACTGAACGTTAGAAGCAGAATAATTATGGTATTATTATTATTTTAAACTCGCATCATAGTCCATAGATTTGTTTTACACATTTTTTATGCCTTTGATATTATAATTCTTACCTATTCCAAAAATTAACAAAAATATAAATCTTATAAATTAATAACATCAATACATCATAATATTTCTAACCAATACATTTTGTTTAATTAACTTACTTTAAAATATAATAGATAGGTATAAAGGTATAGTTTACTTGTTACTTCTTTTATTGAAATAGGTACTTTCTAAGTTCTATACCTTTAAAAAAAATTTAAATGTATACCTTAATTTTTATCAAGTTCTTTACTTCGTTAGATAGTGATTAAAATTAATTTATTTAGTTGAAATAAATTATAACTGGAAAAATTTAGTACTTAACTTTTGCCAATGCCTAATCATAATAAATAATAATCGAATAGAATTGAATACTTACCTAACTCTTAACTTGATACCTATGTAAGCAAATTACAGAGCATGACAAAAATATATCTTTACAATAGTTGTATTTGTTATAAAACCAAATTATAGGTATGACGTGTCTGTGTATGTTCAATCTTTAATGTTTACAGAATACTAATTAATATTTATTATACGACGCAATTTTATCTTATAAAATATTATGAAAACATAATATGTTACCTGGGTATTGTTTATTACCTATAATATATTATAGTACCTACCTACCTGCTTATTACACTCCTAATTTATATTATTTGATATTTATTTAGAAAAGAAACTTGACAATTAGAAAGTACCTAGGTTAGGTATTATACTCCTATTATATACCTATAATAATAGTTTAAATTTTACACACAGGATACACAGAACCTTTTGATGAGTGATGACGACCTATCTATTACCTAATCCAATAATTTATACAATTATATTACAATTGGAAGGTATAAGGTATAGATAGTAACTACCTATACTTACGGTGACACTCGAATTGTCTACCCAAATTTAGGTAGATAGTCTTTTTTTACTTGAATTGTTTCCGGGTGTTTTCGGTGGTAATTCGAGGGGCGATTGTAAACTCTCCCGGGTCTATTCCAGTACTACCTGACGGAAACATGTCAACTATTCCGGATCTTCAGTACTACTCTTATTTAATTTAATAAAAATCATCAAATAAATCTAATATACAAAATAAATAATAATAAAATAAAAATGTTTAAATTTATTTATTTTTTTTTTTATAGTAGAAACACTAGAAACACAAATTTTAAAAAACTTATGGTATTTATTTATTTTCTAATATTTTTTAAGATATAGTTTTGTCATTATTTTTTGTATTACAGTTTTTACTTGTTTTGTTTAATTTATTATTTCAACTTTGAATTTTAATGTATATTTCAGTTTGAAAATGTTGACCTGGGAGAGCTTACATATTTTTTACAGGTAACCATAATGTTAACCCTGGAGAGTTTACTATTTTTTTTAAAAAAATTGGAGAGTTTACCACCGCCCAATAAATTCAAGTATACCTAAATGATTTACTCCAGACTCCAGTGTTTTACTCCCAACCTTTTTTTACTCAACGCCCCTTTTAAATTTTAAAAATCTTACACCGCCCCCCGCCATCAATTTTTTAAAATAATAAACGTTTTATTATTTAATAAGCTATTTAATTTAAGACAAAATATCATTTAATATTTTAACGCTACAATTTAGTTAATTTTAAATTTAAGTACCTACTAATAATATGAATTATATAATTTGATTTCGAATTTTCTAATATAATTAATTATAACACAAAAAATACTTATGTGACTAATGACTGAGGTTGATGGTTTTTATGGAAATTAGTTTTTATTCTACGCAGTTATACATTTCATTACAATCAGTTATACCTAAACAGAAAAATTTGAATGATAGATGAGTGCCCCCTTTAGCGCCCCCTTCAAAATAAAAATGCCCACGTTGGGAATCACTGATTTACTCGAATTGCTTCCCATAGCATACCTAGGAATCTAGATTATTAATTAAAATATCGATAGTTATACATGTAATATATAGATTTCCGTAATGTTCAAAAATATTGTTTTTAAGACATACAGTATTTCCCATACGGATTAATTTGTTGAATGCAACAATCTTGTCGATCACTAATTATCAATTAAAGATTGATCCATCATTATATTATACAAACTTAAGTTTTTGTCTGTACAACAGAATTACAGATGATATTTCATCTAAATTATTTATTGTTTTTATTATTATTGATTATTACTGCTGAGTTGGTCTATTTACTAAAATTTTAAAATTATTTATTAACATTTAGGTAATATTGATATTGATATTAAATCAATCGATATTGATTCAATTTTCTCAGTTAATTTAAATTATAAAATATATTCCCTACTATAATATGTAAGATTAAAATTAAACCCAGTGGCGTAGCCAGGATTTTTTTTAGGGGGGGGGGGGGGGTTAGTAATAAAATAAAATAATTCTACAACCGTATATAAATAATAAAATAATTGAATGATAATGATTATTATCATCAGTGCAGTCGATAACGTGAATACAGGATAACAGAATACATTTCACCACGAATAAATGATTGTATTTCTATATTATAAAAATTATATTTTTGATAAAAATACGGCCGAAGGGGGGGGGGCGTTCAACCCCTAACCCCCCCCTGGCTACGCCACTGATTAAACCTAAATCGATTAATTACAGCTACCTATCGGATACGATACTAGTGTACAATAGGGTCCAAAATAGGAGGCCATTCAAGTGAATGATATTTTGAAAATCGGGAGGCAATTCGAATATTTTTTTTATCAAAAAATTCATGAAAGGCAATTCGAGAGTCAGGTGGGAAGCAATTCGCGAGCGCCCCTAATGGCTAATAACAATGTTTGATAATTTGTCAGTAAATTAAAATTTCAAAGGTTATGAGATTAATACAAAATTCAGTAAGTTGTAATAATTAATACACGTATGAGTATTTTCATACCTAATAAATGTATGTGTGACATGCGTAACCAATTACATTACATATTTATTTTTCATATATTCATGGTTTACAGTTGTACATTAAATCTTATTTAATACGTAAGTTATAACGTCATATTTTGTAAAAATTCCGATAAATATTCGCACGTTTAGGTTAACGCGATTAACTAATAATACCAATGCCTATTTGTATTATATAATATATAATATTAAAGTATTAAAACGCCTGATGAGAAATCTTAGCACGTTATGTTGGTTATATTATTTAATCATTACTCATTTTAGTATTTTACTATAAATATTTTTGGAAATTGGAATGTATTATGTAATTAAATAATTCCTCGATACTAGATGATATGCCTCATAAGTGTTATGTACAATATGTTCCTAAATTAGAAACTATGATTGTATATATCGTATTTAGACACTGACATAATATGATAGATTTTTAATCGAATAGGTTTGCTTGTAACTAGATAATAATTCTTACATTTTTATTAAGTAAAAAATATACTAACTTCTCAACATTTTTTTTATTCACCTCAATTTATATATTCATTCATTTCAGACTAATTGACTAAATTAATAAGATAAGATTTTCTAAAATAGATAATAATGATCAAATAACAAATGCATAACTGCATAAGGTCAAAGGCTCAGATTATACTTTTTATTTACCTATGTTATATTGTTATGTTTTAGATTAATAATACGAATAATTATCATTATTTTGTTAGTACCCAACGACAATTTACTATAGTAAAATTAATAGAATTGTTATTATTTTATTACCGATTGAATATATTTTATACATTCCTTATTTTATGAACTGTATAGGAAGATAGGTACCTAATTGTAATGCTATTACAATAAGGTAGTGCAGAATTAAGTCTACAAAGTATTAGTACCTACAAAATAAGTCATATTTTAAAAGTTTAACAAATAATCTATAATTTTAACTTGCAATAAGGTTACCTCTCACCTAAATGTTAAGTATTAATATTTAATACTACTGACGAATTAACCACCACGTATTTTTGTATTATTAATACTTAAGTCTTCACAAAACATACATTAGTAAATTGATTAGGATAAAAAATATATATTTAAATTTTAAATTGAGTTAAGATAATCTTTTTAATTCTAGTACATATACATATAACTAAATTAGGCGAGTATTTACCTATTACATATTTAATTTTCATTTAAATAATTCGTTAAGTACTGTTAAACAAATATATTTACTTAAATTTATTCTTACTCATAAAGTTATCAAGTATTTAATTAAATCTAAATTTAACACTTACTAAAGCTAATTAGTTTAATAACCTCAGGATCCTTTAAATCACATGATTGTTAAATGTTAAATATTGAAATTATAATTAAACTGATTAAAATCATCTTAACTTAAGGTTAAAAAGATTAATTTAATTTTTAGATTCAATGGTCCAATTCAACAGCACAACACACTTATGACTATAATTCATACTGGGAAGGATATTTATCGTCTCCTGCAAGGAATAGGCCGAAAAGAACGAGTTTGTTTAATCGAGATACTACAACCACAACATCAAATTATAAGGAAGATCAAAAGTAGGTTAATTTGTAATTTCTATGCATAGGTTTCATAATTTAATATAATAAAACTATAAAAGGTACCTACTTAAAAGCTTAAATTATGACACATAAAACATTTTTTATCATTAGTACTTATTCTTCAGTATAGGTACCTACCTTGGTATTTAATATTATAATTATATCTACTATCTACTTAACACAATAATGATACCTTTATCATAGGTAATGTCTATTTAAAAATGTACTTAATATAAGCTGGATTCTAGAATTTTCTTACTAAGGAGCAGAAAAAGTGTTCAATATAAGCATTATTAGCGAACTCTGGAACTTTTCTTAACTACCTATCTTAATCTTACCTGTAGCCTGTAGGTTGTCACTTTGTCAGATCGATGGTATAAAATTTCTGAAAAATCGGGAAAAAATTTATCTCGTTTAAAGTTAAAGTTATAATACAAAGCTTTTCATTGTTGGTTTTAATTTTCCATTAAGAATATGAATACCGTAATTTTATTATATTGTTTATATTATTTTTTAATCGTTGAATAGGTAGTTAATGGGACGTAATGAGAAGTAAACATATTTTTATCGATGAATAATTCAACTTATGAAGTATAATATATAAAATTAGTACTTAGTTAATGATAGGTTTGTTAAATTGTTGCTGTGTAGGAGTAAGATAGGGCATTAAAGGAGATGAAATTGCTTCTTAGTGGAGTGCAGTCACCAGCTATACAGGGGATTTTCCGGTTTAATTTTATAATTTTTTACAAAATGACGATTTTATAAATAAAAATTTAAAAAGTAAAATATTTTAAAGAGGAAGAAGTTGAATTGGAAAGAAAGGTAAGTATTATTTCAACGAAAAACTATTGTCTAATGATTTTAGTTATTTAGTTCTACGTGTACCTACACAGGGGCGTTCTCAGGATTTTTCTATGGGGGGGGGGTTCTGAAAATTTACTTGAATTTAATAGTATATAATATCAAAAGTAGACAAAACGTGTATTACTAAAATGTAAGAAAACAAAGATCCTTGGGGGGGGATCTATCCACCATATCCCCCCCCGTGAGAACGCCCATGTTGTACACAATGAAGTACTATTCAAAATGTTTTTAATTATTTATTGTCCATTTAATCAATGCATCGAATTACCTATACGGAATTAAGAAAATATTTATAATTTTTATAATATACAGATATAACTTGTATTTGCATGAGTATAATTTAAAATAGTCTGTTCTTAGAAAGCTAGAAATATCGATGTTTCTCCATCCGCCTCTTTTGCATCTTTACACTCCAAAAAATAATTATCGAGTTCAAATTTAATTTTAATCATCAATAATTACAGACATTACAGTGTACATTTTTTGGGTACATAATAAAGACAAAATATACACGAAATATCCTATAATATACAGTAGAATACATTTTTGAGTATTTTTAATGTTTTAAACCAAAATTAATAAAATTTGAAAATCAAAAATGTAGGTAGGTACTTGGAAACATACTTACCTATACAATTTAAATTTAAAACCAAGTAGCTATGATTAGATAAATATTAATTATTATAACTACAAAGTTTCATATTATATATTTATGAATTTCTTATACCTACCTATTACCTACTGTAAATATAATTTATATTTATGACACCGATGACCTATCAGCTATCAACGGTACCATAGGTTCTTGATTGTGTAAATTCTAATGCCATCGATTTCTTAGTAAATTTTAAAACCCGTGCATTGTACCTACGCATTATAAATATATGTACATTCTGATTTTTGTCAGTGGTTCTTAAATTGTGGTCCGCACTCTTGGCGTCCACGATACTATCGATGGTTTCCAAATATTATAATATAATGTACCTATAACGGCTAATGGCTATAACTGCTAAAAGGATTAAAGACATCCCGAACAAAAATATTTTCTACGTCGCGTCCGTTATATAGGCATAGGTTAGTTAGTAACTGCAGTTTTTTACTTTTGTTACATACTTATGTATCATAGCAGGTACCTATCTTGTATATGGAAAACCTAAAAAGGAACAAATTAATAATTAATATTATGATATGTAATCATTGATTTTAAATACCTAGTAGGCACCTATATTTGGCTATTTATATCAATGGCAGGGACGCCCGCAGAAATGTAGTTCAGGGGGGCAAAAAAAATTGTAAGTACCTACCTAAATACTTATAGGTAAATTTACCGCTACATCTTTCATCTAGTCATATTTTGCAATACTATCAATAATATATTTTTTTTTAAATCAAAACTAATTTAAGTTAATATAAAATTACACATTTACACTATTAGTTCTAATATTTGTAAGAAAAAACATAATACAATTTAAACAAAAACTTAAGTTTAAACAACTTTATTTGATAAAATTTATTTCATATTTTATTATTTTATTCAAAAAGTAATGGCAATCTCCTTTTGTTTGAAGCAAATAAATTAATTTAATTAATTACTTTGACTCGTCCGCGTTAACAGACAATCTGTAGGAACCAGTCAAAAGTTAAAAAGTGACTTAGCGATTAAAAATAATCGTAATGTCTTTTTCACGATTAAATAATAAATACCTCCTATATGACTTGTTAGATTCTTAAAATTTAGATACAAGGATTGTCGAATAGTCACTAACTATTATAGATCACTGAGATCTCATCTAAGATCAGCTTTATGTAAAAAACTTCTAATTTTGTAAATGATACGATAAATCTCAGGGGGGGGGGCAATGGCCCCATATATACTTAAGCGAGTTTTAAAGCTGTTTAAAACCACATTGTTCAAATATTAAATCGTTTATTCTATTTAAAAAGTTTTCTAAGGCGATACAAATGAGAATCAACTTTTTTTCTATGAATTATTAAATTAATAATTTTTTTGAAAAAGTTGATATATTTAAATAAAAATTTTAACGGGTACTTTCTGGAATATTAAAATGGTTTTATATTTTAACCTATCATAATTGGTCAATTTCTTTAAAATATTGATAGATTTCTAAAATTCATAGATATTTACTTGGAAATAAAAAATTCTAAACCATTATAGCACCAATATTTTACAAAACCCATTATTATGGACCTAATAGATACCTTTTATTCTTAGTAAGTACAAAATCAAATAACTGAAAAATTACATTTTAAAAAAGTGTTTTGATTACCAATTTACAGAAAAAAGATCATTCTCGTTTGAAAACACTAACTTTAAAATTCTAAAGAACAGAATTTGTAAAAATGTATTAGTAGAGGTATAAATGAGGATGGTAAAAGCGATTAGTGAATCGTTCTATGCATAATAAATTATATATTATTATGTTATGTCAGTAAACATTAACATTTAATTATATTAGTAGGTACCTATATAATATTATATTAATTTTATTATGTTATTATTTATTTAATACGAGTGATTGAATAATAATAAAATAAATAAATTACCTATATTATTAGCAAGGCCGGATTAAGAATATATTATGCCCCAGGGCTGAAATTTCATTTGGGCCCTTTTGACAAATCATGCTTTACAAAGCCGCTCACTAACGGATACATTTTTCTAACTATTTGACAAACATAAAATTAATTTATGTCTATAAAACTACCAATTGTAATTTAATAAAAGTAAAATGTTAATGCTTCATATTTCATTAATTTTAATTCAAATTTTCTTTCTTCTTATTTTCATCAAATACCAAACAAAAGTTAATATATAAAACAAAAACTATCTTATCAAATAAATTTTTTTTCCTTGCTTACTTGAAGCCAACTCTCATGATAGGTACTTCCATTTAAGTCTAATGATTTTAACAAATAATTTTCAAAATATAAAATCATTAGATATGTCTAAGTTTTCATTTATTGATGAAATTTTTTATCTATTGATAAAAGTATATAGATTAAAAGTAAAATGCGTCTTTTCTACCATAGTGCTTTTGACAGTTTTAACTAGTTTTAGAACTATTTAGTTATTTTTGTCAATAAAAATAAATGGTTTTTAGAAAAACTATGCTTTAAAATCACTGAAAAATGTGTATCAGATCAAAATTGTTTTGGCCTCTTTCACTTTGGTACTTGAAAGGGTCCCGGAGTTTTCGCCTCGGCTAGACCCCCCTAATTCGGCCTTGATTATTAGTACCTATACAATATTTTTTGTTTATATAAAGTTTCTCTAAAGTGTGCAATTATTCTACTCTCTAACTTTTCTCATTATTTGTAAACAATTCATGTAGTTTTTCTCTTAGATATGGTAAGCTATTTTGTTTTGCTAATTACACAAAAATATTTTTTAAAAATTACAGGATTTATTAGAATTTAGACGATCTCAATAGTTTTGTCGCTTTGGATGATTCACTGTATTATGTTTTACACTATAAATATTGATTAAGTCCAGTCGATGCTATTAACTGGAGGTTGCTGGTAACTGGTTTTAATCCGTAATCTAGGTACACATAGACGATGGGTACCTACTTTTTTAAACATAAAAATAATGCATTTAGAAATTTAAGATCTAGATAAATATAATATTAATATGCGCAAACTTCTATTAATAACTTCTTATTATTTGTTTATATTTTTATAATTTATTGTTTAATTTTTAGAATCGAAACTATTATTAATATTAAAAATATAAATTCAAGAGATATGCCAACAGCAAACTTGACAAAATCATTATTTAAAAATGAAAACACAACCAATAATACTAATAAACAACTCAACAGCGGTTTAAAATTACCACAAACTAAATCTTCATCAATTGTTTTTCCAAATTCAATGAATGAAAAAATTCAATCAGTTCCAATCAACAAATTTATACCAGAACCACATGTTATCGAAAAATGTTCATTTAACGAAAGCTTTTGCATCAAAGTTGATAATTATCCAAGGTAGGTATATACCAAACCAAATAAATTTAAAAAAATACCCAAAAACTAATTTATCTAAAATTATTTTTTTTTTATTATTATTAGGCAAGATTTATTCAATCTTTTTAGAACCAGCAAATATATGTCAACTTCTTATTTTGGAACAGATACTGTAAATGAAGTAGGTAATCTTAATATTGTATACAATATACAATAAATTTAGTGTATTAATATTATTCCAAATAATTATAGTCCCTAACAAGATTGTACATTGTTAAAATATATTTATATTTTTAGATAAACGATTTGGAGACAAGATTATCTAATAGTAATCTTCAACCATTCTGTGAATCAAAAGTAAGTACCAATCAATCAATATTAATGTGCACTACAATATATTTTTATTATTTTATAAATCAGTGTTTTAATGTAATTTAAATTTAAAAAATATAATAATTTAATATACAAGTTGTTCTGATCTAAATGTGTGGAAGTGATTTAAAAATTTAAAAAACATTTAACTAAATAAATACTTTCAATGAGTCTGAGTTTGTACCTATATGATGCTAAAATGTACCATGGTCTATCAGTGAATATTTTAAGTTTAGATCCCTTGGGTTAACCCAGGCTTTTAGTACATGTATACTATTATCATAACATAATCTATTTAAGAATATTTTTTAATAAGTATAATCTTTTTTAGGAAGATGTAATATTTCCAGAAGCTGGTATTACAAAAAACAATGAATGGCGTTATATTATACAAGATCCAAATAATGATAATACTAGTTTTAAACAAGGGATTCGAGTGGAGAAATGTATGTAAGTATCAAAATTAAGAATGTACAAGGGTTTAAATTAATTGAATTTTTTGTGTAGAAATGCTGGAACGACATGTAAATTTAATGATCTTTTACCAAATGGTTACACAACAACTTGTGTACAAAAATATATCTACAAAAAATTGGTTGCCATCAAAGATTCTAAAGAAATATATTATGAAAGTTTTAAACTACCATCCTGCTGTGAATGCATGTATAGTATAAATCCAGATTTATTAACAAGAAAGGGTGGACTTGGTGAAGAGGTAGAAGGCCGAAGGTTTTATCAAAATCAATCGGAAATTTCAAAAAGAAACAAAGATGTGTTCAACAAGAACAATTAAAAAGGTTAAGATAGATAGGTACGCGTGTTCAACAAGAACAATTAAAAAGGTTAAGATAGATAGGTACGCATAAGATAAAGTACATATCAATCTATATATTTAAATTTGGTAACAATGTGTAAATATGTGTACTCTTTATTAAATATTTGATTGATAAAACTAACATGTAAGATATTTAGAATTAAACATTTGAGAAAATGGTCTAAAATGAAGTTAAGGTAACAATGTTTAATGTCATACAAATTAAAAAGTATTGTTTTTTTTTTTTTTATAAGAAGATACAAACTAATACAAATCTAAAACTATTAAAAAATAAAAAATAACTTAAAAATTAATCTTTATAAGAGTTACTTTGTTAAAATATGAAACCACTTACTCTATAAAAATTTATTACATACAATACAACATTATAAAACTGGTATTTTTCCTAATATTCTATCTTCATAAGTTTTATATATATCTATAAGCTGATTATCAGATAAGTCTTTGTTGACATCTATCACTAATAATGGATATGGAAGATTATAATATTTCTTTATTAACCATTTTTCATAATACTCATGAAGATCTGCCAAATAATCAAGTTTTACAGTACGCTCTTCTGGACGATTGCGACGTTGCATTCTTGTATGTACTACATCAGGTAAACTTCTTAAATAAACTGAAATATCAAAAAATATCATAACCATATTAAATTTATTTAGCAATAGAAAAAAAATCAATAAAAGAAAGGTGGGAAAATGGGTATTGCTCTGTTCTACAGTAAGTGTCAAGCAAGTTATTGTAATAGACAAATTCAATTTTAATTCAATGATATATTATTGTATACAAAAAATAATACTGAGCAGAGGCTGTCCTTCAGCCATGTTTATTTTACTTGTATTATAGTAGTTTGATACATTTTTATCATATCATTAAAAAATCAACACATTCATTGTTCTGCTCAGAATTTTACACAATCTTAAAATAAAATAAAACCATTACAACTTAAATTCTCAAATTTAGTAGAACATTTATAAAATGTATGATTGACTAATGACAATTTTGGTTCAGAATTCATATAACAATAAGCATAGATTAAAAAAAATTAATTAGGTAGAAAATACAAATTTTGTTTTGTTACCCAAAATATATTCTTTTTCAAAAAATTCAGTCATCATTTGGTGACTTTTATTTGAAACAAAGTTTTGAAAATAAAATGGAAAATTGTTTAATATAAAATTATCTATATTAATTACAGTTACAAGTTACAATGAACTCAAGTATGTAGTTATTAATAATAAGAAAATAAATAGTGTAAATAAATAGTACCCAATACCTACCAATTAGATCTAATCCAATGTCTACGTTTGCTTCAATGTATTCATACCATTGGCACATTACTCCATACTCAGGACTAGATAATAATCCTTTGTCATGAGCCATTTCCACAAAACAATATCTAAAGAAAATATTGTATTATCTTAATGAATATTTTTATATGTAATACCATAAATTAGAGATAAAATAAACTAACTAATTGTGTATTAATACTGAAATTTGAGGTTTTTGGTTATCACAGTAACATAATTATATCGACTCGATAAGATAAACATTTTATTATGTACTTATTATTTGTATAATATGCTGTAATATATATATAAGCAACATGTTATTTTTATTACATTTTAGTCCAACATTTACGAAAATTCAACATTTTAAATTTAATTTTTAATATTTAAAAGTTTGTTATTTAAATTTTGAATAATGGAGTATAGTAATCTTGATTATTTAGATATGGTTAATCGTGCATCAAAGTTAATAGAGGAATCTGGGGGAACAGCTTTGAACAACTCATGTAGATAAAAATTGATTTTCAAAATAAGATGCATTTGATTATGATTAATTTATAATTTAAAACACAGTATAAACAAATTTCAAAAATATCTTCATTAAACCATACCAGTAAGTATGCTTATACTACTGAACTCGTTAATTTAACAAATACTCTATACCTATATACTAAATTCAACTAAAAAAGAAATAAACAATTTGATTTATTTAAGTTGAAATTGATATTTACTATGTTTTACATATGTCTATCCATGAACTTATTATTTAATTATTTATTTATACCACTCTATATTTTATTATTCACAAAAATTCTGTTTTCAAACATCAACTAAAATGTAGAACAATATCAAACCTAGATAATTTATTAAAACCCATTCTTTTTCAATCATGATTATGCCTATTTTTTCTAAAATAAGTACTTAACATAGTAAATCAGAAAAAATAAAGATCTAATCTAGTATAAATATAAAAAAATATGTTTGTATTTAAAAATTACTTCAACGAGTTAAAAATTTATTATCAAACTAAAATTGTATTAGATTAATTGGATATAATTTTATTGTAAAACAAATGGTTAGAAAACAATTCTAATTCTAAATTTAATTTTCTTATATAATTCAACTTATATAACTAAAAAAATGGCTGGGTTATAAACAAAATGTGTACATTTTCTTTTGTTATAGCCTATTAAATTTTTTTTTTTTTTAATATACATGGTATATTGTGATATTTTTTAGTGCACATCACTCTGAGCTCTACTAATAAATGTTTATAAATTAATATTACCTATTATTTTGTAGAGATCGTTCAAAAATTTGTACGTCTTTATTCGTAGTTTTTGACTGTAAATTCAAACGACTTAATTGTACATTATGTTGAAAAGTAAAATTCCATCTGTGAGGATCTGAGTACATCAGTTGAAGTAAATTATGACCATTTATATTTCTCCATGATTCTATTGGTTCCTAAAAAATATCAAAATATATAAATTAAAATTTTAAAAACATTTTAAACTAGATAAAAATACAAGTATATGATTTTTTTATTGGATAACATAACTACCTATAAATGTATTAAAAATACTTATTATTCAGTAATCACTTATGTCTAAATGTCTAATACATATATAGCTGACTAAACTCACAGCATTTGTTTCAACTTCCTTAAAGTTTTCAAAATACTTTATTAATGTTGATTTTCCAGACCCAACATTTCCTTCAATTGCTACACGGAATGGTTTTTTAATTACTTGCATTTTCATTTAATGAAACTAAAACCAAAAAACCAAATATAACAATGTGAATATCTAGAACTAATAAAAATAAAAAAATAGTTTTGTTTATAAAAGGATTTATTATCAAATGTTTATTGAATAGGTACTTAGTGAACAATTTAAAAATTAATAGAAATATTAAATAATTTGAAGAAATATTTTTTATTTATTTTATATGAATACAAATCAAATCATATTCTTGGTACCTATATTAAAAATTTAAACATAAAACGTTTGTTATATTTTTTAAAAATAGATTACTTTCAAGCAAAAATATGGATACTTGAAATAAATTGCTTATTATATATTTATATACCTGTTTTATGTCTATATAGCAGTAACAAAGAATAGATGAAAAGCAGTAATAACAACAAAAAAGGCAATGAGAGCTGGTACGACTGTATGAATATGCTTATTTGGACTACATATTAAGAAGGTAAAACAATACAAACTTCGAAATGGAACAGGAATGCTTCAGTATTTACTGCTTTGGTTCCTCACAAAGTTTGTCACTTTGTTATTTGTTAACTACAGGTTAAACATTAAACGAGAACCGGTTACTGAATGCTGAATAGTGATTAGTGAATACTACACTCGTAGTGCTACGATGCTACGTTAACTAATGACTACTACGACTTACGAGTTACGAGTTGAACGACCACTTGTAACTTGCAAATCTCTACCTGTCACGTGCTATGTCAATGTATATTATATTATAAACGATGGTTTTTTTTTTTGTGTATCTTATTACATGTAATATGTATTCTAAATTCTAATTTATTGTAGTCATTGTTGAGTTGAGACTGATCACTGAAACGTCTGAAACAAGTAAACAACACAGTTGTTCTATTGATATTTGATAAAATAAAGGCGGGAAAGATTTTACCTATCGTCCGCAGCTTGCTGTGATATGGATTTACGTTTTAAAATTTTGGTAGACCTGTAAATTATTCATTTCTTTTGAATAATTAAAAAATTTTCCTAGATAGGAATATAGGATCTCTAGTTACAAATATTGAAATATTTATATAGGTACTATGTGTCTATGAGTCTATGTCTACTATACTAATTATAGTAGTGTAGTACTTACCTATCTTATTTTGAAAAAATTGCGAATTATTTAATTCGATAGTAGATAGTATCATTGTGGTCCGCGTGCTCTTACTGGTGGCGAACGATTTTAGTTTTTCTCGAAACTAGAAAAAATATAAAAAATCAGGAGATTAATGAAATTAAAATGTTGAAACGTCAATATTTAGGTAGGCAAGTGGGTATCGCTCTGTTGTATAGTAGAGATGGGGAGTAAGTCACTATAATGGATGTGTTACAGTGGCGTATTTACGGGGGGGGGGTCCAAGGGGTCCGGACCCCCCACATTGACTCGTGTCTTGTACATGTAAATTTTCTCTACTGTGGATATAATATATAATAATATTTGATACACTTTTTACTTAATAAATGTTAATATCATTTAATAATAATTAAACATCACGTTATATATATATAAATATACATAATAAATACATATAATTTTTACCTATGCGCTCACATTGTCCGCGATCCGACGTAGGCTGGAAGGTTTAGCATTGCTTATTTTTCTAAATTGTCTTATAAATATGGTATATTTATGTAATAAAGAGTAATAATTGGGAGGGTGTGGGGGCAAAGCCCCCACGGCTTTGTATTCTGAAAATTATCTGGACCCTCCCCATGACAAATTCCTAAATACGCCACTGAATTGTGTTAAATAGTTATATTTGAATGCAATGAAAAAAAAACCCGAAAAACTGATAATTCTGATAATATTGTTGACATTCTTTACCAATGCACTTTTAAAATTTAAAAATATTTTAATTTTAAATCAGAAATTTTAAATTTTCTAAATTTTATATAAATTATAATTTTGATTTAAAAATTAAAATTTAAATATTAAAGATATTTAATTTGAATTTTTAACCTTTAAGTGCATTTCTATATTGCGCGTTACTATTATAACTTAAAAGTTAAAAGTTACGAGTTATAAGCTATAAAAATATATTATATTATATATATATAAAAAAAAAATTACCAAAAACGTTATTTAGAAACAATAAGAAATTAACGTTTTTAAAAACGTTAATCAAAAACGTAATAACCAAAAACATTTAAAAACGTTAAACAAAAACGATATTTTTTAAATCGATAAACAAAAACGAAAACGAAAAAATTAAAAACGTTTTCCATCCCTGCAAAACTTAATTTATCATGTTTTAATAAAAATATGTATTTACATATTATACAAATCCTAGCCCTAGTGATCACCTATGTCCTATTGTCCCTTTTCAATTACCTACTCCAACATTTTTTTTGAGACCAAAAATATCTTCTCAAACCAACAATTAAAATGTTATACTTAATATAAAATTTTTTTTTGACCATACGAATTTCGTCAAAATTCTAAATCCTAATGCATAAAAAAAATTGTACATAATATTCATACACAAATATAAGAATATTTTTATGGAACCTTGTATTTAATTTTCAAGAATTTCTACTCAACAAATCATTTTTAATTGACATTTATAAAAAAAAAAATTGAAAATGTCTTATAAATACTTCAAAAATTGTTAAAATATTCTACGCAGTCTGGAAATTACATGTATTGTAAATAGAAAACAAGAATATAAACATTTAGTGAACATTAAAAAAAAAAATTAAATTGATATTGTCGGAAATTCGATTTGTGTAAAAATTTCCGTTTTACCTTAATTTTTTGATAGTTTTTTCCCAACCTTATTTTTGAAAATCAATGAAGCATTTTATCAATAATTTATGTACTCGAGTATTTATAAAAAAAAAAACACATTATGATAAAATTAATATATTCATTGCTCTTTCAGAATCTAAAATGAAAAATTGCAAATTATTAACTGTAAGTTGGTTGGGTAGCCGCAGCACTACTGAGCAAGGCTGGGCATTAACGAGTTAAAAAGTTTAAGTTAAGTTAAAAAGTTAAGTTACTTTTAACTAAGTTACTTAACGAGTTACTTTTTTTTTAAAGTAACTTCTAACTTAACGCGTTAATTTATTTTATAGTCACGTTAAGTTATTTTTTTTTTCTTTGTACGAACCCCAAAGATTTATTATAGCATTTTGTGTAATAGTAAAAAAAAAATAATAATAACAATAATTATTATGTTAAATATAAATTATTCTACTATACATATAATATTATTATGTTATTTGTAAATATTTAACTTGAGGTGTAAATGGTGTAATTATAAATTTTATTAGAAAAAAAAAGTAACTTATGTTTAACTAAGTTAAGTTACTTTTTTTTTCCAACTAACTTGTAACTTTGACGAGTTAAATAAAAAAGGAAAGTAACTTTTAACTTTAAACTTAACTTACATTTTTCCAAATTAACTTAACGAGTTAAAAAAAATAGTTAACTTGCCCAGCTTTGCTACTGAGTACTATACTTAGTAAGTACTAAGTTTGTAATTTTCGTTACTTACCTATTAACACACAGTCAGAATTGCTTATTGTACTTTTTTGGTACCTATACAGATTATAAATGTTCATTTTTCAAAATTAAAACAAAAAAGTTGTAATAAAATAAAAGTTTAAGTTGACAGTGATACATGATAAAGGTATAGTTTAATAAATAGTTAAAGCTATACAAATTATTATTTATTACCTTAATCCTTTTATAACATTTTTTATACCTAACTGTTTAATTTCTATAATTTCAATCAAGTGGTTTTAGAATATTTATTCTATTAAAAATATAAAATGTTTATAATATATATTTTCTTAATTTATTATTATAGAGGTACTTTAACTTAAATTACAATTAATAACAGTTTAAATTAAAATATAAAAATAATCATCAATAATAAATGTTCAGCATAGTAACTACTAACTAATATGTATATTCTAATAATATTCACGAAAAAAAACCTAAAATGAATTGGAACGAAATATAAAATTTAGAATAAAATAATATATACGCTATGGTGACCAGACGTACTTATTTTATAAGGACAGTACTGTTTTTTGGTAACATGTCCTACTGTCCTAAATAAATGGTCGAAGTACACTTAAATGTACTTATTTTTAATAATTTAAAAATTTCAAATGGAAAATAATTACATAAGTCACATAAGTTTAATTATATAAAAACACATATTTTATTTTTCACTCTTAGTAAGATTAAAAATCTGTGATGCATATTTATGTTTAAAAATAAATAAATGAGTTTAAATTGATGTTATATTGTTACTATGTATTTATATTGATATATATATATACATGATATATTAGCCTATATTATTATGTACTGTTTTTTCTTTTTTAATATATGGTCACCACTCACCATATATATACCTATAGTTTGATATAGAATGAGCCTTGCCATAGGAATAAAAATAATATATTAGAAGTAATGGGTAGTAGTATAAATAGGTTGTGAAACAATTGGTCATTAGAATAAATAAGCGACGGAACAAATGTACATTTTGGATATTAATTTAATTTAAATAAATTTATTTTGGAACAACTATTTTATGGAACAAAAGGTAGTGATCCCACAATAGTACAATACGCCTTTAATATTTTTCCACGCGTTAAGCCACGGCTCGAAATATTAAATAAATATAATGTATTAATATTTTTAATATTTTAAACTGATTAAGCGTATCAAACATTACTTATCTATGGTATCAATGTTCAAAGTTTTATATATCTTATAATAAGTAATAACTTAATACTTACTAATACTCCAATTATTCAACTTTAGTTTTTACACGGCACGGAGAATTGTGACTTGTGAACATATCTATGTAGTCATCGATTTCACTGTTTGGTCAACCATTGTGACTTTAATTTAAATACTCTATGCAATACGCATTATGTTAATATGATTCCTATCTCTGAAGTAAAACAATAATAATAATGTATTCATAATAATATGTTTCATTCAAATTAATGGATACACCAATACAAGTAATAATAATTACAAATTGTTACTACTATTGTTGTTGTGTACATTGTTTATGTATTCAGTAATAATTTTTGAAGGAGGTGTAAGCAATTTCTTTAAAAATATTCTAATTTGCTCTTGGAGCATTTAAATTCTCTGCAGTGGCTATTTTAACGGACTATCAAGTACGGGTTAAGCTGTTTTTATATCTGTAGATTATATTTTATTCTGCAATGGAGCTAGCTGCAATTATGAAGGATAAATTGAATGCTGGCGACAATGTTGTGGCGGTAATTAGTAGTTATTTATTAAACTTTTACATTTCTACAATCATACTTTTATAACAAATGTCTTCTTTACTCAGCTTCACGAAGGTGTATTGTTGCAAGGGTGGTCACCCAAGGCTCACCGATTATTAGCCTTGGTTGAGCGTAATTTATCATTTGGTTTGTTTGTATTTACAACATCTCGAAATCCACCACAAGCCTTTACAGATCTCACAATCAACTTTGTTGTGCCAATCGATAATGATTTCAAATGTGATATAGGTAAACATTATTTATTTTCTATCTTAGAATATATTACTTATATAATATTTAGATCCTCAAATCCATTTATTGTGAATATTAATATATATTTAATTACTAATTACTTGTAAAATATAAAAATTAATTATAATTATATTTGCAGATTCATTGTCAGCAGAATCAAACTCTGATATTTATATTAACTTATCAGCAAGAAATTTTAAATTATTTATGGGAATGGATTCTGGTCAAGAAACTAATCATTTTTTTAATGAATTATCTAGATCAATGGACCGTTAGTATTTAGCTGTAAATAGTAATATTCTATAGCTAATTTATTAATTATTATAAAATATTATATATTTTTTTAACAGTTTATTTAAAAAATCATCAGAAATTGGATTTTCAATGGTTGAAAAAGTATAACACAAATGATCTTGACTTGGAATTAGGTTTGATGATGAATATCAATGGTGATAATACAACTAATAATATAATAACAGCTAATGTAATAATTTATATTTATTAAAAATATTATTGGTAATTTAATTATGTATTATACTTATAAGATGGCTGTATCTGAAAATGATATGTCTTTCCCTACTGGAACACATACACTTAGTTCTCGAGAAAGTGTTATACAGCGACAAATGATTTTGAGTGAAGAACAATATACTAATGCACAAAATTTCAGGTATTTTTTTTCTTCATATTGTTTAACTTAATATTTATGTTTATTTATTTTTAGTATTTATGTTGGTACTTGGAATGTCAATGGCCAACCAACTTTGTCTTCACTAAATGATTGGCTAATTTGTGATTCCGAACCCCCTGACATTTATGCCATTGGATTTCAAGAACTTGATCTTAGTAAAGAAGCGTTTCTTTTTAATGATTCTCCACGAGAAGAAGAATGGTTGTAAGTAATTTTTAATATTTAATATGTTTTATTAAAATCAGATTTAAGTACTTTTAGTATATCAAAACAATTTCATTCTGAAACTTAATCTTTATATTAACAATTTATTAATCTTCTTTAATAAATTAATATCTAAATATTTCTATTATATTTAATTAATTAAATATTCAAATCACTACTATATAATATGTAAACTTACCTGTTTAAAGACACTAATTATGTAATTCTTATTAAGCATTATTTAATAACAATTGATTAATTTATTTAAGCTCTATTTAATAACAGTTTTTGTTTTGGTCATTGGTCATCAATTAATATTGTTTAAGACACATTATAGTTACTATCATTTAAAAAAAATACATGAGTTAACATATTTTATGAAAAATTATGTTAAATGTATTGTTTATATTGTCCATGACAATTAGAACAATTAGATTGATTTTAAATTATAAGTAGTACATGTTAGTAATACTATATTTTGTATAACTTAACTTTATTTTTTTTTTTTCGGAAACATTATTAAATTATACTATTTTAAGAATTTAATTTTAATTAGGAAAAATCTTAAGTTAATAATATTTGAAAAAAAAATTAATTAATTTTTCTTAATAATTAGACAAGCTGTAACAAAAAGTCTTAATTCCAAAGGAAATTATAGAAAAGTATCATTAGTTCGATTAGTGGGAATGATGCTTATAGTGTTTGTTAAAAATAAACATATGGATCATGTGAAAAATGTTGCTACTGACACTGTTGGTACTGGAATCATGGGAAAATTGGTAAATTGTTATTTAATTATTTTGTGATCATCATAATTATTAAGCTTAATTTTAGGGAAATAAAGGTGGAGTTGCCGTTCGTATGGATTTCCATAACACATCTTTATGCTTTGTTAATACACATTTAGCAGCCCATGTTGAAGAATATGAAAGACGTAATCAAGATTATCAAAATATATGTTCAAGAATGGTATTTTCTAATTTTACACCTCCAAAAACTGTTAAGGATCATAAGTTAGTAATAAATATAGATATAAAGTAAATGATAAATCTATGATCATTTCAAAAGTATAAATAATCAAACCAAATGTGCTAAAAATTCAAAATGTATTAAAATTTAATAATTTACTATTATTTTAATAAATGATTGTTTTATGTGTTTTTATTTTAGTCAAGTATATTGGTTTGGTGACCTCAATTATAGGATAACTGAAATGGATGCAATATCTGTAAAAGATTTAGTACACAAAAATAATTTTAAAATTGTATTGGAAGCAGATCAATTAAAGCAACAACATAGAGCTGGAAATGTTTTTAAAGGTTATAAGGAAGGTTCAATTAATTTCCTTCCTACCTATAAATATGATCCGGGTACCAATGACTGGGATAGCAGGTGTGTTTTGATATATTATACATTAAAATGATAATTATATGTATTTTTAATTTGTGCATATTTGATTAGCGAGAAGAACCGTGCTCCTGCATGGTGTGACCGAATATTGTGGCGAGGTAATTCAATTAAACAACTTGCATACAGAAGTCATCCTAGTTTTTTGATCAGTGATCATAAACCAGTTAGCGCATTATTTGAATCTGAAGTAAATATCTTTTTAATTTTTATATTTTTCAAATTAAACTTGATTTAATTTTTAATAGGTAAAAGTTGTTGATTTAACCAAGTACAGAAAAATTCATGAACATATAATGAAAAAATTAGACAAAGCAGAAAATGAATACTTACCTCAAGTTATGGTTGATAACACTGAAATTATTTTCCACAATGTGAAGTTTATGGAACCTCAATTAAAAGAACTCACAGTTGCTAATACTGGTCAAGTTCCTGTACAGTTTGAATTTATTAAAAAATTAGATGATTCTACATATTGTAAAGAATGGTTGCGAATTGAGCCTTTCATGAGTTTTATTGATCCTGGTAAATTACTAAATTCATAAATTACCTACAAAACAATAGATAACATGAATATTATATTTATATTTTCCTAGGCGAAAAATGTGATATTACTTTAGAAGTTATAATAGATAAAAAATCAGCATACAAAATGATTAGTGGCCAAGACAAATTGTATGATATTTTAGTATTACATTTAGATGGTGGAAAAGATATCTTTATTACTGTTACAGGTATATAATTTTAGAAATAATATTTTACTTAATAATTTAGACCCTATTTTTAGGTAACTATGAACGAAGTTGTTTTGGTTGTTCATTAGAAACACTTTGTTATTTGAAGGTTCCTATTAAAAATATACCCTTTGGAAAACTTATGGAACTTGTAAGTAATTATTTATATTTATTTTATATGCATTTATAATCAATGTAATTTTTTTATTTAATATTATTTTATTTTGATTATTGATTATCCATATTTTTAAGGAAAATAATAAAAGCAACTTAACTTCAGATCCTTACCCAGTACCTAAAGAAGTATGGTACCTTGTGGATCATTTATACAGACATGGTCTTAAACAAGAACATTTATTTGAACAATCTGGTCTCAGATCTGAATTTGTTCAGATTCGAAATTGGTTAGATAATGGAACACCGGATGCTTTACGTACGTTTGATTTATTACTTATAAAATAAAAATAAAAATTGTCTATTATTTTCAAAATTACATTACATTTTAGCGGGTAGTGTACATTCTGTAGCTGAAGCTCTATTAATACTATTAGACAGTACATCAGAGCCCATAATACCATACAATTTGCATGCAACTTGTTTATCTGCAGTGTCTTATTACAGTCAATGTAAACAAGTCAGTATTATTTTAATATTTAAATATAATTTATTTTCATTTTTTAACTTTATTTTATTATTCAGATTATTTCTCAATTACCAGAGCGAAGTAAAAATGTATTTTTATACCTTTGTGCATTTCTTCAAGAACTATTGAATCATGTCAATGATAACAAATTAGATGTCAAAACTATTGGTTAGTTAGTTTTATATTATTTTTTTCATTTAGCTTAATAGCTTTTAAGTTCCCACACCTAGTGTTTAAAACGTTTAAGTACTATCTAGTTTTTTTCTTATTTTTAAAGATTCCTATTTTCATTTTTCACAAATTTTATCCAAACCAATTTATTGGATTTCATTCTTTAGCATAGATAAGTTGTGTTATTTAATTTACTCACCAATTTCATTACTCACACATAACATACTCTAACATACTCACCAATTAAATTTTAATCATTGTTATATTGATTCTAGCTTCTGTTTTTGGTGAAATATTTATTCGAGATCCTCCCAGATCTCGTTTAGATAAATCTAGCCATACTAGAACTTCTATGTCAAGGAAGAAGACCAATTTTGTATACCATTTTCTAGTCAACGATCAAAGTGATTTAATAATTGGTACATCTTTTTAGATGTTAAATAATATGATCATGTCCTGATGTTTTTAATGGAGCATTTTAATTTTACATTTTTATCATCACAAATTGCTTTTAATTTAAATAATTTTATAATTTATTGACATTTTAAAATTAAATTAAGCTTAAAATTATTATGATCTTAAAAACAAGTACTCGATAAAAAAGTATGTATAGTATAAACTATAAATTATTTACTAAACAAAATAACTAATATTTTAAAGACTTTTAAAAAGTTAAAATGTATTTTTATTATTGTCGTACATATATTATGTATGTTGGTTTATTTATTTAGGTAAAATCAAACTCTTCAACTCACTTAAACCTTATCATCATTATTTTTTTTTAACTAATTAATGTTTCCAAATAGTGAAAATTATAAATTAATTTTAATCATTGTTTTAAATAATATAATTTTAACAATAAAACATGTCTAACATTCAGGGCCAGCATAATTTAGGGTGATCTAGGTGAATTATAGGGAAGGAATATCATTTAAAGAATGATATTAATCTAATTTATCATTAATCTATCATATTATGTTATCTATTGAAGATTATTTAGTCCATATGGCCACATAGTCGATTGTGAATAAGCCATCAAACAGTTTTCTCAGCTAGAAAAGTTAGGTTTTAATATATTTTATATTAATTATAAATAGAGTAAGGAGCAAAATATCTTTTAATATTATATAAATAATGAAAATTTATACAAGAGACTTATTCTTATGTATTCAGTTAAAATTTAGATTTCGGTAATTAATTACTTCCATGGTCTTGGAAGAAAGTTATATTACAAAGTCCTTATTCTTTTAAAGACTTTATTTCTATTAATTTTACAAAAGAACCTGTAAACTGAAATAACTGATTTTCGCATTAACTTGTTGGTGATTTCAGTGAAGGGTAGCAAGACATGGTTTTGTCAAGGGTGCCAATATTTGTAATGCTAGCCCTGATAACATTCCCATTTTAAAATATTTTTACATTATCACTTATTACGTGCAATATTAAACAGGTTTATATTTACTATTTATTAATGGATTTTATTTAAATGTGTTCTCATTATATATATTTATTTATTCATATTATTTATTATTATATGTATAAAGTAGCAGGGTTATTTCATACATTTGTGGTACAATCTACTCCACTTTAAATGCTTGTAAATTAAAAATAAATATTCATTTAATATTTACTAATCAATTTTTTTTTTAAATATAGGTTATTACTAAAAACACAAGTAAAAATTATAAAAAAAATCAGTTAATAAGACTATACTAATACATATAAATTCTTCAAATAATATAAAATCATTTTATTTTTAACTCACTTAAATTGACTGATAAAATGTATGTGGCTAAACTGACTACTATAATATGTGCTTTTGATGCAATAATTTAATAAAAAAAAAAGACTATAAAACTTGTTTGACATTGCTTTTATATCTACATTGTATACCAAATAACCAATTATGCCGTTTTTAATCATTTTAAATTAGGTATTGATTTTTTTTTCTTACCTATACTATTGATGTACTTAATGTAAAAATTTATTTTTTTTAGTTTTTAGTTTTTCTCTGTGATAATTATATGTCGTACCTATCTGTTTAATTTATTTTAGATGATTTTTGTTTATAAATAAAAATATATCTATTTATTTATTAAATATAATCACGTTTATTTCAAATTGTCTGTTAGTATTTTTCCAATTAATCCTTTTTTAAAAACATTTTTCAAGTGGGATAATCATTTTTTTCATAAATTATATTTATACTTAAACAATCTTGCGTTTTGTGCTCATGAACTGATTGAAAATGCAACAATATTTAAATTTTACTTATAAAAATATAATTTCAATAAACATACTTTTCAATCGGGTTAGTGGAACTCAGTCATGTGTATATTATTTAAATGAAAGTACTGTAAAACTTTGAATTTGAATACTATTCTAAATATCATATTTAGTCTGTGTTCATATTTTTATATCTAAATACTTTTAAATTATTGTTATTAAAACAATTTTTGTTTGTTAAGACAAAATAATATTATTAAGCAATTCATTAATAAATGATAGGTACTTTCTATTATGAAAAGACTGATGTTGCACCAGTAAAATCTTGATTGTAGAGATACTATTCGCACAAAATACTTACGAATTTCATACCTACATAAATGCCGTGCAAAAATTTGTTATATTTTTCGGAAGGACCACGAAAATGACAAATGTTTAATACATATGTTTTGGGTTGATAAAATTTAACGGTTGATTATACAAATTATGTGCTAAATACTTGCATAATAAATGTATGTAAGAAGTTGTACCTGTTCAATTTTTGGGAGGGCTAAGGAAGTAAGGAAATGAAAATAATTATAAAATACTTTTTTTGGCTGGAATCGATTATGCTAAAACGTTACGACTTTACGTCTTTACGAGTGATCTTAGAAATACATACGACATACCTACACATTATCATATTATATAATAAATATTTGCATAAGTTTTGCGGGCCAAATCAAAATTTAACTTATGCTTTTTCTTTACTCAACTCTCACGGAGTTATTTCACTCCAATTTTATGATATTACATAAATATAACTGTAGTCCATTCACTGAACCAATATTTTACCAGAGCTTAAAGATCTTCGATTTGAAAATAATAGCGGCCTAAAGAAAAACATAGTTTAATATAACTTAAACATATCATTATATCAAGATGGCTAGATTCTCTATTGTTCAATTTAATTGATAACGTACATAGAAAAAAGATTACGTATCACGTACGGTTTTCGCAGCAAACGAATTGCGTCCCATTGTCCCAAGATCCCTTTTACATACGAATTGCGTCCCGATGATATTTAACAACTAGGTATACTAATTGTGTCCGATATAAATACATTATTTTTCTTCCCATTTATTACAGACTTAGGACTGTTAATAGCAACATTAAATATTATATTGCTAAAGGTAGGTTAAAAATATTGTTATTTATCGTTTCGTAATTATGTACATTAAAAATATTGTTTTCGTCGTTAAATATAAAAATAAAAGAATAAGTAAAAAAATTTCAAAAAATAATAATTATATGTAGGTATAGGCAAGTTATATGTTATTATAATATTATTTATGGCTTGGTAAAAATTTGTACGGAATAAGCTCGGCAAGTTCAATTATCGTCCCCTCCTCTATTGCCTGTACGACAACTGTGGATATCCACCTACGCACTGTATTGAGATTATCAAAGGTATATTCTGATATCAGATAATCGGGACGCAATAAGTATAGTCGTATAGAAAGCCCGGGACGCAATTAGTATAACACAAATCGCAATTTTTATATCGGGGACGCAATTCGTATGCAGCCACGGTTTTACGTACCTACTAGCATTACTAGGTACTTCATCCTTATGTCGTGATTATGGTGGCCGGTGGAGCAGAGATTTTTCTGTGCATGTCATACATAAAGCCGTACAAAATTATGGTAACTACTAACTACAAACTTAAATCGGTGTTGAAACATTTTGGAAATACACATTTTGCTAAGAAACGTTTCTGCTACCCTACCCCCACCCCATCCTCCAAATACAAGCAATGGTAATATTTTCGTAATTAAATTCATACAAAACGTGTTTTTTAAATTCAATGAAATTCGTACAAATTGTGTACTAATTAACATTCACAAAATATAATTTTGATGGAAATGGTATGAGGAGGGAAACACCGTGTCAGCTTGTTTAATTTTAGCTTATCGTAAAATGGTCATGATATATCTAGAGTCTCTGAGTCTGTAGTACCCGAGATAGTAATTAAACATTTGTTACTCACGCCAACCATTTATCTTCGTTTCAACATTTTTTTATTCATTTTACAAATAATGTATAGTTTTCTAATAACATTATTCATGTACATTAAATATAATTAAAAATAAAAATATTATTTAATATAATGTATAAAAATTCTATCAATAGTAATTTGACAAAATATGAGCATTTACTGTGTGTACAGTTGTAAAAATGTAAAATTATTGTACATTTCACTAGAAATTAAAAAAAAATTGAAAATATAAATTATCGCAGATAAATATATGTAGGTAGTAGATAAATATGTACAATTAAATATTAATAATAAAAATACATGTACTTTAAAAAAATATTGATTTACATTAAAATAAACAACAAAAAATAAGTAATTTAATTAACAAATAGGAATTTTTTCAGTATGCCTATCTTTTAATTGTATTTCGTTTGAAATTATCACAATATTTTTGTTTAAACGTCTATTTAACATACGCATTAGACAAAAAGAAGTGCCTAATAATCCAACTAGACTCAAACACATCAAGAACGTCTGGAACCAGTGAAGAGTGAAAGTTAAGTGGAACAATAACATGCTCAGCTTTGGCGATACATCACCAGTTTTCTGTAAAAATATTATTCTTAGCGATACACATATTATTAACATTGTCATGAAATAAAAACTCACGATTTCCAACCAAGTGAATGGCAATATAGTATTGTCTGGTATTTTTGATAGTGTACCGTAATTGTGTGGATTACGTACTTGAATGTTGAGCTGTATTCTCATTTGGGTTTCCATCGTTATTCCGAGTATCTAGAAAAAAAAATTATACAGTTAGTAATTTAAATATTTTTCAAAAACTTGATAGCACTATATACAGGATCTATAAGCCATAGAAATTCGTGTTTTTCTGGATCAGGATTAAGACCTTCGACTGCGTTCAATAGAGATGGGTCGGAGTGTAGAAAATGAGCACGTGACACGACGACCGGCGAACCTAAGAAACAATAATTATTTATTCATTCAACTTAATAAATCATTATATAAATTTGTTCAAAAGCAATCTTACGAGTAGAACATTTCCCCATATCGAATATACCATCAGGCATACAAGGTGTACTAGTGCAATAGCAACTGTTCTCAGGAATAGAGTTATTGAATGTATTTACGGACAAAGAATATCTGTGCCCAATTACACCATTTTTAATCTTATATGAAAAAAAAATTATAATTAAAACTAATTTTCATTCAAATTTGTATAAGTACTAAATTTACTTTTTCTTTAGAAAGGAAAGTCATTGGTAACTTTCTACAAGAATCCTTATGAAATAAATATATAGTTTCTCCCTGTTGAACTTTAAGTCTTGGAAAAAACATACCATCACTTCCACCAACAGAATTACATTCATCTGTACTCCACGGGTGTAACATTGATTTTCCATTTAGTTGTATCACTTGGCCCATTTGATTCAGATTATCGAGACCATTTATTACGGTCAAACGATCTGGATTAACTCCAATTCTCTAAAAAAAAAAAAAATGTTATACTAATATAATTATAAATTATGTAATTAACAAGTAAACTGCAATAAGGTTATTAAAAAGTACTTACAATATAATTAGTATTTTATATATTTTATTTACCTTGGAAAGTAAACCAAATTTTTCGAATGGAACTGGCTTATTGGCCAACTTAGCCATCCCAGCTAATGTTCTTATTACACTATCTTGGTAACCGAAACAAAAATCATAGACACTAACAGTGACAAACGGAAAATTGGACACATGATTCAAAACTGATGTCATGGCATTCCTTACAAGAAAGTTCTCATCTATAGTTAAAGCTATAGCACTCTAAAACAAAAAGTTAAGTATAAGTATATATTTTTTGTCATCCAGAATCTTATTGTTACCTACCTATCATTACTATGTCTATATTTATATTATAAATATTATTATCTTCATACAATTATTTTGTACCAATCTACCTATAACTTATTTTATCTGTCTTTGTTTTTACTATTATTGTTTACAATTAGGATATTAAATTCAAACACAAGTATTGTAAATATCTGTTGGTTATAATTTCTATGTAAATACGTAATGCACAGTAGATAACCCTGGGCCTCCACACGAGTATGTCTCAGTGAGGCCTAATAATTTCATAGATTTAAATTTAAATAAAATAAATAAAAAAAATATTTTTAATAAATATTAATAATTCATTTGACAATACCTTATAGGTATAGGTATTAATTATTAAACATGTCGTGCTTAATATTTTATAGAATAAAATATTTTTTTAAATGTATAATTAGTTTATTTAAATTATGACTAATGATGTAGTACCTACTCATCGTACATAAATTATCATTTAGTATTTATTAATCTGATTTTTTTTTTATATAAGAAAACGTAGAATTTATAGAAACATATACCTATAATAATAATATCTTAGGTATATTCAGATAAAACGTTGAAATTTATTTTTTTAAATTATTTTGCAGTTTTTAACTTGGTACCCACCTATTTAACAATGGCATTATCATGAAAAAACCTATATTTATTTGCGATGTACTATATATACGAGGCGTGTTCAGAAAGTAAGTGTACTCAATTTTTGTAGGCTTAAAAAAATGTATTAAAAAAAAAAAATTACGTGATTATGTTAATGTATTTTTGTGCTATTTTTCTACATAGTCACCATCTCTTTCAATGCAGATTAATTTTTTGATGCTTGCCTCGTATAACTCTGCCGCCAACTACTATGTCCACTTGTCACCCCTTTCACTTCCTTGTCAATTGAACATTTTTTTCTATCCATGTGCTTCTTTAGGGAAGTGAACAAATGGTAATCTGAAGGCGCCAGGTCGAGGGGATACGGATGGTGGTTCAAAACATCCCATCCAAATGAGTCCAAACATTGCTTCGTGACATTGGACGTGTGGGGTCTGGCGTTATTGTTGTGCAGCAGGCAGACCCTTCCTTTTATTTTGAATAACTTTCCTCAATTTGTTTAGGGTCTCACAATATTTTGCTGCGTTTATGATCTCCCTCTGAGGTAAATATTCAATCAATATATGATGCCTTTGTGGTCCCAAAACACTGTACCATGATTTTTTTGACTGAAATGGTGGTTTTGAACTTTTTGGTTGAGGGCGAATTGGTGTAAGGCCACCAGTGGCGTAATTGAGAATGTTTTATGGGGGGGGGGATCAAAATAGATTTCTATGGCAAACTTGTGGAGGGCTTTTTTGTATAGGTATTAGACAATATATAAATACAGCTCAAGGGGGGATCTATCCCCCATATCCCCCCCCGTAATTACGCCCCTGAAGGCCACTGTTCGGACTGTCTCTTGCTTTCAGGCGTATATTGTGCAACCTAAGTTTCATCTCCAGTAACAATAGACTTAAGAGAATTACCACCTTCAAGTTCATAGTGTTCTAAAGAGGTAATGAATGACGGCGTGGATTTTGCACTTGGCGGCAGACTCGATCGACATATATGTTTCATAAGAAAAATTCTTGTGACCATAGTTTTCAACGTACTGGACTTATAATAAAGGAGATGAGTAAAGACTAATACACTTCTGTACTAATACAGAAGTGTATTAGTAAAAAAAATATTCCCTACGGTCGTGAGAGCCTCAGTACACTAACTTTCTAGACATGCCTCGTATCTTCTATAAACGTAGTATATATATATTCAATTATAGGTTGGTATCAACCACTAAAAATAATTCTATAAACCTTGACCAAGTATTATTATATCATTTAATATTATTTGATATAAATTGGTCAATTTCAATTTATTGAAAATTAATTATTGTAAAAACTTTCATAAACAGCAATGGAGAGTTGAGGGAAATAATTAATACTTAGAATAACAAAAATATAGGTATAGGTAGTACAGAAAAAAATAAACTATACTATTATTTTAAGATGCTTACAATGTATGGAATGTCTGGTACTATGATAATATCACTATCTTTTCCATTTGATGCATCATAAGCATATTCTTGAACTTTCATCTCATTGAATGTTTGAGAACCATTTTGATGATCAGTTATGTTCACCCTGTATAAAGTTTCCCTGAAAAGATAATTTAAGTTAAATTATAGTTTTACGATTGCACAAAAATATAAGAATAGGTAAATTACAAATTATTTACCTGTAACAATAAGGTCCAACTTCTTGGACTTTGAGCTTTTGGTGATCACCGTTTATAAATTCGTTAACGTTAGTATAATTGAATATATATACACACAGTAGTGGTCTAACTGGAGGTTCTTTCCACGAATCATACAGCAAACTGCCGTTTTGAATTGTCAGTCTCTATAAAATAAAAACAATACATTTTAGGTTTTATAGTAAATTTTTTATTTTAATTATTTTAAAACTTTTACCTTATATAATTCGTTAGTATACAAATCTGTGAACCATATGAATATGGTAAGGAATAAGCTTAATATAAATCCAAGTATAAACAATATTGTACAGGAATCTGCAAATAAATAACAATCGAAATGCATAATATTAGTAAAATTAATTTGATGTTTTATTTATAAATGTTTTATATTCATAAGAATAATGACATATATTAAAAATAACACTAAGAATATAAACTGAATGTTAAATACAAAACAGTTATAATGCTTCTCGAGAGTAGCAGGTAAACAATTACATACATACGTTAGTTCCTACACGGTAAAAACCAAGTACGTATGTTAGTTCCTACACGGCGGAAAAAATTAAATATGTATTTACGATTTTTCACAAATAAATATATGATGATTAAAAAATATAATAAAAATCATATTGCGTATTGTTACAAATAAATATTATATAATAATAAAAAAAAACCGTAGTTCGAACTTATTAAGACATTCTGTACTAAAATACATTGAAGTGCCACAGCACTAACAGGCGCTATCAACATAATATATGAATAAATAACAATTTCAAATTGTTATTGAAACTTTATACGCTGGTAGGTATAGCTAACTAATGTATATTAAAATATGTGCTATGCGATTTTTATTATATTTATAATCATCATATATTTATTTTTGAAAATTCATATATACATATAATATGTACCTTTTTCCGCCGTGTAGGAATTAACATACGTACCTAGTTTTTACCATGTATGAACTTACATACAGTGGTGTATTGGGGGGTATACGGGGGTATACGGCGTATACTTACTCCTCTAGTTTTTTTTTTAGCGTATACTCTCTAAATAAACGACGATACGAGGGTATACGACCGTTTTTTTTTTTAGCGTATACTCTCTAAATAAACGACGATACGAGGGTATACGACCGTATAGCTCCGTATACCAGATACCTGTTAAGAATTTTCAAAAATGAATAAAAATACTAAAAATCACTAAAAATACTACAAAAATGACCTTAAAGAATAAAATTCCCTAAAAATGCAAAATAATAACTGCTGTACCATAAAATTCTATATTTCATGAATTAAATTTCTATAAAAACGAGCCTCAAATGTAATCATTAGAAAAAAAGATGCAAATGCATCAAGTTCCGGGCCCTAGCAATCATGATTAGTATTTATAGTGCACTAATCACTAAGTTATTAGCAGTTAGTAAAATTAAAATAGTAACCATTCTAATTTCTTAGACTGTACTAATTGTTTAAAGTTTTTCTCTGGTCAATACTGATAATTAGAATAAATGTTGTTAGTGAATTCGAGCGAAGCGAGAAAAAATTTTTTTTTATTCAATGTTATAGGTATATCGTATATCTTTCAATCTTTGACACCTAAGATCTAGAAGGCGTATACCCACGAATATTTTTAGCAATACACCACTGCTTACATATTATGTATCTCTTTCTATCATGTAGTAACTAATAACTATAACGTATGTATTTTTGTACCTGCTACTCTCGTGTAGGAACATTTGCCCGTTATAATAAGAGACAGTTTTTAGTGTTTTTACCAAAATGAAAATTGAAAGACAAAAAAATTGTTTCTTTAGGGTATTAGGGTATAGTGCTTACATTTTTTTAAAATATTTATAAACCGGTGGATTTCGTGTTGATCGGGCATTATTGGAAAATGTTGAAAGTTAATTTTAGAATTTGAGTAGATTTCAAATTTTTCACAAAATATTGAGGTATGGTCATTCTCTATATATACATAATATAATTTTAAAAATATTTTATCGATTTCTGAGCTATTTATAAACTTTGAAATTTCTTATTTTTTTTTATATAAATGTAAATTAAAAATTATTAACTTGATAAAAATGCTTGATAATTTAATACAAGGTTCCTCATAGGTTATATTTATTTACCAATAAATTATTATTGAAAGTCACAATAATTTTTTTATAAGTGTTTAAGTATACAATTTCAACAAAATTCGCAAAATACCGAAATTCATTAAATTATTTTGTAGTTAGTAAATTTTAACTATTTGAGCAGTATTTTGTAATTAGTAATT
The DNA here is from genome assembly GCA_020882235.1 of Schizaphis graminum. NCBI lineage: Eukaryota > Metazoa > Arthropoda > Insecta > Hemiptera > Aphididae > Schizaphis > Schizaphis graminum. The sequence continues at coordinate 92,596,829 of CM037032.1, forward strand.
TATACAAAATTTACTTTGATATCTAAGATTTAATAATTTAATATAAGCTTCTGTTTAGGATGTTCAATTTTTGTTACAAAAAATCACGAAATTTTACAAATCCTTCATCTGTTGAAAATTTATAGCTAAGGGTTGAAAAAAGGGACAAGAACGTAGGGCGGCGGCGGCGACCACGAACGAACGACTTAGCAGCTACCGACGACAACACGCCCGACATAAGGTGTCTAACTCAAATGTTCTGCTGGTCAAGATTCTAGTATCGTGTGCGCTCATCTGGATAACGTCGGTTGTGTTTGTGTATTCGGAATTTCGGATCTAAACGGTAATCGCAGACCGCCACCAAAAGTTTAATAACTTACATATTATATTCAATTATATAAATTATATTAGGTATAGGATATGTATAAATGTATAACCTGAGTATAGTTTTATTTGCTTTGGTTTTTGTTAAAATCACCTATACGCATATTATAGGTATATAAATAAAATAAATAATAATGGAGCATTGATTATTATTTATTTAGCAAAACAATACAATTATTTATATTTCATAATAATGCAATATAATATGGGAATGAGATGGAATATGTGTTGTGAAAATTGTTTCATAATGTATAAATAAATAAAATTGTAAAATAATTAAATAAATACTATTTCTTTATTTGTTACTGTTGTTGGATTATTCGATATTCTAAACTAAAATCTGATTTTTTTTTCGTTTCCTGATATACCTATAGTAAATGGACATCAATTTATTATCCTAGCTATCACGGGTAATGATTATATTGAAATAATAGAAATTTGTTATAGTCATTACTTATATAGTTATATGTAATAGATAATTTAATTTCTAAGTATATATTGTAAATATAAGGTATATATAGTATAGGTATACCTAATACCTAAGTAATAAGTATAGTATATAATATAATGTCAGTTATTAAAATATAATAATTAAAAATTAAATAAAAAGTCAATTACATATTTTATAAAATATAGTTTATTAACAAGTCCAAATGATCTGTTTTTTAATTTACTAATATATAATCAAAAGTTATATTAAATGTAAATTAAAAATGTGTGAAAACATATGAAAATCATATGATTAATTTAACCAAAATTTTGCCAATGGGTAAATAATACCAATGAAGTCATCATTTTACAACCATTAGAAATCCGTTTATTTTCTTTTTACAATTTTGTTAGTTCGAGTGGTTGAATTTGTCACCATATCACGATTTATTAAATTTATTATATTTATTACGTCTAATTCAAAATCTATAATGATTTGCTCAGGCATAATGGTAGTTGTGTTTCAAACAGATGCTATAACGATTTATCTATATTTTATGTACACTTTTTGTAAGTATATAATAATTAATAGTATAAAGTATCTGCGTTCTGTTATCTTAATTTTTACCCGACTGTACAAAGTGTTAACATTTTGAACTTTTAATTCTCGATCGTTCAAAGTAACCTAGAGCCAGTACTGTTTTAGGTATCAAATTCTCAGTACTTTTCAAAATAATAAAAGAAAAAAACAATAACAAAAATATGGAAAAATGGGGAAACGCAAATTACTAATGTAGTTGATAAAAAGATTTTGGTTTTTATTTGTATCTAATATAATATATAAATATATAATAATAGATACTTGAGGTTTTCATCTAATAATCATATATTAGTGTAAAATACTTGAAAATATAGTAAAAGTTACACTATAACTTTATAATCATTTAAAATTATCAAAAAAATAATATAAGCATAATTTAATTTTCATAAGTGTTAGAAGTTCAAAAATTAACGAAATTTGGTATTTAAACGAAAAATAATAGTCTTACATCTCAAGATTTGAGATTATTTTTTTTGTAATTCAAAAAATATTGATTATAAGGACTTCAACCTTTTTTTGTTACCTACGTGTTCTTATTATTATTTTCTATACACAATGAAATTTAAAATATAATTTGCCTATGGTCCGGTATTAATATATGTATATATATATATATATATATATATATATGCTAATATTCTATATATTGTAATAATGCACCTACTATCTACATAATACGACAATAAAATATACATCTCCAAAAGTCAAAATTATAATAAATAAGAATAATAATTTAATGTTATATTAAATGTATAATATACTAATTTTATTTATAATTAAATATATATTTATATAATTAATATAAATGTATATTATAATATTACTATTGAAGTATTGACTCTTTATGAGGCATGAGTACCTTCATCCTACATGACATATTTTAAAAGTGTACATTGTACAAATATATTTTATATTTAAATAGTAAATATGTTTACTAGATCTCAGTAATAAAATATAAATATTTATTAGTATCGTTAATTTTTTTTGATTTCTCAGTAATTTAAAAGTTATTGTTCTTAATGATTATTGAAATTAATCAAAATATGATCACGACGAAGCTCTAAAAGTTATATTACCTATTTATTATAATATTTTTATTATTAGCATTCCGTTCTAAGTGTTTAGTATTTACTATTTACCTACAATAAAGTATTATTACTCATAGTCATTAATCATGGGAATTACGTAGGTATTATATATTATTTATATTATATTGTAATGTAATATATTATATAATAGGTACTTATATCAATTTATACTTATTTTTAATATATCTTGTACTATCCCAGATATATAATCGAAAATTTCACAATATTTTAGTTATATATCGTTGATAAGATAAAATGGCAATGAATAAATAAATAAATAAAATTAAAAAATATATATAATATAATCAAATTAGAAGAAAAAAATAATGACACATTAATTAATTATTAATTTAATTAAAATTGTATTAAGCTTCGAAAAATAGCCACTATCAATAAAATTGCTTTTGAAAAGTTTTTTTAATAATTAAAAAATAAAAACCAAAGTATACATTATACACTATTTATATGATACCTACTTATTATACTTTAGTAACAGGGCATAATAGTATACAATAATTGTAGTCTATTTGCAATAAACAGAATACCAAGTACAACACGCATCTTATTAATTTAGGTAATGTAAGTATTAATTTATAGTATCACTATATTTGTAATGCATACTGCATTTGTTCAATCAAACTTCCATTTAACTAAATGAATAGCTGTTTTTTCAACTACTTAAAATATATTAACTATAAGCTAGGAATACCAATGTACCTTATTATTATTGAGTGATAAATAAAATAAGATAATTTTTAGACAAGTCATACATTTATGGTCATTAAATATTTATACAATTTTAACTGAACGATAAATTATTTATTATACGTATTATATCTTTATAATTTTATCCTGAAATAATGAAATTACTAGATCTTTTTGAGCGTTTGAAATTCAAAATTTAAAAAAATTGGATGTTTTAACGAAAAATAACAATTATCCAATGATTTCAGGTATTTTATAAAATGTATAATTATTATGTACTTAACAAATAATTAAATTAATAATATAGATATATGGCACTCGAATAGTTGTATTATTCAATAATATATTAATCAATAAAATATATTCCCAATTATTGCTTTTTTATTAGGAAATTTCCTATTGAAATTCGTAGTATTCATTATTTATTTATTAGTCTATTAATACAATTTTAACTACCTACCTTTTTGTAAGTAGTCTTATAGGTATCTTCAAATGTTTTAGAATTATTTTATAATTATTTTAATATAATACAATCAAGTGATGTAGCTATCTTAAACATATTTGTATCCAATGTGATCATTTGATATTTGCGGAACTAATAATAGTATTTCAGGATAATTCGTTAAAATAATCACTTTGTATAACTTAAAATACTAAATGTCTGTAGCTTAGTTTTTATATTATATCTGAATTAAAATTAAAGTAATATATTTTACTGTTATATAACTGTGGAATAATTAAATTTAATTTATCAATAATTTTATATTTAATAATATTATATAGGTATTTCGATCGAATTTTAATGTACTACTCTAATACTTAATTTGTATTACTAATTATCATTATTAAATACGCTTTGGTCGCTTTGTACAATCTATAGTAGGTATATATAATAGTATTATACACCTTTAAAAAAGTAATTTAACAAATACTTGTATATTTTATATACTTAGTGTGTACATATACATTTAAAATAATACAAAAACGAGACATTTATAATTTAAAATTAATCATCTTAAAAAAAAAATGCTTGGGTGCCGTTAATTCCTTATTGACGTTTGGCTATGTATACACACACATCACGAAGTTCTTTTAGTGGATACAAATATTTAAATTTAAATAACCCACCTTTTTAACACATTACTAAGGATTATCGCAAACATTTTAACTCATACATTGTGAAATATATTTATAATGAACAGTTTTAAAATATTAAAATGATTGATGGTGTTGTATCTTCAAATTTAAAAGGCACAATATTATCTTTGCAGTTTTCCTAAAGGACTTTTCGAATTTTAGATTCAATAACACAGTAACATTTGCAAAATATGTTTACCTTTTTAAGCTATTTTTCCTTTAAATATCGATAAAAAAATGTTAGTTTGGTCAAAAACCTTAAAAATGTAATATAAATTTCCTCATTAATTGTTTATATACTAATCAAAAAGTAGAAAATACAAGGTCACGATATTTTTTTTTTATAAGCCTTTAAAGTTAAAGATTTGAAAAAATTCTTTGAAATCATTGAGATTTGCAAATTATTTTATAGTTAAAAATAGTTAAATAAATTACTTTAACACCAATATAACTTAGTAATTTAGGTTGATTAAGCAGGACTTAGAGAAACTAAGGATACCGGATTGGGAAGAAAAAGTGCAAAATCAAGAAGAGTGGAAGGAGTGTCGGTAGCGACAAAAACTCTTGAAGAGTTGTGACGCCAATGTAAAAGAGAATATAGGTTGATTAACCATATTCGCTTAGAATAGTTTTTTGTATGCCGTGAATTATCATTGAATTCAAATTTAACTCATATGCTCTAGTGACTTATTTCTCAGTGACGAGATACACTTGACATCTACTACAGTAGAACGATTACCTATATTTTCCTTCTTTTTTTAAATTATAAAGTTAAATTAAAAAAAAAGCGGGTAAGTGAGTATCGCTCTGCTGTACATTAGGGGGTGGGGTGGACCTCGTACTAGGGTAGGTTAAATTTGAATGCAATGATAGGTATCATTGTATACGAAAAACGATTCTGAACGGAGATGATTTGTCAGTCTAGGATATATTATATTTAAATATTTTCATACATTCTATTTTGAAACTAATTCAAACATTTAAGTAAAAGTTACAAGATCTTACGTTTAGTATTTTTTTAAAAAAATTATTTAAATTATTTAGTAGTAAAACATTATTTTACACTTGTATTTTTGATTTAAAATTAAAATTAAAACTTTAAACACTCGTAAAATTTTTTAAATTGAATAATTATCAAACTTTTTTATAATTGTTTTAAGCTTAACTTATGGACAGTATAGTATTAAATTTTCAATTCTTAGCTTTTGATAGTAAAATATTTATAAATTTTTAACTACCAAATAGTGAAAAATATTCATGATTTTTTATGATATTCACGAATTTTTGTCAATATTTGAACTTCAAATGCGAATAAAAAAAAATTGTGCCTATGTATTTTTATAATTTTTGAATGAGAGTTAGAACAAGTTATGTGGACCCTTCTATTAAATTTTCAAGTAATTTGTCCCAGCTAAATTTTTTTTATCAACATTTATAAAAAAAAAATAAAAAAAAATTGAAAATTTCAATTGTCTATAAATAGCTCAAAAAAAGTCAAAATATTTTGAAAATCTAATCACATAAAGAAAATGGCAATCTAAATAACTGGTAAAATTTTCAAGTGTTTACGACTTATACTGTTTGAATAACAACAAATATCAAAAATCGTTTGAGGCTAAACCGTTATTTAACGCGGTTTTGTAAAAATTTAAATTTCAAACACTCATAAAAATTTTTTGTTTTAGTCCGGTAGTGTTTTTTTTGCAGATAAATGAAGAAAATTTTATGAAGAACCTTGTACCAAATTTTCAAATCTTAGTTATAAAAGAAAAAATTTTTACGATTTATTAACCACAAAATTACTTGCCAATTTTCGCAATTTTGACATATTTCGTATAAATTCGAACTTTAAGCACTTATAAAAAAAAATTGTGACTAACGATTTCGGATTTTTTTTTATAACTTTAAGAAAAACTTATAAGAAACCTTGTATAAAATTTTCAAGATTTTCTGGCCGGCCAAAAAATTTTTATCGTTATTTTAAAAAAAAATACTTAAAAAAATTGAAAATTTCAACTGTCTATAAATAGCTCAAAAAAAGTCAAAATTCATTGAAAATTTAACTGTGTATGGAGAAAGCTAATATAAATATTTTGTGAAAATTTCAAGTGTTTACATCGATTAGTTTTTGAGTTATAGCAAAATAAATAATTCGATTTTGTCGAAAACTGGTTTTGCGTAAAAATTCCCGTTTTTCTGTAATTTTTTTTTTGTTTTTCTCGATTTTTTTGAAAACTGTTGGAAAATGTTTACTTTTCACCTCTACTCTATAATGCACCAAGGATATCCACTTTGCCATCGGAAACCACCCCCAAAGTTTGAAATCGATGCATTATTTTGACTAGTTATGCTGTACACAGACACAAAAAAAAAAAAAAAAACACACATCATTGTAAAATCAATACATTCATCACTCCGTTCAGAATCTAAAATTAAATTAAAATAATAATGACATGAAAAATATTTTAAAATGTTCATAACTATAATTGATTTAAAATTCAATTATTAAAAAAAAACCTCTGGTTAATACATATAACGTTATTACCTTTAAATATAATAATAGGTCAATTTATTTTAATAATATGGTACATTGCTATTGATTAAAAAAAACTGAACGTAATCAAAAATTAGTTAATAATAATTTACTGGAGTTAAACACAGGTCAATATATAAAAAATAGTTAACAAAATTAATAGTTATGATCTATGAACAATTAATAACAATTAATTTAAAACAAAAATCTACTAGAGCTTAATATATATCAATCTATGAATATAGTTTTCCAAATGAATAATATAATAAAAAACGAATACATAATCCAAAAATAATTAATTATTTAAATTGAATTTAAATCCTTAACAATGATTTTTATGATATGACTAAGCATGTAGAATGTATAATATATTTGTAACTTAGACAAAAGATAATATTTGGTAGTAATTCAAGGTTCTACATTTTTGTTTATAAAACGTAATTATTATCGTATTAACGTACAATTCAATGTTAATACTATTTACTATTATAGTATATAGAATATTTGATATATAACATTAGTATACATCTTCAAGTACTGAAGCTAATAAGTCATGACTTCTTCCGAAATGATTGGTGACCTAAAACCTTGATATGGTATAGAACAGTACTATTGTGCTATTTTATAGGTACTAATAGAATACCTGGTTATAATTAATAAACTGAGTTGAGATGGAATAAAACAAGAGAAACTTGCAGTGGCTTTGTAAGTATACGAAAATTGACAAAGTCCTTACCTACTACCTATATATTTAGTATGAACATTTTTAGAATTCTTTTAAGTTTTCGAGAAATGTGAAAAACTTGTCAACTAAAGAATTAAAACGAACCGTACTACAAATGGTGCCACACTGCCACAGGCATTGGTCTTATGCCATATAAGTTTGACGATCGAGATTTAAATATCAAAATGAAAACATACTTGTTAAGTATTATAAATAAATGCATTTTATAAATATTCATTTTCAGGGATATTTTATATTATATTAATAGTAAAGGAACTATTAAAGTAAATTGTTCTGTAGTAGTGATTTAAACTACCTATATAATAAATTTAATAATTTATTCTATAATAATAAGATAACAAATTATATTATTTTTATTTAATATTTAAGAATTTATTGTTAAAATCGTTAATTACATAATTTATCTACCTAATCAATTATTTGTAGCAATCTAAGGAATATTAAAAAAAAGTCGGTAAGTGAGTATCGCTCTGCTGTACATTAGGGGGAGGGTGGACCTCGGACTATGGTAGGTTAAATTTGAATGCAATGATAGGTATCATTGTATACGAAAAACGATTCTGAACGAAGATGATTTGTCAGTCTAGGATGTATTATATTTAAATATTATCATATATTCTATTTTGAAACTAATTCAAACATTTAAGTAAAAGTTTCAAGATCTTACGTTTAGTAATTTTTTAAAAATAACAAAAATCGAAAATTATTTATTAGTAAAACGTGATTTTACACGTCGTGTATTTTTGATTTCAAATTAAAGTTAAAACTTTAAACACTTGTAAAATTTTTTAAATTGAACAATCCTCAAACTTTTTTATAATTATTCTAAGCTTAACTTATGGATAGCATAGTATTAAATTTTCAATTCTTAGCTTTTGATAGAAAAATATTTATAAATTTTTAACTACCAAATAGTGAAAAATATTCATGATTTTGACGAATTTTTGTCAATATTTGAACTTCAAATGCTAATAAAAAAAAATTGTGCCTATGTATTTTTATAATTTTTGAATGAGAGTTAGAACAAGTTATGTAGACCCTTCAATTAAATTTTCAAGTAATTTGTCCCAGCTAAATTTTTTTTATCAACATTTATAAAAAAAAAAATAAAAAAAAATTGAAAATTTCAATTGTCTATAAATAGCTCAAAAAAAGTCAAAATAATTTGAAAATCAAATCACGTAAAGAAAATGGCAATCTAAATAACTGGTAAAATTTTCAAGTATTTACGACTTATACTGTTTGAATAACAACAAATATCAAAAATCGTTTGAGGCTAAACCGTTATTTAACGCGGTTTTGTAAAAATTTAAATTTCAATCACTCATAAAAATTTTTTGTTTTAGTCCGGTAGAGTTTTTTTTGCAGATAGTTGAAGAAAATTTTATGGAGAACCTTGTACCAAATTTTCAAATCTTAGTTATAAAAGAAAAAATTTTTACGATTTTTTAACCACAAAATTACTTGCCAATTTTCGCAATTTTGACATATTTCGTATAAATTCGAACTTTAAGCACTTATAAAAAAAAATTGTGACTAACGATTTCGGATTTTTTTTTATAACTTTAAGAACAACTTATAAGAAACCTTGTATTAAATTTTCAAGATTTTCTGGCCGGCCAAAAATTTCAACTGTCTATAAATAGCTCAAAAAAAGTCAAAATTCTTTGAAAATTTAACCGTGTATGGAAAACGCTAATATAAATATTTTGTGAAAATTTCAAGTGTTTACATCGATTAGTTTTTGAGTTATAGCAAAATAAATAATTCGATTTTGTCGAAAACTGGTTTTGCGTAAAAATTCCCGTTTTTCTGTCATTTTTTTTTTGTTTTTCTCGTTTTTTTTGAAAACTGTTGGAAAATGTTTACTTTTCACCTCTATAATGCACCAAGGATATCCACTTTGCCATCGGAAACCACCCCCAAAGTTTGAAATTGAAGCATTATTTCGACTAGTTATGCTGTACACAGACACAAAAACAAAAAAACAAAAAAACAAAAAAACAAAAAAAAAACACACATCATTGTAAAATCAATACATTCATCACTCCGTTCAGAATCTAAAAAAACTTTAATATTTTAACTTCAAAAGTTTATAAAACACAATAATGATAAACAATTTTTGATAATTTCATAATACAATAATAAAAAAATACCGTTATACTGTCAAGTGGGTCCTATTATGGGTATTTTACATTTTAATTTAATGATATATAATTTTAAACGAAAAATGATTCTGAACGGAGACAGTCTATCAACCTATATTATAAACTATATTTCATGATATGGTTTTTGATATACATAATATAGCTATTAAAATCATTTTTTACTTTTAATATTAAGGTAGGTTGATATAATTTTTCTAAAAAATATTTCATTTATTAAATTATTAGTACTTAATTATTAAAATAATACATATTTTTCCATATTATATAAACCTAAATAATTCAAAATTGAATATATTTTTGTAATCACCGTAAAATAATAAAAAGAGATTCATAATATAAGTAGATGATATTTTAAAATAAATCAAAAAATTGAATTACGTATAGTAAAATTCATAATAATATAATATACGTAAAAGTTTTAAGTTCTTACGAATAATGTTTTTGAATTATAACAAAATAATAAACACCATGCTAATATGCTATTAATCGTTTAATTAAGTGATTTCGTTCAAATGCATTAGGTATATAAAAAAATTGTATTTTTAATATGTTTTCATAAATGTAAGAACAACGTATGTGGGATCTTGTATTACATTTTCAAGAATTTGGAATATATTTTATCGAAATTAATAGAAAAAAATGTATTGTGCATGTAATAACTCAATGCAAGTTGAAATACTACGTTCGTCAATGATATACTACAAATCATTTTAAGAAAGATCAAAAAATCCAAACCTAACTAAACTTTAAGCGTTCCAATCAATAACTCTTCGTGTTCTCTCTAATGCTCTCTGGTATGTCAGCAATCGCATCCAAAAAATTCCCATTTTCCTTAATTATAAAACATAGAATTTTTAATTTTTGATTTACAAAAGTATCAAAAGTTTCTACCAGAAACTAGAAAGTATTTTTACTGCACCAAAAGATAGAAAAACACACATCATTGTAAAATCAATACATTAATTGCTCCACTCAGAATCTAAAAATTATGTATAACATTTTTAAGCTTTAGGTATATAAATCATTATTAATAGTTGATACTACCTAATTGAACTTTTTACTCGTTTGAAATAGATTTTAGATTCTGAGCGGACCTTGATGAATTACTTGATCGTACAATGATACTTATCCATTAGATTTTGTAATACAATTTTCTATACATGGTATAATTTTCATAATATTTTGACTCATTTTGAGCTATCCATAGATATTTTCTTAAATTTTTTTTTAAATTTATACTGATAAAAATATTTATTCTAAGTCAATAGGTTTGCCAGTTTCTTTAATGAATTTATAGTTACTTTGCTGAAACTCAAAAAATGTCTTACTCACTTGTAATTTAAATATTTTGTTTAAAGGACACTTTACCCGTATGCAATATCTCCGTATTACAAACGCTTAACATTGAAAATTGTATGTTCAGAATCCATTAAACCCTTTGTGCTTAATATTACTGTGAAATGACCTATTATCAAGTTTAAAAGTAAGAGTAATAACTATAGTTTACATCACAAGTTTTTTTTACTATTTTAATTTTTAAGCAGGTCATGAACATTTTAAAATGCACAAACAATTTAGAATCTTATGTGGGAGCAAAATGGATTATTCGTTTGTAAGACTGAGATAATGTATGCGGGTGTAACGTCCTCTTTAGCCCTTCACATATATTATTTATCATGACATTATTTTTGTCACATTAAGTATTTATTATATATTAGTATTTATAATATAAGGCGTGGGGGAGAATTGTTAAGTATATTATTATTATTATTAATGAACAACCGCTTAAAAATATTTAACCTAACTAAACAATATTACTGTGTTACTGGATGTTTTAAATAATGAAGAGCACTGACTACTGAGTAATTACGATTCATAAGCCACCTATAATTATCTTAACATTTATTAGTAATTATTCATTGACTACGTAACATGACGACATTATTTTTATTTATTCCTACATACTAATTTAGAAATTTGTAACAATTTATTTTCATTTCATAAATTATAACCTTCCACCTCTCGATAAGTCACCAAAAAAATCTTCACAAAGAATCCATATTTTACTCGACAAAAAATAACTAGGGTAGGTAATTAAACGGCCTTAGATTTTTGTTAATTTATAGGTTAAATAACATTAAAAGGTACAGAAACAATTTTAATGATCAGATAAGTTTTCTTATCGTATTATACTAGGTAATTTATAATTACTAATTACTAATTGCAGTCATCCAGGGGCGTAATTACGGGGGGGGGGATATGGGGGATAGATCCCCCCTTGAGCTGTATTTATATATTGTCTAATACATATACAAAAAAGCCCTCCACAAGTTTGCCATAGAAATTTGATTCCCCCCCCCCCCATAAAACATTCTCAATTACGCCACTGCAGTCATCGCCAATTTCGTGATATATTTATACATATATAATTTATTGAGAAACTAACTTATATTTCAACAATTACTTAAACAAATATAAAATATAAAAAAAAGTATTAATTTAATTTAATACATCTAAGATTACAAGGAATAACGAATTGTTTGTAACTAGATATAAACTATAGGGGTATGATGGATCAATGGTCTCAAACTATTTTTCTAATAAAAATTAACTCTTAAATTAATATAATATTATATTGTAAATAACTGAATATTAATTTAAAACTTATATTATCTACAACTTTAAAATAATTTTTAAAAATATAGTCATCATACAAGGTTGATTATATGTTGGGATATGGTAACCATGAATTTAAAAAACAATAATTTAAATTTTATATGAGCATTTAATCAAATTACAATAAAATTTAATAATTCTACTAGTCATTACGAAATTGATAATATTCATTTCAACAAAATACATGATAAATTGTGATTAATATATTATGACATTGTCTATTTATTATTTAAAAATCTTTATTTATTTATTTATTTATTTTAATGTTACACAATCTAAAAATTTATGTGTAGGTATTTCTATACTTTTTAATTATATGCATTGGAATATTCTAACTTATAATTTGAAACTATATTTATAAGCTAAACGTTAAGTATTCAAAAATATTTTTTTTAATTGAATAATTCGATACATATTTTCGCAAATGTAAGTAAGTTAGGAAATTAATGTTGGGTATTTAGGTATAAATTGTTATTTTAATTTTACTAAATTACACTTATTTATCACTTTTTATAAATATGTGTAATTTAGTCTGTTGATAAGTATTTATTGACTATAATAAAACTGAATTGTATAATTAAAAATATCAATCATGCATCAAATATGTATATGTTTAATAATATGTGTAAACACAAATAAGCTCCTTTATGTGCGTCAAAGCAACTTTATATGGAATAATTAATTACTTACAGTTACAATTCTTGGATGGTTTCGTCTTTGAGCTATTGGCCAATGTTGCTGTGGTCAGAAAATGTTTCATCTTGCTTATATATCCATCCTCATCGTTTGCAGCATCTTTGACCTTGGGATCTGCAGTAGTAGCAATATGTTCTTCGACGCGCGTATCCACTGGAGAATATCTTGAGCTTGGCGTTTCAATAGTCATTTCGAAAAAGTTTCAAGTAAAAAAAAGTTTAGGAAGTGGACGAAATCACTATTTGTGTTACTGAACTATCAGGCAGTACAGGGCCTGTTATTGTCGAAAGTCCATTGGGTGATCCATGTAAACATTATATTCAGGCACTAAACAAAAATGAAGAACTGTTAAATAATTTGAATTTAATTTCTGTTCGTTACAAAAAAGAACAATCAACACGTGTGTATCATTTAAGGCGTTTAACGATATACTGATCGGCATTCGTGTAGTTTATTAGACACAGATAGTGCACGCCCCGCTATAGTTCTTATCAAGCACGATAAGTTATAGTGACTCTTGAACTAACGACTCACACCACTGTTTTAATTTATCTGATTATTTGAGAGTTCAATACATAACATTTTTGAATGCGCACTGCGTAAGACCTACGTTGTATTCTAATTATTGATGATTTAATAATTCTAATTGTTTTTAATAACTAGATATATATAAATAGTTAAAAATTAAATCGAAACAATTTATGTACATATTTATATTACATGTATCAATTTTATCGTCATGCAATTCTAAAAAAATAATTGCAGGAAAGTTATTTTAAAGATTTTGTTTTAAAATGTCTATCTACGACAGTATCCAACAAATTTAAGATAATCATATCAGATTTTTAAAAATAATTATAATATACTTTACTCTTCAAAAAAAAAAATAAAAGCCATATTGTAGGTATTTCAATATAGGTGCTTACTTGCATTTAGAAGCTTATGTCTTTAGTAAGCCTATGTCTATGTGATGCCCGAAACAATTGATAAGAAAATAACAATATTATTGTTTTATAGATGCTATGCCATAATAATATACATAGTATTACTGCAGTATTAGTATATAATATAAATATATTATATATGTAGATATTTTTTTTTATTGAGATAAGTCTCGGAATCTGGGCTATTAGATGATAGTTATTTACTAACATATATTATAGAATATAAAAAATAACATTAGTACATTACCTAATATTAAAAATATAATAGTGATAGTAGTGTTGATATTTTTAAATATTATGTGTTATACATGATATTAAAAATTTCTAATATTACGAATTTTAGAACTTCACATGAAATATGACGTAACAAGCTATCTAAAGAAATTATCATAAATTTAAATTGTGAAAAAAAATGTTAGCAAATTCTTTATTTTTAATAATTACCTAGATCAAAATAAAGATGCACATCACATTTTATTTGTATTTACTATTTCCTTTATCATAAATTAAGAATAACTTTTTTAGTTCAATTTTAAATCAATGATATTTCTTTGCTTTCTGAATAATAGCAATTAGGATGTTGGGTAGGTAATGTAGCGGCTCCGGTACTAATAGTCAAATTAAATTAAAATAATTCTGTAATTTTTTTATGTAATTAACTTCTATGAATATTAATTTTAAAGATTTTGGAGGATTACTTTTAGAATAACGACCGAGAATTACCTATGAAGTGTTATGCACAGATTAAACAAAGATGGTAGTTTCTTTATGAGTTATTAAGTGTGAAATGCTCTTTAATTGATCTAATTTATACTATATTACTATGTAGTTATTTATAGTTATATTTTTATATTTACAAACCCGTAGATGTATTATTAATATAAAATTACTTATTATTATCAATGAATAATAAATAATATTTAAAACAGTAATTTATAACAGTATCCGAATTTAAATATACAATATTTGATTATCATATACATAGTATACATCGTATAGATTCTAATAAATATTATAGATTAGAAATATGAGGCAATAAATTATAATAAACATAAAAACACGATAAAAATATTATTCAATTTTTATTTACCTACGTATACAAAATAAAATTATTCATGTGGCTATAATGCTATATCCAACATTATATACGTACTTCATTACTAATCTTAAAATACACAGATAATATTATCTATAGATCGTTTGTAGAGTAAATATAACCACGTATATTTATATTGGAAAATATCCTCCTAATAACGGACATGTTTTAGTTCCTCTATGGTATTTAGTATTTACTATAGAGAGGTTTCACTAAATATTTATACTATTTACTTATCTAATTCAAAACAGTAGATTAATGTAGTCGCTAAAAATGTTGTTTATCATTTATTATTTATTTTTTATTTTTACTTTAGTTATTACTTAGTATTACTTATTAGTTTTTACCAATACAATATTTGATTCTAATCCAATATTGCATAATTAACTATGCATTTTCGTAGGTCATCTAAAATAATATTTCAAATAGTACTATATTTATATAACTATATTGTATCAAAACATTCTGCAAAACTGTGCGAAGTTCAAAATTTATACATTTTTCTCAATATTAATAATATTGACCTAAATCATTAATATTAGTATTATCATTATATTACCATTAAGTTGTATCTTCTAACCTTGATTTTAGTTAATAACTACCTACATAATCATTTAATCACGATTGCCTATGTCATAAAAAAAGTATTGTTCATAAAATCATAACCATCTAGGTATCAATCGATATTTGTGTATAGTGCTTTAAAATTTAATCAAAATTAAATGTAGTGTAAATAATAGTTCAAGACAGTTTAATAATTAAAATGAGTAGTAATAAAAGATGATTATTTCTGTCTATCCAAACTAAATCCAATCACAATTTGAAAACAACGCACAATTCGTTCTAAATTTAGTAATATGACACATCACTTGAGGTGCCAACAAGGGAGTTTAATTGCCAAGTCAAAAAAGAAAAAAACAAAAAGACTAAAATAAAAAATGCCAAAACACCTAGAATGTGATTACACTGGTAAGATGTCACGGCCACAGCTTAAAAACGGCTGCAATCTGAGAGTGAAGTACAATCTTGGAGGACGTTAAAGTGAGATTAGTTTCAAAGTATGAAATTCAACAAACTAGATTTATTGATAAAAATATTATTTTAGTTATTAATGAGATTGTATTGTTCAACTATTATACAGGAAATAAAACACATTTTTCTTGTTAATATTAACTTATTTTATAGTTATTAATATTTTACTATATATTTGAAAATTTTATAAACTAGGCATCTATATAGAGTATCATGTATCCCTATAGTGCATCATAGACATTGTAAAAAATACACATATGTTTTAAATATTAATACTCATAAATGTAGGTAATAGGTATACTAATAACTAATTTAAACAAATATAAATTTGTATGAATGTGAAATTCATTAGTCCTTACATTTAACTATCAATAATTTAAATATACAAAATTTCAAATCAAAGTAAAATAATACAATTATTATACATATATAATATATTTTATATTAATAATTACAAATGTAAAAAATATAAATTTATAAAATATATTTTTTCGGAGTTTAATCAAGTATAAAATTATTGATATAATGTAATAAATCATTATAATCACATTATATTTTTATTCTTATAATAAGCAATTAATGTAGATTTGATATAACACAAAATACAGGTACTTGTTTATTAATGCCTTTCTCATTAAATAAATAATAAAATTCAAACATTTACTACCTAAACATTAGCTATAACAAATAAAAATTGAAAATCTCAAAAACAAATAAATTAAATATTAGTAGATAAATTAATACTTTTTTCCAATTACGCATTTATAAATAATTATTATAATTATATAATTTTTTATGATATTGATTTTACGCTCTCACATCTGGGGCCATTGGTCCGTTTAAAATGATTAAATGTCATCCGATTAATTAAATTTAATATAGGTACATATAAGAATCAATGTATTATTTAAAACAACTAAAAATAACAGAAAATATAAAACAATAATTTTTACACTATTTAATTAATTCAGTTATTTCCATTATTTTTCAATTTATCCAAAAATAGTATACAATATTTAAGTATGTAATAACCACAAAAATACTTTATACCTATTTAACAAATTATAACATAGTATAATGATGTAAAACAAAGCGGAAAAAAATTAGTAGGAAATAAATAAGCAATAAATCATTAGGATATGGTTACAATAAAAAACAAAATAAAAATAATGTTTTATATATGAATTGATAACACCATTTGCCAGTTAAAATATTATTAAAATCTATAATAAAAAGTAGACGAGTAGTTAGCTAATTTGCTGCTGTACCTTGTTATTGAGCAAGTCACTGAAATGGATGTGTTAAATTTGAATTCAATGACAAAATATGCATATTTCATGTGATAATTTTTTAATATTTCTATTAAATTTCTATTAAAAATTATACTTATATATTTATTAGTTTTATAGATTTCAGTATGAACTACTAATGAGGAACTTTATATTCAATTTTCAAGCATTTTTATCAAACAAATTTAAGTATCTTACTTATTTAATTTAAAAAAAATTAAAAATTGAAAACTTAAAATACTTATAAATAAAAAAATAAATCAAATTATTTTGAAAATTATATTATCTATAGAAAATTATTATATGACAATTTCAAGTATTTTTTCTATTTAGGTATACATAGAAATAACAAAATCGATTTTTGTAAAAAATAGATTTATGTAAAAATTTTTATTTTTTCCTTAATTTTTGTTTGGTTTTCCTAATTATTTTGAAAAATACTGGTAATTTTAACCCCTAAATCCAAAACTACCCACCAAGTTAAAAATCAAAGCATTTATTTAAACTAATTTTCGTGTAAAAGCAAAAGAACACACGCATAATTTGAAAATCAATATAATTATTGCTCCAATCAGAATTTAAAAAGTAAAACAAAAAACAGAAATAGGATATTAAAATAAGATATATTTCTTTTAATGAATTTATTGTTTATGAAAAATCATATACATGGACGAAATATTTCAATGGACAAAACTTTTTTCTTGACTAAATAGTCTTGCAGACAATATGAATGGACACATGTCTCTTGGAAATCAATTGTAAGCTATTAATAAACGAGTTCAGGGGACAAGAGTTTAATGTTTGAATTGGTACAACCTATATGATCATAATAAAATACTACTAAATTACGAGTATCTTTTATTTTTTATTGCTTACTGGCTCTTTTATTGATTCGTCTAGAATTATTATAGTTCCATTATATTATGTGCTTTATAAATACTATAAGAAGCAAATTACCCTAAGTCAGTTCAAATAAATAAATTATTAATTACATTTTTTATTTAACAGATATTTTCCTATATTTCGTTGGTAATAAATTAAATTATTAAAAGCATCTAGAAATATTATGGATTAAATTTTCTAGTATAATAAAATAAAATATTATAATATTTTAATATACGTACTAATTAGCGAAAAAAATCCTTAACAAGCCATATTGCGTAGTATGTTAATTTACAATACATTTTAATTCATCATTCGTTTCGGAGAAACTGAAATATATTGTTATCAGCTCTTTTCTAAACTGTAGAACTAAAACTCCAATTCAAACATTAAATGTATGTATACAAATTAAATTCTATAACCAAGCTTATGAATTAGCAGGCAAATCAAATTATTAGCTTATATAGTAAGTCATAATTTTCTGAACTCAAAGATTGTTATGTAATAATAACAAATTCTACTTTGAAATTTTAATTTTGCAATTTTTTGTTCATATTTTATTTTTCAATGTTGTTTGTTTTATTTATTGCATTAGGTAAATTCTATTTTTAACAAATTTCATCTAATAATATAATACATATTTCATTATTAATTTATTTATTTGATTATTATAACCACAATTTGTATAATATTTTTTTATAATTTTAATTTTATTTTTTTTTTTTGTAAAATAATATAACACCTGTGGACATAAATATAATGGTTATATATGTTTGCTTTTTTTAATATGAGACAATATTGATTATTCGAGCGATTAAAAAAATGTAATGCACATTTTGCATATTTTAAAGCATTTTTGGTAATTTTAATTATTTATTACATATTACAAAGATATTTAGTGTAATAATTCCCAAACTAGTAATAATTTATTAAACAATATGGATTTTATTAATGGACTAATGTAGGTATGTACTAGTGCAGTGTACATTTGTTAAAGTTTAAAACATAACACTTTGACGGTATTATTGTTTTTAAACGTAGTTATAATTATAAATTGCTTAATCTTAAATAGGTAACCTTTGTGTTTAAAAGCAATTAGAGTATATAAATTATGCTTAGATACATTATGGTACTATACATATAATATGTTTACGAATAAATTTATCATAAAAAAAAGAGACGTATTTGCATATTGCGTAATTGTTCATTGAAAAACGTAAAGAAAAATTAACTACAACTAAAGATAAGACTTGTGAAATATTTTAATAATAGAAAAAAAGCTAAAATTCATTATAAAAAATGATAGAAAACCTATTTTTACAACAATATAATACCATAACTCCATAAGTCATAACTAAATTAAGATAAAAAGACCAATACTATTTTGGAGGAACCTTAACCTAGCTACACATCAATAATTTAGGTAATCACTAATTAATGGAAGTCATGGGTTTTTAATACTTTCAAATTTACTTAATAATATGCATTTATTTCTTATACTTAATTTATATACATCAATAATAGTTTAAGTTGTATATTTGTGTCCGTCTATTCACCAATCGGTAATCATTAAATGATACCACGGTAAATAATAGGTAACTATTAATGATATAATTGATACTTTGATAATATATTATATTATTATATATGTAATATGTATGTATGAATTACATTATATAATTTTCATAAACTGATATATTATTAATAATGCCGTTATATTCAATTTAGATTTTTAATTTCCATTTTAGATTCTGAACGGAGTGAAGAATGTATTGCTTTTACAATGATGTGTGTTTTTTTTTTGTGTCTGACGACAACATTTGGAGCAGTAATAATGCTCTGATTTTTTACTTCAGCCCCTCTTTGAATAGGAAAATTCATCTAGTTGGTACTTTGGGGGGTCAAAAGTAAACATTTTCAAATAGTTTTCAAGAAAATCGAGAAAAACAAAAAAAAGTGACAGAAAAACGGCAATTTTACGAAAAACCACTTTTCGACAAAATTGATTTTTTTATTTTGCTGTAACTCAAAAACGAATCATTGTAAATACTTGAAATTTTCACCAAATGTTTATATTATGGTTATCTCTTTACAGTTAAATTTTCAAAATATTTTGACCATTTTAAAGCTACTTATAGACAATTGAAATTTTCGACTTTTCTAAGTTTTTTTTCTTCAAATGTCGATAAAAATTTTTTGGGTGGCCAGAAAATCTTGAAAATGTAATACAAGGTTTCTTATAAGTTTTTCTTAAAGTGATAAAAAAAAATCCGAAATCGTTAATCACAATTTTTTTTTATAAGTGCTTAAAGTTCGAATTTATACGAAATATGTCAAAATTTAAATTAAATTTCATACTCTCATTATGCGTATGTTGCCAAATACTTTTCTTATTAATAAACAGATAGGTACTATAAAGTAACAATAGTAACATATAGTAACTATACTATTTGTTTCAAAATAGAATATATGACAATATTTAAATATAATATATCCTAAACTGACAAATCATCTTCGTTCAGAATCGTTTTTCGTATACAATGATACCTATCATTGCATTCAAATTTAACCTACCATAGTCTGAGGTCCACCCCACCCCCTAATATACAGCAGAGCGATACCCACTTACCCGCTTTTTTCATAATTACAATTAGAAGTTTAATTAATTATTCCATAATTCAGTCACAAAATAAATGCATCAGTAACTAAATTTATTATTTCAACTATAAGGCGAGGTTGATAACAAATATTTTATTGTTAGACTTAATTTTATTTAAAACCATTATGGTAACTGATCATTTTTATATGAAATAAACCTTTATTTACTAATTTTAATAAAATATATATGTATTTGAATTGGGCTCCAAAACCGTAAAATATTATAATAATATATTAGAAGATATCATATGTATCTCAGATACGTGCTTACTTTTATGACGACATTAATTTACTACACTAGTCTAACTCCTCTGAATCTTTCTATTCAAAATTTAACTCACAATTTTATTCTTCGCATTTAAATATAATCAATTTTTTAAACATTCGGTTTTATATTCGAACTGATACTTCGATTATTGTAAGAAACGTCAATATAATATAACCCGCCTTGGAAATAAGAGATAAAACCCAAATTTAAAAAAATAATATTAAATAATATGTCACTAGTGTAAATTCAGAGTGACCGAGTAAACGTACTTATACTTAAAACTATAACTTAAAGGTAATACAATTTTATTGTGTGTTTTATTTTTTTACATTATTTTGTGGTTTTTTTTTTTACATTTTAATTTATTATAGGGTTACGAGTTTTTTGATGTTGTAATAATTTACATGCTTATAGCTTGGTTCAAAATTAAAATACCAAATTTAATTTCTAGAAATCCACAAACATTTTGTCACATTTAAATTTAATAATAAGTAAATTCACTCTAATATTAAAACTGATATAGCTAAACGAATAATTATTATACTGATAAGAGTTGTTGTGTTATGACCTTGTATAAGACGCGTGGTGTATCCTTCATCACATGCGAATAAGACTGATAGATACATAACATTTCTTGTTGGTGATGCACAATACTTATGCGTCTGAAATTAAAATCAGTAGGTAAATTACTTCCGATTAACAAAAGTTCAGAAAAGGTTATACGTATTTCGTCCAAGCATCGTTTTTTTTTTGTCACGCAGCCCATGTTTGTATCTATTTATTTTGGTTAAGGTATGTGTATAATTGTGCACTGCTCATTTTATTATTTTTTTGTAATTATTTCCAAATTAAATGATACATTGTAGTAAAAAAGATTTACATGTTTATCTAATTTTACTTATGCATAATATGGCAATATGAAGTATAATCTTAGTTGAATTAATTTATAATTAACACCCATTTCGAAACTAATATTTCTCGTTTCGCTAAGTTAGGTATGAGGTCATCAACTATTTCCAATTCAAAAAATGAAGCTCTAGTTCTTAAAATCAATAGGTAAACAATTTATATTATTATTTTAACATCACAAAGTGCAGGTATCTATTATTATATGTAGAATAATTAATTTTCTCTTTTTAAAATAACAAGAAACAAACATAAAAACAGACAATGTATTAAATATATCTATTGTAGTGTACTAATGTTTTAGATAAATTACCAAGTATACATAAAACTATACAAAGTTAAAAAATAAATATAAAGATGAATTTATACTTAAGTTATAGATAATTTTAAAATATTTGTATTACCTACCTAATGATTATTAACTGCGTATAATAACAATAAAATAATGACAAACAACATTAGGTATTTAGTAACTTTACTATAACGTACTTTAAGTAGTTATACACCAATATATACATTTATTTCATAATTTGTAAAATGTTAATTGTTTAACTAAATAGATTGTTCATATATAATTTATTGTGAGTATTATGTGACTATATACCTACTTAGTTAGTTTATGTTGGTTATACTTTTAACTAGACTTTAATTCCGGCCCTTAATATAACCATGACATAATATGATATGATAATATGATGATTCATTAATAATTTATCCATACTTATCAAGTACCTTACTTTTACATGAAAAAATCGTAAATAGTAAATTCAAAATAAATTGTTTAGTAAATAATTAATAATAGTTTTTAACCTTCATATAAAGTTGATGACAAAAAATATTTTATTATTTATTAAAAAAACGTGGTTAATATTGTGTATATTATTTAATATTAAGTTTTAATAGATTATCAACAACGAAAATTTAAAAAATGTACACTACTTACTTCAATAGTCAATTCATTTTGAAATGTAAGTATAATCATAATGCGTATATTATGTAGCTCATCACAAGGACGTCAACAATTTAGGTAGAGAAACAACAATTCTCCAACCTTTGGAGTAGGTAGAATTTTTAACTAAGTGTAGGTATATTTTTATAATAAACTGAGAATTTATCTTTAAACTATTTTAATATAAACATAGTTTATAACAGTTATATCAGAATATATTTCATATTAAATATAAATCAAACACTCAAAAATATTATGTACACAATTATCTATTATAAAATTAAAATAAACTAATAATATATAATAAATTTTATCACAAATTCTATAATAAAAACACAAGACACTATCTGCAGTACCGATTGCAATTACGACAAATTTAGTTATTGGCATGTAAATTTATATCCGTATTATTACGTACCTATAACAAACTCGTTTAATTATACATATAATATACTGTTTACATTCAGATATGTATATGTACATTAATACAACATACAGAATGATACACCAAGCATACTCACCTCAATTTTTTTATTGAATAAAGAATTTATTCAAATACTGATTCTTAAAATTTGTAAATATATTTATAGACCATTTTTAAACATTTTTGAGATTTTTTTTATGTTACATAAACTTCTGTTTTTCAAATGATAGCCCTCTCCTACCAATTTATACTTAAAATTATTTAAAGGATAATTTTTCAAAGCTGTTGATTTACTTAATAAAAAAATTGAATGCTTAAGTAGTTTTTCAGTTATTAAATTGTTTATATTAACTATTAAGAATAATAATACTTAACAGTGGCTTTTTTTTTTTTTTTTAGGCTTATAGTGGCTTACAAAAATATAAAATAAAATATGTAATATTAAATCTATTATATTTAATTATACTTGAACCATATTTATAAATCATAAATATTGATAGATTTGTACAAATTACTACAATTTTCAAGTTATCATATCTCCTATATTTTCATGTTTTTGCAAATTTAAATAAAAAAAGTAATATACAAAATCTCAAAAATTAAATCTTTAATTATATTTTGAATAATTAATAATTACATTATTGAAGAAGAAAAAGTGAACATGCTTGATGAATCATCCTGTATAATAAATGTTGCTAATTTTGTGGATATTATGGCTTTAGTTTACTTTATAAAAATATGTATGGTTGAACATGACCTTGAACAAACTTTATCTGAACCGCAGACAAGAAATTCATTTTAGATTCTGAACGTAGTTGAATATATTGATTTTACAATAATATGTATTTTTTTTATTTTTTATCTATCATCACCTTTTGGGACAGTAAAGTTACTTTGATTTTAAATTTAGAAAGTGGATTGGTACTTTGGGAGCCTGGGAGGTCAAAAGTAAAACAAAAATACTTACGAAAATGAGAATTTTTATGCTAAATCAGTTTTCGATAAAATTGATTTCTTTATTTTTTTTGTTATAATTCATAAATTAAAAATTAAAAACTGTGGAAACTTAAAATTTTCACCAAATTTTATATTATTATTTCCTCCTATACATGGTACAATTTTCAAAATATTTTGATTTTTTTTTAGGTATTTTTGGATAATTAAATTTGAAGCATTTTTAGTTTTATACTAAAAATATAAAAACGATAATATTATATGGCATAAATATGTACTACTTCCAAATCCTCTAATCCAGAACAATTCAAGCGTACAAATTCACATAAAGACCTCAAAGTTTTTACCATTAACTAGACTGCAGTCACACACTATCTAAAAATTCATTATAAAATACTAAATAAAATAGGTACTATTAGGTCATTATAAGTATTAAGATAACTTAAACCAACTCATATCTTAGCTGCACTCAAAATCATTTCCTGGAAACTCAATTAGATGCTTCAACTGGAACTGGTCAAGAGATCTTCTCAAAATTTTTTAATTTTTATAAAATTTATTTACAAGTAGCTTTATTGTGAATCTCCTCTTCATCGTCCCAGTACTATCAATTTTCCCTCTAATTTATTCATTGTACTTCTTATAGTTTAAATTGTAAATATTTCAATAAACATTGTTTAAAATGTATTTATAATATACATATATATACAAATATAAATATTATTTTAATAATTAAATATGAAAATATTTAATATAAAATGTTTTTGGTAAAATTAAATTAACCTACCGTAATACTAATAATAAAATTAATTACTTTAATGAAAATATTAAAAAATATAATATCATGAAATTTACCTACTTAGTGATATAGGGCAGGGTTGGGCAACTCGAAGTAACTAGAGAGCCAATTTTTAGAAATTAAAAATTTAGCAAGCTAGAGAGTATAGAAAACAAAAAAAAGTTTAAAAATTTAAAATTTAGAACTAATATTTATTTTTTATACTTATTAAAAAACGGTATAAATAAAAATATAGATATATGCTAAAATTATGTATAGTAATAATTAAAGACCGGATTTTTGTGCAGCTAACAACTAAAAAACGTGCAATTAAAATGTTGAAATGTGCAAAATTGTGCAAAAACAAAATTTTACTATAGGTACTTCAAATTTTATTTTTCACTTTTTTTTTATTATATTATTATTTATTAGTATTGGCATTAACTATCATATTAAAATATAAAATTAAAAAAAAAAATTAATTTAATTCTGGATATTTTTCGATCCAACACTTTATTTTAGAACAATGACTACTACCAATTTTTGGCATTTTAAATTAAATAATTTCAAGTAATAAGTATCAACTATAAAAGTATAAAATATGAGTTGACTACGGCTGCTGCGGATAAACTATAGTACTGTATGTGTGTATGTAATCGATAATTTAATAACTACCGTAGTAGTTATTATCTTAATTACATCGTATTATATCGAATATCGATATATATATATGTATATAATTATTTTATTATAAAAGTCCAATACTTCATATCACAAATAATATAAAAAATATTTGTATAAAAGTACATTTTTATAAAAAAAAACCAAAACGTGCAATTGTGTGCAAAAACCCCAAAACGTGCAATTTTGTGCAACGTAAATCTTTCTTTAAATTAATCTACATCTCTTGATTTGGATTTGTAGCTTGTTTATATAGAATTAAGAACATGCGATAAAAAGATGCAATTGCACGGAAATCCGGTCTTTAGTAATAATTTTAAAATATTGCGCGGGCCGGGCGGGCCAAATAAAAAAGGTACACGGACTAGTTGCCCATCTTCAATATATAGGGCAATAGGCGATAGACTTTCGGCGCTTAGAATTGTTTTCGTATTTAATCATTGAATTCAAATGTGTATAGTGTATAGTATACATCCATTACAGTAAACCACTAAACACCTACTGTACAGCGAATATCCACTTTCCCACCAATTTTTAATTATTATTTGTATATAAAATAAAATTTTCATTAATTTGTATTTGTTTTATTTCGTAGCCTTTACTTTCCATGGATAAACGTACCTATACATTAAATTTTGATAGTCTCCAAACTTTCTGAATTCTTAAAGTTTATATCGAAAAGTACTAATTGATGATCCCTGATTTAAACGATTATTAATCAATTTTTAAAGTGAATTTTAAATAGGTTATGAATTTTTATTCTGTAACACTTAATCCAAAATATGTTTTAGCTGTCTTTATTATTATCTTTTTTTACATAATATTCTAGTTCTATTAAAAAAAAATACTTATAAAGAATATTTTTTAAATTTAATTATAATTATGAATAAACGTGTATTCTTGTGCTATAAATTACAAAATATAAATAAACAAATTTATACTTTATAGTAAATTTTTATTTTTCATCTTTATAAATAACACTGTTAAAAATTTGCACACGTAAAAATAAAATATGTAAACAATATCGGAAAAAATAAAATATAACTTAAATAAATCGTAAATTTTCAAAAAACTTTTTATAACAGTGGATTGTAGACAAAAAACCTCTAGGGTTTAGACTCAAATTGGCCACTTTTATAAATGTTTCAAATATAGTTTCATAGAGGATATAATATGAAAAAAATGTAGATTATTATTTTTTTAAAGTTAGAAATATTCTCGAGTAATTTGCTTATTTTCTATTTTATTTTTTTTATGTTTATTTACCACATTCGACAGAGTCTGGCATAACGGATTACTGTTCAAATTAAAAAGTTGTCTTCCCCACCCGTTCTTTCTCTTAATTAAATCTTATTTAACAGATCGACACTTCCAAGTACATTATCGCTCTGTATACTTCGAAATAACCAAAATCAATGCTGGCGTTCCACAAGGAGGCATCCTATCTCCAACTCTTTTCAACATCTATGTCGCTGATCAGCCCACCACGCCTCAAACCATGGTGGCGAATTACGATGACGATAAAGTCATTTTGTCAATTAGTGAAAATCCGGTAACCGCCTCATTAAATCTACAACTTCACCTCAACCTAATATCTAACTGGTACGACAAATGGCGTATCAAAATAAACCAAAACAAATCAAGTCACACTACATTTACTCTCAAGAAAGGCGTATGTCCAATTGTTACATTGAACAACATTCCAATTCCCACATCGGACACAATAAAATACCTGGGACTCAATTTCGACAAACGACTAATATGGAAACATCATATACGAACCAAAAAACTGACTCTCAACGCCCGTATGCGCATGCTCAGTCCTCTTATATCAAGAAATTATAATACCAATCTAAAAGTCAAACTTCTAATTTATAAAACGCTCCTGAAACCTATTTGGACTTGTGGCATACAGCTCTGGGGTTCAGCAAAAAAATCCAATACCAAGTTTTCCAAAATCTAGCTCTCCGACGAATCTCCAATGCACCACAATACGTCTCAAACCTAACACTACATAACGATTTTCACATGAAAACCATCAATGAAAAAGCTCAATCCTTTTACTTTCGCTTCCGCATGCGACTTCTATCCCACCAAAATCCTCTTATTAAAAACCTCTCTTCTCTAACTCTCCCAGGTAATCCAAGGTGCAGGCTAAAAAGGAAATGGTGTCGTGACTTCCTGCAATTACCAATTTAAAATATACAATACATATACATATAATTCCAACCATCAATATTTAAAAAAAAAACAATCAAAAATATATATATATATATAAATAATTCATGCTAAGTGTTGCCAGTGGGCGGCTTCTTATTCAATTTTTCACGTCCTGTCTTCTCTTAACACATAAGTTTATTGTACATTACTTGTATAGATTGTTTAATTGAAATAAATAATAAAAAAAAATGTTTATTTACCAATCCTTATAGATCAATCAATTTATAATCCAACGCGGCGGTCGCAGCGACGCAGCGCAGAGCTAAATAAAAAAAAAGAAACGGCCGGCGCGCGACGATTATATATACCTAAAATAATATATTTCTTAATTCTCATTCCACTAAAAAATTTAAAATTATATTAGTGTTTTGCAGGGGTTATTCTTTTCGTCAAATATTTTTTTTTTTGTACTTCCATATTTTTATTTTATTTGTAGTTTTTAAAATAAGTATAATTTAATTGAAATATAATTAAATATATGTTAGTGGTTACCTACTGTAGTTATTTACCTATTAATTTGTTTTAAAGAGTATAGGTATTAGATATCTACATAATATGTATATAATTTTGACTGAAATCTCATATACTACATTATAAATTTTTATAAATTTTATAAATTATTAATAATTGAATATTGGTATAATTATATAATTTCATAGAAGTTATAGCCTTAAATGAGGGATGCATTTATATACAAAGAACAATCAACCCACTAAGAAAAAAAAAAAATGTTAAGCCTCATCAAAAATATTTCAAGGAGAAATAAAATATAGGTAGTTAAAATAATTGCTATATTTAGTAATAAATGAAAAAAAATAGTTAATATATTTATATATTGTCGACTAACTACTACAATTCTATATTATACAGTAATATTAACATTTATTACACAAATTATAAATAGGTATTATTGATAATATATAACAATATTTATAAATATATAATCAATGATAACGTGTTCACCATAATATAGACACTAGTCAGCATCTCGACAATTCATTTCATGTTTACATTAATATCCATAATAATATTAATAATTCAAGTATTCAACGTCATATTATAGTAACGCAACCAGAATTTTTTTGGTTCCTACCTATTTGCTTGTTATCGTTCTGCTAGCGCTAACGCGACGGACGCGACATATAAAATGTATCATTATTTCAAGTAGAGGGAGGGACAATGAAGACATTTATTTCAATTAGTTTTTTTTCAACGCGTACATAAATATAATTATAATTATTTCATTTACAAATAACTGAATTTCAAAGGGAGAGGGTCGGAATTTTGGATTTCAACTCCTTCGATGCGCCACTGCGTCATTGCATTAAATTATCATTATTTATTATATCTACGAATTAATGTATATTATGTTTATAAACAAATCAATAATACTTATTGATTAAATTATTATTTTTATAATTATAAATATTTTAATTTAATTTAATATGAATCATAGTATTATTTATTTTTAGCCAAAAAGATATGTACCTGCTTATAAAAATAATGTAGTGATGTTAATTCAAATTTCAAACAGAACTTTATTTATTAGAGTCCTTGTTATTTCTATGATATTATACGTATTAAATCGAACCCAAGCCCTTTCCTCACCCAATATTTTAAACGCTATTTACATTAATGAATTACCAACATTTATACTTATTATACAACAAAATTGTATATTTCCCAATATTATGTTTTATATGATAAAAAAACCATAAAATAGCTTACTAGGTACTTACTAAAACATTGCGATTAAATAAATATTATAGCAATTAAATGTTATATAAAAGTATAATAATATATATCATTTCGAATATCATTATGCCTTGAAATATTCTTGATATATCTATTATCTATATATTGTAGATAGGTAGGTGTACAATAAATTATAATAAATACCATTAATACCTACAGTACCGACTACCTATACTAAAATATTATATTATTATATACTATATTACTAATACCAATGCGTTAAATTCGTATGCAGCATTTCTGTGTTTACTAAATCTTTAAGACTTAAGAACGTCAGAACGTTGTGTCGTTGCTATACAAACCCAACAATATTTAAAATATTTATCTATTACTCTATTACCTTATAATAACTAGGTACATACAGCAAATTTACTTTGATTTTTCCTCAGGGATGTGATCATAACGTGAATGGGATATTATAGACAGGCAATGAAACTTATAGATTATAATGTACTTACAATTATATGCATGCATTTTTACACGGTTCGTTGGTGAGATTTTATGAAAACAACAAGACTTCACTTCATGTCTTCACTTGCCACATAGTCGTCAGTACACAGTGTTATTAAATTGTTTATTTATTAATATTATTACTATTTTTTAACGGTATTCGATCGAGACGATCGAGCCCTGCAACAACATAATAATAAAATTTTTAACACACGAACACGCACGATAACTATTTAGCAGCCGGTACAACCGAGTACCGACAAACATGCGTTGTATAGCGCGCGTTTGAATGTTTGTGTGTGTGTGTGTGTGTGTGTGTGTGTGTGTGTGTGTGTGTGCGCGCGCGCGCGCGTATTATGTGTGGATACGCGGTGCACACTGCACTGTCGGAGAGCACATGGAAAATGGGCGGACAACGATGACGGTTGCACCCGGCACCCCTACTGCAGTCGAGACCCGCCGACGACCACGACGCCACGTTGTCGGAGACGAACCCTATTTACACGAAAATAATAAAAATATCGCATCACATTCCGGGCGGAAGCCGAGCCTCGTCCGTGACGGGTTGTTATAACCAGGCCGGTCGTCACAAAATAATGTGCGTAGTATTACCTCCTACCATCGCGATGGTTCACTCTGTTGTCCATCGGCGCAAGGTCGTTTTCTTTTCGTGTACACAATATACATGTATATGTGTTTATTTTATACAGGGTGATTCACCAAGTATGCTTAGCCCTTTTTTCCTTCAATAGTGCAGTAATTCAGAATCTGATTTTCGGAATTTTTTATTATAGGTACGTAAAGACTTTATTTTAAAATTACTGAGATTGTTTTTCCTATGGTTACGTTGAGGTGTATATAGTTGTATAAATTACCTGTGGTCCTATGGCCTATGCAGTTCTGTCTTTACCTTAAGACTAATGACACGAGAGGCACGACGACACATGAGCCCAGGGTCCTCGACCGACGGAGACTACAAAAAAAATAATTTACATTTTAATACGTATTGGCACTCTATATCTCAGCTAAATATTTTACTGTTAATTTAAATATTAAATTATGACTTGAAAATAATAATAAATTTTGTGAATTCAACATTTTATTTTAGAACACACAATCTGTAATTAATTTTTACAATAAGCATGTGGGATACATATTTATATTTTTAGCATGATATACATGAGAAAAGCAGTCACCCAATGGTAACACTTTATGACTTGATTCGGATTGATTGATTTGGGTTAGTTAAGATTTAAATCTCTACACCATTTTCTCTTCAGCCTGCGAGGTTAATTCAATATTTAAATTATATAAATACAATTTCTTTTTTAATTACCTATAGATTTGATTAACAATACTTATGATCTGCATATTTAATATTCTGGAAATAAATAATGTAAATATCAAATAATAACCGTGGCCCTGAATCTATAAACTATGGATTGAATACACCATGGGTGTTCTCACGAGGGGGGGGGAGATATGGGGGATAGATCCCCCCAAGGATCTTTGTTTTCTTACATTTTAGTAATACACGTTTTGTCTACTTTTGATATTATATACTATTAAATTCAAGTAAATTTTCAGACCCCCCCCCCCCATAGAAAAATCCTGAGAACGCCCCTGGAATACACTTTAATTCAAAATTGCTTATTAAAATAAATAAGTAAATCAAAAAACCCAATATTTTTATTTTTACCAATTTGTCTATGTAATAGACTTTTTTATCACTAAAATAATGAAATAGTGTGATATATTGAGTATATTGAGGTTAGATTATGTAAACTTGGTTTAATAAATCATAGTGAGATTGACGATTGGATCTATTGTCTAGGTCAGGCATGTCAAACACGCGGCTCATTTTTTGTGGCCCTCGGCTACCAATATTAACGGAAAAAATATTTATTTATTTTTAATAATATTATTTGTGTCACGACTGGTCAGAATGTCAGAATAGTTTATTTGGTACCTATACATTATTATACTCATATACTGTCTTATCTTTTAATAAACTATTATCGAATAGGGATGGTTTACATATATTTATATCTATATTCATTATACATTGTAATCAGGGCTTGAATCGTAAATAACGTACAACGACATTTTTTTTTGAAATGCAAGTCATGGTTGTAATATTGCTGTATTCGTGAACATATAAAGAATAAAATTGAAAAATGTGTACAAAACATTTATTTTTTCGCTAAATTTTTATGTGCGGCCCACGTAGTAAGCTATTCAATATATTTGACCCACTTGATACTTTGAGTTTGACATGCCTGGTCTAGGTATACTCTGTATTTTTTATATTATAATATATTATTATAGTATCGATAAACAGATTAAGTTTTGTTATTAATCTTAGAGTATACCTCAGTGGCGCAAATAGGAAAAATGTTTAGGGGGGGCTCAAGCCCCAAAATTACCAAAACCGGTAAAAATAACTTATTAAGAATAACATACATATATTATACTATTATTTTTTGAGGGGGCTTTGAGTTATTTCGGAGGGGCTAAGCCCCCCCCCAAGCCCCCCCTATTTGCGCCACTGGTATACCTATACTTTATTAAATTCGTATACTTCCTATACATACGATCAAGGACGTATACAGAAAAAAGTTTTTAGGGATGTGTTTGAAAATCAGTTATTGAAAAGTAGAACTTTTTTTAATAAATATACAAAAAAAACTTTTTATGAAAATTGGGCATACTTAAAATGCTTTTTTTAAATACAAACATTGATATAGCAAAATTAACATTAAAATTGAATAAGTAAATATCCATACAAAAACCCAAGTATTTCGGGGATCTTTGAACACCCAAAACACCCCCCTGTGTACGTGCCTGCGTACGATACCTATGATAGATATTAAAAAATATCTATCATAATAATTATGCGAAAATGAATTAGTATAAAATATAATACAATATAATATATAATATTATTTCAAATAAAAAGATTCAGATATTATTAGTATAATTACCTAAATGTTATTTTTATATAAATATGTATACATAATTTTATCAAAAATATCACTAAATATTCGATATACGAGTGTGTAGAAATTGTTTTGTAATTTTTCAGAAAAAAATTGCAGACTTGTAGCCTTAAAAGGGTAGTTTCACAATTGAAGGGTCCAATGCAACAACCAGTCAACTCCATTTTTGAGCGAAATCGTTTTATTCATTGATAAGGTAAAGAATAAAATCATTCACAAATGGGTGCAACAAACGTACTTCTCCGTTAATTAATAAATTAAATATGAGTAAAAATGGAGTTGACTGATTGTGAATTTAGCGCAACAAAAAGATAACTCCCGGAGTTGTCTGGTTGTTACACTAAAATCATTAAATACAAAAATGACAAATTCGTAATATTTTCAATATTTTTTATAATACATAAAGAAAGGTAACATATGTTATATTTAAATAGTTAAAAACATTTATTAATTTATTCCAAATAGTTTTTGTTTCAGAATAATGACAAGAAGTCCTAATTTATTCAATTTAGAATATATTTTTTATTTTTCATGCTAATAAAAAGATTTACAAAGTTTTTCATCATATTGTTACATTCTTTACAAGGATATTCTAACAGTTAGAATCTAACTAAATAAACTTAGTATTTTTCAATCCTTATTTTTAATTGATTTTTGAACTTATAAACTTTCAAAAAATATGATATATTTTGGGCAGCAACAAGACAACTACTGGTAGTCCTTAACTTCCAAAAATTATTGAGCCTAATGGAACTTGCATAAAGGTTATTATCATATTTCATATGATGCAACAAGTAATTTATAAATAAATGGTATAAACAGAATTATTCTATAAAATTAATTTGTTCATTAAAAGAGTTTTTAAGATCTCCTGAAAAATACATGAAAATGGAGTTCACTGGTTGTTGCATTGAACCCTTCAACTATAGTATCTTTATTATTTAGTTATTTAAATTCTAAGTTTATATTATGGATATAAAATATATAATCATCTTATATTCTTATGGAGCGTCATCCGTACATTTTTCCGTCTTCTAGATCATAGGCGTGACTAGACTTCATCCGCAGTGGCAGCTTAGCTAATGACCGGCGCCACTTAATGAATCGAAAAATGCCACATACCCATCTTAAATTTCTGTGGTGGGAAGGGGGTAGTTCCTCTAATTCAATATTTAAAAAAAAAGTCTGTATTATCTATTTACAATATTAATAATATACCATATATTCAGTACCTTATAATATATATTTATATATATTACCTTATAATATATTATTATACTATACTATAACATTACATATGTAACCTTTATAATATAATTAGAATAATTAGATAATAAACAAAATATATGATTTTTAAGTGTATAGAATAACAACATTTTTTAAATAGTAAGTATATACCTAATGAGTTTAATAATAAGAAGAACATTGAACAACACATAATATTAATAATAATATAACCAACACGCATACCTATATCAAAGAATAAGTCTTCTTTTTGTAGGATGTATTAAATTATATTATTATAATAGTTGACGGATACCCATATTTTATTATTCTGATTTCCGATAAGAATCTTAAATGAATGAAAACATCAATTCGACAATGCAATAAATTATTATTATAACAAAATAAACAATGCATGAAATTTTTTTTCTAAATAAAAATTATAAACCACTAGATTTAAAACTCGGTTGTCTAGTCTTTCGAAAATTGCAGGGGCAGCCCAGGCACCCTAGGCTGCCGCCGTAGACACGCCTATGTTCTAGATTAATTGTAAAAGTACCAGTAGCGAATTTTCATTTCCTGAACTCTTAACTACTATATATATGCAATATGCTGCCAGAAATATCACACTTAAAGTCTAAGATTAAAGCATTTTTACTTCTCCATAGTGTAATGGCTATTTAATAATAACGAATGATACAAAAATACACGTGATTGTATAACAAATATTATACTCTTACGCAGTGTTGGGTAGTAACGTAACGGAAGTAACGCGTTACTGTAACGGCGTTACTTTATAACGCGTTATGTAATTTCATTATAATTATTTCCAAGTAACGAAAATGTAATGGAAATTACTTTTAATAAGTAATAATATAATGCGTTACAATTTCAAATTATTTAGTACCTATTGCAGTATAAATTGCGAAAAAAAAATTAAATATTTTAAAAATATGTCTTTAATAATGCAGGTATTGCCGTATTAGCCATAAGATATACCAATCTAATATATATATATTATATAATTTTAACTCGCCACCATGGTTTTGACATGTCTATTGTAACGTAAATCATGAAAACAATTGATTAAATTTATTATTTAATTTAATTCCTCTAAATATGTACCTAGACGGAAAAATTCCATGAATATCTTTAGCGTACGTACGTCTATACCAAAACACTACACGACTACACTATTAGCACCTAGCTAGTAGTCATAAATATCGTTTTTAAAATACTTATTAATTATTACTATATTTATAATTTATATTAGATTGTAACATTATTTTTCTGGTAAGTACTAAGTACTAGCCCCTAGGACTTACTTATTAATATTTTCTTTGCATCGTTATAAATTATTATTGCCATTTGACATTTATTTTTAAAATTTTAGTTCTTATTTAATAAATTAAGTTCCATATTATTATTACGTGGTGCTATTTACAAACTATTATAATATCACGATTACACGATTGAGTGCTGTTATTCCTTATTTGGTGTCAGTCTAAGTCTATCAGTTTATTCAGTCTACACTTGACAGTTGAGCCATATATAAACATGCATAAACATATCGTTTTAATATTTTTAATATACATATTAAATACGGCACATACGTACTTTTTGTGCGCATTGTGCCAATTATGGCACATATTAAACTTATGGCTTTTTGAAGGTCAAAAATGGTCAAAATTGTTTTTAAAAAAATTAATTATTTCATGCAGAAAGGGGTTAAAAAACAAATAAATAATTATATTTTATTCTATTTAATAATTAAACAAAGAAAAGGTTTTAATTAAGTTGTTTATTTATTTAATAGGTAGTATTATTGTTTATGTTGTGAGTTAATGAAATTATATAAATTTTACTTGACTATATACCTAATAATTAATTACTACTGATAAGTACAATTTTAATTAGTACTATTTTTTAATAGTTATAAGTAATTAATATTGTTATGTAGGTACTTATAACTTACGTATTAACTGTACATGTTATTTTTGTACATCTTTTTTCAAACTATACATTTTTACTGTTGGTAGTGTACTTCTAGTTATATTATTGCTTGGCACAATTTTAATTGCTAAGAAATTTAAAAAAAAAAAATTGTAATGAGAAAGTAACGTAGTTACTTTTCTATTCGAAAAGTAAAGTAATTTCATTACAATTTTTTTTGAGTAACGAGTAAAGTAACTTTATTACATTTATATCTAAGTAACGAGTAAAGTAATTTGATTACTTTTTAAAAGTAACTTACCCAACACTGCTCTTACGCTCTGCTAAAAATCTAAAAAAATGTGCTATAATATAGATACCAAACCGTCCAAACCTAACCTTCCACTCCTTCCAGATTATCAGTATTGTACTTACAATATATTTTAAAATCAATGATTCTACCTATTTCAAAACGCTGACCAATCAAATGCGTTAGCTATAATAATCCACTATGTATAGTGGTGTGTAACTTGTGTACACATTATGGATATATTTTATGTACAGGCATATTATATACAATGTAACAAATTATTGGCAAAAACTATTATATTGGAAAGCACTTGATTTTTAGAAATATTTTTTATGAATTCTAATATTATCGTATATTTGTTTTAATTTATATTTATCATTATGTTTATTTGGTAATTAAATATTATATTTATAACTAAAAAAAAAAAATGTTAATGGTGAATTGGTATAATTCAATAAAAAGTATTTTTTTTTTGTTATAAATTTAATAAAAAAAAGCATCATAAATTCATAAATGATTTTTAATTAGAAAAAAAGTTTATTGAAAAACCATAATAAGTTGAAAAACGTAACATGACATGTTAAACATGTCCTCTGGTTAACAAAGAAATAAACTAAAATTGTTCCTATAACTTTCAAAAGCAAACTAATTGTATCCTTTAACTAAAATAAAAAATTCTTTTTTTTTTAATTATCATTACTTACTAATTATTAAACAAAAATATATTTCTAATTTATAAGTATATTGTTCATTATTTACATAATACATGAGTTTAATGCGAGTATACAACAATAATTGCTATTAATATTAACACTTTACGCCCATCGGAAATGCCAACTTCCTGATTTCTGTAATAAGTATAAATATTAAATATACCTACTGGCTACTACCTACAAAATTATTTAAAGTTGGTACATTCAAATATAATCTGTAATAGTTTTAAAAATAGTTAATACGTGTAGTTGTCGTTTATTAATATAAATTAACATGCTTACGTTACTATCTTTAAAATGATAAATACAATAAAAAATAACATGTGAATCCATGATAATAAATATTATAACTACAATTGAATTGTAACAATTCTATATAATGTAGTCTGCAATAAGTGCAATATATTGTTACATTTACACATGTCGTGTGCTGGATGATTTTTTTAAAATACGTAAATACTAAAATTAATAATAAATACGCTATAGGCTATATACGTTACCTACCTATATTCACAGTAAATACTCCTGAGTCCTGGCCTAAACAAATATTAATGTTCTTGAAAATATATTATTTACGCAATTTGAAATGATAACGAAATAACATTAAGAAAATAATATTATAATCTTTTACTATTTAATAAGGTTCATTTTTTTAGAGTTGATTTCTTTTTTTAATAACATTTTTAATTTCATGTTTGGAAGCAGAATTTTTTTTTAAAATCAAATTTCTAATAAAAACGTATAGTTAATTAATAATATGTAATAAATAACTTACCTTTAAAGTTTATATGAGCTTATTTTATCCATAGAGCATAAGGGTGTCTAACAAAATATCAGTCATTACAACTCATCCGATCATTTAAGCTTTAAATAACTAAGTATCTAAGTCAGCGGTTTCCAAACTTTTACGACCACGGAACTCTTGAGAAATAGTTTGTATTTCGTGAAACCGCCTTTTTTTAAATAATAATTTTTTTTTCATAATATATATAATCTAAATATAATATTTTTTTCGTTTATTTAAAGTAATTTACAATCTATACAAAAATTATTACAATAAGCAGATTTAATATCTTATAATGGTTGGTGACAGGAGATTAACATTTATAGGCAGGCACTCAACAGTACCACCCGACCGGGTACATTTTAAATACCTATTATTATATATTTTTTTTTTTATTATTATAGTTGTTTCATTAATGGGTTACTATGACTTATGAGAGTTTAAATTGTGAAATTTAGAGTAATATAAGTAGTATAATAAGTACCAAGGGGAGGATGTTATTACTCGTAGGCAGATGGATTGGAAGGCCTGAAGCGTTTTAATATTGGATGGCTTTGCAGTGCCCCATAACTGAATACCAGTGGCGTCCGCAGGGGGGGGCTAACGGGCTGAAGCCCCCCCCCATTGCCCGTATTATTAGATTCTGAACGAAGTGATGAATGTATTGCTTTTACAATGATGTGTGTGTGTGTGTTTTTTTTTTTTTGTGTCTGACGACAACATTTGGCAGTAATAATGCTCCGATTTTTTTGACTTCAGCCCCTCTTTGAATAGGAAAATTCATCTAGTTGGTACTTTGGGGAGGTCAAAAGTAAAATTTTCAAATAGTTTTCAAAAAAATCGAGAAAAACAAAAAAAAAAAATGACAGAAAAATGGCAATTTTACGAAAAACCACTTTTTGACAAAATCGATTTTTTGATTATTAATAAACAGATACTATAAAGTAACCATAGTAACATATAAAAACTATACTATTTGTTTCAAAATAGAATATATGACAATATTTAAATATAATTTATCCTAAACTGACAAATCATCTTCGTTCAGAATCGTTTTTCGTATACAATGATACCTATCATTGCATTCAAATTTAACCTACCCTAGTCCAAGGTCCACCCCACCCCCTAGTGTACAGCAGAGCGATACTCACTTACCCGCTTTTTGTTTTTTGTTTTTATATTTACCTCGATTTAATATTTTTGTTTCTTAAATCGTGTGTTTACCTATTTATAAACCTGTGACAATTGAGTAATTATTTATTTTCAAGCCCCCCCCCCCCCATTGAAAAATCCTGCGTACGCCACTGCTGAATACCGTATGTCCAAACTGGTTGGATTATTGATTTATAAATGATAAGTTTATTGGATAGGGAAAGTTTGGATTTTAAGAGTGGTCTAAGGATATGAAGTCTAGAGTTAACAGTTTTACGTTTATGTTTAATGTGTGGGCTCCTAAATATAATATAAAATTATTTTCTCAATTATCACATACATCTATAGCGGAACACGCTTTGGGGAACGCTGGTCTAAGTAATTAACTAGTTTATAAAATTAGATTTTGATATATTGAAATTCTCAAAAAAAAAAATACTTCAGATTATAAAATTAAAACTTTTATAAGGAGAACAAAATTTTTTTATAAAAATCTTTGTTTTGTAATGACTAAAGTTAAAATTATGCAAGCTACATAAATACTTTTCAAGATCATAAGTGAAAAAAATAACTAGGTATTTATATTATTATATTATAAATATGTTATAGTCAGCATTTAATGTGTATACGAAATTATTAAACAATAATAGGAATAGATAATGGAAGTTTAAATTATAGACTAATTAGATTTAATAAAATTATTATCTCGGAGAGATAAGACAATATAATTCTATATATGATTCTATATTACGGGTTAAGGCCAAAAATATCGTCAAACAATATATATTTTTTAAACAAATACTTCATGATGGTAACTTTTATAGTAACGAAAGTAATAATTAACGAAGTACGACATTTGATAAGTCATAAGGCTATTCAATAGTTCAAATCTATAGAAACTTAAAATTGGTGTAATACCTAGGTATATAATTAGGTGTATAATTACACCTAATCGACCTATATTTAGACTGTTAAGTAAACCATGAGTTTTAATTTTTGTTTTAGTTATACGTCATAACTTGTAAGTTATAAGTATTATAGTAATAAATAAATAAAACATCATATTACTTCTATTAAAAACAATTATTACTTTTCACTTAAATATTTTTTCTGTAGTTATTAATATTTATATATCATACATTACTATCACGATAATAGCACATTCATAACTTAGTGATTAGCTATTATAATTTATTTTAGGGTTTAAGTAACTGTTATAATATGTTCCAACTGTTCCAAGTGCTTTTAAACCATTTTCTTATCATACCTAAGATTAATCAGACGCTTCAGTAAACAAAAATAAATTGTTTATAATAGCTAAATATTATGTCATACACGTTGCATTTATTTGTATACAATGTATTCCAAACGATAAGTCTAATAAATCATCCTGTAAAAGTATTATATACATGGGGACTAGAGACGTATTTAGTAGTTCCCGGTCGCCTTGATAGTATTTTTTTGTGCTCCGCATACTTGAGTTTATAACTTCTAGTGACAACTAACAAGTATCATAATCTTGTTTGAATACTTTTTTGTTATTATTATTATTTTGTTATTATCATGTACCATAATAATAAAATTTATTATTGTTTTTCCTGTTTAATTATATAAAATGTATTGTATAATTTTTTATTTTTTATACATAAGAAGATTAGCAAAAAAATATTCACCGTGAAAATGTTGTTATATATGTATATGATCAGTGCCGGGTTAAGACCCGCCATAGCCCTATAGGGCTTAGGCAATTATTTTTTTTAGCCCACCCGTATTAAAATTTAAGACAGTCTCACAATTAAAAAAAAATAGCCCATTCTGATGGCCACTTTTATTTAACCCTAGGCACGTGCCTACCCTGCCTATACATGTTAATCCAGCACTGTATATGATATTATTAACGAAAAACTTAACGTAAATAATTTAATAAAATTAATTAATATTTAATACCCATAAAATAATAGTGAAAGAGAGCTCGAGATTATTTTGGGTAAAATATTTCTACATTTAGATACTATAGAATATAGATCCATTGGCCACTACCGTTTGTGCCAATTCTAACTATACTGCAGAGTCCTACAGAATGAGAATAGAACAACATCCCATAAAAGTTTTATGCGACCAAAAATTTAGAATATAGGTACCAATATTACCTTTAGTACCTTTGACTAGTCTATAGTTGCTTACCAACGTTAAATAATTATAATAATAATAATTGTATATTGATACTGTTTGATAAAAATTGAATTATATTAATTTTGTTGAATTTTATTATTTTATGTAAACATATGATTTATATAGTTAAATGCATTACAATTTATTGGAAAAAGTACTATTTATCTTGGTATTTTATGGTTTATTTTTTTTATCAATCTTAGGTCACATTTGCATTTTTTTTAGGTAATTATTATTTAATGTTTTTTTAGGTTATCAACTGAGCCCTAATAAATAATAATAAGTAATAACTGATAACTATCACAATAATTAATCCAAACAATTAACATAGGTATAAAACTTTAAAGTGCATATTTTTTCACCAACAGCAAAATATACCTAGGTAGGTACTTCGATAATTTATTTTTTTAATTTTTTAACAGCGCTAATAAGAAGTGTTTTATAATGTACAATTGTACTGTATGTATATGTATTGTTAAAAAAAAATCAAAGTATAAATTGTTACAGCTAATATTATTTAATTGGTGTGTTCTTTGTAAATTTTTATGAACGTAATACCTATTTTAATTATATTATTTCTTTAAGTACATGATTATTTATAATAAAATATAATAATATGTCGTATGATATTTTTTTACCACACCTATATTTTTGAGGTCTTGAATGCAATTTCGCTGTATGTCTTAACATATTTTACAATGCCATAATATAGTTCACAGCTCTTCCAATAGTTAATAAAAGGTCAAATAATACGATTAGATTAAGATTAATAATATAAATGTATTTATTTATTACATAATATAATAACAAAATAAGGTGATCGTATATGCACGTCACATTCATTCATGTTATAATATTATGACGTATTAGGCGCAGTTAATTCATTCTTATTCATTTCTGTTATTTTTTATTTCTTTATTTTTATATGATGTTGGAATATAAGTATAGGTATTAGGTACCTCATAAAATAATATAGGCCACATCCAGTACATCCTATATTATATTCTTTATATTTTGTAATATTGCATCATTATAATATTCGATGTAGGTAATGGTTAAAATGTTTAAATGTGTGAGGGGGACACGAAGGAACTTAACTATGTTTAAAATTTTTTCGCTTTAATATTTTATTATTAAGGTAATATGGTACCCTGAAATCTTTAATTAAATCAAAATAATTTCATCCTTTAAAAATAATTATTGATTTTTAGGTATATTTTAATGTTGCATATTTATTTTATTAAATAGTTAATTTTTAGTATGATAAAATATTATTATACAGAGTAGAGTACCTTCCTAATTAGTTTAAATGTATTGGTACCTATTTATCAACTTGTTATTTCACATGTTTGATTATAATATTATTTTTATTATATTTAATTTAATACATAATTATAATTTTATTTTATTTTGCGATTCTTTATGTCAAGGTTAAGAAAATAAACATGTAGGTGCAAAAAAAACTATAATTTATTTTTTAATTATATCTTAATAATTTCAAATACTTAATTAATTGTATTGTTTTTTACATTTTTAATCATTACACTGCTTAAATTCTGAATAAATGAATACTAGAGTTTGGATTAAATAATTGGAGAAAAATATGAGAAATCACATGTAATATGTAAATTAGATTAATTATGACTTATAAGGTACCTATTATATAATACCTACCAACTAATCTAGAGATAAGAACTATTAGAAGTAAATACTATTGAATACAAGATCATTTCCCATCATCGATGACAACAACGTAATGAAACTACAATTTTTAAGTAGGTTAGGTACTTACCCTTACCATAATAAGAATTATTTCTACAGTTTACATGTATAAAAGATAGAACACTAAAAATAGTAGTATAATATGATGTAGAGATAATGCAGAGATTAAAGTATCCAATACCCATTGCCAGTGTCGGCCTGGCACACCAAAGGCCCATGGATCAGTTTTTTAAGGGGGCCCCAAAACTAAAATTACGAAAACTAAAATTATATTTTTACTATAGAATTTAAACTTTGAAGACAAGTACATAAGCCATAAGCATAATATTATTTAAGTAAACTCTTAAAAGTAGATGTCTTATCTTCATCATTATTATACATATTATTTATATATATATATATATATATTGACATATAAACGTATAATATTGTATAACATAATTCATAGACCATAGTATCATATATATTTTATATGCAATAATTGCATGATCGCTGAATTCAACAACAGGCCCTCTGCAGGGTCGGGTAAGCGGGGCCTTCGTGCAGTCGTCCAAGCCATTGTTTTTAAAGCAAGAGATAACTTAACCTACAGTAGCGCAATTATTTCAAAAAAC
The DNA here is from genome assembly GCA_020882235.1 of Schizaphis graminum. Classification (NCBI taxonomy): domain Eukaryota; kingdom Metazoa; phylum Arthropoda; class Insecta; order Hemiptera; family Aphididae; genus Schizaphis; species Schizaphis graminum. Next base: position 92,640,878 of record CM037032.1, read on the forward strand.
CTCCTTCTACTTGTTACAATGTTACTATTATAATTGTTACTTGACATTTGCACTATTCTCACACTATAGATAATAGGTAAGCATCTGATTATTGATCCAATTATTAAGATTTTGTAATTTTTCTTTTCTCAGACCCCCCAAAAAAAACGGAGGGGCTACGGCCGCGTTTGCGGCCTAGCGGCCATGGTCAGGCCGATACTGTGGCCATTGCCATAATGTTGAGTCACTTTAAGCCCTAACTATCTGTAGCTAAGAAGTAGATATTCTGTAAGTACTCTGTAGGCTATAAATTATAACACTATTAATTAAGTAGTTTAATGTGATACAGACACAGTGAAAAATATTTAATAATTGAAAAATTAAATCCTAGACTTGTGCACATACGGAGTACAATATTATAATAGTACTTTTAACATTAATGCCATTACTTAAATACCGTATAACTAAAGACTACAAGACTATTATCAGCGTATAATGTATGTGTCTAATATAGGGTTGCCAAATTTTTAAATCACCAAACCAAGGCATCGTATTGAATAACCTTTTTTTTTTAGATAAACCTTTAAAAATAATACAATATTAAAGTTATTTTCTCTGCTTCTAATAAAGCTTAATGACCAGGCGGGAGATACTAGGACTTGCTTTAAAACCTGGACGAATGGCAACCCTAATCTAATATCAGGCACGTAGCAAGGATTTTAATTTGAGGAGAGGTCCAAAATAATTTTGATTATCATTTTTATTTTTATTTTTTACAAGATTGATACACAAAAAAATCGGGATGGAGGTGAGTCGAGAACCCTTAGAACCCCTGGATACCTATTTGCTTATAATACATATAATATTATATTACATAAGAACCTATATGAGATAGTACTATTTTAATTTTCTACATAATATATTGATGATTGATGAATCATTTGTTTAACAATAATATAACATTATTATAACATTCGGCTGTGAAAAGATTGTGTAATATTACTATTACATAGTAATTAGTTCAGATAATATTAATAATAATAATAACATATAAAAAACTCCTAATTATGAAATAGAAAATTGCGAGATAAAAAATAGATTAGTTTCATGTTAATTAAAGGTCGTTATTCAGAGAAGACAGAATATCTCTTTTTCAAAGTTGTTTTTAATCATAATATTAACGTCATGTGACTATATATATATTAACGATCCCTATACTAATATTGGAAAGAGCCAATTACTAACTTTGAAAATTATTTAAATCTACACAATATTGACCTGAAAAAAAAAGGTCTTCGTTTGGTGAATGTTTTACCTTGGCCCTTGGGTGTACAAATGCATAGTTTCTATAGTTAAAATTGTAATCATAATAATTAAAGATAAAAGAATAGGTAATATAAGATAAGCTAAATAATAGATGCAAATGCAATTGCATAAAATTAAACTTTATAATAAGTATCTATTTTATTTTATTTACCTACCTACTACTCTAAAAGTATACTGTTTGATTTTAGAATGTACAATTCAGTATTTCAGTTATAGTGCGGGCCACACAAAATTTGTTAAAAAGCCACATAGGTAGTAGAGAATACTGGCCTATACTTATCCGTTTGGTCCATCTACAATTTTTTATGAAATTATGATGATGGGTAATAAAAAGTAGACTTGTAAACTATAGGTCGTTGTAATTACACCCGTTTTCTAAGGTGACATCTTCTTCACATCCTGCTATAGATTGATAGATTTAATAAAATTCAATATTTTTTAATGATTTTTATTTTACTTGACGTAAAAACTTATTTATTTACTCGATTACGCGTTAAGCGTTTTGAACATTACCGAAATCGGTATTACAAATTTACAATTTATTAAAATTTGGCATTAGGTAATATGATTTATACTAAAACCATTGATTATAAATAGGTACTAATAGGTATTTAATAACATTCTTCCAGCTAAGCTAGGTGTAGGGATCTACAAACGCCACTGTACCATCATTTACAAGCAGATTCTTAACTTCCTAACAACTGATCATTGTAAATATTGATCTTATATGTACAATGTACATACCTACTAATAAATAATAATCAAAGACAGATCTAGGATTTTTTTTTTAGAGGAAGACCTAAAAATGTTCATATAATTTATCATATCATTCATATCATATAATTTTGTAAACACAATACTTAGAATTTGATACTAGACCTTACAAATATAATATAACTGTCAAGGGGGCGGCGAAACCCTTCTTGAATTCGTTACTGTTAATAGTAAAATATAGGTATTAAAATATATATGAAATGCTTACTTTTTTAATAAGTAGGTACTGGCGGTACTGCCTAAGCTTAACTTTGTGGATTTTGGGAATATGCTCGTTTTAATAATGCCAATAAATAAGTAATATTAGGGGTCTATTTTAAGGCAGTTCAAATTTCAAATAAATACATTTAAATACATTTTAGATTCTGAACGGAGTGATGAATGTATTGATTTTACAATGATGTATGTTTATTTTTATTTTTGTGTCTGTCATCACGTTTTGGAGTAGAAATAATGCTTTAATTTTTGACTTCAGCCCCTCTTTGAAAAGAAAAATTCATCTAGTTAGTACATTGAAGAGGGGGGGATCAAAAGTAAAAAAATATCCAGTAGTGTTCAAAAGCATCAGGAAAAATCCCAAAAATGTAACGAAAAACGGGAATTTTTACGCATAATTAGTTTTCGACAAAATTGATTTTTTTATTTTGCTGTAACTCAAAAACGAATCATTGTAAATATTTAAAAGTGTTAAAAGTGAAGAATGGAATTATTTATATATAGTGGTAATAGATACTCAAGTTTATACACTTATAATTTAGGGCATAAACCAAAAACATAGTGAATTTTTTGTTGACCCTAAAACTAGTGGAAAACTGGAAAAATCAAAATATAAATATGTTGGCTGATTTAAAGACCAAGTATGGTAGCAAATATCATGAAGAAAAAGACATAACCTACATTAGATTGGCGGTTAAAAAAAAATGAAGGAAATCAGAAATAACTGAAATCACAAATTTTAAGCTTTTTTTGACAATATCAAAGTATAATATAAAATCGTTATTTAATAATTTAATGACTGTGTTTAAAGGGGGCCCCATATTGTATAAGCCCTGGGGCCACAAAGTTTCATGTTGTATCACTATATGAAATGTAGGTAGGCAAATACCAGACAACATATAAAATAACAAAAGTTTAGATATAGGCAATATTGTGCCACCAAGTAGCATATTATTAAACTACCACCTACTTATATCAAATTATAAGACTACAATTTTGATTTAGGAATAATCTTACTTAACATTTCAAAAATAATGCATTACACAAATAAAGTTTTATTTTTATATTTTATTATGATTTATGATTATCTATTTTTTTAAATACATGCATAGGTATTATAAATATGTATTTATTAACACCAAAGTTTTGTATAAAACATTATTTAACTATTAATTTAATACAATAATCAAAAAATGATTATAATTTTAAAACAAACAATTCTCTAAATAATCTTATATAATAAAACAATAAAATAAAAAGTAATTTATAAAATAAATAGAAACATAAACGTCAACAAATCACACACAGTTAAGCTAACTAATTTCAAGTAATATTTAATTATAAATAGATAAATGATATTTGTTAAATAATACTTGTATTCTTAAGAATTTGTATATTCCTAAGTAATATTTATATAGTCAGTAGTTACATTTTAACCATTTTGTATTTGAGGTTCAAATATTTTTGATATACTTCCACAAATTGTCGAATCATATAAATTAATAAGGATTGCTAAAATGAATAACTCATAAATATATCCCACAATCAAGTTAAAAAAAATTATTTCTTAACACTGTCTTTTACAATAATAATTCCAAATATGATAATAATAATTTTAAAATAAATGCAAACCTAACTTAACACACCAACTACAATATTCTAATTTAATTAATATAATAATGCAACAATCAAAAGAAATATTACTTATTTTCTTTATAATTTTGAACAGAAAAAAATAATTAAACTTGAACTAAAATGTGAAATTCTACACAGTGTATACATTTTATGAATTGTAAACATCTAAAATGACTCTTTATATAAAAAAAAAAAAAACAAAACTAAGTGGTATTAAAGAAAATAGCTTTATTTATATTTTTGTTTCATCAATGTTTGGTACTCCTCACAAGATTTCATTTGGTATTTAGTTGCTTTATTGAATAATGTAGAATCATCATCTAAACGTGCTCTCCACATTAATGACTCATCTAAATATCATGATTAAATATAATTAAATATAGTTTATTGAATACATTAAAAATGATAAACTTAGTGTTACTAACAGTATTCCTTTTCACGTATGCATTTTGTGCGTACTGTATTTATATAATCTTCTTCAATAGTATGCTCTAAACGTCTTAAATCGCCTGTATAGTCAGTATGAAAGTTATCTTTCACAAAATATGAAATGTCTCTGAATGATGTACGACGAAGAACAGGGTACTTCCTAATAATAATAATAAAAAAAAAATGTATATATTCATGTATTAATTAATTTAAATGTAAAATACTTACGGGGAATGTTTTAGAGTATACACAGGGTCATAAGAAAAGTTTGAAAACAATGATAGCAGAAGTAGGAGAAGTATTGGTAACAGTTGAAAATATATACTTGATGATTCCTATAAATATAATAATATAGTAATATTAAAAATATATATTTTAATAAAATCAATCAAATATTCATACAACATTGTCCTTAAAAAAACCTAACTGAAGAAGGCCTAAAATAATAAAATATAAACACCATTTCTATTGATTATGTCGAATTTTATCACCAACAAAATATCAAATAATTATATATAACTCAAGTATTTTTTCCCAGAAATACTTATAAATACAAAATAGTTTTATAAATTCTTTATTTACAATACTTTAAAGTTATTCTCTATACACATATTTATTGATTGCAACAATTTTTAAATTTAAAATTTCAACCTTTATCAATTTTTTATTAATAGCTTATAATATCTAATGCTATTACAAAAAAATTCTCAAATGTTTTGTGATAAAATTAACAAAAATGAAACAAAAATATTTGTTTAACCAAAAATTCTAGTAATTCTAGCTCTGTTATTATAAATAACAATTATATTAGTTGTCAAGTAAAACAAATATACTTAAATAAGATATATATAAAATTATATTTTTAGTAATATAATAAAAATACCTTTATTATTACTATTTATTTATTAACTTATTTATTTATTTTTTTGAGACTCCTGTCTACCAAAACAAGGAAATATCCTTGATGATAGATGTTGCAATATAACCATAAAATATTAATATTGTATTATTATATTACAATAATATGTAAATAATTTCAAACTGCTAAAATAAATATTCATTAGAAAATAAAATAATCAAAGTTCCTGAATCAAAAACTAAACGGTAGATCAAAAAACATGACTAAAAATATAAATATGTAATAATTTAATACAGATTTTTATCTGTATTAAGTAGATATCTATATCTTTTATTTGAAGTTTAAAAGTGTACAGAATATTTTTAGTACACTTAAGTAAAAATAACCCTATATTAAACAGTTAATTGGATATAATAATAATTAATATTATAAATTATAATTAAGTTTAAACCAATCACAATCAATGTCGAAACTGCCTTGAAAATTTGAATTTTTATTTATCTATTTTTCAAAAAATAGAAACATTTGTAGTTGATAAGCAATAAACTTAAAGATTATAATTATACTCCATTTACATTCCAAAAAAACCTGGATCATGTTGAGTGCCGATCAGACAAAATCTGCTTGTCCCCCCTCAAGAGTCTATCATTTGTATTCTGCTATGTATTATAACTTACCCAAATGCAAGTTAGCTGCTAAGATTTTTTTTTAATGTAAATGGAGTACATATTCATTAATACTCAATGTTTGTTATTAATCACAGTAAAATTTGCATTAAAATTTAACAGTGAAATGATAACTTTTTCTGATGCACATTGTTAGTATGTAGTTACAATACATTAAATAGAATAGTATGGATTAGAAATTTAAATGTATAATAAATAACTATAATAATTATTATTATCAATTTTCTAATTTTTAAATTTCTTTATAAGTTTAATTGCAATGTTAATTCTTAATAAATTATTAAGCCATTAATGATTAAAAACTAATAAAATAATTGCAAAACAAAGAAATGGTAAGGTAAGTCTCAAAATTAAAATTACAATAATTGAAAATTAAAATATATACCTAATTAATTTTTCTCTCATTAGCAGCATATGACAAGATACTCTAATGAAACTAAATATTCCCTAAAACTTGAAATATTAAAAATAAAACGTTTTCTAATAAATTCTATGTTGAACAAACTCTCTACATTTTTTACTATTATAAAACAACATAGTATGCTTAGATAATATCTATATCTATATTATCATATTATGATAAGTAAAAATTTAAAGATCTATGCATGTGGACCGCAAACATTTTTTTTACAAACTCTTATCAGCGGAATAAATTTAATAATTTTTATATTATAAATAAATAAAAATTATAAGTGTATCATATAAAATTTATATTATGACAAAAAAATTAAATTAATCTGTATTGAACAAATTCATAAATAAATCAATATTAACGTGTGTAAATTATTAAAACTGTTAGGGACTGCGGCCAGTATGGTATGTTTCAAAACAGATCTCCATCGAAATTAGTTGGAGACCCCTGTTCTATACTCTACTTATTACAAATAAATTGTTCAATATTTATGATTATGAGCATTGAACTTTAACTAAAAATATATTTCATAATAAATTTATATATTTATGATTTAAATATTACATAATAATTTCATGAAAAAAATCCATCTAGCTAAAGGGAAGAAGCATAAACCATATACCATTAAAATAATAGAACAAATAATTATTTTTAATAAATTTATAATATAATTTATGACTTCTTACAGGAATATTATCATTACAAAATATATATATACATTTTATAAATATTTAAATAATTTAGAATAATTATAAAACACATTAAACAAAAATTGAACACCATTATATAATATGTTTGAAACCATGAACAACAATTCATCACAATTGCATACATTTTATATATTAATATTATAATATATGTATACATATGTTCACTTACAATGAGCTAGAAATTAAACTTAAAAAAATTTTTAGGTTTTATTTATGAACATGTAATTTATCTTTTTTGGAAATAACTGTTTAATAAAGCCCATTACCTTTATTGTATATAAATAAAAACAAAACAACTACCTATAGATTTTTCAAATGAATACCATATTTTATAATTTGGAATTTAAATAGAAAATATTTGTGAGTAATAAATTGATTTACATAATTCTAACAATGATTAACAGTTAAATATTTATAATATATCTGTCCAACAATACTTATAAATTATAATATGTATGCACGGATCAAGTAGGAGACAATGTTGAAAGTTTAGTTTTACACATTTATAAAGGTAAAAAGTAAAATCTTAATATTTCAAGACATAACCCCCAATAAATCATGATTGATTGTTCCTATATATTCTTCATTTCAAGTCTAAATACTTGTAAATATAATAAAATTAGTTAAGCTACTTATAAATACAAAACATTTAAGTTATTTTCCTTAAAATATAATTAAAAATTATGGTTCCAATATAGAAGAAAATTTGTAATATAATTGATGGTTCATCAGACTAAAACAAAAAAAAATAGTTTTTAATTTATATGTTATTATATTAATATATTAAATTATAATTTATTTCATTGCATATAACATAAAAAGTCAAACAATTAATCAGTTGGTTTAAAATTAATCCCAACCTTATCTCATTTATATTTTGATATTATTATAAATTATAATTATAATATTGAGTTCTCAATCGATAAATTACTTATGTTTTGTTTCAAAAATGTCCAGTCTTGAAAACACACATTTACATGGATTTTGTGGGCACAGAAGATTTGATTTAATATTATTTATTTCATTATTAAATAATATTAATGTTGTCTATATGTTGACTATAAATAAATCTATAATTCCAACTGTCCATACCGATTATTACATGTATAATCATAAAAAGTAGTTATTATACTAAATTTATTTTATTTTTATTTGTTTAAGAATATTTAAGCAGCTAAGCATAAGAAGAAAAATGTTAGCCAATAATTACTTTATATGGAATTATATTTATATTAGGGAATAGGATATTTTCCTTTTAAAGTTGGGACCCTTTATTTTATAAAAAAAATAACGACCCTTAAAATTGCTGGAAAGCCAAGTAGGCTCAGGCCAATCAGCCAATATCTTTCTTATTTAGAAGCTAAATAATTATAAAATTTTTGGAATAAAAAAGTATAAAGCTATTAATTTAAAAAATAAAATAAATATTATTCATTATAAAAACTATTACCTGTTGTTGATGATTATCATTATCAGTCTCTGGTGGCCAACGTCTTGAAAACGATCGAGTATAGTATGGGTTTGTCATTGGTCCTTGTCTTGTTGGAAAAGCTCCATTAAAGAACATATTAAATAATTGTTCAGCTGTAATATCCGCTATAAACATAATATTTTCTTAATACACATGGCACTTTAATAGTGTTTCAAATATCTAATTACATTCAAATCCATGATCATAATTTCTGTGTACATGATCTGATGTAGCATTTTCGTGACCAACCATATCATAACGTTTTCGTTTTTCAGCATCAGTTAATGTGGCGACAGCATTACCTACAGCTATTTATAAGACAGAAAAAAAACATGAATTTTTTACCTATGAAATCATATTAAAATAAAATTACACACTTTTAAATGCTTCAGCAGCTCCAGGTGCATGATTTTTATCTGGATGCAATACTAAAGCTAATTTTTTATATGCTTTTTTAATTTCGGTATCAGTAGCATCTTTTTTTATGCTAAGCACATCATAGAAATCTTTGCAGTTGTTAACTCTATAAGTAAAGACAAATGTGATAAAAATCCTTAACAAGTTAACAAAATAATTTAATTTTGATTAAAGTGCCACAGAGTTTATTGACTCTATGATGAGGTCTGTTAATAGCGTCATATATGATTTTCAGGCTAAATATGTAGTACTTATTTTTTTCGCTACATAGGATCTCCGAAACTAACATATTACATGTTATCATGTATTATTGAGTTATATTATGGTAATCAAAAAGATTTGTCTGTAGAACAAAGTAAAGTTTTAAGCAAACTTACTGAATCTAAGAAACATAATTTTAACAAATAGTACGTAGGGTCAATGTGTCTTGTGGCACTTATTCTGTTAAGGAATAAATTATATCATTGAATAAAGGTACCAAATATATTTTAACCGTTATTAATTATTGTTATGTAATCAGTATAGCTATGCAGAATTAATTAGATAAAATTATATTTTATTACTTTTTGACTGTGTCCAATTGTGCTTTTGTATAAGTTGGCTGATTAGCTCTTTCTCCTCTGGGACTACCTATGAGTAAAATAAATATTATTCAATGAACAAAAAGAAATTATTTGGGACTTAAATACCTGGAGGGGTATTTTTACGTTTTTTAGCATTTTGTCCATCAGGTTTAACATTTGATGTTGTATGTTTTTTCGAACCTTGAGTTTTTAATTTTTTTAATAGTTCTATACAAAAATAAATTCATTAATAATATAAAATATAAGAAACACAGAAGTACTTGCCATCTGCTTCGGAGGTTGGAAAAAGTTTTTTGCTCTTATTTATGAACTTTTCTGCTTTTTCAACATCGCCTTCAGAAATATAATATTCAGCACGATCTAAACAGCGATAAGCTTCATCTTTGTTTACTTCCATGATTAATTGTATTTGTGATTGGTAAGAATTAAAACTTCTATTCAAATATTGGTGGAACTTTTAAAACATGCACATATATTCCTCAGTTAGTAGAATACACGTAGTTAAGACTAAAAATACACCTATGTCATTTTAAATTTAGTAGTAGGTTTAACGTAGTGCCGTCTATAAAGATTATATTTACCAGTGTAAATATAAAAAGTATAGCATAAAAAATGTGCTACGAACACAAGCAACAAACAATTAAGAAATAACAATTTAATAATTTATAAAAATGAAGAATACAACTTATAAAAGAAACAAGAACAAAATTGAAGATATGGAAGTAATGATAGACAGAATTAATCAAGACTAAAAACAGCTGATCGATAGTGATTCTAAAACTACAGTTAATGGTTCCCTAGATCCCCTACAAACTATATCCCCATAATTTATATAATATTGGGGTCTAATTAACAGGGGATTTAGAGGACCGTGGGGAACTAGTTAACACCTAAATTGGGATTTAAATAAAATTACTCATTCATATAATATGTATATTTATCGTTGATATTAGATTACCAAATGCCTCAATAAAGCGTCAATATCAAATACGTCATGCCACTATTTATTTTCATTTGACACAAAATAAATTTCTTAATTGCCGACGTTTAAAACACTGTCCTCTACTTATATTATGTTTACTGTGAATCCATGAAATAAATAAACAACACTAAAACCTTCTCTTTAAAACTACCCATTTTCTTAGCAATTAAACACATTACACGTATAAATATTAATAGGTAAAATAATAAAACAAATACAAAAGTTTACATAACTCATGGCAGTTAAATACTATTTAATATACACATAGTATTTACAGAATATTATATATATTAATATATTATATTAATTATTATTTATAATAAAAATTCTAGTTTCCTTTATTTTATTGGATAGTTCAACCAGCACTTCATCAAGAGAATTAAATCGTTTTTGTTGATCGAGAGCATAGCTAGACGATTATCTTCCATATTAAAATTAATTACAACATTAAATTAAACATACCTTAGAAGTAGAGTTGTGTAAGTAAGTTTTAATTCTCCAGAAGTCTAGAGAGTTGAGAATGTCATTTCATTAGTGGCAGAAGAAACTGGTAGAGTTGCTAATATTTTAAATAGCTTAAAAATATTTGGGTACACAAAGCTGGGCAAGTTAGTCATTTTTTTTAACTAGTTGAAGTTAAGTTACTTTAGTAAAAAAACTAACTAAGTTAGAACATAAGTTAGTTTCTGAAACTGTCCAAATTTTTAACTTAATTAGTTAGAAGTTAGTTTGGCGAAAACAGTAACTTAAGTTAGAATATAAGTTAGAAGTTAGATTTTTTTTAGATTAAAAAACTTTTGTGTTCAAATGTAAATAATAAGTTATATCTAACTTACATTATTGATAAAAACTGAAAATTGAATTAAACACCTTGTAATTTGATCACATGTTCTAATTAGGTAAGTAATAATTTCAATTTCTTGAAATTTTAGTTATTACTTATTAAAACATAAATGATGAAACAAAATAAAAAAATTTATACAACAGTATGACAACATAAAATATAAATATAAAATAATAATACATAACAATCATAGTATAATCCATACTCTATATTATATTATATACATATATTCTATACAGCTTCTAGAACTTTGGAATGAAAAAAAAGTAATAATAATAATAAACTAACTAGTTAGTTATTTTTCTAACGAGTTAGATTAGAATTATTTTACGCTTTCAATTCAACTCGTTAAGTTTGAAAGTTATCATATATTAAAACTAACTAGTTAAGTTAGAAAGTTACTTAAAAAGTAACTTTCTAACTTAACTTTAACTTTCTAACTAGTTAGTGCCCAGCTTTGTGGGTACATGGCTTCATTACATATATAAATAGCATCTATTGCATTTTTTTATTTATCCGTTTTTGATAGAGATTTAAGTTTTCGTTGCCAAAGTTTGAACTAATTTTTGAATACCTCGTCACGATTTCCAATATTGTTCCAGATCGATCAGATCTTCACTACACTGTTTAGTGTTTTATAAGAGATATAAAATCTTCTTCATAAGTCATAACCACTTTCTTCATACAAGGAATGGAAGCTTTTCTATGTACTTTGGTGATTTGTAAATCTTTCTTCCAATTCATTAATGAATTTGTCTATGTATGGAATAAATACAGATACTCAATAAAATATTTCTGGATCGTCTGTTTGAAATTTGAATGTTACATCTATTGGTTTGTTTTTTTGATATTAATGATATACCTTCTTGGCATGTTTATCACAATGTCAATTTTCTCAGTCAGTGATTTTACGCGTTCAAAAAATGTCTCCAAATTCTTTTTCAGCATTCAATTATATATAGTTATATCTTTAAGTTCTTGTTTTGTGTTTTATGCCGGCTGCCAATGACAGCTTCTTCAGGATCTATACTTGTTTGCTGGAGAACTTTTGATAAGACTAAACCTAATGCAAATACTTTATTCAAAACACACAAACAAATAATAAATTCTGAATTTAACATAGAGATTCTAAGATCTTGCTTTTTCAGATGTGTCATTTTCATTCTATTCAGAAACATCTTCCAAAGCTTCTTCAACAAACGAAAATTTCATAATATTATTTAACGAAAATGTTAAACATGGTCATTTACAATAGTGCTATAAAATTAGAATCCATTTCACTGTATTATTGTCGTTCACGCAACATTCAAATATTAAAACGTAATCGGTTTTTTCTCCACTGTCCGAACGAGTCGGTCGAGATCACGAACATAATATAATTATTATACAGTATAGTCGAGATAATGACAATGTATTAATGTCCGCATGCAACTAACTGACTGTGTACGATCAAAATTTGATGACATTTAATGCATATTTTGATTAATATACGGCACCCATAATTTCGTTATGATTATAGGGCTCGGAAGTTGATGCATTTTTCATTTTTTTTTGGAACTTTTTAGACGATGCTCTCCTGGCCACAAATCTGTTTCATAAGCATGTGAATCTAAATAACTAATTTTTATTTTGCATTTTTTGGTGTTTATTACTTTTTAAGTCATTTTTTGAGATTTATAGGTCTTTTTCCAACATTTTTAGTTATTTTTACTGATTTCACACTTCTTATCGTTTCTTGTCATTTACTTTCGATAACATAAAATACGCTCTAATTGTACAATGCAATGATTTTGATTTTTAAATAATTTGTAAGCATTGATAAATTTATAAAACAAATATTTTTAATTTTTTAATTTTCCTATTTTAAGGACATTTTTGTCATTTTTATGTCATATTTTGAAATTTATAGTAAAATAGAGTAAAATATTTAAAAAAATGTATTTTTATTAATATAAAACTAATATTTGTAATTTTTTTAGGACATTTTTTGCCATTTTTATGGTCATTTTTTATTGTTTTTAAGGTCATCAACTTCCGAGCCCTAGAACTATTTTTTCATTATTGGTAGTCTAGACAGTGTATACTCAATAGTCGTATTATTATGACGTATTTGTGGGTATACACGGAAGATTAATTATAAGAACTCATAAATAATATCACAATTATTTTTTTTGGTCCTGAAGGGGTTTAAACCCAACCATCCCCACCAGGATGTAAGCCACTGGGGAGGCGGAAAAAATTACCACAGAAAAAAACCCCCCCCAAAAAAAAGTGCTATCATTGAAATATTTTATAAACTGTGGTTGATTGTTGATTATACAATGGATTTACAATCATATAACATATTTTTAATAATAAATAATAATATTTTTTAAATAATTTAACAAAGGAACAAAATATTCACATTTGTGGTAACATAATAATAATTAAAAATTATATGAGAGATCACAGTCATAATAATTGATAATATATATTTATAAATAAATTAGCAATATCAATTAAATTAAAAGTCGAAATGCTTATCAAAGATTGGGCGGCAACATCGAGGTATATAAACTATAGTATAGTATAGTATAGTATAGTTTATATACCTCGATGGGCGGCAATAAAAATTAAATTTATTGACAGGGTACACGGACTAAGATATATATCTATACATATATATAGTCCGTGACATAAAATACCGTGCAGGAGTACAGCTAGCGCTCCGGGTTGACTATTTATGAAGTACTTACACTACTTACAGGATATTACTACGCACGTTTCAATGGTATTCTAAGAAAAAATAAATAAATGACTTAATACATGAATATGATGACGAACCAGACGAACTTGTTTATAATTATGACAGTGAAGTAAAATGTAAAGTATGGATAAATAATGATGCATAAATGCTAGTTTTTGTTCGTAATACCTATATTACCCATAGATATTAAAGATATCTTTAATATCTATGATATTACCTATTTATTTGTATCCTGTAACAATTTAAGATATTAACTATCAGAGCGCGCTGTTTTCTGGTGGCTGCACGGTGTCTTATAGACCAGCGCTTCTCAACCTATGGTACGCGTACCACTAGTGGTACGCGGAAAGCTCATAGGTGGTACGCGAAGAAAATCTCCCTTTATAAAAAAAAATTGGAATGAATCATTATTAACATTAAATATTATTTGGTTTGTTCATATTTAATTTAATTTTTTTTCTACTTTAAATACTTAATTCCCATCATTTTGTAATTCCTAATAAAATAAAATTCTATACACGTAACATAAACGTATATATTATAAATAAGTAAAAAAAATGGTCAGGTGGTACGTAAAATTGTTCAAACTTTGTAGGTGGTACGCGAATATAAAAAGGTTGAGAACCGCTGTTATAGACAATTGTGTAAAATAGGTATAGATTGTATTGTTACACATAGAAATCTTGTATTGAATTAACTACAAAACCTGTCAATATTAAACACATTTGAGTGTAGAAATCCAGCAGAAGTAAGCTTGATGTTGAAATACTATTAGGTATAAAAAAGTTAAACTTATTTAAGCAAAATCAACATTTATTAAGGATTGATTAATAATCATTGATTACATTTGTCTCATTTGAGACAATAATTAAATAAAACGATAATTAACTATAAAAAGCTAAGTTAAGCCAATACAACATTTAACTAAATAAGTTAATAAGTTAAAAACAAAAATAAATAACTAGTTAAGTTAAAAAAAATTAACTTTTTAATAAGTCAATGCCCACCATTGCTAAAAAGTATGTATGTATGCATGTATAATTTAATAAAGTATTGTATTTTACTACTATGTATATTATTTAAAATATGTATCTCTAAATCAATGTAAATATATTTTATATAATATATTTTTGTGGGCTTTTTTTCCGGCGTGTGTTTTTTAGTTTGGGTTTATTTTCCGTGGTCATTTTTTCCGCGATTCAAGCCACTGCTTATTAGTTATGGATTAATGTCATATGCGTTGAACTCTTCAATATTGATTGTTATTTCTTAATTCTGATCAAGACATGTCCGGAATTCAGGATAATATGGACTAACATTGAGATTATAAATTAGTAATTAATACTTAGACACACGACATTGGACAGCTTACATGATGAAATACGAATCCATAGACCACATATAGACCGATATATACGGTGTACATAGTATAATTAGTATATATCTATAATCAAGTGTTATAAGACCGTAATCTTTGCTTACAAATATTAAATTATAATATTATAAAAGAAAAATAGAATTTGAATAAAGCAATAGCTGAATGCCGTCAGGCGTCAGGTACTCAGCCACCAGGTATCAGCTGTAGATTTCAGTGATAATTTGATATTTTGCACGGCCGTGATATTTTGGATTTCCTTATCAATTTTGAACAATACAAGACGACATAATATTTGTGCTCATGAAGATATATTATTATTTATTTTATATATTTATATACATATTATTTAGACATGATTATAATATTATCACAGAAAAATTGAATAGAAACTCCTTGGAATAAAATGATTTTTGGCTTTTTTTTTTAAAAAATATAAAATTTATTCAATTTAAAATATTTAATGATTTAATATTAATAAAAATAAGTTAACTCTAAAGACTTCGTATAGAGAATGTTGCCGGGCATCGGTGTTTTTGGAACAGGTAACTTTTATTAACATAAAATTGTATCAAATATACATTTTTAATTAAAAAAATTTAGTTTGAAATTAAAACTTTGAATAATAATAATATGATTTTATTCAATTGTTTTATTTTTCAATTGCTTAAGTTGATGGGTTTATTTTAAGATTAACTGCTTATTTTTTAACAAAATTCATTATTTTATATATGTTCGTAAATTATAATATATTAACATTATAAACTATATAAAAAGAAAAACCTCAAAGATTATCAGTCTTAGTTCTGAAAATATACAAACTATCTAAAGAATATAATTAATAAGTTAACAAATATTCTATCTGTAATTTATGCGTTTATTATATCAACAGGTAAAGTTATTGAAATAATTGTACCCTTTTTGCGTGATAAGGGTTTCAAAGTAGAAGCACTATGGGGACGCACTATGAATGAAGCTGAAGAAGCTGCAAAACGTCTTCAAATACCTTTTTGGACCAACAAAATTGATAATGTGCTCCTAAGAAAAGATGTAGATCTCATTTTTATTGTATGCTCTCCAAACCTTCATGCACAAATAGCTGTCAAAGCATTGGGTATTGGGAAACATGTTTTGTGTGATAAACCAGCTGGTTTATGTCAGAGTGAAGCTATTAAAATGGTACATGCTGCTCAATACTATCCTTCACTTATATCAGTTGTCAACCATAGCTTGAGATTCTTACCAGCATTTGTACAAATGAAAAAACAAATTGTTGAAAATAAAATTGGAAATGTGTTTTTATGTGATGTCAAAGTACAAATGGGTCGTTTGTATGGAGATAATTTTAACTGGTTATGTGATAAAACAATGGGCGGTGGAGTGTTAACTTTAGTTGGAAGTCATGTTATAGACTTGGTAACATATTTAACTGATCAAAAAGCTATCCGCGTTCATGGTATTGTTAAAACATTCAACAAAGATTTTAAGTGTACGACAGGTGTAAGGCAAGTTACTAGTCCAGATTTTTGTACTTTTCAAATGGAAATGGAAGACAGGTCTTTAGTTACAGTTACATTAAATAATCACCTAGCTGGAACTTATATACAAGAAGTGCTTATGTGTGGCACTGAAGGTAATTTAATTGTCAAAGGTGGAGATTTATATAAGGATAAAGATGAAGTATTGTATTTAGATGTGGAAGACTTACAAAAATCAGATGCAATAAATGTGGTTTCCGCAGATATCATGCCTAGACCTTGTATGAAAGGTTTGTTAAAAATGATTAGTGCTTTACGAGAGGCATTTTTGCCAGTTGAAGATAAAAGAGGTTGGGTAAAAGAACCCGTTTCATCTGCAGCCACTTTTGAAGACAGCTTGTATGTTCAAGCAGTGATAGATGCAATACGATCCTCTAGTAGAAACAAAGAATGGGTAAAAGTTGAAGTAATAACAGAAGAACCAGATCCTAATCCTTTACTGAGTGCTGCTGTAAGAAAAAGTGGCATGTCCATGTAATTTATAAAAATATAAACATTATTTGATTTCTTTATTGGCATTTTTACTTAAAAAACATATTTTTATTGTATACGTTTTATAACAAAATATAACTTATCTTTTTAACAAGATCTCATTTTTATTATAACATTTTGTAAGTAATAATTTTAAAATTGTACAAATAAAAAAATAGAAGCAATTATTGGTCCATTTAATAAATTATAATTAAACGTGTTTACTTTACTGCAGGAGTAGGATTTGATTGAATTTCGGATATGTAACTGAAACAAAAAGTGAAATTAAGATACAATTTAACCTTTTTAATATTCAGTATAGAACTGCAGTTACAGTAATCCAACTTCTTCATCTTTCATTCTAAAGATTGAAAAACTTTTTAAGACATTTAAAATGTGATATAAGATTTACCAAAAAAATGGCCATAACTTTGTTAAAACTAGTATATATCATAATTTTTTTAAATTTTTTTATTCCTTCTATTTATAATAATTTCTGAAGATTTAAAATAATTCTCATTCTAAGTCACATTAACGTTAAACATTTAATCTAAAACAGTGATTCATACGATTGTAAAGCTACTTTGGTCATAAAATATTTTTTATTAGCTTACCAATAAGGTAGGTATTTTAATTGTCAGTAATTTGTAAATTTATTTAAATTAATTTAATATTACATAATATGATATCTGTTATTAAATATTTGTAATTAATCTAGGTTTAGTATGAATTTTAATTATAAAAACATTAAACAATTTTAATAGGTATTGTATTTAATGAAAAATGTCATACTTGGTCATTTCTTTAATCTGTTTATCAATTTCTTCCTCGATCTCTTCCAATTCTTTTTCACAGCTCATCAAAGCATTATACTTCTTATCTAATGCCGTTATTGTTTGTTCTAATTCATCCACATTATCGACAAGCTTTTGAGCTGTTTCTTGTGTATCATTTTTAATAACTTCAGTCCCAATAGATTCTAATAAGACCTTAGCATCATCTATGAAAGTATTTCAACATTTTGATTTTTATATTAAGGCATATTATACTATTTTAGTTATATCTTACCTGTCAACAGTGGAGCCTCTGTTTCATCTATTGTTTTTAAATCTTCTTCGATCTCTTCTTCAACTGGCACTATAGGACATTGTGGTATAGGAGGTTTTTTATTACTCATCATATTTATTTTGTTTAAGACTCAATCTTGACGAAATAAAAATATAGTATTTATCACGAAAGCACTTACAACACATACGTTTTATACCTTGAATGGCATTAATGTACTATGTAGATCATAATGTAAATTATTAACTAACACTTAATATTATCGTATTTCGTAATTCGTAATGAAAATGAAATATATATTATATTTAATTGATAGTATAAAATTATCGATCTTAACTTTACTCTTGAATCAGTTGAAACTTGAATTCAATAATACAAATACGTACACATAGATAGTGTTATCTACAAACCTAAATAATTTTACCACAGAAACTGTGTAGGTATATAGCCCATTAGTCCGATATGGGCATATGGCGATATGTGTATTATTCATGACAAAACATTAAAATTAAAAATATTTAAATATTTTGTCAGGCGTACTATTATACTTTACTACTGTAGACGTACAGACATTATGTATTTTTTTCATATAGGTAGTTGACATCATTTAAAAAATATCAGTCTACGATTTACGTTTTTCTGAAACCGTCGTACACTACGGAATTTTTAATTTTTTTAATTGTTATCGATAAAAAATGTTCATTAGGTCAAAATGCATAGAAATTTAATGCAAGATTCCTAGTAGTAAATAAAAAAAAACCTTAACCATAGATAATATTATATTCACAAATTTTTAAAAATGTATTTGAAGTTAAAATTTTGACAAAATCACCGACATTTTTTACTATCATAAAACTATCTCCATTCAAAATCATTTTTCATATTCAATGATATATTCTGAATTCAACTTTAACTCATCTGTTACAGTGATCTATTTGACGACTACTGTACTGCAGAATTAGTCATTGAGGACTAAGGCGTGAGGAGTAAGTCACTGTAATGTGTGTTGTGTTTGAACTCAATTATGAATCATTGCATACAATTCTAAACCGACTAAACCTATATTACTATAGTTATACAGTAAGTCAAGTTAATTTTTGCTGAAAATATTATTATGTGTATAAAATATAATAATTTATGCTATAAATACCTGTGAATAAAATTTTTAAATTATATCAAAATAACTGAAATCATTATCTTCATTTAAACATCAAATTTGAACTTAAAATGTTTATAAAGATAAAATTCATTTATATGTTCAAACCTTTTGACCGAATAAAAATTTTTTTTACTGACAAAATAATTTGTATATACATGTTTCTCACAAGTAGTCAAGATATTTTAAAAATTTTACCATATACAGAATATATTAAATATATATATTTACATATTATATTAAATGAAAATTTCAAATATCCACCATATTTATTTTTAAATTATAACAAAATGAGAAAGTTATTTGTGGTTCACACTTATTTTTTATTTCCAAAATAAACCATAAAAGATAATGGAGTTTATTAGATTGAAAAATAATAACTTACAAAGCATGGCTGAATGTATTAATTAAATAATTTATTAATAATATGTAATGCAAAAATGTATAAATTATTTTTTGATGCAAGTCAATTTATATATTATACATAATAATAAATATATATTATATATTTGATTTTTTTACATTTTAAATTTATTTAAAAATAAACATTGATAGAAGGCCAATTCAAGTCATATTGAATTTTTAGTCTAATTAATGGCTGATTCAAGCCGTGTCGAATCAGCAGTCATGATCATACTTTGTTTACTAAACAAGTCAATAGTCAGACTAGATAGTAAAACTGGTATTGAACGTTGTTGACCAAGATGTAAGGCTATCATTTCTTCAATAGTTTTTGAAAAAGGAGTTTCTAACAAATGCATTGAACCTTCATTTAACTGAAAAAAAAAATATCAGTTAATTATGGTTCAGTGTGCCATTAAATATGTATCAAGTATTACATTAAGTTTTACTTATATTTTTCTATTTTAAAAGACATACCTACTCCAGTTAATAAGTAATAATTTTATTTCAGTGCAATTCAAAAATTTTTCCAACAACCCAAAACTACTATTTTGTATACCATAAATTAAGCATAATATGTACTCTTTTTAACCATATTATTTCAAAAAACCTAACTCTCTCGCCACTGATTTTTCTAGTTTCGAATATAGTGTGTCAAATAAACCTCCCACATCAGTGATAAATCCAATACTAATGACAGATATTTCCATAACGACAATAAATCCCTTACTTATGTCAAATCAAATCATAAACATAATTGATCCTAACCATACAAATAACAATATTTTTTAGCTACAAACCTTCAGAATTTTTACAAAGTTATTGATTAAAATCCTTTAAGAAACCAACAGATAGCCCTATTTCACTTCAATATCAGATAAAAGAAGATAAACTACCAAATAATTATTAATTTAACATGGATATTATAATAGTAAAAAACTAGTAAGGTCAAGAGTTTTTTTCTATAGAAAAATACTTTATTAAATTACTATTAAAAACAAATAAAAGACAATCATTCCATAATTGCATTGAATAATAAACGCATAGACAACAGTCATATAAAATAATTCTAAAAGGCTCCCAAAAAATGTACATGTTAACCATTTTTATAGAATGCTAACAGAATCATCAATTAACAAAAACATTACATCTTTTGTAAATTTTAATAATAAGAGTCTAAATTATCTAAAATTCTAATTCATTTGTCTTCAGCCAGTTACTAAGTACTTAGATTCGTTGCTTACAACTTATTACACAAATACCTAAAAATATAAACCATAAAACACAACCCCCTATTTAATGTACTTCATAATTGATTATAAAATACAATATCTCTCAACTTCATACAAATAATCTACTAAGTAACCCAAATTGGTGTTTAGAATATACATGACATAGAAAGCTATTCAGTGTTTAATAAACAAAATAAAACCACACAATCACAACTCTTATACTATATTTAGCATAAAAACAGCATGGTTTATTATGCATCAAAAATTGAGCTCTAAACGTTTACTAACCACTTGTCAGCCAATTCAATAATGATATTTTATAATACACAATCACGACAGGTAGTTGTTCAAGTGGGGACTAACATGTTGGAAAAGTGAGATGGCAGCCATAGTGGGGAAAGATAAATGAACTACAATGTATTTTGTCAACCACCGAGTTTTTCTTACTCTTAATAAAGAAAATAATTTATGTTTAGATTAGGTTAGCAAGTCATATGTGCCTCTTTTTTACACCGTTCATGTTAAACTTTAAAAGTAATATTGAATTTACTTATTTTCTTATTGTACACAAAGAAGTAAGTACCTATAGATCGCAAATAAATAATTTCAAACAAAAAATAAAAATAAATACTTGGAACATTAAGTTGTCTTCCTCGTGAAAAGCAAATTGACTTGTCAGTCTATACATATTATTCTGAAGTCCATCAACCTTAAAACCTAACAATGTATAAACAGACTCTCTAAATTCTTGACTACTCTTTTTAAAAACTTCACGTAGCCTTTGATTTTGAATTTCTTGAGATTTCAATTTTTCTTTAAGTCCTAAAATGTAATAAATGTCATGTACTATAAGTTATTTTAATTAAAAAAAATATACTAACCTTCTACTTCCTGGGATGCATTTGTTTCAACTCTATTATCAACCACTTGTGTAAGATTCATAGAAATACCTTCGTTCATAGCTTTAATACGTTCCTTCAATTTTTCTATTTCTTGTCTAGCTTTTGCCAATTCATTTTGATAATGATTGAATCCTTCAGATGCGGGATTCATTCTATAAAAATTATTAAAAAGATAGATAATTGTTGAAACTTGACAGGCGATGAATGATTTGTTACATACTTGAAGTGTAACACTTTAGTTTCTTTTAAATTAAAATCTCCTTTCAAAGCTCTATGATCTATTTGATCATTTAAATCAATACATTTGTTTTCCAATTGTTTACATTTATTAATAAGTTCATCTTTTTCTTTTAAAAGAGCATTTTTTTCTTCAATCCAACGTTTATTACTATCAGTAGAAACATACATTGATGGATCTGTCTCAATTTGATTCATACGCGATTTGTAACCATTTATAGCTTTATCTAATGCTTCCATCTTTGTATCTTCGCCATTTATATTACCTATGACAGTTACTTCTTTTTGGAATGAATCTAAAAGTTCTCTTAAATCATTACGTTCCTAAAATATTGATTTATTAATAAAATATAATATATACTACAGTAGTCAATAAAATGTATTATATACCCATGTAATAATGAAGATTTGTTTCTTTAACCGTTTAATGATTAATTCATTTTTGTTATTATTATTTGTTCCAATAACTATTTGTTCTTTTGCTTTAAGCAACTCAACTTCCATTTGTTTAAGTTTTAATTCCAATCGAGCAATACTAGAAAAAATATTATTAATTATATATACAGCCATTTAAAAGAAAATATAATATATAATAATTCTTTTCTAATAGTGAAAGATAAAAATTAAAAAAAAATCAATTATTTTAAAAATATTTCACCTGGTTTGTAATTCTCCTTTTTCATTAACAAGAAGTAAATCTTTTTTTTTTAGATTGTCAACATAGTAACGCAAATATTCTGGATAACACTGAGTTTCAGTAACATTTTCACAGACTTCTCGGCAAACATCTATCCATGCTTTCAAACGATCCTCACTAACTGCTAGATTTGATCTTAATTGCATTGCTTCTTTTTCGATTAGTTCATGTTTGTTTAATTTACTTTCAAGGGTAGCAACTTTATTTTCCAAAATTTCTGTTTGCTTAACATCATTTCTAAGAAAATAAAAAAATTAATATTATAATTTTATAACAACTGATTTTTTCACAATATAAATAGTTAAAAAAGTAAATCAGAACCTGTAAATAGCTACTTCTTCTCTTAATGAAACAAGTTCGTTTTCCATAGAATTAAACCGTTTTAATTTTTCTCTTTGAGCATTAACTACCATAGCATTTTCTTGTAATGAAGCTAATTCGTTTTCCAAACACTAAAAATAAAATTAATTAGTCTTATTAGTTTTAAAAAAGCATATATACCAAACCAGGGTTAAAAAAAATAAAACAAGCAAATTCATGAGTTCTAAAATAAGATATAGTTACAAATTTCAAACTAAAATATAAACCTAAATACAAATAAATAAAGAACCATTTAAATTGTACCAATTATTTATATTCTTTTATAATAAATTATTTTAATTACTTTAATTCTTTGGTTAGCAGCGTTCATTTTGACTTGATCATTTTCCAATGTATTAATTTCAATTTGTTTTTTCCTTAAATTGCTAGTTAATTCTTCAATGTATTTTTCATTTGACCTAAGAGTTTTTTTCAGTTCACTTAATTCATAATCAGTACAATTTCTTGACACACTTTCATTTTGGTATTTAGTGAGCTCTGAAGTCACCTATAAATATTATTTATTTAAATTTTAAATTAAATAATAAGCATTATTAAGTTTGCATAGAATTACTTAAAAAAATTACTAAAAATATGTGAAAAATGGGCATATGAAACGTGACTATACATTTTGCTTTCTAGCTTTGTATTCTATTGTCTCCAAAGAACCCGAAAATGTCCGGTTTTTAAAAACAATTACAACAAAAAACATTATGTAAGTAGGTATACTGTTACTGTATGTATATACTATACACTAATATACATAAAAATTGTATACTGTAAACACTCATAGACAATAGTCTATAGTCCAGAGAAAAAAATGATACAAAAATAAGTACAAAATTGAAGTCATTATTTCGAATTTATGGATTTAAAAAATATTAAAAACTAGCTAATTTAATCTATTATAACATTTTTCTGTGTTTTTGTTTTGTGATTTTTATTTTTATATAATAAATTAATGTCATTTTACTCAAAAAATATTATGGTTTTCCAATTAAAATTTAAAAGTGTCCCACTTCGAATAAAAAAAATTATGATCACGTTAGGCACATGTCAAGTTTACAACATAATTTAAACATTTGAGGTTTTTTTTTTAATAAAATTTATTTTATAATTAACAAATTAAAATAGGCATTCTTTGAATAATACAATTTTAATTTTTAAATTAAAATTAAGATATATGATTTACAGTATTTACTAATTACACACACATATATTATTCTTAAGAAGACTTTTTATCCGCACGTGTTGTCCCTGTTTTAATTATGTATAACATGGCTAATTCACAATCAGCAAAATCTATTTTATGCTATTAGCTGTAATATTAGAGAGAACTACCTAATATATTATCAAATTCAAAAGTAATAATATTATCTAGGAAATTACTTAAGGTTTAATTGATATTTTAATTTTAAAGTAAGTCATGAGAATTTAAAGTTTTAATATTTTACATAGCTATAATTCAGTTTAATATTAAAATATCAATCAGTGTATTTGATGCTCTAGTTGAATAATAAGTAAATGTACTGTATGGCATAAAATGGATTTTTCTGAACTCAAATTTGGTATGGTGTATATTAGTAAGACAAAGTATATTAAAACGTGGACACAATGTCTTCTTAATGTATCATCTATGAATCATAGATATGAATAATGTAGACAAAAAACTAAATAATTTAATTAATTTTCTAATCAAGTTATAGACCATATGATAACTTTCAGCGACCAAAGAAGATTAATGCGCGAGAAGCAAATAATTGTTAAACTATTTACTTAAGTCATAAAAATCAAAAATCAAATTAAAGTAATGTTCGAACTTTTTTTGTGTGACAACTGAAATTAAATTATTTCCCTAGTTCTTATTGTTATTTATGAGTTTTAATGAAATAAATATGGTTTTAAAAAACCAATGTTGTTAAATAGATTTCAAACAAAAAAATGTATAAGATTATTAAGTTGAAATATTTACACTGGTAAGTTTATCTTCAAGTTCCTTGTTTTCTTTTTCAAGATTTGATGTCCAACGCCTGTTTTCTTCCACTAATGATTCAAGTTTTTTCATTAAACTATCATTTTCTTCTTTTAAATTTGATTTTTCATACCGGATTTCTTTAAGCCTGTTATCTAACTGATCAATCTAAAATCATTAGAACAAAATGATAAAATATATATTAGTGTTAATTTAAATATTCCAAACCATTAATTTTGATTTATTGATATTGTGTTCTAAAGCAGATTTTTCTTTATCAAACAAAATATCTGATTCTTTTTTAAGGTTGAAAAGTGTCTTATTTCTTTCCTGGAGAGAGGCAATTTCTGCACGAGCATTAATCAATTCTTGTTTAATACGACGAGATTCCCACGGTGAAGTTACAGGTGCTGAAAACATAAAATGTATATTCATAATAGTATAAGTTTATAATATTTTTATATTTAATCATACTGAGCATAGATTCTTGTAAATCAGGACTACAAGACCGACGTCGTTTGTTTGATAATAACAATGAATCATTTGCAGAAATCATGCTGGTATCATAATGCATCCTTAATGGTTTAGTCCGATTATTTGATCGTAAATCGTCCAATATTTTAATAACAAATGTTTGATCATTATCTTTAGATTTATTCATGATGATTATGATTTAGAATTTAAAACTGCTAATTTAATTTAATACAAAACTATTTAAGTTCATAAAATTAAAAGTACTTTATTAATTTTTTTATTTTTATTAAAAACCCATAATGTATTATAAATAATAATAATAATTAACAAAACGAAATACAGGAATAATAAAATAAAAAAACCAATAAACATTTAATAAACGTCAAATAACATTATAATTTATAACTCGATGATTTATCTTTAAACAATCAACAAATGTAATCGAGAAATCTCTAGTGACCAGTAACCATAGATATTAAACTGTTTAATATCTATGCAAGTAACGGCACAACGGCACTAACGGTAGTAACTATCTATAATTCTAGCGTCTGATGTCTAGATTACTGAAGATTATCTAATTCACATTAGGGCATTAGGCAATAACAAATTTTACAAAACACAACATTTTATAATTTTGTATGGTAATGTTATACTTGAACTATATGACATTACATCGAATATACAAATGTACAACAAGTTGACACACAAATCATTTAATATTTTGATATTCATTCGTCAAATATACAGAAATTTAATCTAAATTTTTAGAAATAATTTAAATTTAAATTATATTAATAGTTAACCAGCAAAAAGTCAGAGAAAAAAAAATTAAAATAATAAAATACCTATAATAAATATTCTTACTCTATGAATAAATTACAATAACTTTACTGAAGGCAATTAATTGGTACAGGTTGGTACAAAACTCAAATAGGCAAAATGAACATACCTTTTTTCAAAGAATTTATAAGTCTTTAGTGCTCAAGAAGTGTTAAAATTTAAGGTTATGGTTTTTAGTTAGCTATAATAACCATTATTTTCAAATTAATATTGACTATTGATAGTTAATTAATAATTATTGTTTATTAGTTAATACTTAATAGTTATTAATTTTTATAATTTCTAAGTTGATTAACGTAAATGGACTATTTTTGATTGTGACATTGTGTTTTAAATTGTAATTGTTTTTATACCCTAAAATGCACATTAAACATGTATGTATTGAATTTGAAATATACGTATTATCATGTCAAGTTTATATAACGTTTTCCGATAATGTACCTATTGATTATGACATAGAAATTGATGTGAAATCAATTAGTATAACATTAGCAGAAAAAGACACATATATTTTAAAAATTAATGAGTTTACATTTGAAGAAGATGAAGTAAGAGATATCAAAGTTTATGGCAATAAATTACTTTTTCGAGCGCAGTTGAATAGTTGTCCCAAAACTGAATCGTCTTGCTTTTCATTCACACCTGAATACATGCCTAAAGTGAAAAGTGCCGAAGAAGTCTTCATTACATGTTGCTCATGTCAAAACTTAATTGACAGAAAATCATTTAATTTTCGCAGAGTCTTACCAGTAGAATTGTATGAAGTTGATCATATGTTTTGTCACGGAGGAACAGAAAATTTAGTTTTCCATCCACAAGAAGATGACTGCTATTATGACAAAGTATCAATCTATATTAGAAATAAACATTGGACATCATCCAATTCCGTCAAATGTAAAAATTGTAATTTATGTTTAGGTGTATGCGTAGAATACGGTTTAAGGTTATGGTTAGATTCGGTTAGTTTTAAATTTGGAGATAATGATGAACAAACGTACGCCCCACCATATGACTGTTTTGCTATTTTAGTAGATGATATTGTTAAAACAATGCTCGGACCAATTTCACATGTTATAATGAAATTCAAGGACTCTGAAAATATCTATCATTATTTATTGATGAAAGTCATTAAAAAAAATGAATTTGCTATTGCTTTAAATCCTAATTGTAGTAACGTTCTTACACTTAATAGAAAAAATTGTTCAAGTATTATTTGGCATACATCTTCTGAATTTGTAGAAAAATGGAGGAATGATTACTTCGTTACAGAAATACAAATATCAGAAAGAATGTATCAAAGTGCAATTAAATATTTGACTGAAATTAACAAACAGTTTCTTATTGAAAATTGTTCAACCGGAATTGAGAAATCACGGAAATCTTATTTATTCACAGATTTAGTTGAATAATTTCAACATGGTTTTACATAGCATATTGTAAAACTATTTAACTAATTACCTATATATTCATTACAATATGATGGTTTTATAATTTTTTTGTTAATTTTATTGTTTAACTGTCTATTTTTATTAAGATATTTTGTACTAAAACATTCCATTTTTAATCTATCATTGTTATGTTAAATAAATAATGATATTATTGTGGGCTTGATATCTATATTTTGTAATTAATATAATATATTTATATTGTAATAAATGAAAATAACTATTATTCTTTTAATTTTCTATCCAAGTTTAATTATAAAAGAAAGTAAGATACTAAAACCACAACATTTTTAAAAGGAACACATAAATACTAATTTGTTTACAATGTTTATTTTAATATTACAAACATTTTTTTTATGTATTCAAAGGGGTTATTAATTATGTTTAATAAGTTGGAAGTGTTGATTATAAACATATTTATTTACTAATATGTATTGAATAGTAATAATAGATTTAATATTTTTTTTCAAATACTAATTATAATTATTTAAATATAAGGTCTATGGTATATATCTCCTTCCACCTTACATATCTCAGGGAGCATACACGCATTAGCATTACATACTTATAAATTACAATAGCCCCCCAAATTTAAAACTCAAATGGCGCCTATGTTAAACAGTAGTTGTTAATATAACTGTTGATAAATGATAACAAATAATGTACATTTTACTATATAATATAATATAGTAGTTAACCTTAACATAATAATTAAAAATAAATCTGTTCTTGAGTTATAATACCTACCTACTCTATAAAAATATGATATTTATAAACTTTACACCAACAAAAAGTATTTATCTCAGTCTTTATAATTAACGTATTTGTGTATGTAATAGTAATAAAATAACTTACTTGACTTATAGTTACCATAATAATTAAAAATAAACCACTTCTTGAGTCTTAATAACAAAAATTATAAAGCAAATAATATTATAAAATTTCTAAAATGAATGAAAAAATTGTGAAATCCAATGATTCATCAAATCCACCAACTTCTTCATTAATGACATTATTATACGAATTAAGTTATCAAAAAAATGCACTGCTAATTTTTGGGGTAAAACTAGAAGTTGTTATTTTAAATAGGTAATTAAAATTACAATTTTTTTAATAACGGTTTGTTGGTCGTCAGTCGTCACAAATATATGTAACTTCATAATAGTTTACAGGCATAGATATAATATTATAATAGCATTAATAATTAGGTAAATTGTATCTTGTATAACACAAGTTATATTTAATAATTTTAAAAGTAGGACTAATCTGAGAATAAACTCCAGAGAGAAGACTGTCCCCTAGACAAAACTAAATTAGGTTTGTAATTAAATTTATGTTAAATTGTTTTATTTTCCTTTATATTATTTATAAATGTATTTCTTTGGTTGTTCTGTAAGGAAGTTTCTTCATACCATAGCAACCAAAGTTAGTAATCAACCAACACATTTACAATACGCTAGAATAAGCAATTTCTAAAATTAATACCTTTTCTGTATCCGTCCAAGCCACGTTTGGAGGATTTTGCTGGATTATTATTAGGTCGCCCTAAAAAATTGAAACAAAACTGATTGACATACCAAAATATTTAAAGTAGGAATATTTTAGTGTATATTTAATCTATATTCTATGCTATGGCCTATATGTACGGGTGGCACAAACTTTGGCGACATAGACGTGTGCAGGCCTCTTTTTCAGGGTATGCAGAAGGCCACTAGGGTCCCTATAACTATATTATTATTATAATTATATTATTTTTCTTGCGCAAAAAAAGTTTTTTTACAGAGTTCACCCCTTAAAGAGCTTCAGGGTATGCAGTTGCATACCTTCTGCGAACGCCTATAGTCGGCGGCCGCATCAACATTTTCGTTTTTTACAATTACGCTCACAAGCTGACAGAGGAAATTTTCGAAACGACCGCTGCGAAACGTAATTTTTCGATTGGTCAGTTCACTATAGATAAAGAGTGATAATTTACGATAATTTAGCATAGCTATAGATAATACACAGACTTATAATCATGATTTAGAGTAATCACAGATGTTTTGTGCTTATAATTTATATCATACATTTTCTATAGCCGTGTTTACTATAGTAAAAAAATGTATTATCTAGGTAGGGTACTAGGTACTCAAGGTTTATAGATAATACAGGTTGCCTCAAAGTCACGTAAACAAATCGATCCCCCCGAATCATTCCTTATCTACTGACGTCATTGAAGTATAAAATTCGCGCTCCCATACAACATTACATGGTTTTACTAATATATTTACCTATTACATAACTAAAAATTGTATTGTAATAATGGTTTCGGCTGTGTAAGCTTTTTTAATAATATACGTGAATGTTTAGTTGAATTTTGTTTGTTTTAATTTATTAATTGACAGTTATTATATTATTAATTATTATGTCTTATATTGTCTATTATATGTATAATGATGTTATATTATTGTTTTTTATGTATTTATCACTCTAAATCAATGAAATTTGTTAGTTTCCTGATAGACTATTTATTTTAATAGTTGTAAGATAAACAACTCAATAAGTTGGTCTTTCCCTCTTGCCCATGGTTGAAATGTACATAATATGCCTAATATATATTTTCAACCATGGTTTTGCCATATAATTGAATCTTGCTATTTGAATTTATTGGTTGAAATTTTGAAACTAATTCAAACATTTAAGTAAAAGCTTCAAGATCTTACGTTTGTTAATTTTTTAAAAATAACAAAAATCGAAAATTATTTATTAGTAAAACGTTATTTTATACGTGTATTTTTGATTTCAAATTAAAATTAAAACTTTAAACACTCGTAAAATTTTTTTAATTGAATAATCCTCAAACTTTTTTATAATTATTCTAAGCTTAACTTATGGACAGCATAGTATTAAATTTTCAATTCTTAGCTTTTGATAGAAAAATATTTATAAATTTTTAACTACCAAATAGTGAAAATATTCACGATTTTGACGAATTTTTGTCAATATTTGAACTTCAAATGCTAATAAAAAAAAATTGTGCCTATGTATTTTTATAATTTTTGAATGAGAGTTAGAACAAGTTATGTGGACCCTTCAATTAAATTTTCAAGTAATTTGTTCCAGCTAAATTTTTTTTATCAACATTTATAAAAAAAAATAAAAAAAAATTGAAAATTTCAATTGTCTATAAATAGCTCAAAAAAAGTCAAAATGTTTTGAAAATCAAATCACGTAAAGAAAATGGCAATCTAAATAACTGGTAAAATTTTCAAGTATTTACGATTTATACTGTTTGAATAACAACAAATATCAAAAATCGTTTGAGGCTAAACCGTTATTTAACGCGGTTTTGTAAAAATTAAAATTTCAAACACTCTTAAAAATTTTTAGACTTAGTCCGGTAGAGTTTTTTTTACAGATATTTGAAGAAAAATGTATGGAGCTCCTTGTATCAAATTTTCAAAACTTAGTTATAAAAGAAAAAAAATTTACGATTTTTCAACCACAAAATTACTTGCAAATTTTCGCAATTTTGACATATTTCGTATAAATTCGAACTTTAAGCACTTATAAAAAAAAATTGTGACTAACGATCTCGAATTTTTTTTTATCACTTTAAGAACAACTTATGAGAAACCTTGTATTAGATTTTCAAGATTTTCTGGCCGGCCAAAAAAATTTTATCGTTATTTTAAAAAAAAATACTAAAAAAAATTAAAAATTTCAATTGTCTATAAATAACTCAAAAAAAGTCAAAATTCTTTGAAAATTTAAACTGTATATGGAGAACGCTAATATAAACATTTGGTGAAAATTTCAAGTATTTACATCGATTAGTTTTTGAATTACAACCATTTAAAAAAATCGATTTGGTCGAAAACTGTTTTTGCGTAAAAATTCCCGTTTTTCTGTCATTTTTTTTATGTTTTTCTCGATTTTTTTGAAAACTGTTGGAAAATGTTTACTTTTCACCTCTATAATGCACCAAGGATATCCACTTTGCCATCGGAAACCACCCCCAAAGTTTAAAATTGAAGCATTATTTCGACTAGTTATGCTGTACACAGACACACACAAAAAAAAACACATATCATTGTAAAATCTATACATTCATCACTCTGTTCAGAATCTAAAAATAAAAACAACATTAACTAGGTATTATTTATAAAATTTGATAGTACATTTTAAAATTTAGTCACTTGACACTTAAAAATTGTTTGCAGTGTTTGCACTAAGTTTCCCAAATTTTATCTATATTTAATAGATGATGGAATAATATGAGTAATAAAGTATTAATTAAAATTAGTGTTTTTTTTTTTAGCTTTTAATTTTAGTTTATAATTAGTAATTAGATATAATATATTATGAATGAGACCAAAATTGTATTAAAAAACTAACAAGTAACAACTAACAAGTCAACAATAAATTATTAATAATAATCAAAAAGTCGGAGTGTAAGACTATTCATAGTTTATAATCCTTTATACCTACGGTTAAACGGTTTGTATACTTCAATGACGTCATGGCATCATCTTCTCCCACTCCCAATTTTTCATAATTTCTACATGAGGCAACCTGTATAATCTATAAACCTTGCTAGGTACTATCTTAAATCGTGGTCTATAGATATTTATTATTTACCAATGTGACCGATAATGTAATATGTACCTAAATAAAAAAAAAAAAAATACCAGAAGCAAATGAAGTAATATTAATAATGTAATGTTAGCTCTCTCAACTCCCAAGTTGAATCAAAAATAAAATTACTTAATAAAAATATTGTATAATATTATCTTTTAATTCATAAACAATTTATTTTATTATAGCTTCACTTTTTGATTAATAGGTATATAAAATTACTGTTAATTTAATTTGACCTCAATAAAAGTTTTTCTTGAAAAGAATTAAAATGTTGAGAAGGTATATTTTGTATACTACTAATAAATTCATCAATTGTCGGCATGTTTCCCAATCAATGTTGCAGTCAACAGTTGATGAAAAATCAGGTATGTATTATATTATATTATTAAATGTTTAATCTAGTTTTATTGTTCTATTACATTAATCAATCCTTATTTTGTTTTATTATTTTTTGTTATACTATAGGTACAACATACCCATAGGCGTGCGCAGACTTGAATTTCGGGGGGTGCCTACAATTTTTTCGGGCCCTTTTTTTATTTGGGCTCTCTCTTAATAAGACATATAGATATTTTAATAAATTATAATGCCTGATTAACATTACTTAAATTATATCACTATACATATATTACTTCTTTTTTTCAGTATTATTACTAGTACCAAGTTATTTAATATTTCATTAGATAGTTGGACCTAAAATCTATTTTTAAGATAATTGCAATATATTTTATTTATTATTTTTACTTTTGTAGTCAAAAACATCTAGCTGTTATAATCATAATAAGTTTTACCACGTAAATTTAAAATATTTTAAGTTTTATTATTTTTTTTATCCCATATAAATGCGTATTGGGACTTAAATTGTAGGGCCCCAATAACATGTCGGGGGGTGCCCAGGCACACCCGGAACCCCCCGTGCGCACGCCTATGAACATACCTATTCCTTTTAAATTATTAAAATTTTTTTATAGGCATAGCAACTCTGACAATGAATAAGCCACCCGTTAATAGTTTAAACCTTGAGTTTTTAGATGAAATTAATATTCAGCTTAATAAATTACAGAAAGATAAAATACGTGGAATGATATTAACATCAGTATGTATATTTTTTTAAGTAAATGCATTTTTGGTTAACTATTTTATATTAATATTTAATTTCAGGGTTTGCAGAAAGTTTTTTGTGCGGGACTAGACATAACAGAATTTTATAATCCAAATCCTGATAGATTAGCTAAGTTTTGGACTACTTTACAAGATACATGGCTTTCACTTTACATGACTTCGTTTCCTACTGTATCTGTCATTAATGTAAAGCAATACATATTTATTGATTAAAATATTGTGATTTATATTTTCAGTAAAAATTTAAATTAATGTACTTAAAAAAAAAATTGATCATGTTGAATAGATAGTATGCTAAGAGACAGTGGCGTAATTGGAGGGTCGCAAGAGGTTGCACTTGTAACCCCAAACATAATCTAGGGATTGCAAAAGTACTATTTTTGCTCTCCATTACAGCATTTCCATCGTTTTACTTGCATTTCTGTGCCACATTTATGACAAGGGTTGTTGTCTTCGGCACTTTTCAACAATCCTTTTGCTACTAAAAACCCAACATATTATATAAAACCGAGGCAAATAACGCATATATACCGTAATTGCAGTCCAATATCCGCGTACCGAATGTGGACCGAGAGTAGAACGCCAAAACCGGTAGAGTGCATACCAAATTAGCACCTATAGATTTATAATGCATTTCATATTAAGACATTGTTTGTTTTTATAATATTAGGGGTGGGGAACAAAGTCCCCGTGGGCTTTGAGTATCCTGAGTAATTTTTGCAACCCCTGATATATTTTCCAAATTATGCCACTGCTAAAAAACAATAATAATACTTAATAATACTTATTTTTAGAGCTTGGATGTTATTGCACTAAATTGTCTTCTATACAATTTATATATTGTTTTATTGGGAATGTATTTTCATGGCTGGGCATGTTAATGATTTTTTTTAACTCGTTGAGTTAAGTTATTTTAAAAATAGATTTGTTAAAAGTTACTCATATTTTTTTCGTTAAGTTAAAAATTAACTTTTTTTTAAAAAAAAGTAACTAAGTTTAAAATTAAAATTTTCTAATTTGCAAAAATAAAACCGGGGAAGCGGGTAAGTGGGTATTGCTCTGCTGTATATTAGGGGGTGGGGTGGACCTCAGACTATGGAGGGTTAAATTTGAATGCAATGATAGGTATCATTGTATACGAAAAACGATTCTGAACGAAGATGATTTGTCAGTTTAGGATATATTATATTTAAATATTATCATATATTCTATTTTGAAACAAATAGTATAGTTACTATATGTTACTATAGTTACTTTATAGTATCTGTTTATTAATAAAAAAAAGTATTTGGCAACATACGCATAATAAGAGTATGAAATTTAATTTAAATTTTGACATATTTCGTATAAATTCGCACTTTAAGCACTTATAAAAAAAAATTGTGACTAACGATTTCGGATTTTTTTTTATCACTTTAAGAACAACTTATAAGAAACCATGTATTAAATTTTCAAGATTTTCTGGCCACCCAAAAAATTTTTATCGGCATTTGAAGAAAAGAGATTGGAAAAGTCGAAAATTTCAATTGTCTATAAGTAGCTTAAAAATGGTCAAAATATTTTGAAAATTTAACTGTAAAGAGATAACCATAATATAAACATTTGGTGAAAATTTCAAGTATTTACAATGATTCGTTTTTGAGTTACAGCAAAATCAAAAAATCGATTTAGTCGAAAAGTGATTTTTCGTAAAATTGCCGTTTTTTTGTCACCTTTTATTTTGTTTTTCTCGATTTTTTTAAAAACTATTTGAAAATTTTACTTTTGACCCCCCCAAAGTACCAACTAGATAAATTTTCCTATTCAAAGAAGGGCTGAAGTCTAAAATCGGAGCATTATTACTGCTCCAAATGTTGTCGTCAGACACAAAAAAAAAAAAAAAAACACACATCATTGTAAAATCAATACAATCATCACTCCGTTCGGAATCTAAAAATTCCAGATATATAATATTTTTTATTAGATAGTTTTTCTTTATGCTCAAGAAAATTACCAGGGAAATTTAAAATGATACATCAAAGTATCAATTAGCTATTAAAAAAATTGTTTTTCTAAAATAAATCCTAAAAATTTGAATTATTCTTGCATTATTCTTTGGTCAAAAATTACATGCTTTTGAAAAAAATTAACTTGAAGTTATCACGTTAATCTTTAAAAAAAAGTAACTTATTAAGTTAAAAGTTAATTTGAAAAAAAAGTAACAAGTTAATTAACTTAACGTTTTAACTTAATTTTAACTTTAAATTCGTTAATGCCCAGCCTTGCTGTATTTTAATTAAAATAATTTTATTAATTTGAATACAAATTAGATAATTCTACAAAATGGTTTTTAAATACTTATTTTTCACTTAAACTCTCAAATGCTACATCATCTAAGATCTATTAATTTATTATTTATAATAATAATAATAAAAAAAAAAACAAATAAATTCACTACTTACATCTTGTATCAATTATACAAAGGGCCACAGTCCAGCAGGAGGTTGCTTGTTTGCCATGAGTTGTGATTACAGAGTCATGGTTGGGCCAAATTATTCAATTGGACTTAATGAGACTAAATTAGGAATTGTTGCTCCAAAATGGTAAATTTAGATTTAATAAAATTCAGAACTTAAATTTTTTTTATTTATTATTTTCTAGGTTTCAAGATACTATGGTAGCAGTTATTGGTCAAAGGAAAGCTGAAGTGTCATTAACTACTGGAAAAATGTATACTACTGATGAAGCATTACAAATTGGTTTGGTTGATGAAAGTTTGCCAGATGCAGATAGTGCTCTAAAGAAAGGAACACAATTTTTGAATAACTTTCAAAAGATATCTCGTGAGTAATGTGTAGTTTGCGTTGAAGATAAACAATTAAAATTATAGTCCATAATTTATAAAATTGTATAACCTATTATAAAACCTAAGGTAAGTTTATCATCCAAGAAATCTGAGGCTTTTATTGTTTAACTCAGTGGTTCTTAACCTTTTTTAGTTCAGGGCCCCCTTTATTGCAATAACTAACTGCTAACGCCCCCCCTCATGTAAAATCAAATTGTCTTCATATAAATATATATTCATATATAAATGTATATATATATATTTATTTATTCATCAGTATATTATAACATTATTAATTAAAGTAAAAACTCTTATTTTTAGATAGTAATGATTATATTGTACACAACTTAACAAAACAATTTTACTTTACTATACAAAAAGATTTACTTAATTGTAAAAAAAAAAAATTATAAAATATAAAATTATACCTATCATTAATGACTGCTTTGGGCCTGATGAATGCAGAATGGCTGCTAATGTGGCGATGTTTGGTTTGATATTGGTCAAAGCTAAATGTAGATCACCTTTGTTGCAAATGTCCAACCGATTTCTTTGTTTCGTTTGAAAAAGTTCACCGGCCCCTCAACGCCGCCATCAAAATTATCGCCCCCCAGAGAGACCGAAATGCCCCCAAGGGGGCGATACCGCCCCCGTTAAGCAACGAAGTTAAACTTTAACTGATACTTAAGTTGCAAAGCAAGTTAAAATCATTTTTAAGTAAATTATTAATTTATAAGTTTTACAATGATTATATATTATTTTTAAATTAAAATATCAATAAAGCATGAATAATCTTACCTTTAAATTCTATAATAAGTCAATTAATTCCAATTTTAAAAATAACAGAAAAATTGATTATCTTAAATGTAAAATTTGCTATGTTGTACATTTGTAAGACTGTAACAACATAATGTGTGAGTGTGGCATCCTCTTAAATAAAATTGTAGATATTAAAATTTTTTTTTTATTGTTTACAGCTTGGGCCTATAAGATGACTAAAGAAATAAGTCGTCAACCAACTATTCAATGGTTAATTGATAACAAACAAAAGGATCTTGATTTTGTTATTAAATACATGCAATCCCCAATTGTTCAAAAGAATCTAGAACTTTATTTACAATCTTTAAAAAAATAAGATAAAAATAAAGTTTATTTTTTTATTTTTTTAATGTCATAATACTTTATTATAAATTTTTATGAAATTAATATAAATTTTATGTTAATGTTATTTTATAAAAGTATTAAATAATTTATTGAATACAATTTACTATTTATTGTACCATCTAATTAAAAAAAAAATTTATGTTTTGATTGATAATACTGTTAGGTATACAATTAATTTGTTATTTTATTATTTATGTTAATTAAACATATTATTAAAATATATATTAAAAAGTCTTACTTTTATATCACTCATTAACAGTCATTTACACTATCCAGTGGCGTAGTCAGGATTTTTTTCGGGGAGGTATTATCAATTTTTGTAAAGTACAATTTAAGATTTTTGTAACAATTTTCATTGACCATTAAAAATTAAAATAATTTTTTTTTTTATAATTTGGGGGGGCTGCAGCCCCTTCAGCCGTTCCCCAGGCTATATTACTGACATTATATATGATATTCCAATCAGGTCTCCAATTCCATCTAAAACCAAGGATTTTAATGACATAATTAAATTTCTATAATACGACAGACGTATTATAGTAGTGTTTGTATAAGCTGTTTTACTGTATTGTCTAAATTTCAAAAGAAAAAAGGTTAGATTATCTGCGTGGAGTGGAGTGGTACGGGGTTACCCCGCAAAATGTTTGTTAAGTACTCCGCTTGTCTAAACTTTAAATAAGTGTAACTCATAAACTACTCACCCTAAATTCAAATGTTTGTTTTAAAATACTCAGAAAATTATTCTGCTTTGGAATATGAAATTAAAACACTGTTGTCATTCAAAAAAGTAAAAAACTTAAAAAATTATAAGGATAAAAAATATTTAAAAGTATAATTTTTTAATAAAAATGTTGTTTTTTTTAACAATTTGAATCTATGAAAAAAATATTTTCAAAAACATGAATACTTTTTGAATTAATGAGTGTTGTTTGATAATATAATCACCCTGTATATGAATTGGTTTGAAACAAAAGACATTTTCTACTTAAGTAAAAGTTATATTTGCTTTACACAATATAAATACAATTAATTTATCATTATTTCATTAAGTTGTATTAAATATTGTGTTATTATAACTTGAATTGTTGCTGGATTGGGTTTCTAATGTAATAAATATTACTTTTAATCTATTAAGAGGCCGTTCTGGCAACAAAATTTGACTGTAAAAACATGCTTTCGTACTTCCCATTTTCCTCAGCTCTCATTAGTCCGTAGAAACATGATTTATACAAAGATCATGTTAATATTGTATATCTAATTATAATTATATTAGTTATTATTTCATATCTCATATAATAGAGTTGCTATTTATGAATCATGTTGCAGATTATGCTTGATTTAAACAGTTTAATTTAATTGTTGTAATTTGACCTTGATTGTTATTTTCCTAATCAATAAATGAAATACTAACATAATTTTGTCTGAACAATCCAAAACTTTCCTAGAATTAACATAGTTTAAAAACTAAAAATAACTTTTATTATCAAATAATTGGAAGAGAACATTAATATGTGAAATATTGAGATTGACAGAAAAAAAAAGGGGGTGAGTATCGCTCTGCTGTACATTAGGAGGTGGTGTGGATCTCGGACTAGGGTAGGTTAAATTTGAATGCAATGATAGGTATCATTGTATACGAAAAACGATTATGAACGGAGATGATTTGTCAGTCTAGGATATATTACACTTAAAATTTAAATATTGTCATATATTCTATTTTGAAACAAATTCAAACATTTAAGTAAAAGTTTCAAGATCTTACGTCAAGTAATTTTTTAAAAATTACAAAAATCGAAAATTATTTATTAGTAAAACGTTATTTACACGTGTAATTTTGATTTAAAATTAAAACTTTAAACACTCGTGAAATTTTTTAAATTGAATAATTACCTATCAAACTTTTTTATAATTATTCTAAGCTTAACTTATGGATAGCATAGTATTAAATTTTCAATTCTTAGCATTTGATAATAAAATATTTATAAATTTTTAACTACCAAATAGTGAAAAATATTCATGATTTTGACGAATTTTTGTCAATATTTGAACTTAAAATGCTAATAAAAATAAATTGTGCCTATGTATTTTTATAATTTTTGAATGAGAGTTAGAACAAGTTATGTGAACCCTTCAATTAAATTTTCAAGTAATTTGTCCCAGCTAGATTTTTTTTATCAACATTTATAAAAAAAAAATAAAAATAAATTGATTATTTCAAATGCCTATAAATAGCTCAAAAAAAGTCAAAATATTTTGAAAATCATATCACGTAAAGAAAATGGCCATCTAAATAACTGGTAAAATTTTCAAGTATTTATGACTTATACTGTTTAAATAACAACAAATATCAAAAACCGTTTGAGGCTAAACCGTTATTTAACGCGGTTTTGTAAAAATTTAAATTTCAAACACTCATAAAATTTTTTTGTCTAAATCCGGTAGAGTTTTTTTTACAGATATTTGAAGAACAATTTATGGAAAACCTTGTACCAAATTTTCAAAACTTAGTTATAAAAGAAAAACATTTTACGATTTTTCAACCACAAAATTACTTGCAAATTTTCGCAATTTTGACATATTTCGTATAAATTCGAACTTTAAGCACTTATAAAAAAAAATTGTGACTAACGATTTCGGATTTTTTTTTATAACTTTAAGAACAACTTATAAGAAACCTTGTATTAAATTTGCAAGATTTTCTGGCCGGCCAAAAAAATTTTAATTGTCTATAAATAGCTCAAAAAAAGTCAAAATTCTTTGAAAATTTAACTGTATATGGAGAACGCTAATGTTAACATTTTGTGAAAATTTCAAGTGTTTACATCGATTAGTTTTTGAGTTATAGCAAAATAAAAAATTCGATATTGTCGACAACTGGTTTTACGTAAAACATCCCGTTTTTCCGTCATTTTTTTTTAGGGTTTTTCCCGACTCATTTAAAAAATATTGAAAATTTTTAACTTTTGACCCCCAAAAGTACCAACTAGATTCAATTTCCTTTTCAATGAGGGGCTGAAGTCAAAAATTGAAGCATTTTTACTGCTCCAAATGTTGTCGTCAGACACAAAAAAAAAAACACACATCATTGTAAAATTAATACATTCATCACTCCGTTCAGAATCTATAAAATAGGTAATTTAAATTTCATGTAATGAAGGAAAGCAAGTCAAATAATTAACAAATCATACCGACTCAATTCAGTATAATATGGTCTATGGACCATGATTAAGTCTCAGGTTGAAAACATTATTGGGCAGAAGATATAGCATGTATGTCAGCTGGTATATTAACCTTGATTGTATAGTATAGTAAATTAGTAACTAACTTAAATATTTTTATGAATAATTTTGCAGTTACTGGCAATAATCCATGGTTCAAGGTCAGTCTTTTAAATGTTTATGTAACAATATAAATCTAGCTAAAATTAAAATTGGATAGTAGTTTTGTTTCTAAAAGGTTATCAAAAGAACAAACATTATCATAAAATATTGTGCAGCAATAAATTGCATTGTTTTATGTAGGCATGTAGCAATATTTAACCTGAACAATAATTTTTACAGTTATATGTAATAAGAATTAAAATACAATAGGTGTTAAATTTACATCAATATTTTTTTTTTGTATAATGATTTAATATACAACAAAATATTAAAAAGGAAAGTACCTACTAGACAAATAAAAAAATCTAGAACTGCATTTTAGCTTGAATTAGATTTTTTTTAAATTTATTTAATTTGAATTCATATTGTTTATATTATACAATAAATTATATAATATTATACTTAATAGTAAACATGTTCAATTTCATCTAATAAAAAATATGTTAATTTTAATATTGAGTAACAGAGTTACATACAAAATTGTATTATTTTTGTTTTGATTTACATAATATAGTAGATATTATAGTTTAATAAAATAAATGCTGTCAATTCAGCAATAATAACAGTCTTTTTGTGCTTTTACTTGATACGAAAAAAAAATACAATACAATACAACACAGAAATAATTCAAGACTAATTAATATTAAATTTTATTAAAAAAGTGTTTTGAAATATTAGATAGTTTTTGGAATAATAATTCTAGTTAATAATTTTTATAGTTGCAATATTCACTTATTCACATTATTTAAAAAAACGATGTAAAATACATATTAATATACATAGAAATGTCTCAATACAAAGGTAAATAATTAAAGAAAACATTTAACTTTTCAATGTCTTGTATCTCTCCTTTTGATTCTTAATATATATTATTATGGGCACGATGCATCTAAAAGTCTATGAAAGTCTTGCTTCAAATTCA
The DNA here is from genome assembly GCA_020882235.1 of Schizaphis graminum. NCBI lineage: Eukaryota > Metazoa > Arthropoda > Insecta > Hemiptera > Aphididae > Schizaphis > Schizaphis graminum. Next base: position 92,683,146 of record CM037032.1, read on the forward strand.
ATTTTAATACTACAAATTATTCTGGAAAAAATATGAAACACTATTTCTGAATATTTTATTCTGAAAAATTAATCAGGATATCATAATCATTATCAATACAAACAAAAAATATAAAACAATTTAAAAGTGCACATTAAAATAAAAATTAAACATGATATTGTAATACTGAAAAAATATTTATTAACTAGGATCAAGATTATCACAAACAAAAAGAGAGTATAGTTATAATAGTAAATTAGACTAGATAGTTATTTAAATAATACTATATAATATTAATACATTTTGTAGTATGTATGTTAAGCCCAGGAACTTAATTTATAAGAATATTTTTGCTCTAGTAATAGTAAAATTTTAACTCAATTATCATTTGATTAAAATAATTGCTTCCTAAATATTTTTACTAACATTTAAACAAATATATACTATAAATATTATTGTATATTACTGGACTAGAAAGAGAAAAAATATTTTAAAATTTATATAACTTAAGTAATTTACTACTGGTAACCATATTTATTTCTTACCTATGGCTATATTATAATAATTATTACATTTTTTTATATTATGATAACTAAATTAAAATTGTTCATAAATATTTTGAATCAGAAATAATTTAATAGTGAAAAATAAAAACAATTTTAAGTTTTAAGTAATTAAAAATGCCGCACCCGTTTTTGTGGTCTTTTTTAACATGAGCGTAATATTGAAAATTAAAATTTAGTTTTATTAGCTTTAATATAACTGTGAATTTATCTTTTATCAAATATAAAAGTTACAACATAGTTAGAATGTGATATGATACTTGTTTTTAAAACTTGTTTTTTTTTTATTTGTAAATTTTTAAAATCAAAATATTGAAAAACTGTACACAATAAGTTTGATAATAAAGCAATTAACTATAATATTGCAATTATTAAAACTAAACATATATTTTTGAATTTTTTCTGTATATACTTCAATGGTGTATATTAGGATGTAATTAGTGTTTTATTATACAGTTTTGCATAAATAAGAATATAATATTGTAATTAATTAATCAATCTTACATTTTAAGTCATCTATGATTTAAGTATAAGTGCAAAAAAAATTTAGAATTAATAATACAACTACAGATCATAAAAAATAAAAATAAAAGTTATAAATCTTATAAATCTTATGATTTTTTGTGTTCCTGGACTTGCAAACTGATAAAAGTAGGATAGTTTATAGTTAAGGTAAAATTGTAAATAATAGTAATAATATTAATAAATAGTTTTATAGTGGGACTAATATTACTTGTGAGAATTTGATTTTGTACAATCAAATTGTTTCACCCTATCTGGTATACTAGCTCTTTCAACTGGCACACAATCATAGAGTTCATCTAAACTGTTAATGAAATGTATCTTGTTACCAAATTTTGAGCTTACAAATGGTTTGATCATTAATACAAGTGTTTTTAACCAAAACGTTGGATGAACCAAGTACAAAAACTTCAAATTTTTCCTTAATTTTCTATCAATCATCTTGTAACAACGTTTCAGCCAAGAGAAACCTGGAACACAATCCTTTGAAGTACCCCCTTGTAGATATACTAGAACATAGTCTTCTGTAACTAATTGATCCAATGTTGAAACTACATATGCAAATAGATTATTCATAACATAATTGTAGTCTACACGATCACGATGCGGTAAATAGCATGCACTAAATACAATAATAGCATTGTGTGAACCAGTTGTCATGTAACCACCATGTGATAGTACACATTTATAAGGTTCAATTACTTTCATATCAATCTTACTAACAACACCAGTTACCGTACAAGATCTCCAGTTACGCTCATCTTTGAGTTCTTCTTCAGCTGTTAATTCAGGTATTGATTTAGTTCCAAGGTCCACATTCAAGAATCTGTCAGTATTATCACTGAATTCACTACCAGAACTTGATTCATAATCATAATCATTAGCTTTATTATTAATAGGTATCAATCGACGTCTCCGTGATGGAAGATTAATGGATAATGGATTGTCACGGGTCAAATGAACACTTTGTAGATTATTTGTTAAAAAAGCGCATTCTTCTTCTTGCATTTTAGAATGTTCACAAGAAGCATTACTAAATGACAATGAATGGTTTATGTCTAAATGTGTTTTACTTGTCATTTGAGAATCAACTGCATAGGTATGGCACAGCAAATCTGGTTGAGAAATATCCTCCATATTGTAATTTATTGATTGGCTGCTCTCAATGTCCTTTTCATTGTCCATAGTGTATGTATCTTACACGACTGAAACCAAACCATTCTTCATTAAATTCCATTTTGTTTTGTTATTATTTTATTTTTATATTTTGCTCCACTGAAAAATTTAATTGAACTCAATTGACAACAGGGATAGACAAATTAATGAAATATGTAACATGATATGATTTATATATACATAATTATCTTTAATGGTAACCACTTTGTTGCATTTTTAACTAATTTCTAATTTTATAAATTATGTGCATTATGTATGATACGTAAAATACTAGTGTTATATAATGTTTATTAAGTAAACTAAACAGATTTGAATTTAATACCTTAAATTGTTGAATAATTATATCATGTTTATACTAAGTAAAAATTAATATTTTGCAGTTTGTAACACTTTAGGAAACTGAATAAGACCTATAAACCTAAAATATTATAAAAACAAAAATATAATTTCAATGCAAATAACTTTTTACATTTTTTAATTACTGTATCAAATAAAAATTAATATATACTGTAGGCTAATAATAAATCACTCAATTTTTTGGTTTTAATTTAAGTTTGTCTATTTAAATTTATACTAAGAATTATGTGTACTAGGAACTGGTTCAGGGTGGTTGTTTTATCATATATTTTTTGTGTCAAATAATAATTGCTTAATTAATAAACTACTAAATAATCACTGGGTAAAAGATACCTATAATTATTAAATTTGTTTCTTAATAGTTTTACAACATTAAGTTGAAAATACCTCAATTGTACCTAATATATTTATAATTATTAATATTAAAATTATCAGTATGTATACAAAAACTATTGTAAGTAATTTAAATATGTTTAAACTACCATTGCAAGTATCATTATTTATTAGTAACCAACACTCATAAAACATAATACTTCAGAGAATAAATATATATTAATTTAACAACAACTTAACTCTAATATCCAACCAGAGATTACCCCAAGTTTTAATTTGACCTTTAAACATTTATTTTATTACTTAATATAGATAGCTAACAAAGAAATCAAAATTAAAAAATTAAACTCAAAAGTTGATATAATATTTTTATTTATTAATTATGTTCTACATTTTAATACAATTCTTACAAATGTTTCCAATTTATTTTATAATATATTATACAAAAAAATTAATAATAATAATAATATATAATATATAAATTAGCAGTTTTGTAAATGTTATGGCTGATCAGTAAAACCATACAATTTAATTTTATAATATAATGATACAACTGTAGGTCTAAATAACAATTTTAAATTACAATGGTTGTTTATGTTGTAGTTTTTCAATAACCCATTCTATAGCTTGTCTTCCTTTTGCTGCATTGCCTGAAATTTTACTGGTAAGTATATTTTCTATATATCCACTACATGGTAAGCCTTCTACGGTGACATAAGCTGTCTGTTTGAGTAAAGTTTTTTGTGGATCATCAGGATGTGGCTTATATGTGAGCTTTTCTCGTACTATGACAAATGGTCCCAATGATAAGTTTTGACTATCTAACTTTAACTGCCGGCGATCTCGATTAACTTTAGAATACTCACTGGCATAAAATGTACTTATTGGACCCATTAATGCACATGCCCAATTTGGCAATGTCCATCTAGTAGTAACTAACCGATGTGAATGAAGCTCTCCATTAATTACTTGCCGATCAATAACATCTATGCCAAGGACAGCAGTGTTCATTGGATTTGGATACTTGTTCCAAGCTGCTTGAACCACTGTCTCCCATGGATAATTAAATGTGTGTTGAACAGTCCAGATTTTCATGATGAAGAAAGATCACAGGTACCAGCTTTTGCGATTTTGCCTAAATTAAATCACACCAATTTCTTTTGATGTAAAAAAAAAATATTTAAGATAAAAAGTGAGTAATTATTTTATTAAAAAAAAAAAATGCAGATCATTAATGTGTCTAAATTATTTAGGTATAGTAAATACCTATGTATTCTTAATTAATTAAAAGAAATAATCAATATATTTCTTATGAGTTATGATTCATGGATTAACTACAATAAATAAGCATAGAGTGATTATTTAAATATGAAACCAGTCAATAATTAATATAGCTTAACTTTCATTAAATAAAAACATGAATGAATATATTAAATTGTTTAATAAATTAGCAACATAATATAAAATATATTGTAATATTTTTTAATAATAATTTTGGACTATCATTCAAAAACCAAAAGTTAATGCTCTGTGAGTAAATAATAGTGTGAACATGTCAGAACTTTTGTAAAGCAGACAATTTTAAATAAGTATATATATAATAAATTGTTCTAAAAATTATTGACAGATTCATATAGTTGCAAATCAAATAATCACACTATATACATATTAAGTATAATTTAAAACTGTAGCGGGCCAACAGTATTATTAATACTTTAAATTATATACATATATAACAAGAAATAATGTAGCTTATTTATTGTAATCTTTAGTAAATACATGCATTTATTAATAGTCAGGGTCACTTCAAGAAATATTTTACAAGCAAATTACACATTATTTGCTCAAATAACCCCCTTGTCACTTTAAAATTTAAAAATAACAAATCTCGTAACAAATATTTTTGTCAACTTCACATAGCCAGATCTAAAATAAGTATTTTTTTTACTGAGCTCGAAACTGGATATATTTCCTTTATAAATCTCAACCAATTTTGTTTTTTATCATCTATGAATAATAAAATCTTAAGATGCTAACATAATTCAAATACCTAGGCATGGATTCCAGGTTTTTAAAATGCCATACTATTAAAAAACCAATTACATAGTTGAAATAATAATAATAATAATCATGTTTTATCCTTCAATATTGTTATGTTAAAAACATTGAACTTGAAAGTATACATATACAGTCTTCAATATTTTATTAAGTTCATTTCCTATGGGGCAATATAATTATGTTCCACTAATATAAATCATTAAAGATAATAAAATGTTCATTAAAATTATATAAATAATAAGAAAACTTTAAGTGAATTTATTTAAATACAGATTTAAATAGTTGCATAAAAACTAATAAAATTATTATTAAAACTTTAAAATTGAGATTAAAATCATGTTCAAAAATATTTTTTTTTTTTATTAACAAAATTAATTATGTATACAACTAAAAATTGGGCTAAAAACAGATATTAAAAAGAAATTCGGTCTTAGGATCATAAATTTTAATTAAACATATTATAAAGTCATGCAGATTATATAATCTACATTATTTAAGACATAAATCAAACTTACACGACCAACTATTATGTATGTCGATTGTTGAGTACATATTCTGTATGAATAATCAATTATAAATTGACTATACTATGATAAGTAATTACCAGAACTCAAAATAATTTAATACCATATAGAAACAAGAAAACTATTATTTTATACTGACTACCTAGGTCAATTTATTGGATTTAAAATGAAATATTTATACAAGTCTAATCAGCTAATTAATCTGTAATCACTAATCAGTAATCACTAATTGATTAATGGTAGGTATAATATGAACAAATTTAAATAATCTCAAGAAAAGTATTATTTTATTTCAAACACCGTTAGGTTTCTTTAATATTTTTAATAGACTATATAATAATAGTTAATATTATTACATATATTTATATACATATAATATTGTATACTTTCAGTCAATGACCATAATAGTATTTTACGATATTTTATCAAAATCTTAGTTCAAAGATCAGATAAATAAAAAAAATGATTTTAATGTGTCAATTAAAAAACAGACTAATTTAAAAATAAAACCAGAGATGACATACTACTAACTAATGTGTGTTAATATGATTATATTACTATTAAATGGGTTAGACCAGTGTTTCTCAACTGGTGTTCCGCGGAACCTAAGAGTTCCGTCAGCTGGTGCCAAGGTTCCTGTGAGAAATTTGGGAAAATATAGGTGAATTAATTAATAATATATTTTATTTGAATTATTATTTAAACATAGAAAAGCTCCAAAAATCATTTGGGGGTTCCAAAAAACATTCAAGCTCATGCATAGGTTCCACGAGTAAAAGAAATTGAGAAACACTGGGTTAGATATTTGTTGTGATGTATGCTAGTGTAGAAAATGTACAATATTATTTTATTATTTTAATTATTGTGCGACATTACTATAATACCACTGACATCGAACAAAGGACGGGAAACATCTTTAGAACAATGTTAGAATTTTTGTTCGGAAACAAAATAATAATATAGTTAAGTATGTAAATAATATCTAGTGTTATTATTCAATACAATACAGGTGCGTAGATGATCTTTCAGCTCACCTGGTACGTGTTTATAATATTATAGTCGGGCAAATGATCCTAGGACGTAATGATCGAATCGTGATGTGGTTATGTCGCAACGAAGGTGAGTACGTTTGTATCTAGACGGCAATACAATACGTATTTTAATTTTATTTCATCGTTGAGCTTGTTCAACAACCGGTTATTATCACTCAGCAAGAGCGAAGTAACAAGTAACAACTAAATGACACCAAGATATATCACAGACACCGGACGTATGCGCACCGTCGAAGACCAAATATGTATCGGCACAGAACACTCAATCGCACGTCGTAGCCCGTAAGTAGATTCTCCCTATACTCTATAGGACATGAGAACCCATCGGGACAAGAAAAGAGAAAGACGGAAGGGTCGAATATAGCCCGACGTACAGATATAGAGGTGCCGTGGTGGGCAATGTAAAAATGCAGTACAACCTTGGAAGAAAAACGTGAACGGTGCTAATCTCTGATATCGATTTCGTCAAAAAACTGCAAGGTGATTTCACACAGATTTCTATATAGAAAGTTAGTATAGAAGTCTGTGTGATTTCACGACTACTGCCCGCTTATCATCACCATAGACCAATTTAAATATCATCAGTCAGTGTCCCGTGATATGAACAGCTGACGCAATATGGGTGAGAGGTGAGACCATGAACATAATATGTGTGAGACCTCCCTGGCTATCTATGGGTGCGTTCGTCTTGGACGATTTTGGGATTACAGTGCTCACGCTCATGGGCGCCGGGTTTTCTAATTTTAATGGGGTGCCCAAAATCCAAAATTATAAGCAAAATGAAAAAAAATATTCAACAAAGGATTACATAAAAATGATCATTCATATATTTTATATTTCTATACATGTATAATATTAATGTATTGAATATTTATATTTTATTTATTTCATGGGGTGCTCCAGCACCGTAGCACCCCAATAGTCGGCGCCCATGCTCACGCTAACGATAATAGCTTGTTGCATAGACCTGAGACAATCTATGTATATGCAAAGACGTATGGAATAATCTTAGATCATATACTATCATGGATGGAGCCACTGCGTATTATAGCAATACAAAAAATTTAGGCCGATATTAGCGACGAGTCACTGAATTAGATGTTCAATATGCGCATGCGCGAAGCAATGTAACGCAAGCGCAAGGCAACTCGTCGCATAATTATCCATAGATTTCTATGGTAACCTAACCTCATCGGTGGATAAATATGCGAGAAGTTGCTTTACGCATTCGCATATCGAACACCTAATTCAGTGACTCCGTCGCTAATATCGGCTTCAAAATAATACGCAGTGGCTCCATCCATAGAATATGATCTAAGGGAATAATGAATTCTCATTTCTCTTTGGTTTCGGCCGAAGAAATTTTATTGGTTAACGGGGTCGTGTATAGGGTTATGTGCATTATCACAATTCGTTTTACCCGCGATTTTATTCATCCAACTCTATAATCTTTTGTAACTAGTAAAACTACCTACTGAGATTTAGATTAATTAGATTTGGAATTGAGAATATTTGAATACTTAAAACTGCTAAAATAGTAATATTCTTATTCTATGGTAAATTGAAACTTAGTGTACTTAAGATTTAAAAAAATTGCAGAACAGCGTCGACAATAATCATCTAATCAAATTAATGTTGTAAAAATATAAGTTAATAATTATTATTTTAATTTTCTATTTAGTGCAATACACGATTTTACATCTTTTACATTTTTTCATAGTAGTAACAAAGACTTGTAATATAAAAACTGTCTAAAATATTAATTATCAAGTTCCTGTCATACTGTTATGGCTCCTAGAGGTAGAAAGCCAAAAGTAAAAAATGAACAGGAATCCACAGAGTTTGAAAAAAATCGTTATATCATTTTACCAGGTAAGCTCTTCAGTTTGGTTGTTTAAATGTATTAATAATTCTATTAATGGTACAAGTAATATATGTTTTTCTATTAGATGCTTTAACAAATGATAAAAATGCTGATCGAAAATTGATAAAACTGCGTCATCCACAAACTAGCGAATTGGCTATTTTTATGTATTCCGAAAATAATAAGACTCTGGCACAAATGCGATCTTTACCATTTAGTCATAGGTATATTAATATTTTAATCATCTTGGTCTTATTAAATTTTCAATTAATAGTAAAATTATTTTTACAGATCATTTTTTAAAGGCAATAAAGTCATTCCTATTGATAGGATTGATTTTGTAACATTAGTTGATCCTCTGTTTCTTTTTCTACCGTATTTTATCAAAGTAAGTATCAATCTATAGCTTGTAACAGACATTTTTCATTAAAGCTATATTATTTTTATTTCAGTTGTTAAAGTTTAAACATTGATAAAATTGTTGACAGCTTAAGATCATTTAATAAATAATAATATTAAAATCCACATCACAATAAAAGTGCACATCTAGATATTATTCCTTCCTTTTTAATTTGAACGAAAATAAAGTGTAATTAGAATTTCTTTATTGTTTGGTTTTTAATAACACTATAATTTGAAAAGTTAACCAATACTTTACAATACTTAATACTTTATGGCTTAGTGTTTTTATAGCATTGTTTGTACATCTGGTATGAATCTGTTATGTATTTTCACATTTATGTCTGCTCTAAATGATTTTACACAATAAATTCAGGTTTTTTTTTCATTTTCGAGTAAGCCAGTGACCCACATACACTTAAAAGTCTGTTATCCAGCCTTTTATCTCACTAGGGAAGTTATATTAAGAAATTGAGTGATATATATATTTTTTTTTTGATGCTGAAATGTAATGACAATTGTTATTAATTTTTTTTCTTTTTATTATTATTATTGTTATTATTTTGGTTTTTAGTGCTCTTCCATGTTCTGTCCGTTGGATCAAATTTTAGTGGATGAACATCTTCCGGAATTAAATAATCTCCTAATGAAATTATCTGAATTGGCTAATTTAAAACAAATTGCTACTAAAAAAGGTATAAACCATTGATTGGAGTATATTTTTTATAATATTTTTGTTAGATTTATTGATATTAAAACATTTTTATAGAAGTTGGAGATTTAATTCTATGGCAATATAATGAAAGTAATACGTTAGAATGGCTTACACCTAAAATAAATAAAGTAACAAAAGTTTTAGTTACTCAACGAATAAATGTGAATCAAAACGCAGCCATTTCATCCTCATTTAAACTAAGTGAAACAAGCATTAACTCAACTGACGGTAAAATATTTCCATTAGATTAATTAAAATTACTAAAACTTAGTTAATATATTAAAAAAAAAATGATTTACTAGGTTCTACATTAACTAGCCCAAATATCTTCTGTTTCAAAGAAGTCCTTTAATTGTATAAAATATCATATTTTAATATTATTGATATTACTATACCTATATTAATGGTTTTGTCATTTAATTATTTTGGGAGTTAATGAGTAATAATGTAAAAAATAAATCATTTTCACAGTTATGTTTTTGATACAGAACAGTACAAAAGATATGCATACAATGTAATCTCGGAATATTTACATATTGATATTCAAAAATCGTTATTAAAACATCTCGGGCTTCCAGAAATAGTAGAATGTAATAAACGTAAAGCTGATGAAAATAGTGATGTGAATAAAAGGACAAAACACATTAAAGTTGAATATGAAGAAATGCCTCATAAAGTTGAAAAGGTTAATAGTTTTTTTGTATTACATTTTTTTTTCTTTATGTATGTATGTATGTATTATTCTTGTTAATTTTTATTATTTTTAGATTGTCACTCCTAAGTTAACTGCTAAAGACAAAGCATTAAAAAAAGCTGCAACAGGGACAAAATCAATATCATCGTTTTTTAAAAAAAGTATATAAATGTAATTTTATGAATGAAATATGATTAGTATAACTTTTTTCTTGTTAAAGGCAGACTATTTTATATTTTGTTTTTGGTATGTGAATTAAAAATTAATAGTTTTCAATAATGCACATACATAATATTTGTAAAATTAATTGAATATTGTCATTTAAAATAAATTCAATATTTTAATTTATTTTTGAATTCATTTAAAATTTATAGTTGTCAAGTTAGTATTAGTCATAAAATAATAAACAAAACTTCATATTATAATTGAGTAGTTTGATGAAATATTTCAAGAAAAAATTTAAGGCTTAAAGCATCGTTAAATGATTCTTGATTTGATAAAATAAGTATTAAAATTATTAACCAATCTATAAATATTAATTTAATACATTTGAAATATTTTTAACATTTTATAACAAAATGTTATTACAGTTATAATATAACCTAGACATATTTATCTTACACTCTAAAATATAAAAACTTATTAGTTTAGCTGATCAAGAACCTTCTGTAATCCCTCTGACTTCGTCGTTTTCTAATGTGTTGGGATCGTGTTTAATTTTGGAAACATGGATTTTCTTATTTGACACACAAACAGAATAATGATAATGTTGATATAAAACTATAAATAAATAAAATTATCAAGCCATGAAATTTAAAAACGGTTTAATTTTTAATTCGCCATACTTGACATGTTTTGGAATTGTTCATCAGGCACGTATAAGCTTTTACTTGTGCTAATTGTTTTTGATATGATGTCCGCAATTTTTTCATTATTCTCCAAATCACCACCGGACTGAACAGATCGATAAATTAGTCATATGTACATCAAGGATAGATTGCTATTAATTTTCTAAACATATTTCTTGTACTTGTACTCACAGAAATCACAGCCCCATCCATCGTCATGATTAAATAACCCATTTGATCGGGAATTCTTTCCATCTCTATTAATTGTTTTGATTACACTCTGCAACTATAAATCTAAATCCCTAATATCAAAAATGCTAGAAACACAAAATAAATTGTAATCTGAAAATTCTAAACTATTATATTCTATATATCTTTAATCGTACCACGGACTAAACACGGACCGTACAATCACAAAAAGTATTTTTGATACTAAGTGATAAGGAAAAGGAACTATGTTTGTTGGATTGCATTTAATTACTTTTCGGGCTGTTACAAACCAGGCTGAATATAAATTTTATTTTTTAATTTTAATTTAAATTTATAACTATTTTTGAAATTGATAAAATTCGTTTATACACAATTATCTGAACATTATATGTATATGTATGTTATCGATCATGATAACTAGTAGTTAAAGAAGACTTTCTGTAAAATATCGTAATTCCATCAGAAAGCTGAAAGACACTGATTTCTGTTTTTCCTTACAACATAATAATATACCAAAGTATTATGTACAATATTGTCAATATTATATATTACAGCTGATGTCAGAGGGTAATTCACCAAATATGTTCACTGATCATACCACTTTAGATACCGAACCATAAATTTAATGATTTTTTAGTTATGTGTTGTTGACTGCTGTTTTTTGTTTATCTGCATTAGTCATCGTTAATAAATATCTAAAAATATAATCACATTTTGTTTTTAAAAGCATTTAAAGTTCAAACAAACAGCATGTAATTAACTAATCATTGTGTTTAAAACATAACACAGCGGAAGGACCAAAACAATCATGTCGCTTTTCTATGGATCAAATTCCAGGGGCGTCATTTCAATTTTATTTTTGGTACGCATAAATATTATACTGGGCACTATTTATTTTTTTTCGACATATTTGACATTATTGTGATGTGGCCGAGCGGGCCAAAATTTACAATTTAGAATTTTAGGTACGCAAATGACGCCCCTGTCAAATTCTTAATCATACAGTAGTTTACGTTTACAACAACTGGCTAAGTATCGAGTGGCAAGCACAGTGGCGTATTTTCAATTTTTTTGTGGGGGGGGGTCTTAGTATTAAGTATAAGTTTATAACATTATAATAAAATACATACGAGTTAATTTAATAATGATACTTATTATTGATATTATTTATATAATATTTGAAAAAAAAATTTCTGGGGGGGGTCCAGACCCGGGGACCCCCCCCCGTAAATACGCCACTGGGCAAGCATATAATAAGTAATAAGTACAACTGATTCAACTGGGCCAAAAACGTTGAAGAGTTGTAGTACGTCCCTAGTCCCTACTATATGTAATCATATGCGGGCCACACCAAAAACTTATAGAAAAAAAAATATTTTACACAACATTTTAGCAACTATCAATGACAAAGTACATAATATACATTATAATATATAATATTATGTATACCAGTATATTTACATACAACATAATATATATATTTTTTATAATATATAGTTAGACGAAAAAAAAATTGTTTTTATTATTGTTTTTTCCTATAGTTCTGGTGGCCAGTGGCCACGGGCTGCGTTTTGGCGCTTTATTTTAACTTCCTTTTACCTGCGTAGTGCGTACGTTGCTATTCGCCAGCCGGTTCAAGGTTATTAAAAGTGGTTACGGTATAAGGTCTATGAATATACCAGTCTATTTACCATCATTATCTTTATACAACTTAGGTATACCACAAATTAACTATAGTGATTGGTGATTATATATTTATTATATACCTAGAGTGAACATTTACAGTGTGCACTGCTTTATTTCGACTATTTCGAGATTCGAGACAACGCTTTACGCTACAAACAGTACATCGTAGTCATCGTACAAAGTTGGTTCAAGTGTTTCATCAGTTTCATGTCCACCGTCGGGGTTTTTCAACAATATTAGACTAGCCGCCGGGTTTTAAACTGTAATTATAATTTTTTAATACTTGACATACTTTTTTATTTTCAAATAGTTTAGTTTAGTGATTTTGTTTAATATTAACACTAAGTAATATTATAACATACTTTTTTATAGATTTATATTAAAAAGTAACTAGGTTACATCGTATTCGTATACTAGAAAGGTACTTTAGGTATTTACATAGCACGTTCAATAATTATACTCACTTTATATATTTTGCATTATGTTAGGTTTAAAATCTTAATCCTTCATTTTTAGTAAAAATGTTAATTACATTAAATTACTACCTATTTATCAAGTTATTAGGTATACGTATACTAAGCTTAGATGAAGTAATTAAAAATAAAAAGATGTACTAATTATAAAACATGTAAACTTTATTATTTAAATATTTTTTTTAACATTGCTTTAATTTTAATGATATTTCACATAATAGTATTGTTTGGTGATTCGTAGATACTGAGTATTGTGATTAATTATTGTCTGTTATTTTTATTTTACAGTTCTTCAGTATCAACACTTAAGTATGGCGATTCAACTTGATTCTATTAAATCAGCTATTAAAGATTCATTACATGATGAGTCTAAACCTTGGTGTAAATTTTTCAGTTGGGCTGAAGCACAAACAGGAGTCAGTAGACTGAATTTATTTATTGGTAAGAACTTCAAGATAAACCATTATGTGCATTTTACCTAGAGTCAATAAAATAATTAGAGGGAGTAATTTGTTAACAAATTGCTATATTTAGTTACCATCTGTACAGGTCTTTATTTTGACTAATGGTGCCTGTAGGATGTATTTGAAGCATTTTATGCTTCTATCTTATTAACTATTTGTGAAAAAATATTTTTTCATATTATTTTATACATTAATATGTTTTTTACTTATTCAGAATTTTTAGATTGTACAATCGTAAATCAATATTAGTTTAATTTATTACTTGTATAATTTATTGATGTTTCATATTTTTCAATCACACCAATGTTTAATATGTCAAAAATTGTATTTTTCAACAATTTATTTTAAACAAAACCTCATTCATATTCGACTAAAATAAATAATGAAACAATATTTTTAAATAATTATCAACAAAAGTCCAGGCAATAAATGAAAAGTAAAAACTATTACCTACCATAGGGTTAATTTTATTTTAAATCCATAAATAATTTATTTAAATCTGTGTGTCCCACTGTACAATGGTAAATTGATGAAAACAATACCAATTTACATATAGTTAAAATTATCTTATATAACAGCTAACTATAAGTAATAGACTTCATATTTTTAATTTTGACACTAATAATCAGTTAGTCAATTAATGTTTTCATGACCCTTTTACCTTTTTGTAATTGTTATAATATTAAACAATTATAAATATGCTATTGGATTTTTTTTTAAATAAAAGAAAATAATATTGTTTGTTATTCAATGAATAACATTCACATTCATGAAAAGGCGATGCCGTATTGTTATAGCTTATAGAATCATAAACTACTCAGCTAATTTTGATTCAAATTTTAGAGATTGTTCTTTAAGATATCAAAAAAATTTTAAAAATAGTTTGAATCATGTTCAAAAATTAACCAAATGCTATAATCAATACACAATGGACAAATTCTCATCATGATTGAATTAGTTTACAAAGCAAAAGTATACCAATTCCGATTTGCTTGTAAATATTGAGGTACTCTGTACTGTATTTGTTTTTTTTTTTCACAGCCAAAGTCTGGTTAGATAGTATTAAATAAATACATAATGCTTATACCACTGAATTTATGAGTAAATCATCGGTTATCTTTATCGTATATAGGTAATTAGTGTTGATTTATGTATAAAATATTACTTATATTCAATATAAATATTGAGTTTCTGTATTTATACTAATAAATATTAGGTAAGGAATATATTATTGATTAATTTATTGATATATCTTTCATAGGTACTTAAAATAATACCTATTTATTATTGAAAATTGATTTGATAAAATCTTAATGTTTTATAAATATTACATGTTACATATTTTATAGAATTTGGTTTTGACTTAAAATGTAAAATTCATCTAAATTTATATCAACTTTACAATAAATAAAATTAAAAACTCAAATTTTCTTTTTAATACAATTCAACAATTTGATGTATTTAATAAATCAATAAAAAAATACTTTTTAGTAGATAAGTTAACTTTTATATTTGCTGTTAAATTGATAATTATTACATAAAGTAAATATTTTGCTACATTGCAATTTAAAATTGTTAACTAATAGATTTTTTAATTGCAAAATTATTTTCCTATTTACTAAGTTTATTATTATTCATCATAATTCACTTGATTTTTATTATAAGTTATAAAATAAAACATATTATACTTTTATAATATTTATTTATAGGTTTGGCGGTGTTTCTTGTATTCTACTTAATAATTGGATATGGGACCTTATTGTTAAGTAATTTAATTGGCTTCTTATACCCGGCTTATGCATCAATTAAAGCAGTTGAATCTAGTGGAAAAGATGATGACACAAAATGGTTGACATACTGGGTGGTATTTTCATTTATTACTCTTTTTGAGCTTCCAGCTGCTATTTTACTAAATTGGATACCATTTTATTCTTTAATCAAAGTAAGCTTATGACATTATGATATATAAATATACTAAGAAATCAAAAGTTTAAAATAATTCTTATTATTATACAATTCTAGAACTTATTTCAATTTAGTGGCATTTAATTTTAATTTACTGTGTATGGTATAATAATATTCATTTGACCACATCAGTTATTAACTATTATTTCTTTAAAAATCTAATAATTAGAAAAAAAATCTGTTGAGTAAATCATTACAATTATATAATTTTATTTTTAGACAATATTTTTTGTGTGGTGTTTTATACCGATCAGCAATAATGGTTCTGTGGTTGTGTATAATAGATTTATACGCCCATACTTTTTAAAACATCAAGGAGATATTGATCAAGCAATGAACGATCTTACTAAAAAAGGTACAGTAATAGCTTTTTATTTATTTATAAATTTATAGTTTTTTTACGTTTGTATGAATAATTAATTATTATTTTATAACTTAACTATTTTTTCCTTATTAGTAATTAATTCAACTTTTAATTAATATAATATCTTATACTTATGTAGAATGAGTTTCAAATATTAATTCATTTAAATTTTCAGATAGCGTAATGTCTATTACCCCTTTACAGTCTATAAAACTAGGTCCCCTAACTTTTGCATTTGTAATTCTTTTTAGGACACTTTGCCATTGTTTTTGCCTATGCATTACATTACATTCATGAGCGTAACTAATCTTTTAAGTTTTTGTATATTGTAGGCAATAATAAAGTTAATACTAATATGTTTATTAGCATATACATTTATCTAAAAATTCTGGGGAGGCTGAAGCCCACCCAAGCCCCCTCTAGTTATGCCTATGATAACATTGTTGAATAACTTCTACAAAACTTTCTTAATTAAATATTTTCAATAATTCTGATTATTAATGGTATTTATTTTACAGTATTAACTTAATTTTTCTTTTATTCTTATTATTTTATGGTTAACAATTTTTTTTATAGCTACTGAAGCGGCGTTTGAGAAATTAGTCACTGAAAAAATCAATTAAATAAAATAATTAGTTTTGGGGTTAAATTTGTTGAACATTATGAAGATTTTCATCAGTAAAATTGAAAAGGGTAAGCATCTATAATAAAAAATATTGAACTAAAAAACATTTTGCTTTTAGTGATAAATAATAAGTATAAACTACATTATTGGTGTTTGGTTTTTTTATATACAAATAAAATCTACTATTTTGTATAATGCCATAATATTGGTATGTAGAATTTCTAATAGTCTGAGTCACTTTTGAGATTAGAATAATTTTAATGCTCTTCAATCCAAATGTTTGATGTTTTTGAAATAATTCATAGAGTTATCATTATGTAAGTATTTTTTAAGATTATTAGTTATTAACCATATTCTAAAAGTTAAAATGTTTGGATAAAATTAATTTAGTAGTGCATTTTATACAATAGATTCCAATTAAATATAATTAAATTAATAAAAATTAATTATATTTTTTTTCTAATAAGGTTAATGAAGTTTATTTTTAGATATAAGACTGAATCTTTTAAGTAGGAATCTTCTTAATCCTATATTTTTTTTTTATTATTTTAATTACACTCTTAACAACATTTAATTAAAAATACAGAATGTATTTTAATATCTATATAGTTTAGGTTAGGTATACATATATTTTTTTGAGGAAGTAATGCACAAGTGGTTCTCATGGCGTCGTCGATTTAATCGTAAAAAAAAATATGCATATATTATTGTTTATAGTTAAGTTATAAAATTCATTAATCTTTAGTAAACATTTTAAACCATTAGATTAAATAACACTAGATAATATATATGTAATATCAGTGTAATAGTGATAAATTATTACTCATATTAATTTGGATTTGAAATATGGGGACAGGAGATAAGTATAGTCTATTCAGATTAAGAATGCCCACTTTCACGCATGCATACTAAGCCGCTGGAACGGCTTGACCCCCCTAGCAAGATTCAGGTGTGCTGTGATTGGTCGTCATTGTCAACTACCACTGTCACTCGTCGTGGTTGACAGGCACCGCCGTGTATACAGAAGATAAACGCATAAACTACAAATGGTACATTATCTTGAAAACAGTGGAATATTATAGTTTAATACGCATAGTGTATACAATTGTTACACGTACACAGTGGCACGACGGAGACAAGACAGCAAAGATCAACACTCACTATGGCAATAAATTGGCACGAACAAAACGAGTTTTAGACGGTCGAATGGGCATTCTTATTTTGAATAGACTATAGTTGCTTATTTTACCTTTTGCCACCATGTTATACTAGATAGTCAAATTCAAGTTAAGATAATGAGTGATAAATTATATCATTGCACTGACTAAGATATTTTAATCCGTATTGTATTGGTAACTACAATGTAAAGTTGATGTTGTCCGCAGCATTTGAAAGTATAAAGTATAAGTATTCCAGCGTACTGCAGATACGTTTTCCAATCAATCATCATTTAGGGACATAAAGAATATAACTTATTCAAATCTTCTACCTTACTCAATTACAGGAGAGATGGAACAGAGAACCAAACTACATCAAATACTGTAACTTGCTTTGGTGATGTTTGACGACCATCACCAACCATTACAAAACAGAGTATTATTAATATTAGTATTTTGAAATAATAAAATCTAATATTTATTATACACTCAATTTTGCATTTAGTTTCAGTGTTTTTTCCTTATTTCTCACATAACACCAATTTTAACCAATAAACAACTCAACAAAACTGAAATCATTAAAATCTGTGTCAGTGTTATTTAATCTATAGAAAAAAATTATAAATTGTTCACTTGCATCGATTCATTTTTAATTAAAATTTTATTATTTATATATAAAAAAAAAAATATTTTTATAACTTATAATTTTAATTTTACAATTGTTGTATCATATAATTTTACTTTATTGTCATTAATAATGACATATAAATTGAAACTTATTAAAATCCCATCACTTTTACACCACCCAGATAATATTATTAAAAGGATAACTTGTAATTAGTAAGGTAATAATTTACCCCACTCTACTTGCTTAGAGTTAAAGAGATTTGAGTATATTATTAAAATTACAAAGAGTAGTGATAGTTCTAGTTTGATTTATTTTGAATGGAATGTTGAGTATCGAAATTTTTATACTTGAACCAATTAATACATTTTTAAATATTTTAATTACCTACTAATTATTTTAATACTAATGAAAACTTAAAACTTGTTCAGTTATTGCTTACACTGTACTATGTAGATGACATTTTAGTTAAAAGATTTTGGTTTGAATCGTAGTTAAATAATATCCCTTACAACTCAAACATGGCACTTAATGATTTTCAACCACCACCTCCCATCCCCCACAAAAAAATCCTCATTTCAATCCAATATCTTCTAGCTGATATATTTAGTATAAATATAATGGATGATATGCTAATTATTAATCACTTGTTATATTCAATCATTATTATTATTTTTTTATAGTTGTCTTCAATTCAATATTAATATAGTGTATTAAAATTATAAACCTTTAAAAATATATACTATTACACATGACGCCTTAACATATTACTTTTGTTTGATTTATAACTTAGTTATAATTTCATAAAATTAACATTGTTATATGTACTTAATGCCTCAATAATAAAATTATTTTTTATTTTCAGGTACAAACCGCTACAAACCAGAACTAATTTTATTTTCAATATTTTATCATCAGTTATTTATTAAAATACTACAACAACAACTGTTTAAACAATCAGTGTAAAGTATATCATTATATTATATTTTTTAAATTTCATTAAGTTTTCTATTACTGTGAAATATAATTTCATAAGTGTTAATAAAATATTTTTAAACCTTTCTTATTAGTTGTTTTCATTTTTAAGTGAAATGTATTATAATAAATAAGTTAATTATGTTTTAAATTAATTATGGTTCTAATTATTAGTATGGAGTATTTTTAAATATAAAATGATAATAATTATAATAGTCATAGTTTAAGGTACTGGATATTTAGACTTTTTTAGGAAATGTCGTAAGTTCTATTTAAAACATGAATAATAGAAAATGAAAAACATGAATTTTTTTTTAATTTTTTCAACTATTGATAACATTAAAAACTATTATTTTATTGCTTAGTTCTAACACAAAGTATTTAGGTTAAGTTTAGATAACACCATTGTCGATTTTATTATAATAACATTGTGGTATTGGTCTCTAACTTTATTGAAGAACCTTATTGATCCATTATCTAACTCATAATTTTTTTATTTATTTAAATTGTAAAATTATAATCTGAGTCATCTAACATATTTCCTATCGGTAGTATAAAATTCCATTCTAAAATCTTTTGAAGCCTTTAATATGCATTTCTATGACAAGTATTATTACTAATATTTATAATCAATGACATTTAATAATACACTAGTTTAAATATAATTTTATTATTATATCTAATTGAAATATTTTATTTATACGTCTGATATTTTTAGACCTTTAGTTAATTGATATTTAAGAACTTCCTAGACCTCTTTCATGATGTCTGAATATGAATCACTGACGAAAAGTGCGCTTTAAAAAAAGGCTAGACTCATTTTTTATAGTCGAATAAAAAGTCCAAGCATATTTTTAGTGTTGGACAATAAGTCTGAAAGTACAAAACATTTTATGTACCTAATTAATATTTATTTTAAAAATTTAAAAATTCTATACACTTATTATATTTTCGTATAACTAACAAAAATATAACGGAAATCCACAATAGTAGTATAGTTAGGTAACTATTATAATGACAAATTTATATTTTTTCATGATAATTACGATATACTATTTTTTAGATTTTGAACGGAGTGATGAATGTATTGATTTTACAATGATGTGTGTTTTTTTTTTTTCTATTTTTGTCTAAATAACTGGTGAAATTTTCAAGTATCTACGACTTATACTATTTGAATAACAACAAATATCAAAAATCGTTTGAGGCTAAACCGTTATTTAACGCGGTTTTGTAAAAATTTAAATTTCAATCACTCATAAAATTTTTTCGTCTTAGTCTGATAGTTTTTTTTGCAGATAGTTGAAAAAATATTTATGGAGATACTTGTACCAAATTTTCAAATCTTAGTTATAAAAGAAACAATTTTTACGATTTTTCAACCACAAAATTACTTGCAAATTTTCGCAATTTTGACATATTTTGTATAAATTCGAACTTTAAGCACTTATAAAAAAAAATTGTAACTAACGATTTCGGATTTTTTTTTATCACTTTAAGAACAACTTATAAGAAACCATGTATTAAATTTTCAAGATTTTCTGATCGGCCAAAAAATTTTTATCGTTGTTTAAAAAAATTCTTTGAAAATTTAACTGTGTATGGAGAACGCTAATATAAACATTTGGTTAAAATTTCAAGTATTTACATCGATTAGTTTTTGAGTTACAGCAAAATAAAAAATTCGATTTAGTCGAAAACGGTTTTGCGTAAAAATTTTCGTTTTTCTGTCATTTTTTTTTTGTTTTTCTCGATTTTTTTGACAACTGTTTTTTTCACCTCTATAATGCACCAAGGATATCCACTTTTCCATCGGAAACCACCCCCAAACTTTGAAATTGAAACATTATTTCGACTAGTTATGCTGTACACAGACACACACAAAAAAAAAAAAAAAAACACATCATTGTAAAATCAATACATTCATCACTCCGTTCAGAATCTAAAATATAAATAAATATTAATTATATAAAATATTTTATATTTTCGGACTTCCTTTTCCGACACTAAAAATGTGCTCGAATTTTTGTCCGACTATAAAAACTGAATCCGGATATTTTGTCCAACTTTTTAAAATGGACTTTTTGACTGATTACGTCTGAATATGTTGCAATTATTGTCAAACTATTCAAACCCATCTAATCAAATAGTTTATAAAAAAAAATTTAAGAATTACATTATTTGCATAATCTTCTAAAACCTCGTCCTGGACGAGTCGTCCAATATCTTCGTTTCACTAAATTCCCCAATGTCGAAAAGCCAAAAATGTTTATATAATTAAATGTTAAGTGAACGGCCATTCTGCAAGTAATAAGGTTAGAATATAGATAAGCTAAAGGCTATAAACCTTCAAATATCATAAAGTATTCAACTTTTTAAGTGTGGCAGACCACACTACCACAGATATAAACTGTGATGAATATCAGACTATTAGAAATCTATTTATTTATTATAATAATTAAATAATAATAAATAAATAATAAATAATTTATAGCATGAATTATATAAGAATTAAGAATGTTCAAAAGTATTAATAATGATAAGTGATAACCACGATCACGATTAAGATACTATCTTAAATCGTGGTGATAACACAGTTAATCATAAATTTGAAATTTTAATTTGTAGCCTTGTAGGTTATGATTTTAAAGTTAATGTTTTGTTTTGAAGTTTGAAATATGAATTATTTGAGGTTTAATTGTTTAATAATATAATATCTTATAATTATTTTTTCGATTAATATATTCATATTTCGTAACAAGAAATAATAATAATATTTGAATATAATACGTAACTGGCAATAATTTTCAATCCATTAATATTAAATTATATCGTAAGATGTTTATATCCAGGTGTGGACTTCGAATATTAAGTAAGTTAGGACTTCGTACTAAAAGTTTAGCTGAAGGATATCCATCTTCATTAAAATTATGTGCACCGATTACTAGTGCAGATAGGTATTATTGTATTAAACCAGTGGGTTCTTCAGACACATTAAATTATGAACCAAGTACATCAAAACTCTTTGATAATATTGATTATGATTCAATTACTGGCGGTGATGAAGAAACGTTATCAAAATTAAAACGTTTAATCCTAGAGATTGATTTACTGTATGAAAGTGGTGAACAAGTACCTAGCAACCTTAGAATAGATCAATGGCAAAACTTATTACAATTAAGTAGCCGGTCATCCCGAATGAAACAATTAAGATACTTATTTTTAATAGAAAAAAAAAAAGAAAATCGTATTGTGCGCAAATTAGAAAAAAGAGCTGAGCGTTTAGAACGATACGAAAATGAACCAAAAAATGATCACATTGAATATGGATTAATGAGAAATAGTATGTTTCATAGAATTTATGAAAAACAAATGAATTCTCTTTATAATTATCGTTTATGTGAAGCTATGTTGTATGGACAAGACATATTAATTGATTGTAGTTATGATGGACATATGTCACTGAAAGAACAAACAAATTGTGCTAAGCAACTACTGTTAATGTGGTCTTACAATCGTACACATAAGGATCCTTTTAATATAATATTTTGTAATGTTAATAAAGAAAGTACAGTATTCAAAGGTTTATCTAAGACAATACCAACTATTGATGACCCAACATTCCCTTTAAATTATACAAAACAAAGTTATTTAGATCTTTATCCAAGAGAGAAGCTTGTGTATTTGACTCCACATTGTAATGAAGAGCTTAAAGAATACAATTATGATGATATATATATCATAGGTGAGGTTTACAACAATAAAATTAATTTTTAAATAAATAATAATATAATTATGTTAATTTTTAATATTTTAAGGTGCAATGGTTGATAAGATGAAAGTTGAGCCTTTATCATTAGCTAAGGGTAAACGAGATAAAATAAGAATGGCCAAATTACCACTTGATTTATATTTAGATTGGAAACAAGGAACTAAAAATTTAACCATTAATCAAGTATGTTAACTATTAATTTGTTATCCTAAATTAAGATATAATTACTATAAGAATTTGGAAAAGTGTTTGATGTTTAATTCACTAAACATTCATAATTTTTGTATAAATTATATAAAACAAATATTATTCATAATAATAGGTTATGTAGAAAATAATAATATTAATTAATATTTAATATTATGTTTAAACCAGATAAAATGTTATGTTTATGTTTTTGACAATAAATAAACTTTAATTTTGTTTATTATTATACTTATGAATGAATAATATTTATTTTTAGATGATTATGATTATGGCAGATTTAAAAATTAATAATAATTGGGCTGAAGCCTTAAAACATATACCTAGAAGAAAACTTTTAGAAGTTGATGCTTACCAAAGAGGACAAATTGGAAACAATCAAAAAATATCAGCAAAGAGAATTAGAGAAGATTTTAGAAGAAATTCTGTGTACAATTTATTAATTAAAAAGTAGTTATACATAATACATTTATAGATATTTATTTAATTAATTAAATTTACATTGGATAAATTTAAAATTTGTCCGATTCATTATTTATTTTTAAAAAATTTACTTACGATTTGATATACATTAATATATTATATTTGTATATCAATGGTACAATTTATTGTATTATAAAAGCTGTTGATTGTTTCAATTATTTCAAATTTTCTGAATATTGAATTCATTAAATAGTTATTGATTATAGTGTTTTAAAAATACTATATTAGACCATATTAGATATTTTAAATATAAATAACTTTATGTTATTATACATACTCTATATTCTGTTTCTATCTATTTTGTAGGTTTTCTCCAAATAAAAGTAAAAATAAACCATTTTTACTATAATATATTGTTTTAAAATATGTGATATAAGAACATGTTATGTATAAAACATTTTAATTGCTATTACTTTTTACTTATTATACACATCACACATTAATACAATTTTAAAATGCTTATACTTAAAATGTAACGCTATATAATATAGGTTTCCAGAAACCTAACGATCAATCAGATAATCAGTTAATTACATTTTGATAGTCTCACTATTTTGTATTTTAAAAAAAATGTATTCAATTATAAATATAAAATAAACATAATAAATAGTAAAATTTAAATACATATTACATAAACTAATATATTGTTACTTAATAATTTCATACGAGGTAACAGTACATATTATTTATGGTAACTAAAATGATAATATGACAAAAACATAACAAATAATTTAACAAATTTTAATAAACTAATAAAAAAAAACAACTATTGCAGACTCTATAATAAGATATAGTTTTAGTTTTCATGTATAATAATATAGTCTTGGGAAATGTTTATCATTCATTAATAACATATTTTAAAATATACAAAATTTTTATTACAAATTAACAATAGTTTATACTATTCTTCGAGATTAACTTAATTCATAATAATGTGTATTTATTTACATAGAGATAAATATTATTCAGTACTACACAATATAGTTCAGAAAATTGTTCCAAGAGTCAGTTACATTTAATAATAAAAGATTATCAACTGTAAATTTAGAATTATTATCCAAATAATTTATTATTATCTACTATCCATATTTTTGTAAGATTTTACATTGATTATTAAACCATTGAGCATTAATTGTCCTGTAATTATTAACAATTAATACATACTATATTACATGCAAGTGTTTTGGTTTTTTAAAAAAATGTATGGTTAACTGATGAACAACTTTTTAAATTAATAACTATAAAATATACAAAAAATAAATAGTACCTAGTTCAATTTAATCTACGATAAAATATTTCACTAATATATTCAAAACAATACACAAGTTTATAATAATGACTAGACGTGTAAAGAAAGGCACTATAATTACATGAGCATTAACTGATTATTATTTTGATTAAACAACCGCATTGATAACCGCTTTGAGTCTTTTAGTAATATGTCCCTGAACATGTTTTTGTAAATGATCCCGACGGTAAAATGCTTTTCCACACTCTACGCAGACATGTGCTTTTTCTCCCGAATGAACAATATAATGTCGAGCTAAATGTTCATTACGTTTGAAAGTCTTTGGGCATGCTGCACAGGTGTATGGTCTCTGATCACTATGACTTAATTGATGTCTATCTAAGTGTTCTTTTCGTTTTAAACCAGCTCCACATTCCATACATATAAATCTACGCTCTACCTAAACTTAAAATATTGATTGAAACACACAATATGATAGTTGAATACTTCATTTAAGCTTTTTACCTTATGGTTGGCTAAGTGATGTTCCAAAACTGTTTTATCAGTATATGCCATTAAGCATTCAGAGCAACAATATAGCCGAGAACCATCAGGTGATGTAACTATTCTAACATCACCTAGACCTTGTCTTCTTTTTCCTTCTTGTGGAGGAGACAACTATTAAAAAAATATTTAAATTAATTCTTTAGTAAATTGTTGGATTCAAAACAAGAATTATTTTTAATTAAAATTTGGAATTTATTTTCTATATTACCTTAAGAAATTCTCTCAAACTAGTCAAATATTCAGCAACTTTGTTGCCAGACTGTACAGCAGCAAAACCTTCCCATTGACCAAGTCTTTCTTGTTCTTCTATTGTTAAAGGATCAGTCATAGTAGATACATCTACTGATATCCTAGCTTTAACTTCTAGAACCTGTGAGCGACTAGAATTTTTATAATAATTTTGTTTTGAAGGTAACTGTGTTTCCATGTATCTATAATTGTCATAAAACTCATTCTTGTCATGATTTTTAAAAAAATCCACGTTACCATTGAAATGAGTATCTAATTTCAACGTATTTTGAAGATCTAAATGCCTAGGATCAAATATGTTACTTGATTGATACCTAAAAAATGATAGTTTACATTTTAATTTCATATTCTTTATAGGTAAAATTAGAATTTGTTCATTATTACCTGACATCATTAACTATTTGTGGAAAAACAATGCGGTCAACAATATTTGAAGTTGTTGGGTGGTGAAAACGTGGTAAACAATTTTTATTTGTTGGATTAGAAAAATGATTTTGGTGCATTGTGTTTAATGAAAGAATTTTATATCGATTCAAATAATTAATAATTGTAAGGAATTATTACATTTTATATAGCTAGTCTAAACTGTGAAACTTAACAAAAATATTGATTCTAATATTAATTATTCTTTTATATTAATATAAACCATAACAATTTTTATTAAAAATAAATCATAGAAAATCATTAAAAATTAAAAAACTAGTATTAAATATAAACTATGAAATTTAACAATAAGAATTCACATATAAATGAAAATAAATAAATAATAATAAAATAACTAAATTATATTACGTAATTGTAGATACAATTTTTATGTTATTATATTTAATTTTTTTTAAATATAAAGTATATTTATTTAATAAAAATTAATAAAAAAACGATAATCGTATTATACAACTGATGTTTTATTTTACTGATAAGAGAACAACAGTAATGGCGGTATATAGTGTTTAATATCTATGTTGTTGAGTTGCCGATATCATACTCCCCAATCCTCATTCCTCAATCTCCAATATACCTATAATATTATTATAATTTTTTATTCAAATTTCATTATTATATATTATATTACAATATTTAAGATATGTAACTTCCTAATAACTATTTATTTTTTATGTTTGTCAATAAATCTTCCTAATTGTCTATAGGAGTAATTAAATAATTAACACATATTGAAATATTATTTATAGTTGTATAAAAAAAAACCAAGATATTTTATTAAAGAATTCATGCATATATTAAAAATTAAAATCGGTTAAAATATAAATTTACTGCGATTCGGATCCACTTAATATACTGACTACTGAGTGTTCACTATTCTCGGAAACAGGGTGCTCTTAGCACTATCACTCATGTCTCATTATCTAGTAAATATGTTTCAATTCTGTTTTCGAGACGTTAACTAGACTAATTGGATCATACATTTCTACGACCTAAAATTTGTTTAACTCATGTATTTTGCGCACACGTAACACAACTTCATTTTTTTTTTTTTTTTTTAATGGCAACCCCTATTATCGAATTAATCGATTTTTTTCAAGTAATTTTGATCTATTAACTTGGGTATCATTAAAAAAAAAAAAATGTATTAAATTTGAATTTTTTTTTATTTGTATTAAATTTGTAATTTTTTCGTTCTAAAAATCATATTATGACACATGATTTAATATTATAGTAATAAATTATTTACTATTTTTCAGTTATATTATTACACATTATTAAAAAATTAATTATAAAACTATATATGTTTTCCGAAAATAAAATACTAAATCTCTATTATTTAACAAACTTAACCTATACATTTTTATTCATATTATTAAATTATAAATTAATAAATAGATTAAAAATAACTTAATTACCTATATGGATCGACTGTAAACAATAACCCGATTTTCAATTCTTCATCTAGTAATAAGTAGGTATATAAAATTAAAAACTATTAATTTGATATTTACAAGTAAATAGTCCTGGTTTATAATTTCAGTTTAAATTGTTTTAAAATTGATCGATTAGTATAAGTAAATACAATTTCCGAATTTAAATCTTATCCGAGTCATTTTCTCGAACTATTTACGAAAATATTGTTTCATATTCACTTTACAATCCCATTAGCAATCTCCTTAACCATTATTCACTACCAAAAATGAAGTATTATACTTATATTAGTGAATACGACTAATACGAGTAAAACAATTAAATATTGATTATAAATACCAGGGCCAGTGCCTAATGTGGCCAGTAGTTGTTGTTGCCAAAATTAAACAAAAAATAATTGGGTAATAAAAAATGTCATTCATAATAATATTGAACAAATATTTGAAATATTATTCTCGATGGGCACATCGATAGTAAATTTAGTGTGGAAATACTGTCGGCCAAAATACAGTCTAAACAGTAAACTGTACGACATTTTATAAATGAAAAGATGATATTCTAAGAAATTGATTATGTTTTAATAGTGTAAAAAATTAATTTTGATAAAAATGTTCATCACTTTGTAAAATATGGCTTAGAAAAGAGTGAGATCTAAACACTTATATCAAAGAAATAACGAGCATAAATTATGTAAAAATCATTCATTAGTTATATTTTTATAATTTAAACCAATCTATTTGGCTAAAATTTCAGGAGTTTGGTTTAGCTGTAAAATATAAAGAAGACAAAAACTTCAATCTGATAATTATAGTCTATAGAACATTAGAACCAACAATGTGGCATAGGGGTTTATTTATAAATTAAATTTAAAAGCATTAAAAAAATTAGATATTCAAAATCTATATTCATATTTCGTATCGAGTCTTTACAAATGTTCAATAAATCTGTAGTAACAGCATTGAGAAGAAAACTATTAACTAATCAATATGAGAATAATATGTATTGTAATGAATTTAAATTGTATAACGATAATGATATTTTCCTTTTTATTTTATATAATTAGCATTCTAAAGTAAATAATTGTAATACTTATTGAAATTTGTATTTATATTATAAAATAATAATTAACCTATAGGTACTGAAATTGAAATTTAATATTTTTTTTAAATAATAAGTGATTATGAAAATAATTTTAATATATTATTGACATTTGAAATTTAAAAGAAATAGTGACTGACTGAATATTAAAACTTAAAGAATTATGTAAGTATATTATATTTTTATATAGTTCAGTTATATCAATTAAAAATTTAATTTGACAGATGATTTTAAATACCGGGGACCAAACGTCCTATGGTTAAATAACGTTTAACATCGGGGGCCAAATGTCCTTTCATAATAATTGACGGGGACGAAACGTCCGTTTACTGATTGCACAATATTGTAATTTTTAGTTTTATATATTATTATCTTTATTATTACAAAAAGTTTTGGAAAATTAATAATTATAGTTTTCTTTCGTTTTGTGAAATAATTACTATGACAACCAAACTATAAACAAATAATAGTTAATAATATGACTAATATTACCTAGTGCAAAATAAATAATTATTTTTTTCCGTAACTTTAAAATGGATAGAAAGAGAGTTCAGATTTCAGATGAAGAGCACACGTTACAAAATAAAGAAAAAATCAGAGAAAAAAACAAACGAAAATATGAAGAGTATGTTTATAATTTTTTATTCAGAATTTTTATGTTAGTTATCGCCACATAAATAATTAATATTATACGTATTTTAAATTTAATATCTACATATAATTAGGTATCACATTATTAATTACGAATTTACGAATACTACGATGTAGAGAAGTTACAATGTCTTAAGTCTTCTCTACATCAGTCTTGTGTTAATAAGATTAATTTAATTTTACATGATGAATGATGATATAACAATATTATGAAATTCCAGCACTATATAGTATATAGTATATACTATTTTTCATAGTATAAGGAATAATTATATAGTATAGTATATTCCTTATACTATGCTATTTTTTTTTATAGCACTACGATAATCGGATAATATACACTTTCCTTTCTTAGTTTCTTATCAAATATTCAAATATCAATTATAAATAATTATAATAATATTATGTCAAAACTCTAAAATGAACCTAGTAACGGTTTTAATAATAATAAATAATAAATTTACCTTATCGTTCTTGATTTTCGATCTTGATCTTTCCATTGTGGCTTGTAGAATATTTTGTAGTCTATAAATGATAATATGATTGATGAAATGACGTTTGTTTTTCCACAAGTTAATAAATAATAATATTGTAATTACATTAATTATTGAATTGTTTTAGTTAACGAAATATCTTAAAACAACTTCTTAATTCTTATAATATTATAGTTATTTTATGATGTTGAATGGTTATTTACATTGGTATAGGAGAGTTAATATTTCTTAAAACTACACAATTAAAATTTTATAACCAGAGTAAGTGTATATCAATTACCTATTATCATTAATATCGTACAAGTTTATTAGGTCATTTACGTAATAAATTTAAACTTTCACAAAAATATTGACCTTTATATTATTTAAATAATTGTTTTTATAATAAAACTAATAATAATTAAAATTATATACTTATTATTATTTTTATTGTTTATGTAGATGTTCAATTTCAATCAATATTAGTGTTTATGATGTCTGAATATCTTATTTTATATTTTAATGATACTCTATTAGATTTTGCATATTTATTACTATGACAAATATTCTCATTCAATATTTTTTTTAATGTATAATTCTTAGGACGAAAAATTTAAAAATTGATATCATGGAAAATAGTTTATTGGAAGCAATTAAGTCTGGTAATATGGGATGCCATTCAGAGTTGACCATCATACCTATATCACAAAGTTCAAAATCCAACAGTCAATATGCAGTTTCTTCTACTTCCCCTCAAAGTACAGTATCATTATCACTAGTACCAAATACTAGCAGTGGGAAATCAAAAAATAAACACTCATTGCCCTCAAATGCACAAGGAGGTGCACCCCGCAAGCGTGGAAAATCTAGTATGCCTCAATTAAACCACATGGTCAATGATATGAACAATTACAATCCACTCTTAGACCTGACAATGAATCGCAAACATCATAACTATCCTAATTATAGTGCTCAATACGAACAACAATGGCCGTTTAATTTGCCGTTTAACTATCCTGAATTGTTAATGAATTTTAGTCAAGTTAATAAAAGAAAATCATATGCATATGAACAACCTAAAGAAAAGACTGCAGTGAATTACAATAAAGAAAATACACAAAACAAAACTAAACATTATAAGCATGAACATATGCCTCCACCATCTACAACTGCCGACCGAATATCTGGTCAATTAGAAAATGTTGAAAAAACATTTGATATTGATTCTTTAAGTAGTGAAGATGGCTGGGCTAAATATAGAGAGTTATTGACGGTTATTGAAGAAATGTCTGGGTCAATAAGACCAATTTATACAGGTTGTAAGAACTCTACTGAAAGGTTGAAAAAATCAATTCATAAAGCTAAAGCATTAGTAAGCGAATGTTTAAAAGAAGTTGAAAAAGTATCTAGACAACTTTAAGTATCGTAAATTTTACAGAGAAATATTATAGTTAGTAATCAAATAATTTAAAACAATTATTGATTTTTTTCTTTTTATTTGAAGACAGTAAAAATTAAACTTACTATTTACTAAATCATTGTAATAGATCAAAGAGATTATACCTAATACTTATATATTTTTAGTACCAATGGTTATAAATAACAAAATATAAATAAGTATAATTTAAATAATATGTTTTTACTTCTTGGGGATTTAGTTTTTAATTTTTGAAACTAAAATGAACGTATTTTCTTTTAATGTATTTAGAATATTTTATGTAGCAAAATTTTTACAAAAATTGGAATTTCAAAGCTTTTCTGAATGTCAATGTGTTTTTTTGCATATATATATATATATATATATATATAATGCGTATGTATAAAACAATTTTATTAATCAAGATCTTATTAATTTAATGACTGACAGTAGTATAATTAAGGGGTAGTATTACTAGTATTTTTCATATATATATAAAAAAATATGTTTTCAACATAATGGTAAACAAAGTGATAATGATATTTTCTGAGGCCTTTAAATTTAAAATCGCATTTTTATTCTACCAGGGTATCTGTTCAATTTTCATTATTTTTGTTAGACTTTATGCTTAAGAATCAAATGTTATACAAATATTTTTAAGATTTTAGTTATAACATTTATTTGTATTATTTTTTTAAACTTTTATGTATATTATACAAAATATTTTATTTAACTGTACAAAGTTTATACTAAACGGGTATTAAATTAATTATTTTGTAATGATTAGACACTATTTAAAATCATATTTTTAGATACACAATCTGTATTTGATCATTTTTTAATATAATTTTGGGTAGGTTTATTATATTAGCTAATGTTTATGGGATGAAATAGATTATTTCGTTTTATCAGTAAAAAAATGATAATATATTTTTACAATTATGAAATTAAGTATAGTAATTATATATATATAGTATATTTTAAAAACGTTTACTCGTATACAATTTATAATGTAAATTACAATATAATATAATTCATCAATCAATTTAAAATGTAATTTTTTAGTGTGGTAAATGCCTTTTTCTTAGCATAATGTGAATGATTTAAAATAGTATTTATAGTTAATTTAGATACTATTCAACAGGGTTTACCATGCTTTAATTTTTTTACAAAATGTCAAAAAGACATTATTGAATTAAAACATAATTAATTAATTTTTTAAATGTACTATAATTTGTTGTTTCTTTGTTGTATAAGAAATTTT
The DNA here is from genome assembly GCA_020882235.1 of Schizaphis graminum. Classification (NCBI taxonomy): domain Eukaryota; kingdom Metazoa; phylum Arthropoda; class Insecta; order Hemiptera; family Aphididae; genus Schizaphis; species Schizaphis graminum. Next base: position 92,716,055 of record CM037032.1, read on the forward strand.
AGTAAATAATATTTATAATCATTTGTTCCGTGTAAAACCAAAAAAAAAGAGTAATTAATGTACAAAATTAATTTTGTATTAATCAGTATTAATTAATATTATATGACATACAGTTATATTATTGATACCCAATAAGTTTTTACACAATTATAGGTATTAATAAAGTAAATATTTTCACTATATTCAATTTGTTAATCACTCAATTGTATTTTGTATTATAATTTATATTAATATATGAACATAGTATAACATTTGAAATTGACTAGTAAAACTATATTGACTATTATATTCTTTTGTTTTCTTTAATGTCATATTTCCTATCAATTAAATCCTTTTCATGGTGTATAATTTTTTTTTTTGATAATATGCCTAATGAATAAATCAGCTATGTTTACACCGAAAATAAAAAATTATAAATTTTTTCGTTTTTTATAAAGTATTGAGTAACATACATTTATATATAATTTAACAATTAATATTGATATTTGAGTGTAATATAGCATTTGAGTGTAAATGTCATTGAATAATATTTTTGTTAACTACGATGTGTAATATAGCTAAAATTGGTGACTTGAATCTTTATTCTTTTTACAATTGTAATCGTGTAAATTGTCTTAGTTTTAATAGACATACTACAATAGCGTTCCACTAAGAACAATGTTGATGATAACAATCATTTCATATACGTTAATAATAATATTTTTAAACAGTAATTCGTCAGTCGTCACTATTCAATATTTTTATTACGAGTCGCGAAATTCAAAATTTCTGAGCAAAAAATTATTTTGAAATAATTATAGTTATTTGATATTTGGATTCATAATTTTATATCAATTTTGTTAACAAAACTGAACACTGATAAAATGTTCTACGGTGTGAATAACATTAAGTACTCATTCGTATTCCAGTTTAAATTTTTCAAGTGTATGTTTATCACTTTTCTTATTTATTTTGGTTAAGAAATAATTTTTTTTTTAAACCAATTGCTCTTCAGCCTTCAGGTATTGAGGTAATGTATATCTAAAATCTAAATTTACATTTGTGTCACATAGATACGTAACGGCGTAACATTAAACTTGACAATGGTGCGACGTACCTATTTACGATGTTTATATAAGTCGTTAATACGTTAAAAAATTAGAATAAAAGTACAATATTCATAGTACAAAAATAAAGACAAGTGTCGAAGTCAAGTACATTAAATAAACAGTCAACAAATAAATAATAATTAATAATATATTAAATACTGTTACGAATGGTCAATTATGATTCATAGATAATAAAATAGGTTTTGATGATTATAATATTTGATTCTTGATAATAAAATATTATAATATATAATTAGCTATAAAAAATAACAATTTATTATTTATTTGTGTTTACTTTCAACTTTACATTTCTTTTATTATTTAAAATAAAATGTACAAATGTTTTAAGTTTTTACAAAACGTATCTAACTTTGTCTACATAATTGGTAATAAAAAAGTTTAACAAATATTTTCGTGTTTCTAACTTCCTATACTAATAACAATGTTTCCCGCCATTTAGTATTTACCATTAGCTATCATTATTCATTTGCTTTGTTAGGAAATATTAACAATACTCGAGTCTGCTGAATAAATTTACCATGTATTACCCATTACTCGTCAAGTGTAAATTTTGTTAATCCGTTAATGTGTAATGTGGTAACTATTTAAGTATTAACTCATCTACATTTATAGTATTTATATTACTACGATTACTACTACCATAGTGGCACAGTATTATTTTAAATTTCAGCGTGTCAGTGTTCAATGCTTGCATAATTTTTGTTTCAACTGTTTAAATTAAATTAAATTAAATTTTTTTGTCAAATTGTGACACTTTTTAACAACTTTATAGTAGTTTTACTAAAATTTTCAAAACTTTATTAAATAAATATGGAAGGATTTGATACACCTGGTATATTTTTTTCTGATACATTCGGCGATGATGACAATTTGGCGTCATCATTGTTGAACGCAAGATCAATAAAAAAATCGTTCAAAGAATTCCTAAAAACATACAATGAAGAAAATTTTAACTATAAATATAGAGATTCATTAAAGCGAAATTGTAACTTGGGTCAATATTGGATGGAAATAAATGTCGAAGATTTAGCTGGATTTGATGAAAATCTTGCTGATAAATTATACAAACAGCCAGTGGATCATTTGCCAGCATTTGAAGAAGCTGCGACAGAGTTAGCGCAAGAATTGCTTGCATCTGATAACTTAGAAGATATTGAGCATATTCAAATATTATTGTCAACAAATTCACTGGCTTCTTCTCTGCGTTCTATTAAATCTGAGTCAGTTTCTCGGTTGGTCAAAATTCCTGGTATCATAGTATCGGCGTCAAGTATTCGGGCTAAAGCTACACAGATAACATTGCAATGTCGATCTTGTCGTAATGTAGTACCACATTTACCTGTAAAACCTGGCATGGATGGTTATATTTTGCCAAGAAAATGTACAACTGAACAAGCAGGCCGGCCACAATGCCCTTTGGACCCGTATTTTATTATACCAGACAAATGCAAATGCGTTGATTCTCAAATTTTAAAATTACAAGAATTAAGTGACTCTACTCCTCAAGGAGAAATGCCTCGACATGTACAATTATATTGTGATCGTTACTTATGTGAACGTGTAGTTCCAGGGAATCGTGTTATGGTAGTTGGTGTTTATTCCATAAAAAAGGTAAAATTCATATAAAAAATTTAATTTAATTTGTTCATATTTTTTAATTTTAAATGAATATACTTTCAGGTTAAGACTTCAAAAAAACAAAAACTTACTGAAAATTCTCGTACTGTGGTTGGTGTGCGTGCTCCATATTTAAGAGTTTTAGGATTTCAAATGGATGATCAGGTGGGAGGTTTCACTACTTCAATTCCAACTTCTGTTGAAGATGAAGAATTATTCAGAAAATTGTCATCATCTCCTGATATTTATGACCGTATTGCCAAGTCAATAGCACCATCTATTTTTGGGTTTAGTGATATAAAAAAAGCAATAGCTTGTTTGCTTTTTGGAGGTTCTCGGAAGAGACTTCCAGATGGTTTAACTCGTCGTGGAGACATAAATTTATTGCTTTTGGGAGATCCTGGTACAGCTAAATCACAACTTTTAAAATTTGTACAACAAGTTTCACCTATTGGTGTATACACATCTGGTAAAGGTTCTTCAGCTGCTGGACTTACAGCTTCTGTAACTCGTGATCCAACATCTCATAATTTTGTAGTAGAGGGTGGAGCAATGGTTTTAGCTGATAGTGGTGTTGTTTGTATTGATGAATTTGACAAGATGAGAGAAGGTGATAGAGTTGCGATTCATGAAGCTATGGAACAGCAAACCATATCAATAGCTAAGGCAGGCATAACAACTACTCTTAACAGTCGTTGTTCGGTTATGGCGGCTGCAAATTCAGTATTTGGTCGGTGGGATGATAGTAAAGGCGAAGATAATATTGATTTCATGCCTACAATTTTATCTAGGTAATATGATATTTTGAGCAATTATTATGTTTGAGAATAAAAATATAAAAAAATTCATTTAAAATCTCAAAAAATGTACTGCCTATAAAATTAAAATTTAAAAATTATGAAAATGTAGGTACCAAGTTTTAATGGTAAAAACAATTATTTTTTTATTATATCAATAGTTTACCAAAATTAAAAAATAATTCATCATGTTAAAAACATTTTAAAAATTACCTTAGAAATTAACAATGTCAAAATTTAATTTGTCAGTACTAAACTAAAAATATTTTTTCTTAAAAGTCCATAGATTATAGATATATTTATTATTAATAATATATTGAATTAATTTATATAGTTGATTATAAATAAATATATTTTTTTTCCAGGTTTGATATGATATTTATTATTAAAGATGAACATAATCAAAATAGAGATATGACATTGGCTAAGCATATCATGAATGTACATTTAATGAATGGTCAAGCCAAACAAGAAGTTGAAGGAGAATTACCATTGGCAACGATCAAAAAGTTCTTGAATTATTGTCGTCAACGTTGTGGACCTCGGTTATCTGAAGAAGCTGGTGAAAAGCTTAAAAGTCGTTATGTAATTATGAGAACTGGTTGTCATGAATTGGAATCTGAGAAAAAACTTGCCATTCCGATTACTGTTCGACAGTTAGAAGCTATAATTCGTATTGCAGAATCTTTAGCTAAAATGCAATTGCAACCTTTTGCTACTGACAGTCATGTAGATGAAGCATTAAGATTGTTTCAAGTATCTACTTTAAGTGCAGCTACATCGGGCTGTTTATCTGGTGTAGAAGGTTTTTCAACCGAAGAAGACACAGATACACTACAGAGAATTGAAAAGCAATTGAAACGCCGATTCCCAATTGGATCTCAAGTTTCTGAATTTAGTATAATTCAAGATTTTTTGAGGCAAAAATATCCACAACGAGCAATAGATAAAGTTATATATTTAATGATCAGGAGAGGTGAAATACAACACATTATGCAACGTAAAATGTTAATTAGATTAAAATAATTATGAAAACATGTAAATCTTAAAAATATTTGCCATTTGCCCATTTTAATGTAGTGTATCAATTAAGAATGTATTTCATATTGTGTTGAAATTCATAAGAATTATAATAAATAATCGATATTTTTTTTTTTTTATGGAATTAGTCATCTTTTGCAAAGGGTATAATGAATGATATTTTTTAAAATTGTCATTATATTAATCCTCTTATAATTCTATTAATTTATTTCCTATGATAATATTTTTGTATTTCGTAATTTATTATATCATAATTTGTAATTTGGTATCAAATTTTTTAAATGTATCTAAAATTTTAGTGAACTAATTACCACTACAAATTTTGATAATACAGTAAAACCTCCATAAGACGGAGATTCGGTAAAACGAACTCCCCTGTAATACGGAAAATTTCTTTGGTTATTTTTCAAATTTCATGTTTATGAACCCCATCAAAACGGAAACCCTATTAACACGGAAAAATTGCATGGTCCCAAGCAATTTCGTCTTATCGATGTTTTACTGTATAAATAAAGTATTTCCAGTCATGAGAATGAATTTTGAATTCAATTTTTTAACATATAAAAATTTATTTTTTTAAAACTATTATATTACATTCTTTTTATTGTGTGTAATAGAGTGGTATTTATTGACAGGGTGTAAATACCTAATTATGGCTCTGCTAATTGATAATTTTTAAAGATGGTGGTGTTACTTTCTTAATATATTTTTAAAAACAATTTATTGTCTTGATTATTAAAAAATAGAAAAATAATGAATTAATAGAATTAATATATAGTTGGTTTTATAAAAAATACAAAATTGTGCATACATTTAAATAAGTTATGTAGGAGTACCAATTTCCACATCATATGCTTCTTGTTTTATTTTATGTATAACATGTTTATTTACAGATTGTAAGTTTCTTAATATAAATATAAAAAGAAATTGGCAGGTAGTTATTTTTATGAAATATTTTTCCTTGAAAAATTGTAATATAAAATATCTAACTTTATAAGTAATTTTAACTTATAAGCTCAAGATTACAACTTAACATTGCAGTATACAGGGTGATTTTTTTATCAAACAACACTCATTATTTCCAAAAGTATTAATGTTTTTGAAAATATTTTTTTACATAGTTTCAAGTTGTTAAAAAAACAACGTTATTATAAAAAAATTATATTTTTAAATATTTTTTATCCTTATAATTTTTTAAGTTTTTTATTTTTATGAATGACAACATAGATTTTTAATTTCATATTCCAAAGCAGAATAATTTTCTGAGTATTTCGATACATAAAAATCGAATTTAGGTGAGTAGTATATTATGAGTTATACTTATTTAAAGTTTAGACAAGCGGAGTAGTGGACAAACATTTTTCGGGGTAACCCCATATCACTCCACTTCGCACAACTAAACTTTAAATACGTATAACTCATAAACTACTCGCTCTAAATTCGATTTTTATGTATCGAAATACTCAGAAAATTATTCTGCTTTGGAATATGAAATTAAAAATCTATGTTGTCATTCAAAAAAGTAAAAAACTTAAAAAATTATAAGGATAAATAATATTTAAAAATATAATTTTTTTATAAAAACGTTGTTTTTTAACAATTTGAAACTGTAAAAAAATATTTTCAAAAATATGAATACTTTTGGAAATAATGAGTGTTGTTTGATAAAAAAAATCACCCTGTATAATATTATTTAATTTTTGTATTTAATCAACTCATATCTGATTGATTTATTAATTTAATCTCAATTTAATTTTCAATATTGTATTAATTGTTGTATAAAACAAAATATTTTATATATTATGTAATATATATAAAAGGTATAATATTATTGTATGCTAATTTGTTTTTATTAATTGTATTAATTATTATAAATGAATGGAATCAAAGAATTTTTTTTTATTTGCTCATTGAAAATGCATAATATTAGAATCTGAATTATAAGAAATTTACTGCAAATGCTTTTATATTAAAATGGTTATTTTTTAGTATAAAAATAGCTGATATCCACTTAATTCCTGAGCTATGACTATTACACATGAATTCAAATATGGGGGACATTAACTAGTTATAAAGTTTTTTTTAATTTTATTTTTTTTTATCTAGCTAATATATTTTCTAATCATCTTATGAACTTAACTAATTTAATAAAATAATTGAAATTATAATTTTTAAATAATTTAACGTATCTGTTAATTTATTAGATTATTAATTTGAAATTTTTCGTTTTTTTAATTATGTATGTAAATATAAAAATAAAATTCAATAGTATAATAATACAAACATTTTTATTATTATTTTATTTTATTTTTTGATAAAATAATTATGTTGGTAGATATGATAGGCATTTAAATCCATAACATATTCATAATAAAAATATTACTATAATATATATAATATATATAATATTTGTTGTACACATTTTGAAATGACCTTGTTCCTTATGAAATAATATAATTTTATTATACTAAATATATTAATTTAAAAAAATAAATCATGCAAATAAAATATATATTTAAATGTATTAAAAATGTAATTTTGCATATTATAGTAGTATAGTACAGATTTTGATACATATTTAAGATTTAGCTAACTTATTTAATGCTAAAACTTCCAAGCCCAGTTAATAACATTGTTATTGTCAAATTTGTAATAATATCGTCAGTGTTATGAACATTTTGTATAAGATGATTAAAATTATAGAAGATACTTGTTAGAATAACCTTAATTGAGTAAATTTAAAATTGATTATTCCATTTTATGATACTATTTACAGATGTCTATGAACTGTAGTGTGGATCATTTTGCATCATATGATACTATTTACCCTGCAGATACTGTAGAATGGTGTCCAATACCAGAATATAACAATGTGCTTGTTTGTGGAACTTATAAACTTGATGAAGCAAACAAATCAAAAACTGGCACTATTAATTTATTCTCTTTAGACAATCAAAAGATTAAATTGGTTCAGAGTGTCTCTGAAGATGCTGTGCTAGATTTAAAGTGGAATCCTTTTATCGTTTCTGGACAAATATTATTAGCAGCTGCATTGTCAGGCAAGCATGTTAGTATATATCGCTTAGGTGAGTTTTCAATGAATAATAATCAAAATGACAATACATTTAGTTAATTGTTACATATTTTAGAAAAAAAAGGTACAGATTTATCTTTAAGTTTATTCACTAGTTTTGATCTTCCAAAAACTGATGGTGAATCTCATATGAGTTTATCAATTGCTTGGTCATCCCTTTATGAGAATGGATCACAAAGTATTGCATTTAGCGATTCTTGTGGTTATATCACTTTAGTCAATTTAAATGACCAACTTATACGCAGTTTCAAAGCTCATAATTTTGAATCATGGATTGTTACCTACAATTATTGGGAACCCAACATATTATACACAGGTAAATTTATTATTAGTATTACAAATTTTAATAGTTGTATTTAATTATTATCAAGGGTATGATTTTGGGGATTAGGGTGTACGGTTGCAATATTTTCTATTGAGTTGCACCCTGATGAAATAGTGCACAATTATTTTTTATCACTTTAAATTACATTGGTTATAAGCAAATATTTTGTTATACATTTTTATCATAAATTAATTTTACTATTTATACTGATGTATTGATTCGGTCCATGATGTATGGAAATAATTTGAAGCAGGGTAATGTATATATATTATGTAGTATATCTAATTTTATATGGCCTGCTTAATACCTCACACATCTGAAAAAAACCTGAAATGACACACCCTTGATTATTATCCCTGAATATATAGTCAAATTTTAGTACCTAATTAGTATTTTAAAATTTAATATGGTTTGTAAATATATCAGGTAATTGAGGTACTTTAATATATTTTTATAGGCGGTGATGATTGCAAATTTAAATGTTATGATCAACGTTTACAATTTGATAAACCTATATTTGAAAATAAAGAACATGAACAAGGAGTAACAACTTGCTCATCAAATAAAATCCGAAAAAATATAATTGTTACAGGAAGGTAATTTTTTTTTTTTAATAAATAGCTATGTATTAAATTTGCCAATTTTTTAGTTATGATGAAAATATTAGATTGTGGGACATACGTAATATGAAACATAGTTATAATAATGTAAAAGTTGATGGTGGAGTTTGGAGATTGAAATGGGAACCTAATAAAGAAGAATATCTTTTAAGTGCTTCAATGTTTAATGCTGCTCATATAATTGACACATCGTTTAATGTAGCTAATATTTGTCAATCCTTTGGGGAAAAAATCAATAGACTCTACTATGGAGCCGATTGGTGTCACCAAAACGATACTCAATTCCAATATAACACAAAATCAAAAAACAAAAAAATAATTTCTACATGTTCATTTTATGACCATAGATTAGATTTATTTTTTGTCAATATGAAAATATAAAAATATATATTATAAATGAAATTATTGATAAATATTATTGTATTCATTTTATTTTTTTCTTATACATTACAGAATAAGAATTATGTTAACATTTTTATGTATATTTTTTAAATTGAATATTTACTTATATTAAATAATGAGTACATACAATTTTAATGAAATAAAATATAACATTAGAATTAAGAATTATTATTAAAAAATATAAAAACTATCTACAAAAATTCATCACACCATGCTTTTAAGCATGCATGGCAATCTTTTGATTGTTTTGAATTAGCTTTCACTGTATCTTTTAACCAGTCACAAAATAATTCTTGATCCATTTCTAAAAGAAGAAATTGACCCAATACGTTGTAAGCCTAAATCAAAACATAACACATTCTTTGTGAGTAAAAAAAAAATGAATTACCTTTACTTCATTTATTAGTGATAACAATGTCAATTATACATAATGTTATATTAATTACTATCTAAAACATATATTTTTAAGATGTGACAGTAATTATATAAAGTATGATAGATTATATATAAATATATAAATTAAAAAAGTTCTTGTATAACATACTTTGTTAAATCCTTGTTCTTTTAATCTGCCTGCTAATACAGATCCAATACCAGCAAGATCTTCAACTGGTTTGTCTCGCATAGGCTCCCCAGAGAATGCTTTGTGTTTTTGACTGGTTGTAGATGATGGAGTAGTCATAATTACGATTTATTTTATAATCTGAGAAAAAATTAGCATACAAATAATGGTCCAAACAAAATCGCCAATCGGTATCAGATTATGAATAGTAATGGCATAAACAAAGTAAAAAAAAAATAAAAAATAATAATTTTGAATTTAAAACAAAATCCAGTAAACACAGGATACATCGATACATGAAAAAAGATTATGTGTTAGCTGATAAGATAAAAAAAAATATGTATTCTTGTAAGCCTAAAAAACGAATTTTCATGGAGTCAAATTAAAAAAGTAAGTAAATAATTACTTCAAAAACTTTGTTACAGTTTTACAAATCGTTTTTTTAAAACGACTAATGCAAAAAACATATAAATACATTATTAAACAAATATTCAAATCAAATTTATAATTGTTATATTCTAAAACATAAATGAATATATTATATTAGTATAGTATTATGTCCATGCATACATAAATTGTAACAAAAATAACTTACATTTTAAGTAAAATTCCAATAGGTTAATTAGATTAAAAAAATCATTTATTTAATAAATAAATTATTATTTATTATCTTTATCAAGACTACAAATTTTTTTTAAAATTATTATTATATAATCGTTGAAAACCGGAATATATGACAAAGTTACTTAAATCGTTATTACTGGTAGTAAACTTTTGATTGTATTGTATAATGTGTAGGTGTGTAACGTATGTATAATGTAATTAAATAATGTACGTACTACGTATACTATTTTATGGAAGATGATTTTATAAAACAATTTATTATTTAATTATTTCAAATTAATGATTTGAGTACTGTAGATTCAGATTTTTAGAGGTTGCCGCCTGCCGTTTCGACATAATACACGCCTGGTGCAAACAAGTGGTTCACCAATTTTGAAATAAATACAAAGACGTTGTAAATTTGTGAATCTAACTTATTATATATTTTATTAAATGTCCTTGAATTGTTCAAAGCACCTAACCTACAAATTCCGAGACAAGAATTGCTATATTCAAAAAAAAATTACTTTTTTTGAGAATTTCAAATTGGTTGGAGTCCTCATAGTGCATTAGTGCATAATTAATAATAATTTATTTACAATTAACATTTAGTTCGTTATTTTACAAATTTACATTTTAAGGGTAAGTACAATTTGTTGGTTTTATATACTTGATATATAATAAAAAATTGTGTCAACTTAACTTAAGTTATTGTTAATAATATAGGTATGTTTTACATGGGTAAATTTTTTTTTAGTCAATGTATAATCTATATATATATATGTGTGTGTATGTTATTTCAGATTATGCGTATATAAATTTGATTGTGAATATAGTACGTCATCAAAATACTTAAATATATAATGAAAGACAAAGAGAAACCATCAATATTAAATGTTCAACATCGTACAGTTGAAACAGTCGGACCATGGATATTGAGATATTTATCAGGCTCAACTGTTCAAGATAAATGTTTAACTAATGGTGAAGAAATAGAAGATACAAATGAATCATTTATCGATGAAGAAAGTCAAGCCGATACAATTTATCTAAAAACTTTAGATCCTAAGGAATGGAAAGATCAAGATCATTATCAGTAATTATGAAATATATATAAATTTAATAACATTTATGCATAATTCATAACCATTTATAATAAATTTAGATAATAGACTGAGCCATTATATTTATTACAAATAATGAATGAATTTTTCATGTTTCATTACATAAAGTTTTAAATCTCATAATTGTATTCAATTTCTGTTTCCGGGTTGTAACTTATAACAGTTATAACCAATATTTTACTTTACCTATTAGTTATAAAAAGAAACCATTAAACTATTTAAAACAAGCAATAAATTATTTTACTATTTTCTTTTTAATCAAATATTTTATAGGATTATACTATCAATTTTAGTTAATATACAAATCGGTTGATTCTGTTAAATTACGAAAACACAAAACGTTAGTTTTTTATAAGTATGATAAAAAAAATTGCAAATTGCCTACTGTGTATAATATACATAAATAGGTCCATGTAAATCATATTAATTATTTAAAGCTGAGTTTTTCAATTTTTCTATTATTAAAAATCAAAATATAAATGTAATATAATATTAGGTACACAATTTTTATTAGGAATATGTTTAGTTTTGCTCATGAGCATTTTTTTTACAATTAGTATTTGATAAATCCTAACAATGGTGAGATCTGACGTAGTTGAAATCAAATTTGACCATTATATTTTTATTGTGCCAATATTTGTTCATGTGTACATTTTCAAAAATGAGTGCAAACTTGTAATTAGAAATAGTTTTTTTATTTTATCTAGTGTTTTTTTTCTATAATAATTGAATTAAAATTATTAATTTTTTTTTTATCCAATTTCAGAGTTTTAGGACTATCAAAATTACGATATAAAGCCACTGAAGCACAAATCAAAACTGCTTATAGGCGCAGAGTTCTTAATCATCATCCGGATAAAAGAAAAAAGCTTGGCGAGAAAGTTCAAGGAGATGATGATTATTTTACATGCATCACTAAAGCTTGGGAAACTCTTGGAAATAAAACTAAAAGACGTGCATATGATTCAATTGATCCTAAATTTGACAATAGTATTCCTTCTAAAGAAACAGCAAAAAAATCTGACTTTTTTGAATTATTTGGGCCGGTATTTGTTCGTAATAGTATGTGGTCAGAACAAAATTCTGTTCCCCTTTTAGGAGATATAAATAGTAGCCGTGATCATGTTGATCGTTTCTACAATTTTTGGTATGGTTTCAATTCATGGAGAGAATTTTCATATCTTGATGAAGAAGATCGTGAACAGGCCTCAGATCGTGAAGAACGAAGATGGATTGAAAAACAAAATCGTGCAAATCGTACTAAGCTAAAAAAAGAAGAGAGTACTCGTATTAGGCAGTTGGTTGACTTAGCATATGCTAATGATCCAAGACTTTTAAAATTTAAAAAGGAAGAACAAGAACGTAAAGCAGCTGTGAAACAAGCCAAAAAAGACGCAATTAGACAAAAACAAGAAGAAGAAATTAGGTTAAGAGAAGAAGAAGAAGCTAAAGTACAAAAAGAAAAAGAAGAACGCGAAGCTGCAGAAAAAGCACAACGAAATGCTCTTAAGGCAGAAAAAGATAGTCAAAAGAAAGCTTTGAAAAAAGAACGTAAACATATAAGGGATTTATGCAAAACAAATAATTACTATATACAAAACGGTGACAATGTTATTGAAATAATGTCTGGTGTTGAAAAAATTTGTGATCAACTTTCTGCCATACAGCTTAAACAATTGGCCGGTGCTCTTCAAATAGAAGGTCGTAAAGCATTAATAGAAAAACTTAAACAAATGGAATGTAGAGTTGAAATGAATAATGTTATTAAAAATGATACCAAAATTGTTGAAAAAAATAATAATGATTGGGAAACAGATGATGTTCAATTATTGATAAAAGCGGTAAATTTGTTTCCAGCTGGTACAAACCAACGTTGGGAAGCTGTTGCAAATTTTATCAACCAACATAGTAAGAATGGTGAACGAAATGCCAAACAAGTATTAGCAAAAGCCAAATCTCTTCAAAGTACTAACTACACTGATAATCCTTTAAAATCTGAAATGAATGCCAATGCATATGATCAATTTGAAAAGGAAAAAAAATGTGAATCACAAATACCTGAAGTGGTTTCCGAACGTCCAGTTGGATGGTCAGCAGATGAGCAAAAATTATTGGAACAAGCTCTTAAAACGTATCCAAATGCAGTAAAAGAACGTTGGGATAGAATAGCAGAATGTGTTCCAACAAGAACGAAAAAGGAATGTATGAAAAGATATAAAGAAATTGTTGAAATAGTTAAAGCCAAAAAAGCCGCTCAAGTGTAAAAGTTTATTAACTATTATTTTGAATACATGTTAACAAAACTTAATGATGTTTTTATTTAAAATTTTTTTTTGTTTTGTTAATATTTTTGAACAAAATTAAATTTTTAACTCAATATAGTTTTAATGACCATTAATCATTTGACACAATACAGACAACTTGTAAAATGTATTCATTTTTCTTAAGGTGTACCAATTTATAAAACACTTATAATATTCTGCGAGTCCCTCATACTCTACAAGAAAAGATATTGATGGAAAAACCAGTGAAATTACTTTATCATTTTTAAAAATGTATATATACAGTATGAAGTATAAATATTATTTTTTTATTACTTATGTTCATATTACTTACAATCCAAAATTAATTAACAGTTGAAAATTTTGAGGAGGGGAAGAAGTTTATCAATAAAGCAACTATCTGTTAATGTTTGAATGAATTTTTTTATTAATGATTTTGATTACCTACATATATAAAATATTGTAAAAATACACACATCATTAATAATAATTAAAACAGTAATTATTAATGATCTGAAAAAAAAGTATAATCTATTAAATAACTTAAATACTACGAATTGTGGTTCTTCCTGTAACTATAATTTGCCCCAAATCTTGCACTTCCTTAAGGGCATCATCAAACATATCTCTGGTTACTTGAAATTGAAAAGCTAATTTAGTTTCACTTAATAATTTTTGGTAGTTGAATATAGTAGATTTTGGTTGACTTGATATCACTTTAGTTAAGTATTCTGCAAGATCATGTCGTCTTTGTCTAGCAGCTGAACTCAATCCTGTTGTCAATATTCCAACATCAATTTTTCCAGAAAGAGGATCCGTAGCACTTTGTTTAAGTGCTTCTCTATATAATCTCCAAGCTTCATCAACATCTTTCATTTCAACAACGTTTGAATATCTCATTTTAGCATGAGCTTCAGATAACCGAATCAAAGATTCTAACTGTCTTGGATATGCTGATACTTGTCCTCTACCACTTCCAACAGTTCTCATGTTTACATAATACTGAATAAGTTTTTGCCTGCTTTCCTCATTTAAAATAGGTTGAAATGTTTCTCGCCCATAAGTTATATAATCTTGAAGTAAGCTAGTATCCATTTGCTCATCACGTTCGTAATGTTCGTTTTTGTAATACAAAGATACCAAGTGATTGGCTAATCTTCTATCATACTGCTCATTTTGCGGATCCAACATTAAAAATATTAAATCAAATCTGGATAATAGAGTGTGAGGGAGTTGTATATTTTCGATTATAGTCTTATTTTTATTCCACTGCGATTCACATGGGTTTGCTGCAGCTAAAATGGAAGTTCTAGCGTTTAATTGACAAATAATACCTGCTTTGGCAATACTCAAAGTTTGTTGTTCCATAACTTCATGCAAAACACTCCTGGCCGATTCGCTCATTTTATCAAATTCATCAATGCAACAAACTCCATTGTCAGCTAAAACTAAAGCCCCGGTTTGTAAAACCAATTGTCTGGTTTCTGGATCTCTAATTACATAGGCTGTCATACCGACAGCTGAAGACCCTTTACCGCTAGTATACTGACTTCTAGGTACAATATCATAAACATAAGATAAAAATTGTGATTTACTTGTACCTGGATCACCACATAATAGTATATT
The DNA here is from genome assembly GCA_020882235.1 of Schizaphis graminum. Lineage (NCBI taxonomy): Eukaryota > Metazoa > Arthropoda > Insecta > Hemiptera > Aphididae > Schizaphis > Schizaphis graminum. The sequence continues at coordinate 92,731,257 of CM037032.1, forward strand.
TATTTCAGATCTTAAATGATTTTTCTTTTTAGATGTTTTTCGAGTACCACCAAATAGTTGCATAAGTATACCTTTTTTTATATCGCAATTTTCATATATAGAAGGTGCCAAAGTATTTGACAGTCTATCGTAGATATCTACTGTCTTAGATAATTGTCGTAATATTTCAATTCGTTCCTCACTTATTTTATTTTTTTCTTCTACAGCAAATGATATACGGCTATCATTACTTTTTAAAAAGTGTAAAACGTCAATATGAGTTCTGTATACACTTCGGAAGTTTCTCATTCTAGGATTTACTTGCATTGGAACAGCTCGATAAATACCCGTAACAGATACACGGTCACCAGCTTGCACAGTTTCTATAAGCTCATTATAGGAGTATAAATTTACAGTATGTGGAGTCTGACCAGCAGGCATTTCATCGGGGGATTCTTGAAGTTTAGTCAATTGTTTATCAGTAAAATTAGATTGGTTATGTATTAATTCAAAACAATGATTAGTATTACAATGGGGGCATAGAGTTGGCTCAGCAATATTACCACGATCAATTTCTACAATAGTTGTATAAGAACATACAATACATCGGAAAAATGCATCACGCATCTCAGGTATAATGTCACTACATCGAATTACCATTCCTGAAACAGTTATTAGCTGATCCATATCTTCGGGATTAAGAAATCGCATATTCTTAGTTTTTTGTACATTAAAAGGGCGCACTTGAAGAGCTTTAGTGACATGTGTCAAGTCAGCAGCTGGATATTTAGTGAAAAATACTTCATTAACAACTGTATCAAATACTGGGATAACTTCTTGCGGATAGCATATTAATTGTTGATAAAGTTCAGAATCAAATTGATGTAAGTGAGCACAATTTATATCTACATATGGGATTTCCATTTCCAAAACATTACTTAATTTAGCCATATAATGAGGCAATTCAGTTTCATCGACACAAAATGTTTCAATAAAATTTTGGAATCTTAAACGGCATTTATCAACTACAACATCTGTACCCCATATGACTAAATTGGGAGCAACATCTTGATTTTCATTATCAGGACGAGGAGTTACATTTTCATAATTTGTTATATCCACTTGCCTTTGCCGACGATTAACTGATAAGTTATTTCTTTGAACTGAACCACCACTACGCATTGTGAAACCTGTAGCACGAGAATCTACAGAACTTAGAGGAGAGCCATAATTTATAGGAGAACTAAGGTCTACTTCACTGGTACGTAAACCTTGCAAAGGACTTGTCATAAAACGACGAGCTGGTGAGGATGCTTCAGAGACTATAGCACCCGAACGACGACTGGAAACAGAACCAGGTGTTCTAGTGCGAGGTGAACGACCATTAACTCTTGGGGTCATGTTATTTCTGGAAGGAGTCCTTCCTTCTCTTGGAGTAGTAGTACCATTTCTTGTTGGAGTTCTGCCACCTCTGGGAGTAGTGGCATTATTTCTAGGAGTTTGTCCTCCTCTTGGCGTAGCAGCACTATTTCTAGATGGAGTTTGTCCTCCTCTTGGCGTAGTGGTACCATTTCTTTGGGGAGTGCGACCAGACATATCTTAAATTATAATACAATTAATGAAACTTAATAATCTTCAAGAAGTATAAGTTATATAGTTGTATTTACCTGAACCTTCTGACCTTCAAGAAACACGAATTAAAATGTAATATTTAGTGCTAATATAACTGTAAAATAAAGTGTATGCTATTATTATAATTTGTTATTCGGCAAGAATCACAAAAAACATGAAAATGATGAAATCATTGTCGTAAACTCAAGTCTCGACGTGTTGACCAACGTTGTCACTTGTCTTCAACAAAAACTAAAAGCCTAAAACGTCTAAAACATACATAACTAACAAAGTGACAACTAACAACAAAAAACAATAATAAATATTAATATATAAACAAAATTGGCGGCAAAATAAAAGGAAATTATAAAATCATAAATGATATTTTTAAAGGTTATTAATCAGTTTAGCCATTTATCATACCACCACAAATCTTATCAATATTAATAAGACACATACACTGATAGAAAATTTCAATTTCAATTTACGTTATCTGATAAAAAATAAAAACGACTGCTCAAACAAGACAAGTAAACAACTTACTACTGTCAATTTCCATTTTCCACAGAGTATCGGCATTCGGTTTAAATGTTAAAAAATATTTATGAAATTTAAATTGTAAAACTGTGAATTATATTTTGTTTTTATACATAACTTTTAAAACTTTATTTTGAAGTAAGTACAATTATAACATTTGTAGTACAATAATACGTTTTTATTTTAACTTTTTAATCTATAGTTACTTTATAACATGATATCTGAGAGTTTTATACTCAGCGAATAGTTTTAGTTTATTACGTATCTATATATTATTGTTGGAAAATATAATGAACTGGCAGAGAAAAATTAATAATAATTAAAAACATTGGTTAAGTATGAAATAATAAATATTTTATGATCTTAATTTAAACATTAAACAGTTATATATTACATATTTTTAATTTAGTTTTTATTTTATTTTAGTTAATTTCACTGTAATTTTCATTTGCATAGTTATGAAAATTATGTATAATTAATTTTCAAGAATTATTAATTTCTATTTACCTTTTTTTTTTTTCGGTTTGAATCGACGACCAAGAGGGAACTGCTTTTCGCATTACTTCCTCCCAAATTTCTATATACCTAGGTAGTATAAAAATCTTGACCAAAAACAATTATTATTTTACTTAATTTAAATTAGATTTTTTTTTAAAATACATAAATATATAAATAAGGAATAGTGTATGTAAATGATTATTATATCAGCCATACATAATCTAAAAAATTTATTTTGCTCCAAATAATTTGTATACATAAAATTATATTTTTCTAATTATTTTAAAATGAAATGAAACAAATTATGGTTAATTTGAATAATTTAATTCAAACAAGATGTATGATTTATATGAAATTCTAAGCATATGTATTTTGTTTTGACAGATTGAGTAAGTAAATATATTAAAATTTAAATATATATTTAAATATATCTATATCAAGAAATAAAATGGCATCAAAATCAAAAACTACAGGTACAGAAAAATTAAATCTTGGAATGAAATCAATAATAAGCGAATTTCAAGTCAGTTGTGATAAAGTCAAGCAATTAAAAGACAATAATGAGTTATACAATAAAATGGAACATATTGTTAACACATTATCCAATGAAGGAGAAAACAATAACTATGCTACAAAAATTTTAAACTTCAAAGAATCCGTGGAAAATGAAAAATTGTTTTTCTCAAATAAGACTGGAATTTCTCTTGAATTTTTATCAAAAAATGTACAATTAGAATATGCAGCTAACATTCTACAAGAAACTGGTATTGATGATTATAATGCAAATAGCATATTCACTAAATATTTGTCAGTTATTGAAAAATGTAATAAACAAAAAGAATTAATTGATGACATTGATGAATATTTAAATAAATTAAAAATAGTAATTGAACAACAAAATGATCTTAAATGTGAATTATCTAATATAAACTATTCACTTATAGGCTATATAGCTGAACCTATCAATATAAAACCAATTGAAAGTATACAAACTGTGAAAGACTGTGATGCGATAGTGAAATTGGTCAAAAAAATAACAGACATTGAACAGAAACAAGAAAAAATCTGTTCAGAAACTTCTGAATTAAAATCTGCACAGAAAAAAATGTACCATGGATTACCACCAAATATGGATCAAGCAATGATGGCAGTACAAATAGCAGAGCAAACAATGAAGTCCATAACAAAAAAATTAATGGAAAAACTTTAGAAAATATAATTTTGTAACTGATTTAACATAATGTATCAAATAGTGTTATTTTTATTATTTATTTGCTTTTGTTGTAATTAAAATGTATACTATTTTTAATTACTTTTATTATTTTTAGTAGCAATAAATGTATACACATATTTTTTAAAACTGTTTATATGTTTATATCAATCATTTTTTGTTGAATTGATCAAAATATTGAACGATGAATTATTGTAATCTATCTAATAATGAATTGATAAATAAATATTATTACAAAATATTTTGAACCACCATTTTTCTTTTTTTTCTTTTTTAGTAATTTTTAATCCATTATGAACGATGAAAATACAACTATGGAATACTTATTTCAAGTAGAAAGACAAGCAGAAAAAATACTTTTGAATAAAAGTGAAATGGTTGCTTTGGATAAAAGTAGAAATAGTAACCGAATGGCTATTAGAGCATTAACAAACTCTAAAAAACCAGAAGACAAAATATGGATGGCAGTTGGATTATCCTTGGTAAAAGTTTCTGTTGAAAAAGCTAAAAATATGCTACAAGCAGGTATGCTTATATTGTTTTATTAATTAGTAATTTTTTTTACACAATAATACAAAAATAATTTTCAGATCAAGTTACTTTAAATAATCGTATGAATATTCTTAGAAGCAACATTAAAGTTGAAGTGAATAAATTAAATGATATGGAATATAAAGAACCAGTGAAAGGGTTATTTTTAAATCCACTCACTAGAAAGGAAATGCAAGCAATGAATCAAGTTCTTGGTATAACAGATTAAATTATAAGTGTCTTATTCATAATATATTAATTTAAATGAAAATAAAATAATTTATTTGGAATATAATATATTGGTATATTTGTATGTTAACGCAGTCAGGTAAATTTTTATCTAAATAATTTTACGAATATAATCTATAGTTTATACTAAGCTATTTAAGTATAAATCTTCTGTCAAAGAGCACTGATTATTTCAACAATAATAATAGTTTTAGATATGTATATTTTTACATAATATAGTTTAAAACAAAATTTTTGAAAAAATATAAAAATTAAAATAATTATTCGAGTAATTTTTTAATATTTTAACTATCACTTTTTAGGTCTCACTTACTGATGAGCTTGTGTATGATAACATTGTTTTTAATTTCATATTTCAAAGTATATTATTTTAAGTATTTCTATTTATAAAAATCATTTTGCATTCTATGATTATGATTTATACATTTTTAAATAGTATAATATAACTCAAGATTGTAATAATATTTACATATAATTTAAATTATTCAATAAAATTTACTTTAATATATCATTAAAAAGGCATGTACCATCGTATAAACTTTCAATATATATAATATACATAATATATTATACTATAATCTTTTATTCTTCCTCTTTTATACATTTTTCCACTACATCTCTTAAACTAGGATTTTCCATTGCAGCCGCAACACGTTCCTTATCATTTATTTGTTTGTTAACTGTAAATATAATGACTTAATGTATTGATAATTCATTACAAAAACAAATAATAGTTCATAAACATATAATTACTTTCTTCTTCAGTCGTATGAGCACCTTCTTTGATGTAAATATCCAATTTAATATTCTCTAAAATAGATCTTATAACTTTAATCCTTATACTAAGGCCAATTAATGTAGCTAAGCTGCAATGTGGTACTGTAGGATTAAATTCAATTCGGACAGTATATAATTTCAAGTTTCTTTGATTAATTACCTGCAATTATTATTTTCAAAGTTTTCTTTTTAGTGATTTCCAAATGCTAACAGGTAAAATTATTCATTAATATAATATGATTCTGACACATAAAAATAATCAATTCGGACAGTATGGCATAATTATAAATGATGAATGTTTAGTAATTCTTTTATAGATATTAATATTATACTTTTTACCTATAAAGTATAATAAAGAAGAGAATTAAGTGAGTATTTTAAAATGTTATTTTTTTTTTGTCTACTGCACTTGGTAGTTACTAATTATGCTTAATAGTTTACTTAGTAAAAGTTTTTCACAATGGTGACTAACCCCATAAAGTTGGATGTGTAAAGCAAAGAGATTATTTATATGTACTTTAAGTGTCAGTTAAATAAATGAATAAATAATTATACCTGTTTACCAAATAAAATCACTATTTTGAATACTGACCTCTACTCCATTTTCATACACGACGTTAAGGTCTTCCAGTGTAGCTGGTTTTTCTGGATCCTTAATTGTTCTAATTATATCTGTTCAGAAACAATTGTTAAACCAATTTATAGAATTGTGTAAATATCAAACGTTGAAGATACCTACCAAATATTTGGTCCTTCAATTCTTGAGTTTTTTCTTCGAGTTGTTCATCTGTAGCCTCGATTTCAATTGTGGTAGACGTCGTATTTCCATTGTCGTTTTTTAAATACTTCTCTTGAATAATTTTTTTTGTTTGTTGCATGAGATTAGCAAACATCATCAACAAACTACTTATAGTCAAAATCATGAGCAAATATTTTTCTTTGGACTTTGGTTTCGATAAAAATAAAAATATTATGCATAAAATTGTTTTTTATAATTAGACAGTGTTTTAAATTTTTTTCGTTTCGCACATAATTAGCACTTAGTAGTTACTGATTACAAATAAATCAAATAATACTACTTAATAATTATAAATTATACAATACAAAATATGATTGTATATCCATTAAGTATCAACAACAATAACTGTTGATAAATGATAACCATATCAGTGTTTTTATATCGTCGTAAATCATAATATTTGTTGTGTACATAGATAATAAAGAATGGATAGGCCATTCCTATACTTTTAACGTAAAGTGCCGCGATCCTAGAGAGCAGATATATAATTAACAGTTGATTGGAATCAAAAAAACAAAATCCTGAACCAAATTTTATGTTTGTAATATTAAATTGACCTTAAAATTATATTTATTGATTCCAACTAATTAAATTAATTGTTACTATTATATTATATATTATTAAAATTGTTATTTATTAGTTATTACCGTGTAATTACCATAGATAATAAAGATATATATATGTATTATATTATTTATTATCCATGGTAATTACTGGTAATTATTATTAGAATAGTAATTTTGTAAATAAATAAATAAATAATAATTATTACAATCAAACCATAATTTGTTTTATTTATTATAGGCATTAGGTTCTGATGTTTTAGAAAAGTTAGTTAAAAATGGATTATCTGGGACTAAACAATGTTATTCAAAAGAACTAAAGCAGTTCTCAGTTACATTACAATACTACTCACCTAAGGCTTATTTATATGTTAGAAAAACTTTTAATAATTTACTTCCTAATCCTCGGACTTTGCGTAGATGGTACATGGTAGTGAATGGAAGTCCAGGATTTACTATGGAATCTTTTGAATCAATTTCTAAGATGGCTAAAGACCGTTCTATTTGTTGTAATCTTGTAATTGATGAGATGTGTATACGTCGACATGTAGAAATGGATAGTCAACGTAAAATACATGGTTATATTAATATGGGAGCTGAATATTCATACGATAATGACAATATACCTGAAGCTAAAAATGCTTTGGTATTCCTTGTAGTTGGTATCAACGGATACTGGAAAATTCCCATTGCTTATTTCTTAATTGATGGTTTAAATGGTAAGGAACGGGCAAATTTACTAATGAAGGCTATTGAACTCTTACGTGAAACTGGTGTGACATTGTGCTCAGTTACTTTTGATGGTGCAAAAGTTAATTTAAGAATGTGTACAGAATTAGGAGCAAGTTTTAATGTAGATAATCCAAAACCATTTATACTTAATGGTGAACAAGATAAATTGTTTTGTTTTTATGATCCTGCGCATATGTTAAAATTAATACGAAATGCTTGGAATAATAGAGTTATTATTAAGAATTTTAAGGGAGAAGAAATAAATTGGGAATACATTAAGAAACTTTATGAACTCGAGCAAAAAGAAGGGTTACGTCTCGGAACTAAACTTACAAAAAGACATATTAATTTTCATAATGAAATTATGAATGTTAGATTGGCTGCACAAACCCTTAGTAGTAGTGTAGCAGATGCATTAACCTACCTATCGCAAAATAATGATGAGTTTATTAAGGCAGGACCGACATCAGAATTTATAAAATATATTAATAATGCCTTTGATATTCTTAATAGCAGAAGCAAATTTTCTACAAAACCTTATGGCAAATCAATATCAGATAACACAATACTATTTTATACAGATTTTATTGACAAATTTATAACATACATAAAGGGATTAGAATTTTCTGATGGAAAAAAAATTATCAATTCTAATAGAAACACTGGTTTTGTAGGTATGATAATGTCACTTAAAAATGCAGTAGAAATGTTTAATGATTTACGATCAAAGGAAAAACTAAATTATTTACTTACTTACAAAATTAGTCAAGATCATATAGAAACTACATTCAGTGCTATTAGAAGTAGACTAGGCTACAACAACAACCCAACATGCAAACAATTTCAAGCAGCATACAAACGCATATTAATACATAATGAAATAGTTGGGTCTGAATTTGGCAACTGTTCTATATTGGATAACACTAAAATGTTAACAGTTAATTCATATGTAGAGGAGAAACAAATTGATGATACTTGGAAACCACAGGTTCATCTTTTGGACCATGATTATTTTGAATCTTATATGAATATTTCAAAATTTGTTGAAGATACATCACAGTATATTGCTGGATTTGTAATAAAAAAAATATTAATATCTATCACTTGTCCTACTTGTCAAGCTTCACTAGTTACCAATAATTCAGATGATAATAGAAATACTTTACTTACTATTAAAAATCGTGGTGGTTTAATCTTCCCCAGTAAAAGTGTAGTATTAGTTTGTCAAGAAACAGAAAGATTAATCCGAAGCTATCCACCAACTTATTTCAACAATATTAAAAACAAATTATATTTGTTGGTTAAAATTAAACAAAATTTGTACAAGTATAACAGAGAACTTTTTTCAAACTGCCCTGATCAGGAATCATTTTTAGATACACACAAGAATCAAATTATAAAGTTAATTGTTTTTAAATATGTAGACATCCGTGTATTTCATGAAGTTCGAAAAGTGAATGATACAAATATAAAATCAGGCCGTTCAAGAGCTAAATTTACTAAAATGGTACTCTTCAATCATGAATAATGACAAAATAATTAATTTTTTGGTATTACTTAATATTACTTATTAGGTACCTATGTCGTTATTATAACTTTTTACTATTATTATTTTATTATATTGTATAATTTTTTTTTTATTATGATTTTATTAAATATTAATACATGTATATTATATATTGTACGTATGCACAACTATTGCATAGAAACATTGTTTATTTATTATTTAATTTTGACTATATTATATTATTATAATAATTATACATCATATTATTATCTACCCATTTTATATTTATTTTATTGTAGTTTTGATAATTCCCATTTTAGATTCTGAACGAAGTGATGAATGTATTGATTTTACTATGATATGTGTGTTCACCGTTTGCGTTCATAGCGGTTGTGATCGCGGTAACGAGTACGATCGACGACGACAGTCCCCGGAAGGTTTTCTTCATTAAAAGTTTTCCTCATTTTTAAAAATGAGTGGAATATTAGAATAAAGCTGGAAGTAAAAATGTATTCATGGAATAAAAAAAAAGGCACTTTTGCTTAATTGTGTTCGGGAACATGTGATAAGGGAGCATGGCCTATCCATTCTTTATTATCTATGGTTGTGTACCACCCTAGAACAATAGAATCTATCTTAGTCCGTGTTGTGTACCTACTCGTCAAAAACCAGTTATGGAACAATTATATGAACTTGGAGGCGGTAGTTTTAGCCTAGAACAATGGTTTTAGCGAGTCGGGGGTCATAGAATACAGATTAAGGGGTTAACGAATGTACGAATGTTATCGAATGCTATCGTAATTAAAACGGAGCAGCACCACTGCCCTAGTCGGTAATTGTATGTTTTTTTTTATAAAACATAGTTTGCGGCGTTTGCGCGTTCAACTCGTTCATGTATTAGAGCTACTAAGTTGTTTTATGGTAAAAACACTTATAAACAAAGTTGAAGAGTAGATTTTTATCTAGTTCCGTAAGAACTAAGAAGCCCAATTTTTGATATCTAAAGTATTATCATTGATTATAGAATAGACTATTCTATAATCAATGGTTTATCTTAACGATATAATTTCTATAATTATAATCATGAAGATTAGAGATAAGGAGACCAAACTCCTATGAGCCGCCCGTTTATAAAGCGGCCCGATAAAAGTCGCACGGTTATTCTGCCACCAGGAGCGCGTCGTTCGATTAGAGGGCTACATTTTACAATTATAGCATGTAGACATGTAGTATTATTATACTATATATAATAGGAATTATGTATGTTTTTTCGAATTAAACATGATTTATTATTCCTTGCAAATAATTTATTACTTTATGATTTAGATCAGATCTAAAACATATATACAGAATTAGGGGGATATTGGTTAAAATTGGTTCAATAATAAAAAACAAATATATTGTTATAATTAGCTATTAAACACATGGACATAGATGATTTCCATATGATTATTTATTATTGAATTCATCAAAATATTAAATTTATAAATAGACAATGTATACAATGATAAGGTTTCAAATAATTTGTATTATTATTTTGTATTTGTTTGATTATTTAAATACAATAATTATACATAAAACCAGAGTAATTTGTATTTTTTATTTTTTTAAACATTAAAAATGGTTAAGTGCTGTTTTGTACCAGGGTGTAATACTGGTTATGCTTTAGATGTCAAACAACAAAAATCAATTGGATTAAAAAATAAAAGTTTATTTAAAGCACCCAAAGTAAAAAAAAAACCAAAATATCTTAACCTTATTTATGAATAATAATTTTCCTATTTAATTATTTGTTACATATGTTATTTAGAATACAGAGCTTTTAGCAAGATGGCATAGAGCTATACCTAGAAAAGACAAAATGCTTACAGAAAAGTGCTATATATGTGAATTGCATTTCGAAGAGAATGATATTCTACTTTTTGACGAGACTATCTTAAATGATGGAACAGTCAATAAAATTAAAAGAATTAGACCCATATTAAAAGCAGGGGCAGTTCCATCTATATTTCCGAACTTGCCATTTTATCTAACAAAGCATACAATGAATAGAAAACCTCCTCTTAAAAGGTCTATAAATATTGATAAAAAGATATCTAAACCAAGTCAGGCATGTTTAAATACAGTTGAAAATTGTCATCTAGAGACAAACTTATTGACATGCGTTCCAAAGGATATTTGATTCATCCATCAGATTGTCTTTTTGTTCTCATTTCAACACTAGAAAAAATTACATTACAGACTTTAATTTCTGAAGAATTAAATGTAGACACAATTTTTTCTATAACTTCTAACTTATGGACGGACACAGCATCTTTACCATTTGTTGGTTGTGAAGAACACAATATGGATTTGACAAAAAGTATTGTACGCTTTTTTATTACAATGCGTATGCATTTCATTGTAAGACGCTCAAACTACAATGAAACTACAAAAAAAAAGGAAAAAACCAAGTGTAGTAGAAAATTATCAAAACTTTAGTTCATGTATTATTTATATACATACCATTTTTCATTAAAATCGTAGTCATTATAGAATATTTTGAATTTTAAACTTTTTTTACAGGAAACACCTTTTGAACTTTACTTGTATATTTAAGTATACTTTAATATAAGCAGGTAATAAGTAATGAATGATAATTTATATTTCATTCAAATACAAAAATAATGTACATTTATAGTAAAATACATATAATATGTGGTAAAACATAGCCCTCTAATCGAACGACGCGCTCCTGGTGGCAGAATAACCGTGCGACTTTTGTCGGGCCATATTTTGTATACGTAGTTTGGTCTCCTTATCTCTAATCTTCATGATTATAATATTATACTATAATATGTCTTACTACGCTTGAGATAACCAGATTAAGTTAAGTTTTTAAAAAACTGTTTTTTAAACTTAAAATATTAAATGCTATTACATTGATATAAAAAGATTGTCCGACGGTCCTTTTTTCACACTACAACATTTTTAGGGGTATCGCGAGCACCCCTTCTCTAAAAAATATGTATATTTAGTTTTTTTGGTGAAAAACGGCAAAAAGTGACGGAGGCCGTAATAATAAAATTAAAATATTGATTACTTCGTGTTTTGTGCGCGTAAACTGTTTCGGCAACTCATGTAACAATGCGTGTTACTGTAAACAGTCAACATTGGTATTTTGTACAGTTTTATTTTTCCGAAGACCATTGATTAACTTTTTATTTTATATGTTCCTATATTTGTATTTTTCCAGACGTGAACGCAGCGGGTTGGTTGGGGTTTTTGGATGTTTAAACCCCCTCCGAAAAATCAAGAACAAAAAATAAATTAACTGATCTACAAATGAATAATATGATTATGATATTTATATACATTTTTTCTTCGGGGATGTTATCATCTTTTTAAATAATTAAAATAGTAATGAATAATAAAAATATAATATTAAAAAAAAAAAATAATTACCGCACTTTGACATATTGTGGAACACTGATGAGATTTTGTTCAAATCATATAGCCACTGGTCACATTGATATATATTTATATATATTTTTCTCTTTGGCCAATAGTTGCCACGTGCATGTTTAATTACACGTGCGTTTTGACTTTAACGTACGTGTACGGCGAACGGATGTACCTATATAGTTTGCGACGACGGCAAATGTACGTGAAATTACTGCGGACAGGACTCTGCTGTCGAGATTTGAAGACGTAAAGAGGTATACAGTTAGTCTGCGGACAGCCACCGCACATGTCCTGATACTGTGTAACCGTCGTCCTGTCGGTAATGCTGTCCGTACCGGTCACCATCGATGTCGCACACTTGCACCGGCTGTACTGAGTCCGGAAACGGCAGCTGAGTCGACACTGCTGACATTTTTATTCCAAGCAAATCACCCCGTACTGTCTTTGCAATTAATACGTCGTCGTTACCGTAGTCATCACTATTGGGCCCGAGTCGTGGTCCACGTGCGTACCAATAGCCGCTGTTTGGTCCGTCACGCTGCGATAGCGATAGCCACCGTGACAGCGACGAGAAAATCCAAACAGTTTCAATTGTACATCGCCACCGTGTGTGTACAATAAAATAATAATCATAACGATTATTAGGTACGACTGAATATCACACGTCATGTGCGTTGTTACATTCTAAACGTTCCAATTGTGTGCGGGTTACGAGTATAGAATACCAAAATGGATCACATTGTTTTTGGGTTATGGGTTTTGCGTTCAAAACCGGTTAAAATGGTCTATGAGTTTCTTAATGAGAAATTAGGTAATATTTACGAGTAGTATGGATAAAGCGCTATCGTTGCATTTGTGGGTTTCAGGCATGGAATAAGGTGACATATATTGTTTATATAATCCTACAAATCGGTATGGGTGAAGAAATTAGAACACCGGATTTCGAGATCGTGCAGGAGTTGGTGGACACAGAAAATGTGCCGGACGCCATCATAGTAAGCGATGACGTGGACTGTCCGGTGGTGATCCAGGAGTCGGGCGAGGAGGTGCGTGTCCTGGCAGGTAAGCCTGATCCGTACTTAGTGGTGACAAACGAAAGCGTCGATCCGTTGCCCCGTAGAAGGCGTTTCGCATCTGTGTGGCGGCGGATTAAACTCTCAGCTTTACGGATATGCTGTTGCGTGCGTTGAGACGGCGTCCGCAGAAACCACCTTTTTATCACCACCGAAGACGTCCGATAAGTAGAAAAGTGAAATGAATAAGATTAAAAAAAAAAATTTGCCATATGGATATGGGCTAACAAATCATATGATGTAAATGAATGAAAAAAAATTAATTTTTGAACGAGATTAATATAGAAAACAAAGATAACAATAATAATAAGGAAACAATGAAAAAAAAAGTAAAAAAAAACGTCGACAGGACGACACGAAATTAGGCGGGGGGGATACAAGATGGCTATTCGGTGCCAAAATGCAATATGTTATTGGCCACTTGGTTGCCTCCGCAACGTTTACCGACCTGACCCACGAACAGACGAGTGTCACGAGATCGTTTCGCTCGACCGCACGATACGACGACCGCTCTAGACGACAAGGCGAGGCCCGACAGCTTCGGCCGCGGGAACGATGATTGACGGCGAGCGTCTAGTGCGCGATGTGATGCGCGCATCAAACGGCGGTGCAGACGATGACTCTTCGTCGAGCGACAGAGACCAAGGTTAGGTTAGGTGTGGCTAACCTGCCAATCGACTAATTGGCAACGAAAATATAACATCATGACAACACGAATGTTTTGACGTCGTTTTTGTCTTAAAGTATTTAAATTTCGAAGAATTACCGACGATTTTTAATTTCTTAACAATCTTAACCTATTACCTAATATGTATATGACAACGTAGATGATTTTGTGATCATTATTTTACTTTATCTATTCATTTAATAACTCATATAATATTATAATACAACCGTCCAGAAATATAATATAATAATTTACGTTTACGGAAATCTATGAATTCACCGTATTATAATATTATTCTTAATTCACCAACCGCACAATTCGTTCGTGTTTCACATTGGGACCCCAAACTTTTTATATTTTTTCTATCTTGTATGACCCACGGTCGCCAGTTGACGGACTTGAACAAATAATTTCATTGTGAATTAAAATTTGTCATTTTTTGTTTATAAGCGTTTGTATAATTATACCATTTTACATTATTGAATTATTCTATATCACTTATAATAGTTATACTAATAATAGAAGTAGACTCTTGTTTCTCTATAAATTTGTTTTATTATTATTTATTCATACAATTTATGATGTGTAACTAATTTGGTTATTTATTTTAATTGTTTGGCATGTAATGTGTACTTGGCATGTAGAGAACAACGGCGCCGACCGTAAAAATCCACAACAATCCTCTGTAAACACAGCGACAGAAACTATTGTACTCGGCGCTACGGCGCTTGTGGTGGTTGAGACTACTGTGGCCGGAAAGGTATGGCAGCTCGTGACCAAACTTGACAGCGTCCGTGGTCGAGCCACTCGAGCCAACGTGTCGGAAACGATACTTGAGTCCTCAATGACAACCTGCACCGATTTATACGCTCTGCGACCGTCTATCTAAGCCGGAGAAAAGAACCCAGCGACGTTTGTCCACATCACAGCAGCCACTCATAGCGTTATGGCCGTATCAAGTATCCTTGGTGGAGCGACGATAACGTCCAAACTTACATAGAGTTGATGCACGCGAAGGAGTTGCAGGATAAACTGTTTTCACGTATACGAAAAATACAACGAGGATTGTTAGAACTTCCGAAAAACAAAAACACGATTTCATCATCCTATTTAAAAATCGCCATCTTCGATTAAAGAAAAAGCAGGACGAAAACATTACACGCCAGTGCAAATTATCTTGTTAATGGAGCTAGTTCCGCATCTTGCGTCCCGCATCAAAACCGTCTGCAACATAAAATATCATCATCAAACTAGGTGTGTTAAGTACGAGTAATATGATAAACGAGAGTGACCATTTTTTTTCTCACCTCGCTTTATACGAATATAACAATAGCATTTTGGAGATGTAAAGAATGATCCTAGAATAGAACGTGGCATATAGGTACCACTATGCACCCAAGTGCACCCCAAACAATTTTTATTTATTGTGAAATAAATAATAATCACTACATATTATTCGTGGTTCTAGATTTCTAGTCTTATAATAATTATTATTATTTGTTCTTGTTATAATCTACTTTTCCGGTGCCATCTGCAGCTAATAATAATACCATACCTAGTACAGTACTACAGTAAGTTGAACTAATTTTCGCAAAAAAAATTATATATAATATGCATTATATTATTTCGTAAGAAAATAAATTTTCACCTATTATAAAAAAAAAATGGAGGCTTTAAAGTATGAATCTATTTTACGATAATTTTTAACTGTGGTGAGAAAAACTTATAAGAAACCTTGTACTAATTATCAATATTTTTTACTCAAATAAAAGATAAAGGTAACTTTAGATATTTATTTCAATTATTTTCGATAAAAAAAAATTTCCTGAGTCTAAAAGCTTAAAAATGTAATGGAATATTTCACACAAGTTTATAGTCGTCTATACTATGTTTTTTATACGTTTAATATTTTAAAGTTTAAGACAGTATTTTTTCATAGTTAATAATTTAAGAATATAAAATTTTTATTTTTGTGGGGCCTGCAAATTTTGTTTAATTTGCGAATGTGTCCAGAGACATATAGTCGCTACACTCTAGTGTGCTCTAATCGAATATAGTTAAATAAATTATTATTACCGACATTAATTTTATTTACACTAGCCCAAATTGGTGTAGTTGCGACCTGCGGCACTGATTAATAAATAATAATAATTGTATTATATTATTGTGTGTTAAACATTATACCTATTTTCTATATATTATAAAACATTCCTAAAAACCAGTCCAAGTACTTGGCTCGTCAATAATTATTTATTTATTACTAACTTTCATTTTTAAGAAGAATTTTTACTGATTGACATATTAAATCTATTGTTTCTGGCAGTCTGGCACGTCTCATATTTGATTGTGCATACATTTAATGTAAAAACGTATTTGTATAAATTAATAAAAAATTATTATTCCTCATATTTTTAATAATATAAAATCAGGGGTATACGTAATAGAATTTGTAATACTACGGAATTTGTCGAAAAATCATCAACGCACATTCTCCGGCACCTCGTTTCCTGTGACGATCTCATGGGTGTCGCGGGCTCTGTTATATAGACACGTTAGACCACTCAGCATGGCGTCCAAACGAACGACACCCACCTTTTACGATCACGCGACGATGGCTACACGGTGGCTAGCAGTACCGGAGTGGACAACGATGCTGCCTTAATGACACCAATAGCACTTATGGTAATTTCGTTACTGATTTACTAGAGCTCGACAATTAATCGTTACGGAACAATGCGACCGACTGATTGGTAGACACGAAACGTTATGTATATAACGGTTAGTTAAAGCGAGACTGCGTGTACTGCATTGCATGTGCAAAGGTAACGACAAACGGTAGAGAAGTTGGCGTGATGCGATAATCGAACAATCGGCGAAAAAGCCGCGGACAACAATCATAAAAATATTAAAAACGTACTGAAGCGTCTAACACCGAGTACCTATATTATATAGGTTGCCATGAAGTAGTGGCACACTCGGGCGCACGTCAATATTATAAAAACAACCAGGTGTGTACGAATAGGGGGCGCGTAAAATATTGGAAAATATTTTGTCGGAACCGTATTCTGTCGGAAAAATATTTTGTCGTAACCATATTTTTCAGAAAAATAATTTTCCGACGAAATATTTTTACAACAACATACGGTTCCAAAAAAATATTTTAAAACGAATTATTTTTCCGACAAAATACGATTCTAACAAAATACTTTCCAATGCATTATTTTTCCGACAAAATAAAGTTCCGATAAAATACGGTTCCGACAAACCACTTTTAGACAAATTACAGTTCCAACAAAATATTTTCCAACAAAATATAGCCCCCCGTACGATACGTCGCATATTATGATACGCGCCCATGTGAAACGGGCCTTAATATTCGTAGGGGGACTATATTTTAAGGCCCGTTTCACATGGGCGCGTATCATAATATGCGACGTATCGTACGTATCGGTTACATGCATACGCGCGCCACTCCGACGATGGCGCGTATGAACTCAATCAGTGTAAACAAAAACCGCGCGCGTACGATAGGTCGCGTATGGTACGCGTCCATGTGAAACGGGCCTTATGCGTCGCAACGTGGGCGAAGGCTGACGAACACAATCCTGGGCGCATAAAAATAATACGGCGACCGATAAAGAAGCCGATCCAAATATCGCAAATGGTATTTTTTTTTTTATATACAATTATGTTGACGTCTCACCGAGATATTGTAAAAGTAAAAAAATAAAAATAAATCAAATATCGTGTGATATGTGGCATTACGTAAACTCGCACTGTACTGTCCGTTACAATTGCTACAACTTTATTTATAATATTTCAATCTATCAGCTTTTGATTCATTACTTGATACTATACCGATTAAAAAATACCAGTATGGTTAGATACCAATTTTTTTATACTAAGAGCCATATTTCTTAGCTCTCTTACATTTGTGTCAATTAAGTGAGCAGCTAAATGTCATGAAGGAGTATGTGTTAACTGAAGTCCAAATATCAACGAACAACCAGACAACTCCGTGTAGTCCTTAAGTTCTAATAATTATTGAGACTAGGGGAACTTTAATAAGGTTAATAATTAATATCATACTTCATATGATGCAACAAGTAATTTATAAATAAAAATGGTTTAAACAAAATTAATTTTTTCATTAAAACAATTTTTACTCTGTCCAGAAAAATTCATGAAAATGGAGTTATCTGGTTTTTGCATTGCCTCATTGGACCCTTAATTCAAATATAAAGGATAGTATACTATACTGTATACAGTCAGATTCTAACAGTACCTATTATCATTTATTATATATAAGATTAAATATTCATGTATTTATTTTAACTTACTTACCTATTTGTATCTTATTTAGAAAAATAGCAGCCACCATTCTGCATCTAGAAGTTCAAATATGAACTTGGTTATTTCTGGTTGGAATTTTCCTCACGCTTGTAATATTTATTGGATTCTACGTCTTTATTTACATACAATCAGATTTGATTAAACGTTTGGATGAAAACGTTACTCAACCCACGTCAGTTAACAGAATTTCTAATGACCACTGCGGCCGCCGCAATTGGTTCCAACCGTTTTGTTATTTCAACAATATCAATGATCCAACGACCGAGTGGATGGCATGGGAGATAGGACGTCGGTATGTAGTTCAATTATAGACGATGATGAGGTTTTCCCGCCGGCGATGATATCATTTTGTACCTTCGTTGGTCATATCATCGTCAGAAGAAACGTCAGAAATTGAACTACATACTGAAACCCAATCTCCCATCCACTCAGTCGTCGGATCGTCTGTATTGTTGAAATAAAGAAATGGTTGGAACCAACGTCGGCGGCCACTGCGGTCATTTGAAATTTTGTTAACTGACATAGGTTGAGTAACATTTTCATCCACACGTTTAATCAAATCTGACTGTATATAAATAAAAAGATAGAATCCAATAAATATTACCAGCGTGAGGAAGACCCCAACCAGAAATACTAAGTCCATGAATTGCACTTCCAGATGCAGAATATCATTTCCATGATATGCATTTTCATGGATTCCAGATTCCTGCATTGTGACTTGTCTTAATGATTGCAAATTTGTAACTAAAGAATATATTATAATATCTATTGACAATAAAACTATTGACAAAAAAAAAAAATACCAAGGTGATACAATTAAAATTTAAGTATGGTAGCATAATAATATTATTTAAAATAATAATAATTATGATAAAAATTTTTTTTATTTATATTATTTACTGAGTAGGTACCTATAATAAACGGTTTATTAATATATTATATTATGATATATTGCTACGAACCCTATGATATATCATATATATTATGTATATAAATCAAATAATATAACACACGTATTATATTGAACGGTGTGCCACACGTTTTTATTAAATAATTATTAACACAAGCATGTTGATGCCAGGACGAATAGTATGTGAACATAGTATTATTAGTATTAATTAATTTAACCATACGAATTTACAAGTCTCTTCTCGGAAAAGTCGAAACTCGATGTTCCACGGATAAGGATACGAATCGAAAAGCATTATTGAATCATGTTACGATACGAACCTTCGTGTCAGTAGAGTCAGCCCCACCACGGTCCATGACCACCACTCTTTAATCTTTATGATCCGATATATTATATCATAAATAGGGTTCGGATTTGAAGGCAATATAATCAATAAAAACAGCATTTAAAATGTAAAAAAAGGTAAAAAATAGCGGTTAAGTATCGCTCTGCAGTACATTAGGGGGTGGGGTGGACCTTGGACTAGGGTAGGTTAAATTTGAATGCAATGATAGGTATCATTGTATACGAAAAACGATTCTGAACGGAGATGATATGTCAGTCTAGGATATATTATACTTAAATATTGTCATATATTCTATTTTGAAACATATTTAACATGTATTTTCCGTAGAATATAATGAATAAACGAAGCCTGCAAATATACCTGTAGAATCATAAACATCATGCACACGATGGAGCTCGGCCGGACATTTTTAGGGACACAATACAATCGGATGATATTGTCGTATACATTTAATTATTATAAAAAAATTATATTTTATGTGGTTTATTTATTTCATAAACTTATACATTTTTAATATATAATCCTATTGATTTCTAGAGGTTTAGCAACGGTATTGCGAAATGTGCTATCGACATTCGACGGTTTTGTTTTCAATGGTTGCGACCCACGGCCTTTAATTCGTTTTTATACTACCGAACGCGGGCGTATGCGGTCGTTGTAAGCCGCAGTGTTCACGATGCACGAGAGGTCGAGAGAGATGAGTGAGCCGTCTCGTACTCACAGTGGACTGTATAAAATCACCATGATGGATGTAGTCCGATATTTTTCCACACTGCTACCGCTTGTGTGTTGTCGAAACCCATTCGAGTAGGCGTAAAATAAGTGTGCAAAAAAAGTGAATATTGTCATCTTTGCATATTAGCGTGTGTATAAACGTATGATATTTAACGGTCACTCCACGTAAGGTGCAGTTGTTGATATAGTGTTGATACGCATTCGATCTCGACATACATTTCCTTTAGTAGTGTTCTCACGGGGAATGCAAGTCGAGGGATTCATATGCGTCCCAATTTGCACTAAATTTTTAGATCACATTCCACCCTACAAACCTACAAGTCTATGAAAAGTAAACATTTATTTTATATTAAAGGGTATTGATTTTCCACGCTCACATCTCCATGTGCTTTTGATTTTTTAGGGGAAAGCCGGAAAAGGTTTTAAATCTATAATTACGGCATGTTCACGGAAATAGTATTCATTTTACTAACCTAACCTTTATTTATAAATTTATAATTTAAAATTATAAAGAAATTTAACTGTTGATAGCTTGGACAGATTTGATATGTTTTAGTAGCCTGCAACTGAACAATGAAGTGTTAATTGTTAAGATATGAATCCTACATTATAACACTACATTATCTTTTATTTGTATTGTATCTATATTATCATTATCTATAATGACGGTACACCATATTTCTATTATATCTATCGATGAGTTTTCCATCCACATATAAATATAGTCAGTCTGTTCCGTATGGTAAACCAGTGCGTTACTTATTGCTAAGTGTGTTACCTCTCCTACCTACAATTATTATATTAATTAACATAATTAACTTATTTATTTTTCAATAACAATCGACAATATATCATTGAATGGAATTAATGTAATGTGAATAAATGCTAAAATGACTATAATTATTAGTATATGTATATTATCAGTAAGGAACGGATTTAAATTCTCTAAAAAACAAGGAAAATATCTTAAAATATACGGTCTAATGCACTCATTCCAGAATTTTTTTTTTAAATGCACTAAAAATATACTTTTAAAATAAATTATCTTCAACATTATTATTTTAATTGTAATTATAAACATTTTTATTCCTAGGTATTAATTATTCATATAATTTTCCTCATATTCTAGTTTTTCATCCATTTATTTATAATTTTTCAAACGGTTATTTTTATGACTTTAAATTATAATTTAGTCGGGTGGCACTACTGAGTGCCCTCCCCCATCTGTTATTCTCGATATGTAAATACTTTATCTCAATTACTTATTGTACTAAATTGTTGTAGGTATAGATTGTAATTATATTTTAAATAAAAAAAAAAAAAAAAAATTATAATTTTGAAAATCGGACTTCTTACGCAAACAGGTATAAATCTCCTCTATAAGTTTGTTCAAAGGTGTTTTTACGATAAAAGTATAAAACCAGTGCTCGAATTGGGAGGGGACGCAGGCGGACGGAGTCCGCTTTCATTTTTTCATAGATTTCAGCGTCCCCCTTCATTTACTTAAGCGAGGAACGCTAAAAACGCGTCCCCCCATAGAAATGTTAACTTTTGAATAGTGTATTTGGATTTGTTTTCGTTTATTTGTATTTTCTATAGCATACTGCAAAGTAATGGTTATTTTTTCCCAGAAAACGGTTATCGTTGACGACCTCGGATAAAAACATCATTCTCACAACTCCTAAACACACTAAATGCATATACTCTAAAGGAAAATCTGTTATCATACGTATATCCCTGGAATTTGAAGCAAGGGTGATCGACTTTTACAGTGATCTTTATAAATACCATCAGCAAAATTTTCATTATTTCGTGGTGCTGCATTCAAATCAGTAAAACACATTCTATTTTTTACATATTCACCTTCAACCACACATTTTTCACAAGAAAAGTAACCTGTATGTCCTTTAATTTGTTTGACTAATGCTCGAGCCGGTGCATCACAGATGTAACCAATCACTCGGAATGGTTTATAATTTCCATTAATCAAAATGCCTCGTTGCATTAATATTTGTACTTCTTGAACATATTCCATTAGATAACTATTAATATCATTAGGTTCTTTACTTCCATAATAAGCACCTATCATAAAAGGTTCAAATTTTATTTGAACAACACAGCACGATATTGGCCAAAGACATCCATAGTTTCCCTTATTTACTGGCACCCCATCAAAATTAATAAGTACATCGCAATTATTTACATTTTTTAACAAACTGTTATTATATTACGTTATACAAAACAATGGAGCCTACCGCAAAAATTATCCTCAACATTTTATCATGCATCGAAACCAATACTGACGAAATCAAGACATTTGGATTTCTCAAAAAGTAGTTTTATAACATTAACACAAAATAGTTTTTAAATTTTTAGGTACCCATTTGCTATTTATATAAATTTAATAATTATATTTTGTCTTTTTAGGTTTATAAAAGAAACAACAAATGAGATTCGCCTCAAGTTTTTAAGATTTTCAACTGGAGCCGATGTTATTACACACAACCATATTAAAATACAATTTACAAATGTTGTTGGCTTGGCTCATGCTCCTATAGCTCATACTTGTTCCGGTGTTTTAGAGCTTCCCTCAAAGTATGAATACTTTGCAGATTTTCGTAAAGAGCTTAACTGCATACTGGCATAAAATATTTGGGTAATGGATATCTTGTAGGTTTTTATTTAAGTTATTTGTTATTTAATATGTTATTTAATGTTAATTACTTCACTCGAGAAGACTGAAAAATTAATTTGTTATGTATAAACCTTTAAAAATAAATTCACTCAAAAGACTGAAAATTTATTACATCTTGTCATTTTAATAGTTTTATTTGTATAATATAATAGGTGACCCTGTGCACTTTGTTGCAGTAGTAAAGTATTTTATGTAAAATTATTCGGTTAATCGGGACAGTGTGCTAATGGGGACAAATTGGGCCAATTTCACGAGTCAAAAAGGAGAATCCTCAAGATTTTTTTGTTTCGAAGGATGGTATTAGTGACCTTAAAAATATAACTATAAAAGATATACCATTATTTATTTTGAATGAAAGTCTATCAAAAATTTTTCCTGATGTGTTTACAGCTACAATTATATTTATAACTCCCTATGCCAGTCACTTTTGCTTTTGCTGAAAGGTAATTTTTCAAACTATGCTAAAATAATAAAGAATTATCTACGTGAAACCCTTTCATAGGATAGATTATTCAGTCATTGAGTATTTGAGTAAGTATATACAATATAACCTACATATTTACGTGAATACATACAAATGTGGTGTTGTATAATACACAACAGTTATAGGTATTAGGTATATTATATATTATACAGTTATGTATATATATGATTTTATTTATGTATATATATATATGTATTATACATAATGTATACACAAAACCTAATAATAATGTTGCCACTTATGGATTGTAAGACTTACAGCAAAAATTAATTTAGGAAAGGGCCCAATAAAAATGCTAAACACGGGCCCCGTTGCAACATGTAGCTCTGTTGAACAAACAAGTTTTATATTATGACATGTGTGTTTGGGTGTCTTTTAAATGTTCATTTATAAAACAATTGCTTAGCATAATAGTTAATTACTAAAAGTAAAAATAAAAATACTATTAAGGTTTGTTTAATCAAGTACAATTTTTATTAAGGTTTGTTTAATCAAATACAATTTTTATTAAAGTTTGTTTAATCAAATTAAATTGTATTTTCATTGTATTTTATATAAATTTACCGCATCATAAACATCATTAGTATTTGTTACAATTAAATTATTTTCTTCAATTAAAATATGACATAACTGAAAAATGGTTTCATCACATATACACATTCTTCTTTACACACTGATATGTCTTCGTCCTGTACATCAAACAGATATGATTTAGAGTTCCACAAATGAGGTAAATTAAACATGCTAGTTGGACGACCAGATGGTGCAATTGTATTCTTGGTGCTTCGAATTTTATGACTTTTATGACGCTTCCGTAGTAAACACCAACCGTAAATTTGGTAAAGTTTTTTATTGTTTAACTATAGTTAAGCGTCGCGTCATCATCATCAACGAAACAAACGATACGGATATTGAAGGAGGACTCATGACGTACGACATACGCGTATGTTTGGAAAGCTATACAAACATTTATTTCGCCAGACATAAACAAACATAACAAATGCTACGAACTCAATAATTAATGATAAGAATAACATAACAAACAATAATAACATAACAAAATTAATTAATAATTATAATATATTACAACGCTGTAATCACACCGTAAATGATAGGCCGTAGAGATACACCTCATATAGGAATACGGCATCGAATTTACATGGTATGATTACAATTGTAATAATAATAATTATTTTGTTAATAATTGTAATAATTATTGTTAATTGTTATGTTATTATCATCAATAATTATTGGGTTCGTAGCATTTGTTATGCTATTTTTTATTCCTGGGTTAGCCGAAATAAATGATTCTATAGTTTTCCGAACATTGGCCATGAGTTCGCCGCCTTCAATATCAGTACCATTTGCGTTGCGGCCGCCTTCGTCTTTCCATCCCTATAAAAAAAAAAAACATTGAATATTAGATTTTCTCGTATTTTACTAATTTAAAACCGGGGAGGTAATTTATTTTACTATAAATACAGAGGGATAAAAGAAAACAGTTCTTGCTATGTGTGTACGTTTAAGTAGTTTAAATAAAGGGTTTTAAGTTATTACGTCGTTGCTTATATTTGGTGTCACCTTGTACGTTTGAGTCGGATCTGAAATCGATTAATTTATGATCGTTGAACACAAAGGTACTATATTTAAAACATAAGATTTTACATTTCTATCTACCTTTGATAACAAAACTAAAACCTGTTAATTCAAGGTCTTTTTGTTACTTAATCAAAGATTAAGGAAGACCGGTCATTAGCCGATACGAACGTTTCGTTTATTAGTAGGTACGGAGATACTGTATACTTGTCAATAACCTATACGAACGTTTACTAGTCGGTACGGCAGGAAATCAAAATCAAAAATGACCAACAGAAAAACCAACAAAAAACGCAGTGATGAAAGCAGTCCAGTCATCGAAACCTCAGCTGAAAGAACATACCATATAATAAACGAGGCATGCAAATTTCGGAACATGAATACAAAAATAGCAACAGTCGTAAAGAACTGCGACACATGCCAAAGGAACAAGCCACTGAACTAGGCAGTAAAAAGGAAAATGATAGCACATAAACCAACAAAAATATTGGAAAAAGTATCAATAGACCTTATGGGTCCCTTACCAACCGGCCGCGGAGGAACACATTACATACTATCAATACTTGATACATTTTCGAAATTTATTAAACTATATGCACTGAAACGAGCGACAACAAAAGCAATCATAAAAAGATTGGTTGAAGACAACATACCAGAAGTAGGAACATCAGACGCCATCATTTCCGACAACGGAACGCAATTTACGTCAAAAATATGGACAGCCAAATTAACGGAATTAAACATAAAAACAGTCTTCTCTACGAAATATCATCCGCAGTCGAATCCAGTGGAGAGATATAACAGAGAAATCGGGAGATTACTACGAATATATTGCCACGACCAACATTCGAAATGGCCTAATTTTTTGGAAAAAATTGAATGCTGGATGAATAGGATGCGATCAGAAATAACTGAGGCCACTCCTATGGAAATACTACAAGGAAAAAAACCAGAAAATTTAATTGAAAAGTGGATAAAATTTCCTCTGCAACCAAAGGACCAAAATAGAAAAGAAATGTTATGCATGATTGCAGATAGAATAAAAAGAAAAGCAGACAAACGTGAAACAAACCAAAATAAAAATAAGAAATTTATTAAGTATGAGGTAGGTCAAAAAGTACTCGTTAGAAACCACCACCTGACAAACTTACACAATAGAGAAATAAGAAAATTATTCAACTTATTCGAAGGACCGTTCATAATCCATAAAGTAATAAGTAATAAAACACTAGTAATCATAAACCAAAAAACCAATAAGGAAGAACTAATCAGCGTCGCCGAAGTCCGTCCGGACAAACGGACAAACAAGCGACAGATCAATAAAGAAAATGAAACAAAATGGTCCAATCATAGAACGGGAAATCACCAGCCAACCACAACAGGGCAAGGACCAAGATATAAATCCATACAATCATAACAAGTAACAACCAAGCCATTACACAAACCACAATCATGGCACCTTCGAAGTATGAGCCTTAAAACAAGCAGCAGCAAAAAAACGACAAGAAATGGAAAATAAAGAAAATATTGCTGGACTAGCATCAATTGTAGCAATAAGCAAAGCAATCAATGACAAAACCCACAAGCGAAATAGATAAAAACACCAATCAATAATCAACTGGGTGACTGCGGTAAACGCGGCAAGATCACACGAAGAGAAGTGGAAAACACCAACTGATTGGAGATTGGTCACAGAAAGATCAATAAATAGGTATATTCCACCCGAAAACAACACACAATTGTAGTAAACCCAATACACTTGTATTGTGTTAACTTATTATTTAGTGTAGAAAACACATTAATTAAACATTTTTACCTACTTATTATTTCTACATTGTAAGCAATAGGCCATAGGCCAGAAAGATACGGCTTTCCGCCGAATGGTAGTTTTTTACTACACTCAGCAGAAACACTATGTTAAATTTACATAGGCCAAAGTCCAGAAAATACGTTGTTTTCGTGAATAGGTGTTTTTTTAGCACATTCAGCGGAAACAACGTGTTATATTTTCATAAATATGTAGATTATGTAATAGGCTCACGCCATTCCAAATCAAGCCCGATTATAATTATTAATAATACCATTGATTATATAATTGGTATATATTATATATTATAATATTATAATATATTATATTATTATATTATATTATATATTGGTTTATATAATCAATGATAATACTAGTCCCCTATATGTCATTGAGAACTCATATAAATACGAGTAGAGGACCTAGTATTATTCAGAAGGCAGAAGGTAGTTAACTCCCAATGTAAGACTATTGCTCGTCGTGGACTTCGTCACAGCCACATCGCCGCGAGTTTACGGTCCATTCCCCAGTACCTACTTAGAACTATACATAGCAGTAAGCTATTATTTGTAACTTTGTTCTATTTTTATTTAGTATTGTGTTGTTTTACGTAATAAAGTAATAGTATTTTATTTTAATTAATACATCAAGTGTTATAATTATTCTACCTACCTTTCTCAAACACCAACTCAAGTCAACCAGGAACGTGCTACGTCGTTTAAATAATAATTGTTACGTGATCACAGTGTCCTGCACAGCGATCACTACACAAATTTGGTGTCAGGTGTGTTGATATCAATCAGGTGAAATAAAATTATATCAATAATTTTAAGTAACTTGAGACCCACCGACGAACCACGTTCCACGGGACAGCAAGAGTTGTCAACCAGATTAGCAGCCAGAACAGTTGAGTTCAAGGGGCGGTCTGTCCAGCCAGTAAGGCAGAACGAGTAACGGATCAGTAGTCAGAACAGTACAGTTCAAGGACACGGTCTTTCCAGCCAGCAAGGCAGCTCAAGGAACCAAGTTCACGGAGCAGCGCAACCTAGCCAGCAGAGCAGATACAGGAGCGCAAGTTTTTCACCTACCGAAACGAAGATGTCGAAAGTGTAAGTTATTGTTATTATCTTGTACTGTCAAATCGGTAGGAAGTAATTGAGGGTTATACTCAGTAAATGTACACAAGGAGCAAAGGGCCCAGTGATCAGGACCCAGCTTTAAATATTCCCGAACCGGAAGATTCCGCACTTACCGATACGTTAAATACCACGAGTGAGGAAAATTCAATCGGTGATTTAATAGACCTTAACCGAACAATTAGAGGTGAGGTAGTAACTATGGCAAATCAATTAGATTTTGTTACGGCATTACGCTTTATTCCCGAGTTTACAGGAGGAAGTGAAACAGATCTAGCATCATTCATTTGGTGAACGAACAAAAATTCCGGAGTTATTTAAATCAGATATACTAGCAGCGGTGCTTACTCAATTAAAGGGGAAGGCTTTTGACGCGGTTAGGTATAGGGAAATAACGACATGGGACGAATTAAAATTACATCTTAGGACCATATTTGGTACCTCGCATTCAGTACAGTATTTACAGGGGGAACTCAGCGCAATGAAACAGGGTCCGACCGAGGACATTAAAAATTTCGCACAACGTATAGAAAAAACGTATAACGAATTAACACACGCGCTAACAGTGGGTAAGACCTCAGCGGAGGCAAAAGTAATTGCGCAAACCGTACAATCACATGCATTAAGTGTATTTACGTCAGGTGTTAATCAATCAATACAAATAATTTTGTTGGCACGGAATATAAATAATTTCGAAGAAGCCATTTTAATTGCCATGGAGCAAGAGAAATTTTTCCGCCCAACGGACGCGAATAATAAGAAAACTGATAAAAATAAATTTAATTCGAACTTTAAAAATTATAATTTCGTGAGAACCGGAGATAAACCGAATAAAGATAAGAGTACGATTAAATGTTATCGCTGCGATAAAATGGGTCATTACGCGAACGAATGTAGGACGCCCGAGCAGTATATTACGAAAAAGCCCAAAATTAAAAAAGAGTACTCAGGGCAGGTTAAATTTTGCAAATATTGTAAATTAAAAAATCATGACATAAGCGAATGTCGAAAACTGAAAAAACTAACCGAAGGGGATCCTTCCGGTAGTTCTGGCGATAGCTCAGGGTCAGAGAACCGTTCCGTCGGTGATATCAAAAATAATGTACGCGTAACTACACCGATTCATGCGGAGCATATTCTGTGTAGGTCAAAAGATTTTGTAAGAAATGAACACAAGTTTTTAATCGATAGTGGCGCGGACATGAATGTAATAAAACTGTCAACACTTAAAAACCATGTAATGGTTAACGAAACCGAACGACGTAATATTAAGGGAGTAAGCGCAACCACTATACGTACAGTAGGAACTGTCATGATAGAATTATTTATTAAAGATAAGACGTTCGATGTAAAATTCGACATCGTCTGTGACGATTTTCTAATACTGAGGCAGCCGGCAGGAATATTAGGAA
Organism: Schizaphis graminum; assembly: GCA_020882235.1. NCBI lineage: Eukaryota > Metazoa > Arthropoda > Insecta > Hemiptera > Aphididae > Schizaphis > Schizaphis graminum. Next base: position 92,760,929 of record CM037032.1, read on the forward strand.
TAGCTTTTCTAAAAACTAACAAAGCAATTATTGACATGGATAAAGACGTACTAATTATACCTGAATCGATCGCGCATAACAAAGTCGAACCGATAATCATACCCGCGCGTAGCAATTGTGTTTTGCGAATAGAAGCAGACGATTTAATTAGCGCCGACTTAGTAGCGATTAAAAAACATGAGTTAAATAAAGATATAATAATAACGAACAGTTTAAAAAATAATAATATGGTTATAAATAATATAATTAACATATCGGAACAATCATTTATTAGCGATGAATTAACCACGAGCCATTTAAAACGGGAATTGTATACAGATAAAGTATTTATGATTAATCAACTGAATAATGAACAGGCAGGTGGCAAAGGGCAACCTGGTAGGATCCGGTTGTCAAATGAAACAATTAAAACCGAACATTTAAATACGGAAGAAGAACAAAATATAATTAGTATAGGCAATGAGTACTCCGACGTATTCTATTTAGAAGGGAACTGTTTAACGGCAACGAACGTCGTGTCGCATAAAACTAATACGCCGCGTGTTATTAAACCACTAAATATAAGACCTTATCGAAATCCGTGGGCGTATCAGACCATAAAAAGGTTACAAATGAATTATAAGTGGAAAAATTTGAAAAAGGATGTTAAGCGTTATATTGAGAAAGGTGATGTTTGTCAAAAAAAGAAATCACACTTAAAAACAAAACAGTCAATGCCGATTACGTCAACGGTCACAAAAACATTTGAGCGCATAATATGTTTGGATATAGTAGGGCCACTGCAACCTATAGTAAGGGGGAACGTTTACAGGTTGACATTACAAAACGAGTCGTCTCATTATGCTTTAGCAATTGCACCAGCCAGAACAGACGTATCTACGGTTGCACAAGCATTCGTGGAAAACTTCGTATGCATTTACGGGATACCTAGTTCAATACTTCCCGATTGTGGTACATATTTCTTATGGGACGTTTTCAAAAATATATGCAAACTGTTGGACCTAAAACGTATGATGCAGGGGGCACATGAGATAACGCGTATAAATCTAATATCGGAAAAAGAAAGCAATAAAAATTATTACGATAAAAACACGCACGCGATTAACATAAAAATGGGAGACAAAGTTCTAATAAAAGAACATAATAAACGCAATACATTGAGTAGCAATTGGACGAGGCCGTACGAAGTAATTAAGGTACATGATAACGAAAACATAACTGTTAATAAAGGTCATAAGGGTTACCGTATTCATAAGAATAATGTAAAAATATTCAATGAAACGGAACTTTAAATAATTTTAATATTAATCGTAGTATTTGAAAACAGTAGTCAGAAATTTATTACTATAAAATATATATATGAGAAAAAAAAATGTGTACTTTAATTTTTAATTATTTAATATAAATTTATTAATTATAATTAATTCGTTAATCAATAAATTAAATTTAAAAAAGCGGGTAAGTGAGTATCGCTCTGCTGTACATTAGGGGGTGGGATGGACCTCAGACTATGGCAGGTTAAATTTGAATGCAATGATAGGTATCATTGTATACGAAAAACGATTCTGAACGGAGATGATTTGTCAGTCTAGGATATATTATACTTAAATATTGTCATATATTTTATTTTGAAACAAATTCAAACATTTAAGTAAAAGTTTCAAGATCTTACGTTTAGTAATTTTTTAAAAATAACAAAAATCGAAAATTATTTAGTAGTAAAACGTAATTTTACACGTGTATTTTTGATTTCAAATTAAAATTAAAACTTTAAACACACGTAAAATTTTTTAAATTGAACAATCCTCAAACTTTTTTATAATTATTCCAAGCTTAACTTATGGACAGCATAGTGTTAAATTTTCAATTCTTAGCTTTTGATAGAAAAATATTTATAAATTTTTAACTACCAAATAGTGAAAAATATTCAAGATTTTGACGAATTTTTGTCAATATTTGAACTTCAAATGCTAATAAAAAAAAATTGTGCCTATGTATTTTAATAATTTTTGAATCAGAGTTAGAACAAGTTATGTGGACCCTTCAATTAAATTTTCAAGTAATTTGTCCCAGCTAAATTTTTTTTATCAACATTTATAAAAAAAAAATAACAAAAAATTGAAAATTTCAATTGTCTATAAATAGCTCAAAAAAAGTCAAAATGTTTTGAAAATCAAATCACGTAAAGAAAATGCCAATATAAATAACTGGTAAAATTTTCAAGTATTTACGACTTATACTGTTTGAATAACAACAAATATCAAAAATCGTTTGAGGTTAAACCGTTATTTAACGCGGTTTTGTAAAAATTTTAATTTCAAACACTCATAAAAAAATTTTTGTCTGAATCCGGTATAGTTTTTTTTACAGATATTTAAAGAAAAATGTATGGAGAATCTTGTACCAAATTTTCAAAACTTAGTTATAAAAGAAAAAAATTTTACAATTTTTCAACCACAAAATTACTTGCCAATTTTCGCAATTTTGACATATTTCGTATAAATTCGAACTTTAAGCACTTATAAAAAAAAATTGTGACTAACGATTTCGGATTTTTTTTTATCACTTTAAGAACAACTTATAAGAAACCTTGTATTAAATTTTCAAGATTTTCTGGCCGGCCAAAAATTTTTTATCGTTATTTAAAAAAAAAATACTAAAAAAAATTAAAAATTTCAATTGTCTATAAATAGCTCAAAAAAAGTCAAAATTCTTTGAAAATTTAACTGTGTATGGAGAACGCTAATATAAACATTTGGTGAAAATTTCAAGTATTTACATCGATTAGTTTTTGAGTTTTAGCAAAATAAAAATTTGATTTTGACGAAAACTGGTTTTGCGTAAAAAAATCCCGTTTTTTCCGTCATTTTTTTAAGGTTTTTCCCGACTCACTTAAAAAATATTGAAAATTTTTAACTTTTGACCCCCCAAAGTACCAACTAGATCCGATTTCATTTTCAAAGAGGGGCTGAAGTCAAAAATCGAAGCATTTTTACTTCCCCAAATGTTGTCGACAGACACAAAAACAAAAAAAAACAAAAAAAAAAAAAAACACACATCATTGTAAAATCAATACATTCTTCACTCCGTTCAGAATCTAAAAAAAAAAAGGGGGTTATATGATTATATGATATACTTTATTGTATTACAGTATGATACGGTTATTTTTTGGAATACAACTGGCAATGGCACAAGTACATTACCAAGACAACCAAATACGTCAAGGATCAGGAATATATTATGAAAATTTAGGACCTATTAAAATTGTAACTAATACATGGGATTTAGCGATTTATTTAGATACGACCTGTTACGGAGAACAATGGAACGTTCTTGAGGATCGTATAGAGAAAATTAAGCGTATGTGCACTGAAATCACGAAATGGGAGGAATTACCAAATTGTGAACCAATGCTAACGCACATGGCACTAATGAGAAGGAAAATACTCGAACGTAGGGATATTTTATTAGAATCTGTAGAAACACGAGCACGCCGGGGCCTTTGGCAACATGTGGCACAGGCGGCCCAAGTACTATATGGATTATGTAATTTAGATTGTATGAAAAAATTCGATTTTTCTATTCATAAATTAAAAGAATCTAAAAATGATCAAATAAACTTAGTTAAAGAAAATTTACGAGTAATAAATATTAAACACGAAGTAGACGAACAGAGAATTATGTATTTAAATGATAACGTTCGACAATTAGTAAATATGACTAATACTTTATTTCCTAGGATAGAAGTTAATAAACAATTTTTAATTGTTAATCAAATTATGATTATACAAATGATGAGAGTAAACACGTTAGTAGAAATTATACAAAGTGCAAGGTTAGGTCAAGTACACCCAAGCTTAATAAATACGAAAGCTTTATTTGAACAGTTTAAAGACATTAAATTGGTTCTACCTAGTGGGACCAATATGCCACTTGAGGTGGAGTTTAACAATGTCTATGATTTAGTAAAATTAGCAGATTTGACAGTATATTATAATAAAAATAACCTTGTATTTATTTTAAATATTCCTTTAGTATACCAGCACGATTTAAGTTTATATAAATTAATACCATTACCGGTATGTGTTACTAATGAAAAAATGTATGTATATTAAGCCTAAGCATGATTTTTTAGCTGTAACTAAATCTAAGGAACTCTAATCGACTTATGATAATTTTAACCCTACAATTTGTAGAACTGCTCACGAGTTTCTGATATGTCCCGAAACACATCCATTGCACCCCAGGAGTATGAGACCTGTGTGTGAAATACTCCTGATGCAGGAGCCTAGGGAGGTCCCGGAAAGTTGTGAGATACGTTACGTGGAAATGGCTACGACAGTTTTTCCACAAATTGAAGCACAAAAACGAATGGTTATATGTCACAAATAACGATTCTGTGTTTGTCACTTGCGACGAAGACAAGGAATCGAAGAACCACATATTAGAAGGAGCAGGCATTATCGCATTAAAAGAAACATGCCGCGGTTACGCTAACAGAGACGTCCTTATACCCGGACGTATAGCAGGAAAAACACAATATACCGATTTTATTCCAACATCTCTACTCAAGGAGCCCGACAACGACGTGGAAAATAGTCATTTTACGAAAACAATGAAATTCCACCACGTAAAAACAAACCAAATGAGTGACTTAAATGACATTACAGTCACACATGAACAAGTCGCGGAACAAATACAACAGAAATTACTATACCAACAAATAGAGTCAAAAATATATATAGTCACCGTTGTTGGAATATCAACAATTATTGTTATTGCAATAATTACATGGATAATGTCATTCTTATTTAAATTTGTAACAAAACGATCGTCTCACAAACCATGCGAAGAACCAATCCAAACAAAAGAACAGTGGACACAAGTCGATACTATCGATTTTCATGAAGCCACTGCACCTAGTGAAAAAGTTTTAACGACTATTCCAGAGGAAGTGATTGAGACAACTTTTACATTATATCCTAAATTAAAAACTTAACTAACACTAATAAAGGGGGAATAAATAATAGTATATAGGTAAAAAGATGTTTCATTTCATTTTTATTAGAAAGTCGAGGGACTTTCATTTTAGAGGGGAGGGATGTAGTAAACCCAATACACTTGTATTGTGTTAACTTATTATTTAGTGTAGAAAACACATTAATTAAACATTTTTACCTACTTATTATTTCTACATTGTAAGCAATAGGCTATAGGCCAGAAAGATACGGCTTTCCGCCGAATGGTAGTTTTTTACTACACTCAGCGGAAACACTATGTTAAATTTACATAGGCCAAAGTCCAGAAAATACGTTGTTTTCGTGAATAGGTGTTTTTTTTAGCACATTCAGCGGAAACAACGTGTTATATTTTCATAAATATGTAGATTATGTAATAGGCTCACGCCATTCCAAATCAAGCCCGATTATAATTATTAATAATACTAGTCCCCTATATGTCATTGAGAACTCATATAAATACGAGTAGAGGACCTAGTATTATTCAGAAGGCAGAAGGTAGTTAACTCCCAATGTAAGACTATTGCTCGTCGTGGACTTCGTCACAGTCACATCGCCGCGAGTTTACGGTCCATTCCCCAGTACTTAGAACTATACATAGCAGTAAGCTATTATTTGTAACTTTGTTCTATTTTTATTTAGTATTGTGTTGTTTTACGTAATAAAGTAATAGTATTTTATTTTAATTAATACATCAAGTGATATAATTATTCTACCTACCTTTCTCAAACACCAACTCAAGTCAACCAGGAACGTGCTACGTCGTTTGAATAATAATTGTTACGTGATCACAGTGTCCTGCACAGCGATCACTACACAATCAATGATATTCATATATGTATTGCAATAGTTGGCCAAATATGAAAAACCGAAAACACTCGTCGAAAGTTACGACGACACAACACCGCTGTGGTACCCAGTGGCGTATTTTCAATTTTTTTGTGGGGGGGGGGTCCTAGTATTAAGTATAAGTTTATAACATTTTAATAAAATACATACGAGTTAATTTAATTATGATACTTATTACTTATTATTGATATTATTTATATAATATTTGAAAAAAAAATTTCTGGGGGGGGTCGAGACCCGGGACCCCCCCCCCCCCGTAAATACGCCACTGGTGGTACCTATCACGTAACGCATTACGTCGAGCGTCGAGCACTACACAGAGCATCAATACGGACGATTAGTGTTTACGTCATACAGGTTCTTATCATACGTACAAATCTTATCAACGGATCCGTTGGATCAAACAAAGACTATTACAATGTAATAATATCGCTTAAAATTAATATTTTATACATTGTTTAAGCAGAATTGTTTAATTCTTAAGGTTTGTGTGCACTAATGCACTGTGAACAGTTAGTTTAATGAAAAATCGCGTAAATTGAAAGTTTAAAATACAATTTTGTTCAAATTGTAGAAAAGTATATTCTTTTCATATAGTACGAAATATTTGTTTGGATCCAATTGGGACATTTGATAAGGATTTATAACATTTGTGACGTAACACTAATTGACCGTATACACAGATATATAAAATAATATTTGTTTATTTTATATATCTGTGACCGTATACGACGACGCACCTATATACGAATATTTTAATCGCGCTCGGTTCTGTCTCGGTGCGGTGACAGCACGGCTCCTATCTACAGTCGTGGGTGACAGCGCTCGGCCGTGATACGGTGATATCTGAACTATTGTTATTTATATCATTGCACTATTTATTCACCGAGTGACGGTCAACACTCGGCCGACACGCGGATCGGATACGGTGCGGTTATGTGTGTCCCGACCTTTAGAATTAGTAACCAAATCGCTCAATAAGCCACTCGGTCACTAATCCGGGGGGGGGGGGGGTTGTAACGGCACACCGTCGTACTAGTACACCATAAAACGGTCCTTTTCAGGATCACCAATCACAGCTCAGCATGCCCACACAAGCCGCTGGGACACTTTACACCCACATTACAGAGCCCTAGGCTGTCACACACCTTTATTAACGGTACCAGGGGACCAACGTTTACGCGCACCGTCGGCCGGCACAGAAGATACTCGTCCTGTCCCCCCTCTGGCCACTTGATTGAGTTGTGTCAAAACCCGGGTCCAGTATATCGCAATAGCCGCTTCCTGCGAGTCATGCACTCATGCGCTGTGATATACTGACTCCGTTCCTACGGCGGTTGTAAAACGCCCGTACCTCAACTTTATTATCCCAACTTTTGTATATAGGACCTGGCAACTGCCGGTCGCACCGAACTCTCACAACGACGGTCCGTCTCCTTAGACCGGCCGCCGCATCCGTGACCCTCGCTGCCCCAATTATAGTATTATACTGTATAAATTAATTATATCCACGTAAAATATAGGACAAAAAACTACTATTATAACAAACGACGTTATTATTTGGGACGCCGGTCCATTGTGATCGTGCCGTCTCAAATCTGTAAAACAATTTCTTAAAATTGTTAAAAAGTGTAAAATGTTACGTTTGCCCCCGTTCTCCCCTACATATACGACAATAATTAAAACACCCTTAAATGTTTGTGCAACTGCTACGGGCTTGGAAGTTTGTCTTACAGACGTACGAAATACATTTTTAGTTGTGACTTACCAGAATCCGTTGCGTTCTTCGGTTTTCTTCAAAGTTTATGAGCATTATAATTGTTATGAAAAAAGCTAATATTATTGAAATAATCAACAAAGTTACTATTTTATAGAACATATTATTATTTTTGGATATTTCGATATTATCTTCTTCAATCTATAACATAAGAATAGTTATTAATTATTATTATTTTCACTCGAAAACGTCTATGAAATTTACTGTGATGTAATAGGATTTGTTGATGTCCATTTGTATTAAACTAGGTATAACGAGCTAATAAATAATTAAATAGAATTGTATAATTAAAATATAATATATAAATTCATTTATAATGCAGGTTGCCATGTTCCTAATATTTGTTATTAGCCAGTTAAACATATGCGCAAATATATAGGCCTATAATGTATGGTTAATAAATAAATGTTTTATTCAAATTTAAAATTTAAATGATATAATGTATTTCAAGTTTGTTTATCAATCAGTTATTAGTATTTTTTTTTATAAATATACTTGAGCATGTTTTGCTATGAATAATAATGATAATGATTCATATTTAAGCAAAATATTAATTAATACCAAGTATTGATTCTGATAAAATATTACTATATTAGGTATTACCTAATAAGATTTTAATATACATCTATACTCTTATATGAATATAGATATTGAAAACAATATATGTATTTAATAAAACAATTTTATATAATTATAAGAATAAAAAGCAAGAAAACTATTTTCGAAAAGAAAAATAATTTTAAAGACAGTGTAAATTTTAAACAAAAATAATACAGAACAAACATTTTTCACATGATCAATATTTTTTCCCTTCTTTCATGTATAATAAACACATATTACCTTTGTTTGTCACAAAAAATACAAGTTAATTTAATCAAAAAGTTGGTAAATATTATTATTTACTAAGGAGAATGCATAACTGCATACAATAAAGTTATAAATTATTATTAGTTCTAATAAAAGTATATATATATAAAAAAAAAAATTATTGACCATGTTTCACTGTATAGTATAATTTTCTACAATGTTCCAAAAAATAAAAATGTAATACATCTACATTGTTTCAGAAAAAAAATGTTTTACAATTGAACAAATTTTGTGAAAAAAAAAATTATACATATATATATAAACATATAGTGGAAAAGTAAATGTATTTTTAGAAACTTAGAAACGCAACAACAAAGACCTAATATTAAGAAATATTGAATTACTTAATGCTAATAAAAAAAAAAAAAAAATGACAATCATTACCGCAAACTAATGCTCTTTTTTTTTTTTACGAGATACGACATATTCACCAACTTTACTCTTAATCTGATACCATTTAAACAGCCATTTTAATAACACTGTGATCTTTTCTTTAATTAACTGCTTGTTCTCATGGCTAATAATATTGTGATATTTATGTTATTTTTATTATTAATAATATTATTTGTATTTTTTTTTTTTAAATATTTTATTGGTAATTTATAAATGACAAACACACTGCTAACCCAACTGTGTAGTTTTGTTCATTAACTCGTTTAGGTTTTGCGCGGTCAATGATTCAATTTGTCGTAGTAATAGTATTTTATTTTCAATTTATCCCAAAAGACACCATCAAGTGCCTTTAATTTTAGTTATTCACACCCACGGTGTCCAGCCTTCATACAGCAATGCCAAATTGTCTGGATTTGTGGCTTCATTTATCACCCAATTAACCTAAGTAAAATACAATTTACAATATATTTAATCATTTTACTCACTGAATAATATTTAAATATAAAATAATAGTGTTATAAGAATTAAGAATGGATACTTAACAGTCAAATTTAATAAGCTACAAATATTTTTTTTAATAGTGCATAGTAAATAAAATTACAAAAACAATAATGATTTTGAGAACATAATGCCAAATTTGTTGTTTCTATCTAATAAAAGCACAACATATTAAATTTACATTCAGCAGAATCTATTTTATTTTGTTAGTTTGGTAAATTATCCTATTGTCAAATTTAAAGGTAAAAATATTATCCATGTTCTCATTTTCAATTATATACATTCTTATAACTTAATAAAAATATAAAAAAATCTGAGAGAACAGATAATATTTTTACTTTTTAAAAATAATAATAGGTATATACTGTAAAATATTATAACTAACAACAAAAAGAAATCTACTGAACAAAAATTTACCATGTTGTGTGTGTTTGTAAGACGGAGATAACACATGGGCATCACATACAACAACAGTGTTGCTTGAATTAAATTTAAAATACTTTTTTATAAATATTATATAACATAATATGTACTTTGTTTAATCATTCAAATTTTTAATTCATTAAATAGATCAGATTTTCTAAAAGATTTACTTAAAAATGTAATAATGGTACATTTACACACTTTTTTCAATTACAGGAGCATTTTTTAATAAAAATTAAGTAAACTACAAAATTTTAAGTTGGAGAAAAAGATTAATTTTTAATCACTATTACTTAAATTATTTAATTTTTATTACCTGTTCAGTAATAGTTGATCGTCGACCGGGATCTGGATCCCTGCCTTCAAGTTTCATTCTTACACGTCGCCAAACGCTAACAGCATATGCATTACATTTTTGAACAGCTAAAAAACATTGTATAGGTATAATTTATCATTTATCAATTAAATTGCATTGTTTAAAATACCTTTTCCTGTATGGGGATCTCTTGGTAATCCTTTTCTTGGTGACAAACAAATACTATCTTGACGTACTAAAGGTGGACGTTTATGTTGCTTTATAAGTAATCCTTTTTCACCCAAGATTGTTAATAAGTCATCATAAATTTGTGCTGAAAATAAAATATAAAAATTAATACAACATTTGCTTCATCTAAACAATGATATTTATTTACGTGTTTTTGTATGAAGTGATTGTATTGATTTAAGTAAAACATTTACATGTTGAATTGTTGGTTCATTAAATGCTGTTAATTGTTCAATTAAAGACATAAAATGGTCTAAATAAGAACAATATTTTGTTACATAGTTTATACTAGCTGTACCAACATTATCAATCTGAAAAAGAAATCATTTAATCAATTGTACATTGATAATTACTATTGTATAATATTAATTTAAATAATTTAGACAGAATACAATTTCATAAAATTATATTTTATTTATAAAATGTATGGAATTAAATATTTAAACATACCTTTGTCAATGACTTTAATAATAACCGAACGTCAGATATTATTTTATTATGGGATGTTAAAGTGGATTTAAGAACACTCAACTGTTCTTTTATTAATATTTGAATACAAGCAATTTCTGATCTAAGTGGTTCTTGGGCAGCCATTAGTTGTTGAACATTTTCTAAGTACAAAGATTTACATAAATTACATAAATATAATACAAATTTAATGACAATGATAACATTAATAAAATTATAAATGATGATATTATTAAATGATTTACCAGAAATAATGCTAACTGTGTTGCTTAACCAAGTCCACTCAATAGGTCCTTGTGGTATAGAGACTACTTTTATAAGAGTTTCTTCTTCTGGCGTTATTGATATACCAATATTTGTAGCCATGTAACATGCTTTTTGATAATCTTCAACCAACTATTAATAATAATAAAATTATTAGTATTTTTACCACACATTTATTGGTGTTATAAGTATAATATAATGTATGTTTCTTGTTAAAATAACTAGTAACTACAGCTTAAAAATGTATTAAAAAGTTTTTAAAGAAGAATTATATTGTAATATAAGTACTTGTAAAAATGAAATATCAGCAGAAATAGCTTCTGAAGTACGAGTGAATAATGATTCTGTTTGTAACAGAGAACTGACTACTGATAGTATAGAACTGCATAGGTTTTGGTTGGTGTCTATCATTAATTTTTCATGTTTCATTCTGTTTTCAAAATTATTAGCCATCTAAAATATTAACATTTTTATTTTTATGTATTACGTAATATTATAATTAACAATTTATGACACATTATTTCTATATTATGAAACTATGAACAAGTCTTATAATATACCTCTACAATACTTGGATTTGCCCCAGAAGCCCATTTTAAACGTTGATCAACACTTGATGTTAACGAACTTCTGTGTTCCATGTGTTCAATAATTTGAGATTGCATTACTGCCAATGGTGATAATATATTATTCAATTCCATTAAAATTGTACCCCGATCTTCAAAAATCGATGAAAAAAAAAAAAAATTAAATTCGTTCAATATTATGAATAATTACGTACTCACCAGGGATGAGCAGGTTATCCAAATGTCCAGCAGCTGGAATAGCATGAAGCCAACAATGAGCTGCATATTGTATGGCCAATCTTTGTGCACCAATGTCTGATTGATGAGCTCTGATTGTTAAATGAGTGTGTCGTTCAATTTTTCTCCAAACTTCTTCTAATTTTGTCAATGAAGATGATAAATCCATTGATTGTCCACGACTGAATTTACCAACTTTAATTCCTTCTTCCATACACTTTTTACAAAGTTCTTCTAATGGAACTTTACTATCTGCTCCAATATCTCGTTTTTCTAATTCAGCTGAATAAAATAATAAATGAAGTATAAAAACATGGTGTTTGGTTAACATATTATCAAAGGAAAAAAATCACCAGAATAATAAAATGTAATATAGATAAAATATTAAATAGGTATAAAAGTACAATTACTATAAATAGGAATTAGGAGTGTTTTCACTATGTGGGTACTTGTTACAATATTTTAGACAATAAACATGTTCCAATTTTTTTCATACGTATAATTTATAGGATATTCATGAGTCATAAACTTATAACTAGGGCTCGGAAGTTGTAGGAGTTGCATATTTTTCTGTATGCCCTTAATTTATAGCAGACCAAGCTAGAAATCCATTTAATACAATGACAAGATTAAATAAAAAAATTAAAAGTGCATATTTTTGCATATTTTGTCAATTTTAGAAAAAAGTGCATATTTCTCAATTTTCATATGCTTTTTATGCATATTTTTCAATTTTCATTGGATTTTTATGCTCATTTAATATTTTCTAAACAAATTGATGTTTTTCCTAATAATTATTTTATTTATTTTATTTTCGATTAAATTAACAGTCACGACGTATCAACGGAGCGTATTTATCTTTATTACACTAACGTCTATGCTATCGACGTTATCGTTAATCTAATAGCGATTTGTTCTATATAAGCCAATATTTGTAGGTATTTATAGGTGTATGACTGAATTATATATACGGTTACAATAATCTATATGTTTAATAAATTAAAAAAAAATTAATATAATTTTTCAAATAAATTTTATTCTATATATATTTTTAGATTGAAAAAATTACAATCCATCAAACACAAAATACAAGCCAAAACATTAAGCCAAACAAAAAAAATAAATTTTTTTGTATATGCGTAGTAAATTTGTTTGCATATTTAATAAATTTTATTTTGCATATTTAACATATTTTCATGCATATTTTAAAATTTTGTTGTGCATATTTTGCCTTTTTTAACTCCTATAACTTCCGAGCCCTACTTATGACCATAGTGGCTATACTAAGTGATTCTTTTATCCAACAACTATCATTATTAAAACATTTATTAACATTTTTGAAAACAAAATTTAATCATATTTTAATTTCATATTATGAAACAGAATAATTTGAAAGTAGTTTTAAAGTAAAAAGTATTTAAAGTTTAGGTAAGCAGATTAGTAGACCAACATTCGGAGTATTTCCATATCACTCCATTTCACTAACCTAAAGTTTAAATACTTATAAAGTTATAACAGTTATAATTTTAAAATTGCCCATCAGCATTTCAATTTTTATGTATCTAAGTATATAAATTTCAAAATAATAAGTATTGTTATATATAAGAATTGACCTGAATAATAGAACTTTTATAAGCCTAGCTAATGTCATAATATGTATTTATAAAAGTATCCATATATATTACAGTGATGGTGGTTAATTTCTATTATTTTTCGCTGTGGCAATAAATTGTGTTTGGCCATATTTTAATACCAACAATGCAGTGTGTGGGGACCTTTGAAAAAAATGTGCTTACATTTTATTTATTGATGTAAAAATTTAATATATTTAAGAGTCCTATGGTAGTAGAAAGTATGGTAAGAGTATTTATACTTTAATTTTTTTTTTTGTATAAATCTATAATATATATTTTTATTATTAATATTTAATTTAAACAGCCGTGCTCATTTGTACTTAATCTAATGATAAAAAAGTGAAATGATGTTTTTAACTGGAAAATATTACACAACTCAAAAAAATATGTATTAAGTTTAAATAAAAATTATATTACCATTGATATTGAAACCGGTATGTTGTAACAAATAGCAAATATTAACAGCCACTGTGTGTGAAAAGAGTCCTAATAATCGTTTTGTTAAATAATCAGCAACGAAACATCTCACAGGCTTGGATATCATATCTTCATTATAGTGAGAACCACTAAGACATTGTGTATTTCTACCTCCAAAGTTAATTGCTACTTCAGCACACATATTAAAAACCTCTTTCATAGTAAGAAGAGACTTTAAAAACATTATATCATCTAATATGCTGCACGGGGCTTCATCCATAACAGCTCCCTATGAATAATAAAGTATGTAAATAGTAAATAATTCATTAAAATTATCAATTGGTACACCTTACAAGTAATGATTTTGCTTCTCTAATTTGATCAACAGTTTTCCAAGCTGTGGAAACCTTGAGCTTGGATGTCATTTTTATGACATTTTCATTGGCCAAAGACACATCTTCAAATAGACCATTGAAGCCGATTAAAAGCATTTCTCCTTGAGATAATACTACATTTTCTGGTTTTTTTATCAATTCAAAAAACTTTATTCGTACTTGCTGTACAATTGTTCGACAATCTTCATTTGGAGACTGAAATTAAACAAAGAATATATATGTAAAGTTTATCATCCATATTTACTAAGTTAAAAAAAAACCAAGAGAAAAGTTGAACTTATACATTGTATAGTATTGACTGCATCAGTATTTTAACTGCAGTATTGTGAGAGATATCTTATCTGTATTTATAGTAACTATTGCTGTTATAAAATTGTTATAACTTAAGACATTCAAAGTGATTTAATTGAACAATACTGGAAATAACTAGGTTCATTTTAAAGGAATTTTTGGTAGATATAAAGGACAAAATAAATTCTCTTGATTGTTAAAACTAGTAAATCTTCCTACATCAACAAAATTATCTAAAACAAATATTTTAACTCTCTTTTAAATTATATTTTGGAAAAGTTTATGCATTCGTATTAGCTACAATAATGCCACTATTTAACAAAAAAATAGAGAATTTTTTCATAGTACTTTATTCTGACATATTGAAGAAGATGCATGGTATGTTCCAACAATGTGATCTTTAACATCTTCTATTCTTCAACTTCAAAAACAGCATTGTGAATTCTTCTATTCACAATTGTCTAATAGCTATCTAACTCTACTTATACTTTAATAAGTAGTAACTTAATAGTTAGGTTGTTTAGTTATAAAAATGTTCAAACTGAATGTACATAAAATGTTTAAGTAACAATAAATAAAATAAAATAAATAATAACTCTCATACCCTTATACCAAAAGAAAAGAAAAATATTAATGGCAAACATTTTTTTTTTTAATTTGTATGTTCAATGTTCATAAAATTATATATTTTTTTTTAATATAAAATATAACAATATTTACAATAGTTCATATAAAAACACCAAATTCATTATAAAGAGATACATTTACTCATAAAAGCATAATTAACTGTGAAGGTCTTTGTTGCCAAAAATATTAAGTTAAACAGAACAATTTTATTAAATAGAAGTTATAATGTACTCAATTACTATTCTGTACATACAAGTCTATAAATACAAATATACTCACCCCACTTAAATTTATAATACTGACACAACATTTGCAATGATTTGTAATTTAACTTGTAATTGTTGTAATTTTAACTTTAAGTGTTTGGTATAACATTTCACAAAAACATTAATTTTTTAAGAGAGTGTAAACCCAATATTACATTTATAATATTATACCCACACACAACATAGATAAATAACATTCATGTAAAATCTTTTTTAATGATTTTTGATAGTTTGTTTATTAGTTTTAAATTGTATTATTATTTGAAATGAAAAATAAAAATAAACTTAGTAAATTGAAATGGATACTAAGTTGTTTTGAGATAATATTATAAATAGACTACAAAAACATTATTTTCTAAAATGTTGTTATAAGTGATTTTACTTAAAATTACTTAAAAATATTAAAATAATGGTATTTGTTATTGTGAATTTGTTTGTCTATGTTGCATATGGGATAGAAAGAAAAAAAACAAACAGTACGCTGACATAATATTAAAGAACTAAACAAATAAAATCCTAAATAAAACCTTTTTTTTTATATATATACTAGGTATGTGAAAATAGTTTTTAAAAAGAATATTTTAGTGGCCGAAAATTTGTTGTTGAACAATTACTTCCATGTTTAAACATAAGTTTCATTTCACACATGATGTCATAAAATTAACCATCAAACAGTTTGTATTTAAAATACACTTGATGATATTTATTTCATATGATTAAGAAAATTATAGAAAAATAATTATTGGACATACATGTATATAGTTATAAAAGTATATTTTGAAAAAGGCAATACCGTTTATCAAATGTTTATATTATTGCTATAATACTTAAAAATGTTTCAAGGTAGTTTGTAGGAATGATCAAAAATAAAAATACCTATACAAAATATTATTTTCTTTAGTTTTAAGTTTAAACTAATACATAATTATAATTTATAATATAAAAATTGAAATAAGTATGAAAAAAGACATAAATTCAAACAAAAATTATGGTTTGAACTATTGTAGGTGTATTGCAATATAAGTAAACATTACTCATGTATTTTTGATACGCATCTAGCTGGATGGTATGATTTTAAAATTTCATAAAAAAATGCGCCTTATAATTAAACATAGGAATAATAATTGTTTGACAATATTTAGACCACTAGAATTATTCATTTTTAAAACTACATTTTCATACAATAACCAAAAATAGTAAATTACCTTCATTCCCATAATCACATGTCTAAGATGAATGTTGAGTTGTTCTATCAGATCATTGAAGCTTAATGAACAATTGTTTATTATATTATTCAACTCTGTGATAATAGTTATTGTACTTGGTTCTTCCACGCATAATTTCTTAATGGTTTCAGGCATAATAATATCCAAAAAATTGTAGTTCATTTTCTATAGTTAAAAAATCAATAAGCTTTAATGTATTATCATTATTATGCCTAATATTGACTAGCTAGCAAAAGTATTTAGAAGTGTTTTAGAATATTTCAAGAAATTTGATTAATCTAAATTTCAATCAAAATTATTAAAAGATAATTTAACTGTCAAAAGCAACATAGAATATATTAATATTAAATTATAATAGAATAATAAATGTTTGAATAATACATTTTATTTATCATAAATATGTTAGTAGGGTTATATCAAATAATCTTACTTGTAGACTACAATAAAGGTTTTGTATTGCACGCAAACAGTTGAAAGCAAAGGCAAAATCATTATCAAATTCAACATTATCATTATCATTCAAAACTGATGAAACCATTTTAACCGCAATTGTGGTAGTCATATACATATCAACCAAAACCCATTCTCCATCTTTTGAAGTCATATCTAATAGCTGTGTCCCAGCATCTAAGTATACAAATTATTGTTATTAATTTACTTTACATCTTCGATTACGTTTGGCAAACTTACTTGATGTAGAAGTCTCCATCATTAAAAACTTTTTATTTATAGCACATAAACCAATTGCAATTACAAATTCTAGGCCTTCATTTGAATTTTCGTTTATTTTAATGATAGAATTTTCATCATTTAATAATGAGCAAGTTATTTCATTTTCTGTGTCAATTATTCTGATTCTTTCTACAATTTTAGCAGTTCTACGACTTGCTTCTAGAGCGGCTTGCTGTAATTGCATATTATACGCAACTGTTTGTGGTGTAGGGGGTTCAGCATTAGGAACACCTAAGTATAGCATTTTATGTTCTTCTTTAATTTGATCACACATTGATGTAGTTGGGCAATCCATTAGCAATTGTAACCATTGTCTATAATATGTTAGACGATGATTGCGAACATGTGATTTTGGAAACAGATTTAACAAACATTGTACATCATAAAGTAACCTTAAACACAATGTGAGCAATTTGCTTCTTTGATGGCATAAAAGTGTTAAATCATCATTTGATTGTATACACTATAAAAAATATATTATAAAAATATTATACATTAAAAAAAAAAAAAGTTAATATCAAATATTACTTGTTCAATTAAAATTGGTTGGCCAGCATTTTGTAAAAATTCTTTTACATCGTCAAATAAAAGATTGTTAAATAATTGAATTGACTTTGATTCTTCTTGATCAATTAATATACGAATTTGACTACTTCCAAGAAAATGTACAGCCATCTCATATTGTGTCAACCGTGAATCACAGTCTTCAAATTTTTGTCTTAGTGACATTGTAGCACCAATCATCATATTCTGTGTTTGTTGTAATGCAAAGTATCGTTCTGGTAATTTGTATAGTGGATGCTGACCAGCTGGTGATGCTTCAGCTTCTTTTACCAAGGCCATAAGTTGATGACTTTCTGCTAAACCTTCTTCCATCTTTTGTAATTTTTCTCTTTCCAATAAAAATTTATTTAAACTTTCCATAATATTGCTCATTGATTCTAGCATATTATCTCTAAAAAAATTAATTTATTTTTATTTTGAGCAGATGATATATATTTTTTATATATTAAATTTCAATATAATCTTTTTAAACTGTTATAAGCATTTAAAGTTAAGGTAAACGGAATGGAGAGAATATTCTACAAAATTTTGGTAAACTATTCTGTTCACCTTAACTTAAAATACTTACAACAACAAAACTACTCGTCCGAATTAAAATGTTTATATATCGAAATATTCCAAACAATATTCTGCTTCAGAATATGAAATTAAAAATATTTATTGTCATTCAAGAAAGTAAAAACTAAAAAAATTATAACAATAGAAATATAATTTATGCTTGAAAAAAATGTTTATTTGGACTGGAAATTATGTAAAAAAATATTTATAAAATCGTTAATAGATTTTGAAATAATGAATATTTATTGATAAAAAAATCGTCCAATATGTCAAAACACAAAATATGGATGTCTATTGTCTATGCTTTAAATTGTTTTTCATTATATACAATGATAAATACATCTCTGTAGCCTAGTAGTATATCTGCTATATAGCTGATTGATGTTTTATAATTAATATTTATACAATAATTACCTATTATTTAACCAATCAAATTTTGCTTCTGTAATGCGCACATTCAACATCGCCAATGTTATTTCTTTTTCTAACTGTCGTCTATTTAATCGATTTTCCATTACAATTGATCGACCTCCACCATATACAGCACCTGTATATCCAGTTTCATTACCGGGAGTCCAGTCAATAAGAGGATCATAAACAAATGCCTCCAACAATGTTAATAAAGTTTCTTTGTTTTTTCTCAATACTTTCATCACTTGTTCACATGTTAAACGGAATTTACCCTAATAAGAAAATGTATTTTTTCTTTATAATTAAAATAATGAACATTAATTAATTAATAATATATTACTTCAATCCCTGTAACTCCGAGAGCTTCCTTTAGGTTTGGAGTTAACCTAAAAGGAACTTTTTCAGGCACACGTAATGTTTTACCTTTCTCAAAACATACATTATAATCAATGTGTACTACCTGCAAATTCCATTTTTATTAAATAAAGTATTTACAACATAATTAAGAAATTGTAATTTAAAACAGTCTAAGCTTTTGTTTTAAATTAAATATCACTTTTAATTTAATCTAAACATAAAATGATAAGTGTGTATAAATTACATACAACACATTCATAGTTAAATCCCATCAAGGTTTTTTATCAAGTATGAAGTAACATGGGCAGAACTACGGCCTGGGCCAACTGGGCCATGACCCAGGCTAATTGGCTCTGTATTAATATATACATTTGCTAAGAACATATTATTTTAAATGTAATAAAATAAATTACTTATATTATACATTTTTACTGTAATAAAAAACATTGGTATTCCCTATCGCCTTTCCTTTGGATATGATAGGTGCGAAATGACTCTCATGAGTGGCCCGATCTAATGAGAATGTCTAGTTCTACCTATGTTAAGTAATATTTTGATTTTTAAAATTAATTACATTACTGCAGATATCTTTAAAATATTTAAGACATATAACTACTAATTTTTATTTATTAGCAGTTATCAAAAGTATTAAACATATAAATAAATAATTAAGGTAAATCTTTTAATCAAAAATTTGGTTTGTATATAATTAGCAATTATAGAGTCAAAATAATTTTCTGTAAATTATGCACAAATGTTAATGATATGATTCAAGGTATGGTTAAAATATTACATAATTTTATAAAGTAACTTGTGCATTATGTGATCTGTACAAAATAATTTATTTGTAATTTTAATTAAGATACTTAAATAAAATCCATCATTGTTGAACTGAACCTTTAATACTAAGAAATTAAGTAAAATTTAAAAATATACAAACCTCTCCAGTTTGTAGATTAACAAGTACATTATCTAAATGTCTATCACCCAAGCCTATAATGTATCCAATTACAGACATGACAGCCAACGAGGTTGCATATAATGATGTAGATTGCCACCAAGAACCAGAATCAACACTTTGTGTCCATAGTTCACTAGAAAAAGAAATAGATTGTATGTAGTATGTACCTATATATTTAGATAAAAACATATGCTTAAAGATGTTTGGAAAAAATCTAACATAGATAGATCTATAATAGGATACTATTTTCAAAATTTTGTAGAACTATTTATTATAAATATTTCATATTATACTTCGCTTGCAACCTACCAAATTTGTAAAGTAAAAATTTAAATGACTACACTAATTTTCTAAAACTTATAATAACCAATTAGGTTTTATACACCCAAAATACTATATTATTTATAAAATATGAATGTAATGTCATATAAATAATGTGACCACTGAATAATAACCATGTAGTTATTCTTAAGCTGTTTTGCATTCATAAAAATGTATTTAGTGTAAAACAATTAGATTAAAACGTCAGTCCCAGCTATAATATAATTAGGATCATAAATACTTTTTTTTTAATGGATAGAGATTTCAAAACTTAAAATAAGTTTATAATTTACAAACTTTATATGAAAGTAAAATTCTACTGTAACATAATAATATAAAACTAATTAAAATCTTAACAGAAATATCTCCAAAAATAAAACAATAGTAATAATGAAACAGAGAACTTTTATTTATTTTTATAATAGAAATGAGTATAATACTATAATACAAACAATATACTAAATATAATATTTGAATTTATACTTGAATATAATAACTATATTATAATTTATTATTTTATTATTGTAAAGAAAAATAATTTTTCCAGTAATTATTACGGATTTGAAAAAAAAAATAGCTACATTAATTTTGTTTTAATTCAAAAATAAGTATAC
This sequence comes from Schizaphis graminum, assembly GCA_020882235.1. NCBI lineage: Eukaryota > Metazoa > Arthropoda > Insecta > Hemiptera > Aphididae > Schizaphis > Schizaphis graminum. The sequence continues at coordinate 92,782,207 of CM037032.1, forward strand.
ATTAAAGAAAAATTATTTCCTAAGACCCTAGGATATTTTTAGGAATAACATCAGAACTATTATGAGTTAATACTTATTACTCATTTTATTATAATATCAATATTTATACAATCTCCTATAGCAGTATAATACAACTATTTGTATTGTTAATTGTTTGTTTTGTTATGTTATACTATTCGACAAATTATAATTTTATATTTTAAATTAGTTAGTTAGTTTATATTAGTAGCTTCAGGCAAAAAAATTACCTCACAAGAGTAATATTATAATATATGCATAATGTGTGTTTATCTAAAAATTATTTATAAAGCTTATAATACCTATAAAATATATTTTATATCATAACAAGTTATACATACTTTGAAAGCAAATTGTTCGGTGTTTCATTCATCAAAGTCGTTAACACATCCTTTAGGATACTTAGGGGCCATTCTTTTCTATTTTCCATATTGACAATTCCTTTTTCTTTCAACAATGGTGTTAATTTAGAGTTGAATAATTCTGAGGGACGCATATTCACCCCTATAACAAAATAAAATAAAATTGTAAATTGAACTACAAGAGCTTTTAATTGTTATTTATTACCATCATTGTTAGAAGCCTGTCTTTGTTGCCATCTCTTATATAACATAAATATAGGTACAACACCATCTACCCAAGATATCAACCCAGATCTTGGTCCCAATGGTATGACTGGATAATGGTGAGCTCTATAATGATCAGAAGATCCACTAAGTAATGTATTGGTAATACATAAAAGTTGCATTATTCGTTCATCTAAATGTAAATCTTCTAATCCTTTAAACAAGTATGTATACACTTTGCCATCAGATCCATAGAATATTAATTTCTTTGGTTTAGTAAATGTAGGTAAAATTGCCACATTATTATGAATGGAAGCAACTGTAACGACTCGTTCAACACCTGGCATGGCAATTTTAGTATCTTTAAGATTGGCAAGAATAGGACTAATTGTTTCCATTTTCAAAGAATATGACCCTCTTTTGCTTATACGTGCTTGAAGATTACTCTGTAAATTTTTTATAGATTTCCATACTTCTTGTACATTAATGTTAACTGAATCTACGGGTCTTCGTAATTTATCTAACATATGAGTGATATATGATCCTTAAAATATAAATATTCTCAAATTAATAATTATTATTGTTATACATAATTTATAATAAATTACCAAATTTATCTTGAAACCATTCTTCGTGAGGTGTTTCAGCTTTAACAGAAGTAATTGCATGTAATTGTTCAAATATAAAAAGAATCTATAAACATTATAAATTAATATTATTTAATATTCCTAATCATTAAAAATTATAAAATTCAATATATTACTGGTTTAAGTAACATGGTGTATTTTTCAACAGCAATATGTTCTTTTTCTATATCTGTAAGATGTGGATGGTTTTCAGTTTTATTCAGCTCTGTCTCTAGTTGATTAATACGTCTACTTATATCGGTTTGACGTTGAACCAATGTTCCTAACCATAATTCATCCCATAATAACGTAATTCTTCTCAATTCAGATACTAAAACCCGTACTTCAGAAATCATTTCACCGGCCTAAACATACAGTTAAATATTTTTTATTTAAAATTACTGGTTAACATAAACTATTTGTTACAAACAATTTTAAATACCTGTTTTGATAATGTATTGACCATTGAATGAAAACAGTCTTCCAGTACCATAGCCTGTTCATCTTGTCCAATTTTTAAATCTTCATCGTCTTCTTCATTGCTATCAAATTCTTCATGTACTGAATTTGTTTCATCTCCTACCTCTTTACTAGATTTCAACAAGCTTGAAGAAGGCATTTCATTTATAGTGCTAAGACCAGTATCGGATCCAACAACTGCAGGGAATGTAATCAAATGGGGAACATCAATGGCTAAACGACAAAGTAGTTCAGACACAGTACGTCTAACGTAAGGTTCAGGATGAGAGAGTCTTGAAAATAATTGTGGTATAATGGAACGCCAGGGTTGTGTTGGAGTATTGCTTAGACCTTCTTCTAATGAACCTTGAAGCTCAAGAGCATGTTTAACAGTAAGACGCAATAATCTCAATGTTGCTGCGATTGACTCTTCCTAAATATAATATTAAAATAATTAATAAGAAATACTAATCATTTTATACATTTGAATATTGTGAATGTTAATGTTAAATATTTTTATATAATATTAAATAGTAATTTGGCTTAACAGATATTTGAAAAATTTTAATAATAAAATTAATTAGTAATATTAATAATTACTATAGATTATTTGGTAAGACATAATACAAAAAAGTTTCATGTGAATATACTGTATTATTACTGCATATTGGTTAGGTATGCATTTTAAAATATTGACCTATATTTTATATTTATTTACCTGATGATTATCACATAACTGTAAATATTTAAAATAAGCTTGAGCAGATAATTGATAATATCCATAAATTCTTGAATGAGATTTTCTCCACCAATCAATCAATCCAGACAACTCACTATCTTCAAAGTGTAAAACATTCTGTAATTGAAATTCTAGTGTTTCAGTAGTATAAATATGTTCACTCTGAAAATAAAAACAATAAAATTACTATTTAAGTAAGTAAGCGTAATCAAGTCAACTTTTTTTAAAGAATTTAATAAAAAACAAAACAACAACTGTCAGAATAATTTATAAGTTGATAAATTTATATACATATTCATAAATATAAATTGTAATGATATGTAATTTTAACCATTGAAGAATTCATATTAAATTTTAAACCAAAAATAGTTTTTAATCATTAAAGTACAGTGGAACCTTGATAATTCAAACCTCTATAAGTTGAATTTTCGATAACATGAAGGAATGCCATAACCCCTGGATTTCAATTTATGATAACTTAAACCTCTAAAAGTCTAATTTTATTTTTGCTCCCAAACGATTAGAGTTATCGAGGTTTCACTTTATATATTATAACTTATATCATACACCAATATCGTCATCATCTTGTGGTGAAGATGTAACTACATTAAGAATGCCATATATTTTGTCACGATCTTCTTGTGTTGCACTGGAAGGAATATAAGCATCTACAGTAGCCATTTCTGAATCATTTAACAAATACGTATTTCGTTTATATGCTTCATCTACTACTCTACGGCCTAATTTATAACACCAGCCTGCTAATTCATTCCATGCTTTTGCCATTGACGGACAATATGATACTGAAATCCTTAAAAGTTGACCAATCATCAAAGTCTGTTCGTCCAACTCACTTGATGATGTATAATCAGATTCTATGAAATTAATATTAATTAACAATTATATAATTGGAGAAATCATTAAAAAACATTATTCAAGTATAAAATATAAATAAATATATACTTATGACTTCACGAATTAACTGGCTAGTTTTTGATAAATTTTCATTTGAAAAATTCAATAAAATATTGGATTTTTCAATAGATGATTTAATAAGTGTCTTGTCAGGAATATTATTTCCACAATTTAACCATTTTCCTAATGTAATTAGAATTCGAGAACTATCTTCTTTAAGATTATTGTCATTCTTTAATTGTGCTTGTTCTAATAACTTGAATGCCGATTTCATACACATTTCTATCCCTAATTCTTGTGATACACAACTAAAAACAAATAATAAGCCGGTTAATTTTAATTTTTAAGCATTCAATTTATTTGTATTACTGGTGGACAAGTTTAGAGAACTGCCTCACTACTAATGCATGATTATTTGGCCATAATGATGCATTTGTATCATCTACAAGAAGTTCTCCAATTTGTTGTAGCATACATGAAATAGATTCAGATTTGTTTCCCATAGAAGGTAAATTTATGAAATCATATGCTCTATTTGATCGTAAGTATTGAAGCATTCCTCGTGTAGCGAGGTTTACGTTGCCTTCTTTACGGGCCACATGAGCTAACTGAAAATTAATAACATAATTTAAGGTTTATTTTGACTAATTTTAATTTTAATAATTTGGATCTTACATTTAAATATAATATTGATGTGTCAGATTTTGGTTTATTTATTTGTTGAATACTGTGTTCATAATCTGGCATTTGATTTTCAATAAGTTTACTCCATAACAATGCCTGACATAATAAATTAGATCTCACTGATTTATTACTTATATCATTAACCTGCATAAAAAAATAAAAAATATAAATAAAATAAAGTCAAGATAAATAATATTTAAATTTAAAACATACTAAATTAAATAGTATAGGGCTGTTTTCCAAGAGTGAGTTTATTGCATAAGATAAGACAGATAATTCTTGTGTATACTCCAAAAGGCTATCTGTTAAACTTTCTTGAAGAAGATTCTGTACTACTTCTTGACAGTCTTCAACAATTAATTTGTTTTGACTAAAATGAAATATTCAACATGATTTACCAGTATAATATTAACATAAGCAATAAATTTATATAACATACTTATCTAATTTTCCTTTAGAAATATTCATTTTTAATACAACATACATCAGCCGACTTTTAATTTGATTTATAAGATCATAGCAATTCCAATTTGTTTTTATTATTTTAGCATTTTCATTAATAGACCAATTAACTAAATCATCAATACAACTGTAATTTCCTTCTTCGACATCATTAACAATTTGCAAATCATTAGCAGAGACATATCTCTAATTAAAATATAATACAATATTAAAATTATTTTTAATATACAATTTTTTATATAAAATAAATATCAAATCTTTACGTTTTGCCAAAAATATTTATCTTTTGTAATTGATGATATGATGTTTTCTTCATTCTGTGACCAATCCATTAATGGTTTCCAGTCACAAATTGACATATAACATTCTTTTAACTGAAAACATAAAATGTTAATACTCAATATTTTAAAAATCAATACTAGAATGTTGGTTGCACATATTTTGATTTTATATATTTTTTCTTGTTTTAAAAATATTATATAATATTAATTTAAAAATAATTGTATTAATTACTTGTTCAATGATGAATTTTTGTAAGACTTCTAAGGAACCTTCAATATTATTAATTGGACCACCTCCACCTTTAAGATATATTATTATTTGATCTGGGTTTGTAGTAAGCATATTCATATATGATTCAGCTGCTTCTTCAAATCTTTTAAAGTATTAACATTTAAACAAATTAATAAGTTATTCAGAATATTATATTCAAAACTTACTTTCCATTAGCTTGATCAGCAAGAATATTTAAAAATGGAAGTTTCATATGCGCAACTTCTTTAGACCATACATAAAGCCCACGAATGCAATCGGATTCTTTAAGTTTACAATAAGCCCAAGCTAATTGAATAATAGCTAAAATAAACTCTTTAACTGGAAATTCACTTTGTTTTGTTAAATGATGAACTAAATATTGACCATGGCGAATAGCTGAAGAGCTAAGACCAGAATTTAAGGATACAGCGAGCATTGCACTGCGTATTGTTGAGTTCCATTCATAACAAGTATTACGATTTGTATGAAAAAAATGTCTAACAGGCTATAAAATAAATAAAAATTTATGTTTAACTGAATTTGTAAATATCTTCACATTTGAAATAAAAATTAGAACATAATTGTAATTTAGAAATTTTACACATCATTGTAAAACAAATAAATACATTCATTGTTCCTCTCAAAATTCTAAATGTATAGTTTTAACAATTTAGGTTTGAACTAATCATAATTTTTATAATATAAAATAATGTTTAAAAATACAAATAATTCATAAACAATGTATTAATATATATTAATAAATATCAAGATTTTAAAATTTGTTCAAAATATCTAATAATTAAAATCTTAGAAGTAATACATTTGTTTTTTAAAGAATAAATTCCTGTTCAAAGTTAAGAATACTTAAATACATTTTCTAGTTCTATATTAATTTTTAAACTCTTACTTTTTGTGCAGCTGGTAGAGCAGTGGCAGTACCATCAATAGAATTGCAAACAGATTTTTCTAAACATTCTATGAATGCTACTAAGTTTCTAGTATATCTTAAGTTATTTAATTTGCCTTCTGTGTGTTTAACTTTTGTATCATCATTTAATGTTAATATTGAATCTCGTGCCCAAATTTTAATTCCACCTAAATTAATATATATTTGTATTGTTGATCAAATAAAAAAAATTAAAAATATAAAATATAATATTTAATTTATAACCTTCAATGGCTCTAAAAGTAGAATTAGGCTTCCCAAATGGAGTACGAAGACGATTCATAACACAAAAGTTAGCTGCCTCCCAGTTAATCCAAAAATATAATAAAACACGACAGTGTTGAGCCTGAGATAAAAGTTCAGTCTCGTCACTATCAATATCAAAAGAACAACTGTTTACTACATCTAATAACCAATCGCTGGTAGAATCACTAAAAAAAATACCAACAAATCAATTTTTAATTCAAAACAATAATCAAAAAATAATTATTTAATTACTTATTATTGCTATTAAGTTCAATCATTTCACACATATAATTTTTAAAATACTCAGTTTTTAACGTAACAACAGCTTTTCGTCTCATATGGGAACTCATCATTTGTTTAATTTTCTTATTAAATTTGCTTTTGTTTTTCTATTTGTAAAAATATGAAGTACAGAAAAGTAAGTTATTTTATTGTTTAAAACTAATTAATATGAATTATATTCAATTTTATATAATATAATTTCTAGTATAACACTTACCAACGTGCAGATTGATACATTTTGTAAAACAGTAATCAAGGATATTTTATGAATTAAGGCATAAAATTGTTTACTTATATCTTTTTCAGTAAGATTTATACATGAAAGACACAAGTTTAAAATGTCAACAATTAAAAGTGGCTGCAATCAAAACAATAAAATAATAATAATAAAATAACTAAAAAAATATATACAGTGAAACTTCTATATAACAAACTTCAATTTTATGAAATTATCTGTATAACAAAATATTTTTAAGAACTATGACCTTCATTTTTAAATAAAATGTAATTTTATTCAATGAATTTCTTCATATTATATTTTTTTTTTTTTTGTTCCTTATTTGACTTCGTTATATGGAAGTTTCACTGTATTATTATTTTAATAATTTAAAATTACCTTCGATTGACAAAATGTAGGATTTCCAAGAATAATATTTAATATTCGTGCTATACCTTCAAATAATGAAATTTCATTACGTTTTAATGCTACATATATTAAAGAACGAACAATATTAATCATCTCTGGTGAAATTAAAATTATGTTCAAGTAACTAGCACTATCAGCATGCATCAGTAATTCGTGTATCCATTTTAAAACCAAAAGCTTACAATCCACATTTACATTCTAAAAATTATAATTTATGAAATTAATATGTTCTAATACTTTGCATATTCTATTATTATAAAATATATTAATAAATACCATTTTCAAATATTTTTCAAAAATATTTAATATTTTCACTAGGTTTCCACTCTTATGAGAATTAATTTCTACATTTTGTTGAGACTTTTCACTTGTTCTTCCAGCTGTCACTAATCGACTACTTGCAACAAAATTGTTGTGCCTAAAAAAGTAGCAAGTAGAATTAAAAACTACATAAAATAAATTAGAAACTATAATATTATATAATAAACTTGTTTATATATATATATATATATATATATAATATATTCTGTGAGATGGTTAACACTTAAGTCAATTTCACGAGAGAATAATCAGTCTGCTAACCAATTTTTGTCAGCATTTGAGCAATTGATTGCATTCAAACGGCAATGTTGGAATGTTGGCGTGTCTAGACTCATGTCAGCAAAAAGTTTGATCTCGTTTAAGATGCTTGGAGGAAGGATAGGGGCCTGACATCACTGATGTGCTAAACTATCAATTCTCTCATGAAATAGACCGTAGATATAATTTAAAAAAATTAACTATATAACTATTAATTATTATTATTATAACTTATTAATTCATGTATATTGTATAAAATGTTCTTACTTTTTACAATGAGAATATAACAAGAACATTAAAGAAAAACGCAATGGATCATTCATTTTGATAATAGTTGGATCTAACTTTGTAGACAATAATTCAAATATGCTCGGTTGTAATGCCCACATACCAATAATAGAATTGCTGTCATTGGCTATTTTAAAAAATAAATATTTAAAACTTTATTAAAAAATACAAAAACTAAATTTATGTTAAATCACATATTATAATATATAAATGTTACCTATAACTGTTAGGCATTTTAAAATTATATGAACAACAATAGATGCTTCTTCTATTGAATATTCTATATCTTTAAATGGATTATCAACACAAAATGATGGTAGATTAGGATCTAATGTTTGACAAGCTTTTTCCAAATCTCCTGTAATATATCTACAAAAAACATATAATTTCATTTTGAAGATTTGAATAATATTTTTAATAATACATTTTAAAAATCAAAAGATAATATAATTAAACAAAGTACCTGTAAACTATAAGCACTAAAGAAACATTTTTCATACTCAATAAACTTTGGTAAAGTGCTATATTTGAATCATGTAATTTCACGGACGGTAAAAATCTCAATTGACGTAAATGCGATTTACCACATAACAACATCTCCACAAATTCTTTAGATAGATTTGTACTTCCTTCTCGTATAACCTAATATATTTTTATAAAATTAAATTATTTTAGTTGATGTTTAATTAATCATATTTAATTAGTATTCAAACCTTTGAAATCATTCTAAATATTGAAACAATAACACTTAATTTGAATTCATCAATATGTAACAATTCTATTTCAATGACTTTAATCATTAAGTCATTAATTGAAGGCATTTGTGATTGAAGAATATCCAGAATCAACCAAATACAGTTATTAGCTATAAAATATTAAGAAATTAATAAATATACATAAAAAAATAGGTATTAGTTATTTTACCTGCTTCAATAATATTTTCATCGATAGTTACATCTACACATTTGAGCAGAGTCTTTATTATAGTCATTAGTGCATTAGTTAAAAAAGGCCAGGATACTACAGATGAACTTTTAGGACTTAAATGTTTTCCAACACTTTCAGCCACAATACTAAATACTCTAAACATGGACATATGAAAAAATAAAAATTCATACATTAATAGTTGTATGTTTTCAATTAATAGAAATAGTACCTGATAAATGCTAAAATTTTATCTAAATCTTCACTTAGTTTTTTTGTTTTATTATTCTCCTCAAACCCGTCAGATATTGAAGACATATCTTCTAATAATTGTTCAAGTAAGCCAAGAGTGAAGCTCATGTCAGCAGTCCAATAAGTTGATAAACGAAAAATACATTGTGATATACGTTGATTTGTTTCTGTAGACTGAGAAGTATCAATGTGCCAACCAACTAATATATCCACTGTGTCCTGTAAACATAAAGAATACAATATAAATTATTTATTATTATATTAATGATAATAACAAATAAATACATTTATTAAAATTAGGTTTATTCATAATTGATAATATGTACATAAATACTAACCTTAAAGTAGGGTTCGAAAGCTCGGCAGTACACATGTGAAAAGTTTATAGCAACATCAGCAGTGACTGTAATTAATTCAGGTGAATCAATTGATTCTAAAGTCAAGTACATGTTCTCCAGTATAAGCTCAAAAACGAAAAAAAAAAACGTATGCAAGTTAGTTGAGAAGCAAAATATTTAGATGAGGTAAGTAACATAAAATCAAATAAAAGTTGGACTAAATTAATAACCTTAATTATTAATTTTAATAGCAATAACAAAAAAGGGAAATTATTTAAAAAAAAACTGATAACACAACAATCACTTGTATAAAAAAAAATAATGGATGTCAAAAATGTATGTTCATGGGTAGTTTTTATTATTAAATTATAATATTATAAAAACAGTACAGTACTATTTTTAGATTCTGAACGAAGTGATGAATGTATTGCATTTACTATGATGTGTGTTTTTTTTTTTTTTTTTTTGTGTCTGACTCCAACATTTGGAGCAGTAATAATGCTCCGATTTTTGACTTCAGCCCCTCTTTGAATAGGGAATTGAATCTAGTTGGTACTTTAGGGGGGTCAAAATTAAAATTTTCTAATAGTTTTCAAAAAAATCGAGAAAAACAAAAAAAAAATGACAGAAAAATGGAAATTTTACGGAAAAAACCACTTTTCGACAAAATCGATTTTTTGATTTTGCTGTAACTCAAAAACGAATTATTGTAAATACTTGAAATTTTCACCAAATGTTTATATTATGGTTATCTCTTTACAGTTAAATTTTCAAAATATTTTGACCATTTTTAAGCTACTAATAGACAATTGAAATTTTCGACTTTTCTAAGTTTTTTTTTCTTCAAATGCCGATAAAAATTTTTTGGGTGGCCAGAAAATCTTGAAAATTTAATACAAGGTTTCTTATAAGTTGTTCTTAAAGTGATAAAAAAAAATCCGAAATCGTTAGTCACAATTTTTTTTTATAAGTGTTTAAAGTTCGAATTTATACGAAATATGTCAAAATTTAAATTAAATTTCATACGCTCATAATGCGAATGTTGGCCATAGTAACCATAGTAACATAATATAAAAACTATACTATTTGTTTTAAAATAGAATATTTGACAATATTTAAATATAATATATCCTAAACTGACAAATCATCTTCGTTCAGAATCGTTTTTCGTATACAATGATACCTATCATTGCATTCAAATTTAACCTTCCATAGTCTGAGGTCCACCCCACCCCCTAATATACAGCAGAGCGATACCCACTTACCAACTTTTTTTATATTAACAGCAACTGACTTTATAACTAGGTATAATTACAAATAGCCATTATTTAGTATTCACTATTGATATAAATTAAGAATTACAAGAAGTTAAATTGTTTATAACTAAAATAAAATATCCTACTGGTAAAAGTATCAATTTGTTAAGCATGTTCTGAAGTTTATTCATAAGAATTTTAAGTAAATAATATACTATCTTTAATTATTTTAAAATAGTTATGGTTTGCCTCATAAAAGGTATAAGTGTAACTGTGTAAGTCATAAGTTTTTCTTAGGGAACATACAAATCTCAAAAATACATATTTTTTTTATAGATATTTAAGTTTAAATTTGGATGAAATTGAATACTTAATAAAAATGTCAATATTAGCTATTTTTATAATTAAAAAAAAAATGTTAGACTGACATTTTCATTACCACTTACTAGAATATTATTTGTTATGAACAATGCAATGTTTATGATACTTAGAAAATGTTTAAGTTATTTATATTATTAAAATTTTTCATATCATTCTACAGTATGAAATTATTGACTTTTAAGTTAATAAGAGTTAATAATATCTCATAATAAATAAGCTTTTATCATAAATTATAGTTCTATCTATCATATTATTAATAGCAACATAAATAAATAATAAAATTTTCTTTGAAGTGGGACAACAGATTTATTCATTGACATAGGTAATAACAATGATCTGTCATTAAATTTTAAATTTAACACATTCATTACCAGTAATCTACTCAATGACAAGATGCACTTGATACTATTTATACAGCAAAGATTAAACCAATTTTTTAATAATTAAAAATTGATATTAAACCTACTGAAGACCATACATTTTTTTAAGTGAAATATTTACACAAATTTAGGTATATTGGTATAAATGAAATTTATTTGATAAGCATAAAATATTGTTAAAATATGTTATTGGTATTAAAGTAATATTTTAATATATAGTAGAACCTCGATTATCCTAACTTGCAATTGGCATAACCAAACATCAAAATTGTTGGTCGGTTAACCGATTTTATCATTATCATAATTTATTAACACATTACATACATATATGTGAATTAATGTTTTGTAGATAATTGACACGATGGGCTAATCTAAACAACACCCTCGTGTTTTACTTGTCAGCCTAGTTTGGTTATTGACTGTGTACACATCCTTTATACATATCACGAGTATCAATTATCTATGATGTCCAATAAACGTAAACATAATGTTTTACAATGAACAAAATAATGGAAATTCTTACAAATGAAAATTAATAATTTTGTCAAAATGTTCCTATGAATTTCTAAATAATGTAATTCAAATATAATAATATAACTTATAAGTTTTTTTTTGTGATATGAATAATTATAATAATACTAAATATATAAGGTGTAACAATACTATTTGACAAACTTCCAAATGTTACTATATTTGTTAAATAGTCCTGTTAAACTCTGTATATCAAGATGTAGACATGTACATATGTACATTGTGACTTATGAGTATGTATTTATTAAAACAATTTCCAATATTCAAACTTTCGTGTATCAAATTAGATGTGGTCCCAATTAGTTTGGTAAATTGAGGTTCTACTACATTAACAGCCAATAAAGATGGATGCTAATTTTATGATAATATCTAAATACTAATCAAAATTAAACACACAAATAAAATACATACCGATGCCAAACTTTCCAAATATGACCGTTTCTGATCTACCATTGATAACTTCAAACATACATTACAATTAGATAATAATCAAATTAATTATTAAATAATATTTTTTCAACTCACCTCATAGAAAGCCAGCATTATCAATGTTTTAACTTCTTTACTACGCTCAGAATTATACTTAATAAACATCAAATCAATAAACCTAAAATAATATAATTAAGTTAATATACAAAATGTTGATATTTCCAAAAGAAACTATATTTTTTATACCTTTTACAATCATATTGTAAAGCATGTCCAAATTTTCCTAAACATTTAGCAACAGCGCACTTTCCATTGTATGAAATTGTAGTTGAATGAAAACATACATAAAGATGTTCAACTATATTATCAACAGAGCGTCTAATATATTTTTTATTCTCTGGCAGAACAAATACTTCCTATAAAAACAAAGAATTAAATTAATATTAATAATGAAAAATATAAATTAGTTATTAATGTAGTTTAATATAAATACTTGAAGTTGATTGCATAATGATATAAGTGTTCTAGTATCTTCCTCATTAAATATTTTTCTAATAATCTTTGAAATTTTTGAATCTTCAGATGGTCCATTATTACTAAAAGAATCTAAAATTGTATAATATACATGATAAATAATAGGATATTTATTTTTAAAAATGTACAAAAAAATTTCAATAGGTAATAAATTACAACCAATATAAAGTCACAAACAATAATTTGAATGAATCCCGGAATAAAAATCCCCGGGAAAAAAAATCCCCTGATGAATGACTCCGGAAAAAAAATCCCCGACCCTAGGAAAAAAAATCCCCAGATTACATTATTGCATTACATTAATTTCTATTAATTATTTTTATTTGTATAATACATTAAGTATTAACTAGCTATCATAAACATAGTACTAAAAATCTCATTAAAAAATATGCATTATTCTTTGGACGAAAATTAACTTAATTTAGATGTTTGAATAAAATTAACTTATACATATATTATATATATTATATAATTCTATAACATTTTGACCATATTCTATAGATATGAGAACTTCAAATGTTACAGTAATTGTTATATCATTATGTGGTGTAGTGTGTACCTTTGATATTATATAAAATAAGGTAAAAAGTAACATTTATTTATTTAGTATTATTTAAAATTATTTATAGGTACCAAATATTATATAATAAATTGATTTTTTTATTTTTTGGCTGAAAACTTTAATATATAGTATACTTATTTGTAATTACATATTTTTACTTATTTGTAATTAAATATTAAAATCATTTTATATTGTGGTTGTGAGTAATATTGTAATCTGGGGATTTTTTTTCCTAGGGTTGGGGATTTTTTTTCCGGAGTTGTTCGTCAGGGGATTTTTTTTCCGGGGATTTTTTTTCCCGGGGATTTTTATTCCGATTACCAATTTGAATACCTACCAATAGAAAAAAAATAAATGAAAAAATGTATATTAAATTTTTATTTTATAAGTTTTTTATATAAGATATTGTATGTAAGTCTGTTTGATAAAAAAAATAATAATTTTTTGGTTTTATTTTTTTATGTCATGATAAAAGTCCCCAACTTGGAAATACCTAAAAGGAGTTGTCTAAATACACCGCTGACAATAATATATTGTTAATTTAAAGTGTTTTGGTAAATTCATAAAACAAAAAAAGCGGGTAAGTGGGTATCACTCTGCTATATATTAGGAGGTGGGGTGGACCTCAAACTATGGTAGGTTAAATTTGAATGTAATGATAGGTATCATTGTATACGAAAAACGATTCTGAACGAAGATGATTTGTCAGTTTAGGATATATTATATTTAAATATTGTCATATATTCTATTTTGAAACAAATAGTATAGTTACTATATATTACTATAGTTACTTTATAGTATCTGTTTATTAATAATCAAAAAATCGATTTTGTCGAAAAGTGGTTTTTCGTAAAATTGCCATTTTTCTGTCATTTTTTTTTTGTTTTTCTCGATTTTTTTGAAAACTATTTGAAAATTTTACTTTTGACACCCCCCCCCCCCCCAAAAGTACCAACTAGATGAATTTTCCTATTCAAAGAGGGGCTGAAGTCAAAAATCGGAGCATTATTATTGCTTCAAATGTTGTCGTCAGACACAAAAAAAAAAAAACACACATCATAGTAAAATCAATACATTCATCACTTCGTTCAGAATCTAAAATAATATTTGAATTACAAATAATAATCTATTTAATCTATTAAAAATAAAAAAATAATAAGTTAGTATATAAACATTGAACATTTTAAAAGTTATTTCATAATATCTACCTATATGTTTCTACTTTCTATAAGACTATAACCATATTGGTATTTAATTGTTAATAAATGAAGAATAACAAAAAGTGAGCGATTAATTATTAATAATATATGTACCATATCATAATTAGGTGATAAAAATAAATAATATATATTAGTTGGCAGTACAAATTAATAAAATTAATTTTTTTAATATTGTTATTAATATATAGTGAGTATTTATTCAATAAAAACTTAATTTATTTGAACTACTTTTAAATTTATGCGTAGGTAAATTAAATTAAAATCAAAGCTTCTTAAGTAGCTTTCATTTTATTTAAAAAAAAACCATAAAAATAATATTGCTAACTTATCTAAATAGGTATAAGATCGATGATCAACAATTTATTTAACTACTAGTATTGTAATAAATAAATAATAACTAATCCTGGTGGTGGTTAGGTAAATAAAAAAAAAATGAAAAATATAAATAGAGTACATTTTTTTTATATTACAACTAGATAAATTCAAAAGGTTTAATTGTATGAAGTAATAATTTTTCATCTTATCAATACCTACAATAATAAACAATTTATGGATAATCTAACATGAACTGAATTGTGGTTGTACCTATAGTAATAATCGATAATTAAACAATTAATCTTCAAACAAAAAAATGAATAGGTTAGAATAAATATTTCAATTTCTTACCATTACGATAACTGGAATAATACATGGATCTGGAGTCAAATGATTCATCTCGTCTTTTAGGAATGTCATCATTATATTTACGTGAAAATCCTTGATCGCCACTATAAGATCTATTCTTCATTAACACTCTATTGCTTCTGTAATATGATCCGGTGGTTTTGTTACGATAATCATCTTTGTTGTAGGTACCATTCTTTGCATAATGATCAACAGTAGTAACATCATTCTCCAACTTAATTGAACTGGATTCTAGTCGTTTATCAATGGAACCATTAACAGCCACCTTATCCGAATCTGGTTTACCCTTAGATTTTATGGTGATCATCGTTGGCAATTTAACATCGCTCATAGCCAATATAATGTACAATGGTCAATCAGAAAGAATAACAATATTCTTTATCAAGAAACGAGTTGAGAATGCATCGCGCCAATCACGAATTCCGTTCATGAAAAAAAACATCATACTTACATTGAGAACTTTCATTCATTATCATTGAACCTGCGCACATGTATCACACGAATTGAATGAATAGGGGTTCAGGACTTCGGGGGTTGACGAAAATACAAAATAGGATGAAAGTTCGAGGTTCGAGCGGTTATCCCTTATGAATGAGTGGAGGGTAGGAGTGAGTTCAAACGCATGCGCTATCATGTTTGATGATACCGAACCTATATAACCGAAATAATATATTATTGTATACCATGGTTTTTATATTTATTTTGTCTGTTATTATCACAGATTTCTATATAGAAAGAAGTCTGTGGTTATTATCAATATAAATTACTCATATCATTGATAAACAATATTTTTACAACATTATTTTTTACTGATAATGAATTTTTCTGAAATATTTGAATTTGAGATTTTGAGACAATACAATGTAATAAGTTTTTTGTGTTTTGTCAAAAATCTGAAAAATCGTAATTTTTAATTGGTATTTTCAAAATGCCTTTAATAAATAAATGTATGGTATTATGTTAGAACAAATTATTAGATTTTTAATTAGCTGTAAAATTGATTAAATAAACAATGATTATATGATAGTGTAAAAATGAACAATATTTTAAAAATATATTTTTACATTTTTTACATCATCTTATTTTATAGTTGTCATTTTTCTTGTTTAGTTGTTAATGTAAAAGATCAGGTAATTTTTAACAAATTAATTACTATAGATTTAAAGTAAAGATAAGAATATAATATGCATTAATTTTTCATGAAATATAAAATACAATTTGAATTTAATGCTTTAATTTAAATTATACATTTTTTAGTTAAATAAATTGAAAAAGTACTTGGTAATCAATAATGGAATAATGAATATATCAATATACTCACACAATTTTTAATAAAAATTATTATTTTTATATAGAAGTTTTTTGTTAAAATTATAATAGTTATAAAATTAAAGATACTCACTTATTCAAAAAAATATTTGTATCTATTTTGATTATTTTCTTTTAATTTATGAAATTAACGTAATATGTACTTATATTTATAACTTTTACATTATTATAATTATAATTTTAGGACGGCGGTGTAATAAAAGAAATTATAAATGCAAATATAACAGATGATACAATTACAGTAGAATTACAACTTCCTGACTCTACATTAATCACACAACATATTGATTTTACAAAGGTATTAATAATTTTATATGAATATTACAATTGTTGTAGGTACCTTATTAACAAATGAGCGATAGGTACATTTATTAATAATGCATTAATTTGTATTAGGAAGTACAAATAGTACAAGTGTTATTGCTCGGAGAAGAAGAACGTGGTCAAAAGCCATATCAAATACTTTGTTTTGTGAATCATGTTCAAGCAAATGAATTTATTTCACCAGATGCAATGTCAAAGCTCAGACAAGTAGTCTTATAAATAAATATTATTATAGTTGTGTCAATTACTATACAGGGTGATTTTTTTATCGAAGAACACTCATTATTTCTTAAAGTATTCATGTTTTTGAAAATATTTTTTTACATAGTTTCAAGTTGTTAAAAAACAACATTTTTATTAAAAAATTATATTTTTAAATATTTTTTATCCTTATATTTTTTTAAGTTTTTTACTTTTTTGAATGACAGCATATAGTTTTAATTTCATATTCCAAAGCAGTGTAATTTTCTGAATATTTTGATACATAAAAAATCAAATGTAGGGCTAGTAGTTTATGAGTTATAAGTATTTAAAGTTTAGATGTGCGGAGTGGAGTGGTACGGGCCACGGGGTTACCCCGCAAAATGTTTGTCTACTACTCCGCTTGTCTAAACTTTAAATAAGTATAACTCAAAAACTACTGGCCCTAAATTCAAATTTTATGTATCAAAATACTCAGAAAATTATTCTGCTTTGGAATATGAAATTAAAACTATATGTTGTCATTCAAAAAAGTAAAAACTTAAAAAAATATAAGGATAAAAAATATTTAAAAATATAATTTTTTAATAAAAATGTTGTTTTTTTGATAACTTAAAACTATGTAAAAAAATATTTTCAAAAACATGAATACTTTCAGAAATAATGAGTGTTCTTCGATAAAAAAATCACCTTGTATATGTGTATATTACAAACAAAATATTTTTTTTTTAGAAAAATCCAGGTACAATTCGAGTTGCAGAAGATAATAAAGGTTTATTTAATATTACAATAGATATGAAAATTAAATTAAAAGATAGCATTTATATATCACAACATGTTGGATCATTATGTTCTGAAGCACTAGATACAACTTTCACTAGCAAATTTGACATTGATAAATGGGCTACTGTACCAGGTAACTAAAGTTATACAGTATAAATTATACATCCAACTGTTTTTATTTTAAACAAATTATATAAATTTATTATATATTTATATGTAAAAATAAATATTTTTTTAAAAAATATTAGAAAAATTTAACTAGGCTTTTGCATATCAAGCAATATTTATAAATATAACTGCGTATTTATGATAAACTAAAAAAAAAAGAATGTTTTTATCTTACCAAAATGTTGTCCTGATATGTTGATGATAAAACTAAAATACATTTAAAAGATTTGTGTATGAAATTCAGAGTTAAACTTAAAATGTTATGAACTTTTAAACATACTGTGTTCAAATTAATTAATGATTACAATCCAATAATAAAGAACATGCTCCCAAATAAATAACTTATATTTAAGTATTAAAGTAAAATTTTCTAAGTTTTGAATGGTGAAAATAATTTTACAATGGTTCTTAATTAATAATACATTGTTGATAAAAATTTAAACTATAAGAAAATATATTTAATTAAATAGCATTCCACTGAATATGCACATTGCACATTCATACAAAATATGGCATAACACCCATTCTAAAATTCTTAATTTATTTTATTTTATTAATTGTTATGCTTTATTTATTTAGGCATGTATTTGGGAAATTTGTTACAAGCTGTTGAATATATTAACTATAAAGCACCAAACTCTAATTTAAAACTATGTCGAGATACAGGAAAAGTCTGGTCACACTGTTTATGTACAATGAAAGTTAGCATTCCTTGGTACCCTTGTGCATTAAAATTTTGCAAAGATCATATTGGTAAAAAATCAACAGCAGTAGACAGTTATCGGTGTGGTATACAAACTTGTGGTAAAATTATGAACTTTATGTACAGTGTTAAACACAAGCAACATTGTTTGACAATTGAGTAACACATTGTTCCATTGTATTATTGTCATGTATTAAATATTAATAAGGTAATTTAAACTTTTCTGCTGTATAGTGTATATAAATAAATAAATTAATAAATAAATCAATTTTGCATTTAAATATTTTTATAATCAATACATACAATTTAATTGAAAACAAAACAATCATACTTTATTTAAATTTAAATAAAAACTATTTTTAATTATTAATATAACTATTACATTGTAAAAAGACTAGCAAATACTAGAACTTAGGATGGAAAAAAAGATGACAAGTTATATGACACCAAAGCAAGCCATGTGACAACAAGTAAGATCACATCATTCTTGATATAAGTATTTAGAAAGATAATAATTTATTCTGATCATTCTATGATGAAATGCAAGTATCTAATATTTAGGCACTTATAAGTTATGTATGCCTATCTGGCTATCTACATCAAAAACATCAACCCAAGTTTTATATTCTTAATATTCCAGTATACTAAATTATGAGGAACTTGTACTACATTTTCAAGCTTATTATAAAAATTGTACATTTTATACTTTCAACTGCAAATAAATTAGTTTATCAAAAAATTTGTCAACATTTAAAATTAAAATGTTTAGAAAATTAAATTGTGTCTTTGTATTTTGAATATTTTTATGTATCTATTAAAATGGCATTTAAAGAAACGAAACTAAAAGAAATATTCAAGTATTCAAATGTCTAAAAATAACTCAAAAGAATTAATATTTTGAAAATTATATTAGGCGTAAAAAAATATATATAAACATTTGGTTAAAAATTCAAGTAACTATGAGTATTCGTTATTGAGTTAAAATAAAACAACAAAATTGATTTCATAAAAAAATTGAATTTTTGTAAAACTTCTATTTTATTTTTAAATTTTTAGTATTGAGTGGAGTGAATATATTGATTTTACAATGATGTTTTTTGTTATCTGTAAAAACTTTTTAGGATAGTAAAAATTTAATTTTCAAAATTGGGAGTGGTATTAATTTGTCCATGATAAAAGATCTTGTTCTTTTATCATGAATTTGTCAATTACAAAATATCAAAAATATCGTCAAAATATTTTTTTATAAGCGTTTATAGTTAAAATGTTAACAAAATTAATAAAAATTATTTTATAGTTAGAAATTCATAAAATGTATTGTTTTTATACCTATGATTTTAAAATTAATTAAAATGGGAACTTAAAATGTCTACGTAATTTTATACCAGTTATATATTATGAATATGAAATTTACTGTATGCAATGAAATTTATTTTTTAATTATTTTAATATCAATAATATCTATTGACTATTTATATTATAAATCTATTCATACATCATATTTCATAATATTGCGTTACAAATTCATCATATTGTATCGTCATAAACGGATCATATATTCATATTATATAATTTCAAAACAATAAATAACATCAATACATGACTGCATACCTACTTATTTTATAAATATAATATATAATATTTTGGGATGTACAAAAAGTGAAGAGCTCAGATAGCTGGGAACATAATAGGTATCTACTTATCTCTTTCAATATATAAATAGTATAAGATATTTTAATTATATAATATTTTCTTCAAAATAGTCAAATTTTAAAAGAAATTTATTTTTATTTTGGGGGGTACACAAATCCCCTGGCTATTCTCCTACTAGTTGCATCAACGGGAAGTGTGTAATTTATTATATTATATATTATAATATATGATTTTTAGATTCTGAACGGAGTGATGAATGTATTGATTTTACAATAATGTGCGTATTTTTTTTTTGTTTTTGTGTCTGTGTACAGCATAACTAGTCGAAATAATGCTTCAATCTCAAACTTTGGGGGTGGTTTCCGATGGCAAAGTGGATATCCTTGATGCATTATACAGGTCAAAAGTAAACATTTTCCAACAGTTTTCAAAAAAATCAAGAAAAACAAAACAAAAATGACAGAAAAACGGGAATTTTCACGCAAAACCGTTTTCGACAAAATCTATTTTTTTATATGGTTGTAATTCAAAAACTGATCACTGTAAATACTTGAAATTTTCACCAAATGTTTAAGTTAGTGTTTTCTATACACTGTTAAATTTTCAAAGTATTTTGACTTTTTTTGAGCTATTTATAGACAATTGAAATTTTTAATTTTTTTTAGTTTTTTTTTTAAAAATAATGATAAAAATTTTTTGGCCGGTCAGAAAATCTTAAAAATTTAATACAAGGTTTTTTATAAGTTGGTCTTAAAGTGATAAAAAAAAATCCGAAATCGTTAATCACAATTTTTTTTTTTATAAATGCTTAAAGTTCGAATTTATACAAAATATGTCATAATTGCAAAAATTTGCAAGTAATTTTGTGGTTGAAAAATTGTAAAAATTTTTTCTTTAATAACTAAGTTTTGAAAATTGGTACAAGGTTCTCCATAAATTTTTTTTCGAATATCTGTAAAAAAAACTCTACCGGACTAAGACAATTTTAACAAAACCGCGTTAAATAACGGTTTAGCCTCAAACGATTTTTGATATTTGTTGTTATTCAAACAGTATAAGTCGTAAATACTTGAAAATTTTACCAGTTATTTAGATTGCCATTTTCTTTACGTGATTTAATTTTAAAAATATTTTGACTTTTTTTGAGCTATTTATAGGCATTTTAAATAATCTATTTTTTTTATTTTTTTTTTTATAAATGTTGATAAAAAAAATCTAGCTGGGACAAATTACTTGAAAATTTAATTGAAGGGTCCACATAACTTGTTCTAACTCTCATTCAAAAATTATAAAAATACATAGGCACAATTTATTTTTATTAGCATTTTAAGTTCAAATATTGACAAAAATTCGTCAAAATCATGAATATTTTTAACTATTTGGTAGTTAAAAATTTATAAATATTTTACTATCAAAAGCTAAGAATTAAATTTAATACTATGCTGTCCATAAGTTAAGCTTAGAATAATTATAAAAAAGTTTGATAGGTAATTATTCAATTTAAAAAATTTTACGAGTGTTTAAAGTTTTAATTTTAATTTGAAATCAAAAATACACGTGTAAAATAACATTTTACTACTAAATAATTTTCAATTTTTGTTATTTTAAAAAAATTACTAAACGTAGAATCTTGAGACTTTTACTTAAATCTTTGAATTTATTTCGAAATAGAATATATGACAATATTTAAGTATAATATATCCTAGACTGACAAATCATCTCCGTTCAGAATCGTTTTTCGTATACAATGATACCTATCATTGCATTCAAATTTAACCTACCATAGTCTGAGGTCCACCCTACCCCCTAATATACAGCAGAGCGATACCCACTTACCCGCTTTTTTAGTTATTAAATGTTTATATTAAGGATTATAATTTTTAAGAACGGTTTTATAAAAACATAAAATAGATGTAATATCAGATCTAGTATTTATTTTACTTGTCCAATTTTAATAAATTATAAATATTAATAGATTAATAAAAATTACTAGTTATAACCCTATATATTTCACGACCATTATCATGGATCTATTTTCCTTATGAAACAAAATTTAAAAATTCAAAAACACTTCAAATTTTGATTTTGATATGTTACATTTTCAGAAAAAATATCTGTTTAATCAGTGGCGCACACAGTATGGGTCAGGGGTGTCGACTGACACCCCTCAGAGAATTAGTGAGTGACTAGTGCTGTTTGAACTGTGTACTAGGATGACTACTTGTATGTATAATTTTATTTTTGGTATCTTTGTTAGTAAGAAAAAACCAAAAATACTTAAAAATAAGATTTATACTATGCCTAAACTCAGATTTTACTAGTGGGGGGGTGGGTGGGTACCTCGAAATATATTTTTTATAAAAAAAATGTGCCTCTCCTATTCATCGTATTTTATACTTATTTTTATTATATGAAAAATTTTACTACTCTACGCCCCATGTACGCAAATTTGAACTTTTTGTTTGTGCCCTCCCCCCATTAAGACATTTCTAAATACACCCCTGATTCCAAACGTTCATGACCCATGTCCCATTGTACTGCATAATTTGTTTTTTACTATGGTTAATTTTGAAAAAACGCGTTCACATAAAAAGCTAGTTACAGGTATTAAATTTAAAGTTTAAATAACACAAGTATACACTGTGGAATTTTCAGTTTTGTTCAATCAATGAATCCATTTATAAATAAATTCACTAGTAGTACCATTTAGTTGCATAATATTTTGTTCATTTTTTTAAAGTTTCAGTTCAGTAAATAAATGAAACCTTGGAAAATGTAATTTTTGTAGTATTTTGAGTTATATTCATATTTAACATGCAAGCATGCAAACTAAGACAAATGTATCCTTCTTAAATGTTAACTTAATCATAATGAATTATTCAATTTTTTTTAAATTCGTTTTAAAAAAGCGGGTAAGTGGGTATCGCTCTGCTGTATATTAGGGGGTGGGGTGGACCTCAGACTATGGTAGGTTAAATTTGAATGCAATGATAGGTATCATTGTATACGAAAAACGATTCTGAACGAAGATGATTTGTCAGTTTAGGATATATTATATTTAAATATTGTCATATATTCTATTTTGAAACAAATAGTATAGTTTTTAATGTTTTTATATGTTACTATAGTTAATTTATAGTATTTGTTTATTAATATAAAAAGTATAAGGCTTAGGCAACATACGCATAATGAGAGTATGAAATTTAATTTAAATTTTGAAATATTTCGTATAAATCGAACTTTAAGCACTTATAAAAAAAAATTGTGACAAACGATTTCGGATTTTTTTTTATCACTTTAAGAACAACTTATAAGAAACCTTGTATTAAATTTTCAAGATTTTCTGGCCACCCAAAACGTTTTTATCGGCATTTGAAGAAAAAAAACTTAGAAAAGTCGAAAATTTCAATTGTCTATAAGTTGCTCAAAATATTTTGAAAATTTAACAGTAAAGAGATAACCATAACATAAAAATTTGGTGAAAATTTTAAGTATTTACAATGATTCGTTTTTGAGCTACAGCAAAATTAAAAAATCGATTTTGTCGAAAAGTGGTTTTTCGTAAAATTGACGTTTTCTGTCATTTTTTTTTGTTTTTCTCGATTTTTTTGAAAACTGTTTGAAAATATTTACTTTTGTCGTCAGACACAAAAAAAAAAAAAAAAACACATAGTAAAATCAATACATTCATCACTTCGTTCAGAATCTAAAAATTGAATGAATTTAATTATCCAATTATCAGTAACAGTGTCAGTATAGGTGTATAGTATAGGTAGCATAATCATGATCCATGTATTTATGTATTTATCGTACATTAGCTCAATAAATTTATATCAATAAATAATAAAAATATCTATAATTTATATGTACTTATTAATTTATTATATATATTATTAGTCTTATTATATTAATTTATCAGGAACCTAATAAACAATCTCAGAAATGAAGTCCTCAAAAAAAAAAAAAACCCCGTAAAAAATAACCTTATATTAAAGATGATTTATATAATATGTATCAAACACGTATATTCACGAGATTTCAATGTTGATTCTTTTTAGGTAGATATATAAAAGCATTACATTTTTTTAGTCATAGTAAATTTGTATTAGGTACAATGTCAATAACATCCTGTAAAAAATAAAATCATATATAATATTAATAATTCATAATCGTTTTCTTAAATATAGAATTATTTTTTTGAGTTAAATTGTTGGGGTAATATTTTCGTGATACCAAAATATTCATAGAGCATTGGCCAAAATTAAGTAGCTTAATAAAAAATTCGTTTAGTTGTGCAATGATTTACTTAAAATTATGATTTTTGTGTTTATAAAACTATTAAAACTATAAGACTTATTAAATATGAACTTCAGCGTAGGTAATTGATATTTATATATAAATATATATATAATATATACCTAATACCTATACAGTGCATTTTAGATTGAAGTATTTAATTTGGATAGATGTTTACAAAACATTCAATTTGTGTCATTGCAATAACATTAATCAAATAGCCATTGTATAATTGTAATTAGTTTTAGGTCATTTGGCATACACACAAATTCACTATATTTAGATTTTATAATAATAATTTTACATAATAAGAAGATGATTATTTTATATTACTTAGTGATCTATTGTGGTATAACACATTTTGTCTTATAGTATTTTTAAATATTATGATTGCATGTTTTTTTTATCACTCTTAAAAAAGCACTCTTATTGGATAATTAAAATATTCTTAACAACAATTTTAATAATATTTAAAATAATATATTTTATATTTAAAAACATGTTTTATGGTACCTCATGTTGATATCAGTAAAAAAAGTCCGAGGAAAAATTATTTAAATATAAATTAATTATTTATAATTTCTTAAAAAATTATAAAACAAAAATGTTTTTAAAAAATAAAATGTTTTTATTGAATTTAGTTATTTTTTTTCTGCAAATAATATTTGTATATTTCACATTGTTTAAGAAAAAGGAGTAGGAAGTAGGTAGTAACTGTAAATTAAATTAGTAGTCAATATATAATATAATATAAGTAATTTTAAAATAACGATAATAATTAATGTATAATTAATAATATTTTTATATATATTTTATTACCTAATAAATAATATCAATATTAAATTATTTTTTCCTCGGACTTTTTTCCCTTGGACTTTTTTTCCCCGGACTTTTTTACCGTTTACCTTCATTTTATACCCCATGTTATACACTCTTATATAGTTATATAGATTATAGTGTAATAAATAGGTTACAGTTTATCAAGTATGGTTAATTTCAATAAGGTATTTACTAAGTGTCCAAGTACAACATATTTAAATTACCTATCTATAGGTTAATCGATGTAAATAGTTTTAGGGATTTTAGTCTTTTATAAATTATAGGATTAGCCATTAGGCCGATTAGGGTATAATTGTAAACATTACCTAAAATATATAGTAAAAATAAAAAATAAATTGATTTTTAATAGTCAAAATTAGTTAAGTAGGTAGTATATTAAAAAAAAATTTAATATGTAATTTGTAAATGTTTTAAAATATATAGATAGATAGCCAGATAGGTACTTACTACTTATGTATAATAGCTCGTATATATTATAATAAATTATATTATGAGTTCATGGTATTCAGGATGTGCCAATTTTACTTGAACACTATTCGTACGTCATGATATCTATTGAGTTAAATGTGCAATTAGAATGTCAGGTATTAATGGCTAAAAGCCAAAAGGTATTCTGAGATTAGAGTATCCTAAGTGGATCGTCAATATAGGTACAGCTAGAATACAAATCGAACGCATGGCTGAAAGATATTTTACGATGAACTTGAAGTTATGTAAATCAATTTATAGAATTCGTTTAACTGTCATATAAATTACCTACCTATACGTTCATAAATAATTTTCTTAAATTAAATTCATACTACCGTAAAATGTGCGAAGACATCGAACTTCATCGATACGACGACACACCTTGGGGATTTCGACTGACAGGAGGCCATGATTTTGGAATTCCTCTTACTGTCGTTCGAGTAAGTCTTAAATTGAAAATAAAGCTTATCGGAAAAGACAATTTTCTAATTATTATTAATAACTGTTAAAATAGGTGACTGGAGGTAGCTTAGCCGAGGAAGCTGGCATGTGCGTTGGAGATATGATTATTGAAATTAATGGAGATAACACAGCACAAATAACTCATAGCGAAGCTCAACAATGTATTTTAGAAGCTGGGAATACTATAACTTTGTCGATTTTGCGGTAAGTAAATAAACTTATTTTAAACACAAACGATATATTGTATCATAAGACACAAGATATAATATAGTATATAATAAATAGTTTTTTAAGATTTAACGTACAAATACTTAAAGACCATCTTTTAAAACTCTTGAGATTTTTGTATACTACCTACTTATAAGGAACGTCTTGTGAAAATACTAACTTATGTATTTTTTAAAAGAACTCTCCCATTTTCTATCGTAAACTATTTAGCGGATATTTTTTTTGAAAATTAAAATGAGTATTTTTTTTTGTTTTTAACATTGTGTAAGAAGTATAATAGAATCATAATAATGGGCTTGATCGTTTGGAACATGAAAGCTTCTGAGGGATTAAGGGAGTAATAATAATTTGAAAATGTTACTATTTTTTATAAATTTAACAAAATGCATAAATGCATAATAATTTGTAAAAATGGTCCAAGGATATTAAATAGGTGGGCGATTGTAAACTCCGCCAGAATATCGATTAAGATAAAAAGGTAATAACAGGTCTATGGTAAACTCCGCCAGTTTTTTTTTTTACCTAGTCAGTGCAACAGTGATCAAAATGCAAATTTAAATCGAATAACAGAACAACAAATGCCTGTGAATCCTTTCATAGTCATCTGAGAAATTAATTTTATAAAAGTCATCCGAATGTTCACATTTTTAGTAAAGTTCTTATCGAATTTTAAACCCAAACTTATATTAAATTAAATGGCATATCTCAAGTAAATCAGCTAAAAAATTCGAAATAAAAAAAAAATGACAGTATTAAAGGATGCTATGAATAGGTATACTTATAAAGAAATACAAGACTTAGAATATTTGCAAATTGTATCACATCATTATAGTTTTCATACATGACAAAATTTATAACGATTATTTATTTATTATTTATTATATTTTATTTTATTATGTGGACAATTATTAATTATTATTATGAAAAATATGATTTTGGATTATTTATAATGATTTTTTATACTATGATTTAAATATTGATATGATATGATATGATATTATATTATAATTTTTTTTTAATAATATATCATATTAATTTTATACTACTATTTGATTTTCTTCACTGGCGGAGTTTACAGTAAAAAAAGGTACTTGTGGCGGAGTTTACATGCGCCCAAATAGGTACCTGCTACCACTTACCTACTAGATATAATATTATATATTATGTATTTTATATTTTTGCAAAACCATATATTTAAGGACTATTATCTTTAGTATAAACATTTAATAACTGAGAAACTAATAAATGAAATATATTGAATATATGTTCAAATTGTTAAATTAAGTTGGTATATATAAATTTTTAAAAGCATTATCCACTTAATAATGTACAGTAAAAAAATTTCGGGTTTCATATGATAAACAGAAATTTTTATCATCATAGGATAATTTTTAAGTAGTACAAAAATTCTCAAGAATTTGAAAATATGATTTCAAATTATATTTAAAAATTTCAAAAATAAAAATTTGAGTAAATTCATTACTAAAGATAAAAAAAATATAGGCAAGTGGGTGATTAGTTCTGTTACATAGTAAGTGTCTACTGTCTATTGATTCACTGTTATTAATAGATAAATATATGTAAATATGTTAAATTTGAATTCAAATATTCAATAATATATTGTACAGTTATAATATGTTATATTATTGTAATTGAAAAATAATTCTGTGCGGAAACTATTAGCCTATATCGTATATTCGTATTATCGTTAAGTACCTGTCCTATACTTTATAAATTTATAATAAGTTGTTTGATATTACTATTAAAGTAATTAATTTTGGTATAAGTATAAGTTTTTAAAAATTATACAATCTATAGCATATGCTAACATAAACATTTAGTGAACATATGAAATGTTAGATATATGAAATATCTATTTCGTTTTTTAATTAACAAAACAAAATTATTTTTTGTAACTGGATTTGTATAAAAATTCCCGTTTTCATGTTTATTTTGAAAAACACTAGGAATTTTTAATTTTGACTTTTCTAAATTTCCAACTATATATATCATATATCCAATTTTTTATTCAAACCATTTTTAAAGTTGAAAATCGAATCATCATTTTTCATTTAGGTCTTATATACATAACACAGGTAAATAAAAACACACTCATTATAAAATGTATATACTTAGCGCTTCGTATAGAATCTAAAATGGGGGTGAGCATGCATAGTTAAATTAATTACCCTGTACATGAAAATTAATTTTTAAGCTATAGGCTATACCTAGTTATTTTAGTATTATAATACCAAAGTGATAATTAAGTTATACATATTTTATAATTATAATAATAATCAGTATTTTATTTTTATTTTTTTATTTCTGTATTCTGATGTTACATCTTTAATGAATTATTTTTTGTTTAATTTTATACAAATAAAACCAACTTATTAAATAAGATAATTATTAATATTATAGTTTAAATAACTGAGCGAGTGACTAATTTTTCTTAATGATTCTTACTAATATATATATATATATTTTTACCTACCTACCTGTTGTTAAGTAACATATGTTTATTGTATCTTGATGTTTAGATTGTATAACTTTTTTAATTAAACATTAAAAAACCTAATTTAATTATTAAAATAAGTAACTATGTATATGTAATTACTTTTTTATCATAAAATTAAAGTTCTATTTTTATTTACAGAGGAAGTCCTGTACCAGCAGTTACGCCGACTAGAGGATTACACACACCTTCAGTCATTGACCGTGCATCATCTTCTATTGGAAGTTTAACTGAGTATGAGCATAGAGACAATGTAGTATCAGGCAAGTTCAAGCTGTAACTTGGTAATTTATACTTATAATAATTATATTATAATTATGTGACACAGTATCAGAATCATACGATAGTGTTCATGAAATGACTGAAGAAGAAATAGCTGAAAAATTATTAGAAAGTGCTGAAGTTATTGAAAATAATGGGAAAAATGTTATAGGGTAAATAGTAAATTTAAAATGTTTATATTTAATTCAAATTAACATATTTTAAACTTGATAGTGTCAATTTTAAACGTTTTGTGCCAAAATGTGATTTTATTAAAAATTCACTGGTATTTCAAACATTACAAGAAGAGCAAATTTTTGACCAAAAATCAGAGGAAGAACAATTAAAAAGGTGTCCAACAAAAAGATTTTCAACATTTTTGACGCCACCAAATAGGCCTAAAATTAGACCACCGGAGAAAAAAAAACCTGAAGAAGTAAAACAAATTGAGGAGGAGGAGGTGAGATATATATTAAAATATACATTCTTATATATTCTATCTATAAATTAGTAAACATTAAAGTAATATTATATATATAGACATGTAAAATATTAAGGTACATATAACATAGGTGCTGACCATAGACCTTATACTAGTATAAGGTCTATGGTGCTGACTATTATACTAAAATTAATATATTTCTGAAATCTAGATAAATGAATCTGAAAATCAGCTTGTTGAGGAAAATACATTAAAGTCTTGTGAACTAGTATGTACCAATTGTAAATGTAAATTAAGTGATATAGAAGATTGTATTGTATCCACTGATACAATAACAGAAAAAGAAAAATATGATAGCGATCATAACGTAGAAGATCATAAAGAAAGTTTGGACAAAAGCATTGAAGTCGAAATTGAAGGAGAGGAAGAGCCTCAATATGAGATTGACCAAGAAAAAATAGAAAATATTAATACAAATGAGGTAGATATAACAATTAATGCATTTTAATATATGAGTACCTAGTTATTTATACCCAAAAATGTTAAGTACTTTAATTTCACTAATTAGGTAATTTAAATTTGCAAACATATGATTTAAAATAAAGTAGGTATTCATTGATTAATAATTTTCAATGCTAATGTAATAATTTGTTCTAATTAAAAATATATGTTTATATCTTTTAGGATTTAATTGAGAAAATTGGAGAACCTTTTGAAGCAAAAATTAGTGAAGTGAACAAAGAGTCTGAGAATACATTTGAAAAGAGTATATTAAATATTCAAAATCAATTATCTGCTATTCGAGAATTACCATTACAGATACAAAATCATATTTCATTGTTAGAAAAACAACTTTCAGATATACTCTCACATAAAATGCAATCAACTGAAATATCTGAAAATAACCAAATTAAAAACATTGATAATGAAGAAGAACAAAACGAAAGTTCAATCGAACAAGAAAATATTGATGACGGGTCACAAGAGACATATGATGATGAAGCGTTTGAGCCAGTTGATGAAACATTTGAAGATGTACAAGAATTGGAATCTAATGGAATATCAAAAGATAATTCTGATGAAGAAACTGAAGATAGAGAACCCAGTGGTAGACCAATGTACCCTCTTACGCCATTACCAAGACCTATTGTATTACCAGGTGGTCGCAAATGGAGATGTCCCAAAGATGCTTACAATGAAAAATTTATTGCTGAAACATTGATATCACAAGCTGAAGTTTTAGTCGGTTCTACATTGGGGTAAAAATTAAATTTTTAAAATCTATAATTTATATATTTAGACTTAGGTACCTACCTATTTCCTTATGTAGAATGGTACGTCTTTTGCTCTTATTTAGCATATTAATATTTTATATTATATTAGTTAGGTACTTAGGTTAGATTAGGTATAAATGGTATAATATTATGATGTATAGGTATTCTTGTATAATTTTTATGTATTATAGGTTAAAAACTTTGTATTCAATTTTCAAATCTTAGGTATATAAACAGAATTTTTTTTTATATTACTACAAAATAAATTGTATTTTTCGAGATTTTCTGATTTTCACGAATATTGTAAAAATTTTAAATTTAAATTGTTATAAAAATATTGTGATTGTAAATTTTTGATTGGGAAATGAATCACTTATTAGAAACCTTGTTTCTATTATATTGTAAAACATTTTTATCTATTTATACATTTTTATTGACATTTATAAAAAAAAAAATCAATTATTTCAATTGTCTATAAATAACTTTAAAAAAATTGAATAATATATAATAATATAAATACATAGTGAAAATTTCAAGTTTCTTTAGTTATTCGTTATTGAATTATAATTAAATAAATAATCGATTTAGTTATAAAATCTGGTTTAGTGTAAAAATTCACGTTTTTGTTATAGATTATAAATATATAATATAATATTATATTATATATAAATAAATACTCGGAGTTTTTAATTTTGATATTTCCAAAGTATAAATTAGATCCAATTTGATACCTATCTAAAACCACCCTCAAAAGTCTAAGTTAAAAATCTAAGCACTTTATCGACCACTTATCGTGTAAGTACTCATAATTTATACTCACATATATATTATTGTTATCTATTATAATATCTATCATTACCTGTATCTTTTGAGTTTTGATTCTATATTTGGTAAACTGGAAAATTCCCTAATTCCAAACATCCGACACACGGACACAGTCATGATGTAGGTAATGAAACTATTTCCAGTAATCCAGTCTGTTGGATTACATCGTAAGAGTAGGTACGCGTTTATAATACGTTTGTTTCTTTGTTTTCGAATTTTTTCGCAGTTCACAAACAATTCAGCATTAAAAACATGGAATTAATTAATTCGAATAAATAGTAGGTACCCTCAGGTTGCGTATATGAGAATTGTTATTAATGTCCACAGAGAATGCTTTAATTTTATTCGTTAGAGGTGTTCAAAAAATAGTTCCATGTTTTTTAAAAATTTATTTAAACATAATTCATCCAACTATCTATTAAGATTTTTTCCAGAGGCATAGCCAGGATTTTTTTATGAGGGGGGAGAGCTAAATACTTTAATTTGAATTATTAAAAATCAAAAACAAGTTTATGTTGTATTTACTATTTTAAATAATTAAAATTTGTAAGAAAATTTCCATTTTTAAATTTATAAATATTGCAAAACAATATAAAAAAATACGGCCAATGGGGGAGGCTATAGCCCCTTTAGCCCCCCCCCTTGGCTACGCCACTTAATTTTTTTCTTCTTATGTTAATAATAGGTACCTAACATTTTTAATTTGAATAAACTAATCCTTAACATTATGTAAATTCGATAATTTATTAAATGCTATCCTATTTATTATTTTAAATGAAATAGGATGTTATTTTAGTTCCTCAATTTTTTTCTGTTTGATATGTTTAATGGGTGTTGCATGGCACAATATGATATATACATATTTTTAAATAATGTAGGTACCATAGTATTACTTAAATAATTTATAACAAAATATTATTGAATATTGATTATTTGGTTCTTTAGATTAATGTAAGGATATCTATATTAACTTTATAAATTAATGAAAAAAAAAAAATTGTTTTCAAAATTAATGTGAATCTTGATTTATAGGGTAAATTTTAGAAAGTATGAACCACCAAAATTTGACTTGTCTAATTCAGCAGTATACAAATTAGTACATAATATCGAGAAAAAAAATACTGGGGGTATTGAAAATAGGCCTGAAGTAGTTGCAGCTGAAGAAGATTTCTACTACCATAAACCAGTAATATGAATATTTTTACATTTTCTTCCTTTTAAATAATATTAATAACTTGTAATTATGTGTATTCAGATTGACTCAAGACAATTCTACTTAGCTACACTCCCACAACCTACTACAGTAAGTAACTAATATCTAAATTTACCTAATTACTATCTATAATTATCTATTACTTATTAAATATTACAATTTATTATGCATTTTTAAAATTACCCATTACTGTAAATTAAGTGGAAAAAATTTTATATTTTTTTAGCGTTTGTTACTGAGAATATAATGCATAGGTCTAGTTCTGGGTTTAAGCTTTTAATTACTTATTTTGATTTTTAGGTTCCAGATTATGAAACAGATAATCAATATGGACATTAGATGTAAACAATTTTTTTTTTTTTTAATCCAAAGTAGTATTCCATCTAAAAATTGTATTTAATATAAGTAAATTTATTATTTGTTATGCCTATATTCAAAATTTTAGGAATTATTATAAAAAATGTTTAAATATCACATTGTGTACCAAAACCTTTTAATTGTATTAGGTTTAAAGCATATTTTTAATGTATTAATAATTTAATGTTAATTAATTCTTAAATGTTTGATCTTATTATTTTTGTAGATACCTATGTTAGAACTGTAAAAAGTCTAAAAGTAAAATATTGGTTTTTAATTTTTAACAGGTATCTAACCAAATACTGTTTTTATAGTGTTAAGTTATCTGTGAAATGTTTTAAATTAGCTTGAAATCATAATGATTATAAAAAAAAATAAGAACAAAGAACATAGTACCAATTTTTAATACTTTATCTAAGTATTTCAAATACTTAAAAACTAATAGATTTATTACTAAATATATATTAATAATTAGTATTTAATTATGAACTTATTTAAACTTAAATTCTTTAATAATGAAAAATAGTTTTGATTTGAATTGTAAGTTCAAATATATATTACTAAGACGAGCTATTAAGCTACTATAAATTTATAGAACATTAATTATATTCGCCACAAAATATGAATGTACCTCATCGCGCAGGCGGCGAACTGATTCTCCACAGCAACCTTGTCATAGTTGGTCTGAATACATCTATTCCTTTTTGTTTTTGTTAGCCAATTAGCTACGACCTGCGCGCAGTGAGCCTGTTTTGGTCCGCCGCCAAGGTATGTTCTTATATCGCGGCAAGTGTACTTATAAATATTTTATATTTATATATAAAAAAAAAATAATAAAAAATAAAAAATAGAATGCCTAACCCAGGAATTAAATAAAATTAATAGATAAGTTCAGTATATGAACATTTTGCTTGGTTAATTTAATAACTTATAGTTATTAAGTGATAAACCATGGTACTACCAAATGCATCAACAAATAAATGTAATCAAAACTCATATAGTATTAATTAATTATATTTCAATTACGGTATATTATAATATACTGTGATTACAACCATCAATCTAGTTCAATTATAATAAAAAATTTAAAATTATGAAAAAAAAAATTTCATAAACCATAGAAATAAATAATAGATATATTCATTTATTATTCTATAAAATTATGCATAACTTATCACAGGATAAAAAAAAAAAAATTAAATATATGATTAAAATTATTGTCGTTTTTCTAAACTCTTATATTTTGCTTCCAACCTCTTGGCATATGCATCCAACTTAAACGCTGCTTGTTCTAGCTTTGAAACACTATCTTCAATTTGGTCAATTTGTGAAAGATATGGTTCTAATGATTTATCTAGATAAAAAAAATAAATAAAAATAACAAGTAAATGAATAAGAATTAAGTAGAAGCATTTATTTGTACAGATATGTACAAGAAAAAATTATAAGTGATCGTGAGAAGAAGGAAAGTTGCTAGAAACATTTTTTAAAAATGTAATAAAAATACTAAATACATTACATTTTTCATTTAGTTCAATAATTTGTTTGCCAACATCTGAAGCAATTTGTCTGTAAGATGCATATTTTTGCATAGTTACTTTATTCATAGTTTCCAATAACTTATAATCCTCCTATATGAAACAAATAAAAGATCTCATTAGATACACATTTTTTTTTTTAACAATAAATATCATATACTAACCTCAGTAATATTAAGTTCTCCCATCAAATATTCAGATGTTTTTTCAAACATTTTAGTGGATAATAAGCTTAAATTGGGATCATGAGGATCATTGCGTTCAAAACTACTAGTGCTGGTTGAAAGAGTTGGTCCTAAAAATAATAGATAATTTTAAACTTTGTTTCATACATTAATTAAAATAAATAATAAAAAAATAAGTATATATTTATTTTGATGGTGGTATGGTACAATTAATTAGGGATCATATATACCAGGAATTTATTGAATTATAAACATTGGACATAATATAAAATTATTCTATCTATAAAATACCAATTTCACACCAAAATAATTCAATTAGAGTGAATTTTGAGCATGTTTTTTTAGAATACCAAATATACATCCACTACTATCCACAATAACACTTTCTTTAATTGTTTAATTATTTTTAGTGGAAATATTTCTTTGATACATATTATGTACCAACAATTATAATTCTTCTTAAGTAATTCTATTGTATGTACATTAAGCTAAAACAGTAACAAATTCAATAAAGTTATTAATATATAGGTCTTAAATTAATTTTTAATTTATACAGGATGACTACTTTATTACTTTTTACACGATTTTTAGTCAAAATAAAACAAAATTTTTTTTAAAAATTATATTATATTTTTAATTTTATATACCTACTGAAGCACAATATTTTTTGAAGTATTTTGATACATTAAAATTAAAATTGTGACGACTAGTTTATAAGTCATAAATAATAAATATTTAAGTTAAGGTGAACGGAGTAGTAGATAAATATTTTGCGGGGTTACTTTGTACCACTCCACTCTATTTCCCAAACATTAAATACTTTTAAACTCATAAGTCATAAACTACTAACTCGAATTTCAAGTAAAAAAATTACAGTATATGTATATTCATAATTAGACATGACAAAACAAACCTGAAAAATTCATAGTTATAATTTTTAATTCTTTGACATTGTATAACAAAGCTCTCTTTATATAATAAAATGTTTTAAATTTTTTTAATAATTATTTTGTTTTAGATGAATATCATTTTAAACCAATGGATGTTTTATTTATATTATGGGTATTGCTAAAATATAACTTATGTATCACTAAATAACTTATATACATAATCATTAAATTATCAGATATTTTCAAACAGTATAAATTTTCTATATTTATAGAAATGTTTAAAAATTATTAAAATAAATTCATTATAGCAGCTAAGTACATAAAATAAATTATACCAGTTTATAAAATAATACTTTTTCACCTCTTTTGGGAGATTCTTCAACACATGCAAAGTCTTCAATTTTGTCTTCTTCAGACATAGTTTTTTTTAAATTTATTACTTAATTAGTTAAGTAAGTATTAAATTTTGAATCTGTTGGACCACAAATCTTTTTTTTCTTATTATCGTGCACGAGAACTGTAAATAATATATTTGTATATCTCAGTTAAATCATAAATATGTTCGAATTAAAAATTAAATAAATGTTTTTGTGATATGTAGCATTATTAATGTTATTTAGAGTATTTTCTTTTTCTATAATGTAATAATAATATGATATAATATAGTCATAGAAGTTTAAATAAAATTAAAATATAAAGTTATAGAATTACTTTTTAATTTTTTAAATTGTGTAATATTATTAGTTTATAATTTGTACCAATTAGAATATTAGATTTGAACTTACAAATTAAGATTTAGACATTTAGAAACCTCAAAAAAGGTACATCTGAAGTTTAATGTATTTTATTCCTATCACGGTACCATGGCTAAAAATGATGATAATAATATATATTATCGTAATACCATTATCACAGAATAGATTAAATTTAAAAATTATAATCTATGTAATCTATTCTGTGCTATAATCACTTGGAGATATTATTTTATGTATCATCACCGCCTTAGAAAATTTAAAAATAGATTTTAGAATCTTCTACGGTTTAAGATAGTTTAAACTTTAAGTACGGTTAAAGTTCTATCTTAAACCGTGGGTTTAAGATAATATGTATTAAATATTTTTACCATAGATATATAGACTGTTGATTGTTGAATGTATTATCACTTATCAGTAATTACTATCTACAATTATTATTATTGAAGACTGAAGTCACTAAGTACGTACTAACATATTTTAGTCCGTGATTGAAATTAAAAATTGAAGTATAATATACTATATACTAGGTAGGTATTAATAGTTTATGCCGTTCATGGTACCTATTAATTATAATTTTACATATTTATGTGGAGTATGTAGTACTGTGGACTAAGATAGTGAGACTTATATATTGTATTATAATAAGAAAAAATAACTGTCGGGTAATTATTACGCATTCAAATAAAATTACGAACTTGAGTTTTGAACTAATAAGAATTATATATAATTATATTTTAAACATTTGTTGTCTAAGTATAATGCCCAGAAATTGTTTTGTTCCTCATTGCCATGAGGGTAACAAATCCCAAATTAAAAAAAACAAATTACTTGGAATAAAACATAAAACAATGTTTAAAGCACCGAAGGTAAGATGCTAAAATTTAAATTGTATTCGTTTTAATAATAGCTACTTATGCTTATACTTTTACCTACCACCTACATAATACAGAGTGATTCTTTTAAGTGGGTACACTAATTGTCTCGAAAAGTATTCATGTTTTTGAAAATATTTTTTTACATAGTTCAAAATTGTTAAAAAAGCAACGTTTTTATTAAAAAATTATATTTTTAAATATTTTTTATCATTATAATTTTTTAAGTTTTTTACTTTTTTGAATGACAACATAGAATTTTAATTTTATATTCCAAAGCAAAATAATTTTTTGAGTATTTTGATACATAAAAATTGAATTTAGGGCTAGTAGTTTATGAGTTATACGTATTTAAAGTTTAGACAAGCAGAGTGGAGTGGTATGGGGTTACCCCGCAAAATGTTTGTCCACTACTCCGCTTGTGTAAACTTTAAATAAGTATAACTCATAAACTACTCACCCTAAATTCGAATTTTTTGTTTCAAAATACTCAGAAAATTATTCTGATTTGGAATATGATATTAAAAATCTATTTTGTCATTAAAAAAAGTAAAAAACTTAAAAAATTATATCGATAAAAAATATTTAAAAATATAATTTTTTAATAAAAACGTTGTTTTTTTAAGAATTTGAAACTATGTAAAAAAATATTTTCAAAAACATGAATACTTTTCGAGATAATTAGTGTACTCACTTAAAAGAATCACCTTGTATACATAATTTATAAATATATTTTGTATTTTAATCATTAATTCTGTTTATATATTTTAAATATATTATGATATAGGATGTACTTCTTTTGGAGAAATGGTCTAAAGCAATCCAACGAACTGATAGAGAATTACGTCCTGGGATTGATAATGTATGTGAAAAACATTTTGATGAAGCTTATGTATCTAGATATTTTGAAACTAAGATGCCTGATGGGTCAATTAATCGGATAGAAAGGGGTAGATTATCATTAAAAAAAAATGCGGTTCCATCAATATTTCCAGATTTACCACAGAATTTAATCATTATTGAACCGATTAAAAAAACTAAGCTGAATAATATTTCAAGTACAATTGATAATGTATCTGAAACTTATAATAATTTACAAGATGCATTAAAAAATATGAATTTACCAACTGAATGGTTTTTTTGCTGTGCACATAGTTCATTGCTATTAGGTTATTTAGATTCTAATTATGAACTAATAAAAAAAATTATAATTTCAAGTAATGACTTAAATTTAAAGGTATGATGTTTAGCATTTTAACTAAAATTAGTATCAATAAATAATATATTATAATATATTTTAGGTATTTATTAAAAATAATCAAGTAAACATAACACAGACACTTGTTACATGTATTGACGATATTAAGAAAATTCTAAAAACTGTTGATGATATTAAAGTGTGCACTGAAACTGGAATTGATAATTGGTATTATTTTTAAAATTGGTGATTATTTTTTTAAATGTTAAATTATTGATTATTTTCATTTCTAAATTGTATTATTCAGTACAAAATCTGATCAATGTTGTGTCGAATGCCCCAAAGAAAAGAATTTTAATATGGATGTTCAAGGATTATGTAAAAAAAAGAATAACAGAAAACCAACTACAAACATTTTTATAAAGAATGTTTATTGTAATAAACAGCGTAATATAAAGTTTGTTTAGTTAAAAAGGTCACACAGGGAAAGCTTGGTAAAGTTAAATTAATTAGAACAACTAAATGTGATATTAATAAATTAAAATTTTATTTTTTTTTATCCATGGTATCTAAATGGATACTTGAAATAATATAATATTTAATAACTAATAAATTCAATTTTGTCAATATATATATTTTTTTAAAAATGTAAGGATAATTATTTTTTTTTCTTAAAACTAGTTTTTGAAACAAACAAAAAATAAAAATGAACTAGTTATTTACTTACTCACTCATACATTTGTTAACAATAATTTGATAAATTAGTTTATAATAAGTTTACAGTACACTAAAGTAACTAGTTAAGTAAAAAAAAATACACTAATGTAACTTAATAATTATTTAATGTGTACATTCTTTAAATATCAGTAAATTATATATTGTAAATTGGTGGAACTTCTTTACTCATCACTCAAGTTTGTCAGTCTCAACTCAAAATTTAAAATTCTTCTTCTTCTTCAAAAAAAAAATGTATTCACTATAAACTATACAGGGTGATTTTTTTTATCAAACAACACTAATTAAAAATATTGAAACTTGAAAATATTTTCAAAAACATGAATACTTTTGGAAATAATGAGTGTTGTTTTATAAGAAAATCACCCTGTATAAATAATCAGAATAAATTATAAATCTGTACTGTATGATATCGATTAGTATAAATACATGTAATAAGTACTGATATTATAATATTATATTATTATATTTTGATAATTAATTTTTTTTTCGTATTAAATGATTACTTATTTTATAAAATTATATTTTTTTTAAATTTATCTATTTTTTGAAATGGTTTAATTATGTTTATAATTAACATTTGACAAAATTATAAATTTGAATATTATTTTGTAGGCAGTTAAAATTTTAAAAAAAATTTGATTTTTATAGTTTAGCCTTAAAAAATTATTACAAGATTCTTGATAATTTGGTCTTTCAAAAAACTATAAAATTTAATATTATTTACAATATTTTTATAGACATAATTTGATATTTAAAAATAAAACTGTTAGTTATTTTTATTGTAATTATAAAGTATTATTTGTTGGAATTCGAAGCTTTGAACTTTTTACTATGACATTTTTGAAATATTTAGACAAATCCTAAGCTATTATTACATAAGTATATCGTATATCATATAACTATTTATATAGTTTTATGATAAGTTAGTATTGATTAATAAGTTAATAAAAATATTAATATAGCCT
Organism: Schizaphis graminum; assembly: GCA_020882235.1. Classification (NCBI taxonomy): domain Eukaryota; kingdom Metazoa; phylum Arthropoda; class Insecta; order Hemiptera; family Aphididae; genus Schizaphis; species Schizaphis graminum. The sequence continues at coordinate 92,823,171 of CM037032.1, forward strand.
ATACCAGTGATGCAAAACCTTTTTTGATATACGATCTTCCCATCTTCCTACCAACATTAAAAAACATGTAAATTTATAATATATATTTATTTAATAGTTAAAGTATACATAGTATATAACTTTTTCATTTGGTATAAAATTATTGGCGACCCCCTAATAAAATTTTGCTTACATGCTGCCCTATATTATACCTTATATGCACCACTAAAATGTTTCTACTTTTAAAAATATACTGTTTAGCAGAATTATCTCCTGAAAAAAAAATGATTGTAGAAATGAATAATGATGAAGAAAAGCTTCAACAAATTACTGCTATGTATGTGAAGTCTATAGATACACATTTGATGTAATTTTATGTAAACTAGATCAGCGCCGGACTGGCCCACTGTTCTACTATGCTACAGCACAGTAGGCCGCGGCAATGAAAAAAAAAAATTTTTACTGAGATTACAGAATAGTGACCAGATTATCTGTTTGTATAGCATCTTTATTCTTTGTACCTAATTATATTTTTTAAATGTTCTCAATGCACGATTATTTTACCTATGTATATAGGTATTATAAATTATATTATACTAAAATTTAGTCTGAATCAAATTTTTGGCAGTAAATCTAGTATTTACCGTACTTAATGCATATTATATACTATCAGCGTGAGAAAGGCATAATATTTATTTTATCTAGTATCATGGGACAAATTCAGTGGCGTGTCATACATGTGTGCAATGTGTGCAAATGCCACGGGCCCTCAGCTTGAGGGGCCCATTATTGCTCAACATTTCACAAAAAAAAAAAAAATTAAATAAATACAGTTATGTACGAAAAATTAAAAAAATTGTTTTCAATTTCAAATGGTTCTCATTTTCTCAATCTGATATCAGTATATCATTGTTATAAAATATAAATGTATGATGTATATCCATATTATTTAGAATAAAAAGATGTAGGAGGGGGCCTTTTTTAGTTTTGCACACAGGCCCGTTTTTGGGATAAACCGCCACTCCCAGGATTATGGATAACATCTCATAATTAATCATGGTTGTTGAATACAAAGTTTATAAGAAAGTGCCTCCCTCTAGGCTCTAACTTCTTTAAATCCTACCAAATATCAATTTCGTAAAACAAATACATTTAAAAATTCCAGAAATAATACATTGTGGGCCGCTTGCTTTCCTAGAATAGTAGGCCGGTACCCTCCCAGTCCGGCCCTGAACTAGATGATAAATTTAGTGGTTTTGAAAACATCTTAACTCTTAAGAGAGTTTTCATTAATATAAATACTATTTGTTAATTTGTAATCAATGATATTATCTACCTGAATATCCCGAATGCTTAGAGTTAAACAAAGACTCCTCATACATATTTGATTAGAAATATTCTCTTATTCAGTTAAAATTAAAAAAAACTTTACTTATAGTGCTATAGCAAATGACATAAAAATTCAATCTAAATATACAATTAATTAAAATGATACTGAGAGTGATGTTTCTGAAGAAACAAAACATATTAGGATATTTATTCAGCCATATACTCTGCACTGTGTAAAATAGGAATGGCAATGACTTTTTCAAATTTATTCATGGCTTATAAAGGAGTTAGTACTTTGTCATTAATATCAGCAATTACAGAATTATGTTTTTCTAAGCTTACACTTATTAAAACCAAATTACACTGTACTGTTAGAGAAAATGGATAATTTAATGTAATCCTAATATAGAAGCATCAATTGAAGAAGCTATTAATAAATTTGCTTCAACGTCTTCAAGTGTTTTGCAGAAAGCGTTAATGTATTGTTTACACGCAGTGGCGGCTATCCTATGGTCTATGTGTTGCTTGAACAACACATGCAAAATTATCAAAAATTGGAAAAATATATGACCCACTGATTGAATATTGGTGATTTGTATTTTATAACTAATATTTTGTAGGTTGTGGTGGGTGGTAGGTCATCAGAAATATTAGCAACACACATTTTTTTGAGGATAGCCGCCACTGTTTACACGTTTTATAAAATTATGTAAATTGACTATTTAGTATTCATAATTTTTATTAAAATATGTTAACTAAAAATAAAAATCTTAAAATTATATAGGTACCTATCTCATTATTTAAGAAGATGATGAAAATATGAAATACAATATGCCATGATAAACTTTAACTTTCAAGTTAGTTAAATATGCACATGCTATTCCAGTGGTTCCCGACCTTTTTCATTCTACCCCCCCTTGTAAATTTACTAAAATCTAATTTCCCCTCCACCTTAAATTAGAGTTTAAGCGAATTTTTTTTTTGTGAGTGGTACAAATAAATCATACAAAATATCTATATATCAGTGGCGTAATTGAGAATGTTTTATGGGGGGGGGGGATCAAAATAAATTTCTATGGCAAACTTGTGGAGGGCTTTTTTGCATAGGTATAAGACAATATATAAATACAGCTCAAGGGGGGAATCTATCCCCCATATCCTCCCTGTAATTACGCCACTGCTATATATTATAAAATATACAACTATTTACTTTTATTATTTTCATCATTTAAAAAGAATTATTGAATATAAAAACAAAAATATTAATATAAAATATAAATAACCAATGTAATTAAATTTAATGAGTAATTTGAATCTGTTTTTTTCTTACCTTTCCTAAAACTAATAAAGTGATTTCAATTTTACACATTGTAAAATAACATAATTTTTTTCGTAATTCCATCATCAGTATGTTCCCCCAAGCAGACTATAAAACCCCCCCGGTTTGGAACCGCTGTGCTATCTGATAGAATGATTGATAAAACTAATTTTGTCTTATATCTATAAAGGTTTGGTCGACTTGTTCGCTTGGTTATTTATAATTCGGTATTTAATATATTAAATCATTGAAATTTTTAAGCAAGTTTTACTATAAATATTAATAGCCAAAATAATTTTAAAAGTAAGTAAGTAAGTTTTTTTAATATGACTTTGGAAAGTAGGTAGGTAGCCAGGTATAGGTGGTTGAGTGGTAAGTACCTATTAACTGTTTTTGAACCATCAACTGAAAAATGTCAAACCACATCTAGATCATGCATAATTATATGTGCATAAACTAAGAGTATCGACATCCTTTTTAGAGGATCATTTGTTGAAAATTAAATCGATTTAAAAGTATCTACGTAAAAAAACCCTTTCAAACTGGTGGTGTCATGTACTTGGATGTTGAGTTGTTCTAACAAACGGGGTGCATCAATAGTTCCCTCAATAAGTCCATTTAATTTGATAACTGGAGATATTATAGCGTTTGAATAATATTTAAAATTTAAATCTAAATATTATATTGCTGATAGAACTATAATCATAGGGTAGATGGACAGTATTTCGACAACTGGAATATCATAAACTTTTAGTAGGTACCTACCTAGTTATTTCTAAAGCGTCTTGCAATTTTTCTTCAATCTAATGATTCTAATATCTAGTTCATTTATTTAAATATTCCTATCTAAAGATGTATAGTATAGTAAATATGTAATTTATTTTGAAACATCATCTGTCTTATATCGAACTTATCTGCACTACGTTAAACATGGTACCTAGTAAAGTACATTGATACAACAACAACACTAATTATTAATAGCAAACATAAAGTGGGTTAATTAAAAATGTTTTACAATTCGTAATTTTAAACATAAAAATGAAAACAATTAAGTTAAACTAGTCAATAATCATTAGGAATAATTTAGGATGATACAAACTAATAAATTACATTACGGTCTAGTACAGAAACGTGCCTACGCCTACCTATAACGTATTGGTTTTCAATGGTCACGACCGTAGTCTCCAGGTGAGGTTAGGTTATGTTGAGTATGAAATCCGGTAAAATTTGAAAATTTGTTTTTAGATTCGTAGTTGATAATAATTACAATTTCAAATCATAAAACTATATATTTTTTTTAATTAATTTACATGATTTGTATTACATAGACAATTTTTAAAAATGCATTGTTTTCAATTAATATCGTCATTTGTGGAAATATAATTGTCCAAAGGTAAAATGTATAGAATCTTATATTCAAGAATAATCTGGCTATAAGATTACCGAAAAAATGTTCCAAATCAGCACATTTGCTGCCTCCATGCATGCTTATTCTGGAATTATCATTAACCAAAATATGATATAAATTAAACTGTACAGTATAATAATATAAATTATAAAGTTGTATAATACACTACTGTGACTGTCTAATCTCTACTAGGTACCTATAGGTAGTTAGCAGAATTGTGCCGCACTGCCAAGGCCGTATCTGGGGGGGGGGGTTTGGGGGTTCAAACCCCCCCCCCCCCGAAATTTTTCGCATATTCCATATTTAATTACCTACACAATATTATAATACAATTAGAACACACATTTTTGGCTTACAACCCCCCCCCCCCCCCCCCCCGAAATTAATTTCCAGTTACGGCCTTGCGCACTGCTGTCATAATTTGGTGCCTGGAGCAAAATTAAAAATATTCGCCATCCTCGGCATCCTCCATTACCTAACTGACCTGTCTACCTTAACTTTTTGGTGTCCTGGATAAGTCCCCCTTGGCCCTCTTCCACGGCACGGCTCTGGTAGTTAGTAGCATGGATTTTAAAATAAATGTTAGTGCCTATACCGGCTATACCTATCAGGGGCGTCATTTCAGGTTTTTTTCGGGTGTGCGAGGTATCAAGCATTTTGAAATTTCACCAGACCATATAAAATAGATATACTACATAAATATGTACATTAATTCTGTTTCCAATTGTTTTTATACATCACTAGCCGACCCGTCACGACTTCGCCCGTGATTGGTTGTTTATTTAGCTTTCGGACAATGATATGTAGAATTTTTTATTCAAATATTATTGTTTAACGTGATCGCCAAGTAAATATAAAAAACGGTTAATGAAAATAGATTGAAATTTTTCTTACGGTATAAATGATAAATATATTTTTATTAAAAATAAACACAGATAAAAAAAAATGCTGAGTAATTTATGGTTTCTTAAGAATTTTATAAGACTTCTGAGCATATAACCTTTTTTGTTTTATCTCTTGTTGAAATTAAAATCATAAGATAATTCGGGTCCCCATTTCGAGAAAATCCCACCTAGTCCATGTGAAGAGCACTCTTTACGAAGATCTACTTGAATGTTTGACTATATATTTGTATAGATTAATACGAATATTGGGTACACATGTTGTCAGTGTACGTGCAATAAATTTCTCGAAACAATATTATTCATATCAAACACAATACAATTTGATGAACAAAAAGGTCAGATTACGGGTAGCTTTAACCCGCGGGCCAGCGTGCCGTACAATATATAATATGTATATAATATAGTTGCAATTGTTTTTAATTTTTTATGAACTTTATACTTTTTATTTATTGACAAAAGTGGTACTAAAACCTTCAGCAGAATGTTGGGTATAACAGAAAAAAATTTCAGCCAAATCGGTTCAGTAGTTTTCTCGGTTAGCGCGGTCGTAGAAAAACCCTTACAATTTTATATAATAGTATAAATGGATCAAATCAATGCATCAATATAAGTAGTAAAAATCAATTTAAAAACGAAAATACAATATACAAATGTATAGCACAATATTTGTTTAAAACCAATGTATGTAATTTAAATGATAAATAATAAACGTGCATTATTTCATCAGGGTGCAGGCCAATTTAAACTATTTTAAAATTAAGGGGTGCAACCGCACACCCTGATCCCGCCCCCCCAAATGACGCCCCTGATACCTATTAAAGTATTATAAGGAATATATTTTTCATTTAGTTCCTACATTGCATCAAATATTCCTATTCGTTCCCAACGACCTAAAGACGTAAGTAATAGATTAGTACTAATGTAATTAAAATTTGTATACTTTACTGATTAATGATACAGAGTAATTGCGGATAGAAATACAGTTTGTTTTAGTAAACCGCACTATACTGATAAATAAAAAATACACTTAAATCTTGCTTTAATCCGCCGTTTGATTTAAACTAAACTCCGGTCGTTCCCCTAAATTACACATTAAATGTCTAAGTTGTTGGGTTATCACCACTGTATTTTAAATCAATTAAAATTACAATACACAACTTTAAACTCTTATAACAGATTTGAAAGTTTACCATAAAATAAGGATACAGAAATGGAAACCGCCATGATAAAAGAAACCATTAAAAAATTCTCTTCTCCAATATTAATAAAATCCTAAATATTATATTACAATAGTCATTCGAAAAAAAAATTAAATAAAACCATCTGATGAATCTATTTGCAAAACTTCTGCAGCGAAATACTGAACAATTTAAACTAATAAACTTAATACTACTTCACCAAATGCATCATACGGAGCTAGGTATCCAAGCCCGGATTAATATAATTGATAAGCCCTAGTCCGTAACTGCATGGCGAGAGGGTTCAGGGGTTCGGATCCTCAAGTGTATTTTTAAAAATAGAACATCTTAGTGATGAATTAAGTTTATTAACAATAAATTCTCAATATTTATACTTAAAAAAATGTTGGACCCCCGAATTTTTTTTTTTACAGCCTTGGCCCCAGGCATAGGCATATAACAAAAAAAATAAAAAAATCGTAGCCACATATTTTATATTTGTGATGGGCCTCAAAAATGTTTGTAGGCCATAGGCACAGTTTTAATAGAATGCTTTAAATTTTTAATATCTTTTGAAATATATTAAAATATTAAAAATGTTAGAATGAGTCAATGAGAAATTGTTATTTTACCTGTGAATATTCAATAATCAATAAAAACTTAGATTCTATTACTCATACGTGATGTTACTTAAGTTAATTTTTTTATTGTATTCCTGTAAACAAATAAATAAACGAATTTATTAAAAAATGTTGTACACAATTTTAAATAAGCCTTATGTAGGTTATAAATTTTCACAATAAAATAATTTCAAGATAATTCAAAATTCTAACTTAAAACTCTCATATAAAACAACGTTAATTAATTTCAATTTTTTTTATTTCAGTTATATCAACTTATGAGGAGCCTCATATTAAATTTTAAAGTTTTTTTTACCTACCTCCTGAAAGGAAAATTGAAGTATTTTTATTAATTCTAAAAGTATCCACAGCATATAAACATTTTAACATTTCTTTTTTTTACTCGTAAAATTAATAATTTATCACATCACTTAGAATCTTAAAACTATTAATCTAGGAATTACGCAGTATACCTATATTTAATTTTAATATATTCTTAAACAACTAATTAGATACGAGAATTTGAAATAAAAAATATGATGTAAAAGCGAAATCCAGTAGTTGTTTAGATAGTAATTTTGTAAAATTACTAAACTAAGTTTATTGTTTTTGTAATTTTTAATTTAATTTTAAAATTTCCTTATTTTTTTTTTTTTTGTAAGCTAGTTAATGGTAGGTACTCTCACTATACTAATATCTTTATTAGTCATCACATAGAATACAAAATTATTTACTCAACAAATATTTTAATAATAATATAGGTTTTAGCCTTCTTGGTGTTCTAATTATTGCTGATGTTTGATAGTAAAATTTAATTTGTAAATTTAACCGAGTTGGCGCCTCATCAATGTTAGTTGTTACATACCGTGTGGTTAATAATTTTTTGAAAATTAAAACAATAATTAATTTATAGAAAATAGGATTTACTTAAAATATAGACGTATAAACATAATATATTTTATACACACTATACGCCTAAAATATGTATGTACACCGTAGATGAACATTTATTAGGTTATCAGGAGGATAGGCAATAGACCATGATTAACTTATTAAGTTAGTTTATCATGCAATAGATATTCAAATTTGTCATACATTAACAAATGACATGTTAATGAACTATTTGGTTATTTTTTCATAGCATGTTTTATTTATTATATAAAACTTAGTTATTTATTAAGATTTAAGGTACTTAAAACATTTTTTTTTTAAATAATATCAGTTCCATAGAATTTCATGGTACCGAATTAAAATATTTAGTATCATGACCTGATGAGTGATATTATTGCACAATACAGCTAATATTTTATTAGTGGTTTATAATATATTTACAAGACTATCAAAAAAATAAAGTTTTAATCAAATTAAAATAATATTAGTTGGTTATGATAATAAATATAATAAAAACTAAATTATAATATTTTTTTCTATTCTAAATAGACACCTATCTATTATTCATTTAACTTTGTTGGTCAACAATAATATTTTAGAAAAAAATTTATTTTAACTTAACAAAATTGATTTTTTTTTTACTAACTTAGTTAAGATTTTTTTTAAAAACAACTTGCCATCTTTGAATTAGTACCACCAATTTTGATCTTTATATTTTTATTCATAGATACTTCAAGCACACGGTATACAGTAATTGCCCTGTCCTTCCACAATGGCATAATCTGCACCGCGCTCTCAGTTGATAACGTGAAAGAGGATATGCGCATTACGGTCGAGTTGTCGTCGGTACTGGCGCATTTTATATATCCGGAGAAGCTTCAAAAATAAAACGTAGAGTTTAAACACGCGCGCGCGCTCACGTCTGTTCTAAAAATGCATTAGTCTTGGCTCACGTCGGTTGAGTGTTGACCACTATTATTAACGTCGGGAAATTATAAACGAAAATAATTAGACACATATTTAAAATAAATAACGGCCAAAAATTATAATAGATCGTTATTTTGTATTTCCGAATTAATTTTTTTACGGACGTACTTAATAATTTTTTTGTGGCAATCCCGGATTTATTCAAATATTTAAATGGCTCAGCTAATAAATTTGAAATTGTCCAGGAACGATCAATCTTCTCCGTGGGGATTTAGATTACAAGGAGGCAAAGATTTTGGGACACCATTGCTTATACAAAAGGTAAGATTTAAATGATTCTATTTTGTATTTAATTGATGTTTATTCATAATTTAACGATTAATGTATAGTGGTTAGGTAACAGTAATAAACAACAATAGTTGTCCATTAAAATCAAAAAAGGTTATGATTGTATTGTATTACTTTGTATAAGAAATTGTTACTTATATATTATAAGTATAAATAAATAATACATTTGCAATTTATTTCAGAAAAAATATATTTATATAATGATTATATTATGCCATTATACAATTAAATTTTAAAAGTTTAGTTTTGATGATGTGCTAGTCAATATTAACATAGGTAGGTATATATAATTAAATCAGATCAATGTTTAAATATTAATTTTAGTAAATAATATAGTATAAGACGTATAATATTATAGTTTAAACATTTTTGCACATGTCTAAATAAAAATGGTTTCATTACTACTATATTAAATTTAGTTTAAAAATTATAGCATTTAAATATAGCAATTTTAATTGCATACTCATCTATTAAAATTTTTTATTGAAAATAATACAGGCGAATTTACAAATTAAAAAAATTAAAAAATAGAATTTCGATATTCCAAAAATATGTACAGATATAATATTTAATTTATTTTTTAAAATTAGGATAAGCTCAAACATCGTATAAATATATAGGCAAAGTGGAGGATTATTAAATTATGAATGAATTTGAGTAGTCTTATATTACTTTATTTCACTTTATTTAAATGAAGTACCTATTTAGAAATATATTAAATAATAAATAGATATATTTTACAGCAATTTAAATTGACCTTTAAATTGTTTTTCAACAGTTGCTTACTATATTAGTTATTATATAGGTATTATTAATCGTATTAGTATAGCTACATCCCATTACTTTCTTAATTAATTATTCATTTTTTTTGTTTTTGTATTTTAATAAATTAATAATTATTCCGGTATTTTAATTTCCAAGTAAATGTGCTTATTTATAGTTTTTCCAATAGAAATTCCATTCAATAAAACTCGAAACATTGAGTGTATTGAGACCATTCTATTAGTATAAGTTACCATATGAGTATTGAGTCTTTTCTATTTATGTAGCTATGCGTATTAGCCTTCTGTTATTTGGGCAAAGTTCCCACTGTCACAAGTTGTTCAATTGTTATAATCGACAATCATGAAATCAATTCGAAATCAAATCAATTTACCATTTAATACTGATTACTGATCATAATTTATTTTATTATATTCAAACTTGAAACTATGTATTTTTGGTATTTTTTATTGCAAAATTGAGAATTTAAACTTTATGGTTCAGAGGATTAGCACGGATAATTATCTTAGATGTGGTGTATTGGTTTGGCAGTCAAGCAGAAACAAAATAACCGAAAAAATCTATTATGTCCGTGATGACATTTGCGGCACTGGTACATCACGATTCTCCCACGATTACAATGACCTCTATAGGCTATATGTATAAGATACATCTAACAATATTATGTTAAATATATACGTAAATATATTTGTATACATAATTCAAGATTGGGTCATAGCTCATCATGATACGGCAGTATGGGTTACTATAGATACCTAATTGAAAATAAATGCAAATTATATTATATTAATTATAATAATATTGTGATTATATTATTTATATATTTATTATTATACTTTGTTTTTTTGTTGAGGATGTTAAAAATTCAATTCACTTATATACAATATACATGGCTAATGGCTATGTTACAAATGCAATTTTTAATTTTTTATACAGATACCTTTAATAATTAACCTTTTTATATAACTTTTAAGAAGTATAGGTCCTATGGGAATAAAAACGTTTCTGTATACGTTAGTATTAATATTGAATAGTTTACTTTTAACAGTTGTAACTTATAGCTGTGCTATGAGTAGATAAATTATATTTAACATATTTGTAACTAAATTTATAACGTACCTACTATTTTATATGATAATATTATGTTATAATTTACGTATTCTGATAAAAAACCATTCTAAGTATATTATGTAGGTGATAATAATATTAAAAATTATTGTTTAAATGATTGAAAATATTTTTTGTAGGAATACCATAATATATCTAGAAATAAGTTACATGTACTTACTTAAATTGTAAAACATAATAATGAAATGATTTGAACTTTTAACCTAAAATATTCGTAATTTGAAATATGCATAATATATAATATGTTAGATTGTGTAGATATATAGAAATTAGATAGTGTAAATAAGATATTTAAAACTTATACATACTCGATAGATAATTGATTATAACTAATATAAGATATTAAAATATTTAATTTTTAATTTTATAAGTTAGAATAGTCGTTTATTAATTAATTAAATATTTTAAACGGTATAAAGTTTATTAGAAATTAGAATATAATATGTAAAAAAAACTATTTCAACTTATATTCGTTCACAAATGGCAAAACACTTGTTTAAACAACGACACTTGTATATATTATTATTATTATTATTACGTTATTAACACTGTTTACTTGTTATGGACAATAAAAATTACAAATGTGACCTTTATTCCTATGTGTTAAAAAATGTATTAAATGACTATTAAATGTATACCTATTAATTTTTGAAGTATAAAATTATACAGTTGTTTATTTTAGATTTCAATATAAGTAGATGAGAGTAGCTATATAGCTAAAATTGTTTACAAATATTCGTTATAAATATTTTAACAATTTAACTATAATTGCCAATAATTTTAAAAGTAAAGAGGGTAATTTTAAATTTTCAAAAATAAAATTATGAATTTTTCTTTTTGCTATTAAGAATGCATTTACAATATAAAAAAATCTTATTATATTGTTTAATTTATCATCGAAATATAAAAAATGTCCAGTATTTTAGTGAAAAAGAGTATTAATAATATTAGAAAGTATAGTAAATATTTAGCGTAGTTGATAATATGAGATATTAATTATTAATTTAGTTAATGTATAGGTATTGTATGTTTTGCTCAAAGCGAGACAGAGAATAGATATTATTATAGTTACTATTAATACGATGGACGAAATTTTTTTAATGAACAACGAATAAGGCAATAGTTAGGTTTTAATATAAAATATTACATAACAATGCTAATTATGGAGATTTAAAGATGCGTTGTTTTAGTGTTTAGATGTGTTCAAATTTTTTCAAACAAAATATATAATTTATTTACTCTTTTATTACAAATATCAACTGTGATCAAAATAAAATAACAAACAATATTATATAACTAAAAAAATTAAAATGTGTCTTTCTTTCAAAATACAATAATGGGTGGGCAGGTATTTAGTATATTTTACACATTTATAATACGTGGCACTTTTGATTATACATAGAAGGACAGGAGAAGTTAGCATTAGTCTAGATTGCCATAATATTTGATAATAAAGTGTTTCTTATATTATATTAATTATTGTTTGATTAGTTAATACTACTGAAAATTATACTAAGCTGAATATTTGTTAAATTATATACTTATGTTTAGCGAAAATTGAATTTGAATTGGTTATTCAATTGAGTGTGTCAAATGTATTATATAAACATTTAAACGAATAATGTTTATAAACCTGTGTATTTGTGAGTTCGCAAGTGATGTAGTGACGTCGTTATTCATCGTAACATCCGAATGTTAATAATATGTTTGCAAAATATAATTTCCGTTTGATGTCATTCTGTTACTTATATCGACCCTTGTATATTGTTAATTTTACGATAGTTTGCTAAAAAAAAAAAAAAAATGATACTGAATGGTTAGTTTATTGTATAATATAATAATCATTATATCCATTTTAATGGAAAGAATTAATAGTTTTAATATTTTATATATTACATTAAATATAGAATAAAAGTGGGGTATATTTTAAAATAATGTTTTTACTTAGTTTAAAGAATTATCACATTACATATTTAAAATTATTTTTAATCTTTAAGGATTTGATTTATAATAAATCGTAATCTGAATTAAAGTAGATACTTATAAAATATTTTGTAAATAATTATTTATTTAATTATTTATAATCATACAATAATATTTTATTTAAGACTTATCATCAATTAAAGTTTAGATTAGAGAAATTTCAGGAATGATATTGTTACGGGGAAGGTAGTAAGGTAGGTACTCACTACACTGGAGTAGTGTACGTAAGTACTACAAACTTGGTCGATAACTATTGTTTCATTATTTAACATGTATACGAGTTTGTTGACATTTCCATAAAAATATTCAGCTTCAAGTTACGAAATAATGATTATATATAAATAGAAACTTTTAATATATATATTATATATATATTTGAATATTTCTGTATGTATATACTATATTGTATATATTAGGTAGATACTACATTTATATAATATACATAGATACTCGATAATTCTTTTAATTTTTTCTCAAAATTTCATCTTTTAACTATAATTTTTAAATACTTTGAAATTATTTTAATTTAAGGGAATTGGATTATTGTATTTCAAAGTTGTTTCAACTACTAGGTAGGTAACAAGTAAAATAATAGAGGGTACTTTTTAACTCATTGGTTAATATAAAAGGTTTTTTTATATATGTATATATAAGGTGAGTGAATATTGATTTAAACTTAACAGTTAATAACAATTAATAACATTATCATCAGATAATTTAATGATTTTGTTGTTAAATTATTTTGAAGTCAAATGAAAAACAATTAAAAACGTAGATACATATTTTTAGAATTCTGATTATGTTTATTATATGACCCTGCAGAATAAGCAGGAGTAATATTATTTAAATATCCAATAATTTGTATATATTGTTATTATATTTATATACAAAACTCATCAATGATAATTGAAACTAAACCTATCTATAAACAGTTATACAACTAATCAGTAATCACTATACAGAAAACAGATTAAATATAATATCATGTAAGATATACTAAAATGCAATTATAATATTAAGTTAATTTTAAATATTTTGGAAATATTTTTTTTTTGGGTTAATGATATTAAGAAAAACAATGCAGAACGGTTCGAATGTTCGGGAGCTATGCCAGAAAGTGAAGTGTGCACAAATTGTGTTTTGGCAAAATATTGGTCATAGCAATTAAGTTTACTAGATCATAATATATTATATAACATAATTTAGCGGTTAAATAACCTCGAAATTTCTACCACATCAGAAAATGTGTTTAACTCATCATATAAGTTGATTATTTGTTTTTATAATTTACGGAACTTCAAAAAATTATTGTAAGCATCTGCAGCTATCATATAGTTACGAAAAATGCTTTAACACCATTTGTATATTAGATTCTAGACATCTGTGCTGTCAAGTAAATATTATATAAATAAATCCTACAATAAAATTAATTTGGAAATAGCTTAACAGAATCCTAGTAGATCGTTAAAAATAAAGTTTAACAAAAACTAAAAATGGGTGTACTTTAAAAAAAAAACATTTTTGAAATGATTTTTATTTGTTTTTAATGGGTTCACCTATATGTATATATGATATCTATGTGTTTATAAATAGGTGGACGAGATAAAGCATACATAATATGTAATAAATAAATAACTTAGATTTTGTGTCTATATAAAATTGTTATCTTAGTCCAGACGCATTTACAAATGTCTTCCAACTCTTAAGTATTTGAAGGATATACTTATTTGTTTTTTAAGTAAATATGTTTGATACTTTGATAGTATTAAACATTATTTTTGTTTATATATTTTTTTTAGCTTAGTAAATTGAGTTATATAAACAATATGCAAATAAAATTTAAATATGATATATGTGTGAATTTTAATAACATCATTCATAATATAAGATTAAAAAGAGTACAGTAATAACTAGTAAAAAATATTAATACTTAGATATTAAAATATTATTAAAAATATATGCAAATATTTTAAATACGGTTAATAATAATCATTTCAGATATTTGATTTTACAAATAAAAATAAAATTACTTAAAATTTAAATAAATTATGTATAGGTCAAGGTCAACAACAACAAATCTACCCTACCTCAACTTGGTAGAGTTAAATTTAAATTATTATTCGCACTATTTTTCTAAAACTTACATTGTGGACAAAAATGCTATGTTGTAATGCCAGCAATCCTAAAAATAAAATATCTTCATTTGGTCGAATGAAGCCAAATATTTCATCATTATAAAACACATTAGGTATTTATCATTATTTATTCCAATAAAATGAATAATATTATATTTTTATGTTTCACAAATCATATTATTATTGTTTAATAAATAATATTTAATTTTAATGAAATATTTTTGTATGAATTCTATATATGCTTAAATAATTAAGTGTATAAACATTTTGTAGATTTATTGTAGGAAATAAAAAATCTAAAAAAAAAATTTTTAAGAAGTTAATCAAATGTTTCAAATATCTAATATAGTTTAAAAAACAGTTAAAATATTTTGTGTTTAAAAAATCCTAATAGGTATAAATATTTTATGAAAATTTCAAGTAGTAATGAATACATTTATTCATTTTTGATTTACTACAAAAAATTAACATTTTTTTTAAAACTAGTGACGTGGGCAGTTGCTTAAATATTGAATACTCTCTTTTTTTCGTAATATATTTTTTAAGTTTTTTGCGATTATTTTAAAAGGCACCTTACATTTTTACCAAATTACTTAAAACCACCTTCAATGTTTAAGATCAAATAATTTTTTTTTTAATTTAAAAACGTGGTGACAGTAAAAACACATTATCATTATGATATTACAAAACTAAACTAATATAATATTATCGTTCACTTCAGAATTTAAAAATATGTATAGTCAACTTATAACTTATATTATTTTCGTTGAAGAATAAATAATTAAAACAAATATAAATATTATAATTATTATATTTACATTCAAAGATTTTATTTTCTAAAAGAGTGGTAGGGAAATGCCTTTGTTGGATCTTTCTTACGGGTACGAAACTTATATTAAGTCAGGATATGCATTTTTAAAAAGTCTTATTAACACTACAAATTGTAAAAGAAATTAAGGTACTAAGTCACTAAGATATAATATTTTATACAAATATTTTATTTTAAGAAAATTTTAATTTTATTTCAGAATATGTGTTTAATTTTTGTCTAAATGTTAATCTTGTATACACAATACTGAGTAGTATAATATATTATGTATGTAAATGTGGTATATATCTATATCTAAAACATTTTGATTCTGTGTTTAATAAATAATGAAAGTCTGTAATAGTAATACAGATTACAAAATATATTAAGTTTCTATAACAATGCGATTATTATTATCCATGATAATTATTTTTTTGTGTTATTATATTACACATTTACCTAATATATTAGGTATGCGTGATTCGTAAAAATACGTTTTATTAATTGAATCTATTGTTTTGAACAATTATTGAGATTATGGCTTTTATAAATAATTAGGCATGCCAATTTATAATTTTTATTGTATATAGATAATGCATTTCTCTGTGTTTAAAATATGCATAGATCAAACATTTTACATGAATTTCGTTTTATATAAACAATTTTCAGCAATAGAGATAGATAATTAGTAATACGTGACTCAAATATAAAGTATTAGAAAAACTAGTTGTTAAGATATAATCGCATAATTTGTTAAATTCGTACTGTTTTATTTGTTTTTTTGAAATTTTCAATTGAGTATAATATTTGCAATAAACATATGTATATCTTTGTAAAAACAATTTACATACATTTTAGATATTTACTCTAGGCTTTTAATCAGTTAACACGTTTTACAATAAACAATTCTCATAGTTGAATTTATTATAATTTGAATGGTTTTAGTTGGATACGATTTATATTTCCAGTCTTGTTGAAAAATAAAATTCTAAGCAAATTTCTCTGAAACGTATTATATTATACGCTGGAATTATTTAACACCATAAAAATATTGGGTATTTTTAATTTTTCAATAATATTTTTTTTTCAACGTTAAAGTTAAATAGGTAGTTTATTTGTGTATTGTACGAGTATGTCACTAATTTGTGAATTTGAATGGTGATATTATAGTAATGTAAACAGAGTACTACACTAATTATTTTATTATATTTTATATTTAAATCTAAAATAAAATTATCATATGAGTTTTTTTATACCTTACCTAAAAATTAAACCTTTACAATTTTTTATTTACTCTATTATAATTGTTTAATCTCATATAACTTTTATATTGCTTTTTTATACTAAAATATTTTTAATATTTAGTAAGATTATTACAATACACGCAATATGTACGATTTTTTGAAACTGTCACAAAGCAGTACCTTTAGGCTGTATTTAATTTATAACAAAAACCAAATTTTATGTCGTTGAAAAATATGGTTTTGCATTAAAATTGTTTTTTCCAATTTTTCAATTAATTAATTTTTTTTTAAATAATATTAATAATTATTCATTTTTGACCTCTCTCTCTAGTAGTACTAATTAGGTCCAATTTGATTCTAGGATTAAACTTGGAGTTGAAGATCTAAGCATTTTGTCTACTATAAAAAGTGTTCACAAATACCTACATAATACTTATGAATTATTTGTATACTATTATATATAATTAACAATATAAAGAAATAGGATGAGGAAATAATAATGGCATTTAATCAAAACATTATAATATTATAATGATTAGTCATTAGTAGTTTATTTAGAGTTTTAGTATTTAATATATTATTATAATACAATAGCGACTACAATCGCGATATATTTCAAGTGGTTCCTAAAAAAACGTATTTATTAGTAAAGAAAGTGTTAAGGTCATCTCCGTAATTATTTTGAAGTATAAAAATAAAAATCGATAACAGTTAATTACATTGTTAACAATATTATAACTATAATTAATATGGACCATAATTGTATAATTTATATTGATTTATTATCATATTTTTACTTATCATAATATAATATAATTACTTATTACAAAACAATTAAAATAATACTTTTGGTATTCAAATTTAATATAATATTATATATTATAATTATAAATATTTATATTTATCTTATTAATGGCCATTTAATAAAATATGATAACTAATAAGTATAAAGTTTTAAAATCTATTAGTAATTACTATTAATTTCTATAAGTAATGTTTTGGGAATTAAGTCTCTGTCTTGACCAAAATATAATTCATTTTCGATGATAATTGATAATCATCATATAATATTTTAATATTTTAAACGAGATAGTGGTAGATAATAAAATAATATAGTACATAATTTTTCATTTATATTTAACTAATATTTTATTTAATGTTTAGATATTTTTTTATGTCTACTTTTATATAAAAATTAACATTTATAAAATGTTATTATAATATCTACGTATTGTTAATAATAGACATTACTATTATATTAATATTACTATATTAAATATTTAAAAATTTTATATTTGTTGTCCATTTCAAAGTAAAAAATCAAAAAATATATCAACAGGCATTAAAATTCGATTTCAAAAATATTTTAAATGAGTTTTAACTGTAATTAGAAATGGGATCATAGATAAGTTGTATAGTTTTTAATTGTATTTGTTATAAACTTTAATTTATTATATTTTAACTTGAATTATACTATATAAGACGATATCAAACAACTGTATTGGGAGAGGATGATTAATTGCAAGGTTTTAAAATTCTATAATAATAATTCATAATAAGGTAAGTAGTTTTGTTACATTTGTTATCCAAAATCAATGTTTTATATCGAGCTATATACATTTTTATCTTATTTAGCTTTAGATTTCTTTAAATTTCTTTAATTTTTTTTCAAACATTTTTAGAGAGCTTACTCATTTTATTACAGCTTTCATTATGGTGCCTAGTTGTTCTATAAGGGAGTTTGTTTAAGGTTATAGCTAAGTGTAAATCGAACGCAGTTTCATAAGCTTCTTGTTTTGATAGTAATATATAAATATGTTCTGGAATTTTCACTTAATATCGATAAAACATTTTAGCAAGATTAGTTTGACATAGTTCAATTTATAATTGAATAATTTGATAGGTAATTAGTAAAAATTCGTGAAATTTATTATTTGATATTTCAATTCATATTTGTACTGAAAAATTATTTCTAAAGTTTAATTAATAATTATATATTATTCTACACAGATTTACTTGTTTAAATAGTTTGTATACCTATTAAAACAATTCATGGTTATATAAACATAATTGAATATTGGAGTACCATATAGTTATAGCACATGGTTATGGTACCTATTATGTATTGGTAACTGAAAAAAATGGCTTTTCATATTCCGTCGGAATCTTATTAATTGTTTAATTCAAAATATAATGTATATATTACTGAAATTAAAATCTCTATGAATATTTACTAAACGAACAAATGTATGTTGCTATTATATTCTCGGTCTATAATCTTTATTTCTTATCTTTACGTCCTTGATTATTTAAAGTAAAAATCGGAATTATTATTAGTAATACAATCTGTTAAACTGACAAACTGTTGGAATAATATAGTACCTAGTAATAATATTTATAGCAAGCTATAGGTACAGTACCTATAGTTTAGTTTTGGTACATACTCATTAGTCATTATTAAAGGAGAACAATAGGCGTTTAATTACGTGCCGAGTTCGGTATGTAAATATTCAAACAATATCGAAGGTTTTTTTACGTGCAGTAAACCTAAATGAAAGAAAATTCTGTTCATTTTTTTTTAACACATACAGTCATATTTACATATTAGACTAGGTATTTAAATTTAGGTATATATTTGATAACTCGTGTATTTATTAAAACCGATTTTAAAACTAAAACACAGTTATTATTAAAAATTTAATATTTTAAGTTTAAAAATTTAAAAAATGATTTTAGTTCTTCAAGTTCTTGTATTCTTTAATTTTAAATTTATAACAAATAATGACTTGAGGTACTAAAATAAATAGTTTTTTCAACAAATATTTATATTTTAAAAATAAAATATAAATGTCCTTATGTAGGTACACACTACACCTACCTAGTTAATAATTATTTTAAATTTTGAATGGAGTGAAGAATGTATTGATTTTATAATTATTAAATATCCATTTTTGTTTTATGTATCTTTCGTCACATTTTGGAACTGTAAAAATTAAGAATAATTTCCGATAGAAAATTGGATCTAGTTGGTACTGGGAGTGAATCATAAATGGATAAAATTATAGAAAATAAGAATATTTATAAATACAAATATTGAAATACCAATTTACCTATAACTAAATCAAATTTGTTTTTTTGTTTTAATTAAAACTGTAGAATTTAAATGTTCTCAAAATATTTATATCAGACTCAATATAATTTCATTAAATGGTAGATGTTATGGCTTTATTTAAAATATTAATAGACATCTTACATTTTCAATTTGTTTATTTGTTTTTTATTTTTTTTATTTAGTTTTATTGTGACAGACATATTTTTTCTTGGTTAAAAAGACTGAAATAAAGATATAAATACTAATATAAAGTTTTTCTTAAATTTTTGTTAAAAAAGTAAAAAAAAATATTAAAATATTTTGACACAATTTTTTTTACATTTAAATTTAAAATTTTAATTAGTGATTCTTCATATTTACTGAAATTTAAAAAATTAGAATAAAGCCACATATACATTGTTTATGAGCATTTGAAGTTCAAATTTTGTGATATTGGATATTTAAATATATACAAAACGGGTTATTCTCATTATCTGTATTATTTGTTTATAACTCAAAAAATATTAATCGTAGAATTTTAAAAGCCCATTATTATTTAAATTATCATTTTATACAGCCCGTGATACTTTCAAAATATTTAGATTAATTTTAAGCTATATTTATGGGAACTTGAAATATTTTATTTTAAATAAGTACCTATCGATAAAATATTATTTTTATTAAGTTAGCTTAAAAATACAATAAAAAATTTTTATTTCCATAAATTATTTGTACAGTATTTGAAAAAGATGTATAATAACGAACAATATTATTTTACTTAGACGTTTGAAATATTTTAAGTTTTTATTTTGATAAACTTGGAGATTTAGTCAGAATAGGTATATTATAGTATAATATACTATAGAGAATAGTATAATATATTCAAATTTAAGTAAAAATTGTAATTATTTTGTTGTAATTCAAAAAATTAAAATTGTTCTTTATTATATATAGTACTTATACATATATCTATTATTTAACTATTTATACTACGTATTTATGAGTTTATATTTAGATCGTTCTACTGTAATCTATATTGATTTATAAGTTAATAATAATAATAATAATACTATATTAATATAAAATATAATATATAAATACATAATATTATTATTTATTACGTATATATGTGATGATTTTGGCAAATATAAGTACAATAATGAACCGTTTTAGTGATAAAAAAAATAAATTACTAATAATATTATAAATAAATTATAAAATATCCTTAGAAATAAAGGATGATATACTTTAAATACTTTAATTCTTAAAATTATTTTTAATGTATCTACAATGATTTATGGCGATTGTATATAGATTATAGGTACACTTAAAATCATTTTTTTTTTAATATTAAATATACCTATCATACAGCATCTATAAATTGTACATATTACGTCATGTGAAATATAGTAATTATATGTGTTTTATCTACTTTGTATTTATTTTATTATATAGGTATAAAATTTATATACATATAGCATATATATAATTTTATTTATGTCTAAAATAGCCAATAGGTATTCAGCAGAAATACAATTTAAAGTTATAATATTTTAACTGTTTACGTCTAGGTATTTAAAGTATCTTCCTATAATACTTATTTGTTATCACCATTGTTGTTTCATTCGAAATCTTTAATTACATGTTATTACTTCAAAGACTAACTTCGGGTTAAAAAAAATGTCACGATAACTAAGTCGCATACCTTAGGTCAACATAGTTATGTTTCTGTATTAAATATCAGCATTTTTCTTCGATTTACAGTACAACTATTTTATAATAATCGGTTAACAATATTATATTCTCAAAGAAAAAAACATACTTCTGGAAAACCCGCTTTTGTTGTATTACCTACATATTTTATTAATCAGCAATTAAATGAAAAAAAATCAAATGTATGGTATACGTATATTATATAATGTAGGTATAGATTTTTAACTGTTCTTATTTCAAAACAATATTTATGAAATATGAAAAATAATGTATCCTTTAAAATGCATAATGATTTAATGTTTGTTTTGTGTGTATATAATATGAGTGTATACTGTATATAATATATATTATAATTTTACTTTCAGTTCTTTCATTTTGAACATCTTCCAATATTATATTCTTTCCTAGACACTCTATTTTTAATTTTTTTTTTTTATTTAACCTCATATTTTTTCAGGCCCATCGAAATTTTATTTTAGTTTTATATTATTATAGCATAATGTAGGTATATATAATATATACAATACTTTACAGTGTTTGTTCACTGTATTATGAACATAAAATTATATGCTCATTTATCACATTCAATGAACCACAAGTTTGTAAATGTTTACTCATATAGCCATATTTATCCATTAAATAATAATAATTTTTTTTAAACAACATTTAACTTTACTAAATCTCGAGTAACATATAATATTTTAAATAAGTAGAAATGAAGTCGAATGACTTTTTTTTAAACAATAAAAAATGTAATTAAGTTTAGTATAAAAATAAAATGTGTATTCATTTATAATTGTATTTTAAATAAAAGTTAATATATGTTTATTGAAAAAAATTAAATTTATTCTAGGGTTTACAAAGAAATAAACTATGAAATAATTAAGTAAAAAGTATAAAGTTTTTAAACTTTATACAGTAAACTATTAATGAAAATACTTAAAACGAAATGATAAGATATTTTAATAAACTATAATATACAATAATACAATTACAATAGTATACAAAATTAATAAATTAAATAATAATATTATTATTTATTATACATAGGTACACGTAATAGTGTGATATGATACATTATATCATAATATTTAATTTTCTGTAGACGAATTGTGTATTTTTTTCTTATGTCCATATTTGTAATAATCTTGTATTTTTTTATATTTCTATTCTATTATCCGACTTTATTATATATTTTTTTCCACCCTTGTTTTATATTATTAAATACCATAACTTAATATTTGAAGATTCACCATAATTTCTGGTACCACTATTCTATTTTAAAATTAGTTCCATCACGTATATTTTATTTTTCAATCAACTTATTTTTACTTTTTTATTTATTTATTTTTGTCTTTAATAATAATTATAACAAATACTTTATTTTATTTTATTAAATTATCTATTTTTAGTATTTTTGTACGTTCAGTTAATATTTGTTTATTAGTTGTCATTCGATCGCATATACAGGTACATTTAGTTAATATTTTGTCATTTTTATTGCATATTTTAATTTACTTATTGAAAATAATATGTAGATAAATTTGTGAAAAACATCTATTATGCTTGTACATTCAAAAATCCCCAATCCGCTGCCTCATTCAACTTTCGTAGATATAAACTTCGTTTTTTTGTTTGAATATTATACTTTTACATTCCTTACTAAATATATATAACGCATATTATAATATCATAATATGACCTATGCCATTATTATTATCTATCTGACATGCACATTTTATAATGATTCTGAACTGCTGAAGTACTCTGTTCAATTGGTTGCTTAACTAAACAATGGTAATCTTAAACAATTAAATCTCTATTGTATATATAAAATGTATAAATATGACCAAGCATAATATTTTAATTTTTACTATACCGATAACTGTCCACATATGTATAATACGTCTAATAACATAAATTGCATGTTTTGTTTCAGG
Organism: Schizaphis graminum; assembly: GCA_020882235.1. Lineage (NCBI taxonomy): Eukaryota > Metazoa > Arthropoda > Insecta > Hemiptera > Aphididae > Schizaphis > Schizaphis graminum. The sequence continues at coordinate 92,846,899 of CM037032.1, forward strand.
TGAATTTTGGCAGTTTAGCTGAGAAAGCTGGTCTTCAAGTAGGTGACGCCCTGGTCAGGGTCAATAATCAAGATGTATATGATGTGAAGCACAAGGATGCCCAAGATGTTATCCTGGGAGCTGGAAACGCGTTTGAAGTGACCATACAACGGTAAGGCAAAACATAATTTTTAATACTCAGTAACTCTTAGCCATATTCTATTGTTGTCAAATTGCATAATGTGTATAATGTATATTGTAACGATTACATCGCTGAGAAGCTGTTCTGTTTTTTAATCAAAAATGACAACAACAATAGCCATAATTTATATACTTTATAGAGTGATACGCAATGAAATACATTTTTATTATGATCTGAAAAAGATGTTTTATGGTTTTATTTTGTATAAAATATACTAAATTAATAATAAAATGTAGGTTAAAAAGATAAAATCGAGAATATTGTAACAAATGAAAATATAGGTACATTATTTGTTGTAACTTTCTATTATATCTCTAATTCATAGAATAAATAATAATAATAGTAGTAAATAATGTTCTTATAAATATTTATACTTGTAAGTAACTTTTTAAACTATATTGAAAACTTGAGACGTAAATCTAAAAAGGTATTCTAAAATGTATTGATTGTGTTTAATTAAATTTCAAACTCATAGTTTTTACGTGACTTACAGATAAGTACCTAAATATTTTTTTTGACACGTATAAATAGTGTTTAATATTTTCGGATAAATTATTTAAGAAATTAGGACCTATCTTTACTAATCATTAGAGAATTTAAATGTAATAGATAGCATTTTTTTATGAATTACCAATGGTTTTCAATTACAACATTTGTTAACAAAAAACTTTAAAATTAAATTTTTATTTTCTGATCATTTTTTGTATATTTCATAAGAATGGATATAATAATTATAATTTTATGTAACATATATTTCTATAAAATATAATATCCTACTAAAATTAAAAAAAAAAAATTAAATAGGTATTATTTTTTTGCTTGGCTGTATTTTTTTAATTACGTATTATGTTTTAAAAAATTGTACATACATGTACTAGACAAATGCGGTGGTTACACTAGTAACTGCATACAAGCACAACAGCTTGACGAACGATATTTTTGCCACGCACGTGCAGACTTCAGTCATATAATTTATACATACCTAGATGGTTTTATTTATGACTTAAATCAATCGCAATAATGCAAAATAATGTAAATTTAAATAATATAAATAGATTTTTGTTAAATCATTTTTATTTAACATTATATTAAAATCAATTTTTAAGGGCATTTTTTTAAGCTTTGTAATACTATTAGTACCTTAAATCGTATATGTCTTAGTCTTTAGGATATTTAAAAATCTACTACCTAATCATCTATAATTAAAATGATTCAGAATATAACATTACATTGATTTGTTTTATGTTTATATGTATGTGGTTGGTTTGATTCCAAATTTATATGTCCGGAGATAATATTTTGTGAATTTTATTTCTAAAAGGAAGTAAACCATTAATGTTTCTTGTAAAATGATTCCTTTGAAATTGCTGAAAATAATACTTTTTTCGGATCATAGCCAAGTTTGGATAAATCACGCGGAAGAAAAATATTACATGCATATATTTTATAAATAATATGTATTATATATACTGTTCGTGTTCATGTGATTAATAACTAGAGAAAATGATACTGATAATGTTTTTCTTTCAAAAATGTCTTAATTGAGTTAAATCTATTTTTTAATAATCAAACCAAGTATTATTTTTATATTTTTTAATTAAGGGGTTGTAATATATGGATACAATTTTAAGTATAAGATATATGTGTGTAAGTATTGTAAGTATTTTTATTAGACACTATTGAAATTGAAATTTACTTAATTATTTATATTATTATTATTATTATTTACTTAATTTTTGTAGTAAATAATTAATTTTAATTTTATATTCTATAACTATTTATAATAATTTTTAACATATTCGAAAAAGTTAAATTATTATAAGTATTAAAAAATTGTTAGTAAAACTCATTAAGTATAAAGATTTACTTTAATGTTCTAGTGGCGGAACAAGTACATGGAAACCATCAGTAACACCTGTTGGACCTAGTCCAGTGCCTAGCCGCCTATCCCAATCTCCACAAATATTGACAAAAACATCGTTGGCCAAAGTTGGACCACAATCTCCTGCATTTGGTTCTTCACACAATTCTGTTTCACGGCCATACAGTGGAACTTCATCGCCTAAAGTACCTAAATATAATTAATTTACGACTGTATAGGTCTATTTTCATTAAGGACATTTTTATAGGTTAATTCGAGTGGATACAATAATGATTCTGGAACTGTTAAAGCTATTGTAAATAAACAGTACAACACACCAGTAGGTATTTACAGTGAGGAGAATATTGCCGAGACGCTTACAGCTCAAGCGGAAGTATTAGCTGGAGGAGTATTAGGGTTGGTGGATGTTTCACAACCTTAAATGCACAATAATTTATGTTTAACAAAATTACAGAGTCAATTTTAAGAAAAACGAAAAGAATTACGAAGCTAATAAAAGTGAAGTGTTTAAAATGGTACAAGAAGCCGATAAAGAACCAAGGGATTTAGAAACAGGTAAAATATCTATACAATTTATACGTAGCTGCAGATAAATAAAGATATAAAAAAAAAAAATTCCGTTGTCGTATTATTTTCTCTGTAACGTTCAAAATGTTATATACGCAGAAGTTCATCAAAATGTTGTTGTCGATACGATGAACAAAAATGCAACGCGGCATGTATCCGCACCTGAGCCAAAAGCACCACAAAGCGCTCCCAATCAAAATATTTGCGCCGATTGTGAGAGACTCATAGTGTAAGTTATGTGAAATGTTGTGTATTGTGCTTGGTGCTTATGGTGACGCTTTAAAAAAGACAATGTGGTAGGATGGACATTTGATCTTGAAAACTTATTCAGTTTATTGTTATCATTTATATTTTGATAAGTCTGAAAATCTATGATTTTAATATTTCGGAAATTATAGAGGCTAAGAAATGTATTTTATTTTGGAAAAATAGACCTACAATCGAAATTCGCATATTTCTCGGCTTCAAGCCATGCAATAGGGGGCCGTGCTACATCACCACGCCCTATAACACCTATAACAGCAAACATGCATATGCCTGAACAACGAGATCCCTACTTGGGTTCTCCTTTGAAAGAAGTGGACAAATTCGAGGATAATGCTAAGCGTATTGAGTGCAGTGATTGCAGAAACGATATTATGTAAGATTCAATGGATTTTCCTCGATCATCATCTTTAAACCTATCCCGAAACCACTTTTTGCAAATTAACATGCGTGGCACTAATATATTTTGTATTTGTTTGTTATAATATTAAATTTTAGTTTATATAAATAATAAATGTTTAACTTCAATATAGAGGCGTGTTCGTACGTATCAAAGATAAAAGTCTACACGTCGAGTGCTTTAAATGCGCCACTTGCGGATCGTCTCTGAAAAACGTGGGCTATTTCAATATCAATAACAAATTATATTGCGACATTCATGCTAAAATGGTTGCCAGACAAAATCCACCTACACCAAATTTGGAACCAATTACTGTAGCACCGTAAGTATAATGATTTATAATGGAATTGTTTTGTTTAGATAGTGTATGTTGTATCTCGATATTTTTAAATCCAAAAAGTAAAAATATTATAACAATAACTTTTCAAATATTAAATCAATATTTAGTCTAGTTATAATTAATATAATTCCAAGGAGGTTAATTTTGTTTCTTCGGCTTACCAAAAAAATATGTTGTTATTAAATCTAGTAGTTACAGAATATAGATATGTATAGGCTTGTTTTGTTTGTAGGTAAATTAATCAATGAATAAATGTCGTAAATAATGTAATTTAAACAATGAATCTATATTAATCTCATAAATATTTTTAAAAATATTTTAGTTTTTAGTTTATTATGTTTAATATTGTATTTTACGTAAACAATAAACATAATCAATAATCACTAGACATACACACTAATTTTGTAGTATAATTAACTTCAAATAATATTAAAGTTAAAATAATGTTAGTGATGGATCAATCAAATAAACCAAAAAATGTTACACGTAAATTTATTAATTACTATTTCTACCGTTTTTTATTTTTAACAGAGGCTCAAATCCACCATTAGGATCATTCAATATAATACCAAATAAATCAAAGGACGTACAATCTGTGCAATCACCACAACCAAGTACCTTATCGCCAATACCATTCCACGTAAGTTAAATTTTTAAAATCTATAAAAATGCATATTTTTATTACAAAAGCTAAAACACAAATTTTTCTATATTTTAAAAATATATCAACACTGTTAGTTAAGCATTCATTATATTTATACAATTTAAATTTTTATCTATTATTTTATATAGTATTTTACTATAATTGTTTAGTTAAATTAATCTGGTTATTATAAATAAAATCAAAATTACTATAAAAATGTATTAAGACAAAAATACATTGTTCTTGTTCTTGTAGTCTACATTTTAAGTGACTGGATTAAATTATTATATTTATTGAATTCAATATATCTATCACAAAATATGTAAGACATAATTACTTAAAATGTTGAAATATTTAACTTCTTGTTAAGTTTTTATGATTTTATCTATATTTCTTATAAATTGAAGATTTTTATTTTATGAAAAATATTTTTACTATACAGGCTCCAAAAGCTCCTAGTCATGTAAACGCCCCCAAACAGCAGGTAGACCAATACTTTATATAACGTGGAAAATTTCAATACTAACCGTTGTTGATAATAAATCAAGTGAAATTATTATTAAAACGTTTTTATGTTTGCATTTATTAAACTAAACAATGAGGTTTTTTATGTATATTTTTTTTTACATTTTATTTTTATAGTTAGTTAACTGTTATTATTTGGTTGATGAAAATGTTTTTGATTATTGTTGTTGCTTATTGATATACATCATACAAATGATATAGTTCTGATTAGTGAATTTTATGGTAGTCGTGAATTATAGTTTATCGTAGTGGCATAAAATGAAAAATAGCAATAATTATTACAAATGAAAGAAAAAACTTTTGGTATAAATTTGTAATAAACATAACATACCAATACAAAAATATAATTATTATTAAGTTTTAGGGAATAGTTATGCTATACTTTAAAGGTTGCACAATAATTGCACTACTGCAGTTAAAACCTATACAAATGTAAACTGTGTTACCAAGCTTCGATTTTATAGTACCTATGTCTTAAAAGCATCACCGTGTATTATTCGTGCCAACAGTATGACATTGTCTGCATTGTCTGTAGTATATTTATGTATAAATTGTACTATTGTGATAATTGACTACAGGTTGTTAAAATATTGAAACACGCTGTATATTTGTGTTATTAATGCTTTAAAAAATGCAACATTTTTCAACAATGTTTTATTGCACACGATATTATTTTTCCATTAAATTTACAACTCAACAAACTATTTAAATAAATAATTTTTCAGACTCCGTCAAAAGTTTTTTCAAATGCTAAACCATATGAAGCACCAAAACAAACACCAACTGCTCCAATATTCACTAGTGGATATAACCAAGTTCAAACCGGTAAGATATTAACTATTTCATAATGTGTTTAAACTTAAATTAAAACTATATTGTTCAGGGACGCCATTTGAATATGTAGGTGTTGAGTTTATACGAGTATAATATAGAATATTTTAAATCTTAGAAGGAGCAAATAAATATATGAATAAGTACCTAGGTACTAAAATATATTTCAACGAAATGAACATAATACCTATGCTTATTGTTGATGTAAATTATAAAAACTAAATTTGAAAGTAAGGAATATCATTTATATTTCGATTTAAATTAGACATACTTAAATAAACGTCTTGGTAATCTATCAATACTATTACTTAGAAAAACAAATATCTAACTGTCCTAACTTATTAGTTATTACTTATTACCTAGCAAAATAGCAGTGATTTTAAGATACAGAGAATCTGTCTACAATATTAAATATATATTTAAGAAATATTTAAATGTAGAAAATAAATATTTTATCTGAAATACACAATTATATGTGATGTTTTTTTCGTTATATTAAAATTAGAAAAACAAATAATTTAAATTCCAATTTTATATTAAAAAACTATTAGTGTCTATACACAAAAACAAATTGTATAATTATTTATTTTGTAGGCTTCAACTCTCAATTGAAAAAATCTATTTCTTCAGGTAAAAATACTATTAGTTCTAATCATAATTTTTGATGTGCATAGATGTAACAGGTATAAAAAACCATTCCATAATTTATATTTTATGGAATTGGTTCTTTAACAGTAGTTAATATAATTATTATATTCTGACTGGGTTAAATTGAAACAAAATATATAAATATAAAATCTATTAAAATCAATTGCTGTTATAGAAATATTTTTTCAAAATAAGCAAAAACGGTTTTTATATGTTAAAAAAATATAGTTTTTAATAATAACGAATTAAAGTACTAATGATGATTTATGATAACTCATAAAATATAATCAAGTCATATTATTTTAAATTTTTCAGACATAAAAACATTCAACTCTAAACCACGCCCATTCTCTGTTGTATTCACTTCTTAGATATATGTACAAATATTCTAAGCTTCTGTTTGGTTTTGACGATTTTAAAAGCTTATTTTTTTTTTTTAATTGACCGTTTTTGTTTGAATTAAATAATTTTATAGATTATTAAGTCAGAACATAAAATTTATAAGTGTTTTTTTACTATAAGTCACTAAGATATTAGTAACAGGATATTTGGTTACTGTCCTTTTAATTAGAAGTAGCAAAGTAGCTGGTATAGATAATATTATCAAATACTTGCTTATAATTTTAAAAAAATATGTAAACTTATTCTAAAACTGAAAGCAATTTAATTAATTTTTATTTTCATTGGTGTTTTGCCTTAATTTGCTAACTTTAGATGAACCTAAATACAAAGCTAACTCTTTACCAAGATTACCCTTCCTAAAACCAAAACTATTGATCGGTTCTGCTTTTTGTCCTGTGGTATCTAAGACAGTGTTATATGATTCTGGAAAACGCGCATCAATTTGTTCTCAAGAAGTATGCCGTACAATGTCTGAATTAAAACACTCATTAAACGACTCAATTGCAGATCAATTATTAATAGAATCTACTAAAAAAGGGAGACCCCATTCACCTATTCCAGATGATAAAGGTCAAGATTTTACTTCTGCTGAGGCACCCTATGATGTTCAATCATTATTGCCACAAAATAATAATGTTAGAGCAATTTCACCAAATCAATTAATCACCTTTCCTCCTGAAATTCCGTCTGAATATCGTACATACTCTAAGCCACACACACCAGAGCCGAAAAATAAAACTTTTGCTATGAATGATCCAGTCATGACGAATGCTTTTAATACTAAATCTCAATCAGAAAATGTTATTTCTCGATATCCAGATGATTATTCTGAACATACAGAACTCAACTGTTTACCTAGATTTCACGGTTCCAAAGGACCAATAAGTATGGCAATGGAAATTGCTCCTGATCGACCATTTACACCAATTGCTCTTACTGAACCAATTATTAAACCTGCACCTTGGGTATCTTTACCTGTAGAAAATGAAAATAGACCAGAATCTCCGTTAGTAGCGGCATTGAAAACAGCTCCCGAAAGAAGTTATTCGCCTTTGCCAACTTTTATATATGCTTCTGAACTCTTGCCAACACCAATGGTAGATCCCACTAATGAAACTAATAAAACAATGTCAAATTTTCAAACTCAGAATATTAATTTTGAATCAACTAATATAAAAAATTCAACAAGACCCATTGGAAATAATCCTGTTAGATACATGCATGGATATAACAATAAAACTTCTGAAATATTGTTACAAAAAAATAAAGAGTTACCTCAACAAATACAAAATGTACATTTAAAGAAAGAACCAATAACAGGTTTAAAATCGTTTGACATGTCTTTTGATAAATTATCAATTTCTGGCCCCTATGAACCAATTAAAAGTAAATCTAATTACAATGAGACATTTATTACTCAAGTGCCTAATTTTGAAGAACACAAAAAAAATCTACCCGAGTGTAAATTTACTACATCAAATCAAAATCTGCTATTGAATCAATCACAATTTCAAAAAAACATAACAAAACCACCACAAATATCAGTTTCTGATAATTTATCAATGGCTAATAGGTCTATGGGGCCAGGGATTAAAAATAAAGTATCAACATTTACACCAAATACTTTAATAAGTGATACGTCATTTTTAAACAAATCTTCAAATAATTATAATAAAGTTGTATCAAATATTAATAAGTCCAATTCAACTATGAATAATTCTTTCAAGTACAAAAGTAATCATCCTAGTACTGTTAAATTGAGTAAGGCTATTCCATTTTTCTCTAATACCACGTCTTCTCCTTCTTCGCCTGAATTTACTAAAACATTGTAGAATAATCTCACAAATCATGAAATGCCACCACAATTCGAAAATATTATTTTATACCAGTTTTTTACTGCATTTAAATATTTAATTAGATACTGTTTAACAATAGGTTTTACTCTCAAATACTTAAAAAAAATTAAAGCGTACAATTATTTTTAATATTATTTGTAGTAGGCTTTAAAATGGACATTTCTAAAAATAATTTGTAAAAATAAAAATAATTTAATGTATGTACGATTACGTATGTATCTGATAAATATCACGTATATTGTATAGCTAATATAGGTTTTCTAATCAAAATTATAATAATTTGTTCAATACATTTTTTATTTTTTATAATTTATATTAGATTAAAAATTAATTGAAATGTTTATTTTGTGTTTTTACCTTAAAACACTAACCTTAGATGAGTCAAAAAATTCTGTTAACTCCCAACCAAGATTACCTTTCTTAAAACCCAAATCTTCGACCGGTTCTGCATTTTGTCCTGTGGTTTCTAAACCATTAACTACGGACTCAAGTATGTGTCCTATATCGTGTGCTAAGGATGTATGTCGTACACTTAACCAATGCAAACAATCGTTAAGTGCTTCAATATCCACGCAAATGTTAATAGAGTCATCCAAAGAAGATAGGTCTCAATCACCAATTCAAAATTACAATGATTTAGAAACCTCTTCCGCAGAAGTACCTCATGAAATTCGGTCTCTTTTGCCACCAAATAATAATGTCAGATCCATTTCACCTACTCATTTGGTAATATTTCCACCAGAAATTCCACAGGAGTATAGAATTTACAGTAGATCAAAAACCTCTACACCACAACCAAAGCATGAAATGAATGTAGAAATCGAATCTCAGTGTTTAATTAATTCTACCGTTCACCAAGTGGAAAGCATAATTTCTCGTTCAACTGTTGAATGCTTAAAAGTCGTTGAATCAAATTATGTTCAAAATGTTGAGTCGAGCAATGTTCAAAATTCTGATGAACATGATAGTTCAAAAATCAAAATATTTGATGTTGTACAAGATAAACCAATTTCTCATATTACAATTACTGAACCTAAAATCAAATCAAAACAACCGGTAATTGAAACAGAAGAAAATAGATCAGAATCACCTATGCTCGCCGCATTAAAAACTGCTCCCAAAAGAAGTTATTCTCCACTTCCTACTTTTGTAGACGCTTCAGAATTTATTACAAATCCAATAGAAAATTCTGTAGATGAAAAAAAACCAATGACCATGACAGAAGCATTAGAAATAGCTCCAGATCGTAGTTATAAATTAACCGAATCTAATACACCGTCAAGACATGTAGGGAACAATCCAGTTCGATATATGCATGGGTATAATAAAAAAACTCCCGTGACTCCTTTATTAATGACAAGATCATTAATTTATTCACCCGCATCAGCTATAGATTCAGAGGAAGAACAAATTGCTAGTTTAGGATTAAAATCTTTCCCTCCTGTATCGGATGAGCTTAAATTATCCACAGCAGCGGGAGATTTTGACCGTGACGAATCTAGTTTTGACTATGTAGAAGAACTAGTTTTTGATGATCCTAAACTTGAAGAGCCTACAGACCTAATAGATGAAGGAATAAACGAAATATCTGAACCTTCTAAACCTCTACCTAGACATCCGTTCACCGCTTCAGGTCTCCATGAGCCATTTGATATACCACGATATCAACAAAGTATACCAGAAAATCCTTATAGAGTTACACCCTCTGAAAAGTCTTCAACAAAATTAATAGGTCCAGGAATCCAAGAAAAAGTATCTACATTTACACCAAAGGCATCTATAAAAAACGCTTCGTTTTTAAAACAAGAAACTCATGTACATTCTAAAGTTGCTCCTGCCTTAGGTTATGAGCCATCTTCTTTAAATGGTGGTTCATGCAAATCTAACAATACTGATCCTAATGTTACGAAATCGAATAAATCTGAACCCGTTTCATCTAATAGCACGTCTGTCGCTGCCACTCCAAAATCTACTCCTACACTTAAATCCTATAAAGAGTCTATACCATTAACACCACAAGTTTCAATCAATGATAACCTAGTAGAACCGGTCACTCCTATGCCTAAATCATCATTACCTGCTGCATTGTTATCTAAAAAATTAACATGTCTTACTAAAAAACAACAACCTAAATGTGTTCCAACACCTATACCCATACCCGATATAGGTGGTCAGTCGACTGGAAGAACTGGTGCTTCAGCTGGTCTTACAGCACCTAGAAGGGGTCGTGGAGTGCTGAACCCACAAAATTTGACCCCAGGTGCTAGAGTGCCATTGTGTGGGCAGTGCAATTTGTACATAAGGTAAATAATACTGTGATATATGGTATTTGTTTGTGTGTGTGTGCAATAGTTAGATTTATAGTTTTATTTTGGATCAACTGGTTAAGGTAAGAAAAATAGTGGATATAAGTGTTAAACAACTCAGCACCAGCCTTGTTTTATTTAACAATATTTTGATTTTTATAACACATCGTAATTGTTATTTGTATGCTTCTCACGGTTATTAATAATCTCCCAGGACTTGGAAAACTTACAATTACAGAAGACACCGATAAAAATGTACCAAAGATCATTAAAAACCCCGAATGTAATTGTTGTCAAACCCAAATCACAAGGTTTGTTAGCTTTTAGCTTTGGTTTTTTATTTATTTTCTGTACTTATGCTAGAGTTTACGATTAAATTTTTATTTAATATTTTATTAATTAAACAGAGGACCATTTATTACCGCTCTCGGAAAAATTTGGTGTCCGGAACATTTCGTGTGTACAAATGAGAAGTGCAGACGTCCATTACAAGACATTGGTTTTGTGGAGGAAGACAATGGCCTGTACTGCGAATACTGTTTCGAGCAATATCTCGCTCCAGTGTGCTCAAAGTGCTCTAAGAAAATTAAAGGGGTAAAGTATTGATCTATTGATTGATTTATACGTTAAAAAAATATTTATTAATGATGATTATATTATCATAATAATAGGATTGCTTGAATGCTATTGGAAAACAATTCCATCCCGAATGTTTCAATTGTACATATTGTGGCAAACTTTTCGGTAACAGCCCGTTCTTTTTGGAAGATAGTCTTCCATACTGTGAAAATGGTGAGTTGTTATATCGAAATAAAAATAAAAATAATATTAACATGTTATTGTTATAATACATATATTTTAATTATTTACTACCTATATCGTAGATTGGAATGAATTATTTACGACTAAATGCATAGCTTGTGGTTTCCCAATTGAGGCGGGTGACCGTTGGGTCGAAGCTTTAAATAGCAATTATCATAGTCCGTGCTTCAATTGCTCGGTACGTGTTTATTTTTGATTTTCATTACAATTAGTCATAACTTGTTAAATAATTACAATTATTTTGTAATTTTTGTTGAAAATGTTAATAAATGTTTATAGAAATGTAAGGTAAATTTGGAAGGGCAGAGTTTCTATGCAAAAGGAGGAAGACCTTACTGCAAGAGCCACGCACGTTAATATTAATCGCATTCATCAATTGACCATTGTGAATAATTATTGATAACTTACCAAACAATTTTTATTGACGTATACAACCATTTCATTGTAAACCATTTATTTATTTTTTAGTTTAGTTTTAGCTTAAATAATCCATACATTTTTAGACTTTAGACAATGCTTGTTTTAATTTAATTAACAAAATTGTACCAAAAATTAGTTTAGGCATAAATTTAATCATTTATTTATTAATTATTACTTATTACGTAGAGCCTACCAAAGCTAAATGTATATTTCGGTAAACATATTACAATTTAAAGTTATATAACAATATTTTTAAATTAACATATTATGCAAGCGACATACATATAGTTTTAGTACCTAAGGTGCATTTCACCAATTTATAACGTTATACTTTGTAATCCAGTAAGAGTTGTCTTAAACAAATTGAATATTTCTTTATTCGTCAAAAATATTTTACTACAAAGAATAATTTTAATTAAATTATGGTATTATATATTTTTGAACTACTAAAGTACTGAACTGTATGCAGTCTAGCTTTTTATGTGTATTACCTTTAATGATTTATTTAAATAATTGTTGTAATATTTTTATTTGCCTTTTACCTAAACAATATACATGTTACCCATTTTAATTATTATATATAGTATAACCTAGGTATGTATCTACCTATTTATTTTGTTGTTGTTGTAATAATTTATTTACCCGCTCATCTTTTTCAAGGTTGTATTTACAATTTTTTTCATCGGTTGATGAAATATTATAACTTAAAAAATTTCATGGGTTTAGAACCCACAAATCCATCCACCTCAAATGCGATCTTGATCATATTGGTTTAAACGATTAAATCATGTACCTTTAAGGCATTTTATCCAAGTCTTTTTTTTATATAAAAACCTCCATTTAAAATGTATTTATTTTATAATGAAGTTATTTAGTCACATTTAGTGATAAATTTCAATAACATTTAATAGGTAACATTCAATTGGTAACGTTCAGTTTTGAGCGCTGTCTGAGGACGTCAAGCTTCATAATTTTGTACGAACACACATTTATTTACATAATATGTGAATATTCTGATATTGGACATTGATTAAAAATAAACAAATTACATTATTATATTAAGATTTAAAATTGTAAATTCTTTGTATAGTATAATTTTATCAAGTGTTAACAGAGAGCACGCAGTTTGAACGTGTTAAATTAATATTATACTGAAGTAGCATAAGTTGATATGCTGATTCTGAATTTTACTATAATATTATTAATAGATTGACTAAACATAACATTTCCTTTTATGTTTAGTAATAAAATAAATAATATGCTTTTAATTCTTGATAGTTTATAGTGATTCAAAATTGAAGTGTTGTTGTACGAGTATGTAAATCATTAAATGATTTACAAAAGAAGTTCGTCGTATTATTACTTTGTTATTATTACTATCAACTGCGTTGGCGAGAACTCCGCAGGAGACAACTATAAATTGTATAATATTAATATCTGTTAATATAATAATATATATATATATTAATATATAAGATATAGGTATATACTTTGGTATCCAGTACGGCAGTATCCAACTTTGGTTATTTAATATTTTCTATCGTTTAATTAAATAATAAAATAAAATAAAACAAATTTTTAATAGTATAACTAGTATACGAAGTGACGCATATATTAAATCATTTACACAACGGAACAGAGACGTATTCAGAAATTTGGCGCCCGGGTGCCAATGGATTTCCGCCCTCCCCCCACCAAAAATTTTTTTTTACTTTTTCAACCTACCGAGCGCATTAGAGCTTACTTTCCGGTAAATAAATGAAAACTGTATAAACAGTGTTGCCATATTATTGATAAAAATTTTAATTTTTTAATTATTATATTATTGATAAAAAAAAAAAAAAACTAATTTATATTATTTTTCATTTTCATTAACAGAAGATGGGTTATGTAAAAATCCAATGCCGCCCCTATAAAAATGCCGCCCGGGGCGATCGCCCCCTCTAGCCCTCCCCTAAATACGTCACTGCAACGGAAAATACTTTTTAGTTCTTAGAGTAATTACGAAAATGCATACGTGTGAGGCGAGAATATTTTATATTAGATAGAATTAAATGAACAAATTGATCTTTTAGATTCTGAACGGAGTGATTAATGTATTGATTTTACAATGATGTGTGTTTTTTTTTGTGTCTGACGACAACATTTGGAGCAGTAATAATGCTCCGATTTTTTACTTCAGCCCCTCTTTGAGGTGCGTTACCCCAGTACCACCAAATCATATATAAAGGTCAAAAAATATCTTATCGATTGTTATTTCATTTGTACACATTTGTAATCCTAATTTAAACATTTGTACACCTCCTAGAACTCGGGAAAATCAATTTTCCCGTGGCGGTACTGGTGTAACGTTACACGTTACAAAATTGATTTTCCCGAGTTCTGGGAGGTGTACAAATGTTTAAATTAGGATTACAAATGTGTACAAATGAAATAACAATCGATAAGATATTTTTTGACCATTATATATGATTTGGTGGTACTGGGGTAACGGACCTCCCTCTTTGAATAGGAAAATTCATCTAGTTGGAACTTCGGGGGGGGGGGGGTCAAACATGTTTTTAAGTAAATATATTATTTTAAATATTATTAAAATTGTTGTTAAGAATATTTTAATTATCCAATAAGAGTGCTTTTTTAAGAGTGATAAAAAAAACATGCAATCATAATATTTAAAAATACTATAAGACAAAATGTGTTATACCACAATAGATCACTAAGTAATATAAAATAATCATCTTCTTATTATGTAAAATTATTATTATAAAATCTAAATATAGTGAATTTGTGTGTATGCCAAATGACCTAAAACTAATTACAATTATACAATGATTATTTGATTAATGTTATTGCAATGACACAAATTGAATGTTTTGTAAACATCTATCCAAATTAAATACTTCAATCTAAAATGCACTGTATAGGTATTAGGTATATATTATATATATATTTATATATAAATATCAATTACCTACGCTGAAGTTCATATTTAATAAGTCTTATAGTTTTAATAGTTTTATAAACACAAAAATCATAATTTTAAGTAAATCATTTCACAACTAAACGAATTTTTTATTAAGCTACTTAATTTTGGCCAATGCTCTATGAATATTTTGGTATCACGAAAATATTACCCCAACAATTTAACTCAAAAAAATAATTCTATATTTAAGAAAACGATTATGAATTATTAATATTATATATGATTTTATTTTTTACAGGATGTTATTGACATTGTACCTAATACAAATTTACTATGACTAAAAAAATGTAATGCTTTTATATATCTACCTAAAAAGAATCAACATTGAAATCTCGTGAATATACGTGTTTGATACATATTATATAAATCATCTTTAATATAAGGTTATTTTTTACGGGTTTTTTTTTTTTTTTGAGGACTTCATTTCTGAGATTGTTTATTAGGTTCCTGATAAATTAATATAATAAGACTAATAATATATATAATAAATTAATAAGTACATATAAATTATAGATATTTTTATTATTTATTGATATAAATTTATTGAGCTAATGTACGATAAATACATAAATACATGGATCATGATTATGCTACCTATACTATACAGTATACACCTATACTGACACTGTTACTGATAATTGGATAATTAAATTCATTCAATTTTTAGATTCTGAATGAAGTGATGAATGTATTGATTTTACTATGATGTGTTTTTTTTTCTGTGTCTGACGACAAAAGTAAATATTTTCAAACAGTTTTCAAAAAAATCGAGAAAAACAAAAAAAAGTGACAGAAAACGTCAATTTTACGAAAAACCACTTTTCGACAAAATCGATTTTTTAATTTTGCTGTAGCTCAAAAACGAATCATTGTAAATACTTTAAATTTTCACCAAATTTTTATGTTATGGTTATCTCTTTACTGTTAAATTTTCAAAATATTTTGAGCTACTTATAGACAATTGAAATTTTCGACTTTTCTAAGTTTTTTTTCTTCAAATGCCGATAAAAACGTTTTGGGTGGCCAGAAAATCTTGAAAATTTAATACAAGGTTTCTTATAAGTTGTTCTTAAAGTGATAAAAAAAAATCCGAAATCGTTAGTCACAATTTTTTTTTATAAGTGCTTTAAGTTCGAATTTATAAGAAATATGTCAAAATTTAAATTAAATTTCATACGCTCATTATGCGTATGTTGGCAAAATACTTTTTTTTATTAATAAACAGGTACTATAAAGTAACTATAGTAATATATTATATTTAAATATTGTCATATATTTTATTTTGAAACAAATAGTATAGTTACTATATGTTACTATAGTTACTTTATAGTATCTGTTTATTAATAAAAAAAATATTTGGCCAACATACGCACAGGGGCGTAATTACAGGTGGGGATATGGGGGATAGATCCCCCCCTTGAGCTGTATTTATATATTGTCCAATACCTATACAAATAAGCCCTCCACAAGTTTGCCATAGAAATTTATTTTGATCCCCACCCATAAAACATTCTCAATTACGCCACTGCATACGCATTATGAGCGTATGAAATTTAATTTAAATTTTGACATATTTCGTATAAATTCGAACTTTAAGCACTTATAAAAAAAAATTGTGACTAACGATTTCGGATTTTTTTTTATCACTTTAAGAACAACTTATAAGAAACCTTGTATTAAATTTTCAAGATTTTCTGGCCACCCAAAACATTTTTATCGGCATTTGAAGAAAAAAAACTTAGAAAAGTCGAAAATTTCAATTGTCTATAAGTAGCTCAAAATATTTTGAAAATTTAACAGTAAAGAGATAACCATAACATAAAAATTTGGTGAAAATTTAAAGTATTTACAATGATTCGTTTTTGAGCTACAGCAAAATTAAAAAAATCGATTTTGTCGAAAAGTGGTTTTTCGTAAAATTGACGTTTTCTGTCACTTTTTTTTGTTTTTCTCGATTTTTTTGAAAATATTTACTTTTGACCCCCCCCCCCCCCCCGAAGTACCAACTAGATGAATTTTCCTATTCAAAGAGGGGCTGAAGTAAAAAATCGGAGCATTATTACTGCTCCAAATGTTGTCGTCAGACTAAAAAAAAAACACACATCATTGTAAAATCAATACATTAATCACTCCGTTCAGAATCTAAAATGTATATTTTTACTTTACAACAATTGTTTTGTTTATAATAAAACCATAACGATATTATCATTAATTTAGTCGTTAATCATAATATAAGTAATATTAAATGAATATCAATAGAATTTAATTGTTTTTTTTCTAGTTTCAATTCATATGTTATTGATGAAATTGCTAAGGGCCAGTTGTACCATCTCCGGTTAAAGTTAATCACAGTTTAATCGGCCGAATTAGCACGGTTAAAATATCTGTTATCAGTGATTAAGCCTAATTGGAGTTTAATCGAAGACGGTACAACTGGCCCTAAGAAGAATAACAAAACCGTTCGAGTCCCTCCTTACCATTGCGATTTAGGTAAACCCCATAGAACTGGTTTGGTCAATGATAAAAAAAATACATTAAAAATAAAACCGACAACTCAGCATTCAAATCATTGGGCATCCAATACTCGTTGTATAAAGCTCTTGTCCGAGTCAAAAAGGAAGATTGGATACCTTCTATTGGTAGTGTTGAGGAGGAGAAACTTAAATTTTGTAACTTGGACTTTATTTTTGATGAACTTGTTGATAACTTTTCATCTCACTAAGACGATGATATTGATGATGATTTTTAACTAATATATATATGTAAATATTTGATTAAACTGTGTATTATGTTTTAAATGTGTATTATTCATGTTAATATATTTTTCAACTGTTTTTTTATTATTTATTTTATTAGTATTTATACAAGTATCAATGGCATAGCCATGGGGGGGGGGAGTGGATCATGCCCTCTTCCATCAGCTGTATCAAATTAATATAAAAATTAACTTTTTTTGAGTTTGTCCCCCACCCCTATTTTAAAATTCTGGCTACTTAACAAGTATGTGTAGATTAATTTATAATATTACAATAGCAATTCACACGTTACTATTAGACATTAGTTCATTTCAATAAGGTTTTTTATAACACAACGTATATTATATGTACATATGTATACAATTAATGTAGGTACCTACATGCTATATAAGTGTATAATGCTTATTTTCAATATGACGTGTGAGAAGACGGTGATGTCATTTTAACTTGGTCACAGTATAAGTCATTTGCAAGTTGTAATGTTTATATTATATAGATTTAATTGTCACTATATAAATATAATATATTATTATAAAAATACAATTAATAATAATATTTTATTTATTTTGTTATTAGGGAATTAAATATAATTATTATTATAATTGATTAAGATTAAAATAGAATATTTTTGGTAAAAAAATTATAATAACACAGATATTTTTGATAAAGAACCAAAGAATATGCAAAAAGATTATTCTTTTTACTCTCAATTTAATATAATATTTTCTAGTATATTTTTTTTTACTTATTGACTATTGTACAAAATATACTCTAATTGTAAATACTCTGTTTCTATTTAATCTATTAAAATTTAAAATACATAATTATTTATAAATAAAAAAAAGGTATTTATGATTCAAAATTTTATATGTATAAAAACTTTTTACACAAATTATGATGGTGTGAATTGCTTATAATTTCTTAGTATCTATAGCATGGGGTCATCAAATGGTGGCTGCCAACACATTTTATCCGGCCCGCAGACAAAAAATAAATAACACATATTATGACAACATTATATGTGTTATTGTTATAAATTATTATTTTTGTATAATATTATTGGTTGTTAAATAATGTACTAAGAATTTTGATGGCTCACAAAAAATTTTTAGATTCCTAATGTGGCCCTTCAAAAATATTAATTGATGACCCCTGATCCATAGAAAGATAAACCCTCTATATTTTTTTCCCAATCTTACTACTGTATACAACTAATATGCCCTATTAAATATATTTAACAATATTTTAATTTATAATATTTCAGTCACATATTTTATATTGTTATAATGTAATTTAATAAATGAAAGTATTTAGTTGAAAAAAAAAATTATAATCTATATTTTTATTATCAACAAAGTTAATGCATTTCTGAGACATAGCACAAGTATTTTAATATTTATTTATTTTATTTTTATATTTATGATAACTAATGATAATGAAATGACGACAAACAATAATATAAAATAGTTTTTAATAATATGTTACGTATTTATAAAAATTTTTATTCGTCTTTAAAACCACTTTTACATCGTTAATTTATTATGAGAATCATAGGCGTGTCCAGACCTTATTCGCAGGTCGTGCACAACAACGGCATATTCAGAGGAAGTAGGTTCCTGCACCCCCCATCACCCCCTAAAAAAAATTAGGTTTTGGATTAAGGATATGACCCCCAAATTTCTTAATAAGTTTTATCATTATTATATAATAATGATTGAATCAGTTTTAGTTTTTTATTAGGAATAAAAAACAATATTCGTTTTATTATAGATAAATAAATAACTATAGGCAATATGAAATTGTAATTAGTATTATAATTTGTAATACTTTTTACAAATATTTTTATAATTACAAGGGTCTTAATATATATTAATGTAATAGATATTAAAAATCCACATGATGAAAATCAAACAATTTAATATAAATTATGAAATCAGAATCTAAGAAAAAAGTTTATATTAATTATGTACCGAAATTTATAATGTAAGTTAGATCAAATTTCGCAGGTCATGCCTGTGCATGACAGGCAAGACCCGTAGACACACCTATGATGAAAATATATGATCTAAAACTCTAAAACCTAGATATAATTGTTGAGTGGTAATAGTATAACATAGTAGAGTGCCATCAGAAGGCAGAATTTATACTACCGTCACAATCTTACTGATAAGAGTGCAAGACAAAATAGCCCTAATCTCTAATTATATTTAATTAAAATTAAAATAAGTGTTACTCCTAATGGTTCTAATAGGTAGGTCAGTTTAAGTCTAATGAATAAGTCTCAACCAGGTGTGGATCCAGGATGTCTAATTGGGAGGGGCCATAAAATATCAATACAGATTATCATTTTGATTTGATATACTTAATATATACAAAAAATATGTACTCAATAAAAATAATTAAACATTATTCTCTTAAAAGTTTTGATATTAGCCTATTAAGAAGACGTCATACCCATTTATGTTGTTTCAGTCGACAGTCTTACACACATACGACATAGCAAATTTTCATTCACCAGTTTCAATAGTGTGCTATTAGTTTTGATATTAGAGTGAATTGACAAATTATAAAATTTAAAGGTAAGATTATATCTAGGACTCCACATAGCCTTTTATTGATATCATTACCTTTAATAAGTTTAATAATAGATATATTGGCTCTAATTTTAAAGATAACAGCATAAAATGTATGATATTGTAAGATAGAGACACATGCAAGTATGAAGTCTTCATAAAGTTAAAGAAAAATATAATATTATAATAATTTTCAATAGCTTTTTCTTTTAACCTTTTCACAAAAAACTTCAGAAAATTAATACATTTTAAATTTTAATTTAAATATCAAAAAAAATATTAAACAATAAGTTTTTTTAGTTAAATTTTTACAATTCTAATATAAGATTATCCTTTATTTTCTTTTTAGAACGATCTTTTGACCTAACTATAAAATGTTTACCGTACAACTGAATGAGATATCCCTCAAGTTCTAATTCAAAAATACATTGATCTTTGGGTAAAGCTGCAAAAAAATTTTTATTATATTTTACTTAATATATTGTCATAGTTTATTATATAAGAAACTAACTTTTTAATTTATTATCGACTCCTATAATTTGGAAAGTATTTTTTGTTTCAAGAATTATAACACCCGTCAATAAAAGATATGAACAACATTTGGAACTGATAACTTTGATGTGAGCACCATGAAAATCACACTTGTAAAGTGAAGTCATAAATTGTTCCCAATGTTTACATCCTGGTGTACCATCCCATCTGTAAAATCATAGAATTTTTGAATAACAATGCTTAAAAATAGGCTTTATCTTACCCTCTTTTGCGAAGATCATCAAAATTAACAATTTTTTTCATATATGACATCCAAAGCTCATTCAACTTCATTGCATCAGTATATGATAAAACATCTTTTGGTGGTTGATTTAATCCTAGTATTCGTTTCAATTGGTTTTTTGGTTTACATTTATCTACAGGTTTTGGTTTTTTCTTATGTGTGTAATTACCTAACCAATATATCTAGAAAATTAATCTTTATTAATAATTATTACTTTTTTAAACATAATATTTTACTATTTACCCTTTTAAGTCCAGAATCTATTTCTTTATTAGTCACCTTTAATGGCAACAATTGGCGAGTTAATTGATTAACAGTTAATGGATTTTCCACTTTTGATGTACCAGAAGACTCAAATGCCGTCTGTGTCAGTGGAGTGTATAAAATGTTAGCTATGAACGTGTAAAATAATTAACGCGTAATAATAATTTAATACAATTTCAAATTTACTTACACATGTTTTAAATCGGCCAGTTAAAAAAAAACAATGAAAAGTCTCGACCACGAATCGATGACGTAGGACATATTCTGCCAGTTGACCGCAAACATTAAATCGGTTTTCGAACGTACAGGAATGAATCCAACCGATTCAATACTCAGGAGACCGAAACGAAGCTGTTGTCAATTATTGGTCTCTGGCGCTATGCCGTCAGTGATAAGAATGCACTAAACGGGATGGGGGGCGCATGAGCCCGCGAGCGAATTGTACGGAAACCATTCGAATAGTGCTACGTTATTATTGTTGCCGGTTGCAGCAGGCTGCAGCGCGGGAGACTGCGTCGAGTGCGTCGCGTAGCCGTTTGTGGAACGTGGCCGGTGATAACAGCTGCACACCGGTGATAAGCACGTGCACTTCGCTGCGCTTTGGTCGCGGGCAAACCCATCGGTCGCCGGTCGGGTGAGGAACCGTCGTCGGTCCGGGCCGCTTCACACGGTCCCTTACCCCGGCGGCCGACGTGGACTCGCCCGGACCATGACCTGCCCCAACGCGCCGGCCGGTGCGCAGGCCGAGCCAAGGCGACCCCCGTGCGCGCGGTCCGCCGACGGTTACCCGACATTTTGGGCACCCGCTGTCCGCACGTGTGCATTTTGAGTCGGACCGTTCACGGACGCATCACTTGCCCGGATTCGTACCAGGGTCCCAGGACGTCACGCGCGCGGTTCGGCATACTGCCGGTCGCGGTCCGTCGTCGTCGGTCGGTCGGTCGTCGGTCGCTTCGTCGTGCGGACTCCCGACCGCGGACCACTCGGCACTCGCTAGCGCAGCGCCGTACCCCTGGGAAGGTCGCGTGGGCCCCAGCATGACCCCCGTCGAGGCTCAGGGCTTTTGCGTGCTGCTGTTGATCATCATCTATTATTACGTTTCGCTGTGGTCGTTTTTTTCCCGTTACGACGGCACGGTGATCGACCGCCGAGGCTTTTACATATTCTTTTGGTTGTTCTAACACGACCGCCACGCCGACCTCGACGCAGCCAGTGCAACGACCACCGCCGCCGGTCGTGTCCAGTGTCCGCACGTTAATATAATACATAATATGTTTTACTCTATTGCTAAATCGGTACGTATCTACACTACACGCACGTTTTTAGTAATTATAATAATTATTAATACTGTGATCGATGCGCCACCCGGACGACGACTATACACAATACAATGTTATTAATATTAAATGTTGTTATGCCTATCGCCTACGTGTCTTATACACACTTAATCGTTTTATTACGTAGATTTAAATGAGGGCGCATACCGTCATGCACTGCCTTTGAACGTAGTTTGCGTGACAAGAACTATCGCAATTCGCAAGTAGATTTGATTACAATCAGATTTCCGCGAGCGTTTTTTCCAGAAAACTTAAAGCATACTACTTAGCAGTTTTTTATACACGTGTATTATTATTTAATGATAAACGTGAAATGAGGTGTCTAAGGAGAGCACTGAGAGCAGTTTCTCGAGACTATAAAACTAGTTAAAATTTTGTTCTGTCCTCTCATTTGTATAAAACTCTAAATAGTCTCTATAATAGTCTAATTTGTTCATTGTTGTGTATAAGCCATTAGAAAACATTTGTTTTTATTTTAAAAGTATTATGCTTAACAATTATTTTTCTATACCTATAATAAATATGTAGTAATAATTTCTAATACATAAAAATTAAAAGTCATTAAAATATCTATTCTGATTGGCCGTAGATATGATATAATATAATATGTAGGTTCATTTAAAGCTGTTTTCCATAATACAATATGGATATAATATTAACTCGATATTATATTTTCACCAATTATACAATTTAAAAAAACTTCAAGGACTGCTATATTTTACCATTATATTTTTAAACCCTATAAATAAAAAAATATTATATTTACTACCTCATTCCTTCCTCCCCCCTCCCCCAAAAAAATATACTCCAAGTTACGTCATTGATATTAGATGTTTATTATATTATGTATACCTGTCACAGTAAATCGATAGACCGCGTAATAGGTACTTGAATGACGCTGACGCATATTACAATTTCTGCCATTAAATTTGTGGGTCATCTTTACTTCCATACTAGCTAATATTAAGTATTATACAGTAAATTTGAAAAAATTGTTATCCTCATTTTGTGTGACGTCTCTCTTATGATTGAAATTGTAGTCATTAAAAATACACGAGGTGCATTGACACTTTCAAAATTTGTATAACGCACGGCCTTCGAGACATACCTACCTGGCTACCTATCTTTAATATTATGTGTATTCTATAATTTAGGTGTTGGCATTTGCCAATGAAATTATAGTGAATGGTACAAACTGAGTACCTTCTACAATCAAAATTCAAATAGATATGTTACGTGAAAAGCCTTTCAACTATTGACTTAAAAGTTAAAATATATATGTATTATGTACGATTCAAATATTTTGTATCCCAATATTATTTATAGTTTTTTATATCAATTTGTAAAACGATTATGATAGAAGTAATATACATTTTTAAACTATGGAATCTCTATCATTATCTATTATTCAATATATTTATTGAAATTTTATAATTTATATTGTTTTATCAGTTTAGATTTTTAAACTTTTTTAGGTGTAAGTTATTTCAGATTTTAAGCAAAACGACGAATGTATTCATTTTACAATGATGTATTCTTTTATCTGACATCGCTTTTTAGAGCAGTAGAAATGCTTTGATTTTCATTTATTCAGGGTAATAGGGTGGCTTTTGGTAGAAAATTGGATCAAAACACAAAATCAAAATTAAGGTAAAACGAAAATTTTTATTACGCAAAACCAGTTTTTGACAAAATCGATTTCGTTCCTTTGTTTTCTTAAAAATAATAAGATTTGAAATTATGACCAAATATTTATATTAGCATTTACTAAATACAAAATATTTGAGATCTCTATGTGCTATATTTATAGTTATTTTGAATTTTCAACATTTTTACTTTTTTGTATGATAAAAATATTTGTTTTTGGTTGTAATAGCTTGACAAGGATATATTATATTTGAATATTGTCATATATTCTATTTTGAAACAAATTCAAAGATTTAAGTAAAAGTTTCAAAATCTTACGTTTAGTAATTTTTTAAAAATAACAAAAATCGAAAATTATTATCACTTTACGATCAACTTATAAGAAACCTTTTATTAAATTTTCAAGATTTTCTGGCCGGCCAAAAAATTTTTATCGTTATTTTAAAAAAAAATTCTCATAAAAATCGAAAATTTCAATAGTCTATAAATGACTCAAAAAAAGTCAAAATTTAACAATGTATAGAGAACACTAACATAAACATTTGGTGAAAATTTCAAGTATTTACAGTGATTAGTTTTTGAATTACAACCATATAAAAAAATCGATTTGGTCAAAAACGGGTTTTGCGTAAAAATTCCCGTTTTTCTGTCATTTTTTTTTGTTTTTCTCGATTTTTTTTAAAAACTGTTGGAAAACGTTTACTTTTCACCTTTGCACCAAGAATATCCATTTTGCCATTGGAAACCACCCCCAAAGTTTAAAATTGAAGCATTATTTTGACTTGTTATGCTGTACACAGACACAAAAAAAAACACATCATTGTAAAATCAATACATTCATCACTCCGTTCAGAATCTAAAATTCTATAAGACACGATGTTGTATCCGAACTCCGAATGCAATGATTAGTAAATCTATATATCTTGTAATTAAACTTTTTCATTAGTATATTTTTCTCTTTTTTTAGTTTAATAATTAGGAAACGGATTTATATGTAAATGCATATTTTTATAATAATAATAAGATATTTAAAATCGATAAGAAATGTTCACGATTTAAATCATTTCTATTAAAATGATTTCAATTTAATTTTACATATTTGTATATATTTCATTAATTTATGAATATTTTTCAACATATTTTATCATTTCATCATTCATAAGTTTTTAAGCGATGTTTAAGTAAACGAATAAAACGGCCATTTATCGATATATTGTCGTGATTTATATTTGTAGGCATTATTTGGTCATGCTTTCCTGGCCCTAATCTTGTATTTAAATTATTTAATATACCTATTGTATATATAACCTATTTTATGATTAATGTATTTACCTCGATAATAGGCGATGGAAATAAATATGCTCCAATTACATTATTGGTTGATGTGGAATGATCGTTTAGCCGTTTTAAAAATGCTGTCCATAAGTTAAGCTTAGAATAATTATAAAAAAGTTTGAGGGTTATTCAATTTAAAAAATTTTACGAGTGTATAAAGTTTTAATTTTAATTTGAAATCAAAAATACACGTGTAAAATAACGTTTTACTAATAAATAATTTTCGATTTTTGTTATTTTTAAAAAATTACTTGAAGTAAGATCTTGAAACTTTTATACTTAAATGTTTGAATTTGTTTCAAAATAGAATATATGATAATATTTAAATATAATATATCCTAGACTGACAAATCATCTCCGTTCAGAATCGTTTTTCGTATACAATGATACCTAACTTTGCATTCAAATTTAACCTGCCCTAGTCCGAGGTCCACCCCACCCCCTATTGTACAGCAGAGCGATACTCACTTACCCGCTTTTTATTAATTATAAATCCATTCCTTATTGATAATATAAATATATATGTTTTTAAACAAATATATTTTAGCGTTATTTTTACAATTTAAATGTAAATCAACAAACTTGTATTATCTATGCGTTTTTCTTCAGCGGATATCCGTAGATAGGAAGTCTATAGAATGTTCTAGGACAATTTTATTAGTTATTATTTTATTAAATATGAGAAATAAAATCACAAGTTTCCGCAATAATTCAATAAACTTCCTATATCATTACACGATATCTACGGATATCTGCGAAAAAACAACACAGATAATTAAATAAAGTTTGTTGATCTACTTTTATATTATAAAAATGTATTTATTCGTCCCCACGAATAATGTTTTTGATTTATAACAGATAATAGAATAATTATTAACATCGTTATTCATCATTAACAGGATTAATTTTATTATTTATACTTCTTCAAATGTCAATAAAAATAAAAAATAACTGTTTTTTTTTTATATTATATACATTTTTTAGTTCCAATATGAAACTATTATGATGAGTATTATGTTGTATTTTTAAATCTATAGATTCTAATAGAATACTACAAAAATTAAAGATTTTATATATTATTGCTACAAAATACTTATAGTTTGCATGTACTTTTCAAGATTTTAAACTTTTAATACATATAAAAGTATATTGTTACTTTACTTTTTTAAAAAAATTTTATTTGGAAATAAATAACTATTATTAGGAAACTTGTAACAAATGTTCAATGCGTAAAAATTTCCGTTTTACCTTAATTATTTGTTTGTTTTTACCGAATATTTTGACCTCTCTAAAAACAAACTAAATTCAATTTGTTAATTGCATATTCAATTTTAAAAGTAATTTTTTCGCACATTAATTGACAGCTGCAGTACCACATGTAGCATTCAATGCTAAAACATAACAATATTTTCAGGTTTATTGATGAATAGGTTCAAACGTATCTTCGTTTGTTGTATAATAACTTTTAACAAATAAAAATGTCGAGGCCTAGATAGAACTAATGAGTTATTATTGAGTTTAATTATAGACCTAATTACAGTTTGGTAATTAAATATTAAAACTAAGTCATAAGTAATATATTATTAACGTGTTTTGACGGGTTAAAAAGTCCTGAACTAGATGGGCCAGTACTTATTCTATCTGTCATTGCTGAAATATCCCGTCATTATCTATTTCACAATCATATCTATTTTCACTTTATTTATAAATTAAAAAAGAGAAAAAGTATAGGTATTTAACCACAATTTTATTGTTCAGTAGGTATACTGGATAGCTGTGTACCTCATCATTAAATTATTAGTCTTGTAAAGTAGGTATGTGTTAAATTTGAATTCAATAATAAATCATTGCATACATAAAAACATTCTGAGCGAAGACAATATACCTGCTATACATTTACTTTTATGATATATTAATATTGCTAAATAATTTATTTTACTTGCAAGTAAAGTTAGGTACAGTAGGTTGAATTAATTTTTGGTGAATAAATTGTATATAAAAATGCCATTGAAAATATAAAATATACGATAAAATTTTCCCATAGTAGCCACGAATATTTTTAAATCAGAATAAAATAACTTACTTAAAACTTTAATCTTCATTAAATATATAATTTTGCGCCAAATTAAACTTAAATTGTCTATAAAATGAATTTGAACTTAGGTATTTTAAAAATTTTAGCTCAGTAATAAGAATACTAAAAACTACTAATGAGTAACCTTGTTTATTACATTTTCTAGATACTTGACCGAGCAAAAAAAATTTATCAATATTTATGGAAAAAAAATATCGAAAATATCAAATGTCTATTTTATTTTAGTCTAAAATATTTTGAAAATTAAACCACAAGTTTCTACTCGTGAGCATGATTATCTATAATAATTTAATTTGATAAATTTTAAATTTTTTATAAATTATAAATATTTAAAGATTATAATTATCTATTAATTACAATAATTAAAAATTAAAAATTTTACATCACAATTATCATACATACAATGTTTTTATTTGAAATAGATAAAACACGCGAACCTCATACTAAAAATGTTTTTATACGTGTCACATACCTATAATAGTATAATATAGGTTCCGAGAAGCTGCTGTGTCAACACTCAACACATATTTTTTTTAATAAAACTTGTTGTTTAATTATTGTCACTTAATGTTTTATTACGAACTTTACAAAATTTTGTGTTTTTGTATTCAACATTACCTATTACATTTTGTAATAATGTATATGGCTTGATTGAACTCGTGCTCACAAGTTATTTATACTGCCAATAGTCAATGTATATTATAGAAAACTATATGTATTTACTATTTATACGTTATTCCGTGAAGGTTAAAATGATTACATTTTTTGAAAACTTGATACCGATACGGATAATTGAATATTCATCCAATTAATAACTAAAATTATGAACAGCTGACACATTGGTGAATATTATACGAAATAAAAAATTGATCAATACCAATAAAACATCATATTACAATTATACTATCTGAATCTCATCAAAATTTTATTTTAAATAGATCTTTTCACTTTAACTACCTAAAGTGCCAATTGATCTAATTTTCTACCAAAAACTACATTCAGAATTTAAAATTAAACATAAAGTATTTTTACTGTCCAAAATTTGATGACAGACCACAGAAAAACATTATTATTAGAATAAAGAACAATACATGCATTTCTCCACTCAGAATCTAAGATCTGGATTCTGTTAACAGTCTAATGCCCTTAATGCCCTAATACTTCAATAATATTTAAAACCTGAAGTACGGCTTTCTAATAGTTATCTTTTAAACATTTAGCACTCGATTTTTAATTTATAGCTAGTAGTTACACTAACGGTTACATGCATATATTAGTTTAAAAGTAAGCACATGAAATATTAATACAACTTATTATTAGTAGTAAAAAATGATATAATCTCTTTTATATTTTATATGATTTATAATCAATATATCATATCGTATATTATATTATATGAATAAGTAAGTATTTAAGTATAAAAATTGGAAGAATTCTACCGTTCTGTGTTACTATAGTTAGTCACTGTAATGTATGCGCTATAAATTTGAATTCAATGAAAATCTCTATACACAGAAAATGATTCTGAGCAAAAACTGCATGACTAAATTAAATTTTTTTTTTTTATTGTTATTATACTAATTTATTTTATGTCATTATAAGTACTAATACTACAACTACACTATTACATTAAGTTGGTTCAATTTGTTTTTAATTCCAAAAAACTTTGCATTTATAATATTATTAATTATTATAAAAATATCATTGTCTATAATATACAAAATATTATAGTAGGTGAATGTTTCAAGTCTCTGTGAATAAAGTTTTTGAATTATAGCAAAATAATCTTCCTTTAAATACATAATTTCACAGGATTATTTTTCATAATTCTTGTAAAAATAACTTATACTGTATGGAATAGGTAGGTATATGGATAAATATTATTAATTTTAAAGGCATTATAAAATAATTTTAAGATCTAACCTACCTAACCTTAATAAATTTTATAAAATTATAACTTCAAATGTTTAACATTGTTGAACATTGTGACAAGGTATGTATTTTTAATATTATATTTTAGATTCTGAACGGAGTGATGAATGTATTGATTTTATAATGATGTGTGTTTTTTTGAATGATTTAAATCGTGAACATTTCTTATAGATTTTAAATATCTTATTATTATTAAAAAATATGTATTTACATATAAATCCGTTTCCTAATTATTAAACTAAAAAAAGAGAAAAATATACTAATGAAAAAGTTTAATTACAAGATATATAAATTTACTAATCATTGCATCCCACCCCCTATTGTACAGCAGAGCGATACTTACTTACCCGCTTTTTGTTTAATTTGTTTATCAAAAATAGAAAGGTGACTAGGTGAGCATTAATATTATGATTACCTAACCGTCCTAACCTATCAGCCAAAGATTAAATCTTTCCATGGTTACTTTAACTTTATCTCCAACTAATTCTTTAATAGAATTTTTTTACAAAGAAACAAATATAGATAAACTAATATTATTTATTATGTTACTATTATCGTGTTTTATAAGCTTAAATTAAATTAATTTTATCTAGCATAGTTAAAACCTTCATTTTTACAACTCAACCCAATAATTTTAAGATTCATCAACTCAATATATTTTAAGAACTAATCATCAAAAAAAAAAAAAAATTCAAAATTACTATTCATAATCTATTTTCAAATTTTCTAATTATACAAGTTAGTTGTAGTGGTTATGAAAAATTGTAAACAAAATTTTAATTTTAATAGTAGTTGGAACATTATGTACATATATAATTAGAGCAAAACATGATTATTTTTTACCTATATGTTCTTTTTGCACATTATTTTCTAAATTTTATTTTTTTAATATTTTCATCAAGTATAGACGAAGTGCTGTGCTAGGATTAATAATATAATATATTGCATACCTACTTGCCTAGTTATGTTATACATTTTAACAACAGGCAACAGTTTGTTAAAAGCAATAAAGAAATTTTTAGAATTAACTGTCTAAGGGCTGAAATTAAATAAAGGGTTACTTGTAGCAGTTTAGACAGAACTTTAAGGGGGGAAATTTAGTCCCAACGCACAAAAAAATATGAAAAAAACAATTGTTTTCATTCTCTTGCCGAAGTTTATTCAAACGTATTTGTGTTACATACTTGTCATAAATTATTATTTTTAAATAATAACAGAACATTTAAATGAATTAACTAAATCCCAATAGGAGTGGTTATCACCCCATTCTTTAAAGCTGCCACTAGTTTATACAGCACTCCAAGCTTCTCTATAATAATTGCAATCAATTATATACTAACTGTTCCAAGTATTCAATATTAAATTTATAGTACAATTATTAATTAATAGAAATTGCATAATTTAACAATACATTATTAGTTATTATGTAATAAGCTATACGTAAACAAGCAGTAATTTAAACAGTAACGCATTTTTGATGAAGTATGGTTTAATAATTTCACGATTAATTATTAATAAATAAAATAGTTGTTAAAATTGATTTTACATAAAAAGAATATATATATTATATATTTCAGATTTGAGATGTCAAAAATTTGTATGAATACTATGAAAATGTTAGTTTATTACAATAAAATGAACAAATTTTTTTTTTTTTAGATAATCACTTTAATAAAGTAATATAATAGCAAGTCAATTAAATTATATTCCTCTACTGACACAAATAAGAATGCAGTAACCTCGGAATCTAACGATGAACACAATGATTCACTATTCAGGTAAAACTTTTTACGTCGTTTAATATTATAGTTTTTATTTTATGACTTATCTAGATACCTAAAAATAAATGTATAACTTTATACCGAGTAAATTTATTATCATTTCAATTTTAGATTCCAATACATAATGCGCAAATCGAACTATAACCAGATCAGCAGAACTCAGGGGTTAAAGTGAGGGAGACGCAGCGGGACTCCCCTACCCCGAATAGTGGTTAAAAAGCGTCTCCTTCAACAAATTATTCGTAAGGTACGCCGGAATGCTCCAATTATAATCAAACATTTGTCAATATAATTCAGAATTATGTTGGGATTAAATCTTGGTTTTTATTTTTTTATTTTTATCAATATTGTTACTTTACTTTTATAAAATCTATTTTATACAAATTATGGACTATCTAATGTGTTAAACTATTTTTTGTGTAATGTTTACTTTTTACTTTTTAGTATTAAGTACTTGTATTTAGTTATTTAAATAATTTGTAGAAAATAAGTTAAGGCCAACAGGTAAATTAAATCGTATTTATGTAAAATCATCTTTAATGAATATTAGAACTTTTTTTATTATAAATATTTTTTTGTGTGGGTAATTTCTATAATTTTATTAAAAGAAAACCACTACTTACAATTTTTTATTATGAGAAAAAATAACCTCTTTCAAAATATTAAATTTCTATAAAACATTGATTATTCTTAAAAAGTAGTATTATTTGTGGTTTAAATTATTCATGAATTAAATTAGAAATTTGAACATTATTCAGGGTTAAAAACGTAAAAGTTAGATGAGTATAATGTTACACAATCACTGTTTATAGTGTTTATAGATTACATATACTATATACATTAGAAATGATACATGGAACGCTTATAACTAGGTACATAAGTTATCCCTGGGATTTTTTCCCACTTAAAGCCATGACAGAACCTAATTCATCAGTAATTTTATCATCTAGCATCTCTTTTTCAATAAAATAAATTATAAATTTTAGTGTTTGTTAATTTATCATTAAACCATTGTAAATAATACATCAAAAGTGCCAAAAAAATGTTGCAGCACCTGTGCATAATTCTAAATTTAATTGAAATATTTATCGTTTGCAAAATTGACCTAATTTATAAATTAAAGAGGGGTAAACAATTATAATTCACCTTATGAAAAAATAATTATAGTCTTTTCAAAGAAAATTAATTCTTGAAATTAAAATAAATCGTTTAGATGAGTGAAATACCTCATCCAACTATAGAAGTATATGTTTACACTACAATATTAATTCTAAATTCTACAATATATTACAGTCATAGGCATGTGGCGCATGTCCACAGGGGGTGCAGGATATGCGAAGAAAAATTGTTCAGAAAATGGGCTTAAACTCCTTAGCTCCCTGGGTACACATTAGGTTGCACCTTCTGCATCAAAGGTCTGGAAACACCAATGAGTACAGTATGCTATATAGAATCAAAGAAAAACGATAAATGTATTTTTATAGCTTATAAATTTATAACAATAGGTCATTTACATCAAGTTCCAAGTCCTTTCATTGTGAGTTATGATATAAAACCTAACACGTCTTTTCTTTACTTTAATTTAAATATGCTTCAAATGTTTGAAAATATCGAGATTATTAATATTTAAATAAAAATTTAAAAAAATATATTTAGTTTAAAGTGTTCAAACAAATTGTACAAATACAATATTATTATTAATTTTTTTATTGTTAAAACATTTTTGAATTAGATCAGTCATTTATTTTTTTCCTTATGATGTCATCCATCTGACCATGGTCATGTCTGACCATTTGTATTGGATTATATATTGTAAATATAAATAAAATATTTGGTTTTTTTCCTATACGAATGTATTTGTATTGAAGTGTCAATTATACAATATTTAAATACTTTGTGTAAATAATTTTAAATTATTTCGTTAATGTTTATATAGTTTTAAAAATACTTAAATGCTTTGAGTTAAATACTGTTGTTTTATATATATTTTTTATCTTTAATAAATTTATTATACTATTGAGTTATTTAATTAATAATAACAATGAATAATTGTCAATTGATAGCTAATCCATTCGAATACAAACCAAAAGCAAAAAATTTTCACCGTGACACGGAATAGTGATTGTTCAATTATAATATTATTGTTAGTTAAGTATAGAATTTAATTTATTTTATGATAATATTATTCTTACAGTCTTACAATAATTATAATAAAGCTGTATAATGTATAATATAAATGTACAATATTCCTTTAATGATTTATATTCCCTACAGGCTATAACCTCTCAGGTAAAATATCTTCAACTTATTCTAGTTAATAGTTATAGGTACTCGATAAATGTCTAACTTCATCTAAAATCAAAATGCAAAACACTAAATAACCATCTTTATAATTTATATGTTTTGACCTTATATTCAAATTTAAACTATTAATTCACACAAAATCAATTTTATATAAATTCCTTTTAAGTCCAATCTGAGCTTATAGCGGGCAAATCTGGGGTTGCGCCGAACAATTCCAAATTCGAATTATTCAAGCCTTCCAATCAATCTCTCTCCGACTTATAGTCTCAGCTTCATAAAAACTTAAAAATTAACTCAGTAGTCACCAACTAGCTAAATTTGCTAAATTTAATCTGAAACTAGTAACTACGACACCATCCAAATCCACTCATCGTTTCTTTACCTATTATAATATATTATTAATCCCACTCCGTCACAAAAAACGATAGTGTCAAGACCTTCTTAAAAGGTTAAAATGGTGAACTACCGTTATATACGTATTAACTACAGTTCGCATTAATGGTTTTAAATAAAAAAACAATAGTTTCTTTTAATTTATTAAGATACAAATAAATGTATTAATCGTTGTTCGCTAATACTTATTGCCGCCAAATTAATATAAACGTCATTCCTTTTTTCGCCAATTATAAATTAAAATAATAATAATAATAATAATATTTAAATAATAATTATAATGTGTGTATACTATGCACAAATAATAATTCTACACCTATAACTATTTAAATCATTAAGCATAATTTTTTATGCAAATACTTACTATTCACAGATTTCATAATGATCACTATGTTCCATTCGTATTTTGCTTATTATTATCAAACAAATTAACATCTTCCAATGTTTCTGAATTTCGTTCTATTTGTCAAATGTGCTGATATCAATTGGATTTTCCGTATTTCGCTAGACAATTTGACCCTTGATTACAAAAAAGCTATTAGAAATGCAGTTACTGAAGTTTGGCTAGAAAGTAATATCAAGGCCGGTTGTAGATTTCATTTGACTAATTCTTGATGGAGGAAAATACAATCTCTTGGTTTATTAAATGACGATTATAAAGAACTAAATTCCGAAATCAGCAAATGATTACGAAACACATTTCATATTTTTATGTATCTTGTCTTGGCCATTTTTTTAACAATTTAAATAATATTCTTTTGATATTATTGTATATATTTGTATAATAACTTAAAAAAAAATCGTGCGTAATAATTTAAATAGCAGCGCGTAGCCCGCGTAGGTACTAGGTGTAGAATTATTATTTAATTGTACCTATATAGGTACTCTATAGTATACACACATTATAATTATTTATAGTTACTAAAAAATATAATCTATATATGGAGACAAAAATGTATAACATTGCATAAGTTGAGAACGGCTGGGCCGATTTCGCTAATTCTTTTTTTGTTGTATTTGTTATTGTCTGGAGAAGGTTTTTACGAAAGAAAATTTTTAAAAAGTCAACCGAATAAGTAGAAAAAGTACAAAATCTATTTATTGATGTCTGGGATTTGAACTCGATACCGTTGTCTTTTTTACTCTATGGTAGACGTAGACATCTAAACATCAGCTCGATGTAAAATCAGTATAATCTATGGTTTCTATAGTTATTTTATAGTTTTATGTTCATTATTTTGTTAAATGGATTTGGAAATTTGGAATTTTTTTTTACGAAGAATTAAGAAAGTTTATTATTGAGACTTCATTTTCAAGTATTCTTAAATATTGAGTATTTTTTTTATAAATAGAATTAATTAAAAACGACTGTTATTTTTTGAAATAACTAAACTGTCACCACGCAACAGTCGGTCTCACTACCGTACCACTCGCCATTAAATGTTTCACATCAAAAAATATAGACAAATTTAAGTGTATATTTAACATATTTATCATTAAAGATTTTTGGTTTCTATAGGATACTAAATAAAGTATCTAAATAAGGTATACCGAATAAGTAATATACATATGAATATATTGGCGAGGATGAGTTGAATTTTGAATCCTCTTTTTAACTTTAACACATATATACGTTTATTCAACTAAAAATACCGTTTGGGCGATGATTATTCAACTGTTTTTACCTCGCATATAGGTAAAAATAATTTCACTCGCGCAAACGGAATATTATTTTTTTGTACGGGCGACGAAGTGCACGGGGGCATATTATAAATATTATGTAAGGGTTTCTCAACTATAAAATTCTATAAGTTATAAGTGGTGCAAAAAGGAATGACGTTTTTTCTAATTTGGCGGAAAACGGAAAGTTAATTTTTGACAGTGACCATTGCCGCCCATAACTTATAATTTAATAAATATTACAAATTACTTCATAAATATTTTAAATATTTTTCATTTGCCTCTCTCCTACCCCCCTAAAATGATATTCATGGGTGTATATCATCGGAAATACTAAATAGTAAGTAGGTATATTAAAAAAATTTAATAATAATAATAATAAAATAATAAAATAATAATATAATAATTATTAATTGCAGACCTATAACTAAATGAATTCACTTAAAAATTGTATTACAACAATATTGTGTATTAATAATTGTGTATATTTAATAACTGTTTGGTAATAAAAAAAAAAAACATTTCAAATTAATAAATTCATTTTTGTTAATTAATCTTTTATTTAAATTTATTATGAGAAAAATGCAATATTTATTGTTATTTACATAACAGGAATATTTTATGTTTAGGAAAAGGTCAAATTGAAAAAATAGTTAACATCAAAATAATTAAAAAAATTTGGAATATCATGCTATAGCACTCTTATAGCTATATGACAATAAAGCTTATGATTTAAATAAACAATTTTAACTTGAAACTATAAGTTAAACACTTTTCTTAACATTGTTTCTTTATTTTGTATAGTTATTTCGTTTTTGGTTTGTCTGTACCGTATTCCGAAGACGTCTTGCTTATTTCTGAAACGCTCATCAATTTGGACAAAACTACATAAACTGTAAATAAAATATTTTTAATTATATTTATTGATAAAATATTGACAAAATCTTATAATATGTTATGTTTGTTCAAATATTATAAACTTACGTAAGCCAAGTGGTACCACCAACAATAGTATTTGAAGTAAATTTCCCGAAATCAATACGTTAAATGTGAAGTAGAAAAATGGTGTTAAAATTAAGATTGACCAAAAAACTATGTTGAGAAGACTATAATAACGATATGGTGGAACAAATTTCTCTACTGGCTTTACACCACTTTCTTTAAACCAATCTCCTGTGTTAAAGAAGCTGACCATCATTTTATCCTGTTGATTAAATATATATTTATAATTAGAAAAATGTAACAATAATTAAAAACTATTACCAATCTATTAAAAAAAATTTATTTTATTTTAATTATTCACATTTTTTATTATTTAGCTCTTAATAATTATAATTTAACTATATAGTATATAATATTATAATGTTTTAATGTTTAAACATATGCATCGGCATCGGGTACTTGTATTAATTTTAACTAATTATTTTTATATCTTGTGATTTTATATACCTACCTAATAACCTATATAATGTATAATGAGTAATGACACAGGACATTAGAACATAGGTTATATATGTTTTAGATTAGCTAGAATGCATTTAATTAGTTATAAATAGGTATTATTGTCTTGTTTTTATAAATTAAGTTTGATAACAAATATAATTTAATTTAAATATACATTCTTTATTTTAGACTTTAGTAGGTATAATGTTTTTCAAGTTATTTTGATTAAAATTATTTTTAAAGTTAAAGATAATTTTTTTCCTTCATTTATAGGTTATTTTTAATTGAAGATATTTGAAATTATTTTCAAAAAAAGCAAGCAAGTAATGTAAAAAATATAAACTATTACTTTTTTCTCGTACATATCGTACATCCATTTATCACATTCTTTGTCGTTTTCTGGAATTTTTTCAATAGGTATTCTTTCCATATATACATGTGCTTCTAACCGTTGACCATTTAACAATGCTCTCAATGTTGGTTTTTCTTCTCTATATTTACGAAAGTTATATTTAAAAACAGTTTGTTAGAAAAAAGTTATCGGCAGAACAAACCTTAAATAAGATATAGCTCGCTACCAACAGCCGTATACTATACACAGATAATTAAATATTGGCTAAAACATATTTAGTTATAATACTAGGTACGTACCCTCTAAAAGCAATTTGAACATTATAGACGGCTGGCAAATTGTGTCTAAAATGAGGCAATCCAATGCTAAAACCTTTAGTCCTCGGCAATAAGTGTTCTTTTAACTCTGGTAGTCCTTTTGTTCGAGCAAACTTAATGCTGGCTTCTTGTTTTTCTTTTGTGAATCTGGTACCTTCTGCGTATAATAACATCTGCCAGAACATTTCGAAACACGACATAAAAATATTATCATGGTAACCTAGAGTACACATTTTTATTGTATATAAGAAATACCGTGACTGGGTTTTCATATTCGAACAATGTTTTGAGCTTAGTTTCGATTGTGTACTTGTCTTTTACCAAATCTCTCTGAAGGAATAAAAATTCACCAAACCACCAAGTCCAACCAATCACAGGCATGTACTTGAGACTGTTTTTCGCGAATGCTTTGCAGTTCTTGTTAAATGATGCAATAATTCAATTACATTTTTAATTAATCGCTAGTTCTTATTTTGACTAAGAATCAGCCGTAGATATATATATAAACTTACCCCGAGAATGCCACCGATTCGATCGTGAATGACCCAAGCTGTTAGCCAGTCAATTTCATACTTGTGGTTAATAATGAATATCGCGTGTTCTTTGCCAAAGTACTTGTAATCTTCTTTGTCTACATAAAAGTAATATTCTACACCAGCCCACCAATCGGATATGAAAACGAGTTCTATAAGAAAAAGAAAAATATCGACACAAATATAAATTAAAACATTAATATTATTTTTATATAGTATTCATATAGGTATATATTATATTGAAATTACAAATTATCTATTTTTAGTTATATTATTATACCTGCTTGGAGTATATTTTTATTTAATATTTAAATATATATAGATTTTAAAGATATTTTTTTTATTCAACAGTTATATATTTTTTTTTTTTTTTATAAAAAAAATTTACAATCAGTAAACACAAAATAAGACAATAAGCAAGCAAGTTAACGTTTTTACTATACTTGAAAAACGTGAGGGAATGTGAAAATTGCTGAAGTAAGTATGCATACAAATACATTTATTATTTTATTAAAATGAATTATAGTACTATTATCACTAAAATAATTAAACAAAAGTATATCTACCTGAGTAAATAATGTATGAAAAATAGTAGTTAATTTTTCTGAAAAGCTCTTTGTGTAGTGGCCACAAGATTATAAAAAATAATAACTGTAACAAATTGACAGTAATACCAGACACTAAAAACACCAGTGCGATTAATATGTGTGTCACTATAGATGACTTTATAAACGACATATTATTTGGTTTCTTTGCTCATTAAGTGTTCAAAAAGCAAGTATTAAAATTAAATCATTTAAATTTTGAATAACACAGAGGAGTTAAATTGACGTTGGAATAAGCGATTAAAACTAAAAAGTACTTATTTAAAGAAGAATCGTGATTGCTCTCGAATTGAATAACAAAAAATCTGAGATAGAAAAAAACATATGCGTAATGTTTAAGAAGCATATAGGTACTAAGGGATTTATCAAATCAAAATGTACCTACAGGTTTTATCAAATACAAGGTTAAGCAAGGTTATTGATTTCATCCGATGATGAATGTTTAATAATAATAAAATATGCACTTTGTACTTACTTCATAATCACAAAATATATTTAAATTAAATCGTTTAACTGTGTTTGTATATATATATATGAATGCAGCTTATAGACACATTTCTTGTTTTTTATTTTTTATTATTATTAGATGAGTACCGCTGAATTTTGTGTTATAGACTATAGTTATAACTTACTATTTTACTAAATACCTATATTGATTTATACTCCAATATGGAATATTTTAATTGACATAATATTATAATTAAAGTTACGGCAAATCAATCAGGGGTATGCCAATTAACCAAAATATATATGTTACTGTAGATATAGTTTGTAGATAAATATAGGTAATAAAATATATATGTTACTTTTTAATTTATATCTACAGTTTACGGCTACAGACTATACGATCTATAGTAAGTTTAAACTGGCGGCGTAGCCCATTTCATCCAAAAATTACTAGACTAGTTTAGATCAATTTAAAATTAAGTTGACAATGGTTCTTTTAAATATTGTACATAATTTATTTTTTTACTATTTTAAGTTGTTTTCTGTTTTAAATTTTTAATATCATTTGGTAGGTCGTAGGTATGAAATGCTTTACAAACAACTAGAAAAAATAATTAATAAATAATAGTATGAATTTAGGATATGATAAATATATCATATATACATGCATTTTAGTATAAATTTCGTGTATTGACATGTCAATCGATTTAATTTCAGCCAATTATACTAATACATGTCCATCAAGTTTGCACCGGCACATTATGCTAGGGCTATATGAAAAAGGTATAAAAAATTTGCTAGATTTTGCTAAGGGTTAAGTTTAGGGGCCCTAGCAAAATCCAAAAATGCCCTAGCAAAATCTAGCAAATTCTTAACAAATTTTTGATACCTTTTTCATAGGCCTAGCATAATGTGCCGGTGCCAACTTGACAGACATTACTAATACCCCAAAAATACACGTATGATCGACGTTATTCAACGCAATTTTTCCACCGAAAATATACGTATATGCATCAACATATTTTAAGCTTAATATTTTCGTGTATTCTTACACATAAATTGATTTAAGTTCGAACAACTATTATACTTATTATTTGTTCTGAAAAGTCAGTCATAATATTATTGAAAAAAGAATAAATTATTATATTATGTATATTGTATGTTGTATGTTAAAAAAAAAATTTTCGTTTCTCTTTAAATCGTCTTTTCGATTATCCAACATACCCTTGGCCCTAATACTAACGATTAATTGAGGTTCTTCTGTATTAGAATTATAATATATTTTGGACACAAAAACTATAAACATCTATTACTGGCTGCTGCTGCTGCTGCTGCTATTTACAACCACGAGTATAGTGTTTAAATACATAATATATGTTTCTGTTTTCTTCATTATACTAAAGAGTTATTGTTACAAAGCATACGTCTTCTAACACATTCCGTTCCTTAAAGTATTCAACATATATTTATCGTATAACTTTATCGATAAATAATCTACTGTATTATCATGGAAAATAATATAATTACATCCAACGGCGAGACGCGAGGTGATGCTGCCGGTTCCAGCTGATCCACCCGCCAAAGTTCGGACAGCAAAAGTATAATATGCTGTGAGTTTTCTGGTCTGGTGAAAAGACTATATTGTTCGATGCCCAACATCGCAGTGATGTGTGGTGCGGCAAACGGACGACCAGAAAAAAAAAACGACGAATTCTCCGGTCTGACGAAAAGGAAATACTGCTCGATGCCCAACATCGCAATGATGTTTGCTGCAGACGATGCGGATCAGCTAAAATCAGTCGACGCTCCCGCGGTTTCTGTAGTTCCGAAAGAACGTGACGTGGCGAGCAGCGGCTACTTAACGGGTCCGCTGAACATTTGCGTGATATTTACCGCAACCGAAGTCGAATGCATTCCCGTGCGAGCTTCGGCCGAAGACTTAAATGGATTAAAAGTACTGGCTGATGAGCAAACGTCTACGGATTCGGTAACTAGCTGCGAAGCTGAAAATGAGTCTAAGATGACTTCGACTCAACGTGGGCGCCGTACGTGGTGAAAATGGACCAAGAAATGTGTGCGTCGGTTGTTTTTCTGTATGCTCCTAAAGGATTAGCTCATACAGTATGGCTAATAAAAATATTTTTGTTATATTATATTACATAATTAGTATTTACATTTTATTTGACGTATTATTATTAAATAAGGCTAAAATATATTTGTAAAAATGTTGACTTTGCCTTTATAATAATTTAAGTACTTTTTTTTTTGTAATCAGTGTAAAAAAATGGCAAGGTTAAAGTAAAGTATTGAATATTTTCAAGCTTTTTTACGAATTATAATACTTAAAGCAATGATATTTTATAACTTTACAATGTATTCTTCTGATTACATTCACCCAGAAAAAAAAGGAACATATTATGGCATCTAGATTTATTTTTTTACCAGTTGATTTGATAACAGTGAATTTGGTTTGTTTTCAAATTTATTTCACCCTTTTTTTGCCAACAGCATTTTTCTTTGGTGATTATCAATCTTTTTTTTTTAATTCTCTTTTTTTCTTCAGTAATTTAAAAACAAACATTGTGTGGAATGTTACTAGTAAAACTGTACACTGTTGCTATGCATAGAAACATCAAACGGTTTTTTTTTAATTTAGAATAGTTTCAGCAGAGTGTAAAGTATTTACATTATAATCAAACATGACATAAGTTTAGTTTTAAATTGTCTATAGTGTTTTAGTTCTACAACTTGAAATTGAAATTTTGTAAGTATTGTCAGTATAGGTATTGAATAAAAAAGTTATACATTTTTTAAAGAAGTGAACTTATAAATTAAAAGCCTTAAAATGATTTTACAAACAAAAATAATGTGATGAAATAAG
The DNA here is from genome assembly GCA_020882235.1 of Schizaphis graminum. NCBI lineage: Eukaryota > Metazoa > Arthropoda > Insecta > Hemiptera > Aphididae > Schizaphis > Schizaphis graminum. Next base: position 92,889,419 of record CM037032.1, read on the forward strand.
TGTAATAATATTGGAATTACAACTTATTTTGTATAATACATATAAATTTTTTAACTTCATTGGTTATTATTTATTTATTTATATAATTGTATACCTCTACAATTGGGCACCAAAAATTCATGTATTGTATTATCAACGTTAATTAAACCCGATTTTTCTATCGAAAATATACGAATATGCATCAACGTATTATAATATATTCGTGTATGCTTGCACATAAATTGAATTATTTGATTAATTAATACGAGTTATTTTTATCATTTATTATTTAATTACTTTATTTTTATCTCAGCATAACTCACTGCTTACTAATCACCACACATATAGTTGTGCATTTGCACTGCCATTGGTGCCCACTCAGGGGTTAAAGTGGGAAACAATTCCAGAGGGGACTAATGTCTCCATAGAGTTTTAAGTGTTCCATATATAATTTTATGTATAATGTCTAATATATAAAATCCTAATTTGTTAAAGGGGACGCTTTTTAACCACTGTCAGAGGTAAGGGGACTGAGTCCTCCTGCGTCCCCCTCACTTTAACCCCTGTGCCCACTCGTAGGTTGTCATTAACTTATCATTATTTCATTATGTTTATTGTTCGAGACTTCGAATCCCTACAAACTTATACTGTTATTTTATTTTAAATTTTAACATATACATATTTAAATATCTTACTGATTTTGTCATTTTTTTTTTTTTTTTAAGAAAATAGTCTTAAATATATATTTGTGTACTTTGTATTATCATTTACTAATAATTTAAATTTTCATATTTTTTTAAAAACAGCGGTAACGATATTTTTTCAATTCCCGTTTAAGAAAATTATATTTGTTATAATGTATATATATCCCATCTTTGACAAAATTCTAAATACTCAAATATTATATTATTATTAAATTTACACATAAACTGACACTGAAATATATTGTAACTATATTTTTTTGGCTGATAATTTTTTTTAAGTAACTTTTATTATAGCAGCGAGTACTTGACGCAATGTGATAAATTTTAAATCGACCTATTATTTACTTATAATAATTAACTTGTAGCAAATGTGACTTTGATGAAAGTGAAAATTCCGAACATATTAATTTATATGAAACTGCATTTGAAGCACAGAAAAAAGATAGGGAATATGCTTTAAAAAATCCTAGCACATGTTTCATGACAATGGACTTACAGCAAACAATGCCATTGCCTAAACTGTCAACTTCAAAAGCATTTTATCTTAGATAAATTTGGTTCTATAATTTTGGAATACATACAATAACAGCAGAAAACGGACACAAACCATTTATGTTTAGTTGGATTGAAGAACTAAGAAGTAGCAGGTAAAGGTAGCAATGAAGTTGGAAGCTGTTTAATGTATTTTTACCAACTCTCTCAGTCAACATCTCAACAGAATATTAATCATCTTATCATATGGTCTGATTCGTGTTCTGGACAAAACAAAAACTTTAATATAATATGTTTATATCAATATATGGTTCTAAAAGGTTTATATGAAATAATAGACCATAAATTTCCAGAAGTAGGACATTCATATCTTGACTCAGACAGAGATTTTGGAAGAGTCGAAAAAAGACTCAGAAAGCACCAAAATATATATACACCAGAGCAATATCGACAAATAATAAAAGAAGCTAGCAAGAAAAATGCTGTAATTTCAGGTATGAAACACCATTTGCAAAACATTGAAATACTGACATCTAAATTACGCTTAATAAAAAAAAAAATATTGATGGTGAAAAAGTATATTTTCGTGACAATATTAAATGGATACGAGTAAGTAAATTTGATAGCTACCAATATAAAGAGTCACTTGATGTAACTGCTCTATTTAAAACAGTGCATATCCTTAAGGATAAAACAAACAATGCTAATTATACTTTAGAAAGACTGACTGAAAATACTGGGAATATATCTAAAGAAAAACTAGACAACTTACCTAAAGCACAAGTACAATTTTTTCCTGATGAATATAATAAGTGGTTTTATGAACAATATTTTCTATTATAAACTAATTAATTTTATTATATTCTGTTTTTCTAAGTACAAATAAATAAATTTTTTTTTTCATTAAATTTTAAGTTCTTAAATTCTAAACATAAAATTTATATTATATATTATTTTATTTGACTGGTAATATTTATTTAATTAAAAATAAATCATAAACACATTTTTTCTTTATAACTCATTTATTCGCTGTACTTATTACATGTTTATGTCATTATTTTATGGATAAAGGTGTTAAATGATGTTTTTTAATTGCTTGGTGGAAGTACAATATCCAAGTTATAGTAGTTACAGAGGATCCGTAGACTCATATTTTATACTCTTATAAGTTTTTTCATACATTGAATATCAAAAAAGTTCCATGGCTTACAAATATTTAGTTATAAAAGTTACATTTCTGAATAATTTCAAAAATGTTAGTTTACACCTTTATCCATTTACCCCTTCAATTAATTTCGCAGTAGTAATAGTTAATACACAAAGATTTACCAGCAAATAAGAAAAAATATCGATAACTATACTTGGAAAATTAAATAACATTTGCATGAATAAAATATTTAAAGAAAGTTTACTTCAATTTTTTAACTTAACAAGTTTAAATTTCAAATTATTGTTTAATTTTTTAATTATACTCGTATAAAATGAGTAATGATGACCGGTGTACTTGTAGTTCAACTATGTCTAAAGGCACATTTTTATAATCATACCTACTTTATTTTTTAGTCTTAAGCATGTATAATTGGAAAGGGAAATGTGCGTACTTGTTGCCTACTTAGGGCCGTATGCCGTATGCCTGTATGACTATTAAAGCAGGATGCATCACAAATTTAAACGGAAACGAACAAGCTCAGCTACAACTGGTCCGTCAGACCGAATAAGCATAGGCGTAAGCACCCCCAGTTTCCTGTAAAATTTATTTCAGTATTTCACCAATAATTTGTAAATTATTATGGTTTATTGAGTTGGACATTTTCTTTTTACATTTTAAATAGACAATATTATAGTTCACGAATTCACAGTATTGTAAGATTGCACGTTTCACTGTTTAAGTTTTCGTCTAAACATTGTACAATAAACAGCAATCATAATACCTATTATAGGAAATCATATTATCATTTACCTAATCTTACTTACTTTATATTTTTATCTACTGTTCATGGTTAGCTAAACAGTCGTGGCTACTAAATTATTTTCAATTTATAACTAGTTCAAGTGGAAATGACAATTCCAATTTCTTTTTCGACGTGTGAACGCTCCTTCTCAGCTATGTGTAATTTGAAAATCTGGGGGCCAAGATGTTACCAATAAAATAGAGAGGGAAATTTTTGCAATATCATTAAATCTTGTTTAACATTAATAATTAATGATTACATATTATTATAACATATTTTAACATATATAATATAAATTACTTTTAAATATTTGTTTTTATTTTTGATAAAAATTTATAATTATTAAGCTCCCCCCCCACGGGTCTGTGTACCATAAATTATTCCAGCACCTCCTAAATCCACACCCTATGTGTGCCTATGTGCAGAAGTATTCACTTTGAACACGCCACAACCTATACTAAATATAGGTATTAGCTAGGTATTAGGTACGTAGTACGTTTAGGTATAACTTATGTTATGATATCTAACTGTACGACTACTAAAAGAATTATTAGAATAACATTTATCTATAGTTTTGTAGTTTGTACTTATTACTAGCCTGTATTTTATAAAAAATACTTTCAGTTTTCAAAAGATATTAGATAGGTTTAGTTACAGTCCAACCACCTAGCTATAAATTGATATAGTTTTATTCAAACTTTATAAAATATTATAATAGCATAATAAAGTAATATAAAATATATAATTATATATTAAGTACTTTTCTATGAATTATTATTTATTATGCATATCAATAATGCACACTATGGTCTATGAACTGTAAAGTATAAAAACTATTATATTTACGGAATTATAATGACTAAATGCTGCAGGATTTTATACAGGTATTCAGGATCATAATACAATTTTGAATTTTTGTATTAATAATAGTTAATAGTTATATGAACAATCACACATTGTTATGACTTATGAGATAAAAAAAATACATTTTAAGATAGCATTATAATAGGTAATGCTCTTTTATAAGAATTATTGTAGAGATTATACAACTCATAAAATAATAAATAACAATAAAAAAAATATATCATATTTAGTAGTTAAGAGCTATTTGATTACAGTATTTAGAATATTAGTAGGTACCTATATATATAAAATATAAAATAGAGTATTATTATAAATATAGTATCATAATTTAAAATAAAAATATATATACAATAAATAAATATATATTCATACAGACAGACAGCCATAAAATAGGCATAAATGTATAATATACTGGAGTGTTATATTATTGTATCTACGATGGTCGATGAGTAATATCATTATCATATAAAATGCGATTTAGACGTACCTACGGCACACCTGATTGAGCGAAACTATTATATATGACCTATTTGCTTTACCTGTTGAAAAGGGGTTTTCATTGAATACCTTTTTTTATCGCAGTGTAAATATGACACAACCAAGGAGGACATAAGTCAATAATGTATTTTTTTACATAGAACTTGGAATATTCCAAGTCATAATGAAATTCATACATCCGGTCCGAATTCCAACAATAATTTTACACGGGACGGGTGCATATATTATAATGTATGTAGGCACTGTGTCATTAAATTATAATATTATACTGAAGGGTACCTATTAGTTAATAGTTATTACTGTCTGAAATCTGCTGTGTATAATATAGGTACAAAGTAGGTATACTAATACTAGCTATATATGATCTAAACTTTATATTATTAATCTACTATCTAGTAAGGTACTTACTCAGTGCCCAGTGGCGTCATTTCAATTTTTTTTTAATACGCATAGCGTATAAAGCAAGCCACTTTATAAGCACAAGTTACTATCAATTTTTCAGGCCAATCAATTTATAAAGTGGCCAAATTACTACAATATTGGATTTCAAATACGCAAATGTGTATATTATCCTGTACGGTTCAATTGACCATGACGCCACTGTACTTACCTAAGACCTAACCTATTAATGATAAGTTATATTAAAAAAAAAATGTATAAGCAAATTCTAATTGAAAAGTATGTCAACATTTTTTTTATAACATTGCTTTTTAATGTTTAGTTTTTTTTTTAATTCCAAGATGGTGATTTGTTGATATTATTTATTAAAACATTTTAAATTATAAATATTAATAATTCAGTGAAAATCGACCAAGTTAAAGTAAATTAAATTTTTGATTTCTTAAGAATAATACTTAAATACTTAATAAATTACTAAATAATACTTTTATCAATATTATTTTGATGCCAATTTTTTTTCTACGAACCTATATAAATATTCAATAATAATAATTAGAGTTGAGCTTAATTAGTGGAGCTTTCAGCGCAGATTAGAATGATTCATTATTACAACTACAAAAATGGACTCATGGGAATTGTTATCTATATCTAGTGATAGATACAGTATCTACTAGTTTGTTTTGTATTTTTCTTACAAAAATATATTGTCAAAATAATTAATTTTTCTCCAAATATTGGATCCTGACCTATTCTTAAGTAGTTAAGTTAGATTCAGTGGACAATTTAGGATTTTTATTTTGGGGGGGAGCAAAAATAGTGACGTATTTTAAATTTTTTTCTGGAGGGGTCTAATAAATCTGACATAATATAGATAGGTAGTAGGTATACTGATATAAAGAAATAGTTTTTAATAGATTATAATTTATAAGAATAAAAAAATAGTTGTTTTATTAAATTTTAAAGTACAAAATCCAAGCGTCTTTTTTTTACAATTATTGATGTTTATCTAATACGGGTATTTTATAAAGTGGTAATACATTATACATACAATACAAGGAAAAGTTTAGTTACGCGCGGCGGCGGGTTTTTGAGCGTTCGACCGCGTCCGTTGGCTAATTCTAAGTTATATTTTATATAAATATTTTGTTCACGGGAAAAAACTGCATCGTCCGCGCGCGCCTACATAAATCGGGGTTTGCAAATATGTAAGAATTTTTAGTTTTTTTTTTTTTTTTATAGAGGTTCTGGGAGGTCCAGTACCCCTGGACCCCCCCCTCCCCCGTAAATACGCCACTGAGCAAAATTGCTCATATTTTATATTCATATCATATCATATAATTTTGTAAACACAATATTTAAGATTTTATTTTAGGCCTTACATACCTACATATAATATTTACACACGTGACACGTCGGCATAGCAAAGTATCTAGCCGTAACTATACGTCTTTACACGTCAAGATAGTATAGATACAATTGTCGAATGTACGATACGCCATTACGCTAATCCATTACTACCTAATACACTAAATAATGTAATTATATAATAAACTATTGAAAATAATAATAACGACACTGTAGTTCGACTATGTTCGTGCGCAGAACAAAAGAAAAAAGACGATTTATAAGATGACTTAAACCAGTTAAACCAGTGGTTCCCTATTAGCATTGAGCCACGGACCCCTAGCTAAAACTTAAATTGGACGGGGGACCCCTTATTTGTGATTACTTACTTTTCAATTTTGTTTAATTATATCATTAACTGTCGACCTTTTTTACATTAATCGAGTTTATTTATTTATCTATTTATTTATAGTACCTGGCATTTCAAACCATTACGTGTTTAATAATTCCACTAAAATAAAATAAAAATATCACTTCAGTACTACATAACCACGGCCTCCCTAATATTAACTCACGGACCCCTGGGGGTCCGCGGACCACCAATTGGGAATCACTGACTTAAACAAAACAAAAGCGAAAAGTGTCAGCGGTAAATGAATATATGATGCCTATATATAGGTATCTATATAGGTACGGTAGACAGACATGATAAATTGCAATAAATTATAATTGCAGCTGCCCGTAGTGCCGTATCGTATTGTCGGCTTTTCGCGTCGACAGACCGACGGTGAATAATTCAACAATAGTTGACCTTAGGACAAATATATACATGGATCAGATGACAGAACGGGAGACCAATTAAATAGTAAATACAAATATACAATATTATAGTGTACGACAATATTATTATTATTATTATTATTATAGCTCATAATTCGTAATACTTCTATAATACTGCACTATAAAGAATGATATAGAAATCTGTGTATGGACCACATGACCACAAGTCAGTCAGACAGTGCCACAATCGTACAATACCTATATGGCTATATATATATTTTTATCAATTTAGACGTTCCATATTATCGCGATTCGACGGAGCGGTACGCAAGCGCGTCACTTCAGTACCACAGTTGCAGAATCCCTCCTTCGACCGCGTACAACACTATCGTCGATTGTTGATAACACGCTTTGAATTTCTGATAAAGAAAAACCAAGACTGCCGAGTTCACGACCGACAGACAAGACAAGTGACTACGTTCCGCCTTACACAATAGTAATACGACCGCGGTCCGCAGTCTTCCGCGATATTTCTATCCGCCACCTTGCGATTTTAACGATACGATACGATACGAATACGCAACACGAAGAATTACAATAATAGATCGTCCAAAAATGGTGGTGAAAGTGTACATGTCCGGTATATCGGGTAACAAGGAGGTAAGTCCCGTGCGAGGACGGCGTCGGATAGACGTCCCGCCGAGGTATTTTGTCCATTTTGGTCTATCTCAACTTATGCGGTTGTAGGTAAAGAAACGCCAACAGAGGGTCACCATGATACTGGATAGCAAAAGCATATCATATGATTTGGTAGACATCACCGAACCAGGGAAAGAGGACGAGAAAGCATACATGCAGAACAACAGCAAGACCAAGGACGGTTCAAAAAATGCTCTTCCACCACAGATATTCAACGACGATGTTTATTGTGGGGTTAGTTGATTATTTGTTTGTATCATGTCAATCAAGGAACAGAAAAAAAAGTCTCGGGGGAAAAAACCGGAAAAAAAGTACAAATTGAAATATTTTAAATACAACTTTAAGCTTTAACTTCATATTTTGAGCTATAGTTTTTAAAAAATCTTCAAGTTCTATTTTATTTTCCCCAAAACTAGTTCAGTTATAATAATATAAATAATTAAGAAATAATAATATTTATTTATAAAAACCCTTCATACGGAATTTTCATGTTTCCTTTATTAGATTTTAAAATTTCTTTTAAAAAAAAATAAGATCTGTTTAATACTGTTTGACATACGCTGTCTTCGTCTGTCATACACTCACACCTATACTGACCTACTGCACTATACTATATTAATATTAAACTATACAAGAGATCAGTGCTGGATTGGAACCCAGAAACTTACTGAGCACAATAATTTTACTGGCCCAGTTAATTTAGCTAAATATTTTAACAAGCGGCCCTTGTATCATAATAATCTTGCGGCCCACCGCGGTAGCTCGTCGGTCCAATCCGGGCCTGCAAGAGATCACCGTATTTTGCTTTATTATATCATGCTCTAACCGCCTATAATCTATATATTATTTTGTATATATGTGTGTATAATCTACTGCCGATCCTGTTGGTAAAAATTAAAAACCAAAAATTATCGTTTTTATCAATTTTATCATAGCTAATATATTATATAGAATGATTATAAAAGTTTATATCATAAATTATCATACAGAGTGATTATATAAATTTTATTTAAAATATTCTAATTTATACTTTTTTTCCCCAAGACTTTCCTATCATCATAGCAAACAATCACACTCAATGCTCGTTGTAAAACTAACATTAAATGATTATACCTAAAAAGTATAAGACCGACAAGGTCGATAATATTAAAATTCATAGTCTTGTAATGTTTGGAAGTAGTTGACAGTTGGTTTGTTTACTATATATTAGATAGTTTCAAATTCTGAAGGAGAAATCATTATTTACCATACTAGGAAATGTCTAGTGTTATATTCTAAAATACTTTTCTGCCTTGTCATCTTCTATATTTTTTTAACTTTGTACATTACCTAATATTTATTATTATTTTAGAAATTAACTATTAGTTGAAAATTAAATTAAAATGCATTTTATACTACCTACCATATTATGAATATGTTTACTACTAAATTTGTTTTAAAACCATATTATTTGATAAGATAATAAAGTAAACTTTATTTTAGTTTTTGATTTTTAAGATATTTTATTTTAATACATTTTAGTTTTGTATTAAATAAGTAATGATATGTTTTACAGGATTATGATGATTTTGACATGGCTAATGAACTGGATGAGTTGGACAAATTTTTTGATATTTCTACTAAAAGTCCTCCTAAAGAATTAAATGGTTCAACTACAGTGGTAAATTATTAAATATTGGTATACCTATACTTACTGCACGTTAAAAGTTTGAATGGTCGGCGGCTGATTTTGTGTTCATTACGTGCGGTCAGCTTCTGATTGGTTTTCCAAATTCCTGTCCACCACCTACTAAGATGGGCGAGGTAGTGGAGGAAGTTGTTACTTGTTTTCGATATCATACTCTTAATGTGCAGTGAGGGTAATTGGATGATAATCTTATTTTTTACTAATTCCGTAATTTTTGTATTTTTAGGAAGAAGTTAAAGCAGAAAGTATAAATGAAGTTAATGATTCAAATGATGGGTAAATTTAAACATTTTGATTGAATTTTAAGTTTAGGTACATAATTATAGATTTGAATATTTAAAAAAAATTAAATTTTAAATAGTACATAATAATACCTCTACTCCATAGTACAATTACCTATTTTATTACTATTAAGTTTATATTGAATGTATTATAAATACAATATTTAATATTTTCACATTAGAAATTAATACATACTTTTCAGTTAGGAATGTTTAAAAAAAATTTAATTTAGGGATCTTTATAAATTAAACTGTGTACTTATCAACTGTATTATTAAATAAATAATTTTAAATATAAATTAATACCGTTCTCAGAACTGTAAAAGAAAATGTAAATGAAGAACAACAAGAACCTTTGACTTCTGATGATGAAGATAGTGATAATGAATCGCTTGACACACAGGTGACAAGCAACTTTTCAAAATAAAATTTAATATACTTTTTTTTTAACAAATTTATCATATTAATTGGATGATCTGTTTTTTTAACGTTTCACTACAACAATTAATTGTGTTATTATTAGCACATACTAATAAATAATTGTATTATAATATTTGCACTTATTAACATAATTTTTTTTCTAATAAATATAAAATTTAATATGTTTGTTGATTAATACATAAACTAAAATTTTTTCACAACTAGTTGAGGGAAGGGAAGTTGTAATATAATTTATGATATCAAGAAAATTGTGATGGTTTATTCTTTTTGAATATTTGAAAGTGACCAATTAGAAGCTATGTAGTTTTCTTCTATAAATATAGTTTTTATTCTATATAACCTCCTCCAAAGACATAGTAAATTGCACTATTGTTTAAAACCTTTTCAAAATAATAGATTAATATATTTTTTTTGTGTTGGCTAATTGGTAGAATTTGTTTAAGTAGATATTTCGAAATTAACTTTATTGAAACAAGTATATTTTATTAGGTTTTATACATTTTTATCTCAAATTAATTTAATTCAAATTGCATATTTGCATATTGTATAACTTTAAATAACCTTCATGTTTTCATTATTCTTCAGGTATGATTTTAAAAGTTTGAACTACAATAGGTTGATAATTTATGAATAATTCATAAATTTAATTTTTCTTACAATACTCAACCTAACTATTAATTTAAATATATGCATTTTATTTTATTGATTATCTATTGATATTATTTAATATTTTGTTATACCATATCTATTGCTGTAAATTATATATTCTTTAAGTAATTACTAAAAATTCAAAATATTTGTGATGTTTGACATTATAATTGCATGAATAATGTTTTTTATTTAATTAATATTCTTAATTTATTAATTTATAATAAAAAGTGAAAATAATGTATTCTATTTTTTTGTCTAATATTATAATGTTATATTTTGAATGCATTTTAGAACAAATTAAAAGAAACAACAATAAGTCCAAATTCCGTCCCACTTCCAGACGAAACAAATGTATTATTGGATATCCCAGAAACTAAAAAAGAATTGTTATCAGAAACCGAAGAAGAAATTGAAGAGTGAGATTTTTTTGTTACTCAAAATTTAATAAACCAAAAATGTACAAAATTACAATAATTTTTAATTTGCTGCCTCTACTCTAACAAGTTTTTGATTTAATTTAATTTATTTATTTATTTTCTTTAACAAAAGTTACTATATTTTTTAGTTTGAAACTTCTAAGTATTAGCCTTATTATTATTATTTTGTTTATGTTCAATACCACTATAATTCCGTAAACAAATGAATGCTTATATTTATTTTATGGTTGTCATTTTTATCCGTAACTACATTTTAATTATATGTAATTATTGGTTCAAATTCATTGATTCGTCTTAAGAATATTAGAACAATTTTTAAATGTCAGTTGATATTACGCGAATAAATAAATTATTATGCTTTATATCATACATTTTATTTTATTTTATTATAATTATTATATTTATTTATTTATTTATTCAAATATGTTTTAAGAAGTGTTTTTTTTTACCAATAATGTTTTATTCAATGTTAAAGGTTGTATGAATAATAATATATTTAATTGATGGAGGCAATAATCTAATATTGTCAGTTCAGGTTTAATTTTAATCGCTTAAAATCTTCCTATAAATAATATTTTACTATAAATTGTATACCATATTGGGCATATTGTACATAATCATAAATGTATTTATTTTTGAGGCTATGGATGAATGCCTAATAAAATTAACCAGCATTTGACTGTCTTATTATATAACATATTATTTAAAAGTTAAAGTTATCATGTTATAGAAATGAATTATTATTATTTATATAATTTTTTATAACAAGTAGTTTTAACAATAATGTTGTTGCATTGTAAGTATTTCTGTTTATATTGACTTTAAATGTATGTTCACATAGTTTTATATTTGAGCCTACTAATTTAGATTGATTGTTTCTGCTTTTTAAATAATAGTAAAATTTCTGTAAAATGTGTTTATTGTTTTCAAAAGATTAAGCAATATATTATACAATATTTGTTAGGAAAACAGTTAAATAGGCATTCAGTAGAACTAATGTTGTGTTATTTTTAATTTTAAAGCAAACTAATCTATTATTAAACTTATAGGTAAGAACATTATCTGTGATCTCTTGTCAGATTTTTAAGCAAGTTATGGGTATGTATACTACTAAAATAAAAAAAAATGCTCATAACTAGCTTAAAAATTAAAATATTTTAAAAAACTAACGAGAGATAACATATTATGTTCTTATGTTTGATAATAGGTAAATTTTCTCTAAAACACAATTAAAGATAATATATTTTTAATTGTACTCTACAACTAAAAATAACATAATATCAGTTTTACTGAAAGCAAATTTTTTCATAGCCATGTTGTAGGTTTGTAAGACGAAGAGAACATATTATATGGGTGAAGTATTCTCATAATACAATAACTGAAAAATGAAGCATAATATTAAGTCTTTTGTAATGACTTACATTATAGCGTCTATTTATGTTATTTATTATAGAATAATTTTCTATACATAACATATTAGTATATTATTATAATATATTAATCAAATTTTATAAAATATTGATTTTTGGTAAAAAATAATCATTAATTTGGTTTGGAAATTTGTCACGGATACTTAAATACTTCGGATATTTTTTTTAGTGACCACAATACTTGAGCCACAAATAATACTTAGTAAATTTTTTATTGGAGTCGATAAAATGTGTTATATATTATATAATAATACTAATACAACCAAAGTCTAAACATGGGGTAATTTTTCTCTTCACGTTAAAAAAGAATATTGATGTTTTACCTTGCAATACTAGTCTGTCCCCTTCTCTCAGTTAACCATTTGTCCAAGTTATACAACATACATCTGTCATTTAGTAATGTCTTGATCCTAAGCTCAAATCAGCCAGTGGGGTGCCAGGGTACCATCAAAATATTAAAGTAGACAATGTATATAATATTGTTGAAACAATTATAATACTTTAGAAAACATAAAATTAATCATATATTTTCATATTTATTATACATAAACTTAAATTGATATTAACATTTTATTTAAAAATAATTAATAATACAAGAGAAACCTGTAATACTATTCTATATTAAATTGTTATACTTAGAAGAGCATACCTGTAATGATTAGTGCTGGGATTTCGAATAAGTACATATGGTAAATTTATTTTAGACTCTAACCAAAGGTTGAACAATTCTATTAATGCAGGGCCCGGCATATAACCAATGCCAACATATTTGGATTTAGTAAAACTAAAATGACTATTGCACGAGAAACCTAAAATTATACGACTACAACTGTGTTTTAAGGGGGTTTGTTCTTCAGGAATCCATAACTTTTTCATTTGGTTCAGATATTCCTTGACTATTTGAGATGTTGGTGATACTTTGAGTTTATATCGTTTACAGAGAATGTTTCTCTTTTTTTTTTCTAATACACGTTTACGTCTCAGGGATCTCAACAGTTTTTTGTGTTCTAAACGGTAAACTTTTCGTTTGAAAGCATTCAAATCTTTGTGAATTTTTTCTAAAGGACCTAAGTTAGATTTATCCCCAATATTATTTAAATCATCAAGAGTAGGTAAACACACATGTGAATTAGGCTTCAGAATGCCTTTCTGGGATAACTCAAGTCTAATGGGTACTAAACAAGTTTTCAAGTCAGACTTTATATCTTCTAAATTAATTTTTTCTTTTAAATTTAAAGTTAAATTTTGTAGTTGAGCTAATAACTTAGTATTTCGCAATACAAATTTATTATTAGAGTCTAACATCCATTCATTACAGAGAATATCCCAAGGACAATGAAATGGAGTTTGAAAACCTAACTTAATGTAATTAACTCGCATTTGTGGAGGAAGTCTAAAGTATTTTTTCATTGCTTCTTCTTTTTCCAACATAGCTCTCAGGTTTCCAGCTTCAGTATCTGGTTCATCTGATCTAGGCAAACATCGTTCTAGTATCATGGTTGTAGTTTCTCGTAATCCTCCAGGCTGACATCCATTCATAATTAGACCTAACCAAAATGGCATGGCCCATCCAGCTGGTAAGACAATATCCCAACCACTACCATAACCTAAGATAATGATCAGTTTTGGGTTACATAAATTTACATATTAAATTAATTAATTTTAATAAAATAACCTGGTCTAGTCTGATTCTGCCCAGGTCGTTGAATTAAAAGAATCGGTATAATAGACATTGAGTGCTCATCCAATGCAATTTTGTCATTGCCATTAATAACACAATTACTACGTAACATATTAATTTCACAATTGGGCATTTTATTCTGCGTTGACCAATCTCGAACCTTTGAATCCCAAATTTTAGAAACACTTGCTACAGTGGGAAGTTGAAATGAATAATCTTCTGTTAGTAGAAAATCTAAAAATTAAACATTCTTAACTAATTAAATTATTTATTCATTTTGTAATGATTTTTTAAGTAAATTTATAAATACTTAAAAACCTTTTGAAGGCAAAGCTTTTGTCCTTTTCATTGGGAACACTAGCCTTGGATCAATTGTGTGAAATCCAATTACACAGTTTGATGGATATGATTCTGGTCTATCAGCTCCATTTAAAGATTCCCAAAGATTTGTTTGAATATCAGTAGAATTTTTTAGAACTTTCAAGTGGGACGACCACCAGTTTTCATCAATAAAATTATTTGAATTAACCAAAACAGCAGGATATAGTACACGACTCAAAACACTATTTGATAATGGTCCTGTTAGTCTTAGTCTATTTAAAGAACCTTTTAATAAAGTCATTTTTATAGTACCATTTACAAAAGAAGGAGTATGTACTGCGGGAATTGCAGTATTCTTTGATTTTTTTATAATTTCTAAAAGTTTAGGCTTTTTTAAAACTGGAGGTCCAGACTCTAAAATATCAGAATCATTTTGCTTTAAATTAAATGTAGTTTGTAATTCTTTTGCTAATTGTGCATAAATTGAAGGTTCTGCCCAAATCCAAAGGGCTCTTATTTTGTCTTGAACACAAGTATCCCAAAGAAATGACACCCTACCAATAGCTTCATAAGGATAAGTGCCATTTTTGTAAATGAAAATCGATCCTTCTCTAGTTCCTTGTTCATAACACTTAGCTTTAAATGTACGTCCACAATCTTGATTAACATGGTGCATTAAACCTTCTATTAATTGATCATAAGGCCCTTTTAGTTCAATACAACTAATGTAAGATACATCCTAAATTAATAAAATAATAAATATGTATACAGTAAAAATTTTATATGAGTTTCATAATATTATTTTACCTGAGCTAAACAGTGATTTCCTATTGCTCTGTAACATGCTCGAAAAGTTTTATCGTGTGAGCTTTTAGGTAGTTTATATCCGTCCTTAAGTACAATGTGAAAACGTTTTGCAAACCAGACATGAGTTTCTAGCCATTTTCCATTTTTTTGACGTCGCATATAGTCTAATCGGCGACTTTTGGGTTTGCGCCTATAATCTTTTCTTCGCCTCACATGTTTATTCATTTGCTTTTCAATCTAAATAATATTTCAAAAAAAAATATTTAATACAATATAAATATGTTCTATATTTTTTAGTACAGATTTTTTATGAGCAGCTCGTAAATCTTTAGGCATTCGTTTTACAGTTGTACTCATGACTCGACGGCGCATTTTTTTTGGAAGACGCTGAAATATCATTTTATTGCACTTTTTTGGAGTCTCTAAAAAAAATGCATTCAGTACATGTAATTAATAAAATAAAATAACTAATATGAAGGTAATGAGTTAATATAATAATTAAACAAGTAAAGATTTAGAATAAAAAAAAAAATTATATTGGCCGAAATGGTCGTATAGATTAGTACTTATTTAAGTAATTTTAAAGTTCACTTAGCTTCGACCAATACGTGTTTCTTTTCAATATGTCATATGATAGCATATAACTCAGAGATCAATAGACCTAAACTATGTATAAACTATAAGCTATTATATGTGATTTAAAATTTAAACTCAATCCAATGAGTAATGTCTTACGTATTTCTTTAAGCAAAGCTTGTATTTCTTGATTGCGAGCTGTTAAAAATGAATCTGCATCAAGTTGATTCCCTGGTCTGACATGACCAGGAGTGTTTTCCAATATTTTATGCAGGTGATCCATAGCTTAAAATGCTATTTCAAGTAAAATTTTATATTAAATTTAACATAGTAAAACACACTAATAAGTAATTAAAAAATAGTCAGCTCAAGTCAGCAAGCGCACATGGCATATTATTATTATGGTCGTTAGTCGTTACTCGTTAATATGGTTGATAAAGATGTAGTGGTGATAATCACTACGTCTGTTATCTATTATGATAAGCAACTAACTATATTGTATTTTTTTACTCCATGATCGGACAGTGATCTTATCAAATCCGGCTCCGTCATCATTCACTACTCATACTCTACAGTTAACACGACAACATTAAATATTCTAATATTCTTAATATAATTACATGTATTTCTATGTGGATTGTGGACACCACATTGGCGATTACCATTACCGAGGCGGCGACAAGTTGAAAGTTGAAACACTGACTGAGCAGTGAGCTCACACCTTATACCAAAGTGAAGCTAAAAGATTTCCGCCGAAAATAAATTCGTAAATTTTCGATCATCTCAGTATTGCGATTAAATACCAGACACACCGCTGTCCTATGTAAGTATCATGTCATCTACTTTATGATTTCAGATTTCTCATAATGCTTACTAGTAACTATGGACATTTAACATAATATATTTGTTATTGGAATGTTATTTCGACGAATAAAGATTGTTATTATAATTTATAATATTTGTTGTTATTTGTTGTGGCTGAATCATATATTGATCCAAATACGACCAGCCAGATACGACATATAGAAATAAACAATAATATTCTATTATTACCGGTTTCTATCTCTAATCTTTAAAATCAATGGATGATTTGGGATGTTGGTGTGTGTATAATTAATACGGGATGATTCTTTTATCATGAACCACTCGTTATTTCAAAAATCAAAAAGTATTCATATTTTTGAAAACATTTTTTTACATAGTTTTAAGTTTTTAAAAAATCAACGTTTTTATTAAAAAATATATTTTTAAATACTTTTTATCTTTATATTTTTTTAAGTTTTTCACTTTTTTGAATGATAACATACGAGTTTTAATTTCATATTCCAAAGCATAATATTTTTCATAATATATCAAGCATAAGTGTTTTGATACATACAAATCGAATTTAGGGTGAGTAGTTTATGAGTTATACGTATTTAAAGTCTAGACAAGCGGAGTATGGACAAACATTTTGCAGGGTAACCCAGTACCACTCCACTCTGCGCATCAAAACTTAAAATACTTATAATTTATAAACTACTCGCCCTAAATTCGATTTTTATGTATCAAAATACTCAGAAAAATATTCTGCATTGAATTATGAAATTAAAACTATATTGTTATTCATAAAATTAAAAAAATTAAGGATAAAAAATACTTAAAAATATTATTTTTAAAAAACGTTGATTTTTTAACAACTTGAAAAAATTTAAAAAAATATTTTCAAAAATATGAATATTTTTTGAAGTAATGAGTGGTTCATGAATTCATGATAAAAGAATCACCCTATATTATGATGTACATAATTGGAATAAAGATTACATATTACAGTTTACTTTTGTAATACAATGATTATTATTATTATTGTTACTTAACAACCAATATAAATTATGCATGTAAAATGATTAACAAGTTGATAATAAAATTACTTTTTAAAACTAATTTGTATTTTTAGTATGAAAATACTACTTAATGATAATTTTAGTAAGTGAAAAATAAACTATTTTGAATTAATAATAGAATAATTTATTTATTTAAATATATATATAATATAATATTATAATTTAATAATGTTTTAAGAATATTTGTCTTTTGGATATAAACTCAAATGTTAATAGTATTCTCTATAATTAAAATTAATATTTGAATGATTAGTAAAAATTTTTTAATAATTGATCTAATCTTTCTAATTTTTTAACCATGTTTATTAAATTATGCATATTTCTTATTGCAAATGTTCGTCTTGTCATATGCGCTGCGCTTTACCATAGATTACAATCTACCGGCAATTACTGGACGCTTGTCGTATGTGCTCTACTATCTAATTTATATCTTTATTATCAACTGATTTAACGAATTACCATTAAATCTGAGAGATATGGCTCAAGTATTTTAATATTTATTTATTTTATTTTTATTTTTCTAATTATTCTTATATTTATTATTATTAATGATAATGAAATTAATTATATGACAACAAACGATAATAATATTTGTTTAATAATACATGCATTTTTACTTTTTCATTAAAACCACTTAAACATTGTTAATTTACTATGAGAATATTTTCTAAAATTTAAATATTGTTCAGTGGTAATGGTAAAACGCGGTAGAGTGCATACTGCAGTCGCAATGTTACTGTTAGAGCACATATGACAAATAGCTTTATAAATGTTACAAATAGCTTTATAAATGTTATTATGTTAAAATTATTATTATTATTTATAACAAATATTAAAATAAGTACTATGTCAAATGTATTACATTACTATATTTTTAATTTTTAGAATGATTACAGACGTCCAATTAGCTGTATTTGCCAATGTATTGGGTGTTGGCTTATTTCTTCTAGTTGTTCTCTACCATTACGTCACAGCAAATTTCCCATCAAAATAATTTTTTCATTGTAAGTGTAATACTTAATTTTATTAAAATATATTATCCTTATTACTTTTTAGTTTTTTATTTTAGGTTGCAAGTTTATACACAATTGTGTTCCAGTATCTAGTTTAATATGATTCTGTTTATTTTAATATTATGAAGTATGAACCCATATACATATTATACACATATAATACACATATTTTATTATAATCATTATGTTATAACTTTAAACCTTGTTAGTTCCCCCATATGATTATGTTATCTTATGTATTTTGAATCATAAATGTGTTCTCCCAGTACCTGTTTTTATATGATTTGCGAGTTAGTATTTAATCTGTATTTGTTGTCTCTTGTTTGAGAAAATATTACAACATAATGAGCTTAAAAATAATACGTAAGGCACTTAGTATAACCGAAAAATTATCAATTTTAAAAAAATATGATTCCAATCCTTCAATAGAAAAAACAAAGTTAGCAGAATCTCTAAATATAGCAGAGTCAACTTTACGAACGATTATTGTCAAAAGGAAAGAAATAGAAAAATGTGCTTTTGAAGGATCAAACAAGCGGAAGAAAATAAAGCATGGAAAATATTTTACTCTTGAACAAATTCTGATAAAGTGGATTAATAAAAAGCATGCTAAATCTGCAGCTGTTAATGGCCCACTTATTCAACGTGAAGCCTTAAAAATTGCTACATCTTTAAGTATCACCGATTTCAAAGCAACAAATGGATGGTTGGATCGATTTAAGAAACGGAATCTAATTCATTATCGCCAAGATAGTAAAAAATCTGAATTGGTAAATATTAAGGATATAAAATTTTGGTTTTTAAACATTTTACCTAAATTTACAGAAATGTATACCTCAAAAGATATTTTTAATGTTACTGAATTTGAGTTATGTTTTAAACTAATGTCCAATAAACCACTTTGTTTTAAAAAAAATACACGCAATAAAACATGTTATAAAGGTAAACTTAGCAGAGAAGTTCTTAAAGTACTTATCTGTGCTAATTCTGATGGAACAGAAAAATTGAATCCACTTGTAATTGGAAAACCATTGAAACCTAGAAGTTTTGTTAACAACAAATCTTTTCCGTGTGAGTATTCTGTAAAAAATACCAAGTTGATGACTAATGATCATTTCTGTGTATGGCTCAAAAAATTGGATGAAAGCATGATAAAAGAAAATCGTAAAATTATACTTATTGTAGACATTACTTCAACTATTCAAAAAGATATTGGGTTGAAAAATGTGGAATTAATATTTTTTCCGCCTTACATTACAAAAAAACATCAACCTATGAATTTAGGTGTAATTAATGTATTGAAACAGTTTTATGAAAAACACTATTTAAATGTCTTAAAAAAATCAAACACAAAGCAGCGTAACATATTAGATGCATTACGCTATATAACTGAAGCGTGGAATAGCATACAGCCTAAAGTGATTGCTGAATGTTTTAAAAAAGTTAGAATGGAAAGTTTTTACAATAAAGTAATTGATGATACTGCTAATGAATTAATAGAACCGATAAAAAACTCTTCAACACATTTAATAAAATCGAGTCAAGACAACAAAAATTTAATGACCACAGAGCACAAAAATGAACAAAATAGTGAAGACTTGGTTAATTTTGCTGAAGATGATTACAGTGAAGATTATGATAGTGAATCTGACTCTGGCCAAAATGAATCATTATCTGATGCAATTAATGCTATCAATGTATTAAGACGCTATCTCCCAAAATTGAAAGGAAGTGAAGCAGCTTTGCGTAATATTAATGATGTTGAACATTTTATTTTTTCTAAACTGCCAAATTTATAATGAAGAAGTACTTAAAAATCATTTGTTTTAAATTTTTTTTTTTAATAACTTATATAATATATTTAATATATGATACCATAAATCACAATACATTTAATTTCCATGATTCTTTGAACACATATTATTGTTATTTTACTATAAATAAATTATAATTATTTAAAATGTTCACGTGTCATTACATAGTCAATTTTTCATTTCATAAATTTACAAACCCAAACTATTTCACAAATTATAATATATCAGTCTTTTATTTTAATTTACTGAAGAAAATATATTATAAATGCTACTTTTTTATTATAGCATGTTGTGGATTGGCTGTCTGGGGTTACATTTTTTACAAGATTGAGTTCTTTATTACTGAGATCAATACAAGATTATAACATAATTAATTTTTTATAAATGAATATGAATAATTCAAGTATGATATTCTTTGCAGTAAATTTATATTAAATATAAAGACATTTTTGTACACTAAATTTTTGAATACTTTGAATTCCAATTCCAATTTTATTAAGTGTTATATTCCTGATATGATATTTATCAATAAACTATATTAAATTCTATGATCATTTTAAATTACTAGATGTAATTTTACTATGTATCTTCTTTTGTAACATATACGCTGTTTTAGATGCTTTGAATATAGTTTTGTTGTACACAATAAATAATGACACAATATTTAGTGTAAATAGGCAGGAGGTCAGGATTCTTGTACTATTTTATATATCTTAATCATATGCTTATTTATAATTTTTTAAGAGACTTAAAATAATTTATGTTAAATGAAATTGAAATTATTACTGATTTTTACTTTTGATAATAGATTATGTTAGAATACAAAATAATTTTAGGCAAATCATAATATTTAAAAATATATAATTTTTACATTTTTACAGAATATCAATATGAATTACATTCCGGCAAGCTGCAATATATTGCAAGATGTTCAACTACAAGTTGGATATCATTTCACACTTATAATAAAATGAAATAATACTCAATTTATATTTCAATGTTGGATTCAAACTACATCCACCTATTCAATGTTTACAGAAAATTAGTTTAAATTAAAAAAGTATATGCAGGGTCATTCAAATTAATGTAATTTTTTCTTTAGAGTATTTTGAATGGCCCTGCATTTGAGTAATATGTTTAATTCATCAACACAAAAAATAACAATTTATTTTCTAAATTATTATTTTAATTTTTTTTCCATATATTAAATTTAATATAATTTATTAAAGTAGGTATTATCAAAACTATTTTATGTACACTATTTGCTTAAATTAAATTATTAAATATTTATACTTCATTACATTTTATAATTTGATTTATCAATTTTATTGAAATTAAAATTACAATATAACTGTTTGTATAATTATGTGTACTGATTAATCATAAGTAATAAAGGCTATAAATTTGTTGTCATTGTGCTAAACTTTTGGCACCGAGACAGATCATTATGTTGAAGTTTATGCTGGAGCAAAATATTTTTGCAGATTTATGAAAAAATAAGGTAATATAAGATATACATTTGATTTATTAATACAATAATATGTATTTTCAAATTGTCAGAGTCTGAGGAACCTAACTTATATTCATATAGGTAATAAGTAACATTATATAAGTCACTTACCATTAAATTTCTGTAATCAACAACCATTCGTCTGTATATTATATAACAGGGATGTCAATTTTTTTTAATGTTATATGGTATAACGTACTTAATTTTTTTATCCTGCACGCTATTAAATTATGAAATAATATATACATAGGTATTTAAATAATAAAACATTTATAGAATTAAGACGTACCCATTGCATCGTTTTACGTCTGGAATGTTATCTACATTTTTAACGAACGTACAATGTAAACACGTTAAAAATAATGCAAAAGTACTTACTATGTGGTCTTCTTATTTATTATCAAAATTAAATATAATTTAAAAATTACCTAATTTTTTACATAAGTCACATTTCTCCGGTAACCGGATACTCACGACGTATTATTATAATATCTAGCCATGTAGATAGTTAGTACCTATCATATGCGTAGGTACGCAGCCTCCGGTTCATGGGTAGCAAGAGATTAATTCGGCCCATTTTTCAAATTCACCATTAAAATCTACCCATAGTTTTACTTTTTTTACTATTGGGTATCAAAATTACAATTGTTTTGATTATTTGTTTTTTTGGATAAAAAGTTGTACCTACAGTAATAGGTACTAAGCCACTAAAGGTGTACTTTTTCATAAGCATGTATAGTTAATATTTATTATTTATAATATGATAAAATAAACAAACATTTATATATAAAATAATAAAAGTAATACGAGTAAAACGAGTTTTACTCAGTGAGGCTTAGTAATCTTTAACGATATTAAATAAAATAAAAAAATTAATATAATATGGTATTGAATATAAAAAAAAAAAAATAACAAGGTACATAATTAAAGTTGTAAATAAATCATAAAACTTCTTATTAATATTCATAAACTTTTTTTTACAAACTTATAATACTAATCTACGCTCTACAAGTACCTACCTATTACATTTTTAAATTCATCAAAGTACACTACCTACCTATATTTACAGAAGAAGTTAATTCTTGTTCGACAAATAGAAACATATAAGTATAAAAGGTAGTAGGTAAGTTGGGTTCCGGCTTTAAACCATTGGTGCAACTAGGTCTAAAATATTATTAACTTAAAACTTTAATATTTTATGTTTATAAAACAGTTTAAACATAGAAAAAAGCAATTTTATTAAATATTACTTTGATTTGCCATTTCTAAGACTTTATCACTTGAGGTTTCCAGCTACCACCGTGCGTATAACAAATAATAGTGAATTATTGTATCATGTTGAATTTGAATTTGTTGAACTTTATAATTTAAGTTTTTACCGAGAACATGATATTATAAAAGCTGCATATTTCTTAATTTATACTATTTATACAATAGTTATACCATTATTATAAAATTGGACATACTATATTTAACGTACTAACATTTTTTTCCGGGACTCAATTTACTATTACTACTTTTTTCCAGGGCCCCAATTTACCAATCAAGGTACTGACATATAAAATTTAATCTATGGTACCGACATGATATTTGTAGGATGTACTAATGAACACTAAACGTATATTTTAGTATTTGGATATATTGATTGTAATAATTATCCAAATGCGAATATTATTACAATTGCCTATTTCAAACCCTTTAAGTAGTGTGCTGTTCTTTTAACTACGAGTCACGGAATTTTTTTTGCAATTATTTTAACTGATATTTTACGCTAAATAATTTAAACTTAAAGGCTAAAGCCACAACGAAGTAGTATGAAATTTATAAAAACATGACCTTTACGACTGAACATATTGTATTGTATAATGTATAAACTAGTAGCACACTTACGTCTAACATGTAAATTGGGTTTTATTTATTTGAGTCCAGTGGTGCGCCGGTACAAAAAGGTCAAACAATTTTATAACTGTGGTACGCAAAATAAATGCACGGAAATATTACATTCTTCTGGTAAGGTAAAAAATTGTAATTATTTAAAAATAAAAACTATTATACAGGTACAAGTATAATACGTAAACGGATTTTCGGCAAAAATGTCTCTTAGTACATTTTGTATTGAGTTAACCCAGTCACGGGCTCATGAACGATGGACCTATTAGTTTGTTTATTTTAGCGAGGGGAAGTGAGATTATTTTTTATTTCGTGATCTAAGCGTTTATTTATGATTTTATCGAAAAATATCAACTGTATGAATGTAAAATATCTATTTGTGTTTATATTTATTAGTTTTTTCTTCTTTATATATTATAGCCTATAGGCTGTAATATATGTGTATGTTCCCCCTCGATCTTTAGAGAACATCAACAGACTTATAGATACAGATATATATTTTTTTAAACCGTGTACAATATATTGGTAAGGCTAAAATATTTTACGGAAAAGTTCTTTTAACGTTTTCAAAACGCGTCTATAGTAATATGACTGTCATTATATAAGATTTAGTTTTAGAACTCTTAAAATATTAAAATATCAGTTTTTGTAGTTTTTGAATTCTCCAGACTAATGTTTATGACGTATTTTTGTAAAACTCAATCTTTTTGGCCCATTATCTGTGTTAGTATACAACAATTATTAAATATTTTATTAAATTTATTTATGTATATTATTTTACAATTGGAAATTAATTTAGCTTTGAACAAGTAATTTAACTTATTTTAGATTTTGAACAGAGTGATGAATTTATTGATTTTACAATGATGTGTGTTTTTTTTGTGTCTGTGTACAGCATAACTAGTCGAAATAATGTTTCAATTTCAAACTTTGGGGGTGGTTTCCGATGGCAAAGTGGATATCCTTGGTGCATTATAGAGGTCAAAAAAAAGCATTTTCCAACAGTTTTCAAAAAAATCGAATTTTTTATTTTGCTATTACTCAAAAACTAATCAATGTAAACACTTGAAAATTCAAATTTAACCTACCCTAGTCTGAGGTTCACCCCACCCCCTAATGTACAGCAGAGCGATACTCACTTACCCGCTTTTTTTTAAATTACAATTATTTAACTAAGACCGTTGTTTTTTGTTTAAATAACTGTAAAAGTAATCCTGAGATAATTATATAAATATAATATTATATATTGTAATGAATTTTCAAATCTTTATTAATCAAAATTCACAAAAAATTTGTGTGATGAATTTTATCAAAATTTGCTTTAAAAAATATTGTAACTATGTTCGATATTTTTTAACTGCTGCAAATTTATGAAGAAACATTCTTGCTTTTCGACTTTTCAAATATGTATATTTAAACAATTAAATGAATGCATTTAGTGCTCTACTACCTAGTGTTGTGCCCTCCGCCCTCCTTAGCTATTTCTAGATAGGCACATCACTGGGCTATAATGGAACATGGAACATTAGATTTTTTTAAATAATTGCAGTACGAGCTAGAGGAGTAAATTTGTTGAGACAGAAATGATTTATGTCTCACAGTAATAAAATCCTAAAACGCATATGACATCGTTAAATTTTTTTTTTGAGTTTGAAGTTTGTATTACATAATTCTTAAACTTACAAGATATTATAACAATAAGTAAGTATGACCAAGATAAAAAAAACATGTATTATAGAATTAAGAATCTTTGCATTAGGAAGTAAATTAAACCGACACCATTTTATAATAAGTGGGGCTCGAATATAAACGCCTTTTTAAAAAATACATTCATGACTTAAAAATTCTAAAATATGTCCTAAAAATATCAAAAAAATGCTTTATTTATTAAATAAATTCAAATAATTATGTAAAAAAATATAATTTAAAAAAATTAAATTACATTTGCATTACACTGTAGTACTGTACGATAAGAGCAATTTATAGTTTCAGCCTTGTTTAATTTAAAACCGGATTACCTGATGTTATGTTAAAAATGAAAATAATTTTTATTACAAAGTACTATGTAGTATTTATATTTCAATGCAATTAATTTTTTTAGTCGTAATACGAGAAATAGGTAATAAAATCCTTAAAAATAAAAAAATGTGTTAAAAACGTCAAAAAATGTTGTGGTTAAAATACAAAGTACTTGAAAAACATTATTGAAGTTAGGAAAGCATCGTGTAAAACATTCCATATAAAAGATGCAAATACATTGAAATGCTAGCCCTAAAAATAAGTAAATCATGATTTATTTAAACTATGAAATTATAGGTCAAATTGTGATACAGTAAACGCAAGACTATAACTTTTAAGTAGGTAACTTATACAATAATTATACATATTTACAGAAATAGAACTATAAAAATTATAAATCAATATCAACAAAAGAAACTTTACAATTTATTTTATATTGCATAATCGCATGTAACGATTTGTTGGTATTATTTTCTTAAAAGGTTTCTTATTATAAATTATAATGATAAAATATGTACAATATTCCTATGTATTTACATTTAATTTGCGTAAAAGCCATATTATTAAATTAAATCTATACTATAAAGTTTGATTTTTTGATAAAATATCACAGTATCTATACACGTCAAAAACAGCTTCTAGTAAGGGACATGTACTGATATATATATATAATGTACTCGTAAGTATTAAACAGACTGTTTACGTGTTTGTCTGATATAATCTGTAAACTTTTTGCGTTCATTGTCTAACTTTTTGTCGGTGAGATCGTCGCAAGCTAGAGATGCTCTTAATTTTGCAGTAGTGTGTTCGAGATCCTAAACAAAAAAAATTATCTTAAAATCTTATGCCATAACTCATAAGGTTAACAAATAATTTTTTATTAATTATTTAGTAGAAACATACAAGGTATGCTCACCTTTTAGATTCTGAACGAAGTGATGAATGTATTGATTTTACAATGATGTGTGTTTTTTTTTTTGTGTCTATGTACAGCATAACTAGTCGAAATAATGCTTCAATTTCAAACTTTGGGGGTGGTTTCCGATGGAAAAGTGGATATCCTTGATGCATTATAGAGGTCAAAAGTAAGCATTTTCCAACAGTTTTCAAAAAAATCGAGAAAAACAAAAAAAAAGTGACAGAAAAATGGGAATTTTTACGCAAAACCAGTATTCGACAAAATCGAATTTTTTATTTTGCTATAACTCAAAAACTAATCGATGTAAACACTTGAAATTTTCACAAAATGTTTATATTAGCGTTCTCCATATACAGTTAAATTTTAAAAGAATTTTGAATTTTTTTGAGCTATTTATAGACAATTGAAATTTTTAATTTTTTTTAGTATTTTTTTTTAAAATAACGATAATAATTTTTTTGGCCGGCTAGAAAATCTTGAAAATTTAATACAAGGTTTCTTATAAGTTGTTCTTAAAGTGAAAAAAAAAATCCGAAATCGTAAGTCACAATTTTTTTTATAAGTGCTTAAAAAGTGATACCTATCATTGCATTCAAATTTAACCTACCCTAGTCCGAGGTCCACCCCACCCCCTAATGTACAGTAGAGCGATACTCACTTACCCGCTTTTTTTTACTTCAATAACGCTTGAGGATAATTTTTCAGAAAATGTTAATGCACTAACATCAATATTCGGACAAGTAGTTTTTTTAGTTATTTAACTTTGTATACTTAACTACTAAGAATAATAGATCCTTAATAATTGGTTTGGAATACATGGAGATTATGTAAATCTAAAATTTTAATAATTAATATTTAAAATTTTAAAAAAGCGGGTAAGTGAGTATCGCTCTGCTGTACATTAGGGGGTATATTATACATAAATATTGTCATATATTCTATTTTGAAACAAATTCAAACATTTAACTAAAAGCTTCAAGATCTTACGTTTAGTAATTTTTTAAAAATAACAAAAATCGAAAATTATTTATTAGTAAAACGTTTTTTACACGTGTATTTTTGATTTCAAATTAAAATTAAAACTTTAAACACTCGTAAATTTTTTTAAATTGAATAATCCTCAAACTTTTTTATAATTATTCTAAGCTTAACTTATGGACAGCATAGTAATAAATTTTCAATTCTTAGCTTTTGATAGTAAAATATTTATAAATTTTTAACTACCAAATAGTGAAAAATATTCATGATTTTGACGAATTTTTGTCAATATTTGAACTTCAAATGCTAATAAAAAAAAATTGTGCCTATGTATTTTTATAATTTTTGAATGAGAGTTAGAACAAGTTATGTGGACCCTTTAATTAAATTTTCAAGTAATTTGTCCCAGCTAAATTTTTTTTATCAACATTTATAAAAAAAAAATAAAAAAAAATTGAAAATTTCAATTGTCTATAAATAGCTCAAAAAAAGTCAAAATGTTTTGAAAGTCAAATCACTTAAAGAAAATGGCAATCTAAATAACTGGTAAAACTGTCAAGTATTTACGACTTATACTGTTTGAATAACAACAAATATCAAAAATCGTTTGAGGCTAAACCGTTATTTAACGCGGTTTTATAAAAATTTAAATTTCAAACACTCATAAAACATTTTTGTCTGAATCCGGTAGTTTTTTTTACAGAGTGAAGAAAAATGTATGGAGAACCTTGTATCAAATTTTCAAAACTTAGTTATAAAAGAAAAAAATTTTACGATTTTTCAACCACAAAATTACTTGCCAATTTTCGCAATTTTGACATATTTCTTATAAATTCGAACTTTTTAAGCACTTATAAAAAAAAATTGTGACTAACGATTTCGGATTTTTTTTTATCACTTTAAGAACAACTTATAAGAAACCTTGTATTAAATTTTCAAGATTTTTTGGCAGGCCAAAAAAATGTTATCGTTATTTTTAAAAAAAATTAAAAATTTCAATTGTTTATAAATAGTTCAAAAAAAGTCAAAATTCTTTGAAAATGTAACTGTGTATGGAGAACTAATACAAACATTTGGTGAAAATTTCAAGTATTTACATCGATTAGTTTTTGAGTTATAGCAAAATAAAAAATTCGATTTTGTCGAAAACTGATTTTGCGTAAAAAATCCCGTTTTTCCCTCATTTTTTTAGGGTTTTTCCCGACTCATTATTAAAATATTGAAAATTTTTAACTCTTGACCCCCCAAAGTACCAACTAGATTCAATTTCCTTTTCAAAGAGGGGCTGAAGTCAAAAATCGAAGCATTTTTACTGCTCCAAATGTTGTCGTCAGACACACACAAAAAAAAACACACATCATTGTAAAATCAATACATTCTTCACTCCGTTCAGAATCTAAAAAATGGTCCAAGTTTAATAAATACTAGATTAAAATTTTTTAGCTATTTTGTATTGTTGTTAAACCATTTTCAAGATATATTATTTTTTATATAAATGACTGAGAAACTACTCGAATTTAATTAGGTGCATCCACATTTTTAAAGACATTATTTATTATTAAAACAATTTGTAATTTATTTTAAAAATAAAAGTTAATATTAAAAAATGTCAGGAAGTTGAACATTTTGTAATTTTAAGTATATTTAAGAATTCTAAAAATCAGAAACTGAACATATTCATTATTAAAGAAAAAATGGGAGTGATTATATATGCTCGATGAATCACTTATATAAGGGGAATAGTGGGATTATTTTCCTGCTCGCGTGTATTAGTCAACCCTCACTTTTAATAAATCATAAAGTCATAACTATAACTTTTATTATTTTTAATAACTTTTTATTTAATTTTAGTTATCATAATATAGTAATGAAAAAGAATTCAAATTGGTACTTTTTATATACTAAAGAGATACAATGATTTACTGCTATTCTAAATTGATTAAGTTTTTTTTCATTATATTTATGAACTATATGAATTATGAATTACAAAGTAAATGAAAAAAAAGTTGGTAAGTGAGTATCGCTCTGCTGTACATTAGGGGATGGGGTGGACCTCGGACTAGGGTAGGTTAAATTTGAATGCAATGATAGGTATCATTGTATACGAAAAACGATTCTGAACGAAGATGATTTGTCAGTTTAGGATATATTATATTTAAATATTGTCAAATATTCTATTTTGAAACAAATAGTATAGTTTTTATATGTTACTATGGTTACTATGGCCAACATTCGCATTATGAGCGTATGAAATTTAATTTAAATTTTGACATATTTCGTATAAATTCGAACTTTAAACACTTATAAAAAAAAATTGTGACTAACGATTTCGGATTTTTTTTTATCACTTTAAGAACAACTTATAAGAAACCTTGTATTAAATTTTCAAGATTTTCTGGCCACCCAAAAAATTTTTATCGGCATTTGAAGAAAAAAAAACTTAGAAAAGTCGAAAATTTCAATTGTCTATTAGTAGCTTAAAAATGGTCAAAATATTTTGAAAATTTAACTGTAAAGAGATAACCATAATATAAACATTTGGTGAAAATTTCAAGTATTTACAATAATTCGTTTTTGAGTTACAGCAAAATCAAAAAATCGATTTTGTCGAAAAGTGGTTTTTCCGTAAAATTTCCATTTTTCTGTCATTTTTTTTTTGTTTTTCTCGATTTTTTTGAAAACTATTAGAAAATTTTAATTTTGACCCCCCTAAAGTACCAACTAGATTCAATTCCCTATTCAAAGAGGGGCTGAAGTCAAAAATCGGAGCATTATTACTGCTCCAAATGTTGGAGTCAGACACAAAAAAAAAAAAAAAAAAACACACACATCATAGTAAATGCAATACATTCATCACTTCGTTCAGAATCTAAAAGTGAATGAATATAATTATTACTATATTATTATAAGAATATAAGATTGAAATTTGTAAGTATACTAAAGTCAAATTGATTTTACCAAAATAGCATGCATAGATGTAATTTAAAAACTTAATATTAACGGCATGTTATATAGATTATAGGTAAGTACTTATATTATATAAATTCATATTGAATGGATACACTCCCAGAAGGCTAGACATATACCTTTATGGCTTTATTATTGAAAATTGTATTTATGTAGGTATTCAAAAATAAAAACAATGTTGTATCTAATGCGATTTTATAAGCACCTACCTATATGCTTCTTAAATCTGGAAACACGTGTTTACTTTGTTTATATTTGTTTCAAGGTAATTTTTTGCACGGCGTTCAAAGTATAACTATAATTATAATCTTTTTTATACAATTTAATTTATTTATTAATTAATACGTTTGTATTTTAATTTAATGGCAGCACTTTTTACTTAGTAAGTAATAATTAAAATATAAT
The DNA here is from genome assembly GCA_020882235.1 of Schizaphis graminum. Lineage (NCBI taxonomy): Eukaryota > Metazoa > Arthropoda > Insecta > Hemiptera > Aphididae > Schizaphis > Schizaphis graminum. The sequence goes on from CM037032.1 coordinate 92,920,840, forward strand.
GTTAAAACTTGTAATTATAGGTACTATAGATTTTGGGTACCTGTATTATAACTGTATAAGTGATAAATATTTTAAACAATTAAGTACCTACAGTCTGTACATACTATATAAAAACTAAAACTAACAAGAATATAATCAGTAGCTAGGTTGAAATTTTTGTGTACTCACTTTTAAAAACGTGTCATTCCTTTTTTTTGCAATTTTCTTTTGTTTTTCCATTTGCTCCCGGCGGATTTTAAAAAAGTCTCCATTTTCTACCACTGCTTTCGTTTTGTGTCTAATCAATCTGCGTAGAAAACAGTTATATTGTTTTAACGTAAAGTCGAGGACACGATATGATTTACGAAAATAGGCACTAAAAGTATACATATAGAGGATATATTCCACAAATTTTATTTATTCGATGAAATTAAATTTAAGTCATTTAAATTCTCAAACAATTTAATGATGATATTTTTAATAACCGTGTATGTATGTAAAAGTACCTAGTGGAATAGCTTATTGAAAAGAAGTCTCTTTTCGTCTCTAAATTGGACATCTACGACATGAGAGACTCGAAAAAAGTAATATAAACAATTATAAAAAATATATTTTTATATTATACTTCGGTATATGGTTTGTATACTCACATCTCTTTTAATTGGTTTTCTAAGTCGATTTCCCTGTCTATATAACCACGCAATACTTGTCTAGCAATATCTTTTTCCGACATGATAATATCAGTTGAACGCTAAAAAATATAATAACGTACGTTTGAACGTAACGAACGCGTTTTATGAAATGCCATGTATAATCGGCGGTTTGTTTACGCCACATATATAGTTAGTTGCCAAGGAGGGCATATATACAAGGACGCCAGAGTCGCGAGGGTGCCCTGCACATATTATAGTAGGTAGTCATGTTGTAAAGTAATTCCTATATATATATAATACATAGTACATACATACCTGGGTATATGGTATATCACCTGCAGACTGTAGTGTTAGTTGCGGTCATCGGGTAGTATTACCCAGCATATTTAACTACGTATACATAAATTATTATTATAATTTATAATTCGTTTTTAGAACTGTCTCAAATACTAATAAATAAATCGATTAATAATAGTATCATTCATAATATGTGTATGAGCCAGTGCCGTACCCAGGATTTTTTTTCGGGGTAGGCTTAAACATTCATACTTACTTCTATACGAAAATAGAAAATAATTTGAAAACATATATATACAGTATACACGTACTAATTAAAATAAAAGATTTCGGGGTGGGCTTAAGCCTAAAAGCCCCCCCTGGATACGGCATTGGTATGAGCAGAAGATGCAGAATGTATTAATTTCATATTTATTAACAATAATAATATGCACCTCTATAATAAATAATATAATATATAAATTAATAAATATATTATTATAAAAAAAAAATTAACATAATTTTTATTTAAAATGTCATGCATATCTTGAATAACCTCGTCGGTATCTCGAAGTTTCAAGTTGGATTTTTTTTTTTTTAGTCCCTTGAGATTAATAAAGATTCTAAGTTCACACAGTATACTATTATTACTTTAACCTATAACAATATAATTAGAGTTCGGATATTGTGACTGTGAACTTGTTTTTTTTTTGTCTTTTCCCTCAATAATGTATGTAGTTCTATTACTTACTAGTTATTAGTAATAGTTATTAGATATGAATTTGATTCATACAATTTAGATAACTTTTTTTAAAGCGTTTCACAAAGTTTTTATAGATAAATGCATTTCAACCAGAATTTTAAATTATTTATTGTTATTAGTATTTGTGTCATGTACTGTTATGTATATTTACATTAGTAGTGTTACTATTTAGTACCATAGATTAAATATAGTATATATACACTGTACCTATAGTCTATACTGTATTTTAATCTGTGTTATTATACCGGTATTATAACATTTGTATATAAATTATTATGATTATATTTTATAAGTTATAAGCTAAAAATCAACATTTTTTGATCTGTAACATTATTATATAATATTAAAAGTTATAACTATTCATAATATACAGAACACACCAATTGACACCTGCAGCTGTTAACATTAGTCATCACACTAAGCTTTATAACATAATTTATAAATATAAATTATGATAGATACTCGTTTGTGTGCATATGAATTATACTTATTATATAGTGTAGTTATGTTTTTCTGTGTATAATATTATAATATGATTACAATGTTTTCATTATTACAACGGTTTTGTAGAAATAACGGTCAATACATAGTAATATTTTAGATTTAAATAGTAACATTATAATATTGGCTTTATCGTTGTCTGCAGTTCCACATATTATTATGATGTTGTCTACAATGCTTTTTTGTCTGTCTTAATTTTCAAGCTGTAGTAGATTTGCTTTTAAAAAATATTTTAGTAGTTAGTTCTCCACAACTTAATAGTACCAATCAGCAAACCAGGTATCTGCTAGAAATGTCACCGTCTTCACCATGCCTGCAGTTAGACATTACTTTTGAAATTATTTTTGTGTATTAAGATTTTAAAAATTTATAATCTGAAGTTTTATAAATCGTTCAAGGTAGATATTATAGTTTTATAGCCTCGTAGAACATGGTTCTCATAATACTACAATTATGTAAATAAAAATGAACGCTAGAACATGTGGTTTTGTGTTTACTTATTGATTCACGGTTATGACATATATAGCTAGGTACCCCATGTAAAATATTGCATATAGTCACCTGTAATATGAATAAGTATAGATACTCTCTCCCCATGGAAACTGTTACATTAGTCTGGGATTCAAATTTTTGAAATTTACAAACTACACTGTAAATATTCAAGTTTATAATATTCGTTTTAATGTAACACATCGTATTAACCAATGACCAGTGTCAAAATCAATGTTTATATGTTATATCCTAAATATTAGATACCTGCTATTAGTCTCTAATATTCTAGTATCATATTTAATCGTATTATTATAATGTAATATAAAGAATTTTATAATTGTATTCTCTCATATTATTACGTGTTTATATAGTCATCAAAAATTAATTTAGTAAATACCTACCTACAATTTTTCCCTCGACTGTTCAAATATGAATTCCTATAGCTACGTTATAATATAATATTATATTATATTATACGTGTATTCGTGAGACTAAATGTATGCATGTTCTATAATATATTTTATACACATGTTGGTATACCACCTGTACGATTTATGTGCAGCTCGCATTCTGTTCCGATTATCTTTGTCAAAATAACAATGCATTACATATTCGATAACTTGCTAACCAACCAAATTCCAAATGTAATTTTGTACTTATATAGTTATATTTATAAAAATATCGTATGATATAATAATATATAGTCCTATTTATCGTGGTGTTCGGGTCATGCACTAGTGTGTACCTCCGTAATCTTTCGATAAACGATATCGAGCGTGTATCGATAATAGATAATATATTATATATAAATACATTTACATTATTATCAAACATTCGTTTCCTTACAAACGTTTTATTATTACATCTATTAAATAAAAAAATTAAAAGTGTGGCTTGTACATATAATATACATACGCCTAGGAGGCACCTATTACATATTATAATATATATAATATATATATATATATATATGTTGTGTGTTGCAGTGCACCTATAATATATAGGGGGGCAACTGTTTGATAAGAAAAACAATGACAAATATGTTGTCAAAAACAACGATCGTAAAAGCGTTGTCGACGATTGTGCACGACGATATCCATAAACCGTGAAACGTTTTATTACGATATCGAGTTTTTCTCATGATAAGTTACATTAAAAAGATACACGGCAGTGAGCCGATAGTGCAGCCAGGCCAAAAGCGTGTGACACTTGCTCTCGCAAAATATATAATGACGTGGCACATTGTAATAGTATAATATAATATATATTATTATGTACGTCTGTTGTCTGCTCTATGTATACGGAATACACGCATACAATATGACATTATAACCATGAGTGATCTATACTTCGGTAATTTACTATTCGGTTGCCCGGGGGTCGAGACGAGTAGGGTATTCGTTGTATTGACCCGCAGGAGAAAAAATTGGATTTAAATATCATATTATTTACATCGATCATGCCTAATGCCCTAAACTATAATTATATTAAACTGTATGTGTGCGCCTTTATAATATTATTGTATATTATTATATACCTATTATACTGTATTATAGTTTTGCGGGTAACGATAATCACCGCGTGGTGCAGTCGAGCGGAAGAGGACACACAGGTATTTACCGATGACCGAACTTTTTTTCGTAGGTATAATTTCTTTTTTCATTCGATCGTTATTAATTTATATGTTATATGTACAATATTACATACATAATTATCGCACAAACGCGCTTATGAAAAATAAAAATAAAGTTAGTAAGTACGGTTTGAACTATATATATATTATACACAATATCAATGTGTTCAACGAGTTTAATCGTTTTAATCGCTTCATAAGATTATAAGGTGATATATACATTTGTTGGGTAAATTTGTATATTTTTCATTTTTAAATAAAATGTCACGAGTTGTAAGGAAGACTTGTGATGATTTTAAATGTTTGTACATTTTTATCATTTATAGCTAACAGATATGATCACAAATTTAAACTTCCTATGTATCTAATAAATGTGCATGGGATGTTACACTGTGCGAAAAATATGAAATAATACATTTTGGTTACTTAATATTCATAAAGGTTAAAGACATAATGTGATATAGTAATGGGAAATCTAAAACCTAACTAAAATAATTTATACAAAATGGAAGGTAAGTTTACTATTAAATTCATTATTATATGTTAGGTATCAAATACTAACAAAATATATTTATTTAAATTATTTGAAAGTAGTACACGCATAAATTAATAATAATATTGTAAATCAAAGTACACTATTAAGAAATATTAAAAGTAAGTATTTTATTTTTAAATCTTAATAAATGATGTAATACATAATATTGTAAAAATTATAGTAATTTTTTGAGTATATATAAAGTCGCTGTTGACGATCCTCATGACTCGAGCCGAACGAACAAATTGATTATATTATAATTTAGACAAACTTGTCCTCTTGGCTCAAGGGATCAGGTCGTCGAGAATATTATAAACTCAATAAATATTAACAACTTACGTAGATTCTGTTGTTCCTGCAGGATAGAAGTTTGCTGCCGTGCCGTTGCTGTTCCCGTGGTCTGTGCCGTTGCTGCTCCCGTGGTCTGCGCTGTACAACAATTAAAGTACGAGTGCAATGCGTTAAAAAATTTCCTATCACTACCGTTTCACAAATTACTAGCTCACAACACTTGTTTCAATACATATACCAACGACCCCCTTCCATTTGACTTCCTCCAAAAACGTAGGTAAGTACACGTATTACAATTATATTAGATGCTAAATATTAAAAAAGTCGTTTTTTCCTCCACCTACTAACCATTATCACATAAAACGGTCACAAAACCTACTCGACCGTAAATATTGTCCGTGTTTGCTCACTGTGTCATCGTGTATATATGATACTATTATTAATTGTTTTGTGTGTCTTTAACCTGTGGATTATGGGAAACATAAATTAAAATCATAAAATAAAATATAATTTTAACGATCCTGTATCGGGGAACCAGAAATTGTATTATATTATTTCTAGACTTAAATATACAACTATTAATTATTAAGTATTTAATAAATAATAATTATTAAAAACTGATAGGTACATAGGTTAATAGGTGATATGTATACAATATATACTGTATGTGTATAAAACTTTTAACCAATAATTTAAGAATTAAATATATCTATTTTCTATACAAACAAAACAAACAATCTAACAACATACATATCGATATCTAAAGCAGTCCAAAAAACATTAAGGCAACCACAACTTAACAATATTAATTGTAGACTTCTTTTCGTTTTTTCTGATAACGTATTATAACAATATATATTTTTCAGCTAACTGTAAAATATTTCCACAGTATTACTATGGAAATAATACATTTTTAAATGAGTGATAAATAGGGTTCGGATTTAAAAGTAATATAATCAATAAAAGGAGCATTTAAAATTTGAAAAAGGCAAAAAAAGCATTCAATTTATACTAAAAGTAATTACAAAATTCATTAAAATCTTTAAAAAAAAAATTTACTATCATATACTTAGATAAGCTTTTTTTCAATAAAATGCCGACGGTTTAAGTTTAAAATATATTTATACATAGAAAAAAATTTCTTTACATTTGCTGTTTAATACATTAATAAATATTTAAATTAAATCTTAAGAACTCTATAAAGTATTTAGCAATATCGATAAATATTGTCGATAATAGAACCCATTCAAAATAATTTTAAACATACATCGACAATGCATCGTCTAACTCTTATCGATTTATATCGATAATACGTATGTAACTATTAGATCACTAGAAAATTAAACACAAAAAGGCAAAAAAAATAAATCCGTTGTCTTATTAAATGAAATACATTTTTCTATATAATTATTAAAAAAAAAGGCTTCTGCCTTCAAATCCGAACCCTAGTAAGTAATAAATAATAATTAATAAATATTAGTAATTGGTTAGTAATATTTTTCTATTAAGTAAATAACTATTTCAAAACAATATGTTATAATTTTCAAATTTAAATGAAAATACCTAATATAACATTAATTACCGATCGGTTATAATAGGACTATAAATGACTATTCAGTATTCATAGTAAAATAATACATAAAATAAAAATGAATACCATCATAAACAAAATGCGATGTTTATATTTTAAAACTAATTCTATAATAAATCTTATTTAAATGTATCTATACTCAACCAAGGGAGGATTTATGGAGGAAAGTTGGCGTGGTGTTCTATACAAGCTTTTTTTAAACAGATTTATTTAATATTTTACATTATTAACATATGATAATATACCATTAACCGACGACTGTTATCACTAATAATATTATCATATTTTTCAAATGGAATTTCTTCGCTGTACAACGTGTTACTAATTTATATAGAGCTGGTTAATTATTTATTTAAATTATGTAATCCCATATTCTCATATAAATAATATTATTGTTATAAATATAGATAATATCAATATTTTACATATAAATATAAATATTATTAATATTATAGGTAAGTCTTAGATGAATGCTGTGAGATAATATATCCAATAATATACTGACTAATTATTGTTAATAAGTGTCTTTTGCTTCGACAGACCATAGTTTTCTCTTTTGCAGAGATCAGATAATTTTTATAAAACCTGTATTAAATGAAAAATATTTATTACATACATATTACATACTATATTATTATTATTCGTTTTGAATGGGTGTTTCTTAGAATTGTATACTTGTATACAATTCATTGTTTTTCAACATTCAAAATCCTTGTATTTATAGTGTAGTCTTCAAGTATTTTTTGTATTCTAGAAAATTTAAATAAATAATACGATATATATATATAATTATTATTTGTATACTGTAAATAACTGTTAACTATGTTCCAAGAAAAAATAACCTTTAAATAAAAATATTATATTTTTAAACTTTAGATATTTACCTTTTAAAATACTCAGGTATTTTTTTTTCGTTTTTTTGTTTTATAATTAGTTTTAACAGTTAAAATATTGAATTTATCTGTAAATTAGATTCGGAAAGTATAAATTATATTCAAATCAAAAATTGAATGATAATATAGCATATAGGTGTATAATAAAAGAATAATAGTATACAGAGAATATAATTTTTTTTTTTTTTGGAAAATATTTTGATTATTAAAAGGAATGTTGGAAAATTTAAAAAGGATAATAAGTGGGCACTTGTGATGATGATTTGGGATTGTTGATGATAAGATGGAGGAAAATGTCTCAGATTTCGATGTGGTTGTAGTGTGTGCAGTCGTGCAGAGGGGGGGAAATCATTCAACAAGAGTAAAAGGAAATAATAAGAGTAAAGTATGAGTAAGGTTTGTTTAAATCAAAGGCGGGATATGGTAGTTGTGTAACTACTATAAGGTTTAAGGTTCAATAATAAGGTTAAGGTTGTGAAATCAGGGTTAGAGTAGAATGATTTGGGAATATAGGAAAATAGTTAATAGTTATATAATTTTGTATTTGTTGTTATTCCTTATTGTTTTTAATTTATAAATTTAAAATATGGTTAAGACCATGATGTGCAAAAATATTGACAATACTGTAGGCTTCATTACATATGTCATATACATTTGTATGTAAATAAGAATATGAATCAACCCTGTATCCGACGGATACAAGTTTAAAATATATAATCAGTTTAAAGAGATACGAAATTTATACTTAAACAAAAATTTATATGGGGTGTTTCAACTTATAAATTGACAAAATGATTACATAATAAATAGGTACCTAGGTATACAATATTTTAGTATATAGCTACTGCTATATATTATCAGTCACAAACACTAATTCAATCTGTAACAGATGATAAGGAAATATTTTTTAAATTTTCTTATTTCCATGTTTTTATTTTCGAGTATTTTTAAGTCACATTAAAATGGGTTATTTTTAACCATGAAGTATTAATTTACATTTTATAAAATTAGCATTTAAAAACTCTAATCCGTTAAAAATTTAAATTAAGCTATACGCGGTATTCATATGTTTATGAGAACTTTCATTTCTTACTTACTGTGTACAACATGTGAAATAACAAATAATTATTCCCAAGTGTCTTCTGAAGTTTTATATAGTACTTGCACAAGTAATCGAGAAGTTTTATAGTGATTAAATTAAAGATATTATAAATAAACAAATACTTTGGTGAAGCGCGATTTCAGCAGTTTATTTTGGATGGTTTACGGTAAACCATTATAATTGTTCTGTGGCGCGTATTTTATCTCAAAATTTTCAACATGGGTTTGTTATATTAATTTTTGTGTTATACTTAAATTAAGTTTAGTTATCAAAAATATTGACAATAGTTAAAAGAGTGAAGTGGAGCGATTAAGAGTCGATATACAAGTGCGTGAAACAGAAAACTATAGAAATTGTAGTAATAACCACTAAAATTGTTTTAAAAAAACTTATCACATAATAAACCGATAGGTATATACTTGTATTGTTTTGCGATTTCGCGAGGTAACTCGCACCGCTCCGACAACCACGAGCGACCGTCCCTCAGCTCTCCACTTGCCATTCGCCGGTATTATCTCCCCCATCAGCCGTGTATGAACATCTTATCTCAGGTTTTTTTTGCTTTCACAGTACTGTGTATCTATACGGTATACAATTATTTGATTGTCTCGCAGTTATGCAAGTTCAAATACACTCATCTGATAATTGGACATATCATTTTATAATATAAAATGTATATGGTCGCATACCTAGGTAAATACTCCTCTGATAATCGACAATAACTTTTTATACGGTTGCATACCTATAATAGGTATCTGCCAATACACGTGTATACCTAGACCGTTTATATTTTTAAATGTTTTGGTCATATATACCTACTATATTGCACACGGGTGCGAAGTGAATCTGACTCTAATCTAATTAAATACCATTAAATAACCTTCATATTAGCGTAGCGTCGTTGTACAAATGTGTTACGAAAATTAAACCACGTTAACTGTACCTATATATTCTTTGTATTATGTCGTGGTACATATGTTTTTTTTATTGATTATACATATCGATAAAATTGAATTTAAAAAAAATTATAAAATGTATTTATTTTTATTTTTTATGAATAATTTACTATGACAGTTTATAATATTTCTTATGTATGAAGTACCGATAATATAATCAATTTTATTTTTCAAAATATTGATAACTATTTTATTTTAATACATTTTGGTAGAGCTATTTTATTTTTTTGAAAGTTATATTATTGCGAAGTCATTAGTTTTGTTTAACTAAAACTTCTAAAGTTTAATCAATTTTACTAGTAAAAAAAAAATGAGAGACTAGTGGGTACTCTTCTGCTGTACAGTATATTTCGAACAGATCACTAAAATGGATGTGTTAAATTTTAATTAAATTATATTATATTATTGCATACAAAAATCAATTCTAAGCAGAGAATATAATACGGAAGGTTAATCTATTTTCATCAAAAACATTCCATTTGAAAATATTAATGTGTATAATGTATATAAACTATAATAATATACGTTAATGTTTTATGTGCTCACAAATAATATTTTTGTATTATACTAAAATAATAAATATTATTATTCATGGTTATATAAAATTCCGATTAAATTTTAATTTAGAATATCTATAAAAATAATTTTCACTTATTTTTTAGATTTATCTTGGTTTCAGCGTGAACTATTTATGAAGAAATTTAAATTTTCAAGTTTTAGCTTTAAAAATGGAATATTTTGTAAATTTTCAACTACCTATAAGATAACTAAAATTTGCAAATTTTAGTGATTTTGACGTATTTTGCCTAAATTTGAACTTCAAATGCATATTTAAAGTAAATACCTAATGCCTATGTATTTTAAATATTTTTACATATTTTTAAGAATTCAAGCTTTTTAACCAAGTGAAAATATTTTTATTCACATTTATTAAAATAAAACTAAAAACCGAACATTTTGAAATGTCTATAAATAGCTCAAAACATTTAGAAAAGTGTATAAAATAAAAATCATAGTTGTAAAATCACTATATTCATCGCTACACTCAGAATTTAACACACATTTTTTTTGTAGGTATTTATTGTAAAATTGAATGAAATGGTTTTTATACACTTCATTAGATTTCCAAATTTATTAATAGAATATAAAAGCTTTAATTTTTTTTACAATCAACATGTATAAGCTAATTTTATGAGAAAAAACTTGACAATCATGAAGTATTGAAATTAAGCGCCTACCCTGAGGCAATTTGATGTTACTTATAATTTGATTTAGATTTGTGATTTAAAAGTTTATATAAAAGAATTAAAAAAATATTATTTATTCCAATTTATTTAATAATTTATGAAAACTATTGTTTAATAAATTAGTGTACAATAATAAATGACTTTACAGTTAAAATTTATCAATTTATCGTTTTCAGAAAAACAACACTAGAATCATTTACACTTATAGTTGGTATACACCGTACGCTTAAGACATTTTAAATTGTCTATAGAGCATTATACGAATTTGAAATGTTTTTTAAAATTTTATTTGTCGATCTGTAATAATTAAAAAAATATTGGGACAACAACGAATCAAAATTATTCATTGTATACAATATAATAATATCTAAATAAAAAATTTAATTTAACCGATCCGGCGTATTGAATCTTTGGAAAATAAAAATCTCTAAAGCCGAGTTGCTAAATAAAATAAAATTTAATTTTGACTCATTAGTTTACTATTGATCGATTCGTGAAATATTTAGTTATTAATTATTATTCATGTAACCTTGAATAAGGGTAGGACTTGTATGTTATTTTATAATTTTAATGAAATATGTATTCAGTTCAAAACCACGTAACTGTGAATGTGTTACTAACACATTAATTATACGGCACGTGTAGAAATAAATAAAACGCAAAAGAATTTTATACTTACATAGAAGAGTGTTACAAAAATCAAATAAACTACAGTCATTGTTATAAGTTTATAACCATATAAATACGAAGTTTTCGAAGATTGACATGATGGTATGTAACTTAAACATTTGGTTTTTAAAGTAATTCGAAATTAAACTACTAGATTTTTAATTACTCAAAAAGTTTCAGATTCGTAATCATTCTTGTACACTAAGATTTTAAATTACCAATAGTACCTGCTATACCTATTTATATTATTTTGTTGATATTACCTACGCAGTGTTTCAATAATATTATACCTACTCATAACCGTGATTAATTTTGAATAGTTCATTTCAATCAATTTCGTTAATTGGTAATGTTGGTACTTATTTCTTATATTATATTTTATTATTACTGTTTGCGCGGGAATTTCGAAAATGGAAATTGGCATGCGCTTCGTTGCCGTGTGTTTGGTTTGTACAAAATAATGTAGAAACAATGAGTCCATAGATCGGCCGAAAAGAAAAAAAACAAATGGGAAAAAAAACTAAAACTAGTAAATTGTATTCCTATGTTTCGAGCGTTTTTCAGTAATGTCAAAAAATATAATATAAATGTATTATACAGACACTATTATGCGGCAACGGCGTGGCTGCTATACACGCCGATGGTGGTTTATACAAGTGTTACTGGCATCGTCGGTTTATACAAGTGCATTTAAAAATGGGGCATTGTTGTCATCTCGTTTGTCAACCTTTGTTTTCCACCATATTTTGTTTGTCTGTCTCTGTCACACGTCGTAGCATTTTATCATAACTGTTTTACTGTATAGTTTCACTCTTCTATACTTTATACACCGCACGATGAACGAGCCCTTTACAATATTATTATTTATTTTGTTTTCATTTCAGTTAAACGGTTCCGCATGTGTGCACGATATGGTATAATACTACATCACGTATTATTCATCAAATTATTGTGTCTAATTAGAATATATTTTGGGAGCTATGTGATTATACGTGTTGAAAAAATAAATAAAACCTAACAATATATAAAATATAAATAATTATTTTCGGATCAATAAAATTTATCTCATTTGGGTATAATATATGGTTTAAATAAGTGTTGGTTTCTCCACCAAACTGTCATGAAAATTAATCACTTTTTTTTTTAATTAGATAATTGTCAACTAACTATAACATTATAACTACCTAATTTGTCAAAATTAATTTACATAAAAATTATAATATGTACAGTGTACATTGTACACATATTATTATAATATTATATATGTTACCGTAAATGCCCGATTACTAGGTAAACCTAGGTTTTACTAGTTAATATTAGGTTTTACTGTTTGTACTCAGTAAATGCTGAAATTCTTAATTTTATTCGGGCTTTTACTAAACACGTTATGTACATCCTAGGATATACAAATTGACTTAGTAAAAGCTGATCAATACACGACACATAACATTTAAGCTGTGTAAAAATTATAATTATATATTATTAAAACAAACTACTGACAGTTATTTAAATCCTTTATTCAAAATAAAAATAAATTTTAAGTTGTACATTTTTTCTGGCAATCACACCTCAACAATTTTTGTCGCAACGATTAATAACAATTATTTTGCGAAGATAAATTTACGACTACAATGTATAGTTACAGCATTATATGGTAGATACTAGATATTAATAATTTACCTTAGGACTTGCATTAAAAAAATAGTTCTACAATTGTAATATAAGTTATAAAATAAAGTATAATATAATAAAATAGCTATAAATTAAAACTATTTTTTTTTGAACTAGGTATAAAACTATTACCATATGAGGCAAGGTTTGGGTGTACAATGAAAATGGGACTTGCTACTTCGAGCATACCGAAAAATGTGATAACAGAACTCATTAATAACAAGTAATATGACAATATTACAATTGTAGAACTATTTTTTTAATGCAAGTCCTAAGGTAAATTATTAATATCTAGTATCTACACATACGATGTTATAAGTTGTAACTATACATTGTAGTCGTAAATTTATCTTCGCAAAATAATTGTTATTAATCGTTGCAAGCAAACATTTTTGAGGCGTGATTGTCTGAAAAAATGTACAACTTAAAATTTATTTTTATTTTGAATAAAGGATTTAAATAACTGTCAGTAGTTTGTTTTAATAATATATAATTATAATTTTTATGCAGCTTAAATGTTATGTGTCGTGTATTGATCAGCTTTTACTAAGTTAATTTGTATATCCTAGGATGTACATAACGTGTTTAATAAAAGCCCGGATAAAATTAAGAATTTCAGCATTTATTAAGTACAAACAGTAAAACTTAACATTAACTAGTAAAACCTAGGTTTACCTAGTGATCGTGCATTTACGGTAACATATATATTTCATTATTATTAGTAACATCAGATTAAAATGACCTACTTTTTCCATATGGGTTTTTTTTGTGCGTCTCTTGTATATACAATATAATATACCTTTAAGCTATATAATACAGCCTTAACTGTAATATATTATAATACTATAATAATTAAATAATATATGATACCTATCAAGTATTTGAACTAATCATTTATTGTATATAAATAATAAATTTGTAGTTGAATTTTTTAATAATAATTATTTAACTGTATGAAACGATTTAAAAAAAATTAAATAATCAAAATATTTAATTTTAAATCAAAATTATTTTAATAATTATCATATATTTCATAGTAGCAGATCTTTAAATATTATGGAGTTTTGTAAATTAATATAATATTTAATTTTAATCATAAAATTAGATTAATTTTTTTCAAATTACTTTACTTTTAGATAATCGTTGCTAAAAAATATTTCGAAATTGTTATTTAAAACGTATACATTAATAAACTTGTTCATTAATTTGATTATTTCCATTAATAATTTCTACGAAGTATGATTAAAATGTTAATGGAATAAAATAATAAATGTATCAATAATTAAACTAAGTGTTATTTTTATCTCGTTGCTTTAAAAAAAAAATATTTAATGCTATTTAACAGATAAAAGTTCTGAATTAATTTAACTTTATATTATTATTATTACTGGTATAGTAATATAGTATTATAGTGTTGATTGGTTTTTAGATTTTAAGGTTTTAAGATTATCCCTAATTTAAGTAAAGAAGTAGGTATCTATCTAATATTTTTTAATATTGTTACCTATATTTTAGAACTGTATAATTAGTTACCTTTATGTTAGATGCTTAGATTTGTATTTTTGTAATTAGATACTCAAAATAATTGTTTATGATAAAGGTTTATTCAATACTAATTTCTAATATGAAACCATGTTTAGGCTTTTGAGTGCACTATTCCATTTACGGATTTTTCATTATGCGTTTGTCATAGTTGATTGATGATTATACACTTTAACTTACTTTTTTAAATTTTAATGTCACCTGGAAATAATTCGTTAGGTAATCTAACTATACTATTCCTACAGGCTGTCTAAATACTGATTATTTTTAGTTTTTACGATAGTTACTTATTTTTGTTGTTAATTTATTAAATTATGAATTCATACAACAATAATAGCTTATTGTATTATGCATTTACACATATTACACAATAATATAAAATGTTCTAGTGTAATTTAGATAATTTTTTTGTGAGGAGATTAAAAATGGATTTTTAATGTACTTCCTTCTCACATAATTTTGGTAGCAATATTCAAGTCCTAACCTATTAGTTATCTAATCATCGATGTACTTGATAAAATATAGTTTAACACATATTATTATAATGTATAAAATTATAAACACATATCTTTTAAATTGATTGTTACTTGTTACTTTTTGAATTTTTAAAAACATACAATTTAGGTACTTATCAGTGTCTATTTTTGTATGTAGGTACTACGACACACTTTGTGCACTACCAAATTGCAAACAATGCAAACGTGTACTATAAAAAATAAAAATGTACACCACCTTTATAGTACTATGATTATCTGCAACCATACGTTGCACGTAAGAAATACGTTTTTTTTTGTAAAATGTGCACTACGGAAAATCAGAAAAAATAGCCACTGGTGCTTATTAAACTCTAGGTTGGTTTCGTAGTATTGGGCATAGGATGATATTAGATAGATACATATAGGTACAAAATATATTAAAAACTAACAACACTTGTTGTACTAATTAAGTAAATATTTCAGTAACAGCGTTTTAAAGATTAGGTTAACAGGTTAAGTACAATTAAGATGCAATTACAACTGATATACAATAAAGTAAACTTTATGTGTAATCAAAACAAACGACAAACTATACATACATTTTAGTTATGATAATAGGTAATTAATATTAATTTAGTACAGTTAAAATGGTTACAATGCAGTATTTAATAAGTTAACTTTAATATTCAGTTATTAATGTTCAGTACTAGTGTATAAATCATTTTATAAATATACGTATTTTTATGTGTATTATACTGAGTATATTTTTTATAACATTATACCATTAAAATTTGTTTGTAAAAAATGTATAGTATATTGTATACGTAAATATATATATAAATAGATGAAAAAAAAATAATTAAAAAAACGAAAAAAAAATAAAGATGATAAAAATGACACTATTTTAATAATTTCCAAAATATTTTTAAACCAACAATGGAAAAAAATGGTAATAATATGTTCAAAAGAAAATAATTATCTATATACTCACCGATTGATTTAAATAAAACATTAGTGTTGTAATAAGTTTTTATTTGACATTATTGTGTTATAAATTTATAATTAATAAAATAAACCGTTTTTACAGTGTATTCAGATTAAATTTTCCTTACAATTTCTAAACTTGTAGCGAATTTTTTTTTAAATATGATTACGGAAAACTTATAGAAAAAACACAATTCTTAAGAAAACAATAATTATTTGTTAATAAATCAGTACATAATAAATATTTTTAAGCGATTTAGCGCCGTGTTTGGCCGCGTATAGATTGGCTCTTATACAATAGTGAATGAATGTTATAAATAGTAAAAAAAAATAAGGAGCGTAACAAAGTCATTGTTTTTTTTCTTTTGAAAAAACTTAAACAATAGTTGTACAATAAACATAAACAAATTAAATTAAAATTAAAATAGGATTTATTTAATTTGTTAAGAATTAAAAGTCGATTACTTTCTTATGGGCAGTTTTCAATCTGAGTCCGACTGTTCTTCATCTACAAAATCCATAGACTTTGAACTGGAACTATATAAAAAATTTAATTTATGAGATCAGCGTGTTTTTTACACAAAAAAGTTTATTATTTTACCAAAAAAAAAAAAAAAAAATTATTATTTTCAAAAAAAACCTAATTGAATCACATTATAAAATAAATACATTTTGTTTATAGACAAACTGTATAAAAATAAATAAATTGAATATTTTTATTTTTCCTATATTGAATTATACTATTATACCTTATACCTACTACTATTATTTAAAAATCATTTCAACATACCTTGGTGTTATTGTGGATAATCGATTGCTGGCAGGTAAATTCGCTCTCTTTTTTGTTTCTTCTTCTAATGAAGAAAGGGACATGCAGAAAGTTGATCCAATCTCTTTGAGTTGCTTAATCCCAAAATGAAAACCCTGAAAATAATGATAATATTTTATGATAAGTTATTGCTTATTAGTTATTAGTGTTATTACTTATTAATTACGAATCATAAATAATGATATATTATCTGATATTGTCATAACTTATGATTAGGGCCTGGATTTAAGTACCATAAAAATGAACAAAAAATGCTTAAAAAATAACCAACAATGCCCTAAACTATATGCTTTTCCAATACAATATTGACCTTAAAAAATAGCCCAATTTTTTCAATAGGAGCTAGTGAAGAGTGAAACCATGGTTTAACTTTTAATATTTTTTGGTTTTCAACTTAACTTACAATAATACAAAGACAAAATAACGACATAACCTAACTTTTGAAGTATTTATTACATAAAATGAATTATGTACTTGGAATTCATTATTCTAGACCTAGTATATCCAAAAAAAATAATGCCTTTTGCATTGAAATTTAGACCCTAAGTACTTATAACAACCTAATAATAACAACAAATTTTTAAACACATTTTTGAATACAATTACAACGTATTCAGTATACAATCAAAAATACAATTTATTACTTTGTATTGTCCTTCGTCACAACCACAATAACTTGTCTCCAAAGTATAACTTCTTTTTACGCCATAGCTTCTCCAAACTGTTATTCTTGCAGTGGTTTCACGATTTCTTTCTACTTTATAACTACACTGTGATAACGAGAACGATGGACAACAGTTTTGCATCACTATCGGCAACACCTGAGAAATACACATTAAGTATGTATGGTAAATTGTCTACACACAATTCTATAAAATACTATTTAAGCAAACAATATATTTAAATTTATTATAATATAAAAATTATTTATATTCACAGTTGTTGTCAGTATTATTTTAATTATATTATCATGCACCACACAATTTACATTGAAACATTTTATCTTATTGAATGGAATAATTCATTATAAATAATTTCGATAATATGAATTGTAAAATTGATTTAAAATTATTTTCAATATTGTGAATGTATTGATTATAAATCATTTAAACTTTAAAATATTGTTCTAAGTATTTTTCGTAGTTTTATAAACAATTATTACAATACAATGTAGTGAATATTTTTTAGATATTTATTAAAATAAGAGTGGCTATTGGTTTTTAAATGGTTTCATGATATAATGAGAAATTTATATTACATATTGTGTATCTCCGTAGATAGGAAATTAAACATAGATTCTAAAATTACCGGAGAAATTTAAACTTGCTCTAATTTTTAACAAAATATTCCGAGTTATATTTTGATGCGTTAAAAATAGTTTTTCGTACCTTCACAACAATTATATATTATAGTTTTTTTAATTTAAATTAAACCTGTCTCAGTAACAGCTAGATTTTATATCAAATGAATTTTTTTTTGTTTCAGGGATTATTATTTTTTAAATATAATAAATTGTGTACAAATGAATTAGTTTATTATTATAATAACTGACCATGAAATCCGTTTCATTTTCATACTTATACAAGTCCATTCTTGACCAACTTTTTTTTGCCGAGCACCCATAAAAAAAACAATTCTTAGTGTTTGAATGACCATGGAAATCACAATACACATAAGGAACCTTTTTAATTACGTGTGCCATGTATTCCAAAATTCCCTATAACATTAAAAATATTATTTAATTTATGAAAATAATTCAGCTATAAAATTAATTTTACTCTTAAATTATATATTATATTGTATATAAATGTATTATATAATTATTAAACTAGTTGAGAGGTTATGAAAATTAGATAATATTAGATAAGGTGTTTAAAATAACGTTAATTTATGTGTTTTACAATTGTTAATTGTTTATAACTTTACATTCGTAAATTATATTTAACATTGAATTAAAAGATTAGAATCTTTATTGTAATAATTCAATTCAATTGTAGGTAACTGTAAATATTATTAAAAATAATATTTTACTAAGTTTTATTTGATAGGTAGTAAGTAACCTATAAAGTTTTAATACCTATTAATAAGAGTTATAGATATTATTAACAAAATACATAAATAATAACAAAAAGGACCGAAAGATTACTGATTTTTAAATGTAAAAGGCATAAATTATTATAAATAGGTATTTATATATAATATATTTTCTGATTTACACTAAACAGTTAAATTCGATAATATTATTTAATTTTTAAATGTTTTAAACTGTCCATTGTATGAATACAACAGTATAATAACATCATATAAAGTTACATGAAAATTTTTTTTAATATTACAATTATTCTGTATTAAATCGCATTTTTATTATTCCTAGTTGAATTCAATAATCATTTAACAATTAAATATAATAATCTAATAAACAAAAATGTTTGTAATTTTATTGTGAATTATAAACTGTAACATTTACCAATAATGATATAATAATTAATTGTTATATGTTATAAAAGTATTATCTTAAGCATTATAACATAAATAAAGAATTTAAAAAAAGATTAATTGATTTTTTTTTGTCATTCCGTTATTATAACTTCTAAATAGTATGTATTAATAAGACTTTATTGGAAATAGATTGCATCTTAGATAATTCTATTGTTAATAATAAATTTCTATCAGTTTTTGTGTAAACTGTATGTGTACTTAAACTTTTGACAGTCGACAGATTAAAGATTAAAATTGAATTGAATTTATATTATTATGCTGTATTGCCTATATTTACCCGAGCATGAAATATTTCTGGATGCAGTTTTGGGTCAGGTGAACTCCATTTTCTGTTCAAGTCTTCGTTAGTTAAACCGCACCGATGGCTAAAACAGATAATACACAATATCTATATTTTAATCTCATTTTATTTAGAAAGACGCTATTGTATGTTTTTATGTATTTTCATATAAATGGCGCCAACGATTTATCGATACAATCGCATTAAGGGATTCGCGTCATTTTGGCGCCACTTATACAGACGAACCTTTTCGCTACGGGAAGCCTACAAAGATATGAAAATCGCAAACTCGTGGATTAAAAATTGGGTGGTATTGTTAAATTTCGGAACGCGCGTTAACCGATAATAAAATATAATATAATATTGAATGACATGTTATATTAAGTCAGAATGCCTCGCCTATAATGTGTTCCAATGAATTCAATACCTATTGCACAATGGTGTCCAGTCAGAATATCTTTACCACAATATACAATATTGCGTGTCTCATCATTGTTAATTCAAATATGTAGTGACATATTATTATTATGTAGGCACTAACATTCGTGATCCCCGTCGAAAATGGATTCGGAATAGAATAATAGTACCTACGACTTTACCAACATAGGCAACATAAATACAGCTTCCCTAGAGAGGTTTAATAATACCAGCCAGATATTTCAGTTCGCGAATTTCATATGTTTAGGCTTTACGCGGTGAAAAGGTTTGTACGAATAAGCCATATAAGTGGCGCTAACTAAAACGTCCACTATTATTTACAAAAACATCACGAATTCGTGAGTATCTGCGTCAGTGATGTGCCCAGATAACTAAATTTTCATTTAGATAAAGATAAAAATTAACTACAAATATTTTATCTAGATAAAGATAAATATAACCAGATTTTTTTTTTTATCTAGATAAAAATAAATTAACAATCATTTTATCTAGATAAAATTAAGATAAATTTTATATAAAAATCATAATTATTATTATTATAAAATGTCCCAAAATCCCACCACTGATCTGCGCGTAGTACTGTACAGACTGCACTGATATCACCTATAATATTTGCAGATAAGCGCATATAAAGTTTTTTACTGGGAGACTTTTTTTTTAATCAATGAACGTAGATTTTTTTTTAATATTTTTTTTTTATATACCTTCTGTAACGTAAGTGTTCAATTAGCACGGACAACACATTTTATTGCGAATAAACGGAGACTGCACATAAATCCGTTCACTGAACATTTTTTCATAAGAGGATTTACGTTAATGACATCTAATTCGATTCTATACAATACCTGAACATAATATATACACATGCACAAGTCGCACAGTAACATTTAAAACGAGATGGAAAACAATGCGGGAATTTTAATAATAACATCACCGCACTTCTAGAAAAGACCAATGTGTTCGGTTGTATAATAGAATGTTAACGCGTCGAAGAATCTCCAATACGACCGTGGGAATTTTATGTAATATTCTCGCCGACACGACGGCGTTGTTATTTTTATTTTATTATTATTTTTTTTTAACCGTTGCACGTTGTTCGCGCGCGCCAAACGGCCGCTGGGTGTTTACATACATTAATTTGTAGGTGCCCATCTATATTATACGGTCGTCCGTGTTATAGACTATATATAGACGACGCTCCGAGATCTCGGACGTAATTCAATGCCGGTTGTACGTACGGTTTATACGATTCGTTTGCGGATGATAATAACACAGCACGCTATACATAGCGCGGACCGTGCGGCACACACATCGCGTCATTAGAATATAATATTATAATGCAGAATGGTTTGCGAATTACTGGTCGATCGGACATGATATTATTATACCTATACGAGGTGTTGGCACATACGCGCCCAAACAATAACGTTGTTTAGAGGACGGCGCATCACGCGTTATTAATACCATCACGGGTACAAACCGGCTGCAAACGCGTTAACGATCGAAATCATCGGAAGAAAACGACCGACCGGGTCGCAGCCGTCCTCGGGCTAGTAGATATTTAATTACACGATGGAAATTGGAAGTATTATATTATTATTATTATTATTTTATCATTTTTCTCGCGAACGCGTCTCGCGCCGGTATATAAACGTTATAATACGTTATTGTTGTATGGTATAGGTATTATATACATCACTCGTCATCGCTCACAGGTCGTTATTGCGGCGTGTATTATTTCATACAGAATATAATTTAATAATCCTGTCCGTTGACCAAGGGCCAATAATGGTGGTGGTCTGGAATATTAAATTATGTCCGTGTCGATCGGTACGAGGAAATCTTAACGACCTCCCGGGGGGGGGTTTCTCGAGTTATCATGACTCATGGCTCACCGCGGTGGTGTTGTTATTATTACCGTCATCGATTTGTTACGGGCACGGAAAGCTATGAATGCACAATCATTATCGAAGGGTATTTTTGTTTTTAATATCGTTCTATAATCACACGATAGACCCGGTGAATACGTCAATGTATATAATGTATATGCGTATGATTTATTATAAATCAATGGCCAGCCCTCGGGAATCGCAGGTGCGCAGTCAAAGTGCCTTGAACTCCCTGGTTCTCGAGTAATAATGCTAATATTAAATAGCCGATCTGACGTCATAATAATAACAAAAAAATTACTGCACATTTTTCACACAGAGCGAATAACAATCAAAATAACGAAGAAACGCTGTTACCGTTGCAGTCGCTTTATAGTTTATTCTGAAATAATAATAACGATGATTATACACAGACAACAGAATATCATTAAACAAAATATTTATAAGGCGCACTCGTACGTGGACAAATACGTCGGGCTGATGATTGTTTTCCGCTTATATTATTTAAGTATATATTATGTGGGTACATATTTAAAATTCAAATGCATTTATTTTGCATCGGTACGGTAAACGATATAATATACGTATACAACACGCATAATATTATTGTACATATTATTTACAAGTATAACATAAGTACATTGCTCTTAACTTCATGTTGTAGAAAACAGAAGATATCTTAGACTTTAGTCGACATTCATGAATCGTTATTTAGGAATGGTAATATTGTCATGTTTAACTAAACCAAAAATCAGTTTATTGTGAGAAATTAATAAATCTACAGTCACAAATCGATTAGTCGTACTATAGCTGTTGAAAACTTAGTATAAGTGAATTTTTCTTTGTTGTCGAAAGTACTCTTAGTTGTAAATATATAAGTAGTACCTAATTGATAGCGTCTAGTCAAAAGTCTTCTAGGGAGCACTGATCATGATGTAGGTACAAAGTAGTTACATAATTTGTATCATATTATATTGCAAGTACGTTAAATAACTATTCTATATCGACTATATCCAATAATAATATTGTTCATTGGTCAAGTTAAACATTTTTAATAATTAATGAGTTATTATGTTCTGTAATACACTATATATTACTATACAGATAATTTTGAATTAATTATTCATTAAACTCGTGTAGTACTGTTATGCATACATACATACATATTATTATACAATTAACATCTTGTTTGTTATTGAGTTGGGATTACACATCATAATATATTTTCTCGTTTGAGTGTGAACTGTTAGACACATATTATTATTGTAATTGTTTCATTTCCAAAGGAAAGATAGTATACCACATATAATATATAAATGTGTACACCTACGCCGACGCATTTCCATTGTTCTCGACGAATAAAATTGTAAGCGCATTTTAAACAGTCCGCTACAATAGGATTGTACGCGACCAAGGAGACGGAGTGCGTTTCCGGTAATCATTCATATCCTTAAACACACACACACGTGTGCACACACAAACGCCGGACGTCGTAGTCGTTGGTCCAGTGCTTCTCAAAACAGCCACTATAAATATGATATGACCGGGGAGGTGCAAAATATATTTTAAAAGAAACATCCGGAAAACAATGCGAACCCAACTCCCCCTTTCGGCACTCGAAACCGGGCTGTTTCCGGTGAACAGAATTTCGCGACTACCGTCTGCTGTAGGACGCTGAAAGACATAGCCGTCAACCGCCCACCCGTGTCCGACTAATTGCTCATTCATCGAATGCTCCGCGGAGTGTAATAACTCGCGCGCTGCAACCCAGCGGTGACGCTACGAGGCGCGTTTGTATTATTAATGTAATAATTTATAATAATTATATTTCCATTCCGGAGTCGTGTGCGTTATTTTTTTCATAAGATACCCAATTCACGTCCGCCAGCGAAGATTTATCCCCGGCGTTCGACGAGTACGCTAAGAGAGTTTGAACAACCCCAAGGTTATATTATGTACAATGTAACAAGAATGGGAAAAAAATCCTTTTATGATTATTTTTATATTATTATAGGTATTCATAGCCATGGTGGACAACTCGTGATTTGACTTATTTCAATAGATAAATACCTTTATACGGTGGGAAGACAATATACAATGCATATCATAATATGTACAAAAATGCATTTTACTCGTTTATGTTATGTAAATATTAACTCGAGACACACACGTTTTGATCCTACAATGACGAGTGTTTTAAAAATGCTAAAGAAGTGTACATGTTATAGTCAACCCGTCGGGCGGACTTCCGTTGTACACACCAAATCAGACGTGAAAATTATAAAAGAAAAATAAACCCAAGATCAAATATCGAAGGGTAGTCTAGACAGTAGACATTGTGAATTAATGAAATTTAAATACATAATATTATAAACTTCCTACCTACATGAATATTAACTTATTATTTTTACTATGCGTTACAGGAATACACAATTACTTTATATTTATTATTTAGTATGTGAAGTACTGAAATGTACTCGAACATTTTTAATTTAAAAATTGCATTATGTGTCTTAGAGAACCACATTGTACAAATCGTCGAAGAATCTATATGGCTATGTCCCCCCCCCCAAAAAAAAATATACGGTTGATTAAAGAATCTTACTCAAATCTCAGCGTGGACTATTTTTATATATAATGATTATCATTTAATTCAAACTTAATTCATCCATTTCATTAATCAACTTTTTATTCAATATTGGTTGTACATGTACCCCAAAATCTATAACTATATTTTATTTTTATATTGTGTTTGAATCTAAAGACACTTCTATGTGTAACAGTGAAAAAGTTTTAATCTTCCATTTCAAAGGATATTTTTGGTAGACAATTAGAACTGTAAATGGATTGATAAATATTTACTCTACAAATCAGCTGAATGTTAGTAAAATAGGCATTCTGTTTTAAACATAAAATAGACAAATAAAATTAAGAAAATGTGGATTTTTGTAAATCAAAAACATTTAGAAAAAAATTTAACTACCTATATATAATGTGTCAGGTATAACTTAAAATATATTTGATTATATTATATTATATACCTTATTTATAAACTAATAGGTATATATATTTTTTAATTATCTACTTTATTTTAAATGAATAACCGTCAACATTTAACTTTTATTTGTGTGGCTTAGATATTATAATTAATTTTAAAGCTAAAAGTTAACTATTGAAAAGAGGGATATTAAAGTGTGACTACACCGTTTATACCCATTTTGTATTACACAGTTATTGTAGGTTCGAGGTTCTATCAATACTATTATATTATTTTCATAGGTTCAAGTAACAATACTAATTATGTGTATTAGATTTTTAGTGATGAATCTATTAGCTTTATTATAATATGTTCTTTATTTTTTATGTCTAATATTTCGTTTTGGAGCAGAAAAGCATAAACAATTCTTATTCAGTCTTCTTATTTTAAGGAGGTTTATATAGGTTTATTAGTGTAATAATAAGTGAATATAATTAAAATATCCATCAAATATGTATATTATCGTCTTATAAATAATATGATATAATTTGCAGCAAATTAGCAAAAACAGTTTTTCTCTTTTTAAACTACTTATAGGCATTTCAAATTTTTGACTTTTTAAATTTTTTTGTGTGGTGATTATTGTTTTTGTAAGTCAAACACCTTGAAAAATCAATTGTTTTAAATTTTATTTTTTATTTTTTATATGTGTTCAGAGTTCAAATTTGGAGGAATTTGATAAAATCACGAACATTTGCAAACATTTTTTGTAATATTAAAAATTCATAAAATTTATAATTTTAATATTTAAAGCTTAAAAATGTAACACAAGGTTCTTCATATTAATTTTAGAAAAAATGTTCAGTATAGAACACTGCTCTACATTATTTTTTTTTAGTTAAGATGTTTTGGAAATATTATTATATTCCAGGCAAGAGGACAGAACACAATATAATCAACGACCAACGTTAACACATTCAATATATAGTTAATATATTTATATTGAAAAACATTTATAATATTATGTAAAATTACTATAAAATCTCATTACTAGACAGTACACAATAAACGAGACGGATCATGGATGGAATAACGCGAGACACACGTATGCTAATACATGAATGGCGCAGTGTTCAATATTTTAGCGAGTCATATGACGTAAAAACGGAAACAAACAACGGATTTTAATTTATGATTTAATATATTTTTTGCACCTATATTATATTCGCTCGTTAGCGTTTCCGTTATATTATAGTAATATAAATCAGCCGATAAACGCAATATAAATTAAAAGCATAGAATCATCGATCGATAAGTACATGCTGTACATGTATAATCGACTATAGCACTCAATACGCACCTGCTACAGCACCGTTAAAGTGATGGTTATTTTTTCAGGCAGGTATAATGGCATAATAGTAAACAATAATCAGTGATAATTATTAAAATGAGACCCGGTTGTATTACAGTCGAGGCAGGTAGGATCTAGTGGTTAGGTCGAGCCCAACTCCTTCTACACAACTTTAGATGGATTTTTTTACAGTCTGATTATATAATTAAGAAAGAAAATTGTTTAAGGTTATTTTGTGTGTTGCGGTTAATATTTTGAAGGGGTATTTCGTGCAATAAAAAATAAGTTTTTCTAAAGGACCGGGCCGTGATATTAATTTTTTTTTTTTGATAAGGCCCTGTAATTGCATTTTTTGCTGGATTACCATTATGAATTATGATATCGTAACACGATATAGTATTTGTATGTTGGTATTTATTATTTATGTCTACAGACATAGTTATAACTGTAAAAATATCACACATCGGAACCGAAGACGATGCATAAGCAAAGCATATAATTTATGAAATTATTAAAATATTAGGTATTTCCTGATATAGTTGTGACTGCCATATGACTGAGACTCAATGGTATACACATGAAATACAACAAAGATTACTAATCTTATACATCTCAATTAACGTGTATCATACTCTCTCTCTCTCTCACACACACACACATATGTATAAGAATTATCAGAAATTTTAAGTTTGAAGTGTCATTAAAAATATAATAATTACGTTTTAAATAATGGCTAAAATCGCTGTGGTGCTATCCGAAATATCCAAAATATTTCAGGGACATGACAGTTTCTACCACTAAAACCATTTATTCAGTATGTACTCGTGGTCCGCTTATACTGCACATACCTACCTACCTACCTACCTACTTGACGACTTTTTGCGTTTGGCAGTGGCTTCTGGATATCGTCTCGCGGACCGTTAAACACACGGTTAATAAACCTATTATCGCACCTATAATAATATAATATTATAATAGTTATTATTGCTTACATTAGTTTATTACTGATTACGTTTTCGGTCGTGTTCGGCGTACGGGCGCTGGAAGGCGCTCGTGAGAATCAGAAAAGCGTAGAACGAGAAGCTGACGGCGTGGCGGAAGAGGGGTAGGGAAGAGTGAAAAAAATCGCTGGACACGAAATACGTCGAAAAGGTCGCCGAACCGGCGGTGGATGGCCGCTCGTGGACACACACGAGGCAATATAATATTAGGTATATACTTGGACACACACACACACACACACACACACACATACAAGTAAATATAATACATCTTATATATACATACACAGAAGAGTAATTTATACCCGCACGATGATGTAACGCGACGATGCTAATTACCCGGCTATATGTGTCCGTGTGCGTATAGAACAATGCACACTTATCTCTCTCTAAGAACTGTACGCGCGCACATAGGTGTATATACGCTCCAGTACACAAGTGTATGTATAATATATGTGCGGGTGTGTGTGCGTGCGTGTACAATATGCATGCACACGCGTTCGGCGAGCATCGCAGCCATAGGGACGGTTATCCAAACACACACGCATACGTATTACAGAAACTTGTTGAAAAAAAAAAATGTAAGTACACACAACTGCACACATTTTTATAATACGCGGGGTGCAATGGAAAAAATAAACAAATAAATACCGGCTCGTTGTCATGAGCTGAGCGTGTGGTTTTTATTATAATCATTTTTTTTTTTCAAGCGTTTTCTTATTTTCTCATGAGATAGAGATGCATAATATGTTGTGAACATCGTAGAGTAATATATAAATATGCGTAAATAACGAGATTGATGAATATTGTAACCTTTGAAACATTACTTATTTCGTATTGATAATCGGATATAATTAATATATCAATAATGACGCTAATTAAAAAACGAAAAATGCTCAATATTTCTTTGAAATATTACATGATTGTTTTTTATTTGAAACTACACTAAAATAAAATAATTTAACGTTATTTAAATTCATTGATTTATATGGGAGGGCAGTATTTACGCTTCATGTTGATAATCAGTAAACTCCCCATCCACTGTTAATAAATGCATAAATTAATTTAATTTATAAATATTGACATTAATTTACTTAGAATTTAATTAGAAATTAATTTAATTTGGTTTGGAATTTAAATCAGCTCTACAATATACCACTAGACACTAGTATTTATTACCAGGCAATGATACATTTTTTGTTTGACTTTTATAATATTATTTATATTTTATAATAAATGTTCATAATGCATGTAACAATAATATACGTCGACTAAATGTAAATTGTCATAATAATTTATACTAATATTAATAATTTGACGTGCTTTACATTTATTTTACCTGTAATTAAAATTTATACTTATTAAAGCGATTATTGATTGCATCGTTTGTTATTTTAATTATGATTTACAATGTTAGGAGATAAAAAATCGTATATAAACATAAAAACTAACTAAATATTACACTATGTCTGATTTAGTTGTTACAATGTGAACAACAATGGTTCAAACGAATTGAATCTCTACACACAACTGGTGCTCGTTTCATTCCCAGTTTAATTTTTTCATAAACATAAAGTAAGCATTTGTTCACCTCGCATATATAATATAATTATTTAACTTATATTATATATTATACGAATGGACAGAAATATAACGTTTCCCATGTCACGTTTAAGTAACTCTTGGCTATAATTATTACGGAAAACATTCAATGAATATTGATGTTTGACAGTAATTTTTCAAAGAAAAAAAACTACCGAAACCAATGACGACGAAACGACTCGCGTGGCTTTGGCTAAACCAATAATGAAATAAGACGACAATATTATTATGACTAAGGTATTTCATATTTAAAAAAAAAGGGGTGTACGTTGCTTTAACTGTGTACACAAAAATAGTTTAAATTCCGTAAAACTAATAAAAAAAACTAGATCGTAAAACGTATTCAATGGAAGTAAAACCAATTCCTTTTTAAAAACCGTTAAAATAAATAAATATCGACTAATACATAATATATATATATATATATATATATATATATGATTATAATGTCTTAAAAAATTGGAATAGCGGCAGTTAACGCGAAAACAAATATTGAGACCGCATGTGATCATGAAATGTCATTATTTTTTAACAGTCAATGATTTTCGAAAATGGTCTTCAAGGGAATTCCACTTGTAATACTGCAAGTAGACTACCTAGTACGCGAGGAGAGATGAATAATCGATTAAAATCATTCGTATATCAGGTGCGATATTCAAACGTATATAGAGTACTGAACCAAATACACGAAGTCATTATTGTGATTTAAAAAAAAACCCTGGTATATTTATTACAACGGTGTGGTGACTTTGACGATGGTCATCGTGGACGGAGTAATAAATAACATTTTTTGAACCGTCTGACCATTATATATTATAATATAATAGATTACGAAAAGAATATAGAACCCTTAAATCAAACCCGATGACCCCGTGTAGAGTGAAGTATAGCGCCCCCCTCGAGGTTTACCACCCACGCAGAACACGGCGTCGAGTGTATGGCACAAGGCAATAGTTTTATTCATCTTTTTTTCACCCGACTATTATGATATTATGAGTATATAGGTACGTGCACTTGTATGTCATGAGAGGGTTTGACTGGAATGAACAATAGGCGAGACCATCATCATCACACAGGGCTGTGCCGTGCGGCGTCAGTTTGGGGGCATTGCGCTTCTTCCACACACACACACGTATATATTCATACACATATATACAATACACAAAAACTCACAACCGACTTAAGTTCACGCGGGGTGTGAGGAGGGGGTAACGTCCACACTCGCACGCGGGCCAGTCTTCAAGCGCAGTTAACCGTCGCACACGATCGTATAAACACACACGCGCACACTTCTGCCGGACCACACCACTCACGGACGACGACCGTGAATAATATAATATTTATTGTATTACACGCTCCAGTGTTCGCCCACCCGCACAAACGTAATTCAGCCATTACGCACGAACTCATCCCGGAGGAGCTAAATAATAATATTAAATCATAATATTATTGTCGACCGGCAGAATACGAATACAATATTAAACAGTATAGCTGTTTTGACGATAGACATACGACTGCAAATCGTCATGATCACCGCCGGCTCAACACGGGTCGCTTTGACCGTGGTCACAGTATTCGCATGGTTTGCGGCAGGTCAGTATATTATATATACATATTTTTTTAATTATTATACTATGCTAATGTATGTTGGACGTTTATTGATAAGTAAAATATTTGTTATATTTAACGTGAATCTCCGGTAACCGATTCCGGAGCTACCTTTGAGCTATAATGGTATATATTCTCGTATAATATCGATTTTATAATCGTATTATAATCGGTTGATATAGTATAATTGGTATAAAGACAGGCCTATTATAAACCTATAATTAGTATTATGGAAATATACTTATGGCATATACAAAATATGGTTAAAAACCGGTGGGTAGGGGGGTTAGGAGTTTAGAGGTAAGACTAAACCTCTAATTCCCCAAAATTTACGACTAGGGTCTATGAGTATAAATATGCAATATTCTCCGAGATGTCTCACTAAGTAGGTTTATTTTTTTCTAGCTTTTGTACGACAGAAAGTTTACCTAATACAATTGTTTGGAATGTTCTTAGTATTATAGCTATATGTGCGGAGATCGGGAGATATGAGAGTTTTTTTAAAATTATAGATAATATGTATGTTAATTTTAACAATGTCAACTTTAAGTGTCGTATAAATATAAAATTATAATTACGTACCTAGTACTTTGATTATACAACGAGCTTTGGGAAAATATTAATTTTCTAAATAATAATATTAAATTAATAAATAATACATTTATTTATTTTTTATTATTATCCATTTTTAAGTTTAAACTTGTGCTGAAGACTTTAATGGTGGGCATTTTTTAATTTTCCAGTTATTACATTCAAAATATTAAATCGAGTTTATAACTTTTTCATTACTTAAAATTAGAAATATACAATAATAAGAAAGAGTACTATCTATTAACTTATAGTTTTATAGTTAAGATTTGTCTAATTTTAAATATTTTATAGCATATTGTTGGTATGTGGAATTGTGGATGTATTGTAAACACCATAAACAAAATATATAATTTAGTGTAAATTCTTCAATATTCTATTTCGTTTTGAACCGCTAACGTTTTAAATACTTATACAATATAACCTAGCTGAAGGTTACGTTAAAAAAACTAAAAAAAAATAATACTACAATATTCCACAGAACTTCCTGTTTAGTGTTTACACGAAAATACGTATATCTAAATCTTCTTGAAAACGGAAGCCACACGAATACACGATAGGTTAGGTTGTACAGAGTGCACTAAAAGTATACGTTGTTTTTGAAATTTATATTCATGTACAATTTGTACATATTATTCATAATGTTCTATAAAAAAATCTGACGAATGACAAATGTCAATGAATATGTATTTGTTTATAATGATTAATATTCTATAATCATAGATTTTAAATAAAAAAAAATACGTGTGATTACAAGATAGAACATAGTTGGTTAATTTTATGTTCCCTTTGTATACATACCGACAGTTGTTAAGCCGTTAGGGTCGTTTTAACATCATTATGACGTATATTATGCAGAAACAAAAAACCACATCCTATGTAGACATGTAATATATAACGACGGGGTATGAAGAAAAGTCAAAGAAGCGAATCGTATGTGATGGGTGACTAATTTTTTGTTACTTTTATTATTATATTTAATGTATGTAGGTACGTGGTACCGTCGTTAAAAATTAATTTACATCCAGCAATAGTTATAACAAAAATAATAATAACGTTTTAATTAAATAATAGCACCAGCTTCGTATAATGTGTAGTGGAAAACGCTAGGTACTGAAAACAATGCTGTGAGGGCTCGTGACCTTCGAAGAATATAACGTTTAGAACCATTACAATTGTTTGTATCTATCATAGCCTCAGCACAAAAGAATATCTTCAAAATATTTATTATTTTGAAAATTTTGTAGGCATATGCATAAGGAAATATTAATGTTCCCAAACTATTTTAAAGGTCTGTTCGAAATATATGACAGTATTCAAAATATGCCATGTTATAGAAATAAGAAATATTACAATAATAATAATATGATCATCATCAATAGAGGTTATATATTTCTGAGAATATTAGAAGACCCTAATATCAAAATGAATGAAAAGGTAATTAACTAAATCGGGTTTAAGTTTTAAGATTATTTGTATTCGATTATAAATACAATAGCTACAAGACTATTTTTTTTAAATAGCGTTTTTTCGTCTCGTCCAGTGGTCTGTCATATTATAATCATGTATTTTTAAAAGAATGCTTATATATAAAAAAAACAAATTAAAATGTAGTATAATGATTCAGTTTGGTCTGAATGAAATAATAAATGATATACATACATGATATACCTGTTGGGCAGGCTTTTTAAAATTTAATACTGCGACAGGTATAATAAAACAATAATACAATAATACAATTGTATTGTATTCATTTTATTTTTATTATTAATGATACAAGCATATTGTATTTAAGACCCCGTGGTTGAAGTAAACAGCATATCCTTAGGGCATATGCGCGGTGGAATTCTATCAACCCTTTTATCGATTACATAATCATATCTATTATTATCATAATTAAATAGCAAATTATGATTTCTTTGTGTATGTTCCTTTTTGTCTAATTTTTTTATAACGATAAGTGATGATCAAAGTATTGAAAATTTTCCAAATATTGTAATTTATTGTAAGTGATATTTTTAATATTTGGATAGAATATTAAAATGTATTCATTTTCTACACATTCTCGGCCGCGGTAATAACATCTTTGTTTCTGTTTTTTGTATAATATAATATCAATAGTATTGAAGTATTATAAAAAGATTTTTATGATTATTTTTGTGTTGCAGTCACGATTTAATTACTACTAAAAATGACGCATATAAAAGTACATCATGTAAATACTCTTTTCAGCCTTTATTATAATGAAACAAAAAAAATCTCTAAAGTAATATTAACCAATATAAATAGTAATGTTTTGATTTCTCATACAACACGTAACACCTACCAATTTATACAACAACTTCAAAATCATAAAAATCATAATAACAATTTCGAAGAATCAGTACAGTAAATATTTGAACTTAACATTGTTTAAAATGTAATACTGTGAGAATAAAAATATTTCCCGAAATAAAGTATTACTTCAAATATAAATCAAACTTATTATTGACTATTAATATATATTTCATAATAATATATTATTCATATAAATATATTAAACAGAATGATATTTTTTTAAACAAATAGTTTTTTTTTACATTTTTTTTTTAAACTACAAAGCCAATTAATTTTTAGTTTAGTTAAGTTTTATTTTTATAAATTTATAAAATATTATCAACAGTTTAAAAAAAATATAAAGTGTTAAAAATAAGTTTATTAAATAAACATTGAAGATAGGTATAACTTATAAGACGGAAAAATGTATTCACATACTGACCAATATACATTATACATATTTTTTATTTTTTACAACCCCAGTCTAACATATTAAATATTATTAGCACAATTTGAACGAAAGAAATAGGCTTGCCAATGCAAGTAATAAATTATTTTATGTTAGGGACCGACAAACAGTCTGGAGAAGTTTTTATTTTTACAGATGTAAAAAAAATTAATTTTTCTAACACCAAGCTGTGCGTAATACTTTTTGTGCGCTAGTCTGAAGAAGACAAAACGCGATTTGCCCTTCAGAAGGATTAATAGTCAGACATTGCTCAAGGACATACTGGGACGACAAGCAATTACAGACAGAACAAAAATAAATAAAAAACACGATAAGCCATTAGTTAAAAACAAAACCACATCGGGTGTCAAAAATATGAATCTTTACATTTTCATAATTGCAAAGTAGACAACATTTGATATTTATTTTAAAATTAATTATTAATTATACCTATATTTTCTCGATTGAATATAATTATTTATACAGATTAAAAACCGAAATGATTTGGATGAAAACATTAAAGTTAGGGAATAAAAATAGACAATATATTTATTTTTAAAATGTCGTAAAATCCTAAAAATATTATATTTTTATTAGATATCAAATTAAACAATGAGACTATATTAAATTGAATAGAAAATTACTAAATTATATAAATATATAACATACATATACAAATTATATAACTTGAAATGACCTCACATTTTCATTAGCCATCATTATTAACTTAGTTGTTATATTCTGTGGTGAAAATACCTAATATACTATACTGTAGATATATGATATATGATATAATAATAATAATAATAATAATAATGGTATACGTAGTCAAAAATATGGACAACAATTTTACTTTTGTTTTTAGTAATTTATTTTATGTTTAGGTCAAAGGATTACAACAATACAGTTGGATGGCACTCAGTACTACATCAGTAGAATGAATCCATATTCAGCGGAATTAAACTATTTTTTGGCATATGAATATTGCAGATCAATTGGTTTGCAATTGGCTTCATTTGAAACGTTGGAAAAAACAAACTCAATATCGGATTTCTTAAGAAATGCTGGTAAGAATAACAATTTTTTCTAACTCAAGATTATTGAGAAACACTATAATAATTTAGGTCGGTATAAAGTAAATAACCGAGTAAATACGCTGTGTAAATAAATACCAGACTTCTATAAACAAATAACATACATAACTTTACTGTGTTCCGACAATTATGTAAACATACGATTCTAAAACTAAAATTTAAGTTTATTCATTTTAAACACTAATAAATATCAAAAATAAAATTGTAATAATAAAAATATTGAAAATGACAAAAAGAAATTTTAAATTGTTTTACTTTATTTTAATTTATAAAAATGTATTTGATGTACATTTATTGAAAATACTCTTGAAGATTATGATGAATAGTTATGATACAAACAGATGATTTGAAACTTTTTTGAGAAAACCATCGAACATTTTTAACTATATATTAAATTTAGTTTATTGAACGGAAATGTTGATTTAGAATAAGGAATATCGACATTTAATATAAGTAGATACAGTATTGCCTATAGTGTATGAAATTCTTTTACTTTTGCGTTCTTTTTCATGGTTCCTATATTATAATTCTTAAGTTTTCACTCATGTTTATAATATTATCCAAGTGAATTATTTACTTATGTAAAATACAAATAGATTTTAATTTGGAGAAATTTATCTGTAAAAATATGTGATGTGTATAGAAATATATTTTACTGTGGTGAAAATTTAATTAATAGAAAAATAATATTCCTACATTAATAACTACGTAATATTATAATGTAATATAAAACTAAACATACTGTATCGTAAACCATTGAAACATGAAATATAAATGAAAATTCAATTTCTCTCGGTACCGAATGAAACTCTATGGCAAACAAAAAACAATGACAATTGCGTGTGAAAAATAAATGAAAGAACCGTCAGAATATAGAAACTGTCCAGTAAATTAGTAAAAAAGGTCTTTTTGTTGTTATTGTTTTAAGGTTACAACAAATTCGACTATTGGACATCTGGAAACCGCTTGGGCACTGACATGCTTATCTGGATGTCAACAGGTCTACCGTTCAACACAACTTTCAACCAAATGAAACGGCCCAACCCGGACAACAACGGTCTGGATAATGAAGACTTGAAAATGAACGCTAGGCCGGAACTGCCCATAGCTAGGAAAAAGAGGTGTGATTTCATGGCTATGTGAAATTAATACTTACTACCAATATAACAATATACAAATAAATAACAACCGTTTTGCGTTTTTCAGGGGTGAAAGTGGTTCCAGAGATGGATGCGTAGCGATTAAAGCGCCTAACATGGACTGGGTGACGGCCGACTGTACAGACCTGAAGGATTTCATTTGCGAGCAGACCCGGTGTTATTATTACAACTACGGGTCGATTCCGGTGTCCTCCAGCCAGGGGTAAGCTACAGGTGAGAATTATTAGTCGAAACTTGGTCAAAATGTGCTTCTAATATACGTGTATAAATCCTCGAAAAAATTCGAAATCGATATCGCACTTATATTTCGTAATATTTGATACTTTTTACTTTTTAGTATTTTTCCTTTCCTAATAATATTTACGTGTATAACATGTAGCCATGTAGGTATAATAGGTACACGTACACATAAAAGTAATATCATATTTTATGTATAGCAAATTCGTTTATGATTTTCGTTTTGGAAATGAAATATTATTTTATACAGTTATTGAATTTTACGTTTTTCATTTTATGAATTCAAGAATGACCTCAATACCATCTTGTGACAGGCTTGTATACTCATAAAAATATAAGTTTAATTATAAGAACTGTCATAATATCCGGAAATACTATCTTTTTCAAACAAGTTTTGTTACTACGTTACTTTATTTTTTCATAATAAAATGTATATTGGATAAAATAAAAATGTCTTATTTTAGTTCTAGGAAAAAAACAATTTTTTAAGACAAGAAATAAAATACCTACTTTGATAATTTGAAAATGTTGTTTTATGTAAGATCTCCATATAATATTTAATTTTTTTTTTAATATGTGAATATTCATATTTTTATTTTATTTATACATAAAAGTGAATTATGTATATTGATACTAATTTAATGTGTATAAATTAAAAAAGACATAAAAACTGTAAAAAATAGAATTATAAACATATTGCTTTTTATTTTCACATTATAATAAATGTTACGACCAAAATATTTTTTTTTTTACAACGATAAAGTGCGTATTGATTACCAATATATTTTTTTAAAGCCACACGAACCGAAAAAACAAGTATTCTGCACAGTAAATAACTGATTCAAATTTCAGAGGAGCACGTATGAATTTCCAAATATAAAATGCGACGATAATATAATATAATATATGCTTATTAGACTTTTGGACCATCTAATTTATCGGAATTTATTTTGATATTTCAATTTATCTCAGATCCGGACCACATAGGATTATAACTCGTCGCCACTGATATTCGATATTCGTTTTTGTATACCACGATATAGTCAGGAATTAACATCTGTAAAATTGTTGACGTAAAACCATACATTTACCTATACTCGCTTAGGTGCTCAAAAAGTGTCCATTACAATGTTGTGTATATTTATTTTTCAGCTTTGGTTATAAACAAAAAGCTACAGCATTCCCAATTCATTCAAACTTATCTTTGGAGGAAAACACTACCGCTTCGACAACTACTACCATATATCCCAGTAATCCCACCACTACTACCACCACTACAACCACTACTTCTGCTACCACTACTACCACCGCACCAGTATCGCCCAATATTATGCTTACGACCCCCGACGTTACGGCCGCAGAGGGCTACGTGGTTACCGATATCCGCCGGAAGTCAGAAGTCGACGATGAAAACGACAACGACGCTCCTAGAGCGGCGGAACCGGAACCCGAACTGACGGTCTCGACGACATCTGGTTCTGTGGTCGACGATTTGTTGTCCGCGAGTACCATCGAACCATTGCAAAGTGGATATCAAGAGTCGCAGACCGACGAACAACAGTCGACCAACGAACCACGAACGGATGAACGGCCGTCGACCGACGAACGAGCGGACAGTCAGTATTTTACCACTGAACTTCCGACGCTCATTCAGATGCACAATCAACAACAGCACGAACAACAGGAACACGACCAACAGCTACACAGGCATCATCAACGTAACGAGGTGAAACAACGCGGGAAACAAGAAATAGATCGTCAAGATCAACAACAGCACAACGACGCGTATGCTTTCGAATCGTTGGAAAAGGCTTTTGCTACCGCAGTTCCGCACAAGATTCGATCTACCAAGGATTTGGAACAGCCGAAAGACGTCGCTGCAGCTACTGGTGATCTACAGTTACCGTGGTCGTGGGCCAAAGACATTATGTTACAGAAACCCGTGTTGAAAAAGTCATCACAAGAAGTCGCTTAATTTCATATCAATCGGCGAGTTCTACGTTTAAAATATTATGTTTGTTTAAAGAAAAACATTTTTTTTTTTAAATAGAATAATTACGTATGACATTTGGAAATCAAAAATCATCCACAAAACTAAACTTCGTACAAATGTTGCTCTCTTCCGCGTTTCTCCTTACACGTCATTATTATATGTAGTGAATTACCTATACTACAATATTATGCAATTTAATTTAGTCATATATAATTATAAAAATCTGTTCTCAGTGCTTAATTCCGTGGAGTAATGGTGGTACATTTCATTTCATGTGATTACCTATATATATATATTTTTAATTTTATTTAGAAAAGTAATGAAAATAATGAACAAATCATATCGGTATAATATAAAAGAATATAATAAGTAGACAAACCGATTCTGTTTATTGTTTTTACTTATTATATTCTTTTGTGTCTATCGATTATTATTTTATTTTGTATATATTAATTTTTATAGATTCTCTCTTAGACTAATTAAAAATGTACTTTAATATTTAATGGTAATCATTTTGAATAAATCAAGTGATTAAAAACAAATTTGTATTTTTGTATACTTACCATCCATTAATGACGCCTTCTATGTTAAGCATAGGCACAATTTTAAACACGTAAGTGTCCCGTGCCTTTTTGGCGGTGATTGTGTTTCCGCAAAGATAGTCAATTACACCATCAATTACCCAAGATGAACTTGTCTCGCCAGGATGCACTCGAGATGTCAAATATACAATATGTCGATCCTGCAGCACATAAAAGATAGCGTTAAACTTGATATAGTAATAATAATTTATTAATATAATCAATAGTCATGGCATACATAATACATAGATTATAGATACCAATATTTCAATGAATTAATAAGACTTACAAATAAGACCAATTTTAATAATGCTATAAAATAGTGTGTTATTACATGTACAGATAATTAATATAGATACTAGTTGTATTAGTGAAATAAATTTAAATTTATATTTAAGTAAATGTATTTCGCTTTGTTATTATAACTTTATATCATAGATAATTTATTATTTACTTTATTACTAATAAATTATTAGCCAGGTCAAAATATTATACAGAAATAAATAAGTAATTAACATTTTAATTATAATTTTCAATTAGGATATTTGTTTTGTAAATATAATTTTGAATTTTAACATTATAGTTACTTATTGTTTAACTCAATTTTTATATTTTTATCAGTTTTTTATTATTAGGTGTGATTATTATTTTTTTTTTAATTGCATTTTTGAGTTATTTTCCTTGAGATATAAAAATAAATATATTTTATAATAGTTCATCACAAATAAAACATGTAGTACAAAATGTAATATAATATTTTAAAATGTATAGAATGTTATGATGGTCTTATTGTAGGTATACTATGTAATAAAATTACTTTAATTTTTTTTTCGCTAGTTTCAATAGAGGTAATCGTAATAATTGGCACTTCGTTATTATTCAATGATTTACATAAACAGTTCGCACGAAATAGTGTAGTATTTGGATCGACAGAATTTTTCCATTTGAAGCATTTGTACTGAAAAATCAACATAAAAATAATGTTTAAAATTAAAATTAATAAGAGAGATTTGTACACAATTGTGAGAAAAGTTATTAAAATATTTACAGGTTTCCATATCTATAAAATAAATATAAAATTAGCGTATGTCTTTCGATAAATTACGTTATATCGAAATATAACGTTCTTCTGCATTTGTCGGTCATCAACGTTATTTGTCTTACAATATGTATTACGAGTTTGTAGGTTATTCACAGTGATTTTTTTTTTGTGAATTAAATTAATATAACTCTATGAAATAGGAGTAATAATCGGATACGGGATATTTATGAATTATTTTTATACTATTTTTCTATGACTCAACGAATCAGGTAAACTCATTAATAAGATAGATTAAGAATAGAAAATCAAAAATTTTTTGAGTATAGTTGACGACATCGTCTTAAATAAAAATTGGATAGTGCTCTGATTTATTGAAAATTTTTAAAGCACTGCCTAATTTTATTGGGGTTAATTTTTACTTATTTAAGTGTTTTTTATTTACTTCAACAGTACATTGTAACTATCAAATACATTAGTTTTGGAGAGAGGCCAAATTCACGTATGTCCTGTTCGTGAATATCCATTTAATATTGTTTATAATATATTTATTTGGTAAATAACGTGAATATCTATAGGATTATAACAAATAACCATAATTTATGTATTTGTTAAATAATTTAGATGACCAGCGAATAACGTTATATTTTTCCATTTCAAGTGATTTACCATAAAGCTTATACAATAGTTAATAAATGATCACGATGAGGTAACACCAAATATTTTGGCAAGATGACTTAATTTTATTCTGGTTTTTTTCACTGCATAAAGTACCTATTACATAAATACAATTATTGTTTATCTGTTTTTAAATACACATTAGAAAAAAAATTTTTTTTAATTATGTCTCACTCTTTTTTTGAATTTTCGTTTGAAAATTAATATTTTTTTTTTTAAATAACTAACATAAATTTTTTTTCTATTGTAAAATTAAGTTATGAAGATTTAGTTAAAAAAAAATTATGAATCTAGTACAAATCATACGAATATACGATATAATAAATTGGCTCGATAACAAACATTTTATTTTTATTACTCGTATTATACTATTTAACTATTATATAAATTTTTAACCACCATACTAAGTTCTAAATAATTTAGTACCTATATTTGTATTGATTCGTATAATATTTTTAGTCGTTTCCAAGTTCTCGATTTTTAAGATAAAAAAAAACTTTAAAAGTCAAAATAGTTAAAAAAAAAAATAATGTAAGTAATTATTGTAATTAAATTTGTTTTAAAAAAGAGATAGAGAAGCGATTTAAAAAAAACGATTTTCTATAAATGCTCGAAAAAATATATTTTAAAATATTGAATTTTTTAAAAATAAGTGTATTACCTATAAATAATTTATAGTTTATAAAGTAAAAAATAAGATTCAAATATAAGGCAATCTAGTTGAAATATAACTAAGTGTGACATTA
Organism: Schizaphis graminum; assembly: GCA_020882235.1. Classification (NCBI taxonomy): domain Eukaryota; kingdom Metazoa; phylum Arthropoda; class Insecta; order Hemiptera; family Aphididae; genus Schizaphis; species Schizaphis graminum. Next base: position 92,962,448 of record CM037032.1, read on the forward strand.
AACCATGATAACACAATATAAGGTTGTCAAATTATCGAAAATATTAATACAGTTTCTTATACTATTTAATTAAATTTGAATTCATGATTATCGATATAAATAAATGTGCCTACCTACCATACATTAATATGATTATAACTAAAATCATATATGACATTTATTATAGGTATTATAGATAATTATAATTATATTATCGTCTAAAAATAAGTTAAGAATTATGCTCAAAGCGCAGTTATATAGTAATATCATTGTATCGAAGTTCACACGTAATGTAATTTTTGTCAATGAACAATTAATTTTAATAATTACCGAATATAGAATAGATTATTGGAATGAATATCTTAGATATCTACATTATAATAAACAGTTAATTAAACATATTTACCAATAATTTTGAATATGTATACGGATAAACATATGCTATGTAACATATGTCTTGGTCGTATGGGAATTGAATTGAAAAAGTAGCAGTCATGTAAGAGCCATGAGTCTTATTGCAGTTCTTGTAACAATTCCGGTAGTAACAAATATCCATTCCAGTGCGTGTCCAGCCTTTCTTTGACTCAGTATAGTTCTTCACCGAAAACATGATCGGCTGCATGCCACTTTTGTATTGAGAGCTATGTTTTTCCATATTTACTATATTAAATACATATGGTTTAAGTGCTTCCATATTAGATACCTGTATGAAAGAAAAAGAATTATAGTCAAATCAGCTCATAAAATTCATTATAAATTTAAACAAAAATTAATAATAATAATATAAGTTCATTTTATGTGCATTTCAAATAAATAAATACTCTATAACTTAATCATCTAATTAGATATTTCTATATTTTAAAATCAATCAATTCAATAAAACAATTTACTTTATTTAAATAATTGTATGCAGCAACAGACTGCAGTAGTTGTCTACAGTCCAAAGTGACTGCATAAGTGACAACATTTATAAATTAAGCTTAATATAAAAATAATTGTATTGTATTTCATTAAAAGTAAAGTAAAAGTGATATTAATATAATATTCTTGGAATATTTAAGGTAATTTGTAAATTAAGAATATTTTTAATTCATTAAAAAATTATATATTACTTGAATTTATAAAAAATATTTAAAATAATATGGATATAGTTATAATCTAAGTTTTTTCAAAAAATTATATATTATATTATATGTCTCATTAAAACTAATTATTATATCTAAATTATATGGTTTAGTTAACAGTTTTATATATTGACATTTATACGTTCATTTGATTAAAAAAATATATAAAATGTAGAAAAATCTAAGCAAGATATTATGAATACCACGCAAGCATGTTCTTAAGTTTTAATTGAATACATATTAAGTTAAATATAGGTTAATAAAGTGATAAATATTTTTAAAAAGTAGTAAAAAAATTTTTTTTACTTAAATACACGATTAAAAAGAATTGAAAAAGAATTTGTAATTTTTCTTGATTTCAGAATTGCATAGTAAAACAGAAGGTTTATTTGAAATAAAAACTAATACTGAAAAAGAGAGGACAAGTACCTATATTAGATGACAAATTATTAAAAAAATCAATAAATTACAATGTTATAAATGTTTCAAAATGCATACAAATTTGATTATTAAAATTTAAAATCGTACTTGAAAGTAAAACCATTGGCTATGTGACATTGAATTTACGTCAGAATTCAAAATCAAATCATACTCGTTAGGACCAATCTGAATAAAAAAATCAAGTATTAAAGTAACAAAAATAACAAAATTTGATTGACTATAAAATACTAACCTTAACAGCTTTTCGAAGATTACCACATTCGAAACGTGACTCAAAATTTAAATAATCAAACCCTGATTTTACGCCTAAATTTCGCTCATCATAATTTGATATCCTAAAAAACATTATTTTCAGTTAGGTTATATATTTCAAAGATAAACGGTTATTGATTTTTTAATTACTGCTGCGGAGAATTGCAAGCGTCGTTTACACTTTCCAATAGATAATCTAAATCATACACGATCATATCACCCGAGTCTCGTCGTTTGGCCACACTTCGCTCTAAGCACGATAACAATTTGTTGCTAATAAAATTACAATATTTATAAAATGAATTAATAATTAAAATTAAATGATTAAATAAATATATTAGGAGAGATACTCCGTTTGAAATGTATCAGTTTTATATAAAAATTACATATAATTTTCACGTATTCAAAAATGAAATAACTTGTCCTTGGAAATTAAATCGAAATTGTAAGACTTAGCTGTATTCATATAATTCTTTATGTTAAATATTTAGCCAATGGCGAAAATTTAAAACTACTTAATGATAAACATCTTTGTTTATACAGAGAGTATAATATTACTAACTATTAATTAGCTACCTTCAAAATTAAAAAATAAAATATAGTTATAAAGATTAAATTTTTTTTTTAATAGCTTGGTAGAGTATTATAAGTATCTACTATGAGAGATTTACACGTATAATTTAAAATCAAATATCACGTTGTAATAATTTTGACACTAGAAACCTAGTAAAAATAAAATACTTTGATATTATAAATTTATTGTTTTTTTTTCTTGTACTAAAATAATAATTGAAACTCGTAGGTATATTAATAGTTTCAGAAATTAATGTTTGTTAACAAAAATAACGAACGTTGGCAGTATTAACGTATACTGCGTTTTAAATTTTTAACTAACTATTAAAAAAATCGTCCTTACCGGGAAACGTGAACATCGCTATTATACAAGGACTCCAGTGGTTGATCATCATTAATGAATCCTATCCAATCAGGATAGGCGACTTTAACGAAAGGGGAGACGCTGTTGACACGTTTTGCTATATTTAAATATGCAGCCTTATGTGTTTGACATGTCCTCAAGTTGGCCATCAACCCAATTTCATTTTTCTGATAAATATAAATAAATCGTTAATTTTATATATTTTGCTAGTATACTATATAACTAAAAAAAAACACTTATTATTATAAAAAAAATTGATCATAAAATATACATATCACACAAAATGTACTTATTTAGATTAAAGTCCCAACAACTAAAAATAACTTACGTCCGTATTCAAATGATGGTCAATTAGTAGTGGTGTATTAATTCTACTGAAATAAAAAGTATAACATTACTTAATTTTATAACATTTATTCATGGTTGAAATATTATTTTCGGAGAATTTTTAAGAATGTATAATCAACACTTCATATATAGACTTATAACCAGTTTATTAGTAGTTAAATTTGACCAATGGAAATAACTCAATCTAAATTTAATGTATTTTAATTAAAAATGGTTTTGGCTTTTTTCTAAGTTTAAGTAAATATTTTATTTTCAAGTTTTAACTAAATAAACCTATGAATATCACCCATAAATAAAATAATAAATCATAAATGTATCAGTGTCCAACAATATAGTGGGCCGATTGCATTTACCTATTAAATAAATTAATTCTGTTATTCAATAATATTTAATAATTTCCTCGTATGTCCACTCTACATTTTGCTTACTTTAAATATTTATTTAACTTAAGTTTATTGGCTGAATTATGTTTTTGCGTTTCGTTGTTGAATTCTGCAAACAAACGTCCATACCTGTAATAAAATGTGATAAATGTATATAGTGAAAGAACAAACATTTATTTTTAAATTGAGTTAAATAATAATAATACTTAATAGTTTATTTTTATAATATTAATTTAATAACGAAGATAACATAGCTAAGAGAATAATAATAATTAATTATTGTACAAAAATTATTCGTACGGCGCATTGAGTATGCAATTTAGGTACATTATATAATTATACATTGTAGAATATGGAATTATTACTCTATTGCATCTTATATCTTATTTTTAATCATAAATAATTATTATAAGTGATATATATTACGTTCTTACGTTAATATGAGGTCGTCACAATCTTTCCAGTAATTAAAGGGTATTTCAAATTTTACCGATTCAGGTTTTCGGATGATTAAAGGATCTGTTAAATTTTGGACTACACCTATTTCAATATCATCAATATCACTGTCGTCACTGTCACAGCCTGCATATTTATCTGAATCTAAATTTTCAAACAAATTCATATCAGATAATTAAAGAGGTGTATATTAAAAAGTATGCAATTATGCTGTTAATAACGATTTTATTTATATATATATAAGTTAAATTTCAATTTAATTAAGTTTTTTTATAACCAATACAATTATTAAATTATTTTAGTATTTAAATCTTATATATTATAATATATTATATAATATAAATAGATTTTAATACTAACAAAGTAAAATACTAATATGATCTACAATAAAAATTTATTTATATTTATATTTAAATCCAATAAGGTTTTTTTAAATGTTTGACAAGTATTAAAAAAATAATATTATATTATTGTTTTTTTTTTTTTTTTAATGCGATCTTTAAACTATATATTGATATAATATGTTAAATATTGATGGGTGCATACAAATTTAAACAAATCAATTCCAAAATATTAAAATACTAGTCTACATGTTACATTTTATTATTTTAATGTATCTTAAATTTTAAAACACAAAATGCATTTTGTGTTTATTTTGTTAAGTGACATTAATAATGAAATCGTTTTTTGTCCACTTTAAATATGTAAGTGGTTCTGAAAATAAAAAGTGTGTGAAATAATATTGTTGCCAAATCTTTATGTGGTGTGTTGAAAACACTTCTAAAAAAAATTGGACAACAAACAAAGTTTAACTAATCAAATTTTATCTATAATATATCACTAGAAATGTATTAAATGCAGTATTGCTAAGTATTATTTTGATTAATATTTTCAATATATTATATATGTATATTACTCATCCTGGTTCAATTAATAAAGCAAAAAATTATTTCAAATAAATTATTATAATGTTTAACTTACCGTTATCGTTGAGGTTTATATCTCCTAAACTAAAGTTAAGCGCTGATTGGGTTGAACTTAAAGGTAAGAGTAGTAGTTTTTCTTGACAAACATTTATAACTGTACACAATTTTGACATGGCAGAATTATAAACCTGGTCTTCCGGGCAACGAACGCTGAATTGATATAATACATTAAATTTGTTAGACTTTCTTAGTGCTGTCCGTCCATTATCTAAGAACCAATTAACAAGATAAATGTATACAGCTATGTTTGATAAATATTTTAAGATTTAAATATTTAACGTACTAGTATTTGAAATGTGAACCAACACATCCAATGCGGATGAAAATATTTTAGGGTGAGCTTTATTCGCAGTGTATAGTTTTATATTGAATACGTCCAAGGCGTATTGCATGAGCCCAGCACGTATAGCTTTATCACAATTTTCTTCAGTAACTAAAAACGTATATTTAATAATATTTTAACAATTAAATCAAACACAAATTATTAATACCTTTTTTTGTAATGTTTGCTAAAATTACAAGAATCACATATTGTTTATTTTTAATTAAATATTTATGGTTTTCCCTTAGTAGTTTTTCCAATGTTAGCAAAAAACTATCCTTGAGAAGTACGCCAACAATAGTCTCTAAAAATCCAATCTGAATTTTATTAATTCCAATAATAAATAATATTAATTAATTTAAAAAAAAATAACGAACCGTTTTTTGTAATTGTTCTAAAGCATTTCAATAGCGGAGAAATAAATTTAATATTTTTAATGTTGTTTTTTAAATTTTGATGGAACATTTTTGTTGCGTTCAACATTTCAGCATGTTTTGAAAATTTGCTATCTTAAAAAAATACATTTTATGAAGACACACATTTTATCATTATTTTTTTTATTAATTACCTTTTTGTGAAAGTTGTCCTAGAATAAACACTAATTCGTTAAGAAGTACATCAGGCGATCCTACAGACTTTGATTGCAATTCCATTATTGACTTTATAAATATTTTTGTTGCTTCTAATTCTACCAGTTGTTTCAAAAATGTCTTTCTAGTTTGACCTGTACACATTTAATTATATTATAAATTCTTTGTACAACTTTACTAAATACATTATTTTTTAGTCTCTGTGTGTTTACCGGATTTTGGTGCAATACAAGCATGTATTACAGCTGCTAAATTTGTACATGTAGATTTATCTCTAGTTTTCTGGAATATTAAATTAAATAATAAATAAAATTACAAAATAATTTAAAAATTGCATATTTCAGTATCAATACTTAAAAAAATAAACTTTTTAAAACAATATTTATGTAAAATGTAATGTTAAAATAAACAGAGAGACTATTTAACTTATTCCAGTAACATATTTTATGAATCAATTATTGAAACTATCCAAATAAAAAATTGATAATTTCCAACTACACAATGCCATTCTTATTATCAACAATTTAATTTAATTAATGACAATATATTGACTCACAATTATTAATTTCCTTCGTATCAAAAAATTTCTAGAGTCCCATATTCAATATTCAAATTTTCCGTAATTATCTCTGAGGTAGATTTTATAATTTCAAAATTAAACAATTAAATTTCAAAAAAATAATGATCCTTCTTACATACATTTTTAATTCAATGCTCATTCTATTTTTAGTATTTTACCACCATATTCATACTTAAATAAAATAAAAACCACTGAACTTTTTATAATCGTTTAAACCAATTAGCCTAAGCTCAACCTTATTAAAAGTATTTAAAAATGCTTCTAAGTATTGTTGAAGAAAAAAAGTTTTACTCTAATCGCAATTTAGTTTTTTAAATAATTTTTCTATAATCCACCAAATCCATTATAATACAGTAGAAAAATTTGCTTTCTCTTTAAACGAAATAAAATACTATACGGATACCTTAGACGTAAGTGTTTGGCTATATTGGCAGTTAACACGTAGATTCTTTACTTAAATTAAAACTCATCCAACTATCTAGTGATAACGTTATCTTAAAATAACACGCGAAAGATAATTTTTTCTCGGCTCGCTACAGGTAGAAACAATTTTTCGACTTCTTTTGTTATTTTAAATTCTCAATGTATATTTCTTTTAAAATAAATATATTAAATATATTAAATTCGACATTTTTTTTAGCTTAACTGAAAAAAATTAAAAACTATTTAAATAATTAGTGCATTTTATAATATTATTGAACTTATCATTTTATGTGAATATTTTAAACAAAATATTTAGAATTTGACATTTTTCCAAACGCTATAATTCATTTTTAAATTTTAAGTTTTAACTCACTGGACTAGAGCCAACGTTTACTAGTCAAAGAAAACCAATTGAATCTTATGGTTATTATTTACCCAAGTTGTTCGTCACAGAAAAACTATTAATTATATGTCTGAGTCGTTACAAAATTATATTACATTATTGCTTATGTGAAATGGATCTATTTAAATCGAAGATGGACCTACTTGGTATTAAATTATTCAGAACATTTCTTGTAATTAAGAATTTAATTTTGTATCAAGCTTTTTTTTAAAACAACAAAATTAATTAATGAAATCAAATTATTATTTTGATTAAAAGAAACGAATGTAATATATTTAACTATAGATTTATTTTCCATAAAAATTTCTTTCGTTTGATGTGACGTTATGTATAAATACTAAACGTAGAATTATATAACAAGATGCCAAAAACACTCGTTACCCGATATTATTTCACTAGAAGTTCATTAAAAATAGAAACAGTGTAGCTGTAATTATAATTTTCTGGTTTAGTTTTTGAAATTTACGGTAGTACCCGAGAGCTTTTCATTTTTGGTATCTTACGCATAAATAAGGTCATTTGTCGTTATGCTTCAGAAATGATTGGTCGATATTTTGGTTATTGTATCGTGTGAATTGTAAAACATACTACTAACAGTTTACCGTCATTGATACAATATAAAATATAAACCTATCATCGAATGTTATTTATTTATTTTTATTAAATAATTTAATTTCAAGTATATACATTAGGTTTTTAAAATGCTATATATAGATAATAGAATTACTATATACGTACGTACGAAGTACCTAATAATTCAAACAGTCTCGTCTTTTTGAGTTAAATACCTCTTATTATGGACACATACTGTAATTATAAACATTTATTTTCATCTTTAAACTATGAGTGATAATGTTTTAGTACTATTATATTCGTTTACTAAATGTCATTATATTATACATCACACGGTAGTATAATTCGCATACTTAATGTAAACATCACATGTAACAGGTTTACTTATCGTCGACGTATAACATGTATTGTATATATATATATATAATAGATATATATGTGATATGATATGATATACGTGTTTGTGTGAGTGTTAAATTAACTTATACACAAAGCACGCATAAATAATGCGTTTCCGTGCGTGTACAAACCGACATGACGTGATGCCGTCCCATTACAAGCGTTATTGATTCTCAAAAACAAATGTAATTTTAGTTCATTAAAAACGGTGAAACATTTTCTTCAACCTATAACTGAATTCCGTCAAAAGGCCCATTTGGCCACTGACACGAAAATCGTTTCCCATAATAAAATATACCTACACTGTATCCATACTACAGAACGCACATACAATTTAATAACATGTATAGGTATAGTGCCAAGTTATAGCATAGAATTGACGAGTAAATATAATATATTAACATTAGATTGGTAGTAAAGCGAAATTAAATAAATCCTAGTATTATATATTCGATAGTTAACATTGTTTAATTAAACCAGCCAGTTTAATTAAACTATATAGTAATTCGATAATAGAATAAATTTTCTGAAAAATAAATTAACGAATCGGCTTTTCCTTGATATTAAGTTTTTCAATTTATTTAAACCCAACAAGACAAGACTATACAAATAGTTAATTTTTATCTTATTCTAACTCAATAATAAATTCTTTATCAAGTATACAATAAATAAATTAAAATGTGTTAAAATGTAAATAATCATAGTTACTTTTGAAATAAATTATAAAATTATTTCAGTAAAATTATAGACTCATATTAATTTGTATTTATATTTATATTTAAACTTTCTTATTCTCAATTGTTCTATGTACCTAGGTTTAAAGTACAAAAATAAATAATAATACAAATAAAAATTACAAATATATTATTCATTTTAGAATTGCGAAGTTTTTATAATTTGTCGTTTTCTTGAAAAGTTTATTTTTAAATGGTAAAATTGGATAAGTTTCATTCAATAACTCTATAAGCTATTAAATGAACACAAAATTCAATCACTATTTTAATCATTATTTTCTAATATTAAGATACCCATTCTAATAGCTCACCCTATTATTGATTTATTGATACCTATATCAAAATTATTATTTATATGAAATACTTGAATATTTAGATACTTTGACAAAAATATATTTTACCCATTACATAACGACTTAAATTCCAAAACTGTTGAAAATGTTTAATATTTTTTTTTTCCTGGTATAACCGACGACGCCACGGGATCTGCTTTCGCATTGCTTCCGCGGCGCCGCCATCGTTTATTGACAATATCAAATAATTAGACATACATGGGGGGTAGACGGTACAGCTCCCCGAATTAACCTCCGTTCATTCATTTTCAAATGTTTAATATATTATCTTTTACTACTTAACAATATACTAGGAAATAAATCGGTTTTACATAATAATAATACACAGAGACGTAGCATTGGAGCTATTATGATGTTAAGTCCCAAAATATTCATTTAATAAACAGATAAATATTTGTTTTCATAATTTTATGCATATATTAATATTAATAGAACACCCTTAACCTTTGCATGCTGAAAATAACGCAGTCCGTGCTAAATCGAACGACAGTTAATTTATAATGCAACTGTTTAAAAGTACATGCAAAATATACGACCGAGACGCGTGCCAGGCAATATAGTTTTTTTTCCCCACAAGCTATACACGTACTTTTATATAATATGACCGTCAAAAATCCGAAACATTATCAAAATAGAATACTATATTTTTCTTACTCTATTATTATTATTATTATTATTATTATTAAATATTATTATTGCCACCCTGGGTGAAACAATTTTTTACGGTCTTTACACCAGTGTATTTGTTTTTCTCTAATTTTTTTTCTTATTATTATTACTATTATTATGTTTCTTTTTCATGCTCAGTCAATCATGCAGTAATTTACCATACGAAAACCGTTTTAAATTTGGCTAAGGCTGTTCCGTTTTGGCGGATTCAGTTAGATTTCCTGTGTGATGGCTGTTCCACGTAATATGTAATGAGAATGGACGTGCGTGTATTTAATTTTAATGGTGTTCGTCCTTCTGCCTATCGCTGCAGAGACGCCACTAAAAATACACAGTTATTATTTACTTGTATCATGGTCCACTCACTTCCTTACCACGGAGCTCGGACATTGCAAAATACGCGTACGTTTTAATAATTGTCACCAAAAGCCTCGGGCAATCAGACACAGACGCGCGGCGCGTATGTGTGTTTGTGTGGTCTCGAGCCAATAGCCGTGTCATTTAATTAGCGCGTTGTTTAAGAAATAAAAACGTATCCGATAAACGTTCGCTTTGTATATAATTTTCAACGGGAAAACAGACATTATATAGCTAACATTGGTCTAACCGTATACAATACAACAATATTAACGGAACGAAAACGAAATCTCTCAATATACTCATCATAATATTATGTTTTTCAAAGAACGTAATGTCCTGTGTTAAATCGGAATTTATAATAATTTACGATACCGGCAATGCATGTACATTGCACCTATTATAACCACATTTATAACACTTATGCGGTGTTACTGTAATCTATTAACATTTAACATTAAATGTTTTTGAAAAATTAACTATCGGTTCGATGTTTGATACTTTATTTTTATTTTTTACTGATATTGTCAGAGAATTTTATTGAAAATAAAAATTAGTACATATAAAAACTCAAATAATATTTAAAATTAGATACAAAAATTTCTCGTAAAATGGAATATATATTGATAAAATTTATCCAGTATATTATAATGTGTATATTATATATTATTATTATTATTAAAATATGTTGGATATAATATAATATTATATATAATATTAGTTATGATTTAATTTTGTTTATGAAAAGAATAACATAATTGGTAAAATATACGATACATATTATATGGGATATGAAATAAGTTTTTATAAATTTAGAATGATTAGATAAATGTTTAAATCGAAGATACAAAATATGTACTTACTAAATATTAGACAAATACTTCATTAGAAATATATACGTCATATTGTTTTATTCTAACTTGAATAATTAATTTAAATAGGAGTTAATAACAAAAAATCAAGACATATATATAATAACTAAATAATACATAAATATATTTTAATGGGTATAAATATATTAATACTCTAAGTAAATTTCAATTAATTTGACAGTATCATTTTTTATTTTTTACTGAACTCTACCCAGATTAAATTGTATAAATATATTTAAAACATAATTAAAATGATTACATTCTGAACATTAAAATTTGAATTTTCGCAATTTCGCTCTATATACTAGATAATTGCTTTCTAAGATAAAATTATAAAAACATTTCAAGTGTAAAATTAATTAAATTAATTTTCTTTTAGAAGATAGCAAGATTGTTTTTTTAGAATACAGACATTAACGGTCTATTTCCTACAGATTTCTTAACAAAACTTTCAGTTTACTTAAGTATTATAATAATAAATTCAAATAATTTAGTTTTTGGTTTTATTTCGATTTAAAAAAAGCATAAAAACGTATTATTTTAAAATTATAATGCAAATAAGGTTTTAATTTTTCAATTTACAATAAACTACGTTATTAAATTGTTTCGATCTATAAATAAATAAATAAACTATATAATGGTTATGTTATTTCTTAGATATGATTAGTGTGAATAGATAAAATATTACAATAATTATAAAAAACAGTTTTAAGAGGAAAAAATTATTTAAAATGACAATTTTAAAAATAAAACATTTAATTGGTCATTTACCATCGTTATACTGACATTTCAGAAATAACATTTATCACTCTGTTGGTTAAAAATATACAGGAGTCAGGAAGTATAATTTTTAAAGGCCCGAATTTATGATTCATTGATAGCATTTTAAATTCACAAACTTCATCAACAATTTTACTGTATTACACAAAATGTGTTATTACTAAATTTAAGCGGAAGATAATGTATTAATATTTAATGTTTTTGTATTTTCATGTACATAAAAATTAAAACTAATTAGATAATTAATTTCCCAAACATAGAAATTGTATGTCAAGTATTAATACTGAAAACTGCTATTATTGGATATTTTTCAAAAAGTATAAAATACAACTATTTTTTCTAATGAAATTTTATGTATTTACATTACACACTGGTAAATATAAAATGTAAATACATTTTATGAATGTTTATCACTTACAAAAACAAACACTTTTAAATGAGTAAATAAAATAATGTAAAAACGATTTTTAAGACTAAAATACTTAAAAAAAATAATAACTTGTATTATTTAGTTACTTTTTTGAGAAATTAATTATGTTAATACTTACTTCAAATAATTTCACGATATCCACCATTCGCTCTGATCTAGTTTTTCGAAGAATATTCAACGATTTAGCTTTGACGTTTTTATCTAAAATGAAAAATATATTCATTCTTTTGGATATAATAAGTCAAAATTGTATTTAATAGACATAAAATAAGTAATACGATTGATATGTAAATTAAATTAGAGCACCGACAAGACGTATAGTTTATTTTCTACATTTAAATAAATTGAGTAATTTATTAATTTTTTTTTTTAATTGGATACTTAATTAATTTAATTATTATAAAAATGTTTTGGTAAATACAAAATAATTCATGTTAAAATGAATTTAGTATAACAATACGTCATTTTACTCTTAACTATACAAAAAAATAATTTGGTTAGTTTATTTGTATTTCGTAATAGTTATTAATGTGTGCAGAAAAAGTTATACATTTTATATTATTATTATAATTTTTAATCATGAATATAATGAAATAATAGCTTAGTATTTATGCATGGATAATATATTTTTTGAATTTTCGAATGAATCATAAATTAAAAATTGAAATAATTGTATCAAAAATAATAGTTAATAATTTACCTAAAATGTTTAAAAATTAAACCAATAAAATGTAGTGAATAAATATTTTGAAATCGTTAATTTTAGACCATATATTTATAACCATAGAGAATGGTTGGTTTCTAGTAGTAAATTTACTTTAGACGATACTTTTAGTTAAAAGTATGAAATTTCTAATACATTTCTAAATTGAAAAAATTAAAGAAAAACTAGGAGAAAACAATGAAATTTACACAACAAAGGTTTTTGACAAATTTGATTTAATTTTTTGTATTTCATATAATTCAGAAAGTAATAATCGTAAATACTTATATTTCACCCAAACATGTATGTATTAATATATACTAGAGATGTTATTATAGTTTTTGAATATAGATATTTAAAATCTTTTTGACTGGACTGAAAAATTATTGTTTCATATCAGTTTTTTTAATTTATAACATCTATAATTTTATTGTTTTTTAGTTAATAATATTGAAATTCAATAAGTAAAAATTCTTCATAAGTTTTTTAAAGATCTCAAAAATATATAAGTGCTATTTTTATATAAGCATTTTTACATATTGTGACTATATTCGTCAAAATCAAAAATAAATGCTTATTATTTTGCAGTTTAATTTAATAGATTATTAACGTTTTCAATTATAATAATACCTAAAAATTGAATATTTTGTACACGACTCCCTATAAGTTGTTCTTATAGAAATGAAAAAAAAATATATGTAAATAATATATAGAAAAAATACTTTTTTTTAGCATTCGAAGAAAATTGAAAATTGAATGAAAAATAAAGATTTTTCTTTCATTGATTTTAGTTTTTTTTTTTCGTAATTAAAAAATAAAACTATTTAATATTCATCATTATTTTTAATATTTCTTAGTTCCTAAATATACACATTGAAATGTTTGAAATAATAAACTATTAGACTAATTATTGGTAATCTGTTTATACCTTGAACTTATTCACATCATTTATAAGTTATATTATGGAATATTTTTGAAAAAAATTAATTCATTCTACTGTACTGTTCTTTGAAATATAGGCTAATTCAAATATTTAATTCACTCAGAATCCTTTTACGTTTACAGTGATTTACCTATCATCGTAAACCTATACTACACAACAGAAATGAGTTCTAGAGTTATTTAAAATTAAGTTATTCCTACATTAAATTTGACGGAATCCATAAAAAGAATATCTTTGTATCTAATGATAGGTATACAATATACAAGATAATTTTATTATTTTCAAATTGTCTTAAAAATGTGTACATTTAATACATGCAATAATCTCAAACAAAAAATAATATAATAAGTAATAATATTTTATAAACAAAAAAGTATTTTAATTTTACCAGAACTATTACAACACGTACATTACTTATTATTACTTAGTAACTGAAATATCACTTTAACATCAAACTATAGATAAAGACAAAATATTTCTTATGTTTCACTAGTTCATATTATGATTTATAGTCATTCGAAAATAATGATATAATAATAATAAATGGTTGTCAGATAACCAAAAAGTAAATTAAAATTGTTCTTATCTTACCATGAAAATAAATACAACTATAAATTGTAAATGAAACAAGTCCAGATAATATGGAATCCCATATCTAATTTATACTGATTAATATTAATATAAATAAAATAGTAAGTATATTGATAAAACAACTATTTTTACATTAAGTTTGTTAAACTTTTGAACCAAGTTGTTCATTATAATATAATATCCGAATTAAATAACAATTTATACAAACTGTTTATAGGATAATGTTTTTGTAAAATGTATATATAATATTTAAATATTATTGAAATATTTAAAATTATAATGATCAATAATAATTTATTAAATATGCACATGTCATATTTATAGTAAATACTCGTATGGTTTATACAATCCGGTACATTAGTTGACTATAGTTAAGCGGTCGTTAAGAGTAGAATTTAAAATTTCGTTTCATAAAATAATATCGACTAAATATTTCCATATGAGTAAAATAATTTAGGGTAGAAAATTTGAGATTTGCCTAAAGTGCGTCTACCCAATATGGTTCAACGTTTAAACGGTCTAGCCCACGACTACGCAGGCACAGCGTATAATAATAATAATAATATTATTATTATGCGCCTTTAAGTTCAAATATTAAAAAAGAAACGTTTACCAGAATTGTTGACCCGGCCGTTGATCTTGTGCGCTATCCTCCGTATCTTTTCCAAGTTTTCGGTCGTATGAGCCGTGAGAGGTGCCAGTCGGTCTAGTAGCACGTCCAACACGTGATCGTCACCCGAGATCACCATGGTCTTGGAGTTATTAGAGAACGAAAAGAAAAACAATTTTTATAAATTTTTATGTTTTACGGGCGAATCGATAACGATTTAATTGTTTCAGGTACGACGTAGCGGTGTCAACAAGTCGCGATGAGAACGAAATCGACGACGATGGGTGGTGTGGAATAAAGTTCGGAAAACCGTTAACGGCGATGGAAAAGGGCGACGAAACGTTATAATAATAACGCGCGGAAGTCGCAATGGTTTAAAGTCGAACGTGAAAATCGTGAATGACACCGACGCAGACGGCGTTGACGGTCGCAACACGACGGTTTGGCAAACGGTACGACCGATTCGGCCAGACTGCCAAAATAACGAGGCAGCGCTTGTTTGTAGGTATATAGGTACCATATACGATATAGTTGCGCGCGCGCGTATGTATGTATACAGGATGATAAACCAATCATGCTCTTTCCCGTTTTATCCTTTAACCGCGCCACTCACTCAAATTCTGATTTTCGAAATCCTCAGATTTTGAACTCTACTTGACAAAGAGTCCAGTGGCGATGCCAACTTCATTTTTTTTCAAATAAAAACCCTCTTTTTTATTGTAAATGTTACATATTCGATTTTCATGGAAGGTTTGATGTGTTTCAATCGAAATTTGAATCCTTTTGGTGTGCCGATGATTAATATAATAACTCAGTGAGCGGTTAATAATTTGTGAAAATCTTCCGAGACAAAACGTAGAATAAGCACGTTTGGTGAATCACCCTGTATGATCGCACATACATCGTATGCGTTTTCCTCGTGACGCCACGACAAGTCACGTGTGCTACACAGGGTCTGCTGCTGCTCCCGTCGGCGGTTGTGCTTAATAATAATAATACTATTAATGATGATGATAATGATAATAATAATATTATTATTATTACGCGATTACAGCACTATATACACTCGACCAGACCTGGGCCAAGTGTCCGTCCGGATAAGTTTATCACCGCGCGCGACTGCTATAAATCGACGACTGCAGCAGCGACGATGACGGACGTTGGTCGGATTTTTTTTTTATTATTATTATCGTCGTTATTAGTATTACTATATTGTCGTTGTATGAATTGTTTTATTTTTCATTTACAAATTGTGTACAGCTGCAGTGAATGATAAAATTGCTGTATGTCAACACGTACGTATAATATTAGAAACACGTTTAAGTTTTATCGACTGGCGCGGCACCCGCGGTTGTTATAACATTTTAGAAAATTAATTCCGCGTGTGATTTCACACACACACACACACACACACACACACACACACACACACACTAGTATTATAATATAGCAGTAGTATTTTATTTTTCAATTCTACATCAACAATAACAATGTTTACACGTGAATTAGTGTTAACAACATTATCGATGGATTAGAACAACGTGCGACATATTTAACGACGAAACAGTTTAAAAATAAATATATACAGCTTCTTAGGCGTTTTTAATTATATTAATACACTTACATTATAATCAATAACATTTACAAAGAAAATATGCGGACATTTGGTTGAAATTTTAGGGGGGCTATAATAATCCAATGTAAAGTGACCCGCGGGGGCTTTTTAGCAAATTAAGTTTCGATTTTGGGGGCTATTAAAATATTTAGGGGGGCTAAGCCCCCCCCCCCCCCGATGTCCGCCTATGAAAAAGAAGTAGGTATATACAAACATAATATCCTGAAAGTATATTCATCTGATTTGACCATACTTTATGAACTGTTGCTGACCATTATATGACTAAACACAGTTTGGTATACTTTAATATCTTATTAGATATATAAAATACGAATAGACAAAACTAAAAATAAGAGTATAAATGTCGTAAAAATTATAACATTTTATAGTACTCATAGTTATAATAATTTCGTTTTATCATGTCTTCAACGGCATGACAAATCTTGGGACGAAATACAGTTGAACATTATATAAAAAACACTATACATAAAAATATCTTTGTGAAAGAAAAGTCACATTACATTTTAATCTCAAACTTGATGTTATACATACATTTCGTTTAATATGAAATTGGAATTCATATTAAAAAAAAAACTTATTTATAATTTATATTTAAAGTATACATGTTAATAAAAGTACCTATGAATATTATTACAGTAAAAGTATATTATCAGCTGAATAATAATTGCAATGACTATATAAAATATAAATTAATATTAATGATAGAATTTAGGTAATAATGGTTGTTTTCATTTTTTTTTTTCATCAGAGATTGTTGAATTACAGTTTATTTAAACTAAAATAAACAAGATTAATTGTCTAATTCATATAAGCATTTTATAAGTTAAATTATTATTACCAAAGTTAAAAATTATAATACAAAGTTATATACGTTTTAAAGTTTGGCCAAATCAGAGTAAAGTATCAGTAACATGTATTTATGTTGTATACTACAATTTACAAGTAAATACTACGAAGAAGATACGTACAGTGATCATTGCATTATCATAATGAAAATGTCTACCCATAAAGGTACACACTTGAAATATAATAATAAATAATAAAAGTTACTAATGGACCTAAACTGATAAAATCAAATAGTAAATAAGTATATTGATAAATGATTTATCTATTTATTATTTCATTCCACAAATTAATTTTTTTGGGAAATAATGTACGATAAATGATAATGTACGTATAATATCATAAAATATTATTTTTGAATATTACGGAAATCGAAAAAATAATTAACGTAGTATCAATATATTAATTAATAATCTAAGTTTGTTATAGAAAGCAATTCAAGTGAAAAAAGATCACCTACCTATGTTTTTAATTGTACAGCTAATGGATATTACTAATTATTAATATACAAGTAGATTTTAGATTCTGAACGGAGTGATGAATGTATTGATTTTACAATGATGTGTGTTTTTTTTTTTTTTTTTTTTGTTTTTGTGTCTGTGTACAGCATAACTAGTCGAAATAATGCTTCAATTTCAAACTTTGGGGGTGGTTTCCGATGGCAAAGTGGATATTCTTGGTGCAATAATAGAGGTGAAAAGTAAACATTTTCCAACAGTTTTCAAAAAAATCGAGAAAAACAAAAAAAAATGACAGAAAAACGGGAATTTTTACGCAAAACCAGTTTTCGACAAAATTGAATTATTTATTTTGCTATAACTCAAAAACTAATCGATGTAAACACTTGAAATTTTCACCAAATATTTATATTAGCGTTCTCCATACACAGTTAAATTTTCAAAGAATTTTGACTTTTTTTGAGCTATTTATAGACAATTGAAATTTTTAATTTTTTTTTTAAAATAACGATAAAAATTTTTTTGGCCGGCCAGAAAATCTTGAAAATTTAATACAAGGTTTCTTATAAGTTGTTCTTAAAGTGATAAAAAAAAATCCGAAATCGTTAGTCACGATTTTTTTTTATAAGTGCTTAAAGTTCGAATTTATACGAAATATGTCAAAATTGCGAAAATTTGCAAGTAATTTTGTGGTTAAAAAATCGTAAAATTTTTTTCTTTTATAACTAAGTTTTGAAAATTTGGTACAAGGTGCTCCATACATTTTTCTTCAAATATCTGTAAAAAAAACTCTACCGGACTAAGTCAAAAAATTTTTAGGAGTGTTTGAAATTTAAATTTTTACAAAACCGCGTTAAATAACGGTTTAGCCTCAAACGATTTTTGATATTTGTTGTTATTCAAACAGTATAAATCGTAAATACTTGAAAATTTTACCAGTTATTTAGATTGCCATTTTCTTTACGTGATTTGATTTTCAAAACATTTTGACTTTTTTTGAGCTATTTATAGACAATTGAAATTTTCAATTTTTTTTAATTTTTTTTTATAAATGTTAATAAAAAAAATTTAGCTGGAACAAATTACTTGAAAATTTAATTGAAGGGTCCACATAACTTGTTCTAACTCTCATTCAAAAATTATAAAAATACACAGGCACAATTTTTTTTTATTAGCATTTGAAGTTCAAATATTGACAAAAATTCGTCAAAATCATGAATATTTTCACTTTTTGGTAGTTAAAAATTTATAAATATTTTTCTATCAAAAGATAAGAATTGAAAATTTAATACTATGCTGTCCATAAGTTAAGCTTAGAATAATTATAAAAAAGTTTGAGGATTATTCAATTAAAACAATTTTACGAGTGTTTAAAGTTTTAATTTTAATTTGAAATCAAAAATACGCGTGTAAAATAACGTTTTACTAATAAATAATTTTCGATTTTTTTATAATATATTCTAGACTGACAAATCATCTCCGTTCATAATCGTTTTTCGTATACAATGATACCTATCATTGCATTCAAATTTAACCTACCCTAGTCTGAGGTCCATCCCACCCCCTAATGTACAGCAGAGCGATACTCACTTACCCGCTTTTTTTTTAAATAATGGGCCTATGTTTAGAAATTATTATAGCTATGTTTCATTTAAAATTATATCTATACAAAAAATTATCATGTTTTATTTAACTATTTTGAACTATTTAAAATTACTCTTTTTTTTATGATTCGGTATTATTATGCATTTATAGGTACGTTTATATTTATATATTATATAATTTAATACTAAAACAATAAACCATTAAACAAATATGAAACTAATTGAATTTTATTTCTGAATTGCACTACAACAATTAAAACCATAATAATTTATAACACTGCAAACTCAAATCTTATCAAGAAATTGGCGGATACAATTTTTTTTAATAATATTTAGATTTTATAGTTTTATAATATTATAAGTTGATTGAGAATTGTCCTATAGTGTTTTTAACCGATATAATTTTCAAAATTTTAGAATAGCTCAAATATATATATATATATACCTATAATATTGACAACAAATAAAATTATATAATAGAATTGAAAAAAAAACACAATAATGAAATAAATCTGAAAACAAATAAAACTAAATATTAATATTTTATTACTCACTTTGGAATTGATTGACTGTGTAAATTGTTCCACCTTTGCAGCCACTCTATTAACAGACGTTGTAGTTTTATTTAAACGAAATTGTTTGCTTAATACGGACACTCTTGCCTGCTCGTTAACTCGTTTATTGGTTGTCAATTTTTTGTTTATCCTTCTTATAGTTTTCTTTTTGTTTGCCATGACGTAAATTTCCACCCCTTATATTTTTGTTAATAATATCACTACTTTACTAATGAACGTATAAATAGTAGAATATTACAATAAACTTAATACTAGTATCGTAAACAATATGTCTAGTTTCTATCGTTGGAAAAATACTGTTAAAAAAAAAATATATCGCATGATCCCCGTTAAACATAACGCTGGTGACGACGCGTTTCCATAGTGAACCAACTTACGGAACACTTATTTTACACAAATGCACCACGCACACTAATACACTGTTTTATAGTGTTGTGAATATATTTCGATTTATTTAAAACTTTGTGCGATTAACAAAAGTAGGTATAATACCATATATAAGTGTAATATTTAAATGTCTACTTTGATTTTTTTTATAAATTAGAAAATAGCTCATTAATTCATTAGTATTTAAGTCTTACTTTTTAAATTAATACCATATTTCATTATTTTCTATTCAGTTATATAGACTAAACATATTATAATACATATTATTGAAAACCTACATTAATACTGGTTATAAGATAGTATTAAATTCGCATACAAAATGTATGAAATTTGTATTTCACTACAAAATAAAAAATACGAATAACTACAAAATAATTTGAAAGATATAAAAGAAATGATTTATGTGATAAAATATAGATTTTTAGTAAAAAAAATTAATGAATACTATGGTATAACATAATCAATGGACAATGAATTAACCTATATTGAACATAAAAACGTATAAATTGCAATGTTTTAAATTAAATTAATAACTTAATAATTTTATTTTTGCCAAAATTATTGATAACATTTGAAACATGATTTTAAATAATATTAAATTTAAAAAGTTAGCTATGTTAATGTAATATGTATACTAACAATTTATTTATGCTTAATCTCATATAATAGTAATTTATTAATACGTACAGTATACCTATATCTACTTATGAAAAAAATTTAGATACGTAAATCAATTTAAGTTTTTTCTTATTTACGGAGTAAAAGTTCTGCTTAAAAAAATAAGGTAATACAATTATTATTATATAATAATTACCTACATAATAATATAAAATATACAATATACAATTATACAATGACCATCAGAGAATACATACAACTTTACAATCATTAAAATTACAATAAAATGCATTATCGATAGTAACAGAATTATCGGTTGGACATTAAGTTATTAACTAGTTAAAGCAGAATGCAATTATTATGATAGTTTTAATATTATAAATTTCTTTAATTCTTATATATATATATATATATTGTTAATTTTAAGATTAGATTTACTTTTTATTTCTAGACAGTCAATGTTATTATTAATTAATTTATGTAAAAAATAAAAATTCAGGTAGGTATTATACTATTATCATATACATTTTTTAATGAGAAAATTTTAAGAAATCTTAAAACTTCATTAAAAAAATTTAAATCTTTTTGAACTCTACAAATATATTATATAAAAAAAAAGATTCTATTTTAATTTAATATTTAAAATAGTAGTCCTAAATATTGTATAATGTTAATATCTCGTATTTAATTCTAAAATAAAAGAAGAAATATTAGTCCAAGGACACACAGCGAATGCGTGTTTATGATATGCAGTAGGTACCAGTATCGAACTTATATTCTATCTTGTATGAATAATTGTATACTTGATTGAGAACAAAAATAATTTCAAAAATATGTACATAGTTAGTCATGCAAAATGTATATTGATACTATACATTTGTATATAAGTTAATGTATATAAAATTAAGAATACCAACGAAGAAAGTTAACAAATATGTACCTAATATTCTATGTATGGAATAATATGAGTATATAATATAAGCATTTCCAAGTGCATTTTACTCGTATACATTTAGAAACCATTTTAAGCTGAAAAAATAAATGTAAAACCACCAACATTTATATCTCAACTTACGAGTAATGGTAATTTGTAAATTCGGACAAAAGGAAAACAAACCAGTTTAATAGTATACAATAAATTAAA
Organism: Schizaphis graminum; assembly: GCA_020882235.1. Lineage (NCBI taxonomy): Eukaryota > Metazoa > Arthropoda > Insecta > Hemiptera > Aphididae > Schizaphis > Schizaphis graminum. The sequence goes on from CM037032.1 coordinate 92,984,951, forward strand.
ATGAGTCATGGTGTCAGGATGGCAAAGTGATGATGTTCATAAAACCGGTGTACATAGAATTTTCTTAAGCCAAGGATAAAATGGCATACTGCTGTACCTAATTTAACAATAAATTTCTTTTCATTGGATGAAACCGAAAAAAACCGGATTTTAATGAAACTTATAATGTTAATGCAGTTCGACATTTTTCAGATTTTATAAAAACGAAGACGACTTAACAACTATCCTTACATAATACATATTAATAAATTGCGTTTAGTGTAAAATCTCAAATAAATGAGACCACGAAGTTACGAAATACTAAAACATTGAATATACTATACTTATTTGATGAAAAATTATATTTTCGATGCATTTGAAGTTTTATGACAGTATGACCTTAACTTTTAGTTTAACGTATACCTATTTAATTTTATGTGTTCTATAGTTATGGCTGCAACAGAGTGATTATTCACTAATAAGCTAATATTTTATGTATAATACTATAATCATTAATCAGTAATTTGGTTAAATTGCCAAATATTAAGTAATAAAGTACTTTGATGATAATATGATATAATTTATATACAACTAATCTTTATTAAATTTGTTGTCTAATAATATAACAGTGTAAAAAAAAAATTTAATTTATATTAAAATACTAACATTTTGATTATCTTAAGTAATTACATTTAATTACTTACTAAAAATATGTACGTAATAAGCATCCATAAATAAATTCTCACTCAAAAATAATAATAAAGCTTAAACGTAAACAGATTTAACATATTTTGTTATTGGTACAGGTTAGGTTATTTTAATTCGTATTTTAAATTTTTGAGAATTATTCATTTATAATAATTAATATATATTAATAATATATTTATGATAATTCATATTAATATATAAATCAATATAATATACTCAATTTATTATAGTGGCATGTGTAAATTGAGTTGCATATATTATTGCGCCTTATCAGTAACCATAACTAAAATTAAAAAAATTCTAGCTTCGAAAATACTTGGGTGTGTAGTATGCGTATGTTGTGAACAATTTCTACGATATAAGCCTAAAGACAAAGTTACAATAAGGTATTAAGTGTAATAAGAAATCACCAACAATTGTAACCATCATATATTCGTATAGATAATAGTTTACTGTACATTTAATTATGTATTTTAATAGTATTTCGTAATATAACCTGATCACACGAATAGGTACGTTTAACTACATTAATAAATGATTAAACAAATTTTCGATGTTGCAATTACATAACAATTATTGTATATGCAGCGTAACATAATATACTCAATATTCATGTCGACATGAATTTTAAAGTAACTTAATTTGACATTTAGTTATAGGTGAATGATCGGTTTCGTGAAAGTGCCAACCAAAGATATTTTTTCACAGAAAATAATTTTATCTATAACGTTAAGTCAACCCCAACGATAACAATAAATTCGCCCGTGTTCAATGTGTGTGCGCCACTGTAGACACGCCGCGTGCCACTGCTGGCCTTTTACGATTGCACAAACCTTTACAAGTCATGAGGTTGTATACATTAATGACAATACCGTGATTTTTGTACATTTGTTTTCCGTCAGTGAAATAATATCTTTCGGTAAGTTATTATTTCACAATATTTTGTTTGTCATTTAATTGTATAGTGTTGTGACTACGTACCCACAATCATTATTATAACATACCTAAAAGCAATGTATGCCTTCTGCTGCCGTTGCTGTATGAGTGTAATAGTTGTACTACTGCAGTCAAGTAAAAGCTTTCCCAATAATAACTGTAATAGACTGAACCTAAATAATTAATGTTTACAATTAATATTTTACCATTACAAGTGTAATATGCATTTATGTCGATGATGTTGTATTATACTAATTATTACTAACGACGTCTATACCATTATACTTCTAAAGTCGATTACAATAACCTATACCTACTGCTCGCCCAAACAAACACCGAATACCTGAATAATTTAATAACAGCTTAAGAATTAGTAATTACTATTATTTATCATGTTATTTTATATAAAAAAAAATAATCGATGTCTACCCGATTATAGAAGGTTTTATTATTTTTTCTTATTAAATTTGTACAAGTACATGAAATATCCGAACTACAGTAAAATTTTCATTCACGTTGTGTTTTTGTGTTTAATGATTTCTTAATTTTTATAGTTAAAGTATCGTATATTTATTACCAATATATTTTCCCTATTTTAAATTACAAGCTTAATTAATATTGTTCTATATATTCTACATATTTCTATGCTATTTTTAATGTAAGTAATTAATTGTATGTATATCTTGTTAATAAAATAATAAAGTAATAATATATAAATTATCTGTACTTACTACTGTACAAAATAATATGTATAATCTACTGATAAATACTAAATTATGCAGGCTTGTAGCCAATTATTTAATCATTGTAATATGTTTTATACAAAATATATTTCTAATTTTGTTAGATGATACTGTTATAACTTTTTTGTGAATAATATTATTTATTGAGAATTAAAAATGTAAAAATAATCAAAACAAATTGATAATTTCATTACTAAATATTACGAAAAGAATATTGTATATAAAAAAATAATCATAATAATATGAGTACATAAATGTATCTAGTTTATTATAGCATAATATTGGACTGTAGTCAACTTTTTGACTCATGCTAAGATTTTAGATCAACTTAAATTATACATTATAATTATTTATCATTTTTTTTTCTAAATTGACAAATTAAAATCTAATCAGTGACCAACTAAAATAATTTATTTTTACAAGCATTGAACCCTTAAATTAATTAATATTGTTCAAAATAACATATTTTACATCGCATGATAATACATACATTTTTATTTTTTACGTTAGAAATTGTTTAAAATAGGCCAATTAATGGAAACTACAAAAATTATATAATCTATTATTATAATAATAACAAAATGTAGTTAAAATTATTCTAAAAAAATCTGTTCCTGTGTATATCAAACAGACAATAAAATAATATTTCAGTGCCATTTAAAATTGTAATATGAAGAAATGTGTGCAAAGTTCAAGTAAAAAAAAGCGGGTAAGTGAGTATCGCTCTGCTGTACATTAAGGGGTGGGGTAGACCTCGGACTAGGGTAGGTTAAATTTGAATTCAATGATAGGTATCATTGTATACGCAAAATGATTCTGAACGGAGATGATTTGTCAGTCTGGAATATATTATATTTAAATATTGTCATATATTCTATTTGGAAAAAAATTCACAAATTCAAACACTTAAGTAAAAGTTTCAAGATCTTACGTTTGATAATTTTTTTAAAATAACAAAAATCGAAAATTATTTATTAGTAAAACGTAATTTTACACGCGTATTTTTGATTTCAAATTAAAATTAAAACTTTAAACACTCGTAAAATTTTTTAAATTGAATAATCCTCAAACTTTTTTATAATTATTCTAAGCTTAACTTATGGACAGCATAGTATTAAATTTTCAATTCTTAGCTTTTGATAGTAAAATATTTATAAATTTTTAACTACCATATAGTGAAAAATATTCATGAATTTGACGAATTTTTGTCAATATTTGAACTTCAAATGGTAATAAAAAAAAATTGTGCCTATGTATTTTTATAATTTTTGAATGAGAGTTAGAACAAGTTATGTGGACCCTTCAATTAAATTTTCAAGTGATTTGTCCCAGCCAAATTTTTTTTATCAACATTTATAAAAAAAAAATTGAAAATTTCAATTGTCTATAAATAGCTCAAAAAAAGTCAAAATATTTTGAAAATCAAATCACATAAAGAAAATGGCAATCTAAATAACTGGTAAAATTTTCAAGTATTTACGACTTATACTGTTTGAATAACTACAAATATCAAAAATCGTTTGAGGCTAAACCGTTATTTAACGCGGTTTTGTAAAAATTTAAATTTCAAACACTCATAAAAATTTTTTGTCTGAATCCGAAAGAGTTTTTTTTACAGATATTTGAAGAAAAATGTATGGGAGAACATTTTACCAAATTTTCAAAACTTAGTTATAAAAGAAAAAAATTTTACGATTTCCAACCACAAAATTACTTGCAAATCTTCGCAATTTTGACATATTTCGTATAAATTCGAACTTTAAGTACTTATAAAAAAAAATTGTGACTAACGATTTCGGATTTTTTTTATCACTTTAAGAACAACTTATAAGAAACCTTGTATTAAATTTTCAACATTTTCTGATCGGCCAAAAAAATTTTATCATTATTTAAAAAAAAAATACTTAGAAAAATTAAAAATTTCAATTGTCTATAAATAGTTCAAAAAAATTCAAAATTCTTTGAAAATTTAACTGTGTATGAAGAATGCTAATATAAACATTTAGTGAAAATTTCAAGTATTTACATCAATTAGTTTTTGAGTTTTAGCAAAATAAAAATTTGATTTTGCGTAAAAAATCCCGTTTTTCCGTCATTTTTTTAAGGTTTTTCCCGACTCACTTAAAAAATATTGAAAATTTTTAACTTTTGACCCCCTAAAGTACCAACTAGATTTGATTTCCTTTTCAAAGAGGGACTGAAGTCAAAAATCGAAGCATTTTTACTGCCCCAAATGTTGTCGACAGACACAAAAAAAAAAACAAAAAAAAAAAAAAAACACACATCATTGTAAAATCAATACATTCATTACTCCGTTCAGAATCTAAAATATAGAAATAAAGAAATAAATCTACTACTTATACAAATTTAAATTTGCATCTTCTTTTTAAAATTCACGATTGCACGGAAAAAATAAAGAGTTACTTGCAAGTTACTTGATTAGAATAATTTATATAGGTTTATATAAGTCAACTGAATTCACGTAGATGACACTATACCATACTTGGTAGTTTGTATTACTCCATACTCTGCATACTCTATAGTCTATAGTTATTTTATTACGTAAAAAATATATTGTACATAAAATGAAAATTTAAAATGTATCTATTTTATAAGTTACAATTCTATATTATCATGTATATAATATTTATATACCTTTAACCTTATACCCGGTATACAAAATATAAATAAAGTTATATTAGTTATAAAAAATAATATTATACTAGTAATAAAGGCAATAGTTACTTGAAAAATATGAATCATGAGTAGGTATATTAATCTAAGACTTACAATAGTGGTTTTCAGCGTGGTGATTTCAGATATGACCTTAACGTCAAAAATAAGTAAAAATATTGTTGGTATCTAGTATTACGGAAAATATTTGGTATCTAGGAAAATATGTAATTTGATTTAATTTTATGATTAATGGTACGAATGAGAGTGATTGCAACATCAAAACCAGTCATTAACATAATATTAAACATCAATTAAATAAACACATTTGTATTGAAATATTTATTTTAAATATTATAAAATATAAGCTATTAAAATCCTGAATAACTAATTTTAAAAACTCATCAAACATCGGTAACTTAAAATTAACTTTAAAAAAAAAATGACTTAATTTTCTACTATAAATTATTGCAGTTGAGTTAATTTAATTTCCATTTATTGCCATTTTATAAGATTACGATTTTTCAAATGTATAAAAAATGTCCTTAGTGATCACCTAAATAAAATACAATTATAAAATAACAAATGAATATACGTTAATTAATGCATTGAATTATATACTACAACAATAACAACCAATGGAAATCAATTTCCTTTCTATGAGGTATACCTACTGTTGAGTCTTATACTCTTATGGTAGTGGTTTTAGTTAGAACACCGCTAATGACCTTGAACTTGCATTGGGATTTTTAAAATATAATATTTAATTATTTTATATATGATTCTTACTAATCATGTAAATCATTATAATATATTAAGTATGTAAGGAAAATAATATAAATATAATATTATGTAATATCGAGCAAGGATATAATATATTATGTTATAAATTAATTTAAAAAACGTGTTATTTTCCATCCAAAATAATTTATTGGTTACAATAAATATTATAATTCTTTTAAACATGTACTTAAATTACGTGTATGTAAAAAAACAAAGTATGACTTTTGCAAAGCTGTATTGCATTAAACATAACAAGATGTATTATAATATTGTATAAATGTGTGTTGTGTTAGGCATTTGTTCATTAAGAATTATAGTTAGGTATGGGTAATGGGTATTGGATACATTGTACCAATATAAGATCTTTTATCGCAACAGTTAATCATAGTAAATAATATAATCATTATTAGTATGTTTTTGTATGATTGTGTATGTATTTTTAGTAAATTTTTACTTTTATAATAAATCATAGAATACATATACTTTTAATAGATCGTTTATTGATTTTTATTAAATTTTAATAGTCGGTTCATATTTACAGTGGATAAACACTAACATATTTAGGTGTTTTTAACTTTATTTTTCTTGATTTAAGTTTACAATTAAAAAAAAAATAACAAAATGTTGGTAAATATTAATAAATAGTAAAGAGTATGCCGATAACATCTTCGGATAAAACTGGTTTTAAAATAAATTCAAATCTATATGAGTTATAGTATGTTAGCGTGTTAAACACAAGTAATGATATAATATGAATATGATCATCAATAATATTTCGTATTTTTAGTAAGTTTATAAAATTAAAATAATAATATATTATATTCGACTAAAATTATATTCCATAAAAAGTATATATATTTAAAATTTCCCATGAAAAAATATTAGTCGACCATCAATGATGATAGAACATGCAATTCAAACATATTTGCCATCCGTCAACTGACAATAATAGCGTATAGATTCGAAAAAAAATACACACACATTTTATAACAAACCTTTATGTTGTAGTTTAATAAATTAAAATCCTATTTCATTTAAATCATTACTGATGTTTCTCGTAAAAAAAATATTATGTATTATTGTCTTGTATGGTAATTATAGATATAGATGAGTCGTCAAGGATTTACAAAAAATATATATATTTAAATAAAAAGGTTGACGACTATTTTAAATTATTACTGAAACTTTTAGATATCCCTGTAAATACGAGTATATTACTATTAATTTTACTAGTCCTTCGAATAAATTACAAAATATTATTGTTCTTAATATTTTTTTTTAAATGTATACAAAATACTAAAATACTGCACTTGAATAAAAAATTAGTATTTATTATATTTTCACCAATTAGCTAAATCATTAACCGTTATTAAAAGCAAAATAAAAATATTTTTCCAGATACTATAGGTATCAAAAAATCAATAAGATTTCAAAAACACAATAAATGAGTATTAAATTATTACAATACATAATAACATATAATGCAAAACTTGTTTTTGTTAAATAAAATTGAAAACTATAATAGCCTATAAATTATCTTACTATTTTATTTAAATCTATAACTCCCTTCTATAACACTATTAGTTCACTCTTGACCCTGAAATTAAATTATCATTACGTTCATATTAGAGAGTTTGTACATTTCCTGAGTCAACATGCTTCCACCTTTAGGGTATATGCTTTTAATATTTTTATTTAATGTACTTCAAGACTTTGAATCGTCTATAACCTAAATTATATAAATTTAAGACTCATTGTTTTTATAACCACATACAAATAACCATTTCAATGTCAACAAAATATTTAAAATATTTTTAAATTTTAAATTTATTTTTCGTGATTTATTATGATATAAGTATGATTAAACATAACAAATCTGATTAGTTGAGAATGTGAAGGTTTTGTTTACATGACATAGACGTACAAGAAAAAAATGGAAAAAGCGAATAACATATTTACATACTTTAAACGAATATTTAAACAATACATATTGCTAAATTGCTTAATCGTTAATAGTTATATATTACTTTCCGAAAAGTTAACACAGTAATGTGTTTAGTTTTTTAGTTTTTAAGATAAGACACCGGTTACAGACTGAGGACATGGAATATTTCGTTCCTTTTCGTTCTACAAGAAAATTGTGATCTGGCTATGGAGTATGGACTTGGGTTAGATTAAATAATATATACCTAAATAACGTCAATTGATTCATAAAAAATAGTATAGGTGTTCACTGTTCAGGTATACAATACTGAAACTATATATATCACAATTTTATTGTTAATATTGTTATTGTTGTATAGTGTGTACCCATCTTTCTCGCGGATATGATAATATAACTAATAATAATAATAATAATTGGAACCCGAATGTTGATGACTTTTGTATTTTCTTTTGAAAAATTAGAAACCTAATAGACGATACTTTTCTGGTTTAAATAAATGTGTTTGTAAAACACACAAATCTACATAAATAATTTTCATTTTACATTTTTTTTCGTGTTTAGATCATTTAATGAAATTTTTTACCCAATCAGTAGAATTGAAATGAAAAACTCATCAAAATTTTTAGATATGGATATCACCTGAGAATTATTAAAATGAATTTAATTTTACCGGCCATACCTATATTACAAAAAAATACTTAAAACAAATATTAAACATTTTTTTTAGTTTAAAACTAGTTTCAATGCAGTTTCACTCAAATCAAAATACAAATGTATCAATATAAATTATAATTATTATTAATTTAAAAATCAATAAAAAAAATGATTTAATTTAACAGTTTTTTTTAGTGTTTACGAGTGTTTAGATCATACATAGGGCATTTTTTTGTATTTTTCAGCTTATAAATGCATTATTTTAGGATATCAACATCCGGACCACAATAATAATAATAATATTGTCAAGTGTCTAATATGTTTTATAAGTGTCCTTGTCTCGTCGAGCCCGTTGCTGAGAAATAGCGAGAACGCCACCGCGGTGCACACAGCATCGCACACAATCTCCCTACCGGTTCGCCATCGCACTCGTCTGCATATGTGTGTGCGTGCGCGTCTGTGCGGTGTGAGTGTGTGCGCGTGTGTTTTTTTTACAATATTATATATTATTGTTTCCTTACCTGTTTACAGCCGTACCTATATAAACAAAAACCGGTATTAAATAACTTTTAATACCTATCCGGAGACAATTGTGTGTGGTGCTGAACGTGGACCGCGTTCAAATTTTATTTTATTTATTTTCCGTAAAAGTCTTCTGTGGACTTCTTCGCGATGGCTGTAAGTATTTTCCTTTAACTGTAACCTGAAATATTATAATACCTATTATAGTATTTTTAATGTAGAATAATACATCTGATGAACTGAATAATATTATATACTATGGACGAATGCACGATATTATTTTTACTATACAAAACCAGAAAATAATAACAAAAAAAAACTATTCGTTTATTTTATATTTTTTCAATTATAACAATGTAAAAATAACAATTTTTTCTTTGTAATATTTTTACGAAAATTCCTTATAATATATTAGTCATTTTATGAATCGGTACACATAAATACTCGTAAACTTAAATACTGTTTAGATTTTAGATTATCAATTTACCTATAACTAAGACTGATTTTAACTTACCAACATTCTAATACAAACAATCTAAAAATTAAAAAAACATTCTATTAATATACTAGATTAAAAAATAATTTGATTATAGTTTCTAACACTTAAATAATCTATGTTCAATATTTGTATTAATTGTCTTGAAAAATTCTGGACATTCATTGTAAAATATAGCTCAAAAATTTAGAAGGAGTTATTCGTTTAAATTTCAATTGTATTTAATCTATTAACATTTAGTTGCATTAAGTAAAAGGTAGTATATATCTAGATTTTAATCACTTAAGCCAATATTATATGGGTTATGGGTGGTTACCTGTTGTGTTTTTTTTAAGAATTTTACAATAATGTACATTACACCTTAGACCTACTGTTAAGATCTAAGAGTGAATGTATACTAGTACATTTGCACATTTATCTATATGTTTAATCTTTGAACAAAATGTGTATAAACACATTGTATTATTATTTATTGTAATCAAATATTTTCTACTATTATTAATAAGTATAAATAAATAAGCACCTACTATAATAGGATGGTATAAAAAGATTTATGTTCAACAGAGACTTCGATCAACAGCACTCTGGTTTTAAACAAATTAATGACTATTACTATATATCAGAAGTGTTTAAAATTCTATATATTTTCTTTATTTTTAAAATTAAAGAAAATCGACCGATAAAACTTAAAATTCAATAAAAAAAGAAATTCTCTTATAAAAATATTAATGATTAAAATTGATGTTTAAATAAATGTTCTACAAAAATTATGTTTATCATACTTCATTTGTTAATTAATTAAGTATATTGCACTAATTAAAATATACTGTATTTGTTAATACATTTCATAAAGTTAAAAAGAACTTGTCCAACAAGTTATAATTATAAATATATACATTTTTATAATATTATATATTATTGAAGAAATAAATATGTACTAGAATTAATATGTTAGTAACTAACATTTTGTTAGTTTATGTTTATAAAGTTCACAATTTAGTATAATAAGTGCAATTTTTTAAAATATAATTCATTAAATAATAGTAATATATAACGATTTATTTATTTATTTTGCAAAGAATATAAATATTTAATTGGTACATATTATATATAAAATAATACTACTAAACCGTACTAAATACTTCATTTTTTATAAAAATTTTGTAATATTATAGTAGGTAGATAGTTAACTAATTAAATTTTTTTAAATATCTTTTTCGTATTATTTTTGAATTCTACATCATAGATTTATGTTTTGAAATAATGATTATTTTTAAGCTAAAAGTAACTTCATACAACTAAAAAGTAATTTAAGTTTGTTGATATTATAAGTTTATTATGAAAACCATTCTTTGATTATACAATAACATTTTAATGATTTTTTTTCTAATGCATATATTAAAATATTGGGAATTTGCCATATTTTATAATGTAAAAATTTAACATTTCATATTAGTTGTGAATGATATAATATTTTCGATTCATAAAAGGTTTGGAACAAATTTGACCTACATAGTCGAAATCATCAAATTTAGCAACAAGCCTTATTATGTTTGTGTGATCATCACGATAGCGTTGGTGGATAATATCCATATTATAACCGAATAATATCTTATTATGAAACGATCATTTTCCGTTCAGCGAACCGTACAACAAGCAACAATAATGATTGTCAGACCTCTAAATTTAAGGTCAACAGTAATAGAATGGAAAAAAGTCAAATTTCAATCATTTTACTGCACTCACCATTTATAGAATACGTATATCATAAAAATAATAACTCGAAATAGCTCTATAACTATCATTTCGAAATCAAGCGTCTCTTTGAACCAATATCGATTAAGGATCACTTTAAAAAGGATTATTTATTATTCTTACTAACTTATAACTAAGCAAGCTACGGATATAAATCGCGCATTTAATATATCACTTACCTGTGTAAATAATAATACATGTAGGTACATGTGGTTGTTTATCTAAATGGAATTCGACTCATTTTCTACAATAGTGAACCAAATTGATGTATTTTCAACAAGTATTCTTGTTAGACAACGCCTTATTACATGTTAAGGCGTCACGGAAATGAGTTATGATTACTCCTACGTATATATTATATATGTGCATATTATTAACTATTAAATACATGATGGATGTATGGGGAAGATTTAGGAAATCCACAATAAATAGAAACATTATAATTTTCGTGATATGCGAGCAATTTTAAAACTACTTAAAAAGTAATTAAAATTTAAAATATAAAAATAGTAGGTATAACCAAAATACTTTTGAATTTTTATTAATCCTTATAATTAACAATTTTGAGTAGAAAATGAATATACCTACTTATAAAAAAAATGTAATCAATAAGTTATTTATATAATATTTATCTATTATAATATAGAGATTGTGGACAGCGCTATTTTAATGGTCTTATAATGAATAGTAGATTTAGTATGTATTTGTAATACAAATAAGTAATAACACCTTGTAATAAATACTAAATCATTAAAATTTTACTAAAAAATAACTAAGATATTGTTTTAATTAAAATTACAATATTTTAGTTATTGCATATTTTTCAAATTATGTATAATTATTATAATTATTTTAATTATTAAAATATGAATATTAAAACTGGAAAAAAAAATAATCATAACTTATAATACTGTCATTAATAGTAGTTATATTTATCGATAAATAAATAATATAAATATATTTTATAAAAGAAGACTAAAGTTAAATGTAACCGTAGATTGAAAGTACTTTGAAAATACGTAAATAAATACGTTAAGCATTATTCCATCTGAATTGAGAAATCAAATAAATAGTTATCACTAACTACGATCAAAAGGTTAAAATTTATTCTCGATAATTTGACGATGAATGTATGAATGAAAAGCTATGCCAAGAAAATTTATCATCACATCTAGTATTCTTCGTTTCATTGGACTTGATAAACATTTCGATTGACACCGATGATGACAGACAGTTTGAAAATAAAACGTTCAGCTGTTTTGGCAAATCATCTCGCAACCAACACAGACGTAAAGCGTGTCAAAGGTACCTATAAGGTAACCGACCTTTATATAATATTATGTAGATACGTCTAGCGTGATAGTCAATTTTTCAAATATTTAAAATACTCATCGCTTAAGTGCGTCTAAACATCTACTTAATTATTTACTACGAATGGCGACGCAAATTTTTTGGTTCTTATATTGATAGGTACCTATATTATTATTAGGAAGTTTAATATGATTGTTATTTTGCACGTTAAACGAAATATCATATTGTATGTAATAATTAATAACAAACTATGATTTTATGAATGATTATTAGCGCATCTTTCAATTAAAATAATATATCATGTAATAGGTACGTGATAATATAAGATATTATCCTGATTGTGAACGGAATAAAATTAATTTATTAATTCTGGTAGAGCTAAATGTTCAAACGCCCAATGTAAAATTGTTTCTTTTGCTCAATAGTTCCTTTCTGTCTATAAAAATAATTTGGCATACTGACGATGACAATTTAGTTGATTGGATAGAGATAATTTTGCTTTCGTTTCATAATAGTTTTAGATTTACTCACACCAAGGACAAGGTTTTTTCTAATAACATTTAAAATATCATAATCACACGATGATACCTACCGGCTACTACAAGAGAAAAAAGCTAACTTCGTGTATGTCCATAAAACGTGTCTGGACGGCGATTGTATTTATCCTTGTCCGAAATATATTTACACAGTAACCTATGGATATTGGATATTCTTCACATAAAAATGTTAACATGATCTAAATTTACATACTAGTCCCGTAACATCTTCATTTTTTTTCTTTTCGTTTTATGTAATTTATATGAATATATTTTAATAATAAAAACATTTAATATGTTCACTCTTTTTTAGGATATACTACTTGAAAACGTATAGCGCATACCCACTATTTTAATGTAACAAGGTATTTAATATAATATTGATGAAAAAATAATTGATCGTTTGACTAAAATATTTTTATTTATTTTATTTCATTTAAATATGCGAAAATAATGTCAGAAATTTTATAGCTATGATGTAATGATATTCATATGAATATATAATTATGGTGTAGATTTTAAGCTATAAAAAAAAATGACTATAACAAGTTAGCACCCTGTAAGAAACCTAAAATAATATATAATTGACTTAAAATGTTTTACATTGATACACATCTAAGTGATTAGTGCAATGCAGCTTTCAAAAAATAAAATATATAATTTATAATACATAATGTGGGTTTAACTTATAAAATTAAGTTTTAATAGTTATTATTCCAAATTATTCCAGTTGCTATTTCAAAATATGTCATAGTTATAATAGTGTGCACTGTGTTTATATCCTGAATTATTTTAGCAAAATTGCCTAAATAAATATTTTAAATTAAAAATATATGATTTTAATAAAATCGAATTGTGTGTATCAATATAATAATATGATATTGTTCTCGATGTAATAGACTACAAGATTCATTATTGTTTAGTAATGTGTTCACAACTTTCGCTTTACCGTCTAATAACAAAAATGATTTAATTAATTTGATTAGATACTTTGAAATTACATATTATGTAAAGTTAATGGATAAATGATAATTAGAAAATATGTGTTGAAAATATAATATGTTTTTTTATGACATTTGCAATTAATTTTTTTTTTAAATTCTATAAAATGTAAAAATGGTACAATTATCATGTTGTTGATGAAATTATATAATTAATACTATAAATTATGCAAATGGATATTATGTGCTATATATAATAATATATTATTTATACATATGATATTATTTATGATCATCAATCGCTGTATTAAAAATACATAATTAGGTACTTATACCTACTTACTCCAATAGTGTGACAAATTAAGCATTTATCATCGACATAACAATTTTGAGTATATAAAATGCAAAAATAAATTTTATTTTTATGATTAAAGCACAAATTAAGCATATTTTTTTCCAAAGTTAAATTTGCAATTTTTGATTTAAATTTTACAAAATTGGCGAAAAGACCTGGCAGAATATCAAATTAGTCAGACCAGTTTTCGAAAAAAAGCATTTACGCTTTTGCATAATAAGTACTGTCACAATACTGACAAATATCATGGAATTATCGGTACCTACAGGTTATAATATTATAATATAATATTATATTATCTGTAAAAAGATAATGATTTCACCTTGAACGCTCAAATTATTTAATATTATTATATTAATATTATCTCGAAACACACCACTATTATATTATGTGGTCAATTAAATTGTGTTTATGCATGTACGGTGTAGGTACATAGCTTGTAATTATATGAAATTTAAATAAATAAATAAATAAATATGTAAATTCATTTATTTTTAGATGCACTATTTAGTGCTAGGTAGGAAATTACATATTAAATTATTCAATTAAATATAACAGTAGTATATTTTAGTACATACCTAATTAAAGTAAGAACAAAAAATATAAGTTTTTAAAAATCCTAAATGTTTTATGAAAAAGTACGTATTTACTAATAATAGACTAAACTTTTTATTAAGTCTTATAATATTATACATTTTTATACCTAATAATATAATTGATAATTTATGATTAACTAATGAATTATTAAATTATATAACAGGGTATAATGTAAGGCGCTGTTGAGCATTGTTTGCGACAATGAGAACATTTTTGCGCTGTTTGAAATACATTTTTATGTTGTTGATAATGTTAATGATAATAATATTACGGGTTAAGAGGTTGGTGAAATGGTTCGAAAACTATATTTTTCAAAAACCATCACCTATGCCATAATTTTGCGGGAATTATGTTAGTAGAGTGATTTTAAAATTTTAAATATTACATATTAAATTATTATACCAGTTATATTAATTATTTAAAAAAAAAATTTCGGAAGTCAATTACCTACATTACTTGCATAGTCCAATGATTTTTTATAAATATATTGTACAGTAAAATTGTACATTAAAAACTATTGAAAATTGTTTGGTCTAAATAAATTCACTTTTGCAAAGCTTATTAATTGTATTGTTATACCAATATATTTTTAGTATATTTATATAAAGAATGAGATATTTTTACATTTAGAGTAGAGTTATAAATATGACCTGTAATACCTAGAAAGGTAGAGAGAATTTAATGAGTTTTCGAAAAAAATTCTTAGAACAGGCCGTATTATATAATAATTACCAATACTTTTAATATGCAACTTCCATTTTTGCACTGTATCTAAAATAGTAATTGTTATAAATAAAATAAATTGTATATTTTACTAACTAGGTACCTACCAAGTAGGATACATAGATTACTAAATCGATAGCAATATACATTTTTATAGGGAATAAGGAAATAATATTATGACCAGTAATTTAGTTTTTAAAATAAAATAAATATATTCATTATTTTATTTATTTTTTCAGTTTACCATTGTGTTGGGGTTGACTATCTTAAGTGTAGCAAACTATGGTAATACATTTGAGTTTTCTGGACTTAACCCATCAGTACAAATCAAATCACAAATCAAACCAACCATAAAACCATTTTCTACACAGACTAACCAAGTAAGTTAAATGTTAATTATGTTGTGTACACAAGTTCTTACGCTTGTAATTGTTAATAGCCTTACCAAGCAGACCAATTTAAGTCAGCGTTTGGACACAATATTGTACCTGCAAAGCCTTTTGGAGCCCCATTTGATCACTTTAAACCAGCTTATCAACCTTATCAACCATTCAGGACAAATTATCAACCATTTGGTCCTTATCCTGGATACCCAGGACCTGTTGTATATCCCGGCCATGGTGGTTATCAAGGACCAGAGGCTTATTCCTCTCCATCTTACCGTTTTGATGAACCTAACCACAAGCCATTTGGTTTCCAACCATTACCAGCCCCAGTCCAGCCAACGTTCAATCAATACAAGTTTGGTCCAGCAAAAAAATTCAATAAGAATTTCCCAGGATTAGCCGATTTCAATCAACCGGGCAAATATTTCCAAGAACACCAATTTGGAGCATATCACGGACCTGAATTTTCCTCTGCTATTGTGCCTGCAGAACACAATATTAAACAATCAAAACCTAAAGATACGTTATTAGGCAAGCCAATTTTTCCGACTTTACCCGAATTCGGATTACCTAAACAAACCAGCTTTGGATTTCCTTCGACATCATCCGGATATCCAGTACCAATCTTCCCACCAGTACAGGTATGGCTAAAATTATCAAAAATAAATCATATTATAATATCATAATGCGTGATTCTAAGTATATGGTCTTCGACTGTATAATTTCAAAACCTCAATAAACTTCTAGACCCATTAGGACTCTTAGGGTTATAACTTTTGAGACACAATTTTATTTATATATGTGCTTATTCATTATTATAACATATTTGCTTATATAATACCTGTATAATAGCTGAACAAATATTTTTTTATTTGGCTTTATTTTGGATTTGTTTCTTCTCTTAGTTTTATTCATTCAAATGAAACAATCAAAATAAATTACATCATAGCACTTTGTTTGTAGTATATATATTAGGCTTTTTTTTTGAACGAATATTTATTCTCTAATTACGATTCATATCCATAATGGATATAAAATATTATTATTAAAAAGTATGTCAAATGAAAACAAGTTTTGATTGCAATTTACGTGATTATTGTAATTTACCATCGGCTTGATATTTTTTTACTCACCGAGGATGGTCTGCGGTTTCAATTTCGATATAAGTTTTCACATCGCTTAATATGTACATCTTCGTATTAATCTGCTGCCTACATGATTTTTATTTTTTTATATAATACATTTTATTAATTTTAGCTGTAATACTTATATTGCATAATATAATATATTATGTATGTTTATTGTTGATATATTTTTTACATATTCAAACTATTTTACAAAAATTAAATAACTATTAATTATTAGTGTATTATTAAGTTTAAAGAATGATTATTTTGTTTAAAAATAATTAATTATTGTAAGGTTATTACTTTTTTATGCTTATATAAATGTGATAAGTAAAACATTAGTTTATACTATAGTTATAGTATAATTAAAAGTATTATAAATTTGTGAATACTAAGAATTATCTGATTAAATTTTTAAAAAATGTTAAATTATCAATATACTTTTAGAAACTTTATACGAAAATTTAAGTATAAATAGCTAGTATAAATAAAATTAAAATACTACAATTTTCACACGTATCACTTATAATTTTATCATATGTTGTTATTTCGACCAATTAACTTATAAGATTAGAGTAACTCGTAAGTGGGGATATATGAGGACTCGACCCCCTTCCTAATTTAAAACCACGAAGATTACGATGATAGAGTCGAAATAGTATATTTTTTTATTTTAAATGATATAAATTACGACCATAAAAAGGCATAAACCAAAAACACATTATTCGGTAGAATTTATTACCCGCTGATAAAATATTATGTCTAATAATTCCTTAATTAACCTAATACGATAATATATTGTTATTCAGCCTTTCGTCAGCACCGTAATACCGTCAGTGAAAAGCGCACCCACTACAGTCGTTCCGGTTGATGCCGTGAACGTGGAAAAAAAATTCGGTGGAGCTGAAATCACTACTTCTGTCGTCCCGTCGTCTTCGGCTCAAGATGAATCGGCAACGGTGCAACAGAAATCCGAAGAGGTCACGCCGTCGGCAGCAACGCCTGACAGCCCCGCTCAGGAGATCACTACCGGTTCAGTCTCTGCCGCCGAAGAGCCCGCAGCCGAAGTAGCGACCAACAATGAAGTGCCCGCAGCCGAAGTAGCGACCAACAATGAAGTTCCCGTAGCCGAAGTAGCGACCAACAATGAAGTGCCCGCAGCCGAAGTAGCGACCAACAATGAAGTGCCCGCAGCTGAAGTAGCGACCAACAATGAAGTGCCCGCAGCTGAAGTAACGACCAACAATGAAGTGCCCGCCGCAGCCCAGGACCCTGCCCCGTCCAACGAACAAAGCGCACCATCGTCGGAGAGCAACGAACCCATCAGCAACGCCGATAACGAGAAAACCGCAACCGTCCTGGAAAACCAGGTGCCCGTCGTGGAACTCGGCTCGGTCGTGGTAGCCCAAGAAGTCAAGACCTCGAGCGCCGCACCGGCTGAAGTTTCTAATGACCCGAGCGAGTCGTCCTCCACCGTCGGCGGACCCGAGTCCACCTCCGCGAAATCCGGACTAGTCACAGAAAACAAACCTGACGCCGGTATTGCGACCGGTGAGTAGATTTTTTTGGTTTTTCCGTACACTTTATGATAATAAAGAATCTTAGTGACGTAAGTAAGGACGAGTCAACGCTCTATAAGACGTAAAAATCGTTAAAAAAAAAAAGGTGGATCTTATTATTTGTATACATAGTAATCGAAACATGCATTATTTTATTTAAAGCACGAGGTTGTTGTGAATCATAACGACGTTTATAACCACTAAATCGTATTGCACAACGTACCTAGTCCGCTAGTGTATATTATGATAATAAATCGGACACGTTTAAAAATTTAATTTGAAAGAACATATTTTTTATTTCACGCCCGGTGAAATGCCTCGTCACTTCGGAGTAATTCCACTACAGTTGCCTGCAAATATTAAACATTTCGTGCGGTAATTTCAAATTCAATTAAAACCTAATCTCGTCTGACACAAGACCGCTCGTCTGTTTCATTATTATATTTATTATAAATTCAATTGAAACATTCTAGTTGACCGCTATAGCGTTCAATGACTTACCAAATTCATTCGGCTCACAAATAATTATTACAAAGATCACCTCCAGTGCGTAATATTATCTAATGAGGCCAATGTACCGTTTTGGAATATTATTGTTTATGTTTTCTTATTAAATAACTCAAATTGTATATTGTTCAAATACAAACAAAAACTGGCAAGTCTGAATCACGCCAGTTCGGTAGTTCGTAAATACGCCGCAGTGAATTTGATTAATCTTTGTTGGCACGGTTTTATGCGTCATAATATTCGAGCACAAGTTCATTATACATTTGATGAGTATAGCTGCGATTGTTATCATATTTACAATACTGACCGTGCACACTAACAGTGTGATATATAGTGAGATTGCTGTAAAAATATAATATAAACATATTATTATAGAACCTATGAGTAATAAAATATAATTATAAAAATGATTATATGAATAAAATATTAAGATTTCGTACGATTAGTTATTTTAAGCTCGCGGTGGTAGATATATATTATTCATGGGCGTACTTTTTGTAAATTTGTATAAATTAATAATAAAGAATCACGTCAGAACCCTGATCATAATCTTAACTAAAAATATATATTTACTAATATATATATATAATATACATATGTAATATATGGTACCATAATCAATATGTTCGAAGACCGTTTATCCAACAAATATTTTGAACACTATTGTGAATTTCAAATTTATAGCAATCGAAATTATAAATACTTATCTTGTTCCTACAGTGAGCCTGCCGGGTCTACCTGTCGAATTACAAAACGCGAATTTCGGATCCATTTCGGACACGTCTTCTCTGGGTCTGTTCGGTGCATCAGGATTCCCACCAAACTTTGGACAATCCGTTGGTGTCCAACAGCCGTCATACTACCCCTACTTCGATGCTCCCAAGTTCTCAGAAGAAGAACTGAAGGCATTCGCAGCTAACTTCGGAACCAATGTCCCACAATCTGGCCAGGTTATCGTAAGCGCAGACCCAACAGTTAAAATCACCGAGAGCACTTTCAACAATCCGTCAACTGAGATCGCTACCAAACTCGAAACTGGAGACAAGGTTGTAAGTGAGGACAAAGCCGTGAGCGAAGAGAAAAAAACAACTGTTGAATCGCAATCCCGCAACATCCCAGAATCACAGCCGAAGTTAAATACTGTACAAATTATCCAAGACGACCCGTTCAACGGACAGTTGCCTTTGTTGTAAGTATATAATAACCAGAGTCTACTTAATAATTACCTATATTATAAGTCATTTTTGAGCGAAATGTCTGACGAAATTTAAGGCTTTAATCGTCTTAGAAAGATTCAAACCGAAACAAATAAGCGATATACAAAAATAACTAGACTTCTAACTTTAGAAGTCTAAATATATAAAAATAAAATAAAATTGTACGTATTTTATTGTAATTAAAATGAAATTTTCTTATTATAAACTAATATATAAAAAAAAGCGGGTAAGTGAGTATCGCTCTGCTGTACATTAGGGGGTGGGATGGACCTCAGACTAGGGAAGGTTAAATTTGAATGCAATGATAGGTATCATTGTATACGAAAAACGATTCTGAACGGAGATGATTTGTCAGTCTAGGATATATTCTATTTAAATTATATCATATATTCTATTTTGAAACAAATTCAAACATTTAAGTAAAAATTTTTCAAGATAAAGTAAAAGGAAGTAGTCAAGTAATTTTTTAAAAATAACAAAAATCGAAAATTATTTATTAGTTAAAAGTTATTTTACACGTGTATTTTTGATTTCAAATTAAAATTAAAACTTTAAACACACGTAAAATTTTTTAAATTGAACAATCCTCAAACTTTTTTATAATTATTCTAAGCTTAACTTATGGACAGCATAGTATTAAATTTTCAATTCTTAGCTTTTGATAGAAAAATATTTATAAATTTTTAACTACCAAATAGTGAAAAATATTCATGATTTTGACGAATTTTTGTCAATATTTGAACTTCAAATGCTAATAAAAAAAAATTGTGCCTATGTATTTTTATAATTTTTGAATGAGAGTTAGAACAAGTTATGTGGACCCTTCAATTAAATTTTCAAGTAATTTGTCCCACCTAAATTTTTTTTATCAACATTTATAAAAAAAAAATAAAAAAAATTTGAAAATTTCAATTGTCTATAAATAGCTCAAAAAAAGTCAAAATGTTTTGAAAATCAAATCACGTAAAGAAAATGGCAATCTAAATAACTGGTAAAATTTTCAAGTATTTACGACTTATACTGTTTGAATAACAACAAATATCAAAAATCGTTTGAGGCTAAACCGTTATTTAACGCGGTTTTGTAAAAATTTAAATTTCAAACACTCATAAAAATTTTTTGTCTGAATCCAGTAGAGTTTTTTTTACAGATAATTGAAGAAAAATGTATGGAGAACCTTGTATCAAATTTTCAAAACTTAGTTATAAAAGTAAAAAATTTTACGAATTTTCAACCACAAAATTACTTGCCAATTTTCGCAATTTTGACATATTTCGTATAAATTCGAACTTTAAGCACTTATAAAAAAAAATTGTGACTAACGATTTCGGATTTTTTTTTATCACTTTAAGAACAACTTATAAGAAACCTTGTATTAAATTTTCAAGATTTTCTGGCCGGCCAAAAAATTTTTATCGTTATTTAAAAAAAAAATACTAAAAAAAATTAAAAATTTCAATTGTCTATAAATAGCTCAAAAAAAGTCAAAATTCTTTGAAAATTTAACTGTGTATGGAGAACGCTAATATAAACATTTGGTGAAAGTTTCAAGTATTTTCATCTATTAGTTTTTGAGTTATAGCAAAATAAAAAATTCGATTTTGTCGAAAACTGGTTTTGCGTAAAAAATCCCGTTTTTCCGTCATTTTTTTTATGTTTTTCCCGACTCATTTAAAAAATATTGAAAAATTTTGACTTTTGACCCCCCAAAGTACCAACTAGATTCGATTTCCTTTTCAAAGAGGGGCTGAAGTCCAAAATCGAAGCATTTTTACTGCTCCAAATGTTGTCGTCAGACACAAAAATAAAAAAAAAAAAAAAAAAATAAAAAAAAAACACACATCATTGTAAAATCAATACATTCATCACTCCGTTCAGAATCTAAAACTTATTGAAAAAAATAACTTTAAACTTTTTAATTTGAGTATTCTGAATAGTTTCCAACTCAGGATACATAATAAACGCGGGTTTCTATAAATAAAAAAACGTTGGTTGTGTTTTTATACATTCTGCACACGGTACAAAATAATAAAAAAATATCTTTTTTTTCTTTAATGTATTAAGTAGCTGTGTGTAATTATTAAATATACGTAAAAAAAAATAACGTAACTGTGCACTTACGATAAACAATGAATTACCAAATAATACTAGTCGCGTTCCGAAGGCTAAAACAGACTTATAACTATAATAATATTACTCGTCAATATACTATAGTAAGCCTATTTCTGCCAATAGAACAAAATATAAGCAAATAACATCCGAGTCATACAGTGGTGTATTATTATCATCATGACATTATAATATTCTTATCTATATCGTATACGTTATTATTATGTAATTTTACTCGTCACGCCTCCGCAGTAACGTCTACAAACCGTACGTATGTTTTTCAGGTATGACCCATCCAACTCCGCCTCACCCCTGGACACATACAAGTTCTACAACCACCCGTCCGTGTCCGCGTTGTCGTCTCAAGCCTCTCTGGCCTCGTACTCGCCTGAGTCCGCGTTCAACAACTTCGGAACCCAATTCCGTCAAGGCTACTTGGTCGAAGGATCGCCCTCGTTGACACCGCTCACCAAGACAGTCGTGCAGTCCGACCAGACGCCGATTTCCATCTCGTCCCTGGACCATCCGCTCCACAGCCAGGTGTTCAAATACTCGCAATCGTTCGTGCCGTATCCCGCACTGGTGACCGGCAATAACAACGCTGCCGCTTTCCAAACTTTCGACGTATCGTCCACCGCCGTTCCAGTCGTCTCCTCCACCACTGCTGCCACCGCGGCCGCTGACGTCTCCGTCCAGTCGACATCCGCTCCGGATGTTGCGGTCGAGAGCAGCAGCGAAGTTCCAGCCGCCGAAACAGCTTAAGGTGTTCACGATGTTCTTCCCGCCATTCCCCTATCCCCGGAAATGGTCTCTTTACTTACTTTCCTCGTTCTTTCAATAACAAACCATCCAACATTTCCTTTGTACAATATAATTATTTGTGCCAATTTCCACGATGACTGAACACGGCGATCTGTTCGCAGTACCGAAGATCGGCAGGGTTGCCTGCCAATTTCAAAAGACTATAATACGTGCCTATTGTAATTAATATTATTGAACCATAATTATGTAATTTTTTTACACGAATGTATTTAAATACAAATTACTGCGTATAATAATAATAATAACCATACCGTCTAAAAGAATTATTTATTTATGTAGTTATTATATACCGTGTTCCTGTTAGTGATTTTTATCCAAAATAATTATTTATTTACCAGCACGTCATTAAATGCTCATAATACAAATAGGTTTATAACCATATACGAGTAGATACTCACTTTACTAAAATATAATACATCATATTATATACCATACCTACTCAAAATGTATACCTAATGAAAGTGTGCGCACGACGCGCATTATTATTATGATGATGTTGAAGAAATAAATCATACCGATTTATAATAATCTTAACTGTAAGTAAAGTACCAGTCTATATGTTCATATAATAGACATCATATTGTGGAAATTATTATTAAGAGACTATCCGTGTACACTTAAAATTCTGAAGGCCGTTGTGTGACGGTGGATGATGAAGTAAGTATAATAAGTATAATAATATTATATTGTATATATTATGTATAAAGTATAAATGATGCATTGTGTCAAATTTAAACCACACCACTAAACGTTGGTTGTTCCAGAGTGTTATGTAACCGTCATTCCTCTTTGCAGTGATTATTTATTATTTTTTTTTATCGAGAACAAAATACTTTAATAATTAATACAATACAGTTTTTAACTCACCTATTGTTGGTATTTAAACGTGAATAATTGTAAATTATGAATTAATTAATTTAATAATAATACTTTTATTATATTAATTGTTAATATAAATATAAGTATTAAATGTCCAAGTTGTATTTATTTTTAAATTTTTTAAATCGCGGATTATTAAATTTTTGATTGTAAATAAGTTATTATACACAATTCCTTATGAGTTGATCTTACTGCATTTTAAAAATACTTTTTATGGACATTTTTACAAAATTGGATATCTAAATTTTAAATGAAAAATAACGACCTTATAGTTATTATTCTGTAATTCTAAAAATATTAATCGTAGATTCTTAGAAATTTTTACTATTACACATTTATTATTACTATCTTTACGCTATTAAATTTTCAAAATATTTAATTATTATATTAAGCTATTTTTTCTATTTTTATTATAGTTATTCACACAATTCTATTATAAATTAATATTGATTTATATAAGTTATAAGCTATGTTTTGGCGAAAATTATTTCAACTGATTGAATCAAGATAATTACATAATACCTACTTGTAATAATATAATATAGAGTAAATCAACTTGGACTCGTCCCTTTACTCGAAATCGTTTTTTGTATACAATAATTTACTGTAAAAACACTGCAATATCTAATTTAAAAAAAATAAAAATAAAAATAATAAGACTAAAAACTACATTATATAACGTATATATATTATATTTTAACTAATTTTACCTAAACGATACTAATCAATCAATTGATCATTTGTCATATTTTTTCTTAATACTATACTAAAAGTTAGCGACATATGTCATATTATTATACACAATATTAAGTATAAGTACCTACAACCTACTATAATATTACTAATATAGTAACATTAATTATAAAAAAAAACATTTTCTGTTAACTTGTTCTAAACAGTTTAAGGAGAATGGAAATCACAAGATGTAATGTTAGTGATTATTTAGCACATTAACCAATGATTGATACTTGACAGAATACATTTAGCATAAAATATTATTGAGTTTAAAATAATTAGTCATAAATTCATGACCAATCTTAAAGATGGATATTTAATAGAGTTCTTAATACATTTATCAAAAACCATAATGACACAATGTAATATGTTTGTAATTACATAAAACGCATTGTAATATAAATAACACATAATACTTGCAATACATATAGATTATAGGTATAATATTGTATGGTTGGAGTATGTTCACTATAACTAATCACCCAAAAATTAATTATTTATTTATTCAGAGTTTGTAAGATGAGTTATAAGTTTGTGTTTCATGGATTTTAACTTAGAAAATAGATTTAAATTTGTATTCTAGTCGGCAGTCATCTAGGTTTCAGTGGAGGCGATGTTTGGTATTTGAAAAATTGAATACGAAATTAAGTCTTCAGATAAAAAAAAAATATGGCTCTTTTGATAATTAATATTTTAATAATAATTTGAATATCTAAAATTGCTTTGACAGAAACATAAAAGACTAGACGAAAAATTCAAACTGTTTTCTTAAATAAAATTCATCAATCCCAAGCCTCGTAATTTTGTCTCGCTTATTAGTCCTATATAGTCTTTATAATTGCATAAAGTAGATTGTAGTAATAATAAGAGCTAATATTCTTATATTTTATATTATAAAATTGTTGTAAATAAATATATAAATTATTTTCTTAGTATAATTGTAGATACTACACAGTCAATAGTTGGAAAGATAATACAACTATAGTTATTTTAGAGAGGCTATACTAGGGTTAGCATATTTACAATTATAACTAATAATTACATCCAAATATGTTCAAAAAATATTAAAGTAAGCCATATTATAAAATGCATTAGAAATATATGTATATAATTCATTTATCCATAAGACCATAAATAATAATATATTTTTAATATTGAAATATTTAATTATTTAATTATTACCAAGTATAATGTGTTAATCGTTTTTAACAGATTCTAACTAACATATTATGTTGTTACTTGTGGTTTTGTATATTGCTTTGCTGATTTGGGGAAAATCATGAGTATTATTTCATACACAATCCTCAAAAATAGTACTAGTTATTAATAATCCATCCAATAGACACCACTAATACATTAATTACACTTTAAAGTGTATATTATAAATAGTATAATTACTAAAACATAACATTTTGATGAGTAAATTCTCATTTACTAAAAATTAACAAACTATTTTTATAAGATAAATAATAAACTAACTCAATAAATCATAATTCCTCATACCGGGAGGAAAAAGTTTCATTCTGTGGAACACGTTTTTTTTTTATCATCATATTTACTTATTCTTCTACTTATTTGATCAAATTTTATAATGAAAAATATTTAAAATTAAAAAAAAACTCCACTCGATAAGACGATACCGTATAGTACTTTACTTAGTGCCACATCTTAACACTCGGTAGGCAAAAACTACTCAAAACAGTCGAATGTAAAGTCAAACAATAGAAATTACTAATAAGTAGGTACTTATAATTTTTTAAAAGTCATATATATATATTTCTTGAGCAACAACATTTATTTAGTTATACCTATTAATTATATGTTTTATAATTTAGTATAATAGAATAAGTAACCATAAAAATAATACTAAATAATAGTTGTACAATTTTTAAATAAAAATATATAGTTATTTGAAATGTTAAAACAATTTAATGTAAACTATAAACATTTCAAAATTATATCTTTTTTATCTATATAAATTCTTAGAAGTCTCCTTAGAGAAAAATTGATTTATCATCGGGCATCAAGTGATAAGTAACACTTAATAATGTCACTGAACAAATTAAATAGGTATAACTTAATGCATTATTATTAACTTAAAAGGTTTTATATTTATTATAATTATTAATGTATATTTGCACACAATATTATAGATTTTTGTACGGTTATAGTAGCTACTTAAATCTAATTAAGACGATTTCATATTGTACGAAATCCATCAACAAAAATAACATTAAATTCAGGTAAAAATGACTAAAATAATTTTGATTATACATTCCCCGATTACGTATGCTACATAATTCGTAAGTTAAACTTAAAAATAATATGACGTGTTAAAAACTTTTGAATAACGTCATAGGTATAAGTTATGCATATATGTACATATTATTAGTATATAAATAAAATAATGAACGCGAGTTTGTATAAAAATTGTCGACGACGGAAAACAATTAAAATTGACCAAAATTCGGAGGAGAGATGCGGAAAAGCGCGAGTTATAAAATATCCAAACATATACAGGATACAATAATAACAATATGCTACCGAACCGAACAGAAAACCTAACGCAATAATATTATATATTAAATATTTTATCACACGACTGTGCGGCAACGGTAGAAGACCGCGTGACGGGCGCTAGGGACTGTGTCTCGTCGACTAAAAACCCTTTGCGGCGGTGGATGATTGAGGCTAATAGAAGTGAAGGGACATGAGTATTCAAATAGCAAAACCGCCTGGCGCGGGCGGATACTCTTCCGGTTTCTTTTTGACGACGGCGTCTGGGGCGCGGGCGACCGGAAGCGGCGGTGGTGGTACGTCCGGCACCGAAGAGTCTGCCGGCCTGTTGTTCTTCACAACCGTAGAGTCCACGGGCCTATTTTTCTCAACAACCGCAGCGACGGATCGAGAATCGTCTCCGACACTAGACGCCTCCACGGACGACCTCGACGACGGATACGGCTCCACGGCCGCGTACCTCATTTCAGGCCATTCGTAGAGGAACTGGAGCGGACGGAATACGGGCGTCACGATCGGTTCCGCTTGACTAGGCAACAGATGCTGGTCAGTGGTGATCAGGGCGTTGTAGACGCGCGGCAAGCGGCCCGCTTTCAGCGCCACTTGTTGCGCGGCCGCGAACTGGGCCGCAAACATGACTGTTGCGACGACGACCACAGCAGCGGCGACGGTATGACGAGATCCGGCCGACTCGAACGCGGCGACCACCTGTTTGATGGGCATCAAAGTGATTAGTAAGATATAATATTATATTTCACATACATAATAATATGATTTATGAGTCGTGCTTATAAATTATAATAATCGGTGACGTCCCTTGGCCATTTGTCCGGAGGAATGCGCATCATTCGATATTGTATAATATGATATAAATGTAGGTAACTTAAAAGGCACGCGAGTCTACGAGATAAATTTTCGGCCGTTAGATTCCAATTTTCCCCGGAGTGATCATAGTTTACATTCAAAGACTACAGTAAGTGATAAATTGTTATCGCTGTGCTGAATAAAAAACTTTCTTAAGAATATGATTTAAATAAAAAATACATAAAGAAGGAGGAAACGATTCCCTATTTGCACTTTCCAGGAGAACGCCCTTGCATATTTTCACACTACATATACAAATGTAAAAGTTCTAAATTTTTACTCTATAAATAAAATACTTTTCCACACGTGTTTATTGTTTACATCTCTATATAATTCTAAGTACCAATTATAAAACATTTAAAAATCAACTAAATTTAATATTATATCATAATTCGTGCAATCTTCATTATTATAAATAATCTCATTAATCTTAATAATATTAAAAATGGCCTTTGTAGCTACACCATTCGGATATACGCATTATTATTATTCTTATATTATTTTATTTTATACCTCATTATAATAGCATATTTCATATTATTATTTAGTAAATACATTGTATATTCTATAATTGTACAGTTTATTATTATGGTTTTACACTTAGTAACTAAAATGGTATTGCAATTAGTTAATTTTTAATACAATACGGGTGATTATTATATACGTCATACATCTTGTTATTTTTTATCAATGAAACTGTTGGAACCAAACAAATTAGAAATTTTATTGAATTACAACATAATATACTGTTTAATTATAATAAAAAAAAACTGTATAGATTTAAGTTTAAATTACTTTTATATTAAATTATTTAAAGTAAATGTATGCTTTTCAGATATCATTAAATATAATATATAATATTATCTATGGATTCAATTGGAATTTTTAATATGGATTAATAACAATAACATTGTGACGTAATACTTATAGTTGATATTAAGCTATTTAAGTTTACATTTTGTAATTATAAAATTAATTCCAGATTCGGTAGCTAAATGGATTGTCTATAGACAATGGACACGCGTTGTGAATTTTCTTAGTAGTCATTAGTCACTCCTGATCGTTATGACTTATCGGATTCAATAAAATAATGGATTCATTTGTAAAACGCCCTGATGATCTACGAATATTATTTTTATTATTATTATAAGTCTGAATCGCGTACCGTACATTTAATAGATATAATACATATACCTTGTGGGCCTACGTTTCTTGCATACCTACTATACGAGGACAGCACAACAATAACACACGCGTCATCACCGGTCATATTAAATATACAAATATTATAGTCACGTACGCGATATAATTATTAGAAATACACATTATATGAGAATATTTTATGAAATATATTTTTCGAGTTTATAACGTTATTTGAAATTTTTTTTCTGTTTTCATCAAAAACAGCAAACTTCAAAAAGCATATTTTGATTTTTTTTTTTTTTATTGTTATTGAGTGTATTATGGCATTATGCCATAATTTAGAAAAACATTTATACTAAAAAATGCATTTTATAACAAAATACCGTTATAAGTTCATAACATGTTTATATAATTTTTACCGACATGTTTTATTTTTTTAATCTTGTTTTATCTATAATTATTACTATAATAGGTATATGTGTAGGTATATACTTTTAAAATATTTCCTATCTAATCGATAGGTATTTAATATACAATTTATTTTATTCGCTTACTTTTTCATGCACATCTAATATTTTATAGAAAAATTAAATCAATAAATGCAAATTTTTATAATTAATATCATGATAGCTTTTTTAGTTTAAAAAATAAATAACAACAGTGAGATAAAAAAATAGTTACTTACTACACATGATATACTCAACGTTTATAGAAGTTAATATTTTGTCCGATGTTCAGTGAAATATAAATAATTGTAACTAAGTTATAAGTGATATAGAGCAGTATATTTTATTAGTAGCTGCATACAAATATTTTGTTTTATAAATCATTTTATTTTAGCCGCATATAATATTTCATAATTTTAAAATAATTATTACATAGCCAAAATATTTAAAAATAAAATTTTTATAAATTAAGAATATATTGAAAAAATGAGTATTATCATTTTGGAGGAGAATAATTTAAACATTTGAAATTGTCTTAAAGATTCAGTCTTAATACCTGAAAATCGATATTTTAAGAATTTCTGTATAAAAAAAAAATATCTTAAACATCAGTTAATAAATGTTCCATACTCTAGAAATTGGGAATACTGAATTAAAATTAATCAAGTTAAAAATTTGTTCAGTCCCATTCATAATTCTAATTTCTATGTAACATAAACAAGCTAATTTTCAATAGTTATAAAAGTATAAAAGTATAGTTAACTATATACGCATATTTTTTTAATTAAAAAAGTAAAAATTGAATTACATATTGTTTACATTGCATAATCAACTTGAACTTATACAATTTAATTATTTCTAATATTATTTAGGTTAACGCCAATTGCAGTTCAATTTTGCAGTGAATGTAAAACAGCATGTTGTTAAAACCCAATTTCATCATCAATACAATTTAAAAAATGGTTTGACATAGATTAATATTTTTAACATATCCGGTTTATTCTTAATAATAACTGAGGTTATATTATTATACATTTGTAAATTACTACAAATCGTATATATTTTTTTTATATCAGAAATATATGGATATTGGATATATGCAATCCGTATTAACTTATTAAGAAATTTTGTTTGTATCAAAAATTAAATTTTACATTTTATATAAACCGCTTTTCTTTTAAAACCAAACCGAATTGATAACATAATACATAATATGTCTATAACGTACTCAGTTATTTAGCAATAGGCCCTAATTATTGCTCTTCAATCAATTATAAAATAACTTAATTTCATATTTACGTCAAAGAAATGTTATACTATAACGTTTTTAAAAAATAATAATGTCATTAAGGTATGTATATATTTGGTTGGTGGTCGATTTAATTGAATAATCGAAGTA
This sequence comes from Schizaphis graminum, assembly GCA_020882235.1. NCBI lineage: Eukaryota > Metazoa > Arthropoda > Insecta > Hemiptera > Aphididae > Schizaphis > Schizaphis graminum. Next base: position 93,016,318 of record CM037032.1, read on the forward strand.
TTGATTAAATTATCTGGATGCAATTCAATTACACATCTCATGAAATAATAATTTAATGATATTAATAATAATTTTAGTAATAACTATTTAAGTTATAATTTATTTTGTATTATTCTTATAAAATATTATATAGAACATGAACAATATTGTGTTAGAAGTTGTTTAACTAGTTAGTTTAATTAATTAAAATTTGCCTTGAACACAATACAAGCCACAAGGTATTATATTGGTAAAATAAAAATATAAAATTATTATATAATTAAATAAGATGTCTTATGTGTACATGTGAACAACAATAATTTATTTTTACTAAACCAATTAATACTTATATAAAATGTAAGTAAATGTAAAAACAAATAAGCTAACTTAAAAATATATATAATTTATTATACAATTTAAGTTATTTTGTTTTTAATAGTTTTGTTGTATTATATTTTAGAAGATTGCATTTATTTATTAATTGCATTCAAGAAATAATGATATAACAAGTGAACCATGGATGTTGTTTAGTTTTAATTTTTAAAGGTCATGATAATATTTATAATACTTTATTATATTATAAAAATTATAAAACGACAATACCTATATATATTTAAATAGTTATAAATTTATCATAATGGAATTCAAATAATTTAATTTCTCATTATTTTAATTATAATCTTTTTCTTTTCAAAGAAACAATAAGCTAAAAATATATTTGCATTTTAAATCCAATGTTTCATATTTTTCAAGGTTTATTGAATATAACTAATAAAAAAAAAAACTTTAAGTAACACCGTTAAATAAAATCGTCGTTGTCTCTAAAAGTAATATAAATACTGTAACGTACTTAATTATACTTACCTAATTCAAATATAAAAAAAAATTATTAGGCATATAAATATTGTAAAATTTAATTATATAGGTTGCAAAATGCTATTTTCTAACTATTTATACATTTATCATAAATCTTATGAAATTTTTTATGATATTTAATAATAATAAAAGTACTAAACATTAAATCGACTTAAACAATAAAAATAAATAATAGAATGTCTACTTCATACTTATATTTTCAATGTCTCCCCCAAACACTTATTAGAACTATTAAAATTCAAAAGGTTCAATTATATACAGTTGTTCTTTTGAATTATGTAATTTATTTATAACTTATTGTTTTTAAAAATAATCTTAAAAAATGTTTCACTTTGTATTCAAATGATGGTATAAGATAAACAGTTCATACTATAATGTATTTAAAAATATATGTATATTACATTATTACGTAATATTTTCATAGATAATTCAAAAATAACCTTGTTATTCCGTTAAAATTATACATTGAATTTACGACTATAAAGTTTGTTAAATTCGTAAGGAAAATTTGACTGTTATATAAATTAACTGCTACAGTTGAGTTTTCTCTGAATGTTTAAAATATTATATTCTACTTAAATTTAGCGTACAAAATAGTAAAATTACTTGCAATTAAAATACTTGACTGTGGATAAAACTCAGTGTGCTTCGATATGATTTTAAATAACAACAGTTTTTATTATTATAAAACTCAGTAATAAACGTCCACACTTGGTCAACAAAACTCGTGATATGAAACTACAATAAAAATTTAACACTAAAACAAGAATGTTCTTATCGCAGTATCACACTTAGGTCAATTTATGTGAAACGATTAAAGTGAAAATTAATTCCGAATAGTTTAGATTTTATATAATATGATTTTCTATCCACCACATGCAGCCATAGATTACAGACGACTTCGAAACGACTGAATAATGTTCTATACAGATCAAAATACAAAGTCGTTCTTAACCTTCAATTCTTATTTACTTACAATACCATAAAAATAAATCATTTTCTTCGATAACATAGTCATTGTTGTTTATTTGCTTATATGAAAACTTTTTTCTACGTTAAAGTTATATGTATATGAGTGTGTTAGTTAAAACTAGTATGACTGCATATTCAATTAGACTATTGTATAGTTACTATAGTATATGACTATTCATGCATAAATATTTACATAATATTTAACTCAAGAAAACAACCTATTTGTAATAAGTACATTTTTTTAATTAATAAAAACAAAAATAACAACTAAAACTATGAATGCAACTCAAGTGTCAGTCATTTTAGAATTTTTTACAATTCAATAGTTTTAAAGTATAAAACCGTAAAACCATAAATTACAATTTTATGATTATTAAAAAAAATTGTTTGGTTTGTTATTTATTCTTTTGTTATTAGTAAGTAAAAAAAACTATTTAAAATACATTTCCAAAGTGGTAAAATAAAGGGTTTAAAAATTTAAAATTACGGAATAACTACACTTGTTAGCTGTATTATGGATATTGATTATTTATTAAGTTTTTAAAAAAAATAACATACTGTTTTACCGTGTATTAACTGTGCTAAAAAACGCGAAGAGACTTTTTATATACTCAGTCAACAGTTTTGTAAAAATGTACGATCCAATAGTGAACATCCATTTATGAACATAATAGTAAAGGATTTTACAATAATACAAATATAAAATGCAAATTCATAGCTACTTAGTACCTATTACCAATCTTCACATTGAAATGACAAAATTTCTAACAATATAATAGCACAGCCTAATACTTAATAGACTATTTATATGCGTTCTTCGTATTAATATTTAATTGCCATTAATCATTATTATTCACAATTATATAATGTGTGAATTAACTTCAACTAGAAACAATAATAAGAAATAGATTTTGAATTAAAATGTTATGCAAATACAAATACAATTATAAATATATATACCATATACCTATGTTATTAAAATGTCTATAAATATAAATATGAAACCTTTAATTCTCCTATAAGTATACATAATATAGTAAGTATTTGGTTTTAAGCACACAACGATATTTTTTTATAATACGCAATTTAAAATAATGTAGGTATTATAATAATTTGAATAATTTGATGTTATTGGAATAAAAATAAATAGGTAATAAGTATTGTTATAATTATTTGTTTTATGTTTTTATTTCAATTTTTATAACTACCTATTCTCCATAATCCATATTTGTTTTCATGTTTTTAATTATTACTTCAAATAATATCAACGTATATATTAGTTTTATGTTTACTTATAACTTATAGCCATTAGATATAGGCCTTTACCACGGAAATAAATTTAAATATTAGGGGTCCTTGAAATTTGTCCCCATATATTTGTGATGCCTATTGCCTACTAACTATTTTAAATACTCACTTTATTTACCCCAAGTATGTAATAATACTAAAAAATATATATTTCCATTACAACATTATATTATAGTGACTGTACAGATTTTAAGTCCTTGAAGATAAGACATTAAAGTTGTTTGTATTATCTTCACACTTAATAAATCTCACAATCCAGGAAGTTATTGGAAATATAATTGTCATTGATGTAAATACTTTAATGCATTTGTAGATACTCGCGTGTAGGCAAGTATACTTATATTCATATTTATATTTGTATAAATATAATAGATTTTACCCCATATTATGTTATTCCTCTTATAAATATATTAAAGTATTGTTTGTAGTAAAATGTCTAGGTTTAAATTTTATTTCATAAATGATCTTAAAATTATTTATCAAAAATTATTTACCAATGATTTAATTTGTTATTATTTCCAAGACCTAAAATTCAAATAAATGTAAAATTTCCCGAGTAATTTTCTTATAAATCTTAATAATTTATATGAATAATACGGCTATAAACTAACGTGACATTCATGTATATTATTTTAAATTATTAACATAAACCAATTCATTGTATATTATATTTTAATAATTTAGCATTATCATATAATCATTAAAATAATTTATGACTTAAGAATTTTCTTATTAATATCTAATGACTAATTTATAATATTTGTTAAATATATATAAAAATAAATTTTTAATACATAAAAAGTTTATCTTTCTCAATAATATAAATAATAAAAGGAGAATGTCATAAATAGTCAAATTATTAGTAAAATTACTGAATTTACCAATAATTTATTTTAACATTGTATAAATATACAAAATATGTTCATGTAGATACTAGGTATATAATTTATAACTTTATAAGGTGAATAAGTTTTACAGAGGATATCAGTGCAATATTTATTTTCTCTATTTGACCAACGCATAACATGAAAAATCTGCATTCAAAAGTATCAATATTGAGACATACACTTTCATTTTTAGCTTTAACAGTTTTATATTTGTATATACTCATATTTCATATTAAAAAAAATTTAAAAAAATTAAAAATTAAAAACTAAACGTACAAACATAAATAATGTTATAAACTTTAAGTTTTATAATAAGTAAATGACGGATAGGCAAGGTATGGTCTACCGAGTTTTAGGATTTCTTTTTTTATTATATTTTTTTCTAATGTTTGTACTAATCATTATAATAAAAAAATAAAATTACAACCAAACACTAATAACCGGTCCAGTTTTTGAATAGCCCAACGGGATTTTTTTGGTACCTCAACGGCCCAATTAGAATATGATTGATGCACTCTAACATTAAATTAATGCATAAAGCTAAATAACACATCATAATTGATTCTGTAGATAGAAAATTTGCTATGTTACGCGTGGGCCGGAAAAAGAAAACACAATACGCAGACATTATCTTACAATAAATATTAATATATTAATAGTAGGTATATGTGAGTACTCATTACTTTTAAATGTTTTCTTAGGAACTATGCTTTTATTTTTTAATTGAATTGAACTAAAATTTTGATAAAATTTTTTTCACAGTCATAAATATTAAAATGATTGTGATAATAGAATAGTATTATATAAAAATACTTATAACTGATATATTTTAAAATAAATTAGAATTAAATGTGTACTTATTTCTAAGTATAGAATCTATTAGGTCAGATTATTAATTTTACTATAACACGATTGAAAGCTCTTTTATTGTAACTATGTATAAGCAAATTAAACATAGTCAACAGTCGAATATAAAATGTACCACATACTTAAAAGTAGTAAATAGATAAAAGCCAAGTAAAGTAAAGGTACTTATAATTATAACTATTTAAATTGTATACTTAAAGCATACCTTAATATTCATAATTGTATTCGGGCTGTGTTGGACGTCGATTGGACACTGTTCGGTTAGACTGCAGTTTAGTCTGTACAGATACAAACTAGTCAGAAGGCCGTCGGGTTAATTTCCTGCCACTGTTTGTTTGTGTTGAACTCATGATTCGACGAGACTCTAAATAAGTGATTTGTTTTCCATTAAATAGATTCAATAGGAATGGTACCTAAACGGCGAATGATGAGCAACGGCAACTTGGGCAAAACTTCAAAGATTAAGGTAGGCATGAGAGGATTAGCCAGAACCATAATAGTGGTATACCACATTGCCGATTGCAGTAACCACCAGTAAGCCATCTTCCAACACGATTCTATAAAAAAAGGATACATTATTTAATAGTAATATAAATATGATTACATACTAACACTAAAAAATCAAAATGATCAGAATAAATTTCGCAGCACATTTGTATATACTACTTTGGATTAGGTAGGTAGCTATGTGTAAAAAATATAAAAATTACACATGTAACAATATGTATTAACCATTAAAAAAAATATACACATAGGACATAGGTGTTATTTAATAATTCCCATATTATTACACAAAATACATTTTTAGCACGATTGCGGATTAACCAACTATTTACTATTTAGGTACTTAAACCTAGTAGCCACTGTAATCTAAATTTAATTAATTTTACTGAGTACAATGAGTACATTGTTAAGGTTGGTAATATATAATAACTTAGCACACATAGTGCAATTATAAAATTAAAATATAATTTTTTTTCTTAATATTTATCTAAAAAAAAATATGATAAAAGCTAAAGATAATTAAACTTGTTTGATTTAATTTTAAAAATCATTTAAAATGTGGTTTTATCGCAAATTCACTAATAATAATGGGTACACAAAACTGTCAAAGCTAATATATAATCATGAGTTTAAATTTCAACTATCATGCATTACATAAAAATAATTTAAAGATAGGTAGATACTGAATAGTGAATAGTATGTGTTTAATAGTTGAATAACGAAGTAACTAAATACGATACAGAATATAAATACATTTTATCAATTAAATACATCTATATAACGAAATATAATTTATAATCATAGATAACACATTATAATTCCTGTACAATTTCAGTTGTATAGATGGACACATTTTTAAATAGAGTACTTATGTAGTTATGTACCTAGTTATGTCTTTGATTTAAAAACTAATATAATTTTATCTAAGCAAAGTTTTTGACCGACTATGCCAATAACCTGGAAATCCGGACAAAACTGAACTGTCGATAATCTTACGGCGTATAACGTTTATCACTATAAGCATTTTCAACCTTATAATGATGCGTCCTTAACCCACTGAATATCTTTATAGATTCATTTCACGATATATCATCATATATGTATGTATATAGGTATTAGACATGTCTATTCGTTTAAATATTAAATTATTTCTACATAACTATATAATATTTAGTACGTCTAAAATGCAGCTTTGTACAGCTAAGTATCACAATGTCAGAACATAGGAACAATATAATCAATTAAGTCCTTCTCATCATTTTTGCAAATAAATAGTATTTATGAATTCATCAGTCATTATTACTAGACAATATATTAAGACTCGAAGTATCGACAACAACAAAAATAATAACCAAGAAATACGAGTAGGTACCTACCTACATAATTTTATTCAAGTTGTTTGGCATCGACAATTTGTAAATTTTATACAGGTCCAGGATTCACAATCGAGCGTAAACATCATAATTGAAGTACATAATGTATGAAGTACACAATCGAAAATAAATACATTTATATTATATATAATATAATTCGTTAAATTAAGAGAACCAGAAAACTGAATAACGATGTACCATGCCTGCGAAATTATGTCCGTCCCCATTCAGCTAAAACAAGTATCTATACGGAGTCAAATTTAAGTAGGTCAATAATACAATGTTTCTCCAATGGCGATTTCAAAGGGGCAACTAATCTTAAGTTACCGGGTATATTTCAATATTTAGACTCATTAAACTCAATTGTGTTTTATTTGTAAATATTAAAATAAAACAAATCATTTAGATATAATTTTTAAAACGTATATTTCAGCATAGGTATTACACAAAAACATAATTTGAGAATTTTTTTTTATTGAAGGGGATAAATTAATTCTGCGTTGCCCGGGAGATGGTAAAAGTCTAATAAATACACACCACCATTATACCAAACAATAAATATATATGTGTGAACCCAAGTGCATGGTCTAAAAACGACGAGAAGTTATGTCATACACGCGTGTCACGTGTCGGTGACCTGGATTACACCAGACCGACGGGGTGTTAAGCAATACAAGTGGTATATTATTATTATTAATCCGGTTGGGCGGTGGCCGTCGTAAGTTAGTCGTGGCAAAAGTGAAAGACTGCGATGCATATAATAATATTATATTATATAGGTATATACGTACTTCAATATAATAGCTACCTACAACAGTTCAAGGACACACAAGACTAGTCCTTGCCATGAGAGGATCGCTTGCCAGTATAGACGTCATCGTCTTATCAGATGTCCCCCTCTTCTCGCAAAAATCAAAAATTACAACGCAAAGACGCTAGGTACAAAAAATAGAGTCTTGTCGAATTATAATCTTTTTACAACGGTACCAGTTATACGTGGAAAAACACGAAAATTTATTTTTTATATTAACTCGAGTACGTATGAATGTTCAATAGGTACTTACGGTTTACAGCTTAATACGTCGTTTTTGTGATCGAACGTCGTGTAGTTCAGACGACGGAGACGGCGGCGGCAGAAGAACGCGCCCGGTGCGTTTGGCCCGAAGTCTGCTAAGAGACTGTGCCGGCCGCATGTACCTCACGATGTACCTCCTAACCGACAAGTCTCGCCAGCTCTGACCGCGATATATTTTGATGTTGAAATTATTGAATAATATATTTATATGTTAGTATTATTGTTATTATATTATATTAATAATATATAATAATAATAACAATCGTGTTTGCAGTTAACGGAGACAGTATTGCAAGCATATTTTGTCATGTTTATTCTTAATTCACATCCGAATATTATTATTGTTATAACTCGAAGTTTGAGATATTCATTGTCACGATATAATATTGTCGAAAATAACAATTACGTGTTTATACAATATACATAAACTTAATTTTCAAAATTTAACTTGTTTCATTAACAAAATTAGAATTAAAAATATACATAAATAAATAAACATACCTATTATTTTAAGTGCTTACATGTTTTATAATTCCTTAAATCCGAAATAATTTGTAAAAAGTAGAGTTAATTTTTCTAAATTCTAGATAATATAAAATAGATTACATCAGCATTTTGATTCCTGAAATATTTTACACTCATTATTAATTTGCTTGTGATTTGTTACCTAGTATAAATTTATTATATTATGCACTAATGATTGCTATATTAGTATATTACTTATACTTTTATTAAATTAATACATCAAAGGTCATGGATTGGCAGTTACTATAAAACCTATAGTATTAGGTAACTAATTATCTAAAACACAATGATAAATCAAAAATATTATAGGTATTAAATTTGAAGAATTTTATAGAAAGCCAAGTGATTAGTTTTTTGTTTATTGTAGGTCTATACATAAACTACTTAAAATCTAGTACAAAGTACATTTAAACATAATTATAAATAAAATGTAATTATGGTAAGCTGAATTGTATGTAGTTTAATTTATAAATCATTATAATTTATAATTATTAACAAATACATTTGTTCAAGTAAAATTATTTTAATGATTTGGATACAAATTTCATTTAAATACAAAATTCTAACAGTAAAATATTTAAATATTTGTGTGTGTTATTAATACTCTTGCCATTCAAATTATCTTTGTTTTATTTTTCATTTTTATGCAGTAATTGCTGATAACTCAATCATCAACATCGCGTCATCGACCGCCGCAAACTCGTTTTCGTGATTGGTTTTTAACTTAAAGTTTGCTTATTTCTAGTGTGATAACATTGATTATTGATAAATATGATTATCATTAATATTATATGGTTATACATCCCAACGATTCCCAAACTTTTACGTCTAAGGCATTCTTGAGAAATAGTTAGTTTCGTGGAACTCCCTTTTTTAAAATAATTTTTAATAATATAAAATATAAATAACACAAATATAATACAAAATAATTTTCTCAATAATTACATACATTTGTCGAAACCCATGAGATTATCCCTTAGAAATACAAAATACACTTTGGGAAACGCCACCCTATCTAAAAGTAAAGACACACCACACTACTGATAATTTCTCCACGTGTTAGATTATAAATTTTTATATTTATTATTTTAATAACATACCTACATAATGTTTTTAAATTACAAAATGTTTATTTATAATTATTATAATACAAGATTTGTCCACTAAATTATACTTTTTGTTAATTATTGTTCAGGATTGTTTTAGAGGGAAAGGGTGTTTTAAAGTCAAATGAAGGTATAACTTGTGAAAAGTTCACACACTCTCCGTTGTATTCACTAATCTAATACTATTTTCAAATATAAAATAGAATGATATGACAATATATTTCTTGTATATGTATTTGAAACACTTAATTATATGTTTTGCATAAATTCAGAAGAAAGGAATATTACAACACTAAAACACCCCCTGGCTACGCTACGGGCTGTTGTGTGATTGATCTTCAGTGTCTTCTGGATAGATCTGATAGCAGCTATATAGTCTGAAATGGGCTATTTCTTCGCGTATTCCAAGTGAAGACATCCTTTTTCTTGTTAAAAATTGTTAAGATTTATATACATATTTTTTTTTGTTTGTTTATTATGATAGGATACTACAATTACCCTTAATTTAAGAGTAATCTGAATATTTCTCACGTAAAGAACTATAAATTCGTTTAAACTTTAAATGTTTATCCTCAGTAAAACTTAATTACAAAATAAAAAAAAATGTATACAAAAAATTGTAATACCAAACTATGTTTCTGGCATATCTGCAGGGTAACGCTTATCTATGATAACTGGTGCGTTTTGATTGGACAGTTTATTCACTGTATGTTACTGAGTAACAGCGCGGCTTAATATAGAATTTATCATAAACCGTGGTAACAGTTACTCATTTATGCGTTTTTGTTCCTAATACCACAAAGTGTCTTGTAGTCATTTTTTTCATATTTTCATAAATTATAACAGTTCAAACGGTCCTAGGATAAATTACATACTTACATAGTTATACAGTAAAAACATTTCGAAAATTACCAATTTTTATGATATTATTGAATTATTCAAACACTGGACAATTTAAATCAAACCAAGTAATATTACTTAATATAAATATATTTTATTATATTTTAACTTCATAAGCTTTACATATTAATTTATTTGTAATCACAGGTTGTATAAGTTATATTTTAAAATGAATCGGGTTATTACTATAATTGAGGTATTAGATTCGTTAGACAAATTTGAAGAACTTAGATACTAATAATAATATTAATAATAATTAATAAATCTTATTTTCGGATCTTCTAATACAATATTTTTTTTTTGTATTCTTCAAAAAGATAAAAAATCATAATAATGATCATGTTTGTAAAATATGACATTATGATTCTCATTATTATATAAATTATTATTTTATATTTTACTATTATTTATTATTATTATACATTTTTCTTATGGTATTCTGTTCTATATTTTTTACCAGAATATAGGTTTAATGAGTCTATACAACTATCTAAAATAAATACATTATAATATATTTACATAGTACTTAAAAAAAAAACAGTGAAATTGCTGTATCGAATAGGTACTCGAAAATAACTCATTTAAGAATTATCACTGCAATGGATGTGTTAATTTGTATTTAATAATATAAGCCAATTTTAAAATAATAAAATATATTATTATATTTGTTATATTAATCAATAACCGCTAATTACTAATTAAGAGTTCCACAATCCCAAATAAACACTATAAAAGTATAAATTAATAATATATATGTCACATATGGTAACCAGGTGATTATATCACGCATTATTCAACAACCACGATCTTAAACAACATTTATAACCATACCAATAACTTGTATATTGATAAATATAAATAATATCATAGTTTAATACACGATCTTAGAAGATCTTCTAAAACCTAACTAAATACATAGGTACATTATGCCATAAGTAATACGACCATATATCTTTATTCTATGAATAGGTACGACTTATTATTTAATATAATACTATCGGAACTTATCGATTATAGTGTTATTTTATTGTATTATAGTGTAATACACTAATACAATAAAATAAGATAATTTGAATGTTGTACAATAATTTTAATTTTGTATAATAATTATACAGTGATACCGCAAAATTATATTTTCAATATTTTCATTTTACAGGCAACAATTTTTGGCATTTCACCGCTCTATTCAGTCTTATTCTGTAGCTCAGATATTAAACTTTTAAAGTTTTAAACCGAAAAATGGACCAAGATAATATATTATTGCTCATTCAAGTCGTTAATAATCAAGTCAATTATTTATTTGTATTATTGATTATATTATTGTTTACGTGTCCCGGTTAATTATTATTTTAACTCGTAACTATCATTTAGCTAATAATTTAAGAAAAAATAACATACCTGTTATATTACTATATAATATAGGTACTATACGGTGCCGAGTCCATCATTATTTAAAGTGATTCTGACTACTATTACACACATACACTCTGTCTCCACAAACATAGACGTGAGGTGAAGTATATTTTAGTGACCGCCGACCAGATTCGCGTAACATTATTTTGTTCCTAGGCTGCAACACAAAATTTATTTACTAAGTATAAAAATTGTAAACGAATTTCATGAACTTATGGAAACAAATCCATAAAAAAAATTGACACCATGGCTCGTGAAGTTGTAGAAAATGTTATTTCAATAACGATAATTGCAATGTTTAAGACTAGTAACTTAAAACCTATATGTACTACGGTACAATCGAAATATGTTTTTTTTTTTAATTCCACGGGCCACAGCTCGAAACACATTAAATCCAGTATTAAGTTAACCATTATTGTTCTGGGAACTTTTCCGATTTACAAACTCAACGTTTTATTCTACACACCGTGGTTTTATATTCTACAAAATGGTCTTTATTAATAATTGCATAATAATAACCCATCATAACTAGGATTCGTCGATTAATAAATAGGTAAGCATAATAACAATTATTATTGTTGCACGGTTGGTGTCGACTAATATTGTTATCCGTCACACATACGTCATATCATATTGAAAATGTTTAGCGTTGTTGTCCTACAACAGTGGCTGTAACGACGCAGTAACGGAGAGTCAATAAGGATGGGGACCGCGGGAACGGTATAGGGCCGGTGATCGAAATCAGGGACGACCGACGGTGTACAGGAGGTGATGAGACAGCTACCGACAAGTGACTAGCATAGGACAGCTGACCGTGCAAGCCAATAACGACTAGGACGCCGAATAAATTTGCTTACTGCATAGTAACACGTTCCGTGCTTTCGGCGGCAAGTTCTGCACCACAAATGGTATTCGCGCTGGTATGTGTTTATTGAGTGACCTGCAGCACCAGTATACCTACAATCGGCGCAGGATCACGCTGTCAAAATTGGCATTTACCTATCATCCGACGCCGCCGGCACCACTCAGACCGTCATTTAACTGTTATCTCGCTCAGCCCGTCGGTGGCGTTCGTGCACTGACGACTGTCTGCCGTTGTCCACTGTGATGTGCTATCGAAAGTGACCACTATATTCATCACCACCACAACCGTCGTCCACCGAGCATTTTCCAATCGCGAAATTGGAGGAATCCTTGACTGCGTGGGCGCCTTTTCAGTTTTGAAATAGGTATGCCAAATTTTTCCAACACCAGACCGCAGTAATAAAAGTGAAATATATTATTATTTTAAAAGATAGGTGAGTTCTTTTATACATTCTAGTCTATTTTTACAGAAGTCTCACACTCAGAGTATGACACTCTACACCCTTAACAATATGTAAAATTATTTTTTTTTTCAAAAAAACCATCAACAGGTGACAGTGGGACCTATCAAAAAAAAATATTGACATTTTTTACGTTTTTATATACGTATATTATATTGTATTATTGTTCCAGCAATATACTTTATCGTGAATATGAAGTTTGTAAATTCAAAACTTACTCCTTCACTCAGATAATGCAATAAATATAATTATTTTTAAAAAAAAACGGTATTTCGAAGCCTTTCCTAGAAAATTTTTAAATCATCGAAATTATTATTGCTTTAAAACACGTTCGTGTACTCTTTACACATTCTAGCTTATTTACAGAAGTTTTACAAGCACCTTACACTCTTAAAAAAACGTAAAATTAGTTTTTTATGCTAAAAGCCGTCAACGGGTGATCAATTAGCAAAACGAATATATTTTTACTAATTTTCAATAATTTATATTCATACCTATCTGTGATAAATATATTTCTAAATTTAAGAACATAAAACGAGTAAATTTTCATTTTAAATACAAAAAACATTAAACTACTGCAATATTATAAAATCAACATTAATTTTCACTATGATATCACAATACATATTAGGCCTTACAGCCCTTACACTATTACGCATAAGTAAGTATATTAGTGGTCTTTAAAAAATAAAAAGTCTAGAATTATCAGAATCATCTAAATGTCGGCTGATTAAAATATACTAAATTGCTGATGATGACTAATCGGAAGGATGATGAAATTATTTCGATTTAAATCTAGTAAACTTGCCAACAAAAATTAATCGCAAGTTAAACTGTCAACCGTACAACGTTACATAGAAGACCGTCGATATTTTTCACAGGTTTTTAGGAACTAAACAGTATTACCCAGCACAGACGCCGTCGCAGGGCCGTCCTTAGGAGGGGGCGAGCAGGGCCCAGGCCCTGGGCCTCGCGCTTATAGCTTAAATTTGGGGCCTCGCGTTTTTTTTTAATTGTTTTTTTTTTCGTAGTATTAAATTGTATGTTTTATATACCAAATTAGTAAATATGAAAAAATATTATATAAAAATAACGAAGTTAGTTCAACGTAAAAATTGGAATATCCATAATACAATATTTTCGTAATCGTAACACATCAGCCTTGGTGATGCGGGTAAAACACTCATTATTTCAAAAAGTATTCATGTTTTTGAAAACATTAAACTATAAATACGTATAACTCATAAAATACTCGCCCTAAATTCGATTTTTATGTATCAAAATACTCAGAATATTATTCTGCTTTGGAATATGAAATTAAAACTCTATGTTGTCATTCAAAAAAGTAAAAAACTTAAAAAAATATAAGGATAAAAAATATTTAAAAATATAAATTTTTAATAAAAACGTAGTATTTTTTAACGACTTAAAACTATGTTAAAAAATGTTTTCAAAAATATGAATACTTTTTGAAATAATGAGTGTTTTACGCTTAATCAATCACCCTGTATAAACATATTATAATTTATTTATAATATAGATAGATATAAATATATAATACCTAAAATATGTACAAGTATTTTCGCCCTGGGCCTCGCAAATCCTAAGAACGGCCCTGCGCCGTCGTGAAACGAGACAAATCTTCGACGGGAAAATCAATGGTCGAAATAACAGAAACCGTCACCGTGATACTCGTAAAATATTTCCCAATTTATTACAGTTATTATAAATCCACGAAGCATGATTAATAACAAATTCCAGCAAGGATATTCCAACCGTCCTTTAAAATATCATCGAACAACTACAGCGGACGCCATGACCGAAGGACTTACGACGATTAATATAAAGTGACGGATTGTAAATAGCACGTCGTATAAAGGAAGTGCGGTCCGCAATGTGGGAAGAGAATCCGGATGGCCACAGTGGCTAGTATATAAGATGGTATTGAAAATAGCGTAGCCTTCCATCACCACCCCATTTCATCAAAACTGCAGAACACACTAACATTATTGAGTTACGCGAAAGAGCGCGCGTCAGTGTAGCGTGGTAAGCCACTACACATTAAAACTGCACGTTCTCCAGTCAGCGACAGTGTGACGCGACCGCGGCCGTTGTTTACTCAGGTGTAGCCGCGCGCGAGACATCCCTGCGGCGCGGCGACTATATGGGTATCGTGCGACGGTGCTATAAGGCCGCTCTATAGCGATACCGACGCGCAAACAACGCCGAGGCCCCCGGTGTAGGTATACCGATGAAGGTGATGACCACTTAATAGTGACCGAGAGTGCCTGAGACTGCAGCACGAAGTGTGTTTTGTCAGGGAAAAATGTCAGTATTACCGACCCGTGTACGCCATTTCCGGGTGTTGTGCGCAGTTGACGCGGTCACGTGACAGACGGGGCACCGGAGCCAATATACAATAGACTACCAGGAACTATATGCGGCGGTCCGCTGACTATACCTAACTCTTTTACGCGTTTGAATTGTATGTCGGCCGAATCAAGCCGCGGTGGCCACCGCATCACTTCACTCGTGTTTTCGTCATCAAAAATTAACACTAGCAAAACACGTGTAATCTATGCGAAGTACAAACAAATAATAAATAATAATATTGGGTATGAGATCCAGATTTATGGTCGCGCGTTTTGTGTAGTTGTTGGGAATCCAAAGTCAGCTGCGCGGCTGAAATTAGAGTCGCGCCGCATCAGCCGCGTCGGTCGCTCTTAGGAATCAAACTCTCGGCGGCAGCTCCGTTCTGCCCGGATCGTGCCGTCCACCCGTTAAATATGTACATCGAAATTTCACTGACCAGTGGGCACTGTACAGTGGTTATATTATATACGCACTTTGTATTTGACAAAGTGTCTGTTCGATTTCGATTTTTTTTCACCGTATAAATTAATAGACTCAGTTGCGAAAAGTTCTGTAGTGTCTTAACTCATTAGGACCAATATTTTATATTTGGTCAAAACATCCTAAATAACTGTGTTCAAAGGCGCGTTTATATTTGATTACCTGGTTTAAGAAAGAATAGATCTACGAGGTCATTTATTAATTTGTCACAAGCAACGCCGTACGGATTCAGCTAGTATTGAAAAAAAATTTTAATTTACCTATTTACGTGCATACACAAAAACATACCTATTGTTTTTTGTATTTTTATATAAATAATAATTTAGTATTTCAAAATTAACGATTTATAGATCATTTTTAAATTGTATTGTTTTTAATATTTATAATTAGTTTTGATACTTTAGCACTTTTCCTGGATGTTAAATATAGAGAGGATGTCAAATATAATATCAGTCATAAACTCGTAAAACTAATTATTTTTCTCCTTACACGAATGACAGATATTAATAGTCGCGGTCATAATAGATAATTTAGCTTTAATTGCGGAAATTGACAATTTTTATTATTGTATAGTGCTAGAAATAGGTTAACTAATTTTCACCAACTTCAACTATTGAGTGGACAGGACGAGCAGGCACTTACTTAAATAATTATTTATATTAACTATACCTATATACCAACGTATTTTTAAGTAGGTATATAGCTTACACCAGTGAATTTACATGAGACTGCTAATGACTAATGTGTTATGAATTTATAATATTGTTATCAAATTTTATATATGTACAGGTATAAGATAAAATGCATGTAAAATAAAAATAATTAAATAATAAACAATAAGAGTTAAAATAGAGTCCATTCTCAATCCCTCTATTAACAGTCATTTGCACAACCCAACCACTTAAAAGCTGTAGATAGTATGAATGCGGTAACTCACTAGTCAATGCAAAACCTTAATTTTATTTTAGATATTTAGTAAATATGTACAAAAAAAAATTGTATGATATTAAGTTATCCCCAAGCAGGCCCCCACATGAATTTTTCAACTACGGTACTGTAAATAATTCCGGCTTCTCATTGGATATTAGTATTTATAAATTTATAATAATTGTAGTATAAATTCTAACATTTAATTTTTTATTTTTACAAAAGATACCTAATATATTGGTTACGCTGTTTCGCAGTTTTTTTATTGTTATACACCTCTATAAAATATCAATTGTTTTAGTTACCTACCCTAAAATAAATTTAAAATACATGTTATGCTGAATAATAAAACACTAATTAATTGCAGTTTAATATAAAAATCATAAAAGTATTTATGAATAATGAAATACATTGTTAATTAATCATTTCGGTCTTATGAAATAAAAATAATACACATAGACATTAGACGTCATAGACTGTTATACAAAATTATGTAGTAAGAAATCAAATTATATAACAATAAATATTGTACTTATAAAGATAATAATATGGTGACTGGAGTGGCATGAATCATTTTTTTCTAATTTAAATTAATAATATGAATATATTATGATTTTTTTTCCTTGGCCCCGGGACTATGGTGCTCACTTACCCCCCCCCCACCCCTTGTTGTAACATTTTCACCAAGTAACGATAATTAGATAAATATAGAACCGTATTAATTTCATACTAAGTCTAAGTAACACTTTTAAAGTTTTAACTATAAGTATTACTTACCGTAAATTACAATAAATTTATACTATAAACTATAAAGACATATACGATATACCTATACATAAAACAAAACTATATTAATATTGACCACTTTCGGAAAATATATGGTTGCAACTATATGTAAATACTTAGCTAAAATACGATATTTCATATTTCCAACGTGTAAACCGAACGAACCATATGGCATTTAACATAAGGACGAGATGTGCACTTTACAGTGTACAGTAACGTCTTAACTTGACGGAAATACGGAATGTGATTTTAAACGAAAAAAAGAAAGACCTAAAAATATAATTTCGAATGAAAGACGATTTCGACTGTTATGGACCTGTTTGTTTTCCATGAAAAGTGTGCAAAATAATGTAAGTTGGCCTGACACCGTGGCACCACCAATCACCATATTAATTAATATGTTCGTTTCGTTCTTTTTGTTAAATTGTTCAGTGATCGTCGTGATTATCGTGTACTCGTGTGATGCGTGGCCGCCGCGGTGTTGGTGATCACTGATTAGAGGGCGCTATCTGTGATTTGTGTAAACAATAATACGAGCATGTTGGCATAGATAACAGAAAACACATTTCTGATTTATTAGCTTACCGTTTAGTTCAGTCGTTCAGTCTTCAGTGTTTGCTCCGCGTAATTAATTGTTTTAGATGTGCCGGAGTGGAAATTCGTTATTTCGTAAGTTCGTTGCATTCAGTTACTGAATAGTGTTGTTAAAGGTAAATACTTGACGCAAGACGCAACACATAGTTACGAGTAGCGACTGTCGTCTACTTAAGCAATGCGAATCGTTATTGAACGAAGAATCACACTTAGTTTTCCACGATGTCAACGTACAACATAACCACCAATGCACTTTAGCTGAAAATATCTTCTCAACTTATAATATTAGACATATTCTTAAGACTTACAAAATGACGAGTTAACGTTTACTCGATTCCTTCTGGCTTTCACCATGTTTTTTACCAATTTAAGAATACTGAAGGTATTCTCATCATACAAGTTTCGCTTGTGTATTATATTTATTGTTGTATTCAGTTTTTGGCAAATATTCAGAGCTATAACCAACAATAATAAACAGGTAAATTAATATATATGTATAAATATATATTTACATACATATAGTCAATATTTGAGTTATTTATTCTTCCTATTAATTTAATACATTATTCACATTTCACATCTCCTAAAAGATACCCT
Source organism: Schizaphis graminum (assembly GCA_020882235.1). Classification (NCBI taxonomy): domain Eukaryota; kingdom Metazoa; phylum Arthropoda; class Insecta; order Hemiptera; family Aphididae; genus Schizaphis; species Schizaphis graminum. The sequence goes on from CM037032.1 coordinate 93,035,185, forward strand.
TTGGATTTCTATTCCACTATATAGTTCCTTTAAATTCTTAAATCAATGTTTGACATTTTAATATCTTGATAATTTAACTGTATTTTAATGATAATATAATACTTATCTTTGTAAATTTCAGAAACTAATTCATTCTTCACATGTTCTGAACAATGACATCTCTTTAATGGAAAACAGTGTTAAAGATATGACATATCTTCCGGTTGGTGTATACTATGAAGCATTGTGCCCAGATTCTAGAAACTTTATACTTCAGCATTTAGTACCGTCTTTTAATAAAGCACCAAACAGTTTTGATATTGAATTTGTCCCTTATGGGAAAGCCAAGGTAATCATTGAATGTTAATTAATTAGTGGGATTCACAATTTGTAACATTAAAATTAATAGAAAAAACAATTAAAATATGAAAAATGCAACAACAAAATACATTTTATAAAATTTTATTGTTCATAATATAAATTAATTTTAGACAAAATGATGTAAAATCAACTTTTCTAAAACATGGTGGCTACCAGTGGCGAAGCGTCATGGGAGACAATGAGACAACGTCTACCCACTAAGAAATTAGAAAACAGGACAAATAATTTTGTTTTATAAAATATTTACAAATTTTAATGTCATTATATTATAAAAATGATATATTATGTTTTAATATTTGTTAAAATTGGTTTTTACAGTTATAGTCTATAAGAATTATTAAAATAGATTAGATGCGCGCAATACGGCCGTGCGGGTCATTCCAAATATTATATTATTATATCAAAGAGACGTTGCGATGCAACGTCTCCCAATTATGGGCGCACGGGTACAGGGGGGATTTTAATGTGAGTGGGGTTTACTATCTTCGCTATGAGACACGTCTCGCTATTCGGATTTCAGATTTCTTCAATTATTGACATCGCCATTGCGTTGTCACGCCATCGTCCCATATAAATCGCTATTACTGATAACCGATAGGTACCTACGTGTTTCTTAAAATTGTTGTTTTTATATTGTAGTTTGTTCTCATGACTGATGATTTAATTTATGTAATTTTTAACGATGGAGTTCATAATTACTTATACGAAAAAATGTATTATCAAACAATTAAAATAAAAAGGGAGGAATCCAAGCGTATTAGTGTCATTTTATTTAATGTCTCCCCAACTAAAAACTTAAGCTTCGCCACTGGTGGCTACTTAGGTAGTATTGGAACTTGGTAAATTCTTAAATAATTAGCACTGACAAATAGCTCATTGATACTATCAACATTAATGAAACATACACATTTAGTTACTTACCTACTATTCTTTACATACCATTAAAAATACATCTTTACAATTCTTGTACTGTAATTTATGTGCAAAATTATTGTGATAACTTGAAAATTTAACACCAAATACATCATATTCCAAAAGAGTCATTTGCTTTCAAATCCAAATTCTGTTCATTAGTAATAAAAATATTATTATTTAGACACATGAAAATTCTGATGGATCAATCACATTTGCTTGTCAACACGGACCAGTAGAATGTCATGCAAATAAAATTCATTCATGTGCTACTCAACATATAAAAGATAAAAGTGTTTTAGTCAAATATGTATCATGTATGATTGATAATAATTATGATCCAGAAATGATAGGATTGCTTGTGAGTAAAAATAAAACTTAATAATTGATAAAAAAAAAAAAAAAAATGAAAATTAATTAATTATAATATTTCTTTTTTAGTGTGCCAAAAAATACAATGTTAATTGGAATAAAATTTATGCATGCTCAGAAGGAAAAGAAGGTGAACTATTATTAAAACTAAATGGTGAAGCAACTGATAAATTGTGGCCTCAAGTTTCATTTATTCCAACAATTTTGATCAACCATGTAATTACAATAATTTTCTTAATTAACTATGTAAATTAGTGATTAACATTTTTATAATTTTTCATTAGGAACAACCTAGACAAGCTTCGGTCTTAAAAGATTTTTGGGGTGTTGCTTGCAGTTATTTCCCTCCAGTAAGTTCTTCAAAACATATTATAATATTTAGCTAATTATAATTTTTTTAAATTATTGCTAAAATTGTCAATTGATAATTTATTTTTAGGAATCAAAACCTGCTGCTTGTTGAATAACGATAACTACCAGTTTTTTCTATTGACAATTAAGATAAAAAAAAATTTATTATAAGTTATTAACTTATTCTAAGAGAATCTTGTGATATTTAAATTAAAAAATTAAACTTTGTACTTTTTTACTGTTAATTTTTACTTGAATTATAATATTTGTTTGTTGTAGCCATAATGGATGTATTATAATATGTATTGTATGATATAAATTAATTATACTATACAAATAAATAATTAATAATACTACATTATGTATATTTAACATGATAATTTTATGTGCTTACTATTTAACTAAGTATTATATGATTATAAAATATATTTTATTTGCTATACATATTTTCTATGTAATTTATTAAATAACATATTAGTTTTTTTTTATAATTAATCTTTTTTGTGGTTAAAATTATAAAAAAATTAAGTTTTCTTCAGTTATTGACTGAATAGTGCATTAAATTATATTTAATTTTCTTAATAATTTGTCACAACTGGATGGTGAATACTTAATAGATTAAGTATGTAATTAACTTGGATTTTCCGCATTCATCTTTGCCTTCAGGTTACTGGTTAGTAGCACTATAATAGTGTGAACATACATTTCGTCCTCTATTTATGAAGGGTTTAATATATAATAATTTTTGATAAATCTATTAGCTTTTCTATTTCTTTAGTTATATGTTTTTTGAAACATTTTAATTCTTGTTAATTAAATTATCATGCATGCACAACAATAACACTTTTGAATACATAATTTTATTTGTAAAAGTATAAAAATTTCAGTCCCGTAATTAAGAGATAAAATTATATAATTTTAGCCAGGGGCGCCATTTGGGGTATCGCAGGGTATACATTGGTGGCCCTATTTTTTCTTATAACATATTGACCTGCCTTAATTTTATACTGCGCCAGTACAGCTAAAATGTAATAAATAAACCTATTATAATAATTTTTAAAAAATATTTTATAAATAATAGGTATATTGTTTTAATCTTTATTGTAGTTAACATTTCTTGACAGTTGTAAGATTATAATCAATGGATCAAAATTAAAAAATATATTTATCTGTTTTATTAGCTTCTTAAGATTGAGATATAAATATAAATTATTAAAAATTTGTAAAAATCAATCTTACGTTATTAATTTTGCTAATTATTTATAAACTCTTAATTTCAAACATCAAATAATTTAATGATACAAATAACTGCATGCTAATAGTTTACATTGATTTTTTTTTTTATAATTTATTGCTTACAGCTTTATTTGTATACTTAATAAAAAATTTGATTTGAATGATAATAGTCATAATTATTCATTATAAATTGAGGTGCTTAAGTTAAATGTATGAATTATATTAATAGATAATGACAGTATAATCAAGATTTAAAGAGTGTGTAGGCTGGTTGTGAGACTTCTACAAATAGGCTAAAATAGTTTAGTATAAAGAATGTTGCGCGCCCTATCTTTTAAGACAGTAATATATTTCAATATTTTTATTATGTTCTGATATGGTGGGCAAATTTGGCCTGCTTAATAATTTGGCAGCCCTATTTTAAAACTGAATTGGTGCCCCTGATTTTAGCTAAAAATATAATTTTTTTATCATTTAAAACTTTATGTATACATACACTTCACAAAAACTGTCTACAAATTCCTCTGTATACCAGCATGACAGATATTTATTATTTATGCATTATACTTTTTACTATTTGCCTTGCATATAAATAATAAATACTTTTAATGATACTTTATTGGCCATTGGGTGATGCTCTATTCAGTTTATGAGTACATCAGTTTGGGCAGTTTGGACATATGCTACTGGCTGCTGTACCTTACCAGACCCACCTGATGGATTGTTTGGTAACAATTTTTTCCAACTGTATGCCATCATTATACGGTGACATTGTAGAAGAGCAGGTGGTGTAGCAGTGATGAGGATTACAAGTTGGCAGACACCAACACTGATAACTGGTAGTTACTATAACTAAACAGTTATTTTTATGTGGTCAGAAAATATTTTAATATTTAAATGAAACATCTTTGTTAAATTAAGTAAATATTAATTTCCTAGAAAATTTGAACGTTCTTTATACATTTATTTTTTTTTTTTCGTTATGTGAATAACTATAATGCATAGATAATCAACATAAATAAAGTCTGGTAATATTAATTAATAATGATTCTTAACAAATATATACCTATATTATTTTATGTTATCTATCTATTAACTCAGAATATGTTTTGTGCCATTATACTTTGTATTTAAATAATATAATATTTACTTAGTTGATAAGAATACTGTTTCACTATTAATCTTTTAAATACTGATTCAATTTATATTCAAAATATTCACATATTATAAATATTATAATAATAATGCATTATATTATTAATAATATAAACTGATTAAATTTCAAAATAAAGTAGGTGGACGGTAGTTAAGATAAGATCATTATTAACATTTCTTTTAATTTTAATCTATATAAATTTATTAGTATAGTATAATAAATTTGTTTGTATATAAGTATGTTCATCTATAATATAGGTAGGTTGATACTAAAGTATAATCTTAATGGTATAAGAAAAATGAATAACAATTTTTATGTCACGCATGTAACAGAACATACCCGATTTTCACCAAATTCAATCCTTAAGCTAGGTGCAGTACATATAATAATTTACTATACTTAACATGATTACATGAAAGTTTAAAATTTCTCTGAAAATAAACATATTTAAATTAGGAAACAATACAATCAAATAATAATCAGCTCTCATATAATATATATGTATAGTACACCTTATTTTAGATATTATTTATACATTTTTCAATAGAAAATATATTATGTTTAAAAATAATAAACCATAATCTGTGAAAATGTAAATAACAATAATTAATAACACAATACAATTTTTAACCTACTTATTTAAATCTATAGGAAAGGAAAGCATCAATTATAAATGTAATCGGAAACATCAAATAGTTGCTAATTAATTTAGGTTCTTTTGTGTTTCAGTCTTAAAGTTTATATGAACTGTATTATGTGATGATTGTGATAATATGAGATAGAAAGAAACGGAATTAAATAATAATTATTTATTAATTTCCTCAACATTTCTATGTTATATTGAAGCTTATTTTCACTGCACTCTGCTGCAATTCATTTTATTTTTTGAATTAAGTTTGATAAACATTTAGTCAGGTGTGGATTCAGGGAGGAGGGCTATGGTTGCTCGGGCACCCCCTATCGTCTAAGCCACCAATAGGGATTTTAAAATTATTCCAGAGTAAGTTATTGAAGAATTCAGTAAAAAATACCCAAGAAAATTACAATTACAATATATGTAAGAAATTAATGTTATTTCTAAGTCAATATTAATTAAATACTGGTGTTTGAAAAAAAATTTAGCTCAAATAAATTAAATAGAAAGTAGAAAGGTGTAACATTATTTTTTTCGAGCAGTGAGCACCCCTGTTAAAATTTACTGGATCCATGCCTGCATTTAGTTATAGTCAATTGTTCATAATATCATACATGACACAAACATAGTTAAATATAAAGATATTAGATATCCTAAGTCAAGAAAGTATCAAGTTAAAATATAGTTATTCTACTATTTATAATTTGTTAAAATATTTTATTAATTAAGTATGAATAGTTCAATATTGTGATAATATTATGTTTAAGATAATATTATTATATAAGTAGTTGGTTTAATCTTTATTACATATTCCTTTTTTATTTTAACATACTATATCACTAGATAAGTATTAGCATTTTTAAATCAAAAATAAATTTTGAATTCAAAACATTGTAGTTATAATAATTTCTAGAAGTTAAACCTAACCACTGTGCAACAAGAATCATTCAATATTGAAAAATATATTATATATAGTATAATATGACAATTAAGTTAAATTACAATTTTTGTGAATAAATATAAATTGGAATATTACTAATAGATAAATATATAAATACATTCAAGTTTATATATTGATTGTTAAGTTTCTATGATATCATTAAGAATGATTAGTTTTATACTTGTTTAATACTTAGTCATACTGATAAATGTTTATACTAATATATATATTTTTTTATGATTATGATTATTAATTAATAATTTTATAATATGTATGTTTCATGTAAAGAAATAATTAAAATAACTTTGATTAAAAAATATTTTATTTTAGCTACCCATAAAGATTGTTGTAATTATTATTAATTTTATTTACTTTTTGTAAAATTAATAATTGATTACGTCTTACAGTGTCAGTCCATTGAATGAATTATATTACCCTTACGTTATAATCATTCATCACATACCAAATATTTATAAATTATAATGTAAAAATAATAGTTTTAGATAAATATTTAAAAATAGGGCTGGTTGGCTGAATTTTGTTGCAATAGAGTTAATTTTGACTTTGACTTAAAATGATACACTTAGACTTAGGTTTTATTAATTTAACTTAATATTTAATATTATACATATTAAATTAGTAAATAAACACAATGATTAGAACCTTGTCTTCATGAAATCCTATTTCTAATTAATTTTACTAAAAAATAAAAGCAAATACAAGATTGATTTTTGTATATTCTATATAAATTAATTAATGTATGCTTAATGCTTATACATCAATTAACAACTTGTTCAATTTTATTAACTTTGGAATGCAAACATGAAATATTAATATTTTATAGTTTTATACATAAGACTAAACTATTTGAAACTAATAACTATTATAAATTTTAAATCTTATTTAATCTTATAGTTTGTGTATAAATTTACTACTTTGATTTGAAAGTTTTTAAAATATTTTAATAACTTTATTTTTGAGTTTAGTGGACGGAGAAACAGCTACATAGATATTTTTTATTTATAATATTTAGATGGTATTTTTGTACTGGAATACAGAAGTTATGTTATGTAAAATAAAACATAATATTATTCATTTTTAAAATTAGGTATTTTTAGCTGTAGGTAATATAGTGTAATTCGTGTATGTTAAATATTTATAATAGGTACTTAATTGATATTATTATCTGTATAATAATATACTAATATAATTTCATTAAACTTAAAAAATTGACTGAATAATATTTTTAACATATAATAATAAATGGTAGGTAGGTACACTTGTTGATAGCATATTACATACTATTCAATTCATGACAATTTATTCGAGACACCCAATGCGTGTAGTGTAGGTATAGGCGTACCCGCGTGGCCGCGTACTGCATCATAATCAAAACATGAATACTGATTATCCCATCTTTGGTCGGCACTTTATATAATTTATAAAGTAATATAATATAAAATAGGTAACTCAATTGTAAAATAATAATAATTATTATAATAAATAACAATAAATTATATTAAAATAAAAAAGGAATATTGGTATTGGGACGGGTACCTATTATAGATAAGTACCCATAAATAAAATAGGTACCGAGATATTTGACAACCAAAAAGAGAATCAATAATTATAACATTTTGTTAACTAGTATTTATAAGGTCGACGCTTCTTCATCCGGTATGTTCGTCAGATACGGATCACTGTACCAATAATACCGCGGAGATCCTTCCGACACGCAGATCTGTTGTTCCAAAGGTTCAGTCCCCTCTACCCAGTACATCACGTAAAAATTGCACATTTCGTCGTCGCTCGTCGCGCTGTGAACAAATTAAATAATCGTCGGAGAATTAACCACAGTGACTGGGATTAATATTTAATGAGTCGTGTCGATCTTACCCAATTCTAGTAACGGTGTTTCGCCTGCTTTCCATTGTGCACCTGGCAGCCTATAAACAATACATATCGACCGTTTAAAATATATAAAAGAATAAGATAGACAATAGTGACATTAGCGCCTAGCGGTTAGTATCAAACGGTACTTGTTGCGCATGTGGTAAAATGTATTATTATGGTATTATGGAATTCAAATCGTACTAATGAATAATGATCCGAAATTCTGACAGTAAAATATTTATTAAATTAATTTTAAAACTACTGCAATACTGTAGGATACTAGGATCGGAAATTATTTAAAATCATGTTATATTATTCGAATGCATCAATTGGAGACCGTGCGGTTGTACAGTAATATAGTGTACACGCAGATAATCGACAATAAAAAAAAATACTTACCAATATATCACCAAACTTGACGGTAATATTCTTCTCTATTGGATAAAACATTTGTGGAGTCATGGGATCTCTTTTTCCTAGTAGATCCCATGTTTGTACTCCGTTACTATTCTTTACTCTGTAACCAGCTACAACTTTACCTATTTAAAACGAAAATTTAATAATTGTGATATGAGTTGATATTTTAACATAAAAACAAAATAGGTACCGAGCACTCATTGTACTCGTATACCACATACCAAGTTCGTGGGTGTGGACTCTGTACGCAAACGGATGTATGACTTTCCCAGTCTCGTAAAGAGGACACGATGTTTCCATGTGTTCGATGGAATTCGGAGGGATTTTTCCGTTTGTAGCTAGTAAGTACACTCCAGCTTGTTTATCTAATCTGTAGGAAAATATTTTTAAAAAAATGTATTAGTCATAATTCGCGTATTGGTAGCACTTGCAATTAAAAATAAGAAGAAAGTACATATTATACTATAGTTGCGTATGAACCTAAATATTATTAAGTATTACTTAGCTATAAGTCCTCTAGCAATAAGCACTAATAAGTCAATAAGTGGTACCTTATAACTCATAAAATATAGGTAACTTATATTTGTATATATAATATTGTACATTTGTACTCAAGATATGTTATATACAATTTAAATGGACGTAAATGAAAATATTATAGATTATCTTACTGTTGTTCTGTGTAATGCAAATATATCCCAGAGTTATCCGTTTCGTCTTCTGTGAAGTAAATAAATTGTACATAAAGATTAGTAAGTTAGTAATGTATCATTATGGTGAAATATAATTTGTGTCAAATATATGAGATTTCAAACATATGTGGTCATATTAAATTATATGGCCTATAGGCGTGTAATAAAAAAAAAAATCGAGAATTTATAATTTCTATGCTGCACATATTTAATACTAACCATCAAATGTCCTGTGGTAGTGAACTTGTAAAACTAAATAATTAATCTTCGAATCACCTCCGACTTTAAAACCAACCCCATTTGGAAGTTTCAAAGTTGGTGCATCACGAGCCCAAGCGTACATTATCTGAAAAACGATAAAGTGTAATTTATAATAATAGGTATAATATTCAATCAAAATAGTGGATACAAACATTAGATCCTGATTTGCACGGAGTGGAATGCATGTACGTCTTATGTGAATTTGATGCCATTTGCATTTCTCCACAATTCCTTAAAATTAAAAAAAATTAAATATTATCGAAAAATATTGTTTAAAACAAGCTTGCTTTGCTTACCAAACGGGATCTTCGGTTCCAGGCTCTGAACACCCATAAAGTACCATATGGTGCGATGTATGACCATGGGCTTTTGGCTCAAAACCGACTATAAAAATTAAAAAAAATTAATTTTACCGAAGATACTCGTATAGAAAACAATAAAAACCTTTAAAATTATTAAGCTACAGAAAAATATTTTAAAATATTTACTAATATACATGCAGTATGTACCTATTGTATCTATAACATAACATAATATTATAGTATTGGTAGGTATAGTTTACAGATATATAGGATGCTCTGTATTTGATAATACCAATTAACTAATAAAGGAATACGTGTATTTTTTTCATGCAAAAATTGCAAACAAATAAAATTAGATTAAATATAACCATCATTTTCTATTAAAACTGTTAAACACTTACCAATGAAGTAAGACTTGCTTGGATCTATTCTAATAGGAGTGCACAAATACAAGTCCATCTACAAACATTTAAATAATTGTTAGGTAATTTATAATATTTTTATAAAATGTAATATAATATGTTATAATACAATAATACTAATAACATTGATTAAGGTACATTTACATTTTTTTATAGAATTAATAAGATTAACAATGAATATAACATTTGATAAAAGTATAATCATATTTTAAATCATTAAATTAATAAATATTGTTAAATCTTTATTAAATTTATAAATTGCATTTTTTTTTTAATAATAAATACATAATTTGCTTGATTCCAGAGAAAAATGTAATATTTTTATAAACAAATTATAAATTCAGTTTTTATAATTATTTTTTCTGAATTATGTATATCATATTATCAAGTTTAAAAATTAAACTTAAATTCAAAATGTTGTATTATATTTGTATTGTATCGTCTACCATATTATGAGGGTTTTGTTCACTCAAGTTAAAATTAATATGTACAATATAAAAATTAAAAGTATATATTATACAATACCTATTACACACTTTACAAGTTTATATGAGGGTATAACAATATAAACATATTGTAACAAAATATAAAAATGTTAAATGTAATTGATCGTTATACATTATTTTATCATTATACATCGTTATTTGTACTCTATAAAGTATAAAAATGAATATCGTTGAGTATTTCATTTTCATAGATTTCGTTTCTGCAGAATTTTAACGTTTATTTATAAAAGTAAATAAATCAATCAGTTCACTTACTAAATTTAAAAAAAAAAATATTCTTTACACCAAATCACCAAGGTAACTATAAAAAATACGAATAGATTATCCCGTTATGTTCTGGTCTTGAAATGTTGAATGTTAAATTAGTCAAAGAACATTCAAGACCTGTGACATTCGACAATCAATCGTCACGCCCAGGATGTTAAAATATAAAATAAATATTTCAAATATCTCAATAAATTTTTATAACGTTACTTGAAATTATATTTTTGAAATGGTTCATTTTTTTCAAATGTTTGAAAACGAATTAAATTCATATGGTAGCGTCAATTTAAAAAAAAATCTAAAATAAATGGTCACGGAAGTAATAATGCGGTAAATTACAGCACTGTAAAAATTCTCATTTCAGTATCTAAATACGTAATGCATTACAAATATTGAATAATAAATATAATAATAATAATATTATATAGCATTGTAGCATACAATACATAGGTAGATACCTATATATCATAGATTAAAATAATACTAATATTATTAATCTATAAATAGCAATATGCCAACGTTAGCGTGCATACATATATATACAACTTTTTAAAAATATTATTATTACCATTAGTTTCTGGCTTTAATCTAGCCCCCCCATATATTGCGCAGTCTATTACTTAAATTGTAAAATATAAATATTAAAAAAAAACTTTTAAATTATTGCGATCGTATTGTTATTCGTCAAATCGTTTGATACTGGTAGTTGGTACATATATTGTCATATTATTATGTACAAACAATATAGAATGGAAATATATAATAATAATAATATAATACATATTGTATATGCTATATAAACATAAGCCATACTATATACAATCACACAGACTATACATTCCACAATATTACATTATTTTATTAAATGGTTAAAAATTGTGAAATTGGAGAAAAACATTTAACGTAGGTGTCAAGCAGTTATCATATGGGTGCCTAAAACAAAGCTTTTATTTAAGTTCAGTGTAACAATTGCGAAAAATTTTCCTAAGGTATTGTAAAATATTTTGAGCGCGATTAGTATAGAAAAAAGTAATTTTAAGCGCAATTGGTAAACTGTCAAGATATTTCAGAGCCTAAAAGGGATGACAGTGATCATACAATACATAATATTATATATTAATATGTATATTGCATATTATTATATAATTTTTATTATTGTTATGAATTTTAAAGTTAAATGATCTTTCAGCATATAAGTATTAGATAAAGTATGTGCACATGCAGATATAGCCATATAGGTACCTAATATATAAAATTAGAGTAACTTTTGAGGGAAATTAAAACTCGTAATATTATAGGTAGATAGGCAATCTTAGACCTTAGTAATATTGTGTGGAATTTGGATTAATATATTAACTGAATAGTTTGAATGAAAAAGTGTTTAAAAAAGATTTGAAATCTTTTTAAATAGATTTCTACTGACTAGCGTGACTTGTCAATGATATGTATTGTATCTTGGTAAGTTGAATGAAGTTCCTATTTTTTTTTTATAAATATTTTTTTAATTGTGTGAAAACAAAGTAAACAAGCCAATCCCCATAAGACTTACCATCGAAATATACTAAGACTTTTTTTGTATTTTAAAGTATAAAATCACAAATTTATTATTTAAAATACATTTTATATATTTATCAAGTATTGCAGTATAATTTAGGTTATAAACAACAGTGTGATACATTATGTTATAAAATATGTACAATAAGCCACCTCGAAAACACGGATGAGATGAGCCGTGCTAAATTAACCCAAAACACGATGTAGTCGAATCGTTCAGGTTCCCGGTCACACGCATCAGCTACATAATAGCATCTACATTGTTATATTCTATAATATAATAATATAATATATTCGTACCGCAACGTATTGTATATATATAATATACACGTATGTGGCAATGGAAATGTGCTATGGCCGGTCTGCGTGCGGTGTGTCACGCGTATACCCAGAGCGCCTACAATGCGGGTCCTCCCTCCCTAAAATACACGAGACTGTCTATATGATATTATCGCTCTATAATAATTGATGTACAACGGTGAAAAATAATTAGATAGGTACAAAGCTGACCGTAAAAAAATCGACAGTGCGACGAAATGCTGCAAAAACAAAATATGTAGTGAAACTGGTTTTATTCGACAATAAATTTATACCCAGTGTTGAATCCAAATAATTGTCGGGGAAGGGTTATTGTTTTATAATGGTCATACATTTTAGGATTACAAATATTATATTATTATATACGTATTATTATTTTGTACACAATTCAGTAAATTTGTCATTTGATATAAAATAGGTATACAATATTAATATACTATAATTTGTTAACATATTCAACGAGTATTATGTATTTAATGAATACATTTAGTTGGCAGTTTTATTGACCAAGTGGGGGAGGTGTTTATTAATAAGGGAGTTATTTCCCCCCTTGCTATTTATAACTTATAAGTACGCAATATTGAATATTTTTCTAATGGACTTTATTATTATAATAATATTTTAAAGTATACATGATTCGGAAAAAAAAATAAATTATATAGGAATTCTGAACAAGTACCGCTTACCCCACCCTTCCGTAACCGAAAAACACCCTCCTACTCAATTTTTATTTTCACATATTATATAGTATAGCGATATACTATATACAATACACTACTGCAGATCTGCAACCTTGCAGGTCTTCTATCCTGCACAATGACGTAGTGGTGTGACACAAGTTGCATTATGTGTTTCGCTGCACTACTGTGCAGAATATTTGAACGCCATTCTCAAAATATGTGTAGCTACATAGACTGCAAACAATATGTCGTGATCATAAACACATCTGTTCCTAGAAAACTGACCTACCATAACTGCTACTTAACTGTATCATATTACTAAATGCTAATTATTATTGATAATGATAAATGTTAGATCGCATAGGATCATATTGTATTTCTATAACAGGTTGTACAATATAAGGTCACTATTATAATGTAGGCGATTTATTATTTTCGCCAACTGCAGTCGTTATACTGCATTATGACCCTACTGCTCGTGTGCAATTTTGGCATGTCTCGTAATTCGTAAACATATTTATGTATTTATTATAGAAATATTTTAATTGATGGCGGATTACTGAAATTTACCATTTATGGTATTATGCTTTTCATAATTAAAGTGAAATCATAGAATTTATAATATTATATATCGTGGACTGTGATACTCCAAAAATAACAGTAATAATAATCTAGTCATTTCAATATTAGTTATTTCATAATAATGTAGTATGTACACTACTGCAATATTGTTTATTTCATCTTTCGTGAAGGTGGACAACAACATTCTTATTAATAAACTAATGCAATGTCGGTTTATAAGCAGTGGACTGCAATATGGATGCATCGCTCACTCACCTTTTTGGGCTGCACGTTGGGCATGAGTAACGAGTACTTGTCCACGCGGTACGACTCGGCGGACGGCCATATGGCAGCGACGAAGACGGCCACCAACGAGACCAAACATCCCGAGTACGCGACCGACGGCATGACCATGACGTTGCTGTGCGACAGTGGCGTTGACGTACGGGCGTGACCGGAGCGCGCAAGCACGTCCGATGGCGAAATATACGGACGCGAAGACCGGTTGTCCGCGGACGACTGCGGAGGACGGCGACGCGACGTGCGATTCCTTTTTAATAGGTAATATCGTGTATACCTACCGATCCGCCGTTCGCCTACGAGACGGTGACCGCGCGACTCACACGCGCATGACAATCACCTGTACACACCACATCACCGCCAAAACACCACCACCGAGGTGGACGCTGTAAACGGCGGCGTGCGTGTCCACCCGGCGCAAAACTGTCGATTTACTATTATTCGCCGGCAACGACAACAATAATAATATTGTAGTGACGATTTATTGCGATGATATTATTATGGTGCTATTGGGACGGAGGTCGCCGCGATACGGCACCGTGACAATAATACACGAGCTGCGCGCAAGCCGTTGTGATGTAAAATAATATTATTTTTTCGTTATATTTTGGCGCGCACTTCAGAGCCGCACTAAACTCTCGGGGCCAACGCGCCTGAACCGCAACGACCGGTGTACGGGCTAGGACTATAATATAGGAACCTCTCTCGCGTGCGCGCGCGCGTATGTTTGTTTGAGAGTGTGTGTGTAATTATTCCCTCAATATACACGTCCTACCGCGCTCGTCAGAGCGGTCCCCACTCGACTCGTTCCGCCACCACCAACGTCGCCGCCGCATGAGCCCGTTCGTATAACACGAGACGCAACATGCTCCGTCCATCAGCGGTGGCCCCGCTGATGTGGCGACGTTACCGCCCGTTATCGATTTTCCCGGTCCCGCGAATCCAACAGTTGTGCGTGGGCGCCGTCCCACCGACCGACGCCCGCCCTTGCTCGCTATCCGAAAGCGAGACAGCGCCACCAGGCACCACCACCACCACCCACCACCTCACCACACAGCCAACACCCACGACCTACAAACAGCCAGCCTCACACCCCTCTAGTCCTTCCTCGCCCGTGACGGGGCGCTCGCAGATCAACCCTCTACCGACCCGAATTTATCTTATATATTATGCAGTGGGTATTTCTGCAGCATTGACGTTTATTACGCGTTTGAAGCCGCCTCGTTCTAGTCGACTTCCTGCGAACAGTGACACATTTCCGTCGACGAGAAAAAAACGGTAAGTCATCGTCTGACAGAAATACGCTGTTTTGAGTGTATTTTTATTATCTGTCGAGTGTATATATATATATATATATATATATTCATTACCGCGATTATACTAAGGGCATTGCGCAATAATCCTCCGTTGACGTTTCAACTGTGATGTATATTACGATTGTGCCATCACGACGCGCACTTATTATATACGCATCATTATTCAAATTTTTTCGTTAAGTCCAATACATAACTTTGTATTATATAATAAAGCGCTTGTTGTATGTGTTTGCGCTTTGTTCGTAAAGTTTGCGATTTTAAAATTTCCCTTGTACTTACTCGCAACGAACATTCTGAAATGTTTAAGTTATCATTCATTCTGTTTGATATTAATCTAAACTTCAATTAATTTACATAATTACATTTTTAATATATGTATATAAAAATATTGTTATAGGCTTTTTCAAAAACATATTCTATGTAAAAACCGGAACGGCACTTATATTTCTATCTGTATAACTGTATATTACATCAGCGAGAGTATACATTAGTACATAATACACGTTATAAACTGAAAATCAAATCCAAAATTCCTATTTCCCCGCTACTCGCTCTGTCCATTTACTACCGGTATAATCTACTTAGGTTGAATATTATATGCATACGCACGCACAAGCACACACAATGACATACCAACGTTTGGCGTAATTTGCCTACACTTTACTCCTTGAAAAAGTCACCATTTTCATCTGAAAATTGACGAAATTAAAATTAATTTTTTTACGCCATCGTCAATAATAATGAAAAAACTGTATGTATTGTATAATATTTGTATCCTACAGTTTATTATATATCATATACATTATGCGAACTTTAAACATATGTTAACTTCTGGAGAGTGTCTAATCGATTATTATATTTCGTGGTCCGGTCCAATGTTCAAACATCTGTTTATCTGAAATACGGTGATAACCAGATAACCTATAAGGCTACCACTCAAACGCCAGTAGGGAAGGTGGCAATGAACACCAGGGGTATTTGAGTATTTCTCCTACAAAAATGTAATACACCATGGGTACAAAAGAGTTTAAAAAAAAATTGAATTACTTTTTAAACACTTCTTATCTATGTTTATATTTACATTATAAAATGGTTATAGCGGTTATTCGTTTTACTATGCATTATTTTAACGTCTTTACGGGTAACAGCAGAAGAAATATTATTTTACTATATATAGTATTTTTTTAAATAATCGAGAAAAAATAAACAACAAATTAAGAAAAAACAAAAATGTTATATAAAACTAGTTTTAGTAGAATCAATAAGTATATAAGTTGTAGGAACATAGACATTTGACATTTTCAATTTTTTTTATGAATGCAGATAAAAAAATGATAGTTGGGAATATACACTTGAAAATGTATAACCGCAATATTTTTTTTAGCATTTAATGACAATAATTTGTTTAAATCTTGAAAAAATGAAATTAATTTTTAGTTAGAAATTCAAAAATGTTACGGCAAGGTGACACGAACTAAGTTAATAACAATTATATAATATGATATAAAATGTATATATTATTATGATCATTAAATACTAATAAGTTATCAATAATAACATAGTAAATGCAATGTTTTCGGTAAAAATTTAAATCAACTTATGATATACTAATAAGTAATAGTAAAATGAATTACTTTAATAGAAATAACAAAAAACATATCATGAAATATACTTGTGATACCTATATCCTATAAGGTAACAGATCAGTTGCACTAAAATCATTTTTCATATAAAATGGTGTACCTATCATTCAATTTAAATTTAACACATTCATTACAATAACCTATTCCACGCCTAATTTACAACAGAGTAGCATCCACTTGACCACATTCTATATATTTAAATTTAATATACTTACTAAATAATTATTGGTATTGTGTTCAAAATTTCAAATTTTAGCAATTGAATTGAGTACATCGAACTGGGTAGTCAGTATATAGCCACGTATAGTCAAGCATTACACTTATACAGTAGCTCAGATTGAGCTTGTTTAGCCCTCTAAAATGTAGCCAGATCAGTCGGGAAAGTAAGAATACACTTGCTGCCGACACTGCCGTTGTATGTACGCCTAACTTTTTAGGTTGAATAAGTAAATAACTTAATAACTTATCTTTATTAACTACTACATATTTAATGAGATTAATATCAAATAATTTTTTATTTATTTATTCAAACATTTATTGCAATAATATAATATAATACAGTAAATTTCCATTACAACGAATACCAATACAACGAAAAATACCGTTATAACGAAAGTCATAGAAGTTTTCCCTGCCAAAAAGCAGAGCTTATAAAGAGCTTATTCGAATTTTCGTTACAACGAAATTTCCATTATAACGAAAAAAAAATTCGGTTCCCTGGAGTTTGTTGTAACGGGATTTTACTACTGTATATAAAATTTACAAAACTATGATTTAAATATTGCAGCACCCCCTATAAGCGAAGCTTGTGCTAGGGACACGGTTCTAATTATTTAGAATGAATACATTGTATGTGCTAATACTGTAATAAACGAATTTATCAAAATACTCAATAGAACATAAATTTATATTAATAATAAATTACAAGAGTACCGTAAAATGGGGTGAATTGCAACTGGTATAGGTGGATAGCAACAGCGCTTAAGTATTTTGTTTATTATAGTCGACAAATATTCAATTGTAATGTTATCATCTTGATATAATAAGAATTAAATTCATAGAAATAAATGTTATCAATAAAATTTTAAAAAAACATTACGATCGGATTATTTCTACCTCCCCAAAAACATATTTCGTCCACTTTTATGAATTCATTCTATTATCTCCAAAATCTTAGCTCCATTTAATATAGTTAAAATGTCACTATCACAATATTTTTTTTTTCTGTGTAGAAAATATTGACAATTTTTATGAAATTTACAAAACAACAGCGTAAATACATTTTTCAATTTGTTTTTTTTTTAAATTATATAATAAATAAGTAAATTTAAGGACTGCAATTTGTTAAATTTGTCGTGTTTAAATGTTTAAATGTAATTTTGTTATATTACTTATTTTCATATATACAGGGTGTACCTATCAGATAGAACTGACTAAAAAAAAAAAAAAAATTATGTTAATTAAACTTACAACAAAAATTGTGAAAATTATATAATTAATAACTAATTTAAGAAATATACTCATTTCAGGAAATTTCCAAAAATAATATTTTGAAAGAAGTTATAACGCTCCAAATTAATTTATGCAAAAAAATAGTGATATTTTAAAAAATTCTAAAAAATAAACTAATTGATTTAGATAAATATTTTTACCATCAAAATTTTTCTTTTAATTAAATTTACAAATTGGCTATTTTGAATTTTTCCAATAAAAATTTATTCAAATTTAATTTTTTTATTTTTTCTATTAAAAAATTTAATTTTTTTTTTATATTGTACATGTAGCGCTAGGGTCTATGAATGATAAATAAAAAAAAATTGATTAGAAAAAAATTTATTCCAAAAGTCAGTTCTATCGGTTACACCCTGTATATATAGGGTGATTAGGGGATACATCTGTTAAAATGTATTAAATAATAAAGTTATTTCAAAGACTGAAATTTTGTTTGTGATGTTTTTATGTTTATAATTATTTAAAGACCGGATTTTTGTGCAGTTAACATCTAAAAAACGTGCAATTAAAATGTTAAAATGTGCAAAATCGTGCAAAAACAAAATTTTACTATAGGTACCTACTTCAAATTTTATTTTTCACTTTTTATTTATTATATTATTATTTATTAGTACCTATTGGCATTAACTATCATATTAAAATATAAAATAAAAATTAATTAATTAAATTCTGGATATTTTTCGATCCAACACATTATTTTAGAACAATGACTACTACCAATTTTTGTCATTTTAAATTAAATAATTTCAAATTATAAGTATCAACTATAAAAGTATAAAATATGAGTTGACTACGGCTACTGAGGATAAACTTTAGTACTGTATGTGTGTATGTAATCGATAATCTATTGACTATTGTAGTAGTTGTTATCTTATTACATCGTATTATATCGAATATCGATATATATGTATATAATTATTTTATTATACATAAAAGTCCAATACTTCATATCACAAATAATATAAAAAATATTTGTACAAAAGTATATTTTTATAAAAAAAAACCCAAAATGTGCAATTTTGTGCAACATAAATCTTTCATTAAATTAATCTACATCTCTTGATTTGGATTTGTAGGTTGTTTCTATAGAATTAAGAACACGCGATAAAAACATGTAATTGCACGGGAATCCGGTCTTTATTTATAATACTTGAAATACTTATTATATTATCTAAAATAATTAGAAAAAAATGAAAATTATAACAATGAATTCGAAAAATTGACTATTTTTAAAAAAACAAAATTATTTAGCGTTTCAATGACCCATGAATTGTTTAAAATGAATAAAACATGATTTTTAAACCAATATTTCAATTCACCCCATTCAAAGCTTAATGGAAACAAAGTCATATAAAAAAATATAATAAAAAAAGTTTATAAGTTATATTTCTGAATTATACTTATAAGTTATAATGATAAACAAGGTAACAAGAATTCTAAAAAAGTGTTTTCCTTAATAGTAGTATAAATTCCTGAGTTTTAAATTGAGTTCAAAGTTGGATAAAAATCAAAAATTGTTACAATTCGCCTCATTTTACAGTATATATTATAATTATATCACAATTAATTTTTGTTAAAATAATTATTCTCGAAAGTTTTTACATACTTTACATCTATACTGCTAAATCGATTTCACTCAGTTACATATGATAAAAAAGTCACACATTATATAATAAAAATATAAATATGTGCATATTATATTATAGCAAAAATTATATTTTTTAATTAATAATTGGTTAAATATTCACCTATATATAGTACCCATTAATATCTCAATCGTGAAATATTAGAACGGTTTCATGAAATACAAACCTAATCTAATTTATATATCAGACCACATGATTTTGGTTTTTTTTTTTAAATATAGGTTAGTATTTGAAAAAAATATTCATAGATAGAAAAAAAGTTAATTAATGCTGGATAATAAATTGCTTACAAGGGGAAGTAATTAAATAAATCTTTTCTTAAATATATGTATGGCGTTCTACTATACATAGTTAAAATGCTTCAACTATTTCAAAATCTATCATACTCTTGAAATGCTTAAATAAAGAGTTTACAATAGACATTATTAATTTATAACTATTAAATTATTATTTTTTTAGATAATATTTGGAAACCAATACATTCTATAAAATGATGGTTACATATACTGTGGAAGTTGAACAGCTCGAGATACTACCACAGTATGGTATAACATATCTTTACAAACTAAATGATTTTCGCAAGTAAGATGACGTAGAAATAAAATAATCAGAATTGTATGATAATTATTTTTTTTAGGAATGAAAAACTCTGTGATGTTATTTTAAAGACAGTAGACGGAAATGAAATACATGCTCACAAATTTGTATTATCAACTTGTAGTGAATATTTCGAAAAAATGTTTAATGGGGATTTCCTAGAGAGTACAGAATATAATGAAGTTATCATTATTAAAGATATTAGCGATGCTGTTTTGAAAGATTTAATCGATTTTATGTATACTGGTAATTTGGCTAAAATCGATGGTGATAATGTTGAAGTAATGATTTTTTTAATCATCTCAACGAATATGGTTCTAACATTTTATTTTTATAGGCAATATTGAACGGAGCTGATATCTTGCTATTGACCGAAGTTCGACTTAAATGCTCTAAATTCTTTATGAGAACATTAGTTGACAACAATTGTTTAAAGATTAAAGATATAGCTGATTCAAGAGGGATCACTGAATTGTCTCAGAAATGTTTAGAATACATTCTAGAACGTTTTCAGTTAGTTGAAGTTGTATATTTTATTTAGGGCATGGATTGTAATTCTCCATAATGTATACTAAATTTCTTAAAAAATCTATTTAATGAATTAAAAGTATTATACATATTTTTAAAATTTTTAATGTATTTATTTAACTAAATGTAGTTTTATTTATAGAGATTTTTAATACTAAATCATTTAACATGTCAAATGTCAACACATATGGAAATGAAAATACTTTAGTCTAGGTACCTTCTTCTCGATTTCTACATATGTACAGTTTAATTAAGATTATTATTAATTTTTCCTATGTATTCGACATAACAGCGCAACAATCAATCATGGAAATATGTTTTGAATATCCGTGTACATGTATAATTTGTAAAATTTGTAATTTAAAATTCACAAAAATTCTCTAAATATCAAACAATCTTAAAAATAAAAGACAATTTATATACGACAATATATTTTAGAGAACTTAAAACGAAATTAGTATTACATTTTATCAATGCAACCGTGCCCTAATATTATATATTCATATTAATGTATACAATTTAAAAATATTAATGCAAATTTATTTGGTAGCTTTGTATCCAAAGAAAAAACTTTTCTGGATATAGACATAACACAACTAAAACAATTGATAGAGAACGATAATTTAAGAGCTCCAAATGAAAAAGATGTTTGTATACTTTTATTTAAACAAACCAACGTGATATTACATAGGTGACATTTGTTTACGGGGTTGCAACTACCCCTATATACGATAATGTTTAGTTGCAATTTTATCAATTTACCACATTTAAACCAGACAAAATAATGAATACCTACCATATTATCTTTGTTTTTTATAGATACTTACATTAATGCTATAAAATAAAAATAAATCATTTTAAATTCTTTAAATCGTAGATTAATTTTTAATGTGATAAACATTACATACTTATGCCAAGTTACATAAACTATCACTAAACATTTAATGAATCAATAGTAAGCTAATAATCTCTTAAACACGATTTAGTGGTCCGTGTTTGGTCCATTAAATATTATTGAATTAATCAGTTTTCTTGCAACCTGGCATTCATATTTTTTTTTTTTTTTTTGGAAAAACATCTTGCTAGAAATAAATGATCTAGTAATGTGAAAATGTTTTAAAGGATGTATTGCACATAAACTGCGTGTTAAATTTACCCCAAATGTCATCTATGGCAATATCATTGTTACTTATATTTGTATTACAACCATATATAATATAATAGTTTAATGGCAAGAAAAAAATTAAACTTTTTTTAGGTATATATGGCTGTCATGACATGGGTAAAACATGATGAAAGTGGCCGAAAACATTTATTGCTAGAACTGCTGAATCTTGTTAGACTAGTATTCATTTCAGAAAATTATCTGCTAAAAGTTATTAAAGCAGAACCACTTATTTATTCTAATCCTGAATGTGAGTTCAAGATAATTTAAAAAATGACTAAAAACATAATATATTATAAATTATTTATAAGTTATAAACGATTACATTAACTATTTAGGTTTGAAGATGATCACAAAAGTAGTCGATCATTTTAGTTATCAATATGGAGATTCGTTGTCAAAGATAATAACAAATGTGAAACCAAGAAACAAAAATAAGGTAATTTTATCGAAATACCACATGAATTATCTGACTGACAAATTAGATACTGATATAGTATCATGATTTTTATTAATTTCCATTCTAAAAATCCATACAAAACCACAATATCTTCCTTTTATTCATTCAAAACTAAATAAAAATGTGTAAGAAAAAAAAATTATATTACAGAATATTTAGAAAAAACTAGTTTTTGAAAAAATTGATTTTGTATTATATATTTATATGTGTTGTAATCAAAAAAAGAAAAACTAATAACCGTAATTCTCTTCAAATACTAAGATAACCGTTTTGTGGACATTATAACATTTAAAAAATATTTTGACCCTTTTATAGACTATAGATTTTTGAGTTTTTAATCATGATGGTTAAGTTTTAACCATTGAATTATAATTTAACACATCATTGTAGACTATAATAGTCAGTACCTTAATATATATATATATATATATACCATAAACCTTTTTTATTTAGATTTTGCTGTTTATTAATTTATCTAATACATTTTTGTATTGTTAATTAAATAGATGTCAACAACTGAATGTATGGATCTCCCACATGCTGCATGTAAAATACCAGATTGTGAATTTGCAAATGCAATTAATCTTTTTGCTTACTTTGATAATTTCTGTATTGATACTCTTTTCTCAAAAGTCGAATGGAATTTTGGAATGAATGAAGAAAATTTTCTCAAAGAATGGGACGAAGAATGGAAAGGTGTGAATTCAGCTGATTCATCTGATGAGTCTGATGAGTCTGATGAGTCTGATGAAGAAAGAGCTCATGATGAATCTACTTTTTAATTTAAATTTAATTTTTTCTGCTTAATAAATAATTACGAATATTTGATACAAAATTTAAAATTTTTAAACAATTATTATTTTACAATATATTATACTGCCATAAAATGTCTGATGAATAAGTCTTGTAATATAGACTTTATATGCTCTTATCATATCTGCCCAAATAAATCTACTATATTTATAAATGTATAATATAGCACTAAACAGGATACCCATATATCTCTTCTTATGAAGGTTATATGTACATAAATAACTATTAATTTATATTGACAGTTCAAATAATTAAGTATACTTATTACTTAGTACTTACTATAAACAAAATTGTTTTTATAGTTTAGCAATTTATTATATAAATACACGAACCAAAAAAGTCAATCACATAGTATGCAGCATTGTTTTAAAGTTAAAAAATATATTACTAAGTTATCTACGCAACAAATTTTTAATAGTTTATCTTATAGGTACAGACTATAATACTATATTAAATATTGTAAAACAAATTATTATTGTTTGTTCAGATATATTTCTGATAAATTACCTATACCTATCTAACAGAAGATTCATTTGAATTTGTTTATAAATTAGAATTTAAGTTCAGAATGTTCGTTTAAATACATAACATTCATAATTTATGTATTATATTAACAATTTATCATCATAGCAAATATTTTTATTTTGTTAAGTTTAAGTTTAACAATTATATACATAACATATACATTTATGTTATTAATATAATACCTATAATTAAAAATATTTACTTTTAATATATTTTTTAATTAATATACTTAATATCTTTAAATTATTAAAACATTAATTTTTTAAGGTGTACCTGCTATAGTCCTATATAGGTATGTATATCATTTAAGTAGTATCATGAAAAAATATTTATTTATTATTATTTTTTTTTTTTTTAAAGTTTTACCTGCACCATAAATAATTAATGCATGAATACAAATAATACCTTGATCATATTGCATTATTTGTGATAGGTACTTATGGATTATTTGTATGAAAAAAATGTTGCATTTACCAATATTAAATTATAAAAATATAACATATAATATAAAATATACAATATACAATATATTTGTCTTCGAATGTTGTTATTTTTCTACATTCTGTTTGAGTTTTACTACGACACGTCAACAATTATGTATCTTAAACCTAATTCCTAATACACCTGTATCCTATTTTACCTAATTTATAAGAATTTATGATTTATACCGAGGGTTTTTACTTTATTAAACAACTTATTTAAGATCCAATAATAACATTGATTACAATAAACCTTTGGATCCGTTTACAAATAATACACTAAACACTAAAATTAAAAATTAATAATATAATATACTGTTATAATATTATAGTCTCACGAGATTAAAATATCTAAACAGGATTGTATCTTCGTATATCTTCTATATATACAAAATTGAACACCATGCGTAAACCATCAATATCATATAACCATTTATTATTATAAAAACAAATGTATTATATTATATTATGTTTATGTATATACTAAATTGAATGTGGACCTAAAATTCAAAGTTTACAAAATAAAATATAGTCTTCTTATATAATTATATATGTCGGTGTTGGTGAGTACATAATATCTCGTTCAATTATCATTAATTTTTATTCACTAAACACAAATTATATAAAGTAAGTACTATTTAAAATAAATTGTTTAAGTATCTTTTCTCGTTATTGTAAAATTAAAATTTGACATATCATAGAGATACAAATAACTATAGGTCATTGGTTATTGGGTACCTAATATTATGTAACAAAATGTAGTTATATGCCATGGCGGATTTATGGGGGGGTCCTGGGGGTCTGGACCCCTCCCAGACATTGATGTATACATAATATAATATGGCTATAGGTGAGTTGCGGCCCGACATGTCATTTACGTGTTGAAGACCGGTGAGTTGCGGCCCGATCCCTAAATAACGTACGAATTGCGGCCTTGAAATATTAGGATAACTAGAGTAGAACGACGAATTTAGGAGTGAATGAAAACTTTCACAGCCGGTACGGTTACAGCTAGCAGAAAACTGTGCCCAAATATTTGGGGGAAACATAGCATCCGGGGATATACATATAGTTTTCGAAAACATAGTCGGTAATTTGTAAAACCCAATCATCTTTAACGGGCAGTATTGCTAAAAAGTCAACCGTGAAATAATCAATGACGTTGTCAGAATCCAAAAATGGCAAACCAATAAAAAATTTTTAAAAATAACTTTCATCTGTATTTGTGTTATACATTTTCGTGAGTCCTAAACTTTGAATTTTCCTCCACCAACTTTGCCCTAGGTGAAATCATCATCCTCTTATTTTAGCATTAGGGAAGACTTCCGCTACAGTACTGTGGATAGCTTGTTCAAAATGTATAACAACTTCAGTAGGAGAGCACGATAGACCAATGGACATGGAATGGCGAATTAAATGTTGAAATGCACACTTGTACGTGGTATTACCCTTGTCGGGTAGTAAAAAAAACACTAGTAATAAATATACATCATTTTTTAGGCCATGGATGGTAAAAAGTTGATAAAAGTATTTAGTGCAGCTTTTGAAAGTTCCATCTATCTAAAATTTATTTACATCGCTCAGCACTTTTATGTTTTGTGTAGTAGAAAAACCAACCAATTCAATTTTTTTAGGTATAAAATAATAATAATAATAATAATAGAAAAAAAGCGGGTAAGTGAGTATCGCTTTGCTGTACATTAGGGGGTGGGGTGGACTTCGGACTAGGGTAGGTTAAATTTGAATGCAATGATAGGTATCATTGCGTATACGAAAAACGATTCTAAACGGAGATGATTTGTCAGTCTAGGATATATCATACTTAAATATTATCATATAGGTATTCTATTTCGAAACAAATTCAAACATTTAAGTAAAAGTTTCAAGATCTTACGTTTAGTAAATTTTTAAAAATAACAAAAATCGAAAATTATTTATTAGTAAAACGTTATTTTACACGTGTATTTTTGATTTCAAATTAAAATTAAAACTTTAAACACTCGTAAAATTTTTTAAATTTAATAATCCTCAAACTTTTTTATAATTATTCTAAGCTTAACTTATGGACAGCATAGTATTAAATTTTCAATTCTTTGCTTTTGATAGTAAAATATTTATAAATTTTTAACTACCAAACAGTGAAAAATATTCATGATTTTGACGAATTTTTGTCAATATTTGAACTTCAAATGCTAATAAAAAAAATTGTGCATATGTATTTTTATAATTTTTGAATGAGAGTTAAAAAAGGTTATGGGGACCCTTCAATTAAATTTTCAAATAATTTGTCCCAGCTAAATTTTTTTTATCAACATTTAAAAAAAAAAATAAAAAAAAATTGATTATTTCAAATGCTTATAAATAGATAAAAAAAAGTCAAAATATTTTGAAAATCAAATCACGTAAATAAAATGGCAATCTAAATAACTGGTAAAATTTTCAAGTATTTACGACTTATACTATTTGAATAACAACAAATATCAAAAATCGTTTGAGGCTAAACTGTTATTTAACGCAGTTTTGTAAAAATTTAAATTTCAAACACTCATAAAATTTTTTTGTCTGAATCCGGTAGAGTTTTTTTTACAGATATTTGAAGAAAAATTTATGGAGAACATTGTACCAAATTTTCAAAACTTAGTTATAAAAGAAAAAATTTTTACGATTTTTCAACCACAAAATTACTTGCAAATTTTCGCAATTTTGACATATTTCGTATAAATTCGAACTTTAAGCACTTATAAAAAAAAATTGTGACTAACGATTTCGGATTTTATTTTTATCACTTTAAGAACAATTTATAAGAAACCTTGTATTAAATTTTCAAGATTTTCTGGCCGGCCAAAAAAATTTTATCGTTATTTAAACTTTGATACTAAATTCTTTGAAAATTTAACTGTGTATGGAGAACGCTAATATAAACATTTGGTGAAAATTTCAAGTATTTACATCGATTAGTTTTTGAGTTTTAGTAATATAAAAAATTCGATTTTGTCGAAAACTGGTTTTGCGTAAAAAATCCCGTTTTTCCGTCATTTTTTTAGGGTTTTTCCCGACTTATTTAAAAAATATTGAAAATTTTTCACTTTTGACCCCCCCCCCAAAGTATCAACTAGATTCGATTTCCTTTTCAAAGAGGGGCTGAAATCAAAAATCGAAGCATTTTTACTGCCCCAAATGTTGTAGACAGACAAAAAAAAAAAAAACACACATCATTGTAAAATCAATACATTCATCACTCCATTCAGAATCTAATATGGGAATGCCGTTTCCATTTGAGCCAAGCTTGGTACCGGAAAATTCAAAGCTTAGGGTTTACACAAGACTTTAATTTTACAAATGATGAATTAGGAAAGTAACTGCAGGTACATTTATTTGGATTACCATTTCTTAATCCAATAGAAGTTGGAGAATGTTTTGTAGATAGTTTCATGGCTGAAAAACCAGAAAATAATAAAATTAATGAATTTGGCGATTATTTAGTAGGTAACTCATTACATCGAAAATACCAGTACGTTCCCCTCTAGTATTTGGGCTAGTGCTAGTTCAGATACAAGCCTTACTACAAACGCTTGCGAAAGTTTCCATTCTGAATTCAGTTCAAATTTTTATCATCATCATCCTAAATATATATTCAAATTTATATCGTTGTAAGGTCTATGGACTTAATAGTCTGAAATGTTTTCGAGTAATCATATAATGTCATTATAGGTAATGAACTTACTGTGAACAATGTTTATAGCATGAAGATTAGAATAAGGAGACCAAACTAGTACGGCCGCCTGCATAAAAAAACGTACCGAAACGAGTCGCACGATTAAACGGCCACAGGTGACGCTGCGTACGCTGAGGTTGCTACTTTAACCCGCGTTAGTATAGGGATTATTCATGTTTTCTGCGTTTTTTGTAAAATATATACATTATTTCGAATCATGACCCATTATAAATTTTATAGTTCGTAAAATTACGCATTCATACATATGCATATGTATACATTTCATTAAAATTTTTTATTATTTTATAAATAATCCTATTATTATATTATAGTCAATTCTCTTTCACTATCAAATATCAAAAATTGTTAATAGATTAACATAATGTAGTTGTATTTAATACCTTATGCAATGTGGTTCATTACTCAAATACTTAATATTATTTACAGTATTTAGCGACTATTTACTATTTTTTACTAGTAGACAGTGGTCTAGTCTCTTACACATATGCATATGTATGAATGCGTAATTTTACGAACTATAAAATTTATAATAGGTCCTGATTCGAAATAATGCATATATTTTACAAAAAACACAAAAAACATGAATAATCCCTATACTACGCGGGTTAAAGTAGCAACCTCAGCGTACGCAGCGACACCTGTGGCCGTTTAATCGTGCGACTCATTTCGGGGCGTTATCAGAAGCGGAGTTTGGTCTTCATGGTTTATAGTGCCCTGTTTATAGTAATATATATTCAGTATTGGCACAGTTGGGCCACTGATCATTATATGTTGGTCACACCGTAACACAGCCCGTGGTTACAATAATGCGGTCGCCTGATAGGTCTGAAGTCATAGTTATTATCATAGAGTATACTCTATGGTTATTATGGAAAAAAACCACATATTTTATCTTGTGATAACCAATAGGATATTTTGTTAGACTGCGTCAATTTTCAACTACAACTACAGACCAACTACACTATCCACGTGCTTGATAACGTAACAAGTGAACTTAGTGAACACACAGTGAATAACATAAATTTCAATAATACTTTTAGTGATTTTATTAAATCCAAACTAAAATCTTCAAAATGCTTTTAAGATACTATCGCAGTGAAGAAGGTACTCGGGTTTATACTTTAAAGGTAACATATACGTTTCTGCCACAATGGATTGGATTTGTTTATATTTAAATAGCCAGTGAAAAGACTGGTCGTAACTGTGAAAAATATATTTAATTATTTTCTTAAAACCTTATAGTTACAAATTATTTAATTATACATTTATCAACTTACCAAATCCAAAAACTTTTAATTTATGTAAAACATAGTAAACTAATATTTACAATCGTTTTACCATTGATCTGTTTTCATTTTAATTCTAGAACATGGATCCTGCTGGCAACCAAACTTTGAGCGCTCATCCAGGTAAAACTTTTATATTATTTCTATTAAAAACCATATTTATTTAAAAATCTTAAATTTTACACTAGCTCGATTTACACCAACTGATCAACATTCTAAAGAACGGATTCGTATTAAAGAAAGATTTGGACTTCTGCCCACACAAAAAAAAGCACCAATTTACTAAAAATCACACATCAACACCGAAGAAAAAAGTAAAATAAGAAATGAACTGAAAACCCAATTTGTCAACTTTTATTCAATAAAATAAATCATTTTTTTTATCATATAACATTATCACAGAATTTGTTTTCAATTAATCCTATAACACAAGAAATGTAGATATTATGAATGTAACAAGTGCTTTAAAGTTTCAAATCAACAATAACCAAAATTTAAAATAACAATAAGTATACTTACAACTAGGACTGAAACAACTAAAAGTTATAAATTTCAGAAAATTTTTGCATTGATTTGGCATTTAGTTTATGAGTAACATCTAAAATGAGGCTGAAAGCTTTTAAATACCTCAATCTATTAAAGATAGGTGTTAATGTAACATTTTTGTTTTTTTCTCTATATACAAGACCTCTGCGGTATGATTGAAGTGATTTTGATATGTTTGCATCGCAGTCAAGTTTAACATCTCGAAGACAGTAATGTAGCTGTTTATTATAATCCTAAAAACATAAATAATATAATACTTACTATGTAGATTTAAATTAATTAATTTAATAATACTTCAGAAGAATCCCATACTGAACATAAGCCAACCATAGCTTGCAACCGAGTCTCAAGTAGTAGATTAGATAGAATAAATTGAGACAGGTTATTTGATGTCAATTCAGTATCGTATGGAAATACATAACTTTCAGCTTTTCTATAAAAACAAAGAAGTAAAATGATTATAATATTATTATACTAAAAGTTTTTTCAATGATTATTAAAATTACAAATAATACTTTTTTGCGGGAAAGATTATAATTGAAGGATATGTTTGTACAGTCAAATGCCAACTTAAATCATTGTCACTAGCATTGAAGCGGAAAAATTTGAGATTTTTGACATTTCGCATTAAACGAGCAACACTTAATAGTATATGTGCAACAACTTGACAATACGCACAAAATGGAGTGTAAAAGTATACTACAACATTCTATAAGTAAAAAAAAAAATATATTACAATTTATTTAATTATAAATAATTAGTAAATATTACGTCAGTGTTGTTAAAAACAGCATCATTAAAAGTTTCAGAATTTAATGTCTCAATGTATATTGTTTCTTTGCCTTTTCCTTTTCCTTGGTACAAATGAAAATTAATTTCAAGATCAGCTGATGACCGTAAATGACGTTTTGCCCGGTTTTCAAGAAAATCTATCAGTAATTTAGCCATTGTATCTTTTGTAACATGACTAGATTTTGGTAATGTATGAACCATTTCTGACTAGAAAAACAATGAAAATTAAAAATATTTCAAGTAATTAAGTTCATTAACATCAAGACATTTTTTAAAATCTGTATAAAAAATGCAAAATAAGCTATAATGTACTATGAGTAAGTAATGAGTCAACCATTAGTGACCCTTAACCAAATACTTGATTAAAAAAGGTGTCTTATACGAGTAGAATAATAAGACATAAGATATTAACATAAGAACATAACTAATATTTTTAAATTGAAAATTTAATTTACCAATAGTACATATTGAATATAGTATAACTATAGGATTGAATTATCTATATAACAAATTATTATTTGAATTTATGATTAATATTGATTGAGTATTTATAGTTTACAAAGATTTCCCGTGGTTAAAATATCTTTCTTTAAAATATAACTGATAAATATCAGTTTTACATAATCATTCTCAAATAATAAAAACTATTTGAATAAGAATAAAGAAAATTTATTTTTTATTAAGTCTATCTTCATGGCATCTATAACCATAAGAAATTTTTAAATTATCATAAACTATGCCTCCATTTAGAAATGCAGATTATTTTTGTATTATAAACAATAAATAAAAAACTAATATTTTGATGAGTATAAAGTGAACTTCCAAATCATTAACACACTGACATAAACAACAATGATTATTCCTATTCAATCGAAAACTTAATAAACAAACCTTTTTAAATGTTTTTCCCAGCTAATCATACAACTTCTGAAATAATATTTATTGGTAAATAATTACTTTACAAAAACGTACCCGGACATAACTAATCGTATCTTAAAGACCTACCAAAAAAGACACACTTACAAAGCTATCCCAAGACTCATTATATTTGCTCTTATTAAGAAAGAAACCTAATATAATTTAAATTTTAAAATCAAACTTTCTATATCCTATAGGTATACTATATTGTCTTATAAACTTGACAACCTCACACGATTCAAAATATTGGAAAAATCATTCTTAATAGAATCTACTTTATTTTAATACAAAATCATTTTAATCATCAACAAAATTAGTTTTTTTAAATGGAGTAAAAATAAACTAATTAAAATCATCCCACATAACGTAAGTATCTCTTTATCAGCTATAAATGTGATTCATGTAACACAGAATGGCTATTTAATTTGGGGAAAATTTATTTTTATTTTTAACACTCGTTCAGTTTTTTAATCAGTTCTAGTGTACTAACTAATTATTTTAAAAAAAACATACTAATATAGAAATATGATTTTAGTTTTTTAATTTTTATATAAAATTTAAATAAAATATATTTAAAACACTCTTTGTAGTACTTCATATTAAACCTATTAAAATATTATAAATTTACAGCAATATAAAAGAAGTATAGTATAATAAAAATGGGACTTGTTACATTAAAAACATTTTAATCATTTTAACCACAGTCACATTATGTTGTATAAGTTATTATATACAATTTGTAGGAAATTCTATGTATAAAACCTAATTTATACCACATTGAAACTAATTTTAAAATAGTTGACAATTTTTAGTCATGTTTCCTTATTTTTAAAGAAATTATTAATAAATTGCAATAATTATTTTCAATCTATAAAGGTGCAGTATAAAACTTATTATGAACTCTTACTAAAAAGAGTTCACAAAAACGCACTAAAATAAAATACCATTAAAAACTAATACTTTTCTATTATCAGTTTTTAATTTTGTTTTTTATCTATACTTAAACCTACTATAATATATATAACCTTATAGCAGAGTATTCATAAATTTTCAATGAAGAAACAGAAACTTTCAAATAGTTGACATCTATTTTCATATTAAAAAAACGATAAATATAATTAAATTAATTATGAAATAGTCATTATTTCAAACATATCATATTAAAATAACATTTCACTAAGAAAAAGTAGATTAATTTCTTATTAATGATTAACTTATATGAAATCCTAACACTTACTTGAATTGACAGTCAAATACAATC
This sequence comes from Schizaphis graminum, assembly GCA_020882235.1. Lineage (NCBI taxonomy): Eukaryota > Metazoa > Arthropoda > Insecta > Hemiptera > Aphididae > Schizaphis > Schizaphis graminum. The sequence goes on from CM037032.1 coordinate 93,068,539, forward strand.
AATATTTAGATTATGTGAACCAGAGAAAATTAATGTTAGTGAACTGCAATGGTGGGACATATTTTCAGTACAAACAATTTGTTGTATATCTAATTTGTTAACATAATATATTAAAAAATACCTTCATATCATAAATCACAACTGCAGTTCTTTCACGATAGTGGTTTAAGTTTATGCCAAAAACTTTTGCAATATGGTAATGATGATTTGAATCCAAAGCTAAAAATGTCATACTTTTGTTTGCCAAACACACTGATCTTAATGCATCAGTAGTATTATATATAAAGGCTTCGTCAGGTTTAGAAAATCTATACATGAATACATAAATATATTTTCATAATTTAAAACTGTAAGTAAGCATGCATATAAAATACATAATATTATCATAAATTTGATACTTGCCTAAAATATTTGTTAGCAAGTAAACTTCTGTAACATTCAGTTTCTTTCAATAGTTCAACAAAGTTTTCTGTGCTCACATGATTTGATAAGTTAATTTTAGCTCTAATAAAATACAAAGATTAAAGGTGATTGTCTATATTATAAAATAGAATATCTTACATTTTCTTATTAGACTTATTCAAATCATTTGAACAATAACTTATTTTATGGTCAAAAAATATACTTTTAGATATTTTACATAGAGCATTATTAAGATAATTAACTTCTGTGTTTGTGTCTGTGTTAAAATGATCTTGATTTTCTACTTTTACTGTGGTATTATATTTTTTAAAAATACTAGCCAACTTATCAGGATACTTCTTCATTATTATCTCATGACATTGTTTCACATATGTTGGTCGCTCACTATAAAATGCTAAAAAATAAGATTACAATCTTTAGTTTGATAATTAAATTACATTAATAATAGCCTAAAGGCTAAAATAATATGTACTTTAAGTAATAGAATTATTTACAAACATTTTATTTCTTTTATTAAATATTTTGCAATATAATTCGCTGGTATAGAAACTTTCTGGCAATTGAAGTATTCAATACTCAGTAATTGAAGCTAAAACATAATATTTACTTTATTATTTATCTTCACATAATCAAAAAAATATTGATTACCATTGAATAAATTGGGTTAAAATGCAAATAAGGGTTATGGGGTGTAAACAATAACATAGTAGGTCCACTTTTAAAACTATTATCTAGTATAAGAGATCTGCTGCGTGCAATAGAAGGTACCCATTGCGTTGTTAACCTGGTCTCTTGTATTACCCATTTTCCAAGTGTTTCATGATTGACAAATGATTCATTAAAACCCTTAACAAATTTAAGAACAATTTATATTTTATTTAAAGCAACTGTATACATATGTTCTATTTATAAATGTTTTTAATATATTTACCAATGTACGGTTCCATAGAAGTAACTTAATTAATGGTTCTTTGTTACTTAATGGCCAAGTAGCAACACACCATTTCACATACATTTGCAATGGATCTGTTTTTAAGTGGTTAATTGCTGCATCCAAAACAATTTTGTACAAATCCCATCCTTGAGTAATTTTAAAATCTACAGACGCTACTAAAACATTCTGTTAAACAAACACCATAATATATTACATATTACATATTACTTAATTATTTTGATAATGTATACATTTAATAAATACTTACGTGATATTGCTGATGAACTTTTAACAAATCTAATTTGTTATTCAATAATTTTACTGGACGCTTCATAGTATCTACAAAACGTGTTATATATGCTGCATCATTTGGAGGTCCTGAATAATAAATCCCTACTTTGGTGTAATCGTAAGCAACTATCATAGGATATACTTTATTGCCTTTAAGTACTTTACTACAAATACTTTCTGGTTGCCAACAATTAATAGCAGCAAAATATACCTAAAATTAATAATATTAATTATTCACATCCAGTTTAATGTTTTATTAAAATATTATAATTACTTCATCTTTGTTGTTTTCACATGCCTCAATGAACGCTTCTTGGGAATCAATAGAATCAGCGTCCCATGGTGCATAAAACATTACAACTGCTATATCAGACACAGTAGCTTTTTCTAATACAGCTTTCAAATCACCCGTGTAAAAATCCTCAACACACGAATTAGTACGGAAAAATGGTTTTGGTTTTGGGCCCTTGACACCATAATCATTTTGTCTATATTTATGAAAATAAAAAAGTATTATACAACACATATAAATGGATTTCAAGACTCTGTACTTATCCAGCTTACATGTTTATTATTGTCGCATATGTAGTGCACGTAACAAACAGTGCAAACAGCAACTCTTTCCCTAGCCGTCGGACAAACATCTTCAACTGTTTGTACCAATTGAGCGGTTGTTGCGTAGCCTCATCCGGCTGTTCCTTGATGGCTTCTTCTTCTTCCACTACAGTTTTCATTATTCAACCTCATTGGATCCGGTGGATTTCAAGACTGTCACTCAACACACCGAGCCGCCAATGCTGGTCGGCACCCGGTATCTTGATTCCAGTACAACGCTAACCACGAATATTTAGATGGATCCCAGATTCTCAGCCGTAGGTTTAGTCGGTGAACAACACAAACGATATTTACGATGAATGACTGAACTAAATACCGATTCAAAATTCAAATCAACGTTTGTAAACAGCTTATAATATGTAAATGTAATACGTGTATCGTAATTCGTAACGTAACCGGAGCAGCAGAGCTAACACTGAACGACCGATAGTAGTGATAATTGTATGCCGTACAATAACTAACTGTGATAATACTAGTATACTGATAAATATTAACGGATAACTGATAAACAGTGGTCGTTGACCGGTACTAAGGCACTGTAGAGATCTTTATAGGGCCCTACCGGTACGGTTGAAGATAGTATTTTGTTGTAGTTAAGTCAATTATGAATTAAATAATAAGTAGTCTACTTGTCTACTGACTACTTCTTCTATAGTCGAAACTCAGAGTAGGTCTTAAGACGGAGCGAGGACTTGGGCAATTTGTTTTAGGCGACGCGCGACGCCTCCTCGAAATAAGATTTTTCTTAACGTGAGGCCCAAAAACATCATACAAATACGCGAGGCCCGGGGCTGGGGCCCTACTGGCGCATAGATACTCACGGGCCACGAGATAACGGCCATACCTAAGGCCGGCTCTGACTATAGTGTCTACATTCTATAATAAGCATTTTATTGCATTTATCGAACTAAACGGACGTATACCTACATTATGCGTAGGTACACATTTAATTTGAGTCTTGTTCATAAGAATAGCTTAAATAGTTAAATTATAATTCAAAGTATATTTTTGTGCAAAAGACGTAGATTTGACGAATGCACTACGTTTAATAAACAATATTATTATTGTGGATACGTTTATTAGTTTATTGGTCGTATAATTATTTATGTATAGACTATACTGACTATAGACTCAAACAAAATAGATATTTTTCGTATAAAACCAGTATAGATTTAAACATTCATCACGTATATTTATTTTAAGAAATATTTAAACATAGGCACAGGTAACCGATATAGGTAGTTACCAATTTATAAATATTTATCACAATGTTTTTTAGTAAAAAACCGGTATTACAATAAATATTTACCTACTTAGTAATATTTATTTTTATATATAAAACCATTAGTCCAAACTCCAATTATAAGTATAGGTACCTAATTATTTAAGGTAGCAACTAGCAAATAGCAATGTAAATAAAAGTATTTAAGTATACCTAACAAAGAATGTCATATTGATATTGTCACACTATTATTATTGTTTCAAAATTTGTTATTCCATTAACATTAGCATAAAACCTTCCAAATGTTATTGGTTTATAACATTATATAATGACGATGACTATCGTATAACGAACGAATCGGTTTTTTATAATTTTAACAGATTACCTACGCCTTAGTTGCCTTACGGTAGATACTAAAATTACATTAACAGTAGGTAAACTGGCTAACTAATAAGTACCTAATAATATACTTAAATATAATTAATCATATAAGTATATAAAAATATACAAATAATATCGAACATCTATCATTAAATCACCTATATTTACTATTTTCTATGTTTAGATATAATAGGTAATAGATGTATAATAATATAATATATTAAATTTAAATGACAACTGACAGGATCATAGTGTCTACCGACTACCAGCTTAGGGCCACCGGTCTATGTATTCCTACTTTTGTCTATATTCACATTCCACGCTCATCACCACATAAATAATAAATTACTATGTAATATATCTTGCCTGAAAATCGTACTCTGCGTGTAGATAAACATAATATACTTACTCATGTGAAATATTGTATACAAATAAATAAATAAATATTTATTATATTAATTATATTACCAGGTCAAAAATACAAACAAGGAAATCAGTCCATACTGTTCTATGGGACTGAGTAAACTGACCAGCGATCACTAGGTATTAGGTCAGTTCACAAGTATTAAATTGAAAGATATACAATATTATATGATCATAATTCATAATGACAAATGATGTATACAGATACTTGGTACTTACTACTTATAACGGCTATACCTAATTTCCGTAGAACTTAAGATACATAGAACGCAGAAATTAAATACATAAAATAATTTATTAAGTCATTTTAGCCATTGCGGCCATGCGAGAAACTGAGAAACTCTATAAACTAATTACAGTAGGAAAAATATGTTCGTATAATGTGGTTATATATTACATAATATACACAGTAGTGTATATAGGAGGGTTCAACCCTCCCCTCCGAAATGTATGATTGGTATGAGCATTGAGCTTGATTGTATAATTAATTGTAATTTAAGAATGGAAATTTTTTTTAACCCCCCTCCATCCCCAAAATTAATTTCCATACACACCACTGCATATACATATAATAGAAAGGTACATAAATACGTTTAATATATCATGATTCAGGAGTAGTTTATAATATTACAAATTGGGTATTATACAGTACAACACAAAATTACTATAAAAAATCAATGATATATACCTATTAAGTATTAATGTAGTCAATGTAGATACTATTATACTAAATACTACTACGCTAGTAAGTAAATAAATTATTATAATAATATCCTACTTATATATATACGATATTACATCGAAATCGATGCAGTTATATAAATTGGCTGTGGCCGGCGTGACAGCTGCAGGTAATTTAGTACTTAAAAATTTTAATAAATATAACTGGGATTTTAAAGCCTTGAAAAAAAAAATGCACTAAATTAATTTACCTAAAAAAATATTTATAATTTTAAAATCTCAGGTTTAATATTAGTTTAAAAATAAATAAAATTGTAGATTTATTGACGTAATAAAAAGAGAATGTTTTATCAAAAAAATGTGGAACGCTTCACGATTTTGCGTGTCATCCTTGCGCAGGGGCCATGCTAATCTTCTCTGTATCGTTCCAATTTTAGTATATGTACTGCCGAAGCAAGTACATTTACTACTGATACTTCATTTGTATATATACTACACGTTTGAATAATGTAATAACTAGTGAGAGCTAGCCTTAACTGTTCTGTAAATACCGAATATACTGGCGTGCGCGTCGCGTTAATGCAATCCCACCGATAGATCGCAGCACCATGATGTTTTTCCACTTTATTTGCTTACTTATTATTATGTAGTAGGATGCAATTTCATCATAATATATGATCACGATTATTTACATTCTATGCTATAAATAATATGCGCTTCACATGTTATACATTTGACAACACAAATCATTTAGATCAGTGTTTCCCAACCTTTTTACCATCACGGACCAACTTCGACAATATTTTATAGGTCGCGGACCACCTCAATTTTACGCAAACTAGAAAGACCTTATTTTTGCTCAATAACAAGAATACACAAAATTTATCGAAAAATGTTGAACTTTTATTATTTTAATTTACAATTTACATTTTATTACGGTACTATTATATATAATTATTATACTTTACTATACTAAATAATTTACTTAGTGTGATTTTTAAAACGGCATAATTACCGTTCCTCAATAAGTCGTAATGTTTTTTGCTGTTTTAAAAATAAATAATTTTTAATAGAAAACGAAGAAAGGTATCGCGGACCACCTACGACTCGCGACTGGCCCACGGACCACCGGTTGGGAAACACTGATTTAGATAGATGGTAAGTACGTACAGTTTGAAATTTAAAAATCCGCCGTTACTATTTAAGGAAGTGAAATTAAGTAATTTTATTTTTTAATTTGTAGAACTCTATAATAATTTACATAAAACTATAAAAATGTTCTATTAACCGCTTTTTGCATGATGATGTTAATTTATTAAATCAGGTCCACACAATCATAATAAAACATGATATTCCTTTATCAATGTTGATGAAATTTTGGATTATTTGTGAAAAAAAGAAATGAAAAATTGATTTATACAACTTGGTTATCATTATATTACATTTTGAAATCGACTATTTCCATTAATATATTTATTAACAATTAATATCTATATTTTCCAACCAGCGTTACTATTTTTGTGCATTTGGGAAAGGAGGGCAACTGGACAAAGCATCTAACTCTTTAACAAAATAAATTATAATTTTATTTATTGGACAATGAAGAAAATAAAAAATGTATAAATATTTACTTAATAAATTCTAATATCAAAATAGGTAAATCTTCATGTCATAACATACATCGAAAATAATTCAATACAAATATGACTTAATATAAAATTTTACAAAAAAAGTAATTATAATAATTAAACTAATTTCAACAAATATTAAAGTTTAAATTGATCAGTTATATCTAACATTAAATTTGATAAATTTGGATATTCTTTCTTAGTGTCTGGATCATTCAATACTTCTTTGACTCTAAATCAATTAACAAGTATAAAAAAAAATAAAATAAATGACTTTCTCATGCTATTTACCCGGATTGAATTGATTTATTTGACAACATTCTTTTTTTAACAAGATTATCTAAAAGTTTTCCAGCATAATTTCTTATATTTTGATTTTCCTCTAGTGCTACAAGAATCATTGAAACAACAAAAGTTATAGAATTGTAGCGAATCCAAATATTGTTCATTTTTAATAAATGTATAACTTCCTGTAATTATAGAAATTACACATAACATTATTAAATATATTACAGTGGATACATACATCAATTTTCTTTTTGTTGACAAAATTGAAAAGAATATCATAACATTCATCAAAAATCCACACTGACATCATATTATATGATTTTATTGTATACATATTTTTCATTTGTGTTGGTAACTCATTAAATTGTAAATAATTTTTTCCTATAAAATCTATTGGTTCTGTAAATACAATAAAAAATGTTATAGTTATTAATTTGTTAAGTATTCATGATTTAATATTTCTTAAATAACTATACATATATATGTTGATCAGTACATTATATGTATAATTTTATTTTATTATGTTTTAAAATGCAGTAAAAAATATTTCTACATTTATATTAGTATTTATAGACATTCATTTTACTTTTGAATGATTAAATTTTGTTAGTGAGTAAAAAAAAGAGAAAATTTAATACAAAGTTCTTTATAACCCATAAGTTATTCTTACAACAGTGATAAAATATTGAAAATATTAAATGGTTACAAATAATTTTTTATTTGATGTATTCACTTAAATTTACAAAAATTTATAAATCATTTTCTAGTAATAAGATTGAAAACTTTTCAATTTTAATAATCAAGGCTTGAAAATTTAATTCAATATTTTATATAATAAATAAATTGTGATAAATGCGCAATAGTCAGAGCAAAAAACAAATAAAGAGGCGACATTCTTAAGAGCTAGTAATGAAATAATATAATAATATTGATTAATAGTAATTAATATATGTAATTTGTTTTAACAGAAAAAAAAACATACCATACAAGAAATAGAGAAGTAAGTTAATTATAACAAACTAAATATATAATTAAATATTCTTAGAAATATAATGCAGGATGACAGTCAGGATCACTATTCAGAATTATTTTTCATAGGTAATATTTCATATAGTTTAAAAAAAAAAAAAAAAATGCTGATACATCCATTATATAAGTATTACTATTACACTTTCCTCAATAATGAGGTATACTTGATACTTAGTAAACAGCCTATTTTAAAATTAAAAATAATTACGCTCATTTATCCAACCCTCAGAATGCATTTCTTGTACTTTGAGTATCAACGATTTTAATGTTGATGACACATTATAATTATCCATAAAGAATAAAAGTGCATTAACTGGTTTGTTCAAATCATATATCTGAAAAAAAATCAATTATATATTGAACAATGTCTTCATATTACTTTTTTTATAGTTACTTTTGATAATATTGGGCCTGTTAATTGAAGTATTATACATAAACAATGCATTTGAAATTCACCATTTTCATTACTTAAATCTGTAATGCATGCCAATAAAATTTTTTCTGGAAAAACACCCTTTCTATACAGTTCACTGATAAATCTATTAAAATTAATATTTTTTATAAAATAAATTAATAGTCAATTAATTAGTATTAACTCAAAACACACCTGCAATTGGATACAACTTTTTTACTAAATTCAAATTGATAACAATTTAAAGTGTTAATAAACTTCTCTAATTCCTGGTAAACAAATATTAGGTTTTATAAGTATTATTAACTTAAGCTTTAAAAATGAATTAACTTATTTTAAATTTTCTGTTAGTACAGGAATAAAATAAAATGTATATGTATAACGTTAAGACTCATAAACAATAGTAAATAATAATAATAATAAAAATGATTATAAATAATAATATAACTATTTTTTACCTCACTACTATTTTTCATCTTCTGTTTTAATGTGTTTAATTCTTGTTGGTCTTTTGTTAATGTATAAAATACATCAGAACATTTGTTTAATAGAACTTTTTGAAATGTAATTTCAGTATTTTTTGTAAGTTTATTAAAGTTTGAATTATTAATCATACTTGCACACATATCGGCATATATATGTGTATAATTTTGTCTTTTTAAAGCCTAGATGGATATAATAATAATATATAAATTAAATTAATCTAATGTTAATACTATATTATAATTATCATTAATTATATATACAAACTCGATCATGTATTATATCTGCTACTTCTTTAAGTAGTTTTACATTATTTATTTGCAAAGCAATAATTTTTTGTGTCATGTTACCTAAGTTGACTTTATTTAAATGATGGACAATCGATCTTACAGTATTTAACACTTCCTAAGCAATAACAAATTGTAAAAAATATTGATTATAAATTATAAATATATAAAGAAATTAAATAAATAAAAAAAATAACATTTTATTGGATAAATAATTAATAAAAACTACATTATCTCTATTTTTATACATTAGTTCAAGAATAATTAGTAGTAATGAATAGTTTAATCTATATACTATTTATATGAATACATGATATTCATACAGGCAAAACAAAGCAAAAAAGGCCAAATTAGAGACATATCCTGTCTATAAATACCTACCATTTAATCTTGGTACTTACCTATTGATAAATGTTTCAGTTAGGTTGGATTGAAATATTTAAATATGAATTAGGTATAATAAACAAACTAACTTGTGTAATAAATTATAATTATAACACATAAGTAAATATGGTTTTAAGGCATTAGTAAAGCATGTGATCTACCACCATCATCTAATATTAATAGGTAGGTAACATATAATACGCCTCTTGTGACTAAATACACCATGATAATGTACGATAAAATTGATTATGTTAATTGAAAAAACCGATTAGAGAAATAAATATATCTTATTTCATAGTCTACAGGTTACTACGTCTATCGTCTGCAAACAATAGTGTTTATGGTCAATATAAAAAATTAAAAAAATGAGAAAAATGAATGGGACTAATGAAAATCTATTGCCACGTCATTTAATTGAATGTTTGTACTGCTCAATAAAGAATCAGAATAATTTATTTATAAATTTTTTGTAAGATATAAAAAAGTTTATATGTTTCATAAAATATAATATTGTAACAATTATCATATTTTAAACATAATTTATATATTTTGACTAATACTATTTTACTATTGGCTTTGTAGACACAAAATACTTTAATGTATTAAATATAGTTATTTTTTTAATTTAATTACATTTTTATTATATAATATTACATATTTATTTATAATTTTTATTTAATTAGTTATCTACTGTTTTCTCACACACTAAACCTCTAAATGTCCGGTAGATCACACGCTTTACCAATACCAGTTTTATTAATTGTGTATAACATTGAATACTTACAACAGAGTTATTTTTTTGTTCCATGATAGTTTTTTTTAATTGAATCGACTACCTGGACTACCTATTCAAAAAATCATTTGAAAATAAAATAAAATGAATTAGAATAAATATATTTTACGTATGCTTTGAATATAGCTGATGTAAGACAATCCCAAACCATTATTCTATAAGTTTAACTAAAGAAACTAGTTACAAATTAGAAAATTACAGTACATTAAAATATTTTAAACATAGATTATCTATAATATTTATTTTATTTATTTTCCCATCACGATAAAAACAGATTCCAACAAGTTTAACTGATTATAATATAACTTAAGTGTATTAAATTAGACATGTAATAAAATGTATCTAATTATTTACTATTTTGTCCATGTATTATTATTATATAAGATTTCTAATATTACTTTGCAGGAATTTTAATTATAATAATAGTCATTATATTGCCATTAATGAAAATACATTTTTCAATCATTGAATTGAGCATACAAGATACTAAGTTACAAAAACATAAAACTAAATCAGTAAAATACATATTATACAAGTGTTAAATTTTTGAAGAATAGAATTTTTTTTTTTTATAAATGGATAATATTTTAATAATAAGATTAGTATTCAAACAAAATAAACATTTTGTTTTATTCTTTAAAGAATTAAGGGTTTTCAAAAGCAATTTATTTAATAGTTCTTTTAGCAAACTGAACACTGAAAAATCAAGAATATTTATCTATGAAAACAGTGAAATATAATTTTAACTTGACATTTTTTTTTCAGTAGGTAATATTAAAAATTATTATACATTGTAATCATAAAGTAAAATAAAAATAGCAAATGCCTACGTAATTACTTTTTTAATTTATTACAAATTGTAACTACCTATATAAGAAAATGTATAAAATTAAATACAAATTAACTACAATAATAATATTTAAATTAATTAATTTTTACTAAATTATTACTTAGTCCTAATTACAAGTTGATAATAGGCAGCAATAGTAGTATCTACTATATGAATTTACTATTTAGTATTTAGACAATTGATATTCTTAAACACAAAATAGATTTATTATAAAACATATTATATTGTAATTGCATGAAAATATGTTATACTTGCATTATTGCAATGTTCAATCATAAATTATATTACAATGATTGCACTAAATAGATAGGTATTAATTTTATATCATTCATACTAATACGATAAATTATTGTCACATGAAATAATTATACTGTACCAATACTACCAATGATTATTCCTGTGATTATTTATGTATAGATAGACTATTATTACCAAACTATGATTGATGGTTCTGTAATCTAGTCTTATAATCTTCAGTTGACTGCAGTTGACACACATGTGAATCAATGAAAAAAAAATTACATATCATTAACAACAATAAATTAGAAAATGAGTAGGTATTAATGTATTTATTTATATTATTATGTTGCTAAGTAACTATTAATTATACCTACCTAACAACAAATAATCATTAAAAAGTACCTACTTTACCTACTGACATACCTGATAGGTGCACAACTCAGTGACTTACGTATCTATCTAGTATAATATACTATAGTTTCTAGTTAGAAATTTGTAACTGAAATGCTACTATCCAGATCAATCTAGTACACTCGTATCTCAAAACTTTGTATTGTACTATTGTGTATTTGTATATACAATATACTATGGTTAGACTCCTCAACTGGTATATCGAATTGTAAAAACTAAAAAGTGCAATGTAAAATTCTGTATACTATTGAACATTTAAGACTTTAGTGACTCTTTAAAGCATTAGGTGTTAACTGTTAAGCATTAAATATTGACAATAGTAACTAAGTATTAAGTAATAAGTATTTAGTATTGAATAATGAAAATGAATACTAAGTGATAGTGTAGTACGATTACTATTACCACGGACTAAGATATACCTATATCTTAGTCCGTGTTGTTACTGATTAGTACGAATTATATAAAAATTCAATATTGAATACCTAACTATTTATATCCTTATATAGTTATCTATATAGATATATTGTGTATAATAATATCGTACTGGTATTATATATTGTATTTATTATTTACCAGTGAGCCATAAAGGCAAACGCCGAAGACGTGATAACAAATTTACTAACGATAAAATAACATAATATTATTTTTAGCTTATTGCCTTATAAGAAATTTAGTCGTTAGCAGCATGAATTTAGATTTCAGATAAACTCACTCTGTATTTGGTACTTTTTGAATACGAGTATATGAGTACAAGAGTACATCGCACAAATGCACAATTAATATACAGTAGAATCTCGATTATCCGAACTAATTGGGACCGCACCTAGTTCGGATATGCAAAAGTTCGGATATTGGAAATTAAAAAAAAAAAAAAATTTTAAAACAGTTAAATATTTTATATTTTTATAATGTACATACATATTTGTTATTATTAATATTTTATTAGAACTACATACATTAGTACATTACATTATTTGAAATACATTACATACATATAAGATAATATTTGTTATATTTTTTTGACAAAATTATCGATTTTTATTTGACGATGAGCTGCAACGCGCTTTTCTGCAGCCAAGTCGCGGATACGAGTTTGTACTAATGTTCGGATAATAGAACGTTCGGATACGATAATTGCAGTTCGGATAATAGAGCCATAGAGGGTTCGTATAATGGAGGTTCGGATAATCGAGGTTCTACTGTATTTATAATTTATCATAAAACTAAGTCATATAGATAATAATAATAATAAACAATGAAATCCAACTTAGTACCTAACAGTAATTCTTATGAAGTTTAAATTTATAAAAATTAACTAAACTTTTTTTTTTAATTTGTTTGCATTTATTTGATTTTAAATGTTTTGTTTTAAATTAGATAGGTATTAGGTACGGTACCTAAGGTACCTATAAAAATATACCTGGTTAAATAAAAAAAAGTTTATTTCCAGGTAGCTATAATATATTAAAGTAGATACTTTAATAATTAGTAATTACATAAAAAAAAACCGGGTAAGTGAGTATCGCTCTGCTGAACATTAGGGGGTGGGGTGGACTTCGGACTAGGGTAGGTTAAATTTGAATACAATGATAGGTATCATTGTATGTATACGAAAAACGATTCTAAACGGAGATGATTTGTCAGTATAGGACAGTGGTCTTCAACCGGTGATGGGTCGCGACCCATTTTTGGGTCGCGTAAGTTTTAAAATTGGGTCGCGATAAGTCTTCTTAGTTCTTTTTAAAATAAAAATTAAATTTATAAATTTATACAAGGTAAACAAAAATTTTTTTAATTATTAAACTTAAAAAATTAATAAATAAAAACTCCTACTAAAATGTAATTTTTATTTATTCAGTTTTAATAGTATTACTGATTTTGACGAATTTTTGTCAATATTTGAACTTCAAATGCTAATAAAAAAAAATTGTGCTTATGTATTTTTATAATTTTTGAATGAGAGTTATAGAACAAGTTATGCGGACCCTTCAATTAAAATTTTAAGTAATTTGTCCCAGCTAAATTTTTTTTATCAACATTTATAAAAAAAAAATAAAAAAAATAGATTATTTCAAATGCCTATAAATAGCTCAAAAAAAGTCAAAATATTTTGAAAATCAAATCACGTAAATAAAATGGCAATCTAAATAACTGGTAAAATTTTCAAGTATTTACGACTTATACTAATTGAATAACAACAAATATCAAAAATCGTTTGAGGCTAAACCGTTATTTAACGCGGTTTTGTAAAAATTTAAATTTAAATCACTCATAGAATTTTTTTGTCTTAGTCCGGTAGAGTTATTTTTACAGATATTTGAAGAAAAATGTATGGAGAACATTGTACCAAATTTTCAAATCTTAGTTATAAAAGAAAAAATTTTTACGATTTTTCAACCACAAAATTACTTGCAAATTTTCGCAATTTTGACATATTAAGTATAAATTCGAACTTTAAGCACTTATAAAAAAAAATTGTGACTAACGATTTCGGATTTTTTTTTATCACTTTAAGAACAACTCATAAGAAACCTTGTATTATATTTTCAAGATTTTCTGGCTGGCCAAAAAAATTTTATCTTTATTTAAAAAAAAAAAATACTAAATAAATTAAAAATTTCAATTGTCTATAAATAACTCAAAAAAAGTCAAAATTCTTTGAAAATTTAACTGTGTATGGAGAACGCTAATATAAACATTTGGTGAAAATTTCAAGTATTTACATCGATTAGTTTTTGAGTTATAGCAAAATAAAAAATTTGATTTTTTTGAAAACTGTTTGAAAATGTTTACTTTTTCACCTCTAGCTATAATGCACCAAGGATATCCAATTTGCCATCGGAAACCACCCCCAAAGTTTGAAATTGAAACATTATTTCGACTAGTTATGCTGTACACAGACACAAAAACAAAAAAAAAAACAAAAAAAAACACACATCATTGTAAAATCAATACTTTCATCACTCCGTTCAGAATTTAAATATAAATTCTATAATTAGAAAAATATTGCAATGGTATACATCGTTGATATGACAACGATTATATGCATTTTTCTAATGCTTTAACATAATATTATAATTAAAACATTTAAAACAACCAAATTTAAACCAGACTATTTTAATTTTACCTTTTTATTGTCAAAAATCATCATTTATATTATTGTTATATCTAATTGCTTTTAGTTCATTCCCCGTTAAATAAAAATATACTGTTGAATGTATAATTTATTGTGTCAAAATTATTTTGTACTTTTGTTTATAAGATATGGTTAAGTATTAATACTCATGTATTATTGTTCGGTAAACTCTGTTATAAATTCGTTTACAATTTTATAATTATACCTATAATAATACCTTCAAATTGTAAATATTTTTCTAAATACAAGTATTTTAAAACTCTACTTTTTAATTTTTATAAACATAAATTTTCCATGAAAACAGGTCATTTAGATTAAAACAGTGTCTTAGTAGATGATGCTGTTTATGGCAAAGAGCCAACATTTTATTAATTTATCATTTTAACTGCCTATTTTAGTTTAATTTTAATACCTACAATGTAACTACTATAATAAGTTATTAAATTACATTATAGATAAACCGTATACGTATCCCTTACAAACCAGTATCACACAACCACAGGGATTCCATTTAATTTTTTTTCTTTATTTGTTTAAGTACATCGTTTGGTATGAACTATTATGGTCTCACACTTCACACGATTATTAATGTTACATACAACATAGTATATACAGGCATAGCCGATACAAAAATACATTTATGTATAATACAAGTACATACATTAATATTACAACAAAACTTTACAAATAAGGCTAATACATTTTTGAGTAAATAGATTAGGTACATCAGAGTCTCTTATTCCTAGTAACATTAAGGTTTAGGATTTTTTGAAAAATACTTAGAAAATACTTGTATTATTTTATATAATTGCATACTGTTTGATATATCTAAGCCGTTGATAATGGGCTCTTCTACAACTCTACAAGTATTCTTCGAGGTTCATTCAAAATACCTAACAGTTAAATTAAAAACAAATACTGTTTATTATTATAATTGTTTCTCAATAGTCAATAGGTATATATTTTTTCAAAAATGCAGTGGCCAGTGACATAGAATTACTTCAGTTTTAATAAAATAAAATCTATTACTGTTATTGTTATTTTACTTAGTCGGCGATCAGTGTGAATAAAATAATTAAAATAATTAATTAATAACATATTATTACCTGTATAGTACCTATATATATTATTATGCATGATATATTTTGTTCGTTCTCTACCCGGAAGACCAAGAAACTAAAAAAAAAAAAAAAAACAAGAACATTTGACGTATAAAATAATAAAAAAGATAGTAATAATAAGTAATAAGATAAACACGAGTCATGGCGGACGCCATGCATGGCTCATTAAAACTTAAATCTAGGTAATATTAATATGTATACTATATAAATAAATAAATAAACTATAAATTATAATATTTATTTATTTTCGTTATTTGATTTCATATCGAAATAGATGAATTGTTTAAATATGATTTACAAGTTTATCTGTTGTTGGCATCTGTTGTGAAAAAATATTTTATACTACATTACTGCCATAATACAATATGCTTAAAAGTGAATAATGATTTTATAATAAAGATTTCCAATCTTATATAGTGTCAATAATTTGTAACAATATCCAGTAATAAATGTAGAAATTATAGTTATGATATAGGTACTGTACATATTTTACCGTAGAATTTAAATATATACTATATAGTATATATAGTATATATGAATATTTGTTTTTACCTAACTTGCTAACTTACACTGTACATGCGTATACACTATACTGTTCACTGTTCACAGTGTTCAGTTTTAATGCCTGTTGTATTTGATATTATAACATATACCTATGATAAAATTTAAACCTTAATATACAATGATAAAATTATTAATCTGAATAATCTAGTGTATTGAATAAAATACATACTACCTATATTTTCAAATCTGAATCACTAATATAAGAATAAATTAGGTTAAACTTACAAAAAATAACAAGGGTCAAGGATATAGTTGTGAATTCTATAAAATTAATTTAATGATTACGTATAGTGTATACTGTATACACTTATATATTATTGATAATATATAATTTTTTTTGTTATGATAGTTAAGAGGATGTAGTACCCAGTACCCGCATGTGTTGTCTCCGTCTTACACACGTGAGACATAGCACATTTTCGTTCACCAATTGCAATATTGTGCTGTTAGTTTTGATATTAGAGTAAACTGAGCTATTATAAAATTTAAAGGTAAGATTATTATCAAGGGCCCCATGAAGCCTTTTATTAATATTGTTTCAAAAAGATCATAACTTAGAAATAATAATATCAACAAAAAAAAACTATAAGAGGCCTTGGATAATAATCTTACCTTTAAATTTTATAATAGGTCAGTTCACTCTAATATCAAAATTAACAACATAATATTGAAACTGGTGAACAAAAATATGCCATGTCTCAGGTGTGTAAGACGGAGACAAAACATGTGGGCACTACAACCTCTTAAGGATATTATGGAACAATAAGTTTCTGGAACACATATTCGTATATGTGGGACATCGTTAAAAACGCAAGCAGTCACCCATCCAAGAACTAGCAATAAAGGATGATTCTTGACCAAAGCGCCATTCAGTGACTGTATCCAAACATCAAACGGCTAACACCACGCCACACCAGTTCTACATATATAATATATAATATATACATATACATACTACATGACGCATGTATAACAAAATAAATAAAAATAAATACATTTTCGAAAATTATAACGATAATAGTCCGCTATACATAGGCGTAAATTGAGGGGACTGGGGGGGGGCTTAGCCCCTACATTTTTTAAAAGTTTTTCAAGAAATTTACCTAAGGTTATTTATTATAGAGAAAATTATAAAATGTAAAACGTAATTCCTAATCAGGATGTCCGATAGGCATGTGTTATATGAACATTTAAGCTTCATGTATGAATTTTGTATTGTAAATTTATAATAAAATTAAAATGATTGAGCTATACGTTAATATTTTTTTTAACTATAACGATAAAATGTTATGTATTATACGCCGTTAAATAAATAATTTTTAAGTTTTTATACACATTTTAAATAACAAATGTGGCAATAAAATTGTAAAATTTATACTTAGGGTGTGTGGAGAGGGGCGAAGCCCTCCCCGGGCCTGTTCTATGTTTATAATTTATTATAGCCCCCCCTTCTAATATGGCAAATGTACGTCTATGCCGCTATAGGTAGACATCAGTTATTACAACATTGACTTCTGAGTTCTGAACATAGTAAATCTATCTATAAATATATATATAGACAATGAAACTTATGAAAGACACCTGTACTATAGCTTATAGATTATTACATTATAATATTATATTAAATTAAAGCAGTGTTCTACAATCTGCATCAAATTAAACATTTTCGATAAAATATATTTCTTGGTAAAACAACAAAGATACATTTTTTGAAAAAATATAAATATTTTTAATAAAGATGTGCATTTATTTGTATTTTGATTTGGATCGTTTGTAGGTATTGAGTTAATAATCTTGTGATTTATGTTAAAGAATACGATTTTTAATAGGTTTCACTGATTTCAAAAGTTTCAGGTTTCTCCCTTAGTTATCCAAGCCCTTATAATAGAGACCTCAATCTAGTTTTTAAACTTTTGTCTATGTACAAATTTTTAAATTAAATCTATACATTTAGTATACATTTTTTTATTATAGTTAAAAGTTATCAACATTTATGCAAAACCCAGAAAACTCACAAATTATTTTATGGTTTTTAAGTGACAAGTGTGCTTGAAAATTCTAAAGATCAGAATTTTAATAAATGCATAATTAGAAGATAAAAGAGGTTTAGTATGCTTGGTGAATCGTTCTGACATGATGGATTAGACTTTAGGCCTGACCAAGGATTGGCTTAGCCCAGGCGAGCTTTGGGATGGATTCTATAAAATTCAATTTAGGCCGGGTCGGAGTTTTCCTAAATTAAAACCGCACTTGGCTGAACTTCTATGACACAATTTAAATCCTAGCAGTACCTACCATTTAAAGAATACATTAATATACACAAGAATAGATCCAATTTCGTTAATAATTTACATACTGCAGTATCCATAATCCATGGATTTATATAATATATTTCAAATTATTGATTATAAGTAGATATTAGGTAGTGTAGGACGTAGGTACCTAATGGGTAATATATTTTTTACTAACTTTTTTGAACGGGGAAGTCGAGCAAATAAATATAATTACAATTTGTATAAGGAATGATCTAGTGGAATTAATGCTTTATAATATATTAAATATAGGACGAGTGTAGAACAAATATCTTAAACGTTCAGCAATAGATAATAAAGATATGAAAGATAAGTTTTTACTTAAACAAGTGGTCCTGCTAAAACGGATTATGGCACTTGGTAGTTCAAACTTCAAAGATTTCATATACTAATTTCACATTACCAACATTATTACAATTAACAATTTGTCAATTTTTTATAGTTTCAAGTTGAATGAATAAGTTATTACTTTATTAGTGTTTTGGTAAATATGATTTTTTTAGATTCTGAACGGAGTGATGAATGTATTGATTTTACAATGATGTGTGTTTTTTTTTGTGTCGTGTCTGTCGACAACATTTGGGGCAGTAAAAATGCTTCGATTTTTGACTTCAGCCCCTCTTTGAAAAGAAAATCGAATCTAGTTGGTACTTTGGGGGGTCAAAAGTGAAAAATTTTTAATATTTTTTAAATGAGTCGGGAAAAACCCTAAAAAAAATGAGGGAAAAAACGGGATTTTTTTACGCAAAACCAGTTTTCGACAAAATCGAATTTTTTATTTTACTAAAACTCAAAAACTAATCGATGTAAATACTTGAAATTTTCACCAAATGTTTATATTAGCGTTCTCCATACACAGTT
Source organism: Schizaphis graminum (assembly GCA_020882235.1). Taxonomy (NCBI): domain Eukaryota; kingdom Metazoa; phylum Arthropoda; class Insecta; order Hemiptera; family Aphididae; genus Schizaphis; species Schizaphis graminum. The sequence goes on from CM037032.1 coordinate 93,088,308, forward strand.
AAATTTTCAAAGAATTTAGTATCAAAGTTTAAATAACGATAAAATTTTTTTGGCCGGCCAGAAAATCTTGAAAATTTAATACAAGGTTTCTTATAAGTTGTTCTTAAAGTGATAAAAAAAAAATCCGAAATCGTTAGTCACAATTTTTTTTTATAAGTGCTTAAAGTTCGAATTTATACGAAATATGTCAAAATTGTGAAAATTTGCAAGTAATTTTGTGGTTGAAAAATCGTAAAAATTTTTTCTTTTATAACTAAGTTTTGAAAATTTGGTACAAGGTTCTCCATAAATTTTTCTTCAAATATCTGTAAAAAAAATTCTACCGGATTCTCATAATTGCAATTGCGGCACTGATATGACATAAATTTGTATTCGTATTACTGCAAGACATTTTTAGAACATTTTTTATTTTTTACTTGTCATAAAATTATTTTCTATGGAAAATTAATCATAGTAAAATCTATATTTTCTTTACTCAAAACTAAACAAAGAAGAGGATAATTAATTAATGTATAAAAAAAAACAAATTAATAAAGTTTTAACGAGATTTGTTTTAAAAGAAAAAATGCATTTATAGTTAATTGTAAATACGTAATAATAATAAAATCTTAAAATAATCAGTATAAAATAGTATACAATTATAATATATTAACTATAAAAATATAATTATCATTATTACGAGGAATATTGTAATAAACACAAAATATCTTAAATTATCTATACGCTATGGACATTATTGTAATATACCTAGGTAAATTTATCATAATCTGCCATTTTTATGGACTTTCTAAATTCGAATATTTAGCACAATTTTCTCGGAATTCTTAATAATCTTTGTTTCTATTTGGTCATAGATAAATTAGATTACATTTTAACGATATAAACTATATAGACAAATGACAATAATCATAATAATGTTTTAAATTAATCAAATTTAAAAAAAATTTTAATTAAACATCTTTATCACATATTATTATAATTCAGTATCATAATTTACATATTATACAGGGCGTGTCCCACAGAGATCTGACAAATGAAATAACTTTTGTTCTAATTAATATTTTTTAAAAAAAATTTCAGTATTAAAAATAAAAAATAAAAATTGTATAATAACAATTTAGCACAATTGTCTATGAATTATATTTAAAAGAAAATTTTTAAAAATATTAATTAGAACAAAAGTTATTTCATTTGTCAGATCTCAGTGGGACACCCTGTATACCTACTGTAAGTCTGTAACCCAGTAAATGAATATATTGCTGCCTAGATTAAAATTTTCTATTAAAAATACAAATACAAGCCAATGCGCATGACCAGAGACATGTTTTCATAACAATATGCGTATGAAATAAACTATTATATATAAACATATATTATACAATTTATTATTTAATGTTTGTATATATATATATATATATGTAAGTGCGTGTCTACTGAACATTGGTTATGCATAATATCGTCATTCATCATTGTATACATTTATGGCATTTTTTCCATTTTGATGAATTCATACGGTAATAATAATAATTGTATAAATAGTTATAGTTATGAACTGGGCGAATTTATTACAGTGCGAAATACTGCGACACTGCGTTATTACCTATGAATATAAATGTACGCCTGCAGTCGTATGACATGACATGACAACAATAATTGATTCATTATATTATTATAATATTAACTATTCTTCCAATCTATTTTACTGTACTTAACTTAAACTTAAATTCATTTTTTTTTATTTTTCGTACCTTTGCAATAGTACGGTAAGAAAATGAATACTCTAGTATTCACTCCATAAAAATAAGGATTCCGCAAGGCAGTACAACCTTGTTTCTACATTATGTTATGTAACACAATACATAAAATATTTAACTTCTTTCCTATTTCGCATCAATATCAATATTATTAGCTTAGCCATTTCGTAGTGATAAGTGCTTCTAGTAATGATTAATGCGTAATGCCATAAACCTAATTCAAAATCACGAAACAAATCTTCAAGAATATACAATATTAACTAGTATTTTGTATATACACTATGAAGAAAAAAAAATCCATTTATATTATTTTTAATCTTTGTTAAAGTAATAGATAGTCCTTCCCTTGTATGTTTACCTCAGAAAACAACTAAGTCAAATAGTAATTCAAATTAAATCTTAAAGGAAATAATATCTTTTAAGTAGTTTAAACCTAAGATTTTATAATCTATAAGGCAATTTTTTCCTTTTTTATTTTCTGTTTTATTCGGTTATTTTGAAAAGTATTTGGAATTTTTTACTTCTTCCCCTCTTCCAAGTACCAATCATGATCTAATTTTTACCTGAAACCACACCCAAAGTTGAAAATATAAGTATTTTTACTTTTCTTAAAGACAGTGACAAACTGACAAACACAAAAAACATATATTCTAAAATCAATAAATTTAACGCTTCGCTCAAAATCTATAAAAACGATTAAAACTTTATTACGATTCTGTCAATACAATATTTCGAGGGTGGTGTTGGTCTTATAATATTACGCAATTGTGAGGAGTTTGAATATTTTTATTATTATTATAGCTAGCTAGTAAGTTCTAATTTTTGATTGCTTTTTCAAAAGTGGTTACCAAATTTAAAAATCAATTTAGATATTTTGTATCTAGATAAAAATAGTTTCCAATCAAAGTAGTTTATCATCAACATTTAGCAGATGTTGAAGTAAGGTAGACAAGGGGAGATAACCTCACCTCCTTCTTCACATAGGCTCTGGTGAATTCTATAACGCCTTTTTTTGGCAACAATATGATTATAAATTTATGAATAAATAATAAATTATAAAACGCATTGTCGTGCAAAATAGCGAGCGGTCTTGATGATTACGTTTTGACCGTGTCAATTTTTAACTCTAGTCTGATCGAATATTTAAATTTGTATGGCACAACAAAATATTGAATTTATTTGTATTAAAAAGTGTGGGCTTTTTAATTGTCTTATATAATAGCTATATTTTATAATGTATTAATGTCGTTTCAAATGTATTAATACTGTGATAGCCGTGGTTATAGAATTCTACTGATTATATAAATAGGTTTGATTCCTTGTAACTACCTATTTTATTATTTTAGTGATAATTATTTGTTTGTAAAAATATAAATTTAGTTGACATACGATACGATTACGATACAAATACAGTCGCTCTGTTTGCCGATTATTAACATTAATAACATAAAATGTGTGTATGTATGATACCACGACCTAATTTTTTAATTGTACAAGTAATTTCAAAAGTACGAGTATTGAGTATTGAGTATAGTCAATCACAATAAGCACCTACCAGCGTCCGAAGACTGATGAAAGTCATCAGTATTAATTTTGAACCGATATCTTTAAGCTACTTAACACTGGCTGCAGCTAAAAAATTTAATAGTGCCATAATAATTTAAGAGTCTAATACACAAAACTATTATTTTAGGAACAATAAAATTGATTCTAGGTTTCTCTAGCTGGTACAGCAGTACCTAAATTAATAATTTAAATATCAGTGCCAAAAAAAAGATATACCATTATAAAATAGAAATTTGTGAAGAGTTGAACGAATTCAGTTTCAAAATATTTTGTTATTTAATAACATTTATTAAAATAAAACAGAATTGATTTTATTGTGTGTTAAGCTGTTCTGGCAGTGTGCCTATAGGTTGATGTCGTTACGAGTTCTATAACGTAGTCAAAAGTGAATTGCTCGAAAGCCATTTGCCTAGGGAACGGGAAAGGGAAAGGCGTAGACTATATAATAAATATATTGTATAACGGTACGTCACTTATTTAGCTACAAGTGGCAGTGGACGAAATCCGTTGCTGGCGGTGTACAAAATAAAAACATCCAACTTACAGAGACTAACACTTTACTCGCTTACTTAAACATCACACATCGGGTACCTACTTGGAAAGTTTCAAAAACTAAAAACGATTTACAATATTATTATTATTATTATCATTGACTCGCACGGCGTTTTGCCATGTCCGTCGGACTGCCGGCGAAAAACTGACGGATTCCACATGGGGAAGTCCTCTCCCGTTCGGCAACCGCACGTTACATTATTAGTATACAAGGTATACACGTTGGTACGCGTCCAATTATCCCGCGGGACCACGGTAAGCGGTTACGGCCGACCACAACCTCGACGACCACGCACATACCCGGGACGTCAGCTGCTGCCTTGACGGCGGGAGGAGGCAGGGATGTGCGCGGCGACGGCGTGTGTGCGATCCGGGGGCCGGCCGGCCAGCCGGCCGTCCGCGGTTTGCGAAGCGGTGCGCGCCAGACCTTTCGTACGTTCAGTCGTCGACTTGCCACCGTCGCCGATAATCGTGTTGGCATACTTTATTAGCTGCGTGTCGCCGGCGTTTTCGCGTCTCGCAGTTTCGTAACGAGTTCGGCGATAATTAAATTATTAATTTATTATAATATAACATTGTACTCGTCGATAGCCGGCTGAAAATCAAGATCGATTGACTGTTGTGTGCATCTGCTGCTGCCGCGTCATGTCGCCGCAGCTACCGCGCCGAAGGTTCGTTGTCGGACTGTTTCTGATCGCCGCCGTCGTTCAGGTGTTGTACCGCCCCGCCCAGTGTTCGTCGCTGATCAAATATTTGGCTACTGAGTACAATTTGTCCACTGTGAGTACTAATCTACCTGAGTAGCAATAATATTTGTATTACGTCGTAAATTTAACCCTCAAGGCCCCGGCCAATTTATCGTCAGCCCCATTAACACGTACATTCGCAATAACATGTATGTATGTAACATCATGCTCGACAATAACAATATTTACCATTATTTTAAATTATATAACATTTTATATCTTTATAGTGACTAAAAATACATTTTATACTCATTATTTACTTTTTTATATTTTTACATATTAATTATTATAGGTACTTTTTTATCTTATTTTATACTTGTATACTTACGCCTATTAGTAAAGTAATTTTCAGCGGTTAGTTGTCATATATTTGTATTATATAAATTAAGATTAGAAGCTACTATACGTATTCCGACCTTCCGGGAAAATTTAAGAACAAATCGATCAAAGTTATATTGTTAAATGTGAAAAACTGAAAAACATCAAAAAAGCGATTTATACGTGTGTATGTGTATTCATAATTCATATTTTGATAAGCACCTTTTTATGGTTAGGTATATGCTTACTTAGTATACAAATACAATATTATATACTTATACAAGCCGATCCAATTATTAAAAACTTTCAGATCCGGATTTATATAGTTGGGTGATGAAGTTTTGACTAAATTGAGAATAAAGTTTATATACAATATACATCATCTACGTAATACTTTTCGGCAGTTTCGTTATCCACCCTTTCCCGCACAGGGACAGTCAATTTTCACGTAATTATCGAGATGTTTAAAAATATTTTCACACCGTGCCTATAAATAGGTTAATATTTTGAAAACCTAAGTAACTTATTCATTTACAGAAGATGAACGAATAATCGTGTTTTAGCTATAAACTTTATCATTTTATAGAATTAGTAAAACGAATCGATTACCTACAATTATTATAAAAATTGGAAATGTTATGGATTATATTTAAGTTTAATGATTACAAAATTGGATTGAATTTATTTTAGACGGTAGTTATAAGTTAATTTTCACCTTAATACAATTTTGAATTAATTCTTTAAATAAAAAGTGGTAAAATAGTTGTAATCTTTTGAGTTATTTAAAATTCCTTGGATCACTTCCATAAACTTTTGGTAAAGTCCTTGACCATGAAACTGTATTGATTGCTAGTTAGTTCTGACCCGCGTACACTACAGGGCTGGAATTAATAGCAAATGCTGACAATCTGAAATAACTGATTAGGTACTTAATAAACGAGTATAATTGTATATTATAAATTAATATAAATTAATGCATTTATTTAAATTGAATAATTTGTATTATATATTATAATATTCTTATAACAAAATATATACGAAATTAAGTTGACCTAAAACTGTATACACACAATACGAGTACATACAAGTATACAATTTTTCCTAATTGCATTAGTATTTAGATACTACCTATTTATATCTTATATGGATTGTTATATTAAAATAAGAGTTTTTATTTTATGATGAAAATTTTCAATTTATGTTGTAAAGATTATGATATCGTTACTAACCTCATTTAATATGTTTTTATTGTTTTTAAAACTAAAATTTCAAAACTTAAATAATTGAATATTGAATTATTTATTAATAATAATTTAAAAAAATAACACTAGTATTTATTTACATAAATTAACTAATGAATTATTGTTATTAAGAAAATAGATGGTTAATAACTATTAAATAATTGGATGATTTAAAATCGTTTAAAGGTACCACCAATCTAGTTTTATAAGAATTTTTTCATCATTAAAATACAATAATTGTTTATCGATAAAAAATTCTTATACATACCTACTTAATATCTATTGAGTATTTGTGAGTTGATACATGATAATATCTACTGAGAGAACTATACATATTTTTTTAACCAATTTTGACATATACCCATACTTACTTTAAAATGCATTCTAATCAATTACGTATGACGATGAATTTTTTTATTGATTTTTCTCCTTTTATATATTTTTATTAAATTCATAATCGATTAGTTAAATTAAATAATTATATTTTATATTAATATTAATATTTCTTAATTTTTAACTTTATTTAAGAAATATATTATATTATTATAGTGACACTGTAACAAGCCAATTGATTGTTTATGTTAGGCTCAAACTAAAAAGTACCAAAACTATACTGCATCCAATTTAACTAATTTATCAACTCAGGAAATCATGAATTTGTATTAGGTATATATCACGCGATGTAAAATTACTGTTGTTGACTGCGGAAATGACACAAAATAGAATGCTGTATATATAATGATATTTCGCTTATACTCGTTCACTTGTGTTTTTCAATAATACGTGTATTCATTGGTATATTTCTAAGTATATATTTTCTGTATACATTTTATTGGTTATTTACATTTTACTCTCATAGTTTCCTTCACTAGTCACTACAATTTGGTATGGTATTGAACATTGGTATATCTATTTAAAGCTGTAAATAATAGTCTATTAATAAGTTATTATCGTTGATATTATTGTATTGTTATCCTAAAAAGTTTTTAGTGTATTTCATTTTTATTAATAAAACTTGTATGATTATTTAGGAATAATTGAGATATACAAATAAACACGTAATAGGTACTTATTGGAAATTTAATAGGAAATAATAATCGGGAAAAATTTCCTTGCTATTTATATGCAAACTTATAAACTCAATGTTTATGAAATTAAGTTTTTAATACCAATACTAGTAATTTTAATTTATATAAATTATTGAATATCTAGTTAATGTAATATTAAGGTGTATGGTCATTTAGAATACAATTATAAATTATAATTATTAATGTTTGGTTTATACTATAATGCATGATGTAATGGCTATTTAATAGTTATCTTAAATGTAAAGTTTTATGAAATTTAATATTTTAATGATTTTTATTTATATATTATAATTTATGAATATGTATTAAAACATATATTAATGATTTAATCCTAGCATATTATAAATTTCAATTTTTTCAATAAAAACTAATATCTATAATTTATATAATAAATATAATTAAATACCTTTACGCGGTATTTTTGAATTACGAGTATTACATTCATATTACCATTGATTTAATAATATATTATAAAATCAAAGATATTACCTACTAATGTGTAAATAACAATATGATAAATACGATTAGCAAAGTAGTTGTTGTACAAATTCTATATATAATTTTCTAATTGAAAATAAACCCGAAAGTCGTAAATCATAATAAAAACAACAACACATTTTTAAATGTGTGGGAATAAATATAAATACACGGTAATATAATTAATAATAAGATAAAATTATTTATTATTTTTGCTTTCGTAAAAATCAGACTAATATCTATAATAGTGATTACTGATTATTATTATATTCAATATTGACCTAACTGTTTAATTATAGTACCTAATTATTGTTTGAAAAATCAGTACCTAAGTTAAAAGTAAAAAAGGTATAGTTTTCCTTTAACTTATATTATACTCTAATTTTAATTTTTAAAACTAATTATAGATTCAAAATCAAATATTTTCATTTTTCATAGCTATTTAGCATTTTTCTAACGTGCAATTAATAATTATATTATTTATGAAGTTGTTTTTTGTGAATAATATACAAAAATAATAAAATTTAAAAGTAAGATACTTATATTTATACAATATATTATATTACTAAGAAATATTAAATTAAGGATATACATATAAAATATACTCACATGAGATATACAGACTGGTTGATGAGTGACTAGACTTCGCATTTACCTTTTTGTGATAGATATTGTTATAAATTTAATATTCCTATTAAAAATATGTGTATACCTAAATATAGGTATGTAAGGTACTACGGATACTCCGGGAACTAAAAAAAATTACGTTTATTTCTAGTCCAAAGTCATATTTTGTTTACATACTATAAACACGCCTAGCAGAATATATTATATATATATAGAATAGTTGGATTTTGTCCAAAATGTCAAAAAAAAAACTTGAAAGTAATCATAATATTAACGACAATAATTATATACGTGGGTGAATGACAGTGGAACGAATCTGCGTTGATAGTTATATCAAGGTCGATAAAGTATAGGTAGTAGATAGTATGATTTTTTTCATTTTTTAATCACATTCTTTTTATTGTTGTCTATATAGGAAAGGATGATACCATAAAAAACAAATACAATATTATTTTTAACTTGCATCTTGCATTCCAGCGTCATTTTAGTTTCACCTAATTTTTTATTTATCATATTTCTACCTACTTTCTTGTTCGTTTGAAATACATTTGAATAAGCATGTATTTCAGCTACTACAGTATACTAAGCTATTGGGTGTGAAGTGCTTAAAATATATAAACTATGGTAAACGTTTTTGGAATTGGATTTTGAAAATTTAAAAATTAATTATTAATTAATTAATATTAACAAAATTACTTAAGTTATACTTTTATGTTTGCGGCGTGAAAATATGCAATCAATGAATTATGTAAATATTTCATTTCTATTATAAAGTTTAATTACAGTTAAATCAGATTTTAACTAAAATTTAATATGATTTGAATTATAATTAATTAAAATTTAAGGTAGCACGAATTTAATTAATTTTTATTAACACAAAAATCGTTTGATTATTTTAATAATGGAATCGTATGCAATGAAGCATAGAATTAAGTCTACAACTAAAAATTAAGCAGTATATACATACTACCATACTACAGAAACATCGCAATAATATTATAGTTTATTAGTGGTGGACGGCGCATATATTAAATATTGGATAAATTATGTAAATAACTTTGTAATAATAACACATTTATTACTCGATAAAGCTTTTGAAATCTTATACAATTAATTTAAACATAGGGCAATATATTAGTTGTGTATAGCATGGTTTATTAACTTTAAAAAATGTATATTACATCCACTACCTAGGTATATCAAAGAGCTACATTTAATATCTATGTATTTAGCTTGACTCGAAAAAAAAAACAATTATATTTTTCGTTCCACGTAAATATTTCAAAAGTTTTATTATTAATTTTAAATGCGTGTATTATTGCTTGTTTGCAATATGATGTATAAGTTTTAAAGTTTAGATAGAAAGTGATTATAGAGTATAACACATGGCACATGCCGTTCATTCTATAATATAGAACCTATATAGTATTGGCGGATGGACTGGCATTTGCGAGGAAAAATACGTCGAACTTCCCACCCTACACAATATTAATTTACATATACGAACACAAAAACCCCTAGAGAACAGCCCTTTCTGCGCGTAATGTATCTAACATTCTAACCGGACGACGACGACAACAATTATGCTATATGATGCACATTGCACACTCCCGGTATAACACTTATTATTTCTATATTCGCTGTTTGCATAGGTACTATTATATGTTTGATCTTGTATTGCAATTGATACGTTATACCGAGTTCATGTACATACTCATGCGTTGGGTATAAAAAAACGGGAAAAGAATTCTCGGGTATTTTAACGTTACGCACAATATATTATGTATACGCGATTATAAATTTATAAGACACGCGTAATACCTGATGGGTGTGCAATTCTGTCGCGTGCACTGCTGTAGATTTAAGTACTTATAGGCCACGACACCCTCTTCGTTCGGAATATCGAAGTACTCCCGCACATGGTATTATTATATTATCTCGCACGCATACAATCCACCCGTACCGTTGTATAAATCCTCCGATCGGATATCGTTGGCCAGACGTTTACTATTGCGGAAAAAGGCGCGTTCCTCACCAGCGGTGAGCGGGCGTTTTCCGAATATGTACGCCCGTCGACCGTGACTGATGTTTCCTCTCCCGACATGTTAAATCGTTCACGTCGTTGGTGGCGAGGATTATTCGCTGCAACCCCAAAAATGTATTGGTTTTCTGTGCATCATATCATGCAATACGAAGTTGATCGCAATTGGAGTTTAAAGTATGTATATGTAAATATTGTATATGTATATATTATATGTACAATACAGAAATATTTTAAGAAACAATCTATGATGTTTTTCATATTTACCCAATCGTATTTAAATATCGAATGAGCGTACCTACGTGCGCCATGTTTCGACCGAATACCGTTTGTTTTTATACTATCTTTCAATCATACTATAAGAGTATAAACATTTACTAAGTATTTTATACTTACAGAGATCAAATATAATTATTATATAAATATAATATTTTGTTATTATTATTGGGCGATTATAACGGCCATGGCCGCATTAGTGTGCCGCACACCCACACCTTGCACTCGTCGTATCCTCTTATACATTTTATTTTAAGAGCATGAACAACAAGTGCATTGCTGCTTGTATTACGCGTTATGTGAATAATTATTTTCATTGCTAGGACAACTTGCATAATATAATATACAGTGCAAGTTTTAATATGTATATATCATTAATATACAGGGTTTTTCTGCTCTGTAGAATTTCGATGAAGTATCATTTATTTTCTGTAAATTGTTTAGAAGAAAATATTTATTTTGATTATCATATTGTATTTAAATCGAAATTTGAAAAATAATTTTCGAGTATGTTTGAAAATATGATTTTTAAATACTTTTAAATACGCAAAAAATTGGAATTTTAACAAATTTACGATTAATAATAAAGATAAAATGGAAATAATTTTTTGTGAATCACTCTGTATATAAAGTTACTGAACGGGTACATAACACCGAGTGGCGAGTACTAAGTGTGTGTATGCATGTGTGTGTATACGATCAATCGACAAAGTCGCGACGTGTTATTATGGGTGTGGGAGTTGTAGATTTTAATCGTGCGCGCGCGCGCCTGGGTGCCTGATCGTTGATACACGCGTATATTATAGTATAATATTAGTATATAATATTATTATATATTATATTCACCACATGACGACAAAAACCCCAACATCGAGCCTACAATAGAAATAAAATAAAACGCAACCAAGCAATACGCCGCTGACACGAGCTCCGGTTTTAATATCCCTCCGGTTTTTTTTTGTTTTATGTTTATTTGTTTTTTTCTAATAATGATTTTATGTTTTTTATTCGTGTGCTGCGTGAAATGAAAAACGTGCCTATTTCCACCCTTCGATATTATTACATTAAGAGGAGGTTTTCCTATTATTTTTTCCTACAATCTCGTATTTTTGTATAGGTCCGTCTGCCTAGCATCTACTCCAAAAGTTAAATTTTCTAAATTTTTTTTTTAAATTACTAATTAGTAATCCGATTTGTAACTGCAAAATCAGAATTTATAATTTAAAACTTAAGCCTAGAATAAATGTTTTCCTATAGGCGATACACAACTGAGCATCCAGAATTCAAAATTACGACTTCAAACTCAACTAGAAAAATAGTATGCAATTTGTCATTTTTTAAAAATTATTTTTACCTAACTATCAAATTCAATATTCACTTCCTTTTGAGGTAATCAGTTTCTTGATCTACAAAATTAAATTTATCATCTTTATTTAATAGCTTATTGAATTATTTTTAGTTTAAATTTTGTTTTATAACAAAAAAATTGGGTAACTGTCAAATTAAAACCCAAATTTCTCGAGTCACCGTCAGAACTGCGAATATAAAAAAGCAAATTTCAAAATAGCGACGGTAAAATAGCTAAAAGACATAATATTTTAGCTGTTTTGAACATTCACTATTATGTAATTTAGCTTATTTTCTGCTTAGCTATTTTGCCGTCGTTATTTTGATATTCGCGGTTTTGATGTGATACCAATTTCTCGTGGTTATTATACACTCATAAATTATTTTGGTATACAAGTCTATAACAAGAAAAAATGATTTAAAACATTCATATTGTATAAATAAAAATTTCTGGAACTTTTCGGTTTTCATTTTTCCTGGAAATTTATAAAAAAAAAAAATTTAATATTTATCTTTAGGTAATGATAAGAGTTGAAGAGTTCTACAATTATATGATTATTTATTTTTAGTGTTACTTCTGTCTTATGGTTATAATTTATAAATATATGTAAATTAGTTGAAGTCATAAAAAAATGTATATTATAAGCTAATTTTCCCATCAATGGCAGAAAATAAAATTAAAATTTCTTCAAATTTTTAGAGTGATCAAACCATTGAAATAAAGGCAATTTTCAAGAAAATTTTACACATTGAAGCTGTGTCTTCTATGTAAAACAAAGTAATATTTCCAATCAACTGTTTTGTTCGATATATGAAATGAGGAGCTAACAAATAAATTCTATTTCTGTAGATCTCTTTAGTGGGTCTGTCACCATTCATTTTTAATACGATTTTAGTAGTTCTATTTACTTTTTCTTATACTCTATTGGTTATTTTTATTACTTATCATGTATAACATCTATATTTTAGCATTAAACTGAAAAGTTTAAATACAAAATTTTTTAAATATTTAATTAAATAAGTTAGGTACATACATTATTGGTTATTTATTATAGTTCTTTAATCCTTTTATATTTTAATTTTTTCATATCCCAATTGAAATATGAAACTATATTTTGGGTTGAATTTTGATTTCTATAAAATCATTTTAAGTGTTTTCATGATATATTATGATTTATGATCATATAATTTTACTATTAGGTATCAATATTAGTTATTTTTCACACAAAAGATTTCTTAAAAATGATTGATGTTAGAAATTTGATATCGTGGTATTCGATACTATATTATTTTCCATGGAATTAGACACAAAATCCAAGGTTAAAAATGAAGACTACTAAATGGAACCCTTTAGTTGAACATTGCATGTTAATACCTTTAAAATTTTAAAACTATTGTAAAAGTCAGCTATTTCCCGAAGACTTAAAAAAATGACCTATTTTTAATTTTTCATCAAGTAAAAGATTATGCATAGGTAGATTCGATAGCACGATATAATAATTATAATTTACTTATTTCAAAAAAGTCCATTGTTAAATATTTTGAAGAGTGTAGGGTGAAATGATTATCAAGCACCTATATAACTAGTAATTTAATTTTTATTTGGGTACTTATATTAACTAACATTTTATATACCTATGTCCTATGTATAATATATTTATTATGAATATGACTATGTGAGTAATGACAAATTGATCTCTTAGGTACAACATATTTATTATATATGTTTGTGATAAATAATAAAGAATCTGAATTCAGAAAAAAAATAATACGAAATCCCTCGATAATAGAAACGTTGATTGTTGGGCACTTGTGTCGTATGTTATTTTAGTGAAAAAATGTATTTTTGACTTACCTAAAACCGAGCCTAAAACTTTTTACTAAAGCTTGAAGTTTTACAGTTGTCATTGAAATTATAATCTTCTTTTACAAATGTGTCTTTTGTGTCTTTTAAAAAACTTTCAAAAAAATTGGTTGGATATACTAAGCACTATAATTTTTCCTATATAATTGTCTTTCGAGTAGGTTTGTTGCTCCGTGTGATCTTATATTTTACTTTAACGTGTCCCATAAACACTCAATAGTATGTTTGAACACCTGTACGTAGATTTATTAAGTGCTCACTAAGGTTAATTTGAATGTATTAAATTTGAATGGAAAATATGTAGATATCTATATTGTTAATTAAGATGGCATACGAAACCAATATATCGACTGCAAATAGTATACGGAACCATAGGCGCAATTTCAATAAAAAAACTGAGGGTGCTTATAAGCTCTTCATTTTCCGGGCATAGCGTTGAATAATTACTAATTGTAATATTACAAAAAAATATATTTGAGGGTGCTACTTTTACAATTGGGGGTGCTAATACCCTCTAAGCGCCTACGTATGGAACGTGTATCAATTGTTGATACATTATAAATTTATAAAACATCGGTAAAGACTGAACTACTATTACTAGAACAAAACTTGTTGTAATTTATTCACTCAAAATTTAAATTAATATAACTTAACAATATTTATATTTACTATGATATATTAGCTACGATACAACAGTTTTCAAGTATTATGAATTGTTGTAAAACTCGATCAAAAACGTTTCGATAAAACAGGCAAATGTTGGCTATTTGTATATGTATCAGCAAAATATTTTATCTCGTGTTTTAAAGAGAAATTATAATTTTGGTTTTGTAATCTTTATTATACATTCGTAGAAAATTAAACAACCATAATAAATGTAACTTACACTTGGTTTGATATAAGACTTTTTAATTACTAGAATATCGTAAAAATATGTTTTTACAAATCATAATATTTTACTTATGTTACTCGGTTTTAATTGAAACGGATAGGATAATATTGTATTCTGTATCTATAGTCTATACTATATATTTTATACATAGCTACTAAATTAACATAATTATTGTATTTTCTGTTTATGTCTTATGTAAATTTATTATTTTTTAGTCTCGTTATAATTATTACTACTATGAAGATTTTTTTTTGTATCTTCTACCACGCCACACCTTCATATTTTATGCTACCATAATTTTAAGTTTTACAAATATCTCACAGAAAAATGTTTTATCTCGTGGGATCCTTTGTATAGGTAAAAATATTATAATTTATAACATAACATGTTATATAATTATAACTTACAGGTATTACATACATATATGTATTTTTTAGAAAACGTGCAGAAATTTTTATGCGATGATGTACCTAAGAATTAAGAAATATTAGATTTGCCATTTGCGCAATAAAATAATTTTTTAAATGGTCCTTTATTTCATATAGATACATATGTAATAGGTTCAAGGTACCGTATTATCGTATACTTAATTTTAATTAAAAGTGTTCAATTAAAACTGAGACTTATAACTATGCTTATTAAATATTATAGTTATATTAGCTTAATTTATATATTTATGCTAAAATGGTAAAATTGATGCAGATGCAAAAGTAATCTATTATATAAAAAAAATAATCAAAATTGTAATATTATACTAGTTATCGAACATTTTAATGTGATATTGCGTTTAAATATCCATTATTTTTTACTATGTAACCAATTATAAAATAGGTAGGTGTCGTTAATATATATTTTAAATTTTACAACAATTATTATTAGGTTATTATATCTATGTAATATGTACCTACATTCATTTTAAACAATAGATTGTAATTCTGTATTAGAAGTTTAGAAATAGACTACCTATATACGACAAGGCATTCAATGTATAATATATATGTATATAATAACAATAGTTTGTGTTACAATATTGTAGCTTTGTAGTTGTTCTTTGACATAATATTGAACATTATTTGGAATAGAAGTTGTTTTACGACCTGTGTCGCACAGGAAATGGTTCGTTCACATCTATAATAATAGTATCGCTCTTCCGTGAGCGGCCCTGCTGATAAAGTGACGGCAACTCAATTCACATTCATACAAAACAATGGATATTACTCGAGACCCCGATCCTCAAACTCTTTTTATGTTATGAAATAATGTTATGTACGAACTGTGTTTGTGTTTACGCGTGTGATTGTGTGACTGACGAAGAAATAGTTTTAACTTTCAGAGGTTAAAAAAATATTCAGAATTATACTCTACTTAAACTTAATTATATTTACATAAAAAAATTATGTTTTGTTTAAGGATACATTATATAATATGGTGATTAGTGTTGAAAAATTTCTCAATTGAGTTAGAGTTGTTTTATAAAGGGAAAATACTATTTCTAGTGTAGATTAATAATAAGATTTTTGACAATAGGTTTAGGGAATATAATGCTTGAATTTGTTTTTTAGATTAATCAATTAGAAAAATAGGTTCAGTAGAAACAAATAATATTCACTCTTTAAAAGATATTAAGTATTCAATTTAATAAATATACCTATATAAGCAGGGCGATTTACTGAAGCATGTTCATTGTTCACTGTTGTTTTATTTTATTTTTTTATTAAATATAATTTATTAAAATTTGATATTTAGAATTTTCAGGTATACTTAATAGTTATAATTGTTATATGAACCTCGTTTTCAAATATTTAAATTTTTATATAATTTATATAGTGTCTTGTGATGAAACAATTTTATTTTTTAATATGAAAACCAATAATTTTTATACTATTAATTATTAAGTACCTAGATATATTTTTAGATTCTGAATGAAGTGATGAATGTACCTATTGATTTTACAATGTGTGTTTTTTTAAATTTTTATTTTTTATTTTTGTATCTGTTATCACGTTTTGGAGTAGTAATAGTGCTCTGATTTTTTGCTTCAGCCCCGTTTCTAAAAGGAAAATTAATGTAGTTGGTACTTGGGGGGCTCGAAAGTAAAAAATATCTAACAATTTTCAAAAGTGTTTAGAAAACTTAATGTAAAAAGTACTAAAAACAAAATTAAATAATAATATTTTTTTTATACATTAAACAGGTTTTATAGATTTTAAAATAACTATTGTTCTGTTTCGATGTATGTTATTTGTTTTTATTTGACGTAGATAATCAGGTGATCAAAGGGAGGGGAGTGCCCATGGGGTGTGACCATGCTCTCTCCGTAGACTCAGCCACACAGGTAAATTTTAGGATGTCTGTTTTTGGCAGCAGATAAAATACGATACGCACATAGTATTGGCCATTTGCCCCCTCCCCCGCCCCGTAAATGTAGTCTGGATCCACATCTGTAGACAATATGGATAATTTTGAAAGAATTGTACACTATTTTCAGTAAAATCAATACTTTCATTAATTAAAATAAGAAGAATGTATTGGAAAATACCTTCTTTCTGAGAAGAATTACAAAGAAAATCGTAATCTAAATTTCTAAAGATTTATATTTCAAATGTCAACAAAAGTGATTTATTTATTTTTTTAGACGTATAAAAATAAAATAAAACAGCATTAATATTACATTACACACATACACACACAATAGATTTGAACTTATTTTTGGTGCATTATTTATCTTCTATCAATCGAGAGGCGATTTATTCGTTTGATCGTTTCTAGTGAGCTGCTGCCTGCATAGAAATAACAACATACATAATATATTATTATTTATTATCATTAAGACAGTGGATTACATGATTGTTTATTTTTTTCGTTGTATACACACACACACGAAACACATGCTAAGTATATAAACATTATATTTGAACTACCTATATAGATTATATAGACGAGGCGCCGCATATTGGTCTCTAAACTAATCCATAGGGAGGGGTGTTTACTAGTATCTCGATACAATATACATTATGGTGTAGAGGAAAAAACATAATAGATCACGGTAACGTGAATATCACTGTTGCACCCCCTCCTACCATCACTGAGGCGTCTTCTGATAAGAATCCTAATCGCCGGTTCCGTATAAAGGTAAGTTATTTTATTGTTATGGTGGTAGATGGTATAGTATAATATCATTAAATATTATGTCTTCGTCGTCGTCGTCTCGGAACAGATTAGTATTTAATGATCCGACGATGATGATCTAACCACGTAAAAGGATATTGAACACCGAAAAGGATAGGAATTACAGATTGGTGTGTCGGCAGCAGCTCCAGCCACGATTTAACCGGAACGCGATATAATATTTTATTTTACACCCGTCAATTCTCGACGAGGTCTTTTTATACGTGCAGTGGTGCAGCGCACTTTACTGGACTTATCGTCTACACTGTAGACTACAGTATCTCACGGAGAGTGATCAGTGTTGAACTGTTGAATAATCCACTCACTGTGAACACTAGCTGTGTGACACGGCTGCGTACGATAACAACCTGTGATGGTCCATCCACTTTAGATTACATCATAATAATAATTATAATAATACTTTTTTAATGTTATATAAGCACAATATTGACAAGTTCTCTACGTTTTTCAAACTAAACATGGCGTGGAAACTTTAAACGTCATGAACTTTTTTAAATTTTAATATAGGCACCCGTGAAAATGTAAGAAAATATGCTTCTGCACAGTCATTATTAAGTGTTTATAGTTCGATCCAAACATTCCAAACAGACTATATTTTAATCGTATAATACATATTTATTATGGTCCAAAAGACCTTTTTAAGATTAAGACTATAATAGAAAATTAGAAAACGGGTTTAATTTACAACGTAACGTTATTAAAATATTATAAATTGATGTGTATAATTTGGGAATTGTGAACTGAAACGTAAAAAACATAAGTATGTCCTATACATAGGTTTATTACATTATCTAATATTCAAATTTTTAAGGATTTATTTATTTGGACGTAGAATACGACGATCGTCGATTGAAGCGATTGTTTTGAAATTCAACGGAAAATTACGGTCGTATATTATGTGTGTGACATTCGAATTGCATTTGGCATTTCACGAAGAGGGGAAAAACCATTCTTGGGTCATCTCACATAAAACTTGATGATGTGGCGTGTATTGTTCACCCTATGGATGAGTCGTCAGCGGGACAAAATGGCGTCGAGGAGTGCATAAACTATAAAATGACGCACGTGCTATGATGTGGATCAGCCCAGTCAGTCAGTTAACCAAAGTATAGGATTAAGACAAAATATCACTCTAGCCTCTAGGCAAACAGTCTTATAAGCTAGTGTTAATGAATAAATTCTCTTTAGATTTTATTTTTACATATTGTTACAAAGAGTATGAATTTGTTTGTTTGTTATCAATTTATAAATTAGGTATTTAAACAAGAATTTCCAGTCTTTGAACTGCAGTAATGTGGAAAACGTTGGGCATGTCTAAAAATACCATGATTTTTAAACAATTCCTTTTTTTCCGAATATGTATATAATTTATTTTTTTAGTAAAAACTTATATTATTTTATTTTAATTTTTTATTAAAAGTTTATAGTTATCATAGTTTATGGGGGTTAAGCTATTATATATTCACCTAGATACACATATGAAAGAAGGGAAGAATTGGCAAACACGTGAAAATGTAAATAATTGTACTTTTGCACTGTCGTTTATAGGTGTTTAAAAACTGTATAAATAGGTTAACTTTAATTGTTCAATTATATATATTGATTCAAAATAACATTTTAAAACTAATGGAACATTTTCCTTTATAATGTAATGGTATACGATATTATATGGAAATATTGAAAATTGTTAATTGAGGTGTAAAAATCCTAAACATATTTCATACATACGATTATTACATTACCAAGTACAGTACAGATTTTTAAGGATTTTTTTATTTAGACGTAAGACATATAATAGAAAATAGGTATAAGTAGCAAAAATAAGTAAGAATAATAATATTTGTTTTTTTTTAAAGTGCGGCGCCGTTCATTCAGTGTGCAATATTTCAGCATACTGCAGTTACGAAATATTCATAGCAATTAATGCACTAATGCAGTATGCACAAAATTATCTAAATCATAGCTGCTAAAAGTAAACCTATCATTTTCTTTTATGACGAATAAAAACCCTTTTGTTTTACCATTTTTAGCGATGTCAATCAGTGTACCTACTACTTTATAAAACTGACTACTGAGTTAAATTGTATACATTATTTGACAATTGATACGGCATGTACTAAAACCTTTTCTGGGTAATTTTTTAACAGTAAAACTAAAAATTATCTTGAAAATTATTATAAACGTTTTTGTAAATATTTTTGTGACTACATAATTTAAAATCAAAACAAGATTTTAGAAAAAAAATCTTATAAATTGTTGAGTTTTTATTTTTATTTTTTATTTAATATTTCAATGAATAAAAATTAAATTTCTAATAAGTATAGTCAATAATTATTATTTAAAGCTTTGATAACCGCTGTAGCCTGTAGTAAATATATAGACACTTAACAAGATTGAAATTTCAAATAATTGAGTTAAAAAATTAAATACACAGTGGTGTGCAGGGCAAGCATATTTCAAACCCTATAAGCAAAGTATTTAAACAATGCCTCACCTTTTGCCCCCTACAAAAATATATATATATATAAGTTAAAACTTTAATTTTGTAGATTTAAGGTTTAAAGCCACTTAAAAAAATTAAAAATTAAATAAATGAAAATTTTATTATTTTTGTGATTCATAAAATAAATAATAATTATTAACTACACTTGATGCTAATATCATAGCCCATATAGTGTTACCACTGTTACCATAAAATAAAAACAAAGCTAAAACAATATCGAATATAAATAACCGTTATTGCATCAACTTACTATGCTTGTAGCTTATCGGATTTCCATAAAAACGAAATATGATATATACTAAAATATATACTGATATGATCGATCATAAATACTCATATAAAACCGATCTATCAATAAACATTATAAAATTCTTAGACGTTTAGTACTATTATTTTAATATTTGAAACTTGCATACTATTTATCCTCTACTTAATAATTATGTCAATAATTAATTTAATTTAAAAGCAACAACATAAAATCAAAAAATATTCATAGCATGAAAAAGCAAAAAAATATTGAAACGACAATTTTTAATTTTAGATTTTGGTTTTAGAGGCCCCTTAGAGCTAGAGACCCGTGAGCTTTTCATACCTTAAACACTCAGTAGTTGCGGCACTGATCAAAGTTTAATCTACGGGTTCATAAAAGTTAGATTTTTACATAAATATATCAAAATTCTCAAAAAAATTTTCTGATTAGCAATATCAAATAAAAATAAATCATGTTTTTCTAAAAAATAAAAACTTATAAGTTATAAGTTATAACATTACTATGATAAAAAAATAGTACAAAATTTAAATTTTTTTAAATTTGTGTTGTTTTATAATAATTTCAGATTATATAAAAAAAAATAAATATACAATAGGTACTTTCTATCAAAGAATTACCCTGTAATCTATATGTTTTATAAATTATACGCATTCATTCTGGACACATTCAAGAAATGAAAAGCTTTCAGTTATCCGTAAATGCTCTGTAGTATGAATTATTTCTTTGTTTCTTCGTCGTATATGCTAGCATGGACGTTTGTCACTGTGTTGCATAAATGTAACTAATTAAAAATCGTTTTGTTTTGTAACTAATGAGTAAATACATTATTATAACGTTTATAAAGACACTTATAAGTATTTTTTGTTGTTGGAAAATTATCTAAGAATAATAAATAGAACATGACGTGTATCATAGCTATAAGTAAATTATATTTCATTAAATTAATGATTCGTTTATAATACGATGCGTGGACGCCACTGTAATCGTTTAAATGTAATTATATCGTATTTTTTTTTATGTATCTTAAATCTTAATACAGTCTATTTTAAATTATGCACTGGACATTATAGTAGTTAATTAGATGATTTATAAATTAGTATAATTATCGATGAGTAAATTAATTATTTAATAAACAAATTTACATTTTACGATATTTGTAATAATTCTTCTTCATATTATCACTTGTTTTTAACGAATTTATTACCGAATAATTATTATACTATCTAAATAATTGATGTTGTTTTAAATGATTTTTTTCCTGTACACCTAGCTAAGTGCTAACATAAAGATTTTCTAGTTCATATTAGTTCATAAAATATAGACAGTAGGCACACTTATACATACGAATATACCAATTACAATAATATTATGTATTAGCAAGAGAAAAATTGATATTTGTTGATATATTTAATTCGGACAAGTGCAGTAAGCGCCCCTTATTAGAAAATATTTAATTGGGGGTTAAGTCTTGGGTTAAATATATTTAGTTTATGATTATAAATAGTTAAAAATTGGTTACTAATTATTAAAAAATTTTACAAAATTTCATTTTAGAGATGCCAAGCTCATGAAAATAACCATCTTAAATATATAGTAAAAAGAGTTTCATTTGACAAAAAAGTGCGTATTTATGAAACTTAAAATATAGTCCCTTAAAGACTTAAGAGTATTTTAAAATTCCAAAAAACAAAATTTAATAATTTAATTGATAAAAGAACAACTTGGGATGAGTTTGCTTATTAAATGACCTAGTAAACACACTCAGTTCATATAATAAAAATGTATCTTAATCTATTTTTAATGCTTATGTAAATTATATCCATTAATATTACAAATAAATGTATCTTAATATCTCATTTAATGCTTCTTAAAAAAAAAAAAACCAAAAACACCAATGTAATTTGAATAACAATTTTTACCTACATATAAATTATTTAAGAAACCTTACGTTACTTTTAAGTATGCACATCGGCACTAATGCGACTTGCTATTAGATTAAATACCCATGGATTGTCAGACACTTCATTAGTTCGCTATAGGCATTACTAGTTACTACAGAGTACAGAGTATTTTGAATACCAATGTAATCAATATCTGCATATAAATGTAGTGTACGGAAAATCAAAGTGTGGAGAAGTCTTATTGAAGCAAAATAAACTACCTACACTATTATAAATATATCGATTAACGTCGTCATTATTTTGTATAGGAGTACACGATTAATAAATCCAATTAGTTATACTCCATGTCTAATACTTAATAATACATTAATATATGTAGACGTGTATTTCCATCTAATACTCATTTTGACGTACGCTTACTATTAATTAATAATTAAATCAAACAGAAATGTGTTATTGTAAAGTATAAACAAATAAAAAGTTTACTATACGTAAGTACCATTTAGTACCTAGTAAAAAAAAATTCAATTAAATAGCTAATTATTTTAAATTCAAATCCGTATAAAATTATTATGAGTTAATTTTTTTGGTAAACACGTATTTCTAAATAATATAGTTTCTATGACGTAATAAGTTAAATTATGTCCTTAGAGTAATACAAAATATAGCTATACTTAAGGTGCTTATTATTCTCAACATCCTATTGAAACCGCTATCTATTGGTGTTATACGGAAATATAGTTATAGGTCAGATTACTGACAGCACGACATCGAAAATTTATCATAAGCGTTATTGATTTATTTATGTTCAGTATCTTTCTATCTTTTATGGATATTGAATAATTTATGTAATCATTTAAATTGATTCATTAATAATTAATAATTGTTTGAAAATAACAGTTATTTATCTAAGTCCTAAGACACAAAATTTAAAATACATAATTTTTCTATTTCCGGCATTTCCGCACATTATTATATTTTTTAAATACATTAAATTTGTACATAATATATTATAAATGTCACTGAAATCTTTTATAAAATATTAAATTGAATTTTATTAAAATGTATTAATTATTTAAAATGTTAACAAAAATAATCATTCTTGAGTATTATATTAAATATAATTTTTAAAATAAATTAATGTTTTAATATTATTTTACTAGTCATCGTATATTGTGTTATAGATTATTATATGATAGGTATAAGTAATTCAATTTGAATTATCTTTATATAGGTAAAATATAAGTTATGGATATCTGACTTAGGTTTGTGTTTTTGGTTCAATATTTCATTATTATGGCTCTGGTATAATTATTAATTAAATATGTTTGTAAATAGAAAATTAATACCTATATATTATTGGTTTTCATTGTCTGGCTAAGCAATCGTAAGCCAGTAATTATATTTTTTATTTAGTTTAAACGTTGTTTACGCTATGTAATCTTTTGATAGCCGTTAATATAAAAACGCCACTCTTCGGAGATAAATGTTTTTCTTTATATAAGCTATAAAAAACATTTTAAAGATTTGATAATATTGGAATTGAAAATTGTACGAGAAGAAAGTCAATTACAAATAGATGTTATGTAAATGTTGCCACGGACTGAAGTTAATTAAATTTGATTAATTATAAATTAAATTAAATGTGTTTCATCGAAATCCATTTGATTTAGAGCGTCTTCTAAACTTTCTACGATAGGTATAAATTTAGTTGAATTAAAAATCGAGGTGATTGAACTCGGGGGATGTGTTTTTCTCTAACGAATGTCGACCAAACCACATAAAATGGCGATAATAATTTTGGTATAATTTTTGTGTATAAATAGTATTATATTATTACGAATATTATTTGTAACTATTACTGGTATATTTAAATACAATAAATATTTTATGTTTGATAAAACCTGTATAATACATTTTACGTTAATATTATTATTTTATGACCTTTATTTTCGCCTAATGTTCACGAGGGCGTTGGTCGCGGTATGCCTAGCCGGCCGGAACATTGTTTCCTTCTGATATTACGTATACCGTGACGTTGCTACTGGGTCTGATGAGTGTACACGAAAAAAATATATATTATATAGGTATATGTAATAATTTACACTAAACAATAGGCTATGACAAGGAACATATTGACCCATCTTTTAGTACGCTATTGTCGGTTAAACTACTCTATTGTTAATGACAATTATAATGTAGTTATAAATACTTAAATTATTTTCCGATAAACATTTAATTTCTGGACAAAGATTGCCGTATTATTATTACACTTAAAAATTTAAATGATTTTTTTAAACAAAATTTGTTTGTTATTAATATTATCATACATTAACCTGAAACCTGAAAACTATATTGCTTTTTTAAATATTACAATATATATTTTACGAAACCTAAGTTACTTTTAATAAATAATTAAATTGGTTTGATTATATAGTTATTATCTTTTTAAATAAATATTTAACTGGAGTAGGTTATACAGATTTAAAGTAAAATATAAACATAAGAAAAATCTTATTCTTATGTTTTAAATTTAAAAATCTTATAAGCTATGTTAAAACCAAAGTTCTTACAATTTAAAATAATTTTCGCATTACACGATATTTAACATAATACCTATATATATCAATAATCATATAAGAAATACAAATAAATAAAACATTTAATATTTTTTCGATATAGGTATTTTGTTTTTGATAGAACATTATAA
The DNA here is from genome assembly GCA_020882235.1 of Schizaphis graminum. Classification (NCBI taxonomy): domain Eukaryota; kingdom Metazoa; phylum Arthropoda; class Insecta; order Hemiptera; family Aphididae; genus Schizaphis; species Schizaphis graminum. The sequence goes on from CM037032.1 coordinate 93,113,671, forward strand.
TATTTAACATTATTTAAAATATAAATTACTTTACTTATATTTTATTTGTATTTAATTTTATCTTCAAATTAGATTTTCCTCGTGAAATAGTGATATTGTGTACTTTTATACATTTTTTCCTTGTCTAAATCACAGCATTATATAAAGTAAAGTATTTGATGTATAATTTGGTTTTTTTATAATAGCAAATACGTATTTTATGAACATAATTATTATTGAACCGCTTGCATTTTGTAAATTGTACTAATAAACAGGAAAATAGATACACTGCAGTTTATAAGGAAAAACATTTATTTTTTATATTTTAAACAGAAATAGTATGTATACATATTTATTTAGTTTAATTAAGTGTATATAATAAAATAATTTTTATTTATTTTGTTAAATTGACAAACATTATTAGAAAATAATACTTGGCGATTTAACGAATGAATGATTTAGCATTGTATAACAATAAATCAATGCATTAATTAATATCATATGTCCACATGAATGATGCATGCGTTCACCTATGGGCTATAATATTTAATGCATATATTGGTTTTAACGGTTTTTGATGACGTCATTCTATAACTACTTCGATTTAAATTGCTTACACGTTTTCAGATAGTTGGTTGAACCCAAAATTAAGAGTTTATTAAATTAAATGTTAACTATAAATGATAAATCATACATTAGTTATAAATGTTATAATATTATCTGCGTTTCATTGTATCCTTAGTATTTATTTTTCAAATAATATATTACCTAGTATTAGACTTAAAGTGGAGCATTAGGTATAGATAAGTTCTTTATTTAGTACACTGCTGTATTTAATAGTTTTTTAAACTTCTTTTTATGAACACGGAACACCTCTAGGTACCATCAAATATGATTTAACATTAGCAGCTAGCAAGCATGTCTTAAAATCTATTATCATTCTATTAGTGACGGCTGGATTTTATTTGGTGAATAATTCAAATAATTCAATCACGAACAATGTGGTAAAAGGGGCAATACGCTTTGTCCATATTAAAACAGCGTGATAAAAAGTGCCGGTATTTCACACAAAACTATCTGTGGCATATCTAATAACAGTAATAAATATAACGATAATATTTTATTAAATTTGTGCGCTATAAGAAATAAGAATAAAATTAGGGGAAAAATACATTTAAAAGTATTAAAATGTGTCTATATTTTATTTTATACTTATTCAAGAAGGTATTATAATATATTTATTATTTTTCGTTAAACACGATAAAATATTTTTTTGACAAAGAAATATGTGAATTGTGAATAATAGTTCTGTTAATATTGTTTTTTTATTTCTTTGTTTATCAATTTAAAAATATAAAATTTTTTAAATGTATCTTGTATAATTGAATTTGAATAATATATATTTTATTCAGTATAAAATTTAAAAGACGGTATCGGGATATGATCTTTCTAAATCTTTCTATAAATATATATCCATTTTTAGTTGCCATGGAGATACCATGTTTCTTAGTTTGTTCGACGCTTCAGTATTCATCTTAAAAAGAATAAAATTATTGAAAGAAACGTAGAAATTTTATTATGAGAGAAAGAAATATCAATTAGATAAAACGTATAAAATGTTATACCTTAACCTCATACAGAGTAAAGAATTATCTAATAGATATGTAGACAGCAAAGTTACTGTATACCTAGTGTGTATCAATATTGTTATTATTAATATATACATTATACACCTAGATAGTTCTAAGCTTTTAAACGTTCAACGCGTTATAATACCATAACATATATAGATTTTAAATTTTCCAAAAGATCTAGTAAGAGAGAAATAGTACATAGGTATAAAGTTAAAAATATTTACTTTAATTTTTAAGTATTACAAGGATTTTAAACAAATATTTGAAATTGTAGAATTTTAACTTAGTTGTAAATTATTATAATATTAAGTATCTTCCTAATTAATAAATTAATAATATTAAACTTTATTTGATTTATTATTTTTTTCTATTTAGTATCATGTACATACATACGTTGGCTACGTTTAATAATTTAAATTAAGTAACATATGTTTTATTGTTTATTATGTATAAAATATAATTATTTGCGTAGTTTAAAATTTAAAATTTAAATAAATATAGTAAAATATTCATATATGTGTATAATTAGTTGCGTAACTTTAAATATACAAGGCGTCTATAATATTGTGTGAACATGAAACCATAGATAGTTCTACACATAATATATTATTATAGGTATAAGGTATAATACTATAATATAATGTATTCGCATTATGTTTAGATCATATTAATGATCTAAGATATTATTTATGATTAGCAATAAAATCATAGCAAATATTGTATTTTTTAAGGTAAATTGTGTTCATTCATATTTTATAGCGAAGATAAACTATGTCAGGAAATTATAATTTTAATAATATATCACGTAACATTATTCACATAGCTAAGTAGTACACAGTTCATTATGGTTTGCATTTAACTTCAAGGATACAGTAAAAACAAATATAAAAAAGGGATAAGTTTTTTTCAATCTTATTGTTATAATATATGGAAGAAGAGTACTAAAGAGTACTTAAAATCTCTTCTTCTAGTAAGTATGTACAAATTGTTAGATAAGTGGTAAAATTTTCTAAGTATCACAACTGAAATACATTTTCCTTTCAAAAGAACAATGTATGTTTTTCATTCTCTTCTGTATTATATTAAAATTATACCACAATATTTTCATAAATAAAATATAAAATTGATAAAATATCATAAAAATCTGTTTTACTTTTGGAGTTTTTGATTATAGCATCATATTATCATCTTAAATGTTATTGTACAAGAGGTTAGAACAATATAATCAAATTTTATTTAATAATATTTTTATTTAAATTAGACTGTGTTTTGTTAATTTTGGAATGAAAAAATACTACATAAGTCTAATTACAGTATGGTAAACTGTATAGTATTTAGCATAAACAGACGTTGGGTAAATATAGTTAAATTAATTTCTGAATGAATAGTAATCACAATAAGAAGTTTACGAAGTATCCTTAAAAGAATACAAAAGTGAATGTTTCTTTTTTAAATCGAATTACCTAATAAGTTATGGAAATATAATGATAAACATTTATTAAAGCACTGAAAAAAAAACAAGCTAAAATATTTAAATATTAGTTAGTTGACAATACATGAACAATTGGTTAAATAAATTATGTGAAAATGGAGTCTAATTTTCTTCTTTTTTTTTTACGATAAGCTACCGTTACTCATACCACAACTGCGTTGTTATAAACGTGTGAGCACAGCTATAAATATATTTTGTGTTTATTGTGTAACTATTGTACATACTATTATAGGTATCTAGGTATATTATATTTGTTCGTTGTAAACATTTTTTTTTATTATTATTATCGATTGTTTTTCAATGTAAACTCAAAATTACGAGATCGAAGATGATTTTACACTATTCAAATGGCATTGAATTAGTCTTCTTAAAAAGCATTAATAAAAACCGTAAAATCCTGTTGGACGTACGGGTATGGTGTAAGACTAAATAATAAATATACAATAATAATATATTAATATCATCGTCGTCGTTGTATACCGCGTACGATCTATTAGTATAATACGATCGTTATTACTTAACGTCGGTTTAATATACGTATAGATACCTACCTATATAGCATGTAAGCATAATGATGATAACGTAATAATATATCGTACGGAGTTTTTGGGATATAGAAAATCGTTCGCCTTTTCTATTAGACAGGTACGGTTTTTTCGCTTCGCCGTCCAGATACACTTATATAATACCTACCTCTGGACGTGCAAATGCAAATTATGACTATCGCCTCGTCGTCGGGGTTGGTTCTAGAGACAATCGATAATCTCGGCGTCTGAATCAAAACACGACCTCCAATCACACCGGCGGCGGACACACGATACGCCGGGCTGGAGGACGCGGTAAATTCGAAATAATAAAATATATCCAATATCCACCCGACGATGACGACGTGCGACGCCGCCACCATAACGACCACCGCCGCCTTATGGGTTGCCGCCACAACGACGACGACCATCATCGCCATCGCTAGCTGTTACCACCCCACTCGCCGCCGGTCGAAAACTATGGATCAGCGAGCGGCGCGGGGACCGTTGCAGTGCGCCGCGTCGGTGGCGGGAAATATTGATCCGGACGGACTGGCCCGCCTGCCGCGCGTAGTTTCGCCGGGCGCCGTCAGCAGACGCTGTACCGATCTCGCGGCAACAGCACCGGCGTACCATCCCGCGGTTTTTTCCCTGTTTCCATCAGTCTGTCCGTTACCGTCTTACGGGTACCAGTTACTATTCGGTAGTGTCCGTCCGCTGTAGTTTCGTCTTCGAACAAGTATGTTTTACGACGGGAATTAGTTTCGGTTTTTTTTTTTAAAACTTAATTTTTCTACCTACCGCTTTTATCTTTGTTATAATAATATTATTAATATAATAGTAGTATTAATAGTAGTGACGTTTTCCGTAGAATAGTTTTAAAATTTTTCCAGTGTTCCGTTTTTTTTCCCGAGTGACATTTTCTTTATTTTTAAAATGAAATCTTCAGCCACCACGGGCTTTGCGTCCGCGGTCTTTTTAGTGCTGCTATGCGGTTCGACGATCGCATTGAGCTTCAACGGCAACGACAAGACGGTCATTGACACGCTGGCATGGACCAGTGATCTATCTGAGGTAAAAAAATCATCGTGATAACCGATTATTTTGTGTAGGATAGCTATAAGATTGGCAATAATATTATTGTGTGCATAAAACGGTTTATTATTAACTGGTGTAATTTGTTGGCGCGCGAATCTGTTGAGTAGATCGGCGAAAAACAGGTTTTCGATCAGTATACAGAAAATTAAATCACTCGTATGGGTACACGTAGTTGAGTACTATTATTATATTATTAAACACCAAATGAGAAATCTAATTTATAATATATGGATACGTGAGATATATAATATATTAGTAGTAGTCTACTAGTAGATAGAAACGGTTCTTTCGAAATCCCCCGTCAGTATCGCGAGTCCAGCAGCCAACGATCAGCCTCCTTTCATACGGGTCCCCCCTTCCACTATTATTTTTATACGAGTGGCTGTGGTTTTGTATTATTCTTGTTAGCGCAACGGTTACCCAGATTCCCAGGCATCCAAGTCGTCGTCATACCGGAAACATATTATTTTTTATCAAGAGACATGACGCGATATATAGGCATTACCTATGTTATAATATGTTAATACGTTAATACCTACTTTTTAATTGTTGTATTGTTTTGAACACGTGGTACCGACTATTAGATGAAAACGACAGGTAATTATTATGCCGGGACGCTGGGGTGGAAAATTTGGCGGCACGTATAATTGCTAAACTTATTATGCGATTTGTTGTAATTTTGTTGGCCCACCATGGGAATCTATAATGGAAATTATCGTGGCAGATTATTACTAAATAGTTATCTACTGTTATGCGAACACACGGCTGCCGCCGCGCCACATTGGAAAAATCACTGTTCTCGCGATGGAGTCGTCGTCTTAGTGTAGGTTACCCACTAAATACGCTTGACGGAGACGCAATAAACCGGTATTCGCCATTACTACAATGCCCCTCTCCCACCCGCCTACATCACTGATGGACCGTGACCAGGCACATAATACTATATTGTATTATATACGTCGGATCTGTTGTTGCGCTGCATGCAGCGTCTATCGTTCGCCAGGTGTTTTTGGAGGACGAACAAAAAAAAAAATCAAATTTCAAGTCTGTGTATGTAGGTAGGTAGATAGGTAGAAAGGCAGGTAGTGGTCGTGTATGCCATATAATATATTATAATATGTACTGTACTCTGTGGACGTACAAAAGACCTTCGCCAAATCGTCACCGCCCCTAAGCCCAGTAACCTGATAATCTTACGCTCCAAAAAGAAAAGGAGAAAAAAAACACCCCATTGTGCGTGTATTACCTATATGACTACCAATATACCAGCAATATATTGTAATACAGAAATGCTGGTGTGCATGAGGTTAATGCATCTCCGTTTTTATCCTATCCAACGTATGTTATACATGAGATCAGTATAATATGTTTAAAGTTTACTATATACTTTTTTTATTATAATGTAGTGCATTTCAACAGTAGTTCAAATAAGTGAGGAGATATTGTCATTTTGTAAAATGTAAATACTCTTTGATGCTCCATTCACTTAACAACCTTTACTTCCAAAACTATCAATTATTTTCTAAATATTTATTTACATAGGTAGGTACTTAATTTTGGCAGTTTTTATAAAATATAAACGTTTATTCTACACATTATTGAATCTTCGAGTCATAATATACAGGTTTTGAATATTTTTTCCAGCTGGTTTGTTTTTATTTATTTAATCTGCGTACCTACCTATATGAGGTATGGCTTATTATGTGACCATACAATAATTATTATTTTAACGAATAGTCGTGCACTTGTTTCGATGTTAAAGGGTATGATATTTGCTATAGGAGTATAGGTCATAATTTTAACTAATCTAACGAAAGTTTTTTGTTTACGTAATTAGTTAATATTTTTACTTAAATTTGTCGTTTGTTACGTTAGCTTCTAGGATCAACTATCAAAGTATGATATTAATATAATATATATATTATGGATTATTTAGAGATTTAGAAATATAGATATCCTTGCTAATATGAAAAAAAAAACAGTTTACAATTTACAACCGTTTTATAATTTGATTTTTTTTTAAATAGAAGCTATTATGCATCTCAATAAATATATTATATTAAGAGTTTAGTGTTCTATAATTCATGTAGATGATATTAATTTTCTTATTTTGTCTATAGAGATGCCAATAATACTTGTCTGTAAATATTACTTTTACATTTACGACGTACGTATATCATTAGTGTATATCTTGTAATTAGTGGTTGATTAACATGATCGTTATTTAATTCTTCTATTGTAATAAATGTATAATATTTACTACTTGAGCGTCATATATATTATTCTTTCATATATTTATTGTATTCATATTTACATTGCTGTAAATTGGCAAAGTATCCGGACTCTTTGTAAACCCTGTTTATCTCAGCCTATTGTTGTAATATTTCGGCAGGTGTTGCCAGGTGACCACCTGGCAATATTATATCCTGCAACTCAACTCTTCTAAAACTTCTGTATACGTGACATTAACCTTGAGTATAGAACATCCTACCAGTTTTTGGGGGGGCGTCCTACACGCTCACCGGAATTTATATTATAGAGTATAAACTAAAATATTATACAATTTTCCTTCATAAATTCTCTTTCGTTTTCGGCGCATCTACTTAAAATTATATTTAAGATACGTTTTTATTATAATATACCTTATTAGTTATTATTATAAAGCGATGACCTAAGATTCAGTGTTTTATTATTAGGTTTATAGTCAATATTGTAATGATGATATCTGTCATTTAATTTATTATTTAGCAGATATTTTATATAATATAAGTAAGTATCATTGGCGTTTAAATTTTTCTCCAAAGCTGATTATGATTAATGGCAATATATTATAATCATTATATTTTTTTAGAAAAATATAAAAGTACTATCATGATTTTGTTGCTGTTCTCATGTCAGTCAAAAAAAAGTATTTACTACAATTGTGACTCATTTGAGCATACTAAAAACTATATTATTATAATATAGCACCATGTGAAAATATAATAGTTGAATATTCAATATAAACTGATATAGGTATTGATTTTTTTTTTTAGCTTTAATAACTAAACAAAATTTCGTTTTGTATATTATGTACAAGCCCTAATAATTTTGTATGTTTAAAACTTGATTAATACTGATTGTTCAGTTCTGCAACTCGTTACGTATTCGTAGTTTATCTCTTTCAAAGGTGACTTAGTGTGATAATATTATTTGGTAGCTATTAGGGTATAAACAGAAATTAGGCGTTATTATTGGAGATGGGCTAAATACTTAAAATACAATAACAAATTATATAAGATCCTCTCTAAAACATAATGTGTATACATTATTATGTATATTATGTTAAATATGAATATATTTAAATATATTATATTTAACATGATTAGTATCAAATTTAAGTACTATAGTTATCAGTTGATACCTTATTTGATCATATATAAAATGGTCACTATGATGTTAAATATTTATTGTAATCATTTTTATGTCTGTACCAATTGTACTTATAATCAAACAGAATTTTATTGGTTGATAGCAAACAGTAAAAAATCATTTTTGTATAATAAAATAGGTGTAAGTACTGTTTTTTTTTCATTTAAATCTACATAAATCTACAATCAATAGAACAACTTCAAATAATTTTTCTAAAGAAGAGTGTAGGTATAGTTTATTTTCATATCGCTCCTGACGAAATATGAAGCATGATTCTGCAAATTATATACTATAAGTTAGAATTATAGTTTAAAATTATTTATTTTCAATCTACCTTATTTTATTTCAAACCAACAAAATAATAGTATTATCATTGCTCATTGGTGTAATTCTGTGACAACTGAATGTAACTTGTTGGAGCAGCAGCTAAGAGCGTTTTACTTATATGCTATAATACGAGTATAGTGCTGGTTCAATTATTGCTGTCATCATTCGTATACTTTCAGAATACACGTCCGTCATTAGGCGAACCATATTTGAAAATATTTTTAAATTGCACAATAAATCGTGAATCTCTACTCTTGAGTCTAGATTCATAGATTCATATCTTTGTTTTCTTTTATATATTTTAGTGTTCTTATTTAATAATTATTTTCATTGTACATGACTGGGGATCTATATTTTTTATATTAAATATTATTAAATAAACGGTAACAAACTAGAAATATGGCTAGGTATTCAATGATGCGTAGTTTTGTGGTTATTTGTGAGTGCAATGGCCGTAATATACTGCCAACAATTCAGTAGTTTTTATTTTTGAGCGATATTTTTACTATATGATTAAATTATTGGATAGAAAGTACAAGATAAAATAATAGAAAATATCTATCTAGTCAATCCAAACTTATTGGTATAACCATATAACATTTAAAAAATAATATAACTTATTTTGATTTGAATATACATCGATTATTAACTTATAGAAAATTCAATAGATTGTATAAAAGTTTTATTATAAAAAGAAAACGTTAAATCATCAATACTCTAGACGAATAATAAAATTGATGAATAATTAACATGCATTGGAGAGATTAGCAATTGCACCATAAAAAATGTTTCATTTTAATTATTGGAATGAATATAATATTCGCTTAACAAAAATGTATGTTATACACATAATAGTATAATTTAACAATCTTAGTAGAACCTGAAAGCAATTTGATAAAAAAAAAAGTTGTTTTTAAATTATTTTTATTTATTAAAATTTATAACATTTATGAAAGAGACTTTAATAAGTACATAACGAAAAAGATTAAATGCAAGCATGACATAAAATATTATTAATAAAATGAAGTTTTTATTTATCGACCCGGCCCGTCTACATAACACCAGCGTGGTAAATCATTCTTTTAGCGAGACGTTTTCCACGAGTCTATGAGTAAAATTTAATAGTTTTAAATTAAAACTTCTTAAAATTACGCTATCAGTGTGTCGGTTGACAAGCTTTTTTGATCACCAAAAAATCGTAATAATAATAGTAAATAAAGCTAACGTGCCCGAAAAAATGCACATCTAGTCATCAATACTGCATATCTGGTACATTGGCATCACAGTTGCATATTAATATCGTCGTATACATGTATATATTCTATACCTAACAAGAACAACTGTGTTGTATACATTATAGTTTTTATACAATATAAATATGTAGATGCGTCAGGTGCACGCACATATTATAGGAATTTAGGACTGGCAATAAGGCGGCAAGGTCGTGGTCGAAATAAAATATGTTATTTCCGGATCTGCGTAAAGCATTACCTATGTTTTATTATAATTTTAAGTATTATACATATATATATGTTCTGTTTTTAATCATGTTTGTGTGATATTACTAGTAATTTATAATTTTTATCTGGTGGAGATGAGCGTTTTCCGAGAACAGTGACATACATGCCGTACTATAGGTTTAAGTGTACATAATATTGTTGTGGATGCCTAAAACTGCAGCTTTCTGGCTATTATAATATATTTGTGTATAAGTTTTCTGCGTATAATAATTCTATATTTTACCCGTAGTATACACAGCTCAAGTCCCCATAATTTGTTAGATACTTGTTGTTTATACCTATATATACTGTACATATTATAATCTACGCACAAGTACAGACAAGAATAATAAAATGTATACATAAGTATATTATCATATATTTGCGCTATTCACTTTATCTGGGGGTGCCGCCGTCGTCGCCGAGTGCTATGTGCGTGTGTCGTAATACAGTATTGTAAAAATATTGATCACGCGCGCGCGCACCCCGAAAACACTGCGACGGTGGTAGAATTGGGCCGTGGGCGGCGGCGGCTTTAGCGTGATGTGCGGGGTAGCAGGGTTAAAGAACCCTCAGGGGAAGGGCTCGACAGTACCATAGGGGTAGAAATCCGGCGCCACGGCCGACTTTTATTACGTTCGGCGGCCGTGAGGCGTATCGCTCTGCGTGTGGAGAACCGATTCCCTCCACCATTGTCGCCAGATGATAGCTATATTTATAATGGTAAGCCACTATACGTGCTGAGTATATAGGTATATGTGTAGCTACTGACGTTTGGCCGTTGTAATTATTCTACGTGCGGATTATTTTACCACCCCTCCTGGCCACCACTAACGATCAACTCTGCTATGTGCTGTACACTTCCACGACCTAGCTAGCCAAAGTGCATATGCCCGTCGGTGTATACATAAACAATTAATCCCGCAGGAAGTTAACTTTACCTTTGCGGCTACATAGTACTCATATTAAAAACACGTACAGAGTCATTGTCCCATAATTATTATTTTTATTTTATCATCTTGTCAAACAATATATTATATTAAATGTATATTATTATAGCAATTTGTTATCATATACATATGTATTTATATTAGACTCAACGCGTGTATAAATTGATTTATTTATGAACTATTGTGTGTAAAAAAAAATATTTCTCTTTTTCATATATAATAATGCGTGTATCACAAATGTTTGAAACATTTTCAATGGAGTTGGTTTTTTGGGAATTATCTTTTTTTGTTTAAAAAAAAAAACGATTTGATTTTTAAATCAATGAATTTATTGTGTGCAACATAACTCGGGTGACGCATGCTATATTTTACGAGTTCTTCATGAAATGTGTTTGCGTGTGTCACTTTTAAATTTTAAATAGTTCTGATATTCATTTTAGATTTGACTTCGATAATTTTTACATACACAATAAATTAACTCTGAAATAAAATGAGTAATTAAGTATAATTTAATAAGTTTTAATTTTTATAAATTAAAAACATAATAGATAACGATTAACGGATATTTAGATATAATAAATTAATTTTCACAAAAACTAAAATAAATGTTTATTAAAATATTGAAAGTTAGTTTTATAATATTAGAAATGTGACTAAAAAATATTTTTTTGTTTTGAAAAAAAATAAATTCATCTTTTTTTGATACTAAAAAATTTGTTTAATTTACATTCATTTAATGAAATATTTTAAAATAATAAAAACCATTATAGTTACTGTCTACATAAGTAAGTTTCATAGGAAAAAATATAATATTTTCAATATTATTATGTTGATTTTATTTTTATTTGCGTTGATTTTTTTAAATAAAAATATTTTATAATTATAACTTATAATATTATTTGTATCGGTTAAGTAATGAAGAATGCAGTTTGTATCAAATATTTAACTATGCTAAATAACCAATAGGTTTAGATTAATAAATAAATAAATATACATCGTACAGAATTTAATACATTTTAGATTAGTCAAGACATAAGTTCTGGTAAGTGTGGTAAACATTAATTGTGTGTTTTTATAATTTATTAATAGTTTATGAAATGATCCTACCTATATAATATAGGTACCACTAAAAATTATGAATAGCTTATCTACATAAAAAACAACGGCTTAGTGTTATATACCTAGTCAATACTTTTTTATGCTTACTGATTGGTGAATTCAATATTTATGTTTTCTATGTAAATATGATTTATAATTTGTATAATTCAAAATGAAACAAAATATATAGCCCTAAAAGTTGTGATATTCCGTCAATTGTCACCATAAGTTGTATAAGTTAATATTAACACATTTTGAAATTTAAAATTTATTAATTGGATAAGGAGCATTTGAAGCTGTTAAAGTTAATATTTACTAATAATACTACAATATCATTTATTTATTTCTCATACTTATAAATATTATAAATAACTTGTCTTACGCTTTCTTAATGACTTAAAACAATAATAATAATTAATAATATTAAAAATCCTCTAAAATATTATTATTTCAAAAATCACTATGTCACGGTCGTTGATATCATCCACGAGTTCCCACGAATGTTTTGCGGAACCGAATGCTGTTAACAGTAAAATTATACGTAAAAAATCTTATACATGTGATAACGTGAATCGCTCTTTTTTTGTATCCTTGTCTTGTAGGTTACGTCTCCCTTGATACGTGCATAAAAATTTAGTTCGTTTTTTCAATAGACGTCCCAGCGTAATGGCTCAACAGCAAGTAGAACACGAATCGCTGCTATTGTTGTGTAAAGCATAATATTTATTATATAGGTACTACGTACATGTATTAATTTAGATCCGTATTTCATTTCTTTTGTGTGGATAAGTTTTATAAGTCACCATATAATTTTTCATCGTTTTTATTTAAAAAACAGACACGTGTTGAAGGGGGGGAGCAAAAATAGGTTGATGTTAGTTTATGTAGTCAAAATGTAACAGGGTTAAATGATTTTATATCATGTTGAAATTATCGTTCTTGTAATAATTGAGTTTATTATCTGTAATTGACATTTAATGATACATCGTAGTAGTTTGTATAATAGTTGTCGTTTGGATTCTATTGTTCCTTTCTGCACAACCGATTTGACAAGAATTAGGAAAATAATTTTCACCTTTTCTTCGTTCAATGGACAAGTGAACACTTGAACAGAACACTTGAACAGAACACTTGAAATATTTCTATAGTGTGAAACTATTTTCAAAAATCACTATGCGTATAAAAATAATATGTTTTACATTTGAATATTAATATTTATTTATGTACAAAAAGTTTTTGTAAAAGCATACTCGAAATATTTTACTGATAATATATAGTTGTTTGTATAATTTGTATACATCTATTGTCGTTCTCACTTCTATATTCAGGAATAGTATGTGTTTGAAAATCTATTGGAATATATCATATTATCTAATACTACCTATTTTGATTGAATTAAATTAAATATTTTTGTTCCTGTTTTTATTTTTTTAAATATGCTATTATAATCAAATACCTCTATTTTGGTATTATGTGCAATGCCGAGACCGGATTAGTATCATCCTATTAAAATGCATTGTAAAAAAAAGAAATATAATAGTGACTAGAATCATAAACTTGATTTGATGCTGTGTTCAATTCAAAAGATACGGGTCCTTTTTTGTGCCCTTTAACAAACGAATAAAGAATATTAGTCAGTATCCCACGGTATATATAAATATCTAATAAATATAATTATACAGTGATATCTTAGAGTATAGAGTTCATGAGTCAGAACTACAAAAATAGTATTAAATAATATATTTATTTTAATTTTTTTGATTTTAGTTTTATATTTGATGATAACTCAAATCTTAATTTATGTCGTTAGGTATCATTATATTAAATATCTTGATCAATATGTATAATGTTTACTTTTAAAAAAATTGTTATCATTGATAATTCTGTAATGTGAATATACTCTCTTTATTATGTATTTAGACGTTTTTATTAAACAAATATTTTTTAAGTTATTAGGTAGGTATACCTATACTTATATAAAAATCAAATATTATTTTAAAGTCGCCTATTTTATTGTGTTTACGTATGTATTAACTATTTAACAAACTGTACACATATTTACCTTTTCTGAAATTACTATTTAAATATATTGGAATATTTTATTAAATTGTATGAAAATTATATACGCCAAGTACTTTATTTCGGCTTAGCTATATTGCTGGTCATTATATTATTTTTGATATAGTTTTTGTATTAAAATCAAAATTATTGTGATGTTTTAAATTTATATTATTTTAAATTTTTATTGGATATTACATTTTATAATTCTTTCATTTATTTCTATTGCTTGGAACTGAACAATTTTTAATCAACGTGTTTTAATACAATTTTTTTTTAGTTATTATTCTATAGATAATTATGTTACTACATATATACATATATATTTAAACACAGCTTCTTTTCTGTGTTAAAATAAATTAGTTGTATTATTATTTATTAAGTATTTAAAAAGGTCAAAATGTAATAATTACATATCGTTTTTAGTATAGTAAATTTAAAATATAAATTACCTTAGGTCTATAATGATCAATAATTATGATAATTAGATTAATAAATGTGTATGTGAATTATTATTATACAATCATAAATCCACACGTTTTAAAATTATTATTTTATTATTAAAATAATAAATTATTATAGTTATTATAATTGTAATAATTAGTTATTTAACTAACTAATAAGTATATAGAGTAATTATACAATTAATTAAAAAAAATCTCTGTATTACTTTAAGGGATGTCACGTATTGATACGGTTTAACAGAGTGTAAATGTTTGATGAGTAATCAAAAATAAAATACATATAGAAGGTTTAAAGTAGAAGGGGACTCTTTGAACCTGTGATCTTGATTCAGATGATTAATTGTGCATCAAAAATCGTCTTTTAATTGTAGGATGATCACACAGAGGCAATGACAAAGGATTTTAAACCATGGTAAAATGAGTTCAACGAGCCACTGTCGTTTCGTTTGATGTACATTAAGGTGTATTCCTAGCTTAGATAAAAAAAAAATGTATACAATTCAAATTATTTTTGTTTATATCTTATTAGCGTAGTGGTACCTATACCTAGCTATGATTATAAATTTAGGTTAGATTTCAGTTAAAAATTAAAACTAAAATGATTATAAAAAGGTAGGTGTATTATATTTGTGATATGTAACAAAATAAAATAATTTTTAAAATAACTAAAACAATATTATCTTTTAGTATGATTTTTAATATTTTAATAGAAAATTTATAAGCTTGTACTACCGATTTATATTTTTTATTTATTTAGTATCGATACCTAAGTATATGATAAATAATTCAATATAATTAAAAGTTAATTGTGTGGTTTTAAAAGTTTTGATATTGTACGAAATATTAAAATGTTACTCAAACACTGGTCTAAAAATGCAAGAATAAATACAGATAATTTAACATACATTTTAACTGAGATAAACTGACAATGTGTTTCTATAACATTGATTGGTAGATTTTATTTGAATTTATAATACTCGATAATATTATAATATTTTAATTATATAAAAACAATATAACTCATAAAATTGAGTTTTTCGAAATTAATATGAAATAAATTTATTAGAAAAATTGACAACTAAAAATATTTGTATCATTATTTACTAATGTGGTATATTGATATCGGACGAATAAAAAAAAAATGGTTTTTTGTATACAATTGTAGTTTATACCTATTAAATTGTACATTATACAAAATGATGATATAAATTTGTCCTGAAAATCTACTTTGTAGTATTTTGAACATATTTATATAATCTTTTATTCATGTATATAATAAATATATCTTGATAGGTGTAATATATTATACAATATTCTATTATATTAATATTTATGTGATATCGTATAAAAATAATTTAGTTAAATTAACCATTGATTCATATACCAAATAGAATATTCTCTAGAAATATTTATATAAGAGTAATACTATCACATTTATAGTTGCTTCTACTGGAATTTAAAATTGTTTAATAATTATATTCAAAGGTTAATTTGTTACGGATACAATTCTTCATTTTCGTTGAATAAATTGTAGTTTAATCTATTTATCATTATTGTTACCTCACTTCTATTTGTAATTACCTATATTTTTAAATTTATAAAAATAAGTGAATTCAATATTACCTGGTACTTTTTTTATGATTAAGGGCATTTTCTTTTAATTTTAGTAAGAACCTTAAATATTTGCTACCTTCTTTGGCGGATATCATAAAATAACTAACATGTATATTTAATAATTTAGTAATATAATTTATCCTAATTCTTAATATTTCAAAACAATTTTTAGTAATTTTAAGTACATTTTTATTTATATATTACACTTGTGGTTTGAACTTCATAACAAACTGATAAATAATGCGAAAACTTCATTAGGAAGCCGTTTCGTTGTGTACAATAATGTTCTATACCCATTTTATTTTACGTGGCTCTGAGTTTATCTTATCTTGTGGTGGACTATTATTTATTTGGTTAGATTTCTAGCGTAATATCTTTAATCATAGTGCAATACATATTTTTTAAGTGTATGTGCATTTTTATTTTATTTATAATCGTGGATTAATATTATTGATATATAATTATCATATTTGATACTGGAGTAGGCTATTTAATTAATTTAAAATTTTTACGAAATACCTTAGTGTATATAGTAATTTATTTATTAACCTATTGTATATATATTATTTTATAAAGTATATAATTTTATTTTATTTTATTTTTTTGTACAACGAAGTAGGAACCTTTTTTGTTTTGTTTTCAAAGTTATTTATAATAATAATAATAATAATAATAATACAATTTAGATTGATTATTTTATTAGTTATAATAAAAAAATATAAGTTTAATTTATAAAATTACTTTTATTTATTAGAACTTTACTTGTTTAATAAATATTAGTGATTTATTAGCAAATATCTTCTAAAATATTAAATTGTAATTACAAAACAGTATTTATCATTCATATTGCTATTACCTATATAATATGAATGGACGAACCACGGACATATTAAAAACACCTACAACATAGCACTGGCTGACGTCACTTTGTAGATTTGAATTTCATTAATCATCCATCATCACAAGCAACTTTAAAGCAATTACTATGTCCGTCCGACCAATGGTTTCCGTATTTAGGTCGCTAAACGGTTTTTATAAACGATAGTAGTAATAAAAATTGATGTATTGTTTCTTTTTATGTAAATAAAACAATATATATATATGTATACATTGTATATACATATACTCTATATGGTCGTCATGGTAACACTCGGTGCCCCTTACGTTCACATAATTCCTATTAGAAGGGTCATTTGAATGTGTTGTTAGCGCCCTCTTTAATTTCTCCCCTGCTTGGCCAATGAAATTTACGCGCGGACGTTGAAATAATAAGTCATGTCAATTATATAAAACAATTAACAAATACATATTATCACAGATCGCCAAAATTGCTTTGAATTTTTTCGCTGATTAATCTTACTTATTTTTACTCGATGGAAAAACATTAGTTGTTTAACTATATTTTATTATGGTAGAAATTATTGCAACATATTAAAATAGTGTGAATTTTATAAGTCCTAAGCGAACCAAATTAACATGTTTTTTTTGTGTTTCACATTTTAATATGACAATAAGTAGTGTCTACTTTTAAACGTGTTTAAGTATGTTTATATTTTTTAGGAAATATACTATTTTAAATATCGCATTAATAAATACAATTTAATCATAATATTTACCTATTTATAGTGTGCATGTTAAATGTTAAAATGTTAATAAAATATAAAGGATACATTTTATGTTTATACAATTATACTAAACGTATGTACAAAATATATTAAAAGCGTGTTTACAATCACTGAATTTATTAAATACTTTATTTTAATTATCTTTATATCTATTATAATGGAGTTTTTACAATTTTTACTGTTGTTGTTTCAGATATAAATATTAATATAATAATATAGTATAGTATATAACTGATACTATATAGGTTAATTATTTATTGAAAATTATTAATATTTTTTAAACGATCTTCTGTTGATTTTAATACGTATTCATGTATATATTTATATGTGTATGTATATATATTATTCGAAAAAATAAATTTGATGTATTTAGGATTTTCATAGGACTATATTTTAACTCATAAACTTAGTGTTCTTGTTGAATAGTTCATTTGAATTTAGGTCATAGTTGTAATCTGCGTCATGAAAATATAATACGAACACAAACAATAATTATGCTTCTAATTATAACGGGTTTGGGACGTTTGGGTATAATAATTAAATGAAAATTTAAAAGTTATTTTATCCGTATTATTACTTGCCTATAAAATAAATCAATATCATCTCTTAAAATTAGTTTTTGAACCATTTTTGTTTTAATGTATTTTTGCAATGTACTAAAACCAATAGTACATTTATCTTTCAAGTATGTATATTGTGTGTACGTTATGTTGGTATGTATAACATAAATATTTAAGTTTTGTTATAATAAATTTGAATACATTTTATGATGCATATGTCTTGATGACCTATAATTTATATTATTGAAAACTCTTGAGTTTTGATTTCAGAAGAAAAAATATTCATATATATAATATATAAGGTGAGTTGAGTAGGTGTGCCATAATATAGTAGCGCGTTTGGCGCCATTTCCTGCTTGTATTGTGGAATAAATGGAACACATATGCTAGCTAACCGGTTCGAAGGTATATTATATCGTTGGGAAAAGCGATCGATTATTATTAACTGCGACGCAAGGTCAAGTTTATATGTTTCTTTAAAACGAGCTGTTTTAATGTTACTTTTGTTTTTATAAAATAAATAATGAATAATACAATTCGCTAGTGGGTCTCTGGCAATTTAATCACTTTCACTACGAAAGTCGTAGTCGTGACCCACCAGGCATAGTACAATTTAGTTTAAAACAGTCACTATTGCGTCCATTAATAAGTATTATGAAAATAAAACGATATTATACTCTAGTCTCACGCAAACCGGAGGGAAATTAATGTACTGCGCAATTTTCCTATATATTATATTTCACATGACGTTTTTTCGTCTTGAGGTTGTTTATTTGTGACGATTAACTTTAAACCGTAGAAACGGGTCACTATATGCTAATACATAATAATGTTTAAAGTGTTAACTCCCTTTTATATTTCTTACTTCCATCACAATTAATTAAGATAAATTCCTATATTTGTTATTTTTATCTGCGTATAAAAAATTACATCGAATTATTATTATATTAATAACTAATAAGTGACCTTATCGTCATGTCACCAATTCGCGAGGCTTGAGCTATATTATTAACACTGTGAAAATTATAAAAAGGTAGTTAGTTATAAATTATAATATAACTACATTAGTAGCTTTAGTAAAACACTTCTTCATTGTAAAAAAAAAATATGCTATAAAATACCATCGTTGTACGTGCTCAACTGTGATAACACCCTTGATATACCTCGAAGGGTTGCTATAATCTTGATTAATACTGAATCTTTTGATCTTTTGTTACGTGAAATTTTATATATGTATGTTACGATTATATAAACAAATTGTTATTGGTTTTATTTTGTTAATACATTAAAAAAATATATTTACTTTGTGTTCGTGTACCTAAGTAATATGTTATTTGCAACATAAATAAAGCTTAGTAACCGGTTTTTTAAAATTCCAATTAATATTGAAAAACTATGTTAAATATTACTTATTAATTGTTTAAATATATTATACACGATGCTATGAAAAGAAAACAATTTGGATTTTTAATTAATTGTACTTATTAAAAAAAAAAAACCATGTATCAATAAACAATAGATATCAATATTTAATAGTTAAATAAGCTATTTATGTTGTATTTTATTAAACAATAAATTTGTGTAATATTTCACATTTCAAAAAATTATTTTTTAAATTTGTATGATTTTATACCAGTTTACAATCTTACATATACAATTGAATTATTTGTCTTCCAATTATAATATTAAAAAGTCTTTACTTTTTTAATAATAATTGTATATACGATATATGACTCACTATTTTATTTAAATATGTTTGTATACCTATAGTAAAATGTATATTAGATATTATTTTAGCATTACCATACTCAATGATTATAAGTTATAGCTGAAATAAATAATAATAATAATAATAATAATGAAACATATTTATTGCTACTTAATTCTGCTCTTAGTTCAAGTGTTAAATTCATTGATTATAGGCTTTTAAATGATGTTAAAAAGTTGCGGGGTCCAAAAAATATAAAATTTAAATAATTGCATGAAATATCATGCTACATTTATTATATTATATTAATGGCGCAAATTCACTTGTAATTGATCTCATCTCTTTGAAAGGTTTATATTTCAGACAATTTGGGATCTTGTCGCATGGTTGTTACAATGTTTTTCCATACACGTGCACAACAAAATGTATATTATTCTTAAAGCGTTACATGCAAACACATAGGAAACACACATACACATATATATATATATATATGCATATTACATTGCACGGAGGTCGTACCGAAGCCCCCTAAACGTTTCCCAGCTAAATCGATAGCTAACCCCGGAAACTTAGGGATCTATGTTGGAAAAAAACTGGGAGGGCCGGTTTTATTACCCAATAGGGTAATAGTAACGAGTACTCGCGTAGAATTATCAACGGGACAATAATACAGACGATCTAGAGTTAGTACAGCGTAAAAAAAGTAATAATAAATAATAATAGTGTGTATAGGGGAGAATGTATTTGAAAAAATAAGCAATGTAAATTCAAGCCGAATATTATATTCAGAGCTGCTCGCTGGTCACAACCAAACGTATCTATAAGATGTGTTTCATTGTATTAATAATATTTCTCAGTCATTTCTCATTGCTTGATTATAGTTAAATTTTAAACGATAAAAGTGGTAAAATTATACTGCTATTATATTCAGTCTATATGTATATTATATTATAATGTAACTACAGTTTTGATTATGCAATAAATATTTTATTTTTAATGGATGTCACGGATTAACGTATACAATTGGAGAAAAATCGTGATTAAAATTATCTTCTTATGTGGGACAACATTTTTCTTGACTTATCCTTTGTCTTTTTGATTATTACGAAAATGTATTATGTCATAACGTTTTATCAATTACCAATTTATTTTTTTCGTTCTTTATCTTGCTATAAATTGTTCATGTAATTATTCAAATATATATTATTAATTATTACCTATTTATAAATTACCTTTTAATAAATTTAATTTAGATATTATATTACTGTATTGAATCTTAATAATTTTTAGAAAAGTACGATGTATGGAAAATTTGTAAGCTATTCTTGTTACGTTATTGAACTGTAAGAAAAGATATTGAAATTTATTTGATGTTTTCTATGTAAACTGTAAATAGATAAAATTTAAATTATTTGTTATACTAAGTAATACACAATAAAATACATGCATCGCTCCGCACAGAATCAATCTAAAAGATATATCTCTATATTTTTTGTAAATTTTGAAGAATTCACATTGAGTATCCTACACGACGAATTTACAAACAATTCAGAGTATGACACATGCATAGTTGTAAATTGGTGATTCACCACAAATTAATTAATAATTTTTTTTTTGACCTTGCTAGTTTCCTGGATTTAAAAAAAAATATACCAATTAAGTGCATAGTTAACTTAGTTTAATATTCACAGTCAATAGTTCATTGTTTAAAAAAAAAATTAATACTTTATTTAAGTAAGAAATATAAAATAAGTTCAAGACATATTCAGTTCAAGATATTTTTTTAATTTTGTTTTTTTGTAAGTGTATTTAATGTTCATAAATTATAAGATTAATTTTTTTTCTTAAATTTAAACGTTTATCGGATGATGTTTTTGTAGTTCTTAAATTTTCGTATTGTTTGGCAGATTTTCAATTATAACGGCAACATTCCATTCCATTTATGTAGTTAATAATAATTGTTAACAAACTCATGTGACCTCGACAAGTAAAAATCAACCACGCCTTTTAAAGATTCTTATTCGCTACCGGTACTTCAAATCAATTTCCTATTCAAAATTGTATATATCTTAGATGAATTATATTCATATATTCAACTATAATTTTACTGTGTTAGATCTTTTTTTACAGATATGTATATTTTTAAAACTTTCAATTTTTTATTATAATAAAATGTGTATTTTAATGCAATGTATGTATTTCTTGACAACTAAAAATTAAGAATTCTATTGGTCTTCTACGCTTATCTGCTAATTATTGTTGCAAATCTAATCAAATGTTTTTATTTTACAATTGCCTTCTATGCCATTCAAAAATGACAAACGTGTTAAAACAATAAATATCTTAAATGGTATGAAATGTGTTTATTTATTTAATTGTTATTTCTAATAACCGAATAGAGTAAAAAAAAATAAGCATAATAATGCTTGACAAATATTTACAAGCTTTTAAGAACAATGTATGATAAATACAAACATTTGAAATAAAAGCATTTATTTGTTCGCCTTTAATTGTGATACATCTTTGTATTGTCGAATCTAAGCAAAACCACATTTGTTCGTACAATTTTTTACATTGTTTTACCTAAATTACACAGTGTATACAAAACAAAATAATACAAATTATTAAAGGTGGACTCCCATAAGTATTTATTTTGTTTTGGACGTATTATCTTAGTCAAAGGACTAACTTTGACTACGAAATAGTAGGTGTCGTGTAATCATGAATATTTTCTATAGTAGTTATATTGAAAAGTATTTTTCCAAAATTGGTGGTATTCAATGAAGTATTGTAGTATATTAGTATTGTGAAATAAACTAAATATCAACGTTAATGTTATTTGGTACTTGTGTACAAGTATTAAAATTGTATTCTAACGTACATAAAATCGTATAATGTGCATACTAATTTTCCAAGATCAAGAGCTAATATGAAACTCTTGGGATTGTCCGTTAACTTTTATTTTCTGTGACGGTATCGATTTAATGCTAGGGTTAGGGTTTTTTACATGTTCGCCCGTTTGCCCTACAAGGGGTTCCCAGCTTGTTAATACTGCCACGCAGGGGGTATGGATATGAAATCACTGGCATAATATTTATAATACGGATAATAGATTTTAGATTAAAAGCTATTTATACGATTATTTTAAACAATGCAATGAGGATAAAAAGTAAGAGATATATTATATAACTAATGAAAAACCAGCCACGGGTGTAATCTATGATTTTTGATCAAGAACAGTACAAATCAAAATATAATGTTTTTATATTGTACCTTAGACACGTCTTAGTTATGATATTTTAATAAATAAATTATTTTTAATGGATATTGTTGTGTAATAAGTATATTGTTTATTTGTAACTTACACACTGAGGCTAATTTTGTCAATATAAAATATTGTAGTTCTATGCATTGTTGAATTAACAAGATTTGTGGTTAGGTGAGTGTCAATCTTAAAATGTTATTGTTGCTAAAAAATTGAGTAAAACATATTAGAATAAATGAGTTCATATAACACTTTGAGAGAGTAAAAAAATTGACTTGTTTAACGGATTTTTAAGACGTTGTTTCTTTTGATTTTGTTTTATTTTGGTAGTACTTACACTCTGAACCCATCTCAAAAAATTGGCCTGTCAACACCACTATAGGTGGTGCAAGGCAGCGGGAACATTAGTCATATTTTCATTCACTTCGTCTGTTGATCCCTAAAAAAAAGCAATCCAGATAATGGTTCCTAGTTGTTTAATTATTATTATTTACCCTGTTTTAGTAGTAGATGCACGCAACCACTGAGATGGGGTTGCGTGCCTAATAATAATCAACTTTTTGTTTTGGTGTTATTTAATAAAGGTCTAAGATATGCCTTAAAGCATAATTAACTGTTGTGTCTGGTAGTTAAAATAAAGCATTTATTTTCGTATTTTAAAATTGTATAAAAAATTGATCACAAATTGAAAACTAAGACATAAACAAAAAATAAATAATGAAATAAGTATTAATGCTAAAAAATGTGCCCAGTGTCACTTAAATATAATGTTAGTTTCCAAAATTAATTATGGTGTGTAGTGTGTTGAATCATATTTATTAACGTATAATTTTAAATTCTTATATAGTTTATTTTGACCTGTGATAAATTACATATTTTTACACAGAAATAACCTCGCCCATATATATCGTTCGTTTAATCATTTAATAAATTATCAATGAAGTACCATATTAATTTTTGAAATGTTTTACATTTTATCTCTATCTTAATTGATATTAGTTGTATTAAAAATCATACATAATCGTGACTTATTCAATCTCAACCATTTTAGTTTAATTAATATATATATTTTTTAACTAGATATACTTACTTAAATTATACTTTTTTTTTCATCGTTAAAATATGTTTGTATTTGACATTAACGTGTACATCACGTCAGTTTTAATTAAATTTGACATATTTAAACTACGCCCCATATAAACTATAAACAAAATACAAAATAATTGGTAATTTTTTTATCATTTTAGTAAACCACAGAAGGCATGCAACGATTTATCATAATATAAAGTATTTTCTATTTTAATCATTCAGATGTAACTTCAATATCACTTTCCATGGATTATTATTATTATTATTATGCTATTTTACATATTAAAGTTGTTATATTTTACATACCTAGCTGTAATTAATTTTAAAATAATAATATCATTAAAAGCATATGCCATTGTCTAGATAATATTCTTACTTTAAATTTGATTATAGGTAAATTTATTCTAATATTAAAGCTAACGCCATAAAATGTATTCTGCAGGTATAGCGTTCTCTTAAGAAACCCATCTTGCCATTACTTATTAGATATAATGAATAACATGCTGTTCGTGCTGCGATTCGTTGTTGGATAATAAATAACTCATAGAAACTATTTTAATACATTCAACAAAACCTTTTTTTATTTTTCTTACCAAAACTATATATTTCAATAACCAATGAGGCTAGTATAGTTAACAAAGTAGTGGTGTAGTGCTTCGTGTAAACTTCACACCTTCGATATTGCGATTGTGATGATTTGAAGTAATCTAAGATCTTCTAGTACCTATAGAATAATAGTATTTTTATCTACAATTTATTTTATGTATTGTTTCAGATCTATAGTATTATCGAAAGAAATCAAATTGCCAACACGACGATACATTTGAGAAGTGTTACTGTGTTTGCTCCGCACAACGAAGCGTTTTTGAAGTCAACTAAACAAGATAATGACGATGAATATTTACCGTGCTACCATATAAGTGAGTAACAGCAGTGTTTTTTAGCGATTACCAACTACAATTTAGGATGTGTAAATAATATATGAAATCCATCGTATGTATAAACACTCCCAAAGGATATGGTTGGTTGGGTACTCGTTAATAGGGTTCAGATATACATTTTTAATCCCTACTGGAAACTATAAGATAATAAAAACGTATTTTTCATTTTCTTTTTTAATAAATAAATGTATATATTTTGTTGGAGTAGTTATTGTTACTTTTATGAAAGAAAATGACAGTTTTTAGATTATTTATTAGGTATCTATATTGTATTTATTTTCGACTTTTTATCAAATAGACTTTATCTTAAGCTGGTATAAGTTTATATTTTATTTAATAAAATATTTCTTCTAAACAATACCATGTGAGACATACTTCTACATTAACAATTATAAAAATAATTATCGATAGCCGATAGTTATTGGTCAATTTAAAATAAATTAATCCATGTATTAGAAATAACACAACAACTCTATTATGATCAAATATTAAAAAAATAATAATAGTGATAATAGACTATATTTTTATAATAAGTACTGTTTAACTACTATATTTCATTATACAATCTAGTATAAATGAACTTTATATTATAATTTTAAGTGTGATCAATATTATGAGTAAACACGAGGGTGATACATTAACACTCAGGAGGAAATAATATATTTGATTTTTATATAAATTATAAATAATGATATTCAGTTTTCAAAAACTGGGGTGGATATGTAGATGAAAGGAAGTGTATTATGATGTTACGGTGCGTTAACTTACCAGTGTCACGGACTTTGGGCTTAATAACGACAGTACACAGAAGTTCAGACCACCTTGACCGGTGGTTTTAAACGCGTTTGTCCGTTAAAACCGCGACAGCCGGATTGCATCGTCCATAAAATTTTCTTTCATAAGTATCGTTGTAAGCTTACATGGTATAATGTAATTGTACTCTATTATTAATGTCTATGCGATGCAATCGTTATATGTTTCAAACAAAGTCAATCAATGGTTGACCACAAGTATACTTACATACGAGTATATAACCTGGTTTATCGACTTCCCTATTTTGTAGGTACTGACATGTTCATAAGTATATTCATTTGTGTAGAAATATTTAAATGGAATTTAGTATTTTTTTAAAGCATCACAAAAAATAGAAGTACCTGCTACTACGCCATCTACATGCTATATGCCTATGTGAGTGCATTTGACCAAATTCATAAAATTATAAGATAAATATAGTTTTAAAACTCTTTTACCTTTCATTTTGTCCGAAACGTGCAGAATGATTGAAATATTGTATTATATAGTGTAATATATTATAATTGCACTTTAATTGACTTTTTAAATACTGTATAAAAATATATTAGTTAGAGATTTTAATTAACTATTTCTCCAATATTTTTGGGTTATATTTTCTGATGAATTTAGCTCGTATTAAAAGTGTATATTTACGAAAATATGTTTGTTTTGTTTTTGTGTTAAATTATCTATCTCATTTATTTACAAATGCTAAATTTTTCTTCCAGTACCACTGTCTCAAAGTATTTATTGTTTTGTGAATATAATTTATTCTGTACGTGTTTTTTTTTTTTATGAAACAGTTGTGCTCTACCTTTTTATTTTACGAGGCCTAATACCGCTTAGTATTGTTATAATACAATAATAATTATTTTTAGTTTTTTTTTACCTTCATTCTTCGAGACTATATTTTTCAAGGAACTTCAGAATTTCGTTATTTGACACGGTGCGAGTACGCTTATTAGAAATTAAAATCTCCTAGGTGAATACTGCACATGCAAGTAATTTTGTACCGGTATGAATAACCGCTGTTAGTATTTTCTATTCTAAGGTTACTGAGCAGTGTGGCCTGAGGATGGAACACGCGTTCTTCTTGTCATACATTTGTTTCAACCACACAATATTGTTTTACAATTTATTTATTACAAATTCTTTACATGATTTATAAATGTTCATCTTCCTCGTTTTGTTCAATAATGTTAGCTTAAATATTGACACAATATGGACAAATTGATTCTGGAATTTCTATAGAATGTAGTTATAAAACATCTTGTTTAAACAGAAATCAGAACTAAAAAATTAGATCGAATATCAATTCATTCATACATGAAGAGTAACAAGGCAAGTTTGATAAATATATATATTAGATCTACTTCGAAGTATAATTTAATTTAAAATAGAACATGGACAATAGGTAGTATAAAAATCGAACCCCTGTTCCTATTAGATGTGTATACGCGTGATTGAAATATAACTTATATTAATGCAACATGCCTTATAAAATTCAATATGTATTCAAATGTACATAACAACACACAAACATATAGAGCGATTTTTGATAAATAGTATTTAAAACATTAATTTAATTCCATATCAATAATTATAAAGTTTTATAATAACAATAATATAAATATTTATTAAATGTTATTATTATTATGATAGTAAAAATCACTGAATTATAGAAATTAAAAATAACTGAAAATAATAAAAATATATTTTTGGGACATAATCCCTACAACCGTTCAGAAAAAAAGTAAAAATTTGCATTAAAATTAGATTGAAAAAAATGCTTTTGTATTTGAATATAAAATGCGAATTAAATTATAGGTAGCTTTTTATTTCATGAATCACGGACAGAAGAAAAAGATTTATTTGTAACAATGGTTTCCTTATAGTTGTTGTAAAACGCTTTTTTAGTATAATAAATTCATTGCTATGTAGTTGGTTATTTTAAATAAAAAAATGTAATGGATTTTAAAGCACCAGGACAAGCATCACTTCGTTTGAAATCTCCCAAGGACAATTTTTTTAACCTATAGTGTTTAAAAGTTGTGATTTTAAATTTTATCGTTTTTCATAATAAATAATCTTAAAACATTTTTATTTCAAAGTATGGATATCAATGTTCATTAGTATTATTTTTTTTATTATTATTTAGACTTTTTTCAGTTGTATACAAAATCATTTTTGAAGCTATTAAGTTTTTTTTATTTAATTAAACAAATAGCTATAAATGTTAATTTATATTTACAGCAAATGTACCAATGAAACTGGAGCAATTAGGAAAGTCGGTATTTTCTGAATTAGACGGTAATCCGCCAATGTGGATTACAAAAAAAAGTCCAGAAGAGATATACGTTAACCAAGCTAAAGTTGTCTATCATTTGGCTAATTATGAGCACAATAATACATATGGAAAACCTCAAGTAAGAACATGTTAGCTAGCAATAATTCTTCAATTCCATTAAATACATTTACTAACTTTTGTTTATTAATAGGTGTTGCATGTTATTGACCAAGTTTTACAACCTTTGCGAATGAAGAGAAATAGTCCTCAAAATGTTTACAATCCTAATGCATGGGAATTCATGGAAAATGCTGAATACTTGGATTTAGATAGTTACCACACTAAGTAATTATATACTATGTAATATAAAATACTTAAGATTAATTTTAAATTGATCTCTAGTTTAAAAATATAATTAATAATTTTTATTAAGAAGACTGACCACATTTTATTTGTTCTTGTTAATATATTTTTTTTTAATTAAAAAATTAATTTTTTATTACTACTACGGTATAAATAGTCATAATAATAATAATTTAAAATTTTTTTAATTGACGTATTATACTTAATATAAAAATATTTAAGTTTTGTTTTTCATGTTATTCAACAATTTGAGTGCTAATCGAAGCAAATGTATTAAACTTTAATTATTAATTTCCTTTAAGTATCTATGTACTTAGCGTACATCAGCATTCAAGTCTTAAAGTTTTTGAGGGTTCTGTCACTGGACAACTTTACTCCTTACTATTATCATCTTGTAAAATATTTTCAATATCATATTTATATGATATTTGTTTATTGTACACACGTACTGGAGATTAAAAAATTACAATTTTAATAAAAAAAATAAATAGTCTTAAAGTTTAAGTAAGACATAATATGTAGAGGAATAAATAATATTGTGCAAGGATAAACACGGTAAAATATTATAAATAATATTAAATTTATAAATATATATGGTATGAAACTAAAATCATAAATTATAATCTTCAGGATAATACTCGTATTACTTTATGTGTTAATTTCAAAATTGAACTTTAAAAATATCATCACATTTACAAACGCACTAGCAATATGTGATATTAATAACTTTTCTGTTTTATGTTTGTGTAAGATAAATGTAAAAAATGGTATTAATATCTCAAGGTAAAAGGTTATCGTTATAAGCATATTATAATACGAAGTATTGATTACTATATGTATACTTTTAGTGTATAAGTCCAGTGTTCCCGCTATATATTTAGTTTTAATTTTTTAATTTTTATCAGTTCATATTTCACTGAATTCAATTTATTTGATTATTGTTGTAGATACCTTATTATTATTAATATTCAACTTCAAAACTTTTATTTCTGAATAAAATCAAGTTTATTTTCTTCTGATCATTGTTTACAATACAATAAATTCTATATAGAATAGACGTTTTAAAAATGTTATTTCGTGGTTAAAATTATTTACAGTTATCATTAAGATTCTCATTAGAAATATTGATGACTGATCTTCACTTATGCTTTATTTAACCTTCGAAACAGACTAAGTTATCATTTGTAGATTATTTTTATTTAGAGCAAAATATTTCTCTGTATAGTTATTTATTAACAATCATTCAATATTTTTTTTATTAACCATTAAACCAATTTTTAGTATTGTTTTTGTATTTATTTATTTATGTATTTTTTAATTATATATTTCATAAACGAGACCAAAAAAAATTATTTCAATATTACTTTTATGTAAATTTTTATAATATTTTAGTATTGTTTTTTTTTTAACTTACTTGCTACTAAGTTACGTTTTTTGTTTTTAATAGAATTTAAAAACTACTTTTTAAACTTAAATTTAATTCATAAACCTTAAGTTAAGTAATTCTAAAATATTAACAAAATAAGAAGTTCTGTACATAAAGTTAATTTTTAGAAATTGCAGTTGTTTTATACTTAGATAGAAATATACGTACGGGCGTCATCTGAAAATTGTCTCCATGACTGTTTTGTCTTATACTACTCATTTCCTCTCGTACCGTTTCTTTTAATTACATTTAATCGTTTTCGCTTCAGTCCTTTACACCCACTTCCATAGCATGTTTAATTACCTCATTGAAGGGTCTCCATACCACCTCGGTCAGGGGCATACCACGCATTTTTACCCGTACATCCTGTTTATCGTTGGCAAATCGTTAAATATAGATCATATTCATTCTTCCACACTTATGAGCATAATAATTGTGAACCTAATTTAAGTATTAAACTGAATCAGTGAAATAAATTATCGCTATTTTAAAATTAATAATACTCGTATTTTACAAATTAAGTATAAAAATGGAAATATTACCATAACATCATACATCTTTTTATTTTGTAACTAATGTTTAATAACAATTAAAACTTTACCAAATTGGCTATTTCCTTAGTTATAAATAAAAAATATTGGTTAGTTGGAATATTGAAAGCATACCTATATATTTAATTATATATTTAATGTTTTGTTATTTTTTTTGTTCAGTCCTTTATATTTTTAACGATTTACGTTTAACCACTAAAATATTAATTATTAATATATTTTCATGTTTATATAATTATAAAATAAAATAATTTAAAAGTTGTAGAATATTGAAAATATTTTACTTTGATTTTAATTTTACCATAATTAGTCATTACTCATTAGATTTGGGTTTGTTGTAACGTTAAATGCTGCAATTAAATGAAGCGTATAAATTATTTACTTAAAAACGTAATGTACTATTTAAATTTAATCAAAATTGTATTGAAATATTTTTAAAAAATATGAGTTTAAATGATGATAATAACGTCTAAAATTTAAAAAATACTTTTAGAATAATTAAATAATTTCATCTGTTTATTCATATTTTATCTTAATTGTATTTAATATTTTTCTAGTACTTTTTTGCAACGAGTACAAGATCTGGATAAAAAGAGCGTATTCTCCAATCAAGGTGGACATACATTTTTCATACCCGTAGATGAAGTTGCTAACGTAAGTATTATAGATTATATTATATAATACCTATATAATTTATAACATTTGTGTTCGTGGTACAAAAAATAATATTTTCATTCATAAACGTGAATTTCTTTGTTAGGTTGATAAATAGTTTTAAAATATGAACTGAAATATAATACTATGTATTTCTCTCAATGCCTTTGTACTATTTTTGAGTGTTCAATAAAATAAACTATGTACCATCTTTATTATTATAATATACATATATACATGATCACCAACTATAGTTTAAAAGTTATTTCATATTTGAGTATGTGTACTAAATTATGACGATAAAATATTGTATTATTCATAATGGCTGTCTCTTTTAGTTTTATAATTTGTATTTATAATAAAAAATTAAAAATAGAAGTTTTCTTAAATATTTGAATATGGATTTTATTGAGATTACTAACACTATTACTATTATTTTTAATAATTTTGAAACACAGTTTATAATATAATTAAATATTATTCATATAAATTCGTAAAAATAGTTTCGAGAGTTTCCATTGTCTAAAATCGTGTAGGTCTTAGCTTTCACCGTTTGGTGAAAATTGTAATCTAGCCATCTAGGAGTAGCTAAGTTTTATTTTTGTAGATACCTAATAATATACTTGTCAATTATCGATATAATTTTATCCTATGTTGTTATGTAGTACATCGTGACCAAACTATGTTTAAAGAGGGAATTGTTATAATCAGTATTTTTAATGATTTTAATCGATTTGATTTTTGAAGAGAATCCATTTCTTAACCTAAATGATTACTAAATGCATTGTAACAGTGAAATTATGTTTTATTTTATATTTTTAATTTCGGGAATAAAAAGTTGTTACATCTTTCCAACTTAAAATATTACTATTATTTATAACATGTTTTAGTGAATAATGGATTAAAAAATTATAAACGATTAATAAAAAGATAAAATATAAATCAAATAAACTATAAAATCAAAAATATATAATTCACGTACCTACATATTATATTTTATGGCAATCAAAGCTATTAAAGATTATCTTACTAGATTAATTAATTTATCAGTTTGATTTAATTTTCAATTGTATTTAGTACCCAAAAGTAAGACCTGAAAAAATCGATGTGAAAGTGATCGACGCCCACATCGTTCCCGATAATGTATTATTTTTGGGACCAACCAACGAAGATGAGCAATTTAAAACTTTGGCGTTTACTGACATGCTTAAAGTATTTGCGTCTCTATCTAAAGCTGAAGAAGGGGATAAGACTAAATGTAAGTTATATTACCAAAATTGAATTAAAAATGTAATTTCTATATTTTAATATACTATTACTTACATTGATATTATAACATAATATAACATATTTAATTGAATATGTATATTTTTAGATTACGTAAGTAGTGACACTGTTGTTGGTGATGGTGTTCATCCGACTGGTGCTGTAGTAGCAGAAATTGTTAAAGCCAATATACCTGTCAGAAATGGTGTGGTTCATTTGATTAGTAGACCATTGATGATTGTAGATAACACTGTTAAACAATTCATTGAGGTCAGTTAATGTTTATATTTTATTATGACATACATCGAAATTATAAAATTTTAATTTTGTTTTGTTTCATATTTGATGCTACATGGATATAATAAAAGCAGTCATATAAAGTAAGCATATTTTATTATTGAAGTAATTTTATTTATAAATTTAGATTAGTTTCTTTAACTTAGGTATATATAATCAAATTAATACGCAATACTTACTATTAATTATGATTTAATGACCTTAGTAACTAACCCATTTTAAATTCATTATTTATTTTCGAGAATGAATAATAACGTGTTTTTAAGTTTAAATTTAAATGTTCACAAGTAGGCTAAAGATACAGATAATTTTGGCAGTTCGATTATAAGTTATAATAAATTTTAAAATTGCTTTAACTTTCTATAGCTAAATGTACTTCATTGTTTTTCCAAAAATAAAAAATAAATAATTTTAGGGTATGCAGTTTATTTTTCTGTTAGATTTAAAATACTCAGCATTATGTAGAATTAACCTAATTTATGGTATATTTACTGAGTATTCAATCGTTTGTTTACATATCCGTATACAATAAATTGTAACTATAATTGTATGTATTTGACAAACAAACATGTGTAAACAAACTTTATTTTTTATATGGAAGCAATAAATAAAAAATACTAATACAATTCTTATAATTTTTTTTCGAATTAATATTGAATTAAGTTTTCGTATATTTTTCAGATTTGTTGAGCTATTAAATTGTATTTGTTTCGTTTATATATAATTACCCATGTTATAGTTTATATAATATTACTAAAAAAAGAAAAATAATAAAATTTGTGTATGCATCTTCAGACTGTTGAAATTAAATTCACGAAAATTTTTACCTAATATAGGTTTGTTTTTCATTCATGATGGAGTTTATTTCGTTTTAGTCATTGTTATAGCTCATGTTATGCTGTTTGTTTATCTTATTCAAATTTTCAAAAGTAGTTTTATACCACTATAAATCAGGAAGTACAACCAAATTTAATAGATAATATATTATTTTGTTATTCATGTTATTAGGATAGAGAAGATAGTGTTTTACACAGATTCTACGAGGAGATTATGAATTCCGGTGGCGATTTCTTGGAAAAACTTACTGGCATGCCAAATGTTACGCTTTTTGCACCTTCCAATGCAGCGTTTAACGACCAATCCATTCAGTCTTATTTGACAAATCGCACATACATCAGGTCTTTACTTGACTTGCATATCGTCAGTAGACGTCTCTCCATCGATGATATTGTTGCTGAATCCATCGATAAGGTATGTGATTTACATTTTAAAAATTGTATGTATGGTATATGTTAATAATTTTAATTTTCCCATAAGTATATTACTTGTTTTGTATTATGTTTTTTTATATTAAATTCCATTTTGAAGCGTAGATTATTTAATATTAGTGTAATGCGTAATATTATTATATTTGTATATAATATATTCCTTATATATCATCCAAATATTTTCGAAAAATACGTAGATAAACTCGAATTAAAAAATACTTATCTTTTGACACAAATATATTGGGGGTTATACAGTGTTAAAAGAATAATAGAACTTGTTAAATATTTTATATTATACTTACTTCTTTTTGGTACATTAAAATATGCATAATATTATTAATCAATTAATTATATACATATATATTAATTATTAATTAATATAAATAACATGCAGGTTACAACTAATAATATTAATTTGATAATAATTGTTATAACTTATTTTTGATAAGGAACAGATACAAATATGTAATTAAGTTAATTGTTTAAGTTAATAATTCTAAATTTACCATATAATTCATTATGTTCCATTTTATCAATTTCGATTTGATTTTTTCTAAATACAATTATCATTCTAAATATCTACACATTTTCAAATAACAAAACTAAATATAATGCACTGCGAGAAAAAGAATATTTAATTTATATATAATTTGTATATTTGGTACTGGTACTTTGTTGTAGACATTTGTTTACAAGTATATTATAGCATATTGAGAATATGATTAAATACTTTCACACAAGATCTCCCAATTTTATAATATTTTTATAAAACTTAACATGTTCTCATTGTTCCCGTTGTTTTAATTAATATGTACCTATTAGTAATCAGTAATCACTAATCCTACAGTTTGAACCCTTAACAAAACGTATTTTATTCATTGCTGTTTTACTAATTTTGCTTTAAATTAATTCAATATTGGATAAATTCTTCGCTTTGCTCGTGTAATCTACATTTTTCTTGTATTGATTCATAACATTTATATTTGAAAATTGTAATAATTTTAATCAACAATGTATACTTATTAAAAATAGTATAATTTATTCGTTAATTTCTAATATTATATAGTTAGGCACTAAAAACAAGTTTAATTAAAAAAAAAAAATAGTAACGTAGTTATTTTTTGAAATATTTTTATTTTGTACACTTGTTTATTATGTTGTACCTTATTTTGGTAATTAAAAAAGTAGGTTCATAGTTACATTATTAATTCATTCCTATAGAGTCTATAGTCACAATTGATAAGTCTATAGTATAGACTCATTTTAAAAATTATCAAAATCCATATAATATCAAGTTAAAATTTCATTCATTCGTAATTCTACACATTTTATTGACATTTTTTAAGAAAATAATAACTCTACCATAAATATTTTTTTAATTTATTATATACTATACTTAATAGTAGGCAATTATGTTGTGTTTATTTTATTATATAATAGCATGAATGTGCATGATTTTCATTTTTTTTGTTTGGTTTTTTTCCTGTCTACAATGGATCAGCGCTTTCAGGTTCCCACCGAAGTGCCCCGCAAGGATCTGTTCTTCAATGTGGTTACGAGTGGTAAGAACCGCACATTGACTCTGGAGGGTGGTGGTGTTAACGCTACCGTGGTCCAAGCTAATTTAGCAGCTACCAACGGCATCATACACATCATTGACCACGTACTGGGTATTCCATCATCGACTGTAGACCGCAAACTGGCCACTGACCCCACGCTCAAGTAAGTTACCACGGTGATAGCTGTGTGATGTCTCATTGTACGTACAGCAAAAAATCATATATTATACTATTAATGTATAACATTGTTAAATTTTCATGAAAAAAAAAATATTTATTCTATGTATTTGTTAGTGTAGCATATTATTCTGATCTACAAACTGCAAGCGATGTAGTTAACGAAATTTTAAGTTATAAATTATAATTAAAGTTTGCAATATTAATTTATTATAGTGAAACCAACTATCTTGGCCAAGTTTCCTCGCTTAACGACCAACTAGGTGATGTTCAAAAAAGATTCACTTATTTTGTGCCGAGAGACTTTGCTTGGAAAAGGTTGGCAATCGATAACCCGTCAGTATACAAAAAATTGTTCATGCCCGAATATTCGAACATTGTAAGTAAATAATACATAGTAGCAAAATAATCTCATTTTTTGTGAAGTAGTGAATATTTGTAGTACCATATTATGACTTTTGTTTAACTTTCGTATGTTTAATTTTCTTGTGTGTAGGCCCGTCAAATTTTGGAACGCCATTTGATCATTGCGGATAAAGCATTTACAATGGACGATTTAAGGAAAGAAGCCAATAATAATTACAACTTGTCTGTCAAACTTCCTACTGTACGCGATGTTTCCATGTACATAAAAATCAAAGACTCTGCTGAAGGTATTACGATCAAAAACTGAATAAAACTTAAAAATTAATGATTAATAATTTATTAAGCTTACATTATAATATAGTTTTTTCTAATTTACATTTCTCAACCATTAGTTATTCTTTGAAAACTATATAGCACGTAATTATATTATTTTTAAACCAGGATTTCTACCCCCAAACAAAAAAAAGTATTATTTATTTCATTAATTTTATTTTTTTTTTTACATGTATTACCTTTTGTTAAGAAAATAGAAAACATTATTTACTTTCATTTAAAATGTTATAATATTGCGTTTCATGATAAGTTACGTATTAAATTGGTACGTTGAAGTTCATACTTAATAATAAAATTTATCTGAAATTGATTAATTACACATGGATAAAATCTTAGAAGTATTAAGTATGTATTCATTTTTAATTTTTTGAATAATATTTTTAAAATGTATGCCAAAATAGAATATTCGTCAGAATGTTTGATTTAAAAAAATCGAAATTTTGACGAGTAGTTATAATTTATGAGTGATGGCTATTAAACTATTTGTCAGAAATTTGATTTGTATACATTAAAAATAATCTAAAAATAATATTCGGCTTTGTAATATGAAACTAAAAATTATGTGAAACAAATATTTTAAAAAAATTTTAATAATTATAAATTTATAAAATAATGAGTTTAGGTACTTGAAAAAAAATCACTGTATATTACCAGCAGTATTTGTTACTTATAATATAATAAATAATTATAATATCACTTTAATACAAATTTAATTCCATTCTAAATCTTATGATTCTTTATTTAATGATGAACATACCTATTATATTATTTTGTTATAGTTTAATATAGAAATAAAATGTTTTTACATAAATATATTTTATGTAAAATATATTGTTTTTATTTTTATTTTCAAACTGATTAAATATTAAAATAATAATAATTTTTTTAGGTTACTCAATTGAATGGCGTAATGAATGGATACATGTCCACCGTTCTGATGTCCGTTGCACTAATGGTATCATACACGTAATTGATAAAGTTTTGATTGATGACAATGACATTGATGTGAATGCTGCTATTGCTACCAAGTCAATGACTGCATTGGTGTTGGTTATGGCCCAATGCCTTGTGTTCTACTATTTCAACTAGTCAATTCTACTCAGCAGGCGTGTCTTGTATGTGGAATACGCTAAGATGCGTTTAACGGTTGATCATAAGGTTCCCACCCTGTTGTTTCCACTAAATACATAGGATCTACTGATAACATTTACATTTTCAAATATTATCCTCTTTCCTCATACGACACGTTTGGTTTTTATAAAGTGAAAATTAGTTCTCATTTGAATTGTATCCAATTCTAAAACGGACAATGTATTTTTATTTCCTATAACATTTAAGTTTTTATTAAGTAATTTCCCTTCAAGATTTTTTTTATTGTAAGCTTGTGCCTGATTAGTTTTATATACATAAATATATAATATATATCTCGTGTATATATAGTATATATATGTCATGTGTATGTGTAATTTTATTTTATTCTTTGCATCTGATAAAGTCTTATTATTTCAATATTTTCTCTTTAATATTGATAGTAGTATTATAGTTCTGTTTATCCAAGAAAGAGAAATAATTTTGATTATATTTCAAACAGTATTTGCTTTTAAAGCTACACATCAATGCATTTCAGTAAATGCTTCAATTTAACAATACCATATTACTAAAAAATCTTAAATGTATTCCCTGTAACATCCTATTCTTTCCTTTAAAAATATTAAATTTTACATAAGAATTTTAGTATAAAAATTTAAAATGGGTAAAAGTCAATGTGGTTTATTAAAATCAAAAGTAAAACGCATAAATGAGTCTGACAAAACAAGATTTCGAGTATTTCACATGTTAGGAATATAATTTTTTTTTTTAGATCAAAATATTGATTTGTAAATACTGAACATGGTATAACTATAGGACTTAATAGTATTAAAAAAAAAAAATTATATTTAATTATGTATGCCTTACGATAGTTCAAAGTAAATAATTTGTTATTCGTTAAATATTATTTTAAAAAAAAAAAAAGACATAACTAGAATTAATAATAATTATCCATATAGGTTCATCTTAATCATATTCTATTGATATATATTATAAGTTATATATTTATACATGTGTAAATTGTAATTTGAGAATCATTTAATAGGAGAATTAATATATAATAGAAAATAATCTTGTTGAATTTATACAAAAATTTTACGAAAATATATTAATCTCGTCCTTTCATTGAATAATTATGATATTATAACGATAATAATAATTAATTATATTATACTATAACACTCAATGAAAACTAATAATTAGTGCATTAATGCTTGGTGTCTATTTATATTTTCTACTGCTGTTCAAGTGGAAAATATAAACCAAAATTGTAGTTTTTTTTTTTATTATTTAGAAAAACGATTGTTCATATTATATTTAATGGCTAAGAAACGAAATTAAGAGTAAAGACAATTAATTGGTAATTTTGATATTGTATAGAAGAAAAAAACTGTGAACTGCTTCATCTAAATAAGATTGTAAATGGACGCAAATTTTTGTTGAATAAAAAACGACCGTCTTTGTTTATATTTTATTAACAATTTAATAAATGTATATATTAGGTTTATGTGTTAAACAATTTTTTTTTTTGTAATGACGGTTGAAGTCCCACTGCTATTATTTTTCTGTGTACCATAATTTTATTATTTTATATTTTTTCCTTATTAATTTATATTAAACATAATTTCAACAACGTGCACCAACTAATAATATTCCATATTATATAACATACATATATTACATTCAATATGATGTAATATGCATAATTTTTTTTTTAGTTGCATTATCCATTTAATAAGTGTAATGTGTATACAATGTTTTGGCACCAAGGCTTGTGGTAAATGAATGAATTTTGGTCCGTTATATTATTATGTGTTTGCGCCAAGTTTCTAATATTACACTCTTAAATCATAATACTTTTAATGTATATTTTTTTTTCAAGTGCTCGCAATGTTATCTTTATAATTATCTACTGCGTACATAATATAATATGTAATCTTGTTTTTTTTTTTTTAAACAATAAAGTATCGATATTACAATTATCAATCAGAGATGTTACATGGGTAAACCAATTTTAATATTCTACCTTTACTTTTGTTCGGTTATATTGTTTAACGACTTATTCTCATTGAAAAAAAACTGTGAATTATTTAATACGATAGTGGTATCAATGTATCATTGTATCAATCGTTTGACCGGTGTGTAGTTTTTCTTAAAACTAGAAAAATATTAAAAATCAGGAGATTAATGAAATTAAAATGTTGAACGTTAATATTTTCAGAAAAATGAACTTTACAAAATGGATATTTTCAATTTTTTTGAATATAATTAAATTAAAAATATATTTTTTAACTTTTTTACTGAAATATTTGTAGTTCTCTTCCCTGTGAATCTTATTACAAACCAGAATTATGATATTCCATTATTTTAGGAGATATCACAATGTGTAAATCTTCATGCGACATTCTGTATATGTTTAAAATTTTAAATTCAAATGTTTATGAAATGGAATTGTGCTTATGTATACCAAATATTTTTAAATTGCTATGGTAAAAAGTTATAGGTAAGGCATTTTATATTACATTTTTAAGTTTTATGACCAAGCCTAAACATTTTTATGAACACTCGATGGCCGAAAGAATGAAGAAAGTTTCAAATGCATGTAGTTTAAAATTAATCTATGTATTTAAAAAAAAAACTATGGTGTATATAAAATGATAATTTAGGACAGTAATAATTCAACTAAAAATGTAGATCTGTCACTTTACACACACATATATATACTCCAGTTGACAAGTTATCAATATTTATGATTATTGGCGAATCCAGGGGGGGAACACAGTAATAGGTACTATCCCCCTATCAATGGACAACAGAAAAATTTGAAATGCTCATTTTTGTATTTTTATATTCATATGATTTTAAAAATAAAATAAATACCTATATAATAGCCGAACAGTTAATTTTGAAACTTTATTCATATATTTTATATAAATTTAATATATAATTTATAATTAATTTACTAAAAATATAAATAATGTGCCTCACTTAAAAAAAATTCTGGATCCGCCGTTGCTTCTGACAATAAATGATCAATTAACATTTATTTAATTAAGAATTAATTTTAACCAATTTAATTAATATAAATTTATGTTTTTCTTTAAATTAAAGTTGTACTTATGAGGTATAACAATCAAATTATATTCTATACAGGATACAGCTAATAATATATACCCATAGGGCTTATTATTATTTTAATACTACCCTTAAATTTAGGACAAAGTTTTTATTCGCTGGATTTTTATTCGACACTTAATGCATATCTATTATAATTATAAAACATAAGAATTTGGTTGAAAAGTGTTTATTAGAGATCCATAAAAATAAAATTATAAAGCACTTTTTTTTAGTTATCATAAAATTATTTACAGAACTAATAATGTACATTTATACTCATTACTCTGCACCTAATAAAATTAATGAAATCACTATATAGTATTTTAATCGCAATTAACGCAATTAACAATCAAACAAATAATCAGTGGTCCACTGTATGTTATATGCGGAAACACTGAATTGAAGATAATATTAAACGGTAAAAGTATATTTTATATTATTGATCACTGCAATAATGCGGATGTATTAAATATATTATCTATTATAGTGTAAATAGTATATCTGCTAATTATATCTTTAATCGCACGTGTTTAAAACAAAAAAAGTTAAATGTAAAAATTTTATTTTAAGCTATCACCATATGTCCACAAAAGTAATAACATATTTACAGTTATAAATGTTATATTAATTATTCTATAATAGGCCCAGGGGATATGCCACTCAATGTCAGCCACCAATGTTAGCCACAAATAGTCTATGACTCCAAGAAAAAGCCCATATTTTTTGTATACCGTATTGAACGTCATTTTATCCTTCAGATGACTTATCATTAATACATTTTTATTGCCAAACTTAAATTTTAAATGATATAACAATTCTTTTCTATAAAATTAATAATAATAAGTTTTAAATTTTGTTTCAAAATATAATTTATAGGTCCCAGGAAATAAATATTGAACAATTTCGGAATATAAAAGTTAAATTAGTTCGAAACCTATATATTCTAGTAAATAATTGATAAAAAGTTAGTTACAAATTGATAGGTAGGTAACTTAATGTTGAGTTTCAAATTTTTATGTACCTATAAAAAATGAATTGTTATTAATCAAACCAGAGTTTATTAAATGGTTATGATTTATAAAGCTACATAAATATTAATCGCGTAAACTTCATAATTTTTAAATAAAACATTTATTTTATTATAACTTGTATTGAATATTCAAACAAGTTCGATTTGATTAATTAAATGTAACTTATTATTATTATGATAACAAGACCAAAATTCTTTTAATTATTTATCATTGTTATAATTTATGGTTATTATAGTTTATCAATAAGTGTGCGCAGACTTCATTAATAGATTATGCAACATAAAATAAAGTGGCAAGTAGGTAATAGCCAATAGGTATGTTACCGCTTTTCTTGTATAGAAGGTGTTGACTGTTGAGTGTACCTCGGTGTACCTATGTCACTGTAAATTGTAATGTATATGTAGGAACTAGGAACTCGTTAGATTGAATTAATTTTTATCCAAAATACCGTAATATATATAAATAATTATCATTTGTTATAAATTATAATAGTATTATAATATTTTAATATATTTATATACTTATCTTATCTATAAATATTAAATGCTAGGTATATAAATTATTGTGGGTTTGTTAACACTCAATAATCTCAGAATGTAGGAAATCACAAACGCTATGGAAACTTATATTCATTATTCACATATGACATATTAGTATGTTACGTTCGATTGGTACTCCCGTTGGTTTTTGTTTTGGTTTGGTGCTATCGCCAAAAAAAATTCTTTATGAGTAAAACAACATTTTCAAGGTCAATATCGACCTAATGTAGAATAGGTTCATGTTATAAATAGACCATACCTAGATAGATTAAAATTAATCTAAATAATTAGAAACATTTTTAGTGAATAGTAAATTATAATATACGTAAAAAAGTTAGTCCCCTATAGATATATTTTAGACACTGAATAATATTTTTGAATTACGACGAAATAACTAAATTAATTATTTTTATTTACAATTCCAATTTCGTTATTTGGGATTCAAAATTAAAATATCTATAAAAGAATTTAGATAGTATTTTTTTTTAGATTTTTTGGGTTTCAATTTCAATAAGAATTAGGTATTTATAAAAAAAAAATGTATTAAATTTGAACTTAAATTATTAAAATTAAAAATATATGCATTATTTGTTGAATTTTATCGAAATTTGAATTTAAAATAATAATAAAAAAAAATACATGCTTAATATCATACTAATATATTTTTAATATTTTTAAAAAACTGCTGTAGATACTAACAGTTTATATGGGATCTCGCGAGCTTTTTGACAAAGCTTAAAATTTGTTACTTTCAAATTCCTGTAAAATATTTAGCTTTAAGCCAACAACCATTTATAAATTAAGTCAATATATTTTAAAAATTATGTTGGATACAAAAAATTAACATTTAAATAACAATGAAATGTATCAACTGTTTCAAAAAACTTACCAAAAAAAATTAAATTCGTTATTTTATTGTGAATACCTATCTAATTTTATCAAAATTTAAATTGCAGGCATTCATAACAAATGTTTGTAGAATTTCGCACAATTTTTTCGTAAGAAAAATGTATATAATCTTGAATGAAATTTCCAAACCATAATTATGAATTACAATGATATTTTTTAAATTATTAAGAAAATTGTTACGAATTTTTTAGGATTGGTAAATTGGGTCCCGAATGACATTTATCGGTTAATTGGATCCCGGAAAAAAAGATAGTAAGCAAATCGAGTCCAAGGAAAAAAAATTATAAATTTTTAAAAGGTAGTTAATAATATTTATTAGAAAATAATTCATTAATAAGTATATTTTATAATATTATGGTACTCGTATAATCTAAAGTAAAAACGGGATCTAACTAACTACTACTTTTTTTCACAAAAATCAAGGACCAAATTTATCTAGGCCCGAATCATTTATTTTTATTCCTCTCTTGCCCAAAAGCATCATTTTGATACCAAAAAAATATTTTAAAGCTGAAAAGTACCTAATAATTTTTACTGTTTTAAAAATAAATGATACAGGTTCACGAAAATACTTATAATCATAAATTCTATACATTTATCAATACATGCTCCATTCAAATTCAATGATGGCCCTAAAAAATCGTTAAATTTATTCTGAAAAAAAAAACAGTTCAGTAATAAAATGGAAATTTATATTTTGTTGTTTATTATGTACTCTTACAACTTACAATTTGTGGATTTTATATTTTTATGTATCCTTTTGTCCTTTATAAACATTTCTTTTTGAATCTT
Organism: Schizaphis graminum; assembly: GCA_020882235.1. Taxonomy (NCBI): domain Eukaryota; kingdom Metazoa; phylum Arthropoda; class Insecta; order Hemiptera; family Aphididae; genus Schizaphis; species Schizaphis graminum. Next base: position 93,157,826 of record CM037032.1, read on the forward strand.
AAACATGATTATTAGCTCAGATTATAATTTGGGTAATTTAATTACTCTAAATATGTTTTAGGTAGAACCGTGTATAAAACTATAAATATATTAATTTATCCAATAGAATTTTTACAATTTTTAAGTACATACGGATTTCAGCACATTGGCATAATATAACCATCCTTTTCATGTACCTATTAGTATTATAATGATTAAAAAAACTACATCTTTTTATAAGTCTTTATTCATTATTTTTGAGGTGAGACTGTTAGAGAATCTAATCAGAGTAAATAAATTAAATATGCAACATAAATACATAATGTAATTTTAACTTAAAAAATAAATAGGTTATGTAGGTACATAACTTATGTTGATGATCATGTAAATAATTCATTATAAGTAACCAACATTAATTGAGAATTAAAATAGATTTTAAGATTCCGGAAGTGAGTATAATGTATATTTTCAAAGTTCAATTAACTGTTATTGGAAATATAATTGGTTTTAATCAAAACTCAAAAGTAATATTCATATTTAAGTTGCAGGTACCTATATTGAATATTCGGTTTAAATAAAGAATGTGGGTCAGTAAAAATGTGTGTTATGAGTTATGAACATAATTTATATGAAATGATTGATTTCAAAGTTGAAAGAACAGAAATAATGCATGTATATTGAATACTTACTAATAGGAAGTCATAAGTAAACATAAAAAATAAATTAATAAAGATTATAATATTTTATTTAACTAATGGACATAGGTACCTAAACAATAAGTTCTAGATTTCATTAATTTAAGATCTTCAAAACATATTCGTTGAACAGGTTTACCTAGGGTTATACTCTTTTACTAATATTTTTTTTGTTCATATAAACATTAGAGGTAAACAAAGAATTCACTACCTACTTTCGTTTTCATAAACATATGATTTTAAATATTTTGTAAATATATTTAAATTTAATTGAGTTTGAATTTCTTAACCTGTTTAATATTGTAAATAATATTATTATGCCAATTTAATAATAACTCAACAAAATAATTAAAGTTACTATATTTATAAGCTAAAATATGGACAAATTGTAGTACGTATTTTAATTAATAATTCAAGAGACCTAAAGGCAAACACTAAAAGGATATTTTTACACTTATTACCAGTAAATACTTACGTTTAAATATTTTGCGTATTCCAACGAATTTAATGAAATACCTATTTGGAGAAATCCTTGCTCTCGAGAGAATTAATGAGAAGTTGAAAGGTTTAAATCAAATTATGTTTTAATTAAAGCAATTAATTTAAACAACACAATAAATAGCTAGTTGTTTTAAATACTTATCTCGATAAAACAATATATTATTATACTTTTGAATTTTATTTTAAGTGTTAATTTGTTGTTATTTGTTTTTAATAATATCTAATAATATATTTTTCATCTTTGTTTCAAAAATAAAAAACATAATTTTAAATGTCGTTATAATATGTACATAATATTATCATTTTATAAGCTAAAGAGTAAAGATATTCACCTTTAGGATTACTATGTTAATGCAATTTAACAATATTAAGGCACCACCCATCTATTTATGTTTACAGTATCTACAACTGTATTATTGTCTGTATTTATTAAATTAGATTATTTTATATAAGTATGATCTTCACTAAAAAAAGTTTATACGCATAATGGATGAAAATATTTCAATTTTTAACCTATTCATAATTTATCTGACTACGTAGGTATAATGGACGATTTGAATAATTATTTAAATTATTTAATGTTGATCGTGATGCACCAGGAATGATAATTTGCATTCCACGAGGTCGATTAATTTTTTGGGTGCTAATAGAATTCACAAAAATTGTATGAGTCAAATATCTATATATACTTCCGATGTGTTGAGAATTGCATCCGGTTCTCAATGTGCAATGGTTCCATCAACGGTACGTCCGCAATGTAGTGCAATGTGCCTGATGTGTTTTCAAAATGGGATCTCAGGTCAACTGCAATCTAATGATATTTTACTACAATTTTCTGTTAGGAATACTTGGATGTAATTCGTTTAACAACTAATGAATCTAGAATTAGTACGGACGTATCCAATAAGAGATACAAAGAAAATATTATTTCAAAACGAATTGCTTAATGAAAAAAAAATAGTTTTTGAATATTTAATGTAACGTAGGTAGATAAATATTTTTTTTTGTATATAATAGGTTTATCTTTATATTATGTATAGACAGGATAGAGTATCCTAACTTTTAGTGTGGGGAACACAGACATATTATAAATAATCATTGTATATTGCCGATTTTTAAAATTTAATATAGTAGGTATCGTTTTAACTTTTAAGTCCTCAATGATAGCGACTTGTGGTTAAACCAGGGTTTCGGATACTTTTTGTATAAATAGCCACTTTATCAAAGAATCGAAGTCATAATTTTCAAGAAGTCAACATTGGTTAGGATATGCATAGTACAAAAATTACAAATATGAAATCATATATTTCATTGGGAATTGGCAGGCTTTAAAAACATATAATTAAGTCTAGAATTTAGAAATCCTTTATTTCATTATAATATAACATTATCGAATTTTAATTTATATTTTACGGATCTCGATATTGATGCATACACCAAAGAGTCGCAGATTGCTCGTTAAAAAGCTACAGCCCTGCAGGTTTCCAATTCCTGGATTACACTATAATATACGTTATATATCACATATGTGATACACGAAAAAACGTATGAGAACCTCTGTCATCTACGTCAGATATAAGATACCTATGACTATAAGCGTAGTATGTATGATAATGTCCGAATAACTATTAAAGTACAATATAGCATCAGTAATCATCGGTTTAATAAAATCATAATGTGTTTTGAATGTTATCAATTGTGCATGTAAATTATACGTCTTCCAAATAATTATTTTCAAGTGATTATTATAGTGTAGCAATGGTAAGGTCAATATAAGGAAAATATGTTTGAATTGTGAATTATATGTAACTAGTCGTATTTTAAATATTTCAAAAGAGAATATTTAATAAAAACTGATAAATTTGTGATACAATATAAGTTATAACATACGCAGTGGTGATGCTTTACAGTGTTAATGGGAGGGGGGGGGTGAACATTTTTTACATTCATACATCTAACATTTTATTTTCCGTTGACCGTTCATAGGTACATGGCTCATGTAACATGAGAAGTAATTTTATGTTCTATAATCTATACTTTGTATACATGTATGACTTATTATATTCTATGTATCATAAATGTTTTATTATTTGATTACTACAATATATGATGGCTATTAAAGTTATTTTGTAACATATATACGTATTTACACTGGTCGAGAGGATGGTCGGGAGACCGCCGTAATACTACCACTAATAACTGGACGCATATTATATGAACCAACAAGTTTTACCGTTGAAGTTTGATTTACATATGTTTCATGTGTGTTAAACATAATGCGTGAATATTTCTTTCATATTGATTATTTGATTATATCTATACTTTTTTTCTCGTATTTTCCTTTGATATATTTTATAAAATCTTGTAAAATATAATTGATTTCGTCAATACAAATTCAGCTATCACAGACATTTTTAGTTGTTCAATGAAAATACGATTTTATAATAAACACGCACATCACTTTTTAGGTATCATATAAAATGTATATTATATACCATTTTAGAATTTTTTCCTAATCCTTTTCAAAAATTCTTATTAAAATCTTAGGTCATCAGTGAAAATATTTAGAGTTTGTTACGTTTTATGTAAAATATACTGTACCTATGGAACTACTAACTACTTAAAAAAAAATTAGTTTTAAAATCTGCTAGAAGTAAATTAAAACTCAGGTATTATTTATATATATATATATATACTTAGCAAAAATAACTCAATAGTAAAGATATTTAATTAAATATTTAATGTATGAAATTAATAGATATTTGATTTCATACATACCTAACCAATAATACTTGCTGTGAATTAATAGAGACAAAGATGTACAATTGATTGTAAAATATAAAAAAAAATTCGAAATGTATCGGGTTACTAGTTGGTATGAAATGAAAATAATTATATTGATTAAAACAATTGGTCAAGGTAATTGATATTTTAATAATAATAATACTAATAGGTAGGAAATATCTCTGCTTGAAAAATTCAAATATCCAACTGTTACCTAAATTGTTTTCATTCAAGGTCGGTCATGGTCAAAAATAGTCTTTATAGTTATTTTAGTAATATATATATATATATATATATTATATATATCATAATATTTTTTGTATTTAACAGAAATGCACAATACCAGTCGAGGCTAATAATTGATGTTTTGAATCTTTGTACTTACCATCGTATTATATACAGAAGGTCGTTTTGAGTAATCAATGTCGGGATAATCCATACAAACTTTTTGATTTAAAAAGTAAAAATGTATACTAGGTATATAGATGTTAAAAAGCATATGAAGGTTAATGACACGGTCTTTATTTTGCAATAAGAAATAATATAGTTTATTTGGTTTCGCATTACAAATATTAAGGAATTTCCAAGTCATTTTTATTGAATGAATAATGAAGGATAAAATAAATTCATTATATTATTGTTTATAAATCTGTATGCTTGCCAGGTATTTGTCACGACATTCATTTAGTTATTGGAGAGTTCACCGTGATAAGTTTCTATCGTCATCCGTCCTTGTTCCTAAATAGTGGACTTACACATTTTAAATGTTGAACAAACAAGTTCAAATTGTACACTTCAACTTCAACGATGTTATTTCTTTTTTATATTCAATGTACCTGTTACCTACCTAGTACCTATATTGTATAGGTACCTGCAACCTACTGTAATTTCGTCAGTTTAATTAAAAAATGTAAATATCGCAATATTTATTCAAAAATATAACATGATTTATGTATATATAACTATGAATATATTATAATGTCTACTTCAAAACCAACAATAAAATAAAAACAATATTTTATGCTTTTGTAGTTGCTTCAATTTATTAAGAGAAAATATTTATAAGTTTAGAACTAATGAAATATATATTAACAATTAATATTAATAATAATATATTCTGTTTAATTCTTGACAAGTTTTTCCAATAGAAGGATTGTTCCAAATGTTACATACGAATTTATGACTCTATTATCAATGAATATATTTTTCTTTTAATAGTATTCTTATTATGTTTTAGATTTTTTGTAATGCGTAATATGGTTTTTTTCACAGTAGTCATTACGTATTGAATCAAAAAATTTTCTTCAATCTTCAAATTTTAGGGTAATTTCTGGTAGTACATTTGATTTTATTGTTACTTCAAGGAGATCAAAATTAAAAAAAAATCGTAGTTTTTTTAAGAAAAACTAACTAAAATGATGTTGTTAAAATATTAAAGTATTCGTCGTTTGGCTTAAAAATGTAATGCAAGGTTTTTCACAGGTTTTTATTACAATGATTTAAAAATATTTAAAATAATGTCAAATTTTTTTTTTTTTTATAGCAGTAAAGTATATTGAAATTTTAACAAAAAAATAGTAAATTTTTCTTCCATCAATTTCAGTCAATTTGTTGTACTTAATTAATTAAATGTTTATCCTAAATATATAAAAACTTAAATAATTTACTATAAAGTTATTATTATTATTTTATATGCACATTAAAATTTTCAAAATAACTAATGACTAATATATTCACATCATCGTACAATTAGTACATCAATATTGACTTATTTATATGCTATATTTTCAGCAATAATATTAGCTCAACAATAATAATAATTATATAATATAATATATTATAGACAGGGCCGTCCTTAGGATTTGCGAGGCCCAGGGCGAAAATACTTGTACATATTTTAGGTATTATATATTTATATCTATCTATATTATAAATAAATTATAATATGTTTATACAGGGTGATTGATTAAGCGTAAAAACACTCATTATTTCAAAAAGTATTCATGTTTTTGAAAACATTTTTTTACATAGTTTTAAGTCGTTAAAAATACTACGTTTTTATTAAAAAAATTATATTTTTAAATATTTTTTATCCTTATATTTTTTTAAGTTTTTTACTTTTTTGAATGACAACATAGGGTTTTAATTTCATATTCCAAAGCAGAATAATTTTCTGAGTATTTTGATACATAAAAATCGAATTTAGGGTGAGTATTTTATGAGTTATACGTATTTATAGTTTAATGTTTTCAAAAACATGAATACTTTTTGAAATAATGAGTGTTTACGCTTAATCAATCACCCCGTAGATTCTAATGATTCTATAAACATTAATGAAAACAATAATTCTTATCACACAAAAAATTTGGTAGGTACCTCCCTAATTATAATTAAAAAATGAGGGTTTTTTTTATAAAATATTATAATCTAGGTAAATAAAATAAAATAATTTTATATAGTAGACTCAAATACCATGTTTTTCTTTATTTACTCATATTATATAATTCATTAATCGTCCCTTAAAGATATTTATACAAATTTATTAAATCAATTATTATCTATTAGGTACTAATAAGTAATAACTAATAATAAGTAGATAATAACAATTCGACGAAAAGGACGGTCCGTAGCTGCTGCCTGTTACCCGCATCACCAAGGCTGATGTGTTACGATTACGAAAATATTGTATTATGGATAACGTTGAACCAACTTCGTTATTTTTATATAATATTTTTTCATATTTACAAATTAAGTATATAAAACATACAATTTAAATACTACGAAAAAAAAACAATTAAAAAAAACGCGAGGCCCCAAATTTAAGCAAAAAGCGCGAGGCCCAGGGCCTGGGCCCTGCTCGCCCCCCCCTAAGGACGGCCCTGATTATAGAATATGTATAATGTAAGAAATAGATGGCGATTCGCCCCTCTCGCCCTTTCTTTAGATTCGTTTATTATTGAATGCCAAATTTAACATACACTCAAAGCTTACTATAAAAAGCCTACACCTACAACTAATTGAATTCGTTGGTTTTTTTTTATATTCATCATACACGTCTTTTATGAATGAATTTAAGTTTTTAAAATAAATAATCATAATCTGTAAACATATATTTACTTAGTATCTTATTTTGGATGTGATGCTGAATTGTACTTTTAAAATCGAATAGGTATTAAATATTAAAATATACTATAATTATTATTGTAATAATAATTTATTATTTACTATATTTTATTCTCCATACTTTATTATTATTAGGGTGCTAATAATACATTATTAAAGTATTTAACACATATTTAAATATTATACAAACTGATGTCTTACAAAGTGTTAAACGTTTTTCAAGGTACGCGCATCTGTCATGTTTGGCTAATAATACAAGTTTTTTAGTACTTAGGTATACATAATAATTTTTATTATTACTAATAACCGTTCTCCCGGATCTTATATTCAAGGTTAAGGCAACACTGCATCGACACATCATTATATGCACTATGATGCTTGTGTTGTAGGCAGTGTAAATTACCTATATTGCGAATGTCTGACTCAATTTAGTAAATTTGCCAATAAATCTATACAAACAAAAATACAATTTGTAATTGACTCATTATTAATTTTAGCTTAAAAAATCTAGAATAAACATTAATAACTTCTGGGTAAGTTAAATTCTTAAATGGTTCATCACTTGACCTCTACACGCGTGTCTAAAAATGGCTGATGAATGTTAAGTGTTTCAAGATGATTGTTTAATTATTTCTGCCCCCTGAAGAAAGAATAATTTATACTCCCTAAATAGCACTTAATGGCCTTGACATGAAGACAAGTGCGTAATAAACACTAGAATACAAAATATGTGATCAATAATAATTAATATGATATAACTTCAATCTTGTTCAGTCCAATATGATTTTATTGAAAATTCTAGGGTGTTACCTACTGTTGTTGCCAAACAGTGGCTTATAAATACAATGTGTCAATGTCTATGCTTAAATTTAATTTTTAACGCCTATTGTTAATCGTAATACCTAACTACTTACAGTACTTACAATGTAAGTTTTAAATGCAGTATAGTTATTATACCAATTGTGATTTATTCATATAAATAGATAACGTGGTAATTTAAATTTAATACATTTGTTATTAGCTGCATGTTTATACAGTTTACGATCAGCATAAATTCAATTACTTATACAAATGGATTATTAGTTTAGCTATATTGAATAAATTCATATGAACACACTTTTTAATGCATATTATTACAAATTATTACATTATTATATTTTATTACTTAACATATTTTTTTTATTATAAACTTATAAACCGTATATCTGCAGAACATAAATATTTTTATATTTCCATAGCACGAGTATGTATATTTTTTTTAAATAATACTAAATACAAATTTATTTTATGAACTTATTTAAAATAAGAAGCTATTTGAAAAGTGCAATACACTATAATATAATGTTTGAGGGATACAACCATGAACTATTATAACGATTAAAAGTGTTATTGATAGCAACTTAATACAATATTCATAAAATCCATATTGTTTTATTGCCAATTTCATATTATACCGTAACACATAATATACATGAAGTATTGTATACACGATATTATTAAACACGACGTGATGTCTAAAATACTATATCGGATTTGAGAGATACTCGTTTCGTCGAAATTAAAATTATCAACTGACATCGGGTATTGATGGAAAGTACATTTTCACTGAAATGCGGTTAGATGTACATCAAAAGTAATGACCGAGTCGATTTATAGCTTAAAAATAAAAATAAATAACGTTTCCTTGCTTTCGATAGTGGTTGGTTAAAATCACAATAAATTACGAGATTCATCAGTTTTAAAATTACTGTCAGCTTGATAGTTGACACGGTGGTTTTGATCTGCGGATTTTGGACGTTTTCCGTGGTCAAATTATCGTAACAGTTTCACCTGCGACACTTTCGGTTAAAACACCGCTAAGAAAATTATTTAAGTATATGATTGAATAAATATATTGACGGATCTTGTACAGTTCTGCAGAGTTATAATTACACGCGTTCTTCATGTTTAATAAATTGTAAAATAAAATTATCATTTATGTAATTAGGATCATTTGAATATGTAATTAATATTATTCTGGATATTTTACCAAAGATATCGAGCTACAATAGACTCAAATTATTGGGCTAACCTAATTTCTAGTGTTGTTTTTTTTTTAAATCTAAAACACTTATTTTTTTTATTTCACTAAATATAGCCAATATAGGCGTGTGAAAATAAAACAAAAGCATAGATTTAGCAGTTAGTATGGTTATAAAATATAATATCACTTATATTTGTTTTGAAAATATTTTTAAAATCATAATATAATATTATTATGTGTGTATTTCCCGTAATCATGAAACGACGATAGTTTTGATTATTTTATTTACGTAATTTTAACTCTACTTAAATATAATATTATGGTTAACGAGTGACGGCTGTCTCCTGCAGTTATTAAAAATGCACTGATTTCGGAACACTAACCCAGCTAACATAATGTCAGATATTGACGTTCACGGTCTGTTAACTAGAATATACTCGCATATTCCTCGTGTGTATAGAATATAGATAACGTCCAAGATTACGCGTTATGGCCATTTAGGACTGTTCGTCATGACATGTTTTAATCGATTACTCGGTGTGTTCGATTCGCCGTTAACGTACACACATGTTATATTATTGTATTATAAAATAATTTGCAATGCATAATATAACATAATAATATACGTCATATTATACAGATCAGAATACACACACACACAAACAAATAGTGAAAAGAACTTAACAAAACTAACACATTTAATAGCTTTTTAAGAGATATATGGCGAAAGTTTTTTTAAATTAAATATATTTTTTATTAACGATAACTTTTATAGTTTAAATTAAATTTTGGTAATATTATATGACATGTACGCCAAATTACTAAATTTTTGTTTGCTGATATTGCCGTCTGTTACTATTGTTAAAGTAATTATTAATCTTTCAGTGTATTCATATCGAGATGCAGGTATTTTATCAGATACCTAAATAGGCTAAGTAAAAGAATTATAAAATATAAGTATATATCTGGTGTTATATGCATAAAAATGGATAAAGCGCATACGACAAATTGAGATGACTGCATGTGACCTTTGGGAAGTTTGTAGTCCGCTACGTGCAAACTCTGATATAACGAATATAATGTTGTTTATATATATTACATTACGTATAGAGAAAACCAGGAAAACAATGATGAACAAAGTATTGTAAGATAGACATATGTTATTTAAAATTTTAAGTAATAATACATAATTATGTTGTAAATACGTGAAATTGGTACATGAATCATGCATATATTATGTTTTATACGTGTATCTATATAGTCTCAAAATATCATAATAAAATACGTGATATCAGAAAACTGTTATTTTAGTGGGAAATACTGAAGTCTAAAATAATACTGAATCAACAGGTATATAACTAAATTTGTGGAAAAAATTATTATCTATTTTCGAAAAAAGTGTTAGTTAAGATGAGGTATTATATATTATATGTAATTGTATAAAAGTAATTATTAAAAATAACAATATAACTAGTGAGTAAAAAATATTTAATAGTATATATAATTAAAATTGTAAATATATACATATTCTTTAATTAATGGTCTAAAAAAAAGAACGACTGAATAAGCCATTATAGTTATGTACACTTTTTTTTAAATCGTATTGCCTACATAGTTCTATATACGAGCAGAAATTTTACAGATAAGAAGGGTAGCTGCCAATTCGTTCCGTGGTTGTTGACATTGGAACAAAAGGAAAATCGTTTAACGATTTGTCAAGGCCTTAAAAATCGATCTGCTGATATTAATTTCATAAAAAAACATCATCACAGGGGATGAGACATGGCTTTATGGGTACGATAAATCTGCGCATAAAGGACAACGGTTTCAAGATGTAGAGGAAATTAAAGTGAATACACCAACAGAATTCAAAGCCATAACTTTAGAACAATGCCAAAGGACTTTCGAAAAATAGCAAGATCGCTAATGGAACCACTGATGATATGTCTGGAGGAGAGTATTTTGAAGGCGATATATTTAAATAATATATAACTGCATTTTTGTAATTATTAAAAATAAAATCCTGGTACTTTTTGAATTGATCTCATACCTAGTTTAAAGTTTCTTGAAAATAATAATAAGTTTAGGCTGTTTTCAGGTTTGAGCCTTATAGTGCTGAATGTTGGTTATTTTGCATTCTTCGAGCTCTTCATTTTATACACGACGTTTTGTCAGTAAGTATTGACTGTTACTGTTACCTTGCAAGTTTCACATTTAGCCCATTAAGGTAGATCTTACTTTGATATCAAAAAACCATGTGTTATTTTAGTGTGTCTGACCCCTAGTCTTAAAAGGATTATTTTTTCTTTCATTTTGACGCCAGTTTGTTTATCATTTGATTTTGATAATGTTTTGAATTTGATTTTTTATGTCCATATAAATTGTGATCTGAAGAAGTGGTGTATTGTTTATTTCAAATGTCCTTTTGACTTCTTGATCTACAATATATATATTTATAATATTAAACTATTTTTGAGTCATTAAAGAACCACTTACCACTTAAACAATTATTATTTTCCCAAGGACTAAGGAGAGGGAACTAGTACTAAATATTTTTTGTTTTACGATAAAATAAAATTTAGAGTACCTACGTCGAGAGACAACTCATGTATAGCCGATTTTATTTGTATACTGCAATTGTCGACTTTCATGACTTTAAGAGGTCCCTAACTTCGGGTATAGCGGTTTCGCTTGCGTTATTCATAGTTCAGTGCCCCGGTTAGCCGTGCATCCGGGCAAATAAGCTCTATACTAGTAAACCGTTCGTCGCCGGTATAGAAATAGTGACTCATCATCCAACGGATCTCTGCAGCGGCGGCCACGAAAACCGTCTCAAGGTTTGACGAGGACGGCGGCAGAACAAACCGCGGTGATGACTCTCATCACTTTCTTCGGAAAGTATATAGAAATACGTAAATATATGTTTATTTATGTTTATCGTTTTACATGTTATATATATTTAATCGTCACGTCGGCCGCGATCGCATGATAATCATTACATTTTTTTCCTATTTCATTTATATAAATTTTACAAGATATTATATACCTACTATATATAGTAGGTATATATTATATTGACTTGCGGTCTTGCCGAGGGCGCGAAAATTTCACGTATTTAAACGAGTTTCTCGAAGTCGTGTTAGTATTATTCATGTCTCGAATTCGGTATCGCATACTACGTATGTGTTGGAGTTGCTGACACTGATCATATTTTTATTGTTGCGTCAAGTTCGGCCGCTGCGTGCGGGAATACCTTGCTGAGGCGTGACGTCATTCGGGTCTGCGTGGGCGACTTACGATTATGTGCATAATGCGTGTACACCGCGAGTTGCAGATGACGACTCGGGCGGCCTATAATCCTACGACATGCCTTATTTTTACCAGTTCGGTATTTTGATACAATGTATACACTATAGTAAACCACCTGCCTGTACATGTCCATAACGCGTCCGCTCGTCTGGCCCTCCCGACTGCAATATTATCGGTTCCGGCGGTTCGCGGATTGGTGGGAACGCGTTGGCTGCGATGACGTTCCCGGTGAAAGTGTTTCCGAAGGTGTTGTAATATTATTATTGCAAGCCGCCGCCGCGTGCGTCCAGCCGGCCATGGGATTTACCAGACGGACACCGCATTCCCGTGCTGCTATTACTACTACTACTACTACTACTACTACTACTACTACTACTACTATTACTACGACTGTTACAATTGCTGTGCTACCACAAGACCGACCGATCGGCACCGAACCGGACGCGCTTTGAAACGTTTCGTTAAGACACGTCCGTTGTAGTGATAAAACAGGTGAACCGATCGCACACGTGCTCCGCCGACGTTTTATTACAATTCTCAAACTTTGTCGCCACTGATCCAAAGTATTCACAAACCTGCCTACACGTGACACACGATCCCTAGATCATCACCGATTCGAACCGATAGGTAAGTCAAGATATTATCTATTATTAATCGCTCAATGTCATACAGGGTGATTGGTTTATTGAAATTCAAAATTCAACTTTCATTACTTCAAAAAGTATATTTTTTTATTTGAAAAAATGATTTTTTAACGCTTCTCTTTTTGAATGACATCATACACATTTAATTGCATATTCTAACACAGCAGATTTTTCTGGGAATTTCAATGTTTAAAAATCAAATTTACAACGACTATAATGAGTATAGTTTATCAGTTACATTTTAAAACTTATAATTTTTAACTTATAAGTGTTTAATGTTTAGATAAGCGGAATGTAGTAACGCAAGAGTTTCTCTTTCAACTAAACTTTAAATAAGCACTTATAAGTTGTAACTATAATCAAGAACTTCTTTGAAATTCCATTTAATACATTGAAGTTCTCTGAGAGATATTTTGCTTGTGAATATAAAATTAAAATGTACGCAAGTCATTAAAAAATTTAAAAACTTAAAAATAATAACAATAAAAAGTAGTTAATCATATTTTTTTTATGTACTATAGTAATGATTTAAAATTATTTTGAAATAATGAATGTTTGAATACTTAACTAGGAAAAAAAATAACCTGTTATTGGATGATTTTTTTCCGACTACTAAGTTAAACCATTATAGCGTTAGTGTTATAAACATGTTTTAATTTACCAATACAAATCAATAGTATATGTTTAATATTATTTATATAAGTAGTTATTAATTAATAATATTTATAATATAATCAGATAATTTCATATATACGTTAAATGGCGTACTTAATATATTAAGTTATATATCTAAAATATGAAAATATTACTTATAACCGCATATCCCAACGTATACTTTTACGTGGAAAAAATGTAGGTATCAGTTAGTTTGAATATTGGACTTGTATAAGTTCTAAGTAAACCGTTGATTTAATTTGTAATAATCAAAAACATCATGTGCTAATATATTATGAAATAAGGTAAATATACATATATTGTATGATATGTAAATATTTCTCAAAATAATAATATAATAGTAGCTAAATATTTTTTAATATTTAACAATGAACTGAATTTACTATGATAGTGTATTATGCACTTATTTGGTTATAGATATATTCAGTTAATATGTGATTACTACTTTATGTAATAATAAAACTTAACATTAAAATATTTTTATTTAATTATATACTTAAATAAGCGGTTTATAATATATTTAATGCAAATAAATTCAGCACTTTCTAAAATATATAATATAATAAAATAAAATTATGTCATTTATTCATCTTATACGCAACAAGTATTGAGTATGCTTTTACGAGATTCAAAGTTTTAATATAAACGATAATTTAATAATTTAATTCAATATTCTATAAAAGTCAAGCGATTAATATTTTATTATTATTGTTACGATGTAAATTTTTTTTTAATTCTTTATCAATTAAAGCAGTATGAATGTATTATTATAAATATATTATTTTATATAATAATTAATATTTCACAACCGAATAAGCTTTAGGCCGGGGCTATATACATAGCGTTTTCTATTGTATTATCCGCGGAGTTTTTCTTTACAAGTATAGTTTCTCTTAATTTAAACCAATATAAAATTTGGAGTTGGTGTTTTTATTATTTTGACGTTCGTCTGTTAAAACACAAGTTCACCTACGTTTTTCAACGTGAATGAAAACTATGCGTATCTTATTCGTTGTGTATAGCTAATAACACAATGAATTTGAATTCGATAAAAAAACGCCGTGGAACACGTGGAGTAAGTGTATAGCCCCTACCTTAAGTCCTCTTCTTAATATTTTCATAATATTCTTACAAAATCTATTAATATACCTAAATTGAAGACAATTTAAACAAATAAACCAATGAAATTTGAGCACTGTTTTCTTGTTGACGAGTTAATTAAATATCGATTTATATTTTGCGAAATCATTCTATTTTTGTTATTGTATTTATAGCTAGTATTTTCTTTGAATATTAATTTTATCACTTAAACATCTTATAAAATTGCTAGTTACACTGAATACGAATTAAAGAAGGTACAAACCATTAATTAAAAAAAAAATAAAGCGCCTTTTAAATTTCCTAATCTTGTATAGATAATGAATGTTATTATACTCTTGTAAATAGTTCTATCTTGCATACAAGGAAGCGTACTTATTACAAACGTTTCAAAATAAAATAATTTATTTTTAATTACACAATAGGTATAGGTGTAGCCGTGTAGGTATACTATAATATTTATTATGATATACTAAACATCATTATTTCAAATAATAAGTAGTTATTACCTACATATTTTGATTGATTCATCATACTAAAACGAAACATTTTATTCAAAAAGGTTAATTTAAAGTTTAGAGTTTAGATGTAATAAAACACGACATGATATATTACTCATACAATTTTTATAAAACTCATCTGCACTGCACATCATGCGCTAGATCCATATTCGAGGAATTTCTTATAAAATCTTTAGTGTTTGTATTTGTTTCATTATAATAATATTTTGAGATCAATATTTCAGTATAAATACATAACATAAATATGGCAACAGGATATAGAACCAGGGGAGTTGTATGCGTTTTTGTAGGTAAAAGATTTTAATCTTAAATTTGATTTGGATGTTTTGGGTCTAGAGTGGTTGTAAAAAATAAAATAAGATGAGACCACTTTTTCCATTTTTAAACTGTTTGTTGCCACAGTGATCGATCAGACTAAAAAGGTTTTTGAAGTTTTCTGCGCGTCAGAGAAAAATTACCTTGTAAAGTACCGATTACTTACAAAGTTCGTCTATACATATATACTTTTTTTGCGATATAGAAGCAGTTGAAACCGAAAGACATATAACTTTCAATTATTGTTAGAACTTTATTATTCACGCTATTTTTAAACTATACACCTACCAAACTATATAAAAGTTAAATTTGATATTTAAGATTAAATAATATACTTTAAACTCTTGCAAGTTACGCTAACTATTACGAAGTTTTCGATTTGTTAAATTGATACAGTTAATTCTGGTAATATTAAAACACGATTTAAAAGAAAAACAAATCTAAAAAGTATATGTGGAAATGAATTTGGATCGTCGTTTATCAGTGAAAAAAAAATGAGGGAAGCGCTTTAATCGGCCGGTGGTCGATTATTACACAACCGTCCGGTCCGTTCGAAATGTGATATATATATGTATTATATGTATTATATGTCTGTACACATACCTGCTCACAAGATGGAAAAGTTTAGAAACAGTTTTCGGTGACGTATCGAGAAAACTCGTGTGCCGGAATGGCGCTTTCTCTAGAAAAATAACGATAACGAAATCATAACACATAATAATATACTACAATAATATTATGCAGGATTACTATAGGATGTGTTACAAGAACAAGACCCAACGTGTCGTGTGCACAACATACACACACACACACACACAGATATCATGAATAGCGGACACTTGAATTAATGTCGTTACGCATCACTATATTATACCCATGTGTGTTTACATCTGACATTATACTATACACCGATATCGTTGCGTGCGTAAGACGTAAAACTGGATAACGTTTCGGCGGTGAACAGAAACCCGACACAGTGTATATTATTATGATATTATGATTGTTATGTATACACTATTGACTACACACATCCATTATATTATTATATTATATGCAAGTACTTATATGACGTGGTATACGCCTCCTGCTGCCGCCCTTCTTAAATTATCTGTATGCAATAATTAGGTGCGCCGTTCGCGTAATAATGATTATGACGGTATTATTATTATTATTATTATTAAAAACGACAACACAGCCTATACCACGACCCGCGTACCGTAGTTGATCTTCGGCGCCACACGCGGTTTCGGAACTGAGAGCGTAATATCATAACTATGTTATATTTACTATAATATTTGTTTATCGGGATCGCATACCATTTCGTCGATGTATTATATATTACCTGATATTATATATTATATGGACCGGATGCTCGTGAAAGCGATCTTAGTAATATTTCTTGATGGCGCCGGAGATCGCAATAATCAGAAAACGTCAGATGTGCGCACGTAACGATTTTGACAGCTGTCGTTGCTGCAGACGGCATTCTAATAATCATATGATAATATAAACTTATTTATATAAAACGCGAGTACGCAACGTGTCGGTCGCTAAAAACAAATCTATGGTGGGCGGAATCGAATATATACCTAACAATAATAACAATATAATATCACCACATATTATATTATAGGTATTATTATTATCATCGTCGTCATCGTTGTTGTTGCATATTATGGTCTATTACCGCGCCGAGTTCCCCGCCGCACCGCAAGTGCTGTTCGGCTGCTTTCTCTCAGATTTTTCGACAAACGCGACCTGTCATAATAGGTAATATTGTCTCCATATTATTAGATTTATTACAACATGCGCACAAATGCATAAAAATTTTATATCGTCCGTCGGTGTATCACACTGTATCGTCTTCTCCCGCAAGCACATTGTGTTACATGGACAGTAGCATACACATCGGTTCTGCGCGGCGACGATTGACGGCGATCTATGAAATCGTCGCGTAATCGGCGTCTTTCGATAGGACGTAATAGGACGTATCGAATAGTATTATTACAGGTATGCAGTGCACAACACACGGACACGCGGTACATATACCTACAAATTTACAGTGCACGGCCAGGATGCTGTGATCTTAAAATGGTCCAGTAATCTGGCCTCAAAAACAATAAACGATTACGATTATTGTCTGGCAAAAAAAAAAAAAGAAAAGAAAAACGTAAACTTTTTGAACTTATCGTAACACAAGTCATAGGTACTTCATACTACTCGAAGTTTGTTCGAGTCGTCGTTGTCGCAATATCGCACGTGATGTTTGATAATATTGCGCAGCACCCGAAGCCTGCTGGGCCGAACACGTCTCTTTCGATTTCCGTTTTGTTTTATAGTTTTATTATGTCGTATACGAAAGAAACGATTTATTATTATTATATTATTCCGACTCGTTACGTGTTTAATCAAGAAACGCGTGGCTTTTGTATTATATTTTCGGGAAATTCAACAATTAAATATTTTGACCTAATTTTGCATACGATTGTTTGAACATACATTTCTGACTTTGTGTTTCGGTCGAAATTAATGACTACATATACTAGCAGCCATACGCATCACATATATATTAATTGTTGTGGCAAATTCCACATTCAAACGTAACTACTAACTATAAACACATATTATTTAGCAGCCGAATTTAGGCATTTCTGTTGTTTAATTAAACATTTTATTGTTGTTTGTTATCTTCCGATAATATCATGTTATTGTGACCGTAGATTTGAATTCTGAGTTATTCGTCGTGTTGAGTATTTAGAAAATTGGCTCATTAACATTTTTGGCACTATGCTTTGAATCGCAAGACTTGAAACCCTTTCATTTGTATAACTACAGGTCGATCCAACGAGTTTCTGACGCAGTAGATATAAAAGGACATACAATATTATATGTACATCGTTTTAAATGTTCTGTTACAACTTTAAATATTTAGAGGATACTGAAGAACACTATTTTAGTTCATCTGAGCTTTTTATAATTTATGCACTTTGATCTCCAAGTACTCGTCAAACGAAAAAGCTTCTATGAAAACTTATGCATAGCAAAGCATATTACAGAGAGAGTACTATGTGTCTGGTGTCTCCGCTGGATATTTTGCTCATTTAATATTATTTTATATCAATTTGTATTTGATATCAAAAACAATACACAATAAAAGTTCAAGCGTCGTTATTATTTTCGTTATATACCTAATACATTTAAGCGAAAAAGTGATATTTTTATTTTGTTTAAGGTTTAAAAGGAGAATAGTCAATATTATTAAAAAAAAGATTAAGCTAAGACATTAAACTGTACCAACGCCTTTATTAGTATAAACGATAATGGATAAGTTAGTACACACTATAAAGAAATCTAAAACAGGTACAGGTGTGCTGCTACAAGTTAATTTTACAGGTGAAATACGATAGAAGACTTCAAGACAAGCTTAAGCGTACAAAATAGAATAATATATGAGAGCCCTTAATTGATTTAATATTATATGTTTTTTTGTACCAACATTTAAACAGAGTAGGACGATTTTAATAATATATTAAATTGAATAGCTTGTCACCGACATTAGCCCGACGCAACCTAATTTTCCGATACGTGGAATATCGTCAATATTATACAATCATTTGTTTAGGAATAATTTTAATTTGTATACACAGCAGCTCTTATGCGTGATTATGTGATTGAAACGCTGTAAAAGAATATACAACATATTATATTCATTTTAAAACCAGAGCGTATTTTATTCAGTACAAATATTTTATATTTATAATGTTTTTATATTTTGTATATTGTTGGTATTTCTGTTTTGCCATTGCCGATTAAATCCTCTTAAGTCTACTATGCAATAATTGATTGATGCGCAATGTATTTTAATTAAATCGGCTTGGTGTCAGGTGGTATTTGCACACTAATGTTATTGCCCCGAACACGTCGTGTATACTATTAGAGTTTGAAATTAATCTACTTTGGACGACTCCGAAATTCCTCGGCGAGATTTAGGGGGGTTGGTGAAATGAGCGTGATTTAGGGGCAAGTTAGGTACTCAGAAACTCGAAACACGTTTTCGCGTCCGCAATAGTATGTGGCATCGTATACCTATAGCTATATTTTAATATTTATATGATTTTATTACTGTTCAATATCATCTGAAATAATAATCTAATTTCGTTAGTATTAATATTATATTATAACATACGACGGGCGTGCTGATGTTTATTGTATTACTATGGCGGAAGTGAATCTTTGCGATTCTCCGGGAAACGTGTAAAATGATAGGTTCACTTAATAATATGTAATTATCGTAACGATTTCATTTCAAATTTCTCGCGCCGATCTATCATCGCTTGTCAATAATATTACGACCGTGTAACGAAGCGATCTAAACTATCGAATAACAATCTAATATAATTTTATCATAATTTATAATGTATTGCTTATACCCACTGTCGTGACTCGTGATGCTATTATTATGAATGTTCATAATTTCATATGTGTCGACTGGCACAGTCTTTTATAAATTTATAATGATATTGAACACATTTATTGAATCGGTGGGTTACCACGATTTTCGCACTAGGCCTTGAAGCGTTTTCATAAAAATATATACCATCTAGGTTCCTGTAAAATAATGTCATACGCTCACCAGTCATCACTTACGAGTTACGTTTGATGCCAATGCCCGTGTCTATCGTAGAAGGTATCTACATAATATTTATAATCATCATTCACGATGGTTATAAATTTCTAAAGCATTAATAAATTATATAAAATCCAGATTAATTACACTTTCTGATAAACTACAGTTGCAGTGTCAATGGATTTAATATAATTGTTGTATTTTTTTTTTTTTTGGTTTTATATAGGCTACAGGCAAATTAATTTTATTTTTTATAATTTTTGTATAATTAGGAAAAACTGCACTGGAAAAAATATATATTATATCAGTATGGTGATTTTTTTTTGCATGATCATTCGTAATAAATAACAATATAATTCGTTATGAGATAACTTGTCATAGTTAATGACATTGAGAAAAATACAAAATAAATGATGTATTTTGATACATTTATCTAAACGACGGTGACTGTCAGGATTACCCATGTTATTTTTAATGTAGTTTACCACGCAGTAGTTTTTTTCCACACGTAGAAAGATATATGCACTAATTAATTTATCATCAAAAGTCTATAGTTTCTGTACGTTTGGGTACAAATGTATAATCTACATTAAAACCAGCTAACACAATAATGAATCTTTTATGTTTTGTTTTCCCCTGGAGCCCTACCCCGCAACAACGCATGTTTCTACTTCTGCTACGTCTTCTCTACTACTTTGAGACGCGAATCGTAAACCGAGAACCTCCAGGGATCTTTTATACATATATAAATATAAAAATATTATATTAGATTAGAGTGATCACAGTATTAAAACGGAATTGTCGCTTTTTCAGTGAATTGATAAACTATTTTATTCTAAGATTTTTTTAGAGGGAGTGATTACAGGTTAAGGAAAATTAAAATTATTTAATTTTTTATTTCTTTTTACATTTTCATCAATTAAAACTTTAAACGTTTAAAATTAGATAAGTGTACTTTCAATTTCGATTATCGGATTTGAAAAAAAAAAAAAAATTTGCTAAAAATAAGTCACGAGTGTGATTATTTTTGAGTCAAGTTATAAGTCTCTCTTTTAATTATTCAAGTATGGCGATCCTATTGTTATGTCATTCAACCTATTTATGGACATCTGTTTTAATGTCCGATTGGTGATTACGGAGTACGGTAGGTAATGTTAAATATACTCTATACTATTTACATCATACATACGTAATAAAACCATATTATGTCATAGGTATCTCGTGCCTTAGTCGTTTCGGTTACGGATAGCGATAATAATAGGTAATGCCGTAATGGTAAAATTGTCTTCGTCAATGCGCAACGATGACGCGTCTCACGTGGTAATGTGGTATACACTATACTCACCTATAATGCCTGTAATGGGACAACGTGAGTTATGGTTTATGATGTCGCAGTAAAGCTACGAAGTGTGTACGGACTTAGATAATGCATTATTATCACTTTTCGCAGGTACCTGGTTTTAGTCGAATTACCAAACGCGCGCGCATTCCGAATAATAATAATAATAATAATGAAAAAAGCCATCGATTCTTTTTCGGCTACGCGTGAGCGGCCATGTACGGTGCGACAATGTAATATTATAATATTGTTGCCATATAATACGCTAAACGTATTGTATAACGTTCAACGATTAACGCATATCATTATGGGTACACGGTACATTTGAAGTGTTTTCTGTCGGCAGGCTCATGTGGGTTTTCCGGTTGCTCGTTCGAGGTCATCGCGATGGCGATGGCGCCGCGTTATCGGAAATGGCACAAAAACATCGGACGCGCTCTGGGGATCGGGGGGATAAAATAATGAAAAAAAAAAACTATAATATAATAATGGGAAACCCGAGTTTGTCACGTCTCGACGATTTCCTCTCGCCGGTTCGGCCGTGAATAACCTATACCTATGCGACTATACACACATAATATGTGCCGTGCACGCGCCACAAATGACTTTTTTATTTTTTTCCATACCATTTACACACACTGCGCGAATGGCATAAAATTATAGCGCAACACACGCACGTACATATTATATTACACAGCATAGGTACCTATATCGTCCCGCCGAGCGCCGTCTCCTCCCACACGCTGCTCCCGCCGAAAACCCAATTTCATTCGCACCGGGTCGCGGCTCACACAATACAATATGTACTTATCGCAATGCACATCACTGGCAACCTGTACCGATAGTTCGCGGACCATAACGTTGTTGTTGTCGTATAGGTCGCATAAAGCGCGCGCGTCCTTGTCACTCTCGATGACGTGACGCCCGTAGAGCTGCTCGTTATTCGCTATCTCCCCGCCCGCGATAGCTCTGCGCCACCGCTCGCATTGTGTGCCCACGTTGGCCGTTTCGTTGGCACATATAATACTATAATTTATTGTATACTAATAATAATATGCTAATAATGTGATTATATTATCATACTGCAGTATTACAGTCAGGGACGCCCGGAAGGGGGGGCCAGTGGGGGCCATTTCCCCCATGAGATTTTTCGTGTCATTTACAAAATTGAAAGTTTTTTACATAAAGCTGATCTATAATAGTCAGCAACTATTCGACAATCCTTGTATCTAAGTATCTAACAAGTCATATAGGTGGTATTTATTATTTAATCGTGAAAAAGACATTACGATTATTTTTAATCGCAAAGTCACTTTTCAACTTTTGGCTGGTTCCTACAGATTGTCTGTTAACGCGGACGAGTCAAAGTAATTAATTAAATTAATTTATTGACTTCAAACAAAAGGAGATTGCCATTACTTTTTGAATAAAATAATAAAATATGAAATAAATTTTATCAAATAAAGTTGTTTAAACTTAAGTTTTTGTTTAAACTTTGTTATGTTTTTTCTTACAAATATTAGAACTAATAGTGTAAATGTGTAATTTTATATTAACTTAAATTAGTTTTGATTTTTAAAAAATATATTATTGATAGTATTGCAAAATATGAGTAGATGAAAGATGTAGCGGTAAATTTACCTATAAGTATGTAGGTACTTACAATTTTTTTGCCCCCCCTGAACTACATTTCTGCGGGCCTCCCTGATTATAGTGCAACTGTGCACGTTTTAGGTGCGACGAGTCAGGTTAGTCGGTCTTTACTCTGGTGTACTCGTTTTAATCGGTCGTCGACTCGTGTCATAATAATATTTCGGATTGCGCAGTTGTGAAATGTGTTTGCGCACCAATTGTAAATCTGCCATAGATCGGAACTTTCCGGAAATGTTAACATATTATTCACAACGTTGTTTTACTTAGAACGACGTACTGTCTTTACTTGCAACGTCTATCATTATGACAATATATGATGTATGAATATAAGTTATATTTTCTTATGAAAATAGGTGATGAGTACCTATTTACTCATTATTCGTTACAATGAGCGCTAAAAACGTTTCAAACATCCTGTATGTTATTGACGTTATTGTGTATAAGCAGAACATGATCTGTTAAGAATTCTTATTTTAAAACCGATGATCAACTATCACCGTTTTTAAAATGCTTGTCAATAATAATACACCAGTAATGTTCATCCGGTGCGAGAATTATAAAGTTCGACGAATACACCAAAACTAAATTTCTGCAGTTTAAGTCCGAGAATTTATTGTTTATCCGCCTTTTAAAAGGGGACAACTTTCCCAAACTCTTTCTAATCCGTTTATCACATTATTTTATTGAAACTGTACTTTTATACCGCTTACAACTATATGGTACGAGC
Organism: Schizaphis graminum; assembly: GCA_020882235.1. Taxonomy (NCBI): domain Eukaryota; kingdom Metazoa; phylum Arthropoda; class Insecta; order Hemiptera; family Aphididae; genus Schizaphis; species Schizaphis graminum. Next base: position 93,181,839 of record CM037032.1, read on the forward strand.
ATTGGACTAAAAGTTCGAAGAAAAATTGACCGTTTACATCCATAAATACCTATCATTTTCCCTGTCCGAGTAAATTATTACTATTGATATATTTTCTTTTCCCAAATTGACCAAAAACTATAATATTTTATATAACAGTGCACTGTGGACTGCGTGCGTTGCAATGTTCAGTCCTGCTGTGAAATTGTCTGTATTAAAGGTCGTTAAAAAAATAGGTCAGTTTTTTACGTCTCTTACAGCCAGTTGCACAAAAAAAAAATATTCAGCGACATGTTTTCATTTTAATTATTTTAATATAATCAATTAGTCGTTTAGTTTTTTCCTCAAAAAAAAAAGTGATTAATGTTTATAAGTAAATTTTTATACTCGATACATGTATAATTTATTTTTGAAAAATGTTTGTTGAAAGCGAATGGATTTAATGACGAGAGTCTTACGTAATATACCAGCATACGTTAAAATACAGTACTTTTAGTAATATTTTGCTTTCACTTAATATTTTAGTTTTAATCCGTTCAATGAGTATCTAAACATTAATTATTGCATTTATTTGTTTTGATTCATATTTTTATTTATTTATAAGAATTAAAGCCGAGTGGCTTTTTATTAGGTACAAAACTATTATTATACATATAAAACCTAATTATTATTTCTACAAAAATAAACTGTGCATTAGATTGTATTTTTTTATAACTTAATAATCGGGTTTACTCAAAATTAACACAGGAACCTAACGTGCAAGTTAGTATATATTATTTTGTCTCTTTTTAATTATTTTTTATAGAATTGCCACACAGATACCTCAGTTGTTCCGTTATATAAAAAATATCAACTCGATAATCATTAATTTAATATGCTTAACTTAAGACCACATTATTTTGAAAACTTTTACAGTTTAACGGTCGTCTAAATGAAAACAATATATTATATATACACAGATGTGTATACTCAAATAATATGTAGGTACACACCATTCTATTTTTACAAACGCAGTAATTAAGTAAGTGTAATAATATTAAAAAACATTTATCGTATTAGTTATATACGAATTCCGAAATACATTGTAAACATAGTATATTATTAAATTTAGATTAATTACAGCTGCTTAGAAATTATTATTATACGTGCACAAGTTGTAATTTTAATGATTGTGTTTTTAAATTATAAAAAGAAAACTTATAAATAAATCATATTTATAATATTATTGCCACTTAACAATCTTAAGAGAAAAAATAATTATTTAAAATGCGTTTTATACTTTTTTAGTCATTAAAATTTTTTATTTTTTATTTGTTTTGATCACTTATAATATATTTTCATTACTGATAAAATAAGTATACCTACCTATACATAATTTATTTTATTTTATTCAAATATTATAATATTACATCTAGGATGTGTAAAACAATAACTACAAATTCGTTTTGTAACTTTAAATACTAATTCAATCACATTACCTATACTAAAACTTAAACCTAAATCTAATCAAGTTTTTCAACATTTATTTCAATATTACCCTTAGAACAGTTGTGACTTGTGGTATATCAATATCATGATACGTAATGAATTAAAAATATAGATATACAATTTTACATACAATTTTATTGAATTGCATCAGTTCTCAAAGTTTCAAACCTAATTTAATTATAATAAATAATTTAAAATGGTTTCCAATCAACTTGAAAACAAACATTATTCACCTTTATAAATAATTTTGACTTAAATAAATAAATTACTATTGGTTTGAACAATGTTATAACAATTAAAACCCTCTTCGGGACCACGTCTTAACCAAATTTTGTGACTTTTATTATCAATAATTAAAGAAAAATTTTTTTCATCACAAATTTTCATATTTAAGATTAATATTTTGAAATTTTGTTTTCGAAAAAAATAATATTATCAGATATATCTATTTAAAAAACAAATAAGATAAAAATGCGTAATAAATTAACACAGATAATAATTTTATATTGGTATCTTTAATATAAAAAAAAAAAAATTAACACAGATCATTTTTGTCTTTTAGAGAGAGGACTTGAATAATATTATTTGAGCATAATTCAATATAATGCTCTTCAGATAACTTAACATTTTTATACTCTCATTGTTTGATACTCGTGTTGAACAAGTATATTTTGTGCAAAATTAATCAACTTTAAATGAGGGATGTTTAATAATGATATTTAATACAGTTAATAGAAAAATATTAAATTTATAACTTATGAATTTAAATTTTTTTATTTATTTCGACTAAAAATAAAATAAAATACTGTTTGTTGGTAATAATTTTTGTAAATCATATCCTTGTTGTTGATAAATTAAAGAAGCTTATTAAATATCTATACACATTAGATATTTTTAAAATTTACATTCAACATTGTGTTTAATGATAAAGGACAATGTATTTTTATGTACCTACTACTTTGGACATACGATAAGTAATAAAATGTTAAATACAATTATAGGAACGCATATTCGTATATCATATGATTCATACATACATTTTCAACTATATAAAAATATTATTATTGTATATGCTAATTTTGTTTGACAATGAGAATTTCCAAGCAAATACAATTTGTGTGTCGTAGATTTTATGTACTAAGTAAAAATAACCACAATAGTCGCGGGTATGCAAGAGTTATTTTTGAGCCGTTTTATTATTATATGTATACAGTTGCAGACTTACTGCAGCTACTGTGAAATAATATCCATTTATCATAACAATACGAGTATACACAACTAAAAAACATAACAGCAGTCAACGTGGTTATACGTGTATATAATAATGACGATATTACATTTCTTTCCCCATCAAAAATGCTTCAATTTATTGTCCTACGAATCGGTAAACAATTTTATTTGTCTCAATATTAAAGACGAGGTTTGTTCAGATAATTTTATTGTTTTTATATTGTTATTATTATTATTTTCAACGAAAACCTGGACGATCTAATGCATTGTATCAAAATATAAAATAAATATTCACTCGAGTATCATATTTACTCAAGTATACTTGCATATTACTGTTATAAAAATAAAATACATATATATATATATATATATATATATAATAGATATGTATAAGAAGTATAAGCAGTCACCTACTCAACCCGACGCATTATTATTATATTACATATTCAGGCCCAGATATACGTAGGTAGTATATATTATACATATACATTTTTTGTCATGTAAGCAATACGGCACGGACGCCTTTTGACAGGCGCATAATACTCGTATATAAAGACTGATTCATTGTTATTACTTTATATACACAACTATAAAAATGAAATCTTAACTGTTGATTCAATTTCGCACACTAAAAGTGTGTTTACAATTTCCATCACGAGTTACATAAGTTGTAAGAAAAGTACATCGCGTGAACTACAATATAAATATTATGTTCTTCGCAACTTTTTTTTTTTATATCATATCGATTTTAGTTTTTTGAATTTGTTTTAATATTTTATTTAAATATATTATATAGATTTGTTCCCAACTCTTTTCGAATAATGAAATATAACATTAAACAAAGTTGGCTGATATTCGGCGATATAGTATTACACACTACCGCTTCATGCTTAAAGAAAACTAACATACTATCCTGTTATAGTGATATTCATTTGATACGGGAAATTCGACTTTTTCAAAACTGGTTCTCTATATGTATATATATATATATATGACAATTAACAATGACTCTGTTATAAATTATGTTTTCTAAAATCGTATTTCAAAAAATTAAATAAGACCAATGCATTTGATTGAAATAATATTACACGTAGCTAACCGTATTCTCGGTGACGTGTTTTGATCGTGCGTTTAAATATTTGAAGTAGGAATAAAAATATGTTATCACATCACGTATAGGTATTTGATACAGGTATCAAATACCTATGTATATTATGGTCATATAGATGTCGACGCGCGTATTTATGCTCGACGCGGTCTAGCTAATGGATTATTTGATGATTGTATTTGAAGTAGAACAATAATGTTTGTGATAGCTGTGTACGAACATTTAGTATTGCACAATAAATAATGGAAATTATGCCAAAATAACTGATTATGGTTGCGCAAAAATTTTTCGTTTTCAGTGGCGCGTTCGCATTATAAAATGACGCATATTCTGGTGCATCGTTCGACTGTTAGCTCCAGGTGTCATTCGTAGTGATTAAAATAATTTTTAATATAAGTACAACCAAAACAGTAGGTATATTCTCATTTTATTAAATTATTTATGTGTGAGGTGTGCGTATACGTTACGATTACTTATGAGTGTTATGATGCTTAAAGCGGTCGAGACCTAAATATTTACGTTTACAATAATGTCTAGAACTGGAACCTTTATAATTTTTTCGATTTCAGTTTTTAGAAGAAAAAACATTTCTGTTCCGGTTTTGGTACGATTCTTAGAATAATAACAATAATAATTTCAGCTTGCTAATATGAAAGAATGATTTCAGTATACCGCACGATTTAAGATATATAGTATTATCTTAAATTGTGGTATACCGTATACCCACTCTTAAATCGATTTCTAAAGTATTCCACGAATTGTATTCCACTAAAATATAACTATAATATATATGTATATTAGCCAGACAGTATAATTTGTATTCATTTTTAGGGGTTCTTCATAATGAATTTATAGGGGGTCCTGTCGGCCCTGTTCTTTGATTTTATGTTGTGTGATTTATTACATAATATTATAAATTACGATAAACATGGATATATTATGTTTTCTGAATAACCTAAATACAGTTCAAAGTGAAAAACTACAAACATTTCCAACGAAATTAGATTTAATAAAATTATTAGTGAAAATAAAATAACAAGGTTTGAACATGAGGTTATTAAAAAAAATATAAATCTAATTTTTAATCGACATGTTTGATTGATTTATGTTTATATTTATATCATTTATGTATTTATATTACCTGGCTACATATATTATGTAATTGACTTAATTAAATTAAGCATTTATTTATTATTTATTTTTTTGTTATATTATAATTTATTATACCTTTAATAAATAAATATTGTTATTTATTTAATTATTATAGTGCCATAGTGGTCTATGAAATATGAATCCTCATAACAATATAGGCACACGAATTGTTTTCTAGATCTTTTGAGACATGTAATTCATGTTTAATTCATGTATATATGTACCTATATATCTTTTTAATTGGATGTATCTAGTATGAGATACTATTATAATTTCAAATATTTTTTGCACCGAATATATCCAGATATTTTCGATACACTGTTGAACAGTTCAATATTGACACATATTGTATAATATTGTTAGGCGTTTTTAATTTTTAATGCTGCGGAATCGTGTAGACAGTATATCAAGCACATGTCCGTGTATTACTTATAATATAACACAATATATTATAATATATGTATGTATATTTTATATATAATAAAAGTATATTAGTTGACATAATATTGCAAATAGAACATTGTTCGTTTTTTAACGTGTGCTGTAAATAATAATAGAAATAATGTATATATAATAGATTAATATCCATCCGACACGTTCGATTTCGTGAAAAGGGATTTCCAGTCTTTACGTTGTCTGACATTGGTTTAGCATTATACACACGCAGTACAAAACGACCCATTATATTACTATAAAAAATATAGTATTCATATACATAGGTATATTAAAATCTCGAGACGTTTTTTAATGATATATTATAATATACATTGTGTGCGTATTATATTGCACAAGACCATTCTTTGGGATAATATGTGTTTTGTCGATACAAAATTCAACAACTATTATACATACTATTTTATTATTCATATAATATAAAATATAATATTTAACCGAAAGTGGAGGTTTTTATGAATAATTTCTTTCGAAACGGTCGGATCGGTTTCGGTAGTACGTAATCGCTGTTTGCGCAGACGACAGTTTCCATAAATCACGTTTGTTATAATAATGTATATGTATAGTATTGCAAGCGTTATTAATTGACTATCACAATATGGACGTCGCTGATCGAAAGTTGAAGCGAAGACGCCGTTGGCCATATGTGGTTATAAATGCACGGTACATAATATCATTTATATATATATACAGCTGAACAGGGTTTTGTTTAGAGTTTGTATTCACTCTACTCGCGGTATTGTAATAATATTGATCACTTATGTATATATTATCATCAGGCGCATAGTTATCTGCACAGTCAGACCGAACAATATTACTACCATAGACGCTCGGCAACTCGACCAAAATATAATAATATGTAATATAGTTATAATAATATTATTACCAAGGATAGTACCTACTGTCTATACACACACGATTTTGTACGATTTACACAGATAATTCGTTAAATTAGATGGGAAAATATAGTGAAATCTTCTGGGTCGTCGTTATTTAAATCGATAATATTTTTTGACGATAGAATTAATTCGGCACATTAAAAGTGATTTATATCTTTGTAAAAATAAAATTCAAATAAAGGTATATCATCCCCGCCCGATTTGTCGAAGCACTAGGAAGGAAATGTTTTACCTCTTTTTTGTTTTTTCCATTTAACTTGAATTTCCACGACAACATATTAATTCGATGGAAATTTCACAGTGATCAATTATTATACTCACTATGTTTGGCTGTTTGACGTGTTTTTTTACTAAAACTGTAAACCCATGTACAATCGTATATTGTTACGATAAACTAAGTATTGTTGAACTAAACTCGTCAACGGTGTTTTGTTACCCAATACGTCATACTTGATACTTGGAATTTTGGAATTGTTTTGATTAAGGTAACAATTATTATACAATGGTTTCGGTATATTGCATTTGTATAAACTAATTAAATTAAATTTGAACTATTTACAATGACGTAAGATGTATTGGAGAATGTTTCATAATCATTATGCCACACTAATACAAATGAAAATTTTGTGGCGAATATTATAACGATCGGAAAAAATTTGATATTACAAAATAAATTGTTTTGTGTAATGATCTAATATTTAGAATTTAGGCTAAATTTAATCGATAAGCAAATTCGTTGTATACACGACAAACAGCGCATCCTTTACTGCAACTCATAAAAATATGCACTAAAAGATAAATGAAATACTTTGCAATTACGCAGTTTTTACAATGAAAGTGTTAAAATTGTTTAAAAATCATCACAATTAGTTCGATTATTATATTTCCGTTTTTAATTATACACATCACCACGCGTATATAATTATACGTATTTAAATGTCTGGATGATTTGACAATATTACTCATTTAAATTATTCAAAGAATCTAGTTATATATACTCTGCTGTAATGTCCTACTACTCACAATAATGAGCTTTTTAATTATACGTCCAACGTATACCTAATTATTTCGACTTTATTATTTTGTTGTTCTTTATCGCAGTAATTAAAGTCAAACAGGTAAATTGCTTCAAATTAAAAGGGTTCGGCGCGCGCGTCTTGTAAAAACTACTGCAATTGTGTCGGTAACGTATAATGTATAATATCTAGGCAGTTGGTACCTTTATACACAACCGAGTGTGCTGTATTTAACAGATAAGAAGTTCTTGTGCATAAATGTACAATGGACATTAAACAGCGGGTTACTAAGTTGATTTTAAATTACCTGCGTTGGGTTTTTCGCGGTAAATTTATGTTAAATGTTTTTGGCCTTTTTATAATTTTAATAATATTTGACTCCGTGGAAAAATGCACCGCATACTTATGATGAAAAGTTCAAGAAGCAGAAAGAGTAAACAAAAACTCGTTACGATAAAAAAAAAATACATATAATAAAGTATCATGTTGTATTATTAAAATAATGACATTTTATTATACGCACTATACAGGGTGTCTCACGTAGATTTATTAATTTAAAATTACAGTGTAATGTAGTCAGATGTTAGCGTACCTACTACACGACTACTCCGACGAATTTAAAAATCAAATCTCTACACACCTTATATACAATACGCAACGCGAAACAACGTTACTATTAGTTGTTGTTGAATTCTGAAATTAAAATATGATATCCGCATAAAAACGGTATTGCTATAAAATATAAATTATAATAAAAAAAATAGGGCTGATAATATTTACGAATAATAAGTAATGATAATAATAAACAATATTTTTCTTATATGTTTATATTACAATTTTTTATGTTCATTTGATGCAATATTATTATCGTTATAATGAAAATCACTGTATTATATGTATCGAACAAAATGTAAAACACACATTCTTCTGTTCCAGGGAACCTATCGATCGTTGTGAAAATGCATTGGCTGTGTAAGTGTGTCATCGGCTTGGCGGTATTGGCCACCACTACCTGGTCAGCGTCGCTGCCGAGCGTACCACAGAAATGTGTGCCTCCCGGACCGGGGCTGTCACTGAACGACTTTCTTTCCGGCAAGTTTTACCTGTTCGAACGGCAGCAGGAATTCAGCATCAAGCTCTTGCAAACCGCCGTGACTGCTTCGCCGAAGCAGAACTTGATATTCTCGCCTCATAGCATATACACGGCTCTTTTGATCACTTATTTCCTAAGTAACAATGAAACGGAAGAGACTTTAAAACGTTTCCTCAATCTACCACCAGACCAGGTATTTATATGATTGTGATGGAAAGTTTCTCGTCGCGCCGTAAAAATGTTTAGCTCGTATATTACCTTATTAAAGAAGTTGCAGTGTAGATTAATTTATTGAAAAATATTGACAATATTTAATTATAACAAGAGTACAAGAACCGTGGGTTCCCTTTGTAGACAGTAAAATAATTTTGCAATAAATGTGAAATATGGGATAAAAGTAGTAGCGTGTCCCATACGTATTCTTGATTATAACTATAATTCTAAAATAAATATTAGGTACAGCACACATTTTGCGTGGTTAAAAAAGTATAGGTAAGGATATAAATAAATAATAAGAGTATGCCAAATTTCAGGCTTCTAAAGGTATATGCGACTTTATATAAGCCTTTGATAATTAATTAGATTATATTATAAGTTATGACTTTTAAAACAAGTATATATAACATATTATATAGTGACAATTTAAAATCGTAAATTAAGTTTAAAAGTTTGAATTTAATTTATAGAAGAAAGTATTTGAACAAAGTTTTCAGATTCATAGTCATGTGTAGAGACGGAATTTCTATGTTTATACTGAGATTATGCATATTTAATTGGAGGAACTATATATCTTGACGTTTATTTAATGAATGATAACTTTTTTTATTGCATAAAAATGCATACTTAGTTCAATACGATATATTTTAAGAATTTATTATCACAACTTTTTGTCATACCTATAATTATTTTCAATGCAATGTCATGAATTATACAGGTACAATTATAATATTAATATTCTAGTAAGAATTTGGTAAAACCAAAAAGTGCATTTTAAGATACGAATTAAATACTATCGATATATAAATTCTGATCTAAGTTTATTTCAATAATAATACGGAATGTTTTAGCTCATGAATAATTATCATATAACTAAGAAAACTTTTTTCAATATATATTTTTTATATAATATATTGATTATAGTAAGTTATGATGTGGATAAAGGTATTGAACAATTGTACTTTAACCTAACATATGTATAGATAATTATACTTTACAGGCATTTTAAGTTCAAATTTGGACGAAACCATTTATTTAGTATATAAATAAGTAATGATATTATGATAATATGATAACGATAATAATTACTCGTATTTTGGGTATAACGAAAAAAACAATATTTATAGTAATTTAAAACTTTTACGTTTATTATATTGTTATGGATTTTACTATACAGAATATTTTTGATTTATTTTAAAATATTATCTTTTTATACTAGGCACCTAAATTTACTATTTAACGATATTTACAGAAAGATGTTATTACATGTTATATAATTTTTTATAATAATTAAATGCTAATAATATGATTGAATATATCATATCATTATTAATATATCATTAAATTTAAATTTACAAAACCATAACAATGACTCACTTGACACCTAATGTACAACAGAGAGGTACCCATTTGCACACCTTATTTTTTTATTATTATTTACACGACTAAATATTATATAATTAAAATTATAATTTTTAAAACCGTTACAATAATTAATATAGTATGTTCAATTTTTCAAAATTTTATTTTTAATACAAATATTGTAACTGTTGTAATCAATATAAGTATACACGATAAATAAACTCAAAAGTTAAAATAACCTTTAAATTTGGAGTTACAGTAAATATTAACTCGTATACTATTCATTGAAAAAGTATGCTTTTTTGATTATTTTTTTCCTTTTATACTAGTTTTCAGCTTTTAAATCAAATTATTTTGTCTTGGTATAGAGCTTTTTATAAGTTTTTAGTATTTTGTAATGAATTGAGATTTTTTGTGACATACACAGAGTTTGTTGTAAAGACACAACCCGCCAAGTGCAATGTGTTTCGGAAATTCTTTAAAATGCTGCAACTGCGACTCTTTAAAATCATTTATAAAACTTTGTTAAATTGTGTAGAATATATACGTATATAATATAAAAAAAATTTCTTTAGAAGATTGCATTTGACTGATTTTAATGTCGACTGACGTAATTTATTGCTATAGGGCAAACTAAGCGTGATGCAAGCATACCGTATGGAGAAATTGTTCCACTCAATGAGAACTCTGAACACCAGCGCTGATTACGATTTCAGCTCGGTGGATCGTCTGTTCGTTTCTCAGAGACTTCCGATACAAAAGTGCATTGCTGACGTATTCAAAGATGAGGTTCATAAAATGGATTTTGTCGTCGATCCCGAACTTGCTCGGATGTACATAAATAACTGGGTGACCAACCAGACCAACCAGCAAATCAAGGACCTGTTACCCGAAGGAAAAATCTCTTATGAGACGAGACTTGTTCTGGTAAGCATCATCATATAATATGAAACATTATTATATTATACGAGCGAATCTCTCAATAAAAACGAGTTCGATGTAAAGTAAAGTACTATATAGTATTATAATTAATAGTGTCCTGTATGTATTTTCATAGGCAAACGCAGCGTACTTCAAAGGCTTTTGGAGCTCGAAATTTTCCTCCGAAAGTACGAAAGACGAGGTATTTTATACGTCACCAACCGAAAATGCTTATGTTCCGATGATGTGGCAATCTGGAGTTTTCAATTTACGTAAGTACACCATTTGAAAAAATAAAATTAACTTGTTTAATATACTTGAAAATCGACATATGAGGGAGGGGTAATAATAACAAGTAATTCAAATTTTTATAAAAATAACTATCGAAACGGAGGGCTTTCCATGTCGTTACGCTTGTTTTTTTAATAGTATAATATTGATTTTGTATTTTATTTAATATTGATTTGAAACTTATGTTATTAATTACTATTGATACAACTTTAATTATAATATGTATATAATGATGGTTCACCCATCACCGGCCATCTCAAATCTATCATGAAATAACGATATTTTAAACCTCTCATAATAATCTACATAATATATTTAATTGGGTATGTGTAGTGAGCTCTGACGAGTTGGGTGCACATGTACTGGAACTCCCATACAAAGGCGGTGATATCAGTTTGTTTGTGATCCTGCCACCTTTCAACAAACAACGAGGAATTAGTCAGCTTAGTAAGAGGCTCAATACGAAAATTTTGCAAAACATTGTTTCGTCAGGTGAATGGACAACGCGACCCGTCGAGGTGTCTCTTCCTAAATTTAACATCGAACAGAGCATGGACAACCTCGTGCCGGTGAGTGGAGTTTATAATTATAAATATAATTATCTATTATAAAGACATTAAAGACTTTATGTAAGTCTTATTGGACTTTGGTTTTAAAACTCTATTTTTAAAAATTGTGATAAACGTCTATGTGTGCAAACTTTTGAATATTATAAAATGTGTATTTAAAATGTTATTCAAAATTAATACAAAAATTAGAAACCAATACAACCTGAAAAAATTACTTCTTTCGAATAATAAAAAAAAAAGTTCAATATATTTTGATGATTATACGAATCACTTGATCGTTTTCCTGTAAATTTGTTTTTGGTTATTGAAATAGTTTGATTTAATTTTTTCTTATTGCTTATATTCTATGAATTTCGTGTCACGTAATACAAATTGCCTAAATGTTTACCCCTTAATAAATACCGATACAACATTTTTATTAATTCTTTATCATTAGTGGTTGAAACTTTATCAGGATAAGAAATTTATATTTTTTATAGTGAATTAAATCTTTTGATTTTGTCTTTACTCTCTTTAAATAAATATGTATACTAAATTTTGACGGTTTCCGAAAACTTTCTGAATTCCTAAGGTGATTCTTCAAAAATATATTTATTGCTTATGCTAATCCCTGCTATACTGCGTATCATATCTATTATAATATAGTACATCGATAAATCGTATATTAAAATGAGTGTATTGATAATATTTTTCATCCAACCGACGGAATATTTTAATCACGATGGAAAGCAAAAGTTCTAATCAACTAATTTGATTTACTATATCTATATGCCTACTATAAATTAATAATATTTTTATTAATTTGTATATTTGATAAATGTTTTATCTAAAACAAATTTCAGAAACGATTTTAGTTCTAATTTTAACACATTTATTGATGCTTCCATGATAAATTTAAATTAATATGTAGAATCTTAATGTTCACACTATTGAATTAAATTGTTTTATACATTTCATAACAAATTAGTATCAAAAGCATTTTTGAGAAAATTAACTTTTCTATGAGCCTTTCTAAACTTTATAAAATCACAGTCCTGCACATGAGAAAAATCTAGATAGCATATTATATTTTGTATTAAACCCGCGGTATATTATGATTACTGTATGGTGAACATTGTTTTTAGATACTGGAACAAATGGGAATCGGAAACATGTTCAAAGGCAACGTTGACCTATCGGCGTTGACCGGTAACGCAAACGACGTGACCATCGACGATGCTGTACACAAAGCAAAAATATCCGTAGACGAAGAAGGTACGATTGCCGCGGCAGCAACGGCGTTCATAATGTCCCGGTCATCCAGGCCAGTGGAGCCCTTCAAGTTCCGGTGTAATCATCCGTTCATCTATTTCATATTCGACAAAGTCACCGGGTCGGTACTGTTTATGGGCGTTTACAATTCTCCGAAATCGAATTAGATTATAGACCATATACGTCGTCAGACTAGTTGTGTAGACGTGTCGTGCACTAAGGGATACGAGACACGGTGTAGGATTGTAAAAGACAACCTATATATTATATAGGGTTATTATGATCGTTGGATTATTTTAACGTAGTTTTAATATGTAAATATTCATACACGTTTTAGGTTTACTATCATTATTATTATTATTATTATTATTATTATTTCTATGTATATATTATTAGTATGTTGTATTCTAAGTTTACGCCAATTGCTTTTGATCGGATGTCGGTATATTGTCCTGTAAAACGAAGAACGCAGAGGCGTTCGCGACTGTACCTATACACTATATTACACATGTAATTATGTCAAATATGGCACGCGGAGGTAGTTTCCAAGATTTAGGTTGAGGGAGATCCCACAGGATTACATCGTAAGTGGGAGAATATTTTCATAAATCTATGTTTTGGATTTTTTTTATTGTAAAATATATTATTTATATACTAATTTACTATGATTGATAAAAAAAATATATTTATATTATGAGATAAGCACCGTAGTTTGCAGATGTCGAATCAATATTGTTCAGTCAAATATTTTGTTAATTTAATATTAAAACGTCACATTTCTCTCATGAACGGCGTTCATCGGAAGATATAATGCAAGTGTAGTTATAATTTATACTTGTAATTTGTATAATTATACATTAATACGTGTGAACAAATATATTATATTACACGGTAATGTATTCGTTAGACAATAATGTTTTGTACGCGTGTTAACCGTTTTATAAGTGAAATAAATTACACGATGATGATGATGATGATAATGATGATGTACAGTATAATTGCACGTGTTATTATTAACATTCGTATTCAGTGAGTGAGAGTGTGATGGAAAGACACACACACATACACATACACAGAACGGTTGAGTCTGATGGGTTTCAAATTTGAACGTCTGAATTTAATTGAAAACGCCGCTATGATAATTTATATATTTAATGCACAATAACGTGTGCGCGTGCAGATGACGCGCACACGATATACGGCGTTCGTATAGGTAAAGTATATACACATCGTTATAATTTACGTCGTTCGGTGTTTCGAGTTGAACGATATACGTCAGATAAAATTACGTATATTGTTTCGGGAGTCGACTGATTGTTTGAAAGTCGAACGAACTAAAGATTTTCTTCGCTCTCTACCACCCGACGGCGACGGCTACGTATGAAATGTTCGGAAAACCGTATCGCGTGTCGATGCGATAAAAAAACAATTACGACCGTCACGAAGACGACACCGCTTCGTATACGTGTTTAAGAGAGAACACTACTTATACTCGACTGCATTTGCAAACGATTCCGTATCGGCCGAACTGGGTCTCTGTCCTCGTCGCGGCTGCACAGCATCGCGTGCCGTTTTTTTTAATATCCCTAGTAATAAGAGCGGTACGAATAATATTCCGCGGACGAGAGGATAGTGGATACGCCGTCACTCGGCTGCGGACGATATCGAGATAAAAATATTCGAGATAACCGTAATATCGTCCGCGTCGCGTAGACAATCGGCGTGTTCTGCGGAGCGTTAGATATCGTCCGGACCAATTATAAAATATACTCGTGTGGATTCACACAATGGGTTAGTCGTCGTCCGCTCTCAGCGGTAATTAGCATAATTAAAAAACGAATTTCGAAAAGTTAAAACCCTATTGTGTCCCGGAAACAACGGCTGCTGCCAGGCCGCGTCGTTGTAGTTATACGTGTTCCTATATATATATACACGTATGTATGTGTGTTATTGTTGCAAAAAACGCACTGCGACGCGTAAAATTTAATTTCCCACCGACCGCGGTAAAAACTGTACCGGCCGGCCGAAGCTTGTTTATGGTAATATGTAATATTACGTATATTATTATGCTATTGTGTACGGCCGAACGCGTGCCAAATAACGTACAAAACCATTCCGACCCGACAACACTACGGCCGGCGGTGAGCGTTGTATAATAAACTATATCGTCGTCCGACGCGATTTTTCCGATAAGCGACCGAAAAGTAGCTCCCAAACAAACGCCATCACAGTTTACTGCAGGTAAGTTCGATGCGAATGACCGTCCATTGTGTACCAAGTAACTAAAAAGTGCGATAAAATAAAATTATAGATTTGAAAACGTTATTAAATCCTCTATCAACTTGGCCTTCGTCCTATGGCTTATTGTGTACAAACACCGTATACTTACATAATATATAGAACATAAGCTGTACGAAATAACAATTTTGTGCCCACATATATTTCAGAAGCCACTACGCCACTACCCAGTACCCAGTACCCAGTACCCCATAGATGTATATGTAAACAAGGCATGGATCAGCTCCCTATATAAAAAATGGACACTCAAACATTGCTCGACTCTCGACCGTCAATAAAATTACAAATTAAATGTTTTTTGAATAATTAAAAAAAAGAATTAGGCTTTTTGTGACATAATGGTATGTGTATATTTTATACGATATGCATATTATATTTCGTTAACAATAGAAATCCAATAAAACTTTTTTGAAATTCATCTTCATATTGTGTATTCTATTTCTTTTTTTTTTGTGTGATAAAAAAAATTAAAAACCAACTGAAAAACATTATTTCAATTTCACATACTTACCTAGCAAGAAATATATGCAACATTGGTTTATTATAATAATTAATAGTCGTTCTTTATTTAAAGGTTGATTATTTTAATTGAAAATTATTGAAAAACAATTTTAAAAGACCAGTTTTTACCTTGATTTCTACACAAAGTAAACTAATTGAAATCGTCGATCTATTACTATAAAATCATAAAGATTCCATAAATTTTCAATCAAAAAATAATATTCACCTGTTTTTTAAAATTAATTAAAATTTTTGATAAGAAAAAAAAGAGTATATGAGTTAAATTAAATATAATCTTATTAATATGTTATTGATTTTAATGTATGATGCATATTGTATACATCTATTTTAATTATTTTACCATGTAAACATTGTAAACTTTTAAATTCATGTAATAATTCAATTATATAATATTCTTTCGTTTTTAATATTAAAATAATTTTTAGTTTAAAATTAGTCACCTACATTTTTATTGATAAACTTATAAAATTAATATGGTTTTGATAATATATTAGTTCATTCGTATAGATCATATAGATCGTATAATATATAATATTATATTGTCATTTATTATTTCTTGTCATCCAGTTATATTTTTTTTTCAATCTCCATACTCATAGCTATAATATTATGGTGAATAGTTAAATATTTTATTCCTTTCGAGAGTTTTTATTTTACATAACAAAGACTTTAAAAACAATTTCACGATAAACATTTCCAAGATAATATTATTACAATGATATATAATAGCAGTAAATATTTAGGTTTCATGATTTCGTAACGCAATAACGTGAACAATATACATATTATTACTTCTAATATTTTACAGATTTACAAATTATATTATCAATTAACAATATATGTAAGTTTTAAGATTTAGTAAATTTAATTAATGCCTCCTCAGATTATATTTTTCACGATGTTGAAAATTATTCCAAAGTCACTCATTTTCGAATAATTTTTCAACAAGAAGTCATAGACATATATTATGACGTGTATAATTATAATTTACAAACGACTCCTGAAATACTCCTCGTTTGATTTATAAAACCACGAAACCCAGTGCAATAAATATCCGAACAGAATGGATTTTGAAATTTCACTAGTGCAATTGTATGTATATAATTTATTATATTATATTAAAAATGTATTTGATATTGCAGTGTTTGATAAAGTCCATTATATTATCCTTTTATAAATTATATCACATACCGCGCGTACTCGTTCTGGAACATAATATTAAACATATTTTTATTAAAAATAAAAATAAAACAAAATGAAGTAAAAAATTGAAAACTTCTACATACAGACGATGAGGTATATATTTTAATGCGCTTTTGTCCTAGTGTATCGTTTATAATGTAATTTAAACACTGCGCATTTGAAAGATATACATGTCACACTTAAATAATATATGAACAAGTATAGACTTATTTAATCGCGAAATCGAATGTTACGTGCGAATTTGGCATGTCGGTATTGTTTTAAAGAAAAAAAGAACGTTGCCGAGTTCGTATTTTCGTTCATAGTTTTGTTAGCTGTTACCTACAAATAAAATAGTTTGAATAGTACACCGGGAACGGCTGTCAGCAGTTAAATGTTACTGATTTAAATGCATGTAGCGTCTGATTGTCACGCGTGAAAAATTGTAGTATAATATCTTTAATCGCTATAATAGCGGTGTTATATTGTTATAAATTACTGTTGAATTACGGTTTTCAAATGAAAAAATCGTGCCAAAAACAAACAAGTTTTTTGATTGAAATAACTACTGTGACGTTTGGCTTTTTGCGTATTTAATATAACTGCTAATTATTATTATTATTTATCAAATAAGAGGCGCCTTTGATAAAGCAATTATAGCCAGTAATTGTTTATTGATTTAATGCGGTCAGAACTTTGACTATTTCAGTCGTTATATGTTATAATATTACGATACAGTTGAGACTTGACGATAATGAGCAATATAATCGAACAACTCATATGATTACAACTTAGCAAGCACTTTTGCTTAGTTATTGTTGATAACGGTACTGACCGAAATAGGATTGGATGATTAGTATACATAATACGTGAATATTTAAACACTGTTTCAATCAATCGCGCATTAGAGTTTTTTTTTTATTTTTATTATTAATTTACAAGCAAGGCGGTACTATGTGCGTTAATGCAGTATGTTGTAAGTAAAAATATTTTTAATGAAAATAAAACTACTTTGTTTTCACAAAGTAAAT
The DNA here is from genome assembly GCA_020882235.1 of Schizaphis graminum. Lineage (NCBI taxonomy): Eukaryota > Metazoa > Arthropoda > Insecta > Hemiptera > Aphididae > Schizaphis > Schizaphis graminum. The sequence goes on from CM037032.1 coordinate 93,199,900, forward strand.
AAGTCAGACGGTGATTGTGAAGAAAAATCAACTTTTCGAACCATTCAAGTAGTCTTGTATGTACATTATTATTCTTGAAAAATAAGCTTAGATTAGATTTTATTTTAGTTAAAACTAATGACCAAAATAATTTGTTTGGTTTCATTTTTAATATTTATACAATTTATTTTAATTATTAAACAAATTTATATTTATTTTAATGAAATTAATATTTTATGTGATAAAAGTAATGCTTAAAACATTTAATAAAACTTATTAAGTATTTTTGTCCATTTAACTGCGTATATTACTATTTACTACAGTTTTATATTACTTCAAGCAAATCAACCAGCTTCGTCATACGTGCGCCACACTTGCAGATAATTTAGAGGCGGTTTGAAAGTAGGTAGGTACCTAACCTATTAAATTAAGTGATGAAAAACACGCTGGGATTATATCATAGACACTTTCCAATCCTTTAGTGAAATCTGTGATAAAAATCCCTGATAACTGAATAAAATTCAACCGCAATTATCATTGGTTACTTAATTAACAATTCAAATTATATTATACATTGCGGTGACAAAGTGCTCAACAAATTACTCACTTCCCTCGGTATTTATATATTGTGCACTGCTCCAACAATATTGTAAATTCAAAACTAAATTATTTGGAAGTTATCATACATTATACTGAACTACCGGGTACACCTATTTATATTTTTAGCCTACGTATAAAGACAACCTATAAGTTCATTTAATAATTACATTTAACAATTCTACTTTATGTTATATTTACTATTATATAATTAACCTTTGTACGGCGCAGACGTGAACCGTCCTAAGTAAAATGTGCTCTTATTATTATATCCCACATTTGTATTGTATATTAGAGGCTTTTATTAAGATGCAAGTACAACATTTTTGTTCTTTAGTATTTCTTGTTTTGTTAGCATAACCCTGCAAGCATGATGATAAGTAATAATTGTTTATTTCAAAGTTGAAAACAGTTTGCGAATATACTAGACAGTAATTGTATAGTTAATTAGTATATATTTTTGTTTTTATTGTAAAAAGTAAAGGCAGCATTGTTGATAGAATTTTATTATTTTAATATTTTGTGCATTTTATATGTAGGTGTGTCATAGTTTATTAATTGGTAAATTTTTTTATAATGTTAAGAGGTGATTTATATATTTCTATTTTGTAGTGCATTAATAATTAATATGGAGTAGGTGAGTACATCATATTATAATTATGATTTTTTTTTTTTTTTTTTTTTTATCGAAAATGTACATGTAGGTTGAATATCTATGAAATAATTGTTTATTTTATTTTATCTTGAATCAGGTCTACAGTTCAAGTTACGGTACTGAAAAATATCATTGAACTTATCAATATCATCGTTTATACACAATAGCATAAAGTTCAAAAGTATATCACTTAGCGTTTCTAGTAAATGTGTTTTCGTAGAAATCTAAAAAAAATAAGCAAACAAATAAAGAATTGAATGTACTTTGAATATATGGTTTCGAATAAAAACCTACTTTATTGTGCCCTATTTTAAATCGGTGATGTCAAGATTTAAATGAAAATCAAGTAGATAGTAATGTTAGTATAATGTATTGAACAAAAATTTGGTTCCTAAATAAAATACACACTGTGTACAATAATTTAAATCAATTTAACGAAAATAAAATAGTATGAAAATATTTTTTCTGAAACAATATAATATAATACTTTATTGGATTTTTGGAAATTTTTTTTAAATAATTTCACAACCTTGCATACGATTTTTCGCAATAATTATACTATTTCAACCGTTAAAACTGTATTTAAATAGCCATCCGAATAACGTAACATATAAAATGTTCAACTGTGCAAACGAATACTTACTAATTACTATCCTATACAGAAACGATAGTGATCGTTGCATATTTAAATTAGGACGAGATGTTTGATGTTTAATTCGATAAGCTGATAATTTAAGGTAATTACGTTTTACAGTTTTCAACGTGAATAATAAGCGACCGTGACCTATTGTTTTTTACTGAATAATATCAGTAATATCACACATTTAAATTCTGTTTGAATACGTCTAGTAAAAGTTTTCAAACAAATGTGAATTTCAGTTGTTCTAGAAACTAAAACAATGAGTATAGTGATGATTATACAAAACTACTACAGTATATAGTTGGTAAAAGTTAGAATCATCATCAATAACAATAATAATGATATTGTCAACCTGGTCTGGATGATATGAATTGTTAGGTCGTTACACATAGAACACTTTACACGTCTTTACCGTACTTATAGTTTATTATATTAATCATTTTAAGATGTATACTTTTTGTTACTATTCTTCGTTAAAAATTGTTTTCATTCACGTCTGAGTTAAGTACCTATATTTAAATGATTAGGAAAAAAGATTTCAAATAAAATAGAACGAGTTAAAATTTAAAAATAAACATTTAAACCTGTTTTTATTTTATCGTTTTAATCTTCTCAGAAATTAGGAGTTATTAAACAATTATTTAATTTCTTTAAATTGTTAAATTGCTGTACGCATTTCTAACAATAATAATACATAAGTTATGGGTTTCGTTTGAAAAATAGCATACTGCACAGTCTGTGTATTATTAAATCATATTAGACAATACTGTAAAATATGCTAAAAACATTTTCATATTACAATGTTATCAAACATAGTTTCTGAATGTAATCGCAAGTTATACTTAAATGTTCAAACAAACGTGTATTGTATGTAGATTGTAGATGTAAATAATGCGAAAACAGTACGTAGTGCAAAAAAATGCACTTATATCTTACACTTTCCTATTTGAATCGGTGCCGGGCAAAAAGACTTCATTGCGTCCTTTTAGGTCGGTGCATATTCAATGTTTACTCTTTTACGAAATGCATGTGTTCATGTATACATGACATTTGCTTTTTAAACTTTTGTTTGGTTACGGTAATAATAAATGCAATACTGTAATATTAATAGTTTTTTGAATACTTAAACGTTAAACAATTTATTGCTTAACATTTTTCAGCTATCCGTGGAAATGGCATTTCAAAAGAACACATTCATCCGCGTAAATGGGTCATACTACACATCACAAACGAATCAGCCTGAAAAGAAAACACGTGACTTTTAGTAGTTCCATGTACGAAGAGAACATTATAGTGTGTGCCAGTGATGAAATAATTTAATAGTCGTTTTGTGTAAATAGAAGGCAAACATGGTCATACTATATAGTCATATAGTCATACTATATGTGATAGCAATATAATATGTGTATTTAGTGAAGACATTATTTTTTATTATTTACGATGTTGTCGTTTCCCGCAAATTGTTATTACTGGTTTGTATATAGTAATATAGTGAAAGACAAACATCAAAACTTTATGAATACAAATATAATATTTATCAAAAAATATAATTATTTTTTTCCCCCATAAATTATTAACCATTACAGTGGTGTAGTAATAGGTAATAATATTTTTAATATAAACCAATACTGCCCGTATTATGATTATGATTACTATATTATGATGTGTCGAATTTCTTTCATTTAAAAAATAATAAGTAGGTAGTTTCACATTATTTGTATTATTATAGACTTATTCTTACTAATTTTTAATAATTAACTGTTCTCCCGTACAGTATGAGTTGAATTTACCTCTTCATTGAGTATTGAGTAGATTAATGTAGACAATTTATGTGTTAAATTGTAATTCAATAATAAATTGTTGCAAATCATGAACGATTCTGAGCGAAGACGGTTCTATCAGTCTATTATCATATATTGATATTTATTATTATTATAATTTATAGGCATAGTTATTTATTTTAAAAACTGTTATTATTTGTTTATACATTAAGTTTTGTCAAAATTTAAATATAAAATCCATAAAAATCACGTTAGTAAACTTTTAAAATAGTTTGGTTCTATTATGAGTTATTTATATGGAATTTTCACTATTTTGTATTTATTTTCAAGCTTTAGTTATAAAAACTGAACAGATGAACAGTATATACGTTTTTAAATAAAAATAATTGTAAATATTTGTGATTGACTAATTTTATCAAAGCTTGAAATTTCATATGCTTATAAGGAGAAAAAATCATACTTATATATGTATTTAAGGAATTTTTAATATAACATTGACTAAATAAAACATATGAAGAACCTTGTATTCAATTTTCAAACTTTTTGACCGAAATAAATGAAAAAAAAAAAAACAATAATATACGTAGTCAGAATTTTTCTATTTTTACTTTTAATAAGAAACATTTTGTATATACTCGTAACTCAAGTAGTGCTACTAAAGTAGAAATTATTTTATTTTAAATATAAATTTATATACTTATGTAATAATTCAGATTATAGTTGAAATAACTAAAAAAATATTGTGGTCATTTTCGAATGACAAAACAATAAAAAACTTTACTTTATATTCTAATATTATGTATTTAAGTATCTATGATACGATATATATATATATATATATATATATTTATTTATATATAACATATTATTTTATAAATGGCGGATGTTAAAAAAAACATTGTTCATCGTCGCGGTCGTTTCGATTTAAGAATTTATTATTTACGACGCGTGTCCGTCTACACTGTTACAAAATGTTTTATACCTGCGCGTGCCGTATTAAAGTGACGTTCCCTGACGATGCACTTTACTTCCACTGGTAAACTTATTTTTGCTTTAAATTGCACAATGAAATACAAGACCCGAAAAGCGTCTCGAACGTTATTTTACGCTCAAGGTTTCGAAAGTGTGTATTTCAAAGATTCTATCATTCCGTTTGAAACTGAAGAGACTTCTGCGTTAATAATATTATTGTGTGATGCATTCGTAGGCGTCAACAACTGATATCAATTACACACTACATAGGTAATATTATATATATCATAATTGTTTTAGACAGAAAACAGCGGTATATCTGATGTTTGATTTAGAGACAAAAGAGTGATTAAGTTTTTTCAATTACAAATATTGATACGCGAAGAGTTTGCCTTTGTTGACTCACATTAATAAACGTATTGATTTTTTTTTGTAATAATAATTGTGTGGTCATAAATCCAATATTTTAAATGCATTCAAATGCTAAGACTCAACACTCTAATAAGTTAGCTGATTGACGATAATCAGTAATAGTACACATTATTTTAAAAGTGTTATTCACATGCTACTGTATAGAGTTTTTGTTACTTTGAATCATTTTTTAAAACTAAATTTCCTACTGTAAAAATGATTTGAAATTATTTTTACACTATAAGTACAAAATATTCAATCAGTTAAATCATCGACGCTCTACAAGACTGTAAAGATAGTACGCATATTTTCGTCTCACGGTGTGTGTATTGACCGTGCAAAGAATACTACATTTATATTTAAAATATATGACTGAAAATAATGAATCGATATTACAATTAATTACAAAAAATACGATGAAAAAAATATCATTGGAATATATGAATCTAGGTTATAATAATAATAATACTAATTAATATTTACGTACTTTATTTTATTAGAAGATGGAAACCAATGATTTATAAAAATACCATTTTACCGGTTAAAATAGACAATTTTACGCTTTTAAACAATTATAGGTTTCTGTATGTGAGTGATACACACATAATACACATAATATCGTAAATACTAACTACCAAACTCTATGGAATGTGCATTATGAAAACACATTTAAATGTTTTTACTCAATTTGTTTTTCAATATTTGTGTTCTAGAAATAATATTGATTGGTAATGTGTGTTAAAAGCGAATACCGTTTTAATGCAATTAAATTAATAATAGTTGATTTAACGTGCTCGTTAGAATTGATGATTAGGTATGTTCAATGGATTAGTGAATCGAATAGGTATGAAAACAATAACAAAATCCACGGCTGCTGAGTGTCAATGTGTTTATTTATCACCGATTTTACTGTCATTTTCAAACATTTCTAACTCAAAAAATACATTTTTCAATATTTGGTTTTTTTTTTGTAGTTTTAGTATACGAATATTAATTAACACACGCGATTAGTATCTTACGATAATATTATATGTTGTAGAAAATACATCAATTAATTAATTGTCTTTTATCAAAACACATTACTTATTTTTATTTAATATATATTAATGGTGCTATATTTTAATGTTTTATACAGTAGAATCAATTTAGGAAAAAAATAGATATTTTTATACAAAAATATTTACACGCATGTGCTAGAAAATATTAAAACTGATTTATCTAAAATAACTAAATACAATACTTATAACAGCGACGAACAATCAAAACGATGTGTCCACTTTTACTGCTTAGTGTAAATGTCGAATGATTTAACGTATGTATTTTAACAATACACTACAAGATACATGTTACATGTTATATAAAGTAATTTACCATGCATAATTACCCCTCCACCTCATTTTTTATCTTTATATATAATTATAAAAAAATTCGTATTTTTGAAATTTATAAGTACGATCAATACTATTTTTTTAAATATGTACTTAAGTTTTTAATACTATCTTTAAGTTTTGATTTATGTCTAGACAAACATATATTTTTTTAAATAAAACCTAACTGTGTTTACTATAAATTATTAAACAGATTATTTAAAAAAAATATTTATGTGTATTTTATGTCTGTTAAAAAAATACATTACTCAATAGCTTCTTAATGAATACGATGTAACAAAATATATATATCATGTTAAAATACCTAAATTGTAGTTTTCTTCTACTATTTAAATTTCTTCTTTAACTTAAGTTTTTAAATTTTTATGCGTTTATTAATGACATCATGTTTTAAATAAGATAATTCCTGGGGTTTCACATGTATTTTTTACTCAGTGATTTAATATTTCTGATATAAAAACAAATAAATATAAATCTTCATTCAAACGAGTAGTCTCTGAAGTTTTAAATTTAATGTACAAAGGATCATAATCCATAATAATATGTTTAAAGATATAATGACAATCATGATTGAAAAATTATCGTAAATGCTAATTAGCATAAATATTTTAACATTTTATGTTTGTAAAATTTGTATGAGTAGTATGAGTAGAATAAATACTAGATTGGCTATTTCATTATTTCATTTATTTGATGTTAGATGTAAAAACTATATTATTAATGATTTTTAATTATCCTCCGTATAAAAAAATTCAATAACTCAAAACTTACTTATTTAAATTTAAAAGTATCAGCGTTCTCAAAAAAATAATTATATGTAAATAATTTGCAGTAAAAGAGGGTAGATCTAATCTATAAAAAATAAGTTAGGATACTTCTTAGATGATAAATAACTGAAGTATTTTAAAATGCAATTTAATGTAGTTTGCATATGTGTACTTTGCACAAATCAGAATCTGAATTATTAAAAGAAAAATTTTAGAGTGAATTTTTTTTTTTTGGTGAATCATTTAATATATTATTGACAAGGCTAGTTAGTTGATTAGTCATAATATACTCGTAGATTAGATAGAACTGTTAACTATAGACTGTATTTCATAATGATATTTTATTAAGAGTCTTATATATAGTGATTCAGAAAATTTAACACCACGAGATTATTGATTTTAAATAAAATATTAATTTAGTAAAAGATAATTTTTCAATCTTAAATTATTTTCAAAATAATTGTTGAAAAATTGTTGATAATTTATGGCCAAACTAAGCTCCACACAAAATCGTTTTTTTTCAATTTTATAATATTATTTAATTGCTTTTAATAGCAAAAATTCTTAGTCTCCGGGGGATCACCAACTTCAATATCCAGCACTCTTTTAAAAAATATTTTAATGATACTACATTTTTAATCACTCTAATCGAGATTGCTTTTGTTATATTCACAAAAGAGCAATACACATTGGTATCTCATATTACTCTATTAAGTACACTTGTAAAGTGGACGGGTATATTTATATTCATGCCTAATTATTTTAGGGTCTATAAACCAATTGTTGTGTATAAGGGTTAAATAAGTGGCTTAGTATCCAGATAAATTGGATGTGTAAAGGTTGCTAATAATACACATCGTTGTTTCAATATATTTATGGGCACCAAACTTACAACCAATTTAATATATTTGTGATCCTTATTATAGTGATAATAATGACCAACGTGTTATGTCAAAAACAAAATAAAACAAACCAATTTATTGGAAATAACTAACATTAATAAATTATTTATTATTGCGATTACAAAAATACATCATATTTTGTGTACACGATGACGGCAGGCTCGTTTATAACACCACAACATTGTGTGTTTATAGGACACTGTTTCAAAATCTAAACAATTATACAGCACGTGCATTAAATATTATTGGCACGTTCTATTTGATGCTTTTCGGTCCCGGATACAGCGTGATGGTTTGTCTGGAAAACGTTGTTAATAATATAGCATGCACGATAATCATAAAACATATATACATATATTATTATAACAGCATTGCAGTATACGCGTTGTATTTCCGGATGAGAAATGGAATGAATAGGGGAGAGGCTGATGCATTTGTATATTTTTACATCATTTCTGAATGGGTATAAAAATAAATTTATTATTCGAAATACTTTTTCTGTACATTCATATACTTTTTTTATTGTTTCTTTTGTTTGGCATAGTTGGTTACAGACATTTAGATCACGTAAATACGCCACAACGGTTGTATATGGTTGAAACCTTTATTCGATGCATGTGGTCAATTACGAAAACTATCCGAGCCGAACATTTACATATTATATATCCAATTAAATAAATTGTCGACCACCTGTCACACACATATACGTATGTATGTTTAAATTTAAATTAATAATTTATATATTTTTCTATCAACGATTAAAATGTGTTATCATTACTATAATAATATATTTCTCACAAAGCACTGCACTTCCCCGTCATCCCTACGCCTTTACACGCCTACAGACTGAGATGCTTCTCTCGAATATCTATGATAGTATATAAACATAGGATTATTTGCATCGCCCAACCGTCACGTACCGAATCTGGAACAGAGGATCCGTTCAAAAAAAAAAAAGTGACACAACGACGAAAAAACCGGAAAATACGAAAAAAAAATGTATGAACACGCGGAAGAAGTTTCCGGTATTAATATTACTCTGCCGAGTTATTACCGCATATATTTATAATAACCGGACGGCGGCGCGATGTCGGCGCTCGGATGACGAGAGAGGGTGTGCAACGAATGGAAAATCCTAAACATAGCCGCCTCCTATTCGCGGACGACGTGCAGCGCGCCGCCGCGCCGGGCGCTCAGCATCACTCGCGTGGCGTTAGCGGGAGGGATGTTTGTGGCTGGGGGTGGCTGGATTGGAGCTGCGCGAGGGCGCATGGTAGTGTATACACGGAAAGTCGAGGCTGACGCGGACCGCGTGTCGGCGGGAGGGGAGGTCGAGGGTGGCTGGACGGGGCGGACGGGGTTGGTGCCGATGGTCTCGCCGCCGGTGCTCACTGCACGAACCGTCGCCGTTGTCGTGTGCCAGGGAATCAGTTTTGGCGGACCATTGTCGGCGGCAGGACGGACAGACAGGACCCTGCACCATTGTCGTCGTGTTCGTCGTCGTCGTCTTCGTCTTGGTTTTCAATATATATATATATATATATAATATATAAATATATATTATCGAGCTGTGCACGTCGACAAAGCGTCTTCGGCATTCGAGTGCAGTCGAACAAAATAATAATTGATATTATTTGTACCAATGGTGAGTTTTCAGTGCGCCATTGGTGCTGGTGATGCTTTTGAACCCGACGACTGCTATCACCGTCACTTTGCGCCTCGTAACGCATAGTTGCAAACGCCACTTGTTGTTTTCACCGTCCGAAACCCACTGCCACACGCGGTCAGCGTCCGTTTCGGTGAGTGCATTTTTTTAAAATTATTACTATTATTTCTGTTATACAACAGAAATATTGTGAACTGTGTTACAATATAATCGTTATTTATCGTATTAAAATTCAATAATGTTTATGATTTTAAATATATTTTTTTGGCGCCCTTTCCTTACAAATGAGTTGTCGATTTTTAGAACATCTTAAATACACGCATATTTTATCGTATATAATATATTACGAAATCGTGTATATTCATTCTGTGACACACACTCCTGTGGACGATGATTTGGCAGTTTCATCATACGTGAATCGATGGCATATAATATCGTGTTTTCTTGTCCCACCATTACGTAGGAATTTTCGGGGCTTGCAATAGTGCAACACAAAACAAGTTATGAAGTGCAATATAATCGTCCTATACGCACGATCATTACAACACTAATCCATCATTTCTCTGTTGAAATTTAACCCCTCCAGTTTAAAGGAAAGTTATTTTCTTATTCCTGTAAGTTGTTAATGCATTTTTTAATTTGTTTATATAAGTGATAACAAATATAGCGTTACCGTTAGCCTCAAATCAGCCATCTAATTGATATTTGAGGTGTTTTCGGCCACTAATTGATCATAATAATTTTGTAAAAATAACCGTTACATAATAGATATTATTCATACATACACAATGCTATATTATGAATGTATACGTTGGTTGATAGGTGTTGTGATTAGGACTATTGAAGAATTCTAAGGTGTTTTTATAATAGATATTATTTAACCGATATAAAAAAATTAATCAATAAATTTACTAAATAAAAAAAAATACTGACATCAATGATGGTGATACAATTATATAGTACTTTAAAATCTTTAAAAGCTATGCATTTGCAGTTATTTTCTACTCGTGATATTTTAGACTAACTGTAATTTATACAATACATATTTTTCAATTTTAAAATATTGTACATAAATAGGTATCGCTCATTCAATATTATAGATTAATTTATTACGCATAAGGAGAACGATTTTTTCTCGTTAAAATCGAGTATACATTTGTAATATATCTCTAGCGGCTCTAGTTAAGTAATAAATATTATTAATAACACATTTTACATAATTTAATCGTTTGCTTAGTTGATTTTATGAATTAAAAACTATAAAAATATAATGTATACATTTCAAGTCTAATGTTTTTTTTAAATAATAAGAAAATTATGTGTAAAATATTATTGTACTGATTTTGCAAAAATGGATAAACCATACATTTTTCAACTGGTTGACTCGTTATATCTCATATATTTTTAAGAATATAGTGCATATTTTAATAAAAGTATTAACTATTAACAATTTTTTGATTCCTTAAAAATAAAATTTTAAATGTTTAAACAAATTAATTATATGATAAGATTATTTATCAATTGTACACAAATTAAACAATGACATACAAACATAACAAACTGATACAAATGAGGAATTTTTAGCAAAATAAATAATTGGAAACTGTTAGAATATATATGTATATTATACTATCAATTTAGATTTGAATTTTTCACTTTTTTGTAGAGAAATTCATTATTTGTAATCAATAAATGTCGTATTATTTGTACGTAATATTAGCAAATGACAACAGAAATTATATTCATACTTCTTAGGGCGTTTTGGTTAATTATGCGCATGCTAAGTAGTTTTGTTTTGAAAATAATCTGAATATTTCAACTGTTAGGGTTTGTCATCTCGCAAAAATAATCCGATTAAAAATTATAGTCGAAAGGCGAAAGCGCCACTATATTAAAATATGTATAATATATTTTACAGCGTACATTTATTTGTCACTAAAATGTACAACGATGATACATATAACATATACCTACATTGTTATTTTATTTATATTGACTGTCAATATTAATTTCGTTTTTCTAACGCGTCGAGTAAAATTTGATAAATTACTCCAAAACATCACGACGCGAAAATCGATTAAATTGTTAAATGCCCACTTGACTTAAAAAAATTGAGGTCAACGAAATCGAAATAATTAATATATTTAGTTGGACGTAGTATGCCTACAGTGTACGTGGATTTGTATTATGTGTTTCGTGAGATTCGTACGAGGTTCTTTATTTATATCAGAATAACGTGTAAATGCATAATACAATATATTCGAGATAGAGGCCATAGAATAATATAATTTTATACTATACGAAGTATGTTTATACAAAGCTAATGTCAAATAAATACGTTTTATGTTCAATATCTACGTGCAAGAGTGTACAAGTATATTGTGTGTGCAGTGTTATTTTATTTTTGTCTCCGAGTCGATATAATGTATAATATTATTTCTTTTTTCGTACTATAAAAGGAAACTACGGTCACACGCGCGCATTGTAATAAGTGTGCGCGTGAAGGTTTATTATTATTATCGATACGTTTTTAGCATTATTACGGGATGCTGATGTTTTCAGACGACGACAAAAATAATAACACTTCGTAGAAAAACGGTTTCGCATAATAACAAGAAACGAGCTTATACATTCCGTTTGTCATTCGCCATTTCTCGTTATTTCATATCGCGGTACATTATTATGCAGTAAATCGACGTAATAATAAATTATAGATATTTATAGTCGTGCGTTTTCCGTTTTCCCGTTTTTAAGGTTTCCCCGATAATCATTTAAATCTCACACTTTGTGTGCCGAGGCCCGGGCCACAGGTTTTTCCGTGTACCACACGGTGAACTGCTGCTGCAGCGGGAGGGTGTTATTTATACGTAATATTAATATATAATTATACATTTACGTTGTACATGATAAGCGACGGCGAACGGGCAAGGACCCATCAATATATAATTATTAATTACGTTATGCAACGCAAAAGCTCACCACCACCAACACCTCCTCTTCGTAACCACATGCCGGCACGTTATATCGCGTAATTATAAAATATGTCGAATTGCGATCTGACGGTTTATTATTATTAAAACGATATTGGATTAGTACGTCGCACCTATACAACAATATATATATACACATTATAATATATTCGTCCCGTTTAGAATTCCTTTGATCGCCACCGCTTACCGTAAGTCTGTTAATAATAACGCATGCGGGCGTATATATATATATATTAAATAATATGTAATCACCTAAATAATTGAAAGTTTGAAACGTTTGTGCGCTGTGAAAAGCAACACCGCAGACTCGATGAAGATCAACGGTGCGCATTTATCGCCGATTTGTGCAGTAATATTGTGTTGTATAATGTCGATCATTTTAAGGGTTTTCTTTCTATATTATCATTAAACGGGAGTTTTTAAACTGTAATAAGTTTTTTTTCTCGGAAGAAAATAAATATTACATAACACGGGGATTCGAGAAAACGCACGGTTTTAGTGAGGATTGTGTAACGGGAATACCTAATTAAAAATATATTATAATTACGAGATTAGATGATTAATAACACGCTAGGGAGTTCCGCGGGAGGTGAAAACTTTTAATGTGCAAGTTTATCGAAACCTTTTTGTTTTTTTGTTATCGATTTACAATAAATAATTTTTTGATTTATGACGTAACATTATTATCGTTGCGCATGGATTAGTGTATTACTCGTTTCGATAGATTTTAATCACGTTTTAAACAAAATATAGAAGATTCAATTATTTATGTTCGTCGACTAATTATTTTTCCATAGACAAACTCAATTTTATTTACCTCGAAACACGAAAAGTGAGTTTTCTTAAGATAACATCCGTAAAGTTTGAAAGTCCTTGTCATATTCACTATAAATGTTTACATTTATTAATTTTATAAAAACCGTACAAATATTATTTTTTTCCCTTGAACACTTCAAATTTAATAATATTATTTATTGAACTTTTACATTGTACGGTGATATCAGTTTACAAAACGTTTTTAAAGAGCTAGTTTTGAAGAGAACAAAATAAATTAAATTACTTTTTATATTATTATCACTAACGTCAAGTTAGTTTAGTCAGTTTTTTTGAAAATATATACATATTAATATTTTTTGTTACTATATTTTATGTGTACTTTAAAACAAACAATGAAAAAAATCAAGTTTTTTTACCTATACATATAAATATATATATATTCTGACGACTGACTCTACAACTCTAGTATACTAATTTAATATACATGTATAATATACATTTAGAGTATATTATATTTATTAAATAAATATTAAATGTAAAGAATGAGAATATTCTTTTACTTTGATATTTTAAGCTAATCGGATTTACACCACAAGACGCATTTATTACGTGTTAATAAAAACGATTTACATTTTAAATTTGTTGATTTTTTAACAGAATTGTAAATACATATATCTTACACCCATACATTATACAGTAAGTAGCTCTGTATCGTATTACCATTTACCGGAGAGTGACAAAAAGAGGCGATTTCTGCGGTGCACTTTTAAAGTGGTAATTTTTTGAAAGCGAAACAAAAGTTTTATAATTTTCTAACTTATAATACTTTTTAAGAAGCACTAATAATTATGTAATAATATGATTAATTATATATAAACATTTTAAATGATATTATTTCCACAGTGATGATGAATGATGATACATGCACAATTAAACCATTTATCCCGACGATAAATACCAATATAGCGATATCAATTCTGCAGTGTACGACGTTAATATTATCATTGTGCTCGTATTATTTTAAAATTTATAATATAATATGTGCGTATACCAAATGATATGTTTCCCTTCATATTTAAAATAAAACCTAACTTGTAACTATTGAATTATTTTAATATTATTGTTTTTCATCTTTACAGTTTTAAACGTTTTGTTTGTACTTATTAATTATTTTAGTACAATCTCGTCCATAGAATAAAGACTTTTGTCGAGAAAATGCAAAAAAAATTACAATGACTGAAAACAGTAAATTTAATTTATAGCTAAAGGTTTTCTTTTTTTAATATTACTCACAATTTTTGTGTTTATATGAATAAAAAGGGAATACAATTAAGTGGCCTCTTCTCAGATTTTTTTGTGTTATGATAAAATTGAAGTAAGAGGCGGCATATTCCTTAAAACGGAACTAGCAGTAAACTTATATTATATATTATATTGTATACTCCAGCCTCCGTTTGAGTGTTCGGACAGTGCATATGGTTTTATACTATTGTTTTGGCACGAACGACTGTTACAAATGCCAATGGATATTCTATATGGAATACGCAACAACAATATTTATACCGTCGGTTCAACTCTATTCGTATAACATACGAGACGCTAGCAGATAATTGATTAATATGTAGGTATTAAGTACTTAAATACATTGAATATTTATATAAGTTTATTAAATGTATAGTAAAGCGTGGTGTTTAGAGGATTTGACTATATTTCATTTTCCAATGAAAATTAGCATTTAAATATGTCGTCATGACTTCCACACGCGACCCTGTATATGTCACACTGTCACATATGTACGCGACACGTGCGGAATATAAGACCATATAATATATTATATATGTATCGTATATACGGTTGGTGCGTGTCCGTATATGAGTAAATGCTCCTTAAGGACTTATGTCACGACAACTTAGAGTTGGAATAAGGTAAAAACCTTTCCCTTGTCCTTTATCCGTCATATTACGATTGTTTTTTTCCTCAGGACGTGTGCCGAATAGAAGAATATACGATATAATATAATGATCTAGGTATATAATATTATTTTATGCAGGTATACGGGCATGAGTTGACACAGTAACGATCGTAGAGGTTCGGTCGTTTCGAAAAAACTATCGAATGCATCTGGGAATAGTATTTTTTTAATACGGAAAAATTTGCCGTATAGTGTCTGCAATGCTCTGAGACAAAAACTAACCTCGAAATTCGACATAAGACGACAGATTTATTGCCCAAGTTAAAAGCACAATTCAATTTTTCGATTTATTTTAATGGGTAATGCATTTATCGGAATTCAATGCATTTTTGAAATATCCGTATGCCATATGCCATCTTTTAAATGTGTTATACAAAATACGATACCAATGTATTATATTAACATGAGCTGAGGCAAGCGAAACAATAAGATTTCACCCAATTTGAGTGGTTGGTATCTTGTTCAGATTTATTTTTCTATTTTTCGAGGAAAGAAAGGTTCGTATGCTGGAATTGCTTTTATCGGTGTAGCTTGCACGAAACTCTTGCCGGAGGCCATTTCGGGTATTATTATAATAAAGATGCTATTTGCCTCTCTTTTTTTTTGTGTGTGTGTATATTGATTAATAATATTCATTCGATATTGAATAGAACCGCAGGTGAATTCATTGAAACGCTGTGGTGGGAAAATTTATTTATTTACGGAGAAACGCGTAATTCGATAGGAAAACGGTGGGACTTTTTCCAAGACGATCGATGAAAATCTGCAGTCACTGTTCTTGGCGACGAGCCAAAAAATATATTTATGTATATATATTTTATCATGTATATTCGGTGAACTCGGTATTGTTTGAGTGCCGTTGTGCGAGGAAAAGTAAACGTACGTATACATATATAAACCTACAATATGTATACATAAAAAACACCCGGGGAGGTCCCACTGAGCGTAGTGCGTGTATTTTATTTTGACGGGCGTGTGCGCGCATATTTTGAAAAAACAGCAAATTTGTCATTATTTTAAAATGTTTTAGTATAACCACCGCTTATTTTTCATTATAGTACGTTTAGACGTGTTACCAGCAGTCAACGCGGTCACGTATACCACACATTTTTAACACGGCGTAATGGGTAGGCAAAATAGGTACATTGCTGTTTAGGGAAACATTTATGTTTAAAGTGTTCAATTGGTAACACGCTTAAAATGTCACTGTTTTATTATACTTTAACATTATATTTATACATAAATATTTGAATATTATGATAAAGTATCCGCAGTGACAATAAAAGCCGTGCATTAAATCCATAAAATATAATGGTGTTGTTTTACAGGAATACGCAAAAATAAATGCAAACACATTCTTGATTAACGAGTGATGGCACATATTATTATCAAACAGTCAGAAATCAATTTCCATCGACACAGTATGAAATATAATAATTAATAATGAATATGTAATACTTGAGATCATGTTTCAAGTCTTAGTATTTCAGTTCGACACTAGTTAGAAAATCACTAATAATTTAATATTTCCTGAATATTAAGAATTAAAAATTATAATTTCTCAACACTTATCAAATAAGATTACATATCTTTATATAATATTTTACTTTACATACAATTTACTATATACATTAAAATAATCAGACAACAATCAACACATCACTGAAGACTACAGAAAATTATATATATTTTTCTCTTACACTTATGCACAAGAGTGGTATTTTTTCAACATATTTCAGTTGTAATTATATAATATTTACGTATTATTTTGTTTACTTTTTTTTTTATTTATACACCGAGCGAACTCGAATAAAAAATACAATTTCTTCGAGTTTAGTACCTGTTGTGCCAGTGCACCGCGAAATCCCACAATAATTATAATAATAATAATAATAATAATAAAAATAATAATATAATCGAAATGTAGACACAGTGCACACAGATGCTTTATATACAATAATAATAATAATAATAATTAATAGTAAGGTACTGCGGTTGCCGTTCGTGTTTGTTATATCGTTGTCACACCGACTCACGTGAATTTTAAATGTCCCGGATTAATTTAGCCCTGCCGGCAAATACGCTATTCTAGCCGCTGCTGTTGTTGTTGTTGTTGTTGTTGTTGTTGATATTATAATATTATACGGATATTATTGTATATTATAATATGCCTGGTAAATAAATACTAATACATTCACGTTACACTGTGATCGTGTTTAACCAAGCTTTAGTGAACCTTTTAGGTTTTGATTCGAAAAATCGAAAAGTTTTGCTAAACACTACACTAAAAAGGAAATTTTTTCTAATACAATATGCACCAATAGTTGAGAACCGCTGGTCTAGTTATTATTATAAGACATACTTATATTATATAGGTAATATTGTAAATGTATATGCGTTTTAAAAATCTTGCACCCACTGCATGTGTACTTCCATTACCATTTTAAATCCGACTATGGACTGTTGCCTCGAATCGGCGTACTATCAGAAGACAGAAATTCGCATAATATTGTATATAACTGATGTTTACTATGTATGATATCATAGACGTTATTCAGTAAAAATGTAAAAGTTTTGTTGTATAAAATAATAATATATTGTCGTCGTTTTTATTCGAATCCTAATATCGACGTTCACGACAATATCGTGGAACTTTTTTTCCTTTTAAATCGGGATTCGTGAACATTCCGTCGTCTGTTGGCATTTAACTGTAGTAATAACAGCGTTCACCTTGCTTGACAGCACTAACCGAAGAATATACTTATTACCTATATATTTCGTTTAATAATAACAACAAAAACATCAATGCAAGTATTTCTTTCGTAGTCGCACATCAGGTGCGTTGCGCAAAAAGTCTTATATTAGTTTCAGCAGGGAAAAAGCGAATATTATTTAGAAAAACAGATATATAATAGCCTACTGAAGTAGGTATATATATATTATAAAGTCTCAGCTGGTGCATATTAAATGTACAGTTTTAAAATTAAACTTTGGTCCTTCTATATAAAGTTACCTCTTGTATTACACTTGAAGTATTATATAAGTACGAATGAACCATATTTATCTACCCACTGTACATAATTATTAATTAATGATTTTAGCATTTAGGTATTATTTGATTTTATGTATATCGTGGAAAATTATGTTCAATTAACAATAATTTTCTATCTGATAATATTAATCCAAAAATTTTCGAAATATTCAGTGGTCATTGGATCGTTTGTGTATTCTAATAAATTTGTAATTATCGTAAAGCTTATTGATTTTCTTTCAAATTTCTGTGCATCATAAACTTTGGAGTTTGGTCAGGTCTTATAGCATGATGATGTGTTACTGTTTGACTCGCAAGTCCCCACGAAATTATCGTCACAGGTGTTATAATCAATATTCAACACTTCCATAGTTCTGAATGTCATTTAACTGTTATTATAATTGTAATCTAAATAACTGAATTGATAACAATCGTAACGATAAGCACTTAGTATCATTTTTATCAGATGATCTATAAACTACTAATAATATTAAAATAAAAACATTTTAATATCAAGATATTATACAAATATAAATTATGAAAATAATATATTACCCACAACGATTATCATCTGTATGTATCTATAAGATATTTTAAACCAAAATAATACATATAAATAATGAGAAAAAAAGAGAAAAAAATAAGTAAAACAACTGTTCACGTTCACGTTGCGCACACAAAACCATTATTATGTTTCGTTCAGACGAGTGCTAAATATATACTACATGCAGGTACGAGTACTAGCTGTATTCTACAGTGTAAGGCGTACGAACATCAATGGATAAAATAATATATCAACGCAAAAAAATGAACACAATTGTTGTTGTACACTCGAAATAAGGATATATCATTGTTCCTTAGAGAAGTTGGAACCTTTAAAATCTAAAAATACTCTCCAAATGTATTAATAAAATGCCATCGTGATCGTACTCCACAAATGCGTTCTTTGTATCAAAACATTCGTGTTCGTAATCAATAATCATAATGCATTATGTATATAGCATGGTACCAATCAATTATACAGGGTGGTTATTTTAACAGTAGACATTCGTTATGTCGAAAAATACTAATAATGTTTTATAAAATATTTTTTTTTGCGTGGTTTGAAGTCATTATAAAACAACATTTTACATTATTTTTCAACGTTATTACTTATTACTTAGTAATTTTTTTCTTTTTTGCATGAAATTATATACTATTTCTAATTTCATATTTCAATAAAAATATTTTGTTGTGAATTTCAACGAATAAAATTTGAATTTAGAACGAATGTTTAATTAATTAAAATTACTAAAAGTATTTTAAGCTTTGATGTTGATGCGGCACAGTGTTACACCACACAATGTTGACAATCTTATCCACCTAGATCTTTTAAGTACTTAAAACTAATTAACTACTTGTAAAAAAATCGATTCTTACACATTGAAATTCTCAGGATTTTGCTTTAAATTGTAAATAAAAAATGTAAGCATCATTTCAAAAAGACAATAACAAACAATTACAACAAAAATTGTAAAATTTAATTTTTTTCTTTTAATCGTTGTCTTTTAATTTAATAAATTGAATTAATTTCCAAAAATATTATACATTTTAAGAAAATAATTATTTAGCTTTGAAAAAATCACACTTGATAGATAATTTGAAAATATATTTTGTTTTTCATTAAATGACGCCTCTTAACTTTTTTCTCTTGGTTGAATAATAAAGTATCACAATACATTTCATTATCTGATTAATCTCTCGAAATCGATAAAGTTTTAATGAGATCGGGAAAAACACATACATTATGCTGAATTATAGTGCTCAAGTTATATAATATAAGTTTAATAATTAATTAATTA
This sequence comes from Schizaphis graminum, assembly GCA_020882235.1. NCBI lineage: Eukaryota > Metazoa > Arthropoda > Insecta > Hemiptera > Aphididae > Schizaphis > Schizaphis graminum. The sequence continues at coordinate 93,220,269 of CM037032.1, forward strand.
TTCAATGCAAAAAATGTTATTATTTATTTTTTAACTTTTTATAAAGAACGATAATATTGACTAAATATTTTTGATACACATCGTGGTAATTTAGTATTGTAACTTATACCTTACAGCTCATCGCAGTGTAATGTAATATAAAGCAATCTCGTAAAATGTACTCACATAATATAATATATCTACCTTATAGGTAATCGATATATTACAATGTACTTGTATGTTATGCAAGTGAAATATTGAATTGCCACAGTGTTAAATATCACTATATACACTTCACAGTTTTTTTTTTGTGTGGGGGTGGGGGTGGAAATTCAACTTGATTATTTTATTTACATTATTTATGGGATGTTCGTCTCATCGGCCCAACGGATTATCATTATTATAATACGCACACTATGATACATCGACGGCATAACGATCGATCGAATAAAATGTATTGTTTTTTAGCTTTTAGCATGTTTGCTATTTTTTATTCTCGATCACCTACCTTTGAACCGCACCACTCGCACTGGTATAGGTTTAAAATCGTAAGATATTTTTATTCAAATATTAGTATTTTGAATGCGAATTCTGTTTACTGTTAAGCTATATTATATGGATAATGACGTCAATATGAATAAGTTCAAACATTCCACTTATACAATTTTGAATTATAAAGGTAGCTACGATGATTTAGTTCTACTCCAATGAAGCATTATGTTAATATAATATTTAACATATTTTGTGTACGCATTTTTTTCTTATAGATATTATGTATAAAAATACAATGTATTATATTAATATGTATGTGGTAGATGTTTTATAGGTAATATATAATATGTTAAGACATTTTTTAAGCCCAAACACTTTTATTTCGGTCGTATACCCTACTTACGCATATTTTTTTCTACTCGTATAAATAAATCACTCAACTATTCATATTAAAAACAAAAGTTACATTGAAGTATGTGATTTTTAAATCAAAAATTCGGAAAAAATAATTCCATCTACCCGTATACGTACATAAATATAATAAGGATTTTATTTATAAGGTATAAAGAATTTTCATTTCAATGTTTGATTTAAATCAACGGGGTGAAATAATATTTATCACCGTTCGGATGAACCGATCAAAACACGATTTTTGCTGAAATACCTACGTCCTACAATTAATATGCTCGGGCACATATAAATAAGATGATATTATAAATCAAAGTTTTCGGAATGTAACTATTACGATAACATGGACTTATCGCACGTTCATAATACGTACACACAATATCATAATCTTCCGTCATTCTCACCGCAAACATGCGTAAATAGCAAATCAGACCAACGCGCCCGTAAACCGTGCTAATGTATAGTAATATACGACCGTTATACAGACGAACGTTCCCGCAGTGTATAATATAAAACACGAGTTGTTTAATAATGGATACGACGGGTTGGTTGCCGGCTGGCTGCAATGACATTCGGACGGACGCTTTTGTCCGGACTTATTGCGAAACCTTTGCACGGGCCGTGGTGGAGGTAACAGCAGTAGCTATATGGATAATAATTATAACGACCCAGTTCGTAATGTGTGTAGGTAAATGCTTGTATATTTTATAATATGTATATTTTATAATATGTATATACATATATATATGTGTATATCTCGGCGTATGTATTATTTTAATAGCAGTTATACTTTTAGTGTTTTAGTTGCGGCCCGCTATTTCACATACATTTCACGTGAAATATATTATAAAAATGCGAAGCTCTCGCCGGAGATGTGAGTGTAGATGAGAAGTAGAATAAGAAATAGATCACGATACACCCCGTATACACGGTCAATTTCTAAGTTAATCCGCCGGATTAACTGATTTCTCGTTTTTCGACTTTATATTTTATTAATATTAACAAAAAAAAAAACCTTAAGAAAACATCACAGTCGACGACAGTCCTATATGTATTATACGGAATTCGATACGAACTTCTCAAATAATAATTAATTGTCACGGACTTTAACAATCCGTACAGATATGTGATTATATATTATATATCACATAATATAATATATATCATATTATGTTCTATTATGTGTTGTATTGTCTTCGTTGAAATATTTGACGATGATCGATAAAATGACTACCACGATTTAACAATTATATACATATAAAGCAACGGTGAATAATGAATATAATATGAATTATACATCGCACATACCATAGTTATTTTTAATTCTCATTGAAATAACCACCATAATAATTTTAAATTAAAAAAAATAATAATAACTTTTAACGTAGATTATATTTCTAATAAATAATTATAATTTTGTATTGTTTGAAATTTTACGTCCCTCCATTTTTTTTTTTTGTTATTCATTCTATAAAGAAAATCAAAATAATGTAATGTTGGTATCATATCACATGCATATGTATATAATTATAATATTAATTTTAAATTTCATAATATTTTTATAGTCATAATTGTATACATATTTTAATGTTATTAAAATAGCATTATTTAGTAGTGGCGTAGCACATACTTATAATCTTTAAAACTAAAAAAATATATTAATCAATTTATTATTCTTTATAATTTTTAAAAGTAGTTAAAGTATATTGAATCCAATATTATATATATTTTTATTTTATTAAAAAGAAATATATTATTCACTTAATAATTTTCATTAAACAGGTAGGGTTCTCATTTGAAAAACAAAAGTTTATATTGCCACAGGACATTTCTTAAGTAGTACAAACAAATCTGGAGAAATCGAGAAATAATGGAATATAAATTAATTAATTATTGAATGAAAAAATGAGGATTAAAACACTTGATGAATTACCCTATAGAATAACAATAATATTGGTGACCCAATTTAAGGATAATAATAGTTTTAAATATATATTTACGGTACATGTTTCAATGAATTATGTAGATAAGGGAATATTTTTTTTTAAGAGTTTCAAGACTTGCTTTTTGACATATTTCCCTAATGCATAATGAAGGGGGATTAATTTTTGTTTTCTGGCAACTTCCATCTTTCTATAATAGAATTTATTGTTAATAATAATAATACATATTTTCATTCTATATCTATGCAATACAATGAATTGTACATATCATATCTACTCACATATTATTATATTAATATAATATTACATACATATATATCTAATTGACGATTATTATTAGACTTTACACAGATTCAATTCTAATTATGTTGAAATGTTTTTAACTTCTCTTTGCCATATTATCTACACTATTTAGAACTTGATAAAAGAAAAACCTCAACAAAAGCTAGAACTAACATTTTTTTCATCAAAGGACTCTGTAAACACGGTTAATTTGTAATGGTGGTTTTCTATAGTCGTTTAAATGGTAACATGGTATGCTTTTTATCCAACCTAATATAACTTATAAAGATATAATTCTGCATAACTATTCATATACACACCTTTTTTCTAGGTATAAAATAATTATAATTCACTGTAAGCAAATTGTTTTTAATGATATTTAAAAGATTTAAAGACTTTACCATTATACTTACATAATATTATATACATTATACTTTCGTATAAAGTTATACTGTTATGTAAATGACAAATCTTAACTTATTATTCTTACAGTACTCATAGTTTATTTCTATTTATAGAACACGAAATACGTGAAAAATGTTGTATACTTCTATAATATACTGTTGAAATGTCATTACGCGTTCTCTTTTGAATTATGCATGATCACCCGAGTATATTCATGTAATCAATCTTAATACTATTACATATACCCTTTTGTACACGTTTTTACTTGTAAAGTCGCTGTAATCAATTTTATAGTATAGTATATTATAAAAAGAAAACTTTCTTAAGTCTATCGAAATAATAATAATAAAAATCGATTGCCAGTATAATAATATGAAGACGATCAATCATTCCAAGATAATATATTTAAATATATATATATATATATTTAAATATAGATTATTAAAATTAACCTATAAACCGTATTTTTCTACTAAACTATAATAATATGTATAGAAACTGACAAAAAGTATTATTAATGTTCTCCGATACTAATAATAATTTAGTGTAGGTACAAATTTTAAAACATAAATCATTATTTTTGGAATACTCTTTTGTATCTTACAATATTCTATTTATTTCACATCACGATTTTGAAAATTCGGGTTTTTAGAATACACTATGATCGTATTTCAAAAACATTCGTTTCATAATCTATTAAATTTCTCAAATAAAATGTCGGTTTCCCATACATGAATTTCCTATTTAAATTTATTTTTATAAAAATAAAAAATGTTTTATAAATAATAAAAAATTGTCATTTCTTAAGAGACTTATATATTAGATCTGATTAATCATTTCATCAAGTATTTTGGTCAGCAATCTATTAATTTTACATTCGACGATAATTTTAATATTTGATAGCTGAATATTTCGAATAATCACAATTTGTGTTATTTGCATCGATTGGTAGACAATATCGATTATATAAAAATCAAATACATTTTGACTGAGAAGTCTCGTAAAAACTGGAATCTTCTCAATTCTCATTTATATATCTGTAGTACAGTACAAATCAAAATTGAAAGAGATGATCAATAACTATAATTATTTTATTCCGATCTTATACAGATACTTACAAATAAATAAAAGCGATGGGTACCGGTTGAAAATGCGTGTTCCACTGGATCCGTTCAGCCGTATTTTCCGTGTGCGCGGCGGGTGAAAAATTATCGTCATGATAATATTTCGTTCAAGAGTTTGCCGTTCATATTTTTACCATGTCGCTGCACCAGACGTACGGATAATTACGAAAGTTTCGTCGTTTTGTTACTAAAACTTATATTATACTTGATTTCCAGCGCCATTACTGCTAAAAGAACGTCGATTGCGCCTGTCCAATTACGACATCGTATAAACTACACTTTTTGAAAGTAGATATTCCGTTCCCGTCGAAAACAGCAAATAGTACAAAACAATATATTAATTAATGCACTCAGCACGAAATTTCACAGGAATTCCAACCGTTTCCCGAGGTACAACGATCCCGTTACCGACGCGCACATTATAATGGACTGGAAAATGAATTCGATCTACAATTATCAGACGACGTATTTTACAATAATATTTTATCATCGTTTGCATCCATAGTTAAGCCATTATAATAATACAGACGTGTATTATAGATCACTCTGATGGCCACGGGCGACGAGACGATATGCATATAACAACGCGATTTTTATTTGCGACATTTTGTGACGGTATATGGTTGTCGTATAAACGAGTATAAAGTATCTATTCTATATTAATATTGGATGAATTTATTTTTTTTTGCCGGTCGATACTGAAAATATTTCATTATTATAATATAAACATAGGTATGCACGTTAAAGGCGTACACGCGCGGGGTTCGAGTATTCGGGCGTTCGAGCTTGAAATATACGCAATAAATATATATATTACGTCATGTTTATATACGTATCGGATTATAAATCAAAATATATACATATACATAAATATAATATATCAGAATATATGCAACATATTTTTGTGCTCGGGGACTCCGTGTACAGTACCCGTAGAAAACTGGACGCCGCCCACGAATGTGCGCATACTTTATTTGTACATCTACTATAATACACACACATTGTACCGTTTGGAATTCATAGGGAGTTTTATAACTGCGTCACGCGATAATCCACATTACTTAATGATTATATTTCGTATAATATGTAAGTCCGTGCGCCGCGTTACTCCTCGCGAACCTAAATTTATTATTATTACATTTATTTGTGTCTGGTGCGTATAGGTCGCATTACGCTAAAATACCGCACGTCGTCAGTAGCCACGTGACGCTATTAGAGTGCCGACGTGCGTTAGACGACCGAACGAAATAAATCTTTTCGTCCGGTAGTATTGTCACGTTTTCCGCCGCGTTCGACACGTTCAAAATGTCGTCGATCGGACTATTTTTCCTTTATTATTTTTCCGGGCGATTCGTCGTATAAACGTATAAAAGAAACAGTCGACGGTAGTGCCATATTTACATTCGAACACGTAATGGGTGCACGTGTATGTGTAGTATATTATAGACAAAACAATAAAATAACAATAATATGACGAATTCGTAAAACAGTCGACTTGCTCGAAATGTCATGTTGTCAACCCCCGAAGAGAGATCATTTCACATTTTGTTTTCGTTGTTTTTATTTCCCCTTTATTTTTCATTTTTTTTTTTTGACATAATAATGCGCGAAAGCTTTTGCTCCTTTCCTCGTTACTCCATTCCAGCGGTTAGTCACGTACTGCAGACTGCAGCTGCTACGGGACGGTACGTTTTTCATACGGTAAAAAATGTACGTCAAAATTGAATTTCGTTTTTATTTCCTGCAGCCATGTTCATATTATATACAGGGTGATTCACCGACCACGACATGCTCGCCACCATTTTATTCATTATTTATGCATTTATATTCGAATTCTCATCTCGAATGTTTTTTGAGTAAATATGCAAATAAAAACCGTAATATCAAATACTTATTTATCCGCTAAAATGTTATACTTATGAAAATGCTCTGCCTGGACACAATAAACACAATAACTATCAATATATACGTCATATATAGGTGTTCCTTTTAAGAACTCAGCTCCTCCAAAACTGTTAATATAATTCCTCAAATTTATACATGATAGTTAACTGTTAACGCTTGTAAATAAGAACCAGAAAATGTCAACTTCACTTCGAATAATGCACCTTTTTCCAAAAAAATGCAACCAATAAATGTTCGTTTATGAGTACTACTAGTATTAGACTAACTACATTTATTTTGTATCTTATGTATTATATTAAAACCATAGCCTTCGAAACATCTAATCTTATTATCATAGAATTTCGTCCACAATTTTGATGTAGATATGCAGTAGCGTCATTTCAGTTTTTGTTTGACCAGGGAAACTACACACTGATTTGCCGACTCAATATTTTTTCCACCTAGATTCACATAAGATAGTGCTATAGTAGGCGAGGGGGGATACATTTTCAGGTAAGTGAATATCACACACATAATTTTGAAGTATTAAATATAAACCATTTTGTCAAATATTTATTAGACTTAGAAAGTCAACTAGAATTATTGAGTAATGTGTAAATAAATAATAAATAGGTATAATAGGTAGGTACTTTATAATACTGATTTACAAGTAATTAACAGTATTTACAGTCACATAATGTAAATACTAAACATCTTGATTAATAATAATATATAATGTATTTCTTTAAAAAATACAACAAAAAAATTAACAATAAATAAAATATAAATATTCAATATTATGATTTATAACAATAGCTTTAGTAATTAAAAATAATACTTCTTACAATTTTTAAATGTGCCGACTTAAGGTTGATGTAAATGTTAGACTAGGGCAAATGCCCAAGTTGCCCCCCTCAAATGACGCCACTGTAGATATGTATAAAAAATCATTGGGGTAATAATGTAAAGTAAAATATTATGATGGTTTTGATTGAAATAAAATAATTTAGTACCGCCACATAACATAAAAAAATCTAAGTATTTAGTAAATATGATTTTTAAGCACACATAAAAATGTTAATTATCAGAATTTGAATAATTACATAATATAAGGACGAAAAAGGTATGATCATAAAATATGGTAAACCGTCTTCTATATGAAAACGGCAGATGGGACGTATATGCTTTTTTATATTTCATGTATCTCCATAACTGTGTATAATACACAAACACGCGGTTGAAATACTATCTATTAAATTATTAACCATTTTGAAGAGAGAAATTAACGAAACCTATTGTAAATTAGTTTTCTTTTTTTTGCTAAGTAGTTAATTACGTGCCTTTATTTTTATCCGTTTAGACTGCCCTATAAAACAAGTAAGTTTTTTTCATTCTTTTGAAAAGAAATTAAACAGGGAAGAAAGTTTATCGAACGGCATTGTTATAATAAAATTACTCGAACGAAAAAGTTGAGCGTGCGCGCGCATTTTGGATTTAAAATGTCAAAAGTGGCACAATAGCTACCGGTACCTGCAATTATACGCACCCGGGTACTCACATACTATTCGATTCGTGACTTTTGGAAGTTTTGTACTAGGTATACGAAACATCTGTATTATATACAGACATTTCCGATGTATTTTCTGAACTGTTTTTTTTTTAATTACTGAAAACACTATTGTAATAATTAAAATCGATTTAATTGTCGGAAACTAATACGATATATAGGCATATAGCAATAAACATTCAAAGTATTTACCACATAATTATTTCAACGACTATGTAGATTTTATACGATATTTATCATAATAGATATAATTTTATGTTTCGAACTTTGGTTGTACTCTTTACTCACAAAAATCCGTACGGTTAATAATATATGTGTATGCACATTGTAAATTCGTAATATTATTATAAACCGAGAGGGCAGAGTAGATGACCACAGTGTGGTGTAGTGTGGTGTAGTGGTGTAGCTCTTGTTATCTCTATTTTACACTTGTGTTGTTTTTTAATTGAAAAATGAAAAAAAAAATGCGTTTACATTATTTACTATACAATTTATTTATGGAGGTATAAAAATAATATTTGATTAGTAGTAAATGGTAATTATGTTGGCCGTTATTAATCGTTATGATAACGCTGCAATTTACCTCTCAATTATTATTTCAGTAGAACCTACATGGCTGTATGTACAAATCTGTTTAGGGACCATTAAAAATGACCATTATTAAAATAGGCTTTAGATTTTATTTAATAATTTACGTAACTATCTAATGAAATTATTATTGTATTTTTAAGAAAAAAAGTCAAAGGTTAATACGTATTAATAGTACACACATAAAGTGAATTATTCATCACATGCATCATTAAAAATATTTAGTTATATAATATATAAGAATGTTAAAATATTACATATTTTATTGTTTTTCAAAAAAAAAAAAAAAAAAAATGATAAAATTTGATTTTGTTTTTTAATTCATATTTTTTAATTTTCAGCTCTTAATAGGTAATTAATTCACTTATACTTGAAAACTTTTTCTTTACCTTTCTTCAATTAAAACTCCTTCAGACGAATAAGCTGTCTAAAAGTTGCTGAATAGTTTCCAAAGTCACAATTCTAGTGTTCTGGTTGATCATCGTCTTATTGCCCATCATCTGCTTCCGCGGTATTTAATTCAGTGTGAAACTTAGTTACTTTTACGTCAAAGCACGTCTGTTTTTTTTTAAAACACATTTTTGACTGTTAATGCTCATACAAAAGTTATGTTATGTCAGCATTAAATATTTTCCACGGGGCACGGTTAGTGACTGTTACATTCGTAGAATCCGATTATCCGCAATCGATTTAAAAACAATTTTATATCGTTATTTGAAGCATTCTAGCCCAGTCATTAAAAAAGTTTAAGCCGTCGTGCTTGGATTCATTGGCAACTACTAATACTTTTGATTGAATCATTGATGTAGACACAGTAATATTCTTATTTCTAACATGGTTGATTCACTCTAAAACGATTTTATCAATTCACACATCTTAAGTACCCATTCTCTAATATCGGCGATATTTTTCGTTTGTGACGTTTTCATTGAACCATCTCGAAATATATTATATATTTTTCATAAATTCAGCAAATTGCGTTATTCCAATACCAAATTGATCATCGAGTTGACGAATAAATCTTTATTTACTCAAAATAATTTCCATTCTTTTTTTTTTGTACTAAATAATTTACGTGATACGCGCGGGAGAGGTCGTTACAAAGAAAAATAATGAGCATTGAAAAACGTACAACAATAATTACGAAGTTATTCCGAATGCGCATTTAATATTCTTTACGTTTTATTATTATTTCTAGTTATAGTATTTTTGTTCTCAAATTTAACATTATCGTTGATATAGACTGAGTATAATAATAATATGACGTATTCCTTGCTACTACACTCCGCGTTATCCTGATTCTCTATTATATCTGTATTTGTTTGTCCAGTTGATAATAACTTAGGATTTGTTTCCTCTTCTGGTCCAGTTCAGTCGTCGATACTTATTAAAGCGAACTAAAAATATAATCATTTTTCGGAAAGCATCAGTTTTATGCTTTTAGTTGTTCGTATCCGTTTTGTATACATCATTTTTCACATTCGAACTAGTGCTAAAATTGGGGGATGCACAGGGGAGACGGAGCTCCCCTACTATTTATTTTCTTTTTAAAAAGCCACCCACGGGTCTGTGTTAAGTAATTTTGCACTTGGAACGCAGTTTTTAAATCATTGGGTTGAGGCTCCTCTACTTAATTTTTCCCAATTCGAGCACTGAATTTCGAACACTGTGTATGATAATGTCAATGGCCCGTGTATGATAACACCCGGTGATGCTGATAACTAAATATTCGCGAAAATTGCGTATTCACTCCACGTGCGACACAAAACGCACATATTCAACGACGTTCTTATTTGTTCGCGCGTTTGGTGTCCATAGTATTATATACGTATATTTATGTGCATACGTCATAATAATATCCGCGTATAGCGTCAAACAACAGCTGTGCAATCGAGATTCTCATAATTCAAGACAACGGGTGTGTGTTCACTGGATCGGAGAAAACTTTACGATATGATAAACGTCCCGCCGAAGACGGCGAGTACATGTTTCACACCGCGTTTCGATCCGTTGCGGATTTCAATGCGCTCGTATATTTTTATCAGTTACTCTGATCCAAGTAAAACTTTCTCCGCGTGTACGGCACGGTTGCCGAACAGACATCTCTGATGTCTTGTGATCCGTTCAGATATGCGTGTTTTGTATTCAAAGTGTAAAAAAAAAACCGAGTTCTCCGTGTGAAATCGTTTATATTGTATTTACGTATTTACATGCGTGCACCGTATATTGCGCGTATATTTCGTAATATAATATAATATTCAATTCGCGACAACAGCGTGTCATGTGTGCTGCCTTTTTTTCGCTTTTTTGTAAAATACCAATACTTTTTTTATACTTTATTACATTCTTATGCATTATATTATATTGGACGAGCTACTATACGTATATGATGGTGATGGATATATATGTGTGTATGATATAATATAATGGCTGACAAATCGGATTATGTATGATAGATAATGAAGCTTTTTCATTTATATGGTATTTAGTTTGTCGGAAATTAATAATGTGATTCAATTTTAAAATAATATAATGCCTGCCTAACGAACGGTAACTATATATTAAATACCGATTCGGTTTTTTTTCATATAGATATAATAATAAATGGAATGGCCTTATAATATGTATTTAGTATAGTTTCAATAAAAAATCAGGAGCTTAAAAACCACTATTAATTTTTTTTTTTATATGTAATAACAATGGAAATGAATATAAAAAAAAATATTTTTTGTTAAATATTACATTAATTATATGTATATAAAAACTAAATAGGTCACGGTATTTAAACACACATCACGTCATGATTTATGATATAATAAATACGTATGATCAGTTTGATCAATATTTATAATTTCTTTGATTATTATTCAACAATTTAAAACACATTTTCTGATTTTATTCATAATATTTTGTCATTAGTATTTTAAATGTTTTTCTATATTATGCACGAAGTCGTTCCTATGAGATACTTGAAAAACGTCTTTAGTACAGTGGTGTACCTGAAATGCATATTTTTAACGCCGTATTACTAAACAATATATTTTTATTTTTTATACTATTAAAATACGATTACGTTAATGTAATGATTGCATGTATTGTTTTAATATTTACATATAACTCTCGTTAAATAAAATAATCCATCAACAAAAAATATGATAAATATGATACAGAAATAGATTATTTTTTTTTTTAATTTTCTATATTGACTTAAAAGTGCATAGTATTATAATTAAATGTACTTATTATAAATAAATATTTATTCAGTAGCCATTAATCAATTTTAAAATTGTCTACTGTTAAATAATTATTTGAAACTGATTTAATTTAATTTAAAAATATACTATTTACAGATATTCAGTCAAAGAAGTAAATTACGTGACGACAACACTATTTGGATACACTATTATACGCTATACATAATGTAGATGTGAGGAGGAAACCGTTCATTTGGAAAATCACTAGGTATACTATATTTTCAATCTACTCTATAAATTTTTAAATCACGTTTTACCATTTACTTTACAGTCAGTACCTACTTTTAGTTTATTACAGCCTATTTTTAAAAACTATTATTATTAGTATATCCTTATTATATACATTTTAATAACTCAAAAACTAATCGTTCAAATTTTCATTTGGATATATCAAAACCTCCAACAACAATTTAAAAAAATCAATCAATTATAATTTACAGTGAAAAAAAAGGATGGTTTTTATTTAAAATAATAAAAATTGAATCAGTAGAGGATATTTCTTTAATAATATGAGAATAAAAATATTTGAAAATATAACTCTAAAATAAACTTAAAAATTTTAAAAATTCAAAATTCAAACAAGATCATTATTAAAAGAAAATTTGATGTGGGCACGCTTAGGTAATTACCCAGTGTACCTACTGTTATCTGCATCAGTAAAACGTATATATTGTTTTACTATACTAATATTTGTTTTATTATTCAATTCTTTGAGTTTTGATATCTCAGTGATTTAAATTAATAAATATTATAAAATTATAAAGGTTATAAGATTGTTCATTTTTCATTCACATGGATATTAATTTTACGTCCAACCAAAGACGGACTGGGCCAATAAAAGTATATCGTCGTAGAATATTATGGAAGGTCCTACATTGAGGAACATTCTGAGGAGCAATCGCTATTTTTTTAATCAAAAAGTCATGAAAACTAATAAATTATTAAATGGATTTCTATAACACTCATTTATCTGTACCCATAGAGCCATATAACGCCACAGAATATCTTTTTCAAAGTTAAAATTTTAAATATCTGTTTTGAATATTTATTATTATTGGTCTATTATAGTTAATAAATAATCCTAATCTATTTATTTTATACATAAGTATTCAACATATATAAAATTATATTAAACTAAATGATTCGTTTTACTTCTCTATATTTTTTCATTAATATCGGCGATATTCTATTAGGTACATTTAATATTTTTTTAATATATGCATTTTGATGAGTTTAAGTCAATTCAGTAGTTTGGTAAATTTACCAAAACATAGTCTACATAACAAATAAATATGAATTGAACTTGTTAAACTAATGATAATTTAATAAAAAAACTTTACATTGACATGCAGTAGGTATAGTTTATTAAATAACGTTGAACAATGATAAATATTCAATTTATATGATCGTGATTTAAATCAATCAAATAAAGCTTTCAATGATATCAGTATATTATGTTGTGAAATAATAAAATATAAATAAATTAAAATAATCGGTGATATAATTAATGTAGTACAGTTATAATAAATATTATTTAATTGTGTCTAATTCATAATACCAACTATAAAAACATACAAATTGTACAATACCTGTTTATACATATATATATATTATCATCATCTATCAAGGATTATTGATTTATAGTTTTCTATTATCAAATTCAGAAACTGCGGTAATTATGGTCCCTCGGAGCTTATTGATGATGGGCCCCGTAACACAATAGGACCTACTGTCCCCTACAGAACAGTAGGTCAGTGGACCGGTCTACCCCTGCGTCCAACCAATAGGTATTTAAAAATTATATTTATAATTATTATCACATAGCTATGCAAATATACAGTCGATAATACATTTCGCAAATATTTCGTAAACGACCTTTCAATGCTTCGTATATTTTAAAAGACACCATACATAATGTATTTATTTACGTATTTTAGATGACATTAATAAATTATAATTTATCATTCTCCATTGCTGAAACCCTCAGTTGATAATATTATTATTTGTGCCACGTGATTTTTAAGTATACCCGAACGGCTACATTTCGACATTCACTGAGAGCGAGCACGAATAGGCGAATGTGGGTAATAATGCGTTATTGGTTTTTGAGATGTCAGCAACTGCGTGTACATAAATTGTAAGGATCAAGTGATAAATCGCTTTCTTGTGACACTTCTTCGTTAACACCCGTGATGTATTGGTATTTCATTGCTCCGACGCATAATAAAACCTAAAAGACGTGATTTTACAGTAATATTGTATGTCATTGACCTTAAAATGTTAACATTTTATAATTATTTAGACATTAAATAGTTGTGCCAACTGTAAAGTTATATTTTTCTTAAAATAAGTAAAATATGTTGTAGCTTATAAATGTTGACAATCGTTTTGAAATGTTGTATTCGGCCAGACACCTGGATTTGAAGTGTAACATTCAATGATAATTTGTCTGGTTAAGCTGAGTTAGAGGTTTAGAATAATATATAATTTAATTATAGTACAATAAGTACATTGTAATATAGATAATATTATGATTATTTATCATAAGCTAAATAATAAATATATATATTTAGATCGAAAAGTCTGAATTTCACTTCGTATATAACTATAATGTATTAACATTTTGTCAATAATTGTAGTGTTCATGTTAGAATATATTACACTGATAGTATTTATTTTAGCACCTAGTTATCTTTTCGTTAATTCAAAACTTTAAATTAAGAAAATATAAAACGATTTTTCACCACAAACAGTTATCCAAAATGCTATGTTCAATTTTAAATTCTATTACATTTAATTTATATAGAGGAATGAAGTTTGTGTGGTAAAATGTTGTCGTTTACAAATGAAACGGGAGAAAAGCGTATTTTAATGCAAAAAAGGATTTATTAAATAAAATAAATGGATTCAAGCAAGCAATTTATAAGTTAATTTCTGTAAATCAAATAAGTTTTTAGCTGACAGTTAAACAGCGCTTTTGAATTCGAAATTGTTTGTTTGCAACCAAAAACTGCGATAAAAAGTTCCATTGTCTAACGAATCGTGATAAATATGTCTAATGGTAGAACAATTCCGTGAACTCTTTTGATTTATCGGTACTATATAGTGATAAAAATGAAAATTAATAAATTGAAGCAATAATTATTATCAACTTTCTCCTTATTGAAATACGGTTTATCAGTAAGATGACGATTTATTTAAAAGTGTTGTGTGGAATGTGGATACAATATAAAATGGATGTAATATGTTTAGATTAAAACATAATAGTATGTACATTATGAGGGTTATATATATTATATATATATATATAGATCGGAATGCACATTAAAACAAAAATTATTTATTCTTCACGAATAACATTACTTTTTTAAGACTAAAATAATTCTTTTTAAAGTTAGACATGAAACGAATGAAAAAAATATATAGTTGTAATAAAATGTAATTTAAAAAAAAAGTCAAAATTACTTTGTAAAATTCAGTAGATCTTTAATCACTTGGTTGTTACGATAATATAAAACTAAAAAAAAACCAATACAATAATTTTTCGGAAAACTTTTACAGTACCTTACAATAGTTGTTTAGTAGCTGGTTAGACTACAAACACGTTTCTTTAGTGCACAATTGTTTCTTAAAAGGTACCCGCGGCGCGTAGGTAATTACTGCAAATAACGATCGATTCTCAAACATCTCTCGTCGAATAAGTATATAGATATATAGAAAAAAAAATAGTAACGACTACTACTATAATAATATCAACAACTAAAACTTATTTCCGACGAACGCCAAAGCTGTGTGATCGTATCGAGTTTTTATATATTATAAGTACACAATTTCCGAGTTATAACGCTACATAAAATACCTATAATGGATTCACATCGTTGACGCGGTTCGTACGTGTGTTACAACTTATTTAAAATTTTAAACATTTACGTGTGTAATACTTCGATGGAATTTGACGAGTTAAAAGATGCCGGGAGGGGATTAGAAATGTCGTTATCCCTAACACTGAAGAAACGTGCGATCGGGCGTATAACACGGGCGAAAAAAATATCATATTATTATAGAAATATGGTGTTTTTTTTTATTTTTAAATCGTCCACGTATCGGCGAATGTAATTCATTATAATAACCATTGTTTTTCCGGAGGAAATAATAAACATCGATTGGCTGCTGCTGCTGCTTACGTGTGGTGAAGTGGTGGTAGGTGGAGGTGGTGGTGGCAGTGGTGGTGGTAGTGATGATGAATAGCGTCTTTTGCTAAACAAATACAAAATATACTTTAGTGTAGTGCGCGTCCAGTTGCTATGACTTTGGACTTATTATCGTAGCCACTTAAATACAACACGTTAATAAATTCCGGTTCCCGCTCGTCGGACAGTCGACCGACTATTCGCTCACCAAGACGGTATCTCTAAACGTGTCAAAACATTTTTTGTTTTGACATAAGAACTACAAAAAAAGATATTCAAGTTTAAAAAAAACAAAAATAATGGATTTTGAAACAACAAGAACCATTTTAGTATTATAGTGTCGTCTAAAAATTAAAAACGATGTTGTACAGTCCATGATTCCCTTTTTATAATTTAAAAATTGGGTTATTTCATTTTTATTATGGCCATTGGGTTCTTGCCCGAGTGAAACAATTTTTATTATGTTTTACATTTGTATGATTGAGACAACGCATACGGGTGTGCAGTGACGTAGCCAGGGGGGGTTTTGGGGGTTGAAACCCCCCCTTCGGCCGTATTTTTATCAAAAATATAATTTTTATAATATAAAAATACAATCATTTATTCGTGGTGAAATGTATTCTGTTATGCTGTATTCACGTTATCGACTGCACTGGTGATAATAATCATTATCATTCAATTATTTTATTATTTCAATACGGTTGTAGATTTATTTTATTTTATTACTAAAAAAAAAACCCCCATAAAAAAATCCTGGCTACGCCACTGCGGGTGTGGCGTCGTATTAACGAAAAATATAGACTACTGTGTGTGAGTTACTCGCATATAGTCGAGTATTTCAGGCATTTATCACACAATTCTTGTGATTTTTCTAATAATTTGATTGAAAAACGATTGATATCAACAATTTGTTTTCATTTTTTTTTTACTATCACACATTTTATTATTGTCTAGACTGCCAAAGACAAAAACTATCTCATTCAAACACTTTAACGCACACGACAAACAGCGTCGTCGTGATGGTTTCTAGCCCGTTGTCGAACGGACGTCTGATGCTATAGATTATCACTTTATGAACGAACGACTTGTCACACACTGGAAAAGGGTAAGGTTTCTCGCTAGTATCCGTCTCACATCCGGACGCAAAATTTCCACTTTGGTCCAACGACTTGTCATACGTCGCACGCGTATTGGTTATTGAGCGCACACATTTTCCGGCCACTATCGAGATTACTCGTTAATTGAGAAAACGTTCACTCGTGAACAGCGTACCGAATAATAATATATCGATCTCGAGTATATTTTACGCAATAATATAGTAGCAAAATGTGTGAACAATACGCCATATAGATAATATAGTTAAGGCTATAACATTCTCAATGCCATGTCTGAGCGAGGGCAAGGGGTCTGAAACCCCCTGAAATTTCTTAAAAATAGCCTATAAATGTTTAAAAATCTATTTAATACCATCATAAATATTTTCAGTCATAAATGGCTAAACTACAATTTATTAAATTCGCTATTGACCATAGATATATTATTATTTGTATCTGTGCTATTGGCTGTTTTTTTATCATAATATGCAAATTATTATAGCATTTAATAATAGATTGTTATTGATTGACAACGACCGCTATCGGTGTCGGTTGACGGCTAGAAGATCGGCGGCGATTAACAACTTTATTATATAATATTTTATCAATTTATGTAAATTAAAAATATTATTATAATAGTATACCGTCGTCCGCCAGACTATTGCAAACACATCGAATTATTTTATTAAATATTTTGTCATAATGGAGTAAACAAGATAACAAAAATGTACTTTTTAATCATTTTTCTAAGCTTCCAATGGTACGTTTTTATTTCATATATTATGTGTATTATTATATTAATAATTTAACATTATTTTAATTCAAATACTTTTTTTTTTGACTGATAATATTCCTATCTTCCGCCACAAACAGACGATTTCGTATATTTTATATTTTAATATATATATTTACATATGTATCTTTTTATATGATTTTAGTCTTATTTTTAATCAAATGTCAAAACCCAAATTCACTACTTCAATATACATTATAAAGGTTTTTAACCCCTCCCCTACCCCCTAAAAATGTCTGGATGCGGCTTTGAACACGTTTATACAAACTCGTTTTTATTGTTTTTTTAATAACTAAATAACTTGGTCAAAACAAATAAATAATAATGTAAATAGGTATATTATACGGATGATTAGAATTTATTGTCGTTTAACGGTTTCCAAGTAGGTTTATTTTGTTCTCTTCCTATTTAAAATAATTATTTACATTATTATAATATATATATGTAGGTATCAGAAAGTCTAAATACTACTATTAGTACTATTACAAAAAATATTTTTTTTATACGATCTCGTGTATAATGTATATATTTATCAAAATGCAATTAGAAAATCATATTTAACTGATTGTCACTGTAACAGTACATTTATGTTTTTGCTATATATATTATTATATATTGTCATGCGTATAACCTTTAATAACTATAATACTATTTAATTTAAATGTACCTATGTAAATATATAATATTATATTGATGATTAACAACAATTTATGATGACTTCAGTAACTTTATATTATTTTCTTTTTATATAATTTTATTTATAATCCAATCTATTACCAAACTGACACTAAATTTAGAGTAAACTATAAATGCGTATAATTATATAAAATATAATTAGCAATGACATATCTAAGTATATTTAACAGCGTTATTTTACAATGAAACGGACGTAAGTTTAAAAAAATTAATTTTCTAAATGGTATAATTATCCGAAAATGCACTCTCGGAAATACTAAATCACCCTGTGAATGTCCCGACACGACATATGGCTATTGGCCACCGCTATTTGGGTCCAACCACAAACATTCCCATCTGTAAATGTTTTCGTACTACTTGTATTAATGGTAGTAGAGCTAGCTGTAGTCGCTGGACGTCGAAAACTTTCCAACAGTGCTTTTGATGTAATTTGACTTGATTCTAATGTGGTCATAGATAAATCTATAATATAGGCACGAGTGGTTGTTAAATTTCGGAACACGTATCAACGCTGTGTTATTAATACAGAGTGATTATCTAAGCAAACTTTTACTTATTTTATCCTATACTAAAATTTGGATTTTTGAAAAATTTAAGTAGGCCTGCTTATGACCGTATTTTTAAATAGATACTTTTTATATTTCCCCCTCGTTTCAAGAGCCATTACTAAAAACAGACATGGACAATTTAAAAATCTTAGTACCCAAAACTAAGTCTCTAATAGTAAACATGAATATTAAATATCCTAAGAATCTGTATTTAGTGTATTCCATTGAATAAATAGTTAGAAGAATAAATTAGGGGTTAGTGACTTGACAAAACGCCCAATGTACAAATATACAGTATGAACAAATATGTAATCTTACATAATATATTGGTCCCATTTATATTGTTAACATTCAGCGGCCGTTTGTTTGACGACTCAAAATATTTAAACAACAAAATTAGCAATGAAAATAACATGTGTAATTGACGTGATCAATATCACTAAAGAGTAGAGTCCCATGAAACGCTTTAGGATGGTTTTATTAACTTTTTTTATATTGACTAATTTTTGTTTTTGATCTTTTACCTATTATATTATTACTACGAAATGGCTGTGACCATTCCACGTTTAATGTTATAACTCATTTTATAACTGCCAATTATAGATACTCCAAAATGTTATTTTCTAAAGTTGCGATTTAATTTTAAATCACATCTAGGAATAAATTCCCATCATTGAAAAGATTTGTATAGAATGGTTTATTATAAATTATATTAATTCTTTGTTGAGTAAAAATTTTAACAAAACGACCAAATCGAAATAAATATTGATACACAGACTTAATGGATATTTACTCTTTATTTGCATTATCATATCATAAAAGTGGAATATTATTTATTGTAAATTTGAATTCAGTAAAAATGTTTATATTTATAAATCAATTTGAAGCTTGAACAAGTGCTTTTAAAATAAATAATTCACGATTAAAGATTTTTAAATTATTTAAAATACTCAATGAAGATTATTATATATACCTAAAAATTAAACTTTAAACACTTATGAAAAATATAGGTTAACGATTTTAAAATATAAAAATTATATTTTATAATATTATGATAAAAAATATAAATTATCATGAAAGTTAAAAAAATTTTAATTCAGTATTTATACTAAGATTTTAGATTTATATAATGTCAGTAGTTCACAAATTATATAAAGATTAAATATGAGCTATTTTTATGAAAAAAGAATATAGTATATAGTTAGATAAACCACAAAAGTATTATTATTCAATTTATTGAAACATTTTAAAGATTGGCCAATGTACCTATACCTATTTCCTACACATTTTGGCGTCTTACAAATTAAATTATTAATAACAATAAAATAAATATATTAACAAAATAGATATCCCACGTTTTGAGAACCCGTCTTATTCATTTCACATCATTGCAAAATGCAACTGTGTCATATTCAATTTTAAAGCAATAGTAAATCATTAAATCAATGTTTTAGAAAAACGATTCAAAACGTACATAACAATTTCTTAAGTAAATGTCAATTGTTCTAAAGTTCTAATATACATTTAGAAAATATTATTGAAAAATAGAGAAACCTTTTGAAAGTACCAACAAGTCTCAATTTTCAATCAATATACAAATTGACACCTGAAACTTTTTCAGTACTTTTGATATTATATAAAATGAAGTATACAGAAAAAAAGATTTAAAAAAACATTATTGTAAAATCAATACATTCCTTACTTTTCTCAAAATATAAGTAAAATATATATACCATTGGGTTTTTTAATAGTAGATATTTAAATAACGCATTATTAGTATTAGTTAGATTAGTTAAAATATAAAAAATAAAGAAATATTAGGAGATAGCTATATTTCATTCGCATAATTTATTTACTATTCATTCAACTAAATATGTATTATATTAAATAGCATTAATAAATGTATAGCACTATGTATGATACTTGATTTTTAATTATATTTTATTAATTTACTCAAGTATAGTATTTTAATGATTATTTTTTCTGCCACAATGGCCCATTAATCAAATATTTTATATTATCAAGATTATGTATTTTACAAAATCAGTACATTTAAAAAATAATCATCTTTTAAAATAATTTTTTAATATTATATAATATGAAAGTATATTAGATAATATATCATTATTTAAATGACTTAAGAAATATTTTATATAAAACTTCAAAGGACCATAATATGAACATTATAATTGGGTACGTAATATGCTGGTATAATAACGAGCAAAACAATTTATTTTTATTTTGAGTAAACACGATAATAAAAAAAATTATGATTTATTTTAATTTTTAATTTAAGTATACTAATGTATTATGTTGTTTTCAAAACTTATTTTTTTTATATTGAAATTAAAGCTCATAAAAATTTTTAATATTTTTATTTTATTAAAATAAATTTAAAAAAAATATTTATAGTTACTTATGTTGTTAACATTATATGCGCCAACTAATTTAATACACACAAAATAAAATAAAATAATAATATTGACAAAACGATAGTATCATACTCGTAGATTAGTAGTGTTATAGGCCAATGAAGCAAATGAGTTGAGGCAGCACATTGTAAATAATATCTAAGAATATGAGTACCACAGTAAAGAAGCAATGCAGAGTTTCGATCGAGATACGTATGTGTGTTGAGTTTCCGAGAGACCCGTATTTTGTATGGTTGTTTGTTTGTTGTAATAAAGTAGTTTCAGTACTTAGTGCGATTTATCATTTTATTTTGTGTAGCTACAATATTCTTATTCCGAGTCTGATTTATAATCCATTGATCAAGGTCGTTAAAAACAAGGTTTAAAACCTGAAGTAATCCCATCAACAGTTTGAGAACGATTCTGTAACTGGTTAATTTATGGTCATTTGAGTTTTCAAGTTAGGTAGAGATATAATGTTACAAAATATGATTTCTTTTTATAAATTATAAACAGTAAAAAATAATTTTTAAATAAACATTTTATTTACAAAATAACTATGACCAACTAAATTTTTAATTAGAATACAATATTTTTATTCGAATGTTAAATATGATTATGATGGAAGTAATATGATTGCTAGACTATGGAATCTCCATCATCTATGTAATTATATATAATAAATCACGGAAGTGTTTACACATAGGATATCAATCCGGTGCTTTCTTTGAATTAATTATTTCAGATAATTATTTTGTAACTTATAGTAACGTGTGTGTACTGTAGATTATATGAATTTAATTTTATATTAAATTTATTTAACACATAATATTATCTACTGTTTTTTAATTTTTTTAAATTAAACAAATGAGCCTCCAGTTTCCACGTGATCATGTTCAGTGTACAGTGTACACATTATCATCCTGAAGAATAAATTAATTTCTTTTTAAGCTTTCTAAAAATGAAAACACTTATCTACTTTATTTAAGTATATAATTTAATAGAAAGTTATCAAACTAAAAATACGATATTAAAAAATATGTGCATATTATTATATTATACCTATTCTTTATGGATATACAATTTAAGTGCAATTTAAAATTTGTTCTGACGTTATTATTGCGTGGTCGTAAATAGAAGTCGTTGTCTATTTCTTATTTGTTTGATACAACGTATCAGTGACGTATTAACTTGTTAAGCTTTAATATTAAATTTGAATAAACGCATAGATTTACCTGGTACAGTACGTTTAACATAAATTAAAATATAATGTAATTATTATAATATATTTGACTTAACCAATGTCCTGGTAGTATCATGTGATAAGACTACATGATGTAATTAAAAAAAGATGATAAACACACCTGTATTAATAAATATATATATATATTATATTTATTATATTATTTAGATTTATTAACCAACTATTCTGATGGTACAGTGGTACACGTTACTAGTTATTGCATTCTGTTAAACACAAAATTAAAATTAATTGTATAATTTTTCACTACGTTTTTATTGTTTTATTAAAACGTTTATTAACGGAAATTATAAATTTTACCCGAATTTATTTGACCGCAAAAATTATTACTGAATAGGAAATGGGTTGCAATATTTAATACTCTTCAACAAGCATTAAAAAACTAATGTACTTATTCATCTTATATTTATATACGGTTAATATTCAAAAATGTATCAATAATTAATCACAATGTAAAAATATAAGTGATATTACTTATGATTATAAAGTTATAAAAATGTATTATTTTTCTTTGTTATAAACAATGTGCTTCACTAAGCATAAACAATAATTTTTCATTCGGTATAGTTTGAAAAAAATTATAAGTCATGTTTTTAGTAAAAATATAATACAATTTATTTTTTTAATATATTTTCCCTCTAAATATTTGTAAATTGTTTACTACTCGTATAATATAAGTTATATCTTCTTATTTTACTTCACACCATTGAAGAATGAACATGTTCATGCATATTATATAGATTTGATTCATTTAATTAACCTAAAATTAATATTAATTATTACATGTTAATTTGTTAGTATTTAAAAATTATGCGTAATAGTAAATTATAATAATTATACTATAATAATATTTAATGTTATGCGAACCTTCAGTACCTACTAACTCATTACAAACAATGTGGTTTCTGAACGTTTTAATTAAACGTTTAAATCAAATACGAGTCAGAGCATTATATCGGCGACATAATTACAAGGGTGCATTAAAAATTAGGTTTTTAATTAAAATATGTGAAAATATGTGTGCTCATATAAAATATAAAATATATAGCGTTGCATAAAATGAATAAAAATGATTTAATAACTAAAATTTAGGATATTTATAAAAGGATTTCGGCGCACTTGAGAATTTCAGAACAACTATATTACTATGGATGATCAGGTTTGAATAACAATGCTATTATAAATTATAAAATAATATACCTTATGGCTTATATATTTAATGACGATATACCTATAATGACGACAAAAAAGTACCAATATATAATTTTGGATAAATTATTATATGAGTTTGATGTAACAATATATTATCATTTATCAGTGATAATTGATCACCAATGAATATAATACTATACGAGTTAATACATAGAATCTAAACCAAAATATTTTTATTTTTTTTATCTTTTTAAAATCACGAACGAGTGAGAACCGTTTACCACAATACTGCCACCCGAACCCGTATCGTTTATAAACCTGCAACTTTTAAATGCGTTTACGTGGATGGGGGCCTTTAATTGCCCTGAATAGATGGCCTTCGGTCCACAGAATTAAACCACATTTAATCTAACCGTCCCTACCTCTTGGCTGCTTTTCACGCTCTGCTGCTTCCTTTTGCCCGAGTATCGTCTCCGTCATCTTGCCAAACGTCAACCTCTGCGTTTCTGTCGACGCCTTTATCCGTCGCCTCCCCGATGTATCATCTGGGTGGAGCTCTTGCTGTGTCCCCAGGATGATATCATGACCATTTTCGAATTGTAGTCGCCGACCGATGCGTTGTTCCATTTCGAGCCTATAGCATCCATCCAGAACGGATAAATTGAACAGCGGTATTATGTTCCACTGTGTCTTCCGGCTCATCGTAGTTGTAAGCCAATATACTAATGATATAATAAATATTGAATATAAGTAGTTAAAGGGTGTACCTATATAAATATTGCGAGTCATACGTTACTATTAAGGATAATTTTTAGACTTTCATCATTATAAATTAATCACTTTTTCTATCAATATTTATTGTAAAAACATGATAAAATGATAATTATACAATAAAATACGTATACTTAAGTATTAAGTATTAGGTACATAATATAACTGATAATCACACATAAGTGGAATATGAATTTATCAGCGCATTGACGCATTGTACACGTTTCAATTTACCCATGACTATGTGTGTTAAGTCCTCTTTCCATGTCATAATATTTTTACAAAACTTAAACCAATATTTTGCAACATATACAATCAAATGTGTAGGTCACTGTACTTATTTTTACTCAAAGCGACTCACCACCAAAATATTAGGTGCTGTTGTACGTGTATCATTATTTTAATTTAATTACAATATTTTTTCACAGTAACCTTAGTCTTCTGTATTTTAACCATTTTTGACAAAACATTTTTTTTTTGTAAACCTGAACATTATTTTATGCAAAAAAGAAAAAAGCAAGACCCCTATGAATAATGTCTCAAGTGAGATTGGACCGCATTAACTAAATACTATTATAGTATTATCACAATCATAGTATAGGTACCATAGTTCAATTTAATGGTAATGATCATTATAAACTTAAAAGTAATTTAAAAATCATAAAATCACTTTCATCATTTGCACACTCGGCACACAAAAGCGACACGCGCACATGCACCACACCTGTCGGTTACGTCATTGTTGTTGTAAGTCTATAAACACTTGGCCGTGTTTTGAACTTCACAGGGATTTCAAGTATGTCTGTTAAAGAACACATACTGTGTGTGTGTGTTGTGTGTGTGTGTGTGCTTCTTTATACACAACGAGAGGAGGCTCATTCGTCGTGATGCGATACGACCCATTTCTGATGATTGCAATGCGTTTGTATTCATGCCAGTACATGTATTGTTCATATCCACGATTTATAGAATTTAACATAAATCATAATACATCTTTGAAAGATTAACCATTTTTTTTTGTTCGGTTTATCATTTTCATTGGGATTTACAATTAATTACACGAAAATTTAATTAAAAACAAGCACATAATGTGAAGTGTGAAGTAATAGATCATAACAAATTGTTTATGGAAAAATTGATCTGCAATTCAATTCGTTAAGTCTTTAGTAATTTATGGTACCTACCAAGTAAAAAATTTGGTCTTGAAAAACCTAAGTTTAATTTGAAGTAAAAGTTCATTTTTCTGTCTCGAATCTAAGTAGTTAAAAACCCCTTCAAGCACATTAAACTGCTTAAAAAAAAAATTTCGTTCTAATAATAAATGACCACCATATTTCATACAAACCAAATAATAAAATTGTCATAGTATAATATAAACCGGTGTTTTAGGTACAACAACATGAAATAGTTTTCATAACTATAATTTATTATTTAAAATTTATATTCCCACTTAATAACTCGTTAATTGATTTTTATTTTGTAATTTTAAAAAAATGACTAACTGTTTACTAATCGAAAAAACAACAAAAATCAATATTATTATTATTATTTTTTTTAGCACATAATTTTACGGTGATTTTAATTAATATAAAAACTGTTTGTCTACAAACAAGTCATTAAAATATTAAACAAAATATTAACCACGTGCTTATATTTCACAACAATGGAATTATTGGAGGGTTGGTTTCAAAATTATTTATGTCTTTTTCCTATATATACATATAATAACTATAAAACAATAATTATACAACAAAAGCTACTCGATTTATTGGTACTTTTATCATCATTTATCTCAAAATCGTATATGAATAAAACCGTTAAGTCCATTTGGTATAACAATAGTGTGTATAAATAGCAAAATCTATTTAATGGTTTATTACAATAGCAGTATAAGAAAGAGGAAATCATAATATTGTAGGTACATAAACTCACGCGTAATGTTTCTAAAGCTCATTTAGATCACGGTTGTAATTTTTTGACAAAATCTGATCAAAATATCATAATAGCGGTAAAGTATTTGTCTTTCTTTTTATGTTAGAGAGTCAAGATAGGCTAATTAGCAAATATTAAAAACTTTTGCATGATATTAATCTATCTATGTATTTAAATATAATAATGTATAATAATGTATAATAATGTATATAGTACAAACGCATTTATTATCATAATCACTCAAACAAAATAATTTTGAGCCTGAACTTAAAGTGAACGTGGACAATGAAAAAAAGAAAAAGTAGGTATATTACCTACTTTCAATAGTTTAATTTTAAATTTAAAACTTTTTTAATCACTCGTTGTCTAAACAAATTTATTGAAGAAAATAGATTTTGACCCAAACCCTCTTATTGGAATTCTATAAAAGCTTTGCACGATAAATTTTCGAGACGGTTCTTTAGTTCTATTTAATGGAATTTAAAAATAATTCAAACTCTATGAAAAACTATCAAATTATAGTAAAAACATTTCCGTAGAATAGATAATATATTTTCAAAAGGTTTTCTCACCAAAATAATAATCCAATATAAAACATAGACTCAAATGAAGAATACATTTCTTGGTAAAATAAATTGAACTTTTTGTCACAGTAGATAAATCCCGTTGAACTATAAAAGAATATTTATCAGATACTATAAAACTTATTTCATAATTTTTTGCGAGTATTCAATTTATCTTGGACAAGTAAATTGATCCTGATAAACTCGATTGGAGTTATAAAATTTATGATGATTGCATTTTTATTTTATTTCTTGGATTTTTTAATGTAAACATTTTAAATATAACAATTATCATCACTTATTTAAAAGATTAAAATATTCATAGTATTAACATTAAACATATTATTTATTTTTATTTTTTTATTTTTGTAAACATGTGTTACTAAATTACTAAACTTTTCGTGTAAGATTTAAAAAAAAGCAAATACTTTTATTTCAATGTGAATTATTTACTTTTATACAAGCAATTAATGTGTTTTACTATCGATGAAAAACGATCCTGATTGGTATTTCTTTCCATTAATGATAATAATCTATTAATTATGTTTATAAAGGTTGAGACAAGTTAAAAGTTTAAAAAAAAAATGTCATAACTAACAACAATGTTCTGTTTTTCAACATTTTTTATGTACTTACAAAATATAGCACATGGACATTAAAAAAAATGTTTGAGGATGAAATCTGAGTCTTGTATCTTAATTAAAAACTATTTAGATAGTGAAATTATTATAGACTTCATTTGTGGAATGTTTTATTTAATATAATTTGTGTGTGGTCTCACTGGTCTCATTTATAAAAGTAATATACCAACTTGTGTGCTACTTGTGTGCTGAGTTTAATGAGCTCCCAAAAAGTATCATTCAAATTAAGAAGCCATAATTTTAAAAATGAATAATAATTATTACTTGCATAACAGTTTAACTCATTATCATAAAAAAAAAATGTATTATTATTAGAAAAAAAAATTCTTAATCAATATTTAAAAAAAGAAACTAGAATAAATTAAAGATTATACTTTTGAAATATATTAATCAATATTACGTTATTATTATAACCACTTTAAACACACAACACGCATTTTTATAAGCTCATGAAAAATATTTTTAACTATCATAAAATATAATTTGATTGGAGTATTCGGGATAAATTGTTTATACCAATTTAATAACACAACACACTATAATTGTTATGTTATGATAACTTGAAAAAACCGTATAGGTATTAGGTGTCCTAACCAAATTACCAAATATTTATTTATGATATTGTTCACAAACATGGTAAATGTTAAGAGTTTAATACTAATTAATATGCGTATATAATGTAATTTTGTAGAATAACATCAATATTTTTACAAGTTCAATTATAACAGTGTAGATAGTAATAATCAAATAAAAATATAAAATATAATATAGTGTATTAATATAAAATTAAATGCGCTCATCACATCACCTGTAAACGCATACTCTTTGTTATTATAAACATTTGGAGTTTATTTAGTTTTTTTTAATTAAAATATATAAATACATCTATAGGCAATGATTATTTACTGTTTATATTAATCTAGATCATTACTCAAATCTTAATGTTTACTCGTATGGACAGTGTACCTATACATTATTTAAAAAATATTCTTTTATCTTTCTGTAGATTGTGTTTTGGTTATTTCGATACAACGCTGAACTTTATACACTACACCTTATATAATATATATTATACTTCTATGTATCTAATGTGTACGTATAATAGCATTAAATTCATAATATTATTCACTTGGGTTACTCGAATGAATGAATGATGTATACTCTATAACATGTAATCCGTGAACAAGGCGCCTAATAAGCGCAGGACCGTGTATATTATTGTGTTTGGATTTACCTGCAGGTGGAAGTACATATTATTATTATACTATTATATAGGCGCTCAGTGCTCAGCTAATTGTATCTTTGGAAACAATTTCAATATTCTTATCACACGAAAAATCTGTCGGAAGCTATTTTTGATATTGTGCAGGCAAAACCATTTCATCTTTTACGGCCGATTGTTACGTTGGTGCGACATGTCGCCAATTGGGTTAATGAAAAATTTATGTAATATATATTATACGTTGCATCTGTATTTTATGGCTAGCTATATAATTTAAGAGTATTTACATTTTATTAAATTAATTTGTTTAATCCCGACTCCTGTAGGAAGGAGATAAATTAATATTATGATTATAAAACACCCTAGGGCTTCGAATTTCGTCGAATATATTATTTTTATTCTTTACTTTGTGGTATACATTGCATTATGTGAGTATTTGTTTTACGTAAAGGATGATAGAAAATATCGTACTTAATGCAGAATGCTCCTCGCGAAAACCTGCAGGTGTCTGTAGGTGAGTCTATTAAACCAAATAATTAGTGTTATAATTAAAATATAGTGTTTGATCCGGTGTTTGACGATAAAACACGCTATTTTGAACACAATATAATAACGTTCGTAAGGTAAACTTATTCTCAACTTGGGACATTTTTGGATTAAACCTCAAAGAAAAGCAGAAGTCCCTACAAAGTGTTTTTCTTTTCTCGATTTGTACTGTGAATAAAAGAAATTGATTACAGATGATTTCTCAGCAACTTTTGATTACTTCATATATGAAATCATCATTCGCACAAAACGAATTTCTAACTGTGTATACTGTATAGACACAAAAAGTTTTTTTCCTAAAAACACAATACCTTTCACTTTTATTGTATATAGAGTTTAAAAAAAAAAAGTATTCATAATATTTTTCATAATGTTTTTTTATTATTATTAAATATTTTAAAACTTGAGGTTAATTAGTAGGTTTATTGTCATATTCTTTTCTATTTTCTGTAACAATACTTCATCTTGAGTGGGATTACGTATTTATAATTTAATTTTAAACGTTGCCTACCTATATCACGTTTATATGAACAATTCAATAATGAATTATCATGAGTTATAATTTTTATATAAAGTATTTATACAAATTTCGTCCAAAAAATTGAATATATAACTTATTATGAATAATTTTCAACATCAATTAAATTGAAATAGTTACATAGAATGATAAGTTCTTTTTCTCAATACCATTTTTCCAAAAAGTTATATTTTTTTCTAAATCACATTTCCCAAATCACAACAAAAATGATTTATTATTAATTTTAATAATTATTAAAGTATAGTAAAAAAAATAGTATAAATAAATAAACATGTATTAAAATTTTAAATTATATCAATGGCCGTGAGGTATGCAATAATATTCTTGTTATTATTAACAAATTCATCATACTTGAAAACAATATTATATACTCGTTCTTCTACTTTCAGTCGTACCATATTACGACCCTTCCTTATTTTTTTTCTCAGATTGAATTGTCGTAAAATACACTCAGCGTTAAATTCAGTGAAAAATGTATAAACTCTAGGATTTTGTCGTCCGGTAATCACTTGAAACCGATTATGCCAGCTCTTTGACAAATTAGTAGTTCTTTCCAATCGTTGGAGTACTGCATGGTACTGGTTCCACAATTTTCCAAATTTTCAAAATGAAACTAAATTAGATTGATAAATAACAAGGCCATTTGATAATCAATACCAACCATTTATCCAATTAACCCAGCAATAAAAATGATTACATACGCGTACTATTAGTATAGACTATTATCATAATGATATGACACGATTACACACAAATGCCAAAATTACCAAAATTAGATTAGGATTTTTGTACTGGAAAATATTGAAATTCGAGAAATTTAATTGAGAAAAATTGTTTACAGGGAAAAACTGATAGGAAAAAACTGATTGAAAAACCTGTACTGCAATCACACAATCAAATAGATTAACACCATTGAATTATGTACTTATTAATTTTCACTTAACTAATTCTAAATAAATTATTATTATTTTTATATTATATTAGTTTAAAGGGAAATATCAATAACAATACTAAGTTTGCTAGTTTTTCACATCAATTTTCTGAATTAATTCTCGTTTTTATGAAGTATGTACTATAAAGGATGGTAATTAATGATAAAATTGACAAAAGCGCATCTACACAACACCAAAATTTACACAATTGAAACTACTCGTTGAAAAAATATTATGGTCGCGAATTCTACTTGAATTTATTAGTTAAGTGAATTTATAGTATTAATGTAATAATATGTTAATTAAATATATTAACAAATTACTTTTATAATATTTTACAGTATGCGAATGAATTTTCAGAATATTTCTATTCAAACTTATTTTTTCGTTCAATTTTATTTTTTGGCTAAATATAGTTTGGTTTCCATTTTTATAAAACATCGTTTAATCTATAAAATGTCTTTATCAATAAAGACAAGTTTATATTGTAATCGCTTTGTTGTATCTGCTGTTTTTATTATTATTTTTATTTTTAATTAAATGTTCATAATATTGTTTATACGCATTATGCAATTATGCAGATTTATTTTAAGATCAAATACATTTGTGGTCGGTCTATATTGAAGTGACACAATCTTAAAAGGGTCTCTATAAAAAAATTCGTTCTATTCCAAGTATTATCAGCCGTAGTCTGCGTAGTCATACGGAAATAGTTCACGGACAACGTTAAAATATTTTATTTAATAGTTATAATATATACATTAAACACTTATAAAGTTCTGCGTAGTTTTGCATTTTAAATGTAATCTTTTATAAAAGGCATACCAGCCATCACGTTGTGGTACTACGTGGTATGCACCAGAGTCGTGGCGTTACGTATAATATTATACTTCTGGTCGTTTGTTGGAGTCGATCGCTGATCTAATCAATATTCGATCGATTTTCGATTTACGTTTCCCCCATCTCACGACGCCAATGACCAGGGAAATACCTACATAATATATCTCCGTGCTTTAGTCGGAGTGGTAAGGCGTCGTCTATAAATGTATCGCCCACCGCACAAATCGTTTTACACGGCGGTGTAACAGGCCATATTTACCCCCACGGTTATTAGTGAAATTTATTGCCGATATCAAAATGCCACAACACCGGCACTTAGTCTTCGGCCAGTGAAATGTTGTGTCGTAAAAAAAAAGAAAAAAAGTCTTTCATTGTTAAAAGCGTGCCCGGATACGACGAAACGAGTTCAATTCGCGCTGTCTGCATGCAGAATACGCGTTTGCGGATTATATATGGCACTATTAATTATTACTTACCTGTATAATACTATACGTATATATATATTATACGGTATAAGGACATTATGAATAATTGTAATTAAAATATACACGACCGTTCAAAGGCATTAAAACGGTTACATACAACCTGTTTATAAACGTAAACAGACTTTTGTTTCTCGTTTATGTACACGAAAAATGATTATTCTATCGTCTGCCTTTGCTAGAAATTAGCACACCGAAGTCTCGAGTATTCCACGCGTAACGTGATATAGAGAAGATGCCTGTGTATATAATATTGTAATCGCCTTAGGATATTGTTTATGTGTTCGAGGAAAAGAAAAAGAATATGAGATTTTAACGGTCTCGGTGTTGATTTTATAGCAAGTGAATCAGAAAAAAATAAAAATCACTCCTGAAAAGTAGGTAGATTATTTATCACAAAAACACAGTCGGCGTGCTCCTCGTGGACAAGCGCAGTTGGCGATGTTTCGTTTAAATTATACTTAGGGAACCCTAAAGATCTCCTAAGTTTCGTTTATGCTCCGCGTAAAATTCGGAACATAATCCTTTAATCGTGGTAGATTATAAAAAGGTCACAATTTTTTACGGTTCGAAACACCTCGCTCAAACCCGCTGACACGTTGAAAACTTTTAGCCCAAAACAAATGGTATTTTTTAGACGCAGATTAATCGATTTGGGTGCACCGGGTCGAAACGGATAAATTACATTACACAAGATGATTCTCGAAATATGTTTATACTTTATTTTATTATTATATAAGTTTGTTTTTTTATCATTTCCTGTATAATACAGTATAATAATAGATAAACGTCGACGGAGATGATATGTCCGTGATATTGCATGGCAATATGTAGTCTGTTTACTACATACATACGCGCGTTTTACTCAATATAGTCCTTAAGACAATACATTTTGTTTAAATGTATTTAGCTTTACTTTTTTCAATAATGAATTTATACGACCAACGAAAATTAATTCTTTCTTTTACGTAATATCTACAGATGTAAAATACACAAAATCAAAAACTCAATCTAATACATCATATACTTATTGTATTAAATCATATGTATAAAAAATTAAGCGTAAAATTATTATTGTACTATATAATGTACAAACGCGCCATACGTACTATACGTGCCAATATTTTACCTATACAATAAAATAAATAATTCTGATAATTTTTTAGAAATCGTGGCATCGTGAAAATAAAAAAAGGTACAGTATATTTAAAAAATTCTTAGAACGGCGCGTACTTGCAGGACCCGAGAGGACATAATTCGTCAGAACAGTTTCGAGATGTTAACGTTTCCTATGTTTTGTATACATTTAGTATTTACTTCATATTTTATATGAGTCTCGTGAGAAAATACAAAACAATATAATATGCTATACGCATCGCAACTCCTCGAACAAAGTTAAATTCAAAAGAGCAACACAAAAGAGGTGAACGGACGTGTTCGTCGTCATAATGCAACCAGTCAGCGTGTATGCGATATTTTAATTTTTTTAACCTAAAATACTATACCGGTGTAAGGCACTCGGAACAAAATATGTTTTACTTGAAGAGTTTTGCGCATGTGTGATATGTGTGTGTGTGTGTTGCAAAATTAGTTTTAATATAATATTTAACACATTATATAAACGCACCTGGCGGAGAGGGTGAACTTGCAAGCTCGTGATGACAATTTATTTGAAACCCTTCGGAAAAGTTCCAGGAAGGTGATGGGGATTGGGGATGATCGCTCAGGGAAAGCACTGAAAGTGGCACACCATACTCCTACTTCAGTTTATGTTCCACTTCCACCTTTTTCTTGACTCCTTCTTCCACACCATCTTCGACGACACGATGACGCGGGCGGTTTCGAACGAAAACTGCAACTGGCCATCACACGTACCTAGTACCCACAACGTCCTACAATTACCACCATCACAGCCATCGTTATAATGGCCACGTCTTGAATCGATAATAATATTCATCTGATGTCCGTTTACGCATCAAGTAACCTCCACCCGTCCGACTCAATGAATCGTTTATATCCTGTCCTCGTGGATTAAGTAAGGATATATTTTATGCCTTCCCAAACTTATGCGCCCACAACAATGCGGTGATAAAAGCCGTAGTTAATATAATAGATATAATTCATCTCTTGTTCTCGTTTTATCTTTACACTTTCGAGTCGCTTTGAAAAAAAAAATACAAAATACATAAGGATTAAAATAGGTACCTACGTAAAATAATCAATAATCATGGGATATTCTACTATTACAGTGTGATATGTATTCTATATAAACGTATTTCAATCTCGTAATTTTATTAACATTCAATTTTTTTTCTCAATTATCAACGTTACTATATTTTAATTAACTATTCGTAAAATATTTTTTAAATATTACGACGCTATTCACTTTATACACTTATAACAATAAATAATAATAATCCATTTACTGACATTTTTTTCTCCAAATTTCTAATGCATACACAATACGTAAATATTAGGAACTTATCTTTTCAGAAATATAAAACCTTAATTATTTTTAATTAAATACCATTAAGTCGATGACAAATAAACTATGGTTTGATATAAATCTCAATATTGTACATCTTTTGTTGTACGATAAGATCTAAAGTTAATGTGAGGCTATATTATTTCATTTTCTAAATTAGTTTATACATTATCTCTGACCTCTAGATTTATTATGATAGAAGATAATTTCATCTCTGATTTATATCCTAACTTTGTATTTTTAGTATTATTTTTCTGTGTATAAATTCTTTCTATTTTTATGTGTTTCAATACTAACTTAAAATCAGTTTCTATCGTCAAACTAATTACAATTGTATTTAATTATAATAATTTTCCATTAAAAAAAAATACATTTAAGCTTTGGGTATATGATAAGTTTTATTTAAATATTTAAATATAAATAAGTTCTATTTTTTAATATATAAATTAAAAGTTATAATCTAATATTAATATAATATATATATATTAATATATATAATTTTATTGTTAAATCCCAAAATACAATCTAATCATAAAAATAAAACTGTTTAAAAATTAAATCCATCGAGAAATTAAAAAAATTGTATAGAGTTTATTGACGTATAATATTTAGGTAAAATATTCTTAATTTTCTTTTTCATTATTCATATTATACAAACAATACTTATACTCTCTAAAATAGGTATAGTTGTTGTTTATAAAAACATAATACATATCACGCAATGCCGTAATCAGAGGAGGTTCGGGGCTCCCCCCCCCCAGAAATGTCAGACACGACAATAATTTTATTAATTTAGTTATCGTTTGTGGTGATAAAGCATCGTCGCTCTTATCATACTTACTTGATCTTGATAATATGTATAATTAAATGAATCATGTTATCAGAAATAAAGTGTAACCTTAATTTGTTGTTATAATTGGACCATCAAAAATTAAGCCCCCCTACCACCGAAAAAAAACTTGGCTACGGCACTGACATCAGGTATAAAATCATATGAACATGTTTTAAAAAAGAAACATAAATCTAAGTTATTCAACCATTATTCGTTTATATAATGTATATTGTATATAATACGAGTGTGTATATATATTATTCGAATACTACAGTTTTATCGTACATTGAACACGAATACGTTTTCAATAGTCACTACTACATTTTCAGAAAATTTGAATTCTAAAATTATATTTTTCGATAGATTTTACAAACCCAACTGACAATTACTATTTTTTTTTTATATTAATATTTAACCATTGTTAAAATTTACTACTATTGTGTTTGAATGTTATTTTAAACTAAATAAATTTGACTTACAATCTTAATATTTTAATATTTACAATAAAAACTTGGGTAGAAAAATAGAATATATCACATATTAAGCTTGCAGAATTATCAAATTATATACAATTTACATAGTGAATAACAAATAAATATAATATATTTAAATAAGTTATTTTTAAACTATACAGTAATCAGTTCTTCTGAAATAATTCAAAATAACACAAATCAATCAGGAAAATAACTATAAGTTAAGAGTATGACATATCAGATAAAGTTACATTCTCATTCGATTCAAAACGTTATCATTACAATTTACAATCTTCAAAATGGTAATATTCAACATTAAAAAATGCTCTTATGAAATTTATTTTAATTTACCATAACTATATAATAAATTAATAAAATATGAAACTCGTTAAACATTTCATTTCTAAAATAGTAAAAAAATAGATATATATACAATTGTATAATAACAAAATATATTAGTTTTCTGATTTCTGAATACACGTATGAATCTTATTAAGAATAAAGTAAACTACACCACATAATACTTAATATTAATTATTATAATAATATATACTACATAGTACATACATAATATTTATTTTGATGACAATATTGCCATCTTCAGTTAAAATTTTCGACTATCCTTCACTTTTACTGTAGTCAAAGTTTTGTACTAAAGATAGCAACACTGTCGCAAAATACGTATACCCATACGGCCATACGCATACTTTTATTTTTTATAAAAATTGGTTTTTGTTATTGATAGACAACTAAGAATAACTTAATGTAATATTTTAAAAATTCTAAGCGTCTTTTAAATTTATTAGAAACATGTATAATGTGATCTATTTTATAATATTCTATGTTTTGATATGTTCAAGTATAAATATATTATGATATTATAATAAATGTTTGTATTTACATATTATATTTGTTGTTGGTTTAAAACCGTAAAAAGTATTTATTTTTAAAAATATTCTTATTTTATAAGTATATTTTTTATGAGTGAAAAAATAAATCCACTCATGTATTCAAAAACGTGCTGTGAACTTTTGTAAGATTATAAATTTATTTGTTTATGATTTCTTTACACTTTATGATTTCCTTTTAAATTCAATAACTATACTTATACGTCATGTAAGTTTTTATTTACATGATTTTGGTGCTTATTTTATAATTTAAATTTATTCCATAAATTTAAGTATCAACTATTAAATTGTACCATCGATTTAATTTCAATATCGAATACCTAAATTTGATCTGAACATCGAGATAACCAATTTTTATATTTCTCTAAAAGAGAAGAACACTAATTTTTACGAGTATATTTATTATTATTGGTCCAAACTTTAAACGGTTTATGATGTGTTTGGTTACTATATTACCTATAGTATCATTAAGATATGATATAGCCATAAAGATAATATGTTTTAATATGCTTTTCAATACATAATCAACACTTTACAGTTTTTTTCGTAATTACTAAATTATAACTTTCATAATCTTTAATTTTTAATACTATTATCCATTTGAAATAAGTACTTAGGAATAGTTTATACCTCAAAATAATGTTTATTTTAAACAACTACATAGTTAACAACACTTGCACTAGTTGCACTCTGTTATATAACTAATAATAGGTACATTGTAAATGAATTAATAATAATCCTTAATTATTATTCTTTACAAATTAAAGATTATACAAACTTTATAGTTTGTATGAAACTAAAATTGATTCCTAAAATTGCACAAATAACAGAGATAAAATGTTTTATAGTTATATTGTTACCTACAGTGACAACTATCCTAAAAAATATAGGTCTTCCAAAACATAAAAAGTAAATGTCCACCAAGGCGTAGCGTATCCCACCCCTATTCTTCCGCAAAAAATCGATATGTTATAAATTTTAATAAAAAAAATTTAAAATACAATTTTCATATTTTTATAAATATTTAGTTAGTAATGTAGTTTGTTCAGAAAACCTTTTTATAATACCTATTATCATGTTAAATTTCAATAACACTCATGAGCACTGAATACAAATTAGTTAGTAATTGATGTGTCATAAGAATACAATAATACAATAATATTCTTAGTATCATAATATCCCTTATTTGTATTTACTAGTAAATTACACAAATTTAACTGTAAATTTTAGAAGCACAAAGATTAAAGAGTACCTACCTTCTTATTTGTTCTTATTTGACATTATTGTTTGAGCAAAATCTTTTCTAAAAGATAGTATTCACCTAGTAATTAGACGATACAACTTTTTCAAATAATTACCCTATTTATTAACCTATTTGTAGATATACGATGTATATTATCTAAAGCAGGAGTGACTAACTTACGACTCGTGAGCCACATGTGGCTCTCGTCATTGTCAGATGCGGCTTGCGTCTTATTTATAAAATAAAATATAAAATTTACTGTGGCCACCCCTGATCCAAGGACTATAATTTGACTTATAATAATTAAATCTCCATCATAATAATTAATTAAACCAACATAAACTAATATAACAAGATATTATTAAAAATTTTCAAGTAATTTATATGTTAATTCTAACAAAAATATATTTTGTCATCAATATAATAAAAGGACTTCTAAAAAAATAATGATAATAGTTTTTTCTCTTTCTATGTACGTTTATAATATTATGATACTTTAGTTTAATTTAGTTCACATATTTCAATAAATATTAACAACAATAACATAATAAGTGAGTAAGACATACATTAAATTTAAATTATTCAATTTGAATAATTCATATCATTTAGTACAAAAAGGAAATTTTTAAGTTTGTACTGAGAATTTATTTTTAAAATATTATAATTTATATTTTATAATAATATTTTATGCTGAATAGATTTAGTTTAATACTTGGACGTTATAACTTATAGATACTGCGCAGCAGCAACACACTATAATCAATCTAATCTATTTGCCCCGAACTAATAATGTCTGTTCCAGAAACGTGACCATTGAAAGCATAAACAATAGCCTCAAAATGTCTTACATAAACATATAACCACTAAAGTGCATTCACAACGCCATAAATCATCCTGATATCCCTTGTTTATCTTAGTATATCATACCGAAAAATTCGTCCAAACGTTTAAAACATACATGAAGTCAAATGATATATTACTAAAAATTACGGACGGAATAAAAAAAACGGCTGTTGGAAACTTGGAACTCGTCTCATTTCACTCACTTGAGCACAAGCTAGTATTATATTTTTAAGGTAATGATAAATCGTCTTGGAAAAATGATTTTGAATGAAGCTCATCGGTTCATTCGTTAATGCGTTAAAATTTTTGTTTTTTAAAGGTAATTTCAAATCGAGTTGCATTAAAAAAAAGGTTTTATTAATGCAATAAATTCTCAATAAATAATAATGTTGATATAACTTGGTCTTTTAATAAAATGTAACACTTTACTATAAAAATCCGAAAATAAACTATTGATGTAGAATTTTCAATCTATACAAGGAAATAGCGTATCTCAAAATACTTAATAAAAAAACACCACTATAAAATCAATAAAGATTCCGTCTATAATTTCTATAAATAATAGAATATCTATAGTAAAAACTTTAATTCGATAAACATTATCAAGACACTATTATAACGGACAATAAGTTCGCTTTGGTTACTCGTAATTCCTCAGTATTAAATTGATTTAAAATGTACAACTTTAATAAGTAGGGTATTTATTAATAGATCGTGTTTATAAATAAACACAAAACACAAAGTGAGATGGGGATTAAATTTAATGCATGAATTTTGAAGTAATTCTTCATACTTAACTTCATGGTGGATTATAAATTATTTATTTTTCTTTTGCCTACTCAATCCTTCAGTTCATTTTTTTCTATCAACGGGAAAGTTTCATTATTCAACATTCACAATCTTCTGCTACCATCATCACTTTGTGTTGAGTGAATTGTGGCCTACTCTATACAATTTATACTA
The DNA here is from genome assembly GCA_020882235.1 of Schizaphis graminum. NCBI lineage: Eukaryota > Metazoa > Arthropoda > Insecta > Hemiptera > Aphididae > Schizaphis > Schizaphis graminum. Next base: position 93,260,554 of record CM037032.1, read on the forward strand.
CATAATTTTATACTTATAATTGTCTATTTAATTTATTAAACTTCAGTATTTCTATGTTTAATTTTTTCTACAACTTTATCTTATGCAACAATTTTAAATAATATTTTTTCAAATTAAGTGTCATCTGATAACTACTGATATAAGTACATTGTTAACATTTAATATTTTAATAGCACAAAACACATTCTCGTTTGTTTGTATATTTTAGATAGTTTACTTTTCAATTTTTATTTATAAAAATTTACCAACCTTTCAGTTCATTTTCTGGAAACATTTCAATAGCTACCTGTATTGAATTGATTAAATCAACAATATCTAATGCAGCATGAAAATGGTGCAGTCAAGTGGAAAAATTAGCCGTCTTTTTCAACAGTTTTCCACACGCCATCGTACATTATCATCGAATAGTATTGTAATAATTTATCATTAGATAGCGTATACCGTATATTATATTGATTTTTAAATCAATTATAGTGACAAAACCATATTAATAACCCTATAGTTAATACCCATATTTGTTTTAACATACAATTCAAGTGTTCTTGTAATTTGTATAATGTGAAGTATAAAAAAAACATAAATCCATGAATTATTAACACAAATTGCATGAACATAATTCATTAAATTTGTTATTATTTTAATAGAGAAAGAGAAAGAATAATAATACCATCGAATAAATATTTTTCAGCACTTGACTCAAATACAACACTACTTACTCAATGATATTATCTAAATACTTGTATTATTTATTTAAGCATATTTTTTTTCTGGAAAAATTTAAAACACACATACACACATGTAATCGTACACATATTATATGTTTATAGTGAACCAAACTCCGCTTAGAATTATTTTTAGTAAGAATAATAACGATACACCACTATATATTCTGTGCCAAAGTGTGCAAAGCGAGACGAATGCCCTGCACCCGGACTTTATGTTATCCTGTCCGGCTTTTCAAAAATCCATAATTTAGTATGCATGGAATATGAATATTATATTATCTTGTGCTATTAAATAGCTTTGGTAAATATTTGGATTTTGTACAGTTTCTGTTGTCCGTGTTAATTTGTGTAAGGATTAAAATCTTGTGATTCATTGTGAGCTATGGTACAAAACCCAAAGGCCGTAACCTACAGATTATGGCTTACACATTATTCCGATAAAACATAATGGTTTTTAGATAATTGTTTAGATAGCGGTTGATTGCAAATAAAAAGCTGATGAATCATTCGAGTATGATAAGCTGACAAAAAAAAATACTGAAGCAATTCGTTAGTGTCTATTTCTTGGCAAATTGTTCTTTGCCATTTGTGTTAAGTAAGTGATTCTAGCTGTTGTCTTGTCAATACGCATACGGAATATTATAGATTGATGACATTTAAAATTCATAGAAACGGAAAATGTTTACTATAGTCGAGTACATAACATTTGTATGTTTGTTTTTATATTATATAGACTTATACATATTGCTATATTAGGTCAGATACTGTTTTCCTATAATTGATTTATAACGTATGATTAACGCATGTTGACTTTTATGCGTATACGCTGTAAATGAACGTTTTATATTTAACCGTCCTTAAAATTCATACTACCAATACAACATAATATTTCTCCGATATTGCAACCTATTTATTATTTTTATGTTAACTCGGTAGTGTGCACCTAAGTCTGTAGTCAACTTGGTTCACCATTTGTTATAATATGTACGTATAATGATACTATAATAAAATGTTATGACTTGTACAAGTACAACTAGGAAATGAGATATAAAATCAAATCGTACATAATAGCCTACTGATGAATAATAATAATTAATCTAAATGCAACTTACTGTGAAATTTGTAAATATTTTTATTGGTTATTTTCATTTAATTACTGAAACTATTAACCATCACAACTACTACAAAAATAGAATTATTTATATATTAAATTTATATTTTCTCCTATTACTTTCATCAGTGATGTATTGCTAAAAATATTCGTGGGTATACGCCTTCTAGATCTTAGGTGTCAAAGATTGAAAGATATACCTATAACATTGAATAAAAAAAAAATTATTTCTCGCTTCGCTCGAATTCACTAACATTTATTCTAATTATCAGTATTGACCAGAGAAAAACTTTAAACAATTAGTACAGTCTAAGAAATTAGAATGGTTACTATTTTAATTTTACTAACTGCTAATAACTTAGTGATTAGTGTACTAAATACTAATCATGATTGCTAGAGCCCGGAACTTGATGCATTTGCATCTTCTTTTTTTCTAATGATTACATTTGAGGCTCGTTTTTATAGAAATTTAATTCATGAAATATAGAATTTTATGGTACAGCAGTTATTATTTTGCATTTTTAGGGAATTTTATTCTTTAAGGTCATTTTTGTAGTATTTTTAGTGCATTTATTCATTTTTGAAAATTCTTAACAGGTATACGGAGCTATACGGTCGTATACCCGCGTATCGTCGTTTATTTAGAGAGTATACGCTAAAAAAAAAACTAGAGGAGTAAGTATACGCCGTATACCCCCGTATACCCCCCAATACACCACTGACTTTCATACTAAATCGTTATAAACTATTAAGTCGATAAAAATATGTATCATACACATTATTATGTATTTATGAAATTAATCGTCGAATACTTTTATAATCAAAGAAATTTTAAAATGATTTAAAGTTAAAACAAATCAAATTAATATTGATGATTGTTATCTACACGAATCATATTAGGTTAATTGCAGTAAATTAAATTTCCATGCACGTGTACAATGTGTACTCTATAACTTACAGCAATATATTTTTAAAATAACTAAGTAATTCAAATCAAAAACGATAAAGTGATAAACCTATGGTTTTATTAGGTACTTATTAATTATTTTGTTATGCAATAAACAATACAAATGTATAATTTAGTGCATCTTGCAGCAACTGCTATCATAAATAAATTGTACAATAATAAAGCTCTCGCCAACTTTTTCTTTAACGTTTACATAAAAAGCTACATCTATGATGATCAAATGTATATTTATTATTATGTATTAATAACTTATAAACAAAAAATACACAAAATTATGTTATACGTAACAAGTATATAAATATTTGAAAATAGAATGTTAATACAATTTAAACTTACTCGTTAACTCACGATAAGAAAATATTTACAATATTTATTTTAATATATAAAGAAATTAAAAAAAAGTAAGTAAATATTATTTTTAAAAACAATGGAAAATAATATTTTATACTTTATGAGTTATAAAAAAATAATAATAATGTAATTATGATAAAAATATCATCCTACAGTATAATATAAATGCATCAATATAGTTCAGAATTTTTAAAATATACAAATAACAAATAATATAAAAATAAATCAAAATATGATTGAAAATATAACTTTAATTCAAACTTTTATCGTTTCCTTCATTTTTTAAGTGCTGATTTATTATTATTTATTTAGAACACATTTATTTATAAAAATGATTTAAAATAATTTTTATAAAAATATTTGATATTTATTTTAATTAAATAACTGTTATACCTAGGTAATTAGAATAACTATATTTGTATAGACAAAAAACATGATCATTACGACATTACACAAGTACATAAAATAATAATAATGACGATGATGTTGATAATAATTTATTCAACTTAAGATAAATTGTTATAGTACATAATATACATATTATTATATAGTTATGAGTATAAGACGGTCTTAAAGTTAAACTTATTAATTATATATTTATAATAATCTATTAATTACAGTCTTATGAATAGTACTATTGTATAATACGAGAAGTAGCGATGATTAAAATTATTTAAAATAACAACAACAATAATAGTAATATTTAATAAATAATAATATAATAACATTGGAAAATTATAACTGTAGTATTGAATATTGATATCTAAGACTTAAGATTGAAAGTTGCGTAGACAACTTGAAAGACGTACAGAAAGTACAGATTTTTTTATTTTAGATTTAAACAATTCTTTTTAATTAACTAATTTAATTTCTAAGAATAATGTAGGTATTAAATAGGTATAATAATATTTTTTATATTTACAATAATTTTTATATACAGTGGTATATATGTATGCAAAATAACTTAATTATACTAACTATAAGGCGCCCTAGAATTATAGTAAACGATCCTATGTCTGCTTTAAATATTAAATCATTCTCGTTAATCGTTATCGCTGCTATTTGACATACAATTAAATCCCTCAATATTTTATTTAGACCTTTTTCATATCATTAATTGAATTGTTCAAAAATGTTCAGAGCGAACAAGAATGACATTTCTTAACACGCAAATAATATTATAATATAATTGTACATATTATTATCATTATGTGTTTTTTCAGTTTTAGTATTTTAACATTTCACACTCTATTTTTCAGAAGTCACTTACGTTTTATTAAATGCGTTATTTTCTATGACAGCAGGTTACAATATGACTGTCGGCGGTATTAATTAATCAAAAGCTTAAGTAATGAGTACGATTATTCGGGTACAGGAGAAGTCAGTTTCCACAGACCCCGAGCAATTGGACGATGTGAGTGCCATATAGTATTGTGAAACAATTATTTGTATTGTAATGAAGCGTTAATATTTTTATATAAATGTATAATATATCAATATAGTTTACTATTATAAATCGATTTTGTACTTTATTAGCTAGACCACGAAGACTACCGAGTGCATCACATCCTGGCGGCACTAGTCAACCGAAAAGTCATATCCATCAAGGCGGATATTTGTGAAGCCAAACTCAAATGGAGAATACAGCCAAAGTTATTGGTGCAAAGATTGGCAGAGAAAAATTCAAAAAACAAACGCAAACTTGGGTACCTATATATTTATATACTCTGGGGAAAAATTTGAGAAACAAGTGTTAATAATAGTCGACATTGGAAAGTTTACAGACCTTATCATAGATTTTTAAAAGTTGTTCGTTTCTTGAAAATCTAAAGTTATAAATTTATAAATTTCAATTGATGCGTTTATTTCAATATAATAAAATATACGATATTCATATTACTGGAGCAAATAATAATAACGCATTGTTCTTCGTCATACTTTTGTGACCATGATATTTTTGCTATATTTCAGTAGAAATATTAAAGTATATTAATACCATATTCAAAAATCATTTTTAACTTTTTCACAATGTAAGTTATTAATTTTCAATCGAAGAAAATTATAAGCAATTAATTAAAAAATTAACTATAAAAACTATAAAAATATATAGTCATTAACTCAATAAATATTAATTTACTAAAAAGTTAACAAACTATTATTAACAACATAGCCAATAAAATATTATGAACGGAAGAAAATATTAAAAATGTCATTTGTTTGACCTACTTAATAAATTAGTATGAAATTATTTGTTTTAATTCATTTTGTTTTTTTCATTCAATATAAGGTAACAAATGTCGCATTTGTATTACACTATATGTGTGGGGTTTCTAGCACCTATTAAAAAAAATCATCCGTCAGAAAAAAAATGTTTCACTTTGTTTTTCCACTCAAGAAAATCAATACAATTTTTATTTTTCTTATGCTCGGTACTAAAACCCTCTTATATATTAATCAAAACTATTTATCTATCAGTTGAACTGTAAAATACATCGACATATCTCCTTTTGGATAAAAAAAAAAAAAAGCCAAACAGAAAAATCCACGTTTTGTACAAACATTTGACATACCAGATATTTTATGATAAAATAAACGATTATAGAAATATTTCTACTGAAAATAAATATAATTTACACACCAAAACATTTTTTTATTGAATAAAATATATTAAATATATAAATAACAATCTAAATTAAACCATCAATAAATTATATATTGCTATATAGGTCAATATAATTCGTTTTAATGTTTTATTTAACTTATATGCTTATAAATTAATAACAATGCAATAATATGATATGATACTATAATATTTTTTGTACAATAATTTAAGTTTTGTACAAAAATGAGTTAAATCTCCGTATTAATACTTACCGTATATTAATCTAAAACTAAATTACCAATACATTATATAAATATATACCAATTTATTATTTTAGAATAGCATTAGAAATATTTAGAAATTTAGACTGGCAATCTGTCTTCGTTCAGAATCGATTTTTGTACACGAATTAATTTAAATCTAGTACACATCCGTTACAGTTCTTAATGGCGATAGATACAATTTAAATCTATTATGTAGTATATCTGCAATCTGCACTAATATAACTGTATTTATAAGTTTATAACTATTTTTGGAGATTTATAGTAAAAAACTAGAATTATCCTAATTATCTTCCTTACTACTCCAGGGCCTTTACAATACCTACTATTTTAATATGTTATACTACTATAGGTACTTAATTACTACAATAAAAAAAATAATGAAATTACGTGTGTGTAAAATTAATATTTAATTTACAACCTTTTTTTTTAATTTGAAAAAAATAGCAGACGCAGAAAGGGTCGCTGCATGCATTCATGTCAAAAACACCATCACCACCATCACCATCATCATCATCAGCATCGACATGATCTAGATCACCAATTATTTCACCATCATCACCACCATTGTGATGGGATCGTTAGACAAGAAGAACCTATCCAAGTTGAAGAATGGCCTCAGACTCAGAGACCTGCTGTACCCTATTTAGGTGGACACATCCTTACCGCCGCATTGCAAAGGTATCTTACAAAGGATCTTACAAACTATCAAACATAGGTACTTAAATAAATAATAGTGAATAAAAAATAATTTGTTTTAAACTATTTAAATGGGATTTACAGATTGATAAAATTATAGTGTTCATAGAACGATAGAACTAATGTTAATTATATTTTATTATTATTATTATTATTATTGTTAGTATTATTACTGATTATTCGAAGAATAAACATGATAACATTCTCAATATCTGAGGGTAATTATACTGTATAAACCCTACACACCACATCTAGCGTATTGTTCAAAATGTGATAAATCAAAAACATAAGGTCAACTTGGGTACAGACATTATAATTCAAACTTTCTTAATAAACTAAACGAATATTACTTTTATACAATTAAAAATTCCGTTACTTATAAGATTAAAATAATTTAGTATTCAAAAGAAACACCCAAATTAATGAGAAAAAGTTATGAAAGTTTAATAAGTTATATGTAAGGGTAATAGTTACATACAAAGTGATTATTTTAACAGTAAACACTCATTATCTCAAAAAGTATCAACTTTTTAAGTACCTAATATATATATTTTTTCGTTTTTTTTTTATATATATTTAATTTTAAGTCATTAAGAAATAACTTTTTTTTAAATATGTTTTTATTGTTATAATTTCCAAACAAAATATTTTTTCGAGAATTTTTATGAAAAACAAAAATTTCGAATGAGTTAGATTGAAGTATTTAAAATTTTCACGAGCGAAGTGAAGTAAAGCAATAAGTGTATCCTGAAAAAATTTGATCTACTATTCTACTTAAATAAGCATTAAATACTTTTTGTTAAAACTTATAAATAGTATAACTAAATAAAAATGCATTCGAAATTCGATGTTTATACATTAAAGTTATTAAAAAAATATTCTGCTTAGAAGAATATAGGCCAAAAATGTATGACATCGTTCAAAATTGTAAAATTTTAAGAAACCATAACACAAATGTGGTTCATTTTTTAAATGTTGTTTTATAATAACTTAAAATTTGTAAAAAAAATTACACTTAAAAACTTAAATACTTTTTGAGTCAACGAGTATTTGTTCTTTATTATTGAAAATATCTTCAAGCGAAAATAACGATCGATCGATTGGCTTTAATTTACCATCGATAAGGGTCTATACCAAAATAATTAAAGTAATAATAACAAAATATAATTATATTTTAAAAATAATAATAAAATAATAACAATTCAAAATGGAGTGGAACTTCACATTTGCAGTTTTGAGTTTTAAGGACACCAGAATAAATTATGAAACAAAATTACTGATATCATTCCAGAAGTTAGTTATTCTCTGTCTCACGTTTCAGTATCAGCCACGCGTCTCCGTGGACTCGTAGATACTGGTTACAAAATCAGTATTTCACATCTCTTAAGTTGGTAGGGGAGAATTAATGTAACTACGTAAATTAAATTCAAACTTTAATGGACTTATGAAAGGCAATAAGGAAGAACGGTCAACCACCCATGTAAACTTAGCTCTGCTGTCACAGTACAACTTCCAAAAAATCTTATGCTTGTTAAGTCAGATTCGTAAATTTTCGTTAGACAGTCACGCAGTTAACGTTCACTAGTTGAGCCCAACCGTCCCTCGGAACGTTAATTCAGTACGTGGGTCAATAGCGTCGGTGCTGGTCGTCCATAATAATGACCTGCAGTTGGGACTACCACTTCGAGCTACAACTCGGTGGTGGCTCGACCATACACTTCTGCTCCACTTGAATAGCTTCATAGGTTATAAATATTAGAAGGTAGGTGGTTGTAAGCCAGATACGTGTTAAAATAATATTATATTTATGCATTATTTAATTTTTGTATGTAAAGCAGGTAGGTACTTAATATAACTTTATTTTTCATATAATATTATATTACAATTTGCAATTAACACCTATATATATTTTAAATTATACACTTGACTGTATATCATGATAAAAAAAAATTATTTATGTATAAATTTAATTTTAATATGAAGCATATTATAATATTATGATAAAATAACATATAATATTACAGGTATTACCTTCTTTAAACATTTCAAAATTTAAATATTAAATAACGATAATTCATAAATTATATTGACATTTAGGTATGCGTAAGCTGAATAATATTTATTAAATGGATCCAAAAGTAATTAATCCGTCAAGATTAAAAACGTTCTATGTATTTGAAAATATAATTAAATTTATAAAATTAAAAATATATTTTTACATTAATATAGATCCACTGCTGGGATGTCAGAAGAAAATCGTCATTATATAGAGACTCAAAACCCAAAGACTCGGTTGAAAAAAAAAGTCCGGAGAACGAGATTTGGAGAAGATAAACATAATGCAATGAGACCTCATCCCGTACCTACTATACATCCAGACGATTTACCTCAAAGAGCGAGATGGACAATTATCATCACCGCCGGACTGTTACTCATCACTTGTATGCTGTTGGTGGGTGTAACACTAAGAATGGCACCCGTGATTGACGAACTCGGTGAGTTATGTTTCATACAATTATGTAACGATACGTATACATGTTATTGTGCTCATTGCTTCGATAAAACTTTAAAAAATAATCCGTTCAAATTAAGAAAAAAAAAATCCATTTTTAATCCTACGGCCAGAAGAAATAATAATAATATTCATACATTTTACTTAGATTACTAAATATTATCCCATCAATATACAATAGTAATTTGTATGATATAGTGAAATTATAGTGAGTAGTAGTGACTTATACATTTGAAAAATTCGTAACTAATAATTTTTTATTTAATCTTGTTTTTATTCTAAACTATATGTAATATAACTAACAATAATTTTCATATTTTTCTATCGTACTAAAAATCCACTATTTTATCAATCATGTGTAGCAAAATTCTATTTATGAATTTTAACCTAAAGGTAATTTTTTAATCAAATGTTACTTTTTGATCCTAGACAATATCTTTCAAAATATAGTTGTTATTGAAGTTAACACATTTCCTATATCTTTACTACAATTACATTGTACATTTCTCCCTCCCCACAATATAATTGTGACACTTAGTGTATCCGGTTCCACCAATTTAAGACCCCGTGGTGCTTAGCCAAGTCATTAAAGTACATCGTAAGTACAAAAATCTGTCAATGCTTGTTCTGCGATGACTAACTCGCGTTCAGACGATATTCGCGGTCGATTCTAATTCTGACCACGGTGTATCATTTATTTTTGGTCTATTCCAACGATCGGAGAATTCTCTTGACATAAATCTAGCGTGCGCTCAATTTCATAAACAATAATATTATTATTAGCCACTATACAGATTTACAACACAACAAGCAACAGTCGATCAGAACAATAATATTACCTCCTAAAATAGTTCCTGGTTCTCGCATTTTTCTTCCAAAAACGGTGAGGAATTATTTTGCGGAGATCGGGGTCAATTTGAAATTTAAATTTAAAAAAAATTTTAACTAATTAATTTAATATTTATAACGTTCGTAGTTCACACTATATAATAATATTGCATATAATATGCACACACTCTAGTCCGACAGTTTCTAGCAAAATTTCATGCACCAACATCCCTTTTATACTTTAATTATTATACAATATATATTAGGTATATAGTGCACACGATTACGATATTATTTGTTATTATGGACTGGTCGCCCGTGACGATGCTGATGACATTATTAGTGGCACGTATCTGTCAAAACGTCTGTTCGTAAACTTCCTCGAACAAAATCATATCGTCGGATAAATTAAATTATTTCGCCTTCTTCATACATAGATACATACATACAATATACAGACATATACAATATTGAATCCCTTTTACTATCACACTTCGTTCACTTTTACTTGATCGCGATATCATATAATAATACATTATAAATAATAGCTGTTTCTCGTGAACATTTTTGGCTATTCCCCCTTATGTGAATTAATACAGTTACAGTATAATGATTTTGTAATATCTCTCTTAAAAGTTGTGATTGACATGACCCGTTGTTATACGTATAATATTATATGAATCGCGATTTAGCATTTATATAATAATATGTAATTTATCGTATCTATACAAAAAAATAAAATAAATAAAACTAGTTTCGTTCACGAAAATAAATGGTATTCGTCCGTTTTTCACCTGTATATTAGTATCACAATAATACGCTATGATACTTATGTTGTCCTTGTGTCTGCTGCTGTAGTGTTCGAGTACAATAAATGTGTAGATATAATTATTTAAAGAAAACGAGAATAGCCATACAAGTATATACAAAACAAAAAATTGATTAGGTATTCAAATTTATTTCGATTTTTGATAGCCGAATATATGCGATGTGATACCTATATCTTTAATATAATACGTATATTATATTATTGTACAGCAATTCATTTAATGAATCATAATATTAATAATTTATGATGATTCAAGATATTACATCATTCAAAAATTAAAATAACGATACATTAATAAACAATATGTATTGTTGAGTAATTGCATTTATATTGACTGAAGCAGACTGCAGTGTGCAAGGTTGCAAAAACACTATTGGCAAATGTAATAATGTACGCAGTACGAATAATAAAATATTATATATAAATATTATGTATGATTTAGCTTACATAAAAGTCAATCGTTGCAGAGAGATAATGTTGGGACATGATATATTTTTTTTAATTCCTTCCCCTGCGAACCTTTTTTCAATATGATCAATTATCAAGAATCTCAGATATACTTACTTTTATACATAAGAGTGATTTTTTGAACAGTCGTGTCATTTCACTTTCAGTCTATACATTTTTTTAACAACATCTTTTTTTTTATATGTTCTAAAATTAACATAATTTAGACAACATATATTCTTAATAAGTGCCATACTAATAACTATTGCTAATGATATTATTGAAAGAATATTTGAAATTTTGAGTTAGCTTATTAAAATAAATATACCACGCACAAATATATGCTATTTTAAGATAAATTGTTAAATAAATAAAAATTACCTGTATTTATTTAACAATTTAAACGATTAAATTCTTAAATTTTAATATCAAAATATTTAAATCTTGTTGTACAAATGTCTGATTTTAAACTAAAATAATGTGTACTATGATTTCAGTTAGAAATAAAAACGAAGAATTAATGAATTCACTAGATCGAGAAGAATTTGGACCATCAGACAATAACACTGAATACATGTATAGGTAACACCTTCAATAAACTAATATTTTTACTAAAAACATTATAATAATAAATATATTTAACAACATTTAATTAATGTACCTACTAATATTATTGTGGTAAATGTAAATTTTATAATATGTTAAAACATTAATTTGTTATATACAATTGTAAATATTGTTGCGTAAAGAAATCATCGTCCAAAAGTTAATTTCTAAATAATATAAATGGCAATCACTGATTTCTGATTTTTGTACTTTGAATGTTTAACATAATATAATGTCTATAGAGGATATAACCTGTAAATTATTATGATTGTTTTTGAACTATTATAATAATATTTGTACATGATTATTGATAGTTATGTTTTTATTATAGGTAAGCCGAAAAACTATATTTATATATTATATTTAAATGTTAAACGGAAGTTATAACTTAAATGTATTTTTAAGATTCTAATTTTAACTTAACGTTTATTGAAATCAATGATATAATTATAATTTACATTAGTTATAAATTAATGATACTTAGATTTTTTTCAAATAAATAATAATTCATAATTTTCTACAAGTAAAATTGACCTTTTGTTCGTGTATTATTAATATCAAAATGTAAAATAGATCATTCTATAAAGTTGTAATAAAACGATCTCCAATTGTTATTCTATATTGCGTGCGTTATTTTTGACTGACGACTGTACATAATATTAGTATATTTAATGAAGATTTTTTTTAACACGTCACAAAGATAAAAATATACAATAAATTGTTTTAGTCGAAGTTAGGAGAAATTAACGTATTAAACATGTAATAGTCCAAATAACAACCGAAGTACCCATTAACAATTGATATATGACGACAGTTAATGCGCTCAAAAACGATTGAGGTTCCAAACATATTAGATGAACGAATATGGTTAAGCATCTTGAACATTCAAAGCATTTTGACCACGATGACTTTTCGAACATCAAGCCTATGCTCGTCAATGACCAGACAACATAAAACGTAGAAATTGCCATGTACGTAAAATTAATTTCCTAGAACAAATATTAACAAACATTAAATCGTCGCCGTTTACGGACTACCAACTATACAATACTATTAACACTATATATTTTACACTTCTATAGTTCTATGACCAGAGCTGTGAATGATTTTTCGTATCAATAATAATATGATACAATTATGATCTGATTCAATAGATATTACCACTCTGAATAAAAAATTTTTTTTTATAATATACATTTGTTAATTGTGTTTGTACAATTTTAATATTAACCGTATACTAGGTATATATTATATAATAGATATACCTATTATCTTTCAATACAACTATAATATTGTAAATGTTTAGTATTATTATAATTATTATTATTATTTTTTTTTTTTACAGTCACAATATGCATATTTTAATTATTCTTTTATTTTTTATTGAATCTATTTTGCATAATTTCACACATTGTATTGGAATTTTTTTGAAACATGTTTGTAATGATTACTACCCTATTATTAAATGCATTATAAATTCACAGCTCTGTCAATGACTACTTTGAAAATGATACAATTTAACAACAAATCATAGAAGATACAAGTATAAACGTATATAATGCACTATCGTTTCACTGTTTCAGACCATTTTTGTTTATTTATTTATATTTTTTTTTAGTTTTAATCTTATTTATATGTCCACTTGAATACATGTAGATAGCTCTACCTATATAATAATCTAATAATAAGTGAAAAACTAACATTTTAATGGTATAGAGGTATGTTTATCTATATGTTATTTATTTGTATATAGATATTAGTACATTTATATTTATTTAACTTGGATATTAAACATTTTTAAATTTTAAATTTCATACTTTGGTGGTTATTTAATACATTATTATACCAGAATTATACATTTTTTTCCAACATTTCTGACTTAATAAATAATAATATTATTATTATAATTATTTCAAAATATATTATGATTAAATGCTATTTTTACAGACTTTTTTTTTAATTCAAATAAATATTTCAAAAATAGTCTGATGACACCGAATTATTGACTCAAGTTTTTGTTTTTATACTATTAAAAAATAATGTTTAACATTTTTATGATAATAATTCCGATTTTTTTTTTCTAAGTAATTTTATTGGTATTTTATATAATTACATTTTTATATATTTAAAATATTAAATTCAAATAAAATATTTTAACAACTGCTATAGTTATAATACATGTACAAATAAAATGATTAATTATCTCAAACAATTTCAATGGTTTATATTATATTGTGTTCATGATTAACAAAAGCAAAAAAAAATTAAAATAATGGAATTTTTGTCATTTTAGTCAAATTGTATTAGTTGTTGTCTTCTCACACCCAATCTTATGATCCAGAGTTTATAAACAAATATAAAATGCGTTACAAAATATTAGTAAAATATTATTTAATATTAGAATGTTTTCTTATTGAGCAATGAATTTATGTTTTTTTTTTTTTGCAAGTTTATAATATTTTAAATGTGTGTTATTTTCATAATAAAGTACTTATATTAAATAAACAAAAACATTTACATATAATTTATTATCATTATAATTTATTTTTTTTTTTTTAATTGTTGTTTGATATTGCTTAATATTGATAAAATAATATTTTCAGCTCAATGTTTCGAAAATATACCCAACTAAATTTATAATTATGTCCTTCATATTTATTAAAATAAGTTATTATATGTTTGACGTCATTACATATTAACATAAGACATATATTTTTGTTATTTTAAGTTATGTGATAATAATAATTTGATTAAGTAAAAATATAAATATATCTTGAATAACATTTATTACGCATTGTATTATAGAATACGTTCTTCATAAAAAAATGTTGATGAATTGTTTAACCTTTTAACAATTAATATTTTATAGTATACTATTATAATAAATCATTAGCAAACAAAATAAAACATGTTGATTTGTCTTATATTTGAGTACGAAACCAATAATCAAAACTAAAACTTAATTGAATCAAATTTCTCATAGGTACGCGTAGTTGTAATTAGCAAAAATATTTTCCTTAATATATAGCAGGTAAAATAACTTTCATTGGAAATCTTATGAATTTAAGTATAATACTATAATATAGTAAAAAATTAAATGGATATCATGATTTTTAAATTGAATCCAATCCAACTTAAACTAGCAAGAGCTCGTGTTGGTTGAATTGATTAGGATAAAAAATATATTACTGAGAGCATTTAGATGAAGTTTTAAAATAGAATATTATACTACACGCGAGATCAATATATTTTTTTTTAATATAATAATATTATATTATTTTACCTAATAGTTTCAAAATCTTAGTAGAATAATTTTGAAGATAGCCTAAAGAATTTGTATTCAATAAAAATATATACAATTATTTATTTTTTAATTTAGTTACTTATAATGTCTTAAATAGGAACTAACTTGAACTAAATATCATAATATTAATAACTAAAATAATAGGAATTATTATTTAACTTATAATAAATAAAATGTGTGGGTAAAGTATTAAAAGTATTAAAATAGTTTTATTTAAATTTAAAAGTATAAAATTTAAAAAAATTTATGTTGCCTAATAAAATCAACATATTGTTTTCGTGAACCGAATACATTTAATTGATTTTTCACTAGGTGAGTAATTTAATCATTGTGGATTTTTATTGATAAATTTAGTATAATATTAAGTTATTATGAAATAAAATTTAGTATTTTATTGTAAGTTGTAAAATATTTATTCAATAATATTGTATATGTGATTTTGTTATTGTGATGTGTTGTTATAACTGATATTCTTAAATTATATTACAATCATATAATATACTTTTGTGTGTGTTGTTGACATAATATTTATTTAAATGGTTAGCATTGTAATTATTATTGTAATAAAATTTTTTGTTGAGTGAATTATTAATATTTGAATTTGTTATTTATTATTTAACCTAAATTGTTAATTTATATCTGTAAAAAAACTATCAATAAAAACATTTTAAAAATAACTGTATAAATATATTTACAGTATTAAAAGTATTAAAAATAATTATTACAATGTACTTACAGAACGAGGAATTGTTGTTAACGTAAAATATCCATTTACAACTGCAATGAAATGAACCAGTAAATATGACTTAAGTGCATAAGATATCTTCACATCATATTTTTTCCTACGTCCTGCAACCTAAATTTAAGATTTAAAAATAAAACTAAACTTGAGATGATTAGGTATGCATTACACTAGCACGCCTTCCGTCGTGACCTGTCCATGACAAGCCTGGTACCCAGCTTGGTCCCTTGATGACTGACCTTAATTTGTTCTTCCAACCACTCATACTATTCCATTTATAATATAAATTTAAATTGTAGAAAAACTATATTTTGTATAAAAAAAATCACATGATCAATATGATTAGATACATGAACCACTGTTAACAGGATATTTACTTGCAAGGATAGAGGATTAAATGCATTTTTCTGATATACTAAACCATACGTAATGGGTTTGTCCGGATAAAAGTCTTGGAACGTTCCGAATATTCTGTCCCATATAATTAAAACGCCTCCATAGTTCTTATCTAAACAGTATAGATTGCTCCCTAAAAATATTTAATTTCATAATATGTTTTTGTCAAAAAATAATTTCACTAGACTTAAAATACTATGCCTGTACCGTGATGTACCCTGTGGTATGCCGGAGTGTTTAAAACATAGTCCAATGGTCCAATAGTTGTTATTGTTTCAGTATGAATCCAAATCTGGTACAAGAGATTCAACTGTTGATGCACCATTAACAAGACTGGTGGAACAAATAAAGCCAAAGGAGCATAGCACACCTAACAACGTTTTAATATGGTATAAACTTCAAATTAACCTATTTGTATTTTATTTTAATATTTTTTACGTACAATTCCCACTAAACTTTGAAATACCGATTGTCTTACTCCAACAGTAACATTAAATTCCTCAGAACTGTGGTGAACCTGATGTTGAGCCCAAAAAATATGAATTTCTAGAACATATAAACTAATGATTAACTGTAATTTTTTTCCATAGAAATTGAAATTGTCTACCATGACTGGCTCTATGCATCCAATAATAACAAAAATCAACCGCAATCGCCGAAAAATACCAGAAAGCTATAGAATTCCAAGGTAGTTCACAAATTTTATAATTGTTATAAATCCAAAAGTATAAACAATGTTCTGATCCTCTATAAAACAGTCTATAAAAAAATGCATTCAAAACATAATATTATTTATTGTAATTGTCTTAAATATTTAAATATATACTTGGCACACTCTTGCAAGATTGCATGACTCATCGAGGTAATGCTGTCGTTAAGTCTAAGTATTTTTTTTCTTTGCCATAGCCGCAATCCATTTTCTAACACCAATAAAGTCAAGAAATATGGCCAAGCCTGAATAATGTATGGGTATTAATGATAGTTTTCATTAATTGACAATACTAAAATATTATTAAAATAGTTGTAAATACATCCATTACAAATATTTTGTTGACAATAACACATTTCCAATTTATTTAGGGTGCAATAATTTAATCTTCTATTACTAATACCATTTTGTATTCGTGATTCTTATAGATCCAATTTACCTGTGCGTATATATGTGGTAAGTGTTTGATGTCCTTGTACATATGTCGATGAGGATTACCCAAATAGAACATGTCCCATAGTAAAATCGTTGTATTGGCATTTTCAAAATTCATTATTTTGCTTTACTACCTTAGTACAATAATAAATAATGATTATAATTAAAATTGTATTCAATATGTTATATACAGGGATGGTGATCACATTCGAGATGGTCTTTGGTACAAAAATGTTACCAATAGAAGAGAGAACGGTTACAAATATCAGAACTATCTACATAAGTCATGAAGAAATTTCTGAAGATGGAAATTGAGTAACTGAAATGTTTAATAAATGATAGGAAACCGTATTATTAGAACTACAAAACAAATTGAAACTGATATAATGGAAATCATAGCTTAAATGAAATTTAATATTTAGAGGCAGTTTTTTTTCATAAGTATATGGCTTCTTAAACATTTTTCTATATTCTTTTAATAACTACACAGTTATGTAACAGTTGATAGTTTTGTACCTATAAGTATTACGCTGTTAGGTATATTCCAATTGTAACCTTATTATCCGAGGGTATATTACATTAAAGATGATTGAAATTGGAATAATATAATTTTAATATTAAAGTATACATTTATGCATTTATTTAAACTGTATTATTTTTAAATATAAAGGTAATATTTTTAAGCCTCGCCATATTTTGCAATGTTACGTGAATTCTAGTATAAAATTAAGATTTAATATAGATAAAATAAATTTACATAAAGTAGCATTTAAAATATTTTTTTAATATAAAACGTTTAGTCAGTTAAAAAAAAAATGAAATAAAAGAAATAACGAAAAAAAATATTTATTGTAAGCATAGTTTTAGAATTAAAAGACTTTTGAATTGTTTAAGAAATATTTAATTTGTTATAAAAAAAAAAAAAAAAAAAAAAAAAAAAAAAAAAAAAAAAAAACAATAGGAATGTAACTAATAATTTTGTGTATAAACTATATGTTTCTTAGAAAATATTATTATTTTTAAATAAGCAAATTATAAAACATTATATTTAGCATTAAAATATTAAACATGTGCAAGTCAAATTTATGAAATTAAACAATATGTCACATTGAATATTTAAGAAAGTTGTACCTATGTATTGACAAGCATAAAAGTGCCTATATAGATAAGTAAACTACAAAAAAGCATGTTGTACAAAAGTATTTGAAAAATAAGTACAATTAAAATGTCTATTGTTAAAAAATATCAAAGCATAAAAAATCTTTGGTAAAAATATTCAAAACATAAAAACTTCAGTACACATAATTAGGTAAAAGTAAAATTACGATGTGATGAATAATTAACATTTTAATTTGTATTAATATAAATTGTAATTTATGATAATTTATCTAATGAAAATAACAACCAATCTTGTACATAAGCACCTACAAATATCAACAATATCATATCTTATTAGTGCTATAAATAAATATTTTCTTTGAACTTTGAACACTTGCTTTTTATGTTGCACTTTTATACTTAAGACCACGATTCATAAAGATGCTATCACTTAATCTTGATATTTATTGTATTAACTCATTGTAATTGTATACAATCTACGAATTTGATCCAATATTTAGGTATGTTATAAATAAGAACAAGTATAACGTAACGTAATACATTTCAAAAACAGTAGGTAAATGATCCTAGGCAATCCGTTTCATTAATACGTTTTTTATTTACATTTCACGATACAGAATGCTTGATATAGCCCTTATCTGTATTATAGGTCGTAGGATTTAATTCTATATTATATCAATATATCCTGGTAATCCAATATAATATGATTTTAGATTATTGGTATGAAAACATTTAAAATATAAGTATGGTTATAGTTTAACAATGTGAATTACTTTTAACAAACTTTTATTTTAGTAAACAGGTTTTAAAATCCTTATAAACAATTTGTAGTACAAATATAAATTATACATAATACATTGTAGTGGCGTATTTTCAATTTTTTTGTGGGGGGGGGGTCCTAGTATTAAGTATAAGTTTATAACATTATAATAAAATACATACGAGTTAATTTAATTATGATACTTATTATTGATATTATTTATGTAATATTTGAAAAAAAAATTTCTGGGGGGGGTCGAGACCCGGGACCCCCCCCCCCCGTAAATACGCCACTGATACATTGTTATTTTTCTAAACTTACTATATTTTAATTATCCATAAAAAAAATGTTTGAAAATGTATACTATGGCTAAATATAAGTAAATTTACATACTAAACAAGCATAATACACCGATATCCCCAAACTCCATAATAGTATTATTTATTTGGTAACACTCGAATTGCCTCCAAAATGTAGATAAGTAACGTTTTTCATTCAAATTTCCTGATATAGCATACTTAGTTTATTAATTAATTTATCGATGATATTACGTGTAATATCGATTTCTGTAATTTTCAAAAATATTATTTTCAAGACATACTATACATTTTTGTTTTTATATGTATAATAATTGTGTAGGCGAGTCTATTATAATTGAAAACACAAACTAAAAACTATGTTTTTTAACATATTTTTGGTACATGTATATAATCTTATATGTAAACAAATAATTTAATATTAATATATTTATATATGAATAGATATTATATATTATATCATTATTATTTTAAAAATTGTTGTTACCATTTATTTCATATTTAGAACATTATAATATGTCTATTCAATAACTTATTGTATTATTTCATTTACAAAACACTATATTTACATTGTTAACTATTAACATATTTTTTTCATTTAATTGTCTATTTTAGTATTTTACTTTTTTGTTGGAAGCAGTCAGTATGTAGGTTATATAAAAATAATAGCCCAGAAATGTGTAGTAGGTAACATCTAATTGGACTAGAATAATAGCAACATGTGTTTATGTTTTTAATATATACCAAGTACAATTTTAAATATATTTTATTGATGACTTAATAATTTAATTTATAATAGATTTTTATTTTATAACATTTTAAATAAATAATTTACATCATTGTAAAATAAAAATTTAATAAGTAATTTATTGTCTATTATTATACAAGAGATTAGTGTAACTTGAAAACTCAATAAATAAGCTGATTGATGGTTGACTTCTAGATTATAAAAAAAATAAACATCATTAACTTATATAATATGATAAAATGAAAGCATCTCATTTTTTCTGTAGTATAAAAGTGTTGTAAAATTACTAAAATATTGATGGCTAAATTAACTTAACATGGCTCAAAATTATTCTTAAAGAACTAGAGTAGAGCCTCATAGGTTATTATTTTTTTTTTTTTGAATAATTTATAATTATAAACATATTGAGGGGCTTGAAATGTTTGATAAAAGGCTAAGCCCCCCAACGCCACTTATTATTTATTTAAATTAATGAATTTATTAAACTTAAAAATACTCATTCACATTATTTTATAATATTGTTTTTAAAATTCAAAATAACATTTTTGTAAACATTTAAATGGTGCACTTAAATTCTTTACCTACTTACTCATTTCCCATGTACCTACTACCTTGTCATTCTATTTCACTATATTACAGGGGTCCCCAAACTATGGCCCGCTAACAAGTTTTAACTGGCCCGTAGCACCAATAGGACGGTAAATAAAATATAGATATCTAAAGGTACTCATGTGTAATTTAAAAAGTTATGTGTGTTAATAAACTTTTGGCCCGCTTAGAGCATTTGATATTTGTTGTGGCCCTTGAATAAAAAAGTTTGGAGACCCCTGCACTATAACAACCATTTATTCTAATTTCCTACCTAATAATAACTATAATTATGTATCCTATAAAGTGCATAGAAAAAAATTTGTAACACATTCAATAGTTAAAAAATCATTTGTAAAATAAAAATACAAACTATATGTTTTATAAAACCTATGCCTCCTTCGCTCTGCTTAGAATCTAAAATTTTAAAACTATATTATTTAATTAATAATAAATTTACAAAAATAAATCTTTCATATTTGTGTACATTAGTAATTAAATACTATTAATATTTAATACTATTTTTAATACATTAAATACATTATGAATATTGAATATGTTATTTATATATGTTTATAATACATATTGTCATAGAGTCACAAATTAAAAATTTTTTTTTCAGCCGCCACATAATAATTTCAATATTTTAAACAAATTAACCATATAACAGACTTGTTATTTTAACGAGCTTTTGACTTACCAAAGAATTATTTAAATCCTATGAAATGCACTTAAAAGGTTTCGTGTTTATTTATCCTGTTCTTGACCCACAACTAATATACAACTAATATATTTACAGTGTACCCTCAGAAATGCTTATAATGCAATAAAGGTTTTAATAATCTAGCCAAAATAGGTACTTATTTTATTTTTAAATAGAATGAAATAGAAATGTATTATGCTAACTCATTTAAATTATAATTAAATGAAAGTCAAGACTTAAAAAAGATAGGAAAGTGGGTGCCACTCAGCTTTATAGTAGATAGGTATCAAGTTGGGTTACCTAGTGTAATAAATGCATTATAAAATAATAAAAAAAAATGATTTGTGTAACAATTCCTATTTTTTCTTAATTATATTTTTTTTTCCTAGTAATTTTGTCAAGAAAATGCTAAGAATTTTTAATTTTGACCTATTTAAAGTACAAACTACTAGATCTAATTTACTACCAGTGAATACCCTTAAAGTTGAAAATCGAAGCATTTTTCCAATTACTTATCGTTTATATAATATATATATATACACACAAAAAGCCACACAGCCAATATTATATTCATTACTCCACTCGGAATCTAAAACTAATTACAAACCATAGTTTCTATTATAGGTACTTATGTTATAACAAAAACAACTATAAAAATAAAATATAATAAAATATTTTAACCATTAAGTATATAAATTAATTATACTAACTTATTTTATTTTTCAAGAATAAAAGTTATCTCGTATGTATGAATTAAGAAATTTAACATAAATTAAGAAAAATATATTAACTTAAATTAAACATTTATATTTTATGTTAAGATGATTATCAGTTCATTAAAATTAACTTAAATAAATAATTTGTATTTATTAATACACATTTTAAAATCAATTTATATGGTTCAACTTATTTTATTTATAAATATACCTACACGTCCTACACCAACAATTAGTATTTTAATTTTAATTGTTAATAGTAAGGCTCACCAACAAGTTATTAAATAAAATATCAAAAAATATTCTGAAACTTATTTGTTTAGATTTGCTAGAATTAATTCAAATGTATATAAGTAAACTTAATATTGATACAACTTGATTATAAGTTGTAACTTGTAATAATTCAAATATGTATTTGCTTTGTCTTACTAAATTATTAAATGTCATTCAAATATAAGTTATACAAATATATATTGGCTTGTTAGGTAAGATTTATATTATTAGAAGGAACCAAAATATATTTTTATTTATTTAATATGAATCAATTACCGTACAATATTTAATGGTTAATTTTTCTATACTTTTAAAAAAAATCAATTAATAATCTATTACAAATACCAACACAAAAATATAAATTTAAATTTAAATATTAATTAATATACGTCATATTATAATAATATTTTCAAGTAAGTTTTATTATAAAATTCAAATATTTCTTAAAACTATAGATAAAATAACTAAAAAACAAAATTACTAGATATCGAATAGAATGTTCATATTTTTAATCTTCCGTAACAAGTAACAACATATAATATTAGATAATATCTCGTTAGTGAAATACAACTACAGTCTATAACAACAATACCATTCGTTAGTAGTCGTTTATTATAAGCCTATGTACGATTCTATTATGATTACATTCATGTTTACGTACTTTTTATTTAAATTTTAATTAGAATATCTGCTTTTAATATATACACAATACACATATATATTGTATATATATATATATATAATATCAATAATGTATACGGAACCTATACACTCAGTACACTTTTACAGTCTACACATAAACAATTCATTAGTACAGCGGTTCCCAAACATTATTGTCTCACTGCACTCTTTTTGAACTAAAGTTTTTTCTGGGCGCCCTTCTTAAATTAATAGCATGACTAATCATAAGAAATAGAAAAACCAATAAAAAAATGTTTATAGTGATTATACTCAAATGAAAACGAATTTCACCAGAAATCTTAAATCTCTCTATCGAGTTTTGGCAATATCAACAATCCTAATTGTTTCCACCGCCGCGTCGAAGGGTTTTCAAATTTATCTGTAGACCATAGATAACTGATAAGTATTAAATTCTACGGCTATGCGGCGTACACTTTGGGAACCACTACACACACACAATACAGCTATATGGGTGGTACGTTAACAATAGTTTCGACAGCTATAATTATAACAATAATTATGCCGTCAGGTGCAACCTATGGTTCATAATATGTTATTATTTCATCAACACATAATAAATTTAAGTATCTAGTTAACTTAGGTCGATCACAATTTAATAGTTTAATGATCATTTGTTAACAAGTTAAAGAAAAAAACCGTGTTGAAAACGATTTGATTTCTTTAAATGAGAAAAAAAAATGTAATGTAAATACGACTTTTGAATTGCCTTAATATATTGCTGGATATTGAGCAGGTGAATAAACCTCATAGAGTGTATATGATAAACAAAATAGCTGTCACTGGCATGCTCTAAATGTGAATTAACAAAAAGGTATAAAAAGAACAAGTTAGTGAGTTTAGATAATATTGTAATGATTTTGAATTATATAATATAGTCAATATTGCGTTTAATGCAATCGTCTGTTAATATAATAACATTCTATGGACGTCTAAATGCAATATGATTTTTACAAAATATGTAACGGGCGCATTTTCAGACCATGCGCAGGTTGATGTAATATTTTGTTAGATTTCTCGAAAACCTTTGATAGGGTGAACTATAAAGTTTAGCTAAACGTGTTGAATCATGCTGGGTTCGACGAGTCGTTATTGTGTTAGCTTAATTCGTATTTATCAAGTAGAAAGAAATTTGTAAAAATTTGTGAAATACGATCTTGTGTTACTGCGTCCTAATGACGTTTCAAAAGGGGAACACCTTTCTCCTGTAGATTTTTTTAATAATTTAATAATAGTATTAAATATGTTATTAAGGAAAACAAATATTATGAATTATTATGATAATGCCATGAGATTGTCACTCACTATTAAAAATACTCAATGTCGCTCAACAGATCTTGTCAGCCAATTGTCTTTGATTATAATATTTATAGATTAAGCTTAAATACAAGAAAACATGATCAAATGAACAATGATTTAGTCCCGATTTCACCAAATGTGTTTTAATTGTGGTTATAGTAATCGCGATTCACTGTGTTGGTGAAATCGGCTCTTAGCCATAGTTTTTGATATACAATCATTATATTCAAATAGTGTATATAGTCTTATAGTTGAAAATTGTAATGCATTAAAAAATTCTTGGTTTTGTTAAACATACTTGTGCTAGATATAAATTAGTTGCACCAATTAAGTCTTTATATTTTTCCCTAGAACACAGTGTCTTAGAATAATACGCATCTGTATTATAAAATCCACATAAAATGAATCATAGATATTTTTTAGAGCATGTATATTGTACATTTTTATAATTTGTTGAGGATTTATTAAAAATTGATTACCTAACACGTGATTATTCTCCTGTTCTTATTTGTTCGTGGTTGTCTTCGAAAATTAAAATAAAAGTCAAAGCTAATAAGTTCTCAAATTATTTTCAGGTTTAATATACTATACAAATCTATTTTATTATAATAAACTCAAAGTCATGTTTTTACTTTATGTAATAAGTATCTATTCTATGTTACAATATACCATACACTGATACATTATTCTGTTAACGAATCCCTTATAAGGATTATGTGAATTATCAATATAGAACCATATTCTTTTATTATTCGTAACATTATACGTATTATTTAGTAAATTGTCTTATTTCATATTTGTGATTACTATAATATAATAATGTTTCAAAATTATGTTTATAAGTAAACACCACTGGGTTACTAATGCAAATTTTTAATAAATAAATAATTTATACATATGAAAATGCTGGGACATTGGGTATATTACATGAATAAATTGTTATAAATTATAACGACATATTTACGTAAATTATAGTTATGATCAGGACTCGGAAGTTATAGCACTAAAAAAATTAATTTTTAGCGCTTAAATATGCACATAAAAACATTAATATCAGCGCTATAAATAGCACTAAAATTTTGAAAATATGCAAAATAAAATTTTCAACAAATTTTTTTAAACATACAATTTAAGATATATTTAATTTTACAGATTTTTAATGTTTTTCATAAAATATGATGGTAGGTATCGACAGGAATACGACTGCAGCACGATAATACAACTAATCTAATGATAGAGCGATAGTGCGATGTGACTGACACCATCTTAAAATAATAAAATATAACAATTTGTTTTCGTTCACATATTCGTAGAAGATTGTTTGGTAGGTTAACTAAATTTAGTTCTTAAAAATATGCCCATAAACAGCAATTATAACTCCAAATTAGCGAAATAGGTCCTATATATGTATTTATGTGAAAATATACCCAAAAATAGCACTGAAAACCTTAAATCAGCAAAATAGTAGTAAAAACCGTAAATATGCAAAAAATAGCAAAATAAAATTTTGTGTATGACATCAGAGAAGTGTGAAACATATTTGTATCTTACTTTGAATGTTCTAGGACGAGCCATAAGAAAAATATGCATTTGCTAGAACTTCCGAGCCCTGGTTATGACTCATGTCGATACGAATTGTTAAATTTTTAAGCCAAACTAAGCTGTGCTATAGGGTATTAGGGTGTACTGAAACTAAACCAAATGCGTAAGTTTGGATTAATAATCCAAACAATAAAATAAGGTAAGTTCGTCTTCAACTATCAGAACTTGTACATCACTAATTATTACTGTTATTAATAAGAACTGAAAATTTTTAACGTTCAACATATTTCGAGTTCGTATATTCGAAAAGTATAATAGTATTGTACCTATAATATTTTATAAATAAATGTTTATTTAGTAATGGTATCAACAATACTCTTCATCTATTATCAGTTGTGTCAATCGGAACGTACTTGTGCGTCATACTTAGGTACTAGTCATAAGGACATAAGATAATAAGAGAGTAATAATACCTATATATGAAACCGTTTGGGACTCTTTATCAGTCATCACTCGTCAGTCGGAAAGTCGGAATCAATTGTTATAAAATTTATATAAAGTATTGGCTTACCTGTATGGTAGAAATTTATTATTCAAACATACGATGATTTTGCTTTGGTTTTTAGTGACATTTTGAATATAGATAGTCATATATTTTGCAGATATAATACATAATATAACATAATATAATATTGTGTATTATATTCAATTATTAATATCATATCATATGATTACTATTCGACAATTTTATAATTTCACGCTAATTTAAATTAAGTAGGTATAGCTATTATTCAATGCAATGTAGAATGTCACTATAACCATCTTCTACCTAATTTATATATTTATTTTATTTTTAAATAAAATAAAATATAGGCAACACAATTAACATATAATAATCTTATTTTTTATATTATTATAATACTAGTATTTTACTATTATATCAAATAATATAAATGAATATTGAGGTTTTTTTTATAATATACGTTATGTTATTTCTCACTGCTCAAATTTTCATTGGAGAAGATCAAATCACATAAAAAAAAGTATGTAAATGGGTATACCGCTATAATACTGTACCGTAAGTGTGTAGTGGATTACAGTAATGAATGTGTTCAATTTGAATTCAAATATTCAATAATACATCATTGTGTACGATAAACGATTATGAGCAGGGATGATCTGTTAGCTTATCTCTAGTCTAATCTAGAGTTCATTTCATAATATTATGTTTTTTTGATATTTTTATTAAAATAATTTATTTTACTATTAGTAATACAGAAAATTGATTTAATTTTTGCCAAAAATATTGCATTTATTATATTATTAATATAATATAATTATAATAATTTATATTTATACCGTGTTATATACTATTGTCTATTATATTATTAACTTTTGAGTCATTACAATCTTACCATAGAACAATGTGAATAACTTCATGGTATAAATAGATACCTAATATCTTAAGACTAAACAACATACTTTGAAAATGTCATTACGTTAAGTAAAATTCATAATATAGGTAAGAGTTTTAAGTCCCCGTGAATATTTTCAAACAATAACAAAATAATTAATATCGCTGTTTATCATTTTAATATGTAATTTATTCTGAGTTCTAACTTCAATTGCATATTTTTCAAAGATACAATAAAAACTTATATGTGGGTTCTTGTATTACATTTTCAATATTTTGATTTGAAAATTTATTTTTTATCGATATTTTTAGGTGATAACGGATAAAGCACACATCATTATAAAATGAATATATTCGTCGAAGCAATGAGTGGAGCACTTATATTCTAAAATAGATAGTAAAAGCATTATTTTTCTCCCAAAAATACACACTATTCATACGACATACATAGTAATCATAGTTTAAGTATAATTACCAAAATACGTAAATATTTATAAATATTTTAAATTGTTTTTTACAACAACCCAACATAGAATATATTATGAGATATGAGTACTCAATAGGTATAAAATTTAAGAAAAACTAATTATGGTTTACAAAATAAAATTATTTTGTTTGATAATGAATATTTTGCTATACATTTTTTTTATCTTTAGTTTCCTTAATGAATATATTATATATCATGCATTCATACGTGTCTGCCTAATTTTAGTGTTTTACCGATATTATACAATATATATAGAATTATGTGTTTACCTAATGTTCTTACACAATACCTATTTAATATTTCGTTTATTTGAGTACGTAGATTTGTAATTGAATTATTATATATAATATATAAACCATTAAAATGTAATAAATGTGGAAGATTTTATTGAATATCGTTTTGTCTAAACGAGTTGACTTTATAAATATCAAGTAATTAACTATAAGTCATAACCAATCTTCGAGAAATTTAAAGAATTTATTTTACATTATTTAAAAAAATGTTATGTGATAACCCCAGTACAACAGCTGACTGCCACTGCAGTAAAATAGTTAAGAATTTTACCTAATTCAATTTTATTTTATGAATAAAATATGAAAAAATTTTACCTCTTGTCAACAGTCAACTCTAATGTTATTAATGTGATTTATATATTTAATTATTTGAATGTATCAAATGATCAAATATAAAATATAAACCATACTGTTAGAGTAGATTTAACCGGTTCTTCGTAAAAATGTACCTATGAATCCTTCCCCCTTAGTTAATAAAATTTAAACTGCACCGTGTTGTAGATAACAATTTAATCTATTGTAATTTTGTGTCTAATTTAAATTAAATTATCAAGGTGATTTTTATTATTGATAGAAAACCTACCATATGCTATAGGTTTTAAGAATACAATATCTAATAGAACATTTTAATAATATAATATGTGGAATTGTGGACGAATAATAATATGCCTATGTTCAATTTCAATAAATCTAAGTTATTTTGTTATATTATAATGTATTATAGATCAAAACTAAATCATAAAAGGATGCGGGTCCTCCTTTTTATTATTTTTGTCGGTTTATACAATTTAATAATGTTCAAGTGCAATAACGTAATTTTCCACTTAACGTTAATAGGTAAGTGAATGTATCAAATTTATTTTCAAATAGGAACTTTTATTTGATTAAATATGTTAAACCTTTATATAGTTTTACTTTAATATTTTATCTATTTATACATAATATATATTTATTTCCTTTTAATATAAATTATTATAATTATTATAATTATTCAGTTTATTAACAATATGAATACGTGGACAGAATTATGCATTTCTAAGTTATAATAATAATTATTCAATTTACTTCAATTTCTGATTTCAATACCTTATATGAAGTCAAAATATATGTTCGTACTTGTCTATACGTTTTTATTAAGTACCTAGGTATTCTGTTACAAATTCACCAATTATAATATAATACTAGTCTTATATAATGAGTTATGAATTTATGATATTATATTATTTTTTTCGTTTCATTAATAGGCGCGAGCATGCCTATGAAATATTTTTCATCTCATTCAATTTCACAATATAGGCTCTTAACTCTTATACCCCGAAAAAGTTATTGTATTCCTTTTGGGTTAACATATTTTTAATAAATAAAATTATAACAATTATTTATGTGGCGTTCTCTTAATACGCTATTGCAGCATTGTTTATAAGTATACTTAATCATTTAATAATCCAAAATTATAGGTGAGAAATAACTTATTTTTATAAAAAAAAAATTGTATTTATTTTCCTTTGTGACAAATTTTTAAAAGAACTCGTGATACTTTCCTTTAAAGCCACGAAATCATGATTCAGATTAATTAGCTTTTACAAATAGATCTTTGTTTAAATATATTTAATTTGGAAAGGCGTCAGCAAATTAATCATACGATTATTTTATCAATACTAATTAGTACCTAATGATTCACCTGATAACGTTTTAATAATATTCATATTTTTCATTTAGCATAATATTATTATTGTTATATTATAAATATATCTATAATCAAATTTGTCTTACCACTACCGTTTATTAATGTTCTTAGACATCCTTAACTATATGTAACCCATCAAATTTAATAGTTTTTTTTTAAATAAGATAATGCCAATACTGTGGGAAAATTGCTTATTCTAACCTCGTTGCAGGCTAATAACTAATATTATAACTGATCTTTCTTTTTATTTCTGTAAAAATTAAAGACCTTCTAGTTGGTGATGTTAGACCTAATATTAACTTAAACTGGTGATTTTAATTAGGTCTACTTAAGTATAATATTTCATTATTTATTTTGTTAAAAATAGTGAAATTCCAAGTTGTTAAAAATATCTATCTAATATATTTTAATTTGATATTATTATCTTAGACCATAACTTAAGACAGAGGCCTTGTTAACAATTTGATTAGGTAGTTCAATTAAGTGGGTACATTGTAGGGTTCCTATCATTTTTCGTTAGTCACTTAATAAATCATAATATCCATTGTTCAATAATTATATTTAACATTTAAATATTTAATATGGTTGTTTTTTCTTTAAATCCAAAGACCCCTTGAAGTAAAATTCTGTAAATATACCTATTATCGTCTACTGGTCCCATTAAATACAGAAATATATTTCAAAATATCTAAACATTCAGTAAGTAATTTAAAATTCTAAAACACTATTTATTCAAACCTAATAATAGAAGCGCTATTTTAAAACATAGGGTAGAATATTCATCTAGAATAACTTATGGGGATTTAAATGGTCCGAAATTATCAATATTTGTACGGGGGGGGGTGTCCGTTTATCTATATACACAACTTGAGCCACCGTGGTGCAAAACAGTAACCTAAGGGAATTCGTATTTTAAATTTATCAGAAATCCTCTTAATGAAGCCCAACAATTTTAGAGCTTTAAAAGATTACAACTAACGCAATTTGTGTGGTGAGGTCAAAGATAAAAATATAATATTTTTCTTTAACTAACATAATTATAATTGAATTGTCAATGAAAATGTTTAGAATAAATGTTTGCCTATAATATCTGACTGATATTACAAATAATATTTAAATTGATTTATATATTTTAACTCACGCTATGAAAAAAAAAAATCAGATATTTATACGCATTAAAACAATATGGTAAGATAGAAAATTTATTGATGTGATTTATTCAAATTAAATATATTTATAATAACATACAAAATTTAAAAGAGATCAATGATGTATTGATTAAGAAGCTTAAGTAGTTCTTTAAGCATTTAATTACTTTCAGTTTAAATACAAACCACAAAGTTTAGAGTAGATCAGATAAAATTATGAATACTTAAGTAAGGCAGTTGTATCATAAATAATTAATGAAGTATATTTTTGCTAATTACTATAATCATAATATTCTACTGTTAATTTATTTTACAAAATATTTACAAATTTTATTGATATAATTTTAAATTCAATTTAAATCTGAAAAATTCAAAATGTTGTATAAAATTTGATAAATATTTATTTAAAAAAGTTAGTATTATATAGATGTATAATGTATTGATGTGATAAGGTGACGATAAAAACTTTTCATTTCTAAATTGACCAGTACGGTCAAAGGCAGTACGCCTTTAAATTGCCATGTATAGTTTAAGATAACAAAAGGTACAAAATTTATAAATTAAAAACACAACATTTAAATTATCTTTAAAGAGTAATAAATAGCCAAAATACCTTGTAAATTATTTATAGTAATAATTGATGATAATTCAAATCTCTAGAGTTCTTTATTTTAGATACTTAGTGGTGCAATGAATTAATTAATTTTATAATGAAGTGTTTTTATTATTTTTTTCTGTTTGTAAATTGGAGCTAGTGAATACTTTTCATAATAATCAAGGAAAACAAAAAATAAATTAAGGGAAATTTAAATTTTTACGCTTAACCAGTTTTCGACAAAACGTATTACTTTATTTCGATAAAATTCAAAAACTATAATAATAGTCAAAACTATAAATTTTCAAGTATTTATCTTGTAGTTTTCTTTAAATTGTAAACATTACAAAATATTTTAACTCTTTTTGAAATATTTATAGACGACTAACATTTTAAATTTGTTATTTTTTGATTTTTTTGTTCAGCTTTTTTTTTTTACAAATTTCAATAAAAAAAAACTGTCACTCAATTAAAAAGCTTAAAAAATAAAATAAAATTTCACATACGTTGTTTAGACAGGTTAGTTTA
Organism: Schizaphis graminum; assembly: GCA_020882235.1. Lineage (NCBI taxonomy): Eukaryota > Metazoa > Arthropoda > Insecta > Hemiptera > Aphididae > Schizaphis > Schizaphis graminum. The sequence goes on from CM037032.1 coordinate 93,293,014, forward strand.
TAGACACAATATTTTTTTATATGATGCATTTGAAGTTAAAATCTTAACAAAAATTATATATTTTAAATGACGAATATAATGTTTTGAAGATTATAGTTTTAAGATATTACCTATTTTTAATATGAACCTATTCACATTGTTTTCAGTAATGTTACATTGACTCAAAAATTAAAGACAATAGTATAATATGATATAAATATTATATTTTTATTTTTATAATTACATAATAAATGCAATGCATGTGTTTGGTAAAAATTAACCAAACAATGAAACAACCTTCATATTATCGTCTAATACTAATAGTAAAATAAATTATTATTAATTAAAAATATCAAAAAACATAAGATTATGAAATGTACTCTAGAGTCTAGATATAAGCTATAATAGACCATCCCCGCATAACCACATAACGGTGTATTATTGAATTCAAATTTAACACATTCGTTACAGTGACCAACTCAATATCTACAGTACATTAGAGGGATACTCACTTGTTGTCTTATTGTATGTTATTTTTGGTTGTTTTGGAAATAATGGTATAAAACTGAGGACTTTATATTTTTAACCCGCACCTAAAATACCAACTAAATTCGATTTGCTTCTTGAAACCACTTACAACAAAATTAAAATTGTCTACAATAAAAAATATCAAAAAAAAATAAATTACTCATCATTGAAAAACAATAAATTAGTCGCTTCACTCGCTGAATTTAATACAAGAAATTAATATTTTTAAAGTCATAACACTCATAACTATAGGGCCCAAAAGTTCACACACTAAAAACTACTAAAATATGCGCTTAAAATCATTCAAATATACCTACGTTAAATATACATTTAATTGTGACTACTAACTTTGAAAACTTACAAGTATTAATAATAATAATATCAATTTATTGAAGTATTAAAAACTGTAAAATCGATAGTTACATAAAAATAAGACGTGCGCAAAAAAAAAATTATTTTATTGAAAAAAAATGTCGAAAAATTGATGTGTAAAATAAATAGATTTGCATTTGTAAAAGCTCTATCTTTTAAATTTTTACCAACCATATGTGAATTTGTTTGACCATTTTATAATTATTTACTATAAATTAGAAATTTAAAAAACATTTTTAATCATAGGCAGTGGCGGATCCAAGGGAGGGGTAAAAGGGTAAATACCCCCCCTTGAACTTATTATATTTAAATTTTATAAATTTATAAAAGTATAAAAATGTTTGTACCAGTTTGTAAGAATAAATTGTAAATGTTAAATATTAAGAAGTAAATAATAATTAATTAATGTTTATATTAATAAGTATGTTATTAAGTAAGTATGAATAATATCTGATGGGTATATTTTAATTACCTCCCCCCCCCTTGATGAATTTCTGGATCCGCCTCTGATCATAGGTACCGTGTTCTAATTGTGGAACCCAGCTAGTAAACGCCGTTCGTAACGCCGATAACAACCAATTATTTTATTTGAATTTATGAAATCTATACGGGGTAAAATTCCAATTTGGTTTGAGACTTGAGTGAGAGACGGCAAGCCATCAGTCACATATCCAAGGGGGCACAGTGGCCATGCCCCCCCTCGTTTGCATCGTTTACTATTTTTGTTTTAAAGATTTATACTTATTTGTATACATGAACGCATACTACAATATGTTTTGTAAAATTTTAAACAGTGTGTGCCCTCCCCCCTAAAAAATTCTGGCTACGTTACTGTAAGTCATCACCCATTTCGTAAACGTCAAACAATGGGCACTCGCACCGTGGTAATGACTAAATCATTATAGACATATTATACCACCATGGTCCTACAATAAACTTGCTTATAGGTTCATAAATTCGACTTTTCTTTGTATTTAAATATCGTAAGTATTCTAAGCCCGCATAACTCGTTTTGTATACCTATCACCTACCTATATAATATGGTTTCGTTTTAGAATTATTCTTTTTTTTAATTATAAATGTAGTAGTAATCACTACTAATAATCATTAATCCATTTCATTAAATATATAGGTACCATGCTTATGTATAGGTATTACCTATATTTAACCTAACCCATATGGCTATGATCAGGCGTATACCTATGTATTTATAATATTGTATTTTTCACCGAACAATATTTAAAAAACGACTAAATATATATAATATATATATGTTATATGTTTACGTGATTATTATTATAATTTCGTTCACGTATAATATACCAAATGGTTTATTTGTTTTTTTCTCTGAATAAACAAAAGACGGCACTCGACTTTAACACAGCATTATATCCGTTTGTTATGAAAATGAAGTAGCGTAATAACAGTCGGACGCGTTTCAAAGCACACGTAATGAATGAGTACGACTACTATCGTCAAAGTGTCGATGTTGGCCTATACGTCAACAATAAAACGGTAAGAGGTAATAGAACGGTTACGCTATCGGTAGCGCGGTTGGTGGGGAAAGTGGATTTCGATGAGCGGTTTGAATTTCCCGCCGACGGAGCTTTGGCCACTACGCGCCGCCATCGGGCGAAACGTTGCCGCCGTTCGTTGGGCGCGCGGACAACGCGTCGTCGTCCTGTCCGACGGCGCGGCGCGAGCGGCAGCAGCAGCAGCAGCAGCCGAGCATTGCTGGCAGGCTGCTGCAGCTACCGCGGCGGTGTAACAGTGTGACCGCCGCGAATGGCCGAAAATCCCGCCCCTAGGTGGTGTGCGTCGACCGGCGGACAGAGGCACCGCCGCTCAAGCACCGGTGCCTGGTGACCGGTGGGATGGGGCGGCGGGACAAAAATCGATGCAACTACCGCTCGACGGTCGGTGACGACTGACGACGCCGACGCGACACGGCGTGGCACTCGTGGAATTTTCGGGTATCGACCGCCGCGTGATGTGGCGGTCCGCATAGCCTCTTCCTCTCCACCCGGCACCCACCCACTACCCATCGACCCAACAACCAAACATCGCGTCACGGAGGTTTCGCTCTTTTCGGGTCCGTCCGGCGCCGCCACCGTTGGTTTTTGATTACCGGGCGGGCTGGAGAGGGGAGAGACCGTTCGGTCGCCGGATTTTGTCCCCCGAAAACGAAAAAAAAAAAAAATCTCACCGGCCCGTTACACCGTTGACCGACAGATGTCGCCACCGCCGTTAAATATAGAAATGGGCGTCCGCGCGGCATTTAGCGCGTGCGTGTGTGCGCATGCATAATCTTGTTAATAACGAATTACGAAACTATGAAACCCAGTGCGGTGTTCTTGTCAGAAATGATTGGCTTCCTTAAAATCGAATTAAGTCTAACAGGATAATATTGGGCCGCGCCGACAACCGGCATCAGCGCCAAGCAGCTCGGGCACCGGCACCAAGCAGCAGGACCAGCAGCAAGCCATCGCGTGCGCGCCCGTATGTGTGTGCGCGTGTGTGTGTGTACGTGCGTGCGTGCGTGCGCGTAAAAAAAGAGCGAAAAAAACACAACAACACTCGCCACACACACAAGTCACAACAACGACAACGGTCGACGAACGGAGAGCCGTCCGAGAGTATAGTGTCGTCGTCGTGTCGGTCGGGGTACTCGGTGCGAGTACTTACACTGCACTACAACGACCGTTCGCGTAGCCGTTTTCCCCGTCACCGGTGTTCGTGTCGTCGAAACGTTAACGTGCAACATCGTTGGGCCTACCGAAGCGGTGGTGGCGTACAGTAGCCCCCCGTGCGCTCGGTACGAGTGTGGTTGTTATTGTTGTTGTTGTTGTTGTTGTTGTTGCTGCTGCTCCTACACGACGGTGGTGTAGATTAAAATTTCCGGTCGACCGTCCGTTTCACATCAGCTGCTGCACACGGGCCGCCGGATCGTGTACATACACATACACACACACACACACACACACACACACACACACACACACACACACACACATACACAAAATATATTCGCCACACCACCACCACCACCGCCGCCGCCGCCGCAACGTCTTCTTCACTTGCTCGCCAGCTCTCTCTCTCGCTCTAGCGCGCGCACACTGCCGCCGCCGTCACCACACCCAGCCGCGCGCCGGCGAGACGACCGCCCCAGCCGAGTGCGAGATATCGCCGTACCCACACACACTCACACATACATACTCGTACACACTCACGTATTATACACGTCGTCGTATATAATATTATAATAATATACCACTCGCACACGTATATTATTATGTGTGCACGAGTGATGTAGATAATATTGTTTTTTGTGCCGAATCGAACGCGCTAAAGATCGCATTGGCATTTTTTTGCTCTCGTCTAGAGCCCTCCCGCGGGTAAGTGTGTGCGTGCGCGCTCGTGTCGTTTTTCTCGTGTGTGCGGCCGTCGCCCATCGACGGATACCGAGTTCCGTGTGTGAGTGTGTGTGTGTGTGTCGTGTGTGTGCGGCTCGCCTTCGTTCCGTTTTTTCGCGCGACCACCGATCCTGCCGCCGCCGCCGGATATCCACTGGCCGACGATACTGCCCAACCCGTGATTCGCGCCACCACGCCGGCTCTACTAACGGCACCACCGCCGGCAGCACCGGCTCCAGAGATGTGTTGTACATGGACGATGGCGTGCTGCCGGTTGTCGCCGCCTTCCTAGGAGGGTGACGGACGACCAGAGTCGTAGTGTTGGACAACGACGACACACACCCACACGAACGGTGCGTTTTTGGTGAGGCACGGCGCGCTGCGGGTCACTGTGGAGTGGCACGAGGTGTCTGCTGCTGCTGGCCGCGTTGGTGGTGGTGGTGGTGAGTACGGCGGGTGGACAGAGCAGCAGGTAATAACGGACTCGCCGCGGCAGCCCACTGTCCTCCGTCATCGTGGTGGACCGGGCCGCAAGGTGCTGCTACTGTCACCGCTGAAATGGCGTGTTGCCTGTCTGAGGAGGCCAAGGAACAGAAGCGCATCAACCAGGAGATTGAACGACAGCTGCGGCGTGACAAGAGGGACGCCCGGCGAGAACTCAAACTCCTATTGCTTGGTGAGTACCTACTGATTGTTCGCTCAGCACCTCTATGGTGAACAATGAATTTTCTAAACTGACCCGTTGATTGGCATATCGTCTCATAAATGTATTTGTCAGTATACCTCTCATGTACCTAACCGACTTCTGTCCAAATGCTTAATGTAGGTACGTTTAAAATCTGTTGGTCTTTAGTGAAGAATTTTAGTGATAATTTAAAATCCTACCTACAAAATACCATATCATTATTCTTACATATCGAGGACATTCAATAAAAGCAAACTAATGTCACCATTTTTATAAACAGTTGAATAATTAAGGAGCATCTAGGTATTTAAAACTATAATACAACAATATTTTAACTAATTATTGGCAATTTATCTCCTGTTTGGGTAATAATAGTGTGGCAAAAATGATTTTTTATAGAATGCTCTAGATTTAATTCCCTAACTAAAGTATTTTAATCGTTCTACTGTTAGTGTTTTCTAATCGATATATTTTTTAATATATAAACTATAAAAAATTGAGAACCTACTTAGTTAAATGTAATCTTAAATAACTTAACATACTTGAGTAAAGCTTCTTTTTTGTACCTATTATTTTTAGTAAAATCTTTTTAATCTGTATGAAATATATGAGTATAATATGCTTACCATTACCTTTAACATAAATTAACACAATTTAACTATCTATACAACTTTTAATAATTATTATTATAGCCAGTTTTAAAGTTAGCATGGTGAAATTATAAAATGTAGGTCAGGACTCGTACCTAACTGGACTCTTACTTTATTATTTAATAACTATCCAAAGCTGTTAACATGACCTAATTCAGTGTTAAACTATGTTTTAAATTACTTTTATTTGACTAGGTATAGGTAATGATAAAATCAATTTCAATATCTTTGACTGATGTTTGATTTATGTTTAGATCTAGGTATATAACGAGGTATATAAGTAATAAGAATATGTTAGGTAAATAAAAATATTAATATTAGCCACTGTCATAAAATTCATGTATGAATATAAAAATATATTATTTTTATGTAAAAATCTAAAACTAGTTAAAATTGTAACTGTATAATTTGATATAGGTATTTAAAATTCTATAAACTAAAACTAATCATGCTATTATATTTTTACCGATTTTTATATTAATGACTATACCTAAATATGAAATAATATTATTTAAATTCTACCAAAGTCGTTTGTTCTAAGGTTAGATCTAACATTCACTTGAGTTCTGTTAAAATAAAAATCTAGTACTAAATAATGATTAAAATAGTATTATGTTAATATCATTGTATTTTCATTCCTACATGTTTATAATTATTTTACTTTCTAGTACCCAACCATATTTTTACCTATATTTGTTTTTAACAGAGTTTTTAATTTAGTTAATGTTAATAATAGGTAAATTAACTTTCAATAGGTACACAATTAAATATATTTTTTCTTATCAAACATTGTAGACTAAATGTGAATATTTTAAAAGGTACCAACTATAAAAATAAAAAATTGTACCTAAGTAGTTAATTATTACAAATTAAATATTTAGTAGGTATTTGATAAGTAATGTGATTCATAATGTTAAAATTGATAGGGTCGGTAAATGATTTAAATATTATTCCTATATACTTGCTATATACCTAATAATAATAATATAGAAATTAGTTTTGAACTAAAAAAACTAAATATGTGTATTACCTTATCGGGTAATATGTATATCTATCTAATCATTATCTAATTTTGCAAAGTATATATTTTTAAAAAGTAAATTAGAAGGAGATATGTAGAGGTACATGCTATGATTCTATATTTGACTTTTACCTGCTGAAATTAATACTAATTTATTAGAGGAACTTTTTTTATCGACAAAGTATTATACCTGTGAATTACCTATAACAGCTTGACTTTCATTTTCTATAGATTTATTTTAACTTTAATTCCATCCTCCATGAAATCCTATATGAAATCCAAATATGTAGGTATCCCGTATCCAATCGATAAAACAAAATTGCAAAATGATACACTTGTATTGTCTATTAATAGTTAATACCTAGTGTATTATCTTGGCCATGAACATACAATTATTCATACTTTAAACATTAAAAAATGTTCATATTAATGTTATATTAAGAGGATGTTACTAAAAAATATCACTATAAACCGCTATAAACATAGTATTGCAAAAACTTCCTCTAAAACCATTCATAGTATTTGTTGTGATCTTACATGAAACCTATAATACCGTATGATTTAGGTATATTAGGAAAAGTAATATAAGTGCCTAACATAAAAAATAATTAATAGTTGGTACCAAAGTGTGCAGATAAAATATTATAACTTATAAAAAAATAATAGGTATGTCTTTGAAGTTTAATTTAAAAGGGGTATTAAATATATTAATTATTACTTATTAAAGTTAATTATATTTTCTTTATTTTGATTGTGAAGTTATAAAATTATGTAGGTATACTGTAATATCAAGTATAATAATGTAGATAGTATCTATATAAAATATACCAAGTCAGTAACAAATGTTACATTAAAATTTAAAATCATTTTAAAAATATTTATTTCATGTAGATAGGTAGTCGAAACTGAAAAGCAAATTATATTTATATCCTTTTTATGAGTTCTTAACACTTAACATTCATACAATTAATTGTATCATTGTATTATATAGGTACTTAGTTAAAATGTCAATATTTTTTTTCTGTGAACCAAATATTTCTAAGGCAATATTGTCCTAAGTATAAAACCTAATTGGTGCACACTTGAAAATAATTGTATTCAATTTATTTAAAACTTATTTTACTTAAATCTCTATAAGTATTCAGGAATATCAGTGAATAATAATAATATATTTGAAAACAAACAATAACATAGTTTTCATAAATATAACATAATAAGTTTACTCATCCCCTATAAGCAGAAACTTGTGTTGGAGGTGAGAGGTTCTTAAATTAGACATTATATATTAACATTAATAATAAAGTAATCTAGGTGATTAAATTTTTACATAATTAGAAAATAATAATATAAAATAGTTGAATCCGAAGTTGAATCATTTAAAAGTTGTATAAATTATGATTTACTAATTGAAAATCAAATATTGGTTACCTACATAATAGGAGTGTACAATTTTGTGACTTATAAAAGAGTAAAGTTGTTAACTTAATTATTATCTTTAGTCTACTTATGATGTTTTATTAATATTTTATACTTCATGATTATATTAATGTTATGCTGAACTTCTATAAAGTTAAAAATAAAAATTGCTAAGTCTTATTTTTATTTTTCAATTACTTATATCTAGAAAATTTCCTTTTTGTTACCAAAGCAGGCTTTGAAATCTTAAATTCCTATCTTAATTAGTGTTCCCAAGGTGCTATTTCTTCTCCTATTCCGAATACCATATAAACAGTGGACCATCCAATTACCCCTCACACTTCAGTAGTGAATTTTCTAAATACATAATTATATAATATGTCTCTTTGTGTCTTTCATAACTACCTATAAATTACCAGTCAACACTTACAAAATTACTCATAAACTATGGAACCACTGTCCATGGTAGATTGGTAGGTATTCCGATTAGCAAATAGAAATAAATAATATTTCTACCCATTTTACCATTACTTTTAAATAAAGGTTAGTACCATCAATTTTCTAAAACAATCAAAGTATTAACCTTCAGTGTTTGTTACTTAGGTTTGACATTATACCAACGTCTACCTAGAACCAAAAACAGATTGTTTAACTATGTTAATCTAAAAAATAAACTTTTGTTGTATTTCTTAAACAAATCTATTCTCATAATATATCTGCAAGATCTGGTATGAAGTGCTGTAATGTAAAAAAATTATAATATCTATAAAATTTAAACCATCTCAGAAATAGTAAATTGACTTATAGTGTCACTCTCACCTTAAAATCATCAAAATCTGATCCTTGTCTTTGAAACATTATACCAATAAATCCTCATTGCATTGCATAAAGAAGAACTGATTTAAAAACAAAACTTCAATAAAAAAAAAAAAAATATGTAAACTCATAATAGAATTCAAGGGAAAAATGTTATCGCTGGATGATTTTTCCCAAATTAAACCATTCATATACTACTTATTATTAATAATACCATTAATCATTATGTAGGTATGTTTTTTGTAAATTAATTTACATGTATTATAATTTTAAATGTATTTTTGAAAAAAAAATTTCAAGGTAATATTACATGCCTATTTTTTAATATGTAGTTGACCATCATACCGTGTGTATTCCACATCAAGTGATAGTCAACTAAGAGTAGACTTTTTGGATGTCAAGATTATTAAATAAAAATATCATGAAAATAGATTGTATAAGTATTTCATGATCAAAAAATCAAAACTTATTCCAAGTCTTATCTAAATACAATTTAATTGACCTCTTCCCTAAATTTTATCCAATTATCCATGTATTATCATGACTGTTAAACCAGTTCATATTAATAAACTATTTATCAAAAATCTTGATATTAAATTACACTTGTATAACTGTCTACGATTTAAAATCTCACACAAGTATGATATGATTTGATAGGTTAATTATAACCAATGAATACATTCATATATATGTTCAAATGATATTTTTCAAAACATTTCATAACCAGATAATTGATTAATATGGAATCCTGTATGTAATTAACATAGATGTAAACTATTAAATATTATATTTAGATAATAATAATTTAATTTCAAAAATAACATTTTAATTCTGTTTCTTTTAATCATATCTGTATTTTTACCTCGATTTTTACTTATATTGAAAAAACAAAAGTTCAAAAAATTATCGATAAAAAGTTGATGCAGTGCTGTTACTAGAGCCCATTTATTTTGTAATAATTATATTCTTACAAATTTTATACAAATTTTTAGACTTCTCAATTTTTCAAACATGTTTTACTTTTATTTAATAAATTATAAATTATACACATATAACACTAATTATTTAAACTCATTTTTGTCATATTGTTCAATAATCTTTTTTTTTAATAAAAAAATGTATTTATTTTTTTGTTATAAAATAATTTTATAAATATAAATTTTTTTTTAACATAATTAAATAATAGATAAAACCTATATATTTAATGTTTGCATTAACAAACAAGTTTAAACAATATCATATTTATGGAAAATACAAAGTTTCACCAAAAAATAAATAAATTATACAATTTTTTTCAAGTTAAATTCACAAATAAAATGTAATCTAAAATTAATTTTAAACTAACCCTTGATGTTTAATGTTAGTAGGTATAACGTTTGGGAAAAAAGAGGTTTCATACCTGTAAAATTCAAATGATAAATAATTTAAATTTTTTTCATAAATGTTTAATTTTTATAGTAAAAAATGTTTATTTATTAATAAAATATAAAATTTTAGAATATATTTGTAACATTTTGATAAAATAACATGTTATTGTGACATTACAAGAAATTTATAAATAATAAGAACTTGAAACTTATAAATGAACATAGGTATAAGAAATATACACAGATATTCCAATATAGACAATTATTTTTTATCCATGTTAAAATAATATATCAATATATTACATACTTATATAAATATAACATGTGTTTTAAATTTCAATATTTGCACTAGAAAATGTAAATTATTTTATACTCGCAGGAAGTCGAATTTTTTAACAAAATATCCAGTAGGTGTATTTTGTTAATTTTAGAGTTGATGAATTGTACTTATCATTAAGTTTTTTTTCGTTCCCGCTTAAAAAAAAGGCTTAAATATTTCTTTTGTATATTTTAACAACTTTAAATTTATTTTTCAGTATTCATACTTATTTGCTAATAGTAAAAAAAAATATTAATAAAACTGATTTTCACATTACTTCGTGATGACGAGTGATTATATTAAATACCACAGAATATAGAACATATTATAGGTATATTTAAATTTACCACCTTATCATCAACTAAGTTACTATATAAATATATACCTAATAATAGATCGCCAAACGCTAGCGTAAATAATGATAAAAACATCTTCAGGGGCTCAAGAGTATTTTTTTTTAAATGTTAACTGTATACATTTAAATTTCTATTAATAATTTTCAGTTGGCTTCTAGGAGTTTGTTTTTCTTGGAGAGCTACCCCCAAACAATCCCTTATTTACTCCATAGGACGATTCTTAATATTATTCTTTTACCATAGATTTATTTAGTAAGTCTATTAAAAGTCAGTTAATGAAGTCATAAGTTTTTATAATAATATTTTGATGGGGCGTCTTTATAGACCTGTTGTTCTTCTGAAATTGACTACACTATAAGAATAGATCCGATACAATAATTATTTGATCTTCGATATCTACCCGTTAACGTGTTTCTTACTTTGTAGTCGACATCGATTTTTAAAGTACCTGTATCTATGTGTTTCTATATGTTTTTATTTTTTAAAACATTAGTTAAAATGACATTGCTACTATAGCATAACGTTACGTCTATATTATGTACTTTTTTTTCATTATATAAAAATTGTTTTTATCTGTTATTATTTGATAATGGTATTTTTAATACCCCAAAAATGGTTCCAATGAATAAGTACTTTTCATAATTTGTATTTAAAGTAAGTAAAAAACAATTTTTTTAAACATTTTGGCGGTAAGGTATGAGTGTATACTGACTGTATAGACGTATAGTAGGTACTGTATATGTTTACTCTGCGTGCTTCGATAAAAATACAATATCACTGATAAATCTAGATTGTATAGGTCCTAGGTATGTTATATATTATTTGGACTATTAAAAGATCTTTTCAATGGATATATTGAAATGTTGAAAAAATAATGTGTAAGTACTAAGTAAAATAAAATCGTTTAAAAAACATACCATATATCCACTGACAATATCAAGGTTTGTGTTTTATTTAAAAAACCAGCTTGTATACAACCAAACATTTTTCTAATTTATTTATTATATAATATTTAAGTTTTACTTTTAAATTCACTTTTCGGTATTTTATGATAAATCCGCCTGAACGTATTTTTACTTTGTTGCACGTGTGACGGACAAAAAAATTCGTTGTATTAGTTGTGTTTTTTAAACTTGATGACCCCATTTTATTAAGAATTGCTTACTTCTACAAAATCAGACTTGCTTGCTATATTTTGGTAATTTCATTCGCGATAAAAATGTGCTCATTTAAACGCGGTCTTATTATTTACAGAATTATTTCAAAATTAAGATTCTATTTGTTTTAATGCCTTTTACTTAAAAAGAAATTTACAAATCAGTCGAATAAAATGTTTCAAATTCTTATTTTTATTTAATAGTATATGTATTAAATTTTATTATAGTACCTTGTACCTACTTACATATTTCGCTAATAACTATTAATCAGTTGAACATTTTTTATTTCTCTATATTATGCATTATATTAATATGTCTCATTATTAAATTACGAGTATATTTCAATAAGTCTATTTTATTTCTCATTATTGTATAATAAATAATTTAAGTTAGTAAAAAAATAAGTGAAGAATTAATATTTTATTTTTAATATAATATCATAAATTTAAAATAAAATTGAATTCAAGTTAGAACTTTTACGTTGTCATCTAAAATACTTAAATACTTTTTATCTTTGTTCAAATGTTTCGATCTCCGACTTTGCAAATCGAGACTATTAGATATTTTTGGGAGTAAAAATAAATATTCAGTTCTTTTCAAAATAACCGCTATTCGAGCTGCTATTACTTCAGCGTACCTAGTCACATTCTTTTTTATTAAAGTTTAAAATTAAATATTAGATACCTATTAAAACGTATTCCTAATAACGATTTATCTCTTAATATTCTTGTCATTTTGTTATTATTTAAAAAATATTTATCGTAATAACTTATAACATTCCTTTAGTACTCAAATTATCATTTTCTATGTACAGTAAAATTATCAACACATTTAGATTAATTTTAAGTTATTTGAAATTTTCGAATGTTTTTAATATTTTTTTTATATAAATGTTGATAAAGATTGCCATGTTTGATTTGTGCATAATTTTGTGTATGTGTTATTTAAAGTTTAAATTTTACCAAATTCAAGAAAATTTGCAAATTTGGTAGGTATTTTATAGTTAATTATAAAATTGACAATTCAGTATTTAGTTCCTCGTAAGATATTCTTATATATGAAGCCTAAAAATCTCTAAAAAATATTTGATTATATAAATATTTAAATTTAAATTTCAACAAAATTGGATATCTAAAAGATAAATATAGGTAACGATTATTTTTTATTATTATTAATGCAAAAAAAAATTATACAGTTTACACAATTTAGAATATTTAGATTAATTTTTAGCTACCTATTTACTAGGAACCTTATTCACGCCATTCTTCATTATTAGCTTAGACATTAATAACAGCTATCTGAACTTTCAGCTATAGTACGACTTGTTTTTAGTAAAAATTAATGCAATCTATTTATATAAATACACTCGTAAATATATATAATAAATTGGCCTTTAAAATATAATCTTTAACTCGGAATCAATTTTAATATTGTATTAACAATTCGAAACTTACTATACAACAGAGGGAGTTCTCCGATTTATAGTTTTATAAAATTCAATCTTATTTTGAACGTTTATTTTTATTTTTATGATTTTTAATAATCTTATATTTTACACGATATTTTTTTTTTTTTTAAGAATTATCCTATGATATGTAATTGTGTATTCAATACCTATAAGTCTATAGCATGTATTAGAAATGTGTAATTGCGGACTCTTTTTATCACTATATAATTGTGGAGGCGTAGTTTAAAGGTTAATGACTAATAAGTAATAATTCTCATGTTTTTATCTGTTCCCGCTATCATTTTAAATGTGTTAAATACGTACCAAAGTCTGACTACCCACTATCATAATATTATCGTCAATCCTATGTAAGGCCATTTATATTGTTGGTATCGGGATCACTTGAATTTTTTTTATATAGTAAGTAATAACCTATTAGTCCGCTGAAACAAATAATTTATTTTAGTCTTAATATTTATCTGTTATAGTTATATATTATGCTATATTATAATCTAAATAACTATAATCCCTATATTTGTTAGAAAATTTCAATATTATATTTGATCCCTTTATACTAGTTTGTAGAGTTATTAATTATTATTTAGATTCATGTATAACTTGTACTATGTGACATTTGCTATGTATTTGATATCCAATTGCACAATTTGTGATGGTTATATGAAACTAACAATATTATTTTCGATCAATTGTTTATTATTCGAATTACAAATTCGCTAGTTCGAAGCATCAATGTCAAATGATAAAATTATAAGAGCCCAGGGGAAAGAAACCTAGTAAAAAGATGATGCCCTGCAGGTATTTTCTGGTAGAATATGTATATTTTTTATTAAAACCTTTATTATCGTCCTTGACATTTTTTGTCGTTAGCAGGGCTTAAAACTATAACCTCGATAGTATAAGTTTTTCCTCCCTGCCAAGTATATCTAATTGAATTTCATTTATGGCTAAAGCAAACGCACATCACGTTTTGATACGTGTCTTGTGAAGTTGCAAGGCCATGATTTTGATATCCACATGGGATTTTATTATATGCTAGCCATTAAAAATCACTATTCTGTTTACGTAATCTCTGTTAAGGACAAATTTCAAACTATTAGTTATGATGACTCACGAATACATAATTTTTAATATAGAAAATTATACGAAAATTAGCTATACATTTATATAACAATTTTATTTGTGCATATTTTTTTATAGTCTTGAGAAAAATATAAAAAAATATTTAGAATTTTAATAATGGTTTAGAAATGCTGATTGTTATATAAAAGTTTGTATACACGATAGAAACACTTAGGAAAATCTATTTACTAATGCGTTAACTATAGTACTTGAGTACCTAATTTAGGCTATAATATTACGTTTAAAGAGTAAATATTTCAAAAATACTTAATAACCGAAATTGTTTAATCCCCTAATAATAATATGTAGATGGCTATATATATAATATTCATATTTAAACTTCAAGCTTTACTTAATAGATAGTCTAAGTTACCTGCATTAATTTATATTATTTCAAACCATGTTTTTTTTTAAATACGATAAAAATAGTAGGTACATCATGCTATATCATGTTATTATATTATAAATATTTAATTGAGTGATGAAACAAAGAAATGTATTTCCTTAAAATGAAAATTATTGCTTATAAAATCCTACACAATGAAATTATTATGAAAATATACAACAAAGAACATTAATTGTGCACTTCGCTTTAAACATGTGTGTTAGTAAAATGTTTTTAATTTGTTCTATTTTATGTGTTCGCATAGATCTGGTCGTAAAGGGACGAAGTTTATCGTCTAGAAGTATTTCTATAGTTTCCAGATGTGCATTTTGAATGAGTATAAAGTATATTTCAATTTTCTACTTAAGAGTTTATTACATTTGGCTTGAAGAATAACTCGGTTAAAATTCAATACTCAATTTATACGTTGTTTAATTATGTATAAATATAATATATCCATTAGAATTTAGCATATCTATATGAATACACAATAATTACGATAATTACGTACTTGTTGATTATAGTTTATTTTATTAAACTATAATAATTACAATTTACCATTTGATTTTTAATAAAAAATTGAAATATATAGATATATTTCATCGAGTTATTAGTAATTTTAGTTAGTTAGGTTTATTAGCTATTTTTAAAATACAGTTACTTATGCATTAAAGATATAAATTAAAAAATATCTTCATGAAATATCTTGTATATTATATATAATTAATTGTATTTATTTTAATTGAATTTAAATAGGTATTATATATTTTCCTATGAATATATATATTTTTTATAAACAATTTTCTACTCTTCGGAAATTCTAACAATAATAAAGACCGAATGTGAAGAAAATTATATATTTATACAATCTATATTAATGTGTTATAATGGGTATATTTTTATGTTGATTAGATAATTTTTAAAAATATTAAATAATTTTGTACGTAATTATTTAACGCAAATTATACGTAATAAACACGCAAAGAATACAGTTTTTTTACAAGATTTTTATGGATTTTATCTAAATGAAGACGACTAAAAAAAAATCTGATTATATATATAATATATATATAATTAATAGCTATTAAAGTTCTATTTTCTTTTATAAAGTTTACAATATTTTCACGAAACTTAATTCTACCTATGTATTATTTTGGATGGATTGAAAGAGAATAATAATTTATTAAATTATGAATACTTACCAATTATACTAAATTATCTAAAAGATAATTATAATATTCTTCATATATGTAATAATTAAAGTTAATTATTCAGGTACCTATCTTAATATTCAATATATAAAATCTTTATTGATTTTTTTCAAAGTATTATCAGTAAATAATTAAATTAAAGCTCTTAGTCTAGCCTTTTTTTACTCAATGTTAATATCAATTTAACTAATTCAAATTTATTTTATTTCGAAACTGGTGGATTTGTTGTATCCCTTAAAATATTAAGTTTTATAAATGTGTGCCATACTATTTTTACTAATAAAAGCAAAAAAAATCGTCGTAAACTTTCTCAATTCATCCATAAATTATTACCTTATTAGCAATGATTCTTGATTACTCACTTTTTATATTTTGGTTTAGCCCTTGTTAAGTGATGACCCTAGAAGTACTAGTCGCGGTCATTACTGTTCTAATTATTACTAAACAGGTATAATTATTGAAAAAAACTTTAAAAAACTGAATAATTGTTTCAACAATATTGATTATAACTTATTTATTTATTTTATTTTACGGGCTTAGCCCTTTGACAAAAGTAAACATATAAAAATCTTATAGTGATAGAAAATAGTTAAAAATATACAAATATATTACAACGATGCTAATACGCTAATATGTATGTGTGTACAAAATAAATATATATATTATATATATTTATACAATATACATTATATAAATATTTTAAAATTTAGATTTTACGTAGATCATCTATTTAATTTGAGTTCAAAGACTCCGTTTTTAAGTAGTAATAGTAGCTTCCTCTACAGTAATGATCAGAATGAATACATATTAAAAACATTAAATAGGAAATAAATGTATTTTTTTCAATTTTAAATTGAAATATATTTTTTATGTTAGGTGTTAAACTTAAATTTATCTTACTCAAATGTGTTTTAATAAATATATTATGCATACTTAATTTATTTCCATTACGTTTTTAAGTTTTGATACTTTTTTGTACAAACGTTATTTATTAACATTATTTTAATACAATTAAAAAAAATTGACTCAATCTTGCACAACCTATAATGGGTAGAATGTAAATGAATCATGTAATTTATGTATATTTTCTAATTTCGAGGTTAACTCAATGTTTATAAAAATGTCAATACAACGACCTAGATCATGTTAAAACTCTTTCTAATTTTTGTGCATTATTTTAAAATATACAAAAAAAAAATTAAAAAACACTTAATTTAATTTTTTATTTGTTAGAAAAATTCAATTTATTTTTAATTTTAACGAAATAATGATACAGACGAATCGAAACTATTAAATTTAAACAAATAATTTTATCTGAATTCCAAATGAAAACTATTCAAAAATATTGATTAAATACATTATCTAAACCATTATGAATGTAGAAGTTATACCATAATATCATATTGTACCTACTTATAGTCTTATACTTTCGTACATTTGAACGATTTACCTATTTTATGTATAAACATATAATGTAACTTTATCTGTACAAATAACTCCTACTTAATTAATTAAAATGAAATAACAGCAAGTGTATTTTAAAAATCTAGCTTTATAAATTTATTTTCTATGGGTTAACTAAGTATAATAATTAAGAAACTTAAGAAATATTATTCATAAAAAAAGAATAAACTAATATTCTTTAAATAATTTTAATAATTAAATTAAAAAACTATAATTTTAAGATAACTCGCATCGTTATTTTAATTGTCATATCTATTAGAAATACCAGTTTAATCTATCTGTGATTAAGGTACAAAAGTAATTTTATTATCTATACAATATTCGGGTTCTAGATAAGTAATAAAACGTTGAATGTAAATTTAAATACCCAAACTTAATTTTCGAAATTATTAACATTTATTATTGTTTATATTGAATTTTATAAGTGGTTTATACTTGTACAATACTTGTGTAGGTAGTAAATGTCATAAATTTGGAATCTGAACACCCACCAGTTACATTTAACGTATACCTTTTTTATTCTATTAGTAACACATAACCAATTGAAGTATGATGGCAATGTTTGCGTTTTTCCAAAAAATACTTAATAAATTAATGTGTTTATCGGTGACAACTAGTTGCTGCTTACCCTTGGCACCCCATCTCTACCTGCAAAACGGTTTTATTTAACTGATGATAACGTTAAATCGGAATGGAAGGGGTGGATTGTAAGTAGTACTATAGTGTTACGAATCCAGCTCAAAAACAGAGAGACTAGTACGGAAAAACTTTTCTGTACCCATCGTTTGAGAATTTGGAAAAATAAAAATTTACTACTGGTGATGGCGTGCCATTTACGGCGGGTGTATAAAATAATAATGCGTCGGCGGCCGTGTGTGAATGTTCCGCCACCGCCGCAGCCGCAGATTGTGTCGAGGAGAAATAGTGTAAATGCCGTTACCGGTACCAATCGATCGCGGCGTGCACACGACTCGCACAGCGTTGCCGGATTGCGCACAATCACGCGAGTCCGCCACTGTTCGAAATTTCCGGCAGAGTACCCGCGGCGGCGGCGGCGCTGCCGAAACGGCAAACACAACTATCGCTCCGCAACGGGCGCTTTATGGGTCGGCCCCTGGGGACAGCGGCAGGGATGACACTCGCTCGAGCTCGGGGCCACTTAATATCGTACCATTTTCAATTCCGTAGACTTGAGATCCCCCCCGCGCTCACTGAAAAGCGCACGCGCGCCAACACATCTCCCCCTGAGCTTCCCTATGTCTATCGCCGGCGGTGATGATAATAATAATAATTTATACAAATTTCAAATGGTTCCGTCGTGGTGTCGGAACCGGGGTTTTTTCCGTGTACAATATGTATAAAGTGCGTGTCGCGTGCCCTGAGTAGCCCTAAACCCAAAATCTTAAAATTTGGTAGGTTTCATTTTGTAGTTATCCTTTCAATGGTGGGGTTACTTCGGTTCAAAGTTTAGTCACAAAAGATAATAGATCTTCGATTAGTGCCACCCAATCAGCACTTGATCTTACAAAAATCATGATTCATGTTGTGTTATCTTTTTTTCTGTCTCGATTACTACAGTACAGAAATCACACGGTTTATTGTCGATTGACACGTTATATTTTATTATCAAACTAAGAACCTTTATTATATTGTAAAGAAAACAATTAAAATTACTTATCAGTTACCAATTATTATTAGGTTGCGACGAATTAATTTCATTCCGTACTTATTTGCAATAATTGCAATGTATTATTTATTTAATCATTGATTTACGCTCGTTTTTTAATAATATGACCGCGACTGAATTTGTTTATTGTTTATTATACTAAAAGCCGAGCCGCCCAGTATCATGACGAACGGTTATTTTGAAAACATATCCGTTACTTCCTACACTATTTTTCTACAAAGTAATCAGTAATTCATGTTACCAAAATAGAGAGATTATCAATGTAACAATATGTCATACTGTAATGAAATATATATTTAAATAGTCAATAGGTACTTGATATTTTTTAACCCAAATTTTGTTAGTGTACCATACTTGTTAATTGGTTTTATTTAAAAGATACAATAACCCTTATATATGTATATTATACATTTGTAGAAAATTATAAAAGCTATTAATTCTATTTTTTTTTTTTTTTAAATATGATATTTTGATATTGTTAAATTCTAAAAATTACATTAAGTTTTAATACAACAATAGGAATTTTGTAGAATATTATGTTTTACCAACTTATAATTTTAATGTAATATGTTAAGAGTAACATTTTTTGATATTATATTATATATATACATTTGATCCTTTTTGCACTTTATGTTTTAAGATCAGTTTTGTGATAAATGGATCTTGAGAAAATTTTAAGATTATTACATATAAATTGAAATTGATTATGTATATTGTATATATTATATTATATACATGATCATTCAATTAAATCAAATTAATGTCTAATGGTCCATTATCTCTGATAAACTATAATTTTAATTTGTCTATTTAAATACAAATATAAGTACAACTACAGATATAATGTATTTATTTTAAAATTTAATGATAATATTTCTCATTTTTTTAAAGTAAAAACATTTATATGGTTGACTTTCTTCTATTAATTTAGACTCCATCAAGACTTGTATCCAATTGAGAGTGGATAATATAATTTTAAAATTATTACTTTCGTTAATTTTATAATATTTATGCTTATTTATTTGTAATAAATATTCAACCTAATATGTTCAATAATTTGTGCACATTAGTTTCTTTGTAACACTCTGTATTCGTTTTACACGACAAACTCTCTCTTTTCCAATTATGGTCATCATCTAAACATTTACCTCACTACATGACTTATTTGTTAATTATTTGTTTTACGTTTTTTACTACCCTTCTACTAAATTATTAAATCTCTCAAATGATCTTTGTATAATGATTAAAATTATGTAAATAGTAAACATGGTGCATATTGTATGATAATACTTACAAAATCCCAAATACCTTTTCTACAATCAGTAGTTTATTAAATTCAAAATTCTTATTACTTTTAAAGTATCTGCAGCTTAACATAAACAATTATATTTGGATATTATATTTATTTTTAATCTAGATTAGTAATTTACATAATTCCAACTTTAGTGAACTCATAATATTATCATAAAGTAAGTATAAATCTATAGGGTCATATAGGTCATAACAATAGGTACATAATAAATCAAGTATTTTTTTGAAACTATTTTTACAAATATTACTATACTTTGACTATAACTATATACTACAAAATGAAATTTTCCAAAAAGTGATTAGCCTAATAATTTATTTGATTCAATTTGATTCAAAAATATTATGTTTATTCACCTTAATGATTTTTGTACCATTATACAACAGTCTAATTACTTTTTAGGAGAAATATGATTTTAATTTTAAAAACTTTAGGAATAACATTATTAGAGTATATAATATATTATAAACATTAATATTCCATATTATGTTACCTGAATAGCATAAAAAAATAAAAACTTTATTGTGAACATATTTCAATTAAGAAGTACTTAATAAATGTTCTTATGCCTATCTTATTTTGTTAATATATTTTGAAAGATAATAACAATTTTTTTTAATTATATGGAAAATTCATAAGCAGCTTAATAGTAGTGGTTGATTTAGGGGGGCATGGGGGAGTAAGTATCTAACTAATTTATTAGATACGCTACCGCACCCCTACTTAACCTTAAAGGGCGGTGTGGGTTGACCCCCTACCGCCATGGTTATGTGAGTTTTATTAAAATGCTAGGAACACTACTTTTTTAATAGGTACTAAATGCAATGTGTTTATTGGTTATATTGTACAAAATAAATAAATAAAATCCATTTATAAAATTATTAGAGAAACTCTAATGTTTGTGTATTCAAAAGCTTAAACTATTGATTATCCTTTAGATATAACATTTTCTTTTATCAATCAATATCATGTTTAATATATTATTATATTATTATTTCACATTTAATTTTATACTATAACTAATTTTTATGCTTAGGTACTGGTGAATCGGGGAAATCCACATTTATCAAACAAATGCGGATTATCCATGGTTCTGGTTACTCCGACGAAGACAAAAGAGGGTTCATCAAACTAGTATACCAAAATATATTCATGGCCATGCAGAGTATGATCAGGGCCATGGACATGCTCAAAATACATTACTCTGATCCATCATGTTCTGTAAGTTAATACTAAATTAGTAATTGACATGATACCAGATTTTTGATTTCGAAATAATTTAATAAGTTTATAAGGAACAACTACACAATTTTTATATTTTTATTCATAGTATATGCCCAAGTGTTGTTGGCTTGTAGATATATACCAAATTTTCTTTTATTTTAATCAAATTTTATATAATATATAATTAAATATTATGCTAAATAGCATTTTCTATGTATATGTACAGGGTGTCCTGTGAAGATTTACTCATTGCAAAACCTCCTGAAAAAATGAAAAATTATAATTCTAGTTTTTTAATAAGATTCACAAGGACAAGAACTACAAATATTTCATGTTTAAACTTATTTTAATGTTTTGATAAAAAAGTTAAAAAATATAATTTTTTATTTAATTATTTTCAAAAAAATTGAAGATAGCCATTTCTAGAGTTTGTTTTTTTGAAAATATTGATGTTTCAACATTTTAATTTAATTTATCTCTTGATTTTTTATATTTTTTCTAGTTTTGAAAAATACTGTGAATTATTTAATACAATAGTGGTAACATTGTAACAAACATGTAGCCCGCGTGCTACTACGACCGGTGAATTAACCAGCTGGCTTCTCGAAACTAAAAAACAGATATATTTTATACTAACTTTAAATTTGTTTAATCTAAATTAACACTGATCTTAAATGCCTAACAATAATTAAAGTGATACCTAACTTTAATCATTCAAACATTATTGAAATTAAATCTCTCATAAATTCATATAAAATTTTTTTTTTTTAAATATATAAAGAGTTATTGTTCTTAAATTTTTAATAATTTTTATAATTATATCAAATAGCATATTTCAACTTTTATAAATACAAAAAATAGTACAATGTACCTATACTATGTCTTGTGTTGTAATATTCATAAATGTATTTTAAAGGAACGTGCGGAGCTCATTAAAAGTGTAGATTTTGAAACTGTTACGACTTTTGAAAGTCCATACGTCGAAGCGATCAAAGCACTCTGGGGAGACTCTGGCATTCAAGAATGTTATGATCGCAGGCGAGAATACCAGCTCACAGATTCTGCTAAATAGTAAGTAAAAATCTTTTCTCTGGGCAACACTTAATGTACTATGATATATTATCCTATGTAAAAAGATGCATTTAAAATGTATTCAGATATTGGTTTGTGAAATCTAGCTATTGGTAAAAATGATGTTCGATAAAAATCAGTCCACATGCATTAAAATAAAATATATGAATTCCTTTTATAATATTAAAGTATATAACTTTTAGTCATATACAACATACATAATAATTATTAATCAATAAATTGAAAGTAAATACATATTACTTTACTATAATTAATGAAATTTATAGTTTTTTATATTATGGGTTTCTCAATGTTTGTTTCTTTGTATTAAAATATTTCGAATAACTTTATACTCATTTACAGTTATTTAATGGAAATAGACAGAGTGGCCAGTCCAAATTATCTGCCCACAGAACAAGACATACTTAGAGTAAGGGTACCCACGACGGGCATTATTGAATACCCGTTCGATCTAGAAGAAATTCGGTTTAGGTAAAAAAAATAGCATGATGTAAAATTTTAAATGTATAAGTTTTTTGCTTGCGCATGTGTTTATTATGTGTATCTATTTCTCCATATATTATTGCCAATTTATTTTTAAAATGCATGGATGTTATTGTTTATTGCTAATAATACTAATCAAACACACTAGATGGTCTATTCTTTCAATGGTTTCTGCGAAATAAATATAACAGTAACATAAACATCATGTTCTAATGTACACTGTAAAACTAAAATATTTGTATCGACTAGATATTGCGATAGGGTAACGTGTTAAAATTCAAAAATTAACAATACGTTACGACTTTTTTTTAAAAAATCAACTAATACAAAATCATAAAATGTATTGATTACTCATAGTGTTTTTAAATAAAAAATGTATTTCAAATATATATAAATAATAATATTTCACACAGTTACTTAAGCGACTTAGCAAGAATTGAAGCCCCCGATTATTTACCTACCGAACAGGACATTCTACGTGCTAGGGCTCCAACTACAGGCATTATCGAGTACCCTTTCGATCTTGATGGTATTGTCTTCAGGTATCATTGTAAAACATGTACATTACCAAAACCTTAAATATCCTGATGTAGCTAACCCTATAAGCCATTATGCTCCTTAAAAAATTCAATAAAATATTTATATATTATTTACCTATTTACATTAAACTAATCATATGTATTTGTGCTATTAACCTGTCAATAATATTTTGATCGATTACAATCACTACAGAAATTACAATACATTTTAAGGTGTTGCACTTTATTTGTTTAATTAGCTTTTATAAAAAATTTTTTAGCTTTTAATTTTTTTTTTATTTTTTTTTTTTTGCTGATTTTGATGGTAAATTATTAATTAGTTGTGCTTTTTTTTTTTTATTTATGAATATTAATTATTCTATTATTTAAAGAATATATTAATATTAATAACTTTTTATATTATTCTGCTTAAAATAAAAAAAAAAACGAAAAATAATAGTCTAACAAATGCTTTTTTTTATATGAAGTAAATTTGGGTATAATTTAGTATATAATTTTATTTTCAATTTTTTTTTTTTTTTTTTAATAACAAATATTGACATTTAGGATGGTCGATGTTGGAGGCCAGAGATCAGAAAGACGAAAATGGATCCACTGTTTTGAGAATGTAACATCCATCATATTCTTAGTGGCACTTAGTGAATACGATCAGATTCTTTTTGAATCCGAAAACGAAGTATATATTTTTATTTTTTATTTTATTGTACATTTAATTAATTGTTGCTATTATTATTTATATTCAGAATAGGATGGAAGAATCCAAAGCATTATTCAAAACTATCATAACATATCCTTGGTTCCAACACTCATCAGTAATATTGTTTTTGAACAAAAAGGATCTTCTCGAAGAGAAAATCATGTATTCTCATCTGGTAGATTACTTTCCAGACTTTGAGGGTAAGCATTTATATATATATACTTATAAATATTGAGAAAATACTAGTTTGTTATTAAAACTACATAGTGACAATATCTAATGTTTAAACATACTTTAATTATTACTTTAATTAATACTTATCCACTAAACTTCTGTCAGATATCTATTTTGGGGGAGGGGAGGTTGGTACAGTGTATTATATATTAATAAAAATGACTTTACAGGGAGAACTCTTAGGCTAAAGTGTAATTTTGAAAATTGTTTTCTTTTTTTATCTATATTAAGTTCATTGCAAGCTATAGAATATTTCCCTTTATTAATTAAAATAAAATAATTATTATAATCCAATTTTATTAATTCCATTAGATAAAATCATTATTCCCATAGAGTATATTTTTGAAGTTAAAATTAAATTAGCACTTGACACTTTAAAAATAAAAATATACTGTTTGGTTCCAACATATTTGTACATATTTTAATGGGAATTTCATTATTTTCTAGAAGCTTTAAAATATTTTTTCTGAGTACCTACTATATCCGTCTTGTGTAACGAAGAATTTAAAAATACAACTTCTATTTTAAAAACATTTTCCTTCTATTATTTACTAATGTGTAAATTCATATCAAATTATCTCCTTAAATTATATACTTTAATTTTAATGATGGAGAAAATAATTACTATGAACTAGCAAGTGGATAACTTGTTGCTTAAAAAATGTTGCCATCTAGATGATGTTTAATAGTATAAACAATTTAATTAATATAAAATAATACAATTTTTCACTTTTTAAAAAGACATTTTTCAGACCAATTTTTTGAAAGCAATTGTTTTGGTATTTTATTAGGACATTTTTGAAGTTTTTAGAGCATTCAAATCCAAACCCTGATAATAATATATAATATCCATAGACCAAAGGAATTATATAGTATTTTTATTTAAAAATTTAAAATTCATGTACGTCAATATATACTAGTAACAATACTAGCATCATACTTTTATCAATTATATTTTAAATGATTTGATAATATGCTGGTGTGATTTCTTTTAAAATAAATAAAATTATAATATAGTATTTTAGGTATAATAAAATATGGTTTTTCAATTTAAAAATTTAAAACAACTTCAAATTCTTATTTTATTATGTCGCAACATAATTAATTTTTTTTTATAAATAAATAATTTTAATTAAAATGCTACTGAAGACTAGATTTTTTATTTTAATTGTTGAGGTTGAAAAATATATAAATTTATCTTGGTTTCCACATCTAATGTAAATTAGTGTTTGTTTAAAAATTTTTTGTATAAAATTATAGATATTAAATATAATTTATTCTGTTTTAAAATAAATATTTTAAAAATCATTTTTTTTTTTTAAATTGTACTAAGTAATAGTAGGTTCTATAATTTTTAATTAATATTTAAAAAAAAAAAACAATATTTCAGTGTTTAAATTTTTAGTTTTTTACATTTTTATGAAAAACTTATTTTGATAAATAGGTAGTAAACAAGACAATGATGCTGCCCAGCAATATATTTTGAAAATGTATCTTAAAACAAATCCAGACCCTGATCGCATGTGTTATTCACATTTTACAGTTGCTACAGGTTATATATTTGTCTATAAATTAACCCTTCATCCTGTAATTATTCCTGTGAATTCACATTACCGGTTGTAATTTGTATGTATATATTGCATATTACCTTTTTATTACTTTTAAACCTCACCTTTCTGGTTTTCATTGTAGTAATATTACACTTACAATAACAATACATTGAATTATTATATACAAATAAAAATACTTAAATATTTGTTATAATTTATTAAAAATGCAAGCTCAATTCTTGATTATAAGATATCATTTTATCAAATGATATAAAGTTTATTTTAATGAAACTCTCTCAAATTCAATATTCAATTAAATACTGTACATGGAATTGTTGATTTATTAACTGGTTATGCTATATCTAGTTTAAAAATGTATAGTGATATTTGTAATAATTCACTTTAAAACTCAACCCGCATAACAGATGATTCTGTTGCAAAACAGGATTGATGAAGAATGTATATATCACAACTTTATTAAGTAAACATGGATTTCCTAGGGACACAATTTATAGAATTAATATACATATTTTGATGTTTTAGTTATGGGATTTTAAATAATTAGTGAAAATATTAGTTTTATATGGCTACAAATAATATTTGTATTCAAAATATTTAACTGATTTTATATTTGTAACCAATTTAATTTCTTAGGTCCTCAAAGGGACGCCATAAGTGCACGAGAGTTTATACTAAGGATGTTTGTGGATTTGAATCCTGATAGTGAGAAAATAATTTATTCACATTTCACATGTGCCACAGGTATTTAACAGAATTGATAATCGTGCATGAGCTTTATGGGTCTTCTGGTTTTTTTTGTGTGTACTGTATTCAATGTGGTTATGCATGAATTAATAAAAATGAATGAGAGTTTATATTTTTACAGTTCAACATTTACCAAACATCAGTTTTATTTTACATAATATATACTTCAATATTTATTTGATGTATAGTATTTTTACTGTTAAGGTGTTGTAAAGAAGCAATTTTAAATTATTTATTCAAATAAATGTATAGTTATGGAACCTGGACCTTATCAATTATCATGTAATTATAACTATGTACAAATATATTTTTAAATTAATATTTTTATTTGAATCCAAAAACTATCCATGTAAATAATTAGTATTACCTATATTTTCTTAGTCATTATATAATCCATATTATTTTAATTTTACCGATATTTTTTTTTTCCATACAATAAAATTAATTAATTAAACAACAATAATATTAATTATGTGATGTTTCTTCTTTACATGCTGCTTGTTTTTACAACAAATCAGATACGGAAAATATAAAACTGGTGTTTTGTGCTGTTAAAGATACAATTATGCAAAGTGCTTTAAAAGAATTCAATCTAGCCTAATTGTTATTACTTATTACTATTATTATCATTATTCTTATTATTACTCTTATTATTATTATTATTATTATTATCATGATTACTATTATTATTATTATTATTATTATTATTATTTAAAATAACAATTCTAACAAATATTAGAACATATTTTATTTTCATTGTGTTTTATTGAAAATTATTAAATCAATAAAATTATTAATTTTATTTTACTTAGTGTGTTTTGTCTTTTTTTTAATAATTTATGTATAAATATTTATTGTTTAAATGGTATACTATACAATACATTAATTAATTAATAGCTATTATTCATAGATTTTACGTTTTCTCTTGTGGGTTTTAAATTATTAGATTCTCTGCTTGAAATGCTGAGCCATAATTTTTGCATGCTGATGGTTATCAATAATATTTCTCATTACGCATATAATTTTCTTAAGGTAATATCAAACATTTTTAATTTACTAACACGCCATTTATGTAAATGTTTGCATGTTAGTTTGTTTAATAATAAAACAAACATGTCTTTCAAAATGTGATACTATGAAATCTGAATTTTAATTCAATGTATACCAAATTATTTTCAGATACCGAAAACATTAGATTTGTCTTTGCGGCAGTGAAAGACACCATACTACAATCCAATCTCAAAGAATACAACCTTGTGTAATATTGCACAAATAACGCGAAACCCCATATGTTAATATTTTTTACTATTATAATGTTAAAATAACAATACGATTAGTATAAATCCTAATTATATATAAAAACAAACAACAAAAAAGTAAAAAAAAAAAAAAACGAGAAAATGTATCCTATGTTTTTTGTACAATATTTTTAACAGAGTACGTTTTCTCTCACATTTTTATCTCCATGAGTGTCAGTTTGTTAATGTTGGTGTCGTGTGTGAGTCGGTGTAAATCCGTCATGATTTCGATAACATAACATATAAAGGGTAACTTAAATTTTTTTTTAATACAAATTTTTTACTTATGTAAAAATTAATTGAAAGAAAATTATGATTAATACTTTTTATAAGAGCGCATTTTTTTTTAATTTAATTTATTTTTTTTTATTTAAAAAAAATATATGGTTAATCTCCTATATGATGTTCATTGCATTTAACCCTTATGTTATAATAATTATACAAACTATATAATATTTAAATATTAAAAAAAAAATGTCAATATGAAAAATATTTGTACATAAATCTAATGAGATTAAGAAATTATTAATATCAGAATATAAATGTTTAAATGTAAGTAAAAACAAAACAAAAAACAAATGTTATCCCCCCCCCCCATTACCTAATTATTTATAATTGTTTTCTCAAATGAAAAATTATTTTTATTTTATTAACATCATGAGGTGGAGGTTTTACTTGTGCAATTTTAATAATTTATTAAACCCTTAAATTTATGTAAGGGTAGTTCTAGTCAGTCTCGTTAAAAACTATAAAACATACATTTTAAGCAAATATTGTGAAATTTTCTGAGTTACCTGTGTAAATTTTATTGATTTTTAAAAAAATTGTAATTTTTGGTATTTATATTGATAATCTATGGGAAACATCTCAACATTGTGCTCACCCCATTTTCGCTCTGTATTTTATTTAAAATTTAAGACACTCGTTTTACTTGTTATTATTATTATTATTATTATTATTATTATTATTATTATTATTATAATTATTATTATTATTATTATTATTATTATTATTTAATATTTATACATATAATTATGTGTTTGTTTGTGTGTGTGTGTGAGTGAATGAATGTGTGAGTGAATATATTATGCTTAGAAAAGTCGAGAGGATTAACCTCGACAATCAAAACATATTATACTATCAACAAATGGCGCTAATTTTTCTTATCTTTTAATAACTGTTTATACATATTATTTTAAAAAATAAATCAGATCTCCCCCTCACAATTTAAAAAAAAAATTAGCAAAATTAAATGATTATAATGGTAGTAGTAGTAGAAGTTAATTTTAATAAAAATAATGATTAATATGATTAATGTATTTTCTTATAGGACAAATAAATACAAGCACAGGTATCGTGTATTATCCAAACACTTTCTATACTAATAAGTAATAAATTATCAATGTAACAAGTGCTCTTTTACTTTGCTATTTGTTTGCATGAATCTTCATTTGACCAATTCACCAATATAATGAATAATGAGT
Organism: Schizaphis graminum; assembly: GCA_020882235.1. NCBI lineage: Eukaryota > Metazoa > Arthropoda > Insecta > Hemiptera > Aphididae > Schizaphis > Schizaphis graminum. The sequence continues at coordinate 93,323,102 of CM037032.1, forward strand.
ACTTCCTAGTTAATAATAATAAAGTAAATACACATCCATTTCTACTTCTGCTACTGCTACACCTCTGTTATTTCATTACACAGACCAAAATCAGTGTTCTTAATCAGTATCTCATCTTTCATATTTATTTATTTTTGTCGAAAGTATTTTAGTGAGAATTTTCAAATGTATCATCGGACTGACCTCGTAAATAAATATGTATAATGTACGTCTAATAATAATGTTAATATAATTAATTTTTCTGGGGTGATCACATCAACTCGACCACCTGGTGTATTTTAAATTTAATGTATTTTTTTTTCCTTTTTCCATTGTATAAATATTGTTTTATACTATTGCAAGCCATTATTTTCAATACTTTTATAATATATGGTAATAAAATAACATAATATATAAAACGACTATTGTCGCACGTAAATATGTTATGTATTTATTTTATTTTATTTTTGTTTTTTATCAACAGTCAAACACAAATAAAATATATACATATTGTATGGATAATTGATGTTAAATGTTTTGTAAGCCACATTTTATTATTTATATTCTGATATTAAATTTTTGGTTTTATTAAATTATGTTATATTTTTTTCGTTTTTTTTTTTTTAATCAAATAAGAAATGCTGCCGGTTATTTTTATTATTTTGTTTTGTTTTTTTTTTTTGTTTTTACTTATCGGTCATCCGATAAAACTAGTGCAATTTCACTTTAAAATTATATGCAAACATAATTATCAAAAAGTACTTAGTCAAAGTGTTACCTGTTAGTTTACAGTACTAACGAAAATATGTATGTACATAATATATACATCTATCATATATGTATATGTATAAAAAAATTTATTTATATATACATAAATGTTCATGTATAATAAATTGTTTTAATAACAATCAAATGTTGGATAAAAAATATTCCTTGAGTTCATTATTTTGATACACATGTATATAGTTTTTTTTCTGTGTGATGTCTAATGTGAATTTTTTTCAAAAAGAAAATATACAATTATATCGCTTTTTAAATGGTTCTTTTTCTTTTCTATTTTTATAACATATAATACATTTCAGTTTTTGTTTTCAAATTAATAACAAAACAAAATCATTTCAAAAAGATTTGATTTATTCCATGTTATTGTTTATAGTGTTCATATTTTGGTTTTGAGCAACTTAGTTTGATTTTAACAATATATTTGATGTATTATTTTCTTATTAACTTTATTATTTTTCAACATTTTCATTTAAAAGTTAACGTATTTGAGTTTATATATTATTATTTGTGTTATGATCTTTATTATTATTATTATTTATGTAAAAAAATATATATATATTTCTACAAATAGACCCCTTTAATTTATTTTAATTTGTTTTTTCTCTGGCTTCTATATTTATCAATTTAAATGTATTGAGATTATCAACATATATTTATTATTCATAAATAATATATTTTTGATTGACAATTATACTGCATATTGATATAATCTATTAGCCTTCATTTAACAAAAAAAAATGTTTATTTGTATTGCCATCGTTAACATTGTATGACCAACTACCAACAAGAGGAAAAATAATATTTATATAAATAAAATCATTTAAATATAAATTATTATAATCTATCCATTTATTTTGCTCTATGCCAGCTAGTAATAATAATAAACAAAAATAAATTATCTCAAATTATTTAGTTCAAACAGTGTATACTAATTTGACCATATTTTGTAAGTATAAGTTTCAAATAGTATTTGATACAAGTCTACAATGTTCTTATGATATAGTGCAGCTAATTAATTTTAAAATTATAAATTTGCAGTTAGTTATGAATGATTTTGTCAATTATATTTTGAAATTGGATGAAGTAAGAAATTGAAATATTCTAAGTCTTGAAGAAAACACAAAAATGTTTCACTGTACTTATTGTATATTGACTATTAATTAATATAAGTATCTGTTATCAAGTTTTCAGCTATAACATACTATTATGATGTATTCTTAGTTTATTTAATATTTCAATGTTGTTTGGAACGAAACACAGAAACATAAATAGTTACATTTGGCACATTAATCATTATATTATTATACAATGACGAAATAACATTGAACATTGGATAACAATATTTTTGTTTTTTTTTTTAATCTATGATAGAAATCGTAGAATGGTTAATGAAACGAGTAAGTTTACATTATAATTTATTATAACACAAGTTCATTGCTAAATTACGTTATTTACACATTTTTTAGTGAAATCTTTTAGCATTCATTTTACTATCAATATTATATTATTCAATGCAGTGGTGTATCGGGGGGTATACGGCGTATACTTACTTCTCTAGTTTTTTTTTTTGCATATTATACTTATAAATGACGATACGCAGTTATACGGCCGTAAAGCTCCGTATACCTGTTAGAATTTTCAAAAATGAATAAAATGCACTAAAAATACTACAAAAATGACCTTAAAGCATAAAATTCCCTAAAAATGCAAAATAAAAACTGTACCATTAAATTCTATATTTCATTAATTAAATTTATGTAAAGACAAGCCTCGAATGTAATCATTAGAAAAAAAGAAGCAAATGCATCAAGTTCCGGGCCCTAGCAATCACGATTAGTGCACTAATCACTAAGTTATTGGCAGTTAGTAAAAAAGTGACCATTCCAATTTCTTAAACTGTACTAATTTTTTTAAGTTTTTCTTTTGTAATAACACAAAAATAAAATAAATTAAAAAATAAATAGCTATAGTAAATAGTATGAGTTTATATTACATTACACTTTGGTCAAAGTGATACTGATAATTGGAATAAATGTTGTTATTGAATTCGAGCGAAGCAAGGAAAAATTTTTTTTGATTCAATGTTATAGCCGTTATAGGTATATCATTGGCACCTAAGATCTAGAAGACGTATACCCACGAATGTTTTTAGCAATACACCACTGATTCTATGATAAATAATAAGATATTGAAATGTAAATACATATTAGGCATAGTATTTTTGAAAAACTAAACACTGAAATTAAACTGATGACTAGGTCATATGGTTTCCAAATGGTAAACTTCTAGTTCTGAGTTAGAGGCAGCCAAATTTGAAAAGTTTTTAACAGAGTACAAATAATTTTAATAGTGTTAGTAATTTTAATAAATATAATAAATTTTGCCAGCAAATCGTTGAAATAGTTGTGATAATTTAATTTTAAGCTGTTACTGTTTTATTCACATTGAAATATAGACATAATATAACACATATTATAATGTTATTGTTAAAATAAATAGTGTTAAGGGCCTAACATTTATAAAATTCTTTATACAATATTTGCATTCCCAAAAATATTGGTTTAGTGCACCTCTAAATAACACATACTTTTAATAAACAATTATTTATCAGAATAAAACAAACGTTTCCCCAAAACTAATTTTTCCACCTAGTGCTGACCAGTGACCACAAATCATTGCATATATTAAATATAAAAATTAAAATAAACACCTTATAATTATTTTAATCTTTTATTTAATGATTTTCAATTATTATACAAAAATTATAGATCAAATAATTTATAAAATCTTTTGCTCTATCAAGCCTAATTAACATATAATTATTAATTTGTTATTATTAATTACACTCAATTCAAGTTAAGAACTATACTCAGCATCGGATTGGCAAGATTTCAGCCTACAGAGTCTTAGAATATCTAACATTTGAATATTTGATTACAGCTACTGTACAGTTTAAATAATTTGAATCAACTATTTTTCTACAAATGTTTGTACTAACTTATCACTGTAATAAACGACCAAACACTCAAAACCCTGCCTCGGAGTTTTACTCAGTAACTCGCCAGACCGTATTTGGTAGTAAACAACTTTTGTTATGTTGTAAATCATAAATTAATGATATTAAAAAAAATAAAACAATGAGTTTTGAATAAATTTTATTAGTTAATTAAAAAAAAAATAATAATAAATTGTGAATGTTAAAAATTTTTAATGAAACCGAAAAACACTTATTACATACAAATAATTTAATAATTTAAAACTTGGATTTTTAATTAAATCTTGATTTAAAAGGATTTGATTAATATTATTTATTTAAATTCAAGAACAGTCTTCTTATTTTTATAACAAATGGAATTTTCCTTCATGTTCAATGTGATCAAAAAAAAACACATTATACTTTTCAATAGGCATACCCATTACAGTATTTATAGCAGTCTGGGACACCATAGCACCAATAATAGAAGTCGCTGGACTCAACTCGCAAAATAATTCGCTAAACCACAAACAATTAAATATTAGTTAATAGTTTAATTTAAACAGTTACACAGTTTATTTATACACATACCCATAGTATTCATCAAATAGATCATTATTAGTATTAGATTGATCTAAAGATAAGTTAATAAGTAATTTCAATTCTTCAATATCTTCTTCGCAAGTATCAGGATTCGGTTTACGATTAGATTCAGATTGAAATTTTAATAAAGCTAAAAAAAAAAAATTTAATTTTAAATTATTTTATTTAGTTAAAATATAACCAATAATAAAATTAATATTAATAAAGGTACCTGAAGTCAAAAAATATAGCTGCGGAACATTTTTAGGAATAGGAACGATATTGCTTTGATCAATGTTTGGAAACACCTCGCCATACAAAGAATGTTCAAAATTACTTAAACAATAAAACAAAATATTTATAACTATTATATTTATTATAGTTGTAAAATTACTAATAACTTACATGTCTTGGTAAAAGTATCCAAATAAACCATAAACATCAGCTATGAATAATTTTACTTTAGCTTTTCTACAATTTTCACTCAATCTTTTATAAGTATTTGGAGAACATTCAGTGGCTATGACAACATCAAATGAGGTAACAAAAATATCAACATTTTGTTCAATAGGTGTTGTATCTACAATGACTTTCACATTTGGGTTTAGCTTTTGAGCAGCACTCATACTTGCTTTAGCACGCTACGATTACATATTAATTAATATAACAATTTTATTACACTTTATACTTAGAAATAACTAAATGCAGTACTTACATTACGTTCTTGGCTATCACGTGGGATAAGAAACTGCGAACAATGGTCTAATATTGACACTTCTGTATGATCTTTCAATGTAATAGAATTCACACCAATCAATATCAAATTTTTAGCTATTTCTGCGCCTAAGCCTTGCATTCCGATTAAAAGTACTTTTGATGCTCTTAATCTAGAAATTATTAAAAATTTAAAATGTGTATGAAACAAAAATTTTATCATTTCGTAGCTACACATACTTGTTTTGTCCGTCGTAACCCCACAGCCGTATTTGTCGGTCATAAACCTTGCGTTCGTCTTTCGACATTTGATCATCACCATTTTTTGTAATTTCGGAAGCCATGTCGTATATAATTTAATGAGTCACAGATACACTATACTATACTTATGTAAGAAAAAAAAAGATAATATTATTTACGTAAAAATGTAATCTTTTAGATTCCACAGTGAATAACTAAAACACGAGGTATGCGTATTGTCGAACAATAAGGGTAGTACAAGCCTCGATACAACAACTATAGAGCTTACTAATGTGTAAACAATATTGTATATGTTACGTATATAACATACAACCCGCCAAGCGGCAGGCCGGCTAAACAGTAAAATGTAAATGAACTATGAAGTAACCAACATAAGCTAACCAGCTGTGAAGGTATGGTACATGATGGTATAAAAAAACTGATATCTAACCGCAACAGGCGAACACCAAAACTATCTATTTGATTTTTTCTTACATGAGATTTGCATCGACAAAACGATAAATAATATTAGCTACTAGGACAATAAGTTCCACAAACCATTTATCCCAAAAAGGGAAAAAAATTAGTAGGAATTATTGACTATAGAAAAGGCTAAAAGGACTGAGTAATAGTCTATTCTAATTCTATAATCAACGGTAGGAATGTAATTTGTTTCACGTGCATTAAATAGCGCAAATTAAAAATGCTCATAGCTCACCTATAAACGAAATACAAACTTCATACAAACACTAAATAGGACACAAAGATAAAGTTATTCTGACCATTAAGTTTCAATGTTTCACAATACCTAGATTGATTCACTCTAATATTTCCTTCAAAATTATTTAATTACACTACCTGCTTGATGTAATTAAAATAAATTATTGTTAAATATTGATAGATAAGTGCAAAGTAGATAATGGTTTTTTAGATTCTGAACGGAGTTATTCTGTATTTCTGTCATCACATTTTGAAGTAGTAATGGTACTTTGATTTTTGACTTCAGCTCCTCTTTGAAAAGGAAATTGAATCTAATTGGTACTTTGGTAGGTCAAAAGTAAAAGATTGGAAAATTAAAAATAATGTCTAATAATATATGAGACATAATAGTAAAATAAACAAATTAGGTTTTTATTTACCGATGATTATTTTTCTTTTAGTTTTTTATGTGATTCCCTTAAGTTAAAACAAAAAAAAAACAAAATTGAAAAGTTTTTTAACCCGTTATTTGAACCTGTATATAATTTACCACTTGGCCAGTTTTTGAACACAAAACTTGAAACCCAATATATTTTAATCCACTTTTTAAACTCCTTAGTCAAAATATTTTTTATAACACGGAACCAAAAATCTTTTGAATCTCTATACAACTAATTATAAATTAATATTATAACATAAAACCTTGGTATTACTGTATTAGGTACGTATTTTAGATAATATAGGTACCTTGCCTGCGGGTTTGTTACGGTATTAAATGTAAATACAGTTCACCACACTTCACAATTCACAGTTTCTCGAGCTGATGTGCTGTGCTCGCGGCCGCGGCGATAGTCGGAGAGCGGCAGAGCGCGATCTAGCGCCTCCGCTTCATCTCGGTTTCTCACATTCTCCCGTTCCGTGATTTGAGATTTCACCGGATTCACGACAGGGAAATATGTGGGCGGCGTCGAGTGTCGACGGCGCACCTGTTGATTAACGCATAAGGACGTCCTCGTCCCGATATTGGCGAGAAATGAGAATCGTTTCTTGGATGGTTCTGTGGCGGTGGTGGTGGTGGGTGACCATACCATAACGGAGAGCCGATAACAAGTCTTCGGACGCACTATAACTACTGAGCACTGCTGCACCTACGTCCTACGTACGTACCATTGCGTGCAATCCGTTGCGAATGCGATACGGCGGCTGCCTCGCACTTTCTACGACGGCAGTACTCTGCAGGACCATGTCGTCTGCCGATTGCACGCACTCCTCCGCTATTGCAACCACATCATATCGTCATCACCGACAGTGTACGTTTTTAGAGCATCACCAACCAATACCGAATACAATCCGCCACTACTTGTCCGACATGGCTACGATATTGTCGTCGTTATAATAGAAATATTGCAAGACATAAATACTGTTATAGGTGTATTATAATTAATTCAGGTAGTCCGTTTTTGACAACCCAAATTGAATATTGTGGTTTTCCAATAGACACCACGACACAGCGCACATTACGGATATTGCCCACACGATCTGCACATGTGAGTATATTTTATTAAATTTATAAAACGACTTAAGTGCTGCGACCACCATATGACGGATAATATATTTAATATTGTGTTGCATTGTTGCGGACACTGGAACTGCTAACTAGAAAATATCATCATCATCATATTTTCTTATAAATGCTGTATAAGCATAGATTTTTAATCTAGATAAAAAAAAATATACCAGTTATTTCGCTTAGTTATATTTTTGTTTTGTCGTATTCGTGCTTATTTTCTTCTCTTTGTACTTATTCTAACTACCTATATAATTTCCAAAAATAAATTTTTACAGCAAGTGGGTAGTCACATATATTACATTGCCATGACTCCAACGCATGTAGGAGACGTCAAAAATGCTGCCACCGAGGGATTACCTGCAAAGTTTGTTCTGTCCATGAGAACACTGTTTGACATTTTAGATGATAAAAGGACTGGTTATGTTAAGTTTTCAGGTAAATTTATTTTCCATTTGTTTCATTAATGAAAAAATGATTTTATTATTTTTTTTTTTTTGCAGAAATAGAGACGAGATGGCAAGATGATGGTACAAAAGGTTTGCCTAAAGGTGTATTGGATAGTCTTCGAAAAGTAACACCACCAAATGGTCTTCTGTCTTTTGACCGTTTTTGTACTGGTTTAAAAATGTGCCTACTTCGAAATCAAATGGAAAATGGTCGTCGGGATAATGACTCTGTACGACCTCCATCTGCTCCACTTTTGGATGTAGATATTAAACCTAATGTACAATGGACAAATGGAAATATGGCTGCTATTCGACCTACTCAGCAAAGAACTCTAAGTATGCCACAATTAGCTTTGGAACGTAATAGTAAGGAAGTACACCAGTTGTCACAAAAATCCACATCGTCGCTTTTTGGACCTCCTAAACCTCCAAGAACTGCAGCGGGCTTAGAACGTGGTTTACAGCTTGCTTCTGGTGAACGTATTATTGATAAGGCTGAAATAAGAACAGCTTTACAAAATTGGCAATTGGGAGTGTTGTTGAACGATCAGAGCTGTTCTAGAAGTGAAAAACAGTCAGGTACTTGCTAAATCTATGAATATTTAATATAGTTATGTCTTAAGTTAGAACCTAAGAATTATAATTTATTTCTAGGAGAACAAACTTATAAAAGAATTAATCAACGACGAAGAGAACCAAGACGTCATACTCTCCAAAGTGGAGTAGATTATAATATGGTATGTATATTTTATATTTTATCAAAATAATAATTATATAATGCTTAAAATTTCTCCATTTTTTATTTAGCTGAAAAGAATAAAGCAAATAGAACAGGAAAAAGAAGTTCTCATGCATGGCCTCCAAGCTGTGGAAAGGGCTAGAGACTGGTACCATAAGCAGATAGCTGCTGTACAAGAAAAAATGAAATATCTTGGACGAACCAATTCACATACAGTAAGTTAAACATATATGGCTTATAAATTATCAACGTTTACTTTATCTTTTCTTACTTATTGTTTATTCGTTTATTTTTGTAATCATTAAAGCAGGATCAATGGACTGAAGCACAACAGGAGCGTATTGAGTTACAACGTGCTCGGGTCTTAGAGGTTAATAGACATTTGTCTGCATTGACAGATGGTGGTGAACGATGGGGTGGTCTACCGTTACATATGAACTTAGCTGTACATTCAGCAAATAATCCTGGAACGATGTTACATCAAAATCCTCAAGTAATGGCTACATTAAAACATCGTAACCATATACTCACTGAGGTTGGTTTTATTTAATATTACATTTTAATTTCATTATTTTACTAGACTATTTAATTTTTTTAGGAGTTAGGACAAAAAAGTGAAAGAATATCAACATTAGAAAGAGAAAAGGCGACTCTTATTAGAGAATTATTTCAAACACGAACCCAGATGGGACGTAAATTAGGGAGATTAGACAGTAAACCTGATGGTCAGTCATATATACCTTAATAATTGGAATCTGTTACCAAGTGCAATAAAAAAAATGCTCTGTATGAAAAACCGGTGCTTGAATAGAACAGAAAAAATAAAAATACAGTAGAATCCGCTTAATTGGGACACATTAGGCGGTGACCTATTGTCCCTATTATCCGACTATCTCGATTACCCGAATAAATAATACACCAATACATTCGTTCGGGACTATGCAATCTGTCCCTACTAAGCAGTTGTCCCCTTTATGTGGTGTCCCAAATAAGCGGATTCTACTGTATACCATTATTTTTGAGCTCAATTTACAGGTACATAATATATTATACTCTATGTGTTACGACAATACAAATTTTGTTTTAATGATCACTAGCCATACCTCAATTTTATATGTATTAGGTGTTATTATTAATTAGTCTAAACTTAACTTTTTCTCATTTAATGCAAAATAATTTTTAATAAAATATTGTTTGTGATGATTGTACTTATAAAGACAAAAATTGTTTATAATTAGGTACAGCTATTTAAATTTGTTTAGAGAAAAGTTTAGTAATTTGTTATAAAATCTTATGTAATAGATATATAAATTAATGTTCAATATATATTAATTTTGTTTATAATAAATAATTTACTGAACTTGTTAAATAATGTATAAAACTGCCATACAAATGAAGTAGTTTTCAAATTAATTTTAACATAAGTTTCCGTCCACCTCTCTGTGATGCCAATGTTATTCGGATTATAAACTGGAAAACTTTTAAGTTATATTATTGTTGATAAATTTTTAATATTTGATAAAATAAGTTAATCTAAAATTTGTTTAAATAATGTGCCATAAATATTTAATGTACTATATTGAGTAACCTGATATAAAATGTATATTTATATTATTATTATCTATTTGGGAAATGGCAAATATTATGTTATTACTTATTTAAAAATTGATAATATTTTACAATATATTGATGTATTTTTACTGAATTTTATACATTAAATGTTTTTGATTTGTGAACATTGTTAATTTTGTACTTTTGCAAAAATAAAAGATTAATACATTTTCAAATTAAAAATTATTACTTTTTGTTGTTATATACTTAAATAATTATATTCTCTTATTTTAATCTACTAAACCATATTGATTTTTTCTGTTTAGTTTATATCATTCAATATATCATATTTAAAGGATTTAAATTATCATAGACTTATTTTGAAAATAAAACATCCTTATTTAATTTTTTTTTTAGTACTTCATAAGTATTATTTAAATTAAGTATGAAAAAAAACTAATTTATTCATATTTAGAATCAATATAAGATGTTTAAATATATATATATTCTTAATTGGGAAAAAATGTTTTTTTTTTCAATTGTATTCCTACTTAAAGACAAATTTAATAATATTCTGATTGTGAACTATCCATATTAATATTTCTGTTAATTTTTTCAAGTTTTAATCTGAGTTCATATAAGAATTTTGTGTGAATCCATTTTTAAAACAATCAAAATATGAATTAAGCGGCCCAAAGAAAATCGGTAAATCAGAAATTCACAATATTTCAATATTCTAATTCACCCTAGAGATTCTCTTAACATTTCTTACACCTTATATAAATTTTACTTGATATTAAAAGAAATAATAAATTTACTACAAATATAGTAATAACTGAAATAATTGAAACTATATATAAATTACCCGGTGGATGGTGGTACTGCATTACTATTATTATAGTAATAAGTGGTATTATGTATTTCACAATTGATTAAGTTTTAGTATTTTGTAAGATTGAAAGGCTAAAACAGGGAGAGTTGGGAGTTTTAGGTCATTATGAAAGGACTGGTTGCTGACGAACCAAGGAGAACCTGTAATGATGCATAAGTTTATAGATTGGAAGGATTGGAATATGTTAATATTTAATTTTTTAGCTGCACCCCAAATTTGAATGCCGTAAGTCATTGATGGACTTATAACTTGCTTGTATATTAGAATTTTGGTTCTCAGAGGAAGTTAGAAGCGTAATAGGAATCTAATTTTTAAAAAAAATTAGATGATAAAAGCATTTATTTAAGTCCACTGGCTGACTTTTTATAATTTTTTTAAATATCAGTATTTTCGTTAGGTAAACTACGATCTAATTTATGTTAGAAACATTATAATTTCATAAAATATTTTTTTTAAATATCTTATATTAACATTTTTAAATAGGCACATGTTAAAATATAACTATTTTTTCATTGTTTTACATAAACTAGATCATAATTTACTTTACGAGAATATTAATATTTAGAAAAATTATAAAAAATCAGCTACTGGGCTTAAATTAATGTTTTTATCATCTAAATTATTTTTTAAATTAAATTCACAAATTGGCTATTTTCAAATATTTTGGAAATTTTTTTATAAATTTTTTAGTTTTTTTTGTTTTCAAAAATAAAAAAAATGTATACTAAAAATGTAGCACAAGTGTCTATGAATTATATTAAAAAAATTTTTTTTTTTAAATATTGATTAGAACAAAAGTTATTTCATTTGTCAGATCATTGTGGGACATCCCGTATATATGTATTGTATATAAACAATTTTATATCATGATTAAATATATTATATTATTATGTATATATTTTTGAAGAATTTATTCAAAATAAATATTAAATTAATGTTTCAAATTCATAATTTTTTCCACAAATACAAATACCTATAAATAAAATCCTTAAAAAACAATAATATGTATGTATATAAAATAACTTCTAAAACATGCAGAACAATTAATAGTTTTGTACTTTTAAATCAAGTTTGCATCAAACTTTTTTAGAATTTGGAATTAATAAGCAAAATCATTAAATCTATATTTTCTGTAAGTAATAATCATGTAAATTATTATAAAATATGTGTGCAGTACAATGTATAAATGTAACCATAGCAACCATCTGTCATATTGTATTGACATTGTATTGTCATGATTAAAGTTTAAAGGAATGATAACAATATTAAATACCACTGCAACTGCACCACTCAGGATCCAGCTAGCAAGTAGCAGAAAGACTATTTTGACACAAATTTATGATTATGGTGACCTTAGACCAATTTTGGAAGTTTTTAAAAACTGTTAGAAAAAAAAGCTTTACGGAGCTTGTATTGTGTTTATTTCTATTGGTTTTGATATTTGTATACTATTGTGTCGATGTTTTTTACATATTACCGTGTATGTATCGGCTACCGTCAGTTTTGTATTTAACACATATGCTGTCTTTGACATTTGTGGTTTTCAATCTCCTTACAAATTTTTTAGCCGTAATGTACGCTGATTCATCAGTTATTGGCAGATTACTTACTGCGTCTGAGTTCACATCAAAAGGTATACAATATTATATTATAGTATAATAAAATTTAAATAATAATAAATTACATTTTTTCCAGAAGATATTACATACTGTTATATTTGCCAATGCAATGTTCCTCTAAGGTGTTGGCACTGTGACATATGCAATGTCTGCATATTGACTAGAGATCATCATTGCACTTTTAGTACGACGTGTGTTGGTCATTATAATAGAAGATACTTCTTGTGGTTTTTGCTATATTTGTCTGTAGCCAGCTTTTATGAGATAATTTTGATAATTTATTACACCTACTATAAAGTAACTATTACATTTTCAGATTTGATGGTTTTAGTGCCATTTCAATCGGTTTTAACTGGTTTTCATTTAACTGTAGGTCAAATTTTTGTAGTTTTACTAACATTGAATTTTATAGCTGTAACAATATCTTCATTGTTGTTAATTTATCACCTAAATAAGGTACGCAAAGGTCTGGTATGTCATGAAAAACAAGAGAATAATTATGATTTTGGCTTGATGCGAAATTTGGAAACTGTTTTTGGCGAAAAATGGTATATAACATGGATTTCCCCATTCATCAAATCTAAATTACCCTACAATGGGATTGACTGGCAAAGTCATGTTAATCAATATAAAACAAAATAAATTAATTTTTATTGATATTATTTAAAAAAAAAAAGTGGGTGAGGAGCCATCGCTCTGCTGTACATTAGGGGATGGGGTGGACCTAGGACTAGGGTAGGTTAAATTTGAATGCAATGTTAGGTATCATTGTATACGAAAAACGATTCTGAACGGAGATGAATTGTCAGTCTAGGATATACCTATTATATTGAAATATTGTCATATATTCTATTTTGAAACAAATAGTATAGTTAGGTACTTTATAATATCTGTTTATTAATAAAAAAAAGTATTTGGCCGACATACGCATAATGAGCGTATGAAATTTAATTTAAATTTTGACATATTTCGTATAAATCGAACTTAAGCACTTATAAAAAAAAATTGTGACTAACGATTTCGGATTTTTTTTTATCACTTTAAGAACAACTTAGAAACCTTGTATTAAATTTTCAAGATTTTCTGGCCACCCAAAAAATTTTTATCGGCATTTGAAGAAAAAAAAATTAGAAAAGTCGAAAATTTCAATTATCTATAAGTAGCTTAAAAATGGTCAAAATATTTTGAAAATTTAACTGTAAAGAGATAACCTTAATATAAACATTTTGTGAAAATTTCATGTATTTACAATGATTCGTTTTTGAGTTATAGCAAAATCAAAAAATCGATTTAGTCGAAAACTGGTTTTGCGTAAAAATTCTTGTTTTTTTGTCTTTTTTTTTTTGTTTTTCTCGATTTTTTTGAAAACTGTTGGAAAATGTTTACTTTTGACCTCTATAATGCACCAAGGATATTCACTTTAACATTGAAAACCACCCCCAAAGTTTGAAATTTTAGCATTATTTCGACTAGTTATGCTGTACACAGACACAAAAAAAACAAAACAAAAAAACACACATCATTGTAAAATCAATACATTCATCACTCCGTTCAGAATCTAAAAAAAAAATCAAAAATTTTAAACTATCTGTGATATGCAAGTCAAGGTTATATTGTAGCTTTATATTTTAGTTGTAATAGATGATAAATTTTGTATGTATTTAAAAAATCAAATGATTTTTGTATAATTTAATAACCTTACAAATATGAAATAAGTAGGAACAAATTTATTTACTATGTTGTAACTGCAAATATATTGTTTAACTATTTGTAATCAAGTTTAGTTTTTATTTAATTCACTCCTTATCTATTATTGACTGCAATAAAATAAAGATTTGTGCATTTAAATGCAACCATTTTAGTTATTTTTGAAATATCATCATGAACCAATAAGGACGATTAAAGGAAAAGTGTTAAAAGATTTAAGTAAAATAAATACAGCTAAACATATGCATCAACAATATTGATATACTTTACTGTGTACAAAAACTCCCGAAATGGATTAAAATCATTATAACAATGATGTACAAATATCACTAAGTTTCAATTATGAACTATTTGACCAGAATATATGGATGCGTAATTTGTCTGTACATAAATTAGGTAACATTTTAATAATAATTTTAAAATAAACTAAAAATAAAAAAATAAATAATAATAATACACAAAATCTTTGGTATACAAATAAGGTTATGGTTTTCAGATGAGTTTATATAACTATAGTTGGTGAAAAGCAATTTGATATTATGTAATAATTAATAATAATTAAACTTAATTAATAATAATTAATTCATATATTTGATTAACTGTAATACTATTATTAAAGTATAAATATAGAAAAAGTAATTAAAACATAATTTTTCTATTCATTTTGAAAATATAATTTAGGAAACTGTCTTGGATTTTTACTATACTTATATATGTATTATATATGATCAACAAATAATATTTTATTCATTAGAAATTTTGTTGAAATAATAAAATAAAAATTTAAATGTTCTAATGTTTTTATTGCATGTTTTAATCATAAATTATGATCCAATAGATGTAAAATAAATAGGTATTTGAAAATTTGAATTATTAAGACAAAATTAGTAGATTTATATACTATGTTAGAATAATATGAAGACATAAAACATTGTAACATAAAAAATACTATTTTTCATGACTGAAGTTATTTTAAATAATTGAGGGTAATAATTTGTGTTTAAGTTTTAATACTTTAATTTAAAAAGGACCACAAAATTAACTGATCTGCATTATAATCAGATCAAATAAGGTAATTTAATCTGTTTAAAATGATTTAAGGTATATTCACATTAAGTATAAACATTTGATAACATAAATTATTATTGAAGAAAAGTTTTCATTCTTAATGTTTATTGAAAATTTTCAAAATAATTGTAGTGATGAAATTCTGTTACCATTTACATTTTGATCACAGACTATTTTTGTAAAATGCTTAAGCGGATGTTTTACACCAAATATATTAATATTAAACTCATATACTAAAATTATTATTTTCTAAAATTAAATAAATTTGATATGCATACACAATGTTTTGAATAACAAATTGTGTACCCATTACCTAGTGCAGTGATGTTTGCAAGATAAATTTGTCAATAACGTGATTCCTAACTATTCATTAACAACCTGATAAATTATACAGTAAATATATAGTACAAAAATGAATAAATAATAATATAATTAAACCAGAAAAAAAGAATAAATTTTACATAAATTATTAAATTAAAAAAATAAAATGCTTATATATATATATGAATATAATATTAACAAATAAAGAAGGTTATTGCTTATGGTAAAAAAAATGGTATGTCATAAGACTTTAAACATGAGCATTAACCATAGAATCTATAGAAAATAATTTGCTAAAAATTATAAGAATTTCTATTTTTACTTATGGTAGATTAATTCATAAACCATAAAAACATACTACTTCAACATACAATTTAATAGAAATTATTTTTATTAAATCCATGTTTAAAAATTACTCCTAATTATCTTTTTTTTTTTAATGTTTATTTTTCAATATTACACATCATCTGCTATTTTATTAATACTTTAAATGATATTCAGTTTATATTATAAACTTTCAAAATACTATGTTGATAGAATCTTAATTATTGTAATTGCAACACTTTTTATTTAAATTTTTGAGATTAAAGTTGAAAATAGAAAAAATAATAAACTAAGATAAATAATTATTAACAAAAATACTTTCATTGGTAAGTAAATGTATGAATTAAACAATTGTGAAATAAATTTCAACCATATAAAGTTAATAATATATAGTTAAGTTTTGGAATGTTAAATAAACCATGTCACAAAATAATATATTCAGAATACACTATGTTAAATGTTTTATACTGTCATCATATAATGAATATTTGGTCATGATTGACTAATACAAAATCAGTAAAAGCATTAATTGGACCAATCGCAGCTAAAGATAACTGACTATTTGGACTGCGTACCAAATTTGGACCAAAAACTACTGCTAAATTAGATGAAGTCATTTTATTTAGGTCACATCTATCCATTACCTAAAACAAAAGCCATAAACCATAATCAATGAGTTATATGAATTCTCAATTATTTAAATTATGAAGTGAAAATAGGTTCAATGTTTTTTTGTTAAATTGTATCATAAAAATATACAGGGTGATTCTTTTATCATAAGGCACTCATTATTTCAAAAAGTATTCATGTTTTTGAAAACATTTTATTACATGGTTTTAAGTTGTTAAAAAAATGTTTCTATTAAAACATTGTATTTTAAGTATTTTTTATCCTTATATTTTTTTAATTTTTTTACTTTTTTGAATGATAACATAAAGTTTTAATTTCATATTCCAAAGCAGTAAAATAATTTTCTGAGTATTTTAATAAATAAAAATCAAATTTTGGGCAAGTAGTTTATGAGTTATTAATAGTTTTGATGCGCGGAGTGGAGTGGTACAATTGTTACGCAAAATGTTTGTCCCCTACTCCGCTTGTCTACACTTTAAATAAGTATAATTCATAAACTAATTGTCCTAAATTCAGTTTTTATGTATCAAAATACTCAGAAAATTATTTAGCTTTAGAATATGAAATTAAAACTTTATGTTGTTATTCAAAAAAGTAAAAACTTGAAAAATATTTAAAAATATAATTTTTTAATAAAAATGTTATTTTTTTAACTTGAAACTATGTAAAAAAATGTTTTCAAAAACATGAATACTTTTTAAAATGATGAGTATTTTATGATAAAAGAATCACTTTTTATAGTGTATATAAACAATAAGAAATACTTACTTTTGATAAAAATTGAATAAGGTATTTGAGTAAATGATAATTATCAAGAGGTAGTTTTTCCAATATCAGAATTTTAACTTGTCTAGGACGTTCGTCTTTTGGAAGTGCTGAAATTAAAAGTATACTTAAACTTATTTTATTCATGAAAAATCATTATAAAATTAAAATAACTAGACAGTAGACATACAAAATGTCTTAAATTTTATTACAAAATGATCTTACTTTGAAATTGCGTAATCTCATCAAACAAATCAAATGTCATTAAAGGCTCTTCAAGTTCTCGCAAAAAAGTTTTTAACAAAACAGCTGCAAGATGTACATCATTACCAAAGTCAACTGGTTCACCTAGATTGATACGACTCTGTAAATCTCTTAAATGATTAATGTTTGCAGATCTTCTAAATAATCCTTCAGTTTCTAAGGCTGTATAATTAAGAAATATAGTATTAATATAAAAAATTAATATTTATTAATATATTTTTAAATTACCATCTGGTAGACTTAAGTATTCAACACACTTTTGTACCAATGGTGGAATGATTTCTCCATTATTGTTTGCTTTTATAAACTGTAATGAAACACCAAATTGTTGAGTTGGTAATGGTTCAGGTTTTTGTTCAGTTTCCTGTTCAACTAATGAAACTTTTCTTTTATTTAATTTTTTCATTAATTGTTCATCATGACTGAAAAATAATAACAGTTTATAATTCTAACAATATTTTTTTGGTTGAATAAAATTACTCTAAGACTGGTGCTGGAATAATTAGTTGATCCAAATCCATGAACAATTTCAATTCTTGTAAATGGTTAACATACATAATTTTTCGGCCAAATTTTGCACTAAAAATATTAACATAAATAAATATTATTTTTAGTGTAATAGATACAATTTACTTAATTAAAATTACCTAATAACAGCTCTAAAAAGTTGCCAAACCACTTTGATAAAACCAGTTGGGTGTACTAAATATAAAGCCTTTAAGTTTTTTTTGTATTTTCTATCGAATGCTCGGTATGCTTGCCATAGCCATGATAGCGTTGGTTTATTTTTACTCGTCAACCCATAATGGAAGTAAACCAAGCTGTAGTCTTGTTCTACAAATTTGTCCAAAGTGTACATTAGATACCTATGATAAAAAATATGTGTTTAATTATTATTAAATGTTGATTAACAGTTCATTATTTAATATGTTTTATTAATTTTATACCTTAGAAGCCTTGGATGATCAACTTCTTTATTGCTTGGTAATTTGCAAGCCGATACAACAATGATTTTACGACCAACTGCATCATCACCAACTACATCAACTACACCACATTCAGCAACATCGCTAAAGTCTTCATCTTCTTTAGACTAAAAAAGAATTAGTCATATTTAGTCATAGAATAATCTTAAATGTAGCCTATTTCTATCTAACAGACATAAAAAGTTTTTAAAAAAGATTTACATGAAATAGAAGTTTAATCTAATAATTATAATAAAAATTATTTTTTACAATAAGTACTAAGTTATAATTGTTATAAGCAATAATATTATATATTTACATCATCTGCTTCCAAATCATCTAATAAATTGCCTGTTGCCGTATCAGTTACAGATGTTAAGCCTTCAACTTGAGGAGCATTTACTAATTCTTCTTCAAAATTTTCCTCAATAGTACCGTCAGAAACAGGTGATTCCATGTAATCTAATGTTCCTATTGTTCCATTTACATTAGCTAAACTTTTCTCCAAATCTGATAAAACAAAAAAAAATATTTATTAAAGTACCTACATAACAAAATATCTAATTGGTTTGAATCATTAAAAATCACTTGTGCACTAATAAAATAAAACACAATTTACCAATATCTGCAGATGGACTTTGAAGTTCAGTATCATCAAATTCTAAGTTTGGTTCATAGTCATGATAATCAGAAAGACTAGGATATGGTTCTTCATTGTCAGTCATTGCAACTAAAATATTTAAATAAATTTAAATTAGAAAAATATAAAATTAAATAACTAAATGTTAATGAATTGTTTTATTTATTCTTAAAGGTTTGTGCTCTTAATAGTAAAAAGTATTCAAGTAAATCATTTATTATCAAATTCTACAAAATATTATGAAAATAGCAAATATGTACCAACAACATTTTAGATTCTGAACGGAGTGAAGAATGTATTGCTTTTACAATGATGTTTTTTTTTTTGTTGTGTCTGACGACAACATTTGGAGCAATAATAATGCTCCGATTTTTTACTTCAGCCCCTCTTTGAATAGGAAAATTTATCTAGTTGGTACTTTGGGGGGTCAAAAGTAAACATTTTCAAATAGTTTTCAAAAAAATCGAACGGCAATTTTATGAAAAACCACTTTTCGACAAAATCGATTTTTTGATTTTGCTGTAACTCAAAAACGAATTATTGTAAATACTTGAAATTTTCACCAAATGTTTATATTATGGTTATCTCTTTACAGTTCAATTTTCAAAATATTTTGACCATTTTTAAGCTACTAATAGACAAATGAAATTTTCGACTTTTCTAAGTTTTTTTTTATTCAAATGCTGATAAAAATTGTTTGGGTTGCCAGAAAATCTTGAAAATTTAATACAAGGTTTCTTATAAGTTGTTCTTAAAGCGATAAAAAAAAATTCGAAATCGTTAGTCACAATTTTTTTTTATAAGTGCTTAAAGTTCGAATTTATACGAAATATGTCAAAATTTAAATTAAATTTCATACTCTCATTATACGTATGTTGCCAAATACTTTTTTTATTAATAAACAGATATTATAAAGTAACTATAGTAACATATAGTAACTATACTATTTGTTTCAAAATAGAATATATGACAATATTTAAATATAATATATCCTAAACTGACAAATCATCTTTGTTCAGAATCATTTTTCGTATACAATGATACCTATCATTGCATTCAAATTTAACCTACCATAGTCTGAGGTCCACCCCACCCCCTAATATACAGCAGAGCGATACCTTCTTACCCGCTTTTTTTATAAATTGTAATTAATTAATAAATTATTAAATTTATGAAACAGAATATTTATAATACATGGAATTGTTTAGTAATTTATTTATTTTTGATAATAGTTCCATATTTAATTTTATATGATAAAACAATCATTACTTAAGTGCATTTATTAACACATTAAGTAATTAGGATATAAATATACAGGTAAAATTTAAAAATAAAAAATAGGTACATATCCTTTAGAAAGTCACCTATTGATATCAAATATAGGAGAATGTTAATCATATAAATTTACAATTATTAAACATGATTTCAGTTGTATTTAATATTTAAACCGTTAAACTAGCAAGGAAGTTTATCAAGTATAAAAGTTGATGATTTTTTTTTAATTAGGAAATTTATTATTGAGTTAAGTTGTAAATATGTTAAAAGAATAATAAATTATAAAAAAAAAATAATTTTAAAATCTATTTTTTCATTATGATTAATACTGATAAGCTATACAAATACAAAATTACTAATTTAATTCATATATTTACTCGAGCATTTACTGTTATACATGTTTAAAACAAATAGTTATATGTGAGTTAACTGTACAATTAATGTTTACAACATAATTAAATATAAACTTTTTTAAATAACACAAAAAATAGTAGTTTTGATCCATTGAGAATAATTTTTATCGTAACATTGTATAATTAATGTATAAAATATATAATAATAGTAAAACCTGTTCTAATCTATTTATAAGATAGAAAATGTTAAAATATTATGAAACTACCTATTTTCATCAATTTTTTTTTTAAATTGATATATTTATGATTTAAGTAAAAGTATACACTGTACCATTCTTAATGTGCATTGTAAGGTATATAAATTGGCTACATATACATTTTTTTACTAATAGTATTACTGAGCTTTAATTAAATTTTTAACAAAATACAAATATATGATTTTACAATATTGATTTAAAAGCCAACAGCTATTAATATTTATAATAGGGAATGATTAATGAATAAATCATAATATTATTACCTAGACATTATTGTTTAAGAGCATGACTCATTTTTTGTAATTTAGTACATGAACCAATTTATATAATACAATTATTCATAAATAGGTACTTAGCATAATATTAATCACCAATTAAAATCCATATTTTTGGTTAATAACATACATAAACAATAAATTATACACTAATTTTATGATAGGTAATTAGTCAAACTAAATCCTTCATCTATTACTGTTGATAATAATGAACTATATAGAACAATAATGTCAATAATTGCTACCATAAATAATATGGGATGGTCTATAAAACTTTAGCAGCAGGTATTTACGAATAGTCTTCTAAAATCTACAGAAATTTTGGTTTGTTTTATGAGTTAAGATACATTAATTTACGATTTGTACTGAGTCAAAAAAAATGTATTTTCTTTGATCAGCAAATTTTTGCATTGAAAACTTACCCGGGAAATACTTGCTGGAAGGCTGCACCCTAGGATCCATGTCGGCGACTTGTTACGATAGCGATGGATATCAGATGTACAGCACAACGAAATCACGCAGCAACACTAGCTACTTCGACAATGGTTACCTCATTCCGTCAATGTTCTCAGAAGTTGCAGGCGGAACGACACGGACACATGCACACACAACTCAATGAGAATTAAGCATCGTGTATAACAATACAATACTCAGCGATTCGTCGTCAATATATTATGTGATGAACAGTCGTTACTGTATCAACTATCGACGCACGGCTACTCGTTTTGTTCAGGTGTAGAGTTCTCTAAACCAGCAAGACGAGTGTGAACAGTGATGAATATTAAGTGTAGGCGGCGAGGACAGTCTATGACGAATATTGAACATCGGCTCGTCGACTTGAGTTCAACTCGCGGCGAAAAATAAATAGAACGGATGAGAACATTAAACAACAACAATTATCGTAATTGTTTTCGTAAATATAGGTACCGAGTGCACACCGTAAACTGCAGACTATAAAGATAAGTAAGACTACAGGAGTTCAGACTAGTAACTACAGACTACAGAGTTGGACAGACGGGCCGATTGCGATGTACACCGATATATGTAATATAAACATGGAACACCTGTTTTCCGCCATAGAAGTATCAATAGCTGATAACAGCCCCCCTGTTTTGACAACCGTGATAAGTGATAACACTGTCTACCGACGTTATTGATAACAAAAAGAAAAGACGACACGTCATATTATGCATATCAGGAATTCAGGATTCATGCAATCCGTCAATAGTCAATACTTCAAGTCTTCAATAGGCATCAACCACTAGTGGCCACTGAATAGTGATGATTGGCGAGTGCCTACTAGCCTACTGCCTTGTGTCACTAGTATTCTATTATTTAATTTAGTAGTTTACCCGTCGTCGTCGTGGACGATTATATAACTAATGGTTGTTAGGTTGGAAATTTATAGGGATAAAAACGAAAATATACGATAGGAAATTATTGGTAACAAGCAATCGCGAGTTCGTTTCGTTTGTCTCACGCCTACTCGAATTTTACTGCTTTTGACTTATCTAAATATTATGTTATCTAATACACTAGTTGCGTTATACAAGTGTAAATAAAATTCTTAAACTTATTCTGCAGTATGCTATATTTTTAATTTCTGTTTGTACTTCCAATTGTTTGTATATCTCGTTCAATATTTTGTAATAATTTTTTTTTTATAACCATGAGTATGAAACATTTAACTAACAAAACCCCAAGAATTCTTCAAGAGCTTATGACACAACAGGATAATTCGGTAAGAACTACATTAATTAATTACTAGTTTAAATTGATGGATCAAAATTTGTTATAGAAATGTTTTGAGTGCGGTTCTCATAATCCACAATGGGCTTCTGTCTCTTATGGTATTTGGATTTGTTTAATGTGTTCAGGAAAACATAGAGGTCTTGGAGTTCACCTGTCATTTGTAAGATCCATCACTATGGATTCTTGGAAGGATTTAGAGTTGGAAAAAATGAGAGTAAGTTAATTTTATCAATGTTTGAATAATAAAATTATATATCTACAGCAAATGCACCTTTATATAAATAAAAGTAAAAATATTAAAGAATGTTATGTTTTATATCTAGGTTGGAGGAAATAGAAATGCTATAGAATTTTTCAAATCTCAACCAGACTGGAGTGATTCAATGACTATTGAACAAAAATATAATACTAAAGCTGCAGCACTATACCGAGATAAGGTTAATAGAATTAATTATTTGATTTATTGTATATTTAATCATTAATTAATTTTGCTTGCCTGTTTATAGATTTTAAACTTAGCTAAAGGGGAACAATGGAGCCCTACTACATCATCAGCTAAAGATTATAATGTAGATCATATGAAAATGTAAATTCAATTTGGTGAACTAATAATAATAACAATTATTATTATTATAAGAATATATTATATAATATATAAATAATATTCAATGTATTCTTATTTTTCTTAGGAAGGGTAATCAATCTCAAAAGTATAATTTTAATGAACCATCAACTAATTATAATGAATTGAGTTCTGGCTATCAAAATGATGTTAACATTCCAAGTATCAAAGATGAAAAAGAAGCATTTTTTGCTAGAAAACAATATGAAAATATGACAAAACCTAGGTAAGGAACAAAGTAATTGATTACTATAAATGTGTTAAAATAATAAGTAGTATAAATTATGTATAAACAAAATAATTTGTTCTCTTTATATTCATATTTTTTAGTATATATAATTTTAATTTGTTGTTGTAATTTTTCTAACAGCAATTTACCTCCAAATCAAGGTGGACGTTATTCTGGATTTGGCAATACAGTTGAACCACCACCTAGAAGTCAATCTCAAGATCTTCTTGACTCTGCGGTGTCATCATTTTCTAGTGTAAGTTATACATTTATAAATTTAATATACACCATATTACAATGATTGTTTCCCTTAAGCCATTGTTTCTCAACCTTTTTAGTGTCACATTCCCCAAAATAAGTTTAAAAAAAAGGTAGTCAATTACTTTGTGATGACTCCCTATCTATATTAAGTATAAATTTGAACAACAAAAATATCTATCATTAATCGATTAATCAAATAGGAGAGCCATTATTTATTAATCTACAGTATACAAATAATATACTATATATAATATAATATAAAGGTTCATTTTGTAAATTGGCGTTTTATTATTTTAAACCTATGCAACCTCCAGGTTGAGAAACATTGCCATAAGCCATTGTACATTTTTACAAAGTTTATTTGATTATAATTTTCATGTCAAAATTAAATGGTTTTTAGTAATTTTAAAATAAAAAAAAAATTATAAATGCCAAACTTCATGTCTATTTATTAAAAACCAATAGACAACCACTACTTACCATTTTACTTCTCATATAAAAAAGTAATGGCAGTATTGATATGTCTCTTTTTCTTAGAACTTAAGAACTTATACACATACAATAGAAATAACCTTATTACAAAAAAAAAAAAAAAAATCAATAAACATTAATTAATTAAATTAAACTAATTGTCTAGTGGGTTAGATCAACAGCGCTGATAGGAGAATTCTGATATTAAAAATATTGCTAACTATAGTCTATTCAAAATGAGACCGGACCTCGGCGGCCAAATTGTGCGCATGGGCGTGGCCTTACAACATAGCAGGCATACAGGTAGGTTAGGACAAACGGGTGTTGTCTGACCGCCGCCCGACAAAAACTGGTCGCCGCCGAGGTCTGGTCTCATTTTGAATAGACTATAGAAGGTATCTATTATGTTTGTTATGAAAATCTTTATCTATTCGTTTTAAGTGAATAATATAAAAGAAATGTCTTAATGTGTTATTTTTCTATTTTTTAATAATTATTAATATTAATTTAATAAGCTATTGGTAAAATAATTTTTGCAGGGATGGTCTTTATTTTCTTCATCTGCATCAAAACTAGCATCTCAAGCCACACAAAGTGCCATTAAAATAGGTGGACTAGCCACTCAAAAGGTATCAGATATAACTACTGACATAAGCTCAAAGGTAAGTCGCATGCAATAATTTCTATTGCATGAATTTAATATTTACATTATAGTATATTAAATTATAAAGAACATTTCTAGCATGAGTAAATATCGGGTAGTTACTTTTGTTCTCATTAATATTGTTTTTGTATTTGAGTACCAAAGTATCTTAAAATATTAAACTAAATTGATAATTATTATATTTCTAAGTGTTTTCCAGTTATTATTTTTTATTATTTAAAAAAAATATTTATATCTTGGTTATTAGTTGTAGTATTTAAGTTTTTATGATTTATGTTATGCTTGTTTGTATCTGTATTATTAGATAAAAGAAGGTACATTAATTGATGACGTATCCACTCAATTTTCTTCTATGACTACAAAGGTAAAGTATTAATGTTGTTATAATTTGTATTTATTATTTACTTAATTTCAAACATTATATTTCCTATTTTTATAATGTAATTTATAATTTAGGTGAACGATTTAGGTCGTAAAGAATGGCAAAATATCACTGGCAGTAATATTCCAACACCACCAAAATCACAATCAACTAATTTTGTAGCCCATTCCTCTGAGAACTCTTCATTAATTTCTGATGGTTCTTCTGGAAATCAAAAGTATGAATATTAATTATTATATTTATTTACAAAGTAGCAAATATTATATACAGTAGATTCTTCTTATATTGAATGTCAATATCTCAAATTTCAATCATCACAAACTAAATTTAATTCTCCTTAAAATTACCATTACACTAATATACACTAAAATAAAACTAAATTTTGAACTTTTTTTGTTCCCTTTGAGATTTTACATTATAAGAATTGACTTTATTTAAGAGAACACTTAACCTGCATGTATTATGTTCGTTTTACAAACTTACAACTTGTAAAATTGGTGTTTGATAAAACCAATTTTATGGTTTTAGTTTATTTCTAACAGTGTTTTAAATTTTAAAAGTGAATTGATCTATTTTAAATGTATAGCAAAGAACATTATCTGTGTCTGTACATCACTTTTTTTTACGATAGTTAAATTTATAAGCAAGTTTTAATATATTAAAATATATTTATCATGAGCATATAGATACTATTACTATAGTATAACATGGTCATAACTTGCTTAAAAATTCAGTGACCTAATTTATAAACAAAAACATAATGACGGACTCATTATTTCCCAACTTTTTTATTTCAACAATAAAATATTATAATTCAGTTTCAGAAAACATATAGCACATGTAACGTCTCCTCTTCAATCGTTACACAAAATAATAATTATAATA
The DNA here is from genome assembly GCA_020882235.1 of Schizaphis graminum. Taxonomy (NCBI): domain Eukaryota; kingdom Metazoa; phylum Arthropoda; class Insecta; order Hemiptera; family Aphididae; genus Schizaphis; species Schizaphis graminum. The sequence continues at coordinate 93,350,000 of CM037032.1, forward strand.
TAACTGTATAAATATTGAAATATGCTTTAAAAATATAAAAAAAATATTAAAATCTATACTATTGGATATATTTTGTTATTTTAACTTATTATCATTTAAAAAATTTGAAGAATGAGTATTATTAAATTCTAAAATTAAAATGAAGTTGCTCACAAACCTAGTTTATTAAAATAAATAATAGTTTATACCACCATAAGTCATATTTAATAGGATAAATTAGTCATTAATTGTATTTCTTGTGTTAAATTTAAATTTCACTAAATCAATCTGAAATATTTCCAAAAAAAAAAAAAAAAATTAAAACATTACATTAGTGAAAGGAAGTGTAAGAAAATACTTGTACACACATATTGTTTTTAATGAAGCATATGTTGCTTCATTAAAACAAATATTTTAAAATTACTATAATAACCTATAATAATTGTCACATTAAATAATTAGTATGAGTAATCTAATAAATGAATTGTTTGATTATTTCGGCACACGTGTTGTATGCTATCTACTTAAATGATATCTACACAAATCTATGTACACATGTCCTATGCTATCCCATTTCTCGGTTCTCCTCGATGTTTGAACTGTTTGACAACAACGTCTCGACACAAATTATACCAATCTGAGACTGTATGATGTCCTCTACTAGTAATTTTTTTTGTTTGTATACTTTTAAATTGATTCGCTCAGCACCAAACAAGTTCTGTTACTTCACACAAACTTAATTCACTGTTATTTTTTCCATTTCGATCAATGTATGTAAAAAATGGGTTTTTTACGAATGGATTGCCATGTTTGACAACCCTTATTTTGACATCGTAAATATTTTGTTACAATATTTTCCATTTAAATCACATTTCCGGCTTTTTTTAAAAGTTTCTTTCATTTCACTATCACATTGTTCACCAATAGAATTTAATTTGGTACACAATTTTGTATTAGGTACACCTAATAATTAAGGATCTTTTAAAAATTGTATACAAGTTTCGTCATTAAAAATAATTTTTCTATATAATTCACCCAAATTTCTCATTTTATAAAATAATAAATTTATAATTAACAAAAAACCACGCAGTTATGATGTTTGATCGCGGAGAGTAACGAACATATACTAAATTCTGAAATACTAAATTTTCATTATTAGAACTGTAGAATCCTACACCTATAGACCTATATAATCTTCGATACTGTCAATATAGACTAATTAGGTACTATGCGGTAGATAACATACGACACCAAAAATTTGTTCGTAGATAGCATACGACACATGTACCATTATTTCTTATAAACCTTTCCATGCTTGCAGTTAATTTACTCACCACAGTAGGTATATAATATACAATAATTTTTTAAATGAATTAAGGTACATAATATTGTTATTATATTTATAAAATGTAATTTTATTTAAAAAATTGTCTTATTAAATATTAATAAAGTGTTCTACTAAAAGATCGGCTTTCAGAAGAATTCCTGATTTCTTACTAAAACAATCTAACCTTGATTATTATATTATTATGATATATGATTAACATAAATAAAGCGTTTTATTGTATATTATTATATATGTACATTATACAGTTTATAAACAATTTTGCTTGATAAAAATTTTAATTTTATTTCTATTGATTAAGGGTACATTTTATCTGATTTGGAAAAAGAAAATTGTTTTTAATCATATAGTTGCTTCTTAAACTATAAACACAGTAGATAATGAAATTTGCCTCATTTTTCCATGTTTGCTATAAAGGCATTAAAAAAATATATATAATTTACCTTTATTCATATTAATAACTTATACCTAAATGCGAAATATGTATTTATTTTTTAATAGAAATGTGCAGCGTAAAAACAGCTGGACGTCTTGGGATGTTAATAATACTCATGCATCGTCCTCAGATCAAACTACTGAAAAATATCAACCAATTCAAGATGAATGGAATAACAAATGGGATAATAATTGGTAGATCTGCATCAAAATTTTTATTAAGTTTTTATTTTTAAAAATTTAAAGATATAAATATTTATAAATGTTATTTTTCATTTTAAACATATGATTACATTGTCTTCGTTTAAAAAAATTGAAATGTCATTTAGAAAATTATATTATATTATATACTTTATTTGTGCTGAATTGTACAACACCTTGATAAATTCTATAAACCCATATTTATAGGTCACGTCCATCTTTAAGAGACTGTTAAATATTTGAAGAACTATTAAATTAAAATAAATATTTATACATCCCATTATTAATATATTAAATTGAATGTTATGAATTTTAATAATATGTTATTATTATAACTAAAACAGTAAAATATTTAAATTAATTTAATATTAATAATGTAAAGGTATCATAAATAAACTATTTCTTCATTTTTGATTACATTATATTACTATATACTTTAGCCTTTAATGAGTACGAAAAAAAAATAGAATGGCAGAGGTATTATCCTTGGAGATATTATTTTAGTTATTTTAATGAATTTGTTATTCTATATTTACATCTAATTAGAACATTAATTTGGTTCATAAATATTAGATAATTTAATATGAATTTTTTGTATGACAAAAATTATATTATTATGGATGAGAAAACTGTAATATACATAGTTAATCTAAAAGTATTTTCCTTAGAACAAAGTCCTCAAATTTTTGAAAAAATAAACGATGCAATCTAAGGTAAAAACAAAATGAGCAATAATTGAAAATGTTATATGCAATGTAAAACAAAAAAAAATATTTATGTCTGAGGTCCGTGCTGAGGTCATTGATTCAAAAAAAAAAAAGTTTACTGATAAACCTCAAAGCCTGTTATGATATCTTTAAAGGATTATTGATTCATAATCTAAAATTGAATGATTGGTTTTAGAGAAGATAATAATATATATAATATATTAGAAGATCTTCTAAGACCGTGGTTTTAAATATCTGCCTCAAATAATCAAACTGTTATAAGATATTATTGAAATAATGAATGGTGCTCGCACCAAGTATAGTGTAAACCACGGACGACACGGACTATACCTATATCACGATTTACGATATACTTATATCCTTAGACATGGAGTAATAATACTTATATCGTAGTCCGTGATTCAGGTAGAGTGATAATCTCCTTATCATAAAATGATAAAAAACAAACTATTCTGTGATAATACTGAATACTGATAACTTTTACTTAATGATTTACATTTTGCAAGTTTCAATTCATACCGGTTGAAAAAATCAATTCAAAATTTTCACACTTTTGTTGCAATTCAGCAATTCATTTTGATTTTTTCGTTCATTAGAAAATAGATAATACTATAACTAATAATAATCGTCAACCAACACTTAACTTTATAATGGATAACACAAATGCAAGCGTGACTGATAGTAATATGGATTTTGATGCTTCTCAACTGGCCAGTGTAAGTTATGTAAAAAATATACTCAATGTATTAATTGTTTAATGGTTAACCAATTAAATTCATACGTATCTTCTGGTCAACAATGATTTAGTTTTAAAAACCTGACCTCTGACCATCTATTGTATTCTTGTAGATATTAAAATATATGTGTGTATAACCTACTTAAAATATTTTTCTGATATTGTGATTTTATGTTCTATATGAATATAATAAATAATATTTTATACATTTAATTACTATACAATAATTCAAGTATATGACTTTTTTTAGTTAGAACGAGGTTAGAAAATGTAGGATACTTCTGGCGCTTACCTCTAAGCAGAGGGTTTGCTTATAAAAAAATGAATGAAAAAAAAACCAAGAGGCAGGCCTTGACAACATAATTATATAATGCACTAGTAAAATATTTACCTAAAAAAATCAATGCTTTCATTGGGCATTGGGGCGGTATTTGACAGAGAGAAATGGAAAAATATAATAGAAGTAGCAATGGTCCTAAATGGACTGTTACTAGCCTAAAATCAGAAGAAGTTTATGTATTTAAAAATAATAGGTGTATTGCTTAAAAATATTAGATATTATAGTACTTAAATATTTATTGGGTGTTTCATTGATTTAAGTTTGATATTATTGTGTCACTAAAAGCATGAGGATAGGCATCTATGTTGTTCATTATACCTTAATAATACAATTTTTTCCTACAAATTATTTCAATATTATTATTTTTCAGGTTAAAGAGATATTTAAGTCATATAATAAATTAACAGAGTTATGTTTTATGGATTGTGCAACAGATTTTACAGTAGGCGATCTTAAAAGCGACGAAGTAAGTTCTATTTCTTTAAATTATATATTTTTATACTAATAAGTATAATAAAATGATTTATATATTGAACTCTTTTTATAAAATTTATGTTTAATTTAATAACAATTTTATGTTTTAAGGTAAGGTGTGCAGAGAATTGTACAAGCAAATTTCTTAAAGCTTCTGAAAGAATGACACAACGATTTCAAGAGTATCAATTAATCATGAATGAACATGTGATTACTGCTCAACAAAATGCCAATGCATAAAATATTACCATTTACTAGTACATAAAGACTTTTTAAACAGTTTTAAGTTTTAGAATCATAAATACACTTTAAATGTAATGTTACTATGTTAGGTTAATAGTTTAATTATTAAATCCTTTTTCCTAATGTTCCAACATTCCTTAAAGGAATTATAGTTAATTTTATTAAAAAATACATTATAATTTTATATTTCTATGGTGCTTTCTATAGAGCAAATATAATTACTTTTATAATAATATAAAAGATCAGAGAATGTATATGCTATTAAAAATTATAAACAGAAAGTCATGGTATAATCATAGCACGTGTGGTTTTAACATTTCCTTGTTGAAATTGAAAATTTATTATGATTTACAGCTATTAGTTATTTGATATAAATTATTTTGTTTGGTACTAGAAAAATTGAAGAATGAATAATAATAATATAAAAACAAATATTTTATGTTAACATTGATAATATTGTTAAGAAACTTATAACTAAGCTGGAAATTAGTTATAATGTTAATATTTATAAACTTATAATTGTTTAATCTAATGGTCAACAAATTAAACTAAACTAATACAAATTGTAATTTTGTAATCAATTATGATATAAAAATAGCTATTTTAGAAAAATTTTTAGTGTAAAATATTATTAAACTGTAAAGATAATAACAGTTATGAATAGGAGTTGGATTGTTGTATCGATTTAAAATTTATAATATGCTAATATTCTGTAAAATATTTTTAAAAAGCCTTAAAATTATTATTGATTTTACATTGATGTATACCTTACCTATTTCTTTTTTTTCTTTATATACACAGTGGATTCCACTTAATGTGGGCACATTGGGAGTAACCCTGTTTGCCCACATTAAGATATTGCACACAAAACTCAAAATTAGTTTAAAAAAAATTCAACAAAATCCCTTTCTGCATAAATTTTTATTTTTTTCTGAAAAAATGTACATATTGTAAAAAAACATCAGAATGATAGGAACAATATTTAAAAAATATATTCAAGTGAAACTACCCCTAAAAGTTGATTAAGGGTAAGTTTGGGCACAAAATTAGTTTTTCATGATATATTTCAATAAGTATTATACTTATCTATACTTATTTTTAAAATATTCCGGACAAAAAGTACTACAAGGTAGTATTTTTTTTTATCTAAGATCGGTAGTATCATATTGTAATAACATAAAATGGGGAGTTTTTCATTTTGCACAACAATAATATTTTCAGTCGTTTATTTTTCATCAGAAATTCACGACTTTACCGCTAGGTTGATAGACTATATTATGACCTACATCAAAATTATTCGCCTTTTTGAGTCGAATCTGGCAGTAACGTTGTAATTTTATTTTCAACAATAGAAACTATCTACAAAAAACGAAATTGTGTCATTTTTGGTACAATGTGTAAAAAGGGGTTTTAAGGTTTAAATAGTAATGCTTTCTATTACTTTCGATAAACACAATTTTAAAGACACGACGAGACCCGATTAAATTAGTCGTTTTTAAATACATACGTATGTAAATTGCCTAACCGAGAATCGGGTGCCCACATTACGCGGAATCTACTGTATCCATGGGCGTAGCTAGAATTTCATTCAGGGGGGCAGTGGCATAGTAAATTTTAAATCATTAAAACTTAATTTATAAGGTGTAAGAAATATAATTTAGCTTGAAATGCAAGGGGAGGGCACTTGCCCCCCTGCCCCACCCTCGCTACGTCAATAAATGTATCCATATATAATAAAATATCAAAGAAAGTCATAAATACATAATCTCTTCAGTACCTATAAAAAAACAAACGCAACGCTTTCGGTTCTGAAGCCAATAAATTTAATAATATCCTTGTCAAAATCCTACCTAACTGTTTAAAAAATAGTCAAGTTTAAGACTAAAAAACGAATGAACATAGCCCATCATTATAATGATATTTATATTTTAATCAAGTTTATTCTTTCTTTAGTTCATTAATTAACTTTACTCCTACTTACATGATAAATAATGCTCATTTAGTTTTAATTCCTTAACACTTAATCAATGTCTTAAAAATCTAATGACTAAAGAGTTGGTTAAAAAGCCTAAAAAGAAAACCCAGAAGAAAAGAAAAAGATACAAGACTTTTTTCTGAAGAATTTTTTTATTCAGCTTATCAAAGTAACTGTATCTACATAATGATCAAGTTTGTTTAATTAAAAAAAGGTTCAAATAATAAAAACCGAAAAAATTGTACTTGAGCGTATTTGTGTGAATAATTTTTTTTTTTAATAACGTATAAGATGCCAACTCAGAAACTTGTCTAGTGTAAAAATATAAAATAAAAGAACTTAGAGCGTTGTAACTCAAAATAGGAGAGAAGTGAGATTTAAAGATTTAGATTTTAGAAAGAGTAGACTTGGCCACAATGTAGATAACATTATTTTACTTGGCCTTTTTATTGGGTGTAGGTACGTGATTTATACCAAAAACAACTACCTCCCCTTAAAAAGATTTATGTAATTTTCTCCACATCTAAAAATTAATTTTGGTAATTTGCGCATTTTTTTAATGTCGTAGTTAACGTCAAATAAAATTAAATAAAAGGGCGTCATGTAATTTGCATCATCTTGTACCTTCAAAAATTGTAATTTGTGCCACCTTTAAACAATTAAACGATTTTTTTTACAGATTAACATATTGTATTTTTAATTGTTGATTAATCAAGTTCATTTTAATAGTTACATTTCTAGAATGCAAGCGCGATTAATATCGAGCAAACTGTAAACATCACGATATCTACAATTGCTGTTCAATATTGTTCAATATTTTTTTATATTCGATTAGGTTTTTAGACTACCTATATAAGGCACGAGTTAAAAGTGTGACACGGATTACATATTCAATTTGTTTTCTGTCGTAGCGCAAATTACTAAAATTAATTTTAAGACCTGGCGTAACACGCAAATAACATATAATATATACATACAATATACCTACCTACTTTATGCCTATTTATGACGCAATAATTACAAGTAATACAATCGGCGTAAAATATAGGTACCATCTCCCCTTCTTTTAGTAGTTAAGTTAGGTTTTTGAGAATATCATTATTTTTTTTAGAGGAACTATTATATTATTCTCTGATGAAATTCTTTTAAGTCTTGATTTTGTAAAACATTCTTAAAAATTAATAAGTAGGTGATAGTAAAAGTTAATAGTTTACTCTTATAGCCTATAAGCCACAAGGCATAGTCCTAAAGATGGCGAGAAAATAAAAATTATTCTCTTCAAAATTCAAAATATCATCCAGAACTTCGATTTGGAAGATTAAGCAATGGTCCCTTGAATGCATTATGTATCATATTACTCGGCTAGTCCGGTGCATTGTATAGAAACATTTTAATGATGAACCATTGAACCAAGTTTATTGACTATAAATACATTTTTAGTAATAATATTTTAAAAAAAGTTAGCCCTCCCCCCCCCCCCGAAATTTTGGTCTTGAAGTGTTGAATCTCGGTGTTAATTCTTTAAAAAAAAAAAAAACTAAATAACAAATCTTAAAAACAATTCATTTTACTCTAAGTCTCCAGATGTATAGAAAATTAAATTGTTAAAAACCATAAAAAACAACTTATTTTACCCTAATTTTCGTATTTTATTATCCCTTATATTTAAGTAATAAACAAGATATTCCATAAAAAAAAAATAATAATAATAGTAATAACAATATTGTGTGTTATGTATATTACTTAAATATAACTTTATAGACTTATGGTTACAACATTTTTGCAACATTTTTTGTTTGCAAATTAATAACAATTCAATGATTTGCGTAAATTTGCTATGTTACGTATTTGTACAACAGAGACAACACATGCGGGTGTGACGTCCTCTTAAGATCAATAGTTGAACCAGTTTTTTTTAATTTTTTATTAACCGACGAATCGATATTACGTTGGGAGCAACGTTCTGTCTGAGTAAGATACGATAAGTCTTCGTAATCTCCACACCAGCACTTTCGTTAAATCGGTAAAAAGGTCTTAATAACAAGTAACAACCAAAATATGTGTTTCAATTGATATTCGGCCCATGGTGATACTTGGCAACAATTGATTATACGACAACAAACCGGAATGATAGTAAATTAAAAAAATGATGAGAACATAAAAACAAAAATAAGCGTTCTTTTTGGGACACCCTGTAGATACTTCTATCTATAAATTATAATCAATACTATTATTGTATGTATTATTATTTATTACTTAAGAGTTAAGAGTTTCAGACGAATAAGACGATCTAGGTATAACTTCGTTTTGTATATAGGTAATTAATCCCGATGTATCGTAAAATTATGTAAATAAGTTCGTAAATAATTTAAAATTAATTCATATGTTTTGAATAAGGTCCTAAAAAACATCTAAAATCATTAAATTAAAAATCCTAATATTTCTTACATATTATAGGTATTAGGTATATTCAATTATCTACTGTGTGTCCACCGAAACAGGGTAGGTACCTGTAAATATTTTTCAATTCTGTTTGTGAAACGTTAAACTAGTATCTACTGCTGTAGGTATAACTAACATACAAATAAAATAAATATTATTATACCTATTAGGTGTTTAGACTAAAATTACTTATAGATTGTCTCCACTCAAAATCGTTTTATTTTTGTACCTATGTGTATCAATAATTATTATAATTTTATATGGTATATGCGCATACGTAATTCCTAAAGACTACTCTTATATTATATAGCATATTATTCGGATGTTTCAAAGTATTATGATTATTTTATTTTTGGATTTCAATGAGGATAATATATCTCTTTTAAATTGTACAACATTCTTCGTTTCATATAGAATCTATTAGAAATTATTAAAATAATTTTAAATCACTGAATTCATATAAAACTATCAATTTTTAACTGCAGTTCACAGCATAGAATCCAAAATGTAAGAAAATATGTAGGGTCAATATCCTCTTAATGTGATCGGTTTTACAATAATATTTATCAAGAATAGAAAAATTCCGAAATTATTGTTTTTGTTTAGGCACTGCAATATCATAGATTAAATGGTATAGGTATGGTATGTTTATACCTACCTACTCGCAACGCTAAGTCTAATAAACTTTATAAAGCAATTTAATTAAAATATACGATTGATGATTGTAAGAATTGACTTTGTTTTATCATTGTTCTTAACACAATAGATAGTAGGTACTAATGAAAATTGTTTTCATGTTTTAATATTATATTAATTCTACCATGTAATATAATAATGTGACAGACAAATGAATTTGTGTAGGTAATTAAAAAAAAGTAACGGCGGAGGTCGTTGCCATGCAGGATCTCCGCTGCGAACTGGGCGTGATGATGAAATTGTTATACCATTAAGGTGGTGGGAATTTCATCAGAAAGGTCTGCTATATAACTCACTTTGATTTACAAGAATTTGAATGTCGAACGTACCGTCTTAGTCTATAGTTCATAGTTGATACTATAACAAGTGAAATTTAAAGATCTATTTTTCATTATTATTAGTTTTATTTAGCTGGACTTTGGTTGAAATGAAGTTTTTAGTAAGTATTTTTAATTATTATTAAACCTATAAATATTTTTACCAAGCTGAATTTAACAATTTCATAATCGTTAATAAATAATAAATCATAATATATATTGTAATGGCAAAAAGTTTCAAGTCCTTATGAATATTTTTTTTCGAATTACAACAGAATAACTATACCTAATCGTCATTTTTCTTATAAATAGTTACAATTATCCTAACTACATAATAAATAAAAATTTTATTTTTAAATGGTCTACGGGTATAAAAATTAAATGTAGGTTTATGTTTAAACATTTTTATTTTGTAAGAAATCTTTTTTATAATTTTTAAGTTTTAAATAAATATTAAGACTATAAAAACAATTTAAAATTTTAATGATTTCCTATAATAGTTAAACGCTTATAAAAAAATTGTGACTTAGATTTTTGATAATTTTTAATTTTAATACATTTACAATTTAACTACTTACGAGGAAACTTGTAATACATTTTCAAATTTTTAATAACTAACAATATTTTTATCGTCATAATAAACCGAAAAAAAAACTAAAAAAAGATTGAAAATTTCAAATGTATCATTTGTATAAATAGAACACAAAAAGGCAAAATATTTTGTACTTAATATGCTAATATAAATATTTGGTAAAAAATTTAAACTTCTGCTAAAAGTGCAGATCACAGTGTGTACATTTTCTGTTTTACCTTAATTCTTTATTTATTTTTTCCCGACTTTTTTTGAAAAGTACCACCAGTAAGATTCACTTTGCTATAGGTACTACCCGAAATCATCATGAAATTTGATAATAAATTATTAAATATTCAATAAACAGGTGGCGATTTGTTGCGTCTTATCTGTGACAGCGGTGCACTCCGCTCCCACACACGGATTTATTACCCCGGTGATCCTGCCCAAAGTGCACGTGGCGTCTCCAGACGTGACAGTCGTCAGACAACCATACGTCGTACAACAAACTGAGCCCGTGTTCAGACACGTGTACTACCCTGCTGAACCGGTGTCGTACGTGCACTCGCATCATGTGCAAACCTACCATCAACACCCCGTCGTCGCAACTTACCAGACGGCACCGTACGCGCCAGCTGTCAGCTACGTCGTTTGAGCTTTGCCATTCGCAAGTCGTCATCACGAAATCCATCATCATCATCATATATTATGTTACGTAGGCATTATAATTAGCTGTATATTCACGTACCGGCAACATACAATATGATACGTATACCTACTGACGACGAGTACGACGAAAATAATATTAATTATATACGTATTTTATAAAAATTATATTATTATAATTTATAACATTGTGTTGGCATAGCGGCGCATAGTACCTATGTATTATGATATGTACCGTACGCATTATGTATGCGAATAATGAAATGCTAAAACGTTTTTCATTTATATTTTATTTACAAATACAATAACACAACAATAATTTCTCAACATTTTTTTTTTCGATTGACGGAAGAACTAAAATAATAATAAAATTAGATAATAATAATAATAATAATAATAATAATAATATTTTTTTATTTTGTGCGATGGGTCTAATTTAAACATGTATATATATATATATAATATGCTATGTATATATACACACATATACATTATATACGTATATATATATTATTTTTATTTGAGTAGGTAATAAACTTTATAATGAAATAAAATGTTCGATTAATTCATATATAATAATTTAATGATAACGATTGTACTAAATTGAAAACATAACCGGGTGGTTTTTTTTTTAAATTTAAAAACTTATTTCTAAAATTTCTAAGGTACCTACATGAGCACGACATTTTTCCGTATTTTAATAATAATGATTATAAGATAACCTAATAGTACTTAGAAAATATGTATATAATTGTTTTTTTTTTCAAACATATTTTACGATTTATGTTAGGTACTTGTGTGGCACACAAGATGACATAGTTTACGGTTGTCAATTTTATTTTTTCCAAAAGAACTAGAACTATTTTAATGATACTACATTAAGTTGTTTATCGTTAATATTAAACATTATTTTCAACAATAGTTTCAATGATTTCATTAGGAAATTCCGAACATGAACAAATATAAGACTAGATTTTTGGGGAACATATTATTTTTTAATGTAAACTTTCAAATTCAATATTCAAATAATTGAAACCGTTTTCCTAGACCACTTCAATACATCTAATGAATATAATAATTAATAAGATTTTATTTCATAGTTTGTCGTCGTTACACAATAACAATATATTGTCGTTCACGCGTTGACCATTATATAATATTATTTATTCTCAAAATGTTCAATGTACATATTAAGCATAAAAATAATCATTATTTACTTATCCTATGTGCTCAAACAAATTAAATGATTCGTGGTTTATGTATTCTGCATTTGGAGGAGTTCTAAATCTTTTTAAGTTCAAATATCACTAATGAGATCAAATGGAGAAATGTTAACAATTCATAATAAAATCTATTGAAATTTGAAAGAAGAAAATAATTTAAATGAAATTGAGCTTTGAGCTTTTAATATGTACGATTTGTAATATAACCTTAAGTTGGTGCATAATCATTAAAACAGACATGGTCTATATATCATATATATTTAAATATTTAATATATATAAGTCAACGTAACGTGGATAAAATTCATAATGCGTATCCCAAATGTATGGTGTCTAATAACAGTATTAGTAAAGATGGTTAAAAGAATAATTTACCATGGTGGTTGTATCGACGTTTGTATTTTAATTACCGATAATAATAAACAGCCCAAATCCGGTATATTTTAGTTTTTAATTGTGACAAAATGTTTCAGTTTCGTTTTAATTATTATGTACACGAAACAAAAGACTGTAATAAATTCTAATTTTATGTAATAAATAAAGTAGGAACATACCAATAAGGTAATGAGAATTTAAGAAATAATCTAACTTGATCATAAACATAATTTCTTCGACCCTCGGCCGGCAGATCCTTTCCATACCATTGGTAACAAGGACATCATAGAAATCCCCAGTTAGATTTTTAAAAAGGACTTTTAAAATTCGGTGATACCTATCACGTTCCTCGTTAATTGGGTATTTTTATGCATGAACATTTTTTTATAAATGATTGTCCCGCGTTTTTATTCATTTTTTCTCCTTTTTTTCTCCTTTTCTCACCATTGTCCTTGTTTCAAACTGCTCCTGATTCGACTTTTTTTTCCTTGGCAATGTTGACGATTCTCCCAATTCTCTAGGTTTCCATACTGGAGAACCTGTGGAGCAATATAAATAAAAATACCATCATCAATATCTCTAGATTAATTAATCTTAACAAATTTTAGCACCTAACATATATAATACAACCTACAAACAATAAGATATTAACACTATTCATTTATACATGTTTTAGAATTTGTTTACCCGGTGGAGTGAACTCTACCGTCATTCCCTCTTATGTTACTTTCATGAGTTCACTCTACCATAGTATGCGACCCATAGCCTTGGCTAACATTATAACGGGTCTAACCTATTCTCAGTGGGTAGCGCGATTTTTAGTAATCCTGGTGCAGATCCGTCTTACCGAGGTCCTGCACCTGAGGCGGTTGATAATTTTCTGGTTGTTGTGATCTTTCCACCAGTCTGGCTGCTTGGCTTCCAGTACTACTTGCTGATAATGTAGATGTGGTACTAAGCATTAAGTAGTTAGGTGTTTTTCCCAGACTACCGTGCATTGGAAGCCCTTTAGATGGTCCAGGTTGACTACTGCTATCATCTTCACCTTCGGATTTTTGTTCATCAACTTTTCGTTCTTCTAAAAACAATTCAATATAAAAGTATTATTACTAATTATTTATAATGAAATATAATATAATATGATATTTTAAAATATAATTAAATAATCTAATTGTGTTGTTCATTATGATTTATATGCAACAGCAGTTTTTTTTTTTGCGACTTCTGATTATTGATTTTGTCAGTTATGTCCTACGAATCACCTCATGATAAGATGTATTTTTGTTTTCCATGTTTTTGCATATTTTGGATAAAATGCATATTATTGCATATATTATATTGAATAAAATGAATATTATTGCATATTTCGATTATAAGAATGCGAAAAATGTATGTTTTATAGTATATTTTGTAATTATTGTTTATAATTGTATAATATTAATATTTCGTATTCAATTCTAGTTCTGCTGATTATAAAACTTGATTTTTTTGTCAAAACTAAATTTTCCAATTTTTTTAACATAAAATTCAATGTATTTCTACTATTGAATGTGAATTATAAATTTTATTTCTAAATTATTTTATTTTATTTCTCAATTATATTATACTAAGACAAACAGCCAATCACTAATGTACCAATTTCAATAAATTAATATATTTTTTGTAACAATATTTTTGAGTTTAACTTATAAAAATTTACATTTTTTTATATAATATTTTTTTATATACCTCTGTTTCTCGATCTATAATTGGGCAAAATAGTTTGTGTCCCTGCTGTATCCGTTGTAGAATCAGTCGACGATGTTCCTTGATTCCTTAACTCCACTTTAGTCAAAGTGCTTCCCGAAGAATGTCTTTGAGGCGGTTTTGGCGGTATTTTTTTAGGTTTTCCAAGTGTTTGTGATCCTTGTGCTAAGTTTGAAATATCAGGCGTTTTATTATCTTCTGATATTAGTTGTAAACCTTGGAATAAATTTCGACATTAATGAATACGTATAAAAAAAAGTACTAAAATAGTATTTACCTCCAGTATTAATTGTTTGTCTTCCTAATGTTGCGGTATTGCTTACTAGTTGAGCAGGGGAATTAGTAGAAGGTTTGGCAGTAGGAATGTTCATGTTTCGTACGCTTTCGCGAATAATCTGGCGTATAGTTTTTAAGAACGCATTTCTGAATTCGGCAGTACTAAATAAATGTATTATACTATTAATGAAAAATTTTATTCTGACAATAAAATAAATATTTAATATACCTATTTGAAAGGACATAAATCTTTTCTGCCCTTCTGTGGGATTGACTACGTAAATGGATCAGTTCCCACAAGAAATGTGTCTCCATATCTTTAGCCGAACTTGCTCTAACTTGTACTTCAGTTACTGGTATTAAAACTTGATATCTAATTATTTCCATTTCACTTTTACCCGATACACTCTAAAATAAAATAATAGTAGTGTAAGTATTCTTAAAAATTATATTATAATTAACTAATCATTTTAAACTAACCATTAATTTCTTCTTTTGTCTTAAACGTTCTTTACACAAAAACACTACCGCCGATTTGAAAACAAAACACATCGCATGTAGCTCTAGTCCTTTTTTTATTTTTCCAAGAAAATCAGATATGTTCAACCATTCAACTCCTCCGTAGTACAGTAAATCACCCGGAGACAAGTCAATAGACTACAAATAAACAATTTATGTATGAACATTGTATGTCAATCTTTTTTAATGTTCTGATAATAGTAACTTACTTGTTTACATGATTTTTGATGTTGCCTGAATAGGTGATCAAAGATTGCTCCATATTCTTCGTGTATCCTTTGCATTTCATTGATATGTTCAGCAACATTTTCCATTCCCTTTAGTGCTTCTAAATTATAAAAACAATAGCTAATAATTAGTTTTTACTAAAAAAAATATAATTTGAATATATAATTATTTACTTACCAACGAGGTGAAGATGTTGATCCGAATGAGGATCAGTAAGATTCCTTAATTGTTGTAGTAATAGTGGATATTTTAATATCCTTTGAATAGGTTTAATTAAATAAGATTCTAAAGAACAAGAATGTTGTTGCCGAGGATTTCTGGAGCATAGAAATTCTTGTAGTGCTTGATTGCCTTCATCTAAAAAATAAAACAACAATAATTTAAATTTATTTAGGAGCCAATCGGTGTTCTTATAATCACATTATAATAGTTTCTTACTAGGATTAAGTATTTTTTGAGCTTTTGAATGACTTGCACAGAACGAACTGTACAATTTGAAATGATTGACATAATATAAAAATGCGCTTCCAATTGAAAAAAGTATATTCTGTAATATAAATTATAATATATTAATTTTTAGTACCTATTTAATTTATATTTGTTCATATATTTTTATAATAATTGTACTTTAAATTGTTCTGGCTGATCAAATTTATGGAAGTTAGGTTCCTGGCGCACGGCTTCTTCTAAATTTTGTAAGAACTGATGTTGAAACTGAACAATTTCTTGGATATTACCAAACAGAACAGCTATTTCTGCTCCAGATAAAAATGTTTCTTGCTTAAGTGGTTCTAAATAATTCTCCAGTAGATTATTTAAGTGCTGTAAATATTTTTAATTTTATTTTTATGAAAAATATCGTAGAAAATATACAATCTGTGCATTTTATTAAGTAAGCAAATCTTAATTTTAAATGAAATTAAATATTTATTTAATATATTATTTGAAAAAATACTAAATATATTAATGGCATTTACTTTAATATATGATTTTTCAGTATCTACAAGTTCAGAAATAACTTTTCTAAGTTTTTCAGCATCCGTCAACTGACGGCCAATAGTTATTTGAGGATTTTGTATTGCAGAAATAACGGTTGGGCTAGTTCTTCTTGCTGGCTCTGGAGATCTACAGAATCCAGTAACTTCACCAGCACTCTAAGAGCAATAAAATTAAACAATTGAACATAATTGTTTTAATTTATGTCATTTTTATATTAATAATAAAACAAACCTTAATTAAATTTTCTATTTCAAAAGAATTTCCTCTAGAAGCAAGTTTTGAATCTTGTATCATGTTGTTAGTTTCCAATTCATAAATACCTTCCCTATCTAATAAATTGTAATAATAAATTTTATGTCAATAGTGTAAAGTGCAATGTATAAACTTACTCCACCCTGGAGCAGGTACGATCAGTCCAGATATCATTTCTTCTGAGATCACTGGTGGATCTGTAGGCGGTGGAGGACACACTAATGATTGAATTATATCGTCAGTAGCCTTTGATATAATTCTTGAGCCTGAAGGTAATTGAGGAGGTTCTGTTCGGGATGATCTCATCATCATACTTAAAGAAAGTTCTTCCTGAAGAGCCGATTCCAAGTACATCATATCTAAATCACTTACTATTGCACTATTAATCACCATAATCTCATCGCTTTTAATTAAACCTATAATCAATAAATTACAATATTTGTAATTTAAGTTTTATAGTAAAATATCAATTTATTTTGAATATTTAAATTAACTTAAATTACACTTATAAGTATTTAAATAACTGATTACCATTTTGAATAGCAATTCCTTTGTCTTCAACTCGACTAACATAACAACAAAGTTCATCTTGTCTTTCGGCATTTTCAATTAATTCTGCTTCTACGGAAAATCCCCACATATGATCTAATGTATTTCTTTCAAGTTCAACTTGATAAAGGATTTTGGCACGAACTTCGACAACTTCATGAGTATGTAACTAAATAAAAATAAAAATTGCTTAAATAAATTAAATTATACCAATATAAATTATGTTTATTTATTTTGTATAAAATGCTTACATAAGTTTCGATACTATCAGTTCGGTGAGGGACAAAATAATTATGGTCTTCCATATCCCGTCTCTTTTTTACCCTGACAAAGTGCTCCATAGGATTAAGTCCTTTTCTTGAACAAGATAATGCCAAATACTCATCAACTGTCATACCCTCTCGCAAATGTATTTGTACCGACTATAAAACAAATATACTTTTTAATAATTCCAGTTACAATTACACAAACAATTTATTTTATTTTATTATATAAAAATCCATAACCAATAATTTTTTTAAACAAATAAGTATATACGTTTTGAAAAATATAATTGTGTTGAATTGCTAAAAAATGTTGATTTCAAAATATATTTTTTTTATTTAACTGAAGAAAAATTAATAAATGATAAGTGTTGTTTTAAAAAAAATAAATATATTATGGTCATTAAAATAAGAATATTCAATATTTAAACGTTAAAAATAATTGAATATTTAAATTTAATAGTAGACGAAAATATGAATTATATTAAATTCAAAAGATATTACTTATAAGTTATAAATGTTGAATATTTACTTGATTATCAGGTAAGGACACTTTCACAGTCTTTTCTGGGTCCTCTCTGGATGTTGATGATTGCAATGATCTTCTACCTGAACTACTATTTGAACGAGATAAGACTGGAGCTTTTCTTTTGGTTGCGCCACGTCCAGCCAAAAGATTGTTGAGCAATGACGGAGAACGAGCGCATATAAATGCATGTAGCGAAGATACAGTAAACACACCTAATTTGTTTAGTGTAATTTTTGTGGCTCTGGATACACGCGTTAAAAGAATCTGAAATGTTACATAAAGTTATTTATTTTCATAATATTATTAATTAAATTATAAATTATACAGATATATTTTATTAATATAATTTATTAAATAACTATTTCTACGATAAATTCGTGTACAAAAAATAATTAGATAAATAATGTACAATTAAATGTACCTTGGGATTTGGAAGTTCACCATTTTGTAAACTAGCCATATAACATTTGAGCCGAAACTGTTCACAATGTAATCTTTCTAAATTCTCTTCCCATGCTAAAATTTGCTTTTTTATTTGTTCTTTAGTATCTGGATCCGTTAGCATTTCTACTTCTACTTCAGCCATATGTTTGAGTTTTTGATCCTGTAAAAAAATAATTGTTATTATCAGGTGTAAATATTATCTATACACTATTATTAAACTTAAAATTACATATTTTAAACTTAAAAAATTTACTGATAGGCATATTTTTTTATCATTTAAAAATTAAAATTAGCATATTATAAAAGAAAACATTTTTTTAAATATAAATAATTAGTAAATGTTAAATTAGTTTAATTATATAATATAGACAGACACATATATAATATAATGTATTATAAATATTGAATAGTAATATATATTCAATAAAAATATTTAGAACATATGTTTGTTGTTCATGAAATAATTATGTAACTTTATAATGAATGCTAATGAAGGTCATTTAAAAATATTTAATGTATTTTAATATTGTTCAATCATAAATAGTCATATAAACGTCCATCAATCAATCCTGATATGTAATTAGGTCGTCCGCAATAGTAATAATTAAATTATAAATGATAAATTATATTTATGTAGGTATATTAAAAGCAAAAACAAAAATAAAAATAAATTCACTAATAAATAAGAACTGATAATCAAGAACATACCGATAACAATATTGATTGGAAGTTCTAGTTATAATATTTGGTTTGTGTTTGAAATTACATAATTGCATGATTAAATGGCATAAATTTCTGTGATTCCTTAACATTATCAATCATATACTACTGTTAACGTGGTATTTAATTATATTATAAACTTATGCTTATCTACTATATTTACCTAATTATTATTAAAAACTATTAAATTATGTGTGGGAAAATTATATTTTCTGTTAAACTTCATAAAAACATAAATAATAAAAAAAGATAAAGGTAAATAAAAAATTGCACTGCGAAATTGTAAGAATTTTAATATTACAAATGACAATAGGTACTGTTATTATTTAATAATATAGTTTATTACATTAATAAAATACGTATTTACAAAAATGTTATCAACTTCGAATAAGTGAGTTAATATTTTTCAAAGATTAAATAAAAAAAATTTTCAATACAAACCGCATCCACTTGTTTTTCAATTCTGTAAATTTCTTCTTGTAATAAATGAAGTGTTCCTATTTTTCCTCGATGCCTAGCAAATGCTGCCCCACATGCAGAATGTATACTGTTCACCCAATTTTCCAATTCTACTTGACAAGGCGCCTGAAAAACAATACAGTTATTATAATTTCGATATTAAAAATGTATTTTTGTTTTTGTGATCTGCTTGTTTTTTGATTAATATTTGCTTACATTTTTAAACATACTCTATATGACTATATACTGTCATATTTTTAATTGTGAATTTCAAAATTTGTGAAAATAAACATCTGTGTTTATATAATAATATAACATTAACATAAAATATTTGCCGTTTTTTATATTTTGAGTAATAAGCATTGTATTACGTGTGCTAGTGGTGAAAAGCCTAAAATCTAGGTCAATCTCAATGATCAAATTTTAATCACATCTATATTGGTCTTGTGCAAGTATGATTAAAAAAAACTTTGTATCTAATTTAAAACAAACGTAGAAGATCAGATTAACTAACCAACTGAGTTTCTAAACTTTTGATTACATCGAACAACTATTTTATACTTCCAGAAAATAAATACTTTTTCATCCTGCTAAAATATATATCATAATATTTACCAATATATAATTTAATACAATTTTTTTTCTTTTTTTGTTATCATTTAAATAAATGCATTTTTAGTCTTAACATACCTGAAATAAATAGGCATCTCCAAAAGCTGTACTTAAACAAAAAATATAATCTCTTTTCGGATGTTCTGGAATAGGTTGCATGATAGCTCCGTCAACAATTATAAGGTGTTTTGGTGCTGCCTCTACACTTCGGCCTTCTCTAGAATCGCATGGATAAAACAGTAATGTAGTACCTTTAAGACACACCCAATATCCTTTCCAGCCTCTTTTTCTAGCAAGTTCGATTTGGTGCTTTTTTCGTAATAACCATTTTTTTACGCTCAAAAACCTAAAATTAAAAAACTAACAGATTAGAATTAAATTTTACATTTTATCATAAAAATTAAATTTAATAATTTTAAATAAAAACTTCCCAAGTATTAAATAGTAAGTGTTTTTCTTTTTTGATATTTCCTGTTAATGTACAATACGTTTTTTTATATAAAAAACTATGACTTTATTATATTTTATTTCTTGGTATAAAATATCTACAAAATATAGTAGTCACTCTAAATGTAACAAAGGCAGTATAAAGGTAAATGAGTGGCTCTCATCGAGTGAAGGCTACTTAAGACTAAACTGATTTTACCATAGCGTGTCAAGATATTCGCCATTACAATGTTACAAAACAATTTTAGAAGTGGTGTTGTATAATATTCAAGCGAATATACTAGGGTGACCATATTCATATAAAAAAGAGAAAATCTCTAAAACAGCTGTTTAATAATAATTTTTATATTTTAAAGATATTTTGGAGATAATTGTTCATGTGCCAGTTACACGAAGTATGATGCTATAATGGATATATTCGTGCAAGTCCAAAAATATTACAATGTACTACAATGCGTAAATATTTATGTTTTATGCTGATCACTGACAATAATGTTTGTTGGTACTCATCACTCGTTTCACGAACATTTTTGTTTATAACTTTGGTTTCGATATAAAACTGTAAAAATATTAATAATATATTTTGTATAGGTACATATTTTTATTTTTTACGCATATATATATATAGAGAGAGAGAAAAAACGAAACAAAAAACGTCCCATTCGGAGTTTCTTGGAAAAATTCAAAAACAAGACATAATGATCAATACAAACAATTTTAAATGAGTTGCATTATAATATTTAGTCATATTATACCACAAAAAATACAATCCAAGCTTTCATTTCTGACGGTTTAATTTTGCAGTTTAAAATCGTTTTTAAAACTTATTAATTACTTAAATCTGAATTTATTTTACTTAACCTATATATATAATGATAAGTTAAGTTTTTTTTATTCGTGAAAATTAAATTTAACTTCATGTTTGAATTTAAATAGAATAAAATAAAAACGATGAATTAAAAATAAAATAGACTAATAATTCTATTGTTGATGTTATAGGTGTTAAATACAATGTTTTGAATTGTGTAATTTTACTTAAGCTCTAAGGCTTTAATTATTTTGGTATTGTTATACACTTATAGAACAAATACAAACATATAACTCATTGGGTACGTCAACTTTTCAAGTGGAAATGTCTCTATACAAATCCTTAACATTATTTTTTACAAGGCTGTATAAAAAAAAAAAATTGAAAAGTCGTCATTTCAAATATAATATTGTATATAAATCTATAAACGCATAGCAACGTAGTTTTAGTAACGTTGACACAAATAGTCTACATTTTCATTGCAATGGTATATTACTAAGTAATCCATAAAAAATAAATATATATAAATGTAAAGAGAGAGAAAAAGAGTGATTGAGTAAGACAGAGAGAGGATGAGGAGACTGAGACATACAATATTCTACTCTACATCAGTTTAGTGGTTTCGATAGTCAATATTACATGAAATAAATCGGAATCAAACCTTCTGAAATTGACATAATATATATATTATATATATAAATATATGTACAAGCTTTAAAATGTATGAATTACTGTCAAAAATATATACAATATTCTTTTTTTAAATAATAGAATGACAACAAACATTATAACAATATACATTTATAAATGTACACTATATAAAGTACATATTTGTATGATTACATAAGTTAAAAATACAATATCATTTATTATTCACTTTTAAACAACAAAACGAAATCAATATTGTATTTTTATAATTATTAGTTATTACTATATTTATTATAAATATTATAATTTTAGCTTAATTATGTAATTTGTATATTTCATTATGTATAAATTAATATAGTGATCGATTTACATTATATATGTTGTTTGTTATAAGTGCTTATTAATCATTATGTTAGTTAATATTAAACACATAATTCATATAGTATTTATATTTTTTATGAACAACTAAAAAACTTAAAAAATGAAAATTAGTATTAAAACTTTGTATTATTTTTTTTCTTTCGGGAAATTATTAATAGAATAAAGAATATTTTTAATAGGATAATACTTCTAACAAATCTGGATCGTAACAATTTAATATTTTTATGGTACTTATAAAATTCAGGTAAGAAGTTAAAAAGATTTATTTTAACTGGAAGATACAAATTTTTTTTACTCAAAAATATATTATTTTTTAAATCTGATTTATGATTTTTATTAATAAAGCTACTTATTTTAATGAAATATATTGTTTATTTTGTTAATTCTAAAATTATTTTTGAAAATAAAGCATTTTAATTTATATTAATAAATACGATACGTATTACATGTATCGTATATTCATATGCATACAATGGTATTATAATATAATGGTAATTACATATCTTATTATTTAAATGTATTGAATATTAACAAATAATAGTATAAATGTATCAATAAGATCACTTTTTCGATACGATTGTGATAAGTTTTGTATTATGGTATTATTAATATTTACTATAGATATTAATTGAAATATTTTAAGAAAATATAATTAATATAGTGACTTATACAGTTTTACACAATTTTAGAAAAAAAAAGTAAAAGAATTCACAGTAATTTATCTTTGATGGTTTAACTATTTGTTATAATGCTGTATTTATAAATACCTTACTTAAGATAAATATATTAAATAATTTTATTTCATGAAAATATGTATCCAGAAATAAAAAGCTCAAAAATAATGCACAATGTGTCACTACCTTTTATACACGTTTATAAAAATAAATACAAGTAATAAAATGTTAAGTATTACATACAATTAAAATACACTAAAATATGAAGTTATATCTGAAGTATCTACCTACATTAAAATTATTAATTATTATATAAATTTTAGTCTTTTAGTTGAAAAATATTTATATAAACAAGTCGAATGTCTATCAAAGGAACAAGTTAAGAAAGCCCAGTCAGAGAGTGTGATAAATAATAAATTCTTGGTTACTAAACATTTCACTTTTATCAGAACAAATTATTTACAGTCTATGCAACATGTATATTACAATTAATTTTATTGTAAATATATATTCATATAAATTATTAATTAAATATTAAAACGAGAAATTTTACTGTATGAAAATCAAACTTAATTTTAACAAACTTTAAAATGTCACATGACTAAAGATAATAGATGTTTACGACAAAATAAAAACTACAGATAACTTATTAATTCTTGAAAAACGTAATAAAAAACAGTTTGATGTATCTAATTGGATATTTGTAGAATACTAGTTTCTTAGGATACTCATAATACAATGACATATAGAATCCCAACTTATTCACCTTATGTAACTTTACGAATCAAGATTAATTATTTCTACTAGTGCAAAATAAAAATAAAATAAAATGAAATTGATAGTAATAGTTATCTAATGATATCGATTATTTTCCTTCTACCTTTCATTTCTACACTGTTATTACGTTATATCAATTGTTACTGAAATTTTGAGACAAAATAAATGAGAGTTATGATGAAGTTAAAATCAAACAACGGTTGATACTAATATTTCCAAAATCACAAGGTGATACTGAACCCTTATTTTTCATCGACATCTTATAAACATACAACATAGCAACTCTGAGTATACAATTTAGAAATTACGTAAAATGATGATGATTTGTATTACGTATATATTAGGTATATAGGTATATTATATAACAAAAAAATGATTGTATATTATGATGTATGACAGAAAAAGAAAAACGTCAAGAACGAATAGCAGTAACTAAATCTTTTTAAAAAAAGACAATGTAAATAAATGACATATAAATATAAATTAATATTATTAGATGCCTGTTTTATTATAATTTCAAAATTTAAATAATTTTATGAGACTGCAATAATAGAATAAATTAATAAAAAAATAAAAAATAATACATAATAACTATAATAAAATATTTTTAAGTACATTTATACTAAATAGGAAATACTTATTTCATATCATCATAAGATTAGATCAGGAAAAAAATGGTTTAAGTAAATTTATTAAAATTATATTATGTTAATATATTTTTGGATAAACCATAAATAAGTTTATTTCTATTGAGTTAAAGTATTAAAATCTGTTAAGCGTGTAATTATGTTTTTACATTTTATAAGATCTGTCAATATTTTTAAAGTTCAATAAAAAGTGATTTTTAAATTTCATCAAAAAGTTCATTATAAAATGTTAAAATTGAATTTGTGAGACTTTTTAAATAATTCTCTGAGTTATCTTAAAATTCATTTTTAACTATTTTCAAATGCTTTTACGACGTAAAATTATTTTTGTACCATTTATTTATTTATCTTGTTGATAGTCGATAGAAATACGATCTGAAATAATGTTCCAATTCATTTTATTTTATTCAGTAAATAGATTTTTCCATTCAGTAAACATTTTTTTTCTATAAAAGCAATATTATAAACTTATTATGAATTAACATAATCTTTGACTTTTGTTCTAAATAAGAATGTTAGTTCTAGAGATTTAAGTCATTAACCCAACATTTGGGCTCATGTAATCAATATAATTGTGGAAACTTGAAACTGTATATTTGGTAGTATTCCAAATGAAAAAAAAAGAAGGAGAAAATGTACCTAATACTTAAAAGCGTCTATTCGTGCCGAGACTGGCGTCTTATCCGTTATTTATGAACGACGGCACTAAGAAGAAACTGTTTTATTGCTATGACCCCGTTCCATTTCAGGAGCTATATTTCTCTCCTACCCATACAGGTTAGGTTAGTCCCCAAAAGTTTTCCAGACGGCATGTCTTTTTTTTATTCTTGTGAAGTAAAAATGTAATCGTGTAAAAGCAAATTAATTGAGTTCAAAACTACAATCTTATACTGTATTTGGTGAAACAATTTTTTCTTATTACACATAAGGAACTTAAATTTATGATTTGTCGTACAATAACTTTAAGCAACCGTAAGCTCAATGACATAATATAATGTATTCCGAAAAAAATATTGTATACATTCAGTTTTGAAAGAAAGAGTAATGATAATAATAATAATGATTACCTCTATTGTTTTACTAATTAAAAATATACGTTTTATTGTAGAATTGAATGTATCTAAAAGTAATATGAAAAAACCTTACTAATTATTATACATTTGTTTTACTCTGAAAAGCAAAGGAAAGTTTTTTTTATAAAAATAAATTGAATTTTTATATTATACTGTATAATAAAATAATAATTTAACACATTTATTTATTATTAATTTTATTTACAAACATTTTTTGTTAACATATTATAAAAATATGTGCAGTATAAAATATAGATATTCAAGAATATTTCATAAAATATTATAATTTTAAAGTTAATTTTAATTCATATTATTTAAGTTACTGAAGGGAATAATATTTAATATTTACTTTTAAATTTGTACTGTACATTCAATTATTAAAATTTGTTAGTGAATAAATAGTTAAATATATACTATTGTAAAATATTAAACTAAAATATAAATTTAAAGTTATTATTATATTTAGACAAATTTGTGAACATTTTAATATTTTGCGTGAGTTACATGTGTGTTTTAAATAAATAATATTTAAAATAATTCTTTATTGTACATTACTATAGACTCTATAGTAGTATAGAGAATCCAAAATTTAAAATTTAAATGAACAAATATTGAAATATGTTAATTTACCTATCTACCTATATTATATTATGCAATGTACATCATTATTAATTCAAAATAGTCTATTTAAATAATAAGCACATTGCTTGCGTATTTAATTATTGCTTAATACATTTTAAACAGAAATACAATTATTTTTCTTTGAAATATAAATAATAGTATATTAAAATAGTTATATATATTTATTATATTTCATAGGTTAGGTTATAAAATACCTATATGGTATTATAATTGCTCATAATGACCTCGAGGAGCATAGCAGATACATTTAGGTAATCTGAAGAAAATTCAGTAAAGGTTTTTGTTAACCAATAACAAAAATTAATATAAAACGTAATGTTCATGATGATTACAATAATTTATTTGTTGTAACCGTAAAAGTAACATTAAAATAAAATGATCATTCTTCATTCAATTGAGTATTCGAGTTTGTTAGTTATTGATTTTAATATTTAATGAAACTTCGTTTAGCATCACATGATTTAATGAGCAGTGGGCACATGTAGGTATGCATTCTTCCGGCATTAGTCGTTATTTAATTATTCGTCCTCAACACCATTGTTCAATGTATTAGTATTTTTTTAAAGTGTTTAATATATTTTACTGTTTAAAGATATAATTTATTAAAAATTTTAAATGTGACAGAAAAACTTGTAAATGTAATTTTTCAGTCAAAGTATGTACTTGGATGATATAAAATTAAAATACTGATGAAAATAAGCCCTTAAGGCTTACATATAATTTATTTTATACCTAATCATAATTCATAATTTTTCCGAACATTTATTCATATACATTTTAAGTTTATTAAAAATTTAAAACTCATTATTATTAAGCAATATCATATAATGATTATGCATGAAGTAAATGGTTATGGTTAGCACTAAAAGTATTTTATCAAATGTGTTAATTTATGATTGGTCTTTGGACAACCATGTTGACTTTCGAATAATTCAAATTTTAATTGGGTGTAAACTGATGGATAAATATATTAATAATTTATAATAATAAAAAAATCGCACAACTATTAAGAAAATAGTTTAATTTATTATCTCATAATATAAAAAGATTATTATTACTTATTTTGTACATAAAAAATTGTTTATTTTATTTATTATAAAATATTATATATATATAATAATCTAAAAATAATATATAATATATAATAATGATTGCATTATTTGCATTTAATATTAAACATTGAAAATGTATTATATTATATTGTGATTCATCAAGCATCAACTCGCCTTATTTATCTTTTAATAATTTATTTATTTAAATTTAAATTTTTAGATTTTTTTAAGTATATTCAAGGATCATATTTTAAAATAAGTACTTCGATTTTTGTCGCATTATTGTGATACCAACCTATTTTTTTCTAATAAAAATCAACCTTGTTTATTGCAATTTATTATTAAATAGCTTGATAATTTTATAGGTAATTCACATATAAAACGAGTAGTTTAAATCGTTATAGAACACTCCTTAAATAGCATATAAAATCTATATAATTAGACTTATAGTCTTTAAATATTTTTTAAATTTAATAAATAAATAATTATTTTAAATTTATAAAAATATAAAATTTGAATTATTAAAGGATAAAATCGGGTACTAATTTATTGGTGTATGACTGTATATGCATATGAAATTATGAAAATTTTCATTAGTTTTTTCCTAAACGTAAAAGAAATAATAAAAAGCTCATGAGATCTATTAGTCTATTTAAAACTACTATAAAGTATTATAACAAGAAAAACATGTTGTTATAAAGAAACATTATGTAATTCTATTGGTGCACTCTTACCAAACAATTTGTGTAACCTAAAATTAATAATAAAAATAAAACTTTGATTGAAAACTAAACATTTTCAAGGATTTAAATTTGAAATCTAGATATAATGATGATAAACATACCACGTTTATAATAATATAGTCTATTACCTAAGTATTATTTATTAAACTTTTACTCGTTGTACAACACAGAATATCTGCAGTTATATCCGTATTATGTAACTATAATTAATATAATATTAATATTACATTGAAGATATTATTAAACCTAAAGTATTGTAATAACTATACGACAAATAATAGATTCTGTTTGTATAATGTACCTTTTTCATCATCATACATCATTATTTATATATATTATGATGGAACTAACCAGCGAGGCTAGATAAGCATCTGGTTTATGTTTACTAAAATGTGATTTTAATCTCAAAAAATATCTAAAGAAACGACATTTTTTTAACACATATTTACTTACCCTGCTTTTCTGACAGCTCCTGTACAATTAAACGAGGCAGCTGCAGTCCCTGTTTGTTTACCCCGGTATGGTGAATTTTGAGTGCTCTCTGCGTCGTCTTCATCGCTGATAGCGGTTGTCAAAGACATACGATCATCGTCTGATATCTGTAAAAAGCAATTAAAATAAACTAAAATGATTAATGGGTAGGTACAAAAGTTGTATTTTTCACTTTAATTGAAAAATATAAATTGGCTTAGCTAATTTATCTAGAATAACTTCAAGAATCAAAAAATATTTTAAAAAATAAACAATTCATAGGTACCTACTACGATAAATTATTTAATCGTATTTTACGTATCATAATATATATGTATTATACATAAAATAGATACAATCCTATGTTAAGTAGTAGAAAAATTAAATTAAATGTTTAATTTATTAATATGGAAGTCAAATGTCAAATACCATTGGCTACTGCCTACTTACTCAAATTTAAATTGATATTTGCATTTTAAAAGTAATTCTAACTAATACTTAACTATATTAAATAATTATGTTTAAGTTAAATTGAATATCACACATTTCTACAAATTCGATAAAGAACATTTATATGTCTTAGATATTTACAATTAATAATATAGTTTAAAAAAATTATAACATACATATAATTAGTAGAATAGCTAATGAGTCATTAGTAATGACATTATAGGCACTAGAATAAATAATAAAGTTTTATTTTAAGATTTATTATAATTAAGGAAACAAAATAAATAACTTAAACATTTTTAACATTGAAATATCTTATAATAAGACTAAAACTTATTTCGCCCAATTTAATGAGTACTATGTTGACTCGAGTTCAAATAAAAATAAATGCAACTTTTGATATATTTATTTTGCCCTAAATGTACTCATGGATAGACATAAAATTAAGAAGCCGGATAACAAACAATCATACAGACAATAGAAGTAGGAAACTAATCTTGTTTCATTTATTAATTCAATAGCGTGTTGTTATATCAAATTCAAAAGAAATGGTAAATCACTATATTCAAAAAAAGGTTCTAAGAAATAGTTCAGTTAAAACCATTTCTGCTAATATTTCTTCAAAATTGTTCAGTATTTGTTCATGTTCATACACTTAGAAAATTACTAAGATAAATCGAAAAATAATCTATTAAAGTCCTATCTACACTTTATTTCCTGTCTATAAACTACTATATGTAACTCTTTAAGCACTCTATCTACTCCAGAAATTAAAGACAGAAAAATAATACAGAATAAAAATATATATATCATCGTAAGAACAATTCCATTTTTTCACCACTTATTTGAAAATTGAAATTAAAATTAATTAAAACGGGTCTCTTATTTTATTTCAATAAATTAATAATGTAATGTAAAATAATAAATAAAATAAATTCTAATAATATTAAACATTTGAATAATATTGTACTGCACTTAGTGACAATTATGAAAGCTCTCAATGTTTTATTTTTATTAATTCCTTATGGAAATGTTAGTAAAAACAAAATTTAAACTTTGATTTTTTAACTGAAAAAGAACTAGTGCGATAAATCGATACTACTTATGACATATATTTTTGGAAATTCATAGTAGTCTTATTTTATTTTTTAGTGATTAAATAGCTAGATAAAGAATTAATTTTAGTTCTTTCGTATAATATGTATAATCTAAACAATTAGTTAAAAGTAAATGGTTTCATATTTAATCGTAACATCTAAATTTAAAATAAAAAATATTTTATTAAAGTAGATAATATATATATTTTTTTAATTAGAAATAATGGCTCATTAAATTATATGAGGAAAAATTACAATCTTTAAGATAGAAGAGGACCGTTATTAGTTTAATAATGATGAGTATTTTTTTTGTATGTGTCAATATTCAAAATTGAGAGTGGTTTCTGGTCTAGTTTATAATTTGAGGGTGAAAAATTAAATATTTTCAGTTCTATTCTAATTCATTGAGGTAAAAAAAAAAAATTAATGATAAACCTAAATATTTGTGAATATTAACATTACACAAAATCGATTATGTTTTTTGATGTATTTCAAAAACGAATAACCGCAGAGACTTGATATTTTTCCAAATATTTGTATTACCGATTTCTAGACACGAAATATTTTTAAAATTATGTTTACTCTTATTAAGCTATTTATTGTCACATACAATTTTCCAAGTTTCTTCGATTTATAATGATAACATTTTTTCTCTTAGTCAAAAAATATGAACGTTTATCACTCTCTTCAGTACTCAGAATTTTTACTTTTTACAATTTCATATTAAGGAATTTTAAAAATCCTGTTACAATTTTTTTATAAACGTTAGGAGTTTAAATTTTAAACTTTTAAGTTTTGGTTTTTGTTTGAAAATGTATTAGAATCAGTATTAAATATTTTAAACAAAGTTTATTTGAACATATTACTAACGAATAACGTGGCTTTTACAAGTTGAAATCATCTGATACTAATCTAATTACATACTATTCTAATGTATGTATTTTTTAACGATTAATGATCATCGCTGGCCATACTCAAAGAGTTAAAATTGTCAATGCCCATCAACATTATTTAATGTTATTACGTAATTTCTACAAATAAATTAATAAGTATGCTTAAATTCTGTACATCCGTACATTTTAATTATTTTAACTGTTTACTTAGGTAAATATCTCAGACGACTGTTAATGAATTCAGAATGATATTAATTATAATTTTGAATAGTGGCGTTGTGTAGGACAAATATGCTAAAACAGAATAATATCTTGAAATATACTATATATTAAACTTTGACTACACTATATCACTATTAATGGGCAGTCATTATGTCGTTTTTATGAAATAAAAGATTTAGTTATCATTCTATCCAAGGCCCTATCTTTTAAATTGCATATAAACTGGATTTATATTTTATAGTAAGACACTTAAAGAACCTTAAGTTTTATTTAACGTAGTTTTCGGAATTCTCGGATATTAACTATTTAAAAGTGTTATACTTTGCACTAGTCTGTTCGTTATTAATGTTTGGAATCCTAGTTAGGTAAAATTAACAAAAATATTTGAAAAAAAATCCCAAAAAAATGATTCCGTTTGATAATTCATAAAATAGGAACACAAAATTGTTCTTTTTATATTGAAATGGATGTTAACATGAAGTGAAGTCATCAGCAAATAGGTGTATAATGGTTGATGAATAATTTATACATAATTTATACATAATACATATACCTATAATTTTATCAACTGATAACTTCTTAGATCTATTGGAAACAAGCATTATGCGGAAAGTCACTTCCTTTAATTCTAGTTTATTTTCCTTTTATCAGACTCGCTTAATTATATTATGTGAAATAATCCTATAAAGTACATTAATCCAGCAACAAAGTTAAGAATTTTGATTTTTGGCGTTATTATTATTTAAAGTGCATTAGTTAAAAATTATAATAATTAATATAAATTATATTAAGTGATGTATTGTATTTTATCTTATAATGTTTATTTAATATTTGCATTCTGAAATTACGTAGCAAATTTAGTTGAGCTTGTATAATTTTAAACTGTTAAATTTTGTTCTTTTACCCGAGGTGTATAAATAAGTAAACGAATAAATTTATAAAACATAAATGTATATTATATTCATCTATAAAACGAAAAATAAATTATTTAAATAATAGGTAGCTATTTTATTTGAGTAATTATTCTTTTTCTTAAAGCTATAGAATATGATGTTTTATAAACTGTTATTTATTGCGAAATTATACTAGAAATTAAACGTACATTCTAGTATACAGCACTCCCATCCGGGAGGCGCTGTTTGTATACTCACTTAGTCACATTAAATACCTATAGACTCTCACCCCACTAGTTGTAATAACTAATAACTATGTACATACGTCACGGTGTCTAAACGTATATTAGTTTATACCTACAATGTACACTGCATACATGTATGTATCGGTTACATGATAGAATGCTGGAGGAAAGGGGTGTTTTTGAGGATTATCGTTTCTACAATTCTGCCAGGATATTATGCAAAACATATATTATGTACCCTCTCCGTGTTCTATATTTAGAACTATTCGGATACATATGTATGTGTAGTGTGTACATATTAATATTATATTTGTATATTATGTATCGTTTGTCGTTATTTTGTATATATTTTTATCAATTACAATACAAATTGTCAACATTGCACCGTTATTACCTAACGGTAAGCTTTTTACTTAATATTGCGTCGTCGGCGAGACAGTATCTTGTTATTGTTTCGCAGTTTTGTTTGCTCAAATATTGTAACCACAGGACGTGGGTCAATGAATTATCATAATATAGGTACTATATATTATAATAATGTAATTCAAATAGCGTTTTCAGACACCTAAATATGTGTGTCCACTGAAACACGGAACGTTTTAGAACTCAATACTTTCAATATGTTTTTAAGTGCGTTAGTGGAACATGAAATCATAATCTGGGACATAAGTTATCTTAAATTATGTATCCTATGAATGCGTATCACATATTATTTTTTAAATTAGAACCCCTATTTTTAATATATTTTTTAAGTGATGAATTTTTTGATTTATCCAAATTATTTTAATACATCAACTTGTTTCTAAACCTAAAATGTCCCAAACAATAATTAATCAAACGTGTTGTTAGCAAGAAGCAAAATAAATAAAATAAACGTATTATTAAAAAAAAATTAATGTAGAATTTTGTCTGTTTGAAATCTCGATAGCAAAAAATACATTTATTTAATTATGTAAGTAATAATACATGGTAAATTGAAATAAAATAATAATTAATAAATAACAAATTTAGATTGATAAATTCTAATTGAGTCGTAGTTTACTGTTTAGACTAGAGCACTATACAATATCTACTATATACATAAAAACAGTACAAGTGTTCTTGTTTCGTGTTCCAAAAACCGAATTTACGAGTATAAATATGTATATGACACCTAGTGTTTTCTGGTTCTTTGGACATACAGTATATATTCATACCATGTGTATGCCTATCTGTATATTAGAAAATCAAGTAAATATTCGTGATTGACGGCTGAACAAAATAACTATCTTTATCTCTGACCTCGCCGTCCACAACGAGTGTACATAAATATAACAAAATATATTTTGTATAATATATATTATGCATCAAACACACAAATCCTATATTATATAAAAGTTAACACCTACATAATATATATAAATATATTTATTTGGACATTTGTGATTCGTTAGTTTAACATCCGTATACTGTCTCTTATTCGCTCCGTCTACGTCTAAATATTAATACTGTCGTTGCCGAAAACTGGAAAATCTATCGCCACAGCTGTCGTATAACCCTCGAGGTGATGTACAACATTTTATGTATGTGTGTCTGTTTGTGTATTTTTAGTGGGGGTGGTCTCACAGCCTCACGGGATTCATCGGAGCCTCTGGGTCGGGAGTCGTTAAATATTCACCGAATCATCACGCGCCGCGATGACACACATTCAACCTTCGCATCAATATTCGTTCACGTCTAGGGACTTCTGACGTAAATTCACCACAGCCACAGTGTGTGTACGTTCATTTTGGTTTGTATATGTATGCAAATGCCTAAATATAGGTATACCAGGAGGTAGGGATGGGGAACTCAAAGTTAAGAAAGATTTTAAAACTCTAAAATCTATCAGGTCAAAACATATAAAGCGAAAAAATATTTTTATGGACAAATTTTAAGCAGTAAAAAACAAGTATAAAACTACGATAGCCTGATACGAAATAACACATAAATAACCAAACTGACTGACATAATCAAATAAAAACTTATTACTACGTATTAGCTATGAGCGTATATTTAGAAATGTAATAATTTAGTTGCAGTTCAATAGAAGATACGAATTAATATATACAGTTTACGAACAACGTAATTTATAAATAAAAAATATTATAACTAGATTTTCTATTATTTTATGAAATAATTTTTATTTTTAGACTTTTGAGTTTCAAATTTAAAAATAAAACACGAGTCAGCTAATAAAAATAATACGCATACGGCCCGCGAGCTACCAGTTGCCATTCCTGATATATACGACTATTATCTGAAATCACACTGTACCTCATACAACCTACTAACTAGTTCACAGCTTCTTATCCAACACATCTATTGCGACTACATTATAGCTTTCATATGACCTGACACTAAAATATACATTCATTATATGCGTTTAATAAATGTTTAATCATCACAGTCGTCAATCGACACACGCACAGACGGACCGAATAACAAGACGGCGTTATAGTTATTGTGTTTGGTTGGGTTGAATTAGAAATGCAAAGCCATAAAACCCAAAATTGCATAATTAAAAAGCAAAATAAATAATCTAGTCTGAATTCAGTACACCTTGATTTGACCGTGAGCAATAATATTGATACTAAAATAAATAGTAAGTTATTAAAATATCAAATATATATAGTTATTTCATAATTGAAAGATAATACAAAATGTTTTTACGATTTAATAGTACTAGACCGTTTCAAAAATAATGATTTTGAGTAAAAATTTATGAAACTTTTGTAACACATTATAAATTAGTATATAAATTTGTGTATAAAAATCATTATTTTACGTTAAAAATAAAATATATATACAATATATACGTGATATATAATACCATTATATATAATATATAATATATTTAAAATATTTTTATTCGTAAAAATAACAAAATGTTCCACTCTCTGCTAAGTATCCAATAACGAAGTATTATTACTTTCCGCTAATATTAATTGTTTATTATTCTATTATTCAAACAAGGTTATATAATAATGAAAATAAACCATCATAATGATAAAAATATAAAATTTAATATATTATGAAAACCTAAACATTGATAAAGGAAAATACAATAACTATTTTTATTTTATTGTTATTTTATTTATTTTTGTTGTTGTTTTAGTTCAATATACTTATACTATGGGATAGCCATTGAATATTTTATTTTAAATTATTTTTATTTATCCACATAATATTTTTTAAGTAAGGTAGTTCAATCTTGAAAAAAAATTAAAATTATTTAACCGAATAAACAATAAAGTTGGAAGTGCATTAAACTGAAAAGAAAATAACAATACAATTAATTTAATGAGTATAATAAATGATTAAATAATTAAATATAATGGTTAGATTTATTATTCTTTTATGAAATATAAATTAAAAATTATGTAAAAAGTTAAAAAATTGATGCTGTTTATTAACATTTTATTAATTTTTATCAACATTAATATACAATTTAATTTTGAGCGTGTTATAACAACTATAATTACTCATAAATGTTTAGCAGTAAAATAATAATTTTAAATTATTCAAAATACGATAAAACGTGATAAATATTAATTCAAAATAATTATTTTTAATGTACGACTGGTAAAACATAAACAATCACTATTAAATTTACTTGAATATTTTATTTTATGACAATTAACAATAGACTATTGAGATAAACTATACAACGGTATTAACATTTTAATTATACATATACATTTAATAATTACTCTGTATTATAAAGACGATAATGCATTTTTAATGTTTTTAAACTTAAGCCAAAAATACAAAATTTTCATTAGTATTAATACTTAGTAGTATAACATCGTTAAAATGTTTAATATATAAACCAGCCATAAACCGTTTTTCGAATTAACGAAACAATTTTGATATTTAAATTAATTTGTTGTGTATTTGTAAATTCATAAATTTAAAATTTTTTGAATTGTTTTTGCTCAATTCCCTTAGCTATAAATAAAAATATAAATATAAATTTAAAGTTTTAATTACCTACAATGTAGGCCTTACATATTCCACTAAAATAAGAGATATATAAGAATTTAGATAAAATTAAAATACAAAATGTTTTTATTTTTATTTTCATATATTTTTATTTATTAAAACCACCTAAGATTGTTAAATAAATCTCAAAATGTCTCTAATCCTATAAAAAAAAGATAGGTTAACATGCCTAGTTTTCACTGGTTTAATTTTAGCCATTTTCTTATTTCCAATGTCTTTTCCTGGTAAAAATTCATTTTCGTTATTATTATTATTATTATTATTATTATTAATTAGACGTAATAATAATATGCAATAAAAGTATGGTAACACGGCGTTTTGGATAGTCATTTTACCTACATTACTGTCCTGTAGTTCGTTTTTATCATTAATAATTTAGTAAGATTTTTAAATTGAATGATACCTTGCAAAGATTTTTAATATATTTAGTTATTTATGACGAGACAGCTACAGCTTCTTATTAGGTTTAATATGCAGATTGGTATTAAAATAAGGCATTTGAGTGTTTATTATTGTATAATTCACACGACAGAAATATTTTACACCATCTGTATGTGATATTGGTTTTAAAATTAATTAAAATAAACAACTTATCACACAATTGAAAATATTGTTTATTTATATTCAAGACAATAAGCTATTTCGACATTAAGAAGAACATTTAGGACAACATAGATAAATACATACTATGCGTCAATAACAGATTATTGAAATAAATATAGCTCATAGTCTCAGAAAAAATAACAAAAATGAAGGTAAATAGTTAT
This sequence comes from Schizaphis graminum, assembly GCA_020882235.1. Lineage (NCBI taxonomy): Eukaryota > Metazoa > Arthropoda > Insecta > Hemiptera > Aphididae > Schizaphis > Schizaphis graminum. Next base: position 93,387,294 of record CM037032.1, read on the forward strand.
TATACTCCTTACGCATACTACTTCTATATTAAAGAAAAATCAAAAAATAATATTTCGAAAAAAATAATGTATTCAATAGAAACGTATAAATAAAATACGAATATAGTCACTGTGTATAATAAATATTTTATACATTTTTTTTTATGACTGATTTAAATAAGTGCTTTTAAATTATCACTGTCATGGCGTAGAAAAAAACATTTCGTGATATTATTTTCTATATTTATAACAAAAATGTTGACATAAACGGAAATTCGGTATATCAAAATGAATTCACTTTTAAGGGTGGCTTCACGTAAAAGATATTCGTGCGGATTAAATCGATTAAAATACATTTGCCCTATCAAATATGCCACGTCGAAGTACAAAATCTGTAACACTATTAATACGTATGCTGTCTAATAAAATGTTGACGTACGTTTAGTATAATTAATACGTCATATTATAAAGACATAAATTACTGATTAACTATAATGATATTATTACATTTTGATTTAGATGAGTTGATAAATTATTTATTTTCGTATGAAATTCATATATTAAATAAAAAATATAGCAAATATAGTTATTACTATATTTTTATTTCTAATAATTTATTACGTTTTTGTTATACGTCAATTCTTTCAGTCTTATAATGTTACAATTATACGATAAAAAACGGACGTATAACGTTCATTTAAATATTTAAACTTAATACTGAAATATAGATCAATCGTTGTTTACGTATTTATTTATTTCATTATAAACCCATACAATTAAACGATAAACTATTTATATCTGTAATAAATGTAATAAATTATGTAAATTCGAATTGAGGATAACAATATGGTATATGGGTATGTGGTGAATAAAAAATTAAATAATCTTAATATTAATTAAATATCTATTCATGATTAGAAATAAAATACTGACCATACGTTTAAAATCGATTTATTTAATACATAAGCAACAGCATACTCTAACAATTACAAATATGAAATTTGATATATTATTCCAATAGTTTTTATTAATGTTTACTTAAGAAGACGTTATATCCACATAAATTGTCCCTGTTTTCGATGTCTTACACATCAGTACATTATACCAAATTTGCGTTCAGCAGAACACATTTTATGTTGTTAATTATAATATTTGGGTTAATTTACGTATTATCAAACATAAAAATAAGAATATTATCCAAGTCGTGTCATGTGATTTTAATGATTATTTCGTTTTAAAGTGAGTTATGATACAATAATAAATTTGAATGGAATTTTATGGGTAGTATGAGATGTTTGACTGTTCTGATGTATGCTTCCTATTTACAAAAGTAAGGTAACTTACTAAACTGAGATATGATTTTTCTATACAACGATGTAATATGTTCATAAAATCCAATAATCTGATTATCGTCTATGTACTATTAAATATGCCTTATGTATATACGCTCAAAAATGTTAATAGTTAAGTATGAATATAGTTTCTATATTGATTATATTATTATTTACGATTTAAGGTATGCACATTGCACACGCATGTATTATATGTTAGAATTAAAAACAATGATATTTAAAAGTAAAAAATATGATACAAAAGTATTTATTTTGAAAATACATACCTACTTACATATTTTGATATTGCGATGCACTAACAATAATAATAATGCACAGTATATAATAATTTGAATCCATCATAACTATAGAATACTCTAGTATGATATTATTATGTTTAAATTTCTCTTCATTCGTATAAAAACATTAAAATAGAATTTTTAGACTCACAGACATTGATATATACATATTTCGTTTTGAAATGGAAAATCTACTAAATATTTCATTCAATGTCAAACAATGAAATATTCTTCATTGCCACGAATTTATTTGAAAAAGTAAATAACACGCAAAGTAATAATAATAATAAGAGGTTATAGGTAGTAGAGTAACAGAAAAAAAAACAAAAAAAATATTCTAATCTCGACGTTTTTATTGTAATAATAGCCTTAGCTATACGGCTGTACGGCGAAGGTTGTAATATTACAAATGTCCCTATTGTTTTAGTTCCGGCTGCATGAGATATCCGGCGGGGCGGAATAGAAAAGGCTTTTCTATTAAACGTTTTTAATTTCCGGACAAAATGCCACATTATAATTGCCTCCCATGTATACCGTCTCGCCATCGCTCCGTCACCGTGATTTGCGACGACACGGCGTCGACGTTGTCGTCACCGACTCTGCGCCACAAACTTTTATTACTTTTTTATTATTTTTTTTTTTTAAACGAGCGTGTATAGCAAAAACTTTAGTCGTTAAAAAATCACCATTGAACTTTCTCCGACAAACGTGGGTTCACAATATTCTTGTCGTCTGACAAAAGCGCTGTCGGAATATCTATCGCGCGAATTCGGAAAATTTATGCGAATTAATTTTTGACACCCATCATAGACGTGTTTTGAGTTATTTATTTATTTTTATTAGCATTAGACACGTAGTCTGCCTATCGCGTTAAAACGGTCAATACAAAAACAATACTTATAACCCCATCCACCCGGGTGGGAGGAGGTGAAGGGGGACACTGCAACTACCACTAGGATCCGCCACGTTACCTTTTTGAGAAAAACTCTGTTGCATATGCCGGCCGTCGTTTTGCAGTGCTTGTGCCTGAACGGCGTGTTGCCCCTGTCCACGTCACATTCGAAACTAATGGTACGCGCGCCACGCGAGAACGGCGACGTGGCGTGCGGCGTCACCGACGCGGCCGGTCGCTGCCGGTACGTCGATCTCCTCCTGACCGTCTCGCTGTCACTAACCGACCTCCGGTCGTCATCGTCGTCGTCGTCGTCGTCGTCGCCGTCGTTGCCGCCACCGCAGCCGCCACAAAACCCGTCACTAACGCAATCGCTGTCGTCGTTGTCACCGCTGTAGTCGTCGTCGTCATCGCCGTCGTCGTCCTCGTCGCTGCAATAACGATTGTGACCTCCGCTCAAAGCGGTGCCGATAAACGTGAACAACTGTTGTACGTGCCTGTCGAACTGGTCGGGCAGACTGGTGACGCTGGCCGTGCAGTTGGTCGCCGCGGCCACTGCCAACGCCGAGTCGGCGGCCAACACGTCCGTTTCGAAGTGCACCGTTTTGGTGTGTCGCGACTGTTGCGAACGGTGCTGCGGCGGCTCCTGCCGCCGGTATTGTTGCTGGTATTGTTGCTGGTGTTCGATTTGTTGCTGGCGTTCACGTCGCTGCTGATGTTCGCGTCGCTGCTGCTGGTGTTCGTGTTGCTGCTGCGCCGGCGAAGAGTTCGCGTCGGCCGCGGCGACGTCCAACGGCGGTTTCGGCCGGTTCGTTTCGACCATTTTCATCGGCGGACAGCGCGATTGCCGTTATTCAGTGACCGCCGCAATGCGGCAGTTGTGGTGGTGCACGCGCGGCAGTACGGCCGCCGTTCGGCATTTGACACGCGCCGACCGCCGTCGCCGGACGCACCGCAAACAATAACACCACAACGACGCTTCCCGATCGTCCATCGTCGCCCTTCTTCGGTATCGCTGTCCCCGCCGTATACTCTATTGTATTATTGTCGGTACTATTGTACCGCCGTAGTATCGTCGTACCTTGCGGCGGCTACGGTAGCGGCCCAGTTGAACGTGGTGACGTCGATGGCTTTATAACGATGCCGATACGACGACCGCCACCGCTGCGATATTGTTGTCGTTGTACAGATCTGCGGAGGGACGAAACGTCATGTCGATCGCGGCGACGGACTCCGTTGTCCGATGACGTTAACGTACGACGTCAACAACGTTAACGCGTTCGACGTGCTGTCCAAAATAAATACCGTAACATCAATGACGTAAGAGACGGATCACTGTTTTCGTCATCGTCCGCTCGCAATTCACGACCATAACGAATTGTGTTGCCGTCCCGTCTACGCGGTAGTGTGTGATCGGTGCACGTCCAGTATCAGTGTTTCGGTGCACGGCGCACGACGGTGCGTTTGTGACGATGGTGTTGCAGCCGTACTGAGTGGACTATACACTGCGGGGAGCGCGACGCGATCGTTCAGCTTCCATTAGCGGACTAGCGGTCGAGGGTGTATCACGAGGGCGTATTTCAGCGGCGTTCGCAGCGTCCCGGCGCCCGGACTGCGCCCTCTGGTGTAACACACATCAAAAGGAAATGGCCCGACGAGAAATGTGTATTGAATCCGCACACGCGTTTGCCGAGTGAAATGAACAAAAAAAAAAAAAAAAAACCGTGTGTGCGTTTGAGTGTGTGTTTTGTGTTAATACATATAATAATAACGAAACGCGAAAAGGTTCTCGGATATCGCGGATACTACACATCAAGTAAGCGGCGGAGAAAAAAAACGATTAAAATAGTATAAATGATTGAAAAGTGGGTTTCGAGTATTTTCCCGTCCGTGTGTTTGATAATTATTGTTATTGTCAGTTAGTAAAAGAAAACGTGTATTTTTAATTACATCATTCCACGTTATGTTATGGGAATGCCTCGAGAAATAATAATAACCTACTCCTTTGATGTTCCCGTTTTGTAGAAACATTTTTCAACCGTAAAATACAATGTGTAGACGTATAGTAAATATTAGCCGTGTTAATATTATCGAACGCGAGATACCTTTTAAAAATTTACATTTTAAGTATATTCCGCGGCATATGTATCTGTTTCGTTTAGTTCAGTTTGTCGTGTATCTTAAACATTCCTCGTCGGTAAACGGGATTTGTTAAACATTAAGCAAGCCGTATAACTCCTTTGCATACAATATATTATTATAATATGCTAATATGCATATAGTATCGCTGTGTTACAAAATAATACGGATGAAATATAAATATCCATTTTTTTTCATGAATAAATGTAAATGTACATACGTATTTCATGTTTTTCTTTATATTTTTCCATATTGTTTAAGACAAGTTTATAAAAATGTACATATTAATAATTGACGTGAGATACAAACGACGGTAACAACGTAATAGTACGGCGTAATCAAAAACGACAAAATATGTAACTATGTATATTGTATAATGTATATTATATGGTTAACCATAAAATAACACAAGACTGTATAAAATGTATTAATAATTGTTTTATTAAAAAATATTATGCAATAATTAAATTCGTTCTTTGTAATAAAGCTTTTGAAGAAAAATTCAGTTGTAAAATTGTTTTTAATAATTTTCAATTTGCGGATACATGCTTTACTGCATTTAAACTCAAATTGATTGTTAATCTATATAATAAGTTAATTATTTTTAATTAATTACTAACTATGTAATAATGTTTTATTTAAATTTGTTTTTAGATTTACATCATATATGATAAAAAAATTGGCATTTAGTGTAACAATACTAAAAGTTTACTATAGTAATATATAAAACTAAACCACTGTTTACCAACTTTCCTATGTATATAAAAGTAGGAAAAGAGCAGGTCCATTTTATAACACCTAAAGCTATGAGTTAAATTTAAATTTATTTTCATTGTTAACATTTTAAACCTTTCTTAACGACATAAAATGTAATACAAATTTTCTCTACAATAGTACAATACCTTTCCAATGATGTATCTATTTTTCCCCACCATATATATATATATATATATATATATATATATATATATAAGTAAAGTTATATCGGTATATGACAAAAAAAAAGTACTTGCGTCTTAATTATAGATAATAATCATAATCGTGTTATATAAACGTTACATATATGGTGTGTGTGTGAGAGAGTGAGTGTTGGGAGCTTAATTTAATTTGTATCGTATATACATCGTATAGTTTGACTGTATAATATTTGCACATCGTTAGTCTGTTAATTGGATACTGAGAGAAGTTAACAAAGTTACTGAGTATGCGTCAACTGATTTATGAAAATACTCAAAGTATCAAGATACAATTTAACTCATCAATTAAAAAGTTTAATTTACTTTAATATCGTTCTACCAGAATGCTAAAAATATCATATAAACATTATTTTTTTTTTATTATTAAATAACGAACCTCATTCATTTTACTGTGATTTGTAACTAAGGTATGACAAATTGAAGCTTGGTAATCCAAATATTAATAATTATTTTTTATAACCGTATAAAATCAATTTAACTTAAATCAAGTAATCTGCAGATATACCTATTCAAAAAATTCAATGTTGTTAGTCGTATTTTGTACATAGTTATTTACTTCGTTAGTAAATTTGTACCTATATGACTTTATAGCTATTATTATACTTCATATCAAAGATACTTACCTAAATGTCAAATTTAAAGTAAACAATTTGTAATTAAGATTCCTATTTAAAAGCAATATTCGTTTTAATTAATTTTATATTAGGAAATTTAATATTGGTGTATTCGAAATTAATAAAATCAAAAACTACTAGACTGTTTTCATTCGAGGTTATATCAATAAATTCCTTGAAACTCGGAGTATTTGTAGCTTAATTATTAAGCCTCTATTGCTATAAAGTAGAAAGTAGAATATATTTTTTTTTATTTAAATAGTTATTACCATTGGTTATAGATTATATTAATATAATAATTAGTAAACATTAAAAATATAAAACATCAAACAGTGATTAATTACATAAACATTATTTACAAACAAAACAAAGTTTTAAATGAACTATTGAACAAAAAACAATGTATTTTTAAATAAAAATGTAATGCAAATTACGAACTCAACGTATGAAGTAATATATAAGAATAATATTTAAAAGATTCACACATGAATTAAATAGATGGTAAAATACCCTTAAAGAATGCATACAAGAGAATTGTGAATTTGTTTTATTGAACAATCGTCCTAAAAAGGTGGTAAATATCTTTGCAGTTTAAATTTAACGGAGTTTAAGACGAGGAAAGTTCATGGACAATCAAATGAACAACGAAATACATGATGATAGCTAGTTTACATATATATATATATATATTTTGAAGCTAGCTATTTTTGATTAAAAATGTGCACTTACCTCTGACGACGTAAGGTAACACAGACGAGAATCTGTGCTTTCAACAGAAGTCTGTTGTGTAATTCCACTAAAACTATGTCTAGCCTCTCTTTCAGCCATATAATCCATTCTGGCACTATCTTGTCGTTCGAACATCCTGCAAATAATGTATAATTAAAATTATAAAAAACAACTGACTGCTTTAAACAAAAATTAAATGTTAATTGGTAGCTTTAATGACTAGTATTAACATATGTATACATAAATGTCAATGTGTAATAACTGTGGTCTATAAATTATAGACTTAAAGACTAATCAGCCAACTTTGATGAAAATTGCAGAAATTTTTTTTAGAGATACATGGTATGATACAGGAATATTTAGAATATTGTTTGAACTAAATCTGATTAGTTGTACCAAATAAACAATTTTTCATATTTTTGTTCATTATATTACATATTAGCTACTATCACATATCAGATATATATAAATTCTTTATAACATAAACGTAATTTTTAATAGTTACACTAAACAGATCAAAAAGTTAGATGGATGTAAAAACATTTATATATTATTTACTATACGTTTTAAATTTAGTGCAAATCAGTCATAAACGTACAATTTAAAAAACTGCATTTCAAGAATGTATTGTTTGATTCGTTTTACTACACTAAAATTTTTTCGATCATTTTTAATATAATTTATAATTAAAAAAAATTAACTAATTATTTAATAATATTATGAACAAATTGTAAAGTAGTTAACAAAGACATTTTTTGAATTTAAAACCGTGGTTGTCGTAACATTATTAGAATTATATCAAATTGAAGAGAACAAATAATAATTAGGCATTTTTATCTATTTGTCTAAAAAAAGTATATTCAACAATATTACGCTCTTAACCATCGAATCTATTTTTTCCTGCAATTTATACAATTTATAATTAATAAAACAAATTTCCCTAGTTAGGCATAAATATTTTAGAATGTTGTAACAGTATTAAAAAAATTAAGGTAAACCTTTTTAATTTTTAATAATTTGTGAACATAATATTATACTATTATCAATTATTTTCATTACTTTTGAAACTTGACACTTAGCATATACTGTGAAATGAGAATAAAATTTGAGTTTTGTCCAATTTATAGTTGTTAGTTATCAATTTAACATTTTATGATCTTATATCAGATCACAATTAAAAACACAATAATTTTCATAATTATATAAAAATTATATCTATTAAATTTGAATAAAACAGTGTTAGATTTCTATCATAGTTTTCTGGTAGTAGTTAATAAAATTGAAAAAAAAAAACAATGTTAAAACCTATGTGAAATATCATATCTTAAGTTGTCAAAATAAATATTGTAATTATTAATTTAACTACCTTTGTTCGAATAAATCATTTCTATTAGATTTGTATCCATTATCTGTCATAAGACTGTTTTCATGTCGAAGTGACGGTAAAGACTCCCAGGCCGATCTTTTGTTAGTCCTTGTTGGTGGAATGTGATGATGAGCATGATGTCCGTCAAAAGAGCTGTACGGAACACCAGTATTCGATGCACTACTACCCATGGTTGAAGATCCGCACCGCCAACCATCACTATGTCTAAACCATTGAGCTCGAGCAGATTCATTCCAACAGTTGGCACATCTATTATTGCTAAAATTATAATAATAAATTACTACGTGACGGTCAACGTGATGATTCATCTACGAACATTGTATTTTGAATACAATCAACCATATTAATTTATATATTGTCGTTTTAGGAACTTTTTATAGTAATAATATTAGTTATTATTTTTTTTAATGATTTGTATAAATATTATTATTTTGTGTACTAATTAGAGTTTAAACATTAGAATATTTATTAATACTATGACTCTGTATCTAATAACTAAGTTATTTTATGATTGAAATTCTACGTCACATTAGCGTTATTCGATATCTAACACCAACACTGGTTTACACTGAGCCTTTATTAATTGCTCTAAATTCACAAAGAATCTGGTTAAATTAGACTATTTAACATAATTTATTATAATATAATATAATGTAATATATACAGGTTTTCTTGATAAAATTAAAACTAGATAAATTATTATTTTAAATTACTTTAGTTTTTTTTTTAGTATATTAAACCATTGATTATTAATTATAAAAAAAAATGTATTTTAATATATAAATTGCTAATATTACAACTTATTTTACTATTATTAAAACAGCACTGTTTGCTGAAAATATTTAATTTATTTTATCATTAATTATTTTTGTACATAAGTATTTAATACCAATATACGAACGTTCATATATGAACGATATGAATACTTTGGTTAGTACAGTTCAAAGTAGAATTATTTCACTGTAGAAATAGATAATAGCTGAAAGTCAATATAGATCTTTTAGAAATATTAAAGATTATTGTAAAATACAATACTCGGAATATACGTAATAATTTGGTCTCACAAATAATTCTGTTAAATTACAATATGTACTACTAAACATTTCTTTATTGTTCATTTAAATATCTATAATGCCGTCAAAATTTGAACTTCAAATGCTAATAAAAAAAATTGTGGTTATCTATTTTTTGGACTTTTGAGTTTTTGTCTATTTTAAATATTTTTTTGATTGCTATAAGAACATTTTATGTTGTATATTTTATAACATAAAATCTTATCCAGACTTTAAACCTTTGAACAATTATTGTGTTTCTATATTTTTTGTTTATTTTTTAAAAACACTGTTGATTCAATCCTCATGGATTTAGCTTACTTAAATTAAAAAAAAAAGTTAACTTTACACATTTTTTATGAGGATTTAAAGTCTGGATAAAATTACATACTCAAACGATAAATAACGATTAGAATTATTTTGTTATGATCCAAAAATATTATTTCTTGAGAATTATTATACTTTTTAGGAATATTATAAATTATTCTATACACAATGATATTTTAAATTATATAAATCAGGCTTACATTTCTACTAAGTATCATTTTTCATTTAGGTACACTGGTATATCATTGAATTCAAATTGAATACATACATTAAATTATTACAATAACCCGCTCGATTCTTACAGTACAACAAAGTGGTATCCTCATTTACATATTTTTAGTTACAAAATCATTTACTTTTTCTCGCGATTTCGACGAATTTGGTAAAAAAAAAAAAAATAGATTTTAGACACTTACAAAAAAATTATTAACATGTTATTACGATCATTTTTAGTAGGATGTTAAAACAACATAATAAATAAAACCATGTATTTTTTAAGCATTTACCCTTATTCAAAATTTTATCATACAAAAACGAAAAATAAAGTGTAATATTTGAAAATTGATTTATTAGGTAACATTTCTTAAAAATGTTCAATCTCTACAGATATTAATTTTTGAATTATTACCAAAAAACAAAATAGATTTTTCGAAAAGTAAGTTTGTATAAATATTACACTATTCAAAAAATTATAAAATATTTTTAGTTCCTTGTATTTTATATTTAAATATAAGTTTTAAAAGTATTTTTTCCACCCCTAAAAATTTATACCGTGTTTTTTTCTGATAGTATGTAGAATTAAATGTGTTACTCTTGATATAAGTTTTTCTAGAATGCAAACAATTATACAACAACTTCTTTTATAGTTACATTATATAGACAGTTACAAGTTTTTATGAATTAAAATTGTTTTTCTTTATTTAATATGCTTTGATAAAATCAATAAAGTACATACTACTATACTAAAGTTTCTATAGTTTTCACGCTAATTTTCATTGAAAACACTAAAAAACTATAGAAGGTAATTTTTAACTTATTCAGATATAAATGAAATTAATTAAAATAATACATTATATTACCTATTCACTTTTAAAGTGAATATGTTACGAGTTTGTGAATTAAGAAATTGTTTACACCTGTTTATATTTTTTAAAAAATATTTATTTTATTAAATTTGTTCTAGTTTTTAAATCAGTTATTACTAACATGGTTTAACATGTATAATTTGTATGCACAGATGTAACGCGTTAGTTAAATTTTACCTAGAAAGTGCATGATCAGATAAGTAACCTCGTTCTCTGTCTCTTTCTCTAGCTGCATCTTGCCGATCACTATAATAACCCTCTCTCGTAGCACTGGATGATCTTTCAATTCTATGTGGAAGTGTAGATGATCTATTAAAGCTCCCTCCAGCACTCATTGGTCCTAAAAATAAGTACGTAACAATGAAATTATTTTAATAAATACAATATGCATGCGTCAACGGTGATAAATTATAGAAACAATATACTAACGCCTTCTAATAGGATACGGACTTCTTGAATTTAATGGGGGCAACTTTTCTGCCATTTCTAGAAATTTAACCATAAATAAACTTTTGTAAGTTAATAAAAGTTATTATTAAAAGTTACCTAAATTTTCCATACTCTGTGTTAGTAGTGCTTCAAATGTGTGCAAGCTATAACTCTCAGCATCCATACCACGTGCTAAAGTATTTCGTAAGTGCATTTCATATTCGAGTAAAAGTCGACTAGTTGGTGAGCCAGGAGTACTTGTTGCTTGATTATCATGTTTTTGATAACGTCCTAAAGTTAAAAATATCTTAGTATATTTTATTTTACAACAAACTTTATATTGTCATTAATGTTTCATAGCTTTGTTGCTTTATTTTATTTTATTTATATAGTGCAATTAACTTCTAAAATATAACTATTATTATTTACTTTTTATTTAATTAAACCTATTGTTTTTTTAATTTGCAAATATTTAAGCACTATGCAGTAATATTATTTTTTATTAAAATTATACGCATGGAAAGCACACAACCTATTTTACTTGTATTTGTAGTTTTACTGTAAAACTTAAAAACTGTATTTTAATACACGACAGAGCCCTCTAATTATTTTTCTACCTATTGACCAATTGTTCAGCATGCTTTTTGTTTCCCATGCGTACGGACCTGATATACCCTTATTGTTACTCTGTTCCTGGTCGGAATTACCATTGCTCGAGCTAGGTGTCGTTGCATAACACTGGTTATCAAACATAACGTTATCGGAAAGTGGTGAAACGTCTCCACCATGAGTAGGCCGTCCATTTCTATCCAACTCCAAATAAAGACCTCTTGGATCCCTTACTTGTCCATTTCGACCTATATCATATGATGAGCGAGAACCTTAATTTAAAAGTAAAAAACAAAATTAATTGTTGGTTTTATTTTTACTTTTTAAAATATAATTATGACTTCACCTGAGTTATTAAATCGTGAATTTCGATGTTTTACATTAGACTCTGGTTCTGATGCTGATTGTTGTCTTGGACATTGTGGCATAGGAGGTACCATTGTAGACACTGATGATGGTTGAGTGTAATAACTGTATCCACGTCTTCGATTCATTTCTGGTGAAGTAACAGGACTTTCTAATGATGGCATTGGTTTTAATGTACGTTTCATTGATCCCATATCTAAATTATTTTCGAATTGTTCAAATTAAATTAAATTCAAATACAATTTTCTTTTAGGCAAAATAATTGTACGTGAAATAATGAATAATATAAATAACAAAATAACGTTTTGATTAAAATCTATCACACTCTATAAAAATTCAGTTATAACTCACTGTCTCTATATCGATAATCATCTCTGTATGATTTGTTTTGATTTCTTGAATTTTTTGAAGCTGTTGATGATTTAAACAAATCTGACTCCACATACCCTTCTGAATAGTCCTTAGAGGGCATTCTTGGAGTACATGTGCCCGTGGTAGACGTAGTCTTAGCACCAATTGTTTGCACTCCTTCGCTTTTACAACTTTCTTGTTGACCCTATAAAATCGTTTTATATTTTTTATGTTTGATTAACATCCAATTTTTTTACCTGTTCTGTTTGTGACCCAGTTCCGGTAATGTTTAATTTTCCACCGGGCGTGGCAGTTTCTCTGTCTCTCGTATTTGAGCTTCGGGATATGGTCTGTTTGGACGTATCTTCAGGCACTGTTGTTTTATCAGCTTCCGAAGGTCCATCTCCAAGTGAAAGTTGTCGAGTATGAGAACGTGGTAACGTAGAAGCTAAATAAAATTATATGATTTTTTTATCTATATTATGTGATAACTATCTAAAATGTAACAAACATCTTTCTTTATTGTATCTCGGATCTTGTGCCCTGAGTCTATTAAATTGATCAGCTGTCATGCAAGTACATTGTGGCTCCCTTGATCTACTAGGTGAAGTTGGTGTCGATAGTGGTTTCTTTCTCACTTTCGTACTTTGCCTTTTCGATGTATCTAATTTTAAAGAATACGATGAAGATGATTTCCGAGACAATTTCACAGTTGGAGTCTATAAAAAAATAATATTAAGATTAATACCTATTGTTTATTGGTAAACCATGAATGTACTTAATTTTACTTACGCAACATTCTTTAAATTGTTTAGCGTCTATTGGTGATGTGAAATTTAAACCCCAAGTGTCATTGCTATGTGGTTCTTTCCAATACGCAAAACATTCTGAAGCTAACCCTATTTTTGTGCCTAAAAATAAACACAATTTGTTTTAGTATACGTATACAGTAAAACCTCTGTTAACAAACAGCCTTTAATAGCAGATATATTAAATTTTTCTTTAAATGATCTGCGTGGCTAGGCATGTATAATAAAAATTAATTGTGCATTTATATACTAATATACCTGGCTGAACCAGGCGAATATCCATGATTTTTTCCACTTGACTGTTGTAAGCAGTAATATGGAATATATACTCTGGTCCATCTTGTAAGCAAGTAATATTTACAGGGACGAGATCTTCGGATATTTGTTGCCATTTTATTTCTTCTCCTTTAGCACTCACGTGAAATACTTCAGCCCATAATCTGAAAATATATTAAAATATATATTTAATACGTCAAAAAATTAAGTGTAACATACAAACACACTAAACAAATTACATTATCAAGTAATATTATCGTAAAATAAAATCATTGATCTTCAATAATGTTATATTCTTTATTCAATACATGTTAACATATACCTATACCTATAGTACGTAATATAATATACAATATACCTATTTTATATTATTAAGAAAATTAGTTTTCACAAAGAAGTATATTTATAAAACAAAAGATACCTTAAAAGATAAAAAAAAATGATCTTTTTAAAGATGGGTTAACTTTAAAATTCGAACTATTATATTTATTTTATTATTCCAAAAAGTATTTGATCTCTATTTTGGATTATTATACTTATATAATTATAAGTAAACATATAGTAGATTTTGAATTTAGTACCTACCTTGGAAGTCATCATTTATGATGATAAATTGATAATACTTACTATACTATCTGTTATATGAGTAAATAATATGAAACTTGAGGTTGCCAAGTTATTTTACGAAGTATCGCTGGGAATATTAGAATGAAGGATCAAATGACTAATCCTAACATATTTTTTTAAAGTAATATTATTTTACATAAAAAAAAGGGCCGTTTTTAATATAAAACTTTATAAATAAAGTATATCAAGCAATGTTTCATAAAATTTCTGTCAATATATAAAAACTAAAATAGATAAATAATTAAAATATCTATAAAATTTAATGTATACGAACAGAATACACCTATATAGCAGTTTATTTAAATAATATATAGGTACCTTATAAATTATAATCGGAATTTATTATTTATTTTACTGTATTAAACTAATAATACTTTTAATTATTTTATTTTATTATACAATATAACGTATTTTATTAATTTAATATGTAATAATATTTAAAGTAATTAAAATGATAAATATTTATTAAAATTATTTTAATAAAATTGGAATTTATAATCTATTGAAAAGTGCACCTTTCTTGAAAACTGAAATACTAAATCTAGATTGTTAGATTGAATCTTTTCTAAATATTTTATTATATGTTGTTATATCTATACTAAATATTAATAGGCAACTTAGAACTTCGTAGCAATTGAATCTTTAGGGAGAAAACAGACTTTACACAATAATAATTATCTTCTTCAATGTTTTATGACTCTTTAAGTTTTCATGAGCTATTGTTTATTCTTATGTTTACCATGTACGAGTAAATTTATAAATCTCAGAGATTCATTATACACTAATTAATAATTCTTTAGAAGTTTTAAATGTTAATAATGGTTTGATAATAAAAATATTTGATAACTAAAAAATAAAATCTAATTTCATTGTATACAAATAAGTATACGATTATTATACTATTGTAATAGAGTTTTAATACTTATAAAACTTAATAATGTAATGTATATTTTCATTGTATTATTAAATTATATGTCAACTGAATATAAATAAAAATTAAAACATTCATAACAATATAAATATATATATATGTATATTGTATATATATAATATTATTTATTATAATATTCAAAATGATTTGATTTATCAAAATAATACGAAGTTTAATTTATTTTTAATGAAATTATTAACGAAAAATACTTAAGAAGATGAAACTTTCGAATATAAAATAAGAACAAACACGGTTGAACAAAGTCAATTGATGACTGGAAATAAGAAAATGCCTTCAAAATGTAGTAAATAATAGATAAATAAAAATAATACTATTTTCAATATTTCTTATTTATTGAGTCAACTTAAGTTAGATATGTATATAATATACAGTAAAATTAGAAATATGCGTTGTAAATATGATAGTAATCTCAAAATATTAGTATGAAAATCGCACAATTTTTGTGATATGGATTGCAAATCACTGCGTCTATTTCAATATCTTTTATAATTTTTTTTTTTTTTTTTAATATATGCATAATATTTATATATGTATAATATATATAAAGTAAAAAATATAATTATAGGTTTTATTAAAAAATAAAACATATATTTTCTACGAACAAGATTAAATGCATTTTGTACAATGATGAATACCGTTTAAATTTTGTTTCTAAGAATATAATTACTGTAATTAACATATCAACTTAAAATATATTTATTTATTTTTTTTTTTTTATATATTAATAGTTTGTTATGTATCCTCGTGGAAATAACAATTTATGACAATTGTTTAAATATTTTGTACTCATTAACACTTTTTTTCGTAATGTAATTTAACAACAGGATAGAAATAATTTCCTTTTCATATAATAAGTTTGTGCTTTTTTAATTAATTTAAATAGATCTCATTTAAAATTTTAGAATTATTTAAGTTAGGTTGGTCAATTAATGATATATGAAAATTATATCTATAATATGATCGTTATATTTTGTTCATCTAAAAGTTTTATTATGTACTCGTACATTACAATAAAAATAAAATGCACATTCAACGCATCTATAGAACACTATGATACGATTGATACGTATACGAATTTTTGTATTTGTGTATACTTCATTATAATATCATGGTTTACGCATTTTACAATAATTTATTTACTATATAATTTATTTTGTATTGTTTTTATGTTAGTAAATATTTGAGTAACTTACGGTTTATTAATTTATTTTATTTTATTAAATTCATTAATTTATACACTTATTATTTAATAAATAATAAAATCACCTAAGAAGATGACCATCTCTTCTTCTCGATGAGCTTTGGAATGGTCCGGCAACGTCATCGTATCTGTATGATTTTTTGATTAGAGGTCCGCAGGAGCTCAGTTTGTTGCCCATGTCCAACCCCTGCGTCTGTTCTGGTCACCAACCTCCACCGTCATCCCCCATTCTCTGTGTATAAAACAATATTATGAAATATTAAACTTTTGCAAATCTACATAATTTAAATTTCTAAAAATTCACAAAATTATAAGAATTTAAAATTAAAAAATAACTCTAATATAGTTATGACCATTTAATAAATTAATTTAATTTCTAATTTTTAACTTGATGTAAATTAAATCAAAACTAAAATAAATAATATTTGTCATTGATTAATAATTTTAGTATAAGCGTAATACAAATTATTTAATTATTGTATATTTTTACCTCAAAGTATTTTCATCTATAAGCATTTTAATACAATTATGATACTAAAAAGAAAAAAGGAAAAATAATAAAATGTTATAAAAATTTTCTTTAAGCAGTATAATACGGAAATAAGATATAAATTTAAATAAATAATATAAACATATTTTTATCAAACTTATATAATTATTATGTTTGCTTAACAATAATTTGAAACTATAAACAAAGGTTTAAAAAACCTCAATAGCTTATTAATGTTTTTGCATATTACATAAAATATGACAATATTATATGCAACAAATAAAATAGCACATTGTCGTTAAAAGCAAATAGGAACCCATTTCGATAATTCTTCTTATTAGGAAAAAAACTGACCCGATAGCGTTTATAATAAACCGCAGCCCAACGAATCGTTCTGGATGCTTTAACAACGCCCACGATCGATGGGAGTATATATGATTCCCGTGACGTCACAGGACCATATCACGGTCAGGGCTACTAAACATTGTAGGTGTATTTATTGCTCTCGCTTTATAGTAATTTAAACGTACACTATGCGAATGTGTAGCGTAATGTTCATAATAGTGTACACGAAATTAAAACGCAGCCGTCTACTAAATACAGATATTACCTATACACATCATTATAATATAATAGAGTAATCGATATAAAAGTCGCACAAAAACACACAATAGTATTACATTTATGTACTTTATTAATGTTCTCATCCTAACAGTCAATTGAAATCTATTGCGGTATACATAATAATATTAATGTACACAAAAGATTTATGATCAAAGTCTTATGAATAATGTTCAGGATATAAATTATTCAAATACGCTTACATTTTAAACACGAAATATGAAAGCAAAATCATTTCTACCACATTGTGATATTAATCCTAACAGTTATAAGAATATAAATAATGGTATAGTAGGTAATAATAAAAGTATTAATATAAAATTGTGTCTAAATTTCATGAAAAATATCAAATCAATTGTTTTATACTTTTAAGATGATTTTACATTTATTATTACCATGCTAAAAAATAAATAATAATCACATACAATCAGTCACATACAGTCTACAGGTATTAAAAAATACCTTTTTTTAATGCTCTATGGTAAATCCACATGAACATCACATTAAAATAACAATATTATCAATATATATAATATTTCTAAATTTATATTAATCAAAATTCAATAATTTAGTAGTTTTTTATTGTTTGATTACTATAAATGATTTATCAATATTAAATTAAAATAATAGTGGTTTAATGGCCAATAAAAATTCACGAATTTAAAAACAAAATAAATTTACGTGATTAATTACATTGGTTGTCAGTGGCGGGTTCAAGGACGGACAAAGGAACCTACCCCCTTCCATTAAAGTTATATTATATTTTTGAGGCCTAACATCAAATCCTAAATATTATGTTAACGAAATTATATGATTTGATATATAATAATTTAAAAAATTTTGGCTACCCCCCCCCCCCCCCCACCACCACCACCAAAAAAATTCTAGATTCTCCATTATTGGTTATAATATTATAAAACAATGATAAATAATTTAATTAAATAACTTAATATTAAAGACCATAAGACATTTAGATTTATCATAAATAAAACATATATTTTTTACTTTTAGCTTCCTATAAGTTTGTTTGTATTATTATTATGATCTTATAAAAAAAACTATTGGTCCTAATTAAGGATCTGAAAAACATCGCCAAAAAATTAAAAATTAATTTATATACTTCACATCTATATAGGTACGTTATACATGCCTTATATATCGCATTATTGTCTGCATCACGAAATAAAATAGTTTTCTCTACATCATGTCAATATGTATACATTTATTGTAATTACGCAATCTGGATATTATTTAAAAAATATATATGTATCAAAACTATTTTTACTTCATAGTTCATAACTTGTTCCATCATTTAGATATTCGCGTAGGTATAGTGAAACTTTAAAAATCAATATATTTTAACCAAATGTATACTTGACAAATTATTATTATATATTATTTTATAGATAAACTATAAAATCATACAATAATGTATTATTTAGGTATTCATTTAATCTATGTTAATTTTTTTAGAAATCATTCAGTTTTTTGACTAAGAAGCCGGTAGAATAATAATATGAATAATATGATATATTATTACAATAAAACAATAATTTTCACTAAATAGCTTTACAATTGTTTGGTATTTGATAAAATGATAGAAAATAGTATATTATATACGTATTTAATGAAATAGTTCAATCTCATTCTATAATCCATACATCTTAACGAAATTTATGAAATTGTTAAAAACAAATTACGAATTTAATGAGTATACATATTTTATTTTATATACATTATGGATGGCTACCTAAGATGTAGTTGGTTGCTTAATTTAGCAATAATATTTAGAAATATATTATATAATATGAAGTGTTATTGGCTACAAAGGTTATCCTTTACTAGACACATCATTCAATGGATGGGGTGATTATGGCCATAGTTAGAGAGATGAAGAAGAACGTAGTTAAGAACCAATAATCTGGTAATCTACCAGGAATCCTAAAATTTACCTCTGTTAGAAGTTCAGGTGCATCAATGGAGCCATTAACAAATTTTTTGAGAAAGTTTAAGTTGACTAACACTCTTCAATCCGATAAACTTGTATGTTTTAAATATCATAAAATTGGGGAATAATCATGTGGTTGATGCTCGATTTTAAGAAAGAAAAAATAAAATTAAGATATTTGCACTGAATACGTCTCTAATAAGTATAGATCAGAATAAATGGATCCCAAGTAATTGACCATATTAAACTATAAGCTTGATAGCGGCGCAAAAAAAGATCTTTTGAAAGTACACGCCTTACATGCGTACCATATTAAAATATTATTTTTAAACCCAAATAAGCTGTATCAACAAAAAATAAATACATGTTAATACAATACCATTATACTTATGTTACTTATTAATATTTTATTTATATTTGATAAAATTGTGTAATATGTAGATGTATACTATATATTATATTTACACCTATATAGAAGGATACAAGTATGTTATTTTATGTTATTTAATATTGCTATATATTTTGTTTAATATTTATAATCGTATTAGTTCTCTTTTGAATAATACAAATAATAATAATAATAAACCCAAGAATTTAATACATATAATATACAAATATGTATAAATAATTCCATAAAAAAATAATAAAGATCATGGTAGAGTTTACATAATATGAATGTCGAGTTAGTAGTTACACGAAGCCAAGAGGTTATTTTGAAGAACCATTGAATAAATGAGCAAGATTTTTTCTATTATTTTGAAAATAATAAAATACATAATCCCACAGAGATATAAAAAAAACATAAGATATAGTCATGATAATATGAAAAATATATAATATCATCAGTGCTTTCGAAAACTTGTTGCTCGATAATTAAAACCGTACGCGTAGCATACATTTCTTGAACAAAAAAGTATAAATTATATGCTAAAAACATGACGATTCTGAAACTAAATTTTATTATACAACAGGGACAGATATTAAATGTCCAGTTATTAAGTAATCGTTGAGTACGATAAGTATACACAAAGAATATGGTATACCCACTCCCGTACAAATTGTACATACTGTATATACATATACACACATCAATCGGATTAAAAATCCATCCAACTGCTCGTTGCGTAACGTTAAAGCTATGCAAGTGTCCTACCAAAACCATGTAAACCTTTCCTACTCAGCCGGCATTGGTTGGGTATTATTTCATTAGGTAATCGTTAGCAAATCAAAGTTTACTCGAACACACGCACGTTTCGATTCAAACGCATGCCATTTATTACATATTACGAAACATTTTATTCTATGTTTAACGTATGGGGAAGTATAATCGTTCTATATACAACTACACTACTTGAACCCACGGGATATATATGAATAGACCGTCGATAAAGCGTCCGTTACGTTTAATACGCTAATCGCAAACGCGCATACTGGTAAAGAGGAACAGAATACGATTTTAGCAGCTTTCACGCGATACCGCGGTGCAATACGAAGCGTGTCGAAATCAAACGCCGTTAAGGCAAATTACAACAATTGGGTCAAGCTCAACAAAAACTCGAGTATGATGAACTCACACGCACATAGATGCATATATATATATATATATATATATATGTGTGTGTGTGTGTGTGTGTGTGTGTGTGTGTGTGTGTGTGTGTGTGTGAGTGTGTGTGTGTAATGGGATCTTGTTATAAACTTTATCGGCGTCACTCGTACACGGACGTGGTCATCATGATAATCGTACATGTGACGTGTTCCGTACGCATATTATTGCAAATTTACAAACACACATATAATATATCGATATACATAATATATTTTATGTACACAACATAAGCCCACACGCAGTAGTGTACTCGAAATGGTGTATAATATAATAGAAAAATAATATACGACGTGGACGTTCGCGTAGCGGCGCCCGCGCGTCTGCAGTGTACCGAAATAATAATAGTAATAATATTCGTACAGACATATCATTGGGTTTGTGCCGAGGACGCGCGTGCACCTGAATTGCCTATCTGACGCGCCGCGTTACCTTTGCGAACCCCTACTACGCGAGATCGTTGGGTCGGTCCGCGAAGTGGGACCGGAGACGGTATTACGGGGAAATCGGCGAGAGTGTTCGTCGTTCAGTGTGTGCCAAAGTCTGTTTTGGCGGTCGGGTGCGCGCTCGCACGCACTTACACACACACACACTCTGTAAACTTACACTAAAGGTCTCCTCGGGCTGACAAAAAAAAAACAACTTTCGCACACTGGTCAACCTACGCTAAAGTAGTAATCCGTGTACACGCATAGACACACACAGGCAATATGCATTATATATGACGTGTACATAATTACTCGTGTGAAGAGCGATGCGCAAGCACGTAAGAGCCCTAAGAGCCCCTTCTGCAATTGACATCAAATGGGTCGCATTCATGTCCTAACGCTGCATTCGATGACGACGAGTTAAAAGACAAATGCAAACATAATATTACATACAACACATCCCTATACCCTCGCCCAGTATACCTGCGATCGCCTGGACCTGACGGACATCTGCCTGTCGCCATGCGACGATGTCGACGACGACGACCGCATAGCGCTCGGATGTATGCCCATCGCGTAGTAATGAAACACCGACACCGTATGATCACGACGACGACGATCAACGATTGATCGAACCTAATAACACTCACGCCGTGTGATCTGACCACCCACACACTGTACTTTTACCACTTTTAGTATATTATTATGATATTATTATTATTATTTTCGAGTGTAGTGTAATAATATAATATTTTATTTATTATTGAGTACACGTCACACGATGATTTAAGCTAGTCACGTCAGGTCGCCGACGTTTAATTCCGACTCGATTTCCAATGAGAGCACCAAACGCACACGCACGGTCTTATATTATTACTATATACACACTTCAACGCGCGCGGAATAATAAGAATAATAAAACAAACAAATAAATAAATAAAAATAATAAAAATAATAAAAAAAAGCACCGAACACTGTCCACGCCCCAAGGTGGCCGATCGGAGGACACGCAGGGTGTGTCGGACGTGTACGCGCGACAACTCTCGAGTGTGGTGCCTCCTCCTCGGGCGCGCGATGTAGGAAAGATAGATGCGGCGGCGGCGGCAGCGTCGAGCCAGGCCGCGTGCGCGCACCGATCGTCGTCGCAGTCGAATATATATTAGTAGTATCCGTTGCCGCCGCCGTCGTCGGCAGATCGCTCCACATGCTCAGCTCGGCGTGCGCGGCGAGATGCTGAACGACTCCTCACAGCTGACGGCCCGTCCGACCGACCGACAAACCGACCGACAAACTGACCGACCAACCGACCCATCGTCCGACCGACCGGAAGACAGACCGACCCGCAGACGTGGTGGTAGCGATAGTGACGGCAGCGGCAGCGGTTGCGGCAGCTGCGGGGTCCAGTCAATGAATAGCGTATACCTACACAAGGGCGTGTGTCCCGCGGAACCGCCGCCGCCGACCCGTGGCCATCACACGCCCTGTCTGAATAATAATAAAATGTCACGAGCTCCGACCGCGAGCCGTTTGTATACACTCATCGTGTACAGTCCTATACTTTTACTAACAGAAAACATGGCTATTTGGCTATTAATTTACTGCGCAGAGTTATTACACACGTTTCATGCTTATAGGCCACCACTAAATAAACGTCAATGTATAATGTCACATGGTGCGCTTAAACGCAATTTGGAGGGGTTAACAGTGGCTTAGCTACTCAGCGTTACAAAATTTGCGTTCAACAGAACCAATCTTGTGTTATTATGTGTAAAATTAGAGTTAATTTACTATACAATTAACTTAGAGTTAAGAACATTGTCAATTTCGATAAGTTGGCTCTTTGCGATGTTATAGGCTATAAATATACAAAATATTAGAATTTAAAAATAATCATTATATTATAAAAAATGAAACATCGTAAAAAAGCAAACTTAAAAACACAGATAATGTAGATTGTGATTAATATTATAATAGGTAAATTCGATCGAATATAAAATATAACAATATAAAATTGGTTCAGCTGAATGCAAATTTACTATTTTGCGCCCGTGGTTTAGAGAGAACACATATATAAAATATTATACTACGCTTACAGAACACTTAATACGTTTAAAATATAATATTATAATTTATGGTATCATCTATCAGGCGGTGATTATTTTTTTTTAGATTTTAGTTAACAATATTTTGCAATTCTTTTTTTTTTATAGATGAGTTTGTATGTGAGGTAACAATCTTTTTCTCCCTCCTTGAACAGACAGAGTTATAATGACAATATATCAATAAAATGTAGTGTAAGAAACTAAGAAATAAGGATCTTGTAAGATATAAAAATTGATCAAGGTAAACTCAAGCATTCGTTTTCCACGGGTCTGTTATGCATAAAGTTGTTTAGCCCTCTCCTCCTCCCTAATGAAAAAATTTGAATTTGTGCCTATGGTGGAGTGTAATGTAGTCTTACATACTACATGAACACTGCATCGATCTGCAGTATACACATGTAAACGCGTACCGTACATAATAAATTGTATTATGTAAATATATTTGTACAGTGTATGTCGGTCGTCGGTGGTGTGTGTTCACGTGCAGAAATAAATAAAAAATAATAAAACGAGTGTGTATCGCATTGAATATCGCTTGTGCGCATGCGCGTGTACGCCGTGTACACTTAAATATCACTTTCCACTCAAACAGTTTATTATTATAAGATAATCTATGTGAACCCAAAGACGATTTATTAACATTTCCATTCCCAGTATGGTATAATGAGTTGACTTTTATTTCATACACACGCGATTCAAACCGATGCCAATGTGTCTAAATGGGTACACATACCGAGACATCGACTAATACAAAATATTTACGTTTTTACGACGTTATCGTGTACGTACATTTGGTATATACCATGTCTTATCTACTACTATATTATTCATACATTTTAAGTTTTAATTGGACGATTCGTGTTACATCGATTTATTTTTAGTATTATTTATTATACCGACCTCACTGCTCTTATAGTTTATACTGTTTATTATTTAGACGACAATAAAGAATACCACCATCATTTTGATTAAATGATACATTGTATACCTATAGAATACGTACATTAAAATTAAAAATACAACTAGTTTCATTTTAGATTATTTATTTTCACCCTTACTGTATATTATATCCTCATAATATTCATGACATTACATAATATTGATTTTAACATATTAAATTAGAAAAACATATCAACAAATAACGATAACTTAGAGTAATATGTTTATAAGTATCAAATTGCTAAATAAAAACACCATACAACTTAACATAGCACTTCCCCCTTTTTATAAATAGCTGCGTTTGCAGTGATTCAATCATGAAAATATAATAAATCTATGTAATCTGAAGACTAACTAATAAAAATTACAATATCTTTGTTAAAAAATACTCCTCAAATTGATTGTATAGTCAATAGATTCGTTGGTTTAAGAAAGATGAATTCCCATATAATTCGTATATATAAAGATGTATCATATATTTAAATACACAGTCTTAGCGTGGGAGTAGGAAAACAATTTTATCTGAGTTTTTAAATCAAAAATTAAAGACAATGAAAAATTATACTAACATACCTAAGAAATATAAAATCTTTTAATGTTAGAATCAAAATTTTAAGTTTTTAAAATTACATTACTTATATAAACTATACTTTGTTACTCTCAACTGAAATATTGAAATTATCATCAAAAATATTGTTGTACAGTTATTGTGGATATAGACGCCATAACGACAAGTACACATTGATTCAAAGACTGATAATGTAAAACTTTATGTATACAATAACAACATGAAAATTAATCGAGCAACATAGCTGTCTATCTGGTCCATTTCAGCGCGTGACTAACACAGCTCTCTTTAATTCGTCTGAATCCGCTGCCACGCCCAGGATTAATATCAATTATAATATAAAATCAACAATTTCTACTGAAATAATCCTAACCCTTACAGAAAAAATGTAAACCCGATTAAATCACAAATTACATAACATTAAAATTAATCGTGACTTGAATAAAATAATTAAATTTTTTTATCTGAGATCATGATAATGTTATCTATTTTAGATTCTGAACGGAGTGATGAATGTATTGATTTTACAATGATGTGTGATTTTTTTTTTATTATTATTATTTTTTTTTTTTTGTGTCTGACGACAACTTTTGGAGCAGTAAAAATGCTTCGATTTTTGACTTCAGCCCCTCTTTGAAAAGGAAATTGAATCTAGTTGGTACCTTGGGGGGTCAAAAATTAAAAATTTTCAATATTTTTAAATGAGTCGGAAAACCCTAAAAAAAATTAGGGAAAAACGGGTTTTCGACAAAATCGAATTTTTTATTTTGCTATAACTCAAAAACTAATAGATGTAAATACTTGAAATTTTCACCAAATGTTTATATTAGCGTTTTCTTCATACACAGTTAAATTTTCAAAGAATTTTGACTTTATTTGAGCTATTTATAGACAATTGAAATTTTTAATTTTTTTAGTATTTTTTTTTAAAAAACGATAAAAAATTTTTGGCCGGCCAGAAAATCTTGAAAATTTAATACAAGGTTTCTTATAAGTTGTTCTTAAGGTGATAAAAATAAAATCCGTGATCATTTGTCACAATTTTTTTTTATAAGTGCTTAAAGTTCGAATTTATACGAAATATGTCAAAATTGCGAAAATTTGCAGGTAATTTTGTGGTTGAAAAATCGTAAAAATTTTTTCTTTAATAACTAAGTTTTGAAAATTTGGTACAATGTTCTCCATAAATTTTTCTTCAAATATCTGTAACAAAAACTCTACCGGACTAGGACAAAAAATTTTGTAGGAGTGTTTGAAATTTAAATTTTCACAAAACGCGTTAAATAACGGTTTAGCCTCAAACGATTTTTGATATTTGTTGTTATTCAAATAGTATAAGTCGTAAATACTTGAAAATTTTACCAGTTATTTAGATTGCCATTTTCTTTACGTGGTTTGAGTTTCAAAACATTTTGACTTTTTTTGAGCTATTTATAGGCGTTTGAAATAATCAATTTTTTTTATAAATGTTGATAAAAAAAATTTAGCTAGGACAAATTACTTGAAAATTTAATAGAAGGGTCCACATAACTTGTTCTAACTCTCATTCAAAAATTATAAAAATACATAGGTACAATTTTTTTTTATTAGCATTTGAAGTTCAAATATTGACAAAAATCCGTCAAAATCATGATTATTTTTCACTATTTGGTAGTTAACAATTTATAAATATTTTACTATCAAAAGCTAAGAATTGAAAATTTAATACTATGCTGTCCATAAGTTAAGCTTAAAATAATTATAAAAAAGTTTGAGGATTATTCCATTTAAAAATTTTTACGAGTGTTTAAAGTTTTAGTTTTAATTTGAAATCAAAAATACACATGTAAAATAACGTTTTACTACTAAATAATTTTCGATTTTTGTAATTTTTAAAAAATTACCAAACGTAAGATCTTGAGACTTTTACTTAAATGTTAGAATATGTTTCAAAATAGAATATATGACAATATTTTAATATAATAGGTATATCCTAGACTGACAAATCATCTCCGTTCAGAATCGTTTTTCGTATACAATGATACCTATCATTGCATTCAAATTTAACCTATCCTAGTCCGAGATCCATCCCACCCCCTAATGTACAGCAGAGCGACACTCACTTACCCGTTTTTTTGTTTTCAAGTCACTGGACTTTATAAAAGATATAGAATTTTTTGTAAAGGTTTAAAAACAAATTTATTGAATTGATTTATTTAGTACCTAAATTTTCTGCAAATCACAAAATGTTAACAATATGTAGGTACCCAGACATATTTTTAGAGTAAGTCAGCAATTTATAACTATTTTAACTATAAATGAAAATATAATATTACATTATAATACAAAACACCCATGGCTATCGCTACTCAGAGACGACATTTATTTCATGTCATAAAATAATAAATTACTATATAAAATTACTAATAAGTAATAACTACTAATAGTAATGGATAATATAGTTTGAGTAATAAATATAATTTTAAATACTGTACACAAATGTATAACACGACTATAAATAACCGATGAGTATCAATAACTAATTAAATAGTCAATTTTATTCACTAATAATGTTTGAATTAATTTAACTGTTAACAGAATAAACAAAAGTTGTAATGGAGACACTTGTCAAAAATGGTTTTAAAAAAAAAAATACATCCCTGGAAGATAATTTAGTTTATCTAAGTATACGACGGAAATAATGACAACAATAAATTAGCGTTACAAACATTGTATTGTCTTATGATATTGTTACTAAACCGACCATTATACCCATCATAACTACCATACTATATTATAATAACTTAACTGGTGGTAGTGCACAAACGACGATGTAGTCTCTAAAAGAACTATCTTACAAGGATTCTAACCAAATGGCAGTCACGCCAAATTAGGTGTTTATATTCGGTGTAATCGACGTAATCAAAGCGCCCTATTAATAATGTCAAATTATGACACGCCCTATGTTCATAATCTTAAATTATTTTTAGTAAAATCTATTAGTAAATTAATCGGAAAAAATTAATAATTAACGTAATCTAATCTTAAATACATAAATATATATATATAATAAATAAAATATGTTAATTATTATATTTATTCATAAACCATAAGAATAAAATAATTTGATTCTCCTTACAATACGAACTTCAAACATTTCAAAATTATACAAGAAAGGATGCAGAGTAGGTGATTGGAGCAATCACCTCCCCCCACTCTTAAAATAAGGTATATACGAGCGTAGGTCCTAGTCCCTAACTCCTTTTATATGCGTCTAGACGATTACCCACCCCCCCCCCCCCAATATAATGGGCTTAACCCACTCTAATATTTTTTTTTTTTTATTAAATCATTATAAATTACATAGAATGCAAATAATTTCAAATATTTTACATGATTATCTATCTCTTTTAAGCTATTAGCTTGTGTTAGAGGTAGAGAGTAGTATTAATAATTAAAAACATAATTTATATTATATAATTAGCAAACTAAAGTGATATAATATGTATATTATAATTTTAAATATATATTAAAATATAACTATAAATAAGCAATTAGCATTGCTATAAATATAATTATTCCGTTATGAATCATGTAAAATACACATTATTATTTTAGACTTTTTGTACCTTTAACTTATTTGACTATTTTATCCATTAATTAAACATATTTTTAATTTTAAACAACTCACGCAGCTATGCAGGTGATTCTATCGGCAGAATAGTCAATAAATACGTAAAACGTAATTCGATATAATTCAGATTAAAAGATGTTAAAAATAAATTATTTTTCTTCAAAATTCTTCATTTAATTGGACGTCACATTTAGGACATGATTTATTTTATTTTCGATCAAATACCTTAAACAGTACAGTAAAATATTATTTAATTATCGATTGAATTTAATATCAATTATAACATTGATTCCCAAAAAACGTAGGTAATATGTTTATTTATGTGAATATCCCAATACAAAATGATTACTGATTAATAATATAAGTTTTTTACTAAAAGTAAAATAAATAAATGCATCTATTAATTTAATATGATAAAAATTTAAAATTAGTAATCGAATTTAATCAAATTATTCATGCAGACTATAAATAGTATAAATGTTACCTTATTAAATATTAAGTATTATTATTATATAGGTGTTGTACAGATAATTTTAAATTAAAAAAATTTAGTTAATAATATTTTTTAATATTTACACAATAGCTTAAAATTTTAAATATTAATAAATTTTAACTATTAAGTGCCTATGTCTAATAAATATTTTTTAAATGCTTGATAAAAAAAAACTGTTAATAAGTGCTTATAATAAATACCTACGTTATATTTTTTGATATTGTTGTTTTTTGTCGTAGTTGGAAATATAAGTACTAATTTATATATACACATAATATATTTAAGTAATCAATTGTGCTGTTTTTTTTTTGTCTCGCTCACTCTCTGAAAATGCTTGTCATGCAATTTTTATTGATATTTAATGGAGAACGTGTGGATTATAATACCTTTAAAAGCGATTAAAATCAGAAATGTCAACCACTAAAGTTATAATTTTCATCTCTAGAAAATCCAATTTCATATTTATATAGTTTAAAACAAAGATAAATAATACTTAACTATATTTCCTTCAAAGTGTGTATTATACTTAAAACATAAAAATAATTAAAAGTGTAAAACTAAATCCAAATACCCAGCAGTTAACATAGACTATAATGATTATAGAAGTACTATAATATAGAAACGTTAGCAAAATAAATTAACTATACTTAATACCTTTTATCTATATATTATAATATATTATCAAAACACTCCATATATTTGCGCACACGTTATTATAAACAGAGCTTGGATTTTATAGCACTAAAAATAAATGAAATTTGCGCTATAATATTCCCTAAAAACATGAAAAATAGCAAAAGTTAAAATATGTTCTGTTGATAATTAAAAAGATAAATATGAACCGTACAGCCAATAAGAAGTCATAATTACTGTTCGATAGGCATTGGCCTATATTCGCTGGACTATTTAAAAAAGACTTTAATATGAACGAAAATGTCACTATTTTTCATATTATTATGTATTCAAAAAAACAAAAAATAAATAAATAAATGACAACATTTTTATAATTTTCACACCATGCGTAATATAAACAAGATTTATGAAAATACAATGCAAATTAGCAAAAAATAGCACCAAAACTTGAAAAATAGCATTATAAAATTTCATATTTGGAATCTCTGGTACATAAAACAAATTTATAACTCACTCTGCTATTTTTATCTGTATCCTATAATAAATAGCAAATGCTATAAAATCCGAACCCTGATTATACAATTGTATAGATAATAGATATTAAATATAATACCATAATTCAATATACGTAAAGTTTTATATACTTGCATAGCGATATCCAAAACAAATAATAATAGGAATAACTAATTCTTTAAGTTTTTATTTTCATAAAAGAATATAATATAAGGCTTTAAAAAATTCTGTAGGCTAAGACCACCCAAACTCCCCTCCCTAATTGGCCTAATTACGCCAATCCATTTAATTCAATTATTGTTTAAAGTTTTTTTTTTTTTTTTTTTTTCTTAAATTTAAATCAAGTATTTATGATAAGTATTATGATAATATTATAAAATCAGAATATCAAAAAACTAATATATTTCTTCGAGCTAAATAAATCAATATCTACTTTGGCAAATGGAAACGATGTTTCAAATAATATTGTCATCATCAGTGCAAGACTGGACAGACTGTGTGATAACTACAGACTACTTATACATTTTTCTTGCATAGACCCCTCGAACGAAAAACGCTCATGACTGGAACAGATGTTATTTCTAAAAAGTTTTTAAGTGAGCCGAGATTTATGCAATTACTAAATTTATTTTTGTTATAAGGTTAATAGATACCATAATTAAATTTAATATTATTATTTGTAAAAAAAATCTCTTACTTTAAGATTTTGAGTGAAGCGATAACCGATATTGATTTTACAATGATGTATTTATTTTTATTTATGTGTATCTTTGTATATTAGAAAAAATGCTTCTATTCAACTTCAAGAAAAGTTGACAAATTGGATTTAGATGACACTTAAGGAGTTAAACATTCACTATATACTCTATAAAGTTAATTGAAAAAAGAAATTTTAGTTATTTTATCGTAATTCATAAAATATTATTCGTAATTGAATTTTATGTTACTACATAAATTATTATTTTCTTTACACAATAAAAAATATCAAAATATTCAGATTAATTTTATCTGTACATATCACAAACTTATACGTATTCACACCGATTTACGGTGTGTTGCTAATAACTTATATAATACATTCATTAGTTATAATATTATATAGTTAGTATACAATATAAGTATAAATAGTATAATATAATTTTATAATAATTATTCCTACAAAAGATATTTTTTTTGTACATAATAATAATTTATTAGTTTATTATAGGTAAGTACGACAGGAAAATAAATTACACTCATATTTCAAAATCTATGAATGTTTTAAAAATATTTTGCTTACATAATTTCCAGTCAAAAAAAAACATTTTTATCGTTATAATTTTTGAATGACAACATATATATATTTTTATATGTCTGAAGCAGAATATTTCTCGATACATTTTAATACATAAAATCTAAATTTGGTAATTTAATAGTTAATAATCAAATAGTTATTTAAAATTTAAATGACCTCACTAGTATACCAACATTTTACGGGTTAACTACGTAGTACGTACCACTTAACTTTTTTGTATGCAAAAACTTTAAAAACGTATAACTCATAAACTACTCGTTCGAATTTCGATTTTTTTATAAGAAAATACTCCTAAAAATATTTTCAAATATGTAAATAGATTTTAAAATAATGAGTGTTTGATAATATTATCACTCAGTATAATAAAATATCCTTAGTAATATAGGATGACAAAGTGTCTACAATCAGAATCGTATAATTATACATAATTCCAGTTATAGTAATTCCAATTTGTGTGTGTGTGTGTGTGTGTGTGTGTGTGTGTGTGTGTGTGTGTGTGTGTGTGTGTGTATAACGACTGTAACGTAACGTAACTACGTAAGGAAGGTAACAATGATTTAACCTTTGACATTAAAGAGTGTTTTAGTTGAAAATTTGATCTAGTTGATTATTTACTTTGAGGAGTGAAATCTAAAATTAGTTAGTTAAATTAAAAAATACTCATGAATAATCATAAAAAAAAAAAAGACAAAACAGAAATATTTCCGTAAACCAGTTTTCAAGATATTAGCATTTTCCGAAAATTATTTTTTAATTCCTTTTAAATTTATGTTGGTAAAAAGTATTATTCGATGTAAAAAGTTTTAAAATGTATTAAAATATACGAGTATTCAATAGAGTTCTCATATAATTTGTACTTAGAAATTAAAATATAACATCTAAAACAATATTATTTAACTTTTGTAATTAATCAAAATCGTATACATTTTAAGATTATTCTTTAATTGAAAATGCATTATTTTCAATTACTTAATGTTTAAATAATATTAGGTTATAACAGATTACAGATGAATACCAGGAAAATGTATGGACTATAATTTTTTAAAGGCATATTAAGTTCAAATTAGGACGAAATTTAATATTCAACGAATAATAACAATTTTTCCATTCATATTTTTAGTTATTTTATAAAAAAAAAAACATTAAAATCTTGTCACAAGTTATTTTAAAGTAAATTTGATCTCGGATATAAAGAATTATTGTTTTCGATCATTATTAATACTCCAGTTTATTTCTTTTCCAGTTCATTCATACATTCAAAAAGTTATACAATAAATTAGTTTTTTATTTTTATCGTTAAAAATAATTCAAAAAATATTTTCAGCAAATTGCATAAATATAGTCATATTTTCATCTCATCAAATTATACGTCACTCATAAATATTCCTTTAAACACCCCCCCTCCCCCGCCCTTAGGCTTAAAATAAGCTTCAGATCAGCTCCAGATCCACGTTAAACCATCGTATTAGTGTGTTACTAATAGAAAAATAAATTACTTATAATAATATAAATATATACTATAAACCAAATACCTACCTATTTTAAAATGACCTTAGAAATAGTTGCTAACACAACATTGACGCACAAAATCGTTTTTCGTATTCAATTATTTATTATCAAATTTAAATTTCAAAAATAAATTACATCGACTTTATAACAAGGTACATTTAAAAACTTCTTACAGCAGATAACCAGAATAAATTCACTTATTATTTTAATTTATTAATTACACGTAAATTATTTTTAATAATTATTATATTTTAAATTTCAAATTAAACAAGAAAATTATTGCAATATTATGTATTAGTCTTGCAACTCTTGCTATTAAAATTTAAAATAAATTATCTTCTTAAAAAACAAATTTAGGGTTAGTTTGAGTGTTCAAAGAGTTTAATAACCTCTTTTCTATTAATTGAATAATAGAAACGATTTGCGCCCATAAACATATATATAAACATATATTATAAGTCTTCAAAGGTAATTATCTAAAAAAACTAAAAACCAATGGGTCATCCACCCGAACGACACAAGATGAGACAAAAAAAAATTAGCGGAAATGTACACGAACATAAACATTCATTTGATAATATTTGTTATCAGTTATTAAAATTTCATGGGCATGCAAGTATTTACTGCAAGGTTAGATTAAGTTATACCTAACCTATGTATATTATTATAATAATTTATAATAAAAGATTGGTAATAACTCGTTGGTCTGCAGTCATAGTGCTGGCTGTAAGTAGATTATACAAGGTTTACAATAAGCTTCCTCGATACTAAATAACGTTATAACGTTGCGTTTTGTTTTATCGTATGCCTAATTTTTTTTTTTTTTTTAGGAGGGAATAAGTGGCAAATATCATCTTTGACTTTTTTTCTTCCCCATCTCAAGGGGAACTCTGAAATACGCCCAGATCATAGTTACCTATTATGCAACGTGTGTGTATCAACCACATAAA
Source organism: Schizaphis graminum (assembly GCA_020882235.1). Classification (NCBI taxonomy): domain Eukaryota; kingdom Metazoa; phylum Arthropoda; class Insecta; order Hemiptera; family Aphididae; genus Schizaphis; species Schizaphis graminum. Next base: position 93,421,429 of record CM037032.1, read on the forward strand.
TTACATCACCGTAGGTATATATATATTTTGAAGGTAATAATATATTATATAAATATATATACAGTCAACTCAGTGCGATAACTCGAAAAACTTTTTTTTATTCCCCTAGAAATATAAATTATATAAAAATTAATATAAATTCGAATTAGATATCTCAAAGTAAATTTTTAACTCCCTTCGACTTCGAGTTATCGCGATTCGACTGTATATATATATATAAACGTGTAATATATATAGTACATACACACGCATGACGGGAATAAGTCAAAAAATAATTTCTCTGTCATCATGCATACATATACTGAAATAATACTTAAATTATGAAAAATATCATATTTATTTTTAACTAACTATTCTCAGTGTTATGTACACTACATAATATAATAATTAATATGTATACGTATACATGTATATTGTAACGATCGTATCAATACTGTGTTATTTAAATAGAGCATCAGAAATGTATGTATTATTAGAATGGATTATTCAAGTATGAAAAGAGAAAAATTAGTTAACATTATTTTGTTTAAATTTTTTGAACATCTAGAGACGAAATTCTGTTTCAACTAAAAACCAAAATGGAGCAATATGTTCCCTTTTGATTGGAACATAAGGTTTGCCGTTATTTGTCTATTCTTTCTTACAAATAAACACACATGGATAAGAGGGTCAAAAGTAAAAAATTCCCAGTAGATATATTCAAAATAATCGAAAACCAAGAATTAATACATAAAACGAATTATTCATAAAATTAACTTAATTTTGTTTAATTGTTATTCAAAAATTAATTAGGTACTGTAGAATAGTAATCCTTGCTATATGATTTTAAAAACTACTTACACGCCGCCTACAATTTTTATTAAAGATATTATTTGATACATTGATATAATGATTAATTTTAAATGTTTTAAATATATATATAATTTTACAGTCAATTTAGCAATTTCGCGTTCAGCAGAATCAATTTTATGCTGTTAGCTAAGTTAGCTTTAATATTAGAGTCAATTTACCTATTATCAAACTTAAAAGTAATAATATTATCTAGGGCAGTGATGGGCAAAGTACAGCTCGCGAAAATATTTAATCCGGCCCACCGAGGGTCCATCGATAGGGATAGTATATGGCCTGTATAGTATTATATAATTCAAAGCTTTAACACAAAATGCGTTTTTTCTATAATTCTGGCTCTCCTCTAGAATTTCTTAAACTTTGTGGTACCCCCCATTAAAAAAGTTTGCCCACCACTGATCTAGGGCATCTTATAAGCTTTTATTGATATATTTTAATTTTTAAGCGAATTACGAGCATTTTTAAGTTTTAATATTTTACATAAATAAAACTCACTTAAAAATTAAGATATCAATAAAAGGTTATGGATGCCCTAGATAATATTATAATCTCTAAACAATAGCCAATAGGTAAATTGACTTTAATATTAAAGCTAAAAGCATAAAATTGATTCTGCTGAACGCAAATTTGCTGTTTTACGTTCGTAAGACGAATACAACACATGCGGGTATGACATCCTCTTAAGTACGCTATCATAAAATTAAAATAAATTATTAATATATTATTTGATTCTTTTAATTAAAATATTTAATGTTATTTTATTGTTGATATAAGGAAGTTTCGTGTATAATTTTTCATGTAGTAATTGAACCAAAAAAAAATATATTTTTATTATTTTCACACTTTTGAATATACATTTCAATTCTAATTTGAACCACACATTTTTAAATGGGCCGCATATGATTAGATATTTTTATCTCACGCTGTTATAGATTTGAATTTTTTATCAAATATTTTTATTAACATTTTATTGTTTTCAAAATATTTAAAATTGTTATGCTAACTTTAACTATTTTCAATTTTCAATTTATGTATGATTAAATCGTTGTTGATAAGTATAACGATTTAAACTAACATTGAAAATAGAAAAACAAGTGTTTTAAGTTTAAATTTTAACAAAATTCACCAAAAACAATTTTTCAGGTACTTCATTATAGCATTAAGTCAGAATTGTTTATTCTGTTTCTTCTATAAATATGTCAATCCTAAGGTTATATTAGGAGCCAAACTTAAAAACGTAACATAAGTCACAATTTGTTCACGAAGTTCCAATAAACAAATAGCTGTGTAACCGCGTGCGTTCGTAGTATTCGTATACGACGTACATACTAAATGTTCAACAAATAAAAATAAACACTAGGTAGTCTCTAAGTTTCATTACTTTAAATTAAAACAATATGTTTTAGGAATTGTGGTTATACCTTATTAAATATTAATTAATAATTATTAATATTAATATATATTAATAATTATTAATATTAATATCCCACGTTTCCGGTTTTTTACTCCATTTTTTTATTCTAAAAAATGTTTGCTAGGTATCTATTTGAGTTTGACCGTTTAAGTTCTTGTTTAAGTACCTATTGAAAAAATATATAAATAAAACCGACAAAACCGTTATTTTTAAATTATGATAGGGGAATTGATACGCTGAACAATTTCTCATTTAAGTTAATTTGTTTATCCCTTTAATCATCGATTTGGCATGCCTTAAATTAGTTTTCTAATTCATGTTTTTACGCAATCTACGTATTATAGGTAATGAGTATTCCGAATTCATCAACTTCCAAATTTATGGGCGATCGTGTATTTTAGCAAAGACCGTATACGAATGATTTTACAATAACTGAAATTTTTCTTTCGTTTTTATCATTAAGTTGCTTTGTGCACGTGATCATTACTTCGAAAGTTCGAACTGGTCGATTGTTTTTGCCCAGAGAGCGAACCGTATGCCTCCCTCAACCACCCCATGTGGAATGCCCATATATATTTATATATAAATATCATATATACGTCGTGTATACATACTATAGGATTACACATATGCACTTTCAGCCTACGGGCTATCGTTTTATAACATATATATATATTATATATATAATATATATATGTACATATATCATACACAAATGCGCTGACGATATAATTGAGCAGTGATGTGATAACTGATAACGACAAAACACAACTCACACGTCTCGTCCGGGGGTAACAGGGGAGCGGCGGCGGTTGCAGAATTTGCGGCGGTGGTGCGTTGCTCTCCTACGACGACGACGCCGGCAGCGGCGGTCGGCTGCACAAAAACGACGACGACGGCAGAGGCGGCGGCGGCGACGGTCTCGTGTGATGCACGGTGTGAACGGCACGCGACATAATATATTATTATAACGATTATGTCCTGTATTGCGCGACCCGAAACGAAACGTTTAAAAAAATTTAAATTTTGTGAATTTCAAACGTAACGATTGTAATAACAACGATTTATCGTGTACAATACGAACCGCTCTATTGCACGCTATAATAACGCACGACGACATGCGAGTACGACGCAGACGAGTCGGTCGCGCGGCTTTTGCGGCGCGTACCGTGCGCGCGGACCATTTAAAACGACGTTAATATTAAACGGCGGGCGGCGGAGACGAGTAAACGACCACAATAATATTATATTTCTATAAATAATATATCACATTATGTATCGGCCGCGGTGGTGCGCCCGCACTGATCACACTGTCTTCCGCGCGCAATACACACACACACACACACGCGCCCAAACGCGCGCGCAATATAAAATATTAATAATAAATAACCGCAGTGGTATTATAGTAATAATGACAACGGTACTGCTGATGATAATACGACCGTGCGCGGACCGCTCGGAGAGTGATAGAGAGAGAGACACCCGACCCGCCGGCACGCACCGCTACTGAGTCTCTCCTCTGTACAACAGCCCGCGTCGGCGGCACACGACGCGAAACGCGCACGGCGGCAGCAGCGGCGGCGGCGGCGGCGACGACGGCAGCGGCACGTTCGCGCTATCGCAGCCCGCGACGACAGTCCGTAAAGTAATCCGGGGATTTTCCCGTCGGCGTGCCCCAGGATTTTACACCGCCGCCGCGACGTGCATCCTCCGCTCCACCCACACCAGCCCGCGTATGTGTTGCCCCGCCGCCGCCCTTGACGTCCTGGCGGAAAATTGGGGCCATCTCGACTCGAGCGCACCGCGGCAGTGCAAGCTCGCGGAAATAGTGGCAGGAGGTTCTCTCACTCCTGCTCACTCGTTCCTTCTGCCGCCCACGCACACTCTATACACACACACGCACAATGTCCCGCCGCTACCCGGCGGTCCTTTACCCGTCCGCGGCGACTATTATATTATTATTACACTGTGTGTACGAGTACGCGACGCGGGGGCGATCTGACCGTTGGCGAACTCTGTATGATGCACTGCGAACCGCGGGGACAACGCCACTCCCTTGCGTCCTCCGCCGACATACCACCCGAATATTGCGGGTACGCTTTTGCCGGGATCACATCGAGTCTGATGCACTCGGCGGTGACCGTACTCTATAACGGTGCCTCTTACTCACGATGTACCATCGTGAAACGATTATGTTGTAGGATTGGGTGCAGGAGGGCTGCAGGCTGTAGCTACAGACCCTATATACGTATTGCGTAGGTACCTGAAAGTGACGGTGGCGATACGTATACACAACAAGACTCGCGCGGTCCGAGAAAATTAGAAATTTCGTAATAATTTTGTTCGGTGGTATTCTCGAGGAGACGTTGTGGATCTAGTATTATCAGCGTTTTGGTCTTTATGTCAACGAGACACGTATCCGCGATATATACTACAGCCAACCCGAGAAATCCTGTTACCGCATGCGTGTTCAAAAACCAGCGTCATTCATTTTATTGACCCATAATCTCGAACCTCTTGAACGCATAGCCATTCTCTTCGAGTGCCTCTTTTGCCACCACCCCACCTATTCTTACCCGGATGCAATTCAGTAGCGTAGTTGTCGGCTGACGACAACGTGATGAAAAAAATAATTTGAGAAGCACCACTTAAAAATCCGCAATCAAAGCATATGACGCACCGACCCCATTGATGTTTAACCCAATTTAAGACGAGAAGAGTCCCAAAGTCATTATCCGAGAAGTCTCGCTTCCTCCGTATCTACATTATTCCGTCACGGCACTCTCACGAGTGTAAAAAGAGGGGTCGAAAGGAAGGTTTCGTAGCCTGCACAATTAGGTCTGAAGCCAAAATCATTTTCCTTTTTCCTAACCTTTATTATTTGTTTTAATGCAATTAGTATGGGCAAAACAATTCGACACCATATTAGGATTCATCTATACCGGCATAATTAGTGCCCGGATAGTATCCGGCGGATACCAATTTTCTTCTAAACACACCGAACCAGATAATCAGTCATCATGCGCCGGGCGTTGCTGCGACGTTGCCACGGCGCGTCAGAATCGCTCGCTCGAGTTCCACGTTTTTATTATTGATTTAAGACGAGGGACAAGATGCGGTCTCCATGGCAACGTCGGACCCAGGGCAAAGGCGCGAAAGAGTGTGTGAGAGAGAAAGACAGAAACAGCTACAGAGAGCAAGCGAGCAATGGTGAGGAATCGCGCGCGGAGAGGAATGATGATGCCGCTCAGCCGCTCGCTGTGGTGGATAGGACGTGCCACGCCCAAGAGGTGGCGCGCTGCTACGGATGCATTGCGTTCTTCCCTTACACTGCACCCCGGTAACCCGCCGACGAGGTTTATACTGCCCCATACGTTGCGTGACCAGATGCCCACACCATAGCGTACTTGACCTCCTCGCTTCCGTCAACCACGAGTACATTGCGAAAAGCACTCTATCAATGCGCAATATGAAAAATATAGGACACATAAAACTGTATGACATGTGAATAAAAATTGACGCATGTACTATCGGAGGATTTAATGCAAAGTAATACTGCAATCTATTGCCCGCTAAGGGTCTCGTCACAATTGCGGTATTTTCGCCATCGAATCCAAATAATGGTTTTACTGCTGTGATAATAAGACAATATCGTGTCACACTATAACAGTATTAGATTTAAACCTTTTTCCGTGCCCATGCATACCTACTTGACGGTAAACGTACAATTTACTAAACTCATATTTACCTAAGTATGTAAGTTATTACTTACTTATTTTTTTTATTTAATACAGAGAAAAACTTTTAATGTAAGTAAAACTAATTAAACCTAGTTGAATAAAATGATAAAATCTAATTATTGTATTCAGTAATATTGCATATTTAATTTAGAATGGATATTAATCTTGTCATACATCGTTGTAATATGATAATAATAATAATTGCTGAATTAAAACTATCTGCATTTGAACTAGAAAAATACTGAGCGCATGTGGTTCATCCCAATTCCTTATGCAATTTTGATAAAACCACATAAATATTATTTCAGAATGTTAATAAAACATATTCATAGATATAATTCATGAATAATATTAAACAATGTTAACAATGACCCTGATGAATAAAAAAAATGGAATATTATCAAAAACAATGTTTTTATTCAATTGTACGTAAAAATGTTAAGTGAAAATATAAGAAAACCCTTATCATTATGCCATTTCAATTTTTAAATGACCATCAACGATATAATTGATTTAGTATAACAATTTTTCCATAACAATAGATATGCTTAAAATGCACTTCAATTACAGAATCTAAAAAAGTATATATTATTATACCATATCAATTCATTTTTCTATCATTATAGAAAAGAATGATGGTAAATATACAAGTTTTTTTTTATTATTATTCATTAACATTTAGCAATGAGTCATTAGTAACTGAAGTGACAAAACAGTTCTGTTGATGGTCAGAAAAAAAATATAATCATTTGACTCAAAACATATTCTTAATTTTACTGCTATTAACTTACTGTAAGTATTTAGTATTTACATTAAAAAAATTAGGAAGAATTGTTGCCAATTGCAACGTTATATTTATATTATTACGTAAGCTTTAAGAGCAAAAAAAAATGTTCATATTATATTATAATTTCCTATTTTCTAACATTTATATAATTTACAAAATAAAAAAAAAATAACAAATAAATATAAATTTTTTGTTGGGACAGATATTTTTTTTTAGACAATTTTATTAAATAACATTATTTTGAAAAGCTGAGTCGATATATCAGTAAATTTTTATTTCTAAAAATAAAGTTATTTTCAGTATAATTTAAATTTGAGTCACACTTAGATCGTGACAACAACAGTTCTGTCCCATAGGGACTCGATGATTTATTCAACAATTTCATTAACTGTTAGATAATGTATTAACATTTTAGAACAACAAGGTGCTCATACCACCCATTTCACTTTGTTCTTTAACAAAAATTTCAAAATACTGGTATATAATAGTAACAGCTAACAGGATACCAGTGCCTGATCCAATGGCACCCATGAAGTCAGCCAACACAGATAATGCACCAATACAAAGCCCTCCAAATGCTGCAGCAGTAGGTATATAACGGTTCAATTCGTGAATCATAGAGTTGTCCCTGTGACCACGCATAACCATTTGTTGTTCTTTTAATTGTTTTGCAACCTATAACCATAAGTATTTAAATATAGTATAAGGTGAACATAAATTCATGAATTAAATTGAATACAATTTGCTATACTAACATCTTTAGCAGATGATCCAGAGACTTCAATCCAAGTTTTGGAGAAGAATGCACATGATCCCAACATGAATACAATATAAAGAATAGCGTGAATAGGATCTTCCGCAATATGAGAAAGATTTTCTGGTGGAGATAAATAATAGCACAAACCACCAACGGGATATGCTCGAGCTGGTCCACCACCACCAACATCAGCCCATACACCCAATAAATTTACTAGTATATTACCATGGAATTTGACAGCCAACATCTAAGAATAATTATTCAAAATATGAGTATTTAATTATTTAATTACAATTTTAAAATAAAAATTTTACCTGAGATATAACATATAAATTTGATACTAAAGCAGATTGTAAGATGATAGGAATGTTAGATGTATAAAATAATTTTATTGGATAGCTGCTATATTGTCCACGATATCTGGCAGACTTAATTGGTAGATCAACTCGGAAACCCTATATCATATTTATATAATTATTAAAATCATAATTTTTTTTTTTTTATTTAAATTCTTACTTGGAAATATATCACGATAGCAAACACCAATACAGTTGCTAATAAATTCATCAAATTTGGTAAGTTTTGTCTATAAAATGCTTCCCTGAGTGCTCTAACTTTATCTTGTCTTGTAGCCAATAAATGGAACAAGGCAATAACAGCTCCTTCAAATTCAGTACCTCGGCCTGAAAAATAAGTATAAATTTATTAAAACTGATTATAAAATAACAAATAACTTATACAACAATGTATAATATAATATAATTTAATAAAAATTCACCTGTGTTAACAGTTGTTGGACTGAAAGCTTTCCAGACAATTGTTTCACAAATATTGGTAGCAATGAAAAGTGATATTCCTGAACCTAAACCATATCCTTTTTGCAAGAGTTCATCCAATAACAGGACAATTAATCCAGCCACAAACAACTGAATGATGATTAACAAACATACACCAGCTCCTATTTCACTGGGATCACCATACATACCAGTCATAACATAAACAATTGCTTGTCCAACAGTAATAACCATACCAAACACTAAAATCAAAATTAGTTTTAATTAAGCTAATAAAATAATTATATTTTAAAATATAAAACATACATTTTTGTGCTCCATTAAATAATGCACGGTCTTTAGGAGTATCACCAACTTCAATAATTTTAGCTCCAGCCAACAATTGCATAATTAGCCCAGAAGTTACAATTGGTGAAATTCCAAGTTCCATTAAAGTACCTCGATTTGAAGCCAAAATTACACGAATCCAGTAAAAAGGATCTGCAGAGTCTGAACTCATAATTCCAAACAAAGGTATCTAAAAACAAAATAATTTTAAAATTCTGAATGCAATAAAAATGGTTATAAAATAAAATAACTTACTTGACAGCACACCAAAAAAATGAATAAAGTAATGGCAGTCCATAATACTTTTTCCCTGAATTGAATCTACGTAAAATAAAAATATATAATTAGTAAATTAAATTAAATTCATTATTTAATTTTGATTTCAAAACAAATATAAAGGTAATTGACAATTAAATCTTTGGTATCATCACATACTTTTAAAAATATACACAATAAACCAATAATTAGAATAAATTAAAATTAGAAATAAAATCTAATATAAACAATAAATGAACTAAAATAAATTTATCAATTAAAATGATCATATTTAATCAATGTTTATTTGCTTAACTGAAATATAATTGTCATAAACAACAAAAATAATTAATTTAATATGGATCTTAAGATTGAGCACTGCTAATTATGACACATGTGTCAGTTAGTATGTTTTATTTATAGTGACCTACAAATATCTTTTTAACATAAATACTAAAGTTTTAACTTTATAAACTATGTTTAAAATACTTACTTTTCGTTCAGGTTTAGCAATTTCTGGCAATATACTGCAGAAAGGTTTAATTACTTCTAAAAATTTAACTGAAACAAAAATAAACAAATATATAAATTAAATACTAGTATTACAATGATTTGTTTTAAACAATCTTAAATGTATTAGATAATAAGTAGGATTGTATTTGAAATTTAAAATAATTTTTAATAGATCTAATAATTTAATTTGATAGATACAAAAAGTCAGAGTATGCTTGACTAAATAAATAGCCATATCTACTAAATAACACTATACATGAAAATATGTAGCCTAAATTTGGAATGAAATCTAAAATATTGAACACTTTGATAACATACAATATTCAACTGTAGTTGTTTTTTAAATATCTAGGAAAAATACACAATGATAGTGAAAATTAAACTAGCTGAAATGCATGTTTATTTAGTCACTGGTGTGTACAAGAAAATATAAGTAAATAAGATTTAAAAACATTATCTTTTTCATAGAATACTTAATACTATTCATAATTTAAGATTGATAAATCTAATACACAAGTTATTAAACAAGTAGATGTAAGAAAGGTGCCAAATGTACAATACCAACAAAATAAAACATGACGATACATAATATTAGTATTTGTTTACAAAATATAATTATAAATTAATCACTTATAGTTATTAATTATATGATGACTTAACAGATAGCTAAATCATATAAACCCATGCTTGTAAAATTTATTGACTTATAAAATTTATAATTAATTATGCTAATTTTATTAATTACAATCTAAGTTTAACTATTTAAAAACAAAAAGCCCAATCATTTATGCAGATATTCAATGACACATTTATGAATGACTGAACAACGATTTTAAAAGATCAAAATTCGAAAACCTGACCCACTTTTTAAAAATGAAAAAATGTTTCAAGCCAATTGTTTTAAAACTAGTAATAAAGAGTTTTGAAAAAAGAAAGAAACATATATTTAAATGCTAAAGTGTAAATCAATTTACTGCAGATGCCTGTGGTCAACAGGTATCTCTAATTTAAAGAGGTCCTTCCACAAAAGGGCTATAGACAACTAAAATTCAAAAGTTTAAACCAAAAATTAAATGAAAAATAACCAGGTATAACAATACTAAATAATACTTACAACCCATTGTAATAGATTTGTGTTCGTGACAGTCTTTTGGCTTCAATTATTAAAGAACATCAGTGGTAAAACGACACGTATTTAACGTCAGGAACCATAAGAGACGAGTGATCTGCAAAAGGTGGACGTCACTGCAACACAATACGGTTTACTTTCAATATTCAGTGGAACGTACAACCACGTAGCGGCTTGACCGACAACATCAACACGAACACACATGAAACGATTTTTGTCGATGAGTCGGCGACACGTATGGTGTACGCATACCAAAGAGGTTACAAATACGCCTTTCCACGGATGATGTACATAGGTATATCTTACAATTGTTGTTATGCAACGTAGGACGTAGTGACACGAGATTAGTGACGTAACATCTACACTGCAATACGGCTACTGCATCCAATTTCGATAATCGATAGCAATTAGCATTTAGCAACACATTATAAAATTGAAAATATAAATACGACAGCAGTACAGCACATATCTACATATTATTAACAATAAATTATTAATAAATATGACAATGACAGATATATGACATAATTATACAAACTATCAACATAGAATCCAAGCGAGTAGCGACGTATAGTAATCAGCCATACAATAACGGATTTCGATTTATTTTATTCATAACAAAATACGTGTATTTTGTCATGGATTTATTATTATTGAATTATAGTTAATTTTAGTTAACGGTTATAGAGCGGTAGACAATTTTAAACAATAATATTGTGAATTTAAATATTAAAAATTTGTTGTAATTTCTATTATTTTCGATAGGATGAGTATAATATCTAATCTAATTTTCTGCATTAGAATTTAGGAATTTAGTTTTGAAGGCTAATGTAGGTCGCTAACTCCTGCCGTGGTGCCGTCCACGCAATAACAAAGATATTCAAAATAAATAAATCTATTTAAAAAACAATAATTTTATTTATTTATTTATTTCAGTAGCATGAATGCCACAATTACAATTCAACTAATTCGAGTATGCAAAATTCGACATGCGTGCTGCGTGCCGCTTGTCAGCTTGATCTTGATACCATAGAATACAAATTAGATTGCTTGATACTACCGAGTACCGGTACCGGAAAACCGGAAACCGGATACATTGCTAAAGAGTGAAATATCACGGTCATAGATTTCCATATATATCTGTGTGAAAAACTGAGAACACCCGACACCGAAGCTGATTTTCATAAACAAGCTTAATACTTATCAGTGACCAGTGTTATCATTCATTATTAACATAATAAAGTTGTCCTACAAAGTACAATAATTGTCCTAACCTCTAAAATTATATGATAATGATATAAAAATAATTAATGCGAGATAACAATGATAATAGAGTGGGAAAGGTTTACCGATTCACCCGTCACCGTAGTGGTGTAGTTTTTCATAGAAATTTTTTAATAAGTTAAGGTTTTATTTATTTTGTTTCAAATTTTAAATTAAATTTGATTTGGACTTGTTAAAATGAATAAGTAATTCTTATTTGTTTTTATTCATCAGTTTAATTTCCTGTACCATCATGTTTACAACATTACGTTCACTCATTCACCCTGGAAATGGTTTAGTCCTTTCAGTTAGGGGCCTTAAATCTGAATTACATATAAAATGGGTCCGACCAGAAAAAATTGCTTGCTGGGATCCCAAAAAATCTGGTGACTTAACACCTTTGGAACAACTAGATATGACCAAACCTCCGTTGGAATTTCAAGATTCCGAGGAACTAAAAACGTAAATAATTGACAATACTTGATACTTTTAATAACATAAAAGGTTATAATAATAGTCGCTTTTATTAATCAAATTATATTTTAGAGCTAATGAATATGTGCGTAAAGTCTTTTCATGTGATTTTATGGGACGGCGATATGCAACACAACTAGCTCGCCAAAAGCTCATTGATAAAGTCAAAGCCAATAATTTGGATTATACATCATGTGAAGTTCAAAGTAAGGTTATAATATAATAATATTGATAACTTAAAATTATATTTGTATTAAAAAAAAAACTATAGATATTAATTTAGATTGTAATTTTGGAGACTGAAGACTTTTTATATTATTTGGTGCCAGTTTATTTAATGATTTGAATGTCCAATGCAATAGGGCCCTTAAAAATTAACCAGGTAGGACTTTTGATAGGCACCAAATTAAAATAATACCTATATTATTATTATTATTAATATTAAACAATATTATACTCAAAATAAATACAATTGAGATGTAACCTCAACTGATTCTTGATAAGACATCATATTCAATAATTGCTGCAGATAAATAAATGCATTATATCAAAATATTTCCACTTTCATAAATAGTGCATTTGGCATAAAAAAAATACTTTAAATTTCCTACTTTAGGTATACAAATGTATTAATATGCACTAAAATTAATAAACTAATCAAAAAATGGGAACGGCAACAATTCCAAAATAAAAGTTTTAGTTTTCAAGTTTATGTTATATAAAACAAATCATGTATTTGTTATGGTATGTGCTAAAGCAATCATACAATAATGAACTTTGCATCAAAATTGAAGTCTAATTAAAAACCTTAAATATTTGTTTTATACTTAGTTGCCAGTATGACAGCAAACATTCGTAATCTTCAAGAACACTACAAATTAGCTCCAAGAGATAAAAATTCTAGAGTAGCATTAAAAGAAATAATAGATAAACGTAAAAAGAGGCTGAAAAATTTACGAATTTGGGACTATAAAAAGTTTGAATGGTTATTGGAAAATTTGGATTTAAAGTACCATTCTCACCCGTAAGTAAATTACATAATAATTTTACAAAATATATACATTGATAATTCTTATTTTTGTTTATAGACCGTATGAACGGGTAGAAAGAAAAAAATCATTACGTCGTCTAACATCTCAATGGTGTGATGAAGTAAAATCAAAAAAATTGGCTGAATATCGTAGTGAGTTAGATAATGAAAAAGAAAAATTTTTGCAACAAAAATTAGAAACATTAGAATGGGCTAAAAAAGAAGAAATTGAATGTGGAGTAACACCAACAATAACTGATGCTGACATTGAAAGCGCCCGTAAACAATTAGAAGAATGGAAAACCCTAAAATCAATTCAAGAATAATATATTGTAAATAAGAATTGTTAAAATAAAAATTTTAATTCTTTAATGTTAAAAACAATTCTATAGTATTAAATTATTTTTTTGATTTATAAATATTTTATTTTATTGCTCTTGGTATTGTACCAATTTTTGAAGCTACTTCTTGCCATGTATCTAAAGCAATCAAATTTGCTTTCTGTTGTCCTTCTTGTAGAACTTTACTCAAATATTCTGGTGCATCTATTAATTTTAAAATCTCTTGGCGAATAGGGGTGAATTTTTCAACTAATGCTTCTGCTACTATAGATTTATACCTAAAAAATAATGTGAAATAATTATCAATGGTTATACATTTGTATTATATAAGTAAAAATATAAAAATGTTAATAATATAGAATAAAAAATTATAACTTAATTACCGCCCAGTATCCAATAGCGAATTTTCTTCACAAATCTCTTCTGGTAATAATCCACAAATAAGTGAATGCATAGTTAGAAGCGTTGAAACACCAGGTCTATTTTCAGGGTCGTATGTTATTTCAGATTTACAATCTGTAACAGCTTTTTTCACTTTTTCTACAATAACATCTGGTTCATCCGTAATTTCTATTCTTCCACGAGGATCTGGATGAGACTTTGACATTTTTTTCATAGGGTCACGAAGATTTCTAATCCTCGAAGAACAATCTTCTAAAGATAAAATTGAAACCTTGTACATTAAAGTATATTATTCTATACATAAAAATTATATATATTTTGTATTTACTTTGAATAAGGACTTCAGGCACAGGAAATGTTTCACCAAAGCGTTTATTAAATGTACGAGCTAAGTTATGAGCCAACTGCAAGTGTTGAATTTGATCTTCGCCAACCGGTACTTTAGTTGCTCTATGACAAATAAAAAAGGACAATAACGAAAACATTAGATAAAAAGTATAGTTGATTACTTATATAAAAGTATGTCAGCAGCTTGTAAAACTGGATATAAGTACAAACCAAGAGGAACATCTTTCAAAGTTGAAGACTTTTCTTTAAATTGAGGCAACTGACCCAATCTAGGCATAGTAGTCAAGCATCCAAGCACCCAACTTAATTGTGTATGTTCAGGTACCTTAAGATTAAATTGAATTTAAAATCTAGTAATATATTTGTATCATATTATAACTAAATTAGTACATTTCTATACAAAAAAAAAATTATAATGTATTATTAAAGTCTAAACATTAAACTATAATAAAACTACATATTATACATAAAACAAATAGTATTTTTAATCATAATCAAAAATGTTGAATTACCTGAGATTGCAAAAATAAAGTACTTCTTTCAGGATTAATACCACACGCAATTAGACTAGCTGTCATGAGGAAAACATTTTTTTCTAATTCCTTAGTATTCTAATATAATAAAGATACATCAATAAAAGTCGTAAATTACAACTATATACAACATTCAACTAACATATGGCAAAGTAATAGAGTGCAAGTCAACAATACTGAATATGACTTCTTTGTTTTCATTTTGTAGCTGAGCCCACTTGGACACAGCACCAAAGTAATTACCTAAATGCAGAGTTCCTGTTGGTTGAATACCAGAAAATACTCTCTCTTTCCATTTAATCTACAAAATATTGAATCAATTATAAAACTCATTAAAAATTAAAAAAAAAAAATAGTGAGATCACTTACATTTGAATGACAAAAACGTACAAGTGTTTGACAGCAAACAGAAATCTTCTTTAAAATCATAATGTTTAAAAAAATTGTTTAGTGTATATTTATGATGATTTGAATCAACTGAATGCTTAAATCGATAGCAAATGTCTAAACAATTGTTTTTTAAATTAACATTAAACAGATAACCATTATTTTATTATGAATATGAAATCACAAAAAAATACAACTGAATACTACCAACAAGTATTTATGAGCAAAAAACATGAACTATGAAACAAAAGTTATGTTATAAACTTATTTAATAAAATAATCGAGACTGAAGACCATAACTTAAGTCATATTAAGACTGGAGTACTCAACATTAAAATAGGTTGGAATATATCAATCTGTCTGCTGTCATTAAAGACAGAAACAGTATTCAGTAAGCCGCGCTAAGCGGTGAGCACTGAGCACTTCAGCACTAACTAGTAACTAGTAATGTATTAAGTAATAACTACATAGATATTTTCTTATAATATCTATGAATAACTAGACGTAACAGGCAACAGCACTTAGGCAGATACGCCGGAAAAAAGATAACAATTCTATATTTTCTAGTGACCGTGATAACAACCTACAACTAATCAAAATGCATAGGGTAATTTATGGGTAATTCATGATGGTAACCTTGATTAACCATAGAGTAATATTATTACCACAGAATAAATGAAATTTCATTCACGGTAACTTTACTCCATAAACCTTAAAGGTAAAAAGTCTATGGTTTTATCTGTCTTACCGCCTACAACTTTACTGGTCAGCACGACTTAAGATATCTTAAGTCGTGCTGGTCAGTCTTAATACCCATAGACTGTCTATTTTAATCATAAGGTCTATGATTTTAATCTCTTTTTTATACCTTGTGTAATTATGTATCATCATTATATTCTGTGTATGTATGATACAGTCAGTGCCCGCTTAAATGGGGATGGGTACAGTTGGACCCCGTGATAAGAGTTGGACCCCGTGATAAGAAATTATAGGTGATAACAGAAATTAAAAGTTCGAACACTAACCTCAAATCACAAAAATTCAAATTGATACCAACCATTCGGCAATGTAAATAGTTCAACTATGATTTTTGAGTATATAAATTTCTCACCCTGGTCCCCAGAACCAGATACATTATTTATCCGTCGGTTAAAATTTCAAATTAGTAAATAACCGTTATTTTAACAAGTTAACGGTCATTTTAATTTTGCATTTTTGCCATTTGTGGCTGGAGCCGCTGGAGGTTGGTGCTTTCAGCTTTGTTCGGAATGTTAACGTAAGTAATATTTGAATTTTTTTAATTTTCTCCTTAATAATAAGTTCTTACATGTATTGTTTGTAATGTAATGTATCTGAATGTTTATTACTTTATAAGGTATTAAATATTTATTCATAGCAGGTGCACTTGCACTCCTAATTAATAACTTTGTCGACTAACATGTACTACATTTGAGTTTTTACCCATTACCCATTGACGTAATTTAAAACCACATTTTTGTAAAACAATTTCAACATTTTTATTTATTTTTATTTTATACATTTACAATTTTTAAATTATTACACTCATTAATTAAATAATTACTTTACAATATAAATAATGTAATAATTTATAAGTTACAAATAACATTGTATATTGATTAGGATCTTAATGTATTAATTTAAAACTATTTTTTTTTTGTGCTCTATTATTTTTATGTTATTTACAACATATTCTCAATCTCAAATGAATAATTCACTAAACCGTTGTTGTAATATACTTGTCTTCAACCAATTTGTACTTTGTTGCATTCACCAGATTCACATGTTGTAGAACTTATTTGAAATGTAATTATTTATTACAACTTGAAGTAACTTAAAAAATTAATTTCATTACAATAAATGTTTTGGACAAATTAACAAACCTAGATGTATTAAATTAAACTAAATTGTATGAATACAAGTGTAAACACTTTGTTATTAATAATTATAGTTTTGAGATTTTAATTGTTGATAAAATAATAAATTATTTATTAATAATCACAAACTTATGCAAACAATTTATAACCTATTGTTTTCAGATTTTAAATATTTTCAAACATACTGTGGTACAAATATAATGAAAACTAAAACAAATCTACTTATCTATGTATGTATGTGCGGACAATTTTTCTTAACACTTTAATTTTCTTAATAATGTTATATTATTTAATGTAGTTATTCTGCCATTAAGTGAGTTATGAATTTTTATATTTTATCTCATTAACTAAAATCTATTAATACATAATTACTTAGTTATTCAAAATTTTATTTAAATGGTAGTATTTATAGTTACATTAAATAATAATTAATATATTTTATAAAATTGTAACAACAAATACAACATTTATTGTTATTTGTTCACCACTATTATCCAGATCGATTGTAACAAGGTTTGAAATATTTTAATTTTCTATAATTACAGATTTGAAAAAACTGAATGCGGCTCACAAAAATCTTCAAAATATATTTGATGTAGTAAAAACCAAAAACATTGTTGTGATGGTCATTGGTTGGTGATGGCAGATTAGATGACAAATTCTGCAATACTTAGCTTAACCATTACTTTTGTAGTAAATGGTTACACATATTTGATATGTTCAAGCCTACTAATTTTGGGAAAAAATTGGATTATTATAGGACGACTGGTGTAAAATTTAAGTCACTATTTTGAGATAATAGATTTCTCTAAGCCCTTATTTTTAAATTTAAATTTTGATATTTTCTCAGTTATGGATGGTAAACAATGCAATTTTCTGATTTGTCTTATAAATACCTCACTTGTCCATAAATAGATAATTTATTATTCATAATCGCATGGGATATGATAATTCAAAAATAATAACCCACTAATTTAATTTTTTTTTAAAAAAGTGTACATACCTATTACCTGATAATATCATCATTAAAAATAGATAAACTTGAGCAACTCTTTACCCTTTTTAAATAATAATTTTTGTTTTATTATATTTAATAATATTTTATTACCTACTCTATTATTGATTTAGTGTACCTAACTAAATGTTTACAAATTTGGAATAGACCTTCATTAATATAGTATTGTACAACAGAATTAAAAAAAACTGTGTTTGTGTGTTAACTTCTGTCTACTATACAGTCCTGTTTGAAAAAATTGAGTTTTTTATACACTATTTTAAATTTTATTGTGTATGAAATATGCAATTCATTATGTTTTAAAATAAATATTTAATACTTTCCGAAAATGTTATGATGATGATTGGAATTTAATGTTAGGCCAAGAATCTATAAAATTGCCTATTTTTTAATGTATCAAATAATTTTAAGCTTATGTTAAATTAATAATTAATTAATTATTAATTGATGAAAACACCAAAAATAATATTAGTAAATAATCTCTATTTTTATTACCTAAATTATATATGTTTTTTAACTAAAACAACTTCAGTGTATGTAAAGTAAATAATTATTACCTAATGTATTATGTTAATATTATGAGTAATTAATATGTAAAAGTAACCAAAAATATAATTTTATTTATTATATATTTCATGATATTTGTGATACTAATATAATTTAATTAACTTTGTAATATTATTCTTTGTAGAATTTCAACAGCGCACCAATAACCTCATGGTAATTATTTAATTAATTTTAATTTTTTGAACAAACATAATTGTTGTTTTGGTTGTTTTTGAATAATATCAATTATATTTACTTTTTTAGATCAGAGATGGCACTTCCAGATATATAGTATGATTTATTCATTCAATTAATGGGTAGTTTCTGGTAGAGCCCTGACGAACAGAAAAATGTGAAGTGAGTTGTTGTTAGTAGAGATTTAAATAAATTACAGATTTTTTTTATGATACACCCTATGAGTTTTCTAAGGAAATTATTTTTTTATTTCAGACACCTCTCATTTTATAAAAATTGTCAGGAATAAACTTTACAATAAGAAGCTTCTTAGAGTAATTATAAAAATATATTAATAAATCTCCAATATTTATTTATTTTTACATTTCTGATTTATATAAATTATTATAAGCTCTCACTAAAATCAGCCTCTTATAAACTTGATTTTTATAATGTAGTACACAAGTTAGATGACTGTCAAGCTTTCTACACAAGTAAAATAAATTGATTACTTTTATAGTATTTTACAGAGAATTTTAATTCAGTATTTGATGCTTTGAATCAAGCAAAGAAACGTATCTGAAGCAGTAATAAATATAAGTTTTGTTCAACTATACTTTTATGAACAACAATCATTTCACTTATTTTTACCTGACATCATAATGTAGTATCTCACTGTATCTTGTTTATTAGGTTTTAGAGAAAACTATTTCTTGGCTCAATTATTAGAAAATCCGTGTTGTATGGGTTACGTGTCACTATGAATTCAACAAATTATTTATTGCAAACTTTTAATTTGAAATATGTGTCAAACAAACAAGATGAACTAATATTCTTTGGAGGTGGTGAAATAACTTGAACAATTATTATAAATTTGTATTATTAATGTTTATACTTTTAATTATAGCAATTTTTCGGTACAATATGCCAATCTATTGGTCCAAATTATCATCCATCTTGCAAGTCTACCAACTTCTGATCGTATACTCAATAATAAAACCGCCTGCGAAAAGAAACTGCCAAATACTTAAAATATTATATTGCAATGAAAATTAAACAATTTATATTAGAACAAAACAAAAAAGCTGTTAGTTGGTGTAAACCTAATCTAACTATTTAAGAACTTTATTTAATTGTTATAAGTAAAATATTATACTTTTTTTTTAAAAAAAATAATGATAGTTATTTTGAGAAAAATTGTATAATTAATAAACTAACATGTCTTATTACATCGTTTTTAAAATATGATTTGAAAATTTAAAAGTATTGTGTTATTTTTATTGATATTAAATGTAAATGCCTGTAAAAAAAATTGTGTTGAAGTATTTTCAGATTACAGTATGAACTGTTTATGATAAATTTTCAATCTTTGGGTACAAAAATTTAACTATTCATAATTTTTAAATTACAATCAATTTGAACTTAAAATATTCATAAAAAATTATAGGCTAAATTTAATATAAAATGTCACATACCAAAATGTTCAGGAAAACCATTTAAAGTTTTACTATTTTTCAAATATAAGTAATTTTTTAGTAGAATTAGAATGTACTTATTACAATGACAATTGTTATTATATTTTGCTACAGTCCACAATTGAATTTATCAGTTTTGTCAAATAGTGTATGTCCAGTTAAAATAAAGACTCATGTTAATATATCTGTTCAAAACAATTGTGTGCCACATCTAGTTTTCTTAATTGAACATATAAAACCAATTTTTGAATAAGTGGACATATTTTTTTAGCATTTTTAATCTGTGTTTTGATTTTATTTCAAAAGTATTAGTGATCATATGATTAATTAAAATAGTCTGGCTATCTGAAATTTTCCATTATCAATAGAAGGGGTTTATATGGGCAAATTCTATATATTTTAATTATTCTTGAGTTATAAAATATTGGTTGATTATTCTATTATTATATCTATATGATACAATTTATTTTTTAAATTATTTTATCAAACAGTAAATTTAATAATGAACGCATTGTGTATTTTATTATATTGGACCATATATATTATTATTGACATACAGTTTTAAAGGTATTTTCTATAGGCAACCCTACTGCACATTTAATATTTTCACGATTTCCTATTTTCCTCGCAAACCGTTGCATACATAAAAATTGTCTACTCATTAATAATTATTTAACTGTCCAAATTCTGATATTTTTATGAAGTTTTGTCCAAAAACTTAATTTTTATTATTACGTTTTCCAAAAATGTATCTCTAACACTAAATCCTTTAATACTTGCCAGTTGCCCCATCCATATAAAATCTTCAAGGATCGACGCAATTTCTTTCTTAGATGATTTTCCAATTAGTAAAATTTTTTTAACTCCATCATTTAGACTATAAGTAGTGTTTTAAATCATATCGAGCATCATGCAGATGCGGCAATGATATGATATTATATTATAAATTTGAAAAATTCGTACCAAAAAAACTATTGTGTCTTCAGCTATAAAAGTTACGTCCCTAAACAATAGTTAGGCCCCTCCAAAAAGTCTCCCGTAGTTGGGGTACCTTCAACCCCCCCCCCCCCCCCAAAAAAAATATTTTTGAAAAACCTTTCTTGTCGTTCTACGTGTCTGAAACTCGAGATTCTAGAATTTTGGAGGATGCTGATCAAAAGTGGTGTCTTTTGTTGAGACCGTAAGAGCCGTTTTTACCCCATTTTGGGGCTTTGGAATTCCGAAATTTGAGTTTTTTAGTCGAGTGTTACTCGGCCGGGTTTCGATGTAGGGGCATAATTTTTTCACGAAAAGTTTTGTTTTAAGTTATTTTACACAAAATCTTTCGGTGGTCAGAGGGTCCTATGGCCCCC
Organism: Schizaphis graminum; assembly: GCA_020882235.1. Lineage (NCBI taxonomy): Eukaryota > Metazoa > Arthropoda > Insecta > Hemiptera > Aphididae > Schizaphis > Schizaphis graminum. The sequence continues at coordinate 93,443,229 of CM037032.1, forward strand.
CCCTCATGGATATTTTGAAAAATGTTTATTTTTTGTTCCACGTTTCTGAAATTCACAGGTTTGGTTTTTTGTAGGTCGGTGATCAAAATCGGCGTCTTGTGTCGACACTGTAGGAGCCTTTTTTACCCCTCTTTTTGGCGACGGAAGTTAGGATTTTGCAGTTTTTAGGCTTTGTCACCACGTAACACTTAGACTTTGGGTGATTAGAGCAGTTTTTTTCTACGCATTATTTAGACATTTTTGTCAACAATCGAACGGCATCAAAACCGAAGGAATCGGACGTTTTGTTGGGAAGTTATGATTTTCTTTTTCTTTTTTGGCACTTAGATTTTACGTATTTTCCAAATTTGTTGAACTTGAGTTTTTGTTCAATCTTTTTGAAATTCGAATGCTGATTCATAAATGTCATGACGAGTCATAAAGGTTCTATGGTCAAAATGCGTAGGATCATTATTCACCCTGTAATCGGGGTGCAAAAATTGTTGAAAATCGAATTGCTTATTTTTTCGTTTACGCATATGTTTCTTTATGATATACCCCAGTATAACGGTTTAACAATTTATTTTTATGAACTTTTTTTTCGTTATTACTCGTTTTAGGTTTGTTTACGTTTCGACATTTGCCAATTATGCCATCAGCATAAAAAATAGTTTATTTAGAAGTAGTTTTTCATCAAATCACATCGAGAATACATCTATTCAATGTTTATAGTGTTTATACCCCTCGATTAGAATTTAATAATATGTAAGCAATTTCGTTGTATATAAGAGATATAATCATCAATTTCAAAATGTACGACACAGTCAGTCGATCATTTGATCGTAAGTCATACAATTTCTATAATAAGTTGTTTTACTCAACGCTATATTTTATGATCCTTCATTAAGTAATGCTTTAATAACTATTCAGTATTTGACTCAATCAATAAATTAAATTCATCAACCAAAACTGCGTTGATATTTGATTTTCATTCCTTTAGAAGAACCCTGTACCAAAAAATTAAACAAGCGAACAAAATTTGACTGGAACGGGATATAATAGTGTTAAATATGAACAATTGTTCATATAGGTAATTTATGAACTTAGAATTTCAATCATTAAAATTAACGGTATAAAGGCCTCGAAAATACTTATAATTAATGTGCATGTATAATAGTAATATGAAAAGTACCAAAATCTACTAATGCTGAACAATAGGTGTAGTGAATTACAAATTACATATTAATATATTATAGTATATCAGTTTTATATTCAGAACTTGAGAATTGTAGTGATCGTCCGTTTGTGGATGAGATTAATCCCACATAGGAGAATGGGTAATGGTAAAATTTAAAGGTATCGATAGGAAATTTTATGGAGATTCCATTTACATAGTCAGTGTAACGAATTTTTTAGTAAATACATAGATAGGTTTCAAAAAGAATAAAAAAATTAAAAAACAATACAAAATTCGCTTTATCAATTATCATATATTATAAATTATGATAATGAATTATTAACCATGGTTTATAAGGTTACCACTTCGAATACAGACAACTAATAATAATTGCGGTTAGGTTAAATTTTGATATATTTTTTATTATTTTATTATTTTCAATTTTGTATTTTTGAACTTTTTTAAGTACCTACCTAGTTACTGTTTAATTAAATAGGTAATGTTAAGTTCACTTTCACTATAGATACAGAACACAAATTTGATTGACATTTTGATGATTGTACCAATAGAAGTTATAAAATAAAGTATGTACAATCATAAAATATTATATTTAATAACAGGATTAAACATTAGTTGTTAATGTTTTGTTTATATTTACTGTGAGTAGGTATGAAGAATTTTTTATTAAATGAATTCCACTGGTGATTCTGTTTCATATCTCTGCCACAAAATCTTTACTTAACACATGCAAGTGTAATCGATTCATAGGTGTAAAAGCAAACAACAAACACATTCAAACCTTCATAACTCAAATCATGTAAGTTCTATAGTGTTAAAATGTATTACTTATGAAAGGTTTATTTAAAGTTATTTATATTGTTATTTTTTTATTTTCTCATAGACATAAAGTGCATACCTCATTCAATAATAAGAAAGCTGCTACTTCAGGTCTGCGTTCCATATTAAATGATAGAATTTGGTGTTTCCGCAGGAGTTCATTTTCTGTGGCTGGTTCAGATATTAAATATGTGATCTATTATTACTAAACATAGTTTGTTGGTTTTTATTTATTGTCTTATTATACTTTTACACTATTTAAATGCAAATTTCATCTATAAAAAAAAAAAATTGAAATAATGATTTTTATTGGATAATGGATATTTATATTCCTATAAATAATTATTTTGTATTCAAACCTAAATTACAAATTTAAGACTTATATTAATATATAAACTTTAGTTAAGTCATTTAATTTAATTATTGTATAATCATGAAGTATGAAATACTGAATCTGTTCACTAAAGTAAACATATCACATCTGTTCTATTCAACAATGTATTCTTTAGCTGTATTCTTTGCTATTCATATAGCTTGACTAATATATTTTGATTATTTAATGTATAATTGAATGTTTTTTTTCTTGTATTTAATAACAAAAATAACTAATAAGTAACATATAAAATATATGTATTGTAATATAATTTACAACTGATTTTAATAAGTATGTATGTTTTTGAAACTGCATTTAATTCAAAAAATATTACAAATAATTGTTCTTGAAAAATCCACACATATTTTGTAAATACTTATTAGAAATATACAATATTATTACAAGTTCTTTGTTACCCTCATTTAAACAACAAGCAAGAGACCATGATAGAAATAACTTTCTATTATTTCTATCATGGAGGAGACTTAGGGAGGCTTAGCACCCTCAAAATGCATTTTATTCCCCACAAATGTTTATGAATATTTAAGAATGAATAATAATTTAAGCAATAAAATATAACATATGGAATTATTCAAAAGTAAATTGTATAAATATAAAATTGGTATATTAAAAATACATGTAGTATTTTTAATATACCATAAAAAGTATCTAGACCTACGCATACAGTTATTAGTTTATTACTATTGAAAATTAAAATAACCAAAACAATCCTAGTTTTTTGGAAAGCATAAACATAAGTAAATTAAATTAGGTATTCATTTGTACAGCTGCAGTTAATCTAATATTTTAGTCCTAGTTGCATCAATAGTTAGACATTACACAGATTCACCAATGACCTCACAAACATATTATTTTTGGTCATTCAGGTTCTAATTGTTGTGAGTAGCTTCAATGTTTCCTATTAGGTATATTGTTATACGTTGCTTTATGATCTCTTTGGGTTTCATTGAATATTTTTATTGATATAATCTTTAACTACAGAAATATCATATAATTTTAATATTTATGACTATTGACTAAACACATCACCAGATGGTGTTGAACCAAATCATTCTTTAAAATCAGCTTAGGATTAAATGTATGTGTAATTAATTTTTTAATAACTCTTTACCTTTGTGTGGAATTTTTCGAAATTTTCAATTTTCATTCGCGTTTTCTCGGTCACCTGGCGGTCCAACGACAATTTATCACAGAAGTTAAAATGTTCTACATGTAATTCTACACCAGAATCCGTTTTTCTTATTTCCGAAAACTCGTTATTTCAAAATTTTGGTTTTTCAAAATCGTTCGATCCAAGTGCGACGTTTAAAAATCCTTAATAACGGTTTTTCGAAAAATCAAATGCACACAACTTATGGAGATAGTTATGAGGATCAATTTTATGTCTTACGACTTTCGTCCTATCTCTCACGGTTTCCCCGGAAAACACTTCGTAAACGAGAATTTTCATTTTTCGAAATTTTCAATTTTCATTCGCGTTTTCTCGGTCACCTGGTGGTCCAACGACAATTTATCACAGAAGTTAAAATGTTCTACATGTAATTCTACACCAGAATCCGTTTTTCTTATTTCCGAAAACTCGTTATTTCAAAATTTTGGTTTTTCAAAATCGTTCGATCCAAGTGCGACGTTTAAAAATCCTTAATAACGGTTTTTCGAAAAATCAAATGCACACAACTTATGGAGATAGTTATGAGGATCAATTTTATGTCTTACGACTTTCGTCCTATCTCTCACGGTTTCCCCGGAAAACACTTCGTAAACGAGAATTTTCATTTTTCGAAATTTTCAATTTTCATTCGCGTTTTCTCGGTCACCTGGTGGTCCAACGACAATTTATCACAGAAGTTAAAATGTTCTACATGTAATTCTACACCAGAATCCGTTTTTCTTATTTCCGAAAACTCGTTATTTCAAAATTTTGGTTTTTCAAAATCGTTCGATCCAAGTGCGACGTTTAAAAATCCTTAATAACGGTTTTTCGAAAAATCAAATGCACACAACTTATGGAGATAGTTATGAGGATCAATTTTATGTCTTACGACTTTCGTCCTATCTCTCACGGTTTCCCCGGAAAACACTTCGTAAACGAGAATTTTCATTTTTCGAAATTTTCAATTTTCATTCGCGTTTTCTCGGTCACCTGGTGGTCCAACGACAATTTATCACAGAAGTTAAAATGTTCTACATGTAATTCTACACCAGAATCCGTTTTTCTTATTTCCGAAAACTCGTTATTTCAAAATTTTGGTTTTTCAAAATCGTTCGATCCAAGTGCGACGTTTAAAAATCCTTAATAACGGTTTTTCGAAAAATCAAATGCACACAACTTATGGAGATAGTTATGAGGATCAATTTTATGTCTTACGACTTTCGTCCTATCTCTCACGGTTTCCCCGGAAAACACTTCGTAAACGAGAATTTTCATTTTTCGAAATTTTCAATTTTCATTCGCGTTTTCTCGGTCACCTGGTGGTCCAACGACAATTTATCACAGAAGTTAAAATGTTCTACATGTAATTCTACACCAGAATCCGTTTTTCTTATTTCCGAAAACTCGTTATTTCAAAATTTTGGTTTTTCAAAATCGTTCGATCCAAGTGCGACGTTTAAAAATCCTTAATAACGGTTTTTCGAAAAATCAAATGCACACAACTTATGGAGATAGTTATGAGGATCAATTTTATGTCTTACGACTTTCGTCCTATCTCTCACGGTTTCCCCGGAAAACACTTCGTAAACGAGAATTTTCATTTTTCGAAATTTTCAATTTTCATTCGCGTTTTCTCGGTCACCTGGTGGTCCAACGACAATTTATCACAGAAGTTAAAATGTTCTACATGTAATTCTACACCAGAATCCGTTTTTCTTATTTCCGAAAACTCGTTATTTCAAAATTTTGGTTTTTCAAAATCGTTCGATCCAAGTGCGACGTTTAAAAATCCTTAATAACGGTTTTTCGAAAAATCAAATGCACACAACTTATGGAGATAGTTATGAGGATCAATTTTATGTCTTACGACTTTCGTCCTATCTCTCACGGTTTCCCCGGAAAACACTTCGTAAACGAGAATTTTCATTTTTCGAAATTTTCAATTTTCATTCGCGTTTTCTCGGTCACCTGGTGGTCCAACGACAATTTATCACAGAAGTTAAAATGTTCTACATGTAATTCTACACCAGAATCCGTTTTTCTTATTTCCGAAAACTCGTTATTTCAAAATTTTGGTTTTTCAAAATCGTTCGATCCAAGTGCGACGTTTAAAAATCCTTAATAACGGTTTTTCGAAAAATCAAATGCACACAACTTATGGAGATAGTTATGAGGATCAATTTTATGTCTTACGACTTTCGTCCTATCTCTCACGGTTTCCCCGGAAAACACTTCGTAAACGAAATATTTTTCAATTTACGAATTATACAATAATATTTGAATTTAAAAATACATAAATTTGAATTTTACAATAATTGTACAATAATTGTACAATAATATTTGAATTTTAAAATACATAAATTTGGGAATTATTTGGGATATTTTATATTTCATTGTTGGTACTCTTGCATTTTCAGTTGGCCCCGATTTTTGCGTTTCTTCCATGAAAATTTCGTGATAAAAAATCTGGTTGTTATCACGGGGTCCAACTGCCCGAGCCCCGCTTAAATGATCTCTCGTATGTTGGTGCCACTGTTTAAGAAATACCTGCTTGCGTCCAATTTTTATCATCAAACAATTTTTTTTTTCTATTTCAAGTTTCATTCTTCATTATAATAATAATTGTTTTGGAGGGTACACGCCGCCGCCGTGTTTGTTTATAATGTTATATTGTAATTCCTTTAGTTTATAACGTGTGTCTATAATATATCGTATAATACCCAACTATTTTTTAAGCACGCACGGTATTAAATCGATTTTTCAGACATCAAAGTTTGGTAAGGTTACTTGTTAATGAACATTGTTTGATTACCAATTTCATCTTCACAATGTCGGTTGAAAAAGATATAATTAAAATTCAAAACAAACTACAAAACATGTCTGATGAAAATGCTGACCAAAGCCAAGCCCTTGATTTATTGAGAGCTCTTAAAGAACTGCCGATCACACTGGACATACTTACCAAGACTCGAGTAGGAATGACTGTCAATTCATTCCGAAAAAGCTGCAAAGATGAAGAAGTAATTACGTTTTCAAAAGCATTGATTAAAAATTGGAAAAAATTATTAAGTGGTGACAAGTCTGTGCCTCAAGAACCAAAGAAAGATAAAAAAGAGCGCAAAAAATCAGAGGAAAGGGAGCAAAAAATAGATGCAAAGAAAGATACGCCAAAACCAGTAGTATTTCCAACACCATCGACAACAGATGCTATTCGTCTTAAATGTCGTGATTTATTAATCACTGCATTGAAAACTGAAGATGACGAACTTGGAGGTTGTGCCTCGATTGAAGAACTGGCTGATGAACTAGAAGATGCTATTTATTCTGAGTTTAAAAACACTGATGCTCGTTACAAAAACAGAATAAGAAGTAGATACTCAAATCTAAGAGATGCTAAAAACCCACAACTAAGAAGCAATTTCATTGCTGGAGCTATTACTCCTGCTCAATTAGCTAAAATGACTGCTGAAGAGATGGCCAGTAACGAGATGAAAACATTGAGAAATAAACTCATTAAAGAATCTATAGATGATGCTCAATTGGCGACTGTACAGGGAACTTCAACTGATTTATTGAAATGTGGTAAATGTAAGAAACGAAATTGTACTTACAACCAAATCCAGACAAGAAGTGCCGATGAACCAATGACAACCTTTGTTATGTGCAATGAATGTGGTAACAGATGGAAATTTTGTTAGATTAACTATAGAAATATTTAATTTAGGTTTTGTTGGAGCACCTAATATGTATAATAATTGTATTTTTTCTTCATTTTTTACTTTAAAAAAAAATCGAAGTTAATATGTCTACAAATTCATTATTCACTAATAGAACTTTTTTTAGTATTTAAAGAAAACTCATTTATGAGATCGGTTTTATGTACCTATAACTTATATTTAATACATAAATAAATTTATATTATTGAGTGTGACTTTAAAATTTTTATATTTTTATAACTTAAGAATACAATAATCATAAATATTTTTAGTCAAAATTGGTTGAGCTTTACACTGATTATATATATATGCCTATTCGTGATAAATTTTAATAAATTATTTAAAATGAAATATATAATTTTGATCTTACTTCAAATTAGCAATTTAAAATAATAATGTATATGTATATCGTATATAATGAATTTGTTAAGCTCTTATTATAATGATTTTTTAATTTATTTTTTATAAGTTAAATGTACTGTATTTTGCATACTACCTAAAATATTGAAATGTATTCAGCAATAATCTTTTTATTTTCTGAAACATTGAAAATTACTTATTACTTAACAATTTATAATATACCTCGTAATATACTTATTCATAATAATTCCATGTTAATGCCAATGCATATAATATATATATAAATATTATAATTTATAATTAATAATAATAAAAAAAAAATTGCATTGGCTAGTAATTCACTTTTAAAGTAAACTTATACTTTTTATACATATTATTTTATTTCTAGGATTCTCAAACTTTTTTTGGCTTGTATGGAGAATAAGTCATGTACCTCTAATGACAAAATATAACTATTCAAAATTACAATATATTTGTAATGATTAAAATACATAAAAATAATTTATTCATATCTAACAGTATATTAAGTATTAACATACATAGAACACAAAATAATAATATTAATACTCTATACTAATACCTCATGGTCTTCTGAAGTTTGAGAACCACTGGTTTATATAAACATTTTAATAAATTGACATTTGTTAAAAAAATAAAATATAGAATGTCAAACAAGTTTGATAAAATATAATAATTAATATACAATAATGAACAATAAAGTTTTAAATTATTGGAATATATATTAATAGATTAATTTTACTGTAAGAAATCACAATTTAGCAGACACTTTCAGTTCTTCAACACCAATAGCACCTCTATGTCTCCATACTCTATAACGGGTAAGATCTTTACGGGTCACAACACCAGTTACCTGAAATAAATTGAATATAAAAATCATCAGTTATATTATCTTACCTAAATAATTATTTGTGTAATAAATACCTCGTTTGAATCATTAACGACAACAATATGTCTCAGGCCCATTGCTCTAAAAAGCCGGAAAATCCTTGGCAATGATGCCATCTAAATAAATAAATAGTTCAATATTTTAGTTTATAATATGTAATAAAGATAAACTAAACATTTAATTTAAAATTGTATGTACTTACATCTTGTACAACATATGGAGATGGGTTCATAAATCGTAACAGATCAATTGTATATTGCCGTTCGCTGTCCAAGACATTTATATTCTAAATAAAAATATAATACTTTCTGTTAATTAATAATTTTAAATTTTAATGTTATACTAAAAAGCGTTCATAACAATGCATAGTATCTGCTACCTATGAACCTTTTAATTATCATACTCCAGCAGCTACCAATTGGCTACTGGCTGAAATTTTGATTCTGTTATCAGACTTTAAACTCTTTACTATTTACTTTGACATATTATTTAGATAAATTACAAATATTATAATTAATTTTATACATGTGATTAGAGAAGCATTATCAAAATATTAAATGTTTATAACAATCGGCTAGAAATAAAAATAAAAAAACACTCATTAACTAATATGTAATAATAGTAATATGTTAATTCCTAGGTATATGAAATTCTATAGTGTCAAAAAATAAAAGTAGGTAATAACTATATTTATTGAAATAATAATTGATATTGTTAAATTAATGTATCCTTAATCTTTAATGAATACATATTTTATACTTTTAATTTTTACATTATCTACATTCATTATTCATCATTTTATAAAATAATAGAATATAATTATTGCATAGTTGTAAAAGTTTATTTATTACAGCAACTAATAACTAAATTCATTATCTGCAGTATTTATGTCAATAATCAAAAACCAAAATTAAATTCTATAGTAATATTTCAGAGTATAAAAATAGAATCAAGATTTATCTATGTTGTCTTCCAGACATACAATAACCAAAAAGCAACCTCATAGTTACATTGCCTATATTTTATTAAACTCAAATTAATTATTTTACACTTAATCTATATAAGAATTTTAGTATAAAAAATAGCCACAAACAAACCTTAAGTAAACAAAAATATATTCTTATTTATTTACTGACTCTTATTCAAGTATTTGAATAATTCCACTCAAAAATATTACTCATATAATAATAATATATAAACAAATGTTAAGTTTAAATGATAAAATATTTTCAATCATAGGTAAGTGCTTTTTTAAAATAAATTAAAAAATAATAAATGAGTAAATAAAAATGATAATGCATATTACAATCAAAATATATAAGAAATTTTACTTACATCTATATTTGAATATCTCGGGTAATCCTTTCGGAAAGTAGTTAAAGAAACATTATCCCAAACTGCCGGAACTTCATTGAACACTTTGTTTTGTAATAGTACAATAAGTTGAGATCGAAGTATCAATCCACGTAAACGACCGTTAAGCTTATTGTTACCTCCTTCCTAAAATACAAAGTACGTTTAAAAGAAACTGTAATTCTATTTGTTTATGATAAATTTTTAATTTACCGAATCAGTGCTAAAAACATCATCAACTACTGGAAATCCATTGTATGTATATTTTTTTAAAGTATCTACAATTTTTCCTACTGATTCTTTTGATCTAAATGCAATGACTGGATAAGACATGACCTCACTAGCATAAATATTTGATGATAGAGGTGGAGGATCCCAAGCCATTAATGGTATTCCACTCAATTGTATGTGAATATCATAAATACTCTTAAAAATAATAAAAATATTTTTGATTTAATAATAATATATTATTTATTTATTTACTAAGTATCCAACCTCTGTAAAATAATCACCAATCCATTTTGCAGTTAAAAGACAAATCATAAGTGGTAAACCAAATGTTATATCACCAGTTGCTTCAATTAATATAACCGTAAGACTGATGGTCATACGAACAGCACCACCAAGTTGTGATGCAGCACCAACCAATGCATATTTTCCAACATCCTTAAATATAAATATGTATTGTATATATCATTAAATTAATAAATATAAAAATTATTGAAATATAATATATATAAATGACAAACAAATAAAATATATTTTTTTATGTATATAATAAACTAAATAATTATATATCAAAGACAAAAAAAAAAATGATAAGCCTTACTACATTTGGAAATACACACTGAACTCCAAGTCCAATAAGTCGTCCCCATGCTGCACCAGTAGCTAAACATGGAATAAACAGACCAGCACTAACACTTAAGCCGTATGTCCAAATTGTAAGTAAATAAAAAGAAATAGCAAAATACACTAATGTAGTTGCATTGAGTGATTCTGAAAAATGAAATTAAATATTAAAAATGTTTAGCAAAAGTTAAAATAAAAAAATATTTTAAGTCTCAAAAATAATTAAACAAATAATTTACCTGTCGGATCATGGAAAAACGATCTAACTGAAGCTTCAGGAACTTGAAGCCATAATGATGCCATAGAGTTAAACTCACCATCATTACAATTTAACTAAATACAGAAAACATATTCATGCTCAATTTTTCATAATAATAATAAATAACATATTATACAATATAATTTATTTTCAGTTTAAATATTTCTTTCTACTGGCAAGGTTCTTATGATATTATAAAATAAGAACAAAAAAGGTTGGTTAACTAATAAAAAATATCTGCTATAAATTAATATTAAAATTAAAAACAAAATTATTATAACCTGAACAGGATTTTTTGTTGGATCAAGACCCAATGGTTTACAATCATTTTGCCATAACATTAATAAAACTCCCACAGTTGCTGTACAACAACAAACCAGAACTGCTTCTAAGACTTTCTTCCAGCGATCCACCAAATGTCTGAAAAATAAAATGAAACGCATACAATTTTGTATTACCTAAATCTTTTATAATGATTAGTAGTATAATTAAAACAATATTTATACATATTTTATATGCATCTATATTTGACTTGATATTAATTTAATTTAGTACATTTATGTTTATTGTGGTCTACAACATTACAAAGTACAAACACTACAGCTCATTTCTATCAACCTCCTCTTTGGGACATAAATAAGGAGACTTGGTAGACTCTCCAACCTTACCCGACCATGGAAAGGTAGAACAAAAGACTGAGTCAGTTATATTTACAAACAATATAAAAAGGAAAACATCATTTTTAATATTTTTGATATCATTTATACGAAAAAAGTTCTTACTGTTTCAAAATCCATTATTTTTCAAACTTAAATTACTTTTTCTATATTTCTAATATGAAAAAAATAAAAATGATGTTGCAAAGTCCAAAATCTCCCCTTTCTAATGTAAAAATTTGGTTGTTTAACTTGGACTACAGCTTGAGTGATCCTTGCTCATAAAACGACATTGACATTGGCGAAAACCAATGATCATCGCAGTCTACATCACTCTTAATACAGTGAGTACCCTTTTACACAAATAAAAAATAAAATTCTATGGAAAATATTTTTAATTAAACAATTTTATACACTCTATTAATGGATCTTTATTTTAGTTATACATTATTAAAGTTATTATTATTAGTTGAAGTTTTGGGTATTATTAATAACTGAAATATATTAAGTATATTTGTATTAAATATAATACAAGATAAAAATAAATAAAATAACACTAAAAAATCCAATTGCTGAAAACAAGTGTCAGGATTAAAAGGATAGGTTAGTTTTAATTTAATCATATAATTAAAACTTTCATTAATGTATTTTTTTTTAATTGCAATACTATTTAATTATACACAATAAGTTAAAAAATTATGATAGACAATCAAATAATAAATTACCTCATTCTAAATACGGTGAGTTTATAATTAAGATGACAAAATAATGCTCCAGTTAGTCCACCAATAATTCCGATAAAAATAAAAATTGGCAATTCAAACATTTGATAAGATAACGCAAAATTGCTAAACTTGCCAAAATTCAATAAGCCCCAATATGTTAATTCACCTATTTCATGATAAAATTAAATAAATATTCAAAAATGACCATGTTTTATTCTTTGTATATAGTTAACAATTATATTACCAGGATGACCATGATATGCACTCAAAACTAAATTTAGTGTAAATGTTGAGATCATAGATGAAAAAAATATTCTCCAAGTAAGCCCTTGATTCCAAAAACTAGCTCCTTCTTCCAAACTGAATAATACGCCACCTTAGAAAATGGTATAAGTTGTTTAGTACAAATAATAATAGTATTAATAAAATATTTACCAACTGGTGAACCAAAAGCAGCAGCTACTCCAGCTGCAGCACCTCCAGATACAAAATCTCTTTTCTCGTGGTCCTCCCTGAAATAATTTAAAACTCCAAAGTCCTTATGAAATGTGGTACTTTTTCCCTGAGAAATTCCAGCAGCTACAACTGCACCAGCATGAATCATGGGACCTTCCTTAAAAAAAAATTGAATTGATAAAAATTAATTAAATATTTAGCAATTTTAATCATATGTTATGTTTTAAATTTAAAATAAACATTTTAAATTATTAATGGTTAAAAGTAAGAGATATCTAATAAAATTAAAACATACTGATGTTGATAAAAAAATAAAAATATTAAAAAACTATTAAGCAAATATTTTTTTATGAAACATATAATAGGTAATTTTTCCCTATACTGAACTTAACAATCATAAATGTGGATGTATAGAATATCTTTGTTACTACATAATGTAGGAAACAGACAAAATATGTTGGTGTAATGGCCCAAGCTCTTAAATTATGTTTATTGCTTATATTTTCCTACCTAAAATTAAACTTTTTTTTCAAATTTTAATATTTCTTTCTTTCTTTAGAATCTTAAGTACTAAATTAATACTATATTAATTAATAATTTACTTTTCCTCCACACATGCCACCTACAACAGTGGTAATGACACCAATAACTTTTATAAATAAAGTTTTTATTCTAACTAATCTTGGTATTTTAATCCCATTGAGGTAACATTTCACTTGAGGAATTCCAGATCCCAATGCAACTGGCTAGAAAAATTTCATTAAATTAACCTGAATTATAAATAATAAAAAATATACTAATATTTATTTTAAACATATATACTTCAACATAAGCAACTAAAGTAGATCCAATTAAAACTGGCACAATATTGTAAGCCAATAATAATAAATATGGTCTCCACAAACAATCAGATTCATTGCATTTGTCAATATCTAATAGATGTAAAATTCAGGAAAAATACTTAAAGAATTTATCATATAAAATTTATAAATAAAATAAAATTATAAAAGGATACATTTCTTGACATGACTAAATTTCAAATCTGCAATAGTTTCTATTGATAAATCAATTATAATACCAATGGTAGCAGTGATTACACCAATCCAAAAGAAAATAACCCATCTCACAAAATTTTTCTTGACTACAAATGGGTAACCTTTTTTTCTTTCTTCATCGCGATAAACATAGTTTTCAACAATTTCATAATCTAAACTCTAAAAAAAAATAATTTTGTTATTATTATTTAATACTAATAAAATAATTTTAAATTTTAAAATAGGTATTCAGTACACATTCAAATAAATAGGTCCAGGGATCTGAACCCCCCCCCCACAATAGCTTACTAATAACATACAATGTAGAAATAAATAGGTTAAACTAATATATTTATGTAGAAATGTAGTAGTATGTCATACATAATTATTAGTAATCACAAAAATTTACCACATGATTCTATTTTACAAAAACTAGCTTTCTAAAAGGTGCAACAGCAAATCCATAGCCAAATCATGGACCTCAAGGTATAGGAGAAGAAGAATATATAATAAGTCCATAGCACAGCATTTTTAATTTTGTTGATAGTCATCAATACCATCATGTTTCACACTTGTGTCCATTTTTTTAGACTTGTGTTAAATTTAATAAATAAACTATTTTAACAACAATTAACTTTACAATTACTTCAATCCACAACTTGGAGAGACTGATAGTACCCACCATAAATGACATGGCAAAGGCTGTGTTTTTGAGTGTTACTCCTCATTTAAAATTGGTAATTGAGTCCAGGATGATCAGATGTATAAGATTGTAAATTAGTGAGTTTGAAGTAATAAGCTAATAACTAATAAAAATCTATTATATTTAATTTATCGTTCAATATCAAAAAGTATAGGACATAGGTTAATGTATATGATTCAAGGTAATAGGTACTATGTACTTCTAGCCATGGCCCATGATTTAACTAACAAACAGTGAGATATATTAAGCTTCTAAATTCTAGCCACTAAGGGTACTGTATTTTAAATAAGTATATAACCTATATAGTCTACAACCATCAGATTCTATGGCTTAATATTTTTGGAAACATGAACATTTGGATATTTTTATTATTTTTGAGTTTTATCATTGGTTCAACTCAATGGTTTTATCTTTTACACAATTTATATAGTCAGAATGAGAACAATTGAGTGCAATGAAATATTAAAAGAAGCAGTGGCGGATTTAAGGGGGTGGCTATGGGGGCATTATCCCCCCTCCCTTGGGACTAAACTATCATTTTTTCTAAGGCGAGTATTATGATTTATCAATAATTATTATAAAATATTGTCATAGAAGAATTATATGGTTATTTATTAGTTGAATAATCTGAATGGCTCTAAAATACAGCATGGTCTCTGTAAAATTATATTACTGCCTAACTCGGCAGTAATCCATGGCGCTATCCACATATAGCTAAGTAAATCCTTGAACCTCAATAATTAGCCCCTCCCCCCTTAGTGAGTGATAAAACCTGCCCCTGAAAAGAAGTAATAAAAAATAATTATTGTACTATTACTGAAAAAAACTAAAATCAAGTAGACTTATTCAACTATTAAAAAATATCCAGTTACTAGTTTATAATTGAATAATACTTTCAGATGGGATAAGTAGTAAAAAAATAAAATAAGTGCATTTGTTGATTTGATCATAAGAGGATAGTGGTGGTAGATATAGAACAATAAATTGAAGCATAAACGCACAGACTTCTATGTATATCTAGTATAGAAGTCTGTACATGAATGCTACTAATACATATCAACTGGGTAACTAATAAATTATAATATAATCTTTACATAAAACTTGTAATATAAAATACTTTTCTTTCTACCTATTTTAATTTAATGATATTCCTAATTATCTAATACCTAATATTTTCTTTAAATTTTAAATTTTATATGAAACGGAAAAGCATACATATTATATAAATTTTACAATACATTATACAAATAATTATATTAATAATAACTCACCTCATACTTTGCTGATAAAATATTTAATGATCCGATTGGCACTGAATCTTCTTTCTCGGAAAATGAATCAAACTTTTTATTATGAGACATAGTTCCGTATTTAGTCTTTTTCAATCATTAAATAAAAATTTATATTAAAACAACTGAATTATTCAAATAAAAACAAAAATAATCAAAAATGGTTTTTATACGTGATACCTATCATGCTACATAATTGTCATAAACAGTGAGAAAACTTCTGAACAATTATATTAAATAACAACAATTTGTTGATATCAATGTTCACAGTCATAATCCTTAAGCAATAAACATGCTTGTTTTACTTTAAAACAGTATTAACACAGATGATATTAGTGTATTACAGATAACTGATGTCTGATGACTCAATTGACCAATGATTCAGACTGTTGTATCACAAAGCATAAACAAGATGTGCCAAGTTTAAATTGGAAATAATTATTATGCAAATATGTAATAAAAGTGTGTTTCAATATATTACACAACATGATAGATAAATGAACAGTATTAATTTTCATTGTTATACATTCATGATAATTGGTTACATAAAGATATTAAATTGTTGAAACGAAATAAATTGATTATATTAAAATAGATAGTATTATAAAATTTTCAATTTTTTCATTGTGAAAATAAAATGGCCAACTTATAATAATATAAGACAATAAAAATAAAAACTCTCTGGGTGAAACCAAAATTTGTTAGCAGATTAAATATACTTACAGTGAAACGGTTTTGGTTGCTGCTCATTTAACTGCTTTATAATTAACACCACAGCTAAAAATATACTCAAAATATCTATGTAATAAACTAATAGTTCACAGTTTAATATTTAATTTGAATAACCAAAATAATAAATTACATAATTTTTCAATCGGGTAACTTTTAAGCTTATAAACAGCAAGAGCAATTTTTTATAAGTATAAGTATTTAACATTAATTGTACGAAACAATTTATTGTAATTTTGCACTTGATTAATACGTGATAATTCCATTGGGTACCTGTGTTCTAGAGTGCTGAGTATTGAATATTTGAATTAATAATTTATATATTATATAATATATTACTATAATATATTATTTTACTATTATGATTATAGTACTACCTTAAGGCATTCAGAATAATCTAAGGCCACGGTATTATATATCTATCTACTCTATGATAATACCACATATGACAATATTATGTTTCATTTAATCTTTGATAATACATATATGTTATCACAGAACATGGATTATGTTAGTAATTTATTGAAGATCCTCAAAAACAATTAGACAATCTGAAAATATCCTAAAGTATCTACTATTATTGTAACAAACACTTAATTTAGGGAGGTAGGAACGATCGAAACGGGATGTAGGTAGATACATATTATAAAAACCGAAAACCACACAACTATGAAATGCTATAAAAATTTACAAAAAATAATAATTTGAACGTTAAAATTCATATAAAAATAGCCCTATTAATTGGTACATTTGAAATATAGGTTGCTATTTGAAAATTAAGATACCTAATAATTATTTCATCACTATTAAATAAAAGGATGACAAAATATTGAAACAAAATATTTCGAAAAAAAAACGCTTGCCAAGTCAGAGATCGGCATGTAAACTTTCTTGATTTTCAAATTATGTATGTACCTACCTATAATGTATTTTATTTTCATTCTCTTAGTGAGATAGATATCCGAAACCGGAGATCGGATTTTGTTGTTCGGGGTCTTGTTAGATTCACATTGGCTAGGAAAAGTGCAATGAAAATTTTCAAAACTTTTATAGTTAATTCACTACAGAGCTTCAAAAAAAAAATTAAAACACATTTTATTGGGCGTTTTTTATGTTTTTCAGCTTTATAGCTTTATCATGAGTTAATGATTGAAGATAAAGTTCTGAAAATCTTTACTGCACTTCTCCTAGCCAATGTGAATCTAACAAGATCTCAAATAACAAAATCCGTTCTCCAGTTTCGGTAATCTAGGTACTTACCACGCTAAATGAAAATCTAGCAAAAAAATACTATTTTTTTAAGTGTGAAAAATTAAATACTTTTTTTTTTAATTTTAAATCTCACTTTTCATATCTACTTGATATTCCCTTTTTAATGAGCTATCAACTAACTTTTTAGCTATAATAGTTTAAAGTTTTGAATAAAAGTTAAAAATAGAAATTTTGGGACTGTTCACGCCGACGTTTTCAGTGGCGTGTCCAGAACTTTTTTTGTGGATGGGCCACAAAATTTAAGTTCAGAATGGTTTTACTCCCTCCTTATATTATAATTTGATCTATTTAAGTTTTAGTATTTTTATTCTAAATGACTAGTTTTAATATTTTTATAATAAATGGTAGCTTACCTTTTATTAAAATATAAACTCTTATTTAAATATTTAAATCTTTCATATTTATTGAAATACCTAATTTAATCAAAACCAATTTTTTTTCTAACTATAACCATTGAGCATCGAACTTATACTAGTCTAGTACTTATATAAAAATGTGGATGGACACTTGCCTACCAGGCCCACCCCCTAAACACGCCACTGGACGTTTTTGTGGATTTAATTTATTGATTTAAATCGTTATATACTTATACCTACCACTTGAGTGTGATATCGGATCTTCGTCATTTATATTTTATGTTAAGGCTAGCTTAATTATTATCCACCTACTCATTACAACTGAGTTACATTTTTATCGTTTTCCTATTTAACACGAATTCTTGAAGTTTAAAAATTCGAACTTTTTCATTTCAATTACCATACTTACTGCTAATAAAAAAAGTAAGATGTTTCATCGCGCAAGCACGTATATCGAAAGGGTTAAAAATTTGACATTTATTTGAAAATGTGTATTTAAGTACTCTCTTCTATTCGGCATAAACGCAGTAAACTCCATTTCAATATAAGGTTATCCAACTGAAATATTTAGTGGTACCTCTTAGCGTGAACACACTATAACATTACACAAATAAAGCGTATACTAGGTAGTTTTATAGGAGTTTGCATGTTTTCTAATATAAATTCATTTTAAACACAGTTTAATGATACAGAAATAAATTTTTCATAATACCATGAGTCCTGCAGGAGTCTACAATAATTGCCTTTTTTTTTTTATATATATATATTTTGTACATTTTTCTTTTTTTCACGTGTTGTATTTTATTAATATTTAATTTTTCTATAAATAATTGGTGCCTAAAAAAAATCATATATGTATACCAAATAATGTTCAAAAAAATTACATGTTTTCCTTGTCTACGGAAATGGAACTATATATAGGTAGTTGAAATTATGAACCATAGATATCTATACTTTTGTCTACACACAGACTTTAAGACTGTATTTACATAAATATATATATATTATATGGTTCTTATACAGGATACTTTAAATTAATTAGTCATTGGTGACTGGTGTTAGTTCTTCAATATTATATTATTTATTCATAGGTATTTTAATTTTTCTATATTTTTCAATACCTACAGTACATTTAATATTTAAACACACTTTATAAACATACAATTAATAATATTAGTAATATTACCAAAAACATTTTTTTTTCTTATATAATATAGCATAGTCAAAATGTTTTGGATTTTAAGCCATAATATTTAAATGATTGCACATATTTTAAAGTAAGTGCATATTTTGTGATTTTTTAGATCATAAATAAATCATAATATTTTAAGAGTTCTAGGTGTATTAAGTATCTAGGTACAGAACAGGGGCGGACTGGACCGGCGGGATACCAGGAAGTTTCCTGGTGGGCCACTGCTCAAAAATAATTTGTTATTATTATATAATTATTAGTTATTAGTAGAGTCCGGATTTATATTCTGTTATAACGTTTGAAATATTATGTTTATAAGCAACTAAAATTGATAAAATATTCCCAAAAATATTCAAAATATTTTGAAAATATTGATAATACCAACTAATAAGAAACGAGTAAAAAAAAAAAAAACCAATATGATTATTGATTATGATTATGAATTTATATAATTATATCTTATGTTACCTATGCAATATATTAAAATAAAAAAAAATATATTATACAATGTTTTTAAAGGAATGTACAATAATATATTTTTTCAATTTTTTTGAAGTAAAGTTAGTACGATCACCGCGGTCCGTGATTATTGTCTAATATATGCTGAATATCCTTTAATATAATCCAATATATCAATTATAACGGAAATATGCTAAAATATTCTATAATATGTATTATGTACCATAAACTAAGATATTCTGAAATATTCTTTGAAGTCAAAATATGCACTAATATGCAAAAAAAACTTTTTTATCTAACCTATTAAAATGTTTAATTAAATGTTAAAATATAGATGTAAAAAAGTAAAGAATATTTAATTTATTACAATATCTTTCACATTAGTATTACAATATGTGTTATTATACCTAATGTTAATACTAATTTAGTAATATAGGTAATTATAAATAAGTAATATATCATACTTTTTAGCCTATACTATTCAGGAATTCAGATAATGATAATAATATATATAATGTACTAAAAATATTGAGAATTTTAAGTTGTTTTTTGAGAAAATTGAAAATGTGATGCATTTCTCATTAAATAAAACGTTGGTATATTTGAATTTTTATATTTTGTGATGACGAGAAATTGCAAGGGCTGGTCAAATATAGATTTACCGGGCCGAAATGTTGCCCCAGTCCGCTCCTGGTACAGAATCACAAGAATATGAACACACATAAACTGGTAAAATGATTTAATTTCATATTCTCTTATAAAAATGAATAACAATAGGCTTTTCATTTAATTATTTAAATTAATAAACAAACAATAAATTACTATACAAATTCTAGTAATTTATGATGAATAAAAATAAAAAAAACATTTTAAACATGCAGGATAAAAAAAATTCAAATATAAATTATGCTATTTCATGTTCAAGTTCTAACATTTATCCACAAAAATATACAATATAGGTACCTATTATATTAATACAATATCATCAAGTCTTATTTCTACAATATTATAGGTTAGCACAAATACCTACATAATATATTTATGTAAATTATATTTTGAAAATTGTTTTCAAACATCTTCAGGTATGTGTAATTTCATAGTGATAAGTAATAGGTAAAAATAATATTTTAATTAAAAATCAGGTTTTGAAAAAGAGTTGTTTTTAAATTTCTAATATTGTTATTTGTAGATTCAGTGGCGTGTGGCCAGGGCAAGCTAGGTAAGCAACGCATGTCTATCCAAAAAATAATAAATAAAAAGTTTAACATTATGTTAAATAACAAAGCAAAATATACATTAAAATTACAATTACTTATATGAATTCTTATTTGAGCTTTCAATTTAAAAAAATGTATCAAGTTTCTTTGAAAGAGATTACCTAAATGTATTTTTTCGTATACACAATTTCTTTACAGAAGCTCTCAAATTTTAGATTACCCAACTCGGCCGACTCATTCCAATATTATTATAGGAATGACCAGTTGCGGTAGAACTATAGAATTTTTTTTATTTTAAATTTTTAACATTTGACCCAAATAGATATTCAAACTACATAATATATTTTAAAAATTCTGCGCTAAAAAACTTTTGAAGAAAATAAATATTTTATTTTATTAGATTAAAAACGAATTGATTGTATCATAATCGAAAATGAACTGCACAAAGAAAAATAATCCAAAATGTTATGATTATATTATAAATTAATTTTTGAAACAAAAAAAAGTGAATGAATTTTATCTATAAATACATTTTAAATTGTAATTCTTATCAATAAAATACCTTTTTTAGGTTTTAACTTTTATTTTAATGCTTACCCAATATAAAATATCACCGCACGCCACTGCTTAGATTCAACATTCACATCAATCATTTTTTTTTCTAAATAAATTTTTAAGGATTTGAATTAATTTAATGTGATAATGTAAATACATAAATACATTAGATAAATATAAATCAATTTAAAAATATCATTTATAAATTAACAAATATACCAATGTTTTAAGATGTAAAGTTTTTTACAAACCAATACATAATTTATTGATAGTTTCTTTGGTATAATTATTTACCTATTCCATTTTGCTTGAACACTTTTGTTCTATTACATTGATTTTACCCATATGTCTAATTACTTTATACCGAGCTAAATCTTTACGCGTCACAATCCCAGCAACCTATAATTTCAATGAAAACATATGATGTATATATTGATTATATAATTATACAATAATTAATAGGTAAAGAAGAAATAATTACTTCATTTGAATCGTTCACAACCACTATATGACGAAGTCCCATAGCTCTGAATAATTTGAAAATACGTGGCAATGACATAGTCTGTATATAAAGAAACATAAAAATGATATTAATTGTTATTTATTTGACTAAAATATTTAAGCTGTAAGTACTAATGCTTAATATAAGTTAGGAACACATTAAAATAAAAGTATTATTTAATTCAAAATTATGAACTTCTAAGTCAGAATTAAAAATTCAAATTTACAATATTTTTAAAATTTTAGTGGAATACCAGTGCCTACCAAGATATAATAGGTAGTAGGTACTTAAAAGGACGCTACAATGTTACATCCACATTTATTGTATAGGTAGCTATAATAGTATAATAGGTTGTCATTATATTAGAGTAAATTGACTTAATTATAAAACATAAAAGTAAAGACTTTATCTGAGTTCATATGTTAGTATTTTACATTAAATCCATTTTTAAATTATTTTATTTATGCACAAGTAACTGAAAAATCTGTTTCATACAAGCCCAGATTAAGATATTTTTAGATTATTTTTTTGTACTTATATATCATAGGCATCATAAACTAAATTAGGTAAGTATTAAAAAACTTAAATCATAGAAATTTGTTACACTCACATGTTGAACAATATATGGAGATGGATTCATGAATCGTGATAAATCAATTGTTAATTTAAGGTCATTTTGAAGTAGTTCAATATCCTGTAATAATAATTTATTCAATTAAATAAAACGGGCAAAAGTCTGATTTGTAACAACAGATAATAGACAAAATAAATAGATAATATAAAAGTAGTCACTAGTCATACTAAATAAAAAATAAAACAAAAGTAGGTAATTTGTAATAATATATATACATTTAGGTAGTGATACCATAACTTAATACATAACTGTAATGATAAGTTATTTTGTATTATTGGACATTTGTTAAAATTAATCTCATAAATAGATTTATAGCCATTAAGTACTGTAGTATACCCAAAGCAGTACTTAGGTAGTAGTTTCTTCACCCCAGACAAGATAAGTAGTTGTACTATCTTCTATAAATTGCTGAAATTATAGAAAAATAGTTAAAATTGTTTACCTATATTTAGGCATTAATTCTTGGTTATACCAAAAATATTACCTAGTGGCTAGTAAAATCAGTTGAATATCCTACCTGGATTATTTTGAAATACATAGTACACTAGTACTTATACAATAATGTATACATTTAAAAAATAACTCAACCCATTACTTTCCTTTGAATACAAATTAGTATTTATGCAGATAATTATTGATAGCAGCTAGTATTTTAATTTTCTGAATACAGTATTCTAAGTAAATAAATACCTACTTACTTCAATACTTGAATATCTAGGATAGTCTTCTCTAAAAGTTTCCATTGTAACAGAGTCCCAATAATTAGTTAGTGGCCCATCAAATACTTTGTTTTCCAAAAGTACAATTAGTTGTGATCGTAATATTAAACCACGCAAATAACATTTAGTTTTTCCTTCATCCTAAGTAAATATAATAATGTATTCTGAATTACAATATTTAAAAAAATAACAATAATTAATAAAATTGTTAACTTACTAATTCATAATTTTGTACATATTCAATTACTGGAAAACCATTATGAGAATATTTTTTTAATGTTTTTACAATGTTTCCAACTGATTCTTTAGTCTTAAATGTAATAACTGGATGTGTCATTAAATTGTCAGCATAAATGTTAGAAGATAACGGTGGTGGGTCCCAAGCTAATAATGGCATACCACTTAAATCAATTTGTGTGTCATAAATACTCTAAATAAAATAAACTCACAATTAAAACTATGTATTAAATTTAAAAAAGTTATTTTGATTAGAATAATAGATATATATTTTTGTTACAAGTATGAAGTAAGAAACCCCTCTCTTCCATTTTGTTCTTGTTACACAAAATGTGAAGTTTATAAGTTTATGTGTTTAAAATAATGAAGTTAAATTGTATGATTATCTAATTTTAAAATGAAATCTCCAACTTATTAATCCAACTCCTAGCTAAAAACTACATTGTATTTATTCTTACAACTCACAAGTAATAAAAATTAATATTACACCTATGTTGATATAAATACATAATATTTATATGATATAGGTACATACTATGCACACTAATACACTTTATAAATGCATAATATAGAATATATAAAATGTACTAGCGTGTACATAATATATTATTTACATTATTACATAGTATACATTTTTATATATAATTTATTAAAAGAATTACATATAAAGTTATTAATTATAACTTATTTTGTATTTTAATAATTAAGCACATTTAATTATTTTAGTATATGTCCTAAAAAAATTACTGTGAATCACATAAGAAAGATATCATACCACATAGTTGATAATCTGTCACTGCTAGCAATAGAATTTGTTTAGTTTTTAAAACAAAATAAGTTTTATTAATTCACTTACTTCAGAAAAAAAATCACCAACCCATTTGGCTGTCATTAAACAAATCATAAGTGGTAAACCAAATGTTATGCTTCCGGTAGCTTCTACAAGAATAATTGTCAAACTAATAGTCATTCTTGTAATTCCACCCAATTGTGATGCAGCACCAATCAACGAATATATACCTATATTCTGAAATTAAAGTAATAGTTTTTCATAGAATATAAGTACTAAAATAAGTATAAGTTTATAACATATTAATATACTGTATTTGGAAAAAAATGAAATACTGCTCGTCCAACAAGCCGTCCCCATGCTGCTCCAGTACACAGTCCTGGTATTAATACACCACCACTAAAATGCACTCCGTAAGTCCACAAAGTTATGAAATAAGCAAATATACCAAAATAAACTACTGTAGTTGTATTAAAAACATCTAAAATTTAGCATAAAAATCATAATCAATGTCAAGAATTGTAAAAAGTACCTGTACTAGACACAACTATATATAAATTATAATACCAGGAGTATCATGAAACAATGATCGTACTGTTCCCTCTAAAAGCTGAAACCATAAAGCAGCCATAGCATTAAATTCACCATCATTGCATCCAAACTGAGATAATATAAACACAAATAAAACATATTACATTTAAATCCATTACATTTTATTAGTATATGAAAATTATAATTATGATTTTTTATTTTTACAAAATAAAAATGCTTTTTTTATGTTTTATAGACATCATTATTTTATACCTGAATAGGGTGATCTGTTGGATCAAGTCCTAATTTTTTACAATCACTAGTAAACAAAATGAGTAAAAAACTAATTGTTACTGTAGTTGAGCACACAATTAAGACTTCTAAAACTTTTTTCCAGTTTTTATTAACATATCTGTAAAAATCAAAATTAATAATTTTTTTTTTCAGTTTTTTTTTTGTTTGTTTTTTAAATAAAAAAAGAATACAGTAAACTAAATTTCTTATATGTTTTATAACATGTAAACTGTAATTATCTTTGTTTTGTACTTGCAACCTACTTTAATTTTAATCATCTATTCCAGGAGTGGTGAACCTTTTTTGGATTAAGTGCCACATTTTTCTAATCAAGATTTTGAAAAATTTTCACATGCAAGGAAATTATGTTTTCTAAGGATACAAATAAAGTAAAGATTTATTGTATAATTTATTAATTAGGTATACATTTATTTCTAATTATAATTTTTAAAATGTACATAATTTGATTCTTATAACCACAATTCTATAAATAGCTGAATTTTTAATAATTTCAATTTTTTTTTTGCATGCCAAAGGGTAGCCACCCCTGGTTAATAGATTCTATTCGCTATTATAATTTACCTTTTCCTGAATTTAAATAATTGAAGATTTAAATAACAAAACAATGCTCCAGTCAAGCCACCAAATATACCCATAAGTACAAATATTGGAATGTCGAGTATATGATATGATAAATCATCAAATTTTCCAAAATTTAACAAACCTCTGTATGTAAGGTCACCTTTAATATAAAATATTATTTATTTTTAAAATTATACAAAATTTCTAAGCATTAGTAGGAGAACAATATTGATGATTTGACCTGGATGCCCATGATAAGCACTTAAAACAGAGTGTAATGTGAACATTGAAATCATAGATCCAAAAAATATTCGCCATGTAAGTGCTTGGTTCCAGAAACTAGCACCTTCTTCTAAACTGAATAGCAAACCACCTAAAGTCAAATATATGTACATAGTTTTGACAAAAATAATAAATATTACAACATAAGATTACAAGAAAATGTTACAGAATGGCATACCTACTGGAGCACCAAAAGCTGCAGCTATACCTGCCGCAGCACCTCCAGATACAAAGTCTCTTTTTTCATGATCTTCTCTAAAAAAATTTAATGCACCTAAGTCTTTATTGAAAGTTGTACTCTTTCCTTGAGAAATTCCTGCGGCTACTATAGATCCTGCATGAATCATAGGTCCTTCCTAAAAAACAAAAAAAATGAATTATAACTTATACAAGGATATAATATTTATATTTATATTAGATAATTATACGTATATTATTCACATCTGATAATGATAGTAAAAATATTTCTTACATTTAAAATGTCTATAATTTACACGTTTTATTTTATGAAATATGATATCAAAATAATATGCTTCATATAGGTACAATGACTATTGACTTACTTTACCACCCCACAAACCACCAAGTGCAACAGTAATAACACCTATTACTTTAACAGCCAATGTCTTCAGTCTAATCAATCTAGGTACTTTGATTCCATTTAAAAAACATTTCACTGCCGCGATACCAGAACCTTTAGCCATAGGCTATCAATGTAAAGTATATTAAATATTATAACTATAATTACAGTATAGTAGAGTATTGTATAATACTAAACAGAACATTATGATTTATACTATTTAATATATACTCACTTCAACATAAACTATAAGACATGATCCAATTAATGATGGAATTAAGTTTAACACAAGGGCCACCAAATAAGGTTTAATCATACAATCCTTTTGTGTACACTCATCAAAATCTAAGTTATTTATAGTAAAGAAATATTGACCCTTATTTTGATTGTGAATACAAAATAATATATCTACTTGTATAATTTGTTGTCTAACTAAAACATCATTAGGGCCCGGAACTTGATGACTTTAAAATCTTTGAAAAATACACACAAAAAAAATGTTAAAATGATTTGATTATAAAAATATCAAAAATGACTTTATCATAACTAACATTTTTTAAAATGTACGTTTAATACAATTCATTCATAAATCATAGCTATAATTAATTAAATTTTAACACATATGTGCACCGAGTCTAAAATAGTAATCTGCCTACAGTTAATTTAATAATCATAGATCACGACAACAAATTATAAAAATAATAAGCGTCGATAATCGACAAGCTAATGAAGACTGAATATGTGTTAAAAATAGATGCAAATGTGTCAAGTTCCGGGTAATTATAGGAAATCAAAACAAGGAGCGAACAAGCACATAGGTAAAAAAAAATTTTGTCTATGAACACTCAATTGTTATATAATCTATACACTTAAAAATCATAGCCAAAATCGCCAGATGTGTGTTAAACATTTATCCATACTATGTATACTGAAGTTGCTTTCCGTATTTAATCAATTAAAAAAATGTGCCAATATTTTACAAATAAATTATAATTTGAAAATTAATAATAAAAAAGAGTTTAAAACCCTAACAATTTTAACTCAGAAAAAATAATTTATAAAATTGTTAGTAAAAGCATAGAAACATGTTGAAAAAAATATTGTTTAAAAACATGTATAATAATGTGCTCTAAACTGAAGATGATTTGTATTATTTATTAATTATATAGTTAGTCTGATTAGGCATAACAATTTAATCTTATTTTTAATTTTGGTAAAACAAATTTTATTATATATTGTTATTAATAATAATTAATAATTTAAAATTAAGTAAGTATGTAAAAGGATACATTTTTTGATCATAGTGAACTTAAAATTTGTCCCAATTTCAATGGAAATAAAAATTATTATTCCAATAAAGGCGATTGTTACCCCAATCCAAAAAAATGTCATCCATCTAGAAAAATCTTTTTGTACAACATATCTATAACCTTTTTTCTGTTCTTCTTCGCGGTATAACTCATTTTCGATGACTTCATAGTCTAAGCTCTATAAAATAAAAAATAAATCACAATTAAATAGATTGAGACTTGAGGATACCCCTAAAAGGTACTTGTGTCACTATATTAAATTGTTTAATCATTAATATAAATTATTTATAATACATAGCCAAATAAGTATTATATGAATGATGTATTTAGTATTTTTTTCTTGAGATGAAGGGTTAGCAAGGTCAAATTGGCCTATGGAATAAACGTGCAATTGCATGATAGGCCCCAAAACGTGTGGACCCTCGCAGCTTTTCCATATTTCAAATAAAAATTTTTATTCTTTTACTTAATTGCATGGTAGGCCTCTTTGGACCAATCCGACCCTGAGATTAGGAATTGTTTTATACAAAGCTTACTAACTATAAGCAGGTTAAATATTGTTTGCTATACAAAATTGAAAATATATTACCTACCTAATGGCTAATTATACCTATGTGGTACTTAAATATTATTGATTAATTTTATTAATAAATCAAATGATTAACACCAATAAATAGGTCTACAAACAAAATCTAACTTTCTATTTTTTTTTTTATTAGAATTTTTAAGTATCAACTGCGTGGTTATTTGTCAGCATTATATTATTTACATTAGCAATGGATTGGATTTTCATTACATTATACTATTATATGTGGACATATCAAAAAATTAGATAGCAGAGTTCAGTTTTGTTGATGAAATTTATTCAGTTTTTTGGATGTCTTATAAAGGATACAGTGCCGGATTGGAACCCAGAAACTTACCGAGCACAATAATTTTACTGGCCCAGTTAATTTAGCTAAATATTTTAGCAAGCA
Source organism: Schizaphis graminum (assembly GCA_020882235.1). Lineage (NCBI taxonomy): Eukaryota > Metazoa > Arthropoda > Insecta > Hemiptera > Aphididae > Schizaphis > Schizaphis graminum. Next base: position 93,472,297 of record CM037032.1, read on the forward strand.
GCCCATGTATCATAATAATCTTGCGGCCCACCGCGGTAGCTCACCGGTCCAATCCGGGCCTGAAAGGATATCTGGTAGTTCCTGTTTGATGCGTATTTCTGCTTCTGTTTCTTAATGCTTCTGGAAGCATTTGAGAATTATGTGTTTAACCATAATCAGTTTTCAGCAAGTAAGGCATGGGGGTGGATCTTTTTTGGCCATAATGTGGTTTATATTATTTTTATACATATATTTAAATGGGTAACATATAATATCATAACACAAAAAAGTAAGCAGTGGTATATCCAAGATTTTTCAATTTGACAAATGCTTAATTTTTTGATTGAGTCATGGACCATTCATGGACCAGGGTTATAGTCACAAGATATTTGATTTTTCTCCCTTTCGTAAAAACAAAAATACTAAATGTAGAGTATTTTATTATTTTATCTTTAATATTTATTACCTTCTTTAATGAAATTATTAAAAAAAAGTGTATTTATAAAGACCTTCTTAATAATGTGTACTGTCTAATTAGAATATGAGTATGTGACACAGACAATGAGATTTACTACTGACATTTTTATAATAAGAAGATATCAGTAATCAATGCACTACTTGCTTATTTATTTGACTTATACTCAGCATAGCAAATTTTAGATATGTTATTATGGTATTATGACGTGAGCCAGATTTTTGATTTTGTACAAAATTATGAAAAAAATGCAAAACATTTGAAAAAATAGTATAAAGTACTCTAGTTATTTGGTATACCTGCTACAGCTATAATAAAATAATTAATTTGATTCCTAAGTACTAGCTACCATAAAAACATTATCTTTGAAACACAAAGTTAAATAAATAACTTTTATAAAAAAAAGGTTCAAAATTCTTTTAACATTCATAAACATTTTCAAAAATATTATGTCTAATTAAAAATATAAGGCAAAAAAATGCGATTCCTGTAGTTGAATTGTAGAATAAAAATTCTTGGACAAAAATATTATCTGAAGCAACAGTATTAATATTTAATCAAAAATAATGAAGTAGGTTACTTGGGTATATGATTTAATAAAATATATATTATACTTATTAAAATATTGTACAAGTTCAACAATTATTAAAAATTAAAAATCAAGTATTTATGAATCATTAAATTTAAAAAACCGTGCTTGTATTTAATGTTTAAAATAATTGAATAAAATTTAATTTATTTTTATATTAACAATAATATTTTGTGTTATTTTACTATTTATATATAATTTAATTATATTTTATAAGCAGTAATAAATTTAATAATTAGGTGTTTTTAAAAGTTTTATCACAGCCCACAGGGGTCACCAAATGACAGTCCGCGAAAACAATTTTTATCCGGCACGCAGACAAAGAATAAATAACATATACATATACATATACATATTTTGGTTGTACAAATATTATGTATTATATTGTTACTATTAATTATTTATTATTATTTTTTACTATTTTGTCAATATCACATTAAGTTAATTTGTCATTGTTTTATATTTCTTATTTTTGTATTTTTAATGTTTTTGTGAATTTTTCAATCACTATCGTCATAACATCGCATTAATACTTAAACCTGTAAACTTATTTACTATTATACTTTAAAATTAATCTGTAATGTAATAACAAATCCTAGACGTATGTCTATAATATTTGTAATTGGGCTCGCCCGTTTAAATAAATAAATAAATAAATAAATATACTATTACAACAACAACATTATATGTGTTATTATATTATGTACTTAGAATTTTGATGGCCTGCAAAAAATTTTCAGATTCCTAATGTGGCCCTTAAAAATAATTATAGGTGACCCCTGTTTTATCAGATTCATTAAATAAAAGATTAAAAATAAGAAATACAATAAAATTAATATTTAATAGTCATTCCATTGTGTAAACAAGCATGTATAAAATACTTCAAATGGTTGGTGAAAGGCAAAAAATTAAATAATTAAATAATAGGGAGTTATAATGAATAAATATCAAGTTTATATTATCAAAATAATATTAGGTAATGACTTAATAATTAATTTATTGGTTATAACTTATTATTTCATAGTTTATTTTTAATGTTTTGTATTATTTATCAAAACATTTCAATTTCTTGGGGGGATTTTCATCCTGATTACCCTTGTAGGCTTGTCCAGACATTTTTTGTAGATCACTCACTATTCACAAGCTAAATAAGTTAGTTATGAATGTGAAACTAAATAAGATCTTGTAATGATAAAAAGTTTAACCCTTAAATTTAATAAAAGTATTTTACCGTGAATATAGGTAGGTAACAAAAATAATATTTATAAAAATAAAAGGGAAAAATGGGTGTGCAGTGTGCTCATGTGCTTAGTGAATATTGCCTTGTGTTCCTACCTATTTAGTTATGGGTATCTACTTTTAATATGTTTAGTTAAAATCAATATTTTTAATAATTTTAAATTTAGAAATTAATTTTAATATCAATAGATTTAGCTAATTAATTATATTATTTTTAAGTTTAACTTTATTAAAAATTAATCTTTTACATATAAATACTAAAGTATATATATTTTTAATATATATCATAAATATAATAATAAGAATTAAATCATAAGCACTTATGGTTAAAACATTAGGTATTGTAATTTTCAGTGACCATTAGTTATAACTCGTAAAATATTATAATAAAATATAGCTGATGAATTGTTAAATAGCTGATTAACCTAATTTAGAAAAAATATCATTATTATTTATTATTTTAATAATTTATATCTTAGATAATGTGTTTATTATTACATTGATACATACATTCAAATTTTTTAAAATAAAATAAATTGTTACCTCATATTTTGTTGATAGATGATTCAAGGATCCAATAGGCACATTTTCTTCACTTTCATTCGATAAATCATACCCTTTAAAATCTATTGACTGATACATTATATATTATTTATGTAACCATTTAGTTTCACAGACTTATTGATTAGTATAGGTATAGAATCAATGAAAGCTAAAATAGCTTATATGAAACAAATTAGTTAGGTAAACGAACAATCAATAGCACTCAAGAAATACCTATATTATATAATAATAAACGTACATAAATTAGTAAAAAAATATTATATAGGGTGTAAAAATAAGTTTTTGGTGGGGGAATAAGTTATACTACTAATTAATATTTTTATTACCTATCTTCCACTTGAAAAACACTTAATGCAGTAAAACACTCTGTACACGTATAAACTTAAACAGTCGTTTAATAGACCCCTTGTTTTAGGTAATAAAATATTTTTGCCTTATTAAGATAATAATAAAGTAATTTAGGTAAATTGAGTTCTTCTAAAGACAAAATACTCAAATTAGAATATTTGTTAGGAATTGTACCGTTTATTATATTTTGGAAACAATTAAAGAAAAATATTTAGTCAAAAATCTGTCGTGGTGCAAAAAACCCATGGCCAACAGATTGTGTGTTTATATATGGATAAATATTTATTTTCTGTGTTATGTGGTGAACACATCCACACAAGTACACTTTTTATTAGTGTGGATCCAACTTATTATTTTATAAAATTAAAGATAATATTATATAAATAATTTATTTTCATAAAACAAATAACTATATAGCATAATGTTTATATTATAATTTATAATCAAAATATAACTCTTAACCGTACTTCCATAAAATATTCTAATATTTATCATAAATTTGGATTTGTTAATCTTTATAGTACCTAATAAACAAATTAACAAATTCTATATTACAAGGTTAAAATGAAGTGCCATCTTAATTTTGTTTAATACATTAAGGGCCGTTATTACAATGTCTCACTAAACATTCCGCTAACGTAGCAGACACATTTAGCTGCTATTTTTTAATATTTCATTATTACAATGTTCCGTTACGTAAAATGTCATCACTAAATACGATTTAGCAGGCACTTTATTTAGCGTAAAAATGATATAATTGAAATAATTAAAAAATATTGAGTTTTTGATCAATTGATTTAACATATAACTTTATTGTAATATTTAATTGAATACAAATACATGTATGCATACTAAAGAAATATATTAAATCATATATTATTATGCAACAATAAATAATGGACATTAAAATTATAATACCATTATAAGATGACAGTATTTATCTAAAAGAAATAATAGATTGTTCTCTTGTATATTTAGGATGTTGGTTATTCTAAAACAATATACTATAAGAAAAATTTTTTTTTTTTAATGGATAAAAATAATATGAGAACTTTTGATAAATTCTATAACTGTTTGACTTAAAGTATTAACTATTAAGCCATAAATCAAAATATTTATAATTTAAGTTAAAATTATAGTTGTTTATTTGTGAGTTTTTTCTTTTATTCAGCTTGTCTGAGACGTGCTAAACGTTGTGTAAGCTCATCTTGTTCTGTTGTAGTAGAAGATAGCGAACTAATACTTTGAGGATTAGTAGGAAGTTCTAATTTTAGTTCCAATCTAAAGAATAATCAATTCGATAAAATATATTAATATGTATATATATAGATATAATTATGTTTGAGATAAATAAAAATAGTTTACCCAGCTTCATCAGCAACTTGCTGCAACAAATTTTCAACATCCCCTTGAGGCACAGCAGTAGTAGTACTTTGAGACATGGTATTATCCATATAAGAACTTTGTACATCTAAATCTTCAAATTGATTTTCAAATTTATCCATTAATGAAGAAATCTTTTCAAGATTCATTGACTTCATAGCTGCATCCATTGCTTTTACAACACCTCCCATACTCTGGGTCACCTACATATTTAAGTATTGATTAGAGGTCAATAAATTTAAAATTTGAAATATAATATTTTGTTTTATTTTTGTATGAATATTTTTAGCAAGTTATATTATATTGGTTTATACTTTTATATATAAATTTATTTTCAATAGTATACAATAATTAAAAAGAGATACAAATTTAAAAAGACTATTATTCTGCTTAAAGGATTCTCAAATTCAACTATGTTAGAATAAACATTTATTTTTATATACTTAATAATTTGATAGAAGCAATAAATATTTAATATGTAACCACAATTATACAATTTGTTCCTTATTTATAGATTAACAATTAACAAATACTTATTGTTAATGAATGGCATTAATGTAGATAAACATTATTTTTTGTTTTTAAATATTACAGTTCAATATATTATTAGAATTAAAGTAAAACAATTAGGATTTATGATACTTGTGAATGTATCATGACGTAGTATTTTATTAGTCATTATTCATTACAGACTGAGATGTAAACTACTTTATCTTTATTGGCCAAATAAATTGTATCAAATATGATTATAGGCCATTAAATTTTATATATTAAAACACTTCAAAATATCAAACGAATTTAAGTCTTCAATAAATGAAATAAAATGATATACAATAAATAATAAAATTGTACATTGACCTTTTTTGATTATAAATACTATATAAAAATAAATAGGTCTATTATGGATCATGAAAAATAAATTTCTAAAAATAAAGACATATAATATAATTAGACGTAATAGTGTTAAGATAGTTAGTGACTCTAATTAAACCAATAAGACAACTACTAAATTACTAATTTATAAAAAAAAAATCAAAATCAAAATATAATTTTACAATAATACATAGATTACAATAAATAAATAACATAATAAATAATAGCTTTAAATAGTCAAAGGATAATATTTTAAGAAAAAAAGTAAGATAAAAATTGGATTAAGACTTTAAAAAATAAAGTTATATTGTATAGTTGAATAGAAATTATTTATACCTAAAGTAGAAGTTAAATATGACAAATCATTGTATAGGGAAAGTTGCACTTCCATCATATATATTTTAATGTACTGTAGTAACCTTACTCGGCTTACCCTAACCTGAAGTGGCTGTGGTAGTCTAGTCCTCCAGGTTGGGAGTTGAGCTCAGGGCTAACAACATTGTCTTGTAAAAACTGTGTTGTCATGACACTATCAATAATCAAAGATTGCGATGGCAAAAAAAAACTTTTAAAAGGAAAAGTACTAAATGCTGGGAGCAGAAGAACAAATAAAATAAAAATTGAAACATTAACAAAAAATCATTCATGTATAAGATATACAGAATTTAAAAAGATAAATATTTTCAAGAATATCCAATGATTAATAATTTTAATTCTTAATCTATACTGAGTTTCAAACAATATATTATACAATATGTAATCTTAACAATAGTTAAACTTTGAAATATATTTAAAAGATATGCCACATACTCATATGTGTTAAATCCCTGTAATATTATAAATATTAAAGTAACTGCCTGTCTGTTATGCTTTCATGCCTAAATCACTGAACCAATTTTGATTAAATTTGGTACAGAAATAGATAAAACCTTGGAGAAGAACATTATTATGCCACCTTATGTCACGAAAAAAGGCTTGAAGAGGTTAAAAGTTCATATTTGCGTGTTGTACAATTACAATAGTCCTAATATATAGCGATAATCGTACCCATATCAAAAGTTAAACCTTTGTTAATAATATATTATTTATGTCATTTATTTTATTTTTAGTCTTACGGTAGATAAATATAATTTTTCCCAAATATGTTATATTTTTAATACCGGACAATAATGGGTAATTCAGATAGTATTTGCATATTATAAGCTTACCTTTCTGGTGGTAAGAGCTCCTTGAACTCTTGAAGCAACTGCATCTACTCTAGCACTCATACGTAAATAATTAAGTGATTGACTTTTCTGTCTTATAGCATTTTCAGCATGTATGCGAGCAACCTAAAATAATAATTATACATTATTATAAAAAAATAATCATTCATATAAATATAGACTTCACTTTAAACAGTTTAAACTATTTGTTATAAATTTAGAAATCCATTGAATTATAGTACCTATATTTTAAAAATATGATTCCAAAACCATTTGTTTGATATTGTTGAACAAATTTAAAAGAATTAAAGTATAAAAATAAAATATTATATTTTTGTATACTTTATTTTTTTGGGGTTAAAGAGTGAACTCAGAGTCAACAACTCTGCTATCCCAAATGATGTTGGGTAACTATAGTTAACTAGAGTTGAGTTTTCGAATGCATCCCTGTTAAATGTATAATAGTAACTACATTATAATTAAAAAATAAAAAGATTAATAAAATTGGTTTATTTATTTAGTTTGACCACAATTTAGACAATTCCAAAAATGTAACTCGAAAATTCAACTGATAAAACAAAAATAGTATAGTATGAATTTGATACCATAATTGGACCATTAGAGATCAAAATTGTAAAAAAAATAAATTAATACTTGAATCTGAGGAATATAATGAATTACGATTAATATAAGAATATTACTAATTTAATAATTATCATTGCTTATTTTATTAGAAATGTTATTTGTTGACTATAAAAACATTTCAAATGTATATTCCATACTCAAATTATTATACTATTTTTTTAAATTAAAAATACAAAAATAATTCTTCTACATTTTTAAGTTAAGATATTTTGAATTTGAATCCTATAGGTAGAATATTACATAAAGAATGAAAAGGAAGTTGATAGGTCATTTCTTACTTAAACAAAATTTAAATATTAATATATTTTGTATAAATAAACGAGTTGTCATATAGTTAAGGTTACCATATGTCCGGATTTCAAGCATCTGTCCGGATCTTACAAAGTTAACCGTTTAACATATATTTGGTCTAAAAACATTATGGTAATCCTACATATAGTGTACCCACATAAAACTACAAGAAAATCCAATATATTCTTTATATTTATTCACTTTATTTAACCTAAGGATTTAAATAATAACCAAATAATTGGTTTATTTGTTTTTTATTCCTGTTAGTTAAACATATATTATTATTATATACACTTTAAAAATATATAACTGTATTTAATATAATAAATCATTTACCTCCATATTACCCTTTTGTATAGCTTTCTTTGTTTTTAATTTTTCAGCCTTTTCTTCCTTTTCACATTTTTTAGAATTTCTTTCTAATTCTTTAACTGCAAACTTCAAATTAAATAAATGATCTATGAAACTTTATAAGAAAAATTATATTTTTATAAGTGCTTCTTCAATTGAATTAAACCTACGACAAGAGTAAACATATAATAATGACTAAGAGGTATGAATTATAAATGTTGATTATAAAAACTGTGTTTCAACTTGTTAATTAAAATAACACATAATGTATATACTATATTATAGTAATAATCACATCACAATGATTTTGTAATAAAAGGATACTTTCCATAGCTGCCATTTCAATACGAAAGAATGAATTATTTATTACAATCCAGATAACCAGAATAAATAAGAAAATAAGAAATATTGGATACTTCTAATTTGTAAAAATGTGAAAAAGTGGAGATTATAAAAAAATCGAAAATATTAAAGAATAATATTTTTAAAATATTATAAACTAAAAAAAAAATAGACAATAGACATTAGTCACTAATTATTATTATTATAGTTCACAAATCACAGATCACAATTCACAATGAAAACAACTCAAAAACTATATCCTCACGAATCCTGATAAAGTGATAACATTCAATGACATCATCCATTATCATAAGCTTGTGCCATGAAGGCTAGAGATATCCCAAGGTTTATAGATTATACAGGTTGCCTCATTTCGCATTTTTGAAATTTCGGGAGTGGGAGAAGCCACACCGTGACGTCACCCGAAGTATAAACTGTTTCGTTATTCCCATATAACACGGGTAAAATGAACACGATTTTTAACTTTCCCAAGCTCCTACAACTTCAATATTAATTTTTTTAATTTGAAAAAAAAATGGTATAGGCTCAAGGTATAAATGAATATATTTGCATAAAAAAAAAAAATGAAATTTAACCATAACTTGGTTAAAAAAAATATAAAAAGTGAATGAATAATGATCTAACTCATCACATTGAGTTTCAGGTGACATGGAACAGTAAGGTTTTTTTTAATGTTTTTGAGCATTCTACTTGGAACTCAATTAATTAATTAAGGTTTTTAAAAACACCTTAGTACATTTAAAGAAGTCAATAGGTAACCTAAATATTAAATAAATAAATAAATAAAATACCTACATTCTCGTTAATGAAACATAATTTTTTTTTTTCTAATAAAGTTAAGTAGTTTAACATAGAAAAAATTTTTGTAACATTTGCTTTAAAAATATATAAACATAAAAAAAATTATAGAGCATCTTTTTTAACAACATATAAACATTATAATCATAAAAAAATTATACGTTTTTGTATGTTTCAAGTGACTTATTGTTTTAATACTAAAAATAAAATCATTCTTAAAAAATCAGATTATGAATATTTTTAAATAATGTTTGGACTTATTTTGTAATATTTTGTTAGAAAAATAAAATTAAAATTGAATATTTGGAAACAATATAGAAAAATAAAGTTTTTCAAAACCTTGATCAAAAGCGTAATATTCGTAATAATTAAAAACGTTTAAAAACAAAACTGTAAAAAAGACATGGATTTATTTTTGTATATTGAATAACATTTTCAATGTTACAAAAAATGCATTACAAATGTAATGCAATTAATAAAATTTAAAAAAGTTAAAAAAATAATTAAAATAGTTTTATTGTGTGAGCAATAGTTGTCAAATATTTATCTAGTGTCCGTTGAGTTAAGCTACCATTAAACTTGGCGTGCGTTTCCTACAACCCTAAAACTTATATAATTTGTCTTGAATGTTTCCCCTTGGACCCCCCTCAGATACGACTTTGAATTAATCTGTAATGAACCTACTCTAAATATCATCAAAAAAAATAATTACACACATTATATAAATATAATATACATTTCTATTTTATTAAGTAATAGCTATAATAGTCAAACTTTTTAGTTCAGTTAAAATAGTTAAATTACAATTTTGGATCAACAAAAAAATTTAAGTACAGGAGTAGCTGCTTATAATTTCATGTAACTATAACTGGATGTTTATACACGATTTGTAAAATTTAAAAAAATAGTTAAATATATTATTATTATATGGGTGTTGTTAAAACCTGTTCAAAAGAATAACGAAAAATAATGAATAATTACATATTTAGCGTATTATTAAGTAATAAAATACATTATTCAATAATAATACATCGATATTTAATAATAAGCAGTAAATCAATTAGGTATAATAAAAAATAATAGCATAAAAAAATAAAAATACATACGTTCACATGCATTTTTAATACGCCGCCGTAAATTTTATACTTCGGGTGACGTCACTAGACAAGGAATGGTGCGGGGTGATCGAAATATTTAGGGGACTATGAGGCAACCTGTATAATCTATAAACCTTGAGAGATATCAGCTTGCTCTAGCCTTCGTGGTTTGCAAGATCTATAAAGATATTTATTTAGCTGATATCTATCTATCTTTTTTTATAGATCTTGCGTGGTTTGTGCACAGAATAGAATAATTATTATGCTCATTGGGTAGGTATGAAATATGAATTGTTATCATGCACGGTGATAACACTCAGCCACGATCTTAGTCCTTAGAAGATCTATATAGATCTTCTAATCTATATAGATCTTCTAAGACCGTGCACTCAACAAAAAAATGTGGGGTGTTTTGACCATGGCTAAATAGTTAAATAGTAAATACCACGATTAAAGATATACTTTAACATTATACTGTATATAATCTTTAATTATGGTCTTAACTCTATGTAAAGAATTTTATAACAATAACTGTATAGCATAGCTTATATAATTAGCTTTATATACCTTTTTCAAAAAAAGTAAGGGAGGGAATCTACCCCCTCCAGTGGCGCAACTAGAAAAAAAATTCGGGGGGGGGGGGGGGTGGAGGATTACATTATTACAATATATATACATAAGATTATATAGGTTATTATATAAGGTCTCGGAGAAATTTCGGAGGGGGTTGCAACCCCTTACCCCCCCTGGTTGCGCCACTGACCCCCTCACCATGAACATGTAGCCAAACACTATAGTTGCCTGTGCCCTACTGCCCTGTAAGTTCCTACTACCTACTTATAGTTATTTTACAAAATATTAATATTTTATAATTTTATTATTAATAAAAATAAAATCACCACCAAAATATATATAAAAAGTTAAAACTAAAAATAATAATCTGTTATTATAATTTTAAATATATTTATGTCATACTTTTTATGATATTATTGATAATTATAAAATAAAGTAAGAAAAGGATTAGAAAATATAAATACCTACATGGTTATGAAATATATGTTATATATATGAATAATGAATCATATGTGTACTATTCGGTCTATTCGTTGCAATTCATTTGTACGCCTGAAGGTGACAAGGTATAGCGTATAATAGGTATAAGATTGCGCACGTACCTATGACGTGTCTACAAATATAATACAATAAATTGTTTATTGCGTATTGAAATATCATTATTTCAAACAATTCAAACTATAGCTCAGACTTTTAAATTTCTTTATAATATACAATGACATTTTGTCCGAGAATTGAGACCAATACGAGACATTGGGTAAATAAAACATGAGCCTATGCTGCTATGCAAATGTTATACCTATTAAATAATACAAATAAACAATACCTATATAGTATACGCAATGTACAAATTGCACAATATGTCAATATATGTATTGATGTATAAGTACCTATAAGTAAGTTCCAACATCCTACATTTTTCAATAACTATTTAACTTATAAGAAAGTAATGTAACCTGCATTACGTGAAAGACGTAACTATACAGACATGTTTTCTTTCACGCCACAGTCATTACTCATTTTATACCTTATATCTACTTTGATAACATTTACTTATTATTGTATTTACGTATAGATTTTAAATATATTTGTATAAAAAAGAAAACTATGAGGAAATAATTTGTTAGTGTAGTAACAATAGCATTTAGCAATATTAAAACATTAACTGTAAAACATAGGAATATGAAAAATATATAATATACGCAGAGGTGCGTATTCAGGAGATTTTATGAGGAGTGGGTTGGAAAATCTATACATCTATACTTATTTACTAGTGGAGAACTGCTCTTTAATTCATACATCGGATGATTATTTTTATTGTAAAAAAATATCACATTTTAAAACAATTAACTAAATAAAAAGCTTTTATAACTAAAAAGACTATTAATTTATCAACAGCTCTTTTAATAGGTACTCAAAACATTTGAAATTGTATTATCATTTATTATTTCCTAAAAAATCTTTGTATTTAAATAATAAATATTATTAATAAAATACAATTGTCCAGTTACTCGAGTTAAAATAATTATTACCTAAGTGCATTATAAAATAAATTTTTATTTTCTCCTTGTTCAATTTATCCAATGATTTTTTTTATGAATAAGAAAAATATAGTTAAGTTCATTAAAACGATTCTCTACCATGGTGGTTCTAAGATAAATATTTAATCGTTGCAATTTCGAAAATGACCTTTCCTAAACAGTTATTATAATATGAAAAGTTTCCAAGTTTTTAAAAAGTTTATAGTAATTTGGGTAGGTAGTCATTTTCATTAAAATAATTCAGAAATTTTAATAAATTGCATGTAATTTTAAACAAATTTAGTAGAGAAGTCCACCATAATCTAAGTTATACAGTTGCAGTTCCTATTAAAAAAAGAAGAAAAATACGGTGATAATTACTGTGAATATTTTTATACTAAGTATGTATTTATTTAGAATATTTTCTCCTTTATTAAACAGAAACAAAAAATTAAAACTTTTCAACAATGTTTTATGTTTCAGTAAACAATCGCTTATCATATAGATATAAAATTACATATAAATGTAGTAAAATACTATTTCGATAACACAATAATATGCAATACCTAAAATAAACTTGAAACACAGACAGTGTTATCGAGAACAGTGGCGAATTAACCACTAGGCTCGTGAGACTCGAGCTTAGGGCGGCAAATTTGTTACGTAATTATATTTTTATTCTTAAAACAATGAACCAAAAAAAAAAAAAAAAAAAATACCCATTGAACCATCATTATTTTTCACTCACACCCGATTACCCATCACTCTTCGATGTTAACCTATTTAAAATACGATACTTGAATAGTATTTAAAAAAGGGAGCTGTAAACACTGAGCGTGCCTCAGGGCGTCATGAAGGTTAATCCGCCACTGTATATAATATAATATATATAATGGGGCATGTGGTATGTATGTGTATAAATGCATAATGTAAATGCATGTGTCACGTGTATAATACAATTATACAAACCAAGTATGATTTTTAAGTAAAAAATATTTAAGACAAATTGTTTCATAAAAAATTTATTTACTATCCCAGATCCACGAGGGGGGCGGTTTTATCCACCATGGATGTACTAATACATAAAATGAGTACCTAAATAAGCAATAGAAAATAAGATTATAATATTTCTAAAATAAAAATAACATATAATAGATAATTAAAAATATGTGAAATATTAGTGCGAAATTAGCCTGTACACTTCGACTTAAAAAGATTAATCTATAAATAAGCTAAAATACATTACCAAAACTTTAACGATCGTCTTAACTCTAACAATGACCAATTAATACGAAATCAAGCAGTCTTTTTCACTCCTGGGCACGCGCCCAAATGCCTTAAACTATTCAAAAGAGCCTATAAAGACACACGAGACCGTAGGCCCGTAGTCTACACAATAAGACTACAAGTGATACAAATTTTTAGAAATCATTCTTATAATGTACATTATTATTTTTAATTATTAATTAATTGTTATAATTATATCTACACGTCAACACTGGTCAAAACGAATCAACCACAATTTTTTTAGTTTACATGCAAATACTAAGAGGTTTGTCATTCTTTCCTTTTATAGGGTTGCCTAGGGCATGTATAATATACTGTATAAGTAGGTTAGGACGTATAATAAAAAAGAGATAAAATCAAATGGAAACATATTAGATAACCATATTTTTTAACATTTATAGGCATAAAACAATTTATTAACTATGTTTTGATCAGACATACAATATTTACCCATTTAAAAAAAAAATCCAAAATCAATAAACATTTAAAAAGTTATTAATAAATACATAAAAATATAATATTAACTAAGGATATAATAAATGCAATCTTAACATCACATCACGCATTCACGCATGTATATATAATAATACATCATATAGGTAGGTAGTATTTGATAAAATTGATACATCATCTATACCATAGAACGTATATATTATAGGCATTGGCACAACTAGGGAGACTTAGTGGGGGGCTTAGCCCCAAAATTTTTTTTATTATTAAAGTTTAAGTAATAATTTAAGCATAAAATAGCGAGGATGTGAGACACATATTATGCAATATGATGTAGAGAATTATTATAACAGAATTATTCAAAAGTAAATTGTATAAATATAAAATATCAAAGTTTATTTTGCAATAGGCATACAATATATAATTTAACAAAAATATTTTTATCTAATAAATATTATACGGGCATGTGGCATCAACCAGCTGCACTACGGCGGACACCATCCAATATTTTAATTTTATTTTGATGATTAAAAAGGGACAAAAAAACTTGTTTAGTATTTTTAATATACTAAAAATATTATTCGTATTTGTACAGTTGTTACTATTGATATGAAAATAATCAAGACGATCCTCCTAGTTTTTTGGAAAGCATGAAAGTAAATTAAATTAGGTATTTATTTGTGGGCCTATAGCCCGCCTAATATTTTAGACCTAGTTGTGCCAATGATTATAGGAATAATTATATAATTTATAGTAGTTATAACTTATACAGTTTTAATAACAATATTTATTAATCACGTTATTAATATCCATTATATGAGTATATTATAATAATTGAGCTGAAAAATGTTATATCTTATTGAACTTATGTAATTATATATATATTATTATAGGTAACCTTCCTCGGAATCAAGTTTACCTGTATATCGTAATATCCTATACGTATAATGAATAATGATATGTTTAATATTTATCAAGGTTCCGAGATAATTGACTTAGTAGACAAAAGCTTCTACACTGGCAACCGCAATATTGACGTGCGCCCATTGCGGAAACGAGTCGACGAACGACCGGAATTCGTCGCCCAACACCAAGTCCTTGTGTATCACCCAACTGTACGCCACGGTGACGTTGAGGGACGTTTCGTCGAAACCGCGATCGCATTCGTGTTCCAACCAAAAGTTCCACACACTCTGCGGGCCACCCGCCGCGGGGCCCATTGCCGACGAGTGCTTTATCACGTACACGTCGTTGCCCATCCAACTGGTGGCCGCTTCCGGTTTTCCCGCGAAACTCCACGACTTCAACCGCGTACCGGGATACGGGCTGACGTACACGGTCACCCTCTCGGGGCCGGTCACGTTGAACGCGATCCGTCGTCGTCGCTCGTCGCCTTCGAGTACGATCGCCCGAGTGGTGGCCGCGGACCGTTGCAACGCCGGCGGCGGACCGCCCGGAAGCCAGCCGGTATGTGGCGCCAGCGAGCCGGTCACGGGTACGCCGCACATCAGTTCGCTGGCACAGTCGGTGCGAGTGGCGTCGGGCACGTAATCCGCGACCGTCCGCGGGCCCTGCCGGTCCCAGTTGACGATCAGGTAACCCGAATCGTTGTACCGGACGCCGCCGCCGAAGTCGTAGAACGCGCGTCGCGTGTGTATCAGGTCGAAGCGCTGCTCGGCCTCGGCGCTCGAGTACGGGAACCCGACCGGCCGGACGGCGACGATGGTTACGGCCATCACCAGTATCGCGGCGCCCAGACCGGCCAGCGCGGGACGCGGCCTGCCCACCAGCGCTATGGCCGGCGCCAGGTGGCCGACCGTGGCGTACGCGGACATGGCCATCAGCGCGCCGACTACGTAGTCGGGGTTGACGTTGGGGCCGAGGCGTCCGGCGATCGGCACGAACAGTGACGCGAACATCTGCGTCAGGTACAGGACGAACGCGATGGGCACGGCCAGCGACGCCGCGTATACCGCTATCCAGACGGCGGGCGCCCGGCCGGCGTTCAGTATGCCCAACACGCAGCTGGCGGCCGCCGGACACAGCACCATGACGGCGAACAGGTAGCTGGACCGCAGACCGGCCATGGTGGCGACAAACAGCAGCGCCGTCCAGAAAAGTTGCACACCGTTGAGCATCGTCACGGTCCATTCCGTATCGGTCCTGGACCGGGTTTTCGGGTAGTAAGCCGCCACGGTCAGTATGGACCACGTCGCGGTGCCGAAGTACACCAGCAGGTTTGTCCGGTTGCTGTACCAGCTCATCGAACACCCGAGCCGGTCCATCGCGAACGCCACCAGCAGACACGACAGCACGGCCGCCATAATCGTGCAACCGGGACTCACGATGGCCGTCAACAGGTGCAAGCTGTACTCGCGGCGGTTCATGCCGACCGTCGTGAATCTGAGCGACAGGAAGATCGAGAAGAACGACGACAACACGATAATGAAGTTGCCGAACGCCCCAGACAGTTCCGTATAGGAAACCATGTACACGCCGAACAAGTCGAAGAACACGTACTTGGATTTGGTGCTGTTTGTCGCGTTGTGCGTTGACATTGCTTTGGCGAGCGCGAACAAGTTTTCGCCCGTGTTCTGTAGCACGGACAAATCGATTTGACCTAAATCGTCGTGTTTCGTGTGATAAACATACCCGTTTTTGTAATGCGCCAGATCGAGACCAGACATGTTTCCGAAATCTCTGAATATCCTAAAATCTGTGTCCGACGGTATTACGCCCGATTGAAATAGTTCTTCGCCAATCACTTGCCCGTATGGATGGGGAACGGTGCGAGCGTATAAATCTACTAAATACGAATCCGACTTTGTGGTTTGGAACAATATTTCTCGGCCACCTGCTCCACAGCTGTCGAGATTTATTATGTATTTTGCATTTTTAGACCACGGGTGTTGAGTGACGAAACCGTGGGAAGCTTGGAGCATTATTTCTTCGCCACCGTTAAATAAAAAAATTATAGGTCTCCTCAGATGTGGGGTTTTCGATAAGATTCGTAAAAGTTCTACCATTACAGCACAGTTCACACCATTGTCACTTACACCAGGCCCTGCTGGAACTGTATCATAATGACAATTTAACAAAATGGCATCATTTATACCTTGTTTAGGATCTATTTTAATAACAATATTTTGTAAGTCTTCATAACTTAATAAATATTTCCAATTTTTCATATTTATGATAAACGAACCACTTACTTTTTGATTGTACATTTCAATATCATTCACGTTGCCTACTGAGTTTATAATATCATTAATTTCAGTTTTTAAAAGATTAAAAGCTAATTTTTCATTTTCATAACTACCGACAGGTCTTGGACCTAAATTAGCTAGTTTGATTAATGTGGACATTGCACGCTCAGCAACAAAATCATTATTGGTTAAATTTGTTTGGATAGGGTGTGGTAATTTGTTGTCCATATAATACACAAACACATTTAAAATTATCAATACAGTTACTGATACTAAGAGAGTAGGTACAGCTGAGAGACATTTTTGATTTCTGGTAGCTTCATCTTTAGTATCACTGGATTTTTGATCGATTTGAAATGTTTCCATTTGTTGATTGATGTCGGACCTATTACCTCGATGACGCAGCTCCATTCAATTTTATCCTGTACAAAATACATAACGCTAGAATCCCCTATCATTAAATAAATTTTTGGTTAGTAAGAATGTCTCAAATGACCTCTTGTTTGTGTTTTTGTAAGTAATAAAGTAGTAAAATTATTAATCATAAATAAGCAGCGGCATGAACCAATATGAAATAATCGCTTTAGTAACTATATCAGTTTAACAAAAAAAATAATTAATCTAGTGTTTAACAAAAAACAGAGCAAATTTTCTTTTGCTTAGATGTTAGATTTACTATGGTGATTTTAACTTCCTATATATCTCCCAAGTTTTGATTTATTGATTATCAAAGGTAATGTATATTATTATTTTTTTTTTAAATAAAAATATTCTATATTTCTATGCACTATATGTCTATTAATCAATCAGCTACAAATCTTACATAAGGAGGTATTTGATTTTACTAATAATAAGTTTGATATTAAAGGTTAGGTTAGGTTATTTTGCAGATAAAAGTCTTACATTAAAATATTGGATTAAGTAACTGACAAAAGTATTAGCAAAATTTCATACCGGCTCATTTTGAAAAGTTAGTATCTATTTCATAATATTTTCTTTATTTTTTATTTTTATTATGGGCTAGAGTGAAATGTACACCTAATCTCATTGAGTAATAATAATTATATCTTGTATTAGAGTTATTTGGAATATAATAAAATGCATAAATATATTTTAATACATAATCATACACGTGTATTAACAGTTAAAATAATTAATTTACAATTTTTAAATTCTGTCTTATAATTCTTAAAATAAAGTTTTTTTAAATAAGAAAATACTTTGTAAATTACACTTAGAAATTAAAATTAATAATAAATATAAAAAAGCAATAACAATTAAGAACACATTAGAATTGTTTACAAATGGTATTCACTCAGCTATAACTAAGGTATTTTTATGATATATAAAATAAGAGTATAACAATTTATATGAAACAATACATCACATTTTGCAATTTAACAAAATCACAGTTCATTTTGATTTTATAGAATACTAATTAAATATAAAAATATATAGTAAATTAAGTAGTTATATAAACATTATAATATAGATGTAAAGAGTGCTCAAGATAAATTTATTTTTTTTTCAAAATAAAATTGTGAATAACTTAAAATTAATATTAACTTAATTTACTATGACACAAATCTACTTATAATGGTTCATTTTTAATTACTATAAAATAACAATAAAATAATACTCAATTATTATAATTCTAAAAATGAAGGTTTTTTTCTATGTCGTCTACCAGGTTCAAGTAAATATGTTATATCAATTTTTTCTTCATCTGGTAAATTTGATAGCAATTTTGTTAAAAGTGTATCCAATCTTTGTTTTTTGATTGAAAATTGAGCTTTGGATAACTTTTTAGAAGTTTGAATAGTTTCTGTATGACGAGGTCGAGGGGTCGTAGAACTATTGGTCACTTTTACCATAAGTCCATGAGGTGCAAATGTTCTTGCTAATTTTAGTTTCTTATCGTACTTTTCAAAAGCATAACTCTTGGTACAAATTGGAGGATTTTTTGACTTATTCATTTTAGCAAACATTCGTGCACATTTATCTACTCTGTATTCACATATATATAGATGTTTATGTTCAGAGCCAATTGGATAACCTTTACTATATGTAGAAGGATCAAGAACCCAACATCTACCCATAATAAGATCTAATGAAATTTTTTCATAGATAGGGACTCTGACTACTTCATTAGGGTAAAATTTCCGTGTCGGTTCATGGTATGTTTCATGTGGTCGAAGATAGTGATGTCCAAAAGAAAAACGCTCACCATTTTCATTTTTCCACAATCGCTCCACTCTAAATATATCACAATCTGAATATTTGAAATTTTTTATAGTTTTATAAGAATGTGATTTACCACTTTCAGGATTTGTAATATCTCTAAGTACATAAACGGTATCATTTACTCGAATTTGTAAATCTTCTCTTATTAATGTTAAATAATGAACTTCTGAAGGTTCAGCATAACTTGGTGGTGTTGGTAGTTGTATTTCATAGTCTACTTCTCGGCGATCACAGCGTTCACATAAGTAATATTCTACTTTTCCAGGATCAGCTTTAATACAATCACAGTGTTGCCATACCAAACAACGTTCACATTGAATCATCAAACCTTCTTCTTCATGTAAACCACAAATACATCGCACTACATCATCTTGATCACCACCAGGATTATTTTTCTCAGCTATAAAAGCTTCTGGAATAGGTTTTTCTAAAATGCTTTCAATTTTTGGTACAAATTCTATTTTAGCTAGATTATAAATCTTACGTAAACGAGTAGATATTACACCTAAATCTGAAGTTCGCCCATAATACTTCACATTGTTTGTAAGTAATTTTAAAATATCTGAATCAAATCCAATTACAGTATCATAAACACCTACTTCAATATTATTAGCAATAGTTGTCAAATCAATAGGTTCCGATACTTTTTGATAATAATTTGGAACTCTACGTTTAGATGGTAATGTTATAAATGGTGTAGCTAGTATTTCACCAGTTTCTTCTTTAGCATTACATATTATGTCAAAAAGTTGTTTAAATATTGTGGCCAACTTAGCCTTTTTTTCCATTTCAGGATCATTTTGAGCAGTTGCTAGTCTTCTAGTTCGTACTGAACAGCTATTAGTCAAGGCATTCATTTGTGCTCTAAATACTTCAGGTTGTTTTGGTTTATTATCTTTTCCTCTTCGTTTTTTTCTTATTTTTTCTATTTTCATAAGGTTTCTATACAAACATATTTTATGTAGAAATATTAATTCTTTATCTTCTCTACTGATTACAATAGGTGCATTTGATACTAATTTTTGTTGTATACTAACAATAGATAAAGATTTTTTTGGTGAAGTATTAGTATTAGGAGCAGCTTTTCTTGAACGATTTCTATTAGTTGGTAAATGTTTTGCAACACTGGGAGATCTTATAGTAATTCTTTGGGTTTTTCCTCCAATAACACCTCGACATTTCTGAGACTTACATTTGCATAATTGACCTTCATCTGGATTAAATAAAGAAAAATTGTAATCATAGCATAATTCTTCGTCTTTTTGTATTTTACGAAGAGCAAACAATGCCATTCTAAATAATCCATTCACACTCCATTTCTGCATTTCACAGTTAGGTTCACAAGAATGATTTACAAATCTGGCTTCACCGCCCATTCTATGGCCATCAATAACTGATCCTCCATCTAGTTTTAAGCAATAATGGTGCACATCATTTTTATAAATAGATGTCATTCGATCTTTAAATGTTTGTTCACTTACTACTTCACCAACATACTCTAATAATAATTCACCACTTTTTACCTCTTCAGTAGTTTTGATCCCCCAACCTTTTTCTTCAGTCATGAATTTAACTAAGCCAGGAGCCCATTGTTGCGTTTGTAGTCGTTGATTAGAACATTTTTCTTTACACGGACAAAGTTCAGGCGAACATTCAGCAAATATCATTCTATTTATACAATCATCTGTACAACCTTTACCTTCATTTGGAACTACACAATTACATGCTTGTGCTTCATAAGTACAAATTGGTTTAAAATCATAATAAACATTTGTCTTTAACTTCCTATAGTTCCAAGACTGTATTGAATGCTTTTTATCGGGCTTCTTTTTCTGAGATTTTACTTCAATAGGGTCTGTTTTAGTTTTCTTAGGTATACTTACAGTAGATGCATCACTATCCTCTTTTTCATCTTTCTTTTTATCTTTTAACCTATTAAGAACAACAGCACGGATACTTCTCCTTTCTGGAGTGATTTCAATTCGCTCACTTTTCGGCCGTGGATCAATACTTTTATGTTTAACAGATATATCGTCAGATACCATAAGGTCTATACGTTTCTTCTTCTTTTTCTTTACAGGAAATCCAGTTCGGTTTATACATTTTTTTCTTTTCTTTAACTTTCCTATTGGATTTTCTTTTTCAGGTTTAATTAATTTTACTTTTTTTACATTATTTTCATCAATTTTCTTTTTCAGTTGTAAGCTTGGCATTTCAACAGTTGGTACAAATACTCCAGCTGGAGGTTTTCTTGGCTTAGGTTCATCTTTTTTTTCACTATCTTTTGCCTTAACTTCTGGTATTGCAGAATTACTTCGTAAACCTGATTTTTTCTTAACTTCAGATTTTACTCTAACCGTTTTAATTTGTTTATCAGATTCACTACCAGAATTTTCATCCCTAGACATATCTTCAACGTATGTAACACCAGCACCAGTTGATGATGTTATATGATAATGGCGCTTTTTAAGTGGTAGTCGTTGATCATTAGTAGTTTCAGAATCTCTTGAAGTATCTGGAGATCCCTTTTTTCTTTTTTTATCAATATCATTATCACTGTAACTTGTTTTATCAATTTTTCTTTTTTTACCAGATCTGTCTCTTTGTTTTGATTTCAATGAGCTAGATTTACCTCTAATAGTCTCTGCAATTTTAGATATATTTAAACACTGAATAAACAAAGTAACCAGATTATCCATTTCAGCAATAAATTTAGGATTTAATGCCTTCTTACGCTTTTTCTTCTTTTTCTTCTTCTTTTTCTTTTTTTTATGAACTTTAATTTGTTTAGGAGAATCATAATCTAAACTCTTTGTAGTTGGACTGTTTGGTTCTAAAAGTGGAGGCATTTTCTTTGGACGACCAGGTCCACGCTTAAAATTGGCTGACAATTTGGGCAAAACATTTTGTGTGTTTGTATTTTTTTTATCACTTTTTGTCACAATCGCCCCTTTTGGTCTTCCTCTGCCTCTTTTAATAACATTTTCCTTTTGTTTAATAACTGTTTTGTTTTCTAATGAATGTGAATTAGTTTTGCAATTAGGTTTCTGTACCACATTTTCTGTTTTCTCCACAAAGTCTTTTAGCAATTTTGATGAATAACCGGGTTTTTTATTTTCATCTTCAGAAGAATTATTTAAACGTATAATTGCATCATTCACAACACAATCTTTGATTTCTATTTCACTTGAATCACTACTATCACTTAAATTTTTTGGTTGAACATCATCAAATCCAGTTGAAAAACTTTGATTTTGAACATCAGATAAAATTTCAGCTAAATCTTCTTGATTAATAACTTGTAAATGTTCAGGTTCTAAGTTTTCAAGTTTGTCTAGTTCTGAACTCGAAGAAAATGTTTTTTTTGGTTCTTCTTGCCAAAATTCTTTTTTTTTTGATCCGTCACTAGAAGTACCGTCATAAATTGGTTGCTTCACAAAATGTGCTGATTTAGAAGAAGAGCTAGATTCATCACTAGAACTTGAACTTGAATGTGAATGTGATTCTACTGAATCTTTTGTTCTTTTTTGTTTGTCTAATTCTTTTCTCTTTGACCAAGGTAGATATGATGAAAATGAAGTATCTGATGAATCGTCAATGTTATCATCGTCAACAGAAGAGTAACCAAATTTTTTAGTGCAATATTTTTCTTTTTCAGATTCAGTTTCAGATTCTGATTCAGATTCAGAGAAATCAACTACTTGGTTAGTTATAGTATTATGAGATGTCTGAATAGGATCTTTAATAGCATCCATGTCAACGGTGGAAGGCAAATCTTCTAAATCAGAATCATGTGCTGGTTGATGAATAACAGCACTCCACGCAGAACTGCTTAGAAGATCACCACAGACTTTACTTACAGATTCATTACTTTGCCCGGAACTATTCATTTTAGTTGTATTGTTTGTTAAAATCATAATAAAGACATATTTTACACTTAAATCTAACGAGAATTTGTTTTTAAGTGCACATTTTCCAATATATTCATGTTATTAAACAATATAAACAAATTATGGACCAAATTATATGACAATGATGAGATTTTTGTTATGATTAATGTGATGAACTTACTGCTTCAGCGCTTTATGAAAATAATAACAGTTCACCAATTCAACTTCAGTAAAATCTGAAAAATATATTAAAATGTTTCAATAAGTATTAAACTTTATGAAAATATTATATTAGAAATAAGTGAATTTTAGTTTAAAATTGTACCAATACAAAATTATAATACATGAAAATGTAACATTACTTTGGCCAAGTGGTGTAACTATAATTTTCCATTACAGGTATTAGGCGATCAGTTCCAACAGTGGTGTAACTAGAATAATTTTTTTCTTTTGACAGGGGGAGAAGAAATAATTTTATGTTTTTACCTAACACGTATGGGAAAAATGTGACAAAGTCTCATCACACTAATTATTTAGCAATAATAAATATATATACTATACCTACACTAATAATTAACGTTTTTTAGTATAATTGTAAAACTAGTGTAAAATTAATACTATTCATATTATAAATGTGTGCAACTTTAATAATTGTACCTATACATTATAAATATTCTAATAACTAGTTAGTAATAGCATGTAACACAAACAAGAAAAATAACATACAAGCACAGTTATTATAAAAATTAAATAAAGTAATAGGTACACAATAAATTCAAGTGTGAAACAGGGGAAAAACAATACTTTTTAATGATTACATCTATGGGTATAAAGTAAGGTACTACAAGTACAAACCCAAATCTGTTTTTTGTACTATATCCCAGGAACCTCAAATATAAAAAATTATTATTAAAAATTTGTTCACGCTTTTGAAAGGTAATTTTTTATAAAGCAAATATATATTAATTTTTCTTTCCGTTACATTTTTAACTAATATTGTTTTTAATGTTGTGCATTTAAGTTCCAAAATCATGTACACAGTTATAGAGATTCAGTACCTATGTTCTATAACAATATAAATTGATAACGTCTTCTTAAAAGGGTACACAATAACTAACATACAATGTAACCATTATACATTCTAATTTCTAAGTATAATATATTATAAGCTAATACTGTATGCACATATGAATTTGTATAACAAACACGAAGAACCAATTATCACTCCTACCTGATATATAAATTAATTTTATAGGAATTTAAGATGTTGTAATTTGTTGGGTATTTATGCAAATATATTCTACTGGTAAAATACAGTTTAGTTGTATATTTCTTAATGCATAAAGTCATTTTTGGGTATAAGTACCTGATACCTGAATATATAATTATTTAGTTATGAAAATATAAATAATAAAGCGTATTGCGTTTACACAGAAGTACAAGACGAACAGACATCAGTCATAAATATTATATATTGAGTGTTACTTACCTTTAGACCAAAATATGTTCGTTATGGGATCGTTTTCATTGGAATGACTTCCCCGTTTCCATTTTTTCTCCAACTGACAGAAATAATTGGTTGAAATAGAATTTAGAATTTATCAATTTTTTTCTTCGATGATAAATTTGTCATTTGTTTGGTTATCCGTGTATTATTATTATTATTATTATTCACGATTCCGTTATCAGTATCACATGGAAATGGCGAAACGCGTCTTTATATTATGTATAAACAGCGGGTAATTAGTCATTAGTAGTCGTTGAATCTTGTCTTATTTAAATTGGTCGACAATTGTGTTTTTCGACCGCGGCTGTCGGCGCTTAGATCGTTTGAATGATTGTAAAATTTACACAAAACAAAAGATCGATTACCCTGTTAATTTCGTAACTCTCAAACGAATTAGATTAATATATATTTATTTAACTATATAAAATTAATTTATGCATATTATTATGTTTGTTTACGGTACATTTCATGTCAAATAATGCTCTTATCATTATTAACGTTTATTATCAATATATTACGTTGTTGTGGAATGTTGGACCTACGTAGTTTAAAATTGTTGTCGTAGACCAACTGGTAGGTATTTTAGTACCGTTGTGGCGTTGTACTACTTATATTGCTTATTACTTAATACTTATTTAAGCTCTCACCACGAAGTTACTAACTAAAACATAATTTTATTATCTTATTTCATCATCATTACTCATTAGTAATTTATCTTGTACTGCTAACCGCTGTACATTACTATAGTCTGGTGATTAAATCATCCATACTCCATGATTCTCTTCGAAAACAGCATTTGATTAGTAATACATATATAAAAATATCCGGACCCTAGTAATAACTGTTATGATATGTAAAAAGCAGTATTTAGTTTTAGGATATTTTCCAACTGCACAAATATAGTAATTTAAAAGGGCTTTGCATCTGAGACTATCTAAAATATATTATACTCTTATTTAAACTAAAAAAAATAACAATACAATACAATACCTACTACAAATATTTGAATGTAAATTTTTTTAAATATGTACCTAACTATTGTTAACTATATACTAATTTAATTTATAAGCATGGATTCAATATAAACAGGGTTAGTTACATCCACTTATAAACCATAGTTTGTACTTCATAAAATATTAAACACAAATAATACATTTACTTGTATGATTGATGATGAAACAAAAATACATCTTTCATGTTATAGTTTTCTTTCTTATAGTAATAATTGTAATTTAAACAATTATGAAGTTACCCAAGACACATTTTTAATCTCTATTAACTCAATACTATTGCCTTTATTAAAATATTAATTATTCATGTTAGTTGATGATATAGCTCAATGAGTGATATCAAAAATAATTTAAATAATTAAATTAAACTGTCAAAATTGACTACAATATATCTGAGAGGATGGAAAAAAAATTGATTAAAGATCATAGCTGTTGGATATAACATAATATTACATAAATTTGATGCTTATGACCGGTTGCAATTATAAACCGATTAAAATAGTATTCTTATTCAAATATTTAGAAATCAGGAAAATACATAACACAGATTTATATAGCATTAATATTTAACAAATTCAAGAAGTTATCATAATTACACCAATAAGAATAATATTTAATTGTTTGAAAAATAATTATGTTTAAGTTCTATCAAAACGTTTAAGGAAAATTAATTTCTCAATTTCAATGATTTATGATATAAATATAAACTGTGTAAACAAATCAATCAGTAAAATAATTAATGATTTTAATGAGAATGTGTATCAAATCAAATTATAAAATTTCAGAGGTATGCAACATATTTCTAAGTTATTTTAAAATAATCTATAATTTAAATATAACTCTATATTATAAATAATTATGTAATAATATAAATTGTATATGAATTTTATCATAATACAAATTATAAAAGAAACTCTGCGTATCAGATGCAAGCTAAGCTCAATTGGTGTACATGTCGTCTTTTATTAATATAATTTACTCTAGGACCTAAGTTAATGTTATTGTTTATTAAATTATGCTGAAATAAATAAATATAAATATAAAATACAAGTACATATTTATATCAAGTCACAATTGATTGCATTATAATATGTTGAATAAACTTTTAATTTTTTTTATTAACTTCAGTGTTAATTTTTTTAGTAGGCAGGTACCTAAATAACTTAAGAAAAATTTAATGCAACTGCATTTAATTTAAATGTAAATAGTATTACAAAAGCAGTGTTGCAAAACAATTATATTATTTATTGAAAAAATTGATGAAATCAAAATTTTCATATTTATTAAATTATATACACTGTATGGTGATTATTAATTAATAACTAATACTGTTTATTGACAATAATTTATTTTGCATTTATTAATATTATGACTAGAGGGCGTTATATTATAGGTTAGCATATACAACATTTTGCATCTGACATTTGATGAAAATATTATATAATATACATTTAAAAAATACAGTATAAATAATTAATAAAGCTTAAAAAAGAAAGAAACATTTAAAATTGTACATAAGCATAAATAAAAAGATTATCACAAAAACAATACAATAAATAATCTAAAATTAAGCTAAAATTATACTTTATCTTAATATATACTTAGTCTAATTTAAATTGAGAATTATAGAATGACATAATATTTTATGACATAAAAAAAAAAAAAACAATAAATAAAATAACTTTCACATCATGATTTGCACTCATTTTGGTCCCAGCGCAACACAATAAACATTTCCCATAATTTATACCTAAGAATCATATTATATTGTTTATTTGTTTAGTATCTTTAAATGCGAGTCTGAACTAACTAACAAATGTTGGAATCAACTGTATAATACATAAATGACATCTTAAAAATTATTAATTATTATTCATTCGTGCTATAATCGAATAAGTATAGTTAAGTAAATCATTAATTTATTATTATGAAGCACCAATGGGGTATGTAGGGTTTTAGTTAAATGTAATTTATGTCAATATTTAATTATATATTGAATATTACATATTAGTACCTATATTATTCATTAGTTTCATAATAGCTAAATGGCACAAACTGAAAATAAATTATATTTCATTTATTTTATATTATCTATTTATTTTATTTATACTAAAAAGAAGAAAGATGTTTTGTAGAGTTATTATTATAGAAATACTATTGCAAATTGCATGTAAAATGTTTTAAATTCAATAATAATATCTACATAATATACCTCAAGTAGTAGAACTTATAATAAATTATTACCCTAAAAATCTACGAATTATGCCACAATAAGTTAATATTAAATAAGTTGTATCACGTAGAGTTTAGAGTGCAGTTGATCATATCACTTTACTGATCCATTTTCAATTATGTGGGACACAATACTAAAAAAAAAAAAAAAAAATGATTAATAACAGTTTTAGTATTTTTTTAATATTAAGAAAAATATAACTTATAATGTTGGATTAATTTTTTAATCTTTAAAAGTTTTCAATATCTTAGGACAGTGCCATACCTGAGGATAGGAGGTTTTCCCCAGTTCCCCACCTACAATACTAAAGCACCATCGATAATCCATATTACTTGTTTATAGACATAATAAAAATGTATAATTACAGTAAAAAAGCCATAAAAAATTCTAAACAATTTAATTTGCTACATTTTTTAAAACTCTCAGAAAAATTCTGGATACGCTACTGACTTAAGAAGTTTAGTTTCAGAATATTTTTTTTCTTCAGTTTTTAATTTAAGAGGATATTATATCCGCTGTATTATCTTTATCTTATTAATGTACATCATAGCAAATTTGTGCTTAGCAGAACACATTTTATGATGTTAGCTAATAGCTTCAGTATTGGAGTAAATTTACCAATTATTAAACTTAAGAAGATGCCATACCCTCTTGTATGGTAAGTTTATTATCCAGAGCATCTCATATGCTTTTATTAATATTATAATTTTAAAGTTTTAATATTTTACATAATACATGGCTATAACTCACTTTAAAATTATAATATGTATCAATAAAAGCATATGAGATGTTCTAGATAATATTCTTACCTTTAAGTTTGATCAATGGCGCTGAAGTAAAATTAAATTAGAGGGAGGGGGCAGAATTATTTCTTATTACCCTCCACCTTTTACACTATACTTATACCATTTAAAGTTTTATATTTATGCGGATTATACGTATTTCAAAAACTTATTTGAAACAGATAACATGCTACAAGTATGTTATTTGTCGAGATGGTAGTGTTGTTGTTGCCCTATTCTTAATCCTGCTACATATAATTACACATTTATAACTTACATAAATAGTTTATTTAGATACCTACAGACCCCACCTACTGAAAAAAGGGGTGTTTGCCCCCCTTTTGGATTATAGATTTGGTGCCATTGACTTTGATAAAAGGTAAATTTAGTCCAAAATTAAAATTACATCATAAAATGTGTTCAGCTAAATACAAAATTGTTATGATTTATGTTAGTAAGATACAGACAATAGGTACATGCAGATATAACATCATTTTAATAGACATTTTAATTGATTATTAATTATTATATATGTATAATATTTTACCAAGTTCATCATGTACTAAACAAGTAATAATCTAGGCTACTAAACAGCTGGTTTACATGTATTTCTAATTTTAGACTATTATCTTTAGTAGTTCAGAAATCAGAAAAATTAAGATGCATGTAGTCAGGAGGAAAAATACTTTAGACTTGAGTTAAGAATTCAATAATTGGCATAAGCAAATTTGTTCATTTTCATATAAAAAGATAATTAAAGTTATATAATCAGTAAGAATTGAATGTAAGAAATATTGTCCTATGACCTATACTATAATAATCAATATTTCTTGTTCTAAATATAAGTGAAAAAGTAATATTATAATATCTTTTTACATTTTTGGTAGTATTTAATTAATAATACAATAAATATGGTGAATAACTTAACATTTAAGAACATAGTATTTACCTTTAAGAATGTAGTCTGTTAGTAATGTTGGTACTGTGGGACTGTCTTCGTTTATTGCTTTTAAAACTGAAAATGTTATTATTATAAATGAATCATTTATAAAATCAAATAAAAAATATAATTAGATTTATTTTTCATACTTTTAATGAGAACTTGAAGTGCCTGGTTACTTAAAGGTCCATTATCCAAATGGTATGGTATGACAGTGGTTAAATACTATAAAATATCAGATAGTTTATAATCAAACAGTTATAAAAACAAAATGTAAAACCATACAATACAAAACATACTTTAGGCTCGTTTGTTACATTTTTATTTGCATTTCCTGCTCTTGAATTCCGTTTTTTTTCTACATGATATTGTCTCCTTCGATTTTGAACAGCCAATAGCAGTGATATAAACGAGTTTTTTAATTCTTTTTCAAACTCCAACTCATCTCTTAAGGCCAGTTCTGTAATTAATGTTTCAGAATAGTCTCTGATCAACAACTCTAGCTCCATGTAAACTTCATTAAGTTGAGATACATTCAATGTTTTTAATTCTATACAAAAAATTATAGTAATTAACACAAAATATTTTAAAAGTAGACTACACATCTTATCAATAATATGAACTAACTTTCTTCTAGCAATGGTGAATGAACTTCCTTATGATGTTCAGAGTCTGGAGTACAGTCATTTGAAGTGCCCTCCTAAGAAATAAATATGTGTTTTTATAGTACCTGAATAGTTAACAATTAATGTTAAATTAAAACATTTACAACATACTTCCATTATATCATCAATTTCTCTAATCACTTCATCAGCAGTTGGAGGTTCAATATCAGCACTGGGACCGGACAGTATCAAAGTATGCAAATCTAAGTCGTTTGAAACAGCTTCATCTTCACTGCTAAGGTCATCTGAGGATTCGTCCTATTCAGATAATTTGACATTTAGTTTGATTTAAATTATTATTAAGTCACTATAAATTATGTTGTTTTACTTGAATATTGTTATTTAAATTGAGTACTGGAAGTTGAACTTTGCGTGCATATGACTTGGACCAATCAATAGGAAGAATATTGCCAAAGTTGCCTGTGATTGTCCACCACATTCTAAAATAAGAAAACATCATTTCTTATTAGTACTTGAATTGAAAAATATTATTAAATATTAATGGTATATAATAGATAAACAATTAAAATTAAATGTAACTATTAAATAAGATTTCAAATAGGTACTGTATTATATGGAAACTATTAACTAGATAATAAACAATTGTTATAAACCTATTATTTATACATGTATATTATACATTTTATTCATGTATTATACTATGAATAATGCGTAGATAAATAATTTGACCTTAGCCCATTAACTCAGATGAATAATATAAATTACTATTAATTAAAAAGGGACAACTCAACAAACCATATGTTGAAATTTTAGAGGGCAACTGGAACAATTGACCTTACATTTAAGTGATGTTAAAGCCATTATAGGTATGCTTTATATATACAGACAATTTATATGAATAACTTCAATATTTTAAACTAAATGTTAATATTTTATTATAAATTATAAGGTGAACGTATACTTTTTAGTATGTATAGATATATACAGTGCCGGATTGGAACCCTGAAACTTACCGAGCACAATAATTTTACTGGCCCAGTTAATTTAGCTAAATATTTTAGCAAGCGGCCCATGTATCATAATAATCTTGCGGCCCACCGCGTTCAGCGCGGTGACTCGCCGGTCCAATCCGGGCCTGGATATATATGAAAATTATAAGTAAATATACAAGTAGTTATAACTATTTTTCTTAAACTATAACATTTTAAATTATTTTTATTTCATTAGTAATATAATTATAGTATATTACACATAAAAAACTTAATTATCTGTCTACTATAATATTTATTATAGTTTATTTTATAATCAATGCTATTATGCAAATCATTGTCCATGCAAATTTAAAAAGTTTGATAAATAAATAAGTAGCCAGGTAGGTGATACATAAATTTGAAATCCTAGACTTACATAGTTTAAGAATTAGGTTAAATACTTGGGTGTGTCATATTATCAATGTTGACATTATTATTTAAAAAGTTATTTTATGTTTTTTTGTTCCTTAATTAAGAGTCACAAATTACAAAATTAATATACTTATTGTTGATATTTTATTCAAACACTACTACTAACTTTTGATATGAAATTTTAGTAAGTATCTAATTACACTAATTACAGGGGTGTGTGATTTAAGTGATAATCCAATTAGTTATGAAATTTTAAACCCAATATTTAATAGTATAATAATTAGAAAGTTTGATTTTTGACATGTCAAATGTGTATACTATATTTGAAAGTAAACAAATATAATATATTATACTATTAATTAATAAATAATAAAATAATGGCAAACATTTTTGAAGGCATTTATTGTGGTAAAAATACCAAAATTAATTACCAAAAAAAGGGTAAAATCATTAAATACTACCTACTTATGTAGGTACGATGATTAAATAGATACAAATTTATGGTTATATATATTAATGAAATATAACCATAAGCATGAATGCAATAAAACTAAATAACTATAGATATAAAAAAAATGTGTAAAAACAAAACAAATACGTACTTCTTTGAATACAACAATTAATTTTAAATTTTTTTTGTACATCCTGCGGTTATGTACAGTCGTATTCATATATACATATTTTTAAATAGTCTAAAAACACGTTAATAGTATCAAGATGGGTACCTATGGGCTAAATATGTAACACATACTACATACATATATTATCTGAGTTTTCGAGACATCTGTCCTACACCCATAAGAATTGCATTTCATATGTTGCAGGATTAGTAGAATTATTGCTCTAGACTATAGAGCACCCCAAAAGACGTAACACGTAAGTAGTCGTAATATTAACGCCTGTTTCATTTTAGAAAATTGAAATAATTATGGATAACCTAGATACCTATAGTTTGATGATTATATACTTGGAATTTTGATATAACGGTTTAGTCATACTTTATGTACTTAAGCATTAAATAAATGTTTAATTTTATTGTTTACAATGACAAACGTAATTAAAAATAAGACATGTTTCAAACTATATGGATAATAATATAAATATAACTGTAATTGTAAATACAGTATGGGATACGATATAATAATAAGGATAATATACTATAGGCATCAACTACTATAGATAAAACCAAATTTACTTCCGCTAAAAATATAAAATGCGTCAATCACTGTATTATAGACTACGCACAAACATTATAATATGTTAAAGTAGGTATATATTTATGAAAAAAAAACAGAAGACACGAGGATTATTATCAAATTAACAAAAAGTATCGTGGGAATCGTGGGATAGATAAAACATTTACAAAATCATCATAATATATATGTAATATGTTGTGCATTTGCTATCATTCTTAGAACGGCCCCACAGGCCCATCATTATTAATAATACACGAAACGTGATCACGATTCAGCATTTGATTTAATTTAATTCACCATTATATTATACACAGAGGTAGAATGTAACACTCAACACACGTAGGTACATATACATTATATTTATTGTTAAGACATTTCAGTTTATAACTATTTATCTCAACGATTATCTTTTGAATGAAACTATTTGAAAAATAAATAAGTGCCATGTATGGAACTAGGATGTATATTATAGTGTATTCCTTTATGCTTGATGGTAGTCTAGTAATGCACAAGCGACCGTGGTCCATTTCTATAATACGTTATGAAAAATATAATTGTAATGTATATATATATATATATATAATTATCAAAGCACAATAATATACTAGTATTTTATTTATATTTTACGTTAATTTTTTTTTTTTATATATTATGTGTATTCTAACAATATAGTAATTATTATCATAACATTAAGATAATTTTTTTAATTTAATTTCAACTAGGTACTTATTTATCGAGTGTTAATTGCCTCATCGTATTCCAAAAACCAATTTAATGAAACATTATACATAATTAAACAATTGTAATAAAATAACCAAATAAATACGAAAATTAGATTAAAAAATTACTTTGGAAAATATTTTTAACGCTATTATATGAACTGCATGGGTTAAGTGAAGTCTTGGTTACCTGATAGGTTACTATGTGCATCATTATGGTGGCAGTATAAAAACTGGTTTTTTTAGTTTTTATGGGTTATAACAGGTAGTACATTCGACTATTCGAGATAAATCCACATGTACATGTATAACAAAAAGATGTCTATGCAACGGTTAATAATTTCATGTTATAATAGCATGAATCATCTCAAAATAATTGTATACAAAAAGTGACCCAAACTTATATTATTATCAAACACATATAGTTTCGTATTTTCACGTGTATTTAGCTAACATAATTATATATTCATAAGTCATAACTATAAAATAATAAATATTTGGTAATTTACTGTAGTAATTCGTCACAAACACTAAATAAATAAAAATACTTATAAATATAAATCGATCAGTAGGTAATTATTAAAAATGAATAGTTTTAGTTTATAACAACTATTATCTATCAATATTGTTTTATAATAATGTATTCATTAAGAAGTAGATAAATATAAAATTGAACCAGTATAATATTCATAAATTAGTAATTACCTACAAATTAAGTGTTAAGTAGATACTGCGAACATATCGCTTGCGCACATTAAGAGGATGCCAGGGCGCTATCATGTATTTGTTTTTTTTTTCTCTCTCTGACCAACACGCAAAAAAGCGACTTTTCGTTTAGCAGAACTAACCTTATTCTGGAATAAATTGAATTATTATCAAACCTAAAGCTAAGAAAATTATTTGTATTTGTATAATTTTACGTTTTTTAAATTTGTATGCGAGTTATGAATATGCAAACTATTACAATTTAAAAATTCTCATATTTTGTTTTATGATTTAAATATTTTATTAAAAATCCAACATACAAAAGATAATGTTCTTACTTTAATTTTAGTAATGGGTCAATTTATTTTTAAACTAGATCTAACAACATATAAGGTTGGTTCTGCTAAATGCAAATTCACTAGGTATATTGATGGAGGGTTAATGAGAAAAAAATTGTGTGCTGACGTCTTTTGAAGAATAAAACGAAGTCAATGATTTATACATTTTAATCACATTTTGAAATAAAATCAGGAAAATTAAGCAATATATTATATTATTATTATTAATTATTATAAATATTAGGTTAAGCATAAACAAATTATCTACATATTTACTTATAAGCTATGGTTTTAACTTTTGATTATTAAAATGTAATGATTGATATGTTAAAAACATTAGTAAGATTACATTATGTATTAATGAAAAATATAATTTATATATAAATACGAACATTTAATTACAACATTAATACATTACCAATTTAAATATATTTGGTACAACGTAATATAATGTATATTTTGCAGTCTAGTATAAAAAATATGAAAGATCATTCAACAACTTTCACCTAAAAAAAGTAACTGACTATTAGGTAGGTACTATATACAGTAATCATTTATGTTTATACTTTATAGTTTATAACTAGTACAACTTAATATGAGTTTGTCAGGTGAAATGTGCATGGTGCACCACTGCACCAGAGATCAGATGTTTTAAAACGTAGACTTAACAACATAACACTATTGGTTATTTACTTATTTGTACATAGCCGTTAGCCAAGTCATATTGATTCGAGTATTGATTATACCTATCATAGAGATTGTAACTCTGTAGATATATTACAATATTATACACTATTTATAAATTTTAATCAGTGATAGTAAGATCGGTAGGTACATTATTCCCAATAGATATAGTGAATGTAAACATGTATTTTACGCGAGCAAACTTTTTATACAAGTATTATTTGAAAAATTAGTATTGTTTGTTTGCGAGATATAAATATTATTATTATTATTAATTACTATTAATATAATAATACTTATTATACATAAAATATTATAATCTTATATAATTTATGATAAATAATAACACGATTAACACATATCTAATTTATTTTGATTACATCATATAGCATAAATAGTTTAAATTTAACTTTATTTATTTATTTACGTTATTTTATTAGACATTAAGTATTTATATGAAGGTACAATCATGATAACTATTAAAAATTATAACCATTATAAAAGCATATTTAAAAATATGTTTTAAGTAGACGAGTAAATACAAATCCTAAATATTTTAACTTTCACCACATAAACAATAATACGTAATTTATATATAAATCCTGGAACTTTGGCAGCGCTTTATATAGTTTAAAACATCAAGATTGTTTTGACGAAAAAGTTGATAAGTTAAAAATAGGCACGTTAAATGGATATTATATTTCAAAACTTACATTTTTGCATTTACGGTCTAACCTTGAACTTTGGACAACAGCCAGCGTATTTAATTATGTGTGTGAATCTATGACAGACATATTGTGGGTTATTATTTAAATAAAATGATACCTAGCAGTACCTAATGATATATTTCTAATTTTAGTTCCAGAATATCTATTATTTAGCTATTAAATATCTAAATAATAGTTAAGAGTAGCCAAAACTGATTAAATGTTACAGTATTTGTCTACAGAGAAATCATTTTCTTTAATAATAGACAATGTACTCGTTTATATTCATACTTCATAATAATGGATAATGGCTTCTAAAGTTTAAGTATTGATCGTGGTATTTATTGATTAAAAATAATGAAAATAAATCACTACAGTTTAGATTAATTTAGGCATTTAACCTAAATTACCTAATCATGATTGAACATATTTTTCTATTGACTTAATTACTAATGGTAAGTTATAAACAAAATATTTAAAAAATATATAATTAAATGTTAATTTACACCTAATAAAAATTTTATTATGTAGGCTTACTTAATTGTTTATATAAAAAAAGTAAAATATTCTTTTCGTGTCGATTTTTACCGGAAATTATCTAAAAACAAATTCTAAATAAAAAAATCTAAATATATATTTAAAAATAGTAAATTAGGTACGTAATACTATGTAATAGTTAATAAGGAATAGTAATAGCAATAGCTAATAAGCATTCGAAGTTAAGAATAATATGGGAAACACATTCTGAGATTCTATTAAAATATTTAAGCAGCATATAGCACATATTATTTAATTTATATATATGTATCCATATGACCATATAGCATATAAACTCATAAACATCATTAATACTTTTTATATGGATAAGTTAAAAAAAATGTCCGGTTATTATTAATATCAATAATCTATTGACTATTGTCTATTAATATATTGAAGTAGGTACATAATAACTAAGAAATATTCCAAGGGTAATAAATATATTATATATACCAATTGTATATATTTTATAATAATGTTAAATTATTACAGTAATACAGTTGATAAAACAAATTTAATTTATGAATTAATAATAAAAAACATCTAATAATTAATTAAGTGTCTTCATACAACTTCCACTCGTACACATGCCCTGTTTAGTTAAATCTTAAACGTGATAGTAACAAATTACTTAATGACTTATTAGTTATTAATTATTATTAAACAGTGTTATGCACACGATTTTGAACAAACATTTTTTATAATTTGTGTAGGCTTAATTCGTTCGAAACATTTCTAACGTAAAATTATTAATTTCGAAACGATTGGTACCTACTATCTAGTTAAATAAATGTGAGATATTTGTATTATTATTTATTACTACAATAGTCGTAGCTATTAGCTCGTCACAATATATTATATTTGACAACATTTGTTATCGTAATAATAATGATTCTCGTCATTGTATTATTCATTCGTTGTCTTAAAAGTAGGTACACACGGTTTGCGGTGGTGATTCACTTATTCGCGTGCCGAGGCGTAACGATCTTATTGTAGTACCTAAATTATAACCCGTCCACTCGTAAATAATGCATATTGTGTTAGGTCGAGTAGGCGAATCGAGTTTTTACAGCCATTGGAATCTTAGCGAATACACTACGATATGAAAATAGGTAAACATTTGTTATAAATCGGGAGTCATTGTGTTGAAATATTTAATGTAAATATATCATTATTGTAGATGTTGATGTGAATAGGTACGAAAATACGATTATCGGAATACTTGATTTTTGCTTGTATGGACCATGTATTTCACTGTATGATTCCGCATGCGCAGCTGTGATTATCGGTTGAGAAAAAAGGTATTCAGTTAAATGACGACGATGACGACGTTCGATCTATATATGTAATGTTTGACCTACAAAATTATAACAACTAGGTACCTATCTAACACTGGGCGATGATCCACTGTTATTACCCACAATGTTATTTGCGTTTACACAAAAAATGGGTAAACTTGGTAACCCATGCCCCATTTGGTATAAACTGTATAAACAAGTACTAACCTACCTAATATATCTTCCTTACCGTAAAACTGAACAATACATCCTATAGCTATATTGTAGTTGTACAGATATGCTCTTATAGGCTATTGCAATTAAACTTATAATTTTAAAATATAATCAATAAACAGCTAGGTAAAAATATATTATTTTATTATTACCCTGTATGTAAACATAAAATA
The DNA here is from genome assembly GCA_020882235.1 of Schizaphis graminum. Classification (NCBI taxonomy): domain Eukaryota; kingdom Metazoa; phylum Arthropoda; class Insecta; order Hemiptera; family Aphididae; genus Schizaphis; species Schizaphis graminum. Next base: position 93,510,738 of record CM037032.1, read on the forward strand.
TAATTTATATATTAAAATCCACCCTTCCAGAATCGCCTACAAGTAAATAGTAATGTAACCGAAATAAACACAACCAATACACTGTAATATACTGAAACTTTACGATATTAATTAATAATTACTATATAATCTTATTTTATTACGATATATGGAGTGCAATATATTAGGCATAACTCACTGGCATTCATTCATTATTTCTTCCTGAGTCCTGATCTGAACCGGTGCTAATTTTTCCACAGACTCCTCGTAATCACAAAAGCATCTGGTTATTTTATCATCGAACGTGTGCACGAGATCTTCCAGGGACCCGCTAAATGTCTCGCCAAAATTGTCCGTGTCCGATGTCGTCACTTCCACACTTACATTGTTGTTATTCGCTCCACACTGCGTGCATGAAGATTTGTTAGCAGGTTCCAGGGCTCTACTACTGTTGCTCAGCATGTTGTCCAATTGTTCCTCATCTGCGTTACGTACGCTACCACCTGATATCGGTTGACTATTTCCCTGTTGATGATGGTGATTATGGAGATTGTGTTTGGCCGACTGTAGCGGCGAGTCATCGTCCATAATTTTTGTCCATTCATCCGACTCTTCGAACTGCGCCAGCGGCGCTTCGAACTTGAGTTCGGCCATTTTATTCATCATATCAAGCATAGCTCTCAGAAAATAAGCGTTTAGACTGGTCGACGGCAATGGATATTAACAACACTATTAATAAAGTAAGAAGCCTGCCAGGACGAAACGAACGTAAGAACTGACGCAACTACGAAAACACGAGCTGCAAGGCACGCGGTCCGATCGACACTAAGCACTGGCGACTGAGCAAGTAGCAACCACCGTGAAACGGTCGCCCGCCGCCGTAGGGATCGTAAACCGCTTGGCGCCGCAAATGCACGGAGTTGCGACAGTGTCGCGTATATACGATAATTATTGTACACATAACGTTCGTTTTGGTCGTACGTTCAATCATTATATCATTATACTAAAAATATATCGTACACAGAGTTGTTAATTTTTTCAACACTTATCCAAATTTATAATTGGTTGTTTTTATTACTAATAGACGAGTTTTATTTTTATAGTTCCAACAACTGGCGTAGTTTGGATAACAATATTATATCGTCACTGTTAAAAATTCTGACAACCTAATTGGTGAAAACAGGTAAAAGAATAAATATTCCTGACAAACAAAATAGTTCGTTAGGGATTTTCAGTAGAAGTTTAAACTGTTTTATACTTTTATAGTATCGACGATATACGGTTATTTGATGAAATTTAATTGAAGTTGAACTTGAGTATATTAAAATATAGGGACAAAATCGTAAATTTCAACATTATTTTACAGAGCCGTATTTGTGTTGAATTATGTACCTATACCTGCATAATGCCGACAGGTAAATTGACACATCGTACGTAATTTTACTGTATGGATTATGGCATTTACAACTTTAGTGAATATGTTGGTCATACTGAAAGTTTTATTTGGTCGAATAATTTTCAAAAGCCTTGCTGTGTACTGCGATTGTGTGTACAAGAAAGGAGCTCGCGCATAAAAGGGCGGAATGTACCGTCCCCTCACTCTACTCCCTTTGACGCATACTATTGATCCGTGAACACTGTGACCACTTGCTGCTGCGTATATGTTTTTTCCCAGAATATTTTAAAAATACTAAATAAAAGATAAGACACAATAAACAATTTACCTATAATTAACAAAAAAATCATCATTATGCAATATGCATATTAATTGGTTCAGTTTTTTGTTATGTCAATATTATGTCATACACTAATACAATAATAAAATAATAATTGTTTTTAAAATCGAATGCCCCACGTATAGGTTACCTGTATAGGTATATACATTTATAAGTGTACAACGAATATAATATAAGTAGGTAATTAAAAGTTGAACAAGTTTCTTTTTTACCAATAATAATCAATTTTATTTAATTTATTAAGTGATAGATCACATTATTAATGATTACGTATAATGAACGCTTATGTTTTGTAATTTTAGAAACAAGACTTTGAATATGATTTAATCCTTTATAATACATTAAATATAAGCACTAAGTCAGTGCTTAGTGCTTACTAACTCCCTAGTAACTCACGAACCTATACTTGTATCTAAATTTTGTACGTAACATATTTACATTATAATACTTATTTTTTGATAGATTATCACGAAATTTATTATATTTTAGAAAAACATTTTCAAGATCGAACACAATTTTACAAATATGACTACTTATAATATTATTAAGATTATTACTTTAGGGACTTTTAATAAAATACTTTTACTAATTAGTAATTTTACAGTGAATATTAATATTATTTTTTTTTTTATTCACTGCTAATATTGAATGTATACCAAATATTGTAATTTTTATTATATTACAGCCTAGAAGGAAAATACTTTAACAAAAATATTATTAATATTTGGATGTGTTCACAGGATATACTTTAATGACGCACATATTTCAATTGTCGACATAACAAATAACCGTATGATTTATTATAAATTTAATAAAGTGAACATTTAATATTTACGAAGATGGTTTAATATATTATATAAAATTAAATTATGTAAGTGTAAAATTCAACTTTTTAAATATACCTATAAGGTAAATAGTCTTATTTAAAAAAAAAAGGTACCTACTTGATTACTATAGAATAACGTATATTTTTTCAGTTTGTACCTAACTAACTATACTATAGTATAGTATACTATACTATTTTAGGTATATAGTTTTTATGAAATAACAATTTGTATGGCGTAGGGTATCACGAAATACGAAGTTCCGTGTGTGCTTGGCGCCACTGATATTGCAGTTGAGTGTCTGCACGCAATGAAGAATTTTTCCCCATTGTACATATTTATATAGGTATAGACGGTATGGCATATCTATTGAATTATATTCTATGTTTGCGTAATAAGTATATATTATAGGTTATAGTAAGATTATATTTTTAAATTTACTCGGCAAGAAAATAAATATTAGTTGTATATATACGAATATACGATATACCAAACACCTATCAATAAACATTAATACAATTTATTTAATTATTATTATTAAATGTGTAATTAACCTTAGTTACTAATACTTATACATTCATATTAATATAATTATAAAATTTTACTATTTCAGTATGTACTTTTATTTCTATTCAGTGGCGTAATTTTAGAATCATTCCATTTTTGAGATGCAAACAACTTTACAAAAAACTAACCATAATCAAAGCTATCCTCAAAATAGATACTTTAAGATTTAAAAATTATTATTTATTATTACGAAATTTTAATAATGATTGATTTTTTTTAATGCAAATGAAAACGTGTAGGTGCATAATGCTAAAAATGCTGAAATATTATCAATATTTTCTTTGCGATTAAAAATGATTAACCATAAGAAAATTCAGAAGTTATTATTTTGAATAGTTAATACTTATTATTTGGGCTGGGATCTGTATTTAAATACATATTTTTACTAAAACATTATAAATTAAGTATTGGAAATGATAAATTAATTTTACGTGATTTGCAATAAAATAAAACGTATTTTACATGTTTTTACATATTTTGTCATAAATACATATTATAACATTATTTGTAAAATTTCTGCTTTTGTTTACATATTTCGTAAATTTTGACAACTTCGGTGGTATAGTAGTATTATATTATACATTTATACTTCGATAATAGTACCCGTAAAAATTGTAAGTGTATCGGTAATGCATATATGGGAAATACTCGTAAGTACATGAAAGTATTAGTTAAATATTAATAACTTGAATATAACTTATCTTATTTGTTTCTGTTCAATAACTATACATTAATGATCTTAGATTATACTTTATATTCAACAATTATTAGACAAAATATATTTAATAATTTTCTACAACGTCAGTACTTGTGTTCGCGTGGTTGTGAAAATATCTTTATATTTAATATTTTTTAAATTAAATTGATTAAAAATTAAAAACAATTAATTGTATATAGTATATTATTCAAAAATTATTTTTAATTTTATTTTAATTTTACACGTCAACAATTCAACATAGTTTCAAATTTTTCTTGTTACATGTTTTTTATTTTATACTACATATTTTGGTAATTTTAACTACATATATATGTACATATTTTTGGATTCGTATTATATATTTATATATTAATCTCAGTCATACTTATTACATAATATGTACATACCAACATAAAATCTTCAATAAATATATCAACAACTTAATGTAATTGAAATAAAATAATTATCAATTTTGAGTATTAAAAATGTCTAAAACCATCAAAACGTTATTATTTAAGTAAAAAAAGCGTTTATCAGTTTCAAGAACATAATTTTAAAATAAAAAAAGCAGGTAAGTGAGTATCGCTCTGCTGTACAATAGGGGGTGGGGTGGACTTCGGACTAGGGTAGGTTAAATTTGAATGCAATGATAGGTATCATTGTATACGAAAAACGATTCTGAACGGAGATAATTTGTCAGTCTAGGATATATTATATTTAAAATTTAAATATTGTCATACATTCAATTTTGAAACAAATTCAAACATTTAAGTAAAAGTTTCAAGATTCTACGTTTGGTAGTTTTTTAAAAATGATAAAAATCGAAAATTATTTAGTAGTATAACGTTATTTTACACGTGTATTTTTGATTTCAAATTAAAATTAAAACTTTAAACACTCGTAAATTTATTTAAATTGAATAATCCTCAAACATTTTTATAATTATTCTAAGCTTAACTTATGGACAGCATATTATTAAATTTTCAATTTTTAGCTTTTGATAGTAAAATATTTATAAATTTTTAACTACCAAATAGTGAAAAATATTCACGATTTTGACGAATTTTTGTCAATATTTGAACTTCAAATGCTAATAAAAAAAAATTGTGCCTATGTATTTTTATAATTTTTGAATGAGAGTTAGAACAAGTTATGAGGACCCTTCAATTAAATTTTCAAGTAATTTGTCCCAGCTACATTTTTTTTATCAACATTTATAAAAAAATAATAAAATAAAATTGAAAATTTCATTTATCTATAAATAGCTCAAAAAAAGTCAAAATATTTTGAAAATCAAATCACGTAAAGAAAATGGCAATCTAAATAACTGGTAAAATTTTCAAGTATTTACGACTTATACTGTTTGAATAACAACAAATATCAAAAACCATTTGAGGCTAAACCGTTATTTAACGCGGTTTTGTATAAATTTAAATTTCAAACACTCATAAAAATTTTTTGTCTAAATCCGGTAGAGTTTTTTTTACAGATATTTGAAGAAAAATGTATGGAGAACCTTGTACCAAATTTTCAGAACTTAGTTTTAAAAGAAAAAAATGTTACGATTTTTCAACCACAAAATTACTTGCAAATTTTCGCAATTTTGACACATTTCGTATAAATTCGAACTTTAAGCACTTATAAAAAAAAATTGTGACTAACGATTTCGGATTTTTTTTTATCACTTTAAGAACAACTTATAAGAAACCTTGTATTAAATTTTCCAGATTTTCTGGTCGGCCAAAAAAATTTTATCGTTATTTAAAAAAAAAATATTTAGAAAAATTGAAAATTTCAATTGTCTATAAATAGCTCAAAAAATTCTTTGAAAATTTAACTGTATATGGAGAACGCTAATATAAACATTTTGTGAAAATTTCAAGTGTTTACATCGATTAGTTTTTGAGTTATAGCAAAATAAATAATTCGATTTTTTTGAAAACTGTTGGAAAATGTTTACTTTTCACCTCTATAATGCACCAAGGATATCCAATTTTCCATCGGAAACCACCCCCCAACGTTTTAAATTGAAGCATTATTTCGACTAGTTATGCTGTACGCACAGACACAAAAAAAAAAAGCGGGTAAGTAGGTATCGCTCTGCTGTATATTAGGGGGTGGGGTGGACCTCAGACTATGGTAGGTTAAATTTGAATGCAATGATAGGTATCATTGTATACGAAAAACGATTCTGAACGAAGATGATTTGTCAGTTTAGGATATATTATATTTAAATATTGTCAAATATTCTATTTTGAAACAAATAGTATAGTTTTTATATGTTACTATGGTTACTATGGCCAACATTCGCATTATGAGCGTATGAAATTTAATTTAAATTTTGACATATTTCGTATAAATTCGAACTTTAAACACTTATAAAAAAAAATTGTGACTAACGATTTCGGATTTTTTTTATCACTTTAAGAACAACTTATAAGAAACCTTGTATTAAATTTTCAAGATTTTCTGGCCACCATTTTTATCGGCATTTGAAGAAAAAAAAACTTAGAAAAGTCGAAAATTTCAATTGTCTATTAGTAGCTTAAAAATGGTCAAAATATTTTGAAAATTTAACTGTAAAGAGATAACCATAATATAAACATTTGGTGAAAATTTCAAGTATTTACAATAATTCGTTTTTGAGTTACAGCAAAATCAAAAAATCGATTTTGTCGAAAAGTGGTTTTTCCGTAAAATTTCCATTTTTCTGTCATTTTTTTTTTGTTTTTCTCGATTTTTTTGAAAACTATTAGAAAATTTTAATTTTGACCCCCCTAAAGTACCAACTAGATTCAATTCCCTATTCAAAGAGGGGCTGAAGTCAAAAATCGGAGCATTATTACTGCTCCAAATGTTGGAGTCAGACACAAAAAAAAAAAAAAAAAAACACACATCATAATAAATGCAATACATTCATCACTTCGTTCAGAATCTAAAACACACATCATTGTAAAATCAATACATTCATCACTGCGTTCAGAATCTAAAATGAGAGTACCTATTTAAATGAAAAATCACATACTTGTGTTTTTCAAATGACGCTATTTCTATCAACATATATATAATATTATAATTCATTAATTTAATATTTACAAGTCTATTTAAATATAATTGAATCATATGAATTGTAATTTGTAAATAAAAAAATACTTTGCATTAAAGGATAATGTGCATAATTATACAGGTATATAAAAAATTCAATATGTAAGTTGTTGTGTTCGCTATGTTTGAATAAACTATAATATAATATACTATTTACATAGGTACCTACTAGTATATAAGTTACATTAAACACTATATATAGTATATATTGTAGAAATAACTAATAAAGTATGTTATATATGTAATCATTAAATTTTCTTACCCATGTTATTTTTAATCCTAGTAAATATTGATACCCTTTTCCTAAAAAAAAAATGTTATTTTGATAGAAAGTATTAAAATAATTATAATATTTATCATGTATGTAAAATATATAAGTTATAGGTTAGGTATTTATATGATTATATATATAATATAAGTCTATCTACTTATTAAAATAATAAACACAATTTAATGGATATGAAAATATGAATAAATTCCTGCAGAAATTTTTATCTTTGTATACATACATTAAGTATTTAATAGTTACACGTAATATACTAATACCAGTAATATGCATATGTGTTGATCTTGTACATCCAGGAAGAGAGAGATTAATTATAAAAGGGTGAATGGTTTATTTACAGAATCATTTTGTTTCTAATAATAACATCTTAATAGATTCTATATTATTATATTTATAAATGATAAATTAAACCTTATTCAATATAGGATAAATAAATTAACGAATAATAATATATTGACTATATAATAATATTATTAGATTTATATGTTTTTTTTAAACACGAGTTTACCTCGTTTATAGATATCTTAAGGCTCAAGTTATTTTAAAGCTGTATTAAATTAAAACTATTGTTAATTGGTGTATTAATGACCTGTCATTAATACAATAAAAAAATAGAATATACACATAAAATTAAACTGTATCTACTGTTATATATTATTAATTATAATATTAAAAAAATAGACTTAGTGCATAGAATATAGCCAAACAATAGGCACTTACCTATTTTTTTTTAATTATAGTTTAAAAAATATATAATTTTTAACTTTATAAATACTTATTTTGAATAAAATAAGAAAAAATAATTGCCTGTAATTTGAAAACTGCAATGTTCCGAATGTATAAGGCAATGACTATTGATACTCTTCTATTTCTATTTCTGGAATGATCGCAACTACGGGTTACGAGTATTATTTCTAGATTCCATTATTATTATTTTTTTTTTTATAGAAAATACTTAATTTATACATGACCGCTTGGTCAAACAATTTAAAATATTTTTTTAGTGATGTTGAACGCTTTAAAATATAATACTACATAAATAAGAATTATTATCATACTTTAATAGTTCTGAATGAAATATGGATAATAAATATTATACTAAATAGAATAAGATACTTTTATAATAACATTTTAAAACTATTGTTTAATAAATTATAAAGTATCGTACTTAACTATTATGATAGGTATATGAAAAACGTATATCTCTTAAGTATACCTATATCTATTATTTATTAAAAAAAAAACTAGTATCTTATATTTATAAATATAAAATATAAGTACTTTTATTACTAAATGTTAATTTAAATATTTAATAATATTTTTTATTTCTTAACATTTAATAGTACCGAGTGAATAAAATAACAGGTAAATAACTGACTCACTAAATTCTCGACTAACTTCATTGCCGGATTGTGAAAAGAACGATTTATAATTGAATAAATGTCTAATATGTATAATTATTGTATATATATAATATATACACCTAAGCATTCAACTGACTAACTAAAGTGCGTCTTACTTATAAGTTACACATAAAAGCTCAGATTCGTACAAAGTTTGCCCAATTCTTAAATAATTGATTTAGTCTCAAGCACTTAAGGTATGTAAACATAAAATTAAAATTAATAATTAATTGATTTCTAATCCAGTGGCCTAGTGAAAACAGAAGCTTATAACGCCTCAATGAGTATAATGTATATAATGTATCTATTCTAATGTTCTCATAAATATGACCCTTTTTAAAATTAAATAACTAATGTCAATATTATGGTACCTATATGGCTATATCTTATTGATCAAGTGGATTCTACTTCAATCACTATCAAATTGTGTTTAGAAGATTTTTAAGCCACCATCAATTTTCTGACATTTATTGCAGCTGTAGTATGTACGTTAAGATGAAATATTATGGGGTTCAGTCCATAGTTCAGTTTGAATCACCTTTATTATTAGTGAATCGTATTCATTCATAGTTACGTATTACTTAACAGTCTTAACAGGATGTCCCAACATATGTTTGTCCTCGAACAAATTCCGGCGCCCCCGCACTCCCGCCACCTAACTGTTATATTACTCTACCCGTTTCATGACTATATAAAGGTATATATTTTAAAACTTACAACTCTATTCAAATTAAATCATGAAAACTTCATGGACGTAGACAATTTCAGTTTTAAAGTATTAATAAAAACTATTCTTATTATTAATTGACGAACTATGTTTCAGATTTTTAATTACAATTTTTTGTTTTGTGTACAAATAAACCAAAAATACTTACATTAATAATAATAATAACTGACGGGGCTTGATCTTTTTTCGTATCCGCGCCTCACCTAAATCACATCGTGTTATATTTTATAGGCTATAGACTATAGTGAGCTGAATATACTATCATGTCCATTATGCATAAATAAAATAATAATAAAAAAATAAATAAATATTATGTACGTAAAATAAAATATAAAAAAGAAAAGTTAATCATGAGATTTTAGAAAAATTGAATATTAAGAATATTGTAATAAATAGTTGTACCATCGCAACTTTTATAATAACGTTATTATAATATTTTATAATGATTAATAATTAATAAGTTTATAAGTACATATTTTACGGGTATAAAAATAAATCATATTGCAAAAATCAATAGAAAAAAAATAGGAAAGTGGCTACCACAGTATTGTTATCTGCTGTACATTAGGTGTCGATGGATCACTATTAATAATAGGTTTGTAAATTTGATATAAAAATATAATATTATTATTGTATACGAAAAACGATTTTAATCAGAAACGGTCTATTAGTTTATATTATCAAGTAATATTTTAATATTTTTTTGGTAAATCTATTAATCATTTATTTTACTTTTATTATTATATTATTAATATTTAATATAATACTATATATTATTTATACGTTATGTAAGTTAAGTTATATCATATTACTATATTATATTATAACTTCAATAGGTAACACAAAGTTTAATAACATATTAACATCTACATATTTCTGCAAATATCGTAAAACGTAAAACATTAAAAATAGATTCATAGTATCTATAAATTAATAATATTTTAGAATAAACCAAAAATTATATTTTCTATACTACAATTCATAATAATATAAAATACATAAAAATTTAAGTTCCCATGAATAATATTTTTATGTGTCACAATCTACAACCTTAAAAAGTGGCGTAAATTACCAAAATTAAGTTTTAGATGTGGCGCAAATTACTTGTATATTTTTTCTTTAGTTTTTTAGCTAGTTTTCGGTGCAAAGTACATACGCCCAAATGCCCCAAATAGGTTATAAAAAAAGGTATATCGGATCGCAACTCGCAAATAAGTGGTTAGCTCCCCATTTTGTCGACGTTTCATTTCGTCGAATTTATTTTTCGAGTAATATAATTTAAAAGTTAAACATTACATACTAATTAATTGTATGAATGTTTTATTTATTTATGTACAATTGCATACGCCATCATTATTATAGGTACCTTTTAATTTTTTATAGTCATAAATAAAAAATCGATAGTTGCATAATATTATACGTCCACGTCATTACACTCATTACAGTTTTTAAATGAGAAATAAAAGTTTTATTAGTCCAAATGACTGAAAAAACAGATAGCCTTGGTCGCAAAAATGCTAAATCTCTACCATCTTACATTTAATTCAATACGATTTGCATGTATTTTGGATAGTTTTCATTACTTATGAACTTTTTAAACACGTTTTAGTATAAGTACAAGAGTTTAATATTATAATACGAAGAAATATTATTAAATTATAATAAATTCTATATTCATAATGATATTTATTTTTATTTTTTTCATATTAAAATTTGGCATAACTATATAATAAATAATAATCATAAAAGGAATATTAGAAATTATTTACGTTGTGTCATTATATTTTATATTGGATTATTGGAATTGAAAATAAATGATATTTATACCACCATCTAGTTGTGAAACCATTCAATTCATCTAACTTTAAAAGAAATTAGTAGATAGCATTGCTGAATAAAAACAAAAATGAAAGTTGTCTGGTGCTCTGTACAATGAAATAAATGAGTTGTAGCTATACTTTCATCCGATGAAATTTTTTTTTTTATTAATTAAACTGTGCCAATACACAATGTATTTTAATAATGTTAATTAAAATGTATAATTAATACATTTAAAATTATGCTTACAATAATATTTACAATGATTAAATTTTTTTTAATTTTGGTTAGTTTATAAGTCTAGGTCCAAATCTGAATCTTTTTCATGTAGACTATTCTGTGGTGGCCATGGTTTTGATTTTAGATTGGTGGATTTTCTGCCAATCCAAGAAAAGTAAACAAAATTCTGAGTATATTATATTTTAGAAAGGAGGAATTTTTGTTTCTAATTCTAATTTAATATAATATAGATATACTATAGGTATTTATACTATAGGTATTTCTTAATTATTTAGTTTAAGTACATTATTTTTATTTATAGCTGTTAATAATCCACATAATTTAAACAAAAATAATCATTAATAATAATAATTAAGTATTAATATTTATTGTGTTAGATATTGGTTTTTAATAAGTATTAGGTGATTTTTACACAAAATATGGAGCCATGGAAGGCTTAGGGAATGACCAATGATTTATAATATGGTTGTACGGAAAGGTGAAAGCACTCATTACTAAGGTAATAACTTTTATCGATGTGTACCGTGAATATGAATACATTTATTGTGATCCATTAATAATTTAATACAAAATATAAAAAACAGAAAACAGAAAAAAAGGTATTTATTAATTAAAAATTATATAAAAGCAAAAAAAAAAACGTTTACTCATAGCGTCAAAATGAAATGAAATACAGTAGAACTTCGATTAACCGTCAGTCTCGGGACCAAAGCTTCGACGGATAATCGAAAAGACGGTTAAGCGAGCAACAACAGTTTTTTTAAACATACATACATATTGTTTATTATTATTTTTTAGTAATTATGATATACTGAAAATATTTGCACACAAAGAGACTAAAAATGCGATAACGATCAAGCGAACGTGTAATATATAACTAACTGACTTTTCAAAAACAAAATGCGATCACTATCACAATTAACTGTTTTTATCTCACCCGCATAATATATACATATGTACCTATCGCGTATCTAGTAGATATTGCCGGAAAGTTTCGAATTATATATATTATTATTTACTGCAACGCGTATAAGTAGTCCGTGCAAGTGTGGCCTGACGGTTAACCGAGAATGACGGTTAATCGGGGGGCGTATAATCGAGGCTTTAAACTGTACATTTTTTTTGTAAATATTATTTTTATTTTTTTATTATAAAAAAAAAAATGCTTTTAAATCTGAGTCCTATAATTATTTGTATTACGTTTATGTTTAATATCGCAGTAATAGCTCAGTCACAGATCCAAGGGGGGCTAAGGGACCATTCCTCCCTGTAGACTCTGCCGCACTCACGTTATGTTATCTGTTTTTGGCAGCCGATAAAATACAATACGCACATGGTATTAGCCTCACTCCGTAAATTTATTCAAGATCCGCACCTGCAATAGATAGTATTGTTTTGTGTTGCAGTAGCTAAACAGTACCTACTTCCACATGTTAATTATATGATAAATGTACGAGTATGATGGAGATATAAATTAGTCGTAATAAATAAAATGACATCGCCAAAAATCCGATATTAAGTGCTGATATATAGATCATTTGGGAAATGTGAAAATTAAATAATTAGTACCTACTAAACATTGAAACGCCATTAACGAAATTGAGATTTTAAAGTTTACCTCCTTGTATTTGACTGGAATGTGAAGAGTGATGATTATTATAATTTATAGTATAAATATTTTTCTAGTGCTAAATTTGCTAAATTATTTAGACTAGATATAACAATAAACGCCAAATACTGTGGTACCTATATTATTATACATAAACGCTTGAAAATATATTACAAATGAAGTAGTCCATAGTTCACAGTTTTGTTAATATAATAATATATATATTGTCTTATAATAATATAATGATAATATTATATAATATAATAATATATAATATGATAATATTTTGATTACAAATACACATTTTTTTATATAAGCAATAATGTGATTCAAATATAATTTTTAAATAATTAAAACTTAAAAAATAACAATATGCTAATATTTATTACAATGTATTATAAGTTATAACATATTATTATATATATAAGTAACTACATAGTGTACTTAAAATTATTCAAAGGAATTAGGATTTAGGGAGGATAGAACTTCAGAATTTTAATCATATTAAGGTATATCAAGTGATAACATGTATAATGTGATATTAACATATTGTATATAGAGTATAGACCTAGCTTTATAATATTATATTATATAGGTAACAGTATTATACAATAAAAACTTTTATATTATACTATGAGTTAAGACGTTCTATTTATTCTATTTAGCACACATAAGTAGTATTATATTAAAATCATACTATATAGAATATTGGTTTATGGTTATATATATAAAAATTATAAATAAATCATACCTACTATAATTGTATGATAATAAGTCTTATAAATAATAATAATAAAACTCCATATAGATTAATATTTTAAATATGCATCGTATACTATGTATTATTTTACTATTTGGTATTTATATATTATTGGAATAACATTGAATATGTTTATCTAAATAAGGATGCACTGTGCCGCTGTAGTATAATTTTTATAAATGTAATACATATACCTTCGAAGAATCGTGAGGAGGTGGAGTTTTAAAGATAACTTCACCATTTTCATCCAAATAGTCTCGAAAATACAGAGTATATATGCATTCAAACCCAAGTCTCTCTGCTGCTTTAGCTGAAAAATAACTGCTGCACTCTACATAAACCATTGGACATTCATTTTCCACCGCTAACTCTCTGAAAAGTCAAGTATAAACATTTATATTTAGGTATTAAATATCAATATTGAAGTAAAGAAAATATAAGTATACTAATAATGTATACATAGTTTGGATGATAAATATAGGTATAAATATAAAATTCTAATAAGATCGTATTCAAGAAAAGCTGCAATTATTATACGTAATGTAAATACAAACGTAATTAATCTACGTATATGACTTTACACCACACAGCCGGAAAATTGTGCCATTGCAGTCTGCAGGCCATTCAAATAAAATATAGAACAGCCTACCATTTAAAATAATAAAGAATTTTTAATAATAACAATTATTTTTAACATTTAATTTACATTTTATGTACAGATTAATAATTTGTTAGATGATACCTACGCATACTAACTTGTAATAAAACTATTGAAAAAATTTAAATCAATTAACAGATTGTATTTAATTTAATAAAATAATTATAGTAAAATGTCTAACGTTTAATGTGTAATAACACTATTAACTATAATAATCATTAATCAGTAATCACAGACCACAGTTATATACTAATAGATAAATTTTTAGATTCTGAACGGAGTGATGAATGTATTGATTTTACAATGATGTGTGTTTTTTTTTTGTGTCTGTGTACAGCATAACTAGTCGAAATAATGCTTCAATTTAAAACGTTAGGGGTGGTTTCCGATGGAAAATTGGATATCCTTGGTGCATTATAGAGGTGAAAAGTAAATATTTTCCAACAGTTTTCAAAAAAATCGAGAAAAACAAAAAAAAAGTGACAGAAAAACGGGAATTTTTGCGCAAAATCAGTTTTCGACAAAATCGAATTTTTTATTTTGCTATAACTCAAAAACTAATCGATGTAAATACTTGAAATTTTCACCAAATGTTTATATTAGCGTTCTCCATATACAGTTAAATTTTCAAAGAATTTTTTGAGCTATTTATAGACAATTGAAATTATTAATTTTTTTTAGTATTTTTTTTTTAAATAACGATAAAATTTTTTTGGCCGGCCAAAAAATCTTGAAAATTTAATAAAAGGTTTCTTATAAGTTGTTCTTAAAGCGATAAAAAAAAATCCGAAATCGTTAGTCACAATTTTTTTTTATAAGTGCTTAAATTTCGAATTTATACGAAATGTGTAAAAATTGCGAAAATTGGCAAGTAATTTTGTGGTTGAAAAATCGTAAAAATTTTTTATTTTATAACTAAGATTTAAAAATTTGGTACAAGGTTCTCCATAAATTTTTCTTAAACTATCTGCAAAAAAAACTCTACCGGAATAAGACAAAAAAATTTTATGAGTGATTGAAATTTAAATTTTTACAAAACCGCGTTAAATAACGGTTTTGCCTCAAACGGTTTTTGATATTTGTTGTTATTCAAATAGTATAAGTCGTAAATACTTGAAAATTTTACCAGTTATTTAGATTGCCATTTTCTTTACGTGATTTGATTTTCAAAATATTTTGACTTTTTTTGAGCTATTTATAGATAAATGAAATTTTCAATTTTTTTTTATTTTTTTTTTATAAATGTTGATAAAAATAATTTAGCTGGGACAAATTACTTGAAAATTTAATTGAAGGGTCCTCATAACTTTTTCTAACTCTCATTCAAAAATTATAAAAATACATAGGCACAATTTTTTTTTATTAGCATTTGAAGTTCAAATATTGACAAAAATTCGTCAAAATCGTGAATATTTTTCACTATTTGGTAGTTAACAATTTATAAATATTTTACTATCAAAAGCTAAAAATTGAAAATTTAATAATATGCTGTCCATAAGTTAAGCTTAGAATAATTATAAAAATGTTTGAGGATTATTCAATTTAAAAAAATTTACGAGTGTTTAAAGTTTTAATTTTAATTTGAAATCAAAAATACACGTGTAAAATAACGTTATACTACTAAATAATTTTTGATTTTTATCATTTTTAAAAAATTACCAAACGTAGAATCTTGAAACTTTTACTTAAATGTTTGAATTTGTTTCAAAATTGAATGTATGACAATATTTAAATATAATATATCCTAGACTGACAAATTATCTCCGTTCAGAATCGTTTTTCGTATACAATGATACCTATCATTGCATTCAAATTTAACCTACCCTAGTCCGAAGTCCACCCCACCCCTTAATGTACAGCAGAGCGATACTCACTTGCCCGCTTTTTAATATACATTATATACCTTATGCTTAAAAACTAAAAAGATACTATCAAACTATGATGTACTATGGTACTATCTATAAGCTTACATTGTTTTATCAATTAGAGCTTTGCATACTCCTTGTCCTCTAAATGATTCATCCACAGAAATTATTTTTATATCCATTACACAATCTACATTTGGGTATTTTTTAAAAACATCTACTTCTCGCTCGATTTTATCTAAAAATGTGGTAATAATATTAAACTTGGTGTCATCTTTTGTGTCTCCTTCGATTTCGTTATTTTTTTCTCCATCTATTCTGTACATCAGATTATTTAGGACAACGCCCATTAAATCTCCATTAGGAGATACTGCTTTAAACGCCAAACCTGAATTTTAAAATAAATTACATCATGTAAATAAAAATCAACATTATTTATTATTTTATAAATTTAATTTTAAACAATTAATTATTAATAATGTATTATTAACTGATTAGTAATTACTAGGGTAGACCGGGTAGAGGCATATAAAAATATACAAGTATTATAATTATACACCCAGTAATTGTCCATTTATTAAAATACATTTACATGTAAAAATCTCATTAAATAATAAATAAAATAAAAAAATTATACATTAAACGCATTTTTATTTAGCGGTTTGATTAATTCTTATTAAAAATAAATAAAATCTAAAGTAAGAACGATTTTGAATAAGCCACGGACAATATCTAATTATATGCGTATGTTGTTTCTATATTCTAATATTTATTTGACCCACCGCCAGGGAATACTGCGGTAACCACTAATCAGCAGGGTGTGGAAGTTTTGAACCAATCAAATATAAGAACTGACTATCATTTTTTTTATTCACAACTATAATTGGTAAATGTATCGGTTAATATAAAATAGTAATACAGTCAATCATTATTATTATTTTAGATTCTGAACGGAGTGAAGAATGTATTGATTTTACAATGATGTGTGTTTTTTTTTTTTTTTTTTTTTTTTTTTTGATTTTGTGTCTGTCGACAACATTTGGGGCAGTAAAAATGCTTCGATTTTTGACTTCAGCCCCTCTTTGAAAAGGAAATCGGATCTAGTTAGTACTTTGGGGGGTCAAAAGTTAAAAATTTTCAATATTTTTTAAGTGAGTCGGGAAAAACCTTAAAAAAATGACGGAAAAACGGGATTTTTTTACGCAAAACCAGTTTTCGTCAAAATCAAATTTTTATTTTGCTAAAACTCAAAAACTAATCGATGTAAATACTTGAAATTTTCACCAAATGTTTATATTAGCGTTCTCCATACACAGTTAAATTTTCAAAGAATTTTGACTTTTTTTGAGCTATTTATAGACAATTGAAACTTTTAATTTTTTTTAGTATTTTTTTTTAAAATAACGATAAAATTTTTTTGGCCGGCCAGAAAATCTTGAAAATTTAATACAAGGTTTCTTATAAGTTGTTCTTAAAGTGATAAAAAAAAATCCGAAATCGTTAGTCACAATTTTTTTTTATAAGTGCTTAAAGTTCGAATTTATACGAAATATGTCAAAATTGCGAAAATTGGCAAGTAATTTTGTGGTTGAAAAATCGTAAAATTTTTTTCTTTTATAACTAAGTTTGGAAAATTTGATATAAAGTTCTCCATACATTTTTCTTCAAATACCTGTAAAAAAAACTCCACCGGATTCAGACAAAAATTTTTTATGAATGTTTGAAATTAAAATTTTTACAAAACCGCGTTAAATAACGGTTTAGCCTCAAACGATTTTTGATATTTGTTGTTATTCAAACAGTATAAGTCGTAAATACTTGAAAATTTTACCAGTTATTTAGATTGCCATTTTCTTTACGTGATTTGATTTTCAAAACATTTTGACTTTTTTTGAGCTATTTATAGACAATTGAAATTTTCAATTTTTTTTTATTTTTTTTTTATAAATGTTGATAAAAAAAATTTAGCTGGGACAAATTACTTGAAAATTTAATTGAAGGGTCCACATAACTTGTTCTAACTCTGATTCAAAAATTATAAAAATACATAGGCACAATTTTTTTTTATTAGCATTTGAAGTTCAAATATTGACAAAAATTCGTCAAAATCTTGAATATTTTTCACTATTTGGTAGTTAAAAATTTATAAATATTTTTCTATCAAAAGCTAAGAATTGAAAATTTAATACTATGCTGTCCATAAGTTAAGCTTAGAATAATTATAAAAAAGTTTGAGGATTATTCAATTTAAGAATTTTTACGAGTTTTTAAAGTTTTAGTTTTAATTTGAAATCAAAAATACACGTGTAAAATAACGTTTTACTACTAAATAGTTTTCGATTTTTGTTATTTTTAAAAAATTACCAAACGTAGGATCTTGAGACTTTTACTTAAATGTTTGAATTTGTTTCAAAATTTAATAGTTTTATTATACAAATAATACATGAAATATACGTCTTATAGTAATATAGGCTGATAGAGCGTTTACGCTCTGAATCTTTTTTCGTATACAATGATGAATCATTGAATTTAAATTTAACACATAGTGAGTTAGTAACCCAACCTAACCCATTCAACATCTATGGTACCCTCTTACCTATCTTTTTTAAAGATAAGCTTTACTGTTTATCATGTCTTAAATTTATTTTAATACCTAGTATAATAGATACACCTGTGAAATGCAAATTATAGTTAGTTCTAAATTAGTTTTAGCTTTTAAATTTTACAAAATTTTGTTGTAAATGTTTTAAACAAAAATAATGAACCCTTTACATAAATTTATGTATCAGATGATTGAAGTCATTAAGGAGATTTTATATCCATCATAACGTAAAAAGTTTACAACATAAATAATGTGAATCAAATTACGCCACTGTCTATAATAAGAAAGGAAAAAAAAGCAACTTTTCTAAAATAATTTTAGCTATCAGCAACGTAATAAAGATATATTGTTACAGATTATTGAACTTTTCATTTGAATTTATTTTTAATAGTTTTTGAAATCTTAAAAATATATATTGTAGAAATAATATATAAACATAACCTCAGGAATTGATAATTCACGAATCTGCAATTATATTATAAATTGTGTTACATCATGTTTTATTGATTTTGCTAATTTCAATCAATTAGTTAGCTAAGCACTTATAAAAATACAAACATAATATTTAATAAATTAGCTGGGACAAATTACTTGAAAATTTAATTGAAGGGTCCACATAACTTGTTCTAACTCTGATTCAAAAATTATAAAAATACATAGGCACAATTTTTTTTTATTAGCATTTGAAGTTCAAATATTGACAAAAATTCGTCAAAATCATGAATATTTTTCACTATTTGGTAGTTAAAAATTTATAAATATTTTTCTATCAAAAGCTAAGAATTGAAAATTTAACACTATGCTGTCCATAAGTTAAGCTTAGAATAATTATAAAAAAGTTTGAGGATTGTTCAATTTAAACAATTTTACGTGTGTTTAAAGTTTTAATTTTAATTTGAAATCAAAAATACACGTGTAAAATTACGTTTTACTACTAAATAATTTTCGATTTTTGTTATTTTTAAAAAATTACTAAACGTAAGATCTTGAAACTTTTACTTAAATGTTTGAATTTGTTTCAAAATAAAATATATGACAATATTTAAGTATAATATATCCTAGACTGACAAATCATCTCCGTTCAGAATCGTTTTTCGTATACAATGATACCTATCATTGCATTCAAATTTAACCTGCCATAGTCTGAGGTCCATCCCACCCCCTAATGTACAGCAGAGCGATACTCACTTACCCGCTTTTTTTTTAATTTATGTTATCATAATTTAAATTGCAAGTTTTGGACGAATACATTTAAAATAACTTACATGCACATGTGTTATTATATTGTCTTGCAAAGAAAATTTGCATTCGGCAATTCCAATTGTATGTAGTAATTTAAGCTTTAACAATAGAGTGAATTGACATATTATCAGACTTAAATGTTAAGAACATTATTTGTGCTTTTTTACGGTAGTTTTCTAAAGATATTATTATATTAAGCTAAAAGCGAGTTATAAAAATATGTAAATCTAATGCAATTCATAGTTTGATGTTTGATGTATGAAGAAATATTCTGAAATAATGTTTTTATTAATCATTTCATTTCGCAAGGATCTCTTTTTATTAAAAAAAAAGAATAACTGGTAGTGGTTGTCTGGTTAGGTTAACTTTGAATTTTTTAAATTTTTTTAACTCGCTAATGCAGTGGTTTTCAATTTGTCTCAAAAAAAAAAAAAAAAATCAAAATTATATACCATGTACTTAAATATTTTATTGGTAATTAAATTAAATTCAATACCTAAATAAAACAAAATTTCTTGAAGGGTCGCATTACAAAAAAAAAAAAAAAATAAGGGTCGCGATTCGAAAAAAGTTGAAAACCAATTCGCTAATGCACAGCCTTGATGTATTTAAAAAATATTCATTTAAAAAGATTAATCATATTATATAAAAATAGTAGTTACTTATTGAATAATATACATAATTTAGGTATTTGTGTTATGTGTAACAATAAAACATATTTATGTATGATTTTTAAAAGACAGTATAGAAGATGCATTGAATTTTATAATGTTATATTTAAGCTCACCATTGTCCACATAATTAAAACAGTAACTTTCAAGTTTTGCTAAAGAATCATTATCTTCCAGCATATTTATACCCAAAATAAGAGGCTCGTCTCGAAAGAAAAATTTCCTTAAAAATTCAATGATAACTTCTTGTTTATCTTCAGCAGTAATTGGTACAATGTTATAGTTGCATTTCTTGACCTCACTCATTTTTCTAAGATTTTGAATATTTAAATTCTGAAAATGTAATATTTATATATTTATTTATTGTTAAATGACAAGATAATTGCAATCATATTATGAAATGTATAATGCAATAATAATTTTTAGAATTTTTAATTTAGTTACCTACTTTTTTTTATATTTATTTTATAGTATAATAAAACTGATTTTTTCATAAAATTAAAAATTGATGTAGGTATGTGGTTTATGATATTTTGTTTATGAATTAAAAATAACATTTGACATTTTACAATTGAATTTATTATTAATTTAGGTAAACTTTTCTATACATAAAAATTATGAGATAAAATATACAATTTATATCTATTATATTAATTAAGCAGGTATTTTTAAATTTCAATAATAGTGTATTAAAAAAAACGTTTAAAGTAACTATTTTGCCACACCCAATAAACATTTACAATGAAATAATAGCAACATAAAGCATTATAAATTATCAGTATATATGTTTATTTAAAAAATTAAAAATCGTAAAAATTCTTATAAATTTTAAATTTTAAAAATAAACACAAACCAATAATAAAATCTATTTAATTAAATACCGACTTAAGTTCTATTTTTTTTTCAAAAATCTAATATGATCATAAAATGCAGTATTTTTTTTATATAATATGTACCTATTAATTATTATAATATTATATTATCAACAAAACATTATTACCTTAATCTAATTATTTTGTATTGATCTATTAATACGATTTTGATACGTTTGGTTTTATTAATGTAATTCGTTGATCTGTAGCGTGAAACTACGCTATATAACTTTCCTCGACTCGGGGATTTTTGATTTTCGGGGTCTCCATAGCGACAAATAAGGGCGTCTCTATCATCGTTTTGACACGACCTTGTTCACAATTGATTATATCCACGGACTAAGATATATACTTATAATGATAATAAATATATGCATTAGAATGTTTTTTTCTTATTATTTCTCAACAGTTTAAAGTACATAATATAAAATATTTATTTTTTAATTAAATGTAAGATAAATTGATAAGATATACCGATTGAAAAATAAGTTTACAATAAATTTATTTAATTGTTTTTGTTTGATTTTAATAATAGTTTAAAAATCGATTTAAAATGAAAAAAATCTGATTTGTAGGTAGGTAATAATAATTAGGTTAGTAGGAAGTTAAAATAAAAATAATAATTGTTTTTTGTTACATTTGTTAAATTATTTTGTTGTTACTAAAATGCATCAGAGGCATAATTATTATTATTACTTTTTTTACTAAAATAAAAATATTGTTTTAATCAAATATGTTTCATACTATGATTTAACTAGTTAGTGTAACAAATCACTATCATAAAAATAATAGTTTATCAATTGAATGAAGATTTAAATTAGAATAATTAGATTATAATAATAAAATACCTACTTATAATTATAATAATCACCAAACAACGTTTATGTGGATGATGGAAATTAAACCACGAACTATAAAATTAAAACAAATTATTAACAAGACAACAACAACAAACGTGATATAATAACTTATTTCATATTACCTATATTCTAAATAAAAAAATATGTGTGTTTAAATGTTGCACTCCAATATAAGATAATTAACAAACGTTAATATTGTCAGACACATATGCACTACTATCACAACTCCCAAATAAAGAGAACACTTTTCTAGTCCATAGTGGCATAGTCTTCGTTAATCCGTAGGTACATATTTGTACAGCTGTTCACCACACTACTAATTTTCATTGCCTTAAAAGGTGATGTAATATATAAATAACATCAAAGAATTGAATTATTCATATCTATCCACAATGTAAGAAATGTTTAAAAACAATCGGTTTGCAATTTCAGTTTGTACCTTATCTATGAATGTGTTAAATATAAAACAAATTCGTGTGTGTTTGAAGATTAGTACAATATTAATTACAACTATTTGAAATATATTTATAAAATAATAAGTTGTTTAGCAAGGATTTAACTGAATTAATAAAATATATTATTTACCAATGTTATCATCATTATTTGTATGTCAAAAACTAAAATAATATACAGCTTACTTATTACATATATACAGAGTCGTATATAGAAATGTCTTATGGGAAAGCACAAACAAAAAGTTCAAATTTGCGTACATGTGGCGTTAAGTTGTAAAATATCTCATATTATAATAAAAATAAGTATTAAATACGGTGAATGAGGGGGGGGGGCACGGAACCCATGAGCCCTCCATTAAATACGCCCCTGCATATATATTTAATGTTGATCTTAATAATGGTTTAAAAATTAAGATAATTATATATGGGAGGGTGGGCTGGGGCAGATTTTTTGAAATCAGCTAGAGGTGAGGGTTTAACTTCACAAATTTTGAAAACCAACTAACAATAATACTTATAAATTAAGATCTTTAACTTACAATCTGTTCTGTTAGATTTTGTCGATATGGTGGGAGGAAGCTAACTTCACATACGTCTTAAAAATTTCTTTTTGCGAAAAAATATTTTAAATACAGTAAAATATAATTTAAAGTTAGTGTTTACTCTTTAGAATATTTTTAAATAGATTGAGTAAGTACACAAAGACACTAAGTATTATTAGATGATGTAATATTTTATCATTTATGGAGAAATTATTTACTGTATGATGATTAAAATCTTGTGTAGGATGACAGACAGGTGCTTTTAGACTCTTCAATTTCGTGGAAAAATATAATTTTTCTCAACTACTGAATCACACATAATATATACAATACGTCATATTATATGCACCTATCACATATATATGCTATATGTATTATGTTTAATTATTGTTTATATGTATATTAAACAGTACTATAATGCTCGCTGTTCTAGTTCTAAATGAAATACGAATAATTACTACTTATGTAATATAAATATATAATAGAATAATAGATATAGAATTAAATTAATTTTCGCTTTTTTCCTCGGTAAAAATAACTATACACATTTGATATGATTCACCGCCAAAATCACTATAAGATGACTTAAGGTTCATTCAAATGTTTTTAAAATTAAAATTATGTATCATAGTTATATTTATTAATTATTAGCATCATTAGCGATTACTACTTTATAAATGTTAGAGAATCAATAGGCTTCGGCTATTATTTATAGCCGTAGCTGTGTCACATTGACCATTGCTTATATCTTTATGTGACATGTCCGTATAATAAATCTGACTTTAACCTGCTCTATAGACTATACTACTAATTTTTCTAAATATCTAATAACATACTTCGTTATTTGTTATAATTGTAAGATTATAGACTTATGGAATATTATATAGGTAGTTAATATTTAGCACCATTTTTATAATTTTATAAATAAGATGAGCACTTGTGGCATTATAATTATATTAAATGCATTACTGTTGCAGTACTAAGTATTAGTCAAAATTGCGGTTTTTTAAAAATAGAAATAGATTATCAACTTCTATCAAATATCTTAATTGTTTATCGTAATGTATTTATTATTGTTATATAAAAATAAATTAAGTGAAATAAAAAATCAATTTTGGTTTAGCAGGTTGACTGCCATAATGTAGGTAGATATAGCAGATAAATTATAATACCTTAAAGGCTATAATTCAAATTTAATTTATACTTTACTATTAAGAGGATTCGATGGATACCGTGATTTCCTGTCTTTGTCTAACACACGCGCAACATATGAATTCAGACTCGTTTTTTGTCCAACGTACCGATTGATACAGTAAAGCGATAAGAATTCTGAAAACAGATTTGAATTTGTCGTCAAGTCTACTTGAGAACAGTTAGTCCACATTTTTTATATTAAAATATAACTTTTTAAACAATTGAAATATGACAATTTTTTAATTACTCATTTGTAATATAATGATTTTAGGATTTTGGGAGATAATATCAAATATGTGGACTGACCGTTCTCAAGAAGACTTGACGACAAATTCAAATCTGTTTTTAGAATTCTTATCGCTTTACTCACGGTTTAAGATATATCTTAAACCGTGGCTTTACTGTATCAATCGGTACGTTGGACAAAAAAAACGTCTGAATTCGTATATTATGCATGTGTTGGATAAAGACAGGCAATTACGGTATCGAATGCCCTTATAAACATATACTTTAGAAGTACCTACAATATATTATTTCCTTATCATTGAATACCTACCTAACTTATTGTTGCTGAAACGGTTTTATTTTTCTTCTTACACCATAATATGGCATATACATATTATACTAAACTATTTAAACATAAGCACATTGCAGTGAAATACTGATTAGTATGAAATGCGTAACACTTTTAAACTATTATTGATTAATTAAATAGGTACATATTGTAAATTCTATAAAACGTTATTATATTTTTAAATACATCTATTGAATTTTTTATGCTATGCTTCACAAGATTTCATGACGTACTATATACTATATGCGGAAATATTGATAAAATCCACAAATTAAATTTCAACTATCTAATAGAGTCATAAACTGTTATATGAAATACATATGATACACTAATAGTCCAAAGTTATTGGGTGGGATTGTGGGAATATAATAAAGGTTACAATTATTCATATTACATAAACAAAATTAAATTCAGTAGTTAAAATATAACAATCTAAATTCTAAAACATGACAATTATAATACACCCATAGATAATACTTAGAATTATTATGAATTGATATGATTCACCGCCAAAATCACTATAAGATGACTTAAGGTTCATTCAAATGTTTTTAAAATTAAAATTATGTATCATAGTTATATTTATTAATTATTAGCATCATTAGCGATTACTACTTTATAAATGTTAGAGAATCAATAGGCTTCGGCTATTATTTATAGCCGTAGCTGTGTCACATTGACCATTGCTTATATCTTTATGTGACATGTCCGTATAATAAATCTGACTTTAACCTGCTCTATAGACTATACTACTAATTTTTCTAAATATCTAATAACATACTTCGTTATTTGTTATAATTGTAAGATTATAGACTTATGGAATATTATATAGGTAGTTAATATTTAGCACCATTTTTATAATTTTATAAATAAGATGAGCACTTGTGGCATTATAATTATATTAAATGCATTACTGTTGCAGTACTAAGTATTAGTCAAAATTGCGGTTTTTTAAAAATAGAAATAGATTATCAACTTCTATCAAATATCTTAATTGTTTATCGTAATGTATTTATTATTGTTATATAAAAATAAATTAAGTGAAATAAAAAATCAATTTTGGTTTAGCAGGTTGACTGCCATAATGTAGGTAGATATAGCAGATAAATTATAATACCTTAAAGGCTATAATTCAAATTTAATTTATACTTTACTATTAAGAGGATTCGATGGATACCGTGATTTCCTGTCTTTGTCTAACACACGCGCAACATATGAATTCAGACTCGTTTTTTGTCCAACGTACCGATTGATACAGTAAAGCGATAAGAATTCTGAAAACAGATTTGAATTTGTCGTCAAGTCTACTTGAGAACAGTTAGTCCACATTTTTTATATTAAAATATAACTTTTTAAACAATTGAAATATGACAATTTTTTAATTACTCATTTGTAATATAATGATTTTAGGATTTTGGGAGATAATATCAAATATGTGGACTGACCGTTCTCAAGAAGACTTGACGACAAATTCAAATCTGTTTTTAGAATTCTTATCGCTTTACTCACGGTTTAAGATATATCTTAAACCGTGGCTTTACTGTATCAATCGGTACGTTGGACAAAAAAAACGTCTGAATTCGTATATTATGCATGTGTTGGATAAAGACAGGCAATTACGGTATCGAATGCCCTTATAAACATATACTTTAGAAGTACCTACAATATATTATTTCCTTATCATTGAATACCTACCTAACTTATTGTTGCTGAAACGGTTTTATTTTTCTTCTTACACCATAATATGGCATATACATATTATACTAAACTATTTAAACATAAGCACATTGCAGTGAAATACTGATTAGTATGAAATGCGTAACACTTTTAAACTATTATTGATTAATTAAATAGGTACATATTGTAAATTCTATAAAACGTTATTATATTTTTAAATACATCTATTGAATTTTTTATGCTATGCTTCACAAGATTTCATGACGTACTATATACTATATGCGGAAATATTGATAAAATCCACAAATTAAATTTCAACTATCTAATAGAGTCATAAACTGTTATATGAAATACATATGATACACTAATAGTCCAAAGTTATTGGGTGGGATTGTGGGAATATAATAAAGGTTACAATTATTCATATTACATAAACAAAATTAAATTCAGTAGTTAAAATATAACAATCTAAATTCTAAAACATGACAATTATAATACACCCATAGATAATACTTAGAATTATTATGAATAAAATAAATATTAAATTAATATATATATTAGAAATCAGTTATACGATATAATATACGGGAGCTGGGTGTGTTACCTGAGAAATTACAATACACTGTGACAAGACGTGTCTAAATTAAAGCAATTTCATTGTGAAAACGATTAAAACATAGCTATAATATATATCTAATAACATAAAAACTTTAGTGGCTCATAAATATTAACTTCTCATATAAATAATTTACTGGTTTCAAAATGTATTGAATATATTAACGAATACTATATGTAACAAATGAATAAATGCATAACGATTTACATTTACATTATATAACGTTGACATTGCATTTTTCAATGTTAAATATTAGGTATATTATTATTATAATACATTTAATAAGCAAATTACATAACTACAAAAGTGTGGTGTTAAAAAGTTAAAGAATCAATTTAATAGACGTTAAACGAAATTCACTCATGTGTATCGGCGTTAGGCGAATCACGGAATGTAAATTTATCATGAATCATGATACACAATTATAGGTAATATAAAAATAATAATCGAAATTGGAATTTTAAAAAGTTAAAGATTACAAATCAACAAAGTTTTGTTTCCAAAATAAATTTCAAATAATAAATATGCACTAACGAAATTATGTACAAATTTTTTCTCGTTTTAAGTGGCGAGCCACTTTAATTTAACAATTTATTATCTTCAAACGGTTCACAAAATATAAATAATTGGCAGTAGATACTGCTTTGCTATACGTTAGGAGTCAATTGGGCTACTGTGATGTTAAATTTTAATTTAAAAATATATATATTAATTACTACTCTGGTCTCTGAACGGTGATAGTTTGTAACTAAATACATTTCATGATATGTTTTTTGAAACTACTACTGAAGTAATTTATTTTCTATTATTTAAAAAGTAGGTTGATAATGTGGCCGAAAACATCGTTTTTGAAAATAATAATTGTGTATAAAATTAAATAATAAAATACGCCTACAATTTTTATATCCACACGAATAATGTAATTAAACTTTAACAAAATAATGAATATCATAATTCATAATTTTAACTTAAAATACTTTTAAAAATGAAATGTGCCTATGTATTTAAATTGTCTTATATTTTTATAATAACAATTTATATGGGATCTTGTATTCAATTTTTAAGTTTTTCGACTGAGTTAAAAATTGTTTTTCGCACATTTACAGAAATAAAACTAAGAAATTTAGAAAATTTCAAATATCTATAAATAACTTAAATAAATATTTTAAAAATTATACCATGTATAGGAAATTATCATTTAAACATTTTGTCAAAATTAGTAAACTCAGCCGCAGCTGGACTGTCGCAAGACAACTGGTCGTAGGCTAGGTTCGTCTCCGAAAGACTGCGCAAACATGATAGAAAACGACGTCTGTAATACGGTCTATGATTTGACACTGGCCGAAAGACTAAAAATAGATAAAGCGATCGCTCAGACCAACATATGATAATCAGCGATTATTGAAATTATCAACGACAATTATCAATGAGTTGGTAGTTTAGGAGATTACCCCGGACAAAATAATTATTATATTTTATATAGGTATGAAAAGATGATATAATATATAAACACCTATATATTTAAAATTCTCATAAAAGTAATTACCATCTTAATAAATACATTTTTAACTCAGATGAATTTTTATGTAGCCACAAGCTTTTTTAATGCTACGTTTTTACATAATGTTTTCTCGATTTTATATAGTTATTTTATATTGTAATATTAACTCAAAAGTTAAATAACAACCTGCTCGTTACGGAAGAATAGTAATTATTTTATACATTTTATTTCATAGTTTGTAATAAAAATGATTACACAATTAAAGAAAATATGTACCTATAGCATTTAGTTATTTTTATTATATTTTTAGTATGTTATGATTTTTTCAAATGAATGACTAAGCCTACGATATTAATAAATATACGATATGAAAATTTTTGAATAAACTACAAAAATTGAAAAATTAATAAACCAGTCAGATAAACTAGAATTAAAAAACAATTTTAAGGTCCATTTTAGTATTACTCAAACGTGGTACATACACAATACGGATAGCCCAAAGTATACCAAAAATTAAATATTTAAACGATTTCAATTTATTATAAATAGAAAACTGAGGTTTAGATATTGTATACGACAGCTGGTAAGATATAAGTAACTTAAACGAAACATCGTTAATAGGTAATTTTATAAGAAAATATCTTGCTTTAAATTATAAGTGTGGTGAAGAATGTATTGATTTTACTATAATGAGTTATGGCATGTGATTATTTTTCTATGTATCTTCAATTTTTTGATTAGAACATTTGAGCTAGTTGATAATTTAGGAGGAAATAACTGTAGAGCTTTGATATTTTAACCAAATTATTTATATTATCAGACGTACAGATATGAAATAATTTCCAATGTAGGTACTTTAGATATTTTTGTAACAATTAAATTAATTTTAATTTTTAAGTCTTATTTCAAATTATAAATTTGCTTTTAGTCAAAAGCATAACAATTTAAAAGAAGGTTCATCATATTAAGATGTCTTACTATGATTGAAAAATAGTATTGACACAAATTTTTTAAAGACATTTGACGTTTCACTTTTATTTAAATTCGAATTTTTCAACGATTTTTTTTGTCTAATTTGTAAAATGTATGAAGTAATATTTAAATGTATATTTTTGTTTTTGATGCCTAATTTAATTTTTGTTTACATTATTCTATGTACATTAGCTTTTACTTATAATTAGTTACAATAATATTTTATGATATAATTAATTAATAATATAAACTTATAATAACACAATAGAAATAATTTAATTATGTGATGTTAATGGCATTAATTAGTTCTATTTCCCGTATTATTTAAAAATAAATTATTATTAGGTAGTAATATAGGTATATTAAAAACATTTTTAAAAGCAAAGGTTGACTCTAAAAAAAGAGATATCTGTCTCCAACCAGAATTCTTTTTCCGTTTTTCGTAAACAATTATTTACTATTAAATTCAAAATTAACATGTTCATAAGTACTTCTGTAAACTACGGATAGTTTATGACCGGGTTTATTCGAAATTTATACTATATAGTAAAGACATTTCCGCGGTTTATTTATTTTTATTTATACGCATTTAAATTTATATTTTATTCTGCTGGTTTTTTAAATATTTATAAACATATAAGTTGTTATTAATATTTGAATTATAAAAATCCATTAAACGTACTAAATATTATATATTAATGAAATGATAACTTTTTCAATATTTATTTAATAGGTAATAAACTTGAATATTTATTTTATTAAATATACAATATCGTAATATTAATAATACATATAACAAAAAAAAAAAAAAAAAATACATATAATAATAATTCGCTTAGTAATATTTTTGTGTAAAATAGAAATATATCAACTTTAAAGATACAATCGTATTATACATTTCGAACAAGAAATTTATAATAACATAACAGCAGACAAAGCAAAATCAATAAAATATCTTTTATATAAATCAACAATTCAAATAAAGTACAATAACATAATATATATAGGTACTCGCAGTTTAAAATTTTGATTTTTCGTTGAACATATGTATCTGGTACATTTTAAACAATTCAAAAATTATATACAAAAATACGGTACTGGTAACGACTAATGATTATTATTTTTATTTTAAAGGAGGTAGGCCTACTGTATAGAGGTTCAAATTGAATGGTATTATTACAAAGGTAATACAAACACTTTGGCACCTCTATGTGGTGATTGTGTTTTGAACACCATCTCACCATGTTCGTTTACGTAATCGTTATAAGCCAGTGAATATATGCATTGAAATCCAAGTCTTTCGACGGCTTTAGCAGAATAATGACTGGTGCATTCAACGTAAATCATTTGACAACCCATTTCCAACGCATATTCTCTAAAAATTAAAATTAATTTTTAATATTATTTGTAATTGCATACAGTCAAATAAATATTTGTTGAAATATATATTTATTTATATTTGAATTATACTCTAGGATTCGTATATTTATAATTTTTGATGAAATTTCGTACTACAGTAGTTACATTTTAATACATTTTTTTATACGTAAATAATTTTTTGTTAGTTATAAATAATATTGAGCACAGTTCGTAGTGTTCCTACTTAAAATTAAAATTGAAATTTAGCCACGTCAAACTGTCTATATGCATGCATACAATTTTATAGCTACATTTTTGGTTTAAGAAGAACTCAATATACAATATTGTATCTAATGGATATTTATCAAACATAATATGCAAGTATATTGTATGTTAATATGTTAATACAATTCATTTTTGCATACTTAGTTTTATCGATCAGCGCCTTGCATACTCCTTGGCCCCTATAAGCTTCATTTACTGTAACAATTTTTATTTCCAATATACGATTTACATTTTTATATTGGGCAAACACATTTGCTTCTCGTTTAATCTTGTCTAAGAGAACCACAATATCCTTAAACTTCAAATTGTCATTACACGTTTCATCATCTTCTTCGTCTTCTTCTTCATCATCTCTATGCATTATATTGTTCAAAATCACACCCATTATGTCACCAGTTTGAGATACTGCCATAAATGTCATTCCTGAATATAAAAAGTCAACAAATATAAATATAAATATAAATAATTCAAAGTTTATGATTTATATTTTCATAACGTTATTCCAAAGAAAAAAAATTGTTTATAAATTAACTTGTTTGTCATAATATAATAAATATAATTGGTTTCTGGTATGTATATTTTTTAAATATTTTCTAATTGAATTTTTTTTTATATTTTAATAGTATCATTATTTTACGAATTTAAGTTCTAATAAAATGTCCAGGCCCGGATTGGACCGGCGAGCTACCGCGGCTGAGCGCGGTGGGCCGCAAGATTATTATGATACATGGGCCGCTTGCTAAAATATTTAGCTAAATTAACTGGGCCAGTAAAATTATTGTGCTCGGTAAGTTTCTGGGTTCCAATCAAGCACTGAAAATGTCTACTACTTATGAAATATAAAATCGAACCATAGTATATATACCATATTGTAAATAGCTAATGCAGTAATTCTCAAGTTTTGCTGCTGAATCTGTTTCTTCCAATAATTGTATCGCCACGTTCAATGGTTCATCTCGGAAAAAGAATTTTCTTAGGAAAGCAGCCACAGTATGTTTATCTTTGTTAGTGATGGGCACTATGCTGTAAGTACATTTTGTTTGATTTGCTTCATCCATAATGCTACTGTAATAGATTTTTTTCTGAAACTAAAATTCAAAAATATTAATTTTAGTAAAACATATTTTTTATTTATTTTTTGTTTTGTTCAATTTTATATTTATTTTTAAATATATTACTGAATAAGTAATATACATTAGTAATACACAACAGAAATTAATTTTAGAAAAATATTAAATGTATTCATAATACAATGGCATATTTTATAATAGGCAAAGAAAATGCCCAGTTTCCACTTATATAGAGTTAATTGATCAGAAAAAGAAAAATATTTTTTTTTTTTTGGTAAATTTTAAACAAGAATACATTTATTTTTTTAATGAGTTAAGGCCATTGGACTAATTATTTAAAGTTTAGATTTTATGAGTTAAATCAAAAAATATATTATAGATATCAATTTTTATAATAAAAATTTGAATACTATATCGTATTTTGAAGATAAATAAAGAGAATATTAATATGATTTTAATCAAAAAATATATTTAATATTGAATGTGAGACTAAAAGTTTTAAATAAAAATGAAATAGTTTATAAAATATTTTCATGTATCGCTTTGATAAAATTAAAAAAACTATTTTTGTAAGTTATAAGTATAATAATATCAACATAATCAAAATATGTATATAATAATTAAACACTGAAAATATATTTTTCATTAATTTGTTATATAGATACAAATAAAATGTTATATCTAATGTATTTATTAAATTTATTATATTCAGTATTTGTCAATTTGGCCAGTAAAAATTGATAAATATAATTTTAAATAAAATTTGAAAATTCGTACACCAATAACTAGTATAATTCCACCCCAATTATATGTGTATTATGAATAGACATTAATAATTTTCCAAAATTTTTTCAATAATCAGTTCTACAGATTAATCATTTCAAATCGGTATAGAACTTTAAAACTACAAATTATTTAGTTTAAGAAAACAATAAAATTTAACCATATATATTCAAATATAATATATTTTTTTAAAGAGATAAGTTTAAATATTATGTATATTTTTTTAGAGACTACATGTATTCCGGATATAATATAATTTTAAGAAAATTTAAATGTTAATAAAAATGAATATGAAATTGTATACCAGTTGATGAGATGAAAGTTTGATGGCGAAGCCATTATCAATTTTGATTGAAGATGCCATTTTTTCGCGAATAATTGTCACACTGTTTACAGTAGACGAAGAATAACAATTAAAATTATGGAGTACAACAATTGAACTCTGATGACGGCTCTGTGAACTTGGTTTCACATTCTCCATTCTTTATATACTTGGACAAATCACAGAACACTGAACACGCCCAATATCCTAGTCCATAAGAGTGAAATCCCGTTCCGAATGATTATAGAATGAGCATATAGTTTAGTGCCCTTCAACCACTAAACGCGCGTCGTTAAAGCAATGTATTTGTTGATAATACATATACATTAAACGTGATACGTGAATGTACAGAAATAAGATATAAATCTTTGTTTTGCAGACATTTTTGAAACGGAACTCCTTTGTCAACAATAGGTATACATTTACAACTCGGAAGTCTTAAAATATAATTCAATATAAGTTACACGTTTAATATATTTCTGTTTTCTATATCTTGAATTATACGCTGATTCTGTTACTCGTAAATAATAATTGTGAAACTAGGAGTTATTTAAGAATAATTTACTCAGCTATGTTTCAATGCATATGAATGTAAATATTGTATACTTAAAGGTCAATGCATTAAAATGGTACCTACTTTATGTTACGTTAAAGTTAAAATACATATATTATATTAAATTAGAGCTGTAAAATACTTAATGTCATTGCAGGTGCATGTGAATTACACACACACACCTATTATAGTGTCACATAAAGTTACTTCAATTAATTACATGTATATTTACATTAATCGATTTGTGTCAAACCAGTCGATTATACTAAAACTACTAAAAAACTAATTATTAGTTCTAATGTTATCTCAGTACAAATAGGTACAATTAGTGTATGTTACAGACATATTAGCTTCTCATAAGTAATTTTAGCTCTCTAAATTACCACAAATCGAATACATCTCAATATATTATAGGTATTCATCATTTTTATACAATCAATAGTGCCATTAACATCTGAACCTTAATAATTGATCAATTTTACCAAATATATATTACTATATACTTATCGTATTAATATTAATGATAATACTTACGCAATAATAAATCAATAAAAATAATTATTGAATTTATTAATTATCTATATTTTATAAACGATTATTTAATTATAAGTTGTAAACTAAAATATTTTCTTAATATCATATAATTGCCTTAAATTACGCTATTTTCAATTTTGTATTTATTCTACACCAATATAATATAGTCATACCAAAACTCGTTTAACAAAGTTATTTAAATTAAAAACTATAAATGTATAAAGTATAGACTTTTGGTGACTGCTTTTTTTCTTGCATGTAAATTCATATTACCTACTCATGCAATAAGTCAATAACTGCACAAATCGTATGCATATAAAAAAAGTAATGTACGTAAATTAAATATATTATAAAGATGCATAAGCTAAAGTGTAACACCTTACAATTTTGATCTATTGTTTTTATTTTTTATTATTGTAAAAATCGAACCAACCGTCTTTTTACAAGATAGCAAACTATACAAGTACAAAATAAGAATATAATAATAGTTCGTTTAATATTGAAAAAATTGACTGAGAATAAAAATATACTTGGTATATAAAGTGCTTTGTATACTAAGTAAAATTATTTGTGTTTGTTTATGTACCTATCTGTAATTTTTTTTGTATTACTTGTATTTAAATGCTTTTATTAAAATAAATAAATAATTTACAAATTATTTTTAATAGTAAAAATAATATTAATTACGTTAATAATATATAATAAATTAACAGAGTAATGATAAAAAATAACAATAAAAAGACCTAAAATATTTATTTATTTAAATTGAGTAACCGTGCTTGGTAATAAAGTAAATTATAAGGAGGGCATTTTTGAGAATTTAGGAAGAGATTGTGGTATATCGAAATACATTCAAAGGAGCTTAATACTATAATTTGAATTAAATTAGTCTAAAATTGAAAAAATAATAAGACTATTAAAGATTTGATAAGTACTTAAAATGGGATACTCATATTGGTATTATTGTAAAAAAAATTAGAAGTCTCTTCTATAAATTCAAGTCTCTAAAGAATATCCTATTGCCAATTACCATGCGAATGGTTTTTTGTGCACTTGCTCAATCTATTTTTAGTTATGGGATTTCAGCTTGGGGAGGAGATTATATTACACATCAAAAAAACCTTACATCGACGATAAATTCGCTACTTAGAATTGCCTTCAAACTACCATATCGTACAAATACTGACATTGTATATAAAACTTATAACTTATTCAAACTTAAACAACTGTATATTAAAGAAGTTTTATGTAATTTGTACTCCTATAATCATAAAGAGTTTAATTTTAAGCACAACCATGATACTCGCCAAATTGTAAACAATACCTTTCGAATGTTCAAATGTAATAGTGAATTTGGTAAAAGAAATCCATATTATATCAGTTTATATTTTTGTAATTATCTTTGTATTAATATTAATAGTTTTGATAATTTTACCTCATATAAAAAATATGTTATTTATAAAATAACAATATCACAAATTGAATAGAAACTAATAAAATATTTTAGTTTTATTTACTTTTTCTATATAAACTTTTTAACAATTTTGTCTTTAATATACAATTATATACCACTATGTTATTTATCTTTATTTTATTTTTGTTTTCTTTCGTATGTTTTATTGTATTAAATTTGTAAATAGTGTGGATAAGGAAAATTAATAATATTAAGATGCATTTGAACTCTTGTCTCCCCACAAGCTACGGCTTCTGGAGACAAATTTTTTCACATTCTATTGTATAATTTTTAAGTTGTCATTTTTTTTGAAAAAACAATAAACTAAACTATTATTATTATTATTATTATTATTTTTGGAAAAAAGATACTTATTACTGTATAATATTTAAAAAATATATAATTTATTATAGTGTCCATAAATATTTATTTGCTATATTTTTTTACTAAAACCAAACTATAAGAATAACCGGCTACTTTTTTAACATTATTTAAATTTAATTGAAAGTTAATATTTATAAACAATGGATTCGATAATTTTGATTTTAACTTTTTAACATTAAACTTGATAATAATTGCAATACCTTTAGGAGTGAAGGCCAATAAATATAGGAAAATCATACTTTTACACATTGCCCTATTGCCCATTGCAGGTAATCACGATAATGAAAGTCACGATTAAAATAACAGTCAGTAGGTAAATAATAGGTATTCTAAACAATAATGTACTAATATGCGACTGCAGTTGCACAACTAGCCCTATGAGGAGTAGACTGAACTTATTCTATCCATTAGATGTATAGATATTGTATATTGTATTGATATTGCTTCGCTCACAATTATTAATTCCAACAGAGCAACTTATAACGTTCTACGATTAAAAAAATTAGTTACATTGATACTATTAGTAATATATAGAAATTTGACCATAAAAAAGTTTAAAATTCTTAAATATTTTAAATGTATTCTAAATATGAATAATTTAAATTTAAAAATGACTAAATATATTTAATCAGAATTTATTTAATATCTGCTCTAAAAAATATTATTTTATTTATTGTATTTTCTTAAGTATTACTTTAGTTCTATACTTATATTTATCTATAAATCTAAAGTGTATATGTATATATATATATATATATACATTGACTGTATGTAAACAAACCTAAAAGTAAGTTCAGTTTATGGGTAAATTGCCATCGGCATAACTAGCTTTATATACTAATTCAACAAGATGGAAAATCTTTCCTTAGTGGATTGAATATTCTCTAAACTTTCCTAGTATCAAGTATCACTAAGAACAATTTCTGAAACTTTTATCAAAATTAGTCAATTATTTATTGAGTATATAAACTACAAATATACAAGGATGTTGTATTTGTTTTAGGTATAGGTACATTTTAAAAACGAATAGGCGCTTATTAAATTAAATATACAAACCCTATAGTAACGCATAACATGATGGCTATAGTCTATGCCATTTTTTTTTTCTGTAACTAATGATATCCTCAGTTGCGTCAAAAATATACTTTAAATGGTACAAATGAATTGCCTTAAAAATTGAGTAAGTGGGTGGTTGAGTTAAATAATAGAGTACTGCAGAGGCCAATTCTTTCTGCAATAATTTTATTAAACACAGGAATATAATTAAATTATTTATATTTTAAATAGTACGTATATGTATAGTAGGTTCATAGCTATGATTAAAAAAAAAATCTTCAAGGGGGTGGTAAATTGGAAGAGGTAGTTAATTAAATTATTTGAACTTCATTCGGCGTTATTGAGTATCCTAACATATGTATAAACAAAAAAATTATTCATTTATTATGAGCCAAAAGGAAATTCATGTATTATAATTTATAACTACCTTATAGTAATTATACAGAGATTGAAAAAAGCTAAAAATAACCTCTGAGTCTCAATAAATCAAAGTTATATTGACATAACTTTTATTTAAATCGGTCCAGTAGTTTTTGAGATTAATTGTTATAGGTAATAAGAACTCATTTTAAATGTATTTATATGTAAGAGCTCAGAGTAGAATATTTATTTCAGTACAATGTATCAGTTTTTATTTTAATATCCATAAATTCTGTGCATACTAAAAGCAGAGTGCTCACATATAGTTGTAATTATTTGTAATTGTGAGGCAGTTTTTAGAAGTTTTTAAATATTTAGGTAAACATTAATGGTTCACAGATATTTGAGTTTTAAATTCTTCTAAAGAAATATTATCTTTTCCAGTATATTGTTAGTGTGAAATAGTTATGTTGGATTTTGTAAAGGCCACGGGGTTTAGACCTCTACTTAAAACTAATGAGGAAACTTATCAAGCTCTCTACCCATCAATTTCCTCATGTAATCTATATTCACCATTTTTAGCTTGAATGTGATGTTGTCTTAAGTATATTTTATTTATATTTTCAAGATTTTAAATTGAATAAAGAATATGATTATTTAACGAGCATTATATTTTGATTGACACTCAAGGACCTTTGGATGTTGTCACCGCGGATATAATACAATCGAAAACCGATCAAGACCGAGTAAGTTCAATTAATTCATATAAAAATTGAATGTATTCCAATCGGCCCAAGACTACTTTATAAAAATTAGAAATTTGTATAGGACTATTTATACCTAGGTGTAAAAAAAATAAAAATTATAATTTATAAAGAATTTTATTTTAATATACTAAAAAATATCTTACAAATTTAATTTTAATATAAAAAATTATCGGATTTTAGAATATTTATAGAAATATATTAGTGTGAAATTTGGTCTTGTTTTTCTTTACGGCCCGCAGTATGAATATACATTTCGAATGTGGCCCGCAAGTTGAAAAAGGTTGGGAACGCCTGGTATATAATAAATATGATGAAAAAAGCACAGATAAGAGAATAGAAATACCACCTCGCTTCACCCACCTTAGCACAATAAGTCATTGTTGAGTTATTATATTTTTGATTTGAAAATTATAAAATATACTTTTTTATTGTTTGTATTTCTATAATTAATTTAAAAGAGATTTAGTTAAAAATACGAAAAGGAAATAATATTCATAATAAAGTTTCTAAAAATTTCAATATGAATATTTCATGTAAATTTCAAGTTTCTGCGGTTATTTGTTAATGCGGAATTTTATTACAACGAAAAAACAAAAAAAGACTGTTGAAAACTAGTTTTACATAAATATATTTCTGTTTGTATGTTTAATTAGATCTAATTTTCTACTAGTGTATGGAAACCACTCTCAAAGTTGAAGATTAAGTATTTTTTTCTAATATAAATTGTCTGCAAACACGAAAAAAAACGTTGGGGATTTTTAATATGTAGACAATAAAAATACTTTTAAAGTTTTAATCATAGGTTTTGTTTTACATTTACGCAATTGATGCAAGTAATGGAACTCACGATGCTGAGCCGACAACCGGTAAATGGGATATCGGGACAACATGATATGTGGTCGACAAGACATCAGATTGACACATAATTTTTATTAGATAATAATTCTAATTTGTTCTATCTAAATTTCACTGTCTCATTCTTATCGTTATACATCTGAAAGTTGTGTGTTATGGCACTATTGAAATTGAATTGAGTAAGTACTGTACCCCGTTTGTATTAGGTTCGAATAATGATTCGATGCAACGAATGCAGAAAAGAGAATATTTTTTTATAACAAAACTATGTAAGACGCGTGATAGATACTGATTACATGACCAATCCTAATATGAGAATATAGAATGTGATAAGGAATCAAAGATAGAGTATAATAATTTTTTTTGATGGAACGATAAAACGACTATATTTAAAGTTCTTATAACATAAAACTTTTATTATACTTTTTATCATTAGTATTTTTCCAAAAAGGTTTTCATAACTTATAATTAGGTAAATATAGTACAAGCTCTCAATTTTATTTATATGTATAAATTGTTTATGATATTAGAATGTTTATAGAAACCTAAGCCAACCTGGGACTAATTTAAATGAATCATATGTTATTTGTATATAAATACGTTTATGATTATAAAAATATTTTTACAAAAGTTTCCTTAAACGTAAGGAAAACCAATCTAATATTACAAAAAAATTGTGAAATTTTTTTTTTTTTGATAATTAAATAATACTTGCTGTATGGTATTTTGGATTATATATATAACACTTGACCTTATATTATAAAGCTATATGCTCTAAGTTGCAACAATATAATAACTGGATATAAAATCTTGGCTTTGTTTTATTTTTGATACTAAGTAATAAATCCATTTAAAATTTAAATAATTATTTGGGCGTAACTAAATCGTACATAGATAATCAATATGTTTAAAAATTAAAAACGTACTACAAAAAGGAATTGATACACACACACATATATATATATATATATATATATTAATTATTTCCCGATTTGTTAATCTCGTCCTCGAAAACTGCGGATTTGAGTACCGGGCCAAACCTAACAACTACAGCAGTGCAAGGTCAGTGCTGTTGATTTTTGATGTGGCTAATTCTCCTGATTGGGTGGGCACAAATACGCGAAAATTCTTCTAGCACACTCTTCTAGCCCATAGCATTTAGATATCATAATATATATTCTGGATAAATTATACTTAAATATATAAATATTAATAATATTATTATCCGTACCGTTCCGCATGCATCGCGTGAAGCAGTCGAACTAAGATTTATTAAAATAATACGTAATGTACTTTCCCGTTAGCGCCGTCGAGGCGAACTCCCTACCATGTTGGTTCGACTAACGAGAGCTTGCGATCGCGTGACCTGCACAACAGCATGCGTATATTATAGGTCCACGTCCTGTGTTGTACATCGTATATTGTATTGCGATAGGCAACGTGATAAGGTGCAAATCCTCGTTCAAAACATACCTGTGTGTTTTACCGCTCGTGGCGACAATTGACACTGAACCGTCCCCATATAACTCTAATGTTCGTAAATCATGTTATAATAGAAGGCCATCAACGTTATCTTAATTCTTATATGATATTAATGCGTAAGTATAACAATATACTTTCTATGTTTTCTTGGGAAAACAAATACATAAGAAAATGGAAAAATTAAATCTATTTTACATTATTTCAAAGAGCAAATTGACAAGAGGTGCAAAAACTATAAAAATTTAATTTTCACTAGCAGTGCCCCTAAATGTTTATCAAGTTTTTTTTTTATTACCCATATCCTGCATCTGATTTATATATATATGATATATTATGTATATATAAGCTATGTAGCGCAACTCGGTGAGCTTAAAACGTGTTCATCGTATACCATTGAAGAAAAATTTCTACTGTATCTCATTATTGATTAGGTCAATATAATGGATGTATTAAATTTGAATACACTGATAAATAATTGTAAATTAAAAAATTCTAAGTGGAGGTAGAAGTTCTTTTCTTTAGTTTTATTTCTGGTATGTCAACCAGTGCCGCAACTAGGGATTTGGAGATCTAGGGAAGAGTCAAATTTTATGTTTTAAAATAAATTAATATCGATTTCTCAAGTTCTTTGCATAAAATAAAATTATGAGACCTCTTATGTGGTGCACTGCACCTCTAGAAATCTCATTATTTATGACATTGGTATCAAATTCTATTCGTATATAAGGATCTTTTATAATTTATTTATGTAGTTATTAGTAATAATAGTAATACGGTAGGTTAAATTAATTTTTACCAAAAACATTATATACATTAAATATCAAAATAATTTTCATAAAATCTTCTTTAAAAATTAATATAAAATTATATTTTATACATAAAAATAAATGTATGTTTAGTTTTGGCTTCTAGAGTTCGAAACGTTTAAACCAATCAGCATCTAATTTTGCACACATACTCTTTGGTAATCGCCAATCGGGAAATGTTTATGGTTTTATTTTTCAGTCTATAGAGGTTGATGGCTTACATTAGAATTTTGTTTTGGTTCGCAAAAATCGAATATTTTTTGTTTATGCGTGGGTTGTTATTGGTTAAAGAAAATAAAATAGTCATTATGTATCAATATCAATTAAAAAAAGCGGGTAAGTGGGTATCGCTCTGCTGTACATTAGGGGGTGGGATGGACCTCTGACTAGGGAAGGTTAAATTTGAATGCAATGATAGGTATCATTGTATACGAAAAACGATTCTGAACGGAGATGATTTGTCAGTCTAGGATATATAATACTTAAATATTGTAATATATTCTACTTTGAAACTAATTCAAACATTTAAGTAAAAGTTTCAAGATCTTACGTTTAGTAATTTTTTAAAAATAACAAAAATCGAAAATTATTTATTAGTAAAACGTAATTTTACACGTGTATTTTTAATTTCAAATTAAAATTAAAACTTTAAACACTCGTAAAATTTTTTAAATTGAACAATCCTCAAACTTTTTTATAATTATTCTAAGCTTAACTTATGGACAGCATAGTATTAAATTTTCAATTCTTAGCTTTTGATAGAAAAATATTTATAAATTTTTAACTACCAAATAGTGAAAAATATTCATGATTTTGACGAATTTTTGTCAATATTTGAACTTCAAATGCTAATAAAAAAAAATTGTGCCTATGTATTTTTATAATTTTTGAATCAGAGTTAGAACAAGTTATGTGGACCCTTCAATTAAATTTTCAAGTAATTTGTCCCAGCTAATTTTTTTTTATCAACATTTATAAAAAAAAAATTAAAAAAAATTTAAAATTTCAATTGTCTATAAATAGCTCAAAAAAAGTCAAAATGTTTTGAAAATAAAATCACGTAAAGAAAATGGCAATCTAAATAACTGGTAAAATTTTCAAGTATTTACGACTTATACTGTTTGAATAACAACAAATATCAAAAATCGTTTGAGGCTAAACCGTTATTTAACGCGGTATTGTAAAAATTTAAATTTCAAACACTCATAAAAATTTTTTGTCTGAATCCGGTTGAGTTTTTTTTACAGATATTTGAAGAATAATCAAAAAAATGGTCAAAATATTTTGAAAATTTAACTGTAAAGAGAACCATAATATAAACATTTGGTGAAAATTTCAAGTATTTACAATGATTGTTTTTTGAGTTACAGCAAAATCAAAAAATCGATTTTGTCGAAAAATGGTTTTTCGTAAAATTGCCATTTTTCTGTCATTTTTTTTTTGTTTTTCTCGATTTTTTTGAAAACTATTTGAAAATTTTAATTTTGACCCCCCCCCCCCCCCAAAGTACCAACTAGATGAATTTTCCTATTCAAAGAGGGGCTGAAGTCAAAAATCGAAGCATTATTACTGCTCTAAATGTTGTCGTCAGACACAAAAAAAAAAAAGCGGGTAAGTGGGTATCGCTCTGCTATATATTAGGGGGTGGGGTGGACCTCAGACTATGGTAGGTTAAATTTGAATGCAATGATAGGTATCATTGTATACGAAAAACGATTCTGAACGAAGATGATTTGTCAATTTAGGATATATTATATTTAAATATTGTCATATATTCTATTTTGAAACAAATAGTATAGTTTTTATATGTTACTATGGTTACTTTATAGTATCTGTTTATTAATAATCAAAAAATCGATTTTGTTGAAAAGTGGTTTTTCGTAAAATTGCCATTTTTCTGTCACTTTTTTTGTTGTTTTTCTCGATTTTTTTGAAAACTATTAGAAAATTTTACTTTTGACCCCCCCAAAGTACCAATTAGATGAATTTTCCTATTCAAAGAGAGGCTGAAGTAAAAAATCGGAGCATTATTACTGCTCCAAATGTTGTCGTCAGACACAAAAAAAAAAAAAAAAACACACATCATAGTAAAATCAATACATTCATCACTTCGTTCAGAATCTAAAAAAATACACATCATTGTAAAATCAATACATTCATCACTCCGTTCAGAATCTAATAAACAAATAAAATATAAAGGAGTTATTTTATAACTAGAATTATAAAATAAAATATAGTTTTATATTTTGATAACGGATTTTTCTTATTTTTCTGTCTAACCAATAACCACTGGTTTTTCAATATTTTGTGCCTTTTTATTGTAGGAATAATTATTTACTTACTAACAATAAGTCAGCTTATTTTCTAAGGACACTTTGAAAATTTTTATGTATTATACACAATTATTGTGTTTGTATAAAAATGTTTACAA
This sequence comes from Schizaphis graminum, assembly GCA_020882235.1. Classification (NCBI taxonomy): domain Eukaryota; kingdom Metazoa; phylum Arthropoda; class Insecta; order Hemiptera; family Aphididae; genus Schizaphis; species Schizaphis graminum. Next base: position 93,555,290 of record CM037032.1, read on the forward strand.
TATTAATACGATTTCGTTACTTGTATAAATTAGGAATAACTGCGCATTGGGAGTATGGCTGTTCTCAATATTAATTATTATTATCTTGTGATGCTTAGGTATCATTAGTTAGTTAGTTTATTACTTAGTTATTTTTCTCTAAATATTTTTTATCTTTTTACAATCAATGATATACCAATATTTTTTAAACTTTCTTTTAATCATTTTTCAATCGTTGGTCATCAATACTCGATCTCGATGTAATTACAAATGATTTCAAATATTTATCGTAGGTAAGTCATTTGATAAAATGTTGCAATGATTAATAATTTCTTTAAATATTAAACACATATATCATATATATTATAAAATATAATAAATAAATACCTACATTAGTTCATTACATTGTGTGAAATTTATTATTGTTTGTTCAAATTGGAACCTAAGGTAGTAAGATGACATTTTAAATGGAAGAATAAACAGTTTTACAGTAAACAAGGCTAATAATCGTTTTATAATAAGTAAAGAAAATTTAGTATGCTGTGTACCTATGCACAGCATAATATATACCTATACCTACTTCAAAAATTGAAAAATTATTATTTATTATTATTATTATTTATTACATTACAATAATTATATAGTATTTCATAATATAATAAATTTAATATTATGGATTATTTACTATGGATTATATGGAATATGGATTGATCAAACTGAAACACCATGGCCACGCCACGCAATAACTTAATATATAATAATATTAATTAAGAGTATATATAGGTAAACGATATTTTATGGTAACTACCGGCTACCGTGATTACTATGTGTGCAGTATGCACTTTAGAAATTGCTTACGTACATTGACAATAATTTATATATTTTGCTATAGATAATATCAATAACAAAACATAGAATGCTCGACGCTCATAATAGACCGTCGCGGTCGTGTAACTCGTCACGCGTAAATGCGTGATCAGTATATTGCATACACGATACGCCATATCAATTCATACGTTATTCCGCTGCGTATTTTATAATTATAATTTATACGTGTGTATTATTTTTTTATTGGGATATTTTGTTTTTAAATAAGCATTTATTTAAACTAATTAATAATTAATAATAAATATGGTCGTGCAATTGAAAAACTCTTTTTAAAGACTTTCGGTGGTTTATTTTGATGAAAAATAAACAAGAATAATAACTATGTAATACTAATAATTATTAAGATTTAAAATATTAAAAAGTTGTGTATGCTTAAAATTTAAATTTTGAAAACTCAATGAGGGGTAGGGGTAGGCCCACCAAAAATTAATTTTCTTATATTTCTCAACGCATGTATTATATGTTTAATCCCACACTACAACACTTAAATTTATTGATATTTCAGGAGAGAAAACGTATTATGACTTATGTAACTATAATATGTTTTTACATAACACTCCATGCGACAAATTATTAAAATATTAAATCTTTAAAATATAAGAATAATGAAGATTTAAAGGTCCATCAAAATTGTTATTATTCTTAATTCGTAGTTTTAATTTCACCGATACATAATTAATTCCATTTTCTCATCGAAAAATGTCAAATAATTTTACAGGTTTCTTATTTATGCATCGTCCTTTAATTTTCCTACTACACACACATGTACACATTTAACTTATTACAAAAAAATAATTTATATAATATTGATCTTCGTAAATATATAAGAATTGTATAAGTGATTAAACAAAAATTGAAGTATATTAAATATTGCTTTTTTATATCCATATTCGACGTTGATATTAGTTCATGTTTATTTTCATTCATCCATTTCTGTTGAAATTTAAAATAAATTATTTAATAATACTATAATGTAATATATTATGTTATTATTAATTAAAGGCGCGTTTTAAGAATATATTTACGGAGGGGGGCATCACCACTTGGCCCCCCTTTGAATTAATCAGTATTAATCAATGATATTCTTGGTTTTCATTAAGATAAATACTGACTAGCCGGCAACCTTGCTTGTATTACACATTTATACAATTATTATTATATAACTTATAAAGTTATAATTATTACAATTATGATTCAATATTTATGTGTAAAATGTAAATAGATTGTGATATAAATAGCTTTAAATTAGACTAAATATTTTTTTAAATTTTATTGTGAATAGATGACAATTACAATATAAATAATAGTAGAAATAGTAGAATGTTTTAAACGACTATGTTCAATATCTATTTTTTGAATTATATAAAAAGTAGTTTTATTTTTATATAAATAAAAAATATTTATTTGTAAATGTCTCAAAAGAATAATTTTGTAGAAAATTATATTACGTGTAGAAAATATACATAAATAAAAGTTTAAAATCACCACGAAGCAAAAATAATGTTTTTGATTTATTATAAAATAATTAACGATAATTGTATTAAAGTGCTAACAATTTTATTTTGAACCCTTAAAATACTACTAACTAGTTCCAATTTGCTACCAAAAACCACCCTCAAAGTTGAAAATCGAAATATTTTTATTGGCCCAAAATGTAACGATAGACAAAAAACACATCCATATAATTTACCTAATACATTAATACATTCATATATTCATTATCCCACCCAAAATCTAAAATGAATAAATTAAAATTTTAAATAAGTTTTCCTATTAATTGTTCTAGAATATTTTATTTCTACATTTCCCCTATACTCTCTCGTTAGTAAATCCTAGATAAACCACTTTCATTATATAAGAGTATACAATAATATTTCAGTCTTCCTTAATTCTATTTGGATAAACCATTAGTTGGATTCTGGTAGAACTATTGTGTCGTGGGTAAGATAGATCTTAACCATGGTTAGTTTAGGATATAACTTTGATCGTGAACAACCACGTGAATTTCGGCGGTCATAGAACCCAAAACCTCGAAAAGTCGGTCGGTTATTGCCACCGTCAAATCATCGTACAACGAAGGCGATCGTAATTTGTTTTTATCATTTAAGAATAAATTATTGTTTTTTATTGATAATTACAATGCCACCAAATAAATTAATAATTTACATTTATTTAATAACTTAGAAGAATACTATTTAAGGAGGTCACTATTTTCGACGATAATATTAGTAGTTTATTATTAAATCAATATAATTCAAATTTAACTACTAAAAAGTTCTGAAACTTCCAGAAAATTTTAATCAAATTTCAACTTAACATTACACTCTTTATCATACCACTACACTTCCAATTATTCAGTTTCTCTTATTAGATGTAGCCATCGATCACAAGTTATATTACACAAATAATAAAAAGCTAGACTCATCACGAGGAATGTGTAAAGGAGAAATTACATTTTATATATTTTTAGACTTAACTCCACTATTATTACTACATCAAAAATTAAAACTAAAGATTCAAGTTTGAAAATTAAAATAAAATGCCGTTAATATTTTAAAATTATAAAATGTATAATATTATATATAACATTGTAACACGATAATTTTAAAATTAAAACGCAAAACTACAATTGAATCTATCCAATATATATTACCTTTATTATATTGTAAGATCTAGTTAAGAATCAAGTTGATAAATCAAAATATTTTATTTATTTGAACATACACTTTTTTCATTGAAAACAAAAATTCATCAACATATGCTTTTTTTATCAAGTTAAGAAAAACGGGAAAACTATCTAGGTATGTAAAAAAAATATCTATTAACTGAAGTCAGCACTTTGATTTTTTTTAACAAAAATAGAGTCAAGAAAACATTTTTTTTTTAATTAACATAATATTATTATACTGTATAAGTTTGCCACGGGTGAAGAGTAGTAGCTCTACAATACGTCAATACATGTAGATAAATAAGGAGTATGACATTCTACATGAAAATATTTAATTAGCAAAATAAATAAAGTAATTTTATTAAATTAAAAAAATCAATTTAATTTTAGTTTAGAAATAATACATCTATATGTTACTCTAATACTCTATTACTTTGTACTATTGGTTTCAGACTGAAGAATCTATACATAATATGGGTGTATTATTATTAGATACATTTATAACGGATGAGTTAGGTTATCATTTATAATGACATTTTTCCAACATAAGCTATGCTTAAAGGAGGTAAGTAAATTGTTAAAAAAAATTGTATAATATGTATATAATTATCGTATATGTATCGATTTATCTATAATTTTCAACAAACAAAAAAAAAAAAAAAAACAGTTAAAAAAATAATATACTCAGAATAAATTGTCGACTGTACAAATTAATTATCTCTACCGTTCGTCATTCTGTCATACAAACCATTGTAAGCTTTAACATGAAAATTACTAATTGGTAATAAAGATTATATTATTATTATAAAATATAATGATGATAAATAAAATTAAAGAGCTATACAAGTTTGAAGTTGTATGATACTGTATTATCTGTAAAAATTTAAATATTTTATAAAGTTAAAATAATTCAATGTATTTTCTATTCAAATTTATAAATTGTTATAAGATAGATTAATATTTTATCACCTGTATACTTATACCATTTTTTCCCAGTAAAAAATCTATAATCGACGACGAAAATAAAAATAATGATTATTATTGTGTTGGATATTTTCATTTTTTTATTTAATATTTTATTTTTGATTAAAGGAAATTAAATCAATTATGTATAAAAATTACTGGAGTAATATCTTTCCGCTTTCGTTTATTAATTTTTCATAATAATCAACTGTTAAATATTACTTCTTAACAACGAGTTGTACGCAGTATGCCAACGAAGTCAATATTATAATAATATAATGTTTAAACATAGGTAGATAAAAACAGGACTATATTTTTTTCGCTTATTGATGGGTGCTTCAACCATCTAACAGTCACTTTAGGTGCAGTTCAGTCCGAGCTTATCTAGTATCTATAGCTATACTTAAAAGTATAATGTACTAAGTACATTTTAAAGAGTAAAAGTTTTCAACTAAGTATTCTACGAAATATTCTTAAAAAATGAATTTACTTAACGCCATATCAACTTTCCATTTCATATTATTATTATGTATATAAATTATTTATAGCTAATATTTATATTAAATATACATTATGTTAATTTAACCTACTTTTTAATAATACTAAGTGTATTGAAACAATTAATTTAAATAAATAAATAAAAAAAAAATATATTTGAAAATAAAACATCAAAATAACCTAACCGAGAAAATCTAATTTAAATCAACTAAAACCTTTTCATGAAGATAAAAACCAATACCGATGATATTGACATACTGGCATAGTGCTCATTATTAACTTACATAAAAAAATACTCGTAACTCGTTACTTAGTAATTTTTTTTCATTAATGAAATATTAAAATTTAATACATCTGAACTTTTAAATCTAACAATAGCCTGAACAAATACCTAATAAGAGAAATATGAAATCCCGTCCTTTGTTCAATCATGCATCTGTAACTAATGGGGTAAGGAAAGATATAAATAAATTGTTAATCAATAAAAAATAAGCAATGTAATATTTCAAGGTTATAAACTTGTATATGAATACAAGTTAAAACAATATAATCATAATAAATACGTAATAAATAATAGTATAATTTTCGAGAGCATAAATTCGTATAAAATTATCAATATTATTAATCATTAATAATAAATTAATATCATTAAAATAAAAGTTGTTCTTTATTAATACGCCAATGATTATTTAATATTAATTTCATATGCTATAATAAGAACATATAATTAACTACTGAAGCAATAATATTATAATTTCCATTCATATACAAATTATAATTTACCATTTTTTTTTTGCCATGACCATAACTAATTTGATTACAATTTATTTTATAACTTATTTGTTAATTTAATTAAATTTATATCAAAATAAAGGGCGTGTTATACATACTAGACAGTAGACACATGGTCACATAGATAACAAACAACTTTTTAATTTATGATGTTTTAGATTCTGAACGGAGTGATGAATGTATTGATTTTACAATGATGTGTATTTTTTTTTTTGTGTGTCTGATGACAACATTTGAAGCAGTAAAAATGCTTCGATTTTTGACTTCATCCCCTCTTTGAAAAGGAAATCGAATCTAGTTGATACTTTGGAGGGGGGTCAAAAGTTAAAAATTTTCAATATTATTTAAATGCGTCGGGGAAAATGGGATTTTTTCACAAAACCAGTTTTCAATAAAATCAAATTTTTTATTTTGCTATAACTCAAAAACTAATCGATGTAAATACTTGAAATTTTCACCAAATGTTTATATTAGCGTTTTCTATACACAGTTAAATTCAAAGAATTTCGACATTTTTTGAACTATTTATAGACAATTGAAATTTTCAATTTTTCTAAGTATTATTTTTTTAAATAACGGTAAAAATTTTTTGGCCGACCGGAAAATCTTGAAAATTTAATACAAGGTTTCTTATAAGTTGTTTTTAAAGAGATAAAAAAACATCGAAAATCGTTAGCCACAACTTTTTTTTTATAAGTGCTTAAAGTTCGAATTTATACGAAATATGTCAAAATTGCGAAAATTTGCAAGTAATTTTGTGGTTGAAAAATCGTAAAAATGTTTTCTTTTATAAATAAGTTTTGAAAATTTGGCACAAGATTCTCCATAGATTATTCTTCAAATATCTGTAAAAAAAACTCTACCGGATTCAGAATAAAATTTTTAAGAGTGTTTGAAATTTAAATTTTTACAAAACCGCGTTAAATAACGGTTTTGCCTCAAACGGTTTTTGATATTTGTTGTTATTCAAATAGTATAAGTCGTAAATACTTGAAAATTTTACCAGTTATTTAGATTGCCATTTTCTTTACGTGATTTGATTTTCAAAATATTTTGACTTTTTTTGAGCTATTTATAGATAAATGAAATTTTCAATTTTTTTTTATTTTTTTTTTATAAATGTTGATAAAAATAATTTAGCTGGGACAAATTACTTGAAAATTTAATTGAAGGGTCCTCATAACTTTTTCTAACTCTCATTCAAAAATTATAAAAATACATAGGCACAATTTTTTTTATTAGCATTTGAAGTTCAAATATTGACAAAAATTCGTCAAAATCGTGAATATTTTTCACTATTTGGTAGTTAACAATTTATAAATATTTTACTAGGTATCAAAAGCTAAAAATTGAAAATTTAATAATATGCTGTCCATAAGTTAAGCTTAGAATAATTATAAAAATGTTTGAGGATTATTCAATTTAAAAAAATTTACGAGTGTTTAAAGTTTTAATTTTAATTTGAAATCAAAAATACACGTGTAAAATAACGTTATACTACTAAATAATTTTCGATTTTTATCATTTTTAAAAAATTACCAAACGTAGAATCTTGAAACTTTTACTTAAATGTTTGAATTTAGCTGGGACAAATTACTTGAAAATTTAATTGAAGGGTCTACATAACTTGTTCTAACTCTCATTCAAAAATTATAAAAATACATAGGCACAATTTTTTTTTTATTGGCATTTGAAGTTCAAATATTGACAAAAATTCGTCAAAATCATGAATATTTTTCACTATTTGGTAGTTAAAAATTTATAAATATTTTACTATCAAAAGCTAAGAATTTTAATTTTATACTATGCTGTCCATAAGTTAACCTTAGAATAATCATAAAAAATTTGAGGATTATTCAATTTAAATAATTTTACGAGTGTTTAAAGTTTTAATTTTAATTTGAAATCAAAAATACACATGTAAAATAACGTTTTACTACTAAATAATTTTCGATTTTTAAAAAATTACTAAACGTAAGATCTTGAAACTTTTACTTAAATGTTTGAATTTGTTTCAAAATAGAATATATGACAATAGGTATAATATATCCTAGATTGACAAATCATCTCCGTTCAGAATCGTTTTTCGTATACAATGATACCTATATCATTGCATTCAAATTTAACCTACTCTAGTCCGAAGTCCACCCCACACCCTAATGTACAGCAGAGTGGTACTCACTTACCCGCTTTTTTTAATTAAAATTTTTATTTTGAAACTTTTAACTTTCTATAAATAGTAAAATAAAACAAATTCTGCCACGAACTGTTTTCTGAATGCAATGATTAATTATTATTTTTAAATTTAATGACACTTATCACATACAAACGTCTAAATGTAATATTTCATTTTTTAATATTATAGAGTTGGCCTGTGATGCGGTCATTATCACGTTGTTTATAATTATAATACGTATACGTTTAGGTACCAATTACCTAGTCATAATGGCTAAAATAATATAAATATATAGATGTATAGTTATGTAAATTATAATAATACTACACTATATGGGTACAATGAAAACTGAACAATATCGACAAGAGTTAAAAATCTTTGATTTATTTGAATTTTTCTACGGTTAAAGTTCGTTTGATAGACATCAATTATCGGCTTGTTCCCGCGTATAACATCATACGTCTATTTCCAGGCGAGTCGGGCGATCGCGGCATGCCGATACCAAAGTCTACTGATCTGTCCTAACTTGTTTGGTTTTATAGTGATTTTTTTTTTCAAATAAATTAATTTTATCAATCATTACATTTTGGGACCAATAAAATAGTTCAATTTTTATACTCTAAAAGTACGCAATAAAATGATCAAAAGATTTAAATTAATTTTATGCTATTTATTATAAAAGGCTGTTTATTCCATTATATTCTATCTTAATTTGTATTGACTTATCAGTTAATAACCATATTTTATGAAATTATAATATTATTGTATATAATTAATAACATGAATATATAAATAACCTGATGTTTTTGTCAATAATAAATTCCTTTTACCGTATTTTTATTTATAAAAGAATAATTAATAACTAATAGTTATTTAAATATCTTTAAAAATAGAGGCTCTGAGAAGACTGTCTCCGTTTAGAATCATTTTTCATACAGAATTATTTATTGTTGAATCAAAATTTAACACATCCGTTTTAGTAACATACTCAATGATGTAGTGCATCAATTGTTACCAACTATATATCAGAGATAGTTACGCAGTGTCTTTAATACTGTAACTAAAAAATGAATAAAAAAAACTCGTATTTGTAGGTATGCAGTATAAAAAAAAATATTTTAGTATTATCTAATCCACTCATGAGACATAGATTATATTTTTACTATGATTAAGTAAAAAATATTGATACATATTTTTTTTATTCATACATTTTTATTTCTCAGTACTTTTAATCTTTATTGTTGCCTTAGGGCTTAGGAATAATTTTAACAATGTTTTATAATTTAGTTGAAAAATTAAAAAAAAAAAATTTTACTCTAGCATTCTATATTTTTAAAAATAAATTCTTTGAGAAACATGTTAGAAAAAACCATTAATATACTCGAGCATAAAACATACAAGGTATTGTATAAAATGCATGATTATTAGAATTTAATTATTATTTATTAGGTACATACAAATTATTCACTTATGATTTATGAATTATGACTTATTATAATTAAGTTACATAATATAATACAATATATTTGAAGATTCTATATTATATGTAAAATGTTGGAGGCTTTATTAAAAAAAAAAAATAATAAGTATAGACCACCTGCTACACTAATGAATAATGACCTATATTTTAATGATATGTTTTTAATTATTTATAATATAATTTCTACATTTCATATTTTATTAAATGTCAATTAATAATTGTATAATACCTATGTAAACTCTTCGTGTTTATGTATGTGTAAGTAATATTTACAGCAATTTTAGCTGATTATTTTCTAATTATGTCAATTAATAAATTGTTAAAAAATTGAAGTAACTTAATCGATGAAATTAAGTTTATATTGTTCATCAGCGTATCGTATAATTGGTATAAATATTAATAGACATAACAAATGATATAATTGAATCTTTGCGTACTTATAGACACTATCTTGCTATACGTAATTTAAAATCTTTTCTTAATGACTTTATCAAAATAAATCAATTACTTAAAATGTTAAATTTTAAACTAATATACATACATTTTAACACTGATATATAATTTACTTACGTTTAAGTGATTGAGTTGGGTAACAATAACGTTGACAATTTATTACAATCGTTAGTAAAGTACGTAACTGATATATTTTTTAAATAACTGCTATAAAATATATAATATAAATCGCTTCCCTTTATTGATTATCCATTTATTCATTGTTCCTTGTTTTTTTTTTATTACAAAAGCGCTGTACGTTAAAAATATATAGGTACTGCCTGATATTTTATGGCATAATATTATTTATTCATCTGTGCAAATAATATATAGGTACCAAGGTACCTATTTACTGGCTACAGCCTACACAGTTCTACAGTCTAAACGATAATTATGTAATACATATACTATAAGACAAAATATAGAACAAATAAAATAAAGAATCTAAAATGAAAAATTATGACCTTATTTTAAATAAGTTAAGTAATTTATAATACTTTAACAATTTTTTTTTATTTGTCATGAGTGGAGGGACGGATTTAAATGAAAATCGCATTTTTTTCTGAATGTCCGAAAACATTGTGTTCCAAGCACAAAATTCATTTCATACCTAAAATAAAAAACATACTACCACAGCTTTTGGTTTCAGTGTGAATTAAAACGTAACGATAAAATGTGAAAAATTGACTAAACACTAAAGATAGAAATAGACAAAAGACTTAAAAATTGTATACATACTTACCACTGTATTAATACCTTCTATATAGTTAGTCAGTTAAACTTTAGAAAAGTTTACTCTGTTAATGCAATATTTGGCCTAGTTAAGTTGACCTTTACACGCACTTCCTGAAACTATAAATTCCCCCAAACCCCGAATCCTAATATATAAAATCCAAATAAACCAAAATTACGTTGATTTAATATATCTAAACAAATGTTTTAAAAAATATATAAAAAATATTATTTTATTAAAGTATTTGTAATTTGTAAGATTATTATATACAAATAGACAAAATTGAAAACAAATTCCATAACAAAAATTGTAATAATTTAAAATTAAAATAATACTATTTATAATTTTATACATTTTAATTCAAAACTTATTTACCTAATTACGTATTGTGCGTAAATTTTAAGTTCTCAATTATTCATTTTTCGGTGATAAATATCAAACAATGTATGTCAAAACTCACAAATTATGTATTTCCTTGTATAAATAATTAATAGGTATACTAATAATGACTCAGCATCACAACAACATGCAAATAATAGTTTCATTGTAATTCATTTATTATGGATGTTTTCTAAGCTAATTATTAAAACATAAATATTCGTAAAGTACATGCAATTGAAAATCATTATTAAATATTTTAGTTTTATTTTAAAATTCAAAAAATTGATATGGATAATGGATATGAATTTCTATGCATTACAGACAAAATGTATTAAAAAATATTTGATTTCCATCATCGAGCTTAATTATTCATAAAAATTGAACCAGATTTTAAATCATAAATAAATAAAGCGAATTTTCATTATACATTATATCTATAAATACGAGAATTAGTTTAAAAGTATTAAATTTGAAATAAAATACGATAAGTCAATCAAATTAATTTCAGATAAGTGGGTACTTGTACATAACACATAACTAATTTCTCAAAGCTTAAATAAATAATCAATACTATTGAATGATGTCCTATATGTTTGAAATAATTTAATTATTAATAAATCATATTTTATCACGATGTAGCAACATAATATTATAATATGACTTATGATATGTACTACATAATAAAAAAAAAAATGTTTGGTTTAAATATAGAGTCTTTATTATTATTTACATTTTTTTAATTTACCACAAATAAATAGGAAAAAAATACTTCAAAAAAAAAAAAAAAAAAAAAAATCGGTTGTCTATATTTAAAAATATATTGAATTATCAAATTAACATAAAATAAGATTATGTATTATACCTATTATACAGTTGAAGTCACAAAGTAACATGCCAATGACTCAAACTGTGTACGACCGTCATAAATTCAAAGCGGACGTCGGCATAAATGACACATGGTGGTCTATTCTACATTTCTACTGTTTTATATTACACTCGAATGCATTCAGCAGCTACTGTAAGGGTGTACCGTAAAAAAATAAAAACAAAAAAACAAAATAATTATAACAACAATACAATACGCAATAAATGCCTAACGTTGATATTATATATTATTATATACCTACGAAATAAAAAGTATAATTGCACATTATAGAATATCAACGAGACTATAATACATGTTCAACGGATTTTACCTCAAAACGCGCGATCGGTTTAATAATCTGTTGATCTGACGGCGAGGCACCGCGACGTGATAGTACAACGCGTGACTATAGGGTACGAGACGGCGAGCCGTGGAGCAGTGACGAGAGAGAGAGAGTGAGTGAGAGAGGAGTGATACGAACGCCGCAGTGAGGGAGTCGTCGCGTGGCGGTTTCGAGTACGCCGCCGGCGTGATATAGGACAGGGACCAAAATATAATAATAATAACTCGAGTGCGCGTACTATACGGCGTATAATAGTGCAGCTGTGGTCGTGGCGGTGGTGGTGTTAGCGGTCGGCGGTGGTGTGCTATATAGTGGTGGTGTACTATACTACTGTCGGCGGTGTTTCGATGATAAGCAGCGTCGTAGTACTACGCGCTGGCCCGACGTCCGGACGCTGCAGCAGGGATCCGCGGGCCGGGCGCGAACGGGGTCGTCATGACTACGGCAGGGCGTCTGTGCTGCCGTCGGCCCGATACGACCTTGGCCGGGATTGATTGCGCGGCTCTCCTTAACGCGGGCGCCGCAGAGATCCCTTTTGCCGCCGCCGCCGCCGCCGCCGCCGCAAAGAGGCTTTTTTTGATTGCCACCCGCGCGCGCATATACGTGTGCGTGTGTTTTTCGATCGGTATATATATATATATCATCTGCGCCCCCCACCGCCCCGTCGTGGTCGGACTCGACAGTGGGACTTGAGACTCGTCGGTTCGTGTATATTATGTTTTATTACGCGCGCAATCAATCACGTGCAGCAGCAGCACCACCACGAAAACGCCGTAATCATATACGCGGCCCGCCCAACCGGATCGCCCGCCATCGCGCCGACCAGCTCGGTCGTGTGGAAAGTTTACAACGGACGGACGGACGGTCGCCGCCCCAGCCGCTGTCATCGATAATACATAGCGCGTTGTCCGGCTACACGGCCCTCCAGTCGAATGGCGGACGTGCTGCGACAAAAGCGCCCAATATAAAGCATATTATAACCCCTCCGCCAGCACTCCTCACTCGACCGCGTCGACAAAAAATTCTTCCGAGCCACTTAAAAATTATTGGAAAAATAATTTTATATTTTCCCCAGACAATATATTATTGTGTGTTTATGCTTAAATATATTTTTTTTCGATAAAAAATAAATTGGAAAAAATATATAGAAAGAACGCCGTAATATAAGACTATATACACAACACTACTATATTAATACATTATTTTGTAAACATTTTCCTTTCCCCCTCACCAATAATTATACCTGATTTATACTGATGGATGATATACGCGTGTTGACGAGCGGCAAAAATCGCATTCAGACCGAGTGTACGTGATTCCGTGATGTATAATTATGAATTATAATAGGCACATTAATGCATATTATATAGCATTATAACTTGTGATTAGCGTTAAACCACGGCATTTATGTTATTACATTGACGTGCTAGTCCGGTACTGTGTCAGGGTATAGTGTAAAGTGGATTATGATCGTCACACGCCGCGCGATTCAAATCGAAACGATCCTACGCACGCCCATGTTGCCGTCCGTCGTCGACCTGTTGATCCCCGTGTCATCATCCCCGATTATGACACATGATGAAAGACTCGCCCACTCGACAATATAGCATAATATAATTATAACCATGTATTTAAATCGCATTTAACAATATGCTACTACCTGTGAAACATCGAGACGGGGCTTGGTAAATTGAGTCCCAGGAAAAAACAGGTAGTAGGTAAGTTGAGTCCCGAGGAAAAACGAATTATATGCATTTTAAATTTAAAAATATGCTTGCAAACATGCACTAACGTCAGAATATGCAAAAATATGCACTACAATTTTTATTTGTGATTTTTGGACATTTATTGACTGCATGTATAAGATTTTGAAATAATTATTTTTTTCCCCAACGATAAAATAATGATACACTCGTAGCAATTAATTTATAAATAAATGGAGTTTATAATAATATAATGTAATGTATAATAATAATGACATTTATTTTTTATTTTTTTTATTCATTTATAAGTATTTGTAATACTTTTAATCAATATCAATGTAGTTTTTACTGGGTGCATAATATATATATAATAAAAATGATAAATTTTAATGATAACATTTTTTTTAATTAATTTGTTAATAAATTGAGTATAAATTATTATGACTATTGTTTTATTAACACTATTATTATATTTTTTAAAGAATTTTTATTTTATGTGTTAATATATTGCAAGACTAATATTTTTTTACAGCAATACGAGCGGTATCAATTTTTTGTAGGAGTTAACACTATCTTTTGAAGGAGATTGTAGGAGTTTACAAATAAATATAGCTTAACATAAGTCAAAATATTTACTTACTACCAATTTTTTCCGGGGACTCAACTTACCTACTACCTGTTTTTTCTCGGGACTCAATTTACCGTTTTCAAAATCTACTTAACTTATCTCGGACTCAATTTACCTAGTCCCGTCGAGACGTATTGTGGGCGTGACAAATACTATCCTATGAGTCCTATATACGATATATCGTTGGAAATACGGAAAGAAACATTGGATCTGTTTATTTTTAAATAACTTGATGGAAAAAATCCATTGTCCAGAGTTACTTTTGGTTATTAGTCTCAATACTAGAAAATCATTAATTTTTATGTGCATATTCCAATCCATGAATTATGGTCGTAGTGCGTCCCCATGAATATATTATTATGTATTGAGTTAGATGATATTAGCTTTAATAGTTTAATATAGATTAAATTGTATGTAAAGATTATGTTGATGTCTTTAATGTATATTTAAATAATTTAATTAATTAACAGTACAATTGATAAGCATTGTATGAAATAAATCAGAAAATTGTACACTTTTTCAAGTACTTTTATATTATATCGTTCTTGGGCTTTTCGCCTGTCTAAGTAAATAAAAATATATGTATTTGCAGAACTGTGGATGTATCATGTATCATGTATGCAGGACTGGTTTAAAGAATAAATAGAGAAAAGGCCAAAGGAACACCTGTCCCTCAATGCAAATTTGTTAAAAGCACGTACAACTTTACAGTACTACATATAATAAATGTATACAAAAAAAGGCGAACAAATGGGAACGCCTAACCTAACCCTACAGGCTACAGTAAATGTCAAGATTGTCACTATAATAGATGTGTTAAATTTGAATTGAATGATATAACGAAAATCAATTCTGAACGGAGACAGTCAACTACATTTTGTAGGTATACATAAAAAAGCAATAAAAAAAAAATCACTCATATCGTTGTCAAATCAACATATTTATCGCTCTACTAAGAACCTAATATATCTTACTCTAAAATATAATGTTATATATTTAATAGTGTAGATTTAAGATAAATATTGAACTTGACAAAGAACTAAAATTATTCATTTTGTAAGTACAAGAATAATGCATTTTTTATTAGCAATTAACATAAATTATATAGTATCTATAGTACCACGCGTGGCAATTAATAACCGTTTATATAATACATTTTGACATTCGGTAAAATAATATTATTTGATATAAGCAGGAATAATAATTATTATATAATTTTTATTGTTAGGTATGTATATTGCTTTAAGTTTTAAGTATCATTATTTTGAAGTATAGTTTAGTTTATTTGGTGTTTTTTTTTTTATACATATATATTTTTATTATACAAAAAAATACGGGCGTCATTCGATTGCGTCCCGTTTCAACCTTTTATAGTTTTTCAATATGTCGATTGCGTCCACAAGTCGGATAGGTAAATTATTTTTTCTTACCTTTTTATGTTCCGATTGCGTCCTATTGTATGATATATAAGCATACAATTTTGTAAAACGAATAATCATAATTAATAATTATTTTGTAAATAAAAATAATACAAAAACCAATAAAAATACATCCAAATATATATAGGAATAAATAATTTAAATAATATATTTCTAGTTAGAGTTATAAAATAATATATTTCTTGTCAGTAACAAAAAATAATATTAATACAAAAATCAATAAAATTAAGTCCAAATATGTCATATAAAAAAAAGGGTTTTTAAATGAAACAGTTTTAAGGTATATTATAAAGGGGTTATAATTATATTATTTAAGTTGTTTATTTGTTTATCAATAAATTTCTGTTTTTTCAAATACTTTGCTCTGCGTTTCACAGATATTAAGTTATAATTTGACGTTATTTTTATGTATGTATCTGTTTGACATTGTTTTAAAATATTTAGAAATTGATGAATATTAGAATGAGATGTGTAGAAAAAAAGTTAAATTTTGAATGAAAGCTTTCGCAAGCGTTTGTTGTACGCTGCATACTCGTAAACTCATCAAGTAAAAACCAATTCGTGTTTAAATATACCTCCACACCATGTATTTCAAAAATATTAGATGTCAATTTATCTGTCACATTAACGTTTATACAATAGGACGCAATCGGAACACGGAAAAGGTGTGAAAAAAATCATTTACCTGCATCTGGGACGCAATCGACAAACTCCGAAAAATACTTTGTCCTTGGTAGGTTTGCATTCTGCAAAATATCTGAATCCTAACCCAACTAAATATACGCATGTATATACGTTATTGACTTATAACAACTATACTGTTTAAAGTTATCCGGGATTTTTTTTCAACAGGCACCACACGATTTATCTTCAAATTACTTTAATCATATATTATGGTGACGGCTTGTGCGCTTTAATGGCAACGTAGAAACGCCATTTAGACAAAATTGAATTTAGGAACAACATCTTACGGCTTTCTGAAAACGATGTTTTTTTTTATACATATGTATTATAGGCCACAGTATAGACTTAATAAACAATGAAGCACTCAAGTGTATACTTATAAAAGTTCAAAATATCGTGCAAGGGAAAAATTATAATTTTCTTCTTTACCAAAAGTTCAACCATAATAAATAAAAAAAACCAAAAGGATTTACAATATAAATATAAAAATAACTTAGGATAGTCAGGAGCAATTGGAACAACCATAATTTTTGACATATCAGTATTAAAAGATGTTGATTAAAGCTTTACAAATTACAAATAAGTAACGTTAATTTATTTGTGTCACTTTCAATTTTATAATTATCAATTATCATTTACCTTAAGAGTTAAGATACTCATACTCATAGTTCTTAAAATATATTTATGGATACGATTGTAATAAATTGCTTTAAATTTAATGAAATAGATATAATTAAATATTTAAATACATAAATAGTTTTATTTGATAATAAAATAATAAAGAATAGACCAACTTAGGACAATTATCTTACAATAATGATAAATTATAATTTATTTTATCGATTACTAACCCAAATAATATTATTTCGTCCATTAATCATTTTCATTTACGTAATATTTAAATCATATGATATTTGTACAAATCAATTAATAACTGGTTTAAAAATGAATATATAATTAATTTAACAGTAATAATTATATATATTATAATAATTGTAAATTGTTACCTATATTATGCACGCGTCTATTACTAGTTTCGCGAATTATCCATATTAGTTAACAATTGCAAAAATAAAACTTGAATTTAAAATAAGTTTATAAATTAAGTTTTAATATCTATAAAAATAGATCATAAATGGATCTTCTAAAAAAAAAATACAAGAATAGTAGATAATAGTTCAGAAAGAATTTTAAATAAATAATCAATTATTACCATTTATTATCATTATTATTATTATTTTATTTCTTTTAAAAGTTTTATTAGATGCCCATAAAGATAAACCATGTTTTTTTACGACAGACTATATATATATAAAAAAAAATAATAATAATTTACATTAAATATTAATATAAATAACTACTTATTTATATAACAACTAGTCTTGCATATAAGTTTGCGCCGCGGAAGTAATGCGAAAGCTATTTCCGTGTCGTCGTCGGTTATAAACTGGAAAAAAAAGTCTTGCATATAAATACTTAATGTACGAATAAAAATGTAATTTATTTAGTGATATAGGGCAGAGTGCACTGAGTGCATTGTGCATGTCCGATAAACAGGGCGTATCTTCTGTTACCTGTGATTAGGTTGTAAAGGTAATTAGATTTATATTTTAAATATTGTAATACCTCTAATAATTTTAATATTATAGAATTATTTATTATTCTACATTTATAATTTAAATTATATGTGGATTAATAATGGCCTTCCTATTCATTACATGTCAGTCTCCTTTCACTTTCAAATTTTAAACCCAGACAAAGTGCATTCGTATCACGTTTGTAATTTGAAGGTGCATCCACTCCAAACAATAACCAATGTTTAGAAATTAAACTGCAATAACCGGTTATTTAGTATAACAAAGCTCAGTGGCGTAGCCAGGATTTTTTTTAGGGGGGGTTTTTTTTAGTAATAAAATAAAATAAATCATTGAATGATAATGATTATTATCACCAGTGCAGTCGATAACGTGAATACAGCATAACGGAATACATTTCACCACGAATAAATGATTGTATTTTTATGTTATAAAAATTATATTTTTGATAAAAATACGGCAGAAGGGAGGGGGGTTGACCCCCCAAACCCCTCCTGGCTAAGCCACTGGCAAAGCTGATTATTTTTATTTACATAATTTTTTACTTAGTTATCTGTTATAATTTGAACAAAAAGCTACTAATAAAGTTCTAACTAATAATAAATTTACATATTTACTAAAATGAATATAATATTTTATACCTACTCACTAATTACTATTATGTATAATTCCATAGTAAGTACCATTATGAAAATATCAACTAAATTGGGTGATTTTTTTTTTAACAGTTATAACACTCATTATCTTAAAAGGAACGTTAATAAAGTGTTAATAAAATATTTAATTAATTTCAATGATTTAATTACAAATACGATATTATATTATCCATTTATCTCGTATATTATCCAAAACATTTATACCTACATTTCAAGATTTATGATATGTATGGTGGGATACCTATAATTTATACTTATAATAGTTTAACAACGTTTTATTCGTCATTAAATGTACATAATGCATACCTAAGCTATTTCTCAAGTCCCTATTTAAAATATATGGTCAACTATAAATTGTTTTTACGTTTTTATTAAATAATATAATACATCTATGTTACCTTAGTTTAAATGCCTAATCAAGTATAGTGTATAATTATTTTCAAGAAATATATTATGTTTATATTATATACTATTATGGCTTATAAGTTTAATATAACAATTGTATATTAAACAGAAAATATTAAATATTATTTTTAATATTTTTTTTTCTCTAATATATCTTATACTCTTCTGTAATAATATAGTTGCCAATAATCAAAATATAAATATTGTATATAAAAATGATAATTAAATTACACATAAAATTTATTCAGAGCAACTTAAAAAATGTTCTATAATAAAATTATTTCATTAACATAAATATAAATAAATAATTTGATTGTCTTACGGATAAGGGTGTGGCATTTATTATAATAGATGCGACTAATATGAATACTAGTCAATAGATACGACTTCGGGTTTCAAACAATCCTACTTACCTTTTAACTGTTTATATACTGTCGTATTATTTTAACTGCTAATCTATTTTTAATAAAAAAAATTTATTAAGTAGCAGGTATAGTATGTAAATCTATTCCAATTTCTAAATGTTTTAAATTAATTAAAATAAAATAGAATACGACTTCTAATACTACTTATATGTGTATACTTTGAATTTATAATTTTTTTTTTTAATTATGAAATAAATAAGTTATCTATATAAAATTTAAAACATTAACAATTTTTAAATAAATGATACTAAATAGTGTTGATGATATTGATTATTGAAGCCCACATAAGTCACAGAGTTGTGCAAATTACAAATATAATATAAAGATATATATATAACATACTTAAATTAAAATTTATAAAATATATAGTGAGAAATACACAGGCATTTCTCAGAACTGTTGGTGATATAACCCAACCCCATTTCCATTACACCTCAGATTTAGAGTCAATTATAAATAATGCATATGTGTTTAGTATACAATGGTATAGTATTTACAGCTATATATAAGTAGGTACTTCAACATACAAATGGTTTTCTGACAACTCTAAAACAAAAGATGCATTTGTTAATGATTTATCTACCTACTTGCTAGTTGGATTTCTAACATTGATTTGTCATTCTATCTATTCCTTCCATTTTATAAGTACATCTGAAATCTAATATAGGTATATTATATATAAAATATAATTTAAAGAATAAGAATATATTTACATATTTCAATAAGTTGAATACTTATTTTTTGTAATTTAAATAAATTTGCACTATTATGAATACAAGAGAAAAATATTTTGATATTATGTTTGTATTTTTATAAGTGCTTAGCTAACTAATTGATTGAAATTAGCAAAATCAATAAAACATGATGTAACACAATTTATAATATAATTGCAGATTCGTGAATTATCAATTCCTGAGGTTATGTTTATATATTATTTCTACAATATATATTTTTAAGATTTCAAAAACTATTAAAAATAAATTCAAATGAAAAGTTCAATAATCTGTAACAATATATCTTTATTACGTTGCTGATAGCTAAAATTATTTTAGAAAAGTTGCTTTTTTTTCCTTTCTTATTATAGACAGTGGCGTAATTTGATTCACATTATTTATGTTGTAAACTTTTTACGTTATGATGGATATAAAATCTCCTTAATGACTTCAATCATCTGATACATAAATTTATGTAAAGGGTTCATTATTTTTGTTTAAAACATTTACAACAAAATTTTGTAAAATTTAAAAGCTAAAACTAATTTAGAACTAACTATAATTTGCATTTCACAGGTGTATCTATTATACTAGGTATTAAAATAAATTTAAGACATGATAAACAGTAAAGCTTATCTTTAAAAAAGATAGGTAAGAGGGTACCATAGATGTTGAATGGGTTAGGTTGGGTTACTAACTCACTATGTGTTAAATTTAAATTCAATGATTCATCATTGTATACGAAAAAAGATTCAGAGCGTAAACGCTCTATCAGCCTATATTACTATAAGACGTATATTTCATGTATTATTTGTATAATAAAACTATTAAATTTTGAAACAAATTCAAACATTTAAGTAAAAGTCTCAAGATCCTACGTTTGGTAATTTTTTAAAAATAACAAAAATCGAAAACTATTTAGTAGTAAAACGTTATTTTACACGTGTATTTTTGATTTCAAATTAAAACTAAAACTTTAAAGACTCGTAAAAATTCTTAAATTGAATAATCCTCAAACTTTTTTATAATTATTCTATGCTTAACTTATGGACAGCATAGTATTAAAGTTTCAATTCTTAGCTTTCGATAGTAAAATATTTATAAATTTTTAACTACCAAATAGTGAAAAATATTCATGTTTTTGACGAATTTTTGTCAATATTTAACTTCAAATGCTAATAAAAAAAACTTGTCCTATGTATTTTTATAATTTTTGAATGAGAGTTAAAACAAGCTATGTGGACCTTTCAATTAATTTTTCAAGTAATTTGTCCCAGCTAAATTTTTTTTTATAAACATTAATAAAAAAAAATTGATTATTTCAAATGCCTATAAATAGCTCAAAAAAAATCAAAATATTTTTAAAATTAAATCACGTAAAGAAAATGACAACCTAAAAAACTGGTAAAATTTTAAAGTATTTACGACTTATACTATTTGAATAACAACAAATATCAAAAATATTTTAAGGCTAAACCATTATTTAACGCGGTTTTATAAAAATTTAAATTTCAAACACTCATAAAAAATTTTTGTCTGTATCCGGTAAAGTTTTTTTTACAGATAGTTGAAGAATAATTTATAGAGAACCTTGTACCAAATTTTCAAAACTTAGTTATAAAAGAAAAATATTTTACGATATTTTCAACCACAAAATTACTTGCAAATTTTCGCAATTTTGACATATTTCGTAAAAATTCGAAATTTAAGCATTTACAAAAAAAAATTGTGACTAACGATTTCGGATTTTTTTTATCACTTTAAGAACAACTTATAAGAAACCTTGTATTAAATTTTTAAGATTTTCTGGCCGGCCATAACAAAAATATCGTTATTTAAAAAAAAATACTAAAGAAAATTAAAAATTTCAATTGTCTATAAATAGTATAAATAGCTCAAAAAAAGTCAAAAAACTTTGAAAATTTAACAGCGTGTATTTCAAGTATTTACAGTGATCAGTTTATGAATTACAATCATATAAAAAAATCGATTTGGTCGAAACTGGTATTGCGTAAAAATTTTACAATGATGTGTGTTTTAGATTCTGAATGGAGTGAAATAGTATATTTTGTCACGCCTGCACCGAAAGTTTGGTTTTCGACCATGGTTGAAGCGTTCGAAAGCGTCCTTTTTCCGTCCAGCGGGCGGTAAAGTGGAAATCCCCAAAGTGCCGGGCGGAAAAGAGGAAATCCCCAAAAGTGCCGGGCGGAAAAGAGGAAATCCCCAAAAGTGCCGGGCGGAAAAGAGGAAATCCCCAAAGTGCCGGGCGGAAAAGAAGAAATCCCCAAAAGTGCTGGCCGCCGGGCGCGTATCCCTTGCACAACCAGAAACTAAAATGTATACCTACCACGGTCTTACAAAACATAAACTTTTGGTTACATCTTAAATGTATAGTACCTATAACCTCCTTGCATGACGCATAAACATTTAAACATATTTAATTTGCACTGTTCCTAGATAAGTGCGTCGAACGATGCGTTAGTAAGTTTGTAGAATAGTCTATAATTGTTGCATAGATCCCTGCATAACTTTTTTCATGAACGCAGGGGCGTTCGGCTCGTGCTGCATTTCGCCCAAGACTGAAATGGCCTTCCCGCGCGAGCCACACATACTATTTTTTGTCACGCCCCTGCGTTCATGGAAAAGGTTATGCAGGGATCTATGCAACAATTATAGACTATTCTACAAACTTACTAACGACGCACTTATCTAGGAACAGTGCAAATTTAATATGTTTAAATGTTTATGCGTCAGGCCCGTGCGCAAGGGGGGGGTTTTGGGGGTTCAAACTCCCCCCATGGCCGAAAAAATGGTGTTTTTCATTTTTGATCTATTACGTATATGTCATATTTGCTAATCTTATTTGTAATAAATAATAATGTAATAGTAATAGTAATAATAGTACAATACTATAATAATATAATATAGTGTTGTCTTCACGTTTGCTGTTTATCGACATTCGTAATCGTTGCCGTTATCGATAAAATATAATGTCAATAAATGTATGAATATGAGTATGGAGCATTAGAGCATACACGTCACACAATAATATTTTATTTGACCGCAATTAGTAGAACACGAGATTACACGATAACGGATTTCGGGTATTTTAAAAGTTGTTTATAATCATAGTTCATACACAACGATTGTAAGCTCACAGTAGTTGAAAATTTATAAATATTTTACTATCAAAAGGTAAGAATTGAAAATTTAGTACTATGCTGTCCATAAGTTAAGCTTAGAATAATTATAAAAAAGTTTGAGGATTATTCAATTTAAAAAAATTTACGAGTGTTTAAAGTTGTAATTTTAATTTGAAGTCAAAAATACACGTGTAAAATTACGTTTTACTAATAAATAATTTTCGATTTTTGTTATTTTTAAAAAATTACTAAACGTAAGATCTTGAAGCCCATCATAGGTACTTACAAAATTAATAATAAATATAAATATGTTATAATACTATTTGCTGATTATTGATGTATCTATGTTTTACATTTTTTTTTCAAAACACCCCCCATTCTAAAATCCTGCGCACGGGCCTGTTATGCGTCATGCAAGGAGGTTATACTATACATTTAAGATGTAACCAAAAGTTTATGTTTTGTAAGAACCGTGGTAGGTATACATTTTAGTTTCTGGTTGTGCAGGGGATACGCGCCCGGCGGCCAGCACTTTTGGGGATTTCCTCTTTTCCGCCCGGCACTTTTGGGGATTTCCACTTTTCCGCCCGGCACTTTGGGGATTTCCACTTTATCACCCGCTGGACGGAAAAAGGACGCTTTCGAACGCTTCAACCGTGGTCGAAAACCAAACTTTCGGTGCAGGCGTGACAAAAAATGTATTGATTTTATAATGATGTGTGTTTTTTTTTTTGTGTTTGACGACAACATTTGGAGTAGTAAGAATGCTCCAATTTTTGACTTCAGCCCCTTTTTGAATAGGAAAATTCATTTAGTTGGTACTTTGCGAGATCAAAAGTAAACATTTTCAAACGGTTTTCAAAAAAATCGAGAAAAACAAAAAGAAAAACGGTAATTTTACGAAAAACCATTTTTCGACAAAATCGATTTTTTGATTTTGCTGTAACTCAAAAAACAATCATTGTAAATACTTGAAATTTTCACC
Source organism: Schizaphis graminum (assembly GCA_020882235.1). NCBI lineage: Eukaryota > Metazoa > Arthropoda > Insecta > Hemiptera > Aphididae > Schizaphis > Schizaphis graminum. The sequence continues at coordinate 93,579,924 of CM037032.1, forward strand.
AAATGTTTATATTATGGTAATCTTTACAGTTAAATTTTCAAAATATTTTGACCATTTTTAAACTACTTATAGACAATTGAAATTTTCGACTTTTCTAAGTTTTAGATTCTGAATGGAGTGAAAAATGTATTGATTTTATAATGATGTGTGTTTTTTTTTTTGTGTCTGTCGACAACATTTGGGGAAGTAAAAATGCTTCGAGTGAGTCGGGAAAAACCTTAAAAAAATGACGGAAAAACGGGAATTTTTACGCAAAACCAGTTTTCGCCCAAATCGAATTTTTTATTTTGCTATAACTCAAAAACTAATAAATTTAAATACTTGAAATTTTCACCAAATGTTTATATTAGAGTTTTCCATACACAGTTAAATTTTCAAAGAATTTTGACTTTTTTTGAGCTATTTATAAACAATTGAAATTTTTAATTTTTTTTAGTATTTTTTTTTAAAATAACGATAAAATTTTTTTGGCCGGCCAGAAAGTCTTGAAAATTTAATACAAGGTTTCTCATAAGTTGTTCTTAAAGTGATAAAAAAAAATCCGAAATCGTTAGTCACAGATTTTTTTTATAAGTGCTTAAAGTTCAAATTTTTACGAAATATGTCAAAATTGCGAAAATTTGCAAGTAATCTTGTGGTTGAAAAATCGTAAAATTTTTTTCTTTTATGACTAAGTTTTGAAAATTTGATACAAGGTTCTCCATACATTTTCCTTCAATTATCTGTAAAAAAAACTATACAGGATTCAGACAAAAAATTTTTATGAGTGTTTGAAATTTAAATTATCACAAAACCGCGTTAAATAACGGTTTAGCCTCAAACGATTTTTGATATTTATAGTTATTCAAACAGTATAAGTCGTAAATACTTGAAAATTTTACCAGTTATTTAGATTACCATTTTCTTTACGTGATTTGATTTTCAAAATATTTTGACTTTTTTTGAGCTATTTATAGACAACTGAAATTTTCAATTTTTTTTTATTTTTTTTTTTTATAAATGTTGATAAAAAAAATTTAGCTGGGACAAATTACTTGAAAATTTAATTGAAGGGTCCACATAACTTGTTCTAACTCTCATTCAAAAATTATAAAAATACATAGGCACAATTTTTTTTTATTAGCATTTGAAGTTCAAATATTGACAAAAATTCGTCAAAATCATTAATATTTTTCACTATTTGATAGTTAAAAAATTATAAATATTTTACTATCAAAAGGTAAGAATTGAAAATTTAATACTATGCTGTCCATATTATGTTAAGCTTAGAATAATTATAAAAAAGTTTGAGGATTGTTCAATTTAAATAATTTTACGAGTGTTTAAAGTTTTAATTTTAATTTGAAATTAAAAATACACGTGTAAAATAACTTTTTACTACTAAATAATTTTCGATTTTTAAAAAATTACTAAACGTAAAATCTTGAAACTTTTACTTAAATGTTTGAATTTGTTTCAAAATAGAATATATGATAATATTTAAATATAATATATCCTAGAGTCTAGACTGATAAATCATCTCCGTTCAGAATCGTTTTTCGTATACAATGATACCTATCATTGCATTCAAATTTAACCTGCCTTAGTCCGAGGTCCACCCCACCCCCTAATGTACAGCAGAGAGATACTCACCTACCCGCTTTTTTTTTTTTTCTTCAAATGCCGATAAATAATTTTGGGTGGCCAGAAAATCTTGAAAATTGAATACAAGGTTTCTTATAAGTTGTTCTTAAAGTGATAAAAAAAAAAATCCGAAATCGTTAGTCACAATTTTTTTTTATAAGTGCTTAAAGTTCGAATTTATACGAAATATGACAAAATTGCGAAAATTTGCAAGTAATTTTGTGGTTGAAAAATCGTAAAATCTTTTTCTTTTATAAATAAGTTTTGAAAATTTGATACAAGGTTCTCCATACATTTTTCTTCAATTATCTGAAAAAAAACTCTACCGGATTCAGGCAATAATTTTTTATGATCGTTTGAAATTTAAATTTTTACAAAACCGCGTTAAATAATAACGGTTTAGCCTCAAACGATTTTTGATATTTGTTATTATTCAAACAGTATAAATCGTAAATACTTGAAAATTTTACCAGTTATTTAGATTACCATTTTCTTTACGTGATTTGATTTTCAAAATATTTTGACTTTTTTTGAGCTATTTATAGACAATTGAAATTTTCAATTTTTTTTTATTTTTTTTTTTATAAATGTTGATAAAAAAAATTTAGGTGGGACAAATTACTTGAAAATTTAATTGAAGGGTCCACATAACTTTTTCTAACTCTCATTCAAAAATTATAAAAATACATAGGCACAATTTTTTTTTATTAGCATTTGAAGTTCAAATATTGACAAAAATTCGTCAAAATCATTAATATTTTTCACTATTTGATAGTTAAAAAATTATAAATATTTTACTATCAAAAGGTAAGAATTTTAATTTTATACTATGCTGTCCATATTATGTTAAGCTTAGAATAATTATAAAAAAGTTTGAGGATTGTTCAATTTAAATAATTTTACGAGTGTTTAAAGTTTTAATTTTAATTTGAAATTAAAAATACACGTGTAAAATAACTTTTTACTACTAAATAATTTTCGATTTTTAAAAAATTACTAAACGTTAGATCTTGAAACTTTTACTTAAATGTTTGAATTTGTTTCAAAATAGAATATATGACAATATTTAAGTATAATATATCCTAGATTGACAAATCATCTCCGTTCAGAATCGTTTTTCGTATACAATGATACCTATATCATTGCATTTAAATTTAACCTACCCTAGTCCGAAGTCCACCCCACACCCTAATGTACAGCAGAGCGATACTAACTTACCCGCTTTTTTTTTGTTTTTCTCAATTTTTTTGAAAACTGTTGGAAAATGTTTACTTTTCAACTCTATATATACTAAGGATATCCACTTTGCCATCGGAAACCACCCCCAAAGTTTGAAATTGAAGTATTATTTCGACTAGTTATGCTGTACACACGACACAAAAAAAAACAAAAAACACACATCATTGTAAAATCAATACATTTATCACACCGTTCAGAATCTAAAATATATAACCCTGCGTAGGTCACATAGGTACCTAGGAAATCGATAGTCGCGTGGATTACAATTGTAATCCATTTTTTTTTTTGGTTTTTTTGTTTGATAGGTTCTAAGTTTTTATTGAAGATTTAAATTATATTTATATACCTGCAAGTACATAATACTGATAATTATCGTGAGATGAAGAAAAAATGTTTATTTTTATTTTTTACCTTAAAATATGAATTTTAACTTAATGAAAATTAATAATAATTTATTAGAATTTGTTTTCTTAAATTTTAATGCTATTCAATATTATTAAATTCTTATAATATTCCTATATAAACATATTTATATTTAATTATTTTACATATACCTTAGCTCTCTACAAAAAAAAATTATAAAAAAACAAGGATAGTTTATGATTTTTTACATTTTAAATCTTTTAATAATAAAAAAAAAATACATTTTTATTCAGTTGAATTATTTTAAGTTGATTCCTCGCTTTTTTCTTGATCACAACACCCAATCAGTGCTTGAATTGAAGGTTTACCTGGGGGAACGGAGTCCTCCTTTTTTTTTTTAGGATACCCCTTTTATTTATTTGAAACGGAACGCTGGAAACGCAACATTTTCTGTAGTGAATTTGTAAATCATCAGTTGTTTTTCTGATACAAAATATATCTACAACCTATAGCCATAATATTTGTATATTTGTATCGACTATGAAAAAAAATTGGTTTATAATAATGGGTAATTAATATAATTAGTCGTTAGGCTGCGGTGACCACACCTATTGAACTTTTTTCTATGCGACCGCTGCGATTCTAGATATTGTGTACGTGACTACTTTCACTTTTATTATAATAATATGTGAAAGAAGATGTCAAATATCTATGAGTGTTTTTTCAACAAATTTTACACTAATTCACTTTTAACATCGATTGGTCACAGTTGAGTTAAATGCTCATATTTTATAGGAAATCTATAAAAAAAAAAATATTCATAACTAGGTAGGTGCTTATACATAATACACTTAACTAAACGAACGTGGATAAATGTATTACTAAAAAAGATCTTGTATAATAGACAATTATTATACGTTACAATTACAATTTTACAAACACTACCAAAAAGAAAAAAATTACGTTTTCAGTCACTGGAACTGCCACAGCCATATATGCTCGCTAGATCCGACGTACCTACTCGTGACTTGTCATTTTTGCGGAACGTAACCCGCCGTAGCTCTACGCATATGTCGACAATGACGACAACGCACAGGGAAACGAGATTTTACAAATATACATTCTGTTTGGGAATAGTATATTGTGTGGCAAGGGCAGGAAGTGAGCCACACATACTATTTTTTGTCACGCCTCTGCGTTCATGGAAAAGGTTTTGCAGGTAACGCACTTATCTAGAAACAGTGCAAATCAAATATTTAACTGTTTAAATGTTTATGCGTCACGCAAGGAGGTTATACTATGAGTATAAGATGTAACCAAAAGCTTATGTTTTATATAGACCGTGGTATACATTTTAGTTTCTGGTTGTGCAGGGGATACGTGCCTGGCACTTTTGGGGATTTCCTCTTTTCCGCCCGGCACATTGGAGATTTCCTCTTTTCCGCCCGCTGGACGGAAAAAGGTTGCTTTCCAGAGCTTCAACCGTGATCGAAAACCAAACTTTCGGTGTAGGCGTGACAAAAATATTGTTGAACACTTGCGAATAACGTATTCCTACGAATGTCTGTTTATTGCGTAACACGGAAACAGTAAAAATAAAATACGCATAACGCAAATATTTAATACAGATTTGACGATCAGTGTTGTACTAACGTAAAAATAAAATAAATTAAAATATATTAAAAATTAAAGATAAATACAATAAAGGACACAAGCCTTGAATAAATGTCTGATCTGTGGAACCCTTTCCCTACACTGGCTACACTTATAAGTGCTGAAAACTATATTTATCTATCAGATGTAAATATTAAAATTATTTAAATTTACGCTATTACCTTCCCTTGATAATTGGAGGGCTCTCGAGATCGTGATTCGAAAAAATTTATTTTTTTTTTTAGGATACCCCTTCTATTTATTTAAAACATAACGCTGGAAACGCAACATTTGCTGTAGTGAATTTGTAAATCATCAGTTTTTCTGATGCAAAATATACCTATAACCTATAACGTTGTAATAACACAAAAATAAAATAAATAAGAAATGAATAGTAAAATGGCTATAGTATGAGTTATCTAAATTTTAAAGTGACAAATACAAGGGACACAATAAGCCTTGAATAATTGTCGGATCTGTGGAACTTTTTTCCTACACTTATAAGTGCTGGAGAATATAGTTACCTATCAGATGTAAATATTAAAATTATTTAAATTTATGCTATTACCTTCCTCCTGATGGCTTTCGAGATCGTAGTAATAAAACGTATATAAAAGCAGAATAAGACAAATTAACGCAAATAAAATGATGCTCATGCACCTTACTTTATTTGCAGTTGAATTCATTAATCTGTAGTTGTCTTAATAAAATTAAAAAGTGTGAAACACACGGATCCAAATAAAAAACAACACTGAAGTATTTCGTTGAAATTAAAATGGTCCAGTTGTCGCTCGCGGTCAAGAGTTTTCTTCCATTCCTATTCCATTATTGCTCTATTCGTATTAATATTAATGTTTTAACTTTAAATTTAAATTTCTAAACTGTTGGATTGTAATAATATTGCTTTAAATTTTTATTAAGTTTTGACATTGTTGTATATGTTTACATGTTGTGATTTATTTTTTGCTTAATTTCTAATTTTACATGATATTAACTTATTGGCTAAAGCTATATTTGTTTTAAAATTAATTTATTACAAATAGCCTTATTTTTTATATCTAATATATATATATATATATATATATTTACTTTCTGAGTAGGTACTAATGAGATATGGTTAATTTTATGATTATAGGAGTCTGCCTATAATTTTAGGCTTCTTTTTTTTTCGTTTTGTATTTTATTAGTTTATTTATTGTTTATTCGTTTATTTTAGTATTATTCAGATTTGATTTATGAATATGAATATCCTTTTTTTATATACTTATATTTACCTACTTAACTTAGGTTATTTTTACATTTTTTTTTTTTTATATATAATGCAATAATGCATAAACATTTATTATTTGAACTTATATTAACTTAAATTAGGTAATTTTTTACATTATTTTTTTTTTTATATAATACATATTTTATTATTTGAACTTATATTCAAATAAGAATTAGGTTATTTTACATTATTTTTTTTTTTATATATAATGCATTAATGCAACTGACTTAAATTAAGTAATTTTTACATTATTTTTTTTTTATATAATGCATTAATGCATACACATTTATTATTTGGACTTATATTAACTTAAGAATTAGGTTATTTTTACATTTTTTTTTTTTTTTTTTTTTGATGCAATAATGCATAAGCATTTGTTGTTTTAGCTTCTATTAACTTAACTTAGGTTATTTTTACATTTTTTTTTTTTATATATAATGCAATAATGCATAAACATTTATTATTTGAACTTATATTAACTTAAATTAGGTAATTTTTTACATTATTTTTTTTTTTATATAATACATTTATTATTTGAACTTATATTAACTTAAGAATTAGGTTATTGTACATTATTTTTTTTTTATATAATGCATTGATGCAACCGACTTAAATTAAATAATTTTTACATTATTTTTTTTTTATATAATGCATTAATGCATACACATTTATTATTTGAACTTATATTAACTTAAATTAGGTAATTTTTTACATTATTTTTTTTTTTATATAATACATTTATTATTTGAACTTATATTAACTTAAGAATTAGGTTATTGTACATTATTTTTTTTTTATATAATGCATTGATGCAACCGACTTAAATTAAATAATTTTTACATTATTTTTTTTTTATATAATGCATTAATGCATACACATTTATTATTTGGACTTATATTAACTTAAGAATTAGGTTATTGTACATTATTTTTTTTATATATAATGCATTGATGCAACTGACTTAAATTAAATAATTTTTACATTATTTTTTTTTATATAATGCATTAATGCATACACATTTATTATTTGGACTTATATTAACTTAAGAATTAGGTTATTTTTACATTTTTTTTTTTTTTTTTGATGCAATAATGCATAAGCGTTTGATGTTTTAGCTTCTATTAACTTAAATTAAGTTATTTTTAAATTTTTTTTTTTTATATATAATACATTTATTATTTGAACTTATATTAAAATAAGAATTAGGTTATTTTACATTATTTTTTTTTATATATTGCATTAATGCAACTAACTTAAATTAAGTAATTTTTACATTATTCTTTTTTTATATAATGCATTAATGCATACACATTTATGATTTATTATTTGGACTTATATTAACTTAAGAATTAGGTTATTTTTACATTTTTTTTTTTTTTTTTTGATGCAATAATGCATAAGCATTTGTTGTTTTAACTTATACTGACATAAATTAAGTAATTTTTACATTATTTTTTTTTTATATAATGCATTAACGCATACACATTTATTATTTGGACTTATATTAACTTAAGAATTAGGTTATTTTTTTTTTTTTTTTTTTGATGCAATAATGCATAAGCATTTGATGTTTTAGCTTCTATTAACTTAAATTAGGTTATTTTTACATTTTTTTTTTTTTTTTAATTAATAGTTGTACAAATAATCATTAACTTTTTTTATATGTTAGGTTATTACATGTATATATATTTTTTTATCGCTTATATTAATTTCATTGTTAATAGCTTAAATGGGGATTATTGGTTTTTATTGACGGTTATCTGTGTGCGACAACTTTACCGTTATTTATTTAATAAAATTATAAAATATACAATTATAATCAACTATGATATGTGAGCGTATCATTACAGTAATACAGTGTTCGCGTAAACGCAACAAACCAACCACTCACGCACTGCCCGAACGGTGTCAAACTTATATTATAGGCCACGTAACAAAGCCAAGGTCGAATTTTGTTTGTGCATATACCAGAGCTTGAGCTAAAGTTAGAACTGCGAATAAGTATGAATATAGATATGAATAAAATCACTATTTAATAATACGAGTACAAGCAATGTAATGTGCAGGCAACATATTATGTTAAAGATAAAAAAATATAGATACCAGATGCCTTCCCTAATCGCGCAAGTCTGCCCGGGGTGGGTCTTGCTACAACAGAGGACAGACAGTGAATGTCAATGTTGGTCGTTTAGCCGGGCCGATTCATTAGCGATTACATAAGACTGGCATCGTATTTTGTGACAGATAAGAAGAAACCGTAGAAACCCCAAAAGTGCAATCACCGATAAACGCACAATTTAAATAAAAGTTATTATAAGAATAAAATAATTGTAAGAATAATAAAAATTAAAAGAATCTAGAACCTTATCCGTGCATCCCCCCCACACCGAACGGAAAAATCCCCCTCTCTCGGACAAAAAATTAAAAATTAAAATATTAAACAATTATTTATTATGTACAAACTTTTCACGGGATTTTAAGACTTTTCCAGAGTTTTTTTCCAACTCGTTCTTTTCGTATTCGCGTAGTTTGCGTCTTTTGAAAGCCGTGCGTATATACGAATTTTTTGCCGTTTGTGTTCATAGCGGTTGTGATCGCGGTAACGAGTACGGTTCATACCCACTTTGCCGAATCCCAATTCGCCGACAACTTAGTTTGCCAACAAATATACCGGTTTAAAAATATTTTTAAAATATTCCCATTTCGCCGACAGTTTAATTTTCCGACGTCTTGGTTCACCAACAAATTATTAATAAAGTTTCAATTTTTCCGATTCGCTGACAGTGAATGGTACATTTAAATTCACCCCCAAATTATTTATGCAAATATACACATTATACATTGTTTTGTAATAGGTGTTATAGTGCCAATGGTTATGGTATGTTATTATTTCAAAAATTAATATATATATAAATATTAACATATTATATAAATATTTACCTATTTTATATTCATATTTTTATACATTATAATATATTAAATTCATATATTTATTTATATTTAATTTTATGCTCTTTTACCGAATAAAAGCAATAATACTTATAAGAGAATGTTCAATACAATTAAAGAAACTGCCTTGAGAAATGATTTGGCTTTTAAACTAAAAACATTTCAAATCGATTTTGAAATAGGAATGGTTGTTGCCAAAAAAGATTTATTTGGATATTACACAGAAATAAAAGGATACCTTTTTCATTTTGGGAAATCTATAATATGGCGTCAAGTACAAAAATTTGGATTAGTGCAAGTTTATTATACACAATGATGAAGTAAAAATACTGTTCGAAGAATATGTGCCGTAGCTCTATGTATAAAAAGACATACGCAGTTAACGTGTTAATCTGTCTGTGAGTTCCTATCCGTTCCGGAAGTTGGATATCATATTGGCTATGCTATTCCTGTCAAGTGATGCTCGAAATAAATCAATTGATGTTGTATTGTACCAGTTACGGAGACTCTTCAGCCAAGATATACGTCTCCTTCCGACACTTCTTTTTCCTTCTATCTTTCCTTGTAATATAACTTATAAGCAGTAGTATATTGTATCGTTGATTATTTCTTAAAATGTGTCCAAAGTATTCCAGCTTCCGATTTTTTATTGTAGTTAACAGTTCCTTCGGTTTACCCATCCTTTCCAGTACCAATTGGTTAGTAATTCGATCTGTCCATGCAATTTTCAGCATTCGCCTATACAACCACATTTCAAAGGCTTCAATATTTTTGCATGTTAACTCTTTTTTTTATTTTCGCACATAGGATCGCGGACGCCGATCGATATACCTACGTGATATTTACTCTATTGTTATTGATTAAATGTATATGTGTAGGTATAATATACGTTTGATTCGAAGCCCATTGGTCGATGTACAATACTGTTTTTATATTCAATAAATTGCATTATATACCTATTTATATTATTTTTGTTGTTATCCGTCGATAGCTAAACTTTTACGTCATACATATATCTTCAACCATGGGTAGTACTGTATACCATAAAAGCGTTTCTCGACGACGTTTGTGTCGCAGAATACTGTATTCATGTACATGGGTGTATTGGTGTATATATGTAATAATACATGATAAGTTTTTTGTAGGTATACTGATGAGTTATTAATAACATGTTATATATCTTTATAAATCGTAATTTAAATTATAATGTCATTGGATGATGTGTAATAAATAAATAAGTGTTTCTTTATTTTAAAATATTTTTATATAATAAATTTAATGATTTTTGAGGATTATGGGTCATGGGTGGCTGAAGGTGATGTGGGGAGGGTTTGCTCCACAGTCTGCACAGTAATGTGATATTACATTTTGTGTGGAACGCTCGTTCATCCAACATCCACTGAGTCCCCTTTCTAGTTTTTTTCCAAATCAAGCACTGCACCCAATGCATTTCAAATGATCTGGACACACCCATATAAAACAACATTCTCATGATTTCCTCGTACTTTGTTTTTTAATAATCATAATTAAAAACTAAACTAAAAATAAACGTGCGTGAAAGATCGCGCGGCATACACTGGTAATCCAACAAACTTTGAACTCCAATAACAACGACAACTTCTGCGACCCTTATTCGAAAACGCGGCGCATCCGAGTTGGGTCCCAAATTTATAATTGCTACACTAGTTGGGTCCCGAATTATTTTAGGTACTACACTAGTTGGGTCCCGGATTTTTGTGGGTACTATACTAGTTGGGTCCCGGATTTTTATAGTTACTACACTATAGTTGGGTCCTAAATTATTTTAGCTACAATAGACTAGATCTTGAATATTTTTTGGGAAGTACTACACTATACTAACATTTTCCTTCCCATTTTAACAGACTTAGGACTGTCTATGATCTATTTAAACCATAGGTATATGGTTAAAAATGTTTTTTTACATATTAATATTATATATTTATATTTTTTTTATATTATAAACGTATAAGTACTTTTCATGTACTTTTCAATTTAATAAAATTGTATTAATATTATTGTATAATATTTTAAATTATTATAATATTTTTACTAACTATCAATTACTTATACTTTAGCATTTTAGATTCTGAACGAAGTGAAGAATGTATTGATTTTACTATGATGTGTTTTTTTTTTTTTTTTGTGTCTGACGACAACATTTGGAGCAGTAATAATGCTCCGATTTTTGACTTCAGCCCCTCTTTGAATAGGAAAATTCATCTAGTTGGTACTTTGGGGGGTCAAAACATTTTCAAATAGTTTTCAAAAAAATCGAGAAAAACAAAAAAAAAAGTGACAGAAAAACGGCAATTTTACGAAAAACCACTTTTCGACAAAATCGATTTTTTGATTTTACTGTAACTCAAAAACGAATCATTTTAAATAATTGAAATTTTCACCAAATGTTTATATTATGGTTATCTCTTTACAGTTATATTTTAAAAATATTTTGACCATTTTTAAGCTATTATACTTATAGACAATTGAAATTTTCTAAGTTTTTTTTCTTCTAATGCCGATAAAAATGTTTTGGGTGGCCAGAAAATCTTGAAAATTTAATACAAGGTTTCTTATAAGTTGTTCTTAAAGTGATAAAAAAAAATCCGAAATCGTTAGTCACAATTTTTTTTTATAAGTGCTTAAAGTTCGAATTTATACGAAATATATCAAAATTTAAATTAAATTTCATACTCTCATTAAGCGTATGTTGCCAAATACTTTTTTTTATTAATAAACAGATACTATAAAGTAACTATAGTAATATATATAGTAACTATACTATTTGTTTCAAAATAGAATATATGACAATATTTAAATATAATATATCTTAAACTGACAAATCATCTTCGTTCAGAATCGTTTTTCGTATACAATGATACCTATCATTGCATTCAAATTTAACCTACCATAGTCTGAGGTCCACTCCACCCCCTAATATACAGCAGAGCGATACCCACTTATCCGCTTTTTAATATTTAAAAAAAAAACTGTAAAAAAACATTTTTAACCATACCTGTGGTCTAAATAGATCATAGACAGTCTGTTAAAATGGGGATGAAAATGCCAACAACAAAATGAAACTAGTGCAATACCTATAATAATTCGGGACCCAACTAGTATAGTACCTTTAAAAATCCGGGACCCAACTAGTATAGAACCTTTAAAAATTCGGGACCCAACTAGTATAGTACCTTTAAAAATCTGGGACCCAACTAGTACACTACCTGCGATTAGCCCCTAATATTCGGGACCCAACTCGGATGCAGCCCGAAGGGCGTCATTCATTTGGGCGAATAACCCAAAATTTACCTGAGTAGAGTAGATATCATTTGGGCGAGAAATTAACTGATCGTTTAGGCGAATTAATTTATGAATTATATAGGGATATATAATACAGGGAATAATAAGGAAGTAGCATACTTACCTACCTATACAATAATTTTTATATTCGTATTTACTATACAATGTATTCAACTCAATATTATTATTATATCGTTTCGGCTGATTGGTGATAACTATTTATAAATTATAACTTTATAAAAATTAATTCTATCAACACAAAAAATCTATATTAGGTACGTAAAAATACTAAAGAAAAACAAAACTATACATTAAAATCATGGGAAGAATATCAAACCAGAACATTAACAATAATCGATTACATTAAAAAAAATGGGCATGAGATATCATGCTAATTGTTAATTATTATAATTAATTAGGATTTTTAATACAATATATTATTATGATAATATTTATATAAGAATATAATAAATTTTATTAAACAAATGGGCATATGAGATACCATGCTAATAAAAAAATTTAGTTAAGATAATAACAATACAATGCATTTTTTACCATATCAATTAGAGTTAGCTGAGAGTCCTAAGTCTCTAAAAATTCATTTTTATAAAAATATATTTACAACTCGCCCAAACGATATATTGAATAAATTAGAGTCCCGTGTAAATTTCGCCCAAATGATATGTATAAATTCGCCCAAACGATATATTATTTTGGGTCATTCGCCCAAATGAAAACCGCCCAGCCCGAAAACGAACTAATTTTATTAAGCCATAATATGTCATTCGAAGGTATTGAAAAGATGAAATAATTCCACTGGTTTTCAAAATACGAAAAAAAAAATTTATTTTTAGATGGATTACATAGCAATCCGAGGGACCTGCGCAGGATTATCATGGAAATTTTAATGTTAATCCAGTTTTTAATAAAATCAATTTTATTATTTTGTTATGAATCAAAAATTTATAACCGTACATAGATATAAGTACATTACATTTTCACCAAATGTTTATTTAAGCATATTTCCTATAGGTACCAGGTATAATTTTAATAATATTTTAACTCAAAAATAAAAAAACAATACAGGTATTTCAGTACTTTGGTATTTATAAAAATAAATACCTAGGTATATTTATGTGGTGGGTTTGGAATGTAAACTGCTGAGAGGTAAAATAATATTGTTTGACTTTTAAAGTTCTAAAAATTTGTTTTTACATTTTATTATCTTTTACTTTTTTTTAATATTTATTCGATATTTTAAATTTAATACTACTAAATTAGTTAAGTATAATTTCATACAAATGTAGATTAGAACTTCAAAAAAATGAGGTAACAAACAGATTATATTATAATGCCATAATGGTTATTTGCAAGTGGTTAAGCATAATTAAATATTGCATTCACAAGGTATTATACAAATTTATATTGTAGTAGAAGTCACTCACATATTTTCTGTCGATTCTTTGCAGCGAACTTTTTTACTAGGGTGTTATGTTTATATGTTTTTCTTCCACTAGATTTTTTCTAAAACATTTTTATCGATTACCAACTACATAGCTGTGTACATATTTTCAGCACTATCTCTTTAAAATGTTTTTATTGTATTACTTTATTTGAACCAGATATTATTTTCCCGCCATTTATTATGACGCTATCATGATATTTTTTCTAAATAATATTATCATATTGTGTATATCATGTGTTATTATTATCAACAAGCTATATTTTTTTAATTTAAAATGTTGATAACATAAAGAAATCTAAAAAAATTAAAATTATTCAACAATAAATTGACGATGAAAATTTAATTTTTAGTATTTACATGTTATTTATGTTTTTTTGTTCCAACGCATCCATACAATTTACTTTTGATGTAATTATTATTATTAATCGTGTATCCTTTACTTAAAACAATAAATAATGAACAATGGTTTTTATTGTGCCTATCACTCTAAAAATAATTCGACTAGGTTTCAAGGATATATCATTACGTTACCAGTAAGTCACAAGTTTACGACGCAATTGATATTTTATATTATTTAAACATAAATTGTAAATATAGTTAATAATTTTTCCAAATAGTAACTACAAATAATAACTGAAAAATTCTGAAACTCAGGTAAAAACAAAATATCAAGTCACAATTGTCTACCAACTAGCTCTTTTTATTTATTTTTAGTAATCTTGTATTTTTTTTAATAGTTCCTTGTATATCCTTTATAAGATATATCTTTCAGTTTTAACAAATAGAAACTTCATTCTGTCATTGACTTACAATATTAGTATCCTTAAATCATTTTCTTTTGTTTATAAGTTACACAACGTTATTCTCATAGCAACCATGATTTATTTTTACTCTCTGAAAGTATTTTTTTATGAGTTATGTTTATCTTTGTTTTATTTAACATTTATACATTTAAATTTATTTACAATAACATACCTTTATACATACCTATAAATTAGTTTTATGTTTAAAATATTTAAGTATGTTTTGTTTTTATTAAAAAAATTGTTTTTATTTATTTTTTATCCAATAGATCAACAAAACAAAATTTGTCTACATATTATGAGACATTAAACCTGAAACCAGGATGTACAAAAAAAGAAATACGCAACTCATTTATTAAACTATCTAAATTAGTAAGTATTTACTTATCTTTATTTTAAATAGAATTACACAATTTACTTTTGATATAAATATTGTTTGTATATTGTAGAACCATCCAGATGTCTGTGGTCCTTCTTCTAATGATAGATTTGTACGTATCAATGAAGCATATAATGTACTAATAGATGAAAACAAGAAAAAATTATATGATGAAACACTAGTATACAGTAAAAATAACAATCCAATTTATTATCATTACCGTGAACGTCAAAATAGGTAAGACAAAGAGCAATGTATAACAATTCTAATACTACAGTAAACTAATGATAATAATAGATGAATATTTAATTATATTTTTAATAAAAATTTATGTCTGCCTATTTTGTTTAGTGGAAATTGGAAAAATGAGTACAATAATCCAAATAATCATTGGTTAGCATCAAATATTGCTATAGCAGGTGTCTGTCTTTCAATACTACTTGTTGGATCTTTAATACGATATAATGGCGTAAAGTATGTACATAATATTGTTATATTTTAGTAATTAATAATCAAATCTATTCTTTTTAGTTTATAACCATATAATGTACTAAGATATTCAAGGATATTTGATAGTTAATGTAATTAGTATCTATTATCTTAATAGATTATAATATAATGATTAATAATTATGTTATTAATTAGATATATTAGTTTAATTAATTCAATATACATTCATAAAATATTATTGTATCTTATCAAACCATTTTTAAGTTCCTATGGAATCATAAAAATTAATTTAATAAGTAGTTATTGATTTTGTTTACTAACCAAAAACAATTATTTTCAATATTTTTTTTTTCCTAGAAAATCTGTCTTAATGCGAAGTTTATTGATGGATGAATCTGATGAACGTTTGTCCTTTTTAGAAGAACAAAAATTAATGAAAATTGATAAAACCAATGACGAGCTTGTAAAAATATTTGAACAAAATATTGCAAAAGAATATGGTTCTATTTTAAAAAAATAATTGTATGTTACCATGTATTATTTGTTTATAGTTTATTATTGTTAACTCTTTTATGTGTGTTTCAAATAAATTTGTTAAACATTTGCTTATATTAACGTCTTTTCTGTATTTATGATATTAGTTTCATAATATATTAGTTGTCACTGACAATAATAAAGTTAAAACAAATCCATAAATTCAAAATTATGTTTTATCTTTAATTAAATAAAAAACAGCTAAATCAGTAGCACATGAACAATTTTGAATTAGATATAAATATATTTTAAAGAAGAACATAAGGTACATCTTGAATCTTAATTGCATATACATATTTATAAATGAAATTCAGACCTACTTCTTAAAAATGTCTGGTTTTATGTCAAATACTACATTAATTATTATTATTTAAAAACTTCATGTATTACATTCACAATATAGCAGTTATTACTCATTATTTTCATAAATGGAAACTTTGGTTTTACAAAGCGACATGGGTTAAGTTGCTCAAAAAATAAATGACATATGACTTTCAAAAATGATTAGGAAAATAATATAAATTTTTATGAGTCTAATTATTCCTTTTTTAATAAAATATTTGATCATGTCTTTGATGAATTAATTATTTGGCAATTATAGATAAATCATATTTTTTTTTTATATAATTTAAAGTTCTAATTAAAATTATCATAATAATATTCATAATGTATTTTTAATATTCTTTAAACTTCATTATTTATCTTTTCATATCAATAAACCATAATTCATAGTTAAATTTTTTATTATAAGCCTTCAGTTAATCACACCTCCAGGTCCAACTTCTCTCAAAAGTAGTAAAGATAATAGAACTATAAAAGGTAAGTATTTGTATTCAATATTAATTTTATAAAGAAGATTCCTAATATTTAAATTAATATTTGATCCCTTGTCCCTCAAAACCTATCTATCAAATTATGAAATCATGCCTATCATGGTACACCTATTCTTATTTAGTTCATATAATTTAATTTTGAGTCAATAATTAATAATTTTACACTATATATTTTTTTATTACCAATATGACTAAAAAGTAAAAATAGTTAAGTAAATATTTTTCATCTCATAATTTATAAACAAAAAGGAACTAATTATTAAACTAAAATTTTAGTGGATTTTGGTTATAGTAACATACATTGATCAATAAAATATGGGTATGGAAAAATTATTATATTTTAATTGCTTATAATATATTAATATGTTTTTAAAATATTTATTTTTAGGATCAGAGTTAGATGAAATAGGTAACATTATAAATTATTAGTAACATACATGAGTAGATAGTTAACAAAAATATCAAGTTTCAGATTATTTTTATGCATATATAATAATTGTTATAGATTTATTAGACAGGTGTTTAATATTCATGATATAAATATTTAGTATGCTTTACACCTACTTCTTATATTACGAAATACGAGGTACCTACCCAACAGCATTGATTTTAAAATCAAAGGTAGTAACTACCTACTATAGGTGTTTAAGTATAGATAATGTACTAATAATACTTATAATAATCGTTAATCACTAATAAGCAGTGGTGGATGCTATTTTGTTAATAATAATAGTCCTAAAGTACCTACTTATTTTATACAATTTGGGGAAAAAATTAATAATTTGGTATTTAAACATAATTAAGCAATATAAAAATTAGATAGAAATCTTAGATACAATTATTGTATCTTGTATCTCGATACAATTATATATGAAGTATCGAGTATCTTGTACGCGATCTAGTATCTCGATACCTACTGCCTTTTTAGTATCTTGCCCTTGGAAATTATTTTTCAGTACCGATAAATCATAAAATATAGTTATATTATGTGATATATATCTGTGACACATACACATTGAATTGGATTTTACATCATCTGTATCTTATTACTTATTAAATATCCGTAATTTTACATGTATAGACTTATACTATTATTTATTATATATTAGGATTTAGGACATTATGTTATTAGTAAAATTATTTTTATTATATATTTATATAATTTTTAATGTAAAATTATTATTGATATAAAAATTATTATTTAATTGTTTTGTAATTTTATTGTATTGTGGTTATTATTGTAGTGTTGACGACAACGAGATTACGTAATGTTGATGTTGATTTGTTTTATTATTACTGTAATACTGTATAAGTGTCAATTTTAGATTCTGAACGAAGTGATGAATGTATTGATTTTACAATGATGTGTTTTTTTTTTTTTTTGTGTCTGACGACAACATTTGGAGCAGTAATAATGCTCCGATTTTTTACTTCAGCCCCTCTTTGAATAGGAAAATTCATCTAGTTGGTACTTTGGGGGGGGGGGGGGGAGGGGGTCAAAATTAAAATTTTAAAATTGTTTTCAAAAAAATCGAGAAAAACAAAAAAAAAATGACAGAAAAATGGCAATTTTACGAAAAACCATTTTTCGACAAAATCGATTTTTTGATTTTGCTGTAACTCAAAAATGAATCATTGTAAATACTTGAAATTTTCACCAAATGTTTATATTATGGTTATCTCTTTACAGTTAAATTTTCAAAATATTTTGACCATTTTTAAGCTACTTATAGACAATTGAAATTTTCGACTTTTCTAAGTTTTTTTCTTCAAATGCCGATAAAAATTTTTTGAGTCGCCAAAAAATCTTGAAAATTTAATACAAGGTTTCTTATAAGTTGTTCTTAAAGTGATAAAAAAAAATCCGAAATCTTTAGTCACAATTTTTTTTATAAGTGCTTAAAAAGTTCGAATTTATACGAAATATTTCAAAATTTAAATTAAATTTCATACTCTCATTATGCGTATGTTGGCCAAATACTTTTTTTATTAATAAACAGATACTATAAAGTAACTATAGTAACATATAGTAACTATACTATTTGTTTCAAAATAGAATATATGACAATATTTAAATATAATATATCCTAAACTGACAAATTATCTTCGTTCAGAATCGTTTTTCGTATACAATGATACCTATCATTGCATTCAAATTTAACCTACCATAGTCCGAGGTCCACCCCACCCCCTAATATACAGCAGAGCGATACCCACTTACCCGCTTTTTATTATTTTATTTGCCATATTTAATTAATATTTTATTAAAATGTATCGAGTATTTAGTATAGAGTATCTAGTATCACTATACTAACCCTGTAAACAATTAAACATACATTATTTTTTTTTAAATTGGCAAATTATTAGTAATTTTTTAAAAAAAAATACGAGGAACGGTGGGTGCTTCAGCTCCCGAGCACCCCCCCTAAATCCGCCACTGCTAATAAGAGTACAAAGACATGTTTAGGAATTGATAATGGTGGGTCAGATAACCTAAGTAAAACCTTGGAGAGTTAACCAGGAAAGTTTTTTCGAATCAACTATAATTTATTAAGTAGGTACCTAGATATTACTATTACACTACCTATTATACTATTAGAGAAATATAAATTAAATACACAATTGATAAATTACAAGGACAATTTACTTATTTATAAGTTTTTCAAAATTGTGGTTAGCTGTAGACTCCTTTCTCACTGTATTTACAGTTGACCATTAATACTAAACAATCATTCTATACTTAAAAGTTATATTAGCACTTGATGGCATTATGGTATTGTATTTGTACCTATTTTATTATTTATTTTTTAAAAACAACCCAGGGTTAGTAACATCCATATTGTGTTTATTATAGGTATTAGTAGATTAGTAGATACCTGTTTACAATTTATAAAATACATAAATATAACTTTTTTAAATTAAATTGTTATTTCAATATTTCATACACTGATCTAAATAACTACATATTTTTATTTATCTTTAATTTTTACCTTTTATGAGATTAATACATTCTAACAATTGGCAAAAATAAATATTAATGTTATTAATAGTTCGCCATTTTATGTTTAGATTTTAAATATTGACAAATTTATATTTTAGTTACAATTTTAAGCGTACACAGTACAAGGATAGGTAGGTGAAACCTACCTACATTTTTCTCAGGAACCTCTCATTCAAAAAAATATTTAGCTTTAGCAACGTAATCATTCTGTTGAGTATTAATTATTTTGAATATTTCTAACTTTCTATGTACCTATTTTAAATTTTGACATAATGATATCCTATAGTAAAATATAATAGAGATAAGTACTGCGATATAGACGTAAACATTCAAATATTTAGTTAGAGAAAGGTATTAATCAAACTTGAATCGGAAACATGTATTAGGACTAAAAAAACTGAATATTAATAAAAGGAAGGAACTAAATCGTAAATTGAGAAATGATCCTACACCATCCGTGTATTATATATATGCGAGAAGAACACACCTAACCTCGAGAATTGCAAAAGCTTCTATACTGTACTTATATACTTCTATGTTCTATAGTATATACATATATTGAGTAATGAGCCATGAGCGTTGAGCATTTATTTGATAGCTTTAAATGGATTTTGAGATATTATTTATGCATCTATAAAATCTAGGTTTGAACATTGAAGGTTTGGCTTATACTATAAAATACCTATCGATTTAGTAATCATTACACAATTTTGGACTACCTAATAGATTTTATAGAAAATTGGTAAAATTCAAAATTTATTTTGTGTCAAAAAGACCAATATTGAAACGTAATAATTTCCGATGGTATTACAATATATTCAAGCTTGAATTTCTCATTAATGTTTTTAAAAAGGTATTTAGAGGAGACGAGGATATTTACAACGAAGTTCTATTAAGATTTTGACGAAAATTGATGTTTGCTTGATATGGTTGATCGTCGCCCGTGAGGTTAGATAGATTATTCTCGTAATAATTTTAACGATAACTATGAAGCTAGACTACAATGCTTTTATTGAGAAACATACGTCATCGTCATAAAAAATTAATTCTCCTCTACTCGCCTTCAAATTATCTTCAGTCAATATCCTACCGTTACAATCAAACTTCTCAAATACATCAAAATGGCCAATATGTACAGTAAATATAATCTACTAAGAAATATAAAACAATAATTTAATCTATTATTTTAATTTTAAAATATACAATATGGTATATAAATTATTCCTACCTATTATATAACAAATAACGATGATTATCTAGTAAGTAGCTAGATTGCCAGATAGGTATATGAATATAACTAGTAAAGTGGTGAGGTAGCAATAAAGAAGCTGCTTGTATCTATCTATATATAATATAATACTAGGTTATATTAATCTATTTATATTTATTATTTATTTAGAGATGACTAAATATATGGTAAGGGTACCTACCTATAATAACAATAGAATAAACTAAGATGATATTTTTCTGATCTTTATTTAAATATAAAGTGCACATGTATATTGTGAATGGAACTTTTTTTCATAAAATGTGATTTCCATTCATACATTTTGGACTTGAAAAAATATATTTTTAACATCAATAAAAATGATTAACAAAACATCTATTTTTATATTAAATATAGTTATCACATTGTTCAAACATATACATAAAGCCAATAAAAACAGTTAAATACGAGAAACGCTGCAGGAAATGCAATACGACTGCGTTGATCGATCCATTGAGCGATCTCTTGTGGAGTTAATGTAAACAAACCTCCGCTACCGACAGTTTTATTATCGTTCAACGTTGGTACCCGGATACTAAAATTTTCAAGAGGTTCTGGATTGGTGCACACGGCAGAATCCAAATCACCAACAGTCAGTAAACTCCTCGATCTCTTTAAAAAAAAAGTCAAATAAAATCAAATTATATTTCTTTGTTATAGATTTATAGATAACTAAATATTTAAAGACTAATTGACTATAGTTACGTAGGTAATAGTATTATAACTTATAAGTAACAAATTGAAAAATATGGTAAAATTGTACACAAAATAGTGATTGATACTCTTATTTAATTTTTTGATAACATTTTAAGTTTGTTATTAAAGCGTAGATTTAATATAACTTTGTAGTTTATAGAGTTTTATAATTGTATAAGGCAAAATACGAGTACATTACTAGGGATGAAAAGTTATAGAAAATACATATTTTTTTCTATGTCTCCTATTTATAGCTTGGTGAACTAAAAATTTGTTCTATATAATTTAGTGAGTTCATATTTTTTTTTTTTATTAGTTTTTTTTTTGTTTTGCATATTTTGGTATTTTTGAAAAAAAATTCCATATTAATGATTTTTGTGCATATAAATGCATTTTTAGTAAATTTGTATTTATTTTAAATACAATTTATCTCATAAAAAAATAATTAAACACAAAACCTGTAATTTCATATATAGACTGTTACAATGAAAAAATGAAATAGGTACGTATAATTTGGAGATATGAAAAAAAATAATAATTAAATCTGAGTGTCACAATATCTACAAATATAAATATATTTTTTAGATTTATAGAAGTTTTTCCCATTGTAAAAATATTTATTCGGACAATCGTTGTCGTCTAGATGTTGAAAATGTTCAAATATTCAATGCAACAATTTTAATTTATTTACATAGATGCATTTATTTTTTTGGTTGTAAAATAATTTGGTAAATAATAATAATTTTTAAGTAAAAATATTAAATATTTAAAACAATTGTTATGAATATTTTTGATCTTTTTTATGCAAATGTCGTAAATTTTCCATTTTTACCTATCATCCTTACTCATTACCATTAATCAATATAATAAACAATCTTTGGAAGTTGATGTCCAATTAATATCATCGTTAAAGGATGATATTTATATCTATAATCTTTAATTAATTAAACATATGTACGTGAAATGGTAAATATGATTAGGTGTTGTTGAAAATCAATTGTGTGCCGATTGGGCTACATCCTACATTAATTAGTTTTAAGTTATGATTAGTTAAAAGTGAGTATAATGGTTATTGTATGACTACATTTCATGTTTTATAGAATGGCTGGAGTCTCTCCTCTGCAGTTGGTGTCATATTTCATATAGGTCACTGATACCAGTGGCGTACATAGGGGAGGGTGTTAACCCTCTTGTCCCGAAATTAATTCCTATATTATATGCCACTGATGGATACCTTATTGGATAGTTTGATAATTAATTGTTCAACATGTATCGCGCTCTAAACTCGAAAGTGGTTGCATATATGGATACGTGCGAATACAATATAATATGGTATTGGTCATGCAGTTTCAAATATCTTAGACAGATCGTATTAACGTCTACAGGTATAATAGATATATTAATATAAAATATACTTACATTTTCTCTTCTATTTAATTTTCCACTCGACACTGTAGGACTAGCACCAGAAACACCTCTGTCAATACCGCTGTCGACAGATATTGACTTACGTTGCATCTGAGGCGTTAATGTCGACTTAAAAATATGTTTACTATTGACTTTTTTCAGTTCCACGTTTTTTCTATTAAATAATACCATTTAAATTGTTAACATGAATACACTTTCATTGTACTTAATATGTAGAATATATAACATAAAATTGGATATAGGTAATACATAATAATAAGGTATATTTTACTTCCGTCTCCATATGGTGTTGACAAATGCAAACTCCACCAACGAACCGAATATGAATGCTGTGCACACAAGAAACCATATCTCAGTAGCTTTAATGTAAGAAACTTTTGGCAACGAGCTACCTATGTTTCTGGACAGTGTAATGAATGTTAACATTGTACTGGTACCTGCATTACATATACATTACATATCATACGGAAATTAATATTTTAAGATCAATGTATTTTGACAAAATATGTATTAGTAAAAAATGGGTATCTATCAGGTTAATAAAAACAATTTTAAATGACAAACGTTTAATATAGGTAGCTTTATTTACCTAATGTTGTGCGACCAGGTACTGCATTTGGGTCTAACCAAAATGATACCCATGATACAACTACAAGCATAATACTTGGTACGTAATAATCCATTATGTAGTGACCAACTTCGCGTTCTAATTCAAAGTTAACTATTAACTGACTATAGTTACCAGCTTTTGAAAAACAATAAATTAATATACTATTAAGTTGTATTTAAATAACATATTTTTCAATAAAACAAGTATATTTTAAAATAGGGTTAATAGGTTATTACAGTAGCGTACTTATAGACCTGAATTTTTTTGGAGGAGGGGGGGGCTTTAAGAACTTACAAGTACTAGAAATTTTAGTTTTCTTACAATAAATTAAAATTCAAAAATTTCGTACGCCACTGGGTTATTACATTTTTAATATATAGCAGTATAAATAGTATATTATATTTTATTAAATCAATAGGTAGCATAAGGTATGTTTTTACAAAACTATAAATATTTAAGTTCATTAATTCATTTGACCCGCTACTATAGATAAATTTATGAAACATCAAATAATGTAATGAACCACCTATCAGTAACGTGTCCAGGGAGTTGAAAGTTAGGGATTGTATATTTTTTTTAGCGGCTTTGTTTATAAATTATTAAACCATAAGCCATAAAACCCCTTATTTGTGTCTTTGGATTACCACAATTTACAAAAATTTAATACATTTAATGTATTGATACTTAATACTTATAATATATATCCCCCATTGAAAATTCCCGGGTACACCATTGGCATCTACGCGATATTACATTTTAATGGGATAACCTTTATTTTGACGGAAAGAGCGTATATTTAGCTGGTACTTTTAAGTCGCTATAGAAACTAGAAAATATTATTTTATTAAATGGATATTATACGTATGGGGTGTATTAACATTAAAAATGCATGTGTTCTATTTAGGTTATTATAATTATTAATCATTTATAATTGTAAAGTATGAATTAAAAAATTACCAAATTTTCCATAGTAATGTACATGTTCAACGGATAATGGAGAATATTCATTTTTTTTTAAGTGTTTATCTTCGCTTGTTGATAACAACGTATATTCACTGACTGTTGCGTCTGTCCAAATCGACACTAAATTGTATTCAGTCATTCGCAAATTGCTATTTAATATTGCAGGAGAATCGTGTTCCCACACCAATTCTAAATGAGTATTGTTGTAAGTCCCTGAAAATATAATAAAATCTACATGTAGACATGAATACAACATCAACGGCGTAAATAAAAGGTAAAAAACAGAATCAAATAGTCTACAAACAGCTTTCCAGTATCAAAGGACATGTTTGTTGATCAAATGGGAATTTTTGTAAATTCATCATGCATAATAATGAAACTTTTAACCTACAAACAAATATTTACTTAAATTAAATTACTATTATTAAGAAAAGTACAATTATCATGTTTTACGACCTAGCTGAATACAAAACTGTTCCATCCGGTTGAACCGTGACTAGTATGTCTTGGCGACCAGATCCCATTATGTTCGAATCGTGTTCATTGACGATGTAAACATGCGGAGTCCATACCCGTTCCTTAAGTTTGTTCTCGCCCTGTATAGAAGACTTGGAAGAAGAATGTACGAGCCGATCGTCCCGCCACCGATACCGTATCAATAAATGGGCCGTGAAATGCTGAATTTTCAATAAACGACTATTATAAGTTATTATTCGACATTCGTATACACAGTTATATTTATATTATCATATCAGAAGTGATAGTCGTATTATATAATAAATTACATTGACAACCGCTAAAGTATCAATTTAGGGTACTATTAAATCCGTTCATCCGAATTGTATGCCAAAAAACAAACATAAATTGGAATGTCCAAATCACATGCCACCTCTTAGATAGAGGTGTGCCCGAACTGCATGCGATCTAGGACACATCGCCGTCGCCACTTCACCGTTAAAAAATACCCAATAGGTTAAACAAATGTAAGTACTCATAAAAAACATAAACTCATAAATATTTAATAATAATAATTAATTTTAAGAATATATATTAATCAATGATCATTTTAAGTAGGTACAATAATATACATATAGGTCCATAACATTTGTCAATATTTAATAATAAATAATAATAAGACTTATTTTGAACACTATAATATACTATACACATTATCTTACATATTTTATAATAATATAATATTCGAAAATAATAAATTAATACAATTATAACTTCAGCATTATAGGTACCTACTACCTACATAACATTTGTCAATATTTAAAAATAATAATTAACTTTAAAGATATATTTTGATCATTACCCAGTAAACAAATATACATATATTACACGTATATACACGTATTTAACGAATAACCAAAGGTTCGTATACAGTGCTTGAATTGGGGAGTGGACGTGGGTGAGACGGAGTCCACCTTATTTTTAATTTTTTTTTTTAGCATACCCCTTCTATTTATTTGAAACGGAACGCTGGAAACGCAACATTTGCTGTAGTGAATTTGTAAATCATCAGTTTTTTCTGGTGCAAAATAAGCCTATAACCTATAGCCATAATATTTGTATATTTGTATCGACTATGAAAAAAAAATTGGTTAATAATAATGGGTAATTTATAAAATCAATCGTTTGGCTGCGGAGATCATACCTAGACCTTTTTTCTATGCGACCGCTATCATCCTAGATATTGTGAACGTGACTATTTTTCACGTTTATTATAATGATATATATAAAAAGAAGATGTCAAATCTATGAATGTTTTTTCAACAAATTCTACACTAATTCCCTTTTAACATCGATTGGCCACAGTTGAGTTAATTGCTCATTTTTTATAGGAAATCTATAAAAAAAAAAAAACATATTCATAACTAGGTGTTTATAAATAATAAACTTAATTTAATGAACGTGGATATATGTATTACTAAAAAATATCTTGTATAAATATATAATAGATTATTATACGTTACAATTTTACAAACACTACAAAAAAAAAAATAAAAAATTACGTTTTCGTAATGTGTTCAATGTTTCGAACAGATTCATATTCCATTCAACGACGTCACAGCCACCGAATAATCGGATCAGAATCGAATCACACGCGATGTCAGATCATTACAGCGGCACACGAGACGGACAGCTCAAACGAGAGCGAACACTCGTAACGCGGAACTCTGACGAGTCACTGGAACTGTGCCATCTGCTCACTAGGTCCGACGTACGCGCGACTTGTCATTTCTGCGGAACGTAACCCACCGTAGCTCTGCGTATATGTCGACTGCAGACATAACGCGCAGGAAAACAGGGTTGTACAAATATACATTCTGTTTGGAGACGTACTTGAACATTCACGAATAACGTATTCATACGAATAACTGTTTATCGCATAACACGGGAACAGAAAGAATAAAATATGCAAATATGATGTGATGAACAGTGTTCGCACAAACGCAACAAACCAACCACTCACGCAGTCACGCAGTGCCCGAACGGTATTAGACTTATTACAGGCCATGGAACAAGGCCAAGATCGAATTTTGTTTGTGCATAATACCAGATCTTGAGCTAAAGAAATGTTAGAGCTGCGAATAGATATGAATAAAATCACTATTTAATAATGCGAGTTCAAGCAATGTATAATGTGCAGGCAACATAATATGTTAAAGATAAAAAAATATAGATACCAAATGCCTTCCCTAATCGCGCAAGTCTGCCCGAGGTGGGTCTTGCTACGGGTGTTGACCAGTTGCCCCCCACGACTGTTATCAGGATTTTAAAAATATACCAGTTGCCCTCAACCAAATGTACCAGTTGCCCCCAACCGAATGTACCAGTTGCCCTCACATGTTAATATATACACGATTACAATATTATATAGTCCGTAAAATAGGAGAGGTAAATATGTCAATAATATACAATAATAATAAATAATAATACATATAAACAAATTCATATGATTACAAATTATCACATTGAATATGCCACTATTAGTATTATAATTAAATTATTTATCATGAATATTTTTGTCTATCATTGTATACTACTTTTTTTGACAAATTATCACATTGAATATGCCACTATTAGTGTTAAAATTAAATTATTTATCATGAACTTTTGTCATAATTTATTTATTATTTGTATATATACCTCCCCTATTTTACGGGCTGTATATTGTAATCGTGTATATATTAACATGTGAGGGCAACTGGTACATTCAGTTGGGGGCAACTGGTACATTTAATTGAGGGCAACTGGTATATTTTTCTCTAGGTAATACGGGGGGAATTGATATAAAAAAAGGTACTTTTGAGGGTAACTGGTACATGCCCCTTGCTACGACGGACGACAGACAGTGATGGTCGTTTCGCCGGGCCTTTTATACCCGGTGTTCTGTGACAGATAACAAGAAACCGTAGAAACCCCAAAAGTGCAATAACCGATAAACGCACAATTTAAATAAAAGTTTTATAAGAATAAAATAATTATAATAATAATAAAAATAGTAATATTAATAATAATAGTAAGATTAGGAATAAGAATAATAAAAATTAAAAGAAGAATCTATAGAACCTTATCCGTATGCATCCCCCCCACACCGAACGGAAAAATCCCCTCTCTTGGACAAAAAATTAAAAGTTAAAATATTAAACAATTATTTATTAAGTACAAACTTTTCACGGGATTTTAAGACTTTTCCAAAGTTTTTTCTAACCCGTTCTTTTCGTGTTCGCGTAGTTTGCGCCTTTTGAAAGCCGTATATATGTGTATACGATATTTTCGCCGTTTATGTTCATAGCGGTTGCAATTGCGGTAACGAGTACGACCGCCGATGATAGTTCCCCGGACGTTTTTCTTTGTGCTTTTTATTTCCGCACATAGGATCACGGACGCCGATCGATGTACCTACGTGATATTTATTCTATTGTTATTGCTCAAATGTACACGTATATAATATACGTTTGATTCGAAGCCCATTTATCGATGTACAATACTGTTTTTTTTTTATTCAATAAATTGCATTGTATATTTATATTATTTTTGTTGTTCTCGGTAGCTAGACTTTTACGTCATACTTATATCTTATTCAACCATAGGTTGTGCTGTATACCATAAAAGCGTTTCTCGATGTACATGGGTGTATTGGTTATATATATGTAATAATACATGATAAGTTTTTTGTAGGTGTATTGATGAGTATTATTATAATAACATGTTATATTATATCTTTATAAATCGTTATTTAAATTATAATGTCATTGGATGATGTGTAATAAATAAATAAATGTTTTTTTATTTTAAAATATTTTTATATAATAAATTTAATGATTTTTTAGAATTACGGGTGGCTGAAGGTAATGTGGGGGGCTTTGCTTCGCAGTTCTGCACAGTAATGTGATATTGAATTTTGTGTGGAACATTCACTGAGACCCCCTTCTAGTTTTTTTCCAAATTAAGCCCTGTTCGTATAATATACGAATATATTTAGTTGATAATAAGTAGAAATCGTGGATAATTTTGGGTCAAAAGATAGATATAGATATCCTCAACGTATATTATGTGTGTAATAATATCATATACGTGTATTTTAGTATAAACTTCGTGTATTGACATGGATTTTATGGAGACTTGAAATAAAGGACTACAATGTTGGATGGCTGACACCCATTTCAGTATTGAATCTAAAATATTACGATTAAAACTCATACACACAAATTCTGCACACGCAAGCCACCGGATATGGGAACGTGTTTTTGCCATAGCCGTATTTGATCTATAAATGCATTCTATCAAATATTTTTTAACGGCGAAGTGGTAGAACCATTGGCGGACATTGGAGGGGAGGCTTGAGGGGGCTTAGCCCCCCTAAAGCCCACCAAGCCTTCTCAAACATTCTTACAAACATAAAAATTTTGTAGTTTTATATTCATAAATTATATTCTTAAAAAGTTAAAAAACAAGAAATATAACATATAATAATTTTTATATTATAAATTTGTTTGTATAATATTTTACATAATATTTTATATGAAAATTAAAATTATAAGTTGGAACACTGTTCTAGGTATAGTGATTTATTTTATCGTCTGTCGAATAAAATAAAATATATAAAATTATACTAATTTGGAAATACGATATACAGAGTGATTCTTTTATTATAAAACACTCATTATTTCAAAAAGTATTCATATTTTTGAAAACATTTTTTACATAGTTTCAAGTTGTTAAAAAACAACGTTTTTATTAAAAATGTATATTTTTAATTATATTTTATCCTTATATTTTTTTTAAGTTATCCAAAGCAGAATAATTTTCTGAGTATTTTGATACATAATAATCGAATTTAGAGCGAGTAGTTAATGAGTTATACCATTGAGTATAAATAGTATAGAGAAACCATCTTGCCTATATTATTATGATACGTATAATGAATTAGTTCATCAGAACTTTTATCTATACTCAATGGCTATACGTATTTTAAGTTTAGACAAGCGAAGTCGTGGATAGACATTTTGCAGGGTAACCCCGTACCACTTCGCGCATCTAAACTTTAAATACTTATACCTAACTC
This sequence comes from Schizaphis graminum, assembly GCA_020882235.1. NCBI lineage: Eukaryota > Metazoa > Arthropoda > Insecta > Hemiptera > Aphididae > Schizaphis > Schizaphis graminum. Next base: position 93,610,349 of record CM037032.1, read on the forward strand.
ATTAACTACTCGCCCTAAATTCGATTATTATGTATCAAAATACTCAGAAAATTATTCTACTTTGGATAACTTAAAAAAAATATAAGGATAAAATATACTTAAAAATATTCATTTTTAATAAAAACGTTGTTTTTTTAACAACTTGAAACTATGTCAAAAATGTTTTCAAAAACATGAATAATTTTTGAAATAATGCATGAGTTTTTATGATAAAAGAATAATTTTTCACAGTTAAAAAAATAGTTATTTTTTGCTAGATTTTCATTTAGAGTGGTAAATTACCGAAACTAGAGAACGGGTTTTGTATTTAAGGTCTTGTTAGATTCACTTAGTCTAGGAGAAGTGCTGTGAAGATTTTCAGAACTTTATCTTCAATCGTTAACTCACTAAAAAGTTATAAAGCTGAAAAACATAAAAAAAACTCCCAATAAAATATGTTTTAATTTTATTTTGAATTTTTGAAGCTCTGTAGTGAATTAATTATAAAATATAAAGTTCTGAAAATCTTCACTGCACTTTTCCAAGCCAATATGAATCTAACAAGACCCCAAACAACAAAATCAAAAGAGATCTATCTCACTAAATGAAAATGAAAATAAAATCTAATATATACTCATATTGCATAAATTTCTAACGGCTTTGATTTATGAGAAAAATCGTAGCCCCCCAACTTAGAAAATATGGTCCCGGGGTAATATAATTTTAGGAGAATGTAATTTAAAAAAGACAGTGAACATTAAAATAACATACCTATAATAGCATTAGTGAACAAAATTTTTATTTACAGAACATAAATTAACCAAATAATATTTTGGCCCGTAGTGGTTGTAGCCTCCTAAGTCCCTCTCCACATAAGTTGGGCTCTGCTAGGTAAATACGAATGTCCAATAATACAATTTACTAAAAAGTTGTCGTATAAACGAAAATTGTAATTCCTACATTTTTTATTATTTTACATAATTTACCCACAAATCAACGGACTATCATCCAAAACCAAAACAGAATATTTATTACGAGTTATGAATAACGAATGACGATAGACCATCAAAGTTTATAATATTATTATAACGTCTAAAGTTATTATCGACGGCAAGCACTTAGGAAATGAGACTTTTTAATTTAAATTAATATTAATTATAAATTTATAACGTTCATTTATGAATCGTGGTGGACCTTAAAGCTCTTGAATGATAGGTACTAACCAGCTGTTGAGCCTCTACTGATCCTAAAAAGTAAACATATACTCGAGCAAATACTCGCGTAGGTGCTCCGTTTTTACTGTTACCGTCTGGTGGTATTGGTCTTGTCCAACGGTCGTACCGACATGGGTCTGTTAGCCACATGAGCATTTCTACGCGATTACCACCGTCTGCGGTACTGTCATCACTGCACGCCCTAATGAAAAATATTATTACAGATTTATGACAGGTATTTTACCTTAAGTGTGAAATATTTTGATAGTATTGTTTTAGTAAGTATTATAATCTCAACCTAGATGAATGAAATGTTCATCTACTGATTATTCATAATATTATTTAATGAGCACATTTAACAAGCGACCTTGAAGTCTTAAGGTTTGGACTCTTTTTATGTGACTATGAGCACTAGGACCATAGGAAAATCATATGAAAATAATTAATTACCAAGTTGATTATTTGTTTGTTTGGTTATTTAAATACTAAAAATTACATTTATTAAATAATTTAAGTACAAACAAATAATTTAACAATACGTAATTTGGCCTTAATAAATAAAATTAAAAATAATTTGTATAAAATGTTTTTTGTGCAGCTCACGTATTACTATTTATTAAATATATATTTAAAATATTTGTCTCAGTTAATGCTTTAAATTTAGCAAACTTGATATAGGATAACCTAATTAGTAAAACATATTTGACATCGTGTAAGGTTTAACGTTTAACAGTTTTAACTAATTCTAATATTTGCAAATTCGTGGTATTGCATTTCTCATACTTTATTATATAAATAGTATATGTTTGTTTTTATACCTATATGTATACATAAAAATGTTTAAACAGCTGTTGTAGCGTTAAAAATGAAAGCTGTTGTAAAATCGCAAATAAAAGAAAACTTAAATGGGCCATAACTGTATAATTATGTATAGCACATTAAAGTAAATACTACATACATAATATATAAGTTCATCACTCTTTTCTGCCGTATTTATTTATACAGGAAATATATAATAAATGTGTATCACATGATAGATAATACACTTGGTTTATAATTATTAATATTTACGATTCTGTTGATAAAAATATTTAAAAATCAACTGCTAATTAATGTGTTTTAATCATCCACATTTTTTTCGGATGCGATTTATATATTGGTGTATTATTGGTTGTTTGCTTATAGCTATTTTTTACTTAAATTATGTAAATTTATTTCACATTATTTTTCTTTAGCCAGCGTGGTTTATTTTATGTGAACATCAATTAATGTCTAATTGCTTAGTATAAAATATATAGACGGCAATTTGGTTCCTAAAGAAGGTGGATTCTTATTATCGAAAAACAAATCCACTATCCCATTATATATGTATATATATTCGCTGCATAGATTTACAAGACATCGCAGCATACCTATATTTATGTATCATTATATACATGAAACGCAAAACAATTGTTGCCACTTGCCAGTACAACATCAATTGATTTGAGTTGATACTTCGCATAATATACACGAAAATTGGCGAAATTAGAGATAGGTAGGTATTATTTTAAAAAAAATGTATTGATTTTGATTTTTTTTTGTGCGTATTTTTTCGTTGTATTTATTTTATAATAAATAATTTATTACTTTAATAATAAATGTATAAGGTATCATACTATTATATTATCATATGATGTTTAAAACGAAAAAACACGTACAACTGAAAAAAACAAATTTAATACACTCTTTCTTTTAATTATACCAAACTCTAATTTCGCCACTTTAGGGTTTACAATACAAGTTGATGAATCAAAATTACTCAAAAAGAATGATTAATTCGAAAATGATATCCAAAATAGGAGTAACCATTAAAAAAAAAATGAAGTTGCACGCGCAAAACATACAAGTTAAAAAAATGTGATTTATAAAAATTTATGATCTATGAGTCAAGTCTAATCTCCCACAAGGCCACAAACAGAATTGAAAAATATTTTCAAAGTAATAAGTGATAAAGTGTACCCTGTTTCAGCGGACACATGGTATATCCGAGTGCGTGCTCGGTTGAAGGGTGACTGCCAAGATATCATTAAGTCGGAGGGAATCTCTGCAGCACGCAGCCATCATGCATTAGATACCTGTATAATAATGCGTTTGAACAAACAAAATTAGTCTCACAAAAACGATGTGGTCTCGTAAAAATAAAAAATTTAAATTTAAAAATATGATGGCAAATATAATAAAGTATGTTTTGACGCCGCGATGTCAATAACAACAATTTTGGTGGACCTCTATATATAGGTACATGTGTTGCTGATGGTGCTGCAGTGTTTGTCGATAATATGACGTATTTCGTCGATTTAATAAAAAAAAATGGTCTCTCGAACCACCTAAATGTAAGACTTAATGCATTGCATTGGTATGCGACATGTGCAACACTTACGGTTGGACTGTTTGAACGCAAAACGCCGTGTACACTAAAGTTACGACCTGCAGTGTCCGAAGACCACGACCGCGGTATCCGATCATCACGCCGCCGCTACCCCCGAGCGTCACTATGAAATTTGTCCGGTGCACGGCGTATCATATGTGCTGTACATCACTATCGACGGACGCGCACACGTAGTTACGCGTAAATAATGTAATCGATAAAAAAAAAAAAAAACGGAACAAAAATATAAACAAATCGATAACAACAACAACAACAATGATATACAATGCGAGAAAACCCGATTTATTTGGTAGGTATTTATTAATTATTATTATGATGAATCAAAGTACCCATGTGTATGGTGTGCGGAAAGTTTCGCCTTTGCCCGAACACAGTACGTGTTATCAGACGACGGCACGACGTTTGTGCCGCGTGTCACATCCACGGGCCGCGAAGCGCGTGCGTATAAAGGTGTATATTATACATTTATACGACATAAATGTATCGCATTAAACATAATATTATACACGTCGTGTATCTCTGCGTGCTGTACATACGGCCGTGCATTACACGTATTATATGTATACCGCGGCGATCCCATTCATTACACAGCCGGCGCGCCAAACGAAATTCATTTGTTCCGACGTGTATGCATACGACGTAGACGGTGACGAATACGTATAAGTACCGCTCATTTTTATTATTATTATTATTATGATTATTGTTGTGCGTATGCAAATATAATTGTACTCGCGTACATTTATGATATACATAATAATATATAATATGGCTACGGCACAACCACCGAAGACAGTTGCACGTACGGAGACGAATGTACAGCCATCGTGTACGTACATTGTACGTTGTACGAGCATAGCCGAACGCGCGTGTGTGAAGAGCGGTCATCGTTGTCGCCGCCGCCGCCATAATTACACAAAATAATATACGATTTGAATAATTAATGAACGGCCGCGAAATCGCCGTTTCCCTAATTTCCAATTTACGCGTATACCTACCTATGTATACGTATTGGTTCTTGTTATATAATTGTATAAAATACATGCGCGAATGCAGTGTGGGCAGGTATGGGCGCCGCGCGCCGCTGTAGGTACCGCGCGGTATTATAATGTTAATGTATAATAATATATTTAATCACGTGCAACATATATACTATACACAGGTACCTACCAACTACTATACACGTATTATTGTAAGCACGTCGGTTCTGCAGAGGTATAATATTTTGACAATAAGCGTAGCAGCAGAATGCCGCAGGTACTTACCATTACTCGTATTATATATATTATGGTGCAATGTTTACACACGATACAAGTAAAACAATAAGCGCGACACGTATATTTAAAAAAAAAATTACACAACGTGTGTGCTTACTAGTTACTGCTTATATTGTACAAGTGTACTGTTAATTCAGTGGCGCCGAACACAGGGTATACCTACAGGTCGGGCGTCCACGTTATACAACGAAACCGCGGACATACAATTGTTTCGGGTTATGGATTTTTCGGTTAAACCCTTGTATAATTATTTGTGGGTTCTGCGTTCGTAACCGAGTAAAATTATTGTTTTCTCGTCTGAAACCGGATAAAAATTACGTGTATTTTGGATAAGGTGCTGTCGCTGTGTATGTGGGTTTCAGGTATATACGCGGAACAGAGCAATATTTTCTGCGGGCTAATACCCATTTTTACTCCCTAAATTGATAATGTGACGGAACTAAAATAAAGAAATCATGAATTGTACGTTTCGATGTAATAATAACAGCCATTTTAAATCGTTAATTACTAAAAACAAATAACAACATAATAAATTAGCATATAGTTAACATATTTCAATGCATACATCGCATGATCTTGTGTCTGTGAAATATAATTTAGAGAAAAAAAAATTTTATTTGAAAAAAGAAATAATTACGTTATAATTATAATAATTATTACGTTATAATTCCTCCGGTTACTGTTATTTAAATTCAACACTTTTCTAATTCTAAAACTATACTTAATACATAAATGTTATTTTAAAATAATATAGGTATACAATATAATAGATATATTATAAATCAATAATAATTATAACTCTCTATGATATAGTAATAATATTTTATTGTAATTGTAAATATTTAGATAAGACAGACAGCTATTGTAGCTGAACTATTAAAATCAAAATACTCTAGGGTTTTTAATCTATAATAATTCATACAACTGAAATGAATAAATAATATTACTCCGCACAGAATAATGTATACATTTTTTACGGATGGCAAACTGGGCAAACTGGCCAGCTGATCCACCTGATCCTAAATATCCATTATAGTATTATAGGTAGTATTTAAAAAAAACTCACGCTTAAAATACTAAAAATATTAAGTATAATGGTCATTTTACAAATATAATATAGGTAATAATTGAGTACACTATTGTACACCGGTACAGTCGGTACACCTTATAAAAAAAAATACAATAAATTCCGTGGCGTTTTGCACACATAAAATGTATGATTAATAATTATAGTAACTAAGAATGCATCATTAAAATAATTTTCAAAATATACAAAAAACGGGTAAGTTGGTATTGCTGTATATTAGGGAGTGGGGTGGACCTCAGACTATGGTAGATTAAATTTGAATGCAATGATAGGTATCATTGTATACGAAAAACGATTCTGAACGAAGATGATTTGTCAGTTTAGGATATATTAATATTATACTTAAATATTGTCATATATTCTATTTTGAAACAAATAGTATAGTTACTATATTATGTTACTATAGTTACTTTATAGTATCTGTTTATTAATAAAAAAAGTATTTGGCCGACATACGCATAATAAGCGTATATGAAATTTAATTTAAATTTTGACATATTTCGTATAAATTCGAACTTTAAACACTTATAAAAAAAAATTGTGACTAACGATTTCGGATTTTTTTTTTTATCACTTAAAGAAAAACTTATAAGAAACCTTGCATTAAATTTTCAAGATTTTCTGGCCACCCAAAAATTTTTATCGGCATTTGAAGAAAAAAAACTTAGAAAAGTCGAAAATTTCAATTGTCTATAAATAGCTTAAAAATGGTCAAAATATTTTGAAAATTTAACCGTAAAGAGATAACCATAATATAAACATTTGGTGAAAATTTCAAGTATTTACAATGATTTCTTTTTTGAGTTACAGCAAAATCAAAAAATCGATTTTGTCGAAAAATGGTTTTTCGTAAAATTGCCGTTATTCTGTCACTTTTTTTTTGTTTTTCTTGATTTTTTTGAAAACTGTTTGAAAATGTTTACTTTTGACTCCCCAAAGTACCAACTAGATGAATTTTCCTATTCAAAGAGGGGCTGAAGTTAAAAATCGGAGCATTATTACTGCTCCAAATGTTGTCGTCAGACACAAAAAAAAAAAAAAACACATCATTGTAAAATCAATACATTCATCACTCCGTTCAGAATCTAAAACTTATAAACTATGTACCAATACTACCAATAGTACAATATAATTTAGTTCAATAAAGAAATCTATAAAATACGATTTGCGCTGTATTACAAACTTCAACATTATACTTCATATATATATATTATATATATAATATAGTGGCGTCGAACGTGTGGTTCCGCAGCATTTTGTTTGCAAAAATATCGTACACGGCCCCGTAAACCTTTGCCATCGGCCGAAGTCGTCGAACAAGACGACTGCGACACGTGGAGAAAACACTGCAATAATAGTAAACTGCTTGTGTCGGTAATATAAGTCAACTATATTAAGCACGTTGTATTCGGCCACCCAAAGACTCTGCCGACTCGGTGGTTTGCTGTAAAAGCGCGGTTAGCGACACCGCTCCGACTACAGTGCCAAATATTATGCGGTGATAGTGACACGTTACGACGGGGGTGGCAACTTTTCGCAGGTTATAACTTTGCGACGGTCAGTGGAAATCACAATGATTTTACCGGCCGGCGGGCCAAGCGCTTAATTGATATGCATATATTATATATTATAGTATGGTATGTACAGCATTCCGAGCGCATGCCGATGCCAATGGAAATTAATGTGTCCGTGACACGGTGTCTGCAGTGATGTCACCAGAGTATTTTTATATATAATATATATATCGTCACCACAGCCACATTCAGGATATATAATATTATAATATTATACAGTATAAAACCTCGATAAGACGGAATTTCGGTAAAACGGAATAAACCTTGGTAATACGAAAAATGTCTTTGGTACTTTTTTTCAAATTTATTTTTTTTTGAACCCCGTCAAAACGGAAACCCTGTTAATACGGAAAAATTGCATGCGGTCCCAAGCGATTCCGTCTTAACGATACATAAATCTGGACCATCTCCGCACTGAGCCACCGCAACTATAGACACTGTCATTGCACTCGAAGACATGTTTACCATTGGTTGTGTGTTCCCGTATTCCCAAAACACACGATATTCGTTTTTTTTTTTTTTACTTTTTCAATGTCTTTTTTTTGTAGAGACGTCTCCGACACTGACATTATATTTTTGTACGATCGCAAAATACCATTTGTGATTTGGATCGGCTGTTTTATCGGTAGCTGTATTATTTTTATGCGTCCCCGATTGCGCCGGATTTGGGACGTTTTTATTTTGACGTGCTTCCGAGTGTGCCACCGCTTCATGGCAGTCTACGCGATGTAAAACATTTGAGTAATGTTTTTATCATTGTTGATCGATTTTTTCGCTGGCTGTCCCATCGCCGCCCGTCAACTTTTCTACCGTTTTTCGTTACCTTTGTACGTGCAATGCAGTACAGTCTCGCTCTAACAATACCGTTATCTATAACGATTCATCAAGCAGTCGGTCATATTGTTACGTAACGATTAATATTGTTAAACTCTCATAAATTAGTAACGTTTCCCATAATTGCTATTGGTGCCGTCGGGGTAGCCTAGTTGTCCACTCCGGTACTGCTGCAGGCCATCGCTGTGTCGCCGTCTCCGCCGGGCCACGTGATTGTAAAAGGCGGGTGCCGTTCGGCTGGCCGCCATGCAGAGGGGGGGGAGTCTAACGTCATGTCTATAACCAAGCGTGCGACACCCGTGAACTCGTCACACCACGGGGTGCCGGAGAACGCGCGTTGGTGACTTATCGCTAGACTCCGTACCTCCTCCTTCTCGTATATTATTACCCCCGATCCAACATCCAACCGAACTCGGTATTAGGAAAATCAATTTTTTTTTATAAATATGAATTCATGTGTAAAATTGAAAATATTATGCTAGAGGAATTCGGTGATTTAAAAATTGGGGAAGATATTGTTGAAGCGGTTTTTTTTTTCATCTACGACGTGTTAACGTGTTTGTTGGACCACTTTTAGAAGTTATTAGACACTAGAATCCGGTATTAAGAAAATAAAAATTGTTTAGTAGGAATAACATTTTTAAAACGAATAAAACTTAAGTAAATACTTATGATGGTATAAATTCAAAATGTATTTTTAGTCGGTCCAACAAAAGTCTAACAACGTTTCTATAATATGTTATAATATGTATATTTTTGAATCAGTTTTTATTTTAATTTGTAGTGCTGGCTGTGAAGTTGACGCTACAAACTTTGTAATTGAATAACTCCTAAAATAGTTTCTAACAAATGTTCAACAATGTTCAAGAATATCTTCTGGGTATTGTTGGAAGAGTTTTAACTGTTTTAAGGTGTTGTTTTGTATACGTAGTGCTGGGCATGTAGTTAGCACTTCAAACGTGGAAATTTAATAATTTTTAATTAAGCTTCTAACAAATTTCAACTATTTTCTAACATCGTCCAACAAGTCTGAGAAGAGTTTGTTGGAATGGTTTTAGATTGTTGTGCCAGTAAACCGTAGATCCTCGATCCTGCATTACTTGCCATCCCATTCGACGGAGACAGCTAAGAATCACAGTTAGTTTTGCGTACATCGTTGGTTCGTTAACTACTGTATATCTTCGACAGCGACATAGTATCTTTGTATAATTCTTCGTTGTTTGCGTTATCGCAAAAAAACCATAATTTGCACTTTGCACTGGGTGCTATATAACTATATCAGTCACCATGTTCCTATACTGATACAGTGATACTAACTGATTATTGTGTGCTTAGGACGCTTACGTCTTCGATTGCTCATGTCCTATATAACGGCCGGATAACGCATTAAGCTAAAATTGAAAGTGGTCGGGGCTACTGACGCTACTCGTCTCGGGCACAACTTCTAAAAAAATCCATCTTTAATCCACGAAATCGTCATATTCAATTGATAATGATAATACCTGTATCGATGATATCATTAATAATAACATTGATTAGATTTCATTGATGTTGGCTGATTCGTTGTCTGCAAACATTTTATAATAAATTCTTCTTAAATAAAAAATATGAGTTTCGACTGTTTCATCCGATGCTGTGCTTCCCAGACAACGCGCGACGAGTACAAGTAGTACAACGTTGTTTATTACTAGCCAGCTATAGTATCTTATTGGCCAGAATTAAGATCTAACGTCCTTTTTATTTTCCAAATACGATTATTTTTATGTACAACACCATAGTACGTACGGTAAGTAGAATAACAAATTATATTTTAATATTTTAACGAAGGATTCGTATTTCGATTTGTATTATTATTTATTTTGTACTTGTTTTATATTTTTTGGTGGTTTTTTTTGATATTTGATATTTCTTCTTTCAATTAATAGAGTTACTACAGGCACATTTTTCCAATGAAGATATTTTGAAAAACAATCAGTGTTCGATTCAGTGACTAGAAATCGCATTCGTGTAAGATGACTAATGAGTAATGACTATTGACTAACAATATTTATTAGTCCTTAAAAAACCTATAAAAAAAGTACTAAAAACACCTAGAGCCTTTCCAATAATACCAAAATAAATTAAGACAAAACCCGTAAAATAAATTATAAAACATAGATATTATAAATAGCTTTATAATATAGATACAAGATACAGTATTAAGTACTTCAAGTGATTCTAAAATTCTAAGTCCTTCGAAATCGATGTATTAATATGCGTTCGTAATGTTCGTATAATATATTATAATCTGTAGATGATTGACTTGATTGTACACGGTGGCCACTCGAATTCTCGATCATGATTATCATTTATCAGGATTCTAATGCACGACCGTCACTACTCACTATAATTGGTTTCTCAAGCACTAGTGCACTACTTATGTTAATAATTTACAAACTAAAACATAATATATTGTATTTCTATGCTAAATAATAAATATATATATATTATATTATAATGTTTATAATCGTCCATAGACGATAGTACACGATACTAATATTATTTGTACGCTGTACGTAAGTATACACCATGATATATTGTACGCAAGAAATTATGTAATCACAGTTTATAAGTAAATGTGCTTTACTTTCAAAGCTGACCCAGTAAACAAAATTGTGCACTCAAAACTTCGTTGATTGTTATAATTGAAATAAATAGAAATCAAATGCTCGGTACCGTGTAGTCATTACACTTTAGCATCACGCTATAGATTTAATAATAGTTAAATAAATTATTATAACATTAAAATATATTTTATTATTCACAAATCACAAGTTATTTATTTAGTTTTGAGGATAATTTATTCAGACAACAGTTCTATATTTTACTAGAAAACTGCGTGCTGACGTAGTAAGGTTAAGCATAAATAATATATTACCTACTATAATACTATATTTTGTTTTTGATCGTACACGTGTATCACGTGTCTGCAGCATCACATCGCGTGTGCCAATGCAGTTTTTAATTTTTTATCTCTAGAAAATATCTCAATAAACAAGTGCACGCAACAATCGTATACTAATTCACTATATATGGTACGTTTGGATAATGGAGATAATATATTACATGTCCACGTACCTATATTTACTTTGAACACGAACTACTGGACTAGTATTAAAGGATTTTTATTTATTTATTGTAAAATTATGACATTTTAAGTAAAACTTTTTAATTTTTCTTAATTCTTATTCCTTTTAAAAGTGCCTATTCATTTTCAAACAAATATTTCCATATAAATATTATCTAACATATCTTTTTTAGAGTTTAACAACATAAAATTTTTTAAAAACTTCACGCTTAGCATTTTAGCAATTTAGTTGTAGTAGATTTTGTATAATTTTTAATTATTTCAAGTTTATTTAGATGCTGTACTAACTAACTACTAATAAGCGCATTATTATATAACTACGTGTCTACGTGATACGAGAAACATATAAGCTAAGTAGAGCTGTTTAACAATATATCAACTGTAGTAACTATTATTTACATTTGAAAAAACTTCTTGAAAATCTAAAGTTATAATTATAAATATTTGTAATAAATTTGACATATTACACTTACCTACTGCATGATGAGATAATACTAAACATGTCGTCAGGAATCAGGATCCCATTATAATAATCGATTTGTTGGGTGTATCTATGTTTCAAACACACGAAACAGAAACTCTATAAGTCTGACGGCGCTGAATCTGTAATGGATTTACAATGGAAATACAGATCGATCATTTTGACGGCAGCAACGACTACCATCACTAATATCATTTGCACATTGTCACCTAGGGACGGGTACAAAAGAAAAACGCGCATGCAACCAAGTCTGCAGTGCCGCAACTAGGATTCTTGGGCCCCCGGACAAAGTCAATATATGGGGCCCCCTAGCTGAGGTATATGTATATTATATTTTTTCATAGGTTACTTATACAAATATAAATAATGATGGTGATTTTTTTATTATATAAATATTAATTAAAGCTTTTGTAATATTAAAATAATATAATATGGTTCTAAAAAAAGTATTGCACAGCATAAAGATTGTTTGTACCTAAACTATATTCAAACATATAATTATATAAAAAAAATTTTTACAAAATTTAAAATGAAAAAAAGCGGGTAAATGAGTATCGCTCTGCTGTACATTAGGGGGTGGGATGGACCTCGGACTAGGGAAGGTTAAATTTGAATGCAATGATAGGTATCATTGTATACGAAAAACGATTCTGAACGGAGATGATTTGTCAGTCTAGGATATATTATACTTAAATATTGTAATGTATTCTACTTTGAAACTAATTCAAACATTTAAGTAAAAGTTTCAAGATCTTAGGTTTAGTAATTTTTTAAAAATAACAAAAATCGAAAATTATTTATTAGTAAAAAGTTATTTTACACGTGTATTTTTGATTTCAAATTAAAATTAAAACTTTAAACACACGTAAAATTTTTTAAATTGAACAATCCTCAAACTTTTTTATAATTATTCTAAGCTTAACTTATGGACAGCATAGTTTTAAATTTTCAATTCTTAGCTTTTGATAGAAAAATATTTATAAATTTTTAACTACCAAATAGTGAAAAATTTTCATGATTTTGACGAATTTTTGTCAATATTTGAACTTCAAATGCTAATAAAAAAAAATTGTGCCTATGTATTTTAATAATTTTTGAATGAGAGTTAGAACAAGTTATGTGGACCCTTCAATTAAATTTTCAAGTAATTTGTCCCAACTAAATTTTTTTTATCAACATTTATAAAAAAAAATTAAAAAAAAATTGAAAATTTCAAATGCCTATAAATAGCTCAAAAAAAGTCAAAATGTTTTGAAAATCAAATCACGTAAAGAAAATAGCAATCTAAATAACTGGTAAAATTTTCAAGTATTTACGACTTATACTATTTGAATAACAACAAATATCAAAAATCGTTTGAGGCTAAACCGTTATTTAACGCTGTTTTGTAAAAATTTAAATTTCAAACACTCCTAAAAATTTTTTGACTTAGTCCGGTAGAGTTTTTTTTACAGATATTTGAAGAAAAATGTATGGAGAACCTTGTACCAAATTTTCAAAACTTAGTTATAAAAGAAAAAATTTTACGATTTTTTAACCACAAAATTACTTGCCAATTTTCGCAATTTTGACATATTTCGTATAAATTCGAACTTTAAATACTTATAAAAAAAAATTGTGACTAACGATTTCGGATTTTTTTTTATCACTTTAAGAACAACTTATAAGAAACCTTGTATTAAATTTTCAAGATTTTCTAGCTGGCCAAAAAATTTTTATCGTTATTTTAAAAATAAATACAAAAAAAAATTAAAAATTTCAATTGTCTATAAATAGCTCAAAAAAAGTTAAAATTCTTTGAAAATTTAACTGTGTATGGAGAACGCTAATATAAACATTTGGTGAAAATTTCAAGTATTTACTTTGATTAGTTTTTTAGTTATAGCAAAATAAAAAATTCGATTTTGTCAAAAACTGGTTTTGCGTAAAAAATCCCGTTTTTCTGTCACTTTTTTTTTGTTTTTCTCGATTTTTTTTAAAACTGTTGGAAAATGTTTACTTTTCCCCTCTATAATGCACCAAGGATATCCAATTTGCCATCGGAAACCTCCCCCAAAGTTTGAAATTGAAGCATTATTTCGACTAGTTATGCTGTACAGACACAAAAAAAAAAAAAAAAACACACATCATTGTAAAATCAATACATTCATCACTCCGTTCAGAATCTAAAATGTATCACAAACATATACAAATTTTATAATTTACGATAGGTACCTACTACCTATTTAGTATTTACATAGAAAAAATAATAATTACAAACAATATGAAATACAATTGTATAACTTAGTTCAAGTCATTGTGAATGTATCATAAATCATAATACTTATAATAATATGTGCTATAGAAAAAGAATCATTCAAGTTAAGAACGAAAATTCATTTTTCTTGCTTTTAAATTAGCAAAGTCATTTATAACCTTTTCCAAATTTAATTCAGATTTACGGATTTGTTCAACATTAAGTATAGCACTATAGCTATATTAGTCAAACGATCTTGTGCTATAGAATTTCTTAGAAAGTTCTTGATAAGTTTTAATTTGAAAAATGATCTCTCTGCAGTGACAACTGTAACTGGCAATACTAAGAATAACATGCAGGCTCCTAGTACTTCAGAGTAACTTATTGATAAATTTTGCGAGTTCACCAATTGTTCTTAAATTTTTGTCCATGATCATTTCCTTAAAAGAGATAAGTTGACTGGTAAATTCAGAACTTATATCTGATTGATATTTATTTACAAAGTCCCAATACCACACATAAAAGTAACTCGATAACATTATAACAATGAACAATAAAAATAAAACACTATAATAATATAATTTTATAGATAAATATAGATATTATTATGGATAAATAGGGGCCATGTTCTTCGACAACAAATTAGATATCATAATAAATTATAAAAATAAACATTTTTATTTTATACATTTTATTTGATTTAAAAATTATTAGATTGCAATGCAATTATTTAAAGATTTAAAATAGAGCGGGGCGCCATCGAGGCCCCCTGAACCGACGATTAGCGGTTCTTTACAGGGGCATTGCCCCTGCGGTTGTTGCGGCACTGCAAGTCTGATCAAATCAATCTACGTTAAGTCGTCGTAGACTTGCTGCACAGAATAAAACAATATGCTTGCTGCGTTGAGACAATTAGGTATACTGGTGACCCATCACCGCCGTTTGTCATTGGAACTGATCTCTATACTGTCCATCGACGAACACCGAGTAGGTAATACAAAAATGGCCGATTTAGGCGTCGAGCATGCATCTTTGTATCGATCCTCGGCTTCGACAATAAGTTGGTACGGCACACATCTTCAACCATATGAACTTAGTGAAGAAATTCTCATCTTTACAAGTTGTTCTGTTAAACTTTAATAATATAATACTTTAATATTAAACTTTATATTATTAAAAATACAACCGCTTTAAAATTTACTATACCAATTCATATATAAATTGGTCAAACAAATATTTGAATTATTGATACCTGAATACCTATATTACCAAAATAATATTGGTTCACGACTAATGAATTTAAAATTTAAATATCCACAAGTTAATGCTAATAATTCATGTACAAATGTAATAATAATTGTAACTAATGCCTCTGACATTCTATTTAGCAAATATTAAAGACAAAGTGGATATTAAGCAGGCACAGAAATATATAATTATGAATCAAGTAGCCAACAATTTGTTTCCTTTGCAATGTATAAATTAAATTTTTCATTTTATATACAGTTGTGCTTATTTATAAATATGGAATATCCTACATCCTTATAATAAATCATATTTAATTACAGTTATAGGGCAGAGGACTTGTAGTATTTGCATATTTGTTTTGCACAGTCACAAAAATAGCAGAGTAGGAAACAAATACGATTCATGCTTTCACACAGCTAGTTTTGAAATTTTATTTTGCATATAAATGCATATTTTGAATAATTTTTGTTTTCAGGGCATAGTTTAGGTACATTTTTATATTTTTTGAGACATATTTAACTTAAATCAATTTTTTCCTCACTGAAATTATTTTTTATTTTAAACAATACAGTCAAAATGTTTGGATAAAAATTTATTTATTAATAATTTTTGTCGTATATGGTTTTTGACTGTATGTGGACACACATTTTTACTAGAAGCAGAGGATCGCTGATAAGCCAGTAATATTAATTTGCTATTGCTGTAATTAATTTTATTACAGATAGATTACAACCTAACTTCATACACCATACCTACGACATCATCACCACAGTAAGCCATGTGCGCACTATGCGGGCTTTTATTCGATTATGATTTATTATTTTTTTTAGTGCCAGAAGAAATTTAAAATTAAGAGGACGCCACACCCGCATGTGTTGTCTCCGTCTTACAAACGTATAACATAGCAAAATCTATTTAGCGCGGGACAAGTTATCTCCCTCAATATTTATATTAGAATTTTCAAAATTTCACAACGCATAGGTAAGAACTTTATCTGTGTCATAGCGTCGTTATTTTTTTGATAACATAAATATAATTAAAGTTATAAGCTTAAGAAAATACATTTATTTTTTCATTAAATTACTAAAAAATATTGGTTTGTGCTATCAAAAAAATAACGACGCTATGACACAGATAAAGTTCTTACCTATGCGTTGTGAAATTTTGGTAATTCTATTATAAATATTGAGGGAGAAAACTTGTCCCGCGCTAAACAGATTTTGCTATGTTATACGTTTGTAAGACGGAGACAACACATGCGGGTGTGGCGTCCTCTTAAGAATAATGTGTTTTGTTTATAAGGCTATGGTATGCAAAATATATTTAAATTATGTAATTATTTTACATGCTATTTATTTTAAATAAATTCGCTAAAAAAATGTTAAGTGCATATTATGGGGTTTTTAAGTGCTTGCATATTTAGAGCTACAAGTCCTCTGCCCTACAGTGATAATTAATATTTCAAGAACAATTTTTTTCTGATGCAAAGAAATCATACCTACTCAAGTCATTAGTTAGATATTGACAATCAGACAGACAAAAAAATTTCAATCGAAAATAGCTGTTCAATTTTATCTCTTTTTTTGTTGGTCTAGCGGTGCTTTATATTTGCATGACTTGACATATCATGTACATTGTGTACAGAGCTTATTTTTCATGTATATATAGATAAAATAAGTATAATATTATATATTATTGATAATTCCAAGTAGGATATAAAATTCATTAATTCTTCAACAATTGTATGGGTTAAATAAGAATAAACACCACTTATTTAAAAACATAAAAATAAAAAATGGTGATCTTTAACAAGATTAATAGCAATAATTTGAAACAACAAAACCACAAGTTTTAAATTCTCACTCTATAAAGTTATATGCTGCTATACCATACAATTGCTTTTAATACTAATTAATAGAATTTAAATAAATATCGTATTATAAATATTTTTCAGGATTAGTTATGCAAGGAATAATGACTTAAGATACCATTTTTAGATCTGTAAAATGTTATGTATAATTCAATGGTATTTGAAATACAAATTTAAACTGTAGAGAATAAATATGCAACAAATAGTCCAAATGAGTAATTTCTTTAGATATTATATTGTAAAACACAAGATTTTTTATTGTTAACAAAAATTCTATTGACCAATGAAATGCATTGTTTTATGAAATATGAATGAACGGATTAATTACCAGTAGTAAGCACAACATATTTAATATGATGATCTTCAAGTCCCATTTTTTTTTTATTTTACTTTAAGTATTAATATTGGCAAGTAATAAATATATATTTTTTATAAAAAAGAATTTATAAGGTTATGAATATGGCCAATATAATATTGAGGACATACATATGGTTGGTTTTAGTAGTTGTCAATTTTTAAATTTGATAATTTATCAAAAACAAAATTTCCAAAAAAATGTTGTGACATTACTTCCGAAATTGAAACCGCACTATATTCCAGTTTAGTTCAATTTAATATTTTTATTTTTTTTTTACATTATTTTAATTTTCCCATTTTTTTGTTGATTTTTTTTTAAATTAATTTTTTTATGCGCTCAATTTTTTGCTCAGACAGAATTTTTAATTTTCCCACTGTATAAAAAAATTAGTTATTAATGAAAAAGAAATTTTTAAACGAATATTTGTATAAAATGTAATATGATGAAAATGTCATGGGCGCAATTATTCTTTCTTCACTTGGGTCTGTTGTGCTTGATGGGCTTGAAGTACAGCAACAGCCTCTTCTACTTTGTTCTTCAAAGATTCATGATGTTCCAACATGTGAAGCAAATCTGAGTTGTCGATCTCCAACAACATACCAGTGATCTTACCAGTTAAGTCAGGGTACATTCGCTAAAATATAATATTAAATAATTTAAAACATATAATCTAACATATTAATACAAAGTATAAATTTAAATTTTACCTGAATAAGAGGGAAAAGCCTCTCTCCCAACATCTGTTTTTGATCTTCTGGCTTAGCAGTAGCCAACATCGTTGCAGTAAGTGGTTCTTGTCCATGTACATGTACAGCTGCTTGTACTGGTGCAGGTGGTTGACCAGGTTGTGCTTGTCCCATACCTTGAGCTTGGCCAGGAGGATTACGCATGTTAGCTGTATATTTATATCCAGAACCTGTACCGCGTGCTCCAGGAACACGTACACCTCCAGCAGCAACAGCACCTGGCATTTGTTGTTGGGCTGTGCTAATAGGTCTAGCATTTCTATCCACCATAGTGTTTCTAGCCAATGCAGCTTGTTGACCAGCAGGTACAGGAGCACGAGCTCCAATGTTTCGGTATTGTGTAGCCATATTTGGATAACCTAAAACATAATTGAAAAATTATATAAACAAATGTAAACATATATTATTTTGATTTAGGCAATAACAGGTGTGTTGTATTGATATAAGGCATTACAATGGTGTATACTCAAATAATGACCAGACTATCAAAAAAGTGTAGTAAAATAAAAGTAACTATAGATGCAAAATTAAATTAATTATATACAAAAGGTACCTGCAGCAGCAGCTTGTGGTGCTCCAGCCCTAACTTGTGGTTGAGAAGCCCATCTTGGTTGTGGACGAATCTGAGTCATTTGAGTAGGTCCATAGAAACGCTGTGGCTGAGGAATAGTAGGTACGAAGTAACCACTTGAAGCACCAGGTTGATATATCTACAATTCAAATTTGGCATGTTAACATTTTAACTTTTGTAATCTTATGTGATTAGCTATTATTTACATATTTAAGTTTATCGAGTAAATTGTATTGAACAAAAATATTTATGTAATAAAAATAGAAATTAAAAAAAATATATATTAAATTGCTAATCTAGAATTTTACACATTTAACCAAGAATTAAAAATAAAAGCTATAATTGACTTACTGGGCCAATAGATTGCATTCTCATATTAGTGTTGCGTTGTAAGTATTGGGAATCCAAATGGGCTTTACGATCTTCTTTGCGTTGAGCCAATGCAACATATAATGGTTTAGTACCAACAATGCGACCATTCATATCTGTTACTGCTTTGGTAGCTTCTTCTGGAGATGAAAAACATACAAAACCAAAGCCTTTACTACGGCCATCATCCATCATCACCTAGAAAGTTATAAATTTTAATAATTTAATATAATACATACTCAACAAAAATATGTCTATGATAATTTGTTTAGTCAGAGTTAATATTATTCTCCAGATATTTTAATAGGTAACATTGTGACTAGACAATTATCTTATTTTAAATTATTTAAATATTTACCTTGGCACTTGTGATAGTTCCAAAGACACTGAATTCTTTGCGTAAACGTTCGTCGTCAATTGTGTCATCCAAATTTTTCACATACAAATTAACTCCTTGGTATCTATTCATACGTTCAATCTTATACTGTTCGAACTTGCGTTTTAATTCTTGTTGGCGTTCAGCTTTCTTTTGAGCACGACCTACATAATATGTCTAACATGTCGTTTTATTAATAACATGAAAATCATCTTCTAAATTATTATATACTAACTTTTCCTTCTGGGCTTTCTTTGCCATGTAATTCTGTGACAGCTTTTTCAGCTTCTTCTGGATCTTCAAATGCCACAAATCCAAAACCTCTAGAACTTCCATCTTCTCTAAACATGACCTAAAAATATATTATAAATTAATAAATAATTATATTATATATTATAAAAATCAAAATTATGTATAATAACCTTGAAGCTAGTAATTGATCCATATTTTTCAAACATCTCAAACAATTCTTTGTCAGTGACATTTTCATCTATATTCTTAATGTAAACATTTGTGTAAAGTTTAGCTTTTTGACCCAACTCCTTTTCACGATCTTTTCTGCCAACAAATCGACCAACAAATACTTTTTTTCCATTGAGCAACATGCCATTAACTTTTTCGATGGATTGAGTGGCAGACTGTTCCATTTCAAAATGAACAAAACCATAGCCTTTTGATTGACCAGTCTCATCTTGAGCAACCTATACAAATTTAAAACAAATAAAACTATTTAAAAATAACAAGATAATTTAGGTAATTTTTCACTTATATTATCAAGTAGGTACCTAGATATCGTTTTATTTAATTAGTATAAAATGTAATATTTTATAGGTAAAAGTTAATTTGTATTAAATTATTAAGTGTTAATTGAGTATTTCATAATATAATTTAAATTTATTTATTAAAAGCATAAAATACAGTTTTCAAATAAATTAACTTAGCCAAGGTCATTTTATCAATAATACTTATTACACTTTTACATTGAATCAGAATAAAAACCTTAGCCTGGTAATTTTATAATTAATTCATACATATAAAAACAATCACTTACTTTACAACTCAATATGTTTCCGAAGGCAGAAAATGTGTCATACATGGCTTTATTATCAATACTCCTGTCCAGGTTTTTGATAAACACATTGCCTACACCAGATTTTCTAAGAGAAGGATCTCTTTGAGACCACATAATTCTCATTGGGCGACCTTTAAGAATATCAAAATTCATGGTGTCCAAAGCACGTTCAGCTACAATAAAAAATGTAACAATATAAATTAATATTTAAATAATTAGTAGGTACACAATTAATTAATACATATCAGTATTCTGATAAATTAGTTTATCAATATTGTACATTAAATAATTTATAAAAATATAATTTTTATTTTGCATAATATATCAAGTACATATATCAGGATTTTATTTCTATAGAGAGAAGATGGGGAAGACTTATTATACTCTATTTTCCAAGAGAATGTGTTTACTAAACGTATAGAACAGGAATTGAAAAATTAAAAGGTTAGGTGGTTGTAGTGTGGTGTCGAATTTTGGTTTATTCACAATCACATTCTATCAGTAAATGAAGTGTACAATACTGAACTGACAAAACTATTTATTCATATATTCTTATCAAATTTATTATCAAAATATATCAGCCATATACTTGTCTATAAAATCATTACTAAAAATTACATATTAACCAAGGCAAATGGATAGATTAATGTTTGTAGCGCTAAATTTCACATATACTTGTCTTTTTAAAACCAATCATTACATAATTTTCAACGTTTAATACGTTGACTGCTAAATTCCATACATAATTTAAGTGCTTATGTACTGTAAGTATAATAATAAAGTTTATAAATATTAATACAGTCACATATTTCAAAACAGTATGAATACATATTTAAAATTATCTATTTATTAGGTAATTAAGTTAATCAATGATAATAACTGGCAAATGATTTCTAACACATTACTTAAGGACAATTATTGGTATTGGAAATCAGTTAACCTGTTAAATTAATATATTCAAGTAAATATTCTAATATCAGATTAATGTTTGCAGCAATATGTTTCAGATATATGCTTGTCTCTTTTAATTTAATCATCATACAAATTATTAAATCTAAGTAAATATTCTAATATCAGATTAATGTTTGCAGCAATATGTTTCAGATATATGCTTGTCTCTTTTAATTTAATCATCACACTAATTATTAAATCTAAGTACTAAAATTTTCTAATATATATCAGATTAATGTTTACAGCACTGTGTTTCAGACATATGCTTGTCTCTTTGAAATCATCATTAAATTAATCTACTTACACAAGTTAAAACTTCCAAGTTCTTAGCGTTTTTATAAAATTGAATTTCCTAAATAATTAATACATATTGGTAAACCTTACTATAAATATATTTTATTAAATTTTAAAATATTTTAGTCATACCTATTTTACTATTAACATATCAGATTTGTTTTCACAGCAAATTAATTCAGACATATGCTTGTCTCGTTAAAATCATCATTAAATTAATCTACTTACACAAGTTAAAACTTCCAAGTTCTTAGCGTTTTTATAAAATTGAATTTCCTAAATAATTAATACATATTGGTAAACCTTACTATAAATATATTTTATTAAATTTTAAAATATTTTAGTCATACCTATTTTACTATCAACATATCAGATTTGTTTTCACAGCAAATTAATTCAGACATATGCTTGTCTCGTTAAAATCATCATAAATATTAAGTTCATAGATTTTATGCAAAATATCTTCAACTCAATAGTTTAATGAACTAATTCTATGTATCACTACACAACATCCCACCATAATTGTACCGATCTCGATGGCAGGGTGTCAAGTAAAAATACGCAAAAGGACAAATTTTATCGGACTAGACAGTGATAAGTATACTTATTATCAGATTTGAATGAACACAATAGATAATAACCAAGTAATTACTTTGTTAATATGTACATTCTTAGTTGTATATCAGAATAAAAGTATTAGCAATATCACTGCCTATCTAAAGTAATTTTAATAATAATGTGAGTATTTAAAATTTAATAATAAAACTAATATAATTAAGACTGTCACAGATTATTATATTATATACGATTTAATGTAATTATAAACAAGTGATCTATATATGAAGTACCTACAACCTATAATTGATATGTATTTTGTTTATTAATGGATATTAAATGTTTTTTTTTTATCACGTTTTAAAAAATAATCAAAGTATCAATCTAATCTATTATTTAAATAAATATTATCCAATAATACTATTGCATCAAGGGCATAATATATTAATATTCAATTCAATATACGGATATAACACAATAATAAATTTCCGACTAATTTACTGATTTTTATCTATATAAGCTACCAACAGAATTTAGATAAGACTTGAGATTTCAATGCAATTACAATCGCTTACTTAAATACTAAAGTAATTGATCTTTTTGATAGGCAAATGGTCAGACAGAAAATAGGTTATCATTCATCAGTAGGTATGAGTATAATACCTATAAAAAAAAATAAGTATTCTCATTAATCAATTATCGCGGCACACTTGAAAAATAAATATAAACCACATGAACACGTTAAGCTGTAAGTGTGTGAATAATTGTGAGACATACACATTGACATTTGTCAAGATACAACCACGTGATAATGTTGGCGGTTCCGGTGGAAACCACCCCGTCATCATTGCTGTTGACAGTCGCCAGGTGAACAAATGGTAATAGAAGGGTGGGGGAGGGCAAAAAACATGACCAACGCATGGGCGCGCGACAGTCACGTACAACACGAACGTATTAAAATATAACTAAACTTATATGCACCTACCCTTTCTCTAACCCCACCAACTATTTTAGTTGAGAGGAAAATAGGAAATAAACCAATTCAAATATCAAATATTTTTATTAACGATAGAAAATCACACGTGGCATTGGGATAGGGTAATTTTGGTAGATTGGAGGGGAGAGAGGAATTTGGAGAAAATAAAATTTCTTGGAATGGCTAAGAGAAATCGGTTGCGTATCAATCGCTACCAAGTACGAATAAACATAAGTAAAAACAAAAAGCTCACCGTCCGCCATGTTTTGAAAATTGACATAGGCGTATCCCAATGATCTTCTAGTGATCATGTCCCGACACACGCGGATTGACAGGACAGCACCGACCGTGCTGAATTTCTCAAACAACATAGCTTCGGTCACGTCCGAATGCAAATCTCCAACGTACAACGAAGCCATCTTGGTGATTTGGTTGCTGCGTCAAATTAGCGTCGACAAAGAGAAAATATTAATAACGACGGCAAAACTCACGCGATATACTTCTTCTTTCGGATTTTGCGCGTGGACAAAATAATTATAATTTTTTTTATGTTTTAAGTAATTTTTCCTTTTTTTTTTAGTTAATTTAGTTTATTTTATAATTTTTTTGGGGTTTTTTAATTTATTTGAATTAAAAAACTACACTAATCCTCATGGGTTGTGTTTCGTAGACACGTACGACACAACCACATGTATTGAAAAGAAAAATTGGAGAAAAAAACGAACGCACTGAGCTAACTCTATGAGATGACGCGTAGGTCTGCCGTCGTTGACCCCCTCCAATCAACATACTCGTTTTTGCGCACGCGTACCGCTTCAGAATCTGTCTGACATATGACTACGACCAAGGTTACAGTTGTCAGGTGTGCCTCCCCAACAGATAAAAAATATTATCCAAAATCTGAATTCCCACCAAAAATCCAATGTATTTTTTGACGTTATTCTAAAAAATTAAATTTTATATTTATTCACTAATTAATCATTGTTAGGCCATCACTGGCCCAATGCCATTGTAATGGAAATCGTTATAAAGATATCAACTTCAATTTTATTTCATTGTAAATTATTATTTAACGAAAACAATTCATTATTTATCCATTTGTAAAGTGTATAAAATACCACAAGTATGCTATTAGTTTGAACTACCATTTAATTTATTATAAAAATCATTAGTATTAATTAACAATTAACACTATAATTTTTAGTATAATTATTATTAATAATACCAAGTATATGGATTTTTAGGTAATATTATTATAAACAAAATTTGAGACTTAAATTAATTTAAATATTAACCTTATTAACAGCCAACAGGGCTCGAGACTTAAAACATTTATTTATTTTTATGAATTTAATTAAAATGTAGCAGTGCTATGGAGTGTTTGACGTATGTCATGTTACAACGCGTTTAATTATGAAATTTTAAAATGTTTTTTTTTGTTTTTTTCAACAATTTTTTAAAAAGATGCTTATTTCCAGTTTTTATGATTAGGTACCTACTTTTGTTTTTTTGATCAGTTTTTCTACTTTTTATAGTTTTTTCAGAAAATCCCTCAGAAAATTTATAAACAATAAGGCAAAATGTCTCGAAAGTAAAGTTTGATTTTTTTATACTATATAGATTTAATATATAGATCCACCTAATCAATGTAGATATATTAATCCACCTTTTACCCGACTCACCTTCTTTTTATCGTCTTATCAGTTTGTTACCCTCCTTCTCGAAAATGTTTGAAAAAAATCTTATTAAAAAGATCGTCCCAATTATTAAACATAAAAAATAATTCCAAATACTCAGTTTGGCTTCAGAAATAACCAGTTAGTCCTTGTTTTTCACTAATGAATAGAGCCACATAATTGTAGATAACATTGCCTCTTCTCTGAAAAAACATTTTTGCACAAATTTATATTTTATTCCTTGATGTATAGCCTAGGCGTTTGACCCGCGCGTTGACTGTGTTTGGTATTGGTACGATGGACTTGAGACTTCCATACAAAATTAGATGCTTCCTGCCCACTAAACTCTTTATTATCACTCCAAACTTTCCAAGTGAAATGTGAGGACTGAGGATGAACTGTTCGCTGTTGCCTGTTTATCAATTAAAACAGTTGTCCCTCAAGGTAGTATTCTCGCATCCCCCCCCCCCAACTGTATAATCATTATACCGCTGAAATCCTACATTCTAACCTCACCCACATAGCCTCTTTTGCTGATGATTCATGATTATATTTGAATAATAATTTCTATATTTGATTTGTATTCTATATCTACTTTACCATTATTATTTTATTCATTCTCTAATTTTAAGTAGAAACTATAAATTATGTTTTATGAATTAATGTGTTCTTTCACACACAATGTTAATGTTAATATTATTATGTTTTAGGACTCACGTTTGTTTATATTAAATAAATGTATAAATAAATAAATATAAGTCCTTACGCCCCGAATATTGATATTGCCATCAACAACCTTCAAATCCACTTAAATAAACTAAAAATCTGGTTCAATCTATGGAGAATAAAAATAAATCATCACATATCACCTTCACCTTGCCATAGGCACAATTTGGGGGTTATATTGAGGGTCCATTTTCAATAGAATAATAAAATTTTTGACAGATTTGTTAGTTATTAATAATGAGAGAGATCTAAGCAATAAAATGCTTAAAGCATAATTGGCCAAGTGATCTCCTAAACTCATAGTTTTTGGTGTAATTAAAAAAAATGTATCATTCAAGCTGAAGTAGCATACCTTTCCCTTTCACTCAAGCTGTCAAGTCCCGTTAAAAAAATATTATATGTATTACTTATTGTATTTTTGCTATATACAAAATTTAAATATTTGTTTTAATTATAAAAATAAAGCTAACAATGGGTGGTATAAAAAAATAAATATATATTTTTATGAGTATCAATTTGTATTGAATTAATTTAAAAATAATGTTAAAGGGCTAATAAATTATTCATAGTATTAATACAAAAATATTAGAATTTGCAATTTGTACAGGGCATATTTAAATACTTTGGTATGACTACATTTACATGCATATATAAAAATAGGTTAATAGCACATAACTGCTTTAATAATAATAATATAATGGTGCCATTTATACATTTGTTTTAATTTTCATACCATTTACAGTAATAATGATAATTATTAAACTTAATTTCTAAGAGGCATACAAAAAAGTATACATTATTGTTTGAGCCGCAAAAAAAAAGATCAATCTGGCAATTGCTTTCCCAGTTCACTTTATTCATAAATATAGCCTATAATATAGATTATTGTATTTTGTATATAAAAAACAGGTATATAATAAAAAATATTATGTGTAATTAATTAATAAAATTTATGATTTGTTGAATATCTTTATTTTTATTCAATAAAAATAATTACAAAATATTTCATTTTTTCAAACAATGTTCACTTTACAAAAAACATTTGTAATAAAAATACAAATTAAAGCTGTTTTGACATATAAGGTCCATCTAAGTGGTATCCAAGTTTTTTATAATAGTTTCTAGTACCAACACCTAATAATAAAAAAACATAATAATTAATAGGCATTTTTAAGCATTTTTAAGCAATTTATATCATAATATATAATTTACATGGATAAGTAGATCAATTGTATTTGATTTTGAAAATACTGAGAAGTTGATAAGGCAAAAGACATGTTCAATCACATGATTAAGATAGGTAGAGAATGATGCAGTATGTGATATGAATAAGTTCAAATACTTAGTTAGGATTGGTAGTACAATAAAATGTGATTTTTAGGATGACACCAAAAATAGGATTATATATAAATAAATAATATGAAGTGGAGAAAAATGTAAGGTATTTTGTGTGAAGATCTTAAGATGTATTGAGTCATTAGAGTATAGAATAAGAAATTAATCTATAAGGGGATATTGTAAGAGTAGCATCGTTATAGATGAAATTAAGGAAAATAATGAGATTGTTTGTCATGTCATGACAATTTTTTTTTTAATTTGAAAGCAGTGAAAATGGCTATAAAGATGAATGTAAAAGAAAAGATTTGAAGAGGAAAACCAAAAAAGAAATGGTTAGACAAATTATAAAGTGATACAAAAATACCCGAAAAGAAGAAATAGGAGACAGTGTCTTGTATAGGACAAGGGTGACTGATCATATATAGTATATATTATATACATTAGAGTGAAGTAAAAGAAAAAAAGAAGAATACATAAATACAGTTTGATTAAAAATATGAAAAAAATTCTTTATACTAATATTTTTAAAATCAATAAATATAAAAATGACATCTGTTGATTTAAACATGGTAATTTATGATTGATATGTCATAACATATCAGATAAATAATAACTAGTTTTTGACTACTATTCATAAAATAATTGGATATTTAAATATACACAAACCTGAAATAACGGCTATTTTGGTAGACTTGTGTTCTTCTAAAGATATTCTTTCAGCTTCTTCCATTAATAACATACCAAATCCTTGATGTTGAAATTTGGTTGGATCTCTGGCTCGAACAGGAACTACACTACCATATACATGTAATTCTCTTATAATTGAAACTCTTCCTTTTAACTCTGGTCTATAAAATATGATGTAATTACAATATGATTTTATAAAGTTCCAAAAAAATGAAATAAAATAAAATAAATATTTTATACCTAAATGAATTTGTACACTTGCGCAATCTCAATAAACCGATTAAAATATCTTGTTCGGGATCTTCATATGACAAAAATGTTTCCCATCCATTATTAGCAACATAATCTCTACGTATCAATTCAATCTAAAATATTGTAATTAATAATAAATACAAAAAATATAGCAAGCACAACCTATTAAGTATAGATATAATCGTTTATAAACAAAAAATTATTCAATCAGTAAACATAACATTTTTAATTTAATCATTTTCCAAGTGCTAACATATACATATTAAGCTTTACTAACTTCAAATGGGCGAATTTTATTATGTATTTCTTGAATTCCAACTTCTCTAGTTCGAACATCACGGCATTGTAAATTAAGATCTTTCATTCTTGCTAAGGCCAGTTCTCGTAAATTACCATGTTCAACTCCAGATCTACATAAAAATAAAAATATATTACAAAAAATGAATAAAACATTAAAATTTGATAATCAAATTCTTTTTAAATATTTGTAACTTATAATTGGGTTTTAAACCAGTATTTAAAAAATGAAAACAAAAAATATAATAAGGAAATTATGAAAAAAGGTTCAATTTGAAAATAAATTGTAATATTATTGAATATTTAAAATTATAATGATAATATTTTTGATTAGTAGTTTATTAAAAAGTATAGTAATTAAATTTAAGACAAGTTGAAAAAGCGGGTAAGTGGGTATCGCTCTGCTGTATATTAGGGGGTGGGGTGGACATCAGACTATGGTAGGTTAAATTTGAATGCAATGATAGGTATCATTGTATACGAAAAATGATTCTGAACGAAGATGATTTGTCAGTTTAGGATATATTATATTTAAATATTGTCATATATTCTATTTTGAAACAAATAGTATAGTTTTTATATGTTACTATAGTTACTTTATAGTATTTGTTTATTAATAAAAAAATATTAGGCAACATACGCATAATGAGAGTATGAAATTTAATTTAAATTTTGAAATATTTCGTATAAATTCGAACTTTAAGCACTTATAAAAAAAAGTTGTGACTAACGATTTCGATTTTTTTTTATCACTTTAAGAACAACTTATAAGAAACCTTGTATTAAATTTTCAAGATTTTCTGGCTGCCCAAAATTTTTTTATCGGCATTTGAAGAAAAAAAACTTAGAAAAGTCGAAAATTTCAATTGTCTATAAGTAGCTTAAAAATGGTCAAAATATTTTGAAAATTTAACTGTAAAGAGAAAACCATAATATAAAAATTTGGTGAAAATTTCAAGTATTTACAATGATTCATTTTTGAGTTACAGCAAAATCAAAAAATCGATTTTGTCGAAAAGTGGTTTTTGGTAAAATTGCCATTTTTCTGTCATTTTTTTTTGTTTTTCTCGATTTTTTTGAAAACTATTGGAAAATTTTACTTTTGACCCCTCCCCCCAAAGTACCAACTAGAAGAATTTTCCTATTCAAAGAGGGGCTGAAGTTAAAAATCGGAGCATTATTACTGCACCAAATGTTGTCGTCAGATACAAAAAAAAAAAAAAAAAACACATCATTGTAAAATCAATACATTCATCACTCCGTTCAGAATCTAAAACTTAAAAGGTAATTTTATATACATACGTAACTAATGGCATTGGAATATCTCTTTGAACTCTATACACACGCGTCCATGGAGGAATAAGACTTAATATGTGAGCAATTAAATCTACTAATTCAGATGGTGAATAACTACGATATCGTCCGCTACGCCACAGCTCATATAAACCTGTACCTCTCATTACAAGAGTAGGATAAATTTTTAAACCATCAACACGAAAAGCTGGATTTTCAAAAAACTCCTGAACATAAATAAATATATATAAAATAAAACAATTAAATATATTTTAATTTATTTATATTTTTAATTTATACTTTGAACTGTTGAAAGTCTCTTTCTAGATCTACATTAGGTAAATCAGGCATCATATGTGATACAATTTTAAAACCACAATCTTTAGCAAGATTAAATGTTTCACAAACGGCTTTAACTGTATGACCTCTGTTAGTGTCTCGTGCAACATCTTCAAACACAGACTGAACACCAATTTCTAATCGTGTACAGCCATAGTTTAACATGTCAGTTAAATGCCTATTCAAACAATAATCTGGTCGAGTTTCAATAGTAATGCCAATGCATTTTACGTTACTTCTTTCTGAGTATCTAAGTAGAAAAAATAAATTAACAACATTTTTTGAAAATAAAAATATATCATAGTTTAACACATACTTGACAGCTTCTCGAACATTAGAGCTTGTATGACCTGATAAAGCATCATGTAAATTCCTGATGAAATAATCCCGGTAGTCTTCAGGTAAACTCATAAATGTACCTCCCATCACTATGAACTCAACCTTATCAACGTTATGGCCTAATTGTTTAAGCTATAAACATACAACACAAATAATTTAATATATCTAAAAAATGTACAATTTAAACTCAATGGTAAAAAACACTGTTTATAATTCTATAATTAAATATAAAATATAAATACCTAATAATAATTATAATTAATAAATTTAAAAATCCATAAAACACATTAAGGTTTAATTATTTTATCTCCAATTCATAATAATGTACATTTTTGTATGTCAAAAATTAAGGGTTATTTTTTAGATTTAAAAAATTTTAAAGTTTTAATTTTTGAAATAATTTTTTATAAGTAATATGCTTAGGATTTTTTATTTTGTAACTAAATTAAATTAAACTGAAGTTGAATACTTTTCAAAAAACATTTATGCATAAATATTTAACACTGAACAAATAAGTAGTTTTTTATAATATAAAATTTTAGTTGAGCTGATTAGTGTCTATTAGTAAATACATTATTTAGAATCCTCTTTTTAATTTATTTTCATTATATAAATACTTAATCATCAATAAAAATATTATTTGTTCAATTATAGATAGTTTTATATTCATCAACATCATAACACTATTAGGAAAATATTCTGATTAGAATTAAAAATAACAAAATAAAATTCTTTTGTAGTCAGCAGTGTAAAAACATTAAATCAACGCTTCCAGGGAAGAAAGATGTAAACGACATTTTGGCCAAAATGAGTTAATACACAATTTTGGCGTAAACACCACGATTCTGTATACATTGTATCGATACGATTTTTTTACGAATTACTATCGATTTTTAAATATTTTGCATAAACGCCATTAGTTATCAGGTGTATAGTTATATTCGGCGTAAACGACTTTTATCAGGCATAAACGTCTTTTATTAGGCGTAAACAACTATTAAATATGTTGTTTAGTCTTTTTTTTCTTATACCCGTCAATATGATGTTGTGAGATTATCTAAAATAAATAATAGACATAAGCGTCATAAGCCCATATTATTGTTAATAAGTTAATTTCTACCGTAATTATTAGTAAATTTTATAGTTGCAAGTAGAATACACTAGAAACATGATCAATTAATAGATTAATAGATACACAAATTATAATAAAGTAAGTGATATTCCTATAGAATAGGACAAACAAATATATTGTATTTTTATCTTGGCTCTCCTGTAAAATTACGACCTTCTTCCCGGGAAGAATCGAAATGTACAAAGTATTTTTTGATTAAATTCAAATTATAACAAATAGGTACCTGCTCAACTCTATGGCGGGTTTGAACATATGGATTGTAATGTGCTCGGATAGCTCTCATCGAAGTAGGTTCATAACCAGTATATGACTGTGTCGAGTATTCAAAATCAGAATCTGGACCACCAGGACAATACACACATATATTTCCAGTCATATTTATATGAGGACAACGATGTGGTTTACACATGACAGCAACGATAGCTACCTACATGATTGAAAATTAACATATTTAAGTATTATATT
The DNA here is from genome assembly GCA_020882235.1 of Schizaphis graminum. Classification (NCBI taxonomy): domain Eukaryota; kingdom Metazoa; phylum Arthropoda; class Insecta; order Hemiptera; family Aphididae; genus Schizaphis; species Schizaphis graminum. The sequence continues at coordinate 93,642,516 of CM037032.1, forward strand.
AAATTATTTAAGCATAGAAAATTAAAAGTTATGTTTAAAAACTTACTCCACTAGCTGTTCTAACAGGTTTTGCTTTCAACTTTGGGTACAATAATTTTTTAGCATCATTGGGAACAGCTGATATAATATCAACAAGTCGGGGAGATGATTTCAGTCCATATTTAGATGATATTTGAGATTTTAACTTATTTAAGTTTACGTCTCTGTTTTCCTTTTGTGCAATCAACAATTTCTGAATAATTTCAGCAACTGTAGACACCATTCGTTCTTCATGGCTTAATTTGGATATATGTTCTAAAATGATTAACAGTAAAATAAAATTGAGTATTAAATATTAATAAAAATAAATAGGATTTTAAATTTACAGACTATTTTGCAATATTTCGAATTTTTTAAATTTTAAAATAAATCGAATTAATTTTTTAAATTTATTGGTCATTTAAAAAAAAATTACAATTAGTCAAATAAAAAATACAAGTAAAATATCTATACTTTTAATTTAATAGTATGAAACTATGAAAGTAAACATATTCATATATTAACTTAAGTACTTATATTTAATTATTTATGGTTTATACTCACCATCTACTTCAGACATGATGAAATTGTAATAATAGGAAATTTGGCATTCGATTTGTCAACAAGAGTTTAAAATGAATACATTCAAATAACAATAATTATTTATTTAACTTTCTATACGTAGTTTAAACTTATTTTTGTATTATTACTTTTGCAGTAATTAGTAAAGCAATAACAAGTAACTGAAGTAACAAGTAGTGACTACTAACTAGTGAGTCGTAACTCGTAATTCGTAAATACAAAATTCTTAATAACTCGTATAAATGCAGGATTAGATACCACGTGAATCGAGATAAATTGATAACAAAAAAAGTTGACAAGTGATTAGTGATCATTTGGTTCATACCACTGATATGAATCAAAAACACTTTTGTTAGAATCGAAAAAATAAGGCCGATAGTGAAATGTGCCCGCGAAAATTCAAAATAATTTAAACGCCATAAATAATTATAGGTATTAATATATACCTATATTAAAATTTAAATATTTAACTATGTTCTGATGTTCATATTCCATATTATCTTGCTTATTAAAATATCATAAAAAACTCACGTACAGAGTTTCAACAGTAAGTTTGATAATAGTTAAATGCACTATAAGTCATCCTTATGAATAAGTTAATATTTCTTTTACTTCAATAACTCCTAAAATTATTAACTATAAATTAACTTTTATTTTTAAAAATTTTTTTATTTCGCAACAATATGTTTATACAAATAATAAATCAATATTAATCAATCTGATTAATTTTAAACATTTTATTTTACATTTATAACCTTTTTACATAGCACTCGTTGTATCAAACTCAAACTGATACTATTTTTACTAACTTTGAATAGGCTTTCGATAGTATTGATCATAGTTTATTAATTTTAAAATTAAAAAAAAAATTGCTTCTCTAATCCCTTATTATATTGGTTTCATTATCTCGTCCTTTATTTATCTACGTGTAAGATTCAATAATGAATCATTATGTATTTGAAGAGATTGAAGTCACTTCAGGAATTTCACAAGGTTGATATCATTTTTTCCTTTAATAACTATAATATCTTACTTTATGTTGATGATGGGAATATTTTTCCGTCTGATACTGAGGATCTCCATTCTTAAGTTATTTATAAGCTTTTACAACTAGTGCTTACAAAACGGCTCTTCTAATCAGTTAATTTCAGGTTTTGAAAGGGGGGGCCAAAAGTTTTGACTGGCCCATAATTATAAAAAAAAAAACCGCTCGCTAACAATTACATTTTTATCTCAATACAAACAGCCTTCTTATATAGTTATATTTATAAACACACAAACAAGTTGGTTATCTGAGTTAACTGTGGTTACTCTAGGCATAAATAACATTCATTTTTGAAAGATAACAATGAATAATTAATACATAGGTATATAAAATATAATATGTAGAGGGATATCCAATATTACCTATTAGTATTTAGTATTAAGCATTGAGTAAACAGTATATTATACTCAATGCTATTAGCTACTATATGATGACATATTTTAAGGGGAATTTTACCCCAATTTATGTCCTATTTGCACCAAATATGAGTTTAATGGTATTAACAAAAAATAAAACAAAACATACAGATACAATACATTATTACGTGGTCACGCATTTTAAATTAATCAGGAATCTGGGTTTTTATGCTGAATAATATTAATAAATGTATATTTTATACTAGCAGCGGCCCACATGGAAGGCGGGAAACCCGGTATCCCGGTCGTCTAGTTCACAACTGCACATACAGAATACAGATGTCAGATACCTTATAATTATTTAGGTAATTAGTACGAACCACGAATCATAGTTAATGGTTATATTTATAATGGTCTTTAAATATTAATAAATTTCTAACTATTACTTTTTCTTAGAAACCCATAAACTTGGTTTTTAATTAAATATTAAAGTTATTTATCTCACTCGTGCCTTGATATATATGTCTTATGGCTGGGTTCATTCTATAAATGCTAATGGGAGCCCAAAAGCGTTACCATGTCGTTATAAACTACCTGCAGGTTTGTTTTAGTTAAACCAGTTAGATAAAAAAAAAAAAATTATAAAATAATAAACAATTAAATACAGGGCCGGACTGGGAGGGTACCGGCCTACTATTCTAGGAAAGCAAGCGGCCCACAATGTATTATTTCTGAAATTTTTAAATGTATTTGTTTTACGAAATTGATATTTGGTAGGATTTAAAGAGGTTAGAGCCTAGAGGGAGGCACTTTCTTATAAACTTTATATTCAACAACCATGATTAATTATGTGATGTTATCCATAATCCATGTCCCATGATACTAGACAAAATAAATATTATGCACGCCTTTCTCACACTGATAGGATATAATATGCATTAAGCACGGTAAATACTAGATTTACTGCCAAAAAGTTGATTCAGACTAGATTTCAGTATAATATAATTTATAATACCTAATACCTATACATAGGTAAAATAATCGTGCATTGAGAACATTTAAAAAATATAATTAGGTACCAAGGTGCTATACAAACAGATAATCTGGTCACTATTCTGTAATCTCAGTAAAGATTTTTTTTTCTTTCATCGCCGCGGCCTATTGTGCTGTAGCACAGTGGGCCAGTCCGGCCCTGATTAAATAACTTAACAAAAAACTTTATTCACGTCAAACATAAGTTTTAGTACACAAGTATACAGTACACTGAAATACTGAATATAGCTGTATAAGCTATATAGTATATATATATATATATATTAAAATAGGTACACATATTATATAACATTCTATGTTACGCCGTATATTTATTAAGCGCAGCAGCAAATCAAAAGTCGGAAAAACCTTTTTTGTCCGTTTCCAAAAAGATCCGCGTTTATTTTTAATGATTATTGGTGCCTGTTATACGAATCGTCGACCAAAATTTGTATTTGTATATCGGTAGGAGTCATGCTTATTTAAATATTCGGCAATGAAATAGATCGCCTCGCTGGCGGACCAGTGACTTCAACGGGGCTTAACACATCCGACGAGTCTTCGTTATGCGTATCACCATCGGAATGCTGGCGTAACGACGAAGAGAGAGCCGGAGATTTAGCTTCTACGGCTAGCGCCATCACGTCAACTTTTACGATCGCCATCATTCGCCGCATCTGCGGTCCTGCTTAATTGGCAGGATTGGCGATGGACGATAATATTCGAGTGGCACGTCAGAATTCTGTTGTGGTTCGTAGGAATTGCCATCGCCACCAGACGTTACTATTTTTATGTTTAGCATCGATTTTAAGTATCTACGGTTTAGAGATTAAACCTGAGAATTCCGAGCTTTACGAAATCTTCGTGGTTTGAGGGTTTTGCAATTTTTTCTCAATACGATTCCCATCGAGGCCGGTGTGATTTTACAATCGCTCGTAATCATTATTATCTCGTATGATTTATTTCGAATACGCCTATATAATATTAATGAAAGATTAACGTCAAGAGAAGCGAGTTTACAATCTAAAGAATTATTTGAAGTGTGCTTTTTGAAAAAATACCGAAAATCAACTGCAGTTAGACAGATATTAGGTATCTACACGAGTACACGACGAATATTTTATATTTCAACACTACATATGTCTGACAATAGCAATAACATGTTTTTAATTATTTATTTTGTTGACGGATTATCGGCCATTCGAGCAAAGAGAGTATACAAAACTATAAAATAATACAAAATACAAGGAAAAATAATAATATAGAAAATAACAGTAATTATAGAATTTTAAAATTAAGTTTTACCATTACAATTATTATTTTTATTTATACATACAAACAGCGAAGTTTAAATTCGTTATCAAAATAAAAATTATAAACAAGGCTATTTATTTATTTATTGCTGAATGCTGATCAGTATAATAAGTGGTTTATTACATTCAATAATAACAGCTATGATGATTTTAATTATTTTTTATGTTAGCAGCTTTGTCATTCTAAGTGCATCAAATTTAATACACGATACACTATAAGACATAGGTAATACTACTAAAAACAGTGCCGTAGCCAGGATTTTTTTTCGGAGTGGGGGGGGAGTTAATTTTTGATGCCAAATGCCAATTATGACTACAAATTAAGTTTGCACTGTATTTGTGACAATATAATTCATATAATTATACACTTATACATATTATCAAATCAAGATTAAGTGTGATTAGAGCGGCGTTGCTTTAACACCACAGACAGTAATTAAATTAATAAAATTATTGTCGTCTGACAATTCGGGGAGGGGCTTAAGCTCGGAAGCCTCCCCACTGGTAAAATAGACAGGGCCGTCCCGATGATTTGCGGTGCTCGGAGCAGAGTAAAATTTCGGGAACTAAAATGTCTAAAATATCATTACTGCGCGTCAGTTGCATACATTGGGTGATACTTTTATCATTAAACACTTATTATATCAGTGTTAACTTTTTTCAATTTTTTTCTCAAAATTTTTAGTTTCGTGCTTTTCTATAGCTATAGGTATATATCATTTTTATTTTTTCACCCTTATATTTAATATTGAAATCATTATCAACTTTTGATTTCTTAATAGCAACCTATTTTTAAAATTTCATAAAATAATAGGGGTATTTTTTTTATGAATTTCAACGTTAAAATTATTATTTTTCATTTAACCGTGACTTATATAGCTACTCAAAGTTGGGTGGTTTGAGGTTTTTAGGTACATTTCCTACAGATTATTACGGTTGTGAGGCATTGATAACTACAGGTACAAACGAGTTTATTACATATGAGATATGAAACAAGAAGTATTATAAAATCTGAAAACCAACAAACTTTGAAAAGCTATATCTCGCTAAAAAAAATTAACGAAAAATAATAATTTGAACGTTAACATTCATAAAAAAAATAACCTTTACTATAATACTAGTGTACTTAACGATTAGAAAGGATGCGATCCTTGCATTTGTTGTATCAGCCCTAAAAATATATACAACATAACAAATTTGCATTCAATAGAATTAATTTCGTGTTCTTAGCTTAAGTTTTTTTTTCATATTTACAATTTTTAAACTAGATATGAGCATTTTTAACTTGTAAAATTTACAATACTCTGAATACTCATATCTACGGGGGTAAAGTTATATTAAAACAAGTACGGTTAATAATATTTTTTTTATAAATTCAATCTTTGAAAAACTTGAATATTAATTTTATTTCTAATGCTGTATGCTTATAAAATTATAAGCTATATAAATACAGATGTTAAAAATATTTTCCCCAAAACTAAAGTATAAAATATGCACGGTTGGTAGGTTAGTTTGAAAAAAATACACATATTACACAATATATTTCTTATAATATCAGTGTTATATTATAGTTTCAATGAATGTCAAAATTATACAATACATATGTGACTTAATTCAAACAATATTATTTAGGGATGTCAATTGATAACATTCTAAGTACATACATGTATAACATTATGTACTACGTGTGTGTGTTTGTAACTGAATTGCTATTAATTATAGAATAACACAAAATATTACACTTGGAAAAAAAAAATCATAACTACATAAATTTATTGCGAACTAAATGACCTTTTATCTAATAAACATAATATTTAAGCTACATGCGTCCATCCGGAACTATATGAACGATGAAAAAAAGTTTATACACGAAAAATTGGTCCATTTACACATCATAAATATCTAAAAATAAAATATTTTATACCCATATATAGTGTTTATATATATTTTTTTTATTATTATTTTTTTAATACCATTTTATTAAATTTTAATCACTTAATCAAATTATTTAATCGTTTGTCGTTTTTCTAACATTTATTATATTATACTCGGTTATTAGGAATCAATAATATAGTATAATAATAATAATAATAATAATATTTAATTTTTTTTTTAATCTATAACAACACATTTGTATAAAGCAAAAACATTGAAATTATGCGACTAAACTAAAAAAAAAGCGTAAAAAACAAAATATGTATAAATATACCACCGACCAGGCCAATCACAATTGGTACATAATATAGTTGGTATATAATAATATATATTCGTCGATTCGTTATACTTAATTGCGAGTGTGTTTGATGGGCGGGGGTGAGAGGGTTAGGTGAGATGATGGTGGTGATGATCGGAAAGCGTGGCTTGAAGTCGACAGTACGAATACAATATCGGTCGTACCACCAGCGAGCAATAATAATTATAATTAGTGGATGAAAACAATAACGGTATAACGTGAGCTCGGAGGATATATATTATTATTATTATTGATATCGTATGTTCAGCAATTAATGATGACTAGATATATAATATATGTGCACGTGTGTGAATTGAGGAATATCTTATATTGGAACGATCGAAAAGCGAAACAGATATTGGTGCGGCCTTTCTACGAGTGCAGAAAAAAATAACACGAAGATAATGTGTGACGGCGAGGGTGCTAGTTGCGGACGAGTGTTTGGCGGGAGGGTATATTGATTCCGTTTCCACGCGAGCGGACCGCTGAATAAACGCACACGCAAGTAACCGAAATGCCCATCAACAACATCATCATCGGTATATTATATTATCATGCACATCGTATGATGAAAAATCATATTATGAGTAGTAGTAGTAGTAGTAGTAATGCTAATGCTAATAATAATAATAATAAAAATAAAATCAACTAATTTCCGTAAAAAATAATAAGAATCGAGGAGAATAAAAGAAGAGGTAGGTGGTAGAGCGGAGCGTGCGGCGATTATAAATTAAACACATATATATTAATCATATAATACCTATAATACTTATTATTATACATAATATTATATAGCGCGCGCAGACGACAAACGAGTATGTGTGTGTCGTGTGTGTATTATTTGTGACTTCTTATAAAAAATTATTTTTCACAATTTAGTTTCGAAAAATAAAATAAAATTTAGATATAAAAAAAGTTTTCATTTCGGTCAATGTATGATTAAGTACATGGTCATTTCTTCAATAACGAGTAAAACCAGCTGTGTAAACACCTGTTGGTCGAAAAGTTTTTAATTTTAAAATGATTTGTCTTTCAAAAATACAAAATATATCTCAAATCATCACAACAGTGTTGGCGGGGAAAGGGGTGCGCGCAAATAATAATGTATATAATATAATAGCTATTGGTTTTTAGTATCGAGGCCGACGATCCCGTCCGAAGGGTTTTTTTCGGGCCCCGCACACAAACAAAAAAAAAAAAATTAATTTTTTGTCCATACATGTCGTACAGGTATGACATGATAATATTACAATATCGCGTATTATCGTTTTGCAACGTTCCGACAATAAAATAATAATAATAATTTAAGAAAAGAGCGAATACAATAAATTGAAACGAACGTTATTATATAGTCGTAATAATAGTAATTATAATCATAATAATAAATAATATAAATGCGATAATCGCGACGGTAGTATGGAAAACTCGCAGCGGCGATAGTGCACGGCGACGATGGCGGCGACAGCGGACACGTCTTGGTCAGAGCGTCGGCTTCTTCAGCAACCGTTTTTGCCGACAATCGTACACACGGCGGCAGAAGAATATCAGATCTGTCGGCGCGCCGTCTGCGGGCAACTGTCTGGCTCGCGGGTTGGCCTCGCGTAACGGCGGCACCACCGCCTTGCACAGCACCAAATTCTCTTGTACCGACTTCATGTGCTTCCGGTGCCTGTGACAAACCGAAAACAGAAAACAATATCGTTAGTTTATTTTTACAATTATTAATATATTATATTGTCACAGTTCACGAATGTCATGATAATACTTAATGGGACAGTGATACAATATTTTCGAGGGAAGCCTAAAATGTATTTTTAGATATTTTTTTTTTAATAGGTTTTAATCGTGATTACGTAAATGTGAGCATTTGGCTTTTCGTAGACGTGTGTGTGGGACGAGGAGTTGAATTTGTTTAAAAAAAATGTTTATAGTGCAACTAGAGCAAGCACAATCACGTTGATAATGTAAAATCGTTAAATCTGTCATAATATCATATAATATAATTTATACTTTAACACTTAGCAATATAATATAAGGTTTTGCATAATTAAAATCATTTTTCCACTCTTGTTTTGGCATTTTTACAGTTGGGACGAATATATGAAGCGTAAATAACTCATGATTTTTGATCCGTGATCTTTGCCAATTAACTCCTCTATTTTCACGTTTAACTCTTAGTAAATATTGTAATGTAATCAGCATTTAAGTAAAAATTATCATGAGAATATGATTGGTTACTAGCTGCTGCTGCAGTTTTCCATTTAAATAATTGTCGTGCGTAGTTTGAAATTGGTGAAAAAGACTGAGAAAAAAATAGAATTCTTGTTTATACAAATGTAAACACAGTGTTTCAATAAGTAGGTACTTCAATGTTGTAGAAACCATGTGTGTTACGCATAAAAACCCATCTTGTATACATATCATAAGCAAAGAAAACTGTTCATTATACAAATGTATCGTGTCAGTTGATCGGTTTAGAATAGACGTAGACGTTCGTATTAATATGCGCCTTTAAATTCCCTACAGAACCACCCAAAGGCGACTTTTTTGTACTTGAATTTTGGTGGGATTTGTAGTGTTATGCGTATATGTCATTACGAGTATTGAGTATAACCTACACATTATTGCACAGGCGTCACTAAGGGGTATCAAGGGGTATCTTTGCTACACCAGAATTTTTTTGGGGTAGCAAGGGTATCGTTTTGCTACCCCCAAAATAATTTAGATTTAGAAAATATATTTGATGTTTATTACTCAAGTGTATACTGTATATTGTATTATTAAAATAATAATAATCATATTATATAATAGTAATTATTTCATTTACTTTCTAAAAATTCGTAAATTCGTTGTATATAATTTTTTTTTTGCTACCCCAGAATTTGGACTCTAGTGACGCCTATGCATTATTGCACAATACGCGCGGATACTAGACGGTTATTGTGCATACATTATAGTATTATACATACTATATGAACGTATCTGTGGGATGCAAGTGTGCGCATTTGCAATCCATAAATATATTGCTCTTAAGATAGATTTATCATTGAAATCAATGGATGCTTTTCTAACACAAATAATGAAATTTGGTAGTCATAGATATTTTTAAAAATAAAAGTGATAACTTTTGAAGTTCTTCTCAGGTAGTCAGCTATATAATATATATTATTAAACAGTACTTTAATATAAAATTCTTTAATGAATTTTCTTTTACTTAATCATTTTTAAAATAATATTCTCTCTTGTTTTAATTTGTATTAAAAGGTAAAAACAAACAATTATTAAATTAACGTAATATTTTATAATTATTTAAGATCTGAAAGTAACTATTTTGCGATAGACTGTGATTGTGCTTTATTGATTATCAATGCTTTTTGGCATTCCACGCAAAATTCCGAAACAACGGTCCTGTTATTTTATTGAATTCATGTCGACGAGAGGCACAATTGAAAATAAGAATATTTATCTCAACTAATATTGTATATTAATTATTGTGGTAAGGGTAACCTAAATAACCTAAGTCGTTATTGAACAATTATACCTAATATATAGGACTAATATGGTAGTTTTTAGATAAATATTGAACTGTATAAGCTCACTACGCGTACATTTCGTTGATTTGAAATATTTTTTATTTTGACTATTTTCAATATTTTTATTTATTTGAGTTTGTTTACCGATTAATGATTATGTAATATATGAATTCAGTTGAGTTAACAGAGGCTGGATAAATACAATTTATTTCGACTGACATTTTCAATTTTCTATATAATATGAGCTGTTATATGAATTCAGTCAATTCTGATGAGTTAAGCTCGCTCAACACCCTGCGGCATAATAACAAATACACATAAGTCGTATACGAAAATGTTCAGAGCGGCGAGCCAAGTCCACCCTCGCAAAGGTCGTATTTCTGCAGTTGATGACCGTTTTTGGTGCACGAAGGGTGTTGAAAACCGAAATCAAAAAACAATTAATCGGATTAGGCGTAAAACGATTTGCTTTTCAATCAGTCACCCGGCGACTAACACCATCACTACAGTGATGCATAGTGATTTTATTATTATTATTATTTTTTGTCGTTGTCAATGTCGCGTGCGAGGTTATAATATTATTAAACGCTAGTGTGGTACTACCCACCCGTAAACGATTGTAAATACGGACATATTATATATATATATATATTAAAAACCGACTATATTATTATTGCGTTGACGCGATGTGCTGGCTGACGTATTTATTATATTGGCTGCACACTTGTTTTGCTTCGCAAGTCAATTTTAGAGAATTTTGTTTTGGCAACGGCCAACTCCCTATACATTCGAAATTTGTATATGAAGATCAATTTTTTTTTTATGAAAGTATATATTGTTCTAGTTTTGATGATGAAATTATGAAATTAGTCATTAAAAATACTATAATAGTCAGATACAACTAGATTTTTTACTTAAAATTATCCACTAAGACTAAACTAATTCTAAAACTATTTTCAAAAAAATTAATAAATTTAAATTAATTGGTAAAACCACCATTTCATAAGACAAATTAAACTTGACACAGACATACACGAAGATATATGAAAAATAATATTTCAGAAACAGATAATATATACAATCTTGTATTCGTTATACTATTATAATATAATTATATGTTTAGTTGTAGACTAACCAACAAAAAAATGTATCTCAACCAAATATTTACAATCCCCAAATTCTTCAAATAAGTTGAAAATAAACCACTACCATGACTATCTATTTTCTGCGTACCTACATAATCCTTTTTATCTGAAACCCTATATATAGTCATGTGTTGTCTGTGAACGGCTTCTCCAAATCAAGTTTTTTCTAAGTTAAGCCGTTTTCTGTAAATATCTTCTAAATTACACACATAAGAAGAGCTTGAGAGTATTAGTATATTAGTATATATTATACTTTTATTTTAGTAAGATATAAATTTGTTTCACGCTTACCTGAAATCTTATACAAATTTCTTTTGCCAATATATTTACACATTTACTAGGTTTTTTAGTTATTTCGGGAAGGTATATAGAATCTATTAGATATATGGAATCAATTATTATAATATAATTGGTGATTTTATTTTTTTTTATTTGTTCATCATTTTATCAAAGGATATTCATAGATTATCACATTTTCTCAAATAAAGAAGGAATCTTAAAGTAGTAATTCACATTATAATATTCCTAAAAAATTATAATATACCAAATTTTGAGGGAAATTATATTATAATTTATAATCATTATATTATATTCTAATTATTAGAGTAAAATTATTTGTTCTATGTTATATTATTATCATACGTCACGCGGGTGGGCGCCAAATCAACGGGAGCAGCGAAGGCACGAGCGTAATTAACTTACGATTCTGTGAAATACTGAGCAAGTCGCCCGGCGGATTTCTGATAATAATAATAAATAAATAAGTAATAAAGAAAACAACGAAGACTGTCGACTACGATTATGACTACGACTACGACAACAACAATGATAATTTTGTAGTACAAGCCCCGGCACCACAACGATAAACGATAAATGATAATATACTTATTTACTAATTAGGAATGGTCGAATTTAATTTTCACCAACTATTCGGGTTAGAATTTGAAATCGAAGCTAAAATTTTTCGAAACAAAAATTTAATTTATATTAATCCATTTAAATATCGAATAAAAATATACGTTGTTTTAAATTCAAACTTAAGTTATATTAATACTTTTTTAAATTTTTTATGAAAATAACATTTCTGTACACGTCATAAAAAATTTACAAGAAATAAATGGGTAAAGTAATTAATAATGTATAGACCTGGAAACAGCGAATAGGAAAGCTATTCAGTGATAGGACCTTTTAATATTAATATTAACGTATCAATTATTATTTGATACACAGTTTAGTGTATTAAAAAAAAATATTATCATATTTAAGTAAATATTTTCAACGAAACCGCAATTATATTTCGAACTTGTGAGCAGATAAACAAAGCCATTGGTGGTTGAGTATATAATATAGTTGTCGATGACATCTGCGGATTTTTTATTTCATTTTCAATAATACTTATACAACAAACAATGCACATACCGACATCGTATACGTTACACGTATACGAATTATATGATGTTTGCATATCGAAATTTTTACTGATGATAAACTTTATGAATTGAAGAAAACTTCATAATACACCTATATTGCAATATGATGGATGCATCAATAGAAATTTTTATTAAAATATTGCGATGGGTGAATTTTAATCGGAGTTGGTCAGAAAAACCGATGATGAAGTTTATAAGTATTATAATAAATTGAACAATATTAAGTTTAATTCCTGAATTTTTCATTAAAAATGCATTCATTCAGTTTATCACTATTCACTAAGTAGTAGGTACCAAAAATAATATAATACTAGTTTAATACAATAATATTATAATAATAATTATTTAAAGTATATTTTATAATAACTGTAATAAAAATCAATCGTGAATTAGGACTAAATTTTTGGTGTATGATTAATTTCACCAGCTAATTTTTTTCGCGTCTAGTTAAATTTTATTTATTTTAAAATCATTTTAATCCTTTAATCGTCTAATAATATGAATTTATTTTTTCCTAACACTGCATATTTAATGTACCTATGTACCGCGAATACTGCGAGGAATAAAATAAAACGTAAGTAGAAAAAAAAATATTATGTATAATGTATATAACATACCATTTACTATTGTTGTTGTTAATGAAAATCGATATTAACAGAATTGACGTATGACGTCGTCGTATATTAGGTATACCATTATTATTAGGTCAATACTGCGGCAAGAAAGCAACCCATAATGCAATCATAATAACATATTAACATTTCTACTGTACATAATATAATATTATTAAATAAATCGAAACGATATCGCGCGTAGGGCTGTAACGATACATTTGAAATAATATAGTTACAAAGGCGGTGGCGTGTTGTTTAGGAATTCAAATACTATAACATTATAATAATAATATACTCGTCACAAGTTCGTGCATATTATAGATGCAAAAGTCGCGACCTGCATTATATTATTATTGTATGGAAAATTAGATTTTTTCTGTTTTATGTTACATAAAAAATATACAAATTTCGAAAACTAGGAATGTTAATACATTATTATAAAAGTCGGGGTGAGGAATTTCAATGATAAAAATTGTCGAGTTGAATTCTCAGTGACACGTAGATACAACAGTCACCCCATACTCGTAACAGGCGTTTTAATCATAATGGTAAAAATAATAATTGTAATAATAATTATACAGGGTTGGTTTTTGTTTTCAATTAGTCATGTTTTTTTAAAAAATTATCAAGTTAAGGGCTTAAGGCACATATAATTCAGTGCTGAAACTATAGGTATATAATGACAGGGGGTGGAAAAGTATATTATACGTACGTAGAGCAGTCAAAATACAATTTTTAAATAATTGATTTGGTTGAGTAGGTAATAGGTATTAAATACACAGTTGGACCAGATACAAATATATTATGCTAGTTGACAATAAATAAAGTCGATAATAGGAACGGTATCAATGAATAACGGTAATACAGTATTTCGGTGATTTTCAAAAAAACTAAAAATCCAATTTAAAACGAATGATGATGATTTTCTGATCAAAAAGTTCTCCATTATGTTAATATATTGTAGATTAAAACAATTATTACTAAATCAAGATGACCAGCACGTATTCTCAAATACCAAAAATTCCGCTATCCTAAGTATTTTGTAATAATTCAGTTTAATTAAAATCAAACTGATCGGCCCGGTACGATTTCATGACCCTAACTAAGTAGCACAGTTTTATCACGCGCAAACACGTTAAGTTTACTTAGGTACCTACTATGTACGAGATAAGTTTCGAGTCGTTGGGTCCGGATATTATGAGAGAACGATTAAAGTAAATAATTACAATATTATTATGCTATCGGTGTATAATACAACATAGACGAGACACGGACCTGCAGTACTCGTTGAACGTCAATACGTAACACCGATCGTCGATGCAGGCCACGCTGTTGACGTCTCTGTGTTTTGATGCGAACAACTCGTCGGGCATGTCTTCCTTCACCCGTCCCTGTTTGGTGTGCTCCGGCCTGTAGTACCACAGCAGCGACATCATCATTTCTCCTGTGAACACACGTCACCGTTAATGATTAAAACGAGTTAAGTATACATATTATTGTCCGGGCGCACAGCCAGGATTTTTAAAGCGGAAAGATGGGTGTTTTAATTTTAAATTTAAATTTAAATATAACTTGCAGGGATTTTACACACTAATGTTCATTGTAGTCATCAATCTTCAAATAGTTATAATATTAAATATGGCCACATTTTTTTTTTAGATATCTGAAGCATAATATTATAATTAATGTATATTTTGCATAAATAAGGTTAGGTTTAGGGGATTAGTTACAACTAAGAACACCAAAAAACGCAATACATTTTTTCAAAGGATTAATAAAATTTAAAGAGGAAGGATAGAAAAAAGCTGGTCGATTTGCATTTATACAGATAATAGTACGCCCAAATCAAGAACTGTCAAATTACTGAACTTGAGTTATTACTTATTAATTATAGTTATTAATTTATTATTTATTTATAATAACAACTCGCAATGCAGCATTAAAAGTCACCCAAGCTCATTACTTTTATTGAGCAGTGTTAAATCAATTGAATATTAGTTGAATTTCGTAAAATAAATTATTTTTATTATAATATAATATATTATTATCTAATATTCAAATGAAATTTGTTTTTTTTTTGTCTATTTTTAAAATATTTTAATTTCCAATAACTCATCAAAGTTAACTTTTACCGAGTACCCAGATTCACGGAAAAACAATCACGTATAGCAGGTAACATGTTTGTTGATTCAACGAATTGCAATGCATTTTAAAAGTAATTCAAGTCCAAATATTAAATACCCAGATATTATGTCATTATGTTCAAATTGTAATATTAATAATTATTAATATCATACAAGGCGCGCGTATTCCAACTTTTCTGGCGTTTCGGAGAACGATTTTTAATTATTTCAACTTAAAAATGTACCTATGGGTTAATGTCTTATTGATTATTATTCGGTAAGTTATCGTAGGTAATTTGTAGTAGGTACACACTACACGTTATGGAAAGTATTATGTATACAGAACACACTTTCCACGGACTCGTGTCTCGTGACATTGAGTTTATAAATTGTTAAGATAGTAAATGCATAGACGCGATTAAGATTTTATACGAAAATAATACATTTTACACAAGTTACACGTTCGTTTTCACACAATCGACCGTCTCAAATGTTTATTTTTTTTTATAAAACTTAATAATTCACGCATTGAATAATTAAAAATATACAATCAAAAACAATAAATATAAATTCTTATAATTTATTCTTACATTATTTTTAAGTTTTGACGAAATAGATAATTATATATATAAGAAATAATTTTAAAAATGCGATGAAATTTGGATTAACATTTTTTGTCTAAATGCATATATGCATAGTTGAAGCTGGTAAACAACCAATCACAATGCAAAATAAAATAAAATGATAACATTTTCCCTTAGTGTTAATTAATTGGATTCAGGTTTCATTTAACACAATCATGATATCGATAATTTTACAAATCTATAAATCTATGAGTTGCTTATAAATAACATCAAAAACTCGAGTGACATTTTAATACGAGTGCAATTTTCAACTGCGACTAAGTAAGTGCGATTCGACCTTAATGAGTATTATAATAGCAGCAGATAGACGTGAGTACTTTTTTCGAGGGAGTGTTTTTTCAAACTTCATCTTAATGAATTATTTTAATTATATTTAATTTAACTCGCTGATCGCCACGTGGTGTGGTATTATACAAGTTACCAATATCCTTGTATTCATTTATTACTTTAAGTATTTCTATAATATACCCCTTTTATCTTTTATTAATAACGCATAATATAAAGAAGCTGTTAAACAGGTAACTGTTTCGTTATTTCGCTGTTCATTGAGTAGATTGCTCTAATGGAGATGATAAATTTGAACTCAATGATAAATCATTGTATACCATAAATAACGATTTTAAGCAGAGACGCTGTCAAGACGGTCAAATACTATGGTAATTATGATTACTAATAAATTAATAAAAATTGTGATACTTATTTTGTATTTCTTCATTATTTTTTTTTTAAAAAACTAAGAAATTTCTATTTATGAACCACGAAAGTATATAAACATATATCAGATTTGCTATCAGTGGTCTCCCTCAAAGTTGATGACTTCTAGCATTTTTATTGCTAGAAAAAAAGTGTCTTCAAATACTAAAATAAAAAACCCACTTCATTGAAAAATCAATTCATTCATTGTTCCTCTCAAATTTAAAATAATTGTACATTTACGGAGATTTTAATAGTGAGAGAAATTCTTTAAACGCGACAAATAAAAATATAATATTAATGCTTCATAATTAAATTTTGAATGTGTGTGATTATAAATGTATATGATGAAATAAACATTAAAATATATGAATTTAAAATCATAAATAATATAAATGTGTTTAAACCTAAAAACAATAAAGAAATTCTTACTACGCATATAATGAAGTAAAAAAATCAAAATAAATAGACACGACCAGTCAATTTGATTAAGTAGAACTGTATAAGTAATACATTTATAACATACACACAAAACAAAAAAAATCAAAATAATATAAATAAACAAAAAAACTATTTAAATATGAGTAATTTTTATAATAATATTATATTATTACATTTAAGTTGAGTCAAGTACTTACGGGTGGCTACCACACCATATTCCAGGCAAATTAATAAATTCTTCTTTTAACAATAATAATAATAATAATAATGGAGTATATAAATTTACCGTTGACGGGATCTTCCCACAAGTTGGCGATTTTGGCGATGAACGGCAAGTCGTTTTTACGAGAACCCGACTTGAGAAGCACGCAGTCCCTTGCGTATATGGTGTCGCCTTGCATGTGACGCATGCATGGATAACATTTCCTTAACACTGGTGTATCGTCGTTCTGTGTGTACCGATAACAACAACACATATTAATATTAGGTACTATTGTCGTTATTACTATACGATTACATATGAATATATTATTAATTATTATACACCACTTTCGGAATCCTCCATTACATACATATACTAAAGCAAAACCTTCCTTCCCTCTAATGAGTCTAATGGGATACTTCTAAATAGCGAGAACCTCCACAAAGAAGATTTTTTGGGGGGAACTAACTACAAAATGTTTATAGACTACACCTTCTGAATGGCGAGTAAAATTTTATCCTCCAAGAAAATTCGGTATTTGGTGATTTCACTGCCGTGATAGACCATATTAAAACCTAAACGAAACGTGCAACATACAACTGAATAGTCTTTATATAACTACACTTAATGTTTTTGTATTACGTCTCAATAGTATGTAACAATGTAAAATAGAATGTAGGAAAAAAAGGTTACGGAAAACAAAATTAATTATTTTTATTTATAGCAATTGAGTCTTAATATGCTGTCTTTTACTGATTAACGATTTATTTTTTGGCTCCCAAAGTTATATTGAATGAAAAACACTTTATTTGTTAAATATTATTAATATTATTTTAAATAATATTTCCGCTGACACGTGTATTGCATTATTATAATAAGTACGCCGTTTAAAAATTTTAATTGTCTTACGTTCATTTTATGTTTACCTAAATAAAAATAAATATTTTTTTTACTAACTGTTTTGGTTTTAGGAACCATATTCTATAATTTCCTTTTCCTTTTTATTACCTTAAACGTATTACGGTTACCATAATAAATTATAATACCTCTAGGTAAACGGGGCGCTTGAAAGGTTTTCCCTGCCATATCCAACCGTTGGACCACCTTGGCGCTAGGTCTTGATTCTTGAGCCGAGACAACTGCGCGAACTCTTCGCGCATCCGTTGTTCCAGATCTCTCTTCATCGCATCTGATATAATATAACAACAATAACCATATATTGTAATAAATGTAAAAAAACTCATTCGTTGCACGCACAATCTAATACATAATATTGTCAAATACCTACTATAAAATACACATTACCAGTGGCATGGGGACTTGTAAAATTATTCAGAGGCAAGTAGAATATATTACACCTAGTTCCACCCACCCAAAACTAGTTAAAGGCATTTACTGTCATATTTTAACTGAAATACTAGTTAATATTCAATCATTCTACCCATTGAGTTAGTGCCCACTGTTCACCCTACCCTGTCTTACACCCTTTATAACATATATATTGTACACAGGCTGGATTTAGCAAAAGTTTTTGCCTTAGCATCTCACTAATATTTCATGCCAAAATAAATGTAAATTATTAATAATTTAAAATGTCTGTCATCCTTAGGTCTGAATCTAGGCCAAAATTCGACCTAGGCTTGTACAACATATAATTAATATAATCATCACTCACCGGTCATTTCTTTCTTGTTTCCTCCATTTTTCCGGTCTTTTCTGCCTTTTTTCGTTTTCTTCGTCACGCCTTTTTTCTTGACGAAAGCTTCGGTGATCATGTCATCGCCGTCGCTTTCATCCGTCAACACCGACCGCAATATCTCTTCAGTCATGCATTCGTCCAATTTCTCTTGTTCGGACTTGACTTCTGTTGATTTAATGCTGTTCTTCCGTATAGCTGCGGTTAGGTTAGCTACAATTACCGGCATCGGTTCGTCTTCAGCCGAAATCGGTGGTATAGTCGCGATAGTTGTCAACGCCGTCTTCATTGACGGCTCTTCTACGTTTTCTTTACAGTCATTTTTGTCGTTGTCGTCGTCATCTACGACAACGGGAACCACGTCGTCGTCGTAATCATTACCAATGACGTCTTCGTTTTCTTCTTGGATTTTCGATTTTTTCGCTAAAACTATTTGCATGGGATTGGGTTTCTTCCTCTTCGCGGACCCCTTCATTACTATTTTATCACCGTCAATGTTTATGTTATAATAACCATTGTTGTTATTATTTATAGTATTGTTGTTGTTGTTGACGGGTGTATTGGGTGTGCAGTAAACAGTAGTTGTCACTTCCAGGCGTTCCCGGGACTTGGTTGACAAGTCAATGGTCTGATGAAGACCATCTTCATTGTCATCGGTCGCCGACACGGAATCGCCCTCCTCCTCGCTGGCCATGTCCACCTTGAGCGTGTAATACGATTGCGGTTGTTGGTCGTCGTCGATAGGTTCGACTTTCGGTACCACGACGTCGTCGTCGTGTTGATGGTCGATCGGCTGGTCCAAGCCCAACACGGACTGGCTGAGGACTTTGCCGATGGCTAACAAACCGGTGGTATCGCATTTTTCTTCGCTAATGGTGTTCCACTCTGAAGTGGGGTTCTTTGCGGCCAACATTGCCGGTGATTGGGGCGCCAGGTGTTGCACGGATGCGCGGGCCGGGCTCAGCGGGCTCATGCACCAAGGAACTTGCTTGCATGGGCTGCCGGAACTTGCGGAACGCGGCGGTCCGGGAACACCGGCGCTGCCCCTAGCCGGGCTCGGCGGGCCATGGGCCCGCGGAGGCTCCTGTGGCAGTGCCAATGCCACAGGCGGGAGTGTAACTACTGTCGAATGATGTTTTGGCCCCTTACTGACTGCACCAGTAAGCGGGCCAGTATGTCCGTTTTTTGGATTGGGACACGATTGCATTGGGCACGGACAAGAATGATATGTCGGATCTACGTAGGCGCGGGGCGGAGCGGTCGAGTAGCACGACGGCCCGGGCGGTGCACCGTACGGTGAGTAATAGAGCGGCTGCGGCGCAGGGTAAGCGTCGGGTGGCGGCAAGGACTGCTGCTGGTGGTGCTGTTGCTGCAGGTGTTGTAGGTGCTGTTGGTGCTGCAGGTGTTGCTGCGGCGGCGGCTGTTGTTGCGGCGTTGGTTGATGCTGCTGCTGCGGAGGCGGCGGATGGTGTTCTGGCCGGTCGCCGCCGGGCCTGGTAATGGCTACCAACATTTGCTGTTGCCCCGCGGGCGAACCGGTTGGCGCCGGCGGCTGTCCGGGAGGTGGTGGCCCGTAGTACTCGTGGTAGTACGTGGGCGGTCCACCAGCCTGTGCGTACGGCGGTGCGGCCGGCGGTCGTCTGTGGTGGAACGGTATGTGATGGTACGGAGAGCTTCGGCTGTGATGGAAGTAGCCGGGCTGGTGGTGTGGGCCACCGGGATATGCACACGGGTTGGGTGGCTCCGGCAAGTAGTGGTGGGCCGGCACTTGTGGTGGCGGGGGCGGTGGATACTGGAGACTGGCCGACGCGGGTGGCGACGGATAGTACGATGGAAGTGGCGGCGGATGGTAAGGGCCTTGTGGCTGGTATCGGTAACCGGGCGGTGTTGGCACTGAAGTCGATCTGACCGGCACCACTTCGGTGTCGGACGACTCAGCAGGCGGAGGTGCGGCGGTGCCGGCCGAAGACGGTGGCGTGGGCACCAACGGCGGGGCTAGCGACTGTTTCACGTGCGACGGGTGGTGCAAGTGCACGTGGTGCGGCACCAGGTGGTGGGTGATCAGCGGCCCGGCTGGTTGGTAGTACCCTGCAAATCAATAATAAAATTACGATTATATAAACATTATAATTTATTTGTTATAATATGTACACAAGTAAAATTGCAAGTAATAACCATTAGTTAACCAATAACATATAATATATATCATAGTAAAATATTCCCGTGTATATATATATATATTAGTATATATTTAGTAGAATACATTTCAGGAACAAAGATTTATAAGTTTCCTAAATATATATAGTACCTTTGGTATTCGACGTAATCGTGTAATAATATCTGCAGAGTAATAATTGATCACCGCGGAATACTTTAAGAAAATTATTAAAATAATTGCCATTTCTATAGAATGCGACAGCTGTGTTAGACGTGTAATATATATTAAGTATATTAATTGTACGCGCGACCAAAATGCAATTCGTAATGTTATTTTAAGAACAGTAGAGCAACGGATGGAGGAAACAAATTCACTAGAGAGGCGATATTGATATACCCTTAGTATTAGAAAATCGAATTTTGAAATAAAAATACATATTGTTTAAGTTTAAAGATATAGAAACGCCTTTGACTGCAGCTTTCTATGGAAAGAACTTTTTAAATTTAAGAAAATGATAGATTTTAAAGAATTATAATGTCTTTCAGAAATGGTAATCGATCAAAATGTCAGAGCACATTTTTAGTGTTGAACAAAAACTACAAAACCACAAAATATTTTATGTAATTAATATTTATTTTAAAAATTTAAAAATGTAGACATTATATTAAACACATTAAATTATTATATTTATTTCTATTTTCTTATTTTCATTTATAATTAAATAATTTATTACAACATATTAGAAGAACAATATCAAAATTTATTTGTAACTAAATACATATGATAAACAATGAATTTTATTTTTATTTTTATTTGATTTATCAACACGTCAATTTAAACTAAAACTAAAAAAATAGTATATCATAATAATAATAAGAAAATATAAATTTGTCATTATTATAGGTACCTAACTATACTACTATATAGTGGATTTCTGTTATATTTTTGTTAGTTATACGGAAATATAATAATGTGTACAGCATTTTTAAATTTTTATAATAAATAGTAATTAGGTATATTTAGGTATATAATATTTTTTATTTTCGAAATTTTTGTCCGACTAATAATTGAATCCGGACTTTTCGTCCACAATTCTTCAGAAATAACGGTTTAACCTGAAATCGCTTTGACAAATTACGCTTAACTGAAGAGGAGGGGAATGTGGAAAGAGCGTTTAGACGATTGCAACAAAAATGTTTTCGAGTTAAAATATTCTAAACCATTTGGATACAAGTATTTGTTACCAGGAATTGGTTAATATTTCAAAAGCCGCGTCTATCTAAAGCATCGACTAATTTGGAACAAATCATGGCACAGTGGTGGTGTGAAGCAGATCGATCGATGATAAAGCGTTAACAATTCTCAGGCACCATAGACGACGATACACTCGGAGAATATAATATAATAATTTAATACATTGCACAATGCACAATGCACTTAACACATACTAATATAATATGGTACATTCGTATGGAATGAAATAGGACTTAATTGTTATTCAATTATGTAGTACGTAACTCGGTCGGATTAATGTATTATTATTATTTATTATTAATGTACAAACGGAAGATTTTCCGCATATAATATAATAATGATTCATCAAGAGTATAAAGTTGGGTCGTCCGTAAATGATGTACCTACGTAATAAATATTATACACTTATTAGTTATTATGCACGAACTTATACAATACTGATCAATACTCGCGGCTACGATGACAACGGTTGTCGGCTGTATGTTTATAATACTAATAGTGCACGATTCGAATAATGTTTAAATATTATTATATATTATAGAGTGCATAGTGCATTGCGTACTTGAGAGTATCGGAAACGACAACGAGTTTTAAAAATTATGATAATATTGTTATCTACCCGCGTGAAACATTGACGCCACGATTTCACTGCGCACTGCGCAGGGACACTCCAGAGACAAAAAATAATAATAATATATTGTACATTATAATGACATTATATCGTTATCATTTTGAAAAAAGGCATTGGTATTTTGATGACGACGCGTCGAAGCCGTGGACGAACAACAACAGACTGTTGACCAGGACCGGTTTTAATCGGACCGAGACACCGAGTCATTAGTCTAATATTTTATTTATTATAGTTTATAATATATACATAATACATATCACATCATAATTATATACATATATTGTTTGCAGAGTAGGGCTAACGAAACTACAACGACAACGACGATGATGATTGTTTTATTTCCGTCCTTTCGCCGTCGTCGATAGTCGACAACAATTATTATTACAATTACTGCTGCAACGGTGATATCGCGCCAATGCTGGCGACGACGTTGGTAATATGGTAATAACTAATAATAATATAAACTTCGCAATCGTGCGGATGCGACATCGTATTCAAACGGTCATAATATGCAAATAATCGAATTCATTCATCCCCGTAGCCTGTGCACACAATTATTAAACGATTTGATGAGGCCGAGCTGAAACCGTTATTTTACGGGATATGTGGGATGCGACAAGTTTTAACCGACAGCCGCGCAGTATATGCATATTAAAGTTTAAATTCAGGGGTGCTAAATAATTGAAGCCTTGCCCCAATGTTTAAAATATTATATTATATCGTTAGACCGTGAATAAAAATTAAAAAACTAATAAGAAGCTACATACTCATATTTTAATGTTGGCGTAAATTGAAGGTGAGACGGTGGGATGATTGGGGATTTAAATTTTAAGTACACCTTTTCACCACAAAAAAATTATTGTTTTACTTTTTTTGTAATATACTTTATGAATCGGTTTATTTTGTGTAGGAAGATTTTAACTCTGCTCTCTAAAATTCAATCAAACCTCTGGCTATAAAACTGATTTGCATCCCTGCCACTTATCTATGTTCAACATAATTTTTTTCAAAATATCACATAATATACATTTTAATTTAAGTAAATTATTTTACTAAAAAATAATCAAAACTTTGATATTAAATATATATACGGGATGTTGTCCACAAAAAACGATTTTTTTTAAACCGGTTGCATTATTTTTTTGTTTTTATACGTTTATAAAATTATAACATTATACATTGTTCACGTCATTTTTTTTATCTACCATAGTTTTGTTTTAAAATATTACAAACTTCTTTTTAAATTATTTTAATTCTAATTTTTCTATTATTCAATTAAATTCACTATCAATACACGATTACGACGTCGTACGTCACAGTATTGTCAGATTCCTTATAGAGGTATGTATTAAAAATGTACAAATAGCTGATTATTATACACTTTAACACTAATATTAAATTATTGGTTAAACTGAAGACAAGAAAAAAAATCAATTTGACATAAAACAAACAAGTGAACGTCTTGAAGACGAAAGTCCAACCCCTAGCACTTCACTAGCTTATTAGTGCATATGGCCTATGCGCATGTATGCATATAATAATATATACGCAACACGCATACATAGTGGTGTAATTGTACACAAGTTACATGTAGGATACTTAATGCAGCTTTTAGGGTCCTAAACGCATCACTAATGATAGTGCAAGTTAAATTTGTATGCGACACTTCATAAATACACTCATTATTACATAATTATTATTATTGTATTAGCTGTTTGGCCGATTACGGCTAAAAAGCCCATGGCCCCACAATCCGCCATATTTTTATATTGACATTTTAATAGTTTGTCAGTTTTTATGAATTATGATAATATCATATGTAATTATAATAATATATAATCTGTTAAATATATGGGGTTACATATTTATTTATGTTCAGTGTCCAGATCACGTATGATATATGGATGCGGATGGACTATGGAGTTGTACACTGAAGTATAGGTGTTACTTGTATTAATAATCACTTGTGGCAAATAGTATAATAGAAATTTACAATGTTAACAACAAGTCACTAAAGTTACGAACTTGTAGACAACAATAATACAATAGGTATTATAATTTGTATAGTTTTTTAACGGTTCCCCTTCTTTTTAGATATCATAACTACGATCGAGTCATAGCATTTTTCGACGCATAAAAATGTGCGTTTTACGTTAAATAAAATAAACCACGGTCATCGGCGTAAATATATATATTTTTACATCGCCGACGAACGCCACGGCCGCTCTATAGAATTATGACTAATTTATTATATTATTGCTCGCGCGACATTTTTCAACATAATATGACACGAATAAAAATAAAAATATTATTCACAGAAGATTGCTGAACAGTTAACGGACTCCGTGATACACGTCAACAATCTGTACATAGCTAGTACTACCTACCTAGAACCTATACTATAATACGTTATTATTATTATAATATCATTATTATATGGTAACGGTAAGTCGACCGTCAAAATACGAAACAACTCAGTCGGACCGTTAATTCCCGTGCCGTATCTCCAGCGTTTCACGTTGAACCTATATATTATACATGTTTAGAATATAATATTATACTCATTACCAGTGATTATTAGTATTTGCTAAAAATATCTGTAAGTATACGCAGGTACTCGTATAAACCAATGGTTTAAAACCTTAAAAAAAAATTTCAAGCTTCTTCGAAATAGTCGAAATTATTATTTTTTTTTGCATCCCTTATGATGATGATCAGATACAACTATTCATATTTTTGAAAGTAGTCTTTTGTGGATATTCATTGTAATAGTTTTCCAAATAAAAATCATGAAAAAAAAAATGAAAGAAAAGGAGGCACATTATTGGTAACATTTACTATTTTTGGAAACTTAATTCAGAAAAATGACAAATAATTAATACTAATATGTATTTCAAAGTTCTGTATATAATTTTTTACTATTCTTTGGTTGAACAGGGTTTGAAGATATAGTTAATTAAAGATGATTTGGTTGAATCTTATGAATATATACGAATATCACGATTGAGGAGACTGAGGAGAGGATCAGTGACCAAGATTATCAGTTGAATATGAACCATAAAAATAGACCTACAATTATCATCGATGATTCAAACTAATTATTGAACGATTTAAATCATATTTTTATACATTTTTTGTACCGTAAAAATAAATTTTATTTCAACAAATGAAAAACCATGATTTTTTTTTATAGACAATAATAAATCATTTAGAAATATGAAAAAGAGGCTACCTAAATATTATCCAAGCTCCTAAAAAATATAATGAAATACACAATAAAATGTTAGGAATAAATTTTGTAATTAACAAATAATCGTCCTTACTTTCTACCTCGTATAAAATCGTATATTTATTATAATATGAGAAAATCTAAAAATCTATCTCTTTTAAAACCATGACATCGTAAACTATTCCCGTATTCGTCGATACAAGAAATAAGAAGGTATAGTAAAATAAGTTATTATAACATGTACCTACTACCTATAACAATATAGAAATTATATCGTAATATTGTTGACACGAAATACACTTTAATGAGTTCCGAGAAACGAATTATTGTTGAATACACCAATACTACTACAGGCGTTGTCGCTCTATTCTGAACCGATAATATTATGTGCGCTCGCATGACGACTTCACGTGGCTTTTTCGAGAACTCACAACGACCAAGAATACCATTTTCTTCTACTAAACTTATTAATAACATATTAAGAAAGTTGGGCGATAATGGTATAAAATCACTGCCGAGACGGCGGACGACAACTGCATATTAATATTACGTTTCATGCGTTGGTTACAACTACAAGTATGCTACTTTTTTTTCCAATTATTATAATATTATAATTTTGTTGCGTTCGTTCGAATTAAAAACATTTCTGCGCAGTGCTAAAACTGAACACCTATATAATTTATTTATTTATATGTATGAACGGGCTATTATAAAAATATTTTGTGAGCACCTCTATTATAATTAGAGAACAAGGTACTAAAGGTAGTACGGTGTTTTTTTTTTTACAAAATATTTCTAACACAAAATTTTTATGTTGTAGAATTGTATTGAACAACAAGACATTAATTTGATGAATTATTATTATTATGCTGGAAAGAGCGAGCTATGGAATACGATTTAAAAATATACAAATTAATAAAGGATTTAAAAATTATTTGTAATGTGATTTAACGACTCGTTCAAAAATATTTATTTTAATCATTCACAAGTAGGCGTTAAATCATAGTTACAATAATAAAAATTATTTTCACGAAGATAGTTGGGGCAGTTGGGCATGTGGGGACTCGCTTTAACCCACAATTTAGGCCGAGTAAAATTATTTCAAGGGACGCTAATTTTTTCAAGTGTTCCCCGATTTGTTTTTCTGTTTATGATGTATTATGCATATTGACAT
This sequence comes from Schizaphis graminum, assembly GCA_020882235.1. NCBI lineage: Eukaryota > Metazoa > Arthropoda > Insecta > Hemiptera > Aphididae > Schizaphis > Schizaphis graminum. Next base: position 93,670,062 of record CM037032.1, read on the forward strand.
ATTATACAATATACATATTTATAATATTTACCGTACATACACTTGGCTACGTAATAAGTCCACATGAAGACGAATAGCGCACTTGAAGCTCCGATACCAAAAAAACCATTATGCCATTGTGGTCGTTCATCACATTATTAATAATATATAGATATCAGATAGTTATCGTTATCGATAAACTCGCATAGACGGAAAATTTTTGGTGGTACATTTACGACAATCGATCTTAAAAACGGCGTCGAATTACATGTATCGTTGTCGTTATAATACAATACTGAATTACTGAATAATAATATGTCATTATTTCTACACAAACAAACGACGACACCGGTTGACGCATGCGGCTTAATCGCAATCGATGACACATCCGTTTTGTCTTGTCATTCGAAATACGCACGACGATTTGTAAATGGACTACGCGGTGCTCGGTGGTTTATTCGGAAATGTAAACAACGTTCTCTCGAAACTAAATCAATACACTGCAGGTATTACTGTATTAGGTGTCTGTTTACCTTAGTTATATATTAAATAATAATATAATGTTTATACGCACATTAGTATATAATTGTACATAGCATAATATATTATAATAATATATATATATATATATGTATGGAAGGAGTATAAATGTTCCTTTGCAGGACGCAGTGGACTTATATACATACATAATACATAATGTATATCTACAATAATGTGTGTACCGACTACCGATTCTCCGTTTTGATTGCGTAAACTCCGCACCGTGCCATCGCGAGAAAACCCCCGTTAATTTCGCAGTCGAATAATCACACCTATTATTACCATCGTAGAGACAACGTTTTAGCGAAATCGATATGGTTATGAGAAAATTATGTTCACGGTTAATTAATATAGGTACCGATAGATTGCGGTCCTATAAATTCGCGTGTTTAATTTCACGGTCAAAATGTAGGTACACATCAGATTTACTGACATCGCGCGATTCTGACGACGTAGCATTTATGTTTCATTTCGCGGTCAATTAATTTTTGTTCACCAATTGGATTAGTCTGTTTGATTAAAACACACAAACGGGTGACAATATAAATAATTACGATCACAGGACCGTTATAGGAGACAAACGACGATGTACGGTAACTATAGGCATATGAAAAACGACACGACGACGATTTTGAGCTTTCGCCGCGGCAAACTGTACAATATAGACAATAAATTATGTAAACAAAGTGAAAACGCACCAAAGCTCGCAAATCGATTTATCAACGCGTGTGTAACGACAGAGCCAAAATCAACGATCGTATTATATATGAGGTATATGGAACACTCTATGTTACACGATGTTTACAAGGATTAAGGTATAATGTGTTTTATAAACAAAGCCAAGACTTGGATTGGATGCAAAAGTATAAAGGTACGACGCTACGTTATTATGTTATGCGATGTAAAATATGTATAAAAAAAAAATATGAATAAAATAACCGTGAAAAAACGAGCGTATAAAATAATATATTACAGGTAAGTTTACTACAAGTACACGCGGCATTCCATACGACAAAAACTGCAATAATAATAATGATGATGATGATGATGGTGATAACTAAAATGAAGAATTCCGCTGCTACGCGGAAATTTATTAGACGTACGCGAAATTGTTTGTCATTATAATATTATTATTTCGTGAATACACCGTTGGCAAGAACCGTTGTTGCGTTGTTTGGCAATGGGGCCAAAACGCAGTATTGTTTTGCGCACTCATAGAACCGTTTTCTCGCTGCATGCACCACAACGTATACGTTCCCAAGCCCCCTCCCCCCGCCATGGAGTTTTTTAGAAATATTTTAAATGAAATTTTAAATATTTGTATTTATTTTTATCCACAAAAGCCAAAATTAACTGTATGGATTTATTTACAAAACAATTCAAAAAATACTGTGAGGGTTGTGGAAACGTTTCCCCAGCTTTTACCAACATTCCATAAAAAAAACAATTTTTTAAAGCAAATTCCAAATATTTAGTACTTCATAGTTTATTATTTACACTTGTACAATATTAAATTCTTTTCTGATCCGATATTATTTATTTAATGGCATACCATTATATTACAATATATTACTTACAAAATATATTTATGTCTATGTGATGCATCGTACGAGGATAGGAAAACAATTAGGAGTTTGGGTGGACCGCTAGGGGGCGGGTGTGTCATATAAGCGCGTGTGCATGTATCGCCAATCGTGTAAAAACGGCACAAAAAATATGCCACTCCCGATATCTTCCGTACGATTTAAATAGTTTAATACAACTATCTAGTGCGCGCCCGCCATCGTTATATACGTTGAGTTGACCTTCTTTACCGTAATGTTGTGAAACGTACGAATATATGTAGGTATATAAATATAATGTGGCAATACAACTGACAAAATACGAGTGCGTAAAAAATCGATCGACTGACGAGACTACCTCAAAAGGCACAGCAGGTATAATAAATATTAACATTAACTGAATGTTAACAAAAAAACTAAAAATAATTAGAGCCAGTAGATGTATAAGCAAATAGATAGATAATAGGTAGTTACATCGCGAAAGTATAAGCCTTTATTAACTACTGCAACCTAATTTGTAATATATACTAATACATATATTTTTTTATGACTGTATACTGTATAGTGACCAAAAATAAAATAAAATATAAAAAAAAGCAGATATGAACATTGATTTCAATACACAATGATTCAATGTAATATGTAAAGATAGGCAAAATTATGCAAATGGCAAGATGAACAATAAGCGTCAAAATGAAATCATATTTTTGCATAATAAAACTAAAACAAATAATTATAAAATAAACAGCGTAGTGCGTATCTATACAAAATATGTAAATTCACAAAGTACAACTGATACCGACAACTAATTATTATAAATTTAAATCTAGAAAATTCGATGTGACAATTTTATTCATTTACTATCTACAGACATTAAAATGATCTATGAGGAGATAAACTTATATTAGTTATATCATCTATACATATTGTATAATATTTGTATTATTTTATATTAACACTTGCAGAATTGGTTTTTTTTAATATCACGATACCTACGTCCTACACTGCACACGCGTAGGTATACAATTGTAAAATATAAATTTCACGAATTTTTTTTTAGAATGTTGCATCATTTCGACAATTGTCCCAACTGTATAGAGGTGTACTGAGCTGCAATCGTCGAGGGCGCCCACACAAACGTTTACGAAAATTATTATCACTTGGCGACGTTTTAAAAAATACATATGTTTAGCTACACATACGACGATTAAGTCGATGAGTTTTACAATTTATTATTTGTAGTTTTTTTTATTGATGACATGTTTCATTTGTTAAACAATACCAGTAGTTCGTTTTTTGCACCACAGTAAACTTTTTAGGTGTATGCATCTACCAAAAAAAAAAAAAAATATATAAACATACAAAGGTCGATAGAAAATATCATATAATAAAGATGGCGAAAGGGCATCGGCACGATATTAAAATATAAATAAGTCTTTAAAACGGTACATCTCGTTAAAACGCGTGTGCACGGTGATATTATGTTACATGAACATAGATGCACGATCGACGGTACTTTCGGAGCGGCACACTTAAGAGGAGGCTGCACGGACACCGAATATAACAGTAATCGCCGCTGTCTGTCCAAATCTAAACGAATTTGCGGTCACGATAGCGTGGCGGGCGAGGCGACGACGGCGGTTTGGGTAATTTTAACGACGCTATAATATTATTATATGAGTGGTATACGCTACGTTTAAAAATCGCAGAGAAACGAGAAAATCATACAGTTTTTAACATGCAGGTATCTATAGGTACTGCGGGTCAGAAGATTTACACCGTTTTGAAGACGCGTCGGAAGTGAATCGACCAATCCTCACCGGGTCACGTAAACGTGATAATAAAAACTGCATCAATAATAATATGATATTAAAATTTATAAGATATGTATAGGTTACATTCATATTACTTTTGAGTGTAGATTAGAATAATTAAGACGCGGTTGGTCTATGGAAAACTTTTTTTTATTCGTCGATACCTCGAAACTCGCACTTAAAGCGTCGATTAATTTAATTTAATTGTTGTCGAATACTAAATTTAATATAATATTACATTAAGTTTATTGTACTGCATTGTTTTTCCAACCACGTCGTTGTTGTTGTTGTTTTCATCATGTCTCTCGGGCGCACTGTATAATATTATAATATTACACGCTATTCCTACTGAATAATATAACAACAGTAGTGTTCATGACGTGCGTTTCCGATATGCCCGACGCGATGGCACGCGTTCCACACCGCACTCGGCTATTATTATTATGTATATTATAGTATAGTGTATACTGCACAGATCGATCGCCGGAAATGCTGCAAGACCAACATTACTGCCTCGTAACTCTTGTTTTACAAAAACGCAATAAAAGTATATTATATTGGTACCTACGTTGAATTATATATTTCATTTGTTCGACGTGACATCATATACTAAATATAGTACACTGTACATTTCGTCGAGTACGACGGAATCGATCAAATCCCCGTGGTATAGGTTATACGCCGTTCTCATATTAATTATACAACCAGCTCTTACGTAGGTGGAAGGGGCGAAGATCAAGACGTGCTCGGGGTGATGAGATTAAATTCGGGGAGGATCTAATATCTAAAAAATATTTTAAACATGCCGCCTCAGAAGCGATCACAAAAAGACTTGATCGAAATTTTGAGAGCATCCTAATATAGTAACTATATCCAAATATTATATCAATTACACACCATCTTCGTCGCAAATAAAAAGGTCATCAATATAATATATATATTTCCGATGATCAGATATTCATAATTATATACCATGTGCTGCCTATAACAAAAATGTTCACTGTTAACGTTTTTTTTTTTTTGATAATACCTATAAAAATGCATCTGATCATCGTAGTTTGTAAGCCACGAAGTGGTAAAATGGGATATATTAAGTGAGAGAGGATAACTCTAAATAAGGATCATAATAATATTTGTATGACGTACTAGCATTTTATAAGTCACCTAGAACAACGTTTCTTGAACGGATGTGCCTGCATAAGAGACAACGTTATATAAAGCAGGTGTTGGTAACGGTCGGAAAGGGGTACTGACGGAAGGGAGAGAAGACCAGTTCTGTCAGTGCCGCGACCGCCCTTCGACGAAAGAAAAATGTATAAACGAATGAGGAAACGACGCGCGTGCATATATTTTGCGCCAAAACGAAACGTGCGACGCAATATCGTTGCATATTGTCGTATGCCTTCATCGCGGTACTGAATGGCGAAGGCGCTCTACATTTTTTTCGTTTGTAAATATATATTAATTAATATAATAATTTGTGTTAGTAAATACTAAATTATGATACTTATCGATCACACCTACTTGCATGATGTATAATATTATGTATATTGCACGTATACCTCACCACTGGCGGTCGACAATGAAATATTCCTACCAGCCATACAAATATAAAAACACCACTACTAATAATATAAAGTTCTACATAGATTAGATTGTGCGTGTGTGTTCGTATATGTATATAGGTAGGTTATGTATTACTATGCACACGCACACATCGTAATAATGTAGTAAAATAGTAAATGACAGTTACAACAACAACAACAACAATAATGTCAATATCGCGGCAGTACCTATTCGTAGTACTTACATATTGTGCGTAGTTTCTTCGAGGTGAATACATAAGAACGTAAACTATTATAATAGTATATACTAGATACCATTTTAAAATATAAGTACGATAAAAAAAAAATTACGAGAAGAAAACGCGTGTGTGGGCTGTGGGGTATTATTTTTTTATTTTTATACCGCACTTTGAATTGCAAGGTTGGTAAACTCACAAAGGAATGATACACAAGAGCGCACCAATATCGATTAATAATTTATTATATATTATATCGTTATCGACGGAAGACTTACACATAGAACAACGACAATGATAATATTATTATATATATATTGTAGAAAATATATTATGGGGTTTCAGCGTTTGTGACTTTGCAGCGAGTGCTGCCGTCGGAATTGCGCAATACATATTATCATAGATATAATATAATATACGTAATTGTTGCGTTAATAATAACTATTAATTATACATAAACTATATTATAAACCCTTTGACGACGACAACCTTTATAACGCGAGTTCATATGCACACTTGCGCGACTTACTTAATACATAGTTTGTTATATTATATTATATAAACACGACAATGATAATAATTATTATAGTTGAAAGGTTTACCTATCTGGTTTTCTTTTTTTTTTTTGGTATAAGAATTGAGTCCAAAATTTAGTAATTTTTTTATGAAAAGAATGATCACATTTCAACATAAAACAAGAAATTATAATTTTATAGGACCTATGTATATATTTTACAACTTGGTTAAAAATTGTTTTACTTTTATTTATAATAATTTAATAAGTACATTTTTTCGTGAAAAACAAAAAAATTATAGTATTAAAGAAAAAAACTAGATACCTTATTAAGTTATTAAATTTTTATGAAATGTATAAACAACAAACGAATTAGACGAACCAACAATGACAATGTACATAATATGTCCCCCAGTATCTTTTATAGAATTAGAAAAATTGTAAGATAAATATAATTTACGAAAAAAATTTGTAACCATATGTTTCTAAATCATCCTAAAAAGTTTTAAAAATGGACTTGTCTGGTTTTTGTAGCAAATTCTTACTTTATATTAACGTTAATAATTATCTACCATGTAATAGTTGAACGAAAAATTGCTAAAACATGTTGCAAGAATTCCAAAGTCTATAAACTACGACGAGTAAATTTCGAATGGGTAAGCCCCGCCAACGCCGAACGATATTTATGAAAATTATCCTCTCTGTACTATAATAATATTTATATATTATAAACCCGAGTCGAAAATCCGTTGGCTATCGACAAAAATCTTGATGGTTTATTATATAGGCATACTAGTAGTATACTACATATTATATTATTTTATTATGTACATTGTACAGTGACTGTAATATTATGTAATTATATGGTACAAGCATTAGCGACGGTCAAAGGCGTAAATACGTTAAAACTTAAAAAAGACATTTTTATGGGAAAGCAGTCATGGTCAATGTAATATATTAAACGCGTTTTTTGTCGCAATCCGAGAAGAATTAAACACAATAAGGTTTGAAACAAATGTAGGTACAAAATGTATTTCGTTTCAAGTTAACTCATATTAGCCATAAAGCCGTTACGTTATAATACAATTTTTTACACAGTTATTTGAATCACATGTGAACAGCGTGTTTTTAATATAAGTAATATTTTTCTTCGCATTAAATAAATAATAATAGTAACAATATAAACAACAGTAAATTATAAACAATTATTTTTACTGTTTTAATAATAGACTGAATACGAATAATGTGACTCACTGAAATGAAAACTTTGATTTTCGACTAAATGTTTCCATAGTAGTTATACTAACATAAAATATACAAAAAGCTTAGGAACTTGTAGTAACATATAATATTACATAATATGTTAATATCAATAGTTATTATTATTATTGTGTAACACAAAAATCTCGAACGTTATAGTATAATATATATTTCATTTTTAAATTGTCGAGAGTAAATAAATTATTAATTAACGTCTAGGCGAAAACGATACACGAAAAAATTACGACTAATGTTTATTTTATTCGTATATTGCTTATGCTACTATGATTAGTTTGCGTAGGTATTATTATTACTGTGCGATAAAGAAATGTGATATACGCAATAAAGAATGTATTTAATAAACGAGTGTCCAAAGTAATTAGTGAAGTAATATAAAATATAATAGGGAAATTTTTTAATTTTTATCTAGAAATATATTTCGGTGACGACCTTGCAGGTTTACACAGCAAATTTGACAAATTAATAATACTAAATTTAACAATCGATGAAAAATTTAAACGAACTAGCGCATTGTTAAAATCCTGTTTAAATTTTTTTTTTAAATAAATATGAACCAGTAGGTATGCATTTCTTTTGATCATATTAAGGCGATTAAATTAAAAGAATATAATTTTGAATAATGAACCAACGCGAATTTGACATCGCATCATCAATGATATTAAACATTCTTTAAGACTTTTTATTTAAATTAAAATTGTGAATATTTAATGTAGATAATTTTTGTTGTTTTCATAAAATCATAACTATAGAGATTGGCAGATTGTTATTATTAAAAAATTGATTTGTAAAATTTCAACCCGTGTAGTTGTTAATGTAACGTTCTCCAATACTCAAGGATAGAAATAAGGATTTATGCAAAATATATATAAAAAAAAGTCACTAAGCAGTTAGCTGTATACTATACATATTATATAATAAATGCACCACGCACTTCAGTATCAGTCGACAAACTGTATAAAAACTATCTGTTTGCCCGATGTACTAATAAAATTCAATGGAACGAATCGTAAAAAAATTACTACGAACTAAAAAATGGTATGTTCTACTTTTATATTTTATATAGAACTATTAAGTTTTAAAAAATAGATCAAGTATTTTTATATTATATTAGTTCGTCATGACTACGTATTATTTGAGGCATTATTGTTTTAAATTGTGTTTGAATCCGACATTAAATTTTACAAAATTTTATTACGAAAACTATTATCATTAAACAACATTATGATTGCTAATACATTTTTAGTTCTAAAAAATCAAAATAATATGTAAAGGTAATATATTACCTATTATAACTACCCATTTAGTATAGGTATATTTTAGAAAGAGATGTCAAACTTATCGTATAAGCCATAAGGTATAAACTGTTTGCTTGACTCATGTTTTCTTAATTCGATGTAGAATTTTTACCTTGCTGTAGACAAGTCGATATTCATATATTATGTACAACTATAATAAGATCAAAAATAAGGACTATATAAAGGACAAACGTATGTATATAAAGTCCTCCTTATTCGGCCATAAATAACAGGATTTTAAAGAAACTTAATAACAGTGATAACCAATATTTTTAGGAATAGGTACAACAAATCTTTTACTTTTTTTTAAATAACAAATTTTATATTGTAAAATATATACAAAACATGGTCGTAAATAAGTAGCACTTGTAAACCATAGGAGACAGGTATTAACACAAAAATAAAATGGGACTATTGCAATCCCTAAGAAAAGTAATCAAGTATAAAAAAATAAGTAAATCATAATATGATAACGACTTTTTGAAAAAAGTCACGTATTAATTATTATTGCGTGTCACCATTGACACCATTAATTAAGATGAATCAAAGTATTTAAATCGAGGAATAATTAACAAAAATTTTGTTTTTATAGAGAAAAAAATAGTAGGCACTAACATCTAATAAAGTCAACGGTATCGTGAACAAAAGGGTAGAACTTTTTCCAGGATTCAGATTTGGGGATGGCAGGGTAGGTATTTATATATTATATGTAATAGAGTGTGGATTCATTCTAGTGGACAACTAACCATTGCCTCGGGTTAATTATGGGTCATTACGACTAACGTTAATATGTAAATACTAATCGGATATATTAAGTAACCTAACCGTCCTAATCTATAGTAAAATAAAGTCACATACGGATGGAGATGTAAAATAACATTAAAATTGATATACATACACAACTTAACGCTACAAGACTAGATAATTGTGGATCCGGTTTATATTTCAATCAATACAGGTAGGTAATAATTATTTTGTTAAAAATAATTCAAGGTTAACAGTTGTATATGGATGATCAAAGGATTAGCAATTTACTTGTGTAGTATCTTAACTGTAGCCATGTCATGTGGAGAACACTACTTCAAAATAAACTTAAGACCTTTGAAATAAGACGTATGATATTCAGTTATCACTTTACACCCCGATGGTCGAGAGGCTATATTATTATCAATGTTATATGCACAAATTGTTTTTTATTTAATATACAATATTATAATTGTATAATTGTAATTACCAAATTTTTTCAGTTATATATGGGTTGTTCAAAACTTTTAGCATTTCCCGTTGTTTTTTTTTTTAATTAGAAATAGTGTCATCTCCCATAGGTTATACCGTTTTCGTTGGTGCGTGTGTACAAGGATAGGATGTCGATCGGACGATAAGGATGATTCGTGGAGACATATTACGTTGAATAATATACTCACTGAATATGATTTAATATTATAAAACATAATAAACGAGATGAGCAAATTCGTTTGTGGTGTCTTGCAGCAGAGGCAATAACGATAGGACGGAAGAGTTCGACTTTGGCCGTTCGAATTATACAGACAGAGCTTATGAATAATGCGAAATCGTCATCGTCGTCGTCGTCACCGTAATAATATCGTTATTAAAGTTATTAAAAAAATCGAGTGGATAACAATATTTGTCGCTGATCGGACGAGAAAAATCACTGCGCGCCTCGGTCGCTTACTGCGTTCGGATGCGTACTGGCCGAGACTTTATTGCGCGTCGGCGGCACCGCTCAGCGCCGCAATACCGGTGACGGCGGCAACCACGTGGGAAACGCGCCCTTTGGGGATGACTCAACAGCTCTCGTTTACGGCGGCGGCAACTATAATATTATAATGTAATACTACGACGTAGTATGTGCGGCGGACGTATTGTATTTATTAAACCGCCGCACCAGTGTAGGTATTTCTGGTTTTTGGTTCCGCGTCGTATGTAGTGACGTCTGGTAACGTCGTTTTCATGAATGAAACTCGGAACCAGACGTTGCTCGACGAAGGGAGTCCGCGCCGACGCCCGACGTTCGATTTTCCCCCGTTCCCGGTCCGACGCATATTTTTTTTTTCGTCGTTTGAACAGACGCACTGCGGCTCGCCAACCGGAACGACGATCACGCGACACGTCGCGCAGTACGAACGTCATGGCCGATAAGTAATTTTTTTTTTATTTATAATATTATATTACTGCGTGTTGTTGTTGTTGTTGTTGAGGTGGCGGTGGTGTTATCACATCGTCGTTAATATGATTTTATTATTCACCGTCGTCGACGGTAAGCGCGCGCGCGCTCGCGCCCAAACAGCTGACGTGTACGAGAACCCTCGTGGTGAACGTGTGGTCACGTGGAATACATTGCATTATAATTTTTATTATCATTAGGTATCATTGTATTATGAATGCACGTGAAACCTCGTGTATTGTATGTAATGATACAGAACTGATAAAACATAAATTACATATTACAATATTATATCATTACTTACGAACAGACTTGTGGCTTCCTACAATAATAGTATAAATGTGATGTCGGCGTTTCTGTCGTTAGCGCCGAAAACCCGGTGGCGGAGGTCCGTTTTGGGGTTCCATTGGAAAACACGGCGACGGGTATTGCGCGTCGGTCACGCGATCTTGTCGTGGCGGGGGACGGAAGAACGGCGGCCGTGGCAGTCGTCGTCGTCGGCGGGAGATCTCGCGCGCGCACTGTAACAGCATCGCAACCGCCGACGCCGATGAACCGAAGCGCCAACGGTGTATGTGTGCGCGCGCGTGTTTGCGCGCCGCGGCGTTTCGGTGGGATTTTTTATAATGCCGTATAGTCGTCGTCATCGTGGCCAGCGGACGGTAGCGCATGCGCGACGACACAGGCCCGACGTCGAGTGGTGTCGGCGCGATGGGTAGGGTAGATGAGCGGAGGGGAGTTAGACGCCGCCGTTAAGTTGTGCGGTCGCGGGTGTCGACGGATGGGCGGTGCGGCAGGCAGGAAAGCGCGTACGCGTGGTGCGAGGAAATCCCGCGAGAAACGCGACGCGACTGCAGACGTCCCGCCGTCGCTGTCGGCTCACGCGACGGATTTCTGATATGATAAATGTTGTCGTACAACTTAATACATTTTTTACTTTTTTTATATTTTTTACATTAGAATTACACGAGTTCATGTAATATTGATTACAATTACGAAAGACACAACGAAAATTAAATAGCAAATAAGAATGACCGTGTACTAGAAATGAAACATTGAAACCTCGCACCATACAGGCTATTGGCGAAGGCACCATTTCACACTCTTCTGACTCCCTGACCATGAAAGCCACTTATATGTCTTATAAGAATGATATAATATTAAAAAAAATTCATATTTTTATTAAAACGATTTTGTCTTGAAATTAAGTGCCATATTTAAATGTCAATTATCTACGTAAACATATTAATTTAACAAAAATGTATTTGCAAACTACGTTTATTATGATGTTTATAGATACATGAATTATGTACTTGGGACAAAAAAAAATTAGTCAGACTCGGGCAAAGCTGGTAATACAGCTAGTAAATAAAATATATTGATTTAAAATATACATTAAGCATATATAATATATATATTATATATATGTATAAATATACAGTGGATATAACACCTCGGAATCTTGAAGGACCGAAACAAATGTTGACATACGAAACTTAGAGATACCTAGTTAATTCAAAATGCATATCTAATTCATAACATACTTATATCTGCTAGCAAAATGTCTATTAGCTTATTGGTCGTTTAACTTAAACTTAATCGTTAATCACTATTATTGACATCAAAAACTTCATATGTTATACATTCGAGATGGGCTTTGATAAATCTGACATATTGATAATATAAATTACACGTAAATCTAATGCTGAATAGTTGAATGAAAAGCATCGATATATTATAATATAAAAACTTAGATATAGCGATACATATTATACATAGATATATATATTTCATAAACATTGAACGATTCACTGCAAATGTTGCGATCAACCAAAATCGCCAAACAAAAATTAATACATACTTTTTTTTTAAACTATTATACATAGAAACTAGAACCTACTATAATACATATATATATATATTATAATAAATACATAACATAAACATGATTACATTTAAAAAAAAAATGTTGGCAGGATTACTCGAATTTTAGGATAACTTGACTTTTTTCCCAAGCCCTTTGACTGCGATTTATTCCAGTCCGACTGTAATATATTAACCGTTAAAAACATATTATTATCGTAATGTTCTTTAGTTTGTGTGTGCAACAAGATGTGATGAGTTTCATATAACGTATGTATTGTGCGAGGAATAATATGCAGTGCACGACATTATCGCGTATTATTATATTAAATTATTACAGTTTTTCACGCTACGCTATACCATCACGAATATATAACATTCCTCAGCGATTGACGTTTGTTTGAGATTACATTATTATTATTATTATTATTATTATTATTGTTCTCGGATGGTCATGGTTGTCGTCGACGTACGTCATCATCATCGTCGTCGCATTGGTCGCATAATAATCACGGGCACTAATATTATATATGGACATAATAATCACCGCCCATCGTCCGCTCATCGCGTTTATCTTTCATGTTGCAGGCGACACATACAGGGCTTACACGTGAGATTACACACGTATTATATGTAATACGCAAATACTATCCAGGCGATTTGGCTGCTGTACACAAATTAATATTATTATTATCCTATTGCGGTATTCATTATTTTCGTTTCTTTTTCAACAATACAATTACCAACAGGCAACAAGGCAACAACTATAAAAAAAAAGTTTAATTTGTTTTTCTTCACATAAATGGATGTGAATATTATAGACATATACTTCACATATATTAGTACAAGTATGTATATAGACGAATGTACAAAACTACAAGTTAGTTTTGGTCCAGCCAAAAAATAAAACTGACAACTATGATATTAATTATTGGTAACTCATCAGCTGGAGTCGATTAAGTAAAATTGTAATCAGTAATGTGTATTTATCTCTGAAAGCCTACACAATCCCGATGCCGAATCGCATAAACAATCGTAAAACATTGTTACGGCATAACGTCACGTACATCAAAAAGTCTTTTATCAAAACCAATATGTTATTGATTGATAAAAGACGATGTGACAAATAAATAGGAGGTGCCGGTGTAGCTATACGAGTACCACAACGCTTGGTTCTACACCAGAGAAAAACAACAGAAAAACTATGGAAAAATTACATTGTTTGAATTAACCTACTCATAAGAATGATGCGCGGATATCTTGTTATACTATTAACAACAATCAAATAAACGACACGACTACAGGGGCAAATGGGTATATATATACCGGAGCATTTACATTTCCCATCGATCATCAAAAGTTCAATAAGAGCACACCAGCCAGAACGGAAGAACTGGAGGACCGAAGACTAACCTTGCCCGATAAAGCCAACCTGATGATAAAAACCGGCGCGGCTAACAATATCTGGAAGCGACAGGAGCTGTGTAATAAAATCAAGAAGCTGAACGACCAAGGCCGATGACGGAGCTTACAACGTGTTACGGGTTGCTTATCTTACACGACTGATGGCAACTTAATTGGCGCACAACACAAAGATTCAATCAACTATTATGCTGGTGATCGTCTATTTTGATACCCGACGGATGTTCTTGACGTAATGCCGTCCGTGCCAAATCGTGTGGGCCAGTGAACTGGGGGACGTGTACGTCAAGATCATCGAGTCGACTAACTTCCTAGTCATAGGGTAGTTCTCGTAAGATGTAAACGGGAAATAGTAAATTCGCCCTTTCCGGGAAATCAAAATAAAATGCGCACCTGTTACGATTTCCGGACGGGACTACAAGCAGAAGCAACTTATTCGAGTGGACCTGATGTAGGATAACGTACCCCAACCTAACACTGTATAATATGACATATTTTGGACATGTTAACGAAAATCCCGTCTGTCAGACCGAAAGTCTCGGAATCGTTGGGCGCGTGATTTTGTAAATATAAATTTTTATGATAGGATAAACGGAAAACTTATATAGTAAATTAATATCTGTGGTAAAATTCTAATATTTATGAAGTGGTGACTCGCCCAGTACAAGTATCGGTTCAACAATGATTGAATGAATCAATATATACATATATAGGCAAACTATTGGTCACTTTAAACATGATTTATTGGCCACGAAGATGATTCGTTAAATTTCAGTGAATTAAAGGATTGTTTATTTCAACCCAACGGCATAACGCATATTACGCAATAAAAGGGCAAAAAATCATATATTATTTTATTATATTCACTGTGTGAGCAAAGTGTCATATCATTAACGATGCAGATGAATAGAAAAAAAATCGAATAGGCGGTATGATGATGATTGTCGTACGAGAAATCGCGTACAAAAATAATAACTAAATAAATAAAGTGTGTACGTCGATAAGACGCAACTCGTTAGGGAAAAATCATATTGCAAATGTACACATTCGCGTTTGCCGAAAGGCACAGAGGTGAAATAATACAGAGAGCATACAAATAAGGTGTAAAGTCTAAACTTATATATTGAGGCGTTTGGGGCGACGACGTGTGCGCGCCGCGAAAACTGTACGTGACGTTCTACAAAGATTCCGAAAGTCTTTCTCTATATACACACAAACATCACATCACACAAAGCATTTCTTTAACTCGGTATACAGACTCCGCGTTGAATCGACTGTCAACAGTTTGAAATGTTATTGCAAAATACTCGTTTATAATAATAATATAACAAGTATACCAATTTCTTTTATTTAGGCATACTATACATACACATGAGTGTTGTGAATTATATCATTATCATATACCTGCCTATAATATACTTATAATCGTGTATGTGGAGCTAAGACGCGCTAGAATTAATTTAATGCTAATACAAATCAATCGATCGAATTGCACGCAGTCTTATACAGAGTGATTCATCAAGCGTGCTTATACCCTTATTTTCTTCAGTTATTAAGTTATTTAAATCTGATTTTTTGAATTTTTAATTATACTATATTTATATCAGATTTCCGAGATTTGTTGCACTATTTAACTTTGTGAACTAAAGAAAATAGGTTTGGGAGATATGAATAGTCAGTGGCCAGTGGCGGCTATCTTTGAAAAAATATTTTGTTGCTAAAAATATTTCTTATGACCTACCACCCACCACAGCCTAAAAATATTAGTTATAATATGGGAATTTGAAAATGTTAGTGTAATTAATCAATAAACATTTATAATTTGATCAATTAGTCAGGTATAATAAATAATACAACTTAATATCCTTAGTATAAACATTATAATAACTGAAAAACTACTCGTTTAAATTTTAAAAAAGGTTCATCAAAATTTTAAATAAAATTACCAACGAAATAATATATATGTATATGTATATATATACATAGTAAAAAAAGGTTGATATTTTAAAAACAGAAATTAAAATCACTAAGACACTCCTTAAGTAGTAGTATAAAAAATGTCAAGAATTTTTAACTATAATATTCAATATACTTAAAATTCCAAAAATTAGAATTTGAACAAGTTCATTATTAAAGGAAAAACAGGGATGAACACGATTGGTGAATTCTCCTGTATACATATATACGATATATATCTATAAGCACCCACACAAGAGTGGAAGGAAAATCGTTTCCCGATACGACTACGTGATGTATGTACTTATGTTATTATTATATAGGTACATAATACGCACGCTACCAACGGAATTGTTATTATTTCAACGTACAGAGACATCGGAGATGTATCACACTTACATATTATATATAAATATACAATATATACACGGCGACTCATCAAACACGCTCACCCTAATTTTTCTTCTGCCTAATAATAAAAGTTCTTTGATTTTTTTTTAATTTTATAGTAACCTAATCACGAATTTATTATTCCATTTAAGGAGTCATTGGTAATACCAATTTCTTTTTCTTTTTTTAATGAGAATCACTATTTTTTCATATAAACTGTTAATCAGAAGACTATTGAAAATGTCTATGAATAATCTACTTCTTGATTGTATTTTTGAAAATAATTTTAATTTTAAGGCTTGTTTTATTAAAATATGATCTAGTTAATAAGTGTATACATAGTACATAAAATAACCTTACACTTCACTTATTGGTCTAAAATCATAAAAAGTGTACAGAATGCTCCAATCCTTTAAGGCACAATCCTAAATAACTCATAAACTACTTGTTTGAATTTAGTTTTGGATACATCAATATTTTAAAAAAGTAATTAAACTAATGATTTACATAAAAAAGGCGACTCTTATTTTAAAAAGGAGGTGTACCTATAGCCTAAAAATGTGTACCTACAATATACTAGAACGAATGATATCCAAAATCTATATTTTAAATTAAGATAGGTTAGAATGGTTAGATTTATGCCTTATCTATCATTATGCATATACTTAAAATTACCAAAAATCATAATTTATATAAATTTACTATTGAATAGAAAATATGATGGTGAACGTCCTTATCGGTAAATAACCCTGTGTACGTATCTATATTGGCTGGGTGCAATATAAAGTACATAATTAAGTACAGACCGCAGCGTATAATATAATGTACAAACGGTACGGATGGGGTTAACGACGGTGTGTGCATACGCATCATGAGATCTATGATTCTATACATAAACTGATCACGAGGAAGGGTTCTATATTTACGAAACGTTTACTATATATTATATGCTTGTATAATGTAGATATATACGCGCGTGGTAACTTTTGAGTCCATATAGATAATAATAATATTATACTGTCGTGTAATTCTCCCCAGGCACGAGTGCGTCGCTGCAGCAGTGTGTTTGAGTTTTGTACGTAATAATATTGTATTTATGATATAGTGCTAAACCGCACAAAAGGACCAAATATCCTGTTAAATACAAACGATTCGGGCCAAAGACCATATTATAATAATAAGTGTTCTATTCGCTATACAGTATACATATATACGATGAAATTTTAAGTGTTACAATACTAATACATAGTGCGGTATATGATTAATGGTATTGGCCGCATTTCCACTACGAGGATAAGCTTATTATGTGCGATTTTATATCACTATAATTATTTGTCCGTGGCTGTTCCACGCGGGGTATACCGATTCTTTAATATTAAAGAGTAAAAACAGCGTCTAAATAATAATAATAATAATATTTATTAAGCTGTATTATATATTATTATACTCTTTTGGTCTGCTATGTTGAAAATCGCGGTCTTATCAATAAGCGCCGTTATTAATCATTGCGCCGTATAAATCAAACGGATTACACTTCGATAAAACGCTTTTAATTACACAGGTACTGAGGTACATGCGAAGAGAAAATATTGTACAATAATGTACGGTGAAACAGTCACGTATGTATAATAAACTATTATATAGTACAGGAAAGGGTAAATAATTATTTGCAATAAAAATACATTAAAATGGATGCAGTACAATATCATTATGTCGCATTGGGAAAACTGAGACAAACAAAATAAACTTAATAACCATTTCACGTAGGAGAGATATACAGAGTAATCCATTGATCATGCTTACCAGTTACCACACCTTTTATTTACTTTAATAAATCAATAATTGAAATTCTGATTTTTGGCATTTTTAAGTAGGTACTTATATAGTACCAGATTTTTAATTTTATTTTTTTAATATTTTAGTCGTTATCATACATACTATTTATAAGCATAAAAGTTACAATGAACACTGCCCATGTATAATGTATATTATTAATATATTTTGTAGACAAAATTGACGAGTCTACAGCAGGCCTCAAATTAAGAAGTTTAAAAGCATCGATGAGGCAAACGACAATATCCGCTCTCAAGTCATAAAGTAGTTGAAACGGTTATAATGTTTATTTATTACTATATTATATTCATAAACCATACATAATCATATTCACACATTATGATATAATATAACATAATATATTAATATGTAGATGGTATAGCAGGTAACAGCGCTGGATACAAAGGCAAGTAACTATGTATCAAAGGATCGAATTGATGCAAATAAAATACAAGAAAAATAGTTAAATAAAAAAAAAACCAATATTTTCTAATATTGTAAATCATCCATCCTTTTTTTTCATTTACGGCGATTGTAAACAATTCCCATACGACTTCGAAAAATAAAGAAGTTAAACTAAAGGAATAACGATTTAAAGTCGAATATACCGAATAAAATGTTTGAGTACGTCAGCAATACTATGAATGAGTTCTATTCAATTGGAATGCGAAATGAGATTCATTCTACTATATGAATGTGTCTGCACACCGCACTCGTATAACTTTCATACGCATAACGTGCGGCGGCAACGAAATATTTTGTTTTAATTCGATTAAATAATTCACCAAACACCACCGACAAAAATTCTACAAAACACAAGTGACGTACCGCAAACGAATGCCTCCGATACACAACATAAGCTCAATAATAATAATACTCATCATCGTTATAGTAAAACATCATATTATCATTGTTGATCTATAGAAAATAATGAGCTGGTAAAATTATTATGTATACAAATTTTCAATAAGTCTATAAAAACTCAAACGAAAATAATAATAGATTATTATAACTTCATAAAGTACCTATATCACAATATTACTGTTGTGCGTGTCGACGACGGGGCAAATGATGGTATATATTTAAAACATATGGGCAAACCTGTAGTATAAAAATGAGGAGAGAGAGGATGAACTTGTGCAGGTTTTTAACACATTTAACACGTATATATATGCGTATGGTTACCCCTTATAGGTTGTTTGCGAGCCAATGGTCATAATATAACTCGCAAGGACACGTACGTCCGAGGAAACATGATTTGCATTACATATTTAATATAAATACTTATTTTATATGCATTTATAAAATTAACCGTATACTGAAAAATGCCCAAATTAAAGATCATAAATAGATTATGAGTGACTTCGAGACGCATGCTATATAGTATAGTATATACCTACATATTATTATATTAACATAATAATATTAACTTTTATACTGTAGTTGATTTTCGTGATCTAAATAATTTCACACGACTAAATTATGATATTATCTATAACTTTATCCGACCACATATCATTATTATACCTACATTCCGTGTGCTAATAAAAAGTCGATAACGCTCCGCGATTTAAAAATTAATTCTAATGACTCAAAATAATAATGAGGACATATATTATATTATTACTATTGGTTAAATTGCTGTCGTATAGTGCGATTGATTATTATGGTGCAGGACGAGGACGGACTGGCGCGGTGCGCGACGTCATCCCGTCTGCGTGTTAAAATAGTATTATTTGTACTTATGGCGATAAATGCAGTAATAAAAACGGATAAATTATGGGTCAATAACATAATAATTTAATATAATTACCATACCAAAACCATAACCTAACCGAAAGTGGTAATAGTGTAGTGGTCATCATAAAAAACATGTGCGAAGGCCACCCTAATACTGATAATTTTCGATATTTTAATGTACCGCAAAAATAGTGAACAAAAATCATAATATATTCAGTACGAAACTTCTGAATATCGTAAAGTTTCGGTCATTGAAATGTTGTTAACTATTTAGAGATTTCACTGTATTTTACTTAAACATTATTGAGAACAACACATCATCGATTTTCGTCAAAAAGTGTTTTAAAAGACTCACGAATAATAAAATACCGTTCGATCAGCACCCGACATTTGCCGCAGATAAAGGTACTCATAATAACATTTGATTCCACGATCCTTTATTGTGTAACAGTGACACGTATATAATTTTATTGCTACCGGGGCTCACGACTACGAGAACGTCTCGGCCGTAATACCGCTACATAAATGCAACGAATTACTTAAACTACGCCAATATACGATCCATGATAACTTTTACCTCAGACGTGTTTTTTCAACAGCGATTAAAGTATCGTCTATACTATAACCTTTCCCGTGGCCGGGTGCCAGCCGGTATACATTGTGCGTATTATATACACACCACTAGATATCCGCCGAGTGTAGTAATAATAGTCGCTCGATAGGTGGTTGCATGTATATATTATATAAATAAGTGTGTGTATGTGTCCATTTCCTCTATACTACGCCATTATAATATGATATACACCGTCTAATTTGTTTCGGTTGACCCATTGTTCGAACTATATAGGAACTGTATAGGCATTGCTAATACAACCATTGTCTATTTTAACATTCGCACTATGTACGCATTGTAAACAAATACATCTATATGCGCACGTAAGTATATAATTGAGATTTGAGATCCGACACTATAATATATCAAATGTTTATCTATCCCTTTACATAGATACACGAAGATGGGTACAATATTATACATGTATACAAACTAAAATTATGATACTCGATTCGATACAGCGGATAAATATAAATATAGTATGATGTATCATGTATATCCAAGAAACTGTTTTTTAAGGGAGGAAAGGCAAACTCATAATAACAATATAACTCAATAATTACATATAATATTTAATTTAATAAATAAGTATATATTATCGTTTAAACTCAAATACCTTTTCAAAAATAAAACTCATTATTTTAATTGTCTATATCTATTTGCGGTAAATTAAAATAAAATATTAAAATCTGCCTTATGTTAATTTATTTAATATTTTTTCCTCGTATAATATTTATAATCAAATTGTAATCATTATTATTTTTTAGACAACACTTGATCATTTTTATGTTTTAAAAAACTGATATAAAGTGGGGTACTTCCGACAAACCCCTCCCTATGGTACGCACCTGGTGCCACCTACATATACATGGTTACTATAAACATTTAAAGGACACAAAAACAATAATTCGGTAATAAACTGCAAAACTATAAATCAGATTATTAATTTTAAATTCATACACGTGACAAACAATTTATCTCCTCCTATCGTGGCGTTGACTTAGTTTTTAGTTTTTAAACAAACAAGTAACAATAACATCATCAATTATCATAGCAGTGGTACAAAATTATAAATTGTTTGCAATACGTTTTACCTATTTAGACGACAATGTGCTGTTATACATACATTTGCATGCATTTAGCAATCCGAATGTATACAACGTAACTCATTCATTCGGCGGTATTAAAAAGAAATAACACAAATCATAAAAAACCACAAACAAGAATAAAATATTGACTGAGCAATAAAAAAAGAAGACTGTTATTATAATGCATCAAGCTCATAGATTTCAGCAAACATTGCTAAACGTTGCAATCAAAAATGTTTAATATAACAAAATAGATTATTATGAGTATTATTATAGCCGCAATTATTAACAAATTGGGTTACCACGTTTGATATAGTAATAACAATAAATAGTATACGTTGAATTACCTCTTGAACATTAAAACTATGAAGGTACCTCCTAAGTGCATTTAAATTTACTGCAGTAAATGTACTCGAAAACGATTTATTCGATTTCAAAACAATGTATTTATTGTTAAATTTGAAGCCATTATACAAGTTAGGTTAGATCAGCTATCAGATTAAATTTTTTTTTACAATCTTTAAAAATTTTCAATATATGCACTCCATTAATTTACATGGTACACAATATCTAAGCGATATTATTTCATTATTTGTTTTTCATCTTTAAGTATAGGTACCTTGTTCTCGCCCGCCCTGTCCTCTAGAATTTATTGTAGTTTGCGATTTTTTTCTTCGAGGGTACATAAAAAACTGTTTATATACCTCATCTTCCAAGCAGAGATCTTGAACTAAAAAGCCATAGATGCCAGCAACTTTTAGATTCGATAATCAGCATGTTTTAACAAGTTTATACTACATTTGACTATTGGTTATAGGTATGTATGCTGTGTAAGTAATGCATTACAATTATGCATTACAACCATCATGATGGTTAAATTGAACATCAGAGAACGTTGTAATAAAAACTTGATGTAATTGCTACAACCTATAAGCCTATAGCCTTGTTATCAATTATCCTTATTTTATATTATTTCTTGAAATCAGATGAATTGTTTTTAAAACACTATCCGTCAACAGACAACGGCCGCATTTGTTTGGCCGCTAAAAAATAACTGTGCTATGAACATATATTATGTACTTTATAGATACGTTCTATAATCTCATTGGCCAACATTTTCCATCGTATTTAGAGTTTTGGTGACTGGTAAGGTATAGTTCGTACAAATTATACACTAGGTACCATTTGTCATCACTTTTGCCGCGTTATGGCTTTAGGGCCAACACGGATGCATTTTAACACATTATTATAATAGTCTTTTCGTACAAATTCTTATTACACACGGGTACTCTTAAATATATATATATATTTATTTATTTATATGCTAAAATACAATATACATCGAGTTATTGTTTAAAAGTACGATATCGAAACGTTGATGTATTTTGAGTGTGTACACTATACACATGGTTTTACATAACGTATACATATTCGAACTACGCGAAAATAAGTATATGTACAGTGGAACCGATTATTATTATTCTGTTAAAGGTCCCTTTACGCTCATTTTGTGACAATCGTATTTTTGTGCAACGTTATATTAATGTATTCTGTTTATGGCAAACGCACACACACTGCGGAATTCAATATTATACGATATTATACATAAATAGAATCAATTTAAATTATTTTTCTCTGTTTTCGTGGCGGTAAAAACGTAAAACGTAATACAATATATACTAATATATACTCACGTATACAGAATAATTCGCTAAGCATTCTCACCTCCATTTTTCCTAAAATGTTCAGATTTTTTATAGTTTTTTTTATAGTTAATCCTATATTATTAAGTAGTGTTCTAGGTGCGATATTGGCTTCTTTTGTTTTTTATGAGAATTGCCTTTTTTTTATGTAACTAAATTGAAATTCGAAAGAGTAGTCTAAGTTTTTTTGATTTGGGTGTTTAAATTATTATATATTATACTGTCATTTTGATATTTTGATCAAATATATAATGGGTTGTATAATGATTTAAATTTTTTCAAAACATACATTAATCTGTTAAAATTTTATAAATTGTAAATGATGTGCTATATTATAATAAATATTAAACTCAATACTACATACTTATTTAATAGTTTTGTAAAAATAAATTGTCAAGCCTAATAATCCTTACTAAATACATTGTTTTAACTCGGTAACTAATCGTTCAAATTTTGATTTAGATACATATCATTATAACTTAGTTCACCCGTTTAAATCATAACAAATACATAAATAATCATTTAAACAAAAATCATTTGATTAACAGATAAAATAACATCTACTTATACTCGTATAGTAAAAGATGTTTGTTCTTATTTGAAAAATAGATGAGATTTATATCATCACAAGGTAGAACACTCCTTAAATTCTATAAAAGAATCTAAGTATTTGAAAATATGGTCTTCAAGAATACCTACTCAATAATTAAAAATACTAAAAATATAAATTTGAATAAATTCATAATTGAAGAGAAAAAATGGGGGTTGATATGTTTTGTGAATCATCCTATAAATAAACTATACATATATATATATATAAACAAAATGTAAAATTGCATGATGAAATCATATAACAGGCTCCTATAGCTATGTAGTAGTATGTATATAAGGGTAGGTTCGATTATAATCAAAACCATGTATACGCGACTGTGACACAGTATTGTTAATTTACTCGTATATTTTATGAATAATATATATGTATATGTATATATAAATATATTTATAAACATAGAAGCGAAATAAAAATGGTATATCATTCAGGTAGAAAAATTAATCTTTTTTAATCATGTTAATAGTTATTATATTATTATATTGACAAATGTTGAGTAAATTTCAATACGCGTGTAAGGCTTAACTTTCATTGCTCCCACGAGTCTTTAACGCGCAATATTAAATCTCTACCGACATAGGAGGATTACTTTAATGTATTTATAATATAAATGTTTGATACATTTAAATAGTATTATTTTGTAGAATTGTTTTAACATATGATTAAAATATAAATAAAATTACATCGAAGATAATAATATTATTTTAACGAACATAGATAGTTTAGTTATTGTACGTAGGTACCGTGCGTTTATATTGTAGTATAATATTATTATAATATATATATTACTCATGAGATATATTTTACTACTTAAGAAGTGTCCTGCGGAGTGCGGAGATACAAAATGTTTATTTTTCAAAAGGGAACTACCCTTTTTTACTGTAAATTATTAAAAAATATCATCCTCTATATCAGGTAGAACAGTTTATAGATTATTAGTTTTTTTTTTGCTTTTGTAGATACTATAATACATAGAAATCGAAATAATATTACATATTTTATTTTGTTTTCGATACGAAATATAATATATAATATTGTTCGTCGAGCAATGAGATAGTGATATATCGTATCCGCAGTGTACACTGTACACATTATAACACGTACAGTAGGTATTATATTTATACGAGGGAAAGGACGGGCACTCTACTTTCATCGGGACCAACTATACCAGCGACTTTCACTCGGCCAGCCCGCTATCAAAGTCATTACGTACGCCCAAAAAATCGCAGTTTATGTTATACGAGTATAAAAAAAGAAATGAAACTTCGTGCACCGTTTTCAACGGAAAAAAGTATAAAATGGGGATTTTTAAAGCCGGTTATATAAACCTTTTGGATTCGGGTATTAAGTATGCAAATAAGTTGAGTTTTTGGGATTTATTTAAAATCTAAAAACCGTCAAAAGTTTACGAGAATACAATCATATTTCACTTCCCTTCTACAGAAAGTTTTCACGAAGAATGGTACTAAAAAATTATTGATTTTCAAATAAACAATTTTACAAACCAAGTATTAGCATAACAGTAATTTTAGAGTTTTATTTAATTATTTAGTGATTTCAATACAAAAGTGGATGTCGACAATATAAATATTTTATTTTAATGTATTTACCTTGTAATATTGGGAGAAAAGTAGGAACGATTTTTTTGTATAGAACACCATGGACTAATAAATTTTTTTAATGTCTTTCATGTCTTGATAAATTTGTATATAAAATAAATACTTTATTATCAAATTTCTAAACAACTATGTGAATATGTTTTCTTAATAACTGAAGTAATAGCGAGTTCTCGAAAGCCTCGAACAAAACGCGTTGTTGAGGTCTATAACAAATTTGTCTATAGGTAATAACATTTTCGGAAGTTTATAAAAGTTTTAATAAAACTACACTTATCATCCCAGCGAGATCAATATTGTTTGAATATCATAGTATTATTTTATTACACGACACGGTTTTATTATTAATAATATTATATATACGTATGGAAGGGGTACGGATGAAATATGTTAATATTAAATGCTTAAGATATGCAATAAGTCCGTAGAGACGATATAATAAATAGGTGTAACCTACGTATATAATACATAGGTGTATATGAAATCATAATATTTAACTGTATGCCGAAAAAGTAAGATATTCGATTGATTTCTTCAAAAGAGAGTGGTCGGGACGGTGAATGGTTTACTGAATAATGCTTTTATAAAAATAAAACGAATGACATTATAATAATGTATTTAAGCCGCATCAATGCCGTTGATGGAGCCGCAAGGATTTAAAAAGAGTAAACATTTCAGTTTAAACGTGGCTTAACACCTTGTTTGATTATTTTAAACCATTTTGTACCCGAAACAAAAATTTAAAAAAAATAATAATAGAAACAGCCATTATATAATTGAAATCATTGTTCTGTATTTTTACTTATTCGAATTTAATATCACTGAAATAATATAATCATGGTTACTGTATAAAATCACTGTCGACGTATAGAGAGTTTGATCCGTTTGATGTTTATTGTTGTATCGATTTCCGCATTAGAAATACGGACATATTTGTCTGCAGTTATCAAGTTTTGGAGCAGAAAATTTATACTAATGTTCAACTTTAAGGTTGATTATTGATATAGATAGTTTTATGTTGACCATTGTACTTATTCAATTATATTTAATACATTACATTATATTGTCCTTTATATTTATTTACTCAATGACGTGGTACCTTCAATACAGCATAGCTGAACATATTTTCAATTTTTTTTTATCTAATGAAATTTTGACATGACTACATTTTTTATTGTATTTTTTAAGTCTCATTACAAAAAAAAAAAATGAATATTATAACATAACTTATATTTTTAAATTTAATATTTATAATATAGAAATGTTTTTTTAACCTACACAAACTTCAACGCAACGTCAACAATATTTTATTTTAATAATAAATATTCATAGTGTTACACACATTTACATTAAACAAGCTATAAGTATAATAATAAGTTCTAAAATAAATTATATCTAATTCGAATATGATCATTAAATTTATAAAAGGACTTTGTAACATATAATATTCTTTTTAATTAAAAATATTGTGCAAATTAAATAGTTATTTCAAGATCCTTAATTTTTTTAATACATAAACACGATTAAAAAAATAGAATAAATAACTTATAGGTAAAAGTTAATAACATTAATATAATTAATGTATGATATAGTACCTATGTGTTAGGTTTTGGAAACAATTAATTTAACCTTTCATATAATACCAACAGTATAATTAAAATAATTAATAAAATATTATTAACAGAGGCTGACAAACCGTCTCTGATCAGAATCGTTTTTCCGGTACAATAACCAATGATTATCAGTTATCACCATATTTAAATTAACACATCCATTACATACACAATTACAAGGTACCTACACTTGAAATTTACTATACGTTTGTACGAGTGAATTCCTTAGTTATTATTTTTTAACATTTTTAAAGAATATATAATCTATAAATATTTATACTTTCAATCAGCGTATGTATAATATGTGAATAGGAGATTATTTACATAAGGCATGAGACTTAAATTATATAAAACCAATTCCACCCAAATAATAATTATACCTACTGAAAATACTAGTATTTTTCATTTTTATTTTATAAAATAATAATAATAAACATTTTTTTTTATTTCCGACCTTTAATAAAATTTGCTTAATATAGTACATTTAGTTTCCATTGTATATACTACATATACATACAGATGGTGTACAGCCGCCACATTACAAGGACGTGTGTATAAATACATTTAGAAGGTTAAGTCCACTGCGCAGAGTTGGACACACGATGCCGTGCGTTTTCTTAAGCTTCATATGAAAAATATATAATTTTGAATGTATTTAACTACAACATAATATTGTGACAACTACTGAAAACGAAAAATCTTTTATATTTTTACACCAGTTTTTAAAGAATAATAATAATAATATATAGATATATATTTTAATATACTTAATAAATATAGGTAAATTTCTATAACACAAAATGTATTTAATAATATCTTCTATATCTTCTTTCTTTCTTTCTATATTATATAATTGTTTATATATAAGTATAAGATATTAAAATAACAAAATGATAATTTTATCGACCTACGCAAGTGGCAGAATTTATAATATCGAATGAACAAAAAAATGTGTCCAACACTTTTGAAGATGAACTACAGTATAGAAAAGCACGAGTATGAAAAATATCAGTTGACCTAGTTGTCGGACCTTACGGGTCACAAATCTTGCAGTTTTTTAAGCTTTCTCTTTGACGTGTTGAGCATAAATCCATTCTCCAAACACTCTAGTTGCTTTGTACCCATCGTAGATCACGGCAAATTTCGGTTTAGCAGTCTCAATAGGATAAAACTTTATTTATAATTAAAAAAAAAAATTGATTTATAAGCATTATGTGATTGGAAATTAATAATAGTTCATAAAATCTAAATCATACTAAAACTATATAATTGCGGATAAAAATTAATTTATGTAAATTAAAAGTTTTATATTGTTTAAATGAATAAAAAAAATAAAGGGTTAGAAAAGTACATCGTATCATTGGTATAACGTAGGTGTATTCATATGACTTATGAATATGAAATATCAAATGTAAATTTTTTCATAATTAGATTTTAAGGTTCATTATTTTTTAAATGTGCATTCGAGTTATTATTTGAAGATAAGATACGACATATTATTACCAAACAAAAAAAAATAAAACTAACTAATATTGTAAATACATAAGTGTTTACGCCCGGGAAGTAATAGGTACTAATATGTGTATGCCGCCGTAAAGTAGACATACCTAAAATGCGGTCCGTGTGATGATAAGATGACAAAAAAATATTATATTATTATTGTTATTCTACGACTACGAGTATATAAGTACATCAGTAGGATAAACGTTGTATACAATCGACTATCAAAATCAGATAACTTCTCAAATATCATAAAAACTATAAGTACCCACTATAAAAATTTTATTAAACGATTTCCAACGGACTATGAACTATAGGTAATACTCTCTTTATATATAATATTACAAACGAATTATAATTTTTATTATATTGAGATATAAACGTATAAGCCACTTTTGTTTAATAAGGGTATTTAAATTTATACGGAGATATTGTTGAATGATTACCATAATGTTATGTACGACAGCGTGCGCGGGGTTGTAATGAACCGGAAGAGCACATCACATCGATATTACAACTTCAACCACCCGCCGCAAATACAAAATGACATAATAAAGATACATATATATCATAACGACAAAATCCATAAAGAATCCGTATAGTCAGTTATCTATTTTTATAGCCCTCTTATTAAGGTTTAATCGCGACAATGTGTGCGGTTTCTTACACGTATATATATTATATACTATATGGAAAGAGAAGGTTGACAAATCCAACGTATAATCGCCATTTTATATACATATATAATGTATATCCACATATACCTAAATACATGTATATATAGATTAACGTATTTGCACGTGAATGTTACTTCAAATAATAATAATAATAATAAATAAAATACGTATATTTAAATATCTACACAAATAAGAATATTATTTGAAACCTGCAGCGACAGTTAACACAAAAACTAAATTAATAAAAAAAAAAAATGACGTAAAAAGTATAAATATTTATACATCATTGTATATATTTTTTTGTTTAAGTGACAAATATTTGAACTCGAAAATATCAAGTTTTAATATTAAGGAAATAATGAAACGCAAAAACGAAATTAAATCGTGCTTTATTAAAATAATTTAATGTAAATTACTTAAATGGATGAGGTAATTTTTTAAGAGGGGATTCGCTTTGATTCAGGAATATTATATTTTACAATAATTTCTCCCTCTGTTTTTTTTTTTATGTAATTTAGTAGCGTTTGGTATATTTATTGGCTTTTCTCTTGTTTTCTGAAAAAAAGTTTCCTTGCTAAAAAGTATACAAATTTATTTATTTTTTTTATTAATATTTTAGCCATATTATTTGTTTTATATTCTACGTATATATTTATAACAAACTATGTATTTAAAATCGATTAATAAAATAATAATATTGAAAGTTATAATCGAAGTAAATTAATGTTTTTATGAACTAACTTAGCTCTGTTAAAGTCTGGACAAATACACTTTGATAATATTCTATACAACTATAAACACAAGATGAAAAAAAATTCGACTGTAAATTGTATGTTTATCAAACAATGATCCTTTATAAGCTTTTGAATGTAGATAACAACATATATATACATAATTTGTCTTTAAATAAAACCAATTAAGAACGTAAAAAAGAAACAAAGAATCCTATAGCATTTAAAACTACAAAACAAATACTAACAAATTTTACCAGCTTTAATGGACGAAATTGCAACTACGAAATACGACAATAACGTAGTATACAGCAAAATGCATAAACATATTATAATATATATCATACAAACTGCAGTTTAATCGTCTCAATTCACCATAATGCCAAAAAATACTGTATCTATTATTGTATACAATAAGTATACGAGTACAATATGCACTTGACGAAACAATAATCGCAGCGTTATATATTTATAGTGTTTAATAGGATCGTATTTAGTCTTTCTTCTAGAGCTGGACCACTACGTTTTTACTTCTACCACTAGCGCAAAATAAAAAATAGTTAAAATCATATAAATTTTAGAAATATATGAACCATGTATGAAATGCAAATCTCCATATACTTCATAATATGTTTCATAAACTCTACTACCATTGAAACATGGTATCATGTCTTATAAAAAAAAATTGCAGTAATTCGAAACATTTTGAAATATGGCAAGGGAAAAAATAAACGCCACTCTTAAGAAGATGTAATCATATCCATGTACATTATCTCTGTCTTTCTAATGCACAATGCATACAACATAACATAGATACGAATGTTTACATAAAGAAGTTTCAATTTTGTGTTGTCGGCTTGATGGCTTATTATAATTAGAAAACTAAATTTACTTATAGTATAAAAATTAAAGGTAAGAATATTATCTTTGTTTTATTGTTGGACTTTTACAATTTATTAATTTTAAACGATTTATAAGTAGGTGTGTAAAATATTAATATTTAAAAATCTCATCTCATTTAAAAATTAAAAAAAAATTTTGAACGTATATTTTGGTATGTTATACGTAATAGTATTACATTTTATGTATAACGGAAACAATACACATGTAGGTAAATATATAAAACAGATTTTTACTAAAATTTATTTATAGTTAAAATTAGAAAAAATTTACTTATTATCGAATACGTAGAAGAGTTTATAATAAACTACTCGAACAAAAGGTTTTTAGTCATATGTATTTAAAAAAAAATTAACTATTTAAATACCACTTAATAACTTATATTCGAATAAAAATATGAAAAACCATTTTTCGTGTAAGCACAATTTAATTTAATTTAAAATTTATTTCTTATATTAATTGCAAGTAAACTGTACTACACACTAAGAATTTGATTGAATATTTGCATATAGTGTAAAATACAGAAACTCTGTACATGTAGCAAGTACGACGTCCTCTTAAAACAGGACAAGTGAATCAAACTTTAATAATAACGTAATTATAATTATCAAGTTACATCACAGTATATATATATATATATATATATATAATATATATATCACGCAACTACACCCCCACGCGGTGAAATCGGTTTTTCACCCGTTTACACGCGCGCTCGAACGCTCGCTTGCGTGTCGGTGTCGCGGGGAGGAAATATTTCTATCCGGTCAATTTGACACTCTTTCCGTGGGCTGCTGCTCCGGAACGGCGAACATCGATGACGTCAGCGGACGACGATGACGCATATATACGCGCACATACACCTTCCCGTGGTCGCGGGATAAATGTAACACAATAAGGGTCGTCATCGACGTCGATGGTAGGCGCGCAAAAGCGTCAGTATAATATTATAATGTATATTATTAGTGATCGAGTAGTGAAGACGTTTCAGCGAGGGTGGCAAATAATAGTAATAATGTAATAATATAATAATAACGCGTATATACTTGAGGCGTTACACGGCAAAGTCAGCAATCTCCACTTTTACTGAAATATATGTTTTGATAATATTCATATAAAACTTTTTATTCCGCGTCGTTTGGTGACACTGATTTTTATCACAAATAATTCCCCATCGAGATAAAGCGTTTAAATACTAGCTGATCGCAGCAAAGTGAGCAATCTCCAATCATAATACCACGGCAGAGACGGCAATCGTTTCTGTGGCAAATAATGCAATCTCCATGCGTTTCAGTGACAAAAGCGGCAATCTCCATTGGTTCCGCAGCAAATTTGACAAAGTCCATTTTCCCTCCTTTATTATTTAATGTTATCGACATTTAACAAATAATTTGACCATAGAAAATAACACCTAACTCCACTATCAATCAAAAAAAAAAAAAATATTATGGAAAAATATAGGAGATAAAGGTAAAACAGTTTTTCGACATTTACAAAAAATCGCTGCGTTTGGAGATTGCTGACTTTGCCGTGTGACGCCTCACTTTATAACGTCTCCTACCAAATCGAATTGAAGAACAGATACAACAAGAAATCGCGAGGCATGAATTATGTTCTACGTTTTATATAGGTATATATATATATATATATATATATATATACACAATATAACATAAATCATGTAACATCGTAGGTACGCGAAGTGTAATATATTGCAAAGGCAACCGAGTTAATTAAAAAAAAATTAACCTGAGTTAATTGAGTTAAGTGAATGTTAAAAACATTAAATTATAAGTTAATAGTTAACAAACAATATATTATTATTATTTAAGAGGGCATCATACTCACCCATCGTCACATGTATGGTCACAATCTTACAAACGTAACATATAGCAAATTTGCATTCAGCGAAATCAATTTTATGCTATTAGCTTTTTATCAAACTTAATCTTAAAGGTAATGATATTATCCAGGACATTTCATAGGCTTTTATTGATATCTTAATTTTTAAGTGAGTTACATAGTTATATAACATATTAATACTTTAAAATTCTCGTAACTCGCTTAAAAATTAAAATATCAATAAAACCCTATGAGACGCCTTAGATAATATTATTTCCTTTAAGTTTGATAATAGGTAAATTGACTCTAATATTAAAGCTAACAGCATAAAATTGAATCTGATGAACGCAAATTTACTATGTCTTACGTTCACAAGACGGAGATAACACATATGTGGAGTCCACTTAACTATAAAAATTTAAAGTTAACATGATGAAAAATATATTGACCTAAATCAGTTATAATGAAATTCATTATTTTATTTCCTAATTCTCCGCTGGGTCACGCATATTACAATAATGTACAACTTTCAATTTATATTTTAAAAAATAACTGAATATTTTGTAAGCTATAAAATATTTTTTTGTTTATTGATGTTTAAAACCATTGTGTGACATTATCGAAAACAAATTAGTTATTAATAAGATTAACTACAATTATACATTTGTAATATTAAGTTATGTATAGTAAACATGTATAAACATATAATTTTTACTTATATAAACATATTATTTTTTAAATAAAATGAAAAAAATATTTTTGTACTCGTTACAGTGTATTTATTGACTAGTTAAATTGAAAAGTTTATAAAAAATTAACCTTTTAACTAATCATTAACTTGTTAAAGGCCATCTTTGATACATTGATTAACGGACGGATATGTTGGTAGAAGCCTGGTTATTGTTAATGATTATAGATGTTCAAGTGAAATTAAGCTTAAAAGCGTTATATTTTGATAGACGGCCAGGGTTTTCATCGGGATGAGTTTTTTCTTTTCGGTTTCAGATGAACTATGTCTTACTGCAAAAACTACTGTACGTCATAATATTGTCTCGAGCTCGTTACGGTAAACCGAACCTATCACTTGCAGGGCACACCATTACCCAAAAGGGTAAAATATATCACACACATCCACTCCAAATAAAGAGAAAGTAAAGAGTAATACTCGACTAAAGTCTCAGAAAGTATATATATATATATATATATATATATATATATTTATATATTATATACATTATATTAAATTATACGAGTATTGTCTTCGACCACTGCTTTTTATATACACGGGGAAAAACTCTGAACTGGACAACTCTATATACATATATATGCTCTGTACGACCACCTCGTGAAACCCATATCGTGCATGGACTTATGAAATTAAATTCTTAAGGAAGGACGAGGAAGAAAAATAAACACAAATAAAATATAAATTTTTCAATAAATATACATAAATATTACGTGTACCTATATAGTATATAGATATTATGTTATCCAAGTCATCATAAGCGCTTCTGCGCCTATATATGAAACACTCCTTATCGACTTTACCTTTTCACAGTAAACGCGAAACGGTCAATAACTAATCAAAATGTCGAAAATCATTAACTTGATTAAATACAAAATCGTGAAAATTCCACCTAGCATCTAATAAACTCTCAACAAATCCCAGCATCCAACTACAGAAATGTAAGTAGTCAATCAGTATTTTATTATAATTGTAGCGGGCCTAGTATAACTCAAATCAGTTAGAGTAGGTAAACTTACCATTTAATAACCATAAGGGCTTTTTGTTCTCTATACATATTCTTTTTATCATAAATGCCAATATACATTGTACCTTTCGTACAAAGCTCATAGTATATATAATGTCCAACAAAAAAAAATGTATAAAAGAATTTTTTGATAACATTTTTGTAAATATCTTACATAAATTAAATCCCTCTGTAATTCATAAAATATAAAGAATATAAAAATGAAAATGTGTTTTTTGAATTTCTATCGACATATGTGGTATTAACAGTAAAGCTTATTAAAAAGTATTTATAGTATATTAGAATGTATACGTTAATATAATAATATTTTAATTGATATAATTTTACACAAAATGTGTTTTATGAACATTGTAAGTATAACAAAACGACTAAAATTGAATATTATTCAAGTATTATACAGTAAGTACACTGCGCGAGTAAAAAAAATAAATTTATAGAATAATTAATTTCGTTGGGGGTATGAACTGTGACAGAAACCATATTCAGAGCATATAATATTATCTATAAGCAACACGCGATATAATGAATTAATAAATATACAATTGTAAGTGATATAGTTTACGAAATAAGTAATGACATTATAATTTTAACGCGCGTGAGGTCAGTGGTAATACGAGACGATACTACAGACGTATAATTTCTACTTTTTATTTTTTTAAACCTGGTTATCCTCGTGTATCTTATTACGTAACACCGTATGATCAAATACTGGTTTATTATTAAAAATACATTTTATAGTTTTGACAAAAAAATAAATATGCATATTATATATATACTTCAACAGTAGGTATGTATTACCAACATCATATTATAAATTTTTTTTTTCTAATACTTTAAGGGTTGATTATTTTTTGAAGCTTGATGCAAATATTGATCTAAATAATCTAAACGTAGATTATTACATATTTTATAATAAATGTTAAAAGCTGAGAAACAAATAATTAATGGTCGAAATCTGCGTAATGGAATGCAATCGAAGAAGATTTCTAAAAAAAATACTGAAATCAATAAAGTCAATTAAAGGGTTATAGGAATAAAATATTTTATTCGCGCAAACTTGTTGACTGTCGTCTTATTTGATAAGCGTAATTTGTGCATAACTGGACGGAGAAAAAAATTCCTTACATTCAAAGAGGTGTTAAAATTTTTCAACGAATTATCTGTTCATTGTTTACATTTTTCAAACTGGTTTTGGTATTTCATCTAGAATAACTGTTTGAAATCATCATTTAATATAAATAATATGGTTTTAGAAATCCAACAGTCACGCAATCGAATATTTCCATTTTACGCGACAAGTCCGCGGCTGTTCGTGATTATTTCGCGATTCCGTTCGGTACGTGCGCGTTATATATTACATTCGAATTTCGGTTATTATTATTAAAGGTATGACACTATTTCTATACAACTAAAAGCAAAAAATATTTATTATTTTTTACATTGTTATTTATATATAAATGTATACCAATAATACCCATCACGACATATTTTATCTGCAGCTATCGCGGCAATTAGTTATTACTCACGTAACACCTTAACATAAAACTAGAGATATTAATATATTATATTATATTTATGATATTATGTATATTATATACCCTATACATGCCATGGCAATTATGAGATTGGACCTAAAACTTACGGACACAGGTCCCGGGAAAATTGTTTTTATTGTTTTCAACGATGAATTTAGCACAATATTACGCATATTATACTACACACGGTAAACGGATGTACATATAATATACAAAATATACCTAATACCTATACACTATATATATGTATTATACATCAGCGGTTTAATAAACACCGTCACAAAATTGATATGCAATATAGGTAGGTATATAAAATATACTCGTATGCATACCTATACGTTTTCGTCCAATAGTTATTTTAACAGTAGTAGGGGGCTCCTAAACCTGGTACAAAAATGTGTATAATATATGCTTAAAATATATATATATACGGCATACGTATGTATCGCGTATTACTCGGTCGTAAAACGAAAAAAATTACAATAATAAATGACGGATCGTTCTCGTGTGTCTTTCTAGAACACCGCGTTAATCGTGTCGTTGAAGTCGTGTACCATCAAACTCCAAAGATCTTGTAGTCGAATATCTTTTTATTTTGTTTATTGAAAATAAATAAATATACAATTTATAATCTGTATAAAAGACGTTAAATAAATTTGCTGATTTTGGATTTAAACAATAAAAATCTGCAGAATTGCGTGAATAGGAAGTAGGTACAATCCAATGACACTAATATGACTTTAATGATTAAAGTATTAAAGTACATAGAAAAAAGGTATAAATATATAAATATTTTTACTTGGTTAGGAAGTTACGTGTGGCCAATTTCGTTCTAAGAGACGATCATCCAGGAGATTAAGTAATAGATTTGGGTGATGTTAATAGTGGAATAGTATGGTGAATGTACAACTGCAGAAAGAAAAAGAAAGAGTAGGCATTTTAAGGTTAGTGTGAAGAGTGAGGTCCTAACGTACCTGACAGGACTTAAGTTAATAAAAACGTTAGTTGATTAATTGGCAGAATTGAAACTAATTTAGGTTTTAATCAATCACCATATTTGAGATCATATCCCTATATATAATATAGTAACGCTAGTGACGTCCAAAAAAGTAAACATTTTATAGTAATATTTGTATTATTATTATAATGAGTAATGAGTATTTATTATATAAATTAAGTGTATGAAAACAAATAATTTTTCTCTCTCCACATTTCGACGTGCTAAATTATTTTATTCTCCACGCGATCACGATCGACTAGTTTGCGGCGGTGCGGTCGGTCTACGGGAGTAAAACGTATAGACACTAGGCAGGTATGTGCCCGCACTAACACAGCGGTGGAAAATGTAACGGTCTATATTAAAAAATGGTAGCCATATCACGGTCGTCGTGTCGAGAGTGTATGTGTATACTGTATACTTATAATATATATTTATAATCCAATATATACAAACGAAAATCGAGTAAATCCCCGTGATATTGTAGCCAGTTAATTACGTACATATAAAAAAACATGAATAAACGTATACGATCAGAGAAGGGTACTGCAGGTACTACATGATATAATATACAAATAAATATATTTTCTACAGAGTACAGAATTTAAGATGCATGTCCCCCTCACTGACTGTGCGTCGTCGGTATGAATGTATTGAAAAAAAATTACTACCGATAATATGATATTTATATACGTACAGTATAGGTGGTAGTAGTAGACGATTTGTAATAACCCGTCGGTCGTCACGTATTCGAAAAGATTACGTACGCGAAAACTAATTACAATACGTTTTCTCTCTATAGTCTATACCTGCAGTATAGGAACGTGTGTTATTTAATAACGTTTTATTTTTACTATACAATATAGTTATATCGATTGTAAATAAAGTTATTCGAGACAACCGACATGGTACGATTGTAATACAACGCAGTACGAAATCCCAATTATTTAAAATATGTGCGTCACAAAATCCGAACTGTTGCAAGGGCAATATTTTGGAGCACCACAAGTTATATTCTTTTAAAATCGATAAAATATAAACCAACGAGTTCATCAATTACATGATATACACCTAGGTGGTTTTAATTCATATAATTTGGAAACATTAAAAATGCAACGCATGTCAACGAATATTATATTATAACAGTAATAGTATGTAACGCACAATATTGCCCACTATTATTTATATTAAATTTCGCACAATTTTTTACCGTTCAAAAATTTAAACGTACTTAATCAGATATGTTCATTCGCCCATACATAATATAAATAATATAATACATATTATATAATACACTGAATATATTGTACTGTGTACCTACATATTATACTTATTATAAAGACTAAACAATTTGACCGATTTTTGATGCAATAATGCGACATAATATTTAAATTTATCGACGACATATTAAGATTTGTGAATATTATTGATTAGTTATTTATTTGCTATTTGTCTAATACACCATTAATAATAATCATAAATTATTATGTCGTGGCAATGACCACACTCGATTTTGTACGTAGCTTTTTCTCACGATTAGAAAAATATTATATAACCAATGTACCTACAATTTTTCTAATGTATCAATGTTTTTTTTGCTATATGTCACAACATTAATTTTAAACAACATGAAATTGAATAATGGCTATGTTTAATAATAAATAATACCTATAATAGGTACCTACGAATACCTAATAGGTATCAGTGGCGTAGCCAGGATTTCTCAAAGGAGGGGAAAGAAAAAAAATTAAATAAATAATATTCAAATAACAGTGTTTAATTTTTCAAATATTTTTAAGTTTTTACAATATTTTTATTTCACCCAGTCCAGTGTTTGTACCTTTCTTGGAGATCTCTTTAAAGTAAGTTTTAAATGTTTTACGAGCCCAACATCCATTGTTATCTTTGTACTTTGTAAATTTGTTATCTCTTTTTATGCTGTTATCAATTGCAGCACAGAATGGTGGTACAGATTATATAAATTGTATATAATCTGTGATGGTGGTTGTAGTTCCTGCATGTTATACACATATCAAACCACGGAAATTTGATAAATAATAAACACTTTTTTTTTAATTTAAACTCCAAACAGGTAGAGTATTACATAG
Organism: Schizaphis graminum; assembly: GCA_020882235.1. Taxonomy (NCBI): domain Eukaryota; kingdom Metazoa; phylum Arthropoda; class Insecta; order Hemiptera; family Aphididae; genus Schizaphis; species Schizaphis graminum. Next base: position 93,709,542 of record CM037032.1, read on the forward strand.
CCAAAATTAATCAATCTACGTATTATTTTTTTTATACATGATAGGTACGACCAATGGAAGGGCATAGCTCCTGTGTTTCTCCTACAGGCTACGCCATTGACAGTAGTCAAAGTGCGAATAGTAATTCGCAGTTGTTCGATCTGCTTATCTTTTAAGGTAGGCGTTTAAAAAATTTCAAATAGGTAGATACCAAATTGTTATATATCAATAAACATAAAGTTTATATGCCGGTCGGATGATCATTGATTAGTGTATGATTTCATTAAATTCACGATGTTTAACTTCAACTGTAGTCTGTATAGTTGAGTATTTTGAACTAAGTAAAAAGCATTAATAATAATATGTAACTTTAAAATGTTTTGGGATGACTTATGCTATTTCACAAATTGTCTTTGTACCTATATCATACGACATACAGAACAGGCACGTAAACAGGGGGGGTTGGGGTTCAACTCCCCCCCCCCCCGAAATATTTTTAATTACGAGGAAAAAATTGTTTTATTATGTTGCGACACAATTTGTATTGCTAAATTTTGTAAACCCCCCACCCCGAAAATTTTTTTTGTGTACAGGCCTGATACAGAATGATCCATTAATGTAAACACTAAATTTTTCATTCTAATTTAAAATAAGGAATAAAAACTGCATGTTGTCATTGAAAAATAATAATAAAAAATATTTTAAAATAAATATTTTCAAAAACGTAATAAGTTTTTTAAATAATGTGTTCCGCCTTAAATGAATTACCCTATGCTGTCAGTGTGTGTTAATTAAAGTGACTTTAACTTTTAAGTATTCAGTGCATTTTATAATGATCCTCTGGGGAACTGTTCATATTTTTAAAGAAGAAAACCAAAGGGTAATAATTTGATTTGAACTTTGAACATCTACAGACAAAACTCTAAGCTACATTGTACATATCAATTAAATTATACGTATTTCATAAATTATTTATATTATTATCGCTATAATTATAAAAGCTTTCTGGAAACTAATAAAAGTTTATCACTTTTTTTCACTCATCAAAAGTTATTTCCTTGCGTCTTCAATGAAATGATCAAACAAACGGGTCATTGTAGTACATCTAAACCGCTATACATATTGTAGATACTATTATACATGCATATAAATATTTACGTAAGTTAAAATAGTAGAAACTTTTATTCATATATTAATGTGTCATAATGATAGAACAAACATATATTTTTCAAAGTGAAAATATAATATAGGGTGTCCCGTAAGGATTTACCAATTGCGATATCTCCTGAAATAATGAAACCATCATAATTCTGGTTTTTAACAAGATTCACAGAGAAGAGAACTACAAATATTTCATGTTTTAATTTACTTTAATGCTTTGGTAAAAAAGTTAAAAAAAAATGTTTTTATTTAGGTAATTATTTTCAAAAAAAAATGAAGATAGCCATTTAGTAGAGTTAATTTTTTCTGAAAATACTGACGTTTCAACATTTTAATTTCATTAATCTCCTGATTTTTAATTTTTTTTTTTCTAGTTTCAAGATGCCGGACGGTTAGTTTTCCAGCCGTATGAGCTCACGGGCTACATGTTTAATACAATGACACCACTAACGTATTAATAAATTATTCGCAGTTAGAAAAAAATATTAAAAATCAGGAGATTAATAAAATTCAAAAATTGAAATTTCAATATTTTCAAATAGATAAACTTTACAATATGACTATCTTCAATTTTTTTTAAAAAATAAAATAAATTTAATCGTAAAATAACTGTAGTTCTTGTCTTTGTGAATCTTATTAAAAACCCAGAATTATGATATATCCAATATTTCAGGAGATATCGCAATGGGTAAATCCTCACGGGACACTCAGTAGTCTGTATAGGTACATCACTTGTATAATATACAAACTACGGTATGAAATAATACATTATATTTTAATTATTTAGGTACTGTGGAACATATTGATATAGATTGGAAATAATACATGTATTTAACTGTTTGACATACCCTGTACAGTATACAGTATAAAACGGTATTCGTTTTACTTAAATTTTAGATTTAAGAGCAGTGAATCTCCTACTATGAGAAAAGCATAACAATATCCCGTTTAAGATAAAACTCATAAAACCCCAAAGTAATTATAATATTATCGCGAAGCGTAATAATAACCACAACCGACAGTCAAACCACTAATCGATTTTGTGTTACCATATTTAAACGCTTTAAAGTCAGACTGGTTTTATTATATTTACTTTATATTATATTATAATATGTGTACTTCTTAACATTATCACGCAAACCAAATAATGAAATGTTTATTCTTACACCGTAACACGTACTAAGGTACGTGCTGTATTGACTTTGACAAAACTGATGTATTAATAAAATTAACAAGCAAAATATTATTGAAATAATTTTATTTATTTAGTATTTCAAAATCAAATCTATTTTATTAATAATCTATTAAATACTGAGTTGGAAATAAAATCACCTATATTTATTTAGGATTCAATCGATTTATAGCAATGCATTCGGTTTAGATTTGACGTGATACATAGGTATTACAAAAGATACCCAATTTCAATTAGTCAAAGAAATCAATGCCAAATAACAAAAGACTATTGTTAATTAATAGCGTCTAAAAATGTATAGCAATACTCAGTGTCCTGTACTTGTACACAATACATGTTAATATAAATAATATTTTTACACACGTAAAAAACAGCTTGTGTACAAAACTACAAAATTACAACAGACCCACACAGAAACGAAATTTTCGGTACAACTATCGACACTAGTTGAGTAAAAAATTATTTCCGAATATAAAACTACGCTTTTGTGGAGTCTCCGCTTTATTCCTATTATGATTCCTAAATATGCTGCGGAATCAACGACCTCTTTGCGCGAATTGAACCGTGACTGGAACAGTTTCGCACTGTTTTTTCGCATCTACGCGCGCGCACACACACACACACACACACTCATATATATATTATATACTTAGACACATACATACGCGCGTGCGCGCCACAAGGCGCTCGCGGAAGGTTTATTGAACTTCTCTCGGGTATTCGATTTAAATCGTCAAAAACATGGCCGAAAATGTTCATGATAATTATGACTAGGTAGGTACAGAGTAAATACAAATCGGTGCTGCGTGCACTTATTCTAATGATATTAAAATTCATATACGAAAAATCAAACCCGTCATATTATTATATATATTGATATATGCATGAATATATATTATATTTATACATACATTGTGTGTGTGTTGGTGTATTATATGATTTTCAAACGATCTGCCTGGACAAGGGAAATCCTTGAGGAGATACGGTACATTTTTGCGTTAAAGGAGGAAAAATAATAGAAAAATAAAACTAGACAAAAACCGCACTATGCGAGACGGTGACCAGCTCAATCACCCCATGAAGTCAAGGTCTCGGACATACAATGGCCTTAACAAAAATTGGCCGTCTTTTCCGCTGTTGGAAGTGCAAAAATTATCGTCACAATATAACTATAATAAAACAAAAATATCAACATAATATGATTCCATGAGTTAAATTTTACTCAATATTTTGAGTTTCGTCAACTTACTTTCGAAATTACAAAGAATCAATGCCTAATAAATAATAAAAATATTTTTAAGAAGAAACGATAGTATAAAATTGTTCTCGATGAATAATATCAAAAATTTAGACTATACCTCTGAATTCCTACAAATCCTATAACTATACACGTGAATCAAATTTTATGGACGACAATACATACTAGTTATATAATAGCAGTAGAATCGACATCTGGAAGAATAACATTTAACAGTAAAATCATTCTTTTAGACGAAGACGGGTTGTTTTAATTGCAACAATGTCTACGTAGGCATTAATAAAATTAGTGTTGTTTATAGTAGGTCGACGGATAGTTTGAAAACTTTGCGAGCGAAACAAAAGCAATTCGATTAGCTGTGTAAAGGCGGCGCGCAGAGGTACAGAGTATAGTTATATTATAAAGGAACAACCGAGAACCCTCAGCAAAAATTAGCAAACAGCAAGTGAATGCATTGCTTTTGTAACATAATACAGATAGGAAAAACAATAATGAAGAAAATACATGAGCTTATACAATATTATATATGTACTTTATCTTATACAATAACTAACTATACATTATACGCCTGCCTCTAATCGTTTTCAAGGTAGGTATAGGTACTTTTTTATTATACATTATATCAAGTACTTCAGCATAAACTGCCCAGCAAAAAAATAGATAATAAATTTCTTCAATTTAAATATATCGTGGTCAATGAATAAATAGATTTAAACATTTTACTATGCCTACCACGACCACGTAGTTTTAAATATGTTGGTGTTGGTTACAACTTACAACTAATGTTAAAGTAGAAGACAAATTACTTTTTACAAACAGATCGCATCAAACCGGATACCTATTTAGAATTTAATAGTTTTAAGTTAGAGTTTATAATAAATACCTATAATATCTATAAACTTGTACTTAAACACGGATTTCTGCGAATGATTGTTTTAATGTTTAATACATATTATTAGTCATGATAATATAACAAATTAAAAATAATTCTTCAACAAAATATAACAAATACTTAACATTAAATTTTCTACTTTAGCAAGTACCTATTGTATTACCACTATTACCATATCAGATTTTAAAAGAACCAAAAACTGTTATATGTATTATTTTAAATCAACAATTTTGCAAATAATTGTTTATTCTACATACGATATTGAAACAATAGTAATAAAAATGATACAACAAAAAAATTACTATGGTCATGCTACTAATATTGATATAATCATAAATTAGGCAATTTTCAAGGATGTAATAATAACTAATATTATATAAATATATTATTTTTTAATTTGTACAATTACCTGCACATAATATTATAATCAAAATATTATATCTAGTTACTTACAAAGTGTTATTAAAACTGTTATATCGAGTGTTATATTTACAGTTAGTAACATAGAAGTTATATATTATCTATAATGCATATAAAATATTGTATAATTTATGATTTTGAACTAAGCATCAATATACCCAAAACTAGCTGATTTTCATAACATATTAATATAAGTAGTATAGCAAATACTATAAGTATTAATCAGTTTCATTCATAATTAATAAATAAATGATCAAAGATTAATCATTGAAAACTACTCCGAAAATGTATTAACAAAGTTATAGTGTAATTTTTGGCGTCGAGTTGATCACTAAACTATGATGCTATCTGTGGCCAGATAAAAGAAATATTGGAGGGGATGTCCTTTTGTAATACAACCAAAGAATATATACAGGTATATTTTATACATTATACTAGTTACGACCTTGATCGATGTTTGACTTCAACTGCACATTAAATATGTTTTGGTTCAATTGAATTTTAACCACAAACACCATGATAATTTTAATTCAGAGGTGTTTATATATATGTATATACAATTCAATGTTAACATACTTAAAAAAATAAAAATAAAATATTTTAAAAAATTTTCATTTTATAAATGAAATAAGTATATCTACATCTAAAATATGTTTTATTAATACAATACCTACGTACAATATAATAATAATAGTGTTAGTACAGTGTTATTCGGTGTAGTTAAAAAATATAAGCCATCAAGCCCTTAGACCCATGCTAAGAATAAAGCACCCTTTGATAATAAACTAATAAAGTTTAATTTTGAGTTTTAAACATCGGAAACAGATCGAATGTATACCTGAATTGAAGTATGCCGTAAGTATCCAATCTCGCATTGCCAATGCGGTGGCCACGAAGTTCATGTTTCGTTTCGTAGCCGTCTCCGAATCCATTCGCATTCCGATGAGTGGAAAATTTACGGCGTCATAATATAGGGACAGATTTGAATCATCGCATCGTTCAATGCGGCCGTTGAAAATACTATATATTCATTATTCATACATATTACAATGTTTGAAGGTTTTAAAATGTAAAAAAGACTTAAAAAATTCATATACGCGTGTCCGTTTGATTGAAATATAATATCTTACAAACCGTATTACAGTATATCTATAAAAAATGTATTATGGTCACAAACTATATTGAAGAGTTAAAAATGCATATTTTGTTTTATTAAAATCATGTACTTACTATTCATGGGAAATTCAACTTTATGAATTTTACAAATTTATTATTCTTATATCTCAAATTATCCATAATTTTTGTCTTTTTGCTTTGCTTTTAAATTTTATAAAGGCCAACAATTTTGAATTTAATATCATTAAACAAAAATTATTAACATCTAGGTACCATGTACCAATTCAAATTCTAGCTCACTACTTTTGCGTGAAATAAATAATATTAATTGCTAGGTAGGTACTTGTAATAATCTCAATGCCGAAAAATAAAACAGCTTAAGATATTTTTAAAACAACGATTCAAGGATATTATAATTCAATGTTTTAAGAAATAACAATGAAATAATACGTGCGCATTTCACGAACAAAATACTCGGAGGTTATTGATGTAGTTTACACCAACCAAAAACAGATCTAATAGAAACCCTGTGTTCAATTCGAGTTTACTCATTTGTAAACCTATTTTTAAATACTTATAGAACAGGAGAAGAATCTAAAGTATTCCTCAAACCCCATTTTGTTTATTTATACGTTGTACCACTTGTACTTGACATATTTGTACGTCTTAAACAGTTAAACATAATATAAAAAAATACTCTTAAACCACTATATAGCCGTGTGAACGAAAATTAGTTTTTCTACATTTAGAATTAAATGTACCTAATCGTATTTTATAGCTTCATCATATAATACATTTTTACTAAAAACTATTATTTTAAAATATCGGTAGTAAATAGTAATCAACAATAATATTTATAAAATAAATTAAGTTGTTAGCTTTTCGAGAACCTATGTGTTATAAGATTTTTTAATGACTTTCTTTATTGATATAAAGCTAATAATTACAAATATGATCAATGATCATAATGAATAAATTGTAAGTGAACATAGGACGTCTAGTACGTATACAAGCTATACAATATCTAATGAGAATTTCGAATATCAATTAGCAAGTTCCCGTAAATTATACAACTCATTTACAACATATAGACATTTGACACACAACCACATCACAACAAATCCTTTGACTGTTAACAGTAGTCCTTCTCAAATAGTCAAATAAATACGGAAATTAATATTAAATAATATTATATTTTTTGTATAGATTAGGATACAACAAACTCATGATAAACTTATAGAAACAAAACTATATCATATATATATAAATGTGTATCACATAGATATAAGGTTAGGTTAGGAAAATGTTTTTGTGGTTTTTTAACACTATACATACATGCGCATTGCGCAGTGAGTATTTTAATTATTCTGCCTCCAAATGGTCAATATATTACTACAACTACTATTACTGCTACTACTAGTATTACTGCAAAAATCATATTATGCAATAAAAATAAGGTTGTTTTCAATGAATTTAAATTTTCATCGAAAAAACAATACAATTTACTTTTATGAGTACACAAAATAATAAGAAAAGACACATATTTTTGTAAAAGTTACTACACAGTTTGACACTTTCTACAAATAACTATTATATTACCTATAATATAGTTTGAATTTTTGTTGGCACGTATTATTTTTTTAGTATATAATACTGTAGTTAATGTTTTTGTCATTTTTTTTTAATTGTATGTTTATTTTTGGTCATGAAATTTATAATGTTGTATTCAATATATTAAGTACTATTTTTTTTAGTAATATAAAATAAAATAAAAACAATTATATAATGATAAAACGGTTCTTCCCTACGAAAAAATAACAAAAACAACAATATATTATTAATAATGTAAAGTATGTTCTTTTTTTTAGAAGTTTTTTATACGATTTATTTTTTTCCGCTCCCAGAATTTATCTCCTATTATTAATTTATCGTTAAACCGACATACTACATTATTATCATGCTGTATATAAGTTTTGGATCAATACGATTTAGCGCTGAAATGGATAATATATAGGTACATTTTTTCCCCCGAACATTTAAACTGATTATCTTCCGTCCGGAATTGAGATTTTCTATACGACAGAAATCCGCTTATTCCACGGCTACAGTAATAAAATAGGGCTCCTCCTTTGCATGGATAATATCCACACGGTAGACGAATGCGTAAGTGAATTGTAATGTCATAATAATTCAGTACCTAATCATCCAATAAATGTTCACAGTCTTTAATCAAAACACGTTCAGAACCAAATAAATACTGTAAAAACAAAAAAAGCGACACACGTTTCCTAAGCCCGAGGTCATTCGGTATAATATTAATAATATAATATGTGTTTATGCGTGTTTCGTTAGCCAAAAACAACAATGCAGGGCACTGCAGTATATGTGTATATTGTAAACACCTGCTCAAATGTCAATTTAACCACATACGTAATTTATAAAAATAAAATATTATGTGCATTATATGTTTTTTCGATAGAGAGTTATTTCAAAATCTCATTAAAATAATGTTACTCATTGACTATTATACACAATTTTTTTTTAAATTGCTAACAGTTATAAATTGTTTTATACATTTTCACCAAGTATTCAAAAACAGTTTGATTCTAATAACTATAATTTATACTTCGAATATTATTCATAATGTATTATTTGATAAGTGTCTATTACTATTTTTGTCACGATTTTTTTTTTCAAGACACTTAGTAAATTAATTTTGGACATTAACCGAATTTCTCTTTTCAAGCATATCGATAAAATTTACAATAATCCATACCAGAAATTGGAATTTTATTTAGCCGGGCTAAAAGTAAACAATAGGTACATATCTACATAGAAAATTCCACTTACCATAATTTGAACAATATAATATAGTGTTTTCCTATATGTATGAACACAATATTCTACAGACGTAAATACACATAAAATAACAGATGTAGGTATACTTATAGTTATAAAGATAAAAAAAAGAAACCAAGGAAATAATGATAAAATTAATTCTAAATAATTAATATTATTAAAATTATCTGCAGATATACCGTACAACTATACTAATTGTTTTATCATTTAAATATAATAAACAATTCGTTTTCGAAATTTAAAAGTTACAAATAATATCAATTGAATATATGTCATGTATGTATAAGTCGCATTCAATAAAAATTGTGTTGTAAGTTGGAAATTTAAATTGTATACCTATAGAGTATTTCTATGGCCAATAATATAATAACTTTACGTATATTTCTTATTTAAGTGGATTTTTTTGAAAATTCAATTAGCATTATATAGAAATGTAGTTGTATTATAACAAAATATTATTTAAAACAATAATAGTGTAATAATTTATTATTATCGGTAATTTTATCTACAATATATACACGCATATTAAGCATGCATACATATTATATATTGCATAAACACCAGTCAACCATTCGATATAATGAAATAAAAATTATAATTTCAACAGTCAAAGGGAAAACCGAAAAAAACAAAGATAAAAAATAAAAATACCAATTTTTAATAGTCCCTTTAAGTTATTGTTGAAATGTTTGGTACCTATAAAAATTGCAAACGTAGAAAATTGTTTTATATTCATTATAAACCATTGATTATATTCCAAGTTTTATTTTTTATGCCAAAATCCCACAGTAAATTTTCAGTTTTAAATATTACACATTAAATCTATAGTTAACTATCCAGTAAAAAGAATACAACGAACAATGTAGACATAATAATAATAATATATAAAATAAAGTAAGGTACTAAGGTTTATGTGTTATATATATTTAAAACACTGATCATAAAATATTTAAGTATATTTTTATTTTATAAAATATATAAACAATTTATTTTATGTAAATATAATTAAATAATATTTTTATGAAGTAATCTAAATTTATTAGGAAATCTGGTAATGTACCTATATGGTAAGAAATATACTAATTAAAGTTTTTTGAATAATTTTAATTTTAGACTATTAAGTATTAAGAAGATAATAAAGAATACAATAATTGTAAATATATCAAAATAATTAGTAGCTTATATTCTTAATTAAAATATTTAGAGGAGTAATTGAAAAATAAATAATAAAATTAGCAATTTGTGAATAATATATTTTATTATATTTAAATAAAAATCAACGTGATATTTATGCTTTAAGAGCGCCTAACACAAACTATAATATAACAAAGACTTACGTGTTTGTACAGAGCTGTCGCTGACAACATAACTAAAATCGAAATAAGTATTTTTTTAATTAATAGAGTATAAATTATGTTTGGTGAATTTACTAACCATATTTCTATTGAATATTTTAATAAATTCAATTTCGGACAATGAAATTTTATATTTTATATTCTTTGAATACTTTTTTAATACTATATTTCATTATTACGTAATTTTATACTAAACCAAAGCACGTGTTCAAATAAAAATCATTACTTGGTATATTGCATAATATTGTTCAAATAGTTTTTAAACTTCTCCGCACAATCATTATCAATAAGCTCACTAAGAACTTTATTTAAATAGATCTTAAGATTGTAAAATACCTAAAGCTTATTTTTTTTATAATATTACTGTTATAATAATTTATAATAAATATATGATGTAATATGCAGTGTATATTATAATAGTATCGTTATTTGGTAAGATTTTTTTTATCAAAATATGAATATAACTACAAATAGTTTCATTGATTAAAAATAAAAATAATAACAATAAATTATTATTTATGATCTAAATTCAATTTGAACATAATAGACCGTGAGCACAGAAATGGGCTCATAATTTAATTGTAAATTCGAAATAAAAGTACAGTGTTAAAGAAATGATTTAAATAATAAATAAATATGGAATATCCAATGAAGTAATAGTGAAAAAAAGTACTATCCTAAAGAAAGCTAAGGATATTTGAGATGACGATATGTTTATTTGAAGCTGAAAAATAATATTAAATACAAATAAACGGGCTCTTCATGAATATACATTGGTATTTTATTGTCAAACTGTTATATTTTCCCATATCTATACGACCATACCAACATTTTATTTTTATCAAGGAAATTATTTTAACAACTCTACACAGCAACAACTTAGTATAGATATAGATCGGAGAAAATTTTTGTAAAACAAATTTTTAGGACAATTTTATGAGGAAAATGATAAATAATTCAAGTGGGCAGCATATATTAATTATTTTCTTCTAATACCAACAGTAAGTTGTTTATTACAAAATAAACTATATATTTTATTTTACCAAGTACGAAGTATCTAAGAGTACATTATACAATATATATTTGAGTAAATTTACATTTACATGGTTAGTGTTAAAATAATATTAAATTATAATTATAAACAGTTTAAAAAAGATAATTGAATTAAATTTTAAAAAAATCTTATTATGATCGGTTACGGTAACGAAAAATATTAATCTCTAACAATCCTACAGCCCCTAAACGACAAAAAACAGTGACAGAAATATTGGCTGAAGTTCAAATGACTCTAGGTTATAATCCAAATAAATATTTAAATGAGGGGGTTTGTTTTATTGACCTCAAAATAATTCCCACTTTCAGTCTGGCACCTGGACATGATCCATTTAGTATATTACGATATTATAATTTCATTTACAATAATTTCATCTTCCGAATAATTTACATTCATATAATAATCTTATTAAAATGCTTATGGAAATGAAATATATATTGTTATCGAGTTGTTCAAATAAACGCCGACTGGATTATTTACTCATGTACAAAAGCAACAAGTGAGGTGCAACATTTTATTTTCCGTAGAGCATTTATAACGGTTTTGTACGTAATAATAACTGATTATAATCCATATTATTTAATGAATGGCAATAGGTACTTCATTAGATTTTTCGTTATAATACGGTGTTATTGTGGACTACGAAAAGAAAAAAACCAATGATTTTTTTCATGCGATATATTTATAAGTTTTAAGCCATTGTGTATAATATATTGTTACAGGTCTAAAAAGAAACAAAGTTAATTGTTGAATAAAAAGTTTTGAAAACTTGAATTGGTAAAAACATAAGTACTTTTTTTATTTCATAGCAAAGTATATCACAGCAACTGACATTGTGACTCGAGACTATATAGAAACATTCAAAAACTTTGTCTATCTATCGTGTAACAACTTTAAGTACTCATATAATGATTTAGTTATACTAAATTAATATAAACTCAGAAACAATAAACTGCATTAATTTTAGGATAATTTTTAAAATAATATGTATGTTTTATATATTATATTCATGTGTATAGTACTTTCTAGTGTCAATGAATAACAAATCATACAAACAAATAATGTATTTTAGTAAAAAAAAAAAAAAAATGTTTTTTTTTTTACTGACAACTTGGCCAAATTCCAGTTATACACCTTAAAACACCTCTGTTTATTTATATATTAAAACGCATTTTTTGTATTAAGGTAATTAGTTTTCTACCTATACACATTTATCTCTATTTATATTATTATAATTTTATTTTTTTATTACATCTAAATATATCTAAATGTCGTTCAATGTTTCTGTGAATAGAAAATGTCAAAAGCATAAACTGTTCCGGAACAAGCAGCTAGCAATTGTGAAGGATGATCGCAGGGTGTAATGGTATCCAAACTTATTAGTGCGGAAACCGGAAAACTTGATTGTGGCAAAACATTTTCTTCCTTATGTAATATTGTAACTAATGTACAAATTGTATACAAAAATAGCAAATTCGCACTGTATTACTTGTAGACTTATTGATAACCGGTATCTCTTAAAATCAATTTTGATTATTCGGCGACATAAAAAAGTAATATAAGGTAAACGTTGTACATTGTGATTTATACATGTTTTATTATATTAGAAAGCGGAATATAGAATATTTTTCTTGTATCACCGTGTGATTTTAAAAATATAATAGAAACAAATATACAAAAAAACTTTATTAAATAAACAACTTTAACAACTTTATTAAATTATGAAATTCAAACGGCGACTATTATAGGCAATTAATATACAGGCATTTTCTAGGAGAAACTATGGCCAATTTTTGCAAATCAATAAAATAAATATATTTTTATTTTCAATAAAATAGAAAATTGTATACTATATACTATTAATAAGTAATAGTTAAATGTATTTATTTTAAAATTCGATTAAAATATTATCAAAACATATACCTACTAAATTATTCGATATAAAATAGTTTATGTTTATATTTTCATAAAAAATTGACTAAAATATCGAGTTTTTAAAATATATTAAGGACAATTTCTATGGTATATATATAATGTATACTATTTTTGTAGTTCCCCTTGAAAACATTACTTGTATTAAATTAATATATTAATATCATAAAAAAATATTTGAACATTATAAGTATGCCAGTTTAAATACAATATTTTGATCACAGTTTTAAAAAAATAACTAACCATGTGTAAATTGTTTGAATAAAATAAAAATATTAAAATGCTGAAAACAATTTCAAAGTTTATTTTTAACAAAAATTATTACGAATTTACAGCTCTGTAATTATAAAGTTATAAAAGTTGACAATCACAATGTATTACTCGGAATGCAAAGAATACTTAATTTTAAGAGCATAAGAAAAATAATTACATTATTGATGTATTCTTAAATATAACTTTTAAGAATAACGAATTCTTTATTTCAAGAATAGATATCTAAGGTATCTTTTACCAAATTATAAAGATTAATTACGTTAAATTTAAACGACAAACTTAACTATACAGACAAATATACAATGAGATGTAATTTCCTACCAATTCAAAAAAATTAAATAAGTATTGAATACATGTTAGGATGTACAAAAACTAGTGAAATGTTTATTGTCATACATTATAAATTTTCGCAAATGACAAATTGATTTCCCTTTGAAGCATTAAAAAACGGCTTGACAGATTTGTAAGACAACGGACACGCAAACGACCAAAAATATTATAAGTTTTTTTTTACTATGGTAGATACCTTTATTAAACGACGACCAATTATTCCATGATATCACAGCACTTGTCGAACTAATAATCACTTAATATATTTGACACAATCATTTAGCACTTAAAAATCGATAAAAACGAGATGAAAGTTAAATAAAAATATTTTATATTATTATCATAGACTTGTAAACGACAATACAGTAATAGACATTCGTACGACCGGAGCTACAACACTCGACTGGTTACGGTAGGACGGTGCAAACACCGGCAGCGCACCGCCTATACACAACGCACACACACGCACACGGGCGAGGAGTGAGAGAGACAAAGACAGAAGAGAATGGATTAAAACTCTTCGACGAAACAGTGTAGACAATATTGGACGACTATTTTTTCCACTTCCTCTTCCATACATACAGGTTTATTTTGCAATTAAATGTAATAGGAGAAAAAAACACACCATCATATTCCAATGGTGAGTTACGATAATTATAGGATTTTTATTTTTAGTTATATCGAATTGTTTTATTTGATTTTAAATTGATATAAGTATATAACAATATAATATTACTTAAATTTTGATACAAAAACCTTGATGAGCACATAAATTAAATGAATATGAATATTATATAATAATGTTTTCGTAATATTATATAAGCGAGTATTTCAAATGTTCTGTAAATAAAATACTTCATGAATATACTTCAATATTTTAATATATTAACACTAAATTTATATTTATAAGCTCCACAATTTAAATAAAAGAATCTTGGAATTTAGTGGTTAAATACTAGTTATAACAAAAAATATAGCACAAATAAAAATAGAGGTAATAAAAAGTAAAAATAAATCAAGCAAAAGCTGATATAAAATAATCAATAACAAAATCGAATCATGAAAAAAGTTAACGATAATAATGGCCTAATTCATCACTCCTATATATACATTATACACAGATAGACAGTAAGTAATAAGTAAAGAAGTCAATAATAGCTATAAAAATAAAGTTAAAAACAATACTTACAACCATTTTCAAAATTAACGATTAAGTCATTACTACTATCAAATAAATCACTAACGAATTCTAAAACAACTTTACATACAATAATAGCAACAGTCATCATTAGTATAAATTTGATAAACGCAAAATGGTAGAAGAAATAATTGAGTTAATAATATTTCAAACAATGAGGAAACAATAATCCTTCAAACAAATGAAGAAACATTACCAATTGTTTCGTGTTCAAATATTGATGGATAAAACTAAGTTAAAACATGATTGTTATTCTTGTTTACTATGTTAAATATTAAGTTAACACGATAAATTGCACTTAGCTATAGTAATCTCTCAGTGACTCCTCAGTGGCTTCTAAATTTATGATAATAATATATTTATGTAAAAAAATTTCTATAACAATTTCCTTAAATACTAAACTAAGATATAGGTTTATGATCAAATTTCTTCAAAAGATTATACGAAATATACTTTTAGAGTTTAAAGTAAAACAAGTTGGAATATAACACGATTGGGCGAGCAACTGATTCAATATTATTAACAATTCTCATTCTTTTGTCAAATTTAACGATAGTCAAAGAATAAATGATAATACATGTTGTACGTTATGGTTACGTTATGTTAACGTAAAAATAATATAGCATCATTTGTATGACACAAGCATTATTATACAAATATATAAAACAGTATACAGGATTATATAGTATATTTATATTTTAAATAGTACCTATAATAGTATGCAATATATAGTTTAAACCTAGTCCCTATAAAAAAATTAACTGCTACTGTTTAAATGTTTGTAATTGTTTGAAACACTAAATTTGAAAAACCATGAAAAAGAGAATATAAAATTGTCAATAATTATATTTAAATGTACGTCATAGTTATTACTTTGTTTTACAATATTGCATTACCTAACCTTGGTCAGAAGTATATTAAAAATATAATAATGATAAAATCCTTTACCTATTATATTTTATAAATATTTGGAACATTTAATATGGATATAAATGGGTGTTGCCAGTTTACGCCAAAAATAAACTTTTCTGTTTTTCGCCAAATTAGATAAAACTTCATTCCTTATTCCGTCAGTTAAATTACAGAATTTTAAAGTTAAAGAATACTTACGTAAAGATTTAATAATATTATATTTTTTAATAACTCTATAATACATGTATAAATACATACTATATATAATTAAATAATAATTGCATACCTAAAGACTATTTAAATCATAACGCACGATTTTGTTCAAGTTATTATATAAATAAAATAATATTATAAAGATATTATTTAAATAATTAAAAAGAAATTACAAAAATACCAACAAAATTAGTCTTTCGAAAAAATATTTTATTTCTATGAAATTAATTATTTTCATCAAAGTAATCACTAATTTAAATCTAATTAGATATTCAAAAGTAATACATTACCAACAATTAGTAATATAAAAAAAAAAAAAATTAAAAAAATGAATAAATTAGGTACATATTGTTGTATTTACATCGTACAAAATGTATAAAATATTTTGTTTGAACGAAATATAAAATATTTTATCGAGAATACACTTGATCACTACTAATACTATTATATTATCGATATAATGTATGAGCAGATATGCTATATATTTTTTATGCATTATATATATTATATTTTATGTTATTTCATAGTATATACTATATTTTTTAATTCCTAAAATATTATCGGGCCATTTAATCTATTATTGTAACAGATTAGTCCGCCCCTATTAAAAGAGAAAAAATAATTACCATTCAAAAAACTTGTGAATTTGTAAATTAATAAGTGCATCTTACTTGATTTCGGAGTGTTTAAAGAAATGTGAAAATATTGTATAATATATTTAATACATAATGTATTTATAACAGCTTTATATGAAATAATTTTTACTTGTAATTAATTTTTAAAGTTTCATATTTAACAATTTACACAGATCAAAGGGAGGAGGCGCACCCATCACTAACTTACGCAAAACTTCCATTGGTTTATTGTTTACTGAGTAGTGATTACGAACATCAAGTGGGAGACCATTTTTTATTATACCCTGTATTATATATTATATTTTTATGTACCTGATGCCCATATAGTAATAATAGTAATATATATATAGGTAGTATTATAGTATAAAAAGTTTAGTAAGGCAAATACATAAACATATAAAAATTGAGAACCTGTTTTATATAAATTATTACACAATAAGGACATTCCTACGAAATATTTCTTAAAAATTATATTATGAAAAAATATATTAAAATGGAGTTAGAAATATATACTTTATTTAATGTATTGCATCAAAGCCTAAATAAAACTATTTCTATATAAAACATATAACTGCAATGTATATACAAATCGATATACTTGTGCTCTATGTACATATTATCTTTGTTTTTATTTTTACTGATCTATGATCTATATATATATAAATAGAAAAGTATAATATAATATAGTTTATAATTTAAAGAAGAATACATCCTAGTATCCTACAATATATTATATTATCGTAGACGACATTCATTATAAAAAATCCAATAGTTGTAACTTATACTAAAAAAAATCGTTATTAAATCAGTAAAGTTATGAAAAAATAATTCGCGTTTTTACAAAAGTAATTTGCGATACATCATAAGTTTTTTTTAACTTTAGAGATAAGCTTTGCTTAGTGTTATACATTTTATTCACGTTTACAGATATTGCAGTAATATATATTTAAACGATGTTTAAAAAAACAGATGTAGTGTTATACACACATTAACATCCTTCCTCCGTAAGTACCTTTTTTTCATAACCCACATAATGAAATTACCTGCGGTGTAGTTGAATTCTTTATTTGTAATCTCATTTCCGTTTGTTTTATTTAAAATGAGCTAATTTAATACCGTACTTCATAATACGCACTGAAATAAATACATATACACTAAATATTTTCAAAAATATATCTCGTTCACGCAATAAATAGAGAATTGTTTTTCTCTTTTCATGCCACTTATGTAAACTTTTATTTATTTATTAAAAATGATAATATCATTAAGCACAATCCAAATTACAAATTGTATTTAATATTAATATTAATATCGGTAAAAAACATTCACTTTTAGGAAATTAGTGACCCAAATTTTGGTATCTAAATATTAAATACAAAATACAGTGTAATATGGAAATACATACAGCCACACTTTTTTACAAAAACTGATCCATCGAATTACATATATCAATGCAAATGCATTTATTTTAGAGCATATAATATGTTCTTAATATTATATTGACATAATTCTAATAAATAATCAAAATATTAAATTAAACAAGGATATGAGCAAAGTTTTAAGTATGTATTTATTAAAGTTATATTTAAGTTATATATACGTTTAATTGGTGTATATAGTGCCTATATAAAATCGGTATGAACTATGAAGTATTTTCAGGTATTTTATTTGTTATATACAATCTGTGCCATTAAGGAATTACACACGCTGAAATGATTTGATTGTAATCTCATCGCGGGATAACGAGTAGGTCGACAGAACAGCAGCTGAAAAGTTTTGCACAAGTCATTTAATTGAAAGCCACACTTCTGCAGCATTAATGGAATGTCAGGAGAAACTTTTCAAACGACTGTCAACCTATGGTGACAACTTATGGATGTTTTAATCGCGCCAGACCGATGTTGGACGAGTTGTGCAGGCAATAGGTAGGTGTTCATAAACGAGAGTAAGAGACAGTTGATTATCGATAATAATTTCACTGCCCTTTGAATGGTATTATAATTTATAATATAATCTTCACATTATTCGAAAATTATATAGGTACATTACGAAAAATTTCTAAATAGTATATTATAATTATGGAATGTAAACAAAAAATGTATATCAAAATTTTTCTTTATTACGAGCGTAGTATGTCCTTCTTTAATGTGTATTGATAAAAATAAAAATATTCGTCGAAAAAGGCAGTCCCTTCCATAATACTTTGAAACCAATAAAATTTCTTATTTTATTTAAATGTTTATTGTTTTCAATTATTTTTATGGATAAATTATAAAAAAAATAATTTAGTTTAACAGTTAATAAATACAATTATTCATTAATAATTGGATGGATAGGTAGTTACTACCTTATTTTAGTATTAACAATCATTATTTAATCTGATTTTATGGTATTTATGCATTTTATACCTTCATCAATTGAATAATAATTGTATGAGTTAAATTTACTGAATTATGATTTAAATTAATGTTACCAAAAGAAAATGCCTCAATGATAATTATTATTTATTTCTTTAACAACGCATTTAACATGTGACCTTATGACAATAATATAATAAATAACTATTATTCAAAAAAAAAAATAATATAACATTTAATAAATAAAACGTTTACTAACATTAATTAAAACAACATTCGTACGATTTATAAAATATAAATGAAAATCAATGAAAATCAATTATTGTCTATAATACATTTTGTAATGGGTAAAATTAAAAATGTTAATATACGTTTATACTAAAAATATTATCTTAGTTTTGAATATCAAAAATAACAATTATTATTAATAATACATGAATACAGATTAAATTAATATAATTTCATAATAAATTCAAAATGCTTATAGATCGATGAATTATACCGCAACTCATAGGTGCATTAGAGAAGCTCAGAAGCAATAAGCATTCTAAAAACCTGTGTTGATAATTGATAAATGAATATATATTTTAAGTTAAAACATTTAAAACAAATCTAAATATTAGTCTCAACATGTTCACATTTCTCTAACAGTTATTTAATAATACAATTAATTAATGAAATTTATTATGAAACCATTATTTTTTATAGTATTGATCGCAAGTAGTTTCATTGGATAATCTCTACAGTTGATCTACATTTGTAATAAAACGCTTTCTGGCCTATTCACATATTAAGACAAAGATTAAAAATAAAACATTATAATATATTAATATATATATATATATATATGATATATAATATATATATATAATATTAAGTATAATCAATATCTATAGTTAAATTATAATTAGTTGCCCAGTTGCACTAAAGGATAAACAGTAAATGTTTTGTTTAATTTAAATTGTATAACTTTTATACTTTGCTATGTTTGTAAATATAATTGTATCCATAAACGGTAAATTCTCTTGTTATCTAAAACTAGCAATAAATGCAGTGTGAATCATCTATTGGCTATTCTTACAATATAAAAATAGTTGTCACATAGTTACATAATAATTTGACGGGGACCTACACGCTGTATAGTTGTCATAATTTGAATTTAAATAACTCATTAAGTCATAACCCGTCACCATGGTAGACTGACCAACCGGTCGAAAATAATAAGCTAATTCTTAATAAATACATTAAATTAAATAAATAACGGTCGTGCATTTTTACATTATCAAGAAAATGGGAATAGTGCGGCGATAACTTAATGAAAAATGAAAACCCATTGGTATTGTAATGTAATTTTTAGGTGCTGTCCATATGAAAATTTTAAATTTTACATATGAGTGACGGTGAGGTCAACAAGTTATATATAGTTATAATAACATTATATACATACAAGTTGATTTTTTACGCAAGCCGTACACGACATATTTACTCGACCGGTGTGTTTTGGTTACCTATTACCTATAGGTTAGATATTCGATGTGACGATGTTTGTAGTATTTCACATTTGAATATATTCTTTTAGAAAAATATTTAAATGTTCAGTTTCAAAATAAATTAAATAAAACATAAAGTTTCGCATTAATACAATTAGTTTGTAATTAAGAATAACCATCGATACCTACAAAATAGTATCAAAATAAAAAAAGTTTAAAAAAAGTAAAACATATAAACTAGTACAAAAAGAAATAAAACAAGGAAACATACATAAATGAAAGATACATACAAACTATATTGCCGGTATCGTTTTTATTGTTTAATATTTGTTTTTTCTCTAATCATAAAGTATGATAAATAATAACTATTTTTACAAATAAAACAATTAATAATGGAATTATAATATACGACCATGATAAACTTTATTTCCTGGTTACTATACCTACGCTATTACGGTATTTATGTAAACCTACACAATATAATATTATATACAGAATACAAATAGACAATAACTAATTTACGAAATTAAAATTAAATATAATCAATAATTTGTGCTCAATTGTCTAATCAACTTCAATACTTATGTTCGAACATTGAACATTTAATTTACACTAAATAAAAATAACGAAATAGTTAAAATATACAGAATGATTTACTAAGCGTATTCATTGCTTATTCAATTATTTCATGTAATAATGAATTTATTCAAATTCAAACGTAAAGATTATATTTTCAAATTCATAAGATTTTTTCACACTACCCTTATAATTTAGTAAATAATTTGACACAAGTACCTAATACAAAATTTGAACGGGTACTTTTTCATTTATTATTGAAATGTTATATTGAGGATAAATAAATGCCGTTGAAAATGGTTTTACAAAAATATAAAATAAATGTAATTTTGGGAGCTATTTATCATACTTGGACTATTTTAAAAAGCTATAAATATTTATAGATTAATATAAATTACTAAAATGTTTAAATTGCTTTAGGCTTCATAACGTCAAAACGCATTATTTGGGACTTATTATCCTTTGAATATAATGAGTTACATAACTCAAACGCTAATTCGAATTTTGATTTAAATATGTCAAAATTTTCAAAAATATTATTAGTTAAAACAGAAGTTAATATCTCTACATGTCCTTCCTTAAGTAGTACAAAAAATCTAAAGAATTTTAAAATATGATCTTTTAGTATATTTAAAAACTACAACTAAATATTACCGATTGCCTGTAGAGTTAGTAACTATATATGAATTAATAAAAAAACCATATTTTAAAGTATTTATAAAAATAATACCTCAAGAATGCATAAGTTAAAAGTTAAAAATATAGTATAATATAAATATATCTAATTTTCTTAAAATGTATAAATGATATAGTTTATTACTCATGACCATGAAAGTCGTGACGAATGAACTAATAACACAGTCGAAAAAATACGAGGTATACAGTATACACACAGCAATAAAAAAAAAAAAAGTAGGTACTTATTATCAAAAAATTCATACAAATACAGATAATTTATAAAATTGAAAAAACAATATCACCCATCTAAACCAAAAAAACCTATTCTAAATAAACACGTGAAAAAAACGTTAACTTAGAACAAGATAGACGTTTGTTTTTTCTAATTATATACCTAAACGAAAAAGATATTTCTTTTTCTAGAAATCTGCTTTCAAAAATAAACGGAAACGAAAATTGTGTATGTGGGAGCGAGTGTTTTTTCCCGCCCAAATAAGTAGCTATAGCCTGTATTAAAAATGAGCTCGACACGCGACAAAACAAGCACAATAAACATCTGGTATTCGTACAGATTGGGATGAATGGGGGTTCAGGGAGACCGGCAGATGCGATAAATAACAAATAACCCAAGGGCTTCAGAGAGTATATATAGTATATACTAGTACGGAGTGTTCCTCGACACAACATCACTGTATACAACACTATTGTATTACCTAGAAGGGAAATAAAGCAGAAGGGGATATTAACATTTTACAATAACTCGTGTCGTAAATCATTCATTAAATTATCATAATAAAATGAAGACATTATTCAAATTGAATTGATAATTTCAGATGGATATTTAATGTTTATCTTGAAATATTCTTTGAAGATGACAATATTTATAATAATTTTTAGTTTATCAATTTTTATTTCCACTCTTGATCTATATAAATTAATCGTATTTAAATAACTATTATTACTTTATTTTAGTTTATAAATCATTAACTACATAAAAAATATCTAAGAATTAAAATAAAATGTAATAGTTGTTAATTGCAATTTACACTATTTTTATTAAATATTAAAAATAAAATTATATGAAAAATATTATGAGTTAATTTTTAATAATGCAGTAATTGCAATACTATACTATTTCTATTGGTTGGATATAAAAAAATAACATGTTTGCTCTAAATCAGGGGTCTCCAAATTTTTTTATTCAAGGGCCACAAAAAATATCAAATGCTCTTAGCCTGCTAAAAGTTTATTAACACATATATACGTGCCCGCGATAATGACTTTTTAAATTACACGTATCTTTAGATATCTATATTTTATTTACCGTCCTATGGGTTCTGCGGGTCGGTTAAAACTTGTTCGCGGGGCGTAGATTGGAGACCCCTGATCTAAATAGTTAGAGCATATTTTGTAAAACATAATATTATAAAAAAATAAAAATAAATCATAGGAATTATATCAACTATATTATGTTTGTTGCCTCGTTTGTAAATCAAAATACTTTCTCGCTTCTGTATACATAATTAAGAATATATATATAAGTTAATTTGAAAATTTGGCGACGGATATATATGTTTTCTAGTATTTGGTTCCTCGAAAAAATGGTGGACCACTATTAGCTAAAAACTTTTTTCACTCCTCTATAATCCATAAATCTTTATATCTTTATACACATATTATAAGTATACAAATAAGAAATTAAGAATTGAGAAAAATATTAATTTACTCGTATTATTCGTATATTATTAAATAACAAATATATCCTTAATTCCTTACATATTATAAAAATGAACAGTTCTTTTTTATGTTCCAATTTTGTTACGACACTATTTAACTTTTTTCCAATTTGTTTCACAGAGATGTTCCAAATACTTTCTTAAGTGTCACCACGTCACCCGATTTTTCATTTTTTTTTTGTCTGAGTGGAGAGGGGATTGTATTTTTATGTACCAATTCTGTTCTAATTTTTTGACGACACTATTTAACTTTTTTCCATTTTTTTTTTTTTTTTACAGAATTTTGTTCTAAATACTCTACTGAGTGTCACCACGTCGCCTGATTTTTCATTTTTTATTGTTTGTTAAGGAAGGGGGTCGTATTTGAAAATAATTAGGTTTTAGCGTGTCATTTAATTAATTAAACGATTCACAAAGTTGTTCCAAATACTTTTACGAGTAAATCACTCTTATTACTTCTAATTTCATATTATTTGTCATTTCAGTTATAAAAAAAGTTGAATTATAAGAATTAATATGTACCTATTACATGGTTAGGCTTTAAATAGCTTAATTATAATCAAAAACCAATTTATACACGAATCGATTATTTAACACACAAGCAAAGCCGGGTTATTCAGCTAGTAAAATATAATATAAACAACAAATTCGTGTCAGCAATGCAATTATTATTTTTTGGGTTTCACAAATATTCAGCGATCTGTAACGTACGTCCTAAATTAAAAAAAAAACAAATTATGCACGAAAGAACTTTCTGTGTCGTTATATAAATATATCTTTACAAATCTTATAAAAATTACCATTTTAGTTTTCGTACATTCTAAGACATTAAACGAACAACCTTTCAAGTGATCGAATAAACGGACGAATGTCACTCAGTAAGATACTCAGTACTACTAATATAATATAAAGAAACGTGATAACGTGTACGAGCAATATATATGGTTTATACGAATTTACTATTAACAGATAGGTAAAATTAAAATATATAAGTATTCATTAAAAATATCTCTTCGTACCTAGTAATACCTCAAGGAACAAAATACTAATATATAATAATCAATGTACAAAAAGTGTCTTAATCAAGCATATACACTGAAGACAAAATCGATCAAAAACTATGAAATGTATAGATTGGTATTTTTATTAAAAAAATATAATATTATTATTAATTATACTAATGATATGATATCAGATACAACAAAAAATATGATATTATATTTGACAAACATATACAAGTTTTATAAAATAATCAAAAATAACACCTATAATAATTATTTTTCTTGAAAAGTTTAATGACTAAACGATTTAAAGTTTATAAAAAAAAACTTTAAAATAAATCTAAGCAAAAAAATAAACAAACACAAATACCTATGAGAAAAATAAAGTTAAATTGTTTCGTAATCTTAACATACAATTTAAAGAAATCAAATTTAAAACAATAATTTTCTTACGTTTTATCTAAAACACTTTGTTAAATTAATGTATTAACTAATTATGCTTAAATAATGTAATTCCAGAGACAGGTTACCTAATTAAATCAATTATACATATATATATATTATATAAATAAGACACAAAAATGTAAATAATATATTACTTTGGAATATAATATAATTGATTTTTCCTTAAGTGGTAAAGATGAAAATATATTAAAAATTCTAAATGTCTTGCCACTTGGAAGTTAAGACGAATTTAATAAACAATAAATACAAACGTGATTATCAATTAGGGCAATATTAAACCAATAAAGAGGTAATATAACTAAAAGTCCTATGAGTATTGATACAAAAATCAAAAAGTAAAAATTATATATGCGGTTTTTTTTAATAGTACAACCTAAAAATGAATAAGTATACATATATAGTATATACATCATATTTCAATATAAATTACTTTAAGTAATACCACTGTTATTAAAATATCAAAGTAGTAATTTGTAAGTGTCGTTAATTTCAATTAAACATATAATTATAATTTTAATTATCTTTGATAATAATAAATAAAAATAAAAATAAATATTTTCTATAGGATTAAATAAAGAATAAAATAATGATATTTTAATACTTATACGAGTATGTTCAAGAAATGCATAATATTCTTCTAGATCGTTTTCATACAAACTATAGTTATCGCTATAATTTTATAAAATTTTAAACATAAATATACTTGTAATTATTAATATACTTATTCTAGTTTATTATAACTTCTAACATAAATATAGGTTATATATTGTACAATAAACACGATATAATTATACTTTGTATTCTAACAGAATATTTGTTTGTAGTATAATATTTACATTTAGTACTTAGTTGTAGATAACTTTTGAATATTTTATATACATTAGTAAAATATCAACATTCAACAAGTCATTTCACGTGATAGTACGACATGTCGACATATATATATACTGAAATACGATGTCTTGCATTATAAATTAAAAGTTAAAACTGTATGATATCATTGATAATAACAATACTAAGAGATGATAATATGATAAACGTGTAAGATATGAAATCGTCTTAATTAAAAAACCATTTTTTTTATTTGTTTAATGTTTATATTTAAAAAATACAGAACGGAGTTTCCTTGCCATGAACACAAAACCACAGTTAAGTCTATTCAACCGAAATTCCCCTCTTAGGCCGGAACACAAATTAAATTGGATAACGGTTTTCTTGGCCTAACACATAAAACAAATTTTTAAACTAGTCACAACATTCAATGCTATTTTTATATAAAAAAAAACTCATTAAGCGTTGTCAAAAATATTAATTTCAATATTTAAAGCATTATTAATGGGAAATAAAATAAATAAATTACGAATAATGATAAATGAATATGTAAAAATTAAATAGTATAAAACTGTAATTATATCATACCGAATACTTACTCAAACTATAGGATATGTTTATATGTAAGTATGTTTTTATTTTGTTAATTTTTAATATATAATTATGAACAAATAAAATAAATTATAATATATAATACATACTGATTATACTTATCATATTTTTTATCGTAATAACAAAATTAGAATTCAAAAACACAGATTATCATAGAATATTAACAACAACCAAGTCACAAATTACGAAATAATATCTCAAATGTAATTTTATTTATATCCATATGTTATAATATAGTCACTATTTAGTAATTTATTTCCATACCTTAAAATACCAAAATCAACAATTTTTGACATTTAATTTATCAAAAATGGGTCAGCATAAACAAACATTTATAATAAGAAAATAAATTGATCAAATTTATTTCTTTGCCGATAAATTATGTTGTTAGTAATTTTATTATTATAATTATTGTTTATGAATCATTATTTATCTATTTAAATGTTTAAGACTTGTTGGTTGAGATAAATTATAAAATGAAATAATTATTTTAAATTAAGCTGCTGAAAGCTAAGAACCCTTAAATTAAATAAACGCTGTACAGCAATATATGTATAATAAGGTTACATATAATTAGATTAGTTATACTTTATAATTTTGATGTGAATTATATAATTTATTGTACATATTGTAAACGAAATCACAAATCAATAATTTAAAAAATAAAATATTTTTTTGAAATAAAAAAAGTTCTAGTTTCAAAATAAATGGAGATATTTTATCTTTCAAATTATTATTGTTCTGTTGCCCTACATATTATTTTCTCTGTAAACAGGAAATACACAAAAGTTGTTTGAAAGATAACAACAATGTAAGCTAATCAGTGAAAATATGTTAAAGGTATTTCATTGTTTTTTTATTTTTGTTCCTTGTAAACGATGACGACCTATAATTATACTACTACTCGTATATTCATTGTGCGTATTAAAATTAGTTTCTAAGGCGATCATATGGTTCCCACTGTTCCCAGGTAGATATAAATCTGCTAACGACATATTATAAAGTATAGTAGTGTGAGCCCACCACACTACTATGGGTGATCGATTAAAGTTATATTCCATATAAATGAATTATAAAAACCATAATTATAATAAAAAATACATTATATTGTTATCAAATTATTTAAGTAGGGAATACGGAATGCAATAACCGTATTTTCAATCCGACGGACTCGTGGCATACATAAATAATACGACGGCACATGGACAAATATGTGTGTAATATATAGGTATACAACAATAATACTTTGATTACTAACTTTTCCTATTTATTTATCGATGGAGTTTTATCGATTTTTTTGTCTGTTTGCCCAAGGCACAGCGGAAAAAGAGGGACATTTTTTTTTTAGCTCAACGATTTTTATGAGGTTACAAAGTTATTCTGGTGTACTCTACTCTATTCGGCTAAAAGTGGGTGGTGGATGGACATTTTGATTAATGCGCTTCAAGCTGAATGTGCGCGCGTTCAGTGGTTACCAAAAACGGGAAAAAAAGTATATAATGATATAAATAACTGTTATGTCGGCCGCTGCTACTTTCACCGTGATGATGGTGATGACGGCGTGCACACGTGACGACCGTTAGTCGGTCGGTGATGTTAATTGCTCAAATCTCACCAGTGCATCGACCACTCACCGTGACGCTGTCATTCATATACATATATAATACATATACAATACATGTATCAATATATGTAAGGTCCAAATAATACTGTACCACATCACGACAAACTACAATTCAACCCACTCTAACGCTAACCACCTAATCATTTTTATCGAAAAAGTAATGCTGTCTAGTATTATGATTGCATTATTATTCACGAATTATTAATAATATCATTCGTTTAATCAATATTTTATCACTGAAAAAACTAAGTAATAAATATGGATATATTATACTTAATATTAGAAGCAGTCCTTTTACATAAAAAAATCATAAGTTGAGGTTAAAACCATAATCGGTTAGATTAAGGAATTTCACAGCTACATTTTATGTTATTATAAACAAACTAGGACCTGTCATTTATAATGTCATATGTTAAAACTTCAAGAATAATAGCTATTTAACATTAAAAATTGGTATTTTTTATTTAAAAATACTATTTTGCGCTAAAATCAAAATTACAAACAAAAGCTTTGAATTAATTTTTCTATGACGTACGAATGATTGAATTATTATGTATTGGGAAATCGATGAAATCGAAGAAATATTGTGAAATAATTAATACTTACCACTACTTTTATATTAATAATAATATCAGTTAGCATTGAACAACAACATTACGTTATTATTAAAACTAAAAAAGTATAAAGTCTACTTTTATTATAAATTTGCAGCATTTAATGTTTACTTTTATATTTAATTGTTTAATAAATTTCTTGTTTATATTTATTTACGGCATTTATTAAAACTTAAAAAATCTACATTAAATGTAAGAGGTTGTAACTTGTAATAGTTTTTTTATTTATTTGTTTAACAATATTTTTATTGGATTTTATTAATCAACAATGTTTTTTTAATGGTAGAAAATAAATTAACTTTGGAAAGACCATTTTTTTCTGTGATAAATATTCATTGTGCACCCTTTTTCAAAGCAACTATATACTACGAGAGCAATGAAGATTTTAAAAGTTTTTCGGTCACCTTACATTTTCTCCCCCATCGTTATAATGTGAATTTTCCATGACTTAACACGAACGTAAAATGTAAGACCTTATTTGCATTATTTTTTTTTTAAAATTTAAAAAAAGTTTTTTGTACGTTTGAATAAAAATAAATTTAGTGTTCCAGTTAGGATTTTTACGGACATTCAAGCTATTTATGCTCAACAGTACTATCAAAATCTTTATCCCTTTATAAAAAAAATTATTAGTATATAAATTATGCGCTCTCTAATTGTATAAGAATAGAAACGAACAAGTATTATACCTACCATTAAATAATACAAGCACACAATACTCATTATCTGTTTGGACTATCTATAATGTATACATTATATTTGCGATATTAAATTATAAACTATACAAAACAATATTCAACCACAACAATGTCTTTTTTACATAATAATTGATAAAAGTTGTATATTATAATTCAAGTAGATTTTCAAGCATTTTTTAACAAGCTTTCTTTTTGATCAAGTATAGTGCAATTAGAACTTCCACACTGCATCACTACTACATTTATGGTATGATAGTTATTCATATCACATTTATTGTATGTATACGTATACTATAAATTAAATTACTCATAAAATAGAAAGAAAAACATAAACATTTTAACGATAATTCAATTTTGGGATTATTACAACCACAGGCGTCTGCTTACATTTGTCGAAAGGGAGAGAGACCTTTTTTTATGATTGGTAAACATATTTTGCCAGACTATAAAATATGTAGGTTTAACCCAGCCTAAAAGTTGGATGGAGAACAGTGACCCTCACCATTCGTCCCTTCCTGTGATCGTTTTTTCACATTACACTTTTATACCTCATTCTACGTTTATAATTATAAAACAAAAAAAATGTATTCATAAAGTGTTACTAAAAATATAGCCATTAAAAATTAGTACAAATGTACAATCATAATTAATTATCGTTGAATAACTGTTTTACACACTATTAACAATGATTGTAGAAAAAAATGTTAAACATTTAAATACATCTACCAACTTCAGTCATATTATATATTAGTCATAAAATATAGGTACACAAACATATATACACCCTCCAATAAATTTAAGTGATTATTTTAATTTTAAATCATATATTACAACCTGTACCTATCTATTGCGGTTTGCGATGGATGATTTGCACACATTAATTATATGTTAATGAGGATTTATAATTATAATACATATTAAAAAAAAACTCTAATAATTCAATAAAATAATTCAAAAAAATAACTCATCAAAAAGAATTAAAATTAAAAAAAGTATATGTAAAATGTACAAATACAATGCTTTAATTACATATTCACGAAACCAAACTTTTCAATTGGTGATTAAATATTTTCATGAAATGTAAATTCAGTTATAAGAAAACTGAAATAATATTAATATTAACGAATTATTACTTATCATTAATATAATTAATCAGATAATACCGCTAACTGCCAAGTGTTTACCGGTAATAGTGTAACACGTAGATTATTGAGCGTTGTAAAAGTATTACACAATTTCTAAATTTTACCCATTATTATATATAATATTGCAAATTTGAATAAGCTACCACATAACTTACATAATATAAAATATGGATGAACGATGAGTATGGCCTATTCAGAGTCCGCAGTCATAATGGAACTGAAAACCTACCCTATCAAACAAGACCACTGCAATAAAGTACCGCAAGCACATAATCCAGTAGCGTATCCAAAGATCGACCAGGGGACCAACATTTTTTTTTATATGACTCTTGATACGAAAGGTTCCCCCTCCACATACCACATTGATCAACTTCTAGAATATTTATTTTTCTTAAGAGGACGCCATACCCGCATGTGTTGTCTCTGTCTTACTAACGTACATCATAACAAATTTTCGTTCAGTAGAATACATTTTGTGACGTTAGCTTTAATATTAGAGTAAATTTACCTATTATAAAATTTAAAGGTAAGAATATTATCTAGACAATGACATATGCTTTTAATGATATTATTATTTTAAAGTGAGTTATGAACAGTTGAAAGTTGTTATTTTTTACATAGCTGTAACTCACTTTAAAATAATAATATCATTAAAAGCATATGTCATCGTCTAGAATCTAGATAATATTCTTACCTTTAAATTTGATAATAGGTAAATTTACTCTAATATTAAAGCTAACGTCACAAAATGTATTCTACTGAACGAAAATTTGTTATGATGTACGTTAGTAAGACAGAGACAACACATGCGGGTATGGCGTCCTCTTAAAGTATAATCTATTCATCTTTATTTTATCCGGCGATACTAATTTTACAAATCAATTGTCATAATATACACAAATGTATGCTATATAAACACCGGTTAGCTGGTTTGTGGATTGAGGCCTAATATGTATAGGTATAGTAGCTTAAATCTATAAAAAAAAAATGGACAGATTATAGAGAGGTCCGAAGACCAACACTGTTAGAAAGAGATAGCATATAATAAGCTAAGATCATCTATACCCAATTCATATCGAGAGAACAACAAAGATAAGAACATTTTTTAGAAAAAGATACACTTTAGGTCTCGTCACGTGCACAGGTATTGACTTTCTAACAGCGTTGGTTCTTGACAACCTATTAACTGGGTATACTATATAGGAGACGCGCAGTCCATAATATATTAATATACCTATGATATTATATGGGTACTCACCGTGGGCATAGGGCGGCGGTGGTGGTGGCGGTAGCGGCACCGGTTGTTCGTGTTTGCCGCCGATGTTATCGGAACCGTCGGAAGAGGCTCCGTTAGCCTGAGTCAGCGGCGGCGGCGGCGCGGAAAACGCACTGCTGTACGGGGCACCGTGGTGATGATGATGGTGATGGCGTCGGTGGTGCGACGGCGGCGGTAGTGGCGGCGGCGGTGGATGGTGGTCAGCGCCCGAAGAACCAGGTGGTTGCATGCTGGACAATGCGGTCAGAGGCGCGTACGACGGACGCGGAGCCGCTGGTTGCTGTTGCTGCTGCGACGGCACCGGTACCGACGACGCTGGTTGCTGTGAAACCGTCTGTAATCGGAAAATGAAAAAGAATTTTGAAAAACTAATACAATAATATAGTTTTAACTACAATTATAGTCGTCCATCGAACGACATTTTAAAAACTATATCCGTAAACGAAAAATATATTATATTATAGTACAGGTCAAAGTGTAAAGGTACAAACAGGCGTGTACAGCTGATAAACGTTTTACGTCCAATGGGCAATGACAGACGACGCATGTTAAGAATAGTTAATTTATATTACATGACAAATTTATGACATAATATTACATCTGTATGAATATGAGTAAGTATTGCCGATAATATGAGTGTATAGTATAATGAATAAGCAAATAAAAACAGAAGATTTATAAATTATACTTGAGCTTGAATATTATTATAAATGTATAGTTATATCGATATATGCGTCTATTTACTAGTGATAAAAAAATTATTTAATCTTCATCTTATCCCTTTACCTACACACATTTTATATCAACACGATAAAATAATTTTATTTAATGATGAGAAAACTAGATAAATATTTTTGTTCAAACTACGCTTTTTACTTTTTATAGACACTTATTCTTTTTAAACTGACATTACTTTTTAGCATTTAAAGTATCAAAACCAATAAAGCGGGTAAGTGGGTATCGCTCTGCTGTATATTAGGGGGTGGGGTGGACCTCAGACTATGGTAGGTTAAATTTGAATGCAATGATAGGTATCATTGTATACGAAAAACACGATTCTGAACGAAGATGATTTGTCAGTTTAGGATATATTATATTTAAATATTGTCATATATTGTATTTTGAAACAAAATAGTTTTTATAGTTTTTATATGTTACTATAGTTACTTTATAGTATCTGTTTATTAATAAAAAAAGTATTTGGCCAACATTCGCATTATGAGCGTATGAAATTTAATTTAAATTTTGACATATTTCGTATAAATTCGAATTTAAGCACTTATAAAAAAAAATTGTGACTAACGATTTCGGATTTTTTTTTATCACTATAAGAACAACTTATAAGAAACCTTGTATTAAATTTTCAAGATTTTCTGGCCACCCAAAAAATTTTTATCGGCATTTGAAGAAAAAAAACTTAGAAAAGTCGAAAATTTCAATTGTCTATAAGTAGCTTAAAAATGGTCAAAATATTTTGAAAATTTAACTGTAAAGAGATAACCATAATATAAACATTTGGTGAAAATTTCAAGTATTTACAATGATTGGTTTTTGAGTTACAGCAAAATCAAAAAATCGATTTTGTCGAAAAGTGGTTTTTTGTAAAATTGCCATTTTTCTGTCATTTTTTTTTTATTTTTCTCGATTATTTTGAAAACTATTTGAAAATTTTAATTTTGACCCCTTCAAAGTACCAACTAGATTCAATTTCCTATTCAAAGAGGGGCTGAAGTCAAAAATCGGAGCATTATTACTGCTCCAAATGTTGTCGTCAGACACAAAAAAAAAAAAAACCCACATCATTGTAAAAGCAATACATTCATCACTTCGTTCAGAATCTAAAACAAAACAAACGACTTGTTTTGCGTATACAGTGTATCTATACTATACACACACACGCATGTGCACCTAACTAAAATTTATTATAATATTTTACTTTAAAAAATATTTTTGTAGGCAATTTTACAAAATCCATTTTTGTTAAAAAAAATAAATAATTACATAATTATTTAGATCAATGAATTTAATTTTAAATTATTTCCAAGTGAAAAAAAAATCAGTTAAATTGAATTTACAAAGACTTAATGTTTTTTTTTTTTTTTTTTATAGAATTTAAAAATTATATTAAAATACACATAAACCATTTCTATAAATTGAAAATTATACTCAAGACTCGTCATGAAAAAATAATTTTTAAATGTTAAATAGTTTTTTATAGAATTACATTGTTTGAGTAAACCAAATATCACTTAAAATCTTTTTCTAAAGATGAATTGTTATTTTCAATTAGATTAATAGTTAAAACATCAGTGTTTGGTGCTTTTTTTAAACCTGTTAGTGTTTTTAGATATGAAAATTAACTCAATATAATTACATTAATAGACTATAGTTAAACATGATTTACGATCTATTTGATTTAAATTATACTTAAAAATATAATTACATTTTTAAATTATATGCTACAAATTTTCAATATAAAATATAAATATGTATAAATCCACATCAAATTTAATATATTAATAATTTAAAACTATATAACAACTTGAAAAAAAATTTTAAAATTCAATAATGATTAGTAATTTAAATAAAATAAATATTCATGGGCGAGGACATGGAGTGAACCAAACCGTTAACTATTCATAGACGCATATCTACTAATATATAAAACATAATATTTATTTGACAACGATAAACAACAATATCACTGGCACAGTGTGACCTTTTCGAAATTCTACACAATCACATCATAAAAGCATAAAAGTAATAATATAAAGTAATAAAGTTATATTATTCTTATAATCATATGAAACGTACCTATCGTCCGATATTTTAAGTCCAAGTATTATAGACTTAACATAATATATTATACATAGGCAGACATCGAGGGGACATCGAGGGAACTTAGGAAGGCTTAGCCCCTCAAAAATTGAAAGTAATATGTTATACTTGTGTATTGAAAGGGGGCGGGGATCACATTACATTGAATTATTATAGCCCCCCCCCCCTTAAAAATTCAATTAAATGTCCGCCTATGACAATATATGAATCAAGTACATATTAAAATACACCTAAAATTTAATGTATTTAAAATATCAACGTGTACAGCGCTTTACCATTTATTTTCAACCCAAATTAATTATTAATCATATATTGTAAAAATAGATATAAATAACAATAATTATCGATAGATCGTAATAATTGTCATTTATCACATAAAACAGCTTATCCCACATTTGTTGTATATTATTAAGAATTGGCATAACACTAATCACGATAAGATTATTCAAATAAGTTTCATCACCCATTTATTACTTTTTATGAAAATGTAGGGATAAGGATACACCTACTACAGGATTTAAAAAAACTTCTCAAATGTTATTTAATAGTGTAGCAATTACTTAACGTTGTCTGATACAGTCTTAACTCTACCAAAAATGAATTATTTTTAATAGAATCTATTTTGTAACAGCCTCAGTATTAACTTCAATTTTTACATACCTAATACATGTATTTCAATATGTTAAATGTTCATTATAAAATTAATAGTGCACCTAATACAAAGTAATTAAATGATTATAAAATGTATTAATATAAAAATTAATTAATAATTAATATAATTGCTGTATATGATCAAATAAAATATAATACATTAAGCAGCTGTATAGTAAATCATATATACTACAAGTACTATCTATATTACTGATAAAATAAATAAACATAATACAGAGCTTATCGAATATTGACAGTATGTTTACTGAATTTTTTAAAACATTTAATTTAAAAATGGAAAACGAAATCGATCGATGTCTTAACGTCACTAAACAAATTGAAAGACAAAAGTAAACGAAAGCAATGGCGTACTCCTTAAAACGTTTTACTATAACTATATTCTCGGGAAATAGCGGCACACGTCGTTTCACCCTATTTTCATTCCCGGCCCTGAACCCCCTCATTCGTCCGATCCTTTCGGCGAGTGCCTTATGCCGCGCAAATCGATTTTCTGTCGTCTTAAAGCCAAAGTTATCGGCGGATAGGTATAAACGTCAATGAGGTCGAATGACCAGTGGTTGGTCGTATAATAAAATGTGTTCACTATGTTACACAGACATAAACGCACACACACGTAAATATAGAAGGTAGGAATCAAATGGTACACCTATTACCAAATACCCATATATTATCGATTTCGTATGTACATACATTTCGTAATCTAACGTTTATAGAACAAGCGATCCCAGTCAGCTGAGTCGACTGCAGTGTGGCGAAAAGACACGACCCTATACAATATTATATATAGTACATTTTTACGCAAAACCACGAAAATGTGTAACCAAACCCTTTCAAAATTCTAAACTAATTAATTTGTTGCATTTTATACGTATATATATTATATTCGCGTGTCTAAAAATTCCCCTTCTGTTTAATTTTCCGTCAAAACCTATAAGGGCGTAAGTAAGGTTTTGACTGATATTTTAATGCACTAGATTAGTGCTCTACACTAAAACTTTTAATATAATATATATTATGATAGTAATGGTAATAAGTAGGTAACAACAAATTTTGTGCGCCAAATTCCCAGAATAATCAGGAAAAATGGAAACTTTTACGTATAAAACCAGTTTTGAACCATAACGATCTGTTCTTTTATTGAACTTGAAAACGAATAACCAAATAATATACTTAAAATTTGTAAAAATCACAAAACAATATTATGTAAATTATTTGGTAGTTTCAAATTCATACAATTTTGAATATATTCATACCTGAGATTTAAAAATTTAATACAAGACTCATAAACTGTCATTACTAGAATTAATAAAGTTGACACTTTTAAATTTGGTACAAATTAATTTAACCTGCCACATTACTAATGGTAAAATAAATTACTTTAGTATCAACATAAATACATTATAAACCATAGATACTTAATAATTCAGACTGACAAACCATCTTCGCTTAGAATCGTATGCAATGATACATTATTGAATTCAAATTAAAGGCATACATTACTGCACTAGTAACTTACTCGATGACGAGGTACATTCAACACCTATGGTATACAGCAGAATGTTTACCTACTCCCCAGAACGTTTACCTACTTACCTCTTTTAAATAATTTGCAATAAAATAAATAGGTAAATAATCTGCAGGTACAAAATTGTGATTTGAAAATAAACAAAACTAATTATTTACTAACGAATGAAGAAAAAATTCTTAAAAATATAATTTAATAAATAAAATTATGGTTATTTGAAGTAAATTTTAATCAACATTTTTACTAAATTTTTAACATTTTATAAACTTTTTTAAAAATAAATAAATATCTGTATCATATTTACTATGTACTTCTATATCTTTATATAGTTTTAAAATTTAAATTAATATATTTGTGCAGTGTATAGTGTATACTGTATATATATTTAATAAAGTAGTTAATAAAAAATGCACAACTCGCACAGAAGCCAAAAAAGTTTTTATGTATCTCCATTTAACGAGTTATAAAACATCCAGACTTTCAAAATGTATATAACTATATAAGTAAGACAGTAAGTGTATTATTTTATAGTTAGATAGGTTTACTTTTTTTATTATGTACTTATACATACTACCTACCATATCTCAAAGAAAAATATCTTTAACTTGCTTTCTATAAAATAAAATAAAAACAAATTTCATGTTAAACTATACATCTACCAGTAAGTAGGTACTCACCTATATATTGCTTTAATAATTATTTTTAACAATTTGAGTGTTATTACTTTATTAGTATACAATATAATTATTTGTGTCTACATTTAAAACAATAATAATGAACTAATTAGTGTAATAAGTCAAGTGTATAACTGTCTAAAATAATACATTAAGACGTATTTAAAAGCAAAAACGGCATATATATTTAGTTTCCTCTATTTAATATAAAATATACACATAATTATTATGTCAAATTATTTCTTTTTCCGGCTAAACAGAAAATAAACTGTGACGGTATAAAATAACGTTACTAACGTTGGAGTTGAAAATATTAACTTCTCATTTCATTTGGAATAGCATAGGATAGAATAGGCTATATAAATTTATAAAATAATTATTTTAATGATTCTTCCATAATTATCAAAGAGAATTCAAAATATATATGTTATAACAACAAATAATATCGTATACATAAATCGTCGTAATCGGATTGTTTTAATTAAAAACGAAAGCTACCAAAACCAAACGACTAATGTTTAACCAATTGCGGTGTATATTTTAATGAAGTGGTGCAGGCGGTAATAATATCTGAAATTCAATAAGAGTTAATAAACATATTATGTGGTCTTTTGAGTAACAAACATTCACTTTAAAAATAAAACAATCATGTATTAATAACAATACAATAAAAAACCCATTTTAACGTGCGAATCAATGTTGATAAAACATTAAATGAAAATTGCTATGTAGAGACATCAGATAATATAAATATTAGTAAACTTTACGTTGAAAAAATGTGTATAAGGTATCTATAATAGGCTACGGATAACTTTCATAGCTAAATAATCTGAATATATAAAAAATAGTTCTTTTTCCAACACAATACCATATTTATTTAAAGGTAGAATAACAAATATTTTAAAAGCATATTTTCTTATGGTATAGTTATAGTGTCAGCAAACATCAACAATATTATTATTCGTAGTATAATGAACACTAAGAAATCAAATTTCGCAAAAAATAATAACCTTGACCTCCTTAATATAATAGTTTATATGATGAAACAGAAATTTAATTATGTGATTATTAGACCCAAAGTGATAATGAAGTGCTTTTGATGCATTTACTAATAATTGTAAGTGCTAACCATAAATAAAAACTAGCAACAAAAATCGTTAAATTTATATACATGGAATTCTCGGAACACCCCTTGAGAACAGCGTTGAAGTAATTATTAAAAATGCTAATTAGTACGTCATTATTACAATTTATTAATCAACAATACTAGGTCAAGACAAAATATATTTATTTTGTTCCAAGAAATCGCTAATAAGTAATAACAAAAGGTATAACTTATAATACATAAAGTAATTAGTTGGTAAAACCGTGTTAAATATAATACAGTTGGATCCCCTTAATATAATTTCGGTTATTTTAAAAATAATAACGGTATAAAAATTAAAAGTACACAGTTAAAAAAATTATCTGATACATAAAAAAGTAAGCATTAAAGGTCTATATTTTAAATACTAATTATATAATATTTAAATAATTACAATTTTGAGACAAAAACGATGCAACAAGTTTATCTGTCTTAAATGAAAATGGCACCAATTATATTATTACATTAAACATGATCGTATTTTTATTACTTACTAAATTATGTCTGTGTTATAGACTGTAATACTTAGTTAAACTATATAAAATTACAGGAGTATAAATTCTAATCCCCTCTTCTCAGTGTTATAAAAATGAAAAAAAGTTTAAAAAGAAAATGTATGATATATTATGTATATACTGAGGTCTGGCCATAATTTGTAAAGAAAGATCGACAACGTTTGTATCCGTCTTATGCTTTGAATTTTTCACACAGCTCAGCCCTATCAATCAACGCATAAAACTAAATAATTTTGAGACGATAATTAAAAAATCACTAAAAAAAACAAAACTCTCACCTAACATAACTTAAACATACATAACTATCTCACTTCACTTAACAAAATATACTAAAGCAAATTCATAATTCATAAATACACTCGCCTAAAAAAATAAAATATAAGTTTAAAACTAAGAACAATATTTTCCTTGTTAATTATTATTTTATAATTTATTTACTAATTTATAATCAATGGTTATTTATAACAGTGTACAGTTTTAATACGTTTGATAATTATATCGAATAATATTCAAATATATATTTTTTTTATTGATCTTATTAACAACTCAGCAGCAAAGACCATTAGTCAAAAATAAATTATTTTACATAATGTTCCAGTGCACTTAAATTCAATGTTCGATAAGTATTTTTTTAAGTTTAAGTGAATCCACTAAGAGTATTCGTACTTAGACTTTAATGAACAATTGTCCACACTGTGACTAGAGAAACAATATTTTTAAACTATTTTCGTAAATCCTAAAAAATTCAAAACAAACCTATTTAATATACGTTTATGTAAGTTAGATTTAGCTATTATTCATATATTTTAATTAATTTATGTATGAATATTACAAACTCAAATTAATTATATCATACATAATATATGTAAATTATATGAATTACACCAAATTCATGAATGAATCTCAAATATTTTCTAAATTTCTTTTAATTATAATTTATAATTTATAAGTACAAATTATAAGTTTAAAAAAAATCGTGTTTGACGTCACGGTCTTCAAAAAGCGTTGTGCACATTATTGAAAAAAAAATGATAACTTATCTGGACACTAAGTTCTAGGATATGCCTTTAAAATTGGAACTGTCCCAGTCAAACCAGGGATAATAACAAACCTACTGATAAGGGTTAACGATGCCACAATATTAACATTTAATACCAACCCCTGATAAACGGCTGACAATTCAATTATCACATTTTTTTATGTATGAATTGTCGACTATTTATAAATCAAATCACCCTGAAAATATGATTTAGAAAATCATTTTTAAATTGATTATTAATTTTGAAATCTAAGGGATTTATGATGTTATATCACGAACCTTTTTACGCCGTTCTAATGTACGTCAGTATATGTATATTGTATATGTTTACATTATTATTAAAAATAGCATTTACACATTTACCATTCATCATAATTTACATTATATATCAAAATAAGTTTAATGGAAATTAGTGATCATAGTACACTGCACACATACTATCACTTTAAATTTTCTTTGTAATACAATTTTTTTTTAAGAAGAGTCTTCTCGATTTTATTTAATTTATACATCTAAATAATTATGCATTTAATAAAATAATAATAAAATATGCATTTTAGAGTTCACGTATTTGGTAGCAATATGTTACATTATTAAATCTGTCATGTTTGTTTTCTGAATTATGGTGACATAATGTATGCTAAATATTTTATTTAAATGATAGATTATGAATTGGATATTTGGATGATAAAACTTTACCATTCGAATTTTTGTGAAAAAATTTAGTAATATGTAGGTAACCTACATATACACCTACACCTATTATGATACATAATTTACAATAAGACTATTAATCTACACATTTTCCACTAAAAAAAAAGTTTGATAAAATCAATACCTAATAAAATAATACTTCTATGCCTATAAGAATATTAGAATATGTTATACATTTTTTAAAACAACAGTAAAAAAAAAATAATAAAACAAAACATTCAATATGTTTTATTTAAAATTGTGACCAAATGCATGAATCCCAAGCTTGTTTTATGAACACTCGTTAAACCTTGAAAACATTGGTCTGATATTTTACTGATTTATTGATACTTATTAAGTACTATAAAAAAGCTATAAAAATAACAATTCAAAGGTTTTATATATTATTATTATATAAAAAAAGACTATAATAAATGACATTCAAAGTAACATGTTAAGTCAAAATAATCGTAAACGATGAAAAATTTCAATTAAATATAAAAATGTTGTAGTATTATTCTTAAACATTATTTTATATGGTATTTATACAATAATTATACTTTTTTTAAATACGAATAATAGTAAGTATAGGAATTTTAAATGCTCCTATAGCTGAATTTTATAATCGCTGATAAAATAATAAATCAAGTTGTATTACAGTCATACCACAAATTTTTATAAAACAAATGAATTTGTTTACAGTTAGAAATGTATGAAAACATTTATTTCTAATCAAATTTACTAAGGATTTATTTTAAATAAATTTTATTAAAAATCAGAATTTTAGGTATAAAAATAAATGAATAATACTACAGTTTAAATTAATAAAATTAACGTGAGAATTTTTTAAAGAAACATTACTATTATAATTAAGTGATTAATATTCGGGAGATTCAAAGTGATCTAGGTACATTTTAAAATTGAAATAAGTTCAGACTTATGATCAAAAATAATTTAACTAAAATAAATATCAATGTTTGATATTATAAATAAAAGTAAAATTAAAAATACTATTCATTATGATCACTTAACACTTTAACAGTTTAGCGCAAGAAGAGTAAAATCTATAATATAGATTCTGTATTAATTATTACCTTTTTATGCATACCTATTTAAAATCCAAGAATTTTCAAATATTTTACAAGCCACTTTGAATGTAACTAACCATAAACAATGTAATCAGCAAACAAAAGATGAATAGATTAAGCAAATCCAGTTATTTCAAATATACATTACAAAATTATAATATAGTATATACGGTTGAATATAAATAACATAAATTATTGAGCGTTTATGTATAAAATTTTTACAATACCAAGAACATAGACAATTTATGTTACCAAAAAGAAATGTAATTAAAAATTAATAGTTCATTAATTCCGATAAATCTTCAAAGAATAGGCTATAATAATACCTATATAAGTATGTTATTAGCTGAGAGCTGACACACAGTTTAAATTTAATTATTTAATTAATGTTCTTTAACCACTTACATGTTTATTATAAATAAAATTAATTCAACAGAAATTAAAATTATTACGTAATATTTTTAACGAGAAAACGCATGTAAAATATAGATAGTAATTTATTAATTCATAATGATACAAGTAATCTC
Organism: Schizaphis graminum; assembly: GCA_020882235.1. NCBI lineage: Eukaryota > Metazoa > Arthropoda > Insecta > Hemiptera > Aphididae > Schizaphis > Schizaphis graminum. The sequence goes on from CM037032.1 coordinate 93,752,139, forward strand.
ATAAATAAATTGTGGTTTTGTTAAATTAAGATCAACTATTTGGATTTGTATTACAGGCTAAAGCTACAAATTGTATTAAAATATAATCTGTGACCGGTTTTCCAGTATAACAATCTACAAATCTGTTCAACAGGTGAGTGCACTTAAAATGCAATTCTTGTAATTATACATTCTGAGCACAAAAATAACACATTGTAATGTTATGAAGTGTAATTATGCAGTCATATATTGTTATTTAACGATTATTATTTATTTGGTATAGATATTTTATGCATAATTTAATATACTTGAAGAAAAATACGGTTCACTAGTAATATTCACTAGGTACTTTTATTCAGAAGAAGCAATAAATTAATCAATATTGCATATTTGCATGAGAAAAACATAAAGTTATAAAACTTGATGGTACTTTACAAAAATGTACATAATATAAAGATATTAAAACTCTTAACTAAAATAAAAATGTATTTTTTTTGTCTATAATAATCCAACTTTTTGATAAAAATCACTGCTCTAAAAGTTTGAATGAACTACAGTCTAGAAACTCTAGACCAGTCTTACTCAACCTGCAGCCCGCCAATTGTTTTATGTAGCCCAAACAGAACTCAATGAATTGATGTAAAAATGTACTTTTCCATAGAATATTATCTCAATAACAAAAACCACATTAATTTAAAATAAATATTTAATTGTTTTATAATAAATTATCAAATGCTATAATTATAAACTATAACACTATATAAATGTATTTAATTTTTTTTTTCAAATCACCCTTTTCTGTTATTTTCGACTTACAGCACACACAATACTTTAAAATATTTCATGTAACCCAAAAAAAAAAAAAGATTGAGTATGACTGATCCAGACTAAAATCTGAAGAGTAGACGAATAATATTTATTATTTTCTAGAATGCAAATTGGCTGTTTACAAAACATAACTTATGTTTTTCCACAAATATGTCACTTCAATTTAATTATATTCCAAAAATAAAAATAATTACATTTTTTTTAAGATTGTGTAAACCCATATTTCTTGTAATATGTTCTAAGCATTTTGAAAATTAATTTTTGGTTTTAATTCAAATTTATTAAAATATAAAAATATAGGTATTTTATAAGGGGCTTTTATATTAATGTTCGGCATTTTTAAATAGATAATTTTTATTGAAATAAGTGCTTATTAATTAATATGTCATTAAAACACAATTTACTATTAATACTACAACCTAATTAGTTAAAAAACTAATTTTAAATAAAAATTAGAATTCATTTAGAAGTTTGTTAAAATCAGTATACATTATCGTGTTAATTTAAAATATTATTTAAATCCTTTTTCAATTTCAATTGTTTATGGTTTTTAAAAACTACTATTGGTATATTACCTACATTTAATCCGCTATAAGACCCGTTTCGCATTGTATGTATTAATTCAAACCGAAGACCATAAACCAGTCGCGGCACATGTATCTACACACGAGCACACACACTTGCACGCGTGTGCAATCAAACATGTTAATTAGTTTATGATAATCAGTTCCTATTAGTTGACGCAGAGGAGGGGAAGTAGGTGCCCCTGTTCCAACGAATTAAACGTCAATTACTCAACGATGTTGTTATTAATCAAAACTGTAAAATAAACATTTATGTACACACAATGTAAATTAAAATCCTTGGTGTGTAAGTCATTATTAATTCGAGTAAAAAAAAAAAAATACGAAATAGTCATCTTTATTTTACGTGAGGAGATTTAGAAAACAATTCATAAGATATACGCCATTTAAATGTATAGGATTCGATTTTGATTTTGCGAGAAAAACGGATATCCGAAAACAATTTTTGTATGCACAACCACAGGATGCCTCGGTAAGCTACACGACTACAACACCAGTGTAATGTTAAAAAAGGTCATCGACCTTCCCCGGACAACCACATCGACCCGAGTCACTATAATAGTACGTATATACCCGTAAACGCGGTAATGCCCAATATACGACAATACGGTCTAAGGGTTCCTACTACATTTATGACTAATCATAACAATAAAATCATATGCCTAATTTTTTATATTAGTGTAATAGGTATTCTATGCGAAGCTTAGATGTAATTAATTATTCCAGCAGTACTGGTTCAACTATTCAACGTCTTTATTCAGTGTAAAAATAATCGTATGAAATATAAATTAAATTAAATTAAGAAAATGTTGATACAAAAGAAGATGTTTAAAATATTTTAAACAACATTCTAATTCAAAATTAAAAACAACCCAACAATCATATTTTAATGTGTTTCTTAGCCATTTTTACGTGCTACTATTTTTTAGAATTTATTATTATAAAACTAAATTGTAAAAATATTTTATTAGGTCTAAAATTAAAAAAATTTTAAAGATATAAATTAAGGTAAATCATAATTTTCTCAAAAAGCTAGTTAGAATAAATTATATACCAAAATAAACTTAAAATACGAAACTATTCACAAATTTATTATTGAAAACAGTAATAATAAAAAAAAAATGAATTATTAAACCCATTAAAAGGTCGAAAAGTGTACAAAGATCGTTCTACGTTTATAATATAAAATACATCTGTGTACAACTTATACTTTAGTTTTAATTTCATTAATTTACATTTTTTAAATGTAAAAATAATAACGATAGTACTATAAATAAATAAATATTCTTTATATAAATGACAAACTTTTAATCATATTTTAGAATTAATACAACAGCTCTAGTTTTTTAATAAACATGATATAGGGTAATTAATAAATATTATTTAAACTCAATTAAAACTTTAACATATTATAAATAAATACGATTTAATATGATTTAATTCATTTAAATTATAATAATAATAATAATATGTATTTATATTTTTATATTATGTGAAACAAATACAAAATATGTGAAAAATGACGAGAAGAACGAGAGAATCCCTCCGATTATTATGGTAAGTGGTGAAAATAATTCCTAACATTAAACTTTGACACAAATATTAAAAAGCTTATTTTTTCAAAAATAATAAGACATAACGTTATGTCAGTTATGTGTAACAATAATAATTATAACTTAAATTTTATTCTTTATGTGTCTATTATAATCGTTTTTTGAATTTTGGTTCATTCCTGGGCAATTAGATAAGTACTTACATTAAAAAGCAATTACACTATTTAAATCGTATATATTTGTTACATAATTGTAAATGTTTGTATACAATATATAATAATTAATAAATATTTTTAATGTTTTAACACTCCAAAAATGAAGTTTTACTTAGAACTTTCTTTTTAAACACAAACAAACTTCACCGAGTATCCATTTCGTCCATAATGTCTTATAGAAACTATAAACTTAAAGACAAATTCACGAGACAATACACCCGCAAGAAGTCACAACTCACAAAGTTTGAACATTTCAATTAGTAAAACGTTAGTCAAAGATAATTTTTTCATAAAGCTTTAGTTGTTCTTATTTGTTTCTAGTTTTTAAAAATACGTTTGAATGAAAATATAATATAAAATATATTCATATAATATATTTTACAGTAAAGTATAACCGTTATGATTATTAATATAAGTATCTATATTACCACGTAAAACGATAAAAAAATCAAATTTCTTAATTTTTTCACTTTTGATTATTGGAGAATATGTTGAAAAAAAATGTCTTTGTATAAATCTTCTTATATATTTAATAAATAAGAAAACATTTATATTTTCAATACAATAGTGTCTAACAATCTTTCGTATATTTGATAAACTATATGAGTAATTAGTTAGTAAACATACTTTAACCCTTTTTATGTTTTCCTCTTCTTCTTTACTAAAAGGGATAATTTATAACAGTGCTTAACCAATGCTAACCGATTTCGACTTTACTATCCTGCCGCAGGTGGTTTTTAACAAACAAAACCAAAGTGCGCCAAAAGGGCGCCTTTAACCGCTTTATAAAGACATGTGTGTATGAGACGGCTTCGCAAAACAACCATTATAACATTTACATCAATATTGCAAAAAAATTAGAAATATTGAAAGCAAAATTGAATACATGTAGATACATTGATATTAAAAAACTATACCTCATTCGAATATTTAACACAAATAAGCCATGTGTTATTCATATTATATTCAATACATCAACAATCTACATATACTACCTAACTCATAATAACATTTAATATGATGTTGAAATACTTAAAATATAATAAATAAATATATTTATACACTTTAAAAATCCCTACTTTTTTTTTTAATTATTTACTCAGCATTATTTTTTAATGATTGACCATGGACTATAATAATTACCTATTGAATTAACGAGAATAATTAATTTAATAATAATGACAGTTGAAAACACATTACACAAAAATCAGTAGGTTAGGTATTTGATTCGAAATATAAAATAAGTTTAAATAAAATGATTAAAGGTTAGGTAAGGTTAGATTAGGTTTAATTTCGAGGTAATAAGAAATGAATACACGTAGATATATTATAAGATTCTAATAAATAAAGTGAACTACTTTTATAAAAATATAAAAATATTGTTTTTATAAAAAAATAAAAATTCTTCTGCAATTCAGTTTAATATAATTCTTAAACAAACATTACTGTCGTAACAAACATTACTATGAAGAAATTAAAAAATCATATTAAACCCATTTTTATTAAGCTATTACAAAAACTAATTAAAAATATATATTTACTTATTAAACTATTTTGGTCTGTTATTTAATTATTAAGGTTTATTATTCATTAAACTCGTCCAAAATAGACAGTTTCATAATTACTCGTTGAGAAATTAAATAATATTAAAAATTGTTTTTATTAAAATTCAATAATACTATAATAATAATAACAATTTACGAATTGTATAAATAGATAAAAGATAAATGCGCATACAGTACTATAGGCAGTATCATTTATAAACAACGCCTTAAATACTCTTAAAGGTACATAATAAATTAAAAATGGTTAAAAATAAATGTTTGACTGATTTCTTTAATTAGTTCAATGTACCTAATTAATAAAGGAAATCAACCAAAAAATATATAATTTAATTAGAGAAACGTCAATTGTTTAGAAATCGTGCTAATATTTAAAATTAAATTTTAATACAATTATGATTTACAAGTTATTCAGTATAATAACGATTAATTTCAACCCTCGAAAAGTTACTGGCAGTGATTACGTTGAGTAAGCTTTTAGAACACATAATGAACTTGGAAGTAGGAGTTTTTAATTAATAACAAACAAACGGAATGCTTAAACAACAAATCAATGTATGCTTTGAAACATTAAAAACACTTTTAAGTATCGTTCTTAATCAATAATAATTATAATAGGTACTATATTACTTTTAACATTATAAACCTAACCAACTTCTACAGGAATATAACAAAGTAATCTAGATACACGACGTATTTATAGGTAACAAAAACTCAACAATTAAAGAAAACCAATTGATAATATTGAAAAACGAAAATCTTGAAAAAATTTTAATAAATAAAAATATCTCAATATTTTTTTTAATATAATTTTAATTATTAATTACGACTTCAATTACTTCACAAATTATTTTAATTATTCAAACGTGCGCAACAGATTTAATTTAAATTTTAAACCACGTCAAGGATTAAGAAAGTAAATTGATTATTCTAGTTAAAATGTAAAGCACTAAAGATAAATTTTATATACCTATAAAAAAAAAAATTATACATCTATACTCAGCACAAAATTCTACAGGGAGGATTGTATCCGACTTTCGATTAATAGAAACATTTTGGTTTTTTTTTTAAATTTTTAAATTGCTTTGTAAAAAGTGAAAAATAAAAAGCTCTGCGAGGGAAAGCTAATGACAACAATGGGACAATATTATAAGCCGGATGTTGTCGTTTGGCAAATAGTGAATGTGTGTAACGAGACAAGTGGGCGGACGAGGAAATAGACAAACAAAAACATAAAGCAAAAAAACGTATTATTTTCTTTGTCCCCTTGAAGTATTTTATCATTGTTTTTAAACGCTATAAACGAAAATGAGTGAAATTTATCACACAAATATCATATATATTATAAATAAACACAAACGATAAATTAAATCCCAGTGGATGTCATTGAAACACATGTATTAAAGCCGTTTCAAATTATTATAAAAGTTAAATAATTATATTTATACGTTATATTTTCGTAATTATAAAAATTAATACATAACTAATTATATTCATGTTTCAAAAAATAATAATTCATAATAGGTATCTATTTAGTATAAAATTTGTGTATAATTGTTCATATATAATCCAAAATATGTTTAATGTACTCACATGATCAGCATGAAGTAGAGTTTCCGTGGCCACAGCTGTTGCTTCAGTTTGCGTATGGCTAGTACTAGATATCCGGTATTGAAGCCCAGATATAGTACAAAATTCCTCATGCCTTGTAGATCGAGTAGTACTATTAACGTACACACCAGTAGTGATTGTAACGTCTGTGTCCTGATTAACGATAACAGCAAGTTGTGACGTTGGTGGAGGTACAATGGGTGGCAAAGGTGTTGGCTGAAGAGCTGTACGGACTGTGGACGTTCTATGCCCGTCAGAATCTTCATCTTCGGCGTCATCTTCTGGCTCAGATCTTTCAGAAGATATTTCAGAACTAGTAGTAGATTTCTTTGAACAATCTTGTACTTTTGGAGGTGATTTTTTCTCTGTCGAATAGCTGGCTGCTAATATAGCGGATGCATTTAAACTTGCCATGCGTTTTTTTACAACCATATCTTTAAGATCCATAGTAACAGTATCTGCATTACGTCTTTTTCGCTTAGAGCCACCTGTTGGTGAAGTGACTTCTTTGGGAGACCTTTCAGGTTCTTCCTCTTCGTCTGTACTTTCAGGCTCTGAAACTTTTAGTTGTTTTTTCGTACGCTTAGCAGATTTTGGTGGTTCATATTTTGCATCATCTATACCTGTAAAAGTGCATTCAATAAACCTTACTATTAGTATTTAAAATAATTTAAAATTAATATACTTTACAGTAAAGATAACAATATTTAATCAAATTATATTTTTAGACTTTAAAAAGAGACAGAGAGCTAGTTATTTTACAATTATGTTCATTTATTTTATTTCTGTTTATTTTATCTTGAAGTATGACACTATCATTACCTCAAAAAAACTCAAATTGTATATAAACAATTTTAATAATACATAAATTAAATAAAAATATAAGTCAACATTTTCAAATGTATAATAGCCAAAAAAAAAACCAATATATTTTGAAAGTTTCACGTTTAGATCATTCTACGATTATTCATTTTTGAATTACACCAAAAAAATTAAATAGATTTTGCGAAACTTGTGTTGCAAGAATTGAGAAATTTTTACTTTTTAACTCTCAAAGTAAATTTAATATTTTCTGTCACTAACAACATTCGAAGTTTAAAATTGGAGTATTTTTTAACAGCAAAAAAGTATGTTCGCAAAAATATAAATTAATTAATAAAAATAACACAATTGAGATACCATTACATTCAACCTAACATTCAACAACCCGCTTAAAATCTTAAATGAGAATTCGTGAAATAAAGAGCATGAATTGACATTTGACAGCAGTGAACCACTTCATTAAAAGCGAGATTAAAAGGTACCTAATTATTAATTATTCAATTCACAGTCTTATTAATTTAAGTAATCAAATAATAGAATGAAACCCAGTTGATATTTGTAAATAATAACGAACAAAAATCTTTCTAATATCTCATTTACTTAGCCAATTAATATAGTTTTGAATTTGAATTTCTTATATAACCCATCTATTAATATGAATACTAATAATACATATTACATATATATATATATATATATATATATATATATTTTAAATACAACGGTAAGTACAAAAATTAAAAATAATAAGCTAATAAAATTGATTAATGTAATTATAATAAAAATCAATATAGATTAAACATATCTATATTTACAAATAGTTAATAAAATATTATTATTAATATTTATTGTATATAATACATATAACTATATAAGACTATGCCCATAACTAATAAATGTAGAAAAATTATTGGAGAATGTATTTTATCAAATGAATGTATACATATTATAGAAAGAAAGCACTTAATTGATAATGAAATAATGAAGTAAATAAATAAAATTATCAAAACAAACAAAAACAACCTAACATATTATTTTTTGTTTAAAATATTTAATGTGTAACCTACCTGCCCTTTAAACTCATATATTTCCTATTTCAAAATTATCTGAAACACATTATTGGGAAATATAGCAATAGGTACTTCGGCATAATGTTTTTTTTATTAACAATTTATTTGGTTTATTTTTAGGCGAATTGTAAATTAATATTATTTTCAATCCCTTAGTACTAAAACTAAATAAACTTGATAAATGTTACCTGATGACGAGCTGTTAGTAGAACTTGTATCGTGCATATCCCAATGTCTTCCGACACTTTTTAAACCTGGAGTTGTCCTTTTCGACGTTCTTTTTCCTTTTCTAGCCGGAATTTCCAAATCTGATTTTTTTTTACCTTTTTTTGAAGCCACATTTATTGTAGTAGCTGCAGAGGCTGCCATTGCGTCAATCAGCGCACTTTTACTTTCATTCTCGTATAAACAATGAACTTTGGCTATGGCATTAAGAGATGCTACTCTAGGTCTCTTGGCCACAGGTCTACCTTTTACTTTGGTCTTTGGTACAACTTTTATTTTTCCTTTTGATTTAATTTTATCTACTGCTAACAATTTCTTTTTCTTTTCAACTTTAACCGGTTTTGTTACAGATTTTTCAATTTTCTGTTTTTCTTTTTCTTTTTTTTCTTTTTCTGATTTTTGTTTTTCATTTTTTAGTTTTTCAACTTTTTGTTTTTCAGTTTTATGTTGATCAGAATTTTGCTTTTCGGTATTTTGGTTTTCAGTGGTATGTTTAGATTCTTTTTTTACAGGTGCTATATCTATCTTTTCATTTTCTTCTGTTTTTACCGAGTAAGGTAATTGGCTAACTGATATTTCTTTAATTTTTATACAAGTATTATCTTGTCTGATTGTTATAGTATTACAAACACTCCCATCAAAATCGCAAACTGGACCATTTTTTAATTGAAAAACTTGTAATAGAGCAACATCGTCCGGGTTTTCGTCTTTTACTACGTCCATACATTCTATGGTCGGATTGTCGTCTATCTTCTTAGCTGAATTTATTTTAACCTTATTCTTAGCAATAGCTTTAGTTTTTTTTGGTTTATCTTTTTTATCTGACTTAATTTCCGCGCGTGATTTGATAGAATCAACTTCATCTATACTCTTTTTTGTAGGTTTTGGAATAGGTTTCTTTTTCGTTTCTTTAACCTTTTTATCTTTTTGAACTTTATCTTTGGATTTCTTTTCTTCTTTATCATCAGACTTTTTTACAGATTTTTTAGTTTTTAACTCGGTTTTTAACAACTTGTCAATTTTTTCATTATTTCCAGAGCTAGAATTTTTTCTTTTTTTAACTGCAGGCTTTTTTACGGGTTTTGTTAACAATTTTTCTTTTAGCTTTGGTTTGGTAGATTTTTTCACAAAATCTTTTTTTTCGTCCGAATCTTCAGTTTCTTTTTCATTTTTTTTAATAACTTTAGCCGTTTTAACATTTTTTGGTTCTATTTTTAAAGTTTTTTGAGATAAAGTGGGCTTTTTAACAGATTTTTTTGACAAATTAATTGGTCCAGGTGGAGTATCACTTGCGTTAGAAGCCTTTTTTTGTTTTGTTTTAGATGTAATTGAAGTTGATTTTTGACTCTCGACGCAGGTATTTATATCTGTGCCTTTTCTAGACGACATGCTGAATGTCTTGCAATACAGACGTATTACACGATTACATTGTAATTTTTAAATCTGAAAAAAATTAAATTTTTAAATTATTTAGGTACGAATAGTTTTTTTATTATTAAGAACGTATTTTAAAAATTAAATAAATATAATTTATTTAATGTGGCCTCATCTTTGGAAATAAACGCTCAAAAAGTCTTAATCCGAATTTTAACACTGATAAGTTAAAAATAAATGGGTAATTATTTGATATTTTAACATGAATATACATTTTTGATTTTTTTTAATTGTACGCATTTATCGTAATTTAATGGTAAGCAATCTTCATTTATATATATATTACCCAAAATGTAATTTAATGACCTATAAATTAACAAATTATTTTACAGTTATAAATAATTTGGGTATACCATACATCAAATACCGACCCTTAGTCACCTGAGAAATAATTAGCTACTCAGATTATAAATAGTACCTAAAATATTTTAGCTAGGTATTATGCTAGATTCACAGGTAGGTATAAAAATCTTTATGAATAAGATCCACAAGTGAAATGAATGGGTGTAGTTTCCACGGGAGAACGTACTCGATGCGCACGGACGATAGAAAATACGTAAATCAAACAATAAATATACGATTGGATAACGTTGAAGTCTTCCGCGTAGGTACGCCGCCGAAGTAAAGGTGTTGTCCGACGATAATATTATACCATGTTAAGCAACGGCACGAGCAATAATACAATCCAAGGTCAGTTGTTGAACCGGATGGGTGTACCCTACGACTCGTATGGGTACTGATCGCCACCCACATCACGAACGGCGCGGTGTTCGCGAAGACTCTTGTCGTCCCGAGTAACGTCGTCAATCGTGGAAATATGGAATGCGAAACGCGAAAGGGGGTGAGCCGATGAGTAGCAGTTATACAGCAGCGACTTAGGAGGGCCCTTGCGCGGCGCGTAATGTTACAACGTAATTAATACCATCGACACCGGACCCGCGACGCTTTTATTATGTCATCGCCGGCGGCGGTGCCTCCAAGTAGGTAGGTTTTTACGTATTATTCGTAGGCCTACTACCGCGAGCATCACAACAACTACTATCGCAATAATACCGCGTAGAGCTGTAATAATAATAATAATAATTTATAATATTATATTCAGAACGCGCGGCAACGAGTTGACCCCGATTCCCGGAGGCGCGCGTGTTTACTGAATGGAAAAAGAGGGGACGGACGACGACGACTATGACGGCTACGATGCACGCGAGCGGGAGGCGAGACATCCGCGAACGCTCGAGTTACACCGCAGCGGCAGCGGCGGTGGTTGCTACCGGCCGCGCGGCGTCAGGCAGCTGCGGAACGTCCGGTTTCGCGGCAACCGACAAACGAGACCTACACCTACCGTCATCACCACCGGTCCCGAGATCCGATCCCCGAACCCCCCTAGTACTGAACACGATAGCGCGGGTGATGTAACGCAGCGGCGGTTCGTCGTCGCGCGGTGTTTGTCGAAACGTATTGGTGTCCCGTCGCAAATCGATTCGTCGATAATAGCGCGCCGACGACGTCCCAACAAACGCGATTATTACTCATTACTACAATGTCGCTACCACAATATGATTATATACTCTACTATACCGGTGGGTACCTTGTGTTGCGGCCGTCGACAGGAGGCGACGACGGCGGCGGCGGCGGCACGCATTGATTGGCCACCGGCGGCGGCGGGGTGGCCGGCGCCCTGTTCGCGCGACGCACTCGAAAACCAACGGAATATCAAACGAACGCCGAGGAAACGACTCCGGCGGCAATCTCGACCCGCGCGGCGCGCAGCGACTTATTGCCGTACGCCGTACATAATAGTATTATATACGCGGGCGCGCGCGCGCGCCCCGAACCTCTGTGCACGCGGATACGGACGGTACACGAAAATGCACTTTACGCCACAGCCGCAGCCTTTCGTGCGGCAAATTTGTTAAAAGTATATTATGACGTTATCGCAATGATATTATAAACTTTTCGATAAATTATTGTATTTATTATTATTTTGACATGATCAGAATCGCGGGCGCGACACACCGGGCGACGCGGTACCACGGCCGACGGACGCGAACAATGCACTGCCGTGCCAGTGCTTGGTAGTAGTCGTCGTCGTCGTCGTCGGCGCGTACGCGGATCGGTCCCGCGGCGGCGGCGGCGGTGGTGACGGTGGTGTCGGCGCGGTGGTGGCGATGGCGCGGTGGCGCGGTGGCGGTCGGGCAGACGGTTGGCCATGCGGCGGCGGGGTCCGCGGCGGAGAGGTGTGCGCACGTACGGTGTGCTCGCGGAATGCGGTCTACGGGGGGAAAACGGCGGGACCGCAGCGACATCGAGCGGACTGAACCCGCGTAACGGTCCAAATTGTTTTGTTTTTTTTTTTTTTCATTTTTATTATTACTGTTAAACATAATATTGTGTTTCGTAATTACCGCCTAGTACACAATATAAATACCTCTACCATCTAATCAATTGCATGGGATGTCTGATTTTTATTATCCGTCGGTCATCAAATGTTATTTACAATAATACCTATATGCCTATTCATACACTACAATATATTTTTTTTATTTCTTTTTTTCAATTTTCTATCAAATATTTAGAATGTAAATGGGTATAAACGTATAGCAACTAAAATGCTATACATTTTTTTATATCGGGTCTTGGCCCTTGGATCCATTATCGGTGGTTGTATAGAAGTAAAACATCGATGTATAATAGTATATAGTTCTCGTTAGTAAGCACTAAGAACTAAGAAGTAACGTAAATTTACGATATTACATAATATTATACCCATTAATTATCCCATAAGACTAATTTATCGTATTTTTCATAATACAGTCTTAATCCTTGGCCTAACTTAGTAGGATAGTGCGAGTGCCTTCATTTTATTGAATTTCATTATCAAATATAAAGCGACTACCTATTAAAAATTCATTAAATATTGGTAAATTTTTATCAAAAACATAAGACATTAATTACACATTGGTATTTATCAATTATGACCTACTTATTGCATGTAATATTTTAAAAATTTGTTAAAAGCCTACAATAAGTAATTTATTGGCATATAATATGTACACGTAGTTACTATAGGTATACTATGTATCACTCGTGAGTAGATTATTTATTACAGATATCAGACGGACGAAAGTTTAATCAGTAATATATTAAACTTTAAAATTAAATATTTTAATACAAAATTACCTTTTTGTTTATATTTTAGTAATTACTATATTAAATAAAGTGAATATGGGTATACATATAATTAAAATATTTGTAAAAGCCTCTGGACTAAATATGATATAATTGATACTAATAAAATCTTTATAAACTATAAAACGTTTAAAATGTTCAAATACTAATTAGTATTTACTAATAGATTAGCAAAGATTGTATTCAGTTAAATATTCTATAGAACGAATCAATCAATAAAAATCAAGAGTTATACAGGATCTATATTGAATATTAAGAAATAATGACCAATGACTAATATTATGGGCAATGGCCGTCTTTAAACTTATAATAATATGAAGGATTAATAAAAAAACTACAACTCTTCAAGCTATATTAAGTTTCCTGGTATTGTAGTCGTATTTTATATCTAATAATTAGTAATTACAACTAAAATTTATATGTAACAAAAACAAATATTCAGGTAAAATTAAATATTTAAAAATGTTATATTTATGGATATTTATATACATTATACACCAGATTATACCAGTGTTATATGGAAGTATAATATATTATGTTATATTCTCAATTCTAAATAAAGAAAGAAAAACTGTAGAATAATATACGAGTGAATCCATCCGCGGCGCGATAACTCGTTTCACCTTCATGCTAAAGTAAAGCAAGATAGGTAAAGCGATAAACGATGAATATCCGGCAATGTTCTATTTTTAGTCATTACACATTCCAAATCGAAAATCTATTCTGGAGATTGATTTACTATATAGTATATTGTAGAGTGTTTATAAAACGTCATTAAAATGTTAAGTACTCATAAAAAGCATTTACAAGTAAATATTTTTAAGACTTATCGAATATGTATAGTGCAGATCTATACGTATACTATATAAAAACAATCTTGTACTAAAATTTCTAATCTTAATACAGTAGCTTCAAATTATAGTCAAAAGATATTTTTGGTGTTGAGCACTCTTTATGTTTTACTCATTTAGGTACAGAATAATAGTTGATTACAGTTCAGAAAATCATCGCCCACAAAAAAATCTTAAACAGAACTTGGTTAAAATCTAACCAGGAGTTCTTTAATAAACCTTTATCGATTATTAATGTAATAACTAATAAATTAAATTAATATTTTTATTATAAACATACAATATGATACTATAAGCATGCGCAAAGGTGCAGAAGAAGGTTTTGCAACATATTTTAAACCGATAGATTGGTTTGTGGGCAGTGACTTTACCGTCCTAACCAATCCGTTATATAGTAGTAGATAAAATGGATCTGAACTAATATTTCCATTAGATAATTGATAATTGATACCTATAAATAGATAACGCGTCATAATTACTATGTAGTAGATAAAGAATAGGGTTTATAATTATTGTAAAAAAATTATCGGTTAATGTTATGAAACAAAATATAAAAATTATAATTTGTATAATAATTAATAAGTGTATTCTGTTCAATGTTGTTGACTGGGATTATGTAGTCGGCAGGGTGATGATAGAAAATAGTAAATACTAAGTAGGTACGCTCTAAAAATCGGAATTTCTTCAATATTTTGTGATGTTTTTAAAATTTGTAAATAAGTGTTAACTAGGAGATTTGATTACATTTGTAAATTTTAAATAATCAATAATTATATTATTAAAGCCATTGTAATAATATCATGACCTAATAACTGTGTATCATACGTTAATAATTCAAAATGTATTTAACCGATTGTAAAAAAATAGGCGGATCTATATTATATAAGCTGCGTCTATGATTAAAGTGCACATAGTTTGAATATATTCAATTATAATGCAAAGATGGTTAAAACAACATATTCGAATAATTATTAATCATCGACCATCATCATTGAATTTTAGAAGAAAACTGCAACGGCGTAGTTGTATTAACAATAGTTTTTTCCCTGACAAAGTCTTTATAATACGACCGTATATATGAGTATTTGACCAATGATGCAACGTTCATATACCTAGTTCTGTAAACTCTAAGACTCTCAATCTGTGCAGCGAATTGCAATTTTTTTATAATTTTATTGTAAAATAAGTGTATCTCCTAGTCCATGCGAATCTAACCCGTCCCTACAGTTTTTGTTTTTATGTGAACTGAATTATAATAAAATAATATGGCCTATAATTAATGTGAACATTTTTTTTTTCGTAGGTACACACTGATACACTGTTTATTAATTACTATAATATGCGTATGTACTATGTTGTATTTAGGTATAATAGATATGTTGTATTTGTATAATAATATAATATTATTAATATTAATATTATAATATTTATACCGTATATATGGTATTGTTGTTTACAGTTATGAGTGTAAATATCTATCACATATTCTCACCGACGATCTAGAATAAAATATTATACCACCTAGAGCTCAGAACTTTGAAAATATGGTCCTGGGGCAGTATAATTTTAAGGGTCATTAATATTTTGTTAAATGTAATTTTAAAAGGATGGTGAACATTAAAATAACATAATAACTGTATAAGTGAATAACATTTTTATTTTTTAAACATCAATTAATTTTTAATACTTGTATAATATTTAAGCATAATTATGAACTATCTGTAGATAATTATATAAATGTTATAATAATGTCAGTACAAATGAATATGTTTATTAATCTTTACTGATATACATAATGAAAATGTCTAACGAAAGCAATAATATCATACAACTTCACAGTGCTACACTGCTACTATAATATTTAATTATCAACGGGACTCAGGGTGCAGCCCCTCTAGCTCCCCTCCCCATAAGTTGGACCCCGATGTCACCCATAACATAACTGAGTTAGGTTATACCTGAACTTGGTCTTGGTATGTTATTATGTTTCATATTGATCACAGTTGTTTTTATATGCGGAGTATTAACTATTATTAACAAACGTGGTAATATAATTGGAAATGTTGGAATATTTTAACTTAAAGCCTAAAAGCAATCTAATATAATACTCGATAACATGAATTGACCAATCAAAGAGATCAAATCAATCGTTTCACCCACAAGATAAAAACATGGTAGAAGTCAGTGGCGTAACTTAGGGCCCGCAAACCATGCGTTGCTGGGGGGCACGAATGCATGATAATTTGGGGCCTTTGGTTAAGTAAATTTAATTCCTGTGAAAAAAATTGAATAATTACTTTTTTCAAATTAAATTAGTGTTAATCTATGAGCAATTTAGATATAAACATGTTAGTTGACAAGTTTGCCAAAAAAAAAAATGCTAGAAGATCGCAGAAATTTAAATTAAAAAATTCAGTAAAATTTAGTTATTTATACATTATAAGTAATAATTATATAATATTGAATAAATATTGATATTTTTTATCATATAACAAAATGTAATTAAAATAAGTGATTTACCCATATCAAATTAATGTTTTTAAACTAATATAAGTAAATATACCTAAACAATATTTTAGGGGACCATTTTTTATTTTATTTTATTTTTTTGGAGGGGGGGAGGAAAATGTTTTTGTTACGCAACTGGTCGAAGTGGTGTAGATAATAACGAAAGTGACATTGATAATTATCAGGTATACGGTTCGTATTTTATACATAACATTACTTAGTGCAAAGGCTGTAGTTAGATAGGTATTTAAATATAGCTTCTAGAGTTAAAAATAGGTAAATATAGGTATAAATATAGGTTTTTGTTCTTAACAAATCACATAAATACATAATATATTTGGACTGCATTTCAAAATTAATAATAACATTATTTATGAGTATAATTCTAAGTAGGTATTATAAATTTTTAATTAAAACCATTATTACGTTCGTGTTTATATTCGTCATATTTATCATAATAATATTCATAATATCATATTATAATATGACTAATATTGACTTTATTAGGTATATAAAATTATAATCCAATGAAAAATAACTACTTTGAATTATTATACTTTTAGAATCTGAACGGAGTGATGAATGTATTGATTCTACAATGATGATGTGTGTTTTTTTTTATTTTTGTGTCTGTTATCACGTTTTGGAGTAGTAATAATGCTTCGATTTTTTACTTCAGTACCTCTTTGAATAAGAAAATTTATCTAGTTGGTACTTTGAGGGGTCAAAAGTAAAAAATTTTCAGTAGTTTTCAAAAGCGTCGGGAAAAACCCTCCAAAAATAACGGAAAAAACGGGAATTTTTACGTATAACCACTTTTTGACAAAATCGATTTTTTGATTTTGCTGTAACTCAAAAACGAATCATTGTAAATATTTGAAGTTTTCACCTAATGTTTATATTATGGTTATCTATTTACAGTTAAATTTTCAAAATATTTTGACTTTTTTTTTAGCTACTTATGGACAATTGAAATTTTCTACTTTTCTAAGTTTTTTTTCTTATAATTCTTGTAATTTATACCTAAGGTTTAAAAATCCAATACAAGGTTATCCATAAGTTTTCCTTCAAGTAACTGTAAAAAAAAATCCCAGCGTGAATATAGAAAACATTTTATGAGCGTATGAAATTTAATTTTTTACGAAATCGCAATAATAATGATATATAAATGTATTACAATTTAAATATAGGTATAATAATATAATATATCCTACTGATTATCATTGACTTTTAAATCTTCTCCGCTCAGAATCATTTTTCGTATACAATGATACCCGTCATGACATTCAAATTTAACATATCCTTTATAGTGACCAGTGACCTACTCTCCATCTCTACTATACAGCAGAGCGATACCCACTTGCCCACTTTTTTTTTATTATTTCCTGTGGGACTTGGCCATACTAAATTTTCCGGGCCCCCTTATTTCCCCTGGAGTTGGCATGATTTTTAAATGAAAAAGTTGACTTATTTTATATGAAAACTAACAATTCATTTTTCCATGATAGTACGCGGATACAGTATACCTATGTTAATAATAATGTATAAGTTTCAGAAAGTGCTTTGGAAAAAAAAAAGTTTTTTAGATGTATTCTTTAATGGTGTGAGAGAGAAGGTCAAATATAATGAATATATTTTAAAAATCACAAGTAACCCCCTCTTTTTTAGGATAAATATTAAGGGTATAAAGTATGGTCTATTATTTTATTATGTACCTACAAATGTCTAGGAGTGGTATGGTAGCAAGTTATTGAAAATTCGTAACATAGAGTATTTGATTATTATTTATTACTCTACGATTAATCTTTAAAGAAACCACGGCTTTTTGCAGGATATTTTGCTATATTTATAGTTATAAATTATGGAAGGTGCTCCCATTCCATCATCCACAAATTTGTAGTTGAATATAAGATGTAGAGCAATGTTTTGCAACCGTTTTATTTTTTACCACAATGGTATCATGGCCCATTTTGATAATATTGTGAAGGTCACGGACTACCTCAATTTTTAAAAAAGTAACAAGTCTTTTTTTTTGCTTATTAACTAGAATACACAAAACCAATTAAAAAAAAAAATGTGTATTTTTATTACTTTACGTTACATATTATTATTATTTATTATACAATATTTTACCATTTTTTTTTTTAATAAATAATTAAAAATAAGATAATAAAAATGAAAGAAATAATCTATGACAGCTTCGCGGACCATTATGGTTGGGAAACTGGTATAAAGGGATTACATCAGAATAAGAGCACCGCAAGAGAGATCTGATGGAGAATTATAATATGTGTATTGTATTATGTATAATTAAACTAACTATTTAACCCGACTTTGACCAGAAAAAAATAAACAAATATAAAAAACGGCGTTATGTAGGTGTATCTCAGTTCACGGAAAATTCGACGTCGTGTACCACCCTTGTAAACAAATTCAATTGAGATGGTCCGTTAGCTTGTGATGGATTGTATTATTTGTATGTTATATATCAGGGATGGCAAATCCATCATTGTACGCGTATCAAATGTGGTTCGCGAAAAAATGTTGAGGACACACGTAAAATTAAAATATTTCTTTAAACCAAATATCAACGAATTGACATCAATTATTAAACAAAAAAAAAAAAAATCAAATCAAGAAAACAAATAATTAACTGAGTAATGTTATTCTATTATGCACCTAATCTAACCTTTTTTTATATTAATACATTAATCATATAATAAAATTACAATATTTTTTTTTTACAATATTGGAAATAATATATATAATATATTTTTCATGGCTTGTTCGAAACAAAAAAATGTTAATTTGTAACACTATAGTGTTCAAATAATTTGCCACCGCTACAGTATAAACAATACTTGGTATTTTTTTTAAAGTGGTTAAAATAACTTTCTGCATATTATTTCCGATATCTTTAAAAAGAATTTCTGAAATATTTGTCTAAATCGGTTGAGTAATTATTAAGAAGCTAAGCTATAAACGAAAATCATGGAATATGTGTGAAAAGTTTGGTGCCTATTCACTGTTGGTTCAGTATTTTTAGAGATTACTGGATAGTGGATACTAACGAATGCACAATTATTTTTTTTATACATAAAGAAATAATTAAAATACCTCTTAATCTTTAAAGCTATGATTGCGTCCTTAATAAAAATTGATTTATATAGGTGTTATAATTGTAAAAAGATGAAAAAGTGGGAACCACTCAGGTGCGTCCTCTTATACATATTCAGTATTGATGACTCGCGGATCTTTATAATGTATGCTGTATGTTTATATGTTTTAAATTTAAATTCAATAATTTATCTTTGTATATTTGTTTCCGAAAATGATTCTGTGCGAAAACAGTCTATCAGCCTAAATTACTAATTATGATTCATAAAATTATGTTTTTTACTATTAAATTAATTTATTTTATTAATAATTTTATGGTAGATTAATTTAATTTTCAATTTATTATATGACTAATATTTAATTATTATTTATAAGTATAAGAATTTTGTGTACAACGGATATGTTTCCGATGCACTCAGAAACTACTCAACCGATTTTGATGAAATTATGATAAATGTGTAGTGTGATTTGGTCTACAATATAGATAAGATAGTTTTTTCTCGGCATCACGTCAAACAAATAAAGAGAATATGAGACTGCTGTTATGTGTAATCTGTGTTTGTATAACAGTGTGTATTGGCGTGAGACACAGAAGAATAATTACGAATAACCAATTTTTGGGTATTTCACTCAGGCTAGAAAACTTTTAGCTTTTATAATTTTGGGATAGTGCGTCTGCTTTTGTGTTTGCAGTGATCTATCTATAGTATTTATAAATTATAACCAATGGTGTTACCAATAAATAGTTATTATTAGAAATCTATAATATAACAGTACAAAATTTATTTTTTGTTTGTAGTTCACACTATTGAAAGTTGTGTTGTTGATTTTTGGTCCAGAATGAAAAGGAAATCATATTAGTTTCGTTCTATAAAGAAAAAGAAAAATCATTAAAAAAAAAAAAATGCTGAAAAGCTAATGTTAAATGTTCAAAAATATGCAACACTGAGCGGAACAGTTTATGTAAAGTTGATATGTCGGAAGTATCATCTATATACAAATTCAGAAAACCAAAAATATTATTTATCCTCACGCTAAATGTCAGCATTAAGCCATCAAATTTAACACGGATGTATTTTGTACGGGCATCGAAGTGCACGGGGATTAGCTAAAAATAACATTGATTATAAATACTATTATATAATTAATGGTAATAGCTTAAAATTAATCTATGTATAGAGTATAGTAAAATTTATAAAATATTCTAATAAACATTCTAAGTTTCAATGAATTATGTTTTTAATTATAACAAAATAACTTATACGTTATCGTCGTTATCGTTACTTAGTTTTGTGTAGAAAATCGTTTTTTCGATCATTTTGAAAAATACTATAGGAATATTTTTGACCTCCCTAAAGTAAAAACTAATTCTAATTTGCTTTCAAAAATTCAAAAACCAACCATCCTTAAAGTTGTAGTTTGTACATTTTCTACTACTAATTGTGTATACATACACAAAAAAAAATACATCATTGTAAAATCAATACAATATATTATATAAATATAGTATACATATAATAATAAATAATAATATTCATTCGTT
Source organism: Schizaphis graminum (assembly GCA_020882235.1). NCBI lineage: Eukaryota > Metazoa > Arthropoda > Insecta > Hemiptera > Aphididae > Schizaphis > Schizaphis graminum. The sequence continues at coordinate 93,773,230 of CM037032.1, forward strand.
TTTTTATTGTAATTTTAATAGTTTTATTTTTTTTATTTTATCAATTTGAATATTAAATTATCTAATTCCTATAATTATTTTAAAAAATATTTATAAACATATAGCTAGATCATATTTTACTGATTAATATGCTAAAATCTACATCAAAGTCCGATTTACGGGTTTTATTATAAGTGAACATTAGCACATTAGCACATTTTGTATATAACTAATGGTAATTTAAAATTACTATAAACTTTTCTATACTTTATAATATAAGCCATTGGAATTTGGTATAACACCATTACTATATAATTTAGTACCTTAATATTATAATATAATAAAGTAATAACTAATAATAATCAATATGTTATAACTTATAACTCATAATAATGAATAGCCTTGTGATAATTATTTATATATAACAATTAACAACCACCTAAATACTTGATATATCATTGCAGGTCATTATTCATTAATCATTATATAATATATAGTGTCTTTATTTTATTTTTTGTTTACAGTTTTCAAGCATATAAATGAATTTGTAAACTAAGTTTTAGTTGAAATAGTTTTGTTTTTATTCTTATTAAATAACTATTGCTTAAGCGTTAAGCAATATACGTATTGCTCGTATATTGCAATATACAGCATTACTATATAGTTATATTTAAAGAATAGATTTTAACTGTACTACTATTTGGGTAAGTATAACTAATGTTTATAACTGTATAATGCATATAAAAGAATAAGTATATTATATACTTATTAGTTAAAACTTGATATATAAAAACCATAATATTCTTTGTTGTATAAATAAAATTATAGACTAATAGATAAATAATTTATTTATATTTGTTGAGTTGACATTTTTAAAAGATACAAAAAACATTAAATAAAATTCAATTATTAAAATTAAAGTGAAAATATTATTACAAGTTAGTGGCATCAACACTCACGTTAGATATGGTTTATAATGTCCGTGGTTAAGAAGAAAGGGTGGGTTAGATGTTTTTGTTTCAATATACTCGTATTAAAACTTAAGATATTAAAATACGAGTGGCGTGCTTATAATTTTTGTAGAAAGATTCCACAATACTATGAAATCATATTTTTATTTAAAAGAATACTAGAATATAATAATTCCCATACATGCTTCTAAAAATAGGATGTAAAAAAAGAAAGGGCCTTGTGCCCTAGTCCATGGAGGCAAATGGTAAATCTATCTACATGCGTCATTTCAACACATCCGCCCTCGTATAAATAGGGTCCTGTAATTGAAAATTCATCAGCTGATTCATTACTTAAATTATTATGATTTTATAGTACTGTATAGCTGTGTTCGTTATAATTATATTTTAATTAGTATACAGGGTTGGATTTAAGAATGATAATTAGGGTAGGGGATAACTTAAAAATTTCAAATTTGTGCTTACAAATACTTACAAATTGCGTATGACAATTTGGCATACTCAAAAACTTTGAAATGATGAAACGGCTAAGTTTCGTGGAAGTTAGCCGTGATTTAAACTTTTGTTGATAATTGAAAAAGGCTGAACTAAAAAATTTCCAATTTGTGCTGACAAATACTTAAAGATAACTTACAAATTATTGACAAAATTTGGAGAAAAAAATTTTGACATTAGGCGGCCAACTTCACGGAGCTAACGACGACTGTAATCGGTGAGATAAAATCGGATAGGTACTTCTTAGTCTGTGGTAATTTTAAAGTTTTAAGTAAGTTATCGGAATAATGGTTGACAAGAAACTATAAGAAGTGAATTAATGTGAAATCAGTAAAAATGACTAAAAATGTGAGAAAATGACTTAAAACAGTCAAAAAATGACTTAAAAGGTAAATAAACACCAAAAAATGCAAAAAAAATACAAAATAAAAATTAGTTGTTCAGATTCACATGCTAATGAAACAAATTTGTAGCCAGAAGAGAATCGTCTAAAAAGTTCCAAAATGCAACATGCATTAACTTCCGAGCCCTATATGGCTATATAATAATATATATAGTACCCACATAAATTTTCTGAGCAAGCCCCTGGTTAAGAATAATTAATAGGATAAAAATATAATGTTTTTCATAGGCATGCGCAAGCTTTAATCACAGGCCCAACATACAGAATTATAGAGCAGCCTATTTTTTTTTACAATCGGCCAAATACATTTTAAATTGACAAAATTATTAATTGTATGATACACTGATGTTATTTTTACTACTATGGTACAGTAGCTATATTAATATAATTATTAATGTATTTAAAATTTACAAATGTAAACATAATATATAATATATTAGGATATATTAGGACATATTTTTTAGGATATATCCTATCATTTATTCACTGATTTAAAAACACAAAATATTGAATACGTATTCTGATTAAAATTAGTTATTTTTAGAGTGCACCTATCTATAGTATTCACTATTTTCTACTCTCTTGCCCAGGGCCGTATTTAAGGGGTGGTTTGGAGGGGCAATAGCCCTCCCTGGGATATGTCAAGGGGCGCCAAAATTTTTACGGAGACTATAAATAAGTTTTTATTTTATATTTTATTACCTAGTATATATGTCTCAGGGTCTCAATACAGCTACTAAAGAAGGGTCCTTTTTTGGTACTTGGCCGGAGGCCTGGACCCTTAGAAGGTAAAGAACTAAAGACCGCTAGGGCCTAGCGGCTAGGCAGCTGCCTAGTTTGCCTAGGTTGAAGTTCGGCACTGGCCCTAACGCGAGTGTTCGATTATAATGAATAGTGTATTATTATGCTGGATTAAAAATGAACTGATGCAATAATAAATATTATAAAAATAATTAATAACTCGTATTTAGTGTTTAAGTTTTTTTATTGTTTGTATACCATTTAATTATTAGAACTTATTATTTATAATGCCTATTTATATATACAATATACATTCGGCATTCGCCTTGCAATATGTTTTGAAATAGCAACCAAACGTTTATTATTAAAAGCATAATAATAGCTGGATCATTAATGACAATAATTGACGGAATTTAACGATTATTTCCGAATTCAAACGAATTCAAACCATTTAAAAAATTGTATTTTTACTATAATATATAACTCTATATAATGAATAATCTTAAATTAAAAAAAAAAATAATTTATTTAAAAAATTCAAATATTTTATAAACATTTTAGATTCTGATTTTTTAAGTGATGAATGTACAATGTACATGTAATGATTTAATTTTGTCTTACAACTTTAAAGGTAGTTTCATACTTCCCAGTACTTAACAAATAACGAGGAAAAATAAAACAAAATTTGGGATAAACGAGAAATTTTTACGTAAGACTGCAGTAATTGACAAAATCGATTTTGTTTTTTTTTGGTTTAACTCCAAAATTAATGACCAAACTACCGACAATAGGTACTTGACATAATTTCCTGTACATGGTATAATTTAAAATATTTTGACTCTTTTTGAGATAGATCTAAAACTCTAAAACACTTTAAAACGTATAATATACAATTTCTCATGAGTACTAATTAGGTTTTAATAATGTGACTAAAATATCTAAAAAAAATTGTCTTACGACATTTTAAGTTTGGACGAAATTTCAAATTAAATATTTAAATGAAGAATAACGATTCTAAAGTGTAATACTTACCTACATCAAGATCATATTTTTAGCAAAATTAATTTTAAAAAGCGGGTAAGTGAGTATCGCTCTGCTGTACATTAGGGGGTGGGGTGGACCTCTGACTAGGGTATGTTAAATTTTAATGCAATGATAGGTATCATTGTTTACGAAAAACGATTCTGAACGGAGATGATTAGTCAGTCTAGGATATATTATATTTAAATATTGTCATTTATTCTATTTTGAAACAAATTCAAACATTTAAGTAAAAGTTTCAAGATCTTACGTTTAGTAATTTTTTAAAAATCGAAAATTATTTAGTAGTAAAACGTTATTTTACACATGTATTTTTGATTTCAAATTAAAATTAAAACTTTAAACACTCGTAAATTTTTTTAAATTGAATAATCCTCAAAGTTTTTTTATAATTATTCTAAGGTTAACTTATGGACAGAATAGTATTAAATTTTCAATTCTTAGCTTTTGATAGTAAGATATTTATAAATTTTAACTACCAAATAGTTAAAAATATTCATGATTTTGACAAATTTTTATCAATATTTGAACTTCAAATGCTAATAAAAAAAAATTGTGACTATGTATTTTTATAATTGTTGAATGAGAGTTAAAACAAGTTATGTGGATCCTTCTATTAAGTTTTCAAGTAATTTGTCCCAGCTAAATTCTTTTTATCAACATTTACAAAAATAAAAATAAAAAAAAATTGATTATTTCAAATGCCTATAAATAGCTCAAAAAAAGTAAAATATTTTGAAAATCAAATCACGTAAAGAAAATGGCAATCTAAATAACTGGTAAAATTTTCAAGTATTTACGACTTATACTATTTCAAAAACAACAAATATTAAAAATCGATTGAGGCTAAACCGTTATTTAACGCGGTTTTGTAAAAATTTAAATTTCAAACACTCCTACAAAATTTTTTGTCTTAGTCCGGTAGAGTTTTTTTTACAGATATTTGAAGATAAATTTATGGAGAACCTTGTACCAAATTTTCAAAACTTAATTATAAAAGAAAAAATTTTACGATTTTTCAACCACAAAATTACTTGCAAATTTTCGCAATTTTGACATATTTCGTATAAATTCGAACTTTAAGCACTTATAAAAAAAAATTGTGACTAACAATTTCGAATTTTTTTATCTCTTTAAAAACAACTTATAAGAAACCTTTCATTAAATTTTCAAGATTTTCTGGCCGGCCAAACAATTTTTATCGTTATTATTAAAAAAAATACTAAAAAAAATTAAAAATTTCAATTGTCTATAAATAGCTCAAAATTCTTTGAAAATTTAAATGTGTATGAACAACGCTAATATAAACATTTGGTGAAAATTTCAAGTATTTTCATCGATTAGTTTTTAAATTATAGCTAAATAAAAAGTTCGATTTTGTCGAAAACGGTTTTGCGTAATAATTCACGTTTTTCTGTCATTTTTTTTGTTTTTCTCAATTTTTTTGAAAACTGTTGGAAAATGTTTACTTTCGATCTCTATAATGCACCAAGGATATCCACTTTTCCATCGGAAACCCCCCCAAAGTTTGAAATTGAAGCATTATTTCGACTAGTTATGCTGTACACAAACAAAAAAAAAACACACATCATTGTAAAATCATTACATTCATCACTCCGTTCAGAATCTAAAAGAAATTTGTATGTTTTATTATGTTATAATTTTTTAATTAAAAAAAGAATAATTTTATTTAACTATTAATCAATTTTCATTTATGAATTGATAATTTAGATTTTAATATTAAAGAATTCTGATTATGGATGAAATAATTAGTGTAATATTGTGAGTTGTAGGGGGTGGCATAAATGTTATGCCCGGAGGCGCCAAATTTTTAAATATGACCCTGCATGGGGCACAATCGATCATTAATCCGGGATTGACGAATAGGCCACCACCATTTGGAAATATTACAGATAATAATATATTAGAGCAAAAATCTTTAAACGGGATTTATAAAAATCTAATTTTTTGCTTAGGGTTTACATTATTTCTATTTGCACAATATTTTTGATGGATTGATACACTGACTAGTATTGTAATAATTTACATATTTTGATTAATATTACAGCGCTTTCTAGCGGTTTACTTTAGTCTGACGTACAAGCGGTTGAGATTATGGTTTAAAATAAATCATATTTTTATACTTTATAAATTTATTATATTATATACTAATTTTATATATTATATTTTTCAGTATATTAGTGTCCTTGTATCCTTTTATTTAATATATTTTATACCATAGTTAGGGAGATGGTATTTTGCGCCAATTTAATTACCTGTAATTTGCGCCATCAAAAGGTACATTTAAGGACGTATGTAATTTGCGCCAAAATATAAAAATATAACATGTATTTTACGTCACATATACAAATTAATTTTGGTAATTTGCGCCACGACAGAAAACGAAATGGAATATGTAATTTACGCCACACTTTCAATTTCAATATTGTTGGAATTTACCAGTAGAAAAATTTACTGATATCGCTTATTACGAAAATTGTACATACTAAACGAAAATTTATATTCATACATTACAATATTTATATATTTATTTATAATTTTTTTTTTTTTTATTAATTAAAATTAAAATGTTTCAGCATATATTATCATGCTATTACAAGTATACTAACGTGTTGAATTACAAATAACAAATTTAATTATAATTATAATATGACTGATTTTTATATGTTTTATTACTAAACGAAAATTTACTTATTTAATATACATGGAGTTCGTTTTACTCGTGGCGCTAATTACAATTTCAATAAGGTGAACTATGGCGCAAATTACCAAAATACAATTTTAGATGTGGCGCAAATTACATATTATTTTTTTTTTTTTTTTGGTTGTTTTTGGCGCAAATGACATACGCCCCGTAGTTAGTATTTAGTAACTTCTAAGCATAGACCTAAGACCTAGATTATTATATTATACATCTTTACAGGCATAGGTGTATTTGTGGTAGTTAGGGGCAGTGCCGTATCGCTAGACAGTGGATAATGCCATCATGAGCAATCAATTATTGGTAATTTTTTAAGATCTAATTTGACTAATTTATAATAGGTAATAGGTTATAGAATATAGATATTGTATTACGAGTTACGACACATTTATTTTTAAATTTTAAATTATATCTAATACTATTATTCCGATGCGTTGTATGTAATAATTACCTAGTTGGTCGTAAAAATATTGATGAAAAGTGGACAATTATCGTCTGTTACTTATAATTTAATCAAGTCTTTAGTCAACATCCATTTCCAATGGCGTATTTACGGAACGTGGGATTTGGGTGTCCTCCTTAACTTTTTTAAGAAATACTGACCCCCAAATTTAAGTAGATATTTATTTAACATTAGCACTACTAGGTATAGTATTTTTTATGAAAATAATAAAAGAAAAAATTCAAATTTTCAATGCGACTATATACTAGCTGTTTACGTAATTGAGATAGTATTACTTCATAATAAATACTATTGCATAAATATTTAAATATATAATATTATATTGTATGTAGCATCAAAAAATCCACAGAGCAGTCGAGTATTATTTTTATCGCGAAGCTACGACACTCACGTCAGTAACTTTGTACTTAAAATGAATTACTATATTATCAATAATTGTAAGTTATTATTTAAATATTATATAAGTTATTATTTGTTTCCATATGTGCATACATTTATACATATTTATATTATATGTTTCAGAGGCTAATATCACAACGGTAGTTGTATTGAGAAATGTTTATAAATGTACGATGCGTACAAACATTTACAATAAAATAACCTTCCTCCCACAAACAAGATATTTATAATAACTGATCGAAAAATTAAGATGAAAAATATAATGGAGATGCTAAGAAGTAATAAGAGAGCAACATGTATTCGTATAATCGTATATATTCGTGAAACTGTCATGTTCTCTCAGTGAACGGAGTATACATAATATAGTTGTTTTATAATATGTCTTTGGTAAATTCACAACAATATACATTTTAAATTGTACTTACTTTACCCAAACCAGACAAAATGTCAAAGTTGTTAACAATAGCTTATAAAACTAATATTGGGTAATAAAATATTAACAACCAAATATTTGATTTATAAAATGTTTTTTTAGTACAATTTTATTATGATGGTACTCGCGTGGACTTATATTTCGGTATTCAGTGAGATTTTTTTTATGGTATACTTTATTTTTGTGGACATTTTTTCCAAATATCTTTACCTATAAATTATTTTTCAAGTTAACTGAAATTAAATTAAGCAATTAATTTAATTAAGTTATTAAGTTTATTATAGAATTAACTAATTAACTCGGTTTGAAAGTTTATGAGAATATTAATTTTTTAATTACCTAGCTAATACAATAACAATTAATGACCCCTTTTGCCAGTGCCGGATTGGAACCCAGAAACTTACCGAGCACAATAATTTTACTGGCCCAGTTAATTTAGCTAAATATTTTAGCACCGCGCTAAGCGCGGTAGCTCGCCGGTCCAATCCGGGCCTGCCTTTTGCGTACCTATAGATACCTACATTATTTAAAGTTATACATATCAGTCATCAATATAAATTATATAATACAGATAATAAGTAGGTACCTATCTAATCTAGTATCTATACTAAGTTGACATATTTTTACAAATTTTACAACATATTTATATAATGGATCTATACGTCATATAATTACCGCACATCATACTATCATAGGTGGTTATATTTTATGAGTATTATATTTTATAGAATGATTCACCAAGCACGCTCATTCTTCTTTTTTCTTCAATATAGCAGTTACTAAAAATCTGAATTTTGTAATTCTTAAATATATTAAATAATACATGATTTTTTTATGAAAAATTATTCTAAGCTGAGGCGGTTTGTCAGCCAATATCACTCACCAAGTATACTTCACAATATGCTTTTTTGATGTAGCTAAGATAAAATATAAATTTATTTAGCCATATTATTAATTGTTATATTATTGTTATTCACTTTTGAGTCTATACCACCTTACTATAAAACAGTCTGGATAAGGTTAATTAAGGACTAAGGTTCATGGTATAAATAGTTAAGTATATCTTAAAATTAATCTACATATTTTTAAACTTCTTTCTGTACAATTAATAACATACGACATACGTAAAAGTTTTAAGACGATCATGATAACAAATAACAATACAATTATTTCAATAGTAATGTATGCGAAAAAAATTTCTGTTTTTCCTAATTTTTTGCTTTTTCCGATTATTTTGAAAAACACTGCAGTTTATTCATATTTTTTTTTAATAGGTATAAACTTGTGTTATTTTTCTATCCGAAACTATTTTCAGTGTTTAAATTTGAAGTATTTTTTCGACTACAGGAACACAAATAAAAACACACATCTTTGTATAAATCAATCACTTCATCACTCCGCTCAGAATCTAGAATAATACATTTTTATACTTATAATAAAAATAAATTATTTTATAATACAATTTTTCTTACTTTTTAAAACAAATTCATTTATTATGTCATCAAAGTTAAAAGAAGATCGCTTTCTTTTTCTGATTCGAATTGTATTAACTGCAACATTATATATTTACATTGATCAGGACTGCTAATTTATTTTTAACATTTTTGTAAGTATAATAATTTGCTAATATTTTATACGATGAATGTTTTGAGAAAAAAAATTTCCACCTACAATCTGAGATCCCCAATAACCGAGGCCATAAGGAATGGCCTATGCATTTAAAAATATAGTTTCTAGAATATTATATAATATGTATTCCAAAAATCAGGTTTTAAATAACTGCATTATTAAAGAAAAAGTGTGGGTGAATGTACTTGATAAATCATCTTGTATGTTATGCGGTCACTGGATTCTGGGATTCTGCTTTTTAAGTCATGCGATTTTCAAAGAAGTGTCTAACCCTGATGCGGCAATGGCGATCATTGATACCGTGCTCTGTGGATTGACTACGGCGACACGGCGTGCGAAATTTGAAATCGTGTCACGGCGACTCATTTAACTTGCCCCTTCTACCACTATACAACGCCGACCAATCTACCGTATTATCACAGTGCTATTATCATTTAATAATTTAATATCAATATTAGTATTATATTTTTATTATAATTATATTTATTAATAATATAATATATTTAATTAATGTCAATTGTCAATATTCAATAATGTATTTCAAAAGTCAATTTAAAAATAACACTCACTTAGTCGTCATGTCAATAATATTTTACAATAAATCAATTTAAAAATCACAACACTCACTACTCACTTAAATTATATACATAAATAAACAAAGATATTTTAAATGTCATAGGTTAGGTTATTATTTGGTGTTATGTGTAGCTCCTAATGTTTTATTTGTTTCTACACAATACGATAATGAATGTGGTGTTTTTGGAGTTTTTGATGGCAATTGTTCTGAATTGAAGGGTTTACGTTTAATTTGAGGTAAATGGCTTGATTTTAATTTTTGTGTATAACCATGTTCTGACACTCGTTTCCATTTAGGGTTTCTACCAGCAGCCAGATTTTTTCTCCTTCTAATTTGGGTTGTTCTTCTAGACCTAGCAGTGGGCTGTGTTCCAATTTGTTTGTTACCCATCAATTTTGGTTTTTTGGAGTTTGGATTTAAGCCGGAATACTTCCCAAATGTTTGCATTGCAGAAGAAAGGCTTGCATGGGTTCTTACATTGTGTTGAAATGAATTCACAAATGATTTAATACAGTTGTATTGATTTAGTACAGTTGTGTTTAAACTTTACTCCACATTCATCACAATTAAATTTCTGTAAAGATATAACGTTCCTCCCTTTAATACCTGGGATTTTGACTCTTTAAAATATAATTTATTTGTATATATTATAATATTATAATACTACTGAATACCAGGATAACAAAAATAAATAAACAAATACATATATACTATAAAAATGTGTATTATATTTTTAAAAAATTCAATAAATATTCACAATATGTGTAGTAAACATTAGTTACTACTGAATACCAGGATAACAAAAATAAATAAACAAATACATATACACTATAAAAATGTGTATTATATTTTTAAAAAATTCAATAAATATTCACAATATGTGTAGTAAACATTAGTTACTACTGAATACCAGGATAACAAAAATAAATAAACAAATACATATATACTATAAAAATGTGTATTATATTTTTAAAAAATTCAATAAATATTCACAATATGTGTAGTAAACATTAGTTACTACTGAATACCAGGATAACAAAAATAAATAAACAAATACATATATACTATAAAAATGTGTATTATATTTTTAAAAAATTCAATAAATATTCACAATTTGTGTTAGGTTAGGTTAATGCGAAATTTAATATTTATAATAATATATAATTTATATATTATATACATATTATAATAATAATTAAAACTCAATATATAATATGCACCCACTATAAACATACAATAAAATAAAGGTAATTAATGATAAGTTATTACTATTATTTAGAAATAATAATTAAATATTGAGAGTTAATACAAGTACAAGGCACATTCAATATTTTATAATTTTTTAAATTAACTAGTTTAACCTAATACAGGGGCGGATCCAGAAATTCATCAAGGGGAGGGTAATTAAAATATATCCATCAGATAATATTCATACTAACTTAATAACATACTTATTAATATAAACATTAATTACTTATTATTTTCTTATTAATATTTACCATTTACAATTTATTCTTACAAACTGGTACAAACATTTTTATACTTTTATAAATTTAAATATAATAAGCTCAAGGGGGGGTATTTACCCTTTTACCCCTCCCTTGGATCCGCCACTGACCTAATATGACAATAAGAGCTACATGCAATATTATTATATTTATACACCTATGAAATGGAAGCTTTTTAATAAAATAATAAATGAGTGATATGTAGACATTGATGCCATACTTACACTTTCTGCTTCGTTTGAACCTATAATATAACAAGCAATTAAAATTCAGATATCAAATATTAAAGTACAAGGGTAGTACAATAGTATCTTATGTAGTTATTTTGGCAAATACAACTTACTCATTTTAAAACTCTTGGAAAGTTGGAAATCGTAATAAGATTAATAAGTAATAATTATTAATATTAGAAAACTCAAAACTGAAATTACTAGGAAAAATATATAATATTGATATTAAATTATTAAATGATAATAGCACTGTGATAATACGGTAGATTGGTCGGCGTTGTATAGTGGTAGAAGGGGCAAGTTAAATGAGTCGCCGTGACACGATTTCAAATTTCGCACGCCGTGTCGCCGTAGTCAATCCACAGAGCACGGTATCAATGATCGCCATTGCCGCATCAGGGTTAGACACTTCTTTGAAAATCGCATGACTTAAAAAGCAGAATCCCAGAATCCAGTGACCGCATAACATACAAGATGATTTATCAAGTACATTCACCCACACTTTTTCTTTAATAATGCAGTTATTTAAAACCTGATTTTTGGAATACATATTATATAATATTCTAGAAACTATATTTTTAAATGCATAGGCCATTCCTTATGGCCTCGGTTATTGGGGATCTCAGATTGTAGGTGGAAATTTTTTTTCTCAAAACATTCATCGTATAAAATATTAGCAAATTATTATACTTACAAAAATGTTAAAAATAAATTAGCAGTCCTGATCAATGTAAATATATAATGTTGCAGTTAATACAATTCGAATCAGAAAACTATTGCTATGGACCATGATAATTATTATCAGTTATCACTTATCAGATTAAAACCAATAGGCAAGTCGGACGACGAATCACAGAATATAAACTAACGAATACAAACTATATTAGAAAGTAGTAAGTACGGCATAACAAAATAAATAATAATGTCAAATATCAATACTGAATACTGACAAGTTTTGAATTTTTAATAAAATTATAAAATATATGTTATTAATATTTTTATTATACCAACCAATAAATGACGTGTTTAAAATAAATTGTGTTTATTTATACCATTGAATTACACAATTAGTTTTCTATTACAATTTCAAAACGGTTAAATAAACTATTATTTTAAAATTGTGTGGTCAGTACTGTTTATTATAGTAGTTAAAAATATTCTATCAAAATAATTTCAGAAATAAATTATGGCAATGACGAAATCAATAATTGATACAACTGTTGCTGGTAAAGAAAATTCAGATGAACAGGTAATATTTTTATAGAAATATATCATGACGTATATTATAATATACCTAATTGTCCTAATTATACTTCGGTATGTTTAAAACTTGAATAATAAGAATACAAATCAATACAACAAATAACAATTTATCATTATAAATGTTTTGTATTTACCTTAAATAGATTTTTAAACTTAGTTAGTGTAAATACTCTTTTATTAACGGTTAAACTTTTATTTATTTTTAGACCCTCTTAGCTAAATTATTCAAGTCTCTATTTAATGTACCACCAATTATTGCAAATAATGTTGCTGTTATTGATATAATTAATACTACACAAGAACTAGTTATTAAAAAAGGCATGATTGATCCAGAATCACAAGTAAGTCATAAAAGAATTATTAAATATGTTTTATTGAAAAATTGTCTGTTTTTTTATATGTATAGAAATCTTTAATCAGCTTTTATGAAACAGCTGATTTAGAAACTATTAGAGAAGAAGAAGTAATTAGAAAAATGTTAGAATTAATATATGAAGTACGAAACATAAGACATCAAAAAATTAAAGTAGGTATAAGATAATATAAAAATTAAAATAGTATTAAAAACTTGTATGTGCATTTAGTCACTTCTGCAATCCCAAAGAAGTTCAACATTTCTTAAATTGTTACAAGTAACAGCAATGAGAATACCAGTATGGTTTCCAAAACATGATGAACAACCACCACCATTGTGTGGTGCTATTGAGCCACTTCCTTCATATGTTGCAAAAGTATGTAAAATATATTTTTATCAAAATTGTTGTATAACTTACATGAGTTATAGAGCGGGGATTTGGTGGCTGCGCTTGTTAAACAATCTGGAGAAGAGCGATGGATTGTAGCAGAAGCAGTTGCATTTAAAAATGGAAAATACGAAGTAGAAGATATTGATGTGAAAGAAACTAACCGTAACTTTACATTAGAAAAAAATTATGTAAAGCCATTACCACTAATGAGAGCTGATCCAGTCACTTGTCCAGATGCATTCTTTCCCTGCAATCAATTTGGTTAGTATACATTTACTGTTTTAGCAAACAGTATTTTATTTTTTAAATTTTTAGATAAAGTACCTTAATTGATGAATATATTCAAATTATTTATTTACAAATGAAATTTTTCAAAGAACTATCTCAATTTCTTGCATAATATTACATATTTTAATTTACAATATTTGTATCATGTTTAAATACTATAATTATTATAGTATTATTATTATTAGTTTTAGCAATGTATCCACAAACTACTTGTTTCTTCAAAGCTCTAGTGAAAGCTTCACCTAAAACAAGTTATGATGGATATGAAGTTTTATTTGAAGATGATTTCAATCAATATACCATAATGATGGTTGTATCTCAAAGATTTGTTGTTTCATTTCCATCTCTAGAAATCCTTCATAAAGATGACGAGATGGTAGTAGAATATTAATTTTATATAACATTGGCTTGTAAATTTGATTATTATAAGATCTATATAGTGCTCTGTATAGATTTTTTATTAATAAAATCTTTATCATTGTATAGTATTTTGCATTTTATTTTATATTCATTTATTACTTTTAGTCAGCGTTAAGTATAATATGCTAATTTACTCTATTTAAAATGACATTAGACCTTGGCAGCGGTTAGACAACATCCGTTTATTAACCTCATCGAGACGACTATCTGTATGTCTGTGTCTGCTATGTGTTTTTACAACATTAGTTATTTGAGTTAGATAGGAGTGATAGGACTATAGAAGAAAATAATCAGACATATTCAAAAAGATAAATGGCTATTAATACTTAATATAGATAAATATGTACTTATAAAGTTAAGAAAGACTAGAGAGTATAGTAAGTTAGTAAATATAATAAAGAAAAAAAAAATTAAAAGCATTTTAAGTATTAAAAAAATAGTATAATTATAATACATTATGAATTGAATTATGATATTTATCGAGGACACTAACTTTTACTTATAAAGTGCGTTAGCATCCCTAAGATTTGTGCCTACGATAGTAACAACTATATATACTTGTTATTAAAATATATATTAACTATACTTTATATAAATTATTCTGTCCATTTTGAATTATTGCTTATAATAATCTTAATTAGTAAATAACATTATTTATATTCTTTTCAAGTTAAGAACCGAAGCCACAAACTCGTGTGCTAGACCCTGGCATTCTTACATGGGAAACATACAAGCCAGTTGACTTATTAAGAAATGACATATTATAAGTATTGGGTGTTACCTGACTGCTGCCGGTAAAAACAGATTTATGCCTAGTGTAGTGCTCAACTTAAATACCTGAGAATATAAATTCATATTTGAGAATTACATGTAAGCGAACCCAAGCTAACATTTAAAATTCTAAAAATATAAGTATAAACTATAAAGGAATAACCCATCATATCATTAAATCAGTAAAAAGAAGAAAAAAAAATGAAATAATTCAATAATTTTTATAAATAATTATATGAATAATAAATTTAGAAATGTTGTTTATAAGATGCAATAATTTTAATATATATTTCAAAAATAATTAATTCAAAATAATATTTAATCTTATAAATTGTAATATATTTGTAATGTAAATGTTATAATTTATTAATTTTATGAATACTAATTATAATTAATATATAATTAATATTTCAATAGCATAAAAGCAATCTAAACTGCATAACATTTAAAAATATATTTTTACGTATAGCCTTTATTTGTTTTTGTAATAATATAGATTATGTGAATGAATTATTGATAAATCTAAGTGCTTCTTATTTTTTATTTATACAAATACATAATGTGGTCACTATATATATATATTACATAGTAATATAGTATTATTATTTAAATATCCCAATTACAATAAAGCTTAACTTAATTAATTATAAATTAAATAAAACAACAATATAGAACTAGAACAATACAACAGAATAAAGAATATGATTATATCATTATTATAAATAGAATAGTAAATATACATATTTATTTAATATGTTAATTTATACATATGGTTTATCTAAAATTTATATTATATCCGGTTGTTGTGGTATGAGAGAAGTAAAAAATGTACTAACTACTGTCCATAACGTAGTTATTAAACGTTCATTTTGTCTAACTGCTGTTTCCTCAGTATTTCCATTTTGCTCTTGTGGCAAATTTCTGTTGTCATCAACATGCTGTTCAGGTTGTTCAGGTTGAAACCTTCTTCTATTATGCTCATTAATGTGTCTTAAAATTCCACTTTGGTATCTAAAAATAATTAATAAAGCTATGAGCGATAATGAAACTTTAATTATTTTATTTGGTCAAAATTAACAATTTGAATGAACCCAACATAAATAATTAAATATATATTTTATTTTGAATTGAAACTTAATTTAAAATTTAAATTCAAATGTTAAACTTACAAATATAAAAGAAGAGCAAAGCCAGCAACAACAATAAAACGTCCAGGTGATGAATAGAAATAGAGAACGCTAATGAAAATAAATACTCTACTGGATACATATAACCAATCTAACCAATCTTGATTGGGTCCAGCTTCTTGGGCGTTTATATTTGCATTATTAGCAGGTACATTATTCTGGTCTGCTGGCTGATTGTTGTTATCTAATATTAAAATAAATAGTTTAAAATATTTATCATGCATATTTTTCAAATTTTAAACTGGTTCTATAAATGTTTATTACTATTATTATTTGATAAATCTGGAGGAGATTCATTTTCAACGATTGGAGTATTCAATTTTATAGGAGCTCCTAAACTCGATGCAACTCTATAAAATATGAAATCAAATTATTTAAAAACATAAATAGTTATAAATTAATCCAAATTGAAATACTTACGATTGCCAATATTCTGCCATTTGAACAGCATACATTTTATTCACCCACAATATTTGCTCAAGAGCTATTTGTTCGGGTGTTAATGGAATACGGTTAATATTATCATTAGATTTGATTTTGTTTTGTGTAGGTTTAGATTCTTGTTTATTGTCAGAAGAAGTACTAGCTCCTTGATGAGCTTCTTGATTAGTGTCAGCAGAGGTATTAATTCCAGATGTACTAGCGCCATAGTTAACTTCATTTAATTTTGGACATTTATCACGATTTTCATTTACAATTTCATCACTTATAAGTTTTTCTATAAATAATTAAAATAATATATAATCAAAAATAATTAACCAATAAAAGAAACTTAACAGCTAACATAATTAAAGAGTAAATAAGTTGATACAGTAAAATAAAATACAAATTAGATAAATATTTTAAATTAAATTAATTTAACAATAAAATGTCATTTATATTTTATTCAACCTACTGGCTATTACTAACTGATACCCATATTAATTTGTACACTATGTATTTTGATATTTAAATTTAATCAAACATTAAAATGATCGAGTAGCCTTGATGGTTAAATTGATTTGAGTTGATAGATATTAACACTTATTTATGATATTAATACATGAATTATTAGTTATTCGCTCGGATTAAATGGAACTTGAGCTGCAATTTAAATTCAGGATTCTACCATAAGCCACAATGAATAAAATCTAGCTAAAGAAAGATTTGATAGTTGTCTACAACAATAAATAGGGAACTGGTTCAATACTTTTATAATGGAGCCCTATGAATACCCCCCTCAAAGAACCTAGGTACATTAAATAGAGTGTAAACATGCCATAGTCAATATTGGATTCTCTTAGAGATATAGGGTTTTTAAGATAATCTTGCCAGTGACAGTAGAAATAAATAACTAAATTGTAATGGTTTGCAAAAAAAGAACATTTTTCCAAGAACTTGAAGGATTATATAATTTAGTGACTCTAGAAGTCTAGAAGCAGTTAACTAGTTTATAGACTTTGACAAGTCATATTTTACTACGGCATCTTTTATATTATATTTTTTTAATATTTATAATTATTTTAAGTTGAATTATGTATAGATTAATGTGCGTTATGTATTATATTTTGTAGTCCAGCAATCAACTAAGTTGATTTATATAAAAAGCCATACAAAATAAAGAAATTAGAAGACAACTATTAAACCAATGTACTTAATTTGAGAATATAATTTAAATTTATTTCTAAAATAACATCTTAAATATTATAAATTAATTTAAATTTTAAATATATATTTAGTATTGTTTACCTTTATAAGGGATACAACAAGACGAAGATGAACATACTAAATGAACAGTACGATTGAGTTGTCCATCTTCGTCATATGGTCTCAAAATATCTTTCAAAATAACACTGTCAGTTAAGAGTTGGCCAGAATAAATTAATCTTTGGTCCTCTGTTTTCTAACAAAAAGTAAAACAGATTTTATTTAGTAATTAACAATAGTTTCACTTCAGTTTCATCTTAATTAACAACAAAATAAAGTATATAACACTTACTGGTTTGTTTGGATAAGTTTCATGAATATATCCTTTAAGCTTAGCTACTGACCAATCCAATTTACATTTTATTGTGTGATCGTTGATTTGTTGATTTGGTGCTTTGATGGTTAGAGTGATCCAAGGATCTGTGAGACCAATGTCCATATTTTTGTACCTTACAAAAATGTATTAGGTATTAAATAATTAATACAATTAATTAATATTAAAACCTATACATCTATTAATTATAAATACACTTACTACTTATGTATGACTCCTAACCTAGGGGGTTAAAATTCGAAAATCGATAATTTTTTAGAAACAACGCAATTATTAATTTGTAATATCGGAATATTTTGAGTAGTGAGTACCTATATACAATTTTCTATTCCTTTCACAATCAACATTACGCTATCAATTATTTGGCTATTTTTTATTGGTCGGCGGATAAAAAAAACTTATCAAGGTACTTTCCCCACCAACAATTTATCAATGTTTTTATTCCAGTTATCGGTATTTAAACAAGATAATAGCATTCAGTACTTACTACTTATTAATTATTACTTAAATTTTAAGTGTTTATTCACTTCGTGAGTCGTAATTCGGTTTTTAAAGAAATTGTATATATTAAATAATAAATATTTATATCAAAAATCAATAAAATTATTTCTGTTATTTTGATATTTTACATATTATTTGATCGTGTTTGAAGTGGACTGCTACTTAGTCATGCAATTTAAATGTTTTGTGACTATGATACTTTAATTTTAATTGTATTCAGCTATTAAATTTAAAAATGAGCTTTTGGCGAGAAGCTTCTAGTGTATTACTACTGACGAAATCTTCTAATATAAAAAATGTCTATTGGGATCCATTCAAAATACTGTGCATTAAAAGAAGTGAAATCAATTCTTACTTACCTAATTATACAGTATTTCCAGGGGGGACTGCAGAGAAATCAGACTCTTCTCCAGAATGGACAGATATTATTCCAGATTATACCAACACTAATTTCAATTTCAATATAATTGGCTACAACGGTATGGCTTATTTATTTTTTACATAAACTTACTTTAGCAGCATATCTCAAGATCATTGTCTAATATTATTTTCCTTAGGTAGCCCGGCTATTAAATTTGTATCTGATAATGAGCCAGGTTCTATTCCAAAATACCTATCACTAAGAGTAACTGCTATCAGAGAAACATTTGAAGAAAGTGGTATATTGTTGTGTAAAAAAATGAACTGCAGTCAACCTGAAACTTGTCCAACTGTCCATCATTTGGATATTGATAACATTGACAGATGGAGAAAATTAGTTCAGAAAAATGCATCTAACTTTATAAATTTATGTAATGAAAATAATTGCTATCCTGATGTTGGTGCTTTGCATTTATGGAGTAACTGGTTAACGTCTCCACTTTTAAAAACAAAATTTGATACAAAATTTTTTCTTGCTTTTATTGAATCTCCAGTTAATGCAAGTCCTGATGGTGTTGAAACATCTCAAATAACAGTGGGAATCTATTGATTTTAATATTTATGGATAATTTTAAATGTTAGGTAATTTCACAGATTTATTTTTATATTTAGTGGAATACACCAGATGAAATGTTATCGAGATTTGTTTCTGGTGATGAAAAACTTGTAACTCCTCAATATTATGAACTGTTAAGATTAAGACAGTTTACATCATTAACAAAATTAACAAATTTTGCTTGCACAAGAAGTATTGAAGGATGTGAACAAATATTACCAATGGTTATTGCAACTAAAGATGGATACTTAACTTTACTTCCAGGTAAACTTTTTAAATAATTTATCAAACAGTGTAAAATTAAATAAATCCGTGACTAGTTTAGAAAAAGGATGTATAACAACTAAATATAATATACATAAGGAAATAGGTATATTATCATACTTTTGTTAGTTTGGAATTTCCATTTATTTATAATTTTTATCTTGTACTTCATCAAAAGCTTAAGCATAAAATTATATTACAGTGTAGATTACTCTTCATCCTTTAACATAAAAAACTAGAAAAGATAAATGTACTAATTTTGTTTACAGATAAAATAATTATTGTGAACATATTCTGTTAATTTTAACATCGAAAAAAAAAATAATTATATTTATATTGTGCATTTAAATGTTCTTCTTTAGGAGATGGCAAGTTTAATAATTCTGGAAAATATTTAGAAGTACAATATGAATTGGATAAACATATGCAAGACTTTGACTCTGATGTGATGCATAGACTACATCATACTGAAGAATATTTACCAAAAAAATTAATAATTAAAAACTATACACCAAAGTGTAAACATGTATTACCCACAACTCTACCCAATTGTAAAATTTGAAAAATTAAGGTATATTAGTTTATCATTTGCTAATATAATGCGTCAGTAATTAATATCTCGTTGACCATAAATGGTTTGCAAAATATTGTTTAACGCTACCAACTTTGATCTCTATTTATCCTGATCAAATCATCCAAATTTTTGTTTTTATTTGTTGTTGTTAATTACTGTATTACATTATTTAGTTTTTAGTAATTTTAATCCTTGCAACACTATTTTAATTAAAATAATTTATAAATAATATATGTTCATAAAAAAAATGTATGTTATTTATTCATATTATTGAAATAATATGTTGTTACATTGTTCATTAAACATTGATTTTAAATGGAAAAATGTTAAGTATAATATTTTAACATATTATAATATACCAAATCAGTTATCAAATTATATAATATTGTTTTGATATGTTGAAAAATGTTATTTTAATGTTGTATTTATTTCTATGATGGGATACCAATTAACATATTATTTTTTGGAGTACATGTAGGTGGTTCCAACTTTGAAAGTGTCACATTATAACCAACTTCTATTGCTCTAGTTGCACGATCTTTATCTACTGCTGCCATGCATGTATAACCTTGCTGTGTTTTTGTGCAATTTGGATCAAAATGTGTTTGATCAGCACAATGACACAATACTAAATAATCTTCAAATGAAAAATTAGCTTGTCTCAATGCTTGACTTCTTGGATACTTCAAAATATGATTATCCTACAATAATCATCGCATCATTTATAAATATCCACATTTTTAGAGTTATTCAAACTCACCTGGACACCTCCATAACAACAAGGACATACAACAAATGCTGCATTTTGCCGTAGACACTTTTCTAACACCAAATCTGTAGCAACACCACATCCATGCAAACATAAACCTACCTAATAAATATTAAATTTGTATTAATAAACTTAAATTAGTTAAAAAAAATAATAATAATAATTAAGTACTACCTGGAAATTTGCTTTGAAATAGTCCAAATTAGAATGTACAATCATAATGTTTTTTAAATCTAACTTTTCAACACGCTCTCTAGCTCTTCGTAATGATTCTTCTTTATTGTCAACCAATATGACTGTTATATTTGGTACAAGATATGCTATTACAATTCCTAAATGTCCACTTCCACAACAGAAATCTACTACTACATCACCATTTTTAACAACCTATAACAAATAAATAGTTAGTATTTCCACATTTAATCATTTTGATTTCCATACATTTAATGTAGAATGAATAAGATTTTCCAGTTGTTGTGTTTTTCTGATTAGTCTTTTATCAGGTATATCTCCACCAGATGGACGAACCTCATGAGGTAATTCTTCCCAGTCAATGGGACTCAAATTATTAGAGCTCAAGTTTATATTAATATTGATGGTATCAAATGCATGGATAATATCTTGTACATTTTGTTTAACATATATTTTTGCTCGTGGATTATATCTGCGTACATCACATTTGTATAAAGAATGAAATGGGACTTCGGGCAAAATAAGATTTTTTGGCAATTTAATTCTATCAAAAATTATACATTCCAGATAACTACTGATATTTAAGCGTTCCAAAACAGCTTTATACCATTTTAAAGTTAAAGGTAAAAATGTATTCATTACATTTTCCCCTAGCAATTCATAAGCAATATATATATTTGGTAGTATCAGTACATCTGAAAGTGTTGGTTTGTCTTCATCTGCAAATCTTTGAGTGGGATGGAGTGATTTTTCATTTAGACGCTTATTAATATTGTGTATTTGCAAAGGCTGAGCTAGATGACATTCAAATCGAGCCAGTTGTATAGGAATTAAAAATGTGGTGTTTTCATCAGACATTTGATAATTAAAAAACGTATTTATTGATGCCTGTAATTGGACTTCACAATATTTTGTCCATGATGATACTTCAGCACAAGCAGATAAACAACTTTGCCTAAAACCAAGCAGCCAAATCCAGTTTTTTTGAATACTCTTAATAAGCTAAAAAATAATATACACATACAATATTATACTTTTAAAATAAATTTACTAATTGTACCATCTACAATGAAATAAATATATACCATTCGTATTGATGAACAAAATCCAGCAGTACAATAATATCCATTATCACTTTGAAATACTGGCAGTAAACAGTCTGCTGCTGGTCTAGGCAAATCATTTTCTAATATAATTGTATAACATAAATCATTGATGGAGAATTTAAATTTATTATGTTCATCTTCAATATTTTTGGATACAACAAGAATAACTGGAGCTTTAACATATTGACAAACAAATAAAACAATTGATGTTTGCAATGAACATATAACATGTCCATTGGTTTTATCCAAATCAATAATATTAACAAATAAGGAAGACATTTTATTCAATGGAAAAATCGATTAAAGTTTTAATTTGTACAAATTGTGATGAATAATGTATTGTATATTTGTATACACAACTATACAACGGAATCTAATTGTTTTTGTATTCTTTTCATCAACTTCTTATGGAACTGTTTTTTTTTGTATTGTATAACAGATAAACTGATTACAGCAATCACAAATTGTGAGACTTGAAATAACCAAAATTCTTTTTCTGATGTTTGTGTAGTTGGTTTACTGCAACTATAAATTAAAACAAATTATTAAACATACAATTTATAAATAAATATAATACATTAATGCTGACTGATGTACTTTTGGTAGAAAAACAACTGTTTATACAAATGTATATAATCACAACATAATGTATTTCATTAAAATTTACTGGAAGAAGAAATATTATAAATTAATAATTATTAGTAAAGCATTTGATAAATGATTTCTTTGTTAATATAAAGAACTGAATATTAATCATTAAGTTTAAGTAGGTAGTTTTTCTTTAAGATTTAATTGAATTAAGATTATTGAAGTTTACATTTAGCCATGTTTTAAAAATGATTATTATGTATTAACATAAACATACTTTCTATATACTAGTCCAGAAATTTTGCATTCAATTGTTTCAATATAACTTGCATTAATGCATTCAGGTTTATCAGAACACAAATGACATTCTTTCAGAATTGTATTTTCTTCTCGCAACCAACATTTATTTGATGAATTTTTATGGTCTTTTACACTCTCAGATGTCTCTGTTGCAATAGTGGCATTGAGTCCAGATAATGCACTTGAAGATGTAATTTTTATAAATATTAAAAGTGTAATCCTAAAAGTAGTAAATTTTTGATTAACTTAAATCATTTATTATTAAAGTAGAGATTATAAACAATGCAAAAAGATTATTTGTCTAAATTATACAAAACATTTAGCGTATGTATAGTTCAGAAAGAAATTAAACAACAGGAAAATTGCATTCGTTTTTATTATTAACTAATAAGCGTGATATAATATATTTACCCTCCGATGAATATAATTAACAATAGTAATCTTTTGACAGAACAAGATTCTAAAACCATTTTACATTTTTAATAACCACACAACTGAATAAATAAGAAATATCAAATATGTAGTTACTAGATAGAAGCTATTTTAATTTTTAACTACCTAGTAAAAACATGTAAATAAAGATATAAGAACCACGACAATATAAAGTCAAAAACAGACTTAATAGACAACGCTGGCTTACAACCACGAACTAAGATATATTAGTTCGTGCTTACAACATAGAAAAAAGATAAATTACAAATCGCAATATTTACAAAAATATGATATCAGTGGAATGTGGATATCACAAAACTCCAAAAGCACTTTCGTGGCGCTAGTATATCAATAGTTCTCAAACTTTTATTTTTACGTACCACTTGGGTATATTTCAATCAGTCACGTACGGCGTACCACTAATAACTAAAAATAGAACGATCCAAATACCAAATTGTACAGTTAAGTTCGTTTATTTTAAATAATAAGGCAGTAAAATACTTCAACTACAGTATAACTATTTTTTATTTATTAGTTTTTTAAAATAAGATATGAATTAAATAACTGAATGGGTTAATTATCCAAAAACGGCACTCTGCGTACCACCATGTAGTCTTTCACGAACCATAGTTTGAGAACCGCTGTGGCTGTACTAATAAAAAGAATAATGTATATCAATTATCAGCATATTATCACGAACACAGTGATGAAGTTTATATTATCACATCACAGAATATTTTTTATTATTTTTATAGAAGATAGTAGCTTAGTTTAAATTTTTGATTGTTTAAAGTTTAGACGCTTTATTAATAATTTATATCTATTATCTTTAAGCATAACTGAAAACAACTAACAAACAAATCAAAACAAAATAACATAATTATTATTAATTAGTACTAAACTAACCTCATAATTAAGATATTAGATCGCAATTATTAATTTGGTACGTTTAAATTATTCGTAAATTTTGTAATTTTGGTTTAAATCGAGATTACTAGTTATGGTTGAAACCAAGTAAATATCATGAAATAGTAAATTTATTGATATTATAATTCATGCTAAATCTTATTATACTCATTGATATTAATATATTATTATAATAAAATTCAGGTTTTTCAAGTATTAAAGTAAAGTAATAATAGGATTGTAGGATCAAAAAGTTAGAAATATATATTAGTAAATTAATTTTTATTTCTATACTATATATCTGCTTGATTTCATTATTTAAAAAAAAAAAAACAATTATGAATACTACATTATTTTAGCGAGTATATTATATATTGTAATTGTTAAAACTTGCAAGTTATTAGAAAATATTATCTAATCATATGTAAGCATTTAATATATACATATTTATATATTTTTAGATTCTGAACGGAGTGATGAATGTATTGATTTTACAATGATGTTTTTATTTTTTTTTTATTTTTGTGTCTGTCATCACTTTTTGGAGTAGTAATAATGCTTCGATTTTTTACTTCAGCCCCTCTTTGAAAAGGATTTCCAAATTTCCAATAGTTTTTAAAAGCGTTGGGAAAAAACCTGAAAAAATTACGGAAAAACGGGGATTTTTACGCATAACCACTTTTTGACAAAATTGACTTTTTGATTTTGCTGTAACTCAAAAATGAATCATTGTAAATACTTGAAATTTTCACCAAATGTTTATTTTAGCGTTATCTATTTACGGTTAAATTTTCAAAATATTTTGCCCTTATAAACAATTGAAATTTTTAACTTTTCTAAATTTTTTTTCTTAAAATGACGATAAAAAAAAATTTGGCTACTCAAAAAATCTTTAAAATTTAATACAAGATTTATTATAAGTTGCACTGATTGTAGTAAAAAAAAAAATCCAAAAATCGTTAGTCACAATTTTGTTAACAAGCATTTAAAGTTCAAATGTTTACGAAATATATCAAAATCGCGATTTGCAAGGAATTTTGAAGTTGAAAATTCATAAAATGTTTGTGATTTATACCTAAGATTCAAAAATCCAATACAAGGTTATCCATAAGTTTTCCTTCAAGTAACTGTAAAAAAAAATTCCAGCATCAGTATAGAAAAAATTTTATGAGCGTATGAAATTTAATTTTTTACAAAATCGCGTAAAATAACAATATATTACAATTTATTGAAATATAGGTAATAATATAATATATCCAACTAATTATCATTGACTGACAAATCATCTCCGTTCAAAATCGTTTTTCGTATACAATAATACTCGACATTGCATTCAAATTTAACACATCCATTAAAGCGACCTACTCTCCATCTCTACACTTGCCCATTTTTTTTTTTTTTGGATTGCAAAACCTTATTCAATCATTAATTAAATAATTGATTTACTATCAATGGATATAGAAATCATTTAAAAATATTTATAACTTTAAGTATAATGTTTATAAAATATTATGTTCTAAAACTTGAAGTTATGTTGCTGGATACTTCCTTACTCACTAAAATATATCCTAAATAATAATTATAATTTTATTATATTATGTAATTATTGTAATAAATTCTTTGAATAAAAAAAAGTGTAATGCATATCATAGTTACATAAAAGTAAAAATTGATTTTAATAAAAATATATATTTTAAAATTTAATAATAATAATATAAATTTAATTAATATTTATGATTTACTATCATTATTCATTATGATCAATATACGTGTAAATAATTCATTTTTTTTTAGTATTAAATTATTGTCTGACTTGTTCCAAAATGCCCTGGCGGATCAGTGGTTCAGCTTGCGATCTTGATAACATATACTGACTATTTTTACGTAATATCAAAACTTCTCCACTTTCTAATTCTAATTTACCAGCATCTACTAAACTTCTTACCTGTAATACAAATAAATTTATATCATACATAAAATAATAAATTGTTCTCTTAAAATTAAATTTGATAAAAATATTATTATGCAAAAATTTAAGTAAAGATTTATAGTAGCTAATAGCTATATCGTGATTTTGATTCAATAAGTGCACATTTAATAATAAAATGTATTATAAACATATTAAATGTTCTCTATTTTTTTAAGATGATGTATGATCAAAATATTAAGTGTTTTATTTGTATATATTTACTTCAGTGTAAAGTGACTTTGGAGGTTTGGTGTCTTGAGTTAAGTTGAGTCCGGTATCTGATCCTATGGTCTTCATATATGAGACTAAAGTTTTACAATAATTATTGAACCATTCTATCTGAAAAAAAAACTTAAAAAATTTAGTATAAGTTTAGTATAACTCAATTTAAACATACCTCTGACTGTGAAAGATTTTGTCTAACATCAGATGGTAAAATAGCACCTATCTCCCATCTCATTTCTTTTAACCGCTGTAATCTAGTCCATCTTAAACATAAATGTATTTTGAAATTAATGATTCAAAATGTTAATAATTTATTACAAATTTAACTTTACATGTAAGTCATCAAACATCTTTTATTTCTTTCTATAGCTGCACGTCTTAAACGAATAGCATCCAGTGGTAAATTATCTTTTTGCTTGCGCCTGAATTATTTAAATTATCTAAGTAAATTAAAACATAATAAAAAAGTATTAAGTATTAACTTACAAGAAATCTATAATTTCTGCATCTAAAGTTTTCATCTCTGAAAGCACTTGATTGATTCCGTCATTCTACAAATCAATAATAAAATCATTTAAATAAATGTTGTAATATTAAACCATCTACATATTCATTAAATATGGTATAATTATAATTAGATAAAATAAAATATAATATATTAGTAAGTGGTAACTAGTAACGATTAACAATAAGTACATTGTATGGTGGTATAGTGTCTTCACGAGAACGTTCCAATTCCTTCAGTAATTCAATAACTTTATCACAATACATTTTTTTATTTTTTAAAAATACAATAAATAATAAAAATATAAAATTATTCAATCAATTAACCTATTGATCTGTGGTAATACCGTAACTACACTTGAATACTTGATTGTTTTTTTTTTTATATAAATATATAATACATAATATTAAGTATTCAACATTGTAAATTTGTAAACTTATCTTTTGACTGTTATCATTAATAAAAAAGGCGGCAAAATTAAATATCAAAGATGTTCTAAATTTGTCATAATAAAAGGCACAGGAAATAAACATTTGAAAATATACGTAATCAAATAAAACTATGGAAGGGGAAGTGTTTTAATATTTCTAGTCCCATTTCCCATGACCCATACCTAAGTACTGAGTACTCCTATAAGGCCAAGTCCAAAGCCTAAAATGCACTGCGTAATAACGACTAACGAGTAATACAATAATACTTTAAAGTGGATACTATGAGATAAAGTAATTTAATATCAAAAGCTCCCTATTAATAAATATCATGATATCAAAGCTTGGCACCACTAGTTAAAAAATTATAGTTAAGTTAAAAAGTAACTTTCTTACTTAACTAGTTATAAGTTTGTAACTTTCCTAGTTTAAATAATTGAATTGTATGTATTAAATAATTGAATTGTATGTATTAAATAATCTAATTTTAAATTTAACTCGTTACTAGTTATTTTAATAGTTTATTTTTTCATTTCAAAAATCGAAATATTTTGTAAAATTGCTGTGTTGACTGAGGCTGTATATTAGTATTCATCAATGATTATTGATCATTATTTATTAGTAACGAATATTGACTATTGAGTAATGAGTATTATCTTCAATTTTATAAAAAAAAAACATTTTTCTTGAATACTATTCTTATAAATTATTTATATAAGTTATAGAGTATATAGCATAATATAGTTTATACCTATTTCTATTTTCTTGTATTAGACGTTTACACGTTAGCTATAGGCAATTATAATGGCTAATAGATATACAATATAGGTATATAAACGATTATAGTAAATTAGTAACATACTGCTTGTATACTCTTATTTTTTTTACATACATTCTGTGTTCTAATGACTGATAAGTAATGGCTGATATTGCAATTTGTTTCCAAGAAATAGCAAAATAAGGATTATTTGTTATTACCTACAAACTTCTTTAAAGTTGAAACATTTGATAAAATTATCAGTTGTTTAATATAATTTTTTTTTTGGCAGTTTGGCACCATTAATATAAGTTAAATACCGATACATTGAGTTATTAATTTACGCAATATTTAATATATTTTAATTTGAACAAATAGGTTTTTAAATTAAAAAAAATAAAATAACTTTTAATTAAATTAGGTTACTAAGTTAGAAATTTTAGAAACTAACTTGTATTTTAACTTGGTTAGTTTTTGTATTAAAGTAACCTAATTTTAACAAGTTTAAAAAATATGACTAACTTGCCCTGCTTTGGAAATACAATATAATATAACTATTATAACCTAAGATGCCTTATGCCCTTATGCCTTTTATTATTAATTATTATATACAGGAATAATTATACTTTTATTCTTTATTTCTAAAATATATTGGCATTATCTTTTAGGACTCTAATAACTAATAAGACAAGTAATAAATGACAAATAATAATAATAATAATATATATAGACTACATTGTTAATTGTTATGATATTATCTATACCTATTGGTCGGAATTAAAAATAGTGTTGCTATGATAGAATAGTAATATACCTATAACAGTATAACCTATATACTGTGCATATTGTACGATTCGATCAGAAAAAACGAGATTCTCGAATGTCTAAACAACACTGAAAAACAAACTTTTTTGTATTTAAAAATATATCATTATTTTTAAAAAACCAACTTATGCAATTAATTAATAATTAATATTACAATAATTGTAATATTAATTAATAATTAATATTACAATAATTGTAATAAGTAATTTATTTATAAAATTTTATGATGTATTATGATTTATAGCCTATAAGTAAGTAATAATAGAGACTTGAAAACAAACACGAAAGGAATAATTTAAGAAGTTACACAATTTTGAGACGTCCTGATGATTTTAAATTATTCAAATACTCGGGTGACGGCACCAGTTCCGTTTTAGATGTCAGTACGGATTTCCGGGAACTTCCGGGACGAACAAAAGTATTAAATGTTGGAAACTCGATGACTGATAAGCTGGTCGGAATTCGATTGAGTTTTGTCAAGAGACAAGAAGTATTTGTAAGATAAATTCATTGCTCGATCGGAGTCCAACGTTTATAGATAATTAAATCTATTATCGATAGCCGTGATTGCTCCGCTCAAAATCTAAATTTTGTTGCAATTTTGATTAGACTGATTTTGAGATTAAGCTTTAAGGATTCGCATAAAATAAACCTGTAAGTTGGTGGGGTCGTCTGTTCGAACAATAAAAAAAAAAAAAGGAAATCCGGTATAATCAAGACAGAAATTATAATTATTCTTAAATCTTAATGATCATCTCGTATTTAAGATCTCGCAGACAGTGCCCCTGATATGGCAATGTAAAAAGATTTGTGGATATAGGATACGTTCATAATGCGGTTGTACGTGTTTTATATAAGGGATAACATTAACTTAAAACCATCAACCGCTTTAGGTATTATAAGCTTTACATAAAAGAGCGATTTTTATTTTTTCTGTCTGAAAACAATGTAAGCAAATGATTTGAAACATTCACATAATCAATCAAAAGTTTCTCAGTTTTATGTAATACAATTTGTAACGATTATCTATAGTAAATATTATGACGTTGTACTTAACACGTCAATACGTTCGTTATACTCGTGAGAAAAATAATTGTTGATTGCATACCGAAAATCGAAATATTATCCCGCGTAATATTATTATTATTACTATTACTATTACTACTACTACTGTACAGTCGTTGTTGTTGTTATGTGTAATGTGTATTATATCGTATACGCGACACCGTCGTCGTTGTCGGCCGGCGGGTGGTCGCGGACCGTGACCAATGTGGCCGACGGGCGACGACGACACGGAATGACGAGTGCCCCTCTCCACCCTCCATTGCCATTCAAGAACCCGAACACCACCGCCCGCCGATACCACATCGTAGGCCACGAAACCCCGCGCACCGCTCGCCACATTTAACCCATCGAAACACGCGGCGCCCCGCGGGGAACGAACTCGTTCGGCACAGTACGCTCTCTACCGGTGTAACTCCGAACCGGGCATTAATACAAACAAAGAACGTGTCCAAAGCACGTCCAAGGTGTACGGACTGGAAAATGTGAAATAAAAAAAAAAAAAAACATATCACCGAAGGGTGTTGTTTACCGTTTAGTAGTAGCTATCGTTTATTTTTTCCCGTCAGGCCGGGCGTATGTTGGCGACGTTCGATTAACCGATTGCGTTTGTTTCGCCATCCGTCTGTTGTTCCGGTCCGAGCCGCGAGTGTCGCGTAACCACCGCACCGCACCGACGACGACAACGACCACCACCGTGTGGCCCGATACAGTGCGCGTAAAATGTCCTCCGGCCGCTTAGCGATTTTACGGCCGTCGTCCTACTGAGCGAATCAGCCATTTTGTTTGTGTATCGACAGCTCTCTCGGTAACTGAATTCAACGAGGGCGACTCCTCGCAAATCCTACTCGGGTGCCGACACGATCTTGATGTACCACACCGGAAGCGCAATCCTCTACGTCGGGATTACATAACTTTTAGTGAGTACACTGTGGTCGCGTGTAAACGCGTGTGGTCGACGGCCGCGGCGCGTGCACAGCCGAAATGCCCTTTCGGTTTTTCCGCGACCGATCCTAGGACGCCAATGGTGTACCGTCCTGAAACTTTCGGCGTGCCCGCAGCCGCTGCCTTCGGCCATTGGTGGAAGGGGGGTCGGGTTCATCTGGCCGCGTTGATCGGACGGCCACTCGTCTGACCACTCAATCCTGTTCAGATACTCAAATTTAAAAAGATCCATGCTTACTTATCCGAGTACTCAGAAGAGCGGTATGATACGCTTCCCCTGAATCCTGGTTGTATCAGAAATTTAATAAAAGTGAAATATCAAAACGATCTATATTATAGGTGAATGAAGTATCCCTAGAGGGATTGCTACAGTCTGCTTTCAATTGGACTCACTAACATTTTCTATCTGGCACTTATTGTGAAATGTGCATTTTATTAAGAGTATAAAATGAATTGTTTTATCAACAATTTTATTAGTAGGTAGGTAGGTTAATGATGATTAAAGGAAAGTCTAATGTTAAAGAACAAGACTTACATACCTTAATACCATTTGATCATATTAATTTTTGTTTCTATATCTAAAAATTGGTGTATATTTGGTACTTTTATTATTGATTCAAATATGACTTAGTCAAGTCCCTAACTAGTATTTGTATTGTGATTTTTTTGTATCAAGTAAATTTTAAGAATATCTACTCAGAATAAAAAAAATTTCTTAAATGCCTGAACCAAGATTATAGGTTGAGTATTTAACAATAGTTTTAATTGGTTTTTTTTATTAATAAAATATTATTTTATTTAAACGTATCAGATAAGTAATTGCAACTTAATATTTTAATTATGACTTTTTAATATAATATTATGATTTATTTAAATACTATTTCATAGTAAAGTTTTAAATTAATGGATACTTGTTTTCTTATTAATATTTAAACTTTAAACTTTATTATTTAACAGTAAATGAAATACAATGAATTCTAACTGGATCTATTTATGTGCTATCATTTAAACATGGTGGCATAGCATGAAACTTGATAGCCTTAAGAACTGCAGGAGGTAAAGCCCCCTTAAAAACAGAAATTAAATTATTAAATAATGATTCTTTTGATTTGTTTTAAATTAAATTATTTTCAACATAAATATAATTTAAATTGAAAAAAATTGACCAGAGTTGTTGCCTATTCTAAATATGCCATTGTAAACAATGATATCCCATTTCAGCTCTCATATAATTTTTAATTTATTAAATACTTATTTGAATATTCTAAAACTTCCAAAAACTAATTGAAAAATATGTATTTATATTTATAAGTACACATAAACATTTTTTTTTTTTTTGGTAGATAGTCAATATTTCCATATTTAAGGAACTTCTTGGGAAGATCACATTGAATTAAATCAGGAATTTAGACTAAAGGTTTTCTTTTTTTATTTATTGAGAAATAATATTTACAAACTGTATGTACAAAAAAAAAAAAAAAGTACAATAACCAAATGGGTTAACAAAGCAATGATTTTATGACCTGGAAAAATTGACAGCTATTTACTGAAGGAACCCTTTTTACCCAAATTACTTATTTATAACAACTTTTAACATTTTTGAGGCATATGGCTAATGAAACATGTAATTTTTTACAATTTTTACAATACAAACATTATCCTATTGGATAATTTCGCTACTGGAACATACATATTTTTTCCAAGTTATTTTGACTTAACAACATAATTATTGCCTTGACTAAAAAATCAAGAATGAGAGTTTAAATTAGAATTAGTTCTATTATTTTATAATTTTTGTAATTGTAATGTGTTAATAAAACAATTAGTACCTTCTGTTTAAGTAATATATAAAGGTATTTATAGAGCATTGTCTAAAACAAAAAAGAAAAAATATTTACTATCTAGGTACCTAACAATAAAACAAAACTATATGAATGGATTCAAATCTTATTGAAAAATTGAGTGCTTTCTAAATATTTGAGTGCACAGTATTTATTTTTTAATATTAATATGAAATAAATTATTAAATTGCATTTTATTATTTTTATCTTAAAATTTTTATTGTAAAATTATGATGGAAACAGCAATTAATTAATTACATACTTAAAAAGTGTATTGTGGTATTGTGTTTACAAATTAAGTAGATATATGCTTAATAATTCAATTTTAGATGTTAGCTTTGTTTTTTACATGGTATAGGATAGGGTATGTGCCTATAACTATAATAAAATATATCCACGTATAATGTGAGTATTAATGTATAATATAGTATATTATAATTGAAACTTATTTATTACAAGTTATTAGCATATTATTAATGTTAGTAATAAAACTTGTTAGAAGTTTATGATTATACATTTTTATTATTCTAAACAATTTTCTTGTATTAAATTCAAATTTTTTATATATTTTATATGGGAGATTTCTTATAGGTACCTAAATTGTGTAATTGAAATATGTAACGATACACTTTTATTAAATATATTCAGGTTACTTAATTTAATTGTTTTGGTTTTAGGAAAGGATAAAATGGTGTTAGTGGTCGGGGCTCGCGGTCCTGGGCACGGATGGCGGCCCCAATGAGAGAGGAGCTGGGTGGGGCGGTGGCGGCGTCCACAGATAGTGTTGGAAGTGGCAATGGCAACAACAACAATACCACCAGTAATGCAAATTTTGAGTACGATGACAATGAATGGGATATTGGTATAGGCGATTTAATTATCGACTTAGACGCAGATATTGAAAAAACAGGTTCAACATCTACAACTACAACTAGTGAAGCCCTTGGTGTTACCAATAGTGCGGCTACAACAGTCGGTTTAACGGCTGGTAGTGGAGCCATGTCAGGAGCAGCTGCCACTGCACCCACAGCCACTACAGCTGGCAGCAATAAAGCTACTGTTGAGCATTCAGCTACTGTTGATAAAGGATTAAAAATGAAAATCAAACGAACAAAAACGGGGACTAAGAGCTTTGAAGCTAAACATGAAATCGTCAAGCCTGGCGAACAAAATGGATCTTTAGCTTCCACTCAGTCTCAGTCAAGTGGTAGTGCCTCTTCAAATGATTCATCTGGATCTTCCGCTGAGTCTAAACAAACTGGTAAATTTATTTTTTATTTTATTATTTTTAATTAGTAAAATATAATAAATACAATTTGGAATTATATTTTTGTTAAGGTAAACATTCCAGTACATCTAGTACCAATTGTACTACTCCTTCAACCAGTACTACTTCAACTGTAAGTTCTGTAAAACGTGGATCTAGCAGTCATCGAAGAGATAAAACAAAAGACAAACAGCATAGCTCATCTACAAGTGGTGATAAGTGTCATAAAGTAAATTCTAGTTTGTCTTCTGAACTTAATGGTCGAGGTCCTGTTAGTCAATCAGCTCCTAGAACCAGCACTTTCCCAGCTTTATCAAGCAATACACAGTCACCTAATGTGCCTGGTCCTGGACCAACTGTTGGAGAAGCAGGAACTTCAACTTCTTCAAGTGTAGCAAATGGTCCTGAACAAATTGTATCACCCCCAGTAGTTCCAATGGAAAATACCCAAACTACTACAAAGTCTTCTGCAGCATTGTCTACCTTATCTAAACCTCTACAATCTACCTCACCACCCCCAACCAACAAAGTAAAGACTGCTAATAGTTCAACTTCTGCTTCCCTAACAGAGCAAAAGGTATTAAAATATATATAATATATATATACTTATATATTATAAATGTTATTGTCTTTAGTATTCATATAGGAAAACTATTTATACCCTTAGTTATTAATGTACGAAAAAAAAAAAGTTGTAGATTAACTAATCTTATTCCAATAAATAAAATATTTATTTTATTTAACAATTTATATTTTTAAAAATTTTAAATATACATTTAAATTAAATTATAATATTAACCAATAAATTTTTTAGGAAACGGCTGATGCCTGTGTTGGTACTAGCATCAGTGTTGGAACTGTTACAGAACCAGATTGTTTTGGGCCATGTGAACCCGGAACACATGTTAATTTAGAGGGGATTGTATGGAATGAAATTGAAGGTAAATAGAAAAATAAAATAAATTTAAGTTAATTGTTTTTTTAACAAATTAATTTATTTAAAATATTTGTTTGTTTTTAGTTTCTATTCTAAAATTAAATATGTATATATTTATATTTAATTAATTAATAATTATAGGTGTTCTTGTTGTAAATGTAACATGGAGAGGAAAAACTTATATAGGTACATTATTAGACTGTACTAGACATGATTGGGCTCCACCTAGGTAATATAAAAATTATATTATTCTCCTGTTTTAATCGTATTTTTTATTTTTATTTAATTAATAACATAACAATAATTATAATTTATTTTAGATTTTCTGAAGCATCAGCTGGAGAACCAGAATGTCGTTTACCTCAGAAAGGACGTGGGAAAAGGGGTCGTGCTAGTTTAACCGCAAGCCCCAGTAACGATTTGGTAAATTTTACTGAAACCAGATCTTCAGTTCATAGTAAACTTCGAAGTAATGGTACAAATAAATGTAATAGCAGTAATAATTCAAGTAGAAGAGGCACTTCATCACCAACCCCGTCTTCATTTGTTCCACCACGTTCAGATTCTAGCAGCTCTAATAAGAGAAAGAAGCCTCCCGGTTCTGAGGATGAAGCTTCAGGAAAAAAAATAAAAGCAGAGCCAGCAAGTCCACCACCTATGTCACCTACTATGTTAGATTGTCCTGAACCAAATTGTTCTAAAAAGTATAAAAATGCTAATGGCTTAAGATATCATCAATCTCATGCACATGGTGCTGCTTTGGATGATGAAGATGCTGACACGAAAGAATCGGGTGGTGCAAGTACTTCTGAAAATGAAGACGATACTAGTCCTGTTTCTGTAAATAATTCTGGTATTCAAGATAACTTAAAAGAAGAACAACCTATTGTTAATAATCAACCAATTGAACAGCCACAACTTTCCACAACTCCTCCAGTAACTGAAGTGGATCCTCCAGCTCCAATACAGTCTCCTCCTCTTTTAGTTACAAAACCTAGTGTTTTACGGTTTGGCCTTTCTGGGAATGAAGAGACTAATGTTGTTACCCCTACATTGACTGCACCTAAAACAGTTTTATCAGTTCCTGTAGTTCAGCCAGCTCCTACTCCACCACCATTGTTACAGCCAGCTACTCCTTTGCAAGCAATTGCTCCTACTTCTCAGTCGCCACAACCTCAACCACCAATTTTACATGTGCAAAGTCCAGCATCACAACAATTACCTACACCTCCGCAAATTCAACCATTAGCACTTAATCAGCCACAAGTTCAAAAAGTACCACAATTTAAAGTAAAGCCAGCTTCTGCTTTAATGCCCGCTGAAGATAATATGAAAGGCATTAAAGAAAGTAAAAATAAAGCTGCAACACCGTCTCATAAAAAGAAAAATCGTAAATCTCCAGCTAGTAGTCCCAGACCATTTTCTATTGACCAACCACAGTTTGATAGCTCAAACTGTAGCCGGGAAGATGTACAAAGTCCAGCATATTCTGATATCTCGGATGATACTGCACCAATTCTTGAAGTTGAGATGAATGATATGAATAAACAAAAATTGGCCACCACTGATAAAAAGTCAGAACCAAATACAGCAAATTCTCCTCATCCCATCCAACCATATAATATGTACCCTTCATATTATGGTCAACCACCTTATTTGATTTCCTCTGTTCAACCAAATGACACATCTAAACAAATAAAAGAAGGTGAAAAAATTAATCAACATTCACAAGATTTAAAAATGTCGTCTTCAACTGGAGATAAGGATAATAAGAAAGACATACAATCAAATCAAGCAGCTGAATATCAGCAACAAAAGCTTTTACAGCAATATTTTAACTATGATTCTTATGTTCAAAATTATCCATATAATATCGGAGCAGGATATCCAATGTCTATGGTACAAGATAAAGAAATGAAGCCTGATGATAAAAATCATCAACCTCCAATGCCTGGTGCTTTGAGTGTTCCTCAGCCTAACAAAATAAAAACTGATCAAATAGTACCCAAAGAAAAACCTCATCAAAATGAAAATCATCAAATTATGAAAGAAAGCATTGAAATGAAATCACAAATGAATTCAGCTTATATGTTTTCACGGCAACAGCAACAGCAGCAGCAACAACAACAACAACAACAGCAGCAACAACAACAACAGCAGCAACAACAGCAGCAACAGCAACAGCAGCAGCAGCAACAACAACAGCAGCAGCAACAACAGCAGCAAGATGATGTAAGGCGTTATTATGTATATCCAGATCAGAGACGAAAGGATCATGGTTCTGGTGATCATTCACATACAAAATCGAATACACAAAGTACACCAACTAAGCATTCTATGGGTACTAATTCAATACATAAGCATAAAGAAAAACATGAAGACAAAAAAGATGATAAAATGTGTAAAAGTTCTTCTCATATGTCTGAAGGAGTTAAACCTACAATGGAAACACAAGGACCACCTCCACCTCCTACGTCTTCATATGCCTATATACATCCAGGTTTTATGCAGTCGCCTCATTTTGCTGGCGCTTTGGCATTCGATCCCATGTACAGGAGTGCAATGAATCCTATGTTAGTGCCTGGACCTTATGGCAATACGCCACCACCCCCTTATTTACATCCTCAGCTACATGCTCAAATGCAACGGTATCATGCACCTGAAGATCTCTCACGACCAGCTGTGTCTACACAGTCGTCAACTCCTTCCCAACCACCATCTGGGCCTAAGGCGGCTCTTGATCTCCTACAACATCATGCTAGTCAATATTACTCTTCACATAAAATACATGAATTACAAGAACGTGCCATTAAGTCTCCAACACCAAAACCGAATGCACAACCAGGCCTAACACCAGCTCCGTCACCAGGGACAAGGCAATCTCCATCTTTAACATCAACTGGCATTGTACCGACTGCCACTGAACGAACTACGTCTACTGGTCCTCCTTCATCTACCCAATCTTCTGGTAAATCAGGATCGACTGGTGATCCAAAAGACTGTCGTTCACCACCTCCTCAAAGGCATGTACATACACATCATCATACACATGTAGGTCTTGGATATCCATTATATCCAGCACCCTACACTGGCAAGCCTTTATAATAATTGTGTGTAATTGATGTCCCAACATTATTGTTCATCAATAAACATATTTTTTTATTGTATTGAAATTTATTGCGGGACATAAATTGACTCAATTAATACACTCTTATTTTAATTCTTGTTAAGATAATGCCTATTTTAAGTTATAATCTTATCTAAGAATTATTTCTATTTTAAAGCTACTGTTTAAATCATTTGCCTAATTTATTAAGACTGGCTTTATTTGCCCAACTATCTTCTGTTTCAGTGTTAAAAAAAAAAAAATGTTTTGCATTAGATAGACATTTAATAACAACTGACAATTGTTAATTGCTGTTTATATAATAATTAAGCATATTATGTGTGCTTCCTTATAGGTATAAGGTTAACTTTAGATACAGGAATGCCATTAAACAGTAGCGTCCCTCTATAAATTCATAACACGAAACTAAATATTTTTATTATAAATTAAAATATGTTATACTACAACAATATTTGTTAGTAGTTATTCCATACATTACATTTTACACAATTTATGTAAAATATGTTTTTGTATGGATGAGTCTGATCAAAGCTAATAAAGGATTACCTTAGTTCCATTGGCTAATCATAATTTGATTTTATTACTATTATTATTATTTTATACTACTATAAATATTATTTTTATTTTTATAACTAATTATTATTATTTTTGTAATATTTTAATTAAAAAAAAATTTACGGGTTCTTCGTATAATTTTGGAGTGGTCAATATTCGTCTAATTAGCCTTAGGCAATAAAATAATTAATATTATTTGATTAGTATATTTAAATTGTATTTTATTAATTTCTTCTACCTTGAAATTGGATTTTTTTCAGCAGTTTTCCAATAAATTTGTTTCACTTAATTCAAAGGCTGTGATTTCAAATCGAGGCGAAAGATTTGGTTTTAAAGTCTTTAGGTGTACACATTCTTAGACAGCAAACAATTTTTTTTTTTTTTGTAAATTTTTATGTAATTATGTACAAATGTCAAATATGTATTCATTTAATTTTTAATAGTTTTATATTAATTTTAATTACTTGAAAAAGGTACATATATTTCATATATAATACAAAAATTGCCCAATTGTAAATAAATAATATGTGAAGAAAAAAACTGTGAATATGCTAGGCTTTTTCTAGGCAATCTTTATTAATGATGATATTTTATTTATTATGACTACATATATTAAATGTAAATATTTTATGTGGGATTTTTTGTACAATAGTTGGAAAATATATTTTAGTATTTTTTGATTATTAGGTGAATAAATTTATATTATTATTATTGTACACTTAATATATAGATACCTAACTAGTATATTTTTTTTTAATTACTTATTATTAAAGACTACAATAATGTTGTTTTTTTGTCTATTGATGATAAAAGACTGCACATTGAAAAAGTAAAAAAATTGATATTAGAAATGACTTAAATTATTTTGTATAGTATTTACCTAAATCGTGTTAAAAATAATTTAAAAGTTATATTTAATGACTGTAATTACTAATTAGTTCTTGAAATTTTAAACATATCCTTATTTATTCATTTTTCACTTATATATTATCAAACATAACATTTTAATATTTTATCCATATAAAAAAACAATAATTATGATAATTTGGCTCTACAATGTTAAGTTATAGTTTTCAAATTATCTTAGAAAATCGTTATCTTAATTTGAGTGAAAACATCTAATGAAATTCAAAAAATATACTTAAAATGTAGTTTTAATTTATCTATTAGTTGTTCAAACATTTTAAACAATACCATATGAATTAAGAATTCAATAAAATTAAAAATCGCAATACATTTAAAAACAAATGTTCAATTAGATAAATAAAATTATAAAAATAATTTTCTTTGTTTTAATATATATTATTTATTTTATCAATACACATAGCAAAATTGAATGTAAGATTTACCTAAAAATAATATTTTTTGATCATTTGATACTCTTTTTTTTAATGAAATGTACCTATTCCTCAACTACAAGCAATACATGGAATATTTTATAATATTTAATTGATTAAATATCTATTCATGTTTAAGTGTTAATTGCATACGGCCATCAAGTTGTAGTATCCATAAAATTGTATCAGCAGATTTTTTTTGCAATTGACAAAATTTGAGTGTGTTTTTTTAAGCACATATCAAATATCTGGGTGCATTTATCAACGTAATGTTGAATAATTATTATATTTAAATTAATCAAGTCTAAATTTTCTACATCATTCTCAGCTTACTCATGGTGAGTAAATATAAAAATTTGGATTTAATGTATAACTTTTGGACAGATATATTGGAAAATATATACAGGTTATATGGGATATTGGTTAGACAAATGAAAGCTACCATACTAACATATATTTATTATTTTTGATATAAGATTTGCATTTTGTGTACAATCATGAATTTGAATTAGTAATGTGCAACAATGAAACATGTACAAGGAAGATAAAGTAGGCAATGTCTTGAAAATTAAAAAATTTAATGAAATGAAACTAATTCTTTTTAAACCTGTTAAAAATTACATTAATAATCTGTTAGTCATTATTCATGTGCTGCTGTTATGAACATCATATAGTTAATCAAAAATTGTATATTTCAAGTGATTATCATAATTCAAAATGTATAGTTTTATTGGTTTGTTATGTTATTTTGACGTTGGACAGATGGTGTTGATTTTTGTTCCCTAAAAATAAAACAAAATTATCTAATTCACCAAAACTAATTGCTAGGTATTGTTTTCTCTTTGATTTTAAATAATAATATTGTAATATAGTTGCTTATTCTCCTTTTTGGATACAAATAATTAAAAAGTAATGGATACTTATACTGAAATACCTTTATTAATCCTTATAAATAAGTTTTGAACTGATTCATAATAGTAAATTATTTTAAGGTCTTTAGTTGAATAATAAATATTACTACACAAAAAAAATGTGCTAATTTGTCCATTTTAAATTATTTTTTTCAGTGTACAATGATAGAGATCAGTTACCTATTATTAAATACATTAATGCACAAATAAATATAAAAGATAAATTACATAAATTTCTTGCTGTAAATAAATTATCAATTAACATCTATCTTCTGGATCAGTGGTCTTCCACTAGTGGATCGTTCTTTTTAACAAATTTAGCTTTTTTACAATGCTTACGTGCGTCACGAGTCCAAAAAGGTTGAAAACCCCTGTTCTAGATAACCAACTGTTTATTTAATGCTAGGCTTATTCTTTTTTTTTATGTTATGGCACAGGCACCTGCCACTTTTACTAGACAATTTAAATTGGATACATTTAAAAATTAATTTTTTTTTTAAATGATTGTTACAAAATTAATAAAAACAACAATTATAAACAAAATAGAAAATCACAACATATTTATTAAAATTATAATCTTAGTTACAGAATAATCATGTTTAATTACAATAACTTTTTACTTCAACAGATATGATTAGGAAAATGGAGCATGAATTATCTATAAAATGTATATTTGCATAATCTATTTCAAGAATAATTTAAAGTAGTTCGTTTTGTATTGAATTTGGATTGATTCAAAAATTATTTCTCCTCTCTACTCAATATTTAATTTAAAAAAAAAGAGTAGTCCAATTCCAATAAAATTATTAAATCAGCCTTGTGGTTTAATTTAGAACTGATAATTTTCCGTTTACAGTTCATTTTTGCCATCCTTGGGATTTCCAGACCTATCAAAACCATTGAGTTCATTTGTAGCCTTAGATGCTATATACTTGATAAAATCATTAACTTCTCGGCCTCCCTAATAACATTATTAAATAATACATATTAATCAAATGTTCCTGTACAATCAAAATTGATAAATTATTAAATACCTCATAACGAATAGGCTTATTTTTGCTGTCTTTGGGTAACCAATATAAGGTTGGGAATCCACGAACATCAAAAGTAGAAGGAACATCATTTGCAGTTGCATCCATTTTTACCAAAGATACAGCTTCATTTTTTAACTAAAAAAAATTTAATACAGGTTAGCTAACACAAAAATTATATAATTATTGACCATTTAAGATCATTGAAAAATATGAATGGCATAACTTATTTAAGAAATAAATGTCAGTGGAGTATGTCTAGTATGAAAATAAAAAATAAATAACATTAAATAATAATATAAGTACACTAAACTCTTATAAACTACTTTCTTATAAAAGAATAACTTTGGGGAATAACCAATTTTTATACATTTCACCAGACCAAGTGTTTTGATATAATATATCAACTATATATAAACTAATATAACTAATATATTAACTTACAGGATCAACTTTTATATCTAACAACCAGCCACAGTTTTACAGTGTTAATCACGATAAAATAAAACAATACTGTGTTCAATAAAAATACATCATGGCCCATAAAAAATGGATTTTTCTACATATCCCAAAGCAATTCATGTGGGATCAGTGCGAATATATATTATGTAGAATTGGCTATTTTATTGCTAGACAAAGTATAAGGGGTAGTCGGAACAATAAATTAATGCATCCAAAAGTGCAATATTTTACACAGTCACCTTACACAGAAGTCACCCAAGTTAATCATAAACGAGAAAGAGTATATTCATCTTTTACTCAAATTATATCCTAACTGCATACATTGATTTAGGTATTAAATGTTTGAAAAGGAAACACCAAGTATACATAAATTTTAATGATATTATAGAAGCATAATTATTACCTTTTCAGCGACTTGTTCATAAACTGGAGCTAAACTTTTGCAATGGCCACACCACGGGGCATAAAATTCTACTAATGTGTCAACTCCATTGTTAATAACTATATCATCAAAGTTTTTGGCAACAGCTACTTTTACTGGTGTAGTGTTATCTTCTGGAACTGCTTCTGATTTAATGTAAGGTTCTAAGTTACCGTTTTGGAAATTCTTAACAAACTTTTCTAAATTATCAACTCTGCAAATAAATTTAAAAATACGATATTATTTATAATTAATTTAATTTAAGTTAAATTATTAAATATTGCTTAATTTTTAAATTCAAAAAATAATTTATTTATTGTTTTCCATACAATATATATGGCATAAAGAATACTATCAGAAAATCTATTGAAATAAAGATGATAAGCGTTTA
This sequence comes from Schizaphis graminum, assembly GCA_020882235.1. NCBI lineage: Eukaryota > Metazoa > Arthropoda > Insecta > Hemiptera > Aphididae > Schizaphis > Schizaphis graminum. The sequence goes on from CM037032.1 coordinate 93,817,120, forward strand.
TTTTTTCTCAATTATAATTAATTTTAAATACAAAATTAAAAACAGGAAAATGTGAGCTGTTTTAAAAAAAATTCAAGTAACCTTTGATTAAAATTTTTTTACTATTTGTTATAAAAGTTCTAGAATTCTGCCATGTGAACATGTTTTTTTACACGTTTTAATTAAATGATAACAATAAAAATCTTTAAATTATGTAAAGTATTAAGTTTTTTTTAGTAAGCATTAATACGTACGAGAACTCATCCTTCATTATGTATTTCTTGTTGTCCAAAGAACGTGCCAAAACTATAGGCTTGTCATCTGATACAAACTCTAATCCATACTCATTGATTTCATGTTGGAAATCATCCTTGTTGTTTATAGCTAATGTAACATCTTTCACAGACTTGGCAACTTTCAATACTCTATTACGCCAGTAATTTGTTCCTTTTGGATTTTTAACATAGTCAACAGCATAATAGACTCCAACATAAGGAGGTTTGAAAGCTTCCATGTTTTCTTTTTGACGGTAACCAACCAAACCATGACTAAAAGTATTAAAAAATAATAAGTTATAAATTTTAACAAACGAAAATATTATTTAGATATTAATAGGTTTGGTACTTACTAATTTGATGTAATCCAAGCTTCTAAAGCTGATGTTGATTCTTCACCATCATAAACAACAAAATCTGGTTCAAATTTGTTACTTAAGTGTTTAGGTCTATAGAGTACAACGTTATTCCTAAAAAAAAACAAAAAACATATTAAATTCGGAACAAAAATTAAGTGATATTTATCAATAATATAGGGTTTAAAAAACAAGTTTCATAAAAATATACTTTAATAACCACCTAAATTATTTATCATTAACCTTCTTATTCAAAATACAGTACAACCTCATTCATTCAGACTAACTGGGGTTCTAAGTTGTCTAGTTTAAACAAAATAACGAAAAAAACGCATATCATAGATTTAAAAATATGTGTTATAATATACAAGATATATAATTAGTATTAAGACTTATAACATCATTATTAAGTACATTTATAATATAAACATTATAATGGTTTGAAAAAATTGCTGATTTGTTGTTGTCTTTTTTCTCATTAATTTCTTTATTTAATTAAAACTCATTTAATTGGTATTTAATCACAGATAATCGCAATAACATAATATGTGAAATTCATGGAACTTATTTTCATGTTTATTTTAGTTAAGCGAAGTCTGATCTAATGGGGGCTGGAATAATAAAATTTTACTTTGATAGTATTTCGACCTGCTATATTACTTTTGGAATGTAAACTGATTTGCTTTTAAATATTGTATACAAATTAAAGAAAACCAAATAAATAAATAATATTGATTTAAATATAAATATACCAAGTACCACTTACTTGTAATTATATTTGTCAATAACTGATTGTGAAGTGGTATGACCAAAGTTTACTTTTTCACGTAATTTGTTAGCAAGTTGAACAAATTTACCCTTGAGATCAGTTTCTGTTTCAAAGAATCCAACAACTACCACGTCATCTTTAGATAAGAAGTTCTTAATAATTTCTTCTGAAGATAAGTCTTTTGAACTTGGCCCAACTTGTGATTTCATGTACTTGACAATGCCAGCTAAACATAATACACAGAATGAATAAAAATATATTTTTAGCATATACAATTTAATTTTTATGTACCAGAATCACGGGGTCCATTATATTCTTTAGAAACTTCACCGTTTCTGAAAATTTTTAAAGTTGGATATCCAGAAACACCAAACTTATTACATACTTCTTTACCAGCTTCTGTACAATCCACCTTTAGATAAATAAATTAAAATATAATTGTTAATACAAAACTAGTTATATTAGTATAGCAAAAATACTGCATACATTATGTTTATTCATTAATGTGTGAATCCTATAAATTATAAAGATGTACTTACAAACAAAATAATCAAAGCTAAATAACAAAAGTTAAATATTTTAAATTATTTTTTTACCAATAACCTTTTGGTTTATATAAAAATCATAATGTTATAATACAACAATAAGATTTTCAAGCAGAAGACTTTAATGTGAATAATGATATTTATCCATATAATATAAGCAAGCTAAACTACATTTTTTATCAGTAGGTATATAACTAGTTATTTAAAACAAATAGTTTTAGACTAAAATATATAATATGATAAAAATTGAAAGAAATCTTTTTAATATAAAGAAAATATATTATTATTTATTTAGATTAAAATTATTTCTAAATTTAAAATTGAAAAAAAGCAACTTAACAATTAATTACTATCACCACAATATTATTCTTAATATTGTAATGCATAAGTACATTAGATCAAATACCTAATAGTATATTCATATTTTCAGATTTTTAAATGGCAGATAGGATGAATACTTGATACCTATGCTTTATAATACAATTTAATATTTATATAATATAAATGCACATAATTACTTCATTTTAAATTAAGAGTTAAAATTAACTGTTGCTTTTTAACATTCATATAATAATAATATAAATTATTGTAACAATTTAGTAATACTTTTACATAAATAACTGTAACAAGGATATCAAATAAATTCTAGCAGATAGGTAAGGTATCGCAAACGTCCGTTGCACATCAAGCAATACTACACTAACAAATTACCTTTGCTAATGTTACAGGTGGATCTTCTTTCAGGAGAATCTTGGCTGCCTTCTCGAATTCAGGTTTCAATTTCTTACAGTGTCCGCACCTAGTTTAAACAAAAATCGAAATCAATTAAATGTTTCATCATTACTGTAATAATATTGGTTCATACACACATACCATGGGGCATAGAACATAACCAAAGACGTGTCATATTCAGCTACTGACGAATCGAAATCTGAGTCCGATAGATCAACAACGGAGTCGGCGAGTATGGAGTTCAAAAGGAACCCAGAGAACACGATCAAAACGCGCATCAACTTCATGATCGCTTGTTACGGGAAAACAGAAACAAAATGGAATAGGAAAAATAAAATAACAAATAGGAAAAAATTTCAATACTACGATGATGTTGAACCGGAAACAGTTCGCGAAACAATGTCGGAAACCAATTAATTGGCACCGGATTTGAATGGATTGAGATTTGAGCAACCAAACACTGAGCCGCCGGTATTTGTTCAGCGGTCGTATGCACTTGTTCATAAATCACTTATATTGTATACCCATCACCGAATAATGTACTACGTGTTTCGTGTTACCGTATTGTACTTGGCGGTTTCTAATTGGCCGATTCTGCAAACAGTCGTGGTTGGTCACACTCGTCTTACACATACAGGTGGCGACAGTGTGACCGATGAATTTCCCATGGAACCTACGTTCCTATAATTCTCAATGCCATGAATCCGGGCTCCAGCCTCCAGTGGTCCATCCCTCCCAAATTGATTACTATTCTCATTTCTCTTACACCTTAATGAGGCTGCAGCCGAGACCATTTTTTGATTAAAATTTTTGGGCCTGAACTTCCCCCTTAATGTTTACAGTTCTCAGTTATTCCATTATTTTGAACTAAGAAAGGTATTCATAGACCTTACTGTAAGATATTGGTATTGATAATTATTAATTACCACGGATTAAAGGTGGATTCAAATCTATCTACAATAACTACAACCGTAGTCAGTGGTAATTAGTATACTGCTAATATTATTAATCGTGAAAATAAAAATAATTTAAAGTTAAATTTATCTATTTATCTATTTATAGACTTTTTCTTATCTTTCATCATCCTATAGTCCCTATTTACCTGTTGGCTGTTTTAATAAAATAGTACTTAGTACTCTTAAGTGTTTCAAAGACGGGCCTAACCTCTGACCGTAGTGTAGCCAGTGTAGGACGTGTAGCCGTGTTGGTACCATAGACATATAAAGAGATATGTCTATGGTTGGTACTTAACTTTCTGGTTTTAATCTATCCAGTTGTGGTATTTTTCTTGTCTATAGGTACACAGTTGTATATCTATATGGCTTTATAAGTATTGTAAGTATATACTATATAATCAGTAGTGTAAGGTCGATTCGATGTGGCTCAAAATAAGTGGAGGGTTCGATTTGTCTACATTTGTAATATACTATTGTTGCATTACGCCTATATATTTTTACCTACACTTTATTTTTATAATATAATTGTATACATACTATACATTTTTTATTTAAAACGTATAATATATTTACATAAATATATAATTTTTATACATACAGTTGATCAATGGGTTCTAATGGTATACGTATACATTAAGTATATCGTCATCCAGTAGATATAAAAACAAATATATAAATATTTAACCATTTATATATTACTATAGTCTTATGTCTTATTAACATAAAAAAAAATTAACTATAACTTAAATATATAATTTTAATTTTTGTATATTCTAATACCTAATGAGGATGTATTATTTTAGATAAAATAAGTGTAGGGATGAAAAATGTAAATTATAATAATTGGTGGAATGTCATCCCCGTCCTTTCCACTTCGACCACTGTATAAAATATGTATTAAGTATGCTTAAATTATAATAATATGTATCATATATTGGTCCGTATATCGTATGATATGCAACTATGTAAACACAAAACGAATGTATTTATATCATATATAGGTTATGAAATTAATGATTATAATATTAATTATTAATAATATTATATAAACATAGAGAAGTACACATAGATAGAACTCATCTACCTGTATTTAGTTAAAACCACAAATAATTTGTGGTATTAACTATATAAATGACAGATATATAAAACAATATTTTTATACTGAATAATAATTATCATTATTCAAGAGCCAATATTAATATATTATAATTTATAGTATATTATAGTTAAATATAATATACCTATTGTAATTGTAAATATTTTAACAAATTGGGGCGTATAAATAATATCGAGATAAAATTTTATACAATTTATATAGTATAGTATAATAATTAATAGTACATATTATATATACGTATATACTCTACACATATTGCTATATCGTGATGTCTTGTATATATGAAGGGACATCCGGTGTATCTGATAATTTTACAAGATAGTATAAAATATAAATATTATGGAAATGTGGGATGTAACCTGAAATTCGTATGATATGATATTTACACAGTTATATATGTCGTAGGGATATCGGTATCTGTAGACTGCAGTGAAAAACAAGCCGAGCTGTCAGGTTGATAGGGTCGAGTTTATGGAACTTGCACCTACTCCTTACTTGCTATCACTCACATTTTACACAGTCATTTAGATTAAAAATATTTTTGTTAATAAAAATTCAAATACTTAACCATCTTGTTGAAATTATTCAAATCCTAACGTTAACGATATAACAACTTATTCTGTCCTGGATTCGTTACAATATCAATTTTATTTTAAAACTGGAAGTTTTATAAATTCCTATTTATGTTACAATCTACATTCTGCCTATCACAGTATGCCTAAAACTGTTAGTTCTTTAATAAAGACCACTTAATAGTTAATATTACAGAACATAGATAATATGACAAGTTATCAATTCATACTTTTATTATTTACATTTTATTTTATGTACATTTCTATTTAAATGCTATGGGTACCATAAAATGTGAATTAGTTATAAAAATTGCATTTTACAATAAGATCGAAGTAAAAGAAGAAAAATTATCATATTTAAATTTACGCGGCAATCTGACTGTTATCATTGATTTTTGACATTAGTTATCACACGTGTGTAAATGGTTACAGGTAGAACGGTAACAACAACTACACCATAAGACAAAACACCATATAGGTCCGACCCTCACTTCTCAGGCCGGTACACACCCGCCCACCATAAGATAATACAACCGTTGAAATGTTGAACCGTTACTATAAGCAAAGTATAAAGCATTGCGATTGCGCATGGCCGTATGCGCCGGAGAGTTAAATTTTTAACGGAAAATAATAAAATATTGTTATTATTTAATATAATTTTATAGTTTTGTGTTATGTTATGTCGTATTCCCAATTTCCTTAGGGCTTTGGGGAATTAGTAAACTATACTATTTCGTATAATCTGTTCACTGTTTTCGTTGCCACTTGAACGTCTGTGGTACGTATAAACATAAAGTATAATATTATAATATTATCTTATTCGTTACTTGGAAGTGATAATATTAAAATGTTTCACCGGACGTTAATAAATTATGTCAAATAGTTTCATTGTTAATTACTTATTACATTACTTATTATATATTTCTTATATATAGTTATTAGTTATATATGTTTTAAAACTGTATGAGTAATAGTTGTGAACGTGCTGTTTATTTTATGTTTTTTTTTTCAATTTATAACTTATTGTTCAATATCTATGATTAGAGTAAGTTGGAGCAGTGAGTATTATTTGAAAATTTGTTGCATCAATATGGTAGTTGCCCATTGGATTCCGCAATTTAGTTGTAGCAATGAACAAATTATAGTTTTGTTTTAAATTTAATATATTTTTAATCAATATCTTTGGTATGTTGTGTGTTATGTTATTGTATGTAGTAAATCGGTGTATTATACTCACCTCTGTGATTAAGATAAGTTATGAATCTATTCAGTAAATCTGCTTGTACCTATTACACAAAGTTGTTTTTGGTTTTTGACAGCAACACACAAGGTTTTATCATTGGCTTCATAGCTATGTATCGTAGATTATAGTATTATATTCTGATTTTTAGTTTACAACTTTACTATACAAACTTCAATTGAACTTTTATCTATGAATAATATTTTGTTAATATTCCTTTAATTTAGATGTTTATTTTTAATGTTTCAGTATTACGCATTAAAAATGGATTGTCAATCAACAGATATATTTGAAATTTATAAATTGTTTTCATCATTGATAGAAAATGGTATCACAGAAATGGATAATGGTTTTCAGGTAAGTTACTAGAATTATTATTTATTACTTAAATTTATTGTTGAATCATATTAAAAAATTTTATAAGCACCAAAGGTCTAAATGAGTAGCTTTGTGTTATTAATTAGAGTACCTGCTTTAGTAATTATTTTTATGTTTATTATTTATTATAGGTTCAAACATCAAAACTAGATGCTGTTTATAATGAGTTATTACAATCTGCACAGAATGCGCCTGAAAAGAATATATCTAAAAGACAATCTAGTAAGTCATAGACTTTAGTCAATACAGTTGAAAGATTTGACTCTTGCAATATTTGTTTAGTTTAAGTCTTATAAAAAATGGCTTAGACGTGACTTATTTAAAAATATTTAAGTTTAAAATGTCTACTATACCTATTTTTATAGTAAATAATCAATTATTTAAATTATTTAGAAATAAAAAATGGTTTGGTTGGAGATCTCTTTGCTACTGAACCAAGTTTTCAACAACCAGCGGTTCCGCCTATTCGAAGAACTACAAGACAAGCTTCCATTGTAAGTATTGCAAAATATAACAGAAAAAATGCCATTAATTTTTTTGCTTTATATTTTAATAATCTCTCTTAATATTATTAAAGTAAAATCCAGGATAATAATATGGTAATTTAATAAGCCTATTTTATAATTTTTTTTTGTTTCATGTAACATTGAAACTTATGACTAGGGCTCGGAAGTTATAGGAGTTAAAAAAGGCAAAATATGCATGCAAATATGCACAAAAAAATTGTAAAATATGCATGAAAATATGTTAAATATGCAAAATAAAATTTATTAAATATGCAAACAAATTTACTACGTATATCCAAAAAAATTTATTTTTTTTGTTTGGCTTAATGTTTTGGCTTGTATTTTGTGTTTGATGGATTGTAATTTTTCAATCTAAAAATATATAGGTATAGAATAAAATTTATTTGAAAAATTATATTAATTTTTTTTTAATTCATTAAACATATAGATTATTGTAACCGTATATATAATTCAGTCATACACCTATAAATACACTATTATATAGAACAAATCGCTATTAGATTAACGATAACGTCGATAGCATAGACGTTAGTGTAATAAAGACAAATACACTCCGTTGATACGTCGTGACTGTTAATTTAATCGAAAATAAAATAATTATTAGGAAAAACATCAATTTGTTTAGAAAATATTAAATGAGCATATAAATCCAATGAAAATTGAAAAATATGCATAAAAAGCATATGAAAATTGAGAAATATGCATAAAAAGCATATGAAAATTGAGAAATATGCACTTTTTTCTAAAATTGACAAAATATGCAAAAATATGCACTTTTAATTTTTTTATTTAATCTTGTCATTGTATAAAATGGATTTCTAGCTTGGTCTGCTATAAATTAAGGGCATACAGAAAAATATGCAACTCCTACAACTTCCGAGCCCTACTTATGACTATGCATACGCATTTTAGCAGAATTAAATTAAATTACCGGTTTTGTATAAACAAATGGTGCTAATATTATTTTTATTGTAGGTAGAATTTTTAATTCCTTTTTTTCTGTATTATTCTTTGTTTAAATACTGTATAAAATCAAAACTATACATTTCTATTTTACACTATATGTTTAAAGTTAGTAATATTTTACATTGAGGTATAACATTTATATAATATTATAATTTGGACATTTATAGATTGCATCAGATAAAATAAAAGGTGTTAGAGAATCTTCAACTATCAGCAGCTCTGGAGCATCTACAAGTAATAACTGATTAATGATTTTAAAATTCTTAAAATATAATATAAATTTAATTTTGTAACAAAATATTTAAAATATTGTTCTAATAAATTTAATCCTTACTCTTGGTAATTAAAAAATTAGGCTAAAAATTAATTTTATTTATATTTTTGTTTTTAATTGTAATATAATTCTATATACCTAAAAATGTATATTTATAATAATTATTACTTTTAAAAAGTTTGAGATAATTTTACATTAAAAAATACCAATTTTATCCAATAATTATTTTAATTGTATTTTAGGAGCTAGTCGAGCAAGAGCTTTATCTACATTGATGGATATAGCTCCTATTGCTTGTCCAACAGCAAATTCAACTTTTGTAGTAGATAAAAAATTCATGAGAAATTTAGAAGAATGTGTATCTCCTGAAATGTTTTCACCAGATAAGGGGACCCATATGAAAGAAACTAATGCCAATACAACTTATGACATGCCCAAAAAATCATTAGCAATTAATCAAACAAAAAAATTGGGGAAAATTATTGATTTAATACCAGAAGAATCTCCTATTAGTGCTGAAAATTCTAATTCTACACAAGCTCAAACTTTAAGCAAATTAAACTCAAAGAAAAAAAGGTATAATATTTTTTGATATTTAAGATGATTACTTGTCAAAATATTTATTTTCTTTATTTTTTTATGTTTATATAATTTGTAGTCTCGAATCTCAATTAAAAAACAAACGCCGTGAAAAACTTGAAGATATTGATGTCAATATTGAGGAAAAATCATCAACACATATGACGAGAACAATGAAAAGAAAACTCCAAGAAGAAAATAATATTGATGCAAAAAAAACTAATGTACTTTATGTGCCATTAGAAAAACAAATATCAACGCCAGTAAAACCATTAGAAGATCATATATCTCAAACTCCTCATCAAATTCGAGAAAATGAAGCTGAAAAAAGGAAAGAAATATATCTTAAATCCAAAGCAGATCAAAGGTATTTCATTGTTATTAATATTTGATGTTTAGTCTTAGTAATAAATTGCTCAAAAATATAATACAATAAAAATTTTTTTTTATTATTATTCTTGTGCCATCATCAAATAATTTAATCTCAAGGGTTGTCTCTGGAAAGGAATTGGATTCATTTAATATTTTAAAGGGTAAAAAGTAAAAAATTCCTTGTTTATAATTTTAATGATAACTAAGAAACATAAATTTTAACAAAAATAAATTAAAAGTAATTCAAAATGAATAACTAGACTTAAAATTATCACCAAGTATTTAGATAAGCATTTATTAAACGCAATATAATTTTGGATGCATTTGTGTATTGTGTTATTCATGAATATTTGAAATTTTCTTTTTTTTTATATATATATGAATATGTTTGTTTTTGAAAAAAATAATACCATGTACAAAATATTTGTGTAAGTACATGGTTACAATTTTGTTTTAAAGGCATTAATTTCAAATTGTGTGTAAAATATTTATCAAAATAATAGAAAATTCTATTTATTAATATGTACAATATAATTATTATCTTGAATCCACTTTCAAAAATTCAATTTTTAGTTTTATTACTTAAAACTTGAAAATTTAATACACTAAATTCAATAGATGTTTTCATTAGTTTAGTATAAATTAAAAAAAAATCCAGCATATTGCTATTTATAATTTTTATGAGTCATTCAAGTAAAAATTTTAACTACTTTTTTTTTAATTTATGATAAATCAAAAACAATTAATTAGTGAAACTTTAAACTTTTCATAATAACATGAATTATCATTTTCTATTTATATTAAAGTTTTAAAGCAGATATTGATTTTTTGAAAAGTTTTGATAATTTAATTTCAACTGGGTCCAATAGCTTAAAAATATAATTTTAAATTCCAAATAACTTGTTTTTATGATGTATACAATTTAGATTATTTTGCTTGTAAAAGATAAGGTGAACATATAATTTTTTTCATATTATCAGTGCTTAGAAAGTTCATTTAAAACAATAAATAGTTCACAGTTATATTCTTGTTGAAAAAGAATATTTTTATTTTACTTTCCTCGATAATATAGAGATTGTATTTAGCTGTGTCTGGCTTGACATTTTATAAAAAAAAAATATAAATTATTATTGTTTATATTATATCAAAGTTTTACTAACTAAATTTCTAAAGAAAAATTTAAATTATAAAAAATCATTCGTTTTAAAAAATTAACAATATTTCAATATGTACCTAAAAATTGAATGAAATTAATGAAACTAGTTCCTTGGAATATGCTCCTTCCAAATACTTATGTTTTTTTATGAAATTATCTACATTTAATTTTCCTAATGTATATTATTCAATTTTAATGCATAATGAATTACTAATTATTTAAGGTTATTTTAATCAAATATTATTATCCTTAGGAAATTTGATGATCAACATTTAAGGGCTGCTAAACATAGAGAAGAACAAATGAGACGTGTTGAAGAGAAAGCTAAAAAAGCTGCTGAAGATAAGAAGAAAAAAGAAGAAAAACAAAAGGAAAAAGAAATAATGATGAAAGAGGAAGCATTAAAGAAACAAAAACTAGCAGAACTTAGATTAGCTGAGATTAATGCTAAGCGTAAACTAGCTGAAGAAGCAAAACACTTAAAAATGGTAAAATGTTATGATACTAATAATATAATTATTGTATACTTTGTATTTGTAATTTTACTTAAAAAATATTCTTTGTGTTGATATTTTAGCAAAAACTAGAGATGAACCGTTTATTGAAAGAGAATGAATTAAAAAAGAAAAATGAAACAAAGTAAAAACAATTTTATTTTTTCAATGTTGATAATAGTTCAATTTAATTTATCTTTAAAAACTACATTTTTATTTGACTGTAAATTTATTGATTGATGTATTATATTATTAACAGACCAGAAAAAAGTAAATCAGTAATTCGCCCTAAAGCATTATCTTCAAATATACCTACTTCATCAGTACCTAAATTAGCAACATTACCAAAATCAAAAGTAAGCAGTTTATTTTGTTTATTTTATTATTCTAACTAGTTAATAAGTTAAAAACTAAATTTATATTAGTTTAGTCTTGTAACTAATTTAACTTTTTATTAAAGATTGATAACAAAAATGATTATGGGTTAAATGATGTTTCTGCACGTGACTCTTCTGAAGATGAATCGGGACCCAAGAAACCTGTTCCAAATTGGGCCAAACGTATGTACAATTGTCATTTTCTATTTAGATACGATACTTGTAAATAATTTAGGAAAATTACTATTATTAATTTAAAAATTAATAAAATATTTTTAGGAGAAAATAGAAAAGCTGTACTTGAACTTCAATATCATATTAATTCTAAAGAAAGAGACTTATTTTTTGACTGCCCTAAAAGTATGAGTCTTAAAGAAATGTTTAAAGGCTGGAATATCCGTGATAAACAACGTACATCAAGTGCTGTTTGGAATACTCCTCCTCGATATAGTGAATATATTCGCAGATATTAATTGAGTAAGATAATGTTATTTTTGTATGATTTTTTTTTTAATAATAATTAATAATAATTTTATTGTTTTTTGTAATTATTATTTGTATTTAAATTTATTAGTTAGTACTTATTGAATTTTTCTAATGTATACAATATAAATATAAATAAAATACTTAATTATATCTCTGTTAGACTATTCTATAACTCAATTATAACTTAAATATATTATTTTTAATAATATTTTAATTATTTTGATGTTAAATAAGAATTAATTCTTAACATTTTCTAATATATACATTTATACCTAGGTAACTTTAACAGTATATTTATTGTTTACATAAAAATCTGACTGTATGATTATATTTGTAATTTTTTATTTTTTGTGGTAGAAGTTAAATAAACAATATTTTTTTTAAATATAATACAAATCATGTGTTATATTGGTCAGGGGTGGCAAATTATTTGAACATAAAAATATATATATTATGTTCAATATTGTAAAAATAAAATTATCGTAATTTTAATATATAATTAATGTATTAATATAAAAAAAGTTTAGGTATATAATTTATTAAATTAATGACATTACTTTGTTAACTATTAATTTTCTCAATGTGACTTGTTTAATATTTAATGCCAATTCTTAGATTTTTGTTTTAAAAAACTTTTATTTTTTTGCGTGGTCTTAAAATCTTTTTGTGTTCCATGGGTTTGCCATCCCTGATATAGGTTATAAAAGACATATTATATAGTACACAAGTTAACACTAATTACTGTAATAATCAATGAATAATTTTTAAAACAACATAAGCCTCTTATAAGATAGCCTCTAACATCTTATACAGGGTGATTTTTTTATCAAACAACACTCATTATTTCCAAAAGTATTCATGTGTTTGAAAATATTTTTTACATAATTTCAAATTGTTAAAAAAACAACGTTTTTATAAAAAAATTATATATTTAAATATTTTTTATCCTTATAATTTTTTAAGTTTTTTACTTTTTTGAATGAAAACATAGATTTTTAATTTCATATTCCAAAGCAGAATAATTTTCTGAGTATTTTGATACATAAAAATCGAATTTAGGGCGAGTAGTTTATGAGTTATGCGTATTTAAATTTTAAAGTTTAGTTGCGCGGAGTGGAGTGGTACGGGGTTACTCCGCAAAATGTTTGTCCACTACTCCGCTTGTCTAAACTTTAAATACGTAAACTATAAGTTATATTATTATTATGAAGTATAGTAATAAAGTAGGTACCTACTTGATAATTGACTCTCGTGGATGGCAATCGCGCACGGGTTATTTCAAAATGTTTTTTTATCTGGTTGTATTTAAATTCTGGATTTAACTTTGTAGTTTTTTAAACTGCCATAAAATATACATAGTTGAATAATTTATAAGAAGTATTAGTGTTGACAATGTTGTTTTATTTAAATAGCAAAAAAGTAAAGGATCCGAACCAAATTTTACGGCAAACATTCGATTATACTATTTATACTATAATCAGTATAATCAATAGAAAATTGTTTAATCATATTTAATATTTATTAATTTTTAAATGACTGAAAGTTTAAAGTATTACAAATAAAATTGTACATACCTTATACCTATCAATAGTTCAATATAATATACATTAATATAAAAAAGGAAAAATAAAAATGTATCAATAGATTATAGAAAACGGAAATGCTAACAATAAGTAAGTTGATTGATATTTAAATTACGTAAAGGTAAACATTGATTTTTCATGATAGGTAGACTATATAGCTGCTGCACAGGTGCAATTTGAGCAGTGGCGCAAATAGGAAAAATGTTTAGGGGGGGCTCAAGCCCCAAAATTACCAAAACCGGTAAAAATAACTTATTAAGAATAACATACATATATTATACTATTATTTTTTGAGGGGGCTTTGAGTTATTTTGGGGGGACTAAGTCCCCCCAAGCCCCCCCCTATTTGCGCCACTGAATTTGAGTTTTAAATTTGGGGAGGATATATAAATATAAAGATTTATAATAATATATAATATATATATATATAAAGGTGGAAAGGGGTATATGCAAACCATTTTGGGGGGGCTCATAGGCGTCCGGAAGGGGGTGCAAGCTGGGGCATTTGCCTCCCCCCCTGGCTTTTCAAAAATATGTTTTAAATTGAATGTTTTAAGATAAATTACTATTTATTATGTAACAAATCCTAACATTGCCCCCTCGTAGAAAAATTTCTGCGGGCGCCTATGGGGGGGCTATGATTGATTTTGAGGGTGCTTATTACTTCCCCCAAGCCTCTCCTCAAATTGCGCTTATGAGGTGCTGTATCGTATTATTCGACTTTTTCCAAATTTAAAATTATTTTAACCTATTTCTATTGTTTTTGTTTTAATTTAATTAAAAAACAACGCAAATACTACAATTATAATGAATAATTTTATGTTTTTCGATTTTTTAATTCTAGACATATTTATTATGTATCTAAATAAAAAAATTATGGAGACATATATATCATCAACGAATTATTAAAAGCTGACATACATTTCGTTTACAGTTTCAAAATCAACAGCCGTGCTTAAATTGGGAAAAAATCAGAAGAGAGGTGCAAAAGTGTAAAAAAAAATGTGCGTACCTGAAAATTTAAATGTCTTATAATTAGATGAACTAGATGAAGGGGTGTGCATAAATGATTTTAGAAATAAAAAGGTTTCTACTTTCCTCAATTCGAATAACTGGTCCACACGCATAAAATGATACAAGTCACTTCATTATATACCAATACGAGTAACGTTTATCATACATTTTATTGCTAAGAATCTAATCGACAAATCGACTAATCATGTTATATACTAGTATACTACCTAAATATTTTAGAGTATTTGTTTATACTCGTAAGTAAATATTACCTATAGATTTTTGGGAAATTTAAAATGCATATTATTCACAATTACAAATATAATTACCATAGATACTTATAGTATAACAAATATTATATGTAATACTTAGTACCTACCTACACCATGGTCTGTTAAATACTAATATTCATGTATTATTTATTATAATATAAAATAATTATTGTTGAGAATAGTACTAAAATCATAGGCGTAAGGCGTAACTAGTCCTTTAAGTTAAGGAAGGCTATGAAGTTCAAAAATGTTTTATAACAAAATAAGGTATCTGGTATGTGATTTTTTTTTTAATATAGATATTGTAATTGTATAGTCAATAAACTATATTCATCTCTTAAATGTTTCTACTTTAAAAAATTTCGGGGGTCCGGATCATCCCACCATTTACGGCCTTGACTATTTATTTTATTTCAGTCATTTTAATATAATATGAATTTAAGCTTTTAGGCTAATTAATAAATTATACATATTTATATTATATTCGGTACACATTGTATAAAATGGCCAAAGAGTCAAGAGGTTATAATTTAATAGAGGAATTTAATAAACATAGATAGGTACTGTTGTTTTATGTATAAAGTATAACTAAGATTAATTTTATATAATTATACCATACCTATATTGCTTATACCTATGTTGCTACCTATATTAAAAAGTTGACTAGCGAGGATGGTTAAGACTTCAAATCTATAAAAATTAGGTCTGTTAAGGGCTTAAAGTGGAAAAAAATCCCAGGGAAGACTAATGTATAAATATAGTTTTAACTGTTTTAAGCGTACCCTATATAATTTTATGTATAATTTCTAATGCATATAGTATATGTATAATGTATATTGTATATGTAATACTAATGTATAAACAGTGATTATGTAACATATTCATCTCTCTTTTAATCCTGAATAATGTTCAAATTTGTAGTTTATTTCACGAAAAATTTAAATCACAAATAATACTACATTTTTAAAAATAACTAATGTTTTATACAAATTAATATTTTGAAAGAGAATATTTTTTCTCACAGTAAAAAGTTGTAAGTACTAAGTAGTGTTTGTCTTTCGATAAAACTATAGAAATCACTTAGACAAAAAAATATTTATGTTATAAAAAGCTCTAGCATTAAAGATAATTTTACATAAATACGATTTGATTTACCTGTTGGCCGTAATTTATTTTAGACAAATTATTTAAATAACTAAAAACGAGTACTTAATACTAAAAAGTAAACTTAACACAACAATTATTTCTACACAATACTAAGATATTCCATAATTTCAAATTTGTATATTAAATAGATTTTATAAAAGTAAAGAAAAAATTGATAAAAATAAATAAATAAAAACCCAGATTTAATCTCAATAGAATTCTGAATTATATTAACTTACGAATGTTTGGTTATAATTGGAGCGTTCCGGTGTACCTACCTACTTTAGGAATAATTTGTCAAAGAGAACACTTTTTAATCACTATTAGAGGAGGGTAACTGAGTCTAATAAATCACATAAAACATGAATTTAAAGCTTTAAATTTTAAATTATATTTGCATTTCGTTTTTTTTTAAATAGTTTTTTTATATTTTATGTATTTTATTCTTAATGAAAATTGTTGAATAGAGAAAAACAAATTATTTTCTGCTTTTGAGGTATCATGAGGTATCTGAAAAAATATACTATAGACTAATAGAGTTATGTTATTATATAGTCCTGTATCTGTATCCTCTTTCATTATGTGGAGGTCAATTTATTTAAAGTATAAGTAGGTATACCTATATATTATTTATATTATATACAGACTATTTTTAAAACCCAATATTTCGTCGTATATAAAAATTAAGAGAATAGAATGGTTTGGACATGTATGGAGAGCTGAAAATGACATAATAAAAAAAGTACTAACGGAGACCATACAAAAAAAAAAGATCAATAGGCAGACCACGAACGAGGTGGAAAGATGCGGTAGAGAAAGATACCAAGATACTGGGAATAAATATGACAGTTGACCTGACATTGGACAGGAAAAGATGGAAAGAATTGCTTGTGGCAGCTCAGGTCCTACAGGGACCGTTAAGCTAAGGAAGAAAGAAGATACTACCTAATATAATATTTATTTAGTTTGATACATCGATAATACTAAGTCTGTGTAGGAATATAATATATATCAAATTTATATATATTTTATGGAGTATCTTATACGATGTATAATATATAAATGATATACGTATTACGTATATCATTAGGTACTATTTATTTCTACAACTATACAGGTAGGTTTAAGGAAAGATTATATAAATGTTATATAGATATAAAATCATTCATAATTATATATAGTCGTATAATAGATATTATGAGATATCTATTTAGAATCTTCTGGTTATAAAATTTAAAATAATTGGTAAGGTATTATAAATACCAATAAATTAAACGTTATTATAAATGGATCGTTTAACTATACTTATATATATACATATTTAATACAAATTAACAATTGGTAATTTCTCTAACCAACATTCTGACTATATATATCGATACTTATCCATATCTAACATTTGTTCATTATATAGGTAAATACTAAACACCGTTTAGTTTATAAATATAATATGTATATACCAGATACCTATACTATACTAACTAATAAGTAATAATGTAGAAATACATATTTCTAATCAACGTACCTACGCTAATTAAAAACGTTGTTAGTTTTTACCGTCATATTATATCGTCAAGTATATAATAATGTAGCATTTTATTTTGCGATACCTACTATAATTATAAATACACATTATTGTCCATACAATCTTCATTATTATTGCTGAAATCTTGTTGATTCTCTTGCCATTCAAGGACACCACTTAAAAGACGAATGTACCTATATAACCATGTACAATGTTGTTAATAAACAAATATTATAAGATTAAGTGAAATACATTTATATAATCTGCGTTTTAACGTCAATTAATGTTAACGTCATACAAGATACAAATATATACCTACTTATCTAATATTATAAATTGTATAGCCTTATATTATGCATTTATTTAAAAGTAAAATCATTTATTCTATAGTCCTTATTATATCACCTATCTAATATTTACCTACATCTATTGCAGTCGACTAAATTTGCATTTGATTTTCGTTATAATATATTTACATTATTAAATTATTAAAACTTGATTAGATTTTGCAGGTATTATTCGTATTTTTTTTCTAGGTGCTTAATATAAAACGTAATAAATATTTTTTATGCAATATTGTCATCACTAGGTATTATATTATTATTGTATTGATCTATTTAAAACATATCTTCTTCACGCGCAGGTATATAAATTAAATTTTTAATTCATTTTTTCGATCTAATATTTTACATTTTATAATTAATTTTCTAAAAATATTTGAATTAAGACAAATTTGTTTTAATTTGTATTTTGAATACATACCTATTGTTTGATAATGTTGCTATTGCATATCTTATAAAATCAAATAAAATCTGAGTATTGCACATTTTTAAATTTATCGCAATTTTATCTGGTAAAAATAACAAGTATTTTTTGCGTTTATGGAATATTTATTTTTGCGCTTTTGGATTGCGTTTGGCCTGTTTGGGTCATATTTTGCGCTTATGGGCTATAGCCAAATTTTTTAATTATATTTAATTAATAAATTATAATAAATCTATCTATGGAAAACTACATGTGATAAGGCCATAACCAAGATAATACACTACATTAATGTTTAAAAATAATGATATTGATATTTAATTGACCAATGATATTTTGTTTAAATAAAAAAAAAATTTTTCCTCACAAATTAAAAATTTGAAACTATTTTCGAGTTAAAAAAAATACAAAAAAAAATATTTAGAATGTGCATTCTAATAATTTTTCAAAATTTATTTAAAATAATAGCTATTTGAATAAAAAAATATTTTAGAAATATTATTAAATACTTAACAACTTAACAAGACTGAACTACTTACAATTAAAGTGTAAAAACGTACATTATAATTTATATTATATTATACCACGTACTTGATAGCCATTCTTAAAATTTCATTCTTCGATAATTTCTTATCGTGTGGGTGAGTGGGTACCAATTTACGAAGTTCTGCAAAAGCACCGGTAACGTTGTGTTGGCGCCAGCGTTCCCGAGAATTGGTTACAGTACATGGTTTTCGGGAATCTGGTACAGGGAACCGCCGGATCCCAGTTAATTGATTTCCTGACGATGCGTCTTCATCGCCAGACGTTAAATCATCTGATGTTAAGTCACATTCTTCATCTGATCCAAACAGCATGACAACCCGAGATGAAGATGAATCATCTCTTGTATCATTTAATATTTGTTGAGTTTGTTGATTTTTCGGCATAATTAAAAAATGTAAATACATCTAAACATATTAAAGCATAAAATTATGATTGGATTTCGGTATGATATATATTTTTATCATAAAACATAGTTGCATATTGCATATTTGCATTGTATTTTAAAGCAATGTGTTAAGTTTAGTAGTTATAATGTTCATAGTGATTTCTTTTGACAAAAACTAAAGAAAGATTCTTTCTGGAATTTTGTAAGCCACGTGGAACATTTATGTCTGTATAAATTAATTAAGATTTAACGTATTCATTTAATAATATTTGACGAATTACAAAAAGCGGTATTTATAAAAATTTGATTACTAAATAATTTAAAATTTTATAGCGTACATTTAAATGAGGTAGGTAAATCATTTCTGTAATAATTAATTGGAATATCTAATCTGTATTGTTTGATTTCTAAAAAAAAAAGATTTAAATCAGTACAAAAAATGTATTAGGTAAATAAAAATATAAAATGTGTACATTAATGATTTTGTCGATTTTGATATTTAAAATCTTTACAAATGTAATTAGTAAAAATAAACATAGATATTAATTATAAAAGTTAAAAATGTATTTAATATTAATAAATCAAAGAAAAAATTTTAGTTAGAAAAAAATAAGTACTTATATGGACATTTAATGGTTTTTTTAAGTTTCTCTCTAAATTGATTAGTTTGAAATTGAAACTACACAATAAATAACTTATAAATTATAATAAGAGGTGTATTGTTATTTGTTACTTATTAGTTATTATATGTCTATTATTACTTATTAATACACAGTTATAATATATTATATAGTTAACTGTTGTAAATAAGTTTATAGTTAAGTTTTAAGTTATATTGTATTTTTTTTTTTTTTTTTTTGAGAACCTTTGTATAGATTTAAATATCTGTAGACAATAATTAATAAGCATATATAAAGAAGCATGTAGATTAAAAATAATAGGCTCTAAAAATATTAATGCCTAATAACATGTCATATAAATTTTTTATTTTGAGTTATTATAGAACATATTCGTTTGTTATAACTTTATAAGTATATATATATATATTGTAGTATCTACCTATACATACTTATATTCAATATGACCTAATACCTACTTATTTTTATGTTCACGTGGCTCATCAAATTAATATTTAATACTCAGGTATTTATTAATAATTACTCTAATATATTACTCTTATTCATTCATACAACATACGTATTATTTAAAATTTACTTGATAACAACATAATTATATTGAATTTAAAGTTGAAATGTTGTATAAATGTATAATATATACATATATTTGTATACATTTTA
Organism: Schizaphis graminum; assembly: GCA_020882235.1. Lineage (NCBI taxonomy): Eukaryota > Metazoa > Arthropoda > Insecta > Hemiptera > Aphididae > Schizaphis > Schizaphis graminum. The sequence goes on from CM037032.1 coordinate 93,837,801, forward strand.
CAGATTCAGGTACTATAGATACTAAAACAATGAAATACGATTATTTTATTAAGTCTATAGAAAAATGTATAAGATATAAATGTATTATTATTTTGATTTAGATATACTATGTATGTTAAATTAATTAATTTATTGAACCTATATAAAAATTATATAGTTTAACTTACCTAAATAAAAACATTACAATGTTTTATAAAAATTTGATAATACTTATTATACAATGGACTTCTTCTTACAACACGCTTTAGGAAACAAATAAGTATTAAGTATTTCGTTGAAGGGTAAAATGTTACTTGGAAAAAATAGGGGATATAAGCTGTGAACGCCCTTTAATATTTCAATAGCCAACCAGTGGCTAATACCAACCTCCCACCCTTAAAATAAATACCACCCATTTTGTTCATCCGATAAGGTAAATGTTCCACGGCCATGTTACTGTAACAGTTTGATAATAAATATATTGAACTGTTTTTTTGTTGATAATAGTGGACATTTATGAACTTTCAACAAACCGTATGGTATTTATTGTATACTTTTGTAATTTTTATGTTTAATAATATATGTAAATTATATCATTTTATACTTATATTATGTAGGGTTCGGAGTCGGATTTCAATGCATTTGCATCTTTTTTTTGAGATATCTTACGCGATGCTTTCCAAGCTACAAATATGTTTCAAGTACTTCGCGATCTAACCACAATAATTTTTTGGGGAATTTTTTGACGGTTTTAATGCATTTTTTAATTTTTTAGGACATTTTTGATCTATTTGTCGTATTATGACTAAAAAAATTGACCTCATTGAAATATAAGTACTAAATAGTAGTCTGTCATTTTCAATATATAAAAACTTATTGGCAGACAACCGTCGATCATTTAAATTCCAAAACATTAAAGAAATTCTTATTGTACAATGAAATGTAAATATAATTTAATTTTTAATTAAAATTTTTTTTTTTGTAGAATTTAGAATTTTTATTAGAATTGTATTTGTTCCTCATTTTTTAATAATAATTTAATTTGAATTTATTTAATAAATAATGCAGTTTTTGAAACGTCATTTTTTAGAGTTTTTAGGTCATAAATGCATTTTCTGAAAGGGCATTTTTTTGATATTTTTAGGGCATTTAAATTCGAGCCCTACTTATATATATATATATATATATAATATATATTAATTATTATGTATGGTCGTATGGAGGATATGGCTAGAATGTTTAAATATAAAATCGTTAATCTTAGTAAATAAGAAGTGTTTTCAGTTCTATATATTATAAGAAGTATAAGATTAAATTAAATTAATATGCAATTATATGGGGCTTAAAATATTTAAATAGTTATACCATTAAGAAGTGTCCTATGAGATATATTAATATAGTATCTAAACACTAAATTTATATCACTTTTATATGTGTGATTTAAATTTATATATTTTTTTAAATAAATACTAAACAATACTATAGCAGTATATTATAGGCGTATAGCGATATCAAGATTTGCAGCTATTGGAGTACGATAATCAAAAAGTACCTATATTTTATCTTATATAATATAATTCCAGAATCAAAATTTAAAATTTGATTTCCAATTCAAGATTGTCTATGCAATGATGTTAAATTTGAATATTACTTAAGTATTTTATGAAAGATAGAGTCTTGGCGTTGGCGCATAGTGCTCAAGTTTAGTTATTGGTAAAATAATTATTTTCCTGGAAAATGTATTAGCAGGAGGAAATCAATCAATTAATCTGTAGAGTACTAAAAAATACCACGTATCCCATTATGTAGTTGCAACTACATATATGGGTAGATATTAAAAAAAATATATTACATAAAATATCATCTAGATATACTGGTATAGTTGTGTGTTTTTTATAGGATTTTAATTATAGTTATCTATAAAAAAAAGTGTAAAAAACGTAAAATATTATACAATTTGCTATATTTTTGAAACCGTAAATAAATTGCTTTCATTAATTGAAAACTCACCAATTTCAAAATTGATTTTTTTCATAAAATTTTAAGTTTGCTGATCCTATATGATAGGGGTAGGCTGCTGGCGGCCCGCTCTATATTTTCAAATTACATCATACAATTTCAAAGTCAATCGTCTATACTCTATACACGTCTATGTTAAATTAAAATGCATGTTTTGAATGACCTTTTTTTGCTTTCTATACTCTAGCCCGCTAAATTTTAATTTTCTAAAAATTGGCCCTTTAATAACTTTGAGTTTCCCGGCCATCCCTGCTATACAACGTTGCCCATGAAAAATTAAATACCTCTAATTGCAACCATTTTTAACTCTGTTAAATTTAAACTATTTACATAGATTTTTTACATATTTATTTGGGTTGTTTTGACAAAGTATAAAATATAAGTTTAAAATTACATCCTGTTATCATAATAATTATTTATTTTATTTTCTATAACCAATGGCAACCCACCAACCCTATACATACCACAGAACAATAATAAAAAACTTTTCCTGAGTAAATAATCCCTATGATGTGAAATTTGTTTTAAATTAAAAATTAAAAATTGGCTTCATAGGGAAGTACATACGCCCTTATTGAGCATAGCTAATTATTAAGATTATATTACCAATATGTACAGATAGACGTAAATGGCTTGACTTTATGGGAGTTACTTTATGTTCCAAGCACCCGGCTGTGTTTTATAAATTTTAACATTCTAAATAATTATTTTCTTGACAATAGTACAGCCCTGTCCTTTCCTTAAAAAAAAACTAGTGTGATCAGAGTTGAAACAAAACATGTACCTATATAATATAGACCAGGGGCAGCCAAACGATCGATCGCGGACAATTTTAAAGTCGATCACGTTAGAATTTATTATTAGTAATTAGTTTATAATACTTGTTGTATATAATTATAGTTATTCAATAATAAAAAATATGGTATGGAAGTCGCTCCTCAAACTTCAAAGGTGAAATATATTTTTAGTAGATTGTGACCAAAAATAATTTGGCCACCCCTGATATAGACTATTAAATTATTTGTTCATACATTATAATAATTAAACATAATATTAAAAAAATTGAAAAAGTTCACTAGTAATTATAGTATTTATAATAATTTTCAACCTGAATTTTTCTAAATTAAAAAAATCTAAGTTTCACTTTTTAATCATTTAAAATTTATTAATTATTTGCTCAGTATAAATATGTCTATTTACATGCAGAAAAGCCAAACCACTTAAATATTCTTCCCCCATTTTCGATCTAAACCATGTTTTCATTCTACAAAAATAAAAACATTATAAGCACCAAATTTGAGAACCATATTAAGTTCGATAGACTTGGATGTAAATCGTTTACATCCATATACGCACACACAAAAAAATTATCTTTTATTAATATACATAGATACCTATAAATCTTTTTATAAACTATATAATTTTTAACTTTAGAACATATTAATTTTTAGTAGGTTGAAAGGGGACCATTATATAGTAATATACAGTATTACATAAAAAAAATTGCATTAAAATATAATTACGCACTAAGGTAACTTTCTAATATACTGTGTAACTGCGTAAGTATTATGTGAAAAATTATCACAGCTATAAATAATTATTCAGTATAGGCGTATAGCCTAATATATACCTACACCTATTATACATTACATATATATTATTTAAATTATAATATTCTCATTTGAAAATCTTACAAAAAAAAGAAATCAAATCTGATTAAAATTCAATAATAGTTAATACTACATACTTGAGCTCTTAGGTTACCAATATCCTTATTATAATATATTTGAATAAGTGTTACAATATAGTAGGCGATACCTATATTATGTAGGAGCTATATTGTTTAAGTAGATAGGTAAATATATGGTACAAACACGCAAAAGACATAGTTAAACGTCGTAGGTATTGCACTTGAAAAGTTAAGATTTACATAATATCAAGTATCCAATACTTAAAATATGTTATATACATTATATGAATTTTTACATAGGTAATATAAATTTACTACTCATATTCAGTTTATATAACCCCGATAATCCGTACTTATAATATTATGTATAAAGGTATAGGTATATGTATATATAAGCCATATATATTTGATATTATACACTCTAGACAGTAGACACTAAATATGTGATGCAGAGTTCATACTTCATAGATTATTAAATGTACTTGAGGTTTTATTATTATATGTGTATATAGAATATACAGTATAAGATTTAAACCTATTGATTCATACTTCATATGCATTATATTATGTGTTAATTTCTCAGTGGGTAAAATTATTAAAATTATATAATAGGCATGCCTATAAAAATATATAAATTCTAAAGTATAGTTTATAGTACTTTATAGATGCAACTTACCTGCAGACTGTATAGCAACAGCAGCAGCAAGAAATAGGGTACCTACATAATATAACCAATGGGCAATGATCATATATAAAATAATGTAAGTAAGTATTAGACTTGGTGTGTAATATTGTGGTATTACGTCCGACTACTCAAGTTTACTTAGTGAAACAAAGGTCGGTACTCGGTATATAAGATTTGGCGGTACGAAATAATAACCTTATCAATTAATCGGTGTAACTACTAATATTTTGGTACTGGGCGGGTTATTAAAAGATGGACTAGACTTTTATTTTTAAGTTCAGTGGCGTACACACGGGGGGGGTTTTGGGTGTTCAAACCCCCCCCCCCTTAAACTTTTTAAATACTTGAATACTTATACGAAAATGGCTAAAAATTGTAAATTATTTATTTTCATAACATATTTGTAGAAAAATAAAAATATAACTATATATATATATATATCATATATGTATGTATAATTTTTAATATAACCCCCTCCATTGAAAATATCTGTGTACGCCACTGTTTAAGTTTTACGGTATTCATAATAATTAGAAATCATACATAATAAATAAAAACGCTGTATTTTGATACAAGTATCGAATGTCCCAATAGGCAATAATACTCATTTTTGAATATCTCGCATTCTCGAGCATACCTACTATATAATATCAATTAGTGAAATATTAAAATATTTTACACGTGTATATATTTATATATTATATAATTATACATATTGTTACATTAATATATAATTTTAATTTAATCAGAATGGCAGATATTTTGTACAGAATTAGATAAGTTATCATATTATTTTGTATAAAAATAAGTATTTAATTTTATTCAGGTAGGTATATAGGTATGACTAATTATGGATTGAAATTTTAATGAACGCTACACACACTGGCAGTCTGGCGAATCACTATATGTATATAAACACAAAATTAAATAGGTAGCTGATAGGTAAAACGTGCTAACACAAATTACTATAATTAATAATATTGACAGTGGTTATATACCGAGGGGCGAGGTCCGAGTAAACTAAACATCTAACTATACGTCAACTGAACTAATAACTATATGGCTATAAATTATAATAGTTAGGCGGAAACGATAAACGATTGTAATTTTAATATTTTATATGCTTTATATGAGTATACTAATAAGTAACAATGTAGTATCGAATAGCTGGTAATTGGTATGTATAGACGTTTAAGGGCTAATCTATCTACCGTAGTCATGATAAAAATATTAAGAAAATATAGTTTTACTACACTGTACTTAATCTATTATATCCACCAAATGGCCAAAGTGACAGTAATTTGCCTTTGCAATTTTGCCAAGCACCGCATATTTTATTATAGTGTACTACTCGACGTCTCGATACTGTTTAGGTACATATAGTGTAGTATAAACTATACGTCCATATACAACATATATATACACACAAGGGTTGGGGTTAATATGACGGAGGGGGTGAGGTTGCTCTATCGCACGTGCGCAAACCGGGCGGACGACGATGGTGATCGAGAAGCGTGCGGCGGCCACGCTCCGACTTTTGCGCGATAACGTCGTCGTATAGTTTGTTCCCCGCGCGCGCGCAACTGCCCATCATGTTATAATGTATATATACCACCTACTCATTTTTTCGGTGACGCGTTCTCGAGGATAAAAAAAAAAAAAAAATCGTATGACAATAATAATATTCGAATCGAGTGCACGAGCAGGCGTCGGCCGTGGGTCCTGCTCCACGCCGATAATCCACAAATCCTGAGCCAATATCGTTGTATTATATATATTATTATTATATAATAGCCGCCAAAGCGTCGAAAAAAAAAAAAACTCAACGCCATTACGCGCGCCACTGGTCGTAATAATTGTTAAATCATTTTATTGTGTGCGTGCGAGCTATCGCGCGTTTACGAGCATTATTTAACTATCGTGCAGTCGGCGACGACGCGTGCCAAAATCAATTTCTTGTAATGCGATCTTATATTTTATTCGAAATATACGCTAAATGCGTGCGGGTGCGATACAATAATAATATGTTTTCTATTTGAATAACGTTAACCGCGGTGTTGCAGGGGATGTGGGCCTCGTCGGTTGCTCCAACACATGGGGTTTCGAGACGATTATTTGTTATACTCTAAGTGTTTGACCCCCATGTGATGGCTATACTTTCTGTGATTGACCGACAGTCATCGTTAGCCATCACATGGGGGGGGGGTCAGACACTTATCGGCGGTTCAGTCTCAGTCTGCATGTCCGAAAGCGGTTCACTCTTAGGTGGAATGGAGTATAGTGTTTTATTTTCGTGTACCTATATGTGTGATGTATTGTAGAGGAGAGAGGACTATACTATAAAGATGCGTGTTTTGATATTCCTCATTAAAGTTCAAGACTTTTTATCAGTATGACATATACATAATATCTATACTGTGAATTAAATTAGGTATATTAAAACTTACTTGTTCAATTAATTTTTGTAGTTCTGGTATATCTTGTCTATTCGATTTTCAGTACGGCATTACGCTATACAATACTTATTATAATTTATAATATGGTGAGTTAAATAGAAATAGTAAGTATTATAAGTATTGACGGTAATGTCATTATTCAAAATATTATTTCAGTCTACTCTGACCATCACTGGCACCACTCATAGTTAAAAGCATGATAAAAATATTTTAGAAAGAAATGAAAATATAATGTACAAAAGTTGAAACAATAATTGTTATTGCATAATATATATAGTATATTATGTATACCAAATATTATAGGTTCTAATTAATAATGATATATATATATTATATTATTATTATTATTATTATATATTTACTATTGTCTTATACCATAGTCTATAACAGTATATAGGTAGGTATACCTATTATAGATGTAGATGTCGGTAAGCATTTTGACGATTCATGACGTATTTGCATCATATGTCATTAAATGCTTGTATATTAGTATATTAAATTTGTGATTTACAAACAATCTGATAAAGCTTATTGGCTGTCAAAATTGTGCTTGTCCTTGTTATTTTTATCACTTCCATAATTCTGTAATATATTTTTGGTGACACTCAAATTGCCTTCCAAATTTAAATAAGCATATTTATTATTTATATTTTAGTAACCTTAGCCTCCGGATATTTTTGGAAACAATTCGAATATACCTAAATGATCTATTCGAATTGCATCCCATAGCATACCTAAATTAATATATTGATACAGTTTTACGTGTAATACTGTAATATGGATTATTATATCGATTTCCGTGATGTTCAAAAATATTATTTTTAAAGCATACAATATTTCTTAGACCGGTTGATTTGTTGATTTGTACCAATAAAAAATTAATCCATCATTATATACAAACTTAAGTTTTTGACTGTATAACAGAATGATATTTAATCTAAATTATTTTATTTATTGACTATTTATCATCTTAAGTATTATTAATTATTACTGTTTCATCTGTCTATTTATTAAAATTAAAAATATTATAATTATTTATTAATAAATAGGTAATCATCATTGACATCATTAAATTATATCAACCATCCACAGTCCACACCCAATTTTAAAATAATTGTATGTCCTTACGAGTGTACCTACCTAGTTTATTTGATTTCTGCATCCAGTTAGTTTGACTTATTTTTTGAAAATCCATATTTTAAGTACCTATATATATTGAATACTCAAAAATATTCGGAAGATGCTTATACCTACTAGTTTCAAAATATTTTATAATATACAAACATGCAGAATAAAATAAATATAAATCAAAAATTTTAAAAATGTTTATGCGTTCATGTTATGATAAAGATTACATATGTAGTGAGCCGGTCCTGGTGAAGATGGCTCAGCACGATTTAACGACGAAGTCCACTTTGTCGTTTATCTTCTTCAGAGAGTATAGGATATTTTAAGTAAATAAACAACTCGTTTTGGAATTGAAGTTATTTATTAACTGAGACAAAGTAATATAATAATAATAATAAAGGCCTAGCCCGATGTGTTGTTAGGTATAGAACAACGCCACCGGTCTAAGCGTACTTGAGGCTTGACTATGTCTAAATCTTAATACTACCACAACCCTTTTTATATTAAACTTATCATGGGCGTAGTCCCAGAAGATACGTGTGTGTCATGGTAAACCGGAACACAAGTTTCGTGTTTACTAAGACACGATTATCGAATGCGTATTTGGATTCTAAGAATCCATAAAACTAATAAAATAAAAATACGTATATCGATTCTAAGAATTCGTATAACAAAAATATAATACTAGATCTATAAATAATATTATTGCAAACAGTATCAGCTCAAGGTAATAAAAAGATAGAGTAATAAAATAAAGTAATATGGTCGGATTACTACACATAGGTGTATAAAATATTTAAATTTAATACCTAAGTTTACCTATTTGATATTACAATAAAAAAAGTACATGCCTTTAAACATTCTCTATAAGGAAATATATTGTATACATTATATTGTAGTATAATACAACTATACTGGTCGGTTTAATATTATTTAAATATGCTTTATTTCATTTATGAACGAATACATGAGCCATGAGCGTAATGTTTATCTAAATATTGTAATTATAAATTATTTATAATATGTGTAAGTATAAAATAAAGGTTTAGCAGAACTAAAGCAGAAATAAAGTTGCCGGTGAGACGGGATAGATATATTTGTAGGTTAGACTTTCGACCAGTCTACTTCGGATACTGCAGTGTTGCAATATTAATGTCTGCTACTGTTAATAATAATTTAGTTTATTGGATTGGTTCGCGAAATCACAATTATTTTTATTACTTTATAAGTTACATTTTACACAGAAAAAACTAAAAAGAAATGAATTAATTATCTACCAATAATTATTTTCGGAATTAGGACTAAAGCATCGTCATGATTTCAGATAATTTATTATTACAATATCTAATATGATAATATTATATTATATATTTAGTAAATAGTGACACTATTATTGGGTTGTAGAAATGATCACTAAAAATTTAACGAATCAATAATGAGCGACAATATTTAATGGTCATTTTATAAATCTGATTCAGTTGCAGCTGATTGGTCCACTTAATTTTAGTGAACCATTAAATTAATCATTTTTTCTAGCACACCAATTCATATGTATATATATAATATATATACATATTATATAATATTCATTATATGCACATTTAAACTTTAGACTCATTTCATGAAAAAAATAAGCTGCACTAATCAATAATATAGGTATGGTTGATATTTAACTACACGTTATTATTTAAAATTTTATTTTTTAGTATGTTAATTACTTTTTCCCGATACACATTTTTTGTATTATATAGGTATATTCTAAATGTGTGTCTCGGAAGTATTGTGAAAGCTGATCCCGTGGCGTCATCGGTTAGGTTAAGTTACGGAAAAAAAGGTATATTATACATGTACATTTTATAACTGTGATAGTGTGATTTATTTATTTTTGGATCTGTCACTGTTCAGATAATCGTATTAACGACACGTGTATAATTTACGACACGTGTGTATAAGTGCTCCGCATCATCATCGCCAATATAGCCACGAGTTGTGGCTAGCTAATACGTCAGCAAATAAGGTTTTAGTTTTATCTGATAAAGAAATATGCTCTTACTGCAAATTTCTAAGCCAATTAACACGTGACTATTATTATTAGGCTTTCATTCTAGATTGTCTCTTGGCTCTTGGCATGACTATAGTGTGACCATTAATTTTATTTAGGTACAATTTGTAGCAAATACAATAACAATTTATATAGGTATTTTGGTATATATAACTATATATCTATATAAGGAAAACAAAAAATTCTACAGACAGAACATTACACTAACTATTTTTTAAGAATATATTGGTAACTATAATAGGATAAATTTTAATAAATTTCCCAAATGGTAATGTAATAAATACCTAAATAAATCATAACTGATGACATTATTATAGCTAAATTACAATATAATTATAAAAATAACGTATTTTTATTAATTGTTTTATTTAATTTAATATAAATTCAATAGAAATCTGAAATTATTTCATCTAACTCTCAGTTTTACATCAATATTATTTTATAAACTTTTCAATTTTCTATTACTTAAGTTTAATATATTTAGGTTATAAATTTAAAAAAAATATCTGATGCTCATTTTGTATATTGACAAAAAAACACAATAACACGAATCAAAAATATTAATTTTTAAATGTTAAATAAGAATATAATTGTCATATTAATTCAATTTAATAATTATAATTAATAATACTAGGTCTGTAAATTCAATGTATTAAACATATTATTTTGTATATACTTATTATTCTTAAACGGATTTATGTCACTTTACCACCTGGCGTCTACCATTTAATAACAATAATTTATTTATAATATATTACCCATATTATTATTATTTGTAACTCATTGTAAGCAGGGCCGGATTTACTTAAAAAGCGCCCCTAGACTAAAAAAAAACAAACGTCCTTACTCCTTGGAACATCATTTATTCAATAAGAGCTGAGAGTCCCCTTCCTTATTAATTTACTCAATTCTATGCGGTTATACAAAAATGTATACCTAATGGATTAAATTAAAATTTTTCAGTCAACATTACAATATGAACAATAATTTATATTTTCGACCTAACCAGTCGAGTTTTTGTACTTTAAACGACACTATATACTTCATTACTTTTTACTAATTTTAAAAATGGAATCCAAAGTTTACGAACATTTGAGAACAAAGTTATCGAAACGAAAAAAACTAACAGACAATTAAATTTGCAAATAGTAATTATATTATCTATAGTATTTACAAAAAAAAAATTCACCATCCACGGCTTAGCGCCCCCCAAGTCATGGCGCCCCTAGGGCCTAGTCCTAAATCCGGCCTGATTGTAAGGTTAAAAAGTTTGAAAATATTTAACACTACTTATTGCTATAATAAATTATGTTATTGTAATTTTGTTTATTTAAAAACTAATTGATATGAAAACAATTAATACTGTTTTAAATAACGATATTAATTTATTTTATGCAATACCATGGTATTCATACCTTATTGAACTGACATGTGCGTAATTTGAATAAATATTTGGAATACATTTCTGAAAATTAATTTCATCAACATCTTTTATTCAAATACAACTTGTGAAATATTGTGTATCATAAAAATTAACATAATCGTTATTCGTGTAACGTACGGTAACAATAACAAAATAAAAGTACATGCATTTACACAGCAATTATTAAAATTATAACAATAATTATCTTATCTTAATGATAAAAGAGGTTCAATATAGGTACAATAGTCAAATATAATATATTATATACATCCGTATGGAAATGTGCACAAACCAATTATAAAATGTCATAGATTTCATAAACTACACATTATTAATATAATAATGAATAATTATAGAATGTATAATTTTTAAGTCGACTTGAGTAATTTGATTGTATATAATATTATAACATAAATAAAATTATAAATACATGACATTTGTTATTTGTTAAAGAACTTTAATAATTCCACCTAAATAAATTACTAGGTAGGTATACTTCTAAAATAATAAAATGCAAAAAAATTAAGTTTTCTGCAGTGGTAATTATAAAATTACTTTTATCAAATAAAAAAATGTAAATAAAATAGTTTTTATTAGCTACGTTTTTTAATATTTTTATAATTTATTACCGTTATTGAACCAAGACCACTTTAATTTAAATAATTGTATTAGTTATATTATATAACTGTTTATCATACAGCCTGTATAAGCTTTTATATTTAGTTTTTATGATTTAATTAACATTTTTTCATAAAAAAATAAATTGTTAATTTTTTATTAAAATCAAATAAAATGTGTTAATTATATAAAAATGTCTACACGATTTTAATATAAATATAATTTTATAACCCTATTAAGATATGATATAGATATTCTAGATTTTTTAACATTATATATTAATTATAACTATAAATTATAAATATATAACTAATTTACAAAATAATTTAGCAACTTCTATAAATACGTACAAAAAGAAGTTTTACAAAACATCCTACTGATGCAAATCAACTAATTTTTTTTTTTTTTGATCACAGATAAATAACAAATAAGTTCAAAACTCGTTTTCAGTCTCATTATTTTTTTGAAAATAATATTTAAATACAACAAAATTTAGTATTATGTTGGTACCTATTTATAAACGAATTTAATTATAAATTAGTCCGCAATATATAATTTTTTAATTGACGATAATATAATTTAGCTCTTTCGTTTTATCATATTATGCTTCTTAAATTTAATGATTTTATGTAGACATTTTTCACGGTAATTGAAAAAGATTGGAATGTTTTTAAAAACTAATTTTATTTTATTTTAGCTATTGTACAATGTACATGTACCTATGCGTTTTGTTTACATGGTGGTATTATATTCAATAGAAGTTATCGATAATAATTATAATTGAATATTATAAATTTAATTATATAATTTAATTTATTCAATATTCTAAATATCTGTTTTTTGAGTTTATGGCCTTATTAAATACTTTGATATTTTATTTTTAATGTTTATGTAGGTATTTATGGTATTAAAGTAGAGTATATGGTATATACTATATATACATTATATAATTAATACAATTGACCGAATGTTTACTGAATACTAATATACATAATACATATTATATACTACCGAAGTTAGTAAATTGAGCTGTATAGTATATTAATTACATTACATTATCTTTATATACAATTTATGAGATATTTTAATACTTCAAACGGGATTCTCACTATAATTTTTATATTAATGTTTATCATAACTAATTATTAGATTCAACATTTAAAATCACCAACCGTTTTATTTTATGATTTAAATGCTTTTTAAAATAGTTAGTTATATAAAATCCACGAAAAAAGATAATTTAGATTTAAACATCAATGAAAAGAGAATAAAACAAACAGAACTGGTGCTGCTATTAGACAAATGGCATATATTGCAGATCTGGGCTGGCATGTAGAAATGGCTATAAATTCATCCCCAGACTCACTATTAGGTCCGGGATTTAGCATTTCTAAGACTGTTGTTTGTTGTGACCAAAAATTTAAAGGTAGTTGACATTCACCAGTAACATTTAGACAAGATGAAATTGGTTTGGAGACATCGTATACCGTTTTATTGATGGCAAAATGTATATGTATAAAATTGTCTTGAATCTCGTTCTCGCTGTTGAATACGAAAAAATAATATCCATCACCAGGAACCCTACATTTAAAAAATAAAACATTGTTGCAATATTATAAAATTTAAAATTTATAATTAATATATTAATGTATATAATATTAGAATTTTATTTTTTTTATAAATCCAAGTTAAATATTCGTTCAACGTATTAAAGTTTTTAATGCACGCGATTACAAATTATTGAAAAACTTAAAATTCTAAAAGAACGCCATACATTTTCTCTGCAACGTTCAGCTACGGCATTAAAGTTTTATTATTGAAAATTTAAACCATGTACAAAATTGAATTTGTGTTTTCAAAAAAATTATAAGTACCATGTTTATATTATATACTGTAAGCGTATGAATATATTAGGTATAGTAATTCCATAAATTGATAAAACATACTTATAAGTAACAGTGTTTGGATGGCTGGCTGCTTCATAATCAGGATTTTTATTCGGAGGTAAACATTTATGGTGTGGAGCTAATGGTAAGCTTAATAAAAGACCTTCGCATTCAAGAAGCATTTCTTCACTACTGGAAAATGACGACCAAAACTCGCTATGACTGCGATCCTTTATCGTATGTGTGTTGTTTTCTGTTACTTTTCCACGAACTTGAGCAATCCCATCTGGTGAAATCGGATCAGCCTGAAATAGTTATAACTTTAATAACGTTAACTTATTTTTTATTATTCTGAAGTATTCTATTATAAGTTGTGTTATGAAATGTAAAAATATACTGATAACAGTGATAACATTATTTTATTTTTATGTTTTATTTCTTTATATTTTACAATATAATTAAATGTTTTTTAAATAATATAATAATTGTTATTATCTTAAAATTGTTAAATATAGATTGTAAGTTGTAACTATGTGTAAGGCAAGCATATAAATAACTAATAATTTTTAAAAAATTTATGGCTAATGACCTAAATTTTGAAGCCGAAACTTAGTTTTCAATTTAGTTATATCTAGATGAAAATAATTATATAAACAATACAACTTGATAAATAATAAATATTGTTTAATATACGATTTAAAAATAGAAAATAAAAATGAGAATAGAAATTTGGGTATTGTATATTTTAATCATTACATTTAAAACAATAATAATAATAATTGTATTATATGTAATTATACGAAAAATGAATTTGTGTAGAATTGTTTTTCAAAAATAATCAATAATTTAATAATGTTTACTATATCCACGACGTGTTTTTAAAATGTTATTAATTCCAAAATTGATTTATGTGTTTTAAGTAAAATGTGCAAAAGTCCATTTAATTGCTTGTAATAATAAGGAGTAAATATCATTATTGTTATTTAAATTTTTTGTAATTGGAAGCATCCAACTACCTACATGTTTTATTAAACTGTACTATAGCCTAGGATGTAGACTATTGTTATAAATTATAATTTATATTTATTTATATAAACATATATAATATGTAATTAATAACTATACCTCTTCATTGGCTGCATCGTTTTGTTGGTCATGTTTAAATAATTCTTTGCTAAAGTTGTCCTGAACTTCTTTATCATTTACAGTGGACCGTTTAAATCTATTCCGATAATGCCTCAGCCTAGGACCACGCCATGATGAATCATCGTCAGCCATTGCATTTTCAATGATTTGATAAAGTCTATTTGTGTCATTCATTGGCTCATTTAGATCATTTTTAAGAACTTCTTTTAATTTGCGTAAGAGTGTCGCGCCGTCTTTTCCTTGATTTCCCAATTTTCGTAACGATTCTTCGATCAATTCTTTTGATTGAGGTATGTTATTGATTTCGTTAACGTTTGTGAATACAGGTTTAGATTTTACAGTCTGGACTACATAATCCTCGTTTTCAATTTTTTCTTTCATTTCTTTTTGGTATAAATCCTCAGCATAATCTAAGTGATGATTAGCAGTCTTACTGGATCTCTTAAAATACGTGCGGTTTACATTAGTGTCATTTGGATGATTTGTAAGATAGACCACGTCAGGAGCCATATCAGGAACAGTCATACCAGAAGTAAGTTTCCTCATAAAATTTGGAATATGTGTATCATTACCTTCTTCAGAAGATTCAAGCTCATCAAGTTCTTCACTAGAATTATCACCTATATAAGCGCATTCTTTTAAATGTTTGTGTCCCTTAATTACTATTATACTAGCTCCGGGCCACCTGTCGAAATATAATAACGATATTTTTATACATAACTTAAAATATAAATATTTTATTTTTAGAAAATTGTATAAAAAAATAAATATTTTAACGATTGTTATTATTGTATTTTGTCAATAAAAATACCATGAAATATATTTCACCTTGAGCATGTAGACACTTTTACGATTGAATCTTTTAGTAGGTAGAATCCCCAATATTCTTTAATATCGTCTTCTAATGTAATATGCCTTTCCATTTCAACAAATTCCATTTTTGGTAACATAGTTGGTTTTTCTGGTAATGAATATGCATTAAAAGTGGCATTAGTATTCACTATATGGCGCTAGAAATAATTATAATAGTTTTTAAAAAAGTAATTCTTCACAAATTAAATTCTTTATTTACTTGGCACCAAAATGTTGACATTTTTTGGTCTAATATTCTCATGTCAGTTATAGCTAAAGGATATTTATGATCAGAATAAACATGATAACGAACGTACAATGGTGCAATGACCAAAATGCCAGGCACAAGTAAACTTAAAATACAAAGTCTAGCCGCTTTTAGTGGCCCTTTAAGGCTATTAGGGTTGTCCTTTTTATAATAGACACCACCTAAAACAAAAACGTACATTTTACATTTTATTTTATTTAAATATTTTTATTGTATACAAACAAAATAATAAAATTATACTTGAAAATAATGACATATAATATTATAATGTATATTTAAAATAAGGTAATTTACATTTTGAATGACAATGAACCACGCATGCTTTACTCAATAGCTAAAAGTATTATAAAAAATATAATCTAAAATATACATATACTATTTATTTTATGATCCACGCGTTTTGGTTATTCAATGAAGTTGAATTCATAGCAGAAAAATAATAATAAATAATTGTCATCAAGGTCATTTTCAATATAATTCGTTTTAACCTTTGGTAGGACACAGCAATGAATTCAGTAGACTATACACAATTTTCGTTAATCCTTATATGGTTATATGTACGTCATAATTGGATTATTTAATTTAAACTATATAGTCTATTTACAATCAATTAACTATGTTTAATTTTTAACTTTTTGATATTTTAATAAACAAATATTAAAATTATTTTTAATATTGTAATAAAAATAATTAATACATTTTAATAACGATTCATAAAAATCAATTAATTATGCATATATATAAGTCTACATATTATAATTATATATGTATATTTAATATTATAGATGAATTAATAGATATCTTAGGTCTACATTAATTTATTCACTGATACTATATTATTGATTAGTAGTAAATAATAATAATATATAGGTAGATTATAATGCTTATAACAAAACGCATATCAATTTGTAATTTATTTTGACTATTATTTATATTGCAGGATTAAATAATAATTATATAATAAAATATAATTTGTATCGTACACTAGATGTTAAACACGCGGCACTACTGCATTTTAGTTAAATATAAACTTACGAATCAAAAGGTCGATGAACTTAAAATAAATATTAAACCTTTTAAACACAATTTAGATCTAGGTTTATACTGGATGATATTAAAGAACATTCGTTATTTCAAAAACTATATTAACGTTTTTGAAAATATTTATTTTATATAATTTTAATTCGTTACAAACAATAATTTTACTATTATGTATATTATAATTTTTTAAGTTTATTACTTTTTTTGAATGATAACATACATTTTTCATTTTTTATTTCAACGCAGAAAATCCTTCGAAGTATTTCAATACATAAAAATCGAATTTTGAACGAGTAGTTAATGAGGTAAAAATATAGATGCATGGTGTTATGCAAGGTACATGTCTTGTACTACTCAACAGTCAACTCTAATCATCACGACTTTAATAAATACTTATAACTTTAACTACCTACACCTGGTATCTAGTACTCATTCAAAATTTGATTTTTATGTATCTATATCAAAATACTCAGAATATGAAATTAAAAATTCATGTTGTTATTCAAAAATGTAAAAATAAAAAAATAGTGAAACAAGTTTTGTAATTACTTAAAGTTATGTAAAAAAAAAATATTTTTATAAGCGTTATTAGTTTTTGAAATAATGAGTGTTCTTCAGTATAAAAATCACCCTATATTATATACTTGTTAGCTATGAAAAACTATTATCATCAATTAGAAATACATAAAACTCGCGACTGGGATACAGTACTCATCGTAGTTTGTCGTCTCCCATTTTCCTTGTCAGTTGTCAATAACTATTTTATCCTAGTTATTTTATTGAGGGGTATTTGATATTTGAGACTCCCTGGCTTATACTCTATTAATTATACGATGTAAACATGTTTATCTAACCTCGAATTCAAAACTAATTTTTATATATGTACTATAATCAACCCAAGACGTTTTGTAAGTTTAAACTTGTCATAAAAATAAAAATATCTTGGTATGTATTAAAATATTAAATTGTATTTTTTTATAACAGATATGAGCTAATATGTACAGAGTGATCCAGTGTATTATTTTGTTTGTAATACTTAATACCTATCTGTAAATAATATTTTCTCTCTTTTTTCAGTAACATACAATTATTTATGCGTTATTTCAAAATATTCATATTGCCTATTTATTTATTTGTACTGTTAAATCAAAAATGTATCATAATGATAATATAATCACTCCATGCATATTTCATGTAAGTAAAAATCGATGTGTCCATTTTATTTATTGTCTACTATTATAAATTTACTAGCTTGAATACAAATCATAACATTTAATTTTTTTTTTGTATGTAACATCAGTTATCAAGTTACATATTATTATGAATATATTTATATGATATGGTCAATATCTATGATAATAAATATACGGTATTATAGAGATTTAAGGTATAATATGTTATTAAAGTTTTAATACCTTATTTCAAATTTATTTAGTTGTATAAAAATCAACGTAAACTTCTTTATTATGTTTCACAATTCATATTAGTATATAACAAATTATAAATAATAAAAACTATAAACTTGTTAAAAACTTCAATACCATCTTATTCATAGATAGAAGCTGCTGATGCTTTGAGTCTAAAAATAATTTTACGAATTATAATAAGTGACTAAAAAGAAAATTTATAAATAATACCTATTAGGTATATATTATTATCAATGTATAATTTATGAATTTTAAAAGTATTGAATTTTTAATACTATAGGCTATAGCAATTTTATATCAATACATTATTTTTCAATAATGATTAGGCAGATTTCAGAATATTATATAAGTATAGGCAGTATAGCAGCTGCCAGCTGGTATAGTATATATAACTAAATATTTTGTATTAATTATTTGGATGTTTTACTGATATGTATGATCATGAAATCAATTTTGTTGACCTAGTTTCTACAAAATATGACCACCATTAATAATATTTTTATGTTTATTAATTTTAATAATACTTCTAGTAAACATACATACTATGTACATATTTAACACAACTAACACCACTGTATGTCCACAATAAATGAGCTTATATAATATGATTAGTTTGATTTCTGTGGCCGGACTCTTACTAGTGTTGACCGTGTTCATTGGTTTCTACTGTTTCTATTGTTTCTACGAAATTATTTACTAACGAGTAACGAACATACTATGTTTGACGTCGGACAAAAATTATTGAACTTAGAAATTGACATCAATTTTATCAATCCGATAAAAAAGGCAATGGCCCCGTAGTAGTGGGTTTTGAGTATGCCATATGTTGTTATCGTAATTCTAACGATTCGTTTATTTGAGTGCCGAGTAGTATGATTATGGCCTATGGGACTTCTCAACTAGTACGACATTGTGCACCGCTGAGTGTAAATGATAGTGGAGATGACGAAGAAAAAACGATAAAAAAAAATAACAGGCCATACCTGGTCAAATGACGAAGGAATGAAATGAATAATTAAATAATTGATAGGTAAATCAGTTAATCCTATGCAGTTATAACGGAGAATTGTTTGAATTCGCATTATTGTATTTCGCCATCGCCGATGAAATAATAATGTTTATCACAGTGATTACCTAACAGTATAAAGGCTTAAGACCCTGTCCCGTATATGTACAACGACGTAACGTTATAAAGTCTTGTTTCCTTGTAATTGACGTTTAATGTATTGTATGTATATACTGATTACAAAGTTTAAATAATGGCTGTTATTTGTTTGCACATATTCTTAAATGTTCTTGATAGGAGTATGATGATCTCTTGACTTTTTGCGATCGGTTATAATAAAAAAAAAGTCAAGTTGAAACAAATAAAAAAGTAAATTGATACTGATAGCGCAAACGTATATGCAGTGCAAATTTCTTTTAACTGTATAATATTATATTGAAAGTGTCAGATGTATAAATGAGAAAAAATGTAGTACATTTTAATATAAATATTCAATAATGTAGATAGACTACGAATATATGGTACCTATATTAGCTATATTAATACATAATATAAATGTATTATAATGTGGCAAGGTGTTAATTATTTTATCACACACTTTTAAATTACACTCTAAGTATTTAGTTAAATGAAAACATTTAACAATCGTATAAAATAAACTCAAATTTCAGATAACAATATTTACATACGTCTACAGATTTGTCCCATGAGAGCTATGTGATTTAATAAATGAAAAATTGTAAATACAACTATTACAACATATTATATGAATACCCTGTTTTTACGTAGTAATTTATACAATAATTATGGATACTTATGGAATGCACTGAACAAAGTAAAACGTGGCTTTGATATTGTTTACATGGCAAATTAATGTAACTTTAGGTATAATTATCTACCCTTATATATTACAATGATAAAATTATATTTTTTCCTCGGTTATCAGATTATCTTATCAAATATATATATATAATTTTTATATATATATATATTATATATATATATGATTAAAATATTGTTATTTTTTTTGTTAAGTTTATTTAAGTAGTAAATTTCAAAATTGTTATTTTATGGTTGAAATGTAGATAATAAACAAAAAAAATTATGTATAAAATAAATTATTATTCTATATTTTAAAGTAAAAATTAAATAAAAATAAGTAGTAAAAAATATAGACAAGCAATACATGTTATTATCCATTTGACTATATTCTATATCTGAGAATTAAATAAAATAGACAGCTCAGTAAAGAATAAATAAGATATAATTGTTTTAAAAATAATAATATGATAAATAACTAAAATTGTTATGAACATTTTAATGTATATTACTATAATAGTACCATATCAGCTATATAGCGGAATCGTAAAAAATTAAAATTTATTTACCAGAAAATAAACACGCAAGTTTGCAAACAATAGTAAGTATATTAGATAAATTTCTAATCTTTTATAAAAAGAATGTTAAAATTATAAACAAACAAAATAATATGTTTGTTACCTAAACTAGAGTAAGAATATTACTCACCTAATTTTTATATTATACTAGTATATAATTTTATATGTTCTGAATGATGCGATGAATGTATATTAATTGCCTGATTGATTTTACAATGAAGTTATTAGTTAATGATATTAGGTATATGTTTTTTTTCGTCTATCATCTCGTTTTAGACCACTAAAAATTTTTAAATCTTCAACTTGGAGGGTTATTTTTGATACCTAATATGATCTATTTGATAATTATTTAAGGTGTCAAAAGTAAAATAGAAAAAACCTTTTGGTATTAATATTAATAACTTAAAATTTATTCCTATATACTATATAGTAATAAAGATTGATATCTACACAGTCTTTACTCAAAATAATTTTTCATGTTTAATGATTTATCATTGAATTAAAATTTAAGATTATTGAAAGTAATAAATTATTGTCTTTGTGCGTGTACCATACCTATAATAGGGATTTAAATATTGTGTAATATTACTAACGTATCAATTGATCTGATAAGAATTCTGAAAACAGATCGTAAAATGTATCAAGATTGACTTTCTCAAATATGAATATGCTAAATTTTTAATTTCTAACTTTTTAGTATTTACTATTTATAAGAGGATACAATCAACAATGTGGGAAAATATATTTCAAGAAGACTTGACGACAAATTTAAATCTGTTTTCAGAAATTTTACCACAGGACCCAACAAATACGTTGGAAATAAAACACATCTCGCAATTCTAAATTCATATGTTCTTTGTTGAACAAAGATAGAAAATCATAGCTTTCCATTTCCATAATTTAAACGTTAATTACAATGGCGTGTTCAATAACTAGGTACTAACATTCAAAACCTGAAGAATGACTTCCCTAGTTTTCTAATCATCTATTGAGTACTGATTACGTGAACATAATCATGTTAATAAAGAATTTCATAAAAAATAAATTAAAAAAAAGCGGGTAAGTGAGTATCGCTCTGCTGTACATTAGGGGGTGGGATGGACCTTGGACTAGGGAAGGTTAAATTTGAATGCAATGATAGGTATCATTGTATACGAAAAACGATTCTGAACGGAGATGATTTGTCAGTCTAGGATATATTATACATAAATATTGTAATATATTCTACTTTGAAACTAATTCAAACATTTAAGTAAAAGTTTCAAGATCTTACGTTTAGTAATTTTTTAAAAATAACAAAAATCGAAAATTATTTATTAGTAAAAAGTTATTTTACACGTGTATTTTTGATTTCAAATTAAAATTAAAACTTTAAACACACGTGAAATTTTTTCAATTGAACAATCCTCAAACTTTTTTATAATTATTCTAAGCTTAACTTATGGACAGCATAGTATTAAATTTTCAATTCTTAGCTTTTGATAGAAAAATATTTATAAATTTTTAACTACCAAATAGTGAAAAGTATTCATGATTTTGACGAATTTTTGTCAATATTTGAACTTCAAATGCTAATAAAAAAAAATTGTGCCTATGTATTTTTATAATTTTTGAATCAGAGTTAGAACAAGTTATGTGGACCCTTCAATTAAATTTTCAAGTAATTTGTCCCAGCTAAATTTTTTTTATCAACATTTAAAAAATAAAAATAAAAAAATATTGAAAATTTCAAATCCCTATAAATAGCTCAAAAAAAGTCAAAATGTTTTGAAAATCGAATCACGTAAAGAAAATGGCAATCTAAATAACTGGTAAAATTTTAAAGTATTTACGACTTATACTGTTTGAATAACAACAAATATAAAAAATCGTTTTAGGCTAAACCGTTATTTAACGCGGTTTTGTAAAAATTTAAATTTCAAACACTCATAAAAATTTTTTGTCTGAATCCGGTAGAGTTTTTATTTTAGATAATTGAAGTAAAATGTATGGAGAACCTTGTATAAAATTTTCAAAACTTAGTTATAAAAGAAAAAAATTTTACGATTTTTCAACCACAAAATTACTTGCCAATTTTCGCAATTTTGACACATTTCATATAAATTTGAACTTTAAGCAGTTATAAAAAAAAATTGTGACTAACGATTTCGGATTTTTTTTTATCACTTTAAGAACAACTTATAAGAATCCTTGTATTAAATTTTCAAGATTTTCTGGCCGGCCAAAAAATTTTTATCGTTATTTTAAAAAAAAATACTAAAAAAAATTTAAAATTTCAATTGTCTATAAATAGCTCAAAAAAAGTCAAAATTCTTTGAAAATGTAACTGTGTATGGAGAACGCTAATATAAACATTTGGTGAAAATTTCAAGTATTTACATCTATTAGTTTTTGAGTTATAGCAAAATAAAAAATTCGATTTGGGCGAAAACTGGTTTTGCGTAAAAATTCCCGTTTTTCCGTCATTTTTTTAGGGTTTTTCCCGACTCATTTAAAAAATATTGAAAATTTTTAACTTTTGACCCCCCAAAGTACCAACTAGATCCGATTTCCTTTTCAAAGAGGGGCAGAAGTTAAAAATCGAAGCATTTTTACTGCCCCAAATGTTGTCGACAGACACAAAAACAAAAAAAAAAAAAAAAACACACATCATTGTAAAATCAATACATTCATCACTCCGTTCAGAATCTAATATAGGATAAAAAAAGCAATTTATCGTATTCTTCTTGTAAGTACCTAGTAGTTTTTTCAGTAGCTTTATACTAAAGCTCTCAGATTTGATCAGTTTCACGTAATCATTTAGTTTTAGTTCATATGTACCTATTTAAAATTAAAAATTTGTTAATTATTAGTACATATTTATTTCACGTATATATATTTAAAATGTACCTAATACTTATTAAAGTATTAATTTATAGTATGATATAAAAATATATTTATGTTGATAGTTATCGTAAAAAACTAAAAATATCTGTACCTACTATTCTAAAAATAAATGTTCCATAAGAAATACTATTGTAAAAGGGCAAGACGGGTGGAGCAACTGTTTTTGGTTCAAAATAAATAATAAAATAACTGATCACTAATCACTGCTGTAGGTATAGAAACTAGAAACTATTGAAATATGTAGTATATTCTTCTAAACATTCTAAATGTATTTAAATACAATTCTAGGTATAATAATAAACGCGTGTATTAATACAAAATTTACGAAATCACGTGAATTTAACTACACATGAATTAGAGACCTCCGCCTTAAATTGTTTTACATATTATTTTTATTAATATATTTTTTTTATTATTAAAAAAGTTTGCTAAATGGCATTGGAAATTATATTTTTAATAATTATTAATAAATCAACAAGAACATTTTTTTATAATTTTCTGCGCTTAAGGATAGCAAAACTGCAGATAATATGTACCATTGTGAATCATATTTTTATAATTTAAACACATATCCTGTTAGTCCATATATATTAGTCTATTTTGTGTGATAAATAAATACTTTGAATATTTAATTTTTTTTAATGATTATTATAATAACAAAAAAATAAAATAATAATAATTGTTATTGAGATGATTAAACACCTCAGTCATAATTTATATTAATCTATCAAGTAACAATATAATCAAATACCAAATATTTTAACAATAATTCCTACAGAATGTTTTTGTTTCTATTCACATAACATATGCTGCTATATTCTGATAAAAAATTATGTATGCCTTACTGTCTTTCGAGGTCGAGACGGTCGAGTAAAGCCAAATCACATTTATGTGTAAAAACATATATGTATTTCAGCGCTTATGATTTGTTTACTACTTTTTAGTTATCAGTTTATCTGATGAGTACTCTTAATTAACGTAATCTTTGTATCGTAATTACTTTGATTTATTTTTCTGACAATTGCAAAAACTAAATGATATAATGTAAATTCATAATAATTACAATGTAAAGTCATTATACTCACATAAATAGTCAACTTACTATAAATTATAATCACTTATAACTATTCCGAAAAATGGTTATAATATTTCCAATACAAAAACTTATTAATATTTATATCTTCTGTACTAATTATTATAAAATATTCATAATTACCTATAGTATATTAGTATAATAATTTAAATTTTTAAAATTCAATAAAATTGCGTAATATAATATATTATTTACTTATGTACACGTAATAAAATGAAGTTTGTAATTAAATTAAATTAGATTTAATATAGATTAAAATATTTTGTTTTTTTATTATGCTTGTATAATTAATCTATATAAATTATAAACTATAGATAATCAATTGTTTTTATAGTAAAATTATGGCACAATTTTTAATCAAATTTATTAATGTTATTAAGTATAATTTTTCTGACTAGTGACTACGACTTTTATTTATACAGTATTAAGTATTTAAGTACTTATAACCAAGATTTTAAATATTTATTAACAATATTAAAATAATAATACTTATATAATAAGTTAATAAATATGTATTACACTTTAATTATAATGTTACCTATATAATTTACTAATCACTATATGGTACATTCTGTATGCTTCCTTTATATTAGTTATGGTAGGTATATATTATTTGATATTATATATGATTTATTCTACAATAAATTATAATTGTTAGTTTTCTGCAATACAAATTATATATATACTGTACATATAAATAGTTAAAAAAATATCATATGCTCAAATAACATTTATAATCATTAAAGAATATATAATATGTATGTATAATGTATATATATATTATTATATTTTTTATCCTAGAAATTGAGCACCGAAATATATTGATATTGGCTTTAGTCCAAGTATACGTTTAGAATAAAACAAAATATGTACGTAGCAACTTAACACATTAAATAAAAAATTACTAATTCAATCAAGTAAAACAAAAAAATATATTATTTGTATTGTATGCTAATACAATTGCATTGTATATAAATATATATAATAATATAGATAATATTCTGTATAATAAATACAAAATAAAAATAGGTAATGAACTAATAACTAATAACTAATGACTAACAAGAAATCGCAACATTTAAACTTAAAAAATGATGGGTAATAGAAAATGTTTTGAAAAAATTCAGTATAGTCGGTATCATCATATTATAATATTACAAGCTATTAATTTGAAACCGTAATTACAAGAAACTGAATAATATTTAGGACTTATTTGAATAGCAAAATAACTGTTATTACTTACTGTTATGTATATATTTTAGTAATGGAAATAATTTATAGTTATGAAATATTTTTATTTAATAATTATGTTCTAACGATTAAAAAATAATAATTTATGATAAACATATTTTTTAAATGCCATAAGACTTATTTAATTTAAAATCTTTAATATTAAACAATGACTTAGAAATATTTACATATAAAAAAATTAAAAGCTCTAACAATAATTAAAATAATAATTAAAAAAGGTGTAATTTCGTTAACTATCTAAGACATAAATAATAAATGTTAGTAATGTAACTTAACTACTTATATATAAGATACTTTTAAAATGTTTTTATTCATATGTACTCGTATATTATTATATATTACTTATATTATGTAGAACCTAAATAACATAATAGATAATATGGTATATCAACTTAGAATTTTATAAATATTTATTTATTTCAAAATTGAATTATAAATTATGATAATTGTTTTTTATGATCAACATGATTATGTTACTATATCGACCCACGTACTGGTTCACATGGGATTAAAAGTTGCTTAATAAATACCTAATGTCTATTTTCACAAAATCTTAATACCGGTATTTTATTATTATTATTTTTTCTATAGTTTTATCATTTATTGAACGTTCTTTTTATCCTACAAATTTTAACTTATTAAATATAGTAGGGATACTCATTAATTTTTAATGTAAAATCAAGTTTTTTTCGAAACAGCGTTTGTTCTTTTTCGACATTCTATAGGTATTTATTGCAAATGGTTGACATGTATACATAGTATACATAGGAATACGTGATTATTAATAAAAACATATTATTACTGTTTTCTTTAGAAAAAAAAATAAGCACAAAAATAAACTATACAATACAGTACAGATAATAACTACCTATATATATTACCTATATAGTTATAATTAAAATATTAAATTAATATATACTAATTCGTTTACCTTTTCTTTTTTTACATAGGATCATTATGAAAATCACTCCCGCGTAAAAATATTTTTCACAAAACACTATTAATATCTTTTATTTATAATGCCACTTAAAGTAATTTATAGTGTTTGTTTCAGAATGTACACACTTTAAAAACTTGAAATACTTTTAAACTTTAAAATGTTGTAATATCATAATCGTAATCTTTTCGTTCTGAAAACAGCGGGAATACTAATGTAGACTCACTGTTATTCAACACTCAGACTTCCGAATTTTATTAAATCTATTGCGTTTTATAATAAAATGGATACGCACTCTATTGGTGAACGTTGTTAATTTATTCATTCATCTATCGTAACTCGAATGGCTAAATAATACTATAAATATGTATAATGTTAAAACAGAAGTGCATTTGATAATTTTTGAATACAATGATATCTGTAGTTATTATAAATTAAAATATTATTGAGTACCTACCCATCATAGATATAATATTAAAGATTTTTAAAAAATTTTTAAATAAACAATAATTCTAGTATACTATAGGATATATAAAATATAACCTTATATAGAATTAAAGATTTATAATAAAATTTCTTATTCTGCGAAATATTACGCCTACTTTATTTTATTATTAGGTATTCTGTATATATAGCTACAAATGTCCTGAACCTCTGCAGGCTCTCTTTTTTCATAATTCATAACCAGGGGTTAAAGTGAGGGGGGACGCAGGAGGACTCAGTCCCCTTACCTCTGACAGCGGTTAAAAAGCGTCCCCTTTAACAAATTAGGATTTTATATATTAGACATTATACATAAAATTATATATGGAACGCTTAAAACTATATGGAGACATTAGTCCCCTCTGGAATTGTTTCCCACTTTAACCCCTGTTCATAACTCATAAGATTTAATAAAAATATCTGATAATGGTAATTAACAATTTTCTACTATATATCACTAAGTGTCTACATCTACTATATATTTACCTATATTTCAAGTGTTTTAAGTTCCATTATCCGGTGATCGTCTTAACAGCAAATTCATCCTTCATAACTGCACATTTTACACCTTTCAAATCGCTCAATACAGTACACGTGTATTCTATTATTAAAAAGGGAAATTTGATAGGTAGATAGTTCAAAACCGCACACATTTGATTGACAGTCAAAAATTAAACAATAAAATCATAAAATTGTTTTTCATCTGGTCAAGTAGCCATAATCTCCACAAACACCTTAGGAATCAAATATGATGGGAAATAAAGCAAACTAAAAAAAAAGTCTTAACCGTAATCCAGGTTGTAAATGTTTATTATTGTAATTTTTTTTCTAAGATTTGAATAGAACTGATTTTTCTGTATAATCCAGAGAGTTTTATTTTTATGATGAATTTGTGATCTTGATTAAGAGGACGCCATACCCGCATGTGTTGTCTCTATCTTACTAACGTACATCATAACAAATTTTCGTTCAGTAGAATAAATTTTGTGACGTTAGCTTTAATATTAGAGTAAATTTACCTATTATCAAATTTAAAGGTAAGAATATTATCTAGACAATGACATATGCTTTTAATGATATTATTATTTTAAAGTGAGTTACAGCTGTGTAAAATATAACAACTTTAAAATGTTCATAACTCACTTTAAAATGATAATATCAATAAAAGCATATATGTCATTGTCTAGATAATATTCTTACCTTTAAATTTGATAATTGGTAAATTTACTCTAATATTAAAGCTAACGTCACAAAATGTATTCTACTGAACGAAAATTTGTTATGATGTACGTTAGTAAGACAGAGACAACACATACGGGTATGGGCGTATGGCGTCCTCTTAAATATGATTAACTTTTGTGCGGTACTAAACGATTATGTTATTTTAGATAAATGTATATGTGTGTAATGTAATGTATATTCATATACGCATATCAATGTGTGCGGTATTGAATGTCTTGATTTAGGGAAAATATGCAGAATTAAGGTATAAAAGTGTGCGGTTTTGAACGACGAGATTTTTTTAAAAGTGTGCGTTAACGACGCCCCCTATTATTTCACTGTTTTCATTTTGAAAATTCATTAAATGTAAAATAGAACTTCTAAAATCTAAAAAAATACAGTTTAAGAATACTAAAATGTATCAACATTTTGAAATAAAATATTTTATTAAAATAACAAAAATGTACAAATTATTTTTTAGTTAAAAATGTATAAAATTTAATTTTAATAGCTAAAGATTTGATAAAAGGTTCCTCATAAGTTATTTTTATACAGCAAATTAAAAATCTAAATACATATGCGTAATTTAAAAATATTTTTCGCAGGAATATGAAACTTTTTTCCATTACTTTTATATACGTATATTATTATTTACTATGTATACAATGAAATTTTCAAAATATATAGATTCATTTTAAACTATTTATACCATGAATCATCATATTATTTAACACTACTTTACGAAATAAGATAATAACATTAATGTATGTCATAATAGTATGATATACATATGATACCTACTAGAAAATAATTATTATATACATGTGACATTTTTGCCAAAAAGTAGTTTAATTAAGCGTATTAGTAGTAGGAAAACAAATTATTAACAATTAATATTAATAGCATTAAATTATAAAATATTTTTAGAAATAGAAGATGTAGAAATATCATCTTTGCGCAGTCAGAATCATTTTTGGTATGCAATGATTTAAAATTAACATTTTATAAATTACCTATAATAATCTGCTCAATGACGAAATAAATTACCTACTATACAGCAGAACGACTCCTTTGAGTTTTGTTTTTAAATTGCTTCTTACTATTTTTTAGAAAAAATTTTTGAATTAGTAGTATTTTATAATTTTACTACTTGAGGATCGAAATTATTAACTTTTAATTATTATTTAAATTGACAATCTATAATTTTAAGTTCAAGTAGAATATTTATCTAGCCTTTTTAATACATGCATAAATCAATTATTTTATGATATTGATGACGGTCTATTAAAAAAACCTATTGAAGTCATGATGGGAAGAGTAATGAAGGGTAGGTAATTAATCTATGAATAGATAAGAATTGTTCACTCCTCTCAAATCCTCTATAGAAACTTTAAATTATATTAATCATTTATTAGCTAGTATTTATAAACCATTTGACGATATTAGATTTATGTCCATATTAAATAGACATTTTCAGATAAATATTTAAGTGTTTTATGTAGTTAGTTGTATTAGTTTAAATTATAATAATTAATTATTTTTTTTATATATATAAAAATACTTATAACATTTATTGTTTTTATTTTAACATGAAAAATTTGTAGGTATAAAGTTAACTTTACATATTTATTTTAGTTAAATAAATTATTATCCTATTATATAAGTATCTACCTAAATATAACATCGAAGATCTGTACTTATATTATCTTATATCAACATTTTAAATTTAAATTTTATTTTATTTTACAATTTAATGTTTATAGCTTATATTTTAAGTACATAATTTATAATTAAATATTTTGTGTTAAATATCCAAAATATCTCGTAAATATTAATATTTTTAATATGATTAAACGATTTAGATATAGCAGCAGTTCATTGCATCATAACTCAATTTGTGTGGAGAAGAAAATAATAAAAAAGTGAGAATATGATACGTATATCCGCGGATGGCTCAATCTAGATACTGCAAGTTTCCTTCCGCCACTCAAAATCTATATCAAGTATCAACATAGAAAATATTTTAATAATTTAATCATAAATCTAATACTAAGGTATTTTATCAATTTATCTCATAGCCAATAATTGCAAAGTACTAACCACAGATGTCTATATTATAGTATAATATAGGCATCTGTAGTACTAATTAACCGCGCGTACAACTTTTAGAAGGTGCCTTAAATTAAAATTTTAAGAAATCGGTTACTTAAGTGTTATGTTCCGAATAATTGGACTCTATTATTTTAGATTCTGAAAGGAATTATTTTATAATAATGCTCTTTTTTTCTGTCTGCTATCACCTTTGAGACAATAAGAATGTTTTGATTTTTAACTTTGGACTTTAGAGGTAGCATCTAGTAAAAATTTAGTTATTAGTACTTTGAGGGGTTAAGAGTAAAAAGTTATTAGTGTTCTTCAAAATAATTAGAAAAAAGCGGGTAAGTGAGTATCGCTCTGCTGTATATTAGGGGGTGGGGGTGGACCTCAGACTATGGCCGGTAGGTTAAATTTGAATGCAATGAGGTATCATTGTATACGAAAAACGATTCTGAACGAAGATGATTTGTCAGTTTAGGATATATTATATTTAAATATTGTCATATATTCTATTTTGAAACAAATAGTATAGTTACTATATTATGTTACTATATAGTTACTTTATAGTATCTGTTAATTAATAAAAAAAGTATTTGGCAACATACGCATAATGAGAGTATGAAATTTAATTTAAATTTTGACATATTTCGTATAAATTCGAACTTTAAGCACTTATAAAAAAAAATTGTGACTAACGATTTTGGATTTTTTTTTATCACTATAAGAAAAACTTATAAGAAACCTTGTATTAAATTTTCAAGATTTTCTGGTCACCCAAAAAATTTTTATCGGCATTTAAAGAAAACTTAGAAAAGTCGAAAACTGTAAAGAGATAACCATAATATAAACATTTGGTGAAAATTTCAAGTATTTACAATGATTCGTTTTTGAGTTACAGCAAAATCAAAAAATCGATTTTTTTGAAAACTATTTGAAAATGTTTACTTTTGACCCCCCAAAGTACCAACAAGATGAATTTTCCTATTCAAAGAGAGGCTGAAGTAAAAAATCGGAGCATTATTACTGCTCCAAATGTTGTCGTCAGACACAAAAAAAAAAAAACACATCATTGTAAAAGCAATACATTCTTCACTCCGTTCGGAATCTAAAAAACAAAAATTAATTTTTAAAAAATGGAAATTTTGACTAGGCCATGGAATTTTTTCCATGATCATTATATATATTTACATTATTTTACGATATGGTATATTGACTCAAAAGTAAATAGGTAATATAATAAATGCAATTTTCTTGGCAAAAATTAAATCAACCTACATCAATAATAATAGTAAAATAAATTATTTTTTTTTGCAATTTCTTAAAATATACCCACTTAATGATATAGGTACGTTGTTAGACCTCTTTGCTCAGAATCATTTTTCGTATCAAATTATATTATTTATCATTGAATAAAAATTTAACAGATCATAAATTATAGTTACCCACTCAATACCTGATCTAATACAGCAGATACACTTACTCGCCTTTTTAATAATAAAGTAAATTGATCTATTGTCATTTGTCAAATTTAAAGTCTCTATTATCTAGGCATTTACACCGTATATTATATTAAATATTGTAGTGCTTAATAAGATTAAAATTTCAAAATAAAACATACGAGATAGATAATAGACATTTCTTTAAATTCAATAATAGATCGATTTACTCTAATATTAAAATAATTATTATGAAAGTAAAATTTGCTATTTCTACGTTTGTAAGAAAGAAATAATTTTTGCGGGGCTGTTGATATATCTAATGCCTTCTTAAGTCTTAATTAGAAATATTATGTCTTATTTTCTATGTATTAGTAAATAATAAGTGCAATGTTTAAGGTTGGAATAAATTTTAAAAATCTGCTTGTGTGCATAGAAGCCCCGTCCTCTACAGGAGCCCCCTGCCTTAAATATGACACGTTTACAGGGATAATATAGATAAAATCTTTTCTAATTGTATAGATATTAATAAGTTCTTGAACCTCTTATTCTCTCAACAAATATGTGTAATTAATGTGTTGAATTATTGTTGGATTTGGATATTATTATTGATGAGCGGTTATCGTTTGCGCATGCATTGCTCATAGTCACCTACTCCAAATATCGTACATAATTTGCGCATCAACATATTTTGAACAATAAAAGGAGAAGAAAATTCAATAATATTGTTTTAACTTGCGTATATTAAAAATAAATATATATAATATAATATATAAATAATAAAAACTATAATACACTAATATTAAAGTAGGTATCTAATGGTTTATTATAATATGTATGTATCGTTTTAATTACAGGATTTAAAAGTTAATACGTATTATTTTGATAAGTTATTGTCTATAGTAATCTACAATCTAATTTAATACTATACGTTTTCGAAAAAATTCATGAGTCACCCGTACACTTCAATTGTTTAATTTCATCATATTATATTTCTGCTATATATTTTTAAACAGGAATTTGAAAATTAAATATTTCAAATGTAAAGCTGATAGAGTTAGAAAATAACTTGTGCTTTTGGCTAAACCTAATATTTTCTAGTTCTATTGTCAAATTATACGCATATAATGTACGAACATTTTACATAGGGTAAACGGGTGATGCACTGATGCGAAACGATATGTCAACGCCCTTATGGATATTACTTATATTTAGGAAAAGTGGGTTGGGGCCTTACGCAGTGGCGAAGCGTCATAGGAGACAATGAGACAACGTCTACCCACTAAGAAATTAGAAAACAGGACAAATAATTTTGTTTAATAAAATATTTACAAATTTTAACGTCATTTATATTATAAAAATGATATATGTTTTAATATTTGTTTTTTACAGTAATAGTTATAGTCTATAAGAAATAAGAATTATTAAAATAGATTAGATTTGCGCGATACGGCCGTGCGGGTCATTCCAAATATTATAATATTATTATATCAAATCCCAATTATGGGTGCGCGGGTACAGGGGGGATTTTAATGTAAGTGGGGTTTACTATCTTCGCTATGAGACACGTCTTGCTATTCGGATTTCTTCAATTATTGACATCGCCATCGCCTTGTCACGCCATCGTCCCGTGTAAATCGCTATTACTGATAGCCGATAGGTACCTACGTGTTTCTTAAAATTGTTGTTTTTATATTGTAGTTTGTTCTCATGGCTGATGATTTAATTTATGTCATTTTTAACGATGGAATTCTTAATTACTCATACGAAAAAAATGTATTATCAAACAAGTAAAATAAAAAGGGAGGAATCTAAACGTATTAGTGTCATTTTATAATGTCTCCCTAACTAAAAATTTAAGCTTCGCCACTACGGCTATATGTCTATGATCTACTGATCTAAGCTAAAATTTGAATACATAGGGTACATAATCCTTGTCCCATACATATAGGATATTATTATATTACTATACTCAATTACTCAATAAAATCTCTACTAATAAAGAATTTTTATAAAAATTGAAATATTACTTTAATATTTTATTTTATGCCATGATAGTCTCTATAAGAATAATAGCGTAGATAAATGAGTCCCCCCAATATCCCCATTTTCTTTTCGGTCCAAAGATTTCGTTGTTGTTTAGTTTAACTATTAAACATTTTCGCTTTGCTAAAAATATAAAATATATTATTTTAAACTATAACAGTTTGGAACAAGTCCAGTGGCGTAGCCAGGGAGGGGTTTTGGGTGTTGACCCCCTCCCCCTTCGGCCGTATTTTTATCAAAAATATAATGTTTATAATATAGAAATACAATCATTTATTCGTGGTTAAATGTATTCTGTTATGCCGTATTCACGTTATCGACTGCACTGGTGATAAATGATAATAATCATTATCATTCAATTATTTTATTATTTCAAAACGGTTGTAGATTTATTTTATTATATTACTAAACCCCCCCCTAAAAAAAATTCTGGCTACGCCACTGGGAACAATTAAAACACATATTATATATATTCAATAGTTATTAAAAATAAATCAGTAAGTATCTTACGTTTGTTTTTATTTATTTTCATTCCTCTTAAAATATATACCTATTGTGTTTTCTATGGCTTTAATAAAAACCTATTCTACATTCGATAATTATTTGACATTTCCTCTATTTAAAAGGAAATGATTATGTGTTCAATTTTTTATTTTTGCATACTCGGACAGTTGGGCATAATTTAGATAAAATCCATAGTATATAAATTTATTTAAAATTTTTTTTCTATTTTTATAATACAAAAAACAAATAAGATAATAAATTGTAGTATGTTTATTATATATAGGTAGTGTTATTAATAGGGCTCGGAACTTAATGCACTAAAAAAGTATTAAATATGTATGCACTTACGTGCATAAAAAGTACAAATATGCTCTAAAAATATGCACTTATATTTTATTTTTTTATATAAAATTATTATTGGCAGAAATATTTTATAAAATATTATAAACATGAAAAAGCAAAACAAAAAAAATAATTCTGATTTTTAATTTTCAATAATAATTTTAAAAAAAAAAATGCGATACAAGAATATCTAATAATATCTCTCAATATTAATGTATTTATTTTTTTATTTACAAATTTTCATAGTAAATCTTCATAAATTATAAAATATGCTCTAAAAAATTTTTAAAATTAAGAAATATGCTCTAAAATCAAAAAATCACTAAATATGCAAAAATATGCACTATAAACTTTTGATATGTTTTTCGTAGTGTCTTAGAACAAATTTTAAGCTCACTTAGCAATAAATCTAACGGTTTACAAAAAACATGCAAATGCAACAACTTCCGAGCCCTAGACTTATTATATTATTATGATAAATATTATTAACTACGTTTTTACGTTTATACTTGTATCAAGGTAACTATTCTAATAACAGATTATTTTAATCAAATTATGGTACTGTTATTTAAATTTAATAAATCTAATATGAAAAAATCCTTCTTAAAAAATGTATTAATTTAAACTTTATTAATTAGTTAATATTAATATTTATTACATAGATATTATTGTCTTAAATCTATTGTCCGTAAAGGGCCGTATATAGTCTATAGGTTAGATGATTATCATATCTATCATGATTTACGATGCTATGACAACATATGAGGTATTAAGTGCAATGAATTAATGTGTAAAATTAATTTATTTATTTAATCAAAATAAAAAAAATTACCTTATTGTTAATAAAAAGCATAATTACAATCATATTATTTAATACTTTTTACAGTAAGTTATTAGTAAAGACCGGATTTTTGTGCAGCTAACAACTAAAAAACGTGCAATTAAAATGTTGAAATGTGCAAAATTGTGCAAAAACAAAATTTTACTATAGCCTATAGGTACTTCAAATTTTATTTTTCACTTTTTTTTTATTATATTATTATTTATTAGTATTGGCATTAACTATCATATTAAAATATAAAATTAAAAAAAAATAATAATTTAATTCTGGATATTTTTCGATCCAACACTTTATTTTAGAACAATGACTACTACCAATTTTTGGCATTTTAAATTAAATAATTTCAAGTAATAAGTATCAACTATAAAAGACGTATAAAATATGAGTTGACTACGGCTGCTGCGGATAGACTATAGTACTGTATGTGTGTATGTAATCGATAATCTAATAACTACCGTAGTAGTTATTATCTTAATTACATCGTATTATATCGAATATCGATAAATATATATATATAATTATTTTATTATAAAAGTCCAATACTTCATATCACAAATAATATAAAAAATATTTGTATAAAAGTACATTTTTATAAAAAAAAAACCAAAACGTGCAATTGTGTGCAAAAACCCCAAAACGTGCAATTTTGTGCAACATAAATCTTTCTTTAAATTAATCTACATCTCTTGATTTGGATTTGTAGCTTGTTTCTATAGAATTAAGAACATGCGATAAAAAGATGCAATTGCACGGAAATCCGGTCTTTAGTTATTAGTTTTTAAAACTACAGTAAGTACCTAATTTTATTTTTTGTCATATTATTAATACCTAATTTAAATACAATTATTTCAATTAACCAACGATTTATTTTATGATTTGTACGACGATATTTTTATTTGTATTTTTTATACATTTAATTTTATAAAATTTAATTTTCAAATATTATTTATTTTATTCGTTTATTGTTTTAACTATATAATTAAATTTGCTATATTATTTTTTTAATTACTTTTTAAAATTTTTTTTAACACTTAAAAATAGAGTTTGTAAATTAAGTTCTATATAATGGCATTTACAGTTTATTCAATAGTCATATTGGCACTCGGCAACCGTAATGATTTTAAAAAAATCAGTGGCTCGAAAACTATATCATATTGAAAAAATTATCATAATCCCACGTTTTAGAAAGTGATATTATAATATTTATTCAATATAATAACATAGTTTTTAGACCACTGTTTTTTTTTTTTTTTAATCGTAATAGTTGCTCAGTGCCAAAAACTGGACGGGTTATATATAATACATATACCTAGTCACTGATACTGAAAGTCAAGATAGACTTATATAGTTATATATCTAAATCAGTTTTTATTTTTAAACAATGAAACATTAAATCATGTATAGCCGTATAATACTATAATAGTATAGGTACTGGTAATTTATATAACATCAATATAACACATAATATACCATAGATAATATTGTCGTTTCGAAATTCATTATTATAAGTTATGACTTATAATGAAAGTTTTAAGAAACATTTAACTGAATATAAACGAGTCGCGATTATTGACTACCTAGTATCTACCCTATATTATATTAAATAATTAAAATAAAAACATTTTGATATTCAACATTGATTTAAGTATCTTAACGTACCAATTATTTATTTACATCAACAACAGTAAATTATTCGTCCAACATCAATTGCAAATTAACCGTATGCACATATAGTATAATACTTTATGCTTATTATACACTAATTAGACAGTTATACGTGCTTTTATTATTTTTCTTAATCAATATATTTGTATATTATTTATGACTTATTTAAACTTCCAACTTGGTTACGTAGAATATTGTAAGGTAAAAAACTAAAAAAACCTCTATCATTCTTTAGTTACCTTTGTGTTTTTACATAGATTATAATATAGATAAACATTAGGTAATAATAAATTATCAGATTTGGGTTCTTTATTTGTCATAATTACCTATTTATAATAAATGTTGACATTTTTCAAATAAGATCAATGGAGTAAAATACTTAACGAGGTTTACCTACTTAAAGTGTTTACGGAGA
Source organism: Schizaphis graminum (assembly GCA_020882235.1). Classification (NCBI taxonomy): domain Eukaryota; kingdom Metazoa; phylum Arthropoda; class Insecta; order Hemiptera; family Aphididae; genus Schizaphis; species Schizaphis graminum. The sequence continues at coordinate 93,876,101 of CM037032.1, forward strand.
ATTATATGGCGGTACCTATACATATTTATAGTACTTGCCGCAACTATATTTTATTAGTTTCAAAATAAATTGTTATTTAGGTAGGTACTCACTAATGAAAGAATCTTCGGAACAAACCGTAAATTGACTATCCGACCAACGAGACATGGTTAACGATTCTTAAATTGAACTAAGTCGTAAATAGCCGCCTAGGCGTTCATCATAAACTAGGTACTTGTTAATCTTAATGTATTTTATAGCTGTTACCTGCTTGTTTAAACAACGAGATAAGTGTAGATATTAAAACCATATCTGTGTATTTATTGGATTATATTTTAAGTGTACCTAATATACATATATGTAATATGTATACATGTGAATAGTAATTATAAATTAAATGTGTATACAAGGTCCAAACTACAAATAATAGCAATACAAACGTACCTATACCTGCAGCTAGTGTGCATCTTCTATTAATAGTGTTATTCATAAATATAATATTCATTTTTACGATGTTGGTATCTACTGCTAAATTTCTATTGCTGTGATATACAGGTGATATTGGTACATTTTAATAATTTAATGCGTAATGGGAGTAGTCATAGATTATTTATTAATTATTACATATACAGCTCTACCTGCAAAACCTTGCAGCTGAAGAAAAATTCAGATTTCCTATCGATTTGTTTTCGTCAAATTGTCTGTGGAAGTGTGGACTATGTTCCTATTGGTTCATCAAAAATAATAATCTCCACAAATGACAAATGAAAATAACTCGAAAATTACAAAGTTTACTTTATCATATTTAATATTATCTTCAATTTTATTAGTAGTTACTTAAAGTTAATCATACATGCATATATTATATTTATATACAAGCGCTAAAGTATAGTTAAAAAATTGTAAAGGAGCTAAAAATATCAATAAATTTGTATGGGTAATATATTAACATAATTTATTGTATACATTCACGAGGTCAATTTTGGAAATATTTGGTGTTCTACAGAAATTTACAGGAAAGCGGGTTAAGTTCCCGTCCTAAATGTACGCCTGTGAACTTAATCCACCATCATCCTCCATAAGCTCTGATAACCCTTATAGAAGAGCAATCTCGGACAGACCTAGCCTAGAGATGATCTAGTAATTTTTTCTGTAAAATGGCATTATACATAATATAAAGAGCGCTTTCCAAATTCAGTTATTCCCACGGACTAAGATAATCTTAGTCCGTGGTTATTCCTGTTAGTTGTTACTATAAAGAAGTACCAAGTACCTAATCAAAACTGTTTACTGTGATTTTTTTTATGTATAGTCGTATAGATTATATAGATTTAGGGGTGGCGAATCTTTTATGGTTTGTTTACTGAATTTTTGTAATCACTAATCAACATTAAACAAAACCACGTACCTACTTAACCTACTGTATTAATATTTGTTTGTTTAGTTAATAATAAAAATAAAAAATTACTCAGATTTTATCGTTCTAAATGACAACTTGCAGAAACCTAATTTTGACCTCCAAGATCAGATTTCATCATAAATTTGTCTAAAAATAAACATGTCCGATAATTGATAAAGTAAATAATTCTATAAAAGCAATGGTATTGTACCACACAAATGGTGGACGGAGTAGCCAAGTTAACTGAGGTGTTGGTCACGATTTCGCTGTATAGCAGCAAAGTGATTTGCCAAAAGAATACTTCACTTTAACACTAATTAACAGTCCCTCATTTCATTTGGCATTACACCTTGTGGCTTGTGATAGAAAAACAAAAAACTGTCTTATTGTGGATGACACTTGTCGTAATAGGCAACAGTTGGTAAATAATACAACTTATCTATTTACAAACCAGTTACTAATGAACACGATCAAATAACAAAATGAAAATAAAAAAAAACAATTACAAATAAAATCATTATACCATTGATTATAATATATTGGTTTCAGGTTTGTATAATCAGAATGTTTAAACCTAATACAAATTAAATATATTTATTCTATTATTTTATAAATCTATAACTGAAAAGTTAATTTAGGTATAGGTAGGTTGGTAGGTACATATCTACAGGTTACAAGTAGATACCATTGTACATTTTTCTATTCTTTTAAACATCAATTTTTAACAATAAGTGATTCAATAGTTAAATTATATGTTTTTTCTTCTTAGTAGAACCATGATCACTTGAAGAATCTTCTAAAGCACCAATTATACTATCTATTAGAAAATCCTTAGTTCCTCTTGGTATTTCTCTTTTTTTATTTATAATATCATTCATTAATCCATCTAACATTGATGCCTTTTGATATTTTGATTTCTTATGTTTTTTTGTAGTTTGCTCTTCAACATCAATTTTCTTAATTTTACTAAGTTTTCGTTCTTTCATAATTTTTTTTATAATATAGTTTTCATCATAAATATTGTCATCAGAAGGTTTTGTATTCAATTTTGAGGAGTTAAGTTTTTGAGAAATATTATAAATAGGCATACTAAATTTTAAATCTTCAATAGGAATTGTTAATTGCAAAACATCTTTTTTATTTTCTGATACATATGAGGTAGTTTGTAGAACATGTAATTTTTGCTTTTTTTTTTGTTTTTGTATTTTATTTTTATTTTTTATTAAAGTCAATATTTCGTTTATTAATTTATGTTTTTTATCGTCCTCATTGACTAACAAATTAATATTATTTTGCTTAGAAGAAAGAATTTTTTTTTTTGATTTCAACAAATTTAGAATAGATAATTCATCATCAGAACTCGAGTTTATTATATTTGTAGAACCTAGGTTTTTATTTAAAACTTTTTCATTTGCCTGTTTCTCATTACTTATTTTGTTTATGAGAGGTAATCCAACTTCATTACTAGAATCTTTTTCCAAAATTTGATCTATGTCAGTTTTATTAATATTGGACAATTGAAAAAATGTAAATTTATTATTTACTTCTTTTATTTTATTGTATTTTTTTAATATTTTTTTATCTGACAATAAATTATTGTCAAAGGTTTTGTAACAGTTTTCAGTTTCTGATTTATTTATAGGATTTACATTTAATACATTTGAAGATAATTTGCAAAACGAATCACTTTCATCAGAGCTATAATATATTTTAAAATTGTTTGTATTTTGTCTAAATTTTGAAGGCATTTTATCATCGGAATTACTTTGGTCATTTTCTTTACTAAAAAAATTGTCATGCCCTAAATATTTTTTAGGGAATTCAATATCTTCACTGCTACTACTATCTGAATCAGATATATTTGAACTCTTTTTAAATTTGTATTTACAATCATCTGTATTTTTTTTTTTAATATTCTTAGTTTTTTTCTTACTCAAAAATGTTGAAGAATTTTTAATTGTTAATTCATTTGAATCTGAGTAATTATTAAGCATTCCTTCGTCTGAATTATATTTTAACTGAGCAAATGATGTGTTTTCTTTTCTGTAACTTCTTTGTTGTAAATACAATTAGAATCAACAAAATGTTTGGTTGTATTAGTATACAACTTCGTCTTATGTGAATTAATTGGGCTTATAATTTTATTTAAATACTAATTCTTTTAAGTAATTTTTGAACAATTGTTGTCTAAATTTACTATTAGTTACATTAGAATAATTTTGCAAACTACTATATTGATTTATTTTGTCAACTCCACTAATATTTCCATGATTGTAGACTGAAACCACAAGTAATTTAAATGCATTTTCATTGATATATTGTTATTTCTGTGATATTTTAAAGATTGAGAAAGTTTAATTTTTGTAAATTGATTAAAAGCTTTAATAGAATTCAATGATTTTTGTTTTCCAATACTATTTTTAGCCAAAGGTTTTTGTAATTGTTCTAGTTGCACCTTTCTGATTAAATTAATACTATTTATAAAATTTTCAGAATTATAAATAATAGTAAAACCATCTAATGGACTTTTGATGTATTTTCCAATGGTATTATGGTATTTGTAACATTCATTCCTCCTGCAATTTAAATAAAATTAAATAAGTTTAAACAAAATCATTAATTTTTATTGAAATATTCATAGGCGTAATCTTAGATGCGGGGTATTTGTCCTCTGAAATTTAATGATGGAGGCAAAGATAAATAAATTGTAAGTCCTCTATTGCGGTGATTGTAAAAAGCACCCAAGGTACAGATAAATACAAATTCACTCATGCAAACTGCGCCTAGTTCTTATCATATGTGGGTAAAAAATGATAAGTAAACTACAAATAACAATCTCTAATTAAATTGTTACAATTTAGTAATTGTAATTTGTATTAGTAAATACAAAAGTTAAATTTAATTGAGAAAATTTGTAAGTCTAGAATAATTAGTAGGATATATTATATTATTACCTATATTTAAATTGTAATATAATTAATAATTATTTATTAAAAAATTATGTTTATTACATCAAAAAATTTCAATTATTCCCGCTACGCCACAGTACATTTTCTAGATCATTATTGTAATACCACGGAAATATAAATAATATAAATTTAAATTAATTTACAGCCGTATGGCCTCCTATGAATGATATGGTGCGGCAGTCAGCAGTCTAAAAATTATCAATACTAGTTTTTTTTTATATGGACACCGGCGGCCGTACGGCAGTCAACGTGTTAAAATAAGATATTAAAAATACATTTTATTTATTAGGTATAACTAAATTGTTTTTTTTAAACTATCTTTTAATGCAATTTCATATTTTTTTTATTTTAGACTTAAATTGGTAATCTAATTATTACAGATATAAAAAAAAGGGTATTTAATTTTGGAATATATGTCTACAAAATAGTTGGCAAACATAGCTCATTGGTTTAATTTTCAAGTACAATTATAAAATAAGTACTATTCTAGAATAATTATAACTAATAGATTAAATTAGTTTTTTTTTTAGTTTTTTTTACTTTGATAACAAAGTAACAAATTACAATAACATATTAACATAGGTACTAAACCTTCAAAATATCAACAAAATTTAATATCAGATTTATTAGTTGAAATCGTATTGAACAATCTATTGGATTTATTTTAAAATTAATAATAATTAATAATGAATAAAATTAACCTTCAATTATAGATCCAATCAGAGGTCTGAATATATAATTATAAATATCAACATTGGCAGCTACATTGATACAATGTCCGACATTAGCTAGAATAAGTTTACTTCCCGGTTTACTTGAACTTATTTTACCAAATATCATAATCAATCTATTTAAAAAAGTAATATTAACAAAAAAAAAGTTGGAATATTAAAGGTTCTGAGTGTTGTATTAAATACAAATAAAATGATTTAAAAATTATAAAAATATAAACTTACTCTGAACATTATGTACATTTTAAATGTTAAGGTTCTTCTCAAACAACATTTAAAATATATTAGGTAAGTACCTATGACACAATAATTTTATTTTGTCACGATATTAGGGATTAATGGAAGGAGGGTAAATAATGACTATGAGAGTATATACCATGGAGTAATATTACTTTATGTATCATCCACAGAATTCAATTATCGAACAGTGATTGAGTCAGTTATTCTCTGATAAGTAATGAGATATTGCTGATAAGGGACCAGAATTTAATGTCGGGAATAAACGAGGCTAATTTTTCAAGTTTGAAATGTTTGTATAACAAAGCAATACTAGTAAGCTAGAAAATTAATAATTTTAGCTTCTTCCTAGCCAGGATAGTAAGTCAGAATAGGCGCTGGAAATAGCTAGCTTGATATCCTAGCTTGAAAAACTAGCCTCGTGTATTCCGGGCATAATACATCATGGTTTTTAATAGTACCATAGATCACTATTTATTAGATGTATAGCTCTATCCAAAAGCACTTATACAAAACAGTACTTATTACCTATTAATTTAGTAAGTTGCAAATCCATGAAATATTTCAATATGTAAATGTATAATTCTATAAATTTATATTTTATATTTTTAGTTTAGCTTTAGTTCTGAGCATATCATGGTTCTAAGGTCAAATTCAGTTGTAAATTATGTTAATCTACAAATCTAGTTAAGTATGTACCTATATGGGGCTATATTATTGAAATATATATTATTCTATTGAATTAATACATTTTTTTAATAATCTCTTCATTATTATTTTGGTAATAAATAAAAATTACTCGTTTTGGCAAAAATAAATTTATGATACCTTTAACTAATTTTAATATTTTATATCACAAACTTAAGGTTTTATAGATTTTAGTTTTTAATTAAATAATACCCAGTGACGGATTCAAGAGGAAGTGCACCTACCCTTGACAATTATAATATATTTTACAAACATAAAATCTTAAATATTATGTTTACTTTACAAAAGTATATGAAAAAATTTCCTCTCTCCTAAAAAAAACCCTAGATCTACCATTAGACTAAGACCAACATTATTTTGAAATAATTTAAATCAATGAAATATTGATGTAGTATCTAAAGCACTTTATGAAATTAAAAAGTCATGCATAATACAAAATATAGTAATCTTAACATTCTTAACATTTTAAATTTTCCCAATATAATAAGTTTTTAATATTTAGAAAAATGTAAAGTAAAAACACAATCTATTATTTTAGAACTGAAAATAGTAAGTACATTTTTTAGAAAAATATAATACCACATAATCAGTATAAAATAATAGTTTAGCTTAGAATATTTGTATTTATAATGACTGAATAAAATTTGTTTTTATTGAAAAATTGAATAAATACTTGAAAATAAAATAAATAAAATATGTTATATCAAGACTATTGTATATATTTATTATTTATATTACCATTGATTATAAATACTTATAATAAATAACTAATAAATTAAATATTTATAATTAATATTACTAAGTACAGTAAAAATGAATATCAAATAGAAACTTAATCGTTTAGTAAATTTCTTTAAAATACTGAATGTGTCCAATAACAATAGTACATTATAATGTAATCATTTTATTTTAATATTTTTAATTTAATAACTTGATTACATTTCAATGGTATTTCATTATAATACATTAAACAAAAATAACCAAATGTATTATACATTATAAAAAAAGTAAGATACATTAAATATATATTTTATATTTTAAAGTTTAGTTTTTTTATCCTTCTCAGTTTTTGAATTTAATTTATTTAATTCACGTTTCCTTTTATTGATAGCACTTCTAGGATCATATATTTCAAACCAATCATCATCTTTTTTATTTGCATCTTTTGCTAGTACAGCATCTTCCTTCTGAAATTGAAGTGGATGGCTTTTCCTAAAGTTAAAAAATATATTGTTAACTAATTATAATACACAAGCAAAAAGTTTAATAAAAAATAATATTCATTCAATTTAAAAAATGTACCAATCATCATCTTCTTCTGTTTCAGATTTTGATTTTGTTTCAGGTTTTTCTTGGCTTGATTGTATAGCATTATGTAATTTATTTTTGAATTTTTCTAAAAGACTAAGAGCAAATTCTTCTCTATTTGAACCTAAAACAATAATCATAAAATTTAATAAAGAATTTTTAAAATTATTAACAATTATAATTTATAACTTATAATATGTGATACCTTTTTTTGGAATTTCACTTTTTTTGGAAGAATACTTTTTTATTTCTTCCAAATATTGATGCTTAAGTGGATCAATAGGTGCTAATGGTATACTAGGTGTATTGTCTATATCTAGGTCTTTTTTTTTATCTTTTTTTTTTTTTGATAGTTGAGATTTGATTTGATTTATTTCTTTCCGGATTTCCTCTCTAGTAATAAAATAAGCAAATTTAAAATTTATAGAATACAAGTTAAAATATTTTAATTATGAACATCATAATGGTTTAATTTAAGATTTGAGCAGAGAAATTAATACATTGATTTGACAATAATGTGTTTTTTTGAGTTTGTGTATAATATGATGAGTAGCTAAAATAATGCTTTGATTTTCAATCTTTAGGGTTGTTTTGAACAGTTTATATAATATAATTACACAATTTATTACAGCCAACAAGCTTAATCAAATTATTTGTAGATATAAATTAGTAATCACTAATCTAGTATAAAAATATTTAATGACGTTGGTTGTAAAAATGTTAATAGATGTCAGTACCAGACACCAGTTGATTGATTATTATGGGAAATAATAAATATGATACATAATATTATTATTTATAAGTACCTATAATATTTAATATACATTAAATATTTTTTTAATTACATTTTAATATTCAATAAAATGCTTCAATTTTTAACTTTGAGGGTGATTATAGATAATATATTGGATCTAGTTTATACTTTAGATAGGTTACAATTAAATATTCTCAGTATTTTTCAAAATAACCAGGAAAAACCAATAAAAAATTATTTTTATACTAATCCAGTTATTGACTAAATTGATTTTATTTTATTGCTATAACTCGAATATTAATTATTACTTGAAATTATCATCAAATGTTTATATTATAATTTACTACAATTAATAAATTTTCCATTATTTTGGTGATTTTTTTTATAAATGTCGATACAAAATTATTTGTAGAGTAAAAATGCTTAAGGTACCCTTTTAATTTTTCTCCCAATAACAAAATTACGTACATTCGTAAAAGTCTTATTTGATTATTCATTAGGTCTTTAATCCGGTAACTGATAAATAATTGAAGTTCCTCTGTACCTAGGCCGTAACTGAAAATAAGTTCTGGAGTTGGGGAGAGTTGTCCAATAATTTTTTTTAACATACATACGGAACATTTATAGTTAATAAATTATATTCAACACTAAAATGTTTCTACTTTTTAAAATTTTAGAGAGTGGGGAGGTCCAGACCCTTTATCCTTCTCCTCAGTCACAGCCTTGCACTGTACAATGGTTTATCATTGAATTCAAATTTAACACATTCATCACAGTGACCTATTTCATACCTACAAACCTATGTTAAGCAGAATGGTACTTAGTTATTTTTTTTAATAAGCATAAAAATATTAAATACATTTTACAGAAAAAAAAGTTCATATTATCATTTATCACCAATGGTTAAAGAATAAAATATTTAAATACTAAATTTATAATTACGCTTTTCTCTTTTTCTCTTCTTTTAGATCTTTTCCAAGTTCATAATCATCAGAATCTTCTTCATCTTCAACTGATTTAGGTACACATTTTTTATTTTTACTATTAGATGACAATTTTGACCGAACATCATCAATACTTATTCTTAATAAAAAAAAAAAGTATGTGTTTTAGTATAATTATTAATTATAACCATTATAGGTGTACAAATGAATATTAAATATTTTTTACTTTGATATCTGATCACTAGAAGGTATAGCTATGTCATCTGCAAGTTCATTATCTACAACAGCAGGTTCTGAACTTAATTGAGGATCCTTAAGAACATCATGAGTTGATTTTGGTCTACCACTAAACTCCTTAACAACATCAATAAGTTCTTCTTCGTCTTCTTCAGCTTCTTCACCAAATGATAAAAGTTTAAAATTTCTAAAACGTGTAAGTAAATTTTATCTTGAGGAATAAATACATATGTCATATATTAAATGGTATATTAAAACATCTATACTCTGTTTAAATGAAGAAATATACTTGGTGGCTGACTTATGAGCAGGGATGTTACTTACTATACAGTGAAATGGTAGGTTTCTAGAAAACTAAACAAAGGTAACAATGGGTGTTGCTTTACTGCGGTCTGATGAAAACTTCCTGCTACCGAGTATGTTTCTTAAGTTAAATAGAACATAAAAGATGTTTCAAAAGTCATATAAACTTACTTGACACCAATAACCTCTTTTTTTTTTGAAAGTTTTTCAATTTTTTCACTCTTTTTTTCAACTCTAGGAACAATATCAGGGAAAGGATTATTTAGTACTATAGTTTTTAGTATTTTTTGATCATAAACTGGTTTATCTTCCTATAAATAAAATATTAAAATGTATAAGATCAATAAATGTTAAAATAATGTAATAAATAAGAGTTTAAATACCGTATCCACAAGAGTTTCATTTAATTTGGTTAAATTAAAGATAGTGTCACCAGCAACTTTTCCAAATATTGTATGTTTGGATTGTAGTTCTGGAGTAGATCCTAAAGTAAAAAAGAATTGAGATCCATTATCATCTTTTCCGGCATTTGCCATAGCCACCAAACCACGTCGATTAAACCGAAGACGTGAATGTATTTCATCCTAAAAACGCTTTTTCTTAATTTTCATGAAATAGAGAACATACATTACAAAATAAAATAAAATAATTACTTTAAATGGATGTCCATAAATTGATTCACCACCCGCTCCAGTTCCAGTTGGATCTCCACCCTGAGCTATAAAACCCTTAACAATACGATGAAACAAGACTCCATCATAATATCCTTCAATACATAATTGAACAAAATTTCTACAAGCTTTTGGTGCTTCCCTTGACCATAATTCAATTTCAATATCTCCAAATGAAGTTTTCAGCACAACCTTAAAGCAATATATTTAATATTTAAATAATTTTATTAACAATATTTCATCATTTTTAATACTTTTAATCTATTTAACATTTATCAATATAATAAAATTTGTGTGTTTATAAAATCTGGTTATACTAAATAATTATAATATTGTCATTATTTTGTTATTTCTTAAAATTATTCATATTTTTATTTTAATATTATTCTTAAACTTCATTACAATATATCAGTAAAGAAGAAGAAGAAGAAGGGTATATTATGAAAAAAATAATATTCATTAGGACATTAGGACTCAAAGGAGATATACCTTACTCAGTAGCATAACCAAGATTTTAAAATTGGAGGGGGGCAAACCCAGAATATTAAAAAACATAATAAAATATTGACAATAACGGTTAATTTTTATATTAATTTGATACAGCCGATGAGGGAGGCATGGCTAATTGCCTCCCAGGACTACGGCACTGACCTTACATTTAATAACTGTTAAGTAAAATTAAATTAATATAAAATTCAGTCCATGCTATAATATTTTAAAATGCAAATAAGATCAAAAAATAAAAAAACAATATTACTTTGCCAGAAGTAGGAGGTTCTTGAATATAAATATTACTCATTTTATAAACCTCAAAAAATTGTTTAGATTTTGTCAAACAAGTAAAAATAAAATAAATTTAATTTAATGAATTATTAATATCTATTATAAAACAATAAATATATATGTATTTTGTAATTTTTAGACTCAATTGAACATCGTTTCAGCCATAACTAGGTTTTTTTGATTATAACACAAAATAATAAAACATTGGTATTTACTATTTAAATATTGTAAGCAATAATAAATTTTATGCTTATCAGTTATCAATAAATATTATTAACAATAAAAATTATCAGAATAATGATTATAGAGTACGTAGTATATATATATATATATATATATATATTGGTGATTTTACTATCTATAAAGTATCAATGATATCAGATATTTCGTTGCTAAGGAAATTATAATTCATTTTCCACACCAATTTTTATTTACTTTATTAGTTTATTCATTATTGTTCTATTTGTTCTGTCATCTGTCTTCTGTACTTACTGCTTAATATGATTATATAGTTATTGTATTCATAATTTTTAATTATTTGACTAAATTTGATTAATGATTCAATGGTTAATAACTTAGTAATTACTAAATTGGTGGGTTTAAATGTCAAATATTTTTCATAATGTATTGAAATAAGAATTAATATCATTTTTTACAATATACAACATTCATGAATAGAAATTTTAAATGGTTCAATATTATTTAGTTGTATATAAGTATATGAAAAATTATAATCTCATTAAATAACAAAAAATATGAAACATACAATCAAAATTACAAATTTTCATCTCTTGGATGTATACACATCATAGATTATTAATTTACCTATCTCAAAGTTTAATTATTTAAATTATTTAGTGATTGTAAGTATTTAGTTAAACATTGTGGTTAGGTCTATTTATATTTTTTTACTCAGAGAATTGTTTTATTAATATTTTTCATATTTTCAACATTAATTATCAAAATAAAAAATATTTTATAATATAGACTTTAAATTGTAATAGTTAATAGATCTATGACATAAATAACTATAACAAAAATAGAATAATAAGTAGATGAGAGTAAAATTATATTTTTTTATTTCCAGAAACTAATAAATTTTATACACAAAAAACTGAAAAAAAACAAACAATTATGATTAATGGTGGTACAATTAACTACATTTTTTAAACTTTAACAATAATAAAAGTGTACAAAGTTAGTATTAGTTCCTAAAAAACTGTTAATGATTTTTCAAACAGCAAACTCAAATCTTCTTCTGATTGTTCTCTTGGAGCAAGCTTTGTAATTCTATGTTGTGGTAAAGTACCTTTTACTAACCCTGGTATGTCATCTTTCGTGTAACCAAGAGCTGACAAACCGTTATCAATTTTCATGTCCTGCATATATCCTCGAATAACATCAGCTAATAACTTCCCCGCATCTTCATTTTTAACATTACTGACATCAGCACCAAGCAGTTTAGCACCTTCAATGTGACGTTCTGGACTAGCTGTAGATGTGAACTCAAACACTGCAGGTCCAGACATAATTACACTTAATCCGTGGGGAATAATTGGATGATCAGTAGTATAGTCAGTAGCTTGATATTTTTTAACATTTCCTGAAATTGGATATGACAGTGCATGACACAAATGGACACCTGCGTTACCAAAACCTACACCAGCCATTGTAGAGGCTAAGTGCATATTAGAACGTGCTTCGAAGTCTTCAGGATCATATACAGCTCTTTTGAAGTACTTCCTAATGACATCCAATGCATATCGAGCCCAAACATCTGAAATAGGGTTACGTCCCTGGTATGCAGGTCGTAAAATTGGATTGGTTGGACTTGGTGATCTTTCATTGTATGGTACAGCTGTAAATGATTCTAATGCATGGCCAAATACGTCAAAACCACTAAAAGCACAAACTCTTTCTGGCTGACATAATGCGTGCAAGGGATCAACAATACCTAGAGTAGGTCTTAATGCTCGATTTGCAATACCAGTTTTAGCCTTCAACTTTTCATAATCAAAAATACAAACACCAGTAGTCTCACTCCCAGTACCAGTGGTGGTTGGTACAGCAATCAATGGCTTTAATGGCACAGTGACTGGTTTTCCTTTCCCAATTGGAGGATTTACATAATCCAATAACTCAGCTTCTGGATCAGAATAATACAAGTTGGCTGCCTTACAGGTGTCCATAACAGAGCCACCTCCAACTGCTATGAATGCATCAAATTCCAAATTACGTACAAAGTTTGTTGCGGCTTCAAGACTCTTCTCATTAGGTTCCACTCTGATTTTATCATATAGGTCATATTTTATACCATTTTTGGTAAGTGAATCCAGAACAGCTTTTACTGGTGGTAAGTTCACTAAGTTTGAATCAGTCATAACACATACCCGTTTTGCTTTCATATTAACCATATCCATACCCAGCTCTTTGGTGACACCGGGGCCATATCGAATAGTAGAGCATGCCATTTCAAAAGCGTATTCTTTTTGATCTACGCTAGTACTTAGCCTTGAAGGTAGAGCACCTAAATTTGAATGAGAGGGACATCTACATGATACTGAGTTCAATGTATCCATTAGGTTAATTACTCTGGACCTCATACTGACGTTTCTGAAAGAAAAAAATAGTAAAAAATAACATTATTATAAATAGTACACAGAAAAAATTTGATATAGCTTACCTCTAATAAGCCTACAAATACAAATAGTAACTAATTTCTAAATAGCACTCTTCAGTAGTTCAATCAAAACTGGTTTCCAGCCTCCACGATTAATAGAATAAAAACGTGTATAGATATGATCTCTCAGTCACTGATGTAAATTTTAAGGTATGAATTAGTACAGACACTAAAATTTAAATGTCTTTGAAGAACAGACTGCAATCACGTTGAAAATAAAATAATTGATAACAATATCAATAGGTTTCAACAGGTAGGTATTAGCAATAGTTAAGTTTTTTATTTTTTAATGTATATTATGTAATATATTAGTATACCGAGTGATTCTTTTAAGTGGGTACACTAATTATCTCGAAAAGTATTCATGTTTTTGAAAATATTTTTTTACATAGTTCAAAATTGTTAAAAAAGCAACGTTTTTATTAAAAAATTATATTTTTAAATATTTTTATCATTATAATTTTTTAAGTTTTTTACTTTTTTGAATGCCAACATAGAATTTTAATTTCATATTCCAAAGCAGAATAATTTTTTGAGTATTTTGATAAATAAAAATTGAATTTAGGGCTAGTAGTTTATGAGTTATATGTATTTAAAGTTTAGACAAGCGGAGTGGAGTGGTACGGGGTTACCCCGCAAAATATTTGTCCACTACTCCGCTTGTCTAAACTTTAAATAAGTATAACTCATAAACTACTCACCCTAAATTCTAATTTTTTGTTTCAAAATACTCAGAAAATTATTCTGCTTTGGAATATGAAATTAAAAATCTATGTTGTCATTCAAAAAAGTAAAAAACTTAAAAAATTATAAGGATAAAAAATATTTAAAAATATATTTTTTTAATAAAAACGTTGTTTTTTTAACAATTTGAAACTATGTAAAAAAATATTTTCAAAAACATGAATACTTTTCGAGATAATTAGTGTACCCACTTAAAAGAATCACCCTGTATATTAAAAAAAAAAAATAGTATTATGAATAGGTAATCAAATTGCTCTGTTTACGTCAAACGATGTTATAAATAATCATTGTATAGGTAGATGTAACCATTAAGTACAGAACTTTACGCTATGTCGAATCTGTAGGATAAAAACAATAAACTTTTTCATTTTTAAATAAAATGTAATCTTGATATTTAAACGCTTTGATTATGTAGTTATAGTATAACATATAAGTTTACAATTCTTAGTCCCAAATTAATGAAGTTTAATCCTGTAAAACAATACATATTAATATATTATTATAGTATAATTATTATATTTTATTAAACCATATTTTTCACATGAATTACTCTGTAGTACATATTTTAATCATTGGGCATTGACCTTAATGGCAAATAGATACCGTTTATCATTTAATAATTTCCATAACTCGTACCGACATCATGATTACAGTGCTTGCATTATACTAATTAGGTACCTACGTCAAGTGGAATAAAAACAAAAATTCTGTTTGTGAAATGTTTTTATTGTTCGTTTTATAATACTACTTATTAGGTGGGTATGCACTTTTGACTTTTCGTTTTAATTAGTGCCTACGCTGATAAAATTTAAAACAAACGATAAAATTGTAATATCTACTAAACTAATTATTACCTATGAAGAATGATGGTCAATGCTTAATACTAAAATACCTATCTACTATATATAAATTATGATAGGTAAATAGTTTATTTGCTGTTAGGTATATGTGATATGTGCATCTCGGAAAAAAACTATTTAAAAATTAGCTAATATATATGGACCTATAAGATAGATAGTTTATAAATTGTAAACAGTCAAACACAGTGGCGTAGCCAAGGGGGGGTTTGGGTGTTAAACCCCCCTCCCCCCTTCGGCCGTATTTTTATCAAAAATATAATGTTTATAATATAGAAATACAATCATTTATTCGTGGTGAAATGTATTCTGTTATGCCGTATTCACGTTATCGACTGCACTGGTGATAATAATCATTATCGTTCAATCATTTTATTATTTAAATGCGGTTGTAGATTTATTTTATTTTTTTACTAAAAAAACCCCCCCTAAAAAAAATCCTGGCTACGCCACTGGTCAAACAGGTAGGTAAGTAATAAGTATAATTTTATAGATACATATTTTCTATTTAAAATAATTGTATAAGATAGTATTATACAATTCAATTACTTTATTACCTATAATTAAATATTTAATTCAATTTAAAAAGAATAAAACGTTTTTAAAATAATACATGTTATAAAGCATAGGATTTTATTATTCAGCAAAAAATGTTTACATATGAAATAGATTTATTATTATCGGAAAAAAAAATATTGGTGGGAATAAAAATACAATATACCTAATTAACTATGTCCAATTAGTATCCTACGTTATTTTAACATGATAAATTAGAAAAAATTCTAATCAAAATTAAAAATACCTCTTAATTTCAGCTAAAATGTGTGTGTATTAAATAATAAATATCAAAAAAAGTATTCTTTAGGTGTAGGAAGTATACAGGTTCTTACCAAAGTAGCTTTTCGTATAATTATAATTTAAAATATTATGACTAATAGACATTATATTTAGGTATATATATAGGTATATATCTATCATTTCTATGGTATTTAGTAATCCATTACGACAAATGCATCTCGGACGAACGTGGAGCTGAAAAATCTTTGACGTAAATACTAGGTATCTATACCTATACAACTAAAACACCTGAAAAAAACTATTATAATAATAAATTAAAATAGGTACTAACGATACATACCATATTATATTGAATATTGATATATTATTATAATTATGATTATTTTATTGATTAATAATAAATAGGTACTTGAGAGATGGGTACCTGCATGATTGCATCGCATATTCGTTGTATTCTAAAGCAACTGAAGTACAATTACGTGACGACTAGAAAAAAAATGTCTCTCGACGCAATTTGCGAGATTTCTCAGACTAAATCCCACGCATACATATAATTATGTATAGCTAAGAGTTACATATATATTAGCCATGTAGATACCAATAAGGTACCTGCATAAGTATATAAAATATATTAATGGTTACAATTTTTACTATTCATGAACTCGTGATACGGCAAAAAAATTGTTAGGGTATAAACTATAAAAGTACCTCCTGCAATTTCCATATCTATATATTTTATATAGTGTTTGAAAAACTAATCAAGCTCAGAAATGTTTAATGCGAAAGTTTGCGTTGTGAAGTTATAATTGATGATCGAGAATGTCATCTACATATGTTTTCATCATTGATTATCTGCCAAACTCATAACTCAAAATTTGGTTAATCCTATATTATTAAATAGATATCTTACCTATACGTATGCAGTATACATACTTGAGAATTGCGAAGAACTGGCAATGAGATCGAATAGGAAGAGACTGCAATATTGCAGCTTATTATATTTATTATTATTTATTACAAACTATAATGACGTATCCGATATAAATATAAATTATTATTGTCGGTTTAATGTTTAGTATTTATATTGAACTCGCTGTCCTATCAAAACGTTGTTTCGAGAGTAGTTCAGACGTTCAGACTGTTCAGAGTATTGTTATCATCAGTATTCTACCTATATTCCAGATTTTAGCAAATATACCTATACGCTCTCGAATGGTCATGAGTTCATACAAAAATTTCATCAATAAAAGCACTTTCAATTTTTAGGAGAACTTTTCTAATTTTTTTTTCGTAAAAGCCTTATTTGAACTATGACAAACATTTTTTTTTTAAAAACAAGACCAGTTGGTCTATCCATTTTATTTTTTATATAGGTAAATTTAGTTTGTTGACTTAAAAGTGATCATAGGTATATTATTTATATACATATCCAAGGTTTAAATTTACTTTTTTTTTTAAAAAATACTACTTATTGAGCAAGTAAAAAACCTAGTTGAAAAAGCAGATATATCTTGTACATATTTATAGTGTACTCAGTAGTGGATTCAATAGTGGCTGAGGCGACCCCCCTGACAATTATATAATATTTTGTAATGTCTAACATAAAATTCTAAATAATATGTGTATAAAATTATATAATATTAAAAATGTCCCCCTTCACAAAAAAGTCCTAAATTCATCACTGAGTGTGCTATAATATAGTCTATACTTTATATAACATATTACTCTGTTTAACATAATATTTTTGTAAACATCAAACCGATGTAATATTGATTATCTAGGAGCGAAGACCCTGAGCCTCCATAGAATCAGCATATATTAATATAAGTTTGAAATTTCATTATAACTATTATAATATTTAATAAACGATGTGTAATGTATATACACATAAAAACTACCACAAGACTGTCGACTGTGTAGGCATTTGAATTGTTTCTCGGTGTGGCGCTGATCACCTAATTTAATTATCTATGATAGATGTTAGATGTCATAATAGATTTTGTAGGAGAGAGGAGTAGAGGACCAACCGTGAAATATTGATACCGGGCTATGAATCTAAAATTGTATCTATAAAGATAAATAAATACGATAAACAAAATAATAAAGAATGTATACATTTGTACATATACATAATATAATATATATTATTTAACCCTTGCAACTTGCATGTTGCAGTTTCTGTTATTTAAATAAAAGGATGTTAGTTACGTTACCTCCATGACTCCGTGTACAATATCCTAGTATTTTTTAAATATTTCGATCCATTGAATTATTAACACTACAAACTAATATAATTTGAATATCAGATATAATTATTAATTTGATCACCGTAAGTTTTTATAGTTATTTTTAAATTTAAATTATATAGTCTATTATCTAGAGTTAAATGTATATGTTCTAATATTTAATAGGCACCTATGACCTTTATATGTTTAGTTGTATAGGTTCCTGTAATAAGGCACCGATTACCAGTGCAATAACCAATTATCCATTTTTTAATTATTTTCAGCTACCAATCTGCCATAAAACTTCTTAATAGTAATTGATAAATTAACCAAAAATTGTTAACTGTACTTAGCACATCACTCTCTAACCCCTGTTTAAAGTAGTTATTTTATTGCTTATATAGTAAAAATTTTATCTCAATGGTTCCTTAAATTGTTTTGAATAATTCCTCTTCTAGACCTGTTGTTATTAATATTTTAAAGCTCTTTGAATTTGCTGGATTTTTAATTTGATTTTAATGTAATTACGTTTTCAGTTAAATTTTTCTTTTTCTTTTTATATGTATCGTTATTATTCATTAGTAACTGATGTTTTATTTGTTATTTTTAAATATAATTATAGTTGTAATTGTTGAGCCGTATTGATTTGGATTATGTTGAAAACTGTTAAAAAAACTCAATACTTGGTATTTATTTATCATTTTTTTGTAAGAAAATAATATAGGTAGGTAGGTACATAAATTAAAACAATTTAAAAAAGGTACGAAAATTGGTACCGTTCTTCTGTACATTAAGTGTCAACTGTCAACTTTTAAACGGATTACTGTAATGGGAGTGTTAAATTTTAATTCAACAATATATCATTATATTATACGAAAAACGATTCTGAACTAAGACCGTCTGTCAGCCTATATCACAAAAGTATATTATTTCATGACATGTTTTTTTTAATATACGTTCGCTCGTTATTTTAGTTTTAATATTACAGTATACCAACTACCTAAATTGATATAATTTTTTTCGAAAATTTCACATTTATTTTAATATTAGTAATGATGAGTCATTATATTAATATTATTTATACCAACTTATGTAACTCAATATTTAGTGACATATTTCTGTAAATACCGTAAAACAGAAAAAATAAACTCGTAGTATAAATAGATAATATCTTAAAATATTATTGCTATCAGAATCCATCTTCATTTTCGAAAATCGAAGCATGATTATTGCCCTAAATTAAGATGATAGCTGAAAATAAAAATAAAAATGTAAAATCAATACATTCATTACTCTGCTCAGCATCTAAAATGATTGTTTCACATTTCATACTTATAAAATTATATAATTGTACAAATCATCAATCAATAACGACAAAATATGTAGTTTTTATTAAATACTTAAATACCTTGTAGTTGTAGACAGGAACCTACTAATATTTATTAGTACCTACACTAGTATATTATATACCACTTATACCTCTACCTATGTAATAAATAATGATACATTGATATTTGATACATACATAATTGATAAGTGTATAGCGATATCACCATACATAGGTAGATATAAGTAGATACCTTCTTATAATAACTGGACACTGGTAAACTGGCTGTCTGGCTATAATAAATAGTAACATAGAAACATAGAATACTTATAATAATTAGTTAGTACTTTACTATGATGTAATTGAAAATTTGAAATATACAAGCATATTATATTATATACCTACGATCTATGATAGATCATCTATCTACTACCTATACATATAATGATATAATATCATTGAGTATAAAATATAATCATAATCAGGTAAACAACATTAGTCATTAGTAGGTACCATTACTTTACCTTACCTACGAGCAATTTATATAATTATATAGGTACTTAAACCTATATAAATATAACGTACCAACATAAGTAATAACAATAATTATTTGTTATTATATATTATTATATATTGGCGTATCGACTTATTTTGTATACATATATATATACAATATACATGTATTATGTTTTATGTAAGTATATTGTTTAATATCGGATTAGTCTTTTTTTACATTCTGTTGTAGGTAAATGTTGTAATAGTTATAGTAATATTCATATCGCACCTGTAAAAACTATAAAATAAGTCAGGAAACAGGAATACCTATATTATAAATATAATATAGTTAATTATTATATATAATATATACCTAATACCTACCTGCGTTAAGGCTATAATATACCTATGTTCAATTTTAAGTTTATAGTTAAGTACTTATAGGTCTTATATAAGTTTATAGTGTTTACCTAATTTCATAGATGTATCATTGATTATAATTTATAAATACTATTTATAATCAATGGATGTACTAACATACGCAAGACTGTACTCAGACAAAGATCTTAGGGGGTGAATAGGGAATACAAATCTTACTAAGTGGTGTATAAAATAATGATAGGTAAATTAATTTCTATGTTTGCGTAATGTGAGAAAATTTCGTTTTCTCAATTATAAGCTTCTTTTTAAACATAATATATATTGACTATAGTCATGTTCGAGTAAACTTAACTTGAATAGAGTGTAGCAAATAATATTTTATAATATTGTATAGTATATTAGTATATAGGTATTAGTAGTATTATCTTCCTGATTTATGATTTATAAATTTCGGTCCAAGTAGGTAGGGGGATCTAACTTAACCGTCTCAAGCTTAAGTTTATTACGTAATTACTTCATAGTTCATTATTCGTATTTCGTAAGACATCATAGATAATATCATGTTTGCCCTTTCAAAATTATTCCCTCCCATGTTATCTTGACCTAGATCCGCCCCTACGAGTAGATTTTAACCGTCATCAAAATGACGCCAGTTGCACACTTCACTATGGTTTTATAGACGTTGATTGAACAAAAAAAATATTTTACCCCTATACCGATGTCGTCTTATACATAGATGCTATGCTGCAATGCTGCAGAATAACATCTCTACAATACATAATTACAATAACACGCCTTACCCACAAAATCCATCACAATGATATAAACCCAAAATTATATAGATACATAGTAGGTGGATGAGTAAGACTAACCACTAGTTATGCGCTAAAGAAGTACACGAGTGTGGACAGTATTATGGCAGTATATACATATTATATTATATAGTATTATAGTGAATAACTGTATAGGTATATACATTTTATTTGTGGTACCTGTCGTCTTCAATTGTGACAAAAACTGACAAATCATATATATATATATATATATATATATATATATATATATATATATATATATAAAAGGATTGTACCATTATAATAATATTATACATTATGTGAATACAACAATATAATATAATATAAATGACTATACGACCCATCAAGTCCCTAGTGATCTTCATCGACAATAATAAGACGTGTACCGACGGTGCTTTTAAGACTATATAAAGGTTATACCCGAGGCGGGTGGCAAAAAATAATAATGCCTACGGGAACCCATTATAATATATGATGTATATATATTATTGACTGTTGTTGCTGTATACCACGAATATATAGGACAAAAAGGCGCCGTACATAAATTATACCTGAACATAAAGGTTCACATTATACCTCTATATCTGCAGTCTATTCACCATCATATTATATTTCAGTCCGTATTTTTTGAACCGTTTGTGTCTTTGTGATATGAATTATAACACTCATTGTATTATATCATCCTACAATATAATACATTTATCTGTTCCGTGTATGGACTGCGAAGACGACAATAATACAAACTTAATACTGCAGGCGTCACCATATAATGCGCCCCGGCGACGCCATTTCACCATACGAAATTATGTATATACATATATATATATTATGTAGCAGCATAATGTTTGTATTATGATATGCACTTTAAATTTTTATGTTACACAGAACAAAATGAAAACACGCAGAAACAACGAAAAACCAAAATTTACTTTCGGAAACCAAAACTAACATTTTATAATTTTATAATTTTTCTTTTTTTTTTTTTATTGATCATATAAACTCGCCAGCTATGGCATGCAGCCACATTATGTAGTTACAATTTAAATTAGATTGAAGTATTTACAGTTTTTACAAATATATATTTTTTTATAATAGTGTAAAATTATAAAGAAATTGGTTTAATCACCTCGAGTATTGCTATTGCTTGGCAGTATAATATATGGAACATGTGTTTGGTAACCTCAATAATACACCCTTGTTTCTAAGTATTATTGAGATTCCCTCTTGGTCTTGTGTCTTTGTGTCTTGGAGGCATCTGTGTAGACTTCTTGGTATCACGTTCCATTTTAAATTAAAATGCAACAATGAGTAAATTCCCATTTTTTGTCCATTATAAATGTATTCATTGGTAAAGCTATAATATCTTTCTTTAATTTATAAAGAACTGTGAGCAATGTCGCAGTAGTGCCGACTTTTTTTGTAAAGCGAAATCTAAGATATTTGTCCCAATCACCCATCTAATTTATATGATAAACCCATTTGAGAAGTGAAGCTTAATTAATAATTAGGTAGTTAATTTTTTATAATTTATAGTGAAGGTTAATACTTTAAAACTCGTAATTTGAAATTGTATAAATAATTACTAATGATTCAATATTTTTTCTAAATTAAATATTTATTTCATGTTAATGTAAATATTTAACGTTCAACTAAAAGCATATACATATATTTATTATTTAATAATGTTGACATTTTATAGAAAACCCGATTCCGGCTTAAGCGGTAACATAATACATTAATATTTATATTATATTAAAATAATTGGCAATAGTCAAAAGGTATATATAAATTATAAATCATTCGCAGAACGTAAATTTAGTTGGGTTACTTTTAACTATATATTTCTAATCATAAATAAATTGTAAATCAAATGATTAAGGAATAGGTACATAATACATTTAAAAACATCACAAAAGTACACAACACGTGCTTAATATAGACATTACACATTTTTTATGTATACATACGCTCAGTGGCGGTCAAATGATTTTGTCATGGGGGGGGGGTATGGCTGATTTTTTAATATGCACTTATCATATTTATTAATCATTAAAATAGAATTTATATGGTTATGCCTAATATCAATTTTTTTAAATTAAGGTAAATTGG
The DNA here is from genome assembly GCA_020882235.1 of Schizaphis graminum. NCBI lineage: Eukaryota > Metazoa > Arthropoda > Insecta > Hemiptera > Aphididae > Schizaphis > Schizaphis graminum. The sequence goes on from CM037032.1 coordinate 93,899,555, forward strand.
TACTTTATTTATAACAATGTAATATTAACAATATTTGTATCCAGTACTTCATTGGAGGTTATATTTATAATCCCACGATGAACAGCCATAGTGGACAAACCATTGAGACGACATAAATAAAACATTTTATACTAATTAGGTTAACAAATATTATCGGCAAGTCCACAACTTCATTTTCTGTAATAATCGAAGAGATCATAATATTTTTTTCATCCTAGTCCGAGTGTTTAGTGGCAGAGCAAGTAAAATAGGTGGTAATTTTTCTTTTATTAGACTATAAATTTATAAAATAGACCATAAACAATATATATTACAATTTACAGCAGACAGTTTAAATAATATGTATGATGCGAGACACGAGTGACAAGTATGAAAGCCAAAACACTGTGGTCTGTGTAACAAAATACTGTGACAAATGTAATAATAATCAATAAAATTGGCCAACTATTATAGGTAATAACATAGCTACGTACAACGTACTATTGTATTAAGAGGCTGTTATACCCGCATGTGTTGTCTCTGTCTTATTGATGTAGATCATAGAAAATGTACCGGTCAAGGGAGAGTGTGTTGTAATTGAATATTCACGATCACCGAGCTGACTAGCTGAGTAGGTAATTTCCGTTTATTTTGTAAAAGAAACTAATTACTAAATATTAATAATAACAGCCTTGTTACCAGAATGAGTCTAGAATCTAGATAATAATAATATACCCCCATAAGCGTTATTTTGAGAAAAAATTAAAACAAAATTTAATACATTAACTTTATAGCAGTATAGTACAATGTACATAAATTAAATTGTTATAAATATTAAAGAAAAAAAGTCATGGGGGGGATCTATCCCCCTCATCCCCCCCGTTTGACCGCCACTGCATACGCTTTGTATTACTCGTTTAAATTTCCGACGGATAAAGAGACCGTTTTGCCTTATTTTTAAAATATATAATATTATTAATATTTATACAGAACGTTCGACAGTCGACCTACATACACACCCACACACACACACACACACAACACAGTGCACATGTATAATGTAGCTATAATAGCTATTATATACCTGTATAAAACTGTAAAAAGTACTGCATAAAAAATATGTACAGAGTATTTATATAGCATGATTACCACCCTTTTTTTTATTTCAAATGCATTTATTGAAATTCTAATGTCTGAAATTTTCATGTATATTTTAAAATATTTACATTTTTTGTAGGCATTCAGGAGTTTCCTGTGGTGGTGATACAGACTTACCTTTTACAAATACGAACTTCACTATTTTATTAACATTTTTTTTAAGTAGATATTTAGGGTACATTGATGTAGGTTTCTAAATTAAAAATGTAATGAATAATTTCGAGTTAATATTGTTTAATAGGAATAATAGGTAGTTCTTAAAAACGGTTTTAAAAAAATATACCTATAAAATAAATGTAATATTAAATTTAGTACCTACCTAGTTAGTAGTTCCACAACTATACTATACTATTCTCAGCGCAATTTTTACAGAATACAGATAATAAAATAATTAAATAAATACTTCTATTGTAATAATTACAACCATTTTAATATCATTAAAGAGCCTTCATATATTTTTAAACTCTTTATAGTGAAAAATGAACTATTATCCTGAGTTTAAATTTATATAAATCGAAACTTTAAAGGAAATCACCTTATAAATAATTTACAGTTTGATAGGGTTAGCCGTTAGGACGGTTAGGTTAAAAAACCAAAGTTTGTAGCGCCATTAGACACTCCTAAAAAATTTATAAGTAATTGAAAATTTGGTAATTTTACCAGGTAAGCTTCAAAATTACCAAAAATAGGAATTTAAATAAATGCATTATTGATGTAAGAATTAGAGGTTAGTAGAATTGGTGAAGCACTCTGTATAAACAGCTACATATAAATAAATAACCTATAGGTTACCTACCTATTATATACATAATTCATTGCTAGAAAAAAATAGGTAGCAACACCTTTTATATATATATATATGTTAATATGTACAACATTGCACCATATACGCGCAGTATTATATAAATATTTATTTCGAATTTTCGAGGCACGTCAAACGTGCATATATTTTGTATGCATTCATGACAGCGGAAAAACGATCATTGTCGTGCTATTACGATTTCGCAACTTTTGTACAAGTATAATTATTTATAATATCTACTTTTTTCACAGACTGGGGCCGTGAATTTTAGCTGCATATCAATGTGTAGTTGTCTATATTATGTATGTGTATGTACAATTTTAACTATACGGTAGATTTTATTGATAGTTTTATCTATCCAATAGGTACCTAACCCTTCAATTTAATAAAGCTATTTATATTTTTTTAAATGTTTAATAATTGATTTTAGTTTAAAGTTATTAATATAATATACAAGCCGACTATAGTGTAAGTACAATTTAATGTGCTTCATTGTTAATAAATTAAAAAATTATGTATTAATTATTCATAAGGAGGGAGTGAGGAAACAACATATATGTATATAGGAACTCGAATTTTACGTGTTCATGATAATACGAGTATTCTATTTAACTAGAACGGAATTAAAAATAATTACCTATTATAATTAGGAGCTCTACGATACCTAGTTTAATTACCAAATTTTTAACCTATTAGTTTTTTGAAAGTTTATGAGTTTTCTATATTACATAATTTGATTGTTTATAGGTTTAATATGTACCTACCTAGACCAATAAGAAACTTCTAGTGTTTCTTTAATGTCTTTTTTGTTTGAAAAAAATGTTATGTCAGTCATATTTTACGTGTATAGTTCTAAAGTTCTAACATCCATAATTCTTTAAAATTATCTCCAAGATTTCTTGTAACTTTTTTGGTTATAGAATTAAAATAAATATTAGCTTAGCTATAATTATAATTTTTATGAACGTTTAAAGTTCACAAATCACAAATATTGATGATATTTGATATCTAAAAATTCTAAGCTTATATAAATATCTACAATAAATCCATGGTTGATTTTGCTTTGAAAATTGTTTGGTTTTTTAATAAATAAGAAGTCTCTATTATCATTTGTTGGTTTTCATTTTTATTGATTAAATTTGAATTCAAATAATGTAAAAACATTAGTTTGTTGCCACATTTAATATACAACAATCAATAAAAATTCGAATTAATATTCAAACATCTACATCTTATTAGGATTTAGGAACCAAATAAAAAGTTATTTGAGAAAATTAAAAATTTACAAGTGTGGGAATACATAATATGTTAAATGGCCAGTACTCCTGGTGGACTTCGGTACGGCTCTGGTTAGATGGCCGTATACATAACTGCAGTATTGCAGTAAATGTAAATTAGCATATTTGAAAAAACAACTATGTTCTGATTCTATAGCATGAGTAAATACTAACTAATATTATATTAATTTAATAATATTCCCCTACATATTTTATCGTACAGTGTACAGAGCTGGATGTACTTTGGCTCTAACATTATATGCGGGTACCTATATTCTTCGTCGACCTCGTTCGTAGCAAGTTGATACCGTGCCAAAGTGTCGTTTTTAATCGGGCGCTTCGTTGGCATTATATTATATTATTATTATGTTTGTGTAAAATTTACACCCCGCACGGCATGCAAGTGTTTTTCGGTGTATATATTGTATAATACAGCTAGTGGCGCACCTAGTATTTACAACCGTCGAAGACATGATTTATATTGCCTTTCCACCGGATCGGTAAAAATAAAAGTTCGGCCAACGCCAGCAGTGAATCATACAATTTATACACATGTTCGACCTATGTATATAGCAATTGTATATTATGTATGTTTTTTTATGTTCCACTGCCGTGCGCGGGCACTTTTCGCAGGGGATGCCAATATTTTTTTTAAAGGAATTTTTAGGTATTAAAAATGTTAATTTTTAGAAGTATCTCTCACTACACACTTTGTAAATCGATAATATCTTATTTTTAAATAAATATCAGCGCCTCGACAGTGCCCCGGTGGCCAGTTCTTTTCGAATTATACCGTTTCACAAATATATGCAGGATATAAAAATAATATAGAATAGGTACGTGTGCAGTGTGCTGATCAGTTCTCGCTGGTTTCTAGTTTGACTATTATTATAGAACGATACCTAATAAAATTCAAAAGGAAAAACAATTGGTAAATTATTAAAACTTAAACATTTTAGCTGAGTTGATCATAAAAATCATTATTCATTATAGGTAATCGCGTTTAATTGCTGCAATAACCTACTCGAAATTGATTTTTTACAAATTTTTTTATAAAATGTAAAGTTTGTTGTACATATAAAGAGATCGCATAAGAACTTACTAATTACTATAGTTAGAACTTTGTACGTTTATCACAATAATATATTAATATACCTACTAAATCTAAAAAACTCGTCGGCCGCCATATATTTACTATTATATTATAATTATTGTTTTCGCCGTTTTAACTTACTACGCAACGTAACAACAAAAAGCTCTAATCCTCTAAATGTTTACACTTATATATTATAGTGACATAATGTTATTAATTAAATACAAGCGCGCGCTATACGTTTATGGTCACAATACATAAATATTATTGTTGAACAAAGTGTACAAACATGATAGAACCTTATTATTAAGTATTAAATATATTGTATGCATAATATTATATAACATTACAATACAAGTATATAAACCGGAAATGAATAATATTCAGGCAGTCAGAACACCGCCATCATATAATAGATATATTATTATTTATAATCTTCACATTAACTAGAAAAATATAAACATTTATTCATATAGGTATTTATTTAAAAAAAATATAAATAATTTGTTATTATTTACAAAATTTAAATTACGGTATGCATAACCACCTAATCAAATAATGTATAGACTATAGATACATCATATCAGTACATTATGTTATGTGTAACCGTGCGGAGTAGGTACTTCAGTACTTGTATACTAATATTATTTAAAAATCATAATTAGTTAGCAAAAAATGAATAAGGCACCTATCTAATAAGTAAATATTGTTAACCAACCCACACGTAGCCACGTAGGTAAGCAGTATTTTAGGGAAATAAGTTTTTAGTTAAGGTAAGGGAATTATCGGTATTATACCTAGTATAACAAAAATATAAAAATCGTAAAATTTGCATAAATATTTTTATGAAGGAATAAAAAAATTAGAAAGGTATAACTACTTAACCCTTTTCCCGGTCTGCAATGGTTATAATTCATAACGGGTAAAGAATATTATAATCATATGTGTCTGTCAAGCTGTATTATGTATGCTTAATAAGCATTGCTTATTTTAAATTAAATCTACATTTATTTGTTATATACATACCTACCAACCTGTAATCTATTGATAAATACTATTAGTACTAAGAATGGTTTATTATGTTCATCTTAAAATAGAAAATCAAAAAGAAACTGCAGCTTAACTGAATCCATTCCACTAAAATTCAAAAAAATCCATACGTAATTTATCTATACATATTAACCCCAGTGTTGAAAGGAAGAAATTAATAAAGTAAACCAAACAATATTAAGTTGAATTGATAAAAAATATTTTAATACATTGAATAATAAATCCATAGGCGCAAATAGGGGGGCGCTTAGGGGGTATTAGCACCCCCAATTTTAAAAGTAGCACCCTCAAATAACTTTTTTTATAATATTACAATCAGTAGCTATTCAACGCTATGCCCGGAAAATGTAGAGCTTAAGTACCCTCAGTTTTTAAATTGAAATTGCGCCTATGAATAAATCATATAATAATATAAAATGCACTCAAACACGTATATCGACCACGGGTCGTATATCTCGACTGTCATAAGAAACTATATTATATAATAATATACTATAGTTTATATTTGTAACTGCCCCATGCACACAATATTGAATATATGTCACCTCAGCATTTTCACTTTCCTTATAAATGTATAACTATGTATATTGTATAGCTAATCTACAGTATGACAATACTGCTTATTAGTTATTGTATACAATCTATAGGGTGATAACTTAATTATAATTTAATATTTCAACACTCAGAATTATCATTTGATTGGGTATGAGTGGCTTATACGTTTATGTCTTACAATAGACATATTCTTGACGTATCTAATTTATGAATATATTTCCAAAATATTGTATTTCCTCACGGTTAAGTATGGGCGGTAATGCGGTTGCGGTATATAGCTTATATATTTGGGAAAACACATAAAAGCGAGAGGTAAAAGTGTCGTACTTAAAATCGATGCGCGACACATTGCAGTATAACGACGTGGCACATATAAAACCAATCAACAACGACTACAATTTTGATTCACTCGGTGTCTCGTAAATCTATAAGTATATGTATGTCATATAGATATATGGTGCAGAATAGTCTTAAAGTGAATAATACGTGTATTATAATAACATTGCAGGTAACACAATTTATAAATTCAGGTTAGATATTAAAATATATATAAAATATAAATGGAGTGAACTTCTGTAGTTCCACGCGTTGTAGACATTTTCATACAAATATACAATATATCAATAAGCGTAATAGAGAAAAAAATTTAAATGTCAAATATAATGATCTATTTTTTTAATCACCTCATCAATATTTAATTTTTCTCTTTTTATTTATATATACAGTGTCCCGTGAGGATATACCCATTGAGATATCTCCTGAAATAATGATGGAGATATCATAATTATGTCTTTTTTAAAAACTCACAGTGACAAATACTACAAACATTTCATATTTTAATTAAATTTAATGTTTTAGAAAAAATAAATTTATTTTTTTATTTTTTTTCAAACACTGAAGATAGCTATTTTGTACCTATTAGTTTATTTTTCTGAAATTTTTTCTACATTTTACTTTTATTAGCAACGTGATTTTTAATATCTTTTTTAAGTTTTAAGAATATTTTTGTATTATTATACAGGCACGAACCATAAAATGTTTGATAACACTGGCACTTATATGGTATTAAATAATTCACAAATTTTCTTGAAACTAAAAATATTAAAAATCATGAAATTAATGAAAATAAAATATTGAAACGTCAACATTTCCATAAAAATAAATTACGAAATAGCTATCTTCGATTTTTTTTAAATAGTTAAATAAAAAATTACTTTTTAACTTTTTACCAAAAGATTAAATTAAAATAAATTATGAAATACTTGTAGTTGTTGTCTCTGTAAGTATCATAAAAAAAATGATGATACCTCCATTATTATACAGGAGATATCGCAATGGGTAAATCCTCACGGGACACTAATATATAATATATACATTATAAGTACATGTTGAAACGTATGACCTTATTATATTACCTACAGTGGCGGCCTGGGTTCATTTTTTTTGGTCGGCTGGAATTTAAAAGGGCCCCTAACCAATGAGACCAATAGCAAATGGCTATGGGCCTTTTTACAGTTTTACATTTTTAAAGATACCTATAATTTATCTTAATGGCGTATGTATTTTACGCTAAAAACAACATGAAGAAAAAAATATTTATGTAATTTGTACCTTCAAAAATTGTAATTTGAGCCATTATTCGCCTTATTCAAATTGTAATTTACGCCACTCTTTTAAATAACTAAACATTTTTTTTTTTTACAAAATAACATATTATTGTAATCATTTATTAATTAAGTTCATTTTAATAGTTAAACATTTCTAGAAAATAATTAAAAGTAATTAAAAAAAAAATATTAAATAGGTATAATTCCGATGTATACAATTCAGCCATATTATAGTTAAAAACAATAGGTAAATGTATATAAATATAAGTATACTTAAATTCCAAGTTCCAACAATTGAAGTTAAAAGGTGACAAAGATGACAGATAACATATTCTATTAAGTTTTCTGGCGTGGCGCAAATTACTGAAATTAATTTTTAGATGTGGCGCGACCGCGCAAAATACATTTTATATTTTTATACTTTGGCGCAAAACACCATCTCTCGGTTTATCCATTGTTTATAATATTATATATATAGTATTTTATCACACGGTATTTATTATTTTTAAAGTAACACAATACGACTACCTACCACGATTTAAGATAATATCTACAAACTAAATGGTTTAGTAACATTTAAAATAATATATTTTAGAAGCTCAATCGGGTTGGTTAGCCGCCACTGATTACCTATACCTATATAGTAGTACCTCAATAATCCGGAATAATTAGGGCTCTATAGGTTATCCGAATTAATGAAAATCCGGATTAAACGAAATAATCAAAAATCGTAAATTATAAATTTAAGAAAATTGTATCAAATATAATAGTATTATACAAGTATATAATTCAATGTACAGCGTTAGACCTAATAAAATCATTACAAAGTAATACATATAAATATTACTTACATATTATTATTTTTTAATTATATTAATATGAAAAAGTAAAATATAATTACATAACAAGGCAAACTTACGGCTGTCCGGATTAATGAGTATTTACTGTACTTATTTAATTGTGGCTAATATACAATAGGCGGTTTTTTGTTCGATTTTGTACAAAATCTGTTGTCCGCAAAATCAAAACCTTATGTAGAAGGTAAATATTAAGAGCATATTATTATCCATTTTCCTGTTCGTAATCGAATGACAGACGAACATCACATGATTATATTGTATTATAATATAGTTTACTGTTATGACTTCACCAAATAGAGACATGCAATATCGGGCGGTCGCCGGCGATTCGAAATGAAAAATCGCTTTGTCGGCACCGTAGGTAACTCTTCAATGAATCGCTTCAATTAATAAAAATGCAGGAATAGAGGATGAGGTAGATAGGTATAGACATAGAGTATACCTATTATAGTGTCGACAGCGTATTATTATATATTATTCGAAACTCCACGCACTTCCGTTTACTCGGAATTTTAAATTGCATAGGCACATAGTCGTGTCAAGTGGGTACTATATAATTTTACTGTATCGATAATTCAATTACTCATTATGTATATATAGGGCACATAGGTACATCGCACACGCGCTGGACGCTTCGCCGAGCTGATGAAATAAATTGGCTCGGCGTACACTCTGCAGGCCGCAGGGGCGAATATCGATCAATTCGATAATGTTATAGACGACGATAAAATATTTAACACTCTGGAACATGACGAGGTTAGGTCCCTCGATGTACCAAATAAAAAATTTTCAATTATAATTTATAATCGTTAATTATTATAATATAAAAATATTTCTTTGTTGTAGAGAAAAATCAATATATATATTATATACACACACACGCGTATATAAGTTGTGCTAATTAACACAGCTGAGGCATTTTTAAATTTAAAAACTAAAAGGCGTTATATATATTGTACGATATACTTATATGTATATATATTTTTTTTATTATTTGTTTTTTTCTTTTATATAATATTTTATAATAATAATAATAATAATAATAATAATAATAATAATAATAATAAAAAAAACGTTTCAACTCTTTGCGCTCCAATATAATAATTTAATAATAGTAACAATCAACGTGTACTTGGGTTTACACTGCGCATGAAAATACGTCGGCTACACGTAAGATAAATTGCCAGCAAAATCAAACGATATGACATGTTTTTGAGTCTTTTATTTATTTACTTAGCTAAAACGGTGTAATCAGAAAACGATTAACTGACAACGGAGCGCAAAGTGTTAAGTGCGTCTTCACAACTCATCATAATATATACACATTATAAACAACGTTATAAAATCCGAGATTCAAAACAAAACATCAACAAATTTGTTAAGTACATTTAACATTTTTTTTTTCATTTTTTCATTTTTTATGAAACATTTTTAATATTCCGATGACGTTACCTTTAAAACAATCATATAATACGAGACAAGTAAAAGCTGCCTAAACATTATTTTGTTGTTCTTTTTATGTTTTTAATGAAGGTTTGTTTACAGTGTGATGTTAATTTTTATTATTACAATACCATAAGAATCCAAGATATGCAACTTCGGATTGTCAACAATTGCCTAAGTATTTAATAAGCAGTTAAGTATAAGTTATGATTACAAGTGAAGAGTAATGAGAAACGTGAAGTATTTACTTTGCTATACTTAAATCTAAAAGAAACAAGTTTTAACAATGGTATAAAAACGTACACTGTAAATTGCATATAATTAAGAATTAAATTTTAGCCAAGACTTGTATAGATAAATAAATTATTATGTGTAATTATACTTCTAAATATAAGTTAAATATCCTAAGCATTTATATTTACATATAACATAAATCACAATAAATATTGTAATTCAAGAAACTTGAGAATGTTCATAGATGTAACATGAGATGAAATTTGAGTACATTGTTTAATACAATATATTAAAATTATGGTTTACCACAAATGTAAAATAAATATTAATCATTATTATAGCAAATATATTGTGAAAAAGCCATTGGTGTTTTTCTCGAGTTTCTTGATTGTCTAACAAGAATACAATATTCATAAGGCATAAGTTAGTACAGATAATCAAATAACAAAGGTATAGCTACATAAATGTTACATAACAATATTGGTGACAAGAAATGTGAACATAGGCACAACCAGGGAATGCTAAGAAGACTTTAGCATCACCAAATGTTTATACCATATTCTTTGTATTTTATTTTATAATTTTAGTTGAGATATATTTAATGGCTTTCAATAATGTTCAATTGAACACTAATCCAATATCTACAATATTAGCACCCCAAAAAATGTAGGTTTAGTTGCGCCCATGATAAGTGATTACTATACTTTATGACATAATATGTTTAAACATCATAAACTTAAGTATTTTCTAAATTTTAATATAATACTAAGAAAGTAATAAATTATTAAAAATTAGGAAAAGTGGACTATAATAGTGTGTTGAAAACATGTACTAGTCAAAAATAACTAGCGTAATTTTGTAAGTACATAAATACATATGTAAAAGCTCATTCATTTAAAAATTATATAATGTTAACACTTAGCAACAAAAAATAAAAACAAATTGGGACGGTGTATTTTTGTAACATCTCACTAGGATCTTTAAAAATTCATAATACTTAATCAGATACTAGGTAAAGTCAACTTTAAGTTTCCTTTATAACAGATACATGACGTGAATGAACACAAAGCGACATGATTTTTATAGCTACTAAGGGGAGTAGGTATTAACAGATGTGGAAAGTCCGACTGGCCATACTTTTACCCTACAAATAGAGATACTTCAAAGGAACAAGAGATATTAGAGATCAACAATATATGACAAATCGACAATAAAAATCATTTAAAAAAATAATAAATATGTTATATAACAGTCATTTTCTTAATGTCATTAATAAAAATAATAAAAAAACTTGCATCAATCAAAAATTAAAATGTTTTCTTTTAAAATTGTTCATTCAAAATTTTTATAACATAACTATACAAAAGAGTAACAATTTATAAATATACTCTTTAATTATTTAATTAAATTGAATAATAATAATAAAAAAAAAAAAAAAAAAACGATTATCAGTCTTTCCCTAAAGCATGAGTCGGAATTTCCACATGCCATACTGTTAACACCACTAATCATTTGTCATATTATCATACATGTATTTCTTGTTCTTCACATTTTCCAATAGTTGTGTAGTGTATTTTTCTCGAAGAAGTATTAAATTCAGGTCTTAATCGTTTTAACCCAAATCTAGATACATATACTACAACACCCAAAAATGCAATTACAGCACAAAACACAAACAACATTACCAATTTGTGCCCACCATGATTACCATCAACTAATGTTTTGCGTATTGGAGTTGGACAATCATTGCGATAAGCAGCATATGGATCAAGAGGGTTTTTTGGCAAATTTTGGTTACATCTTATCGACTCACTGTTGCGAACACTCACTTTAGTGGTACGCAACCAACTATATAGATTTTCAATATTACAACCACACGAAAATGGGTTATTGGACAAGTCGATGGCTAAAGATTTATTGTTGGACTGTATACTATCCAAAATGGAAAATTGTTCTTCAGATAGTCCACGTATAAGATTACCTTCTAAGTCAATAAAACGCAAATGTGACATACACTTTATGTCAAAATCAATGCCAGTAAGTTGATTGTTGCTGAGATGTAAGTCAAGGAGACGAGGCAACGGGCAGAAAACAAGAGGTTCTGTTATGACACTCATCTTATTTTGTTCAAGATGAAGTTTGGCCAAGCGACTTAAATTACTGTAGAGGAATACTTCATGCAAGTCGGCAGTTATATTCATAACACCTTCATCAGCAAATGCATTAGTGAGATGTAGTTCTATCAAACTTTCAAAGTTTGAAAATACTCTATAAAATAAAATTGAATATTGTTAATTTTTAAAATTTGTTTTGTTTCATTAAAAAAAAAAAAAAAATGTATAACATTTTTATATGTGAAGATATTTCATTATTACAAGGGTTATGTTCTATTATTAAGTTAAATGTTAGGAGGAATCTTTAAATAAAATAAAATTTCAATCAAAATTTTAAACCAAATATTATTCTCCTTGCAATGGTTGTATTATTATTAAAATAAATGCATATTAAAGTTAAATTAAATTTGAATTTATGCAAATTATAGAAGAAAGCAAACCAATGTTTACTGTTTTACTTATATTAATAGAACAGTACTTAAAATAAATGCATAAATCAATCCTTATATAGACATTCTGGTGCTGAATAATTCAATCAGTAGGTGGTCCTACTAGGTGTGGCAAGCAAATAACATGATGAGATCACACACTAGTGAGTAATTATTACTTTTAATGAATACCAAAATAGTGACCTCACAAATTTATATAATAGGTTACTTAACATTCATTAGAGACGAATAACACTGTAACCACCTTTTATAACACTTGTATTGTTTAGAAAAAAAAAAAAAAATAATAGATTTTAAATTCAAAAATATATTTAAAATTAACAATGATAAAAGTGTTTTAACATTGTCCTAAAGTTAAGCCATAGAGTAATATTACTCATAATCTCTGTGGTTTAAACAGACAGAATTATGTAAATATATTTATTTTAACAAGAGATATTGATTAAATTAAAAGCAAGAGGTCATTGTCATTATGATGTGTAACTAAAATTATGAAATTTAAATTACTTAGGTAGATACTAAGATAAATAAAAAAAGAATCATGTTTGAAACTCACCTGGGATGATGAAACCCAATGCCATTCAATCCTATCTTGTTGTTGTTAAGTATCAGCCGTTCAACATTCGAAACGTGATGATAACTCTTTCCTTTGATTTCTTGTATGCCATTATTAGACATGTCCAGGAATCGTAGTTTGTCCATGGTGCTGTTGACACCAAATATGTTTGTCGGCAGCTCAGGCATAAAGTTGCCAGTGAATATCAGCACCTGCAACCAGAGGAACAAGAGTTGGTAGTTGGTACGAGTACAGAAATGAGGTACAGGATTAATGGGTTCTCATCTACTATGTGCTAATCACACTAATACAAATTATATTATGGGTGTGCAAATTAATTGTTATCATCTGTCAACGGTCCAAGCCATAGGAAGCATTTAAAGGGGGTGTGGGTCATGTGGATGAAATTGTCCTAGTGGATATTATTCGAGGGGGATAACTCATACATTTGTTCTTCTCTAAACCAGAAGACAGGACGCAAGGTGATAAAAGAAAAATTAACGATTATTAAGAGTGAGTAACTAAATTTCAAAGTATTTTAATTTTATCAATTCGTTTTTATATTTTTAGGGTTATAATCGTTTTTTTTTTTTTTTTTTAATATCTAATTTCTGGACTCCCAAGTGCCACGTGCCACCTATGGACTGCAAGAGTTAGTCGATCACTCACCTCAGTTTCGCTGGGCAGGTTCAAGAACACGTCCAGGCTCTGTTCCATGGACAGCCCTGTTCCCGTGCAGTTGACTGCGTACAGTTCTTGTCGGTCGTACGTCGTCCGGCCGCAATAGCACGCACTCAACTCCGTCTTGGCGCACCGGACCGGCAGCGGCCCAGACGTTGCGGCCGCCGGTGACGGGGACACCAGCACCACTAGCAGCATCACTACCAGCAATGCGGCCACGGACGCCGCTGGAACGGTGGACGCGGCCATAGGATCGTGCACGCCGGAACACGAAGGGATGGGGTTTCACGCGGACAGGGAGAGCTGCACCAGCACCGACGAACAGGGATCAGAACGGCGCAGCGATACTACCGGAGGGACGGACGGACGGACGGACAGGCGACAGCTCGTCGTCACCACCACCACTGCAGGCGGCTGCGGGGGACGGCGGGACGCATGCGAGACGACGATGACCGCTTAACGCGAACGGTGTTGAGCGATGAAATCGTTTTTATCGAACAAACAACCGCGCGCGCGGTCGACCTAAATAGTACCGTACGAGAGTCGGGCAAAATCGGTTTTTTCCCCTATATTGTTTTCCCTTTTTCTTTTTCTTTTTCGCGCACTGCCTTTTTATTATTATTATTAATTTTTTTTTTTGAGGTTATCGACACGGGGGCGCTATGGAGGCACAACGTTACCCGGCTATATTGTTCGACGGAGCGCGCAACCCCAATTCAAAAATCTACCGCCACCGTGCACAGAGAGAGCCGCGATTCAGTACAGTAGTATTATATATTTTTAACAACTTTAACGACGTGGTAGGTACGTACCTTCGACGATATAATATTAAAAATCGAACGCTGCAGTTGGCTTCGGTTTCTTTTTTTTTTATACATAAAATATTATACCTTTTTTACCCTTATTATTCACTGCGCGTACCTATAACGTCGCGAACAATGTATAAAATGTTTCCCGTCACAACTCACAGATCGTAATAACAGGATAATGTACAGTAAAAAAATAACCGAATGGCGAACGTCGGGACGTGCAGTGATACGCGCGACGACCGATCGTCGTGCTGTAATATTATATACTACTGAAGTAGTGTAGTGAGTAGTACACACGTACTGATGCGGCGACGATCCGTTTTAACCGATAAATACGAATTTAGTATTTACGACGGCGACGACGATGCGCTTGAATGCGTGATGCACTACTGTAGATTTGCACGGGGTGGGGGCTCGCGAACAATGATGCGATTTATTGGATTATCAATTATCGTTGGAGCGACGAGAACGAGACACGTCTACTCGGTCGGCCGACCTCGATTCGAATATTTTGCGCACGCGGACATAAAATAATAATAATACGATATATTTTATCCGCGATGCGACGACCGGTCGCGGTCCTCCACCGTTTGCCGCAATGGAAATATATACATTATATTATAATAATATAAGTACATGCACGCGCGTTTTTCTACAAGGTGACTCGTTTAAGTGAAATTTTTCATTAAAAAAAAAAAAAATTGAAGAAAAAACGTTTTTACCCAAGTATTTTTTATTATGAGACACCTATACATTTTTACAACTTAAAATATTATTTTTATTTTTAATTTTTGTTTATAAGTATTAAATTGTTTATTTTTTAAATATTTGTTCCGGTGTACCTACTTACCTTTTATAGACACAAAACACTTCATAAGTATTATTAAATAATATCGAAAAAAAAATGATTTTTTTTTTATTATTAAAGCGTTACGAACCTTGGAGATTATTATACGAGGATAAACCGAACTCAAAAATTAAATAAATACGTTACGTTAATACGGCGAGGAAAAATATGAAAAAAATTCTAACTATTATACTATTGTAGTTTATTTTTTTATGGCTTTCATAGTTTCACTATTTCGATTTTTGGATCGAATTATATGTATGCTAGGTAGATATATTATAATGACTCGGTTTGAACCTTTGAACTCTCTTGTTCAATGCACATTTAAGTTCGGTTTTTAAACAAAAATCCCTAAATTATTCCAAACTAGGGAAATAAAATTCCAAATAACTATCCACAATAAAAAAAAACAACAGAAAATCACCAAAATAAAATATATTGATTTTATTTTTGTAAAATTCCTGTTGAAATTATACAAAAAGAAAAATACATAGGTATAAGTACTGTTATTGACCAAGAAAATTATAAATAACGAAGTCAAAAGTCAAACTAATCAGTGATTAGAGATCACGGATCATCCTGTACACCAGTACAGCTGTATCTTATGCATAGAAATAGCCAATAGGTATAAAAATAAATTATTCATACCTTACATATAGGTAGGTATATTATATCGTTTATATAATTATAGTATACACGATATACCTATTGGCTATATGTACATATTACATATCTCATAATTATATAATGTTTAATATTATCGGCTAAAACGTGCGTATTTCAGTATTTGTTTTCCCCAACCCTGTGATTTATGTATTAACTACCTATGCGGAAAAATAAGTTATGTTCGACAATCGTGTTGCTGTCTACCGAGACTCACGTAAAAGAATGTCAATATTGCCATGTACGTTCGGACACGTCGCTGTACACGAAACCAATATAAATCATTATGAGTGATGACCGAATACCGAATGGTTATGACTTAATGAGTGTTATGATTGAACGATTGGTATTTTAATATGTTAACCAGACCTTGATCAAGTTAATAACCTATAGAAAAAAACTTAAGAGGACATTTTTATGTTTTTATAGATATTAACTGGACACTATTGGCTTAACACACTTTCACTGAGGTAAACAGAATATATTATATGTTATATGTACTACCTATACATAAGTATAATAAGTTATAATAGACACAAAATGACATATATATATATATACATGTATAAGCGTATCTATAGCCGTATTATATAGGTATCTGTAATAAGGCACCAATGCAATAACCAGATGTTCATTTTTATTTTTATTTTTTATCTCCCTATATGTTGTATACACTATACAACTTAAACCAAAAATTAAAATCGCATTACTTAGTACTTATTATTTTCTTAGGTTAAAAGAAAATAAGTGTATCGATTAAAACAATTAAAGAAAGGTAGACAAGTGAGTCACTTAGCTATACATTAGGTGTAAAGTCTCAAGTGGATTACTGTCATGACTCATGAGTATGTTAAATTTGAGTTCAATGATACATCATAGTACACGAAAAATTATTCTGATCGGAAACAGTCCATCTACCAGTTATATCACTAAGTATATTCGTTATTCGACTGTTATTTATTTTTGCTTTTAGTATGTTACAATAGGTTGGTAGTCGGTATATATTTTTGTTTTTTACTATATTATATCAACTTATATAATATAACTATTAAATACCACAAAACAGAAAAAATTGGTTCATATAGTATACCTAAATCGGGCTAAATAGATAATACTTAAAATAAATCAAAAATGTATCATTGCGTATAGTAAAATTTTTAATAATATAACATAGGTATATAAAAGTTATAAATTTCCATGAATAATGTTTTTGAATTATAACAAAAAAATTAACTTTGATAGTTATCTATTGTTTAAATAAGTAATTTTAATCTAAAATATCAATACAAAATAATTGCCTTTGCATATTTTTTAGATTTATGGTTCCAATATACAGTTCCCACGGGGATCTGTCAAATTAAAATATAATGAAATAACTTTTGTTCTAATCAATATTCTTATAAAATTTCTTTTAAGTATAAATCATAGGGACTTGCGCTATATTTTTTATTTTTTAATACCGAAAATAAAAAACTTAAAAATTTCAAAAATATTCAAAATACCTAGCCAATTTGTAAATCTGATTTAAAAAAAATTTAGATGGTACCTAAAAACATTTATTTAAGTCCATTGGTTGATTTTTTACAATTTTTTTAAATATCAATATTCTTGTAAGCAAATTTCGATCTAGTTTATGTAATAAACATTTTTAAATAATAGGTGCATGTTAAAATTTAACTATTTTTTTTATTGTTTTACATAGACTAAATCGTAATTTATTTAACAAGAATATTGATATTTAAAAAATTGTAAAAAGTCAGCAACTTGACTTAAATAATGTTTTAACTATCTAATTTTTTTTAAATTAAATTTACTAATTGGCTATTTTCGAATATTTTGGAAATTTTTTTATCAATTTTTAGTTTTTATTTTCAATATTAAAAAATAAAAAATGTATATTAAAAATGTAGCACAAGTGTTCATGAATTATATTTAAAAAATTTTTATTAGAACAAGTTATTTCATTTGTCAGATCATCGTGGTACACCCAGTATGATCATTGGTGCAAATAAGACCCTCCCCCCATTTTTTTTTTAAAGGCTTTGCCATGATGTAAAATATCATATTATCCACTATAGATCTAAACATTCTGAGCTGCAGCATTCAGCCCCTCCCCACATGTCAAACATTATTTTCTCTAATGTATGAACTAGTATAAACTACTTATGAGGAATCTTGTATCAAATTTTTAAAATTTAAATATAAACAGTTTATTATGAAATATAAACAGTTTATTATGAATTTCTAACTATAGAATAGAATGTATTTTTTTTTTATGGAACTCGTCTAAATCTTAATATTTTTGTACAGATAAAAAAAGCAACTTATGTAGGACCTTACAATGAATTTTCAAGAATTTTGACCAGGTGATAATTTTATTAGCGAAATTTAGAAAAAAAACTAAAAATATTTTAAAATCCATTATACCTTTAGTTTAAAAAATTCAAAATATTTTGAAAATTTAATCATAGCTAATAGAAAATGATTCATGAAATTTATGGTTATTGTTTTTGAGTTATGTTATGTAAAAAAACAAAATCAAATCTATTGAAAATTTGATTAGCATAAAATTTCATATTTCTCCTGATTAAAAAGTAGATAATTCGATTTTTCTAGATCCATATTTTTTTCAGAAATCATCCCTAAAGTTGAATATCGAAGCCTTTTTACTGTCTGAAAGTTGATCACAGAAAAAAAAATTAAGAAACCCACTTCATTGTAAAATCAATTTATTCAGCACTCTGCTCAGAATTTAAAAAAAATGTTAAGTAGGTATTATTTTCACGGATACCTATATCTAGTCTTCCAACGTAGAGAATAAGATCTTTAAACGTGATATTATATTTGTAAGAAAAAGGATAAACTATAGAGCAAAACAAGTATAATTTAATTGTCCTAAAAAAATCATCCTATTAATATATAAGTAATTAAAAGATTATATAATTTATTATTAATTAATTTTAGTTAAAAACTTGGGGATTAAGGTAAAATTAATTTACAACATGCATTCTTAACTTAAGGTACTACTTAGTTAATCATAGCAAAAGTATAATACATTTATGGATATCTTGTAAAAAATTAATAATTTTAAAGTAATTGAATGCATTATGTTTAAATATATTAATAAGTTACTTTAATAGTTCCTAATCACATTAAGTGTATCACCCGTTTATTTCTAAACAACTATGACATTAGTGTATAATAACTAATGTACGAATTAATAAATATTTTTGTAGGATTCTGGTTTATATTTTACTTAAAATAAGAATGCATTTGTGCTGAAACCAGTTTTATTTTATAAGCAATGATCGTTTGTCATCTCGCCTCAGTCAAATATCTGTATAATTGTAGTGTAGTAAAGCTACACCCCTCAGCACAATGAGTATTATTTCATTTAATTAGTAATATAATATCTTGTTTCATTCACAACTTTATAGACTAAATAGAGTTAACAACACTAAGAAGATTTAAAAAATTGAGGACAATTTGGAAAGATATTGGACAATATTAGATAAAAATGCTTTAGAGTTTTTAATATTTTATTGAAATAAATCGCAGCAAAACGGTTTAGGATTCCATCTCTTCACCTTGTAACTCTTTAAGATACGCAGCTTTGGCTTCCACAACACGTTGTTTGCGTTCTGCATTGGTCAATTTCTTGGCATTCCAGCGTTTGGGTTCTTTACCCACATCCTTCTTAGGTTTACGATCTCGTTTCGGGTCACTTCTTATATTTTCATGAGCTTTCTTGTACATGTTTTCCAACTAAAAATAATAAAGCGTATAAATTAGTAGAATTTTATTCCTTATGAAGTAAAAATTGTTTTAATTTAACAAAAATGCTTATTGTTAAACATAATATTTACATAGATAGATCTTTTTTTTTATAAAAATCCAATATGTACTTCATATCAAGTGGATTGATAGTACTAATCAATGTTGAATTTGATAAATTAACTTTAAATACTTAAATTGTCAAAAATATAAAATATTTATCGAAGGGTAAAAAACTAAGGTTTGAAATTAATAAAAGTATTATATACACATTTAATGGCTCTTGACATATCTTTCAAGCTATAAATAAGTATGGTTAATATATATACTTTAATTTAGATAAGTTTGTTATGCATTAGAAATTTAATACACTTAGTGACAATTTCTCATTGATTAAAAATCTATTAGTGGCAAAAAAAGGTAGTCATTTCTTAAGGTTAAATTTAAAATAAGATATTCTAAAACAATATGATGAGATTTAGTAGTATATCAAAGGAACTAATTATTTGACAAGTTGCATATTCATGACTTCAGTATTCCAGTGATATCTCAAGCTTATTAAAAATAAACATAACTTAACACAAGTTTAACTTGTAAAAATAGTTAATTTAAATTGTAATATTAATATTCAATGAAAAACAAATTAAATCCAGCAGTCCAAGGATTCAAATTATTAGAAGTGTAAAAAGTATTTATATTAAAATCTGTATGTATATGTGAATACATTATTGTATTAATGCCATCATATAAATTTAAATATAATATTTACAAAACTTAACGGCTAACCAGAAGTCACAATATTTCTAAAACACTATTAATAAAGTGTGAACTTAGTAAAATAGCAAATGTAGGTTGTCGGGACTCAACATTTTAAGAATTTAAAGGTTGATATAAAAGTAAATGTTAGATAATACTATCATTTGTAATATGATAAAAACCTTTTAATTAGTTTCAACACATTGACTGCCATGCGGTCGTCGGCGGCCACAAGAATATTTATTATGGGTACAACATGGAAAATGTTCAGTGTTATTATAAATTTGTACCACAATATATATTAATGAGTTAAAATTATATTTATTACATCAAAAAAATTGCAATTATTCCTGCTATATCACAGCGCATTTTCTAGATTATTATTGTAGCGCCATGAAAAAGTTAATAATATAAATCTAAATTAATTAACAGCAGCCCGCGGCCGCATGACAATCAACGTGTTAAATACAAAAATTCAAGACCATACTACAAACTTTCTGTCATGAAAATATTCTGATTCTATATCCACCAATAAATATTGTTTATTTTTATATACATACCTAGCTTATTTTATTTTTGACAAATTTTAATTAATATTAAATAATAAAATAACTTACATCATCGGCGACGATTCCTAATTTAATATACTGAGAAAACTGACGATTGTAGGCATCTTCATCCTCTTCCTCTAACTTCTTCATATATTCCGCGACATGTAAGCCTAATATGTGCTTACGGTGTGTTTCTGCACTATATTCCTTAGTTTCAGCATCATAGCCAGGGAATCGCTTAACACTATATAAAAAATACAGGGATTATAAATTATCAAAACTCAACCAATTTTTATTTACCTGTGAGGAATGTTGAACCCTCCATCTACTGCTCCTTTCATGGCTCCGAATACTCTAGCACCAGTGCTGGTTTTCATCAAACCAACATCCAGATTACAACGGAAAGCATTTGGACCTTCATCTGCAGGTTCCACGTAGTATTCTTCACCATTAGCCTCTTTCAAGCCTTCGTATAAACGATCCAAACCAAGTTTTTTCAATAACTAAGTAAAGATTCATGGAATTAAAACAGGACATTACAAACGCAAAAGTAAAATTAAATAACTTACTCTGCGAGCGACCAAAAGTCCAGTGCAGTAAGCAGCAGCATAATTGGTTAAACCTACTTTAATACCATATTTAGGTAATTCATGGCTGTAGGCAGCGCAGACAATTTTATCTCCTTCAATGCGAGAGTGTGCAACCTAAGTATTCATAGAAAATTTACTGAAAAAATCTGTTAAGCCATTGAATATAAATTAAAACGAACCTGACATGTGATGTCTTTGTTGGAGAAACGAACAATTAAACGGTATTTTGGAGTGTCGTATTTGTTCTTGTCTTGTACGATCAAACGTTTGCGTGCATAGTAGTCGGTTTTACCTTCACGACGCCTCTTGAATTTGACTTGATAACGTTTGAAATATTGTTTGTTCTTCACTACTTTAACGAAACCCTGAAAGTTAGAACGACATTATAATAAACGTATATAATTGATGGTCGATTACAAAAAAATGGCTTTTAGGTAAACCGAGTGGTTGGCAATTTTATCCGGTTGAATCCGCGAAAGTATAAAAGAGAAACTTTAGAACTAATTGAAACTAATATATATACTTATAATTTATTTCGATTACTTACCATTGTTAATACGAAAAATCACAAACGAACGACGTAGACCTAAAGAATACGCCGTGCAAAAGTAATGATTTCTGAAGAGAAGTAATAAAACTCAAAAAGAGACAACAATCCAAGAAGGAGATAACATAACCTTAAATTGACAGTACACGATCATGGAAGAAATCACTGTAACCATTCACGTGTCGTGAACATAGTTTACGGTTTCTATTCCATGATTAACTTTAGTTTTACTTTTTGAATTTGAAAAAAAAATGATTTTATCATCAGATCAGAATAATCTGTCATTTTTCTGTGTATGACGTTTGATGCGTTACGACTTACGAATGATTTGTTTCATTTATTCATACTACTTTGTTACTGTCCAAGTAATGGCTTTACCACACCGGACAGGAGTAATCACAGAAGTATTAAATAAGTTGTTTTATCTTTTGTATATCAAGCCTTATAAATTATAAATATAAATAGACTAATCTATAAACCTTGGTTTTATTTTTATATGTCTCTATGAAGGATATTAATCATTTTAATTATGCCACTTGTCCTGTGGCAAGTATAGCATACTTCTAGGTCTATGTATTATAGATAATAAATCTATCGGTCTCGCCCACGATTTAAGATAATAAACACAATATAATAGTTCGTCAGGTTACCATATTATCTTAAATCGTGGTATACACTATACAGCATTACGATAAGAAACAACTGATTTCGAAGCGCAATGATTGGTTCATGAATTTTGCTCTCGATCGACCTCTCTACATGGAAGTTAGTTTATCACACCAGAACATTTATGCTTATCAGTTATCAGAATCATTGATGGACGATGGTTGAATTGAATCATTGAATCATTCAATCATGACATGATGCATACCTAATGAAATAAACTAAAAACATGGAATTAAATTAATTATAAGATCTTATTATGATTAATTTTATAATTTTTTGGTAAATATTAAAACAATTTGAATAATATATAAACAATTATACATAATTAGGTATTAATTACGTAAACACAATAGACAATAGTTTAGTTTAGACATATAGTACTATGTTCATATTTTCATGAAAGTGTTTTGGATTTTTAATGTGTATTTCAATAAAATTTACTATATAACTGAATTTAATATTGGAATGATAATGAGGAGTTGATTAGTTTGATATGTCATGTCCCACATCGAAGATTGATATTTACAACCAAAAGTAAGGGGAAATGTAAGTTTAAGATAACTAAATCGTGTAAAATAAGTAAAAAGTAATCAGCAAAACCTAGGCATTATTTTATATATTTTTCATGATTTTTAGGTCATTACAGCTTTTTTTTTTTTACAAGACAGGGTTGTACAGTATAGAATCAAAGTATTGCAAACTTTGCTTTTGACACAAAAATTAAAATAGATTTTTCCCATCTCTACTACTATTCAAGAAAAGATTGTTGGGTAAGGTATGCTTTAATATATATTTTTGGTTATTTTCTGAAACATGTTTTTAGGTGGAGTTGAATATACCTTAATATGTAGGTATTATTGTATTAATACTAATAAATTATACTTGAGGATCTTTAAATTATACTTTAACTGAGATAACTGTTCTTTTTAGTTATAAATGTAATATACTAATATATTATTATTGTAATTGTTATTGACACATTCAACCAATAATAGTGATGGCAAGGTTAAATAAATACTAATTTATTATGCCAATCTTATACAGGTTTAAATAATATTTTATACTATTATATTCATACAAGTAATGTGCATGTATTCTAATATATAATATTAATTACCTATATAAGGTATTTATCTTAATTTTTATTTTTTAGAATAACTTTTTCAATCAAATTCAAACTAAAATAAATAGGTATTTTAAATATTGGTAATACAAATATTATTTTTGTGGCGACTTGAATAGTTAAGTCTTCTAACTCTAAGAGTAAGCTTCATAAGCTACTCACCTACCCACCAACTAAATAAAATATTTTTAGTACTTTATTTTGAGTTATATTTTTTATGTACTTTTAAACTTAATTTTAGATAAACCTATTTTAACTTTAATGACTAACCTTCTGTTATGATAAATCTGATAACTTAAAAAAAAAAATGAATGATATTGATTAATTAATATTTAATATGTTACAGTGGTGCAACTAGGATTTTTTCAAGGGAGGTGTCCGCCAGTACATTATAAATATAAAAAAAGATTGAACATTTTTTTTTCAATGGTTATTGAATATAATTAAATATAAATTTCCTATTACACGGTTCAAGGGGGTTGTCCAGACACCCAAAACACCCCCCTTAGTTGCACCACTGATATGTTATCAGTGGTATGCCACGTGCCCAAGAATTTTTTATGGTGGGAGAGAATTTAGGTATATAATACATTTAAATGAATTGTGGTGATCCAAAGACACATAATAAGGGCTTTATTATGGCTTTGGGTTAATAATTTATAAGCAATAACTTATTACTAAATATATTTTATCGGATGCAATTCACTAAACCCAATTTATTTATGTAATAAAGAGTGCCTTAAAGTGGAGGTTTCTAAAGTGAATTTATTGTTCCTTGTCATTTAAATATTATATACATAAAATTTAAAATTAGTTATGATATTAAAAATTCATATAATAAGTATTTACAGATTTTTTTTTTTAAAAAGTTGATCAAATGAATATTCTGTCGTGCATTAAGTGTTAAATGAGTCACTGTAAGTGAAGGTATGTGAATATGTTAAATTTAAGTTTGAACATCAGTAACAACAGCAATATTATTTTCCAGTCCTTTATTCTCTAAAATTATTGTCATTGACTGATAAGAAAGTATAAGCGAATTTAATTTTTCTTTCTAATTTACTCTCAGGTAAAATTGACTCTCCAAATCTCCTTTCTTATAGCTGTTTCAAAATTCTTACTTTGACCATACCTATGTAATATCATTGAGTATACATAGTATACTATATATACATACTATATACTATATACTATATACTATATACTATATACACTATATATACTCAATGGTAATATCTAATAACAGTAATAACTATTGGTTTTATATTCTTTCTTGTAACACAAACTACCTATACTACTAATGAGTCACTTGTAAGAATTATGATTTATGAGAATTGTTAATAGTCAATACTTAATACTGGAAACGGTTTAGTAAACTCTTTTAATTAACTTATTATATATTTTAATATACATACTTTAACTTTATTTTGTCTTTTTGTTCATTATAATTTTTTTTTTTTATTTTGTTTTTATTGTATCTTTTAATTGTATTTTAATATTTTATTGTTAAATGTTTCTTGTAATGTAACTATTACCATTGGGATACCACAGTCTGTACTTTTAATACATAAATATAGTTAAATATATGCTGTGAAAACATTTTTAGTTCCTTGGTCAAAAAGCTTGACAATTATTCAACACTAGGTTCTCTATGTGGTTTTTTTTTATATCAGTTAGTTAAAAAAAAATAATTCAAAAATACAGTCATAATTTTCCAGTGGCGTATATAGGTTTTCATTTTTTGGTGAGGGGGGCGATTATATATATTATTTGGTTTATTTTGGGAAAGGAGAGAGGAGACACATTATTTTAAATAGTTGTATTTTTCATTTCGGTGGTGAAAGGAGTTTATATATTTTTGTTATACAAAATAATATATTACATTATTTTCATGATTATAGATTTTAGGAGCATTCTACAAGCTTCTTTTTTTAAATGAAAACTGCTATTTAAGTAGGTAGTTTTTTTTCGAAAATATCTACGTAAGTATCTAAACTTTAAAATGAATATCTAGAAAAATAATAAAATGTATTAGCTATCAAAAACGAATAAATAAATAAACAGTTTATTTGGAAGCTACATAATGTCTTGAAATTGTTTGTTAAGAACCTTTTTTTTGAGTCAGAACTTCTATGGCTAAAAGGTTAGTTAAGAAGCCAAATTGTCACGATAAAAAAATATACAATTTGAATAAGTATTTTACAGATATAAAAATTCTATAAAATATAGTCAAAATATATTTTTTGTTGGGCAAATCACTTAAAATATTTTATTTTAGTTATTTACGTGGTACTTAAAAACAATGATAATTTATTATTGATTATTTATTATCGCCACGCGTTGGTATAAATGATTTAGTCCATAGTTCATATATTCAAGAAAATATACATTTTTAAATTTTGTTATTACATTGATATAGCGACATATATCTGTACATAAATCCAGTTTATGATTAACGGATTATTAAAGAAAAACTGATTGGTATTGTGACTTGTGAGTAATATGCATGATTATTTTCCACCCGGGATATAAAGAAAAAGAAAAAAAATGTTATGGGTGTAGTACCTAAATGGCGTGCTCAGGAATTTTCAATAGGGGGGAATATTATAAGTAATAATATATTTAAATGGATTGTGGTAATAATTGATAATATCTAATAAGTAATGAGTTGTTTTCTGGAAGTCAGCAAAAAAGAGTCATCCCCGACACACCACTGTATGTTATAATAATTTAAAAAAGTTATGCGAATGGGTACCACTATTGCTATAATATATATGGTTTACATTAATTTTCATATTGGTTCAGCATACCACTCATAGATAGTAGATACACATGACACAGCCACCTATTTTCAGGTCAGGAGCAGTCGCTCTTAGTATTCTTATAATAAGCCGGCTCTACTCATGATACACACACGTTTTGCTTGCATATTAACCATGTCAAATGTCCATACACAGCTCTTTGGTGACATTGGGACCATACCGAATAATAAAGCATGCCATTTAAAATGCGTATTCTTTTTGATCCATGCTAGTACTGAGCTTTGAAGGTAGAGCTCCTAAATTTGAATTATAGCCTATAAGGACACCTGCTACACCTGCATGAAACTGAATTCTATGTATTCGTTATACTGTTGTAGGTTCATTACTCCGGGTCATTGATGAATTTTTTCAAAGTAGTTTGACAGTACTAAATAGTATTTATAATAAATCTAATTTAATTTATATTTTTTAACTTACGACTTGAAATTAATATAGTTAATGATTATTTTTATATTAATTATTAATTAAATATTTTGTATTTGTAGGTACGATAATTTTTGATCTAAAAATTCAATACCTAGCCATAACTATATAACATAATTTTCGGATGATAGGGGTCACTAGGTCAGTAATTTTTTCATACTTCGTTTGCATTTTGATTTAGCATTGTTTGGCCATAAATTTACAACTATATGTATGTGAGGATTATAATTTCTTGAATTATTTAGTTTTGTTAAAAAATAAAAAAACGACGTAGTTGTAAAATAGCACACACCACACAGTGACTTTGAATTTATTTTTTCCGTGTCTTTAAAAATAATAATTTCTGCATCGCATTATTCAATCCCATAAAACAATTCATGTTCAGTTTGATGTATAAAAGAAAATCAGTTTTAGCTTGTTTAACAGCTACATATAGTTATCCAAAATAACTCAATAGGTAGGTATTTCATATTTTTATTGTAGGTATGTACTTTAATATAGACACTAATTTAGTTATTTTTTGAATTCATAATATTTTTAAAGAGTTTTATGAATTGGAATTTAATTTAATACAAAATAACGATAAGATATTATCGGTAAACAAACCATTTTACAATGAAAAATACAATACATCTCATCAATTTTTATTCGTGAACCCTGAACCGTGAACAACAACAAAATGGTGATCAAATATAACAAACAAATTTACTAATATATAGGTACTTTATAATTACAGAAAAGTTGTTAACAGACTTAACACAGTGGCCCAGTGGCGTAACTAGAAATTATTTATTATGTTAGGGAGATTATTTTTAAATTATATTACAATATATATATTACATATATCATGTATGTCGTATGTGTATAATATGATCTGCGTCTGAATATCCTTTATCAGTGTCGGCCTGGTACCTAAAGGGCCCCGGATGCATTTCTTCAGAAGGGCCCCCAAAAATGTTTTTTGATAAAATTATAAAAAATTTTCTTTTAAGTAGTGTAAAATATTATAATTTTTAAAGGTACCATATTCAAAATAAAAAATCCATTAAGTCAAGAATTAAGTTAGTTTAATAATTTATTATTCTAAAAAAATATATACATATTACATAATATAAAATATAAATATAGCTTCTCACATTATACACAACTTAATATATTTTTTTAATGTAATTCAAATTCAAAATGAATTGTGCATTTGATTTTCTTTATATCAATAATTTTTTTAGTTGACTAGATGAGTTAGCAATTGTATCAATCAATTCATCTGAGTCAATCAAAATATCCTTTTCGATGGACATTAATATCAATGGATTAAGGTGTTCTTGGTGTAAAGAAGACCGAAGTTTAGTTTTGATTATTTTCAATTTTGAAAATACTCTTTCACAGGTAGTCTGTGTTGATGGTAATAGCAACACAAATTTATATAATGTGAACAAATTACAAAATAAATTCGATTGATATGACAGCTCTTGGAGCAAAATCAATGCACAGTATAGACATTTAGTGCATTTTTCACATTTAATTTGTTCGTTTGGTTTAACTTCCATATCTTTATCTTCATCAATATGTATAATTTTAGAGGATTTAGATTTATTATCGTGAAAATCATTTTCAGATACATCTGGTATGAAATTGCTATACTGACAAGTAAACTGTTTTAGTTCAATTGCAATTATTTTTTATCTAAATCTGCTAGTTTGCATATTGTGTTCAATGAGTTCTTGGGAAATATTCATATTTCTCAGTACCATTGAGGGCCCCCGACACAAATACGGCCGAGGGCCCCGGACGCGTTTGCGGCCCAGCGGCCATAGCCAGGCCGACACTGTCCTTTATCAATATAAAACTAAATGTCATGCCTAGGCCTTTATAGAAGTATAATATACATATTATACAATTGAATATACACAATATGCACAATCCACAAAAGTTACATATTATATTTTGTACATAGGATAAAATTATTAATATAAGATACTACCTATATAATATATAGGTAAGTAGTAGGTATTAGGTATATACAAATATAGTTTTATTTTAAAATCTTTATAAATGTCTATACATTGTTTAATATATAGTGCCATTCATAGTGGACATGGGTGATTGGTTTATTTCTTACCACGCGTAGTGTAGACCCGCATATGGTGTCTTCGCCTAACAAGTGGCGCAAATTCCGGTAAGATTAGGAATGTCAATCACTATGGTCCCCTTATTTACTTACTTAATTGGGACTTAGCTCAATCAACAACACTTGAATGTTTTGACTGTAAAAAAAAAAATTATAATGAGTTTTAATACGATGTCAAAAAAAAAAAAAGAAGGAAGAGGTCTAGGGGTACCCGTAAGTAAATGCATTTTAAAAAGGAAAAAATGTATTTAAATAAAAAATTATATTGTACCTACCTAGTTTATAAGTTAGAGACTGCTGTCTATTCTGATTTTTAAACCCTATAAATGATTAACTGTATCAAGTTCATTAATGAAATATTATTCAGAGGTCACTTGGGGATAACTGGTAAAAGTATAAAAAATGTATATAAAATAAATTAACTTGAGTACCTAAATAAAAAAAAATGGTGAGAGGTAGACGGGGGCCTAGAGGCAAAAGCCTTTTAAGCGTATAACAACAAATTAAATTAACTATAAAAGTATGTTGTAATGGAAGCCCGAGATTATAATTTATTCAGATTTCTAAACCTAATAAATTAATAACTATATTAAGTTAATCGATGAAAATCATATTCATTTAGATGTCACTCAGGGATCGCTTGCAAAATTTGTAATGTTTAAATAATTATCATAATTTGTAATGTATAAAATATTAATTTATTTAATAAGGTGTACAACAAAAATAAACTAAGGGGATAATTTGGGTGACAATTGGCAAATGCATTTTAAGAAAAAAAAATTAAATAAATAACTGTACTAGCGGGAGTCGGAGATTGTAATCTAATAGGTACAATTTTAATCTATTGATATTTTGTGAGTTCATATGTTATTGAATTAACATGTTCTGATAGTGTTTTTCCATTTAATAAATGGTACTAAGTATTGAGATTCACTGCTAGTATAATGATGATATCAAACATTAAGTTAATACAATTTTAAGGTATCAATACGTTTTTTATCCACTAAGACGAACAAAGAACGTATAGTGCTCGTAGTTATTTTAATGTTTGTTTTTCATTTGAGCATTAATACTATTCTCGATTAGTCATATTTAATACATACATTTAACACCCAAGGAATAAAAACTGAATTCATCATTAGTTTTTTTTCACCGGAAAAAAAAGTTAGAATAAAGCTACCTATTTAGATTTATTTTGTGTGCTTGAAGTTTATAAATGTTAATAATACTGGTTCAACTTATAATTACGATAAATTCTTAAATGATTTTCTTTAGTCTGTTGTTTTTAGGAAATATTAAAAAAAACAAAATTGAAACATTGTATTATTATTTATTGCTTAAATTATTATTTTCTATTCTCAATGATATTTTCAAAATATTTAAAAACACATTTATAATGTTTTATAGGGTTTTGAAATTTGAAAACTTTTTACTATTTTTATTTTATAAATATTGATAAAAATGTTTATGCTCGTTTAAAAATCTTGAGAATGTAGATAAAATTTCTTATAAATATTATGCTAATTACTAATAGGCTATAGAAATTTAAAAATATATCGAGAATCAAAATTTGTAAATTATTTTGTAGTTTGAAATTTCAATTTCATTTATTTTATTTAATTATTCTTTTTATCGACCACTGTATTATACATTTATTTCTTAACTGATATGTGATATATATATATATGTGTATATGTAATATAATCGTAATGTAAAATCCAAATTATTAATTATTTCTAAACTTATGGATCGTTTTACTTCTATAATCTTTAGTATTTTTAGACAATACAATAATACGTATTAATAAAAAAATAGAGGTTGCATAATATAGTAAAAACAATATATTTTTTTATAAAAAAATAGTAATTTATTATAGGCGTTAAATAATTACCTAGTAGAAGATACGTAGTTTTTATAGCATAGCGAAGAACTTACAATAAAATCAAGATAACTTTTACGACTATCATATAACAAAATAATGTGTATAGTTATTCTAATGTATACACATATATTGTAATTTCATGCTATAAGGGGTAGTAAAATTAAAACTTTGAATTTATATTTGTTCAAGCAGAGCTACACAAGTGAATAAATCGTAATTTGTATCGTAAATATTATGCAAAATAACAATTAAATTTTATAAATCACAACAATTGACGCAATAGTTTTTTCTGTATATTTGTTTTATGTTTACCAAATGAACGAGTCACTTCATATTCATTGTTTTACGTGTATATTTGATTTTGATCGGACATTTCCATTATAGAGTTTATAATCTAATAAAAACATTGAGACAATTAATGATTCAACAATTCATATTATTATTTTAAGATCGAAAGTGTTTTCGTATAATAATTATAATATGTAAAACAGATTATTAATTTATTGATTTCCTTTGTTTGATGATAATATAGCTTTATTTCTTCAAGGGATAAATTTTTTGACTTTTTTTTGAAAAATATGAAAAACCATTACATTTATGCAATTGTGTCATATAACAAAGTGTTTTGCATGAACCCAACATTTTTAATGCATAATTACAATTTACAATAAAAATTAACCAGGATTAAAATTTTGAAATTGTACTGGTGAACAAATAATTTCTCATGCAAAAGAAAATCCACCTATATAAGAAACCTGTGAAGTAGTAAGGTCACATAAACAAATACCCAATTCCATAATGGTCAAACACACACACTGAAAGAATATCACAAGTATAGGGAAGAACTTCAAAAATTCAGAACATCTAACATATTGTTTATGGTAAAATGACCAAACCCATAAAACAGCTAAAACATTAAAATATTATAAAAAAAACAAGTATTTAGTAAAAATTGTAAAAATATTACAATGACTCATGAAGTCTGCGTTGTATTTCATTATATTTGAATACATTAGTATTATATATTTATATAAAATAACTGTTTCTGTTATTAAATATATTCATCATATTAATAATAAATTTAACTTATTTTTATTGCTTATTTTTTAGCACAATAAACCAAATAAATATTTTGTTTTATGAATGAAATGTAGGTATTCTGTAAAAACTACTTATGAATGTGGTTTTAATATGAATATAATATTTTGTATGTAGATTGTTGTTATTTAAATTAAAAAAAGATTTATTCAAAATATACTTTAATAGAAGTTCTAAGATTCATGGCTCGAATTTTGAATTAAGATTCAATTGAGTTTAAGATTTCAATGTCTTACATATTATGTATACACAAAAAAATCTTTTAGAATTTACCAACGGAGAAAACTTCTGTTCAACGGGAGACGTATTAATCTCAGTTTGGTATACTTTTGACGTTTTCACTAGACCATATAATATAATCTAAGTTTTAAACGCCATTGTAAGGCACACATACACAAACATCCATAATAAATCTATTAAATATATAGGATATGTTATATATAATACATGTATAATGTATAAAATAAATATATAGATATTAGCTTTATAGATATATTGTATAATATAATATACATGTGGTTTAACAATACAATGGCGGAAAACTGTCAAGTGCAGACCAGTTATTTAACTTGATTCAAAAAGTGTCAAAAATGTATAGTTGACTGCGTGTGTACACGATATCAAACTGCGATTATCGCACACATATATTATGATATAGTTCGTTTGCTGCGTATTCAAGTGCAACAATTAAAAATTCAATAATATGTTTGCGTATATACGTATTATTTACAGAGTGTATCAGAAAGAACTGACAAAAATATAATGATCTCATTGTACTTTAATAACTTTTATTCTTTTAAATTTTAAAAAATTTAAATAAATAAGTATTTAAGTTAATTATATAAGTATTTGAAATAAAAATTACAAAATAATATTAAAAACAAAAGTTATCGTGTAGTTAGACAATTAAAATTTATATTTGTCAGAATGTTTAGTTTACTCGGCCTTTATTTATAAGGATTAATTATAATTTTTAATATTACTTTTGGTAAATTGTTTTATTTTTTAGGATAATAATGGTATAATTCAAAATAACTGACTCAACATTTATTGAAAATTTTATTTTATTTATGTATATTATATGTCGATAAATTTCAGTTATAATAAATTAATGAAATTGATAGAGGATATAACGATATGTTTCGGAAAAGATATCTCAATTCACTAAAATTTGAACTTAAAAACGCTTATAAAATATCAATTCGATCTATTTTTAAAATGCTATAAGAAACCATTTAAGAATCGTGAATTAAAAGTTTCATGCTTTTTGATTGAAAAAATTGTGAATAACATGAAAAAAGTTTTGAAAATTTTCAAATATCTATACCTAATGTTATAATAATAACAATGTTATGATAATCGTAGCTTGAAATTAGTCTAATTAATATATTAGTGTCAATTTAAGTTATAATGGATTGTTTTAAGTTTATATGATTGATATTAATTGTGAAAACAATAAAATAATAATAAAATTACAAAATTAATTTTAAGAGAAATCGTTATACAATACTAAAGTACGTTTAAATGTGCAATTTTATTAAAATTTGAACTTTAAATTAAACGTTTATAAAAATATCGTCATATTGGTATATAGTCTCAGCAGTTTTCCGATATATTTTTTAAATTAAATGAAAAATGAGGAATGTTGTATTAAACATCAACATAAAAAAAAGTAAAACATTTTAATTTTAAACGCCATTAATATCTTAAAAAGAGTTAAAATATTTTGAAAACTACCTATGTATTTAGAATTTTCTAATATTATTATCCAGTCATTTATTTTGTAATTAAAAAAAAAAAATTATTTGTTTAATAACCGGTTTTCGTAAATATTCCCATTTTTCTGTTATTATTTTGTTTTTTGTTTTTCCTTGATCTAATTTGGTATCAGGCACTATCAGCAACCATCCCTCTTATGAGAGTTTTCATTTTTTTTTTTTGATATGATAAATATTTATGTGTAAGAAAAAAAAATACATAATTGTATAGCCAATACATTCATCGCTCAACTAAGTATCGCTTTTAAAAAATATCGAGGAAAATGAAAACGTGAACGTGAATTCGTGAATTAAAGAAATGATCAATACAACTGTTTGAATTGGATTCCTATACCTGGAAAGTGGAAGTAGGCAATATTGTTGATGACTTTAGTTTCCACCAAAAATGCGGGTAGAATTTTCATTTACATCAAAACTACATCATGTTGATGCCAATCGTTTGACAGAAAACTAAGAATGTCATTCTCCTTCTGAAATATTTTTTTTATAAGCTGATACAATGAAAAATATACACAAACAGTAAAAATATATATTTTGTAAACGTATACCATATTATTGTTATTTTTTAATTATTTCACTTATCTAATACATAGGTTAGATTATTATTATTAATACGTATTCGTGAATACGTACCTATATAGCTTATTGTTTATACTTATATATATAGATTGATTAGCAACACAGACGCGTGAAACAGTTGTCGATTTAATATATAAGTAATTTAAATATAATTTTATTATTAAAATGAATAAGATCATAAGACCCAATGCATATGTTATCTGTTATCTACCCGGGAACCAATTCTGTAATTGGGAACCAAATCATAAGCGTCCTTTAAACCAATATATATCAAGTGGTCCCACAACGGGAGTATGATTATAACTACGTCTGGTCGTATATTACGAACGATCTCTAAGTTCTTACTGCAATACTGTCACGGGGGACCACCAGAAGGATAATAACATTATCCGTTCGTGTATTATACAGTGTCGAGAGTGAGTAAAATGTACAAACGAGATAAAACTTTCACGGACAATAATTACTGCAACCGATGTTACAGCGGATTACTTTTTCACCAACACAAATGCATGTATAATATCATTACAGGACACGAGGCGTGACGATGACTACGACTTAAAAAACAAATTATCCAAAACGATACTTTTTTACAACTGTATGCATAATAATTCAAACATGGTACAGTTATTGTGCATTACAGCAGTATTCGACGCAGATTATATTTTTGGAGAGGAAACTCGAAATCGACCGGTAAAATCTCAAGGAGTGAGTTTGGATAGCCGATGAGGTAACATACGGAACAGAAAAAGGTCACATTTTAAGAAGTCCGAGAGTGGAAATAAAATTACCGGAACATACTTCTACGATTTGTGTCCACTGTCCAATGTAAAACCCAAAAATATTTTTATAATTCTTCGCTTATTCTGAGGAAAAACATTATTTTTTTAGCGTATAACATTACGTCCGTTTTAAAGAATGTCTATTATAATATAATAGTTTGTGAATATATTCACTGATTGTATTTTTTAATGACACAGTGAAATTCGTAATAATATTATTTATTGTAAATATATAGGCTCTTGAAGGTGTGACGCGCGACGCGGAGAAATAAGTTTCAGTGGTGTTGCGTACGCACTCGGTGTTGTATGGGTGGGTCGATGGACGTAATACTATTATATTATGTGTTTTGACTACACAATGTTTAACAGAAAAATGGGTTCAAGCTTATTAACGATTAAAAGTAAGTAAATTTTAGGTTGTTTGCTAGTCAATATATTGTTTATAATATAAGACAATAATGTGGCATGATAATTTTAAGAATATTTCAAAATTAAAATTATATCTATTTATACGTATTATACTGTAGATCATCCTTGTGTTCAAACTGTTTTTGATCGATTAAAATATCAAAAATGTATTGGAGTATTAAATTTGAAAATGGTATGAATTATAATAAAGAATAAAACTTGATTTCAAATTAATATGTTTGTCATTTTGCGTCAGTGTTTTTCAATTGACAAGTGCATAATATATAACATTTTTATCTAGTAAATGTTTTAATTTTATTAAAAAATTATAGTTATAGTCGTCGTATTTAAGAATACATAGGTTATGCAAGCATTTTGTAAAAATGTAAATAGGTATATATTGTCTAATTATATTTGTTCAAACATTTTATTTAGCGTTTTCAGTATTTCATGTATTAATTTTTATTTCATAAAAATACTAAAAATATAATTAATAGGTAGATGTTATGATGTTTGACCGATTTTTTTTTTATTAATGTAACATTTTTCTTTGTGCTTGAGCTTAAAAGTTACTTGTGTTTTTTTTCAATGAATTATTTAAGTCTATGTTTTTTTTTGTGGTCATATCTTGTCGTGTTTTTACGGGGAAACTAATATTTAGTAAATAAATTTTCTAAGAGAGTTATATTGGCTTTTGTAGGTCATTGACATCTGGGCCCTTTATTAATTGCCCTCACGCCACGCCGCCACGGTTATATAGGTTCCCGCACGAACGCCAATGGAACAGACAACTTCGTGTATAGAATAAACTATAAAGTCAATAGGGCCTTGGAACTTTTGACCACCTTGCTGATCACCTTAGAAGAAAACTTTATGATTTATTACGTTAGAAACTGTATATAATAATATGTAGATCAATATGCGAAAATCGTTCATGATAAACTCAATATATTATAACTTATAAGTTATAACGAATAACACTCCCTTGCGAGTGAACGCGGGTCACCTCTCGTGTCCTCGTGACCTACCTATATGTATATATATTTATGCATTACAATCCGTTATCTGTTGATAAATATATATTCGAGCGAATTGAAATATTAGTTTAATTTTTTGTTTTCAAACTAAATTTTATTCTTTTTACAGAAAAGCGTATGTATCGCATACAATTGAGCCGTTTTAGTTGTACATAGTAACAGTTTTACAGTAGTTGGCGGAGGTGAAAATGTCTTACTCATAATCCTACTGTAAGGAAATTAGTCTTAAATCCGTCACTGATATATATATAAATATTATAATATATTATAAAATGGTGTGTTGAATGTTGATAATCTTTACATTTAGATCATTGTATTCCTGAAAATATCACACGAGTTTCACATAGCACATAGTTTATATTAGGTATATATAATATACCATATATACATATATTTATATGTATAGGATATTTATACTTAAATACAATAACTTTTTTCTAGTTAAGTTTTGAAATAGGCAATTTGAAAAATTGTTATTACTTATATATTATATTACTTAACACTTGTTTATATTGGAAATTACAATATGTTATTACAGTTATAATAATATTTATGGAATTTTTTTGATTAAGTTAGATTAGTAGAGTTTCTTTGTGATTAACATGTAAATATAAAGCGATGATGACTGATTATTACAAACACTAATAAGTAATACATGAAATATTTTGTACGTTACTGGAGGTTAGGCTAGTTACGGTTGTGTATCCATTGAAATAGGTTCTTTTTGGTGAGTTGGTCAGAGCATAACATGAATTTTAATGGTCTTATAATAGTATTTCTTTATAATATATATATAATATGCATTTATACATAGTTATATATATTATATAAAGTTATTATTGTAAACACAGTGTACGTGCTGTGATATACTAAAATGAAATGTATGTACATAATACCTTCGTTAATGTTTAAAATTAATTTACCATTTTGTGAGTGGGTTTAAGAATATTATTTTGACGTTGAAAAACGTCAATAATTTTGCAATATAAAGAAATTTTTAATTATTACACACTTCTATCCGTATAACTATCGAGCAAACTAACTAAAAAAGAAAAACATCAGTAAGTCGTTTTACTAGGTTTGAATGTACCTCGTTATTTGATTTATAAAGAACATTGTACAAATTATATGAAGTCTAGAGAATGCTAATATAAATATTTGATGGAATATCCAGGCGGGTAATCAATTTCTTCGACTTCATAAATTTAATTTTATAAGTAAATGTTTGAAATACTTAGAGGAGTAGAATGTCAAAGGGTACAATGATCAAGTTACAATATACTTATCCCATCTCTCTACTGATTAAAAACATTCTGAAAAAAAATCGGTAAGTACTTTGTTTGAGTTATGTGAAAACGGTTTTTTGAGAAGTATTACAGGTAAAATTGCACAAGTCGACTTGGACAATTAGTGCACAGAAAAATAATGGATCACTCTGTATACAACATCATAATATAGTTTCTCTCGTTAGTCAATTTTCGACGCGAATAGAACGAATAATGACCGAAACCATTTATATATATATATATATATATATATATATATATATATATATATTATATATATGTTAGGTGTATACCTCGGTCCCTAAACTACCTATAATTGTACACGTCCGTCACTGCAGGCGTATCACGATGATCTCCTTCGTCCGGCTGTCACGTGCCATTTCATCAGTGCCATCATTTTTCATTTCGTCTGACGCCTCGCAAAATCCTTCTCACCACACGACCGTTGTTAAATGTTTTCGGATGGATCGCCACTATGAAACATAACAATATTAATAATAATAATTTGATGTTCTTCCAATGGTAGAATTCTCAATTCTATGAGTTATGAATTTTTCCTCTGTTCGTATACATCATGTCATCATGTCATCATATCATCTGCTTATTATTTGATATTTATGAACAGATTGTGATTAAAAAAAAAAAATAATAATAATAATAATACAATGTGTAAAATAAAATATTATATTCTCAGAAATGTCAAATGTCAAATAAATAAATAATAATAATCTGATTTGACAGAAAATATAATAAATAAAACAATATATCGATTTGATCACGAAGACAATTTACACGATGTTCAATAATTGTACTTGATATTATAAGTTATAACAACCCTGCGAGTGCTCTGGCAAGTATAATCATATGTCCATCGGTGTCAGACACTCAGACTGGTGATTTTCGTTTTGCACCCCGCAGTGGTTTTCCGACTTAGGTTCAGTGCAGAACCGATGACACGCACACGATCCGCTTATAACGAATAGGGTCTGATTTTCGAATTTTAAAATTAGATTAATAAGCGTGCAGATGAGGAGGACCCCTAACTATTAGAAACAAATTAAGCTGCGAACTGACTAAAAGAGAACAATTACCACGATCCATGATGAAGTCCGTCCCTTGATTGTATGCTTCGTAACAATATTATTGTCGTCACGAAAAACGATCGCGTGAGCATTGTCCATCGACACATGATTTACGGTATCAACTGTGTCCGTTTCAGGACGACAGGACCGACCGGTAATAATATTAGAATAATTGTTTATGGTAGTCTTTCCTATTTTTCGAAACGGGAGAAAAACGACTGCTGCAGATAACGGGCTAGGTTGAAACAGATTCAATACTCAGTAAAAAAAAATATTTATATTTACCCAGAAATATTATGTTATATATTATACAAAAACTGAATATGAATTATTTTACGAGTTTATGGTTTTTCAAACATTATTGTTTGTTTATTATAAAGATAAATAAATAAAATTTAAATAATGGTAATTAATATTTAGGTACATATTTAAAATTATGTTTGCATAATGATTCCTACTCTTCTCGGCCTTACAAAGCTAAGGTTATTGCAGTTGTGTTCATTCTCTATACATTTAACGAAATTAACGAACAAAATTATTTTTTATAAAATACTATACAAGTTTATTGATATAGGCTTCTAAATTTAAAACAAAAACAATTTGATTTGATGAAAGGTATATTTCCATAGGAAGTGTGCTGCCAGTGGTCAATTAAAATGTCAATCCGAGTGCATGTCAATTGGTGATCTAAACTTCCGGTACTATACAGTAATAACCTCTTATCACTTTAATTAGCCATCTTCGTGAAAAATCAATGTATTAATAATTAAATTCATAGTTTCACATAATAAATGATAAGAAAGTTATAATTTAATGTCTTAATGATGTACATTCCAAAAAAATAAATCGAAAACCGCTCGACTAAAATCTATCAAAAAATATGATATAATGTTCATACATATTTATTTTAATTAGAAATGTATTTTGATATTTTAGAATATGACGAATTGTGTTTTATAACTCAAAATTGAATAAGCAATAAGCTGACCATAAAAAGTTAAAACACTAGCTAAAAATTGACTTACTATGAATATTTAATATTTTGATGTGTTAACTTGTGTTTTATAAATCATGATACGATTTACAAATGAATCCACGTGTGAGTAAAGTTAGTTCGCCTGACTTTTATCGTTCTTATAATTATTATTTGAATAGGGTAAATATTTAATGGCGTGTCTTATATGGTTAACGAGAGAGGGTCATTATTTTAATGTATATATATATATATATATATATATATACATATATTATAGAATGTTAGAAATTACCCCGTATTATTTACAATGACAATGAATTATTGTAAACTTGAACGTTTCAAGATTATAATTAATAAATATGTAATGCAGCAGCAGAATTATGTGTAATTCACACAAATCTCCGTCACCTAAAAAGCATACACTTTTATACATATAAATAAATATGTAAACGTAGTTCGCGCAAAAATTAATTACGATTTTAAAATATTTTCTAAGAAACATACAAAATGATATAGGCCAACAGATTATAGTACATGATATGTATTCTTCTTTGTGTTTCGTACATCAGCTTGTTTTGCTCATGTACTAGTACAAAAAAATTAAAACAACAAAAATTCGTTAGAGAATAATGGTATGATAAAAATTTGAGACACTGAATGTTTTTTAATAAATTAAGAACTAATAAAGTCCTCAATGGATATTTGTATCAATTGAACAGGTCGATTGCCTTTTGAATTTGCAGGTTGTAATATTTTAATTTATACAATTATACATTTTTATGTTTAGATAATACCAGAGAACCTATTTTGTTGTTATTTTAAATTCCACCTATTTAATTTTTATTTTTAAACATTTCTTTGGATTTTTTGATAGTATAAGATTGTTAAAAAAAAAAATGGATAATGGTAACTTATGGACGTGACATAATTATAACGATTTTTGGCCATTATATTTTACAATGATACTTCATTCAATCATTACGTTTATACATTATACAATATACATAATATTAGATTATATTGAGAAGTTTTACCGGGAATTTTTGCACGTAGGAGTTACCTCGCTATGAATTTTCTTTAGTACCTGTTAACCATAGTAGTATTTATTTTTATTTGCTCCACTCGGTAGCGAAATTGGATGATTTTCAAAGTTTCAACATACAATGGGGCCGAGACGACCGTTTTGGGGTGCGATGTTGCGACCATTATTTTAACGAAATTCGGGATTTTATAATAATGATTTTATCGAACAATGGCGTTCGTTGAAATATAATTATATAACGTGTAACGCGTTGGTAGAAACGAAAACAATTTAGTGTGGGTGGCACACTATCAACAATAATTTTCACCACATGGCAGTTGGCGTGCCGAGTAGTTATGGGTTAAGCCCGGCTCGCAATTCCCGCGGTGGTTAAAAAAAATAATATATAAATATACATTACTCGAGCGCATGTCGGGTAGGTATATATATATAATATATGTATGCGTCCTCTGGGTTTAGAGGTTATATCTAGTTCACTTTCGTACTTACGTATTATAATAAATATAACGCACAAGTGTTACATAATGAATTAGGTACTATATATAAAGTCATTGCGAATAAAATACATAAATAAAATTTAAGAATAACTACGAAATATATATTTATATATATATATAATAAGAAGGAGAAAAAACTCAAACCGAGAAACAAACGAAAAACAGAAAAATCGCAGAAAAACATGCAACAATTGCAAATGAGCGACGGTGGCGGAACGATGACGATTCACTGTGTGCGATGAAAAAGTGACTTAATTCGAGTTACGAGTCGATGTTAGAGTTTCTTTCCTCCTGCCTACCTCACATTGTCGTAATATTAATAATAATAACAACACTATAATTTGTGAGTAGGTCGGTGTTTTTTCTTCTTCGCTCTATCGAGGGTCGAATCTCGTTAAAATTCCACAGCACGTCCCTAAACACCGGAAATAACACATTAAAACTTTAATCATTATACTAAATCCTTGTTTAGTAGTGCAAACCACGTAATTTTTTTTTTTTGATCTGCTTGTTTCCAAGTTTGGTCGAAATAAACAAATTAGTTATGATGTGTGCGTCTAAATATTATAAATTTTTCTTTGAATAATCGTTTCGAAACAATCACGTTTAATTAGAATAATAACAATAACAAAAATATTACCATGAAGATTATAAAAATAACTAAAGCTATCGGCTCGTCATGGTGTTATCTAAATCTCGTATATTATAATATTATTAGGTATATAGATGATCCATCAATATTATTTTTCAGTCAGTGATATTATATATTATACTCAATTTTGTATATGTATATATACGTAATTGACGAATCTTCTTATCTCTTATACGTGGAGAAAAAATAACCTCTGGCGTATGCGAATTATAATCATAAAAATAAAATGGTCTAAAAAATTGTGAAATAAAGTAAGAGTGTACCTCTAGGCACCTATAAAATATATTTTCGTCTATAGGGAAGAAATAACATAAAATTCGTATCGGATACATAAACGTTTATAGTCCTATAGAATCTGGGGTTTTATTATTTCGATTTGACCGATGGCAAAATATATTGTTATAATACGAATTTAGGATATATTGCATAGCACGTGATATATGTCGAGTCATACAACGTATTATATGGAGTATACATAGATTTCGATACGAGACATACAGCGGAATGACTCTGCAGCTAGATACGTATATAGGATGGTCTATTTTAGGGGTTGGGGAGGAGGCCATTGCTAAGGGTGTCGATTTTGTGTGGCGTATTTCTTTATATCTGAGCATAATATTTGTGTTGTTCAAATTATTATTTAGCTTTCATTTTTGATTTGAGCTTATACATTTTATTGATATACGAGTAATAAATTTTTATTGTATTTATTTATTTATATCGAACTGTTTTAACTTAAAAATAGTTATTGCTGTAAACAATTATTATTAATTGTTATTGTTTAAAGTGATTCAACTAACAACGATGGTTTGCCTCTGTTGGATTGTTTTAAAAATTTTATTATAAATAAATATAATATTATATACAAAGTGATTCACTTAGCATGCTCTTCATTATTTTTTTCTTTAATTACAAACTAATTTGTATTCTGATTTTTGGAGTTCTTGAATGCATAACGACAATATTTTTTACAAATAGTAGTCGAATTTTTACATAATTTGAAGAATGTATTAATGTAGCAATAAAAATTTATATTTTTTAAAACGCAAGAGTGAACCTTTTTAATGAAAATTCTGAAGCAGTACAATTTTTACAAAGTATAAATGTTTCTAAGATATCACTATAAAATTACTATGATTTTAAAACAATTATAGCTTGAGAGTTGAGAATCTTTGAAACTTATATTATCCTTAGTACAAAATGTTAAATTACTTAAAAACAACGAGTTCAAATTTCGAATTTGAATTTTTATAAAAATTACTATAAAATAATCAAATTCAAATTTACAGGAAAAGAGTCGATTTTAATTTGAAAAATAGGAATTTGTATTGCTACATAAGACTTCTTAAATACAATTCAAAATCTGAGTATTTTTTTGATAATACGATCATTGTAATAAGTAGGTATACTTTAAAATTTGAATAAATTTATCATAATATAAAATCTATATGAAACCTATAACAAGGAGAGTGGAAAAAAATGAGCAACGGATCTTGACGATTTTAAATACTGGTCGCTCGCTATGCCACAGCGGTATCGAGGGTATCCCAAATAATCATCGGCGACTATATACAATATTAATATATTATTATATTCTTATCTCGATATCGACTAACGTCACAGTGTTATTTCGTCCGATCGATATGACCTTTTACGATCGCCTTTTAGACGCGCGCGATCGCTTCTGATATAATACACGTAAGACGTAACTATATAATAATATATAGAACAGAGTTTGCTATTATAGTTACGGCTTTGTTGTGCGCCCATATATACTTGCCGTTTGTATAGACGTCGGTAATTGGTTCGTTTCGATCCCGATTAAGCTTCCACCATCAAAAACTTCCGGCGGTTGCTCGTATATGTTTAAAAGCCCTTAAGACTTTCACATTCGCGCGGTACGTGCACCGAATATTCTCTAATGCACCGCAATCGCTGAGGTTGAACCGCGCGCGCGATTCGCACGGGTCGTTTGTCTTGCGTGCCGATCACCGTTTGTCTGTCCGTCCGTCTCTTATTGCGACTCTCGCGTCGGTGCCATATTGCAGAGTCAAAAACTATTATACCTACGTCGCCTACGATCGATAATTTGACGGTATTTCCACCCGCGTTGTAAGCAGTTGTCGCAGTGCTCACTATTCTCGTATATTTTCGATAACGATAATCTTCCGATACGTTTTGAGGGTTTTTAAAGGTCCGCCATTGTATTGTCCTGCC
Organism: Schizaphis graminum; assembly: GCA_020882235.1. Taxonomy (NCBI): domain Eukaryota; kingdom Metazoa; phylum Arthropoda; class Insecta; order Hemiptera; family Aphididae; genus Schizaphis; species Schizaphis graminum. The sequence continues at coordinate 93,944,425 of CM037032.1, forward strand.
CGCGATTTAACGCCACGACAATGCGCAGTAAATAGTGCACGTAAAATAATAAATTCTTTCGAATTATAATAGTACCCACAAATTTTTTTCTAATATGAACATTATAAATTTGTTACGCATATTTTTTATTATCACCTCTCAAACCCTATAAATATACAACTGTGAATTTTTATTAAATTGTTGGTGCACATTTCCTTATTTCTGATGGTGCATTTGAATAATTCATGAATTTTATTTCGGGAACATCGATATTTACAATCTTAACAATAATTTTTTAATAATATATGACCCGTAATGATACCACGGACAGTAGGCCATGACATTTGTTTAATTCCTAAAATAGACTAAGTGGTTTTGTTTTGATTTATATTAATTTTTTTATATTTTCATAATTTAGTCGTACCGTTTTTATAGATTTAAATTTGCTTAATTTTAAACTTGTATTGCCAACAAATAAAGGTAAAAACAATATTTCAAATATTTTTATGTACTTGGTAATATGATAATTTAATTTATATATATTTTTCTTAGTATTTGAATAATAAAGAACATAATTCTATTGTTCACGTATATATATATAATATATACATTTTAATCTCGAATGAAAAACTAATTGTTAGACGCACATTGTTTTTATAACTATGTATTATGTTCGTAATATTGTCGAAAACTACTTGCACCAATTTCATTAGTTACATTGACAAGATTTCCTCGGAAGATGTATGGTGATTTGATCACGGTGATTATACGACAATGTAATCTTGTTTGTAGTACTTGGTACTCGTATAATCGACTGGAAATACGGATTAAATGTGAACAGATTAGTGTAGTGCGCCGAAATTAATAACGTTTTGAATATTAGTATAAACACGAAGGTTGGGCGTATAAAATAACATTTATTAAGATACACGCACTGTTCCTAATAAGTACCTAGTTAGTGTTCCTAGAAAAAATGAATTTTACTATTACCTAGACGTAAATGTTTGCAAAGTATGACACGTTTGAATAATAAATACAAAGAGTGTAAATAAATAATATTTTACTGCTTTATTAATTGGATATTGACGTAAGATTTTTTGAATGAGCGGAAAAAATCTGGACAAAAGGTTACTTCATTAATTGATATTTACATTTTCGAAAAACTATATGTCTTTTTAAAGCAGTTTTATAATTTTACTATATTCACGTCTATAAATGCTATGCAATAAATTGTAATTATATATATATAAATCGCTGTTTAAACGCACGTTCCTTTTTTAAAGGTAATGGGAGATCTGACACTTACATTAATCCTTGAATTAACACATATTAACGTTTTCAATATAAATTGTAAACCAGTTTGCTGTTTTGTTAAAATGTCAAGGTGAAAGAGGGAATTTAGTACCAGGACACAAAAAAATGTAGTCCTTATGCCAAAAGCTGCCCAATCGTATAGGTATTAGGTTTTTACCTTTTATTCTTTCTATATTTTAACTTTTATAATATTTATATATTGTTGATAAGTTTCCATAAATTATATTTTCAATATTTGCAAAGGTACCTATTACCTTTAATACCTATTAAAAGGAATTTTCTAAGTACCGAGGGGGGAAGGGTCACCAACATTTCCCTCCCTTCCCACCTCAAGACTATCATCTTCCATTTATATGAAATATAAATCACTTAATAATATAACATCCATTATAATCTAGTTGTATATGTTTTATATAATACACTTTATTTGAAAAGTGTGAATGGTAATTAAATTAAAATGTCAGTAACATATTATAAACGTGTCGGGATTGCAGTTTATGAGATTTACATATAATATTGGCGTTGAAACAGACGACGAAAAGTTTGAAAACTCTGATGGAATATTGGCTCTCTAGTCGTTTTGGATTATACAAACGAAAAATGGTGTATAATCAAATCGAATGAATATATATAGTCCACTCATTGATTTTTGAATATCCCCTTCTATCCAATTATATGCGGTATTCATGTGAACTCGTGCAGAATTGTTTATAGTTTTTATATCCGTGTGAAATAAATAAATTACAAACCAAAAATAATTTGATTCAAACGCGTTCGCTCCTCGTTTTTACACGTATTGTATGGTCTTGTATAATTTTCAAAATATACCTACTAAAAGCTCTGAATTGTTTATACACGTATCAACTTTAAAGTAAATTACATGAAAATGCATTATGTATTAAACTCGTAAGAATCTTATTATTTTATCTCATGGCACAGCAGTCGATCTTTAATAGTCATATTTCTAATAAATTAATTACGATCGTCAGGAAACTACCAACTCATACACCAACTTAATATATTACATTTATTGAGTCTTATTGTCGTTTAAAGTAGTTAAACTTTTTGTCTCAAAGTTAAACTATTATTAACCTCTATTTCTTGTTTGTAAAGCTTTCGCTCATTTTCGGTATAATTTATTATTCCTTCATAATCAGATAAGCTGCGGCTGTCGTCGTCGTCGTCGTCACACACTCGAATCTCAAGTGTCACGGTCACGACCGTTCTCGATTAAGAGCGCGGCTCATCTCTTTCGTAAAATATAAGGGTCGGGGTTGGGGGAGACGTTGCTTTTATGAACGAAATCTAAAACAAGAACGCCTAACAAATAGTGATATAAGTATAATATAATCATACGCTATAGAAAACGAAAGAGAAAACGAATCTCGGAGAAAATCACTCAAGACGGACATAAAAATCGCAGTTTGACATTGCCGTTTGTAAATATTATTATTATCCGTGTATATATATATATATATATATACACTTGAGTTACCTATACACAACGAAGTTTATTTTACGCCGCTGAGATGGACGTCACATGTGTTCACGCGGTGCACGTACGGGGCATAAAACTTTACAGACGTAGTATTTCCGGTGGATTTGTATACATATTATATGGAAAACCTGGTATTCGTAACCTTTGGCGGTTTTAAATAATCTATACATGGCGTGTATCAATCACTAGGACGACGACGACGCGAATATTCTTTTTATACGGAATTTATATAATATAATATTATTATATCGGATCCGGTGGTGTAGGTGCGGAATAAAAATTTCGGTATCTCATCGTAAAAACTACATCGCAGATATTGGTGGATGATTCCAGGTTAGGTTAAATCGTACGAGCGCTCTATAAACAACACCACGTGCAAAGAGCGAGGGTTTTATATAATGATTTATGTAATATAGGCCTGGAATATATACGAAGTGATGCGTATAAACTGCAGGATACACTAAATTTCCCCTACATTTCTATAAGCCAATATTTTTTGTTTTTAAAAATAAAAATATCTTTTTGAATACTATACAGTTTAGAAAGTTTATGATGCTCTAAATTTCTACTATACGATATTAAACACTAATAATATAATTTTATTATTTTGACGTACCTAATATTTACCATTTTACTCTGTAAAAGCTGCGGTCTACTACACTCGTCGCCCTCATCTTCACTTAAAATGTGTTTTGTTAATAAAAATAATTGTATTATGTACTATTCTATATTTACACATCAACACTTTTAGATACCTAAGTGTAATATAATCACACTAAAAGTATTCTTATCATAAAATAAAAAAAATATTGGCTGTCATTTAACAAATTTAAAATTTAAAAAACTACTACAATGAAAAAAATAGTAAACAATTATTATTAATTAACGTAACATAGAGTATTATAATAATATTACATATTATTTAAAAAAAACACAATAATTGAATTTTAATATTGTTAAAGTAATGTAAACAACCGAATCAACCGATTATCCTTTATAAATTATATTATACGCAAATTTGTTACAAATTTACATTTCGTTTTATCGTCTGCCTCTCGTTTTCGTTGGTTGTTTTTGAAATATTGCTATAATAATATATAATAATATAATACGCATTGTGTTTTTTCGTTTTTGTTAGGTTAGTGTATTTAAATATTATAATTATTTATCATAATAGAATATTAAGACTTTTTTTCTATCCTAGGGTGAGGTTTAAAGTTTAAACATGGAGAACATTTATAATTAAAATATCTTCACAACGTATACAAACTATACGCCAAACGGCGTCTGCCTCTGTTTATTTAACAACATATACATTCTGGTGTGTCAGTATCACAAAAGCTATTATTTGCATTTATGTGATTTTTTTCTGCTTCTCTACAGAAACGTTATGTTTGATTGACTTAAGTCTTATATTATTAGGTATTTATACTAAAATAAAAATAATATTATTAAGAAATCGTTTTTTTTTTTTGTACATTTTTGATTTTAAGCATATTATTTTTTTTATTATTTATAATATTTCACGGTTTTCAGACAAACTTATTACGAATCAATACTATGATACATTTTAAATTTATACCTACAGGCTACAACGCGTGGAGATTATAAGTGGATTTTCAGATTTCGGGTTTTTGTCCTAATATTGCGGAATATTTATTAATATTGTGTAGTTATATATATATATATTTTACTTATTTTAACTACCGATGTGATGACAATTGCGATCAAATATTAAACTAATAATAGAGCGTTGTGATTACTTATTTATATCGATGTACTCGTATTATAATATTTATAATATTGTTAACCACTTATACAACTAATTGATTACTTATTGACTCAATCTCCAAAAAATTATAAGAAGTCACCTAAAATAAAATAATTTGTCCTTTTCAAGTGAATAAAAAGAAAATCTTATTTTGTTGCTATAATTTTCAAATATAAATAAATAAAAATTATTGAAAAAAATATAGTTAAAATATTATTTTTGTGATACAGTTTATCTGATATAAACATAGTCAATAATAATAATAATAATAATAATAATAATAATTGTTTTTAAAAAATCATTGAAAGTTTAAGTGATTGTAGTTACTTAAATACTTTAGAATGTTAAAAACTTGAACAATTCGATAGGTTTGAAGTTTAACTAATTACATCTTGCAGTGACAATCTAACCCATTATAGTTCAGTAACGTGTAGACGTTTTTTACTGCTAAAAGGTGTGGGTCAAAGGATGATTGAGGTCGACCATAGACCACAGTACCAAACTTGTTTTTCTTCATAATCTATATGCCGTCTATTAAGAGATATATTATAACCAACAATATTAATATTAATGACTTATTTTAAAATTATTTGTCATGGTTGAACTTATTGATTTAAACAAATATACTAAGATATAATAATTTGTATTCTTATCCCGATTACTACAATTGGGGGGCTACACCCCACAATTTTTTTTAAATCAATATTATCTGGTTAAGAATTGAACAAAATTTATAAAAACAGGTTTGAGGTTCATATTTTACAATTTTATTAGAAGATAGCTTATTTTATAATCACTTAAATAAATTTAAATTTAAGAAAGTTGTAGGTAATATCTATATAAATTAAAAATATTCATAGTAAAGCAATTATACACTAACAATTTTTGCAATGAAATAATAACAACTAGTAGAAATTAACAACTATAAAAGTTAGTTGTGAAACTAACTTTTTATACAAGTTTTAAATTTCGGTTATAATTATGACATTTTAAATAAAAATCCATTTTTCAATATTATTTTCTACGTTTTTGAGTTAATTTTGCATTTTTAACATATATATTTAAGATATTTCACGTGTATTGTATTATATAAACATGTTACACATGTTATTCGCGAACGATACATATCTTTTATTTATGCATCATTAAATTGTTTCCCCAAGACATTAATACATTTTATTGCACTTTTTGGTTCAAGGGATTACTACCAGGTTCTTTCTCTACGATATAATATACTGTTTATTCTTTACGTACCGCGAACTATTGAAGAAACAGACAGTACGAACACAGGTATGTATAATATATTCTAGTATTATTATTAAAATAACCGGAAATTTTTTTTTTGCGCACGTCTTAACGAAAACATACTATTGTGCACGTTTTGTTTTGTTTCATGCGATGAGTGAATAGAAATCATTTTTTTCATCTCGCGTCTTTTTAATTTGCATAATATAATATATAGTAGCGCTCGTTTGTTTTTGTCGGTTCGTAATGTGGAGGAAAAACAAAATAGTAATAATATTTTTAGTGTTTTACCTCTGTGTATGGCGAATTTTTGGAAACAAAATATTATCACCCCACACAGAATATAAAAATTATCCCTATAGTACAAAATTATTTTGTCACGTAACAATCATAATATGACGGTCGTACAGACGTATTATATAAATACACATCCACGCGTGTTTAAAAAATATATTATATAATAATATAATATATTATTCATCTCTCGCGACGTTCATAACAATTACGCGGTTTTTGCGTCGTATAATATATATGTATTCGATAAGTATATCCATTATTATACTATTATTCATTGTGTGTCTGTAACGTACGCCAAAACGCATTACGATATGGTAATTATTATTGTTACACGACTTTATCAGATTTTCATTATATGGTCCCGTTTACATTGATATGTTACTATGATTGTGAAGTGTGTTTGATGAGTACCGACGTAAAATTTACTGCTGCAGTTATGTGCAAGAGCTTATAAGCGGCTATTCCTCAAAATTTTTCTTTAAGTTTTCAAATTATAAGTATATATTATATATATATATATATAAAAAGAGAAATCATGATTTGATTAAGATGTGTTTTTGAAACATTTAAGTTCCAGTTGAATAAATAAAGTTTTGGATAATAAATTGTGTTATTTTTATGGGTTTTTGTAATATATTTATTTGCAAATTATTGTGAACTTAGGTATAAGATTTTTAATTGTTTTTGCACTAACTAAATGAAATATAATTGTTAAAATGAAAAATAAATTATTATTCATGCAATTTTACTGCATTGTTGAAATTAATTTTTTAGATTCTGAACGGAGTGATGAATGTATTGATTTTACAATGATGTGACATTTTTTTTTATTAGCATTTGAAGTTCAAATATTGACACAAATTCGTCAAAATCATGAATATTTTTCACTATTTGGTAGTAAAAAATTTATAAATATTTTACTATCAATAGCTAAGAATTGAAAATTTAATACTATGCTGTCCATAAGTTAAGCTTACAATAATTATAAAAAAGTTTGAGGATTATTCAATTTAAAAAATTTTACGAATGTTTAAAGTTTTAATTTTAATTTGAAATAAAAAATACGCGTGTAAAATTACGTTTTACTAATAAATAATTTTCGATTTTTGTTATTTTTAAAAAATTATCAAACGTAAGATCTTGAAGCTTTTACTTAAGTGTTTGAATTTGTGAATTTTTTTCAAAATATAATATATGACAATATTTAAATATAATATATCCCAGACTGACAAATCATCTCCGTTCAGAATCGTTTTTCGTATACAATGATACCTATCATTGCATTCAAATTTAACCTACCCTAGTCCGAGGTCCACCCCACCCCCTAATGTACAGCAGAGCGATACTCACTTACCCGCTTTTTTATGATGATTATAAAATAATATATAGTGTCATAATATTATATAATAATATTACCATATTTAACTTTCAATATTTCAGTACAATTTAATTAAATTGTATTTTAGTATTTATATATTGTTATAATGACAAAAAAAAATAATAGTTTAAATTAATTGTTGATATTATTTACTAGCTTACAACTAAACTCAGTATTATTATTTTATATTTAGACACTCCTGACAGTAAAATCAATATTATTCGGTTATCGAATAAATATTAATAATTAGATGTTTTGTATGCTAATTTTATCTTTATCAAATCAAGTGTATTCGAGTAATATTACTACTGAGTTGAGTATTGAATATCGACCAGTGGTTTTTACATTTTAAATTATTCAAGTAGGAGTATCAGAATTTAATGGGAAATATTTCCCTATTTCCCTACTACTATATTTGCAATTCAATTCAAAACATTGCTTTAATTGTTTTAACATTAGTGTAGTATAATTATTATGGATTTTGTTCATATGATACAGTTAGATTTAAAAAAAAAGAGATTAAATATTTTTTTAAATACATATATTGGGTATTAAAAATAGAATGTTTTACAAATATAATGACTTGACTTAAATGGTGAATGGGACGCATTTTCTGTTCAGTCTTTATCCGTAAATTTAATTTGTTGGACGGCGTATTATATATGCAATATAGGTGCATATTATTACCGCACTGGAAAATGATGAAGCATTTTGAATGTTCATTTTCAAATACTTTGATAAAAACGTTGATACACGCTCATTACATTGAATTACATAAACATTTTTTATTTAACGTTTTAAAACTATCATTGTTCATTTGATCGAGTACTGCAGCTGTAAACTATTGCAGATTCCGAACGACAGTAATATGAAAAAAAATTTGAGAGATGTAATTATGTCTGACAGGTCCTTCAATGCGGGTTCGCTATACGTTCAATCTCTTTTCTAGAAAACTCTTGTGATACGAGAAAACCCGTTCATTCTGTAAAATAAGTAATCCCGGACTCTAGTCGTATAATCTGTCATTGGATTTTTCATGATTATTTTCTTTATATAATTGTATATGATTTTTAACGTTATTCATAGCTAGTTCAACCTCAAATGTCTGGACGGTGCATTTAGGAAATGTCAAAGTATTTATTTCACTGAAAATATTTTCTTAAGAAATATTTATTTATTCGATCAGATGTTTTACCTGAAAAGCAAGCTAAAATGGTATTTTTTGTGGTGTATTATAATGATTATTGGATAAAAAAAACCAAACGTTGATTAAGTAGATTTTAGTTCAGTTATTTTAATTAAAATCATTAATTTACATAACAAACTTTGAACGGTCGTGGTTTGTGAAGTAATGAACTATAATGTCAAATAAATGGCGTGTATTAAAATAATGCTAATACCTTCAAAATAATGAACTGAAAAACTACGGTTTCGCGCTACCAATTTATTAGTAAAAAAAATTCACGAGAGTCAATTTTTTATTTTTTTTATATAGCGGTATACCTTTAAAAAATAAGGTAATTTGTAAAAGTTTGAAATGAAGTACTGTACAAATTTATAATTTTTACGCAAAATAAAAAGTTGTCTAAAAGAAAATATTTAATCATTCGGGATTTTATTAAATATAAGTTCACAATTTTCGTTTTAAATACAGCTATATATGACGTAAGATACAATATAGTACACTCCGTATATTATTTTCAGTAGGAGAAATATAATAATCTTTATAAATTTCTAAAATATTTATGTAAATATAAATATATTATAGTAATTAGTGTATAAATAAGATATATCTGTAAATTGTATATGACCAAACGTTTTATTTATATGATAAGTATAGTATTTAAAACTAAAAGTATTTTTTGGCATTCATTTTAAAAAGTTTCTCATTTTTTATGAATTGAAAAAGTCGCCTTATGATTTTTAAAAACAAACTTAACAATTTTTTCCCTTTAAATATTTCAACAGAAAAAGTTCTACTAAAAAGTTTCTACACACATAAATCTAATGTTAATTATTTTTCAACAAAATTCGAATAATCTTAAATTTTTTCTTTTTATAATTCTTGGTTAATTTTAATACGAAATTCAATATTTCAGGTTTATGCGCGCGCAATATAAAAACGTTCAAAACATGTTTTCTCTGATATTTAGATTTGAAGTATTCCAAGTCTGTGGCTATTTTAAAATCATAAAGGTCTCACTAAACGAACCTAACCTAAGTTTATAAAGAAGTAGGAAAAAAATTCAATAAAAACCAAAGAAAAAAAAACAGATAACATAAATTATATTTGCCGAATAAAAGTCGGTGTCATATTATACGTGTGTAATACTTATCATGGTTAATATCATATCATATTATATATAGGTAGATACTTTTTAGTTGAAAAGTTTTTAAAAAGAATTAGAAAATAGTACGTTTATATATTGGAAAATTGAACATTTAGATAAGTTATTTAGAGAAATATATTATACATAATATGTGTTGTTATGCTAATAATTTTTAGAAAGTACACAATTATCAAGTGCAACAGTATCATTTTAATGTATTGTTCTCGAATATCTCTTATCTTGTTGTTAAATATTTATAAGCAATGTTGTTTGAATAACTGTGATTATAACGTGTAGGTATATGTATCGTATTATACGTTTAATGTTGCATCATGTCTTGTATTATGTTTAATTTCTAAGCATAATTTGTAGTAATTATATGAAAAAGTAACTACGAATTTTTAATTGTATGAATGTAGTAATAGAAGTCAAAAGAAACAAAGTTTAGATCTAACAACGATTGTTGAAATGTACTTATGTGTAATGGTATGAAAAAAAATCAAAATATTATTATTTTTACTAGACAGGTTATTACTATGGCTAAAGCCTAAAATATTTTCAAGATTTTTGCTGATACATTTTTTTTATAAATCTTAATAAAAAAATATAAATTTTTGATATTTTTCATTTTAGTGTTAAAAAAACTTAAAAAGAACTTTGTATTATATTTCCAAACTTGTATATTCTGTGTGTGCTATGGATGTATTGATTTTACAATATGAAACGATAATTAATTTATAAAATACTTCAATTTTCAACTTTAAGGTGGTTTTAGATAGAAAATTGGATCTAGTTTGTAATTTAGAGGGGTCAAAATTAAAAAATCAATTTTTTATACTTTTTAAGTTAAAATTTGAACAAAATTACGTATTTAAACATTGGATAACGGAGGGTAATTATTTTTTTATGAATTTTTTTATACGAAATTTACATTTTGATTTTTTTTAAGATATTATATATTTGTACTATAAATATATTTTTACTGTTTTATGGTATTTACAAAAATATATGTTTTTAAATTTAGACTTACATGAATTGTATTACGGTGTAAATATATATTATAATAATAATAATTATATATTAATAATATAATAAATTCAATATTTATGGAAAACAATTCAGTCTATTATAGTACTAATAGCAAATAAAATGGCTTTAATAGCTATATGAAAAGAAAAATATCATCAAATATATTTACTGATATAGGCTGACAGACGGTTTCCATTTAGAATCACATTTTGTACACAATAATAAATCATTGAATTCAAATTTAACACACCAATAATAGTTACACAATTATTGACATTTAATATTTAACAAAGTGGGGTAGCCACTTGCTTACTATATTTTTTTTATCAATAACAACAATTCTATTATATATTCATATCGTAAAGCACTAAAAAAGTGTAATACTTCAAATGTCTATAAACAGCACAGCAAATAATTAAAATATTTTGAATATTATATTGAATTAAGAAAATTTTTGTAAAAATATTTAGTGAAAAATTCTAGTTTTTACTGTTATTTGTTTTTGAGTTACAAATAAAGACATTTTTCCCCCAATTATTTTGAGAAGTATTAGGAATTTTACCAATTATATCCAATTTGCTATTAAGAAACTATTCTTAAAGTTCGAAATTCAACGATAAAAAAATACAAATTGTTTTATATAACGATTCATTGCTTTATTCAGAATTTAACATTGAATAATATATTTTTTTAACTAGTTTTATAATAATAGAGATATTATTTCACTAGATAACGGCGATAACCAATCAATGAATGTATTATATTCAATGTATTATATCTGTACAAACATTATACGAGTAGCTTTATGTAGCAACTCTTTCATTGCGTTTTTTGTAGGTCAAGTCGTGTAATATCATAAAATGTTATTACGCTGTTGGATGAAAAATAGGTACCTATACTTTTTATTTTTTTAATTCTTCATGTTTATTCGACGGCCTCTGTTATCAAATATGAAAAGTACGACTAAAATAGTAGTTCAGTTTGAATTTAATTTTGATATTTCATTTTAACCGCAATACATAACCGTATGATACATATATAGTGTGGGTTCGATCCGACATAGGTACTCAAAACAACATTAACGTGTATTATAATACATGCATATTATGCTGTTTGTATAAAATATTCTGTATCGATTCGATGAAGTTCAATTCAATGTAATACTTTGTCCGACGATAATAGGGTTAGACCAGTTAAAATGTTTCCATTTCTATGATTATTGCTTGTATGTTTATATTTAAATATGCATCAAATATTTTATTGCGACAGAAAAAGCTTATAAAACAGTTTGTTTATTCAAATTAAAGTTTTTTCGTTTCAATCTTATTTTATATTTATTACGACTTACCAAAAACCAAGTTGTTATAGTAATGAAAAATTATAATCGTTAAATTAAATTTGATGACACCATGATAATAATAAAATTACTTTGAAAATTGCATATAAAAAAGTAAAATTTGAGTTTTTCTAATTAAAACAATTAAGTTACGTAATTACATTATCATAATACAGAATAATAGATATACATGATTAATTTAGTTTATTTACTATATATGTTATGACATTTTTCGGAGTATTATTAATTCATAAATTGTATGAAGAATATTAAATAAAAAAACTAATAAGTTTTATCTATCATTTTAATTTTATTATGCTCCATAAAACATATTTCAAACAACATATTATTTTCAATTTGGTAAAAATTTGTTATTAATATAAGAATTAATTACAGTGTGTTCATTTAAAATTTTTAATAATAACAACTTTTACCAGTTAAAATTAATCCATTATATTCATTATTATAATATTTGTTAGAATTTAATCTCTAAAAATACAATAACTCAAAAAATTAATAAAAAATTATAGGATCTAAAGTCGTACAGACACCAATCGAAATAAAATTCGCATTTCCTATGGTGCAAATTTTGTATCATTTAAAATAATTTGTTTTAAACTTATTACCGTAAAATATGTTATGATATAAAAACAAAATGTAACCAAAAAAAGCGGGTAAGTGAGTATCGCTCTGCTGTACATTAGGGAGTGGGGTGGACCTCGGACTAGGGTAGGTTAAATTTGAATGCAATGATAGGTATCATTGTATACAAAAACGATTCTGAACGGAGATGATTTGTCAGTCTAGGATATATTATACTTAAATATTGTCATATATTCTATTTTGAAACTAATTCAAACATTTAAGTAAAAGTTTCAAGATCTTACGTTTAGTAATTTTTTAAAAATAACAAGTATCGAAAATTGTGTTTTTATAATTTTTGAATGAGAGTTAGAACAAGTTATGCGGTACCTTCAATTAAATTTTCAAGTAATTTGTCCCAGCTAAATTTTTTTTATCAACATTTATAAAAAAAAAATTTAAAAAATTGATTATTTAAAATGCCTATAAATAAATCAAACAAATTCAAAATATTTTGAAAATCAAATCCCGTAAAGAAAATGGCGATCTAAATAACTGGTAAAATTTTCAAGTATTTACGACTTATACTATTTGAATAACAACAAATATCAAAAATCGTTTGAGGCTAAACCGTTATTTAACGCGGTTTTGTAAAAATTTAAATTTCAAACACTCATAAAAATTTTTTGTCTGAATCCGGTAGAGTTTTTTTTACAAATATTTGAAGACAAATTTATGGAGAACCTTGTACCAAATTTTCAAAACTTAGTTATCAAAGAAAAAAATTTTACGATTTTTCAACCACAAAATTACTCGCAAATTTTCGCAATTTTAACATATTTCGTATAAATTCGAACTTTAAGCACTTATAAAAAAAAATTGTGACTAACGATTTCGGATTATTTTTTATCACTTTAAGAACAACTTATAAGAAATCTTGCAAGATTTTCTGGCCGGCTAAACAATTTTTATCGTTATTTTAAAAAAAAATACTAAAAAAAATTAAAAATTTCAATTGTCTATAAATAGCTCAAAAAAATATTCGATATTCTTTGAAAATTTAAATGTGTATGGAAAACGCTAATATAAACATTTGGTGAAAATTTCAAGTATTTACATCAATTAGTTTTTGAGTTATAGCAAAATAAATAATCGATTTTTTTGAAAACTGTTAGAAAATATTTACTTTTCACCTCTATAATGCACCAAGGATATCCACTTTGCCATCGGAAACCACCCCCAAAGTTTAAAATTGAAGCATTATTTCGACTAGTTATGCTGTACACAGACACAAAAAAAAAAAAACCAAAAAAAAAAAAAACACACATCATTGTAAAATCAATACATTTGATCCTCCAAAGTACCAACTAGATGAATTTTCCTATTCAAAGAGGGGCTGAAGTCAAAGATCGGAGCATTATTACTGCTCCAAATGTTGTCGTCAGACACAAAAAAAAAACCACATCATTGTAAAATCAATACATTCATCACTCCATTCAGAATCTACAATAATACTTAATACAAAATAATCGTCAACTATAATACTATATTATCCTTATCATAATATAACTATTTTTCCAGGAATATAACTGTTGTCGTGTGTCGCCTAGTCAAAATTTAAAAATTAATTATACGTTGTCATTTTTTTTTAATGAATTGGTTCATTCTCTATTTCTATGATTGATGAGTTTTTGTTGTATCCCATAGTAACATTGAATTTATATTTCATATTATTAAATTATATATTTAACGGCATAATTATATTATTAATAGTACTTATAAATTGTATAACTTTAATTGTTAACATTGTGAAATTGAATGTATTCATATTAATATATTTTACATTATTTGTTTTGAATAGTCACTTAAACATTTATGGGTTCAATGAGGTCTAATAAAATCAATAAAATATAAAATGCAATTATATTAATTTTGTCTTTAGAGGAAATCATTAAATAACAAATATTAATTTTTTTTTTTTAAATTAATTTAGTAATTAAATTAACAATTATTATTTTTAAAATAGGTATATTATTTCTATTGCATTAACTGTTGTAATTTCTCTACTGGAATTAAAGTTAACGGACTTATATTGGTATTTTTGTAATTTTTTATGGATAGTGTATATGCCATATGATACGGAGCAGTATCATTTAATTTATTTTTGATTAATGATGTTTTATAAAACTTTGATTGTTTTTGAAACTATAAATTATGAACTCTGTGCAATATTAATGAATGATTAAATAGTCATTAATGTTATGAGACAAAATATGACCTATATTTTGGGTTTTAAATTGTATTAACATCTTGTATTAAGCTAAATAATGATTTTAAGACATTATGTACAATATAATCTTATTAATAAATTATGTACATTACTAAAAAATTATTATTATTATTACGAAATAAGAGTTTTAATAATACAAAGAAACAAAATGATCTTTCATAGAGTTTAATTAAAATACTTTCTAAGTCTTAAAAACTTGTGTGTCTTTGACTTTCATTAAAGAAAACTTTGTTACGCATATTTTAAATCTCAAAAATCTAAATCACTTGAAACATACTTAAAATTACAATTATTAACCATTTTTATGTATCAATAAATTAATTGTTAAAGTTTCAAAAATTAAAAATTTTTTGCGCTACTATCTACATTTTATTCCAATATTAAAACATTTATCATGCATTCGTATCTTTAAATTTTTTCTATGTCAACATAAGTTTTTAAAATAGAACAAACTAAAAACTATAAAATACGATTTGAAATAATATTTTTGAGTTTTAATATAAAAATAATTATATTAATAATAATAATTCATGCAAACTTATTTTTTTGTTTAATTAAATATTATAAATTAAAATAATTTTCAAACAAAAAAATATTTTTTATTGAAAATTAATATTCGTAAGTTCCTTTTATGTACCGTTTGTAGTTATCTATTGCGTATCGTTTTGATATTAAATTAATTAATTTATTATATTAAATATAATTTTAAACATGTTTTTTGTTTTTAGACATAATATTATTTACTTTACCGATTTATAATAAAGTAGAGAATTTTATAATAATAATTTTGTGCTAGCGATATTATATTAGTATAATAAAATCAAACACACAATTTAATTAAGTTTTTAGTGGTGAGCTAATTGTATTTGCGTATAGCAAAAAGTATTTAGTTTATATTTTTATATGAACATAAATTATTTCATTCGTAATCGTGCTGAATTTAAAATCAATTTTAAATTCTGAGCGCAGCAATGAGTGTTGATTTTTATAATGATATGTGTGTTTTATTTTTATTTTTAGAAAATTATACCATACGTAAGAAATAATAATATAAATATTTTGTGAACATCTAAAGTGCCTAAGGTTATTCGGATTTGAATTACAATAAAATTTGATGAAAACTAGTTATTTTAAGCGTAAATATTAAAGTTTGTCAAAATTTAAACTTAAGACGCTTTCCCACAATTTTCGTAAAAAATTTCTGGTTTTTCATCAATTATATTGTCATTTTTTTCAATTGTTCTAAAAATATAAAGAATAAAGAATTTTTGGTTTTGAAACTCCAAAGTATTAACCAGATCCCGTTTTCTACCAAAAACCACTTTAAAAATAGAAAATTGAAACATTTTTACTGCTCTAAAAGGAGATGAGTGACAGACGCTAAAATTAAAAAATATACATCATTGTAAAATCAATACATTCATCGCCCTGCTCAGAATCTAAAATGTGCACTGTCATACAAAAATATTGTTGGTTAACATTATTTATTAACCAAATATTTGTCGATTATCGAGGCTTTTATGAATGTACCTAATTTATTAAATTATTTATTTAGAGGCAAAAATGTAAATAATTTCTACTTATGTTGCACGGCAGCTATATAAAAGACATCACGGAAAGAATAAAATCAAACCATTTTAACAGTAAAATATGAATTTTTAGAAAAAGTGATAACTTTATATTTGAAAGAAAAACTTTATTTAGATTACATTGGGTAATGGGTTTTAATATTTGAATTGACTTTGAATGGATAATACTTAAAAAATAGTTTCTAAAATACTCTGACATATGTGATTACTTAGATTTTTATTACTAATTTTATAAATAAAATTATTTAAAAACGGATTATAGATAACGTAATGTATTAGTTTATACATTTTAAAGAAAAAAAAAATATCAAAACCTGACTATTTTACGAAGTATGCCAATTTTTCGGATCGTTGACTACGAATCCTTTAATAAAAAAATAATGTCTCGAAAAATAAAAAAAGATTATGTACTTACTTATTGTGAATAATAATAAGAAAAATGAACAGTGATGGAATTTAGTCTGTTGAATAGATCTGAATATTTGGATAATGATTTTTGAGGGGACTTTGAATTTTGTTGCATTTTAAGAGAGATAATGCGTAGAGATATAAAAAATAAAAAAAATAAACAATATAAATATAATAATCATGGGTGAGCAGTGTTGCTCAGTGGTTCCTTTAGTAGATTATCATCATATGTTCCTATCGGCGTACGTTGGACAATATATATCTGAATTGGCAATAGAATACAAAAGTGCAGTCGCTGTAGATGAGAACTGCAAAGCTATAGACGAAGATGATCAATGCTATACAAACGCAGAGCATGATTATTCACTATTACTGCAATATTAGTTCAGTCGTAGACGACATCGTTGTTTAGTCACTGAAGGTGTTCACCGGCAGTGTAGTCTGGTCGCTGATGAAGAAAAAAATCTGAAGGCTAGTTGTAAATGTCACAATGCCAGATTGATGTATATTTTTGTGTGTTTAAATACTTTTAATTTTATATCGTGTAAATATATTTATATATTGATTATTGAGCACCTAAATTTTATTTTGTAAGTTTTAGGTGTGGATAGACATTGCCAACAAAATCATAGTGTACTTCTCTAACTTATAAAATAAAAGTATAAATTTTCACGCAAATTGTTGTATAATTAGAGGTAATAACATATAGTGTAATAACATGTATGAAACAAAGCAAAAAATTGTATTATTAAATAATTCTTTTCTCAAAGTTTGAATGAGCTTGATGGGTCATAATTTTTTAAAAATGGAAGTTTTCTGAAATCGTGTGTAATAGCTTATTTAATAGTATTCCGCTTTATTTTTTTTAAGCAATTTTTAATACAATTAATTGGAATATTTTAATGGCATTGATAATTCGACAGAACCGATTATAATTTTTAGTTAGAAAATATGTAAATATGTGATGGCATAAAGTTATAATCGCATATTATAACGTCACATAACATATTGATATGCCAATACATTAGAGCCAATGAGATTATGAGAATTACAGTCTCAAATAGGAGTCGTGATAGATCCAGGGGCGTAATTAAGGGGGGGATGAGGGGGATATATCCCCCCCAGAGCCTATATAATGTGTATATTTATATATTAATTTGAAGCTTGTGAAATTATATGTTTTATCGTGCTGACATCACGACGAAATATATTTAATATAATTAATATCAAGAAATCTATAAATAGGTATGCGCATGGAAAATACTGATAATAAGAAACAACGACTGGCGACTGCAGCTAATCACAGACACAATATATATTATATACTATTATAGAAGTCTGTGCAGCTAATACGCCGAAACAGTTATCATGTTATGTAGTTATTTTGGTTGGAGTGGAACGTTGACGTTGTGTCAGTTGTTGTAATATAAAATATCACTTGTACATTTGTACATTTGTACACGTACATAGTGCTCGACGGTTTTTAGGTTTTTATAATATAATATAATATTATTCAACTAAAAATTTCTTTCTATAACAACTGCAAATTCTAACTCGTGTCTCGTAACATTATGGAAAACGAAAGAAAAAATACAATTCTATCTTTTTTAAAAAAAAAAACAAAACCTAACGAAGAAAAAAATACAGATAATACTGAGGTAAGAATGATACAATTCGATTTATTAAATACTTAGGTATATGTAAATATGTAATGAATTACCTAACTATTTAAATGTCTTAATAGGTATAGACTATAGGTACCTAATTTATATAAATTTTATAGGAAATTAAGAAGGATAACCATTTATCTAAAGACACTGAAACTACTGAATATGAAATCGTAATGTGTACAAGTATATTAGTTTAAGAATTTTTGATGAAATAGTTTTCCCAGATATTATACTTCAAAATCTAAGTATTTTGTGTGTAAAAAAATGTTTATCCCCCCTAAGACAAATTCCTAATTACGCCATTGGATAGATCACGGCGTGATCACTGTGTAGATAGATAATTCTTATGATTTATTAATCATAATTAGTAAAACTTAAATTTCAGTTAATACTATATTCCAGTTACATTATTTTTGGTACTCCAGTAAAGCTAACTATAAAGCTTAACCGGTGGTTAAATTTGCATGCAAATAAACGATTGGTAATGATCATAATTACAACTCAATTATGCCGTAATTATTACGAAATAATTATTTCTTCGTTAATGACTTTAATAGTCTCTACAAGATATTTTCTTCGTTGATTCTCATTAAATACACTTATAATCCAAATCATACTAATTATTTAATATAAACAGCCGTGGAAAAATGATTGGAATTATTAATTTTAAACCGTCGAGTACGTTTTTAATTATTTTGCGGAGAAATTATAGTTATCGATTTTGTACCCAAGCGAAATGCATATGTGTTACTATTTAGAAAAAAATCAACGTTCATTTTTTATATCTGTTGTCATCACATACGTGTATAATATATTACAACGATTGACCGACCACAAAATATACATGGTATTTATTATACACAGTGAATGGTGATTTGTTTAAGTATTTACATTAATTATTTTTAATAGGAGTACAAGACCGATATTTTTCGTAGTATTCATGTGGCAGTAGTATTCTACTCTGTTTATTTAAACTAAATACCTATAACTGATTAATATTGCTCATTAGAATTAAATATATTATTCAATTATTAGATTATCGTTTATTGGAATGCTACGAAAAAATATTCTGTTCTAATATTCAAAAAAGTAAAACTTAAAATTTATAATAATGAAAAGTTGTAAAAATAATATTTAAAAAAAAAGTGAAAACCATTTGAAAAAATCTGTGTAGACGCTTAAATTGATCACCTTGTATATTATAAACATTTATTGGCCAAAGAGTTGTTAAATTAATTAGATTTAAAGTGTGAAGTCATTCGAAAACTATAATAATTATAGAGGTATAGGTAACGCGGTTTTGGTACGAAAAATAAAGGAAATACACAAAACAATATACAAATACATCAATAAATACATTTTTATACGAATTTTTCAGTACCTATGCTTACTTAGGTTTACATATATAGCTGTGATGAAAATATAAATAGGTATACATATAAATATATCTACATTTACTTCAAAATCGCAGAAAACAAAAACCTGAATACTATGATATGATAACTTTCAAAAAAAAAAAAAACTATATCTGTAATGTGTACACTTAACATTTTTATTAAATTTTCGAAAATTTGATTTATACTATTTATTTATATTTATTTATTTAATTTTGATTTATTTATTTATTTTATTTATATTAAGCCAGATAATATTTTTGAACCACAGTTGCTTATAATAAAATGCTGAGCATCTGTCGATGCTTACGATAGCTGAATATATCGCTTACCCTGTTAAAATAATTTTAAGAAAAAACTAACGGGAACCTGTGTATTTTGAGCTCAACATACCTAACGCGCACCATTCCTCTACAAAAAAAAAAAAAAAAATCAACAATAAATTTTTCAATGAAAGACGTAACTTTTAATAACTTAATCATAAAATAGTTAAAATAATCAAGAAATGAACATTTTGTTTAAAGTTATAGACTACACATCTTTTTTTCCATTTGAAAATCGATCCATGATTGATAACTAGGATTTCTATGTACTAATAGTTTAAAATGACCTGATATGTTTATTAGTTTTTTTTTTGAAAATACTGATTAAAAAATAATTGACAATACGCCTCTAAGGAAACAAAATCATTTTTTAAAAACACTACTAAAATGTTTAAAGAGGAGGGGGCGGTCCATACACCACTGAATAATCGTTACTTAACAAAATGGTTTTCAGTCCAACGGATCTCATCGATATCGCTTGCATTTGCGTTGCTATTATGACGCGTAGTGCGTTTGTACATGATGTATACAATGAATGTAAACAAACATTCTTTGGAAGCACAATAAATAAATAAAAACGTCTCCTCCGGACGGTGCAGATTGCGTTTTTCCCGAGTTCTTCTTGATTCTTGCGGACGTTTCGAAATAGGGCCCCGGTCATCCACTGCAGAGTCGACTACGAACACGGATAAAATATAATATCATAACGTAGTGGTACACATTTATGTACGTGCGTCAGTCGAGTTCGGTGGTTCATCCGGGGGGAGTGGGGTGCGTTGGTGTCGCGAGACTTACGCGCGCGTCTCGGGGGACTCTATCTAAACGGGCGTCGCCCGAGTGCGTCCCGTTAATCATATCGTACCTTTTTAATAGCTCAACTGCGTCCGCAATAATATCGCTAAAAATGTTGCTATATCCCATGTGCGTCCGCGATATTATTGTTAATAATATTTGTCTTTATGGATAAAATGCATTGATAACTAATAATATTGCAGTGTGTTAATTTGCATTTATTTCCATACGTAGAAACATACTATTCGTAACTAGTCTTTGACAACCACGTGCAGTATGTGTAGTGATGTGATGTAAAGCTTCCATTCAAAATTGAATTCATGTTTTTTCACATCTCATCCGGACATATATGCCTTCTTAGAAATGTTAACAAAAATTCAAATAGACACAAATGTTTTGATTTAAACTTCCAATCATATATCTAAAAAAATTAGATCAGTCAATAAAAAAAATATTAAATTCATTGAAGAAAATTTACAAAAATACAAAACTGAACAAATCTCTAGATATGATTTATTTATTAGATATATTTATATTTTTGGAGTGTAAGCCAGTTCATCTGCTCGTGATGCACCCTGGGTAACTCTAAATGAACTGGGACGCACTTGGGCTACGTCAAAGTAGTGACCTTTTTCTCTTTGGACGCACTCGGGCGAGACCTTATTCCGGACGCATTCGGAACATTAAAAAAGGGACATTTTGGGACGCACTCGGGAGTTTCCCATCTAAACGACCGGTAAGACCCGATACGCCCAGCCGTATGTATACAAACAGTATATATATATATATATATGTGTGTGTGTGTATTTATGTATATATATATAATGACGTAAAACTGAGTTCGCGGTGATATTTATTTCGGTGGAAAAGTAAAAAAAAAAAAATAATAATCGTAAATCCGTCTCGGGTCCGGTCGGCGTCAGTACACCCACGTAATCGCGTTTGCGTGTATATACATATTATATAGGTAATACACGTCGCTGCGTTATTCTGCGTATATACCGTCGTCCGTCGCTCGCCCCTCACCTACCACTTTTATACATTACCACCGACCCGCCGCAATGTCTGCCTGCGCACGGTGAAAATGCAGCTGGTGTCCTTCCCCTACTGCATCTCTTTTATATATATTATGTACGTATATAATATAAGAACGGTGATGCTGCGATGGTGGTGGAATTGACGGTTGCCATGGCGAGTACAGCGTTCGGCCAGATGACGTCATGAGCTTGCGCCTAACCCAAAATCCAATCGAAATCGGTCGCCGTCCTTCGCCGCCGCGCTCGCATCGCAAATATAAGCGCATATATTAAAAATTTCCACACACATACACACACAGTCACACACACATATACACACGCGCGCTCACGTTTACTCATATTTATAGCCCCCCCCCTCAAAAAAACTTTGAACACAAATATATTATGTTCTCAACGAGACACCTCTAAAGAAGAGTCTATACAATCTACATATATATGTTAATACGATGTATATACGCTTACAGCATGACATCCTAACCGATAATATTTCGACGAAGTGGTAGTTGTTTCATCATCCGTCGGACGCCTACTCTTACCACCGCGGAATTCAATTGCGACTCTGCAACAGCCTCTGTTATGGACGCGCGTGTTGGTTTTGTGTATACACCTTCGGTTACTATAATATGTAATGGATGCTCATTGTATGAGATGTGCTCATTTCGAGACGGAATTAGGAATCACGATATCTGTTTTCGGTCCGCGCGCATTCTTCGTCACCACCGCGTTAGAGCACAAATATGTGTTCGTGATGATTATTGTTACAGTAATGTTACATATACTGTAAAATATTGCACTCACTCTATAGAGTAAGCTTTTACGCACTTGTTTTTTTAAACAATTCCAATGCGAAAAGAACACTATCTTTACCATAACTAGTAACATATTACAGCAACAAAATATCCAACATATAGATCTGATGAATAATTATGTAAGTTATGGAATACTTATTTTAGCGAGTTTAGTATAATCACAGTTGTATCGTTGCAACCATAGACCTTATACTATAGTTATAGTATTACCTTAGTATAAGCCATAAGGTCTACGGGTGCGGCGCGCATAAAAATAAACTGCGAACATAAGTTACCAGAATCATTTTACTAACGGTTTCATGGAAAAAAGAAAAATCGTGTCAAAAATGGGTTATGACTATGAGTGAGCCCTAAGTCAGATTTTTGTAAGATTAAGCGCTTTAGAGACTAACTTTAGCCTTTTATAAAAATTTCGTTCTAAATTTATAATATATAAAAACCTTTATAGTGTCTTCCTGATAATATACATTTATTAAATACAAATAGACTTAGGGAAGTTAGCCAATTAAAAATGACAGTCAAAGTAAAATTTCAAGTAATTTTTTAATATAAAAAATATTTGATTTACGACCAAATAAAAAAGATGATATGTTACACGTTTACGGGTTGTGCATTTATACCTTATATTTTATTGATGCTTTAAGTTATACGAAGACGAGCTAGTAAATAAAAATAGAAAAAAATTGTCTATATATGTATAGTTTATTATATATTATATATACATATATATTAGGTACATATTCAAAAAAGTTACGATTGTATTAGTGTATGATTATTTAAGAAAACATACCACATAAAATGTTCTCATATACGTTATTTATTATTTCAATAAATAAATAAAAATGTTAAAAACAATTATTTTTTAACTATAATGTATAATATTACAACCAATTTTATATTTTTTATTTATGCATGTGTAATAGCTCTGAAGAAAATAATAGATAAACTAAAAATAAATCGTATAATATTATAGGTTATGTGTATTATTTACACGCGAAAAAAAATAGTTTTGAAAACGTATTTGCTTACTCTTTTTATCGCAGATCCTCGATACAATATAATTACACATATAATAATAATATAATATATCGCTATTGTTGTGTCCGCTATACATCGTATATTATTATTAATATATGAAACAATAATACCAGTATCGCGGGATGTGTGCGCCGTGCGGATCATTATTATGATATTATTATATCGCAAAATGTCCATCGGGAACCATATATAATATTATGTATGTACAAAAGTATAATATATAAATATAATATATATACATTATACATATATATTTCCAAGTGCGCGCAGACTCGTTATATTTTAATTGGGTATCTTGTGCGAACTCAGGGCACGCACTTTATATGTATAAAATACGTACGCCAGCATGTACATAATATAATAATATAGTATAGGATGCATACCCAGTACGATACAGGATAAAATCATATTATATATAGTCATACAGGACAATCGTTTTGTCGTAGAACACTCGATACTCCTTGACTTTACGTATACTTAAGTCAACCCTACTCACCCAGCGCAGATTTTCTAACTGTCCACTAGTGTCCGGATAACTGAACAGATTATTTCATCGACAAACTAGGTTTGTCATTGTTTTTTTTTTTTTTTATACGTCGAATCACAATATTTATTTTTATCGTAAATATGATGTTTATTATCGGTACCTATTTGCACCGCAGCATCGTACAATATTTAAAACTTTCTAGTTTTATATAATAAGTAAATGCATAGTGTATAATACCGGTTGAATGTCTGAAGTGAAACACATTACATATTTTTAATAGTATAAATAAGTAATTTGAATACCTAACGAGATTGTTTTGAACGACAAATAATTTCCGACACTCATCAGTTAATACATTGAACAAAATATTATTGTACTTGTGGTGTGGCAGTTGGTATGTTAATAGTTAAATGCAGTCAAGTCGCGTGATAAATATATCATAATATTATTATGACGTAGGTAATATTGGTCGATTGACTAGCCACGGACGGCTACCGTTTAAAATTTTGTTTATTACTTATTTTTAAATTAATTTTATAATATGGTATAATATTATTAATTATTATAGTTATGTTTGTTTTTAATATATAAAAATAATATACTCGTCGAGATTTTTCAAATGTTGCTTATATTTCATTTAAAGGTTTATGAAAAATATCGAAAAAAATATTAAATTTTCAGTTCAGTTATATTAATAAAAGGCTGTATACATCCATGCCTTGGAGTTTAATCCTCATATATCAATCGATTCGC
Organism: Schizaphis graminum; assembly: GCA_020882235.1. Lineage (NCBI taxonomy): Eukaryota > Metazoa > Arthropoda > Insecta > Hemiptera > Aphididae > Schizaphis > Schizaphis graminum. Next base: position 93,969,774 of record CM037032.1, read on the forward strand.
TGTTTCCGTTAGCTGTTTGAAGCATATTTATGGTTTTAGATTCTGAATACAAACCACGTGTGACAAAATTTGGTAACTATTGTTTCTGGAAATTGCCAAAGACACGTACGTACCTGTTAAGTTTTGTTTCGGAGAAATATAGACACGTATCAACATTATTCTAAGTTTAGGAGAATCGGTTGTGGTGTTGAAAATTTCAATGAAATAATATGTATTATCTATGTATGTGTTTTGAATTTTCTACCATATTAATGTCAATTATTGTTACCTTAGCGTCACTATCTGGTTTAATAATAGACGAAAGTTGACGAGCTCACATTATTCTTAGAAGTATATTATCATTGTATAGATCGTATACATATTACTATAACATTTTATTTAAGGATGTATTCGATATTATTGTATTATTATAATACAAATATTAAGAATGTTAAATATGAAACGGAATAATATTCTTTATAATATAATAAAATTTAAACATTTTATATTTTAATTCTTATTTCTTTCAAATAAAATTCCCATTCACGAAAAGCTAAATCGTTACGTTGTTATTTAATTAGGAATTGTTATTGCCTGTCGTGTAAATATAATTTGTACTTTATTCAGTGTAATTTATAATAATGTGATTAAATATTTGAATGCGCATTGTTCAAAATACATACGAATATTGTAACTGTAACGTTTTTATTCTTTTCATCGAATTTGAGTAATTGATTCTAAATACCACAAAGATCATACTTTTTATAATAAGTAATAATAACAATTCTAAGAATTCCCGAAGTTTTTATTATTCATTTTGATTAAAAATTATATTCTTTAAGGAAAATATGCCATAGCTGTTGCAGTCTTGCATTGTAATTTCATTGAATAATAAAATATTAAAAATTAGTAAAACGGTATGTAACCGTGGTGAAACATTATTTTACGTGATGACGTTGCTAGAGGCTTATGGTTGCTAGGGAACTATAATATGGTTTCTAGAGGAAATGAGTTACTGTGAAAAGGGTTTTTTACGCTCACATAATGTGATAAAATTTTTTTAGAAAAACAAACATACGTAGCCTCTGGCTAATAAAACAGTTAAAAAAAGGCTAAATTTCATGAATACATCGTTTTGCAAACATTTTCAGACAACTTATTTCGAGGTTCGATCCATCGCTTTGCGAGTAAAAATAAGAAAAGATTTCATCCCTCAACAAAAATACACAGAAAAAGACCAACCAATGACATTGTACAGTAGTAGTATATTATGCTATTGCATAATATAAGTACATAAGTACATAGGTTTCATGGAGATAAGTGAACATATTTATATCGTGTTGTTTATACCTTTAATACATTATATTTAATCAGCGTGTATTTAATTAGTATAGAAGTTATTTCATTTTTCAACATTGCGTCTCGACAAAATTCTTAGTGTAAGCTTTTGGGGTAGTTCTGTTTTCCTCAGTTTTAAAGTAATTAACGCGCATAATACAAAACACAAAACATTAAAACAAAAAAGTTTTCCTTTTTTTATTTTAGTAAAAAAAAATTATACGATACAATTGAGCTGTTTCAATCAAAATTTTTTTTATAGAAGTGACTGTTACAAGGAATCAAATTAAAAACATTGTTTTTTTATATAATTAATGTTTATTTTTTTTTCGAGGGATTGGGTGTAACGATTTTATTTTTTAATTATAACAAATTTTAATTTAAAATTCATAAAAAATGTGTACTTTCAATCCCAAATTGAAAATTACGTTATTAAAGTATTATGATATTATAAAAAATTATTTGGGATTACAGTCTATACTCTATAATATAGAGTGGTTATCAATCTTTTTAAGACCACGATCCAAATTTTTCCCTAAAACTCTATTGCAACTCATATAGTTTCATTTTTATAGGATCAATAAGTACCTAGTTCTAAAAATCATAGTTTGTTTTTTACTTTTATTACTTATTACTTTAAACTATAAAGTCTATAAATATAATTTATATAATTTTACAAATGGATTTTTAATAATGAGGCGTACGCAAAGTGTGTGCTTGTTTTTGTTGCTGTGGCTGATAACGGCATTTTATAATTTATATTTATAAAGTTTATGTTTATACAGTATAAAATAACATAAATATCTTAAAATCTATATAATTAAAAAAAACTCTCACGGCCCGCCAAAAATTAACCCGCAATCCACAGTTTGAGAAACTCTAAGAGTCTATATTGTATAGTGATTATTAATGGTTTTAGTGTTGTATAATACTGATACCCACCGCTATCGCAATTAATAATTGTATTACGTAGGTATGGTGGGAACTGTCCACCGTACCGACGTACGACGTACGCACTAAACGCGACACTCATTAATATATTCTGTTATAGCTATAAACTCATTATAAATTAATAAATAGGTATATTATATTAACGAAAGTATAACAGGTGTGATAGGAAGATGTTGGATATAAGAATTGTATCAGTTTTAACATATTTTATAATACATTTGTTTATAATACGTGAACTTAAATGATGGTATACGAGTACATATTATTATAATATAAAATATTGACGATAAAAATATATTATCAAAAGAGAACGAGTTACAAATTTCACGCTTTAGGTCGTAGCAAAAGAGGTAATCTCTCACAAAAAAAAAAATTATCTCAAGTTATGTCACTTCAGTGCTTTATTTATATACTATAATATGTTTATGTATATCGTAGCTTTATGATTGTTACAAAGTCACGGACACAAATACTTATACTCTAGATTTTAAGGGGTGAAGGCTATGTTATTTGGACAAAATACAATAAATATCCTTCATATGAAAAAAGTATATATTTTTTTCGTCTTATATTTGATCTGTTTTTGAGATGCTTGACAATTTGTTACGGAGCTTCTTTCTTATCTCTCAAGCTATTTACGCCTATGAACAATATACAGTAATAGATTTAGGGCGTGCGGCTTATATTTTGTTTACGTCTGGAATTTACGCATGAAAATCCACAACACACTAAATCCTTTACGTCTTGAACGCATCATGTAAAACGAGATATATTATATAACATGCGTACTATATAAATACTTAATGCTGCTAATATCGTATGAACTATCTCGTACGAGATATTCATAATATTTCACTACGTTGTTTTTATATCGCAATTCTACCGATCCAAACATTCGAACGTCCGCACGTATTTGTCATAAAATAAAACAAACAAAAAAACTCGACGTCGCGATATTTTGGCATGAAATCTTTTTGCTTATCTATCTCCGCATTTCTTTTATGTACACGATGCCGTTATAGACCGCTGTGTACTCGTTTTAACAACAATCAGAACACTCATTGAATTTTTGCAAGCACAGTTACCCTGTAAACATCTACACGATAAAATATTATATACGAGTATTATATGTGTCATATACTCGACACGTTGTGTTATACGCAGAAGCGTAGGACTAGGTGATCAGGTCGTGACCAAACAAAATTTTCGTTTGCTGTAGTAGATACACTATATCAATATGTCTATAAATGTGGGACACTACCTATTATAGGCAGGGTTTACTCAATTTATTAAAAATAATAATTTACTATATTGATTGGATTGTATGATATGAAATATATTTAATAAATAATAGTAAAACTATTTTGTCACACCATTACTTGGATTAAGTTATATAAGTTATTGAACAAATACTAATTTATTTTTCAATAGATGGCCTTTATGGAATTCTTGTTTAATTTGTGTTTTATAAATAAATTAAATTGTACTAGAGTACGATTCGACAAAGTAATTATATATTATAATATATAATAAGTGGTAAGTGCTTATGATCTAAAATTATGTAAATAATTATTGTATTATATACAATTATTATTAATTATTATGTACATATAAATATAATTATAGTTATTTTTATAAACGATAAATGTCAAATTATTTTTAAAATTAAACATCAAACTACTTGTGTGGTGTAAATAATTTCATTTTATATTCATTTGATGCATTTTGTTTCATATTTATTTTTGAACTTCACCTTTTATTTTATGCTTGAAAGCATATAATTATTATAATAAACATTATTCTAGGAACAAAGAACAATATGTCGTTTTTGATGCAAGAAACATTAATATTACATTATTATGTTTTAATTTGCTAATATTATAGGTACTTAAGAACGAACTTGAAATTTGATTTAAACCTTTATCATTCACTAAACGTATACAATTAATAAAGAGTCAAATATTTTACTCTAATAAATTTATGATAAAAAAACTCGTATTTGTATTTTTTTCTCAAAAATGAAAATTTAAAGATAAAGATAAATAAGGTAACATTTTGATATATTTTTTAACATTTCCATAGTTTGTCCGTTACATTATGCTATTTATTTCTACTCAGCTATTAATTTATGAGTAATAATTTGGTACTGTTTTTTTTTTAAATGTTGTTATATAATCATATTCAACTAGTGTTAATTGATACAAAAAGTGTAATAATAGACAAAAATACTGAGTACCTAGTCAGAAAAAATTGATTTTTATTAATAGCTAATGATCACTAAATAACTAACTCTTCGTGTTTGCATTTATATAATTGTTTATAATTAATAAATAATAAGGTTACTATACTCAAGTACTTGACAGCTAACACTAATTTCTATAATAATTATAATTATAATATAATATCAAACGCTGTATGATACACAGCGCATTGTGCTTATTGCAAAAAAATATTACAAAATATTTACAAATTAAAATTCAAAATAAAAAAATTTAGCGCGTAGTACGGTGTTGGTGAAATTCGTCAAAGGTTTTTTCTTTTTAATGCACGTGCTGTACACGTGTTTACGTATGGCGTGGAACTGTGGAAGTCGCGGGTTACATGGTATACTGTATACTATTTGCGGTTAAACGTATATCATATTGGGTGTATTTGCGTTGCCAATTCTAATTACAACAATATACATATACAACGTAATGTACACCGACGATTACGGTAGTAAAACTTTGTGACAAACATGATACTCGTTATATCATAACCGTTAAACGTATAAAAATAGCATCAAACGTTACCCTTATAGTACAAATAATATCGATTGACGTTTTAGTGGTTTTAAAGTAAAAGTTAATTTCAGCATATTAATGTAGTTTTATCATTATAACGAAAGTTGGATACATTTATCGCTTTACCTTATAATATAATATATTATTATAATGTCATTATTATTATCGTCATCACACGGTTACCATACAGCATAGAATCGCGTCGTACACTCGTAATAACATTATAATAATATTATAAAACCAACCGATGGAAACCGCTTTGTGTCGTTGCAGCGGCGTGCACCTCTATATTATTATATTGTTTGCGCTGCCACGATAATTGGTGCGAAAAGAACGCTGAGAACTACACGTTATTATAATAACATAATATATACGCAATACAATGCTCTACGTATTATACATTATATAATATACAGTACGTATATAGATATATATATATATCTGACGTAACCGTAATTTTAGGTTTACCCTCATATCGACGTCATTTATCTAATACCGTTAACGCGGTTCACTTTTGTTGTTTTGGAACGATACGCTTACGCCTGAACACTCGCCCGCGTAATATACGACGGTAAAGTTTAGACATGACGTCGAAGACAGCGGCAATCACGACAGTCACGTTCGACGCGTCTGTAATCATAAAAACGCTTTTCGCTTTGTTACCTACAGCGCGGGTATCGAAGACTCAAATTGACAGTTACCATCTGCTGCAGTATAATAGGTATATAAGATATCCGAAAGTGATGACTAATAACCGTGACGATATAATAAATAATAATGATTATAATAAACGTGCAAAACACGGGCTTTGACGTGGTGTCGATATTTCGTCATTTTATGTATTAATATTATTTTATGTGATATACATGATGTTTATTATATGTATACTAGCTATATAGTAGGGATGGCAAATGCTTCTAGAGGTCCAATTTTTTTAAAGCGAATATCTAACGGGTCAGAGAACATAGAAAGCAAAAACAAAAAAAAGTCAATTTAATTTAAATTGACATTTATAGCTAGTTCAATATTAGAAAAGAAATATTATATCTACGTTTTACAATAAAAATCATGTCATTTTTATAAATATAATAAAATAAAATACAAAAAAAGTCCTAACATTTTATATTTGTATAAAGTAATTTGAAATGTAGCACGAGCCACCGGGCCACATACTGTTATGTATCATGCTTTTTTTGTATTTACTCATAATATAGATTTTAAAATCACATTGCCATTGTATATTTTATAATATCTTCGATATGATTTAATCCTAATTTAATTTTTACTTGATATTTTATGAGTTTTGCTTTTATATTAATATCTAAGCTGGTGCCACAATGATTGATTTTCAGACATTTCATTAAAATATACCACCTAATAAACATTGCATGATTTTTCAGTTTATTTTATTTTTTTTTTAAAGATAATTTATCATAAAACTAATCTGATTTTAAATGTTCAGGAAATTAAAGTAAATTTTAAAATTGTATACAAAAGAAAAAACTACGATTGAGATGACATACATATATTTATATTTTTTGAAATGTCGCTTTTATGGTATTACGAGAAAGTATAGTAAAGAAAAAAAGGTTTTTTCCTCGAATACTAGTCTCTGGCATATTAATGCGCTATACTAGAGGCTTTCGATATAGTTTTTACAATTCTCTTAAAAAACTAGGTCGGCCTTAAAAAACTATCTACGTCAAATAGGTATCCGATGTCTAAGGGAGGGGGGCGAGTTGTATAAGAAACTTTTTGAATATTCATTCTGTTGGGAACGAAAAAAAGTGTATATTAACACACACACATTCATACATATATATATATATTTAAAAAAAATATATGTCATTGTAAAAACGTACATGTATATAAATATATTAAGCTTCTAAAGCGTTTCGCTCTGAAGTGCTCACGTTGTATTATGCCCAGATAAATTAAGTGGTTTGGGTATTGATTGGTACAAATGCTACTGGAAAATCCAAGAAAATACGCATTAAATAGCAAAACATTCCACTCCTCCAGAATAAGGGTATTATTTTTCTTAAAAGTTTAATTTCATAAACAGGCACCTATATATATGTGTGTGTGTGTGAGTGTATTTATAAGACAGAAAAAAAAAATTATCGACGGTTATATTTTTGTTTGCACTATTTCTTTATCATTACGTCATTAATCACTTCCGGTGTTCTTTTTTCACCGCTGAAGCTATTACCCTCCACGGCCCGGTTGACAATAAAGCCGAGCTTTTACGACTATATAGTATAAAATTGAATCAGCCCTGTACATAACTAGTCCACATTCTAATGTAAGTACCGTCAGCAAGGCGATAAAAGATGATATATTACCGTCCGAGCGATCATGTTTCCTAGAAAATGACTGATATGATACACCTAAACGTATGTACGGGGTGGGGCAATATTGATATTAATAATAATAAGTCTTTTGCATTGAAGGTGTGACGGGGGTAGAGTTGAGGGTGATACACGCATATATGTATTAATATGTAACTACGATTGTATGAGAACTTACCATCAAACGACCATCACATGCATATGGACGGTATAATACTATTGGCATCATATAGGTTTGGTATGAATCATACCCGCGTGTCGGCCGAAAGAATATATAATATAATATATCTTGTGAAATGTGCAACTCAAAATGCCGACAGCCGCAGCAAAAAGGATGATGATAATTAATAGTAGCACGCGTTCTTGAATCTAAATATTGATTTTATGTCTGGAAAGGCTTGGGTAACATGGTGTATTTGAAGTGGTAAATATATAAGGTTTAATGGAGTTTGCCCAACCACTTCTGTAAAGTATACACATACACATACACACGCATAATACACCCACTATAGAATATAACTACGCGGTCCTCGGCAGAATTGAGTTTTATCGTTTTTAACGACCTGCTTCTACAGGAGATTTTGATGTCTATGATATGTTTCGTATTAATTAATATTACGTTTTATATTTCTATCTCGAGTTTTTTTTAAGTTTTTATTATTTTTTGTTTGTGAATTTGGAGTGAACACTTTTGAGCTCTAATTAATTATTTCTAAGTGTTTAAATGTGTGCGTTTTTACACCGTTCGTAACGGAAAAAAATGAATTATTATACACGCGTAAAAATGACGTTATCTAACCTAACTACGAGTGTTCCATTAACGAATTCTATATAAAAGCAGAAATACATATAAATAAATTATATTCGTCGCGATTGCATACACCAAACACGTATTATAGCCGTATACGGTTGTAATATTAAATTATAGTAGTATTGTAGCAAACATTTTCGAAAATATTTCAATTTGTTATAACGTTTTAGATATTTTGATACTTAAGCTAGGGATTCCTTAAAATAATCCTTTTCCTTTGTTCGTTTATTTGTGTACGTTAATAACTATTTAAATTTACTTCCAAAGTTTAGTACGCTAAAGCATAATATTTCTAACAAACATTTGAACTGTCTTGGCCAATATTTTAATATCTCATTTCACATACGATGACATCATTATGTATGCGACTAAACCGTAGTTATACTGTGTTCATACAAACAGTTTTGTTTTGAATTAATTGTACAATGTATATATGTGCATTGCTAACAGCGTAGCTGACACATGTACCAGTGTATATTATATAAAATATATCTATATACACGTGTGTGTATGTGTTCCCGTGTTTTTACATATTAAGTCCATTGGAGCAGCAGTGTCGTTCGCTCGCAAAACGAACTTTATATTGTTATATATAGCAAGCGTTTACACACATCGAAGCTTGTTGTTGTGCCCTACATACCCTACACACTAAAATAATTGTCTATAAGAACGGTCAACCGCAGTGAATATTATATAGTTATAACTCGTACAATATCCTATATCATAATAGAATATTGTGTGTAAAAAAACAATTGCTGTATTATAGATGTGGACGAAAACACGACGTCTATCGCTCCGCCGACCATAATAATATATACAAAAAAAATTTTAAACGTAATAATTACACGACGAATTATTTATAGGGTGGTAAATATTCCATTATAATAAATTATAGATGGTAAATTATTCGATAAATAATAAAAGTTAATAGTATAACGCGCAACTCGCTTATAGTACAATGGTACATTTATTATACGTGTACGATATAATATATATATATATTATGTTACCGCCAAACTATATGGGGAAATAGGGCATTGATCGGTTTTACAACTACATTTTGATTATTGACCGGCGAATGGGTATGTAATACTGTGTACTTTGTAGAAAATATTGTTTTTTTTTTTACAACAGCGTTGTAGTATGTAATTTCTTTTTTGTATGATTAGATTGTAAAAGTTCTCAACGTAAAGCTATATAATATTGTAAAACTATTTTTTAATTTAAACAATGGGATTGTAAAAATTCCCGGTGACTTTGTAAGTAAAAATTACATAGAAGAGACCAATTGAAAAGAATCTATAATAATTAAATAAATAAATAACGATTAGGTATAGGTAATATAGTTTCGCGTGATCAGGGATAGAATATATTGGAATTTTTATATAGTCATAAATAATTCTACACAACTTGTATATTTTTAGTTATTATAGATTATGACTTCATAAAAATTGTTTCAATTTTGCCATCATCGTATTATTATTATGTATACTTAGTTTTGTTGTGTTATAGCCTATAGGTAAATTAATAGTAGCTTCATAAAATTAACAAATTCATTACACGGTACATTGAATAGTATATAATATAATATTTTTTATGATATTAATAAAATTAATTTTTAAATAACTTCATTGTAGAAGTCGATTGAATTTTGGCGTAAACGATAAACGAATAAAATTATAAATTGTATAGTTTAAATATCTAAAATAATAATAGTAATAATAATGTTTATTCGAATAAATAATTAAGTTAAATAAAACGGGCCAAGAGTATACATACTGAAGTATGTATAATACTATAAATAAATAATAAACAAAATTCCAGTAAACTAAAAGAATCATACAAATCAATGATAGTAATAACTAATAAACATGTTGGTAAAAAGCACAATAAGAATTTAAAATCTTGAATAAATGTGAGAAGAAAAAATTAATCATAAAAATCATTAATATTCTGATATACATTTAACAAATAATAAAAAAAAAAGTAATCGTACTCTTTTTCAATCAAAGATAAAATATAAAACAGATATTGCGTTCCTATTAGAGTATCGGATGGGTATTTAGTATAATATTAAACTAATATTATTTTATTTAAAATGCATTTTAGATTTTGAACGGAGTGATGAATGTATTGATTTTACAATGATGTGTGTTTTTTTTTTTGTGTCTGACAACATTTGGAGCAGTAATAATGCTCCGATTTTTGACTTCAGCTCCTCTTTGAATAGGAAAATTCATCTAGTTGGTACTTTGGGGGGTCAAGTAAACATTTTCAAATAGTTTTCAAAAAAATCGAAAAAACAAAAAAAAAGTGACAGAAAAACGGCAATTTTACGAAAAACCACTTTTCGACAAAATCGATTTTTGATTTTGCTGTAACTCAAAAACGAATTATTGTAAATACTTAAAATTTTCACTAAATGTTTATATTTTGGTTATCTCTTTACAGTTAAATTTTCAAAATATTTTAACCATTTTTAAGCTATTTATAGACAATTGAAATTTTCGATTTTTCTAAGTTTTTTTTCTTCAAATGCTGATAAAAATTTTTTGGGTGGCCAGAAAATCTTGAAAATTTAATACAAGGTTTTTTATAAGTTGTTCTTAAAGTGATAAAAAAAAAATCCGAAATCGTTAGTCACAATTTTTTTTTTATAAGTGCTTAAAGTTCGAATTTATACGAAATATGTCAAAATTTAAATTAAATTTCATATTCTTATTATGCGTATGTTGGCCAAATACTTTTTTTATTAATAAACAGATACTATAAAGCAGGGGTGGCCTAACTTTTTTTGGCCGCGATCTACTAACATTATACTTGACCTTTGAGGATCGACTTCAATAAAAAATCTAACCACTATGATTAATTTTCGTGTGAGTAGCCTAAAAATAAATTCTAACACGATCGACTTTAAAATCGTTTGCGATCGATTGGTAGATCGCGATCGACCGTTTGGCCGCCCCTGCTATAAAGTAACTATAGTAACATATAGTAACTATACTATTTGTTTCAAAATAGAATATATGACAATATTTAAATATAATATATCCTAAACTGACAAATCATCTTCGTTCAGAATCGTTTTTCGTATACAATGATACCTTTCATTGCATTCAAATTTAACCTACCATAGTCCGAGGTCCACCCCACCCCCTAATATACAGCAGAGCGATACCCACTTACCCGCTTTTAAAAATAATAATATTGATGAATTTTTAGTACCTATTTATAAGTTCCTATCAATACACTGCAGCATGTTGAAAATTAAAAAAACGTTCTTAACGAAGTAAGCTTTCAGTTGAAAGTTGAATTTAAAGGATATAATATAAATATAACTGATAATGATTTATAAAAATAATTAAATTAAATTGAAATAATCTCTGAAGTAAGTTATTGATAAATAACTAAGTATAGGTGTGCATAAGAATAATTTTTATTACCTAGTTTTAATAATAATAATAAAAAAAAATAGTTGGTAAACGTTATAATTTATACCAAACGAGTATAAAATAAAAACACTCAATATCAGTGAGAGTTTTGAACCTAATCGGAGACCAAAACTGGACCCACATATATACATATAATCCGAAGTGTTTAAATGACTAATGATAATATGGTAATAGTATATGTGTAATTCTCCATGTAAAAACCAATATATATCCTTCTGTAGCACCATTGACCACCATATAGTGAGTTATTACCAAAACTTTTCCGACCCAATACGCATATATATACATACACAGATTCCCAAACTATCGAAACAAAGTACACATACATATATATATTTATATGGGTACGTATGCGTATCAATATAATATATATATTTATTTATATATATATATATATATATATATATATATTATATAAGTGTATGGTATATACATAGATAAATATATTACGTGTGAATTGAAAATACAATGTTTGATATTAATACAAATGGTTTTTCTTCGCTATCTATGTATATAGATGTATTTGTCTCTATGTGGTGGAATTCTAATCATTTGAACTGCAGGTATAAGGATGCGATTTTCAAACGTCACCTACATGAGATACGAATACGATATATTATATTCGTATCGAAATACTTTAGATGCGTCCATGTAAGATATATACAGTATAATAAATATTGATAGATCGTATTTTGTATTAATTAAATTAAATAAATAAAAAACGGTTATGTTCACGTTAAATGAATGATCGGTTACCATTATTATTATTTTTGTACTATACTTAAACTGCACCGAGTTTTCAATCGAACGGCTCTTAAACATTATTTAAGTTAACATGCATAATATGATTAAACTATATATATATTATTATTATTTAACATTATATTAAACGATTTGTTCATAATATATTAATATATAAAGAGCTTAAATAATCATTATTCTTTCAGTCGAACAGATTTTGATATCAGTTTGCTTCTGTTTAAAATTATCATATATACGAGTTATGTAATAGTAATATCATTCCACAGTGTTTACATAATATATTTTAATATACCAAGTGATTTACCAAGTATGTTCACTTTCTTTTTCATTCAAACAATTTATTTATTTAAATTCTAATTTTTCAAATTCAAGATCATATTTTCAAATTATTGAGGATTTTTGTATAACTTAGTAGTTTCAAATGGAGTACCAACTTTTATTTTTTAAACTAAAACCTCCCTTTTTTATGATAAATTAAAAAAAGGAGGATTTTTGTGATAAAAGTGTTCTTTTATTTTCATTCGTTTTTAATTAATAGTAAAAAAGGAAGGTTTTTGTTTAGAAAATATAATTTTGTTTCTACAATTAAAACTTTTTGAGTAATACAAATAAATATCAAGAATTTGAAAATCCAAAAATCAGACTTTGGCTAACGAATTTGATACAGGACCATTGCCTAATGATCACAAGTAATCGAGCTCAATATGGAGATGGACGATAATATTGTATGTAAATTGCTGTAAAGATTATTTTAATGTTACAATTAACAAATAATGTATAATAATATAACATATATTGACATTCTGTATTTTAAAAAAAATTACGTTACCTAATACCTATATGCAATAAACATTTGTTATTTACGTCTAAAATGAATTGTATTGAATTTTTTTAATCATTTATTTTATTTTATTATTATTATATTAATAAAATGCATATCTCTCATCTTGAAGAAGGTATCTTTAAATGTGTCGATAATCTAACGTAAAACGGTATTAGAATGAGTAAGCATGATTGGGATTAGTAGTATAGAGTCTCAAGTATATATAAGCGTTTTCTCTTTTAACACTTTTGTAGGTAGTTGCATGTGTAAGCTTATGCGTGCTTTCAAATAGAGCCTTTAAGGCGAAAAGTTTATGGATTCACGAGTATTTCTACGTACATAACAATAAATATATACCTAAATGGGCTAAACGTTTCACAGTTTTTACATTAAATTGGTTAAAAGTAGGTTAAGCCATACAAGCTTCGGAGAAAGAAAACCGTCAATGTTCAACACAAAAAAAATGAGTTAAAAACTTTTCCTCTAAAATTACAAAATGGTTATGATAAACATCTGTTATGGTTATCTCATGGTCGTGTTTCGTAACGACAGCAAAAAAAAAAAAAATAAATAAATAAATAAAAATGAAATAGAATGTCGAGGATTACAATATATTATATATAAGTACGTGCGTTTATTCGGGAAAATTGAATGTTAATATAAAACGTGAAATGGGCTATTTAGGCGCATATACTTATGGCAAGTTTGTTTGGTGCCCGTTTAGAATAATATATTCAGTACCTACATCTCCGAAATACAGCTAAGGTCGTTTACAATAACTCTACGCGCGGTCTGGATCAATATTTTTCAATGCGGTCTTGTGCACAAAGAAAATATATATCTACTTAAAGGTTCGCATTTTTATATGCATTTTTTAATGTATTTCATTTTTTACGCTTGATTTGTTTTTTTCTTACGCGCACACAATATGGCCGTGGATTTATTAGGTAATAATATTGATATGTCGGATGACTTCAATTCGACGCTTAAGTTATAGATGCTCAAAGGTGCCAAAGGCTTGTTATGCTAAATATTCCACGATGTTTAAAACATTTTTTACGCTAAATTTATTTGAGTATGCGTGTACCCAATTATATAATGTATATAATGTTTACCATGTATCATATTATACGTAAAATTCTACAAACATGAAAATAGGTGATTACGTTTGATTAAATCAAGAAAGTCGCACTCGGTGGTATATCATACAATATGTACATATACTTAAAATATGGCATATGAATTTTGAGAGAGAAAGATAAATGGAAACTCGAAATTCTGCTTGTAAATATAATAAACGTCTTAATAATATTATTCAACGAAATAATTATTATTTACTCTTGTGATGAGAATAAAGCTCAATGACATTTAATAACGAATAAATATTAGCTTTTGTTAGAAAAAAAAACATTTTATATGATGAAATACGATTATGTAACATGAGAACAACTATTACTGTAATATTATAGTATTCTATATTATATTTATTTATGTATAAAGTACTAGGTACATATATTATAAACGTGTACAATTTTAACTTATATTTATGCATTAGAAATAAGGATCTTTTGAGTTTTAAAGTAATTCAATTTATTTATCAGAGTATTTCGTCCAAATGTATACACAGTTCATTATAACAAACAATTGTTAACAGTTTTTTTTTTCAAAAAACTTGTTGAATTCATAAAGGTGTACTTTGTTAATTAAAATATTTATATTCTTTAATTAAATACCAATTTAATATATTGTAAGCAATAGTTTTTAAATTAACCATTAAAAACAATATATTATGTACATTCAAATGAGTTTATTTTTAACAGACGACAGAGTTTTTGAAAAAAATTAAAAGTATTGTTATTTAATAAATTAATTTTTTTAACGATATTCGGTCAAATAATATAATATTAATATTTGTTGACTTGTTTTGTTTATTTTTAAAAGTATCAAATGTAAATTTAAGTATTTTTATTTGTTTGATTTAAAAATTTATTGCCATTGATAAATTATGTTTCATATTCATTTCGTTTTTATTATAATTTTAAATGTTCAATTTTTAGTTAATAATATTATTATAGTTAATATAATTTTGTTTTGTTAATCGTTTATGTTTCAGCGAACCAAATGTAAATTATTACAAATATATTAATTATCGATTCACATGCTTTTAATCCTGTTACGATGTGTGGTTAGTGGTAACTTGCAGTGATATATTGAATTGAAGTAAAATAAGCATTGCAAGTAATTGGTTTTAAATAATGCCTTAATTATAAATTAATTTTTCGTGGAGTGCCATGTTTGTGAACCATAATGTATAATTTTGATCTTATTGACCTTAAAGTAAAAAATAAATTTCAATTTCAAAAAAAAAAAATAAATCAAACATTAGATTACGTCTTTTACGCACATATTTATTTCTATTGTGTTATTTAGTACGAGTGTAGATACAATAGTATAGCAGGGGGCATATGAAATACAAATAATACACACAATAATAATATTATAACATAGATTATTATTATTTCGATAGGCGTAAAGTGTAAAACTGAGAATTGAGATCGTAAAAATTATGTATCACATACTACATTACTATTACTGTTTGCACAAACGATCGAAAAATCAAAAAGAAGATATTATTTTTGTATAACTGTATAGTGTAGGGATTTTCAAAATATTTAGATAGTAGATAACTTATTAATTTTTTTTTTTGAAAATCTCGTGGGTCTTATTCATAATATAAATATGTAGGTATTGAACTATTAAAAATTGGGCAAGTGGGTATCGCTCTGTACATAAAGCGTTAATAGGTCCACTGACCACTATAATAGATGTATTAAATTTTTATTTAATGATATATTATTTTATATGAAAAATAATTCCAAGCAGTGATAGTTTTCAGCTTATATCATTAAGTACATTTTATAATATCATTATCAAAGTACTTAATGTATTTTACTTATTATTAGTATAAAGATAAGGTTGATTTAATTTTTATAGAAAAAAATGCATTATATATTATATTATTATTATTAATAATAATAATATATACTTTATAGCATATATTAATATATTATTGTTACTTACTTTTGAGTCAATGCCTTTTAATCTTATTAAACAGTGTGAATAGGTTCATGGATGGTTCCTTAATAAATAAGTGATATTTAAAAAAAAATCTATATATTTTGGAAATGTCATTATACAAAGTAAAATTTATGAAGCCCCACAGCAATTTTTTTAAATTATAACAGGATAATGAACATCTCTTCATCTTTAATTAAGAGTGTATTTTCAAAATTTAAATTTTAAATGTCTATAAAAAATTTAATTCTTCTGAAGAATATTGTATTCAAATTAAAAATTTAAATTATAAAAATCGAAGATTCTTGTAGCTTGTACATTTTTTATTAAAAATTTAAAAAAATAGAAATTTTTAATTGTCTATAATCATCTCAAAAGAGTCAAAACATTTTAAAATCATATAATGATTAATTAATGATAATATAAAATATACTTTATGAACATTTTAAGTATAATTACCTATGGTTATTTGTTTTTGAACTATAACAAAATAAAGAAATCAAATTTGTTAAAAACTGGTTTAATGTAAAATTTCCTATTTTTCCTAAAAAAATTTTTATGTACCAACTATTAATCATATCTGAAGTTAAAAATACATATTATTATATACTTAAAATATGATAGTGGACTCAAATAAAATCAACTATACAATACCACCCGTAGATTGAAGAACATTTTTCTAAATAAACTATGAAAGAAAACTGATACTAATGGCATTAAGATTGCGTTTGTTATTAATTTGTCCAAAGTTAACAAATGATAATAATAAATACAATATGATTTTTGGGGAAATTAAACGGTTGTTTCTGGAAACCGATGACACGTACGCTACACATTATCATTTTCACAACTGTGGTTTATAGATTAACCGATGACGGTCCATTGTGATATTATAACCTGTACTGACAATAAAAATATTAAAAAAAACGTGTTGAATTATGTTTATTGTATTTTTTTTATCTCATGTGTATACTATTTTGAAATAAATATAATATTTTTCATTTGAACGAGATATTCGAAAGTTGTTATTGAAAAAATATAAATTTGTTTTCGGAATTAAACTATAACGATATTCTCGACATTATGTGATGTAAATATTTCGTTAATATTTTTAATTCGGTGTATGAAATAGTTAGAGTATTACCAATCGAATTAATATAAATTTTTGGATTTAATTATTTTGGACGTTTGAATTAAAATTTATGAACTTGAGTTTTGATAAATTTGACTGTTATAAATTAAATGCTAATCAAGATATATTTTACTGATATATGGCTTTAAAGTTTCAGTTGTCTGGTGTTAAAATAAAATTTGTATAAAATAAGCACAATAGAAGTATATACAAATTATATTTTAAATTTTTCAAGATATATTTATTGTGTTCATAAAAAAGATTTTAAGCAGGTTGAAAAAATTAGTTGATAAGTTTCAATTTTTGGTTTATTATTTTCAAAATCAGAAAAATAGTTTTACTAAATATACACAATGTATATACCGTGCAAATAGTTTATTCAAGAGAAAAGAATTAGATTTAAAACCGAAATTATACTAGAAGAATGTTTTCATTAAATGGCGACCCAAGTAACAAAATGGTTAATTAAATTCGTTTTCTAACGATTACAATCTACTTACTAATAATAATATCGTTGGTTTAATTTACAGCTTTAATGAAAAAAAAAAAATTAATGAAAATCTGTTTTTTGTTTGAAAAGTGTGGTTGATTAAAAACAACAATAACGCTTCGCCCTGCAGAGACCGTGACTTTTAGCGCACGGATCGCATGTCAGAAAAAATAAAAACTATTCAAGTGACAACTCGGTTTTATTTCCATCTCCGTCCACGGGACGGTATTAAACTTTTAATCATTGTACACATTCAGACCGAACTTAAGGATTTTTCAGTTTTGTTTTAAAAAAAAGAGCCGAATGGCTGTTGTGGGACGATACTTCGTGAGTGTTAATCAAAATATAATTGCGTATAAATAATAATATCATAATCGTATCGTGTAGACTCGCAGTACTTTAAACTAGGTTAGGTGCCCGAAACGCAAGATAGTTTTTGAATTAATGTCGCATATACGCACGGAAGTACCGAAATTGCCCATCCAAGACGCCGTGTTACGCGAAACAATTATTATTATTATTTTTCCGTTGCAAGTTTTTACAAAATACAAAATACGGCAACGCACACTTTATTCTCTAGTTTTACCCGTTTCTCAGTGCGTGTAGGTATTACAATACTTTTTCGTACGCACACGTGCACACATACACACACCAACACTGTAAACATTGCAGAATGAGAGTTATTACAATATATTACAGTTTAAACAAACGCGTCGTTTATAATAATATTAATATACCCAAACACGTATATTTATTCCAAAACGCCAGCGTGATTTATATCGTGTACGCGAATGTTTTATGTAAATATCGCATAAACAATATTATTTATTACTATAACGGGAAGAAATGAAAGAATGTAAGAAAGAACAATAACATTAAAAAAAAATTATAGCCAACTTATAGGTCGAACGTATTTAGTTGTGCTTCTGCTGTTGCTGCTGCCGCCGCCAACGCCAGTACATGAATGTATATAATGCACGACCTCGCAGCACGTTCAACGACGGCCATTGGGGTGTGAAAAAATAAAAACCCGTAATATCCTTGATACATATAATAATAATAATACACAACGTCCGGTTTAAACAATGATTTATATGCGTTGGCGGCGGGTCTCGTTCGCCGCTATTACGTAATCAACTGAGACATCCTGATCCGCGCTTGACGTCACCAAAACAAAATTATATACAGCACGATTCATTTAACTGTAAACACTCGTTATCTTGAAAAATATTAAGTTTTTTTAATGACAAAATTAATTTTAAATTTCATATTATGTAACAAAATACGGTGTTCTGTTTCCCTTTATTCGAAAAAAAAATTTAAAAACATTAAATTTAAAAAACAGTTAAAAAAATACAATGTTTTTCCATAATATTGTTCAGTATTAACGTCAAAATTCAAACGTTCAAAAAAACAATTTAAAAAACTTTATTAATTTAAAAATAATGAGTGCTTACTGTTAAAAAAAGCATCGAATCATAGTTGAAAACATCGTATAATGTATACTAAATTGGAATTCTCTGTTAAAATTTTGAGGAACAATTTTATTTTAGTGATGAAGTGGAATCTTAAAAAAGTTTGTCGTTTATTTGTTTTATATATGAATTATTAAGATCACATCACGTTCTACCCAATTTTACATCTTCCGTTTTACACACAACAATATGAAATTAAACACTACTCATATTTACCGACATATACCACAGACGTTAATCTTAATTAACATTATTTATTAAAGATGCACACGCTTCATAAATTAATTTCAACTTTCTGCAATTATGCAATGTCAAAGTTTATTTCGTCAAATATGTAATATATGCAGATATTATTATTCAGTGAATTGTATATGATCGTTGTGTCTCTGTCCTATTATGATAATATATCAATGTTCCATTATAGTAATTTTAATGTATACGTAAATAAAGAAAACATTATTATAGATAATAGATACATCTACAAAACCATTTTTTTGATAAGAAAATGGATCTATCTAATTACAGTACATTATGGAGGTTTTTTTTTTTATCAATAACGTATGTTTAAGAATTTACTTACAACTGCAGACATTTATGAAATAAATGCCAAGACGTCGTCGGTGGACGATGTTTTCCAATCAAGCTTCTTAAATAAAAATAGCTTTTTTTGGTTATCATATTTTATATTCATAGTACCTGCTTATTTTGTCGTATAAAAAAATAGTTCAACAACTGAATCCAGAAAGTCGAAAACTATAAACCACGGGCACATCTATAAATGCCTAACACGATGGGATGATGTCGAGATGTTTATGTAGTTACTATGTTATGTTTGTAGCATCGTAAAATTTATGTTAAAATATTTTTTTATCGATGTTGCGAAAAAATAACACAAATTTGGAACCAATCGGATTATGACGAGGTGTCAACTTTGCGTACGTCATGTTTTCGTTGTTTATTTACTACTATATTATTGATGTTTTCGTTGAATTTAAATAAACTAACAATTCGGCAAGCCAAATAGAAAAGCAGATTGAACGCGTTCTCTTGACAAGAAATATGAATAATATATATGATCATTGATTATTGGCTGTTAAAATAGAAACATATAACATAACACATAACTGATGTGCCATCAGTAACAGTATCAGTAACAGTGAGACGACAGACTACGCGGGTGAGTTATTCCGTTAAGGATTCATGATTGTTTCGATCTTCAGAACGTGTATAGTGATCTTCAACGATCGCATCATTATATTTTTATAATAATTAATTAATTAATAAATAAATTTGAAAATTTTATTTCATTCTACAAGACAATAAGAATAATATTAGGTACACTAAATTAGTTATAAGAATAATTGGTCCGTTTTTATCCATATAACAGTATTTTATCGAACATTTTTTTTTAACACGATAGTCGCAAGTACAGTAAAATTAAAGATCATTGTTCAATACGATAAGTTGTATATTATTATAACGACAAACGAGTAATGACAATACGGTATTAATAAATTATATTACATTTTCACCCGAAACGGATCGTCCGACCACGACATGGTTCCGCGTTCCGGTAACTACAGAAACGTGATATAATTAACGTCCCGATCTAGGTTGTATCTCATGGACGCCTGTGATTTGGTGATCATAAATGAAAATGTTTATTTGAAAATCACAATGATATATTGCTGTTGAACTATCCGAATAGGATTTCCGTGAACACATAAATATAATAAGTTTGACGAGTATCCTATTTATATAAAACGAATTATTTCCGATTGACTTACACTTTATGCGGGACCAATAAAATATAAGTATAATATATAAATATATTTATTACCTCGATGATTTGTTTTCATCTCCATAAATCATATTTTTATTTGATAAATTAATGATTTTATGGTATTTTTACGTACATATTATTATGTTTGGTTACCGGCATAATATCATTATACGCGACGATTGTAGTCGTGGTCGGGCGTTTGTTCATATATCGTACCACGAAATAAAAATATATACTCGACGTTTATTATTGTCATTTTTACAATTGGGATAAATTCATTCTGAAAATTTTAAGATGTATATAATATTATAACAATACTTTCAATTGTCTTGTATAATAATAATAATAATAATACTATCCTCATATTATACAATATATGTACATTGTACACTTAAAAGCGATAAAACATTATTTGGAGACTTTCACGCAAAAATATAGAAGAATTCATTCAGATTTATTTTCACAAGTCCCATTAAATGTCTCAGAAACTCTTGAAATACAACGAGAAAGCCGTCTAACCGATTTATTTTGTATAAGCTCTTATGACAAAAGTTTGAGGGACGGCTATTATAATATTATTTTTTTTCTCCAGATGACTTTTATATATAAAAGCGGTTACACAAGAAGGTCGTGCCGGCGTAGAATTGTTTTTCTGTTCACTAGCACTCTTAAACGTTATTTAATTTATAGAATAGTTGTTTAATGTGCTACATGCTTTATTATATCAATAAGTTTATAAGATTTCAAAAAAATTTATTTTGTATTTTTACACTTTATAATATACAGTATACAGTTTTTACTATTTTTATTTTTATTTTTTAATATTGTATATTAAACATACAATCATTATGAATATTAAATTATAAATAAATACTGAAGTTTTTAGAATATATGAAATTAAAAATATTAATCACCATTTAAATACACATAAAAAATAGTGAAGTTAAAAAAGGAGTATTTATAGCGGTTTTTAAATTGTATACAAAAAATATTATTTCAAAATCACAAAAAACTTATCGATATCATAAGCTTGTTTAATACTCGTGTATAATGTCATTTTAATTTGACATTAGGCCTTTACATTTAAATAAATATACTATGTACAATAAAACGACTATATTTGGAATTCGGTTAGTATTCAAACGTATCAAAATATAGTTATTAGAATGAAAAAAATAATCAAATGTACAAAAATGTGTACGCACATAATTTTTCTTGAATGTCGTGCGTCCGTGAAACTCTTGTCTTCGTTGCCACACTATTATCATCATCACCACCACTACCACCACGATCATCATCATCAACGAATTCCAAAACCCTTCTCGTTCTCTCTCGACGTATATATCATTTAAACTACTGCGCGTTTATAAACGGCGACGGTTTCTCCGTTGTTTGATCGACACCGACGGCCGCCACGCATAGCTGCTGGGCTTAACCTCGAATTCCGAACGCAATTTATTTCAGTTCGAGATAGCTGCTGATGTATCGTCGTCGTCTCGACCACCGTTAGAAAAAGAAAAAAATCACGTTCCACCCTCCACTTATTCCTCACTCAACAACTCGTTAAACTATATATATATTATATATTGTTATACACGCGCACCGTCATTACATTGTCTGTCTGGTTCAAATTTTATTTGTTTCCAATTTTTCCGACTTAGAGGGACAATAATATAATATATATATCTATATTTATTATTTTATGACATATACACAAGAGTCAATCGGGTTTCCATACAACATATTATTATTTCTCGTCCATTCGTTCTCGTGTTTCGTGTCCGATATGAATATATGATATTAATATATATTTTACTCAGATACAATGAATGGGTCGAATATACAGGATGTTTCGCAAATATAATGTTTGTCTTCGAACATACCTGTGCTCACCTATTACATAGAGTGTTATAGACATATCAAAATACCTACCTACATATTTTCTAAATTTCAATACGTACATACATACATTTTTGAATACTTGATGAAAATCAAATCAGTTATTTGATTTGTAAAATATTATATTATATTTTTTATTTTTTATTTATTATTTTTTATTAGTTAAATAAAATGTTATAAGATACGATGGTTTGACTGTGAGTCTTCATGTACAATGATTATGTTTCATGCTCATACATTTATATTATATTTATTTCAAAAATGTTAAGCAGAAAAATATTTATAGACATTTTGGTCTGGGTGGACATCCAAACACTCTATGTATATTGATTGGAGTCCGTTACGGTTGTACAGCTCGAGCTCGTGTGTGCGTGTGGTACTCATCATGTCCGATAACGGCAACATGCCCGGGCTTGCGATTCATATACGCGCGTCGTATATTGTTAAGTGATTTTACGGTTAAATGTATGTTACGATCGAGTAGAGACGAAATGGATCAGCTATATTGTACGCTATATATAGCCGTGCACACCCTCGAAAATATCTTCTAAAATGACAAAATTTCCCAAATCAATGTCACTGTTTATATTCAGTATACACAATATAATGAAATATATATAGTGTAGCGCAATTGATTTTGGTCAATGATAGTAATACAATGCGAGTATATAATAATAAAAAATTTACTTAATGTCGAGCATAATTCAATTATTAACCCATTCTCACGTTTTTTTTTTATCTTTTTCTTACTCTATATAGTACGTGGTTTTTGTTATAATGATTATAGACCGTTAAATTTTTATTAATTTAACTACGGCGGACTTATATATAATATACAGAGTGTATCTCCAAGTATCCTTAGCTTCATGTTTTTCTTTGATAATGAATCTATTTTAATCATTATTTTTAGAATTTTTAAGTACATTTAATGGTTATACACTCAAATATTTAAAAACAATTTTTATATTATTAAAGGAGTGATACTCATTTCTTTGTTTCAAATAAAAATCAACCTTTTTACTATACATTTTTTTTGAAAATGTTGATATATTTCAATCAAAACTGGTTTGAAACTATTGTGTTTCTAGATGTGGATTAAGCAACCAATGCATTGTATGATGCTCTGCATTTCTGCGTTTTGAATTTTGTTCCTGAGGTCAGTTATAGTCCTTCTAAATTTCCTCTGTGGTTTTCTAAAGACCTCAAATCTATAGTTATTTCTAAAAAGCGGGCGCATGCCAAATATAAAGTTTCCCGTTATCCCAGAGATTATAACGAGTTTTCTAATCCCCGAGCACGCTATAAATATGAATACAAAAGTTGCTATATATCGTTTTTAGCTCAAACAGAGTGTAAGCTAAAATCTAATCCTTAGTCTTTTTGGGACTTTGTCCGGAAAAATAAATCCAGTGATGGGATTACATATACAGTTCATTTTGATAAAAAGATTGAATCTGGCCCTGAATCAGTTTCTAGCCTCTTCTCTTCTTATTTTAGCACCGTTTATGCCACTCCTTATTCTAGCCAAACTCCTGATATTTCCTTTTCTCATTTTAACCTACTAAGTAACTGTTCCTTTACCACTAATGATGTCGAACTGGGTTTGTCTATGTTAAAAGCTTCAAAGTCAGCTGGTCCTTATGGTCTGCCTGGGATGTTTCTTTATAGCATAAGATCCGCTCTCTGCTTTCCTTTATGGTTGATATTTAGTCGCTCCTTCGACATGGAAACTTTCCCATCTATGTTTAAGATTAGCTCAGTTACGCCTGTATAATATAAGACTGGTGATAAAACTGATGTAAACAATTATAGGCCTATTACTATCCAAAATTATATTGCCAAAATATTTGAGCTGCTTGTCCTGAATGAAGAGTATTCAACTATCTGTGAATTCTATCTTAGTTGATGAACAATACGGTTTTAGGCCTAGCCGTTCTGCTACTACGAATCTGATTGTTTTTCATAATTTCATATTGGAGGCTATTGAAAATCGAACTCAGGTGGACGTTATTTTTACGGATTTTTCCAAAGCGTTTGTTCGTGTTGACCATAAAATACTAATTGAAGTTCTATATAAAGCTGGATTTGGGGAGCCCATCCTATCTTGGTTCAAATCTTATTTATCTAATAGGGTCCAATATGTAAAAGTCTTAGGTTGTAAATCTGAAGCAGTCTGAGTACCTTCCGGTGTCCCTCAAGGGGGGCACTTATCCCCCTTGTTGTTTTCTCTATTGGTTAATGGTCTAAAACAGGTTATCCCTGATTCTATGTTCCTTATGTTTGCTGACGATTTGAAAATCTTCAGGATAATTGAGTCAGTAACTAATTGTGTAACCCTTCAGAATGAGCTAGATGCTCTTGTTTTGTGGTTCAATTCTATGGAACTAAACTTCTATGTAGGTAAATTCTATTATTCTAATCTATGTCTTTTGCCCGGAGTAGCAATGTTATTCACTACACGTACTTGATAAACGGGTCGAGCATTAGTATTGTTACTATGAAGAAAGATTTGGGTATTTTTTTGTCCAAATCTTGATTTTCATTTCTATATTGAGGCTGTTTGCTGTCGTGCATTAAAGATGCTCGGCTTTGTCATACGCACTTCAAAAGAATTAGTCTCTCTAGTACTCTTAAAGCTTTATATTGCTCCCTTGTACGGCCTCTTTTAGAATATTCTTCCATTATTTGGGACCCTTTTACGGCAGCTGACTCTTCTTGCATTGAGAGGGCCCAGAGGCGTTTTTGTTCTTCGATGTCCTTTATTCTGCAAATTCCGCATCCATCACATGATTATAGGCCAGTGATGAATAAACTTGGACTCTTGTCCCTAGCAGATAAAAGAGTTGATGCTAACTTGGTGTTTTTACATAAGCTGATTGACGGACGTGTGGATGCTCCCTCTCTCCTTTCTCTAATTAATTTTAAAGTTCCCTCTCACTTAATAAGGTCTAATTCTACTTTGTTGTTCCTTTTTACAGCACCAACTATGGTAGAAATAATTCCATTCATCGTATGATGCGCATTTGTAATGAGCACCTATGCTTCTCTTTGAAAGTTCTTTTTAATAGTACTTAATCTGTTATTACTTATTACTGTTTTTACCTTTGCTTACTTTTGTTTTTGTTCTTATTTGTATATAATCGCCGTATTGTTTGGCGTTTACTTACTATTTGTTATATTATTCTGTAATCATATTCATTACTAAAAAATGTGTTTTACTATTGGGCTCCTAGCCCGTTCATACATATAAATAAATAAATCTTATTATATAAAATATAAATGTTGACGCGGCCCGCCGATCGCTGCGCTGCCTGTACCTATATAAGACCGGGCAATAAATAAATAAAACGAGTATGAGTAATTTAATTTTGTGCGCTAAGGATAATATTATAAGTGCATAATATTAGGATTAGAAGACATGGCCCATATGTGAGATATGGCTATTTAAAAAATTTAGTAATTAATATTTATCTACCTGCATTTCATAATTTTGGAAAGTTGTTTAAATTTAATAAATTCTAGATTAAATACTATAATAATATAGTCCAAATATATTATTTGTCATATATATTTTTTTAAACCATATTTAGATCTATTATCTTTATTAGTTATATTTTGAAAATTTTACTTGTTCAATTTTTGATTTTTATGAACATTTAAAAAAATATATCAATTTAACAATTATTAAAAAAGGACAAATATCATTCAAAAAAAGTAGTATAATGTTAATGTTAAATAGTATAAAAATCTAAGAATTTAAAAATATAGTTCTCAAGTAGATATATTTAAAATTAAAAAATTCAGATTATTAAAAAAAAAAAATAAAAGTAAACTTAGTTGATAATAATTCACATTGTACATTCAACTCTAATTACATTAAAAAATGGGTCGTTTAAAAAAAAACTTCGATATAGTATTAGTAAACTAATACCTAATAGGTACAATTTAATATAATAATGACACGAGATAAGATATACTCCAATATAGATCAGAGTGAGATATCAAATAAGAAAATGGAACAAATAATATTACCTGCCTATCCAATTTGTAACCAGATTTTCTATAAAAGTAACACATTTTATGATTTTGATCTTTTACGTATTATTATACTAGTGGTTTTATTGATACCAGCAGACCTTTTTATGCTAGGCAAAAGAAATACAAATTTCGCTAGTCATGTAATCTAAAAGCAACCTATCGATTCCACAACTTAACTGAACCGGAGAAAAATTAATTTTGTCGAATAAAAATTATAGTTTGATTTTTTATTTACATACCTTAATACCTAACTATGGTATAAATTATTCTATACTATTTAGATATATATATTTTTATTTGAAATTTCCATATAAAAATATTGTTTTATAGTCTCATCTGAAATATTGACTTGTTATCGCTAATAAATGATAATGTAACGTAAAGAACGATGAGTAAAACGACTAATATTTGTCCTTCACTAAAATCATGTTATAGTTGCATTGATAATAAAACTGTATGAAAATCATTCGTTTTATAAGTATGTGAATTTTGTTTATAATACATCTATTTTTTATAGGCAGAACTTGAGACTAAAAATGTTAATTATATAATCAAGTCAAATATAAAAAATGCATTCAAAAAGATAGTATATTCAAATACATTTATAAAGTTTAAACCGATAGGTTTTTTTTATAGACTATCTGAACTAGACAATATTGATTCTATATTGGTGAAATAGATCAGTCCCCATTATGAATAATTATGACATAAAATGTCAGCTTGAAAGTTTTAAAATGTGTTCTATTAAACCAAAAAAAATAAGTATGTGGATTTTTGGCTTAAGTCAATACAATGAATATTTAAAATTTCCCAAAAATGTTTAATGGATTGTATTATTAAATACATATTTTTTGGAATATATTATTATTACAAGATTAAAATTGAAGGTTATCTCGTAAAGGTGTTTAGATTTTACCTCTACACTTAGACAGGCTTTGTATAATTTTTATTCAATTTTGCATTGACTACATTAGTGTTGTATTTTTTGTTAAATTTTTATGTGACCTAGATTCATTTTTCAATTCGGTTAAAAAAATTTATATTTAAAACTATTATACACAGTAGTAATAAGCAGGAAATGTTAGAATATTTACTGTTTATTATAATTTATGATGATTTTGATGTTTACAATTATGTGTATAATATAATGTGTTATTACTATAATTAAATATCTGTTGATTTATTACATTTCAGTTCGTCATTTGCGAAAATTTATGTTGCACGTTTTATTTAAGTTATTATGACCTATAGCAAAAGAAATGTTTAAACGTTTTTATGACGTAATATATTATCATAAGCCAATTAGCATATTTCAACCTTTGAGAGGTGTTCTTGAAATATTGTTTGTTCCTTTTTGACAGTTGATACTATATTACAAAACTTTTTTTTTTGAAACGTTTAAAGTGTTATGGTAAAAATTCCCAAATATATAAATGAATCATATACTTTTGATCTATATTATAATATTTTATTAATACGGAACAGTAGAAGTAATAAAATTAATAATTACTAAAATATAATAATCCGTTTACCAATGTATACCTTAATTGTGCATTATTATAATAATGTGAATTACGATAGAAAATCATGATGTAAAACTATTAATACAAGGATTAGATAATGATTAAACAAATACAAGTATTATAAACTAGATAAAATGAAAAAGTATTCTGAAGCAAATTTAATGATTTTTGTTTATATTATAATATTCAAACAATTTTATTATTGTATCCAACTACAAATTTTATTAAGTTTATATCAGATAGACGATAACTTAAAAAATAATTTTGTTATATTATCACAGCAGGTAATCGGAGTTCATATTCACATGGAAATTTAAATGTAAGTACCTGGCTATGTAGACGACTATATAACTAAATAATACCTAATTTCATTAGTTAATTATCTAAAGTTAAAATCTTCAAAAGATTAGGTTATTTTTTGTTTTCATACGAAAAATACATTTTCGAAAGAAAACAATTATAATAGGGATTAATTGCAATAATTTATATTATAGGTTTATTATAATAATTTTATTTCACAGGATAATTTGATTATAAAATTTCACAGGGTTAATTGTATGTTATTAAACTATATTAGATTCGATTCTTTTTTAATCAATGTTTTTTTTTTGTACAAAATTATAGGTTATATGCTATAAGTTATAGCATTATACATACCTACCAATAATATTTTTTTTTTGTATTTATTTTAACAGTTACGATAATTATTATTTATTATACTGCCTGATTTTAGTAAGATATTTTATTTGCTGAAGAGAGTTATAACAGCTGGGTGTTTAATTTTTTTTCGAGAACGTAAAAACTGAATTAAATGTAAAAAAAGCAATATAGCAATAAAATATTTTATAGTAGTGTCAAAGAAATTTTAATTTTATAAAGGCACATATTTTTTAAATCATTCAATAAAAATAATAATGTATTAGGTTATTGTTATAAAAAAACTTTAGTATTACAATTTGTCATTTCCAAAGCAGAATGAAAATTTCTAAATGAAAACTTTAATTTATATTTAATAATATTGAGCTTGTACTATTGATTTATCCATGAGTTATGACTTATGACTGTTTTAAAAACGACTATTCTTAGTATCGGTGTATATAAAGGAATCTATTTCCGGTATGATATTAATGACCTTTAAAACTTTCTTGTATTACTACAAAGCAATTGAGTTAAAATTTATATTATATATAGATGCGTAAATTTGAAAAAAAATGTACGGGGACGTGATCAATTATTTTTAATAAAAAAATACATTTGAATTTCCGTCATGTTCTACAGTATATACAGAAAGTCATAACCAAAATTATTGAAAATTGAAGTTATCTATAAAAAATATCACCAAACATGTATTATCTAATGTAATTAATTCAGTAAAGTAATAAACTTTGACTATTATTTCAAACCTTAATGACTAAATAATATTATACTGTTGCTTTTCTATTTACATTCTATAGGAAATCCAAAATAAACAACTAAGAAAGCGAGTAAAACAATTTTAATTAGGTACATAAAAATAATCGGTATTAGGTTACAGGAAAACGTATAAAATATAGACAAATTACAGCCGTCCTCTTTCGCCAAATAGTTATTATCATCAGATGTATAGCACACTTATCTTTAGAATTTAATAATTAATAAGTATATGTGTACACAATTGAAATAATCCACGTGTATAATATCGAATTTCACTGTGATTTCAAATATATAATATTATTATTATACGTCATAATAATATTTGATGATAATGAATCCTAACGATTATTAGGTATTATAGTATTAGTGGTAATAATGTATGAGTCCACGGGAATGAACATTTACTAAAATGTCGAAACTTGTACTGGGAATTTCAAATATGTACAATATAATCAGTAGCATTTTCCATACATCGTTATGATGTTTTAGAACTCAAAAAATGATTAAATTATAAATAATATGATATGGTTATCAAAACAAATAAGACAAAGATATAAGTTCTCATAAGACGAATAAATGCATAATATTATGATATAGTGGTCTATATAGGAGAGTTAGTGGCAGAGTATGTGCACTACAGGCCTACTTAATATCTGAATACACAGGTGGCCTGTATTGCACATACTTTTAAACGTCTTATAGACATTGGTTACAGCGAAGCTAAATAATATAAGTATAATCGAGTGATATCGTGATCATTATATACGCATATTATACGCATTACGGAACTAAACAATGGACGATTTGTCACTTCCTAGTAAGTTTCACCGCTCCGTGAGAGATGTAAATTTTTAATTTGACCCGTTTTGAAATGAGTATGTAAAACGCGACGTTAATTTTGAATAGTTTTTGAGTGTTTTTAGCGTCGTGTTTTCGCGATGTACAAAAACTTAATTTAAATATCGTTTTTAGTACTGCGTATTATACCCAGGAAATGGCATTACACTCACTGAGTTTTCAGCTGTATTATACCCGTATACACATATTATTTTAATTATTATATACAGAGGACCTTTTTACGTTGTATACAGCACATATACGATGCATAATATCATCATCGCACAATAACAATAATAATAATGTCGTTGAGAAATTGAATCTGCCATGTGAAATATTGCAATAGCATTATTGTGATGTTGGTAAATATTTATAATTTCACTACGGTGTCTGAGCTGTTTAAACCAAAAGCCACGAGTCAATTGTCAAACAAACAGGAGCAATGCGTATATAATAATATACAATATGCCGTTTATTTTTGTATTTTATTTTATCATTTTATATGTGGCGTAAAAGTTATTGGATAATATAGTCCCACCCATAACATTATGCGTTGAATTCATTTTGAATATATTTGTTCGAAAATGTATTATTCTTGAATTTGGGGTATATCCATTACTCACCTATATATTATGTACTACTAACTATTAATTAAAATTTAGATTTTAATTAAAATTTTTAAATAATTTCAAATAATTTTGACAAATATTTACAAAAACAAAGTTTTTAATAAAATGAGTGTTTACATTATACATGTTATATATATTTTATATATAGTAATATGAATTGTTAATAGGTACAATGAAAAAGAAATTAGACCAGTTTAACACAATACAATTACTAATAATTGTACTCGTTATATTGGGGAAAATATTAAACTTTCTTTTAACAAATTTATGAATTTATTATATTTTATTGTTCATTAAATTTTTATGAAAACATATTTTACTGATGGAAACTTTGTAAATAGTATACACATTACACACAAACCTTAAACTATTTACAATCAATATAAAAAAAGCAATGCGCTTGTTCGTCCCTATCAACACTTCAGGACAAAAACAGCGTAACTCTGTCCACACTCCCACCTTACACGATCACAGGAGAGATGGAAATGAGGACCAAGCCAGCCGTACGTACGAAGGGAATGGCCGTGGCCCGTGACTTGCCTCGGTGACGTCCTACGAAAAACCGAGTCCGTAACGACGACGACCTACCATTTCGAGTGACAGAGTGTAATTCGTTCTAACGAAGACTAATATCCATTGTACGATCAATTTTACATTAGGTGTCAGTGTTTTATCCTCATTCTTCACACAGCGCAGATTTTAACCTGACAACGACAACTGACGACTGAAGTCATCGCAATTCGTGTCGCGACATAAAATTAAACTACTTATCTTATAGGTATCCTACATGCACTGTTATTATAGTTTTATCTAAACACTAACGTGTCCTTTAATATTCAAGTCGTATTTGCCTATAATTCCACCAAATTCGCACACACTACCCATTAATAACTCAATACTACAATATTAGTACACATATACACATATGTATAGTACATATACGTATAATATTTATGTATTTTAAGCCTACGATTGTTAGGCTTTTTTCGATTTATTAAATGTTTAAATTTACTCATATCAACATGTTTTTTAGTTTAAACCAATGTGTTTTCTTTTTTTTGTGTGAATATACTAAAATAGATATAGTAGGTATATTATTATTATAAACCAGTTCATAGTTATGGCGTACGGCGAACTATTAGTTTGTAGAATATAGAATTTCACTTTAGAACTCGCAGATGCGAAGACTCGTTCGAAAAGTTGTTTTACGAAACATTATCCAACCAAATCTATTCAGGACACCCTCACAATCGGATTGCGGTAAGCATGACAGACTACATTGTTTATGGTAATCGTCGTATAATACGAGGGATGAAACAGTCGCGGTTGTCGCGGTCGTTTTCTTTACCGAATGTCTTTGCCGGCTGATTTTATCAATCACTGCATTTAAAAACAAATTACTCAGTGAAAACACAGAAGAAAATTGTGTATGTAACAATATGGGTTAATGTTTATATTATTATACGAATATAATTTAATTTCGTCACAAAATTGCGTTTGTTGGGAAAACGAGTTGTTTTACTATAATACAACTCCGACGTCTATGTTAACTATGTATTTCGCAACTGTAGTCTCTGATTAGCCGATAACCTGTCCCCACTTGGCCTATTCCAACATTTCTGAAACTCGTCAAATATTTCCCTCTGCCCTCCAAAATCTTACAAACTTCTAAACCTGCCACAAGATCTCTCTGACTCGTTATTGATTTTTCAGAACCCGACATAAGTTATATTCGAACCGTCGCCTTCGCATTGTTTAAGTTAGGTTGGTGACACAAATTATATGAAATCATGTTCTAGGATGAGCCTTTTATAGGTTACATATTTAAAATTGAATTGGTTAAAATAAAAATTAATGTTATTTTCTTAATCATCATTTACGATAGGGTGACCAGACGTCCCGTTTAAAACGGGATTGTCCCTTTTTTGATCATCGTGTCCCGTTGTCCCGACAAACTTCGAACGGGACGCTTTTTGTCCCATTTTTAGAAGATGGTCCTATTTTAATCCCGTTTTTTAGAAATTATTACATTATATTTTTAAAATAAATCGATCTATGAAACAAATCTAAAATAGTTTTATAACCAAATTTATAAATAATAGATAACAGTTTTCGTAAAACAAGAATCTAATAAGTAATTAAATTAGCGGTAGTGTTTAATAATAAAAAGAAAATTTTCCTATCTAATTATTTAAAAAAATTATATTAGTTTTTAAATGCAACATTATTGTGTTGATTAATGATAATAAAAAAATTATTAATTATTTAATTTAGATTAATTAACTCAAAAAAGTAAAATAACAATATTCATTTTTTAGGGGGGGGGGGGGGTAGCAACTGTCTCGTTTTTTTATTTTTTTTAAAAATGGTCACCCTAATTTACGAGTATATTGTGTGTTTCATGAAGGGCATAATTTTTGAAAATGCAATAAATACGTTGATGATTACTGAGTCGCTACATGAAAATTCTAATCGGAGGGATAATAGATAACAAAAATAATTAAAATAAGGTTAACAACCTTCAAACAAACAAATACCACACATTTCAAAAATTGCGCACTTTATGAAACACCTTATTACCCTATACATTATTATAAATACCATTTTTTTAGTTATAGAATATATTTATTTAATGCTAAAAGAAATAAGTGTCATATCATTTTTTAAAAGATACTTGAGTTATAATTTAAAAATATATATATATAAATTAACTAATTACTTAAAAAAATTAAATGTGATACAAAAATTAGTAACAAAATAAGATTATTTTGCAGAAAAGTAATTTAAACTAAATTAATATTATAAAACTGACTAAAAAATAAGTGTACCCCATTTTCCAACAACTTGCACAGACTATATTTATTCCAAGTCATTGATCATGAATTAAAAGTTCTTTCTCATTTAACTACTGTCCACGTGCACACGAATTAAAGATCAGCAATTGCTAGGCCAACGAGAGAACATTTTTCGAATCAAAGAAATTCTTCAAATGAAACCGAAACAAAAGGGCCAATATAGTGGACAAAAGTAATTATATATTTCTATGCAATTACATTCAATTACGTAGTTTGACGGAGAACAAATAATATTAGGTTCTATATTATACTTGAAACCAAAATAAGGTGAATTTATCTGTTATATCACACAGGATTGCCTGTCAAACGAGATGGTTTTGTCGTACGTTTAATATGGGATTTGAATTTTTTCCACACATACAATACAATAATTGAAAAAGCGGGTAAGTGGGTATCGCTCTGCTGTATATTAGGGGGTGGGGTGGACCTCAGACTATGGTAGGTTAAATTTGAATGCAATGATAGGTATCATTGTATACGAAAAACGATTCTGAACGAAGATGATTTGTCAGTTTAGGATATATTATATTTAAATATTGTCATATATTCTATTTTGAAACAAATAGTATAGTTACTATATGTTACTATAGTTACTTAATAGTATCTGTTTATTAATAAAAAAAGTATTTGGCAACATACGCATAATAAGAGTATGAAATTTAATTTAAATTTTGACATATTTCGTATAAATTCGAACTTTAAGCACTTATAAAAAAAAAATTGTAACTAACGATTTCGGATTTTTTTTTATCACTTTAAGAAAAACTTATAAGAAACCTTGTATTACATTTTCAAGATTTTCTGGCCACCCAAAAAATTTTTATCGGCATTTGAAGAAAAAAAACTTAGAAAAGTCGAAAATTTCAATTGTCCATAAGTAGCTTAAAAATGGTCAAAATATTTTGAAAATTTAACTGTAAAGAGATAACCAAAATATAAACATTTGGTGAAAATTTCAAGTATTTACAATAATTCGTTTTTGAGTTACAGCAAAATCGATTTTGTCGAAAAGTGGTTTTTCGTAAAATTGCCGTTTTTCTGTCACTTTTTTTTTGTTTTTCTCGATTTTTTTGAAAACTATTTGAAAATGTTTACTTTTGACCCCCCCAAGTACCAACTAGATGAATTTTCCTATCCAAAGAGGGGCTGAAGTCAAAAATCGGAGCATTATTACTGCTCCAAATGTTGTCGTCAGACACAAAAAAAAAAAAAAACCACACATCATTGTAAAAGCAATACATTTTTCACTCCGTTCAGAATCTAAAATAATATAATAATAAAAATGTTAAAAAAAAAAAATACACCAAAAATGCTTTGAGAACTACTATAATAATAATAATATTATATAGATTACGTCATTATATAATTATGTATTATCCTTAAGATTCGAAGTATTTTTATTTAAAACTTTTTATTGCTTTAAAATAATTCGAAATATTTTTCACAAAAATAATAAGTCACTGATTTTAATATTTTGAAATAATTTGTTTTGACAAATAAAACAAACACTTTTTTAACTTTTTTCTTTAAACTAAAAATTTTTTTTTTAAATGTACATCGACTACCAAAAAATACAAAATAAAAACCGAACGAAAAAATAAATCATACAAAAGAACAAATGAATAATGATATACGAACTAGATATTCAGTCGAACGGTTGAAAAATACAAAATTTGCAGCTACATTAGCATCGTATAGTAGAAAAAAAATGCAAAAGTCATTAACATTACTATTCTACAATACACGGCTTATAATAGTTACATATCCAGTAATTTCCGTCACTTGTTTTTTGAAAAAATGCTATAAAAAACATCTCAGTGATACACTAGTATATAATAAAATATAATAGATTATATTTGTCTGAGTACGTGTTAAATAATTAGCGGCTAGTGGTTCACCGGAGCGTATAATACTATGAAATAGCGTATATAGTCTCCAGGGGATTAAAATCAGTGACGTATTTAGGGGGGGGCTTGGGCCCCGGGCGGTCAAATTTTAGGGGCGGTAAATTTTGGAAAGCATTTTGATATAATACGGTAGGTTACAAAAAGTAATTATACTAATAAAATCATTATTATGATACCTTTGCTAAAGAAAAAGCACGACGTAAACATTTTTAATTTTAACATATATATCTTTGATATTCTTTATTCAAATGTTGTCAATTAACCTACATTGAGGTTTTCTGTAGAATTAATAATAAAAAGCGGGTAAGTGGGTATCGCTCTGCTGTATATTAAGGAGTGGGGTGGACCTCGGACTATGGTAGGTTAAATTTGAATGCAATGATAGGTATCATTGTATACGAAAAACGATTCTGAACGAAGATGATTTGTCAGTTTAGGATATATTATATTTAAATATTGTCATATATTCTATTTTAAAACAAATAGTATAGTTACTTTATAGTATCTGTTTATTAATAAAAAAAGTATTTGGCCAACATACATGAGCGTATGAAATTTAATTTAAATTTTGACATATTTCGTATAAATTCGAACTTTAAGCACTTATAAAAAAAAATTGTGACTAACGATTTCGGATTTTTTTTTATCACTTTAAGAACAACTTATAAGAAACCTTGTATTAAATTTTCAAGATTTTCTGGCCACCCAAAAAATTTTTATCGGCATTTGAAGAAAAAAAACTTAGAAAAGTCGAAAATTTCAATTGTCTATAAGTAGCTTAAAAATGGTCAAAATATTTTGAAAATTTAACTGTAAAGAGATAATAATAATATAAACATTTGGTGAAAATTTCAAGTATTTACAATGATTCGTTTTTGAATTACAGCAAAATCAAAAAATCGATTTTGTCGAAGAGTGGTTTTTCGTAAAATTGCCGTTTTTCTATCACTTTTTTTTTTGTTTTTCTCGATTTTTTTGAAAACTATTTGAAAATGTTTACTTTTGATCCCCCCAAAGTACCAACTAGATGAATTTTCCTATTCAAAGAGGGGCTGAAGTAAAAAATCGGAGCATTATTACTGCTCCAAATGTTGTCGTCGGACACAAAAAAAAAAAAAAAAACACACATCATAATAAAATCAATACATTCTTCACTTCGTTCAGAATCTAATATACCTACTATAATAATTATGTAATATTTGCTTCGATGTAAATTAATTTTTTTATGTATACCTAATATATTATCTTTCCGACTATAAGTGTAGCAAAAAATGCAGTGGTTTCACTATCATGTGTTTTATACATAGGTTAGGAGGGGGCGTTTTTTTTTCTTACCTGGGGCGCAAAATTCCTAAATACGTCTCTGATTAAAATAATAAATGTTAGAATATAAAATATGTTGAAACGTACTTACAAATATTTGATGATATATATATATAATATTATGACTTATAAATTGACCGAATCAGTTTGGTCGCATTATAGTTGGAAAGATCAATACACTTAGCTTAAAAACTTTTTTTAAAAATTCACTAACAAATTTGGTTTTTAACTTTCTATTTATTTAAACTTATTTTGACTTCAAAAAAGGAGCTAACTTCACACGATGTCAAATTTACATAACTAAGAATAGTTATGTTGCATTTTTGGTGTTGATACATTACGTACACCGAACGCATACCGTGGTGAAAATACATTATCACGCCGGACATGATGGAATTTATGTAATACATTTTATCCAACTTCGTGTCGGCTGTAGTTATTTTACACGAAAAAATCAATTAACTATAATTTATATCGTTACATATTTTTATCAAGTATTAAGATAATTGATACCTATTAATATTTTTACCAGACGTTTTGTCTGTCGGGGGAATTCGTCCATCTGTTTCCTACCTATTTACACAAGGCATATATTATAATATTATGATCATAAATTCTTTGATTTATGAAAACCCCAGCGACCTACACACAATCATCATGAGGTTTTTATTTACATAGGTCACGATTGCATTATGTTGGTTAGATAACTGGCTTTTATAATATATAGTCACCGTCCGTTTGTGGAATATATTTTATCCATTGATGAATTCTGCAAACTCAAACTTCAAATACGCTTGTGTAATTGGATTTCGACTATGTTGTATTTCTTAGCTTCCGATGTTGTGTATATATTTACAGGACGATTCATCAAATACACAAACTCTTTTTTTGTTCTTCGATGATTCAGTTATATAAAATATGATTTAAGGGATTTTTTAGTATAATTTAAAACTATATATTTTCAAATTTTTAAGATTTATTGTAATACTTAAAGAATGTTTTATGGAGAAAAAAACTTCTGTCTTTTAAATGAGAACTCTTTCGCCATTCTACTGTAAATTATAACACATTAATTTTTTCTAAAAACGTAGACGTTTCAAAATATTAGCAATAATTAATCTATTAATATTTATACTTTATAAAAATGTCCACATTATGATAAAATATTCTTTATCCGATACTACATCCAGTATATATTTTTATAATTGAAAACCTACTCATTAGGAATTTTAAATAGATACATCAACAATAAAAACAATCGCTCATTGAAAAGTTTACTATAAAAAAGCGAGTAAGTGAGTATCGCTCTGCTGTACATTAGGGAGTGGGGTGGACATCGAACTAGGGTAGGTTAAATTTGAATGCAATGATAGGTTGCATTGTTTACGAAAAACGATTCTGAACGAAGATGATTTGTCAGTCTGGGATATATTATATTTAAATATTGTCATATATTATATTTTGAAAAAAATTCACAAATTCAAACACTTAAGTAAAAGCTTCAAGATCTTACGTTTGATAATTTTTTAAAAATAACAAAAATCGAAAATTATTTATTAGTAAAACGTAATTTTACACGCGTATTTTTGATTTCAAATTAAAATTAAAACTTTAAAGACTCGTAAAATTTTTTTAATTGAATAATCCTCAAACATTTTTATAATTATTCTAAGCTTAACTTATGGACAGCATAGTATTAAATTTTCAATTCTTAGCTTCTGATAGTAAAATATTTATAAATTTTTAACTACCAAATAGTGAAAAATATTCATGATTTTGACGAATTTTTGGCAATATTTGAACTTCAAATGCTAATAAAAAAAAATCGTGCCTATGTATTTTAATAATTTTTGAATGAGAGTTAGAACAAGTTATGCGGACCCTTAAATTAAATTTTCAAGTAATTTGTCCCAGCTAAATTTTTTTTATCAACATTTATAAAAAAAAAAATAAAAATAAGCAGGTAAGTGGGTATCGCTTTGCTGTATATTAGGGGATGGACCTCAGACTACGGTAGGTTAAATTTGAATGCAATGATAGGTATCATTGTATACAAAAAACGATTCTGAACGAAGATGATTTGTCAGTTTAGGATATATTATATTTAAATATTGTCATATTATATTCTATTTTAAAACAAATAGTATTGTAGTTACTATTTGTTATTATAGTTACTTAATATATAGTATCTATTTATTAATAAAAAAGTATTTGGCAACATACGCATAAATGCATAATGAGAGTATGAAATTTAATTTAAATTTTGACATATTTCGTATAAATTCGAACTTTAAGCACTTATAAAAAAAAAATTGTGACTAACGATTTCGGATTTTTTTTTATCACTTTAAGAACAACTTATAAGAAACCTTGTATTAAATTTTCAAAATTTTCTGGCCACCCAAAAATTTTTTATCATCATTTGAAGAAAAAAAACTTAGAAAAGTCGAAAATTTCAATTGTCTATAAATAGTTCAAAAAAGTCAAAATTCTTGCTTCGATTTTTGACTTCAGCCCCTCTTTGAAAAGGAAATCGAATCTGGTTGGTACATTGGGGGATCAAAAGTTAAAAATTTTCAATATTTTTTAAGTGAGCCGGGAAAAACCTTAAAAAAATGACGGAAAAAACGGGATTTTT
This sequence comes from Schizaphis graminum, assembly GCA_020882235.1. Taxonomy (NCBI): domain Eukaryota; kingdom Metazoa; phylum Arthropoda; class Insecta; order Hemiptera; family Aphididae; genus Schizaphis; species Schizaphis graminum. The sequence goes on from CM037032.1 coordinate 94,010,041, forward strand.
TTTACGCAAAACCAGTTTTCGTCAAATTCAAATTTTTATTTTGCTAAAACTCAAAAACTAATCGATGTAAATACTTGAAATTTTCACCAAATGTTTATATTAACGTTCTCCATACACAGTTAAATTTTCTAAGTATTTTTTTTTAAATAACGATAAAAATTTTTTGGCCGACCAGAAAATCTTGAAAATTTAATACAAGGTTTCTTATAAGTTGTTTTTAAAGTGATAAATAAAAATCCGAAATCGTTAGTCACAATTTTTTTTTATAAGTGCTTAAAGTTCGAATTTATACGAAATATTTCAAAATTTAAATATTTCATACTCTTAATATGTGTATGTTGCCAAATACTTTTTTTATTAATAAACAGATACTATAAACTATAAAGTAACTATAGTAACATAATATAGTAACTATACTATTTGTTTCAAAATAGAATATATGACAATATTTAAATATAATATATCCTAAACTGACAAATCATCTTCGTTCAGAATCGTTTTTCGTATACAATGATACCTATCATTGCATTCAAATTTAACCTACCATAGTCTGAGGTCCATCCCCTAATATACAGCAGAGCGATACTCACTTACCCGCTTTTTTTTATTTTTTTTTTATAAATGTTGATAAAAAAAATTTAGCTGGGACATATTACTTGAAAATTTAATTGAAGGGTTCGCATAACTTGTTCTAACTCTCATTCAAAAATTATTAAAATACATAGGCACGATTTTTTTTTATTAGCATTTGAAGTTCAAATATTGACAAAAATTCGTAAAAATCATGAATATTTTTCACTATTTGGTAGTTAAAAATTTATAAATATTTTACTATCAAAAGTTAAGAATTGAAAATTTAATACTATGCTGTCCATAAGTTAAGCTTAGAATAATTATAAAAAAGTTTGAGGATTATTCAATTAAAAAAATTTTACGAGTCTTTAAAGTTTTAATTTTAATTTGAAATCAAAAATACACGTGTAAAATAACGTTTTACTAATAAATAATTTTCGATTTTTGTGATTTTTAAAAAATTACTTGACGTAAGATCTTGAAACTTTTATACTTAATTGTTTGAATTTGTTTCAAAATAGAATATATGATAATATTTAAATATAATATATCCTAGACTGACAAATTATCTCCGTTCAGAATCGTTTTTCGTATACAATGATACCTATCATTGCATTCAAATTTAACCTGCCCTAGTCCGAGGTCCACCCCACCCCATAGTGTACAGCAGAGCGATACTCACTTACCCGTTTTTTTTTCCTTGTTATAATATCATCTATTTACCGATTTTCCGCAGTTAGCTCTAAAGCACTGTTTTTCATAAATTGTGTTTTATTTCATTTATTTGTTTCAACTCTTTTCAACATTATTACCTTTAAAAACTTATTGATTTGACAACGAATATTTTTTTTTAACGCACTTATATTTTATCATTTTTTTTTTATATATTTACCAATATTAATCTCGAAATATTATTATTATAATTATACAGGCATAGCTTATCTAGTACCTCAAATAAATGAAATAAAATTAATTAATTAATTAATTTTTTGAAATGTGTTGTTAAAATTTATTTCTGAAAACAGTATATTAAAACATGTAGTTTAATTTATTTTTATCTTATTTAAACCTAAAGCATTATTCTTAAGAGGCGATAGGTACCTAAAATATATTATAATAATTAATACCTAGGAGAATATTATAAAATCAAGAATGTTGAATTATAACTGATCACTGAGGTTGTTTAATAGGGATTACGAACTGGCGGAACATTGCACGTTATCTGCATCCGGACCATGAATATATTTTTTACGGACCCTGATGATAACATGATTTTAAATTATGTAATATAGTTTTTAAAATACATTTTACATTTTTATTATTAAAATGTGTATTTTTCATTAATTGTCAATGTGTAAAAAAAGTAATTACAACGGTTTTACATCACGAGAAGTATAGTAAGTTTCAAAACGGACTCCTATATAGAATTTAGTTGTTGGCCTTTATTGTATGAGATTTTTGTAACTAATGTTTTTGGTAAATGTAGAGGAAGTTTTGCATATTATTGGTTTTATCTAAAGAGATGAATTAACTTTCTTGGGATATATTTTTTACAATATATTCATGACAATACATAGTATTAAAACATTTATTGTATAAATATTATGCGCGCGATTTCTATAATGAACAATTTTAAGTATAATAAAAGACGGTTTAATTATTTGTTTTCTTTTATCTTGTAAACAATATATTTTATGTACAATGGACCATTGTTAACAAATTACTATACATATTATATATTATATATCATATACATATACGTGAATTTTGTTTGTATAAGTATAACATACTAAATGTTGTATTATGTAAGAATGTTTATTTGGACCTTTGTATTGTTTATAATATATTTGTAAGCTGTACTATGTACTTGTACTTTTATATATAATAAGGTTAAAAAAATTCATGTTCACCACCATTTTGTAAAGTTTTAATGATTCAAGTACATTGTAAGTTGTAACATTGAATTTTCTCTTTGGTCTGACTTTCGCAACTTTACAATTTCGTTTTTAAACATATCGATATTTTAGGCAATAAATCAATATGTATATGAATGTTCAATCATTTGTTGTCGTTTGAATAACTGTTGAAAGTTATGAAAAAAACGTTACTGTAAATCTGTATAGCTCGTGATACCCAGATATATAGGTGGTTGGTTAGGGCGGGGTCGCATGTCTTGCTGTACAGAAAAACAACACAAAACAACAAGAATAATAGTGTATCAACTTATAATTTATGTTTAACAACGAACGCACACACTAACACTTACGAATATTATACATTATTCAAACCCTAAAAAAATCGTATCTGCATCATTATAATATTACATAAATACTTTAAATCCGAATGAATGATTTATATTTATATATTTTGAAAAACAATGTTTATCATTCCTTCATTCTCTTGCCAATATATGTGTAATAATAATCGTGCATTTATATTATTTATAAATCTATCGAAAGGTACCGCTTACTTAGGTTTTCATTGCCGTACGATAGTGAAGTTGTAGTACACTTATGATGAATCGAAGAAATCGAAGAATTAAACTGATCAACAACCAAATATATAGTATAATATAGTATAAAATACATTAAAACAGTATAAAATAAGCGATTTAACCTCAGACAAATAACGCGAAAGCCAACTTACAGAGAAAATAAAAACTGAAACAAGTAGAAAATAAAAGATAAAACTCACTGCGCGTCCATTATTTACTTGATAGATTGTAGTGTATGTTGAAAGTATTATTTTTTTTACCCGTAAATCAATATTTTCTTTTCTTTATTACATTTATACTTTATTAAAGATTATATATATATTATAAAGTCTAACGTAACTTTTGTTATAATTTATAAAACTCACTTTTTCGACCATACATATATCTTAATATATATATATATATAATACACATCTTAATGCTTCTACTGTAGCAGTTATTTAGTCTGCCTCACGCTCTCCGGCACACATTCACCAGTCCATAACTTGGCTAACATTTATCTTGAATTTTTAAAAACTCCTAAAGTATTAAAACTAAATTTTTAATTATTATCGATCGTTTACATAATACTAATATTAATAATATAACTTAAATAATGTCATGATAAAATTTGAACTTTTTTCTAAGAATATAAATCGTTAAAAAATATTACAAAATATTTGTAACCCATCGTTCATGATCCCATATAATATTTGAAATAGGCATACGAAAATAAGACAAAGAATTAAAAGTGCTAAATTAGTAACGCAACTAGAATTCTGGGCCTCTATGATAAGGCAAGTCTGTAACCCTATAATTATTTTAGTATTTGTAATAAATAATTTTTTTAGAGATATAATAATATATGTAAAAGGTTAAATTATAACAATAAACAATTACAAGATTACACTGTATTAATTATTGAAAAATAATTTAAAAAAAATCGTCAGTGATAAGATATTCAAATGAAAGTACTTACCAATTCAACAAAAATTATTATGTGTTTAAGTAATAAATAATATTAAAATTCGATATTTTTAATTTGTTCTGAAAATCATTTAGTTAAATTTATCAAATAATTTTAAAAAATATTATATTTTTTTTACTTTTAAACATATTCATAAGCAGTTTTATTACATAATACAAATAATCTATTGTGTATAGTATATAATATATTAAATATTCACTATAATCAATTTAAATTTTTATAAATATTGATTTTCTAAGTAAATTAACCTATATTAGTATCAAAAAATTGATTAATTATATGATCCATCTAGGTCAGTGGTGGGCAAACTTTTTTAATAGGGGGCCACAAAGTTTAAGAAATTCTAGAGGAGGGCCATAATTATAGAAAAAATGCATTTTGGGTTAAAGCTTTGAATCATATCATATTATATTATAAAAACATGACACTTTTATACTATACAGGCCATATACTATTCATGTCGATGGACCCTCGGCGGGCCGGATTAAATACTTTCGCGGGCCGGAGTTGGCCCGCGGGCCGTACTTTGCCCATCACTGATCTAGGTTATTTACTATTTTTTTTTTATGTAAAAAAGCAATATTGGTTAAGTGGTTTTTGCCCATTGAATTTTTTTAATAGATATTTTCTCATCTATAGCTTTGTATTGGTTAGGTAGATTATCCACCTACCGTAGCCCGAGTCCGTAGGGTATTAATTATTCATTGTACAAGAATATCTTTTTAGCCGGTACGAATATATTATAAATATAGTTATAGTTCATTTTTAGCATTATTAGAGCATGAAAAATGAGCAATGGATTCCATATACTACAAATCTGTATAATTATCATCGTCTATCGGTCTGTAAGGCTATTATTCAAAGAATGTTTATACAAAATATTATTTATACATAATATTTTAGACTATAATGAAGTAATATCTCAAATATCTGTAGTAGTATACTAGTATAGTTTCTATATTATAGTCTATAATACCTATTATTTTTTTACATGCGGACTGCGTAGTGTCATACTGAACTAAATTGGTTAGGATTTTTTCGCCATTTACAGTGTTCAAACTTTTAAATAATTACAAATTTAATTTGAACCTTTTGCCTTAAAAATATCATCAAAATATATGTCTATGATCGACGGCCTTTGAGTCATGGGGCCTGATGTTAGCAACGCCATCCACCCCGAGTGTTGCACCACTAGGATAAGCCTCCCATAAGCTACTTATATACTTTATATCCGCACATTCTTCATTTCTACACTATTATCTTCGGCTATATTAATTAAAACGATGAATTGATATTATAACAGCTATATAATGATGATAATAATGTATATCCGTATACCACGATTCAGATCGCGTGCGTCGATGACCTAGACTTCAAAAAAAACAACGTCATTTCGTCTCTCTTTATAACAATATGTACATTGTAGATGCATGTATTATAACAATAATATAGTAAAGTGCATCATGTGGCTGCATAATGTATTGTGTCACTCACCCGTTACGATGCATTATAAAATTACTATTTTTTTATAATTCTATATACGTATTAAATCCCATGGCCCTAACGCACGTCATTATCTTTAGGTATACATTTTGCATGTCAAAATCGTTATCGCAATATTATATTATTATTATCATTATTACTATTACTATTATTATTATTATTATCAACAACGCGTGAAACAAAGACACTGCGTAGTACGACCGTTGTGATACCTAACCGTAACGGGACGGTGGGTAGTCGCCTTTTTCTTTCTTCTTTAAATTGTATTTATTTATTATTATTATTATTATTTTTTTGTCTCACATAGGTACGCTGCAAATGATGTGTCCTGCGAAAACATAAAGAATGGTCTCGGGGTCACCAGAGTTTACCGAGAGTGGTCGTACATATACGGAGTGCTCAAAGTTTTACGGTCTATTATATTGCTTCTGTCCAGCGTCCCCGCCGGGACGTCATTAGCGCATGCAATCCGTCTAGAAGGCCCACGAGACCGACAACAATGTGATAGCAGCAGACAAGGGTTGACGTGTCATAAATTTCTGCAATTATGAGACCGCACATATACATATTGTTGTCATATTATGTATTTGTTTCTATGCGAAGAAATTGTATTTTGTGTGTCACCACTCCTCGACTTTTCTCTCATGCAGATAAGTCGACGATACGTTTACAAGATTACGAGCAACTATTATATGGGTTCAATTATTCCATCGATAAGGATTCTGTATGTCATCGGCTTAATCCTTCTGCTGATTATGCATTTAAAACATTTACCTGAGTTGGATGTTTTTCTAAAAAATACTATTCGTATTTTCCACCGATACGTGTGCAATTATTATTTACCCACTTCGAAACCAGACGCTCTCTTCTCAAACCCTCCACACCAGCCGACCGAAATAACGTCGTTTCCGAAAAGTCGTATTTGTATATATGTATATTTATCACCGTCGAACGCTTTATTTATTTTCTTTAATTACGCCCACGAGCCGATGGATAATAGAGTGTATAGGTACCACAGCTGCAAGCTACAGTAAGTACAATATATATGTATGACACAATAGTACAATACAATGGTGTGTGCGCTTTGTTTTTACTCGATCCCTCTATATAATATTATGATAAATATATTTTAATATACCGGGTAATATTTTGATGATCTCGACATGCAAGTAAATCATATTCTAAGAAAAATTTCGTGTTTTTGAAAAACAGATTTATTATTATACAGTTTGAAGTATTTACAACTTAATAAGATTTATTCTTTCATTAAAAACCATAATTATATTTTATTACCGATTTTTTATCATATCAATACCGTAGTTATGTTAATAGTAAATATTTAAATTGATTAGTAGTATACGTGCATTACAATGATTGCTGATGCGTACACATTTGGCTAATTTCATCTGTTAATCTAAAAAATGTTTAATTTAAAATATGCTTATTTAAATGATAGTAGTTAGTTATAAATATGGATTACCCAATATAATTTAATATTATCTTGCGTAACAGACCCTGTTTGATAGGTAGGCGTTAATATATTTCTGTCTAGTGTGTGGGAGAGAGAGACGTATAATTATATGTTTATAAATATGTCTAATACATGCGTTATAAAATTACAATAGTATGTAATAGGTCACGCACACATGTGTGATAATATACACGAGTATATACGATATATCACCGACGTACTGTGCAAGCATGAAATATAGCCTTCTATTTGAATTATCGGTTTGTCGTAGAATTTTCATTTGACTCTATAGGTGTTTTATTTTTATTTTTAATTACTTTATATACCTAAATATTATTAATATAATACAATGCTCAAAAACTGTATTAATACAGTATTATCGCTTATTAGAATAATATGACTACTGGCTACTGCAGTTTATTATAAATGATTTTGAAGTCGACTCAAAAATCATGCAAATCCATTAATCACGGATAAAATATTTAATAAAATTCCTGAAATTTGATGATTGAAAATAAATTGGTGAAGAGATCAAATTATATTAATCCAAAATTTAACATTTAAAATTAATAAATATGTTAATTTTAAGAGATGAATTCCGTCAACTATCTGTTTCTCTTGATTTATATACGTAAGTTTTATATTATTAAACAAATCGCATATACTTATAAATATAATACATAATTTATGGATAGAAAGAATCTTCTAAAAAAAATAAAATAATATTGTTTCCACATTGCATATTAGCGTAATATTTATATAAGAACATTGTAGACAATCATAATGCAGTGTTTTTAATTCTCTTAAAGTTGACTTTATTTTATTTAACAAATGGATAATAGTTTTTTTTGTTTACAAGAAAAATGTGATTTTAAAAGTTCTATTTTTTTTTATTTTTTTTTTTTTTTTGGCAACAGACCCATATGTGACCTATAATGATTTAATGGTCTAATCTATAGGGTTTGAAAAATTCGTTTTAAAACGAACGCAATATACTGAGAAAAATACAAACCATTAATCCACTGATTTTTGCGATGGGCGTGTACAACCGCATTCGAGGGTAAACCCGTGAATACACAATCGACTGATTACTCCGATACGGTTAATGAAATTTTCTGCGGTGGGGATAGCTAAACCAAATACGCGTTTAATATATAATAAGATTCGCGTTTGCGGAGAAACAGATTCACAGATTTTCCTCGTCCAGGCGGTTCGAAACAGGGACTCTACACTCTATATAAAATGAATATACAAATACCATGGAAATGTATAATATATATATAAATATTAAATATATTAGTATACAATCGTTGATATTCTAACGGTGCGTTGCATGAGCGAATCGATTGATGTATAGGTAACAAAAACCCTACACAGCAGAGTCAATTGATCCGACGATAGGATGTTGTGAATTGTTAATCGTGAAAAATAAAGTTGGAATCAAAAGAAGAAACGTGAGCAACATGATCCACTAGATAAGATTATAAAATTAAATATAAATAAAGTATGAGTTTTCTTATATATAGAAGTTTTAGACTTGGCAGGGGTGTGAACTTTTTTGTTGCGATATAAGAAAATTTCAGTAACGCTACCCACATGTTTTATTCGTTCGGTATTGTAATAAGAGTTTGCCACACAACATATTAATATGATTTCATAATGAATTATTAATTCTACTGAAAAATTTAATTGAACTTCAATAAAAATAATTTCTTATGATTATATTATAAATACTACTTTTATAAAAGTCTTAATCACTGTAAGAATGCAAAATAAAAATAACATTTTTTGTTATTTTATAGTAATCAAAAAAAAAAATAAATTTATAAGACGTATATTATTTGTAAGGACTCAAACTTTCTCTTATATTTACGCATATTCTTATTTAATAAACGCAATGATATTTTCAAAATAATAACACATTTACACCGTTCTATGGTACGAATATACGATAGTAATAACTTAAAATTAACCTATAAACTATAATTTAATAGCAGTTAATACTGTTTTATTGTTATACGAAATAATATTAAAATAATTACTATATTATACTATATTTTTTGCAAAAAAAATAATTTAGTTTGCAAAAAAACTATTAAAAATAAATTGCTGATAGCAATAAAACATTTCGGGACCTTGATTATAACTTAAAATTTTTTTTTAGATTCTGAACGAAGTGATGAATGTATTGCTTTTACAATGATGTGTGTTTTTTTTTTTTTTTTGTGTCTGACGACAACATTTGGAGCAGTAATAATGCTCCGATTTTTGACTTCAGCCCCTCTTTTAAATAGTTTTCAAAAAAATCGAGAAAAACAAAAAAAAAATGACAGAAAAATGGCAATTTTACGAAAAACCATTTTTCGATTTTTTGATTTTGCTGTAACTCGAAAACGAATCATTGTAAATACTTGAAATTTTCACCAAATGTTTATATAATGGTTATCTCTTTACCGATCAATTTTCAAAATATTTTGACCATTTTTAAGCTACTTATAGACAATTGAAATCAGATCTCTTTTATTATTATATTATTTTAGATTCTGAACGGAGTGAAGAATGTATTGCTTTTACAATGATGTGTGGTTTTTTTTTTTTGTGTGTCTGACGACAACATTTGGAGCAGTAATAATGCTCCGATTTTTGACTTCAGCCCCTCTTTGGATAGGAAAATTCATCTAGTTGGTACTTTGGGGGGTCAAAAGTAAACATTTTCAAATAGTTTTCAAAAAAATCGAGAAAAACAAAAAAAAAGTGACAGAAAAACGGCAATTTTACGAAAAACCACTTTTCGACAAAATCGATTTTGCTGTAACTCAAAAACGAATTATTGTAAATACTTGAAATTTTCACCAAATGTTTCTATTTTGGTTATCTCTTTACAGTTAAATTTTCAAAATATTTTGACCATTTTTAAGCTACTTATAGACAATTGCAATTTTCGACTTTTCTAAGTTTTTTTTTCTTCAAATGCCGATAAAAATTTTTTGGGTGGCCAGAAAATCTTGAAAATTTAATACAAGGTTTCTTATAAGTTTTTCTTAAAGTGGTAAAAAAAATCCAAAATCGTTAGTCACAATTTTTTTTTATAAGTGCTTAAAGTTCGAATTTATTCGAAATATTTTAAAATTTAAATGAAATTTCATACTCTCATTATGCGTATGTTGCCTAATATTTTTTTTATTAATAAACAAATACTATAAAGTAACCATAGAAACATATAAAAACTATACTATTTGTTTCAAAATAGAATATAATATGACAATATTTAAATATAATATATCCTAAACTGACAAATCATCTTCGTTCAGAATCGATAATTTCTGTTTTATGTCAAAATCCAATGAATTGAATATAGTAAACCTTAGATAATGTATGCATTTTTGACCACAAGTTGTTTTTACGTACTTGACTTTAGAATCTAAAATTCTGTGTTGTCTTTTATTTTTGAAAGTTTCTGTATTGTACCACATATTTCTATTTTTCTCTACACAATTTATTGCAATTTCTTTATAAACTGATCTTATTGACAGTACTTTAAAAACTTTATGTTTTAGAATCGTAGAACCATCCAAACTTTTTTTATCTAAAAAAATTCTTGTAATCTTATTTTGTTGAAGCTGTAAAGGTTAGGATATTATATATCATTTTTCGAAATTAATAATTATGTATATATTTTTTTGGTATAACTTTCAATGTAAATGTATTTGGGAAAGTTAATCTGCTGTTTGTAAAATGTTATCACTGAGTAGATAATTTAGGCTTAAATTTAATACTATCATTGCACAAAAAGCTTGGTACTTCAAATATTTTTCATTGACACGCTGTGATTAATATCGACTTGAGTATTTGATTGAATATGTTTTTTTTTATTAAAATCTTATGTACCTAATTGATTATTATATACTACAGCGGTTCTTAACTTGGGAAAAATTACCCCCAAGGGGGTAATAACACGATTTTTTGAGAGGCAAAGGTTAAACAATTTATTTTTATTTTAAGTACTTATTATCTATTTAGTCATGTGTACTATGGCTGTAAATGTAATTGTAATAACTCTTGTTTTCTTTGTTTGAAAAATTAAAATAAATTTTAACTATAATCATAATATTGTAGGTATATTTTGTTTTCGTTTTTAATCAACTTTTTTGGGGAGAGAGGGATATTTGTGAATATCTAACCTGACTATAGGCAATAGTCTCAAAAAAGTTGGAATCGCTGATATACTAGCATTGGTGACATAACAATACTTCACAAAAAAAATATATCTATAATAATAATCACATAAACATAAATTAAATTCTCGAAGTTTTAAAAAGTGATAAACCATAAATATAAAAAATATTATATTGTAAATATATTATAACATGTGAGACTAATATATATTACTCATTTTTATAAATTAAGTAATTAAAGTTGAAGGTACCTAATATTGTAGAAAAGAGGAATTATCCTCATAGCACATTCATCCTTTGTAATAATCTCTGAGTAAATGGCTTTATCCAGTGAGAGTAGAAAATGAATATAATAGGGAATTGCAGCGAGCCACTGAGTACGAATATTTTTCCTTTTAATTTTCAACCGGAAAGTCGTTATTGGAAATATTTTAGGCTATTCAATGAAATATTCTAGATTCCGGTATTGCAGTGATTGTAATTATTAACGTTGTGTTATTTCACCAAGCTGGTTAATATATATTTCCGAAAATAGTAATTATGCTTTCTTGTTAAATGTCTATAGGTTTATGTATAATATTGTATGCATCATTTGTAATTGCAGTCTATTATGCAACTTTTACTTATATAACAGATACCACCGCGTTGTCGACGTGAGCTACATTTTTTATCATTCTTTGCCAGCAGCAATTTATTGTACAAAACTAGTGGGTATTTTAATTAAATGTTTTATTTAAAGTCTAGAGCACATTAAATTTTATTAAAACTAATCGTTATAGAGAATGGTGAGTGTAAGAGGTTAACTGGTAGAAGTGATATTTTATAAACTAATAATTAAAATAAATTATTAATTGAATGATATATTAATTTAAGTTTTACATAAAAAAAGTATATTTTTACACATTTCTTGGTTTTCTGTCTTATATATTTTTATATTTTGATTCTGCAAAAAATGTTTTCTGAAATAATAATAGCGTTTATAACATGTATATGTATTATATGCGTTCTACATAATTGATTTGATTTATAACTTTAATTTAGATATAAATCTTCTTATAAATAATTGTTACAATTTCATGATTATTCAGTATAAACGAGTAATTTAAAATATTTAATAACTAACTTCACGAGATTATATACATAAAATAAATATTATATTTTATAAGTTCCAAAAATTCTATAAAAAATATATTTCATTTTCATTCTTTATATTATGTAATATTATATCTATTTTACGAATATTGTTATTTGAGTAGAACAGTTAAACTTATTTTCTATGTTGTTATATTATATTCAGATGTTTATTGCTTGTTCAGCACTAAAATGTCGAAAGTACTCGTTTTCAACGATATAGTCACTAAAGCTATATTTTATTAATATTACTTATATCATGGAAGGAGAATCTTATACCGTAGTTGTTGGAATTTATATTTGCAATATATTGATAAATTTATAAATTACCATACAATGAATACTAACATATGTTTTTATTTTTATTAGATTATATTATTATTCTGCCGTAAGTATATGATCAATAGTTATATTTAAATAGATTTAATAAATATTTTTTAATATTTTTAATTTGATTTAATTTTTTTGTTATGGCTGTTAAAGGTTTTTAGGTGAGAGATGAATATGTTTAGTTTTTTCTTTTAATAGTGTAGTTTTACTTTCGTCATCATAAAATTTGGCGTTAAAACTTTTTTTTGGACACCACCATTATGTCCTTTTTTTAGTAAATTCTTTACGTAAAAATTTAAAATGTTTTCTAAAGAATTAGTTCTTTACCACGTTCACTTAATCAAAATTAAAACTAATTATATCATTATACTAAATGTATATCTTAAACGTTTACTTTACGACACCATGAACGACGTAATGATAATGATAATATTTGAAAACAAGTTACGTATGTAACTTTATATTTTATTTCTTAGACATTATTAATATTTTTTCTGATTTTGTTTTCATGGATAACCCGATGTCACCAATTTATAATGTAGAAAGAAAGCTTTCATACACAAATTATGTATACGGTCACACGTATCTTAATATCGTTTATTTTTCAACTTTTCACTTAATTCAATTAAAACAGGTTATTTTGCAGGTAAATTAATATTGTTAAGCACAATATTTATTTATATATTACCATTGTGAATCCCGTAATTTGTTTTGTTTTTTTAATTGTAATTTTTGGCGTAATTAACATAATAATATATGTCAATATACAAATATACATTATACAACCATCCATTTTTACCCTTTATTTTATAAAAATATATTGGACGGCGCCTTGTATAGGCAATATAGCTACATTCTTGTGCTTATATAGTTTTGTGTAATACTGTAATATATCATTATCACCACTAAACCAATGGATATACAGATCGAATAAGTAATTATAATCATATCCAACTATCCAAGTTATCTCAGTCATAAATCATATATATATATATACTCGTATATAAAGGTTATGATGTGTCTTAACTATTTGCGAGTATCTATAAAGTATAAAATAATAAATTGTGTGCACGTATGCAACTCGAATATTATACGCTTACAATTTTACTTGCAAAAATTAATATATATTTTTTTAAATATAATATTATTCATCGTAGTCCAGAAATAATAATTACGTTTAAAATAATCTATTTATGTATTCGTATTGAATCCAGTGTACTATTATAGGCAGTGTTAGGACTTATCTAGATAAATTATCCAGATAATTATTATTTTATCTTTTATCTTATCTAGATAAATAAATATAAGTTATCTATGTATTTATTTTAGATAAATATTTAACTTATCTAGATAAATTTAAAAGATACATTTTTTGGTGAAATTTAGATAGATCTGTACCAAAATGTTTCATTTTTATTCTCATAATCTCAGGCACTATTTGTACGTAAAATAACATCCAGGGCTAAAAATATATGACGTTTTTCTGAAAAGACTATAAATTATTCCTATTTAGTACTAATTACTTATTACTTATTACTAATCACAATGGTGATACACAACATGATATAATAAGTTAAGTTGAAAATATACATATTATGTAGGCATGTACTTACATGACGGTAAATACTTATATTTTTTTAAATTAGTTGTTTTAATTTTAATTTCTATAATTATCTGTTATTTATCTGGATAAAATATTTTTATTTTTTATCTTTTTGGTAGATTAATTTAATTTGTTTATCTTTTATCTGTATTCTGTATCTTAGATAAAATTTAGTGTTGTTATCTTTATCTTTATCCAAATGATTTTTTTGTTATCTGTTCCTAACACTGATTATGGGTACTCGAGTCTCGAGTGATTATGTACATACTATTACATGTATAACTACACAATTGTAAGCGCCAGAAATCAACATCTGGTGCAGACATTAGCATCGTATAAAAACGTATGCATAAAGAAACGATAATAAATAGGGAAAAATCGATTTGGCTAAACCCATGTTCGACAATGTATGCGTTAAAATATAAAAATAAATACGCAACCAAAATGTGCAGTATTACGCCATGTTATTCATAATTTATCTATGGATACAATTCTGCAGATTGATCGAGAATCAACAAAACAAGCTTCCATTGCTTTGTAATATAATCTATAATATAATAACTGTCCAATCGATGAAATACAATACAATACAAGTAATGAAGTACAGTGTACACATATATACTCAACGGATCAATGGATTTTATCATAATATGATTGAACATCATTTTATACACGAGTGTACGGAACAACAAGATTTAGCACATTTGGTATAATATAACTACATGAATTGCTAACTTATAGACGCAATTTTTCGTTTGTGTGTGTGTTTTTTTTTTTCTTTAAGAATATTATGTCGTCCAAAGTCCATACGTATAATATATTATAGTTTTATAAGCTACCGAGTGTAAGTGAACTGCAGCATAAAAAAAAAGCCAAATCGTCAAAACTCATTGAATAGGTTCAATCCACTTGCCGGAAATTCGTAATCTAGGTAATCCCTAAACTATACAGCTTGACTTCAATCTCAGTGTATAAGCGCTCAGGCATCGTATCGTAGGAATATATTAAATTTTTTCTTTGTTTAAAAATGCGTTAGACTTTTATTCCATTTGATATCACGAGATACTATTGTAGAAGCCAAAAGTCGTATTTTTAGAAACTACTTACAGTGTTTTTCCACAAATATAATATACCAGTAATAATGTTGCGCTAAATACACATTGAATATAGAAAAAAATGTACGCTAGTAAATTATTATATTATGTAGTTTAGACGTTCAATAAATTTAATTAAAACCATTGATTAATGTATTAAACCTTGAAGGGTCATGACCGGTAAAGTAATGAACTAAAAATAAACGGTTTGACCACCAAAAGTTTTTGGAAAAAAACCATCTTAATCTATTTTTAAAGATAGTCACGTGTACTCGGATAAAGTTGAATTTTTGCACGTGTAAACTGTCCATTATACTATATTATGTTTAGAATGTTCATTGAACATGATATATAAGAAACATTTAAATAAAGAAATTTAATTGCTTTTTTCATTGTATTGAAATTATTTTTTTAATATTCATCAATAAATCATGTAACTGACATATTGTAATATAACGACAACAGTTAAAGATAATATAGATTTATATTTTGTTATTAAAAGTTTTAGTTATTTAGATATTTTAAGACAGTTATAATATCTAATTTAAATTTGATTTATACAAAATAACTGTATATTTTGTATTTAAAATATAAAGGATTCAAATATTAAATTCCCAATTATTGCGAATAAGAATTCAATTAATTTTGTATCTATAAAAAACAGGAAAAATAATAGGACATAATTAAAATATATTAATTTAATAAATAGGTACATAAGAATATGTCTAAATATGTACATTTTTTTTGTAGCTATTATTATTAGAAAATTTTTTTTAAGTTGAAGTGTAAAATAGAAAGATAATTATATATGATGAACTAGAGAAGTGATTGGCTAATATGATACAATACCTTAAGTCGTGAAATAATCCCTTTACGATGAGGGACCTATAATTTTTATTTTTTAATTATGGGCAATTTACTTTTTTTTTTTTTAAATCGAACATACTTCTTATTTGCTTCAATACGGATAACTAATATATACCATGACAACATCAACTAATTATGGTATGAATGCCTTACACTAACAACGGTATGAAAAATATCGTCTTATTTAAAACCACATATAAACTAATAAACGATTCTGAAAATCTTAAGCTTACCATTCTTAGCAGTGTATTACTCTGAAATAATGGAAAATATGAAAGCAAAACGTTAAAGGTATTTTAAGTATTTTTCACTAGAATAATAAAATTAAAATAAAAACTGAAAAAATACAACATTATTTAAAGTTATACAGAGTTACGACAATTTTTTCACTTTTTTAAATTTAATTATATAAATAAGATTAATATAATTTTGATTATTAAAAAGAAAACCTTATTATTATATTAAAGTATTATTATTGTTATACAATAATTTAACTTATTTCACAATTTAAAAGCTAATAGTATGTTTAGTTAACTACATTATTTGTATAATTAGATAAAATCGTCATAGTATATGAAAATTGCCGATAAAATAATTATCGGAAAATCGGAAATATAATTGAATCAAAATATTATACTGTAATATTTCAAGTGTATTTATAACTTAAAAAAAAGGGGGTAAGTGAGTATCGCTCTGCTGTACATTTTTGTCAATATTTGAACTTCAAATGATAATAAAAAAAAATTGTGCTTATGTATTTTATAATTTTTGAATGAGAGTTAGAACAAGTTATGCGGACCCTTAAATTAAATTTTCAAGTAATTTGTCCCAGTTAAATTTTTTTTATCAACATTTATAAAAAAAAATTGAAAATTTCAATTGTCTATAAATAGCTCAAAAAAAGTCAAAATATTTTGAAAATCAAATCACGTAAAGAAAATGGCAATTTAAATATCTGGTAAAATTTTCAAGTATTTACGACTTACAATGTTTGAATAACAACAAATATCAAAAATCGTTTGAGGCTAAACCGTTATTTAACGCGGTTTTGTAAAAATTTAAATTTCAAACACTCATAAAAATTTTTTGTCTGAATCCGGTAGAGTTATTTTTACAGATATTTGAAGAAAAATGTATGGAGAACCTTGTACCAAATTTTCAAAACTTAGTTATAAAAGAAAAAATTTTTACGATTTTTCAACCACAAAATTACTTGCAAATTTTCGCAATTTTGACATATTTCGCATAAATTCGAACTTTAAGCAATTATAAAAAAAAATTATGACTAACGATTTCGGATTTTTTTTTATCACTTTAAGAACAACATATAAGAAACCGTGTATTAAATTTTCAAGATTTTCTGGTCAGCCAAAAATTTTTTATCGTTATTTAAAAAAAAAATACTTAGAAAAATTGAAAATTTCAATTGTCTATAAACAGCTCAAAAAAAGTCAATATTCTTTGAACTGTGTTTGGAGAACGCTAATTTTAACATTTGGTGAAAATTTGAAGTATTTACATCGATCAGTTTTTGAGTTATAGCAAAATAAAAAATTCGATTTTGTCGAAAACTGGTTTTGCGTAAAAATTCCCGTTTTTCTGTCATTTTTTTTTTGTTTTTCTCGATTTTTTTGAAAACTGTTGGAAAATATTTACTTTTCACCTCTATAATGCACCAAGGATATCCACTTTTCCATTGGAAACCACCCCAAAGTTTGAAATTAAAGCTATATTTCGACTAGTTATGCTGTACACAGACACGAAAAAAAAAAAACAACACATCATTGTAAAATCAATACATTCATCACTCTGTTCAGAATCTAAAACTTGTAAAGAAGAAAATTGCGAAAAGATGTTTAAAACTGACTGAAATGTTTTATTTTATAAATTATACGAAGTTAAAATATATTTTGAAAAAAATATTTATGTATTGTATTAAATTATTATTTTTAATCTTAATAAATCATTTTATTTTTTGATATTTGTGCAGTATATTTTTTTACTTTTAAGTTTAAATTAAACAATAAATATCCTAATTTTGATTTTTTTTTTGGCAATCGTAAACAATTTTTAAGATTTATATGGCTACAAAATCCATTCCTTATAAATTATAATAGCACAAACATTATAAATATAATAATACTTAATAGTTAATAATATTATATAATTTACACCTCTGTTACCAAAACGATATATATATATATTATATAAATAACAAATTTATATTGTATATGCATAGAAAGTTTGAAAGAACTTTATGCGTTTATTATAACACTTGCAAACTTTTAAGATAATTTACGTGTGTAATATATATACCCTACAACTAGATAAGTCGTACTAATTTCAAGATCTTCGATGACGAAACGAAACAATTGGCAAGAACTCTTGAAAACATTACATTGTACACTATAGGTATTATAATTTTCGCAATATTCTGAGCTTTTTGGTCTTTTTTAAATAAATAAAACGTTTTGTTATATCATATCATATAAAAAAAAATATTAACAACATTTACCGAAAAATCTCTCACTGAGTTAATTTTAAACTAAAATAAACAATAATAATGATTTTAATTCAGTAATTGTATCAACAAGATGATTTTGTGAAGGTAGTGTAATTTTATTTTTCTCTTCAAGATAATATTCCACTTTTAAGTGAAAAAAATACTCGCTAAGGATCGTTGAATTTGGAAAAATGCTTATATTTTCGCATCAGGAGTTAACCGTATACGGCATACCTTCCCTCTACTGATATGGTAGTAACACGTAAATATTATGTGTACTACACTACTATTATGATCTCGAATTTGTAGTAAACGCGGGTGGTAGTACGGCACGCAGCCTTTTCGAACTCATATTACACCTTTATGTATATAATATAATATATTATGCTTACATGCGTATTATGTATATAATGTCATTATAAATTATGTATACTTATATCGCTCCAGATGTATTGTTCCTCGGTTCTCCGATCTTTGTCGCCGACATCGCGTTTCTATAATATCATATAATATTAATATTATACTGTATATATACATATATGCAGTGGCGTCTGTCACCGTCTACGTGCATAAATAGTCTCGAGTAAGTCATTAGTCAGGTATATAGCGTATTATAATGTTGTTATTGTTATCGCATTTCTACAAAAACTGACGAGGTGGATACAAATATTGTTTTGCACGTGCAAATGGCACAGCTTCTCCGTCGATGTTATAATTTAAATCATATATACCTACCGGCGAAGGTGTTATAAACACAATGTGTAATGACAATACGCGCATTCGACGGCTTATGCGAAAATGTCACTATCGGCAAAGTTAAATTAATATTAATGACTGAAGTTGCGTGTAAAGTTGTTTCGCTGTTTTAATTAGTAACTTTTATTTTAAATGTTATATTATCCCCATCCCAACCAATATATTCCAATATAATATGTCTAATGTGTATTTCCATTCTACAAAACCAAATATTTATAGTTTATAGAAGACCCTAGATCATATCACGATCACTATTAAGTATATATTAACTCAATATTACTTGTGGGTTATCTGTCTAGTACGAGCCAGCTAAATTATATTATATGAAAGTGAATACCAGTATGTACATATACGATATCATAATATTATACTATATTATATATTGTTAACAGAGCTCCAACCCCCGTTGTTATTTTAACGAAATTGTGCACCTGCAGACGCCTATACATAATATATTTAATATTATACACTCGAGTAAGTCGAGTATTGAGATCGTGTAATTATACGGCCTCTATAGATCGATGGGATTCAGAGTCGGGTAATGCCTGAGAACGATCCGACCATTTTTATATTAATACATTATATTATTATCATCATTATTATTATTTAACCTCACGGAGTCAGCACTATATTCGGTCCGAAACGGAATAAACCGCAGCAGCTAATGCTTTATAACATTATCTCTTCTATATTTTACAGGTATAGAAGTCATTACTCGTACACACACATACACACGAGCGACGTAAATACGATGTTATAATAACATTATATTCTGGATTTCGGTTTTAATCGAAAACCACGGGTGCCGGCATAATATATTATTATAATATACGATGCACATGCGGCGAGGAAACCGAAACCGTTTAATTCGTCTCGCACTCACGAATATATATGCCTGTATAATATACTACTGCACAGCTCCTCCACATACGCATTCTGCACGCACATGTATAAATATATGTAAGGGAGATTTAAGGATCCTACGGGAATTCCTGCCGGGAAAACGTATTTACGCGGCGGCGTTTTAGGGGTGCAGTTTGATCGCAAATTACCGTCGACGAACGCGCGAATTCCGGTGGCAAAAAGCGCTCCCGGTTAATGTCCCGGAATCGGATCCAATCGATATTATTCGTCGTGGTACGCGGCCGCTCGTATAATATATATTATATATATATATATATAAAAATCGCTACGGGTCCATTGTTCTTTGTCTCAGTCGTATCTGCACACACACACAAAAATTAGTGATTACTGATTACTGTCACATTGTTATAAAGTAGAATTTGTTAATTTTATATTATATCATACTGTACTCTCACGTACTGAGTTTATTTTTCAATCTTATCGATTTATTTATCTCTATTTGTTTTTGTTTTCTCTCTTTTATCTGCGTTTTATATAATATTCAAAGTACAATTAGTATATAAATATCTTACTTTGGATATTTTAGATTAGTACTCAAACACAATTCCATCGTTAAGAGGTTTTCCTCGGTTGGGGATATGGCTTATATAGAATTATGTAAAGCAAAAAAATAAAAACAAGTGTGATCTTTCCTCGAGTCAAATAAATAAAATTATTGACATTATTTTTGTACTGCACGATATATAATAATATTATATACTTTTATATGCAACAAAACTGTGTACAAATACAGTTTTAAATAGTCTACGAAGACGTATCATTATTACAATGTAAGTGACGGCTTTTAAAGAGTTAAGACTATAGGTAGTGCTATTCATGGAGTTTTTCGAAACGATATTAGAGTCTGTCTTGTACAGTGTCCTCGAATCGTATCCATATACCTATATACATATATACTTCGAAACCACAACGGATTTCGGTTTTAAGATTTTAAATCTCTACCCGAGTTATACTGTAATAAAAATATGATGTGTCACGTCCGTAGATTCATTTTATAATACCTATATAAGAACTAAAATAATGCATAAAAATGTAGCCACATGATAGGTGTAATAAACGAATACTCCGATACATTTTAACGAGTGCAGTTGTACGTCGAGCCTTCGTGATGATAGTAGTTTGCGTGCGATATAGGGCACGAAATCATCATAGTTTTCAACAGTGGTTTGTATTTATAACCGTCTACGATTATATTAGTGCGTTCGACATAAGCACAATGATTATTCAAATAAACGGTCTATTATTATTGATATTAATAATGTACAATTTAAAGTCACATACTGACGCGTATTACGAACGAAAAACAAATACATTGGTACGTAAATATCTACATAACCATTATTATGTCTTCAGCAGTTTAGCGTATAAAACGAGGCAGATAAACATTATCAATAATAAATGCAGGTTACGTTATATTATTACTATTATGTGTTTATTACTATATGTATTACTATAAATTGTATAATACAAATTAAAAACATGACGATTCAAATGCAGGTAAAAAAATAACATTAATAATAAATTATATTAGTATCGATTGCAACGTTCAATTTTATGAAACCAATTAATATAATGCGCCATACGCGTTATTGTTTTACCCTCTATTTTGTTCAAAATGTCCATGCCAATACTCAATAGTGTTATCGACCAGATATCGTCGAGTATTTACTATGTTAGGAATTATTTGCTATAAGCATACTTGTATTGTCTCATAAATCAAAATGTGTGTAACATATATTATTTAAGTATAATGCTGTGTAGGTATACTTACTACCTGGATATAAGTCTTTTTGCATACTTAGAAAGTCCAAAATCATATAATATCTATTATATATTATTACTATATTGGGTTAGTCCTCTTTTCGGCCAAAACGTACAGTTCCCTTTTAGGCCACTGTCCCTATTCGACTATTATACTTACAGCTTAAAATTTAAAATAAAATAACCGGTTTTGTCAATTTTTATAATTAATTAAATATGATTATTCCCATAAATGTGATTTATCTTTAACTAAATTATTGTATACAACAGAACAGAGTGAAAATAAATACTTTTATAAATATGTCGAAAATTAAAATTAAGTTGTATTTTTTATAATTATACGATATTTTGTTGACAAAGTTATGCGTGAATAAATAATAAAATAATATATTTTGAAATAAAACGTTTAAATATATTCAAGGTAATTTAATACCTTGTTAATAATTTTAATTTAAAATCAAATATAAAAATTGTCATTTTCAGTTGTTATAATTGTAAATTTTAATGAAAACTGTATCAGCCGAAAAGGGAACTGTAAAAGTAATACAGGCCGAAAATTGAAGGTTACATTTTGGCAGAAAATAGTGACGCCTTTATATTGAATAGTTTCTAATGAGTAATGACCTAATTCCTCTATATTGCAGAGATATACCTATTTATCTTTGTAATTAAATCGTGTAAACCGCCATCAAACAAACTCTCCAATTATGTTTTTAAAATGTTCGTAAAATCAAACACAGTAGTATAAAACTGTAAATGATAAAATGTTAGTAGAACTATGTGCGAATTTCAAAAAAGAATTAAATACGCGCATATAAGTATACTCAATAACTCAAGCCATTTAGATATTAAAGTTTTAAAACCATTCACACGGAGTAACAATGCAATTGTTTATCCATCTTGATGATTAAAATCTATATGGACTGTAATATGCATGCTAGACACGTGCACAAGGACGGCAATAATGGTTGCTCAATATGATATAATGACCCATTGCTGTTTTAAGATTAGTTTTTATTTTTTAAATATAATACAATAATGTTATAACGTGACTACTATTTTATTATATTATCACAGATACTGGGTCGATAAACGTGAAAAACGTAATGGTAAAATTATAAAGTTTCATTCTGCAAATAAAATAAGGATGAGAATTAAGCTCAAATGTATATAAGTCAATTATATAAGTGAAATAATCTTTAAAAGAGATCATAGATTTATCGTGATTATAAATTGTTAAAATTTATGATGATAATATCAATAAATTGTTACTTAAATTACTTCTGTATAATTACATTCATATGAACTCTAGGCAATTGGCCATTTGGGGGTGAGATCGATATACGATTACAAACACGATTTTTGTAAGTTATTACGATATATAATAAAGTAAATTAAAAGTAAAATAGAAAAGTAATTTGTATATATTTTATACATATATTTATTCAAAATATAGTATTACAATATTATATATTTGTTCGATCAACGATTGCAATTACCGAATACCGATTTTATACTGTCTTTATACCGGCTGGAAAAGACGATTTATCAAAATAAAAACTGTAATAATAGTATTAATTTATAGAAACGAAAAAACGCCGAAAAACAAACAAATTACATTATAATATAATTTAATTGTGTAACATTAACTGATGCCTTCTGGCCGCGCTATCGCTCCGGCCCAACGACGTCTCCCCAGTCCCCGGTGATAAATCATCGGATCGGGCGCGCGAGAACTCTGCATAAACACCCTTAATTACTACCCTCTCACTTATATACTTTTTTCCCTTGTTCCACTATCGTTTTATACAAACATTAAGTACATGCAATCTTTAATAAATCTATGTAAAAGAAAAGAAAAAAACAATATAACAGATAACCAAACAAACGTATTATAATCCTATCGTTATCATTGTTCGCAAATCTTGTTTATCCACCACTACACAGACGTTATTCGGCAGGGCAGAGCCTAGCATGCTAAACACGTTTTATATTTTTACACTGTAAGAAACTCGATATTGTTATAATATAAAAATATTAGACGAAAACGTAGTCCGTTTTTGTATATATATAAAAAATTGTTAAATAATTGTTAATTCCTATGAATGATATCAAAGTTCATTTCTATGATTGATCTATGTTTGTAGTACGAATGTCCCAACTAAGTATAATAAAAATAATCATTACATCCCTGCTATATTTAAACTGTCGATATGTATCCGATACGATAATAAAGTTTTAAGACTTGATGAAAAATCCTTCGACTTTCGAACTGAAATATATTAATAGGTATACTATACTTATATACTTATATATATTATAAATTATAATATACTATGTATATATTGATTTGTTAAGATAAATATTAAATTTTGGATTAGCAGAACATACAGCAAAATATGGTCTCCTTTGAATCTCATGTATTGCATTTTCACTGGAGACGAATATAAGTACAATAATGCATTAAATGCTGTTAAGAATTTATAAGAAACGTTGTGTGTAGATAACAACCCTTTTTACTTATAAATTAAAGTTGTATCTATATATAAATTGAAAAAACTTAGAAAAGTCGAAATTGCATAAAAAAAATTATTTTAAAAATAATGTATGTATATAATAATATGTTAATAAAATGATAGTATAAATATTTGGTGAAAATTTCAAGTCTCAGCGTTTATTAATTTTTGAATAACAACTAAAAACATTATCGATTTTTCTTAAATATTACTGTTTTTCTGTATTTTTTGTTTTTTGTTTTTCATGATTATTGTTTTGTTAAGTTACATTTTTACTTTTACCTCCCAAAAACTATAAACTTAATCCAATTTTTTATCAGAAAAATGAAATAATGTTTAAAGTTTTTTTGCTGTTTTAAAATGTGATGAATGACATAAAAAAAAATCACATATCATTGTAAAATCAATACATCGCTCCGCTCAGAATTTAAAAAATCGATATTAAAGCATGTATAATGACATTATAAGCTATATGTCGATTAAATAATATAACGTATCATGCAAGACCGTACCTGGAGAGGGGGATATGGGTTTATTCCTCTCCTCCATCCATAAATTTGTTCTGTGTACGGCTTTGGTATTACGTATGGAAACAATAAGTATAGAATAAATCTGATGTATCATTTGGAAGAGACAATAAAATATTTTAACGATATTATGTGACAGCGGATGCCGTACCAACTCTGAATTTGGGTTAACTATATGTGTATTTTTTCTACAATGGATAATGTAAAAGTATCACAGTCGTGGTAAGTAAGCGAATGTACTACTAACTAAACTATCCGTTATGTAGTACAATAATAATCTGTAACAAGGTAAAAATATCAAAATCCAAAGTGCTTATTATACTTTGAAAAGTTAATATATATATATGTGTGTGTGTGTGTGTGTGTGTGTGTGTGTGTGTGTGTGTGTGTGTGTGTGTGTGTGTGTGTGTGTAATCTGGTGATAGCCTATAGAATTGGGAATTAATTCCATATTTGATAAAATTCCAAACAATGTGACATTCATAATTAAATATTGTTATTTATATGCCATATTTTATATATAATACATTTAAAGATAAAAATAATTATATTAAAAAATAAAATTAAAAAAAAACAACATATCAATGTTATCAATACATTCATTATTGCTCCTCATCTAAAATACGTAAAAATTAAATCTCACCACCAATAAAAACAGTGAGAATTCAATACATTGAAAAAATATAATATGACAGTTTACAGTTTTAACAATTTTAAAAGTGAAAAATTGTATTTTTAAATGAATTTAAAAAAGTTGACAACAATCACTAAATACAATATGCCGATGTATTATGATAAAGTAAACTCTGAAGTACTTATCCGATGTATTATTCATTTATTTTTATTCTATGCTGTTTTGAAAAAAAAAATTCGTTTGATATACTTGTAAAACTTATAGTTGAATACCGCTTAACAGACAACGCATATTATTATTATGTAGTATACAGTATACACATATATTATAAGTGTTTGCATGATCGGTTAACACTTTTACTTATAAAAGAAAATTCACCAAGAAAGTTCACCTGCTTTTTTGTTAAATAATGCAGTTGTTAAAAATTTGGATTTTTAAATATTCATTGAGACCTAGCTTATTTTAAAAATTCTTGAAATTAAGGACGATATTGAGGTACCTGTAAGAATATTATAATTTAATTAAGTTAAAAAGTTGAAAAATAAACGATCGTAGACATAATTTGTTCATAAATGTGTTCTTCTACATACGATAAAATTATAAATTGGTTACGGAATAGTATTAGTATTGCCTATATATATATACATTACCTAATTAAAATTAGGTAACATTTTATCTGAAGATTAAATTTGAAGTTATACAACTTGTTTACAAATGATTAACCTGCCACGAGTCGCATCATTGTTGGTAACACATGTGGTCGCTCACGGTGTTTTTGATCGTTTCCTTATATCTCATATATTTATTAACATTTTACACATAAATGCATTTATTAATGATTTACAAAAATTATATTTTATTTATAATTATATTTTAAAATAAAAATTGGTATTACTGGTACTATTATACTTAAGATTAAAGTGAAAATAAATTAAAAATAAATTGATTGAAAGAATATGTTTGAATACAATACAGTTTTGATATTACTCTGAAAATATTGCTATCATTGTAGATATAAGAGGTAAGTGACTGCATATATTGTTTTTGTTGGTTTTTCCATTTAAAATTATATGCCGACGAAAATAATACGTAATAAAATTGATACTTAGTATAGTCGGGTCTTTTTGAACAGTTACAGACTTTAAAAAAAGCTATAAATTCGACAAATTATAATTGACTGTTCTAAATAGTTTTAAAAAATAGATTAACATGTACACTAAAGGTAACAAAATATACTAAATAAATTAAATTACTAACAACGACTTATTAGTAAAATAATAAACTTACGGTCTTTTAGACCATGATGCGACTCATGGCGGGTTAATATCGTTTCGTCATTCGTACAACCATATTGTGATGTAAAGTATAGTCATTTAAAATATCAATTTAGTATAATATTATAGGAATGATTTATTTATAAAAAATTTAAATTATTATGTAAAGAACTTTCTAAAAAAAGATGTAAGTGGTGATATACAGAAAAAAGGACTTTGGTTAAGTTAAATATTTGGTCTATCACTACTTGAACCAGAAAATGTTAGCAATTGCTTTGCAAATTATTTTATGAGTATAAAATCTACAGATGAACGAGTAAGTCGATTTAGTGATTATCTTATCTATCTATATAAATATATGAATATATTGACGAAGATGCAACTTTTCCACCATTTGTTTGAGCGTCGTATAATACATCAAATGAAAAAACTATAAATGCCTGTAAGTCGTTTCATTCAGTATTCGGAAAATACTTTTACTCAGCTCACCCAACTAATTTTGTGTTGTTTGAAGTTTTGAAACTTATTCAAGTGCAAATATACATTAAAGGAAAATAAAATACAAAATAGTAAATATAAAAGCAAGTATTGAAGATAATATTTCAAAATATAAAAACGGCACTATCAATATTTTCCAATTTACGAAATCAATAAGTTACCATTACAATAAATAATAAAAAATACGAAAAAAAATATTTTACACGTTATTTTCATTTTTTTCACAATTTATCATGAAATTTCTTATTTATTAATTATTTAGGTATTATATTTTATATTTTACAAGTTATTTTACCGTATATCTTATATTTACTTTATTTATTATTAGTAATTTTTCAATTTTCATACGTATTTAAAATAAAATATCTAAATTTATTATAATGAACAGTTTTGTTAAAATATTTTTCTGGTACAATTTGGATACCTTTTTAGTTTGTGATAAATCCACTAACGCAAAAAATGTGTGTAGTTCAGATACTCTAGATGTCTAGAAAAATTGGTACAATTGATGAACATCAATTTTAATATGGTTATTATGAATAATATCTGGTATACAATACAATATCATATAGTATGCGTCAACGAATAAATATTATATACTATAATATAGTATTATATTGGTATATGTATAATGCCTACATTTCACAATATTGTATAAACGAATAAATTGATTTTTACTATGACGTGAATATGAAGATAATTTAAATAATAATAATACAGAAAATAAAAAAAAAACGTTTTTCAATATCAACTTCGCGACGACACAATCTCTATATCATACTATTATACGACTTACGGCGTTTTTCGAACCACTATCTCTCTTCGCCGATGGTCATTAGTCTCCATTCACATCATTGATTTATTTCATCTTATTTTTTTTTTTTGTACTTTTTTTATTCTTCGTCGTCGTTTTTGCTCTCTTAGAAGTGGTTAGTAGTCTCTATATTATTGACTTTCAGCGAGTTTATCATCTTTACGACAATGACGAAAGTAAATCGTGAAAATAACCTTTTTTCCGAGAAAATCTCGAACAACCACAATAAATACATAGTACGGACTAAGCCATTGCAGTATTGCACAGTAATAAAATATAATATATTTTTCGATAATCAAATTTAAGAAAATATATACGAAAGTAATAAACCAATAAAATTGATTGTGATGATTGTTTCTGATAGAAGTATTGGTTATCATAATTTGACACGTTTTAGGATTCTATGAGCGAATTGTGGATAGTATATTAGTTATATTGCAATGATATATTTTATTATATCCGTAATCGTTTTCGAGGTAATAATGATTCGATCAACTCATGCTTTTAAAATTTTTCAGTGGGAAATTGAACACATACATTGTATACGTTAAAGAGATCATTTTTTGATTTGCCCACGTTTTGTGTAAGGAAACCCCGCTGAAAAATCATAAAAAACACTCCAATTTACGACACGTTCATTTTTCATAAAATCCATTTTGATTTTTTTTTTTTTGTTATAATTTTAAAATATTTAATGTTTGTGACATTAAACATTAAATGCCCGCTGATCATTTATAATCATGATATAGTATTAGGATTAAATTTTGATTGAGCGTTTTCGAGTGTTTAACGTATATTTTGTATAGTTTGAATAACAAAATATTTTCACCGTTATTATTACTTACACACTTACTAACTCTATAAAATAGGTTTAATATAGAAATATATACGATGGTCAGTTACCATGTACCTACTGGGGAAAGTTTTAGTAGATTTGTATTTTATGTCAAACTTTGAACTTTTCTGGATTTAAGAAAAGTTTGTTTGATACTTGATTTTTCAGTACCTTTATCAAAATTAAAAACTGCATAATAAAATAAAATAAAATGTTATCATAGTGTATACTTATGTAACTAAATAGACTGCAGCTAATGATAACTATAAATATTATTGTTTAATATATTAATATGTATTATGTACAAAAATAGCGTGTGACTTATTGGTGGGCTTTCGTGTTCAACGGCGATTAATAACATGTATTTAAACGAGCGTGAAATAAACGCGGTTTTATGATAACTACCTATCTTTTCTGATATAGTTAACATTTTATTTTTATACTTGTTTTTCAAGACCCATTTTGAAAGTATTTAGATACTGGATATAACAGCTGATAAATTAATTCTTTTAATTAATTATTAAAGTTAAAATGTAATGCTTTCATTGAAGCAAGTTGCATAAAATACAACGATAATCGATAACATTTTTGCAAGAAAATTCGACTGAACTAATATTTTTTTTTTATCATTTACTGTACCTTGTTTTCATCGATTCTCAAATATTATCAAAATTTCCATGTGTAGAAAAAATTTAATTTTGAATTCCTTTTGGCAAAAATTATTTTCGTTTCATATTGGAATAGAATATATTTTCAGAGTACATAATATTATTGAGGCAATGATGAACATAAAATATGTAATATTGGAAAAGAGGTTTATCGATTACAACCATATTAAACTCTGCAGACAAATTGAACTAGGATGAGCAGACTTTCTTATCTCAATTTGCCATTAAATCCGCTCTTTTCCTATATAATATATGAACTTTGAAATATTTACAGCTTTTAAGCCAATCGTACGATATACGATTTTTAATGTACATACACATTTTACATTTAAACACGATTGCACGATATATCAGATAAACATATAAAAACCATGAAATTGACAAATAATAAACTAAGAAATACTAACTGCAGAAATATGTACAATGTACATACATTCAAAAAATGAATGCAATTAATATCGAGCACAAATTAATACAGTTATTTTCAGAAGACATAAAACAGTAAACAGGAAAACAGTATGATTGGCGTATATGAAATGTATTCAAAATTTTATACAATAATGTATCTCACTGTTGACATTTGAATTTTGAATACATTTGAAAACACGTGCGAAAAAATGTAATATAATTCTGCACGCCATGTATTACATTTGCAATCAAATATGGTTTGAGTGAAAATTAAAGTTTGTTGGAGCTATTACCAAAATAATCATATTATATTTAAATTATACAATAATATAATAAAATAAAATCATATTTTAAATTTCACTGTTCAAACTTATTAGTTAAAATACAAAGCTAATGAGTATTCATATTAATATTAATTATAAATATAAATTTATATTTAACAATAATAGTATAATGAATTTAAATAGTGCATTGTAACCCAAATATTAAAACCTAAATAAACTATTTGATTATTAAAAGAATACATAGTGTTAAAATTTCTTTAAAGGGAATGCATTTAACTTATTATAAAAAAAAAGTACTTTACATTTATTTTAATGATTATACGGATTAAAATGATTTTATGTTTTATTCAGAATTTGCACAATCTGTAAATATATATATGTATATATTTTATAATAAGCACAAAATGTTATGTTTAAAGGTTAATAAAATAAGTTAAATAAAATAAATTAGCTACATTTAGAGACTGAAGACTTGAAACAAGGTGCTATTAAATGATGGACTTTTGTGAGATGGCATGTGGAGGGTTAAAATATGATTTAAAATGTATTTTCATATAACGGTATAAAGATTTTTTTTAGTGGAATTTTGACTTGAAAAATACGATAAAAATATTAATAATTTCAACTTCATGTAGCAAAACCATCCTAAAAAAAGCTTAAAAAACACCATCATTAATATAATCCTATTTTCAATTTGAATCTTTACTATACGTATTATAATATAATATAACAGTAAATAAAAATATATCGGCTAATATTATTTTGACCTATTTAAAATTAATTTGAATTGATTACTTATTGATCGTGTTCAGTGAAATTAAGAAGAAAAGAAAAACAAAAAGCCCTCTTGTATACTACACAATACATATGCACCAGCATTTTATATATTACATATTAGAAATTTCTGTGCAAATGTGCAATCATTATTCGTATCTAAACTTACCGATTTTATTTTCAATTACCAAAGAATTCTAAACATTTCGTAACAATTAAATTTCTTTTCAGAATACATTTAAGATAGTAATATTGTTCATTAAATTGGAATGGATTCGTATAGAAGTTGGTTTAGCGTCTTGATAGTAAACAAACACAAATCGAATCATAAAAGACAATGCTCGAGCGCAAAACTCGATTCCTTTGTATCCCCGTGTGCATTGTTGTGTGTTCCATTCTATTATATAATGACAATAATTATATTAACTGCGCTCTGCGAACGGACCTATATGCGAGCGTATAGTCCACAAATATAGTGAATATGATAATTTTGATTGCATTTAAGGGCGTTCGCAAAGATTGAAAGAAAAAAAACAATAGGTATCTTATTAAAAATTCAAATAGCATGCTGTTTAAGCTTATCAACAACGAATTTATTAAAACGTGATGAAATTGTTTTCATAAACATATTCCATTTGCCTGTGTATATAATATTATAAGTGCCCTCACTACAATTGTATAATATGTACTCAGGGGTTAAAGTGAGGGGGGACGCAGGAGGACTCAGTCCCCTTACCTCTGACAGCGGTTAAAAAGCGTCCCCTTTAACAAATTAGGATTTTATATATAAGACATTATACATAAAATTATATATGGAACGCTTAAAACTATATGGAGACATTAGTCCCCTCTGGAATTGTTTCCCACTTTAACCCCTGTATGTACTACACACCGTAGTGTATAAGCCATAAGATGTGTGTGAGTTGGAAGAGTAACAATATTATATTAAAACAATGAAAATGTGAAATATAATATAATAAGTAATTAATATTCACAAACAGGCATCAAAAGGTATCAAAATGCTCAATTAGGTACCTAGTGAAAACTTATGTCTGACTTCATCAATGTCATGTCAAACAGTTATTATAACGTGTATCATATGAATAAAAAAATAACACGTTATTATTGTTATAAACGTATATTTTCATTAGATCGTCCATAACTAGATAGGTATTTTATAGTAACTGGTCTAACAAAAAAAAGTTCCACAATTAATGAAAGCTGAGAGAGCATGTTATGTATATTTCCATCTATCAGATCCTTCAAATTATTAGCTAAATATAATATAATATAATTTTATACTAATCGTACAAACTAAAACGTATACCGAATATGATTTTCATCTAGATTTACGATACTATATCTGGAGCTATACATACATGTTATGTGTTCATAATTAAATCAAACACACAAACATTATTTTATTGTAAATTATGATATTTTAATAAATAATGTACGAGACGGTTTTGATTAATTGTTATTTGTGAGTTTCAATCATTGCAGCCGTGTTCAATATACACATACCTTTAGACGCACCGTTGCACACGCCTATTATAATATTATACGAGTATATGTCGAGAATTTCTTCGGGATTTTTGTTTTACAGTGATAAATGCGAAAACACGTGTCGAGTAACAAATAATAATATTCGTGTCGATGTTTATATTATACACGTTTTCGGTTTTCAGACGAAATGTTGAAATAATAATACACGACTCTTATAAATTATATAATATTATATTAAATAACTTTGCTCGGCAAACGAAAACTAAAGCATATGTACAGTAACGTAAGCAATATATCACCCGTTTTGGAGTTTGAATGTCACTAGTGAGAGCTCGTCAAGTTGAAATTTTTCCAATACAAAACAACTTACATTTGCATACGTTACTCGTTATTGGCGGGTAACTATACAACAGAGGCACGAGCTTATATAGTTATATGTATAATAAACGATATAGAACGGTACCTATATAGCAGTGATGCCCAAACTTTTTTGTTCGGTGTGCCACTTTGATAAACAATCATCTCCGAGCAGCCACCATTTATAAAAGTACAAATAATCCCAATCTTAATCTGATAATATAATTTTGTTATACATAATAAGTGTACAATATATAAGGCATATATCTTATATTTTATTGACTATTGAAAAGATCACGGATTGAGGTATACATTATACGAGTAGGTACATTAATATAATGATCAGTATATCAAAAAATGAAAAATATATACAAGTAAAAAATATATATACTATAATGTAATATGGATAGTATAATAATATAAGTTTCACGTTGTGACTAAATTGGCCAATATCTATTGAATTTATAATATTCGAAAAATACCGTACACGCGAAATTCACTACAATATTATATACCTAGGTAGCTAACTACAATAATATTCAATACAGTTATAAACTTTCGTCTCAATTTAGTCAAATGTAAAATAATCGATGACTTACAGTGACAGTTTGAAAAAATGAATTTCTGAGATAAAGCCGTTAGAATTTTCTTTTCTCTTTTTTTTTAACGAATTGTTATTATGAGTTATGATCCTCAACAGAATATCACATAAAAATGTCGTTTGTCTGCATGATAATACATCATAAATTCAAATTCACTCAAATTCGTTTAGTTTAAATTAGGTTATTTAAAATAAGTAACATTAATAATATTAAATGTATCCACTGCTGTTTGAGAAAAATATAATAATTTTCGATTATAAATTCCGTATATAATAATATGATATAGAATCATTATTTATATAATATGGGAAATGGTGAAACCGGAAAGGACTAAAGTCCATTTTTTGTTCACGGAAATTACTTTTTAAACAGATAAGTATTATATTGTATTATACGTTATTTACTTTTGATGTTCAAACCTATTGCAGTGCGTTCTGTGTAAGAACTGCAAGCGAGCATATTTCAGAAACTTTTTTTTGTAACGGTCACTTTAACCTGCTACATGTTTCTGTAATAGCCACACAATGTTTATACATTTTTTTTTCTTTAATCCTATTTTATTCAGAATTATAAGTGCATAGTCCTCATCTGGAAAAATTATACTAAAATGAGAGACATTCGTGCATATTTAATTTTGAAGGACTTTGTTTGAATGTATACTATGTATAATAACATAATAGAACTTTTTATTGCATATTTTATTCTACTTATTCTATTTATTTCTAGGTAATAACTTAAAAATTACATCGTTTATATATATCCACTTTAAAACTTTACAAATAAAATAGGTATGAAAAATATTTAATATATACTTCATCATTTTTGCCCATTTATTTGGTTATTAATATAATTAATAATAATATGCAAGTATAGTAAAAAAAATTCTTCATTTTCCATCAAAAAATAACAAAATCGATTTGAGATTTTAATTTTATAACTGTAACATGAATTTATTTCTATAATTGATATTAAAGCTTTGAATCCAAGGTTATATTTTTAATACTATGCAACTCGAAAATACTTAAATAGGGAAAGTAAAGAATATTTCATATATTAGTCTTGAATGCACCTCGTTACGACAAACAGACTATGCAAAAATATGTAAAATCTGCAATAATTTAAAATATACGATAAATAATAAGTTATTTTTTGTTTGTTTTAATTAGATATATATATATTTTTTAATGTAAATCCATATAACTACACGCGTGTTTAATGTTAAGTTCATTTGTAGAGCATTAATGTTCGATTTCTAATCATGAAAGTGTACTGATAATTGATATCATTTACAGAATACACAAGTAAACATTCACTTGTTAACATTATTCTCGTAATGTCGGGTGGATATAAATAAATAATAATCGATACTTGACGTAACACGCACATAGTATATAGTATATTGCATTATTTTTCACGCTGCACATATTGAAACTATCAAAACGAGATTCTATTTTTTTTTGCATAAATTTTATCTTTCCATTGAACACCAATTTTAAATTGAACGTCACTCGGTGTGAGGTACACAAACTACAGAATACAGATGCACTCTGAACTCCAACGTTACACCAAGGATGTATATATGTTATATTTTTTATTATTAAATAGTACTTACAGCAGTATAGGATATCGGAATTCTAGTTATATTACAAAAAATTGTCTTAAATTCTGATACCGTATAGTTATTTAATGTATTATATATGTGTGTGTTTTATTTTGTTTTGAATAAATTTGAGGTTGACATAAGCTGTCGTATGACCGGAATGCTGTTGATTCAAATACAAAATGAAAAAAAAAAAACTTCATCGTAACATTCGAAATCGAAATATATTGCGAAAAATATATCACATACCCGTATTCGCATATTCAGAGGGCCAAAAACCAACTGATATTGTATTAGAATCCTTTTTAAAGTTTTTATAGTTGTATTTTTACTGTAAGCGATGGATGTATTGATTTTACAATGATGTGTTTTTTTTACACTATAAGTAATCAATAAAATACTTTAATTTTCAAAAATGGGGGTGGTTTTTGATACTTATAATACTAAAGTACCTGTATCAAAAAAAAAAATATCACTTGGTAATATAGGATAATAGACCGTTTCTGCTCAACATTTTTCTCCTTGTATATGATAATATATCATTGAATTCAAATTTAACTCACCTATAATTATAGTGACCAACTTTATACCCAATTTACAGCAGAACGGTATTCACTAACTTAACATTTAAATTTTTTTTTTTTTAATTTTGTTAGACAATTAGTTTTGACAATCGAAAAATATATTTATAAAATTAGAATTAATTTTTAAAATATAAATTATACACAATTATACATTATGGATAAAATATGGAAAGTATAATATTTGTTTTATGAATATGAGAATATTTTTTTGAATATTGAAGAGGATGTAGGAAAATTTAAAAGGGGATAATATATAGGTGGGTTCTTTGTGGTAGTAATTTAGGGCCGATAATAATTGTATCGCGTTAATTTTCTCGTATTTATAGGATAACATTTATAATTGAGTTCCGTTCAGTGGTTAATAACATTATATAATATCATTGGAAAATACTTTTTTAATTTTTTTAATTGTATTCGTTCATGTGGCCACTATATTATTCTCATCCTTTCACAAAAGGTTGAACTAACTAAAACCACTAGAACAAATATATCTTATAATATGAACTCGCAATATTCTAACAACGGTTATTATTATAAAGAATAATTGTGTATAAATATTTATTATTATAATGTAAATAAAATATGATCTAAAATTTACGAAAAATAGTTTTAATTTTTTTCAAATCAATTGAATTGGTTTTTAACTTAACTATACTGGTTAAAAACCAATTCAAGTACCTATTGTATGACAATAACCTTGTAATGTTACAGAAATGTAATAGCATAACATTTTTAAATGTTCTTATTATTAAATACCTATAATATTATATTTAAAAATTGTTACTCTTAATTATTTACTTTACTATTTTTAATTTAATTTATAAAAATGTTGAAAAAATCATTTACACTAATTTGATTTTAAAAAACTAAGCCACTAAATAATATCAAGTTTAAACTGTTTAAAGTAAATTTTTCTTATAATTATTATAGATAATTTAATTTTACTTTATTAAACACGAATTCGTATTAAATAATATAATATAATACAGAGAAATTCACGATACGTGTAGTAGTAGGTACTGTAACATTTTTGGAAATCACGTAATAACTTGATGTGATTTTTGGTGACTTTCACGAAGATTGAAAACCCCTATATACAACATAACATATTATTATAATGTAAAACTTCATACACGTTGAACGTTTTATAAGGTGTCTAAATATACTTCTGCAGATTTCAGTATTCGATGATGTAATTTCGTCCCGGACAAGTATAAAAGCTTGGAGTTTAGACCCACCGCTGGATGTGCATTGTTCAAAAACTGCGCAATGCAGTTATTAGTGACAAAATATTAAAATGAATGATTTATCAAGAATGTTCTCTTCACTTTTTATAATAATTAAATTATTGAAAATCTAATTTTTGGTATTTTAAAATATAATATTTTAAGACTATACTTTTAAATTCCTGGGAAGTTTTTGTACTAATTAAGGAATTTTCTATGGTAATAAATAATAATATAAGCCTTTGTTTTTCAAACGAGAACTTCCATTTTCTACTGCAAACCATTTATCGGGTAATTTTTCGGTTTTTCGGCGTATCAACGTCAAAATATGAACAAGTTTTTGTGTTATTTAACTATGTGTATTGAGAACGTTAGGTTAATGATAATAGGAACTATAGATTGAAATTATATTAATAAATATTAATCTATCATAGTTTATAATTTATAATATTTTTTAAATTATAATAAATACTAGATCCAATGTTATATAAACATTTTGATAACTAAGAAACTAAATAATTCGTTTACATTTTAAATTAGGTACATCGATAGTTTTTTTTTTTTAAAAATTATCCTCTAAAAAAATCACAGTTAAATATTGGTTCTAATATGGAAAATAGAAGTTTACATCATCAAAATAATACTTCTAAAATAGTTCAAAAGATCTCAAAAATGTAAAATATCGTCTTAAAGTATATTTGAAAATTACAAAAGGCAGAATTTGAATATAATTTTTAAAATGAAATAATAGATTCGTTATTAAATAAAATATAAATACTGAATAACTGGCAAGATAACTTTGTAATAAATGTTTGTATGCCGTATAATAATATTGTTAAATTCACGATGTATACAAATAATTTTTTTTCTAAGTCGTTTGTTTATCGGAAATTTTCTTCGTAAAATATAAATGTAAAACAAACCATGCGTAATAATAATAACACAACAAATGACCTTTGTACGCCAAAGTCTAATACTCGGAACAGCAACAACAACGACAATAATAATAATAATAATAATAATAATAATAATAATAATAATAATATAACAAAACCATTCGATCAAATTATGGTAAACTTGAGTATAATATTGGGAAGGTGTGAATACAGATCGTCATGGACCGTCGGTATCCACAGCGAATTTCGCGTTTGATCGGATTTCCGGTCGCGCGTCATAAACCGAATTATGTAGTTTTGAAGTATATTATGTAGGCGAAGACCGAATATATTCGTTTTCGTGTTCAGCATGTCTAATATATAATCGCATGGCGAAATACTGCGTAGGCGCACCACAAAATGAGAAACGTATAGCCGTAAACTTCCGCGTCGGCGGTGTTCAACGGTCATGAGGGGCCGAGGGGTTATGGATGGACATGTGTTGAGAGGGTTGGTGGGTGAACGGGTTGAGGAATGGTGTAACTCAGCCGTTAAAGAGGTTTTATTTTTTTTTTATCCACGAGTGCTCTATATACGACGTGTATATATAGTTAATGTTTCCTTTTTACACACCGACTTTTACTACTCGCAGTTTGGAGAAGACGAAGAGTGAGCAAGTGAAGGAAAAAATGTATACTAATAACGAAGAAATTTAATATACGCGCGTTCCGTCACTTTGGTGGCGGTGGAAACGACGGCACAGAACAAAAAACCCAAAAGGGCTGTTTGACGAGAAACAAAATATTATAATAATATATACTATTATAATATTACGATATAATATATTATAACGTAAAAAGTGTTATATTTTAGTATGTACCTACGTATATACTATGTTTCGCATTCAATGTTGATGTTTTTACTTCAAAGTGTAAAAAGGTAACCCTACTTATATTGTGTATATATATATAATTTGAAATAATATAAAAACTACTTTCTTGAAAATACCGGTCAACAAATATCGGAAACAGAGGATTTTGTCTTTTACAGTAAGCATCCAATTTTAAGTTCAGACAATAGCGGATTAGTATCCCTATCCGAAAAGCTGCTTATATATTATATAAACTTGAAATCCTTATGTATTACTTATCATTTATAAATAATAAACTAATTGTTCGGTATTTTATATTTTCAAAATTAAAACAAAAAGTTCAAAAAAATGTTCCAAATATAAAGTAAAAACGTATATTAATACGTTGCACCAAGGTTAAACAACGATCTTTTTCTAAACTTTTTGTTTTACTTAGGTAGACTAAGTAGACTTTTTTTGTCTATTAAAATTGTATCTCGTTATAATTTATAACCTCAATCTATAAGCCTATATATAGTAAAAAATAAACAGACATTGAGTGATAATTGATTGAAAACATTTGTTGAAAGTTAAAACTCTCTGAAATTAAAATAGTAATAATTATTCATGTTGAAGATGTATGTAGATTTTTAAGAATTGTTTGTATTAAATGTTTAAAAATGATTTGTTTTTATAATCCAATAACAATTTTATAATATAATATGTTAATTTAAAAAATGCCGAATGGAAAAAATATTTATTGAAGACGAATTTATTAATGATTTTAATATTCCATTCTATAAGATACCAGATTATATAACGGAATAGTCACAATGACACTTTAGTTATATAATTGGATTTTATAATAGTAATACGTTTTTTTACTAAACACCCTTTTATTATAGAAAAACATAGTAAAATATGAACTTGACCTATCTAAATTATGTTGAATGATTCAGCTCTGCGTGTAGCTTAAAACTATTCGTCATAACATTGTCTCGTATGTAGAATATATTAGACATTCTATTATTATTATTATCATTATACGTTATAAGATTTCAAAAAAAATTACACCTTATCCATAATACGCGTGTGCTGTAAAATATGTCTAAACGACAATCATAATATAGTGAACATTCCATATTGTAACGAAGTTTTACGGATAACAAAAAAATATTGTACTATAGAGAAATAAATACATTATCTCCCCTCCTCCTCGCCAATGATGCGGTGAAAAGTGTACAACTCATCAGCTTAACTATAATGTATATATTATATAATTAACCATATACGTATAATGTATATAATATATATATATATGTATATTACACAACAGTTAACACACACACTATTTAGGGCTTAAAAACGTGTAGTTTTTGGCACATTCGTGTCCTTTGAACAATTATTACCACTTTAATGTGCTGCCGACGTTAATTTGTTTGGCAGGTGAATAAGCGTCGACTGCCGCGCGAATGGTATATATACGCGGCTTAACGTAAATGAGTTTTTCGAACGACCTAGTGTGAAAAATGATGACAGTCAGCGAGCGTTTGTTTTTACTGTAACACGCAAAAATAGACTGCCGGCGAGAACGTGCGGCGACGATATATTATAGAAATTTCTCCTTACAACTACTAGATATACGGTATATTTTACTTGTTGATAATAATAATAATTTGTAATAAAATAGCTCCGATAGAAGAATATTTCATGATTTTTGTATAAATATAATTATAATTGTACTTGACTGTATATTATACCATTATATATTTTATATCATTGGCCACTCCCATCGCCATCTTCAGTATGTTATATACTTTTAGTTACCTTTTAGCGAATACAATATATCAATATATTTATATCACACATAATATGTTAGGATATTTGGTTTAATAAATTAATTTATAGTGTATAATTAATATTGATGGAAACGAATAAGTTTATATTCAATTTTATTTACCACAACTTATCAAAATTCATAATAATAATATATACAAAAAGAGTCTAAAACTTCCCTGTATAGCACCAGTAAGCCATTAGGTTTGATACTAACAATTATTATTATTAACGATATAATTTATGATCGTTAGAAATATTAAATAAAATTATATTATAATTATTGAAACAATGTTCAAAGGTTTTTATTTGCTTAAAGATGTTTTAATTGGCAGCGCTAAAAAATAATGAAACAAATTTTTAAGGTACACACAAATCAAATACAATATTATTAATAACGTTTATACTATTATCACTACCGGCGTATGATGAAACTCGTTCAAAATTATAAGATTTTCTTCCACAAAAACTAAATATAATAATATTTTTCCGCCTATTGTTTTTAAAATTGAACGGGGGTGAGGGACTATACTTCAGTGAGCTTTCAATGTAATAATAATTTAAGATTACAAAAAACTTTTTCAACATTTTATCGCCGCGTCCTCTTCTCTGTAGACTTACGATGGTGGTTTCATTAAAAGAAAAAAAATACCAAGACGGTTTTACGTGACCAAAATATTATTAACATAAGGGATAAAACTTCCGGTTTTTTCTACTGGCCCTGTGTTTGAAGCAATAACTTTTTTTCAAACAACCCCCACAAACAACTGACTGAAATGCAACGAAGGTTTAATTAGTATAATAATATTCCGGGTAGTTTTGTATTTTGTTTTACCTACTCAATTATCACTAACCACATTATTATTCGATAAAAATACGTACTACAACCGTTGTCGTATAATAATAATATTATATCGATGCGTGTATATTATATTATACTTATTATAGTAGATGATATTGTTCCTAAATCGGAACTTAAAATCATATAATACAAATTACAGTAGTCCGTGTTTTCGGAACGATACGTGAATAGGATTAAATGGGTTTAATAATAATATTATAAAGAATATTAATATGTGCACGCCATCGCCATGGGTAGTGAAGGCTTTACACAAAATATTGTAAATACTTACGTGCTGTACATAATTACCGTATTATAAATAATATTACTTTTATTATATAATATTTTAATTATAATGTATGCACATTACCCACATGGGCTTTACTGTTATTAACGTTTTGTATATCATACTATATACTGTTAGCGCTTAACGATAATACGTGTAAAGAAACAATATATGTTTATAATATCGATGGTAGTGTTGGGCACCGAATAACAAAACTGAAATCTTGCCTACACACAATATTGATGAAGATGTTTGGATATACAAACTCGATTGTTTGTTTAAAATGTATAGCGGAACACTTAAGACGTATGAGCTTTTTATTTTGTTCTTTTTATTATTATATCATTAATAATAAATTAAATATTAATTTTACATAGCATAGTTTATTTTTATCGACGTATATTATAGTATATTATTATATTATATATTTATCATATGATAATAATTTAATAACGAATATACCTTATATGTGTATAATATATAATGTTTTAGAGCAACTATATTATATAATAATAATAATAATATATAAATTTAATGAAATTTACAACACCATATCATATCATTTCGTCGTAACACGATGAATATGTTTAATGTATATCTATTTAAATAGCTACCATTTTCTAAAAAAAAAAAAAAAACAATACAAATATATATATATGTATTATATATATTATATTATAATTATATAACCACGAAACCGATTTATTATTCGGTACAAAATAGGGATATAATCAAATTGGTCCTAAAATATAATAGTAATATTATGATTTATATTATTATTAAAAGGTATTACGTACGATTAATAAAATTAGGCCAAAATTTAAAATTTTATTTTATAAAATAATGGTGTTTTAATGAT
Source organism: Schizaphis graminum (assembly GCA_020882235.1). Classification (NCBI taxonomy): domain Eukaryota; kingdom Metazoa; phylum Arthropoda; class Insecta; order Hemiptera; family Aphididae; genus Schizaphis; species Schizaphis graminum. Next base: position 94,052,847 of record CM037032.1, read on the forward strand.
AAGTTTGTTTTTTTTTGGGGGGGGGTGGGGAAGAGGGATAGGTTTATTAATTATTATTATATGAATATACATAAATAAACCTATATATATATAAATATTCATATATATTGTATTATTATATATTATTCGAACGTAATATTCCTATTTCTAGACCCTAGTAATAATTTAATAATAATAACATTAAAAATAATAATGATATATATTAAATGGTATATAATGGTATATACTAATCAGTAATCATCATTATATTTTTTATATATAAATGTTACGTATATTAATAATAATTAAAGGAATGGAAAAAAAATATAGAAATGTAAACGGAAAACAAAAATAGAATAATAATAATATCTACAAAATAGTATTATAATAATAATGATAATAATAATAATAATATGTTTGGTCTGAGATGTCATAAATTATGAATGATATGACGACGGGCGCGCGTTACCCTCGTCATCTCGTCTCGTCTCGGTGACGATGTCGGTGGTCGAAATTCATGAATCCCTGACGAATACGAACTCATTGTAATGATTCCAGCGGCATTCCTCCGAGTCCACGCCTGGTTTGAGTTCGGCAGCGGATGTGCCACCGGCTGTGCCCGATCCACAACTGCCGGCCATGTAGAAACCTTGTTCCTGAAGCATGTCGAACGCCTGTTCGATAGACGTGTGTTTCAGAAAGAACCTGCGCAACAATTACCACTCCGTTAGTCTTAATGTTTATATTGTTTATTGTTTTTGAGTTTTTTCGAGTTGAAAAAAAGTATTCTCAAAATCTTTTACTCGGGAAGTATAATGTATATTGACCGGAAATAATTTTTAATTTTCGATTTAATACGACCGCCGACCACAGTATATAATGTTAATATACGGCATTTAAAAGCCGTATTGACTTGTTTGTTATTTACATTCCACTCTCATATTATTTAGCTAAACTTAAATTTATAATAAATAATAGATTATATTTAGGCTCATTATTCGATGTATGTAAATATGTAGACATTTCGACTTCAACAAAAAACTATCCTGTCTAGGAATATGAAATTCAAATAAAAAAAATGTTTTGTTTATGAAAATCGATATATCTACGGAGTATTATACAAGCGCGTCAAGACAAATATTTAATAGACGCACGAAGTTAACCACAAAAAATATGTATCTATATACTATAATATCTAGCGTTCAAAATGCTATCTCGTATATCAGGGATAAAATTTAGCGGGCCAGAGTATAGAGAGTAAAAAAAAAAAGGTCATTCAAAATATGCATTTTAATTTAGCATAGACAATTGACTTAGAAATTATATGATGTAATTTTAAAATGTAGCGCGGGCCAGATAAAAAAGGTTTGTGGGCTGCCAGTTGCCCACCCCTGTCGTATATTATAAATTATAATATACGATGTGTATAAAATAAAATCATCTCTGTGATTAGAGCTCGATTACGTGTTCAAAATTATCTTGTGAAAAAAAAATAGTAATAATAATAAAGCTTAATAACCGAACCAACTTGGCAACTTATGCAAAAGGGTCGGCCGCCAAACAATGGTATACAATTTCGAGTGATCGTTGTCTCGTTCCAGATAAGTTGAAAAACACTGTCACGTAACTATACTATGACGTGTATATAGTAGATACGCACACTAGATTTAAAAGAGCGCTCTACCTCATCCTGTGTACAATATATAGGTAGGGGTATGCATTTTATACCGTCTTTCAGCAAAATAAAATATTATTCTCGCAAAACACACATAACCATTACCAATAACAATATAGAGGTCCAAGGCAGTATTCAAAAAAATTTTTCGGTGAACTTTGTACAAATTTTAGTATATGTGGTGTGTAAAATAATGAACAATTTTTAAACGCTTTAAGCTTTAAATCGGTTTTTTTTTAAATTAAGCTTCGAAAACTATGGCCATTAGCTTTGGAATTTTACGATAGGTTATGGTATGGTAAGTTTTGAAACACGTGTTCTCAGATGTGGGGCATGGATTTGTGACTAAAAACCCGGGTGGTGACCCATCTGAAAGCTAGCAACACCGAGTGGTGCTTGACCGCAACACCATTCAGCGACTGCGTCCAAACACAACGCCTCGCCATGCCCCTACATTGTAATTTATTATATTAGCTGCAATGTTCAATTATTAATATTATATTAATAAAAAAAAAATGAACCCCTAACTTACCTCCCACAGGCATTGCCTTGTATAGGCCTGACTTGTGATATGTGAACATATGGTAGAGGTGCGGAGGAGGGAGTTTTCAAAAACATAAATGGAGGTCAGTTGACTGTACCAACTCACTGACTTAAGGGCTTTGAACAATACCGATACAGGTTTAGCGGTAACCTTTGCAGATAATAAAGAAATGCTTGGGCATCGCATAGAATAAAATAATTAGTAATACTACTCTATTGGTCATCGACTCAAATGCTTTGTTCCCGAATGATAAAAACCCATGTTGATTAATTTTATCTTCCAAAACAATGTCGTAAATATATAGATAACTGTTCCATCAAAAATATATTTCCCTCATTCAAATTTTACCACGATTAAAACGATTAATCATAATTCATAATATTGAAACAGTTGGATTTGGTTAATTTTTCACTATTTAAATCAGTTTAACACTTTGCAAACTGTACAGGTTTAATATTTAAACAATTTAATACAATAATTTAATATTTATTATCTATAGTGATATCGTCATTTATCGCACTATAATGCTGGATGTGCACACGCCAACGGGCAACAGATGCTGTAAATGTACCACTGATATCGTTGTATGCAGGGTATTTCAAATTTTGTGTGACAAAAATGGTGGGAGTTGTATATTGGTTCTTAAACGGTCCCCAATATTTTTGTAATACCAAATTTGTAATACCCAGTATAAACTATCGGTTAACACTCTCTCCCCCAAACCCCCTCTATTTGCGTCACTGGAAGGAAAATAAATCGTACTCGACGGATTGAGGGAGCCATATATGTATGATATGTATGTATGAATATATATATATTATACTGTCATCGTCGTAATAATATATCGAGTTGAAACTGTTTAGGGCACAACAATGACGACTACGGTGATAGCTATGGTAGCAATGCCGAAGACACAGAGTATGGTAAAGGCTTATAGTACAATTAGCGTACACAACCCTTTCCCGTTGTTTGGATAGACAATCGCTCGAATGAAAACAATGGCGAATATTTGCAAACAAAAAGAACACTTTACGGACATTTTTAGGCTCATTAAGGACGCACGTATCCGCAAAGGGAGCTTTTACAGAGTCAAAATTAAACAAAATAATAGTGAAACAAAACATTTGGACGAAAACAAACTTTTTTTAAAATAACAATTGCCATTTGTTTTTTAGATGATTTCGTCGTACATTCTCGAATAGAATAAAATTACCTATATAACAAAGCAGTAGTGAAGACAATTGTGAAAACTAATTATGCATATTTTTTCGAATTGGATTATGTAGATTTGATTCAATTTACTCTAAATTATGTGAATTCAATTTTTTTTCCGTAACCATTAACCATAATTTGATTTAATCGCCCACCAATATAGCCATACTTATATCTATAAATATGTTTTTGCTTTTATTTAATTTCCACTATTCTCGATTTTATATACGAAAACTTGATCATAATTTAATGTGAAGCGTTTATTTAATATTATCTATATACCCTTATACTAATATAAGTTAATTTATATCGATGATAAATAATAATATTTTGTATAGTTTGATTTTGCATTACATTATTGGTATTTACTATTTTTGTCGAGAAAAACTGCGAATTTAATCGATTCACGTGTACTTACATAGAATATAATAACGATATATTTAATCAATTTGTGTATATATGATGTTATGCACGTTGTAAATAGAATTTAATTAAAATATATATTATATAAGTTACCTTCTTCGTTTCATTTTATTATACAATAAAAATATGTATAATATATTATAATAATCGATATATTTTTGATTTTAAGAACCCTATATTATATAGTATGTAGCTAGGTAAGCTAAGTATAATAATATGATGTAGGTAATCTTTTGATTTAATGTTCAAAGTATAGATATGCCTACTTATACTATATATATTATACATTTTTTTAAGTGAAATATAAAAAAAAATCAATCATTGCAGTGTTATAGGTATATAATAGAATTCATTCTCTCATTTTCTATAGCCTATATGTATATATAATATATATGTTAACTGTATTCCCGGTTATTACAACACATGTTTAACGTCGCTGCTCCCCTATTTTGGACACAGAAGCAGGTTATTAATAGGCGAATACATAAACGTTTATGAAAATAAGTGAGCGTAAATGCGCATTGAAAATGTTTATTTTTATGGACGATAAAACAAGTTAACAACAAAACAGTACGTATAATAAAGACATAAGGATGTACACATAGGCTATTATAGGCACGTGTAATATAGCACAAATAACAATTATTTACAACAAGAAGCATTTATAGATTTAAAAATTCTCAAAATAATAATAATGTATATTTATTTAAGATATCGAGCAAGTAAAATATAATATTACAAATAACTTCGTGCAATTTTGTAATTATTTTACAGTTTTACACCGTCGCACGTCGTCGTTGTCGTATATCATCGAGCTGAGAAGAAAGGAATTCTATTTCGAATTAAGGGGACGCATGAAGGTTTGAATGGTCGCAAGGTGATCGAAGAGGTTTGGAGTACAGGAATTTATAGCGTCATACCCACGTCATATATATTACATGTATACGTCACAAAGTGTGTTCGCAACATGTATATTACACGCGCTACGTTTGCATAGTATAGCGTATGACGTGTTAAGAAAAGGTTATAAAAAGTCCATTCTCGTAGAGACATGCAAATTTGTATAATATATAAAATATGCTCGTGTGTACTCGTATCGTAGTATTTATTTAAGAAATTCTCAAAAAACAAGGGAAACAAAATAAACAACAAACATATATAGTGAATCTCTAGATACCGGACACTCTCGATCACTAAAATTTTCTCCACTAATCAGAGTATTTAGTTTGTAAAAAATGTTTAGTTTGTTCCCGAAATAACGACCGCTATTCGGAGGTGTTCAATATTTATAAACTTATAGTTATCCGTACTTAGGGTTAAGTTGGCTTAACTTAATTAGTAATCATCTTAAGATTTTTAGGACCAATTCGTATTGATGGTATAACAATTTTATGATTAAAATAAAATAGAAATATTGGTCGTACATTAATATACCCTCGTTCTTAAGACATAAGCTTTATTTTATCCGAAGGCCCTAATGGGTCTAACGGCATCCTAGCTCATCGTTGATATAGATACCTTTCTTATTTCGGACGTTAAATTTAAAAGAAAAATTGCAAACTTTGCTATACTTCTCAGTTCCTATTATATAATGAAATATACAGAAATATACGATAGTTTTAGTATTAAACTGCACCATTGTATTATTAAAAGTTCTAAGAAATGACTAGTGTGCGTAGAACATAAAACAATAAAACATTAAAAGACAGGTTAGTATAAAAAAATAAAAATGTTTGTTTGCTAACAATCAAATTATGCAATTTATAGGTACTTATGGCCATATGGGATGTAAGTTTTCGAAATAAAGTAGCATTAATCATTCGTGGCGAGACTTCGGTCGGCAAATGGCCCGTGACCAGAACGGAATTTTAAACAGCGCGGAGCCAGACCGTAATACCTTTAAAGCTCTTGGGCAACTCGATATTAATGGTGACGGTTAGATGGGTAGTAATAGGATGGGGTACTAACAATCTAAGTATATGACCGTAACTTTACATATTACATCAGTATAATGTAGTATAATATGCGAAAATTCGATTATGATACGGTTGTAATTTGATGTGTTGCATTGACAACAGAGACCATTTTCCCTACCATGAGTGGTCAATTGGTGTACATTTTTCTAAGCGCTCTGTTAGAAATTTAATTTAAAAGATTTCAATTTGATTTACTCATAGATTATAACTAGATAAATATGTCAACTAAGAAATTAACAAACAAAACAAAATATAAAACTTAAAAGAGTTTTCATTTTGACAAAAATAAAAAATATTATTTATTTACATAATATACATATAATTAAAAAAATATCTAGTTTTACCTTTCTTGCACTGAAAAAAAAATTTAAATTAACTTTCGCGGATAAAATATAATAGAAGTAAATAGTACATGAGTTCGTCAAAAAAATATTTTATATGCGGGTCGTTGAAAAAAGGGTCGTATATAGTTATCGTGAAAATAGTTTTTTTTTTGGTGAATTTAATTAAGTAAATTATAATATGAGTATTGCGTTACACTTTCTATAAGAAGTTATCAGAAATGCATGTCGTTATTAGGTATACCTACGGCAATTTATGCAAGTATGGGGGAGCTTGGATGACTTAGCTACCCAAAACTATGCCAAGTCCTTCAATATCAAATGTATAATTACTAAGTAAATATTATTTTTCTACATTTACAAAATTATTAATTTCAATAAAAATTATTTAAAATTTTGTTTTTTATGATGGTAATATCAATAGGTGAGATATAAATACAAACGACAAGAATTGTTGTTTTTTCCGTAAAAAATGTGGTATGAGAATAATATGACCCAAACGCATAATATTTTATCACAGATGTGTATGTCAGTCAACTAAAATACTCCATTCACGCTTAATATCTATACTCGTAAAATAAATATTGAATGTAAATCATGTATCTAGTTTATGTAAATAATAATTTGTATTTGCATATCGGTAACTATAGTTAGAGGTACGCCCCGCGAAAATTAGGTTATTTGCGTGTATGTCTATAAAAATTATTATGTATTCAATAGAACAAATCATCAAAAATATTATCTTTGTAGTTTGTACGGTATTTACATGTGTATTTGAATTGGACTTTTTGACATGCATTATATTAACAGTAAGTACCAACTAAAGGTGCTTAATATTTTCATGAAAGATGAAACACTCAAACGGCCAATAATTTCATGTTGAAATTTAAATATATTTATTTGGTAGCTTTTCCAAAAACACAGAATATAAAATACTATATTATTCAATTATATTTAATCTAATACGATATGATGTAAATGTATTAATGGTAACTTATATAAATGTATACCATTGCTTAGAGTATATGCATTTGGCTTGTTATTTTATTATACTATAATATTAGTCTTGACTCTCGAGGAAAATAATTATGTTATGTACATTGTACATATTTGGTGGAAAAGAAACTATATATCAAATATAATTTTGTATTACTCTCTAAAAGGTATTTTATCAAACCCCCTGAAATAATGTTATTTCGGTGTTTTCGTTGATCACAACACACACGTATACATTATATGCTGTTTCATGTTAGTAAAGTTGTTCTCTAAAGAATAAAAGGTTGAGAATAATGACTGCGGCCTACTATGTTAAGTTTAACCAAAGTTTGTTTGACGTATTATTAATACAATAATATCCGTTTTCTTTTAAATTTAATAATAAATTCACTTTATAAACTTATTCAGAAATCATACGAAATTCACGTCTACAATATTTTTATTCGATTAAAACCCAATAACTGATACATATTATTACAGTTTTATATAAATTATATTATATTTTCAACCTAAGTTTTTAAAAATTCCATACACGTAAATTAAATAATAATAATTATAACATTAAAAAAATAATAACACATATTTTACATATTTTATATGATCTATAAAATATTTATCACGAAGAGTTATTTATGTACCTTTTTCTTATGTCTCTAACTTCTACTCATTTTTTTTTGTATTTTAATCAATAAACTTTATTTTACAAAATTATAAGTGTCGGTTTATTATTGTTATGAATAATGCTATTTCGTGATATATTGTGTACGGGAATTAAATTTATCTTAAATATAATAAAAAATACATGACTATTCATTATTATTTTTATTTAAAATTGATTTTTACTAATTCTTAATAATAAATTCTATTATTTATTTAAATTTGTTTAACTGCAATAAAACAAATGCAACGGGTGATCATTTAAAATGAATCAATGCATAATAATTCTTTCTTAGCTCCATATGTATTTATAATTTAAATAAGCTTTTTGTATTTTATTTTTAAAAATAAAACACAACGACTTTAATTATTGTTGAATATAGTTACTTGACAGATTCAATATAGTGTCTATAGTTATTCGCCGTTTACAAAATTAAATTTCAAGTAATTTTATTAGTGGTCGATGGATGACGGCTGTAAGTTATATGTAGCTTTGTTCGTTCGTTTTTTTTTTTTATATAAAGATATCGTAATTAGAGAGTTTTTGTTTTGTTTGTGGAAGAATATATAACGTTTATTGCCTAGGCACCTATAGTAATTGCCGTTTACAAAAATCGATTTTTACTGAACTTTTAACGCCGTCGGTATTATTATAGAAATACGTTACCTACATCATATACGCGCAAAAAAAGAAAATTTTAACGGAGCGTAAATAAATAACACATTAACAAAATAATAACGATAAAAAAAAAATAATACACCCAGGAAGTCTTATGAAAGGATCTTTTTGTTATGTTTAATGTTTGTCCGCTAGTCCTTAAACAAAAAAAAAAAAACAACAACAAAATAAAGCTTTTTCGACCATTTTCGTTTATATATATAATTATTACTATACGAGTTGCTGAATGAAACATGTCAAACACATGTTGCTTTAGAACCTATTAAAATATTCATTTCAGAGGCGTCCACACACAAAAGACGCTCTTATAAGCTATAGGCGATCAATTTATTATAATAATAATATAATGCACCTACAAGTATTATGTCCGACGTTGTACCTTAAATATAAATATGATACCCAAGTGTACTCGAAATCATAACGCATGGTTACCAGCAGTTACCTATAAAGTATTAATATAAACACATACACACGACAAACCTGCAGACCAAACAGACACATACTCAAATCCTACCGCGGTTACTGGTAAGATTGGCAAATGGCGGCGTCCCGTGCCCTGTATTTACATAACCATAATAACGCTTACACGATACCGGCTCAAGATTGATAACGGTTTTAATGTTTACATATACAAATATCAAAGAGTATTGCTTAATAATAAATATATATATATATTTACAACCAGACATTTTTTTGAAATAAAATTTCCTAACAGTGGTGTACTGGAGTAATCAGTGGCGCAATTTCAATGAAAAAACTGGGGATAATGAAGTCTCTTATTTTTTTTTTAGTTAGTCCACAAATAGAATGTATTGTTTGGGCGCTAATTTCATAACTGGATGTGCTAATCATCCACTGAAAACCACCTCCTTCAAATTACACTTATAGGGAAAAAAACGTAAAATATTATATTAATAATCCCGTTATATTAACTTTTGTCTATTACATTTTTGAATTTTTTTATTTATTATATAAAATTAAATTAAATATAAAAAAAATAAATTTTAAAAAGAGTTGCATTAAATAATTATTATTTGTTTTAAATGTTTCGTTGTAAATCTTCGTCTATTTGGTGCTAATACGTTTTTGAATCTATTAGAAGAAAAATCTCTAACACGAAACTCGCAATTATTCTACACCGGTCGTAGACTAGACGGCAACTAACTATAAATTATTAAATGTTTTGCTAAAATATTTGATAACATTTTAATGGCTTGCGGTTTTCAGATACGTTTTGATTGTGACAATTATTGACGACTATATGACGAAGGGTTATCGAAAATTATATATAAGTAGGTACCTTTACTGCGTATAATCATATTGAATTCTCAACAATAAATAAGTGATAATTTATAAAATACTTTGTAAAAAACAGATAATCAAACTTATAACAGATTCTGTTAATGAAATATAAAATTACGGTATTTTTCAGTAGTTTGCATCGAAAACCATTAAATATGCGTTTAAACAGAAAAAACACAAATTATGTACTTAAATTATATGCAAAATCATAAGCATCCTAACCCTAATTATAATATACTCGACCAATAATAATAATGAAAACGATGATGACGATAAATAATAATGATGATATAATATTATTATATAATATAGTGAACACCCACCTGGCCGTATACCGATCCGTGTCGCCGTGGTCCGGATCTCTGCTCTCGTTGAGCGAGTCGCCGAACACGTCGCGACACAATTGCACGCGACCGCATATTAGTATCCGGGGTATCTTGCGGAAGTTGACGTCGGACAGCCCGTCCCGGCCGAACGCGAACGTGCCACGATAACCGACAGTGATGTATCCGGGCCTCTGTTCACGGAGCCGCTCGGTGAGGCCGTCCAGCCTGTAGTAGGCCGCTTCAAGCCGGAGCCGCTCCTTTTCCCGAAAGCTCTCGGGAAGCGAAAGCTTGCCGTCCCGCAGGAAGTCCAATACGTACCGGAACAGCACGCCGTCGCGGTCGATGAAGTACCGGCCCTTGCTGTCCTTGGGCAGCGGGTCGAGCCGGCCGCTGAACCGGTCGGCCAACAGCGACGGTTGCGCCTGTACCAGCGTGGACGCGGCCGTCGTGTAGAACACGCCACCGACGTTCAGGTCGACCACCTGGTCCATCGCCGCGCGAGATCTGTAGTTCTCGGTGACGACGACGTAGATGAAATTTCAGTCGCGAGTACGCGAGTTTCTGCTATATTATGCTTTAGCGACACGCGAGAGCTCACCAACACGCAACGCGTAAATGTTATCGCAATGCGACAACCAAATGATGATATTATTACAATCGCGTGCGCAGTGTTGGCGACTACTATCGCGGTGTTATAATAGTGTAGCACGTCGTATTTATAATATATTTTATTATATTTGTATTATATAAATACAATACGACACGGCGGCGATATAATATAGTTATAATAATAATAATGATGATGATGATAATATTATACGCACGTTCACGATGACGACACACCAACTGCAACCACCGCCGCCGCCGAAGCCGCCGCTACCACCGGTGGTATACGCTGACTGACCGGAACGCGAAGCGCACGCCGCTGCCGTCTCACTCTCGCGCCGCGGTGGTATAACTCTAACCGCTTCGCTCTACTCGCCGACTCTCGCTCGGTGGCGCGCGCGGGTGACCGCGCTCGTCGCGCGTAATCAATATACACCGCCGCCGCCCCGTCACATGCCGTCCCGTCGCCGCCCCGCGATCACGACGCTTGCGCCACAGTCGCGCGCGTCGCATCCGTTGCCGTTGCCGCCGCCGCCACGGTCGACCGACGTAATCGCGCAAGCGACCCATCTTCACCCATCCGCGCCACCCGACCGCCCGCCAGCACACGCGTCCGACGCAGCCGTCGCGTGCGACATATTTCAATTTAATTAAAAAGAATTACCGCGAGATCCGATACCGTCTGTGTCCGTGGTACGATAATAATATTAATAACGAGGTTAGACGCGGTATACGATATGGACCATACTACGCTATGCCGCCACTGATGTTCCGAAGAGGAAAACAACAGATATTATAACAATCCCGTAGTCATCGTCGTTATCATTACGACAGCTGTCAGCCGTAGTCGTATAGTCGTGTCCCCAGACGATATGTCGTGCAACGTGTTCGACGTGTGGTCTAGAACACCGCATTATTATCGTTATGTCATGTCCTGCCGTGGTAACTGGTATGTTACGCCATCCGCGAGTGTGGTCGTCAGATATTAATAGCGCGGGCCCGGCGCTGACGATCTAATGCTATATCATCACTCATCGTGGCTTTTTATTATATCACATCATACGAAATATTCGTCGAAACCATCATAACACCTAATAAATATACGGCGACCGCCTTTTCAACTCTCGTCCCTCTGCCGAACAACCCGTTGTTTGAATCTGTTGCTTCTAATTCCGACAACAGTGATATGATATAATGACCAAATAATTATGAAAACGAAACATAATTATCGACATTTATTTTCCGCGCGTCTCTAATTTAATCTTTGTCAATTAACCCACTTCTTACCATTGTTATTGCATATAATATACGTAAAGAATGTTTCCCGAGATCTATAATATCCTCTCAGTAGGTGTAGGTACTCTATAAATTAAGTATATAACGTTATTAGAATGCATTATTATTGTATTTGTACAATTTGTACGCCTTGTCTCTGACCTAACTTGATGTTATAATTATATTATATACCTATTTAATCACTTTGTAATTGAAATTTACTAAGATTGAATAATTACCTATACATCATCATCATTATTATTGCAGGTTGAGAGACTTACTTATTAATCGAATTATAATAATATGTTGGTAGATACAGTTTTGAAACTTTCATCTCTGGTCAATTAATCCAAGTCAAGTGTCTATACTAATTAATTTAAGTACTTCTCGGCTATATCGCGTGTTATATTGTAGATTGTAAATATTTTTAAATAAAGCGTGATTTGTAAAAAAAAAAAAAAAAGAAAACAATTTATAATGTTGCAGCGGTATGCTTGATGACTGCCAATAATTCGTCGAGTACCCTTCAGGTTGCGAGAAAATGTTTAATCAAGTCAATAAAGCATGTCGCAGTGGACTCTGGCGTAGATATATGGTGTTAAATATTATAATAATGAGTATTATTTAGTAATTGTATGAGATAATCAAACTGTTGGAACTCGGTATGCCATCGCATCACAGTAGGTATATCACAAATATATGTCATCTACTACTATACGTATTATAGTATATTATTGTCTAGGATGCAACAGTCAAATTTATTATTCGATTATTCTAATCGTTTGAGTGGAAAAGCAACAATGTGATCCGTGTATATGGTACTCGTTATATTATTACATTATATAGTTATAGCAATATATATAGACCGATGTCTGATCTCGACGACAACATAGTCATTTTATTCTACTCGACGTGGACTTTGTGTGTCGCGTGACGATGAGAGACGATGAAAAAAACCATTGAATTTTTAATAATAATCGACCTTTCCACCATCGTCATAGACTTAAGTTACACCGCACATCATACGCGTATATATCATCATATATACACCTAGCTATATATTTATTAGTTAATACTTACTTTTGCCTATATACATACTATATTTGTTTATTTCTTATACATACTTATAGCTGCGATACTACATAAATAAAATATGAATACGGGTACACATTTTCCGGGGGTGTCTTTTCTCGTTATACTACGTTTCTTAAAATCTACACGTAGGATGTGTACGGTAAAATTTAATATTGCACGTAATTACTCGTGAGCAGTCATTCGAAATGTAATTATTGCGCTTCGGTTCTCAAAGACGTTTTTTTTCGCCGCGGCGGTGGAACTTCCTCTTTCCGGTCATTCTGACGAAGCGTCATACGTATTACTATACAATGTGTGATTATTTTGTCGCATGAACTTGAAGGCGCGAAATTTTGGGAAGTAATTAGTCAAAAAACGTTTAAATAGTTTTTAACATTTTACATTTTAGTTATTTATTCCCGGAGTTGGATGAAAATAAATTCAAAAATGCATTGTATTGCCAAAATATTTGCGATAAAAGTATACCCTATTAATCACCTGTGCACATTTCACCAAAGATCACTTGCGGGCGCAAACGGGTTTGCGGTTGTCGTGAGCTCGCGGGTCTCCGTGACGCGGTCGACCCTCTGGCGGTGGTGCGGGCGCTCGAACGCTCAGGTCGCGCGGAGCCGTAAACTCCTGCGGCCGAGGTGGTCGGGCCTCACATGCAGTTACGGTAGACGCGTCGCGAGTTCAAGCAAACGCGTCCGCGGCACTCGTTTGTTCGCAAGACCGATCGGAAGAATTGTGCACAGGTGTTCTTTTAACACCAAATTCGCGTATCCCCACCATCGTTCACGTTTATTGTGTCGTCGTCCTGTCGGATGCTTTTTTTTAATATTATTATTGTTATGTAATTTATTGTTTATGTACAAATATATTAAATAACTGTTTTCTATATATTATATATATATTGTTTTATTCCCTAATTTTTAAGTCGTGCTTAGAATAGCTACTGTATTTACAATTTCTAAGACATTTGATCTGAAATTCTAATCTTTGCCGGAAATGACTGTTTCTATGAATGTTATTATTGTTTATGGCTGAGAAATATTAGGATTTAACTCACTTAAAATGTATATTACGATGCAAAGTGCTTTCCGTCTTCTGGATATCGTATATACATATAATGTTATCATAAAAAAGTATTTAAAAATATGATAATAAATGTCTTAGACATGGTGTATAATAATAAGTAAATAAGTACCTAAAATAAGTACTAGGTAATAAATATTTCATTCATTTATCATGTAAAATCAAGAAGTAATATCCATAAAACATAAAAAAAGTACTTGTTTGAATTTTAATTTTTGTGCGTTAATATTTTCAAAAACATCATTTGATTCATAATATTTACAGTGGGTAGTAAAAGTTTCAAAAAATAATAGTATGTTTCACCATAGGTCATAGGATATCTATTAATTATATGGTATAAAAAATCTGATGAATAATAGTACGTGTATACTATATAGTAGTATATGTACCCAGTATGTATTTGAAAATATCCCAAAAATCAAAATTTAAATGATCACATTATAAGGATGAAATAGGGAGAAGAAAACATGTTCGGAGATCACCCCATTTATAATATTATACATCACATATTGCACAGTAAATCGTGTTCCGCACGACAAAAGTATAGCGGTGGAGTAAGCGCGTAAATTATATCATTGCTCGATTTCCATCAATTTCGAACCCCTCCAAACAATCACAATCACTGAAGTTTTGCTGAAAAACATAATATATTTATCAATACACTATTTATACCCGAATGCAGTTTTATATTGTATATGTATGCATAATATGAGTGACGCGCGAATCCTCTCATTCCATTTACATCCGTTTGAATTTCGTTTCAGATCACCATTGACGTTGGCAAATCTATCTCGTGCAAGCACTTCAAACGAAATATATTGAAAATAATTCTCTTTCTCTGTCAATGCATAAATTATGCTTTCCGAGCTCTGCGTATAAGACTTTTTCGCTTACGCAGAATTGCGGAAACGATTTGGCACGGAAAACGTAGGTACAAAGGCTGCTGACGTTCATTACACGCCCGTTTAAAATTTAAATAACATTTATTTCGTATTCTTATAGAACGCGTACGTGTTTTACGACGCAATAACCACTTGTTTGTTCTCGGAATCCAAGACCATTCGATGCGTGTTAACGTTTTTATATAGATATAATATTATATTATATGCGTATAATGCATAAACTACAGCTTGCAATATAATAATATTATATGTATTAGTATATAAATACATTATAGAGATTTCACAAAATGGGCTACAATTTACAATGGATAATATCATTTGTATTGTTATACTACACAGACATTGTATAATTAAAAAAAATCGACTCAAACAACCTACATTATTAGACTAGTGTCATAATCGGTGATATTGAATTGAGTCCATGCTACTTTTATGTGTTTGAATTGAGTCCAGCTTATTAACTTAATATTTTTGAATTGAGTCCGTATAGATAAAATGTAATAACTACCTACACAGTAAGATTCACTCAAAATTAAATGCTTTTTTACATTCGAAACATTCAAATATTTGTATTCTTGAGGGAAACTCTTTTGGGAAAAAAGTCTGATACATATATAAAATTAAGAAGCAAAGCAAAAAGACCTTGTAAAGAAACGTTAAAAAAAGAAAAACGTTTACAGGAGCAGACAAACAAATATATAATTATGCAAATTTGGAGATTTGACTTTTTAAAATCTGTATGTTTTACCAGCCACTATTTAATTATTAACATTATTATATTACACATAATTATTATTATTATTTTAAAAACAAAATTATATCACACATAATTATTATCAATTTAAAAACATTATTATTATTATTATTATTAAAAACAATGTAAGCAATCAATAATAGGCTGAAAGGGACTCAACTCGAACAACCTAACAATATTGGTCGGACTCAACTCCGATAACCCAAAAGTATTTGTGGAACTCAATTCAATATTTGGGACTCAATTCGATGTCAGCCGTCATAATAATGTGTGTGTGTGTGTGATAACATTTGACGGGAAATTGAATTAAAAAAGAATATTCAATAAAAACCGAACTTGGTCTATCTGCATTCACTTCACATCGCGATGTACAATTTACGAATTGTACGCGTTATATTATACGTGAAATAAAATATATTATTGTTCACGCAACTTGAATAATATGTAATCTGACGTTTACTCGCTGTATACTACCATTTATGCATTCGTTAAACAAATTTCAACTGTTCTACCATCTATACTAATATATTGATCACATCATCCACTTCTAACAATTTTTCTTTGCTAGCAATCATTTCTTGGCGTGCAGCTGCAAACTAGCCACTTCAGAGATATCGGGACTTTCTCTATTTCCTGGTATTGGACGGTTTATAAAAATTATAATTAGAGACATACCCATTTATAATTATAAAAAAATATATATATATCGAATACTATTAAATTTGTAAACGACATTTACACTGTTAAAAATAAAGGATCTGTACATTTTGTTTAAATTTGATATTATAATCTGTTTTTATTAAATATTTTTATTTTGTATAGGAATAATTTCAGGTCAACATGTTCTACATAACTTTAAAATAATTATACCCATAAAATTTATATCCTAAAAAAATCATGTTCCACCTGTAAAAAATTATTTAACCACCAGCTGTACCGTATCTACTTTGATATAAAGTTGTATTAATTTTATACTTCCACTCGCGAATTACACATTTAGCGGCCACCTTGTTATTTCTCCTTGAATATCTATTTTATAATTAATGTATTTACCTGGACCAAGTTCTTGAAATGACAAACAAACAGTATAATCATAATTCATAAATATTCAGCAGGTACTGATAATTATCAAAATTTTCCATTTCATGTGACTATTAAGATTAACATTATTCACTAGAAAATAATTTTCACTTATTTAGAAAAATAACGTTATATTCCAATATAAAGTGATTTACCATAACATATGATACAATACATACCTACTATATACAAATATTATACGTTATTATTTATGTAATTGCTAATACAACATAAAAACAACGAATATTAAATACGTAAATATAAAGAATTGTCATCATTGAAAAAAAAAACGAATTTACGAATTTATGTGATGATTGTATAAAAATCGATCGAAATCTATATCGATATTTACTCGACACTGTTATGATACATACAATATTGCAATATACATAATAAACATATATGTAATACAATACACATAATATATTACTTATAGTCCACTGTTGGTACATTACAAAAAAATATAATATGTCCTTGAAATTGCTAATATTTAAGTTATAGCGTTAAAGCTTGAAAATATAGTTACATTTTATCGAATGTCCAAATAACCATAAGTTACTAACAAAAAACAGTTCATGATTGAAAAAATGCATCAACCATTTGGAAAATCGGACTTTTTTTACGCTATTATCGTTGTGTGTGGTAACCGTGTGAAATATCATTTTGAAAGTTTTGTTATTTTGTTATTGTTGTCGTTATGACATACATATAAATGATACGCACTATTAATAAAAACAATAATCACATAATTTTATTTTTTTTTTCATACCAAAGTAAAATATTATTTTAATATATAGTTTAGAGTTTCTTCAAACATTTTTGTCCTTAAATCTTAATGCATTTCGGGAATAGCATCTTAATAATACTGTCTCGTTCATTATTATTTTGTTGACTCACACTTTGGGTTTTATTTCACTCCTTGAAATAAAAATAAAAAAAATAACATAAGAAATATTCTGAATTTTGTATAGGTAGGTAATGTTTCAATTATATAAATTTACCCTCACAGTCGAGTCACTTATTAAAAATATGTTCTAATGAAATTAGAAACCGAAGTCTACGCGCTTTTACAATTCCAGTAAAATTTAAAAAAATAAATGACTATTCTGATATGATTTGGAGTTCGACAAAAAAAATATAAAAATTTATTAACTTGAATACCTATAATATTATATGCAAATGGAAAGAAAATCTAATTCATCCACAAGAAAATGTATTTTTAAAAGTAATAAACATTAAAAAAAGGTATGAAAATTATATAGTCTATTCTGATTATTAGATATAATAAATTAATCATAATAATATAAATTTAATCAACGAATGATTATATTGATAATCGCTGAATAACTTATAAAAAATCCATAAATCCATACAATATAAAAGAACATTAATACAATTTGCAAAAAAAAAAAATAAAAAGGGTGGCCGGGAGAAACCGCAAGTAAATGCATTAAAAATAAAATTAAATCAACCATATAAATATTATGTTGTTGTGGAAACGGAGTCAGCAGGTGGCCACATACGAACTGAATCCCAATAAAACCTTATAGGACGAATTGAGTCCCGGGTTGTTTTAAGGTATAAGGTATATACTAATTGAATCCATGTTTTAATATTAACTGAGGCCTGTCAAATTAAAAAAAAAACCATCTTCCTTTCCATTTTCACAGAAATAGAACTGTCTGAAACAAAAAATAATGCAAGTATGGTTAAAAAATGTTATTTTTTTTTAATATATTATATTTATAATATAATAATGTACAACTTTAATGTAAAATGAATAATTTAAATATTAGTTGTATATAATTAAATGTATAATTATATAGGTACCTAATGCTAAAATTACGATTTTTTATATTGATAAAATTGTGTATAATAAACATTTTATACATTCAAATCATGTTATTTTCTTTGATTGCAGCTGTCTGCATTTGTTCTTCGATTTTTTTCTTTGTTTTTATACCATTCCTTATACCAATAATACGAGTACTTCTAATAATTTCGATATGTGTTTCGCATTGTACATTTTACAAAACGTTTATAAATTGATAAATGTTTGGATGGACTGAATAAAACATAGCGTTGAAATTTGAATGGAATAATTCACAACTGTTAGTAGTCTTCGCCAATAAAAATGATATGAACGATATGACGTAGTCGTCTCCATTTATGTATATTATGGTTGGTTTTATATTTTACTCAAAATAATCGTCAAACTTAATTTGTACATTTTTGGTTTCCCAACTGCGGACTCTATTAGTATATTTTTCGTTTATACACAGGTTAGTATATTATTTTTTGCATGTTCAAATATATTGGACTCAATTAGTATACAACACTGAAGGTAGATATATGTGAATTCTTAATCAAACATTAAAATTAAGTTTAAAAAACAAATGAATAATCATATGTGACTTGAGCTTCGTTGGAAAAAAGTATAAAAAGTTAATCCATTTGAGTAAAACACGAGTATTTTTACCTAGGTACATGTATTACATAATAATTTGAATAATTAATGAATTGTATATTAGATATATATTCTATAGTAATATTGTTTTATAATATATCACTAGATGTTATAGACTTATAAGAGAGAGTCGTTGTAGGTCAAATCAATGAAAATAAATTCAAGGCATAAATAACTTAAAATGAATTTACATATTTTGAAAATGCCACTTTAGTATTATCGTTAACAACTGTACCTATATAGTATTTAATTTTGATCATGTGTTATAGTAAATACACCATTCAGAATAATAAAGAATATGTTATTTGAACTGTAATTTCTGAATCTCCATCACTACGGTTAAAATTATAAATATGTAGAGGAGCTCTGATAAAGTGATAACCCTTACTGAATTACCAACCTATAGGTAGGTACATAGCAAGTACCCAAATCTCGTTACATAATCTATGACGAATCCGTATCATTTAATATGATATTATATATTAAATATACACAACCATAAAAATATCGTTTGCCGATACATCACTGTCGTCAAAGCTATTTTGCATGAAAATGTATAATACTATATTATTATTTAGTTTTCCGGTAAAGTGTGGTTTAGATTTTTGTTGACTTTCTAAAATACAATAATATCATATTATTATAATATTATTACGAGAATATAACAATAATAATAAGAATAAGTTGACACGGCACTACTGAAACTTAGCATTCGTCTCGTTCTATACATTTATATTATATATACCTATATCCTACTATACTGATGTGAATCAGTAAAAGTGTTATATATTATTGTTTTTATTATTGTTACTATAAACTTGAAAGCAATGATCAATCATCATTCATCAGTCATCAGTCATCACATTCGAAAAACGAATCTGAGCGCAGTTTGAATGTTTGTATATAATATTATGTATCATAGTATTTATTCCGTAGGACATTTCTCAAGTTTTAAGTGCTCATAAAATTAATTTATGAATAAAGATTCTCAAAATTTATTAAATATGTACACATGTAACAAAATACGAATAAATATTTGTATTAAATAATAATTTCCTTGTAAAAATAATATATATAATACACACTAAATAGAGCTTTAAAATAATAAAAAGCTGAATATGGCTTATTTATACTAAATATGTTTATGCGCTACACAGTTTTAATATTACACAGTTAATATTAACCGGTAGAAAATTTGAACGAATAATGATTAAAAAATCAAAAAATATGAGTATATAAATATAGAACACATAGTATCAAACTAATTCGGTAGAAATCTAAAAAAATGAATAATTTTTACATTTAAATATTACCTAACTAACAACTATGCATGATATGTATATTATGCAGCTAGTAAATAATTTGATACATATAATAACATATTATTATGCTTATTTAAGTATTATTTTGTTAAACAACATGCGTTTTATGATAAATATGTATTGTTTTTGTATAAAAAAAAAAAAAAACAAAACAAAATAGTAATTACAATTTATTAATTTATTTTTTTATTAAAAAATAATAGTCAGTGAAAAATTGATTTTAAAACTTTAATAAAAAGTTATTTTGTTTGTAATAATTTGTTTTAACCGTTGTAAGCTAGTCAACTTTAAATTCGTTTTAATATTAAATACACAATTTTAGTTTTTACTCTTTTACGTTCATTAACTTTATTATCCGTGTAATGTGAGAGTATACATTATTATTCTACCATACAGTATTAACTTTGCGTATAGTTAATAAAATATACTATATAATGAAAGTTTGTTAGTCAGCGTTATTAATTGGAAATTTCACACTTCACAGAGATGGAGCGCGTTTAAACAACTTGAATGGCGAATACCTCTCAGAATATTATAAAAACTAAAATAATGTTAATCACTTAATTATAATTATTTTTTTTTTTTTTACACTTCAACTGACACTTTCAAGTCACGAATGTGTATAAATAGAAAAAAATAATCCAACCGTTAAGAGTTAAAAGTAAATACGTTTATTCTCCTATATATTATTTATAAGTTACAATAAATAAAGGTACCGACCTAATTAAGTTTCTTATAAAATAGAACTTTATTTATAATTTACAGTTCAAAGTAGATAATGATCGTATAAGTATGATAGATTAAGTTAAATCTAATTTTTTTTTCATATTCATAAAGAAGCAGATACCTGCATAATATGACATCATATCATTGTATTTATAAATACAATCAAAATAAACTTTGAAAATAAATTTATTAAGTATTTTATAGAAAAAAAACATGTTGCTCATATATTATTACAAATTATAATATAATTTATTCAATATACCTATTTACTGTTTAGGGTTTATAGGTATATTTACCTACAAAAAATAATAATTCGTATTTAAGTAAATAGCTTAGTATTATTAGGGGTACACACTTTTATCCAAAATAACAGCTATTATATTTATATACCAAAATTGATGAATATATTATATTTAAATATTATAATGTAGTATATGAAATGATATACAATCTTAAATAATTAATTAGTATTACATGCATCGCGTGTAGATATACGTCCAGCAAGCTACACGCGTACCATTAAAAGTTATTTAAGTTTCAAGAGATCGTACGGACAAACAATTTGTGTTGGATTATTATTTTATATTTTCTTTCGTCATATTTATACGCTTTTTACGGTTAGTAGAAATTATAAAGTTTTGTAGTAAAAATACAATTTAAAAACGTATAGTTGTTACTTATTTTTATGCATTGAAAGCTTATTACTACTAAAATCTGTTAATACGGTATTTAATTTACATTTATAAATACTTGTATAAAGCTTGTTGTTATAGTTGAAGTGCATTGATTGAACTTTGTCAATTTATAAATCTTTAAAAACTCCTAGATCATACTATATGATGTAATTTTTTCACTTTTGAGGCTATATTATTAAGTGCACCTATCTACCAACTGTCAATAGTATATAGAACAAGTAATCAAGTATGAGTATAGTTTGTGTAATTTTCAAATACTTTTATATTACAAAGTAAAAATCACTTAAGATATTTATTTATACAAATTATATTCATAATTAAATATGATTCAAATTAATTCCAAATTATATTATCATCTTTAATGCTATAAAATATACCTATTATTAAATTGCATATAATTATGTATTAAATATACTCAATTAAACTTAATAGTTAATATTTACTTATAATAATTTTTTGATTTTTATTATTTTTATGAACCAAATACACATCGAAAACACATTCACACATATACATATACAAATCATACAATATATGATTGTTTAACCGCAGTATTTTCTGAAAAATTATTATCTTATAATTTAAAAATTAAAATTATATAATTTGAAGTTTTTATTTTTTCAAAAATTTATCATTTTTAAAATTATTTCCTTATAGAATAATTTTAACTTTTCTTCAATAATTAATATAACTACTATTATTTTATTTAAAATTTCAAAGTATCTCATTCGCCATTTTAATATACCTATCAATCAATAATAACTTTAATGATTATTATTTTTTTATATTTGTAGGCTTATATTCTTAACAAATGATAAAGAATTTAATTCATTTATTTAAGTTTTAAATACATAAAAGTGTTTAAGTGAATTTATATATATAATACGCATACACTTTGGACCGTGGTTAATTTGGTATGCGGATTACTAAGGTAAAACTATAAGCGCGCACATAGGACAATTAGAACCAATATTAATGACTTGATTCTACTATAATCTGTGTGATTGGAATAATTAATGGAATATTTATGAGATTGTAGTAGTTGAGTTATTAACACACACACTCATATATATATATACATTTGAATCATAACATGACTTACTGCATGTCTTACCATTTGCGGGTACATTTAAGCATTATGTATTTGCACATATACAATCAAATAATTTTTTTATACCCACTTCATTCCGCAAAGGTATTCATATAATCATATGACATAATATACATAATATGTAGTTGTAATATTATAAACTATTATAAAAACAAGGTGAAAATAAAATACACCTGGTGTACTTATGACTTATATAGAGATAAAAGATCATAGTAATATAGTATCTAATATCTATAGATAGTCATATTTTTAAAAACTAATTTCAAAAAAAAAAAAAGATTTTTAAATACTGCTTGTGTAAACCTAGTATCTCTACATTTTTTAAGTAGTGAATATCTCATTAAAAACCTTCACGGATTTTTTTGAAAAATATATACGTACTATTTTAAATTTTAATACATGATTGTATTCATATACTTAGGAATCATAATGTTAGCTGCTATAAAATAAAATGAGTATACATTTGCATTTAATTTTACTCTCCCAGAAAAGTTTGAAAAAGTTTGATACTCACGACCTGTTTCTGATATGTTAATTATTTCGAGATAACGATGACAGCCGGGTAGACGCGTGGTCATCATACTGATGAATGTAAAGTTGGAAATGAAGTTTTCTTGTTCCTATTGGGAATTGTTAAGATGGCATGCGACGAACAAATAATAATCATAGTAATAGTAAAGATAACCTTTCTGATGTTGTTTTCTGTTTAAAAAACGGAAAATATATATACTATATATAGTATGACAGTATTTACAATACTTAAACTTTAAAGAATAAAAGTCCGATAGAATGCAAATCGGAATAAATAAGGAGAAGAAGCAAAGAACAAGAAGAAAAAATACACAATAAATTGCAATATAGGGATATATTTACACCGTTGGACAAAAAAAACCCGAAGAATGAGTGAAAGACTATCAAAATGTCGCTGCTGAATTGAATTTTAGTAGTACGAGTATACAATATATACAACGTTTTTTAAAAAACTCCAAACAATAATAATATAACATATGCAAAGTATTTCCTATACTGTTGTTGGTTTAATGTTAAAAACAAAAACGTGTTATTTACACAAATATGTTAGCATTGCGGGTACGCCGCTAATGTTCACATTTTTTTGTCATTTTTCTTTAAATCGTAATTTAATAATATAACTAAATTTCCTGTTTCGTTAAAATCTAAATCTTAACTCGAAAAATTAGTACCTACATCAATAATTATGCCTTTATATTTTTAATATTTTTATTCAATAAAAATTACTTATGAAGAATTTTGTATTGAGTTTTCAAGCTCTATGGCTGAGATAATAATAATTTATGTACATATAAGAAAGATACAAAAAGTAAGTGTGTACGTATTTCTATTATTATTATTATTATTATTATAACTGATGATAAAGTGAATTATTTAATTTATCTATCACTGCTACGAGTCACAAGAACAAACAAGCCGTGCTTAAATGCATATGAAAATGTCCCAATCACTAGTACGTCTGTACGGATGTTGTCAATGTAGAGACGTTTCGACTAAATAAGCTCAAGTGTTATGTATGACTTCTGCGTATCAGAGGTTAATTGCTAATGGAAAGCTAGATTAGAGAAACTTCTCTTTTCTTACATTTGTATTCATTACCCGTATCATTAGACAAATAATGAGCATTTAGCCTGTTTTGTGTCGGATTCGTCGGTTTTAACAAACAGATAAATATATATTTTGATCCAATTCCCACAAAAAAAAAAAAATATATATATATATATATATATAAAAGTTGTTTGCACTTACTTTTATTTTAATTGCAGTTTTTTTTTATCTACGGGTGTAATATTAAAATTATACAAATACTAGAAAAATGTATTTCATACTCACATACATAGCACAATATAAATATTTATTTCATAACATTTAATTACCTATTTAAACCATTACTAACAAGGTTAAGTTTATCATTTTATTTTTATATTAAAAAAAATATAAAAGTTGTACATATTTTATCAATTTTTCTATTCACTATACATCATTATAAAATATAAACTTTCAAAGTATTATATAATAAAATGATTTTAATAGGTATATTGTCTATTTATGCTATGACCTTATATTTACACTATTTTATAGTATTTACAATAAAGTATTTTTAATTGCAAAATTGATAACAATAATATAATAAATGCAATGTTTTTTTCGAAAAAATTACCTCGCATAATACTAAAAGTAGAATAAATTACTTTAATAGCTATATTATGAAATATACTTGGTGATATAGGCTGACAGACTGTCTCCACTCAGAATTATTTTTCGTATACGAATACAATGATATATCATTGAATTAAAATTTATTACACTCGTTGGCCGTTGCAGTAAACCACTAGACACCTAATGAACACCTAATGAACTTCAATATGATACCCACTTTTCTACATTTTTTTCTATTATTAATATTCGGTAGATTGAACTAATTTTTATTAAAAACATTGCAAGTATGATATACATATTGTTTTCGAGTTATAGACAACACCGGCATGCGGCACAAATATCCCATAGAATTGTGTGAATAGTTTTGTATTAAAAAATTAATTTAAGTTTTTTTTTTTAATTGAATCTATTACAAAAAATATATATATATAATATAAATGTATATAAAAAAAATAGTAGTGTTACGTACATTTCCCGTTTTCCTTTTTTACATTTTTTCTAATTATTAAGAAAAATACTTTTGACCTCCCAACCATCCAACTATACCTATTTTTATACCAGTAACTATCCTCATAGTTCAATATTGATGCATTTTTACTGTATTCAAGAAATTTGATAATGAATCAAAACAATTTCAATATCAAAGCAAATATAATGTTATAATTATGTAGACTATCGAAGTGTATAATGTGTTATGTGTCTGACAAAGTGTATAGAATTAATCTGATGAGACATTTGACTGAGACAATATAATATAATAACGATATTGTGTCACAGCGTACGCGTACGGCGCTTTAACTACTTGAAAATTGGGTCAAGTATATATTATTATATTTTCTACGATGTATAATGCAAACGTATCACAGCTGTGGTAAGAGAGTGAATAAGTATAATGCCAACTGTGCCATCCGTTACGCAATATAATAATAATCTGCAACAAGGTAAACACATCAAAAGCTAAAGAGCTTATAAATTGCAGAGCTGTAGGTAGATAGATACATTAAATCTGGTAATGGCCAAAGGAATTGAGAATCATCTCAATATTTTATTACAACCGAAAGATGTGACATTTGTTAAATAATTAAGTATTGTTATTTATACTACCTACCTATTTAATCTCACTTTCTATATATCTGAGTATATTATTTTTGTAATAGTTATTTATCACACAGTACATATTAGTAATTAATGAGTTTATCATAATAATAATATATATGTATGGTGATTTTTTTTTAAGGTAAACACTCATTTCCTCGTAATTTTTTGTAATTTTTGGATGAATTTAGACAATTTTTAGTCATTAGAAAGCAACCAACAATATTTAAAAAAAAAATACAATTTTTGTAGGTCCGTTATAACTTTTTAAATTTATTTTTTTAAATAAAAACGTTCCAATACATCTTAAATTTCATACTCCGAAGTAAAATAATTTTCTTATAATTTCAATACCTAAACAAAATTTAAATTTCGGATGAGTATTAATCAGTTATAATTTCAGTTATATGTACTTAACTCTATTCGTTTAATCGTTTAATGGGTGTTGAATTCATCTGAAAGAAATATAGAAAATCATAATCAATAAAATCTTAGTATCAAAATCTGTAGTATACGAATGAAACTTTGCAAGTTTATAAATTCTGTTAGAGTTAATTTTATATAATATTCTATGATATGAGTAGGATAGAAAATATGCAGGCGGAATTCTTAATATTGGGACCCGGCGATAGTATAAATATGTTTACGATAAATATATAATAAATAATTGGTAATAAGTCCAAATAGAAAACGAGTCCGATCAATTATTATATTTATTGCGATTGTAATCTATCGTTTCGTCTACGAAAAATGTCATTAAATCGATGTAGCTTTCACGCGCGTTATAGGGACATACGTGTATGGTATAATATTATATATTATAGGTATGCGGCAGGTATCGATCAGGACCGGTAAAAATTCCAAAGGGCTCAAGTCGATGAGTGGCGTGTGCGTGCGTTCTCGTGCGTACGAGTATACCGTTTTGGGTTCTACTTGCCTATAATATAATATGTATCGTACCTATATATATATGCTATAAATCGTTATCGTGATTGTGCTTGTAAGACGATGAAGTGACGACGACGACTAAAAGGGTAGGTGTGTTTGCGGTGCGCTATAGTGTATTCCATATCGTGAAAACACTCGTTGTAATATTTTACCGTCTACGCGTATATGCTGTATATAGTAATATTTAAAGTTACGAACTGGAGGCGAACCGAAATAACTAACAAAGTCTGCACTTGCGATCGCCATCCCGCATAAATTTACACCGTATATCGTGTACGAACCCTATCGTGCAGTGCGGTAAACGCTGTCGGAGTGAATGATAATATATACGATACATAAGTACATAACATGATTTCTATGACTATATACATACGTATGGGTATACAAATATATAGGCGCACAATACCAACTTTATATATTATATTATTATATGCAATGTAATCTACGTATAATTATTTATCCACTTAACTTCACAATCGTTATTTTAAAAAAAAATACTAACGGTTTAAAAAATTTAATATTCTTTTAAATAATTTTAAGTCGTTTAAAATGAACATTTTTCTAAAAAATATATTTTTTCTATTTTTTATCGTTATATTTTATTTTACTTTGATATTAATGTCACATACATTTTTAATTCTTTATTCTAAAACATATTATGCTGATACAATTTTGGACGAGTATTTTATGATTATAAAGCATTTAGATAAATTAGGTATCCCACAATAATTTTAATACTTATAACTAGGGCTTGGGACTTCTAAGAGTTTGCAGGTTTTTAAATAATCATTAAAAACATAGCTAAGTAATATAGAAATTTGTTTCATAGCAATACTAGTTTATATTTAAATTTTATAATTGCATATTTTGTATATTTGACCATTTTTCATTTTATAAGTGCATATTTGACAATTATTTATATGAATAAGTAAGTTTTTAATTCCAAACTTAAGAAAATAGCTCAATGTAATGCTCAAGTTAATTAGTACTATATTAAAAATATACAAATATATTCAATTTAAGTTGTTTTTTAAAAAAATTTAAAAATTTTTGTGTAAGACTAAAACTCAATGTAAGATGAATGCAAATTTGAAAAAGAAAAATAATTATCTCAGATAATTAATAAAATTAATTAATTTAATCAAATCTATCTATTTATGTACCTATTATATCAAAAAATATTATTATAAAAAATATTACAAATATATTTTTTTTAAATGCATATTTTAATAGCATGTCTAGTGATTCTTTAGGGCATAAATACATGCATATTTGAAGGTTTTTTAGGGCATGAATTCCCAAGCTCTACTAATAACTATAGTCAACTATAGTACTTACTACTTATAGCAAATAAATTATTTACTTCGTGTCCTAAATTTTATTTTATAAATTTAAATACTCCGATGACATTCTGCCTCGGAATATGAAGTTAAAAATGTATGTTGTCATTCAAAAAGAGAATAAAACTTGAAAAATAAAAACAATACAAAATAGTAAAAATATCGTTTATTCCCAAAAATGTTTGTTTCTAACGACTTACATATTACATTTATGTAAAAGAAATATTTTTTAAAAACTTTGTTTTCCGAAATAATGTTTAATATTATTTTGATCACCTATAAAGTATACAAATAGGTACTCTATATTATATCATTCTACTTCGTTATAATTTATTCACGTATTATTAAACACTCGCAGTTTCAATGTATAGTAGTAGTATATAAAACGACTTTCGAATATGTATATTCTATTATCGTGTATTGCATAAAACACTGGTGTTTATTTAAGAGTTGTATGCCAGTTGCGGTAGACGTTTTAAAAAAATACAAACACAGACCTGCGAACTTTCTGCTGTGTATATAGACTGGTGTCTGGTATAATAATAATATATACCTATTCCTCACTACTCCAAGTCATCGAGCTTGTTCGCTAAAAATTATTTTAATCACGCATTTGTATAGTATAAACTTATATAATATGTATAATATACACAATATATACATCTTAAATAGCTTGTGACCCTATCCTGCGCGCAAATACGAGTCTGCGAATTTATATATACCTATATTTTATAGTGCCTATAAATATTAATAATATTCGAAGCAAAGGGAATGAGTTTATGCACTGTATAATATACGCTTTTAGTTCTCATTCGAAGATATTATGAGAAGGTTGTATTTGTGTGTGTGTGTGTGTGTGTGTGTGTGTGTGTGTGTGTGTGTGTGTGTGTGTGTGTGTGTGTGTGTGTGTGTGTGTGTGTGTGTGTGTGTGTGTGTACATAGAACAAAAGTTAAAATATTTTTTAAATGAATTGTACATTTATTAATGTTATAATTAGGATTTCATGATTGTTAAACAAATTTGAAATTATAACTATAGTTGACTAATATAATACTATAGTTACATGTAGCACAACAATTACAGTAATGATAATAATATAATACAATATCATATTGTCCTATAAAAACGAATGATATAATAATGGTATGCATCTATCTATATGTATATGATCTTTATAGTCATATATCATGATAATTACTTAAACCAAATCCTTTAATTATAAATTATTAATGTAAATCAATTAATAACTAAATGTGTACTTATAATATTAGTACAAATATATGTATAAACCGTATACAATACAAATTCTCCGTTTGCTTTACATCTTTATCAAACACAATACGGATATTTTTGTGTAATTTTATACATAAAATATTATATTATGCAAGGTAATTTGCCAAACATTTTTATCACCATTTTTTCCTTCAGTAATGCATTAATTATTCTAATTATAGTTTTAGGAATTTTATAGTATAATAAAAAGCCATTTCTTCAAATACTTTTATTTTCTACAAAGATATACATTAGCTAGTTAAAAAGCTCATTCTACACATAATGAGTTCTACTGAACGCAAATTTACTATATGGTATGTTTATAATCCGGAGACAATATATGCAGGTATGGCATCCAGTAACGTTTAATGCGCCTAAACCACAGTAGCTAGTGCGTAATAAAAATAGGAGTGTTATGGTGTATCTTTAACAAAAATTGTAATTATTATTTAATAAAAATTTTAAATTGCACAACAATCTCTATATGTGTGACTTAGGTCCCTAGGTTAAAATTAAAATAAATAAAGTTAAGTGAATGACTTCTTTTAAAATGACGATGTATTTAAGTCAAAATTAAAACGAGTTTTTGAATTTTTAAAGTGCATATACATTATGCATGTACTGAGAATAAAATATAAGATAATAATCATAAATAATCATTTTAGGTTAAATATAAAATGCAAGTAGTATTTTAATAGAACTTATCATACTCAGAAACTAAAACCATTCAATCAAATAAATAAATAAGTACTACACAGTTATTAAAATTATATTGAAAAGCACGAATTTTATACACCAAAATCATAAGCAGCGAGAATAGCGAGATAATATTCTATTCTGACCAACAATATAATATATTTTATACATATATATTAGGTACATGTAGGAATATTGTATACTACTAACATAGAGAACAAAACAATTGTATGAAAATGTTTCTAACCTTTGTGATTTCCCTGTAGGATATACGTCATTGTATTATCTAACTATTGCTTACTATATAGCACATTACACACGAAAGCAGGCAACCTGTACACAGTCATTCATAATAATTTAAGTTTAATTAAAACGACTATAGCAGCGGATATCCAAGACAAGCAAAATGTGTACATAAAAAAAATTATATTTGAGAGAAAACTCGAATCGTTGAACCGTTTTCTGACAAACAGATGTTACAACAGAGAAAATTACAACTCTGAACACTATCAAATGCTTGACAGAGATAAAAGATGGAAAAATTAAGAAAATTAATTCGTTTTATGGTACATTGCACCATGTCCAATTATTATTTCTAATTATATTTCTACTCAATCGCTGTTTGACTTGAATTTGACTTGACAATGGACAAAAAAAAAATTAACATACCCCGATCTAATAAACAATAATTATAATGATAATATTATTATGATGTGCATTGCGACAAAATCTTAGCGAAACAACTCTAATGCGTATCTGAGAACTTCATCATTACCGTTGAAATCGTAGACATAATATACAAATATGTTTTTATTTATATGTCATGACTATATGTCTATGAATAAAACGAGTCTCACATTTCCAAAAGATGACAATATCAGAAGGCATTAAGGTATAAGATGCACATCACTCACACTTATATATAGCTATTCTCACAGCATACACACATATATTCACCCAAGGTATTGTGAATTTGTCTAAATACATAAATCTAATGGTCGAAAACTCCGCTAAAAATAATATTATCAAGAATAGTCTTGACTCTTGATCAATAACAATATTGATTCGTAAAAGCTATAAGTTATAAAGATTGTAGCCAATTTGCAGGCATAATAAAGCAATTACAAGGTTTTACCGACTACGTCAGTTTAATGTTATACTTAAATTAATGTGACCATCATTAGTTATTCTATATATAACATAATTTTTATGACATTTTATAGCTTGAAACTACAATTTATACCTTAATTATTATTTTTAGTATTTTATTTTTTATTTTTTTTACATCATAAATTCAGTATCTGCAAACGTAATATTCGTTCATTAGTTTTGTGTTGCCCCATGTATAAAATAGACAAGTTTTATTTTTATCATCATACAACTAACAAAAAAGCGGTTGAAGACAATAGTGGCGTTATTGTGTAAAAAATGTTCAACTTACTTTAAATTATTTTTTGAACCTTCAACTACAGATGAAAGTAAATAATGGAAATCCACAACCATGAACCTTGCAGTGGACAAATGATTCAGAGCAAACAATTATTATTCACATCAATTTTCAAAAGCAACTGAAAATCCACACGGAAAACAAAGTAAAGTTTCAATTAAAAGTTTAGATGTTCAGTCTACTAGTAAATTGAAATCACTGATTTGAAATACGCTAAAACAAATGCGTAAAATTCACATCGTAGTATATTGTAAATCCTTTGTACCAACAAATATAAACTGTTCACGCAAAGCTTTAGAAGTTTATACAAGCTAAAATAGTTTCCAAAATAATAAATTTAAAAGAAGACAAGATTTAAATTATAGGAAACTAAAATTATTAAAACGGTTTACAAAAATAATATAATTTTAAAGATGATACTATAAATAAGATTAACTTAATTTTATAAATTATGAAACTAATACGTAATATTAATACAATAGTATCAATAAAACAACAAAATAAACTATAGAAGACAAAAAGAAATGTCTTCGCTGGGTGTCCTCTAGTCCTCTACAAAGTAGCACTACGTAAATAGTTGTATATTATTATAAAAATATAGGCACCTAGTACCTACGTATATCAGTACTTATATGAATGGTGTGTATGTAATAATATAATATTATAATATTATAGAAAATTTACTATTTTAGATTTTTGGAACACTTTAGTGGCTTACAATAAGGTTATTCTAACCTATTATTCACAAACTATTTGTAAGTTGTAGGTTGAAGATATATATATATATATATATATATTATATATGCTTCTATAACCGATATTAATTATAACAATAATATAAGCTAGGATCATTATTAGAGTTAAATAATAATAATAATATCTTATTACATCGATACTTCTAATTTATTATAATAATTATAAAAGCATATTGTATTTCTTTAAAAAGTTCAATTTAGGCAAACGTCTTCTTCCCCTCCACCCAAAAAAAAACACTGCCTAAATATGTCTCAGGTATTACCTAATTAATTAAAAATATATCGTATTTAATAATGAAATTAATAAGATCTTACATGTAATTACTGTTTAATTGCTTTGAAAAACTTTACGGTACTGGACGGTGCACGACGTAAGTATGTTTAATTAATACACGAAGTAAGAAAGAGGATCCCTA
The DNA here is from genome assembly GCA_020882235.1 of Schizaphis graminum. Lineage (NCBI taxonomy): Eukaryota > Metazoa > Arthropoda > Insecta > Hemiptera > Aphididae > Schizaphis > Schizaphis graminum. The sequence goes on from CM037032.1 coordinate 94,086,224, forward strand.
ACCAAATTACTAACAATTAGTTAAGTTGGTAAATGTTGGCTTACAAAACATAGTTTTCAAAGTTTAAGTAAATAATAAAGGGTAATAATGGAATAATGAGAACCAGACTGAAAGAAAAAATATTTTGATGTGAATAATAATTGTCTTCAATCAATATACTAAATACTAATTATATAGTACATACGTTAAAATTTAATATAAGTAACTATAAAAACTATGATTTTTAAAAATGATCAAATTATAAATAAGTAAAATAAATATTAAATCTGATATCACTTCTACTTTATACTTTTGTAAAACAGACTTAAATCCTTAATAGAAGCATTTTAATAACTGAAAAATAACTCGTTCGAATTTTAAATTAAGTAGGCATCATATACAATTTGTTTTTTTAATTATTAACTAAATAATTTATACTTATATAAAATCATTTTTCATTTGAAAATATAAACATTTTTATTGCCATAAGATACTTCTTAAGTAGTAAAATAATCTCAAGAATTTAAAAATATAATCTCAGTTTATTTAAAAAATTCCGAAAACCATAATTTGAATGCATTTGTTATTAAATGAAAAAACGAGAGTTAGCATATTTGGTAAGTTACTCTGTATATATTTTGCTAAAAAAAACTTCAACTTTACTTACATTTTAACTTTATTTAATAATTTCCTTTATGGTTGTAAACAGAGGTAGTAAGTTAAGGAAAAGTAACCCTCACTACTCGTAAAATTATTTTGCGCAGTGTGGAGTGCACACTCATGGAAATATCCTGTAGATACGCCTATAAATACATCAATATATAATATTATATATTATATAGATATATTTAGTGTACATATAAGACGGAACATCTCAAAATTGAGTTAAGAGTTATTTTTAAAACTTTGAACTTTCAAGGTATGTTGTTCTTATTGGTACTTTATTCAGAAATCCGAACCAATTAACTTATAGCAAGTGGCTTTTCACAACAATGCGTATAACGGTAGATATACTAAGTTATTTTTCAACATAATCAAGTTAATTGGAAAAGTTTATAATTTATTGTAGTTTGTCTTTTTTGGTTGGATAACAATTTATTATTAAATTTGAAATTCATTATGTACGTATTTTTGTTAAAGGTACTTGTAATTTAATTACGGTAAACATAAATTTGGGTCCATGCCTATAATTCACCACAATCTCGTATTATAAACTAAATAATAATAATGATTTTTTTTCTATTTGTATAACAGATATTGTTGTAAAATATAATTATTCTGTATAAACATTGAACCTTAAAAGTCATTATTTCATTATTAAAAATCTATCCTATATTAGCTGTTTTATATTTTTCACTATTTTTGTAAAACTGATTTTATAAGAATTAAATTATCATTATTTCATACATTTTAATAAATCAAAAACTATTTATTCAAATTTTTGATTTTGATATAACTTTATAAGTATATGAAAAATTAACAAATTTACTAGAAATAGGTTATTGGTTCTCATTTGAAAAAAAGTTTTTTTGCACATGATGACCCTTATACATGAATTGTATTAAAATCAAATTAGTTCTATATAACATGTTATGGTCCTAAACTATACTCAGAAATTCCAAAAATCAAAATTTGATTAAACGCATTATAAAATAAAAACACGAGTTAATTTGATGAGTCACCTTACACAAAATAGGTATATACATTTAATATTGCAATAATTCCGCATACGTCCTAATAATAAGCTTTTCGGGATTAAGCACCACAAATGTTTTCCAGATATATAGGTAGAATTATGTCACAAACACATATAAATATATAAACTTAAAAATAGGTATCTCGCTCTCTGAGTTCGGCCAAAAATGAACTCTTCAACAGCACTTATACTAGTAAGCACATTGGCAAGTGTTAGTGCGTAAAAATGAGACAAAATAATTTGGTGAATGCTGAATAAACAGACGTATAACTATAACCTATATAACTATTTATACAATACATATTTATTGTATATATTGCATACCTATCTTTAATATATTTATTTTATTATTATTTTATTAGTAAGGGTAATTTTATTTAACGAACGTGATTGTTATGGTAAAATAATATACCTATTTAATACAGTAGTATTGCACCAATTATTTCAAAATCATATTATAAGATATACCTAATATTGTTCTTTCGCATATTATGAATTTTAATAAAAAATAGTCCAGTTGCATTAAAATAATAATAATAATAATAAAATAATTTTTTTTAGATTTTTGACAATATTTTATAAAAATCAATAGTTCATATTATAGTTTATAATATTTTACTTTTTTAATGTCGTTATACTTAATTCAAAATTCGAAAGATTATTTTCCAAATTTTTCATGAGGAATCATCATCATGTACTAAAGATAAAATATACATAACATAAAATACCTATAATATATTATAATATTTATTTGTTTTGTTTATATTTACGAATAAGTTAAATAAGAGTTTGAATAAAATGGAAAGGTTAGGTGATGATAGAAAATAATCGGTGTGTACTAGTTGCGGTCATAATCAAAAATGACATACTAGTTGCGGTCACCCCTCAAAAAGGTAACATACTAGTTGCGGTCACCTCTCAAAAAGGTTACATACTAGTTGCGGTCAATCAAATAATAATAACTAAGTATACTAAATAATATAATATTATTTAATTAATTTATTAATCAACATTTTCCTTCCCATTTATATCGAAAAGATAACAGACTTAGTACTGTCTACACTATTATTTTTTGTGTAGGTATGGTTAAAAATGTTGATACTTATGTTTAAATTACGTGGTTAAACTTGTGTCAAAATATAGTGTATAATAGTAAACTTGTGTCAAAATATAATATATAATACTATAATAGTATAATAATAATAATAATTTTAAATTTTAAAATTTTGTAGGTATAAATTTAAAGGAAATCGACTTTATAAATATTCAAGCCGATTTATTTCACCTTCTTTATAATATTGTATTTGTTGCGCTAAAAAATGCTCTTTTTCTATTGAAATTGTATTAATACGACTGGTTTTTGTAAAATTCATTTTTAAATGCCATTCGTTTGAATTTCATTTAAAGCGTCAATAAATATAAAAATATTAGGGTGAGAGTAGTAAAACATGCTATTGAGCTTTGTATGAAAACTTTCGCATGCATTGGTTGTATACAATTTAATCTATTTTATTTATATGCTTTACAAATAAGTAGTGGTGTTCTCACATATTATATAGGCTGTGTACATTATATACAGCTATGATAAGCTATAACCGCAACTAAGATATTACCTAAATTGGCGTGACCGCAACTGTTATATCTGTTTATGTAAAAAATCGTCATGACCGCAACTAGTATGCAGCCAAAATAATGGTCTTTAATTGATTGATAAATTATTGTACTTATAAATTTAATCTATTATCATCTTTTACAATGTTTAATTGTCTACTGAATAATAAATAATAAAAAACATGACTAAATAAATATTAAATTTACTTGTATTTAAGAATGATTTTTATATTTGATAAACAGAAGTTCCTCATTCCTCAAATGAATATGGTTTATATATAAATAAATCTTAAGTATTCAAAAATATTATTAATAACTATATTAAAAAAATTAAAAAATCAAATTTTAGATTACTGCTAATTAAATAAAAGTATAAAATGAACATACTTAATGAATTAATTTCTCTTTATAAATTAGGTAGGTACTTACGCATATTTATTATATTGAACGAACAAAATATATCTATTGTATAATATGCTCATAATCAATCACACTGCAAAGCATAACATTTACGAAACATAACTTTAATTTTTAAATTACCACTCTTTCTTATAAATAATATTGATGATTGAAATTATCTTAAAAATAATATTATTAAATTATATAATATAAAGCTCTGAGAAAGAAAATTGTTCGTCGGATTTTAAATGAAATTAAATAAACAACAATATCACGAATTAAGTTTATGTTCGTTATTTCCTAACGTCCTATTATATGGGTAGAAAGGTTGACTATTGATTATATTCGATTTGAAAATCGCAAAGAAGTTTTTGCGATGTGGGCTTAATAATAAACAGGTACCTAACTGTTCTTATACCGCGCTTTACGTTATTTTATTTTATTCGAAATTCGGTATAAAGCAGTTTTATTCAGAAAATGTAATACCAAGAATAATGATAAAAACGCAACCGCACAACAATATTTTCTGATACCATAATATTCTCTCCCGTCTATATTTGTTGTGCAAAGTCACGTACCTAAAAATAAAATTATCAAAAAATATTTATAAAAAATTATTCGAAGAACACAATAACTAATAATAAAATAAATGTATACATTTTTAAGGCATAGAAAGAGAAACGTGAAATAACGTGAATAAACACGAGGTTCATCCAATTAAATGTAATGTTTATTATTCAAAAAATATATATCGCTTGACAAAATAATTTTTAGGAGCCCACGCTGCCCACAAATATTTGTTTAACTCATATTACTAATAAGTAATAGTCTATTGTTATGAGTAGTTGTATTGTTCTGTATACACCTCAATAGGCCGCGAATAAATTTTACCTATATCTATTTATTCGTATATCTTAATACATTATCAAACAAAATATAACATAAATTGCATTATTTGCATAAATTTTTTACACTCTCCCCCACAAAAAAAAAAAACAAAAAAAAATAAAAACGTTATTGATCTTAAAATTAGTTTTCATGCATTACCTATATCAATTTAATTAATAATGTAACTATTTAATCATTGGACGGCTTCTTTCTGTTTACTTTTTGTTTATTACGTATATTATATATAGCATTTTAACTATATCCCTAAGACCCTAACTATTTCCACTGGTTTTACGTGCCTGACACTAGTTTAAGTATACAAATACCTAAGAAATTTTAACTTAATAGAATACTTAATAAAAATAACAGAACATCTATCACTATAAACACGTCTTAACCTAACAGAAATGTTGGATAAAAAACTGATTGTTTGGTTATTGATGAATCTATGATTACAAATTACATTAATTACATTAATTATACGTTTATATAACTATTATAACTTAAATAATACTTAATTATAATCAATAGATTATGCATATTGATATTCGATATTTAAATATATAGTTTGAAAAGTTACAATAAATATAGGTATCTAAATGGCTACATACATGATTCATTGAATCTATTAAATTTAAATATAAAAGTTTCGATATTCAAAAGTACCCAATTATTACCTAGCTATATCTGAACTATTTATTTCCTACTTAAGTAATAAAACAAACTAAAATAAACGAATAACAATAAAAATAAAAAAAATAAAATTTAAAAAAAATTTCTATATTTATTATTTATATATTATATCAATAAGATAAATATATAGACTAATCCGTATTACGGAGTTGCACGATTGCGGCCCGAATTCAGGTAGTCGTATTTGATCCCAAATATAAGTATTCCGATTGCGTCCAAGCACACATTGATTCACAAAATAGCTTATAATTAATAAAATAAAGTAATTTTTTAAATTATTTTTAAATAATGTATTTGAGCCTTTTGTAGGTATTTGTATTTGAAATTATATATGAAATACAATTAATGTATCAATAAATAAATAGTGGAATATTAAAATAATAAATTGTTTACAATAAGTATAAAAAAAAATATATAAAATATAATTAATTGAGTCCAAACAATAGATTAAATTTTTATTTTAGCATCTGTTTGGCGTTCTTTCAAAATTTCCAAAAATTATATACTTGGAAAGTGAATTTAATTTCGAATAGAAACTTTCACACACGTCGTTATGAAATATATACTGGAACTACAAGTAGCCCATATTTCAGGAGGAAAATCAGAATCATCATCAATATAAGTATCTACTAAATAATCACAAAATGTTTGTATTTTAGCCTTTGTATAGAAGCTAAATATATGGCAGCACCGAGTGGTGAGTATTGGCGATCGTGTGAATTGTGTATAATCGATAGTTATATTAATGTCAAAATACGTATCGAACGCAATCCGAATATTATTATTTAGTTTTGATAACCACTTAAATAGTATTTCCTACCTATTATGTATGGGCCGCAATCGGGATAGGTGAAAAGATAAAAAATTTACTTTGGGCCGCAATCGGGCGACGCCCGACTAATAATATTAACTTTACAATCGAAGCCTTTAATAGGTAGTATAATCCTATTAAAATAAAAAATAATTATATTAAAATTTTACTATACCTTTACCTAACTATGAAAAATACTAGAAATGTTACATCGTAAGACATATCTAATAGGTACAATAAGTGAATTTTAATTTAGGTTTTGATTGTTTGATTGACAATAGATCACTCCAAAGTGATTTTAGGATAAAAACACTTATACAAATGAATGATAATAACTTTTATAATACCTGTGAGATTTTTTCGTCATCAAAAAGCTCTCTTTCATTATCATAACAGGTATTTTTTGCATTAAGTCACTTCAATGTATTATCAATCAAGGTGTGCGTTTCTTTTCTAATTTTAAAACGCCAGTGTTATTTTAATGAGATATAAATAAGTATATCTAAATATTTTAAATACCTTTAAAACTATTCTGATTATGAGACTTTTTTTCCTTTATAGAACGGAAAACCGAAAATTTTTTTGAAATATTTAAGTCAGAAGGTAGTTAGAAGATAATATAATATTAAACAATTATTTTAATTATTTTTTATTCTTAAATAATGATTATTATTAGGCTTATACATTGTATATTTAATTAAATTACGTTTTAAATGTACTATAGTATTAATATTATAATAGGTACATGTTTTAAAAAATATTGAATATTTAGATGTATATTTTATTAAAAAAATCACATTAATTATGCGTTATTCAGTTGTTCATTTAATAATAGGTAGTTTCCTACCAATCTAGGTACAATTATTTAAGTGTCGTGTTAACAACTTTTTATCGTATAAATTAAATTATTCGACAAGTTATACTTTAGAATAAAATCGCGTGACAGTAACCTATTACCTATTTTATAAGTACCCACCTATAATTTACAACTATAATCAAACAATTAACTTTTTTTATTTTTCACAATTATAGGCTACCTATATACCTGTTATGTATACATGTATAATTAAATGGTATAATGCTTTATATATGTTATTATTTATTATAAACTATTTTATTACGCAATTATAATTGATTTAATTTCAATGCTATATAAATTTGTTATGATATAATTCCTAAAAAATTGGTATACTTGAATATATCTGTTAGCATCTTAGCACAGCAATAATAGACAATATGTATAATAAAACCGTATAAAATTGAATTTAAAATTAACCATAACCCAAAATTTGTGATACAGAACTAATAGAAACTTATTTTTTTGTAAGGGATCAGTCTGAACTCTGAAACGACGCTACGCTCGAAACACGATCGTATGACCGTGTCGAATATATATGTACACCGAACTATTGTTCCGGATCGGCGCGAAACATCAAATAAAAAACTGCGTCTTACATATTTAGCTTAGCAGGATGAGTCACAGTACCGGCCGGCAAACCGATTCCATGATCAACAGATCGTTAAGGGGATTGGAAGCGATGATTTTCTTTCTTTGTCTAACACACACGCAACATAGGATTATAGACGTGTTCTACTTCCAACGTACCGATTGATATAATGAAGCGATAAGAATTCTGAATACAGATTTGAATTTGTCATCAAGTCTACTTGAGATCGACTTTCCCACATTTTTGATTTTTTGATTTTTACTACTCCAAAAATTGAAATATGTCAATTTTTTAATTACTCTTTTTTAGTATAACGTTTTTCGGATTTTGGGAGAATAAAATCAGAAATAAAGGAAAGTCGATCTCAAGTAGACTTTATGACAAATTCAAATCTATATTCATAATTCTTATCGCTCCATTATATCAATCGGTACGTTGGAAATAGAACACGTCTATAATCCTATGTTGCGTGTGTGTTAGACAAAGAAAGAAAATCATCGCTTCCAATCCCCTTAACGTCATTCAGTACTCTAATTTCATATTGTAGGCTTCGGCGGCGGCGAAGACACGGTCATACTTTCGCCACACCGGGGGGCGAGACGGACAGCAATATGGTCGTAATCACCAGGTTAACTAGCCCGATCACGTTGTTCAGCATTTCAAGCAGGTTGCTACGACTTTTTTTAATGAATATTCTTGACAGTCATAATTGTATGTAACTTTATTGTAAAGCATTTGAAACTTGAGTAGGCACTCGCTAGTATTTAAACATTTTTTTCAAAATCGATGAATCAAATGTTTTAAAATACTTAATTACTTAAAAAAAAAAATTAGATAATATTAAATAATTATTTTTAAACATAATTTTCTAGTTGGTAAAGAATAATATCCAATAGGTATTATATTAAATACCTATTAATTATAACATTTTTTTCTTATCTTTACAAGATATTACACAATAAGGACTACTTCCTTTATTAAATTGTAAAATTGACTAAAGATAAAAAAAATATTGTCAACGCCTAATTCAATAATGTAAAGTAATTAAATTTTCCTTTTATCAGACTATTAAGTTATCAATTTTCACAATCGTGGGAAATCATATAATATGAAGCTCGAAAAAAATAATTACATAATTTAAATTATTTTTTACTTGATAAGTACCTAATTGAAACATCGAGTAAAAGTATTTTTGAAACTATGAGACTAGTATTTTATTAAAATCTTAAATATTTTTTGTATACCTACATTTTTTATAACATAGCATTCAGATAATTTATAATTAACTAATTATTTACTTGATTAACATCAGCTAATCTTTGGATATTTAATTGTATTGTTCAATCATAATTAATAATTTAAGAGAGTTAATGTATTATTATTTTTTGAAATTGAGAAATTCGTGGCTTTAAAATATATCGTGTGTTTTAATTAGTTCTGATATACATATCAACAAATTTGAATCAACTTTTGTGATGTATGTAAATATCATAAGTAAACGTCATTTTTGCATGTATAGTGTATAAGTTACTACCTACATGACTATTCATTATTAAAATCAATATAACATTTACAACTGTCTGCTGTATAATTATATAGTTCAATATTTTTTGTATACAGTATGGTTTATTGTTTTAAAATACGTCTAACTATATGTAAATGTATTTTCTTGCATAACTATTTTTTTCTGCCCAATTGTACTCTATTTTATATTTGAATGGCTACCTATAATATAATATTCATAGGAAATAAATGGACCGGATTAATAATTCACTTTAATTAACATTATTTTTCTTTGGTTTTTATTTTCTTAAAACCAATGAAGCTCTTCTAGTATATTGTTTATAAAATACAAACATAATAACAGGTGATAATGAATATTTTGATAATACAATAAAACGAACAAAAGTTATTTTATTTTTTTTTTTACAAATAAGTCAGGACCGAAAAGGTTAATGACAGCTTAAACTAAATAGATGAGTTATAGAAGATTTCGAACGTGCCTCATTATTGTGTACGTCTAAAATCACCATGTGGAAGTATTTAATTAATTAAAAACTTAAAAAGTCAATACATCAACGTACGTACCTACGACCGTAAATAAGTAGTTCGTGGTATAAATGGCTTAACATTAGGTACTCTAGCTAAATATTGTGAAGGTTTCATTATATATCAATAAAAAATAATAATACCTAACTATAATTGTCATAATGTCGTAATAACGAAAAACGTAAAATTTCATTGATAAATACGTTTTGTATTGTAACAAAAACAGAATGAGCGTTCCTATTCTACTAATAGTGCTAAAATTTTAACTTGCGAATGTTCGTTAATTCTCCAAAAAAAAAAATCGGGAACCGATAGTTTTGGACAATCACCAATCGGGACATCGTTTAATACCACACAAACTATTTCAATTATTAAAAAGCGGGTAAGTGAGTATCGCTCTGCTGTACATTAGGGGATGAGGTGAACGTGGACTTCGGACTAAGGTAGGTTAAATTTAAATGCAATGATGGGTATCATTGTATACGAAAAACGATTCTAAACGGAGATGATTTGTCAGTCAAAAATATATTATATTTAAATATTGTCATTTATTCTATTTTGAATCAAATTCAAACATTTAAGTAAAATTTCAAGATCTTACGTCAAGTAATTTTTTAAAAATAACAAAAATCGAAAATTATTTTTTAGTAAAACGTTATTTTACACGTGTATTTTTGATTTCAAATTAAAATTAAAACTTTAAACACTCGTAACATTTTTTAAATTGAATAATCCTCAAAGTTTTTTATAATTATTCTAAGCTTAACTTATGGACAGCATAGTATTAAATTTTCAACTCTTAGCTTTTAATAATAAAATATTTATAAATTTTTAACTACCAAATAGTGAAAAATATTCATGATTTTGACGAATTTTTGTCAATATTTGATTGAACTTCAAATGCTAATAAAAAAAAATTGTGCCTATGTATTTTTATAATTATTGAATGAGAGTTAGAACAAGTTATGGGGACCCTTCAAATAAATTTTCAAGTAATTTGTCCCAGCTAAATTTATTTTATCAACATTTATAAAAAAAAAAATTTTAAAAAATTGATCATTTCAAATGCCTATAAATAGCTTAAAAAAAGTCAAAATATTTTGAAAATCAAATCACGTAAAGAAAATGGCAATCTTAATAACTGGTAAAATTTTCAAGTATTTACGACTTATACTATTTGAATAACAACAAATATCAAAAATCGTTTTAGGCTAAACCGTTATTTAACGCGGTTTTGTAAAAATTTAAATTTCAAACACTTCTAAAAATTTTTTGTCTGAATCCGGTAGAGTTTTTTTTACGGATATTTGAAGAAAAATTTATGGAAAACCTTGTACCAAAATTTTAAAACTCAGTTATAAAAGAAAAAATTTTTACGATTTTTCAACCACAAAATTACTTGCAAATTTTCGCAATTTTGACATATTTCGTATAAATTCGAACTTTAAGCACTTACCAAAAAAAATTGTGACTAACAATTTCGGATTTTTTTTTTTTATCACTTTAAGAAAAACTTATAAGAAACCATGTATTAAATTTTTAAGATTTTCCGGTCGGCCAAAAAATTTTTACCGTTATTTAAAAAAAAAATACTTAGAAAAATTTAAAATTTCAATTTTCTATAAATAGCTCAAAAAAAGTCAAAATTCTTTGAACTGTGTATGGAGAACGCTAATATAAACATTTGGTGAAAATTTCAAGTATTTACATCGATTAGTTTTTGAGTTAGCAAAATAAAATTTCGATTTTGACGAAAACCGGTTTTGCGTAAAAAAATCCCGTTTTTCCCTCATTTTTTTAGGGTTTTTCCCGACTCATTTAAAAAATATTGAAAATTTTTAACTTTTGACCCCCCCCCCCCTAAAGTACCAACTAGATTCGATTTCCTTTTCAAAGAGTGGCTGAAGTCAAAAATCGAAGCATTTTTATTGCCCTAAATGTTGTTGACAGACACAAAAACAAAAAAAAAAAAACACACATCATTGTAAAATCAATACATTCATCATCACTCCGTTCAGAATCTAAAAATGAAATTTGGAAGGCCGATAACTAAGAACTGCGTAGGTACAAATTTGATTGACAATTAAAAATTAAACATTTATTGTTATTAAAACAAATTATCGTAAAAATAATTCAATAAATAAGATTTTATAATTTTAATAAATAATAATACTACCTATAGTACTAACATAATCAAAAATAATTAAATATATATAATGATAATAAAATATGTAGGTATAGTAGAATAGATAATACTTAGATTGAAATAAAAGTTGATCCTAATGTTTTCAAATATTCAATTCATTTCAATCATTTTGTGATTTTGATTAAATATGATGAAATGATTATTGGTGTACAGTTCTAAACGGTAATATGATTTTAATATGTGTGCTTTATTGACATATATCAGTGTGCGCGGTATTAGATAGTTTGATTTTGGAAAAGCTGTGTGGAATTGATGTATAAAAATGTGCATATTTGAACGACGACCTTTTTTTGATTGTGTGTCGTGTGTGGTTATGACGACCGCCAACAACCAACAACCCAAGACTCGAAAAGGCCAAAACGCCGTGAATTTCAGAGTAAACATGAAGTGGAAATAAATAACAACAATAATAATAAAATACAACTCACGACACAATCAGGCGTCATTTCAATTTTATTTTTGGTACGCATAAATATTAAACAGGGCACTATTTATTTATTTTTCGACATATTTGACATTATTGTGATGTGGCCGAGCGGGCCAAAATTTACAATTTAGAATTTTAGGTACGCAAATGTTTACCCTGGACACAATAATAGATATAGAGAAAAATTACGTTTAATCTTAAATACAAATTCATTTTAATTCCGATAAAACTCCATCAGGTGTAAAACTTGATCAGAAAAATAAAAGAATTTTAAGAATTAGAGATAAGACTATAATATCTTACCTAAGATGATGAAATATAAAATCATCCTGTAAATGTCTGTCCTGTGACATTTACAATAATTTCGTAAATACATAAATCACTAACTAACAATCAAAGTGACTATGAACGGCCATTGAACAATATCAGATACATTGATGTCAAGTTATGACAATATTATTTTATGTACATAACTAGATATACTATTACCTCGCATAGTTTATTTACCTATTTTTTTACGCAAAACATCATCACCCGTAGACGAAGAGCGCGTTCAAAGCGGTGTACCTCTACTACACAGTCACGTCATATAATAAACTATAAATAAAGTTTGAATAATATGATAAATAACGTAATTTATGATGTAGAAAAATATCATCACTATTGACGACACTATTAAATATGGGGAGAGAAAATGTTAGATTATAGCGAAACGTACGTGTGCGTTGATGGCTGATACGGTAGCCTAAAATATAGATATGTATATTGTATATAATATATAGTTTTTAGCTGGGAATCCGGGATAAACGGGATAGTATGTGCGTATTATCGTAATCACGAAAATACGAGATACTTCAGTAATTATTTTTTTACGGATGCAGATCTGTAACCAGCTTACCAGCGTAAGTATTACCATTCTGCACATGAAATAAAACCCATGAATAAGTCCGGCTCCATGATTGGTCTGTATACATTTGGAGCAAAAATTTAAATTAGGTATTACAGATTTATTATTAACTTAATATGGTGTATGTACTTGTAATATTATGATAACACACAGTCTGATATTTAATTACATTTCATAGCAGCCAATTAACAGGGGAGTAATTAATAAGGGGAGGTTGATCAATGATCATGGTATATCTAAAAAAAATCCCAGAAATCTACCTATTTAAAAATATAAAACTTTAACAGTTGTTTAACTAATGGAAAACTCAGCAATTATGTATATCTGAATATATTAAATTATTATTATTAAATATTTAAATATAGGTAATAGGTATTATTTACTTTTGAAATGAAATATAATATATTTTTATATATCTATTTCCATAATCGTATTTTAGTTGGTAGTTAATTATTTAATTTACTCATTAATTATGTACATCTTTAGTTTATTAATTTAATTACCTAGTAATAATAATATAAATAATAATTCAAGTCATTAGGTAGGTATTTGGTAATTTCATGTACTATTTACACTTTTCATACAAATCTTGAAATAGTTGATAAAGTATAGGTAATATAAATAATATGGTACTCGTTTTTATATTTTATTTTATTTTTATTATATACATAGGTACCTATTGATAAAAACAGTTTGAGTTACAGCTATTACCTATCATCAGGTATATATAGGTAAAACATTTTTTCAAGAACGTTAGATTATTGCACAGTTGGGTCTTATAAGTTACAAAGGATAATATTTTTTAATCATAGTGATTCAAATACCTAAAAATATTAATGTAAAAATTAAAATGTTGTTAACCACACGTAAATTAGTGCGCAAACAAATTTCTGGGTGAACGAACACATTTAAGTTGTATCATATAATCGTGGTTGACGTTTGTAATCAACAGTAGGTATTTTATACTCATATAACCAGTGATTGACTTGGGGGGCGCCGGAGAACCTCAACTACATGTATAATTTTAATAATATATTAATTTGTAAATAAAGATTAAATTTGCTTGTTGTAAAATAGATTTAAAAAATACTCCTAAAAAATAAAAAATATATAATAAATAATTAATAATTGATTCTAAAAATTATTTGAAAAATACCTATATTATATTATATTTTATTTACTAAAGGTAGTAAATGAATAAGGATTCCTTTACTATATTTTTTACCAAATATCAATACCTATTACATCATAAATAGGCAAGTGAAATAAAATATGTGTAGAATTAAAAAATATTTATGTGACTCACTCCCCCTGTAGTGTGCGGTCAGTTCATGTGTAAAGGCATACTAGAATAGAAGTATCTAATCTAGATTTACACTTAGCTATAGGATTCTCATGGTTATTAAATCTAGAAGCAAATATAGTTGGAAAGAAATCCCAGGATTCAAGTCACTTCCATTTCAATGTTTCATTTGTATTTCAATCTATTATAGTATAGGCAGCATTGTGCAACGATATAATATATCGTGTCGTTGTGGGCGGATGATATCACTAAATACTGCAAGTCGTGGTCGCGTATTCCTCCATCGTTTCGTGTAATTTATTGTCGATGCTTGATGTGCTAAAACTTGCCTACGCAGCTACACAATGGTACCTGTTCAATCGTCGTATTTGAAGCTCTACTAAAATATTCCGTTCGACTATCTTCACAATATAACAGTATGATGTACGTTTGCAAGTTTATTTGTACTGATACAGCTGAACACATATTTATATAGATTTATTTTATCCGAGAAGGATAAGGCATAACGAATTAGCAAATATATTTCTCAGTTTCTCACGGCCTGTGCAGGTGTGCCGATTTTAATTTGTTTGACTATAAAAGTCAGATCTTTTGTCTAAGATGGCCTAGCTAAGATGTAAATAATATGGGTTCAAAAAGTCTACGTGTAACGTGTGTATGCCCAAAATCATAAATGAAAACTAGTAAAAACTGTTTCGTGATCGAGTATAAATGCAGTGAAAGTGAATATTATATTCCGTTCACGTCAAACAAACGGCTACGATACAATATAATAATACATAATTTTATTTTGGATTTACGCATAATATTATACAACTGACTACTCGTTAAGAAAGAATTATATCTTCGATACTTAGGTATAAAAATGTATAAATCAAAATAATGACATTTGACTTAATACAAGTAACTACTCCGTTTTTATTTTTAAGTCATTGTTTATGTAGGTACATATTATAAAAATTTTAATTTCATAAATAGTATTAAATTTCGTTATACCTACATTCATGACATTGTAGTCATCGTCAATCGATGATCTTATTATATTACAATAATTTATCAATAAGTAACCATTGCAAAAAATATTAAATTATTCGTGGTATGACAATATATTTTTTCAATTTTTTAACACGGAAAACGTTTAATTTTATAATCAATTATTTATATTTTTTAATTTTTGAGTTATGTATAGAAACTTGCGGTTGGCATCAAGACGGCATATTACATTAATAATATCAGACGTTAAAGATTTTCAACATTTATGCAGACAGCGAATTCTTGATATCGTACACCAATTTTAATTTTTCACACCTTTGTTTAAGTTGTATAAGATCATTAATTATACGGTGCACCTATAATGTTTTATGACTATTATTGAATCATTAATAAAAAAAGAATCCTTTTAAAAAAAATATCGTTAAATCAAAAATAATTAAATATAAAAATGAAATGGACGTTTATTAACCGATTCATGATTATTTTAGTAAACATAACAATAACGAATTTACCGCGATAACGGCTGAACAGTTTTAGAAGGAAAAAACGACAAGCATATTAAAATAATTGCATATAAAATTTTATTTGAAACATTAACAATAACTAGTGCTATTGGGGAAAAAATAGTAGGAGATTCAAAAGTGTAAAAATAATGTGTGTAAATAACTAGAATATGTCTAAAAATGTCCAATTGATTAAGATAGAAGGGATAATTAGAAGGAATAGGTAACATTAAAACATTGGTATTTGGTATACATTAATATTTTTATAAATAATAAGACTTCGTCAGCCCTCAATTCAAGTATTCTATAATATCTTAACCTATACATGCCACTGATCGATTATATTATTATGTACCTACACAGTACACACATATTATATAAATTGTATATAACACAATCTATAATGACATGTTATAATATGATGGTCATTTTCTCGGTGAAAAAACATAATGCAATTAACATTTATCGAATACATAGCAATTTGCTGCAACTGTAACTACTCCCTAGAAAAGGTGAGTAAAAATACTGTAGAAGTAATTATTGAAATACATCGCACGAAATAATCTTCTTTTAAAAACTTATATTTTGTAGTTTTTATACCATTCTACCCTTCAATAATTATATACTCGAATGGAAGCATGCAAGTATTATGAAATATTTTTTTGCAAGAATTAAGAAACAATATAATATATTTAGAGAGTTAGAGCTATGAACCATGGCACAAGCATCATTCCTACAACTGTATAATCAGAGCAACTTATCAGATTATTCATTTGGAAACTTTATTATGAAGGAGACTTATCTATGTTTCAAAAGATAATTAAAAGAAATCTGTAAAATGTATACATTTACTAATTTACGTAAATTACATCTTTAGTTACAGTACAAACAATAATAAGAATATATTGAATAGTTTTAAGTTATTACAGTAATAGGTACATAACATACAAATTATAAAATATCAGTATATTACATAATACAATTAAAGCCAATAGGTATACACTTTTACATTGGTAAGCGTATATGTTAACTTTATAAATATTATTTTTGATCTGTAAGGGCTTGAATTAAGATATTAAGACTGTCGTCTATCATATACACTATACATATTATACATCATAATTCATGATTAATAAGCTAGTAGGAACATATTACCTTTACCATATAAAAAGTTATTAGTTATTACAATAGAATATAATCATATAAAATTATCAAAAAGCGGCTATATTGTATACAATATACATTTATATAAATTAAATATATGTCTGCATAAATTATTCAATTTTTAAATTATTTTTTTCATTATTTATTTAAATTACTTGCATACGGATTATTTAAACAAAAAATATTAAATCTTAAACTTTCTATTGAAATAATATATTATATATATTGATAAAATATGTTTCATGTTTTTTCTGCCTAAACCAGTTATAGGACTGGCTAAAGAATTCCTGATTATTTTTGGTTTATGGATACCAGAAGAGGCTATAATAATTTACTGACAGACAATGGTTAATAAAAAAAATAAGTTATTAACAAAACTATTCAAGGGAATTAATTCTCATGTTGGAACGCAAATATGTCCAGTGTTTACTTTCAAGACCATCAGTAATGACTAATGGGTATATTCTTACAAAATTTTAATCTGATGAAATAACATAATTTTATTTGCGTTTTTTTTTCCGTTCATGGATTATCACATGTGTATGTAAATGCCCGGTTGTTCGAAATGCATCGCCGCATACAGGACATTTAAATGGCTTTTCACCTAAGATATTAAAATAAACTCATAATTATCCTTAAAATATCATAAAATGTTGTTTAAAAAATATTTAAGCATACAAATTAGATATGTAAGTACAATAGAAGCCGCTTATTAGAAACACTTTGGGACCAAAGTGAAATATGTCAATTAAACGATTGTTTCTAATAAGCGATTTGTTTGATTTGTACTATGAAAAAAAAAAATGAAAAATACGCGGAAAATTTATTTATAAATGTATTTATTTAACTATGTAGTGTGTATATGTATATTATTTAAAATATTTATCGATCGAAGTTTGTTTTTTTGCGTCAAGTAACTCCATAACCATATTTTAGAACGTAAGATAAAGTAACGTCCAAAGTATAAACCTAACGACAGCAAAGATAAGATTAAATTACATTGGTTATTGCACGCATAACCGGTGTATTTGTTAACTGACCTTCGCCTAATTGTTTCAAATAACCGATGTGATGTTTCAATAATCCGATTTATTTTCAATGTTCTAATATACGGCCGGTCCGTCCTGGTACATTTTGTTTCAATAACCCGATTGTATCAATTATCCGTGTTTCTAATAAGCGGCTTCTACTGTAGTTTGATTAAAAAAATAATAACCAATTACCTGTATGCTGTCGCATGTGAACTTTCAAAGTTGAGGTGGTAGCAAATAATCCATTACATTGAGGGCACTCGGCTCTTTTCATCTTACCTGAATGAGTAATTATATGATATTCAAGTGAACTCTTAGTGGCGAATGCTTTATTACAATCTGGTTGGTCGCATTTATATGGTTTGTCACCAGTGTGTATTCTTTCATGTCTTTCGAGATCAGCATTCTTTTTAAATATTTTTTCACAGAACTGACACACTTTTGGCGATGGTTTTTGTGTCTAATTTAAAAAAGAAATTTAAAGAAATTGTTAAAATTAGTATGGTAAAATAGTATTTATAACTTACAATACTAATGGTTTTTTCTGCTGAATTAGTAGCTATATTTGGTACATATAAAACTTTTGGTTCAGCTTTACTACTTGCATGATTTATAGTTTTCTTAACTTCATTACTATTACTATTCTTCTTTTTCAAATTAAATGTGCGCACATTTTTTTTTTTTGGTCTAAAATTTAATTATATATTTAAATAAAACATTATTAAATAATAATACTATTATATAACTTATAAGCTTACACAATCTTTTGTGAATCCAATTTAGACATTTTATCACCACATTTTTTTTTTCTTAAAGGAAGCTATTTAACAAGACATAGAGTTAAGTATACATGTAAATCTTATATATCTATCTAATAAATATACTACCTTTTTAGTGGTTTCTTTTAAAACACTCAATGGTATTGATTCATTTTCTGTAGAAGTCATCTCAGGTCCCATCTCCTGAAATATAAAAAATATATAATATTAATAGTTACTTACTTCCAAAAAAAAAAAAATTTTAAAGTTTAAAAAATTGTATTACTAAGTAAATAAATATTCCAACAGATAAAGTGTTAGTTTTTAATTTTTGTTTGGTACACTATAAAAGTTTCTATATTTTTTATACTTTTTACAGATTGGATGAAATTCATAGAAGGAACTTGAATTTATCAACTATAGAAAGACTTAAAATTTCTACAATATTATGAATTTTCTTACTACCTAAACTTTAATTAAAAACTTATTAGCCAATAAAAACTGATACTAAAATTATTTCTTAAATTCAGACAGGATATATTACAAGTAATATCAATAATTTCTATTCCAACATAAATTATTTAAAAGTATGAAAATTAAACAATGCTTAGGTATTGTTAATTTATACTATAAACATCTAATAAATATGCTACCTCTTTAATGGTATCTTTTACTACACTAAATAATATTGATTCATTTTCAATAGCAGTTATTACAGGTTCTATACTCTGTAATATAAAAAATATATAGGTAGTATTAAAATACTTAAAATAATATGTATAATAGTAAAATATAGAAAAATTGTATTAATATCAAGTAAATATAAATTCAAATGTGCAAGGTTAAAATAACTTTATACTTTTATTTATTTAAATAAAAGTAAGAATTTAAAAAAGAAATTTGAGTTCAAAAAATGAGTACTCAACATTTATACAATATACACATCATTTTCCTATTACATTGAATTCTATCGAGAGCTAATTAATCAATATAAACTAGGACCCATCTCTCAAATTATGACAGTATTGAATATAATAGCATATGTTATATTATGTAAAATAAATAATTTATTTGTTGGTATTACTCATTTAATAGTATATAAATTAACTAATGCTTAAAAACTTAAATTTATATTGTACATATTTTATAAATATATTGCCTACTTTTATTGTTGTTTCTTCTACAACATTTAAAGCTAATGATACATTTTCAGTAGTAGTTGTTACTAATTCTGTTTCCTGTAACATAAAAACTCACAACATTATAATAACTAATAAAAACTAGAATCCATTTTCCAAATTATGACTATACAGGGTGTAACAGGACTATTGAACAGATATAGTAACATTTTTAATGGAATTTTGTCAAATAGTCTTGTTACACCTTGTATATATGACGTTAGTAGTTAGTACATTACCGCCCTGTTTTATGAACAATCATTAAATATTTAATGAATCAATAGTGAGCTAATGGTCCCTTAAACATAATTTTGTAGACCATGTTTGATCCATTAAATTATATTGAACAATACAATTTTTATACAACCTAGCATTAGTGTTTTTGTTAACTATTCTATTATATTTCTCAATACAACATATTTAAAATGGGAAACACAACACCAATACACCAATTTTTTAAAACCATCGATATTGATATTATGTTAAGTTAAAATTGCATACATAAAAAAAAAATGTAATTGCCTTAATTAAGTTCAGTTAACAGCCATACAATAAGTAATGTAAATATAAATACTAATGTAGGCTAATGATCTAGCTGTTGAAACCTTTATACCTAATAAAAAAAAAGGGTTTTTTTAAACTCATTGAATGACAACCCAAAATCATTTAAATAAGTGGTGAGTAAATATTTACTAAGTGGTTTTCCTTACTAAAAATACAAACGTGAAAAGAAAAATTTTTAAATTATAATTGAAAAAACAGAAAATGTATAAAAATTAATATGGACAAATAAAAATTGATTGAAGTATCTTCTATAAATTATTTTAAGAATTGAAACTTAACATTTTAATAGGTAAGATAAATTATATTTTATTATCACCTTGGTCTGACTAAGTGATGATTATTCAGTGAGTCAGTACATGTTATTTTATACATATTAAATAGATTAATTATAATTTAACATAATTAATATAGAACACTATCATAGTTTTATTATAGTGGTTATTAAATATAAAAAAACTTTAAATTCAAATATTATACATTTAGTGCTTTTGTCTATGGTGTTAATGAATTCAGTCATATTCTTTAAAATAAATTAAATGATGAATACAAAAATACTAATGATCAGAACTATACAAATTAATTAATTTTTCTTGATTAAATCGATGTTCTCGATTTCATTTTCAATATAGACCAAACAATTATAAAATATTTAACCGTTATCAATTATTTTACATCATTTAAATAATATTACAGTTATCTTAAGTTAAAAAAAAGCTTTAACCTTGCGTAAGGGGTAATTTATTACCCCATATTTTATATTTCATTGACATAAAACAATATGTAAGTAAAAAAAAAAATAATTCGACAAATTTTTATCCAGTATGAGAGGGTAGAAGGTTAAGTGCCTACTACTACCTTATTATCTATTCTATGCATAAGGATACAAATATTCAAAAAATAAATACTTGGGTTTGGACAATAGCATTTTCGATTGTTGATTGATCTTGTTTATTCTTCATAATAATATAATCTTGACCTATAGAACCAAATTAATAATCAATTAATATTTTTAGCTATGATAGGCCATAAACAATATTATACCTCTTTTGATTACTATAAATTAATATGAATTAACAATTTGAACTTAAAAATCAATAAAAAATTGTTTAGAAAGAATTGATGAAAAAAAATAGTTGATATTACGAAAAAATTTACTTATTATCATATTTATAGAGAAAAATATAAACTATAGTCTAATTTAACTATGAATAAATTATAGTAAGAATCGGGTACATAGATGTGCTATGTTACTTATGTGTTGATTTCTTCTTATTACTGCATAAGTGACATAACATGGTTAATTTTATTTTCAGATGAATCCATTTTATATTTTCATTAGAATAAATTTAACTTAATCAAACTTAAAAGTAAGAATATTACTTAGGGCTTCACATAGGCTTTTTTAATATTTTAATGATAAAACAAATTATGAGCATTTAAAATTTCAAAATGATAATATTTGTACTTATAAATTTAAAAGTAACTAAACAAATTACCATATTTTTTTATTTTAATTTAAATAATGATACTAAATATTTTACATTTTAAAGCTTTATAAAAAATATTTATATATATATATATAATAAAAATGTAATACCATCTGAAAGAGAAAATGTCAAGTTTTCAATGTCAATGTGATCACTAGTTTTTATACTAGAAATCGGGCTTAAAATTTGATCAAAATGTTCACTTTCAATTAGATTTAATCCAAATTCACATTGAGTAGT
The DNA here is from genome assembly GCA_020882235.1 of Schizaphis graminum. Lineage (NCBI taxonomy): Eukaryota > Metazoa > Arthropoda > Insecta > Hemiptera > Aphididae > Schizaphis > Schizaphis graminum. Next base: position 94,108,559 of record CM037032.1, read on the forward strand.
AATTGAATCATTGCAATCCCTAAAAAATTAGTAACATTAAATGCATTAGAACATTTTTTAAACCAATATATTTAAAATTGTAATTACTTTAATTCTGTATTATTATCACCACTTTGCAATTCATGAGCTACTTCTTCAAGCCATTGTTCTAATTTTGAGGGATCTAAACATAAATATCATATAAATAATTAAATAAATGTAAAAAAGCAAATAAAATACATACTATTTGATAAATTACTGCAAAATATTTTTTTTATGAATAAAAATCAATTGTCCATTAATGTACTTAGTAATTCATTCTATTTGATACAGGAATTGTGAAATACATTCTAGCCTAGAAGTTTTAAGTATATTTCAAATGGTAATTAGAATAAAATTTACCAGGAAATCATAAAATAATGTATTTGCAATACTGTCATTGAAAAATGCAGATGGAAATATTGCATTTTATAGATTTTTTTTTAGTAGTGTGTAAAATTATTTTTCATGAGTTTCTTTCTTGAAAGATTTTTATCCTGCAGTTAATTTAAAATATTTTCAATATAAAGATACCTTAATAATGTAAATATCTTATATCTATTAAAAAAGTTGTGGAGGTACTTTTTACAATTTTCGAAATAGAATAATATTTAAACAAAAATAGTCATGATATCCTCAAAAATTATGATTAAAAAAATTAACTCATTCAATTTAACTGTATATATTATGCATATTAAAGTTCAAGAACAAAACATGTACAAGGCGTTTACATTTAAAAAAATATTTTCTTATTAAAAAACTAAGTACGATTATTTTTTTTTACCTTTAATTAAATGTATAGTTTCATCATTAACTGTTTCCATATTCTTTGTTAAATAATTTTGAACAGTTTTATCTAAGTCTTTAGTTTTTAATCCATGGTAAACATTCATATGTTTACTAAGAGCATTGATACTGTTGTAAACACAAGAACACATAGAACATTTATGAATTCTTGTTGCTTCTTTTGTAACAGCATGACATTTTTTCATATGATTAATTAAATGGCCTACAAAATATCCAATGATGATTTTTATTTATTATCTAAACATTCTAAACAATGTATTAAATCTAAAATAAATTCATACTGTTTAATAACCTTTTTGACAAAAACTCATTTCACAGAATTCACATCTAAATGGTCGTATTCCTTTATGTTTCAACAGATGTCTATTTAATGAATTTTGTTGAGTAAAGTATCTTGAACAAGAAGAGCACTACAAAAAAAAAATCCTATAAATTTCCAAAATAACAATCACATTGTCATAAGTTAATAAACAACTAACTTCAAATGGTTTTTCTCCGGTATGTGTTCTCATATGACGAAGTAAAAGATTTGACTTATTAAATGACCATTCACAATGATCACACTTAAATCTTTTAACTTTATTGCTTGTTTTATGTAATCTTTTTAATTTTGAAGTAACTTTATGATATTTTTTCAACACTGAATCAAACTAAAATTAAAAATAAAGAATTGGTAATTAAATTTTACCTCAATTAATTGATCAGCAACATTTAAATACCTAATTTAAAAAATTTAATTATTTAAATATTGAAATATTATTTATAATAAACTAATATTAAAAATACCTACTTACTACCTTAATATCTTGAACTAAGAAAATAAATATAAACTTCATTTTAGTATGTAATAACTAAGTATTTCTTTTTAATGGATAATTTTATTTTTAAAATTGCAATCTTTTTGCCTCGTGATCAATTAAATTATTATACATAATAAATAATAAATCCAGCTTACTTTTCTATGTTCCTTTATGTGCATTTTGTATTCTGATATAGTTGAAAACGACTTATTACAAACTGTACAAGTTTTAATACAAGCAACAGATGTTCCTTCATCAGGATTAATTATATATTCTTGCATACAATTTTCTTTATGAATGTCCAACCGGTACTAAAATAAAAATGTAATTTTATGGAATCATAAAACATAAAAAAAAACCACTGTTGAATATACAAACAAATATAAAGCATTTGCTTATTTATTAGCTGAAATATAGTAATGAATGTGATTTATGGAAGACAATTAGATAATATACTCATTTCAAAGTTTTAAGTTCAAACCAACTTAATACTATTTTATTTTACTTATTATATATATTTTGAAAACCACAGATTGAGTAACATTTGTACTTTTAATTTTTGATATTTATTTTTTAATCATCATTAAGAAAGTACCTATAGAAAACCTATAAAAATAATAGTAATAGTACATTGATAATAAAAACGACATATTTATTACATTGTGTAATGAATTTCCAGCATAGGGCTTAGGTCTAAGATTTCTAAGAAATTATTCACCATTAAAATAAACAGAAATCACTGAATATTATATTTATAAACAAAAACAAATAAACTATAATTAAGTACCTGATTATCAAATATTTTATCACAAATATTGCATGTAATCAATTCTTCAGTTTTATGGATTTTTAAGTGAGCCTTAAAGCTAGCTATGCGTTTAAATTCTTTTTTACATTTTGGACATTTCAAATTACTTGTTGAATGAGAAGCAATGTGAAGTAAATAGTTATTCTGTAAATATAAAATAACATAATATACATAAATACATTTTAAATTATATCAAGCAATTTATATAAAATTATTATAACTTACATTATAATTAAATGATTTTAAACATTTCAAACATTTAAATGGCTTATCATTTAAATGTTCTAGTTTATGTTTCTTATAATTTTTCCAGTTGTAAAATTCATGTAAACATAAATCACAAACAAAATGACCCTAAATAAATTATAATAATTACTCATCTTGACTTAAATAAATAATTAATAATGCTTATTTATACCTAAATAATTCATCAAAAGCTAACTTACATTAGTATCAACAGGACTTTTAGCAACATCATCTAAAATTTTAATAGCAGTTGAATAAGTGTAATTCCCACTAGTTATATCAGTGTTGATTGTAACTTGCAAATGTTCTTTCAAGTTATTACTGTCATTAGTGGTTTTCATTATATCCAAATTGGTTTTATTTACTGTAAAGATATAAATTTCTGTAAAACTACATTTCAAAAAAAAAAAATGTATTAAATAAATAAACTTATTACGATCTGAATAAATATCTTGAAAATGATCATCAGAATTCATAGTAAAATTAATATTTTCAATTGCTGATTTATCAGAATCAACATTATTTGAAATATTCTGGATATCATTTATTTGTCCGTTAGAGTCAATTTGTTGGAATGTAATCAACTAAAAAAAAAGAAAATCATATTAATATTAAATAATACACAAAAATTGAAATCAAAATTATTTACTTCTGTGCCATTTACAAACAATGGTTGTTCATTAGTCTCTATCAAGAATGTTTGTCCCAATAACAAATCATTTAATGGAGTCATAGTACTAATATTTTGACAATGAACTGGGTCTAAAACTAAATAATAATTAATAATGAATATAATATTTCATAAACAGCAAATTACATAAATACATTTTTAGAATTAAACATTTAACTACAAAAAATTATTATTTATACCTATTAAACAATCAAACATTTTATTTTTATATATATTAAGATAAAAATAATTATAAACAATTATTAATTTGCATTATAAATAACAGATTTGGTTAGTAATAAAAATCAGCAATCACAATCTTTAAATACCTACTTAACAGTCAAATTTACATAATTGTGACTCCAAAAATTCAAATTACTTGATAAAAAATATTACAATGTTTGTTGCACTGGTAGTATAAAATATAAGACTGTATTAAACATAAGAGGTTTTAACAATAACATGTTAAATGTTAGTTTTTTATTTTTCCTCAAATCTATGTTATTGTTTCAAGTACATTATCAACACTTAATCCAAATATTTGGATACTTACTCATATCTGTACACTCGTCAGATAATTGTTCGGGATGAGAGACCAATGAATGATCAGCATAAGATAAGGTAATAAATTCTGAATTGGTATTTTCTAACATAATATTTAATTGATCATCCATGTTCAAATATCTGTTGAAAATAATAATATAAGGTAAACCATATATATTTGAGACAAGGAAAGCAAAAATAAGTAGGTAGATCGATTTAATGGTATACTTACTTTCTGGGTATTCTTTACAATAGCATAATATAAAATGAATTATTAACACGAATAACCAATGTTTATTCTATCCAACTAAAATATAATATATTTACTATGTAACTTTACATTAAATTGTATTGCATTAATAATGCATATTAATTGTATGCTCATAATTTTTTTTAAAACTGAAATATTGTGAATATTACAATAAAATCAATAGGAACCCAAAACGTTAGTATTTTCTAATGATCTATAGTTATATAATTCCATTGAGCTGAGAGATGTAGAAAAATAGAAAATTATAAAATTGGTAATATAATATATATATAATATATATGTATATAGCATTATGTTTATGTAAATAAACCTATAAACTGAATTATTGCACTATTGTAGTTTCGTTATCATGTTCAGTGTACACATTCCACTAACACTGATATTAAGAAACGTGAGTTTTCACTCAAACGGTGGATAGATAGCGCGAAATACTCAAATCATTAGATCTGTAATCTGTTCGGCATGTTCTATCCATAATATTTACGAATATGATATTATTAGAGTTATAAAATAATATGTAATAAAATAATAATTAGCCACCTATTTAAGTAATATTACTATTTTTGTTTTTCAATACACACAAATCCGATATCGTTAAATCATTTCGACTGATTTTATCCGCCTGGCGGCCACAGTAATTCTTCACTGAATAAGGAAACTAAGGCAAGTAGGTACTAATATTAGTTGGGCGTAAAATTATTATAAGAAAATAATTTTAGTATTTTTCATAGACATTTATTAATATTGTTAATATTGTCAAATTGTCAAATCTAGCTAACTATGTGGCGTATATTATTATGTTTTTTTCATAAATAAAGACAACGTATAGTTCAAACCTAGATGTCGCAACTGATATTGTTATGTTTGATTCACAGCAAAATTATTTTTATGGTAATGGGACATTTGGTATGGTTTCGTACGATCGGTAATCAATTTAAAAATTATTGATCTAAAACCACACGCGTTTCGCGTTTGTCGTAAATGGAAAACGACGCCTTGTAATCGTTTTTTATTAATAAGTGAAAATATCGTAAAAACTAATGAATTACCTTAAAAGGTACCTATGTCCTATGTGTTAGCCGTTGGGCGTTGGTCATCGTTAAATAAATTTAATATGAGTTTTCACGAGCTGCGCGTAATGTATTTTAAAATTAAAAATGTTGAAAAAAGTTCTTAATTTAATATGCGCCTATACAATTTTGTAATCTCACGGTCCAAAATAGTAAAAAATCCAAAACGATATTCGTTGAAAATAATAGTATCCAGTGATACACGACTGTGTACGGTTCTTATCGCCTCGATAAAATCGACTTTTAAGTCTGAATACCATTCTTGTATATACATATATTGAAGAGCTTATAATAATACTTAAACTTTTTTTTAGTTTCATTAATATAATTATAAGCTGACCATTGAAAAAAATCATCGTTGCACAGTTGTACAGCACATCTAATTTTGTGCAGCATTAATTCCAACCCTAATGATGGCTATAGCCCTGTAGCCTGTTGGTTAATCTATGATTTGCACGTCCTTTGAAAGATATTTTCATTATTTATTTAAGTATTGCTATTTACTATAAACATTTTCAAAGAAGTATTCACGGATCGTTTGAGATATTATTTTATTACATATACCTAATTCTAACATTTTTTATGGCCCTTATTGGCCTTATTTGTTTGTTCAATGTGTTGTACAAACATTAACTTTTGATGATTCGCTAACTTAAGTCTAGTTTTTTTGTAATGTATAAAAAATACTTTTAAAAAAGTGATTATGTACATTGTACATATATAGGTATAATTATAAAATAAATTATAACTAATATTAAATGTATAAATTGAATGGTTCTTTTTAATGAATTAGCATTTAAAGTTGAGATGAGTGAAGTAGTGCAAAATATCGTTTATGCCACTTAATTCCTCTTAAATAAATTTAAAATTCACAAATAAAAAAAACTAACGCTAGATATATTGTTTTAATAAAAATGCATCATTTTCATAAATAAGTCATCGTTTCAAATAAAGACAATATTAAGGGGGTACACACGAATTGCGTACCAAAACAGGTAGGTAAACATACCTTTTTGAACGAATTGCGTCCCGGACGCAATTCGTGTTACCTTTTCATTTACGGTTGATTATTGTAAGGGGTTCTTAAAGTGTTATTGCCATAATAAAGATATGTCAAGTTATATAAAAAAATGTAAATTTAATAATTGTAAAAATATAATAATATCATAATAATATAAATTATAAGTCATAATAACATACTTATTTATAAAAAAAAAATTAAAATTGAATTGTAAAAATATAATTATATCATTTAAATATATAAAATAATAAATGACTGTTTAATAAAGTAATACAATAATATTTTTATCGAAAATATCTATAAGGATAGAGCTACACACGGCGTATTCCACCTCGTTGTCCATCGAACTAAAAAGCATTGGTTTATTTTTAATAAACGCCGCGGAATACGTAGCGTTTGAAACGCGGCAAATACGCCATATATAGCTCCGGCCCAAAAGTACAAACCACTAAAAATAAGGTTTCATTTAACATTATTATGTTAATGATAAATATTTAATTATTATTATTGGTTTTTTTTTTTTTAATTTAAAAATATCAAAATCAAAAATAAATTTGGAAACCACTGGAAAGCTCAAAAAAAATGTTAACTTAAAAGGTTCAAAAAGGTTCGTCTACCTGTTTGGTACGCAATTCGTGTGCACCGATATTAAGGGTAGTACACTAATACAAATGTTAAAATAAAAATCTCATACCTATGTATAATAACAATAGTTATCTTATATTTTTCAAAAACAATATTTCAAGAAAAGAATTAATACATTTCAAAATAATACGAAAAATTAATAGTTTTTATTGATTAACAAATAATGAAATAATCCGATAATCGCTTATAGTATAATACAATTTGTACGGTATTATATCATTGTATTATGTGACCATTAAAATTTAATGATTAAAAATTAAAATTAAAACTTCATTATAGTAGTAAAATAGACAATGGCCATATTACTAACAATTTTAACTATATGAACATGGTGCTACATCCCTTTATCCAATAGATTACATGAAAAAAATGAAGGAAATCCATAATTTTATCTATAGATAACTATCTATACAAACTATTATAGGCTAATTTGGAGGCTTAATTTAATTTTAGAGAGTTTTTGAAATCATCTTCCCTGCGCCATTATATTTTTTTAACACTTTTAAAATGATATACTTTAAAAAAAGGTTGGTACTTGTCTTTTTTATAAAACTAATAATAATTGTACGTAAATAAATAAACAATCATAGAATTGTTTACGGTTTGCAAAACCCGTGAAACGCAACAAACTGTTTATTGCTTATACTTATAATAGTTAGGTATTAGGTACTTAAATGTTCTCTACTTATTTATAGAAAACTACACGTGCCGTACAAGTTAGTAGGTAGTCACCATATATGGGAGTGTGAATTGAGGATATTAAAGTAGTATATAGACATATGGTACATGTAACATGTTGTACTTTAACTATGTTTAGGCCGGACGGCCGTCAATTATCGCATTGCGGTGCAGAATTCTGTAAACTTAAACTTTGTAAAACTTAATCATCTCGAATATTTATTATGTCTGTACTACCGAGGCTGTTGTGTTATTGGAGTTAAGTAGCATTTTTTTATTTAAAATTTAAAAAAAAATTTATAAAGCATCATAAATATATTTATGACATTTTTAAGAAAGGCAATTTTTCAATATCCTAAAAGACTTTTGACAAAGCGTCATTAAGTCAACCATTTACCGAAAATCGTCTACAAATTGTTATGAGTTTATGGCTATACTTAGTACCATACTCCATAGGCGTTAACTAGGGAAAGAGGGCAAGCGGAGGCCATTGCCCCCTAGAATAAATGAAGAGTAATATAATAATAATCAATAATATATTAATATGTAACTATATTTTCCTCCTAATCAATTTCCTATATTTTTGCTCCCACCCCTAATAAATTTCCAAGTTACGTTCATGCTAGTTTCGTACATAATAATTTTTAAAATAATATTTTCTGTTATGACAAGCACCCGGTATATAATATAATATATTATATTATATTATGTATATTATACATAATATTAAGTATGTAAAACGATGTTATCGTAATAATTTTCATCTCTAGCTAACAGTATAAATCCGTAAAAACTTCTACATCAGTCAGTGTAGGCATAGCATGTATATTGTATAGGTATATTCTATATCGTCATATACATACATATTATACACATTAATTTTTTAGCTCCATGAATTAATTTAAGTTATCGCCAAGCAGCGAGACTACTATATATTTTACTATAAACCCGTACTATTATTGAACTCTTTCTTTGTGATTACTGCTTAGTGTTGTGATTTATTTTAGTTATTTATTATATGTCCAACATTTTTAATAATTATGATTATACTTTTTAAAAGAGATACATTTTTATTTTTATTTTATTTTTTCTGTGATAGCTTATATTTTTTATAAATTAAAAATAATAAAAATTGATTAATTTGAAAATTTCATATAACATGCTCCATCTAAAATTGAAGTTTGTGCACGCCGTATGCATGAGTATTATGAACTACTTATTTAATATAATATTAATATTCTTTAGCAATAATGAAAAAATAGCTTTCGTCAACTATAATAGTTCAATATGACAATATGCCAACGCTAAAGACTGTAAAGAGTGGCAATACCCACCCACAGCCAATTTACTGCCAAACTATCGAATATCGATGACCCCATGAGTATATATTATTAATTTATAAATAACGGTTGAAGGTATCCAAAATATTTATCATAAATATAAAATAAAACTATTTTTAAAGTTGTTTACCATATAGTTATATACTATAATAATTAATGTATTGTATCATAATACATGGACGGATAGGCCTACCAGGAAATCGGGCATTTCCCGGTGGGCCCCCTCTTCGTATTTCGGTAATGGAGCCCTTTTTAGACTATTTTATTTCATGTGGGGGCTCCTTTTTAAAATTTCCCGGCAGGCCAAAAATGACCTATCCGCCCATGTCATGATATATTAGTATTGGTGTTACGTGTGAGTTATACTGAATCTAAAAAATAATTAAGCTGTAAGCAAGTAAAAACGTGTTTCTTCTAATATTTTTCTTTTTTTTATGTTATTTGAAGTTATTTTAATTTAGAACATTTAAAAAAAATATAATATATGATAATATGTCCTATACTTAAGTACCTATTTAGAGTTTTCATAATAATTATTGATTGGAGTGGAGTGGTTGAATAAAGGTTTCCCGCAAAATGTAGCTAAACGCTTAAACTTTAAATACTTATACTCGTAAAACATATTATAATGTGTTATAGTTCAAAATTCAATTTTTTTTTATTTATAATACTAAGAAAAACGTAAGTAATTAAAATAATTATGAATAATTTTATAATGCCCTAATTTATTTAAAAAAAATTGTTTCGAAAACCTTAATGCTTTTTGATATAATAACAATTAAACCAGTAAACCACCATGTACATCCTATCTTATACATACCTACTGCCACTACATTATGTGATAACATAATATAACGATATTTAATACCATTATATGTTATATCGATATTTATCAATATTTCAAAATAATATAAAACATTATTATTATATTTTATCTAATGCTGTAACTAATAAATATACCAGAATTAATTCAAAATAATTAATAGTTTTTACAAAAACTGGATTTTTGGCTCAAAACACAATGTTAATTTTTTACCGCATGTACGGATACATTCTAATTTATTCTATGATAATATCTCGATTACAATTAATTTTTGTGAACAGTAACTAATTTTAATAAATTGAAATCCGTTCGAAATCGTTTTTCGAAAGTGATCAGATTATGAATTGTGATTTGTTAATAATAATTAATATTAATATAATATCATATTTTGTACTATTCAGTATTCAGGACTACAAAAAAAATTTGCATTTAATTTATAAACTATAGTCGATTATGTGTAACATATTCGATTCATTGGGTCGCGTTAAATTAGAAGGTTTTTATATTATATTACATTATATTATATAGATATTATACATTTGTATTTTATACTACATCTATATAATATATGCGTGCATGACTATCCACCTGACTGTATGGTTGTTACTATAATCGAATCACCACGCAGTTTATAATACCATTGTAAACTTTATAAAAAAGTATCATTGTCTTATGTTAAAAAATTCCATTTGCTCGCGTCCGATAGATATATTATTACGTTGAATGTACATATACTCAATTGTCTTTTGAATGTATTGTTTTATGGATAATAAATTGATTAATCGATAATCTATATTATTTTTTACGTGGTAGATATATAAAGGTAGTAAATTTCACATTTATTTTAATCCTGTAATATCGTTATATAAACACAAATGAGAATTTAAAAATCGCATATAATGCACTACACCGCGGGCCCGCATTTGAATTTATCCTAAAAGTGCAATTTCTCGCCATTAACTTAGATGGCTTTGGTCCCATCCCGTTTAAGGGTAGGTATTAGCTTATTAAATATTATTTATTTAATTTATAATTATTTCCTATAATATGTAAGATTATACCTAAATCGATTAATTATAGCTATCGAAAGCGATTTCAGTACCAGAGGGTCCAAAATAGGAGGCCATTTAAGTGAAATATATTTTAGAAATCGGGAAACAATTCGAGTAACCTTTTTAAAAAAAAATTACGAGAAGCAATTATTCATGAGCGCCTTTAATAATATCAGTGGCGTAATTACGGATATATGACCCCACCCCCAAAAACATTTTTCTGTATTAACTTCTTTTTACTTTTTAGTTTAAGATATTAAATTTATTATTTTGATATTGATTGGGATATGTTGTATAAACTTTAGATTTCGTGTTTTCTATTAGGCAGTTAAACATAATGCGATAAAGTATTAAAAATATCTCGATTCTTTCGAGTACTGTTTGAGACTATCAAGCAAACTCTACAACGATATGATATGAAAAACATGAAATATTGACACACATAATTATTAAAAAAATTTTTTTTAATCTTTGTAGTTTGTGACAAGTATGATATATACCTACATAATACATATTATATTATCCCTTTTCCTATACACGCCCACAAAATAGTCCTAGTTTTACCTCTGAATAACATTATAATTCACCTAAAACATGGCGTTATGTTATTTAATTTTTGACTCGCGTACAGAATGGTACGGAGAAATACCAGCAGGAAGCTGCGTTCTTGTATAATAATAATGTATACTGATTTTTGCACGTGTATTTTTTTTTTAATGCACCCATTATGACGGACTAATCGATAAGACATAACCACATAACGTATAATAGTTATATTGTATTATTAACGTGACAGAAAACAACGGATATATTGATAATTGATATTATATTTGTACGGCGTTAACGCGCGTCGCGCGTATAGGTACAATACAATATTAAAAATTATCGTTATTATAAGAACGTGCGCGCGTTCGCTTGCCGAGTTCCTTGACCCACCGATGAAGCGGGTCGGCGGCGGGCCTGTTTTCTTGGGAGACGAGTCATCAGCGGCGGCTCGTTGGTCTTTGGTGTATGGTGTATGCATGTTTGTATGTATGTATGTGTGTATGTATGTATGTGTGTGTGTTCGTACTCGTATAATATAATATAATAATATGTATAATATAGTCAGTGGTTCGTCTGGCCGCCGGTTCAACGTCCGGAAACAGTGAAAGTGGTCCAGTTCGAACACGCCGCTGGGTGTTCCGGGGGTCGATGAACCGTAGCCATGCTCGCGACCGACGACGTATACAAACACGCGGGCGGCACACGTATTTTAGTGCACTAGGACACGACGAATCACATGCACACACACACACACTACACATACGTGTACTCCTTCCCCCCCTTTGCCCCGTTAAACCCTCTCCTCGATAACATAATGTTATAATAACGCTGCAGTCATCGGTAAACGACGTGTGTCATGTGTGTGTATGATCTACATATTTGACTTGAATGTGTATTTTTTAACTGTTTCTTTTCGTTGCCGCTCTCCCCCTCCCTACGTCCTGCGGTAAGGGCACTGAGTCAAGGTTCATAGCGTCTATTATTATTATTACTATTATTATTACGTTATGCGTATTTCCGTCGTTCGTTTTGGGATATTTATTATGTCAACTACAATACGATTATTAGATATATTGTATAATATAATTTATAAATTATATCATTATAATATATAATAGGTATGTGTTTATTATTGCTATAGCATTAATATTATGTAATATGTGTAGAAAATTTCTATAATGTAACACTTGGGTTAGTTTAGGTTCCTTTTTTTTCAATTTTATTTTGGTTTCAATCTTCAACAATGAAGTCATAAGCTAGGAAAAAAATTTACATTTCATATTTAACATTATAATTAGAATGTATATGCATCATAATAATCATACATTGAAAGGTACTTTGGTAACAACTAACAATAATCAAAAAAATAGTATTATATTCATGATTATAAATTTGGTTGTACAGCTAGGTTAGTTTTTCGAGGAAAGGCATTAATAAATTAAAGTTGTTTAATGAAAAGATAACTTCTAGATTCGCTAGCTGAGAGAAGACTTTTACTCTCCTACTAAGTATGGGAATTCCAAGAAGAGGTACTTTATGGATATTAAAGATGTGTACAAAATTCACATATTTTATTTTTTACAAAAAAAAATCCATGCAAATTAGTGTAGATCAGGATTCATTCTTAATAGGTATATAAAAATATAAGTCTTCTATAATGCCGGTATTTGATAATTTTATGACATCTACTTAATGTATAGTCACGAAGTATATTTATTAAACTATTTGTCTATGTAGGATCTAGATCTAACTTACGTGTATAATAAAAAATATGTACATATTGTGTAATAAAATTAGAATTCATGTACGTTTAACCTATAACTATCTAGCCTAAACTTATTGTAGCACTATTGTCTATTAGTTTGAATAAGAAAAACGTAATTGAATGCAATATAGCATAAAACTAGCTTGTATATTTTAGAAGTTGAATTCTACAATACTAAAAATGGTTTTATTAAGAATAAAATATTATTACAAGTTTTAGTAGTTAGCACAACACTTAATATTATTGATAAAAATATATTTAAAAATAAATTAACCCCTATACAATTATTATTACGTTTTGTAATAATTCAAACTTTAATATTTTTCACAAAATATAATAAAAGTTTTAATTACTTATTTTAGTCTACTCGTCCACCTTAAATCATATCATATTATATAACACAGGAAAGAGTTAAGAACTTTTATATTTATAAACCTTCGTGGTTTCTATAAAACAAAGCATTATATGATATTATATAAAAACAAATAAATATCTATCTTAGTATCTACAACATTTTTAAGTTTCTTAGGTATATCAAAATTATTTATTGTGTATTACATATTTTGTACCATTAAAATTATATAAATATAGTATAAATTATGCCTATAAAATATTATTATTAATTTCTATAATATTCTACGTTATATTTTAGATTTAGAGGTTGGCTTAATAAAACTTGCTTTTTATATTGTGTTGTTAGAATATATGGAATACTTTAGAATCAAAAATCGAGATTCTACATTAGATAGTTACATATTCGAAAGTTTAATGTATGTTTTCCTGTTAACGTTTTAAATTATAATGAAGAAAACAAATTTATCAGCCATTAATGTTCATGAATTTTACTTATTTGATTTTGGTATTCTTATGTAAATGACAAATTATTATTTAATACGACAATTTAAATATTAGTATTTTTTTAAATTATTTTGAACCTGCTGAATAATAATAATAATAATAATAATTTTATTTGCACATTAAATCCCGTGATAAAACTGTTGAATAATGTTATTAAAAAAAAAAAAATAGAATTAAAATGAATTAAATAGATACAATATGCTGTAATACTCGTATTATAAATAAATAAATAATAATAATACGTAATATAATGTTATAAATTAATATTTGTTTATAAATGTTGACGTGCGTCGAGTGTAAGTTTGTTTCGTTCAAGGACCCCTTTCTCTTGTACTTTGCAGTTTGTATATATATCTAAAGAAGAGAGGTCGAATAAAAAAAAAATAGGAAAGGATCTTGAACACGGTCCAAAAAGATCAATAAACTTTTAGTTCTTAAAGTTATTAAAACACCGTTGTACCCTGTATTGCCTATAGCCTATACTATTACATATTAAGTGTTACAATATATAAACAACAATTTCAAAAACATTCGACCTTGTAATATGACATGTTATATAAGCATCGGCTGAATGTTTACTTGATTATGATATTATTTTACGTAGTTCAATGTCAATTTCTCATATTATAGAGGCGGTGTTTAGATCGTAGTCTCGTAATTTGCATAAGTTCACAAAAATACATTTTATTGATGTGTTATAAAAATATTGTTTGCATATAATTACCAAAAAATGATCATTTAGCATTACCTACGAATATTTTTTTTGCAACTATAAACCAAATAGCCAATCAGATGTACTTGTATAGTCATTGCATATGATCAGATATCGATAAAATAAACACATAAGTCGATTATCGTACGATACAAAGTTATACGTACAACTTAATTAATAACTATATGAGTTGCTAACCTTCTTTTTACCTCGAAGCACAGTAAGCCTTCAATACGTGCTGTCCTGTCGCCCCTTTTATAACACTATTATTTTCTATGTGTCTCTGTACCCAAGAAGGTTTGAATAAACTAATGATTATAGGCACTCGTATATCTATAAAAGTTCATGAACGTTTATATGCAATGTAAATTATAATAATATATCTAAGTACTAGCTATTAATTTGCATGATAAATTCTCGTGACCTACATAAACTATAATGATATGTATATCATTCGAATACTTTTCACAACTGCAGTGCTTGCAGTTCTATAGTGTTGTATAGCCAAATAGCCTATAGGGTCATGCGGAAATCTGGTATAATATACTGTCAACCACTCGCCAATACTTCCTTTTAAGTCTTTTGGAAGAATTGAAAGGAATTTATGCGACGATAATAGATTTCATGTTTTCCAGATTTGATAGAGTATTTAATGGTATATATAGTTACTTAATTAGTGCAGATTGTTTTGGAACATTGTTGATTATATACTTTATTAAATTTCTAAAAAAAAAAAAATAATAATAATAAATGTTTCATCATGAAACTTTTAAATTTTTGAACGAAATTGAACATTGTTTATAAAATCTTTCCGAATATCGTTTTGAAAATCAAAATTTTTTTCTATAAAACAATTAAAAAACTAATAGTACTGACGAACCGAATAGTTTCCTATTGTCCAATTCAAAATACAGAAAACATTTCAAGTTTAATTTATTGAATAAAATATATTCAAGTTTTTAGTAAATAAATAAAAAAGGACAAGGTGTATAATATTTTATTTTATGATTTTGTCTGTAATGTTTGTTTCTTTTATGATGGTAGTAAATGAATCTATATGCAAATAAATATGCATTACTAGCTTTAAAAAAAATCTTATTCAAATAAATATAAACGTATGAACAATTATATTATATTATTATTTTCAAAAAGCTATTTATTATGCCGCAGATCTAAACAAACTATTAAAAACATTCATTTGTGTTTTGTGTAACACATAACTTTTAAATGTTAATATTCCTTTATTCTGCAACGTATTTCCGCAAATGAGTATAATATACATTAATAATATACGTTCAAATATTGAAAGGGCTGTATTTGAATGTTTTTAATCGTAATATTACAATAAGTTATACACTTTTTTTTCAGTTTTGAACCCATGATGCCGTGGGCACTGCTTTAGCATTACTTCCCACGGCGCTCACACTTATACGCACTTGTAAACTATATACTTTTTTCTTTTTCTGGTAAATAATTTTCACAATAATTGTTATATAAGTAATAAGGTTAAAATAATAAAGTTTTAGTTAGATATATCTTGAGAGGAAAAGTCGTTTAATGACATGACAAGACACTTGGATATACCAGCTACTATATTTCCTATAAATATACCTATTATATTAAACTAATATTTTTTTCATACAAAGATCATAATCATGGCCATAACTGGGGGAGAGTCTAGTGGTCCGGACTCTGAAATTTTTTAAAAGTAAAAATATTTTAGTGGTGAATATAATTTAGTGACTATAAATTTTCAGTATTTATATTTAAAAAAAAATGTTGGACCCCCCCTAAAAAAAAGGTTTTTTCAGTTACGGCCTTGATCATTATATAAAAATGTATAACTTATTTTATTTGAATCCTCATATTTTTAGTTCTTTACACTATTTTACATATAAGATGTACAACTCAACTCTTTTAAATTTGCATTTCTAACTCATTGATTTTTTATTATTTATTTACAATAAAAACATATTATTTATTATAGACATAAATACATAATAAATTCCACCCTAAAGAGTCTTTTTAGTATCAGCCAAAGTTATAACTTAAACTGCAGAAATATCTGTAGAATAAACCACTGTTTTTGACAAATTCTGTACCTACCTACTTAGTATATTATATTAGTATTAGTATAATATACAGTATGTATATTGAGGTTGATGGCGTCCATCTTTCAAGGGAAATATGCTCCTGAAAACCACAGTTGTAGACGACTTAGTTAAGTCGACATACTCACCCAAGGACAACTATATATATATATATATATTTTTTTTTGAGTTCGTTATTCAAACCCTGTTCTTCTTTCATTAATTTACATATTTCTCATCTCGGTAATTTGTAGACGCCAGACGGTCATCGGCCTTAGGTTCAGGGGTCAATGCATTTATGGATTGGTATCGTCATTGAATTTCACTGAAAAATTCTTGGGCGACTGGATAGGTTAATGATCTTATATAATGTTTTATTACAACGATGTGATTTATTTTTTAGAGCATCTTAAGCTTGTTCTGGTAAGTGGTAAGAGACGTCAAACTGTTTTAATATTATGAAATATAGGTATAGGTTTAAATTATTAATATTAATAAGATCAATATCTAAGCAAAATATCATGGCAGGCGGGTTGGTGATGAAAAAAAACTAAACTTCTATTTTATTTTAAACCCGGGAAGTCACTCTGTTGTATAAAAAATGTGGAGTACATCTCATCTTTGAGTAGGTCACTGTAATGGATATGTTAAAATTTAATTTAATAATAAATCTTTTTTTTTTTCAAAAATAATGGTTCTAACGGGAGACGGTCTCAGCATATATTTCTTAGAATATTTTATTATATATTTATAATTTATATTATTGTTATTAGTGATTTGGTAGGTTGAACTAATCACATTTTACATAACATATTATTTATGATATAAATAATAAATAGTATAATATTATTTCATATAAATATATCTTATTACTAGCTGTTATTAACTTATTGTTTATGACTTCTGAATAAAGTAAATATCATTTTAATTTGAAAAATCTAAAAAAGAACTAACCATATATAATTTTATGATTTTTAAATCAGAAATAAGAACAATGATTGATCACAAATTTTCGAAAATTTCAAACGCCTATAAATAATATAAAATTTGTTTAAGCATTTTTAAATGCTATTGTGTGTAGAAATTATAATATAAATAATCAAAAAATATTTAATTTTTCTACGATTAATATTTTTGAAAAATAACAAATTGTTTAATTATTATAAATATAATACGTTTAAATAGATTTTAATATTATATGTGCAATGTATACATATACTATATACATGATATAGACCAACATGATTGTTGTATAAAGTATAATATTGTATATTATATTATATGTACATTAATTTATGTACTATCACTATATTATATTTTATTTTATATTGTGTATTATTTTTTAATATTTTGTAATGTACTATATAAGAGTATGTCGAGTATTTGGCGTATATGTGATGGATAATAAAACCATTACTCCAATTCCTAATAATCATATTATGTCAACTAAACTTATAATCTTAAAAATAACATTTTTTACGTTTTCCAGTAAATATTATGAAAAACTAAGTATTGCATTTTTTACGGTTATTAACTATTATAAGTTTTAAGAATGTATTATTATAGTATGCAGTGACGAGCGAACAATTTTATTGTAATTCGTGGGACACGTCGGTGTATTAATACTAATCTGAAAAAAAGAAAGAATACTACTAAAATCTATGAACTATAATTATCATTAATCCAGGGCCATTGAAAAAATGAAACTTGCCAGCTTTGACATTTTCCAACCACCCACCCACCTACCAAATTGTTGTCTGGGATACTTGTCCCAAAAAATCATGGTCGCGACGCCACTGATAATGTGTTGATAGTTATGTATATGTTTGTTTTCACGATTACATCTATGTGTGCAATACCGTCCTAAGACTGTAGTAAATTATAGTCATATTTATTGTAATTAGGTAAATTATATTTTTATTTTTATATATGTACCTATTTATTTTTATGTATACTACACTAAAACATTTAAAGTTTAATTTTTTTTACTAATGCATATTAATTATATTATGTTACGTAATAATATATAAAACCATGTCAATGTATAATGTAGTTTAAATACAATTATGTTAAATAAATTTTATATTAACTATGACAGGTTTGATAAGAAATATTGTAATTTTTGTTGTAATTAATTTATACTTATAAATCAAGTATAGAAACCAGGAACTTACGCTATTTTTTTCAATTTCCACAGTAGATTTCCTTCAATTCAACATTTATTTAAATATTAATTCTCAGCTCAATATTAAATTAGTCTATGATACATTGATACAGACATAAACCTATACAGTTTAAGGAAATAACTAATTTATCAAAATCTTTATGGCAGTGAGCATTTATATTTTTATATTTATAAAGTATAATAAATATCAATGTATAATTACCTACTGTAATTCTTGAAGTATAGTGTAAAACCACATTATTCTGCAATAAAAAAAAAAAATGTTTACTACTCTTACAACATATATTGACATCGTTAAGATAATTATTTTGATATTAAATTAATAATAATTATTTCAAAAATCATAGATATACATAAGTCACTGAAGGTAACAATAATATATAGGCAGCAATAGTCCAAATTCTCGAAAGTCTACGGATGATTAGAAAATACTTAAAGCAAATCGAGATGATAACCTATAAATTAATAATTATTTGGGTTTTATAAAAATATTTTATTAAATAATATTTATTTTTAATTATTTAATTATAAATATACTTTTTATAGACAATTTAAAGCTGTATAAATCATTTTATAATGACGTTGTTATTGTAGTTGTGTACATTTTTTAGCAGTGCCTAATTTCGTCTCATAAAGTCATAAGCAAATTAGTTTTAAGTTATTGGAATGATTCAAATATTATAGATGATTCAAACGAGATTTTGGAATACAATTTTCATTGTGTAGGCATATTTGTATATACGTGATATATGTGAGTACGTGATTTATATGTACGTGATATACATACTACTAGACATTTTTAAATTTATTAGTTAGTTGTTTTATTTTTAGGAACAGTACCTAAATACATTAATATTTGATACTTTTATAACCGGAGTGTTCGTACATGATTTCTAATTTTCTTTGAAAGTAGATAGTCAATATTTTTATTGCGCACTAAATTTATAATTTGTATCTATAGAACATTAAAAAAATGCCTCTCTGTTTGTAGCGTAATTTTTAAGTAAGTACATACATTTTTAGACATCAAAAAAATGTATAAAAAAAATATCAGGTTCTTAAGATTACCTATAGATATTAATAAGTTACTATTTTTAAATATTGTTTATTTTGTAAATATTCGTATTAAAATTGAGAACGTAGTTAAATGTAGGTATTCATGTTTAATATCGTTTATCATGTAGTTATGTAAATGTGTAGATATTATAGTGGATACCCCTATAAAACTATGTTGTTTATTTACATGTGTTTTCTGTATTCATTTATATCCAAAGAAAATGGGTTAACCTTTGATAACTCAAATCATATTTATCTAATACTTACATAATACAATATACGTAAAATACATATTTATACGATACGTTTATGTCGGTATCCCACGTTTAATATATTTTAATGGAATACCGCCAAAGACCTTACGTCAGTGGTTTAATACGTAAGTATTTTTAAAAATATTTTCGTTAGGTACCTGTTTGAGGCTCAAACGAGGGCAAACCTTCATAATATACATAATATATTTAATACAAAAAATATATATATATTCATAATATATCCATAAAAAAATAATGAAAACCTCTATAAGTGAAAAATGATTTGTGTACCTACATGATTAAACTGCGTATTGAAAAATTGGCTACAATTTTATATTTCCATGGTATATATTATATATATATTAAAAACTCGTTGGTATACATAATGTCAGATGATCAAAAGTACGCGACGTAATTAATGTGCCCAAGGTCTGAATGGGATTCCGTTCTACGTCTCGACTGTATATATCGTCCATGAACTGTATATACGTTTAATATTATTATCTCATAATGTATTATTTTGAATATGTTAAGAGTATCGCGAAAATAATATATAATAGCTGACCTTGAAAAGAATTCGATTTACTTTCAATTGAAAAAAATTGTTTCGTAAATAAAAAATATCGTTAAATAGTTAATATACATACAAAACTCTCTAAATCAACATTAGAAATTTTTAGAAATATAGATCAAGTATAAAAAGAATAATTCACAACTTATTATTCATTATGTATTATAACCGATGATATATACAAACTGACGTACAACATTTAACTGTCGATATATACCATATATATATATTTATTATTATCATTTTCTATACGACTATTGCAGGATCGAAAAATATGTATTTAAAATAGGTCCATCTCCATATTACGGTTCCCATTCGAATTAGGTTATAAAGCTTAAAAGTTGATTATAAAAATATTTTTCTCAGTAAAAGAAAACTTAAAAATTTATAAATGTCAAACAATGATAATATATTGTAAAAGTCACCAAAATTTGTATTGTTTTCACTTATTTAAAAAAAAATGTAATTATAAATTTATAAATTAAATATTTTTAAATTTTAAATTTCTCAAATTATGAGCTAATCTGCCACATAATATGGAGCATAGCAGTACAGCTAAGGGCGTTAATTGTCCAACAAGCGGCATTGTATAAATATTGTGTTCGTTGAGTGCAATGGCTATTTAAAAGAAAATTATTAAATATATAGGTATACAATTAAAAGACTATCTAGAATTGTATTAATATAAAAGAATAATAAAACTACATATAACTATATAATAACAATATTGTATTGTAATAATAATAATATTATGTATGTTTCTTTTTTATATTTACCTTTGTAAAATTACAGGCGTTAATTAATTAATAAATAAATAAAAAAAGGACAGAGCTTACACACTTTGATTCTAGTAGTACTAAAGTTCTCTTCTAACGTATCCTTTATGTATAATATTATACTAATGTTAGTAAAATAAATTATAAATATATCATTACAGATTTTACGATTAACTGATTTTTTTCTAAGTGAAAAGACTTTAATTCCCCATAAAATTGTTTGAAAAAAAAACACGTAAATTTACTTATAGTCATTTATGGGTTAAAAATCAAACACCGCATATTTGTTAGTAAAAATGTATATATTGAAACAACACCCTAAGACCTAAAAAGGTAACAATTTAAATATCTTTATTCTTTACTTGTTTAAAGTAAAAAGTTACTGGAAATCATTCTTAAAAAATAAAACCAAAATATCAAATAATACAATATGCAATTTATCACATACTATGTAGTATGGACATTGAATATGGCTATATAGTAAAGGCTACTATTTAAAATAAACTCATTTAAAATATTGCAAAAAACAAAACAAACAAAAAACTTATCTTAATATCTATATAAGAATAACGTATTTTCTTATACATGATTTAATACAATAAAAATGAAAAAATAAATCAATTTTAACAAATATTGAGAAATATTTAGCCTTTGTTGGGATATCCTCTGAGTAATGTTAATTGATTCTCAAAAATAAGAATTGATTTAGAACTAAATAAATGCTTATTCAATTTTAAAAATTTGTGTTAAACTTAAAATGTTTAAGTTTTCTTCCTAAAATATCTAAAGTTTACAGTTAATACTTGCACAAGTTGCTATTTTTTCCGAGCAATATAGCTTGTTTTCATATCATCCCGTTGAAAAAAAAACCTGGACATACCATTTACCTGTACTGAATATAAGACGTGATGGAAAAGTGTTTTATATCACATTATAGTTTATATAAATCATACATATCAAAAATTAAGAGGACGCCATACCCGCATGTACATGTATACGTTGTCTCCAAGGGCGCCCATTTGGGGGAGCAAGGATGATGGACATGTCCTCCCCTGGAAAATGTATAAAATTGTTTACTGTTATCAGAATCTATTTATTTAAATAGATAGAATTTAAAAATATAATTTAATATACGAAAATCCATAACTTGTTCATAAAAATTCGGTTTATTTACTGTGGACTGTAGTAAACCAGGTTATAAATAACAACACCCTGTTTCGTTTTTATTTTATGAATAATAATTAACCTACGACATGGTACACAGTGTGAAACGATCATTCAGTACATTACGAAAATTAAAGACATGGACGAGATCTACAATGAGAACAATGAGTGAAGATAGACTTAATGGATTATTTTATGATAAGCGTACTTAGGGAAAAAATTGATGATAAAAATAATGAATATATAGAACAAGTAATAAATATATTTGGTGTTAAAAAAAAATTTACAATTAAATTAACATTTAAAAAATATAATTTATGTTTTAAGTATCCAATTTATGTTATTAATTAAATAAAAACTCAATAAATTACTTTCGTGATTAAAATTGATTAAATAATTTTTATTTCATAATTTTCCAGTTTGATATATATAATGTTATATTGTAATAAACCCCTCCCTATCTCACAGCCATCCCTATTTATAAATGGATTGATAAATTAAAATGTTGTCCCCCCCCCTTGAAAACTTTCCTATGGGCGCCCTTGATCGTCTCTGTCTCACTAACATACATCATAACAAATTTTCGTTCAGCAGAATACTTTTTATGATGTTAATTTATATATGTATCAAATTTAAAGGTAAGAATATTATCTAGACAATGACATATAGTTTTATTGATATTATCATTTTAAAGTGAGTTATGAACATTTTAAAGTTGTAATATTTTACATAGCTGTAACTCACTTTAAAATAATATCATTAAAAACATATGTCATTGTCTAGATAATATTCTTACCTTTAAATTTGATAATATGTAAATTTACTCTAATATTAAAGCTAACATTACAAAACGTATTCTGCTGAACGAAAATTTTGATATGATGTAGGTACGTTAGTAAAACAGAGACAACACATGCGGGTATGGCGTCCTCTTAAGTTTAAAGTTTAAACTGAAACAAAAATATTGAATGAAATATTATGTAGATCACACAATAAATTTATAAAAAAAAAAAACATTTTATACAAATTATTATAACAATTATTGTTGGGAAAGTATGTAATATGTAGATTAATGGTAAGTATACATATCATTTTTCTCAAATACAATTACATCACAAAATAAAATTGTGATTATTTTAGATTCTGAACGGAGTGATGAATGTATTGATTTTACAATGATGTGTGTTTTTTTTTTTTTTTTTTTTTTTTTTTTTTTTTTTTTTTTTTATTTTTTTATTTTTGTGTCTGACGACAACATTTGGAGCAGTAAAAATGCTTCGATTTTGGACTTCAGCCCCTCTTTGAAAAGGAAATCGAATCTAGTTGGTACTTTGGGGGGTCAAAAGTTAAAATTTTTCAATATTTTTTAAATGAGTCGGGAAAAACATAAAAAAAATGACGGAAAAACGGGATTTTTTACGCAAAACCAGTTTTCGACAAAATCGAATTTTTTATTTTGCTATAACTCAAAAACTAATAGATGAAAATACTTGAAACTTTCACCAAATGTTTATATTAGCGTTCTCCATACATAGGTAAATTTTCAAAGAATTTTGACTTTTTTTGAGCTATTTATAGACAATTGAAATTTTTAATTTTTTTTAGTATTTTTTTTTTAAATAACGATAAAAACTTTTTGGCCGGCCAGAAAATCTTGAAAATTTAATACAAGGTTTCTTATAAGTTGTTCTTAAAGTGATAAAAAAAAATCCGAAATCGTTAGTCACAATTTTTTTTTATAAGTGCTTAAAGTTCGAATTTATACGAAATATGTCAAAATTGCGAAAATTGGCAAGTAATTTTGTGGTTGAAAATTCGTAAAATTTTTTACTTTTATAACTAAGTTTTGAAAATTTGATACAAGGTTCTCCATACATTTTTCTTCAATTATCTGTAAAAAAAACTCTACTGGATTCAGACAAAAAATTTTTATGAGTGTTTGAAATTTAAATTTTTACAAAACCGCGTTAAATAACGGTTTAGCCTCAAACGATTTTTGATATTTGTTGTTATTCAAACAGTATAAGTCGTAAATACTTGAAAATTTTACCAGTTATTTAGATTGCCATTTTCTTTACGTGATTTGATTTTCAAAACATTTTGACTTTTTTTGAGCTATTTATAGACAATTGAAATTTTCAAATTTTTTTTATTTTTTTTTTATAAATGTTGATAAAAAAAATTTAGGTGGGACAAATTACTTGAAAATTTAATTGAAGGGTCCACATAACTTGTTCTAACTCTCATTCAAAAATTATAAAAATACATAGGCACAATTTTTTTTTATTAGCATTTGAAGTTCAAATATTGACAAAAATTCGTCAAAATCATGAATATTTTTCACTATTTGGTAGTTAAAAATTTATAAATATTTTTCTATCAAAAGCTAAGAATTGAAAATTTAATACTATGCTGTCCATAAGTTAAGCTTAGAATAATTATAAAAAAGTTTGAGAATTGTTCAATTTAAAAAAATTTACGAGTGTTTAAAGTTTTAATTTTAATTTGAAATCAAAAATACACGACGTGTAAAATCACGTTTTACTAATAAATAATTATCGATTTTTGTTATTTTTAATAAATTACTAAACGTAAGATCTTGAAACTTTTACTTAAATGTTTGAATTAGTTTCAAAATAGAATATATGATAATATTTAAATATAATATATCCTGGACTGACAAATCATCTCCGTTCAGAATCGTTTTTCGTATACAATGATACCTATCATTGCATTCAAATTTAACCTTCCCTAGTCCAAGGTCCATCCCACCCCCTAATGTACAGCAGAGCGATACTCACTTACCCGCTTTTTTTCTCTCTTTATTTTCACTTAATTTGTTAATCATTCTGGTATCTACGAGATATAAAAAACGAAGTTCGGCCCTCGATGTGGGACGCGTGGGCTTAGTATTTATCATGCCTGTAGTTCTAGTTCATAGTTGTATTAATGTATGCCTCAAATAAATTCTTTTGGATTTATTTTTTGCTAAATTTTATTAAAAATAATATAGAATAATTTAAATTTTTTAACTACTTAGAATTAAATGCTACAACTCTAACTACCAGCGCGTGCAGGGTCGGATCTAGGGGAGGGCGAACAGGAGCACTTGTCCCCGGAAATCCTGGTCGGGAATGCCAAATTATCAAATAATAAGTGAATATATTAACAGTTATTATTCATTACAAAATTACAATTTTCATTTTACTAGTCTCTAATATTTTTTTCTTTTTCTTTTATGTAACTGGTACATAAGTACAACAATGGCATAATAGAGGGGCTAAATTATGAGAGGGTACCAATTTTATACTTTGTCTCGAGTAAAAATATGCTTGATCCGGGCCCTAAACACGTGGTTTAAATTCGAAATTTCAATGCTTATATTTTTTTAACAACGACTATTAAAATAATAAAACTTAATATTTTATTAAAAATATTATATTTACAAAATTATAATATTTACTAAAATATTAATATATTAATGTATACTGTTAATATGTTTCGGGTGCAAATAATTCAGTAGCTATATTTTATGTCTTTTTTAATTTTTTTCTTCAAAAAGTCTCGATTCAAATCTTAACTATCTGAATGGGAAACTATAAAAGTAGTCGGTAAATAAGTACCTACATTATAATACATTATAAAAAATGCACATACTGAGGACATAATATTATTATATGCTATGTATAATATTTATATACCTACTGTCCACGCGGTCCAACAACAAATTATTGAATTCCCATAATATACGACCCCATAGGCTATAGGACGTCTTCAAGACGTATGTTTTTAATAATAAATTTGTATACATATATTTGTATATATTTCCAATATATGTTTACAAACTCTATTATTATTATTATTATAAGTATAATATTGTTGCTATTAATGTTATTATTTTTATTGTTGTTATTATTATTATTAATATTATTATAACTAGTTAAAAGTAAATATAAACGAAGTATTTACCGACACGAATAAGTTAGCACGTGGATTACTCGTGATATTCGAATACTTTTATGTTTTACATAGATAATATAAATTAGTTATGATACCACTATGTTGTTATATTATATATATATATATATATATGATACAAGTAAAAGGTAGATAAAGGTAACCTATAAATTATTAAAATACCTTAAAATGAATCTTCTATAAAGTGAAATTATACACGTGCATATTTGTCTAACACTGCTGTTTATACTTGGATTAAATACTACAATTAATTCGACTGTAAATACCGTAAAGAAATGACCGGACTTGAACCATTGACCATGAATATATTTATATTAGCATATACGGCGATTGAACTATGGAGTATAAATTTAGAGACAAGGTTATAAGTGACGTTTTACAAATTTGTTTATTTCATGAATGTTCATAACAATTAAAATAACAAATTAATTGCATTTTGGATGTTTTTTTCGAGCTATTTTTTTATTTTGCACTAAATGACTCATATAGTTATAATATGATATAACTTATATCGCTATCGTTGCGTGGCAAACACGTGGTTTCGACCACATGTAAACGAATATATAAAATATTCGTTTTGATACATCCATTGCACTATTTGCACTGTATCGATATTTTAAACATTTGTTTATACAATTGAAGCAGAATTTAGGGGTGGTTAGGAGGTATATAAAGTTTGCTTATCTAGTTTTTAATACACGTGATTATATGATCAAGGTTTAACATTATATAACTAATTATATAGATAAATACTCTTAGGTGGAGTGATCCGAGCTTTTACAAATAAATAACATTATTTTTTACCAAACACAAAAAAATACATACCATGTCATTTTCTTGTATGGACTAATAAGATTCGTGCTGACGTTATTTTAGAAACGAACCATCGTTTTCACGTATCTGTGGATCAAGCAATATAACTTGGCCATACAGAACAATTTTCATATTTAGATTGGTGTCATTACCATTTTTAATGTTCGTTGAAATATAATAAATACAAAATTTACAGTGATCAAGTTTTGAGGCTGAAAAATTATGTTATGTATGTTTATATTATACATAATATATTTACACACAATATTATACATACTAAACTATGATTATTTTATATGGCAATTTTTGAACTGTTATAGATATATTTTCAACGATACAGGTACATGTATATCTATAATTATGGCTTACACGTACATTATACAGTTAATGTTTAACTGAAGATACTCTAACTAGTTTTTTATCTATCCCGATTTACTGCAATATAGGTGTATTATGATAACAGGTTAGATTGATAATAATTTAAACTCCTCGTTAGTTCAATATAATTTGTTTTAATGTTTTTGACTAGGTATTGCTAGTTAAGCATCGTTCGCGGTATTATATATGTTGGATACCTACGTCTTTCAAATATTATGATGTTGTAATGTGGAGAACGGCTGAATAGTTCAATGAACCGTTCTTATTGCATATAATATCTATAAGTATATTTAAAAATTTTCTTCATGAGTTTCAAACCTAATATATTCGTATTCTAATAATATATTATACACACAGAATGTCTTATTTCTTATTGTATTTTTACGCAATATACAATTTTCAACAAAATCGTTTTTTAGTGTAACTCGAGAACGAATAACCGTAGATATTGTAATTTTCACCAAATGTTTATAATACCATTTTCATAATATGATAAAATATTCTAACATTTTTAATTTTTTTTAGTTATTTATAGACATTAGAAATTTTCAATTTATTGTGGTTCTTTTTCTTTGAATGTTGATTAAAAATTATTCGCTGCCTCGCTGGGTAGAAATTCTTGACAACTGTATACAAAACTTTCAGTTGTCAATTTTTCAATTAAAATATATCTATAATCACATTATTTTTTATAGACATTTTTAATGTAAATTTGGCCGAAATAACTTAAGAGAGAACGATAACCACCCCGCCCCGACACAGAGAGCACAATATATTAAATATTCAAATGTGTATATAGTTATGTATAGAATATATTATTAATTTTAAGTTAAAACCACATACATTACTGGCATAGTCATGTAGGACTTATACGTTATACTTATAACATAAAGATGATAGGTATGAATTTACACAGTTTTTATGCGGATACTGTGGTTGAGCCATTAGCGATTGTGGCTATAATAACATTTTTGATATCTTTAATCAAAATATTATATAGTTTTTCGTCCCGCGCCGAATTCATATTTCACTGTGAATGAATAATGCACTCTTGGAAATTTCAATCATTATGAACGGGAGACACCTCGAAAACTGAAATACGATTTGATATTTTTCGATTAATTACTATCAAAACTGTTTAGAATGATCCTACCAAAAACGCAACTACTCGTATTTTGCCGAGAGTTCGACGAGATTTTACTAACCTACCAATATAGGTTGAATTGTTATAATTTATAATATATAGTAATAAAAACTGTCGTGGAAATTTACGAGATAATGAATGATAATATTATAATAATATATTATATATCACATTAAATTAATGAAGTGCGGTGTGCGTTTAACACTCTTACCTTGCACGACAACCTCGGACTGCAATAAACCTCGGAATCGGAAAACAGGCGGCACGTCTCGTCTGGCCGGCTTAATAGGTGATAAACTGATAATGCTCGCATATATACGTTATTATTAATTAATTCATTACATAGACTCGTTTTGCCGGATGTCATCACAATTTACTTCTGCAAAACAATATTAAATTATTTTAAGTAAACAATATGCACTCATGGACGAGGACGACGTTTTCCCAAGACTAGCCAAGGGAAAACATCGCTCATCAGTCTTACCGTGAATATTGCATACTATAAAGCCGGGCTTATAATTGCGTCATCTCTCGTGGCGTATGTCTTTTTTCGTATTCTGATTGGCTGTTGTATTCATATGACATCATTGCCATCGTTTATTAAGCATGATCTATCCAAAAATTTCCAGAGTTGAGACGAACTCAACTTTTAGACGGCTTAGCTGTAGATCCAGCTTAATAAAAAAAAGGGGGTCTTAATAAACCTTATTTAAGATTTGTAGCCTTGTAGGTATATAAAATCCTTATATTGCAGTCAACGGCACTTGAGAACTTCAATGTGTTTATTTGGATACGTTTTGAAATATTAGTCATTGAAAAAAAAGTAAATAATAAAATAAAATAGATAAATAAATATCGCTACAATTCGCTATTTATTAATAATATAGAAAATGTACACATGTCGAAAGTTTTATTTTTACTTTTTCCGTAATTTAGTTTTAGTTTATTTAAAAGAAATGTAATTAGGTACTTTTTATTTTATCGTAATTTACTTAAAAATAAAAATCAATGTTTTTCTTATTTTTAAGGTGATTTTATTTTAATCTATGGATATTAAATGTTTTGTGTTTTAGATTATTACTATTTATTAATGTATGTTATATACTAAAATTGTAAAATCCAAATAAATTAAAAATGGTTTTTTATAATTATTTATGATGTTATATTAGTAAATACCTATTAACTGACACTGCCTTATGTATAAGTCTAAGGCTCATAAGCGATTGCATTTACGTGATATTTTTAGGGCGATTAGATTTATTACTTAGTAGACTTTAAATTAATTTCACAACACTATGAATAAATATTGAAAGTTTATGAATTTTACCAATTTTTGGACCATATTTTATGATTAATGATATGTTTATAATACAATTTTAAAATTTGACAATAAAAACAAACATTATTTTTAATGTATAAATATTTTGAGTTTTCCGTATTTTCACTAGGTTTCGCATTTTTATTAAAAAAAAAAATATTTAGTAGAGATTATTAAATATTTACATTTACCTATAAAAGTTGTGAATAAAAAAAAATAAGTGCATATTTTTAAAGCATATTTGTTTTGTTATGATATAAGTACGCAAGTCCATGCATAGTTAATACTTTATAAGTACATTAAGTTCCGAACTCTAAGCATGACTGTTAAATACTAAAACGTATTCATGTTATAAGTAACTGATAAATCTAACCCGCAAATGTCATTTCATATTATAATTAATTTTGTTTAAAACCAAAAGAATAATGTCTTTCTCTTTTGAATTATTTTCAACAATACATATTATAATATATATATATATATATATATAAGCGGCTACGGTCTACCACTTGGAATGTAGTATGTACCCTTATAATTTATAAAATGATTCTCGTGTACCTTCGAAGTGTATTATTATTCTATGGGTTTAACAATTAATAGGTATAACAGGTGTATATAATAATATAATGGGAATATCCGAATATATTATGACTCTTTGAAATCGTCGACATTCCAATAACGCATTGGGGGAGCTAACCTTTTTTTCGTCTTATAACACGTTGGAACAATACCGAATTCCTTATAGACTGTTCACCCCAATGAGTAAAACGTGTTTGCATCGGATTTCTTGGAATTGCAGACCCTTCGTACATAATATAATATAGGACTTGTTTACATCAATGAAAGTAAAACCGGATCTTACCTGTGGTAGACTAGACTACGTCCTGCAGACGACCTTATCGTCTCATTAATGTGTCTTCAAGGTTTTATTGTTCACGATGTCTGTTCCCATTGAACAATTTTGAATCGGTTTAAAAGTTCATAGAACTCTGGGTGACTCCTCCACTGAACATGAAAGAAAAAAAATTACGATTTGTATTTTGAAATTAAAATAACATATTATAATTAATTATATGTACATGATATATTTTATATAATATGAAATATCTCTACTATTTTACACTGTATAGATAATATGATTATATTAATATAAATAATAAATTATTTAATAATAGCTGTCGATAGTATAAACATTTTTTTTAATAAATATAATCCGGTCCAAGATTTTAGTTATTAGTTCAGATACTTAAATATTACTATACTAATTATTTTTTTTTATTAAGGTAATAAATTTCAGAATAAACATTTATTGGCAAGATCTCAACTCTTCGTAATTTCAATAATAACTAAAAATTAGCACTACAAATATTAAATTATTTTCATGATTAGGCTTATTCTCAAATTTCGAGGTGAACTACATGACACAAAATGAATAATATGTGATTTTTATAATTTTTGTCTATCAAGCAACTTATGAGTAAACAATTTAAGAGATTTATTTTTTAGACAATTTTTTTATAGCAATATTGTTATTCGTATGTATAATACGTAATATTATTTTTTATTCAATTCGACAAAAATCCATTGTATTACGAATCAACTATTCGATTATGCGCTTAACGCCACAAACACAATGTACATTAGATATTCATACAAATGATAATGTACCAGCAGAATGAGTATTACAGAATGTGGAATTTATGAATCTGATTTGGTCAAATGTGTACGACAATTTTTATTGAATACATTTACTATTTTTTTTCCTATAGCGTACGGCAAATATTTAAAAGTGAAATCCACAGCGTGCTTACTTACTTTGTACATTATTTTCATTATGGTCTTTTTATGCAGTTTGTATACCGACAAATAATTTTGAAACAAATACACAATAATTATCAATGTCGATATGAAATAACAATAATCTGTCGGTCGCTCGTGGTTTTTCTGCTTTTTTTCACGCGTTCAAAATGTGTTTTTTCTTTCGTAAACCATTGTATTTTGACAATACATAATATATTATTATAGACGGCGCAGGTATACCAGACACAATACCGTCATAAATTCAGATAATCAGATTAACATCAACACATCATCATATTTTCTACAGTACGGATAACCGTCGTCAACAAGAAGGTTTATGTTGTAGTTTAGTGCCTACTGTCTATATATGCGTTAAAATATATTAGCTGCAATCAAAAAACACCGTTTACTGTTCGGGTAAGTTGTAATGAACACCATTTGTTTTTTTTTATAGATTTAACTTAAGCATTTACAAGTATACTGAAATAAACTGTCAAATTAATGTCTATAGTATCTACCTAAATACCTAATATAAAATACAAATGATTATAAAAATAATAAAGATTTAAAACTACGTATTACACTTATACAAGTAATCTTGCAGTGACAGTAATATATTAAATATAAAAATGTCGTTTGAAAAAAATTATTATTATGATTTAATAAAAACTAAATGATTATGTTAACATTTTATTATATACATGATGATTCAAAAAGCATGCTACCCCCTCCCCATTTTAGATCCTTTAAGCAGAGTAATGAATGCACATATTGGAAATATGTCTTTACATCAATATTATTATCATTTTTTTGTCTCTCATAAAATTATGGAGCAGTCAAAAATTATTCAATCTGAAGTGAGATTTCTAATAATCAGTTGACACTATTTACGGGGTCAAAGGCATTTTAGTCTAAAGAAAGATTATTCTTAAGTCGAAATGTTTCTTTACGATATAAAGTTTATATCAACAATGCCCGCATATAGACAGATAGACCAGCTGCCAATGATTTTTATACGCTTTTAAATACGATTTGTTTGTTCTCGTGACGACGAATAAATAAGTAATCTTCAGTGCCGGATCTAGGGGGGGGCGAGTGGGTATTCTTGCCCCGGGCGCTGTTGGTATCAGGGCGCTTTTTAGATAATGAAAAATAAAAAATAAGCTAAAAATATCATATGAAATATGTATAAATTATAATATTATATAGGTATTTAAACAAAATAAATAATATTAGATATTCGAATACGTTTATCTTTTTGTCCGGTGTTAACATATTTTATTATTAATATTATTTATAGTTGCCTAGTTATTATCAGTCAGTTTTTAGGTAACTCATAAACTACTCGACCTAAACTCGATTTGTATGTATCAAAATACTCAGAAAATTATTCTGCTTTGGAATGTGAAAATAAAACTCTATGTTGTTATTCAAGAAAATAAAAATCTTAAAAAAATATAAGGATAAAAAATATTTAAAAATATAATTTTTTAATAAAAACGTTATTTTTATAAAAACTTGAAATTATGTAAAAAAATCTTTTCAAAAACATGAATACTTTTTGAAATAATGAGTG
This sequence comes from Schizaphis graminum, assembly GCA_020882235.1. Taxonomy (NCBI): domain Eukaryota; kingdom Metazoa; phylum Arthropoda; class Insecta; order Hemiptera; family Aphididae; genus Schizaphis; species Schizaphis graminum. Next base: position 94,142,335 of record CM037032.1, read on the forward strand.
TTTAATGATAAAAGAATCACCGTGTATAATAATTTTTCACAGTTAAAAAAATTGTTATTTTTTGCTAGAATTTCATTTAGAGTAGTTGATTACCGAAACTGGAGAACGGGTTTTGTTATTTAAGGTCTTGTTAGATTCACTTAGTCTAGGATAAGTGCTGTGAAGATTTTAAGAACTTCAATCGTTAACTCACTACAAAGCTATAAAGCTGAAAAACAAAAAAAACTCCCAACAAAATATATTTTAATTTAATTTAATTTTTTTATCTTTTCTGTAATGAATTAATTATAAAATATAAAATTCTGAAAATCTTCACTGCACTTCTCCTAGCCAATGTGAATCTAACAAGACCCTAAACAACAAAATCCGCTCTCCAGTTTTAGATATCAATCCCACTAAATGAAAATGAAAATAAAATCCATTATACATACAACATACATATTGCATACAATTAATAAATTTCTCACGGCTTTGGTTTATGAGAAAAATCATAGCCCTCAACTTTTTCAATGGATTTCCGCCTATGAATATAATATTATAATGTATGTTAAGACAACAATTTAAATAAAAAATATTTGTAATATAAAAATATACTTTTGATTTATACCTTCTTAAAAATGTTGTTTTGTATTGATAACTTGCAAACCCTGAACCCCGTAGCTAATACTATGTGAGGGCGCTACATCTGTATGAGCCCTGGGCGTCAAATGTCTTAGATCCGGCACTGGACTAATCTTCAAATATGAATGAAAATATTTCATTCTGAAATCTGGTATGGTAATAATATTGGATGTACATGTTTACACCCAAAATCGATCTTTTAATTTTCGCCTAAATGACCTGTTTTTACCCAAATTCAAAAGAGAGTCAATGGATTTTACTTACATGTAGATAACTTTTCCTCGACTGAGAAATTGAATTCAAATTCAACACATCCACTATAGAGATCTACTTGAAATATACAGAAGAGAAAATATCTATGTTTTTCCATTGATTATAAATTTATTCAAATTTTGATTTTCAGAATATTTAACTATACATAGACATATATTAAAATATGAAAACAATTAAGACATATATTGTTAAGAATATAATTTCTTTTTGAAAATGTATATGTTATGCCGTCAATGTTGAAAATGAGTCATAATAATGACTAATCTTTATTAATTCGGTTAGACAATGACAACATACACTATATAAAATGTCTAAAATTAGAATATTATTATATATATTAAATTAACTGAAAAAACCTAAGTAAATAACAATTTTAACGATTTTTTTTTAACTTATTACTATTAATATTATTATAAACTATCGTTATCAAAATTATCTTAAATATGAAGTTACACAAAATATGGCGATAAATAACAACATTAAAAATACACTAAATACAGCGAAATTTAATTAAATTATTTATTTATAAGGTATTAGAATCATTCAAAAAGTATAAATTATATCTGATTTAATATTGTGTAAGTATAATACACATATAGTATATATATTGACTACTGACTAGGTTATTATTTATTATGCATTTGAACATTTTACATTGTAATTGGCTATTATTTAATATTAAAATATAATACATTTTAATAAATGTGCATGTCTAACACTGTGTCAAACACAGTTTAAAAAAAACTGACCTAGATGATATTAAAAATGTGTATGATGTACCTCTATAGCAATACAATTTTAAAATTCTAAAAACAATGATTTAGTCATAGATGCATGTAGATACGTTTTATGTTATCAACTTACTTTATTGTTTTCTTTTGTCGTATTATGGAATAGTTCTTAGCATTATTCTTAAAATGCGGTTAAACGAAAAATATATATGTATAGCGTTCCCATTGCGTCCGACAATAAGGAATGCTGACATTTGAATATTCCGGACTCTAGTGTTTAAATTTCTTTGCATTTTCCATATGATATTATATCGTTTCACAATCGTATAGATACGTATACCGTTTGAAATCTGTTTTTTTCTCCCGTATCATACCCGCCGGACACATTCTGTATAGTTTGTATACATTTTTTTTTCGTTCACCCGCATTTGGGACGCAATCGGACAATAATATAATAAACATGCTCCACTTAACAACCAGTTTTGAATGGGACGTGATCAAAACACGGGGAAGGTAAAAAAAAAACTATATACAAATAAATAAAAGGTCGAAATGTGTCGTGAACGGAATACGCTCGCGGTGTGCACATTAAAATAAAAGAAAAAATAACTCGGTGTGACATACTGCAGCAAAAGTCGGGTGGGCAGCAGTAGGTACTTACGTATATAGCATTATAGCTACTGCCACTGTATCGAATGTTACTACTCCGCAAGCGTTACACTTGTGTTCGTTTATAATAATTATAATATTATTCAATATTTCATTTGAAATCAATAATGATAAACTTAACATAAAATCATCTCATTCGATGACAGACAATATAATATAAGTAGGATATATCAGTATGAAGGCCTGCAGTGGTCAAATATAGAAAAAATCTATTTTCGTAAATGTGTAGATTAATAAACCACACTTGCAGCATAATCAGCATATACTGTCATTCTTCTGCCATTTTTCGTCATAAGTACATTCGTCATTAGTGTTGCGTTATAATTGATATTATTCCTTAAAAAAATTGATAATTTTATCATTTGAATCAAAACAAATTAATGTATAATATTATATTACCTACTATGTGAAAAAATATATATTTAAAAAAAAATTGAATGAAAAAAATATTTAAAATCTACAATGGCTAATAATAATTATACTTAAAAACACGTAATTAATTTATAGCTTAAATATTAATTTGAGCAATATTATAAGATAAAAATAATTAAATATATTTTTATAATTATTATACAACAATAAATGAACAATATACAAATGAGCAGTACAATTTTATATTTATTTGGATCCAACAAATTTATTAATAAGAAATAATAATTACTAAGACGTATTCATTGATCAACCACGTATTGTTCGGAAGTTTATACTTATAATATCTACTGAGAGGAAACCTCTAAAAACATCTATACAATTCATACATGACAATTCTAATCTATGTTGACCACGTTTCGTAAAACTTTCGTAGCCTGGATTTTAACTATTTAAGCCCAATAATTTATTACAGTATAGTGTCTAATATATTATGATATATTACTATATTTGTCACGTAACTGATTTATCTTGCGAGATAAATATAAAAAAATCTATAAAACTATAAAAATCTATCCACTATCCTCCGATCCTTTCACACGCACCATTCAGTTGATATTATAATTCTACTAAATGTACCTACATAAGAGTATATTCTTTTCAATTTAACAGAATTTAAATATAATTGTATTTATTTATCTTAACTAATAAACATTATTAAGTGTTTTTATAGGTTTACTATTTTAATTAATTACACCACATGTTGCATCGTTATTGTCCCCTCGTAGGTTAGGTACCATGTAAGTACAAGTAATCAGTGGCGTATATAGAAATAATGTTTGGGGTGGGCTATAGTAGATAGAAATTATTAAGTGATCTAACACCTAGAGGCATATTATTAAATGCACATTTACCTAAGGTATTTCGGGGGGGGGGGGAGGCTGCGGCCCACTAGGCCCCCCTATATACGCCACTGCAAGTAATACAACGCTGAAAATGTTTACTATAATTTAAAATCACAATTTTTTTCGTAAGTACCTATTATTATTGCGCTACAATAATATATTATATTGAATCGTGTTAAAGGAACTTTAATCATGTTTTGGATCATTGGTATAATATTACTTGGTACGTTGTATGTTGGTTATGTGTGGCGCTCCAACAGAAACTTACCTCCAGGCCCTTGGGGTGTTCCAATACTCGGCTATCTACCATGGCTAAATCCTACGCAACCTTATAAAACGTTGACGGCACTGGCATGTAAGTATGGACCAATTTACAGTATTCAAATGGGGAAACATTTTGCAGTCGTTATGTCGGATCCAACATTGGTTAGAAAGGAATTAGCGCGGAATGAACTGGCTGATCGCACTAACTTCGAAGTTGTCAACGCAATCATGCAAGAACATGGTGGGTATCTATATCATCAATAATAGGCTGTACGACTATATCGAGTTGAATATAATATTAATATTTGTTATAATTAGTTATACTATTAAAAATATACAATGAACATGATTTAAATGTTTTATATAATTAAAAAAATAAAACTAACGTATAAAATCTATGTGCTGTATATAATATATGTATGTATTGTACCTATATATTATGTATAAGTATAATATGATAAAATAAATGTAACAAATGTATTGTTAAAACTGCGTAAAATATAAAATTTAAATGCACTTTTTTTTTAAATATCGTAAAAATAAACTTCCATAATAATTATATGTTGACATGCAAATTTGAAATTTATTCCACCGTAGTTATCATATATTCTCTTATAAGCAGTTTTGTAATGTAAATACAATAATGTATAGGTCTGATATTTACACGCGGACCTCTTTGGAAAGAACAGCGAAAATTTGTTTGCAATTGGCTTAAGGAAATTGGCGTGACTAAGTTTGGAGAGAAGAAAAATAACTTACAACTACTTATTGCCGACGCCGTGTCTGCTTCAATTTCGGTAACATTTTATACCAAGATAATTATAAATTATTTAAACTTATGCTATTTTTCTAAATATAATTAATAATGTAATATATTTTTTATTTTAGAAATTACGACAGTCAAATGAAAGTCCAATTGACACAGGAACTTTTTTTCTAGTACACGTTGGAGATTTCATAAATCTCATAGTGTTGGGTAAAGCATGGCCAGAAGATGACCCTAATTGGATTTATTTGAGAAATTTGGCTGAAGATGGATCCAAAAAATTTGCTATAGCTACTCCATTGAGTGTTTTGCCAATATTGAAGTTAGAAATGAATAACGAATATAATAATTTACATGATATTTGTATAATCATGTGTTTAAATAATATTTTGTTGATATAATTTTCCTAGGGTAATACCGAAATACAGAAATACTGTTTTTGAAGTAATCGAAGGAGTTAAAAATACGCATTGTATATATAAAACATTGATGGAAAAACGAGGTAACGAAATCAATGAATGTGATGATCTGATGGCTATGTTCATGAAAGAAATGACAAAAAGAATAAACAACAAGGATTCCCACTTCTTCACCGAAAAGCAATGTTGTTTTCTTCTGTCTGATCTGTTTGGTGCTGGTGTAGAAACAACCGTAAATACCCTAAGATGGTTTCTTCTTTATATGGCTTTAAATAAAAAATTACAGGTAAAAATTCACATATTTTTTTTATTATTATTAGTGAATTTAGGCATAACAATTGTATGTTATTATAACGTACACAGATTTATTGTAATGACCTTTTACAAATATTTTATTTTTAAATTTTGAATGTATTGATTTTACAATGATATGTTTTTTTTATTTTAGTACACGATAAGTTGTTGATAAAATTCTATGATATCAAAATTTGAGGGCAATTTTGAATATAAAATTGAATCTAGTTTGTATATTTAAGAAGTCAAAATTACAAATTCCTAATACTTTTTTTATAATCGAGAAAAACAAACGAAAAATTAAAGAAAAACTGTTTTTTTTCACACTATACTAGATTTTGACTAAATTGATTTCTTTATTTTATTTTAATTCAAAAATAAAATATAACTATAAATATATGATTTTCATAAAATATTTAAATTGTCATTTCCATTATAAATGATACAATTTTCAAAATGGTTCGACTAACTTTTAACTGTTTAAATTTTTAACTTTGTTTTACTTTACACTCTAAGTTATATAACTATATAAGTTGATATACTTATAATATAGTATAAATAATAAATATATATTTTTATAAAAATTATTTTTTATTATTTTAATTATTATCTTCGAAAAAAATTATATTACACCTACCATATTATTATTTGTATTACTAAAGGTTAAATTAATTACTTTAATAGCTATACGAGTATATTATCAAAAGAATTTATTACGAAATATACTTACTATACTTATATATTATAGGCTGATCGTCTCTGCTCAGAATTATTTTTGTATACAATGATATATCATTGAATTCAAATATAACACACCCATAATAGTAACCCACTCGACACTTAATGTACAGCAGAACGATACACACTCGTCTACCTTTATATACAGTGGAACCTTGATAACTCGAACCTCTATAAGTCGAATCTTCAATAACTCGAATTTTATTTTCGCCTCCCAACCGATTCGAGTTATCGAGGTTTCACTATATATATGTTTACGGTTCATATATTCTATTGTAAAAAATACAAAGAAAATAATAAAATACTGGTATAATCTCATCTAAATATTTCTATAAACTATTGGTTGTAGGTTAACTGCACTAGTATCTATGTAAATATAATTAATTATGGTGTCTAATTTTAATTAATGCCATTACATTTAATTAAAATTGTTTATTTATTTTTTTTTTTTAATATTAATATAAATTATAAATATTTATTATGATATATATTATGGTACATAATATAATATGTCAAATGTCAATATACATTCATTCATAAATTAAGATAAATTTTTGAAGAACAATAAAATAAAAATATGTAGATAATAAGTAACTTTCAAAATATCTTGAAGATAATAAAATAGCAGCACCTGACTATTATGATTATGATAATTCATTAAGATTTATAAGATATAATTATGTGTATAATGAAGTGTCACGTACGTTTAAGTCTCTAAACAAGTGTAATAAATACAATATACATACTAATAAAAAAATCACTGATAACGTTTTCTTTATATAATTTTGATATAATAAAACATTTTTAGAACGACTTACAGAAATTGTTGGATTCTGCATGCATCAATAACGAAATAATAGATTTAGAACAGATTGAAAGAATTCCATTGCTAAAAGCTTGTGTGTCTGAAACCATGCGTTTACGGCCAGTAGCTCCATCTGGAATACCCCGATCGGTCAACAGCGATATTACAATTTTAGGTTACCGCATACCAAAAGGGACCATGATTTTACCTCTGCAGTGGGCAATGCACCACAACGAAAAGTATTGGGCGGACCCGCAAGTATTTCAACCGAAAAGATTCTTAGATGACGAAGGAAATATGATACACAACAAAGCGTTTATGCCATTTCAAGCCGGTTAGTAATTATTATACTAATTAGAAACGTTCATTTTTTTAAATTGTTGTACCATAGTAGTCTATATGACAATATCTAACAATGGTTTCAGGTAAAAGAGCTTGTGTTGGAGACACGCTTTCCTATTGGTTACTCTATTTATTCGGTGCAAATATAATTCATAATTTCAATGTTTCCATAGAAGACGGTCTATCTGAAAAAGAAATTAACACTATCATGGATGGGGAGTTTGGCATAACGCTCAGTCCGGCTACGCACAACATTGTTTTCAAATCTCGAATTTAAGATAAATTGATGCTTAATTTTTTTTCAATTGATTAAAATGATTTTTAAATAAATATATTATAATCATATAAAATTTTATAGATATAAAAATATTCTAGATATGTTATGAGTGGGATGTTCGCCAAATGTACACGTATACAATTTTAAGCCACTTATTATATAGCATTATATATTGGCTATATTAACTGTACACGATAATTTCACGTGTATTTTTCAATAAAATATTGATGGTCATTTTCGTTGAATCTATCGACGTCATCAATAACATTCGTTCGTTTACAAATAAAAATCTCAATTACTAATTATTTAAAATTTGTATCGAAGAAATCAGTAATTAGATACAGTACTACACACAGGTAAAACGAATCACCCGCTAATGATGATAATATGATTGTACCTATCACTAAACCATTTTATATCTTTTTAGATATAGGTGAATGAATGCGAGTGAGTATGTGTTTGTCAACGATATTTTTGCTCGTGTTTTTATACAAATTAATTAATTAATAATTCACGATATGTGTAGTGCATTTCTGGCGGGAAAATTATTCTATTAATGCAGGAAGTATTATGTCCAATTAAATTGTAATACTATAGGTACATAATAAGTAATAATTAATAACGTAAACATGACCGGTCTGGTCAGTTAGTCAGTTATATATATATAGGTTATATTTACTGTATTTACTACGCCTCACGGTGTCTGCCATTTAGTGTTTTTATAGTAAATTATCAATTAACATAATTCATGATAATTATTTTTTTTTTTTACAAATTACGTTCGGTGGTAGATTAATTTAAAAACGGCACATGATCGATTTATAATGCTTGTACTATTACAACATAAAACTTGTATTTCTTACAATTAAAGAATTTAAAAACTATTTAAAACGTACGAATAATCCGAATTTGAATATTATCGTGATATAATGTATTATCTAATCTTAAAAATCAGTTTTTAATCAATACGCGAGTAATCAACACTGTTTTTAAGCACTTAGACTGGTTAAAAACAATACCAGATATTTGTAATATTGTAACTTGTAAGTTATAAAAATTAATGGGTTTTCCATCTCACCAGCTGAAGTAGGTTCTAAAATTTTAAATATACCTACTATTATTATTATGATGATTTAAGTCATTTAGAGGATGGCAAAGAATACCTATTTATAAAAATCGATTAATAGAGTATCAATTATATATTATATATTTTTATTTTACGAAGAATATTGAAGTATTTTCTTTATTACCCTTAAAATCATGATATAAAATAGTCGATGGTCAAATTTAAATAACAGGTTTTTTTCGCCCAATAACCCAAATGACTAATGAGCATTAAAAAAACAAGACATTTGTCACTCTTATTATAAATTTATACATGGTAGGTTGGCCACTATGGTTTATGTTATGTGTTGTATAGAATTACGATTTACAAATGTATGAATACTATGTCATTGGAACACATTTTGTTCATGTGTTTTTTTCGAATTCTATAAACGATCTAAATACATTGCATATTCAAAATATACGCAAATACACTGAAATTTCAGTTTAGGTAAGTACTGAAAATTATTATGATACGTATTATGTAGGTAGTTACGAGATATTATACTTATTCTTTTAATTTAAGATTCTGAACGGAGTGAAGAATGTATTGCTTTTACAATGATGTGTGTTTTTTTTTTTTGTGTCTGACGACAACATTTGGAGCAGTAATAATGCTTCGATTTTTGATTTCAGCCCCTCTTTGAATAAGAAAATTCATCTAGTTGATACTTTGGGGGGTCAAAAGTAAACATTTTCAAATAGTTTTCAAAAAAATCGATTTTTTGATTTTGCTGTAACTCAAAAACCAATCATTGTAAATACTTGAAATTTTCACCAAATGTTTATATTATGGTTATCTCTTTACAGTTAAATTTTAATATTTTGACCATTTTTAAGCTACTTATAGACAATTGAAATTTTCGACTTTTCTAAGTTTTTTTTCTTCAAATGCCGTTAAAAATTTTTTGGGTGGCCAGAAAATCTTGAAAATTTAATACAAGGTTTCTTATAAGTTGTTCTTAAAGTGATAAAAAAAAATCCGAAATCGTTAGTCACAATTTTTTTTATAAGTGCTTAAAGTTCGAATTTATACGAAATATGTCAAAATTTAAATTAAATTTCATACTCTCATTATGCGTATGTTGCCAAATACTTTTTTTATTAATAAACAGATACTATAAAGTAACTATAGTAACATATAGTAACTATACTATTTGTTTCAAAATAGAATATATGACAATATTTAAATATAATATATCCTAAACTGACAAATCATCTTCGTTCAGAATCGTTTTTCGTATACAATGATACCTATCATTGCATTCAAATTTAACCTACCATAGTCTGAGGTCCACCCCACCTCCTAATATACAGCAGAGCGATACCCACTTACCCGCTTTTTAAATGTTATTTGTAACTAATAATGATGTAATAATAATATTATTATTATTATTATTATTATTATTATTTTATTTTACCATTTTATACCATTAATATTATTATACGTGTACGTATTTAACTATGTATTCGGTACGTATTTTACTATAGTAAAATTAATTTATTTTATTTTTATTTTAATTAATTTAATTAACTATGCATACTATATATTATATAAAATTTACAAAAATTAAACAAATTTTGCAAATGCATTGACATTTGTGAATGATACAAATACAATTAAATGAACAATGAGGGACCATTTGTTACAAATACAATATTATACAAATTTACATTATTATAATTCATAACATTAGGTAGAAAGCCTAAGGAGTAATGATAGATATTTAATACCTATAAGACTATAATATTAAGAATGTCAATACTAAATTATTTATTTACTATACAATTTTTTTTGGAAATTACTAAAATAATGATAATATTAGCTATTTCAGCTGTTCCTTATTAAACATTTTGTTAATGTAAAAATTTTAAGCTCGAAAAACATGGTAATAATATTTATTTTGTACCATATATTGAAATACTATAAAATAGAAAAACTGTTTGACTCCTATTGACTTTTTCTGACGATGTATTTGTATAATATATAGTACCTATGTACTTATATTAGTGGTCAAATACAAAATTGATATTAGTAACTAGTAAGATTAAAATATAATTACTATCTAGTATCTATGAATACTTTAATACTCAACTATTATGTTTTTCAAATTCATTTAAAACCGTTACAACACCATAAAAATATAATTGAAATTGTATTGAACATAGTGATTTTCTATATACAGAACAAAATATAAGTGTCCGAGTATAAATGTTATTCTTAATTAATCCTATATTAAATATATTTTTATAATCATAGAAATAAAGGAGGTTAGTTTTTTTTAGATTATTTAAAATTTAAAATTATGTGTTGTTAAATTCCTATTTAATCATATGTAGATTAGTATTCATATTTAATACCTAATAATTAGTTTAATCAAACATTTTTTGAAGAACTCTCGCCTCTTGAACAAGACAAGTGTACTTTGCTTTAGGATACAAATTGATATATTAATGGTTTTATAGTATATTTTGAAATAGAAAAGTTACTTATTTACATTGCGCACATGTTATAGTTATTACACTGTCATTAATTTTCGAACCACCTTAAGTATACATGTTAAGTTCGCTGAGGTAAGTAGTAGAGATTTATAGACAAATGCGAACAACTTGAAGTTATTATTTAAAATCGGATTTTGATTAAAAGGTGCGATTTACCATTAAAAAATACATTTTACTTGTAATATACAATGAATTCTCAATAAAAGCAATGAGAAATCATGTACTTTGTCGATTGAAAATGTTATCCATAAAATACTCTAAAAAAGGCCATAGAAAATTTTTTTGATTAAACACTAAGAACATTTTTTAACTTAATATTGTAAACAAAACAATAAATTATTATTATTATTAAGTAGGTAAAGAATTTTTAATTTTGGTTATTTTTTTGTTTTCTTTACGTTTTATTTATGTAAAATTCGCTATTTTTATGTATCAAGACCTGGAAATTGAATACAAGGTTAACTATATAATATAATATATTAATATATATATTATTATTCTAACCAGAACTAAAAAATCTCAATAATAATTATTGTTTGTTAACTTTAATATCGATTTCAATACATATTATATTGTATATTTAATTATGATAAATTTATATTCTATACTTTAGGACACGGCCCGTATTGAAATAAGAATAAAATACATTGTTTTTTAAATTGTATTTTTTTTATTCAATTCCACTTTACTTATATTAGTACTTTACTTTACTTTTAATTCGTGTTTAGTTAAAATGATAAGGCTTTAATTAGTAATTAGTAACTTATATTGTTTTTGTAAATTGTAAGTGAATTAAGATTACAAACAAAATATGTAAACCAAAATTTTGCTCAGAATTGCTTTTCGAATGCAACGGATTCATCATTGCTTTCAGTGGTTGGGGATAAACGAGTGTCTTTTTTATGTTTAATAGCATTGTAGCCTTTTTTACAATGACAAAGTTCATCATTTTAATGTTGACTCTATAAACCGTGTTTTTGTTTTGCACTTGTGAACAACATTGGCATGTAACTTAAAAAGTTTAATTTTATCACTGACGTAAGTACGATATATTTATATATGTATAATATATACAATAAATTACATACATTTATAACTGTAGCCTGCAGTAGGTTTTATATTATTAACTCTACCGTGTAAATTCTCTCAGGTTTAAAGTACTTTCTCACACACTTTTACTTGTAATTTATCAGATAAGATCTAAGTGTATATGCTATAAAACTATGTGGTATTAACTATTATACAATGAAACTGATGTTGAAAAATAATTTTAAACCTTGGACAGCTCCGATTTAAAACGATTTAGTAGTGCTTACTGTTCTTAGTCAAATAAGATGTCATTCGTGTCATATTAGTTGCATGAATAGTTCCCCTGAAGTAAATTAATATAACAAGTGATTGACAAAAACATATAACATTTAATTTTAATAGGTTGCTTGTACATTGGTAATATAAAAAAAATAACAATTATACCTTAATATGAAATAAAACACTACATCAAATATTTTTTACAAAAAATGGTATATGGCACTAAGTACATAAACATATCAATAGGAAAACATGCACTTCTAACTACTTTAAATAAACAAATACAATTTTTGTTTTATATAACAGTATAAATTACACTAAACTAGCTAATCAATAAATAGTATGGTCTTAAATTAAATGTTAGAAAATGTATATAATTTATAGGGAACCACGTACAAAATTGGTAAATAAATAATAAAACATTTTTAAACTAAACAATTATTATGGAATATTACTCAAATAAATACATAATATTCCATTAAAAATACATAAACAACCTAAGTAAGAGGATCTGAGAATAAAAATATTAAATCTATTTGTGACGTGCTTTCATGACGACCCTGAACGATTGTGGAGTCAGTGTGATACCGACTTGACCATCCATGCTAGGTAATTCATCACCATCAGGTAGACATATATCGAATTCGTGTAACAAGGTCGAAAAGAACAAATATAGTTCCATTTGAGCTAACGTCTCACCCAGACATTTTCTCCGACCTTTTATATAAAAAAAAAAATGCAACAATTAATTACTATTTCATAAAATATCACTTATAAATTATAACACATAGATACATTTTATGCATATTATGTGTATATACTACGATAATATATTATTATATTATGTATTTAGAAAAAAATATAATAGCTTACCGACTCCGAAAGGTAAAAAACAATCGGGTTTTTTCACTTTGCCTTCGGCATTTATAAATCTCTCCGGCTTAAACGCCTCCGGTTCGTCCCATAAGTTCGGGTCGTTGTGTACAAAGTGTTGTAAAGGTATGATTTGAGCGCCAGTCGGTATATGATAACCATTGAGTGTTACATCACTGTTAAAACAATACAAAATTTCGTAAAATGCTCGCACGTATAATATAATATTTGACAACTATGTTACATATACGAAACGAGAATAAACAATTTACCTGGTTGTTGCGTGTGTTGTGCCCAAAGGCGTGATACTCGATTTCCGCAGTACTTCGTATAAGGTAGCCTGTGTATATGGTAAATTGGGGTAATCGTCGAGCACTGGCGATTTATATTGACCCACAACCGAATCGATCTCGTCTTGTACCTTGGTCATCACATCCGGATAATGGAGCATGTACACCATGGCCCACAAAATCGTATTCTTAATAGTCTCCATGCCGGCCGAAAACAAGTCACCGAGAATTTGCTGAACTTGCCGGTTTGGGTCCAAACCCTGAAATAGTTGATCCATCGTGCCGGCTTCCTGGGAGCGTTTTATCTCCAACAAGTAAGCGTCGACCAGGTCTCGAATGCAATTCGGATCGAATGTACTCCTGTGTTCATCGATAATATTTTGAAAGTATCCAACGATTTCTCGATGGTTATTCTTGATTTTTTCCTGTATGTTTCGTTCGTCATTAATATGACGCCTCGGCAAAAACAAACTCACCGGCCTCAACATGCCGAACAGCTTGAAACCTTCGTCGACCATGTGCATGTACCGCTCGAAGCGCGGGTCGTTCGGTTCGAATCTAACACTCATCGTCAATGAACTAATTACGTTGGTGATGGCCAGACATAACGAACCAGCATTTAGATCTATTGGTTTACCACAAGCCTTGTGAAATGTTTCCGTTAACGTCGATACTTCGATCTGTGTAAAAAAAAAAAATTAATTAATAATAATAAACGTACGTTAGAATTAAATTACATTTTTATTAATTAGCAAACGTCGGCATACAGAAATCTCTCCTGTACGCTTGATTTTATTATATTATAATTTCAAAAATATTGGTTATCGTGTACAATATTAGTCATTACGAAGTATAGTACTTATGTGTATAAACGATATGACGTTACTTACCATTATTCTGTTTTCCATGTTCAATCTGTTGTGGCCCGTGAACGTCATCCCCATGTGTCGAAGTACCAAATGCAAAAACTTCCTTTGCGACTCCCATAACTTCCCAGTACTATTAACCGCTCCTGTACATAAAAAGTAACGTTTCTAATAACAAGTCTGGTCGGTATGGAAATGACATACAGTATTTTATCATTATTATTATTATTATTATTATTCTAGCCATTATTCGCGTGTCCGCACACGTTGTGTAATGTAGTAGTAGTAGTAATAGTTGCAGTATAGTAGTGGCAGTAGCAACAGTACGGGCCACGTGATTATTTAATAATTAATATTGTGCCGGCGTATAGTATGTCAAAAAAAATTGCGACATAGTTTCAAAATATTATATTCAACGTGCATGATATCTCGTCATCTCGAGGACACGCGTATATATTTTATTTGAATAAAAAATTAAAAAAAAAAAAAATTAATAGCTTACATCGGTACACGATATAATATTATAATATTAATAATATGCATTTAAAAAGTCGATTTACGATGAAACGATGACGAGAAAAAAAACCCATGGTAAAAATTACTAATATAATTTTATGTTCGGGTACGATCAATTATTACATTATATATACACACATACGTCGGTCGTGTCGTCGTAATAACGTCCGAAAATAAAGACCTTCGTCCGTGTGGATTGAGCAACACGAAACGTCTATTTATTATATTACAGAAACGTACGAATTTTAACAGCGACTTACCGTATCCGCCGATGATGTCCATGTACCCGTCGTTGGGCCGGCCGGTGATCTGTTTCATGTCGAACGCGGTCTTGATGAGCTTGTGGTCGCTGAGAAGTATGACGGTGTTGCCGCGCTGCGTGAACGAGCATATGGGACCGTACCGGCGGGCCAGCTCGTTGTACTTGAGGTACGTGCAGTGGTTGGACAAAAACGGCGCGTACCCCAAGAACGGTACGCCCCACGGCCCGGGTGGCAGCGTCCTGGCGGCCCGCAGCTGCTGGTACGCCGAGTAGGTCAGACCCAGCGCCGCGGCGACCGCGTTCAGCCACAGTTCGCGGCTGTATCCGCCGCCGTCGGACATGGTCTCGGCCGTCATCTCGCGCCGCCTCCGCCGCGCGGTGAGCCGATGTACCCGGTGCGAACGAAACGGGCGAACGGGCGAGGAGACGTATTATGTTGGGCGACGTTCGTTAAAAATATTAAAATACAATATTTTTATATATTTATTGTGTATCGGATGGATATATATATAACAATGTTATGTGAAACGACTTTTTTTTTTATTTTTTCAAAAAATCACTCCCGACTGCAATTATTATTAATATAATATATTAATTAACGGCGAGCGCGCGAAAATAATAATAATCTATATACGATATTATTATCAATGGATAATATCGATGGCGATGGTGATGGTGACGGCGATGGTCGTGGTGTACATACAATAGTAATGTAACAATATATGTGATATAGTACAAACAGCGCAAGTGATGTGTGTGTACTCTGCAGAGTCAGTGTTTACGCAAGAGACGCGTGCGTCGGCATCGAAGAGTTGGGATCACTTTTGAAAATAATCGTGGGAGAGTACTTCTTTTGGTCTTTTATAATATATCGGGGTGTCGAAAGCCCATATAGTAGGGATAGGCGTGTGCGTGCGTGCGTGCGTGCGTGCGGGCGTGCGTGTGCGCGAGGTAGGTACACCTCGTATATAATACATATTATTATTATATTATATATACGCCCGGGTATACTACAGGCGCGCGCGCGTGTGTGTGTGTGACGTGTGTACGGGTATGGGTATACACGTGTATGCCTGCACGCGTGTGAGTGTGTGTTTTCTTTCTTTTTAAATATTTTGTTGTTGTTTTCTCTCTCTCTGACCAGCGCGCGCGCGGTTGTAGGGGGATACCCGCGATCCGGGGCGGCGGCGGAGGAGGAGCGCGAGAGCGTTCGAGATTTCCTTCCCTTTTTTTTATTTTTTATTTTTTTTTCTATTTCTTTTTCCTACGTCTCACTGTTTCTTTCTCTGTCGCGCACACCGTATAGGTACCCATACGGCGTTATTTTTTCTCTCCGTCACACTCTCTCGCTCACACGCACGCACACACACACACACACACACTCGTACACGCGCGCGTGAAGCGGTCCCTACTCCCGGCGCGCGGCGGCGACGACGGCCCAAAGAGCGAGTTTCGCCAGGCCCCGGCGGTCGTCGCGCGGACAGACGCGGCTGAGCGTTGGGCCGGCGCACACCGCGACCACCGATTATTCATTTCACGCACGTATACATATACATGCACACTCGTAGATCCTCCCAACGGCAAGCCGCGCCGCGCCCACAACACATGTATTTCGAACGAACGTTATTTTTGATTTTTTTATTTCGATATTTCACGCCGTACACATAAATAATATATTATTATAAAACGATATAACATATTATGTACAAGTATGTGTGTGTGTGTGTGTGTGTGTACGTAAGTGCGTGCATGTTTGTGTTTTTGTTTTGCTTCTAATTCCGATATGTTTCGACGTATTCAGTACTCTGAAAATGATGTTTTATAATATATTATTTAGTCGTTTAAATAGTTCGTTAGAAAACCAAATAGAGGGATATATATGTATTATAATAATAATAAATAACCAGAACATAGGACACCAGAAACGGCAAGTTGAGTTTGGGAACTTTCGCTTTAGACATTTATATACCTACATTATATTATATTAACGGTCATTTTCACAAAACGAGTCTGTTATATTGTTTTGTTTGTGTTTACGTATGGGAAAATAAATATTTCTAACCACAGAACTTTCGTATATCAGTAATAGGTACTACATAATAAACCTACGCGATATCTTGCCCAGTTTGTTCTATACATTGTGTTCAATATTTTTTTTTTTTTTTTTTGTTGATATTTATAAGTTTAATGCTTATGAAATGTATTAGTTTACATATTAAAAAAAAAAAATTATTATTTATCGCAATGTACATCAATATTGCATACATAACTTATATACGTAAATAAATAAATAAACAGTATTGATCGTACCGATTGATTTCTAAATTATTTTCTTAAGCGTGTTAGATAGGTATATTAATATATAATGATACTAATTATTTTTGATCAATAGCGCACTTTCAATATAATAGGGATTATCGGTAAAAATATATAAATATTAGTTATTACTGAAGTATTAAAAATAAATATATATAATTTGTATATATATTTTTTATCACTTCACAAAGTTGTTATTGTTAGTGTATTAAAAAAAAAACATATTCGTCTATAATATACAAACGATGTACAATTAAGGTACCCATAGCGTTTTAATTTGGTTTAAAAATATTAATAATGCAATAATGGACAAGCGCTGTTATAATTGTGATCTCATTATATTAGTGTAATGAAATTATCAGAAAAACTATTTAGCATTTAAACAGTCTTCAAACTTACTTATGTTATTTTTGTTTATTTATTTACATTGTACAACCAGAAACGGACTATATTCCTATGGTTTTAGTTGATAAGGTAATAATATATTTACACACACATAATAAATATATATTTAATAATAATTTAATAAACTTATAGTGACTCGCAGGAAATAATCCGGCATTGATGAAATTAATAAATTTACTTTTAGATATATTAATACTAACAGAATATGATATTATCAGAAGCAAATAATTGGTGAAAACATACAATAATCTTTAAATAATATTTTTTACCATATATTTTTATTAAGAGTAATGAACCGCTTCATTTACAAACGTATTGAACTTCGAAACATACTTATAATGACAATTCATTAATTCTATAGACAATAGATTAGAATTTCAATACAGATTTTGCAATATTCTTATAAAAAAAAAAATGTTTAGATAAATTTGCAAAAACTACAAAAAAAAACAATTTTATTTATTTACATTTAAAACCTTTAATTTAAAGAAAACTGTGCCAAAAGATGACAACAATTCAAAAATAGTAACCAAATAATTCTTCTGGTTAACATTTAAAATTCTAATCACAACTAAATTGAATATTGAGCGTTGAAATGAACCATTACGACTTATTTTGGATTTATTTAATATAATTTTTACTTGCTACAAGTATTAAATATTTTAAAACTTAAAATTTTACCTAATTATTTATTAAATTACATAACATTATACTCAATAAATCTTTAATTATTTAAATTTTTTTTCTTAGTAAAAAAGTTACATTATAAAATATATATATATATATGTATAAACATTCTATACACACAAATGATATTAATCAAGCACTATAATGAGAATCATTTTTTAAATGGTATAACTTATGGTACTATAATATCCTGAAAATAAAATTAGTTTACAGTACTCAACTACTATGCACGTCGTATCCTGTTTTTTTAAATATATATTTATAGAAAGAAATATGTGAAAATTTTAATATTATGTTCTAACGGCATGTAATATTTTTTTTTTTGTGTCTATAATATTTTCTATAAATTGTTTACTGCATATATAAGTGCATTTAACCAACCCCCAATATACAAATGTTATATTTATTTTTTTATACAAATAATTAGTATCATAAGTTGAATTCCTCCGATTTTTTTCTGAATCTGCGCGCCACTTATTTTACATACAATAATTTTTTTTTATTTCTCACAATTCCTCAACCCCAACGTCCCCAACTAAAATTTTTTCTTCATATTTCCTTTGCGTGAATTGAAAACTTTTTTTATGTATTAAGTGAAATTATTAAATATATTGACGACTAATAACATACCAATAATATACGTTTAAAAATGTTATGTGATATTTGCCATCTAGATAACAATATTAGTATACATAATTACTTCTTCGTTAATTAAATTTTTACAAGTAGAGTGTTGTAAAGTTTATTGCTATATATAATTTATATTATTATCTTTATAATAATTTGGAGGGTTATTTTAAGTTAGGTTAAATTAAAATAAATTGTTATCATTGCCTACAATCACACAAATATATACCTAGTAAATATTTTTGATAATCTAGTAATTTTAGGGATCTTAAAATTGTTGTATATTTTGTTATACATGTACAATGTACATGTTAGGTTTTTAGTATTTTACTATAGATATAGTTATTAGTTTATTACTAATACTTTGAAAATCACGTTGCTTAACATTCTCTATTTGATTTTCAATACTTAAATAAGTATCATTTACAAGCCTTCCGAGAGAGTAACGCTAAAATTGTAAGGTAGTATTCATAAATACATTTTTACTGAACAATAGATAGGTACTAATGTATATAATATATGTACTAATGTATCCTCATCATTTCTATAATCTAATCTAATAAGGTATATTATAAAAAATTCAATGATTTGTCAAAATTACAATTTTACGTTACGATTAATTATTAATTAATATTTAACAATATATGTGAATTAATATAATAATATTATATATATCTGCAGTTTACAAATTATACGTCTTTATGTCCTATATATTTAAATAATAAAACTATTAAATAAATAAATACTTGCACATAATATAATTGCATATTTGCATCTTTGTTAATGCAATCAATACACGTTTAATATGTGTAATCGCTGTATTAAAATGATTTTCTTATCGTTAAATAGGCACAGTGGCGTCATTTGTGGGATGCAAGGGTGTACAAATGCATCCCATGAATAAAATTATTGTTATTTCATATTTGTTTTATACTATAATTTCTATGAAATGGTTTACATTTACACAAAAAATGTGTTGAAAAAAATTCATGTGATGACTTAACCATGCGAGTGACTGGTATTACTTTAGATTTTAAATGTTGATTTTGCATCCCATGAAAAAATGTGAAATGACGCCCCTGAATAGGCAGTGGCGTAAACTGGGTGGTGCAAATGCAGGTTAGGTATATTTTGCACCACCAGAAAATCATTGAAATATATAATAATGTATAAACAGGTACCAAATTGTAATTTTCGTGTATGTATTGTGCATTATCAATTAAATTATTATTCTATATTTCTATCTATATTCTAAAATAATAAAATAAAAAATATGGCAATAATTCAGTACCTGAAAAATTAGAATCAAAAATAGAATACATAAAACAAAATGGCATTCAAAAAGGTTTACGTCAATTATAGAGACATTAAAAATATTCCGAACAATACCTACTAATACAGCAGGTTGCAAAAGATATTTTTCTTGTCTAAAGAGGTTAAAAAATAAAAACATACCTTAGAACGACTATAAGACAAGAAAGGCTTAGTAATTTAGCAGTTTAGCTACTTTGTAGCTCGAAAAAAAGAATAATATTAATTTAGACTAAGTATAATTAATGAATTCGATTCAGGATCTGTGGAAAAAGTACGTCGTCTCAACTTAAAATAAATAAAAAACATTTTTGACTGTTTTTTTATTTATACAGTAAAATCCCGTTACAACGAACTCCAGGGAATCGAATTTTTTTTCGTTGTAACGAAAATTCGAATAGCTCTTTATAAGTTCTTTCTATGACTTTCGTTATAACGGGATTTTTCGTTGTATTGGTATTCGTTGTAACGGGAATTTATTGTATTATAATAATAAAGGTTTTACTGCTAAAATAATTCAAAAGGTATTTATTATTTAAAGAAATATATTATGGAAAAATATATTATAGTTTATAGGGAAGAATTTTACTTAGGAAGTTGGATTATTGGTGTGTTGGAAATAATTATAAGTAGAGAATATGCCACTGCACCACCAGAAATTGGACCCAATTTACGCCACTGTAAGTCTGTAAATAGGTATATGTCTTAAACTTTAATGGAAGTCATTGATAAAATTATTATTAATAAAATTTAAAATTGCTATCGAATTCAATTTTAGGTAAAAAAAAAAATATAGTTTAACAACTATTTTTTCCTTTTAAAGCAAAGTACCTACGTGGTGTTTAAAACCATTGTACAATACAATTTAACTTTATAACTATTACTTTTAGTAAATATTTACTAAGGTTACAGTTTTCAATTCTTGCACTAGATACATTAGTACATTACCCACCTGCTCATTTGAAAAAACATCAAATTATTATATCTTAAGTTTGACACTTTATTTTTTTAGGTCTATTCTTAATGAGATTCAAGATCAATATTTTGGGCGTTACGTAGTTTAGATTGAGAGATTCTGACATATTATGAGTAGGTATATTATAGTACAAAATTTAATAAATAATATTATTATTTTAAATTTAGTATTTTTAATGCTGTTGTAAAAAAAAAATAACACGTTAACAAATATTTAACTATAATTATGATAAATAGTTATTTTGAATTTAAACTTCAGTAGCAAACAGATATTAAACATTTATCTTAATTGAAAATTCCCATACATCAATATTTGTAACGATAATTACTAAATTAAGAGAAAAAACAAAATATTATGATAGCATTAATCAGTAAAGTATAATTTATAAAATTTTTGTTTTGTGTACTTATTCATAGAAATTGTTTTGTTTATTGCAATTACAAAATAATAAATTACATAATCTTTCAAAATATTGACGTATAAATAACGCTTAGTGTAAAGGCAATTATTATCCACACATTGAATGTATTAAAAACGTATAAAAAAAACAATAAAACAAAAATTAATTTCATTAGTCTTTGAATAACTATTTTTAATCGTATTCAAAGTACAAAATACTATAATATATAATTGAAGTATATGACAATATATATATATATATAAGTCAACTAACAACCTACAATTTTCCGGAATACGGTTATTTAACACGTAATAGTTTATAGATTATATTTTAAAACTAAAAGTTGGGTGACCTAATAATATATTATTGCCTATTGGTGTATTTCAACCTCTAGCTATCTAAGAAAATTATTAAACATATTCTAGCATATCAATTGTATTATAAAACTATAAAAAATATAATCTTTTTAAATGAAAAAAATCTGATATCGAAGTTGTGTTATTTATACCTACCAGTCATTTTATTGGTTGACGGTATGCTTAAATAGGAAAGCAATAATTAATAATTATCGTGGTGGTGGCGGCCAAACGAGTATTATAACCCATTACCCATCATTGATTTAGCAAAAAAAAAAAGTAGATACATCTAGTTGGAAAAGGGTATGTCAGTTCTGTTTTGAAATTAAAAGCTTTGAAAGAATAGTTAGATCAAACTATTTAATGAAAAAAACCTCTATAATGACATAAAGTCTGACCTGAGCAAGAGCATAATAATAAAGAACAATCGATGTGGAATTTATATACATTGTAGATATTATAATATATTTATGATAATATATATGATGTAGTTTCGCCACTAATCACTACGAAACTAATAACTACCTATTCAATTCTAAATTTACCATAACCACTAACATGTTATGATATTATATTAGGTATGAGTCAATGTCAAAAAAAAATCTTTATAATGCTCTGACATTGAACTTGAAAACGAAATGATGAATGATACGATAGAGGCCCGAAGATGAGTAGGTTGAAAACAAAATCTTATGGAAAAGCAACGACGCCGACAACAACAACAACAACAACAACGACAAAAATAACAAAAACAACATCGATATCATGCCGCCGCCGCCGTCGCCGCCGTTGTAGTTGAGTAAGGTTGGTGTACGTAGAGAAAAAACAATGACGTCACTATATACGATCGGACCTATTCAATTTATTTGCTACGTCGTCGTCGGTTGGCCCCGTCGCATATTGAGTGCTACTTATATTATGCTTTGTATATCTACGTCATCACATAACGTGTATCGAAACGAAAGTATATATAGTATTAATAATAATAATAATAATAAATATATGCGACGATAACCCCCGTTTGGGACACGTCTCTTCCACTGCTTCCACCGATTACCGTTGTACTGTAACTACAGGGGTCACGACATCAGATGTACATATTATACCACCTCCACTTATGTGAGTTTTATATGTCGCGTGCCACCTTTGACGTAATAATTTGGCCAAGACACGAGTCCCCGTGTATTATTATTTCGGAAAAATAGAATACCGAAGAGAGTTGATTTTTCAAAAAAAAAAAAAATTACTATCATCAATTTTACTATATTGTCTATACTGTGTATCATAATGTTGCGATGACAATTAATAATATAATATAGTACTATTAGTACTATTATTTCACGTGGGTTGAAAAATTCGACGATAGAAAACTCAAAATATTAAATACAGAATAAATTGTGTTTAGACATCTGGATAATCGCTAATCAAAGTAATAGATCATAAAGGTATGCGTGCAATATTTAACTATAGAATACGAAATTAATTGAAAATTTGAAACAAGTTTACAGTTCAATATCAATATACTAAAATATCATTGGTACTGACTATGAACTATCATTTATTAATTCATAGTATATAGCAGGTATTTAGCATTCACACCAATATTAAAGTTAAAAACACAATATTGGTTGGACGTAAAATTACTATATTATATGCGTACCTATGTAGTATTTTCTTAAATGAGATTTTTAGAAATTTTTATAACTTATAAATAATAAGAATTATTTCAATTTTTACGAGCTGTTTCAACTAATATCACTATAGATATAATACATAAGTACTCAGTAAACTCACTCATTACAGCAGTATTCAATCTTTAATGTTCATACTACTATATACTCCTCTAGTTATATTTAGTTGATACAATTATGAATATTTCAAGTAGATATAGTCATATATAGGTATCTACATATACTATGTATATTCAGGTTGTGTGTATTTAACAGCTAACACATAAATCTATTTATGATGATTTCTGATCTCCGCCCTTCGGGATACAATGACTGCTGGATACTGGACGTTGTGCGCACATCTTGCTTTACTAACATTGGCAGAAGAAATAATTCCTATACTATTAATATGTATATATATATTTAAAAATAATTTAGAGCAATTTCGGATAAAAAAAAATATGACATGCGAAATTGTTAGAAAGTAGTATAATATTTGTCATACACTTTTCCTGTTGAATGTCTAAATTAAATAACTATTTACATTGAAAAAAATTACTATATTTATCGTCATAAACTACTGCTAACTATATATAGCTCCTACTGCTAATTTTTCAATTTATAAACACTTAAATGTTATTATGAGTACATGTGTTATATAATTGAGCTGCGTATTAAATTATTTCATGAACCTACATTTACAATAAGGTAAACTAATACAAACTTGTTTTAATTGAAATCTGTGAACTTTATAAAGTAATGACGTGTGTAAAGTTCATTACACCTATTATACTTTTGTTAATATTGATAACAGCATATATTAAATATATTATTATTACATGGTTATGTGTATACATTAAATAAAGCACTATAGGTAGGTATAGGTACAAATGTATAACACTGTGTAAAAAGATAATTATTTTAAGTGAACATTCGAGATACAATTTATATTTAATTTTCAGATTAAATGCTTTTGTTATTAAAGCTAAACACCACAATTTGTTATTTAATGCAATGAGATAAAAACAATTATTGTTCATAAAATATTTTAAGGAATATATTATGTGCAAACTGCAACCACAGTTATCTATGCTGTGTTATATTGTTATTTTAACATCTGAAAATCTAACTATGAATGGCATTGACACACTTCTATCTCAACCAAGTACCGTGGCGTAAAGATTACTTTAAAAAAAGTTGGGCGGGGCAGTGTACTACTGCGGGGTGAGTGATTTAATTTTAATAAATACATATTTTTCTTAAATTGTTTGAAAAACAATTCGGTTTATATGTAAAAAAAAAGTGTAAAGATTTAGTTAAAAACAAGTACCGCATATAAGTTAAAATTCTAAAGTTTAGGTGAGCGGAGTGGAGTGGTACGGGAATACACCGCAAAATATCTGTATACATTACTCCGCACATCTAAACTTTAAATAGGTATATAACTCAAAAGCTTCTCGTCTGAATTTCGATTTTTATGTATTGAAATGTTTCAAAAAATATTCTACTTCAGAATATGAAATTAAAAATGTATGCTGTCATTAAAAAACTAAAAAATTATAACTATAAATAATATTGAAAAATGTTATTTTATTTCTAATTAAAATAATGTAAAAAAAATTAATAACGTTAGTATATTTTTAATACTGAGTGTAAAAATGTTAAAGAATCATCCATTATAAGTATATGTACATTAAAAATATACAATAGTTGAAACTTGATAAATGTTTATATCTTTTTACACATCTATTAATATACAGTATTTATTAAATTAAACTAAAATTGTTTAAATACGAGTATATAAATAATATATAAAAATTTATTTTTGAAAATTCAAATTTTACATCTTTTTTCTTTGTGGTACATCTCTTTTTATACACCTACTTTATAAAATTTATAATAATTTCATGTGTGTGAATTAGGGGGTTTAGCTTCCTAAAAACTCCTAGAACTTCCCAAATATTTCTTAATTTTACTTTGTAATAAGTATAATAAATTATATTTATAGGTGCATGTTAATTAATATTTCTAGCCTCGCCGGATTTTTAATCATATTTATGCCAGTGAATAGTGTTTTGATATAGCTCTATTGCAGAACATGAATAATTTTGCTTATAAAGTCCTCATTTAAGTATAAGCATTAGGTAATAAGCATTTTGTGTTGTGACTTTGTTTTAAGTATCACTATTGAAATATCATTTCTTATGCAAATTATATCAAATACTTACTTTTTGTGTAAAATATTTAAAAATCGAAAAACCCTTCATTTTAATAAATAGTTATAGTTTATGAGGTCAGTTAAAAATTGAAATAATGCTTTTATACCTACACAATAAACGGGTAAATGATAATCATTTGTGCCAAATTACAAATAACTATAAAGATTATGTAATGGCTATTTTTGACAATGTTGAGAATGCCTTGAAGTTTCACTTGACCGTGTTCACTGACGGTCGACCACATTTCGTTGTAAAAGAACATTCCGCATCAGATTGCTGTTATTGGCACACCATTATATTCACGTCGTATTCCATTAGATGTACTGTCTTCTACTTTTTTTTTAGAAATTATTTAACATTTTTTTTTTTTTTTACGTTTTATCAAATAACAATTTATTATATCTTATTAAACAACATAAAAATACCCCGTGATTCTAATCCAAATATTTTAATACAAATTCATGCTTATATCGTCACTAGCATTATGTAACACAATGTATCCAATTGGATAGGCACTACCATTTAATCTATTCTGTGATACTACTGCAGAACAGTTTAATAATTATGCAATTGAATTTTTTTTTTTTTTACAATAGTAGTCACTAGTCGGTATACTATAAATTCAAAACTATATTCAATAGGTGTATTTTGGTCTTTGCTCACTTTCATAAAAGTTAATATTTCGCTTGGCCTGCAATAATAATACCTTCTTCTTATAGATAATATATTATAATGCTAATCACGAATACACAATTGTTCATTCACATGCTTACCAACAATTAATCATAACTCGTGTACTTTAAGTACTAACTGAACAAAGTATAATAGTTTGATTAAATTATATAATAGAATAGTTAACAAACTATTAAACTAAAATACAATACATTTTACTATATTTATTACATTTCCAACAAATTATACAAATTATTTGTTATTAATCTATTTTTATTTGTATTTATATGCCGTATACAATTTTTAAGTAATTGTAGGAAATAGTCAAATAATCACATGGTTAGGTATGGTTATTAATTAATATAACTAATTTTTACATAATTTAATATTATAGCAGTGTCAACAAGTAAATGTTCCATTTTTAAAATGAATAAAAATTCAGGTTTTAAAAAGATATTTATAAAAGTTAAATTCTCATTGCTAAAAATATCTTATGAACAATGACCAGCGGTCCGGTTTTGTAATTTTATACTTCAAACGTGTACTATAAAAGAATGCGGTCAAAAAGGAATGGATATATAGGGACTAAAAACAAAATAATAGGTTAGAAAAAATTGAAATAAAATGTTTAGTGTATCATCTCTAGTATCAAGTTGTTATAAGCTTATAGATTAGTCAGGTGCGTTATTTTTTTTGTTGCCCTCTAATCAATAATCAATAAAAACATGCATGGCAATAAATCAACAATGTTTATTTTATGCAGTTAACCGGTCTTTATAAAATAAAAATAAATTGTAAACGACCCAATAAAACTCCTCCCGTATACAATAAAGAACAACTCTTTTCAACATCAATTTCGCACCAGTTGTATTCAACGTTAGAAATAGATTGCCGCACAATATTATTAAATATTAATATATTAATAAGTGTATTAAAATCACTTACCAAATATTTAAATGCACCTAGGTACCTATAAACTAGTTTTTTGCACAATTTTTTTAAAACCAAACTATAAATTACCTAGGATTAATTCTCGCTTAACTAATCTAATAGGAACTTTCCGGTTTCTGTATTTTACTTATGCTAGGCTCTTATTTATATTTACAAGTAAATAACTTTACTGACTACTGTATTGTATATATTATAAAATGTGTATATCTGATTGATATAAATTATAGTACACCTGTTGGCTATTATAACATACATGATACATTGAAATATACTTATTCTTTATATCTGATTTATAATAATATATAGTTTGATATATTATTAGTTATGTACCTATATTTACTATAATTTAAAAATTTTAAAAATTATAGAATATTAGAATTGATAAACACCTAATTCAAACTTTAATTTCACTATTTTTTGATTTCTTATTTTAAAAATAAGTAAATTATTGAAGATTGAACTATAGGTACGCTATGCTTGAAATATATTGTACATATTTTTATATAAAATTATTGAATACTTGAAAATTTAAGTAAGTTTTCAAATTTCATAAATCCTTTATAGAATTATACTTGTTAATATTAAAATGTTTATGCTTATTTAATAATATAAACATCAATGAAAAACGGTAATATTTATAATTGCTCATCAACAGTCACAGTATTAGCCCCGAAAAATTTGAATAGCTTCCTCGATCCTATTTATTTTTGTTAACTGAGAATAGAATCATTCATCCAAATATCAAATATCTATTAATTGATGGTAAAAATCTAATTTAAATTGAATGTTTAGACTAGTATTTAAAACTGTTCACTGTATTGTGTAAAAATTAAAAATACACAACAACTGTTGTGTTTTAAGTCACAAAATACATAGATTATTGAAATATCTAATTTATACCTACAATTATACTATAAATAATAAAGATAAATGTGTTTAGATATTTAAAACTAAAATCGTATTGTTCATAACTCGTTTAATTAATTTAAATTAAATTTTCAATATATATTACTATAAGATTTTAAGTATAATATTCTATGTATGTATTCCTTATTAATATTAAAAATAGCATAAAATAATCAAAGTATAGTTCTTTACTATTACCTACAGATAAAATCCGCAATTGAGCGGTGTACGTTATTTAAACGGGTCAAAGACCTGAGTAATACCAGAGAGAGAAAGTGAATCGGTATCCATTTGACAACGACACGCGTTCAATTTATTTACACGTGCACGTGTTCTGTCATACGTACACAGTACACCTAGCTACCCCTAACGTTTAATATATAATAATCAAAATTTAAAAAATTATTCCTTGAAAATAAAATACTTATAATAATTAACTAAACTGTCCAATGTTCTTTTCTCTAATGGATTTGCTTTTTTTTTAACGCGCAATGTTTCAATAACCTTTCAATATATAAAGTCAATGAACTGTAAAAAGTTTATTTTGAAATATTTTTCAAGGCTTTGAATTTATCTGTGGCTGTTTGATCGTAAAGATATATTTTAGTAATCGTATTACAATAAATTAATTATTGATTCAGCACCCCAAACCTACGTCTGACCTTAGTATGTGGAAAAAAAATGTAATCAATTTAAATATAAAAAAACAAATATGAGATAGTATATAATCTAAATGTAGAGAAGGTTAGTAACCTTTTTTTATTAGGTACTCAGTTACATTTTGTTAAATTAGCATGTTTTTGACAGCTATTTTCAATGAGCATCGTCTTTGCGGAGAAAGTAATACTTCTAGCAAAAATCTCTTAGTTATATGTTGTGTGGGTCTGGTTTTCCCCTCTTCAGTGATTTTACAATCCAAAATATAGTAGCAGTGGTTCCTTAAGCCGGTTTTTATACATATATATTTTTTTTTTGTATAAGCAAACTTATAGTTTACAATTTACGTAAATCTTAATGTAACTAATAATGAATAATGATATATAATATGATACACATTATCAAATGGTATTAATATAATATGATATTGAATTAACACTAATAAAATATTTAAGTTCCTAATTATCATAATCTAGATTATCATATTTACCTTCTCTTGAAGGGACTGTGTATATAGTAAGTATACCTGTCTTATATTTTAACTCTCGAAAAAATATCTTACGCTATAGGACTAAAATACTTAATATTCTGCATAATATTATATAATTACATAACTGTAAGTAGCTTATAAAGGTGCATAACTTTTAAAATTATTATTTTAATGACATCAATACCATTTAAGTTATACCTTTTAAATCTATTCATAGTTGTATATTATATAACTGTAAAAAAATATTATATGTATACATTTTTAACTGTATGTATCTATTTATATAAATGCTTTTTTTTATATATATACCTACCACCTACCTATGTCTTTAAATGTTTTTAAATTATCAAAATATTTCAACTATAGTAGGTATCTATATAGATATAGATACTATTTTAATAAATATCAATGATTGATTAACTATAGTTACCATCATGGTCAAGGTGAGTTATATTTCATTAGCAACATTAAGCGACCATATAGTTTTTACCGTAGTTCGTAAGTTAATAATTCAAATACTAATGATTAAGAACGATTATTCAAATAACCTGCGCAACACATCGTGATTTTTAGATTATAACCTTTCTGCCCATTCCTTATTTAAGCAAGATCTACATAACAAACAAGGTTTAGGTAATATCCGTGTTCCCTCTGGTCGATCATCCAGACACATAGTTGTTGCGTGACATCCAACCGTACAGTCAACTGTATGAAATCAAACGAACCGAATTGCTGAACGATGTGTGTATGTGACTAAACATTTTTAATGTTCTTTTATGAGAGGTTTTTCTTTTTTAAGAATATCAAACGATTGATAATTTAAATAACATTATAGTGGTCAGGTTGGATGTCTGGTTCCATTCAGTGTGTCACTGTGTCTAATGATGAACTGGTTTTTTTTTTACCATGCGGTCAATGACCTCGAACACTTGAGGCGACAGCACCTTTTCCTTGCTGGAATATAGTCAATTTGAAGCAAACTCTACTATTTCTGACTACTGTATAGACAAAAACTGCCTAAGTATATAAAAATGAATTTTAATCAATATTTGTATCTTGATATCATACCAAGATTGTCACATCTTCCATATAATTTATGCAAAATTAGGTAAGTATACTATGGGTATTATAGGCATATAGCTAAATAAATAAATTAATATTTTGTCGTATAATTATTGTTAATAGTTCTTTATAAAAATACTTAAGACTAAAAAATTTAAAAATGTATTTATACCTATGATTAAACGTATACAAATGCTTATCCACGTATACAATTTGAATAACAGTGACTCTCCGTGAATCTTACATTTTTACATCTAAAATATATATTATATATGTGTTATATTAATTTTCATGTATTAAATTCAACTATAAACAATTAGTATACCTAATTTGTATTAATTTTATTCTATGTATTAATATAATTGCCTGTATCATAAATGTACGCATCTGCTTGAATGCTTGATGCAAGTGAAGTAATATAAATATCCAAAAACAAGTCTCTGGATATATTTATCTAGTCATTATAATATATTATTAATATAATATGTGTGTGACACAAAGATAAGTACAAGTCTTAATATAAAATAATAACGATTTATTATACATACAATTTTACTTCTTTATATCATGTGATAAATGTTTAGCTTAACTACATTTCTGAATATGTTATACAAATTGTGAATGATATTTAATTTGTTTTCTACATTACTATGTATTAAATTTTTAAGCTTTGATAATAAAAATAAAAATGTTATATATAGTTATAAAAATGAAAGACAACGTCTAAATTTCAAAATATCAACCAAAAAATAGTCAAATATATTTGAAAGTATTATAAGTGTAAATTTTACTTATAACGTTTCGAGTCGTAACA
The DNA here is from genome assembly GCA_020882235.1 of Schizaphis graminum. Classification (NCBI taxonomy): domain Eukaryota; kingdom Metazoa; phylum Arthropoda; class Insecta; order Hemiptera; family Aphididae; genus Schizaphis; species Schizaphis graminum. The sequence continues at coordinate 94,174,048 of CM037032.1, forward strand.
TGACTACTTATAAAAATAGCATAGCAAGTCGAGAAGTACCTAATGGATTGGGAATCGTATAGCTAGCGGATGTTACAGGTTTGAAATGGTTTGACGCTTCGCACGCTAATAGTGTACAGTGTACACAAACCATAACCATGTTCTAATGATTCCTACAACATAGATTTATATAATACTTATTTTGTATAAATCGAAAGTGTGAATTTAATTATTATAATTCATAATATGTTAAATATTCAGCTTTTTAATGCTATACATTTTAGATGGAGGTAAGAGTTTAAAATTAATCGTTTAGGAAGTATAATAACTGTATATTTGATTTTTAACACAAAATGTTTACTTTTTTTTGTTGAGTTCAGAGAAAATATTTATAAGGATAAAAATACACGTACCTAACGATTTTCTGCATTTATTTTAATTATCTATTTAGGGAACCAGTTATTTACTAATTCAAGGTTGTTGTGTGTAGGGTTAAGGGCACTTGGTTCTGGATACTTGTGCATCTTTACATTTCCATAAGTGACAATGTGACATCATATAATACAGTCATGATTGGACTATGTATTTATCGTTTTCAGATATTTATACTGATATGTACGAATTTATACATTAGAATCATTAGGTAGATCAAAAGAGAGGTAGCTTCCTTGTGAAATACTTACAATAAAATGGAAAGTTATAAGGATGATAAATAGAATCATTTCATCTAACCGGAATGTTGTCACTGTGATATTATTATGAATGTATTAACAAATGACGCAGTATTTATAAATATATATTTAGAGTGTAAATTTAAATTGACTAAATTATTGGTAAATTTTAAATTTTGAGAGAAACAATTTTCATTACGGTTAACAGGGAATTATTTTTTTTTCGTCGTTATTAAAAAATGAATAACTGTTGAGCGTAGAGATTTCAATTTTTCACCAAATTATTATGTATAAGTATTTTCATGATATTTAGCTTTCTTCGTCTTTTCTTGTTATTCGTATATTTAGTATTATTGGATATGATAACATTTTTATATGATAATAAAAAGAACATTTAATACAAGGTTCTTCATAAGTTGTTATTACTAAAATTAAAAAATATCAAAATACATAGTTAAAAACAATTTTATAAGCATACACAGTTCAACATTTTACATTATTCATCAGTCATAAATAATCGCAAATTATTTTGTGCTTAAAAAAATAATATAATTTTTAATTTTAACATTTAAGGATTAAAAATGTAATACAAAATTACTCTTTATTTATTAGAAAATATAAATAAAAATAATATACAGCCACATAATTTTTTTATGAGCGATTGAAGTTCAAATTTTGATAACATTATATATTCAAATACATATATATAATTATAATTTATTTTTAAAAAAATAAGCTATTATTCGTAAGTATATTATAAAACATCCCATTATTGGTGATTTTATTTTCTTTATTACACTGTATGTAGGTACAATAATAACATCTTCAAAATGTTTAAATTTATTTTTAGGTAGATATAGTACATACTATTTATATATTTTCTTATAAGTATATAACTATATAAGTAACATAATATGTTTTCAATTAGAAATATATTACTATCTAATATCCATATCTAACATAATCTTTTAACTTAAAATAAATAAATAAACATCTAAGCTAATTAGTAGGTACTTATTTTATGTAAGTAAAAGTAATGATGATTACAATAAAAAAAAAAGACCTTTAAGTATATTATACTTCAATATTATTCTATAAATGTTGATACATTTTTATGTATGATCACAAGTTTGCACGTTTAAAAGAAGTTTCCTTAAAGTTGTACATATAAAAATTTAAAAATATTAAAAATACATAGGCACAATTTTTTACTAGTGTTTAAAGTTTAATATTAAAATGTTGATGAAATTGTATATTTAATTAGAAAATGATAACTTTAGTTATTTTTTTTATAGTTTAAAAAATATTATTTTAAGGAATTTAAAATGCAATTACTATATAAAACACAATTAAATTTTTAAAAATTTAGAGTAATTTTAAACTATTTCGTGTAATAATATTACGAACCTTTTTACATCGTTCAAGTCATTCAATTGTAAATTTTATGGTGTTGACTAATTAATAATAAAAACTAGTAATACTATATGAAATAATATTATAACTTATAATTAAGTATATTATATATTATGTATACAATAAATGAGATTTATTTCTTCCAAAAACTAATTCGACAAATGTATTAGAGTTAGTGACTTTTTGGAATAATTTTTCGTATGCAATAATTTAGAATTTAATTAAAATGTAACACATCCATTCTGTAATGACCCACTCAGACTCAATGAATAAACAGTAAACACTCAACAATTTTGACAACTAGGTACTATTATAAATAATATAATGATTTTTCCCTAGTTTTAACAAATAATATATATACATATATATTTAACAACAATAATTGTACACTTGTGTCATTAGTCATTAGTTACTAAATCTTAATAGAGGTCCCTAAAACTATAAAGTAATTTATTTTTAAATACATTACAGTACAGTTTAAATTGTATAAACACTTATAAAAATCGTATTATTTTAAACATATACAACGAATACACTAACTTTTTAAATTATAAAATTAATATTTAGTATAATGTAAGAATACCTATCTATCTATTATTTTCAGTTATTTAAGATTTATTTTTATATTATGACGTCTATTATATAGATACAAATTTACAAAATACATAATTATGTTAGTATTATTATAACTACTGTATGAAAAACCGTATGGCATATACCACTCTGTCTACTAATGGCCATTAAAATCATTTTTTATTTATCAAAAACAAGTTTAATTAAATAATTATTAAGTTATTTTTTATTTATTTAATTGTATCTTCGAGCGATTACATGTGTATTATTTGTATTACAACCATATAACATGGTTAAATTACGTAGATTCTAACACATAATGACATAACATATTAATATAATACGGTACGTTTTTATTTTTATTAAAATAAATGATTTATGACATTAAAAAAGAGATTTTATATTTTAATTTTTGTAAGAAACTAATTTTAAATAAAATATAGGTATATATTTTTTAATTACTTATATACAGCTCGACTTAAAATACTCATAAATAGAATAAATAATTACGTTCTCATAATCTTCATGACAAATTTGAAAGGTATCTAGTAAAATATATTATATTTTAATAAATATTACCTGAAATAAACTAAAAACTGTATCGTCAATGTTCATAAGTGATAGGAAAGTACCTATACATATTTTAATATACCTATTACGCATGTGTTAATCGTTAGACAAAATACTCAAGTGTTGCGTATTGGGTCCTCTTAAAATGAATATTGGATATTATGATATAAGCGACAATGTGACATGATAATTTATTACTTTATTAGACAATCCATTCTGTATATAAATATTATAAAATATATTAATTTAATATTTATACAATACAGCAGTGATATTTAATAATAATGTACTGGTTAGGTACCTATTCAATTTTCTATAATATCATTGAAATCTAATAGATTGCCTATTAATATTAATACCTTTATAGTAAATTAATGTTATGTAATTTACAACTCCATTTAATACCACTACACCTAATGCTTAATTAAACAATTAAAAAAATTAATTGAGTATACATTTTAATAATACTATATAAAAAAAATCTATTGTATTTTTTTTCATTGATTATTAAGGTATATCAGTAAATATTAGTAGTTACCTCTACCCATTCATTTATTTGTGGTACTTGCACACTTTTCAAGGTGATAAAATATAAAACGTTACGTAAAACATCGTTCAGACATTAAGCTGCTTTATGATTTCTGAATAATGTAATAGAACATAACCCACTTCGTACACCCAATATATATATATATATATATATTATTTAAACAATTTTGATTACTTCTATGAAAATAATAATTAACATCTTTAGAATTATAAAATTAACTTTTTAATAAATTCTATATTCATAATATAGTATATATCGATTTTACAATTATGTGTTCTATATATGTTTTATTTTTAGCATGTATAATTCAAATATTTTATATTAACATATACATAAGTTAAGAATTTCATCTAATCGTAATTTAATTTTCTTAGTAATTTATCAGAGCACAAAGAAAACAAATAAAGAACTGCATTCAAATAATGAATTCCACTTAATATTTAAAAAAATAATTTTAGTTAATCAATCCAACAAGTTTGTATTACATATTTATATAGGTATTATCTAATAGGCTAAAAAGTAAAAATAAAAACAGTTAACTATAATATAATATCATGTTACATAAATGTAACAACAATTAGCTCGCTTTTTTCTAAACTATATTAATATAAGAAAGTATTATTGTCGTTAATTGAATGTACTAAAAATATAGATAATAAATAATCATATTATTACTTATGATTTAACTAACCAACCTCCATAATATAAAAACTTAAGTTGATATATCTCCTATTCCTGACGTACCTATATAAATATTTTTTAGGTTGTCTCAATCATAGAAACATAGGTATTGGCATATTTTCGTAAAACTTGCTAGTATTTACCTAATGGCTAAAACACCCATGTCTTATTCTAAAATAATATATTGTACCACTATTATTACGGTAACAACATAAAAATGTAGATCGGCGCCACTGATTTGTCATGGTACATTCTTAAAAAAAAAATAATAATACATAAAGGACTGATTATTGATACTACTACGCTATATATTATAGTCTCGTGGTCATGATATTGTCGTGAAATTTCGGTATATTTTATAATACATTTTAAAATATTTATTGAATGTTTAAATAATACAATAAGTTATATTGTCTTGTTAAATTTAAAACATATTTAAATAAATTCCTAAATAGATTGGACACCTAAAATAATTTTAAAAAAAGTAAATATTCAACCATAAGTTCAATAATAATTTGTTACATTTAACTATACATACTTTATTTATCAATTATTTATATGACTTTATTAGCAGACATTGTTATTTCATTTAATTAAATTAAACTCAGATCTAAAACTAAATACAATTAAATCGGCGAAGGCGAATGGAAAAATAAATTATCTCTAATCTATAAACACGTGATACAAAATACCTAAAAACTACACATGTTTGCATTCTTACTGGAGTTATAATGTAATAAAATAAATGAACATGGCGTAGAGAAATTAAATTAGAAAAAAGTTAATAGCCTACGGGAATGGCAATAAGTACTATTGAGAAAGCAGACAACCTAATCATGATTTTAAGACTGTAAACTATATGTAACTGTTAACAGCAATAGATAAAAACCGAAAATGTTTTTATAAATAATATTATTTATAAATATTATATTAGATGTAAATTTATTTTATTTGAAAACTTATAACATTTTTTTTACTAAGACCATTCTATAAACACGTACCTACTTACTATACAAAATATTTCAGTGGAGTTTACTACCTACTTATAAATAATAATTTATATATAATATATACATAATTATATTACTACATAGAAACTAAATAATTTAAACAAAGATTATCATTATTTATAGAATAATATTAAATTCTTAAAACAAACTAACAGAAAGCATAACAAAGACTGATTCTAACAAATTATCCAATACCTCCCCTGGCTATGCATCTGTAAATTATACATATATTAACAGAATATTATTATTATTATTATTATGTTATTATTAACAATTTACGGCAGATAATTGACACCAAATTTGACACAAAGACTTTTAAATGTTTAAAAATAGTTTATCTAGGATAAATAAAATATTGTTGTTTTATTGTAGTGTGTTATTTAAAATATTTTTTGTTCAATAGGTGATCACTGATCATTAATGAATGTTGATGTGCAAATTTTAAAAATTATTATAGTATGAATTTAATCTTCATTGTATCTAACCATAGGCTATAATAACTCTTTTCATTTACACTTAAAATGAAATAATATAGTCTAACATTAACAACAAAAGGAGTAGAATTTTTATAAAACTACCTCTCGGATAAAATGTACAGTTTGATGTAGGTACATTGTTTAAAACAACGAATTATGTTGGTAAATATTAATAAAACTGAAAAATAATACAGTTAATACATAATAATTAGTAAACATATAAAATAATTGATTAACTTATACATTCTTACTAATTACCAACTACACACACATTTATTTATTCTTTACGATTATTATAGTTATTTTATAAATAATAGATCTATGATTTTTATCAGAAAAATACATTTTTCATTAAAATTTCATATTTATTATAAGTAGACTACCAAAGATACCTTCATATCAATTGGAGCAAATTTATTTTAGAATAAAGAATGCTGTAGCATCTAAGGATCTTAGCCACTTCTCGTCTGGCTATGTATAAAATTGTAAAACTAGATTTTGTAAGCAAAAACCAAGTAAAAAAAAAAATGCATTTGAGCAAATTAATTCTATGTGAGATACTTATTCCTTAGTAAGACGAATACGTATAAGATATAAAATTAATTACGCTATGTAATTTAAATATTTTAAATTATATATTATCATGCCTCAACAGCACTTAAAATTACTTAAAATTTAAAAATTTATCATCTTTAATATCCTAATAAAAAATAGCAATTTTTATCCTTGAAATGTCAATTTTAAGCAGAAATATTATTTATTACTAATATTTACACTGTACTTTTAAATAATGTAATATTAATTATTATAATATTATGCATTTATCACTTTGAATAGTAAAATTTCTATTTATGGTCTCCTGTTTCAATTCATAATTTAACAAAATGTACATTTTATTATTTAAAGAGAACTTTTTTATGAACAGAATACAGAAACATAGGTATAAGTACTCGATGACACTAATTTTCCGGGTAAACTATAAGAGCATGGTGTGTGGATAAAAATAGGCCCTCCCTAACTTTTGTAGCGATAATTCGGCCTTCAATAGAATTGATGTCAAGGCTAAACATTGCCTGAATGGTTGAATGTTACTAATATAATACCAATCAATTAGAATCCAATATGAACACATTCAATTATTATTACAATAAAAAAAAAATTCCAAGGTTAACTTAATAGTAGGCAATGCCTATACTTTATTTTGGGATTATTTTTAGATTTTTATTTAATAATATAAAATATTAACTAATTAAAACTTAATTTAATCCATACCAAGAGAAATATATTGCTCTTATTTAATATTCATTTTTTTAAAATAATTTTTACTTAGTCAACCAATCTAAAACAATTAATTTAAACATTTTTCTCAACAAAAATGTTTTTTAATGAATAAATGATTTTAATGTCAAATCGTCTGCTATAAACTAAGCTCAATATTTAAATTGGTGGATACACTATAATACTATAATAATATGTTTTATGCAACGACTAATGGACGTCTCAATATATTATATATAGGTAAATATATATACCTATATTATATCATAATTGAAACGAAATACGGGCCATGGTCAGTGAATTTTAAAATCTAGGTCCGTTATTCAATATTAATATTCTATTATTTATAAAACACGAATATTTATGTTAATATCAATATGTTATCAAAGAACAAATATACTTATTTTACGTTTATTTTATAAATTATATAAAAATATAGATATATTGAGGTACAAGTCAATTTATTAATAATCGACATTAGGACTATTAGTAAAATTTAATTTCAATTTTTAAAATTAGATTTTATAATAAAATAATAAATAATTTGAATCTTACTATAGTGCGCTAGGTTATACTGTTATATATATTTTTTGTACATCGTATAGAATTATATATAACTAATTCACTTTGAATTTCAATCTTCAATTCAACTATAAATTACGATTATATTTTAATAGTTAAATTTGTAGATACATAAATATATTTTTATATATCGTTTACAGACGTAAGTGTAACAACAGTAAAAAATAAAATGTACGAACCAAGAATTGGAAATACAACAAATTTTCTTAAATAAAATAAGATATATCAATATTTGTAAAATAAATAATAATAGTAGTTATACAGCTATATAAATAAAATAAAAATGCATAGAATAATATTCTTATTTCTAATTTCAACATATTAAATTAATCGTTAATATTATTAATACGATTTAATTATATCATAGAAGGTACGCAATTTGATTTGTAGTATAGTCTTTGATCGTTGATGATAATATAATAATACGATTTCATTATATCATAGGAAGTACGCAATTTGATTTGTTGTATAGTCTTACATAAAATAATAACAAAACAATTACATAAATATAAGACGTGTGTATAATATAATGTAAAAACATAACAGTTATCTTTGTAAGCTAATAAATTAAAAAAAAAAAATTTGAAAGAAGTCAAATAGTTATTATAAAGATATTTGCCAACTAAATAATATTGAATGAGTAAATTTTATTTATTAATTAATCATTGAAATATTGTATTAATTATCAATATGTTTAAAGTATTAATTAATTACAGTTATGTATTCATTATAATTTATAATATATTATTCGGAGTAATATTGCATTCATTAGTTATTATAGATATTGAACTAAGTATTACATTCGTTTTTATAATAAATAAGCTTATTCTACCAGTAGTTACGTCTATATATTAATTATAATATAAGTTTATAATTCTCCATAACTCTATTATATCTTCGAAAAAAAAACAATAATATTTAATACATCATTTTTATTTAGTTAAGCACTGAAATTTATAACCGAATAAATATTAAATAATGATCTAAACAAATTCTAAAACGAACGAAAACTGTTGACAAAACGTTATCAAAAATATTTAAGCCATATAAAATTAAGATAAATAATGCTTTTTTTTAAATAATTGTAATGAATTCATAGTACCTATTACAAATAGTTACTAATTAACCTAATTTTTTTAAAATCAAATTTATAATTAAAATATGTATAATTATTATGGAAACCTATATAGTTATTAATAAATAATCATTAAGTATATTTATAATTTACAAAATAAAATAAACAATAATCACAAATTAAAAATTCATCTACCAAAATATTAATTCATAAATATTATTTACAAGATTAAGAAAAATAGGCCAAGTTACAGTAGGTAATTTAAAAATAAAAATGATTATAAATAGTTTATAACCATATACGAATGACTTACAATGTATTAGTGTATTGTTGACAGTTTTATTTATTTGGATAAATAATCAAAATATAGATACTTACTTGAAAACGAAAAATTTTGAAAAATCTTTGTACCAACTTTACCTATTATTATAAATCGTATATTTGTATTGAGGTTTTTTTAATTTAAATTTTGACGTTTAACCTTGAATTTTTTTTTTTTTTTGTAGCATAAATTAGATTGTTTCTAATTAATAGTACAATTATTAATTTCGCAGACGCATTAATGTGACGTAAATGCATTATGAACACGTGCCATTCTTTTCACCTAGGTTAAACAGGACATTGACGGCACTTGTTTTTCATAACTAGTATTTGTACTACATGCGCCAAAATCAAGGGAAACCAGATGTTTTTATATACCTACTCCATACTTAATGTTTACATTACTGAACTATACTGATGGATAATAATAATAATAATAATAATAATAATAATAATAATAATACAAATTTAAAAATAATATAAAAATACAGGTAGCTAATTTTTAATAATAAGAAATATTAAGTTTGTTCAACTTTTTATTGATTTACTTACTGTATGATCATATTAAACTTTTTTGTTAACTTATAAATCTCTTGTGAATAAAAAAACTGATTTTTTTATTAGTTGACCCAAGATTCGAGATTATTAAAAACGTTCTGAAATTTACATAGAAAAGTAAGTATTACTTAGGTATTTATTACACATTGTCTTACATCTTTTCTGAAACTCATAAATACATAAAGAAACTGTGAACTTAAAGCATACCTACTTTAAAATGCATTTGTCTATACTTGTTTTTTATATATTCATAAATGAATTAAATACCTATTTAAATGCCCCAAAATGTATTTTCTGAAAAATAAATTATGATATAATCTATATATAGTTGTATAAAAGTATAAAATATGACTTTTCCGCTCTGTTCACAATCTAAAATTATTTCCGACAATTTAGTTTATGATTGACCGGTATATTATAACCTTCAACTCAGTGAATATTGAAGACAATTTTCCCTGTTATAATTAACTGACACCTTAAAATACAATAATATTTGTGCATGAACTGTTGCTGCAATGCAGTAATAATGCAATATAATAATATTGCAAGGTCGTGAATCATCTAATAATTGTTGATTGCTCTATCCATTATAAATAGTTTTAGCTGAAGGTGTTTTCCGCATGCCATCACTGCAAATGTGTTGAAACATTTGTTAACTATTGTATAGTAAACAATAATTGCATTTTATATGCACTTATTATTGAAAAAAACGGACAATCATTACATGTTGAGTAGGCCACTATTTTGGATGGGTCGTAGACGCACAAGGACACGGTTATACCAAGTACAGATAGAACACTACAGAAACTGGGTGTTGTCGTGTAGGGCCTTGCTCGCTTTGCTCACCTCTAGATACGACTACACGTCATTGTGTTAAATATTATTATATAATATAAAGCAATAATAATGATAAAATATCACATCTACCATTCGAATAACAAAGTTCGGTTTACTATTTATTATGGTAAGCCGAATCGTACATGGTTTTCTAGTCATTTTTCGAATTTGAAATGTTCGTTAAAATAAAAATATGGCGAAATTTGTATTTAGTATTTTTCACACCTTACATATCGTACAAGTTAATTTGAAATTAATATTGTATTTTATTTTTAAAAATGTATTAAGGTATTTAAACCAACATGAAGTAAATACCTATCTACAATATAAAATATCTGAGATATTATTTTGTTAACTTTTAACATAATATTTTTATCCGATTTTCAATCACCCATGCTACACCTATATTTTGTTGGATTTAGGAATATTAAACTTTTAGAACATTTAACCATGAAGAAGTTATTATTGTACAACAATACAATATATCAATAAATAATAATAAATTATATAATATGTATATGCATTATTTTAAGTTATGTTAAGTTATGACATTTGATATTAGCTGTAATATTATAAAACATTAGGAAAATATCAATTGTTAAAGATATTAAATTGCATTGATAAATATTATATATTATTATACTATAGGAGATTCATCACTTTTTCAATTGTATTGCACTTTTATTACTCATGTTAGAATGTGATTGAAATTTAATAAAAGTTAATAAAATTATGTTTTCTTATAAAACTACAAAGATACATTGATTTAAAGACTTTAAAGAGCTTGAAAATAATAACAATTCCATACTTACTTCATAAAAAGTTCTTTTATGAATTGATAAAAAACATAAAAAACAAGTAAGGAAAAACATTCATTACAATTGTCAAACATATGATAATTTCGTTTGGTTGATGTACAAAATGTATCAAAACATTTGAATAATGTAAGTAATACTAATTGAATATATTTTTACAGTTAACTATAAGGTATCTATCACAACGCGGTTGACTCTTATTTAATGTTACCAATGCGTCCAAAGTCATAAGTATTTTCGATTAAATGAATATAAATTTAACATACACTTTTTTTAATATTCATATTTCTAAAGGTCTAACCTATATCCTATAAAGGTCAAAAATATCTTCAAAGGAAGATAAGATAAGTAACAAATGTATTGGAAAGTTCTTTAGAAATAGAAAAATCTTGATAAATATAGGTACCTATTCGAATTCAGGTATCTATTGTAATTAATTTGAAATTAGTTATAAAAGTTTAACTTTAGATGTCAAATTCAAATCTAACGATTTAAATATAATTAAATTTTATTTTACATAATACATCTAGATAATAAAAGCTTAAAATTTGTATTAGATAATTCAGTCAATATTTATGTAAGTAATAAGGTAAAATTACAATACATAACATTATGAAATTAAATAGTTGAATCTGATTTTAGTACCTTACTCATATTTTTATATGAGTCATTTATGGTTAAATATTGTATATTATGATTTATTATAGCATAATAAATATAACTATAATTTATTTATATATTTTTCAATATTGACCAGTTGTACCAAAACATCAAGTTGTATAATAAAAATGTGGTTTCCCTTGATTTTTGCGTACGAACCTAATTCAAACATCAAAGTCAGTGGTGAAAAACAAGTACCTACCTACCTACCGTCAATGTCCTGTAATAACCTAGGTGAAATTGGCACGTGTCAATTGACTTTAAAATTATATAGGTATAGGTAAAAAAAAATTACGCATTATAAGTTTTATTATTTTATGCTTTAAGTTCCTTATTGTTTATAATTTTTATTTAACGTTATGAAAAAATGAAAGTATAATCGGTTAACTATTTTATTCAATTTATGTTTTAAATTCCAAAACGTACTTAACTTACTATTAGACAATAAACACTAGATGATAGATATAATATATTATAATTATATATCTAAACATCTAAATTACATACAATAATTGATTTAATGGAAACACTTTAAAACTTGATGAATTTAATGTTAAGTTACACATTTATAACATAATAGTACATTTCTACAGAAATATGAGTTATATTATACGAAGTGAGTGGATCGAATATATAGGTTCAATGTGATTCCGTGTGTTTTGATTTGTAAGCAAAACTATATTATTTCATAAAAATCATTTTTAAGTGAAATTCAAAGCTTACAGTTTAAAAATGTTTTTAAAAACAATTAAATATAAAAAAAAAGTATTATTTCTTATATTATACAAGCAAATGTATTTTATGTTTTTTTATTTTATTTTCAACATTTTCGAAAGTTAGAAGCTTATTAAAATTATACATATTTATAAATACCTTATATCTACATACGGAAAATGAGTGAAAATAGTTTTTAAATGAAAAGTTCAATTCCCCAGCAAAAATAGTTTTATTTTTCTGATTGCACAATGTAATATTTTTATCAGTAGATTTATTTCAATACAATTTTATTTTATGAGGTTTGGTCTTAGTAAGAATAAAAATAAATTGTAATTTATATAATAAGTTAATAAAATTAATTTGTACGTAACAATATCTTAACAGTATCTTAAATATAAAAAAAGCGGGTAAGTGAGTATCGCTCTGCTGTACATTAGGGGGTGGGGTGGACCTCGGACTAGCGTAGGTTAAATTTGAATGCAATGATGAATATCATTGTATACGAGAAACGATTCTGAACGGAGATGATTTGTCAGTCTAGGATATGTTACTATGGTTACTTTATAGTATCTTTTTATTAATAAAAAAAGTATTTGGCCAACATACGCATTATGAGCGTATGAAATTTAATTTAAATTTTGACATATTTCGTATAAATTCGAACTTTAAGCACTTATAAAAAAAATTGTGACTAACGATTTCGGATTTTTTATTATCACTTTAAGAACAACTTATAAGAAACCTTGTATTAAATTTTCAAAATTTTCTGGCCACCCAAAAAATTTTTATCGGCATTTGAAGAAAAAAAACTTAGAAAAGTCGAAAATTTCAATTGTCTATAAGTAGCTTAAAAATGGTCAAAATATTTTGAAAATTTAACTGTAAAGAGATAACCATAATATAAAAATTTGGTGAAAATTTCAAGCATTCACAATGATTCGTTTTTGAGTTACAACAAAATCAAAAAATCGATTTTGTCGAAAAATGGTTTTTCGTAAAATTGCCGTTTTTCTGTCACTTTTTTTTTTGTTTTTCTCGATTTTTTTGAAAACTATTTGAAAATTTTACTTTTGACCTCCCCAAAGTACCAACTAGATGAATTTTCCTATTCAAAGAGGGGCTGAAATCAAAAATCGGAGCATTATTATTGCTCCAAATGCTGTCGTCAGACACAAAAAAAAAAAAAAAAACACACATCATTGTAAAAGCAATACATTCTTCACTCCATTCAGAATCTAATAAATAAATCAACAATTTCTTTATGAAATTTAAACTTATTTTTAATTGAATTATTTAAAATAAATCCGAATATAACCAATAACAATATGAAATATAGACGTGGTCACAATTAAACAACGTAATCAACGTATTGACAATCGTGACCAAATACTAACAATAACAAGTAATAATAAATTAATACATATTTTTAGATTCTGAACGGAGTGATGAATGTATTGATTTTACAATGATGTGTGTTTTTTTTTTTTTTTTGTTTTTTTTTTTTGTGTCTGTCAACAACATTTGGGGCAGTAATAATGCTTCGATTTTTGACTTCAGCCCCTCTTTGAAAAGGAAATCGGATCTAGTTGGTACTTTGGGGAGTGAAAAGTTAAAAATTTTTTAAGTGAGTCGGGAAAAACCTTAAAAAAATGACGGAAAAACGGGATTTTTTACGCAAAACCAGTTTTCGTCAAAATCAAATTTTTATTTTGCTAAAACTCAAAAACTAATCGATGTAAATACTTGAAATTTTCACCAAATGTTTATATTAGCGTTCTCCATACACAGTTAAATTTTCAAAGAATTTTGATTTTTTTTGAACTATTTATAGACAATTGAAATTTTTAATTTTTCTAAGTATTTTTTTTTTAAATAACGATAAAAACTTTTTGGCCGGCCAGAAAATCTTGAAAATTTAATACAAGGTTTCTTATAAGTTGTTCTTAAAGTTATAAAAAAAAATCCGAAATCGTTAGTCACAATTTTTTTTTATAAGTGCTTAAAGTTCGAATTTATACGAAATATGTCAAAATTGCGAAAATTGGCAAGTAATTTTGTGGTTAAAAAATCGTAAAAATTTTTTCTTTTATAACTAAGATTTGAAAATTTGGTACAAGGTTCTCCATAAAATTTTCTTCAACTATCTGCAAAAAAAACTCTACCGGACTAAAACAAAAAATTTTTATGAGTGATTGAAATTTAAATTTTTACAAAACCGCGTTAAATAACGGTTTAGCCTCAAACGATTTTTGATATTTGTTGTTATTCAAACAGTATAAGTCGTAAATACTTGAAAATTTTACCAGTTATTTAGATTGCCATTTTCTTTACGTGATTTGATTTTCAAAACATTTTGACTTTTTTTGAGCTATTTATAGACAATTGAAATTTTCAATTTTTTTTTATTTTTTTTTTATAAATGTTGATAAAAAAAATTTAGCTGGGACAAATTACTTGAAAATTTAATTGAAGGGTCCACGTAACTTGTTCTAACACTCATTCAAAAATTATAAAAATACATAGGCACAATTTTTTTTTATTAGCATTTGAAGTTCAAATATTGACAAAAATTCATCAAAATCATGAATATTTTTCACTATTTGGTAGTTAAAAATTTATAAATATTTTTCTATCAAAAGCTAAGAATTGAAAATTTAATACTATGCTGTCCATAAGTTAAGCTTAGAATAATTATAAAAAAGTTTGAGGATTGTTCAATTTAAAGAATTTTACGAGTGTTTAAAGTTTTAATTTTAATTTGAAATTAAAAATACACGTGTAAAATAACTTTTTACTAATAAATAATTTTCGATTTTTGTTATTTTTAAAAAATTACTAAACGTAAGATCTTGAAACTTTTACTTAAATGTTTGAATTAGTTTCAAAGTAAAATATATTACAATATTTAAGTATTATATATCCTAGACTGACAAATCATCTCCGTTCAGAATCGTTTTTCGTATACAATGATACCTATCATTGCATTCAAATTTAACCTACCATAGTCTGAGGTCCACCCCACCCCCTAATATACAGCAGAGCGATACCCACTTACCCGCTTTTTTTTAAATTTATTTTTTACTGCTAGTTAGAACAAAATCCATTGTATTTATATAAAGTTGTCAACGAATATCTCGGGAGCGAAATTACACACATGTGTTTAATAACGATACCCGTGCCAGACTCCGGCGATATTATTATAATAATAATTAAGTAGCGAATATCGTAATTTATTTATTATTTACCATTTTCCTGGAAATTTACTAAATCATAATTTATATTTTATTTTTATCTTTATGGCTCCTACGCCGTCCTTATGGCTTACAATTAGGCGTGGCTTACCTAATTAATTTTTTATTGTGTTAGTACTTATAGTATTTAGAAAAGTTTCTTAGACAAAATATGTAACTACTGTACTTTAATCAATCGAGTTTGGTCTAAAACAAATATTGTGTATTCATGTTAGGAATTTATATTTTATCAATTATAAATTGTTTTCATTTTTTTTCGAATTAACAATTTTTTAGGGGGGAATAGCCTTAAATAAAAAGTTGTGGTTTTTCTTTATATGAATATCCGTATTAACCAATATTAACCCGAATAATAACGGTTAATAACATCCAAACGTTTGTTTAGTTTTATTATTCTGGTGTTTGAACACCCAAATACATCCAGCATCCGAAACCCGAATAAATGATTCGGATGCAAAGCCCCGAATTGAACCTTAAACTTGGGTTCAGGAAATAGACATATATTTGATGTATATTGAAAACACTACATATTTTTTGTCAAAAAAATTAATGTTATCTGTTATAAAAATTATTATCAAGCTATAAAATAAGTAAAACTAGAAATGAAGACTATGTTTTCAAACTAATAAATTATTTTAATGATACTCCTATATTCATTTGTATGAAATTCCAATGTTTCCTAATGAGTTTATAATTAGATTAAAACAAAACAAATAACAATGGAGCTTAATTATTAAAATTATTTAAATGTAATTTGTAGGAAGATATGTTAAAGTGTGTTGTATATATTTTTTGTATTTAAAATTTGTAACTTTTACACTATTTACTAAATATTGTTTAAATAATGTATTCTTTTAATTGTACCTAATTCATTATTTTAAATGCTTGTAAATTTCGATATGACTATTTTGTATTAAATATATTTAGTTTTTTTTTTATATATCAATTATGTGTATATAGATTTTTTATTTAAATTTAATTTCTCCTTTCCATTATTCTTTTTACCGATAGTATATAGGCAGTGTTGTGCCATAACTAAATTTATCTAGATAAATTTATCTAGATAGGTTATCTAGATAAAAACTTAATATCTTTATCTTATCTAGCTAAGAAATAAAATTGACATCTAAATTTCATCTAGATAAAATTTAGAGCCATCTAGATAAATTATCTAGATAATTCACAAAGTCCGTAAGTAATAGTAATTACTAATAAGTAAAAAGTAATACCTAACTATTCTACAATATTATCATTTTCAATATAAAATAGTTAATTTGAATTTACTTCAACTTCATAGAAAATATGGATATATTAAAACATTTAACCTATCTATGAATTAGGTAGGTATCACTTCACATAATCACATGTATTGTTTTATATTTATTATTTGTATAAGGTAAAAATAAAGAGTTCATTAAATACAGTTGTGTGTAACAAGATACTTTTTTTTGCATTATTAAGAATATTTTATTATTATATTTATTTTTAACTTGATTGGAATATTGTAATAAAAATACAGTTATTTTAATTTTCAATTAGGTAATATTATAAATTTAAATATTGAGGTAATGCCTTGTATACTAAGGTAACTATAGGTAAAAATTATTTTATCTATCTATATCTAGATAAAAGTGATTTTATCTATCTATATCTAGATAAAAGTGATTTTATCTATCTATATCTAGATAAAAGTGATTTTATCTATCTATATCTAGATAAATTCAATTTCTATAGTATCTATCTATATCTAGATAAATTTAAGTTTATATATCTTATCTATATCTAGATATTTTATTTTTATCTAAGCACAACACTGTATATAGGTAATTACATTTTTTTTTTAATTATTAAACTATATGGCAATAATAACAAAGAAATTAATTCCATTAAAATAATGCTAGTCCATCATAGTATTGAGTACATTTTATAAGTTTCATTTAATTATTAATCATATGATTCCATTGATTATAAGATAAATATTTCATTAAAATTACACTGCGTGTCATACTGCCATAGTACCTATTACCAATATTGGTTAATTATTTAAAATAGTAAATACAAATGTATTAGGTACCTTACAGTTAACACCACAATATTATTAAGTTTAAGACGAATATAGATTATAGTACTCGTCTGTCATAGTTTTATAAACGCCATATTATTTTATAAAAATAAAACTATTTAAAAATTATGATAAACGTTATAATATAATTGACGTGTGACCAATTTAATTCATTTAAAAGATTTTATATTCATAACATAATGAGTGAATTTCATAGACTCCAATCATATCCGTTTTCCAGTAAATTTATAATCATTTTTCATAAATAATAAAAACATATTTTTTTCTGAGTGTAGAAACCCTTATTTACACTTTGTATAATATTTTTAATTAATTGCATCAAACAGATAACTTTTTGCGAAATCCAAATAAAAACATGACCTTAATATATTATTTTACAAGCTTTTTATACATGTATAACGTATTATATTTTTAGACTGCGAAATGCTAATGAAAAAATATGAGAAGTATTCAAATTATTAAATATATTTACAATAATACAAATATGCAACTCAAAAACTTATGGTAGAGTCATATTCATAAATAGTTTGTCACCCCTTTTTACTATTACGAGCGCGGTTTAGTTTTAGCAGCTAAAAGCCTATAAATAATAACTTGATCAGAATTTCAGTACCTACTGTGATAGAAAATTGAAGTAAATTAATTTGACAATTACTATGTATACAGACATAAACACATAGGTAGTAAGCATAGAAACCTCACAGTTTTCTAATAGCCCTTTTCAGTTTTTCCTTTACTAGCACTAACTTAAATATTTTAAACATAATTGTATATTTTAAATACATCAATATCAAACAAACTTTAAAAACTGAATATATTGAATTTCATATTAATTGAACATTTTTTAATATTTAGTCAATTTTAAATGTACCTAAATAATGAAAATTTAAAGATGGAAATACTTCAAATACTCATTTCCCTTCTGTATAGGTATTTGATTTAGAAAAAAACATGTAATGAATATAATATATTATGATCCATTTCATGAAAAATATTATTACTTAGGTACACTAAATAGTAAATGAATACAACATATAATATAAATGGGTACTTGAAATTTTTAGAAATAGTTTTCCATTTTTAGTTGTTAACTAAGTTTAGTAGTATTTACAGTTTAAGTCCATTAAATTGTCAGTCCCGTTAGATAGGTACTTGTCTACATAATCACTACGAAATATGAAATATGAATGAGCAGTGGCGTGCTCAGCTTTTTTGAAAGGGGGGGGATATTCATTTTTTACTTTTCTTAGAAACTACATTTTTTTCCATGTAAATAATAAATCATTGCAAAAAAATCCAAAGGAGAGGATATGGCCTGATCTCCCCCCGTGAACACGCCACTGCAGTGAATGAGTGTACCGTGTCAACAGTAAATAGATACCAATATAAATACTATATAACTGTAGACGATGAACGTTTAAACAAGTGTAATCATTTTAACCAAAAAAATAATAATTCATTTGGCAACTATCATTAATTCTATCATTTGGACGAGTGAAATTAATTCCACCTGTATACGAGTACCTATACCTAATAATTAACTTTGATGCGGATAGCGCACAACATTAATTACACTAAATTAAAATAGGTATTACTATACCGAGCAATATACTTTAATATACTAGAGTTAAAGTTTATTATCAATTAGGTACTAATTATGTATATTGTACCTGTAGGCTATGATATTTTATTATATTATTTATATTTTTTAAATTGACAATGTACATAACTCTGCTACAATTCGTACAAATATTAATTAATTTACTTATAAACCTAATCATACTTTTCACACAAACAATATTTGTTCTGGATAATAAACATTCTCTCAGACGGTGTACCAATAACTATTCGCGTAAATAAACCACATTTTGATTTTTGAGGCGATTACATATTTACATGACTCGTGAAATGTAGGTAACTAAATTGTGGATTCGTTAGCTTAACATCAATAAGAATTAAGAGCCATCATTCATCACTATAGAGATAACCACCATTATCATTATCTAAGTATAAATTATTAGCCCTTGACTCCTTGCGTATCTACGAAATTTTAACTACGAATAGCGTCTCAACTAGTAACCACGTTTACCTATTATTTTTTATTGACCTACATACAGGTGGAACATAATAATTTTAAATTATTAATTTAATCTATTAAGTAAATAGATACCCGTATCGCAGTACTCATTACTTAGTAGGAACAAAGTGCCTATATCCTATACCATTGATTTTATAATATACTATATAAATATAGTATATTATAAAATCAATGCCTATACTTAGCTGTTAACAGTCATTTATTATTATTTGTATTTTGTCATGTAAAAATATTGTTCTTAGTACCTACAATTACGTGAACCTATAAGTATTAAATTATTAGACTATAGGTGACCTGTTTGCAACCGAATTATTTAATCAAACATATGCATGTGCAATAGTGCAGTGTAACTTTTTTTTTCTTAATGACAACTACTTATTTAAGCTACTTATTTTTTTAGCAATTTTTTATTGAATTTTGGTAGTTTAACCAACTTTCTAAGTCCAACATTTACCAAGTTCAATAAAAAAACTAAAAAAATTTGCGCAATATTCAGTTTTTTTTTAACTTTAACTTTGAAAAAAATTATGTTAGGTTTGTTTAGGTTTGACATAAAGCTCTATTTATTAAAGTGATACTTATAATTATAAACGTTATTATAATTCTAACTAAAGTATAATTTTCACTTTAATTTGTCAATTTGTGTATGAATTACAACTTATTTATTACTAATTTATTTTAAAAATACTTCAAAATACAATAACACAAGGACATCCATCATTTGGTGCTCATGTATGTAGCAATAGCGTAACTGGGAAATTTAGAAGTTATGAGATTATTATGGACATTTTTTAACTATCTTTTTAACCAGTCTTAGAGAAAAGAGAAACTAGATGAACCTTAAAGCATTAGTCATTAAGCATATTCTCAAAAACTTGTTACATTTTTTTGAAAAAACAGAACAATTTTAATAGTGAATAATGAATTAAGATTAGAATTAATATTCAAGGTTAGCCCAGTGGCGTATTTACAACTAATTTTTTCTTTTTTTTGCGGGGGGGGGGGGGTGAAAAGTTTATTACATTATAATATTATATTTATGTATATAAATGTAGTCAAATTATAAAATAAAGCTTTCTGTTTTTATTTGCTAAATCATCAATCACTTCATCGATCTCAAATGTTAGCTGTCGGTGAATTGATAATAAAGCAAGATCATTAAGTCTTTTAATTTTGTTTCAATTCAAATTTCTTCTAAATTGTCTATGATCAAATCTACTAATACTACTCCGGATAAATCATAAATGGGAACAAACTATAAAAATCTTCCCATAAAATGTTATTATTTTCTAAATCCACATATCTAGCACACAACGAAACTTGTTCGACACCCGATACATTGGCAGTTTCATTGGCAATAATAGTGAACAATTTTGCTAAATTAACTGGAGATACAATTTTTTTAACAATAAATTATTAAAAGAATCAATAATAGCGTGTTGACTTACGGGACTAATATATTTATTTCTATGCCCTGAATTTTCAAAAACATTAGCCGGTTAAGTATTAGGTACAAAAGAGGATAATAGAACTTATAGTCTTTAGAACTCACCTAACCTGTCGGGCACAAAAAATCTAAATTATTTAAAAAGATAACAATTGAAAGCATCGGTGTAATAATCAGGTAAGTCCATTTCTTAAATTTTCAAGAGACAAAAAAAAGTTCAATAAATTGATAAATTAACTAAAGATTAAAAATATGGTGTTATTATATGTGTAAAAATAAGACATATTAAATAAAATAATTTAATTTAAAATAATTTGGTAATCCTACTTTATTCAGGAAAATAATTAATAAAAACTAAAAAATGTAGATAAATACATTTTCAATAGTTTCAATAACAAGTTTCTTTTTATTAATAAAAATATTGATAGTACATGAATAAATTTCGAGGAAGTTGTTTATTAACAACACCTAAGAATAGTTTTTATGAGCAGATCCCTGGATTCTGTTTTAGACGACGTTTAACATAACCTGGGAGAGATAAGGAGGACGAAGGGATGAAGGGATTAATGTAATAGTGTTTATTAATTTGGTGTGGTCGTGTGGACAATAACTAATTATGTCATTTTAGATTCTGAACGGAGTAATGAATGTATTGATTTTACAATGTTGTGTATGTTTTTTTTTGTGTGTCTGTCGACAACATTTGGAGCAGTAAAAATGCTTTGCTTTTTGACTTCAGCCCCTCTTTGAAAAGGAAATTGAATCTAGTTGATACTTTGAGGGGTTAAAAGCGAAAAATTAAAACTTTAAAATGCTCGTAACTCCCTTGAAAATTAAAATACCAATAAAAGCCTATGAAAATGCCCTAGATAACATTATTACCTTTTGTTTGATAATAGGTAGAGTAAATTGACTCTAATATTTAAACTAACATCACAAAATGTGTTCTGCTGAACGAAAATTTGCTATGATCTGCATTAGTAAGACAGAGACATCAAATGCGGGTATAACGTCCTCTTAACAACCAATAAAATGTTAACAATAGAATATTATAAAAGTTTTCAATATTTTTTAAATGAGTCGGAAAAACCCTAAAAAAATAAAGGAAAAACGGGATTTTTTAGGCAAAACCAGTTTTCGACAAAATCGAATTTTTTATTTTGCTATAACTCAAAAACTAATCGATGTAAATACTTGAAATTTTCACTAAATGTTTATATTAGCGTTTTCTATACAAAGTTAAATTTTCAAAGTATTTTTACTTTTTTTGAGCTATTTATAAACGATTGAAATTTTTTATTTTTTTAGTATTTTTTTATTTTAAATAACGATAAAAATTTTTAGTCAACCAGAAAATCTTGAAAATTTAATACAAGGTTTCTTATAAGTTGTTCTTAAAGTGATAAAAAAAAAATCCGAAATCGTTAATCACAATTTTTTTTTTAAGTGCTTAAAATTTGGTGCAAGGATCTCCATAAATTTTTCTTCAAATATTTTTAAAAAAAACTCTACCGGATTAAGACAAAAAAATTTTATGAGTGTTTGAAATTTAAATTTTTACAAAACCCCGTTAAATAACGGTTTAGCCTCAAACGATTTTTGATATTTGTTATTATTCAAATAGTATAAGTCGTAAATACTTGAAAATTTTACCAGTTATTTAGATTGCCATTTTCTTTACGTGATTTGATTTTCAAAATATTTTGACTTTTTTTTGAGTTATTTATAGACAATTGAAATTTTCAATTTTCTAAGAATTTTTTTTTTGAAGTGTCGATAAAATTTTTTTGGCGGAGTCAAAATATTTGAAAAATCAATACAAAGTTCTTCATAAGTTATTATTATGGCGATAAAAAAATTATAAGAATACATAGGCACAATTTTTTTTTTATTTGCATTTGAAGTTCAAATATTGACAAAAATTCGTCAAAGTCATAAATAATTTTAACTAT
Source organism: Schizaphis graminum (assembly GCA_020882235.1). Classification (NCBI taxonomy): domain Eukaryota; kingdom Metazoa; phylum Arthropoda; class Insecta; order Hemiptera; family Aphididae; genus Schizaphis; species Schizaphis graminum. Next base: position 94,197,645 of record CM037032.1, read on the forward strand.
TTGGTAGTTAAAAATTTATAAATATGTTACTATCATAAGCTAAGAATTGAAAATTTAATACTATTCTGTCCATGAGTTAACCTTAGAATAATTATAAAAAACTTTGAGGATTATTCAATTTAAAAATTTTACAAGCGTTTAAAGTTTTAATTTTAATTTGAAATCAAAAATACATATATTGTGTAAAATAACGTTTTACTACTAAATAATTTTCGATTTTTGTTATTTTTAAAAAATTACCAAACGTAGGATCTTGAAACTTTTACTTAAATGTTTGAATTTGTTTCAAAATAGAATATATGACAATATTTAAATATAATATATCCTAGACTGACAAATCATCTCCGTTCAGAATCGTTTTTCGTATACAATGATACCTATCATTGCATTCAAATTTAATCCACCCTAGTCCGAGGTCCATCCCACCCACTAATGTACAGCAGAGCGATACTCACCCGCTTTTTTTTATTTTGGACATACCCAGTTATTGCAACTACTTAGTAAGTAAATAATACGAATACGTCCGGACGGTAGTTTACCAATTGTGCCTAAAATTACTTTTTTATATACCAATTGTGCTCTAAAATTGTTAGGGTCGATTGACCAATTGACCTCAAAATATTTTACAATACCTAAAGAAAATTAATAAGTTAGTTATAATTATTAAAAAATAAATGAAAACACTAATACATTTTAGATTCTGAACGGAATGATGAATGTATTGCTTTTACAATGATGTGTGTTTTTTTTTATTTTTTTTTTATTTTATTATTTTTTTTTTTCATCACTTTTTGGAATAATAATAATGCTTCGATTGTTGACTTCAGCCCCTCTTTGAAAAGGAAAATTCATCTAGTTGGTACTTTGAAAGGTCAAAAGTAAAAAATTTTCCATAGTTTTCAAAAGGGTCGGGATAAACCCTGAAAAATATATGGGAAAACGGGTATTTTTACGCATAACCACTTTTTAGCAAAATCGATTTTTTGATTTTGCTGCAACTCAAAAACGAATCTTTGCAAATATTTGAAATTTTCACCAAATTTTTATATTGGTATTATTTATTTACAATTAAATTTTCAAAATAATTAGGATTTTTTTAAACTATTTATAAAATTATAAACCATTGAAATTTTCGATTTTTCTAAATTTTTTTTCTTGAAATACCGATAAAAAAAATTGGCTTTTTAAAAGATCTTTAAAATTTAATACAAGATTTATTATAAGTTGTACTTATCGTAGTAAAAAAAAATTAAAAATCGTTAGTCACAATTTTTGTTTATAAGCATTCAAAGTTCAAATGTTTACGATATACCTACATCAAAATCGCGAAAATTTGCAAGGAATTTTGAAGTTGAAAATTCATAAAATTTTTGTGATTTATACCTAAGGTTAAAAAACCCAATACAAAATTATCCGTAAGTTCTTCATCAAGTAACTGTAAAAAAAGATTTTTTGAAATCTAGTAAAATTACGATATATTACAATTTAAATATAGGTAATAATATAATACATATATAATACATATATCCTATTAATATTACCATTGACTGACAAATCATCTCCGTTCAGAATCGTTTATCGTATACAATGATATCTATCATTGCATTCAAATTTAACACATCTGTTATAGTGATCACTGATCAGTGACCTACTCTCCATCTCTACTATACAGCAGAGCGATACCCAACTTGCCTACCTTTTTTTTGATTTTACAATTATGTGTTTTTTTTGTTAATTATTGTTTTGGCAAAAACTTAAAACTCAATGATTGCGAACTAAATATAAATTCTCTATTTATTTTGTCATCTGTTCTTTAATGGTCGTTTTTTTTCACATATTAATATGTTCATTGTTATTACACACTTCTGCATTTTATGTATGTTTCAAATTGAAGTACCTATTGAACTTATTGTGATACATCGAATTTATATAATATAAAATATATATATGTATAAGTATAATGTTAGAAATTTAGGATGGCTAGCGTAAAACGAAATGTTTAGTTTTGAATAAAAATTTTCATAGCTGTTAGTGGTACGTTTGCAGCTAGCAATAAACTGTGTCCAAATATATAAGGGGGAACACAGCGTTCGGTAAAATATTGTTTAACATATTATTTTATTTATACAATCTATACAATTGTTAGTATAATAAGCATAATAGATGGTTAGAAAGAGAATTAGAAAATATAACAGAAGAGCTTGAGTAGAGAAGCCGTCCACTGGTGATATTTCGGCTTTTTTTTTATGAAATAGTCAAGGAGTAGGTTGCGGCACCATTTCTTCTTTAATCTTTTTGGGGGGTTTCCAGACATTGGGTTGGAAAGATTTTTCGCAAGAATGTTTGGATGATCGTGAAGTGAATTGTGGTAGTATTTAAAAGAAATATAATCTGTAAATATCACAATCCGGTCATTTTCAGCAGGCTGCAGGGACGCCCGGAAGGGGGGGACCAGTGGGGGGCGGGGGCCATTGCTCTCCTGAGATTTTTCGTGTCATTTACAGAATTGAAAGTGTTACATAAAGCTGATTTTGGGTATCCAGCGACTATTAGACAAATCTTGTATCTAACAAGTCATATAGGAGGTATTCATTATTTAATCGTAAAAAAAGACATTACGATTATTTTCAATCGCTAAGTCACTTTTGGCTGGTTCCTACAGATTGTCTGTTAGCGCAGACGAATCAAAGTAATTAATTAAATTAATTTATTTGCTTCAAACAAAAGGAGATTGCCATTACTTTTTGAATAAAATAATAAAATATGAAATAAATTCAATCAAATAAAGTTGTTTAAACTTTATTACCTATGTTTTTTCTTACAAATATTAGAACTAATAGTGTAATTTTATATTATTTTAAATTAGTTTTGATTTTTAAAAAAAATATTATTGATAGTATTGCAAAATATGAGTAGATGAAAGATGTAGCGGTAAATTTTCCTATAAGTATTTAGGTACTTACAATTTTTTTTGCCCCCCTGAACTACATTTCAGCGGGCGTCCCTGGCAGGATGTATTGCTAATAAGTCGTCAGTAAAGCAGTCAATTTCAGGTTCCAAAAATGGTAATTCAAAAATATATTTTAAATAATGATTACTTATCATTTGTGTTACTCATTTGAACCTCTAATCCGTCACTTTCAAGACTGGGACACTCTAACCACACTGGTCGGAACGCAAAAAAGGTAGGATTATCAGAATATACAATATACAAAACCCTAAAAAAATAAGGGAAAAATTAAACTAGCAATTAATTTTATATATCTACTATAAATTGGAAAATCCAAATGTATTTTTAAATTATTCATATCGATAATAGTATGGTTGGATCAACCTGAGTGACCGTCGAGAGAGGTTCTACGTTCTACTGTGATCATGTATGTATTCATATAGGTAGTTTAATAAGTTCTAAACTTTGGATTTTCCTCTACCCACTTTGAACTTAATTAAATCAATGTTCTCTTATTTGTGTATTAGGAAAGTCCACCTGCTGGTACATTTTAGGTTAATGATGATTACTCGGGCTTCAACATACCTATACAGCTATTTCATAGAGCGCAACTGTGTTACTACAGCCGTTTTTTTGCATACTGTTTTGTATAATGTGCATTATGTCATTTCTACTGTATACGACTTACCTAATTTGAACAATATTTGTTTATGCAGAATAATGATTAGAGAGAAGCCGGTACATTTTTTATTGACTTAATGTTTGGTGATTCAGGTGGTTGTAATGTTGTAAACTCTTCAGATTTTAATGATCTGTAAACTTTTCTTATAGTAAACTCTCTTGAGTCTATAATAACTTCATTAATTAATTATAATTGTATATAATTGTATCGTGAACGTACAGATTTAATAAGAAACCTTATATATAATAATATTATAAGAAACCTTGTATTAAATTTTCAAGATTTTCTCACTCCGTTCAGAATCTAAAATTTTTGGGTGGCCAGAAAATCTTGAAAATTTAATACAAGGTTTCTTATAAGTTGATCTTAAAGTGATAAAAAAAAATGCGAAATCGTTAGTCACAATTTTTTTTTATAAGTGCTTAAAGTTCGAATTTATACGAAATATGTCAAAATTTCGAAAATAGGCAAGTAATTTTGTGGTTGAAAAATCGTAAAAATTTTTTCTTTTATAACTAGGATTTGAAAATTTGGTACAAGGTTCTCCATAAATTTTTCTTCAACTATCTGCAAAAAAAACTCTACCGGACTAAGACAAAAAAATTTTATAAGTGATTGAAATTTAAATTTTTACAAAACCGCGTTAAATAACGGTTTAGCCTCAAACGGTTTTTGATATTTGTTGTTATTCAAACAGTATAAGTCGTAAATACTTGAAAATTTTACTAGTTATTGAGATTGCCATTTTCTTTTAGTGATTTGATTTTCAAAATATTTTGACATTTTTTGAGCTATTTATAGAAAATTGAAATTTTAAATTTTTTTTAAATTTTTTTTTATAAATGTTGATAAAAAAAATTTAGCTGGGACAAATTACTTGAAAATTTAATTGAAGGGTCCACATAACTTGTTCTAACTCTCATTCGAAAATTATAAAAATACATAGGCACAATTTTTTTTTATTAGCATTTGAAGTTCATATATTGACGAAAATTCGTCAAAATCATGAATAATTTTAATTATTTGGTAGGTAGTTAAAAATTTATAAATATTTTACTATCAAAAGCTAAGAATTGAAAATTTAATACTATGCTGTCCATAAGTTAAGCTTAGAATAATTATAAAAAAGTTTGAGGATTATTCAATTTAAAAAATTTTACGAGTGTTAAAAGTTTTAATTTTAATTTGAAATCAAAAATACACGTGTAAAATTACGTTTTACTAATAAATAATTTTCGATTTTTGTTATTTTAAAAAAATTATCAAACGTAAGATCTTGAAGCTTTTACTTAAATGTTTGAATTTGTGAATTTTTTTCAAAATAGAATATATGACAATATTTAAATATAATATATCCCAGGACCCAGACTGACAAATCATCTCCGTTCAGAATCGTTTTTCGTATACAATGATACCTATCATTGCATTCAAATTTAACCTACCCTAGTCCGAGGTCCACCCCACCCCCTAATGTACAGCAGAGCGATACTCACTTACCCGCTTTTTTATCGTTATTTTAAAATAAAATACTAAAAAAGATTAAAAATTTCAATTGTCTATAAATAGCTCAAAAAAATTCAAAATACTTTGAAAATTTAACAGTGTATAGAGAACACTAACATAAACATTTGGTGAAAATTTCAAGTATTTACATCGATTAGTTTTTGAGTTTTAGCAAAATAAAAAATTCGATTTTGTCGAAAACTGATTTTGCGTAAAAATTCCCGTTTTTCTGTCATTTTTTTTTTTGTTTTTCTCGATTTTTTTGAAAACTGTTGGAAAATGTTTACTTTTCACCTCTATAATGCACCAAGGATATCCACTTTGCCATCGGAAATCACCCCCAAAGTTTGAAATTGAAGCATTATTTCGACTAGTTATGCTGTATTTTAGACACAAAAAAAAAAATAAACAAAAAAAAAAAAAAAACCCACATCATTGTAAAATCAATACATTCATCACTCCGTTCAGAATCTAAAAAAATTCGTAATATGGAGAAATTTGTTAAATAGTATTACATATTAGGGTTATATTAAGGTCGTCGTTCTTAAAAATATTTCGTTAAACAGAAACTTTCGTAAAATGGAAGTTATATGGAAGTTTCACTGGAATATATCCTACTAATTATCCTGGACTGACAAATTATCTCCGTTCAGAATCATATTTCGTATACCATCGTTTCTATTATTTTCAGCAGTTTTAAAAAAATGTATTGAAATCGTCCAAATAGCGTAGATATTAAGTAACAGCGGCGTACACACGGTGGGGGTTGGGGGTTCAACGGATTGCAGTGTTACCGTCATCATAGACTTTCGATTAGGTTCGAATTTGTAAAATTTCAAGAATTTTTGTTAAATAGGAAAATGATAAAGATGTAACTCATTTGTAATGAGTTGGTAGATAATTAAGCTAGCTTTAACATAAAATATTAATGAGAGAGATCCGATATCACACCTAAGCGGTAGGTATAACGATTTGAATCCACAAAAACGTCGGCGTGAACAGTCCCAAAATTTCTATTTTTTAACTTTTCTCCAAAACTATTATAGCTAAAATGTTGGTTGATAGCTCGTTAAAAAGGGACGATCAAGTAGATACAAAATATGAGATTAAAAATTTTTAAAAAAAATTTAATTTTTCACAGTCAAAAAAATAGCTATATTTTGCTAAATTTTCATTAAGTGTGCTGGATTACCGAAACTGGAGAACGGAATTTGTTATTTGTGGTGTCTTTAGCTTCACATTGGCTAGGAGGAGTACTGTGAAGATTTGCAGAATTTTATCTTCAATCGTTAACTCACTATACAAAGCTATAAAGTTGAAAATTATAAAAGAAACCCTCAATAGAATGTGTTTTAATTTTTTTTGGCGTTCTGTAGTGAATTAAGAGGACGCCATACCCGCATGTGTTGTCTCTGTCTTATACACGCGTAACATAGTTAAAAACTGTTTTGCGCGGGACAATTTTACTCCCTCAATATTTATATCAAAATTACCAAAATTTCAAATCACATTGAGAAGAACTTTACCTGTGACGTAGCGTTTTAATTTTTTTAATAACATGAATGCAATTAAAGTTATAGGTTTGAGAACTTTAGTTTTTTTTCATTTAATTATTAAAAATTATTGGTTACCACTATCAAAAAAAAAAAAAACGCTACGTCATAGGTAAAGTTCTTCTCAATTTGATTTGAAATTTTGGTAATTTTGATATAAATATTGAGGGAGTAAAATTGTCCCGCGCAAAACAGTTTTTAACTATGTAACGCGTGTATAAGACAGAGACAACACATGCGGGTATGGCGTCCTCTTAACTATAAAAGATAAAGTTCTGAAAATCTTCACTGTACTTCTCCTAGCCAATGCGGATCTAACAAGACCCTAAATGACAAAATCTGCTCTCCGATTTCAGTGATCTGTCTCACTAAATGAAAATAAAAATAAAATACATTATACATACATATTGCATACAATTAATAAATTTCTAAAAATTGAAAATCAAGAAAGTTTATATGCCGATCTTTGACTTGGCAAGCGTTTTTAATCCGTATCATTACATTTTATACTGAAAAATAATTATTTATACACAGGACACAGGACAGATTAAAATATGGATTGACTCTGTTGTCGGTATACTGGACTATGCATTTAACTCATGAAAAGGTTATTGATGAGTTGGGAAAAAACCCCAGGATAATAGATATTGTTTTATTATGAAAATAATTAATAAATCTTAGTTAAACAACTTAATATTATTTTGATTTATTGATGTATTAAGTATATATAGATGATTTTTGAGATAAGCACGTATAACAGTTGCGATCGCTACAATTGTAGGTAATGTCTAAGTTGCGGTCATAGCAAAGATTGAGCTTTTACTCTGATAATAAAATGAGTTAAAAAAATTAACTAAATTATTTATATTATAAAATATTATGCATTAGTACTCACAAAAAAGTGGGCAAGTGGGTATCGCTCTGCTGTATAGTAGAGATAGAGAGTTGGTCACTGATCACTATAACAGATGTGTTAAATTTGAATGCAATGATAGATATCATTGTATACGATAAACGATTCTGAACGGAGATGATTTGTCAGTCAATGGTAATATTAATAGGATATATGTATTATATATGTATTATATTATTACCTATATTTAAATTGTAATATATCGTAATTTTACTAGATTTCAAAAAATCTTTTTTTACAGTTACTTGATGAAGAACTTACGGATAATTTTGTATTGGGTTTTTTAACCTTATAAATCACAAAAATTTTATGAATTTTCAACTTCAAAATTCCTTGCAAATTTTCGCGATTTTGATGTAGGTATATCGTAAACATTTGAACTTTGAATGCTTATAAACAAAAATTGTGACTAACGATTTTTAATTTTTTTTTTACTACGATAAGTACAACTTATAATAAACCTCGTATTAAATTTTAAAGATTTTTTGAAAAGCCAATTTTTTTTATCGGTATTTCAAGAAAAAAAATTTAGAAAAATCGAAAATTTCAATGGTTTATAATTTTATAAATAGTTTAAAAAAATTCTAAATATTTTGAAAATTTAATTGTAAATAAATAACGCTAATATAAACACTTTGTGAAAATTTCAAGTATTTACAATGATTCGTGAAGACAAAACGTGATGACAGGCACAAAAATTAAAAAAACACACATCATTGTAGAATCAATACATTCATCACTCCGTTCAGAATCTAAAAATCATAAAACATTATTTATACAAATACTTTTATTTTTCTAACATTACCTAATGCATTATATTCGAAACCTGACAAAACAATATTATTTTTACGAATAGTTTTATTTTTTTACATTATTATTATATTTTATTCTACAGTTAAAAAATACCGACACAACAATATTATTTATACAAAACTTTAAAGTGAAATATTATATTATATTTTATATTATTATTATTAATTTGTATTAATTACCTACTACTAATGTAATATAATAGGTATACATTATTAAGTAACCGCAACTTGTACGTACCTCTAAATCCGGGCCGCAATTCATCAACACCGTGTGAAAAATAGGTATTATTCATTAAACAATTTAACAATTTTCGAATTTTCCAACACACTAAGTACCTATTTAAATACACTAATATATGGCATAATAAACATTTTATCCGATATATACAAATAAAGATATACTATTTTCAAGACCGATAATCTATTAGCTATAATATCTATAATAACCGGTTATTTAATATAATACATATATGTATAATATAAAGTACGTATATAGTACTTTAGTGTATATAGTTTTTTATTTATTAATATTTTTAAATAGTTTATTGTGTACTAACGTTATTAAAACATTTATTAACAAATCCTACAATTTACCTAATCCTGTAAAATTGAAAGGAAAATTGTTTAATGGACAACACATATATATTTCATGAAGCGAATAAAACAGGAAATCCAGCTAACTTATGATTTTATGCATACATATTAATTGATAACGCACTTACACATTTTTAGTATAGGTAGTTTGTACTAACCTAGGTACTTCATCAAAAAAAAAAAAAAATCATTAAAGTTTAAAACATGACCAATTTATTAGTACCATTTGGGAGATGAATTTCCATTTCCCAATAGAATCAATAGATAAAGTAGGCATCTGTCTACGGCGGAAAAATTTTCTCTTTAAGGTGGAAAATTCTATAGTGCTTTAATGAACATTAAGTTACATTATTTGTGTAAAAAAAAAAATAGAAAATTTCTTATTTTATATCGATGAAAAAATATGAATAATAATGTATAGGTATTATATTGATTTGGATTCATTTTAATTTAGTTTTATATGAATTATATAAAAAAACAGTTTATTTGACACTTTTAAATATAAAAATAGTCTATACTTGCCGCTAAACCAAGATACTGAATGTCAGCCATGTAGGATATACCTACCTAATAATATTTAAGAATTAATTTGCGTTTAAATTTAATTCGACAATCCCGGTGATATACCTGTAATGCCGTTATCGTGAACTGTCTTGTTCGAAGTAAGGCAATTCTAACAATTTATTGAATCAAGACTTCTTGTTTTATTATCATATATAAAATGGAGATATGATAAAATCATTCGCTAATCAAAAAGCGTATGGTTTGATCTTTGGTTCTAAAAATATTTTTTGATAATCACATAATATCTACCAAGAACCATCTGTGAATTAATATTTGCAAATAATTATAGAATATTGTATTTACATTACTCATAATTATAATAGGTCCATAAAGCTGTATACGGTATACCCTCGTATTATTATAGTAAATTTAATAAAATAAAATAAAAAATAATAGATAAGTGAGTATACACTATATTATCCCCAATGACATACCATTGATTACAGAACAGTTAAAGCAAGGAAAATATAAGCTAGGTGTGTAGGTGTGTATTGTATAATTACTGTATATACTATACAATAGAGTAACCTAAAACTAATGAAACAGATTTCAGAAAAATTGTGTAATCTGAACATAGAAATTTAAAATTTATATTATATTATATTAAGTATGTATATTATAATATTAGGTATTTATATTCAACAATAATTGGTATCCACTGATTAGTCTAACAAAAATTAGCTATATTAATAACGACAAATATATTAATACATTATTACGAGTTTATTACCAATTTGATATTACTTTATAATGAGTTATTATCAGATAAAATTAAAAAGTAGATACAATATCATAACTTCTGACAATGGTCAATAAAAAAATGTATTTATGACCAGATATCAACATTTTATTTTTTTAGAAAAAAAAATCTACAATAATTATAATACTTTACTTTTAAACTATATAGATCATACAAAAAATATAATATGTATAGCAAAAAATTTAAATACTTCAAGTTAAACAGAAAAACATCTTAAAATGTTACTAAAACAACTACAATTAAATAGTAGTATGATTTTGTTTAAAAATATGATTGACAATGTGTCAAAATAAAGTACACAAAATAGATGTGATAAGTACAAGTTATATTGACAAAAGAAAAATGACATTGGAATATATTAAGTGCCCAATGGGTTAATGGTGATTAGAACACTAAACATTTTTTTCTTTCAAATATCAAATTTCATTGTTCAATTGATTTTATTGTAAAGCTAAGTGTGCAAAAAAAAAACTATTTGTCATGGCCCTATTAAAATTACTTATTAATTAAAAACAAAATTGACGTACTAATTTTATAACTTAGGCTGTAAGAATTTAAAAAAGAAAAAAATCTTATTGATGATTTTCTGTATCATTTAATAAAATGCTCTCTTAATAACTAATAAAAACAAATTGTTTTATTAAAAAGACTTAAATTGCACTATTTTTACAATATTAACACTTAAACATTAAAAAAAATTAATATCTTCACTACAATTATAGGCAAAGATCAACAAATTTAACAAGAAACAATTTTTTCACTGTACAATTTTTATATTTTAGATATTCATAATTTAATTAATATTCTATAATTAAAAAAAAACAAAAATAGTTCTCTAATCTATAAAATTGTATATTCTGATTAAAAATGTAAATTACATTTCTATCATTAACAAATAATAATAAAATAAAACAAAAACATAAATAAATAAAGAGAATAATAATTATGAAATGTTTAATAAATAATCTATTTTTTTTCTAAAAATGGTATTAATTATTAATATTGTAATTTGATTAGAACACAATAACAGCAATATGGCAAAACATGTAGTATAATTAAATGTATTTACAGTAAAATTGTATGTATTTATATTTTTTTCTAATTTAAATTACATTGTAAAAAAAAGTCTGTAAATACGAATACTGTGACTAAAAACATAGAATATCAAGAAAAAAAGCATAGTACCAAATATCTTTAAAATTACATTATAATTGTTAAAATAGTTTAAAAAAATTAATTACGAAAATACTAGTATAGTAGTTTAAAATAAAAATAGGTAACACTCTTACACAGGAAAAATAAAAAATAATTGATTAAGACATAATATTGTCAAACGAGATGTGTAAATAATTAAAAAAAAAAACTTCAGAAATAAATAATATGTCTTGAGCGAATTCCACTTTATATTAGAAATTTAGTAGTAAATTGAGATCTACAAAATATATGTTGGGAAAACATGTATTATGTAAACACTTTTTGAAACTTTGAATGGCTATACATTTCTAACAGTTTTGTTATTCATTGTTATCATAATTTTAATAAAAAGGTGAAGGAAAATTAAATTTTCAAAATGAAACAATAATTAAAAAAAAAAAAGTTGTTAAATTTAGAATTACAACAATAATAATACATAGTTAATGTACATTAATATTGATAATAATATGCATTTTCAAATATTAATAAGCATTAATGTCTAAATTACTGTTGGTATTTGATGACTACTCCAAGGCACTTTTACTTAGTTAAAACTATTATGGGGTTTACTAAAACTAACACAAAAAATAATAATCTCAAAAGAAAACCAATGTAAAAACAATACATTAGTCCTTCTAAAGCATATACTGATGAATAATACTTAAGTAGAACAAAACAACTATATATTTTTTTTTTATTTAAAAATTGACATTATTTCCAATTCACCTACGCAACGCACTGCAGAAATTATAAAATGATAAAACGAGGAAGCCAAATTTTTTTTGAATATCTTAACGAATTATCACATGAATGTCTATATTATAATATATAGTAAATAATTATTATATATAGATATATAAATTGGTTTTAAAAATCTAATAATTTTATCAATAACAATATAACTATAATAATTAAGAAAGAGGTTTTAAAAACAATAAATATTATAATATAGTTACTTTTAAAACAGGACAGACAGCGTTCATAAATAAATCACATGGACTTTTTTTACTTGTTTTTTTTTAGGCAGGAAAAGGAAATAAAAATTTAATAAATTAAATGAATAAAATGTTGTTTTTCGTACACTATTCCAGTCTTTACAAGCCGAAGAACTAGTAGGTATTGAGTGACTGCTCTGCCGGATGTACCCGTCAAAAAATTGCTCTGTAAATTATTTAAATAAACCAATTTAATACATTAAATACATACATATGTATTAAGATTTGTACTAAATTTTTTATTTTTTTTAAATCTGATTCTTGGTATAAATTTATTATTGTATGTAAATATGAATATTTGTTAAGAAAATGTATTTTGAGGTTTTTATTTGTTAATAGATATACTGAATTTGAGTGTACAACATATGATGATAATTTAATAAAAAAAAGCAATTATATACAAAAAAAAACTTAGTTAATTTGAATTTTAAAAATATATCATTGATCATAACTGTATGTATGTAAAGGTACACTTTCATATGTGCATCTAATGCCAGGAACACCACACGAGTGATATGCAGTGTTAGCAATATACCCTCCAATAATCATAACCATTGTCTGGATGCACCTAAGAGTATTTTTATGAACATAATACCTATGTTTGCTAGATACAGTGGGAGAATTATTGAGTGGTTTTTACCTATAACATATATGTTTATTTCAAGCAGGGAATTTAAGCTGACAATTATTGAGGGATGCCTGTAAACAGAGATTCAGTATATAGGTATTTAATTTTAAAAAACCAAAGAAAAACTGTAATAATTTAAAGAGAATATTATTTTAATATAGTTTATAAATTATTAACAATTACATGAGATTATGAATCTCATATAATACATGCCATTAAGAAGTTAAAATTAATTTGTAACAACAACAAAATATTCATCTTTACAGTGGGATAAACTAGTCATATTCGGTATGACTACACTTAGAGAACATACACATTTAAGATAAAATCCATTAAATATAAAAGTATAATTTATAAATTTATGTATTACACTATACATAAAATAAGTCTTTCTACAGTGTAAATACATTTAAAAATTGGTAACTAACATTTAGTCACACAAAAATAAACTATAAACATAAGTTAATATTTAAAATTTTTAAAATAAATAAATTATTCAATACAGTAAAAAATATTAATAACAGAAGGTAAAAAGAACCGATCCTAAGTAAAATTAATTAAGTATAATTAATTTTTTTACATTATTATTATTGTTCTAATTAAAAATCTAAAAATTGTAGATTTTTACAATAATTGACATTGGCATAATAAATATTATATATAATAACATTGTATCATAATAAATAAATTATATACTTTAAATAATTTATTTTACATAGAATTATTATTGAATTCTAAAAACTTTAGTTTACCTATGCTTACTTATTTTCACGAAGATATAAATTTAATGGAGCTTGGGAAGAAAACTCATCACAAATCCTCCAAGAATAACAACGAGAATTGTCAAGCATATCAGGATCATGATTTTCTTCTAATCATTTAACAACAATAATTATATATTAGTATGGAAATAACAATAATTAATATAATATACAAAAACATTAATTAAATAAAATAATAATGGGGAAGCTAATAGCATAAGCAAAAAAAACAGTGTTTACACAAACAAACAGTGCACTATTCAATATTCAATACTATTGGTATTGCAAAATCAACTATAACTAATAAAAATAATAACAGCTAAATTTCCCGTAAATTTTTTGAAAATAATTAAGTTTAATTCAATTATCAAATAATAGTACAATACAAACACAAATGACTTGCCTTTTATTTAACCGTAACTTGGTGTTATTTTGTATAATATATCAAACACAAAATAACATAATAAAAAAAATTAAGGATGTTCCTAGATAACTATTAGTAAATATAATTAGAAAAAACAATTTATATTTGATAATATGTTATATAATATTAATAATTCAAAATTCAGTTATCTTATATTTTGAAAGGATAGATTGTTTGATAAATTTTCTTTTTTGAAAGTAATTAATAACTTACTTTTTGGGCTCCTTTATGATAATCTTCAGCAACATCCAATTCTTTTTTGCCTTCAGCAACTTTCTCAACGGTGAATGATACATGATATTCTATTCTATCAATAAGTTCACCCTAAATGGTTTTGTTTTTTTTTTTTTTTGGGATAACATTTTCAGTCGGAATAAGATTGGGATAAGGAATTATTATTTGAAAATCCCAAAATTATTTATGTAATAATAAAAAAAGTAAACGAAACATTTTGAAAAGGAAAAAAAAACAAAACAAAACAATCTTTAGTAATAATTAATTAATGGCAATCAGTTAATATTAAAACAACACTAAAAACTAATAGTATTTAATTCTTCTAAATACAAAAAAAATATCAAATAAATAATAAAAACCTACAAAAACAAACAAATGCATTCAGCAAAGCGAGTGGGACCATTGCAAACTTCTACGTCTTTTGACTTACTCTTCTCGCTTTGCTTTGATATTTTAACGCTTTCTTAGTATCTTGAGTTGCCGTCTGTACATAATCCACGGCGTGTTCAACATGATACTCAATTCGATCAATCATTTCGCCCTAATTTTGTTTTTGATTTATAAATTAATAAGAAACTAATTTTATTTTATATTTGATTGAAATATGGTTATATCAAAAATAACTATGTAAATAAAAACAACTTGATTGTAATTATTTATTTTATTTATTTGTTTTCAATTGTTAAAAATAATACCTATAATTTTAAAATTAAATAATGCAATTAAGTTGAATAAAATTTAAAGCAATAAAAGATATTTTTTTATTTAATAAATTAATATTATAAACGAATAAATTAATTTTAAACATTAAAAACAATGCAATGCTCATATAAATATAATTTAATACTTAGTTATTAACTAGTGAAAGAGGCCGTATAACTATTTAAATGTAAATCAAAATTATTAAATGGGTAATTAATAGTAAATTTAAGTACAAATAAAAAAATAAATAAAACATGCATTTAAAATCATTTATGAGTAGGGGCCGGAATTATATTCTTTTGCATATTTTTTTTGAGACTATGCAGTCAGACGGGGGTTCGAAATCTTTACAAATCATGAAACCGGTTAATTAATGGCAAAAGTTTTTTTAGCATATTTGAGAGTATTTCGTACAATAAAGAATATTTGAGAAAATATCGATTCATTTTTATAGACATTCGATATTTTTTGTTGCAGTGGCGTAAATAATATAAATTATGTGTCCGATAATAGTGATATGATATTGATACATTATATATGTATTATAACCATCGTTTAAACGATCATGCCCTAATAAGTAATGTACTGTAATATTCTGTAGTAGATAAGTAACTTATCTAAGATAACGATGCCCAACAAGAAATGGAATAATTACTACACTTCAAAAAATGGCTAACTCCAGGCGTTCGATTATTACTACATGTACGGTACAATACAGCAATGTCGGATGTCGTATAGTGTTGACATAGGTATACATTATAGTTTCATTATATTTCATTAGTTACTTGTTTTTACTTGATCATAATTGTTATTAATATAATTTAATCAATTTTTTTTAACATATATTATTTTGCTTATTTTTTGCATATTATTTTTTATCATATACTTAATTATATCAGTTTTTTTTTTATTATTTTGCATGTAAATGAATATTTTTATTTCAAGAGAATATATTCATAAAAAAAGCATATTTTTCGAATATTTTATTATGATTTTTAAAGAATATTGAAAGAATGTTTTCAATTTTTTTAGAGAATATTAGCATCTTATATTGGCTATTTAAGAATATAATTCCGGCCCCTATTTATGAGAAACAAACAATATATTTATGTATTGAAATTCACTTCAAAATTCTTTATAATATATGCTTAATGATTAATGAGATAAGTATAGATTTTAAATATAGACTATATATTAGGATGTATAGAAAGATAGACCATAATGTGTTAAGTCCAATGAATGTATTTTTAACTGAAAGAGCACTTCAAAATGTAATTACTAATACAAGGAATGTTCTTAAAAATATAATAATATTTTTCTACTATATTTTCATTAGTTAACATTAATGGAGAGTGAGAAAAAAAAGTTAAGTTATATTATTGCTGAACCTAACACAACTATAACATTCATAATGTAAGATTAAATTACTTCTTATTTGGATATTTATTTAACTACATTACTACCATAAATAATTTATTTTCTTTATTATTCAATAATACTATACGTAATTAAGGGGCCTCGCTACGGTTATTATTTAAGGGACAACATTTAGGCAATTCATAATCTCGTCTTAGCCACCCGAGATCTGTGTGTTAGTTGTAAATGATTATTAGTGTAAGTGAAATATGATGCGGGTACTGACTAGAGTACGCGCATGCACATTGCACATGTCAATAACCCGATAATAATAAAAATTCACTATACAAATAATTTTACGACAACTTATTGATTTGAAAAAATTTAAGTTAGTTAAAGTTGTCTGATCTTAATTCTGAAAAAATATTTAAATTCAGCAGAAAAATGTCTTTAGATCGTACGAGACATTCTGGTTTTAATTTTAATTTTAAATTTAATATTATGAATTGAAAAAATTCATATTTTCAAGTTTTTATTACCACTTCATTAGAATATAAGATTTAATTTTTACAAAGTATTCCGTACGATCTATAGATAATTTTCTGCCGAGTTCAGCATTTTTTTCAGAATCAAAATCAGACATCTTAAACTAACTTTAATTTTGTCAAAACTTTACGTCTTTTGAGCTCAAATTGACGGCAATAGCGAGGCCCCTTAACCACAGCTAATTTTTTATTTATTAAAAATCCACAATATTTTTTGATAAAATGCTAATATAATATGCTACAACATCTAAATTCTATAAAATATTGTTTTTTAAATGACGCAATATTATAATTAATTAAGATTTTATATTTGTCAAAAATGTCATTTTTTTTTTTAAAGGACTAGGGATCAGGGGCGCCATTTAGAGTATCGCAGGGTGCATTGGTGGCACTATTTTTTCCTGTACCATATTGGCTTGCCTTAATTTTATACTGCGCCGGTACAGCTAAAATGTAATAAATAAACTATAATAATAATTATTGAAAAATATTTTATAAAAAATGTATTGTTTTAATCTTTATTGTACTTAACATTTCTTGAGAGTTGTAAGATTATATCAATGGATCAAAATTAAAAAATATATTTATCTCTGTCTTATTAAGAGGACGCCATACTCGTATGTGTTGTCTTTGTCTTACTAACGTACATCATAACAAATTTTCGTTCAGCAGAATACATTATGTGATTTTAGCTTTAATATTAGAGTAAATTTACCTATTATCAAATTTAAAGGTAAGAATATCATCTAGACAATGACATATGCTTTTAATGATATTATTATTATTTTAAAGTGAGTTACAGCTATGTAAAATATTACAACTTTAAAATGTTCATAACTCACTTTAAAATGATAATATCAATAAAATCATGTCATTGTCTAGATAATATTCTTACCTTTAAATTTGATAATAGATAAATTTACTTTAATATTAAAGCTAACATCACAAAATGTATTCTACTGAACGAAAATTTGTTATGATGTATGTTAGTAAGACAAAGACAACACATGCTGGTATGGCGACCTCTTAACTTCTTAAGATTGTGATATAAATAAAATTATTAAAAAATTGTAAAAATCAATCTTACGTTATTCATTTTGTACATTATTAAAAACTCTTTGTTTCAAAATTCAAATAATATATTTAATGATTTGCAAAAAACTGTATGCTAACAGCTTACATTAATTTTTTTTTTATAATACATTGCTCACGACTTAATTTATATAATCAAAAATTTGATTTGAATTAATGATATTAGTCATTCTTTCTCATTATAAATTGAGGTGCTTAAGTTAAATATATGAATTATATTTATAAATAATGACAGTATAATCAACATTCAAAGTAATATATAATAGGCAATATAAATTTATTTGGCTTTGAAAAAAATATATTATAATATGCATTATCTGGGTGAAGAAGTAGGTTTTAAATAATTTTGAAACTCACATCTACAATGTGTTGCAGAATCAATATTTGCATACAAAAATGTATAAAAAGTCATATTTTTTTTCTTATATGTCCTGTGACCGCCTATTAACAATTAAAAAAAAAAACCAAATTTTTCATCTTTTTAAAAGTGTGTAGGCTGGTTGTGAGACTTCTACAAATAGGCTAAAATGTATAATATCTTTTAAAAAAGCAATAAATTTCACTATTTTTATTATATTCTGATATGATGGATAAATTTGGCTTACTTACTAACTTAGCAGCCTTATTTTAAAACTGAATTGACGCCCCTGATTAGGATATTTTAAAAGTTATCTCTATAAAAAATATGTGTTCAGTGGCTTGGTACTTAAAAAAAAGGAGCATTAAATAACATTAGTTGGTAAAAATCCACAGCACACCAACGACCCATACTATCTATTTTACCCAATAACTATATTCACCAAAACACATTTTTTTCCAAAAATAGAAAATTAAAACAACTTATTTTGAATGACAATCGAAATAATCAATTTTATAATAAACATAAGAAATTAGGTACCAATAAACTATTATAAATACAAAAAAAATTCACCAGCACATCATAAGGTTAGTACCTCTGGTATGTGTTTGGTGCCATAATCTGAGATAGAAAAGATTTTATAAAAGAATACTACTTTTATCCAAAATATTGTTAACAGACAAAAAAAAACCACAGATTTTAAATCCAACAGCTTCCTTGCTCTACTCAGTATCTGAACAAAAATTGGATTATAAACCATTAAAAATTTTTTAAAATACATACTTGATTTTCTACCAACATTGCCATATCCATAAACATATCATGAAGTTCTCTGATTGAGTTTTCCAGTTTTATAATATCAGCATGCCTGGCTTCAATATCAGCCAATGTTTGCCTAGCTTGTTGTGTTTCCATAATTATCTAAAAAATAATAATATTAAAAAAAAAAAAAATTAATTATATTTTTATAATTACGCCTTGCGTGAACACAGCTGGGTTTCCTTGTTCTAACATTTCTTCAAGTTCATCATTAGTAGTAGTTCTTCCCGCTAAAATACAATATTGAATTAATACAAAATAGACTAATAGTAATTCATAAAAACATTATAAAAATATTTATGTATATATAAAACACACTGTACAAACTTATAGTTTTCACATTTTTAGATTTTTGTAAAAACTTATGAGTAACCTTATATTAAATTTGATACAATATTGAATATCTCCAATACATTATTCTTTTAAAACACATTCGCTGCGTTTGTCGTCTATAGCCGACGGACCGGGTTTTTCACGGTGCGTATGTCAGATATAGCCGACGCGTAGGTATGTGAATGGTGCGTCTGTCGGATATAGCCGACATCAGGTCTGTTGAATTACATGTGCTATAAAATAGTGACGCACTACAGTAATGTTTTCATTTTTACACACGCCACTGCACAGAAAATTTTTATTATTTCAGTCCAATCCGTTTATAAATAACTTATTTTTTTGATTTTTTATTCGATCGAACATTATGCATATTTGATTATTGTTATTATCAATATATTATTATACATCGATATAATTATTATAATTGCTAACAAGTACAGGGGTGGTTCCAGAGACTTGATTGGGGGGGGGGGGTATGTCATAGTATTCAATAATAGTCAATAGTTGTAATATGTTTATAATATTTTTTTAACAACATACAATTTTTAAAAATGTAACTTAGGGTGTTGTGAGGGGGTACAGACCCTATCACCTCCAAGGAACCACCCCTGAATATGTAATAACCCTTTGAAAATAAAAATTATGTCCTTCCCCAGAAATATTTATGAATAATTACATCACCAAGTGCGCCTGTCGGCGATATCCGACATTAATTAAAATATCCAAATTGGTGGCACGCTCCTAGTAAAACATTGATATATTTTGTGACGCATCGAACGTGTCGCAACAAACTATTTGACGCAGTGAATGTGTTAACAGTTTAAAAATATCAAAAAATAAATAAGTAGACACAATTTTATAGTTTTATGAATTTTATAAAAATTTGAAAGCCAACACAAAAAAATGTGCCCATGGTATTTTTAACTGCTTAAGTACAACTTATCAAAAATATTTATCAAATCTTAAAGCTTATTGACCAAGTCTAAGATCATTTGCTTAATTCAAAAATTTTAAATAGGTACCATAAAATGATTAGGTTTAAATATCTTGAAATTATTAATAATTATTGTGTATAAAAATTATATATTTAGTAAGTGTTTTAAGGTTTTACAATCAATATTTGATGTATAATAATATAATAACATCATAAAAAAAAATTGTTGTTTTATGTTTAAATAACCAATGTCACCAAAATTTGAATGTAAATCACTTATAAACAATTTAAGCAGCTTTAATCTTAACCTTTTTTTAATTTCAGATAAAATAAATGTATAAGGAATTTTTTATTAAATTTTAAAATCTTACAATTTGTGTTACAATTTGATAAAAATAATTTTAAAACTAATACATTTATTACTTTGCTCAGAACCTAATATGTAGTATATACTTTACTTACTTATTTCTAATTGCCTTTGAATTCGACCTTTACAACGTTCTCTGTAATCTGTCTGTGTACGGTTATATTCTGTCATCACTTCAACAAATTTACGTGACAATGTTGAATGTTGTGTTTTGCGTATTCTTAAATCTGCTGATGATTTGTTCAATTGCTCTTCTGCTTCTATATTCTGCTCAATTTCTAATAATAAAAAATAATATACTTAATACTTACATAAGCATAATAACAAAGAATATTATTGAATAAACAAAAGTTAACCTTTGAGTTTGGCACGGACTCTATTAGCAGTTTTTTTTATATCCACCATAAGATCTTCCAATTCTTGTTTCACTTCTAATAAAACAATTTTTGTTAATACAATTATTAAGAAAATACTTAAATAGTAAATAAAATTATTATAAAGTATATTTTCCATTTTATTTTAGTGATAAAAACATATAATTAAATATTTTTGGTTTTAAATAATTCATACATTTTTAGAAGGTGAATTATCATTCATATAAATAATAATTAATTATTAATTATTAATATTTTAAGTTACTTAAAAATGATACCAACAATCAACATATTATAAAAGATTATATAACATTTTTCCAACAAAAAATCAAGAAAGAATTAATAATATTTTTGGTATGACCTCTCCTGATTTAAATGTTTTAATAATTAGGTATTGTTAATTATTCAATTTTTTAATTTTCATGCATATTCTTTGAATATTGTATACTAAATAAATTTCTTTATTTAACAATTTTTTATTTAATATATGTATAGTTAAAGAAATAATTTTTAATAGTTATGTGGATAATAATTTTTTTCTATAAAAGAAACCCTGAAATTTAATATTATACTGGTAGACTTAAAATTCAGCAATGCTAACTGCTGTTAAGAAATTTCAGCACATGTGATTTTAATTTGAGTGATTCAATGGTCCTAATAATATTTAAAATGCATTTTAAAATCCACACAATTTTGTAAAAGGTAAATAATCTAATTTGCTAGATGATCTAAACCAGAGGTTCCCAAACTTTTTATTGTACTATTTTGGGAATTTTTTTAAATTTGGCGACCCACAATACCAATGAACGACCTTCTTTCTTTTTTTGTTGTTTTATCAACTAAAAGTAATAAGTAATAAATGATTAAAAAATGTATTATTTAAAAATGTAACGCGACCCACCAAAAATATAATCGCTATCCATAGTTTAGGAACCTCTGATCTAAACATTTTTTTTACACATGTATTAAAATAATGTATTAGAAACATGCTGTCACTTTAAACATAAAAACAATTAATTTTTATACTCAATTCTGAATAGAACTAATTTACTCATGAATAATAATATTTACTTCTTTAATAATAAACAATATTGCAATTATTATTTTTTTATAAAAGTTTTTTTCGTTAAGTAGGTAGTGAAAATGTTGTAATTTTTACTAGCTTAAATACAAATTACGTATAATATTTTTAGGGAGACATAATCTCATTTAACAATTTATAAAATATTTTCCAAAATGGAATCATTTCCACACTTTATAAGTTTTACAACCATAAATAAATGTTCATTTAAAAATGTTTCTACTTAACGAATTAATTTTGTGTAACTTTTCTATATTAAAAACTATTGTATTATTACATATTTATAAAGTACATACTCGTAAATCAGACAGACTTATTTAAAAAAATACGAGCATAGCATTTTTATAGTCAGAATGGTACAAAAATTATTGTTAACAAGATATCAGAGAGTTCTTTTACAATAAAAAATAAAACAAAATTATAATTTACATACTTAATATAGTTTAAGTGCGTTGTTTTATTAATTTATACATACATAATATGTATTACCTATTAATCATAGTATTAAACTATTTAGTATTTACATACATTATGTCCCTAAAAATGAGTTTTTAAGTAAAATAAAAATTTATTTTGATAAAATTTCTATTTAACGAATTTTTTTCAAAGAACTTTCAATTTTGTAAAATAGAGGTTCCACTATATTTATATTAAGTACCGTTAGATACCAAAGTAATACCAGTAACCATATGGATAATCGATTTTTTTTTTTTTGTACTGGTTAATAGTGTACATAATATCATTATCATATCAAGGTTTTTTGGTATTTCAATATTACGGGGTTTCCGGTATGTACCGATATAACCATATACTACGCCATATACTAATATTGACTACTGTTTCTAATACCCCAATGGTATTCGATTTCAATACCATCTTAATAAAATACGCGTTTAGGCTGATGCATTAAATTGAGAATTTTCACCCTTAGTATTAAACTTATTAAAATTCATAGTAATTGAAAACATATTTAATACATAATATATATGTTACGGCCTTACGGGTAATGTTGACATTAATCGGATAATATATAATATTAGTCAAGAACTTTTAGATGATATCTTAATAACTATAAAAATGCATTAATTATCATACACGAGATAAAACAATTTTAAATTATTAATAATATAAAATATATTCAATTCATCATTAGTGAGTACCATAAAAGCCATAGGTAACATTTACTTTTTTAGTAACATGATTAAGAACGATTTTTTGAGCGACGTTGTCGTTTATCTAAATTTTTAACAAACATCTTTCTACACATGTAATGATTTCAGTTTTGAAGGAAACATTAATGAAATCAATCGAAAACAATATTATCATAACTATGGCCAGTAATGACTATGATTGTTTTATTTCTACAATTAATTCTTACTAAGAGTTTAAACCAACTAAAGATATGACTTCATCCGACATCTATAATTAACTGGAAATAAGTACTCGGGATAAAAATATAAATTGTATTTTAAACTGACAAATAATTGATATTAAATTAGTATATTTGTCAAATGACAAAAAAATCTATTTCAAATATTAATAATAAATCAATTATCATATTAAATTTTAATATTAGAATAGATATACTATTTTGTATTTGTATTTTTTAATCAATGCGGCAAAATTGCATAAAAGTTAGCAGGTAAAAACCTTAATCATGGTCCACCCTATTAAGAGGATGTCAGCGCACTTTTTGTTTTATCTCTTTAGCCCACGAGCAACATAGACAAAACATATTTACGTAGTCTGAGTAGAACTCGCTGAATTTTGGTTCTACAGTAAAATATACCTATTATAAAATTAAATATTGACAATATTGACGATGAGTTTTTTTAAAAAAAATAAAATTTTGAAAAGTTAAAGGTTATTTAAAAATGTTGTAATTTATAGCTATTTCTAAACGATATAATTAACGTTGTATTGGGAATAATGGAAAAAACTCATCGTCTTGTACTCAGAAATATTATCAAAACTTAATTTTATAATAGGTATATTATATATACATATATATATTATATATTTACTCTAGAACCAAAATTGAGCGAGTTCTACCCAGAGGTTAAGTCCGACGCTTTATTATTGTGATATCATATAGTACGTAAACCGCTAACAAAAATTCTTTCTCTATTTAATATATAATTCTTATCATAATGCAATATTGACTGATTAACGTTGAAATTATCCAGATAATGTTAATATTTCATGTTTATAAACATAAAAATACACATTAGCCAAAAAGCATGGTTAATTTTGACATTATCTAAATATTAACATTATCCATAACATGTATATTTTTATGTTAATAACTAAGTTAATAAAAATCATTATTTTTAAATAATGAAATTGAAATGGCGTTTAAATGCGTTTTCTTAATATATATATATATATACATATTTTAAATATTTTAACACATTTAATGTCTATTATTACACACATTATATTGTAATACCTATATTTGAAAATTATAACAGACATTTAACCTAATAATAAGCTTTAATCAAGCATACCTAATATCAAAACGAAACAAACAAATTATATACTTAGAAAATGGCAATGGCATTTAAATAATACACATATAGAGCAAACTTAGAATAAAATGATGATGGCTAGAAATAAAAATTAACGATATAGTATATAAGTTATTTGACAATATTCATCGAGTTGTCAAGGTGACTAGACTGTATTAGGAGGGTAGTAACGGTAGAAAGAGAGTAGGTTCAGAGTTTTGGGTTGGGTAGTTTATCGATTAAAATCACTGTAAAGGCAAAAAGACACAGTATATTGCAACGTACATCAAATATTAACAGAAAAGTATACGATTATGGCAATTAATACTTTTTGTTTAATTTTTTTTTTTTTTTTTTTTTAGCATCTAAATTAAAATTATAATTTTACAGTGCATTTTGTATAGTTAAAAAAACAAATTTAATATTTCCAAGAAATCAAGTACAAGTATTATTATTACACAGGGGCGTATCTCATATTATTATTTATCTTTTTGTTTACGTGTTTTTTTTAACGATTAAATAAAATTTAAAAAACGATGAAATTCCTTTATTTTTATAACAATTTTTAAATTTTTAAGCATACAATTTTATCAACAAAAAAATCAACTTTATTTTTATTTTAGTTTTCTAGTAAAGTTATTTTTTATGAAAATGTTAATAGTAAAATAATCAATTTTGGATACATTATATTATTAACTCTTTTTTCATTAGGAAAAATAAAGTTTGTTCGTGACATAAGATCCACTCTGTATACTTTTCATATAATACAATATTATAAACGATAATAATTATAATCACATTCATAAAATTAATTGTACATTGAAAGATTAACTAACTAACCTTCTAAAGAAGCGCCATAAAGTACTATGCCTATCTATTTAACACTGAATATATTAAAATATGAGTAATCAATGGGCTATTTAACTTAACATTTTATAAATATTGACATTTATCTACTCACAAATTTCAAGTATTTTTGAGTTTATATTCATGAACAATTTTAAATTCATTTTCAAATTCAAATGATTATTAAATTATTTTTAAATAATATTTAAACAAATTGATATGATATCATTAAAAATATTCTCAATAATTTTTGTAATGAATTATTTTACTCTACAATTACTTGAAAACAAAAAAAAAAATAACGTGAATACTACCTTCTCTTAATAAGAATATCTTATGATTTTAAGTTAATTCTCAAGATTAATCAAACAATTGAAGATTCTTCTGATAATATCCTTCTATCAAATAGATTGTATTAAGAATTTATAAACTAAAGTTTAACCAACGAATAACTGTAGTTATAGAAAATATTAAATTAGTAAATCGAAAAGGCAATTTCCAGGAGATCTATATTTACTAAAGTGATTAGTGTTTATAAAACGTTAAAGATTAAGGTTACCCTATAAGAAGTAACAAGAAAAATAATGTTGATATAATTAACACGTATTATGACTAATATCATAAAGATTTATAAATATCTGTGTGATCTCAAGAAATAACACAATTAAAAATTAAAAAAGCGGGTAAGTGAGTATCGCTCTGCTGTACATTAGGGGGTGGGATGGACCTCGGACTAGGGTAGATTAAATTTGAATGCAATGATAGGTATCATTGTATACGAAAAACGATTCTGAACGGACATGATTTGTCAGTCTAGGATATAGTATTATATTTAAATATTATCATATATTCTATTTCGAAACAAATTCAAACATTTAAGTAAAAGTTTCAAGATCTTACTTTAGTATTTTTTTAAAAATAATAAAAATCGAAAATTATTTAGTAGTAAAACGTTATTTTACACGTGTATTTTTGATTTAAAATTAAAATTTAAACTTTAAACACTCGATTTTTTTATAATAATTCTAAGCTTAACTTATGGACAGCATAATATTAAATTTTCAATTCTTAGCTTATTATAATAAAATATTTATAAATTTTTAACTACCTACCAAATAATTAAAATTATTCATGATTTTGACGAATTTTCGTCAATATATGAACTTCAAATGCTAATAAAAAAAAATTGTGCCTATGTATTTTTATAATTTTTGAATTAGAGTTAGAACAAGTTATGTGGACCCTTCTATTAATTTTTCAAGTAATTTTTCCCACCTAAATTTTTTTTATCGACATTTATAAAAAAAAATTGATTATTTCAAATGCCTATAAATAGCTCAAAAAAAGTCAAAATGTTTTGAAAATCAAATCACGTAAAGAAAATGGCAATCTAAATAACTGGTAAAATTTTCAAGTATTTACGACTTATACTATTTGAATAACAACAAGTATCAAAAATCGTTTGAGGCTAAACCGTTATTTAACGCGGTTTTGTAAAAATTTAAATTTCAAACACTCCTAAAAATTTTTTGTCTTAGTCCGGTAGAGTTTTTTTTACAGATAGTTGAAGAAAAATTTATGGAGAACTTTGAACCAAATTTTCAAAAGTTAGTTATTAAAGAAAAGATTTTTTAACCACAAAATTACTTGCAAATTTTCGCAATTATGACATATTTCGTATAAATTCGAACTTTAAGCACTTATAAAAAAAAAAATTGTGACTAACAATCTCAGATTTTTTTTTATCACTTTAAGAACAAAATTCTTTGAAAATTTAACTGTGTATGGAGAATGCTAATATAAGCATTTGGTGAAAATTTCAAGTATTTACATCGATTAATTTTTGAGTTATAGCAAAATAAAAAATTCGATTTTGTCGAAAACTGGTTTTGCGTAAAAAATCCCGTTTTACCCTGATTTTTTTAGGGTTTTTCCCGACTCATTAAAAAAATATTGAAAATTTTCAACTTTTGTTCCCTCAAAGTACCAACTAGATTCAATTTCCTTTTCAAAGAGGGGCTGAAGTCAAAAATCGAAGCACTTTTACTGTTCCAAAAGTTGTCGTCAGACACAAAAAAAAAAAAACATACATCATTGTAAAATCAATACATTCATCACTCCGTTTAGAATCTAAAATGAAAGTTTTTATGAAATTCTCACTACAAAATAGTTTTTATTTTTTTATGATTTTTACGATTTACCTATATTAAAATTTTAAATTCATATGCATATAAAAAAAAAAATTATACTCATGTAAGCTTTAATATTTTTATACTGAAATAAGAACTTATGTGGGATAGGGTATTAAATTTTCAAGAATTTTGACCGAGCGAAAAATTTGTATTACCATAAAATCAAAAAAAAACAAAAAAAAATGTCATGCCTATAAATAGCTCAAAAAAAGTTAAACAATTTCAAAAATTGTATTATGTAATAATAAAAGTATAATATAAACATTTATAGTGAACATTTTATGGAACTACTATATTATTTAAATATTTCTTTTTATTTTATTGAAATACAACAAAATATCAAATATTTAAATTTGAACAAGTTTATGAAAAATGAATTTGGACTTCCAGTAATTTTTTTTTGAAGTTAAAAAACTTATAAAAGACCTCGTAAAAAACATTATTGGATTACATTATTTATATATTAGTAATGTAAACAAATTTTTTTCTATGAATTTCTAACTACAAAATAATTTGTACATTTTTGAGATTTCGACGAATCTTATCAAAATGCAATCTGCAATCATCGCTTATAGAAAAACATTGAGACTAAATAGATTTTTGATAATTTTAATTGAGAAATTAAAACTTACGAGGCACTTGGTATTAAATTTTCATACATTTCTACCCAGCAAATAATTGAAAAAAAAAATCTTATGCCTGAAAATAACTAAAACGAGTCGAAATAATTTTAAAATATTATCGTAAATAGAAAGTTATAACATAAACATTTCGTGATAATTTCAAATATAAATTGTTATTTGTATTTTAATTACACAAAAAAAAAACAAGATTAATTTTATCAAAAATTTGATTTACCTACGTAAAAATTATCATTTTTCCTTCATTTTAACATTATTTTCTTAATAATAATAAAAAGTTTTTCCAATTTTTACTTTTGACCCACCAAAATACTAGTTTACTACCAAAAATCACCATAATTTTTGAAAATCGAAATGTCAATTTTTTTAGCTCCAAAAATTGATGACAGATAGAAAAAATACACACATCATTGTAAAATCAATACATTCATCGTCTCATCGATCCTCTAAGAATCTAAAGTAAAGCTACTTTTATAAATACGTTCATCTTAAATTACGAGTATCAATCATATTGTGAGAAAAAATTTCAAAACTAACTCTTTCCATTATCAATTTTAACTGAATTTCTGCATTGATAATTTTTTTAAATATAATAACAACACACTCTTCGTGTTAAGTGTATATAATTTTTTTATGTTATGTGAGATTAATAAAGATAATTATTATTATATACTATACCTATTAAAATTATAATAACATTTTTTTTTTTAATCAATAATTTAAGTTAAAAATGAATAAAAACCAAATAAAACTTCACTGTTAATTTTAACGTCAGCATTTAACTCTTTTAAGTACCAAAGTTATACATAATAAACCAACGATGTTATTACATTTTTATTTTTCACCAAAAATTGGATTTTTTTTTTTATATTAATTCAACATATTTTATTTTAGATACATAATCAGATTATCTACATTTGAAGAGAAAAATCTATATTTTTAAATTTTGTAAATAGTAATTTTAGTAGGTAACTAAGCTATAGATATATGTAGCATCCTTATTGAGTTTAAAATCAACTCACAATGAAGGACTTTACACATCGGTGTCATCATATTTTCTATTACAAAAAAAAAAACGCTTACTATAGCTAAAATGTATACATTTTTTGAATACACAATACACGACTATACATTATATATTTTTCATTAATTTGTGTATAGAATTATATTTTTATATCCTTATATGTATATGTAGCTTAATCCCAAAACGATTAAATACATAAAAATAATTTTTTTTAAATTGAAAATATGTCAGAGAAATGTTTATAAAAATAATTTACACAACGACCACGCAGTTTATAAATTAGTTACAATATTAAAATGAACAAAGTGGAATAATTTAAAAATCAAATTAAATATACACCTTTCCAATTTTCTTTGTTCTACAAATTGATGAAAGTTATTAATAATTACCAAATAATAATAAGATAAAAGTGTAAAACATCTAAATATTTTAACTCAACATAAATAATAAAATACACACAACCTAAAATGGCAGTATTAAATTTTTTTCTGATTTCAACTAATTGTTTATATTTTTAGTACAAAAATTTTCGCTGTAATTAGGAATCAAATTTGTTTAAGAGTATGTAGTACCCGTTTGCGTTGTCTCCGCCTTACACACATACCACATAGCAAATTTTCGTTCAGCAGTTTCAATAGTGTGCTGTTAGTTTTGATAATAGAGTTAATTCACCAATTATAAAATTTAAAGTTAAAATTATTATCAAGAGTACCACGTAACCACGTATTATCTATCGATATTATTTTTAAGTTATATTCATTTTAAAAAGTAAAATTAAAAGATCAAATTTAAAAATAATAATATCAATAAAAGGCTACATGGAACCCTAGATAATAATTTTACATTTAAATTTTATAATTGATCAATTCACTCTAATACCAAAACTAACAGCACACTATTGAAACTTCAGAACGAAAATTTGTTATGTCATACATGTGTAATCTGTAAGACGGAAACAACACATGCGAGTACTACGTCCGCTGAAACTGTTTTATTAAACAAACAAACACATTAGAAAATTACAGTTGTCAGATCTCAACTCGAGCGTAATTAATAAATATACCTACCTAACTTTATACCATACCTACATGCTAAATTGAACATTTGATTTGTTAAATATTTTTATTTCAATACCATTAAATTATAGGTGAATATACTCTGCATTGAAAATATAACTATAGCGGATATTTTTAAATATTACAAATCGCAGTTAGTTAATTAAAATACATTAATTTTTTAACACGGATTAAGGAAATAATAATATTCGATTAAAGGCGTACGTAAACGGAATATTATCAATATTCTGCTTCAGTGTTATATTTCAAGATCTTTTTATTTTGAACAAATAATATACCGACTTGTACATTTTTTTTATTTTCAATAAATTAAAAATGTTATTAATTCGTAAGTAAATTAATTTAAATTAATTAATACATTTACTATGATAAATATTTGTATTTTCATAAAATTCAAAATCCTTATAGCAATTTCAAAAAATAGATGCGACACGTGTTTTGAAAACAAATAAGAGACATCATTTTGTAATAACGGCAATAGCATTCATAAATATAAATGTAAGGTTAGGTTAAATAATTATGAAAATATAATGGTTTTTAGTTTTTTTACATCGTCGTACCTTATTGTTTATAAAATTCGTCATAAGAGTATAAGACTATAGGTAAATTATCTTAAATCGTGGTACTAAATTATCAACTTTCGGGAATATACGATTATATTCATTTCAAAACTATACTTAGAAGTTAGAATGATATAGATTTAAATATTATAATTTAAAAAAAAACAAGAAACTCAAAATATTATATTAAGGCTGGAACTATAAAATATATCAGAGCAATTAATTACAATTGTCAATAAATATTTTTGAATATTATTAGTAATTACATAGCTACCAACGTCCAACACCCACTAGTTAAACAAAATTATAGCTAATTGGCATTATAAATATAACCTTGTACTAAATTTTCATTCTTAACACCTAATTTTACAAAGTTATAAATTATTTTTGAAGAAAACTAATATAACAATACTAAAATTAAAATATTGATACGTCATATTCAATATAATAAATAGTAACAAAAAATAATCCTAACTGCATTTTCCTATATTTTTGAAAACAGCTATATAACAAATATAACAAGATTAATATAATATTAAATTAGTATTTTAAAATGGAGAAAACTATGTTTCAACATACTTTTAAGCTCACTCTACATTCTGGCCGAGGCGGCTCGAGGTAACGAGAGCATAAGAGTGTAGAACAGTAGTTTTCAACCTTTTTAACCCCATGTGGCACAAGTTCATCTCCTACAAAATTTTCGCAGAACATCAATCCATATAATATATTAAGCATATTTTATATATATATACATATAAATACATACTAATAAAATTATTAATAGATTTCTCGCGGCACACTTTAAGAGCACTTACGGCACACCAGTTAAAAACCACTGGTGTAGAACAATAAGTTAGATCATGTATTTCGCCTACGAAGTGAGGCGAATCCAGTCAGTTTATGGTCACGAGATACATGGCAAGAGTGTAGAAGTAGCATAGAGTAAAAAAAAAATTAACAGTGAGTTGCTTTAAAAAATAACGAACATCATGACAAAGAAATATAATAGTACCATTGGGTAAAACCAACTAAACACGAATTTTCATAAAAAAATAAACGAAATTCACGATTATCAGTGAATTTGTGATAAATAATTCTGAGATCCCGTTTGGATAATTTATATTTTAATTATATTATTAGAAATATATATTATTAGTACTATTAGAAATTTATTTTTCAAATAGTGATACAGTAACTAGGTTATATTTATTTTTGACAAACAATACTAAAAATATTGTTTGACCTTTATAACATCGTAACTCAAAACCATCATATAAAAAAAATAGAACATTTAAATTTTTAAAATCAATTTGTAAAACTTATAAGGAACTATAAATTAAATTTGATACAATATCCCTGATAAAAAGTTATTGCAATATTCAAACTTCAATCGCTTATAAAAAATTATTGTAATACATACACTTTTAATTAATTTTCAGAAATTAACTTATAAAACATCGTATATCAGTTTCAAACCTAGGTGATAAAATAAAATATTTATGAACTTTTAATAATTTGCAAATTTAATATATTTTGTAAAATTTTGAACTTTAATGGCTTGTAAAAAAAAAAATTGTGAATATGTATTTAAAATATTTTTATTTGTTCTGATAACAAATAACGAGAAAGTTTCTATAAATTTTCAGTTTTTTACTTCGAACCATAGGTATGTCAAATATTTATGAATAGCACAAAAACATTCAAAATATTGATAATTGTATAATATTTGGTAATATAAAAATCAAATTGGATATTCATACACACAAGCACAAATTAAATTCAATTTGCTACTAGGAACCATACTTGAAGTTTAAGATTGAATCTATTTATTGATGTTATTCTACTTAAAAAAGTGTATAGATATAAAATTTTAAAAAACACTTAATTGAAATCCAATATCTTGACCAATACATTCATTACTTCACTTTGAATCTAAAATGTATTTCTTTTTAGATTCTAAATGGAGTGATGAATGTATTGATTTTACAATAATGTGTTTTTTTGTGTGTCTATGTATACAGCATAACTAGTCGAAATAATGCTACAATTTCAAACTTCGGGGGTGGTTTCCGATGGCAAAGTGGATATTCTTGGTGCGTTATAGAGGTCAAAAGTAAACATTTTCCAACAGTTATCAAAAAAATCGAATTTTTTATTTTGCTACAACTCAAAAATTAATCGATGTAAATACTTGAAATTTTCACTAAATGTTTATATTAGCGTTTTCTATACAAAGTTAAATTTTCAAAGTATTTTGACTTTTTTGAGCTATTTATAGACAATTGAAATTTTTAATTTTTTTAGTATTTTTTTTTTAAATAAAGATAAAAAATCTTTGGTCAACCAGAAAATCTTGAAAATTTAATACAAGGTTTCTTATAAGTTGTTCTTAAAGTGATAAAAAAAAAATCCGAAATCGTTAGTCACAATTTTTTTTTAAAGTGCTTAAAGTTCGAATTTATACAAAATATGTCAAAATTGCGAAAATTTGCAAGCAATTTTGTGGTTGAAAAATCGTAAAAAAATTCTCTTTTATAACTAACTTTTGAAAATTTGGTGCAAGGTTCTCCATAAATTTTTCTTCAAATATCTGTAAAAAAAACTCTACCGGATTTAGACAAAAAAATTTTATGAGTGTTTGAAATTTAAATTTTTACAAAACCACGTTAAATAACGGTTTAGCCTAAAACGATTTTTGATATTTGTTGTTATTCAAATAGTATAAGTCGTAAATACTTGAAAATTCTACCAGTTATTTATATTGCCATTTTCTTTACGTTATTTGATTTTCAAAACATTTTGACTTTTTTTGAGTTATTTATAGACAATTGAAATTTTCAATTTTCTAAGAATTTTTTTTTGAAGTGTCGATAAAATTTTTTTGGCGGAGTCAAAATATTTGAAAAATCAATACAAAGTTCCTCAGTTAGAATAACTTTTATAAAAAAAATTATAAGAATACATAGGCACAATTTTTTTTTTATTAGCATTTGAAGTTCAAATATTGACAAAAATTCGTCAAAATCATGAATAATTTTAACTATTTGGTAGTTAAAAATTTATAAATATTTTACTATCATAAGCTAAGAATTGAAAATTTAATAATATGCTGTCCATAAGTTAAGCTTAGAATTATTATAAAAAACTTTGAGGATTATTCAATTTAAAAATTTTACAAGTGTTTAAAGTTTTAATTTTAATTTGAAATCAAAAATACGCGTGTAAAATAACGTTTTACTAATAAATAATTTTCGATTTTTGTTATTTTTAAAAAATTACCAAACGTAGGATCTTGAAACTTTTACTTAAATGTTTGAATTTGTTTCAAAATAGAATATATGACAATATTTAAATATAATAATATATCCTAGACTGACAAATCATCTCCGTTCAGAATCGTTTTTCGTATACAATGATACCTATCATTGCATTCAAATTTAATCTACCCTAGTCCGAGGTCCATCCCACCCCCTAATGTACAGCAGAGCGATACTCACTTACCCGCTTTTTTAAGTTAAATCCATTTTAATTATATTTTTCAAAAATAGAGATGTTTAATTTGTGTACTTAAACTGCAAACTGTGTCAGTAAGATATAATAAGATGTAATTTATTTTTAAGTTTGGAAAACATTATTTAAGTCAAAACATTTAAATATTAAACAGAAGACAGTAAAATAAAAGGTATAAGTAAAAATATCATATTAAAAGTAAACTTTGAATATATATGAACTAAAAATTATTGATTATACATATTTTTGATTAAGCTTGACAATCATGCTAATAATATTATTTAAAAAAATTATAATTACAATATACGATCGCCGTTTTTCAATAATTTAAATATACACATTCAAAATAATTATAGCATACCTAAACCCTAAACCAGACCAGATTGGTCCATTCAATACAATAATTAATAGTTGAATCAAATTTTGATAAGAGAACACAATGAAAAATAAATAGCATCACTAAAATGTATTTAAAACATTTTATGTATTATTTGTAGTATTAATGTAATTATAAAAGGGAATATTAAGCAAGTCATCAACATAACTAACACTAATAAATTAGATATTTCAACTAAAACTTCAATTTTTAGTTTACAACTATTATGTTTGTTTAACAAGAATCTCTATTCTCTTTGTTTAGGTTAGACAGAGAGAGAAAAATGATAATTTTTTCTTAAGATTGTATCCTGCCTGGAGAAAGAGGTCACAAGTGGCCGAGTTTGAGCCGGAACACTATATTTTGGCAATACCACTTTATACTGATTGGTTACTTATAATAGTATAAATATTAAATAAAATAATACTAAATACTTTTCTTAATTAATTTTACATTAAAGCTTTATTACCTATAACTATTAATAAGCAATTCATATAGCTATAAGACTTGTTTATTTGAAACTTATTATAGTTTAATATATTCATAGTAATTTTATTTCAGTACATATTAATAATGTATGTAAAATAATATTTGTTCATTTCTATCATTTATTACACTTTTAAACATTAAATTTTGAAGAATTGTTAAAATTTTATAGTTCCAGTAGACAATTATAATATATCCTTAAAAAATCAATAAAAACTACTTTAAAATAAACAACTCAAATACTTGATTTTTCTATTAAAATGAAAAAATGTTATAAGTTTGATTTCTGCAGTTCAGTATATAAACCCTCTACAAATATTTCAAAATTAATTTATATTACATTATTGTAAGATGTTGAAAGAAAATCAAAACTTTAATTATTAATTATTTCATATTTGTTATAAATTAAGTTATATTACTTTCATCAGTCTGAGGAGCAGATAAAATTGCACTATGTTTTTTCTTCACTTCTTCCACATTTGCTTGAATCTTATCTATCATCCCTCGGATACCCTCCACCTATAACAAATGTTTTGAATGTTTTAACAAATGTATACTAATCTTATATAATAAATATATACTAATAGGACTAAATTAGATATTTTAAAAATAACCTCAAGCTTAAAATCGCACAATAAGGGTCTGTAAATTGATTTCATTATAGTAAACTTCTAATTATTATCACACAAAAATGAACATTTTCTTAGCAGGATAATTTACAAACTGATACAATTATCTATACTAATTAAAAAAGTTTTATCTGTAAACAGGTTTATCTTTTATTTGACTAACTAATATTATCATGAAGTACTTATATAAAACATAGTTTTGAAGATTTTAATGAGTATTGAACTACTTTCATTTATATATTAAAAATTAAGAATATTCATTTTTGTACCTTAATAATAATTATTTTAACAAAATTAAATGAATAAATAAATCATTAATATATATTATAATTCAAATTGTTAATTTTTAACTTTTTATTAACAATTACTATTGTCATACAAATTAATACTTCATGATACAACTAAACAAGTAAGTATCTAAATAATACATTATTATCTAAAATAACATAATTATTAAATTTATAGATCATAAAAGTATAAATTAACTAATTACATTTTATTTTAAAAATATATAAAAAAGAAATATGGTTAAATTAATAAGTCTTAAATTTATCTCAGAAAACTAGTTTTAGTGGTAAATTTTTTTATAGTAAGTCTATAAGAAAATTTAAAATTAAATAATTTTTATAATATAATAAACATTAGGTTTAACACCTTGAACAACACCCTTGGTCAACAACTATGACATTAACTTCATCAGATATCAAGGCAATGCTTTTATTTTTAAATGTGACTGTTCAGTGGTTTTTAGCGTTACACTAGAGCCAACATCAATACATAATTTCTGATACATGAGCAATACCCATAAAATACTATAAGACATTCAACTAGTTAAATTAATAAAAATATTTTAAAAAAAGTAATTTTTTATATTATTTTATTTGTTTTATTTTTTTAATTACACTTGATTATGCAACATAGCAAGTTTTTGTTTAATAAAACCACTGTGAGTTTTTTGGTTTAAGAGGGCGTCACACCCGCATGTGTTGTCTCGGTCTTACATCAAAGCATGATTTACACTCAGCAGATCATGTATTATAAAATTGTATGGTAAAAACAATATCTGAGTTTATATGTTGGTTTTTTAGCAAGCTATGCATATACCTAACCATCAAGTTTCATAATAGATTAATTCACTCTAATTTTTAAACCAATGGAGCT
Source organism: Schizaphis graminum (assembly GCA_020882235.1). Lineage (NCBI taxonomy): Eukaryota > Metazoa > Arthropoda > Insecta > Hemiptera > Aphididae > Schizaphis > Schizaphis graminum. The sequence goes on from CM037032.1 coordinate 94,235,181, forward strand.
AAATGTTATCTGCTGAGCGTAAATCATGCTTTGATGCACACTTATAAGACTGAGACAAACATACATGTGTTGAGTCCTTTTAATATGTAATTTTCAAAATAAAAATATCAATATAAGCCTAAAGATGTTCTAGATAATATTCTCACCTTTAAGTTTAGTATTAGGTCAATTCATCTTAATATTAAAGCTAACACAATTGGTTTTGCTGAACACAATTGTTGTATATTGAGTAAAAGTTGGAGAAAAAAACAAATAGTGTACTGATATCCTTTTAAAAAAAATAATATATACAAATAATGTATTTAATGTCTATAATAGTAAACTATTAAGTATAAATTCATTATTAAACTTGATATTAATTAGCAATTAAGTAGCAAAAATATTATTTTTAACAAATAATAAATAATAAATTTGAAATTGTTTTTAACCTAAAACTGTTTATAATACTTACAAACTATATCATATTTATACAAACGTGGCATACATTATATTATTGAAATTGAAGCGCAGAATGTGAACTTCAATTTATTTTTTTATTTACAAATTATAATTTAAAAGGCAAATAGATTTTTAAGTTTAATAATGATCTACTTTGATTTATTGTTTTCATTTTCTATAGTCAAAATATTTACCTCTTCAAAAAATTTATCCATAAATCCAGCTCCCGATCCATCTTGCCGGCCCTCCAAATTGACAGCCACATCATCAGTGCCTCCTTCTTCATCATCACTTTGAGCCTAAAATAAATATAATTTATAAGTATAGTATTTAATAAAAACAACTAATGAAATTTAAAGAAAATAACTATTAATTAAATTGACATTTTTTAAGCAATTTCAGAAAGTATGTTAAAAATAAATGTAAGTTGATAAAAGCTAATATATAACTTTATTCTTTAAATATTAGTAATTCAGTTTATATAATTAGAAAATATTGTATAATATAATTAATATAAATCCAAATCACTAAGGTCTTAATAAAACAGTGAGTAATCATAGAATGGTAATAGGACTAGCATGTACATACAAAAGTTGTTTTGGATCAAAATTATAGGTTTTTTTTATAATTATTACAAATACTATGTACTCGACTAGGTAGCTTGGTATAATAATTTATTATATAAATATAGTGTTAGCAAAAATAAATATATAAGACTTTAAAAGGATTTATAAATAGAAAAAAAATTATACCTTTTATAAATTGATAGTTATAATGAAAATAAAAACGTTTATAAAATTTAGAATTTTCACTATTTTGTTTTCAAAAAATATCCCCAAAACTATTTTTGGCACTTGTTTGTTATCAGCACTACCATTCCATATAAAATTTATCACCCTGGCACTGGATAACCAACCATAGTAGAATATTTTTTGTATACCGTTACAAAACTTTCATATGATTGTAAATAATAATAATAAATAATTTAAAATTAATCATAGACATAGTGAATAATTAATATTTCACATTAATTACAAGTATAAAAATAAGAGTTTCATGCCCATTACATCCAATCCTTAATTATCATACATATTATTTATTAGGTATACGATTTTTGTAGTAAAAATTGAATGTCAGTATACTATATTAAATATAAACTCATTAAAATAAATTTTTAGAAAAATTTTAAAATAAGCTGGTAATGTTTATATAATATAAATATACGCTTTAAGCCACACATACAATATTTAGCATAGAGTATATAGTATACTCTATGATATTTAGCAATAAACTGACAACATACTAACATGATTAAAATATAGTAAAATTTAATTTCAAATATTATAAGTATTTACCCTTTTTCCACAAACAGATCATATAATAGATTAACCTACTTGTATATGATAGATATACACAGAAATATTTTAAAAAAAAAAAACAAGTTATCTGATGGCAGGGTGATTAATTTCATAAAGTCGGTGGCAAGAAAAAAATAAACAAATACCTTCTATAAGTACTTACACCCATCATAAAGTTAATATTTAAAAAAATACTGTTCATTTCAACTATCTGAGTAAAATTATGACTGATTTTTAGTTTTTATTTGGCTACCTAAGTTTAGTACTTTAGTAGAGTCATCATAATATCATATATTGTCTTTTAATAGTTCAGAACTAAAAATTACTACAGTAATAACTATACATAACATAATAATCATGAACCTGATTATTATACTATTATCGAATGATTAGAAAAATATTTTGAAGAAATAATTGAAATATTTTAATAATTTTTCATCATTAAAGAAATATATTAAACATCATTGGCAATATAAAAACATTATATTATTTAATAGGTAGGAAATCATTAATCATTATAAATTAAACATGGGTATATACAAAACAGCATAGGTCTAGTTCATTCACTCGTACATTTTTAACTAACTAGGTACTTGGCTACCTAATTAGAAAAAAAAATTCAAATATATAGGTAGCAGATAGTAGTTATCTACAATAAAAAGTATACATCAATTTTACGTATACTCATTCTCGAAATTGAGTGCTTCTATCGCACGTCTAAGTAACTGTCTGATAACCATAAGTATTAAGTTAAATAGGCAAATCGATGTTAGATTTTAAGTTGTTGATAATGATAAAGCTCTTGTATTAGATGTACACGGTTAAGAATGTTTACAACGTAAAATTGCCACCAATATCTAAAATATTTTTTTTTAAATCATACCGCTTTTAAAGCCGCTAGCCTGTCTTTAGTCATTATTTACAGTATGGAAACGCGAAATAGATACACAGACTAGCCGAAAACGATTGGGTCTCATAAACGCGTCATTTGGTAAAAACGGTGAAACAGACACAAGTATAAATAACACTATAATAAAAATTAAAAAAATAACCGAGAAAAACGATAAAAAATTAACTTTTATAATATTAAACTCCGAACGTGCGGAAAACTCGAAAAAGGGACGAGATAAAAATCAATACATACTTCCTAACTACAGCACTGTCAGCGGCAGACCTGCGAGTGAAATATTGCGCGGCTGCGCGTACCGTGGACCAAAAAACGAATCTATACCAGTCTAGCCAACGCAAAAAGTTAGCGCCTTTCGATAATATTGATTAACATTTTCAATATATTATTTTGTTATTTCACCTCACATTGTTATTTGTAATTATATATTATTATTATTATTATTATTGTAATAACTATTTTTGTAAAAGTTTAAGTAGTGTTTAATATTTTATACAACAGTCAACAACTACGTTTAAAAAGAATGTTTTAATATTTAATCTATACAAATGAATAAAATAAGTAAATGATAATGATATGATGAAATATAATATTGAAAGTTGGTTTGAATAGACTAGAAAATGGAAACCGTTCAGCAACAGTACCTCCTGATTAATTTGATGAATTTTGAGGAGAAAAAGTTTTTCTATTATTTTTATTTAAATAAGAATGTCTCTATCCCATTTTCTTTTAAGTCTTCTGGAATCTGGATAGGTTATTAGAAATAGTGATCGATGACAGGTACGATCAGGCACATTTACAAAATAAAATTTCGGGAGGAGGGGGGGTTACAAAATATAGCAATACAAAATTGTACCACAAAATAATAAAATAATATCTTCCGAGTTACTCAAAATTATTTCGGGAGGGGGGGGGGGCAACCGAAGCCCTCCTGTATACGTGCCTAGGTACGACAGATTATTGAATTCTGGTTTAAATAGTTTGTAATGAAATTTTTGAAGTCGACAGATTGACATATTCAATAGGTATATTAAATTTCAATTTAGAGAAAATAAAATTAATTTTAGATCTCTGTTTCAGGTAGCATTTTACAATTTTTAAAATTTTTCGTAGTTATTTTTGTCATTTTATAGTGTGTTACTGGGTAATGGGTATCGTCCTTAATCTGATACACATAACATAAATTTAAATAAGAGTGGCATAAGACATTTAAAAGTATACAAGGTGAAGCAATTAATAGTCTAATAATTATTTTAAAAAGTTAAAACTTTTCTAATAACAAGTAATACCTACGCACATAATTTGAGAAAAAAATTATTTAATAACTAAAATTAAATTAATGCTAAACTAAACATAATTATTTCAATAATTTTAATTTTTAGAAAAATTGATGTTTAAAACAAAATTAATTAATTTAATGCCAATACTTTATAAACAGTTTAGACGTAATACTATTAAATTCTCATTGGTAATTAAAAGATGCACGAAAACAAAAAAAAACAATAGTATTTTATTACTAATTTTAAATTAAATTGTAATACATCCAATTGCAGACGTATATCGTCATGTATTTGGAAACTTTTTCATATGTTTTTGATGTGATGAGGAGCGTGTGGATCCACACCGTAATTTATCTATCCATATTTCAGTCATGAGCTATTTATACCGCAACGTAATTTAAGGAAAAATGGTAAAATGGTTTGGACCAACAGAGTCGTAATAATATATAATATATGTATTATACACAGAAATACATTATTTAAATTATATATTAAATTACAAAATAATATAATATTGATAATAAATAATATCTTTACTTGATCGTTATTGTATTAAATATAAAATAATTGGAAAAAAAACTTTGTTTATCGGAAAAATATGTCATATATTATAGAGTGAAATCGAAAGAAATATTTTATATTTAAAAGTAAGTACCTACCTATATAATTATATCTATAAATATAAAATGGATATAGTACACAAATCAAAATTCTCGTTAAAATATTATATTACCTATACTTAGTGGGTAATATTAAACAATTAGCATTTTAATAATATAATAATGGTCTTTGGAAAAATAATGAACATGCGAGACTCGTCGCAGGCTAGTAATAAACTGCAATACTGTAAGTACCCGTCGTCTGGAAGATAGATATAGATATACATATATCGATATAGAGTCGGAATTACAAAATTCATCGCCTGAAGATGACTTAGCTGGTACAAGTAAAGAACAGGAAATAGAAATGTCTGGTATACCAAACAAAATAGACAAGGCGTTACGTGAAATTGAATTGGTTGATGCAAGCGACGAGGAAGCTGTAGAGAAGGGCACTGTGCCGGAAAAAATCGATGATAATGCGTTACCCGAAGGCACACTTGCTGGCGGCGATGAGATGGAGCCGATAGAAAAGGACGTTGTAATGGTCAGAGGCGAAGAAGTAAAGAATAGTTTTGGAGAATTAGTCGGGTGGCTGGCACTAGGTGTAACCATGCAACCACTCGTCACCCCTCCACGCCGTCGAGGATTTTCGACGGCGTGGAAAGGGGTACGACGGGCTTTGGGATGCATGTGTTACATCCGGGCCGATTAGTGACTGGAAGTTTCAAGATTAGGTGGAGCGCGACTCCGGCCGGCACGCCGGATGCCAACACGGCAGACGGGACCGCCGGGACGAGATTTAAGGAGAGTCCGAAGACAGCGTTGCGTTGTTGTCCGCTGGCTCCCTTTTTAATCTCGCGGCGATTCCGTCGGCCATCACGCCTCCGGTCGTCGCCGATCCGTGTGTTTCGGTCTCCGCTGTCCGCTGACCATCGCTAGATCTGCACCACACGTGCACAAGCCGCTCCCGAAGCCGAAGTTATCTGAACTGGCCTGCCGTCATGATGATGGTCGTCGAATCGCAATGCCAGGCAAACGCCTCAGCCGGGCTCAGCATCACTCGACCGCCCGCGAGGTCGATTGCGAGAACGCTGCACAGGTAACTGCAGAAGCCTTTATCTTACACGCTTACATACCTCCCCCTTTGTTTTTTCTTTTTTAAAAGACTAATTATTTTTGTTCAAGTTAACATGTTTTGTTTTGATTATTATTTATTGTTTATAATGATTCACACATTTAGACAGACTCAAAATTATACACTTTTTATCAATTATTTATTCAATATTACAAAATTTAATATGCTGTTTGAGCGCTTCGGCCACAATTTATTTTGATTTTTTTCAAAAAATTGTTGTTGTTAAAAAAAGTTAATAGAATTAAAAATTGTTAAAAAATTGTGTTTTTTTCGTATTATTAAATAGGTATATAAATCAATTAGGTATTACAAAATTGACAACTTAATATCATGAAATAGTGAAAATATCATACACTACCTTAATACTAAGTACTTAGTACTAAGTACATGTCTTATTCATCGAATTAAAATGGTTAGAACCCAACAAAAATACCTGGAGATTATTGTTATACTGTACCTATAACAGTAAATGTCGAGTTTAGTAATACGGCTGAGTGCTGACAAGATTTCGAGAGTTGACTGTACAATGAATGTGTGACTTGAATCACTGTTTTGAATTAAATATAATACGAGTATTGTTGCAGTAAATAGAAGGTATAACCACTGTCCACTATAACCTACGATTTACATAATTATACATATGTATGTTTATTCAAAAGTTAGTACTTACCTATATATTTAACGCAAGTACTTAGAATATTGATTAAAAATTAATAAAATAAATAAACTTAACCTACATCAAATGATGATTAATTTTGGAATAACGCGAGTGATGTTTTAATGTTTATATCATTATAATATAACCATTGATTAAATATACTTATGCTTAATGCTTATAACATATTATATAAAATTATAAAACTAAAAATTTAATTATATTTTTCTGTAAATATCGAAAAATAGTAAAAATAGATTAATAAATATTATAGTACCAATAAATAGGGCGAATATCGAATGTCATAAACAATTTTACTCGAAATGCTCACCAAAAATTAATTTGGATTTTTCATATCTATTAATTTCCAATTACAAAATAAATTATTAATTGTCTTGATTTTTGTAGATTTTGAAATTTTAAACGTATGTGAAAAAGTATTGTGATTATAAATTTTCAATATTTTTTATTAAAAAAATAATAAATTATAAGGAGTTCTATATTCAGTTTTCAAGAACTTCTAACCAGTAAATAATTTTCATACGATATTTATAAAAAAATTTATGAAAATGTCTGTTACCTATAAATAGTTCAAAAATAGTCGAAATATTTTGAAAATGTTATTGTAAACAGAAAACGATAGTATAATAATTTGGTGAAAATTTCAAGTATTTATATTTTTTAGCTTTTGAGTTACATTGGTAAAAAAAAAAAATCGATTCTTTTGAAAATTGGTTTTGCGTAAATATTTTCGGTTTTATTTATTTATTTATTTTTTTTGTTTTCCAATTATAAAAATAACTAATAAGTACTAAGAATTTTAAGATTGACTTCTCTATACAAACTAGATCCAATTTAAAATTCATAATCATCTCCATTTTTTAAATTCAAAGCATTTTATCGACTACTTATCTTGTACTCATATAAAAAAAAACCGCATCATCAATCAATACATTCATTGGTACGCTCAGAATCTAAAACACAGTAAATAATGTTCAAATAATGGCGCTTAAAAATACAAATCACACTTAAATTTTGGCGACACTGTATTTCATGACAGTTCCTGCGGCGGGTTGTGACGTGATAGCGGGCATTAGCGGCATCAGAGGCGGTCTCCTACTCTCCTGACGCCATCATTCCTTGTTTGCAATCACGATTCACCGACTCTCGAGCGCGTTTTTTTCACGTCTCCGACGAAGCCGTTGGAATCCGTTACAGTTGTGCTGTACGGCATTGTCATAACTTTATTTGTTTCCACCTACATTGCTTACACAAACCTATTAAACACGTAAGTAATCCAATATTTTGCCATTGTTAGTGTTTAAGGAGAATACAATTATTGTCGCTTCTATTGTAGTACAGTATACTGATCATCTTTTCCTAAACTTTGATTCATAAAATCTTAGGTTATAATCTTCGGTTACTCTTAAATGAAATGCTATGTAATTCTTCTAAGTCATAGTCAATCATTTAATTTGTTTTAGGATGCATACCTCAATTAGATACAACTTTCCTTGAAAATATTTTTCTCTAAACCATGTGATTTATTATAGTTACATAGGCTTGCCGCCTACTTGTACTTGGTAAAAGTTAAAATAAATTATCTTACCATTACTGATAAAGTATTGCTACTAACATTTTTCAATTGTTTATCATTTTATTTAATTACAACGATCATCTTATTTCACTTATAATGATATTTGTACTGGTTACTTAGTATTTATTTGACTATTAGGTTAGGTGTCCTTATCAAAACAATTAACCTTTTTTTTCTCAGAATAAAATGTCTTAAATTTTTATAGTACTATTTACTGATTTAGTTTTTGCCATTTTTGCTAAATATCAAGTAGTTAATGTATGCAAAATTATAAAAATTTTAATGCATGTACTAAATTAACATATAAAATGAGATTATTTTGTCAATAAAAAAAATAAAAATAAATGTCTCAAAGTATTTACTAATTGAAACCATTACATAAATTTTGTATCTAAATTTTGTAAATAATCAAAAACGTTGTACCTATCTAATTTTGACTATTAAAAACTTATATTTTTTTGATTTCATTTATAAATATTTATTGATTTTATACAGCAAACATTAATAATGAATGTACCCGATGATGTTCCTACGTTCAAATGTGTATTGGTTGGTGATGGAGGTACTGGTAAAACGACATTCGTTAAACGTCATTTGACGGGTGAATTTGAAAAAAAATATGTGGCCACATTAGGAGTAGAAGTACATCCATTGGTATTCCATACAACTCGTGGTGTCATTCGATTCAATGTTTGGGATACTGCTGGTCAAGAGAAATTTGGAGGTCTCAGAGATGGATATTATATTCAAGTAATTATGTGTATTGCATTATCAAATCATATTTAATAATAGTATGCAATTGTTTTATAATCCTTTAAGTCAGATTAGTTTAACTTATAATTTAATTTTTAAAAATAAAAATATATTATAGTGTATAAGGACATTAAGAACTTCTTTTATATTATTATTACATGTATCTTCTTAAAATTATAAATATATCACATACTTATTTTAAAAAGATTACATAAAGATGTTAAGATTTTAAATTAAATGATTTTTAGGGTCAATGTGCTATAATCATGTTTGATGTTACTAGCCGCATCACTTACAAAAATGTACCTAATTGGCATCGAGATTTGGTGAGAGTATGTGAAGGCATTCCAATTGTGCTTTGTGGTAACAAAGTAGATATCAAGGATAGGAAAGTAAAAGCTAAAACAATAGTTTTCCATCGCAAGAAGAATTTACAGGTTCATTTCAATACTCTTTATTTAGAAAAAAGACAATTGATTAATCTTTTTTTTTTTTTAGTATTACGATATTAGTGCAAAGAGTAATTACAATTTTGAAAAACCATTCCTTTGGATGGCCAGAAAATTAATCGGCGATCCCAACCTTGAATTTGTTGCAATGCCAGCTCTTGTACCTCCTGAAATTAAGATGGACCCTCAATGGCAAGATCAAATTGAACAAGACCTCAAGGTAAAAATTTAAAAAATTTGATAATGACAATAAAAACTTAAAAATTCATATTTATTTTAGGAGGCTCAAGAAACCGCATTGCCTGACGAGGATGAAGACTTGTAATTTATTAGTCCCCATAATTCAATGATTTGTCTGTCAGAACTGTCTCAATTAATTGATTATCTTGCACATTAAGTTGAACCTTTTTTTTTTATATATATATACTTATTAATAATAAACATTGCCTGTATTTTTCCAACAAACAAACAAAAACTAATAATAGTTAGTTATTATTTAACTTAAAAATCAGATTATCAATCTAATGTACAGTTTATTTATTAATTTTTTTATTTAATTTTGTGATTATATGTCATAGTATGTGTGGCTTATTATGAACATTTAATTACACTCAGTAAATATCAACAGAATTGTGTTAACACGTTTTTTATTTAAATTGAAATATTAATTTTTCTTTTTAATTCAACCATTTTGCAATGGGGCAAACCAAAAATACATATTTTAAATTGAAGTTAGTTATTAATTCTTATTATTATTATTATTTTTTTTTTTACATTAAAATTAACTATTTCATCATTTAATGTATTGTAGTAGTAAATCTATTATATATATTTACATTTTTTTTCTTTGAAAACCAAGTTTACTCAACTATATTCTTTTATTTCAAATTACTTAATAAATAATAGAATAATATATATTATACAATGATTTATAAATCAATTTAAATTTTGGTCTTTTTAACTCATGTTATTTACCTACTATAAATATTATATTTATTTAAAAATTAATAGAAACCTAATTTTTAAATATTTACAAAATACAATTAGAAAAACTAGAATACCCTGATTAAAGTCTTAAAATTATCCCATATGTTAATTGTTAGAATGCTGTTTAAAATGTGTAATATAAAACAAGATGTTTCTTAGGTTTTTTTTTTCAATCTTTCTATAAGTGAGATTTTACTATCAATTACCGCTAAAGCAAAAATCCAGTCAATAAGTAATCTAGTATTTATAATTAATGATCTGCTATATTGGGTGTGAGGGAATTTTACCCTCAAAGCTAGACGCTAACTGTTAAAATGTCAAGTTAGGAAATAGAGCCATCTATACTTTTTCCAGTGAGCGCGCCAATCATGCACAATCACCCCCACCATGTTATCCAGCTATCAAAACTGCTTTGTCTATAGCTGGGTGTTACTTGGGAATGTGCAGAAAAAATGATTTTGGTTTGAGCGCGTTCTCTTGCTGGAAAAAGTACAGTAGAATCCGCTTATTTGGGACACCACATAAAGGGGACATAGTCCCAAACGAATGTATCGGTGTATTAGTTATTCGGATAATGGGGACAATAAGTGGATTCTACTGTATAAATAATTATTATATAATATTATTTTGTGTGCCATACGTTCTCGCCATCCCTGCTAACCTAACTGGATTTTTAGAAAATGACTAAGAATGCTGTAAGTCAAAAAAGGTTGGGAAATTATTGTATATTGTTAGAAAAAATCATAAGACCACAGTTGGAATAATAATACACAAGTATTTGTCACTGTCAGTAATCGTTACCTCTATCAAAAGTAGTTTCCCCCAAACTTATGAACAGTTGCAACCTGACTCCATTTGAAGATGACTATAATATTTAATCAATGCTAATAGCATTAAATTTTATTAATATGTATAATAAAGTGAGTATTGTAAATAAGAGACTATTGATACTTTTACCAATACTAAAAATAGATTTTGAATAATAAAATTAGTTTTTTTTTTTTAAGTTTTCTAAATAATATGACAGCTCTCCCAATTATAATAAATTATAACTCATCCCCCCCCCCCCCCAAAAAAAAAAAAACCACAGCAATATTTACCAATGTCACTTACAAGTCACAACATATTGATATACCTCTAAAGGTGACCAATGACAATATCTTTCTTTTTAGCATAAATTTCATCACTAATTTAATAATTATTACAATGGTATCTACTAGGTTATGAGAATATTGACTATTGTTCTTATTTTATGTAGAAAAATAGAGAATACCATAACTTCCAAAAGAAATATGTTTCAACTTATATTTATTTAAAAGCAAGAATAATATTAAACATGTTTCACATTGTACATAAAAAATAGAGATATGAGAGATCATCAAAATATTAAAAATGTATACCAAATAATATGATTAATAGTAATTATAAATATATAAAAAGATAAAAAAAAAAATATTTATATCAAAACAATTAACTACTATATTCTTATAAATACTTGATAAGGAAATCGCCAATTACTACGGGAGTCTGCTGATTCTGTAAAAATAATAAATATGTTAAAACAATTTTTTAATTACTAATTTGTCATAATATACAATATTATACATGACATATGTGTATATGTGTACATGGAATTACTAAATCATATCGTTGGCTGATTTATAGTTGGAAAAAATATAAAAAAACATTTTTAATACTAACAAAAGCCAAAATTAATACACGTTATGTGATATGCATAAAACAGGTATCTTAAATATTCATTAATGTATTATAAATTTTAATGTTAATAAATTATGTATAATGTAATTTGACATATTGAATCAGAAATGTAAACATGCATATACTTACACAGTTGTCTCTAATTCACTAAAAACTGTTGTTGTGTCACATAATAATGACTCTAAATTTCTCGTTTCCATCAAAATGACAATATTATCTTCACTTATGCCTGTTTTCCATAATTTAGATAATGATTTCTATGAACAAACATTAAGTTAAGATTCTTATTAGATGTGGGTGTTTATTTTTTTTTTTGAAAATAATTAAGGCTATGCTAAAATACAAAAACCTAAAAATATGTATTCATAAGCTTTAATTTGGTTAAACATAATATTACAATAAAATAAAAGTTAAAAAAGAAATAATACTAAAAATAGTAGATACTTTTTTTTATTTAAGGAATAAATTTACCATTAGGAATTTATCCACTACATCAATAATATTTTTATATTTTTAAATGACTTAATTCCAAGTATTATATAAGTATTTATTTATAAATAAATAAACGTTATAACTTACCTCGGTGTCTACAAGATGACTCACATCAACAAGACTAACATCATTGAACATGTTTGATATATCATCTAAACGTTGTTGATTTAGGTATACAATTTTTTTTTTATCATTATTATTTTTCCAGAGCCTATAAAAATACACATACTAGTTATCTATTATATACATTTCTTAATTCAATAACAAATAATTTTAAACATAGTATAGGAATGAGATAAATTATTTATTAATTTTAGTTTTTCTAAAAATTATAAAAAACAATACTTTTAGTACTATCAAAAATATAAAATTGGAATCCCTTCTAAATCAAAATCATAATAATATAATCTTTTAAAGCAATAAATACAATAACGAAACTGGAAAAAATACTTTAGAGGACGTCTTACCAGTATGTGTTGTCTTACTCACGTACAACATAGTACATTTTCATTCACCAGTTTCAATAGTGTGCTTTTAGTTTTAATATTAGAGTGAATTGACCTATTATTAAGCTTTTAGGCAAGAACATTATCTGTGTCCTCTTGTTGGTTTTTTACAATATTTTAATTTTTAAGTGAATTATGAGCATTTTCAAATATTTAATAATTTCATACTCATAAATCACCTAAAAAATAAAATATCATGAAAAACCAACAAGAGAACATAAATACTGTTCTTGCCTAAAAATTTGATAACAGGTCAATTCACTCTAATATTAAAACTAAAAGCACACTATTGAAACTGGTAAATAAAAATTTACTTTGTCGAACGTGTGTAAGACAGAGACAACACAATATGCGGGTGAGATGTCCTCTTAACTGTGTTTCAGAAGATAAAATAAATAAAATTTTTGATATCCAATATTTAAATTAAGTATATATTTTTGACACTGAAAAAGATTATTACTCAATATTATATACACAATATTATAAACACAATAGTATTGTAACAATACCCACTGATTATATTATGAGACTGTGACAAAGTATATCATATCAGTGATCATTTATATAAATATGATAATGGAAAAATAAATCAACTTACATTTCATCATGATAAATTATTCATGGATTTAGTCTCAAAGAATATAATAAATAATATTTGTTTTAATAAATTTAATATAAATATGTTATACTAACCTTGACACACGCATTCTAGATGCTTCATCACCATAAATCACTGATATTTTATTTATATTAATGACTTTTGAACTACAATTTTGTCCAATTAACATTTCTAACCGCTCAGGACTCATAATTATTGTAATTTCAACATTAATAGTTTCTCCTTTTTTTAATATGAATTCATGAGGATGAATTATATCTTCTGATGAATTTTCTAAAATATTAATTTTGGTTGTTATTGTAAGTACTTAAAAACACAAAATAATTAAAATAAAATGCCACCTTGAATAATTTTTACAAAAGCAGCAGTATTTCCAGAGTTTGTAATGGACAATTGAGATGACATAAGTTGGGGATTTGGATATAGCCACATGTTACCAAAGTTGTCTTCAAATGGACCACGAATTACAATAATTGAATGACCACAGTAGCCGTATAATGAAATCTGAAGTTAAAAAATAATATATTAAAACAGTTTTTCAATTAAATAAATTTTAAATATTATGTAATTTACTTAATCTTATTACTAAAATTCCACTAAAATTCTACTATATAAAGATTGACAGTTAATTACTCAATGTGAAAATTAATGTTTTTTTATACTTATACTTATGCTATATAGATGTGAAAAAAAAATAATATTTAATTAAAAGTATTCACTGTAGAATTTTGAAAATAAATCAATTTATTATCGATAAATATTTGATCTTACATACTGTTTTAAAAATACAAAAATTATATTTAATGAAAATTAATAGATTAAAATGAAAAAAAATTCTGAGCTAATTTACTCTTATAACCTTATAACCTAGATATTTTTTTTAAGAATTAAATAATTTTGCAATTAAGTTGTAAAATAAATCAATAGTATAATAGTAAATAACTTATAAACTAACCACACGTTTTTCATCACTATGTTGTCTTTGTAAGACTAATTGACCATAAGCCTGGCCTTCATTTAATGTAGATATAAGTGCTACACTCAGTTTTTGACTTTCCATTGGTTCTAATAACAATTTCATTTCTGATACTTGATTTTCACCAGAAGATATCAGCTTTAAAATAAAGATAATCAAACATCCTTTACAAAAAATAAAAATAAATTAAGTTTGTAAACAAAATTACATACTTTAAAACAATTTTTATTATCTTTTATTTTTAAATGCAATTTTTCCTTGTGTGAACCACGGTTACGTAACGTAAAAATTTGCACAGATTTAGTGTTTGGAGGTACACTTCCCCATACTAAACTTGAACTTGTAGATTCTAATTCTAACCGCCCAACTATTAACAAATTGAAAAAAAATAAGCTAGTAAATAAATATAATTAAATAAAAATAAACCTGCACTAGATGAACTTGTACTCCAAGGAGATATAGGTCGTGAAGATGGTGAATCCATTTGTTGAAACTCAACTAAAAAATAGTATTATAACTTTAAATATACTTTCGATTTTTTATAATGTAAATATAAAAACATCAATTATTACAATTAGATTCAATATAGTTGACTTTAAAAAAAAATTGTTTCTGTGAAGACACAACTTGTAAACAAATACTGGTTTCACTAAAAATAAAATAAAATAAAAATAATTCATACTTAATTATCAATAAAATATTAAAATTTTTAAAAATTATATTACTTGAAATAATTAATTGGCTTGGATGGGAAAAACATAACTTTCAATTTTACTTTTTCATTAACAGCTAATTTGAATTTATCAGGCTGAATTGTAAATTCTGCACATTGTTTGTTATTTTGTTGTACAACTAAACTTATTGGAATTTCACTATTGTTGGTTATTTCTATAGTACCATTCAGTGAAAACTGTCCAGTTTTTTGCAATAATAATGGATTTTGATCAAAAGAAATAGATGTAAACCCAACACATCCTGTTAAATTGGAACAGAATAATAACGGTGAATAATTGGTAGACAATTCTTCAACAGAATCTAAAACTATTTGAAGACGACCAGTTAGTTTGCAATTATTTTTTGAAAAATGTGTTGCGAGGATGTTTACATAACATTGCCATAATTCAGATGGTTTTAGAATGGCTTTACCCTGAATAACATCACAGTTATCCTGAAACAATTATAATATATTATTGTATATAAAATAGTAATTAAGCGTTATAGTTTTGGTGAATATATTTCACATAGTAATATTGTACAAACCAAAAATATTCTTAAACTTAAATTAAAAAATAATTATTTATTACATCATACTTATTTTTATTTCATTATTTTATTTAAAGGTAAGCGATATTAACATATGATTGATAAATTTAAACAAACCTGGCTTAAAATAAATTTAATTGGAACTTGGTAAGTTCCTTTGTTTAATAATTTGATTGGTAAAGACTTTTGAGATAACTCTGGTAATAAGCCAAAGTCCATAGAGCCAAAACTGTTATTTATCCAAGTAACCTAAAAATAAAAATAATTTGTTAAATGATTTATTTAAAAATGTTGACTAAACAATAAAATACCTGTGGTTCAATAGAATGAATTTGAATGTTTCGGTAAATTTCTTGAGTTATATCATTACTTTTAAGTTCTATATAAATATTTATACTTCCAGAAGTTAAGGGAACAATCCCAATCTAGAAAAATAATTTCATAAATATATTTATACATCAATTACAATTTTTAGTTTCCATACAGTAAATGTAGCTTCAGACAATGGAGGTATGATGCAAGTTTTATCTGAACAAAATACAGTTGCCACATTTGATCCAATCAGCTTATCATCAACAAATTTAGAAGTATTTATATGGTTAAGTGACATGTCCAATAAATGTAATGTATATTTTGCTTCAATGGTTAATCTATTTTCCAATGTAATAACAGCTTGAGAGTAAGTTCCAATACATACATCACCAATTTCAAGTTTTTTACTAATTTTTCCTAGAATTATATATAAAAAAAAAAGTAAAATATAAAATAATAATATGGAAAATATTTATTTAAATCCTAAAATGTATGTTTCATTACAAAATAGTTAATACTTTTTTTTTGTAAAATGGGAATCCAGATCAAGAAAAATCATTATTGTGCAATATTTTAAATAAATAAAATAAAATATAAAATATAACTGTTAAGTACAAATTTATCTAATATTCAAATTCTACTTATAATAATTTTTAAATATAATGATTTTTCATTGTCAAAATATTTTTAGAGCACTGTATTTAAATAAAAAGAAATTAAAACTAACTGTAATCTTGAACGTTTGACTGATTCAATTTATCTTGATATATAGCTTCATTACAATAGACAATTTTAGAAATGTTAGTAGATTTATTAAATGACATCTCAGTCAGAACTTCATGATTATTAGTTAAAATGGAAAAATTTGAAAGATCAATATTGTTTTCTGATATCTCTGATGTTCCCAATATGCAGTCTTCAAAATATCCACTTTTAGGTGTTAAAAAAAATGTGCAACTATTATTTATTTGTGCTTTTGTCTGTTTTCTGAAACATTTAAAATATAAATTAGATGTTGCATTTAAGATAGCATTTATTTGTGTAATGAGTTTACTTCTCAAAATTATTAGATAAATTGTACTTGTTTGATGTACACTGATTTAAGGTATTACTACACATTTCACTTTTTTCGTTTTTATTTTCATAATGTGTTTCCAAATTAACATTTTTATTCAAGTCTGAAGTTGTTTCGTGGATATTTGTAATATTTTTTTGAGGGGAAATAAAACTTAAATTGTCTAAAGATTGAAAACCTAAAATATAAAAACATAATCCACATGTTATGTAAAAAAAAAAATAAATGCATCCAAGAGAAAATTAAATAGAAATTTACATAGTTCTGCATGCTCAAGATTTTGCAAAGCAATAGAAAATCTAGTGGAAGTAGATAATCGTCTTTGAGGAAACTTATAAGACTCATTCAACTGTCTATCATCAGACAAATCTATATTTACAAGAAATGAGATACTTAAGTTAAATAAAAAAAAATGCATTATATAAATAATATATAATACACATTTTATGTGTATAAAATATAAATATATGTTGTTACCTTCAAAACTCGACCAAAATAATTAAGCTTAAATTTTAAAAGAAAATTGAATTATAAATTAATTATCACTCAAAAATAAAAACCAATTGTAATTTTTAGGCATTTGCTAAAAAATTTTCATATTATATTTTTAAACAAATCAGTTATTATTTTGTATACATGCTTGCTTATTATGATGAATTAATTATATAATTTGAATTTAAAAAGAAATTTTATTTAACATGGATATTCATTATTTTTATTCAATCTGTCAATATCAATACTAATAAATCATGAGCAAGAAAGCAATGATCTTAAGATTGCCCATAAACAAATATGCCAATTTGCAATGAAGTTTGAAATTATAACAATTACAATAAAATTAGACATTTAAGTTTAGTTGAATAATATTGATATTTTATTCATTATATGGTAGATTAAACATTGACTATGTTTGATCTTATAATTTTGAAAATTGAAAGTGAAACAATTACATTTTTATGAAATAGTTATTTCCTGTTAATTTACGTTATTTTCCAATGATAACATTGAAGTTTTAGAATAAAAAGTATTTTAATGATTACATTTAATAAAATTACAATTCTATTTTGGTACATACAAAACAATGTGATAATAATTTATTTGGTTTCATTATTTAAGCTTAATTGTTTTATAACAATTTTTTTAAATAATCAATTATATTAAGTTGATAAATTTCATATTATCTGGTAATTATCAATTATAACTTTCCTTCTACATATAAAGACATTTTAAAATTATTAAGCATTAAAAATAAAACGAAAGCATAACATACAATATTATTTAATAATCTACAGAAGAATTAGTAAGCAATATTTCTAATGTATACAATTTATTGAAGCAATTTTCAAACCTCCTGATAGCAATACTTCAGTCAATTCCTTTGGATTAGCTGAATTTGTTTTAGATGTTAACACTTCAGAAATATCAGACAAACTTGTTAAGTTTAACAAATTATTGGATACGTGACTGTCAGTCCAAGATGTAATTGAAGACATTGTCTTGTAGCCTATATGAGCTTGTTGATCTGAATAGTCAATAAATACATATTATAAAGGAAACATAATTGATTACAAAATGTAATAATAAATCACCTTCTTGGTTATTTTTGACATTATTAGGAACTAATAATGAACAATGACTTTCTTTAGAATCTTTTCTAAATGTTTCATTACCATTTTTTCGTTTAGGAAAAATTGCAGATAAGTCTTCAACAGGTATACTTTTGGCAGCAAAGTAATTTGCTGCAAACGATGCATTTTCATTTGATTGCCTATAATATTAATGTATTTTACATTTATATTTTATTTGATTAGTAATACATCTATTACTGGACTTCTGAAAATCATTATCACAGTAATAGATTGTCAACAAGTCTAAAAAATAAAAAAAATCCAATTTAATAATTATAAATACTACTTACTTTTCTCCTTCTAAAGAAAAGTCAAAACGACTTTCAGACAATGAACCAAATTCTTTACGATTAATTTCTTCAGTTTCAGCTAATTTTTCTTTAAATTCACTGCCAGATATAAAATCATTACTGGAAAATGAATTACTTGAATTTATAAAATCTTCTTTCAACCTAAATAAATAAAATTTATTAAGTAGGTACATTTAAAAATGATGTCAAATTGATAACTAACATATCATTGAACGCATTGGTTACATTTATTAAAGATGTCCTGACATTCAGCTTATTAACTTCATTATCTTTAAAAAATAAATAAATAAATTACAATAGAATTTAAGCTGGGAAAAATATATATTTACTATTGATAATATTTTTTATTGAACTTGCTCTAGCGAGAGTATTTCTAGCTTGAGTAGCTTGACTTAAACGGCGTTGCAGAGCAGGCTGGTTATTATGAATATTATATTGAGATGATTCTCTTTTGTATGTATGACCTATATCTAGAAGTTAAAGAAATATTAAAAAATGTCAAAATATTTAGTAAGTAACTGTATTATTATTTATTATTACCAGACATATTATCTAATTCAAGAATTCCCAAAGAAGATTGTCCACCAAATGATGAATACATACTTTCCATTTGTACATTTTTTTTATTGCTTGACATTCCTGATAAAGTCTTAGTTCCTAAATTAATATCGGTCAATTCATCAGAGAATGTCGAAGAAAATGTCTCATCACTTCTGGTATTTCTATGGTAATTTCTTATGGATCTAGAAAATATAAATTATAGTTTTAGATAATTTAATAATTAATTGCATTTACATAAGTTGTTGAAATTAAATTAATTTTTTAATTGATTTTAAATTTCAGTTTTGGCTGAAATAACCATGAGTTACTACTAGGGCAGTGAAATTAAAGTATTTGCATTTTTTTTTTTATTTTAGTACAATTTTAATATAATGTTTAAGTATTTAAGTCAAAGATTTATAATGAAAAAAAATTAATATTCAATTTTTGAATGGAAAAATAAAGTATGTAAAATGATTATCAGAAGACTGCTGCTCAAAACAATGAACTAGTTTTTTTCTAATATGTGTCTATTGTACGCTCTAAATTTTAGATAAGATTTTTCAGGAATGATAATATTTATTGTAGGTACTATAACTGACAATCTGTCACCTTTAAAAACTTAAAAAATTTCTTGTTATATAATGCAATAACTTAAGCAATCTTTAATTGTATTTTAATATTGGTTTATTGAATTTTATTTTTATTTTATTTTAAATATTTTAAAGAAATAATGCAAATTGAATGTTTTTTTTAATACAATAACTTCATTGCCCTATTTATTACATATTTAACTATTTAAGCATAATATACACAAAATGGTTTGTTTACTTCTTAACAAAATATAAGAATATAGTCTTTTATTTGAATGCCGAAACATGACATAATCTTAGAGATATTAATTTCTCAAATATTGAGTTAAAGACAAAATATGCAAGAATAATTTTCTCTTAAATAAAAGATTTATATTTTGTATATTATTTATAATTCGCAACATACCGTTGATCTTGAGATTTGACAGCGGTAGACGAAGCTTTAGGTTCTATTCCTGATTTGGACATGATTATAAACTCAACTCTCAAGTTATAACATTAATTATTTCTAAATACTAATATATATTGTGATAATTAAACCACTGTAATTGATAAAATATCATTCTAATTAATAAGTATGTAATACGTGCAGTGAATTCGTCTACACTTGTCACTTGAAGATGAATAGTTTATCGTAAACATTAAATAATAAAAAAAAAGTTTGCGCTATCAACAAAACTGATTTAAGAACCATATAGGTAATAATTATTTAGACGTTTAGACTGATATTTGAATTCCGAACGGTCGAGTCTCGAGTATTCAAAACAAACTAAGATCGTTAACGATGTTAACCATGAAAAACGGATTAAGATAACAAATACAATAGCATGACTATATAACCTACCGTGATTATAATATATAGAGGCTGCATCACTTATTCACTTGTCAGTAAATTTTGAGTTAAAAATATAAATCAACATATTATTTAATATTAATGTCTGTAATTTGTACATCTTGAAATCATAGGTATTGATATAAAATCAGTAAATGCATAATATGCATGTGCCTAAAATAAAATCATGACTAAAATATTCAATTTGAACAACAAAAAAACGTTCAAAGCGCATTATGGATCATTATCTTATGTTCCAACTTCCAAATGCTCTAATGACCAATTGTTCGATATCGATAATATATTTTTTATTCTAAGGCCATTGATTAAATATACTAAATATAATATTTAATCAATGCTAAAGGCTCATTGTTTCAAGCTTTATTTAATCCAATATACTGAATATAGTCTATATTCTATAAGATCTTATTAGTTATTATGTCTATGCTTATTTTAAATGTAGTGGATACTTAGTTAACAATCTAAATAAATACTGAATGCTGTTCATAATAATGCATTTTCAATTTTAATATAATTATGTTTTTAATTTCATTGTTAAAGGAATCAGTCAACTTATATTTGATGACAGGACCTTCAGAACGGAGTCCAAAAGCGGTACTCGGAAAATAAGTCCCAGAAAAAGTTTAGTACCTATTTTATTTCAGCGAAAAAAATAAAAATTTAATAATGGAAAAAGCTAAATTAATAAGCGATTCACCTGCTCAAATTTGATATTTCATATTAATAAATTAAAAACTAAAAAAAATTGTATTCATCATAAGCATCTTCTTTAGGTGCAACAAATGTATTTACGTAATTACGTATATGGCATAGAATTAAATAATTACAAAATATTTAATAATATTTATTGTTAAATGAATAAATAGTTAACCAGTATTAAAAAAAAAAGAAAAATATCATTGGGGGTGGCGATACGACACCCAAATCCCCCCTCCCCCGTAATTACGCTACTGCCCACAATCAGTGCCCAGTGGTGTATATATATATATATTCCGTGTACTTTTTTTTCTGACTACCAGGAATTAATTCCCTATAATATATGCCATCAAGCCCATATACAGAGGGGTTTTAGAGGATCAAACTCCCTAGAAATTTTTAAAGTAGAATCATTTTTTATCATTAAAACAATGTATTAATTCATGTACCTATTATAAATATTTTACAATAAATTCACTAGTATAATATGCTTGAAAATTTAATACAAGATTCCTTATAAGTTGTTTATTTACCATAAGAAAATATCAAAAATGTATAGTCACAATATTTTTTTAAAAATCTAAAATATTAGCATAATTTTTTTTTATAAACATTTTAAATTCAAACTTGCACAAAATAACATATTCAATCTATGAATAAAGATGTTCATTAATTTTGTTATGATTTAAAAACATTATTGGGGAGTTATTAAACGCTTACGTTTATAATTGTTTTTTATACATACAATTATATTTTCAAATGCCAATCATTTCAGCAAAAATTTACTTAGTAAATAAATATGCATAAATCATTTTTTATCATTAAGACAATGTATTAATTCATGTACCTATTATAAATATTTTACCTCTCCCCCTCCATTGATAATTGAATATGAATACGTGCTTGTACTTCACGAGTACAAGACATTTAATTCATATATTTACTGTTTGTAGGCCTGTGGAAAATTGCCACCCTTAATTATGATAAAATAAAATTTAATTAGATAGGTAGGTATATGTAAAACAAATTTTAATTATGTTTTAAATAGATACAAAAACATAACAATTTGAGTTAAAAAACATTAGGAAAAAAGGAATAACAAAATGTTTGTATAATATATTATAAATTTCTTACATAATAAATTACTTATTAGAATTAAACGATCGATTTACACAAAATTTGGTTCTTGCAAATGTGTCAATTAAATTCTCGCAATTCAATTTGTTTAACATTTCATTCTCTATCAAGAATAATGCTAAACTGTTCAACTTCTTATCAGTTTGAGTTAACTTTAAAAAATATTTATTGGGAACAAAATGGCAGAAACAAACTGTCCTTTAAATCAATGTTTTTGGTATCTAAAAAAACCTATTTAAAATATTTTGAATTTTCTTATTTTGCTTTTAAAATTGTGTCTACAAGATAATCCTTTCCACTATTTTTCATTGAAGAAAAAAAGATCTCTTAGTTAATGACTGATCCAAACGTTAATGGTCATAGGATTCACATAACACAGGCTCTATTAGATAAAAATTGTGCATTCAAACATATATCAGAAATTCGACAGCTAAATTTTGATCCATTAAAAACTTTATTTATCTGATTATTTTTTAGACTTTAATATGAATATAGGTAACACTAAAAGAAGTCTGGAAATAAAAAAAACCATTAATGTATGTTAATTGTACAATATCAATATTTATTGGTATATTTTTTATGTTGAAACAATTACATGAGCTAGTATAAATACCTATATTGCATTGAATGAATAAAATAAATTCTTAATAAGTGGTCCAAAAACTATTTAAAAATATTGTGCTTAATAATTAGTACAGTATATTAAACATTTTATTACATTAAAAATAAATGAACATAAATAAATTACATTATCATATACCTATAACCAAAAATCACATGAATGGAATGATTAAGTACCTATTTATATATATATAAAAAAAAACAGATAATCAGTCTATTAAATACATAACAGTAAGATAAACTATTAAAACATTAAAGATATATTTTTTGTATATTTTATAATATAATATGTAAAATATTTTTTTTTAAATGTTGAACAAAACAATTATATATCTATCTAACAATTTTATATTACGCGTATTACATTAAAAAATAGGGATAAAATGAGTTATGCTTCACTAACATTGCGCATAGGTACACAATAAATATCATAAATATATCAATGGATATATTATACATATAATATATAACCATATATAAAAGTTAAAAAATTTTAATTCCGATAACAAGCGATGAGCATTTATACAATAAGAAGAATAACAATTAATTATATTTTAATCATATTATTTAGTAGTTGCTGAGGTATCTATAAAGTATTTATTGTTTATTAGAAAAAATATTTCCTTTTAATTTTCTATTTATTTACTATGTACTGAATAATGCATAGTATAACAAATTGGTACTTTAACATAACTTTTTTGGTAACAATATTTGGTATTTGAAATACACACATTCATATATATTATAAACCCCTAAACCAACTAGCAAAAAAATCAAAAATTATCTGATAAATATTAGTCTTATATATTTTAAATGCCAAGTAATTAAGTATATAGTTTATAAGCCGACCCAGTCTTGATAGAAACAAAAAATGTTTAGTAGAAAACATTTTTCTATTGATTAATAATAATGATTATTAAGCATTTAGCTTACTATGAAATATATTTAAATATGCTATAGACTATTTTTAATTCTAAAAAATGATCAAATTATTATTATTATTTATCAAATGAAAGTTTTGAAATGTAATGAAACACGAGATTTCATTAAAATTGTAAAATAACCTGATAATTTAAATAAAATCATAGTAATTTTGTATATATAAAATTGATCATGTTATATATATATATATATACATAAAAAAAAAGTATGAATTGTTCTAATTGATATAATAATATAATTATCATGAATAACTAGGCCAAGAATTATTGAAAAACAATAAAATTTGCAAAAACCATATATGGTAAACATAATATCAGATTGGAATTTATTTTGGGGCTATGAGACCAGCAAGCATATCAAAGGAATTTCCATCTGGTCTGACATCTATAATGTCTCCATCTTCTGAACGAACCCTTAGAAATCCATGGTCATCAAGTCCTATCACCGTAGCTTTGAATGTCGATTTGTTTGGTCGAAGCACTGTTACTACAGTATTACTAATGGAAAAATACATAATAAATAGATATTATGCAAAAAATGTTAATATGATAACTAAAAGAAAATTATTTTTACCTGTGAAGCCAGTATTTATAGTAAAGATCAAATATTATGTCTACATTGCCATTTTGAACTTGATTCAATAGCCTTTCAAGTTCAGTAAATACAGTGGCAAAATATTGCTCATAAGTCAATGTGTTGAGTTGGTTATGAGAGTTAGCATTATGTTCAATTATTATATCATTTATGCAAGTGGTAGGTAAACTGTTATTTAAATTTACACCACATCCTGCAAAGTAAATAATAATAAATAAGCAACAATAATAAAAAATAATCGTATCATTTTTATCATTATACCAATTGAACAGATGGCAGTGTTTCCTGATGCAGAACTGCTAATGACTAGGCCACCAATTTTTGCATTTCCTCCAGCATATATATCATTTGGCCATTTTAGACCGAGATCAAGTTTCTATAAACAATTGAAATAATAACCTATATAAAATACAATAAATTAAATAATACCAATATTTACATTATAACCACCGGGCAGTGAACATATAGCTGACACAACTGACAATGCAACAACATGTTGTAGCAATGCTAGTCTTTGACCAAGTTGAGAATCAAATGGAATGTGTAACTGTACAGAAAACATGGCACAGCCACTTGGACTCAACCATTTATTACCACCTCTACCTATTTACAAAAAATATAAAATAATTTTTTTTTTGTTATTATTAAAAATAAAGGCTTCAACAACTAAGCCATTAGCCTGCAATAACATAATTATTAATGTTAATATTTTAAAGCAATTGGGTATATTATGCTATATGCATACGTTTACGAATAGTTCTTATTTTTTTGTTATTTTAATAAAAACTACAATACAAACTAGAAAAAAAAAGTAGTTTACCAATTCCAGTAATTTGTTGTTTTGGAATGACTACAAGCCCATGCCGGGATATTGGATCGTTTAAGAGTTTCATAGAAGATGACATGACTTCTCCAAATATTACTAAACGTCCTAATTCTTCAGTATGAAGATTCTATAAACATTAAATTATGTAATAAAATATAATAAAAAAATGTATGAAATATTTGTATAAATCATTTAGTGTAATTATATAACATTAAAAGTGGTTTGATTTGTTTTGCTTTTTTACACCTATTGATACATTTTTTTTATAATTAATCAAATTATAAAACATATATTATTTATAAATGGGCCATTGAAAACACTTAATTGGTCGAGGTAGAAATAGTCTGACAAAATTAAAAACAATTTAAAGTGTAAAATGTATTTTTTACAGTTATTTGTTTCATTTTTTTATTTAAAAATGTGTAATACACAAAATGTCATTCCAAGACATCACTCAGTTTTATTTATTTTAATTACTAAATTATTAAATGTATAAGCAGAAAATATTTGTTTAAACATTTAATTAAAATGTCATAATATGTTATTTAATATTTTTATTATTAGTAATTATATGTAAAGCTTACTTTGAAATAATCTTCTTCACTGAAGTCCGCTGGGAAATCATTACAAATTACAGGTAAGGAGTATTCACTAGCTCCAATACACATTTCATCTTTTGTACAAAACTGAACTTTTAAGTCTTTCAATAACAATACATTATTTTTAGATACTTTTCTATTTAAAGAAGTTAGAAATTTAACTTTATCCTAAAAGAAAATTTAAAAAAATTGAATATTAATGAAAAAAAGATAAATAAGATTATATTATACATTTTCAGTTCCCAGCAAATAAGCAGCCGTATGTTTTGGTTCTTGATCACATGACACACAATCCAGTCCCAAATGAGTGCTCAACAAATCCTTAATTAATAGGTATCTATCTTCAGTAGTTGAACGGTATTCTCCATTTTGATGAGGATCGATTTCTAAATGTACCTAAAGTAGTTATAATGTTAATATATTTATTTGTTTATTTATATTTATATATTTGAATACGATATTACAT
The DNA here is from genome assembly GCA_020882235.1 of Schizaphis graminum. Classification (NCBI taxonomy): domain Eukaryota; kingdom Metazoa; phylum Arthropoda; class Insecta; order Hemiptera; family Aphididae; genus Schizaphis; species Schizaphis graminum. The sequence continues at coordinate 94,262,110 of CM037032.1, forward strand.
AAACTCTTTAAAGATTTTATAAGAAAGTCATTATTGATAATTACTTGAGAGAAAATAACTTTTCCTCCAGATGGAGCTGTTGCTAAAATTAAACTTGGTGTTTCCCAAGTATCTTCAGCAGCTAGGACTTCAATGTTGATAGTATGATGCTTGTTGTTTGTATCAAACATATCCACAATGTCTAAATTCTTATCTTCTTTAATGCTAATGGATTAACATATATAAATTTTATTGCAGCTCAAATAATTACTGAATAAAATAATTTATCTTTACCCGTTTTCAGATGGAAAATGATCATTATTGGGGATGCTGGGTTGGTAACAGAGAATGTGGTGTAAGAGAGATGTTCGCATAGATAATGGACGGTATGTGAAGCTGACTATGTCATCGGAACATACTTCAGCTGTACTAAAAGCAGTTGGCAGTAGTGTACCAAGAAAATCAGAACACAAGCATAAAATTCGACCTCCTTCTGTTAACAGGTATTGTTCTAGTAATGGATAAAGTTCATCAGGTACAGCACCGTAGACGACTACCATTGTGGCCTGTGATGTCCATGGTGAATGAAGCATTTTATCTAAGCTCAATGTATAGATTGTGTATCTATATCATTGATTAGTAATAAAATATAGACATTTAATATAAGAAGACCCTTCATTAATAATAATTCATTAATTCATTAATTAATAATAATCAATAAACTTTACAATTTAAAATGGTTTACAATATTGTAGGCTGTAGCATTTTCTAAACTCTAACTAGGGAAATTCAAAAATATTTGTTATTATATAAAATATAAAATATTATAATTTTATAATATTATCATATGTCAAGTATGAATTGTGCACCTATTGTGTATAATTGTGGTTTTGGGTAGAAAAATGCAGCTAGTTTGTATTTTAGAAATTTTTTAATTAAAAATTCCTGGTATTTTTCAAAATAGCTGAGAAAAACAAATTTAAAATTAAGAAAAAATGGAAATTTTTAAACTTTTTTAGTTTTATATTTTTATAGTTTTCAATAAATTCAATTTTGTTTTTATTTTTCTGTAACTTAAAAATGAATAATAAGTTTAGATACTTGTTGTTATGTTTCATTTTTATAAATGTCAGTAAAAATAATTCACTAGTATAATATGCTTGAAAATTTAATACAAGATTCCTTATAAGTTGTTTATTTACCATAAGAAAATATCAAAAATGTATAGTCACAATATTTTTTTAAAAATCTAAAATATTAGCATAATTTTTTTTTATAAACATTTTAAATTCAAACTTGGACAAAATAACATATTCAATCTATGAATAAAGATGTTCATTAATTTTGTTATGATTTAAAAACATTATTGGGGAGTTATTAAACGTTTACGTTTATAATTGTTTTTTATACATACAATTATATTTTCAAATGCCAATCATTTCAGCAAAAATTTACTTAGTAAATAAATATGCATAAAAAATAAAAAAATAAATATATTTTAATATAATTTTGAATGTTTTTTCTTATCTTTTATAAAAGCTGTGTAGAGTATACACCAAAGGCAACTATTACTGAAAACAAACAAGTATCCACACTGCATAAGGATACATCAGATATTTATATGTCTTATGGCTATTGCCTAATTTACCAATATTGGTTAACATGTGAAAAATAAAAACTGAGTATAAATTTATAGTTATAGGTATTAGACACATAATATTATTGTGATACAAATCATCATAAACATACAGATGGTTCATAACACCATAGTAACACTTTCTGTGTTATACAAATTTAATGTTAAAGTAGTTATAATAATATAGTACTATAAATATATAGTTAAAAATACATACATTACTATATTGTAATAAGGGGGATGCTAACATTATTGATACTACAGACTTAGACCTAATGTAACATTGTGGTATTGATATCAATAAATATTAAATATTGTTTTTAGTTTTACCAATAAGAATCAAAATAGTCGCAAAACAATCGGAAATTATTTGTCATTGGTTACCAATAAGATAATAAACATAGGAAAATGCTAACACTGAAACCGATGACAAGTAAATTAAGTATTTTGAAAATAATTTTACCTGTATCTATGCAAGACAGACTCCAATGAATGCTGAATTTGTTGTGCACTAGAAGCACTTTCACTAAATATAATAATATTTGGTGGTTTTCCAGTTTTTGATTCACCACTATGTTGTACAGGTGTATGACATCGAGGTCTTGATTCAATATTGTTACTAAAATCTGAAAATGATCGATGACTTCTCATCATCGAATTATTTAAGGAGTTATTATATATCCCAAATACATCGGGGCTACTTTTTATTGGTTTCATTCTAAAAAATAAAATAAATATACATTATTGACAGAAATATTTTCATTGATATTTGTTACACAGTTAAAATCTTCTTACCCGCTTGATAACTTTATTTCATTTTCTTCAATTGGAGTGAGTACTATTCTACGAAAACTAATAGAATCACTGGAACTAGTATTTGAAGTACTTTCATAGTCATATTCACTATTTGATTTTCCATTAGATTCTATGTTTAATTCACATTCATTATTAAATTGAACATATTTTAAGTGATTTTCTTTTGGAATTTCAAGTACAGGAACAGTGTTTTTATGAATCTTACTCTCAGTAAAACATTTTGATTCAACACTTTTCACAATAGTACTGTCAACTTCATCTTGTACATTTTCAACAACAACATAATCGTCCATACTTATTTCATTATCAAGTTTCTTTGATAACACTGCTGAACTGAAAATATTGAGATCATTTAAAAAATTATGAAAAACTATTTAAAACTAGATAAAAAATGTTACCAAAAATTAATGGGTTTTCCAAATTTTAACACGTTTGTTGCAGCAACAGATACAGCATAAAGTGTGTCACAGTAGTTTTTCCACTGAACAGTTGTAACATTATTAATATCTAAGTGGAAAATAATTCTGTAAAATTACATGTCTTCATAAAAATAAATTACAATTTACCATAATTATCACGTAAACTATAAGTAAAGTCAATATTAGAAGCAATTGATTCATTATTTTCAATATCACATGGTTGACCTTCAACTTTTACAGCTATACAAAAAAAGAAGACAAAATATAATTTTAAACAATATTATTAATAATATATTTTAAAAATAATTCATAACAGACTTTGTATTCGTAGTAATTCCATATGGTTTCCCAGATATAATGATTTTGAATTGGCCATAAAATTACTAGTAAGTTTAGCAAAATGATCCAGATCAGTTTCCAACAATAGTCCAAAATTTTCACCAGCATTCCAAGCTTTAAGCACACCAAAATCTTCAATCTACAATAAAAAAAATATAGTATTATTAATATTAATATATAATTACAATATATAAATAAAAAAAATAATCAAGAGTTATATTTAACTTACTAAACATCTGTCTACGTTTTGATGAACGTTGAACATTCTATAAGTGGCTTCAACCAATAAATGAAGTCTTGTTTCTAGACTTAAAGTTATTGGTTTGTGTGTATTCAAGAGTGCAGGAAATGTAATAGGATTATTTGGAATAAGAATCCAACTATCCACATTTAATATTTGCTAATAAAATAAAATAATCTAGTCAAGACTGGCATAATTAAATTAGATAATATATGAAATGTATCTATAATACAATTGTTTTATAAATTATAAATGCTTCTTCTTATTCTTTAATCCAAATTATTTAGGATCAGCCAACCTTGTTCAACATTTCTATAGAAACCATATTTCTATTACATACACCCTTAGTACTCTTTTCTTTTCCACTCTTTAAACTCTCATATTGCTTTCTCCAAATTTATAAACATCATACATAAAGGTATTATCTTCTTGTACTTCTTCACAATCTGCCTTATACTTAATATTGGTTCCATAATTAATGTTCTTTGTAATTGTAATCTCACTTTCTATTACTTTTTCCTGAACTTTTATACTACAACTTATAAGTTGTATACCGCTACTAAACATTATTAATTAAATGTTGCATTGTAATATTTTTCAAATCTAAATCAAGCAATAACAGTATCTTAAGGTTAGGTGTTAAGGAGTTGCAACTCTAACTATGTTCAGTGGCATATTTGGGGGAGGGGGTATCCACAGTGTGTCTGGACACCCCCTAAGCCAAAAAAAAATTCAATATATAATTTTTGAAGGGAATTTATCAAACAATAATATGCGATTTGTTATAAACTAATTTAATATTATATCAAGTCATAAATTAATTCGGGAAGAAAATTAACTTAGTTTTAAATAATGTACTTATTATCCTATAATATTTTTATTTATTTATAAAACTGTTATTCTTATAGCAGTATAGCACCACTAGTATCGAATGTAAAAAACAAAATATATAGTAATAATTAGTAAATTATTGTGACCGATGATGGTTACTAATGTGTTTTAATAATATTATATTATTATTATTATCCTATTACAGTAATCATGCAATTTATATTTTTATCTTGTGGTTCTGTGCCTTATTTTTGTGTCTGTGTTACTTGTTTTTCCAGCGGAAATTTGTGTACATTTAGATTATTACTTTACTTGCTTTTATTTTTAAAACTAAAATTATGTTTACAGTAGCCAGTAGGTATTTTATACCTATATGATTTAAATTACATAAAAATTACTACTATTAATTAAATAAATAAAAAATGGTTCATTCCAATTTTTGATGAGTATATTATGAACTTAGTGGTAGTAAATATAAAAACAGAGAAATATTGCAACCAATTAATAAATAATTATATACCTATATTATCTGGACACCCCCAAATACCATACAAAATATGCCTATGACTATGTTATAACTCTAAATATACATAAATATATTACCTCAGGTAAAACTGAACATGATCTTTTATGTCCAACAAATGATAGGATCTGATCAAGTTGAGCAGACTTAGCATCTTTGCAACTATCTGAAGTAATACCACGAGGTCTTATGGACAGAAATATATCACTATTTTCTTTATTGTACAACTCTAAAATTAGAATCTCATAAAAATGTTTTCATAAATAAAAATAAAGTTACTTAATAATATACATACGTTCGTTGTCTAATCCTACAAAATCTTTTTCTTTGTACAAAACAAGAGTTAAATTGTTAGTCAGGTATTTTTTTAAATTTGATTTTATAATCGATAATCTATATGATTGAAACCAATTTGTAGCCATATAATAGAGCGTCAGCAGCATTGTCTCTTTAGGATACCATCAACAAAACTCGTAAATTTAAATTGACAACATTAGTGTTTACCAACAATTAAACAATTACTATCTGAAATATAAAATAAAAATAAATTACAACATAACTTGTAATTTGATGAACACCATAATGATAATTATGTTCCATGTTTAAAATAAAAAATTTTATTTGTAGAAGGTCATCTGTACACTTACTTTCATCTGGACGACAATTACGAATTACGATGGTGATAAATAAGTATAATATATTAAATTAAACTCGAAAAATTACATTTCTTATTAGATCCCATGTAATTGCATAGCCAGAATGACATTCAACTGACTTTAAACCGACAATTGGCATAATCACTAATCAGATTAGTAATTATAGGGATATATTTGATAGTTGTTGATATGAGAAAAATTACATATTATTTATTATTTACTATTTATTTTTTATAGTTCTGTTTTTTGCATTAATTATTTGTATACAAGATACAACCAATTGTAAGTATTATAAAAAAATAATCTGTGATAATATAATCTAATTTGTCATAATCCATATTATCCAATGCCTCAGATATTCAGGTAATACCTAGATGGCAGCACAAATGTTGCATATTATATTTTACATATTATTATTTTTGCCTTTTAGATGTTTTAGTAACAAAATATTCTAATTCTAATTTAACCAAGGTGAATTAATCAATCCACTTTGACTTTAATTTTGGGAAAAACTAGTAATTTTCTAGAGGTGGGTGGTAATGAAAGATTTGTTCCTAATTTTTGCATTATAAATTATTATTTTTTAGTATAATAGTATATTATATTAATACTATATTATGTTATATAATATAATAAACTAATAAGTAGGTACCTAAGTTGCCCCATTTTAGAACTAACATGATAAACAGTCCACTTTGGCACTTTATAATTTCAAATTTATTACAGATATAATAAATACATATTAATATAGGCCTATATTACCGGTTATGTATACCGGTATACATATAACACAATAACATAATTATTACGCTTAAAAAATTGTATTTGGAAGATACTTTTTGTAGGTACTAGGTAGGCGATAGCTACTAGCCAGGTAAGTAGTGTTTTATTTTATACATAGTGTAGATACCTAAACTTTATGGTTTGATGTCAGTATAATAGTACCTATGTTACATCGTGAATTCGTGACGCGTTAAATTATTATAATTTTTATTTTCATTTTTCATCCAGTCTTGTTCAAAATTTGTATTAATTTGTATTGTTCTGTGACACGAATAAATGAATAATGATACACATGCTACTTAGTAATTATTTTGAAAATAAATTTAAATTAATTAGTATTTATATTTTTTAGTACTATAAAATATATTACGTAATCAATAGACAATAATATACTTAGTACCAAAATATTATACCAATTTAACAAGCGTCTAACAATTTTTTAAAATTTTTTTTCTAAGAAAAAGTGGAATTTTAATAAGGTTCTGATGAGGACATATTTTAATTAATGTATTAAAATAGAACAACCAGACTACCTACAATTTAATACTTGAACTCCTTGAACGGCTTGAACAGATTATTGTGCTTTGCAAACAAAGCGGCATTCGTTTTTGTCCACGAACAAGGGAATATAATATTTATAGTTAGTATATTAAGTACTTATCTATTGAAGATTAAGTGAGGGTAATGACGCCACAAACTAAGAATTAAATGAATGAGTAATTAAAATGATTATTCCGTTTTGAAATACATTGTAGCATGACAAAATAAATTTATATTTATATTTATAAATTTATTTTGTTATGCATTGTAGTTTAAAATCAAATTTTTAAATTGCGTTCTGTGCATGTTTTACAAAATAGGGATATTTAGGATATAGGGAAATGACAAATGGTCAAACTGGTTTTGTTAGGTTATGTTTTTATAATCAAATTTATTTGCATTATCAGTGTTAGTTTGCAAAATTTCATACAACATAATATTAATTATAAAAAAGCTTGATAAATATTCAATTAAATACTAAATAATATACATTCTTTTCTTTTAATTTATTTCACAAAATAGGTATTTAGAGTTTTTTAGTTTGTATAAATTGCATTAATTATAAATCATTCAAAATGAGTTCAATTGGAACTGGTGTAAGTATGTTTTGATTTTTCAATAACAATATTCATTTTATATTTTTGGTAATTTATCGTCATTTATTAAGTTTGAATCATAAATAAAAATGAATCAATTAAATTATTTAACCACATTTTTGGATTTTATTAAATATAATAATATATGAAATATTTTTTGTACAGTATGATTTATCAGCATCTCAATTTTCGCCTGATGGTCGAGTATTTCAAGTTGAATATGCCTTTAAAGCAGTTGAAAATAGCGGGTAAATATCATATAGCTATTTAACTTTTATGTTATTTTCAATTGAATCCATGATTTATATTTGCTAGAACTGCCATAGCTTTACGTGGTTCTGATGGTGTTGTTTTTGCCGTGGAAAAATTGGTTACGTCAAAACTTCATGAAGATAGTACAGGAAAAAGATTGTTTAGTGTGGAAGATCATATTGGAATGGTAAGTCTTGAAATATTCAAATATACATTTACTGTATCCTATAAATTAATAATATATCTTCCCATTTAGGCTGTTGGTGGATTGACTGCTGATGCTAGTGCCATATTAGATGTTGCACGCGAGGAAGCGAAATCATATCGTCAGTCATACAATATGCCCATTTCATTGAAATATTTAAATGAACGAGTATCCATGTATATACATGCTCATACATTGTATAGTGCTATTAGGCCTTTCGGATGTGCTGTCATTATTGGTTCTTATGATCCTAAGGATGGTCCTCAAATGTATATGATTGATCCAGCTGGAGTATCATTTGTATGTTTTTGTTTATAAATATTATACCTATATATTAGTTGTATAAAAATTTACCAAAATTTTAATAAAATAATTTTTTTGTAATTTTAGGGATATTTTGGATGTGCTATTGGTAAAGCTAAGCAAACAGCAAAAACTGAAATAGAAAAATTGAATTTGAAGACAATGACATGTAAAGAATTGATTAAAGAAGCAGCTAAGATGTATATAAATATTTCCTATTTTGTATTAGTATGGTTTTAAATATTTTTTACTTTATTTTATAGAATTTACATGGTACATGATGAGTTGAAAGACAAACAATTTGAACTTGAACTTAGCTGGGTTGGTAGCCATACTAATGGAAAACATGAAGAAGTTTCAAAAGATGTATTTGATGATGCTTTGAAATATGCTAAGGCATCTCTAGATGATGATTCTGGTTCAGATGGAGAGTAAACTATTGTTAATAATTTAAGGAAAATTGACTATTTGTCAAATTACGGTACATAAGTTTAAAATTATATTTTTTTTTATTTAATAAAAAACAATAACATTTTTGAATTTGATTTATTTTTGTTACCTTTTAATAGATATAGACTTAATGTTAGGAAAATGATACACTGAAAACCTACAGTAAAGGTGTTAAACAGTGACCAATAACACTACAATTTAGTTTTTTATAAGCTATATCCTGGAGTACTATGATAAAAAATATAAATGTTATAATTTCCTAGCCTTCAATGTAGTAATAAGTAAAAAATGTTCACATTATAGTATAATTTTTTTTTACTATAGCTACTCTGATTTCTGACATAAATAATATTACCTAACATTTTTTCAAGTGTTTGAAAAATATTTATTTATAACATTGTATTACATATGTATATTGTATATTGTATTAACAATACAATATAAAAAATTATAACTCTTGGTATATTTACAACTTACAAAATATAGATCAAGATCACAAGAATTAATATAAAATTATAAAATAAAGTTTTTTTTAAAAAACTTATAATAATATTTACATTAATTGCATAATTGCATAAACAAAAAGATAAAAGTAATAATATAGATTACATTAAAATTAACAATAGACTATAGACATATTCTGGTACATGTAATTTCATAATTTTTTGCTACCACTTTAACCAGTCAATTTTCTTCTTTATGAATCATAGCAAATCCAGTTTCAATACATGTGATGTTAGATGTGCAAAACTATTTTCTGAACATTCAAAGCAATTAAAATTAGACATTTTTACTTTCATAAAGTTGTTTGTTAGTTTAAAAATGAATTAGTATTAACCATTTATTTTATTTAGTCAATTGTACTTTAAATTGTTGTTGTTGATATAAATAAAAAATGTATAAGTATAGTTTTAATATTGGTATAATAATACAATACAATAGTAGGTTTGAGATTTGATTAATTTTTCCCAAAACAGAGCTCATACATTAAATAGTAATAATAATATTATTAACTGTTTATTTTTTATTGAGTTACAAGTCAATACCAACATACTGTCAGGGGCGGCTTGATATAAAAATACTAGGAGGCTGCCCCGAAAATGGGAAAAAAAATGTTTTCAGTTTAATAGGTTAATTCATAATTCATAACAGAAGATTGATCATTCGAGTAAAAATAAGTGTATCTACTATTTATATCATAAATTGTAAAAGTTAATGAAAAGTATTACATTAGTCCTAGTAAATGTAGTTGGAAGGATTGTTATTTGTTTAGGCTGTTTCTCTAAGAATAATTTATGAGAAATCTTATACTTAATTTCAATCATTTAAAAAAATTTTTTTTAATATTTTACATTTTAACTATAAAAAACTTTAAAAATTGTCGTGATTGTTTAAAAATTTTAAATTCTAACAATTATACCTATACAAAATCCTGCCTATGTATTTTCCATATTTGTAAGCTTTTATTAGAACAATGGGATATTGTATTTTTATGATTTTTAATTAAACATTTTAATTTTTAATCTAGTCTAAAAAAAAAATTTGAAAACATCAAACGCCTATTTATAGCTTTAAATTCGTAAAAATATTTTGAAATCTATTTAGTGTTGTTAACGTTTCACTTTTATCAGAACGATCTTTTAAGAAAAGTGGTAAGTCAAGTTCTATGATTAGTGTTTTTTCAATAACCACAAAATAATAAAAATGGTAAAAATGCTTGACAATGTAATACAATGTTCTTTATAAGTTGCTCTTACAGAATTTAAAAAAATATACATGTACATTGTATAATTGTTTTTATAGATATCAGGTCAAACATTTTGACAATTTATGTTTACTTTAGCAAAAATTAACGATTTTATTGTGATTAAAAAATATAATTCGAACAGTTCACCGGGGACTTAAAAAATATTTCATATAGGTATATTATTATTTTCTTCGAGCACACAATGAAGTTTTTAAAATATTTTGATTAATTATAAGCTATTTATAGTTTATACGACAAACTTATTCACACCGATCTATTATGGTATGTTGGTGTTGACAGCTGGTGACTAACATGGGCGCCTGCCGTCACATGAAATTTACTAAAGAGAGGCATAAATAAAATCAGACGTCAAAAAGTGCATTAAAAAAAAATTAATCCTTTATTCCCCGGGCCCTCATGTTGCCTGATAATATAATAATAATCACTATACTTAATATTATAACATTTTTTTTTTGTTAAACATCACTCAATATTTCAGTTTTTATTTTATAACAGACCAACTTCCTTGGGCTTTTTTATTTATGATTTGTGATGAAAAAAAAAAAATTAAAAATAACTAGATAACTAGGTAAACTAAAACTCGATTAGCTAATTTTTTCGAAACAATTTCTAATTAGTACCTATGAAATCTGGATACTACGAATTAACAAGTATGTTATTATTACTAAGACATTTAAATTTGTGGTTAATTAATATTGTTTGATTTGTTACATTAGTTAAAATCTTGATTTTTTATTAGAACAAGATAACCATATTTTGTTTTCTTAAATTGCGATAACTGATAAGAAAAAAAGCTATTTTCATAAAAGATGATTTCTATTTTAGGTTTATAGACGTTATAGTTATGGAATAATATTCGAGATCGGTGACATACTTATTAGAATTTATTATAGAAACATTTTTGAAAAACTTGGTAATTATAAATACAAAAAAAATTATACGATAATTGACAATTGATATTGAACAATAAAATTTAACATTATAAATTTAAAGTATTATTTTATAATGAAAACTAACATCAAAACTATAAAAAAAATAAGTTGGTCATCGGAGGGGAGTCAATGGTTACAAGTTACAACGCATTATTCATTATTGCACATTTTCACTATAAGTAAGACTATAAATGATTAAAGTTATCAGAGTTAAATTCCATTTTTCCAGTATGAAAATATAAAATTAAGGCCATCTAACATATTATTATTAATATTATAATGTATGGTCGCCAAAGACATTAGGTAAAAATAGAAAAAAAATCATGCATTATCATAGGTACTATAATGAATAATTAATTTAACGTAAGACATTTAATATTTCAAAATTTATTTATAGTTTTTGAATTTTTGATATAACTTTTTATGGGAATATATATTTTTATTTTATTTTTATTATTGTTTACTGTTTAGTGACAATAAATATTTTAATTCCTTATGCTAAAGTAGATATGTAAAATATTTTTTGATTAATTCGATACATAAATTGAGTTATAATTAAAAGTATTTAAATTTTTGATGAAGGGAATGGAATGATACTAGGGTATCGCGTAGTAGGTATGTTGATCTACTATATTACATGTTAGTCTATACTTTAAATATTTATAATCAATATAAACTACTTGTCCAAAATTTGATTTTTATAGATCGAAATATCAAATAGGTACATTTTTGATAATAATTGCTTGGAATACAAAATAAAAATGTATATCGTCATTAAAAAAATTAAAATCTTTTTTTCAAAATGATAAAAAGATTAATAAAAAAAATATAGTAATTTTAAAAACGTTATTTTCTGAAATACTGTGTCGTATGATATTTGATTCACTTCGAATCAGGGTTGGCACGAAAAAGCCCAGCCCGAAAAAACCCGGGCTGCTTTTCTGGGTTTAACCCACTCAATATTTTGAAAAACCCTCGAAAAAACCCGACTTGATTTTCTGGGATTAACTCAAAATTTTTTTGTGTATTACTAAATTTACATTACATAATGTATTTTTCCAATAAAATTGTTAGAAAAATATGTAATTAATATTTTTTTAGTTGCAAAAAAATATACAATTTAAAAAAAATCACACATTACTTGTCAATAGAAAATTTAACAAATTTATTGTTTTTAATAAGCTAGGTAACTTCCCTGTAAAATTTAATAAATAAAAATCTTTTATAAAATAAAAAAAAACAAAATATAACTTATAACAATAAACAAACATAGGTAGGTTACTTATGTAATAATGTCTAATGTGTAATGACTGTATGCCTTACACATATAAAAACAAAATATTCTATTACTTAATAAATTATAGTACTGGACAATGGTAATAAAAATTATCCAATCAAAAATTAACGATTAACAGTGGGGCTAATACATAGCAAAAAAATTCCTTTTTTTTTCAGATGGGTTTTTTGACGGGGTTTTTCAGAAAAAAACCCGATAAAACAGCCCACTATTACTTTTACAATAAAACCCAACGGGTTTTTGGGTTTTTTCTATAAAGCCCGGGTTTTTGCCAACCTTGCTTCGAATACTTAGATACAACTATATACTGCATAATACCTACTTACCTAATACCTATGTTGGCTATGCAGAAGTCCTTAACAGTTTTTAGCGATATTATTAGTAGGCTATACACGAATGGTTTAACTGTCACTTGTCAGTATTATCCCTATGTACTCCCATGTGTTGGCGCGCACGATCCGTTGGATATCTAATATTATAATTCATAACATTAATATTTCGATATGTCGGACGACGGTTAGTGATTGCAAACGACTGTCGACCATACTGCGGTGGAACACAATGTGGACTGCGGTCGCACTGTCGCAGTAAATTAATATTATGATCATGACACGATGACAGTAAAAATATGATTAATTTACTTGGTCGAGTTGGTCGTGAATATAGTGACCACGTCCATCGGGAACAGTACTAGTCCGGTACCTACATCCTAATAATAGTAGGACGTTATGTCGTTATGCGGCCGGTCTGAATACGTCGGGATTTGCGATGGAAATACCCTAACCTCAGCCAAACAGATAACCGTACAACGGATCCAATATCAAATCGCTGAACAGCACATAGACAGCGGCAAGTACGTAGAACAGACATAATATGCATACAGCCAAATAGACGTATTTGAACATTTTTATCGTTGCGTTTCGTGGTCTAAAATAAGAAGAAAAAAAATAAGATGATCTCCGAAGAGTACAATATAAACACACGAGAAATATGTTATTTATATAATAAATAATTATTGTTCATTGATAAAAAAATAACCAATATATTGGTACCTACTTAAATATTATAAATGTTGTCGTGCCGCGGTATAACGCGTGCGCCGGGAACGTGTGTTACAGTTCAAATGATGACATATCGCAGTATTAACGTCAAAATAATACATGTATAACAACACTTTTATTATCGTAGAACCATCGCGGTGGGATTGTGTCGATTGTGGGAATGTCGAGAAAACCGATCATCGAACACGGATATTAACACGCGATAACCCATTATACAGACATAAAAGACAGATTCAAATTGTATTATTCCCGACGTTGTCACGTGAAAATGTAATTCGGTAAATACGGATAATTTTATAAATTTAAAACTTTATTAAATACAACGATATAAAAAAATTTAAAAAAAAAACACTTTTTATGAATGCGGGAGGTTACGATTAGGTACTTTTTATGTGTGACATCACGTGTCAACGTTGCGTCTGCCTTAAAAATACAATTATGTATACTGTCATTAAAAAATAAAAAAATAATAACATATTAGATGATTTTTGTAAAAATGTAGAAGCACGAAAACTATTTTTCCAAAAACACGTCGATTTGAAAAGTAATATATCTATATATTATTATAACTACTTTATGATTGAAAAATTCACGAATAACGTTTGTTATTGAAATATAGATAGGTAATTTACAATCGTATACAGATGATAATGCAAGTAATATAATATACATAAATTATTATTGTTCTCTCGACTAATATTATTATGCGCTTCGTTCAAATCGTCGTACAATTATCACTACATACACCTGTAGATATAGCAGAACACTTATGTAAACGAATTCGTGTCACGATGTGTGCATATGTACCTTATAGGTTAGGTTTATGGTGCTCTTAAGTCAACAAACGCGTGAGAAACGCATTATATACAATTATTATACCTACACATCTCGAAGACTTCAAATACAAAATAAACTTAAGATAATAGTCTGTATAAGTATAAACTAGTATAAGTGTAGTCAAACTACCACACCGGTATAATACATAACGTATGCAATACATTATTATTATGCGTGTAGTTATATAGTTATTATATAACACTACTCAATTTCACTGAAGTCGATAGAGCATCATCTGCTACACTTTGTGATAGTACTGTATAGCCGCGATTATAATAGGGGTTTGCGGTCGCTAAAACATAGCTTTAGCTCCCTCAATATAGTTGTACAGACTTAAAAGCTTACTGGGAATTTTTTTCGTTCTATAAAAATACAGTTTATAATTTCATAATTACTTACAATACTTATTGTTTGGGTCTTTAAAGCCCTCCTCTTCCTATTTTTTCTCTGGTTGGCGCAACATGCGCTTAATGGTAACTATTGAATAGTTCATACATAAAACAACGTGCGTGTTAAATAAATAATAAGTATATAACGCAAGTGTATAGTGTATAATATATGTGATGGTATAGGTTTAGACAGCTGTACACATATATTATTATGTTATTCAATAAATACGAGTCTGCTGACTAGGATAGTATGAAAGTATACATAGTGCAAAGATCTGTGTCGGATCTAGAATTTTTTTTTTTGGGGGGGAGGCTCAAAATTTTTCATATTATTATATTCATATCATATAATTTTGTAAATACACTATTTAGGATTTGATTTCATGCCTTACATGTATAATGTAATTGTCAAGGGGTCCACGCTCTCACCTCCCTCTTTGAATCCGTCACTAGTGAAGATCGTGTTATTCGATTTCTTATTATATTAACATTTGTTACAGTGACTGCAACTGAACGTTCACTCTCAAATCTTAACAACATTTTGGTTTTGGTTTTGATTTCAATTTGTAAAACTTTTAATAAGTTTCATAATTGACTGTAGACAGTTCTAAAAAAGATTATCTAACCTAAAGATTCAGAGTCGCATTATTTAAGGTATATCCCAATTTTCGTCCGCATGATATTGATCTAGTGTTAAAGAAATTATCCCAAAATAAAATGTTAAGCATCTTGGATATTAATATCCCAATCATAAAATTTGTGAAAAATAAATGCATACCTACAGTTTACCATACAGCCAACTGTATATCGTCGACGGCAGATGATGGTGGAATGGTAGAATGGTGGAAGTCAACATACCAATAATATGTACAATATTGTGATAGTGACAATTTGTTTGCAATTAGTATTAATTACGGACAAATGACTATAAGGCACCGGCACGGCACCGGTGTCTCTCTGCAACTACTACACTATAAACACATTTATATACATTATAATATGTTGATTTTGTACATGTCTGGTATAGATAGGTATATATTTTTTAAATTTTGTATACACCAAAGTATATGCAATTTATTTCATTCAGAGAAAAGTTTTTCGGACAAACTATAATGTATTTCGAATTGTTGGCTTGGTATAGCTGCAAAACCATTTAAAATAGATGTTTTTCAATTTGTATTTAGTGTACTTAAACACTGTAGTAAATTGTTGCATTCCAAGAACACCAATTGCTGGAAGAGATAGAGGAGTAAGAATGACATCGAAGTGCAGATAACGTAATTCAAATACAAAATTACAAATATCTAACAGCATTCGGTATGTCATATATAAATTGATAGTCGAAGAATCTCGGAACGCAGATAATTTGGAGATCCAATATTATACATAATATATGGTATGTATGTTTATAAAAACTATAAAATGATTCAACAATCATATGGTCGCTTTATTTTTTCTTCAATAATTGACTTTTAAAATTAAGATATTATTTAATATAATTTTTTAAATTCTTGAGATTTTTTGTATTTTAAATATTTAAATTATAAAAATTTTAACTTTAATAAACATAATACTCCTTAATACTAGCTACAAAAAGTCGTAAGAATTTTAAAACGGGAAGGGGATTGAATATCTATTATTTTTTCAACAAAATATTGATATTGACTATAACTAAATTTATTTCTAGTTGGTTAATAAAAAAAACTTTGTAATATAAGTGTTTTATTAATTTTTATAACAAAAATTGCCAATACATCAAATTTGTAAACAATGGTTTCTTTTTAAAATAAAAATATTATATTATATCATAAAATTTTGACTAAAATAATATAATAATATGATGTCTTTATTTCCTTAAATTTATTTATGCTAATATACATTCGTATAAGTATTTTCTAATAAAACATATTATAATAATAATCATTAATCAACATTATTGCTAAGATTAACAGTACTCATAATGTTTACAGTGTTGATACACTATTAGCACTTTAATACATAAATATATATATATATTAACTATAAATAATACATAATATTATATACTATATAGTAATACAATATATAATTTTTTTTAGATTTTAAAATCGTGTAATTAATACATATTTAATATCACAGAAATTTCAGAAGTATAAAAAAAGAATACCCGAAAAAAAGGGTGAGGAAATGGAATTTGTTGAGATATTATTTAACATTACATTATATTATGTAATATATTTATTGTATATACATTAAAAATGATCCAGATTGTGTAATGTGTGTATATATTTATATATTATGAATACATACATGCACAGTTAGTGGAGTTAGTACACATGAATGATGTGGACTTAATGATTATAGAAACTTGTTTCCTTCTCTTAAAATTTATAAAATAATATTGCTTAGTGTTAGATGATTAAAAAAATAAATTAATACGTTATGAGACACATGGAATCATTATTAAAAATAAAACTAATGTACAAATTTCATAAGGCACGACTGCATATATGTGTTTTCTCGCGGTGTATTCTCGTTTAAATTCAAACAATTTAGAATCTTTTTAGACCTCTCCAACGAATTCAGCTTGTTTTACTGTATCAGGTAATTTTTGATCTTTTGTTTCGGGGAACAAGAAAGCTAACGCTCCCGCCATAAACGATATGATTCCGAACAATAAGATTGGTATGTATGGTCCAAAATATGCACTCTGTGAAACAATATTTATATAATTATTCATGTTTGACGTAACATATGCGTGTATGACGTACGTGTAGTGTTTTTATTTTCATTAAACTTGGTTATTAAAAAAAAATTGTCAAATACATACCAACAGCGTCATCTGTGGAGCGAACATAGAACCCATTCGACCAAACATGGAAGCTATGCCAAATAGTGACATACGGAGTTCGGTGGGGAACATCTCTGCGGTGAACACATACATGGTGTTAAATGCCATGGTGATGGCGTACTTGCTGCTCAAGAACAGTGTCAGTTTCACCCACAAATAATCTATAAATTTATGATACATAAATTTTATTGCAAAAGCCATACAAATAAACCTAGGATTAGTGTATTTTTATAAATATGTGTATGAGTAAATTGAAACCACTAAGTCTATTGAGACCTTAATAATACACACAATATTTCAAGTTCTTTTTTAAATTAACCTTTTATTGTTTTATAAAATCAGAGTATGTTAGAATGAATATTTTTCAAAGGCGTGCAACCTCATTTACTTGTTCTAACTCTTTAACTTAATTTACCAATAAATATATTCATAAATGATTTTAAAAATAATGAATACAGCATAAATACCGTAAACAACAGTTTTATTTTTATAAAATTAAAAAAGGTATTTAATTATTTTTTAAGTAAATTATAAAATTAGACATATATTAAAAAACCAACTTTTTTTTAACGAAGTTGCTAAATTAAAAACATAATATAAAATGCACTTGCTTTTTTAAGTAAAGAAAATGTATTACAATTAAAAATAAAATAACATATAAAAATATATTTACCTCAATAAAATGAACTATAATTTAAATTCTTATATGTTTTGAATTGGATTATATTTTTACTTGATGCCTCGACCCATAAGCATCAAATTTTTTTATTATATTATTATATTTATTACATGCGAAGGTATTTGTATAAAGTAAAGTGGGACAAGATACTGTTTAAAATTATTAAGTGATTGCTTACCTGTAGGTATTAAGTTGACCATAATACACCCGATGCCACTGAAGAGGAATGAAAATGCTTGAGTATTTCGTCTAGAATAGTGTTCCATGAAGTACCATGATGTCAAAAACGCTGGTACTTCTACAATGTTTACAAGCATAAAGTTCAAGTATTTGTTACCGGAGAACTCCACAGAAGTTAATGAAAGGCCGTAATAAACTAACGTAATCGTTGTCCTGTAGTCATAAAAATGTATCAAGATATTTAATCACATCAAAATAATAAGATTGAAAGTATAAAATAATTTATAACGTAGACACTTGTATTATGTATAAGTTATATATTATTTAGATATAATTGTACTAACCAGCAAAACGAACAGTTGACCAGTCGCAGAAAAATCTCCTTCGAACTAAATATTTTACTCATTAATTTAGTACAAGATAATTGGCTTTCGTCGGGCTGAAATGACACCGATAAATATTTCATGTTAATTTATAATTTTAATACAGTCAAGTGTTATATTTTACAAATCATTTTGCGGGGATATAAATATTATATAAATTATCATTACTGAGTTCGTTGCGTCGGCATTGGCTTTGGTGTTAGCGATCAGTGCTTCTTTAACGCTAGACGGTAGTGTTTTGCCATTGGATTTAGCAACTTTGGACAGTACGTTAGCCATTTCTTCGATTCGGTTTTGAGTTTGAAGCCATCGCATAGATTCTGGTACATACCTATAAACATATTGCAACGGCATCCAGACAAATGCGTTTAAAACATTACATATTAACTCAAACTGTAATCGTATATGTATACGATAGCAGTGACAATAAATGATCATTAAGCTTACCAAGCATATCCTAATATAAGAAGTCCGGGCAAGTAAAGTACCCTAAGCATTATCCGCCAATCGAGAATCATGTAAGCTGCGAAGCCCATGATAACCGCACCCATGGGATAGAAACAGCCCATCAGAGTACTGACGGTAACCCGCGATTTCGGACTGACTAATTCTAGACCTTAAATATAAATTTTGATATTATAGTGAATACTTTTTGATGTAATGATGTTATGTTTTATGTAGTTTGATTTTTTTCTAATTAAATAAAATGCTTAATAACTCGGTTTGGTCAAAATATTTTCAATTTTCGGTAGATAACAATTCGTAGTAACTACTAACTCAATTATATATATACAGGGTGATTTTTTTATCAAATAACACTCATTGTTTCCAAAAGTATTCATGTTTTTGAAAATATTTTTTTACATAGTTTCAAATTGTTAAAAAACAACGTTTTTATAAAAAAATTATATTTTTAAATATTTTTTATCCTTATAATTTTTTAAGTTTTTTACTTTTTTGAATGACAACATAGATTTTTAATTTCATATTCCAAAGCAGAATAATTTTCTGAGTATTTCAATACATAAAAATTGAATTTAGGGCGAGTAGTTTACGAGTTATACGTATTTAAAGTTTAGTTGCGCGGAGTGGAGTGGTACGGGGTTAACCCCGCAAAATGTTTGTCCACTGCTCCGCCTGTCTAAACTTTAAATACGTATATAACTCTTAAACTACTTGCTCTAAATTCAATTTTTATGTATTGAAATACTCAGAAAATTATTCTGCTTTGGAATATGAAATTAAAAATCTATGTTGTCATTCAAAAAAGTAAAAAACTTAAAAAATTATAAGGATAAAAAATATTTAAAAATATAATTTATTTATAAAAACGTTGTTTTTTAACAATTTGAAACTATGTAAAAAAATATTTTCAAAAACATGAATACTTTTGGAAATAATGAGTGTTGTTTGATAAAAAATCACCCATACTAAAATTACATATTTTAATAACAGTCAATTGATACAAATAATAGCTTAAAAAATATATAAAACATTATATATATAAATTTAAGGCTTGGTTTAATTAATTTAACCTATTTCTAATCTAATAATTAAATATATATATTTATTTTAGATCATATTTTATGATCACGAGGGTTTGATGTTTACCTAATACAAATGTGGCTGCATACACTCCACTAGAAGCCATGGAATCCAAAAGTTCAAAAAGGAGGAATGAGTAGTAATTGGTAGTGAAAGAACGGGCTGTGCCGAGTATGGCCGATGAAACTGATCCTATAATTAAGATAAACTTGCGTCCATACCTTTATATTTATAAAAAAAAAATTATGTAATTTAATATTATATATAACTTACTCAATAGAAACACAATGGAAAAAATTTGTATAATATACATCTTAATAATTATTGTACAAAATAAAAATGGTTTTATTAATATAGGTAGAATAAGTAGATAATTGAAAACGTATCCACTATGATAATGGATTTAATTTTATAGCTTAGAGGTATAGTTTTTTTTATGCCAATCTTTTTTTAATTAATTACAAATTGGATTTTAGAATTCGCAAATAATATACTAAATTTATTTTAATTATATCAATATATTATTCTTAACATATTTTACAATTTTTTTCCAACCCCCCAAGTACACACAGTTTTAATTTTTCATTCGGAACATATATTTAAGCTGTGTCTGAATCAATGCCTATCATGGCATCAGTAAATAAAACAAATAAATGATTTATAAGCTAAAAATCATTCTATAAACGTGTAATTCATTGTTTGGTCTATTTTTTAAATCCGTAGAAAAAAATTGGGGAGCTACGAGCTACGTAAAGTTGATTCCTTCACAACAGTTTTTAGCTTATAATTTTTGAATAATTTATTTGCAAAATATTAGTAAAATTATCGAATTAAACTGACAAAGCCGAAAAGCTAATTTCTCACAACGATTTTCACGAGCTTGTATGAATAAACTACGATTTTATGATTTTTTCGATAGTAAATTAAAGTAGTATTCACACATTTATTCTTTTTATGCACCATTTTAGGGAGCAGTAGTATGGAGTTAATCCAGACAAACAACACACATAATATTTAAAGATAAATAATTACTGCAGCAGATTTGTCTATACAAATTCCTAATAAAATTATGATAAATCGTATGCTAAAGAGTGTAGCAGAGGCATATAACTTTATAGATAATATTATTATACTCACTTGTCTGAAATAAATCCTGCTAAAGGAATTCCAACAAACTGACCAATGCTGTTGATGGTTCCCACCATACTGAGTTTCCATTTGTTTTCCTCGCACATAATACCAAACTATGACAAAATGGTTATTGAGGTATTGAGTTTTAACTAAAAATTATATAATCATAACTATAGACTCACATCGGTCACTATTGTTCTTTCTGTTTCACCAAATACCCATTTGTTGCACCTCTCTTTGGAATTTTCATCGAATGCTTTGAAATTACAAGTTTCATTGGCAGAGATGTCTGTCCCGTTTATAGTCGGCTGGTAGTGGTATTTTAGACATTTGTATGGCTCTATGGTCTTTTCATTAAAAGGTACCACCCGATTTAACCAGACCGGATCGTATATTGGATTTTCGATGTCATCACACTGCGGGATTTCGCATCTAGAATAATATTACAATTAATAATAGTAATACGTTGAATACATGGTACCTAAAGTTCTAAAATAACTCTATACTAATTTCTATTTTTGTTACGTTCGTTAGGTAGGTATTTAAAAATAGAGCTATAACAGGAATTATGCAAGACACTGTATATATAGGTACCACATTATGACATGACTTCGATTTTTGATAGAGTGCTATTAAATTTAAAAGCAACCATAAATGATAATTCATCGTATTCACTAAACGACCGCGAGAGTGGAAAACGATTACAACTACGCTTTTGTTTGAATACAACAATCTGTGTGTTTTTAAAATCATAAAAAATTTAAAAACGTCCTCTTATTAGAAAATATTGACAAAGTTTTACTTATATTTTCGATTTATATAATAGGTAGTACTATTACTTAATTAGTACTATATTAGTACCTATTAGGTATAGCTGTTTGGAGTCTTTGAAGCATACCTCTTTCAGTCCAATAAGTTGCAACAGATAAGCTACATGAACATTTCTAATTTCAAATAATTATATCATTACTTTTTAAGTTCTAATCTAGAAAAAATTAATAATCTATTTTATAATTGAATGGTAAATGTTAATAAACGACCAACGAATTTATGTTCATAATATAAAACTATAAAAGTAAATTATTAGTTATTAATTTATTATATTTAGTATTTTATTATAACAATAAAGCTGATTTGCATGAATGTACTAAAAATGCCTATGCAATGCGCCTGGTTAAAAAATATTAAATATAATATTTTTATTTTATATTTTACCTTTTTATATTATTTCAAATAACATTTTTATTTAGAATAATGCATATTATGTATACCTAATTAAATATTCAAAAAAATTTAATTATTCAAGTAGATTTAGATAATATTCAAATGCATTATAATTATTAATTACCAATACAATTGATAATATTTAGTAATGCGTATTTTATTATGTGCATTTATAAAAACGCAGTAAGATTGGCAAATTAATCATTTCTAACCTTGCACATTAATTAAGAATAATATGAAGTTAAATTATATAATGATTGTTACGTTATTCAAAATCATCATTTCTGTTGTGTTTTTTAAATATACTTTTTTGTATTGAATGTAATGAGGTAATAGCGAAATACTTAATAGTTAATATTAATAATGTAATATAATATCATAATATTAATTTAATATCCATCATGTTTGTACATTTAATATTTGACTTAATGATTATTTATAATGTGATACAGCCTATACAGTAGCATCATACATTTTATATTAATATAAATGTACTGCATATGGTGAAAAGTTTAGTTGAAAGAAATGCGAGTGGATGTAAAAATTAATTTATCATTGTATTATTTGACACAATAATACCTTATATTAGATTATAGAAAATTCGTTTTCTTATAGGTATTGGGTACTAAGTGCATTTCCTATTATACAATTTCATAATTAAGTAAAATTAATGTTACTTCAAGATGATTTACCATTTTTAAAAAACTGTTTTGTTTGTATTCAACTAATTTCAAACATATTACAATATATATATAAATAAAAAATATTCAAAAGAAATGTATTTTAAATTAAAATCGGAAATAATAAAATAATTAAGCAAATAAAATATAGTTATTATAAGTATAGTATACAACATAATACTTTTTGAACAAAAATCAATTAAATTTATTTAAAAAAATTTGGATGTATAATATCAATTATTGTAACAAAATTAAATAACAGCTTGGAGGATTTATATATTATTTGCACATTACTAAACTACCCAAACTTTCCAAGATTCATTAACTTTGCATTTAAATTTAAATTTTATACTATTTGTACGGTAGTATTTATTCTATGTATTATATTAAATTATTTGATTTTTTTATGTAAGAAAAAAGATAAGTTGGTTATTTTTTAATTATAAAAACTTTGTTCGCTGATATGTATTCTCCTTAAATTAAAATTAAAATTTTTTATATAGATTCAAATTCAATTTATTTTCTTTGCAATGTAATGATGAAATTCGATTATAAAAAGTGTACCGTCGACAACATAATAAAAAAAAATTTAGCTTATATATATATATATATGTATATATATACAAGGGTTTTATTTTTGAAGGAATATATTGGTTTTACAATGATGGAGTTTTTATTTATGTAATCATATTTCCTTGTAAAATTAGTGGTTCAAAAAGTTTGTCCTTTATATTTTTTAAATGCCACTTTCAGGTCTCTCTAGAATTTGTTTAGGAAATCGCAAAAATCTGTATTTGTGCTAAAAACTTACACTTTTTTACATAAAATTCTTTACCAAACTTGGATAAAACAAAACATGAAAAAATGAAAAAAATAATATGTAATTTGATGTTTTCTTTTATATTTTATTCTATGCACAAATAATAATTTTGGTAATTATTTAATATTGTGAATATTCAATTTCCAAATATAAGTAGGTAGGTATTCGGTACTCTTTATATTCAATAATAATGCCTGTATTAATCTATTTATCTATATTTATCTATTTTTTTATCAATATCTATGTTAATAGATTTTTAACGAATTAAACGATTTAAAGCTCGAAAAACATCAAAACATACAATACATTTCAGCATTAAGTGTCCATAACTTAAGTTAAAATAAATCAAATGATTAAAATTGAAATTTTAGTACAGATTATATATTTTTAGTTATTAGTTTTCACTTGCTTACTTATTACAGTTATGTCTTATACGAGTAGCACAGCAATATCACTCCATTAGACAAATTATGTATGTAACTGTGCTATTTGATTAACTTTATCCATATAACAATATTATGTAGCTTATAAATTATTTATTAACTCATTTGACATTCATAATTCTGTTATTATACAGGTCTTTTATAAAAATGTAACTGCAGTACTTATAAGTCACTTCGAATGTACGTAGTGAAGAAGTAGCAGTGAGGTACTTGCCTCCCAACTATCGTGTTGGATATTGCATTTTATTTTCTTACATCTTAGTTTTAATTATATTAATATATTTGTATGTTAATATGCATATATATCATACAGATCTTGCTCTGTTTCAAGACGATAATATGCATTAAAGTTAAAGATAAAGACTACAGCAAAGATAAAATAGTTTAATATTTTAATTAGACTTCAAAGGGTTTCAACAAGGCTAGAAATTTACTTATTATAAATTATAATATTTTAGATTGTAAATATACTTTGTTTAAATAAAAAATAAAATAAATAGACTAAACAATTCCATTGTACACCATAGTATATAAGTATATTACAATTTATACTAATGATGAATGAAGTGAATATTAAAAGTATGATTTATTTTTAATTACCAAGAAATATTATTTTAACTATTTTTTACCCAAGTTTATTTAAATACCTAATCACAGAATTTGACTTCTTCTCGAATAATCAAATTGATTCTTAAATTATTGAATGTATTTGGCCATTTAAAATTTATTTTAAACGTTTCGAATAGGTTATATTTACATATGAATTATCTATTTTGATAAAACTAAAGTATAATAAATCTACACACAAATCTATAACATATTTAGGATTGATTAACTGTTACATAAATGTATAACAATTATATATTATTTTAAGAATGAAATTATTTAATAGATTTTTTGAAATTTAAAAAAAATACATATTGCAAATTTATCAAGAAATTTCCGGTTAAATGACGCATTGCATAACGTACCTATATAAAATAATTTATTATAAAATCAATAATATCTTATTAAAATTACAAATTTATATAATATAATTTTTATAGTATATAGTACATACTATCCACCCGTTTAAATGATTATGTACTAAGGTTATAATTAAAAGGTAATTCGTAATATTATTTTTTCCGGTTGGCAGTCAAGTTGAATAATAAAAATAATGAAAAAAAGGTAACTTTACAAGCTTACCTGTATTTAAGGTCACTAGCTGTAATAGCATAACTAAGCGGAGATATGTTTGAGTACATAAGCACGAGTCCCATCAGAGCACAGACGGTCACTTGGTATGAGCCCAATCCAAAGTTGCTTAAGATCTCGTCTAAATCCATTATTTCTCCGGAGTTCACTTCTTGGTACTATACAGGAAAAAAAACAAAAAAACGTTACGATCATTAAAATCACAGAACGACAGTATAATACGCAGTTATATAGTATTAGAGCAATGTATGATTAGTGCGATGAGTTGAATACCCTCGAATAATATCCTACGAAAATGGTTAAGCGTTTAAATAATAGTAGGTATGTAGGAAGGTCTATCATAAAATTATATGCTATAGATTATATAGATATAATAATTATTTTTAGTTGGGTATAAATTTCGGTTAAAAAAATAAATAATAATGATAATTAACAATAGTAATTGGCCAAAATAATAGAGGAAAAAATTAATTATAGGTAGAACATAAAGATATAGGTATAATATAATATAATATGTGTACGATATAATGGACGATATATATTTTTATAGTATAGTTTCTCGGAATAAATACAAATAATAATGATTTGAAATAGACAATTTTTCTAGGATAGGGTTTAAATTAAAATCACGATAATCCACGTCGTAGTCTTAAATCTATACTCGATATATTGTTATGATGTCACTGCGATATCACTACATTTTATTGTTTTATTATCAGAACCGTTACACTCATTCATATTGTAGTACTGTTGTATATGTACTAGGTATAATAATAAGATGAATGGTTAATGATACACAATAGAAATAATAATAACAAAATCAAAACAATCGGTGAATGATATACTGTAGAGATTTCAGTAAAATGATTTATTTTATGCAGTTAAAATGATGTAGGTATTTAACGATATGGGATGAAAATTATAATACAGCCACGCCGCTGGTGGTAAGTACATATATAAATATAATATTATCGACTATAATAATATAGGCAATGTATCATCGTTGTTTTATTCAACACTAACATACGATGATATGAGATAATAATATTCAGATACTAGATTAGATAGGTTACATGCAACTTTTAACTGTGTAATTAAACGCACTAATAGAATTTAAAACGTTTGTGTAGTACACTTGTACGAGTTGCACGTTTATTGTTCAACAAAAGCGGACTAATAATAGCGATGTGTTAAAAACGACGCAAACGAATGAAATTTCAAATGCATAATATGATAATTATATACATTATAATTTTTATTTTTATATGCATGACAAATTAAAATGTTTAACATTTATACTAATGATTAAATAAAACAAACGATAAAATATGTAATAATAGATATAACCTGAAACGTTGGATCTATAGAGTACGTTAAAATAAAAATGGGAAAAATAATATTATTATTAGGCAAAAGTTTTCTACAGTCTATATTATATTATGTACTATGCTGAATAATATGTTTGTTCATCATGTCTATCATGTCTGCGTGTTTATAGTAAGTAGCAATAGATATCATTATCAAATGTAAAACCTACTATATGCTTACGAATATTTGTATGAATAGTAAAACAATTTGAATAAAAAAATCTTTAAGAAATAGATAAAATTGTTTTAAAAACTAATGGTAATCATATAAATATTATACATATCCAATAGGTAGGTAGTATTTAATACGAATATTACAACAGTGTCCACATCAATTATTTTACAATAAACATTAATAAATAGATAGTTGTCAGTTTGTCACTAATTGATATACAGCTATATAAATAATCAATGGTAATACTATGAACTAAATAGTTATATTTTATTTTAAATTCATTGGAATTATTTTTTAAAATGTATTCTTAAAGAATTTCGTTTTTAATCTTATTCAACATGAATTTTAGCAGAAAATCTTTATTTTTAAATATGTAAGTAGGTACTGTACTGACAATTGACATTATAACACCTATACATTGTACATATAATATAAGCAAGAAAAAAAATCAAATTTTCGCTAAGGGTTTCTGATAGAAAATTTAATTTAGTTTGTACTTTATATAAGTAAAAAATAAAAATTCATAATATTTTATAAAACATATTACATATGGTAAAAACAAATACAAAATTAAAAAAAAAAACGGTATAACTAGTTTTCAACAAAATCGATTTTTTTTTTTTTTTTGCTTGTAATTTAAAAACTAATAATCTTAGATAGGTATTTGAAGTTTTCACAGGATCTTCATAACAATTATAATATTTTAATAGCTTATAAGATATCTATTATATTATTTATTTTATATAAGTATTACTACTATTATTAAATTTTACAATACAAAATTAAAGAATGTAAAACTATTTTCCTGCCACTCCAATCACCTTATCATTAACTATATACTCTCATGATAAATAAATCACTTAATAATTAATATGGATTATAAGATGTAATGAATGTAATTCGTTAAATAAAATGTTTAGAATTTATTTTTAAAGCTTACATTAATATAATACGTATTGATTAATAATAATTGACATCATATTTAGTAGTTACATGATCACGTATTATGCACATATTGGACGGAGTTATAAGAAATCTATCATTAACTCTGATGCTAGTATGTTGGCAGATTTTACTACTTGACCTACCTGTATAGTATATATAGTTTTCCGATGGTATTTGCATTTGAACTCCTAATGAATAAAACGATAGACAATTAAAAATAAACATGATCATTTTATAAGTCGATTAGTATTTTTTTGAATTAACATTTAAAGTATTGTATTATATTAAATTAAATTTTTATTTATTTAATTAATATAGCATCAAGCGCCAATGAAATGGCAAAAGATATTTCTGCGTAATACATATTATATCTCGACGTAATTTCTGAAGTGAAAACCACTTTTATTATACATTTAATATTGTTTGTGATAGTTTTTACGTAATCTAGTTCGTATAATATAATTTATAAAAATGCGTAAATCGTCATATTTATTTTACATTAAAATTTTAAACGATTACTGTTATATTTTGACAATTACACTTGAAGTGATTTTATTAAAAATAGTTTACATAATATATAAGTAAATCTCTAAGAAAAGGAAAAGTTTAATAGTAAAATCGTAGCCAGAAAGAAAATTAGACATTCATGACAATGGTCAATGGAAACATAAAGATCCAAATTTAATGCGTTATAGGGTTATAAGTTATACCATTTATAATTTAAACTAAAATAGTTTTATATTATTTTGGGCTACTGTTCGTTAAAATTTAAAATAAATAAATAAATATCTTATAAGAATAACATTTATTAATATCTTTTTTTTCGGGTAGGGTAGATATGGGAGGAAAGTTAATAATTATAGTTATATTAATTATAGTATGTGGCATATTGGCATGTCAAGGTATTTAAATGATTTAGTGGTTGTCCATTCGAAAACAAGAAACTTAGGGAGTGACTCGACTTAACCAATATCGGACAGCAACTAGTGTGCAAAATATGTGTGCCAATTATTATGTAAATCGTGTAATTGTTCGAGACATTCACGATAAACGTTAAAATTTGATTTTTCGAAAATTAATTTGCTGAAATATAAATTCTAAAACATAACAATTATCCAACTGAAACACAATTATTCGGCGCTGTAAAAAATAAAATAAAGACATTTCAATATTTGTTATTTAATACTCAAAAACTTAAAGAAAGTTTTAAAGTTATTTTTAGTAAGTCTAATCTGTTTAACAAACAATATCTATATTACCTACATCGTTAAAATTACTTAAAATATACAATAACGTGGATTTAGTAGATCGTTTTTTGTTGGGAAGTGAAAAATAAAATAAAACATTAATGTTAAACAAGTATTAAGTTATTATTTATAATGACTATGACACATTTTTTTAACTTAAGTTTTTGTTAACTATACTGTTGAAAAAAAAAACGCCTAAGTATTTTGTAGTTTGGCAAACAAATAACAATTATGTGTTATATCTTGAAATTATCTTCTGCAAGTTTTACATACTAAATTATAACGATACATTTTTTAGTAGGCAGGTACTCTAAAATAGAATCACATTGGCTCTAAGTTACTGAATCTTAAACAGTTCTGTAAGTACGACGATAAGCAACATTATTGTATCATACTAATATAATACAGATAATCTTACCACGTGGTATACACCCTATACGTACTACACATTGTCATAGTATTATGTGTTGTAATTTTTTCAGTGTCATCGTAAACCAATTTAATTTAATTTATTTATCAAGATAAATAGTATGACTATCTTAAAAAAAAGAATTAAAAAAAAAAACCAAATTAAATCATACGCTAAGTAATATATAACCTAAAGAATTCCATACTTCTAGTAGACCGTAAAATAAGTTTTTCGTATTTCAATTTTTCTCATTCTAACAATAAGTCAATTTCAAAGTTTTTTCGAAACTTATATAGTTATATGTATATATCCACGGTATACACCCTGTGCATAATGTGTGTCTTTGTTATTTTACTCGTCAATTGTTATATAATTACAGAATAACGATGTTGACCTTGATTTTCTAATGTCACTTATTACTAGGGCTGGGATTTCGATGCACTTAGCATTGTTTTTCAAAGCTTACTGTGCAATGCTCATCTTGTCACAAATTTGTTTTATGTACATTTGAATAAGAATAAGAAAGTTTATTTTGCATTTTTTTGCATTTTTTAGCATTTTTTAGTTTTTAGGTCATTTTCTTAATTTTTTAGGGCATTTTAGAGTTTTTGGAGCATTTTTTGAGTTTTTGGAAACCAAGTGCATGAATTTGAAATTTTATTTCAATTTATTTCATTTTAGATTTATACTTGTAATAGATTTTTATAATACATTTTTTAAAAATTTTTATTGTAATTTATAGTAAAATTATTAAAAATAAAAAAAAATTTTTAAGGGCATTTTTCGGGTTTTTTTAGGGCATTATTTAGAGTTTTTAGGTCATAAAAGCATTTTTTTTAGGACATTTTTCGGGGTTTTTTAGGGCATTAAAATCCCAGCCCTACTTATTACTCATAAAATAATCTTTCGTTTCACGTGTTTGGTCTTAAAAATTGCAATTAAAGGAAGTATCTTTAAAAAACAAAACAAAAAAATAAATGAAAAACTACGATTGCGGTATAGCCATCATATTGTACACAAGTAGCGCATAGATGTGTGTATATATATTATATATACATATATATATATATATTAATATGTATATATACTATACAGTGATAGTGTAACATAATACTACATTGTGCGTCGTAGTATAAAACCTAAGCGCATTTTTTACAACGCACCTCTTTCGACACGGTACAGACATAGGTTTTTCTCTCCGTCCACCACGCGTCCGTCCGAGTAAAACATAATCAAAGTACCAGCAAAAATCTCTCTCTCTCTCTCTCTCTCTCTTTATAAAAATATATATTATACTAAAATCATTATGCTGATATTAGGGTAAAAGGGTTGAAGACTCCCTTACGCAAAAAAATTTCAAGCCTTTCCCCCTCCTCTCTAAAAAATGTATTCATTCAGTTAAAAACACTTATATATCCGCATGTGTTGTATCTTGTATGTATCGTATAAATGTAAAATATGACAATTTTCGGTCAGTTAAACCAATTTTGTGTGTTTAGCTTAAATATTAGAGTGAAATGACCTATTATCAAACTTAAAAGTAAGAACATTATCTGTGTTCTTTCGTTGGTTTTTTAAATTTTAAGTAAATTATAATTGTTTTTTGTTATTAATATTTTACATATTCATAACTCGCTTAAAAATTAAAATTCCGTAAAAAATCGTCAAGGGAACACAGATAATTTTCTTACTTTTAAATTTGATAACAGATCATTTCACTCTAAATTTTAAGTTACACACAATTTTAGTTCTACCGAATGAAAATCTATGTTGTACATTTTCTTGACGAAGACAACACGCGTGGGTGTGGCGTTTATTTTAGTATAGTTTTATATGTTTATAGGACACGGATCTTGTCACAAAATAATTAATGAAAAAAGCATTTATTTAATTTGAGTTTGAAATATTTAAAACAAATAATATTAAAATAACTTTTTAGGTATAATATATAAAAATTAAAAAATGAATTTACTATCATATAAAAATGTGTATCGTCAAACTATTTTCTTTTTCTAAAATTCAAAAAAGCCCGTTTTATTTAAACCACAATAACCTGTATTCTGATTATTTCATTACCGTCTATCAATTATAACCTATATTTTCCTCGATAACAAACGAAATAATTTCGAAAACGAAACATAAAAAAAATTAATCTATGTCTGTCGATAACATAAAGTAATTAACTTGACTAATATAACTCAAAAAAGGAATTTATGGCAATATCGATTTTTGTGAAAATTGTTTAGTAATTATCAAAAAAAGTACAACTAGGGAACAAAAATAAAGTAAAGTTTACTTCATTACACTCAAAATGATACGAAACGAATGTATACATTAATTAATATAGTTACATTATTTTAAGAATTACTTCAATTACTTGTTCAACATATTCACCGCCAAAAACCTTTTGATACTAAATCCGGGCCATCAATTTTTATAAATTATGGCGTTAAAATATAAATAATGTATCATCATTATTATTACATGTTTATTTACATTTATATGTATATTTATACCCCATATTTAGGGGGCAACATTTATGCTGTTAGTCGAAACCCGAAGGTCGACAAGCCTGCGTAATTTTGATAATGGATACAAATTGTCTAGCCTATTTGTCTTTCCCCTCCTCCGGACCAAATATCCGCCAATGCTGCAATCTTATTTATACTGTGCATATACGATCGATTGGATGATCCAGCAGTGTATAAAAAATATATAATATTATACATATTATCATAATTCATAGGCTGCTAGTTTCTTCGCGTTAATGTTTAATGTTAATGTTTTGTTTCGACCGACCAACCGACCAGCGAATGACTGCCACCCGTCGCGAACGAATGTGCATTCACCGTGCGTGTTCTTTGGCTGCGGTAACGTATACATCTTCGACGACATGACATGTAATTATTATATTGGAGCGAACGCACGGCCCAAGGACGATTCTCAGAGACGATCGGCCTATCGTCTTATTACATTATTATTGTTTGTCAACGTTTGTTTGAACCGCACTTGAAAAAATCAATACCGCATACGATACACTATATATCATTATAATCACGCGTTACAGTATCGTCTAAGCTTTTTTTCCTTACATTTTAGGTCTTAGATTTTGAAGAATAAAAAAGTTTCTGAAAATATTCATGTAAGTATTGAGATGATAGTGATATTGTATTATAAAATATGAAGTCTAATAGTAATATGCGTTTTCTATCTTCAGTGATCATATTATTTTAGTCGGTTTCAGATAAATCGTGCTTACTCCCCGTGACCGGTATGGCGGTATGATATATATACCAAATTTAATGTAGATTGTGCACTTTAGACATTGGTGGATTTTTTTGATTTCCATGCGCGTATTTTCATTCTTCACGATGTATTAATGCATATATGCAACGAAAAACTTTCAAAACTACAACATACCTGTTTTTTATTTGACTATTAAATTTAAAAATTCTATGGTGATTTGAAACTCTTGCCCGTTGCTATTAGAATAGCAATATACACAGAACATTAATTTTTTTATTACATTTAAAATTTCTAGGTATGTATATGTATGTTTTGATTAATTCAAGATAATTTTATATTTTTATTTATTCTTTCATAAAATATCGAATTTTTGAATTAGTTCCATTCAGAATCGTTAAAAATATTAAATATATTGTTTATTGACAAAATATAAAATTTTTTACAATACTCGGATATACTTATAACTTATATACTTATATCAAAAGACGGTGTCGACTGTCGAGTCTCAATATTTTGTTCGAATGTTGAAAAAACGTATTCTAATAACAGTAATATAAATCTAGTAAAATATGCTGCAGAATAGAAGTATTTTTCTTTACGTAATGTATATTGTAAAATTGTATAGTATATAAGAAAATTTGATCGAACTTTCGTATAATTATAATAGATATGGTAAACGGATACCGAAAAATATTTAAAAAATAATAATAACAACAACGAAGAAATATTAAATCATATATATATATATATATATATATATATGTATATAATATACGTGCATAGAAAATTATTCATTACTAATGATATAAGTACTATAGAGTTTGACGTTAAACACATTATTTTTAAATAAGTTTTATTTATTTATTGTTGTTATTAGAATTAAATTATATCCACGAGCGCATATATATAGAACCTAATAGTAATAACATGCATCCTCGAAATAGGTATAGTTATATACATTTTATAATATTATAATTTAACCTAAATTATAACACGAAAACTATTATAGGTATATATAAATGGATTAAATACGAAGCTATTGTTTTATTAAGGTATAAATTATGCTAGCAGTATATAAATATTTGTAATCATGTCACACCTAAGTTGTTTGAATTTCGTTAAATTAAAAAAAAAAAATAATAATAATAATATGAAAATAAAGCACTAGTAGCTTGAGTGGATGGAAATTCGGGGTCATCTGTTAATTATTTTGGCGCCTGTGTGTTATGTTTCATAGACCGTTAAATTGAAATACAATAGTCGTGGAATCATCAGCTTATAGGTTCACGAAATCCCAGTAAAAAAACCACATGCGTTTAATTAATTTCATTATAACCGTACATTTAAAATATTAAGAAACGTATAATTTAAATCAATTAGTTTCTCATTAATACAACTCTGAAGACATGTTTGTATCTTATGTAAACACCCAAGATTCATCAACTATCTAGTACTCAAGTCGAGTGTTAGTATATCGTAATAAATATTAAGAGCAATTGGATTAATTTTCCGATTACTTGTTAATATAATGATTTGTTCGCTTTTTTATTTTTAGGCTTATTTAATGGGTACTACAGCATTGGTTGTAAGTACTACCGTTTTTAATCAATGGTACTATTAAAAAATTTAAAAGTGTATATTTTAATTAAAATAAAACGAATCATACATACAGAGATTGGAGACAGTTATATTGTGATGAATATGAACAAATGAACTAATAACAATTTATCGAATATTATTCTGCGTAATAACTATAAACTAATATTATATAATATTCTATTAAGCAAATGACGAACATGTCCATTTTGTTTGTCTGAAATTTAACCGTAAAATGTAAAGTATATTAATTTCCATTTAGTTAAAAATACAATTTATTGAAGTTATTTAATCATATTAAAACTATAGTAATTAATACTTTGAAAATAATTATATAAATTACTTAAAAATGAAACAATATCAATTGCAGCAAGATTATACCTACTTCTGTATAATTATTATAGTGATTAAACTAAAACTTGGCAATAAAATGTCTACATTTTTAATATTTTTTCATTCGTTTATTATTTAAAATTAATATTCAATTTATTTTTAAATAATACATATTTCTTGTAAAAATGTAAAACATGTAATAATAATAATCATATTATTATTAAATATACAATTATAATTGTATAATAAATATTTAAATAAAATTAATATATTATGTAAGAGAACGCAATTTATTATTTGTAGGGTGATCTGCGTACACGTTTATAAATCGAAAAAAAAATGTTTTAATTATGCCACTGAAACCATGCGCATAGGTTTTGCTTTTCAAAAACGAGTTTAAAATACAATCAAAATTCAATAGGTGCATAATGTATAAATATATCTACAACAACTACTATCTACTAGCAATAATTCTGTAGATATTGCAGCTATAAAAACACGTTATTTATTCATCAATTAAGTAGAAAACTATTTTGGATAGACATAAAATAATTTTCATGAGTAAAATATGAGTAAGATGAAGAAATATTACGACTATTTATGAATAATTCAATTTCGAAAGAAAAAATAACGAATGATACTAACTACAGTGTACTGATGCAGAGGGTCAAGGTCAGGAATGTTTACGAAAACATCGCAGTTTAATCGATAGCGTTGAGATCTTACTTATTCGTATCAGGTATTTAGGTGAAATGATGTATTGAGTCCAATAGTCATTTGAAATATTTAACAATACTAGTTTTGAAACGGATATTTATATTTAAGTTTCACTATAGGTACATATGACATGTGTATATACCTCCTGGCTCCTACATAAATGATTTTTGCTGCAGGAGTATTAAAATTTATGACGTTAAATACGTTATATTCAATTTAAAATAAACCACGTGGTGCAACTAGGATTTTTTCTAAGAAAGCTTATAAAAAAACTACTTATCTATTATTGCAACGAAAGGAAAAATCATTATATTATAGGACAAAAACCAATTATAATGTGCAAATCTAGAAAAATATTTTTTCTGTTGCTATAAAAATGACAACGCTTAATTTCTACATTTTATCTAAAAAAAAATGTAATTTAAATAATTAAAATTTTGATTTTTGATTAATTTGACATTTTACACGTGCAAGAAGGGGAGTGGGGGTTGAACCCAGATTTACCTCTTTTGGTGATTTAGTATTTAAATGTTCCGTATTATAGTATACTAAAAAATATATCACGATTAATATTACGTATTACTATAATAAAACTATTTGAAGGTCGTTTACCTTTTATTAATGTAATATTAGTTTGTTAGTATTTTTTTTTTAAGATTTAAAAAGGTCGATCGATAAACGTTTGAAATGTTGACATAAATTTAATTACATTTCATAAAATTTAATTTTATAATATAATCTAGTTTTCAAAAATATAATTTTACAATTACTACATTATCTAAATAATATGATTATTAAATTTGTGTTAGGGTTGATAATTACTCATTATATCTGATTTATAAAACATTGATTTAGTGGTTAAAGAAAACAATTATTTATACGATATTTTGACTATAATAAGAGTCTTTGTGACTCGTTTATCTTACCCCAATTTCGAAGAAAGGGAGGGTTATATCAATTGGCCTTTCCACTTTTGAATTATGATAATACAATAATAATACGCAAGGAAAGTATTTAAAATCAATTAAAATTAATATCAATTATTATGAAAATTATAATCATATACATGGTTTATCAACACAATATTTAAAATTAAAATTAAACGAATTAAATGTACAACGATTAAATAAATTATTCTAGTGTAGGTATAAAATGAACCTTGATGACGATATCGTTGTTTTTAAAAGTATTTAAAAAAAAAAATTATGTTTTTTAAGAAGTAAGTATAACATTATAAAAATATTTATATCGTATGTTTTTAATTTATAAAACTGTAATAGGTAGTTTTAAGATTAATAAGAATGCAACAATATACATAAGACTAAAGTTCGATTATATATTTTAACTTATTTTTAAGTATGCGATGTATCTTGATATAAAACATTTATCTATAAATATTTATAGAACCAAAAAATATTGAAAAGTTTCCAAGCCGAAACAAAAAATTTTTCACTATGTATTAAATATAATACTTAGAAGTCAATTAAGATTGTTAAATGATTTTCAAACGTTTGACGAACTCGTTTAATTTGTTAGACCATAAACTTAAAGCAATTTGACTAAATTCCAACCCCATTCCTCATAAATATGTCATGACATACACAAAACACTTTAAATTAGGATGTGAAAATCGAGGATTGTTTTTCATAATATACCTACGTACGTTTGCATTAATTGTTATTTTAAAATATAATTTTTTTTAACATTTTTCACGCAACTCGTTTCATACACAATGTATTTTTATAAGTAGATGAGTTTATTTAAATGGATAAGACTAGTGTAGTTGACAAGTCTGGACTTAAATATGTTTGATTGATTTCTAATATATATAAATATATAAAACGATTTTAATCTGCCAGAATGAATCGAAATTATGTGTTTTTATACACTTACTGATACGACTTTAAACTGTGTTGACTATAATGGACATTTGTTTTTTTTTTCAAAGAAAAGCATGTCATATGTAGTATACACACTTACTGTACCATGATCTAAAGGCATGAATATTGAGTGTATGAAATATGGTTCTATGAAGTACCTACCTACAATATATGCATAATATCTCCGGAATTTACATGGTAAAATATATAGTTATATACGTAAAATATTAATAACCATTTAATAACCTACATAGTGGATATAAGATTTGTATTGCACCTTGAGTGTAGCTTCTACCTATATTAATTGATTTTACGTAAACATTTTATAAATTATTGGATACTTAAGTAAATGCATTAGTGTGAAACAAGAAACAGCAAACACATTCGTCAATTTATTTTAATCATTATACAAGTAAATATTGTAAAATCAGATTAATGCGTAATTCATTGTATACCTATTTGTATATTCTAAACAATCTAAACCCAAGTATCAGATTATATTAGATGTCCATAGACTGGTGACTAAAAATGGTGTTAGTACACAAGCGAAAATTATAATTTATAAAAAATGCTAAAAATGAATAAATAAAACAATATTATTAATTGTATTACTTTTTTTTATTTATACAAAATACGGTTTGATCTACGTCTTTGTGGTATACGATTATCAAGAAAAGTGCCAATGCACAATTTTAATATTCTTTTTACGCGTGAAGTGTACCTACCAGGCACATTCATAGTTAATAACATTATTGTTATTTTTCCTTTTAATAGTTGACTCAGTATCTGTTAACACATATGTAAACACGAAGACGCAGGTAAATAAAATAATTTAAAATATGTTTAATAGGTGCCAATTATAAAAATGAAAAATACTTAAGCCTAATGTACATCTTACGTTGTATAAATTACATGTTATAAAGTTATAAATAACAGATTTTATAATAGTCTAATGTATTATAATTATTATAATGGTATGACTAAATTAAGTCTACTTCGGTATAACATGTACCTTATTTGTTACGAAAGGTAAATTAAATATATTTTATTCGATATAGTAATATTGAATTTGATGTTTATAATTTTTTTTTTATCAATTTATATATTAACTGTGGGTCAACCATGATTATAATAAACATTTGACTTTTAATCATAATTGATATTTTTGTCGAAGCATTTATCCTATATGCCTATTTTGCCTATTCTTATCTTGAAATATGTCAAAAATAATAGCTGTGATATATTGATATAGGTACCTATGTAAATAACTTTATTATTAGTACAATCAGAATAATGAAAGATTAGTTGGGATTAAAATTAAATTTAAACATTGGAAGTTTACAGGAAATTTAGAAAAATTAAAATTATTTTTTATAAAAATGTGATAGCGATTAAAAGTTGAAATATTATACAATTATTATGCTTACATAACACAAACTATATACACTATATATACAAAATTTTCTAAAATTAATACTAATTTCAAATATTAATAAATATATAAATATATAATATAATATATTATAGTAAATATTAATATTATTAAATTTAAAATGTTTTCCGCATTGAAAAAAAAAATGTTTTCTTAGTGCACAAAAAACACCTTTGTAGTAAGCCATGTATAGAAAACTAAACACAATGTTTTATTAATATGCACTTTTATACTCTATTTTGGTATTAAATAAATATGGTTTTCATTATTTTTCAGATTAAAAATAAGTACAAACAAGAACAACATAGGATGTGTGAGCCGCGTATACGTTTTAGAATTAATATCTATTGAATTGATATTTAAGCGATTTTGTTAACACGACAATAATAATAACAATAACAATAATATGTATCAATTTATATTTAACAATATACGTCACCTGAGATTATTGTTTTGAATGAGACTGTGAGTTTGAAACGGTGGATAAATATTAAATAAGAAAAACAGCGTCGGTGTTGACAGTTGTCGATACTTGATGCTACTACATCTAGTATAATCCGATTGCAATTTATGAGCATCTCTATAATAGTAGATCCCCACTAGAGTATCCCTACTATTATTTATTATTGATTACAGATAGAGTATGGTATACTTAATTTATATATATATTAACCGTTATACCTATTATCCTACTTTCGCCTTTCGTAAATCATATTTGTTTTTTGTCATTAATTTTACATTCAGAATACATACTATGAAATGTAAATGCATTAGTGCATAAACTGTGTTATACTTATATACGTAATTTTTTTATTGAACAATTAATAAGTTGATAGTCAGCAAAGATGTTTTATCCATAATTGTACTAATAATATTTACGAAACAAACGCACCTAAATTATAATTTATGCACACTATTATGTGATCACTATTGTCATAAATTCATAACAATATTGTAATACATTTTATGTGAAATTTGTCAATACAATTTTGGCGAATAATTTAAATTCATTAAACTTGGTAAAGTTTCGGGTTCTTTATTCAGTTCCAGTTAAATTGATAAAATCGTGAAACTCGCCCTGTCGTATTAGAGGTTTTGAGTGTACCTACTTCATCATACAGAATAGGTCATTGTCACACTATAATAATGGATATGTTAAATTTGAATTTAATGATAAATCATTGTACACAATAGACCGATTATAACGACAAAAACAATGATTGGATCAGTATTATATTAAAGGATAGTTTATGTTATATTATCAATATTTTTCAATTAGGTATGCTAATTTAACTTTTGCCAAAAACATATAATTTAACTTATAATTAATATCAACGTACGGGCGTACGGAATAATGGTGTGAATAGGTTTGTGGTATAACGTATAAACAACTTAAAATTAATCTAAATATTTTGAAAACTGTATTGTATATAGAAAATAAAAATGTATATAATCGTGAACAGTTTATAGTTTCAACATTTAATATTTTTTGTATAACAACAGAATAACTAAAAATTTTAGAGTAGAAATAATTATATTAAATTTGAATAACCACGCAATGCTGTAAATATTTGAACTTCAGACACTTATAAAACTAAAAAAGTTTCAAATGTCTGTACAAATACCTCGAAAAAAGTTAAAATATTCTGAAAATTATATAATACATATCTAAAAATATATTGATGTTTAAATTCATGACAATTTTAAATTACTGCGATTAATCCTTAATGAATACAATAAAAACAGTTTTGTCATAAACTGATGTTTGTGCGAATATTATATTTTCTTGTAGTTGCTGTTTTATTTCATACAATTTTTTCTAATATTAAAAAAATATACTCAGATTTTTAGATTTACAAGCAAATTTTCTGCTCCTAAATATATTAGAAATATAAGAAATATAATCATTATTCATTGTAAATCAATTTATTCTTCACGCCGTTCAAAACCTAAGATGTAAATTTTTTTAGAAAACATATTTTGTATGCGCAAAATAATTTGTCTGTCTGACGTCTGATAGACATACGTGTGCTATGTAGCAGGTAAATGTTGTTATCATAAAATATGTTGATACAAAAAATTTAATTTACTAGAATTTTGAAAAACTACATTACTTGTGTAACTCTGCAAAGTTTTTTTTGATAACTTAATAAAAAAACAATAATCAATATAATATAGTAGATTCTCGGTAATCCGGTAGATATCAGACCAGAAAACTGTCGGATTAATGGAGGTTCATATAAAAACATGTATTTTTTACTTATTGAAAACCTTTATTTTATTTTATTAAAATATATTATAAATGATACACATACTTATAGGTAAATACTAATTTATTATTGTGTTGAATTAATCTTTCGATGGGAATGGTTTAAGAAATTATTCATTTTTGCTTTTTATGTTTGAAATGATGTTTTTAACTTTTAAGACTTTATCTTGTAGTCGTTTAAGCAACAATAGAAAAATAACCAGGATTATCGCACA
Organism: Schizaphis graminum; assembly: GCA_020882235.1. Lineage (NCBI taxonomy): Eukaryota > Metazoa > Arthropoda > Insecta > Hemiptera > Aphididae > Schizaphis > Schizaphis graminum. The sequence goes on from CM037032.1 coordinate 94,303,906, forward strand.
GCGGAATTAACTATGGAGTCTACTGTATAAACTAAACATGCATGTATACACCAGTGGCGTACCTAAAGGGGGGGGGTCGAATCTAGATCCTTCCCCATTGATCATAGGCGGTACTGGACCCTCTTGGCAGGGGGGGTCAGAAAATATTTTAACTATTTAACTATATATTACAGGGGGGGGGAGGTTATTTTAATTTGATATTAAATTTCAATAATAAATACAATTATTATTTATAATTATTATTTTGTATTTATTAAATAACTAATAAATTCATTACATAATATGGTATTATTATACAAAAATTATTTATAGATAATATCAAAGATGTTTATAAAAAACTAATGGTTAACACTCAACATAGAATAAATACATTTAATGACAGTTATAATTTAATAAATATACTTTGTTTTTACATTTATAATAGTATATATGCAACTGCGTGTAACTACTTAAGTAGCCTGGGTTTTTAAAACTGAATATAAATATCCGTACATATAAAACATACATAAAAAACAAATTATTATCATAACAATTATTACAAACCATTAAAATAAATATTATATTAGTTATAAATTAAATGTTTAAATAGATACAATGAATCTATAAATACCATATAACACTGAACAGTGAACACAAACCAAATTGTTTTTAAAATTGTGTATATTAATATTTAAATACTTCATGATACATTAGTAATAACTAAGGCCCGGATTTAAATGCAAAGTGCATATTTTTTTGGTTGATCTTACACAATGCTTTCTAAGTACATAATTCGTTTTATGAAATGTGGGTTTCAAAGCCACAAATATTGACGTTTTTTCATTTTCAGAGCATTTTTAGCATTTCAATGGCATTGATTGACAGAATTTAATATTTTTAAGATGTAAACTACTGATTGTATATTTGTAATTTTATGTGTCAACAAAATTTGAACAATTCCTGGATACACTCCTAATATACAATAATATACTTATAAACATAATAATAACCATATAGTATATATTTTAAATTTTAAAAAATTCAAGTTATTATTATAACTATTTTAATACAATTAATATTTATAAAACGTATCATTTACTAATTTAGTTACCAACTACGTTATCCAAAATTGAATTTTAAAATGAGGCAAAAAGTTTCGGTTGGCAAGTTAACAAAGAGTAATCTTTTTCCAATATAATAATTCAATATAATAAGCAAAAAATTCAATATAACAGGAATTAAGCTCGTTTTATTAAACGAGTTAGTAAGTTATATTATCAATTTCATAAATCAAACTACTGAATGAGTATTGTTTTTCTCACTTAAACAACAGTCTTTCGTAAATATGAACAGTCTGTTCAATTTAATTTTATGGTACATACCTAATACAACAGTTTTAAGTAACTACACGTTCTTCATTGAACATTAACTTAAACTAACTTAATGTGACTTACAACTATCAAACTTTGTTTATACATAAATTTGATTGAATAAATTGTGTCTATAATTATAAATTTTTAATATTTTCATATAGATACCAATTATAATTTACGTGATATCTTGTATTAAATTTTCAAAACTTTTTAATCAGCAAATAACTTTTTAGTGTGACAATTACGTAAGAAAAATAAACAAAACCATTTTGAAAATTTGTCATGTCTATAAATAAAAAAAATTCGAAATTTGAAAAATTTAACAAATAAATATATAATTAAAATGATAATACATATAAATATTTAAAGACAATTTCAAATATTTACTATTAATTATTATTATTATTATTTTGAAAGGAACCCAATATAAAAAAGTTGTTTGTGGTGAAATAATAAAATTATTCAATAGATGAATATCTAATTTCGTAAAAATGTATTACTCAAATGCTCATAAAAATTAAATTTTAATTTTCCAGTGGAATTTTTTTATAACTTATAATTTATACTAGAACTTATTTGTATACATATAACTTTTTATCAATTTTAAACATTTTAGATATAAAAATAAAAATGTTTATAAATTGCTAACTAAATAATTTGTAAATTTTTAAGATTTTATCGAATTTTGTCAAAATTATAAATTTAAAATGTTAACAAAATGTTTTTGGAATTATAGATTTTCTATTTTTTTTTTTTTAATTGATAAATCAACGACTTATGAGGCTTTGTATTAAAGTTTGAAACATGTCTGCCCAGCGAATAATTTTTAATTCACAATTATAGAAAATAAATAATCAACATTTTCTCAACTGAACTATAAATAAGAATATGATACTACTAAGTGTTTACGGTTACCTATTTGTTTTCGAGTTTCACCAAAAAAACAAAACTAATTTTTTTTAAATGGAATTTGCGAGAAAATCACCGATTTTTCTTAATTTTTTGTTTGTTTTTTCCTATTTAAAAAATAAGGACTCGGAATATTTACTTTTGAACTCGTTAAAGTTTGAAGTACAAACTAGGTCTAATTTTCTATTCAAAAACACCCTTTATGTTAAAAATCCTATCATTTTATATTACTTATCGTGTACATATAAACACATAAGAAAACACTTATCATTGTAAAATAAATACGTGCATCGCTCCGCTCGGAATTTAAAACAATTCCAATCAAAAAAAGACCATGTATAATGTATATATATATATTATTAGCTTTTGATAATAAGTAATCTATCTCTAATATTTAAACTAAAACAAAAAACGCGTACTACTGAATTTATTTTTGCGAATTGTAATGTTACACACTTGTAAGACAAAGATTACAAAATAATGCAGGAAAGATGAGATTCATTCTGTTTAAAAATAGTTTTTGAGACGTGATGAAACGTTATTTTGATGTGTACGTAGTGTAGGATAACAATAATTTAAATATTTTCCGATAAAACTGTAAAAAGTTGCAAAAATGATTTAGTCCAGTATCGCTTTTATTATGTGATAATAATATATCAAGTTATTTTATAACATATACCAGTTATACTTATACCTAATCAAAAGTATAAACTTATTCTCAACTTTTCCTATGTAAATACTAAATATTACATAGAACCAGCACTTAGTACCGAAATTAAAAATACCGATATATGAACCCTTTCCGAAACCTTTTTAGATTTTCTTAGGAATTTAAGTCGGAACTGGATCAATATTTGTTGGTATTAGAGAATTTTTCGATGTTTTCAGTTTTAATTTAATTTAGCTATTTCATATAATTAAGGTATACATGTATTAATAATATTCCATTTCTATAAGTTCCAGAAAATAATAAAAGATGAACAGCTAGTTACCAAAATTAAAATTAATAAATAATAAGTTTTGTTATTCACTAGCGGCCGTTAAATTGGGTCATATCCCATTGCCATATTATGAATATATATACATATATACAGACTGGATTTTACTTCAATAAAAACTACACTCATTATTTAAAATGCTATTATACTTTTGAAAATATTGTTCTTACATCATTTGCAGTTCAAATAAAACAACAGGTTTTTTTTTTTTAATTATATTTTTAAGATTTTTACTTTATTTAAAGACAAGCATACCTGTCATTTCAATTTAATATTTCTAAGCAGAATATTTTTCAGAGTATTTCGATATATAAAAATCGAAATTTGTATGTGTAGTTTATGAGATAAGTATTTAAAGTTTAGATGTAAAAGTACAGAGATAGGTATTTTGTAAAATGTTTATTTATTACTCCGTGTTCTTAAACTTTAAATATTTATAAGTTATAACTCATTAAAAAATCGTTTAAATTTCAATTTTTAAAAGTTGAAATATTCCAAAAAATATTCTGCTTCAGAAAATGAAATTTAAAATGTAGATTGTCAATCAAAAAAAGTTAAAATTAAAATTATATAACAATAAATTTTAATAACAGCAAAGGGTCATTATGTAGATTATTATTACCTACATATTTTTGAAAAAAAAAATTATAATTTGCTACTGCTTTCTTTAATCGTTTTCCGAATCCAATGATATGTAATAACATGATATGATAATAAAATTTTCCATAATATCTCAATAATGAACACTGTGTAAAATAAAATTATGGCTCATTACATTTTTTTCTTTATTTGCAATAATATAAATGCATACTTAAGGAGTAAAATTCGTGTATGAGGACACAGTGGATAATTATAGTAAAAATATTAATTTAAAAAATTTAATATGATAAAATATTTAAAAACAAAAAAAAAATCACCAAAATCAGACTGCAAAACCAAAGGAGCTAAATAATATCCATTAAATATAGAACCGGACAATACTATTAATTCCTAAAGAATGTTATTTTTAGACATTAAGGGAAAATATATTAGTCATGTGAAGAAAGAGTTGGTACTCTACGGGGGAACTAATAATAATTTATTATATATAGGTATTGGCAAATTAGGTGTTAAAATATAAAATAAATAATAGGTGCCTGAATTAACATAATATACACATAGGAAAATTTAACTTTATAAATAAGAAAGATAATGTTGATATTTGGATAGCTACTTTATATTTTGTTAACATATATATTTTGCTGACAAATAATTAAGTTATAAATTAATAAATAATAAAATTTGTCTGTAAGACGATTGATCAATTCGTCATAATACAGGTAATCAATTGACTATTACATAGTAGTATAGTCTGGATGGTCTGCTAGTGACATTGTATATTTGTAATATTTGTTTATATATATATGTGTGTTTTTTTTTAATAAATATTGCTAAGGAACTGTGTTTTCATAATATAACCATGGACTGAGCTAGTTATTTTTTTTAACGAACATCTACCATTCGGATACCTATAAAAATATTTTCTATTGATAAAAATTGAGAATTAATTTTAATATCAATGTAATTCTATTATTTAATTTAAAAGTTGATATTTTTTTTACAATTTTATCAAGATTCAGTAACACAAACAATTACTAAAAACATTTTTAACATAAACATCAGTAGTTAAAATTGAAAATATATAAATACCTATAGGCTATGAATTATACTATAAATAATTAATATAATTATAAACAAAGTATTACAAATTACAAACATGATATTTTTTAAATCAAAAATATATAATATAGATTATAGTAAAAAAATAAACAATTCTTAATAATTTTTTCATTATGAAAATTAACTGGTTCAATAATTTTTTGACTATTTTAGTTTTAAATGTGGATTTATTTATTATAATAAATTATAATAAATAAATAAATTTGATTTTTATCTCAACCTTGAATTTAACAGATAAACGATATTGAATCGCTATCAAATTGTTCGAAAACTAGTTTCTTTCAATTTTTTTCCCCGAAAAAATAACTATTCCAGGGCACTGACTAAATTTAATTTTCTACATGCAGAAACCACACACTCAAAGTTGAAGATACAAACATTTTGACTACTATAAAAAATGATGACATACAACTTATCGTTATAAAACTAATACGCATTTATCAGTTCACTCAGAATCTAAAGATTAAGGAATAATTTATTAATATAAAAAATATATAATATTATATTATTTTTAGTAAATATTTTACTGTAATTACCTAAAAATGTAAAAATTAAATTAATATAAAATAATTTTACTCTCGTCCAAGGTTACTAATTAGTTATTAAACTCATCTGTTTTTAAAGACCAATAATATATACGAGTACTTATACATTTTATTCATTATTTATATTTATTTTGAGTAAAAATGTCATCTACTAAATGATAATAAAAGTTTACATTTATGTGAAACCGTGTAGGCAATAAAATGTATCATGCGTATTATTAACTACAACTGATATTTGAAGTACCTACATGGTTTACTGTTTACAGTGAATTTAAGTGGCAACGAAAAAAATAATACAACTCAATTTTACTCATATAAAATATATCATACGGATAATGGATTAGTAAATGCTTACTAATCCAATAAGTAAGCATAAGCTACTGTTATAACAAATTATTTAATTTTAATCAAATAAACTAATATATTTTAATCTACATAGTATCATAAATATTTCCATATGTATAAATAATTTATTTAACTGTAACTTTTTAGTATTAATACGTAATTAGAATCGTATAATAAAACTTGCTAATATTTAATTATAATTATATGTATAGGTACTTGAGTAAAGTAAAAAATAAATCCATAGTAAAAAAATATTTAGGTATAAAGGTACTGGAATTAATAATTTGTCTACCGGGTTATTTTTTTCAGTGTTATTAAATATCACTATATTATTATAAAAAAATAATGGAAAAAAAACATCTATTTAAAAAAATAAATTAAAATATTAACCATTTTTCAAGAACATAAGAATAGATATATTTCTAGTAGAAATTTAAATAAACAACAATATTTTAAGAAAAGCAATAATTTTTGCAGAAAAATAAGAAGTCAGTTAGTAAAAACAAAAAAATTTACAATGAAAATATAATATAATTAAATAATATTTCGCAATTTTAAAATGGTGTGGTGACTTACTACAAATATAATCCATATCCATAATAATCGTTTTAAAATAAATAGTAGTTAAAAAAATGAATCAAGATAAATGTCACTAATATTGGGTGATTGATTAATCAACCCCTTCATGACAACTCTCCCCTTAGCATATAACTTATAATGATATTGTGCATTTTATGTATAGATTGTTTATTTTAAATAAAAATGTATAAAAAAAAAATAAAATAAGTATGATTACAATCATGTCAATTGACTTGAAACCAAACTATACCTATATGTTATATAGGTTTGAACATTTTTATAATAGCTACGTGTCCTTTATTTTTTTGATTCGAACAAAAATCTCCCATAGATTGAAAGTATCACTTAATTAGTGACTTCTTTCTCAATTAAATATGTAACAATAAATTACAGCCAATCTTATTCACATCGCATTCGCTTATTGTACATTTTATATTGCATAGATAATGTATAACTTATGATTAAAAATAACGAATATTAAATAGCTTTCATAAATAATAAAATGTTCATTAATTTAAATCATAATAATTTAGCATTGTTCAAATAACTTGATTACCGTTATTTCTGGCTATATTTTTCATTTACGAGTAAAACATTTTTATTGTCTTTTGGCTGCATGTTTAAATTTTTTTTCCATTTATTTAGTTTCTCCTAAAATGTTCAGCATTTGATAGAATAATAAATATGTATGACTTATGGATCATAAATATAACGACTATAGCTATAATACTATTGTAATAAAATAAGTCTATGGTTGGATAAATTATAAAAAGTAGAAACTTACAATGATGGGTAATGAATAATGATCAATAAGTAATGAATATATAAGGTATGTACATGTATTATGTATTTTCCGTTTAACCTATATCTAAATTATCACGGTAGTCTATGAATATATACATTTTTAATTTCTATAAATATTATTTTATGTAAAAAAATTAATTGTTTTAAACACTTGTAAATTGAATATAGGTAATATTTAAATTTCAATCCAAATTAGAGATATTGAAGACATATACTCACGGATTAAATAATTAAATGTACCTAATTAAATAACAAAGTAAGATTTGAATTATTAACCAAGTTAACTAAACTTAATATGATCAATAAAGACACAAAGTCTAAGAAATACAAATTCAAGTCAAACTAAACATTACCCGAATGGCCAAATCACAATCACTAAAAATTAAAGCTGTTTTCCTTGTTAGTCGTTACAGACAAAACGCACCGCTGAAATAACTGTTAAAGGTTTATACGAAATTTATATAAACGACTATTACCTATGCATTAATATGTTAATATAAATATCTATAATATTATAAAATAATAAAAACCCATATTATAATCGGCTGTATATTTTTGTCACAGCAGTAGATCAACAACATGGAATTTACGGTTTAATGACTATCCGATATTGCACTTTATATTGTATTCTATAACGTATAGGTACAATTAAATAATAACCTAGTTATGACTGCCGGCGTACACATACTGCATTGTAGGTGACAGATGAGTATAGATGAGGACTGATACTCATCAGTAATGAGGACAATGAGGTTCGTGTACTCAATGAACGGATAGCGGACTGGTATATAAAAAGACATTTTCCGATATAGCAACGGTAACGGGTTGACGTCTGCGTATGTGGCACTCATTTCAGTTAGAAGAGACGGCGGTGCCAAAAAAAAAATATATATATTTAATAAACGTGTCGCTGTTTGGTGTATGCGTCAAATTTGGGGGGTGCCCGTGGCTTGAGCGATGACGACCGCAATAGCAGTGGCGCGAAAAACGATGACGCAATAAACGCGGTCTCTTACGCGTGACGTCGCGACGGCGGCGCGGGTCACTATTCGCATTATAATGTTATACTAGCATTACTAGCTGTAAAAGTGTTCGATTTCGTCTCCACCGTAATAAAATTCAAATGAACGAAAGAAATAAACGGTATGTACGTTTATATAGTGTTTAATATTATTAAATGGATTTACACGATCAGATTATACAATCGATATAGAATAGTATAGAATAATTAATAAGTATTTTAAGTACGCGAACAGAGACCAATTGTGGGATAAATAACTATTTAATCTGTAAATCGTATGTGCACCTATCCAGGAAAATGGTCCGCGTGACCTCAGGTTCTCGTTCGTTATCGAACGCGTACAGGGTGGATTATTTTGAAGCAAATCGACCAGCTTTTCATTATATAAATAGGTATATAATATCTAATAAACGAGCGTTAATATATTGTTGTAATGACTGAGATAACTTTTCCCTTATTTTCCGAACGATTTAATATTTTGTTCGACACGAGTCTCTTTATTTTTCATACCATCCAGACACCGTTCTTGTACCGCACAATGCAACGTCCACTTCCAACTTACAATTTGTAAATTACGTGTACTATAATGCAGTTAATTAGACGATGATTTTTTTTTTAAACCAACGATGAGGGCTTATGAAATATTTTATTATTATAATTCGCTGTATAATATAGTAAAAATATACCGCGGTTCAAAAAATATAATATAGACGATTCGCGTCAGATTGGCATACAATATGTATAGGGATGCGAATATGCGATACGCAGCGCAACGTGGCGAGTAGCAAAAAAATACACCCGTATGGAAGTTTGAAATATATATTAAAAATGCTTGAGATCATAATAATATAATTCTGGAATGTGCGGGTATATTATTATTTATTTTAAACTACGGACGATAATATATTATTATAATATTAGTGCGTAACAGATATAAATATAAATGCAAATAACAAAATAGGTACACGACGGCCACTTACCAACATCTTGGCGGCGATCTGGTTCTGGAACGGTAACGGCTATATCAATATGATTATTTTTATTATTATTCACGGTTCCTGCGGTTTGATCGGTGAAAAAAAGCACGTGCGACGAGACCGCGGCGGCAACGTGCGCGCATGCACGACTGTCGTCGGCGTAAACTGTGATGACTGCGGGCGGGTGCGCGACTACCACTGAAAACGGCGAGGAGCCGAGGACGACGACGACAACAGTCTGGTCGCGAGTTCCGCGGGGGCTGTGTTCTGCGAGCGTCGTGGGGTCGCCGTGTATGGACGTACGCCAAAGACGCCGCAGACAACACTGACGGCGCGCCGGAGAGTTCGCGTGTTCCGCGCCGGCGGTCCGTGCAAATAAATATATATATATATATATTCGAATGTGCGGATATCGTGTGTATATCGTCGTCCGCCGCGCAATACACAACATCGTGTACATTAATGGTACACATAATATCTTTGTACGCGGTGTGACGTACCGACGTCGCCGCCCGCCCACCGACTGCAGATCTGGTGGTGGTTGACTGCTGCAGGTGGTGGTCGACGTGAATTATAATGTTATTGTTATTGTTTTACGTTTGCAATAATATTTTGTAATTTTTTCCCCGTTTTCGCTTTGCGCTCGCATCACAGTGTCTCCCTCTGCGCATAAATATTATATATTGTAGACACCTCGTTGCGTTCCGTACGGAGGTTTTTAATTTTTAGTTTTTAAACTACCTCGCCTCGGCTGCAGCTGCTGTTACTGCTGTTACTGCTGTTGCTGCTGCTGCTGGCGGCGTCTGGCGGACGTCCGCCGTAACCGACGCCGCTCCGCCCATCGCGTTTACCTATAGGTTTATCCTATTATTATATTGTACCTCTGCGGAAATTGTATGATATAAATTTTATCCTATTCCTATAATCATAAGCGTGCGCACGGGGGAGGCAGGGGAGGCAGCTGCCTCCCCTGCGAGATTTTCCGCTTCATCAAGATTTTATATTATACATTAATACCTACCAATTTTTTATAATATTTAAATAATAATATGATAAAATGGTCAATATTAGTATATCTATGCTAATTGAAAATAGTGAATATTGAATAATTTTAAAATCCATAATTATTTATAATCACATACGTTAGCAATCTTTATAAATAACCGTGATCCGAACAAAATAAAATACACATTTAAAATGTATATAAAATAAAGCAATTTAAGATTTGATAACGTGTTTGACATCATATTGTGATTATATTAGACAGCTTCGTTTCAACTATGGTTACCTGTTTCTTCTGTGATAATACCGACTTGAAAAAAATTTTTTATTATGTACCCATTCTTAGTTTTTTTTATTATGTCTTTTTGATTATTAAGTATATTATTATTAGAAAGGACTTATAGAAAATTATTTTAGTAATTTTATGTTTAACCTAACTCTTCACCTTATAGAACAATACCGTGGTTTAATAGAACCATATACTTGATTTTGTGTGAGGATTTATTTAAATTATCGTTGTTTCACATCAAAATCTTAGGAGGGGAGGGGGAGGGGTTTGGGGTCTGGATCTTCTTAGCTAAGGTATTGCCTCCCCTGCCATGAAGACCTACGCACGCTTATGCCTATAATACAGTATATATACATTGTACGTCACTACTGCGGCAGTTTCTGGATCTCGATGTCGTCGTTGTTAGTTAACGCGTAAAGAACGTTAATAAGGCCACTGAATAAATGCAATTTTTGTACCGCGCAGTAGGACGTATACGCGCACGCGTACGTCGTGAGCGGAAGTTCGGCGCGCTGCCGGTGTACAGACGACCGCGCGAGTTGTCCAAGTTATAGAGCTTCCGCGCCGCCCGTTCACGGAGCACGCATCATCGTCGCGGGTTTCGGTTTGTGCGCTTCCGGTGACGGGCGGTAGTCCAGAATCCACGTTTAAAATTAGACACGTGGATTTAATATTTTGACATTTCGGTAGGATCTTGATGGCTAAATCGCATCTTGGTGACTATAAACTTATATAACAATATTATGAGTTATGACACAACAATCGTGCATTTCATATTTGTTTATAACTTACATTTGAAATACAAAATTAACCAACCTCTTAATAATTATCGAAATATATAACATACAATAACCAGATAATTAATATTATTTTTTTATTTTTAATTAATAAAATTATAATTTAAAAAACGTCATTAAAAAAAAATTGTGGTCATAGGAATTTATAGGAACTTCGTAGGAATTATGATGTATTTTGAAAATAAAAAAAACCGGTTTGTTTATGCACAAACATTCATGAATGTTAGTTTAGTTTTTTCATTTAATTAAACATTTGGTTTAAATCATGTTTAAAAATCGTAGAGCTATTTGTATAATTTATAAATAATATCAAGATGAAAAATAAAAAAAGTGAGTGATTTTTTTTTAATGGCTGAAACAAAATAAAATAAACTGTTTAGTATTATTATTGCAAATTTAAAATTTAAATTGTGTATATGATTACTTATTGCAATAAATCGTATAAAATTCGTGGTACGATAAATTATAAACTAAAGGTGTTATCTTTTGGTTTTTTGTTTAGCAAGTTCCAAAAAGTCTTTTTAGGATATCTATATGGATTGTTTATTGTCAAATAATAAAAAATACTGAGCAGGTATATTATAAAATTATTATCTTCTTCTAGTTATTCTAATATATGGTGAGTTTATTGTCACCGCCACTACGAAGTGTCTAACTGCAGCGAAATGTAACGTAGCTATAAGAACCGCGTAGATAAAAAAAATATTATATATTCGAATATAATTTATAAATAATATTAATAATGCCCATTTTGTTAACAATAGTTTTATCATTTGCAATTTAGTATAATATAAACGGATTATTTTGTAACATATTATAAATCTAAAATATGGGTTATATTCTATAAAAACTACGAAACATCCATTCTTTAACCACGAAAATAACATACTACAAACATGATTGTGAGTACATCATCACAGTCATTCATCACTCTCAATAAAACTTTAGCCCTTATAGGCCTTATACTAATATTAGTATCACTATAAAAATATAGGGAACCATTATTGTAGGTGGCTGCCGATTAGAAGCCGATATCTAAAGGAGTCGATAAACAATCACTCGACATATTTTAATTAATCAATAGTAACTATAACATAATGTAGTGGTTCATGATTAGTCCAATAAGTTTTACCGAACATATTAAATAAATCAATTTTCGTGCAATTCGACATCATAATTCAGAGTATACTACTTATAATTTTTAATAAAAAATTTAATTTATTTTTATTTTAAACAAATCATTTAATATAAAATGTGAGAAAATATTATGTCTTTAATTATAAATCTTATTAAAAAACAAAATTATTAATAAACAATGTTTAATTAATGCTTAATCCGCCACTGATAAACATACATGAATAATGTTTGAAATAGGTACCCACTACCCATAAATCAATATCACTCATGTACCTACATACAACTTGATATGATAATAACGGTTAAGCATTTAGTTATTTTTAATCATAAAGTACCTACTTATTAATGAAGGATTTTATGGAAGAGAAGATTGTATAGAGTTCGATTACTAATAGAACCTATATTACACAAAAAAATGTCACGTGGGGTTTATTTAAGCCCCGACAAGCAGACAAAGGGTTAATTTAATTGATATATAGATATTTGGCTTGTTATTTGTATATTTTTATTCGTGATCAATGGAAACGTGGTATTTATTTATCTGTACTTTGTAGTTTGTTTATTTTTTAATAAATCTGTCCGGAAAATAGAATCCCACGCTCCCAAGTTGCCTCAATAGTCAATAATTATAATTATTATAGCTATTTTATGCAATAAATTATTATCAAATAACCAACATGGCTCTAGGAAATATAAGTTAAAAATAACAAATTCATGCATGTATTACAACATAATATATGAATTTGTAAATAAACACGCAATCCTGATTCATTTAAAAGTCCATCACAAACAGTCAACAGATATCATTTATATTTATACTGATATGGAAAAACCTTTTATATGATGAATCATAAATTATTATTAAATAAACTTAAAATTTTAAGATTTACTGAACCATTTCTTTCTAGGTTTTATTTTTTTATTACTGGTCGTACTCAAACTGTAAAATACAAAAATTATTTCTAAACAAATTCTTGTTACTTAGTTTTTTAAAACGCACCTATCGACATTTTAGAAACAAATCTACATAAAATATATTATTATATTATACTTTAATCCGTTCACATTTTGATTATGCCCTTCTGGCTTCTATAATGTAGCATCTATATTTAGTAACACAAATACAAGGTTTAAACAAAATTAAAAATAATTTAATCAAATTAATATGCTAGGTATCAATGTTTTGTCTATAGAGCACCTCATTCTGATTTTAATGTTTCAATCAATTTTTTTAATATATAGCCGTTAGAACAACGATTTACGCAAATCAAATTAAAATTTTCATATAAATTACTAAATAATGTGATTAATTGTCCTGAATTACTGAAAAATATACATTTTTAAATAAATTCAATAAACCAATAATATTTTAATTTATTTTACAAAAAAGTTTCAACTATACAAAGTATATACAAAAATTCTTCAACTATTATCTTAATGTTTGCAAGTAACTGTTAGGAAATAAGAATATTGGTGTTTTTAGAAAGTATTTAAATATTTTTATGAAAAATTTTTGCTTTTATAAATTTAGATACATTTTATGATATCAATACCTATTTGTTAAAAAATATTATTATTTTTGATCATGTAGACATATTGTTCAAAAAAGTTGGTACTAAATATTTAGTATGCACTATCTAGCCATAAATGCAAGGTAACCATGGAATTGACCATTATTCAATTGTGACTCAATTAGCGATTAATTATACAAAAATATAATTAGATTTTTATCGCCCACGAGGCTGTGAAAATTAAATCCCAAATTTGTATTTAAAAAATCTTTACTTGTACAATTCTGCGTTTTCCTATAATATTTTGTTTATATTTAATTATATTACTTAATCAGTGCGTCATTGATATTTCTTTACAGATTCCTAAAATAAACAATTTAAACATTTCATGTAGGTACCTACATCTGTATGGGTTAAAATTTTAAAATTAATCTTCTTAATCTTTTGTCTGATTAGCCAACATAATTATTTTAGCATTTAGCAATCTTCTTAGTACTTATATGATCTGGATCTGCTTCATGCGATCTAACTCTATAAGAATATAATTCACGAAGTATATTTTTTTATAGTTAAAATGTTACAATGATAAAATAATATAATATTCAAATTGTAGTATTGCCAGTATTGGACTTTTGTAAATTCTTCTTCTTATTTTCGTATTATTACAATTCACCTTGATGTATAGATATTTTAATTTTACTATAAACTATAGTTAACTTAAGTAGATAATAATCTCTACACGCAATCTTAATTTAACCAATAACCATATAAGTATAGTATATATTATATTTATACGATGCATCAGAATAAAAATATTTAAAAAAAAAAAATAATAATGACATTTTTTTATTTATGGTTTTGCAGTTGAGCAGCGATATATTTGATATAGGTGATAGATATTGATTGGGAATGATTTGTTAGACGGAAACAACACATGCTATAGTATAGTGTCCTCTAGGCTCTAATTATTTGGGCGATTGAGTCTTGAGTCTAGAAGATAATATGAATTGATTCAAGTAGTGCGCGGAGTAGAGTGGTACGGGGTCACCCCGCAAAATGTTTGTCCACTACTCCGCTTCTAAACTTCAAATAAGTATAACTCATAAACTACTCACCTTAAATTCGAATGTTTTGTATCAAAATACTCAGAAAATTATTTTGCTTTGGAATATGAAATTAAAACACTATGTTGTCATTCAAAAAAGTAAAAAACTTAAAAAATTATAAGGATAAAAAATATTTAAAAATATAATTTTTTAATAAAAACATTGTTTTTTTAACAATTTGAAACTATGTAAAAAAATATTTTCAAAAACATGAATACTTTCTGAAATGATGAGTGTTGTTTGATAAAAGAATTACCCTGTATAGTATAGTAGGTTTTATATTCAATTAAAATGTGGTTGATAGTGAAACGTACTCAGGTAGGTACTCCTCATGTGGTATTTTTAAGGGGATCTTCTCTTGTAAAAAACCATAGGAGCTTTGTGTGCTCAATAATAAGACGAGTGAGAAATATTTTACCCGCATCGAAAGTACCTCCGTTTCGTTAATAAATGTCATTGAGGTAGCGTGGCCGAGCGGTCTAAGGCGCTGGTTTAAGGCACCAGTCTCCTCGGAGGCGTGGGTTCGAATCCCACCGCTGCCACATGAATTTTTTATGTTCGTCATCAACAAATTGAAAAATAATAAACTTAATATTGGCAATTGTCTGTAGATAGTAAAGACGAAGACCTATCTGGACTGAATCGGGTCAAACATTTTATTTGGTAATCAATCCGGGCCGAGCCGAAGTTAAGTTTATATTTACCTAGATATAATCTATAATAGATTCATGGTATTATTATTATTATTTTATACAAACATTTTGGTAAAAATGCGATAACTTGATAGTTATGAATTTAGGGCCCAGATTTATGTGACAAAAATCTATAAAATATGCAGTTTCATACTATAAATATGCAAAATAATTTTTTTTACAAATTAACAAACTATAAGCTTTTGAGTAAAAATTTTACATAATCTAAATACATTATGTAAAAAAATTTGCTAAAATTTATTAATAAAAAACACATACATGTACACACAATGTAAACACTTACATTGTGTAAGTACATAAAAATATTATAAATTAAGTAAAGTATTATATAAAATTAGTGCCTATTTTAAAATTCTGAATAACCAATAAAATTATTTTTATAAAATTCAAAAATTTTGTTTAAAAGTATTAGGTATACGTATACTTACTATTTAAATTAAATTATTATTTTGAGACGAGTACCAGCATGAAGTAATAAATATCGATTTTAAGGTTTTGAATTAAAAGCATCTACGACTATCTCGGAACATACTTTTGTACTTAGAAACTTCTTTCTACGTCACAAGATACAATTGGTGCATATTTAAAACTAGATAGATCTTTAACTGAAAGTTCACACATTTATAAATTTATTGCAAGAAAATCCAATATTGTTCGATAACTTATCGATGTACATTATAATGGATTACTTACGATCGACAGTAGATATTTTTACAGACGTAAAATCTACGAATTGTAGAATATGCAACATTTATGCAACTATAAAGAAATATGCATTTTCGTTCAAATATGCAAAAAAAAACTAACCATAGAATCTACACATTACAAAACGTCGACATTTATAATCAAAATTATTCTATAGGTGAATTATAGAAAAATATGCATTTGCATATAAATCAGGGCCCTAGTTATGATATATGAACTTATGTGTTTTGATTATACCAATCCGGCTTCCTGTTTATTTTAAACAACAGATAATATTATATTTAATATTTATGTTTAAAACTTACCGTGTTAAATAGATAACAACTGCAATTAAATCTGCTTATTTTTATAGTTTCTACTGTTTCTAGGCTAGATAATAATTTATTAATTACCAAACAATTTTTCTCGTATTATTTGTATTATCGAATTATAATCTACATTTTTATGAATTTGTGAAGTTATCATTTTACTTATAGGGTAGGCGACATAGGCCTATGGCGGAAATTTTCAGAGATGGTATTTAACATGTTTGTAAAAAAAATATTTTATGTAGTATTTATATTATGTAAGCGGTGGCAAAACTCAACTTTGCCTAGATGTGTTTAAACAATTGAGCCGGGCCAGTGTCTACTGAGTAAATTATGGCTATTTTAAAATGTTTAATTAATCGAAAATTGTATTAAATTATTAATTTGAATTGAATACATTTAACAAATTAAATTAGAATTTAGAATAACACCATTTAAATAAAATCTTTTAAAAGTAATTATTTATTAATTTATTTATTTTTATTTATTTATTTATTCGTATGACTTTAAAATGAGCAGTAACATATTTAGCACAAGAAATTTCCTAGTTAGATGTCTAACTGGATAAATTAGATTAAATTATTATTATAATATCTATAACTAAATGAACATTTTTTGGGACAAAATGCCCTAATAGAGTAAATAACATGCAAGCAAAACAAAACAAATATCACAGTCAGTATCACATTAAATTAAATTATGTTAAGTTTAAATATCTATGTCTAAATGATCTAGCCAGACTACTGCCTCAGGGGTCACTTTGACGAAGTCATCCAGGTCACCATCGTATTTTCTTAATTGGCAATCCAAAATTAGGTGTTGCATTGACTGTATGGTTGCACCACAGTCGCATTCCGGGCTATATCTAAACTTCCATTTATGCATGAGTTCATTGCATCTTCCTTGTCCCGTACGTATTCTATTAAGTCTAACCCAGGTTTTTCTTGGAAGGTCCATGCCTAAAACTGGGGTGCGTACGTTATCTATTTCGATTCCTCCGGCCCTCTCTTGCTGCCATTCAGCTTGCCACGCATCAGGAGTATTTTCCCTCATCTCGGTAATGATTCGAGCTCTAAATAAGAATGGTTTTCGAGACTTGAGCCTCGGGTTTATAATTCCGTCTTCGTGTATTGGCAACTCCGGGTATTTATCGATTTTGTCTTTTTCTTTTAGCACACTGTTTTGTCTCCTTATGTGTGGAGGTTCTATGCTGGCCAGGTAGGGTAACCATTGTTTATTTGTGCTCAAGACTGTACCTGAAATTGTGCGCAACACCTTTCTTAGTTGGATGTCTACCACCTCTGTGTGAGCGCTTCCTGCCCACACTGGGGCACAGTACTCTGCGACCGAGTAAGCCAAGGCTAGGGAGGAAGTCCGCAGGGTGTGTGTAGCAGCTCCCCATGTAGTGCCAGCTAATTTGTTGATGAGCCCAATTCTAGTTTTAAGTTTTGCTGATACTTTATTTATAATATTATATATCAGTATATCATAATTTTTTTTTAAGGAATATTCATATATCTAATAAAAGTCTTCTTAAAACGAAATGTCTGAAACTCAGTTACCTATCAGTTAAAGCTATACGATTTTTTCACTATACCTAAATATTTAAAATAATAATTTTCATATTTTTGTTTAACACAAAGTATTATTGTACATTTTAATTAGCTGAAAAAATTAAATCTAATCATTTTAGAAAACATTTTTTAGTGTTTTTTGTCATTATTATTAATAAAGTACCTACTTCTCGTTGTTTGTACTAATATAAACACATTGCATACAGAAAAAATAATATAAAATACGATATGATTGAGACACAAAGGAATTATTAACATGTGTTCTATACATTTTGCTTATAAATTAAGTTGTATAATATTTTAGGTACTGACTACTGACTTATGAATAATCTTCAAATACTTCAGCAACATTGGAATGTTTTCATATTTCAGTATAGATATACCTATTTGGCTATTTCACTCAATAGCTTAATACTTTTTGAATAATTATTTTCTTTCACGTGTTAATCAGTCAATCGCAGTCGCATAGATGATAAAATAACCATTCTATATTTCTGTTCATATGTTTTGCAATGTTCGTGTCCTGGAAGGGTTTCCAAGTTTTTTATTTGTTAGGTGAATGTGAGTTAAATTTTAGTGTGACACTAATCATTTGATCCATCTGCAGTAATAGTATATTCCCTCTTACAAGCATCGACCAGGAAAATTTCTATGTTTTAAGTGATTTATATATTTACATATTTTAAACTGGGTAATTATTCATATACTGGCTAAAAATTATACAAAAGCATAACAAATATTTGATAACTGTGAATTTAAATGTTGAATAAAGTAATAACCACTACTTAAAAATTATTAATTTAAATTTAAATATTATTAGGGACGTAACCGTTTTCTTCCAAAATGACCCTCGCCTTTATCACCGTGACTGTTTTCTGCCAAAAAACAAATTAATTATTTAAGATAGTTTTTAAGAACCCATTATATCAGTTATATCACACGTTATTTATTTATTTTTATTGAAAAAATCAAACATAAATTAGTAAATTATAGATTTGATACTACGATTAGTTACAGATTTGATTAACTTACCATCTATAAGCTTATGTAGCTTATGGTGGAAATAGAGTTATGATTACTAATTACTATATATTAATTTATTATTATTATATCACTGCGGCGTTATCCACAAATAATTAACAGGTTATTGATCGATATCAGTCTGCACCTGTCAGTTGAAACCGCGGTCTGCGACAACGTAAACAAAAAATTCAAAAACATTTTCTATAATGTCGGAAAATATTGAAGTGATATCAAGTAACCGTGGTCATATTATGCTAATATATAAAATATATGTTTAATAAATACAGTGTATACTTCAAAAAATGGTATTACTCCATGGAAGTGCTACAAATAAACAGTACGCTAAGATGTTTACAAAAAATATTTAAAAGTAAAATAAGATATAGATAATAATTTATATCAATGTCTGTAAAACAAGACGGGGCGTGTACATTGTAATCATTACTAGTTGACAGATTTAGATTCAGAGGTTCTAAAAAAAAAAAAAAACATTATTAATTTTTATTAATTTTTTTTGGTAGAAATCGGAATATAACTTTTCGCGGAAAACAGTCGTGATGATAGTGGGCGAGAGTCATTTCGGTGAAAAATGAAAATTCTCATTATTAGGTGGGTATACTTACAAATAAATACTTGAACTTATAATTCATTAGTTATAGGAATACAAAATCAAACTTAAATTTCGAAGTTTATTTGCTTATCTCACCTTGACGGATATAGTTGTGTATTTTTTTTTATATTAAATTTATAATCAAAATAACATTTTCTGAGTATTCTTTCTGCATAATAAAGTGAAATAACATAAAAAAAAAATATTTTGGTACCTAACTCTAAAACATCAAAGTAAATTTGAAGAAATTATAAATTAACAAAGGTTTAATTAACGAATAATAATTACATAATAATATTATAATTTGTAAATACATTAAGAATAGCACAATTATACTAATTTAGTATTAGATTCATTGTTTTGATGATAATACAGTCACTTAAACAGTTAAATATACCTATATTATATCAATCATGTATTATATTATAATATAAAAACTTATTATATAATTATTAATTTCTATGACGTAAGTGTGAGAAACTAAACAGTTAAATACTTCAATATAAAAAATAAATTATTTAAGTTACTATAACTTTTAATTAGGTACAAAAGAAAAACAATTATTTTTATTTTTATCTATGTAGAACAAATTTTTTGAATTCTAATGTGAATATTTGATTTTATCGTCGTAGTTTGTATATAGCTATAGTGCATATGATAATATAATAATAATATATTATAAAGTATACCTATATATTTTTATTTAAATTTGGTTATTATTATTATTATTAATAAATTGCGTATTACAAAAAATTATACGATTTATACGCGTTTTATTTATAGCAATGAATAATACCTACTTTATAGTGTAACGATTGTCATCAAAAACATAAGTCTTCTAACGAAACTATTTTATGTACATTATTTAGGTCTAATATGTATCTACTGTATGTCTGTATATTTAAATCAGAATTTTTGAAAACTATTGTGAAATTAGATACGTCATAGGTATACTGTCTATAGTCTATACATATATAATATTGTGCATAAATCTCTAAATTTATTTGGTAATATATCGTATTATGTAATTGTATGATCTAAAATACAAAGCAGGGGTAGGGAACCTTTTTACCGACACGGGCCATAATTTTTTTCAGTTTTTCATTGAGGGCCGCATACAAAAATAAAATATTAAAAAATATAATTTATTATATATATATATTACGATATATACATTATATACGATTAGATTACGTTATTGCTCATTGCATATAGCATGAGATGCGCACATCGTTATATTTAAGTCATGATTGATTTAATTTATAACAATTTAAGATATAAAATTGAAACTTTAAACACCATGAAATATATTTGGTGGGCCGCAGCAAAAAGTTACGAGGGCCGCGGGTTGCCGGTGCCTGATCTAAAGAATAGACTATTGACATTTCCTATTTTTGGTTGCAACGATCAAAAACGATAAACGCATATGGTAAATCCATATTTTTCTATATGACATACATCATTTTGTATACTGAATTTTTGTGAATTAATTTTTTAATTCCACACTTTTGTCATCGAACAGCTAGGTTTTTCAATGAATATTCTATAATATAGTATATGTTGTGGTGATTTTAAAGATATATTTTTATATTTTATATACTTATACATAATATGAATATACCATATGCGATAAGCCTACAACGTAATGTATTCGTAGTGATCATCACTTATACTAGTCTGATCATTTAAAACTTTAAAAGTTATAAATCTATAATATATTAATAGTTAATACATATTAGACAAAATGAGTTGGAATCAGTTTTGTACACAAAAGTTACCATACACAATAAATATATTCTGTCCACACAGAATATATTACACATTTACATGTATGCACAACATACAATTATAGATTCATACAATAGAAACGTATTAAAAGGTAGGTATCTAATTTTACGAGTTAATTCATATATAATCAACAATAAATAATAATAATCGTAATATACTAATATGTGTAAACATATAATATATTGTACACTTATACACTAATTACTCAAGTTTATAAATATTATAATTATGTATTACAATTATTATATCTTAACGAATATTAAGATATTAGACAAAAATCATTATACGTAATTCAAAAAATTGTTTTTTATTCGCGGACAAGGCGTATTTAGGAATTTTTCACGAAAAGGTGCAGCTAATTTTCAAAATACATTTAAGTGAGGGCTCCTTCGCCCCCCTTAACCGTCAGCTTCATACTGAAATAGAAATTCAATTTGTTACAATCCATTAAAAAAAAACACCATTTTGATGTTGATAATTATTAGTTTTTAATCAAATAAAACAACATTTATAATACAAAATCTAATCTCCTAAAACTTAATGCTAATCATTGTTGTTTTTATTCACATCTTGATGAATAGACATTTTAACCTCGTCTACATAATAATAAAATTAAAAATACAGTTATAAGTTTTGTATTCTATATTACCAAAATAATTAAAAGATAACTTCAATCATTGTTGATCTTAGATGTTTTTTCAACTTTGAAAAGACCGAAAAACATCATTCCGGCGTTGCTGTTGACACTAGTAACATGCAAATGAATTTAATTAAAGAATTTATATTTGAAAAAATAATATAAAATAATAATAATAATAATAATAATATCTATAATCATCACCACACATCTGATACTGTTCAATACCACACGTTCACACACATTTATTCTATTGTTAAAAAAGGAAATTTGAAAGGTCGATAGTTCAAAACCGCACACATTTGATTGATAATTAAAAATTAAACAGTAAAATCATAAAATTGTTTTTCACCTGGACAAATAGCCATAATCTTAATAAACACGTTAGGAATGAAATGTGATGGCAAATAAGGCAACCAAAAAGTTTTAACCATAATCCAGATTGTGAATTTTTATCATTGTTGTTTTTTTTTCATATATTGGAATAGAACTGATTTTTCTGTATAATCTCGAAAGTTTAATTGTTTTGATTTGTTGATCTTGATTAAATATTATAATTAACTGGTGTACGGTAATACTAAACAATTTTATTATTTTTAATAAATGTATACGTTATTAATATATTATATCAATGTGTAATGTGTATGGTATTGAACGGATTGATTTGGAGAAAATATACGTGACTAAAATATAATCAGTAATCACAGTATAAAAGATATTATACAGAACACAATATTTAATACCGGTTTTATATTAACGTAGATAAATCAATAGCTTGTAGTGGGCCAACAACTGGTTGTCGAAAACACAGGTCGTGTCGAAATTAAAAGTGTCAAAATATTACTAAGTGTCGTTTATTATTTTAATTGAAAATATTCTATGTTCAAATGACTAAATTCTGATGTAGACTGACGTGCAGGTACTTGCGCTAACTCTGGTAAATCACGTCAATCGAAGTCCTTTTCAAGGCCCCCTAATATAGTCAGTGTCACCCGACCTACTACTCATGTCCCTTCTGGTCTATTTCTAAGTACGTCATTTGTTCTCACACTATTGTGCATTTCAAGATACACGTGCGATGATAAATTCCAATATGACGTCCGGTGGCGATCTGCCCACGCACAGGTGGTCAACCGCAATCACTGAGTTCGAGTTCCCGGACTTTATAAATTATAATGTGATTAAATATATTATGTTTACAATATAAAATTGCAGGCTTATGGTTGGGTTGGATTAATGCACCGCTGGATTTGTTCATCTCCCAGTCCTGAGAGTTAAAGTCAAAAGTGGTTTTTATTATTATTGTTTTTGGACCTGACACATTACCGTTTCGGTACGATGGCTACCCTCCTCACATTATTCGGTGGTATGTTTATTTCTACGTCGTAGTAATCTAATTGTTATATTATTCTAATATATCGGTGATCGTTATCTTAATGTTTATGCCTACGTCGCAGTATCCTATATTATGTATTATGTTATTGGTATGGGACATCAGAGCACGTAGCAAGCTGTACCTTTAAAAACAGATTTATATGATTTAAAAATTGGGTTGTATGTTGGTTGATATAATCGTCTATATATGGGCATGTACCGTTTCCGCCAAAATTTGAAATGACCGATTCCGCCATCGCCCGTTTCCGCCAATTTAAAAAAAGGTTCGATTCCCGATTCCGCCAATTTACCTGCTATGGTAAAATTATTATAATATATTCCATATTTTTGGTAAAAATATGTTTTAATTAATTTGAGTTAACTGAAACTACGTTCACATGATACAGTACAAGGCAATGTTAGATACAAACGAGAAATCCTCTTGTAAATTGCCTTGTACTGTATCATGTGAACGTAGTTTCAGTTAACTCAAATTAATTAAAACATATTTTTACCAAAAATATGGAATATATTATAATAATTTTACCATAGCAGGTAAATTGGCGGAAACGGGAATCGAACCTTTTTTTAAATTGGCGGAAACGGGCGATGGCGGAATCGGTCATTTCAAATTTTGGCGGAAACGGGTAATTCCCCTATATATTGACATAAACACTATCGTTCTATAATAATAACTTTTATAGAAAAAACTCAAAGATTGCATATTGTTATGCATATACCGTGTGTTCAATTTTAAAGGTAACAGGAAATATTTCGATCGTGTGACCTTGAATTTGATTCGGGGTTTTTATACTGCATATAGGACTAATAAATACATATTTTTTTAATAAATTCAAATTTTTAATTTTTTTTTATCAGCGCATGCGCAGTAAAATAAAAATTTCTTAAATAGCAACCACTATTTTGGAGACCGGATTTCGATTTCTTTATTTTTTCCGTCAATACCCAAACGGCTCCCATCTATTGTTTATTATTCCCAAACGGCTCCCGTCAAAAAAAGTTTTACGAACAGGTCAATACCCAAACGGCTCCCGTCGAAAAAGGTTTTACGAACAGGTAAATTTCCAAACGGCTCCCGTCGAAAAAAGTCGAACACGATTTTACAATATTTTTATATTTTTTTTTTATGTTTTGTAACTGTATATAGTTTTTGTATACCGAAATTAATTATAGGTATATATGTTACGGCCAAAGTGGAAATTTCTTATAAAGTATAAATAGTTTATGCTACGTCTATCATAATCGCCAAAGCTTGTGTGTATTATTTCGTCGTGTATACATGACTCGTATATCATTGATATCTAATCTATAGCATATGTATTCATGGCTAATTGGAAATATCAACCGATTATTTTTCGATTTTCATCAAATAAAATAACTACCATAGATTATATAAAAAAAATTGTGCATCAAAAATTTACTTATTCTATAATTTTTTTTTATATTTTTTTACATCTATTTTTTTTTATATTTTTATTTATACATTTTTGTCTATTTTTCAAAACTTTTTTACATTTATTCACGGAATATAATTTTTATAATTTAACCTTAAAAAACAACAACACATTTTTTACCACACCTCTTTAGAGCAGTCCTAAGTCTGTATGAAGTGGGAAGGATTTGTATTGTAAAAAACAGGATACTACCCGGATTTTACCTGATAGTAAAACTTTTTTCGATGGGAGCCGTTTGGGTATTGACCTGTTCGTAAAACCTTTTTCGACAGGAGCCGTTTGGGAATTGACCTTTTTGAAAACGGGAGCCGTTTAGGAAAATCGGGAGCCGAATGGGCTATGCCCATTTTTTCTGAACAACTTTGATCTTTACAGTTTGTTGATATCTTCAAAATTGCCATTTTTATGACGGTCGGAAGTTTTAAAATAGTTAATTCGTAAAGATCGCATTTTTCAACCGTCTATTTTAATTTATAGGTATTTATAGGTATTATTATACCTATATTTATACTATACTATACCTTACTATACTTTACTATACCTATTATTAAATAATTTAAGTAAATTGTTATAATAATACCTATAAATACCTATAAATTAAGATAGACCGTTGAAAAATGCGATATTTACGAATTAATTATTTTAAAACTTCCGACCATCATAAAAATGGCAATTTTGAAGATATCAACAAACTGTAAAGATCAAAGTTGTTCAGAAAAAATAAAGAAATCGAAATCCGGTCTCCAAAATAGTGGTTGCTATTTAAGAAATTTTTATTTTACTGCGCATGCGCTGATAAAAAAAAATTAAAAATTTGAATTTATTAAAAAAATATGTATTTATTAGTCCTATATGCAGTATAAAAACCCCGAATCAAATTCAAGGTCACACGATCGAAATATTTCCTGTTACCTTTAAAATTGAACACACGGTATATATTTTTTTTTTGTTAGTTTTACGTCAATAATATTTGCTAAATTTTATTAAAATATTCAAAATTAGTTACACATGATTATACTCAAGATTGCATTACTTCAAAACTCAAATTACATACTTATACTTTTATTATAAGTAGCATCCATGGATGATAATCATGATAAAAAATTTTCTTCTTGATTACCTATGTGAGAAAATTAAATTTTATAAAATTACAGATTACAGCTTATATTAGCACAAAATATATTAGATTCTTAGATAAGAATTAATGAGGTCAGTGGGGGTCCGAATCCCATGCTCTCCCTTCCTTGTAAATACTCCACTAATCACAGACCATTATAACTATCAAAAAATATACAACGAATGATCAAAGTTGAAAACAATAAGGCGAATTGATTCCACACAATATCGAAATGTCGAAAAATTACTTTTAAAATGTGTTTAAGAATGTATGAATATTGAATATATCAATACATTTTATGAAAAAAGCATGTAAAATTGTGTAATAATAATAAACTAAACATGTTTTTATTAATACGATATTGATTATCTTTGTAGAAATAATCATATAAAGTTTGAACCAAGACTCAAAACCACCTTTCTAACCCGTCTAACGTCTTGAATCAGTTTTAGATCCACTTATACTACTACAATATCAATATCAAAATCTTATCCATATGAACAGTAGAGTCTATTCGCTGTCTCGAAAACAAAATAATAGCATTCTATAATAATTATCTGTTTATCTCATCCCATTAAACTCAAAGCAAGGTTTTTAATTATTATATTTTTAATTTACTTTATTTTAATTATCGACCTATTATTATAATGTATATGTTTATTTAATTGTAATTAAATTATAATTGTTGTTATAATATCTGTATTTGTTCGTAATTGTTGAACTATTTTAATTGTTGCATATTATGTGCAGGAAGCTCTTATTTAAAATATATATATAAGTTAGGTATAAGAAATAACATCAAAAATCTTAGTACAACATTACTATTATATACTTTTATAATTCTTTTTATTCAATTTATAAATATCACATGACTAGCACAGCAGTGAGTTTTTATTGAAGAATATTAAATATTAAATAACCAGTGTACTCTTATAATAAATAATATTTAAATAATAATTCACAAATAAAAAATGATCGTGGTTTAACAAAAAAAAAACGTATTGTTAGGATCAATTTAACTTTTTGTAATAAAGTGATAAGACATCCAGACATTATACTTGTATTATACTGACGTATCAATATATTATGCTTTTAATAGTCATAAAACTTTATAAAAATTTAATCTATAATTTTATAAATAATGGTTGATCAAAAAGTTTTATACATTTATCTAAGCTAATTTGGTATTATATTAATACGTTTTTAGGCTATAAGTACTAGGATTTAAAATTTTAAAAGCCATAATTTTATTATCACTAATTATTCTGTTTCATACACACCGAATGAAAAATTATTGCTTATGTCATACGCCTGTAACGGATATAAATAATAGTTAAGTATAACCAATGACATAATTATTAGAATTATAACTTTTCACATATTTTAAAATGCAGTTGTGTTTAGTTTAATATATAATATAATAAATTATTAATTTTATAAATGCCATAAAAAAAAATCTTATATTTAAGTTTATGATCCGGGCGTATTGAATGTCATTGACCAATTTATAAAATGTATGTACCACTTACGACAAGCGTAATGTATTTTACTATGAAACATATTTTTACATAATTATATATTATACGAAGAAAGGACGAGAACAGACAAAACCTCAGGTTCTCAGATATATCCTGGTAAAACGGGAACTTCCTTCGATATTTGGGCAAAACGTTATACTTTTTTACTTTTTTGTCCTGGCCAATCTATACTCTGTCCAACGAGAGATATACGATAGATTATACGCATCCTCGTGTGACACACTGCCATAGTGAAACCGGTCTCGATAGTAGGGTGTCGCGTAAAGATGCAGATGATCCAACTTTTGTTGAACGGGTTAGGTTGTCCTCTCACTGAACAGAGCATTATAGTTATGATTAACATAATTTAGACAAAACCATACCAACTATACATTTGAATATTTCACAGAATTATAAAATAATGCATTATAATATTATTTTAATGCAAATAATTTTTTTTTTTCATACGATGTATAAAATCTATACCGTTCGAATAAATTTATGTGAAGAGAGATAGAATAAATGATTTTCTTGAATAATAAGTCACCCACTAGTTACTCTTTTTTTGAGGATTATTAAAGAGAAGAAAAAATTGAGTAAATTACAGTAAAAGATTTCTGTATCACCTCCTTTTCAGTCGACAATAATGAGGACTGAGGATTATCGGGAAGCGTTAAGGTATTTATGTTACTGATTAGAGCAGTGGTTATCAATCTTTTTAGGACCACGAATACCAAATTTTTTCTCTGAAAATCTATCATGACATATGGTTTAACTTTTATAGGATCAATAAGTAGTATTTCTACAAATATATATAGTAAAACAATTTTTCACGACCCACAGTTTGAGAAACACTGGATTAGAGGGTTATTATTATGATTTGCTAGACGTGAAAATAATCGCTTATAATATAATAAAGATTCATATAATTAGTTTATAAATTTCTTTATAGTTTTAGATTTTGAACGGAGTGATGAATGTATTGATTTTACAATGATGTGTTTTTTTTTTTTTTTTTTGTTTTTTTTTGTGTCTGTGTACAGCATAACTAGTCGAAATAATGCTTCAATTTAGAACTTTGGGGGTGGTTTCCGATGGCAAATTGGATATCCTTGGTGCATTATAGAGGTGAAAAGTAAACATTTTCCAACAGTTTTCAAAAAAATCGAGAAAAACAAAAAAAAAATGACAGAAAAACGGGAATTTTTACGCAAAACCAGTTTTCGGCAAAATCGAATTTTTTATTTTGCTATAACTCAAAAACTAATCGATGTAAACACTTGAAATTTTCACCAAATGTTTATATTAGCGTTCTCCATACACAGTTAAATTTTCAAAGAATTTAGACTTTTTTTGAGCTATTTATTGACAATTGAAATTTTTAATTTTTTTTAGTATTTTTTTTTAAAATAACAATAAAAATTTTTTGGCCTGCCAGAAAATCTTAAAAATTTAATGCAAGGTTTCTTATAAGTTGTTCTTAAAGTGATAAAAAAAAATCCGAAATCGTTAGTCACAATTTTTTTTTATAAGTGCTTAAAGTTCGAATTTATACGAAATATGTCAAAATTGCGAAAATTTGCAAGTAATTTTGTAGTTGAAAAATCGTAAAATTTTTTTCTTTTATAACTAAGTTTTGAAAATTTTGTACAAGGTTTTCCATACATTTTTCTTCAAATATCTGTAAAAAAAACTCTACCTGATTCAGACAAAAAATTTTTATGAGTGTTTGAAATTTAAATTTTTACAAAACTGCGTTAAATAACGGTTTAGCCTCAAACGATTTTTTATATTTGTTGTTATTCAAACAGTATAAGTCGTAAATACTTGAACATTTTACCAGTTATTTAGATTGCCATTTTCTTTACGTGATTTGATTTTCAAAACATTTTGACTTTTTTTGAGCTATTTATAGACAATTGAAATTTTCAATTTTTTTTTATTTTTTTTTTATAAATGTTGATAAAAAAAATTTAGCTGGGACAAATTACTTGAAAATTTAATTGAAGGGTCCACACAACTTTTTCTAACTCTCATTCAAAAATTATAAAAATACATAGGCACAATTTTTTTTTATTAGCATTTGAAGTTCAAATATTGACAAAAATTCGTCAAAATAATGAATATTTTTCACTATTTGGTAGTTAAAAATTTATAAATATTTTTCTATCAAAAGCTAAGAATTGAAAATTTAATACTATGCTGTCCATAAGTTAAGCTTAGAATAATTATAAAAAAGTTTGAGGATTGTTCAATTTAAAAAATTTTACGTGTGTTTAAAGTTTTAATTTTAATTTGAAATCAAAAATACACGTGTAAAATAACTTTTTACTAACAAATAATTTTCGATTTTTGTTATTTTTAAAAAATTACTTGACTAATTCCTCTTACTTTATCTTGAAAATTTTATACTTAAATGTTTGAATTTGTTTCAAAACAGAATATATGATAGGTATAATTTAAATATAATATATCCTAGACTAACAAATCATCTCTGTTCAGATTCGTTTTTCGTATACAATGATACCTATCATTGCATTCAAATTTAACCTTCCCTAGTCCTAGGTCCATCCCACCACCTAATGTACAGCAGAGCGATACCCACTTACCCGCTTTTTGTACATTTGATTTAATTTTACTTGTATTCATTCGAGCTTCATACGGTGTACACTTAATTGTTCTATGTTTTGTATGATTATAATTATAAATAATTTTTGATATTGTATTATACCAATTCCATGTACCTGTCGCAGTAAAATGTTTATATATTAATATATAGATATTATATATAGATATAATATATTAATATTTTTAAGTGTTCGTATAACACGTTCACCAATTGAACATTTGATAACGCTATACGAACTGTTATGTTTAATTTTATATTTTTTCATTAAATCTTGAAATTGATTATTATAAAATTCTGTACCATTATCTGTTTGTAATAATTTTGGATTAGCTTGTTTTAATATATTAAGCATACCTTTTGTACATCCTTTTCCTGTTTTATTTGTCAATGATTCTACCCATACATATTTTGTGTATGTATCTATAACAACTATTTAATATTTATAGCTCTAAGCCTCAGCCGCCACCAACTGAAAAAGTAACAATAAATATCACTATAAACAATTACAATAAATGTGATGGTCCAACAAAAACGGGTAAGTCATTTTGCCTTAAAATAAAATAATTCACTTATTGGTTCTATTTATGACGCAGAAATTAATGAAAATAGTGAAACCGGTAAGGTGAAGTACGTATTTAATTTTCTTTTTTTGTCAAATTAATTAAAGGACTTGTAATTTTTGCGAAATCTTTAATGTATTTTCTGTAATAACTATAGTGAGCCCAACAAAAGAAAAGAGAAGGAAAATGAAGAAACTGTCGAAGATAAAGCAAATAAAACTTAAAATTATTAATCAGTGTTGTAAAGACGTAGTTGAGTAAAAGTATTCAAATACTTTTTTCCGTATTGAATACTTTTTTAAATACTTTTTATTTTAAAGTATGTTATTGGTATTTGAATTACTTTTTTTTACTATTAAATAATATTTTATTGAATACTTTTTTTCGTTGACATCGCCTACCAAATTTATAAAGTATTAATCAGTGTTGTAAAGTAGTTGAGTAAAAGTATTTGAGTAAAAGTATTCAAATTAAAATTCAATTTTGTGTCGAAAAATACACCTAAATCATTTATTAAATATTATTTTATATTATTTATTTATTTATTTCATAGATCATGTCCAGCAATAAAATCATCGCCACTTTATTAAATACAGCAACCAGTATCCTTACAGTAGTAAAATTGAGTCAGGAAATTTTCTGCTAAATATGTAAACATTCAATTGAATAAATTAGTCATAAATCATAATTTATTAAGCTACTTTCATGATATATTTATTTATATATGTATATTTTTTTAAATTAAATATTATACATGTACACATTTTTTTTTCTTAATTTTTAAAATTAAGTAGTCATTATACATAATACTAGTTACTACCATTCAATTTGGTATAATACACAATAATATTCATAAAAAATATGAAATATTCAAATGTATTAGATGCTAGTGATGCTACAGTTAGGTTATAATATTAATCACAACTATATTTTCTTATAGGCCAAATTTAAAATATTACTTTTCCTAAGTACCATAGACAATTCGAATTTTTCCAGGGAATTTTTAAATTTTGCCCGATTTTGAGTCACTATATATATAATGTATATAGTAAGTTTAAGTTGGCTTAAACATAATTTTAATTTGAAAACCATAAATATTATAATATGTGCTCGAGTACGTTCTAAATCTAAATTATAGGCTCAACAAGTGGCGGTCAAACATGATGGGGTGAGGGGGATAGATTCCCCCAATGACTTTTTTCTTCAATATTTATAACAATTAAATTTATGTTTATCGTACTATAATGTTAATGTATTAAATTTTGTTTTATTTTTTACGCCCCCCACCCCCAAATGACAAAGTAATTTGACCGCCACTGGTCTCAACCTATGATATGATATTCTAATATAATATTAATTATTAACATCTTATATTTAATTTAAATTGACAGTATATATGTTATAATAAATTCATAGATTAGTGTTAACTATTAAGGTTGTCGAGTCAGTAAAATTAAACCTTTTTAACATCGAATGTTGAATATTCAAGGTTACAAAAAACTATAACTAACGTTATATAATATTGTATACATTTTTTTTCAATATTTCGTCATCATACCACGGTCACTCCATCTAGTTTGAGCATATTTTTGTATAAAGAGCGTGGATGATATAATAATTTTGGAATGAGTAGATACTTGTCATCCATATAACTATTAAACTGTGCATATTATAAATAGCAGATATATATAGCTGGAAAGAAAAATTTCCTGAGACATCAGAAATATCAATAAGGGAAATGCGAGAAAAAGCTGAAAAAAGTTTATAGTAGGTATACCATAATAAGTTCACTATTGCAAATTAAGTTATAGTTATAATCTTTTAGTATATTTTAAAAATGCTTATGTGTATAGAATACCTAAAATAATAGGTAATTGAACAAAAAAAATAAATAATTTAAAAATAAAATATAGAAGCGATTTAAATTATTTTTTAACATATACTCGTATATTTTATATTTTACTATATTCAATATATATAATATTATTTGTTATTTGTTACTTGGTACATATTTTTATTGACTGCATTATTATATATTTTTTATTTTTGAAAGTTTGAGTAAAGCTTTTTAATCGAATGACAACTCGAAA
Organism: Schizaphis graminum; assembly: GCA_020882235.1. NCBI lineage: Eukaryota > Metazoa > Arthropoda > Insecta > Hemiptera > Aphididae > Schizaphis > Schizaphis graminum. Next base: position 94,337,117 of record CM037032.1, read on the forward strand.
ACCCTCAATTGTCTGCCGGATTTGATCATATTGTATCATTTCGACCATATAATATTGTACTACAAAATTTTTGTAGATTGTACATCATTATTTATACTTTGCAAATATATTTTTTTTAATATATAATGCACGCGTAAATATAATACTGCGTTGGCTAATACAGAGACTAAAATAATCATTTTGGGTTATTTAATATATTCGTGAATGTAATATTCTATGGGTTCATTATACATACCGCATATTATATTCGTATTATTACTACTTATCATAAAATAAACGTTGGCGGTAGTGGATATTAAAAAAAAAAAAAAAACATTGAGAAACGCATATATACGACGAATAAATGAATTTTGAAGAAATCTAAAGTATAAATGTCCCAAAATCTTATATGCTTGAATCACGTTTATCATTCTCTCTGCTATAGCACATAGTTTATGATTTATTATTTATTCAGATTTCAGATACTTGGCATAAAAAACGATAAAACGACTACGTATTTTACGGTGTATAATAGTTATTAACCTATAACCTCTTATTTTTCTTTATTTCAATGTATTTATAATATTTTGGTAATATTTCTTACTCATCGTATTAAATACAGCGACACCTAACCTCTCCAAACCATCTTAACCTAACCAAGAACGGATAGTTTTTGTACGAGAAAACATTGATTTGCTGATTTGTTGTTCATCTACAATCTACAATCTACATCATCGCTCGCAAAACCTCTATCTCTGTCCTGTTCTTTTTTATACCTGTTCCTTATTTATATTAATTTTACAAAATGTGTTTGTTATCAGTATCACTAATGTGTCAGTTAATTTACTTCTTATTAGACTGATTATTATAAATTATTCATAGATACCATAATTTTCCATTGAATATGTTGATTGAATAATCTAGTATATGATATAATATAAGATAAGATATATAAAACAAGTATTAGATAGGTTAGTAGATTTTATAAAATTCAAATATTATTCTTAGGCATAATCTACTCAAAAAATATAAACAATAAAAATGTACTTCTTTAATTTATTTTAGTGCCTATTTACAGAAAATATTTTGTGGCAATGAACCCATTTAGTTATTTGAAATTTTAAGCCCAGCAGGTTAATATTAACAAAAATCAATTTAACATATTGAGATATCTAAATCATTTAATTACTAGGCACATAATGAACAATAATTGTTTTTAAAATCAAAATCTTTTTACTGAAATAGTGCTTCAGTGTTTTTTATAAACAACATCTTATAAAACTAATCTCTATAAAAAAGCCATTCATCCAAAAATAATATATATACCTTTTAGGGCTTTAGCCTCTACTGTCTGTGTCTCTGAACTTCGATGTATAACCATTGACGAATATCCATCGTCATAATATCGTATACATTTAGTCAAAACACTCAAAACGATGAGTTTAATTAATATTTAATAATTAATAATAATATGATATGATATACCATAATTATTGTACTCGTATTTATCTAGTTGTCCTGCATACAAATTGTAATAAATAAAAATGAATATAATTTAAACTTAAAAGATTACAAAAGAACGTCCAACAACATGTATTACTTTAACTATTGGGTTGAAGAAAAAACTCTATGATTAAACAATGGGCGCTGATACATAACATAAGCGATGATATATATAATTAAAAATTAATAAATTTGCATTCATTAAATTTACCCGGCTATACGGGCTGATATAATAGAATATAATAATTATCAATTAAACATATATTTTAAAGATATGTCTAAATATAATTATTCGTGAACAATAATAAAATTTTTAATCATGGATTTTGATTAATTTTAATAACTATATAGTCAAATTTAATTCATTTTTACATCAATAATATAACATCTAAATACTCTAATATTGACAAATTCAATGAATGTATACATACTGGAATTTATCAATTTTAAATTATAGATGTAATTTTTATACACTTTTATTCTCAATTACTTATAGAGTTTTTAGCACAACAATGACTACCAAGCCTATTATTTGAATATTTTGAATATGATATACTTAACTAATTTCGCTATGTTTGATAATTTTTTTTTTTACTCACTGATAATAATAATTTATTATAAAACGTAAAATTATCGGAATACACGGGATAACAATATCTATTCCTGTTGTATAGATAAAATTCTTGGTCGCATTATATAATTTTAGAAATAGAAATAACTTTGTGATTATTGTCTATAATACAATTATATTGTATGATTCGTCGACGACGTACTCCGTGCGCATGCATAATAAGGTAGGTACACATCATAACATTATGTCATTTAATTAACTTAAAATTAATTTATTAAATCTATTAGTTTGCTTATTGCATTTATTGCTAAATAAGATAAAAATTTACTTCTTGTCAGAAAAAATATACAACAATATTTTTTTAATTATTTTTTTGCATATTTGGTGATATTTCTAACTGTAAATATAAACATAAAATTTTCATTTTCTGATTTATTTAGATTTCTATAATATATATTTGACAATTTATCATTAACCTAAAACTTGATTAATTAAGTAGTATTTATTGCTTTACTATTTTGCATAGTGTAATACATATAAACATTTATTAAACACATGACCAAGACCAACGTCTTTATATTTAAAATATCGTATTTAATACCTACTAATTAAAACTTATTCATTTATTAAGTATACAGAAATATAACATTTAATACATAAAGTTTAAAAGTTTAAATTTATGTTTTTCTTATTTAAAATAAATAAAAGTGATTATGATTTATGAATTTCGATGTATATGTTTTTAATTTTTAATTTACTATTACGCACCATAATTTTCAATTACAAAAATGTGTTATTAAAAAATTCAAAAAAAATTTATATTATACTATTATTATAATATACGTATTTCCCATAGTTACATAATATTCGAAAGCATTCACTACAACTACAACAGGTACGGAATTATATTTATACACACGTACAATATATTATATAGTGCAACATGGAGCTGTATGGAGGAGGTAGGTTTTGTCCCAGTTCGCGGCGAGTCTGGCGGCGACATCGTACATAGAATGTCATACTATTATACTCGTAGGCATACGTCGCGGATCAGCAAAGACGCAATAAAAGGGTTATAAAACATATAACGAGATTCTTGGAGTCTCCGGACCACAATATGAGAGTATCTCTGGAGACAATGGCTCGGCGAGTGCAATACCTATTGCATAATATTACAATATATCGTCTACACCAAAAACATATACCATTATTACGCGTAAAAAATATGAGAAGGTATACCACGCCAGGTGTTCGAGACTCGATACTTATCACGCCGATTTGTTTATTGGTATACACGCATTTTTCCGACGAGTTTTTTTCGCATAACCGTTACGTTCGTATTAAATACAGATATAAATTCATGCGTGTGCGTTTTTATACATGTCTGGAGTCATGTATATTCCTACAGTGTACAGGATACGCTACTATAGGATATAAGTATATATAACGTACGACTATACTTGTGTCCAGATGTCCTATTGCACTGACTATATATATACTGTCTATACTCCTATAATACCTGTGTGGTGTTGGCGTTCGATTGAAGTTCCTCGACGTGTACGCAGTACGGTTTTCTAAATATACATTGACCTTTGGCCGAGTTAATTTGATCGCACATTTGCACTGCCGCGCCAGCGAAAAGTGCGGAGCAAAAAATAATAATAATAACAATAAAATAAATAAACAAACGGTCAACGGTTTATACGTGGCACTGTACGTACCTATATCATACAAATAACGTATCTGCTTGAATATCTAATACGCGCTGTTATATAAACGTTTATAGGGAAGTGTACACAGACCAAGTGCGAGTAGGCGACAGGCGATGTAGTTCTACGCATATTAGTTTATTTAGTTTATATTTATATACAGGATTACAATCATGTGTTTGTGGTCTCGTGTACCCAGATTCTGTGTTGGGTGGACGAGGGAAGATTGCTTGTACGGTTATCAATAAATGAACACTGCCTACAGGGGAAAGTACTCATACCAATCAAATGTACGATTTGAATTTAGTAGCAAAATCGACGACAGACAGAAATAATAAGAATAAATATTATTAATAATAACCTTATAAAATATAAGAAATAATCGAAAAAACGGCTGAAGTAGAAGCAGCCCAAGAAAATAAAAATTATTTACTTTATGTTGAGAGTGCAATAACAATGGTGAGTCTATTGTTATTTATAATAACTTGTGTTGAGAAGTTACCGTGGTTCAAACACAAAACACATACAGAACCGGAACCAGAACCAACCATGTCACTGGAACCAATCGAAGAACCCGAACATACGGATATGATCGAAGATAGGCGATCTATAGTCATAGTTAATACTGTACAAGAAACCGAAAATAAACAATGCACTACTATGTATCAAAACACGGGTTATTCAATGTATCCGCGATTATGATACGGAGTATCATTCTAAAAGGGGAGGTATGTAGTAAACCGGTGTTTTTCACATTAAAACGAGGTTCCAAAGTCCAAACCTACAACAACATCACGCCACCGGAACAGGCCATTATTATAGGCATTTCATTGGCTAGCACCAGAGCTAGCACCACAATCACTGAATCACCTTCCATTGACGTTATTCGTCCTCTCCTTATCATAGCATGTTCCATATAAATAAGGGCCCTGATCACCCTGCAGGGCTCCAGAGACTGTACAGCCGTCGAGCTATAGTCATTCCCAGTTTTATGTACTTGTATGAGTCTCGGACTTTGTAACAGCCGCATCGCCGCTTATACGAGTACTTCCCAGTTATAGACTATTTTAAATACTTTCTCTCCGGTAGATTTACATACGGTAAATCTGTCGAAAAACATTTATATTAATTATAAGTTAACTTTCAATAAACAGTTATTATTTTACGAAGTGTTAACTTTATATTTTATACTAATTACATTCAATCTCTACCTATTCTACGCTGAAGCAGAACGACACGTGCCACCATCGTAAAAGAAGTATTTGCAGTAACCGAGTGGTGACAGCACGAGTACGAGGTTACTAAAATATCTTGGAATATTGCTTGTAAATGTTACAAATATTACCTACAATAATTATTTTAAAGGAAAAACCAATTCAAAAAATTATTAATTATTTTATTTAATAAATAGAATAGAGTGTAACTAGGATAATGATACAACTAAAATTAATGTAAGACATTCGTTCACTAATCACGGTGAGTTTTGACATTGTCATGAATTAGTTTTCCGCAGCGGCGACCATATAATATTATTATAATACATGGAAATATTTATCCGTTTTTTGTTTAACGTAAAGTAACTGCTAATAAACATTTTTTTTCAATTAATTTAACTAAATGTATTTATAAAAGCAAATCATAATATTTCCATTCGTATAATTATATATTTATATCACATTTTGGTTTAATCGAAAAAAAAAAAAAAATAAATAAATTATATTACGAATTGACCAATGACCATACGTGTAGTAAACGTGTGTAATATTATTTTGACGATCGTGACATCGTGTAGGTACCTACAGATTTTTGACGCCTAAATTGGCTATTTTAGTTTTAACTCGTATAGCTAATATTAGAAGTAGGCGATGGGTTGCCGCTTGCATAATATTGTTTTATTTGCTTAAATGACGATTTTTCTAGATAAATTAAAACTTACATTTTTTTCTCATAAGTACTTCATAATATCTATGATAAAATAATTCTAAATTATAGAGAACCTATGACAAACACAATATGGGAGTTTTCATAAAATTTGGTTAGTATAGGTGATGGATAATTTGTGCAGTAATTTTATGAGTTATCACAGTGGTGTATTATAATTTATAATAAAATTTTTACTATTTCATTAATATTAAACCAATATTAAATATAATAATACAAATAGATAGGTTATGATAGGTACTAATACATTTGGTTAGATTATTCAAAAAAAAAAAATAAGATCATTTGCAATTACTTTACGTTAAACAAAAAACTGAAAAACGAATAAATATTGCTATGTATATTATATTATATGGCAGCCGCCGCGGCGAACAAATCTGAGACGCCACGTGAAATATTAAAAATTATCGTAACTAGCGAAAGGATAATGACACATATATTTTAGTGTATAATTTTTTTCATCATTGTATATACTATAGGTAATTTAAACCAAAGAAAATTTGGTGAGTTGGATGGTCCCATAATATTACTTGGGTAGTTGGGTATTATTTTTAGTAGGTACATTAATATTATTAATATTAAAAAAGCGGGTAAGTGGGTATCGCTCTGCTGTATATTAGGGGGTGGGGTGGACCTCAGACTATGGTAGATTAAATTTGAATGCAATGATAGGTATCATTGTATACGAAAAACGATTCTGAACGAAGATGATTTGTCAGTTTAGGATATATTATATTTAAATATTGTCATATATTCTATTTTGAAACAAATAGTATAGTTTTTATATGTTACTATAGTTACTTTATAGTATCTGTTTATTAATAAAAAAAGTATTAGGCAACATACGCATAATGAGAGTATGAAATTTAATTTAAATTTTGAAATATTTCGTATAAATTCGAACTTTAAGCAAAAAAAAATTGTGACTAACGATTTTGGATTTTTTTTTTATCACTTTAAGAACAACTTATAAGAAACCTTGTATTAAATTTTCAAGATTTTCTGGCCACCCAAAAAATTTTTATCGGCATTTGAAGAAAAAAAACTTAGAAAAGTCGAAAATTTAAATTGTCTATAAGTAGCTTAAAAAGGGTCAAAATATTTTGAAAATTTAACTGTAAAGAGATAACCATAATATAAACATCTGGTGAAAATTTCAAGTATTTACAATAGTTCATTTTTGAGTTACAGCAAAATCAAAAAATCGATTTTGTCAAAAAGTGGTTTTTCGTAAAATTGCCATTTTTCTGTCATTTTTTTTTGTTTTTCTCGATTTTTTTGAAAACTATTTGAAAATTTTACTTTTGACCCCCCCAAAGTACCAACTAGATGAATTTTTCTATTCAAAGAGGGGCTGAAGTCAAAAATCGGAGCATTATTACTGCTCCAAATGTTGTCGTCAGACACAAAAAAAAAAAAACACATCATTGTAAAAGCAATACATTCTTCACTCCGTTCAGAATCTAATATATATATAACACTTCCTTCTTAAATTAAGATTCAATATTCAAAGTAGTTTCCTACAACGATATTTATAATAAGTAATTATTATATAATATAATATATAATATATTATATTATATTATATATAAATGAAATACATATAATATACATATAAATAATAAATATTATTATACACATAATTATTGAATTATAATATAATAAATGATAATCATTTTTTGAAAATATTTTTATTACTTAATTTGAGTCATTAAAAAATAATACTTGTTTAATATTTTTTATAGTTATCGTATTTTAATTTTTTAAACATTATAATTATTGACAACAATTACAACTTTTAACTTATATGACATATTTAAAGTTTAAATTAGTAGAGCAGTGAACAAAATTTAGTTGATACCCCTAATCCCCTAGTCCACTGTACTTCGCTCATCTATATTAATTTAAATATAAACTTATATGGATCACCCTGTATATGTATAAATAGTATTGGCGGATATAATAAAAGTTCAATGATGAAAATGAGGAATGCGATATTAGCAACGTGTTCGATATTTGGCAATAAATAAATATAAGCAATAAATATAAGTAGTAGGTACACAGTATTATGTAAAAACATGTAAATTTTCAGAATTTGATGTTAAAAATGATGGTATCCATTGGCCACTACTCTAATTATTAGCAAAACAAAAAAAAAAACGATGATAAAATTCAGCGAGTGTAGTGAATAGTGATTATTTCGCAGATATTATATTACACGGTCATAAGAAAAATAATTCTAAACAGAAAAATTCAAATTTGTCTGAGGAAACGTAAACGATATCTTTCGTTAAAAGAAAAATTGGCCTTGTAATTTATATAATAATATAATGCACATAATAATATAATATAGAACATATAATATGCATATTATATGTTTTTTATACGCGTTGGCGGTGACCAAGTTGTCTCGTCTGGTCTCGCGTCTATATATATGCACGCAAAGAGACGGTTTTCTTTCATATTTTGTGTGCAATATATTGTACCTATATATATATATTATATACTTAATAATAATAATATACATCGTCATTTATGTATTATTATCCATTATATGGTTTGTCTTCTTGGGACGCGTATATATAAGCAAGCCGGATTCAGGAATGTCAATTACAATGGTTGGTTATAATTATTGACTCGTAACCGTCAAAATGTTTTCAAAATATTTTTTTTCTGACACGTCTATGCAAAATTAATTTGTATATACTAGACTGTAATACGAATATTTATAAATTACTGACTGTATAACCAGACTTCGTCCATGAAATAATGTATACAAACATAAAATACAGCGCTATGTCAGTGTAATCTCGGTTTTAGTAAACCTCAATTCACAAATAAATCAGCATTGGTACGCATGTATCACACGTTTAATTCGATTAAAAATACGCATTCTATTTTTATTTATTTATTTCAGCCAAGTTTAATTACAATTATATGATACTATTAGTAAATTATTACATTAAGAATACATTAACAATGGCTGATACGTATACCAACTGAGCTAAGCTCGTATCTGGTATACGGAGTTCATATAAATTAAAATTCTTATAATAGTAAAAATAAAAAAAATTTAGAAAGAAAGATACTTATACAATTAAAGATATGACTTAATTAATCAATATTATACAGTAGTAAAAAATTTAGTGGAATATATTTTAGTAAAACATTTAACGTATACACATTCTGATAAGATATTATAATTATTATACATATTCACTTTTTAAAATTTCACTTATACACACATTCTCATCTAGTTCATTAACTATTTTATTTATAGCCTTTTTTATTTGATTTTTATTAACTGTATCATTGGTATTATTTGGTTGGTTTTTACATAAACTTGTTATTAGACTCTTCGCATCGTTACTTAAATTGTTGAATATAGTTTTACCCATGTGATAGGGGGAGTTTCTTGAATTTGTTAAAAACATATATGACGGTTTAATGTATTTACCTGTTCTTCTGTCCATTATTTCTATAGCATTTAGTGTGTTGTATTTGTCATAATAGATCGAGTAATTTTTGAGGTAATTTTGAAAGTAATTTTTAAATATAAGGATTTTGTTTTTTATTGTGCATTTGAATAAACTAAATATAAAAACACATAATATATCAAATATTCTTTTCTTTGATTTGAAAAATGCTATAAGAACTCATCCCGGGTCACCGGATTGGCTAGTCTATACAAATTGATTTAAAAATATGTATTTTTTCTGTAACCCTAAACATAAACAAATATTTATTTGATTTTCGTAAGCCAAAACGAGATTTACATGTGAACCATCTATAGAGATCAAGAATATCTTAACTTTTATTAAAATCGGTTCAATAGTCTTTGAACTTAGTAGTTAGTAAAAACCTCATTTCACATTTTGTATTTTACAATATTAATAAACATTAACCATGAAATGCTTATTTTTTTTACTTAAAAACCATTTTCTAGTATTATGTGCCTGTGACAAATATCAAGAGCTGATGCCCAGGGATACAAAATATTATATTGTAAATAACACTCCGAAACTGCATCGATCGATTCACGAAAGCATTTAACGTTAGTATTATCGTTGTATACCAGTGACATGGCGCAAGTTGGGCTGATTTATAATGATTATATAAATTACTCATGAGTACAGCCAGTACAGGTCCCCTACCCATGAGGCCTTTGATCCATATACAACTCACCCCTCCCCCACAAACAAATACAAAAATATTTGCATTCTACATTTGAAATATTAATTAATTTAGGAACTGTAAAGGCATCCACGCGGAAAAAATAAATAAACTAATTTACAAGCTACTTGTTTGATTAAACTTGAAGTAAATAAATAAGCAACTATTGTTCATGTTACAATTTTTTCAAGAAAATAGGTATTCATTTATCGGCCATCGGGTTAAATATAACTTATCCATCATACAATTTTTGTCGTAATAAAGCAATAAGTTGAGAAACTATAACTTGTTTCGCTTAGTGACTTACCAGTTATTGCCTTATAACTTAACTTAGGTAATTCAGTTATAAAGATAAGTAAATTTTCACTTCACACAATGAAAGTAATTTGAAGTGAGGATCTTAGCAATTGAATTTGATTAATTACCTACCACATATATGAGCCAGTATTTCCCAACCTTTTTATTTTAAACACTTAATAAACTATAAATAAGCAAAAAAAGTATATGCCAAATAGCATTTACACTATGTACGCATACGAGCACATATAATATTAATATAGACAATGAATACAATAATTATCTATCAAATACCTATAGACGGAAACCCAATGGTGCTTGAGGGGGCTAAGCCAACAAAAATTTAAAGTACTAGCTCTCAAAATTATATAGCGTCTATAAAACAATAATTAATTGTTATAGATATAATAAGTTGGTACTTTTTTTTTTAATAACAATCGATATACCTATTGTACTGAAAGAAATATATTATACTTATTAATTATTATGTTATGTTTTAGGACTTTAGGTATATTAGACTTTTTTGTTTGAACAGATATTAAATTGGTCATAATTCAATTAATTGAATAGCTTAATAATTATGAGTGGCACTCATACAGTAATACTTATATGGTTATATAGGTATGTGTAATGAACATCAGAATACATATATTGCTCAACCTCCCCAGTAATTTTACCTAATTTCCACTTATGCACACACCGTTCAAGCATATTAAATACTTAATAAATGCTATAGTCACTGCTCGTCTGCTCTATACATTACTGTGATCAAAAAAATGATTTTTAGACTTTAGTGAACCATTAAATTTAGTTTTTATTTATTTATTTAGCTTTTTTTTTTCGAGGAGACTACTATTTGCAATGTGTATATGTATGTGCGTATACTGCATTTCATTCAGTAACAGTCTAGAGATTTAGACCATCGATAAGCCGTCCCATATAATGGAAAAAAAATTAACGTTTAATATCTGTATTGTTTATCAACTGCAAAAGACGTTTTGAATAATCGACACAATTGCTGAACAATGACTTATTCACAGAACAAGTTTACATCTCTCTTTATATGAAATATTATTGTAAAATACTTGCACACTTGGCGTTTTTTATATTGAAGAAAATACTAATCGTGGTTAATCTGTTCTAATTTATTATCATTTTTATGTACTCATGATTCATCACATACAATATACATATAAACATATTACACATGCTATTTAACATACTAGCTGTATTTCTATGTATGCGATATTTCATGCCCTAGTTTAATAATTTTAGTACCTGCCTCGACTGGCTCGATTGGTTAGTACAATAGTAAAAATGTTAAAAAATTGAGGAAAACCTATTTTTTATCTATTATTATTAAAGTTAGATATAAAGAGCTGTCCACTTAAATACCCGGTGCTGTATTTAACTACTATTTGTTGGTCGTCCTTAAAGCCCTCAATAAAGTAGGTACTTAATATACAATACCGAACATACATATAAATATATAATATATAACATTGTGTTATACGGTCAAATCCCAAAATCTAAACGTCTCTCTATTAATGGTTAAAAAAAGGCAATTTCCTAAATCCACAGGTTAATTTTGATAAATTTGTATCTGTGTAAAGTATAATATATTATAGATACACCGATTACCGTATAATATTTAAATTGAGTCCCAGGTTATTTTTAGTATTCGAAATTTGAATTTGGTCTTGTAGTTTATTTTCTTTTATGTTTGAATTGAGTTCGATATATTTTGTTTATTACTTGTCATGTGACTAGTGATAAATATCAATTCGAAAGTATGTATTCATTCTTTTTTATATAGATATCTACCTACAAAATTACAATAGTTGTATCGAATACTTGTTATGGACACACAATTGCGAGAGATTAAATTCGTAATGCGTGTATTGAGTGAAAAACAAAAATAAAACAATTTTTATAAACTATACGCTTAAGTTTCAATTTCATTATATAAAATACGAAGATCAATGAAACTTGTTTTAAAAACTCATATACAGTGGATGCCGCTTATAAAACTCACGGATATAAGATTCAGTCACTTATTAGACTCAAAATCGTCTGGAATAGTCCAGACGTATCCAAACACATTATAAAAAAATTTGGTTATAAGACTCACCATTTCGTTTATAAGACTCAAATTTCGTAAAAAATAAACATTTTTGGTTAACATTTAGAAATAATTTTGTTTTCAAAAATTACATATTTTTTGGGAATATTTCTGGTTTCAATTCATGCTTTTTAATGTGTGTATGTACAACAAATTTTATCGCATTTCACATTTTTCGCAATTGTTGTTATTGTAATATGAATACGAGAAATATATTTTCAAAATATTAATACATCATACATCTTTTATAATTTTTTATTAATATGTAATAATTTTTATAATATGTATATATTATGCATTATAATTTTAATTTTTTTATCAGAATCTTTAAATGTATTCAATAATATATATGTAATATGTAATATTATATGTATTAAAATAAATTAAAATTAAAGCAAAATATATAGTAAAATAAAATTCATAAATATGTAATTTCATTTTTTTTCCACTTCGTCTATAAAATTCAATCGGTTATAAGACTTACTTTGTGCTGGTCCCAAAGTGAGTCTTATAAGCGGCGTTCACTGTATTCGCATATTTTTTTTTAATATATTCACATTACAACGATCGTGTTAAATTCGGATCGACTAAAGGGTTTGAAAAGTGTGAAAAAAAAACATATATGTTATTATATACCTAATTTAATTTCAAAAGATAATAATCTATCGAATGACTTGGCTATTATAATAGAAGGCTTCTCAACTGTAAATTTTAATCTATTTATGTGTTTCGTGATGATGGTGCAGAGACGTGAGAACTGAAAACACTGCGAATCATTACAAAATTATCTATAATATAATTAGAGCATTGGGTGTTGGCTGAAAGTAAATTATTAAAATCATGTGAACACCAAATAATCTAAAATTCCACACGCTGAAGAATATTTTAATCATGCTCCGTATATGTAAGGCTTTATTTAAACACGCAAAAAATATAAATGCGTGTTAAGATTTATTGAGTTTATACTTTATATAACTTAAAAATTACTTATGTATTCAATAAAGTATAAATTATATAGTTTTATATCTATCACCGATTAAGTTTTTGTCTATTAATGGCAAAAGAGTGACCAAGCACCAAAATCAACGCAGTTTTAATAAAAATAAACTTCAATTTGTCCCGTTTTTTTTTTTTTATATTTTAAATCTGATCAAAAGTAATATACTTACACACGTTACCTATTTATACGTTAGGTTAGGTTATCCATATTGATAAGAATATAGGTCAAGATTACAGTAAGTTTTTTAGATTATTCTCGAACAGCTAACAGATATTTGGTATAATTCAGTCAGTGATTGATATATAATTGAAATTAAAAGTCCTATATGGTAATGTCAACACGAGTAATAACTTATGAGTAATATGTTTTTATTATATTTATGTCAATGGAATTTTTTCTCAACTCGACACATCGTGTGGTCTGCGTGTTATGAAAAATGTTTGTGCAATAATTTCGCATATGACGTAGATTTTTTAAATACAAAAACAAAATACACATTACATATTTAGACATATGTATGTAAATATTGTAAATATTATGTATGATTAGAAGGTAAAACATTTTTACATCGGTACATAAAATTTTGAATAACGAATAATTATTACTTGATAGGTATAATATACCTATTTGACTTACGCCGCAGCAAAACGTACAATGCTATATAAATTTATTTATCGTTATGTTGAAATAATTTTGAAAACCCATGACTCAATATAACAAAGTAAAATGCATATATCGTTTGTAATAAAACATGCAATTCTATAAATTTAATCCTCAATGTATTGATCATAGGATACACGCAGTTTACTTTCAAGATATAACAGTATAGATATCTGTTTTACAATAAATATTGTATAACCTATAATATAAACAAGGAGCAATGCGAAAATCTGTCGATGTACAATACTTGTTAACTTAAAACAGTTAAAACCATCAACTATCAACAATATATACTATATAAAAATAATAGGCGATACCTATTATCTACCAATAACAATTTGACATTTGTATAATATGTTACACGTATGTTTATACGCTACCTGACGATCCGTCACACGAGTTTATAATCTCATACACAACTATATAGGTACTGAATAATTTATAATACATACAATTTAAATAGAATAAATTTTACGTCGAAAAATTGAATGCATCACATAATAATTAATTAGTCAATATATGGTATGAGACTATTGACTATAAGGATAATAATTATAATTAACGTAATGTAATAATATACTAGATCACTAAAATGCGTGATTTTAACAAAAGTGATACATAAAAAAAAAAAATCATACCTATTTTAAATCTTAATAATGATAAAATAATATACTATAATTAATTATTTTGTGACCAAAAGATTTTTTTCTTTCGTAATCTAGTATTTATAATAAAGAAATCATATTATTTCAAATATATGTGATATTATTATATTATTATGTTTAAAAGTTTTTGGTAGATCTTAACATTTTTAAACAATATAATAACGTGAACATAAAAATCATTTTTTTTTCAAACTTTGAATAAAATTAATTTAAATAGAAATTGTATTTGTTTAGATTCATAAGTTAGTATATGTGTATAACATAAGGCATAATATCACATAATATTATTAATTGAATTTAAATAATATATTGCAATAGCTAAATACGCAATTTACGTGACAATAATGTTATATGTAAACCCGGTTTTTATTAATAATTCTAATAATGGTTATTGTTCTGTGTAATTGTGCTTTATGTTTAGTATTTTCATAATATAATAATATTTTTAATTTAAAAAAAAAACAACAAATAATTACCTACCTACTATTAATCAAATTCAAACTATGATAAACCAAAAATAGATGTCTCGAGGTCCAATCCTTAAAAATTCAGCAATAATTTATTTATAAATATCATTGTATTAGGTGGTACTTTAATAGTATTACTAAATTATTCATTCGCGATGAATTCGATAGTTCAACGGATTTTGCATTACTCGAGGCAATTTAAATGATTTATCTACGGGCAGATTACCTATTATAAAATGTAAATAAACTTGACAATACCATAATTACAAATTTAATAATTTACACAGAATTAAAAAGTATAATTTTAACATTTTACGATGCTTTGTTCATTTTTGTTTTAATTATCAATTAACTTTTTTTGTAACAAAGCAAAATTTATAAAACTTATACAAAACTATTCATTGGTGACGTACAATATAGTAAAATAATTATAAAGTAGGTACTTAGTAATTATAGTACCTACATAAATATTATTAACTACAGCTATATAATACCTTAGCGCATATATTTCGAGGTTTGGTTTATCTATGTCTACGATAGTGCACAGAATCGTTTTGGACGTTATACCACTTATACTGTACCTACGTGGCATTGTGTATTTATACTATACGGTATCAACCTATATAATATTTTGGTAGTTTAGTTATGGCTATTGGTTCTACACATGTACGCTTATATGGTAGCCAGACAGCCAGTACCTATATTGGTATAATACAAGGGTGGCAAAACTTTTTTTCAGCAGAGATCTACTAAAAATATATTTTTCCTTTGAGGATCGACTTCTTTATTTTTTTTTTCTATCGAGTACTATAATGTGCTACTTTCTATTACTTCAGATTTTGGTTTAAAATATATGCATAGTAAATAATATTTTTAAATGGTTATTTATTAGTTTAAGTGTACAGATCACAGAAGCATATTGAGTAGGTACATTTTACCTATAATTATTAACAAACATACTTGTATAAATAATACAATTAAAATGTATATTTTCTAATTAATTTCTAAAATCTAATTAAAAATAATTTACATATTATTTTGTTGATGTTGAAGAATGATATTGTATACAGTGACTTCGCGAGATATTTTACTTCATGAGTCCCGTTAAGATTCTGTCCAACCACTCACCAACCCAGAAGATTAAAGGGTATTTTATAAAAATGATTCTCCTTCTTTCATGTACATTTATGAATATTTAAATCGTTCATTACCATTATTACACCCTACACTACTACTATAGTACCCCATGCCAAATGCCAATTACCACTAATCATCCACCTACTGATTTGAATCCTGGGAGTTGGGACTCAAAAAACTGCCTTCACTTAGACACTGGTTGCATATCTTTGGCGAGTTGATCATAATCTGGAAAATATTCGCTGTGTACCAGACAACTAGACAAAAATACTGCTCTAAATGATCATCGAAAAGCGTAACTTGGTATTCATATTGACTAATTTTCAAGTGAAAAACCTATTTTACCCTAATATATATGACCAAAAGTCACAACCACAAATAGATTATCGTCGATTATCGAGGTTTCCCGAATATATATTTAACCCAACCTTAAAAATAACCACTTGGAACGTACATTCCTGTTGTATACATCCATTGTAAAGCTACCCTACTTAATTTTAGTGAGTTTAGCAACTGAACTGTAAGTCTACCTAAAATATTATTTAAAATAACCTAGTAATAAAACAATTTAAATTAGGCTAACCTAACCTATTAAACATAACTTCTTATAGATTTTTATTAAATCAAAATCGTAATTTTGAATATAAAATATAATTATTATTTTTTTATTATTATAACTATACCTATATTTATTGCGATATATCACCTATATGTAATCAATAATATATAGACTATAAATAGGACTACAAGAACTCATTACCCAAACTTGAGCAGCCCAGTATCTAACTAAACTTACTTAATCCGCGGCAAGCGTATATATAAAATAATATACCTATTATGCGTTCAAAGCGCGTACGACCCTCGTTATACTACACGTCGGAACCATACTTGTCTATACACACGACGGTAATAACAATAAGGTATAAAAGAAAAAAAATGTACATATTTTTTCGGCAATCGGTATTCAAATTGAAATCGCATGTAAATTATTATAATTTTATACGTAGGTACACACACACGCGACGCCCACGCGTTTCGAATAGGTGTGCACGTCACATTCGCAGCTCAAATAAAACATAATACGTGTAATGGATATTATTTGCGTGTATACGCAAAGAGGCGCGTCACGCGGCGTCCAACAGCGGGCCCATTATACGCCTGTGATGTACACACGCCCGACCCGTGAGGTATAGGTTTAATGTCATAACGTTAAATTTTATTTATTTTATTATTGTATACGCACATCTGAGCAAACGAAGAATGCATAATGTTATTTTGTGCGTGCGAATTTAAAGGAAAAACGGTCCAAGACGAGTTGATCACAATGTACCGGCATCGCAAGCGGTCCTCTAATTATTATTATAATACAGTACCTATATCATATTATACGTTCCGTGTGGTGCGCGCACGATGGGTACGGCACTGGGCTAAAATACAACAGCAATATAATAATAATAAAAACGAATACCTACGTCAAGTTGAAAACCAAAAAATACCGACTGCGTTTTAAACTATAATAGCCGGATAATAGGATACATGGCGTATAATTATATATAGGTATACGTACTCTTATTGCGCCCATATATTCTTAATTTGCGTACTTGACACACGCTTGTTATTACTAATATAATGTATACTGCAGGACGATTTTTTCAACAGGAAACCCTCATTATTTCGAAAATTATATGAACGTTTAATTATTAAATATTCTTTTATGTTATTTGAATTCGTCACAAAACAAAAAATCTGAAAAATATATATATTTAAGTGTTTTTGAATGACGACAGATTTTTATAATTTTAATATTCCTACGCAAAATATTATTATTTATTTTCATAATTTGTAAGTAAACAAATTTAATTTCGGATGTGCAGTTGATTACTTATAAGTAAGTATTTCAATTTTCAAGTATTATAGTCTATAGATGAGTAAAATGGAGTTGTGCCTATAGGTAAGTACTCTAATATGTTGATCCACTATATACTCCGTGGATACAAACTTCAAATACTTATAACCAGTGCATGACACAACTAAGAAAAACACTAAGAGGCGAGGAGGAACAAAATAGTTTATTCGCTAAAATCGAAACATTCGAAACCATAAATTAATTGTTTGTTTCTATACAAATTATATAATTAATTATATTGCTTATAAACAAATCGTAGGTAGATAAGTACCTATCTAATATATTAAATCTATTAAATACATAAAAGTTCTTTAAAAAGACGTTTTTAAAAGTACAACGTTGTTTAAAAAGTTATGTGATGATAATTCAATAATCGTGTACCTAAACCTAATTATAATACATAAAATAATATTATTATTATTATTATTGTTTATTGGAATACCTACTAGATATTTTTGCAACCCAGATAACGTTAACGAAATATTTATCTAATATAAACCTGTGTTAATAATATATTGCATTCTTTCTTTATTTTTGAAAATTAAAGATTTCTACATTTGGTATATCTCGGGGAGGGGCAAAATGATACCTCGACCTCCAAAATTACACTATTCCTTACAACAGTTACAACTAATAATATAAATAATAATAATATATAATATTGTACACCAAAATTCTCAGAGAAATATTTTATTTAATTTTAACTAATTAACCACATACATAAGTAAATTATCTACGTATACATTCAGTGGCGGATCCAAGGGAGGGGTAAAAGGGTAAATACCCTCCCCCTTGAACTTATTATATTTAAATTTTATAAATTTATAAAAGTATAAAAATGTTTGTACCAGTTTGTAAGAATAAATTGTAAATGGTAAATATTAATAAGTAAATAATAATTAATTAATGTTTATATTAATAAGTATGTTATTAAGTAAGTATGAATAATATCTGATGGATATATTTTAATTACCCCCCCCCCCTTGATGAATTTCTTGATCCACCCCTGTATACATTTCTTCCAAGTAAATTATTTTAGTATTTTTTTTTTTTTTTGTAATAAAACTAAAATTACATATATTTTTAGATAATGGTAGCTGTTAAAAGTAAGCACTTAATAATCAATTATAATAATTCCTTATAAGTTATAATAAATGTACAGGCGTGCCTACTGAAATCTACAGTAGACAAAAAATATAATCCTTATAGACCACCAAATCAAGACAAAAATGTAATTTTAAATGGTATATAATATATATTATATATTGATATACCACATAAAATTAAATTATACAGCCATAGAATGAGCAAACAAAAATTGAATATATTTTTTGTTCACAAATAAGGTTGCAGAAATACAATTTAAAAATAATTACTATGTAGACTAGCCGATTAATGCTATGCTATGCGTTGAAATGGATTTTTTTAAAAGAAAAGAAAATACTAAATAGTATTTACTTTATTGTTTGTTAAGTTGGTATTCAAATGTATACAACAAAAGGCAATATCCGTAGGTAGGTATGTAGCTTAATATACAATATACAAGTACAACACTCTAATACTACTCAACCGATTTTCACTCAAGGTTAATAGATATAGTTTAACTGGAAAGTTTAGAGGGAAGTTTGAATCATGTATTTACGTCCCAAAAATAAACCAACTTCTATAATATATCACATATTGGTTGAATTAATTCACAAAGCGAGGTAAACTGAAGATAGTTAGGTACACTAAAACCGAGATGAACCGATGTAGCGCCGTGGTTTGTTAGTTCGTTTTTCCCAGGAAAATTATAATTGTTTTTCACAAGACGGGCCACTTTCCTCCTCCCCTAGAATTTTAAATTAGTTTTCCCAAGTATTATCTATTACGCACAGTAATGGCTTGAGTCTTCAAAACTCGAGGAGTAAGATTGAAAATAACCTACCCATCAACTAAATTTATAAGGACCAATGTAATATTTTTAGGTTCTTCTTTAATTAAATTGTCTATTAATTTTTACAATTCATGATATAGATACAGTTATTTTTAACTTAAATGATCAATCTTCTGTTATGAATTATGATTAATCAACTTAAAACATTTATTTCTCATTTTCTGGGCAGGAGCAGTTGCTCCTAGTATTTTTATAACAAGCCACCCCTGAACTTATGCATCAATGTCCAATTTAGTAAACAAAGAATAGTACTTTAAATTTTAATAAATATTATAACTCTAAATGAAAAAAATAAATAAATGAATTATTTTATATTATCGTAATTTCAGTACTCTGTCTAATAATACCTACTCGTAATTATAATAATTACGAAATAATAATAATATACCTACTATAAATAAAAAGTATAAGAAATCTTCATTTATTTTTAAATTAACTTTTCCCTCACCCCTATAGAAAGATATCAGGGGCGATCATGGTTTTTATATATTGTATACAAAGACTTATTACTAGGGCTGGGATTTCAATGCCCTAAAAAACCCCGAAAAATGTCCTAAAAAAAATGCTTTTATGACCTAAAAACTCTAAATAATGCCTTAAAAAAACCCGAAAAATGCCCTTAAAAAATTGCTTTTATGAACTAAAATTTTTATATATTATTTTTAGAATTTTATATCATCGGACGTCGATTTTACCGATTTAAGATTATTTAACAGGAAATGCGGGTAGAGGTTACTCGATAATACTCCGATAATGGCGACAAACCGATAATATAATACGAATTACGAGTACCTACTTATAATCTGTTATATAATATAATATATCATTATATATGGTTTAAAAACCATGTTGGTGTAAAAATCTTAAAATAAAATTTCAAATTCATGCACTTGGTTTCCAAAAACTCAAAAAATGCTCCAAAAACTCTAAAATGCCCTAAAAAATTAAGAAAATGACCTAAAAACTAAAAAATGCCAAAAAATGCAAAATAAACTTTCTTATTCTTATTCAAATGTACATAAAACAAATTTGTGACAAGATGAGCATTGCACAGTAAGCTTTGAAAAACAATGCTAAGTGCATCGAAATCCCAGCCCTACTTATTACTAAATTTAAATTTAACTTATACATTGTAGCATCTTACTCATTGAATGCCACAGATAGAGCCATAGAGGAAGTCGGTGACAACTTGCACCCCCCTCCTTTAAAAAAATAAAATAAAAAGTTGTTGACTATAAAATGATATTTTTTCTCTATATGTTGATATGTTTTTGATGAAACAAATTACTTTTTTATATATACTTAAATTAACTTACAACTTAAAAACCTAGGTATATTAAGTAGGTACTAATTTTTTTGCGAGTTTTCAAACCAAGATCTTTGATACTCAGATTTATGTATTCTATCATATATGACAGAAATAGAATACGATAGAATGTTCGCGAAGATCATTCATGAAAAATTAAAAACGACGGTGCATAAACATCCTATAAAAAATCGTAAAAATAGAAATACTACTCAATGAGGGAAAATCAGATTTTCTAAAATTATGTACAATATATAGTGAATGGACTACTTATAAATGCCATCAAAAACTATTGTTTTCATTCGTTTGTTACGTGTTTAATTTCTGTAACTGCTAAAAACTTACGCACGACTGGTTATAGACTATAGTAGTATATAAGAGGTAGTAGGTATACAATGAAAAAAAAACACAATATAAATATAATACTTCATAGTTACAATTATTTCCAAAAAAAACAGTATTTAATAAAAAATACATAGTATATTATTGATATACACGATCATGAAATATTAGTTCAAATAACGTCAGGAATAATATGATGTCATATTGTCATATTTTGTAAACAATTAATAATCTAATAATTAAAATATAAGGTTAACCGTTCAACAATAGCGGTATTTATAATAGTAATAATATTTCCAATACTATAACACGAGTTTTATACTTTTATGTTATGAACAATTTAATAAAAATAATAGTAATATTATGACGTCGTCGTTATATATAAATAACACTTACAAATTATTAAATTTTGTGTGTACAATTTATGGCAATCTCAAACCAAACAATTATAAGCATGATAATTTATAATCACACGTAATAGTAGATACATTATGTTCTACAGCAAATTCGAATAATATCCAGACGGTGCCATGTGCACATAGACAGTATATATACTATAATATAAACTCACCCAAGAAAATACAATTTTGCTATACCTTACTAATCTTTTTTGTTTTTAAAACATTGCGAGCGTTATTGTATTATTTTTTTTAAACATAAATTTTGAACAAACAATAGCTGTAGAAACGAGCAGACGTCGCAAATAAATTGTACACGTATAAAATAAATGTTATGTACATACAATATATACGACGAAATAATAATAATAATATAATAAACAATAGTTAGTTTTTGACAGCGGGCGGGAGGGCATTATTATAAACACATGTAAATGAGTGGGTGGTACAAAACTGGTCCCATATTTTGTTTTTTTCGACATAATGTACCGCGAACGAACGTGCGGTACGCGTGGTAATAATTTATACATTTAAAAAAATTGACCACAATAAGCATTTGTCGATTAAAAGACCACTGCAAGTTTCGTCAGTAAAAGCTTAAAAATAAAATAGAAAAATACAAATCAAAAGTTTATAAAATCCTTAAAAAGTAACAAATAGGATAAACTAAAACTAAAAAAGGAATTAAATAAAATTAAATACTTATAACAATTAAGTTGAACAATAAAATTATCTAGACAACTGCTGAGAATTGAATAACTCAATTCAGCACCATAGACTGTCCTGTCCGATAAAAGTTGTCTTGAAAGTGCAGAATTCTCAGCGTTTTAAATGCCATATAGTTCTGTGGAAAAACATCAAATTTGTTGATAAAAATGTTCATTAAAATATAAAAGCATTACAATAAAAAATAGTGAAAAATAAGTTTTTTTTTCTAAAAATCTTATGATGTTATGAGTATTTTTTTCTTTCAAAATTCAGGCAGTTCAATAGTTAGTTTGACTAATGTGTTATACACAAAATTATTACCATCAAGACGTTTATACCGTTACCGATTATATAGAAATATTAATAAGATTATTATTTAACTATTTTTTATACTGATATCGTTTTTTTTCTAATCGTCAATCGAACTATTTATATCGATGTCAGCGTAATAAAGATAAACACTTGTTTAAGGCAAAACAGTTATTTTGTGTGGTCTATTATTTAAACTGTTTAACGCGGACACTGTACGGTTGGATAAAAATAATTCTTTCAGAATGCGGTTACTTTGTATTATTATATACATAAAGTATTATTGTAAATATAAGTTATATGCCTAAGTAGTTATAGTCAATGGTTTATTATTGTCACCAGCATTGGATTTTTGTCTTTTATGAATTCTTAAGGGGAGTTGCGATTCGAACAGATATTACAACGACTTGTTTATATTTTATACACATTTTAGGGCTAGTTCACATGACAAGCGTTTACAATTATTATGCAGCTGTATCATAACGCGCGTTTACAGCTTTCCGGCCCGTTACAAAGCGTTAATGCGCGTTGCCATACATCCTGCGTAAATTTTCTAAACGCGCGTTTAACGGTCTTCATGTGAACCTAGCCTTATGTATATAATAGTACAGCGGTCCCCAACCTTTTTAGTTGTGCGGACCACTAATTTTGTAAAAAATTTTCGAGGCTCACCTATATACGTAAGCACATGTATATTATATATACGACAGTTATTAGAAATAAAAGAATTAAAAAATAAATTGTTTATTAAGAAAAACACTGTATTCAACTTAATCAGAAGTTAAACCGTTTATATGATTTTTTACGTTGCTTATCCTCCACGAGAGGATTAAAATTGAATAATACTAAAAATCATTCTCAACATTCAGTTTATTCCTAAATTTATTGAAAAAAAAAAATTAAAGTAGAAAAGCACATCTACACAGATAAGTTGTCGAAAAGACCATCAAGTTTCTCAGTGCAATTTTAACGATTGCTGGTTAGTCTTTCCGAACATTTAACCAGAATGTCACTATTGGTGTAGAATCTACAATTATTATTATTTTTATTTTACATGTTTTTTTGAATTAAATTCCTTTAACACGATATTATTTTATGATTATAATGTATTTGCAAAAGATCCTAAAAACAGCGACATGTATCAATCATATCCGGCTCAATTAGAACCTAAACATAGTTGTAACATTTTTGATGCAAAAAACCCAAAAAAATTTGTGGCAGCGGTGGGATTCGAACCCACGCCTCCGAAGAGACTGGTGCCTTAAACCAGCGCCTTAGACCGCTCGGCCACGCTACCTCCGTTGCAAAGTTTTGGTCTAGAGGGTTATTTAGAATCTTGAATTAATTGACGTCTTTATAAAATGCATTAAGAAAATAATATTTTACATAACACATAATATTAATAAACTTAAATATAAATAATAAATATGTTTAGCGTTTAAAAAAAAATTGATTTGTTCTAAATGCTTTATAGTTAAAAAATGTTTATAATTAAATTTTTTAATTTATCAATAGTAATCAAATTTGTGTAGGTACCAAGTATTCTTGAAAATTAAAATATGTACTTACAACTCGTTGTTGATATTTTCTAATTTTTTTGAATCATTTTGAAACAAGGTGACGTGTAAAATTTGGCAATGTTTATTCTAAATATAAAGAATATAAATATAATCTAATTTATATTAAATAATTAGTTATTAGTTATGATAAGTATTTTTAGTCTGATATTTGGTTTTAAATATGTACTCATAGGCGTGGGCACTTGGTTTATATTAGGGCATAAGCAGTATAGGCATCGGCATAATTAGAGGATATTTGTATTTAGGGTATAAGGTTTTACTTTTTAGCCTTAATTAGTCTTCAAATTATTTTTAACTTTGGTTTTCTAGGACTCTAGCCCCTGTAACTATTAAATCCTAGTTACGTCCATGAGTGTAGGCTAGTCTATAAAACCCCATTTTATTGAATGACCACAGGTTTAAGATCAGTATACTCACAATGACACAATGTTTTTATAAATACATATTAAAAATAAAATAAATTATTAAATATAATTTATTTTTAACTTTTATTGGTTTACTTACTATTTGTTTAAATTTCCAATGAGTTAAGAATATTATTTTATTATTTATCTATCTACAAGTTGAATAATGATTGGTTTTTGTATATTTATTGAAATTTGAAAAAAGTTTATACAATTAATTAATAAAAAATAATAAGATATGTTTACAGCCTCCAGATACTATAGGTCTTAATCTGAACTTATTACGGAGTGATTCTTTTTATCAAATAACGCTCATAATTTCAAAATCTATTAATGTTTTTTCTATATTTTTTATTATTTTATTTTTTTAAGCTTTTAATTTTTTAAATGACAACATACATTTATAATTATTTATTTTATTCTCATGCAAAAAGGCACTGGGCAAACAATACAATATATATCCAATCATTCCAATCTATAATTGCTCAGCCAGATATCTATTTGCCCCAGTTGAGGACTGTTAGCTATACACTCAATTACCATTTTTGGTTCACATTTATTCTTTTTGAATTCTTGAATTCAAACAAATATCAGGCAAATGTCAAGAGTTCAAGAGGAACTTTTACACTGAACGATAACTGATTACTGATAACTCTCAATCATGATAATCAATTTTATAATGATTTTAATGACCAATTTCTAGACACCTGACTACCATTCTCTACCAAATTTCCAGTGAACCGATTTTCACTCGACCACCTCAAAGGCGGCTTCTACAACGCCCGGAATTGAGGCACACCAGCCGCTAGTACATTTATAATTTCATACTTTGAAGTAGAATATTTTTTGGATTATTTTGATAGATAAAAATTAAAATTTGGACAAATATTGAGTTATAAGTATTTTAAGTTTATGTAATTGCAAAATTATGACATACAAGGATACCCAGCAAAATGTTGGTCTACTACTCCACTCACTTCAACATTAAATACTTATCTCATAAACTATCAAATTGACATATTTATACATAAAAATACTCCAAACAATATTCTGCATCAGAATATGAAATTAGAAATGTAATTAAAAAAAAAAAACATTAATATATTTTGAAATAATTGAGTGTTATTTGATAAAAGAATTAACCTGTACTGTAAATGTGCCCATACACTTATTTATTAATTCATTGATCCAATGCAATTTAAATTTATATGCCTTTTTTTTTAAATCTATTTCTAACTTCAATACTCTATAGTAATTTTTATACAACAAACTACAAAAATTATTTAATTTGTAGAAATTAGGTTGTTAAATAGTAGATAATAAATAAAATATTGGTATGTTTAATATTTAAATGTAGCTACACTTTTCTAATTAAAATTGTTAATACCACAATCCATAATAGAGGCTATTTTGAAAAGCAGCTCTTTAGGCCGATTAACTATACTAAGCACAACCCATACAGCACCTGTACGCACGCCTATGCATGTACTACAACTAAATTTAACTAATATCATAATATTATAAACAAATACATAAAATTTACCAATATAAAATAAGCATCAACCATAACCAAAACCTCCTTATTAATATTTATGATTTCTAAAAATGCGTTTGTAACTTCAGGTGAAATTGAATCAAGTTCATTATAACCAGTCAAACAACAATGGATTGCTTGACATGGTAAATTACAAAATTCACATTTGAGAAATCGTAATTTAGTCTTTGGTATATTATCAATAGTTCCATAGTCCACATGAATAACCTAATAAATATAGTTCATAACATAAATATTTTGAGTATTTATTATTAATTTTTTTTTAATTACTTCAACAGTGGTTGGATTAACTTCTCTTAATACTCTAACTCTATACCACTGTTTAAGATTTGAAAATGAGGTATAGGAAGATGCATAAAATGAACCTGGTAAAATTTGTTCCGTTTTGACAAAATAATTTTTATTTTCAGTTTCATAAAATTGTCTGGAAAAAATTAAAAGATAAATAAAATAAAATGAAAACTATTGTTTTTAATACTTACTGCATTTGCATCATTAGACGATCAAGTTCCACAATCTTATAACATAATTGTAAATAAAATAAACTTGGATTATATGTTTCAACCAACAGCATTTTTTTTAATCTGTTGTCCTGATTAAAAGACAATAATGGTTGTTCTATATTTGTAGAAATTTTTACTTCATTATTTAAACAAATATTTGATAATAAACAATCCTGAAAATATTAAATAATTTAGTGAAAAGAAAATGTATTCAAAATATCCACAATATTCTTGTCTTACACAAACATAACAAGATAAAATTGATTAATGTACTCATTAATTGTACCATTAAAATAGTAAAGTTTTATTTTACTAAAATAACAGATCTGAGAAAAATAAGTACATTTATAGATAATAAGTATATGTCATTAATGAAATCAAGTTGATTTTTTTTTACTAAATGCAACTATTAAAATTATTAATTTTGTTAATAATTAGAATTTTTTAAATTAAAAAAAAAACATGCTGGAATACATTTCTAAGTGACTCTTTACAACAGAAATTTTACTATAGATAAATCTACATTATATTAAAATAAAATGTTACTCGCGTAAGACAAAAATAACAAATGTGGTTATTGTGTCCTCTGTTTAATGTATTCTAAAGTTTAATATTATTCGATTAGACTTGCATATTTACATTCTCATTTTTAAAATCCATATTTTCATATAATTTAAATTCATTTTTTGGGTACAGTACATTATTACGTATTTCAATCATTTGATCCAATACTTTAAACAATTGTTTAATTGATGTAAAACCAAAATAAATTGGATCAAAAATAGTACAGTACAATTTCTGAAAATTTAACATACATATTATATATTAAGAAGTTACACACTGATATAATATTGAAATTATAACATAAACTTACAGTATAAATTAATTTAAAATTCTCAATATTCACACCATAACAATATACTTTGAATATTCTTGCAATGTTTAACCTTACTCCTTCAGGAATACATTGGTCTTCATCCAAGGTTATGTTATCTATGTTTGAAGAGTAAAATAAATTAAAATGTTAAATATTATAAATTAAATAAATTAGTATCAAAACTATTATACATTATTTATTACTTTTTAATTATTTTCTTGTATTTAGAAATAAAAAACTATTTGTATAAAGCAGTGGAATATTTATGGGGTGGGCAGACCCCTCTTGAAATGAAAATACAACTATTTAAAGTAGTGTTTTTTCCCTCCTTTCCCTCTAAAAAATCCAAATATATACAATCGGGCCCTCTATGAAATGAAAACCTATACAAGGTGATTTTTTAAGCATGCTTACCCCATTTTTATGCTTAAATTTTGTATATATTTAATTTCTGATTTTTACATAGTTTCAAATTGTTAAAAAACAACGTTTTTATTAAAAATTTATAAATTAGACTATTAATTTAGACAAGCGGAGTAGTGGACAAACATTTTGCAGGGTATCCACTCCACTCCGCGCATCTAAACTTTAAATATTTTATAACTCATAAACTACTAGCCCTAAATTTGATTTTTATAATTTTATGTATCAAAATACTCAGAAAAATATTCTGCTTTGAAATATAAAATTAAACTCTATGTTGTCATTTAAAAAAGTAAAAAACTTGAAAAAATATAATTTTTAATAAAAACGTTGTTTTTTAATAATTTGAAACTGTGTAAAAATCAGAATTTAATAAATGCATAATTTAAGCATAAAAATGAGGTAAGGATGCTTAAAAAATCACCTTGTATACATCACTGGTATAAAGAACAAAAAGTTACAAGCTTTTTATGAGCATTTTTCACTTTTCAAAACATGTATGTTGACTAAGATCACACAGAAATAATTCAGTTTTATAATACATTATGTAAAATAAGATTAAGTTAATCTAATTAACAAACTAACTAATAAGCAAATAACTTTTAAGTAATTTAAATTAATTAATATTGAAACAATCATTTAATTTATTATTAAAACAGTAGTATAGCACGTAATCACTAATATGAAAACTAATAGCTTTAAATACTTTTAATTTATAAAATAAATAACTATTGATAATTGATTGAATATTCTATTATACCAAACTATTATAGTTTGAAATCTACAGTAAAAATAGTTTTCTATTTGAAAAATTTAAAAAATTTAGAGCGAATTATGGTAATTACAATCTATCGTCATCTTTGCTTTCGCGCAAGGTAGAAGATAAAAAACAAAAAATATTCAAAAATCTAAATCAGAATTCAATTCTCGCTATACAAAGACTCAAATGAAAGCGCATTTCCAAACAAGACCCAAACCCACACTCATACAATTTCTTCAAAATCACCACCAATTTATATCAATGGAATGAGTAATTTTTCCAATTTTACTAGAAACTTAATGTCAATTATTAACTCTACAGAATTTATCTGTAAAACCATATCTTTATACCTGATCATTCATAATCATTTTTCTAAGCATTACGGACTATTTATTAAAGATCTAATTTAGGACAGTTACGGATTTCATTTTTATCAGCAATATGTTCATAAACATTTATTATGGGTGATGATTTATGCTCTATCCTTCCATCTCAAGTGAAGATATTATTTTCACTCTCTCTCTTTACTCTTTATTACCTCAGAATTGGGACATCAGGTCACCCACGTTCATAATATTTAACGTTCCTCCTTTTATAAAACACCTTTGCCTCTTTTTTTTTTCGACCTAAAAAAAGCCATCTATTGATGGTTATTACAAGTTATTACTTGGACTTAAACAAAATTTTATTTCTTCTATATACCAAAATAATTGTCAAAAAATCTTATCCATTCAAAAGCCCACTTCAATGACATTGTTACCTGTCTTTTAGGTACACTCAGAGTTACTCTAATTTAGTTTTTACTTGACAGGTATTCACCTTGATCTTCAATAAACAGGATGAACAAAAAAACATATACCCCACGCAATTTAAGATCATGACTGAGTAATTAATAATTTAGTACAGTGGTCGCCGCTTATAATGATCACATCCGTCCGAGAGTATTTTGATCACTATAACCAGAAAACACTATAAGCGGCGACTCAAAAAAGACGGCTGTTTGTTCCGTTCCTGACATTTTTGATCACTAAAAGCGGCTGATTCTTATAACCAGTGAACACTATAAGCGGCGACCACTGTATTTTTGGGTATGACCAGCTTTTGATTGGTTTTCAAACTCCCATCCACCAACCACTATACCAAGAGACATGGTAGAGGAAATTTTTTATCTGTTTAGCTAGTCGTGGCCTAACTTTCATGAATTAAAACATTCTCAAAATCAAAATTCTAAGCTAAAATATTTATAGAGATACCTTATCTCATACTGAAACAAATTTAAAACTTAAAATAAATATTTAAGAATTTATAAAAATAAATAAAATAATTATTTACCGTTATTATTTTTCTTTGGAGTAGAATGCAAATATGAATTTAAATTTGTAATAGAATTTTCATCATTTATCTGAAAATATTAAAATGTATTATTTTGGTAGAATTATTGATTATGATTACTTCAAAATAAATAATAAAAATAGTAATTATAATAATACTGTGTTAAAATATTATGGCAAATAAAGAATACAAAAAAATTAATAACTTTGAAGAAAAAATTTTAAATTAAGAAATAAACTAATTACTAATTTATAATTTTAATTAATCCTATCTGACTTTTCACCTTCAATTATGGGAAATTAAAAACAATCTAAGATTAAATGAAAACTTTGTAAAATATTATATGAAGGAAATGAAATATAACTCTTCATATGTCTCTAATCATACAATTCGTTCAGACCATAAATTAAAAACCATTAAAAAAGAAGCAAAATTATTTTGCATCTCAATTTAATCTTTTTTTAGATTCTGAACAGAGTGATGAATGTATGTTATTTTTGTGTCTGTTATCACGTTTTGGAGTAGAAATAATACTTTGATTTTTGACTTTAGCCCCTCTTTGAAAAGGAAAATGAATCTAGTTGGTACTTTGGAGGCTCAAAAGTAAAAAATTTCCAGTAATTTTCTATGGCATCAGAAAAAGCCATTAAAAAATAATAGAAAGACGGAAATTTTTACGCATAACCAGTTTTTGGACAAAATCGATTTTTTTATTTTTCTGGAACTCAAAAATGAATTATTGTAAATACTTGAAATTTTCACCAGATGTTTATATTCACGATTATTTCCAAAATATTTTGACTTTGTTTAAGCTATTTGCAGACAATTGAAATTTTCGATTTTTCTAAATTTTTTTCTTGAAATGCCGATAAAAAAAAATTGATTTCCAAAAAAATCTTTAAAAATTAATACTAGGTTTAGTATAAGTTGTACTTATCGTAGTAATAAAAATCAAAAATCATTAGTCACAATTTTTTTTTATTTTTGTTTATAAGCAATTAAAGTTCAAATGTTTACAAAATATATCAAAATCGCGACAACTTGCAAAGAATTTTGAAGTTGAAAATTTAAAAAAATTTTGTGAATTATACCTAAGGTTAAAAACTTAATACAAGGTTACCTATAAGTTTTCCTTCAAGTAACTGTAAAAAAAAAAAATTCTAGCATCAATACAGAAAACATTTTATGTGCGTATGAAATTTAATTTTTACAAAATCACGTAAAATAACGATATATTACAATTTAAATTTTTAAGTTTTTTTATTTAATTTTAGTTTGGCATAAACTGTTGAAATATGTTATACAACATATTATACTTACAGCAATAGAACAAGATTCAGGTTTCTTTCCATTTACAAATTCTGTACCCGCATATTTTTTTTTTCTATTTTCTGATAGTTTTTTCACATATTCAATACTTTTTCTTAAATTAATTTTAGCAATATCAGAGTTTTTATCTGTATTATAAAAACCATCTCCGAGTTCTCTAACCATACTTTGATTTTTACATATATCTATATAATCAGTCGAGGATTCAATTGAACTATTTATTTTACTATTCATTCCAAAATTATTATCATTAAGATTTTTATTATGAGGTGTATCTTCTTGAAATCCATTAACCTTAAGCCTTTTAAACAAATCAGACACTATATTCTGTTCATTGCATTCATATTTTTTTGAATTTATCACATTTTTATCTTCACCATTAATATGATTTATAGCTGATATACTAGGTGGTGAATTATTATATGATGATTTATTAACATCAGATAGTCTTGAAGGCTTAATTTGTATATCTGTAAATTAAAATAAATTAATATAATATGTAGTTATATCACATGCATTTAACATTAAAATGCACAAATTATAAGGTAAGAAGTACAGTGTGTGGCAAAATACCTTTCCTAGTTCACCTATCCACTTACATTTCTGATAGCATATCTTATTTATTATTTTTTTTTTTTACCTCAATATAACTGATTTTTTATCCGAAACTGCATGACAATGATAAATTTTAAACTAGTATGGAATGACTTAGAGGACAGCAGCTACAAAATCTTATATACAAACATTGATTTCCCAGGCAAAATTGCATTGCTGGTTAGTCTGTTGTCAAGATTATGACTAAAACCTGTTGTAACAGTATTCAGTAATTTTCCATGCCCATGAATGTCCAATAGCCAATCACCAGTCACCACCATTCTACCTCTGATTCTCATACAATGACATACTAAAACTTGGGAAAGTTTTGCTACACCTTATATTTATAAATAATTCTACTTTATAATTATATATTTATTCTATGTTAAGCTGTACAAAACAATTATTATTAATGATCTAGATCAAATCCTATAAAAATATTACTATGACTTCACATTTCCACAAACATTATAATAAAAATCATAAGTTATTAGATAATAATTGTTAAGAAATATTTTTAAAAAAATAATTAAACAATTGACATTACATTTTCCATTAGAATAAAATATTTATAAGACTTACAAACCTATTATTTTTATTTTTAAAAGTAATTATAAAATATTAAAAAAAGTATTTAATACTGATTAATTAAGGCTTGGATAAAAATGCAAATCGCAATTTTTTTTTAGAATCTAAAACATTATTTTTTAAGTACATCTGTTTCATACATCAAATAAATAAAGATTAAAACTTCTAATTCATATTTTTTTAAAACTTTTTTAACTTTTAGAGCAGTCATTGGTATTTACAGGAAATTTTTATGATTTGGAGTAATTTTTTATTTATTTTAAAAGAAAATTTTAAATTTGTTAAAAATTAGTAGAATTCCTTAAAAAAAGTTCAATAATTATTTTGCTTATATTCCTAGTTGTATTATGCATGTTTTTATTTATGTTCCAGTCAGATTCAGTAGCAGCTGTTGTATAATAATAATGATAGGCAACATTTTCAATAATGTTTACCTTCTTACTCATTCAAAATTATCTACATTTTTGTTTGTAATTTAATTATTTTTAAATTTTCAAGAACATAATATTAATGTGTTAACTATTGATTATATTGCTTATAGTGTAGTAGGGCATTTTACATTTGTATCCTAATCAATTATGTAATAGATATGATATAGTAGTATAATTTAAGTTAATAGGTACCTGTATTGTGATGTAAACTGGCTATAGAAATTTTAGATTGTAATGTATTTTTTAAAGAAACACTTGTATCATTTATATTTAAAAAATCTTTAACTCGATCTTTTAAATCTTGCATAGAGTTTACTTTCAAAATTGAATAGTCAGGATGTTGTTTTACGATTTCTTTTAATTTATATATAGATATCAACTGAAAAAAAAACATATGTTAACCCAAACCTTGCAAAATTGAACTAAAAATAATTTCTTCTATAGATCTTAAATAGCATAACCTATTAACGGTTTACAAAATGTAAAGTGTTATAATTTATACTAAGTTATAAGCTTTAAATACCATTACCGATAAATAATTTATCAGTAGTTCCTGATTATAATTATAATAATGAAAAATTAAAACCTAAAAGAAACCAAAATAAGTATACTTCATTAATTATTTCTATATCTAAAATCAAAATCTCTAATACTATTAATACTAGTAATCTACATTACTATTTTTTAGATTTTACTGCAACACATAATATAATAAAATCATCATGAATAAAAATGTGTGTAATCATTTATAATTCATAATGTATCATCATAACATAATATCAGTGGCGTAGTTACCGCAGGGGCAACAGAGGCAACATATTGGTTTTGTGTAACTAATTGTAAATTTATTTTTATGTAATTTGAAACAAAATATTTAATATGATATAAGTGTGATTAAGTTAATTGTATAAAAAAAAACATAAATTTGATCATGGAAAAGTTTTAATGACAAAGGTTGAAGAATCAAATTTATATTAGGTAGGACTAAAAATATATTTTGCCTCAAGGTGCTGACGAGGGTAGTTATGCTACTGCATAATATACTTTAATTAAGTTAAGATACATATAGCAGCAGACTAGTATTTATCAAGATAAAGTCAAGTAACACCAATTAAGTAATTTCAACAAAGTTAATCAGCAATTTAGTAAAAGGTAATAGGAAAAAATAAAAAACAAATGAAAAAAACATTTAAAAGTGAAGATTTTAATTAAATACCATACAAAAAATAATTTTACTTTATCAATGAAAATCTAAGTAAAATATAAGTGGTTTATTTTTTACTTAACCCTCTTCTCTAAAGGTTTTATTTCATTAAAAATTTTTCTATTATTATTACTTAGTATGTTATATTTATCAGATCTCATGTCGCTTTCATTTGTTTATTTTTTTTGCTTTTTTCCTAGATTCACATAGTAAAGCGAACAAGCAAACTATGCACATTGCACAAGTTAAACACTTAGCATACTTATTAGTTTGAATAGAGCAGCGGTTCTCAAACTTTTTTGTTCGCGGAGCCCCAATAATCAGAAATGTCTATTTAAGAAAACAATAATTACTAAAAAATTATGTCAATTATAAATGATTTGCTTCATATTATTTTTTTTTGTGGAATACAAATATATACAAATTATTTAATTAATATAATATAGGAAAAAAAGAATATAATATTTTAGTAGGTAATTTATAAATTTCAATGTATATGACATTAATGTAATCCATGATATTGGCTTTTTTTATTGACCAGTATTTTAATAATGTAGATTGCACTATTGTAGATAAGTTAACTAAATTATCGTAAGATGACAAATGAACGAAAAATCCGACTTTTATCTAAACTCATTTTGACTATGACACAAAATATGTGGATTTATAAATAGTTTAAATTTTTAAACATTTAAAATAATACATATCGGTACGGTCCAAATAATATTGAATATATTATAAAAGAAATAGATATAATAATAATTTAATAATTTTAATTTTATTTAATTAATACAGATATGCCCATGGAGACACGCAGCCCCTGAACTACTCTCGCGGAGCCCTAGGGCTCCGCGGAGCACAGTTTGAAAACTGCTGGAATAGAGTATAGCAACAGTTTCCAAAATATGCGCCGCAATGCTAATCGTTATGTTAACTAAAAATAAATTTAAAATGTTCTATTCATTATTTTATCTAAAAAATGGTCATCGGTTTTATCAGGGGTGCCATGAGAAAAATTCAATTCCAAAAAGTCGCCGCAAGACAAAAAAGTTTGGGAACCGCTGGAGTATAATATTATTTACTTTCTATAGTTAGTTAAGCATTTACATATTATAATTTGTTTTTAATTATTTATTGTATATTAAAATAGAGACTAAAAATTAAGCTTGTTAGTCAACATTTAATGTAATGGGCAGCCAAATCTTATTTTAAAATAACTATTTCTCTATCACCTGACATTTGACACATATTACTATAATACAAAAAGTTACCTTTTGATTTTCAAGTATGAATCTTTCTATATCAGAACGTAATTTATCTGTCATATAACCAATACTAGAATTTGG
Source organism: Schizaphis graminum (assembly GCA_020882235.1). Taxonomy (NCBI): domain Eukaryota; kingdom Metazoa; phylum Arthropoda; class Insecta; order Hemiptera; family Aphididae; genus Schizaphis; species Schizaphis graminum. The sequence goes on from CM037032.1 coordinate 94,373,172, forward strand.
ATTTTGATTAAAATCATTTCTATTTAAATCAGAATAACTTTTACTAGTTGAAGACGACTGATTAATTTGATTATAACTTTTAGAAGAATTATTGGGTTTATGAAAGCCACTTCTAGAATTTTGAGATATGTTGCTTGCATAATTGTTGGTTTTAGTTAGAATATTTTTATTATAAGAGTTGTGTCCAGAAAAAGTTTTGTTTCCATTATAACTTATTTGATGTCCATATCGTCTTTTCATATTGGGTTTGGCTTTCTTTTTTTTAGTATTTGATCTTTGTTTAATAACAAGCATTCTTAAATGGTTGGTCTTATCCCCAACAACAAGAGATAATGTAGTTGACTCATTTGGATTTGGAGGAACCTAAAAATTTTAAACAATGTACATTGTACGTACATGTTAATATTAACATTTTAAGTATTTTAAAAATGAATAAAGTAAAAATTATATAGTACAGTAGAATCTGGATTAGCCAAACCCTCTATTATCAAAATCATCAACCAATTTACCAATTTTATCAATATCTTAATTTATTATTAACACATTACATGCATATATGTGTATGAATGTTTTGTAGAAAATCGAGACATGATAGGTTTATATAAATGAAATCTTCATGCTCTATTTATCAATCCAGTTTGGTATTGTACGGTGTACAAATAAACATATGATAAGCAATAAGTATTTATAAAGTTTAATTAACATTAAGTTCTTATGATGAAACCAAAAATGGAAATTTTTATAAATGAAAATGTATAATTTTGTCAAAAAAATTCATGAATATATGTCAAATGTTCTTATCTAAATAATGCAATTTAAATATAATGATATTAAACATATTTATCAAGATTTACACATGTATATTATATGCATGTATTTATTAAAACAATTTTCAGTAACCAAACTAGATGCGGTTCCAATTAATTTGGATAATCAAGGTTCTACTGTTTTACATTTTTAAAATAATTATTTTATTCTTACAGTTAAAACATCAGTCATACTTTGAAGCAATTCAATAACTGAACTAAAACCTAAACTTCTATAAGGTAAGTTACATCCTTCTTGTTCACGGTAATCTTTTTGGAGTTGTAAAATACTGAGTGGTTTTTGAGAACTGGTTAACAAGCTCCTTACATTAATTTTGACTTCATTTAAATCCACTGCCATGATTATTTGAGATTAATCTATTTTATAAGACATTTTCATTGCAAATAAGATATTAAAATAGAATAGAAAGGGCATAACTTAAATTTATAATAAATCATTTTTTTAAGAGTATAAAATATAAACCAAGTATACCTTTGTTTAAAAGTTGGACAATAGATAAAACACAACTGTTTTTTATTTGACTCATAGGAGTTACACACAACATTTAACAAAGTTTTTAAGCATTTTTATGTACTAACATAACAGAAAAAATATAATGAGAATACATTAAACAAATTTAACATTGTACTCGTCTACATCACATGTATAGGCAAAAAATAAATAAATTAAAAGTGGTTCATATTGTGTGCCATGAAATCTAAATTTTTTGGTACTTATCGGTTATCATGAATACTTACACAATTTTTCAGTAAATTAAATTTTGTTATTTCAACAACCACAAATTAACATTTCATTATATATTTTTTTAAGATAATTCTATAATTTGAAATTTAAAAGTGATGTCTTAAAATAATATAATTCAGCATTAACTTTATAATTGCAATAATGGATTTAAATTTACAGTAGTTGTATAGGAAATTTAAACAACTGATAGGTATGTACTATTTTTTTTTTTTTTTTAAGGGCTGTGATAGAAACTTAAATTAGATAAATTATAGTGATGAAGTTTAATTATAACGTGAAAATAGATAAAAAAAAGTCTGTATAATGTCTATTGGAGAGTTAATTTAATACTAAAAATGGTTGAGAAGTAATCTAAGATTATTAACAACATTCATTAAAATGTACATTCTATAAACTTACAGATTTTGTTAATTGTTATTAGTTCAAGAACAATAAATAACGAATAACAATGATGCAATAGGAATTGAATAACAACACTAATCACTGACTACTGTCTTCACTTGTGAGTATTGAGTAGTAAGTTGAGACCATAATATTATAATTAAGATTAATATAATATAAATATTATAATTAATTATATTATAGTTGAGACTTCACTACTTCAGATGGTTGAATTTCGACTGTTGAGTGTTGAGACTTGAGAGTAGTCACTGGTCAGTGCCCAGTGGTGAGTCGTTTGAGACCATGTGATCAACGGCGGCGAGCATAACCGGTATGATAAGACGATTATGGCGGTTCACAGATTTTATATATTATCTGTATGGCGGTTGGACTATAGAGCCATGGAGAATGGAATTTGGAGGTACACATTATCGCTGTGATAAGTACAGACTACAGAAAAGTAAGTGTTGTATTTTGATACTTTGTAGTTTGTAGTATTCTGTGTTTGTACACAACTACACAAGGTGCATATAATGTGTGCGTGAAGATAAGTGAATAGAGACTAGACTACTAGAGACGTTTTGGTCTGTTTTGGACTTTGGGCCACGATTAAAGATATACATCACTTTAAATTTTAATTGATGTTAAATAAAATGAGCATCCGAAACATTATCAACAGAAATCTTAACTACTATTTACGAGTTAAATATCTTGTACAGCCGAAAATATGTCGACAGTTAACTGTACAAAGTATAAAATATCAAAATTATCCAAGTACTCACTGTACAAGCACTCGTGTAATTGGTAACTGTTTTTTTTACCACACCTATAATACTAGTTCTAGTAGATTTTTATCATGGAAATGGTTGTTAGCGATTTCACTTGTTTATGCTGGATATGATAGTCAAAGTGAGTTAATAGTAATAATAATTGTTTTTACTTGCAATTTTGAATATTTTTATTTAATTAAGCTTGCACCAAAACAATATCATATTAATTATTAATTACTTAAAGGTACGGTTTCTCTACAGCATCTAGCGTCAACTACTGGCATGGACATAGGTAAGCATCTAGACGCGGTGTCATGATGCTGTGCTATTCTACTCTTTGACGCTGCAGGGAAACCGTACCTTAATACATTTTATTATTAAAATTTCATAAATTAATCTGTTCTTGACTTAAGGAATTTAAAATAACAGTATAACTTTTTTCATCATTTGCATGTGCTCTGCAAATTTAAATGTTTAAATTTAATTTAATTAACCAGTGTTTTAAAAACATTTTTTAATAAATTAGGTATGTTTTGAAAACTAAATTATGTTGCTGTTGAATTTTATTTTTTTGTAGATATTTTTGATCTGATAAACCAAGGGTCAGCAAAAGAATTAACCAAGTAACTATTTTATTTATAATTAAAATTAAGTTATTGAAATATTGATAATTTGATAACGATATTCTTAGTAAAATGTTTTTTCAGATTTTTAAAAGATAATCCAAAGGCAGTAAATAAACTTCATTTATTTGGTTGGGCCCCATTACACGTGGCTGCATCAAATAACAAATATGAGCACTTAGCAGTTTTATTAAAAGCTGGAGCAGATCCAGATTTGAGTGATGGTTTTTCAAACTATTTAAATGTTGCTCGAAAACAAAATATTAACCCTATGGATGGTAAATCTATATTATTTATATTCTTAATATTAAATTTAAATACTTTTTTAATTTCAGTTTTGTCATCAAGGAAGAACCATTTTATGCATAATTTTAATGTTAATGCAACATTTCAAGGTTTTACTGCTTTTCATTATGCAGCGTTATCAAATAATATTGAGTCATTGAAAGTTCTAATGGACTATGGAGCAGATCCTCATTTAAAATCTGTGTCTGGCTATAAACCAATAGATTTGGTTACAGACCTTACAATTTATGAACTACTTACTGATTATGAAAACAATGTAAATTTTAATGTATTACTCAGTAAAGATATCCAAAAACCAAAATATTCTATAGAATTTGTTGACTTATGTCCACTTGTTATTAATTTAGTATTGTAACAATTTTATTGTATTATAGTATTATACTTAACTAACTATATATAAACTCATTTAATTATTTATTAATTATTTTATAAAACACCATCAACTAATACACTAATAAATTATTAAGTTTTTACTAGTTATATACTTAACATTAATTACATTTTTATTAAATTTATGGAGATTTAATAATGTATTTATGGGAATAATAGTTTCAAAATATTTTTACCAAAATTTAAAATAAAACTGTCTGTATAACAAATATTTCTGGGAGTCAATATAATGACAATTTATATTTTATTATTAATTATAAACTCTTAGTTAAATGTAAAATATGTGTAATGAATTAAAATTATATGTTTGAGAATTTGTCTTACTTCTCAATTGTTATATATGTTCTTCAACAATATATTAAAAAGAAGCAGTTTTAATTTAATATATAATAAATGAATAATATGGGTTAAAAAAAAACGTTTTTGGATATTTTTATTATATAATATTTTTGGATTTTAAATATAATTCAAAATTAATAATTTTTCAGTTTGAATTAATTAAAAATAAAAAAGAAGCAGAAATACGAAAAAAATTTCCTTTAGAATTGAGGTTGAAACAAAAAATTATTGGTCAAGAAAATGCTATTAATGTTGTCTCATCAGGTTGTATGAATAATAAATCTGTGTTAACTACCTTTTACTTATTATACTTCAATTGTATATTAGCTATCAGACGTAAAGAAAATGGTTGGATGGATGATGAACATCCATTAGTTTTTTTGTTCCTCGGTTCTTCTGGCATAGGTAAAACAGAATTGGCTAAACAGATTGCTAGCTACTTACACAAAAACAATAAAGATGGTTTCATTAGACTTGATATGTCTGAGTACCAAGAAAAACATGAGGTTTGTAAAAAAAAAAAATATTCATTTAATATATATTAATAATCTTTATGTAATAGGTTGCCAAAATGATTGGCTCTCCACCAGGGTATATTGGATATGATGATGGAGGTTACCTTACAAAACAGTTAGCTAAAAATCCAAATGCTGTTGTATTGTTTGATGAAGTTGAAAAAGCTCATACAGACATATTGACAATATTGTTACAACTGTTTGATGAGGTATGATGAATATTCACTAAACCTTGATATTGTAATGTTATTTGTGTTGCGTAAAGTGAGGTTATTTTATAAATATCATTTATTTAAATAACTTATTTAACATCATTTTTCATAATATTTTTTAATAAGGTAAGCCAAGGCATCTAAGCCTTTGGCTATAAATGCCTAGTTATAATTTATTAATTTGATTGTATACCCCCCCTCCCCAAAAATTAAACCTGAATATGTACTCGTTTTAAAGTAACTTGTTTTATATAGGGCCGTATAACTGATGGTAAAGGAAAGACAATTGTGTGCAAAAATGCCATATTTGTTATGACATCAAATTTAGCTAGTAATGAAATTGCAGACCATGCTTTAGAATTAAGAAATGAGCAACGTCAAAATAAACTAATAGAAGATAGCTGTGAGAAAAATATATATTTTCATAATAACTGTTCAATTTTATTATATTTAATACTGTTTATAATTATTATTCAATTTAGGGATATCAAATAAAAAAATTGAGAAACATGAAGAGGTTGTAACATTTATCTCTAAAAAATTCAAAGATCAAATTGTAAAACCTATTTTAAAAAAACACTTCAAACGAGATGAATTTTTGGGACGTATTAATGAAGTGGTATATTTCCTACCATTTTCAGAAATAGAATTGAAGACTATTGTTCAAAGAGAACTGCAGTATTGGCAAGAATTGGTATGTGATAAATATTTCAAATGAATTAATAGGATTGATTAGAACAATTTATGTAATTTATTAATATACTAATATTTACTATAATTTATATTACACATAATAAGTGCTTTGAACTACCTACTCATTTTTATGTGAGGATTATTTTCTTATTAAAATTGATTTTATAGAAATTCAAAAAAATGAAAAATTTGGTAGAGCAAAATATTTTTCAGGTTATAACATATAGGTACTTATAATAAGGTTAAAAGCAGCAACATATTATTTTAATTAATATTTGAAATATTACTCATTATACTGTACACATAAAATTGACAAATTTGAAATTGTCAAACAGATGTAATATACAGTAATTACTAATTTCTGTCTGGCCTAAATTGCATTTAAAATTTTTTTTTTAGGCTTTAAAGAAACATAATATACAAATAGAATGGGATAGTGCAGTTGAACATGTTATAATTGGTGCATACGATGTAAACTACGGTGCTAGGTCGATTAAACACGAAGTAGAAAGATCTGTAGTAGCTCAACTAGCTAAAGCACATGAAAATGGATTAATTAAAAAGAACACTGTTGTAAAGATTGAAGCAGATATTACAAAAGGTGATCACGGAAATATCTTTCTGAAGATTTAATAGGAATACTCATTTAAAATTGCTTAATATCTATATTCTGTTTGATTGTGTTATTATTTTATTTATTATTTCTTCCATTACACATTTTATGTATAAATAATTACGATAATTATAATATAACATTATATCTTGAAAATATTATTACCTTAATTATAATACTCTTTTTACATATATTTATAATTTATGAGTTAAGCAGCCGTTTCATCACCATTTATTTCTAAGTTGCTGATATAAATTATTTTTTCTTGATTTTCTTACAATAGCTTACTAGTTTTACCAATACATATATAATATATTTCAGTATAACAACAATTTATGTTTATAAAAACATAAATTTGGCAAAATACCCAACGTAACACCTTTTTTTACGGTAATACTGTGATACGGATGCTTTTGCATGGCGCCACAACCCTTTGAAATTATTGGTATGAGTCCCTGTGTCAGGATTTAAAAAATTGTATTGACTGATTGATAGTTAAATGTGTATAACCATTGAGTATATATAGTACTATATATACTCAATGGTATAACTCTTCTCGGCCATGAGCCATACAGTCATAACTCTAAGTAGTAAAAATTGTGTTATAAACATAAATTGATAAGACTATACCAGGGATGGCAAATCCATGGCACGCGTGCCCGAGATGGCAGTGATGGCACGCGAAAAGATTTTGTGGGCACTCGAAAATTTTTACTATTATATTAGGTAATAGGTAAAAATATTTTGAGCATACGGCTTTTATCGGTCATTAAGGTGCGTCCCCACTGGCGTGCGGCTAAGCCGCGCGGCTTTTGTAGCCGATCGGCCGAAGCCGCGGGTTCCCGATGGTTGTCGGTAAACATCAAAGAAAGCCGATGCAATGGAGACGCACCTTTAACGATTATTCTTATCTGTAGATAAAATAATAATACCTATATTATTATTGAGAGTAATAAACCTACCTCAGTAAACACTAATCAGTACAAATACTAATTTATTATTATTATAATATACCTAAATTAACCTTTTTATATTAATTATACAATCGAATTATAATATAACAAAATATAATTTTTTTCATGGCACGCTCTAAAAAAAAAAAAGGTAATTTTGGGCACGCAGTGTTCAAAAGGTTTGCCATACCTGGACTATACTATACCACAGAATATAATACTATACGCAGTACGATGTTTTCAGTTATTAAAATAGATTACCTTCCAACAGTAAAGTTTCAACAATCACTATTCACTAATTATGGTAGTTCCTGGTAAAATCCAATCCTTAATCACCTGCTAAAAGGTATTCTGGTACTTTTCTGTTATCCCTACTACCGCTCGATGCCGCGACTCTCAATTCTGTTATCTCGACTACCGTCTACCACGCCGATGCCGCGATTACCGACTACAGTAGTTGTATTGTATTTAAAAATAATTATGAATCTGTGGAATTTACCAAACAGCGACAAAGATGTTCTCGAATTTTTTCAAGAAAAGGGATTACTTCCAACACACCGTGATTGCAAAAACGGCCCTAAAAAAAAACTGTACATCGGAAAAACGAAATATTTTGGAAATGCAACGTTAAGGCGTGTCAGCATATAAACTTTTTTGATGACTTTTTGTTTTATATTATACAGTGAAACCTCTATTAACGGACACCTCTAATTAGCGGACACCTCTCAATAACGGACAAAATTTCCGGTCCCGGCATAGTACATATTATTTTATCAATTTTTCCCAATAGCGGACAATTTGGTCGGTCCCGTGAGTGTCCGCTATTCAGAGGTTTTACTGTAATAACTTTTAGACTTTTACAACTGTAACTGTGATAATTTATTTAATATCGTATTTTGACGTTTTTATATTATAATAACTAGGGCCCAGATTTATATGCAACAAAAATCTATAAAATATTCAGTTTCATATCATAAATATGCAAAAAATATGCAATATGCAAAATAATTGTTTTTTATAAATAACCAAACTATAAGGTTTTGAGTAAAAAATATGCACAATCTAAATAATATTTTTTGTATACAAATTTGCTAAAATTTATTAAAAAAACACATATATGTACGATATATACATAATATAGATAAACACTTAAATTCTGTAAGTATATAAAAATATTATAAATTAATTAAGTAAAGTATTATATAAAATTCAGAATAACCAATAACATTATTTATTCCATGGTAAATTTGATGGCCTTTAATTTTGGTAATAAGTATTTTTATTGTAACTTGAAAATCTGACAAGTTATAAGCGAAAACAGTGAAAGAGGCGCACCACCCTTTAAAGAGGGTTGGAGGGATACGCACAAGGGGTAGGTGTCAGGACTTTAAGTATGTTTATAAGTAAGATATAAACTAAAAAAAAAAAATCAAAATCCAGCTTTCGTGGAATTAGTTATTATTAATAACTTTTAGACTGCTAAACTTTCCACTGCTTTGATAATTTTAGAATTAGTAGTTTGATGTATACCAATACAAGGTTTATAGATCAAAATACGGAACTGTCTGGATCTGGATAGTACTATAGTAGTCGAGATAACAGAATTAAGCATCTCGGTAGTAGGGATAACAGAAAAGTACCGGTATTCTTGTCTCTTTTTTCTATAGGTTTGAGCCTTGAGGTTTCTTCAGTTTCCCTTTGAACCCTGTACACGGTGACCCCCGTCACCCGGTTACCCTGATTTGATTACCAAATTTAGGCTCTTCAATCTCTACAACTTTACCAAAACCACCACCAGTGTATTGATTTTACAATGATGGTTGTTTTGTTTTGTTTTTTATTTTTGTTTTTAGTTTTGTGTCTGTCATCACGTTTTGAAGTAGTAATAATGCTTTGATTTTTTATTTCAGCCCCTCTTTGAAAAGGAATATATATCTAGTTGGTACTTAATATTTCCAGTAGTTTTCAAAAGCGTCAGGAAAAACTTTGAAAAAATTACGGTAAAATGGGAATTTTTATGCATAACCACTTTTCGATAAAATCGATTTTTGATTTTGTTGTAACTCAAAAACGAATAATTGTAAATACTTGAAATTTTCACCATATTATGTTTATATTCAAGTTATCTATTAACGATTAAATTTTCAAAATATTTAGAATTTTTTTAAACTATTAATTATAAACCATTGAAATTTTCGATTTTTCTAAATCTTTTTTCTTGAAATGCCGATAAAAAAAATTGATTTCCAAAAAATCTTTAAAATTTAATACAAGGTTTAGTATAAGTTGCAGTGGCGGATTAACCTTCTCGGCGCCCATAGGCACGCTCAGTGTTTACCACCCCCTTTTTTAATACTATCCAAAAATCGTAATTTGAATACACGAATAGTGATATAGCCGTCCCGTGAGTGAGAAATTGTTTAAAGGTACTATATGGTTGGATAATTTTTAATTTACACTTTAGTTCAAATATTGTATTACATAATATAAATAATCTTACAAGTTGCAATCGATAAATTAGGTGTATAAAGAGTACGAATGGTTTAATCCAGTTCTTTCCGAGCTTTTAATTGGGAAAAATCATTTATCATGTGGTCAAAGTCTAATTCATTTGTGATGCGGTTCTCAATGCACAGTATGGACTACTATGGACCCTAGGCCCGGATTTTTTTCAATTAAAAATTATAGATGTGTATAACTCGGCCCGGTTTTTTTTCAGGTAAAAATGATAAACGTGTAAACTAGGCCCAAATAAAAATATTATGCCAAGATCTTCTTGTATCTAATTAATAATTTTCTTATAATATTTTTGAGTACCATTTAGCACTACCTAGATGACACCACAAGAAGGCGATTTTCATTAACCTCCAAAACTTATATTGTTTTATTTTCATTTTCTTACTAAGAAATTTGTTATGTAAATTTAAAATTATAATGTCATAATGTAAGAAAAATCAATTATTTTAAGTAATATTACTATATTACTCACATATTGCATGAAATGTATTATTTTCATGACGTGTATATTTTCATTTTATTATTCTAATCATTTCAAAACTGGATAATATATTTTATGTATGATTTATTCCGAACCTCTCCCCCATTTGTATGCCACTTCTTACGTATAAATATACAGTAAAATATAATATACATAATTATTTTTATAATTCATATTTTATTTTAATAAGTACTTAAAAGTTGAAGGTATTTAATAGGTACAATACAATACAATATAAGTTGATTACAATAGTATTATAATATTATATAGTTACGAATAATTTAATAGACCTCGACGAAGTAAAGTTGTACTTGTTACTACGATCACAGCAAAATAAATTGAAAAATAATCATATGATGGGTACTTTTAGTTGTGTAACACACAATGAATTAATAGTCATAATAATATACCCAAATAATGTCAATAATGTCATAAAGATTTCGATTGTCGCCGTGTCAAGTATAGATGTATATTGTATAATACGGTTTGGAAATAACCATATCTTTTCGTCAAACGTTGAACATTCAAACATTTCCGCCGATAAATTTATTTATATTTACTCGCGGAATCGCCAACGTCGATCAGTTTATATTAAATCGATATTAATTTTGCATTATTCTTATTTAGCAGCTGCGTATTTCTCATGTGTATTGTGTAATAGCGCAAGTTATAACAAGAAACACGTAGCCAATTTCTTCAGATACAAACAATTATGAGTACCCCATTTGAATTCCTTTATTTATTTTTTTTGTTCATAAAAATAAAATAACATGAAACAATTTGCCGCCCTAGGCTCGAGCCTCACGAGCCTAATGGGTAATCCGCCACTGATAAGTTGTACTTATCGTAGTAATAAACATTAAACATTTTTGGTCACAATTTTTATTTATAATCATTTAAAGTTCAAATGTTTACAAAATATATCAAAATCGCGAAAATTTGCAAAGAATTTTGAAATTGAAAATTCAAAAATTTGTGTGATTTATACCTAAGGTTAAAAAACCCAATACAAGGTTATCCAGGTTTTCCTTCAGGTAAGTGTAAAAAAAGCGTGAATATAGAAAAAGTTTTATGAAATAACGATGTATTAAAATTTAAGTATAGGTACTAATATAATATATCCTACTAATTATTATTGACTGACAAATCATTTGAAATCAACCTGTCAATGCATTCAAATTTAATACATCAATTATAGTGACCTGCAGTAACCTACTCTCCACCTCTATTCTACAGACAGCGATATCCACTTACCCACTTTTTTTTAATTATAAATATTTGTAGTACCTACATAATTTAATAAATAATAATTTTAATTTATTTAATATGTATTAGTTAAATTATGACTATAAAATATATTGAAATCAATACACATTAAATATTTAATAATGATTAAAAATAAATATTTAAAATATTGTGTATAAATAATATTATAAATTAATTAGTCGATTAAAATTAAAATTACTATGTGTTTATGAATCTATGATATACTTAGGCGTGCGGATGGCAACACGGGCCACGGGGGTGTCAGAATGGGCAGCTGAACCTCTTGTGAATTTTAAGACCATTGCTTCATTTCATTACCAATAGCAAATCATTAAACTAACTATTAAACTGAAAATCTACCCAAATTTTAAAATGTTATAGGTAAATCAAAAATTAATGATTTGCGCCAATGACCATCTTCAGTGAAGATTCTTCACCATCTTTTTTATTATAAAAATACATACCTAATCAATAAGTATAGCAGCAAAGTGTAAATACTAGTGAATTTTTGTCAATGAACAAATAATAAAAGCTTATAAAATAAAGATGACAATATTTAAAATCAGTAAAATACAATTAATATTTATTATTTTTGTAGTGACTTTCATAGATAATTACATTTTACATGACAAAAAATTATGGATAATTAATAATTATTTATAATATGTCTATGACATAAATTCAGGAAAAATAGAATATTTAGATGGATATCAATAAAGTTGGTGTACCTGAATTTAAGATTTGCCCTGATTGGATGGTTTCTTTCAGAATATTATCTCGAACTTATAATTCAGAGGAAGAACTGCCCGGAGCCCGTTAAATAGTTTGTATTTTGTTTATTAATTCATGTTAACATTGTTATTTGCTATTTGTTTGTTAACAGTAAGTTAATACCACGATGTATATGGAATCTTCAATCTATTGAAATTAGAATCATTATAATAAATAATTATTTTTTCAATTAGTATACCTAACAATTGATATTTTTTACACCGTGGTCAATACTTATTACTTGAGACTTTTTTAGTTTAATTTTGTCTTTAATATTAGATGTATAAATAACCACCGTGTTAATAAAAATGTTAGTATATTTTTCATTGATTGATGAATAAATAATTATTAGTATTATGTCAACTTAGATTAAAGATGGATTCTACAATGAATATTTCAAGATCCATGGACAACTCCATGTCCATGATTAATCAATCAATATCAGCCAAAGATAGTTTAGATCTATCTGGTAAAATGTTGGATAAATTTTTTGCAGCTGATGACTCATTTCCTACACTTGTTGAGAAAATGCAAATAACTAATAACAGTTAGTACCAAATAATGATGTTATAAGATGTTTTAGATAATTTAATTTTGTTATAATAAAAAACCGTGCTTTTTTCATTAACTTTAAGGTCAAAGTGTTAGTGGTTGCACAGAATATGACTATCCTAAAGAAGGTCTAGGGATGCCTTCAATTGCTCCTCTTAAATTAAAACACAAGATACCGTTACCAGCTGCATTACTTGAGCAATGGAATGGTATTATTTTTAAATTAAATGTCTCCAGTTTTATTTATTTTTATTTACCTGCATATATTATTTTATGTCTATCCACAATACATTTTATAATAATAATTTTAAAAATATTTTGTTACTAACTTTTGTATAGATGCACAAAACTTTCATCGCAAGTTAGGAATATTTCCTAGTATCAACCGAGTTTGGGTCACAATTGATCAAGAATTCTTTTTATGGGACTATAGAGAAGGGTAATAAACAATGATCTAAATAATTGTTAAATTATATATTATAATTTTGCATTTTAGAACGGATTTATCTTATTTTGATGGAATGAACTCGACTATATTTGCAGTAGCACTGGTAAAACCTAAACCAAATGTATTTCAAGCTCATATTAAGAATTTATTAGTCTTAGCTACTGGATTAAACATTGCAATATTAGGAGTAACATTTAACCAAGTTACCAGTGTTGATGGTAATTATATGATTTCATTATATTTTTGTGTTTAAAAATAACAAATAATAAACAAAAGATATTGGTAATGAAAATGTGAATCATACTTACACAGATTATTCATTACTTACATTATAATACATATTAAGATAAACTTATTTGACATTTTTAAGAATGAATAATTTTTCATTCAATTTTCAGAATTTTTAAGATAAACAATATTTTTTCTGTGTTTTATATTTAAACTAATATTTTGAGCTATATCTTAAACTTCAACACAAAGAGCAAAAGCAAACTTGTTTTAGTTGGTATTTTTAAGAGTCAAAAGGTTCCATTTATTTTCAAAGCATTTGAGGGCAAATAACTTTCTGCTTTTAAATTGTATAAACAAATTCAATTTTTTTTTCGTGAATTAAAAATGAATAACACTTGACAGAAAACAGAAACATTTTTATCAAATATTACTATCTACTAGACATAAGATAATTTTCATAAATACTTTGAACCATTTTGTACTACATTCAACATTTTTTTAGATTCTGAACGGAGTGATAAATGTATTGATTTTACAATGATGTGTGTTTTTTTTTTTTTTTGTGTCTGTTGACAACATTTGGACCAGTAAAAATGCTTCGATTTTTGACTTCAGTCATTTCGATTTTTGTATTTTTTAAAAAATTACCAAACGTAGGATCTTGAGACTTTTACTTAAATGTTTGAATTTGTTTCAAAATAGAATATATGACAATATTTAAATATAATATATCCTTGACTGACAAATCATCTCCATTCAGAATCGTTTTTCTTATACAATGATACCTATCATTGCATTCAAATTTAACCTACCCTAGTCCGAGGTCCATCCCACTCCCTAATGTACAGCAGAGCGATATTCACTTACCCGCTTTTTTTTTTGTTTTATTTCAAATCGAATGATGAAAAAGATATTGCAAATTTATTATTGAGATCCTCTAAATTTTTTTTTTTTAAACAAACCTCATATTTGTGTATAATTTAAAATTGTATGATAATTTCTTCTAAGACGTCAATGGACATTAATCAATAATAGTCCTATTATTATCATGCTTATAATAATGAGCGTTTGATTGCTATTTCAAAACATTTTGTAAGGTGGAGGCATGTATATATAAATAGGCATTTTAAACAATAAATTCTAATGATTAATAAATATAATATAAATAATAATCACACTAAAATATGAGTTATTTTTATAATTTATTATTGCATTATTTTATTTTTAATCCAGTATAATAATTCACTACTCATTATAGTTTATGAACACTCACTAAAGTGCCAGTGCTAATCTCTTCACCCTATGTAAACTAGGCAGCTGCCTAAGAGCCTTACCTTCCCGGGCCCCAGCCCTCGGCCAAGTACCAAATAAAAATGCCCTTTTAGTAGCTACCTTTGGGCCCTGAGTTCCTTAAGTTTGGCAATGGTTAGTGTATTATTTTTACTTTTTTCGTTCTACATATAAATTTGTATATTTATCAATACTACGTATTGTATTCTTATGGTTTTCTCCGTTTTATAAGGAATTAATTATGAACTATAAATTTTCAAAAAAAAAAAAAAAGCGGGTAAGTGGGTATCGCTCTGCTGTATATTAGGGGGTGGGGTGGACCTTGGACTATGGTAGGTTAAATTTGAATGCAATGATAGGTATCATTGTATACGAAAAACGATTCTGAACGAAGATGATTTGTCAGTTTAGGATATATTATATTTAAATATTGTCATATATTCTATTTTGAAACAAATAAATAGTTACTATATGTTACTATAGATACTTTATAGTATCTGTTTATTAATAAAAAAAGTATTTGGCCAACATACGCATTATGAGCGTATGAAATTTAATTTAAATTTTGACATATTTCGTGTAAATTCGAACTTTAAGCACTTATAAAAAAAAATTGTGACTAACGATTTCGGATTTTTTATTATCACTTTAAGAAAAACTTATAAGAAACCTTGTATTAAATTTTTAAGATTTTCTGGCCACCCAAAAAAATTTTATCGGCATTTGAAGAAAATAAACTTAGAAAAGTCGAAAATTTCAATTTTCTATAAGTAGCTTAAAAATGGTCAAAATATTTTGAAAATTTAACTGTAAAGAGATAACCATAATATAAACATTTGGTGAAAATTTCAAGTATTTACAACAATTCGTTTTTGAGTTACAGCAAAATCAAAAAATCGATTTTGTCGAAAAGTGGTTTTTCGTAAAATTGCCGTTTTTCTGTCACTTTTTTTTTGTTTTTCTCGATTTTTTTGAAAACTATTTGAAAATGTTTACTTTTGACCAACCAAGAAGTACCAACTAAATGAATTTTCCTATTCAAAGAGGGGCTGAAGTAAAAAATCGGAGCATTATTACTGCTCCAAATGTTGTCGTCAGACACAAAAAAAAAAACACACATCATTGTAAAATCAATACATTCTTCACTCCGTTCAGAATCTAAAAATATAGTTTAATACATTTTTATGTATTTATTAATAATAAGTATATAAATTATATTTATCTATTAAAGTGCACCCCTCTCCTTTTATAAAACTCTAAATATGCCACTGAATAAGACAGAATATTAATGTTATTAATGTCACTATTCTTGCCTTAATAATAATGTATTTTATCATTCTCTAAAAGGTCATTTTTATTTATCTGTTTTATTAGGTAAAAATATAAAACAATTGGAACTTACTACAGATACTATTTATGAAGTTCCTACTGAAGGTGTGATAACTTCTAAAATTGTTGGAACTGACAATGGACGAATTTTTTTTGCAAGTGAAGATGGTAACCTATTTGAAATTGATTATTGGGTATTTATTGTCTTAAAAGTTTTTTTTGTGTTATTAAATAATAAATTCTGCCTAAAGTATCTTTCAATTAAGAACAGGCTTTTGCGGCCAACTTGTGTGCATGTGCATGGCTTTACAACACAGCAGGCGTATAGATGGGTTTGGACAAACGGGTGTTGTCTGACCGCCACCCGACATAAACTGGTTGTCACCAAAGCCTGTTCTTATTTAGAATAAATTGTACATACTTTATTAATATTAAAATATATTAATATGGATTAATTTATTAAAACATTTAGAAAGATTTGGGATGGCTTTCAATTGGAAATAGAAGACGTTGTAAGAAAGTTTGTCATTCAGCTGGAACTTTATCGTATATTCTACCATCATTTTTAACATATGCAATTACTGAATCCTCCGCCATTATTGAAATAGCTGTTGATAATATACGACACATACTTTACACACTGACTGAAAATAGTTCAATTGAAATGTATGATCTTGGATCTGATGGTAAATCTACGAGCCGAATTGTCTCTTTGTCACATTCTAACCTCGAGTATCAAGTTTCAAAATTACTTAGGTAAATATTATTATTTTTAAATAGGTTCTTTTTTATTATCTACTCGCTACCTAGCCATATAAAATCAGATTATTTTAATACTTACAATAACAAGACTTTCAAAAAAGACTAAATAATAATATATTGTTAACAATTAATTGTAGTACAGTAAAGTTAATAACTAATATTTCATAATTACACATAAATAAACACAAAAAGAATAAGACTAATTCCTCCTAAAAATCCATTGTCATTTCTTAATCATTTACACGCAGTCTATTTGTATTAACAATATGGTTTTTTTGTTAACATTAAATGGCTTACTTATTTAATGGTCGTTGGTCCTTTGAAGAAGTAAAATATTATTCAAGCAAAAAATGTTTGAATTTATGTATTCCTGTTCTACACTAGACAATAAATTTGTTTGCCGACTGTTAATTGGCTTACAGTTGACAACGGTTAGAAATTCTAAATGTATAAATGTATGTTGCTGGAATATCAGAATAGAAAAACAATGCTTCAGGATAATCACTAATGTTGAACTACATATGTCTACTTCTCTCGTATTAAGTATTGTCATGAATAAATAACTCATTAAAATTATATTATTTCAAACTTTTCTGATATAGTTCACAAAATTTTATTTAGCTAATTAAAAGTTTTAAATGCTATTTACATGAATATATATTTTTTGTAAACAAAATAACTTATAAAACACATGAGTATGCAAACAATAAGATGTATTTTAAACTTCAAATAGTAGATATGTTATAACTTTATGAATTATCACCGATTATCACTGATCACTTCAAATAATTTTCTTAGTTTTCAATAATTTAATTTTTTTTTTTTTAACTGATATTAAATGCATTGTACTGTGATTATTGGATTTTTCAAATTTATATTCCATAGCCAGACCGTACTTTGTTCCTTAATACCATTAAATGAAAAATATAAAATTTGTAAAAAATAAATCTTAAAGTTCTCTTATAAAAATGAATTGAAATATTATTTTTATTTTGCATATTTTTCAATTTTTAGTCCTATAATAAATAGTTCTAGCTCTGTTTATAACCTAGTATAGTGACAAACCAACATTAAACTAAACATTTTTAATATAATCAAATATAATTTTAAGTATGATATGAAGTATTTACCCTTTTTCTATAAATATATCATGTACTTCACTTAACTTCATAATATTATAATATATCAAGATTAAAGAAGTATCAATAGCAAAAATAGTTTAATTTTTAAATTATATTTCTAATGTGCTTTTAGTGGCGGGACAATAATAAACTTGTATCAAAAAAATCAATTAAATTTCAGTAATAATCAAGAATTTGGTACATTTTTATTTCAGAACTATGGAAATAGCTCAAATAACTATATTGAGTAGTATAAAAATTATAGAAGAAACGGAATCACCTAACATTCATCTGATGGTTGTATCTAAGTCTGGGTTTAGATTGTATTTTTCTACTGGAGCTATAACCTCTAGCAATACTAGACCTTACACATTACAACTTGTACACATACGTTTGCCACCAGGATATAATAGGGTTATTGGAGAATCTAAACCTAGTTGTGTACAGCAAGTGTTATATAATAGAGGTATAATTTTATTTCATTATTAGAAATTCAAATATTTAAAAAAAAAAAATTGTCAATAACATATTAGTGTCGTTGTGGGAATTATTTATTCGTATGAATTTGAAACTTATTTATTTTAGTTACCTAAATGTATTATAATTTTTAAATTAAATATTCTTAGATTCTAAATACAAATATATTGATAGTTGCAAACATCTAAAAACAATATCCAAAGAAATAATTCCATGCGAGTGTCATATAATTGTATTCTAATACGAGGTATGATCAAAAAATATCTGAACTATGTTAATAATATTTATATCAATAAAGGTAACAAAATCTAGATAATGTCATTCAATAGGTTAACTTTTAGCGAGGATTAGAGCGTTTGTTTGAAATTAATAACAATATTTATTTTTATTTCTTGGTATTTTTACGAAACTATGTTTCAGTTATCTGGTGAATTTCTTAATGGAAGCATTAGAAGAACAATGTGTGTGCACAATATTTTATTTTAAATTAGGGTAAAGTTTTGGTGAAACTTTTGGAGGTGATTTTCTGTCTCAGACAACATATTTTGAATAGCTTAAACAGTTTAAAGAAAGTAGAACATCCGTTAAACATGACTAACCTGGTAGACCCTCAATCAATAAAACAAATGAACCATTACTTTTGTTCATGAAATTATCCAAAATAATCATCAATTAACTACCAGACAAGTTACATAATGCATGAAAGAAATATTTTATTTTTCTTGCCAAGAAATATTAACCAAAATTTGGGCATGAGCTGAATTGCTGCTAAATTTTTTCCTCATCTCTTCAAAAATAAACAAAAACAAAACAGAAAGGTCATCTCTCAAGAACTTTTTGAAATATGGAAACTGACCTAAACTTTAAAAAAATATATAACAGATGACGAAACTTTGATTTAAGGTATGATGTTGAAATCAAGTGTCAGTCATCACAAAGTCAGCAAATGGGATAGTTCATTGTAAATGGACGCTTAAAAGACAAACCGTTTTTATTTATATATCATGAATATGTTGGAGAAAAAAGGCAAGAAAGTTAGAAAAGTGCTCTTGAATGTTGTATCACAATAATGCTCACAGCTCATTGCTCATTTGTCAATTCTTAACGAAAAATTAGACTCCAATAGTCGTCCCACAACTACTGTATACATCTTACTTGATCCAATGCGATGTTTTTGAAATTAAAATCAACACTTAAAAGACCTCGTTTTTAAATAGTTGATGATATTAAACAAAATTCAGTAATTGATCTTAAGAACATTTTCATTAGTGCCTAAAGGGAATGTTTTCAACATTTAAAAGAAGATGGTGCTACCATCATGGTAACCTTGTATTCCTTTCTAGGGAGATTATTTAGAAAGTGATAATGTGTATTTGGAATAATATTGTATAAATAAAATTTTATTTGGAAAATCTGGGTATTTTTTGATCACACCTTATATATTAATATAGTATTTTTTTAGTTAAACTGCAGCATAGAAAAATGTCAAACTTTAGTAGTATTGTACTAACTACAATTACCTAGTATATATTAATATAGTAGTATGACAGTATATATTTTTTGATAAGCTTTCTCGACAATTCATTTTCCTGATGTACAAATATTTTTAGTTCAAGCATATTTCAAATTTAAAAAATATTTTGCCCAAAATTATAAATTTTTAGAATATATTACCATGTGAGTTTTAATTTGAACATTTGTATAAAATATGAAATGGTTTATAAAAAAAAACAAAATTTTTTTGTTCTTAGTCAGTTTCATCCCATAAAATACAATTAGTTTATATTTTTATTGTACAAAACATATTATTATTGCTTTTTTAATTCATTAATCTAAAATTTAGGTATGTAACTATGTGCTACAATCACACATGTAAAATATATTTAAACAATTTACACCAGTATATAACCATGGTATAGATTAAATATGACTGATTGAGTAATTACTTAAAGATTAAGATTAATTTAACGATCTTATAATTTTTATAAACTGGTACTTTTATTTATGTTTTTAGTATTTAAAATTATATTACATTCAAAATCATATTTTTCCAAAAAAGAATTTTTATGCATATAAAAGATTATTTGATGGAATTATAAAGCATATAAACATCTTATTTGTAAGATTATAGGCGCATATAATTCTGGGCTCTAGCTCTGTTGAATATTATTACTACAATTATTATTATATTGTGTGTGTGTATGTATGTATATATGTATGTGTATATTTAATATTTATCTCATTGATCTAAGGGGCATGGTTTATAAACTGCATTTGTCAGAGTGTATTGTAAAATGTTTTGTTGAGTTAGTTATTATCTAAGAGCAAAATGGATATGCATAATATATGGTTTATCAAAACTTTGTTTCTGGTGCTTTGTGGCATCAAAAAATTTCAATATGACTAATACTTTTATATTAACGATATATATATTCTATTAGTGGAACTGTAATATAAGTAAATTATAGTTGTAAGAGAAAAAATAATTAAGTATAATATTGTATAAGAAAATTAATTCATTTTTTTTAACCTTTTTGTCAGCAAAACGGTATTCAGCACAGCCAGTATTTTCCTTGACAGTAACACAGTATAACTAACGCATATGTATTGTATGATTTAATAGTAAAAATACAATAAAATCATAATACATATAAGCATTGAGTTATATAAGAAAATATCCTTTATTATTCATATTATCTGTATAATATTTTGCCCACTGATGGTGGAGATACTAATTCATACGTTTGTTCTGCTCCAATATTATGTGTCACAGTATAATTAATATAAATTGTATTTATGTTTTAAAATATGTAACATTTAACTAATAATTAATAATTGAATAATTGTTATATACAAGGTGATTCTTTTAAGTGGGTACACTAATTATCTCGAAAAGTATTCATGTTTTTGAAAATATTTTTTTACATAGTTTCAAATTCTTAAAAAACAACGTTTTTATTAAAAAATTATATTTTTAAATATTTTATATCCTTATAATTTTTTAAGTTTTTTACTTTTTTGAATGACAACATAGATTTTTAATTTCATATTCCAAATCAGAATAATTTTCTGAGTATTTTGAAA
This sequence comes from Schizaphis graminum, assembly GCA_020882235.1. NCBI lineage: Eukaryota > Metazoa > Arthropoda > Insecta > Hemiptera > Aphididae > Schizaphis > Schizaphis graminum. The sequence goes on from CM037032.1 coordinate 94,394,868, forward strand.
CAAAAAATTCGAATTTAGGGTGAGTAGTTTATGAGTTATACTTATTTAAAGTTTAGACAAGCGGAGTAGTGGACAAAGATTTTGCGGGGTAACCACGTACCACTCCACTCTGCTTGTCTAAACTTTAAATACGTATAACTCATAAACTACTAGCCCTAAATTCAATTTTTATGTATCAAAATGCTCAAAAAATTATTTTGCTTTGGAATATGAAATTAAAATTATATGTTGTCTTTAAAAAAATTAAAAAACTTAAAAAATTATAATGATAAAAAATATTTAAAAATATAATTTTTTAATAAAAACGTTACTTTTTTAACAATTTTGAACTATGTAAAAAAATATTTTCAAAAACATGAATACTTTTCGAGATAATTAGTGTACCCACTTAAAAGAATCACTCTGTATATTTATTAAGCATGGAATGCATGCTTATAGTATGTCCTTTGTTATTTTACAAAATATTTTATTTTCAGGTACTATTATAATGGCATGCAACACTGACATAACTAACTACAGGCCAATGTTGTGGTGTATATCATCTGATGAATATGCATTTAGTTCTAATTTTAGTGAAAGATATTTTATTACTGATTTGGATGTATGTCCATTATCACTGGACAATATAGGACCTAATTTATTGATATACAATGATCCAAGTTTACCACAACCACCACTCATTGTTCGTCAACAGTTTGAGAGTCGCCAAGAATATATAACCTTGGCTCCACAAGTTAGTAATTTTAAGAAAAATTTATATTCACTTATTATTTGTTTTCTTACAATAGGGTTTGGAAATATTTGAAATGCTTCAACCTTATGACACTCTCTGTGAATTATTAGCCAGCAGTCAAGGTTCAGAAACAGATGCTATCAAAACATATTTTAAAAATTTCACAGATATTCAAGCATGTGTGGCATGTCTCACAATTATTTGTGATCAGTCATTGAAAAATATAAAGGTTAATTTTTTTTCTATACTTAAAATTTCTATAGTATTTTTAATAATTAGTTAAATATATATTTGTTTCTATAATTAGATAAAAGAATACGCAACTCGTGCATTTTTCACTCATGGTGGTGAGCCCAAATTAGTGATTGAAAATCTGCAGGAATCATTTCATGATTTAACAAGAGTTTCACAGAATAATAGTATGAATTATGTATTTATTGTTTATACTTGAATTAGCATATTTTAAATTTATTTACCTATTTTGGATTCTGAACGAAGTGATGAATGTATTGATTTTACAATGATGTGTGTTTTTTTTTTTTTGTGTCTGTCAACAACATTTGGAGCAGTAAAAATGCTTCAGTTTTTGACTTCAGTCCCTCTTTGAAAAGGAAATTGAATCTAGTTGGTACTTTGAGGAGTCAAAAGTTAAAAATATTCAATACTTTTTAAATGAGTCGGGAAAAACCCTAAAAAAATGACGGAAAAAACGGGATTTTTTACGTAAAACGGGTTTTCGTCAAAATCGAAATTTTTATTTTGCTATAACTCAAAAACTAATCGATGTAAATACTTAAAATTTTCACCAAATGTTTATAGTACACATACACAGTTCTCCATACACAGTTAAATTTTCAAAGAATTTTGACTTTTTTTGAGCTATTTATAAGCATTTGAAATAAATAATTTTTTTTAATAAATAATAACAAATAATAAACAAAAGATATTGGTAATGAAAATGTGAATCATACTTACACAGATTATTCATTACTTAAATTATAATACATATTAAGATAAACTTATTTGACATTTTTAAGAATGAATAATTTTTCATTCAATTTTCAGAATCTTTAAGATAAACAATATTTTTTCTGTGTTTTATATTTAAACTAATATTTTGAGCTATATCTTAAACTTCAACACAAAGAGCAAAAGCAAACTTGTTTTAGTTGGTATTTTTAAGAGTCAAAAGGTTCCATTTATTTTCAAAGCATTTGAGGGCAAATAATTTTCTGCTTTTAAATTGTATAAACAAATTCAATTTTTTTTTCGTGAATTAAAAATGAATAACACTTGACAGAAAACAGAAACATTTTTATCAAATATTACTATCTACTAGACATAAGATAATTTTCATAAATACTTTGAACCATTTTGTACTATTCATAGATATTCAACATTTTCTATTTTTTTAGATTCTGAACGGAGTGATGAATGTATTGATTTTACAATGATGTGTGTTTTTTTTTTTGTGTCTGTTGACAACATTTGGACCAGTAAAAATGCTTCGATTTTTGACTTCAGTCCCTCTTTTAAAAGGAAATTGAATCTAGTTTGTATTTCAAGGAGTCAAAAGTTAAACATTTTCAATATTTTTTAAATGAGTCGGGAAAAACCCTAAAAAAAATGAGGGAAAAACGGGATTTTTTACGCAAAACCAGTTTTCGACAAAATCGAATTTTTTATTTTGCTATAACTCAAAAACTAATAGATGTAAATATTTGAAATTTTTACCAAATTTTTATATTAGCGTTCTCCATGCACAGTTAAATTTTCAAATAGACAATTGACATTTTCAATTTTTCTAAGTATTTTTTTTTTAAATAGCGTTAAAAATTTTTTGGCCGACCAGAAAATCTTGAAAATTTATTACAAGGTTTCTTATAAATTTTTCTTAAAGTGATTAAAAAAAATCTGAAATCGTTTGTCACAATTTTTTTTATAAGTGCTTAAAGTTCGAATTTATACAAAATATGTCAAAATTACGAAAATTTGCCAGTAATTTTGTGGTTGAAAAATCGTAAAAAATTTTTCTTTTATAACTAAGTTTTGAAAATTTGGTGCAAGGTTCTCCATACATTTTTCTTCAAATATCCGTGAAAAAAACTACCGGATTCAGACAAAAAAATTTTATGAGTGTTTGAAATTTAAATTTTACAAAACCACGTTAAATAACGGTTTAACCTTAAACGATTTTTGATATTTGTTGTTATTCAAATAGTATAAGTCGTAAATACTTGAAAATTTTACCAGTTATTTAGATTGCTATTTTCTTTACGTGATTTGATTTTCAAAACATTTTGATTTTTTTTGAGCTATTTATAGGCATTTGAAATAATCAATTTTTTTTTATAAATATTGATTATTTAACTGGAACAAATTACTTGAAAATTTAATTGAAAGGTCCACATAACTTGTTCTAACTCTCATTCAAAAATTATAAAAATACATAGGCACAATTTTTTTTATTAGCAATTGAAGTTCAAATATTGACAAAATCATGAATATTTTTAACTATTTGGTAGTTAAAAATTTATAAATATTTTACTATCAAAAGCTGAGAATTGAAAATTTAATACTATGCTGTCCATAAGTTAAGCTTAGAATAATTATAAAAAAGTTTGAGGATTATCTAATTTAAAAAATTTTACGAGTGTTTAAAGTTTCAATTTTAATTTGAAATAAAAAAATAGCGTTTTACTACTAAATAATTTTTGATTTTTGTATTTTCTAAAAAAGTACCAAACGTAGGATCTTGAGACTTTTACTTGAATGTTTGAATTTGTTTCAAAATAGAATATATGACAATATTTAAATATGATATATCCTTGACTGACAAATCATCTCCGTTCAGAATCGTTTTTCGTATACAATGATACCTATCATTGCATTCAAATTTAACCTACCCTAGTCCGAGGTCCATCCCACTCCCTAATGTATAGCAGAGCGATATTCATTTACTCGCTTTTTATTTATCTATGTTGTTTTAATTTCAAAATTGCTAGTTTGAAAAATATTGTATCTTTTTTTTTACTTAAAAGTCTTAATATTTTATGGTTTTTTAGTTAAATTTTTGTTTTTATTCTTCAATGTAAAATTTAAATAATTATTGTGAGCAAAGTATAAAAATACAGGGTAATTCTTTTATCATAAAACCTCATTATTTCAAAAAGTATTAATGTTTTTAAAAAAAAATTTTACATAGTTTCAAGTCGTTAAAAAAAACGTTTTTATTAAAAAAATTATTTTTAAATATTTTTTTTTAAGTTTTTTTTACTTTTTTTGATTGACAACAGTTTTAATTTTATATTTCAAAGCATAATAATTTTCTGAGTATTTTGATACATAGTATTTAAAGTTTTGATGCGCAGAGTGGAGTGGTATGGGGTTACCCCGCAAAATGTTTGTCCACTTTTCTGCTGCTTGTCTAATCTTTAAATACATATAACTCATAAACTGTTCACCCTATATTCGACTTTTATGTATAAAAATACTCAGAAAATTCTTCTTCTTTGGAATATGAAATTAAAACTATGTATTCATTCAAAAAAGTAAAAAAACTTAAAAAAATATATTTAAAAATAATTTTTTTAATAAAAACGTTTTTTTAACGACTTGAAACTATGTAAAATTTTTTTTTAAAAACATTAATACTTTTTGAAATAATGAGGTTTTATGATAAAAGAATTACCCTGTATTTTTATACTTTGCTCACAATAATTATTTAAATTTTACATTGAAGAATAAAAACAAAAATTTAACTAAAAAACCATAAAATATTAAGACTTTTAAGTAAAAAAAAAGATACAATATTTTTCAAACTAGCAATTTTGAAATTAAAACAACATAGATAAATAAAAAGCGAGTAAATGAATATCGCTCTGCTATACATTAGGGAGTGGGATGGACCTCGGACTAGGGTAGGTTAAATTTGAATGCAATGATAGGTATCATTGTATACGAAAAACGATTCTGAACGGAGATGATTTGTCAGTCAAGGATATATCATATTTAAATATTGTCATATATTCTATTTTGAAACAAATTCAAACATTTAAGTAAAAGTCTCAAGATCCTACGTTTGGTACTTTTTTAGAAAATACAAAAATCAAAAATTATTTAGTAGTAAAACGCTATTTTTTTATTTCAAATTAAAATTGAAACTTTAAACACTCGTAAAATTTTTTAAATTAGATAATCCTCAAACTTTTTTATAATTATTCTAAGCTTAACTTATGGACAGCATAGTATTAAATTTTCAATTCTCAGCTTTTGATAGTAAAATATTTATAAATTTTTAACTACCAAATAGTTAAAAATATTCATGATTTTGTCAATATTTGAACTTCAATTGCTAATAAAAAAAATTGTGCCTATGTATTTTTATAATTTTTGAATGAGAGTTAGAACAAGTTATGTTCAAAAAAATATATTTAAAAATAATTTTTTTTAATAAAAACGTTTTTTTAACTACTTGAAACTATGTAAAAATTTTTTTTCAAAAACATTAATACTTTTTAAAATAACTTGTGTTTCATGATTTTTATGATAAATGAATCACTGTGTATACATTTTTATTAATATCTTCTTAAACACTTATTGTTTTCCCAAATAATGAGGTACCAACTATGTATAATGTAACATTTGTAGGTTTTGGATCAAGTAATTTTTCAACATCACCTATACCCCCATCATCTATTCCAACATTAATAAAAAATCAAACAAATATATCACATTTACCATTTGAATCGACTAGTGTTCAATATTCATCGAAACATAATGGATTATATTTATTTGTGAGTCGTTTACTTAGACCGCTTTGGAACATTAAAGCTGTTAATATGGAAACTACTGATGGAATAACTTATGTAAAATATAAATAATTAATTCTAACAAATAATAACTAAATTTGTAACAGTTAAATTTTTATTTTTAGACTGCCAACATAGTGTCCCCAGATGATTGTTCATTTATTGCAAATCATTTGCAAACTTTACACTCTTTTATAAACAATTATTCAAAAATGTTGGCAAACTATTCTAGAATACCATTAGATACATCTAGACGAACAGCTATACAAGATGCACATCAATCTGAATCAAAATCTATTGAATGTTTAAAACAATTAGTTGTTTTTAGTGCTGAAGTATTTAATTTGTGGAAATTACTCAGTGAACATAAATTTCATATCATAGCGAAGGAATTAATTGATGTGAGTAAAAAATATAAAAATTAGGTACCTTGTTTTTATTATTTTTGATTCTGAAGAGACCTATGAATGAATATATTGGTCTTACAATGAAATCATATGTACATATATATAATAATAATTTTTACGAGCAGAAAAAATAATGCAATTTATTTTTTCTGGTAATAAATTTGATCTTGTTGGTACTTGAGCGTTTCAAAGAAAAAAATGTCCCCTATTTTCTTAATATGGTATTAATCCAGACTTGGTGGGCCAGACCCTGCCCGAAAAGCTTAAATTAAATAAAATCAGCTTTAAAATGTTTATAAATAAATTTTAGGTGAATAAAACAATTTAAATCAATTAATCATGAAAATAAATAATATGTTGTTTTTTATGAATTGTAAAAACAAGAAATAAAAATGCATGTATAGTATGTTTGAAATCTATTGACTGAATGTCCAGCTAGCAATGTAACAATTATTTAAGAACAATAATTTTTCTTAAATCCAATTTTTAACAAATATTTTATTATTTCAAAATAAATAACTGTTATTACTTTTAAATTTTCATCAAATATATTTTATATAAGTATTTTCATGCATCTAAAATTTTAATGGTTTCAGGCTATTAATAAAAATTTGATACTTATTGATTTTTTTTTCTTTAAATGTCTATAAATATTGCTTGCAAATTTAATACTATATCCCACGTATGTAGTAGGTCATTAGAAAATTTAGAATATTTGAAATTTAAAGGCATTGTATTTTAAATAAACATTTTAAGTTCAAATTTTGTCATACTATTCATTCTATGAGCATCATTATTGATTGAAAATTTAATAATAACAATAATTGAGATGCTTTTGTCAAAAACACACTTATTACATTAATCTAATTTAGTATGGAGATTAAAAACATTTTATATTATTTTTTAGCATGAACAGCGTGTATTGGAAAATATTACCTTCAAAAAATTGATCCTTTCACATCAAGAACTGTGTCAAACTTTGGTTCAAAAACTATTAGATACGTGAGTATACATATTGCACGTGAGACAGGTATTTTTCCAATATTAATTATCATATTGCTAAGAAAATGATACATTCTATTAAAAAAAATAAATGTTTAGTTCATTGTGTGATCTATAATAGTATAACTTATATATAATTTATATTATATAATATAAATATAATGTATGCACTTTTAAGAAACTTGTGCTGCCTTGGGACAAGTATTATTTTGTGTTCATTTAATCAGTCCCTGAGAAAGAGTAATTTTTACTTAAATTTAAATAATATTGAATGCATATTATTAACATTTAGTCTAAAAACATAGGAAATCTGTGTTATAGAGAATATTTTATATTTTTAGATACTTAAATGAAAATTCGTCTGTAGAATCAATTAGTACAAAATTACGACAAGTCTGTCCATCCATATACCATTCCGAAGACGCTGCTTGTGCAAAAGTATATACTTAAAATATTTAAAATTAAAATATAATTTAGCATGTTAAAAAAACTTTATACCCACATGTGTTATTTATATTTTGCTAACGTATAACAGCAATTTTTTTTTCATTTTAATAATAGATTGAATTGACATATCTCAAATTAAAATTAAAAATAAAAGATATAATGTAGAACCATGTAAGGTTCTTTTTTAATATTTTAATTTTTAAGTATATCATGGGTATTATAAAATTATAATTTTTCAGTTGATTTTAAATTGCTCATCACTTGCTTTAAATTAAAATATAATTATGAAAAATAAAATCTATGTGGTATCCTATACAGTATTTTAAATCTTATAATACATAAATTCACTCTAATATTAAAAATTATGGAAAGAAATATAACATTGCTCATATGTAAATGAGAATAAACAAAACCTTTTTATAAATTTGAATTGTGACTGATACATTTAATTTTTTTAGGCATCAGAAATGATTAAATTAGCGCAATCTACAGTTAATGAGGATGAGCGTAAACGAATTCTATACAAATCTCTTATGGTAATTATTAATTAAACAACATTCTTTTTTTACTTTCATGTAATTTTTTATGTATGTTACCCATTTGATTAAATTAGATGTTGAAAGAAATAGCACCTAAATTTAATTTAACTTCAGTTTGTTTACAATACACAAATTGTGCATACATGGAAGGTGTATATCAGATGTGTAAAGAGTATGCTAAAAAAATTGATCCAAAGAATTTGGGTGGTCATTATTTTGTCAACAATATGGTATTAGATAGAGATGGACCAGGTTATGGTGCTTATATGCTCAGGTAATGTAACCTTAGCTTAAAGTAATACTTATTATTATTATTATAACAGTAATATTTAAAAGTCGTTACTTTTGGAAGTACATTAATTTATATATTTTTTTTATGAATTCAGATTAGATATTTACAAAGAAATAAGTGCAAGTTTAGATTACTTATACTCCATCATGGTGAAAAATCCATCTGTAATTATCCCTAGTCGACCAAATTTAATACCTGGAATTCTAGAAAATTCTGCACTAACTTCTGAACAATCTTCTAATTTGGTATTGATTTTATTTTTATACATATATATTTTAATAAATTTATTTATAGTATTTGTTGTAAACAGATTTCTGAGTTGATAAAGTTATGTATCTCATGTGATGATGAAATCATGCACACCGTAGTATATAGATGGTTAATAGATAAAAAATTAATAAAAGAAACAATTGAAATGGGACATCATAGCTTGGAAAAGTTTTTATTGGCTCAGTCCAGGTGTGATGATAACAATAACTATATTAAAGATATACTATGTAGATATTATGAGTATAATGGAAATTATAATGAAGCAGCTGAAGTTCTGGTATCATTGGCTAAAAGACCAGAGTAATTATAATTTTTTTTTTATTAAATATGTATATATTTTTTAATCTTAAAGTAAAGTAATTTTTTTCATATCAGGAGTGGTTTAACTTTAAACGATCGCCTTATGTATTTGGGCCGGGCAATGGCATGTTTGCGCAGCAAAAAGTTGAGTACACCCACATTAAATGTTACCAGTCTTAGAGATGTTGAAGACTTATTACAAGTAGCTGAAATACAGAAAATGGTTGGTTTCAATGTCCTAAAAATTTATTTAATTATTCATTAAAGTATTATATTTTTGTAATTCTTTTTATATTTAATTTCTTTTAACTAGATATTGGATTTATTGTTGTCTAGTCAAATTAATGGAAAACCTGATATAATTGATAAGCTAAATAGCTGTCTGTTTACATTAGGCGAAGTATGCATTCATAACTGATGATAAAGAAAGTTTATAAATAATAATATTTGTATGTTAGCTTTATAGTAGTTTTGCTGAACCGCATAGTCTATGGGAAGCTCAGTTGGCGATATTACAGCTTTCAAATCATGATGATCGTGAACTAGTCAATCAAATTTGGGAAAATATTTTATTAAAAGGTAAGCTTTAATTACTAATATAAAACTAAAGTTAAAATTGTGATGTTTAGTTAACTTGTTTTTAAATCTTGTTTATTTTTATATTAAAAACATATTAATAGACCATGTGTATTTATAAGTATTATAAGTGTTGAATATTTTAATTTAGAAATGAAAGTACTTATCAAATTGAAAAATAAACACATTAATTCTTCCCTTTTAAATATGATAAAATCATAGTGATAGTTTATATAGCTAAGTATCACTGAAGCCTTAAGATATAATAAATATCAATAAACAAAAATACACTACACTTTTGATAATCTGCCTTGCAAGTTATCTGTGGTCTTCTGCGGAATGAACTATGTACATACATACAAAAAAAAATAATATGACAACATTTTGCTAAAAAAAATTTTATCATAAGTTAAATTTAAGTTATTGTTTTTTTGTTAAAAAAATATACTATAAATATATGCCATATTTTATAAATTTTTAAATAAAAGTAAAAGGTGTTCAATTTACCTTAAATACTACATAAAATCACAAAATGTAATTATAATTTTTTAATATTATTGAATTTTTGTTTTAATTTGAATTTAATGGATAGTCCACGGAATTTGCTTATCCATGGGTGGCAAACGATAACCCTATTACACAAATAATTGAGAGTACAATGTATAGATAAAAATTTTATCCATTTTTCCAGATGTTATGATAGCCTATTCTACCAATACAGATTTGTTTATGATACAAATCTCCAAAAATTGGATTCTGTACCTAGTATAAAATTAAACTATATTGAATTTGGATTCAGTATACATGATATATCTATAACAATAATGATACATTTTGCGTATTATATCCATAGTTAATTCAATATATGTTTATAGTTAAACTTTTACAGCAGTTATTTTATCTTCAAAATAACTTTATGTTGTTACATTTTACATTTTTTATTCATTAGTTGTGGAAGATTGTGGAGATATTGGCAAACACAACAAAATGACCATTGCTTTGGAAAAAATTAAGTCATTGGCTAATTCACATCCAATCAATTCATCTACTTTTGATTTGGGTATGTAATACATGTATTGATTTCTCATAAATAAAATATACAAATATAAAATATGCGCTCTTATTACAATTTTTTTAATTGTTTGTAGAGTATATAACAACAATGTTGGAATATTTGAATTGTAACTTGGGTGGAGATTTGGAGTCTGTGTACACAACTATGTTAACTATTGGTGCTCCTATTGAATCTTTAGTAACAATATATAAAAAGTAATATTTTTTGTCTTAAAAATTGTATTCAGTATAATCATTTGAAATAATTATATTAATCTATTTGTTGTGCAGAATTTATTCTACTAATGATCCACGGTGGCAAAAGACAAGTGAGTTGCACGTATTAGAAGTTATTATGAGTTTGGCTCGGTATTATTTACAAAATGTTGATTTATGGCCATCAGGAATGCAAAGGTAATAGTTGTTAGACATTTACAAAAAAAAAGTAGTTATATTTTATTGGGTATAAATTGAAATCTTTCAGGAGATCCATTGCTGTGAACTTATTCGATTTATTAGTGATTTGTCAAAACGTGCTGTATAGCCGTTTTAAACATAGTCCACTGATTGAAGGTGTCATTGCCATCAAAACTGAACTTGACAACATCATTAAAAATTGACTTAAGAAATCTGATTTGTAAAAATTTTTCATATATCAATTATTAATACAAAATATGCATCATCAATACTATATTTCAAAAGTTAAATGCAATATTTGTATGAATTTTAAACTGTATTTGGAATCTATAACTAACTATTAATTTTGTAAAATATGTTGTGTATCGTATTGACAGTTTTAATGTTTTGTAGATAACTTGATATTTTTTTGAAACAATCTATTCAATTTTTTATTATTATGAATTATGATTGTAATATAAAATGAGATTCCATACAGATAATATAACTAAAAAAATATTTTAATAAAAAAATGTATTACAATGTTTAGGGGAATTTATTAATTACCTACTTTTTTTATGTACTATAATTTGTTTTTATTTTATTTTATCAACAATGATTACGTATTAAAGTTTCATTGATTTAAGGAAAACATAATTTGTATTAATTCTATCTTTTGATTAATAAGTATTGGTTTTCTTTTTTTTAATCAAAATTCTCTCTTTTGTAGACTTAATACATAAATGTAGGTTCTATGAAGAAATATTCCTTTGCCAATTATAACCAGGCCCGGATTGGACTGGCGAGCGACCGGTGGGCCGCAAGATTATTATGATACATGGGCCGCTTGCTAAAATATTTAGCTAAATTAACTGGGCTAGTAAAATTATTGTGCTCGGTAAGTTTTTGGGTTCCAATCCGGCACTAATTATATCCAAAATCCACCCTAATTATTATAAAACAATTTTATTGTCCAAAAAATGATTTCAGACAAAAACAACACACATCAATGTAAAATCAATACACTCATCACTTCGCTATGAATCTAAAATGTGCTTTTAGCCGCGTTATACGTAGATATTTGAATATTTAATTGACGTCAAACATATACTTGTATTGATAATGATATAATAATAACTTATAAGGAATATGAAATATGAATATGCGCATAAATATTTATTTTAAAATAGAGGGACTCTGCCCCCCTTCTACACTTACTCCCGTAATTCAACTAATTCAAGTACTGGTTATAAGAAATTTTTAAAAATAGAATTATAATAATTAATAATAATAATATAGTAATAATCATCTTCGTAATACTTGGTTATTTTTTTTTTATTAATATTTCAATACCTGTTTATTATGTATACGTGGGTATTTATATTTAATAATTTACTATAATAGTTATGTTATTGGTTTTAAAAGAAATAAGTAAGCAAAAAATAAAAAATATAGGATTAGAATAATTATATAGCAGTTGTACCTACCTATTATTATAGGTAGATACTATTACTAGTAACTTCTATGCACTATTTAATTAATAAAAATATATAACAAAAAATAGAGAAAATGAAAAATAAGTATTTCCGCATATCATATCATACACGTAAAAATAACATTTTGGCTTCACAAAAATTCGGAAAACATCGGACTCGGGTCTTGCAAAACCTTTCGCCTTGCCAGCACACAGGCGCAATTCGAGTTTTAAATTTGGATGGAGCTATTCTAATTTTCATGTATGTACTGTTTGTATGCTCTCTGAGTTATATAAAAAAGGATTGGGATGTATAAAAACCATTTTGGCTGGGCTACGATTGATTTTTTGGGGGAGGGGGGCTTAGCTCGCCAACCGCCCTGGAATTGCACTTATGATAGAAGTAATTTTTTTTTTACTATTTACCTATCAAAGATGTGCATACGTACAGAAATATTACAAATTATATACAAATTATTAATTATTATAAATGATTTATAGTTGTTCGATTATTAACCTTATTTTTTACCTGGTCAAATTTTTAATTTAATCTATCATTCTCTCATTACAAAGAATTCAAAGTAAAATTGATTTAAGTACCTAGTTATAACTTATAAGTTGTTTTATATATTCGATAAGTACAGCTATAGTAAATATTGATTAAAAAATAGGTTCACCACTATAAAACCAGTTTAGGGATGCTCCTGACCTATAATCACAAATTTAAAATTTTACTATGCTATTCAAAGCTATATTTTCGCAAGTATAAATTATATTATTATTCAAAAATGCGTACCTATTTAAACCATAGAGTAATAGTGTACTCGATGATTTAAACCAAGAATAAGTTGTTAGCACTGTACGCATATGGTTGACGTTATCTTGTTAGTCCACCATTTTTTTCGGCTCTCGATCATCCCCTCCACAGACAACTCATTTGACTGTATATCCATTGCAATACTGATAAGGGAATTGAGTGCCAATCTCCCGACTAAAGTACCCTGTACCCAACAGCTCTCGTGTGTGATTGTCGATCAAATTCTGTAATTTTGCTTTCTTGTTTGTACGGTTTTTTACTCCACAAAGAAAAGTAAGTACACTCCAATAGTTAATGCGATTCGTTATATTTGCATGCCTCGACTATAAAATGGCCACTATACCCTCCCCGTTATTAATTTTCCACACCCGAAATCCCAATGACTTGGTATTAAAGACGTGTTTTCTGGTCACTTGGCCATTTCAGAATGGCACATGAAGAAGGAGACCCGGCCGAAATCGCAAAGTTGACCGGCGTCGGAAAATACTTCAACACTATTACGACCAAAGGACGGGTTAACGTGAGTGCTAATTAAATTAATTATAATTTGGTTTTTGTAAACAACTCAATGACAATTCAAGGTCATGGGTTGATCTTTTAAAAGAAATTCTATACTGCTATTTTGGTATAATAGATTCAACTGCACAATTAGAGTACACACATTTTATATGGTTGTAAGTTATTTTCACTTAAAATCTTCACAAAGTATTAGTAAAATCATTTTTATTATGATAATGCTGTAATATCTTGAGTATTTTAAACTTCATAAAAAAATATATTGTGTTTTAAACATTATGATGAATAAAATAAGTAAATTGATTTTGAATGTAGCTAATTTATTAGTAAATATATTTTAGCATATTGTGTATATTTCAACTAGAGTACACTTACTAAATTAAACTTCTTCTCGGCAATGATAAATATTTGAAAATTGTTTGCCATTTTAACTAGTCTATGTTTTGAATGTTTTGATACACTAAATTATTTACTTATACCTATAATATTATTCTTAAATTATTTTTATTTGTTTAATAAAGAAATTATTTTATGATATATTAGTATAAAAATAAAGAACAGAACTTTGACCATTAAGTAGTTTTATGGATCATCTAAAAATTAATGGTAGACCTACTCAAATACATTATAATATACGTGTATAAATAATATAATTATACAAATAGATTTTGTCATTAAATATAAATTAAAAACATAAATATTTGAAATAATTCAGTTCCTACTGCTTTAAAAATTGTATGTGAAAGGTTATCCCCCCGGAAGAAAATGTATATCAATTAAAATTAATATAGCTGTGACCAATTAATAAACATATGACTTCTTGTTATTGTTGATAAAGTAGATATAATAAATCATTTTTGCTATTTATGAAAATATTAATTAACTTTTTATATGTTTTGTATAGTGTCATGATTAAATGTATATTTTTTACAAACAATGATATACTTATCTGTAGTTGAATGTTGAATGATATTATTATAATAATGTATTAACATTTGTTAAATAAAACTCATAAAAGTAATGTACTATAAAATTAATTAATTGTCATTATCACAATTATTGCTTGTATATTATGCCAAGATAGCCAGAGTTATAAATATAATAATTATAGTATATTTAAACTATGTTACTCTAATATTTTTATTTTTATTGAAATCATCTGTATTTACTTTATATGATATGAGATAACTATGTTATTTATTTAGTATTATAATAACAAATTATTAATAGTTTAATACTAATATTAAGTAGTCTTCATTGAATGTAAGATATACAGTTTGAGTGAAAAATAAAGACAATTCATTTCATTAAACACAAGAGAAAATATATTACTTTATTTTTATTTTAATCATCATTATAATCTTAATTCTGACTTATGATGATTTTGACATTTTTTGTTAGTTGTTCACATTTATTCAGTATCTGATAATTTTAATACACTTCCATTGATAGTCCAATTTAAAACTTATACTATATAAAAAGATATATAGTATTCTAGCCTTAGTTTTCACGATAAGTGTGTGACAACATAGTAATTTTTCTTCTGTATTTTTTTGATACAATTAAATTTATGCTTTCAGATAAATTTAGATCATTTTTATACATTTCTTATATGTTTCACATATACCTTCAATATAAAATAATAAATATAATTATAAAGATCATTTGATTGTTTTAAAAATATAGACAATATGTTAATAATGTACGACTTGAAATAATAAAAAGTAAACCAAGACATTATATTTTTATTACAGATTGTATGTGCGACCTATGGAACCATCGCTGTCGGATATCTATTATACAAATTGCGCAGCCCAAAAGCAGAAAAACCAAGTTCTTCGTCTTGAATACAATTTTTAATTAATTTTAGAAATGCTTCTTAGATTTAGGATATATGTTTTGATTATTATTTAAGATTTATTTCATATAAAAAGAATTATAATTAAGGAATCATATTAAATAAAGATACCGCAATGTTCTTTATTTTGCATGAATGTTTATATTGTATTCAATTTACTTTGGAAGAAAATAATTAATTTACAACAAATTTATATACATAGTATAGATACCAACGAAACAAAAATAGATCTTTGTTTAATAATATTAACGTTCATCCATTTGTTTGTCTCTGGTTATAACATGATCTTCAAATTTTACCATGTAAGTAGTACCTTTATGCCAATGTGCAGTAACTTTAGCATTCTATAAAATAATAAAATACAATTTAAAAAATGTTATTTGATAAAAATAACTAAAAATAACGTATATTTCATACATCTTGTTTACAAAAAGTCAATTTAAATATACAAAAATTGATAGATAAAAGAAGATAATTCTACGATGTATCTATCTAAAGGTTAGGTTAAAATTAAAAATCTGCCATATGGTTGTATGGATCAAAATAATCGTATAATTTAAACTTTATAAAGTTGAAAAGTAAGTTTTCTCAATGTTATTATTGAACTTCAGACTGAAATTGTACTGAAGAGAACTATTAAAGTAAAAACAAATAACAAAATTGATTTTATTATAATTTATAGTCAATCTGCCAGTTTATTTATAGAATAAAATAAATCAATCCAATACACAAAAATTATTCATCCTCAAAAAGACAAAACATTTATGTGTGTAATATTGCTGAAGACAAAAACATTTTTATCGATCTATTAATAAAAATGTTATATTCTTATAAGTAATTAAATATTTGGTGAATAAAATATAAATGTGTAGTAACAAAAGATTAGTTAGCTGTTTAAATTGAATTAACTATTTTCAATATTCGTCAAGCAGATGATGGTAACAATAAATATAAATTGGTACTTACAAAGCCTGAAGAATTTAGTATTCCTTCTATTATTCCACCGACAAAAACGGCACAATTCAAATTACCTTTATCTTTAGGAACTGATATATATTTATTTACTAATGGCTCTTTTTCAATTATATAATAGGTAGAATCGTCATCATTTGAGTGTTCTAATTTGTCAGCTTCACGACCAAAGAAACTCTGAAATTTAAATAATTAAGTGATCTAATTATTTTCAAAAACAAACTGAAGCAGTACATGAATTATAAGTATAGTATAGTGTTAATTGAAGAAAAAACTATTTCAACCCGTTCCAACTAATTTTCGTTAATGGCATGTAAATATTACATAAATATTGTTTAATTTAAGTAAAAATTGAAATAAATGTTAAAAATATAGCCATCATACTTTCCAGAAAGTAGATTTAATAAACAACAGCATATTCAAAAGCTTTATTTCACGTTTGCTGTTTTTTTCACGTAGAAAATGTAAATCTATTAATTTTGTACCGACTTCTTGTCCTAAGTCAGACAACCTAAAAAAATGATATTATTACTCATAAATTAAATAAAACAATATAAACTTAGGTTTTTAAATACCTACCTCATTTGTAATTCATTTACTGTATGAGCCTTTCCTTGACAGTATTGTACCAGTTCAGAAAACATCAATGCAAAACAATTCATGTTGATTTCGCCTTTACCTTTGCTAATTGACTTATCAAGTATACTTGTTTTTTGCCTCATATTCGATATTTGAATTGGGTTCATTTTAAAAATGGTTCTGACAACTAATGCAATATAATTATTATTAAAATTGTTACTTATACTTTGGTTCACCTAGTAAAGAATTATAAAGTTTAGTTGAAGATGTAAATAATAACACGAAACCATAGACAAGAACGAACAAGTGATTAAAAATTAAAATATAATCAGTTATACTCATAGAGTAATAATATACTAGTTTTAGTTATAGTAAAGTAGTGGTGGGTCACATAAGACTCTGTGCACGGGCACAGAGCGACATCTAGTTGTTCGCCTCAAAGGACTTTGGTAGAAAAGACTATACAGCACACGACTTCCACCGCCTCTACCCAGTCGCGACTCCAGCAGACTTGCAACATATGTAACTCGCCACGAACACCAGACCAATGTCCTCGCGGACGCCGGCCGGTAAATTGATAAATTATTTTTGAGCACCCCGCCAAATAGCATTTGATATAATATCACAGAATAAACCAGACAGTATAAAAAAAACGGTTTATATCACTAAAGTACTATCAAGAATGAAAAATATCAATTATAATTAAATTATTTTGAAAATTGTTTCAATTATAATTAAAATTATAATTATAATTTTGAATTATATTCAAATTCAATGTAAAATAGAAACCAATCAATATGATTATAGGCTATAGCAAATATCCTTGTGTTATAGTTGTGTAACAGTGTAACTACCTATAGAATATACTTATATTATATTTTATTATTATCTATAGTCTATACCTAATATAGAAAAGTAAAAAAATAACAATATAAACATATAAGCTTTTTTAATATTATAAAATAGTAATTCTATCACCATTTACTATTATACTGTAAAATTGAACAGCCAACGATTAAAAAGTCACAGGTAGGTAATCAACAAACACCTGACTACAACTTTATAAGATAAATGATTATCTTGTCAGTGTATCTGATAAATTGTTTCAGATGTGCTAAAAATAGGTAATAAACCTTAAATGAGTAATACATTATAGCCAATAGGAACACTATACAGAACTTACATGATTTGAGTTATGAAGATTTGAACATGAACGTCATGAACGTAGTAGATAGCATGAATTTTAGTTGTTTTTTGCAAGGGTTTCAATTATTTGTCGTTACATTATACCTAAAAATAATTATAATGTTATATAAAATCAAATCTACATAATATGCAAATCGGTTGTATTCAATAACTATAAATGACTGATGAAGACCACATCTAAGGAAAACTGTTTAGATCTGTAATTTGTATAGGTACTGTACAGGATTAAGAACATATTACTTTATTAATTAATTATATAAAAACTAGATAAGTACTTAGAAGATTTGAAACTTTGAAAACGTAAATACTAAAAAGTAAAATTATTAAAACATAAATAAAAAATATCCATCATATTATTATTACGTAAAAATTGATCATAAGTCATAAACTCATAAAGTCATAACCGCAATTGTTTATCAGACATTCGAAGTAGTAACCTTTTAAAACCACGGCTTTAGATCCGAAGCCGACGAAGCCGTGTTTAAAAATAAACTTATTAATAATTCATTATCTTAATTTATAATATATGATAATAATGATAAAGCGAATTTTGAATTGTTTTTTGACTTTTTATACTTTTTAAAAGCTATCTATTTAACTACTAGAAAATTCATTACACTTGAATCTACATAACATTTTCTATCGATAAACTTTAGATGGTCCATTTCTCGTTCTTCTATGTGAGATTAATCTCATCAACAAACGGACAGGGACAAAAATTTTAATGGAAAATTAGAAAATATATTACACTTGCAATTTGTAATTTACCATACCTACCTATTGTTTAGCGTTAATAAATTATGAGACTTTTCATATTAGTATTATACATTCACAACAATTGAACAATATACATTTAATTATAAGAATTTTCGAGGCGTATAAATCGTTAATTCTGATGATTGAAATTCAAAGTTCATCAGTTGGTTGATTCTTCTATTATTATATCTCTATGATACAATTTATTTTATAAATTGTTTTATCATACAGACATACAGTACACCTCAATTAGTGAAAGTGAGCGCATTATGTATTTTATTATATTGGCATACAGATTTGAAGGGGTTTTGTATAGGCAACCCTAACGCACGTTCAATATTTTCGCGATTTCCTATTTTTCTTCACAAACCTGAAACGGCTGAAACCATTGCATAATATCATTGATTATAAATACTAATATTTATCATAAATACTAATATATTATCATTGATTATAAATGCTAATATTTATAATCAATGATAATATATAAAAATCGTCTACTCATTTATAATTGTGTAACAAGTAACTGTCCAAATTCTGATTTTCATGAAAATTGTTTAAAAATTAAATTTATTTTTAGTTATTACGTTAACAAAAATCGAACTCCATACTATTAAGTAGCTTACTATTCGATTCTTCCAAGTTTTTAAGATTAATGGGTAACTTAGATAAGTGTAATTGTATGAATACAATAAACCACATTTGACTACATTATATATTTATATTGTACAAGTTATTTCAGCTTTTTCACACTGATGGGGATTAAAATCGTTTTTTAAACTTTTAATCACAATTAAAAAAATTTCAAAATTATTTGCATAGAAAATTACAGCAATAACCATGTTTCCGACCTTGTAATAATAGGTTAGGGTAATCGGGAGGTAAAGGTATACCCGGCATTTCTTTTTTGTATTTATTTATTCTCGATGGTATTACTTTTAAAAAAGCTTTTTTTTCCTAAAATAAACAAAATAAGTTACATATGTACTTAGATTTTATATATTAAATTAATTACCATTGTAAAATAATCTATTTATGTAATAATGGATTTAGTTTAGTTAAGTATTTTGTTCATTAAAACACCATATTTAAAAAAAAATCCAAAAAGTGAGAAATTGCAAAAATTGCATTATAAAATTAAATAGGCAGAGAATGAGAAAATATAGAGTATATAATTATAATAAAATATATATATTATAATAAATATAATTTATAAGCAATAACTTATTACTAAAAATCAAAAGCAATGACTTTATAACAAGTAACAACTTTAATATCTAATAACTTGTTTTCCGAAAGTCAGCAAAAAAAAGTCAATGGGGAGGGGTTAACCTCCCCCCCTGGGCACGCCACTGATTATAATATTAATAATGACACTAAACCATAATAGTTATTAGTTTATATCAGTGGTGTACCAAGAATTCTGATTTTTTTTTTCAATTATATTTATTACTTTTAAAATTTTTAGTGACTAATATGTATGTAAAACTGTTTTGTGTTAAATATACATTGTTTAATATAATACAAAATTTAAAAACTTATAAAAATACGGTTTTTATTTCACAGCTGTGTTACACAAAAATCTTATAAAATATTAAGTGTTCAGACATTCAAAAGAGGTTAATAATTGGCCTATATTATACATAATATTTATTATTTTATATACATTATTATTTATCATATGATACTAAAATATTATAACTTTTTTGGGATGTTGATTATGGTTACCTAGCGTAAAAATATAAATTGCACTTAAGTAAACACTGATCTGTAAAGAAATTTAATATTGAACAATAGTGTCATACAGTTTATAAGTACATAGTATTGTCAATATTGTCATAATTGTCTATCATAAAGTACTGTTTAGACCATAATTAAAGATATTATTATTTTTAATCATGGTTTAGATTTTTACTATATCTTCATCAATAGAGATTCACTACCTGTTTTACATAATTAAACATATTATAAATTATTATATTTTTATAAAGGTATATCAATTATATTAATACTTAATAGTTGTATTAGTTGTCGCCGTTGTCGAAGACGGTTCACGCAAGAGAGCGAGACTATAGACAAGAATATTCGTCCGGACCGACTTGTCTTCATAGATAATAGAAGTACTTATTAAGTGCTTCTATTATCTATGCCGAACGGTCGATACGGTGCCTGTACTTTGTACCGGCGACCGTTGCGTACCGTGTCAATGTTATGTTATAAATATATTAAATAAGCGACTTACAATATTGCAATAATTTACATAATTTTACATAATCTATATCTCAATGTAATAATTATAAATAATACACAATATTTTGGTACAATAAAAAACTTAATTAAGTTTAAAAAATAATTTCTAATTTTATTTATACAATTATACCAAAAAAATATGTATTATAATATGTACTTAGAATAAAATAAATCTGCGTGGATACAACATTTCAATTATTATTTATTAGTTTTAATTTTATGTGTATATAAAATATGCAATATATTAGTATGATAGGGAGTAATAATGAATAATAAATTAACAATATTATTTTATGCTTACCTGCAACTATCTAAACACATAAATAATACAAAAGTATATTGTTTAATGTTATTACTTTTTGACTTTTGTCTTACTAGTTACTATGTGTCTGTTAAGATTCATAATCTATATACCACTGCCTACTAAATATACTAAGTACACAATATTGTTGAAAATTTATTTTATTATATTATACTATTTATACTCAGTTTTGAAATTGTATTTGTATCTAATAATATTATAATATTAAACAATTTTGAATTTGGCGGCTAGTGATAATGTAATTTGTTGTTTATTCTAAGCCGATTTGATATGATATTTTTCATCCATGATAGTGATTTAGTGATATAAACCGTTTTTTTTTTAGTGTCTGGTGTTTATACTTAATAAATAATAATACTTTATTTCATGACAAAATACATTGTTGTCATAGGGTGGATGCGCGATTCCCTTCAAAAACCAGAATATTGCTGATATGCCTATTGCCTTTGCCTATGTATTTTGTCATGCTTTATTTAGTTATATGCGAGATTGCGAGAGCATAGATTAGTATATGCGTATTAGTCATGTGGATGTGGTATTAGTATATGTGGTATATATGCGAGAAGCCGTGAGCTAACTTCACAGACATCTGCGAACAACAAAATGTTTTATCATGTAATTACAGAAAATATGTTGAACGAATACCGGTTACGTTTGTATATTTGTTATTTGTTATTTAGATCGCACTAGAACACGACGTACTGCTTCATCCTCGGTATTTTGGTCCACAGTTATTAGATACAGTAAAACAAAAGTTGTATCGCGAGGTTGAAGGCACATGTACTGGAAAGTGAGTAATTTTTAAACTGATATTTTATTATGCTCTCAAAAAAATAAAAACAAATATTTTAAACAATAACTTAAAATGTTCAAGAAATTATCATAAATATATGTTTCCCTAATCTTAAATCATTTTTCAAATGTTGGACTGGATTTTTTTTGTACTAAGAACCAACAATATGTTTATACCATAACGGCAAGACAACATATATTTTTAATTTCATTGATTCTTTACTTTAAAGGTATGGATTTGTAATTGCTGTAACCCATATTGATAATATTGGTTGTGGATTAATTTTGCCTGGTCAAGGATTTGTAGTATATACTGTGAAGTATAAAGCTATCGTTTTCCGGCCCTTTAAAGGTGAAGTCTTGGAAGCTGTAGTTACTCAGTTAAACAAAGTAGGAATGTTTGCTGAAATAGGACCACTTTCCTGTTTTATATCTCATCATGTAAGTTATATATATTATTGTTTAAAAATAATTATTTGTTTCATACATATTTATATTTAATATTTATATAACTATATCTGACTAAGTACTTATAGGTATATCAAAAGTTAAATAAAACAAAATCAAGATAATTTATGTATGTTATATTTATATTATTATTCTTTAATGATTATCATAAATACTAAATACCTATTTCTTTAAAATCTTTATACAAAAATGTATTATATATATTATATATTATATTGTATTATATTATTTGTTTTAGTCTATACCATCAGAGCTACAATTTTGTCCAAATACTTCACCTCCATGTTACAAATCAAAAGAAGAAGTATGTAACAACACTTGATTTATATACATACTGTTATATTAAAAAAACAATGAAAAATGCATATTTCATCTTATAAATAGTTGTGGGAAAATAAAGTTATCATTGTCATTTTTACAACAACCACCTATTAATAGCGTCATACAACTTGATGACTATTTTGTTCCATCAGATATTTGTCATAGTAGTCACTTATTGCCACTTCCATTAGCTATCTTTATGAATAGTTTTTTTGGCTAGTTTCTTATATTTGCAAATGATATTAAGTTATTTCTTACAGAGTTAATTGTTAATTGTGTGCATCAAGAGCTTGAGGTTTGGTGGCACCCTTGGCAAATCACTGCATTTACGTAACCCCCCCCCCCTCTACGGAAATTTGTATTTGACAGGTCACATATATTTCATATAGGTATAGTTATGCCATAAATACTTACATACTTACCTAGTTTACAAAAATATTACCCCACACATATCAATTATAAGTATAATATATAGATATTCCATGTATAATGAATGCCATTATATCAAATGTTGTGCTCCAACAGCTTTAACCTAAATTATTTATATACAATAAAAATAAAGCAACACACTGTAGAAAGTTAAGATTAATATGCATTTTTCAAATATTACGTGCAAAAATTAATATGTAACTAATTTTCACCGCTCAGAATTATGTACTTGGTTTTTGCCTTGGTCTGCATCTTCAAGAAGATATCAACTCAATAACTTAACATACAAATAAGTTTGGCCTGGGGAGAAGGGGTTAAGGGGTTGTAACCTCCCCGTAATTTATTTTCTAGTTGTGCCACTGAGTTGGGCCATTCTTTCATTATCCTATATATCATGCAAATGTTATAACTTATCCAAGACCTTGTCATCATAATAGTCTATTACTTTAACAGAGTTAATATAACTTCGCCTAAGAATGAAGTTGTTGATTTTGTTGTTTCAATATTATTTTATTTTATCAATTTTTGTCCCTTTAAACATTCCATCTAACTATTCCAATTAATCTCACATATTATTTAATTTTAGTTTCACTAAAATTATTTTTAACACATTTTAAAAGGGAATTAACTCATTTATGTATCAATAATTAAATAAATATAAATTAAATCTATAAAAGAAATAATTAAAAATTCACCTTTTCTAATCAAAAAAAATTGTTGCTTATCAAATAATCATTTTATTTTATTTTTCCTTTAAAGTTAACTACAATATTATTTATTTATGTTCTTAGAATATAGCAATACAGCCAGAAGACACAATTAGATTAAAAATTGTTGGAACACGTGTTGATGCATCAGGAATAGTATGTATTTTAAAATTGTAAAAATTTTATAAAATATACAATACTTATTACTGTAATAATCAGGGGCGGCTTGCTATAAGAATATTAGGAATAACTGCTCCAGCCCTCTATTTAACTGTATTTCTTGTTTATTGCATTGAATTTTCAATAACGATTTTGATAAGTTTTTCTAGTACAATAATTCCTTTATTACATTTCTAGTAAATGTATTCAAGATAATTTATTGTAAATAGTGGCAAACCCCTTCAGTCGCTCGTAAAAATGTCTCAATATCTTAATTTTATAGCATTTTTTCTATTTTTTTAAGATAGTGAATTGAGTTGTATAATAAAACAAACTACACCATTTTATATTATTTCATTGAATTTTAAAGATGAAAAATTTTTTCAAAAAAATTTTAGTTCATACAAATCAAGACCTAGCTAAGTTATAGATCAATCTATAAAAAAAAATGTATTGTTTAGAAATGAATAAAAAGTCTTCTAATTTGACTAATAAAATCCATCAAAAGTAATATATTATATTTAAGTAAAATATATTCAAATTTAATTGAAATATGTAACATTTTTTTTTTACAGTTTGCTATTGGTACATTGATGGATGATTATTTAGGTTGGTATACAATTTATTGCAAAAAATGAC
This sequence comes from Schizaphis graminum, assembly GCA_020882235.1. NCBI lineage: Eukaryota > Metazoa > Arthropoda > Insecta > Hemiptera > Aphididae > Schizaphis > Schizaphis graminum. The sequence goes on from CM037032.1 coordinate 94,419,959, forward strand.
ACTTATAGTAATATTATTATTTATAACAATTTTTACCTAATTATTTCAGGATTAATTCATTAAGACAAGGACACATCAAATACATTTTTTTATATTGTATAATGTACATAATAATGTAAAAATAAAGTAAAAATTTAACATAAAATAAAATAAATTTTTGTATATATATAATATATATAATTAGTTTCAAATGTTTATTAATTGGTGAGGAATGAGTTTTCCTTCTTATTAGAAAAATAAAAAAATTCTAGTTACCTAAATCTCTCAAAAAATTGTGATTCATGAAAATATATATCCAATTTACTAATGTGTACACATAAAAATTATTATGGTGATGGTTAGATTCTAACCAGAAAAAAAAACATCTCATTTTTCTCACAGGTCATAAATAATCTTGAACTATAGTAAAATAATAAGATTGCTTATTATAATTTTGATATTTCGTTCAAATTTACACTTAAAATATCTTTAAACAAATATTGTGCATTTATACATATTTGATTTCATTCTGAACTGCTTACTTCTTATGAAGAACTGGAACGGAACAAGTGCAGTTTAGCACCCCCTCGCCATTTTGAATTTTTTTTATCAAAATTTATGTAACTCATCGAGTTAAGAACGATGGTGCAATCAGAAATTGTCGCTCTCACTTAGTTTCGAAGTTACGGCCTTCCGAAGTTTGCGATTTTACGTTTATACGCATGCGCACAACACTACTATAATGCCGCACGGAGGACCATTTTTGTTATTTTTTTTGTACTTACGTATTCTAACCCGTTTAAAATGATGGTGCAATAATAAAATTATATTGTGATAATTGCCATAAAAGGTTAAGTACCTATCTTATTATTACTAAATTGTATATTATTATTACTTATATTATGCATTTTAAAGTATCTTTATAATAATAGAATAAGCTGTATTAAATCACTGGGCTGGGTCACTCGCTCGGACAGTTAAAAACGAAAATATCCCCCGATTTGCTATGCAACACCTACCCAAGTGGGCCACAGGGTTAAAAGAATTGCATTTTTGTTGCACCGAGTGGGGTCTCTCGCTCGCTGCGCTCGTTCAGACAATTAAAAACAAAAATATCCCTCGATTTGCTATGCAACACCTACCCAATGAGCGGCATGCGTATAAACGTAAAATCGCAAACTTCGGAAGGCCATAACTTCGAAACTAAGTGAGAGCGATAATTTCTGATTGCACCATCGTTCTTAACTCGATGAGTTACATAAGTTTCGATAAAAAAAATTCAAAATGGCGAGGGGGTGCTAAACTGCGATTATGCCAAAAGTTTTAGTTAATAAACTATATTCACCACTAAAATATTTCTACTTCTAAAAATTTTGGGGGAGGGGGGTACACACGAGAAAATATTAGAAACTCATTATCGTATGAATTTAATTACCACCAAAATCAAAAGTATAATTAAAATTTAATTCAATTTTATTTTTATTAAACTGTAGTATAAAATCATGATTTTAAATACATTGAGCAATATTTGATGCCTTGATGGGCAGAGTAAATAATTAAAAGATAGCCACAGGTTGTCAACGCCTGTTTATAATGAACAAAGTCCATTTTAAAAAATCAGTTCTATCCAGGCCCTGATTTACGTAAGCGCAGATGGAGCAATTTGCAATTGGACCCCAATTTCTGAGGGTCTAAGAAAAATTGTTTTTTTTAAATTGATTTCACCAAAATTTATTTTCTAAAATATAATACCAACTGTCTTTTTTTGCGTTAAAATTAATTAAAACACTCTACAGGTCTTGTATGAATGTTTGGACGGTTTGTCTTTGTTAACTATTGAAAATGATTGTAAATCATCATTCAATTTTGATTCAGTAATTTAAATTTATACAGTAAAAAAAGCAAGAAAGAAATTTTTGTAATTTTTAAACTTTTTTATGATAAAATGTTATAAAAATAGAATTTTTTTTCAAATTAAAATTTACAATCTGTATACATTTAGTTTGTACAGTGAGTTGAAGGCTTAAAGTAAAAAACAACAAGATATGTTGACTTGAGAGAAGGTGGCGTCCAGTGACACCATTTCAAATTTCATTATTCATCAAAGGTTAAATTGTTAAAAAGCGGGTAAGTGAGTATCGCTCTGCTGTACATTAGGGGGTGGGATGGACCTCGGACTAGGGAAGGTTAAATTTGAATGCAATGATAGGTATCATTGTATACGAAAAACGATTCTGAACGGAGATGATTTGTCAGTCTAAGATATATTATATTTAAATATTGTCAAATATTCTATTTTGAAACAAATTCAAACATTCAAGTAAAAGTCTCAAGATCCTACGTTTGGTACTTTTTTAGAAAATACAAAAATCAAAAATTATTTAGTAGTAAAACGCTATTTTTTTATTTCAAATTAAAATTGAAACTTTAAACACTCGTAAAATTTTTTAAATTAGATAATCCTCAAACTTTTTTATAATTATTCTAAGCTTAACTTATGGACAGCATAGTATTAAATTTTCAATTCTCAGCTTTTGATAGTAAAATATTTATAAATTTTTAACTACCAAATAGTTAAAAATATTCATGATTTTGTCAATATTTGAACTTCAATTGCTAATAAAAAAAATTGTGCCTATGTATTTTTATAATTTTTGAATGAGAGTTAGAACAAGTTATGTGGACCTTTCAATTAAATTTTCAAGTAATTTGTTCCAGTTAAATAATCAATATTTATAAAAAAAAATTGATTATTTCAAATGCCTATAAATAGCTCAAAAAAAATCAAAATGTTTTGAAAATCAAATCACGTAAAGAAAATAGCAATCTAAATAACTGGTAAAATTTTCAAGTATTTACGACTTATACTGTTTGAATAACAACAAATATCAAAAATCGTTTGAGGCTAAACCGTTATTTAACGCGCGGTTATGTAAAAATTTAAATTTTAAACACTCATAAAAAATTTTTGTCTGAATCCGGTAGAGTTTTTTTTACAGACAATTGAAGAAAAATGTATGGAGAACCTTGTATCAAATTTTCAAAACTTAGTTATAAAAGAAAAAAAAATTACGATTTTTCAACCACAAAATTACTTTCCAATTTTCCCAATTTTGACATATTTCGTATAAATTCGAACTTTAAGCACTTATAAAAAAAAATTGTGATTAACGATTTCGGATTTTTTTTTATCACTTTAATAAAAACTTATAAGAAACCTTGCATTAAATTTTCAAGATTTTCTGGCCGGCCAAAAAATTTTTATCGTTATTTAAATAAAATTAAAAATTTAAATTGTCTATAAATAGCTCAAAAAAAGTCAAAATTCTTTGAAAATTTAACTGTGTATGGAGAACGCTAACATAAACATTTGGTGAAAATTTCAAGTATTTACATTGATTAGTTTTTGAATTACAGCCATATAAAAAATTCGATTTTGTCGAAAACGGTTTTGCGTAAAAATTCCCGTTTTTCTGTCATTTTTTTTATGGTTTTCTCGATTTTTTTGAAAACTGTTGGAAAATATTTACTTTTGACCTCTATAATGCACCAAGGATATCCACTTTGCCATTGGAAACCACCCCCAAAGTTTGAAATTGAAGCATTATTTCGACTAGTTATGCTGTACCTAGAGTGTACACAGACACAAAAAAAAAAAAAACACACATCATTGTAAAATCAATACATTCATCACTCCGTTCAGAATCTAAAATAGAAATTGATCATTTTTTGTTTCATTTTAATTATATAAAATAAGTATTATTAATAGTTATTTTTCATTTTTATAAATTTATGGAAAATTTAAAATTAATTATTTTAATTTAAATTCATATAATAAAATCCTTAAGTATTTTTAATATTTTAATAAAGTACAATTTTGTTATACTTATTATTTAATTAGTATTATCTTTTCGTTGTCCTTAATTTACTAGGTCAAGTAACTAAATTGTATTTATTGTAGGTAGGTACATGAAAATTAATAATGTACAAATATTTAATGAGTTTTGAGATAGGTATTTAACATTTTTAACATATAAATATATTTTTTATTATCAAAATTTCCCCTCCCCCTCTAAGTAGATTTTTTCTAGAACATTTTTTTGACTTAAAAGGGGGCCCTAATATTAATTATTATTAAATCAGGCCCTGGTCATATCTTTCCTCATTACGGCATCACGACTGGTGTAGAATGGATTGAATGGTTATCTTCTATACCATGTCCTAAACCGGCTAAACCCAATGACAAAATTATTTGACCATCACTAATCACTATTACAGCGTACACATAATATACAAAGTATTATAAATAAGCCAATAATCGGGATGGCCTGAATGTATAATAATAATTCATAACGCTTACGCTTTATAATCACATACAGTCGACTCTCAATAATTCGAAGTTAGCGGGACTTAAAAAATTTCGAACTACCGAGAGTTTTTTATTATTTAATATTTTATTAATTATTGAGTTGGTAGTTCGAAATATCAAAAAAAAAATCGAATTACTGAGTTAAGAAAAAAAATTTTTTTTGTTATTGTACGTATATAATTATTAAATATCTCAACAAATTATGCTGTATTACAATTATGTGTATTTATTGTTTTTAAAATGTAAATTAAACTAAATTATTATAAAAGATTATTATTTAAAAAAAAATCTGTAATTGATGTCTATTTCATTTAACTTATTAACTTAGTTGCAATTATTCAATAATATTTTCTAGAGTAAATAATGCTTCAAAAACTTCGACATTAACTTATGACTGGAGCAAAAAGTTACGTTTACAAATAAAAACTACATTCCCCATTCGGCTATTGACGAGTTAAAATACGATAAGATACGATTATGTAATAACGATAAAGTTCTTACGATAATAATTCTATAATTATCGAAATTCGAAAAAAAAAGAGCTAGATTTCTACACGATTGTATAGTAAATTTAATAATAATCTAGTCAATCTAGATAATAACTAATAAGATTATAAGAAATATATTTGGTGAATAAACTTTGAACTATATACTGAGCGTTGAACGGATGAAACTTTGAATTGTCATGTGTTAGTGGCCAGTTTTCCCAAAATTTAATTTCGAATTATTGAGTGTATCTACTTAAATGAATGATTTTTATTCGAATTACCGCAAGTTTTTCAAGAACGAGCATTTACTTTGAGTTTGAATTACCGAATGTTTGAAGTATTGAGAGTCGATCTGTATTACCTATTATATTATACATAATATTTATATTAAATATTAATCATTATCTTCAAATTTCAAGTACATAATTGAAAAACTAAAATAAACCATTTATTATTATACTCGTAGGTAGTTTTAAGGTACCACTATTGCTATTCGCTACATGCACTTAAGACGTGACGTGTTTTGGTGCAACACCTGGCCAGTTGGAAATGGTATTTGGGGTCTCTGACTGTGCCCGCTCGACGTCAGTAATAGAGTGGGGGTTCTCCTGAGGTAGTACAAAAGCCGTTTGTTGTGAGGGTAGGTCTGGCGCGACGAGGGATTTTCCCGCGTTCCGGTTGACGGGTGGGCGCGAAACAACCATAGACAAGAATACAACCGTCAACCAGTAGTATTCTTTGATTTACGAAAAGAACGTTTGAAGTTTGAATACTTCCTCTTTAATGTTTCCACGACCGTTAAATTGGCGTTAATTACCCCACGATCCACAGGTGTGATTCCGATCAACTTTGCGCGCGCAATCTCCCCCTTACTGTGCAAACCGAACCGCGCAAGACCGGCGCCACTCGCGCACGTGACGTCAAAACGCCGCCTGTATGTCACGGCACTACGGCAGTGAGGCACTGTCATTTTTCGTTTTACCACTTTTACCGCGCGCGCTTCGTGTGCCCGTGCCCTATTGCGATTGTGCGGTACGTCATGACTACGGGAGTGTGCGTGTGCGCTGTATACACAAATACATAAATAATATTCATGTTTCATAGCAATTAGCAACACCGATTCGTTGTTTTCGATTCGTGTCCTCAGTCTTTCGCAAAGATCGGGCGGGCTGCTCTATGCAACCGTGCTTTGCGTGCAACGGTTACGGCCCATTATTGTTATTAAAGTTACGCCCGCGATTTGAATAGTGAAAAAGTATTTTATCTGTTTATATTTTTTTTTCGCTTCGTTCGCTCATCGTTTCTATCGCCACGCAACCTGGTAAGAAAATATTTACGCCAGGTCGATCTTCGGCACTGGCGTGACGCACGTCCCTTCGAGGCAGCAGCTTGCACCGGTGCGATAACAATGCCCCGATAATATGACCAAGTCCAGGTTTCTCGGCAAACCGCCAAAAGCGCGGTGTCAGCGCAAGATGGTTCGGGTCGGCGTATCCGATTTCGTGGACGTCGAGGCCAAGAACGCCCAATTGATAGCCATCGCACTCAATGTATTTCGGACAACGTTCGAAAAGGACGGAGATGTAAGTAAAACGCAAAACAATGATAAATAGTTAAAAAAATAATAATAGTATGGCATGATAACGGTTTACGGTAGTAAAAATTCCAAATTAAAGTGCGGTACTCAAGCTTCGGATCTATCGGTTTTTTAGCTGTTTTTTGTAATTGTAATATTTTTATCTGTGATGTACTCCCCACCCGTTCGTTATCACAATCGCGCGAATCCCGCTATTCTTGTTGATGGAGAAAGGATTTCGTATCTATTCTGTGATGATAACGCAATCGTTTATTATTATTATTACTATTATTGTAATCGTTGTTTATCTCTTGTTTTATCGTGCACAGCAGCAACAGGAGTTCGCTGGGTTTAGCAACAGCGACTGCGAAGAAACTGCAAATAAGCTACGAGAAACTTGTGATCGAAATGTTGTCCCATGCGACCAACGGAGCAAGTACTACACTGACACTGTTATGGTAAGTGCCCATTTGTTTATAACTAAGATTTAATAATTATAATTTTTAAAAATCGTTCTGTATACTCTTACTGTCTTATAAAATCTTGCAAAAGTTAATTTTGTCTAAGATATATAACCATTTATTCTAAGATGTTCTTTTTAATTAGGTTCACAATTGTTGTCAAGAATGTGAATAATTTAAATTAAAACAATAAAATAGCTAGGTATTTTTATTTGAATATAATTTTCACTAAATATTTATTCATAATGTACTTAGTACTATACTAAGGTATTTAAACTTTTTTTATTTTATTTTTTCATTTTTGTTTAGGATAGTGTTTTAGCACCTTATACTAATACTAAAACATTAACTAGGTATTATAATTTTTAAAATTCTAGATTTATTTAAAATCTTTAGCTGACTTATTTTAATTCACTAAATATTGTTTATTGATCAATTTAATTATAATTTTATTTGTTAAATCAAATTATTATATTTTTATTTCTTTTTCATTGAATTAAAATTATTTGTAGAGTTTAAATTTTAACATTTGTTTTATTGCAAAGATATTAAGAAAATATTTAGATGTCATACTTAAACTAAATAGTATAATTTAAATCTGTATGTTTTAGGTTCAACCTAGTATTATAAGTAAAATGGATGGTCCAAAATTTAGAAAAGAAGAAAATTCAGTATGTGAACTTAATACTGCAAATAAAAACACCAGTATATCTCCAATCGTATCTTGTTTGGATGACAATCTTAACTATACTTTTGCAAAATCATGCAAAGGAGGTAATTATTTATTTCAACAGTTTGATATTTTATATTAAAGTTGATAATCTCTGAATTAATTTAGGTCCACTGAATATGAACCAAACTAGCGGTGAAGTACAATGTGGTGTTTGTGGTGTTATTCGTTTTTATAAATCAATTGCAAAGACAAAAAAGTATGGAGCATACAGTTGTGATTCTTGCAGAAAGTTTATAGCTAAATCAATTGAAAATCAAAATTCTATTAATCGTTGTAATAATGATAGAGGTGAATTTGTCTTTTATTTATTTTTAATGAATATTTTTTATTGAATTGTATTTGATTTAGGCATAGGACAATGTCGCATTCCAAATGGGCTTAAATCTCAAAATGGTGTGACTAGGATTGTGTCAACTGATTCTCGATGTAAAGCATGTTGGCTTCAAATGTGTTTGAAGCGATTCAAATTACCAGAAACAACTGTTCAACGGCTATTAGACACACTTCCTAGGGAAATAGCTCCAGTTCTTATGTGGGTTTTGAAAAAACCTGATCCATGGACCATAAATATAGATAATTGTCTTCAAAAAAAAATTATTCGAGAGTATAAACTTCACAAAGAGATTATTAGTGCTTTACAAGGTAATAAAAAATCGATAATATAATATGGTATATATATATATATGGTATATGGTATATGGTATAATATATCAAATTATATTTCTATAAAATTATTTCTTTTAGAAGAAGACAGTGATGAAAGCAATGAAGAGTTGTATAGTAGTGAAAATGACATTGATGAATGTTCGGATAAGTCTGATTCAGATATGGAATACAATACAAAAAAAATATATAGTAGAAAGAAACCAAAGCTTGAAGAAAAATTAACCAATAATAAAATAAAGAGAAAAAAAATAAAAAAAGTTGAGGTTTGTGAAGATATCCAACTAAATTATAATAAACGAGTTACATCAATTCGATCAATAAACACTGCAACACCCAACTTATTAGAAACTAAAGGTATGCTAAAAATTATTATTTAAGAGACTGTATTAAGGGAATGATTAGTCTGTCTTACTAACGTATAATATACCATAATTTAAGTTCATCAGTTTCAATTTTGTTTTTTTTAGCTTAGGTATTAGAGTGAATTGACCTATTGTCAAACTCAATACTAAGAAATTCTGTATTTTATTATTAGCTATAAAAACATTATAAAAAGCCAACATAAAACATAAATAATGTCAATTTACTTTAATATTTAAGTTAATAACAAAAAACTGGAACTGCTGAATCTAAATATTAGTAGGTTATGCATTAGTAATATAAAGACAACATGATGTATGAAATCCTCTTAACATGTTCAATGCTAATGATTATTCATAGTAATTTTATGTTAGTTGCTTTCAACTGTTGACGATCAGGTAGTAGTCGTAGCGTATATGTAATTAAATGTTATCTGTAATGGTATGTGGGTGTCCAACAATTATAATATTTGATCGATAGTTAAGTAAATGTTTTTAAACTACAAAATACAATTCATGTATTGCCATTTTCTATGTAACAAGTATAATTATACCTAATAAGTATCTTTAGTATAAAATAATATAAATTTGTTATCATTCAAATTATGAATTTGGTTATGATTTAGTAGATATTGAATGTGTTAAGAAATTGAATGTAAATTGTAAATATATTATTTTTATATTTTAATAAAGAATTTAAATATTTTAACACAAAAGGACCCAGAATTAAACATGTGTGTCGTACTGCTGAGTCAGTTTTGGGACAAACCCAAGCTACCTTTGGAAATGTTTTAGAAAACTCTCTAGGTGTTGATGATAACCAAAGTATGTATTTAGATGCTTAATTTATATTAAATTAATTATGTAAATACTAAGTAGTAACAATAATTGTTGGTTATGTTAAAATATTTATATTTATGCAACTTGACTTATTTACATTTGTTAATTGTATGCATCTAATAGTATACCTGTTTGCATTGTAAAACTTATTAATTATGATTATTTATATTTTGTATTCCCAGTGGATATAAATGCATCTCAACGTACTAGAAGTGATGAAAATATGACAAAGTAAAATTTAAATATAAAGAATATAAGGTTATTTTATTAATTAATATTTAATTTTAGTTTTATGGAAGATGCCAATGTTATGGACTCATCTAGTAAATGCTCAAAAATGTCATTACCTGTTGATAATGAACAAGATTTTTATTTATCTATTCAGCCAAATGTGATTAATCCCAAATTATTACTACTAATTATACATTTTTCAGTACAAAATTATTTCATATTTATAATTTTATCGTTTTTTAGAGAACACTTCAAGATCTAATGATGCAAGATCATCTAAATGCTAACATAGATAACACTGAAGATGACAAATCTATTGATTTGAATTTCCGTGAAAGTTATGAACCTGATAGAATTGCTGAAAATGGATTTGCTATTGTGGGTACTGAACCATTAACAATACCTCGGCGAGCAGTATGTTTCTTATGTGGAAGTGCTGGAATGGAGAAAGTAAATCACCATACTATATTTTGGTAAAACAGTTGCACAATAATTAATCAAAACAACTAATTTTAGTTAATCCACTGTGTTTCTTGTTGTGAACCTTATCACAAGTTTTGTGTTGATGGCGTTGGTTTTGGAATTTCATCACATGAAAGCGAATGGTCAAAAATTAGTTGGACATGTCCGAAATGTAAGGTAATGTAAAATCATGATGATTAATTATGGTTCAAGCATTGTACACTGGTATATATCATATTTTTAAATTTAAAATGTATAAAACTGAATACCGAAATTATAAGGTATATTGATATTATTGAAAAATACTGAAACATTAAACATAATTTCTATACCAAAATTATATAATATTATACATACACGTATAGTCAGCATTAATATTTGTATGGGGTATACAAAAAAAAATTGTGCTAAAAAAATTAACATATAATTTAAGTTTTTAATATTTATATATATATACAAGGTGATTTTTTAAACATGCCCATCCCGTTATTATGCTTAAATTATGCATATATTCAAATTTTGATTTTTACATAGTTTAAAGTTGTTAAAAAACAACGTATTTATTAAAAAATTATATTTGTAAATATTTTTTTAAGTTTTTTACTTTTTTAAATGACAACATAGAGTAACATTTCATATTCCAAAGCAGAATAATTTACTGAGTATTTTGATACATAAAAATCGAATTTAGGGCGAGTAGTTTATGAGTTATAAGTATTTAAGGTTTTGATGCGCGAGTGGAGTGGTACAGGGTTACCCCGCAAAATGTTTGTCCACTACTCCGCTTGTCTAAACTTTAAATACATATAACTCATAAACTACTCTCCCTAAATTCAATTTTTATTTATCAAAATACTCAGAAAAAATGTTCTGCTTTGTAATATAAAATTAAAACTATGTTGTTATTCAAAAAAATAAAAAACATTTAAAAATATAATTTTTTTATAAAAACGTTGTTTTTTTTAACAACTTGAAACTTTGTAAAAATCAGAATTTAAATATATGCATAATTTAAGCATAAAAATGGGGTAAGCATGCTTAAAAAATCATCTTGTATACAGAGTGATTTTTTTATCAAACAACACTCATTATTTCCAAAAGTATTTTTTTACTTAGTTTCAAATTGTTAAAAAAACAACGTTTTTATAAAAAAAATATATTTTTAAATATTTTTTATTATTCCTTATAATTTTTAAGTTTTTTACTTTTTTGAATGACAACATAGATTTTTAATTTCATATTCCAAACAGAATAATTTTCTGAGTATTTCGATACATAAAAATTGAATTTAGGGTGAGTAGTTTATGAGTTATACATATTTAAAGTTTAGTTGCGCGGAGTGGAGTGGTATGGGGTTACCCCGCAAAATGTTTGTCCACTACTCCGCTTGTCTAAACTTTAAATACATATAACTCATAAACAACTCTCCCTAAATTCAATTTTTATTTATCAAAATACTCAGAAAAAATTTTCTGCTTTGTAATATAAAATTAAAACAAAAAAATGTTATTCAAAAAAATAAAAACTTAAAAATTATAAGGATAAAAAATATTTAAAAATATAATTTTTTTATAAAAACGTTATTTTTTTAACAATTTGAAATAATGTAAAAAATATTTTCAAAAACATGAATACTTTTGGAAATACTAAGTGTTGTTTGATAAAAAAATCACCCTGTATATGTTTTACATTTTTTTAACTTATGAATTTAATTCACAATAATATGGTAGTATATGCTTTTTTATATAATTTTTATAATTTACTTAGTGTTCATCAACACATTTTTCACCATACCTCTTTTGAGACAGTCTGTATGAAGTGAGGAGGAATTTGTGTTATAAAATACTAAAGCCGTTTGAGAATTTACTTTTTTGTAAAATAGGAGCCGAATGGGCTATGTCCCCATTTTCAGGTTATGCACTTATCAACAAACAGCATTTCATTTTAATATATAATAGTAATATAAAATGTAATTATTTTTCTCATAGTTTTTTTTTTATATAATTATTTGTCTTTTTATTCAAAGTTAACTCATCTATTTTAATGACTCATTTAATAATAATGTAAAATCAACTTTGCAGGTGTTGTTATTATTAATATTGTTTTTTTACAGATTTGTAAAGGTTGTCAAAGTAGAGGTAAAACACGACCAAAATTAACTTGTCAACGATGTAAGGATTCTTATCATGATCATTGTCTTGTTGATAAAATTGTTTATGATAGAAACAGGCCATGGGTAATATAAATATTACAAATTTCTTTAATATTTTATTATTGTTATTTAGTTATATGTTTTCATTAAAAATTTTCTGTAGGCTTGTCCACCTTGTAGAAAATGCAAAAGTTGCCATATACCTCAAGTTGATTATTTTGTTGGTAATTTAGCTCTGTGTGTTATGTGCTTTCAATTAAGACAACGTGGAAATTATTGTCCACTATGTCAAAAATGTTATGAGACTGATGATTATGAAACAAAGGTAAGGTACACATGACTTAATGATTATTAATTTTAAATTATAATCAAAATAATAATTTTCTTTTTCTGTAGATGATGGAATGTGCAGTTTGTAAACATTGGGTTCATTCTAAATGTGAAGGCTTATCAAATGAGAAATATGAAGTTTTGAGCACATTACCTGAAGTTGTTGAGTATGTTTGCAAGTAAGTTTTATAATATATATTTTTAAATAGTTAAAATTAATATATAAATTATAAACATGAATTCTATTTTGTTATCATTTTAATGAAAAATTCTATTCTTAGGAATTGTACTACTCATAACACTGTTCCGTGGCGAGCTTATGTTGACGAAGCATTAAAGAGTGGTTTTATGACTATTCTATTAATTCTGGGAAAAAATAAAAAAACATGTGATCTTATTAAATGGAGTCCTCAAAAACAATCACCAGGCTGTGTATGTAAAAAATTGATCATACCAAAATTCCCATCACTTGATGGACCTAGTGTTGCTTCAAATAAAACTACTTTTGAAATTCCTAAACAATGCGTTTGTCATGGATTGGAAGGATGGTCTAAAGGTACTCCAACACTAGTCACAATAAAGCAGAAAGTCAATAACAACGAATATGATTCCCTTTGTCAATTTAACGATGACATGTTAAGTACCATTGATAAATTTGATGTGCCCGAACTTCGATTAGAATATAAGAAAATTGTTACTGAAGTTTTTCCATGGTTCAGCTCTGATTTTGAAAAGAACTCTCCTCGTAAAAGTTCCTATTCATCAAGTACATTACCAATCATAAGTCCACCTAAGTTTATTCCAAAATTTTCATTTAATTTACTAAATTCTGATATAAAAGCTCTACATGATATTATTGGTAATGATGAAAATAATTATTATTTGACTCCAAAAATAGATGATACAAGACTGTGTCAATTTTGCAAGAAATTGGGTGAAGGCATTCCAATGCGAGAAGGGAGACTTCTTTATTGTGGTGATAATATATGGGCCCATGCCAACTGTGCATTATGGTCTTCTGAAGTTTTTGAAGAAATTGATGGATCGTTACAAAATGTTCAATTAGCTCTATCCAGAGGTAAACTTGTTCGATGTGTAGTTTGCAACGAAAAAGGTGCAAGTGTTGGATGTTGTTATCGCAATTGTGTAAAGACATATCATTTTCAATGTGCTAGAAAAGTATTTTGTGTTTTTAATGAGAATAAAACTGTGTATTGTAATAACCATGCATCTGATACTCGCTGTAGTGTTAAAGACTTTACATTGGAAAGACTGATTTACATAGAACAAGAAGATATCAAACAAAAGCGTAAAGAAAGTTCAGAGATTCATATTTTAATTGGTTCATTATATATTAGTTGTATAGGACATTTACATCCATTTCTTTCTGACAGTGTTGAATCTATTTTTCCAATTAATTTTAAAGCAAAACGATACTATTGGTCAACAAAAGAACCTTGGAAATTAATTCAGTATAATTGGACTACTAAGATGGAAAATTATGTAGAAAAGTTAAAATTTGACAAACTTAACTACACTATTGATCATAATAAACAAGAAAATGAAATTGAGCTTACCAAAGACAAAGATTGTAAACAAGATTTAGATATTAATTTGTTTACGTCTATCAAGGTTGATAACTTACAAAAGTGTTATGAAGCTTTAAAAAGAAAATGTCCAATTGATTCTACTTTTCAAGCTAAACGTTGTAAAATGGATAGTAATATTGATTGTTTTGCTTACCCTAACTATGATACAGATTCTGAATTTGAATCAACAATTGATGAAACTTGTAGAATGGAAATATTTTCAAATAGTTATGGATTAAAACCAAAAGCAATTCCCCAATTTGATGGGTTGTATGATTCAAGTGACTGTGAATCAGAGTTTGAATTATATCAACTTGACAACTTGACTGATGTCATTGATGATTGCACAAATGACCAACCGGTAAAATGTAATAGATGTCACCGGACATACAGAACTAGTTTAAGCTATGAAAGGCATTTGGTAAATTGTAATTTTGACTATGATATAGATAGTGACAGTGAATCTAGTGATGATGACAAATGTGATAAGAAAATTGAAGATGATTGTTTACCACTTGTAGACGAAGTAGTTGTACGAGTGGAAGATCAAAATATTGTTCCTCAGCAAAATTTTATTCCTACCACTCAAATAGAATCTGAACAACGACAACAACAACAAGAGGAACCACCTCATACTGTTATACTTCAGCCTATTCATACTTCATTTGTCCAACCTTCTGTGTCTGATGTTCAGTACATAACAATAAATAGTACTCCAACACAATCTGTCTTGCCATGTTTTCAATATCAAACTTCACCAACTGTTATAGTACAACCATCAGTTGTTGATCCTACTACAGTAGTTCTAAACAGCCCTCCATTGGACATGTATGTCTCCCAGAGTAATAATTTATTATTTAGTTCACAACCTATGATAGTTGGTTTGGATCAATATACCACTATGTCTTCAAATTATACTTTTACTCAATCGCCTCAAATTTACCAACCTACCAAACCCGTAGAACCAATTTCAAATCAATATTATATCATTAATACAGATCCAACAGTTTCAAATGAGTGGTCATATAATATTACGTCTGAAATAAAAACCGAACGTAAAGTAATGTGTACTCAGCCCAAAGTTTATTCTAACCGTAAATTGCGATTAACTGAGTGTTATGATACTAAAGAAAATATACCTAATAGCTTAGTGCAATCTGTAGAAAATCAGGCGTATGGCGTAATGAATATCATGAGAAACGTAAATCCAGAACCATGGAAAAGACCAACTATGAAAACATATCCTTCTAAAAGAATTGAAGAACAGAAAATTTCACCTAGAAGAATTGAAGAAAAAAAAATTCTTCCAAAATGTGTTGAACCATCACATTTATTTAAAATATCAACTCCTGTTATGAATACAGTGAAACCCATTTCAGTACAAACAGAATTCATAGAGTCCTCTTCAGTAAAATTGGGTTATTCGCCACCATCTAATGCTGTGTCAAATGTTACACCATGCTCATTGAAATTAAATAGTGCTTTATCTTCACCTTTGAAAACTGAACTAAAAACTTTAGATTCATCAGTAAAAACCTTAAAAGTGTTACCTTCTCAAAATATAACAAATGAAGTGAGTTATAGAAAATTAGAAAAAATAAACTCTTCATTTTTAAAAGGGGAAAATACTGAGTCTCTAAATCAACAAAAATTAAATAATTCATCAATTCCTCAATTACAATTTAGTGAGCCTATTCCTATAAGTTCAGAAAAGCCATTATTATTAAAAATAGAAAAACCATCTTATGTGCAGCAGTCAGAAGAACCACCACAATCACTTGTAAAAAATGTAGAAAAAAAATCAAACGTGTCCAAAGTAGAAACATATTCATCCACTTTAGTTACAGATATAAATATGTCATCGTTAAATTTAGATAAACAATCAAGTACTTCAATGCTAGTTAATAAAAATTTGAAAGTAGAAGTACTTTTACCTAGTCCTAGTCATTTTGGAAATGATAAATCACATGTAGAAAAAAATGTATGTTCCAACACTTATGAAAGTATTTTGCCAAATGTCCATAACATTACTGAAAATAAAATTAAAAAAGTTAGTTCATCAAATAAAGAAATTACTTTAAGTATTCAAGAAAACTCATCACAAATAAAAAAACAAACTGACCATCAAATAACCTATCCAGGGCGTCAATGGTCTTCATCTACAGCAGAACGTGAACAGACAGTACCTCACCTCATGTTTGAAATGAGTTCTGCTGATGGTGTATTCTGTAAAGATCGTTCACTTGTTGAAATTTGGTCTAAATTATTTGATGCTGTTCAAGTATCAAGGAATGAACGTAAAATGCCTCAATTATCATCAAGCAATCCATATGCAAGTGATATAACAGCAGCAATTCGATCTCTAGGTCTAAGCAATAATTTTTTAAAGTATCTTTTAGAACAACTTTCGGGTGCAAAAGAATTTGTTAAATACAAACCAGTATACCATAAAGGTGCTGATGTTGTTGGTTCCACTACAGAAAATAATTCAGGGTGTGCTCGTACAGGAATAGTAGTTAGAAAAAACAGATATGATATGTTCAGTTGGTTAGCTTCCAGGCACAGAAAACCTCCAAAGCTGTTAGCAAATAATGAAGACTTTGGTGGTCGCCGTGCTAATTCCTTGCCCAATGAAATGAAATATAGAAACATGAATAAAGCATTGACCAGCACTATTGGTGTATATCGATCAGATATTCATGGGCGTGGGTTGTTTTGTCTGAGGGACATTGAACAAGGGGAGTATGTCATTGAGTATACAGGCGAGGTTAGTATTGGTTTTTTTATATTTAAATTTATCATTTATCAATTATTTTTATCTCTTGCAGGTTATTCGATCAGTAGTAAGCGATGTGCGTGAAAGACTCTATAATAAAAAAGGGATCGACTGTTACATGTTCAGAATCGATCAGGATATTGTTGTAGATGCTACAATGAATGGAAACTCTTCTAGATTTATTAATCATTCATGCGAAGTAAATATATTTCATATCTAAATGTTATGTGTTTTATCTTAAGATATTAATAAACTAATTAACTAATGAAATATTTTCATTTAACAGCCTAATTGTCATTCAAAAATTGAAACAATCCATGGTAAAAAACATATAATGATTTTGGCTAAGAGAAAACTACTGCAAGGCGAAGAACTCACATATGACTATAAATTCCCATTAGAAGATGACAAAATTACGTGCCATTGTCTTTCAAGAAAATGTCGTAAATATCTAAATTAACATTAGTAACATTAGTTTTTTAGTCTTCTGTGCCCTTTAAAATTATTTGCCATTAAATATATATATTTATTTTTGAAGTACCTTATAGATCTAATTATATATTATGTTAAATAAATTTTAAGGCTATCTTTTTATAATTATTAATTTTTTACTATTTATAACTGTTTAATTTTGTTACCTTTAATGATAGATGAATATTTTTGTACTTTAAATTAGTTTTAATTTTTTACTGATTATTTGATGAAAATTGTGTAATTAATTTATACAATAATTGTACTTTCATCTTAATGAAATATCTATATCACAATTTTTCATCACTTGTAAATTATTATAATCACATACAATTGAAAACATGCAAGTTCAGTAGCTAATAGTCAAGAAAATAAATATACCTAGAAATATCTTGATTTACGATATAACAAAATAGCTCATATAATCATTATTAAATTATTAATACAATTAACAAGTAATTAATAATAATTGTTATTCTAACAATAATTTTTATATTATGAATTTATTTTCTTGTATTTAAATGTTATAAAATTAATTATGTAAATTTATGTTATAAATGTATATCATGTTATTTTAATGTACTAACTACCTCATAATTTTATTTTTATACAAATTTGAAAATTAATTTAAGAATAATTATTTTTTGCCTCTACCATCACTTTTAAGTAGTATTTACATGTGATAATAAAGTTATAAATCAAATTTATGACACTCTTGATTTATTTTAATTTCAGCTTATAAATAACATCTAAGAGATCATTTTTAATTTGATATGAATTAAATTAATTTTTGCCATAGACTTAAACTTTAATATCAGCTAAAATTATTATTGAAGTTTATAAGTTAATATATTTTTTTAAATATTTATTTTTCGTTGTCCATATTTAAGAATTGTTCAGTTAACAGTTTAATGTATTCAAGTACTTATATTTAGTATATGAGGTCATTCTAATTTGTTGAACTGGGATCAAAGCGTGGAAAAACAAAGTACGAATGGAATGAAACTCATAAAGGTCCTCTATGATACCCAATACAACTTGCAAAGTACCAAGTTTAAAGCCAATATCTTAAATATGATATAAATTTAAGGTTTTTAGGTATTTGTCTTACAGGTAAATATTTTTTATTTTTAGCTCCCTAAACTAAATAGCATTCTTACTTTAAATAATAGCAATATTATAAATGCATCTGGATTCAAGGTATTTAATTATAAATAGGTATTAAGTTAAATAATAACGTATGCATCAAAGGGTCGTTCTTACAGGGATTGGTAAACTAAGTCCCAAATGACCTTATATCAGTAAATTGGGTCCCGGAAAAAATATAAATTAAAATATATGTATTTTTTTTAAATATTATGTTTTAAATAAATAATATATGATATAAATAATTAAAAACTGAGTCGTGGAAAAAAATGTTTGTATGTATAAATATCATATTATAGATAAAAACTTAAATGATAAATATTTAAAAGTTTAATTATTCTAGTTCTAGAAATCTGTGATACTATCATGTTGCTTATGACCAAACTGGTTACTGGTGACATGAAACATGTTCTGTGCTGGTAATTATAATTTACTGACGTGTTTCCGTTGCCCGACAACGACAGAAAGATCCGTGTGCCCCTGCAGATAATAATAAACATAGATGATAACCGTCCTTACTGTTACTCCTCAGTCCGCGTTGATAACGCCAATCGAGACTGTCGTTGTTCTGTTGACTGTTTGGATACGATCCTAATTTTCGAATCCATCGACAAGTGACTACTGACTAGTGACATTATTCAATTATTGTTTGGTGCTGTGAAACGAAGAACGCTGAAAACCAAGACAACTGACAAGACGCTCCGGACAATGATCGACGACGGATGTGTTACGACGTCTCACCGGTTGTCGAATGATAAAAGCTCCTCAATCACCAAAGTCTTGCTGGCTCACCAGTGAGTAATAGTAGTCAGCGGTGGTGTGTCTTTTTAACCAATAACCATCAGCTCTAAAGAAATGTCGCTTCGCAGCACCAACTGCTTGTTCATGTTGGTGGTCAACGTTTGTCTGTACATGAGCGTTGTATGTTTCTTTTCATCATCCAGTTCAATCGTAAATAGCCGCATCGACAACAGTTGGCTCAATGAGGTGAGTGGTGTGTCATACACCAACTCAGTAATATTTAAACTAATACTAACCTCCTCTCATTTCAAGGTATTGATGAAAACTAAAACATCCTCATTAAACTACACTATCCCATTATACACTTCTTAAATGAGGGTCTCTGTTTTTCTTTTTAAGTTTTTAAATTGTATTTTAATTTTAAATTATTAGCTATACCTAAGTTATATTAGTTCATTTATTTTAAATTATCTATTCTTGTTTCATTAACTTTAGCCTATACTGTTATAAAATAAAATATTATAAGTAGGTCACATTTAAAATTTAATTTGTATTACATTGAATTCTGGCATAATACATTGTTGAATTAGAACAGTAGACATTATTTGTGTTGTCTCTTTTCAAACAATAATCTAAAATTGACAATTTTCTATGATTAAAATCTATGAAATCATTTAAATTGCTTGGAATGTGCCCTAGTTGTCATATGCATACATACTGGAGAAAGTTTCTTGTACCTATGTAAAATGAAATTATTAAAATTTAGTGAATCATTTATTATCCATCATTATAATTGATAATTATAGCCATATTTGATAATTTTTATGATGAAACATAGTTATAGTTATAGTTATAGAGACATACTTATTAAAAATACATTTTTGAGAGATTTAGCATATATTTTTAATTACATCATACAAAATATAAAATTACTAAATGAAGATAACCTAGCTTGCTCTAGTTACTGAAGCATACTATCATATTTTGTATTATTAAAGTTTAAGTTGCTCATGTGTTGTTGGTTTTTTAACATGAATTATTTATTTTGTTCTTGATAATATTTATTTTTATTATTTATTTGATATTTTAATATGTTAGATCTAATAAGTGCATTTCGTATAGTTTATGTATGAAAAAAAGAATAGTAACTCCTATTTATAATTTACAAAAGGTTACAGAATAGAACATAACTTACTCATTAATAATTTCTTGCTATTATCTTTTTAATACTTATTTATATGTAAAACAAGCTATACCATTGATTATAAATATTTATAAGTATTTATAATCAATGGATATACTAATCATCTTTAGAACTATTGAAATTTTACATTAATTTATATGCAAGTGTAACAATTATAAAAAATTACCTAATTTAAATTTAAATATTTAATTTTTAGTGTAATGCACAAATGATTGATTACCGTAGTGTGTATTTATTGGTTTTGATGTTTGTATTTGTTTATAATTTATTAAATATTGTCATAGCTATATATAAAATTGTTATAAAGTATATATAGTATAAGTAATTATGTAGGTATATGTAGGTACACATTCAAATTTAGAAAATTCATAATGATAGTATATTTTATTTTATTTTTATTATAATAAAATAATATATGATGCATACCATAAAATTAAATACGAACTATTAAAATTTTGATAGTTAGATGACGAATTCCTGTTAAGAATACTAAATTTCAAATGACCAGATTACATCAGTAGAGTAGCCAACGATTTTAATAACATGTTAAAAGTGGTTCACACCCATATTTGTTTCTAAGTCCCGAGGGAGATAACTCTCAAAAAACAATTGCAGCTATTACTCACTCATATGGCAGTTTCTCTCAAGGGACACTATTAACTGCACTATCGATTAGATAATAGTCATTCTAGACAATTACATTGGGGGGGGGGGGTATTTTCATACATGAAAAAAATAAAAAATATATTTGTATAAAGCTAAGTATAAATAAAGTATCAGAATTTTGGCTAGCTTAATAATGTTTGGATTGTTGGTAACATAAGTTCAGTTGCAATCATAGATTATAAATACCTACCTATGGACTATGATCATAATCACAGACTAAGATATATTTTAGTAATAAAATATCTTAGTTTGTGGTTATAATAAATGAATAAATAAATTTGAGATTCTATATTAAACCATGGGTAGATTTAAAAAAATAATAATAATACGGGCTATGAGGGGGATTTAGCCTGTTAGTCTGTTAGTCCCTCCTGCGTACCCCACTGATAACTGTTATGTTATGATATTTTTATAAAATATACATATCAAATTATTTTATCATAAACTACACTACTGTATTAGGTAGTACTTCAAAATAATATTTATATACAAACAAATTTTCAAACAATTTATGTTAATATTATCTCGGAAAAAAAATGTATCAATTTTACATATTTAATCTTACAATAGATACAAATAAAAATCATTTTAGAATTGCCATTTTCCAATATACCTTTTGGTATTTCCCCCCCCCCCTAAATGTTTAAACAGATGACACCACGAGAACTGCTTTAGCATTACTTCCACGGCACACCTTTTTGTATTTATTATATTCCAACACAACCTTTCTTTCTTTTTTATTCAAAATACAAATTACTGTAAATAATATTAATATTATGTGAGTCACTAACCTTATTTTGAGTTTGGCATTTTCTTGTTGTTGGTGTTTAATATGGATACAGCTGGGAAAAGTTATATAATGATACTAATACTATTGTTCATTATAATATTTTAATATTTCATCGACAGAAAAAGTACTTAACAAATATATTATATATTATATTGATTAACCTACATTTTTAAAGTTAAGGAGCAGTCAAATTATACATTGTATATTGTATATTATATCATTGAAACAATTCATTACAAAAAGTGTTTTCATGTAATTGTAATGTGTAAATATATTAATCTTATGAGCAAATTCTTAAAAATATACAGAAAAAATTTTTTTTAAACATAATTACAATAATATAATGTACACTCATACATTATAATACAATAGTGTAAAGCGCTGTTATTATTATTTACTAAATTTTTAAGTACATAATACATACATATTCAAGTACCATATATTATAGTTTTTCTATCATTTTTTTAAATTTTTTTTAATAGTAACACTCCTCATAATTTAAAATTAACATTAAACATACAAAAAACTATTGTAAAACAACATTCCTTTCCAAATCCAAAATATAAAGTGAACAGAAAAATATAAATTAATTATTATCTAATAAGTAATAAATATATAAAATAAACATAAATTATTATTTAACAATAAATAATTTTATATTTATACAACTATTTTTTAACAAAAAAGTATTTAGGTATTACATGCATTTTCATCAATTACCTATTAGGAATAGGAAAATGTTTAAAAATAAAAACTAATTGGGCTCAGATTACACATCACATTTAAATAACTGATAAAATGAATAGTTACATAATTTAGTTACATATTATAATCAGTAAGACAATAACATAACACAAAATTTGTAATTTTTTACATTGAAGCACATACATTTATTAAGGCATTTATAAGTCTAAAAAATTAAATTTAATATAATATTTAATTTGTTTCTTTTCTAATTTTTCTACTCAAATTATTATTACTTGTAAACATAACAAGTATTATGTGATTAGCTTGGTTATTAGTGTATGTATATATTTTGTATGTATGTATGTACTATGTATACATAGGTTATGTATATATTATGAATATAAAAAACAAAACAAAATTGTAGGTAATTATTTTTGTAAAAACTAATTTAAAAATGTCAATTTCCTACTTAAAACGAGCATTTTATATGATTGTATACATTAAAATTATACACAAAATTTAAAAAATTTTAAGAGTTATAAAGTTTTAGAATTATTTTTTCAATTATTATCGATAAAAAAATTTAGTTTGGTCAAAAACTTTGAAACTCTAAATCAAGTTTAATACAAGATCCTATATAAGTTGTTTATATAGCTAAATAAAAATATTTAAAATCTATATGTACAATTAATTTTTATCAGCAATTTTAAACTTACGTTTTAAAAAAAATTGTCAAAATTATGAAAATTTGCAAATTGTTTTGCCGTTAAGAATTTATTCAAAAGATCGTCAACATTTGTTTATACTGTAGCTAAAATATCTAACAAATATATGATTAAAGTTTTTTTGTATTATTTATTCTAAATTTAAAATTTGACCTTAATTTCATATATTAATGATGAATAACGATATTCTATATTTTGTTGTTTAAAATTTATCCTAGAGTACTTAAAGCTTATCATCTACAGAATACAGCTTTGGAGAACATCCAAAATATCTAATATTTAAATATTTCAATCCTTTCATCAATTTGCCTTTGCCTTATCACTAATGCCCCCAGGTACATCCGTGATCTTACCATTCACTCAGATCTCTATATTAAAAATATCCATACCTATAGCTTTCCATTATTATAAACTATTTCCTCAGAACACATGTGTTTTGCATTTTTCTATACGCGATGGAATTTTTTTTTTTTTTAACTTACACCATAAACGGATAAACGTTCACACTGTTTTACAGTTAGGTGGTATTAACTCATAACCAGTCATTATTTATAATAACAATAATATAATATGATATAAACCTAAAATAAATATTATTAATAATATTTATAAATGCAATGCAATTGTCAAATTTAAATTACCGCAATTCTAATTGTAAAATATATTAATTTAATTTTAATTGCAATATCAAAAATCATATCATAAAATCAAAAATATTTATTGTAATAAAGACTGTTATTCCTTTCTCCGCTCAGAATAATGTTTCGTTCCTATACAGTATACAGTGATTTAAAATTTAATTCAAATCTAATAAATATATTGCAGTGACTCACTCGACACCTAATGTATAACAGAGTTGTATAATATCTACTTGCCTACCTTTTTTTAATTACAATTTACAAACATTGCAAGTATTTAATTATTGTCTTTAAAATGAATACGTATAATATATGCGTGTCGCGTACCTGCAGTTAGCAGTTGTCAAATGTCAATTAATAAAGAAAAAACCAAAGTAAAATTGTTTCAATATATCATTTTTTAACTGAAATGTTTTAGTAGTTAGAATATTTTTATTTTTTACGTATTCTATTGAACGATAAAATATTCTTTAGGCCTTAAAAAGTAGTGAAAACAATTTTCAAATAACTTTAAAAACAGGTGCACCAATACCAATTATAAGCACAATAAGGGCACTACAATTTAATTCATAACACATTCTGTATAATATTGTATTCGATGCTCGATTTTTATGACCATACGGTTAATTACAAATTTCAACTATTGATGTTTATGCATACGTCATGAAAGTATGTTTTACGTTCTTACCTAAATAATATTATAATTTCTAACAGTAGTATGCTATGCGCACATATAGGAACAGGGGTATCCAAACTTTTCACACAGCTTGTTTTAACATATGAGAGTAAAATACTCACGGTCTCACAAAGTATAATAAATGTTTATGGTTTATCAAATGTGGACTATATTTTTTTATAATATTTAATATTTTGGTATAAAATACAATTTTCCGTAACATCCGGTATATTTTTACCACTGTTTTTTTTTCGTTACCACACGTCCACACATAGTGATTATTTTATCGAACAACACTCATTCGTAGATTTAATCAGTGACTCATAATTTAAAAATCTACCAATATTTTTTAAAATATTTTTTTTACTTAATTTCAGCTGAAATAAAATAACATTTTTTAATATTTTACATTTATAATTACATAGTCTAAATCAGCGTTTCCCAAAGCTTGTTCTGCGGAACCTTTGGGTTCCGTGGGACAATTTCAAGGGTTCCGTCAAATCTATGTGATTATTGAGGAAATTATTTTATATTATATTTAGATTATTTATATTATTAAAAATTTTTATTTTAAATAATTATTTAAAGAAGGGGGTTCCGCAAAACACAAATTATTTCTCAAGGGTGCCATGGTCGTAAAAGTTTGGGAACCGCTGGTCTAAACCAACTATTTTAACGAAATAACTTTTACTCATAAATTACTCATCCTTATTTCGATTTTATTCATCAAAATACTCCAAAATTATTCTGGTTAAAAATTAAATAATTTTTTCAATTATATTAAAAATGTACCTATGCTGCCATTTAAAAACTTAAAAAACTTTATATTATAACGATAATATATTATATATTAATGGTTTTTTATTTCTATTAGGAATTATATAAATATTGTTTTAAAAAAAAAAAAAAATAGGTTTTGAAATAATAAGGGTTTGGTATGTACGATATTTATATCATGTTCATGATAGTGTTGTTTTTTAAATTAATTTTTGATCATTTATTCTTTGCAGATCACTATTAATACATACATTTATATACAATTTATAGACTTTAGTATAGAAGTAGAATTACAAACATTTAATCGATAATTTTCTAACTATATAGAAATTATAATAATAGTTCATGTTACATACACATAGCTGGATAAGTATAAATAATTTTATCAGGATTGAAAACGTATCGTTTTTCATATTACAATCTTAAACATATATTAGATATGCGATTGAGATTAATTGTTATTTTACCGAAATAGCGAAATTCGCTATACTTCTTTAGATAGTTTTCCCCTTTTCTCAATTATTTTATAAACGTTTAAGTAACAATAGTGTAAATGAATGTCATATCTTTTAAAATTTTCTCTGTATACTATATAGTAATATAAATTATAATATATTATATTCCTATAGAAAGGTAGCTGCGCACATACCTATTATGTGTAGATATGCCAGTAATGTACATTGTACATAATCACTATACGTATCTGTATTTTTCTCTTACAATTAAAATGTTATTCATTAAACATTACTCTTATCGTCACCCTAACTAGTTGTTAATATGCATTGTTTGCATAATATTGTATTAAATATTAATTTGGTATATTTATTAGTGGTATATGTCATTCAGATTTTTAGAGTATTAAAAATACCTATTCGCTATGTTTAAATATTGGACGTGTATATTGGTGAATGAATTGCTGTTTTGTCGTTGTAATTAATAATATTTATGTATAATATTATTATGTATGTTATTATTATATTATACGATGTATAGTAAGCAGGTAGTATGCACAGTCACAAAGTGACACAAAGTTTGGCAACGTTTTTTCTGTGATGGCACTAAACCAGCGGTTCCCAAACTTTTACGACCATAGCACCCTTGAGAAATAATTTGTGTTTTGCGGAACCCCCTTCTTTAAATAATTATTTAAAATAAAAATTTTTAATAATATAAATAATCTAAATATAATATAAAATAATTTTCTCAATAATCACATAGATTTGGCGGAACCCTTGAAATTGTCCCACGGAACCCAAAGGTTCCGCAGAACAAGCTTTGGGAAACGCTGCACTAAACAATCGTAGACATATATATATATATATATTATTTATGTATACACAATTATTTTAATTACACAATTTTTTGTATCTGTATTGTATAATATAATGTATTAAATAATATAGCCAATATTGGAAATAGGAATATTACATAATTAATGTCTGTAAAGTGTATAATAATTATAGTATTGCGTATATTGTATAGATGTTTATTAATTTATTTACCTAATATACATCCCGTTGGTCAAATGATAATGAATGATATTTTTCTTTTTACTTTTACAGTTAAAAGGGAATATTGATGAGACAAACAGCACAGTAGAAATCGTTGATAAATTTAATAATTATCAAATATACCCCCGTATTATCAGTATTGTTTCAAAGGATTATTTTAAATTTTTTAAGGTATGCATTTGATAATGTTTATTCGTAACCTTAACTTACATACATATTTTTCGCGATTAGGTAAATCTACGAAGAACTTGTCCATTTTGGTCAGATGACAGCAAATGTGCTATGAGATATTGTCAAGTGGAATCCTGCCAGTTGGTAAAAAATAAATATGATTTGAACTACTCGTATATAGTTGTGTTTAACAAGTAAATTTATTGATTTTGTATTTTATGGTTTTTTTTGTAGGACGATTTACCCATAGGCCTAAAAGGTAGTCGTCATAATTTGGTAGATGAAGATATGTCGATTAAGGTGAGTGTTTTTTAAACATCATTAATTGTTAAACTTAAGTTAATTTGTGTTTTAATAAAAATATATACATTAATATTTTTAAATGTATTATATTGCTATTTTCCTAGTGTATAGCTGCTGTTTCTGTCCTTCAACTTGGTCTCAATTTCACGATCATTATAAACGAATATATCGCGTAATCCATTCCATGTATTCCTTCAATTTAAAACACTCGATCCATAACTTTGTGTGCTTTACTTTTTGTATTTTAAAAATAATAATGAAACAATATTTGTCTGCATAGTATATGGAAGGGCCGCAACAACAAGAGTGTGAAGAAGCAATGCAAGACGAATTAGGTTACATTAACACAACTATAAGGTTAGTTTTACATAATATACTACTAAAAATATAAGTGTTAAGTGTTTAGGTAGATACTTATATTTATATATTAATATATTATATTATAGGTTTGTAGTGAAGTAATCTTATACCTTAATTGTTTAACTGGTGCGGAATGTGTATCATGTTGCGTTTTTCAATAATGCACCAGCATTATGTTAGTTGAGACATGCTAGTTGAATACAACTTGTATATTTAGAAAATTTTATGAAAACTAATTATACTAAATTTGAGAAAATCACATGATTATTTCGAGTTATTTTATATTATATAATATTATAAAATTTAAGAGATTATATAATTATATAAAATGTTGAAAATCCATACCCCCCCCCCCCAATTAATACTACGTAATTGAATCTTGGGGTGGCATTGTCATGGCATCGTCTTTAGTATATAAACATTCTACATGAATAATAGTAGCAAAAAATGTTCCGATATACAATTTTAAGAGTAATTTTTGGTAGAAAATTGAATCTAGTAAGTACTTATGAAAAGTCTAAATAAAATAGCAATAAACTACTAGACTGTCGTCTCTGCTGAAAATCGGTTTTCTCATTAAAAATGACATTGCGTATACTAAAATTCATAATATATGCATTATGCGTACAAATTTTAAGTCCCTAAGAATAATGTTTTTCGGACGTTATTCCCGCATGATGTGTTATCTCTGTTTTACCAACTTAAATCATAGCAAATTTGCGTTCAACAGAACACATTTTGTGATGTTAGCTTTAAATGCTTTAATAAAAGAGTAAATTTACCAATGATCAAATTAAAAATATGAATATTATCTTATCTAGGAAATGTCATATGTTTATTTTGATATTATAATTTAAAGTGAGTTATAGGCTTATAGCTATGTAAGATATTACAACTTTAAAATATTCATTATTCACTTTAAAATGATAATATATATAAAAGCATATAACATTTCCAGATTTCCTAGATAATATTCTTACCTTTAAATTTGATTATAGATAAATTTACTTTAATATATAGCTAATATCACAAAATTAATTCTGCTGAACAAAAATTTTTCATATTGTATATTTGTGTGTACCTATGTAAGACAGAGACTACACATGTGGATATAACGTCTTTTAAAAAACAAAATCATTAATATCGTTATTTATAATCGTTGAAGTACGTAATTTTGTTTGGATTTTCACTTAAAATGTATATGAAACTAAATCTTACTTGTGTATAGTTGTATATTTGTTAGATTTTTTATTTCAGTAGATACTTATGAGAAATCTTGTATTAAATTTTAAAAACTAAAATATAAAAAGAAAAGTTTTTATAAATTTCAATTATTAACTACAAAAATGTTTTTGGTCATTTAGAAAAATTTCGTCAAAATTCTAACTTCATTATTTATAAAAAAAACTGTACCCTTTTATTTTTAATTTTTTTTTTACAGTTATAAGATCAAGTTATGTGGAATCTTGTATTACACATTCAATAATTTCGACCCAACTTAATTTATAAATGATACGCATAGAAAAAAATTAAAAACAAAATAATCAAAACTTTTTCATGTTCCAAAATAGCTCAAAAAGATCTAAAATATTTTAAAAGTTATACCATGTATAGAAAATTATTATATATAAACATTTTGTGAAAATTTCAATTAGGTATCTACGGTAAATAGTTATTATACGTGTGGATATCCATTATCTTTTTTTTTCAACCCAGAGATTGTTTAAATAATTATTGATGTTTCTGTCTACTTATCTCTGTCACTTATAATCCTCTTCATCTCCCAGTATGTTCCTATTTCGGTATCCTCCATCACCTGCTACATAAATAGAGTTTTGGGACTTCATCTTTCAGGTTTTCCTTCGATTTTTCCTTTTATTATTATGGTCATCCAAGGAATATTCCTTACTACATATCAGGTCCATACTTTCCTCCTCATTCTTAGAGTATTCCATATTGATTTTTGGGTATTCATTTTCCTAAAATCTCAGTATTTTTTTTATTTTTTCTGTCCATGAAATTTTAAGCGTTCTTCTCGAATACCATACGGCAAAAAACCTCCCTTATTTAATAACGCTATGTGTGTTGTGGTGATGGTACAATATTGGAGAGGTTATCGATGGATCGTAGTATACGTGCCATTTTTAATAGATGTAATGGCAAGGAACAAAAAAAAAAAAAGAAATAAAAACCAACAAAAAATAACGAAAATAAAACGTGATTTTAAAAAAAATTTCTAAATTTAATTTTTTTAACGTGATCACCTTGTGATTACGATCTTTGGGGATATTTAAAAGCACGGTGTACGATCATCGCCCCGCATCATTACAAGCATTTAAGGAGCCAATCACCAAGTGTTGACATTCATTACACCAGCAATGCCACGAAGAGTAATGAAAAACTATTGGGAAAGGCTTCGTGAATGTGTTAACAATGGAGGACTCTACTTAACCGATATAATGTTTAAAATAAATAATTAAAAATCGCATAATTTTTATTAGTAAAAAATAAAATAATTTTAGATTCTGAACGGAGTGAAGAATGTATTGATTTTACAATGATGTGTGTTTTTTTTTTTTTTTTTGTGTCTGACGACAACATTTGGAGCAGTAAGAATGCTCTGATTTTTGATTTCAGCCCCTCTTTGAATAGGAAAATTCATCTAGTTGGTACTTTGGGGAGTCAAAAGTAAACATTTTCAAATAGTTTTCAAACAAGTCGAGAAAAACAAAAAAAAAGTGACAGAAAAATGGCAATTTTACAAAAAACCACTTTTCGACAAAATCGATTTTTTGATTTTGCTGTACCTAACTCAAAAACCAATCATTGTAAATACTTGAAATTTTCACCAAATGTTTATATTATGGTTATCTCTTTATAGTTAAATTTTCAAAATATTTTGACCATTTTTAAGCTACTTATAGACAATTGAAATTTTCGACTTTTCTAAGTTTTTTTTCTTCAAATGCCAATAAAATTTTTTGGGTGGCCAGAAAATCTTGAAAATTTAATAAAAGGTTTCTTATAAGTTGTTCTTAAAGTGATAAAAAAAAAAATCCGAAATCTTTAGTTACAATTTTTTTTTATAAGTGCTTAAAGTTCGAATTTATACGAAATATGTCAAAATTTAAATTAAATTTCATACGCTCATTATGCGTATGTTGGCCAAATACTTATTTTATTAATAAACAGATACTATAAAGTAACTATAGTAACATATAGTAACTATACTATTTGTTTCAAAATAGAATATATGACAATATTTAAATATAATATATCCTAAACTGACAAATCATCTTCGTTTAGAATCGTTTTTCTATACAATGATACCTATCACTGCATTCAAATTTAACCTACCATAGTCTGAGGTCCACCCCACCCCCTAATGTACAGCAGAGCAATACTCACTTACCCGCTTTTTTCTATTTCTTTGTTTGTTTATTTGCGACTGCTTCTTGAAATATGGTTAGGATATGGTATCGCTTGTAATTTTACTCCCCAGGTGTGTGAAGCTTTAATCTGTCTCCAGTAATATTTCATCTAGAGTTATATTTCCATAAATCGGCTGTTTGCTACATATAAGGATCTTGATTTTCCGTTGATTTATTTTCATGTAGTGTTCTTTAAGCGTGTCGTTAATTTTTTCTAGCACGTTAGTTATGTCTTTTTCACTTTCTCCGATTACAGCTATAATATCGTCTACGAAACATAGCATTTTCACAAGTATTCCACCTATCTTTACTCTACCTGCTATGTTTTCTTTTCTTACTTCTTTTAAGGCTTCTTCGGTACATAGATTAAATAAGGGGGTATGGTCGAATTGTACTTATTTTAGTCGAATTGCACTTGAGTTTAAAAAAGGTAATGGTCGAACTGCACTCGGGTAAAAAGCACGTAGTAGTCGAATTGCACTTGGCCTCAAAAAAAGTATTTCAACAAAATTATCATACATTTGAAGGAATTAAACATTTAGTAAACACTCATTTTCCTTCCCACTTACAGGCTTAGGACTGAAAATGATTTTAATAATTGACGTGATTAAAAATGATTGTTTTATACATCACATTATGTTAATTATATGCATATTTATACATTGTTATATTATTATACATTATATTATATTATACGTATTATTATTATTATACATTTTTTTTTTAAATTTTCAAATTTAATTATTGTCAATATTATAATTTTTTTTCGTTTTTATCATTTTTTGTAGTAATGACAAACTACATTCAAAAATTCTAGCCCGGTAATACGCTTTTAGTAAATAAGTCAATATATTTTTCAATATTATTTTTTTTTCTGATACCGTGTTGTAGATGGTCTTGTGTCAGTGTTTTGCATTAAAGTATAGGTATCGATTTGTAATTGAGTTAAAACATCAATAAATACGAATATATTTGGATGTGGTGATGAAAATGATTTATTGAACTTCGCGTGGAAAGACTCGTATGCATTTGTAGTTCTTGTATACATAATAATTATTGTGAACTGTATGCAATGTAAAAATTTGATAAAAAAAATTTGGGCAATGTGAAAACGTGCCATCCACAAAAATAATCGATTTTTCACATATATATTTTAATTTTTTAGATTCTGAACGGAGTGATGATGAATGTATTGATTTTACATGATTTTACAATGATGTGTGTTTTTTTTTTGTGTCTGTCGACAACATTTGGGGCAGTAAAAATGTTTCGATTTTTGACTTCAGCCCCTCTTTGAAAAGGAAATCGAATCTAGTTGGTACTTTGGGGGGTCAAAAGTTAAAATTTTTCAATATTTTTTAAATGAATCGAGAAAAACCCTAAAAAAATTACGGAAAAACGGGATTTTTTACGCAAAACCAGTTTTCGTCAAAATCGAATTTTTTATTTTGCTATAACTCAAAAACTAATCGATGTAAATACTTGAAATTTTCACCAAATGTTTATATTAGCGTTCTCCATACACAGTTAAATTTTCAAAGAATTTTGACTTTTTTTGAGCTATTTATAGACAATTTAAATTTTAAATTTTTTTTATTTTGTTTTTATAAATGTCGATAAAAAAAATTTAGCTGGGACAAATTACTTGAAAATTTAATTGAAGGGTCCACATAACTTGTTCTAACTCTCATTCAAAAATTATAAAAATACATTGGCACAATTTTTTTTTATTAGCATTTGAAGCTCAAGTATTGACAAAAATTCGTCAAAATCATGAATATTTTTCACTATTTGGTAGTTAAAAATGTATAAATAGTTTACTATCGAAAGCTAAGAATTGAAAATTTAATACTATGCTGTCCATAAGTTAAGCTTAGAATAATTATAAAAAAATTTTACGGGTGTTTAAAGTTTTAATTTTAATTTGAAATCAAAAATACACGTGTAAAATAACGTTTTACTACTAAATAATTTTCGATTTTTGTTATTTTTAAAAAATTACTAAACTATGTTACTAAGATCTTGAAACTTTTACTTAAATGTTTGAATTAGTTTCAAAATAGAATATATGACAATATTTAAATATAATATATCCCAGACTGACAAATCATCTCCGTTCAGAATCGTTTTTCGTATATAATGATACCTATCATTGCATTCAAATTTAATCTACCCTAGTCCAGGTCCACCCCACCCCCTAATGTACAGCAGAGCGATACTCATTTACCCGCTTTTTTTAGTTGAGAATATTATAATGTTCTTTTCAGAATTGTTGTCCAGTAAAAAATCTTCATCAATATTTGTTTTGATGTTTAATCTTTTAATAGTATCATGTGTATCATTAAGGGATTTTGGTAAAATCGGATAGTTTTTCCGGTGTTCGTGGTATATATTTTTTTGTATTCGATTTTTGTCGTTACTATTTAATTGTTGTGTTAATTCTACAGGAGAGTTAATAATTTCTTCCCTAATAATTTTTAATGGTCTATAAATACCTTGGTCAGCTGCTTTTCTCTTTGCTGAGTTTGAAATCATTTTCCGAGGTAAATTCAGTGGTTCTTCATGCTTATGTATTAACTCACATCGAAAAATAACTGTAGAACATTCGTCTAGGTATAATTTTGAAAGACAGTCACGATGAGTACAACGCCATTTAACACCCTCATTCACACGTTTTTCTTTATAAAATGTATAACTTTGATACACAATTAAGTCACGGCCTCGTTCACTCTTAATAATTTTTAAATCGTTCATATTTACACTGTGACGTAAAAGTGTGTACTAAATGTAGTTTACAAAGGTCTATGTGTTACACGGCATAAAATATAAGTACATATTAATCTTATATTTTTATTGATAATTATTTATTATCCAGTTAGGTTCGATTCTTTTGTCATAAAACGTAAAAAGAACTTTGAAATATATTTTCAATGCTTAAGTATAAACAAAAATTGTTTTATAAATTTTAAATACAAAATAATTTGTTTTTAACGATATATCTATGTTTAATTTTTTAGAAATACGAGTTTGAAAGAAGGCGTGACCACCTAGGTATTCTCCTGCCCTTTGTAGGTGTCTCTGGACACAAAAAAGGTTAAACCCATGTTAAAAATTCTGATGGATTAAATTACCAATTATAAATTTCTCTTCAATATCTAATAATTAATTAGTAATTACTATTATTCAATTGTTTATGTGTTATTTGAACTGAAAAAATTCATGATATATAGTATATATACAAGGTACCCTATTTGTTAATTGTTATTTTTTGGAATTTTCAAATTTATCAATGTCGATTGTCATTGGCTGCTTGAGTGCCTAAAGTATTTCATTATATTCATATTGTCGTATGCTTAATTAATAGACAATAATAGAAATACTAAGTACTTATGTCTTATAGTATAAATACTATTTAAATCTATTGACATATTAATTTAAATGTATTGGACTTTTCCCAATACAGTGCTTCAGCTATGGAGGATTTTGCTCTCTGGCAAGCCCATGACGATATACAAGACATGTACTGTACGCTGCCTGACGATGATGGTGAAGCTGAGTATGTTGACCTATCTCTAAACCCTGAACGATATACAGGATACAAAGGGCCTTCTGCTAATCGCGTTTGGAATACAATTTATATGGAAAACTGTTTCAGGTAAGTGTTCTTGATTAACTTTGGTGCAGCAAAACTTAATGTTATTTTTTTTTAGGCCAAAAAATTTGTTTGAAGTCTACATTATATCAGCAAAATTAACTGGTAATCACTAAATTATTTTTAATCTGTTTTAATTTAAATTTTATATAAGGAATTTATTGCAGGAATGTGTTTAGAGAAACGAGCATTTTATCGAGCTATTTCTGGACTTCATACAAGTATTAATATTCATCTTAGTGCTCAATATCTATTATCAGGTATATATCTACGTAAATATAAATATTTATTTAGTTGTAATATTATTCAGTATTCTTCTTCTTCTGTTAGCATTTAATACTTTCTCACAATTTTTTTCGCTTTAATGATCTACCTCCATTTTACTTTACATCTTCATTCTTGAACCTATTTTCTCGAGATATTCTATTTTATCCATTTATCTCTTTCTAAGCCTTCCATGAGGTCTTATTTTGTAGGTTCCCATTTTAGCACCCCTCTAAGCGTCTCTTCTTAATTTTTAAACATGGCATGACCAAACCATTTAATTTATTGATCACCTATAGAGCTGTAGACCGGTGTTATTGAGTTAATCTCATCTCTTACTATAATTCCCAATTAAATTGTTTTCTCCACATATCTGTTCTATTATCGTGTATAGGTCAACAAATTTATCTGTATATTCTGTACTTTAATGATCTTAAACTCTTCCTGGTTGACTAATCATTATTGATATTCAACTACATAACTCCTAATTATTGAAACTTGTTAGTTAAACACCTTAAATTTGTCGTCCATACTATCTATATTCTAAAAGTTAAGTTTCATTATAATAATTTTTTCCTTGTTAATTTTTAGTCCTACTTTAATGGCCAATTGTTCTAAGGCTTGAGTTGCTATTTCGGTGTTGTTTCATAAAATGTTCAACATTTTTAAATTATATGCAAAATCAATTTCCTATTGTTACACCTATTGCTTTTTTTGCTTTTCTTTCATTACTTTTTCCAAGTTAGGTTAGAAATATTGGAGATAGTACAACCCTTGTTTCAAACCAGCGTCAAATAGACAAAGTATCAGCTTACAGAGTCTTAAAATTTTTAATGCTTTATTACAACTTCAGTTACTGTATATTATAAAAATTATATTATATCATTATATTTTTTACTAATTTTTGTACTAATTGATCATGAAAAAATCAAATATGACCAAACATTCATAACCACCTCATATTTTGAGTGGCTACCAAGATTTTTTTAGTCTTCAAACCGGTTTCTATTTCTTTGGATATTGTGTTCTCCATATATATTATTGTTAAGCCTATTAATTTTTTTGGTATCAAAACCCATCTATGATATTTTAAAGCTTGTTTCAGTGCACACTCATAAATTTTTTTGAAGTCAACAAACTGCTGCCAAATTTATTGACTGTATTTATACTTTTTCTTTATTATTTTCCCATTTACTGACCATTGTTCTATCATAGACTTCTCTTTTTAAAAATCGCATTGGTATTCTTTTAGATTTTTTTCCACATTTGGCACTGATTTTTTACGAGTATTTTTATAAGTTATGTTCAAAAATGAAGTACCTCTGTAAATTTCACTAATTGTTTTATTTCATTTTTTTATGAAGTGTTTTAATTATTACTTCATTCCAAAATTTCACCTGTTTATCATTCCAAATCTTCTTACATAGTCTGAGCATGATACAATGTAATTGCTTGAGAACTTGAATCCGTGTTTGATAAGTTTCTATGGTAAGTTGTCTAATCCAGGTTCCTTTTAGTTCTTTGAAAATTGTGCTTCCTTAGTTTTAAAAAATTAGGTTTTATAGCACTTCCGCATTTATTAAATCTTTAAGTGTTCTCTTCACCTACTTACTGGCTTTCAGTTTTAGTTCCACAATTTTTTCCCTCTTTTGTCATTAATAGATTTCAAGATTGGATTAAAAGTTTTTTTTGTCTGATAGTTTCAAAGAACCTTCTTATCATTCAAATATCATTATTAAAATTGTAATATTTTTAAATAAAATATTAAAATATATTTAATATTACCACTATTAATAGATAAAGGATCAACATTCTTGAATCCATGTGGAACTGGCTTCTGGGGTCCAAATGCTGAAGAATTTGAACGTAAGTTTGGTCCAAAATACACTAAAGGTGAAGGTACACAGTGGCTAAGAAATTTATATTTCTTGTATCTTGTTGAACTGAGAGCATTACAAAAAGCTGCACCTTTACTTGAGCAAGTAGAGTACTATACAGGAAACGATAAAGAAGATGAAACCACTCGACTTGCTGTCCATAATTTCTTAGGAATTATCAAGTTAGATATTTTCATTAGTTATTTTTATCTTGTTTAGTTTTTAAATTTAGCTGATGTTTTTTTTTCTAGAAAATTCCCACAACAATTTAATGAACATACCATGTTTTTGGGTGGACAACAAGCACAAAAATTAAAAGAAGAGTTTCGTCTTCATTTTCGTAATGTTTCAACCATTATGGATTGTGTTGGGTGTGATAAATGCAAACTATGGGGAAAACTGCAAATACAAGGATTAGGAACAGCGCTGAAAATATTATTTTCAAACAAAGCGCGGACAAATGGATATAATGAATTATCTACCACTGTCAACAAGCATACATTGCAATTAGAACGTAGTGAAATTGTTGCTCTCTTTAATGCATTTGGAAGGTGAGAAACATTATCTTAAATATTCACATGTTGTACATTGTACATCAGGCATGAATCTAAGGGGCATTAGCCCCTCCTTCCCTCACGTAGACACAGCCATACCTGTGAATTTTAAGATGTCTGGTTTCGACAGCCAATAAAATATGATACGCACATGGTATTCGCCCCCCCCCCTCGTAAATATATTCTGGACCCTCACCTGTTATTATTTATTAACAATAATAATAATATATATTATAATATAGAATATTCACCACTATAAGCATAACCTAGGTCTATGGCTATAAGTTATGTCCTGAATTTTGATATTGTAGATATTTGCTTTTTTTTTCTTTATAAGTCCAATATGAAGCTATTGAATGGTATTTTTACTCCTAAATTATTTTTTGTAGTTAATACAATTTTATAAAATGGTGTTATATCTACGTACTTAGAATATTTAAAACCTTAGACTGTATTTGTAAATTGATTTATGCCTTCATAATGGATCAAATTCATGTTTTACTTATTAATTTTATATAGATAAAAAGTCATATATAGTAGATTAGTAGACTACTAATAGCAGTAGATAAACAATCTAAAAATATTCAGTAGTTTTCTATCAACTGTTCTGTTATGTCACGTGCATTTTTAAATATAATATAATTTAAAATTATTTTAATATTATTTGTTTTAAAAATACTGTAATTTAAGATCTTAGTGATCTAGTTAAGAATTTTGAGATATTTTTTTTCACTTGTGGTAATTCAGTGTATATAATGTATATCTATTATGCTATTTTATTTTTATTTCAAACCCGTTTTAAGTTTTATAGAGTGAAAACATTTAAATCTAGTAATTACATTCATTATATATTTATAATTATAATATTTTTTTTAGGTTATCTACAAGTATATATGAAATAGAAAAATTTCGGAAACTCCTGAGGTAAAAAAGTTGAAATTGCACAAGAAAAACATCACAACTCAATTTGATTTGCTGCAGAATAATATATTGTTATCACTACATTCCTTCCTCACTTCTCTTTTATAAGTTTTAAATAACTGTAAGTACGTGATCTGTTAATAATTTTATATTAAACCATCAAGTAGATAAACATTTAACTGAATTGACAGATAAAAAGTCTCTTGGTGGCATTTTATTTATTTTAAATGTGTTTTTTCTGGATGACTGAGTTGAAATACTGTCATTCATTAAAAAAATATCTTTTTTAAAAGCTCTCTACATAGGAACACATAAAATGTTCTTTTAATTAATTAAACAATACTAATTTTAGTTTTACAAACATTGTTTAGTTAAATTTTTCTATAGTCTAGTCTTTTTAGAGTATTTGTTTATTTTTTTCATATGTCTGTTTTTTGTTTTATGTCTAAAATGGTAAATTTATGTCTGTACAATTGTTGTTATTTATATTTTGTACCTGGTTTTTATGTTATTATATTTATTGTGTTTATTTAATCTCAAACTTTAATTTACAAGTTAAATCAACTATAGTATACCCATGCACAAATTATTTTTATATGTATATTAATGGTACGAGGTCGTGTGTAATTTTTAACATAGAACATAACATTATGTTTGTCATTCTAAAAATAATTGTTAAAACTACTGTGAGCTCAAAATGAGGCTTTTACATAATTGACATATTTATATTTGACAAAATAGAATATGGTTTATGTGAAAATAGTGGCTACTGTGATATGGTATGGAAGGTCTGAACAAATTACTCATAATAATGTATTATGTTTAGTCTAGATTCGTGTAGATTTTGTGTGTTATTAATTTATGTATGTATGTGTTATGTATCTATGTATGTATTTATTTATTTATTGTATTTAATATTTTATACAATTAAGTCTATAATCCATGTGAAAATATATCAGATGGCTAACTGATACCTACTGTTATAAATCCTGTTAATTATTTAATATTACTATTGTTTTAATAAAATACTCAAGTCTATAAACAAAGAAAAACCCATTTTTAATTTAATGAAGTGTGAAATTATCTATTCTACATAGTTTAATGTTAATTATTGTGTTAGTGTATGAATTGCATTTTTATATTAGAACAAATGCATGCAAATAACTGATGGCCTGCCATATATTATGCTGTTCCATAATTTAATCCAAAGAATAAACAATAGAAAAAAGTATCAAGAATTTGTTTTAGAACACAGTCTAAAATATTTTTTATAATTTTTAAATATTTTAATTTTTCTTATTGTAAATATTGTTGATATGTCCAGTGGTGGTCGATAATTTGTCTAATTGAATAATATTTTGATAGTTGTAGTTTTAATTTGGCAGTAAATAATTTTCTATAAATACATTTTAACATTCTCAGAAACAAAGTGGCCCCCAAAATATGAGTTTCCTTAGTGCAGTAAATCTTTCACCAGTTTTGTATGTATTCGAGCGGGCCTTGCTAATTTTCTGTTATATAATTTTATTGGGATCTATGGTTACCAAGTATTGAAGCATTTGATATAACCACCTAGAAAAAGAATATACAACAGAACATTGAACATTTTTTGATTTTTATCATTATAATCTAATTCTAAATGGTAAAATTTATAAATAATTATAACATTCATTTTTTAAAGACCAAACTTTCATCAATTGAATGTATTTTCCAAAAAAAAATATTATATAAACCATGACTATTATACTTGTGAGTCGGTTAACATTCATACATAATAAGCTATATTAAAAAAAAATGTATTATGGTCTCTCATTCTAATAGTCATGTAATCTTGGAAATACTTTCAATCAATTGAGGACAATTTGGTTTTAAAAAAAGTTTTATTAAGTTTTATTTTTAATTATTCACGAGGTTTACCATTTAGATTAAAATAGATAATAATAAAAAAGAACTATAAATGTCTTAAGAAGACGTCGTACCCGCATGCGTTGTCTCCGTCTTGCACATGTATGACATAGTAAATGTTCGTTCACCAGTTTCAATTCAATAGTGTGCTTTTAGTTTTGATATTAGAGTGACTTTGACCTATATTATTAAACGTTTAGTAAAAACAATATCTGTGTTCTCTCGTAGGTTTTTTTACGATACTTTAATTCTTAAGTGAATTATGATGAGTATTTTCAAATACATTTTATTTTTCATACTCGTAGGTGAACTAAAATTTATCATGTACGTGCAGAGCCGTGTCTAACGGGGGGCTAAGTCGTCATCATTTTCATATTTTAAGAACGGCGTAACATATTTTTATTGGATACCAAACTACCAAATACCAATAATTTATTGATGGAAAAACAGGCAAATATTATAATATTTTTTTTTATTAAGAAAATATTTTACAATCTGTATACAAAAGATACAATAAGTACATTTTAAAATACACATATACGAAGCATGAAGGTGTGATAGAAGGGTGCATCCATTGAATCTTCTTCAATTATATTATAATTATTAAATATTAATCCTAGATTTAAAAATATATCATTCAATATTCTTATTTGTTATTCAACATGTGTCGAAAACATAGACGCGTAGTATAATTGTTTTTCTACGAGTATACGCTATACAGAGTATGTCTAGTGGAAAATACAAATTATAATTAGGTTTTGTAAATTTTAACTTTGGATTTTTCCTAAATGTATAGAAATAAAATGCGGAAAATATTAAAAAAATATGCAGAAAAACTTATTGATGTTTATTTTATCCTGATGATATTGAAAAAGATTCCATATAGAAGGAGTTATATAATTTGCAATTTTTTTATTGTAAACTAATCATCTATACTTACCATTTCAAAATCTCTTACAAGTCTTTTACAAATACAATCTTAGTTTTCTTCAGCTTTCCCAAATGTTGATATAACTCTTAGAATTTTTTTGCTCTCTTCCATATTCTAATGTCACTAGGTACCTAACGTTCTTTTTCAATGTTAAAAAGACTAAAAAATTACTTTAGATCATCATTATCTAATGAATTGGTAATGAAAAACTTTTAAGTGCTTTTCATATTGAATAAAGGGAATACAATATTAAATAAATAGAATGGGAACATATTACTATTATTCATACATTTTTTGGGAAAAGTTACCAGAAAAAATTGATCTAAAATTTGTTATATTCAAATAAATATAATATTGTGTTTTAAATAGTTTTTTTTATTAAAGATATGTCTAGGCAATTAGTTGTTGCTTTCGTTTTACAATGTAACAAATTTGGACATTAATTGGGGAACTACTGTATACGCTATTGGCGGACGCCCCATTTTGAAAAAATCCTGATTGCGTTACTATGTTTATGTAAGTCTGTAAGAGTAAGTGGATCCATGATAATCCGATTTAATGGTTTTATTTGCACCTTCGTTACTTATAAGTTATATTATAGTTTAAACTATAAAATGCAGATTATCCCGTACGTACCTAATAGAGTAACATATAGTTGAAGAGCTATCATGGCTACTAAATCGATTTGTTGTATGAAGTAGGTATTAATTTAAAATTAAAATCAACTGTGCGTCTGTGCCATAACGAAAGTACCTCTATTTTGGCAAAAAAGTTCACTGAGGTAGCGTGGCCGAGCGGTCTAAGGCGCTGGTTTTAGGCACCAGTCTCTCTGAGGCGTGGGTTCGAATCCCACCGCTGCCAAAGGAATCAATATTTTGTTTGCAAATAATATATTTTGCAAAGTGCTAATTTTTGTTATTCTTATTTATCCGCTTCTAGATATAACTTTAAACACACAAGAAAAAAAAATAATCTAAAGCTGCAAAAATCTAAAATATAATACAATGTTACATAGGTAATGAAAGGTATAATTTTCAGTTTTATACGTGTCATAGAAGTGAAAAAATAACTAACATTTTCCTTTAAAAGTATTGTCCAAAAGGTCCACGGAAAATTTCTAGGTATAAAGAATATATTTTTTTAATTTAGGTGAAATGGTAAATATTGTAAGTAGAAAAGACAATTTGGAGCAATCCTAATTAAGCAACCTATCTTCGACTTTTTTTTCAAAATTTATGTGTAATGTGTAGTATTGTGTTCTAAATAATGTAAAAAAATTGGATAATTTCGTTTGGAAATTATCTATAAAAACTTCAAACAGCATGTTTTTTAAAAATTGTGTAGTTTTTAATGCGTAATCGATTGGTAAGATCAAAAATAACCAATTATACATATTTTTGAATTTTTTATATGGAATCTTGAAAAATTACATGTGTTTGAAAGATAGCAGAAAATCAATATTTTCAATTTATATGTTTATATAGGTACCTACATTCAATTTATGGTTTTTATTTACACTATAGTTTATAGAGCATAGGAAAAAATTTATTATTATAAATACATATTATGCATGTATACGTCCGATATAATATGCTTAAATAAATATGAACTTTGTGCACTTGCATGACGCAACTGCGAGTCTGCGACAATAGGCCGATTGGATAAAGCTATTACTAAATACCTGCTGGCTGCTATATAGTATTATAGTAACAACAGTACAACACGCTATAT
This sequence comes from Schizaphis graminum, assembly GCA_020882235.1. Taxonomy (NCBI): domain Eukaryota; kingdom Metazoa; phylum Arthropoda; class Insecta; order Hemiptera; family Aphididae; genus Schizaphis; species Schizaphis graminum. The sequence goes on from CM037032.1 coordinate 94,463,102, forward strand.
AATTTTAACTATGATACATAGGTACTTACTACTTAGCATAATATCATAATATATTTGAATGTATACAACGTGATATAATCTATATAGCCGAGCACAAACATCACAATATTATCTACTATATAATATAATATATACCTATGTATAAACGTATACACTCATTTAGCTGCGCCGTTGCGGTATTATACATTCGTATATCCATGTAGGTATTAGGTACGTATAAAATATAAATAATAATTAATATTACAATTTATACTAATATCGGGTACAACACGAACATCGTTAATTAATTATTCGTTTATATTTTTTTCTAGCGTCGCATTCATCATAATACAGTGTTCAAAAACTATTATATGGTATTTCGTGTTTATAGCTGTTCTGTTCGTTCTAACATTTGTGATTTGTTTAAAATATTCCGACCATTTTGATTCTCCATTTAACCCTTTTTTATGTTGAAAACGTATATAAATTTGACGAAGAAACCAAAATATTTTTCTATAATGTATAATTTATATTATAACTGCGTCCAGTATAATTACGATTAAATATAATTATACCACTACTGTACTAAACAATGTCTGAAACATTTATCCACCAAATATCGTACACAAACGAATTGATGATGGAAATTTCATTTTAAGATTAGCATGTTCTTGCATGATCACGGACAATGGTAATAAATTATATTTAATTATTTATTACAACACGAGTACACGACTAATAAGAATATATATAGCCATTTATATATTTAATATGTATTATGTGCGGGTATCTATAGGACATCGTGTCGGTAATGAATGTACGATCATTGAGTATACATAGTATATATACTATATATACTCAATGGTACGATTCAGGATGTATAAATTCCTTTTTTTTTTTTTAAATATGAGTCGAAAATGTATCAAGTTGAGAGTATTCTATACATAAGATTAAAAATATTTTTATTTTTTTCCATAATTATATTAATTATATTCTGTATAACATAAACATAAAGACGTATAAATATAATAATTAATATGGCGTATTATTTAAGTAATTAAGTTAAAAGTAATTTAAAACAATTAAAACTATCAAGACTATATAAAAATAATAATAGATTTATACTTAATCAAATCGTAGTGTAGTTTATAATACACTATTTCCGATAATGAACATCTTTGATTGATGGCCGTATATATTGTATACATCATACGCAGTGCTTGAATTTGGGGTGTACGTGGGGGGACGGAGTCCGCCTTTTTTTTATTTTATTTTTAGGATACCCCTTCTATTTATTTGAAACATAACGCTGGAAACGCAGCATTTGCTGTAGTGAATTTGTAAATCATCAGTTTTTTTTATGCAAAATATACCTATAACCTATAACGTTGTAATAACGCAAAAATAAAAGAAATAAGAAATGAATAGTAAAATGGCTATAGTATGAGTTATCTAAATTTTAAAGTGACAAATACAAGGGACACAAGCCTTGAATAATTATTGTCGGATCTGTGGAACCTTTTTCCTACACTTATAAGTGCTGGAGAATATAGTTATCTATCAGATGTAAATATTAAAATTATTTAAATTTATGCTATTACCTTTCTCCTAATGGCTTTCGAGATCGTGATTCGAGAATATGATCAATTACACCGTAGTAATAAAACGTATAAAAGCAAAATTATACAAATTAACGCAAATAAAATGATGCTCATGCACCTTATCTTATTCGCTGTTGAATTCGTTAACATGTAGTTGTCTCAATAAAATTAGAAAGTGTTAATCACACGGATCCAAATAAAAAACAACACTAAAGTAATTCGTTGAAATGAAAATGGTCCAGTTGTTGCTCGCAGTCTCCGGTGTGGTGGGTGTATCTGGTACTCGCGCACTCTTGAAGAGTAGGTATATTATTAAAGTATTTAAATTGTTTGGTGCTCATACACTTTTAAGAGATGTTACTAATTGTAGAGGTGCGTCTGCACTGATGAGAGAAGACGACGTGGTCAAGCTTGCCAGTATCGCAAGCGGCTCCATCAAAGGCCTCCTTAAAGAAATCGGCCCATCCCTTGTCTCTGGCGGCACACGAAATAGATCACATGCTTTGCGCCATATTGTCACAATAACATGTGAGTTCCTACGTGACCTAACAATGTTAATCGTTTCCCTCATCAGTGATTAATGGGGATTATTGGTTTTTAATGTTTTTATATTTACATCGTTTTTTTATATAATGCAATAATGCATAAGCATTTGTTGTTTTAACTTATATTAACTTAAGAATTAGGTAATTGTTAACATTATTTTTTTTTATAATGGATTAATGCATAAACACTTATTATTTGAACTTATATTAACTTAAGAATTAAGTTATTTTTACATTATTTTTTTTTTCTTATGCAATAATACATAAACATTTATTATTTGAACTTTAACTGACTTAAATTAAGTAATTTTTACATTATTTTTTTTTATATAATGGATTAATGCATAAACACTATTATTATTTGAACTTATATTAACTTAAGAATTAGGTTATTTTTACATTATTTTTTTTTTATATAATGCATTGATACATAAACATTTATTATTTGAACTTATACTGACTTAAATTAAGTAATTTTTACATTTTTTTTTTTATAATGCATTAATGCATATACACATTTATTATTTGGACTTATATTAACTTAAGAATTAGGTTATTGTTAACATTATTTTTTTTTTATATAATGCATTGATGCATAAACACTTATTATTTGAACTTATATTAACTTAAGAATTAGGTAATTGTTAACATTTTTAGATTCTGAACGAAGTGATGAATGTATTGCTTTTACAATGATGTGTGTTTTTTTTTTTTTTTTGTGTCTGACTCCAACATTTGGAGCAGTAATAATGCTCCGATTTTTGACTTCAGCCCCTCTTTGAATAGGAAATTGAATCTAGTTGGTACTTTAGGGGGGTCAAAATTAAAGTTTTCAAATAGTTTTCAAAAAAATCGAGAAAAACAAAAAAAAAATGACAGAAAAATGGAAATTTTACGGAAAAACCACTTTTCGACAAAATCGATTTTTTGATTTTGCTGTAACTCAAAAACGAATTATTGTAAATACTTGAAATTTTCACCAAATGTTTATATTATGGTTATCTCTTTACAGTTAAATTTTCAAAATATTTTGACCATTTTTAAGCTACTAATAGACAATTGAAATTTTCGACTTTTCTAAGTTTTTTTTTCTTCAAATGCCGATAAAAATTTTTTGGGTGGCCAGAAAATCTTGAAAATTTAATACAAGGTTACTTATAAGTTGTTCTTAAAGTGATAAAAAAAAATCCGAAATCGTTAGTCACAATTTTTTTTTATAAGTGTTTAAAGTTCGAATTTATACGAAATATGTCAAAATTTAAATTAAATTTCATACGCTCATAATGCGAATGTTGGCCATAGTAACCATAGTAACATAATATAAAAACTATACTATTTGTTTCAAAATAGAATATTTGACAATATTTAAATATATTATAATATCCTAAACTGACAAATCATCTTCGTTCAGAATCGTTTTTCGTATACAATGATACCTATCATTGCATTCAAATTTAACCTTCCATAGTCTGAGGTCCACCCCACCCCCTAATATACAGCAGAGTGATACCCACTTACCCGCTTTTTTTATAATGCAATAATGCATTTCTTAGTTTAACTTGTACTAACTTAAATTAGGTTATTTTTTTACTTTTTATTTTTTTTAAATTAATTAATTAAGTTGTACAAATAATCATTAACTTTTTTTGTATGTTAGGTTATTATAATTTTTTTTTTTTTTTTTTATTTGACATAAACAATCTATACAGTTTTGCACAATAAGTTTATGTGATGAAAGTAAAAAAGACATGAAAGTTGTGAATTAAGCAGCCACCCATTAGTGACTCTTGGCTATTGATTAGTTAGTTATTATTATTATTATTTTTTTTTTTTTTGCCAGATACGTTAGAGTCTAACGGTTAGACATTAAAGTTTTGTAAAAGGTCACGGCACCATTTCCTTTTTAATCGGCGATTAAGATTTCCTGGTAGAGTAAGGATGGAAAGATCTTTTATGAGAGGGTTAGGATGAGTTTAGAGTCGTTTATGAAATCGTGTGTAAAAAATGCGTGCCTCCTCGACTATTGTTTTCATATGGAGATCATTATATGAAGAGTGTGGTTAGAAATATAGGGAGGAGCATTGGATAATCGTCGGAATGATATGTTTTGGAACGTTTGGATTCTATTAGTGTTGGATTTTTTTTTTTGCTGCACCCCACAGTTGAAGTACATACGTCCAGATTGGTTTGAGAAGCGACTTGTACATTATTAGTTTGGTGTTTAGAGTGGAGAACTTATTCCTAATTAGCAGTGGTATAAGCATACGCATGCGATTGTTTAGGGTTAGTCGTTTGGTTTGGAGGTGTTTTTTCCATGTGAGTCTTTTGTCAAGAAATAGCCCTAAATATTTTACTGTGTCGGATTTGGGAATTATTACATTGTTAAGAGTAATGTTAGGACATATTCCTTGTTTGAGTGTTAATTTAATTGTTTATAGCTTAAATGCGGATTATTGGTTTTTATTCACGGTTATCTGCGTGCAACCACTTTACTGTTATTTATTTAATAAAATTATAAAATATATAATTATGATATGTGAGTAGGTACAGTGTTGGCGCAAACGCAACAAACCAACCACTGACGCACTGCCCAAACGGTGTCAGACTTATATTATAGGCCACGGAACAAGGCCAAGTTCGAATTTTGTTCGTGCATACCAGAGCTTGATCTAAGTAAATGTTAGAGCTGTAAATAGGTATGAATAAAATCACTATTAATAATACGATTAAAGCAATATAATGTGCAGGTAACATAATATGTTAAAGATAAAAAATATAGATACTAGATGCCTTCCCTAACCCTAATCGCGCAAGTCTGCCCGGGGTGGGTCTTGCTACGACGGAGGACAGACAGTGAATGTCAATGCTGGTCGTTTCGCCGGGTTGATTCATTAACGATTACACAAGACCGTTATCGTGTTCTGTGACAGATCACAAGAAACCCCAATAGTGCAATCGCCGATAAACGCACAATTTAAATAAAAGTTATTATAAGAATAATAAAAATGATAATAATAAAAAGGGAAAGAAAAATGTTCTATTTAGAACCTTATCCGTGCGTCCGTGCACTCTTCCCCACACCGAACGGAAAAATTCCTCCTCTCGGACAAAAAATTAAAAGTTAAAATATTAAACAATTATTTATTATGTACAAACTTTTCACGGGTTTTAAAACTTTTCCAGATTTTTTTCCAACCCGTTCTTTTCGTATTCGCGTAGTTTGCGTCTTTTGAAAGCCGTACGTATATAGGATTTTTTCGCCGTTTGCGTTCATAGCGGTTGCGATCGCGGTAACGAGTACGACCGACGACGACAGTCCCCCGGACGTTTTTCTTCATTCTTTTTATTTTCGCACTTAGGATCACGGACGCCGATCGATGTACGTGATATTTATTCCATTGTTATTGCTTAAATGTATACGTATATATAATATACATTTGATTCGAAGCCCATTTGTCGATGTACAATACTGTTTTTTTTTTATTCAATAAATTGCATTATATATTTTTATTATTTTTGTTGTTATCGGTAGCTAAACTTTTACGTCATACTTATATCTTCAACCACGGTTTGTGCTGTACCTATACCATAAAAGCGTTTATCGACGACGTTTGTGTCGCATAATACTGTATTGATGTACATGAGTGTATTGGTGTATATTAGGGTGACCATTTTTAAAAAATAAAAAAACGGGACAGTTGCTACCCCCCCCCCCCTAAAAATGAATATTGTTATTTTACTTTTTTGAGTTTAATTAACCTAAATTAAATAATTAATATTTTTTTTATTATCATTAATCAACTCAATAATGTTGAATTTAAAAACTAATACAATTTTTTTAAATAATTAGATAGGAAAATTTTCTTTTTATTATTAAACACTACCGCTAATTTAATTACTGATTAGATTCTTGTTTTACGAAAACTGTTTTCTGTTATTTATAAATTTGGTTATAAAACTATTTTAGATTTGTTTCATAGATCGATTTATTTTAAAAAATATAATGTAATAATTTGTAAAAAACGGGATTAAAATGGGACCATCTTCTAAAAACGGGACAAAAAGCGTCCCGTTCGAAGTTTGTCGGGACAACGGGACACGGTGATCAAAAAAGGAACAATCCCGTTTTAAACGGGACGTCTGGTCACCCTAGTGTATATATATGTAATAATACATGATAAGTTTTTTGTGGGTGTATTGATGAGTTATTAATAACATGTTATACATATATTTTATAAATCGTAATTTAAATTATAATGTCATTGGATGATGTGTAATAAGTAAATACTTAAGTGTTACTTTATTTAAAAATATTTTTGTATAATAAATTTAATGATTTTTGGGGATTATAAATAAGAACATTGTCTCTGAAATATCGTTTTTATTATTGTTACATCACTTATACAAAAAAAGTTCTTATTGTTTTAAAATTCATTATTTTTGTGTTTTTCAAACTTCACAGCCAAAGTTCTCCTTTTTATGTGGATATGTGATGAAAATTTCAGTTCTTAGTTATGACTGTAGTCTTCTCGGTTCTTTCTCGCGCAAAACAGTTGACGTGAGCTGTGCGAGTGGAGACAACATGTGTCCTCTTAAAGCTGGACTGGTTATAACGTTATAACATTACTGCCTAAGGCCGTAACTGAAAAAAATTTTCAAGTGGAGGTCCAACATTTTTTTTTGAATATAAATGCTGTAAATTGTTATCAATATAAACTATATTCACCATTAAAATATTTCTACTTTTAAACCTTTCGGGGAGGGGGAAGGGGAGTGGAGTCCAGACCCCTTGATATGGCCATGTTACTGCCTCAGATTTTCGATGTTGTAATATTTGAAAATTTATTTTCACATATTTTCACCTTCGTGTGTGGTGTGTTACATTTCGTGATTTTATGCATACATACATATATATATAATTATATTCTGTAAATAAAAATAATGTTATTTATTGATGTAAAAAAAAAACTATGATGTGAAGTCAGTATAACTTGCACGATGGTCATCACCTTCGACCGAATTGAAAAACTGCAAGAACCATATTATATAGAGTCGTCCAGTGGCGGACGCAGGGAGGGGTTTTAAGGGTTTAAACACACCACCCCAAAATGAATTGATGATTAATTAATAATTTCAAATGATTAATAATTATTTCAAAATAACAGTAATTATTCTTATTTTTTCAACCCCCCCCCCCCGAATTGTTTTCCTATGTCCACCCCTAGTGTCATCGATGGCGGGATGGGATCGAAATTTGAAGGTGATGTACCTAGCTATAAACTTGCGGAGCAACGTGGTGGCAATTGTATATAATACACGATCATAATTCTTCACTTCATCAGTAACAGATATTGAGATATATCTATGAGAATTTTAGCCTCTATTATTTTAATAAATACCTTAAATATCTATACATATAGTCCAGTCAATAGGTGGTTTTGGCTTGCAAAAAATACTAAAACTTGGCAAAAAGTTTCGTCTTGGGGCCCTGATTGACCTAAAAAAATGTGCCATCCCTTCGAGGTCCGTAACCATCCGCCATCTTGGATTTTAGGTGAAATTTTTCACATTTTTGACGTAAGAGTAAGCAAACTATATGTGCATACGTAAATATACGTAATCATATATCGTTGATATTATATATTATATCGCACGGCACCACATTCTATGACGAGCGGATGGACTTTGTCGCTTATATTATATTACTCATACGCTAAAAGTGTATAAAACCTTTCTTGTCACAAATTTTACGATCTTCAATTTTAACATAAGTTATTTTTATTGTAGTCAATAGTTTTAGAGATATGGTAAAAAAACCGTAAAAAAATGAAAAATTTCGTATATATACAATATACATACCTATAGGTAAACACGTCATTATAGCGTGCGGCGCCACATTCTATAACGGCCGTTGGACTTTGTCGCTTATCTATTACTCTTACGCTAAAAATGTATAGAACCTTTCTTGTCAAAAATTGTATGATCTTCAATTTTTATATAATTTATTTTTATAGTTAAGTTAATAATTTTAGAGAACAAAAATTCAGATAAAAAAAAGAGCAAACCACGGTCGGCCCAGAATATGAAATTCTTAAACCTATAAATAAACTATTTATAAGTAGGCATTAACTATTTAATTTAAATATTTTTCATTTTTTAAAAAAAGTTGAGTATCCAATATCCATAAGTGATTAATGTAGCCATTTAGGTACATACTACATATGTATAATATTTTCCAATTTATTGATCTGTATAAAAGTTATATTTATTTATATTTATATTTAAACCCAAATAACTGAAACTGAAATAACACTAAAAGTATTCGAAGGGAAGAAAACGGAGCTACGAATACTGGCAGCACCAATATGTAAAAATAGATGAACTGATCGGTACATATGCAGTGTTGAATCACATTTGTTTATAAATATTGGTTTACAATAATATGATTTTTAATAATAATTTCTGTATAATAATTTTCAAATTTTTTTTTGATTTTTAACACGCCGAGGAATGTTCATTTGCACACCGTTTTTTCTGCCATTTCCGTAGCTTGTTTAAACACGTTTTTAAAAGGACTTTCTGAATTTTCTCTCATCTCATTTATTTATTCGTTTACAATAATGTCAATCAAGGCCGTATCTGGAAATTTAATTGGAGGGGTTGAACCCCCAAACCCCAGGTACGGTCTTGATGTCGATAACAAAATATAAGAGAGACGTTGTTATTTATAATACTCATAAGAGTAATAAGATAACTGCAGTAATGTATAAGATTATAGGTATTTCTCGTGTCTGTATATTATAGAATTCTTTTTTACCCACGTCAATATACACAATAGGAATAGGTACAATTTTATGTTTAAGTATTTTTATTTTTATTCAAATTATATTAATTATTTTAATTTGTTAGTATTAAATTTTTATTTTGCTTTAACCGGTTTTTCACAAACACAATGTATAATATCATACCTGTCTATCAAAGTATAATGTGACAATTAACATTAAAATAGAATAAGTAAATAATCATACAAAAACAAAACCAAATATTTTTTTTTTTGGGGGGAGGGGTTGAACACCCCAAAAAACCCCAGTGTACGTCCCTGAAGTAGTTATATTTAGTATTTATATAATAATATAAACAATAAACAGTCGCAACATATTTTGTACATACCGTAAGTTGAGCTTGGATAGCTTTGATTATATTATTATTAAATATTATTAATGTATAACTTACAAGCACGATTAAAAATAATTTTGAACTTTAGATTAACTTAAAAATTAAAATAAAAGATTAATTCTTGCTCATAAATTATGACTGAATCAGTGGCGTATGATATATACCTATTTAGAAATTAATTTCAGAGAGTTAAAAAAATTTCTATTCTTAAATTCCAATTAATTATACAATCAAAATCTATGACCATACGGCGTACGTTCGTATCAACCATACATTTCAAGGTGGGTTGAACCCATACCCTCCTAATATACGCCACTAAATTGAATAATAAAACTAGTAAAACTTAATTTTAACTGATGTTCGAGCTTTAAATATAATATGTATTTATATCATGATTTACGAGTATATAATGTAATTTACCAGTGATTTTAAATAGTATTTATAATCAATGATTTTACCTATTATATTTTAGATTCTGAACGGAGTGATGAATGTATTGATTTTACAATGATGTGTTTTTTTTTTATTTTTTTATTTTTGTGTCTGACAACAACATTTGGAGCAGTAAAAATGCTTCGATTTTGGACTTAAGCCCCTTTTTGAAATGGAAATTGAATCTAGTTGGTACTTTGGGGGGTCAAAAGTTAAAAATTTTCAATATTTTTTAAATGAATCGGGAAAAACCCTAAAAAAATTACGGAAAAACGGGATTTTTTACGCAAAACCAGTTTTCGACAAAATCGAATTTTTTATTTTGCTATAACTCAAAACTCAAAAACTAATAGATGTAAATAATTGAAATTTTCACCAAATGTTTATATTAGCATTCTATATACACAGTTAAATTTTCAAAGTTTTTTGACTTTTTTTGAGCTATTTATAGACAATTGAAATTTTTAATTTTTTTTAGTATTTTTTTTTAAAATAACAATAAAAATTGTTTGGCCGGCTAGAAAATCTTGAAAATTTAATGCAAGGTTTCTTATAAGTTGTTCTTAAAGTGATAAAAAAAAATCCGAAATCGTTAGTCACAATTGTTTTTTATAAGGGCTTAGAGTTTGAATTTATACGAAATATGTCAAAATTGCGAAAATTTGCGAGTAATTTTTTGGTTGAAAAATCGTAAAATTTTTTTCTTTTATAACTAAGTTTTGAAAATTTGATACGAGGTTCTCCATAAATTTGTCTTCAAATATCTGTAAAAAAACTCTACCGGATTCACACAAACATTTTTTATGAGTGTTTGAAATTTAAATTTTTACAAAACCGCGTTAAATAACGGTTTTTTAGCCTCAAACGATTTTTGATATTTTTTGTTATTCAAATAGTATAAGTCGTAAATACTTGAAAATTTTACCAGTTATTTAGATTGCCATTTTCTTTACGTGATTTGATTTTCAAAATATTTTGACTTTTTTTGAGCTATTTATAGGCATTTTAAATAATCAACTTTTTTTATTTATTTTTTTATAAATGTTGATAAAAATAATTTAGCTGGGACAAATTACTTGAAAATTTAATAGAAGGGTCCACATAACTTGTTCTAACTCTAATTCAAAAATTATAAAAATACATAGGCACAATTTTTTTTTATTAGCATTTGAAGCTCAAATATTGACAAAAATTCGTCAAAATCATGAATATTTTTCACTATTTGGTAGTTAAAAATGTATAAATATTTTACTATCAAAAGCTAAGAATTGAAAATTTAATACTATGCTGTCCATAAGTTAACCTTAGAATAAATATAAAAAAGTTTGAGGATTATTCAATTCAAAAACTTTTACGAGTGTTTAAAGTTTTAATTTTAATTTGAAATCAAAAATACACGTGTAAAATTACGTTTTACTAATAAATAATTTTCGATTTTTGTTATTTTTAAAAAATGATCAAACATAAGATCTTGAAGCTTTTACTTAAATGTTTGAATTTGTTTCAAAATAGAATATATGACAATATTTAAATATAATATATCCTAAACTGACAAATCATCTCCGTTCAGAATCGTTTTTCGTATACAATGATACCTATCATTGCATTCAAATTTAACCTACCCTAGTCCGAGGTCCACCCCACCCCCTAATGTACAGCAGAGCAATACTCACTTACCCGCTTTTTTTTTTTTTTTTTGAAGTTAAAGGATATAAATATTAAATATCATAATAATTAATAGCTAATACTATATATACAGTATACACATTGCCTATAATTGGTCCATGAATATTTCATAATAATATTATAATATTGTAGTGGCAATCCGTATTATAGTTGTACCTACTGTAGTTGTGATTGTACTCTCAGTGGAGGATCTGTTGTCCATATTATATGTTTTCTTTGTGTACACTGTACCAAACAGTGTGACCTTGACGGGCTACCCAGCGTTTTATCAATTTTTTTTTATTGATATTTCCGATTGACGAATTTTCGTCGACGTCATTTGTATCTTGTATGGTATAGCACTATAGCAGTTTAATAGTAATATTACTATATTAGTGTACACCTTATTGTGTCTTACTATAGTGTATATCACAACAACTCTTTTTGTTCACGTCTAAATAAAAAACATAGATTCGTGACACAAACGTGTTGAACGATAATAATAATAATTAATAACAATTAATTATTTACTGTAATCTAATAGAGTGCTAATAGTTTTTCGTTGTTCATTTTTGATTTCGCGTTTTTGGTTTATTCCGAACAAATCTGATCAGAGATTCAACCGGGCACAGCGTCCGGTCAGGACACGCAATACGCTGTTTAACGTATTTTATAATTAACAAATTACGATGGATGAAGAATACGACTGCATCGTGCTAGGCACCGGTCTCAAGGAATGCATTCTGTCCGGTATGCTGTCGGTTTCGGGTAAAAAAGTGTTGCACGTTGACCGCAATAAATACTACGGTGGTGAGTCTGCGTCGATCACGCCGCTGCAGGAGCTGTTCCAGAAGTTTGGCGTGAAGGAACCCGATGAAAAGGAGCACGGGCGCGGTCGTGATTGGAATGTCGACTTGGTACCCAAGTTCCTCATGGCCAATGGTTTATTGGTCAAGCTGCTTATACATACAGGTGTTACGCGCTACTTGGAGTTTAAGTCGGTCGAGGGCAGCTACGTGTACAAGGGTGGCAAAATCTACAAGGTACCTGTCGACCAGAAGGAAGCACTGTCATCGGATCTGATGGGAATATTCGAGAAGAGGCGGTTCAGAAATTTCCTGATATTTGTGCAAGACTTTCAGGAGAACGACCCCAAGACATGGAAGGATGTCGACCCACAACGCATGTCTGCGTATCAGCTGTACACCAAGTTTGGTTTGGACAAGAACACACAGGACTTCACTGGTCATGCTCTAGCTCTCTATTTGAATGATGACTACATTAATGAACCTGCTGCCAATTTGATCAGACGCATCAAGTTGTACAGCGATTCTCTTGCACGTTATGGAAAAAGCCCGTATTTGTATCCTTTATACGGGCTCGGAGAACTGCCTCAAGGTTTTGCTCGTCTCAGTGCTATTTATGGTGGTACTTACATGTTGAATACTCCTGTCGATGAAATTGTTTTTGAAGGATCTAGTGTTGTTGGCATTAAAAGTGGCGGTGTTGTCGCTAAATGTAAACAAGTGTTCTGTGACCCATCCTACGTAAAAGAAAGAGTGAAAAAAACTGGTCAAGTAATCCGTTGCATATGTTTGTTGAATCATCCTATACCCAACACTCGTGACGCGCTTTCTACTCAGATCATAATTCCACAGAACCAGGTTAATCGTAAGTCTGATATCTACGTTTCGTTAGTAAGTAATACCCATCAAGTGTCTGCACAAGGATGGTTTATTGCAATGGTTTCTTCCAAAGTAGAAACTAGTAACCCAGAATTGGAGATCAAGCCTGGTTTGGACTTGTTGGGACCTATTAAACAGAAATTTGTATCTATTTCTGATTATTATGAACCTATTGATGATGGAAAAGATAGCAAGGTATTTATTTCAAAGTCGTATGATGCTACATCACATTTTGAGACAACATGCTTGGACGTTTTGGATATTTATAAACGAGCTACCGGAGAAGAATTTGATTTTTCTAAAATTAAATTAGAAAGTGATGATGTTCAATAATTTAAAAAAATGCATTTTTATCATATATTATTATTATAATATCTCAATGAGAAATTGTTTCTATTTCATATTATCTTGTAATCAGTTTATTGCCAAAATAATGATTTAAATCTTTTTTGAGAATTGAAATTATCATTACTGTCAAATTATGAAATTTTTTCCAATGGGTGAAGTAGGTACCTAAAGTTAAAAATATTATGGTAGAAATATCTTATTAATTTAAAACAAAATTATCGTTAAAAACCCTTTAGATAATCATACAAATATTTAACATATATGAATATTATACAACTTTTTGTAATTATTATTTTGTTTCTATTATTTCATTCTTTTTGTAAAAAGATATTTATTATAAGTTGTACCTGTTTTTTTTTTTGTCATTTTTACATTATTAGCATTATCACGTAATTATGCTAATGGGCGATTTTCTTTATGTATAAACAATTTCGTGGTGTCAATATACAATTTTAATAAACTTACAAAAATTCTAATTTTTTTGTACTTTTTCTGTTCGCTTTTGAGTCGCCTTGACCGTTGTGCACAAGTATGCTTATGATTAGCTTTAAACCAATAATTTTTAATTGTTTATTGCTTATACAATGTACAGTTTTATGTTTTGTTTTTTTATTACTATGCCAACAGATATTTAATCAAATCGTTTAATTAGTATTATAGAATTGATGTCGCCACATAATATAAAATATAGTGACTTAAAATTATGTTTGTGATTTAATCAACAATTTATTTGTGCATTGATATTGATTTTATGTTTATGTATTTATTAATAGTGAGATACGTAATGCTATAAAGTATCATAATAACTAATAACAAATTCTGCTGAATTATGCATATTATTATTTGCAGTTTGTGTCTTTTAAATAAATATTTCCAGTGATAATGTTTTAGAGGACATTAAATCATACTTCATGCTAGCTGATAGTAGCCATATTCCATGAACTCAGTATATTATTTATAATTATGTTAATACATTTTGCTTTAATATTAAATTTTAATAATATTTATTTTATCTTGTTAAATATTAATCCTTTTTTTTCAAATCTTGAGAATTAGGTATTAATTGCCATGTTAATAGATTAATAACATTATTTAGTTAAAACACGGGTTCAGGAAAGGTCACAGTAAACATTCTAATTTATTTTAAATGTCATCATAGCTCAAAGCACTTATAAATAAGTCAAATATAATTGCATAGATTATGATTATGCTGTGTCACATCTGTGAATGTGAAATACAAAATCAATAGAACTGTACAAACATTGTGGTATTTTACATCATTCAAATAATGAACAATTTTTACATTTCAAAATAATCGTACATTTTTACCTGTACACAATAAATTAAAGTATTGTAAATGTGTATATCTTATCCAAATTCCAACATTCTTAATGATAATTTAGTCTTATCACCATAGAGTATATACTCTATGCTTATCACTGACAAATTACATTTAATATGACATTATTATACAATTTGATTTTAATTATGATGTAAACTATTATCAAATTTTTAAATAATTTTTATTAAATCCAACACTTGTACACGGTAATATATCAGGTTTAGCTGTCCCAAATAACATTAAAAATCAACTTAAGAATTATTAACTTAAGTCAAAATTAAGACTTCTTAAAATTTATCACAAGATTTTTCACATTGCACGTAGTTTCTTCAAGTTTAGATTTGATATTATTTTTTTCTTCAGGATCATCAGCTTTCAAAAGTTGTACAACAAGATCTTAAAAGCAAAATGACATACTATTTTAATAAATATTTTAAAATAAAAGGCATCTTATAAATTATACCATGGTAATTTTGTAGAACAGAAAAGTCTTGATCGCTTAAGTGTTTTTGTAAAAATCCTAAGAGGACAGACACATATTTCCCAGAAACTTTAATCATTGTTTGTGTAATAGATTGAAAAAGTATTTGTGTAGCAATTAATAGCACTTGTGCACTATCATCTTCAATCTCTGATAACGATTTCAAAAGAAGTTGACGATTATTTTGTAAATGTTCCCTGTCAAATAAAATAAGTAGTTAAAAATTTGATAGGAGTAATTATTGAATAATAAAAAAATATGTAAAAGTAATAATATTGGATAACCTAGAATTGGGTCCCAAATTTAAAAAAGTAGCATGAATTAGATCTGGACCTTTTTTATCGGTTACATGAGTTGGGTCCAGCCTATTACCGTTACTCAAAACTCAGAAGACTCAACATGGAGGTTGGCTAGAAAGTCTTTAAAAAATTAATTTTTGTTACACAAAGGTGACAGTTAGCTGATATAAAAATCATTATTCAATTAGCATTTTTCTTTTGTTTTTTTGTTTTACCTTTGTATACAATTATTATAAAATTAACTTAAAATATTTTGTTTTATTCTTTTTATTGTAATAGTTTATTTATAATATAGTTTAAATTAGAAAGTTTTTAAAACACATCTTTTACAAAATTTAACCAGGTCAGTTCTGCATTGACCAGTCTAACCAAACAAACCATCTTCTCTTAAAAATTGTTCTCTTACTGCTGTTTTTTTAATTGGCTTTATTGCTGAGCTTCAAATTGAAATATAAATTTCACTCTAAATTCCAAATAATATTTTAATTAAAACAAAAATGTAGGGGTATGCTACTAGCATTTCATTTTGTATGAAAACTTTCACAACTATTTGTGATCGCTGAAAACTCAGCCCAAATATTAGGAGAAAATAATGCTTCTGACTCAATGTATGTTTCTAGGATATAACCACAAAATTTATCGATTATTGCATTTACTGTTTGATGGTCATTAAATCATCAATAAAACAATCAAACACCTCTGATTTCAAAAACGGCAAACTAAAACACACTTAAGATAATCACTGGTATCATTATCGGAACTTTTATAATATGTCTGTCTTTGATTGCCCGAAGTTTTAAATTTTTTGCCACCAATTTTGCACTTACTGAAATCTGAACCCTTAATCATAGCATATGGCTTAACAGACCTTTGCCACCTCAAAATCGACAAAAATTTCAGTAGGTTGAAAATTTAGTTGAAGAGAAGAACAATAACTCACAATATACTGGAAAGCTTAAGTATACGTTTTTAATGTTTTGTTGGGTAATATCAAGAAAACCAATGGTACATACAATACATTACAAAATCTATGAATAGTGAAAAGTTGTAAGGAGAATTTTGGACAACTTTAAACGTCCATGTATATTTTCATAATAATACACAAATCGTTCAAATTAGTATCAGTAGAAAAAACTATTATATAGTCTACCAAATTATTATAAAATAAAAATTGTTTGTCTCTTTTGGTATTTATGTTCATTGTACTTGAAGAATTATGTGTTTTTTGTTTGCTGTTAGGTAATTTTGTATACAGTACTTTATGAGCATGGTGGATGTTATTTCTTATTTATTTCAAATCATTCATATTTATTATAGGTATGTCATAATTTTTCAACTCGGACCTAATGAGTTTCGAAGGTTGTGTAGAAATATCTTTTTGTGTTTTTCTTTTAACTGAGTTGCTAAATGTCTACCTATCCAGAACCTTGCTATAACATTTTTTGTGATTATGCTCACATTTACATTTCTCAATTATGGCTGAAGTGTACGATATTTAAAATAATCACTGAAACGTACTTCAAAAACATTTCCAATGTTGTATATCATTCAGTAACAATTTGTGGAAGCGAAATTTAAATTCATTCTCAATGATAATTTTTTTCCCTTTTTTTTAACACTACAAAGCACACACAAACACTACCAACGACTATAATTCAAACTCATAGCTTTGACACGTACAAGTCTACTGACTACTAACTAGTTTCAATATTTTACCGACAATAACTGTCTGGTTATGTCATTATGTGAAGATATTAAACTTGAGTTGTGTAAAATATTTCCATGGACCCAAATCAAGTTTTCCCTTTATATTTTTAATAACAAGGGTAATATAAATAATTTAATAATTTAATAATGCATAAATGTATATATATATATTATATCTACCTTTCTTTTTTACGATCATGTTTTTTTTGTACTATATCTACAGAAGACAATAACTCATCCACAGCTTCATGGAAATCATCAATCAGTTTAGATGTCAATGATTTTTGTAGTTTTTCAATAGCATCTTCAACTTGTTTATCATATTGGTTAGATTTTGACTGAAAAATAATTTAATTTAGGTTAAAATTAAAATTAATATCACTGTTAGGGGACAATACCTCTGTGTTATGTTCTTTATTTTGTGTCACATAACATTTTACTATTTCTACAATATCTCCACCAACAGATTTTAACAAAAACGATGTGAGCTGTCCTTGAGTTTCAGCACTATCAAATTTTTGAATACCTTTAATATATTGATGCAAATCAGACAAAAGTAATAAGAGTTTGTCTCGAAAATCTTGATGCACTTTACGCCGATCGCCCATCCGGTTTGCCATTACTTGATCGTAAATTTCTTGTGATCTCCTTAGAGCTTCTTTATTCAAGATTCTAAAACAATAAGGCATATTAAATTGTTGTAATGTATTTTCATTTAATTATGTATTACGGGTAAAGATATGAAACAATTTTTTCTATTAAAGAATTCTTTTCTTCGTCAACATCTTTAAATGTTTCTTCATTTTCTAAATTTTCTCTAATTTCATCAGCATTAACAATTTCTATCATAAATTGTTCACTTGTAACTACTTTGTTTTCTTGTTCATCAGAATCAGAATCATGTTGTTTTGATTTTTGTCCATATTTCTTTTTAACGGCCTTAATCTTAGTTTCTCGTCCCTAAATAAGAAAAAAACTTGTTATTTAATTATACTGTTGTTAGCAAATATAAATAATAGTAGGAAGTTATTGTAAGAAAATTAAAATATAAATTGTCTGTCTTATAAAACATGCAAATGCAGCATATCTTAAAAATAAAATTTTAAATTAGGTTAGCTAAATGGTATTTAAAACTTTAATTTATAATTAAATTAGTTATTTATATGTTCTAAATAAAATAATTACCTGTGTTCCACCACCGTGTTTTCCACCAGTTTTTTTTTTACGTTCCTCTTTTCGGCTGAGCTCAGGATTTTTATCTTCTGCAAGCTTTTGTTGAATTTTCCAATTTATCAAAGCATTTGCATATTCTCCAGACTCAATAATCTGAAATTATTATAATTTCTACACTTAAATTTAATGTTAATAATTTATTATTATAAAAAACATTATGTAGCTAACAATAATAGTTAACTATACCTTTTTTACTTTTGTATCTAATGTATTGATTATACGTTCAGATTGCAGTTCTATAAATTTATCAGTTACTAATGCAGTATCATCAAAAATTTGAAAACCCTTAGATATTTTATTTTTTTTCAACAAATATTCTAATACCAATACTCCGTCTTTTGAGTCAAAAACTACTGGTACAAAATCCTAAACATAAATTTTATACATTTACATTTCAATACAAAAATATTTTAAATAATTGGCTAAAAAAAAAGAGGAGATAAATCAAACCATAATATCAATCCAAGTTCCACTGGAAAAACATTCTTCTATAGCATCAGAAATATCATCTAATATTTTAGGACCAACAGAACATGTGGTCAATGCAACTAATTCATTGCCAAGTTGCATACGTGATATATAAGAAATTGGATCAGTTATACCAACGCTATTCATTGCTTCATAATCTACAGATATTTTAAATAAAATTGTTAAACAGTTATAAACGGTCAATTGCCACCAGGCAGTAGAACATTGTTCATTTTGCAAAAGGACATTTTAAATAATACTTGAAAAGTAAACAGACTGTATTTCATGCTAAAAAGACCTACTTTCATTTAAAAATACTGGAATTGAAAAAATAGTCATTAGGGTGACATTTTTGGTATGAAAACTGGTGACAATTATTATAAATTCACAAACATCATTATACTAAGATAATTATATACCTAAATAGTTATTGTTGGTGTAAAAATTCATAACCCAATTATTTAGAGTTTTAGTATGTATATTTGGAACATAGGTACATGAATTTCCAATTCGATCAGTCAACATACCAGGAATTTGTTTTTCTGCTAGTAAATTCTCAAACACAGCTAAAATACACAAATTAAATCATTATTATTTATTATTTTCCTTTTAAAATCATTTATTTTATTAATTAGGTTAAGTTAGATAGAGAACAAAGCAATGGAGATGATCTCAGTTATTTTTTGTGTGTTTTATGTTATGTGTATTAAACAACTTAAAAAGAATAACATAAATGTGTGATCATTTGTTTTAGTAATTGTAAGTACATGTTGCATAAGTTGAGTTAAAATAAAGTATCTAAATATTATAGAGTAAATAGTAAAGTAAAAAATGACATATAATTTTACTTACTAAAAAATTCCTTTTCATCAAGGGAACATTGATTTATTATAGCTGTACATAAGACTGGACGAGTAATAGCTAGAATAGCTCCTCTAACAATTCTTTTAATAGAATTAAAGTAAGAATCAGTGTAGTATAAGTAAGGATTGTTTTTATTTTTGTGTAGATTAAATCCCAAATTTTTATTGCGTTTTTCAAGCATCTAATTTTTAAATTATTTATTATTATAGAATAATAACAAAAAGATTTAAAAAAAAGAATTGTTATTTTACCGAATCAATTATATCCACAGGCAAATCAAATTGCTGAGATATTTTTAATGAATTTATGTGTCCATTCTGTTCTAGTTTGTCAATTATGTCCTCAGCAATTTGATTTAAATAAGTCAATCCAATTAATTGACCATGAACAATACTATAATCATCAGGTTCATCCTTGGCTAATTTTTCACATAAGTTTGATGCAACATCTGGATCAACTTTTAAAGCTCTAGCAGCATCCAGTATGTTTATACGACCTAGAATATATGTTCTTATTACTTTGGTTATTAAACATCTACCAAGTATTTTTTTATCTTAGTTTTACAGGCAATGCAATATCAATTTTTAAGATAGCAGTAAATTTTATTTTAATGACCAATAAAAGTGTAGTGTAATTTTCTTCTTTAAGTATACCATAATAAATAAGTATATATTTATTTATAACCGTATGTATATTGATATATAGTGTTATTCATTGTTAAAATAATCAGGTATATAGGTGAACTAGGTAACCAACAGCCTAGTGTGCAGAATTATGAGATATTATGGAAATTACGGATGTTCACTTAATATTTGAAAAAAAACTATGTATCAGATTTACAAATTAATGACAGAATATTTGTTAAAAATATTTAGATACTTATTATACACACCTCCTTGAACATAGGCTTCATCTTTTAATTCCTTTGTCAAATGTTTTGGTGTTACATATTCTTTACCATCAGTTGTGAACACTACATCTAGTAATTTGGTACTGATCAATTTTGCAACTATTTCCACACAATTTCTTTCCCCTAGTCTTAGAAGGTAAAAAAATAACCAAATAAAATGTGATTATTTGCCTAATTCCTAGAAAAAGTATATGTTGATAAAAATTACCTCTGGGACGAAGTGGTCAACTGAATACGTTGGAAATCAGCCGCCAACAATTTTACTTCGTTCCAATCATTCGATGACATAATGAATCAATTAAGTTTTCAGATTCTTATTATAATACTTAATATTAATAATATAATCGATAATATCGATTAGTAAACGATCCGTCATAAGAAGTTCAACGGCTACAATCTACCTAGACGAAACAAAATGTCCCAAGTCCCAACTAACCACTGAAGACTGAACTAAATATTTAGTTCAGTGCAACTAACTCAGTAACTCGTAAGTTTCTAACTTGAAATTATAATAGTAGTATTGATAATATTGCCACGATAAACGTTTAGTGCCACGACATTGATAACAATATAATCTACGAAGGGATCAAGGTTTATAGATTATACAGGTTGCCTCATAGTCCCCTAAATATTTCGATCACCCCGCACCATCCTTGTAAAGTGACGTCAACCGAAGTATAAAATTTACGGCGGCGTATTAAAAATGCATGTGAACGTATGTATTTTTATTTTTTTATGCTATTATTTTTTATTATACCTAATTGATTTATTGCTTATTATTAAATATCGATGTATTATTATTGAATAATGTATTTTATTACTTAATAATACGCTAAATATGTAATTATTCATTATTTTTTCGTTATTCTTTTGAACAGCTTTTAACAACACCCATATAATAATAATATATTTAACTATTTTTTTAAATTTTACAAATCGTGTATAGACATCCAGTTATAGTTACATGAAATTATAAGCAGCTACTCCTGTACTTAAATTTTTTTGTTGATCCAAAATTGTAATTTAACTATTTTAACTGAACTAAAAAGTTTGACTATATTATAGCTATTACTTAATAAAATAGAAATGTATATTATATTTATATAATGTGTGTAATTATTTTTTTGATGATATTTAGAGTAGGTACATTACAGATTAATTCAAAGTCGTATCTGAGGGGGGTCCAAGGGGAAACATTCAAGACAAATTATATAAGTTTTAGGGTTGTAGGAAACGCACGCCAAGTTTAATGGTAGCTTAACTCAACGGACACTAGATAAATATTTGACAACTATTGCTCACACAATAAAACTATTTTAATTATTTTTTTAACTTTTTTAAATTTTATTAATTGCATTACATTTGTAATGCATTTTTTGTAACATTGAAAATGTTATTCAATATACAAAAGTAAATCCATGTCTTTTTTACAGTTTTGTTTTTAAACGTTTTTGATTATTACGAATATTACGCTTTTGATCAAGGTTTTGAAAAACGTTATTTTTCTATATTGTTTCCAAATATTCAATTTTAATTTTATTTTTCTAACAAAATATTACAAAATAAGTCCAAACATTATTTAAAAATATTCATAATCTGATTTTTTAAGAATGATTTTATTTTTAGTATTAAAACAATAAGTAACTTGAAACATACAAAAACGTATAATTTTTTTATGATTATAATGTTTATATGTTGTTAAAAAAGATGCTCTATAATTTTTTTTATGTTTATATATTGTTAAAGCAAATGTTACAAAAATGTTTTCTATGTTAAACTACTTAATTTTATTAGAAAAAAAAATTATGTTTCATTAACGAGAATGTAGGTATTTTATTTATTTTTTATTTAATATTTAGGTTACCTATTGACTTCTTTAAATTATCATATGTACTAAGGTGTTTTTAAAAACCTTAATTAATTAATTGAGTTCCGAGTAGAATGCTCAAAAACATTAAAAAAAACCTTACTGTTCCATGTCACCTGAAACTCAATGTGATGAGTTAGATCATTCACTTTTTATATTTTTTTTAACCAAGTTATGGTTAAATTTCATTTTTTTTTTTATGCAAATATATTCATTTATACCTTGAGCCTATACCATTTTTTTTTCAAATTAAAAAAATTAATATTGAAGTTGTAGGAGCTTGGGAAAGTTAAAAATCGTGTTCATTTTACCTGTGTTATATGGGAATAACGAAACAGTTTATATTTCGGGTGACGTCACGGTATGGCTTCCCCCACTCCCGAAATTTCAAAAATGCGAAATGAGGCAACCTGTATAATCTATAAACCAATCTCTTTTCTATGCTATAAACCTTGCGAAGGGATGGGTACAGTTCTTACCATGAAGACTAGAATATTCTAATCTTCATGGTTCTTCTTACTCTATGGTACAGTTGGACCCCATGATAAAAGTAAGGGTCCAATTATTAGACAGTGTCTAACGGAATAAAAAATAATAATATCTTTATTATCTATGCGGAATCCTGGAAAAAATAACGTTGATAAGAACTTAACCTCAACGAAATTGTACCAACTTTTGAAATCTTAATAGTGAATAATGTTGTTGTATTGTATTATTGTTGCTCTTAGACTTGTTTGTTTAGTTTAGTAATTACTAAATAGTAAATAGGTACTAAATACTTATTTAATTTGATATTTTGATTGTATTCAAATTTCAAAATAAGGTTTTCCGATTTGTTAAATGTATTCTGTATTATTATTCTACAACTTACAAGTAACACTTTTCTGTTCTTATGAAATGTTTTTCCAGTAAATTCAAGTTTCAATTGCAATATTATGAACACATAATATATAAACCCCACGTATGTTGTTTTTGATAGATGAACCATGAATTCACTGAGAGAATCGTCCGTTTGTTAATGGAAGTGTCTACTTGTTTCTTTTGAAGTGTTTTCGTAACTACTTTAATTTAACGTTTTGTATCTTGGTGCGATTTTGTGCGAAAATATGGTCGAAGAAAATCGAACAGATTTTGGACAAGTGGACATCGTTGATGATGACAATATGATCCGGTTGCCGCGACAGCGTATTGTCGATATGTATAAAAACGCTATGTCGCGCGTTCGCGTTTTAGAAGCAAAGGCGAACGAAGGTACTATTTTCTCATTGCGATTTGCGAAATTCATACAAAAAATTACAATTTCACATTTTTATTTACATACTTGATACGAAAAAGTGATAAACAATTAATTTACATTTTACGGTTATTTATATATAAAAAAAATGTATGATTTTGATGTTATTCGTCACTGACTGCAAATTAAGCTTTTTCCTTCAGACAGTGGGTATTTTACCTTTTAAAGGTAGGTCACTACAAATGTGTTTTTTGGGGAGTTCATGTTCGTAAGTAAAAATAACATGTTTGGTTTGTCTCAATCGGTCTACAGTTGAGCACCTATTAAATCTCATTATTATTTAATTGACGTGATTATTTTAAAATACATGTTTTTTTCAGCTACAATATGTATTAGATGTAACCTTTTGTGTGACAAGAGGGAGCGGACAGACCAAGATTTTCGTAAATTAGTTTTACGAGAAAAATGTTTATTAAGAAAATTGACTATTAAAGAACAAGAAATACAAGAATATGCTGTTAGTATTTAAACATATTCTGTTTATAAATAATTTAAATTAATAATATTTATTATTCATATACATATGTAATATACATTTGATTTGATTTTTAATATGAATCAAAATAATTAAAAAATATTTTAATTATTAGGATTATTTATCAACCATTTATTTTATGATTATCATTTTAAATTTATGTATTATTTTAATCATTTTTCCAGGAATTCTATTAATAAAAATAAGGTATTCATTTTTAGGCACAATTGACAGCCATGCGAAATTCTATTCAAAGCAATTCAATATCCTCACTAAAATGTTCATTACAAGATCCAGCAGTAAATCTTTTGATTCAAAGATTACGACAAGACCTTTGTGCAACAAAAATTAGATTGGAAGAAACTCAAAGCGAATTAAATGCCTGGAAATTTACACCAGATAGGTTAGTTAAGTTTATCATTATTTAAAATTATGAAAAGATTAAAAATCAAATAACAATGTTGGCAGTAATACTGGAAAAAGATTGATGGCAAAATGTCGTTTACTATACCAGGAAAATGAAGAACTTGGTAAAGTAGTAAATAGTGGCCGAGTAGCTAAGCTTGAAGGTGAATTAGCATTGCAAAAAAACTTGAGTGAAGAAGTTAAAAAATCACAGTCAGGTAAAACCCTTGTAAAATATACATATATTTTCTTGTATTTTATTTATATTCTTTATTAATTTTAAATTCTAAGCAGAAATGATTATTTTAATTTTACTGCAATGTTTATGTGTTTTTATTTTTGTATATCTGAAGATACTTTTTATAGTAGAAAAGAATGCTTCAATTTTAAACTTTAAGAAGATGTCAGCACAATATTTGTTTTCTCTCTTGGATCCATGTGTATTATAGATAAAGGCTTTCACCTCAGATCATTTTTTATGGTTTTCAAGTAAATTTAGAGTAAAATCACCAATTACAAAAATTATAGAGGATAATATTTTTAGGAAATGACATATCAGTTTTATATTTTATTGCTATTCAAATTTGTATTCAACTTTCAAAAAAAAAAACATAAACTTAAAAGTTTAAATTGTTTTCAAACATAATATATAGACAAATTACCATACCTTCAAAAGTATTATTCTCTATTGTTTTTGTAATAGGTAATTTTACTCTAAGAATACTTAAAATCTTAGTGTTATGATTCTGGGTAAATGTGCTGTATGCCTGTATCGATGTTGCACATGGGCCAGAGAGAGAAAACAATGTGTGACAGCCTTTAATAGCATATTAGTTCTAGTTTGTAGCTTTGAAAATTCAAAATAATAACTTATGAGTACTTAATAAGATATATGTAGAGGGACACCCACTCATACACACTAAACCAAGAATAATTTACATAAAACTTTTTTTTAACAAAATTAATTTTATTATTTTTAATATAAGGTTCTTCTTTCAGAAATTAATCATTTTTAAAATAGTTATAAACTATAATTTTTATTTTAAGTCTCGGCGTTTGGACTTGTAAAATAAGTTTAGCATAAAGCAAAATGTAGTCTTTGAGTGTTTAAATTTCATATTTTAAATAGCATTGTAAATATCTCAAATTATTTTGATGTTATGTAGGCACACAGATCTTAAGTCAGATTCTTTCTTTATTATGTACAATGATTATTTAACATTTATTTTATTTTTACTAGAATTGGATGAATTTTTACAAGATTTGGATGAAGATGTAGAAGGAATGCAAAGTACAATATACTTCTTACAGAATGAACTTCAGAAGTATAAAACTTCTGTTCAAAGTACTAACAATTCTGCAAACAAAGAATCAAATCCAAAATCTATTGTTAACGGTAATAAAAAAGATGATATTAGTGCAACAGTGATGTCTGTAAAATCAAAAACTGAAATATCTACGCAATTGGTCAAAAACCTGCCAAAACCTGATAATAAGTCAAGTAAACACAATAAACCAAAAGAATTTAAGCAATTAACTGATGGTCAAAATATTAATGCTAAAGTAAAAAAAATACGACCAGTGATAGCAGAAGGTACAGGCCATGGTGAGCAATCCCCTAAAGTACATAAAAGTAAACACAAATCAGATGGGAGTAAAAATGAAGATAAACGAAAAAAGTCTGAAAAAAGGTCCCATAGCAAAGGTGAAGTGGTACATAAAAAGTCAAAAAGTGAGCTTCCCAAAAGTATTGAAGTGGAGACTCCTGTAGAAGTAGCTAATGGACTGCCCAATGGTTCATAAATATTGTTAATTTAATGTTATTTTTCTTTTATCCATAATGGAATGTTGATAAAAAATACCTATTGAATTATTTTTCAACGTTATTTTTTTATGTTTAGGTTTGAATAAATAATTTAAAAAATAATATTGTTATTGAAATTTAATAGAATAATTTTTATATCTTAATATTTTGATTAAAATGTTACATTTTGACAGGAACTATTAATTAATTATTAGACTTACAATAATGAGATTCTTTTCTCAATACAATCTTAATTAAAGTACAGAATTGATGTTTTGGCTTAAAATAAATTATGGTATTACAAAAGGTTTATTAATATGTTAAATGAATGGAACAAATGCAGTATTATAGTTCCCAAACAATATTTTCTAATGTGTTATTCTAGAACTATCTAGTTTTTAACATATTTTATATTTACCAATTATGCACTTTAGATATGATGTAATACCAGTTAAAAATATAATATTTTGGTATCAATATATTTTATATAATTTAAATAGTATAAAAGTTAGTCTTGACGTCTTTACGACAGTATAAAATGAAGTTAATTGATTTGTATGTTAGACTTTTCACTTAATATTTTTAGTGTTTTAATAAGTCATGCCTAAGTTATTTATATTTTATAACAAATTAAATAATATAAATATACATCTAAATGTTTTTATTTTACCTAGGCATATCCAGAACATGCCTCAAGCTTACTGTATGCTGGTATATTGTAAAATCTAAAGTTTTTTTATCTTTAAGTTTCTATAGAAGACAACAGTTTGAATTATTTATTTTCAAAATTTAAATTTTTTTATGGAAAAAAACTATTTATGAAAGTATTTTTTACTCACTTAAACCATTATTGTAATTGTAATATAGATTATATTAATATTACCTATGTGGCATCAAAGGCTTAATACTAAACATATTTTTAGTTTTTATATAATATTGGCTTGAGTTGGTTTAAATTAAAAGTAGATATCAAACTATCTATTAAAAATAAACATTATATGAACAAATTTTTAACAATCGAAATTCAAGTCGATAAATTTGAAACATAACACAATTATTTAGTTACAATTGCGAATCAACCGTTTTATTGACAATATCCACAATTATGTACTTGTAGTTAAACCAAATGACATCTATAGAGATTCTAAATTGTACGGTGAAATGAAAATTAGTACGTGTTTCGGTGTTCGTTTCACGGTTAATTCATGAGTCATGACTAACTAAATTGTCAAGGGTTAACTGATCGCATATCACGCATTAACGTTATATCTTATTAACTCAGTTTATTATGTGCCAATTTTTTTATAATCATACTATGCGTCTATGCGTTTTCAAAAACAACATGAAAATGAGCTGCATATTTTTAAGCATATTTCGATTATATTAAGTGCATAATACCGAACCCTACTTAAAATCACGGCTATAAATATCTATAACCGTGCTTAAAATATGATGAATTGATGATATTAAATTTTTATGATAGTATACCTATTGTCATTTATCGTCTTGGGATTTTCTAATTACGATTTTTAAATTTTCAATACATAATTTCAACTTTATCAGCTAGAAATATGTAATCAATTGGATGTTTTAAGGTCAGCACTCGGCCGTTTTTCCGACTTCAGTATTCGATATTGTTGTTATAGGAAGTCGACTATATAGTTAAGCCGAAGTAAGAAAATAGTTAATATATTTTAACGGTCTTAGAAAATATTTTACAAGACTGGTAAACAACAAGTAGAATCTTCCATACAATACAAATAATCTTAGTTCATTATACAATAAAACACTATGCAGTATTGCAGTGAACAGTTGTACTGAACACAGATATTCTGTAACCAACACGGCTTTATATAGGATTAATGATTATAGGAATGAACAATATGGTGATATTTTGTCATGGCTTTAGATTAGATATTCTTTAGAACCATGAGTTTTGTTATCAGCCGGTTTATGTACATACCATGTTACGTACATAAACATGATAATTGATAATAACAAAATAACAATCATATCACAAAATATATTCCATATTATTATATTTTATTCTGTGGAGACGTAGATGCGTGGGTATATAACTGATTAACTTTGTGTCTGTAATACTGCAGCCTGCAACTTACTGGTATTTACTATTTACTATTTAGTGACTTCGTCATTATATAAGAAATCCATACATAATAAACTTTAAGTTATTTATAAGATTTTACTTTATTTAGCAAATTATTGTTTACTTTTTTGTACTAAGAATTTTAGTTTCTTTCGTACGTTTCAATTAACACGAAAAATGCCGACAGTCAATATTAAAAGGGATCTGCTTTTTGAGGCTCTAGGAACGACTTACAGTAATTTTTTTTCAATTTATCAAATGGTTGTTGTTTTAAATGTATTCTCTTTTCTAGCTGATGAAGAGTTTGATAACTTGTGCATTTCTTATGGATTGGAGCTTGATGAGGTGGTGAGTATATTTTAATCATTATTCAAATATATATATTTTACAATGAGATCAAATTTAGACCTCGGAAAAGCAAATGGTCTCCAAAGAACAAAGTGAGTCTAAATCTGAAGGTGCTTCTGATGATACAATTTATAGAATTGACATACCAGCCAACCGTTATGATTTGTTATGCTTAGAAGGATTAGTGGATGCTTTACTTGTATTCCAAAATAAGTAAATTAAAGAACTACCTATCTAATTTATCTATATCATGAATTACTGACATTTTATTTAAATTATTTTAGGATGGAATTACCTCGTTATAAAGTCATTCAGTCGAAAAAACCATTAAAAGTACTTGTTAAACCAAATGTGAGTTCAATTTTAGTATGAATATAGGAGTTGATTTAAATGAGTTATTAGCATTATCATATTTTGCTATTATTTTGGTATGGGCTTTTAGTTTTTACATTAAATCTATTTATTATTTTATTATAGGCTAAACAAATTCGGCCTTATGTTGTCGCAGCCGTGTTGAGAGATGTTACTTTTAATCCAGCGAGATATGCCAGTTTCATAGACTTGCAAGACAAACTGCATCAGAATATTTGTAGAAAGCGTTCACTTGTTGCTATTGGTACTCATGATTTAGATACAATTCAAGGACCATTCACATATGATGCTTTGCCGCCAGAAGATATCAAATTCAAAGCATTGAATCAAACAGAAGTTCATAGTGCTGCAAAACTAATGGATATTTATTCAGTTAATAAAACATTTTAAAATCTACTAGAAATCTAACATTTAATTGACTTTTTGTCCTTAGACACATGCTCAATTGAAACAATATTTGAGTATAATTAAAGATAGCAGCGTGTATCCAGTCATTACAGATAGTAATGGTATAGTGCTATCAATGCCTCCGATAATTAATGGTCATCATTCTAGAATTACTTTAGAAACCAAAAATGTCTTCATTGAATGTACAGCAACTGATTTAAAGAAAGTATGTATATGTTAATAATTAATTAATTAATCTTAATTCAATTTTGTTATTGTAAATCTGATTATTTTTTTTATTGTTTAGGCCAATATTGTTTTGGACACAGTTTTATGTATGTTCAGTAAATACTGTTTAAATAAGTACACAACAGAAAGATGTGAAGTTGTATACCCAGATGGATTGGTAAAATTGTATCCAGAACTGAAATATCGCAAAGAAACAGTAAATCGGAAGAAAGTGAATTCATACTTAGGGATCAGGTATTATAAAATTTATAATACAATACAAAGAATTCTCTTTTAAACAAGTAATTTGTAGTGAAAATTTAGATAGCCTATCATCTGCCTTATCGTCCATGTGTTTGAAATCAACTGTATTGAAAGAATCAGACGTGGTTGTTGTTGAAGTGCCACCAACTAGACATGATATTATTCATGCATGTGACTTGTATGAAGATGTAGCTATTGCCTATGGTTATAACAATATACCAAAAACATTACCGAAAACAACTACTGTAGGCTCTCAATTGCCTATAAATAACCTTTCTGATAAGATCAGAAATGAAATAGCTTATTGTGGTTTCAATGAAGTATTAACGTTCTCCTTAGTAAGTTTGTTGGCAATTCTTTTGTTATAGATACTAATTATTATTTTGGATTTTATAGTGTTCTAAAGATGATGTATCAACAAAACTCCGGAAACCATTTGATACTCAACGTACTGTACGCATAAGTAACCCTAAAACATTGGAATTTCAAGTAGCACGTACTAATATTTTATCTGGGCTCTTGAAAACTACCTCAGCCAATAAAAAAATGCCTCTACCTATGAAATTATTTGAAGTAACAGATGTGGTATTTAAAGATGTCACCAGTGGTAAATAATTGCATACAAATCATACAATTTCTAAAAGATTTAGTTTCTAACATTTTATCATTGTAGAAGTGGGAGCTCGTAATGAAAGACATATTTGTGCCATATATTATGGTAAAACTCCAGGATTTGAAATTGTCCATGGCCTTATGGACCGAATAATGCAAATGTTAAACATAACATTTTCTGCTGAAAGTGGCAATACCTATCAAATTAAAGCTGCTAATGGTAAGAATATTAAATAATCATAAATTAATATTAGATATTATATAAAATGTCTATATACCATTATATATTATTTGTATGTATATTTATTTCAGATGAGACTTATTTCCCTGGTCGTTGCGCACAAATAATTTATAAAGAGAATGTCATTGGATTGATGGGTGTTTTGCATCCTGAAGTGGTTACTGCCTATGAACTAACCATGCCATGTTCAGCATTTGAAATAAATCTCGAACCATTTTTGTAAAAATAATAAATAAAATATTTATTTTCACATTATTTTATTTTAATTTATCAGTAAGTTTGTCTCTAATTAAAAATAATTTAGGCATAAATGTTTATTATAAGAAACTGAAGGCAATATTATGTAAAAATAAACTTTTTTCAATAATAATCCATAAAAAAAAAAACTAATGGTCTGTTAGATCTAAATTAGATCTGTATCTGTATGTATATGTATAACATAAAATAGAATCCTCTTTTTTGTATATATTTGTATGTATGAGCATAACTCAAAAAGCACCTAACAAATTTTAATACAGTTTTCACCAATGAATAGGTCTAGACTCGGGAAAGGTTTTAATGTTAAATTTATTCGTATAATTTGATTATTAAAATTTCTATAGTATAATCAAATTTGTATCTTAGATAATATGTATATTTATCACTATTTAAGTGATTAAATAGCAATGAAATTATTACTGTGCGTTGAAAATCCTCTTGCACAGTAACACTTTAATATGATTTTGTAGAAAGTGGCTTGAGTTCAAATCATGATGTCAGTTGCCCATTTTTGCATTTTTTCCCCCCACATTTTACTTATCATTTATTTTTTTCTTTGAGTAAAAAGACTCCAAATCAAATATATAATCAAAATGTGTTGAATGAATTGTTGTTTAACAAAAATTATAATTTAAAAGATATATGACTTGCAATTCTTTTCACAAGCGATGTATATAGACTTAATACAATAGTTATAATACATTATTTTTTCATACTGATGTTGTCATATTAATAATAGGTTAGGTATAAATTCTATTTTTCAATATCTCATAATTAAACTATTTGGTTCTTTACAAGTATCGGAGTATGACCACATTATATAGTAGATAGGTCACTTAATATGTAATTTTAATCTTATAAACAAAGTGCTCAAACTTCAGCCACAGAAAACTTAACCAAGGAATAGATATCCTATACTGTTCTGTAAATATTAAAACAAATCTTTATTAACATAGGTAAAATATATTTGATGCTATAATATGTGCATATTAGGTCAAATAATAATAATAAAAAATAATAATCATTCTATGTAAAAAAATATTCACAGAATGTAAAATAATTTTTAAAAAAAAATTCTAAATTAAAAACTAAAATATTAAGAAACAGTAACAAAATTAAGTCTAATCTATGTTTACATAAAAAGAAAAACAACTAATAGGATAACATTTGAGAGCATTTTGTTAACCATTACAAAATACAATACATAAATCATAAAACAAAAAAAAAATACTCTAAAATTATACAATTTATAGGTACTTTGTAGCAGTAAAAATATACATTTATATAACTTCTACCATACATAAACATAAATAGTAGCCCTACTTAGTAAAAGTAAAATAAAACTGGTTAACATATTTTTATCGTTTCCGTAGAAAAATAAACATATTAATATCCAACATTTCCTGCAATACATGTCAAAACATGTCAGTCTTAAATATTGTCTTGTAATGATTTCAGTGGTATATTATATTAAATAATATTCACATTACATAATTCCTTTTATAAAATACAGTATAGAAACATAGTGGAATGTTACGCTTTTAACGGTATTATACAGATTTAATATTTTACTGAACGTTTTTATTTGAATATATTATCAAAGTCGACTAAAAGTGCTTCTATCACCATATTCTGTTGCATCAGGTCAATTGCCATATTTGTTGATTCAATTTCTGGCCACATGAGAGTTGGTCCAAAAACAATGGCTAAATTTGGAATGTGCATCCGATTGAATTCTTTGTAACTTGTTACTCTATACACATTACACACAATATACAAAAATTAATACAAATTAGACATATTATTTAATAAATTATATTACTTTAATAAGTGTATAAGTAAAAATTTTAGCGTGTCATAATTTGGTCCAGGTAACGATTTTGTGATGTCACGAAAATGCAATAACTTGTCTTTACGACTATGACTTGCTGGAAAATAAATAATAGATATTATATTAATTTTAATAAAATATGACAAATTCATTAACCCACAATAGTCATTAGTAGTTAAAATCATAACTATCATTATCCAATTTCTAAAATTATAAGAGATAATATGTTCCAGATTTGTATAATAAATCAGATACTTATCATTATTGGAAATATTATAATCAAGGACTTACAAGATATATTTTCAAACTGTGATTATTATATTTCCATTAACCTTACCTTAAATATCACTTGATCATGCCATTATTAAATTAATAAAATATAAATAATGATGAAGATTTTGGAACATTTAATAAATAATTTGATTAACTTGATACTTACTGCCAGCTGAAATAGCTTTGCGGAAAGCATGATAGGGTATAAGAGGTTCTTTGAGTTCTCTGAAAAATAACTTGAGAGCACCAGTTAGAACATGAACGTCTTCTTCTTGGTCAATCACCGAAAGATTATTTTGGTCAACTTGCAATCTTATCTTTTGCACCTGAGATAAATTACCTGAAGCACGGTATAAGCCATCGGTCTTTAAATTATCTTCACTGATCTCAATAGCTGCCACACAACGTTGCACAAAAGCTGGAATACGTGGTTGGTCCGTACCAACCACATGTTCTAAGAAACAACCAAATGCATTCTCATCTAAATTAAAAAAACAATAATTTAATAAAATTATTATTGGATAAATTATAGTTAAATACCTTTCCAAATTCCTTTTTTGACTAGCGATTCCATTGTAGGTCTTCGGTGAAAAAATTTCCGAAGACGGTTTTTTATTTTTGTCTGGCGTTCTACATTAGATGTCAAATCTTCCATACTCCCTCCATCTTTTGCTTTTACTAATGAAAAAATATTCATAAAATTATCAATTGCAAAATAAAACAAGGACCTTATCATTTTTTTTGTCATAATATTAAATTTAATATACCAATATTATTTAAAACATGACTGTTCATAAAATAAAAATAAAAAGATAAAATAAAATCAGCGAATGAACTGCAATATTCATTAAACTCAATTGATAAACTCTACTGTTTCCCTGTTTCATTATCTAGATCCTCTACAACAGGATATGACTGTATACAATAAATTAACTAGTGTAACCTAAAAAATAAAAATAGAATACATTTTATTAATTGGAACTTACATTTAAGGGATTTGTTCCTATTCAGTTTGGTTTTTTTTTCAGTATCAAGTAAGTCGTTAGTACATGCATTTGGAAAACGAGGACATCTGTCAAAGTTGCATGGCTAAAAATAAAAAATAAATTTTAGTTAAACATATGTTTAGTAATGACACACTTCTCTAGTAAATAATATTATATTATATTACATTATTACTAACTAGATTTGAAATAACTGCCTGTATTGCATAGAGCCATGACTGGGCTTGGACGTTACATTCATTTTGGAACAATACCTGAGTTCCTAAAACAGTACTGATAACATAAACATTTTTACGACTAGATACCTTGTCGGCTGGATACACAAGGGCTCCATTCAAATCTACACAAAGTTCTGGTCGTCCACTACCATTTTTCTATAAAATAAAAATATATACTAATATATGTAGTTAAACGTTTTAGTGAATAAACAAATAATTTACCATTGCTACAAAAGATTTAGCATCTTTGAAGAAAAGCAAAAACAATTCAGTAAGTATTACATGTGATATTGTCCAATTTTTTCGAAGTCTTTTTCCATTTTCAGTAATTTTTGTTCGATTTAAAGGGCCCTCTTTCAATACACACTAAAAAATTAAATTTTTAATAAAAGAAAAAATTAAAATCAATTAATATTTAATAAAAAAAAAAAAAGCAATTACCATATGTCCATCCCACAATTGGGGCCAATTCTTAGGAACACTTACTGTAGATGAGGATGGGCTTCTAAAAATTAAATTAATCCAATTGATATTTTAATACTTTTTACAACAATAAAAATGATATATTTAAATTAAATAAATGTATCAAATTACTTGATGTCCGAAGAATCATCTTTTTCACTATTACTTTTGTTTGATTTCAAAGATGAAGAAGAATCTTCTAAATCTAATTTAAGAGACGATGGGCTAGCATTAGATGCATTGCTATTATTTGTCTCAGGCAATGTCCAAGAAGATTCTTTACTATTTTCTTCGTAGTAATAAGAACGACCTTTAAAATCTTTTGACGAAAGCCACTAAAACAATAACAAAATATATAATATACAAAAGTAGATATATATAGATTTATTATTGTTAGATGTGCAGTTAAAAAATATAAAAAACAATTTTTGTATTTTTTTTTTTTATATACTAATATACTCATAATATTATATTATAATTATAAAATATATATGTATGTAATAAAATATAATCACGGTATCACGAGTTTTTCTTAGCTAAGTCCAAAATTTATTTTTAGGGAAAATCTAAGGGCGTAGGACGTTTGCGCATCGCAAGTTTTATAAATTACATATATAATATCAATAATTATACAAAACCATATACATTTATATAAATAAATCGTCAATATTCATATTCAACATAAATAAAGTATTATTTATTCATATTTACAAAATATATATATAATATATTTTTGAACGCGTACTACCCTATTATTACTAGATTCTTTAGAAACTGCGTAGGTATATAAATATTATCTTAATATATTTGAATATTTTGTATACATTTAAAAGTGTAGTTCCTAAGGTATCGGTTACAATATGATCGTCACCTATATAATGTCATCGATGTATCATCCGGTCATGTCACTATTGGTACAAATGATGCGCAAACGACAACACCAAAATTAAATTAGTAAAAGATTGTTTTTTAAACTTAATGGAATTGCTAAGTTATTTTTTGAAAATTTTTAAACTAAATGTGTGAACACCTGTTCATCTTCAGACGAAATCCCGTCTAAAGCGCTATCCATAAGCTCATTTTTCCAAGCCATAATATCGGACCACTTAGGTCTAAACGAAACGCAAATTTCATGATTTGGAAACGTCGCTGAGGCCGAATACGGCAGGATACTATCGTCGTTTACGGCGAAAGGCAACAAATCGTTGCCATCGTCTGGTTGCCGGTCCATGCTATAATATTCAAAATCTGAAGCACTGGAGGTAGAGTCAAAATCGAATAGATTATCAATTGTTGAGTCCAAGACAGAGTCACGGTAAACACTAAACAAATTCCACGGTTCCGACTCTTCAGCAACCGTATGTCGCAGACATTGCAACCATCTCACTACGTCCGCTTCCATGGGAAGTATAATAGTCGTCGATAAGGAAACCGACGCGTTTAAAAGGCGGCGCAACACTGTCTAATTGACACATACTGACATCCATTCGAACGCGGTACTTGGTTGTTTTTTTTATTACAATTTACATCATATAATTAAAACGGAGACGACAACGACGACGACAGCAGCCGTCACAACGAGCAACTATCATGCTTTTAACTAAACGACAGAACAATGTATACGTAACCTGCGGGAAATGTTTAAAATAGATTCGCGACGTAGTAATATTATCAGTTGTATTTGCAGTGTGTTGGCATTTAAATGTCATGCTTTAACCTATTATTATAATAATATTACTATATATTAAAAAGTTTAAAATGTCTATAACCTTTAAAAACTATATAAGCACTAACGATTAATAAAAAATTTAAGGTTTTCAGATTTTGTTTTTTAATATTCAATTAAAAATAATATCAATGTCTTGACAAGCAAAAATAATCATTATCGAGTATAAAAATTTAGAGAAAAAAATAAAGTTCTTAAGTTAAAGAAATGTTGCGTTGATAATAAATATTATTAGCAAAATATGAATAGTAAAAACAGTTGATTTGATTTACGATACCTTCAGGAAAACAAGCTTAATATAAATTAGTGAACTATGTAAAATAAAAATATTGTTTAATATTATTATTCATTTTAGATTCTAAGAAGCGATGAATGTATTGATTTTACAATCATGTATTTTAATTTTTGTGAGTGACCACTTTTTGAAGCAATAAAAGTGTTTCAATAGTATTATTTAAATAGTTAAATTAAATTAACTTCAATATTTTTTTTAGTTAAGAAAATGAATTTAGTTAATATTTTTGGCGTGTTAAATTAAAAATCAGTACCTAGGTTTCTTCAGTTTTTCAACAAAACTAATTATCTAAAAAATATACAAACATAATTATTTGAGTGACATTTTAAGTTAAAATTTGGACAAAATTAGATATTTAAATGAAGAATAACGATGTAAACTATAGTTATTTTGTTAAAATTTAAAAATATTATTTGTGGGTACTTGAAACGAATATTATTATATTTTATTTAAATAACGATATTTTTGTAATATTTCAAAAAATTTTTCTAAGAATCACAAGTCAATGTAAAACTAATAGGTGCATTCATTGTTTGTTTCATAATATTTGCCAACATTCGAGAGCATAGGGTAAAGTTTCAGCACTGCTTAACACAACCCTATCCCGTATTATCTTATACACACAATGCAATGATTTAATTTATATAATAAAATAGAAACTTTGATTGAATAAACGATTATTAAAGAATCTTTTTATTTCAACTAAAATGACGAGTATGTTGTAATTAAACATTTTGAGTTAGATATGTTTATCTGCAGCTTTAACATTTTGAACTCCATCATGATAAAAAAAATATATATTTGGCAAGTTTGCAAAATTACTTTTTTTTGTTTTTACAAAATATAAAAAAGTGCCAAACAACTACGCACAAAAAAAGTTTTATAATATAAAAATTTTACTTTTATTTTAATTGCGATAACACATTCATACATTTAAAATATTGGTTATAGTGACACTCAAGTACTCAACTATAGACTTATAAAAGGTAGATATATGCATTCAAGTATTCAACTATTCAAGATGACTCATATATTATATAACATGATTACTTTAAATGTAAATATAACAATTATGTGAATCTGCTACCCGGTGGGTTTTATAAAAATTGGCCACTAAAAACTTTCAATTTATATATATATTTATCAAATTTAGATAATAAGACATGGGTTTTTTTAGAAACCCTATCTGCACTTTTTTAACATTAAAAAATATATGTATACAATTATTCTAGAATTTTAAGTTACGGCATTTTTAATACTTGTTATTATGTCTATAAATAATTCATCTTTATACCTATTTATCTTCAAGGTTTTTTGGTTGTAAGATTTCTATAGCTGCCTATATCAATGTAAGGTTTACTGATATTTTATTTATAAAACGTTATTTAACTTTACAGTCTAGATTACTAAAAAACTAATAAAAATGATTTTGCATAAATGTTGTTTATGCAAGTTAATAATAACTTTATTATCATAACAATATGATTATGGTTTCCGATGGCAAAGTGGATATCCTTGATGCATTATAGAGTTCAAAAGTAAAGATTTTCCAACAGTATTAAAAAAAATCGAGAAAAACAAAAAAAAAATGACAGAAAAACGGGAATTTTTACGCAAAACCAGTTTTCGCCCAAATCGAATTTTTTATTTTGCTATAACTCAAAAACTAATAGATGTAAATACTTGAAATTTTCACCAAATGTTTATGTTAGTGTTCTCTATACAGTGTTAAATTTTCAAAGTATTTTGACTTTTTTTGAGCTATTTATAGACAATTGAAATTTCGATTTTTATAAGAATTTTTTTTTAAAATAACGATAAAAATTTTTTGGCCAGCCAGAAAATCTTGAAAATTTAATACAAGGTTTCTTATAAGTTGTTCTTAAAATGATAAAAAAAAAACCGAAATCGTTAGTCACAATTTTTTTTTATAAGTGGTTAAAGTTTGAATTTAAACGAAATATATCAAAATTGCGAAAATTTGCGAGTAATTTTGTGGTTGAAAAATCGTAAAATTTTTTTCTTTTATAACTAAGTTTTGAAAATTTGATACAAGGTTCTCTATACATTTTTCTTCAAATATCTGTAAAAAAACTCTACCGGACTAAGTCAAAACATTTTTAGGAGTGTTTGAAATTTAAATTTTTACAAAACCGCGTTAAATAACGGTTTAGCCTCAAACGATTTTTGATATTTGTAGTTATTCAAACAGTATAAGTCGTAAATACTTGAAAATTTTACCAGTTATTTAGATTGCCATTTTCTTTACGTGATTTGATTTTCAAAATATTTTGACTTTTTTAGAGCTATTTATAGACATTTGAAATAATCAATTTTTTTTTATTTTTTTTTTTATAAATGTTGATAAAAAAAATTTAGCTGGGACAAATCACTTGAAAATTTTATTGAAGGGTCCACATAACTTGTTCTAACTCTCATTCAAAAATTATAAAAATACATAGGCACAATTTTTTTTTATTAGCATTTGAAGTTTAAATAATGACAAAAATTCATCAAAATCATGAATATTTATCACTATTATTGGTAGTTAAAAATGTATAAATATTTTAATATCAAAAGCTAAGAATTGAAAACTTAATACTATGCTGTCCATAAGTTAAGCTTAGAATAATTATAAAAAAGTTTGAGGATTATTCAATTTAAAAAATTTTACGAGTGTTTAAAGTTTTAATTTTAATTTGAAATAAAAAATACACGTGTAAAATAACTTTTTACTAATAAATAATTTTCGATTTTTGTTATTTTTAAAAAATTACTAAACGTAAGATCTTGAAACTTTTACTTAAATGTTTGAATTAGTTTCAAAGTAGAATATATTACAATATTTATGTATAATATATCCTAGACTGACAAATCATCTCCGTTCAGAATCGTTTTTCGTATACAATGATACCTATCATTGCATTCAAATTTAACCTTCCCTAGTCCAAGGTCCATCCCACCCCCTAATGTACAGCAGAGCGATACTCACTTACCTGCTTTTTTTTTTTTTTACATTTCGTTTTTCTATATTTATTAATATATTTGATGGCTCACGAGTTTTTTTCCCGCTGGCCATCCCTGTTCTACAATATTACATATTTAATTTTGTAAAAAATTAATTAATTTAGAGGACGTCATTCCCGTATGTGTTGTCTCAGTCTTACACACGTTAACATAGACATAACATTTTTACGCAATCTAGAGCAAACTCGCTCAATTTTGGTTCTAGAATAAATAAACTTATTATAAAATTAAACGATGACACTATTTTTGAGGGCAAGACGTTGAATTTTTTTAAAAAAATTAAAATTTTGAAAAGTTAAAGGTTATTTGAAATTTTTGTTAATTCTTAACAATTATAATGACCGTTATATTGGGAATAATAGAAAAAAGCTCAGCGTCTTTCCCTCTGAAATATTGTCATATTTT
Source organism: Schizaphis graminum (assembly GCA_020882235.1). NCBI lineage: Eukaryota > Metazoa > Arthropoda > Insecta > Hemiptera > Aphididae > Schizaphis > Schizaphis graminum. Next base: position 94,503,740 of record CM037032.1, read on the forward strand.
AATTTTATAATAGGTTTACTCTAGAACCAAAATTGAACGAGTTCTACTCAGACTGCGTAAACGTGTTTTGTCTACGAGTCTACGTGCTACGTATGTAAATGGACTAGATGACTAATGGACTAGATGAAGACAACACATGCGGGTATGACGTCCTTTTCAATTTAAATACATTGGTAATAATTTCATTATCATTATTAGTTGTTTATTTTGAATACCAACTACTTATGCAGGAATATAAATGATCAAATATCTTCAATATCGGTTGAGAATTAAAAACAACTTTTTTCTATTTAAACATTAACAAAAACAGTCTAAATTCTTTAATTTGTTTTAATATATAAGTATTCTAAATATATGATGTGCATTTTATTATTATCAGGTCATTCATTGAATTTAAAGTACATCAAAATAAAAATGTCTAAGGGACATTATCATTTATCAACAATACATGTTAATAATGCAAGTTAGTAGTTATCTATTCTGCATTGTATTATACTGAACTATATTGCAACTAATAGCTATACTAAATATATTTATTAATTCTTATACAGTAAAACCTGTGTAATATGGAACCTGAATAACGTGGAAACCTGACTTTTATGGAAAAATGCTACGGTCCCGGCGAACCTAATATATTTTTAAATATATCGTTCCCTGAATAAGATGGAACCTGTTTAACGTGGAAATGGAAACGATTTTTTTTTTATGCACCTGTATATCATGGAAATAATAAGTCATGTATTATAAAATTATTAGTCAATGAATATAATCTATATCAGTTATATAGATTATTTCTTTGCAATAAGTTTATTTTATCGATAAGTGTCGTAGTAGTGTTATGTCAAGCAAAAAAATGAAATAAAAAAGAACGATGGATGAATCGATGAATGGTATGTAATAAGCTTAACTAAAAAAATATAAAATTCAAAATTCTATATATGTAGGTACGTATAATTTTAATTTTAGGAAATGGGCAAATGAAAAGAAAACCAAAATCCAACGCTAATGAAGAAGTTAATAATTTGACTTGGGAGTGGTTTGTAAGTGCTATAGCAAAAAATATACCAATTTCTTTTTTATAACCTTTATTAAATGGAAACCTGTCTAAAATGGAAAAAATATCCGGTCCCAACTGTTTCCATATAACACAGGTTTTACTGTACATAGGCGAACATCGGGGGGACTTAGGGGGGCTCAGCCCCCCAAAAATCGAAGTTGTGTGAGTTTGTTTAGTAAGGGATGATCATAACTTTGTTTACTTGCTTAATATCAGAAGCTAATCTATCGCCAGACCAGTTAATTTCACATTCATGATAATTTTATAAAATAAAATTATTTGCCTGTTTATTATGTAATTCATTTTATATTAATATAAAATCATTGGAACAATTTAAATTACTAAAGCTAGTTTAATTTCAAATCAACCACTTCAACAAGTAGTTTTTTTTTATAAGAGTTTTAAGTTCAGTAACTTCTTTGAGACTTTGATTACAGCCAAAACAAGAGAATTTAAGCAATTTATTATTCATTCCAAGGCACTTTGGATCAATGGCAAATAGGCCAGAGCACTTTGTATGAGCTAGTGAAAAATTTCATAAAATTAAATAGAAGCACCAAGATCCACAAAGTATAAATTACAGAAATAGGATACATCATTAGAGATAATAAAAGTGTGTAAGCCACTTGTCCTTATGAGAGTATGATATAGTATACTATCTAGTATCTATTATAATTATTAGAAATAACAATAAGACGAGATGACAAAATTTTGTACACACATAATGTAACTAATCAGTAACTGTTTTTATTGTATCTAGGATTTTAGTCTTAGTTAAGAAGTGGATGTTTATGCATTTATTATATTTTTTAATAACATCTAAATTAATGTGGAGTAAAATAGAAATTTGTTTCATCACTCAAAGAATTCAAATTTATCAATTTAATTTTGCATATTTTTGCATATTTGTTTGATTTTTACTTGTTTGATCATATTTGAATGAATAAAATTTTAAAATGTTATTGATGCATATATTTTTAATAAATACTAAGCATATTTTTATACTTTAAAGTGCATAAACATCTGTTCCCTAGTCATAGTATTTTATGACCATATCTTATATGTGATTTTTTTTTTTTACCTTTGCTCCAGTTGACTGATTTACAAAACATGGTAATCCAGAGGTTGGATCAGCTTGCATTATCCATCCCACAGGTGTATCACTAATAGGTTTAATTTTTGTTTTTAATGGTGGAGTATTATCATTAGGTTCATATTCTTCATCCAATTCAGCTAATGGAGATGAACTTTGACTTTGACTACCTGAATTAATTGTTCCAGCACTACTATGTCCACTTATCTTATCTTCCTATATTTATAGAAAATAAGTTTTAAAATATTATTCATAGATATTAGATTAATATACATGATAAATAACATACATCAACTATACGATGTTTAGGTGAAGACCAGGTACGTTCAAATGCTTCACCATGGCCTTGAGTAACATCTAATATTGGTGGTGAAGAATTTCGTATTGGATATCTTTTAGAATAAGAATCCACCTTAAAAAAAAAAATTACTGTTAATAAAATAGTAATACAATAAAATATAAAGCAAAAGTGTAAGTGAAATAAAAATTGGGTCAAAGTATTTAATATAAAAAATAAACTACAATTATCACTTAAACTGAAACAAACTGTAAGAGAAAATAATACAGTTGATTTTCATGGTTAATTAAATCAGACGAATATTGTTTTTCTAAGTTTTTTTTTTATATAGACTAGTCTGTTTAACACATAATGAAAATAATATAGTGAAAGTAACATGGACAAAATTGATTATGCCAAGAGAAAACAGTTGAATGATATAGCATCTCAATTTAGAGACATTTAAATTAGCAATAATTTTTAAATTTAAATCCATAAATATACTTTATTAATGAAATTAATTAATCATTATACAAATATTGTGTATGTGATTGTAAATTATCAATATTCAATCAATAAATATAAATATTTAACAATTAAAATAATAGTTCTTTAGATATTTTCTTTTACAGTATAAGTATGTTTTGTTTCATTGTTGATGGATACCGTTAGCAAGTGCCCATCTTAAAAGTAGAAAGAAAATAATAATACTTAGAATTTACTTACTTCAGTTCTATAAATATTATATTAATTACAACTTTTAATACGTATCTGGTATCTCTACAATTTGCTACCACTGATCACCATAGTTATTTATTTTATTATGAATGAGCTATCATTGATTATAAATACTAGTAGTATTAGCTGTACATATTTGTAGGTACTGTTATCTCAAAAATATAATATAATATATAAATGTAGAATTTAAACAAGTACTGAGAAGTTAAAATTAATATCTTAGTGTTTTAGTAGCTAAATAAACATAAAATACATAATAAAATATATCAATATCTTATTGATATTAGATAATGGAGTATACACTCAAAAATACTATCTACAAACATTTATTTTAAATGAAGATAAAGTGATTATAGTAAGCTAATTCGGATAAATAACTGACACAATGACATAAACATAATATATATATTATCAATAAATAATAGACAGGTGGAAAACTATGTTACTTCTTAACATCTTACTATACTAATTATTATTATTTCCTAATAAATTTTAGAAAAAATGCATTTTCCAATCAACAAATTTCTCACGAAATTAAATACTTCAATCTGGTTTTCCAAAAATAAAACATGACTCAAATTATATGAATGCCATGCACAATATTCTTATTTTTACTACTGTATAACTATAAACTAAAGAACATTTTCAATTTAAACCAATATGATTACCTGAACTGCTTATTTTATTTATTTTAAGCAATTTGATGTTATAACTAACATTTATCACTATTCATAAGTACATACCTAATTTGCTAATATCTTAATGTTGTACATCGATCAGTGGCTCACTCACTCTTAATAATTGCTAAGGTACTATAATATATTTAAACCCCCAACTTCACTATAATAATTGTTTAAATTTTTTTAAAGATCTAACAATGAATATTTAAAATTATAATTCTTACTCTACGATTTCTGGCTAAAGATGTTCGTTTTCTAGATCCATGCATCCTCAATGAATCTTGATCACTATCAGTTATACCCAATGAATCACCATCTAATAGACTATCTGTGGATCCACCAGTGAGATCTGCACTAGTACTATGCGCATCAGGTGTAGATATTGATTTTGATAAAACAGAATCACTAATCATTATTGATTCTTCATCATCTGGTTTATTTTCTTCAATAATATTTTCATTAGTCATAATGTTTTTAGCCCATTTATCACGTTCATGTTTTGTTTTAAAGCTACCAGTATAACAAAGTTTATTTTTAGGAATTTGTACATTATTACCTATATCAGGTTTCTCATTGACTTTTAAATTTTGAACTGATATTACAGCAGGTTTACGAATGTTTTCTAGTAAGTTCTGTACTTTAGAAGGCTCGTAAGTTAATGTATTTTTGTTCAAAGGTAACGATTTTAGCTCAATTTCTTGAGCAAGTTCTTCTAAAGAGCTGGACAATTGTAGTGAAAGTTGCTCTTTAATATCGCATTTTTTAATATTTACTTGGCAATAGCCAGAATTTTCTTGGTTAACTGTAACCACTGTTTTATTTTTTCGGTTTAACACTGGTGACAATATATTATTCTCATTTTGAATATCAACTCGTTTAATATCACTAATTACATCATCAACAACCAAGTCATTGACAGTTAAAATGGTTGTATTTTCTAAAGGAATGTTTTCATAGGACGGAGTTAAAGGTTTCTCAAAAATAGTACGTTTAAGCACTTGTGGTTTTTCTACTTTAATTTTCTCCTCGCCTTTGGATAAACTAGGCCTGCTAGGTGCTCGTGGAATTTCTTTGACAAAGGTAGCTGGAACATAAAAGGGCTGGCCTGAACTGCGTATAACTTGCCACCAGTCATCATTAGTTTTTTTCAACAAAAGTAGTTTCTCGCCTTCTTTGATTGATACACATTTGTTTTCTCTAGTCTTGTACTCAAAGTCATAGAGAACCCTAACCTTAGTATCGGAAATATCCATTGTGCCACAGTCATCGTAAATTTGAAACCTAAAATATAAATTATCTTTTTAATAATAAATTGTAGGTAATTACCTAAATCTTTTGTAAACAAATATTTTATTAAAATATATTAATGTATGGCTATTTGAACATCCTAAAAGTAAATGCTAATTATTTTTAAAAAAATAACGTTTTAAATATTTTTTATTATTCTTACATTTTTTTTTACTTTTTTGAAAGACAGCATACATTTTTAATTTCATGATCTAAAGCAAAATATAACTTTTAAGAATTCTATTTTTTAAAAATTTAAAATAAAGTTGAAATAGTAATTAATAATTAATAAATTTATAAACATTTGATATTTAGGTAAATGGATCAGTGTCATTAAGATATCCTGCAAAATACTGACTATTTAAACTTAAACTTTATATATACAAACAATAAAAATAAAAAATGATAACGATTAAAACATTTAAAGATGTTGTGTAGTAATTTGAAACTAAGGGGAAAAAATATTTTTAGAAACAATTAGTAAAACTGTTCAAGATAATAAGTGCTTGCTATTAAAAGAATCAAGAAGTATAATAATGACTGTCGGTTATTAATAATTATTAATATCTAAAGAAGAAAATAGAATAAAAATAATATCGTTTATTTGTTCATAACAACTCAGAATTTCCATTAACTGTCAATTTTAATAGTTCAAATTTATTTATTGAACACTCTCCTTGAACTTTGAACTAACAAGAGCCAACTGAATAAAAAATACATTTGTTTCTTAAATAAGATCGTTAACATTGCAACATTTATTTTTCACAGTAAAGATCAGTGAAGTTTATAAGTTTTTAAATTCTTTAAATTATTGCCTTGTAAAGTATAACATTTGATTTTGGCAGGGTTACAAGAGTAATATTTTTTTTATTTTAAAGGCCATTAGTTCAAACTTCAAGGTGAAAAATCATAGCAGAGAACTTTAATATTAGGTACAGTCCAACACTGACAATATTCTTATAATGTATAGGTATTAACATTATGTTTACATCTAAAATCAGTTCTTAAATGTGATTCTTTAATTTATGTATGGAGTTTTTCTAGCAATGAACACATATTATATGAGAAATAATGCAGTTAGACATAAATTTGAGAATATATTTTTATTTTTTATTGGAGTAATTGCAACTTTGTTTCACATATAGCTTATCTTATACTTATTAAACAAGTCTGGTTATAAAAAATAGTATTAAAAAAAAAAAGTAAAATTGTAAATAGCATCTGCTTTTTAAAAGATTTTCATCAGAAATCCATATATATTTCAAAATTTTAAGAACTTCTATTCTACATCACATATCTTGATAATCATTAAGTATAATCTGGGATATAAACTATCTATTATAAAAATTCTGTTTTGAATTTATCGACAAATTACTGTTTAAATAATACTAATACAAAAATTGTTTTTGGATTATAGAAGATTAGCAAGAAACATTGATGAGCACACCAAACTTAACCAATTATAATTCCGTACTGGCATCAGAAGATGTGCTATATGCCTATATATCTACCAAGTCATCTGACGTAGAGTACCACAATAATAAATCGAGCAGCACCTGTATGAATGCTGTCAAACGGTTTTATTTGTATATGTATTTGGTTAGAAGTTATTGGAGCGTAACTAGAAAAAGGGAAAACGTTAAGTCAATCTAGGGTTTCGGCCTAAGAATTGCAAAATAACGAGTGTCGAAGACATGTCCAGGACCCAAACTCGAACGTCCAACTATCTACGGACGGCACTGACCAAAGACGAAAACCCTCAGGTGGCACTCAGTGTCTCAGTGTCTCCCAACCTCAGGGGGTGTGAGGCGACACAATTTCTTCCAACTCACCAAAATGTCACGCGAAAATCCCATTGGAAACACGACCTTGGCCGTTCAAATCCTCTGGATGCAGTTATCGCGTACCGACGATAGAACTTTACTGGGAGAGCGAAAAATCAACACACAAAATAATAACGATGATAATAATAACAAATATTGATAAATTATGACAATTTATTATAATAATCGAACAGTTCTATCGAAACCGGACGCATACGCGGTCGACGTGACTCACTGCAGTGCGATTTATCGTTTCTAATCGGCCGTTTGACATCGTCGTCATACACATATTTTATACGATATACATTATTATTATTATTATTGTTGTTGTTGTTATCCTGCGACGGTACGCGATGACGGGCGACGAGCTGACAGGACGTCAGTGTTGCGGCGGGCGGACGGCGGCCGATTACGCGATTTCAGTGTGCGAAATGCGAATTGCGAAACGCGAAGTGTTACACAGCGCGCGATATCACTGCTGAGGGGTAGGGCTGGTAGGAGTGCCGACTGCCGAGCAATCGCGGTATAACGCCGATCAAATGTGAACATAATATTATTCAATTTTTCAATTTTATGTCGGTGACGTAATGTTACAAATCTAATCGTCAGATGGCGTTGCGATTAACTACTTGCCCGACACGTCTTGTTACTCTGTCTCACCATTTAAGATATCTAAATCGTGGTCTGTCTATTTATAAAGGTACCGATAGGGGATACATACCCCGATCAGTCATCAGTGATAACACCCGGTTCACAGTTAAAAAAATAATAAACAACTATTAAGATATAAGATATTTCGCCTCCGTGATATCGTTAGTTGTTATTTATTACTTATTAGTTAATAATATTGGTCAATTAAGTTATTTTATGTCCGCATATTCGACATTCATAGTTGTTTTCGTGCCGTCATCGTCCCTGTTCGATATACCCGTGAGCTGTGATATTATTATATGTTTAGGTGATTTCGTATTTTCATATAATTTTCGTGTTTGATATCGGTGTATTGGTTTTACCAGAATTGTTTTTTATTCGAGTTCGAATACTCCGCAGCCGTACGATTGCTGCGGAAAATGGAACTCCAAAACACGTTCTATAGTAAATCCGAATACGTAGAAACGGTAATCTAGCGCTTAAAGGCTTTGTTGATGTATAATATATCTCATACTTTTAACGAAATGTTTACAGACTACTGGCAATAAAGTGAGCCGTCAAGCTCAAATTTATGGCTCTCAAAATATTATTCTGAACGGTAAAGTCATTCTGCAGTCTGGCGTGATGATACGAGGTGATCTAGCTAGCGTTAAAATGGGCCGATACTGTTTTGTGGGCCGAGGTTCAGTTGTAAGGCCACCGTGCAAGAAATTCAGTGGAGGGTAACATCACAGAGTATAATATTATTGATTACTTTAAAAATTAACTAACCAAAAGGGTGGAGAGGCTATTAATATATGATCATCTGTTATAATTTTTAACAACAACCATTTTCATAAATTTTGAAATACAGTAGAAGCCGCTTATTAGAAACACTTTGGGACCAAAGTGAAATGTGTCAATTAAACGATTGTTTCTAATAAGCGATTTGTTTGATTTGTACTATGAAAAAAAAAATATGAAAAATACGCGGAAAATTTATTTATAAATGTATTTATTTAACTATGTACGTGTGTATATGTATATTATTTAAAATATTTATCGATCGAAGTTTGTTTTTTTGCGTCAAGTAACTCCATAACCATATTTTAGAACGTAAGATAAAGTAACGTCCAAAATATAAACGTAACGACAGCAAAGATAAGATTAAATTACATTGGTGATTGGTTATTGCACGCATAACCGGTGTATCTGTTAACTGACCTTCGCCTAATTGTTTCAAATAACCGATGTGATGTTTCAATAATCCGATTTATTTTCAATGTTCTAATATACGGCCGGTCCGTCCTGGTACATTTTGTTTCAATAACCCGATTGTATCAATTATCCGTGTTTCTAATAAGCGGCTTCTACTGTATTTTAATTTTTTTTTTTTTATATTCAAAAAACTATTTAAAATCTAAAAATATTATATAATAGTATTATACATAAAGGTGATAGTAGATAATGATATAAATGGTTTGATGGGTATAAATGGAAAAACTGTTCGTAAATAGCACCTCCTACCTACTACAAGTATATGTTGTTGTTTTTTTAATAAGAGGATTCATCAATATTATCTAATTGGTACGTTAATGTAACGTAGTTTGATTTATTATTTAATATGGGAGAGTTTAGTTTAATGTTACAATTGTTAAGCCCACACGTTTGTCAAGTACAAATTTTGTGTATTTTCATCTGCACAAATGAGGTACATACATTTTATTGTGACATAAAATTTTGCTGTGGTCAGATTTGTATTTTACTATATTACCTATTGCTTATGTAAATCTCTGAAAGTCATTTGTCATTCCTGAAAAATGCATAAATGTGTAGTTAACACATGTGTGTGCTTAACCATTTAGTTAATATTTATTGTAATATTTCGTCAATGGTTTTGATTATAAAGAGATTAAGTAATATAGGTGGAAAAAAGATCATCAGTAACCAATATAAACAAAGTCACATAATTAGTTAATCCTGCATCAAAAAATTCTAAAAATAGTTCAGATAAATATAAATTATCATCATTATAAAAACATTCTATACTTACTTTGTTCATTAATTGTTTACTGTTTCATCCATAATACAATTCATAAATATAACAATAATATTAAAAAATATTTTAATTTTTTTTTTTTTTTAGAAAATTTTTAGTTATTTTAAAGATTTAAAAGTTTGATCCCAATTTTTATGAGATTTCCAGCATTCCAAAAAGTTTCATTGGGTGCTTGAGCACCCAAGCATTCGTTTATATGGTACCTATGTTTGTATGAGTGGTTTGTTTATTAATTTTGTAGCCATTAGCCAGAAAATAACTGGATATTATCCATATTCTTTGAGTGAGATGTGTTGATGTAAGGCAAGTTTTACAGAAGTATAATCAATTTTTTTTTTTTGTATTATTTGTAATTAAACAATATTTTTTAAAAATCATTTTTACAAGTAATAAACAATTTGTATCAATAGACACAATAAAAATATTTGATAGAAGTTTTTTAATGAAAGAGGTCACCCACTAGTGACACTCATGACACTTTCTAGTTTTTGTTGTTAGCATTTAATTTTGTTTAATAATTCACTACACCACTTGCATTTTAGGCGTATTGGAGGATTGCCAGGAATTGTGGGAGTGGCCAGATTTTTAATTAACTGTTTTTTATGATTATTTAAATGGTTTTAAAATCTTTTTATAAAAGATTTTTGCTTTAACTTTTATTGTATTAAGTTTTAAGTCAGTATGTAGTATATGATTAAATACTTAGGAAGAAGCGTTTAATAGTTTTCTGAATGTCAAGTTTTGAAATGTTTGTTTTTCTTGTCATTAGATTTTTCTACATTACCCCAAATGTAAAGACTATAAGTCCATATTGGTTTTAATAGTGTTTTGTACAGAAGTTAAAATACTTTAATTCCAATGGATGTGTATTTATTATTGCATAAAAAAGGTTTGAGCACGTGCAGACAATTATTCAATGCAATATTCTTTAGTTCTAATGTGTTAGTTTTTGATCCAGAGTAAGGCCGGGAATCGTGATGTTTAACTTTTAGAGAGAAGGAAATAAGAATACAATGCCATATAGAAAAATATTACGATAGGGGGTATGTCTGAGAGCAAAGGTGGTGTGAACAGGTTTATTTTGGTTAACTTTTAACCGCCATTTGGTAAACCATTTTTCTATAGCCTTAAAGTGGTGAGTTTGCTAATTTTTTGACGCGACAAATTAAATCTATGTATATTTTATCTAAATAATTTTAATAAAAAAATATAGTTATTTATAAGATTGTCTATTATAATAAGTTCTTATTAAATATCAGTAATTATAAGATGGTTCTGTACTCAATTCAAGTTAAGAACCATACTACTAGTTGATTTGTATGTAAGTAGGTTTTATAACTATACAGTTTGTTGATTCAGAAGGGATAAAAAAGTGGTGCTGCTGCACTTCTGCCTGATAAAAACTAATAATAACTATGTATAGTTCTTAAATGCGGCTCTCTTCATCGTCGTATGCGGTTCGCGGTCTTATTTACAAAAACCAAAATTTTTATTTTTATTGCATACATTTATAAAAAAAAAATGTTTTTATTATTATAATTATTATTTTATAATTTCATATTTCGTAATTTGATATGTTTATTGGATATTAGCTATCTTTATTATTTTTGTGGTATAAATGTAGATATTTTGACTCTTGATTTAATTGCATTAATTTATGTGGCTCGTGTATATAGTCATGTTGGCCACCACTGGTATAGATCCAATAATTTCAATAATTGTGGTAAATTATGAAATATTTAATATTTTTGAAATAAGTTATTTTCAATTCCATGATATTACAACAAGAACAATTAAAATATTGCTCAAATTAAAATGTTTAGAATATATATATTTTTTATTAATATTACTCAAGGTTGTAGATCCATAGTACTTTATTCAATCAGTTTCAATTTTAATTTTATAACAATAGCAGTTAATAAAAAATGATAATATTAATTTGTAATAATATTAAAATGTTTAAAAACATTAATTAAAATTTAAAAACTTTTAAAATTTTACTACCTTACACTACATACACTCAAGACTCAATTATTTACACTTTAATTAAAGATATTTATGCTTGTGTTTCATTGTCACTGAGTATAAACGTGTTATATACCTTGCCATATGACCATTAGCATTACATATCATTTGAGTTGACAATAAGTTAAGGCTAATGTACAAGTATAAAATAAAGCAAATTATTATATGCCATAATATAGTTTACATATTCCTAATCATAATAATATAGTCATTATAGCAATAATATATCTAAAGAGGCTATAGCCCCCCCTCCTATCGGCCATATTCTTATATTGTTTTGAAATATTTAATATTATTAAATATGAAAAATTGTCTTACAAATTTTAGCTATTTAAAATAATTAATACGTCAATGGCAAATCAACATTATTATGTTATCAGAATTTTTGTTTTTAATTTTCAATAACTCAAGTAAAAGTATTTAGCCCTCCCTCCTCTCATAAAAAAATCCTGGCTACGATTCTGCTTCAGAAGAAAAATTACTAATTTAATTCCAACTCCACCTTTAAGTCAATTAATTTATATTATTAATAGTTTATCATGGGATTTATCATGATTTATACACATTAACACATTTAATAATTTAAATTATAGATTTACTTATTTTGCTCTTCAAATTGGAGATCATGTACACATTGGTGAACAAAGTGTCATTCAAGCCGCTATCATTGGATCTTATGTACACATTGGAAAAAATGTTGTTATTGTAAGTATACAACATATCTACAGGATGATTTTTTTATCAAACAACACTCATTATTTCCAAAAGTATTCATGTTTTTGAAAATATTTTTTATATAGTTTTAAATTGTTAAAAAAACAACGTTTTTATAAATAAATTATATTTTTAAATATTTTTTATCCTTATAATTTTTTAAGTTTTTTACTTTTTTGAATGACAACATAGATTTTTAATTTCATATTCCAAAGCAGAATATTTTTTTGAGTATTTTGATACATAAAAATCGAATTTAGGGTGAGTAGTTTATGAGTTATACTTATTTAAAGTTTAGACAAGCGGAGTAGTGGACAAACATTTTGCGGGGTAACCCCGTACCACTCCACTCCGCGCAACTAAACTTTAAATACGTATAACTCATACACTACTCGCCCTAAATTCAATTTTTATGTATCGAAATACTCAGAAAATTATTCTGTTTGGAATATGAAATTAAACATCTATGTTATCATTCAAAAAAGTAAAAAACTTAAAAAAATTATAAGGATAAAAAATATTTAAAAATATAATTTTTTTATAAAAACGTTGTTTTTTTAACAATTTGAAACTGTAAAAAAATATTTTCAAAAACATGAATACTTTTGGAAATAATGAGTGTTGTTTGATAAAAAAATCACCCTGTATATCATTGTATTTTTATTTATTTCATCATTTTTTTTTTTTAGGGTAAAAGATGTATACTTAAAGACTGCTGTATGATTGGAGATAACACAGTACTTGCACCTGATACTGTAGTTCCTTCGTTTACACATTATTCTGGTTCTCCAGGCATGCAAATTGGTCAATTACCTGTTTGTACTCAAGACCTATCAACTGATTATACCAAATCATTTTATGATAATTTTGTTCCGTCTATTGATAATTTATAGGATAAAAAAATATGGTTTATAACAATTCCTTTGATTTAAAATTTATTGTATAAAATAATTTATGTTTTGATAAAATGTAATAATTATCTAATTTTGACATGTTTTACAAGTCTGTTTCTTCTGATCTTTTTCAAAATCTACAAACACCTTAGCTGGTAACATGTGTTCCAGCGACATGTTATTCTCAGCAGGTAATCCCAAACATGCTCTGAGTATGTTTTCAATACATGCTCTTTGGCGAAAGAGAGAATTTATTACTGGAGCTCCTGTAACAGAATAAATAATTATTTCTCTCATAGTTAATAACTTATTAAATATTTACCTTTTGGTACAACAGGAGCTTTAAGTAAGTACGACAGAGCCGTAAATAATGGATGTAAAGGTGTGTAATCTGATTTATCCGATCCAACTTCAATTCTGTTAAAGACATCTGCTAATATAAATAAATCCAATATAAGAGGAGCTGCCAATAACGAATCTTCACACGTGTTATGTATGACTAATGTATTTGTTCCATTCATGAATATTTCTGATGTGTACTCATCCAATGCTCTTTTGGAATCTTTCACATATGGCACATACTTAATAACTACACAGTGATCTGGTGTCTCATTTGGTTTGTAAATAATGTTATTCGATTGAATCATATCATCCACTACATTGCTTTTAGAGATCTCTTTTGAACGGAATTGTTGAGGTGCTGACAAATTATAACCATCATTGTTTCCCAAATGGTTATAGCTTACAATGGATACTGGTTTAATACCAGCAGTCACTAAGAAGTCTACTAGTACAGACTTCAATTTTGTTTGCCCTGATTTGAAATCATCCCCAGCGATATGTACACACCATTTTTCAGCTAATTCTACAACACCTTTCACAAAAGTGTTTGATGGTGATCCATTTATATAAGTACACTGAAATTATGAATAAAAAAAATGTAATTGTTTCTAAGACTAACAAAAAAAAAAAATCTTACTCCTTCTAAAATGGAAGCAACAGCAAATAAAGTAGATGGAGATATTTCTGATTCATTCTTGCAAATTGATCTCAAAAGATTGTCTGATGTATCATTAAGTCCTTCAATTTCTTCACTAAAACGTTCTGTATTTGCAGTCCATATTACAATCACCTGATCTAATTCTTTACATTTCTTAAAATCTCTAATATCTGTTCTAATTTGATCTAATGCTTCTGACTTTTTTTCCATCTTTATTACATTATCTGCTCGAGTTGATTGATTAGCTGCTATGAACTCAGGTATATAAATTGACGGTCTTGGAATAATTTCGGACATTTTTTTCATTAATTTTTTTTGCAAATCAATATCTAACACCTACATTATAAACAATAATTATTTCAAAAACATCAAATTTTAAACACATTTAATAACTAAAATATTACTTCTGATCTTTTCATAGCTTGACCTAGGTCCTTGCATGAAATGTCCCAACCGTCAATCTCTATGTCATTGGGGTTTATCATAGGTACTAAGTTTTTTAATGGTACATAAACATCTTTGCCAGTTGAATCCATACCAACACGTATCGTTGATGATTGTGTTATTGAACCAAACCAATTTGGAGACTTAACGCCTGACTTTGTTTCCCATGTATAGCCATATTTATTTGCAATAATACCTGCCACCAAGGTAGAACCATTATTGCCACCTAAACCAACCAACATTAATCCAGTTTTTGGCACTATTCTCTTTGTTCGAATCTTGAGTTTTGTGATGGTAGGTTTAATCTAAACAAAATAATTTGTATATTATATAAGTAATTTAATTGTTAAACATTTATAAAAAAAAAAAAAAATACCTAACCATCATTATATACAGTAATAATTTTTAACTAGGGGTGATACTAGTAGTATCAAATAGTAATAGGTGGGTAAGTAATTTGAAAAAAAAATAGTTTTTATGTAGGTACCTAGTACCTATTTCATATCTGTTAAAATTACACAATATTCTTTTGAATTTTGTCAATAAATAACAATGACCACCTCAACAACTGTTAATAAATGTGAATGGATACCGCCAATATTTTTGAATATTTAAAAAGTTATAAATTAGGTACCAGAAAATATTAAAATTAAAAACCTATTCAGTAAAATATTAAATAGGTAACTAACTATTAATATTGAGTTAACTATAAAGTAATTTTGTCCAAATTTAAACTTAAAGTGTCAATAAAAAATAATTGTTTTTATAAATTTTTTAGATTTTATAGTTTCAGTATAAACTACTTATGAAGAATCTTGTATAAAATTTTATTTTACAACTTGAATAGGTATAAAAAGAAAAGATTTTATGAATTTTTAATTACAAATTACTAATTAGTTAGCTTTTTTGCGATTTTGAAAAAATTCTAACTTCAAATGCATCTAAAAAAAAATTTTACCTATGTATTTTAAATATTTTTGTATAGATATAAAAAAATACCCTTTTTGAATTTTGTATACAATTTTCAAGAACTTGATTCAGTACCTAAATAATTATTTTTATCAATATTTATAGAAAAAAAATTGAAAATTTTTCATGCCTATAAATAACTCAAAGAGAATTTTAACATTTTTAAATATTATTATTTTTATTTTTTTTTAAATACAATAAAATACCAAAAATTGTTTAAAGAAAAATTTATTATTTTAAGAGTGTATATTGTAGTAAATATAAATAATTAAATATTTTCTTTAAATACTCATAAAAATTGATTTTGTTTTTCATGTATAATAGGACGTCGCACCCGCATGTGTCGTCTCCATCTTACACACATACGGCATAGGCGAAACGTGTTTACGGCTTACACAGTTTGAGTATAACTCGTTCAATTTTGGTTCTAGAGTAAATATACCTATTATAAAATTAAAATATGACAATATTGACAATATTTCGGTGGGCAAGTCGATGAGTTTTTTCCATTATTTCTAATATAACGTTCGTTATAACCGTTTAGAATTAGTTAAAATTTCAAAATGTTTAAATGACCTTTAACTTATTAACATTTTAATTTTCTAAACTCATCGTCTTGCCCTCCGAAATATTGTCATATTTTCATTTTATAATAGGTATATTTACTCTAGAACCAAAATTGAGCGAGTTATACTCAAACTGCGTAAACACGTTTCGCCTATGCCGTATGTGTGTAAGACGGAGACGACACATGTGGGTGCGACGTCCTCATAAGTGTTAAACTAATAAAGAACATTGAAATATTTTTTACGTATAAAAACTAATTTGTCTAAATTTTTAGCTACAAAATAATTTTTGCGATTTTCATAAATTTTCTCAGTCTCTCAGTTCTAACTTTAAGCGCTCATAAAAAAATATATTATAACTATAGATTGTTTAAATTTTTTAATTGATATATTAATAACTCATTTCTATCCAACAAATAATTTTATATTCTATAATAAAATAAAAAAATCAATTTAGTCAAAATATAAATCCGTCTTTTTTTAATTTGTTGATTATTTTTTCTGATTATAAAAATAAGTACTGAGAATTTGACGTTACCAAAGTACCCTACTAACTAGATATAATTTTATATCCAAAAACACTACCGCTATTTTTGAAAATCAAAGCAACTTATCTTGTATTCGTCTACAAAAAAAAAAAAACATAATAAAATCAATACATTAATTATCGCTTTGCTCAAAATTTAAAACGATCGAGTGACTTATGAGGTTTGAATAAATAATATACTGAACATATTCATGCAGATGACTATACCAATGCAAAAAAATGAAATTTATAGTAATTTTACTGGAAACATGATATTGTATATGTATACCAAACACCTCACAAAAAATGCGTAATATACTAGATAATAAATCTTTAGATGGGAATAAAATTAACTGTATCTAAATTCTATAAATTAAACCAAATAAAAACCTAAATAATATGTAATTACAATTTAAAAGTGTCAGATAATTTAATTTTTTTTTTAATTTTTAATCCTTCGTTAGTAATCATAAAACATAAACATAGATTTCATTTCATTTTATTCTGTCATAATAATGATTATAAACTTATAACTTATGGATATTATATAATCATTTATAGGAATATGCAAATAACATTTTAAATCTTTTTTATAATAGCCAATAAGACATATTATAGATGGTGTATCGTGCAGTGGCGTATCCAGGGGGGGGCTTAGGGGGCTTCAGCCCCCCCCATTGGCCGTGTTATGGAGTACATTTTGTAATAATAATAAATCAGTCCCTACTTCCTACTATTTAAATATATCACTAATATATTATGTATATGTTATAAAAAGTATATAATAATGAAATATTACAATTAACAGCTATAAGACTTTATTGAAGCTAGTGATAAGATGTCAAACTTTTATTTACTTTGTTTAGCCCCCCCCATTCGAAAATCCTGGGTACGCCACTGGACTATCGTGTATCGTGTATATACTAACTACTAAACCAATTATAACGGATTATACGTAGGTATTTATGACTAAATTATCGTTACATAGAATTCTCTACTTTTGTAGTAGGTAACTTCCTCCAATGCTACAAATTATGCACGATTGACTCTGTAGGTAGTTTGTAGCCTTGTTTTACTCTAACTAAATATTTTCCCATCAAATGCTGTCCATCACTCTTCCTGTTTTTCATTCACTTTTTTCGAGCTTTTTCCTATACAATTATACTAACACAGTAACACTACATCACCATTGACAAAATTCTAACATCATTCAACATTGTACCTTGTACCAGTTGTACCTCATTCCGTTTATATCTCGTAAAACTTTATAATGAATCACAAAAAAAAAATAAGGGTAATTTTAGTTTCATAGATTTTAAAATAATTATACATAAACAAGTTATTATTTGTATTATAACTTATAAGCCATAACCCTATTAAATTTAATTCGCTATTAATAATTGTATATATAAAATATTTAATAAAGATAAATTATTATTGTTTTATCTTATATTATACATATATATATATATAGAGAGAGAGAGAGAAAGAGAGAGAGAGACTTATTGTGTGGCATTTTAAACAATACATAATTTTCGGGAAATTATTTCCCTAATTACAAACAGATATTATTAAATATAATGGGAAGTATCAAGTGAATAAAGATGATAATAATAAATAAAATTTATTGTTTACCGTTATTTTTTATCATCATTTGTGTGGACACATTATAACATAATGTTTATATTTATATTATTATAAATATAAACATATTATAAGTAGGTACTCTTAAGCGATAATCATGAATTATTATTAAAACTATATACTACAATACCGAAATAGTTAAGTTCTAAATTTTTTATTGATCAATATTAATTTATAAAAACTAACTATTCATCATTCGTATTAACTTTTAAATAATTATGATTTTTTAATATTTATTAAGTAACGAATTGAATTTAAAAAATGTTTTTTTATGTTAATAACGACACAATGACTAGAATAAATTTGTAGTTTTAAATTATACCAATATTTAGGAAGTGCAAGAAACTTTGAGAAATATGCATAAAGCCATAAAACAATAGCTATTTTTTTTATAATAACTTACAGCAATCTTACAAATAACAAAATGTAGAAACGACTAAATTAATTATTGAGAATAAGCGGTTTTCTGGTAGGTCCTATAAATATAAATATAATTATAGGTAATGAAGTACTTAGATCTAATATGATTTATACGAGTATCAGATTATTTGTTAAAAATATTTCAAAACACAAATAATACGCTATAATAGCTTGTAAAACTATTAGCTATTAAACTTATAATGTATATATATTTGTCGAAAGCGAGTATAAGTATATAATAAGTATATCCAGACATACTACATAGCCCAGTATTCAGTAATCCAATATTTTACTTATTTACTTTATGATACTTATTTATAATCAGCAAAATCGCATTTTCGGAAAATATTAAAAATCAATATTAAACAATTTATTTTACTACTTGATGTATCCATTCTAGTTAAACAATAAGAAATAAGAAAATGCATTTGCGTATTTTTCTATTTCGTGTAATGTATTATATTATACGACTATATACGAGGACGAGCTATATTATAAGACTAAAAATTTAAACATAATATACTTACCAGACGCACGCATACATTTATGCATACCTAATAACTAATAAGTAACACTATTCTCAAAATTCTAATGAGGTTTTCTGTTTAAATTTTAATTGTAAATTATGGTTTAACATTGCCAAATGAATGAAAAATTGTAAGAACAACGATCGACTGTTCTTATATAGGTACTATTTCTAACGTAGCCACGTAGGTAATATTAAAGTGAATTAATATCATATTTATTTATTAATATAGTCAGTTCCTATGACAGTTTAGTTATATTATAGCTTGTATATAGGAACATACATTATTCATTCTAAGATATCTAGATGGATAGATCATTCTTTAGCCTGGAGGCTGGAAGTATCTACCTACGAATTTTAAACATTAAAATAGGTACTATAAAAAAAAAAAAAAATTAAACAAACTACTTCAGACTATATGAAAATATTAGTCAAGTTGTTTAAGGTAGGTAATTGTGGAAATATTAAAAAAAGCGGGTAAGTGAGTATCGCTCTGCTATACATTAGGGGGTGGGGTGGACCTCGGACTAGGGTAGGTTAAATTTGAATGCAATGATAGGTATCATTGTATACGAAAAACGATTCTGAACGGAGATAATTTGTCAGTCTAGGATATATTATATTTAAATATTGTCATATATTCTATTTTGAAACAAATAGTATAGTTACTATATTATGTTACTATAGTTACTTTATAATATCTGTTTATTAATAAAAAAAATATTTGGCAACATACACATAATGAGAGTATGAAATTTAATTTAAATTTTGACATATTTCGTATAAATTTGAACTTTAAGCCCTTATAAAAAAAAATTGTGACTAACGATTTTGGATTTTTTTTTATCACTATAAGAAAAACTTATAAGAAACCTTGTATTATATTTTCAAGATTTTCTGGCCACCCAAAAATTTTTTATTGGCATTTGAAGAAAAAAAACTTAGAAAAATCGAAAATTTCAATTGTCTATAAGTAGCTTAAAAATGGTCAAAATATTATGAAAATTTAACTGTAAAGAGATAACCTTTAGAAATTTATAATTCAAATTTAGAGATAATTTCAAGTATTTACAATGATTCGTTTTTGAGTTACAGCAAAATCAAAAAATCGAAAAGTGGTTTTTCGTAAAATTGCCATTTTTCTGTCATTTTTTTTTTGTTTTTCTCGACTCATTTAAAAAATATTGAAAATTTTTAACTTTTGATCCCCCAAAGTTCCAACTAGATTCAATTTCCTATTCAAAGAGGGGCTGAAGTTAAAAATCGGAGCATTATTACTGCCCCAAATGTTGTCGTCAGACACAAAAAAAAAACACACATCATTGTAAAAGCAATACATTCATCACTCCGTTCAGAATCTAAAATGTTATGGTAAAATTATGAATTTCTTCCACTTAAAATTGATTTGTAACCTATCTATATAAACATTATAAACATATTTTTTTAGTGGGTATAGGTATACCTATCTATAGTTACTACGTATAAATCATGATTTTATTCTTTTTGTATAGCGGATGTCTCTAAAATAAATATAATTATAAACAAATATTAAATTTAACAAAAAATAAGTAAAGAAATAAAAGACGTGAATTAAAATAATAGTTGGATGATACCCCGTACTACTATTCAATAATTTTACCGTGTATACTATTGTCTAAGTACTTAGAGTAGATACTAGAGTTTAATACTCGGAACACATATTTGATAGGTAGTATTTAGATGGTGTATTCTGCAGTTTGTTCTTTATAAAAATAGTAAAATAATATTTTAAAAAGTAAATTTTACCACAATCTTATCCTTTTCGCTTATGGCATAGTTGATAGGGTACTCGATGGTGGACTCGATGTATTCTTTGCTGTATTGGACATTCGGGCTTTCCACATGGATGATATTGTCTACGCTTCCCGTACTCTTGTTGCAAGCAGATGTCGACATGATGATTGTGACTACGTTTATTATAGTTAACGTATGTACGTAATACTTCAAATATTTACAACTTTGTAAGGGTATTCCGTATGTGTAGATCCGTTAATCAGTCAGAATTTGATGGGCGTTCGGTAAAGATAGTTATAAAAAACCAATAAGTTATATTATTAAAATATACTACGAGAGTTTATATTTCGTCGAGGGAATGTATCTTGATTGTAAGTCTGGAAGACGACCGGTCTCGGAGTGAGCTGTGACTAGTGACTACGATTCGTCGATTCGTATAGCGACGGCGTTGACAACAGAGAATAATATAAATAATAATAGTAATAATTATATACCATAGCGCGCAACTACTGTTGGTTAGTGTATTGGCTGGTAGGGGTGGTGATTCTGATGAAATATGAAAAATAGTGTACGCCTGCGCCAAAAAAAGCATGAGTTGTACTGTTTGTAGATCGTCTGAAAGTAAGCTTCGCGTCGCCGCCGTCCGCCGGAACGTTATAATACTTTATATACAGAGTGTAACTCACTTAATAACATGTTCACCGCCATTTTCTCTTTTATTTATATCATTATTCAAAATAATTTTTTAATTGAGGGGGGATTTTTAAGTTTATTTTAAATCTTAAAGTTCGTGTGTTGAAATATCCATTTACCACATACTGACATACCTACTTATTTTTTCAAACGTGAATAGCCTTTCTTTTTTCCTGCAAATTTTCAAGCTTATGATAGTTTTATACAAATTAATCTGTACGGATACCAATAAAATTGAAATTTGAACAAGCAGTTTTTGATATTCTGAATTATTAAGCTATATATAAATTTACTAAAAAGGTCATGGGGATGGGGATATTTTAATTTTGATAATAGAAGTTTGTATCGTCACAAAAACTTTTTTAGTGATTAAAGGTACAAATATAATAATAATTATTGGCATAACAATTTTTAAAATTAGGTCTAAGTGTATAGAAAAATTAATAAAACCGGATTTAAATAAATAAAGATTGTAAACTGATAAGATGCTTGGTGAATCACTCTGTATACCTACTCATATTATAGTAAATTATTATTGATTTTATTTGTCCAGGAGACCCACGTACACACCACAAGACAAGTGGCCAGTGATTAAAAATCGATTCACGTTATCGTGCCGCTGAATACAAATAATAATAGTAATCTATTTATTATTAATTATTTTAATACTGGTTTAATTTTGTTTTTTTGTCAATTTAATATTTTTACGACCTACTAATGTAAACTATATTTTTATAATAAATAGTATCAGAGTATTTTTGTGGCTTATTTTTAGTCTCTACACTTGTATAGTTGCATTACCTAAGTATAATTAACTAATTAAAACTTTCTTGTAAATGTAAATATGATTTAGCGATTGTCTCATATTATTATGAATATGATACTAACTATTGTCGGTATTAACTAAATTAATGAAAAATCCCAATAACTATATGACGAACAATGTTGATATTATTTTACTATTATATAACTGCCTTTTAAAATAATTAAATGGCTAAAATCAATAACTATGAACTATTGCAGTGAATCTAACTAATAATAAGTAATAACAATTAATTTTGTAATTAATAATTTATACAATTGTATATCATAATTCTAAAATATTATTATTATAATTGATTTGATTTCTAATACAAATTATTAGATATAAAAAAATATAAAATTTGTTTCTTCTGGGACTCGATTTACCCACAATCTTTTTTTTTACCCTTTGTTAATAAATTGTTATTATATTGGAATGTTTTCCAAAATGTATTTTCATTTTTTCCGTACAATATCTATCTACCAGGGGTACCTGTAAAAATATAAAATAATGATTTATTGTTATTATTGTTATTAACATCTAAAATAGTAAATATTCCTGGCGAATTAAAACAATGTATAATCAATTAATAACGTCCGTAACAAGTGATTGATGATTAGTCGGAAATTCGGCGTGCGGAAAAAAAACCATAAAAATAAAAACCAAATTTTATATTTTGCTATCATATTTTAGATATTCTGTCTGTTGTATAATAAAGAACAAAAATTAATGAGTTAGTTAATAAATCAGAAAATTACAAATAAATATTTTGTCAATAGAATATAAGTATAAACTGTAAATAACTTTATAGGTACTATGTTTTAGGAAAGTATTGTTGGGGTGTGTGTGTGTATATGAGTGTGTATAAAATGCAGTAATATGTCAAAATCACAAAAATTTTCAAGTATTTATATAGTTGAAAAATCATAAAATTTTTTGTCTTAATATCTAATGTTAAAAAATTCAACACTGAGTTTTTCATAAATTTTCCTTCAAATAGCTGTAGGAAAACTCGAAACATCATAATAGGAAAAATTGTATGTGCGTTTGAATTTCAAATGTTTACGAAATTGCGTAACGATGACGATTTATCTTCAAACGAAATTAAATATTTGAAAAATCATAAAATTTTTTGTGTTAATAACTAAGGATTAAAAATACAACACTAAGTTTTCCATAAGTTTTACTTCAAGTAGCTATAGAGAAAACTTGAAGCATCATTATAGGAAAAATTTTAACTGCGTTTGAATTTTAAATTTTTACGAAATAGCGTAACGATAACGATTTATCCTCAAACGATTTTAAATATTTGTTATTATTCAAAAAGTATAAGTCGTAGATACTCGAAAATTTCATCAGTTATTTAGATTGGCATTTTCTTTACATGATTTAATTTTCAAAATATTTCGTTTATTTTAATGCTATTTATAGGCATTTGAAATATTCGTTTTTGTTTATTATTTTTATCTAACCTTCAGATAGAGGTACTATCGTCTACGCCTACGTCAAAACCGTTAAAAAAAAAATGTATCAACTACATATTTGTTTTTAATACACTACAAAATACTATGTATAAAAAATTACAAATTAAATTAAAAAAGTTATGTGAAGATTATAATAAAGGTACCCGTGACATTGAAAATTTTTTAACTGCCATTTCTTATACAATAAGGTATCGATAACTTTTTTATTTATATTTTATTCTACTGACAACTGATAAGATATTTATTTGTAATTTTTTATATAATTTATTAATTAGGTAACTTGTTAATGTGTGACGTGTGTTCTCTATTATACAATGAGGTATCCATAACTTTTACACTACTATATTTTATTCTACTGACAAGATATTTATTTGTAATTTTCTATAATAATAGGAACCTAAAATATGATAGCAAAATATAAAAATTTGGTTTTTAATTTCACGGTTTTTTTTTCCTACAACCGGAAATTCAGACAATATTCTATTGTAAAAAATAATACCAGTTGTACCCATGGGTTGGAAACTACTGGCATAGATAATAATTAAAATAGGAAATATAATCGGCTGTGTGATATTATAATAGTTTAAGAAGATACCCGATGTATTAGCCATTAGGTATAACTAGTAACTACCCCTACCCTACTACCCAAATTAATAAATTAATTCTAATTAATCAATAACAATTTAAGTAATTGGGATATGACTTTTGAGTTTTTGACTTCAATATTGTCACAGTGTGTAGGTATTGGCATTAGTGATAAATTTGCAGGTCAAACATATCGTGTTATTACATAGGTAGGTATTTATAGGTGTGGCACATGTTTGAGAATTTGTAAGTTGCGTGTCATTGCTTTTATCGTTTGTACACTGAAATTAAAAACTTCATAAATGGGTGTGGTACTTGTATTTTTCAAGCCAAAATATCAGGACTTTAGTGCATTGATAAGCTGCGTACAGGGATAATGTCTCGACAAAGTGAATACAAAAGTTGTTTGCCGTTAGATGATGTAAGCGACTAAAACCACGTTTTAATGCGTTCATACTATAAAGCCCATGCTTTAGTTAATATACTCGTATATTACAGCAATATATCTTATAATTTGCACATCAATTTATATGATTTAAAAATTATGCGAATATCCAAAGTTTCTTCTTTAAATAATTAGAAAATCATAGATAGGTACCAAGCTAAGATGGTATGTATAACCAATTAAATATAGCTTTTTGACAAATCGTTTTTTTATAATTAATAACAAAACCATGGATTTATTTATTTTTTGAAATTTGTCAATATTTTGTTTTTCTTACTTTTAAAAAAAATATCTCCTTTGGAGAGATGTTCGCATATTTTTTAAAACACAATTTCATCTCATATCATAAGCTTTTTATAAGGAGATTTCATTTCGTTGATATTTGGCGATAATATAACAAAGGAAAATGAAATACAATAGACATGTATATCAATATACTTATTATTAAAACCATGAAATCATAAGAAATTCAAAATATCCATTTTTTTAGTACTAATCATGTCTGAAACCTTGAGTACGCTTCTGCCAAATTTCTCCATCTATTCCAATTCCTGGTCCATTTATATCAATTCATCGATATCTGAAACATCCTTCTTTATCCTATCTAACCATATGTCTTCCCTTAACCAATTTTTTTGTTGGATTTCTATTTAGGGCATTTCCATTAGCCCATCAAACGTGACTCTCACTCAAAATGATTTGCTTTAAGGAAAAAACTGTTATTTGACTTTTTTTTACTAAATTTTTAAATCATAATTATTTTGTATCTCACATTCTCTATTTTAATTTCGAACAATTTTATGAATTTTCATCAAAACTTTTGTTTCGAAGGTAAGTAATTATTTCTTCGCCCGACTAGCCCCTACACAAGTAGACCATATTATGTCCTACGTGCCTACGTCCGGACGTTCTCATTTCCTATTAGTCGCAGTTAGAAAGTATATCGTTTATTTTTCGTGAATTCGTGTCTCTAGGCAGTACCTACCCTAGTACCGAGCATCTTGTGCATAACAAATTAGTCTTTATTTTCAGTATTTATAACGAGGAATGTATCCGCATGTGTTGTCTTCATCTCAACACACGTACGAATCGTACGATAAAGTAAATTTTCGTTCACCAGTTTCAATAATGTGCTTTTAGTTTTGATATTTTAATTTTTAAGTGAATTATGAGTATTTTCAAATATTTATATTTTTCATACGTACCTATAACTCACTTAAAAATTAAAATATTGTAAAAATCCAACAAGAGAACACAGATAATGTTCTAACCTAAAAGTTTGTTAATAGGTCAATTCACTTTAATATTAAAACTAAAAGCACACTATTGAAATTGATAAACAAAAATGTACTATATCGTACGGGTGCAAGATGGAGACAACACATGCGGTTGCGACGTCCTCTTGAATGAATTTCACTATGCATATTATATTTTATGTTTATGTTAACCCCTAGATATTTTAAGTTATGCAGTGGTTCAAATTAGTACCAAGGGCATCCTTTTAGAACTGCCTTGTTCATCTCGTAGATCATTACTAGATTTACATTTTTGTTTATAACAAGGCTCATTCTATGATGACTAAATTCAATTAATTTCTCTGAGACCTTAACTACTTCATTTTTGGTATATCCAAATATTAAATTTTTATCTGAGTACATAAGCATTATATTTTTGCATTTAGCTCCATTTCATAATTTAGGTACTGGTACAATTCTCAAACCACTCTAATGTAGGTACTCAATTGTCATATATAGAAACAAAAAAGAATAAGAATCACTGCATATAATATAATATTTTACTTAAATAAATCCAACTACCAAGTACTTGAATATTATTAAATAATATCATTATGAATGGATTATTGAGTTATCATAAGAAAATATATGCAGTTTTGTTTTGTGCATTTGACTGAAATGAATGAGATATTATTATTTTTTTTTTCATACATATTGGTGAAATTTGAATAAAATTTTAAAATATTTAAGATTAGCATTAGAATTAAATATGATTTAAAGTACACAAACCAAACATTATTCAAACGTGTACAATTTCAAACAAAATGAGATTTGAATTGTCCATTAATATTAGTTGTAATGTAATGATTGTATCATCTGTAACTTAAACAGTAAAAATATACCAAACAATGTTCTGTACACTATATTAAATTAATTTATTTACAAAAAAATAAAATAATAACAGCAATAGTAATTCATAAAACAATTAAAATAATTATATAATTTGCTTTAAGATGCTAGTAATAAATGATATTACAACAACAACTTCAGATGGTCTTGGTATATTAAAAGCTGAAGAGGCATGGTTAGAATTACCAATATACAATGGCTATCGTGTATGGCATATTATTTTTTTCATCATGACGATCTTCTTCACATTAGGTATATTTTATAATTATAAACAAAATTAAAATTATTTAATAAATAAATAATTTTATAGTGGTGTTTATGTGCTGTTGTGTAAGATTTCGAATTCCCAGGACTAAACAAGAGATAGAAGCTGATTTTATACGTCGTAAAATTGCGACAAAATTTTGCAAACAGTTACGTCTATTGAGTGATACTGAAATGGACAACATGGACCTGTTAAAAGGTATTAATTATAATTAATGTTATACATATATTATGTTAATTTTACATACAAATTACATAGCACTAAAACGACTTCAGTCAGAGCTTGAAGTTCCTAGCAATGAAACAGTAGAGGAGTCTGATGAAGTTCTATCATCAACCAAACTATCTACCACGCCAAGTTTAAAAAAATCTCCAAAATCATCAGATTTTGGTATAAGTGTTAAATTAGTATTGTTATCTTTTACTTAATTTTTTTTAACAAATTTTTAGATTCTTCTGTAGAAAAACTGGATGAAGAACCTGAGAACGTATTGAGTGGTCGTCTAGCAACATTGGTAAACGTTTTGAATGTTATGAAACCCCGCCGTAAACATACAGCTGATGAAATTACACCAAATCTTATAACAGTTTAAAATTATTTACTTTAAATGTGTTAGTTAATAAATAAGTTATTTTTCAAAAATATTAACAATCTTATATACTCATAGTTATAAATTGTATAGTTACATAACACGCATTGATTAAGATGCATGTAAAGGAATTATGGTACATTATAAACAAAGTTGAAAATAATGCCTAGGGCTCGAGAGTTCTAGTAAATACATATTTTGCTAGTAAGTTATAGAACATCAAAAGTAAAAAACAAATTTCTTCCTCACTTTCGGGACATTGTATAAGAAATTTTATTTTACGATTATTATACTTTATTTTTATAAATATTTAAAGTTTTTAGTGCTATTTTGCTAGTTTAGAGTTCTAATTACCATTTATAGGCATATTTTATATAATAAAGGAAATAAACAATAACATACCAATAAAGTATACAAATGTGCAAACAAAAACATGTATTTTGATTTTCAAATAGTAGGTATGTTGTTAGTTGTTAAATGCAATGACATCAGACAATTTTTAAAATTTTTATTAGATGCATTGTACTGAGATAATCAGATTTATTGTATTTACGTTCCAGAAAGAGGCTATTATATTCTATAAAAAAATTTATAGACAATTTTATTTAATATATTTACCAATTTTTAGTTTTATTTGGTTTTTTAAGAGCATATTAAAGCACTAAAATTTACTTTTTTAGTCCTGTAACTTTGAGCCCTGGTAATGACAATTTTAAGTAATAAATTATATAATTATGACTTAAGTGGATCCAAATGGAAATTGATATATATTACATAGACACTGATTTAAATCTTATTAATACATTTATTAAATGCAGGAGACCTAATTATATTAAGTAATTTATTAGGTATCATTAATGAAGTTAAGAATATTCTATAAGTTTTTAACTATGATAAATTCCAAGTGATTTATTTATCAAAAAATAAATACGCTATTTCAACATAGTTATAATCGTATTTATTTAAAATCAATACATTCAAATTGCACTGCCCTACAATTATTTTCATTTTGATTAGTATAATAATTCGCTAATTCATTCATACATCTACAGTGTATAAATTTATAATTATTAATCACAGACATACCTAATCCAAAATCACTAATGAAATATGATTATTTGAACTTTAATGTTGAGACCACTTGATAGATTTAATGTCAATTCCTTCTTGATGCATTTCCCACAATGGACTAAAGTTAAATGTAAATTAAATTTATAATTTATTAAAACCAATTAAGTATATTCATTTGAAAAACTAACCTCATTTCTCGTAGTCGTTGAACATGTTTTATACATTTTTCAGCAGTGTATAAAACTTCATCCACAGTTGTAAAACGCCCAAAACCAAATCTATAAGATGAATGAGTTATAAATACAGAGTAATTAGTATTATAGATTGTAAGCAAATATTTCATACATATGAATTCAGCGGTTTCTGCTTAATGTGAGCATGTTGAGAGAAGCCCTGTTTGCCCACATTAAGCGGTTGCCCATAAAAACCGAAATTAGTAATTGAGATCAGACCATTTTGTCCATATTAACATGTAGACTGTCATGCGTTCGTATAAAAACAATTAGGTATTGATAATTTTTAGACCGCCGGCTGCTGCACCATATCATTTGTAGGAGGTAGAGAACAGCCCGGTCCTATAAAAATGGGATCGGA
The DNA here is from genome assembly GCA_020882235.1 of Schizaphis graminum. NCBI lineage: Eukaryota > Metazoa > Arthropoda > Insecta > Hemiptera > Aphididae > Schizaphis > Schizaphis graminum. The sequence continues at coordinate 94,533,556 of CM037032.1, forward strand.
CCAGACCAAATATTTAAGACAATTTGTTTAACCGGACCAGACCAATTTCTAAAATATATTTTTCAACCCAGACCATTTTTTAACCAAGCTCACAATTTTTTTAATAGCCCGGACCAGCTCAGTTCGGATTTTATATTTAAAAAAAAACCCAACCCGGACCAAGACCATTATAAAATAATATTATTAATCGATAATACATGAATAGTGAAATGGCCGTATTTTATAAATTTATTTCAAAAAATACGAGTATACTATGCTATTAATAAATAATTAGATATAAATTGAAAAAAAAAAATAACCCAGACCAAAAGAACAAAAGACCGGACCGGACCAAACCAGTGATATTAAAAATATATTTATGATTGTACCAAACCTAACCCGGTATATTACTTCTAGGCCCGGAAATGCCTAAACCAAGAATATAAAAGCAAGTGACCGGACCGGACCTAACCTGATGTCGGTCCGGGTTTTTTCCGGTCCGGTCCGGGTTGATCCGGGCCCGGGCTGATCTCTAGTAGGAGGCCATACAGCCGCGGGCTGCCGTAAATTAATTTGGATTTATATTATTAACTTTTCCATGACGCTACAATAATGATCTAGAAAATGCGCTGTGGCGTAGCGGGAATAATTGCAATTTTTTTGATGTATAAAACATAATTTTAACATTTTTTTTTTTTGTAATTTGTAATTTTTTTTTCAAATTCAATAGTATATATACAAATTTATAATGACACTGAAAAATGAACTTGGCGTACAAATAATAAATATTCTTGAGACCGCATGGTAATCATCGTGTTAACCGGTGCCCACATTAGGCGGAATCCACTGTATATGATATAATTTGGGAATATTTCATTTATTTAAACAGTAACTAAAAAAAACTAATAAAATGCAATGTTAAAAAATAAAAATTGAAATTTATAGTAAAATGTAAGCATATAAAATCAAAACTTTAGTAATTACATTGTTTGTTAACTTTAGAATAATGTAATATATTTTCTTCCATTATAAAAAATAACAATAATTAATAATATTCAGAAGACTAAATGTAGAACTGTGGACTAAAGTATTTATATTCAGGGGCATATTTAGGTAGGGGTTTTGGGTTCTGTTGCCCAGAGCGGCAAATTTTTAAAGATTTAGAAGAGTGGCAAATTTTTATTTCATACTTTACATACTGAGTACTGACATCAATCATTAATATTTTTCACAGCAAATTTGTACCATAGAGGTATAGAATAATAGAATACTATAGTATTTATATAATATGGTGTTCTATGATATTAACAGTGTCACCACTGCTAAAAATCTGGTTTCTATTGTTTCGAGTTATATTTATATATATAATTGTATGGCTAAATTAAATAGAAAGATTGTAATACCTAATAGAAGAATGTGCTAAGTCTTCATCAGCTCCAATAGCACGTAATACGTATGAGGGTTCCAAAGATGCAGATGTACATGCACTACCACTTGACAACGCAATGTCTTTGAGGGCCATAAGAAGTGATTCTCCCTCAACAAATGCAAATGATAAATTTAAACAACCTGGATAAGTATGAACAGCATCACCATTACGAATAACTTCTGGGAGACTTTTGGTAATTTTTTCAAGGAGTAAATTTGAAAGTTTTGTCATCCAAGCATGATCATACTAAATAATAAAATATGTAAATATATATATATATGATTATAACATCACAATTTATTATATTAATTTAAATTAATGAATAAATAAATTGTAAATAAACATTTTATTAACCTCCATTTCTTGTTTAGCTATCCTACATGCTTCACCAAATCCTACAACTATTGGTGTTGGAACAGTTCCACTCCTTAATCCTCGTTCTTGACCGCCTCCACTCTGAAGAGGTTCTAAACGTACTCTTGGCTTACGCCGAACAAACAATGCTCCAATACCTTATAATAAGAAAAGATTTTAATATTATTTATAAAATACAAAAACTTAGTTTTTTCAATTTTATACCTTTTGGTCCATATAACTTATGTCCACTTATAGACATAAGATCAATATTTTGATCATTAACATCAACAGTAATCTTTCCAACAGCTTGAGCTGCATCAGTATGAAAAAATACTTTTTTTGACTTGCATAATTTTCCTGTAAAAATAATTAAATTATAAATTTATTTAGCTACCAATTTATTTTTTAGATTGTTTTTACCAATTTCCTTAATTGGCTGTTTTACTCCAATTTCATTATTTACAGCCATGATGGAAACAAGTGCAGTATCAGGTCGAATTGCAGACTCTAATTCTTTAAGAGAAATTATACCCGTTGAACAAACTGGTAAATATGTAATTTCAAAACCTTCACCCTCCAAGGCACGACAAGAATCTAAAACACATTTGTGTTCCTATCCCACGTATAAAATATTAATGTATCAACTAAAATAAAATAAATAAAATGTTGATATACCAACCGTTTGTGTCGTAATAATATGTCGTTTCTTAGCTCCATAAAAATGAGCAATTCCTTTAATTGCTAAATTATTAGATTCTGTTGCTCCAGATGTGAATATAATTTCTTTGGGATTGGCTCCTATCAAGTCTGATATGTGCTAAAAAAAATTTTCAAAATTATGACATAAACACAATAAATTAAAATATATTAATAATAAAATACCTGTCTAGCAGTTTCTACAGCTTCTTCACTTTCCCAACCATACATATGTGTACGGGAATGTGGGTTTCCATAACTGTAGGTCATGTAGGGCATCATAGCATCTAAAACTCTAGGATCCTAAAATAAAAAAAGTATAATATAATAGAAGACTTCTATTAGAAGTTATAATTATGATTATAGAAACATGTATCAAGTTATATATTTTAACAGACATGGGGATTTAAGGAATACTTTTTTCTTTTAGTGTTCTGGTATAAAAATTTTAATTCTTAATTTTTTCTTGGTTTTGTACAAATGATAATCAACGACAGGAGTAAGAACTTTAAATTAACTTTAAATGTTAGAAAGAAAAAATGAGCTATTTTAGGAATGGTTGGTAATTACCTTGTATTATCTGTTATTCAGCATGTATTATGGCAATAAATGTTTAGAATGATTTTTTTTGAACAAATATTGATCATTATTTCAAACTTATTAACGTTTTAAGAAATATTTTTTTAATATTTAAATTACTACTTATACTTTTTTAAGTTTTTACTTAAAATACAAATATAAAATGATTAAGTGATGACAAATAATACATTTTTTGTAAGAATACATAGAAATGAACATGTACTAAATAATTATTTCTGGTTAGTATTCAAATATTATTTCCAAATACATGTTAAAAGTATATATTATATAATGTATACTACCCATGTCTGAAAATATTTTTAAAATAAATAATACTTACCAGAGGGGTTGTGGCTTGTGCATCTAAATACAATGGTTTACCTCTTAAAAATCCCATTCTGGAGGCAAGTTTTGTTTCTAAAAATTTAAAAAAGTTTTATTAAGGCTCTAAGTCAATTATATTGACTTTAAATTTAAACATTTTTAATTTTCATTAAAATGGAATGCGACATCATATTTTAGACTGTAATGTAATTGATTACATTGATAGAGTATCTTATTAAATGACCTTTTGAATTAAAATTATAATTCTTTTATGTCAGAGAAGATATCTATTGTTACACTTACCTTGTTCTGTGGTTTTTTGTGAAAAATATCTGACAAATTTTGATAAATTGTGTATATTGACGTTTCTGCAAGCCATTTTGTCACAGTGCACTAAATACTAATGAAATATAAACCAAACTTAAGTTGTTAATGTGATTTTGTGAGCATGGAATAAAAGTTAAAGGTTTTAAATTTTTGCCTTTGTATTTTGTAGTTTGTAATTCCTAGTTCCTATTTAAAAATATTAACTTCAATCTTGCACGGTATGGTGTTAGCGTTATCCTTATCTCTTATCATACAGTTAGTGTTATCGTTCAGTACGAAGTATGAATACCGGAGTTCGGACTCCGGGGAGGCGGGGAAGCCACTTTACTCTTCAGTAAGTCAGAACCCTAGAACAGAACGTATTATACTACCTGTCCTATTATGCCTATATGCAGAATAATAATATTTAAATGAAATATTATTAATTTAATTATTATGTAATAGTTTAGAACCTTGACAAAAAATACCATCGTTTAAATTTAAAATTAATTTAATTGAATATAGTTAATTTAATATATTTTGGATTATAGTAACAAGTATTCCTATACCTACTTTTAATCAATGGTTGTAGTGGTTCAGTGGTTTTACAAATACCTATACACAAATACGAAGACATCAATACAGTAAAGTAAATTAAATTTATCCTGTGGGTTGTGTTACTGTAAATTAACATGGACAAATTTGCTTATGGATTTAATAATATTAGTTGTACACTAGTAATAAAATATTTTAGAAATTAGGCAATAGACGCTAATAGTTGTACTATAACATCTGTGTTTAGGTATACTGAAAAAGACATGATGATTGGGGTTCAATAATTAAAAAAAAAATATTTTAACATACCTACTTCTCAGCTTTATTTATTGTTTATGGAATATCAAAAGCAGCACTGTCAGGACTTTTTTTACAATTTTATATAATTAACAAAATTATAAAAATATCAGTAAAAACTACAAGTTTTATACAAATCAACCAGTTCTTTTAAAGTCTTACTAATAATATGCTTTCAAGGTTATTAAGGTCTACAAATGTCAAATCATTAAAAAATGTCCGATTTTATACACAATATGACATTAAATGATGAATTTGTTGTTAAATAAGACATTTTTTAACTTAAAGTACCTAAGCCAGAACCGATAGAATACAACTTATTGTGATACTAATATTAGTAAATCATTAAAAGATAAATAGAGAGGGAATCAACCAAAATTAATAGAAAAATGTCAAATAAAATATAGATTGTAAATCTATATTTGTAAAAAGGTTTTAATTAAGTGTTAGTTATATATATTATAAATGAAAAAAAATATTTCAGATTAATCTAGTCTTAATTTTGAATTAGAAAAAATATTATATTAGTTTAGAAATACAGATTGTAATAACAGTGGAACAATAATGACTAACTTAAAATATAATATACCTAGTTTAGGGTGACCATTTTTAAAAAATAAAAAAACGGGACAGTTGCTACCTCCCCCCCCCCAAATGAATATTGTTATTTTACTTTTTTGAGTTAATTAACCTAAATTAAATAATTAATATTTTTTTTATTATCATTAATCAACACAATAATGTTGCATTTAAAAACTAATACAATTTTTTTAAATAATTAGATAGGAAAATTTTCTTTTTATTATTAAACACTACCGCTAATTTAATTACTTATTAGATTCTTGTTTTACGAAAACTGTTATCTGTTATTTATAAATTTGGTTATATAACTATTTTAGATTTGTTTCATAGATCGATCTATTTTAAAAATAGGTATAATGTAATAATTTGTAAAAATGGGACCATCTACTAAAAACGGGACAAAAAGCGTCCCGTTCGAAGTTTGTCGGGACAGCGGGACACGATGATCAAAAAAGGGAAAATCCCGTTTTAAACGGGACGTCTGGTCACCCTAACCTAGTTATTTTTCTAAAATATTCATGTAAATATGTAATATATTTATCTTTATCTTTATCTATTACCATCAAGACCGTACATATGGGGTTGGAAGGTTCAATCCCCCACAACAATATTTTCTGAGTATGGCCTTGTTGTCTTGATTATCACATAGTCCAGTGGTTCCCAATTGGTGGTCCGCGGACCCCCAGGGGTCCGTGAGTTAATATTAGGGGGGCCGTGGTTATGTAGTACTGAAGTGATATTTTTTTTTTATTTTAGTGGAATTATTAAACACGTAATGGTTTGAAATTCCAGGTATTATAAATAAATAGAGTATAATTAAACAAAATTGAAAAGTAAGTAATCACAAATAAGGGGTCCCCCGTCCAATTTAAGTTTTAGCTAGGGGTCCGTGGCTCAATGCTAATTGGGAACCACTGATATAGTCTATATCGGGCATGTCAAATACACAGGCCTCGACTAATTTTTTTGTAGCCCGTGGCTATCAATATTAATAGTAAAAAAAGCGGGTAAGTGGGTATCGCTCTGCTGTATATCAGGGAGTGGGGTGGACCTCGGACTATGGTAGGTTAAATTTGAATCCAATGATAGGTATCATTGTATACAAAAAACGATTCTGAACGGAGATGATTTGTCAGTATAGGATATTATATTACACTTAAATATTGTCATATATTCTATTTTGAAACAAATTCAAACATTTAAGTAAAAGTTTCAAGATCTTACGTCAAGTAATTTTTTAAAAATAACAAAAATAAAAAATTATTTTTTAGTAAAACGTTATTTTACACGTGTATTTTTGATTTCAAATTAAAATTAAAACTTTAAAGACTCGTAAATTTTTTTAAATTGAATAATCATCAAAATTTTTTATAATTATTCTAAGCTTAACTTATGGACAGCAGAGTATTAAATTTTCAATTCTTAGCTTTTGATAGAAAAATATTTATAAATTTTTAACTACCAAATAGTGAAAATATTCACGATTTTGACGAATTTTTGTCAATATTTGAACTTCAAATGCTAATAAAAAAAAATTGTGCCTATGTATTTTTATAATTTGTGAATGAGAGTTAGAACAAGTTATGTGGACCCTTCAATTAAATTTTCAAGTAATTTGTTCCAGCTAAATTTTTTTTATCAACATTTATAAAAAAAAAATAAAAAAAAATTGAAAATTTCAATTGTCTATAAATAGCTCAAAAAAAGTCAAAATGTTTTGAAAATCAAATCACGTAAAGAAAATGGCAATCTTAATAACTGGTAAAATTTTCAAGTATTTACGACTTATACTGTTTGAATAACAACAAATATCAAAAATCGTTTGAGGCTAAACCGTTATTTAACACGATTTTGTAAATATTTAAATATCAAACACTCATAAAAAATTTTTCTCTGAATCCGGTAGAGTTTTTTTTACAGATAATTGAAGAAAAATGGATGGAGAACCTTGTATCAAATTTTCAAAACTTAGTTATAAAAGAAAAAAATTTTACGATTTTTCAACCACAAAATTACTTGCCAATTTTCGCAATTTTGACATATTTCATATAAATTCGAACTTTAAGCACTTATAAAAAAAAATTGTGACTAACGATTTCGGATTTTTTTTTATCACTTTAAGAACAACTTATAAGAATACTTGTTTTAAATTTTCAAGATTTTCTGGTCGGCCAAAAAATTTTTATCGTTATTTTAAAAAAAAATACTAAAAAAAATAAAAAATTTCAATTGTCTATAAATAGTTCATAAAAAATCAAAATTTTTTGAAAATTTAACTGTGTATGGAGAACGCTAATATAAACATTTGGTGAAAATTTCAAGTATTTACATCGATTAGTTTTTGAGTTATACCAAAATAAAAAATTCGATTTTGTCGAAAACTGGTTTTGCGTAAAAAATTTCCTTTTTTCCGTCATTTTTTTAGGGTTTTTCCCGACTCATTTAAAAAATATTGAAAATTTTTAACTTTTGACCCCCCAAAGTACCAACTAGATTCGATTTCCTTCTCAAAGAGGGGCTGAAGTCCAAAATCGAAGCATTTTTACTGCTCCAAATGTTGTCGTCAGACACAAAAAAAAAAAAAAAAAAAACACACATCATTGTAAAATCAATACATTCATCACTCCGTTCAGAATCTAAAATAATAGTAAAATAGGTAAAATATTAATGTTGTGGCACAACTATTTTAGATTCTTAGAGAATTGTATATTTGATATACGTTTTTTTTTTAAATTTTTATGTGTGAATTGCATTGTAAACTATTCAATATATTTGGCCCATTTCATACTTTGAGTTTGACATGCCTCGTCATATAGGGTGTCTTCTCACTGTTAAAAATAGTTTTTAGTTAATTAAGTAAACATTTTTTTTTCAAGAAAGTCTGGAAAGATGATGTTATAATGAGTATTATATAAAAAAAAATAATACATGGATAGTTCACTAACACTTCATTGAAGTAGTCTTCAAGAATATTGTTTATTTTTAAGAATTTCATACTAATTAAGTTATAATACTTTATCAACTGACTTTTGAGAATGAAAAATAAACTGTAAAGTGATATAGAGTGATAGTTGTTATTTTGTTAATTTTCTGAACTAAATTTAGTTCAATATATGGAATTATATGGTTCACATAGTAGGTATTCACTATAATTATTAAATATTATAAATATTATAATGCTATTATAGTATAATATCAAACAAATTTTTATTAAATAATAAAATATTATAAATGTGCAAAAAGTATGAATATAAAAAAAGAATGTATATACTCGTAATAAATGAAATATGAGAAATTTTATAAACATTAAAGGAAAGAAAATTTATAAAATGTAGTTTCAAGTGAACAAATATTATTTGTATAGATGTTAAACAATTATTTAAATTGAGGTAGTATGATCTATAAAATGAACTGTGCCATAAAAATAAATTTCTTATTCAACTATTCAATGGAAGTAGGATTATTAATTCTTTGGCCATTTGGATATTCCATTGTAAGTTGTTCTCTGGCAGCTGCTTTTTGTAACATAGTTTTTGTTTTGTTTAATAAATAGCATTTTTTTTCCAATTGGCTCTTTAAATTTTCATTTTCTGTGAAAACAGCTTCATATTGTGAACGATAATCTTGTAATTGCTGTTCCAATTGAGTGCATTTTTCACTAGCATCCAAATAATAACTTTGTGTAGTCTGAAGTTCACTTTGCAATTTTTCCACATAGCTCTATACATAACAATAATTTAATAAAGGAATATTGTTTTTTTTATTATTGATATTTGTATATTTAGGTAGGTATAGTGTGTTGTAGAATTACTCAAAATATACCCGTTTTAGAAATATTTACATTAGTTTTTCTCAATAAAACTATGAATTAAAATCAAAAAATTGTTGTTTTATATCTGTATAAAGTGAAATTATTTATATTGTTTTAATTTTTAAAAATTCTGTTTTATGGAATTTTTATATCTATACATAGTATTTACATTCTACAATGCAGTGGCGGTTTTGGTTGTATTTTTTTAGTGAGGCGAATCATGTATACCTCCCCCCTATCATAACAAAAATTAAACAGTACGAATGGAATTTAAAAATATAAAAATAGTTATAATATAATTTTAATTATATATTTATATATATATATATATAATGACATTTACAACAACAATTGTTTGTTTATTTTTTTGTTGAACGTGCCGCACTGCCGCAGGGCCCTTAGCCATGGCTGCGGGCTGACTATAATAGTAAATCTATTTTCAGTATGTAGAGGCCTGAGGCGATGACAAAACGTGCCTCACTATGATTATTGCGCATGCGTAATTCTACTTAATTTACCAGTCGCGTGCATTCGCGTACATACGCATGTGTGTGTAATTTGTGTACACAAGTACAAAATCAGAGGCGACGTAAAACGTTGCCTCTCTGACGTCATTGGAAATACGCTGAAACACCGGCGTCCGTTAACGACGTTTACGTACTAATTATTTCGCGCATTTCTTATCGGTTTATAGATATTTTTGATAATATACACGGAATGATAGGTACAATAAAATAATAAATAATAATTCAAATTAAAGTGAAACAAAGCAGCATTTTTTCTCAAATAAAATCATAAATACGTTAAAAATTATAGCGAAATATGTACTATTAGTGAACCAAGAAGTTCACATTTTGATTTTTGAGTATTATTTACCACATAATTTAAGGTGAGGCGCCATTCTAAGAACGCTACTGGGCGGCAACCAAAATTCGTCCGTTCTCGCGCATTCCCACCACTAAACTCTTCAAAACACTGGCCGCCGTCAATGCGAGCCGCCGACACCGTCGCTGCTAGCGTCCTCGTCGTTGCTCCCACTCACCTACGCCACCGGTCGCCGCGTACTGAGTGGGGGAATTTACGGCGGCGACTAGGTGGTAGAGTGGGAGATATTTGGGTACGAAACCGCGAAGCTCGGTCATTTGGATGCGCGAAAGAGTAGCGTTCTTAGAGTGGCCCGACTTTTTTTATAAAATGTAGAGAAAATATCTTCTTTAGTATTTACATAGTGCTACATTTACTCATTTACAACAATTAATAATAGGCACCTTATCATCAATGTTAGTAACTACGCGTTCAAGTGATAAGTTCTTATTTTCCTCTTTTAATTTATCTACAGCAGTTCTTAACATTATTACTAAACGTTCTAGTTTTGCAGTTCGCTTATTATCTGTACTTGGATAATCTGAATCTGAACTTAAGCTGGATACGCCACTCCTAAAATTAATATATTGTTTAATTAAATCATTTTAATACAGTTTCATATATAAACAAACAAATTATCTGTTAATTGTAAACGGTCAACAATTTTTTTTAGTCGAGCATTTTCTTCTTCGAGTGCAGCTTTAGTTTTCAACAATCTACTTTTATTATCCTTTAATGTTTCGACTTCTTTAATTAAAGCATTACTACCACCCTATAACATATAAATAGTCATTTAAATTTTTTATTTCTTGATTATTATTTTTTTTTTTTAATAAAATGTTAATTTACTTTTTGTAATAGTTCCAAGGTTGATATTTTTCTACGAAGTTCGACAACAACTTCAGCTAATGATGTACCACCAGACATCATTTCTTTAGCGGTACGCAAGGTGTATAACTCATTAGATAATCTATCCTTTTCTAAAGTCAACTCTTCAACCAGACTATTTGCCAATGCACTCGATTGTACTGCAGCTAATTGTAATAATGTAACAGTTGGTACTCACTTATAATATTATTATATTAAGGTTATGTTTGTATAATAAAAGTGTTCAGTACACACACTTACAAGTCTTACCTCGTGTTCGTTGTATTTATTTTAATATGCAAGTTATTACATTGGCGACGAAGGATAAATGGTATTGTTTTTATTTCGTTCAATGCGTGTCAATTAATCGTCGGAAGGGTCGAGTTAAATATGGCAAAACAAAAAACAGATATCCGGGTATACGGCAGCATTGGTAGCATGGCTGAGTTCGATGGATCAGAGGAATGGAAGTTGTACGAGGAACGAATATTTTTTAGCCAATGGAATCGAAAAAGAACGCCAAGTACCAGTATTATTGTCAGTAATTGGGAGTAAGTCTTATAAAATTGTAAAAGATTTAAGTGATCCAATCTTACCAAAAGATAGACCATATGATGAAATATGTGATTTATTACGAGGACATTTTACACCTACAGTGTCATTATTCCGTAAAAGGATAGAATTTTACAACCTTAAACAGAAAGAAGAAGAGACAATCGGCATGTGGTTCGGAACTCTTAAAAGTGCTTCAATCGATTGTAAATTTGGTATTAGACTAAATGATGTTATTAAAGATAAGTTTGTGGCAGGCCTTCAACCAGGAAGAGTGCTGGACAGATTATGTGAAGAAGTTCCAGAGGAAAAGACGTTGAAAAACGTAGTAGAGTTGGCATTGAAATATGAAACAACTACAAAGAATGCAACAACGGAATTTCATAAAATGAATGTTCAAGGTTGGAAAGGGAAGCAGTCAAAAGGTTTGCAATTCAACAAGAAGACAGGAAGGTATCAAAAAGGATCAAGTTTCAAGGAAAGGAGTAACACATACAACGAAGCAGCGTGTTATGTTTGTGGTCAGCGCCGTCGTTAGGTTTTGCGAGGCCCTGGCAAAATCTTTAAAACTGACCACAATCACGTTTAATAAATTGTTTACTAATCAATTCAAATTAAATTTTATACTTTTATTTTTACATGTGAATTAAATATTTAAGAATTAATTTCTAATAACTATTAAATATTTTTAGCTTACACTGTTTAGTAACTTATATTACAAATATTGATGAATCAAAAAGAATTACAATTACAAATGATAATATTATGTACTCGTAATTTAAATGTAGGTATTCCTTTATTTATTAGATTTTAAACATATTGTAGTTAACGAAAAATATGGTTAAAAGAGCGAGGCTCCAAAAAACAATGAAAACCGCGAGGCCCTGGCAAATGTCCGATTTGCCGGGTTCACGCGACGGCGCTGTTTGTGGTAAAACTAATCATAAATTTGCAGATTGTAAGTATAAAGAATATATATGTAAATTATGTAATGTAAAAGGGCATTTAGCCAAAGTTTTTAAATCTAAAGTAAAAAAGCCGGTAAGTGAGTATCGCTCTGCTGTACATTAGGGGGTGGGGTGAACCTCGGACTATAAGGTGGGTTAAATTTGAATGCAATGATAGGTATCATTGTATACGAAAAACGATTCTGAACGGAGATGATTTGTCAGTCTAGGATATATTATATTTAAATATTGTCATATATTCTATTTTGAAAAAAATTCAAACATTTAAGTAAAAGTTTCAAGATCTTACGTTTAGTAATTTTTTAAAAATAACAAAAATCGAAAATTATTTAGTAGTAAAACGCTATTTTACACGTGTATTTTTGATTTCAAATTAAAATTAAAACTTTAAACACTCGTAAAATTTTTTTAATTGAATAATCCTCAAACTTTTTTATAAATATTCTAAGCTTAACTTATGGACAGCATAGTATTAAATTTTCAATTCTTAGCTTTTGATAGAAAAATATTTATACATTTTTAACTACCAAAAAGTGAAAATATTCATGATTTTGACGAATTTTTGTCAATATTTGAACTTCAAATGCTAATAAAAAAAAATTGTGCCTATGTATTTTTATAATTTTTGAATGATAATTAGAACAAGTTATGTGGACCCTTCAATTAAATTTTCAAGTAATTTGTCCCAGCTAATTTTTTTTTATCAATATTTATAAAAAAAAAAGCGGGTAAGTGAGTATCGCTCTGCTGTACATTAGGGGGTGGGATGGACCTCGGACTAGGGAAGGTTAAATTTGAATGCAATGATAGGTATCATTGTATACGAAAAACGATTCTGAACGGATATGATTTGTCAGTCTACTGTCTAGGATATATTATACTTAAATATTGTAAATATTCTACTTTGAAACTAATTCAAACATTTAAGTAAAAGTTTCAAGATCTTACGTTTAGTAATTTTTTAAAAATAACAAAAATCGAAAATTATTTATTAGTAAAAAGTTATTTTACACGTATATTTTTGATTTCAAATTAAAATTAAAACTTTAAACACACGTGAAATTTTTTCAATTGAACAATCCTCAAACTTTTTTATAATTATTCTAAGCTTAACTTATGGACAGCATAGTATTAAATTTTCCATTCTTAGCTTTTGATAGAAAAATATTTATAAATTTTTAACTACCAAATAGTGAAAAATATTCATGATTTTGACGAATTTTTGTCAATATTTGAACTTCAAATGCTAATAAAAAAAAATTGTGCCTATGTATTTTTATAATTTTTGAATGAGAGTTAGAACAAGTTATGTGGACCCTTCAATTAAATTTTCAAGTAATTTGTCCCAGCTAAATTTTTTTTATCAACATTTATAAAAAAAAAATAAAAAAAAATTGAAAATTTCAAATGCCTATAAATAGCTCAAAAAAAGTCAAAATGTTTTGAAAATCAAATCACGTAAAGAAAATGGCAATCTAAATAACTGGTAAAATTTTCAAGTATTTACGACTTATACTGTTTGAATAACAACAAATATCAAAAATCGTTTGAGGCTAAACCGTTATTTAACGCGGTTTTGTAAAAATTTAAATTTCAAACACTCATAAAAATTTTTTGTCTTAGTCTGGTAGAGTTTTTTTTACAGATGATTGAAGAAAAATGTATGGAGAACCTTGTATCAAATTTTCAAAACTTAGTTATAAAAGAAAAAAATTTTACGAATTTTCAACCACAAAATTACTTGCCAATTTTCGCAATTTTGACATATTTCGTATAAATTCGAACTTTAAGCACTTATAAAAAAAAATTGTGACTAACGATTTCGGATTTTTTTTTATCACTTTAAGAACAACTTATAAGAAACCTTGTATTAAATTTTCAAAATTTTCTGGCCGGCCAAAAAATTTTTATCGTTATTTAAAAAAAAAATACTAAAAAAAATTAAAAATTTCAATTGTCTATAAATAGCTCGAAAAAAGTCAAAATTCTTTGAAAATTTACCTATGTATGGAGAACGCTAATATAAACATTTGGTGAAAGTTTCAAGTATTTTCATCTATTAGTTTTTGAGTTATAGCAAAATAAAAAATTCGATTTTGTCGAAAACTGGTTGTGCGTAAAAAATCCCGTTTTTCCGTCATTTTTTTTATGTTTTTCCCGACTCATTTAAAAAATATTGAAAAATTTTAACTTTTGACCCCCCAAAGTACCAACTAGATCCGATTTCCTTTTCAAAGAGGGGCTGAAGTCCAAAATCGAAGCATTTTTACTGCTCCAAATGTTGTCGTCAGACACAAAAATAAAAAAAAAAATAAAAAAAAAAAAAAAAAAAAAAAAAAAAAAAAACACACATCATTGTAAAATCAATACATTCATCACTCCGTTCAGAATCTAAAATAAAAAAAAATTGAAAATTTCAATTGTCTATAAATAGCTCAAAAAAAGTCAAAATATTTTGAAAATCAAAACACGTAAAGAAAATGGCAATCTAAATAACTGGTAAAATTTTCAAGTATTTACGACCTATACAGTTTGAATAACAACAAATATCAAAAATCGTTTGAGGCTAAACCGTTATTTAACGCGGTTTTGTAAAAATTTAAATTTCATACACTCATAAAAAATTTTTGTCTGAATCTGGTAGTTTTTTTTATAGATAATTGAAGTAAAATGTATGGAGAACCTTGTATTAAATTTTCAAAACTTAGTTATAAAAGAAAAAAATTTTACGATTTTTCAACCACAAAATTACTTGCAAATTTTCGCAATTTTGACATATTTCGTTTAAATTCGAACTTTAAGCACTTATAAAAAAAAATTGTGACTAACGATTTCGGATTTTTTTTTATCACTTTAAGAACAACTTATAAGAAACCTTGTATTAAATTTTCAAAATTTTCTGGCCGGCCAAAAAATTT
This sequence comes from Schizaphis graminum, assembly GCA_020882235.1. NCBI lineage: Eukaryota > Metazoa > Arthropoda > Insecta > Hemiptera > Aphididae > Schizaphis > Schizaphis graminum. The sequence continues at coordinate 94,548,640 of CM037032.1, forward strand.
TTATCGTTATTTAAAAAAAAAATACTAAAAAAAATTAAAAATTTCAATTGTCTATAAATAGCTCGAAAAAAGTCAAAATTCTTTGAAAATTTACCTATGTATGGAGAACGCTAATATAAACATTTGGTGAAAGTTTCAAGTATTTTCATCTATTAGTTTTTGAGTTATAGCAAAATAAAAAATTCGATTTTGTCGAAAACTGGTTGTGCGTAAAAAATCCCGTTTTTCCGTCATTTTTTTTATGTTTTTCCCGACTCATTTAAAAAATATTGAAAAATTTTAACTTTTGACCCCCCAAAGTACCAACTAGATCCGATTTCCTTTTCAAAGAGGGGCTGAAGTCCAAAATCGAAGCATTTTTACTGCTCCAAATGTTGTCGTCAGACACAAAAATAAAAAAAAAAATAAAAAAAAAAAAAAAAAAACACACATCATTGTAAAATCAATACATTCATCACTCCGTTCAGAATCTAAAATAAAAAAAAATTGAAAATTTCAATTGTCTATAAATAGCTCAAAAAAAGTCAAAATATTTTGAAAATCAAAACACGTAAAGAAAATGGCAATCTAAATAACTGGTAAAATTTTCAAGTATTTACGACCTATACAGTTTGAATAACAACAAATATCAAAAATCGTTTGAGGCTAAACCGTTATTTAACGCGGTTTTGTAAAAATTTAAATTTCATACACTCATAAAAAATTTTTGTCTGAATCTGGTAGTTTTTTTTATAGATAATTGAAGTAAAATGTATGGAGAACCTTGTATTAAATTTTCAAAACTTAGTTATAAAAGAAAAAAATTTTACGATTTTTCAACCACAAAATTACTTGCAAATTTTCGCAATTTTGACATATTTCGTTTAAATTCGAACTTTAAGCACTTATAAAAAAAAATTGTGACTAACGATTTCGGATTTTTTTTTATCACTTTAAGAACAACTTATAAGAAACCTTGTATTAAATTTTCAAAATTTTCTGGCCGGCCAAAAAATTTTTATCGTTATTTAAAAAAAAAATACTAAAAAAAATTAAAAATTTCAATTGTCTATAAATAGCTCGAAAAAAGTCAAAATTCTTTGAAAATTTACCTATGTATGGAGAACGCTAATATAAACATTTGGTGAAAGTTTCAAGTATTTTCATCTATTAGTTTTTGAGTTATAGCAAAATAAAAAATTCGATTTTGTCGAAAACTGGTTGTGCGTAAAAAATCCCGTTTTTTCCGTCATTTTTTTTATGTTTTTCCCGACTCATTTAAAAAATATTGAAAAATTTTAACTTTTGACCCCCCAAAGTACCAACTAGATCCGATTTCCTTTTCAAAGAGGGGCTGAAGTCCAAAATCGAAGCATTTTTACTGCTCCAAATGTTGTCGTCAGACACAAAAATAAAAAAAAAAATAAAAAAAAAAAAAAAAAAAAAAAAAAAAAAACACACATCATTGTAAAATCAATACATTCATCACTCCGTTCAGAATCTAAAATAAAAAAAAATTGAAAATTTCAATTGTCTATAAATAGCTCAAAAAAAGTCAAAATATTTTGAAAATCAAAACACGTAAAGAAAATGGCAATCTAAATAACTGGTAAAATTTTCAAGTATTTACGACCTATACAGTTTGAATAACAACAAATATCAAAAATCGTTTGAGGCTAAACCGTTATTTAACGCGGTTTTGTAAAAATTTAAATTTCATACACTCATAAAAAATTTTTGTCTGAATCTGGTAGTTTTTTTTATAGATAATTGAAGTAAAATGTATGGAGAACCTTGTATTAAATTTTCAAAACTTAGTTATAAAAGAAAAAAATTTTACGATTTTTCAACCACAAAATTACTTGCAAATTTTCGCAATTTTGACATATTTCGTTTAAATTCGAACTTTAAGCACTTATAAAAAAAAATTGTGACTAACGATTTCGGATTTTTTTTTATCACTTTAAGAACAACTTATAAGAAACCTTGTATTAAATTTTCAAAATTTTCTGGCCGGCCAAAAAATTTTTATCGTTATTTAAAAAAAAAATACTAAAAAAAATTAAAAATTTCAATTGTCTATAAATAGCTCGAAAAAAGTCAAAATTCTTTGAAAATTTACCTATGTATGGAGAACGCTAATATAAACATTTGGTGAAAGTTTCAAGTATTTTCATCTATTAGTTTTTGAGTTATAGCAAAATAAAAAATTCGATTTTGTCGAAAACTGGTTGTGCGTAAAAAATCCCGTTTTTCCGTCATTTTTTTTATGTTTTTCCCGACTCATTTAAAAAATATTGAAAAATTTTAACTTTTGACCCCCCAAAGTACCAACTAGATCCGATTTCCTTTTCAAAGAGGGGCTGAAGTCCAAAATCGAAGCATTTTTACTGCTCCAAATGTTGTCGTCAGACACAAAAATAAAAAAAAAAATAAAAAAAAAAAAAAAAAAAAAAAAAAAAAACACACATCATTGTAAAATCAATACATTCATCACTCCGTTCAGAATCTAAAATAAAAAAAAATTGAAAATTTCAATTGTCTATAAATAGCTCAAAAAAAGTCAAAATATTTTGAAAATCAAAACACGTAAAGAAAATGGCAATCTAAATAACTGGTAAAATTTTCAAGTATTTACGACCTATACAGTTTGAATAACAACAAATATCAAAAATCGTTTGAGGCTAAACCGTTATTTAACGCGGTTTTGTAAAAATTTAAATTTCATACACTCATAAAAAATTTTTGTCTGAATCTGGTAGTTTTTTTTATAGATAATTGAAGTAAAATGTATGGAGAACCTTGTATTAAATTTTCAAAACTTAGTTATAAAAGAAAAAAATTTTACGATTTTTCAACCACAAAATTACTTGCAAATTTTCGCAATTTTGACATATTTCGTTTAAATTCGAACTTTAAGCACTTATAAAAAAAAATTGTGACTAACGATTTCGGATTTTTTTTTATCACTTTAAGAACAACTTATAAGAAACCTTGTATTAAATTTTCAAAATTTTCTGGCCGGCCAAAAAATTTTTATCGTTATTTAAAAAAAAAATACTAAAAAAAATTAAAAATTTCAATTGTCTATAAATAGCTCGAAAAAAGTCAAAATTCTTTGAAAATTTACCTATGTATGGAGAACGCTAATATAAACATTTGGTGAAAGTTTCAAGTATTTTCATCTATTAGTTTTTGAGTTATAGCAAAATAAAAAATTCGATTTTGTCGAAAACTGGTTGTGCGTAAAAAATCCCGTTTTTCCGTCATTTTTTTTATGTTTTTCCCGACTCATTTAAAAAATATTGAAAAATTTTAACTTTTGACCCCCCAAAGTACCAACTAGATCCGATTTCCTTTTCAAAGAGGGGCTGAAGTCCAAAATCGAAGCATTTTTACTGCTCCAAATGTTGTCGTCAGACACAAAAATAAAAAAAAAAATAAAAAAAAAAAAAAAAAAAAAAAAAAAAAAAAACACACATCATTGTAAAATCAATACATTCATCACTCCGTTCAGAATCTAAAATAAAAAAAAATTGAAAATTTCAATTGTCTATAAATAGCTCAAAAAAAGTCAAAATATTTTGAAAATCAAAACACGTAAAGAAAATGGCAATCTAAATAACTGGTAAAATTTTCAAGTATTTACGACCTATACAGTTTGAATAACAACAAATATCAAAAATCGTTTGAGGCTAAACCGTTATTTAACGCGGTTTTGTAAAAATTTAAATTTCATACACTCATAAAAAATTTTTGTCTGAATCTGGTAGTTTTTTTTATAGATAATTGAAGTAAAATGTATGGAGAACCTTGTATTAAATTTTCAAAACTTAGTTATAAAAGAAAAAAATTTTACGATTTTTCAACCACAAAATTACTTGCAAATTTTCGCAATTTTGACATATTTCGTTTAAATTCGAACTTTAAGCACTTATAAAAAAAAATTGTGACTAACGATTTCGGATTTTTTTTTATCACTTTAAGAACAACTTATAAGAAACCTTGTATTAAATTTTCAAGATTTTCTGGTCGGCCAAAAAATTTTTATCGTTATTTTAAAAAAAAAAATACTAAAAAAAATTAAAAATTTCAATTGTCTATAAATAGCTCAAAAAAAGTCAAAATTCTTTGAAAATTTAACTGTGTATGGAGAACGCTAACATAAACATTTGGTGAAAATTTCAAGTATTTACATCGATTAGTTTTTGAGTTATACCAAAATAAAAAATTCGATTTTGTCGAAAACGGTTTTGCGTAAAAATTCCCGTTTTAGATTCTGAACGGAGTGATGAATGAATTGATTTTACAATGATGTGTGTTTTTTTTTTTTTTTTTTTTTTTTTTTTTTTTTTTTTTTTTTTTATTTTTGTGTCTGACGACAACATTTGGAGCAGTAAAAATGCTTCGATTTTGGACTTCAGCCCCTCTTTGAAAAGGAAATCGGATCTAGTTGGTACTTTGGGGGGTCAAAAGTTAAAATTTTTCAATATTTTTTAAATGAGTCGGGAAAAACATAAAAATAATGACGGAAAAAACGGGATTTTTTACGCACAACCAGTTTTCGACAAAATCGAATTTTTTATTTTGCTATAACTCAAAAACTAATGGATGAAAATACTTGAAACTTTCACCAAATGTTTATATTAGCGTTCTCCATACATAGGTAAGTTTTCAAAGAATTTTGACTTTTTTCGAGCTATTTATAGACAATTGAAATTTTTAATTTTTTTTAGTATTTTTTTTTTAAATAACGATAAAAATTTTTTGGCCGGCCAGAAAATTTTGAAAATTTAATACAAGGTTTCTTATAAGTTGTTCTTAAAGTGATAAAAAAAAATCCGAAATCGTTAGTCACAATTTTTTTTTATAAGTGCTTAAAGTTCGAATTTATACGAAATATGTCAAAATTGCGAAAATTGGCAAGTAATTTTGTGGTTGAAAATTCGTAAAATTTTTTACTTTTATAACTAAGTTTTGAAAATTTGATACAAGGTTCTCCATACATTTTTCTTCAATTATCTGTAAAAAAAACTCTACCAGACTAAGACAAAAAATTTTTATGAGTGTTTGAAATTTAAATTTTTACAAAACCGCGTTAAATAACGGTTTAGCCTCAAACGATTTTTGATATTTGTTGTTATTCAAACAGTATAAGTCGTAAATACATGAAAATTTTACCAGTTATTTAGATTGCCATTTTCTTTACGTGATTTGATTTTCAAAACATTTTGACTTTTTTTTAGCTATTTATAGACAATTGAAATTTTCAAATTTTTTTTATTTTTTTTTTATAAATGTTGATAAAAAAAATTTAGGTGGGACAAATTACTTGAAAATTTAATTGAAGGGTCCACATAACTTGTTCTAACTCTCATTCAAAAATTATAAAAATACATAGGCACAATTTTTTTTTATTAGCATTTGAAGTTCAAATATTGACAAAAATTCGTCAAAATCATGAATATTTTTCACTATTTGGTAGTTAAAAATTTATAAATATTTTTCTATCAAAAGCTAAGAATTGAAAATTTAATACTATGCTGTCCATAAGTTAAGCTTAGAATAATTATAAAAAAGTTTGAGGATTGTTCAATTTAAAAAATTTTGCGAGTGTTTAAAGTTTTAATTTTAATTTGAAATTAAAAATACACGTGTAAAATAACTTTTTACTAATAAATAATTTTCAATTTTTGTTATTTTTAAAAAATTACTAAACGTAAGATCTTGAAACTTTTATTTAAATGTTTGAATTAGTTTCAAAGTAAAATATATTACAATATTTAAGTATTATATATCCTAGACTGACAAATCATCTCCGTTCAGAATCGTTTTTCGTATACAATGATACCTATCATTGCATTCAAATTTAACCTAGCCTAGTCCGAGGTCCACCCCACCCCCTAATGTACAGCAGAGCGATACTCACTTACCCGCTTTTTTCTGTCATTTTTTTAAGGTTTTTCCCGACTCATTTAAAAAATATTGAAAATTTTTAACTTTTGACCCCCCAAAGTACCAACTAGATCCGATTTCCTTTTCAAAGAGGGGCTGAAGTCAAAAATCGAAGCATTTTTACTGCCCCAAATGTTGTCGACAGACACAAAAAAAAACAAAAAAAAAAAAAAACACACATCATTGTAAAATCAATACATTCATCACTCCGTTCAGAATCTAAAATAATAAGGCTAATAATTTTATTGAGCAAGTAAAAGATAGCTTAGATGATAAGGTAGACTATATTAATATGTTTAATTTAGGTGATAATAACTGTACTAAAGCATTCACAATTAAATTATTGGTTAATGAAGTGTGGTTGGAAATGGAATTAGATACAGGAGCAGGAGTGTCTGTGTTACCTGAAAGTGTTTATAAGGATAAGTTTTGGAAATGTGAATTAAAGCCAACATTAATTAGATTAAAAACATATGATGGAGCTATAATTAAACCAATTGGTGAAGTGGAATTAATAGTTTGTTATAAATCCATAAAAAAAAATTGTATCTTTATTGTTGTTAAGAGTGACAATAAACCGTTAATTGGGCGTGATATAATGAAAGAATTTAATATTGGTATTTATAAATTAGATAGTAGGAAGTCAACTATTGAAGAAAGTAAATTTAATGAGTTGCTAGAAGAACATATTAGGACTTAAAGGTACTATGAATTTTCTTGATGATGTAATAGTTACAGGACGTTTAGATGAGGAACATACAAAGAATTTGAAGGATGTGCTAGTAAGATTAGAACATGCAGGATTTAAAGTTAATTTAAATAAGTGTAGTTTTTTTCAAAAAGAAATTTGTTATTTGGGACATATAATTAATGAGGAAGGTTTAAAAAAAGATCCAGCTAAGGTAGAAGCTATTGTTAAGGCATCCAGGCCCCTAGATATACATGGTGTTAGAGCATTTGTTGGAATGATAAATTATTATGGTAGATTTATAAATAATGTGTCTAGTTTATTAGAACCAATGTATAGGTTGTTAAAAAAAGGACAAACATTTAAGTGGACAGATAAATGTGAAGTAGCTTTTAACAAAGCAAAAAAAAATGGTGGTGTCAGAAAATGTGTTAATATATTATGACCCATTATTGGAGTTGAGACTGAATTGCGATGCTTCAAATATTGGTATAGGTGCAGTGTTATCTAGTATATTACCTGATGGAACAGAAAGACCTATCACATTTATTTCCAAAATCTTAAGTGATGCAGAACGCAACTATTCAGTTGTAGTAAAGGAAGCTTTAGCTATTTATTGGGCAGTTAAAAAGTTAAGTCAATATTTGCTAGGTAGACATTTTAAACTAGTAACTGATCATAAGCCACTGTTGGCAATTTTTGGAGAGAAGACAGGAATTCCAATTATGACAGCAGGGAAGCTACAAAGGTGAGTATTGTTTTTAACTGGATTTGATTATGAGATTATTCATATTAAAGGCAGTACCAATAGTGTAGCTGATGTTTTGTCAAGACTTCCACTGGCAAGCAAAGGAGAAGAAGACAATGAGGAGTATCTAAAATTTATTGAGCGTTCATGTCCTATAGATGCTTGCTGTGTAAGAGTGGAAATTAAAAAAGATAGTATTTTGAGTAAAGTTTTAAACTTTGTTACAGAAGGATTTCCAACTGAAGTAGTGGATAAAGATATGATACCGTGTGGTCATTCCAAGTACCTTGCGGGAAGAGCTGTTGAAAGAGTTACATAGTACACAAATGGGCAGTGCTAAGATGAAAAGCTTAGCTAGGTCTTATTTTTGGTGGCCTAACATTGATCAGGATATTGAGCATTATGTTAAGAAATGTGTTATGTGTTTAGAAGTAAGGTCAAATCCACCCTTAGCTAAATTAGTGAAGTGGCCAGAAAGCTGTGGTGTGTTTGATAGAGTTCATATTGACTTTTTAGGCCCAGTGAATGGTAAGATGTTTTTTATATTGACAGATTCGTTTTCTAAGTGGCCAGAAATTTGTGAAATGAACAGAACAGATTCAAAATCGATGATAGACAAATTAAGAGAGATTTTTGCTAGATTTGGTCTTCCAAATAAAATAGTTTCAGACAATGGTCCACAATTCACATCCATAGAATATAAGAATTTTTGTAGCCATAATGGTATTAAGATGGTTACATCTCCACCATTTCATCCCTCAACTAATGGTGTGGCAGAGAATGCAGTGAAAACTTTTAAGTCATGTTTACTCAAATTAATTAAAAGCAATAAAAGTAATATGTCAATCAGTGCAATTATTAGTAGATATTTATTCAATTTTATTAATATTTATATTTATTCACTTACAACCTAACCTTGGGTGACTGGTGAATGTCCATCAACTATAGTTTTTGGTAGGAAAATTAAAACAAGATTTGGTTTGCTTAAAGATTATGGAGGAAGGAATAAAGTGCAGGAAAAGTATTTTAAAGGAAAAAGAGAATTAAGTTTTGAAGAAGGAGAAATATGCTATGCAAGAGATTATACAAACCCGAATAAAAGAGCTTGGAAGAAAGGTATAGTAGAGGAAGTCATGGGTAAGAGAATTTATTTAATAAGAATTCTAGAGGAAAATATTGTTTGGAAACGACATTTAGATCAGTTAATTAAAGCTGTAGATTTTTATGTAGAACCAGAGCAAGAGTCAGAAAATATTAAAAATGATGTTTGTACTACAGTGGAGGAAGATATACATACAATTATGAATACTGCAAAAGAGATACATACAAATGTAACTACAGAGCTATTAAGAAACACTGATATTACTGAGAATGGTATTGTTAATGATGAACTAGCGTTAAGTAATGAAAGTGGGAGCAATATTATGAGTAGAAATACAAACAGACCAAGACTGAGGAAGTTATTAAAAAAACCAATTAAATTGAATTTATAAAATGTTGTTATATTAATATTAAAGTAAAACATTGTTTTATTCCTTAAGTTATATATATATATATATATATATATGTATATATACAAATTTTTTATATGTAGTAACTTAGTGTTTACTGTTGTATTTGTATTAATTATATTTTATATTAATTATATTATATTATTTTAATTATAATTATTTTATATATTATATTTACTTTATATTTTATAATTATATTTGTATTATGTAAGTATTAACTTAGGGGAGAGCAATGTAATAATGTAACAGTTGGTACTCACTTATAATATTATTATATTAAGGTTATGTTTGTATAATAAAAGTGTTCAGTATACACACTTACAAGTCTTACCTCGTGTTCGTTGTATTTATTTTAATATGCAAGTTATTACACTAATCATAAATAGTTTTATTCGAATAATTTACTTAATTTATAATAATTACAATGTATAATGTATTTACCATTAGCCAATTTAAGTTTTAGCTCTAAAGCATTTCTATCTTTTTCCATTCGCAATAAATTATCTCTTAGTCTTTGATTATTCAAACGAAGTGAATCACATTCTTTAGTCATATCTAATAATTGATTTTGTAACCTTTCATTTGTTACTTGGCGTCGTTTATTCATCTCCCACTTACCAACTTGTTCATCTGACTAAAAAAAAAGTTAAGACAAAGTGATTCATGTTCAAAATTTTTTTTTAAACTAATCAATTCATAATAATCATAATTCATAAAATTATTGTCTAAATGGCAAACAAAGTATTTATGATTTATCCATTTTAAATGTATAGATATAATTATAATTTGTCTTTTATATCTCATTCCCTTTATCTTGATACTAACAAAAAATAGGAAATATATTTTTTAAAACAGAGTACTTATATTAAATTAATATTTGTTATTATTTAAAAACCTTTAATTTCCGAAGCATTTTGCTTTGTTCATCTTTTTTTTTATAATCATCAAGCTGTATTTCTAATGTTTTAATTTTTTTTAGTAGTGCTTCTTCTTTAACAACTGACATAGCTTCATCTCGTTTTCCTCCAGTAGGGGGCCTATAAAAGAAAATCCATTAAATATTTGTATGATAAAATTACTTAATACATTTTCATACCTGTAAATTAATTGCTGCCTCAATTTCTGTATTTCTGATTTATCTTCTTTTTCACGTCTTTCATAATCATTTATTTTCTTTTTCATTTTTTCTAGTTCAGCTCTCAGTCGGTCTCTTTGAGCTGGTAGAGTATCTCTTCTATTTTGAAATCCCATTATTATTTCGTTAAGTCTAACAATTTCAGCATCCTTTTCTTTTGAGTCGTCTTCAGATTTCATTTGTTCCATTTCTTTAAGTCTTCTTTCAGCTACACCACTCCAGTGTTCTTTTTCAGAATTTGCTTGATTAAGATCGTCATCAGCTTGTTTGATTCTATCCTCCAGATCAGTTATCCGTATCATATATTGATTTACAACTGATTTAATGTTATTTGAGTGAATAGGAGATGAAATATCTTTTTGTGATCTTTAAAATTTTAAAATAGTTTAATTTACATATATTTATACATATTTTTCACCTACTATAAACCAGCAATTATCTTATACAATTTAAATATAAATATTTAATATTCACTTTTGATTAAATATATAAATATTTTAGTTATTAAATGGTATTTTACTATTTTTAGAAATAATCATTGGTTTGTAGCATAATATAATTCATAACAATATATAAATTGTATAGTAATAGAACAAAAGTGGTATAGGTATTCTTCTTCTTTGCTTCCAACTTTATGGGATTAATTAATCTTGTTTTACACCTCCATAGGGTTCTGTCCTCTAGTTTTCTCTTTACTCTCACTCCACCTATGTTTGCATCATATTCTATTCTGTCAATTCATCTTTTCTTTGGTCTTCCTTACACTTTTTTTGCTTTTACATTCATTTTCATAGGAATTATCACTGCTTCCAAGTGGTGCTCTTCTTACTATGACCTAACTATTTCAACTTATTCTCCTACATTTTTCTTACAATTGGTACTACTTCAATACAACATATAATTCTAATTATTTAATTTCTTATTCTATTTTCCTAAGTCACTTTATGAATCCATTTTAGCATTTTCATCTCTGCTACAATTACTATTTACTGTTGTATTATCCATTGCCAAAAACGACTAGCCATAACTAGTACCGACTAATATAACTACTTTATAAAATCTACCTTTTAATATCAATGGCATCTTTTTGTCACACAAAATACTTGAAACTTCTTTTCACTTTGTCCATTCACACATGTTTGATCTTATCCTAAAAATCCTAAAAATCACCATTCTTTTATACAAACAATCAAACAAGTATTTAAACTTAATACAGCTTACTATCCTCATTCCTCATATGCCTTGCCCGATCATAATATTTTAGTAATAGACTAAGGAGAACAGGTAAGAGATTGACACTAAGCCCTGTTACACCTACTTACATAAATTATTTACCATACACATTATACACTCTTTAATCCCATTATTACCTCTTTTTACATATCCTTTATTATTTTCACGGTTTCATAATATGCACCTTCCCTATTTCTTTCTTTCTTAATGTGACATTAATGTCCACAACAAAGAGCTATATTCAAATAAATAATAAAACTTGCTTTTCTCTAATACTAAAATTGTGTGCTTCAACATTTTTTTGTAATTCAATTATTTCCTTTGTATGATCTTCTCTACATTCTTTTAATAACTCTTGAAGTCTATTTATAGTTTCTTCTTTTTGACTAATAATTGTTTCTAAGCTTTCTATTGTGGCCAATAAAGCAGGATTCTGAGTATCAGCTTCAGGGATATCATTAGATGCTAATTCAACAGTCAATTTTCTAATATGGTCATCTTTTTCAAATATTTCTTTTTCTAGACAAGCTTTGACATCTTCTAGTTCTGTCAAGGTTGTTTGAAGTTTTTTTATAGTTAAATTATTACTTTCTTTTTCAATAATAATATTGTTATTTGCCTATATATAATAATTATTTTATTTATCAAGTATTATATAATTATATACAATTTATTAAAAATAAATTATTTCTACTTACAATTGTTAATTGTTTATTAAGATCTTCTAATTTCCCTTCTAATGTCCTAAAACTACTTTCTGATTGGACGCTAATTTGTTTATCTAATGTTTTTGGTTTTGATTTTGCATCATTAGAAAATTCCTGAATTCCCCACGATAGATAGTTATGCATACAATCAGAATCCATTCGCACGATTTCTTTCTCGAGACTTTCAATAAAACAGTCTTGCTTTTCAATGCGTTCTAAGAAAAGTTGATTTTTTTTTTGTAAATCATTACATGTTAATTGAACTTTAAGCTCCTGAAATTATTTTGAATTATTCACTATATTCAATTAATTTTATTATTTTGATTACTTTTAATTGGAGTTCTGTGTACTTTGAACGATAATCTTCAGTAGTCTTTGTTGGAATAAAGACTATTTCATTTATATCATTTGGCTTATTGTCACATACCCACTTTCTATAAGTTATTGTTAATGCTTCCTCTAGTTTTTGTTTGTGATGAACCCATATTTGTTCAGACACTAAAGGTACAGTTCCATGGTAACGTCTTTGTAGCTCAAAAATTATCTTTTCTAATCGCCTATAAAATAATATTTATTATTATAGATTATAAATACTATGATTTTACCTACAAATTAAGTTTTCATTAATTCTATTAACTTACGATATTTTTGTTCTATAATGTAGAGTTATTGATTCATGTTGCTCTAAAATTCTATCATTTTTACATTCTAAGCTAGCGATATTTGCTTGTTGATCTTGTATTATAGTTTTAAGTTTCATTTCTTCAACAGAAGCTGCCATAAGATTGACTTCATGATTTGCAATTTCACGCATTAATTTGTCTGTAATTATTGCATTAATATTTTTTGAAAATAAATTATGCAAGTAATTATAAAATAGGTCTTACCTATTGTTGCTTTTTCGTCACTCAAAGCTTGAAGTTCTATGACACGTCTTTGTAATACATCGTGTTGATGGTCTAATCGTTTGTGATGTTGCTCAAGGTCATGTACTTGATTCTGAGCTATTTCTAGTATTCTCAATAATCTAGTTTTTTCTCCAATAGCTTCTTCCTAAAACCATACAAATATTGCAATATATATAAATAAAAATAATTAATGTCATAATTAAAATTATATAACATAAAGAATACTTTAAATTTACTTACTAAACTGTTATGGGCATCTTTTAATTGGTCACACATTTTAGAATATTCTGATTCATCTACCATATTAACTGTTGTTTCACGTAACCGCACTTCTTCAGTTTGGCATTGTAAATTTGCTTCAAACATAGCACATAGATTTTGCTCGAGGCTTTTACATCTAGATTCCATTTCTTCCATTTGATCTTAAAAGTACACAAAATTCATGAATTTTACATTTTGAAAAAATAATTTTACAAATTTTTCTATCCCGTAAAGTTTATGGCATAAACCAGCAGTTTTCAATCTTTTTAACCATGCAGCACACTTCATCTCCTACAACATTTTTGCGGCACACCAATCCATATAATATATTAATATGTGAAGCATATTTTATATATATACCTATATATACATATAAATACATACTACTAAAGCTATTAATAGATTTTTCCCAGCACACTGGTTGAAAACTACTGGCATAAACTATAAAAATATAATAAAAATATTAATGACCTTTTAAAAGTGAATACATTTTTTCTGAATGCTCTGCCCTTTGATTAGAAATGATATTTTCTGCCTTTATGGAAGTCAGTTCATCATATGTTCCATAAAAATTAGCTACTTCTATCACAAAATGTAACCGTTGATCTTTTAAGAGAGTAACTTCGGTCATTAACCTTTCTAATGATAATTTTAATGTATCCTCCTAGGATAAAATTTATTTTATACTGTTGAAACTTATTGAAACTATTATAGAACTACATATATATTATATTAGTGTATATTTAATCAATTATACTACTTAAACAATTATTTAATAAGTATTTAGTTGCCATTATTTTCATGTCCTCACTCCTCTTGGCTCTTATGTAATAATATATAAATAATAGCTTAGTAGGAATTTAAAACTATTCATTACAACTAATCATTAGTTTATTCATAAATTATGTACCTTAAACAACACTAAATGCAATATTTCTCTATGTTTAGCAGTTAAAACTTCAAAATCATTTTTCAATATTTTATATTCCCCAATGTCTACTAAATTTTTCATTTGATCATTCAATTTTGTTAGTTCATTTTTTTGCTTTTCCTGGGATAATTGAAAAAATAAAATATTAGATGTTAATTTATAGATAGGGTAAGTAGGTATTTTTTCTTGTGTACTTGAATTTCTAATAAATTCTCCATTTCTTTGCTATAAGTTGCTTTCAATGTCCATACTTCTTCAATAGCTTTTTGTTTTTCTTTCTTTAAAATTTGTTCCTCTTCGAGACAACATTGATACATTCGTTTAATCACTTGTAATTCTTCGGTTAATCCTGTAACTCTAATAATAAAATGTATAAATATAATATCAAATAAAGATTATTATTGATACATTTCTATAGGCATTTTATAAATGTATTACTTTATAACATTATAAGAAAGCTGGCGTTTAATCTGATCTGGATCTTCAAGCATTGTTTTCCATGATTTTTCTAATTCAAGAAAACGTTCTCTCAAATCACTTTCCTTATTACGAGTTATTTTTAGTTCTAGTTCTAATTTGTCTACTAACGATTTTATTTTCTGTTTTTCATTATCATATTCATCATTAACTAATTTCATTTCATCTTGTAGCTGTTGAAATTTATTTTGGAATGATTTTACTTCTTCTTCTAGTTGAGTAGATTTTTTTTGCTCAATCTGCAACTATATAGTAATTTTAAACAAAGCTAATTTACAATCAAAATATTTTACTTCTTTGAGATTTTCTGAAAGTTCATCTCCTTTTATTTCTTCTAATACATTATTTTTCTTTTGTTTTTCTTCTTCTTTCTGCGTATTGATAAGTTCTTGTTTGGTTGCAGTTAGTGCATCACTATACATAATAATTATAATGTGACAATAGTTAGTAAAATATTTAGTAAAATTAAATTGATTAAAAATTACTGTAAAAAATGAATTTGGTGTCTTAGATTTGAGTTTGCACCCTCCAAATTATTGATTCGAGCCAATAATCGCATGCCAGGTTGATACCATCCAGCTACATGTCTAGCATCCATAGCTTCTAAAAGTCTCTCTAAGCTTTGGCATTCAATTCGTACAACACTTAACCCTAAGTTTAATCATTATATACCATTATAATATAAATACATAGCTAATTTTCCAATAAGAAATTGTATATACATTAGATATAATATGAGTTTAGACAGTTAATTCCAATAAACTTATTTATTTAATTATTATTAAACTTTTAAATGATTGCTTAAATAAAATATTAATATAGCACAGAACATAATAATATATATAGGTATTTAAATATCATATTTAAAAACGGAATTTATTATTTTTTTGTAGATATTAGTAATTATTATTTAAATAAATAAATAATAGTTAATTAGTAGTTTTACCATCTTGGTTGTGTATACTATCGAGTATTTCATGCATTCCCTTTCTAAGTGATTCATTTTCTTCGATTAATTCTTTAACATTATCTTCAAGTTCAGATCCAATATCTGTTTCTTGCTTGGAAATTTCAGATTTATTGGGAATTTGACCTTTATCATCTTCTCCGTCTGAACTTATATATTTAACAGACTCAGTAGATTTATTTAAACTACGATTCTGAAATGCATTTAAGTTAAAATAATATTTTATTTTCGTAAAAGGTAACAAAATATACTTTTAATTTTAGATTAACAATAACTTCCTTGCATTCATCTAGTTCTTTTTGCAACATAGTTATTTTCGTTTGTGCTTCTTTGTGCCTAGCCATCATGCCTTTTGGTCTCACAACATCATCAACTGGCAAACCCAATTTTTCCTTCATGGCTAAGTTATCTTGCTCTAATAGATCAGCTTCTTGGTGAAGTAGATTGCTTGAATCTATAAGTTCTTTTATTTGATTATCTCGTACAGCTAGTTCTTGTTTCAGTTTTTTTATCTGTTCTGTAGCTTCTTCCAAACCGTATTCACCAGATTCAAATTCACGAATACGTATTATTAATTTGCTTATCTATTAAAATATAATTTTTTTTTTATGTATTGAAAAAATTAAAACATAATTAAAATAACCTTACGAAATATACGAGTAAATCTTTTTTTTTATAATTGAAAAATTGATTATTTTCTTTACTAGGTTCTATAAATTGTATCTACCAAAATGCTATAATAATATATTAGTATCAAGATGATTCAACAGCTATGTTCACTACTACTTTTTTTTTTTTTTTTATAATTTTTTAATATAAGTTCTGATTTATAAAAGTTTTTTAGTATAATTAAAGACCGTAATTTTAATTATTTAGGTTTTTATACAATTATATTTTATGAATTATCTTGTTGTGGTGATTCAAATATTAATTTTTCCAATTGAAAATTAATCCTTTTTACTGTTAAACTATTAAACAGATGATTATTTTGAAAATGTTTATGTATCTAGATCAATATTTGATCGAGTAGTTTTCAAGTTATTAGGTACAATGTATACATTAAAGATAAATTAGTCGTTGAAAATGGTTATACAAAAATATAATACTTATAAAGAATTGGATATTTGGATAGGTATTATAGTATTTATTAAATTCGAATAATTTTTACAAATTATAAAATAAATAAATTATTATTAATTACTGACGCGTTTAAATCATCGTAGTTCTTACATATCTGCAAGCACCTCTTTTCCATTCGCAATTGGGCACGCGCCCAGGGCCCCGCGACCAACCAATAATCAATATTTATTACCAGGGTTCGGGACTTAAAGCATTTGCTTACTTTTATGGATTAATGTAGCAAAAAGCTATGGAAGTGAATGTCATGACTCATGATGTTACAACATGCTCAATTATGAAATTTGAAAGTGCTTTTATGATCAGTTTTTCTACTTTTTCTAATTTTTTTAGAAATCCCTCCGAAAATCTATAAACAATAAGGCAAAATGCCTCGAAACTCGAAAGTGAAGTTTGATTTTTTTTATGATATAAAGATTTATTTATTTTTTTGATTTTTTAGTAAGAAACATTTCCTTATCATTTTGTTTTAATTTTTTTGCTGTCTATAATTACCTATATTATTTTTAGCACAGTTACAAATTATGTCTAGTGCCTACTTTATCATGTAAAAAAAATGTGTTTTTTTTTTTTATTAAATATTTTTACTCAAATTTAAGTTTTTTAAATGCTTATTTGAGTGCTTATAGTGATGTTTTAAAGCACTTAAAAAAGTGCTTATTTTAATGATTTTAAGTGCTATAAGTCCCGAGGGCCGGCCTGTTTATTTCCGATAAATAAACTTATTTCGAGAAAAATCAAAAGATAATCGCTAATAGTAATAATTAGGGCATGGATTTATATGGATTTGTATTGTATATTGTATTTAAACAGTATAAAAAGTAGCTAGATAAGCTATAAGATTAAATTACAGTTAATAGATCTAAAATACAAAGTTATTATACAGCATATTTTTGTATTTTAAAATTTTTATTTGCATATAGACAGTTTTTAAATACATAATATGTACCTAATATTTTGATTGTATTAATTAAATAATGTTTTTATAGTTATATTTACAGTTATTACAATTGGCTTTTGGTATGTATTTATTTTCATATAACCACATATCGAATTTATAAAAAGAGAAATATTTTCGTTATTGCTTTTTCAGATTAAAATTATAAAATGCGATATCAGTCATCACCATTGAAAATTTATCATAATATAAAATAATTTTATGTACATACATTAAAAATAATAAAATCAGATTTTTTAGCATACTTTTTAGTTATATACATATTTCTACAAAATAAGGGCATAAATCAGTCTGGCGATTACGCTCACCGTGAACACACGCATTTCGCTTGCTCCGTTATCTATATTATATAATTATGTAATTATCCTATAGGGTGTTCGTTTTCAACGCTCACAATATTATGCCTCGCTCGCATTCCAAGCGTATATTATCTATCGCATCAATTTCTCCTCTTCGCGAGGGGAAAAAGCCTAAAAAATGTTTCACCTCACCTAATAAGTTCGCTGTGCTTGCCTCTAGTGACTTCAGTGATGACGCCGTTTTTGATACGGAATCACTCACCCGCGCAGACTCCGTCGAAAATCCACCTCACTCCACGGTCCGTAGCGAGCCTATGGCACCGCCTATCTACATCAGTGACATAGCGAATTTCTCAGCATTTAAGGATAAATTAATTAAGATCACCGGCCCCAAAGGATTTACGTGTAAGTCTACTTCCTCTCATCTTATCGTCCGACCTAATGGCGTTCAAAACTTCAACGACATAATTACCTATCTGAAGGAAACCAACGCAAGTTTTCATTCCTTTCGCCCTAGATGTTTGCGTCCATACAGAATTGTCATCCGAAATCTACACCATACCACCCTTAGTGGGGACATTTCTGCCGCATTGTCGGAAGAAGGGTACTCAGTGAAGCGTATCCACAATCTAAAAAAAAATAATCGTCCGCTTCCAATATTTTTTGTTGACCTCGATCATAATGTAAATAACAACCAAATCTATAACATCAAGTCATTACTTAACACTAAAATAGTAATAGAAAAACCAAACAAAACCACACGCGGTCCGCCGCAATGTTTCAATTGTCAGAATTTTGGTCACACGGTTAACTACTGTCGTCACCCACCTCGCTGCGTTAAATGTAGTGAGGCTCATAGTTCAGGTAGCTGTACTAAGGATCGTTCCAGTCCAGCCAAATGCGTTCATTGCTCCGGGGATCACACGGCCAATTTCAGGGGCTGTCCAGCTTTCAAGAAAGCTATTAAAAAAAAAATAAGACCTTCTAAATCACCTGCAACCAAAGTTCCGGAGTCGCAACCTTTTTCCAGACCAAAATCCTATGCTGAAGCCACCCAGACCCAAGATGTTCCTAATGAAAATCTTTCCGTTACTCTATCCAATTTTATTATTAACCTTAACTCCCTAATCAGCCCACTAATTCCTCTCCTCTCTTCAGTTCTTGATGCACTAATCTCTAAAGTTAACTTATCTCCATAGTTATTTCCGTATTTTTCCCTATATTATAACTTATATCTATTCTGTTGTATATTTATTTTAATCGTTGAGCCATCATAGTTTTTACTAGAGGCTAATAAAAATAAAAAAAAAAAAAAAAAAAAAAAAGGGCATAAATGCATATTTTTAAGGTTTTTAGAGCATATAAACCTATAGTAATAATAATAATAATAGGTAATAATAATAAAAAAAAATTTAAGTTAAATTAATCTAGAATTTTTTCTTATCTACTACCCACCATATTTACCTGTTTTAATAAAATATAACTGTCCAAATCATAAGGATTCCATTATACCACTACCTAGTGCCTTAAAAAGTTAGAGACGGCCCTACATATCTTTCAAACCCATTTTTGTGGATTTATATCTTATAGTGCATAAAGTTAAACAACTCAAAACTTACTAAATATATAAATATCACTATTATTATTAGCCTTTAGGTATTAACTTTGGATGGTGTGGGTGGAAGTAGGTACATTTATTAATAACAATTTTAAAACTTTATACAATCATACACCACCGTCAAAAACGGGGAATAGTAAGTTCCTACACGAGAGTAGCAGGTAAACAATTACATATGTTAGTTCCTACACAGGCATATGTAAGTTCCTACAGGGTAAAAACCAGGTACCTATGTTAGTTCCTACACGGCGGAAAAAGGTACATATGTAAGTGTACCTATATGTGTATATATGTGTAAATATGTATACTTACATTCGCCCTCAAAAACTCTTAAACTCGATTACAGACATTTTAAAGACGATAGTATAGACAAAACGCATTTACATAAAATCGTTCTTAACGATTTTTAAGTAATCTCACAGTAAAATCACGTATTATATCAAAATTATAGAGAATACTACTTTTAATAGTTTGACATATTGGCTTTATATTTTATTATTATTTGATTTTATATTCGACTTTAAAAATTAAAATGTTGTATATTTAAATGATTTGTTTTGTTACATTATTTAGACGAATAGATAATAAAATATAAAACCCTCAAAAATATTATTTTCAATAATTTTTGTAATATGTTTTGTCTATATTTTGCTCACATCCTAGTAATTGACGTAATTCAGACTATTCAAAGAGAAAAAAAGAATAATGCACAAACAATCGCTTAAAAGAAAAATCAGAGGGGCGAGTATGCTTGGTGGATTACTTTATAATATAAAGTTAAATTATTTAAAAATTTAATAAAATAAAATAATTATTATATAAAGTAAACTTTATATAATAATAACATATTAAAATATAATTGCTTTATAATAATGATCAGACTTTCGTGCAAATATGTAGATGTAGCATATATTTAAAAAAATCAACAATATAATTTTAATTTTTTTATTAGGTGCATAAAATTGGCGTTCTTAATTATATTTAATTTTACTTGTTCTGCTTTCTCAGTAGCATCTTCTTCTGCTTTTTGACATTTGTCTAAACCCAATTCTAACTGCTCTTGAGTTTCAGATAATTTCTTTCGCAAATCTTTTAATTCAGGAGATTCTTTACTTTTAATAAGTCTATAAATATTATAATAAATTAAATTAAATTAATATACTTAACTTTTAAGTAATATTTAAATATTGTACAGTTCATTATATAATTTTTTCTGTTGTTCAAGTGCAGCTGCACTCCGGTTGATATCATTAGTAGCTTGATAGACTTGTTTTTGAAATTCCACTATTTGGTCTTCCTGCCTGGCTACTGTCTAAAATAATAATTGTTATCACTTCGTGTTTATAGAAATATTAGTACATATAAGTAATTCAATAATACCTAAGTACTAAGTAATATACGTGAAAAATATTTATCGGAAATTAGAATGACTATCATTATGACGTACTACAGAAATACATAATATAGCTGCATAAAATATATGTTTAATATAAGCAAGGATTATACCTAATCAGTAATCAGTAATAACCTAATATGGCTAATATAATATATGATTTCTATTCTATGGTGGGAATATCAATATTAAAATATGATCACTCTAATGGCCTAATGTCAGATTTTATAAACAATTGCTTAATTTAAATAAATATGAGCTTAATTATGATTTAAATATGATTTATTTATTAGCCCATCATGATTTGTCCATAACATTTTACTTAACCATTAAATTAATCATTTTTCATGCAATTCTGCATAGGTGTATAAATAATTATATTTATACATTTATGTATTGTAGATAAACATTATGGATAATTTTTGTAAAATAATCATACTTCTTGAAGTTTTGCTAAATATGTATTTTGATTTTCAATTGAATCCGTTGATCCTATCCGTGATTTATAATTCAAAATCTCGTCATCTTTTCTTGACAATAATTCCTAAAATATTTTTTTTAATGATTTTACTTTAGTAAACAATATATCTTTGTTTATGTGATTTGTATATTTACCATTAATTGTTTTATTCTAGATTCTAGCTCTTCGCCTAATTCATCAATTTGCTCTTCACATTTTTCTTTTTCAGCTACTAGTTCCGAAATTTGACTACGCAGACCCTTATCGTTCAGTTCTAATATTTTAATTCTATCTACGAAATCATTTTTTGAATTACATAATTATTAATCATAATTCATAATACATCAATACTTGTGGTAATAATATATTCAGTGGTTGTTAAATTATTTTTTATGATTAATGGGACCATGAGACTATGTTAGGATGGGTTATTTTTTATTTTTATTCTACGCAGTGGCGTAGCCAGGATTTTTTTTAGGGGGGGGTTTTTTTTAGTAATAAAATAAAATAAATCTACAACCGTATTGAAATAATAAAATAATTGAATGATAATGATTATTATCACCAGTGCAGTCGATAACGTGAATAGAGCATAACAGAATACATTTCACCACGAATAAATGATTGTATTTTTATGTTATAAAAATTATATTTTTGATAAAAATACGGCCGAAGGGGGGGGGGTTTCAACCCCCAAAACCCCCCCCTGGTTACGCCACTGATTCTACGTATGATTTTTTTAGAATTTAAATCATTAACTGACAAGATTTCGGTGGTCAAACAACAATAAAGTAGGTAGATTATGTAAAAATATTTAAAAATAATTAATGAATACATGTATTTATTTATGTATAGCATTTATTTTACAAAAAAAAAAAACATAAAGATAATTATTTTTAATAAATTATAATTAAACATTTATTTCAAATGAAATATAAATAAAAGTTATCTAGCAAAAAAAAATTAGCTAAAAATATACTACCATCCATAATGTACATTGTACAACGTCCTCTTAAATTTGATAAAACATAAATCACCTTAAAAAAATATAATAAGGAATAACATCCCTCTCCTCATATTTGGCGACTCCTGAATATATTATATTATTTATCTATTATTTATTAGGACAGTATAATAACAATAATAAACCTGTGTACTCATCCTGTAAACATTTCATATTTCCAAATTCAGCACTTAATGTATTTAAATGTTGCGTAGCATTTTTAAGTTCATCTCTTGTGCTTGTTAATAGTTGTTTTAACATTCGATTTTCCTTTTCTGATTCCTAAATTCATGAATTATTTTCAGTATAGTAGAACCAGGCTAGGTTACGTAATACGTATATATAGTGGCAATTATAATATATTATAATTGCTACAGTCTGCAGGACCGCCAGGACCATAATGCCAACCCTCTGGGTGTGTCACTTACTTTTGTAAAATTAATAATGATATAGATACCTCGATGTCGTTAAGTAATTGTGTGATATGTTGGTTTTTTTGTCTAACAGATTCTGTTAAGTCTCTAAACCTTTCAGCCATTGTCAAGTTATCTTCAATAGGTTGATCGTCTAGCTGTCGCCCAGAAATATCATCTTGTACAGCATCAAGTTCTCGACGAAGAAAATCTCTTTCATTTTCGACTTTTGACAATTGTGCAGATATCTATAACAAATAGATTATTAAAGAGGTAAGTAAGTGGTCAAGTGGATATTACTTTGCTGTACATATTAGTTATCGAATTGGTCACTATTATTGGTGTGTTATATTTGAATTAAATGATATTATATCATTGTACATATGAAAAACGATTCCGAGCAGAAACGGTCTGTTGCTTAATTAGAAAATCATTAAGTAAATTTCATGATGTTTGTTTTTTTTCTTTTTGATATACCTAGTTATATATTAGTTATGAAAGTTATTGATTTTACTTTTAGTAAATAAAGTTTGATATTTTTTTTCTTGGATAATGTAGTATTTAATTATTATAGTAATACTATACATTTCTACCATATTATAAAAATTTATAATTCAAAATTTAATTTTATCTTTCAGTGAATACTGTAAAACAGAAAAAATAGAATCATAATATAGTTATATTATATGTAAAATGTAAGAGTTTAAAATTTCAACGAGTAATTATATTTTTAAGCTATACAAGATATCCCGTGAGGATTTACTCATTGCGATATCTCCTGAAATAATGGAGATATCATAAATTTGGTTTTTTTAATAAGATTCACAGGGACAAGAACTACAAATATTTTGTGTTTTAATTTATTTAATGTTTTGGTAAAAAAGTTGAAAAAAATATATTTTTTATTTAATTATTTTCAAAAAAAAATTAAAGATAGCCATTTTGTAGTTCATTTTTCTGAAAATATTGACGTTTCAACATTTTAATTTCATTAAAATCCTGATTTTTAATATTTTTTCTAACATGGTAGAATGATACCAATTTCGTATTAATAATCCCCAGTTTTTTTGAAACTAGATAAAAATATTAAAAATCAGGAGATTAATGAAAATTGATTGAAGATTTAGAAAAATGAACACTACTAAATGGCTCTCTTCAAATTTTTTTTAAATAATTAAATAAAAAAAATTTTTTACATCAAAATGTTAAAATATATTAAAACATAAAATATTTGTAGTTCTAGTCAGCTGTATAACTTTTTAAAAACCAGAATTATGATAACTCCATTATTTCAGATGTATTTTTCGAAATTTTCACGAATTTTGTCAAAATTCTAAATTTAAATGCTTATAAAATATTGAGGTTATACATTTTTTATATTTTTTAATTGAGAAATTAACTAATTAGTAGGAACCTTGCATTACATTTTCAAAAGTTTTTACCCATTATACCATTTTTATTGACATTTACAAAAAAAAAAAAAAAACTAAAAAAAATATAGGTAAAATTGCAATAATTGTCTATCAATTGCTCAAAATATAACATATAAATACCTGATGAAAATTTGACTTATAATAAAATCAAAAATCGATTTAGTTAAAATCTGATTTAGTATTAACATTTTCGTTTTTCCATAGTCAGTTTTTTCCCGATTATAAAATAAATTATTGGAAATTTTTAATTTTGACCTTCACAAAATACAAACTAAATCCAATTTTCTATCAAAAATTACTTTCAAAGTTTAAAATTGAAGCATTTTATTAACAACTTATCATGTAGGTAAAAACAAAAAAAATAACCATGTACCTATCGGCTATTATTTTGAAATCAATTACATTCATCAATCCGCTCAGAATTTAAAATCATTGAGATTTTATTTTAACTTTACATTTTATAAAATAAATGTATAATTTATCAATATTTTACGACCTTATCCAGTTCTTTAACTTTAAA
The DNA here is from genome assembly GCA_020882235.1 of Schizaphis graminum. Taxonomy (NCBI): domain Eukaryota; kingdom Metazoa; phylum Arthropoda; class Insecta; order Hemiptera; family Aphididae; genus Schizaphis; species Schizaphis graminum. Next base: position 94,573,374 of record CM037032.1, read on the forward strand.
ATCAACTTCTTGTTTTTGTTGTTGAAGATCCGATGATAAACGTTCATTTTCTAGTTCAAGTCTTGTCAATTCCTTCCGGATTACTTCGGTTTCTAGATATAAAGTTTATATAAATTAAAATAAATATAAAATCAATATTAACTAATTTATTTTTATTACAATTGAATTATTAATTACAATTTTTAATAAACCGTTTGAATATTATAAATAGGTAGTTACAAATACCCTGCAAGATTAGTAGATATTACCTATATATTATATTAATATTAATGACTTAATGTAACAAATTATTTGAAATGAATAACTAACACGAACGTTTTGAAATTTGAACTATGCATAAACATAAATATTAGAACACTATAATAAATGGTTTAATTTGTTACAGTGCTTACACATAATTATTTTTTATTACTTGTAGAATATTAAGCAATATTTTTGAAAAAGAAACTTGAATACAATTATACTATAGGTACTTGGTAGCATTACTGGTAAAAAAATAAGTACCTATTGTATAATATTTATTGTTTACAATGAGAGCTTCAATAAATCGAAGGATTACATTATTAGAGCTACTCGATATACGTATACCCATAGGCGCAAATAGGGGGGCACTTAGGGGGTATTAGCACTCCGATTTCAAAAGTAGCACCCTCAAATATTTTTTTTTATATTATTGCAATCAGTAACTATTCAACGCTATACCCAGAAAATGAAGATATTAAGCACCCTTAGTTTTTTTTTATTGAAATTGCGCCTATGCGTATAGGTACCTAAACTTTATTAAATATTAACAATATACCCTTTATATAATAATATAGATTATTAGTTACCTATTTTATTTTACATTTACATAGGATTATCAGCGGGAATTCAGTAAGCAATTAAATTGTTTTGAGGGGTATTATAAATTATCAATAATAATTCATCACTTACGATCATTTTGTGATAAATCATCCACGTTAATAGTTCTAGATTCTTCCTCATTTTTCAATCTTCTCGCTTCTTCTTCTCCTTGTTTAGTGGCCAAATCTTCGATTTCAGTCATCAATGAATCGACCTTTATATTTTTAAATCAAGTATAATATACTAAATGTTCAACGCATTTCAAACCTATCTATACGTAGTTTTGTATTTGTCTTACTTGTTCTCCTTTATACATTAATATTCGCCGAAAAATTAAAAACATGTTTTCACATTGTTTACGATCCAACTCGAAATCCAGTTGATCGCATTCGGTTACTGTAACTTCATCATACCAGTGTTCCAGATCTTGTTCGTTCATATCATCTACAGAGACTGCTAACATTTTACTTAGCTCTAATTGAACCATTTTTGTGTTTTTACTTAGATTACCTAACTGCTATTATACTGTTATTTATATGCATATATTATTAAACGTAATCTTATAAGGTAGAAAAATAGATTTTTATTTTCATGTTTTAAGGAATCTGGTACATAACAAAAAAAACCAACAACAATAAATTAATTGTTATGATTTTAGAGTTGCCTTAGCAACACGTTATAATACTCTAGATATTGTTACAACTTACAATGTGTATGTGCGTACCGCATACGCAACCATAAATATCCGATAAATAAACAATACGTTGTTTACAAAGGCTTATAATTCATAAAAGTTCTATGCGATATAATCTGTCATTTGTTTATTTTATACCGTAGGAAGATCCGAAGATTAGCCTTTTTTCAAAAAAACTAGGCTCTTTGCGGCGAGATTGTTCGTTTAGAAACTACTTATTATTTTTCTAATCGGCAGGCTGTTTTTCAGGCTTACTGCAGATAAGTTAACAGTAGAATAGTGAAAAACAAAATTATTCTACAGTAGGTACTTTTATTTTAATTTATTACTAGTACAAAAAAAAAAATAATAACTAAAGAATTATTATGTGTAATAACTATGTAAATACCTATTGTGCTTATTTAATGAAGCTGTATAATATTATTGTATAGTTTTTGACTATTGTACAAAGTTAATTTTACTAATTTATTTTTAAAATATATTACTAATGTCACTAAATAACTAAAAAAAAAAGAAAATATATAAATATATTTATGTATTACTTATTGTTAAATATGTTTTTACGAGGTATTTTGAGCGAAATAATACACTATTTTTCCGACAAGCACATCTATTTGTTATGCACTATGTCAATCCAGATCTAAATCCAATGATAAACATTAAGTAGTTCATTTACAAGCACGCAAAAAGCCTTAAGCTGGCTGTTTCGTTTTTGTTTTATCGATTGCAAAATAGGTATATATAAATTTATATAACAGTCAAAAACTGTGGCCAAATAACTGACTCCTGCAGTATGGATTCTGTTCCAGAATTGCGAAACAGTTATGGTTATGCTTATGACTTATATAAGTGATATAAAACAGACATTTAACATAATGGTATATAGTTTATTTAATTAACAATTTACTTAACAAATGATTAATAAATGTCTATGAAGGTGGCGACATGAGCATATCGGTTTCATGTAATTCTCTTGCTTTGAATCGAAGTAAATCATTGTCGATGTCAATTGCTTGTAGATCCTTATCGAACGTCGCTGATGATTGAAATGAATTATAAGAGCATAGACTGGTCCAATCTGGCTGAGGAAGAAGGCTAGAAGAGTTTCCGAATATTGGATTATCTGAAAAATAATGAAAAAAATATGCTTTGAAATACATTTATACAATACTATATATTGTTTATACTTATTAATTATTATACAATATAATAAATATACTAGTCATCACTCATCATGTTTTGAAGTAAAAACGTGTTTCGATCTTCAAAAATTCAACATAGGATGAGGTAGTTTCTAATGTTTTATGATAACAAATTTGATCTAGTAAGAAATATATACTAAGAATTTTTAATTATAGAATACAAATTAGCAGTATAACAACCCAATATTAATTTTCAACAAAAACAATATAATTTTTTTTTGTAATTGACAAAAATAGAACTAAATAGCTTTGATAGATACTCTATCAAAGTACTCTTAAGTATAACCGAATCAGATTAGCATTGTCAAGACGACAAGACATAAAAAAAGCTTATAATATTAAAATTAATTTTAAGCTATACGTATATAATATATACCATAATATTCATAAGTCATAACCCATTTACACCATTTTACAATACAGTCAATATGTCGCATTTAGTTTTTAAGTATAACACGCAAAATTAGTTAAATCTATAATATCGATTGAATTTAAGAATAAATACTCATAATCATCCAATTATCCATATAAATGATGCAATATCGCCAATATCTGATGAACTATATCTTAAGAAACCTATTCTACCAATCTTCTTCACCCAGACGACCAGAATCATTTTTCGTATAAGTACAATAATTATTAATGATTTATCATTGAATTCAAATTTAATATAACTATATAACCATTATAAGTAATGCAGAAGTAAACCCCCTCCCCCTTATACCAAATAATTGGCCCTACTTATTACTTATTCGTTAGATTGCTTAAATATTTCTACGACCTGTCGATGTCTAAATGCGTAGGTAATACGGACAACTTTATACGACTTTTTATATTAGTATCTACTGATGGCTACTATTATTAAAATATGTAATTAGGTTTAGGTCAAACATTCAATGGTAATAATGGCAATATATAAATGGAAATTCAAATGAATGAATTTCTACGTAAAAAAAGGCTTTTAATAATATTAAAAATAAATAGTTTCATAATTATTACCTTTTAACAGCATTTTTCGAAATATAACAAAAATGATAGGTTTATTATTGTAGTTTCTGCAACTGCCTATACCTAATATTATACTGCAGCATTTTATTATTGTATAATATTATGTATATATTATATGTACATATATATAAACCGTACATGAGTATATATTATATGGTCAAGCTATCATGCAGGAAAAATTAGTTTTAAGATTTAATTATTAATTTCTAACCTGTTAAACAAGAGCTTATAATTGGTTCGTTTTGGTTCTGATGTTGGGAAACCAAAGTTTTTTCCTGCTTCCGCCATTTGGCTCTACGATTTTGAAACCATACCTATAAATTATTTGGACAACATTTGTTTAAACATTTTAAATTGATTGCGGACGGTATACCTACTGAATACCAATACACGGAAGTCCGGATTAAAGAACTATTATTGGTCCTCAGAGTTCTTAGATACTTTGTAGACTCCTTTCAACTCTCAAACTTTAACATTTCTTATTTCTAATATTAATTACCTATTCATTATAATAATTTAGTAGTTATAATTTATAAAGTATTAAAAATTACCACGCAGTAGGTTCTAAATTTTATAACTTAACCATACGTGATTCAATTTGTGTTCCAATAAATGGGAACAATTCCCGTTTTCAATAATTTAAAAATGTACCATCAAATATCAAATTATTATTTATTTATAATTTAGTAAATTTTTATGATATGAATATTTTTATTTTTTAAATTTCTTTTTAAATGCGTGTACATTAAAAATTTATTTTGTAGATAGAAATAAGCCTTGGTATTCCATGTGCCCGTGCCCCCTTCCACCCTTAATCCGGACTTGGTATATGAATAATATCGATATTACCTGCACCCTAGCTTCAGTCAAGTCGATTCGCATTGCCAGTTCTTCGCGAAAAAATACGTCAGGGTAATGTGTTTTCTGAAATGAATTTTCTAATTCTTCTAGTTGGAAATTTGTAAACGTCGTTCTGAAAACAAATATCCAAATTTAACATACATTAGCTACGACGATTCGTCATAGTATTTTGTTACATTCATATTAAAAGTAATAATAATGTAGATATTATAATTATAATTTTAATTGCAACACAATTATGTTTCTAAGAGCGATTCCACAATGTGCGTCTCATTATATATATATATATGTATAAATTAGACTTTATCGATGGGTGATGACTTAGTGTAGGTAGGTACACTAATACATTTTATAGGGTTTATATTTTTACTTTTACCAAAATAAGCTTTTTAAGTATAATTATTTTTGTTCTTGAGTATAATGTATTCATCAAATTATATTTTTTTTTGAAAATTCGTATATACATATTATGTATTTTTTTTTATTGCATAGGAACTAACATATTATGTATTTTTTATACCGGCCACTCTAGTGTAGGAACTTACATTCGCCCATATTACTATACCAGTTACAAGCCACAATCCGACGGGCATAGCGCATTGTCACAAATGACACAAATAAATATAACATATAGGTAATAATAATATAATGATGATTAAAAAATATAATAAAAATCGTATAGAGCATTACCGTGTAGGAACTTACATTCGCCCTATGATGCAACTAGGGGAGAGGTACAAAAAGGTCTTTCGCACTCCCCAAGTTTAAATATAACACCCTTTGTTTTTTTTGCCTAATTATTATTATTTTAGTGAAATACCATCAATTGGTAAACTTTCAACAGTTTTAGCACCTCACGTTTTAGAGGTCTAGTTACGCTTATAGCTAAGTCACTGATATTTATGTAGATAAGTCATATAAGTAGGTACAATAGTCGCTACTTATTGCACTCGCTTTGAGATCAGACTATTTGAGTCCATTTACCAATTAAGTCAATAAAGGGAAAGGTCTAAAAATTAAAAAAAAACATCAACATATGCATTGTAAAAACACATTAGATTTATAGCTATATACCTCTACCGACTACCAATAAATATTCATTATATTATGTATTTATTTATATATTTCAAATATATACTGTCTTCTACAAAGAAAAAAATATGAAAAATGATAACGGAAAAATAAGAAATTATTTTTAAAATGTTATTTTATAAATAATAACTTCAAATGATGTATAAAAAATATTTTTAAATTTTTCAATGTGATAAATTTTAGAAATAGCATAAGACAGAGTATTAATTGTCAAAATATAAGCGATGATAAAATCGGGAATATGGATTATTAATTATGAAAATATGCTCTTAGTTTGATGCATTTATATTGACCATTGACCCCATTGCCCATCAACCAGTATAGCGAGTACTGAGTCCAATAGACAAATTTTTCCTATGATGCATAAGTATACGCGTGAATTGGGACCAGCCTGTCCAACAGTGGCGTCGCGGAGAAGGGGGGCAGAGGGGGCAATTGACCCCTCAGATATAATCCAAAGGGGCAAAAGTATACTATTGCCTCCCCATACTGGCCATGCTACATTAAAATTAAAGGGTATACAATCGTAAATTACGTAATACGTTTAATTTATTATATTTATTTATATTTTATATTTATATTACCTATACTATAATTATTTCAATACATTCATATAATTTTTAAATTAGTATAAAATATACTACTTATATCAACATTAAAAGAATAAAATATTAAGAAAGGATTTTTGTTATTAATCACAAATAAATATATGTATTATAATCATTATTAGATTTTTATGTTTTGCCCCCTTCATGAAAAATAGTTCCTGCGCTACTGCTGTCCAATATGCGATTTACTCCATTAACCGTGGTCCGTGAGTCCAATAAGCGGCAACTATAAGCATGGAATATCCAATGAATAGGTACTTTACTTCTTGTACTTCAAAATTTCAAGTTGAAATACAAGAACAAAATATATAGTTCTCAAATCTCGAGTATTTATCTATTTTTAGTAAAACCACTAAAACCACGTTGTTTTAAAATAGACGAAATACTTTATCAGGTACCTAGTTAGTACAGTATTTTAAATATTATATTAGCTTTTTCTTGTATATTGTATAAATATTTAGATAGATAGATAGATAGATAGCTATATTACTATATTAGATAGGTATATCTAAGTATACCTATTTAAAAATATTTTTCTTGAAATTCCATGTTCATCCCTGCGTATAACTATAGTCATAAAAACAAAAATCGTCCGTAGCTGCTTAGTAAGGTATACCTACTGCGATTGGTTACCTGTATCTTCGTTGTTTCCTCTTGATGTTGTTATTGGAATTTTGGTCAGTGCTCAGAGATCCAGATGATTGATCGTTGTCGTCACATCGATCCGTAGGACTGTTGCAGTCGGTCACATCGCCATAATCTGTACACGACGACAAAGTAAATTATTACGTTATTTAACAACACGAATGATATATGATTGCTTGAAGACCTACCGTAGTGTGGTCCAGCTCCCAAAAGACCGTCGAGCACCGTAGTGGTATCTCCGGGATCTGTCTCTGTGCAACGCAGGTCTGAAATGTCGAGTATTGCCTTCTCTTCCATACCCTTAAACGCCACATCATGATAAATACAGAATTTTTTACGGCTATAATTTACACTATATAGTAACAATCAACTATAATACATCCAGTGAAGTGTACACACAATTTTCCCATTGTGCAAAGATCAGGGATATTGGACTAATTATTTTAAAACTACAAAATATTTAAATTACTGAGTACCTATACTGAACTATTAAAAAATAAAAATCATTGGTCTATGTGGAAGGATCTATTCCTCTCGTGTGTACACCTCTAAATATATCGGTTGTGAATTATTATACTACTGACCTTATGGTGATGATAAATTTAATTATGTCACTGGAACCTTAGTGTTATTATTATAATTAAATGAGCGTAATTCGGTTAGGACGCTGTACAGTGTACAATATAATAATATATCATTTGTTCTGCGAACTAGGACACGTTTTATTATTACATTAAGAAAAAAATTACGTTTCGCCGTCAGCTACGAAGAACGGAGTACACGATTTGAACTTTCGAGCTTCTACGGAAGCAGCAAAAGTGCGTTCCTGATTAACGCGAATGGATTCGGTCGACTATATTATTATTCTCTTGCATAACATATCGATTTTATTTTTTCTAATGTAACTGTAGAATGATATATTGAATGTCAACAAATATATTACTATGTCGTGTATATATGTGGCTCTTTGAGTCTTCGCACACGTCTACTTTTATCATCGCAATACCTATAAGTTGTTATAGTATTCAGGGACACGGATTTAAACAAAATTTCTATTTTTTTTTTTGAGTGATCCAAATCATTACTTACTAACGATAAAATTAGTTTTATGCGAAAATATTTGAGCATTTGCAATTTTTTAAAGGAATTTTCTTCATAAAAATAAAAATGAGATGCTAAAAAATTGAATACCTGTATATTATACATAAAAAATTAATTATAATTACAATAATATAATTTATTTCAAGTTTTAAATTCAAACAATGACCTACTTCTTTTACTTGGTTTTATAAGACATTGTGCTAAATCATATATATATATATATATCAACATTTTGAACATAGTAATAGGTGGTCAAATTATACAAAACTTGTTTAAAATGACATCCAATTAATTTGTTTATCATCAATACAACAATTAATTATAAATATTGGGTAACAATACAAACAAACACTTTCTGATAATAAATCTATGACATTAAATTAAATTATCTATTGTGTTAAAAGGATTAGTTTGATACTCAATTTAGAGTTTACAAGAACCAAATAAAATTCTAAAAAATATATAAAGTATATACAATACAAAAACCATTTTCAATACATTGAAAACATAAGTAATTATGTATAATAATGAAACAGTAATACAATTAATATGTATATATTAAGTATGTATTCATTTAAAAATATTATGCAACATAACTGTAGCCATCAGATGAATTTGGAGTGCGTTCTAGATATCCTTTATCAATTAGTGTCTCAATTGATTTTTTTATAAGTGCAATCGATGGTGCAAATGACTTTGATTGGGAAAGTATCTAAAACATAAAGATATTGTTAATATAGTATATATTATATTAGACATTTTTATTTATTTTACTTACCTCATTCACAAGTTGATTATGTCTCAATATCTTACGCGATTTCATTATTCGAACAATAGCAGCCTGTAAGTATGTTTTACGATCATCTTCAACAGAATTAACAGTCTGTTCGACCTCTTGTGGGGTTTCTTTTTGGAGAGTTGATGTTATGCGCAATTTTGTACGCTTATTGGAGTATGCCATGTTTAATGATACATTCTAAAAAAAATAGCATAGTAAAAAATTAAATTAATTAAAATCATTAATGAGTTTACTTACATCACCATCAAGTAATAATAATTTGCATTCTATTAAGCTATTGATGTGTTTTTGAAACTGATCATTGTTTAATTGAAGCAGTTCATGAATTTCAGTGTATTTTATTGTATCACGGTCTTCAAATAGTAACATGATAGCCATTTGAAATGTCTGCATTGTCACCATATACACTTTTTGTAAATAATTCAATTTTAACTCGCCTATTAATACAATAAAAAAAATACATTTTAATAAAAGCTAAGGATTTAATAATAATTTAATAAAATAAAAATACCCTGACAATGGTGATGAAGCCATGTTAATTTTCGTCCATTAAATTTTTCTTTGTAAAATTCTTCAAACTAAAAACAATAAATATTGGTTGTAAATAACAAATATTATTATTATATTATTTGCATTTTAAATATTTACGTATTGTATACAAGGTATCAGTTGTTTAGGAATAACAAATGATGACACAATTGACGATCCTAAAGGCCAAGCTCCAGTTTGCAATACATACATAGAAAAAGTGACATTTAACTCATCAGTAGGTTTAAGGAATTCACTATGGAATTTTGCATTTAATCCTTCTGATACTCTGATATCAGTGAACATTCTATGTAATTTATTCGTAAACTCATAGCCACAAGCTTGCTAAAAACAAACATGATAAATAACATAATACAAACTTAACAATATATGATAAATAATTTACTTTCAATTTGTTGATCATTCCTTCTTCTCCATCCATGGACTGACTTTGTTGATGTATTAATCGTTTTGCCAGATGTCTTTGATAGAATCTCTGGAATATATCTTTATCATCTACATACTTAAATATAGTAATAGACTGTAATAATTTGTGATCAATTTCACTCTCACACATGCCTTTAGATGATTTTTTCAATAAGTTATCACAATACTTTGATAAATATTCTGGGGACTTTGATGATTGATTTTTTACTGGTTTATAGTTTATGATTACTGTAAATGCTTTATCAAGAGCACCACTGAAGCATAAATCATTGTTGAAAACATCTACAACTATAGATTTGTACTTTTTATGTACATCCAAAATTTCCTCAACAAAATGTACATATATCTACATAAAAAATTATAAATATTAATTGTAATTCAGATTTAAAATTGTGTATTAAAAACATACTTGTTCTTGTTTTAAAGATTCAATAACTCTAATGCCATGTTGCTTTATGTGTTCTCTGAAAATGTCAACTAATGAGGTCATTCCATCTTTAATTTCACGTAAAAGTAAATAAATGTTGTGCATATCATTTCGTCGTTCTTCCTTTATCATAGCTTCAGACTCTCCATGTAAGAAATCTAAATGATCACCAACCATATGTTGACGACATCGTCCACGTAATTTAGTAAAAGTGCTATAAAATATAAACAATTATATTCTCTACAATCATAGCTTCATTATTGTCAAAACATACCTATCATGGAGATATTTTTTTGATCTAATTCCTTCTTCTCTCAATATTTGTAACACTTTAACCATGTATTCAGACACAGTGCATTCTTGTAACAATCTGGCAGCTTCACGTTTAAAGTGTTCACTGCTTTGCTCCAAAAAAGGTTGCTCAAAATAGTTTTGATACAACTGTAAAAAAAAAAAATATGTTTAATTTAAAATATAATTTATTATTTGATAATAAATAAGTATTGATACTTATTTATTATTTGATAATAAATAAGTATTGATACTTACTTCAAGTGGATATTTTTTTCTAAACTCCTGGACAACAACAAATGAATTTATAACACCAGCAATGATATCCAAAGATGTAGTCATAGATATGTTATGTCTTTGTTTGTCAAACTCATCTAATAATAACTCGAGCATACTGTCTTTCAGTGGTACAATCATATTGTGTTTCCACACATCAAGTCCTAGTTCTCCAACCTCCATCTGTTCAGTGGCATCTGGTGTAATATTTCCATATAGGACTTCTGCTTCAGATAGTTTATGTTTTTTTATATGTTGGTTATTAAGGTACCTAGACATTTTTTAAATTATTATACATAATTCAATATGTAATATTAGATAAGAAAATACATACTGGTAAAGTGAATGTAGATATTTGACACCTTTACTATATTTCTGCCAATATGTATAATAATTTTGTAACAGATTTGCAGTACCTCCGGTTTGTATAATGGTCAACAGTTCAAGTACGTGGTTCTCTAAGAATAACTTTGTTGAATCATAAAGTTGATCACCAAGGGGCTCTGGGAAGGCCACACACATAGAGTAAACATCATTGAAACGTTCATTCCATGCATCCCTAGGAACTGTGTCTAGTGTTATAACACCTTTTACAGTTTCTTGTAGACTGTTCCATTTTTCCGTAAAGTTTATTGGTTTTGGTTTTAATGACATATTTATTGAATTTTTTTTAATACAACTAGAGATAAAAAATCAAATTAAAATTACAGATTATAGTTATTAAAATAAAATAGTTAGTACTTGAGTCATCATTTTTTAAGAAATTAAAACTAAATAAGATAGGTATTTGTGTATAATTAATTAGTTCAAAAAATTTTACTAGTTTAGGACTTATAGTCATTCGATAATAAAGTAATATCAATCATCAATTACTTAAAAATTTAAAATTCATATTATTTTAGGAAATACTCAATTATTTTATAGAATAGTATAAAAATAAATGTTTCATAAATCAATTAGCATGGGTGATACCATTTTATGAGTCTATTATAAAAATATTAACTATTTTTAACTTATATTTATTACTTTTAATTTCATAGATTATAGGAGAGACTTAGTCCTCCCTAGACATATTTATATCAATAACGAAATTAAATTTTAAAACAATAAAAATATAACTAATATATATAAGAAAGAACAAAATAAATAGTACCTAATAAACTATATTTATTAACACATTCGCTGCGTTTGTCGTCTATAGCCGACGGACCGGGTTTTTCACGGTGCGTATGTCGGATATAGCCGACGCGTAGGTATGTGAATGGTGCGTCTGTCGGATATAGCCGACATCAGGTCTGTTGAATTACATGTGCTATAAAATAGTGACGCACTACAGTAATGTTTTCATTTTTACACACGCCACTGCACAGAAAATTTTTGTTATTTCAGTCCAATCCGTTTATAAATAACTTATTTTTTTGATTTTTTATTCGATCGAACATTATGAATATTTGATTATTGTTATTATCAATATATTATTATACATCGATATAGTTATTATAATTGCTAACAAGTACAGGGGTGGTTCCAGAGACTTGATTGGGGGGGTATGTCATAGTATTCAATAATAGTCAATAGTTGTAATATGTTTAAAATATTTTTTTAACAACATACAATTTTTAAAAATGTAACTTAGGGTGTTGTGAGGGGGTACAGACCCTATCACCTCCAAGGAACCACCCCTGAATATGTAATAACCCTTTGAAAATAAAAATTATGTCCTTCCCCAGAAATATTTATGAATAATTACATCACCAAGTGCGCCTGTCGGCGATATCCGACATTAATTAAAATATCCAAATTGGTAGCACGCTCCTAGTAAAACATTGATATATTTTGTGACGCATCGAACGTGTCGCAACAAACTATTTGACGCAGTGAATGTGTTAAAAATAGTTGTATTAAGATGTAGCATTGAATTTAGAAAAGCACATTTAATTGGTACTATATGTATAAAATAAAATTTTAAATCAATAGGTATTAAAATTGAGTTAATATTCCAATTATATTGTATTCAATAATAGTTGGTTCAACGGACAATAACATATTGAAACTGTCCTCGTTATCTTATTGTCACTGGTACGAGTTATCACTACTCACGCACCCATAACTAATCAAAAATAGTTGGCATACAATCATTGCTTATTTTTGTATTAAAGAGTTGATGTACAAGCAAATTCATTATGTTCAAAACTATCCATTTTTAAACTGACTGCAGTATAGAATCTATATTGTACTATAGATAATTAATAGAGGATATCTTTTGTTCTTATGAGTAATTTAACTATTATTGTTGAATAATTTATTAGGTATAAATTTAATTAATTCTGAATATTTAAAGGCATAATTACATTTTAAAATTTAAATTCAGACAAGAATACATACATATTTTTCGCAGTTAATATATTTTGAAGGTAGTAAAAATAAATAAGAATTAATTATGTATTAAAGCTAAACAAATATATTAGTTTAATATTTTAGAAGTCTCCACACATACAACCCAATGTTAAGTGGTTGCGCAATGATAACTGTTCATTATTTGATCTTAATGTTGACAAATATGGTGTTAAACAATTATTATCCCCACATAGATAAATAAAAAAGATTTAAAATATATTTGTCTTAGGTACTGATTTAAAAGTTTATTTATTCACTTATATTGTGTAGTTGGTTTAAAATTATCAGAAAGATTATTTTATTTTTTTATTTGCAACATTTCATATTTTTATAGCATAGGTATCATATGGACTATAGGTACAGACAGGAACTTAAAACAGTCATAAATTATATATTTATTAACATACCTATAGGTACAAATAAATTTGTATATACAAACATGTTATTTAAAATATAATTTAACTAAACATTGGAAAATCACTATTGCGTTTCTATACCTGGAGACGTCACTAGAATCTGTTATTCCATATCCCTGCGGCGTTTTCTGTCGTTTGGAATCTGTGAAATTCAGCGACAATAATATATTAGAGATCAAATTAATAGAAACAAATAAGTAACAATTTGCAATAAAACTGACGTTGAATATTGATGTACGAAGTACTATAGAAAAAAAAAAAAACTACCCAAAGGACAAAATAAATCACGAATCACGATTATAGATATTTCTAGATTCTATCAATGATCACAAAATAAACACAATTTGTCACAGAGAACCCTTCGGCAGTGTGGCCAAAGTGATGCGTAACTTGCAAGACTCGAAAGTTAATGAAAGTTCTAATTTTTCACGTAAAACGTAAAAATTCAATAGAAAAGGTTAAAGGAATCTTTGATAAATAAAAAACTAGGTAACTCATACGTACATAGGTACCAATATATTTATATGTAATAATATAATATTATTATATTTACAATTTTACATTGTGTTACATATTTTGTGTTTAGGTGAGCTATTATTATTATTTCACAAAATGATAAAAAAAATGTTAGGTTATGGTACATATTTTTGAATTCGTTAGGTTTTTGACACGGTTGAAGATTATCTACAACCGTGGTTTTTGTTTTTGAAGCACTTTAAATGATTTTCAGTGTTGTAGTTACTAGTTAATAGTTATCACTCTACTGACGTAGTTCTTGATCTTGACACTTGTTTAAAATTTAAATCTAAATTGTTAATTCTTAATTCCTCAGCGTTGAGACGTTGAGAGTAAGTTGTATCTATTAATTTTATTTTTTTTTGACGATAATGAATTGGCTGTGAACAGTCACAATGGCGGAAACGGAGGCAACAGAGCCACAAACCTCTCCAGACGACAAAGAACTGGAAGAGATTTTAAAACTTACCTGGGGTCAGCAGGTACGACAAGATATATTCCAACGATGGACCCAAGGTAAGCCGTCACAGTTGTTTGTCAATGGATTACCTAAATAATCGTTGTCAGGCTTTTGTTTCAGTGATGATGAACCTACGGCCCTGGTGCAATTCGAGGGTGGGCCTTGTGCTGTATTAGCACCGATGCAGGCATACATTATTAAAAACATTGTCAACAACAAATCTGTTGACAATGATTGGAAAAAAGTATGTTTTAAACTCATAAAGTTCAATGTTGTTTTACTAAATTTTCAAATATCTTTTATAGGCTGAAGTTGAAGAACAAAACCATCTTTTATGTAAAGCCGCCTGTGATATTCTTTGCCAAGCAACAGCTGGCTGTGATATATTGAAATTTGTACATATTGATGATAAGGTAGGGTGCCTTGAACACAGTCAGTTTCATTCTATGCTTAAGTATGTATAGTTGATTTTTATATATGTTGTTCGACAAGTGTTGAATTATTTTATTTACATTTTTTCAGAGTAGAACAAGTCAATAAGGATAGTATAGAAACTTTTTTAAATAACCATATAAGTTTTATGCGCGATACATTTGGTGTTTTGTTATTTTTGTATACAGTCATGTGTTCTAAGGTAAATTAAATATATTTTATTATACATTTTAAAGTTAATTAATACGATAATTTTTATAGGGTTTAGTTAAATTAAAAGAAGAAATATGTGATTTAGATGTATCATTGATTGATAAAGAATTTGGCTATGGTAGCCAAAGTTTAATCAATATGATGATTACAGGACAAGCAGTTTCCAATGTATTTAATAACGATCAAGTAGTAGCTGGGCTTAGTAAGTTAAGAAAATTAATAATTAAATACATTTAATATTTAAAAAAACCACATATTTGTCATAGAATTGCAAGGTATTGAAAAACAAAGTGAAGTTGGTTTTATGACCTTATTAGAACATTTAAGATACTGTCAAGTTGGAACTTATTTAAAAAATCCATGTAACCCAGTCTGGGTTTTGGGCAGCGATACACATCTTACTGGTACCAAAGACATTTTTGATTATATGTTTTATAAACTTAAACTTATAAAAATTAGTTAAATTTAATGTGTTAAACTCTTGCAGTTCTGTTTTCATTTGACCAAAACTTAGTGAGTAAAGAAACACAAGCTGACATTGCTAGACGAACATTTAAGTTGTTTGATCAAGATGGCAATAATTTCATTAGTACTCAAAGTCTAAAGCCACTGTTGGAAAAATTAGACCTTGTATCTGATGACGAATAGTATGTTACTTATTTAACTGGCATGTAGATTATGATGTGTGATACTATTGTTTTTTTCAGTGTAAATCTTATGTCCTCAAAATTGGACTCCGAAGGGCTAGGTATCATATTAATGCCATCATTTATGGAAGAGTTTTTTTCCGAACAAGAAACCAGAACTCCAGATGTTTTCATGGTATTTCATTACAATGGACAACCAAGGTCCAATTCTAATTCAAAGGTGACATATATAGAAGGTAATGCTATTATCCAGGAATCTGATGTTATATGCATATCTGAGGACAACAATTTGCAATCTTGTTTACAATCCAAGTGGCCATACATTGAAATACAATGGAAAGGAAATGTAACACCTTCAATTAACTAAAATTAAATACTATTTAAGTGTTAAAGAATATATATATATATATATATATCTTTTACTAAATGTATGGGTAGTTTAATTTAAAACATTTATAAGACTATTATTTAACACTGCATATTGTAACATCATTTTTACTAAAATAGTAAAATTGTAATACTAAAAACATTTCCTATGATATCCTGATTATTTAAAAACTATATTTTGCTAAATTTGTCATTACATTGTTGGACATTATACATTAATATTTTTTCAATTCTTTGAAAGCTTATTTAAAACAATAAATATTAGCTTGAAATACAGAATCCAAGTATCTCATGTTTATAAATATTATTACTATGTACATATTTATAAAAAAAAATACATATTATATGATTTAATTAAGTTTTATGAATTATTTATTATAACATTTGTTAAAACATCTAAAATTGACCAAATAAGCTATAGCATATTATATCAATTAATTAGCTTTATTAATAATTAATTATTTTATAAACACTTAAATAAATGAATATTTTCTTTATAATATTTACAATAATAGTACAAGCTTGAAGTTTCCGATATTTTAGATCATTGGTAACTAACTAAATTCTAAACAAAACTACTTATAATTATTATGTGGTCATGGTATACAAAAATATTTGAGCAGAATTTTTCTTATATCTACTAATTAAGTTATAACAGATAATTATAATTTGACTTACTTGTTTAATGATTAAATGAAAATTTATAAACCCATTTTATTTTTATATTTAGTAGATATAATTATAAATTTTGCTTATACTTTGACTTTTGAGTATTAGTATTTAAGTTTTAAGTAATGCAGTATGATAATAGTTAGTTATAAGACTATTTATTTGTTCAGTGTTAGTAAAGAAATATTTTCTTAAGTATTAAATACTTTCCTTCAAATACTCTTTTTTAAACTATTAGTAAAAAAAAAAAACCGGGAATTATAAAAATAATCAATCATTTAATATACATCATTGCATGTACTACTAATACTAATTTTTGAACAATGTTTTTTAAATATAACAAGCATTTATATGATAAAATATACATGATTTAATTAAAATTTATTTTCAATTATAATAATTTGTATGTATTGATAAAATGTGTTCAACATAATAATTGTTTCATTTTTGAATAATTAAGTGTGCTAAATTCAAAATTTTAAGTCCCTGGTGATCGACATCCAGGAGAATTTAGGTTTGTAGGAAGAAATTTGTTTGATGAGCAAAAAAAAGGTCTTATTACGCGATCAACCGATAATGGTAAAATTAATGTTTATAACAATCGACCTATATTCCTAGAAAGATTGATCAGTCAGTTGCTCAGGCCAAGTATTAGGATTTAAAAAAATAGTGATCCGAGAACTATAGTGCATTGAAAAAAATGTAATCCCATCCTCTTTCTTAATTAGTTTTTAGACTACTGTTATCTTGTTAAGTGCCAAGATAAACTGGATAGGTTACATCAATGAAGTAGTTTTTTTTTTGGTAGGGAAAGAATGTTCCCATGTCTGAACACCCCTAACTTAAAAATCAAGTCCAATATATTAGTATTTTACTTGTACCAATCAAAATATTTATATTTAAACTGCATAAGTGATATTCTTTATTAGATACGACGACATGTTTTAAAGTGTATTTTTAAGCTAAGTTTACAATTTACCTGGAATATCTAGGAATTATTTAAATCTCACTTGGTCATTTAGGTATAGCGTGGAATCCCCCCTTCAGGGATTGTGTATAGTATATGAGACACACATATTAGAATAATATAGGTAGAATAATATCATACTTGTTTCTCAATACCTATTTTTGGAAATTGATAGCATCTATTGCCACCAATTTTAGCAAGCCTGGTCAAGTCAAATCAATTTTTTAATCATAGTTCTGTATGTTTTATTTAGTCTCGTGTATAGTTCACCATAATGTCTAATAATAAAATTGTAGTAAATATAGATTTGTATATATCAAATGTTATTTATAGTTAAAAATAATGATACATTTCATAGGGATTATATTATAATTTAAATATTTTTGGAAAAGAACAAGTTCAATACATATTATGTAATATATTTGTTAAGTAAATGGCCAAATCAAAAATATAAGTACATTCAAAATTATAGATAAAACATTTATGTTCTAACTTATAATATAATACATATATTACATATTACTTTTCACTGTGTTTATTCTTTTAATACTTAACATTATGCTTTATTGTTCAAAATAATTGTTAATAATTTTCATTGCACATAATGTAATGATCTTGTACAAAATTTGTATAAATGTGTTCTTAAAAAATAATAATAACAGTATTAAGTAGGGTAACATCAATTATTTTTAAATATGTAATTTTACCAAGAAGGTATATACAATTAAGTATACATTTTATATCATAAAGTGAAAGACAAAAATACATTTTTTTCATATAAAATTATATACATATAATATTAATAATTGAAGCAAAGAGTATAATTTACATGTCAATAAATATAGGTATATATCTAGTATTTTATATTAATTTATAACAAATAATAAATTTTTCTAATTAAAACACAACTTCAATAACAATTTTTTTATCACATGTATAATATGCTTTTTTGTCTTTGTATAAAATATTGATTTGTAAGATATACATTTTCTTGTATACAATGTAACAATTGATTATGTTACAAAAACAAATAAATAACAATAATATTGAATACACGTAAGATGAAAATAATTAATAATTTTTATGAAAACTATTTACTTAAAGAAAAGTTAATGTTTAATTATAAAGGTTTATCCAAGTTTGAATAACCTTATTTTAACCCTATTGTATAAAATAAAATAAATATACACTATGTAATAAATACATATTTAGAAAAAAAAAAAAAATGATAAACATTGACAGTTGTTAATACATTTAACAAGTTCCGTTTAAATTTAGAAACATTTTACACGCACACAATTATACATATATATATTATCAATGATGATTTGTATCACTATTTAGTTTCAATTGTATACATGTACGTACAATAATAATTTTAGATTATTTTAATCTGTGTATACTATTCGATAGTCATTTGATTATATTTCATTTGTATTATTAATTAAGATAAATAATAAGGAAAAAAATATTTTTTCTTTAAAATTTATAATAATTAAAAATAGAAATATAGGATATTTGAAAATAAATTAATAGTAATTAAATATTATATAATATTGTTTACAGCGAACAAAAATCTAGAATAGTCACTATTTTTTCCATCAGATGTGTATAACAATAATAGTAACTAGATAATGTTGCCCACAATGTGTTTCTCATCTAATCTGAATTACAAAACATATATAAATATATATTATTTAAGGTAATATACAAATATAAATGGTTAAAATAATTATTAATTAGAAAGTAAAAAGTGTCTGTTCAACACGATTAGTTTTTTTGACCAATAAACATATTACTATAACCAATAAGTATGTAGTTATTACTTTTATAATTGTAAAATTTATAAAATAACTCAAAACATGCATTACATAAAGTAACATTAATTTTATTCATTAAAAAAAGAAAAAAACTGAAGGTCCTGATAAGATATGAAAAATTAGTAAGTAATCATAATCAATAATTTTCAAGGAATTTGAGATCGTTTGAGGAATTCAATTCGTATGTTATTTACAGAACCTAAAACTGTTATTTAAATTAAATTTCATACAACCAGAAGGATTTTTTATATAATGAACAAATCTATAAGCGTTTATTAATACTATTATTTTTATCAGTTTAATAATTGTCAATTATTTTCTTTGTTGCTTAAAAATGAAGTAAATATACTCTGTCTTACTTTATTAATAGTTTAATATTCATCACATGCAATTTATTTTTATAATAAATAATTTAATAATATAAATAAAAATAATAGTGGAACAAGAATTAAAACATAATTAAAATCAGTGGCGGATTTAGGCCAACTGAAGGGGGGAAGGGGTTAAGCGATTTTTTAAGAGCAAACATGATATCTATCACTTATGAAATATGAATAATGAACTATGAAATAATCATGTTAAAAATTTAAGCCTGAAATGGAATGGGGGATGGAATCGCCCCCTGGATAAATTAGTGCAATAGGTTTCAGAGACAAATATTTTGAGGGTTAATAAAATAAAATTATTATTACAAATGTCAATTACTATTTGATACTTGAAACTAACTTTTTATTTTAAATAATAATAACTATAACCATAACAATATATTCTCAAAAGAGTAATTAAGTTACAATCTTTTTGGATCTCGTCATTCAAATTAAAATCATATATTATTGGGCCCACCTAAAATAATATTCCTGAATACCTGTATCTAATACTTTAGATATATGCAAATAAGCATTTATAAATAAATAGTATTAGTTAAATACTTGCTAGTTGTATGGTGTTAGGTGCAATCCGTTTGAAACATGCAACAACATTCCATCATATTCATTATTATAGCTTGATATTTGTTATGTCATCTTGGCTGCTATTATTTAAATAAAAAATAAAAATATAATTAAGCTAAAATATTATAGTACTGTAATTTAAGGTAAAAACTGAGTTACTCAACAAATGTTAAAAAAATTTAATTTTCCAAACATAAAGCACAAACAATACTATAATAAATACTTAAGTTATTGCATGCAGATAAGAAACAACAATTATAACAGGTGTATAATTTTTAATTTTACATTTGTAATTTGAATAGTTTTAATTACATAATTGTTAAATTAACAAAACAATTTTGTCTACAAATTAGACTAAATGTCACAGACAAATTAACTAATTATTTCACAAATATAAAAAAATATATTACTAAAATAACAATATTTTTATCATTGATAATATGTAATCTACTATATTTTTAATTGATCATTAAATATATGTAAAAAAATTATTGAAACATAATTTATGATATGAAAAACCATAATCTGGCTTAATTATTTTAATAAATTAAATTAAGAGGGTATATGCACATGTGTTGACTCCATATTATTAATGCATAACACAGCAATTTTTACACTCAGATGAATTCATTTTACTATATTTTTTAATATTAGTAGTTTCACACACTAATTACTTTTAAATCAAAAGGAAAGTTATGTTATTAAAAAAAATATATGTATAAGTAAAAAAAAATCGATCAAAACATATAGAAACAACATCCTCTTAATTCTTAAGAACAAAATAACCATTGATAATATATAGAACAAAAATTAAATATTTAAATGACTGTTTCACAAATTAAAAATGTTATAAATACTATAACTTATTACCTCGGTGGTGAATTTGTTTGCTGATGTTGAGAAAAAGTGTTTCCAATTTGTGGTCCAATAAATCGAATAACAAACTGAAATTTATTTTTAAATTAATTATTAATCTGCATGGTGTGGAACATAAACTAAAATATGTTTAAAAGATGAATACAAAAATAATATTAATAATACTTACTGGATTTCTACGTAGCACACTACAATCATCCAGCATACTGATAACAAGATGTAGTGTGAGATAAGCACACATTAATAAATAAATTGTACTATATACCATAACTCCAATTATTAAAGGCAAATTATAAGTGAAATTAGTAATTGTGTGATGGATTACAAAATATATGTTTATACTTATTATAATAGCAGACAAAATAATTGTTATTAAAATGTTTCCCCTGAAAATAAATAAATAGTTAAAATGACTTACATAGTGTATTTTTATTTAAATTATATTTACAATCCATTGGTAAACTCTCCCATGATGCGAGGATTACTGGTGAATGCAATTACTGGAAGTGTAGCAAATGGTAGTTGTAAGCTCATTACTGCATTTAATAGGTCATTCATACCAGTCAGGTCATTAATATTACTAAAAAATGCTACATAAAATGTGGGTGCTATAGCAACCAGTCGAGTAAACCCAACTCTTTTCCATCGGCTCCATTGAAGATTTAAAAAACCCTAAAATGTATACTATATGTATATTATGAATATTAATATATTAATTGACATCACATACTTCCATTACAAATTGACCAGCATAACATCCAGTCATTGTACTACTTTGACCGGCAGCTAAAATACCAATTGCCCAAATATACATGGCACCTATGCCAAATTGACAACCAAGGAATACTCCACCTTTATATATATCAACTTCAACTAATTCGGTATCATTCTAATAAAATTGAAATTATTAATAAATAAACCAATAGTTAATATACACATAATATATTTTAATTTCGTTGATTAATGACTCACTGTGAAAATATCTGAGTATGTATTATTGTTTTTGGTACAGATCTTCAACTATACATAAAAAAAATAAAGAATTAATACTAGGAAATAAAAATACAATATTCAACTTACCACATCACTATTTGTCTTATCATATAATCCATGAGCAAAAACTGATACAACACACACGTTGATCACAAATGATACAAATAAAGCAATAGTAGATTCAATAAAAAAATAATAGTTGGCTTCTCGTAATTTGTCTTTTTTGGTTCTGTCAACTTCCCTAGACTAAATAGTAAATACAAATTTTAGGTTGAATTATTTTTGTTAGTTTTTCATCACATTTAGAAAATAATCAAATTTAACAACAATTTTATACTCAAGTGATTTGATATTAATGAAGCGATATGTAAACGATATTATATACATATAAATAATATATCATTATACATTAACTTTATTTTTAAGATTATTTAGATTAATATTACTACATTTCCAAATAATTAATTAATTAATTGGTTTGATACTAGAAGGCTTTTTTTCTTTTAAAGATTAACTCTTTCTCAGTAAAATAACTTTATTCATTTATTATTTTATTTAAACATTATTAACATAATATGGCTGTATGAAATGGATAATTTAATGAAAGGGCAATTGTAAATTCCCCAATTAACAGGTACCTAGTCGATTTAAAACACATTAACTTCACCGATGGTAAAATCCACAGATTACAATTATTTTTTTTCGTTAAATCTGCATCTAATTGTTAATCTTTAAATTTTATTTAAGTTATTTATTTTTTTTAATATTAATTAACTGTTTATTATTGATAATTAATAATTATATGTATAATTATTTTAATTTGTGTAAAAACGGTGGAATTAAAATTGTTCCAAGTAAAAAAAAATTGTGCAGGTGAAATCTACATGAAAATAAGTCTAAAAAGATCATAATCGGCGGAATATACATGTGGCTGAATGAAACCATAATTAATGATTATTATTATTGTATTTACCTTAACTAGACCTGAATGTAAGTATAAATTATGTGGCATTATGATTGCTCCTATAATGCCAACAGCTTGAAGAAGAGCAGATTCTTGACAGTTAGAACACCAAGGAGTAACTAATCCTTTAGCCATATCTTTTATATCGGGTTGAACAATTGCAAACTAGAAAAAACAATAACCTTAAAAGTATATATACATAAATTTAAAGTTAAAAATATTTATTAAAAAATTAATATGATAATATATTTAATACCTCATATCCAAATGACAATGCCATAATAACAATAAATAGACCAAACACTAGCTCCAACTTTCGAAGTCCATACTTGTCCAGCATCAAAAAAGATAAAGTATCAATGACAGTGATCAGCACTCCTATCCAAAGTGGTATCCTAAATTAATTGTTATATTGTTTTTTTCGATTATTATACTGATTCTAAATTTTAGTAAAGGCCAAAAAATATATAAACTGTAGATTCAATACAAAAATTTAAACATTCTAAAATTGTTTCGAAGAAAATCAACATAAATGTGCACAAAAAAAAAAACCTATACATCAAGGTAATCCGAGTAAAGTAATAAATGGCTAGCTAGACAATTTTCTATGTAAAAAATTTAATATAATAATAAATGGGATATTGCAAAAAAATGATGAAAAAACACAGCAGTCACAAAAAACAAATACAATTCTACTAAAATGAATACTTAATATTTTTTAAATTCTAATAGTTATTTTAATTTATATTATTTATTTCATTATTATTATGCATTATTTTTTTTGAGCCATAATATCATAGAGTAAAAACATTTATTTTGAGTATAGACATAGTTATTAGGAAATTATAATGATATGAATTAAGTTATATCTGCATATTATAAATAAACCATTTCATATTACCGTTTTCAATATTAAAAGTAAAAACATTTTTAAATTTTAAAGTTGTTTAATAAATGATTTCTTTGTTGGTATCAATTAATAGATTTAAATAATATTGCCAAGAAGTTCATTGCCACAATATCCAAACATTTTACGACTGAATTAGAAATTGTTTAGTGAACCATTTTACCCAAACTGTAAACATAAGTAATGGAATAAATAGAGAAATTACTGAATAATTCTAAGATATGATCACATAATAATATAGAAGACAATGATGTTAAACATATTTTTTTAGTTTTTAGTATATATAATCATAAATTTTAAATATCTTACTAGTATCTATTAATACATGAAAGTAATTTATTAATTAATTTGTACATGTATTGTGTTTTTTATTTTACTTATATCTATAAACTAACTCTTTGAAGGTTTATGTTATAAAATATAGCTTATTTTTAATTAAATATTGGTTATAGATAATGCAGTATATAAATGACCGATTACATAGTTTAAAATTAATTATATTAAAAATAGTGTAGAAAATATATTTGTTTTTTTATTAATATTATATGTACTAATATAAATAATTCACAAGT
This sequence comes from Schizaphis graminum, assembly GCA_020882235.1. Taxonomy (NCBI): domain Eukaryota; kingdom Metazoa; phylum Arthropoda; class Insecta; order Hemiptera; family Aphididae; genus Schizaphis; species Schizaphis graminum. The sequence continues at coordinate 94,598,382 of CM037032.1, forward strand.
ATCAGAATAAGGTAATTAATTATTAAGAGGATGTCATACCTGCATGAGTTATTTTAATTTTAAAACGAGTTATGAGCATTTTTTAAAATTTTAATATTTTATATTACTTTAAAATGAAAACATCAATAAAAGTCTACATGATGTCCTAGATTATCTTACCTTCAAGTTTGATGACAGATAAATTGACTTTTAAAGTTAACAACATAAAATGAATTCTGCTGAACACAAATTTGCTATGATGTACGTTAGTAAGACAGAGAAAACACATATGGGTATAACGTCCTCTTAAGTACCTACTTAAATGTATCCTATTTCTTTTCAAAACATTAAACATACCATAGGTAAATTATTCAATGAATGAGGTAAATAAATGTTCATTTTGAATTTCAATAAATTCAACTTTTATTGGGTAAAATACTACTTATAATCATCATAAGAATACTTATAAATCTGAAATTTGGTGCACATAATGGCTGCTAGTTGTTTATCCTCTATCAATTTATGATATAATAATATATTAAGATTTTAGGCTTAGGGCTGAAAATGACACAGGTTACTCACTAACAAGTGATTTATTATTTTAGTAGGCTCCCTGTTGTTATAGTAAATTTTTTTATGGACTTTATGCTTACATTTTGTTACTCAGTAAATAAATTGCAATTGAAGTACCAATGACTTCTTGCATATCTGAACCAATGATAGCAACTTCCATCATTAGCCAAACAAATAGTCTTGGAGCTTTTCGGTACTGGCGATAACACATGTCAGCTAAATGAAGACCAGTAACCACACCGAGGCGAGCTGACAGACGTTGCATTACCAAACCCAAAATGGTAGCACTCATTAACACCCATAATAACTAAAATGAAATCAATTAAACTTAAAATCAATAAATAATAAAATAATAATATTCAAAATAAATTAATAATGTGAAAAAATACTAGAGGTACCTACAATGTGATTTTATAAAGTTTATTATACCTTGTACCTGGCAGTCGTTCCAGACTGTAAGTCTGATTCTATATTGCCTGGATCAAGGTAGGCAATACTCATTAAAAATCCAGGACCTGTAAATGCCCATAGTTTTCGAAAACTAAATCCCGTCTACAAAATAAAAAATAATTCATTGTACCTAGATTCATAAAGCATTCTGCATTGTATACTTAATAAAAATAATTTTATTTCAGCGACATACCGTGCTCGAATCAGGGATATGAACTTTCTCTTCTTTTTCAACTTTCCTTGACAGGCCTGTAGTTTCAGTCGGCCCGGGATGTGACTCATCCATTGTGGGCTACAAAAAATACACCATATACATATCATATTAGTAATCATGGTCAAGGGTATCGCCCCAGGGCGTCATTCTCACCACTAAACAGTAATCGGACATGATTATATTGTCATCATTCGGTGTTTACAAGAAAAAAAAATGAAAAATGAAAATTGTAAATAAAAAAAAAAAAAGCAAATACACCGTTCTCAACCGAAACTCTATAAACCGAACAACCTCAACGACCAAACAATGGACTAGTTGAAAAAAAATGTTTAAAAGATTTTTTTTTAACGATCGAAACCGGAGAGGGGACAAATGATACAACAATAAGGACCGATTACAATTTATTATGATGATTCCACTCCAACAATTATATTGACGAATTGTGACAGATAAGATAGTGAATAAATAATAGTAAAAAAAAAAAGATGTATATATATATATATTTACTTATACTAATTAAATTCACTTTATTGCCGTCATTCGGTGCCACACCACCACCGCACAAATTTAATATCGTATTATAGTGTACTACCTACAGTATCGTTTGCACAGAGGTATGGCTTTGGCTTAATGCCCTCTGTACAGTGTACACTGTACGTCGTGATTTTTTTTTTTTCGAATTTACTCTTATTTCTATCATTGTGTGCAGCCAGTCGCCAGTCGCAGCACTCGAGACATAACCTTACAGTGTGCGCGCGCACCTAACACGTGTATGAGGCGTAAATAATTCCATTGATATCGTGACGTTTTGTATACGTGTCCCCTCAGGGGGCTCTCGTCGAAAAGAAATTAAATTCTCCGCTGAAGTGTCCGAGTGTACCAAAGATTAAATAAATTATAGGCACGGTCTAACGAGACCGGGATACTCGATATTGAACAATAATAATTGTTAAAATATTATTCATTTCGATTACTAAATTGACCTGTAATGTGTGTTTTATGTCATTACGTGTAATAAAGTGGGGTAGGTAATCTTTCAAATGGACATTATGATATGGTTATATTATCTTACAAATTGGACATTGCTTAACTACATGTATATCATATCACGTATTCATGTACATAGACCATTAGACTATATATATATATATAGTATAATATATTATAATAAGTACGTCCGTGTAATGGTAAATGGCAATAATTAGCGTTCTGGTTTTTTTCACCGTCATTCTACATTCTTATCGTTTCGGGTTTCAGTTTTTTTTTTAATTTGTCATAAAATATTAAAATAAATATTAATAGGATCATATTTTCGTATCAAATTGTGTTATTCACAAGTATATATTTATACATTATGATATCTGTGATTTTATTTTACTTCAACTTCACTTTTTTACGCGTAAATGTGTAATAATATACTCTGTAGAATGCGTTATTCACCGCATTTCAATAAATTACCGTCCGTAATTATTGAAAAGGATAAGTGTACCTATAATTTCAATCAAGTTATACTGCACATCTTTAACACGAATAGCTAACATTTTCAAGGTACCTAACCAACTATAGGTATTAATGTAATTGTAAATAATACGTATAATATAATATAGGTACTAATATTGGATCTTGGAAAGCTTTTCAGACTCGTATACATTTGGTATAGGTTTAATAAATTATTGAGACTACAGTTTACATTGAAGTCTTTTAAGAAGATGCGGATGCCACACCTATACGCGTTGTCTCCGTTTTACAAACGTGCAACATAAGACATAGCTAACAAATCTTCGTTCAGCAGAATTAATCTCGTGTTGTTAGTTTTAACACAAACTACAATAGGTTCTATAATAAATAATAATATAGTCTGTGATTTTAATATTTAAGTGAATTGACGTTAATCAAACTTGAAGTTAGGAATTTTATCTATGTTTATATACTGTGAATTATTTTCATATTTTAATTTTTAAGCAAGTTTTGAGAATTTTTAAATTTAATTACCTATTTTACATAATAATAATAATAATAACTAATACCTTGCTTAAACTTATATTTATTACAATACATACAAACAAGGATAATATTCTTAGTTTCATGTTTGATAATAGGTCATTTCATTCTTATATTCTATTAATTTTAACTAACAACACAAAATTGGTTTTGCTCAGGCAGGAATGCTGTAGGGGGGGGGGTGTTCAACCCCCACGAAATATCACGAACAAAAGTAAATTACCTGACGTACAAATTAATAGTAAGATATTTATGAACATTTTATCATAAACTCCCACCGAAATTTTTTCCTGCGTTGGCGTTTTTAGTTTTGCTATATACCTAAACGTTGGACGCATAGAAATAAAATAACAAATATTTGTACGTGTCATCAAGATCAAATCATAGACCAATATTAATAGAAGGTAAATAATTATATAAGGTCTATGCATCAAATAGACCAGCGGTTCTCAAACTTTTTGTTTTGCGTACCACTTAAGTATATTATCAGTTAGTCACGTACCACTAATAATTAAAAATAGAACGATCCAAATTCCAAATTGTATTGTTAAATACATTTGTTTTAAATAATAAAGCAGTAAAATACTACAACTACAGTATAATTATTTTTATTTATCAGTTTTTTAAAATAAGATATGAATTAAATAATTTAATGGGTTTATTATCCAAAAATGGCCCTCCGCGTACCACCATGTAGTCTTTCGCGTACCACTAGTGGTACGAGTACCACAGTTTGAGAACCGATGAAATAGACCATAGACCATTATTTTAAAGAAATTTATCGATGCGTGATGAATTATTTCATTATAATCTATATATATAAGAATCTAACCTGATTTTGGAGACGAAAAAAACCGGTTTTAAACGTCTCTGACCTTATCGCTTCTTCTCATAATAATAATAATTATATATATACGTATTTGTTTGTTTATTTATTATTATTATTAATTATTTATTTGTTTACACTTGCATTTTTCCATTCGAAATATATAATTATTCAAAGAACAAATCATTTATTGTTACAATTTTTTCTACCTTATCTCTATTCTATAATAAAAAGAATAAAATTTACCACTTCAGTGGTTGAATTAAAAATGAATATATTGAATTTTCAGAGATTAGCAATAACAATAACTACAATATGTAATTATATTATTTGTATAGCCAAAAAAATAGTCATATTATGTTTTTAAGGGGATTGGAAACGTTGATTTTCTGTCTTTGTCTTACACACGTGGAATATAGAAAAAATAGCTATACGCGCCTGACTAAAATTAAGGTACTTCTAGTTGTTCGATTTAAAATATGTAAAGATGATTGAATTGGTATACAAATTTACTTTGAATCGGTCGAAGTATATTTTTAATATTTTCAATATATATTTAATAATAAAAATTGACAAATTTATTAAATTTAAAATATTTATTCTCATCAAAATATTTATTTTAAACAATAAAACAATCAAAAAAGTGCTTCGACCGATGCAAAGTAAACTTGTATACCAATTCAATCATCTTTACATATTTGATATTTTAAATCGAACAACTAGAAGTACCTTAATTTTCGTCAGGCGCGTATAGTTATTTTTCCTATATTCCACGTGTGTAAGACAAAGACAAAAATCAACGCTTCCAATCCCCTTATTAAATTATAAAAAAAAAATTTCTTCCGGGGAAGTTCGGGCAACTAGTTATAAATAAATAAAACATTTCGATAATAAGTTCAATAAGTTCATGTTTATATATGTTACTATACAAAAATAAATACACTTGCAATGTACACGTATTTTGTAAATTTTAGTTATGTACCTATACATAATTATAAATATATAACCTATTATTCCATATGCTTATATAGAGTTATAGCCGTTATAGGTACCTAACCTAGCAATAGCAGTGGTGGATTAAGCGATTTGCCGCCTACAAGCGGGAAATTAGCCGCCGTCTTAAATTATAAATTATAATATAATAGTTATTATAAATATATTTTATTTTTTATTTTTTAAGTGCGCCAAATTTGCCACTCTAATCACCTGATTATTTTGGCTGTAGGGTAACCCGACGCTGGGCAATAGCTTATATTTGAGTGTGTAATTAGATTGGGCCGTGCAAGGCAGTACCTAAGGGAGCTTAGGATTCACCCTTGGAAAAATTTTTCTGAGTACGGTCTTGGATTGTGAGAAGTAATGGCCTTGGAGTAAAAAACTTTTTTACTATTTGGTTCAATTTGCAAAGGATGTTAAAATAACTTTAATCTACGAGACTTTGATCACCAACAACACTAACTAAAAGGTAGGTATAGTTAAACGTATATACAGGAATATTTATACAGCTGAATAAACAGAAATTAAACGATAAAATAAACGTAATTAAATAGAATAATAGGCAAGTATATATTGTACTACAATAATTATTTAGAATTCAGTATCAATATAAATAGATATGTTATAAATGTTATAATATCTTGAATATCATCTGAAAGTTACAGCTGTCTAGGCTAATAAAGTAATAAATAATAGCACTATTATTCAAAAAAATGTTAATTTATATAAAATAATAAATACTTTATAATATAAGAAAAATATTAATTGTTTATTTAAAATAATATTTTTTTATACTAGGTAGGAGTCCCGAGTCAATAAGTACTCAGTACTGTATTACTGTCTATGGTCTAGGCTCTAGGACCTAGGTGTCTAATAGGTAGCTATTATAGTTATGCTAATCATTAATCAATAGGTACCTAGGTACCTAATTAATAACTAATAAGTTATAATTAGTCTAAGGTGAACAGACATATAAATATAACTATCAGGTTAATACCATTATTACCTACCTAAATCAAGTAGGTTCGTATTTAAATGAAACAATTTCAAAGGTTAAAATTAAGAATTATTCCTAATTATATTTTATACAATAACTAAATTATTTTGTAATAAAATATTTTATTAGATCAAATAAAAGATTGTGGGTTTTATTGATGTATTTACTGTACAAGTACAATGTACATTATACCATACATTTAGAATAAAATTCTGAACATATTTATTCTTAGTATTTTGTTTGAGTGTTGACAATGTTGATTACAATGATTGACTAATTTTTCAATTTATAATTCAATATTTAAAATAATCATAATATTCATATAGCACTAATTGATACCGAGGTGAACTAAACGAGACGAGTTATTATTTAGTGATACTCTGTAGTCTGTGACGAGTTATTATTTAGTGATACTCTGTAGTCTGTCAGTCTGTGCTCATACTATTCCGTGCTATAAACGATATTTGTAGTATCATATTTCAATATTTTCATTCTAGAATTCTAGATATAAGTTAAAAGAATTTAATGTTTTAATAAACAGAGTAGTCGAGTAGTGGATAAATATTTTGTGGAATACTTTTATACCAATCCACTACGCTCATCTTAACTAAATAATTTTATGTTGTAACTTATCAAGTATCAGATCTATACTCGTATAAAACTCGATTTATATCCGTTACACTGAAATTCTCAAAAAAATATTCCGGTTTAAATGTTTTCATTCAAAAAAGTAAAAATAAAAATAACAAAAATCGTTAAAATACATTTTTTCAAAAACATTGTTTTGTTATGGTTTAAAACGGAAAATATCTTAAAATATATCATATCAATACTATTTGAGATAATAAATGTTTAGAATAAAATAATATATAACCATTAATAATAATGACAGAATGAACTATATGAAAGATGTTTCATCTTGTATAATAATATACCTAATATTGTTTATTTCTATTTTCTGCTAATTCATTTGTTTAATAATTTTGTAAGATAATATTTTATTTGAAGGCTATATAGAGTGAAGGTATCTACTTGAATGTTACATTGATTATAAACACTATACCTAATACACAGACTTCTATACTACTAGTATAGAAGTCTGTGACCTAATATAATGTTTATAATCAATGATATTCGCTGTAATATAATATGGGTTGGAAAAATATCAATGTACAAGATAATTTGTTATCACCAAATATTATATCTATAGATAGCTATTTATAAAATAGTTTTTATTTAAAATAAATAACAGTGCAAAATCTATGGAAAAAAAAATAAACTTATAACTGTTATTTTATGATAACCATTGTACCTATTTATTTAATTGAAAAATAACAATTGTTTATTTAGGATTCTAATAATATGACAAATATCTCAATAAATTTTATCTTAAAATCAATGCATTTAAAATTATGCGATGAAAATTAAAATAAATTTATTCTTTAACTTTACTGTTTAAAAAAAATATGTAAGCATAAAAGTAACTTTTTCTTGGAACAGTCAAGACGTTTAAAAGTAATTAGGTAATAATTATGTTTAATTTCTATGTTTTTATTGTTAACCTGCTTCGTAATAATTTCTTTGCGTAAATCATTTTTTTTTTGTAAAAAAATTGAGTAACCCATTGAATTAATTAAATATAACACATTATTGATATTAGATGATTTTATATGAAATATATTCTTTTTCCATTAAAATATTTTTTATAATCATTAAGCATAAATTATTGATAACACAGTACACACAGGAGAGTTTAAAATAATTTCCTTTAATTAATTATCTTTAGTTTAGTAATTTGTTTTGTTTTAATTTAAAAATGTTCCCTTTTAGTTTTATGTTTATAGCAGTACCTATACCTATGTCCATACAGGTAATAGCTATAGGTACTAATAATATGAGGCTTGAACATTTTTACAAACTAGATTATGTATTAAAAATATAACTTTTTTTAATTTTTTAATTATACGCTTATTATATTACAATATATTATTAAATAAAACCTTCGTGGTTGTTCATGCAACCAATGTGGTTGTTTATAATTATAATCATTTATGGTTTTGGTTATTTATAGATGAAGTATTGAAGTGTGTGTAACAATATCACAATATCACATATTATCTATCACCTAATGGAAAACATGCAATCCTGTTACCTATAAATAATAATATGATTGTTATATAAATGATATAATCTATGATTTTATTGGGATTTGGGATCCAAATATTGGATAAATATTAGGGTTCAAATGATTAAGATAAATTAAGTTTAATAAAAAATTAATAATTTATAATATAATATTTTATTCCAACAACCTTAAATAAATAAATAAATACTTGAATATTTAGGATAAACTTAGTACAATGATTAACTATTTTATGACTTAATTGTTTACATATGAGTAAGAGTAACAATGTTGTTTGTTATTACTACAATTACTTTATTACTTTATTATTACTACATTGTCTGTTATAACTTTGAATATTTTTGTTTATAATTTATCTAATTAGGTACCAGAGTGGTTGAGTACACGGCATATATTTTATATACCTAATCATAGTGAATTAATTTTTTGTTAAATATATTATAGTACCTACCTTACTTACTTATAAAAAAATACGTTTAAACATTTTTTTTTAATATTACTCGTTATTCGTTTTTATACAATCTAATATTTTAATTTATTTTCTAATTAATTGTTCACTTATGAGTTATGATACAAAAGTTAGGTATTGCACTTATCAATAATATTTTTATGTTCTACATATTTGAACTACTCACACAAAAATTGTATTTAAACATTTAATAAACTGCATTACTGAAGTCTGCAATAAATTGTAATAATCTAATATTTGAGATTCTGAGTAGGTAGATTCTATTGTTTTTGCAATTATTTGAGCATTTTAGAGATAATTAAAAGATAAACGTGCTCTTCTCTTTATGTCTATTATAGGTATAGATTGTATTTTACTTTGCACCACTTAGTGGTATTATTTAGGTAGTTAGGTACTTAAAAAAATAGTTTCAAAGTAATAGATAATAAAAAGTAATTTTATTTAGTTTTATACAGAAATATGAAGAAAAATGAGTTCAAAGTATTTACAGTTTACACGGACAAGTCTATAAAAAAATAACACTACTTGACCGACTACATGTTGTGTACATCAAGGTAAAATGATATGGGAGATGTGCGCTAATAGGGTACATACTCTAACACATTCGCGTGAAGGGATAATGATACTCAACAAGAGCTAGATTGGTTAAAAATTAAAATGGATTTTCCCTGTAGAGGGTCATTACTCTAGCCATTCCAGTAAAATATTATAATATACCAGAAAATAATTGATTTTTAATTATGTAATTAGTTTTTAAATTTGGTTCTAGTCTTAAGCACTCAAAATAATTATAACTTCGCCATTTTTTCTTCTACCTATTGTTTCTATCATTCACTTTATTTTTGTTTTACATTCAATAAAAATATAGTAAATTAATACTAATATAATAAAATTATTTTTTATTTAATAAGATAATATTATAATATAATTTGTTATTGATTGTAGAAATTGATGAAAGTTTATTTGTTCGACGAAAAAAAAATGTAGTTCACGTAATTATTTGGAGGTATTTGTCATTTGGCAAATACATGTTTCGTAATTAATAATCAGTATTTCTAATTAAATTGAAAACACACTGATGTTAATAATAAACCAAACTATACGTTCAGGATTGACAATTATGTCCATTGTGTACTCTCATCTAACCCCTTTGGACAATTCTGTGCAGTACGTCATGGATTATATCTGATTATTGGAGTCTGGAGAGCTTAACACAATTTAAGCAATTTGCTGCAAATATAAATTGTATTTCGTGGTTGTGAATTATATTTATAAGATAATTTATAATATGATATATTAATGTTATTTTAATATTATACACAGTAAAAAAATTATAAAAATAGAGGGATAGTGTTAGCGTGGCTATGGCAGTCAGGCTGTGAAAGCAGTCGGGGCTCACAATTATGTTTTTATCAGAACTCAAAAGAGGGGAAAAAATATCAAAATTTTATCTATTTACTATTTGATAATTACACCAATGTTATCTAAAACCAGTCCTGTACGAGTTAAAGTATTAAAATATATTTTATTTTACTTTGAAAAAGTATTTTAACTATTTTATTAAATTATCTGTATTTATTCCTAGGTATTTAAAATAAATTATATTTTATAATTATAAATAATTATATTTAACCTAACCTAACCTAACCTAACCTAACTTTTGTCGCTTCTTGTTCATATATATTCTAATTTTGATTAGATATATTAACATACAAATACTAAAAAAATAAGTTCAGTTTAATTATAATGTAAAACCATATGTTATTGAAAACTGTTGAATTATTTGAATATAAAGTGTCTAATAGGTACTCTATAGAATATGCTTATTTTAAATATCTGTTTTTGTATTTAAATAATTTTTTTTACCGACTATTCAAATATATATATTTTATACTTTTTAAAATAAATAAATTCATATATTTTTATAAGACTGCTTTGACCTATTATTATTAGATTTTAGTATAATAAGACTATAAATTATTGTCGGGTCGGTTGAAACAGATAATAATAAATTTTGGTAAATATATGATATTGAACAAAGTTTTTTGGTTAGGTGTATTATTGGGGACAATATTTTTGTATTTGGTAGCAAAATCGGCTGGCAAATTATTCCGGTAGTTGGACTATAGAGGTTGAAAGCATGAGTAGTGTCATGACGTAAGATAGAGGTAAAATCCTTGTCTGGTGGTGGATTTAGCTTTTTCGCCCTATGCCTAAGTGACCAGGTATCTACTTAAATTCATTTGACCGATTTAATTTGTTGAGGTAATTTAGAGGTCTATGATTTTATAAGTAAAACGAGAGGGGATAGTTTAAAACTAAAGGAATTATAGATTTTAGGGCTAGTAAAAAAGAAGCAGAGTCGGAAGCTATTAAATAATTGTTAGGAGTTAAATTTGGAATAAACAAAAGGGGTCATTCAGGAGAGAGTTGTAAGATTACTCGTAGAGTAACAGTTTGTTTGATTTTATAATGCATTGATTTAGATCAGGGGCGAATGCAGGAAAAAATTTCGGGGGGGGTTTTTGAAAAAATTTTAGCATTGTTATTAGTAATACATTTGTAGGTCAGATAATTTATTTTTGTACCTGATATTTCGGGGGGGGGGGGGGTTTAAACCCCTAAAACCCCCCCTGCGTTCGCCCCTGATTTAGATAGACCATTGGCTACGATTGAGAGGAAAAGCATTAATTTGGGAGTGTATCCAATTGAGAATAGCTATAGTTCGTATCGAAAATATATTAATTAGATTACAGAGCTAACGATTTTAAAATGAATTTTTGACTATTAATGTTAATGCGTGTAGAAAAATATGTATTAAAAATTTATTGAAATAATCGCAATCCTTTAAATAAATTTAAAAAAACTTATGTAATGAATATTATGAATACGCACGGGAAGTATAAAATATACAAAATATACAATTGTTTTATCCTTTGTATAATAAGTGATAACATAATAATATTATTATATTTTTACATAATGCATTTATTTTATTTTATTTTATTTTAAACCTGTAATAACTATATAAAATTTTGTGAAAAAATATTTACATCATAAACTTATATAAATTGATTATTAGGTACGTACAATAATAAATACATACTACATTGGTACCTAACTACTCTTCTAATTACATACTACAAAATATAAAAAAGTAAAAAAGTGGATACCTCTTTGCTATACATAATTAGGATATTAAGTGTTAAGCGGGCCATTGTAATGGGTGTGTTAAATTTTAATTCAATGGTATATTACTCTATCTATACGAAAAATGATTCTGAGTGGAACCTGTTCATCAGCCTGTATCACCAAATTTATTTTCATAATATGACTTTTGATACAGCTATTAAAGTAAATTTTTTACTTTTAGTATTAGAGTTTTTTTAGTAGGTTGATTTAATTCTTTCCGAAAAAATGTCAATTTTTGTATTATTAATATTTAATTATTACAGTAATAAATATTTATAACATGTTATATTATTGTTAATTATAACATAGTTATAAAAATTGAAGATTTTATTTATTTTTTAATAATATAAGTACTCCTAATTTGTAAATTCTTGTGTTTTAAATGAATAATAATATTATAATAATATAGTAATATAATAATAATATAATAATATTATATATTCTATACAACAATTAAAAGATAAGTACAATGATAAAAGTATACCTAAGTACCTATAATTTAAAAGTACTTTTCATATATTTTGAGAGGTTAATGTCACCCTCCCACTCTAAGGACGTTTTTGGATTTTAATTTATTACCTATAATATTGTAGTCGGCAATGGTATAATTGTGTGAATCAATTATGCAGGTGTATACGTGACGTATCAGCGTATGTTATTATTAATAACAAAAACTAGCAATTTCATTTCATTAAAATGCACGCATATAATAACATCAATAATGTGCATGTTGCCCGGCAAGGCTGGGCATTAACGAGTTAAAAAGTTAAAGTTAAGTTAAAAAGTTAAGTTACTTTTAACTAAGTTACTTAACGAGTTACTTTTTTTTAAGAAGTAACTTCTATCTTAACGAGTTACTTTATTTTTAAAGTAACTTCTAACTTAACGCGTTAATTTATTTTATAGTCACGTTAAGTTATTTTTTTTTCTTTGTACGAACCCCAAAGATTTATTATAGCATTTTGTGTAATAAAAAAAAAATAATAATAACAATAATTATTATGTTAAATTTAAATTATTCTGCTATATAATATTATTATGTTATTTGTAAATATTTAACTTGAGGTGTAAATGGTGTAATTATAAGTTTTATAAGAAAAAAAAAAGTAACTTATGTTTAACTAAGTTAAGTTACTTTTTTTTTCCAAATTAACTTAACTTAACGAGTTAAAAAAAATAGTTAACTTGCCCAGCCTTACATGTTGGAAGATGGTTAATTAAAGTTATTAATCATGTTGATATTTGATGTATAGTTTCGTCTGTAGTTAATTGTATTGCAATTCGTACCTATTATAGTTTGTTATAAGATGCGTGCAGACGTGCAGTGAACTTAAATGGGTTGTTTACGAAACCGTAGGAGCCAGCAGCATTTTCGTCCCATCCGAATCACTTGCTGGACAGTTTTTGGTGAAACTTTCCATTAAGCGCACGAAAAAATACTAAAAATTGTCGAAGGGCTTAATAATATTGTAACGCGACTATTTAACTAAGATTTTTAATGGATTTTACAAACCTGTACATACCCACGCATCACATTATGTGCAATTACAGTAATAACAAAACCAAAACAACGGTCGTGTATGGTACTGCACTACTGCCTCTATTTATCCGATGAACCCGACAATAACAGTTAAGATAACAGTTAAGGTACTGTTCTATTATCAATACCGATTACCGTTTATGGTCCGTATTTTGAATTTTCCTGTTATTCACTAAATTAAATAATATTTTTTAGGTAAAACGATTTCACTAGTCATTGTAATAACGACATTTAAATATTTAATAATTAGAAATAGTTGAATATTTTAAATTACCTATATTTGGTATATTATGGTAACGTGTTAAACACATGTCTTACACTGAAAATAATAACAGCGTCATAGTGCTTTAAAATTTAATAGTCACTGTCTACACTGTTTTATAACTGTATAAGTGTGATACGGTAAACCTATTCAATCCGCGAACGATACGCATAATAATCCTTAGAAAACGTACGACGCGTTTCTTTGGAATGGAATCGATGAGATTATAACAAATGTACAATACTTATACTGCAACAATAATTATTTCTATAGAATGCTGTTGCACTGTTCATAAATATTATATCATTATTTATTAGTTTTTATTAAATACACAAATACACAATCGTAGACGGCGAAAACGATTTGATCGAGAATCAGACGCGGCGTGATGGACTACGCGAATGAAATATTTGACAACTTAAGACTAACCGACAGAAAAAATCAGGAATCAAGTATTAACCTAATTAATTGATCGTATCTTTCAGTGTTACAGGTTATCAAGACCATGGATAGCGGAATCAATTAGTTTAGAGAACAGTTGCTAATTGGTCACATTGAGATTAAATTGAGAGAGGATAACTTATTTTGGGCAGTTACTGATTCTTGATTTGCTGAGTTTAGATTGATAAGTAGTGTTTGAGAGTGTATATTTAACACAGATAGGTACTTGGATAATTAGTTATGGAATTTAATAATACCGAGTAATTATTTTATGTTAAACAACACTCATTATTTCAAAAAAGTATAAAGAGTATAAAAAAGTAAAAGAATTACTCTATAATCTGTTTAGTGTATAATAAGTGGTGTTATTACTTATTATTATAGTACTTTAAGTCTATAATAGAAGTCTGTATGTCTAATGTGACGAAAGACGAAACGATTATATTTGCGAATTTGCGAATTATGAAGCTTGCTCATTTCTAAGTTCCGGTCCATCAATACAGTTTTTCGATGATCATGACATCACACATTAAGATGATGTTATTATACCCTTATACCCACATGTGTTGTTTCTATCTTACTAACGTACATAATAGCAAATTCGAGTTTAGCAGAACACATTTTATATTGTTAGCTTATTGAAGTTAATTTACGATATTAAATTTAACGATAAGAATATTATCTAGGACATGGCATTATTGATATTTTTATCATTTTAAAGTGAGTTATAGACTTATAGCCAAAAACCTTATACCTACTACAAATAACTTACTTTAAAATTATAATATCAATAAAAGCATGGATAATATTCTTATCTTTAAGACAGAGACGACATATGCGGGTAGAACGTCCTCTTAAGTGGCACGTTTAGTGGTAAAGATGCACACCAAGGTCGGAAATTGGGCCACATTTAACTCCATTTTTCATAAAATATATTTGCTTACTTTTTACTACTGGGGTTTGGGCATTTGGGCAACAACTGTATATAATACAAAAATATATAAGTATACAACGTTTATTAACTAATTTATTTTCTAATACATAAAACTACAATTATTATTATTTTTTTAATAATATGATACATGCAGGTTTTACAAATTCTCTTTTTTCTCTTCTTCGTATTTGTTAATTATGTTAAGAATATATTTTTTTCAAATTAAAGTTCGTTTGTATTTTAATGTTCCTGCGCTTCTAATTTTTATATAAACTTCTGATTGAACTCCCAATAAAAATTTAAAATTTAATGGTGGCCCAATTATAGGATAGAATAATAAAAATCGTTGAAAATAGTGACCCAATTACCGTATACTTTTTTGAAAAAGGTTAATTGTAGACTGTAGTCCGATTCCCGGGAGCCTTTTCGTCATAGAGAAGGAGTCACCTTTATAAGAGTCACATTATAATATTATCCACTGCATGTGCTTCGTAGGAATATATAGACAGCCATTCATATATAATACGCCTTTATTATACGATAATAATTTGAATTTTATTGTATTTTCGTACCTATGGTTCTAAACTGTGTTATTGTGTATATTATATAGTACAGTGGTTTTCAATTGGTGTATCGCGAAAAATCTATTAATAGTTTTATAAGTATATATTTATATGTATATTATATAGGTATATAGTATATAAAATATGCTTCATATTTTATATGGATTACTGTGCTGCAATAATTTTGTAGGAGATGAATAAGTGTGCCAGTGTGCCACAATTTTAAAGAGGTTGAAAACCACTGATATAGTATATACTATTTTTAGGTTTGTAAAATCTAAGTAAGATCTTGTTGAATATTTAGTTATTGTAATTTATTATGCTACAGGATTCCTATAACTGTATTGATTATTGTATATTATTTATTAATTGCTAGATTCAGTTTTCTTATTAGGTAATTACTTATTATCTTTTAAGATTATTTTAGTTGGTTATGTTTGCATAATACTCCACTTGAAATAGTTATAGCCGGTTAGGTACTTAAAATATTGTTTACTAAAAGTGATATGGTATGATTATCTTTTTCATAAATTTTGACATAACTGCTGTGTGAATGCATCTAACTATGACGTATTGTATCACCAAAAACACATAGTATTAGTAGGTTTTATTATTTATTAATTGTTTATCTATCATTAGTTATATATTTGAAATATTTTGACTACGTGAAATAAAAAGGAATTGGATGACGATTTTTAATCCAAACAAAGGCAGTAAGCTTAAAAATAGTAAGCTGTTTTAATGATATAAAATTATAATTAATAAATTATTATTGTTTAATATATTTACGTAAATACGTAATACTATCAGAGTCGAGTACCTACTGATGTTTTGAAGATTTTCGACCGAGGTTTGTTATCTTTATCTCTTTGACGTCCATAAGACCATAACATAAGTTGAGGTAACAATTAAATAAAAATCAATAAGGACACTTGAAAATGCGGTAAGCTGATAATTGTAAATTAAATTATTTTATTACTTTTTAACTATGAAAATTACATTTTTAGTTTTTGAACAAAGAATGTTTACCGTATATTAAAAAAAATTTAATTATAATAATTTTGTATACAGCGAAACATTGATTAGTCGCTCTGCGAAATTTTTGGAGAAAAAATGTATTGTAATTTTATATTTTTAAATTTTAAATTTTTAATTAATTATATTACACATGTATATACGTATATATTATCATATTGTACTTATACGTTATACATACAGTGTATTAGGTTTATTTTTTATTGTATAAAACATTTAAATAAATTCACGTTCATTGTATATTTTTAGTCGATGTTTGATTATCCGTAGTTCCGCATCTCCTTGGTCCCAATTAATGCGGTATAAAACAATGCTCCATCGAATAATACATTAAATGTGTCAAATTATAAATCTATAATAATATTATAAAAATATAATCATGATATAATTATTATTCCTTTCCTATCGTTTACAGTTTACATTGTACATTTGTATTGTCTACTATACTAATGCAATTGACTTACCTAACCTACACGGACATGAATCAATTGCGCCTAAAATGAAGTTTTTGTTTATGGTCAGTGTACCTATATTGCGCTCCTTATATTTTAAGGTCAGTATACCAATTGCACTTGTATTTTAATTTGCCTATTACTTTCAGATATGTTCGATTTAATTCCATCAACATCAATATAAACAATCTAAACACTAAAATGCTTGAAAATTAAAAATGTATTTATTGATCAATTGATTACTGGTTAATGTGACTGGTTATAATATATTTTATATAATATTATTACGCACATTTGAATACGCGAGTATTGTAATTTGCTAAGTATGAAGAAAAAAAAAATTATTGATTTATATTATATTATGAATTAATGTATTAATACTCACGAAAAATCGATTAGTGTATTAATCTATTATATAATTAAAACTAATTAATAAATTTTCACGTATTATAAAATATTTTTAGCGCAATTGGTATATATTATAAAAGAAAATAATTTGAAGCAAAATCGGTAAACTGTCATATACACACATAAGCAATGTGGCAAAAACAAATTTAGTATACTAACAACTAACAAGTAATTTAGTTGTACATCGTATACGTGAGCAGGTGAGCTAGGATATATGAGTTATCTACGTAGGACAATATTGTCGTATATTTTATATAAAAATAAATATTGGTGTATTTTATTTTTATTTATGTAATAAGTATTTTAGATTTTAGATCTAGTAAAGTAATTCCTCAATCATTTCCTCAATCATATTATATTATTTTATAGTTTCGTGTCCATGTGCACACATTTTTATAATAGGATTTTACCTAAGTAAATATTTTTTAATTATTCGAAATAAAATTATTAGTTAAAAGAAAATAGGGCGGTTGAAATTATCATAACGTTTTCTTCCAATAATTATTTGTTTTTAAAAATCTAATAAATATTTAAATGAAGTAGGAAAAGAAAAGTATATTTTACGCATCCATTCTAAGTTTCTAGTTTCATTCTGCATATGATACCTATATATTTATCGAAATATAAATTATATTAAATTGCCTGGTTTAAATATTTGGAAAAATAAATGTTCAAACTGAAAACTTTAACAGTAAATACATTTAAGTTATACATGATAATTATTAAAACATAAAACAGGTGAACAGAATTGAAAATATAAGAAGATTTATACCATAAAAACAATATATTAAATTATTTAAAGAAAATGACACTTAATTACTGTAAACAATTATTAAACTCGTAAATGTAAATGTTATATATAGGCCAACAAATGTTGTTGACAAATCATTTTTTATTATAAGCTATGTGATCGATAAACACCAACTAAAGTCCAAATTTCTAATATTACTTATATAATATGCATTTAAGGTATTGCATACTTAGTAGTTAGTACAGAAATGTATTATAGTATTGAGGTATTTCGTTATTAAGTAGGTCACTGACCACTGTAATAGATATGTAAAATTTGAATGCAATGGGTAAATCATTTTATACGAAAAACAATTCTGAGTGGAGACGGTTTGTTAGCTTACATCACTAAGGAGAGGCGTAGCCAGGATCTTTTTGATTTTTTAAGGGGAGGGGGGCTAAATACTTTTAACTTAAATTATTGAAAATCAGAAACAAATAAAAATACTGATAACATATTAATATTGATTTTCCGTTACTAAATTTACTATTTTAAATAATTACAATTTGTAAGACAATTTCCATATTTAAATTTAAATATTTCAAAATCATATAAAAAATACGGCCAATGGGGGAGGCTAAAGCCACTTTAGCCCACTCCCCTTGACTATACCACTGTCACTAATTATATTTCATTATATGATTTTTGATAATGCTATTAAAGTAATTTATTTACGATTCTGAGTGGAGAGCGGAGACTATGTGACATGTGTATAGTTTATTTTAGTGAGTATCATAGTGATTTATTTTTTAAAAGTGGTAGAGTATGTTAGCAATATTTATGGAAAAAAAAAAATTAAAACTCAAATTTAGAAATCTATTAACTAGTTTAAAATTACTTAAAATATTTTGAAAATCTAATTTTGTATAGAAAATAATAATTCAAGTTATAGTGTAGTAATGTATCAAGATTTTATGATTAAAATTTTTAATGTTAACATAATATGATAAAATATTTATGAGGAAAAATCTTTATTATACGTTTGTCAATTAATATCGCCAAATGTTGAATTTCTAACTGTCATAAAAAATTAATATGGTCTTATAATCAACTTATTTTTAAAATCCTGTGAAAAATCTTATAATACATTATCAAGACTTAAAACACTTATAAAAATAATTGGTGACCATGTATTTAATTTAAAATTAGTTAAAATATTATGAAAAAATCGTTATGTATAGAAAATATTAAATAATAATAATATACATAATATTAGTAAAAAGTTTCAAGTATCTACGATTATTACTTTTTGAATTACAACAAAATAAATAAAATCGTTAAAGGAATGATTGATATTTTTCATTTAAATATTTATTAAATTGTTCTAAATGTTCCAAAATGTAAGAAAATTTTTATATATATTATTTAGCACTTAGTATTTATTTATTATTTAAATAAGTAAAATTTGTAAGATGAAAATTATAACAGATCTAAAAATTTCATGACGTCTTTACTGATATTTAATTATACACGTAATTATTATACAAAATAAAAAAATTGTGATTGAGATTTAAATTATACAAAACTTAAATTTAACGTTAAATAATATTATAATTTAATTCATTTTACTAAATAAGTATTTTAGTTATAATGTCATATGTATTTATTATTATCATATGACATACATTACATTTAGCTACAAAAGGTATTAATCAACAATTGATAACAATAATTATTATAGATTATTTCGTAGTAAAAATTAAATACTTACTATAAGGAGAAACTATAGATTTATTAGAAATATTAATTATTTTAAACAGTAATCAAACAGACTATACTTCTCTCAAAGTAATAAAAATTTTAATCTTCATTCACCTAATATTTTGTCATTTATTATTATCGGATGAAATATTGGTCATTTCCTGTTATTGGCACTACCGAGTAAAGAATTCGTAATTCTAGATTCGATATAAATAAAGTAGACATTTTATTTGAAAAAGTTTATAACAATAACACTAACATTTTTTAAGTTGGATTAATAATTAAATTAAATTGATCTTGAGTGTTAATATCAGAATATTTAAAATGAATAATTTTGATCCAAAAGCTTGAATATTTAATGTAAGGTTCCTCATAATTTGTTTTGAAAAATATTGATAAATAAATGGGCTCAATTTTTTTTATAGGTACCTATTTAAAATCCATATGATTGAATATTTAAATGAAAAATAACAACTTTAGTTATTTTATTGTAATTAAAAATACTTACATTAATTTGTAGAGATTTATTGAAACTTTTTGACATTACTTTTATGATAATCGTGCATAGAAAATTAATTTAGCATATAGACTAATCTTAAGTTGTTTTTACCATGAACTTATTTAATATGTAATCCTACAAAACCTGTTTATCAGTATTGATTTTTTAATTTTAATAATTTATAATATAAAATATATATTATTACTATAATAATAGTTATATACAATAAGTATGTTATGTCTTGATAATATTCCTTATAATAAATGGAAAAATAAAATAATAATAGTAATTATAAATAAACTATGTAGTATAAACACGCTGTTTCCGTTCAGAATCGTTTTCCTTTTGAAATGATTCATCGTTGAATTTAAATTAAAATCCTATTTATTACAGTAACCTTTTTGAATGACGATGAAAAATCGAAACCTATATAGCTTAATATTATAGTCCAAATTGTTTTTCTCTAAAAATTAATACGCATGTTTATAATTTTATAAACATAAATCGTACAAATTGTGTTTTTAGTTTATATTTAATAATTATAAGTTTCAAAAGTAGGATAAATAAACATGACATCATATTCACTTTTAAATTATTATAATATTTACATTATAACTATCAAGCAATAATTATTTTTCAACTATAAACATAAGTAATATACCTACCTACCATAACTCAGATATTAGTTTACAGCGTATCCTGTTATTTATTATAACATTTATGTAATAGATTTTTTTGACATAATAAATTTTAGTTTTTATTGCTTTGAAAATAACTACTGTACTATATTTGTAATCATCTATTCATCATACTTAATATTCACACTAATTTCATACTCATGATTAAAAAATTATGCTCATTAAAAACTCTAATATACCTAACAATGGGAAATAAAAGTTTAGGTACCTATTTGTATTACCCCTGTAGAGCCTTAGTTGTGTAGTATTGAGTAAATCTAAATTAAATAATAATTAATTAAAAATAAAGTTCAAAAAACTATTCTGAATAGTTGAACATAATATTTAAAGAATTTTATAACAATTTATTGTAAGTCACCTAAAAATAGAGATGATAAATGGTTTATGATTTAGTTATAGGTACGTAGGTATATCATAATAATGCACAATTCATGCAATATATATACAATATACACGTATTAAAATATCGAATTTTGTCTAAAAAAAAATAACATCATTGTATAATTTTAAGTATAAACAGTTATTCAAACTTTAAATCCTGATAAAATAATCTAAAATTACAAGTATTTTTATATTAATTATTAATTATAATTTAGTTTATACTGCAATTTCTTTCATTTTTTTTTATAATACAGTTACATCAAAATACCATTAAATTATATAATATGTACTTATTCAGATAAAATCATAGATATTCCACTTAAAAGTTGTACTTAAATTAAATAACG
Source organism: Schizaphis graminum (assembly GCA_020882235.1). Taxonomy (NCBI): domain Eukaryota; kingdom Metazoa; phylum Arthropoda; class Insecta; order Hemiptera; family Aphididae; genus Schizaphis; species Schizaphis graminum. The sequence goes on from CM037032.1 coordinate 94,620,273, forward strand.
GATAAGTTATTAATTATGTTGTTTTAATTTTATGTTGTTTATTAATATGTTTAAACAGTTAAAATAGCAAAGGTTTCGTTGGTTTTTAATAGTATAACTTGATTGAAATAATCAAAGGTTAAAAATTGTTAATCTATCCATGAGTTTATATTGTTGTATACCTAGATGTTGTTGAATTTTACTAAAAATATAACCTAACATAGTGTGAAATAAAGTAATATTAAATTTCCTGGAAGCTTAGTTAATAATAGTACAAATTATTATTTCAATAGTGAGTTTAACATCAATGTGAAATTGATAAGCATATAAACATTATATTTGTATAACCAAAATCTACATATTTAACAACACAATTCAGTAAAAATGTCTGTCTTAATGTTATTTGCTTATTTCATTGCCAATAAAAAAAGCGGAATAATTATTAATATCAATGCAATTATGTATCAATGTTACTGTGTTGGTAATAAAACAAAAACTAAAAACAATCAAGAACCTAATAAGCATTTCAGTTGTATACCATTAATAAATGTATCCATTTACATTGATGGGTTTTTAAATCAACAATTCTAATTGATATGACTTTTCGTTGAGAATCATTTGAAAACAATTTAATTTTTGAAAATAACCATTATATTTTTGGGCACCATGATAATATAATTTTAAACTTAAATAAAACCATAATTAAAATAGGTTAATTCTGAATCAATTTTTTAGTTATATGTATCTTTCAACTTATGACTTATGATGTTATTAACGAAAAGGAACATTTTTTATTGGATTTTTAATATTTATTTTTATATTATTTAAGTAGTTACTTAACATTTTTAAATATATTACTCTGATATATTTATTTATATATATATTTAAATACCTGATTTGTTCGATTTTTATTTTTATTTCCTAACTTACAGCTCATAAAATTAAAAAGCATTAATATAATAAATACGTGTAAATAGCCACGTTCACAGGAAAAATTACATACCTTTATTTTTATATCCATGTGTAATTTAATATTTTCTTCGTGATAAATCTATATTCTAGAGATTTGTATACATTATTATAAAATTATATTAATAATAACAATAATAAAATATTTTTTAGTAAAAAAAAAAAATTCAAAGAAAAAAGTTGTTTGAAATTATGTCAGGTATTGTACACAACACGTTCAAAACACATTGAATGATACCGATTTAGTGTGAGCTGTAACAGCGACAAACCTAGTGAAACGCTCGCAAGGTCGTGCGGCATGTGTTCCTTCTACATGAACCGATCACTATTTTGTGTTAGCAACACAATACAGTTGCACATTACATCCTCCAACATAATAACTGATTTGTTATGCGGATGACAATAGTAAAGGTTGCTTTCAATATAATGTTTAATATTTAAATATTAGAATTGATAAGTAGGAACGTTTTAACTTTGAAATTAGGTTACTCGTTTAGTTTTTTCTTTAATGAAATATTATTGAGTGATTATTACTTTATTATAATAAATTTATGTTTAAATTAATTTATAATTAAGTATTTACGTCCAATAGCATAGATAATAGAATGCTTCTAATATTATAGTTACTACCTACAATATAATATATATTATGCCCGGGGCATGGTATTACAATGACCAAATTATGAACTTTGACCGTAACACAATATATTATATTATAATACATATGTATTTATTAAAATATCGTTATACTCAATACAAATGAATTTAATCGGTTAAAACCATCTGGATAAGTATAAGTTAGTAAACAATAATACAATTAACCAATATCACCTATCATTAAAAAATAATTTTCAAAAATATTTAAAGTATATTTATATATAAATTTGATTTTTTTAATTGTATTGTATAATCATTTGTGATTTACCAATGTGGTGGTATTAGGTATAATAAATTCATGTCTACCTAGTGGAAAAACGACGAATACATGTAGTCATTTTTTTTAACGTAAACTAGACAATTTGTACGGAATTAAATAAATTAAAAATGCTTTATTGGTATTTTTATGATTTCAAATGTTATCACCACAATTCAATATTATCTACTATAAATAATAAAAAAAAAAAATTAAACAAGTAAAATTATTAAGTGTATATAGTGTTATTACCTATAATTAGTACTATATAGTATACTATTGGGTGTATAAAAAAAATTCGAGTAAAGCAAATAATATTTTTGGCTTATACATATTTTTTCCTATATATTGTGAATTCTATTTAAAGTAAAAGGTTGAAGAAATATTCTTAAAGTTTTCTGTATAACCTTTATACATCAGAACTATTATCTGACGAGGAGGTAATTTTTTTTTAGTTATAAAGAAAAATTATAAAATGTCAAAGAATATTGAAGAAATTACAGAAAATATTGTGGTTGTAAACTTTGTAAACTTATTATTGAGCTTTTTCAGAATCCATTTTAAAATTAATGGCTCTACTATGGATTTATCACAATACGCCAATATGTTGTGCTAATACTTGCATAAATTGAGTGAAGCGGTAAAAGTAAATGCAAACTCTAACCCAATATTCTATCTCTTTTTTGTTTTTAATTGGAATAAACTAATTTAACTCCCTGAATTAAAGTGTTAAAAATTGTTCAGAATTTTGTACAAAATTCATTTTTTGAATATCCTATTTATTTGACGTTTCATTTTGATGTTTAGCTAGTATTTTTAATCTTACAACTAAACAATTTATATGTTAATATTAATTATGTATACTGTGTTTTTTGGCAACCTACGCAGTGGGCAGTTCGCTTGAATGAGGATGTGATATATATACATATATATGTATATATAAATATATAATTAATTTTTGTGGCTGGTAAAATACCCTAAATCTTTAAAAAATAATTAAAGTAAATGTTTATAAATGTCAAAAAATATAATTTTTAATCTTTTTAAACATTCGTATTACATTTACCTCGAATATTTTAAAATAGGCTGTAAGTCTGTAATAATTGTTAAAAATTAATAATAATCACCAATATTATTTTATTCTATAGCTGTAATCATAATAATGAATTAAAAATAGTGAGTTTGAATATTAATACCTATAACAGTAATTTCACGAAATACCAATCAAGTTAACCACCAAGCGTAACACTATAGATACATAAGTATACCATATCGTGTAGGTAATTTTATTGAAACAAAAATTTAACATAAAAAGTTTGAAGGACGCGACCATGGATTTATTTTAAAACATAAAATACATAATACTGTAATTTATAATACAAAATAATGTGTTAAGCTAATGTTTAGTTTGACATTTAATTTAATTTGATAAGTACGTGTTATAACATGTATGTTTATTTACCGTAATCGGTTATTCGAGCATATATTAATTAACCTACGTTGAATTGCTTTTGACATATTGTATACGTCTCATGGCTGGGGGGTCATTCTGATTTTTGTACAACACGTAGAGTCTTACTATGACGTCATGAACGAAATCGACTTTATTCTATCACCTACCCCCCAAATCAAAAAAAAAAAAATCCAAGTATGGAGAACCCCTGGTTTCCCGTTATCGTGCCGCCGGCATGCCAATTTAAATATATAAATAAAACCAATATTGGTCGATAATTGTTCGACGATGTCGACAGTCGGAAATTATTGGTATTTGTAATTTTTACTCATAACTTCTCATAATTATATTAAGACTTACTATCGTGGTAAATTAGTAGCCATATGAAATATACATGTATCGATATATTATCTACATGTAATGTGGGTACTCGTTAGATGTTTTTAGATTAATATGCATTGTGAATAATTATAATTTTCAATACATTTAATGTAATATATTGTGAACAATTAATATTTACAAATATGACAATTGAACTCTAATAATTTTTTATGAGTTCACTTAGGTTGTTAGATGGGTTAGGTTTAAGTTTGAACTACAATTAAATGTATTAATGTCGTGAGCCTATAGTCATCGACATATTTATGTTCTTCATTTTTACGAAATTAATAAAGTTACCTACTATACTTTTATACGTTATGTTTAGTTATTTTTAAGTTTAAACTTTAAAAAATGCTTATTATATCACATAATTTTAAATATTTATTTAAGAAGTGCTCAAAATTATTGTTTTAGGTATCATGTACTATCATGGTAGTAGTTAAATTATTAGTATACTACATATTATTATCACGTAGTTTTAAAATCGTAAAAAATTGCATCTATTAAGTTCATAGTTTTCGCGATAGATGCCGCGTTCAGTCAACTTCCAACCCCCATTCCGTTTCGTTTTCAACCCCTCATACATGCTTGTGTTCGAGTGGCGTTTTCAAGGAAAACACTAGTTTTCGCGTCCGTGTTCTCGCTCTCGGACGTATTTTATCCATTTATTCCATGTTTACTTAACGTTCAATTTGTGTCATAAATTGAAATAACCGATAATCTTTAAAAATCATGTACGTTATTTAAATACAATGAAGTTTTATGTAAGTATTTTTTTATCATATACCTAATTAGGATATTGTTTAATAATAATGAAAAAAATCCAATTTTAAAAAGTGATAATAGGTATTTTATTGGGTGCTGTTTATTATGTTTAATTATTTGAATGGTTAGTCATATAGTATTTTATTTACATAAAAATAATTCATTTAATTATGTAGTACATTTACATCAACAATATAATATATTATGTTGACGGATTTTAAGATAGAAAATGAGGAAATATATATTTGTGAACAATGTATCCAAGTCTTTGGAAACAGAATATATTATATTGAATGTAAATCATAAGTTATAACAAAGTATTAAAAATCTTTATTTTTATTTATTAAAACACATGTTATTACCTATACAATACAATTTAGGTATTGTTTATTTGTTATTTTTCATTTTATTGTGACACATTAGGTATTAAAAATTGGGATGTTATAAAAGTTACTGGGTGGTAAGTATCTAGTTTACTTTTGTTTAAATTTTTTAGTGGTTTCACGAATTGAATTAAAAGATATAATTCTTATTTATTGTGTGCTTAAAAGAGTTTTGAAAACATTTTCTAGTAGCGATATGTAAGGAAAACAAAATTGTTCATAACGAGCTTTTTCCATACTATCCTTGTCCCTTGGATTGGAAGGATCCCACACATGACGTGATACAAGTCTGCTTGAGTAGTGGAAAACTATCATTTTCAGATTTCGTTTATTTAAATATTATGTTAATAGTATGCATGGCTAATCGGATAATACAAAATAAATGGGATAATAAATATATTCGTGAAACATTAGATATATATTCATTTATTCCATAAGCATCAATAATAAAACCATTAAAAGATAAAATATTTTTAATTTATCAATTATATTTCATTAAAATAATACATTATAACATTATAATAATATCATCAAACTTCATTTATTAAATAAGAAAAAATATAAATGGTAAATTAATTAAATTTATGCATGTAAATTGTGTATGGTTTCAATAAATAAAAATGTTTAAACTATTTTAATAAGTTACTTAAATCTAATAAAAAGTTAACAACCTTATTTAATATAGATATATGATTATAATTATTTATTTATTAAGAATAATTTGGTTTGGGAATAAAGGGATATATTTGAATGTATTGTAAATTATCTATTGTTATTTAATATCATTATTGTAGCGGTGTATGAATAATTATTATAATTTAAAACTCATAAGTATTACAGGCAATTATTGACGATTTTCTAGCATTTTTTTGATAAGCAATAATTAACAGAAATACCTAGCGAGGAAGTTTTTATCATTTTGACAAAATTAATGAACATTTTTAAATTGTATTACTTAATAGTTTAATTTTAATACTTAAGGTTTGAAAATGTAATATAATATAAAGTTCTTCATACGTTGTTATTACACCTATATTTAATAGTAATGGATATTTTTATACTAAAACAAATTCTATTTAGATATAATGAATAGATTATAACGATATTCAATTTTTTTTTTACTCGCTTTTATATTTATAATTCATGTACGTTTAGGGACACATAATCATATAGGTACCCATATTTTCAGTGCCAATATTTTAACAAATACAATTTTTATTTAATATTGAATTATTAATATTTTTTCGTTGATTCAAATTTTTTTATATAAAATTCAATGATATTGTATTGGTTGTATAGTAATTGTTACATATTAAATAAAGTTCTTCTTTCACATTAAAATATTCTTGATAATAGGCAATTTTTAGAATCTTGTCATAGAAATGTTTTGTTTTGATAGGTAAAAACTAGCTAAAATATTCTAACATTTTATAATGTTCAAGATTTAGTTTCTTTAAGGTATTTTAAAAATTTATATTAATGATTATGAACGTGATCATCATTACCTTAAGACTAAATTATTAAAGAGCATGATATTTTTGGAAAATTATGGATTTGGAATCTTTTATTTTAGGTACCTATAAGTTAGGTTTAACAGGTCTATTCACAACCCATAAACTATAATGAACTAATGATATATCATTATGATTATTTATTATGTTGTTTCTATAATTTATTATAAATTTTTGTACACAAAATTAGATTTTGATAAAATCAATATTACGTCTATTGTCACATCATAAAAATGAACAACTGTACGGTCTTGAAAATTTAATACATAATCTCGAATAAGGTTTTTTTTATTGCAGTTTAAGAATATTAAAAAATGCAGCCACGATTTTTTTTTTATTTGTAAGCGTTTGAAGTTAAAATGTTGACAAAATTTGTTAAAAGACGAAAATATTTTCAAGTTATTTAGTACTTAATTAAAAGTTTATAAAAAAATTTATTATGTATTGTGAAGATTTAAAAATGTAATACAACTTGTTTTTATTACCATAAAACATTTTCAAAATATATAAATATATTGACAAAATTGAATATTTAAATAAAGATTGACGATTTTAGTTATTTTCTTGTAACTCATAAATATTCTTGGGATTTGAAATATTATACGCAACGACGTTTTCTGTTTTCAAAATATTTAGATTAATTTTAAGCCATTAAAATTTAGTTTTCGATCATATTTTATAAATCATATCTTATTACTACTAATATTAAAATAAACTGTTATAATAATTAATAATAATATAAATATATACTTGGTAACAAATAAGGCTGATTAATATAAATATATATTTCAATATTTGCTTAGAATCGTTTTTTATATGTATTGAATTGAAATCTTAGATTTCATCATTGAATTCAAATGTAACACATCCATTACAGTGACCAACTGAATGACAAGGTACACTGAACTCCTACTGTACAGCAGAGCAGTTACCTACTTTACCCCTTTATTGACCCTTTCTACCTAAAAATTTATTTATATCGAGTATATAAAATTGGACTTTTTTTTTTAAATTTTATAATTAATAACTACCAACCATAATAATAATAATAATAACTAATACTAAGTGTCAATACCTGTTTGATTCGTTTCCATATGAAGTTATTTTATCAGAGTATTTACCTATAAGTTATAACGATTAATTATTATTCGGAGTTATTCTATACCCTATATTAAGAATTAATAAAGCTTATATTTAAAGATACCAAATTAAACTTAATTTTTTTTTTTTATTAAATATGAGATTAATTTCATAAGCTTTCTAGGATGGGTATACTTTTTTAGTGAATTACTGTCTCAATTTAGTATCACATAACATTTCATTCTGTTTTTCAAATGACTAAATTGTGTGCAACGGATTTGACGGCCACCTGGGGCAGTATTGATTTGGTGTTTTTATGGTAGGTTTTGAGCGTTTGGAATTTTTTTTCTTCTACGTTTATTTTACTAGTATTTTTTTGTTGTTATTATTTGTTGCCAAAAGTTCCAAAAAACTTTTATTGCAATACCACGGCGGCAAAGGTGTCGCGTGCCAGCGGTATTTTTGGATGTTTACCAAAAGTCATGTGTATTGATCTGTTAGGCATTTTCACTTTCCCCAACCCTAGACTATGGTTAAGATGGAAAAATATATAAAAACATGAGAGAATTGAACGAGTTAAAGTTCTAATAAACACGACTTTTTGGCAAACAGTCAATACGTGCTTAGAATTACACCGATGTCATCCATCAGTGAAAGTTTATCCTATCAACCTATTGCAAAGAAAGAAATGATGTTCTAACACTTTCAAAATATTGAATTTATTGTAATAAGTATTTATTAAATTTCATTATTTTTAAATTCAAATTTATATTGTAGTCAAAATTAATTTATTGACAGTTGAAACTTAATATTATAAAATATTTTATGACTTCTAATTTGTCATTTTAAGTGTTCTGGACATAAATAATAGATAGGTTAGTCTCAATGTTAAGCTAAGAGGACGCTATACCCGAATGTGTTGTCTTTGTCTTACTAACGTACATTAATGCAAATTTGCGTTCAGCAGAACAAATTTTGTGATGTTAGCTTTAATATTAGAGTAAACTTACCTATTATCAAATTAAAGCTAAGAATATTCTTTAAGAAATTTCATATGCTTTTATTGATATTATAATTTGAAAGTGAGTCATAGCTATGTAAAATATTACAACTTATTAAATGTTACAAAATTTTCATAGATAACTTTAAAATGATAATATCAATAAAATCATATGCTATTTATTAGAGAATATTCTTGGCTTTAAATTTTATAATAGGTAAATCTACTCTAATATTAAAGCTAAAATCACAAAATGTGTTCTGCTGAACGCAAATTTGCTATGATATAAGTACCTAGTAAGATAGAGACAACACATGCGGGTATAACGTCTTCTTAAACTACTTTTTATTATAGTTTTTGAGTAAAGCGAGGAATATATTGACTTTATAATGATATTAAAAATATAATGTTTTATAATATTTTGTGTATAGGATGCACCCATAACCTCAAAAAGAACTATTATAATTTCCACTTTTTACTTTTCATGTAATTGGTATATTATATTGGTTAATTATATTTAATCGGCTGTCTTTAGATTTAAAGTGAAGCAATTATAGTTGTATATTGTTTTGCTAGCTTAAAATTAAATCTTTAGTGATACAATCTAATTTTTAATTCATCTAATATTTTTAATCTGTATCTTTTCAAATAGGATGTAAAATTTCATCTTTTTTTAATAAGAAAAATTAGGTTACCTATTAAGTACTTCTTTCTTTTTTAAATAGAATTAAAAATTAAACAATTTAAGCAATCATAGTCTTAACTGAGCTTTGATTTTATCTAAATAATTTTTTTATAAGTATTGATTTTAAATTAATAATACACTAATATTCTGTAATTCTATTAAAAAGTTAGTGAACTAATACACAATTTCTAGACTAACTTTTATTTACATTTTAATTAAGTAGGTTTATTTTATACCAATTTATTTGTAAAATTAATATGTTTTTATAAATAGGCTGCTGAACAGAGATAGTAAAATTTTAAATACCCAGTGTTAATTACCTTTTGCAAGTATAAAAATAATTATTTTTATTTTTATATATTAATTTATTTTATGTATTAATTAATATATATTTTACATTTAAATATATCTCGATATTTACCTTGTATTTTATTTAAATATTATTTATATTATTTTTACAACTGCGGGCAGTTCTGGTAAAATTTCACTTAACGTCTTTACACAATTATAATAAACATAACTCAGGTACAGTATATTCAGTTTTAGTATTTGCACAATGAAAATGATATAACTAATAGTGTACTAAATTAATTTTCTATTAAATTAGATGAATTTTTACAAAATGTATACATTTACTATTTATTTTTATGTATTCTGGCAGAATGGATTTTCTAATTATATGTAATTTTAAAACCATATTCTTACACTCTTTATTTTTGAAAATAACAAATAAAAGTAATAAAAAGCAATATAATAAATTCATGAATATATTATTTTAATTTATTATTCAATCAGTAAACTAAAATATATTTTGAATTTTTATATTTTTTTATTTGTTTTGTAAGCAATTTCATATTTTATTTTACTATTTAAAACGCAATTTTGTCTTGCATAATATTAATAATAATAATATTATAGATACAATATTATGTATCTAATCAATAATCATGATTCATTTTAACTAGTTAATTTAGGTATAATAAACGATGGGAGCCAGAGGAGAAGTAATGCTAACGCGGTTCCTTCTCTAGCTCTCGATACAAAAAAAAAGTTAATTTAGGTACCATATTAACAGTTTACCATTTTATATTTTAATTAAATGCTGTTAGATACCTTTTTATTATTGTTTATTACATATACCTATTTTAGTTTGGTTTTTGTTGTAAAATATAGATTATTCTTATACAACATAATATTCGTACTATGTTTATCACACACTCAATAAACAATATTGAAATCCACGATTATTAATATTGTATTTAAATACAAAGTTTCGAATTTTGTTTTAAAATAGATTGAATGGTTTATATTAAGTCTAGTATTCTAGCACTAGGAATTCAGGCTATAAAATGTTTTGCTGAGAAAGTGGTAAGAAGTAGACAATAAATAAATAAAGATCGATGACAGAATGAAATGTGATCGGTATGTGAGGGTTTCGAAAACGTCTTTTATAATGACATCAATCCTATATGCGTGTTGGAATGGAATATTGAAAGATGGAAAAATTACTACTGGTCCGTGGGTTATAATGGCAGGGAAATAAGCACATCACGGACATATCTCCTACACTTGTAAAATTTATCACTCGAACAACAGATCTGAATTTCACTGAAAAACATGATTACCCATTTTTGATGGATGGATTATATTATTGCAGTAGTATAGGTTTATATATATATATATATACATCACGTCTAATAATATACGTATGAAATAAGGAAAATATGTAGGGGAATATACGAAATCAAGTTGTATAAAACATAAATGCATACGGCATCGTAAAAATATATTGGAAGAACAAATTTGTCTCTAATGCAATCTGGTTTTATAGCTTTTATTTTATTGCATAAAAAAAAATCATTCAAATACTCAGTCTAATCGCAATGTCAGCACTTGAACTTCATTTTATATAAGTAGGTATACTAAAAATGAATGAGTATGTAGTATTATAAATGTGTAAAACACACAGGCTTATTTATATGGAATAATATATTTTTTTTATCTTTTCTATGACCAATGATAATGCAGAAGTTTGTGATTACTACCGATTAGTATGTCTCAGACCTCAGTCTTGTGTCTAATAGTATTAATATACTATAGAAGCATAAACATTTTTATCGAGTTTTATGATGAAATTATGTTTTTTGAAAGATTTACTATTGTTATACTATTGTCTATTCGAATAAACAATAAAAAAACAACAGTTTTAACTTCCTATGATTTTTTTCTATATTTAAATTTGGGTTAATTATTAATCATAATTTTTCATCGCAAATATTTGTGTTTTTTTTTATGTAGTTAAAAATAAGATTGTAAATATATGAAAAAAGATTTTTTTTTTTTGTGAGTTCACTACGTAAATTTTAAAATGTAAACATTTTTTTTATTTACTATTTACAGTATTATTATTTTTGTGTGTATTTTTTTTCTTTAAATGTTTGGTTATTTTATGTTTTTTTATATTGTGATGTGGACCTCCTATATTTGTTATAATCGATAATTATTATATAATTTATTTTTATTTTTCACTTATCTATATTGAGAAATTAAAAAAAGGAAAAATATACGAAATAATATACATTGCTAGAAATTTTGTGTAAATTTTTATATATTTAAAAAAAAATAGAACGGAATTAGCATTTTGTTTTAAAAATAGTTGACTTTATTACCAACGTTCGACAAATTCAAGTATTAAATTTAATTTTAGTCTATAATATAAATTCTAATGTTTACACTCTTAATGTATTATAACTTAATATCTTTCCAAACTATAATGTATATAATTATCATATTTTTGTTATTATGTCTGTTACATTTCTCTTGTGTAAACAAAACAGTAAAAAGGTATCAGATGATGTACCTATATGATATGCATTTCATAAATATAGCTTTTCAGTTATTTATAACGCTGGTTAACTATTGATAATATGGACTATACCGTTTAAGCTATAATAAATGCAAGAAACTGTATTAATAATAATTTACTACTTTGATAACATAATAATATAGGTACCTATTACAATCTTTTATATTAATTATATGATTATAGCTATAAAGGAATCCCAATAACTAATTAAATTGAAAGTTTTATATTATTTAGTAGTCGTTGTAAGTCGTAAGATATATACATTAATACAATAGGTATCAAAATATTCAAGGAGATAGTATATTTTTTAAGTACTTAATAATAGTTTAAAATAGTTCAGTTTAAAGATTGACATTTGTATTACACTATTATACCATTCAATTATACTGATATAAAGTAATAGACAATTTTTGTCTGTTTAAAATATTCATTCTTTAAAACTTAAATAATTTCTTTGTATTATACTTGTCTTCTTATAATAAGGTAAAAATTTGTCCAGCATATTTCATAATAAGATTCGTGATCACGCACAATGAAATCCTGTTATTATTTTTTTGTGAGGCAAAAAAGTAACGTGACTTTTGCCAACGACCCTGTCAGGTGCCATAGCAAGAGAGTAAAAACAAGGGTTGCACTCGAGAAGGTGTAAAAAATAAAATAATCGTGTACAGTTTCTTGTACAGCGTAAAGATTCGTGACATAATAATATTGTACATTGCATTTACTCTGTTTTTATTTTTATTGAAATAATTTCTATAAAATAGTTTTGAAGTCCAACCTTTTTATACACTGTATTTATAATTTATATTCATAAAAATATCACTTAAAATGCATTTTAATTTGTCACACAAAGCATACACACCTTGACATTACCATTGTACGTAGAAAAATAAAATTCACTTTTTGAATTTGATTTTTTTTTCTTAATATAAATTAAAGCAAATAAAGAGAAAAATGTTTCAGGTGCATTTTTGAAATTAAATACATAATATTATATAATATGTATTTAAAATTTAAATCGTTTCAATTTTTTTTTGTTCAATTGATAACTTTTAACTTTGATATTATACTATATTATTTATAAGCATTTAAATGTTGTGAAATCTATTCAAATTTAAACAAAATAGTTTTTAATTTTTATCAAATAAGTATTATTATTGTTGATAATATTATGCTCAAAGGACTTTTTCTCTTTTTTATAATCAATAATAAAAATAACCTACATTTATAAAATTTGTCTTGTTGACTTAGTACGATTGACTTACAGTAATTAAATCCAGTCTTAAATTTGTGAATGGTTTACGGATAAAAGTATAAGACTTATTATAAGTGATAATTTGCAATATTTTATGAGTAAGCATTAAACATTGTAGATTTTCACTATGAAAACTTAATTTGGTAGGTATCATGTTTTATTAAGTATTATTTTTTCTTTCTTCTTTCTGTTTTTGGCTGTTAAAATTATTATTATATCTTTATTTGTTAAAGGGTTTGTCCCGTAAACATTTTTAAATAAATAAATACCACTTTCTAACAAAAAAGAGAAAATTCATAGTAACTTTTTACATTTAAAAATAGTTTACAAATTAATTTTTAAATACAAATAAATACTTATTTTGTAATTATTATTTTAGAAATTATTTGTAGTATATTAAAATTGTTCGTATTGTAGTTGTATTCCAAATTAAGTATTTAATATTCTACGTATCGATGGAAACAGTTGGCAATAATTAGTACAAACATTGAAATGACTTACTTTTGTTTACGTTTTGAAAAATTATCTAGTAAAAAAATAAAAATAATTAAACAGTTAAAAGTTAAACAGTACCGGTTTAGACGTCACAAAAAGGAATTCCAGTGATTTTAATTAAAAAATAACAAAGCTTTAGATAAAAAAAAAAAAAAAGAAAAAAAGTTTAACAATAACTCGAGCCTATACCTTTTGCTTTTTTCGATATTTTCCCTAGCTGTACACGGATATTTCAGTGGCGGGTATTTCTAATGGTATTTTTGTACGTTTTAAGCACCGAAAATGGTTTATTCCATTGTCCCATATTTATTAATTATTTATAGACTTATCCGTCCGTCATCGTACTACTTACGGGTGCATCTTTGTATGCATTTGACAGCGCGACACGTGCTTGTTGTGCGTGAAGTTGGATATGTATTTTATATATGCATGTGTGAGCGTCGGCGAAAAGGTTGGCGGTCGGGTGGGTTGTTTTGGTGGGATAGGTGGGGTTGAAGGTTTGAGCAAAATATAACATTCCGATATTGATTTTGTCTTTTTACGCGATAGTGGCACACGAAATGTGGTACATGGTCGTATTTGTGCTATACTACACACATACATTTAGCCTACTACCACTACTGCCATTGCTACCTCTTCTTCTTCCACTTCTACTACGATTACTATATACGGCATGGTTGGTATGGAGGCGGTCGAAAAACTATAAATAAATTATTGCACGCCGTTGTTTGTTAGGTAGGTCCGTGGGGTAGCGTTTGGTGGGTGGTATATGTGTGGACTTTGGAGGGCCCAATATAATATATATGCCGGGGTGGAGGTGATAGTGGCGACGGATGGTAAGTAGGGGAGAGAGGCCAAACAACAAGGAACGTTTTTATCCTCCCACACCCCCATCACCATCAAAATTGCGTATAGCCGACGGTGCGTTTTGCCGAATGTCAAACGCAGGACCGACGCCGACTAGAGTCCCTAAAGGTCAGAGTTTCGGGTAGTTTTTCTGGGCGCATATAACAGCGTAGTGTTCCGCGCACGATAGGGTAACCGACGTCGGTTTGTTGTTGGCTTTTTAAGGTTTTTCAACGAAATTAAATTAACTGATTTTATAGCATTAGAAAGGATTCAGTCGTAACGATGACATTAAAAATCGATTATTATTGTCGATGATCTGAACAAAAAAAAAAAAATTACCTTCTGTTTTACTAATGAATATGGTGTGTGCAAGAGCAGGTATCTTTTACTTTTGGCTATTTTCTCAAATTACTGTTTGATGTATAATATGAATATTTTCATTTATTATTATCTATGTAATTGATATTAATATACAATAACTATATATAATATACATATATTATGTTATTTGATTTTATAAAATGCTATTCCAAAAACATATTTTATTTTATTATTTACGACTACATCTAAAAATGTTATAGTAAACTCGAGTTCTCTCGAGTATTTATTATTGAGTTACATAATGCATAATATGCGTATGTAATTTAATTACAAGGCGTATTGTAATATATTATCATTCATTCATATTATAAAAAAAAAAACAGTTTTTATAAAAATTTTCTAGCTAGATAATTAAAATAGGACATAAATATATTTTATAATGTATAGTAGCCCATTACAATATGTCACATACATGGAAATTCTTGTAAAATATGTGGTTGCATTCTAAGATTTTTTCGCATAAATTATGTGGTATATTTTATTAATGTCTTTTAGAAAATAAAATTTAACATATTTTTTATTTTATTAAAAGTTCATGTAATTTTTATATTTTTTGGGTTGATAAAAAAAAGAATAAGTTTACATTGTTCTATTGTAGATTTATGAGTATTATTAATTTCTAGTGTATTCATCAGAGAATATCTGCACCTTATCTCATAGTAAATATATGATTTAGAATTCTAAAAAAATAAACTCGATTTAAGTGAGTACCTCATCTATTATATTCATAATGTTTTATTTTATGTTTTACATTTTACAACACTATTAAATTATGTGTTTAAATACTCAGGTACCTACTAACTATAAATAACTAAAAATAATTAGAGGATCGTTAGTTGAATATAAAATATAAAATTTAATCTATTAAAAGGAGGAATAGTAAAATTTAAGAGAAAGGGTATTGACAAAACTAAGCCTCGTTATTTGTTTTATGTTAAATTAGGTGGAGAATTTTAAAAGTCACATATTACATTCCTTAACTGCCATCACTAGTAAATAGTGTACAACGTGCAAAAAAAAAAAAAAATGATATTTTTATATATAATATACACGTATGACTCATGGTTCTGTACAAATCATTATTGACAAACTAAACAAAAAGTTAAACATAAATAAACATATCATACCTATTTTAACTTTTCCGTAAATTTTAGAAACACATTAAGTTTACTGATTAGTATATTTATTATATCCTTGGATATCTTAAATGGTGTTAATAGATTTAACATATTTTCATCAGACACTTATAAAACACCTAAAATACCGTGAAACGCAATTTCAATAACAATAGTTAGTTAATAATGTAAAAACATAAAAAACAAGAGCCGAGTATAAAAAAAAAAAATATTAACCGCATATTAGATGGACCTCGACGGAGACAACACATGCAGGTTCTTAAAACGTTATGGATTGATAATTTTAACCACATACCTATAAATAAAAATAAAATAATACATATATTTATTAAAACGTAACCATTTAATATATTATTAGTCATTCATTATTATAATAATGAATGACATGATATGTATACGTATTAATAACTGATATCAAATTGTATTAATATTAACGTAGTCAGAAACAATTCAGTTACAAACAAACTAACTAAAAATTTAAAAGTTTAGAAGAAGAAGACAAGTTTTAAAAAACCTTACAGCGTCTGCCCCCCTTTGTTCCTCCCCCTTGAAGATATCTCCTTAAACGCGTGAATATATATTTATACACACATTAGTTGATTATATTCGCTGTGTCAACTATACATCACACGGCACTGTGATTGTGTTTCGAATACTGTCAAATAGCGACTGTCTTGAGGTATATTTTTCGGGGCCTTCTAGAGAGCAACATATTATTATGATATTCAAAAGAGCACGCCATTTTCAAATATGCTTATTTTGCCAGTTAATATAGGCTATTGCGAGCTTCGAGATCGTTTCTTCTTCCAGTGTAACTACAAAGGCCGTTTCTATCGTTTGATTTTTTTTTTATTTAGGGGTTAGATGTGATTACTTAAATCATTCGTTACACCAGTTTTGGCGGTATTATATGCGCTGCGCGCTATTGTGTAAACTTGATGTTTGACTGTTGCGGTTCTATTGAATAAGTCACAGGCCACGGAGGTGACCATTATATCACGTCTGATAAATGTTTTTGTGTTTGTAAATGTGTGTCACTATCCAGAGGTCGAGATCCTACGTTAAGCGATGATGTTATGTTTTTATTGAAATGAAACATTCAATATGCCTAAATTATAATCATTACCGCAGTATTGTATTATACGAGTAGTTTAATATTATTGTTTTTTGTTTCAGACTGGGCGAAGAAATATGGTCCGTATAGTTTTGCCAGTTTTATTATTAGTGCTGATTTCAATAGCTGCGGATGTCAACGCTAAGGTAAATTACGATATTTGTTTAGTATACCTATAATATATATTTATATGTAGTTTAATCTAGTGGTATGAAACAACTGTAATAATTAAAATATGTATAAAACGAATTCTCTTGCTGTGTTAATCTCGGGTAAATCTATGCTTAGCTCATTTTGTCTAAACGCCTTTTAAAAGGCCCGGTATTAGAGGCTTTTGGGAGAGGATAAACGTAAAACGACCAGAATACAAATTGGCCGAGCGCCATTTTAAATACTCCCTTCCTTTTACACTTCCTGTCTACCACTGCCCTTAACCAGGAAAGGGAAACGTGGTAGAAACTATAGCTTTTATCTGAATAAACCTTTATGCAATGTAGAACTCTAAGACCAATTTTCGAATTGTAATTAGAAGTTTTAGGGAAAACAATGGATGTCTAATGGTGTCTAAAAGGTCTCAGTCATTAAATGTCATTAGATTTAACATGTATTCAATTTTTATTTCCTAAACACTGCATTTAATATGTATATGCATTATGCACATAACAAATTATATTGTAATTATTAGTTATTAAATTTTGTATAATTTAAATAATTTGTATAATCTGTTGATAATTGATGACATATTTAATGATCTATTACTTATATCTTAATCGAAGTATTTCGGTTGTGTCTATTCATTTAACTATATTAATTTAATATGTGTAAAATAGTAATATAGTATATTAGGTATCTATTATTTATTATAAATTTAAAACAGTAAATAATGATAAATTATTGTACTTATATAATTGAAAAATGGTTATAAGTGGTGTTAGGATTACATAAAAATGTTAAAAATGTTGTTGAATGTTGTTAATTTAATAACTGTTCTTGTAGTATTTAAATTGTGTTTACAAGTTACTAGAAAATTAAATCCTAATTGTATAATGTGTAATCAGTTTTAAAATAAGTAGCGGTACCTATAAACTTTTCTTATGGCTAAAATAAATATTATTTTCAAGTTAAGAGTATTCCATTGCGTTGTTAAGGGCTTGTTATATGAATTAATTGAATAAAACATAATTAATGTGGTTTATGATTAGAATTTATTAGTATTAATTATCCGTTAATGTATAAGTAACATGTCTGAATGATCTATACATACTACATATAGTATATGAGTATCGAGTATGTTATTGTTGTATAATAAGTTACAATAACACAGTTACATTTCTAAAATTATATTTTAAGCAGAATTTTTTTTTAATTTTAAAAATATCGATAATTTTTAAAATTGAATCTTATTAAGATAATTTTAAACTTTTTCC
The DNA here is from genome assembly GCA_020882235.1 of Schizaphis graminum. Taxonomy (NCBI): domain Eukaryota; kingdom Metazoa; phylum Arthropoda; class Insecta; order Hemiptera; family Aphididae; genus Schizaphis; species Schizaphis graminum. The sequence continues at coordinate 94,638,915 of CM037032.1, forward strand.
AAACTAAATGTGTTTTCATTTATAGCATAATATATTTTATACAATTTAAGTTTAAGTATTAAATAAAACCCAAAAACAAAATATTTGATTTCAGTTTAAAAATAAACAATTTTTACTTAAGAATATTTTGAATATTTGATATAATCTGTTTGAAAATATTGGGGGTCAAGAACATTATAACGAAGTATTTTCAAGGTATGAATAAAGGATTAACCCAAGGATTAGTTTTTAAGCGTTAAAAAGAAAGTTTTTAGCCTAAAAATGTTGAAGATAATGTTTTGTTAACAAAGATATTATTATTTACATTATTATATAGGTTACATAAGTAAGTTAATGTAAATGCAGTAAAAAGATTTACCGGGTGAAAATAATAAAAATAGTATTTTTAATTAATCCAGTGTCCATTTTTTGTGTACATTTTATACTGTTTATAATATAACATAAACATATTATATATTTACGTTATGTTCATAGGTACTCAAATTTAAAATAAAAATAAAAATATTGTATTTATTGATTAATGTTAGGTACGTTGTTTTATAATTAAAACAATGTTATAGTAATATGCCATATTATATTCATAATACTGTTATAAATAATGGTGTTGAATACTATTATCATTTACTTTAACTTTTGACAATTGTTGTTACTTACTCATTCACTATCGAAATTGAATAAGTATAGCCAATGGGGTTGTTATTTATGCGTCATACCAGCCCATGGGAAATATTAGTTTCGATCCAAATCTATGAAAAGGTAAAATTTGCATATATTTTCATATCGAGGTTATCTATATCTTTTATTTTACTTGGTTTTTACATTATCTATTGCTTGAGTGGGATATTTTACATTTTATTTTTATTTTTATCAGGAGAGGGAAACAATCTTATATAATGCCTGAAAATGCATGCGCGTGTTGATCCATCGTAACGAAATCCATACAACACTTGAAACATTGCTTGTTTTTGGATATACTATAAATAGTTTCGAATTTTATTTATTATTTTAAAATATCTGAGTTTTTTCAATTTGAAGGAGTTGTTCATTCTGTGAAACAAGCTTTTATTTTATTTTTCATTATTGATATCACATTCGCTTATTGTTTATTATATTATTATACCTATTGTCATTTTTAATTAAAAAAGAAAAAAGAAAAATGTTTTGAAAAATGAACTTCATGACACTGACATTATGATATACTCTATATTAATAGATTTTAATTATTTGTTAAATTTACTTAAAATTGATTTCCCTCCATTTTTTTTTATATTTTTTCCGAAAATTGAAATATGAACATTTTTTTAGGTTTTAGAGAGATAAAATACAACACGCGAGAAAATCAAGTGGGAAGTAGAGTTGACAAATAATTCAAATCTGTTTTCAGATTGCTTATCATTTCACTAGATTAATCGGTACGTTTGATATAGGATAGATTTAAATATTTCTATGTTGCACAATGCACATGTATTAATTAAACAAAGACATGAAATAACCACTTTTGATCCCCTTAAATATTCTTTTTTCTCTGCTGACTGCTATTATTTGATTACCTAATAATTTTAATATTAGTATAATCTATAATTTATTTAGAATTTATACTTAATGGTACTACCAAATACATTGTTATGTAGTAAACAATAAAGAAATAATGTAATATTTTTTTTTATTAAAATATTATTATTGTTAATTATTCGAGTATAGGTAAAATAATTAATTATTATTATGAAAATTTTTAATTGGTTAATTTTTCTTTGGTTAAAATCAGTCATCTTAAATGATAATGAAAATAAAATTTTAAATTCCGTTTAGGAGTTAAAAGTAAACATATTCTGATAGAGGGTAGAAAAAGCGTGTAAATATTTGTTCGCCAGTCCATCTTGGCCAATGTTGATAACGCTTCTGTTCACCTCAACCCCTTGACATTTGGTTTTATAAAATATGATTGATTATAATCGGACCCTTTGCAAAGGGTTTAAATTCTTCCTCTCGTCTTACATCGCCAAATCCACTGAATTAATCACAACATTAAATCCCGCTTATAGCTATAATATTCTTTATATCATTTTTTTGTCAACGATAATATGACATTTTTAATTCATTTTAATTACATAATTAGTTAACATTAATAGTTCAAATTTACTCGTTCAATGTGAAAAATATAACGTTTGGCAATCGTTGATTTTCCCTCGTTTCATGGAAAATATGGATAGCCTAATTTAGTGTTATTGTGTATTAAACAACGTTGGTTGTTTTTAAGTAGGTTTAATTTATGACTTTTCTCGTTTCACTTAGAACCACCTAAAATGTTTATAATAAAGTTATTCTAAGTGGCTCAATGAATGTATTGATTTTATATTGATGTATGCTATTTTTTTTTGTTTGTGAAAAGTGAAGACATTTTTTATAATCGAATAAGTGTTTCGAATAAATGATTTTGAACTTAACTAACAAATATCTTTTCTGGTAAGAAAATTAATAAAGTTGGTACTTTTTTTTTGTAAGAGAGTAGGGGAGATTTAAAGCGAAAAATTTCCAGTAATTTTCTTAAGAAAACAAAATTTTTGAAACAAAAAAGTTTTTGGTTTTAAAGTCTACTAAATTAAAAAACTTAAATTATAATTGTTTAATTGAAATTGAAAATTTATTTGTCTTAAAATACTTTTTAAATTATTTTGTTTTCATTCAAATAAAATAGAATAAAGATAGTTATTTAAACTAAACATGTATAATATGATATGTTGTTACTTATATAAAATAATAAATAATAAATAATATCTATTTATACCTATATTAGCTTATATTTATAATTAGATATTAGTACATTAAATTTATTGTTACCCATCTAAGCACATTTTTGTGTAAATACTTAATGGAATTTTTTATTATTTAGTTGGAAAATAATATTTTAAATTTCTATTTCTATTTATTTCTTCAACTCTAGAGAGATAAGAAAAATAAATTGAAAAATATCTGTTTGGTGGAAAGACTATATTATATACAAGTTAGATTGTCTCCGCGTTTTATATCAATGGACATTTTTTTGGTCATCGGCCATTCTCGACACACGTGCATCATGGGAATTTTCTCAAAACATCTTGAACAATCTATCTTTGTCTGGATCCTAGACTTCAATTATCAATGATTTCCAACGTAGGTATTAAAGTGAAATCCAATCGGCTCCCCATTATTCCTTGCTACGACACTTGATGCCGTCACAAAACCCTGGGATGTATAATAGACTATCAAATCCTTAAAACCTATCGTTTACGGGGGTTAGCGTAACTTTCTGACAGGAGAAAAAATGAACTACATAAAACTTTCTATGTATACCTATATATGGTTTAAACTATAATATACATATACATGTATATATGTACACTCGATGAATATTAATCATGAGGTTCTATGTAAATTACAATTAAATTTTAGTATATACTAGCAAAAAGGTTTTGTTTTTATAAATTGGAAGTGATAATTATAATTTAAAAGTATTTTTAAATTATACCTACCAACTAATAACGTGTATTTATTAAAAATAGTTAATAATAAGTAATAATATAAGTAAGGTCTTTTATTTTATTTTTAAAAATAATTTCTGAGTAGATATAATAATGAAATAAATTGATGGCCAATAGAACACCTAAGTTTTACTTAACTTTTTAAAAATGGACTAAATGATATAGTATACCATTATATATTATATTATATATATTATATATTATACCATTATTATGGTATACTATATCATTTAGTCCATTTTTAAAAAGTGCTTCATATCATCTGTTTTTTTTTTATAGAATTATTCTATGTATTCCCTTTCTTAAAAAAAAAATTTCAACTTCATATGGGACTGATACTATAGCGTATTCCGCCATCTTTTTAATTCATATTATTGATTAAGTTCACGAAACGCCCATCATCTAAAATTTTTTATAATATATGATTCACTATTCACTTATATTTATATTTTATTATTTGTAGAAAAATACTTGAAAAATGTTTAAAATAATTAAATTAAAATAAAAAAAATATTTCACACTTCTACAATTCAAATAAGTCATAATAGAATTCATAATTTAATGGAATAATTTTCGGGTACTATCTATTTTACAGGGAAAATATTATAATACGAGTAATATAATTTGTATTTTTTTTTAACAATAATAATAATTGGAAAATTGTTTTTTTTTTAAGTATGGAGTATTATTGCATATCATATTACATAATTACACATACAATTTATCATTTTGTTTATAACTTTTAATTTAAACACTACAGTACATTTCATAAGTTAATATATTATATTATTAGCTATGTAAATGATGTTTTTTATTTTATTAGCAAACAATGGTTTATACATTCGATTTTTGGTATGATTAAATACAATTACTATAATACACATTTTTCGTTCATTACATAACTAGAGTGAATCTATATAGTACACCACCAAGCATCTATAGAGGGTGACGTAAAATACATCTAATTCAAGCATTGTAAATCCAGTTTGATCAGGTTTATAATTTATATTTGCGAATTAAAAAATGTATTATTGCTTCTGTAACTGTTATTTATTGTTAGTATATGTTAGTGTTGATCTTATAAGCTTAAGTGACTTCATAAGTGGATGTTAATTTTGCTTAAACAGTTTTTAATTAGTTTATCTATACGCATACAGTATTATAAACAAAGTCTAGGAAACGTGAAACTTTTCCTAAAAATATTTGTATGGTGTTAAATATATAGACTTTCAAGTTAAACTTATAAACTCACGTCTGTAATAATAAACTTTACAAATACCTTTTTTTCTTATTATTTTTTCAAGTTGTTTTAACTACGGTATTTCAAAGTAAAAATGTCGTACAACAGAAATACTTATACTGTTTTAGTTTAATATCACAACTGTGAATAGGTATACTATTGGTAGGTACTTGTTAAATAATTTTAAAACACGAGTTTTTTTTATGTTAAATGGATCACATAGTAGTCATAATACCATTGTATATACTATTTCACTAGCAATTTTAATGATGCATTGTACTTTTGATTTTTAATCATATAAAATAATACTGTTTTTGTTTGAAATATAAATGTAAAATAAAATATGTTTTGTAATAATATATTATGTATTATTTATTTATATATTTTTTAAGCAAATTAAAAATATTTTTACTTTGTTTAATAAGGTTTATTACAATTATTAATTTAATAATTTGTATTTGGAATTTTTTTAATCATTTTATAATAAACTTCAAGATCAAAAACTATTTTGAGTATAAATTAATGATAATCTGTATGCTGCTATAAAATTTTTAATTAAATTAAATTTTGTTAACTACTTTTTTTTATCATTTTTTTAAATAACCAAAAATATATATAGTAATACTGTTTTTATATTTAAAATATATTCTTCATTATTTAATTGAATAATTTTTAATATACTTTTCAGTTTTCATACAAGGTTTTTAAAATCATTTCAATACTTTTTACTTTAATTTTTCTTAAATTAAGTTAATTTCTTAATTTAATTATAAATACAAAATAATATTGCCTACACAATATAATTAGTAATAATTAGTCTATAAACACATAGTTTCATTTGGTTCTAAAAAATACATTTATTTATTTTTGTAACAACTTGTTTAAATATATTCTTATTATTTACACGCCTTCTGTGTATAGCTAATTACTAATTATTGAGTGCTTAGTGGATATTAATAACTTTTAAAATACTTATATTTTTACATATATTTTGATTTATAAATTGGCTAGTTAAGATTTTTATGAGACATTGATTTTAGCCTTCTAATACAGTAATAAAATTTTTAAATCATATTTTATTGCAAAGACCTTATATTTTCAACAAACATCTAAAATACGTATTTAAACATGGTAAAGTTATTTTATTAAAATATTTTTGCTATGTTTGAGCAATTTTTAAGTGTTTTAAATAAAACATAATCAATTTTTTTTTGTAGTTTAATTTTTGATTTATGTTTTCAACATTTTTGTTCTTTGGTCGAAAGCATGACAACCCAAAATGTTTCTCATATAGTTATAGTTATAGTTATTTGAAAATACCGATAATACATAGATATAATTTTTTTTACAAGCGTTTGGAGTTGAAACGTGACGAAATTAGATATTTATACAAAATTTTTCTTCTAACGACTTTATTGATTTTGTTGTAATTTAATAAATATTGATCGTATGAATTTAAAACTTTTTTCCATAACTTACGTATATTATTATTTTCTATACTATAAAAAAATGATGTTTTTAAAGTATAAATTTTAATTTCAAGCTTTTTTTTTTCACTAACACATTCTCACGCTATTTTACGTTACGTTAGGTATTGACTAATAATTAATAAGCGTTGTTTTTGAAAAAAATAGTTTGATAAACCAAATAAAGAAAATATTAGCAATAATTAATGTACAAGACATTATCATTATATTATATATATATATCATTAGACACTATCATTAGAAATATGATACTGATCCACCCTTCTACTTTGCACAGAAACGTTTTTTTTTCATATACACAGTGATTTATCATTCTATTCAAATTGAACATAACTCTCAAAATCTATTACACAGCAAAGTCTGTTCACTGCTTTTTTTTTATTGAAATATATTAAATATATTATTATTATTTATACATATAATATTTTATTTCATTCAACAAAAGAACACAAGAAACAACTATGATATTATTAATGTATAAAATATTCTTTGTACTCTGATAGTTATAAAAATTGATGTTATTCTTTATCTATTATATTTTGTTGCTATGGACTACAATTTTTTCCTTGATTAATTTTATTTTTAAGATTTTATTTCACGTGGGTAAATTTATAATAATTTTTCATGTATTGTCTAATCTCTAATATATATATGATTTTTTGAATAAGTTACAACTTACAGTACTCACCATTTGAAATTGATGAAGATTGGTTTTATTTTATGTACATATTTGGTACAATACTATATGGGTATTCTTACTTATACATAACTGTATACAATTAATTATTATACATGTTTTAATTGAGATAACTACAGAATATTATAATAATAATTTTTTTTAAAAAAGGATTTTTCATACTACAATGGAGATTATTTTCTTATTTAAAATATGTTATTGCTTAATAGCTTATGCAGATTGAAACTTTTTTTACACATTTATATCTTTAAAAATCAAAAGTTGAAAATAAATATTATCAAAGTTTATTAAAAAAGTATTAATGATTAGCATTTTTATTGACCTAAATGCCCGACTAAAATTTGTATAGAATTTTACGATGTTCTTTTTTTTATACTTAAAATGTTAATTATTTTTTGAATTTCAGAAATTTATATAAGTTATTTATTTTTTATCTATAATTTAATACATTATAAAGCTTTTAATAATATGAGATGTTTTACAAAAATATTATGACATTTATTTGATTATGTAGATATAAATATTTTTGTATCTGTTGGTTTTGTCTTAATTTATTCCAAATGAATATCATAAACTTTTTAATTAATATTAGGTACGAAAAATATATTATTGTTATTTTTTTATTTATGTAATATACCTATATTTTACAAATACAATCCACATGAACACACTTTTTTTTCAATTATGCAGAATATTGTTTAATTATTTTGAATTTTTCGTGGCACACATAGATGCCGAATCAGAGGTAAGCAACTTAAATATTTATTCAAAAAATGTGTAAGTATATTTTTTGCTTCTTCTGTCGAATACAAATTAATGTGATCTGGTGGAACCTAAATGAATAGTATGAAATACGTGATGGTTATTAATTCAAGGTAATTTGCAGTATTATTTTTAATAAAAAACAAAAGGACTAAGATTAACGTTTCATTTAATAATATCAGAGTATCTTACCAAAACTGAATGATGGATTATGAGTTTTCTGAAAAAATCATAAATCTTTTCGTAGGATAGAATATCCAACGATTTGTTATACAAATGCGTATAACAATAAACTCCCAATAGAGTAGACATTTTTTCGTTGTTTAATTCATATTTTTTACAATATTTTGCTACGTCAGTAAATAGTCTAGACATAATATTTTTCTCATCCGTAGTTTCCCATTCAAAGATATCATCTATTTAATTTAATAATATATAGAGATTATATATTATTATAATCTAATAACAGTTCTTACGTAGTGACTTACAAAACGTATTTATTAAATCTTTATGCGTTTTTGTAAAATTAATCTTATGGCATTGTGCTCTAGTTACATACAGCCAAGTGACAATTTTGCCCATGAATGGTTTAACATAAGGTTTAAACGGGCGTTTAGAATTGCATAAATCATGAAAACTGTTACTTTTTTGTAAAATTTTCGTTTCCATTATTTGCACTGTTTGTAGATTTGGTTCAGAAACTGCTTTGTATATATTACGGGTTTGATATTTCCAATAGGTAAATTCATTTATACTATTTTCCCTTCGTGACATTACATCGCTATCGTATTTAATGTTCAAACATCGACGTTCGATATTATATCTACCGGAGAGTAGAATAGTATCATAAATAATGTTTGTACTGTATTAATATTTGATTTGAAATTTAGCTTAGACACACTTATTATATACATATTACTTTGACTTTGCTTTTATACAAGTAATAATTGCTCGAGTTTAATTAATATTCCTAAATTACATACTACGTAACTTAACTTATAGACGTAATTACTTGGATGATACTATGATAATATGATTAAAACAGATTATTCAATTAAATAATGTACTATAGGTAGGTGTAACGTATAACAATAACTGTATAGATGTTCTTAAATTGTATACATAATAATTAATAATTATCTAAATTATATTATATTGATATATTTTTAGTTTAATTTATTATGTGTTTACTCATATACCTTTTATTTTATATCACTGAATAATATTGGGCTTTTAATAATTAATATACAATTTAAAGTAGGTTGTATAAGTATATTTTCAAACGAGTATTTAAATAGTACCGAAGTATACCTTGAAAATTGCTGTATGTTGTCCAGGAATAATTGTTTGTTAAATCGGTTAATATTTTCATGCAAAAAAATTGAATCAGTTCGAATATTTTTAGAACTTTCATTGCCGATAGTTTCGTCTATTGGTGTAAATTCTCCGTCCGGATCCATCATGTAACAACTAGAGAATATTATAATAGTATAATATTCAACTAGACATTGTAAAAATTATATGTGTATCGTTACCGATTATTAAAAATATAAAATGATAGTATTTTAGCCAGTGTAGTGATAGGATTAAATATTTGACATTGAAAACTAATTAATATTACTGTAACAGTACTCCAATTATGTGGGTCAGTTGCGTGCCGTATGTCTGTTAAGTAGGAAGCATTATAAGTTATGTCAGTTATGTTGTTTTATACAACGTAATCCACTTTGGTTGTTTTAATTGGTTCTATGTGTCTTGTGATGGTCTAAACGAGAGATCTGCCATAGTATTTACTTTTGAGATTTCATCATATTTTATTTGTTAGTTGTTAGTGCATCTATTAGGACTGAATGCGACGACAAGCTTAAACAAAATGATTGTATTGATAAAAATGAGTAAATTTAAATGAGGTAAGCAACTGGTCAAAATATGTTCAAATTAAAATGCAATAATGGCAGTATCTCATCATCATAACTACTTTTTATTTGAATTTGTGTAATAGTATGAATTTTAATAAAATATACGTTATTACATTTGTAGGTATTTTAACTTTGTAGTAAATTTGAATAGACTTTTAGATAGTTATGAATTAAAATGTTACATCTCAATTTATAAACACACCTTTATATAAAAAAAATATGTATATTTTCAAACTTGTATGTATCTTAACTTATGGATGTTCAATGAAAAACCAATCTAGTTAAATTTTTAAGCTTTGGAGTCAACTTTGAGGGAACAAGAATATAACCTTCCTTCTTGTTTATTTATACGACAATATGTTCAAGAAAGTTCGGTAATTATTAAGCCTCTCACAACTTTACTTGCTGAGGTTCAAATATACCAAAAGACAAAGCTTGCTAAGATTTAAAGCTTAAAACAATAATTATTATATATTTGAAAATTGACAGTGACGATAAATGCAAAGTTATATATGAAAATACAGAGATTAAGCTTGGATTTTAATTTCAGATTTTTATTATAAATTATAAATACAAATTTTGAAATGAATATTTAGATAGTTTTAGACTTTCGAATATTTAATTTGTTTTCTATAATCTTACACTAAATACAATCGAATTACCTACTAGAAATATTAAATAAATGTTATAGTTTAATATGAAAGTCAAATATAAGTTAAATGGCTAGTCATAACTCATAATCTTCAATTCATTAATCGTATACTATGCTTAAAATATTCGAATATTATTTGTATTCGCTCATATTTATATTTTATTATTTTTTATATTGTTATATAATTGATCTTAAGCTATAAAATACGATTATTATTATCATTAATTATTGGTAAATTGTTGTGAAAAAAAATCATATATTATATTATTTATAGAAGTAAAATGTTAAGATCTTTTTATATTACGTTTATAGTTGAATTTTTGGAACCAATCAACTATTCTTGTGAAAAATACCTTAAAAAATCCGTGTAGTTTTCTAGTTTATTTATAAAAATGTTATGTCAGTCTTTGAGCGTTATGTTGGATTAAACGGTCGGTTAAACAAAAATAATATTTTCTTGAAATAAGTTATATGTAATTCAACGTAAATAACAGATTTCAGTATTAAAAAGAAAAATTAGATTGATATCGTTTTATCATAACTAAGTCCAACTAGCATGGCAAAATTAATCAATGATCGAGACTGTATTTTTTGGTATACTAGAAGCCGAGACATATCATATGCGTGTCGCGTAAAATGGCCGAGAGGTTGGTCCTTTAACTGTCATCTCAATAGATATATTCATGAATTCATAAAAAGTAGAAACCATTCGGATTTTGGGACTTATTACTTGAACCATACGAGTATATGTTGTTTTTAGAAAGTAGTTTATTTTCTTCGTAAAATTTGTACATTAGTCGTTTTTTTAAGTAATTTTGCGATGTATTTTTAAAAGAAATTTTTATATGAATATAGTTAAGATTGTTATTATTTTAAGTTATAGCTTATATCTAACTTGTTGAAATATACTATGTTTGTAGTCGAGTATTGAGGCGTTTTTATCAAATATTATTTACGGTTCAAATGTAATTGTAATTGTATCGTATAACATTTTAAGTGCGTGCGTATTTTGTGTGTTTAATTAGTACTTATAAAATATAGTTACTAAAACTACTAGCCCTTATGTCAATTAAGGATGTGAATTAAAATGTCAGTTACTTCTGAAATATTTTAAGATTATACGAGTAGGTAGGTACTACATCTAGATATATATATGTGTTTATAAGTTGAGTTCAAAGAAATATATAATGTCAAATATTGAGTATACGTACTTATATATTTTGTACTACACAAGGTAGAATTAATTAATTATTCAATTTCATTGTAACCAACCAAGTTTTAATACACGTTGCTTCAATAAAAGTTGCGTAAATTACATCATAATTATTGTGCGACTGCAGATGTTCTCTATCTTTATAATCTTGCATGTATTTCGCAGTATTTCGTATTTTAAGTTGGTCTTGAATATTATTATTCACATTTAGAAATATATAATGACTGTTAATATTTGACTTTATTAATATGTACTTGTCAATTAAAATGTACACATTTTAGTAATTTCACATAGAAGTATTTAAATTGCCTATGATTTACATACTATATAGTATAGTGAAGTTAATAATAAATAATAGGTTATTGTTTAATATAATTTGATTAGATTTGATTTATATTATCTTCATCGTTGTTGTATAAATTATAATTGCAAACGAGATTAATCATTTTAGTCTGTTGTTACTCAACTGAAGCATAATACGTAACATCCCCTCAAAATCATATTTAAAGCGTTGATACTTGATACTCGATTCAAGTGATACAGCCTTGGTATTCTGAAAACATCATTATTGTAACGTTGAAGGATCAAACATAAAACACAATACTTAATTAAAATGTATTAAAAAAACTATATAGCTGCTCGTGGTCTACAGTTTTAAGGTGCAATAATGATTTCAATATGCCGCGGTGTCGTACCCGATCACCCTGTATGACACGACCCCGTCGATAGAAAAAAAAACCGTCAAACAGCCAACGTTTCAATTTTTTGGATGGCAAAATCGGCGGCTGATTCGGGTGATAGCCACACGATGATTTGCCGATAAAGAACACTGACGCGTTTCGTGGAGTATGGTGCCGGTGCAGCAGAAGGGAGATGCGGTAGAAAAAAAAGGTCAGACTGTATCCCCCCGACGACTGCAGGGTGAAGTGGATGAATATAATATTATTATATATACGTATAACGGTGGGATAGGCTGCAGTCGACGATTAATCAATCTCATTGAGAGCTGACAACTTTTGGCCTGGGCGATAGACCACGGTGGACTCGCGGGGCGGCGAGTGACTGTGTGGCGCGCACGTGATACGGGTGGCGCGTAAGGACTGCGGGAGACGGTGAGGGGGGGAGGTCGTTGGCTGACAACACTTTTAAAACCACATGAAATATGTTTTTGATTAAAACGTGTATATACATACGCTGTATATATATATATCATATACAGTATAGTGCTGCCGCGGTGGTCCTGAGCTTTTATCCGTTCGCTCATCGCATAATAATAATAACAATATAATAATATAACGCTATTATATTATTCGCCTCGCCCTGCGACTTTTGCTATAATATATACGGTACTCGGATAATAATAATTATTATTAGAGGGAAATTTTTGTTCGATTCGGTGACATCAAGAACAACGTGGACTTGCGTGTTTATTAGTGTCATAAAGTGTTGTCCTGACACAACGTGCGACAATAGAGCTTTTTTTCCTTTCAAAGGCTGACAGGCGTGTTTACCGAAATAATGTATGTACTTAGATATGGTCGCAATTGCAGACCTGCTCACTACATTCACCCTCTGGACCTACCATACCAGTAAATGGGTGTCGGGTTGATGCTGCAGCGACGTAATATTATATTTTGCATGTACCGTTTCGGTTTTGTAGTGTGACTTAGGTAAAACACGGCTAGTGTGTGTTGCATAGGTCAAACGATGTCGACGGTGACGGCGTATAGGTACGCCGTAAAAATAAATGGTACAAACGATTACTTTAATAATTTCGTAATATTTATTCAAATAGAGTATAGACTAAATAATATACATTTTTATGAGTAATAACTAAGCGACATTCGATTTTGTAGTATCGTCGATTCTCGTCATCGAAGAGATTTATTTAAGTGCATTCAAGTATTTAACTATCCAATTCGCCGTTGTTTAAACCTACTATATCTTTATATTTTTCAAAAATATTAAGTAGTTATCGTGGACAGTATGAAAAATATATAAATCCACTTTGATAAAAAGCTTTGAAAATGTTATGTATAAAGCAAACAATATATTATAATCACTAATTATAATAACTTTAAATTTCACGATATATTCAATTTGAATTAGATAATAAATATAGTCATCATGACATTCGAAACACACCGTCAATGATCATTCGTCGAATAATCAATAATCATACTAATATGTAATGTGAGATTTCGTTTTTCTTTAGAAAGGTGTTTATAATTTGATGGGACTACATAATATAAAGGGCTAACAATAGAATCGGAGCCATTATATAGATTATGTAATATTCAAGTGTGAATGTAAAAATGTACAATGGTGGCATAATAATATTATGTGCGTGTACAATTGTACCTTTTATTGTTATGTAATTATATTGCTACATTAGATTAGGTGATAAATTAAACTTTTTTCTTTATATGCGTATACTATAGTATTTTAAACTTAGGTAATCATATACAGCATAATATCTACATTTATTAAATATTGGGTTAAAACATTGTTTGACGTTCTACAGTAATTTTATGCTTTCGAAAAAATCTATATTCATAAACAACAATACATTCCACAACTAATTTTAAAAATAAAATCTATTACTTTTGAGCATTACTCGTGCTGGTGGCTTATCACTGAGTTAAATCATAATATAATAGTTTACAATGTTTACATCACAAAATTAATTTAATTACAAAACAATACAATAAGAGAAAAACATAATACGTATAATATGTATAATATGTATAATATGTTAGAAATAGAGTTTTATCGATTTTTATAAATAAATAATAATAATAATGCATATTATTTAACAAGTTATCTCAAATGTATATAAAATATATTAGTTTAATTACATAATTAAGTAAACTTGTTTAGTAAAATATATATATACATATATTAATCAAGATCGAGGTTTCTGGCCTTGTAATACTTGCAAATTTTTTATAGTCTATAGTTGGATACAGTGTTAGAAAATGTATAAGTATATTTTTATATATATTTTGAACCTTCAGTGTATATAATGATGGCGGTGGTGGCGTCGACGGATATATGGAGAGGTAACTATGCGTATTCATTTTTTACATATATACGGCGCTGACTGCTGCTGACCGATAAATCAACTTAAAGGGCCATCAGACTTTTGTCAAAATGCCCGCCAGTAGTTTTGATAAGAATGTGCAGAGGAAAAAATAAGTTTGCCGTGTTTATTAAACGTACACGCGCCCGCGGAGTATTTCCGCAAAATGGCGTCGGATTATACGCCTCACTAGGCCCGAGACCAATTTGTAAAACGTCTGACGCCGGTAAAAGATATTATTCGTCTTCTGTTTGGTGGGGGGGGGGGGGGGTTGGGGGTGGCTTTTATCTTGTCCGAAGTAGCTACAATTTTTACCTTTATTCCATATACAGTTAACTTGTATATTATATATGAAAATGTAGAATTTTTCTTTACCGATTTTACTTTTTGACGATGTATTGCTGTGCACATCGTTTGCTAAAAATATTATATTTTATCGTTGTAGAAAAATAAAAAGTCTAATAAAAATAGATTTTAATACTATACGTGAGCTATTAAACATAGCTGTTTATTATAATCGTAATCTGCTAAACGCACATCATTCCATGTACCTATTACCTACCATTGAAATCATTATAAGACGAGTCAACAGAGAAAAAAATATTAGTATGTAGATAAAAATTAGAACAACTTATTTTAGTTTTGCAGCAAAATTCGTACACGTCCTAGCGATTATAGTATGTATGCAACTGTATAAGTAATTCAGGTGAAAATTGATTGTATTTCGGAAAATAAGAAAATATTTTATTCTTCGTACCTCAGGTAAAAATAAAAGATGTAGATTATGTAATATGAATGCAATAATATAAGTAATAATAAATAATTCATAGAGTTCCGAATATTATATAATCTTTATTGTTATAAGTGCGTTTATATTTAAATAATTATTTAATTTCAATGCCAACTATACAAAATTGTGATTTCGAATTTCATAAAAACATTTTGAATATTTATTATTGTGCGTGAATGCCGTAAATTAGCATATTATTTATATACTCACTGCAAGAATATTTAGTTATGTTTTCTAATAATTGTTTTTATTTGAAAATTCAGTGGTAAAAATACAATTTATACTTTTGTTTGCATTTTTCTAACATTTTTAAAGGTAATCAGTTATTTTATTTTCTATTAACTTAAAAAAAATATTAAGGTCATCGAAATTTGCCCGCTTGAATTCCATTCAGATTTGATATTCGATTGCTAAGGTAAACTTTTTGATTATTTCATTTGCCTGGAAAAGTGTTCATAGAAAGATAATCTAAAAATAATAAATCATTTTGGGGATTAGGGGAGAGATAAAATAATATATTGCACACTTATGTAATGAATTAGGTTTTGAATTTAACTTGGTATAGCTGAAATAATCTACACAAGTACTTTTAAAACAGTTAGTTTCTCAATTACGTGTAAATTGTACAAACTTTTTTTTAATAAACTGTATAAAATATGGTATTTCTTCAAATAGATCTAAAATTATTAAGTTAAGTTGCGTTTTATAATAATATAAATAGTATATATATATTCTAATATATATTAGAATAACATAATGAATCTAAAATCGTATAATATTCAAAGTATTCAAAGTTACTATCATATTTGAAAAATTATAAAAATAATTTTTTTAATTCTTCTATTTTACTTAAAAAAATATATTTCGCGGTTTCTTGTGATTATTAAATCGTTTTTGGTTACGTGTTTGATGTATGTATTTTATCTGGGAGTTAAGTTTTTGGAGCGGTAAAGATGATGTCTTAAAACTATCATTGTAATTTATTAATTTTTGATTGTAGAATGGACACAGATGATATTTATAGAGTTGTCAGAATTTAAAAATGTACATTAGCAAGTAATAATAATAAAAAAAAAATCGTAAAAAAAGTCAATGAGATTGTCTGTTCATTAGTCATGAAATTGATTATTTGTACTGAAAAACTTTTTGGAAAATATAAAATTGGTTTAAACATGTCGTGTATTTAATTTAAAATTGTGTATAAATTAAAATTATTTAGTTTTAATAGGTTTTTATAAAACAACAACACTTACTATAAATTATGAAGTAACCAGCTGGCAGGAATCAATTTTGTTGCATTTGTATTATAAATTATAATTAAAATTAAGAAATAGTTATTATTACGAACACTTATAATTTTTGCTATTGGTTATTTATATTTGCATTCGAAACTGGGTAAACTTTTTAATGTAAGAAAAATGTTAAAGACAATACTTGTATTTAGTTTATTGATATTTATTTATTTATATACGCGTTAAAATTTAAAGCATATGACATAAATATTAAATAAGCCCTGAAACTTTTTTAAAATCATATTGTAAATAATAATATATGTTTTAATATACCTTAATAACTCACATCCGGAGAGTAAAATGTTTTTGATATAATTATAATTTATGTAGGTATTATAGTGCATAATAGATAGTAGTTTATATAGTGTAGTATATTCAGAAAAAATTATACAATATCACATAATTCACTATAGTAAATCAATTATCATTTCAATATTCTACATAAAAATTAAATACTTTAAATTTAAAAGCCTAAATAAAAAATAAAAAATTTGTCTACAAATTAAGATGCCATTATAGTTTTTCAATATTTAAATAAAATTTAGATATTATAATATATTATACACCGTATAGAAATTGAATATATTATCCATAAAATGTATTAAATAACTGAATGTTTTTGACATATTATTCCATTGGTCACTTAGTCTGAAAATGAGTTAATACATTTATTTTTTAATTGATAATGCATAAAGTCACCACTTAAATTAAATAAACAAATATAAATTGTGATCAGTTTAAATTCTAACGTTTAAAACGTCATTATATTATCCTTATATTTATTTTCGAATGCGGTATGCGGACATAATCGATACTCTGCATTTTATTAAAAATAACGCTCCAATAAATAAAAACAAAACGACTAATGACTAAATAACATTTAGGTATAATTACTTTTAATCAATACACTATGATATTTTTTGCAACAATATATTAAAAATGCATATTATTATACACTATTCACGATGTACAGGATTAGGATTATATTATATTATACTATATAGTAAGTATATTAATAATTAGAGTGGTTAAACACAATTGTATGTAATAAATAATTAGTTCAAATATTCATATTAATATGAATATATGGTTTACCATTTTATTAGCATTAATACCTACTATTTACTATAATGAGATAAGTATATTACAGTAAAAAAGTGAAAATGTCAAATAATTAAAAACCATTTTAATTTACAGTTATTGCGTATGCACATACTTTAAGTGAATTTGTTTTTCTCTTGTCTAAGAAGTACATGTTTGTTTTTTTATTATTAATTATTATATTTTATAATATCAGTTATTTGTATAAATAATAATATTTAAATGTATTAAGGATGTGTAAAAAGCCCACATCATCATTATTATCCGATTAATTCTATTATATAACCTTTAATTTGTTATATACATTTTAATATTAATACGTTAATCAGTATATTTAAATGCATTTATAAAATAAGTGTTATTAATCAATGTATTTCACTATTCTCTGTTTCAGGTAATTGCATTATATTTTGAGTATTTTTTTTAAACAAGTGATTATTATGAATATTATAATGCCTATATACGAGTAATATGCATCACTGGTAAGTGTTTAAAAAATCAACTATTAAAAAGTATTTGAATTACATGTTGTGTAGTAAATACTATTTCCATAATTATATTATCATATCAGACCTAATATCAAATATACGAGTAGGAAGAATCCTTATAAATATTTATATTTCAAATTATTAATATATATAGTACAAGTTATATATTATAATACATAGGATACATTTTAGTAAGTGCAATGCAATATCGATATAGGATTAAACTATAAGCAAATCAATTATTATCAAATGGAAGTTTGAAACACAAGTCTGAGAATCGATATTTTTATTTTCACCAAGTATGTAATCACAATTACATCGATTTTTCATTTGTAAATCAATGTCAGTATTACGTATAGTAATATTTTCATTTTGTGTAACGTATATTCAGTGTAGTATAAAATTACAATTTTTTATCTAATATGCGTATACTTATATTTTATACGTGATATAAGGTTAGAATGTAGATTGTAAAATAAACTGTCTTTTAGTTTTTTATTTGTTAATATTTAATAATCAATAGTTAAAATCGTCAAATGTAATAGAAGTTATAGTATAGTTTTGTTAGCTACTTAGTTTATATTAGGTCCATGTCACTGGCACAGCCCAAATGATATTTTGAACTCAAACCCGGGGCTTTCGTTTGTGCTCCGTTTGTGCTGGTTTGTGCAGCAAACCCCTTCGTTTGTGCTCAATCCCTTATAGAGTTATTCGTGATTTACCCTGGGCGGTGCCGGGGACATGCTGTCACCGCCCAATTGAAATTTTGAACTCAAACCCGGGGCTTTCGTTTGTGCTCCGTTTGTGCTGGTTTGTGCAGCAAATCCCTTCGTTTGTGCTCAATCCCTTACAGAGTTATTCGCGATTTACTCTGGGCGGTGCCGGGGACATGCTAATTGCAAATATCGAATATCGAATCCGGACCAAAACCGTTCGTTTGTGCTCCGTTTGTGCTGGTTTGTGCAGCAAATCCCTTCGTTTGTGCTCAATCCCTTACAGAGTTATTCGCGATTTACTCTGGGCGGTGCCGGGGACATGCTAATTGCAAATATCGAATATCGAATCCGGACCAAAACCGTTCGTTTGTGCTCCGTTTGTGCTGGTTTGTGCAGCAAATCCCTTCGTTTGTGCTCAATCCCTTATAGAGTTATTCGTGATTTACCCTGGGCGGTGCCGGGGACATGCTGTCACCGCCCAATTGAAATTTTGAACTCAAACCCGGGGCTTTCGTTTGTGCTCCGTTTGTGCTGGTTTGTGCAGCAAATCCCTTCGTTTGTGCTCAATCCCTTACAGAGTTATTCGCGATTTACTCTGGGCGGTGCCGGGGACATGCTAATTGCAAATATCGAATATCGAATCCGGACCAAAACCGTTCGTTTGTGCTCCGTTTGTGCTGGTTTGTGCAGCAAATCCCTTCGTTTGTGCTCAATCCCTTACAGAGTTATTCGCGATTTACTTTGGGCGTTGCCGGGGACATGCTAATTGCAAATATCGAATATCGAATCCGGACCAAAACCGTTCGTTTGTGCTCCGTTTGTGCTGGTTTGTGCAGCAAATCCCTTCGTTTGTGCTCAATCCCTTACAGAGTTATTCGCGATTTACTCTGGGCGGTGCCGGGGACATGCTAATTGCAAATATCGAATATCAAATCCGGACCAAAACCGTTCGTTTGTGCTCCGTTTGTGCTGGTTTGTGCAGCAAATCCCTTCGTTTGTGCTCAATCCCTTACAGAGTTATTCGCGATTTACTTTGGGCGGTGCCGGGGACATGCTAATTGCAAATATCGAATATCGAATCCGGACCAAAACCGTTCGTTTGTGCTCCGTTTGTGCTGGTTTGTGCAGCAAATCCCTTCGTTTGTGCTCAATCCCTTACAGAGTTATTCGCGATTTACTCTGGGCGGTGCCGGGGACATGCTAATTGCAATTTGATATCTTATATTACCTACTTAATATCTAAAAGGGCACTTCTATTTACACTACTCCTAGACCACTAGGGTAAATCACAAAAAACGGAGCATAAACGAACGGCTTTGGTCCGGATTCGATATTCGATATTTGCAATTAGCATGTCCCCGGCACCGCCCAGAGTAAATCGCGAATAACTCTGTAAGGGATTGAGCACAAACGAAGGGATTTGCTGCACAAACCAGCACAAACGGAGCACAAACGAACGGTGTTGGTCCGGATTCGATATTCGATATTTGCAATTAGCATGTCCCCGGCACCGCCCAGAGTAAATCGCGAATAACTCTGTAAGGGATTGAGCACAAACGAAGGGATTTGCTGCACAAACCAGCACAAACGGAGCACAAATGAAAGCCCCGGGTTTGAGTTCAAAATTTCAATTGGGCGGTGACAGCGTGTCCCCGGCACCGCCCAGAGTAAATTTCGAATAACTCTGTAAGGGATTGAGCACAAACGAAGGGATTTTCTGCACAAACCAGCACAAACGGAGCACAAACGAAAGCCCCGGGTTTTGACCCAAAATTCAAAATGGGCGGTGCCAGTGACATGGACCTGTTTATATTGTAATATAAAAAATATATTTTTTCGTCGTATAATACAGTCAAACACTATAAAATGTGAATATATACAATTCTTACCAATAAAAACTGTATAATAAAAGACGTTTGTAAGTATATTGTAGTATTTGACTAACTTACTATTAATTTAATTTATATCAAAACATCATATTTTTACATACCCTAGATTTCGTTTATCGTCATTCGTGACTAACCAGTACAAGAATGTTATTAGGGCACCGTTTACATATACATTGTTTCAAAACAAAAATATAATAACAACATAATGAACCACAGCATTTTTTTTATTTGTATTGTTTATTCAGTTAAAATATTAAAAAAAAAAACCATATAAAATATAAATCAAGATTTTTTTTCAGGGGTTGGTTGGGGTCGACTCGTATATATTCCCAGAATACCTGTCATATTAATACAATAATTCTTCCAGAAAAAAAAATTAAATACTTGCTTTGCGGTGCTCACCTATTTTCCATTTATCGATTTTTGAAATGATTCACCGAGACACTGTGGGACTACAGCGTAAAATGCGCAAAAAGGTTAACCGGAGAATGAAAAAAACAATATCAAGACGAAAAATCTTGACGATATTTTATTTCCTTTTTTTTTCACGTTGTATTCTAAAGTCATTTAAATGTAAATTATTATTTCTATTGAAATGAATACAAACGGGTTTAAAAAAAAAATGAAAATGAAAATGTAAAAAGCAAAAAAACAAATCTTATTTTAATTAGGCATTATTATCAATTATTTTTTAAATTATTTTTACACGTCATAATATTTATAATATTCGTTCCTTAGTTTTTTTTTATCATGAACATAATTAAACAGGACTTTTTTAAAATGTTTGCATTGAACATTAAAGATACATGGTGTATCTATTTATAATGTGAGATATTATATGGAAATATGTATTATTAATACAGAAGAGCCATGTTCCCATTGAGTGCTGTACAGTGTTTCAAAATCAAAAGTGAAAAGACTTCGTAAATATTTTGTTTAAGCGTAAAATATAAATTGAATTTAAATTGAATCGATCAACATTAATATTTTGACTTTTATTTTCATCTATTGTTTTATATTTGTATTTCCTTCAATATTCCGTTCAGACGCACGACGGTTTTCAAATATACGTCATACATAAGTTAAACTAGCCATCCACCCAACCACCTACCAATTCTCTAAATACTAATAAATAAAAAGTAAAATATTTATTTATATTTTTTCTAATACCTTTTAGAAGTTTTGTAAAGCATAATTATTTATTAAATACTTTAATAACTCAAATCTGTCATTTTTTTGTGCTACACTAATTTATTATATTTACTGAAATAAGACTCAAAATATTTTATATATATTTAATAGAGAGATTACTTATATTATTTTTTTCAACTAATAGGAAAGGACGGGTATGTTTAAAATAACGCTGATCCACATACTTTAAATTGCAGCTCAACTCCCACCGCTACTATAATATCTATCAGCCCATGCGGCACGCGGTATTAGGATTGATTCTTTATTCGATAATGTACGGCTTACCAACCATCATTGCGTTATAGTGTTATTTCTTTGAAAACTCATAAATATTAAATAACAGTAAATAACTACGTATAAATTAATTATGAAGATATTCAATAATATTGTTATTGCAGTGGCGGAAATTGATCATTTCGTTACATACTGTTCAGTAGAAGGATATTTTGATGAAAAAATAAATATAGTATAGTATCTAGATTATCTATTTTTATATTTTGTAGTATACTGTCTTTTTATTAACTATTTTCAAGATTATTTTAAATAATAATGTTGTGTATTTTAGTGTTAAAGTCTTTGACTTTAAAACTCAATAAAACTGTAACACATAATATAGGTCTATAGAAACTTACTCTTACAGAAATTTTATAATTTTCTTTAGATATCCATTGTATTCATACGATTATATTATAATCATTTATTATTTATCCGACTGTATATTTTACTCGTATAGGTACATAAGTACATAACTATATAAAAAACCTTTAACAAGAATAAACTTGGAAGTTTTACCCAAATATTCGCGTGTCAATATGATATATAAGTGGACATATTATTGACACATTCTTCAACTTTCAATTTTCTGTCGAAGTCAATACGTTAAATAAAAAAGATAAAGAAAATTGTTTTTTTTTTTTTGAATTGTGTAAATGTTCTCATACAATATTTTATTCCAGGTGTTGGAAAAATAATAAAATATTGAAATAGGGACTTTGTTCGCGCACACCACATAACATAGAATTAATTATATTTAAACATGTATACATTGTATAAACATTCTGCAAATTGGTATCTATATGTGTTATACACTTTTAAACATAATAACATTATATTACTATAAGCCGTTATAGGTGTTAACTGTCTAGGTCTTCCATTTGGTCTTACCTATACAAAATATAATAAATAAGCTTACTTTCTACACAAGAGCTTTTCTCTAGTTTTGTTTGAAATGTTCATTAAAATATTATTGCATTATTAAAAAGTACAATTATTTTGATATTTTATAACTGAATTGTAGTAACAATAACAAGTTATTTGCTAGTAAATTGTGATATTGTTTTAATAAAAATTGCATCTTATTCAATTTGAAAGTAAACATAGGTAAGTTGAATTATATAAAAAAAATTAATGACAAGCAATTGAGGTATATCTTTAATCCTAATGGCCAGGTACGAGTTAAATCATAAACAAAAAAATTAATTTTATTTAGTGAAAGAATTTTTTGAAATAGTATTGTCTTAAAAATAAATATATTTGATTTTTATAATAATATTTATCAATGATATAATAATATTTCTTATATGTCGAATTAAAATCAATGTTATATGTTAATATATGAATTTATTTTGACTATACTTGCAAAAATATTAAACAAATGAAATAACAAAATATAGTCGTGCTCTATTTAACGTATGGAACTTAAATGATAGACACTTATATGTCAATTTAAAGTAATAATCAACACAAAGATTATTCAAAATTTGGTATTGTGTATTTTTTATTTAATTTTCTATTTTTTACAGTTATTGTTGTATAACTTTAATAAAGATATATTTGTAAAATCGCATAGTGTAAATTATGTTTGTAAATTACTAAGTGTTAACAAGGATTTTGTTGATTAAGTTTTAACCAAGTCAGACTTCTCAAGTTTAATATTTTAATACGGTATAATTAAAAATGACTCGTGCAATATTTTAAATCATGGTATAACCAACGGACAAAACTGATTTCGACCAAAGTAAATTTCTACACAACACAATTATATGATATGCAATTGACGATATGTAGATTGTAGGTATTATACAGAATCAGGGTCATTGAAAATCGTATCTCTATAATATATTTTATATATTAATGAATAACAATATGCAAGATGCAGCCATGGCAATTATTTATAAGGAATCAATCGTGTAGGTATTAGTCGGCGATTATATTATTGATCTATTAACTTTTAAATTCAATATTATTCAATAATATTAAATTATTTATAGGAACGTTACATTGGCTTTTAAATAAATTATCATCACCCCACTAAACCAAAAATAATGGTGCAGCGAAAGCACTGTTCGCTTCACCCGCGTGCACGACAATAAAACTCTCAAAGCTTAACCATGGTATTCTCGGCCAGCTGCGTGTTTATGTTAAACCACGGTCATGGTCATTCTGTAGGTATATTATAATATCATCATTGTACACGGCCCAGCATTTGACGCGTGTGGTTTGCCGTGTATACATATATTGTACGGTAAGTGCGAAATTTAATTAAAACCTGTGCACGTTAGAGACTTTATTGTAATAATAATAATAATATTAATAATAATAATAATAATATTTATAATATGTATAATAATTATTAATAATATACAAAAACAAAAGGCGAGCGCACGTCTCTCGGAAAAGTTTTCGTCCACATAATGCTACTCGTAATGCATACGTATGCGTCGCAGTCACTATAATATAATACTCGTGCATTATACGACGCGCGTTTTCACCGAGCAAATTTATAGTCTGTTTATCGGGTGTAACAGCTCTAAACCGCCTCGCGTAGTGGCGCGTCGGTGTGTGCGTATATGTGGCGCGAGTGTGCGCGAGTGATACACAGAAAGGGCCGGCCGTGGCTGGGTGATGAGGCAAATTGAATTTTGCGTATAGCGCTTGGGATTTTGTCAATATACCAACGCGCCGCGTCACATCGTCCCTCATATAATATAATATTATAGAAGTAATACAATTATAAAATATATACAGGCGTATATATACATATATAATACGTGTACAAGTCGTACCACTTGAATCAGGAGCAGACGAGCACATTATTATACGACCAGGCGACCCGGCAGGTATTATATATAACACACACGCACACACACACATACACACATATATATAACACTAAATAATAATATTATTATACTCAAACTGCGACTGTGAACCACCGCCCGCTTGCCCGACCCGACCCCGACCCATCCACTGACAACGTCGTGGTAGCGTGTCAAACCGTGATTTCCATTTTTCTCAACATCCGCTTTGGACTTGTCGCGAACACATATCAACCAGACGCGTATAATATGTATTATATTATTATATTGACAGGATGATTCATATAACTTACTCACTCCTTTCCCACACTATCATTTAAATACTTAATAATGAATTTATTTAAATTCTGAATTATAGGTACCGTGATTTTGGAAATTCAGATTTTTATACCGTTTGAAGAGTGTTCTACAATGAGATAAAATGTAAATGACGTTTTTTTCCAAATGAGAAACACGGCATTATTAAGCAGATATATTTTTTTTAAATGTTGAATAATAAAACTTTTTGTACTAAGAAGTACCGAGTAAGGATTTATTAATCATTCATAATAATTTTGAATCAATTATAAAATATATACAATATTTATAGGCTAATGCCTACTAATAATTATACTTAATTTTTACAGTTTATAGAACGCTAATATATTAATATAAATTAATGAATAATTTTTAAATCTTAATTTCTTTTATGTATATTTAAACCTATTATAATGGATATAAAGTTAAATAATTCGGAAACTACAGTTTCGAATTTCGGTTTAGATGTGTATAAGTTAAAAATGATTATTTGCTTTATAATTTATAGTAAAAAGAACGTTTCACTGGTTTTTATTTAAAAAAAGAATTTTGTATCGATACCGCAATACAGAACACGTCATTTTAAATGGCATAAACTAACCAAAGTATTTTAAAATATGGTTTTAAATATACATATACTTAAGACTTAAACTAAAATTTGAATCTGAAAAATGAGAGTGAGTATGTTTGATGAATCATCATCATGTACTTATATATTTATACTTAAGTATAAATTTAGATTTACTGTTTACGTGTATGTTTTTATGTAGGTATAGTTTATGTTTACGCAATTTATTTAGTACTTAAGTAAATATAAATATAGCATCGATTATAGGTATATGATATTTATAATATTATACGATATAAATTATAAATATAATAATATTATATTGCAAGTAACGTGCAAGTATTTTATACATATATTATATACAATATATTTAACATTGGCGTACAAGGGTTTTATTAAGAGATTAAGAGATGGAGAGACAGCGGGGGTGATTTTATTTATTTATTATACGGTATTAAATTATTAAGTACACTTAACATCAAACATCATAAAATTCATAATATATATTTTATATATTATATCATAGTAAAATAGACATGCACATAACTTGTAAAATATATAATATTATGTATTTACAATTTGTATTTTACCAATTTCTAACATTATTCTTCGAATAACTGACAGACTGAATAATTCGTCCACGGTAAAGGCTATTTTTATTTATTAATATCTATCAAAGCTAATCTGTAGCATTTATGTATGGTTGTAGTTTTTTTTAAGTTTTTAAAAGGAAAAAGTAAATTGAAAACATTTATATTATTAAAATGGAATTTTTCGAAATGAAAATGTAATCAATTTAACTAACTAATTAAGACGTATTTATAACACACAATTGTATTATGTACAGATATCTGTCGTTTTTATACTTTTTTTAAATATATACTATTATTTTACCTAATAATAAAGTTATTGAAATAATTTAATTTAAAATTTATTTAATATCTATATTAAATATTGGGTTTGGGTAGTTGAGTGCTCAACATCTCCAAATTTAAAATTTACAATATATGGGATCAAACAAATAACAGCTGTACGCCATTCATCTAAAATTGAAAAAACTTCAATCCGTGATGGTAGTATATTCGTAAACTCGATCCTTGCAGTTTAGAGACGCATAACATTATCGACACGAAAATGCTTGCTAGAAACGTCTCACAAAACGTCAATTGCGTTTCTCCGTAAGTTTTCTATTTATAAACTAGATTTTCCCGAACACGGATTTTTCGTAAATTGCGTGTTGGTATTTGGTTATTTTCTATAGAACAAAATAAGGGGTTTCTTAATATCGTGCACCACGCACGACAGCGATAATAAATTATTATCAATAATATAATAATATTCATAGTACAACAATAATAATACGCTCTTTTTTTATTTTTTTGTTATCTTTAACATATAACTATTTGCTAAATATTTGAGTGACATAAAAAATGATTGGAGATTCTGCTGTTTTCGTTTTAGTAGCAAATTTATCAAGTTCAAGACAAGTTCTGCGAATCAAACAAAATTTTGATTTTACAATATTTTAAAGAGTTTAGCTTAAACTTTCGATTGTACTTGATATTATATAAAATAATAACTGAATTTAAATGATTTTATTATGATATTTATTTTTAAATATTTTATCCCACCAATTAAAATGTGATAATTGATTTATAATTAAACATGATAAATAAACATTTTATAGTTTTATACATTTACATAGAATTGGATGAGGTTGCTTTTCAAATGTTACAAACCTTCGATTAATTACTTCGGAATTTATATTTAAATGCGTTAATGTACTACAGCCACAGTAGTAGTTCTGTGTTCAAAATTTACCACAATATTTATAGCGCACAATATGTGATTAGTAGTTGTCGGTCCCGATATTTGTTTTTTAAAATTACTAAAATGCATGCGTCCTGATTACTTCAGCTACAGTTTTCTGGAAGATTTAAAGTTTAAAATTATGTACACCCGTCATTAACATAAATGCCAAATGGTATTATTATTTTTATTTGATTCATACTGCATATGAATATAAAATAATGTTGTTTAATTGTATTGAAACATATTATTTTGTTTGTAAATTATTATTCAATATTAATACATTCATTATTAATGTTAAAAGATAATTAAATCTGTTAACATTTTCTAAATAATATTCACTTTACTATAACATATATAGTTTTTAATTATTCCTAAAGTATTTATTGGATTACCTAACCTTTGTAAAATACCAATCTATAACTGGTAAAGTAAGCATAATTTGTTGGGATAGTTTATAGAATTGCATTGCAAAATTCAATGTTTATATTTTTAGTCCTTTTGTATACATTGATATATCTGTATTAAAGCAATTTAACAGTCATAATTTATAAGTAAATTTACAAAAATTATTAAGTTATACTGTATTAGTTTTATTATGATATTTTACTTTTTGTAGACATATAATTGCTAATTCAATGACTTTATTTTTATCAAATATTTTTATTCACTACCTATTATAACAGGTTTTTTACTTAAGTAAATTTAATATTTTTTTTTTTTAATATAAATTATCACCTATATTTAAATATGCTTAGTTTAAAATAATTTTCAATATTTTAATAATTACAAAAAAATATACCTACAGAATATAGTATATTTATTTTTAATAAAGTCACAAAACCCCGAAAATGTTCAAGCTCTTTTTAGTTTGTTTTAGAAAACAAAGATTTAAATCGCTTTCAGATTGAAAATTACTATGTGGCTCTGACATACCTATCCTAAAGTGAACTTATTGAAATGCAATCCTGTAAAATTAATTCCAGTTTAGACTATTGGAATTTAATAGAGCATGACCATGAAATTACTATCGGCTATAGTTTTAGATTGTGAGTGAAACTTGGAAACTATTATTGATTTAGTATCCTATACTTTATTTTAGTTAATATTGTCTCCTATTATTTTTTTTATTTTAGTACTATTGAGTGTTACAAAACGTTTATGAAACAGACTATATTGCTTTAGATTTGTAGGTATTTATTTGGTTTTTCATATAGGTACTTTTTGGTATTTATAACTAGACAGAATCTTCAGTATAAGAAAAACTTATAAAATATTGAGAAGATTTCTTAATAAAAACGAGAATGCTGTTAGTCGTGTATACTATTTTTCAAAAATGTCTGTTATATATTATATTAACTGCATGCCAGCATTAACTATTAATTATTAATTAGATAATTATATTATCTTATATAATATAAAATGTATATACCTATATTTAGTTACTCAATTCTGTATTTATAGAGTATTCATATTGCGTAAAAATAGTATTTATATATATTTTTTTAATACAATCCTCTAAAGGTATACATTATTTTCTTATTTTTTTAGTCATATTTACTATAATTTATAAATATAAAGAAACAATATTAAGTTTTATCAGATATTTAGGAAGTATTATTTTTAAGTAAATTTTTGGATTTATTAAGTTATTATAAAGTAGAATTTATTATGCTTTAAACATAATTAAATAATATTAGTTTATATTGTGGTGAAAAAATATTAAAAAATGCATTTGATATTGATAAAGAGAATTATAAATTAAAATAATATAATTTGTAATACAATAGAAAAATAAACTAAACTTAATAAATGATAAATGTAGTTGTCGGTTTTATTGGAAGTTTTATAATATTTTAATTTTGATGTTGTTTCTTTTTTTTGCGTTTGTGTTATTGATTATTCTTATGTTATAAAAAATATTGTTGTTTGCATCAACATTTTGTTATTATTGTTTATTATAAATACCTCACTAAAAGACTGTTGGCTTTAAATTCGTTTAAAAAAGTAATACTAAAAATGAAATTGTTTAATAAAAAAAAATTGGATTTTTTGGAACTATAATATTGTGATACTTGGATGTACATGTGTAGCTCTATTTTTATGAAGTAGTTTATTATTTTTTGGCCAGGTATAATGTTATGGTTAAAAAGAATGGTAAAACGTCATAAATAAGGATTATACGAAGTCCTTGTTTGACCAGCAAGCGTTATATACGGTAAATGTGTATATATAATATAAAAACCCCTGGGTCCGTTATAATCTGTTACGGAAAAAGGAAAATGGTTCTATCTGGAAAATACAACCGTATCTTAGACTTTTCATTTTACCACTAAAAAAAGATGAACTATTGTATTGTGGGACTTGAAATCCTGATATATGGGTAATATAGATTTACTTTTTAATCATTTCATGCACAAAGCAACTTAAAAAAAAAAAAAAAAAAAATAAACTCGTAGCCTACAAAAAATCAACTACAAAAGAAAAAGGGGGTTTATTTATTATTATTATTATTATTATTATTATTATTACTACTATCGCAAATTCGCACGGATTGTCTCGAGCGTTATTAAATATTTTAGATTATGAACAGAGCTTTGAAATTGTAATTAATTTATTAACATCAAAAGTATATTATTTTACATTTTCAATTGAAATATCCAAACGTGTTTAAAACCGTTCAAATCGCATATGATGTACAATGCATCATATTAATTTCATCATTTGAAACAAAATTGTGTTGTACCTATTTAGTATTTAGGAAATATCAATTTAGCAAGAAAATAGCAAAATAATATTATTATATATACATTTATTAAATCGAAATCCTTTTTACTCTTAGAGTCTTAGAGTACTATACTGAACATTTTGTAATCTAACGTCGTATAGACTGAACACAATCAAATCCGCTTAAGTGACCTCGTCCAAATGCAATGAAATTAATCCTAAATAAGACTCGAAACGAGCATTGTGGTAAAACAATAGACTTACTAACACTTTTGAATTGTTATTATTTATCCGTTATTAATTTATACTTAATGACTATAATATGTCATTGGTAATCTTTCTGTTTCAGATATCTAAACTAAATTGTATACATTTAATTTCTACTTAATAACTCGTAGGCGTTATTGAATGATTTCGTATTTTAAAAATGTATTATTAATTATTGTGTTATAATAATGCGGAAGAATTAAACGGTAACAAACTTATAACTATTGTTAAATTTTTAAAAAAGATTTTTTCAAATGTATGTATATATTGTATATTGTAGTATAAAACATGGCTCTCAATACATATACCTAATAATAAATTACGGTTATGACCTTTTGTTAGGTGGTACGTCGTACACTTGTATACGTGCGATGAGTTGCATGTGTGATATTTAAAATATTCATTATGATTTAATTCTTCGATAAATGCAAACGATTCACTTGATTCGACCACCTTCTTTGTTGACGACGTTGGTTGTTTACCTGTTTTTCGAAAAAAGTGAGCAAGTACAGTTCATGGGAACAATGACCATTTCTGGCTAATAATTCACACGTTGGGCAATTTATCGTTGGAACCCCGAGCACAATCACACACACACATGCACGTTCAACAATCGAACGAGCAC
Source organism: Schizaphis graminum (assembly GCA_020882235.1). Lineage (NCBI taxonomy): Eukaryota > Metazoa > Arthropoda > Insecta > Hemiptera > Aphididae > Schizaphis > Schizaphis graminum. The sequence continues at coordinate 94,670,343 of CM037032.1, forward strand.
AAAATGGTTGGTCCGTAATTAGAGGGGTTTTCGATGAGGCGCAATGTTGGCGTGGGACGATTTTAGTCATTGTCCGTGTTAAGTGGCCCGATTAAGCTTCAGTGGCGAAGGACGTGTTATTTATGAACCTCCAAGAGATGCGCGACTTGCAAGTGAAATGCCTAAGGGAAGACATGATGTATAATGTATATATTATATATAGGTATAAATATTATGACGTACCTATACAAAAGATGATTTTAAGAATGAAACTATAATGATTATAATAATAGTATTCAATTAATACTATTTGCCTCATTTTCGGAAAACTATAACAGAACAGCCATTTTTTTTCCTTTTGACTCACAGTTTTTCAAAAAAAAGTTTATATATTGTTCTTTGATACATAAGAAAAATGTAGTAAGTAGTTTTATCATGTTTAAAAATATACCATATGCTAAATTCAATCCATGACTTTCAGTTGCTCATCAGGGTAGAATTGTTTCACAAAGCGAGATACACTGACACCAATTTACTCATAAACTGACGTACCTATACATTTAAATCAAGACACATCTATACAGCGCTGAATTTTATATTTGTTTAAATCTTCCCAGGTGAAGTTGGGTTATATAGCTAATTAAATATTTATGCATAATCTGTTTGGCTTCTCATAATACGTTTGTTGATTACCTACATACGTGAAGAAGTATTTTCTCTCTAACATCTATGGTTTTGTTAATTTGCTCTTTTTTCCAAATATATGCCTTAGTAATTGTCAACTCTTTATCTGTGATTTTGCGTTTTTCACTACTTAAATGTTGTTTAAATTTACAATAGTGGGTCAGATTTTAAATTGGAAATACACATTGTTAGCCTTAATGGTTCTTCATATCAAGTGGTTTTTTTTTTTTGGCAACCCCACAAACATGTTTATTATATTGTTTTACTTATACTTGGCATATATTTTCTAAAAATGTCCATCGAAAGAAGGATATAAAAATCAAACAGCCTGGCTATTTGTGCATTTTATATAATTGCTCAAACACAATAATTGATGAAGAGTCAGGCCTAAAACAAGTTTTACTATCATTAATAATTGTATATACTGTATAATTAAACAGATTTTATTTTAAAGTGGCTACCTACTCTTCATATTATATGTTTTCCAAATTTAAAATACATCATACATTGTGTAAATCGTTAGTACCTACTGTTTTCAGACATTGTAGTAGATACTGAGTTATCATTAGATTTATGTTATTATAAAGAATTTGATCCTAATTAATTTTGTTTGATCCCCAATTCCCCATTTTGGATTTTTAATTTTATAAAATATTGCACTGTTTTTATGAGATAGACAAATATAAACTAGATGTTTTTATATCATGGTTAAGTTTTGTAGCGATTTCTGTCAACACTAAACTACCGAAATGTAACTTTCCATTGACAAAAATAGAATTTCTGTAATTTCACAAAATTTTTTACAACTTAGTCGCATAATATAGTCAATATGAGAACCATTTTAATTAGAAATCAATAAATAGTCCAAGATATTTAATTGAGTTTACTCTTTCAATATTTAGACAAGCACAATCATTACAATTATTTTTTATTCGAAAAGTATTATGAATATATAATTTGTGTTCAATATGTAGATTCGTGTTTTGAATATTAAAAATAATATGTTTGAATTTTGTTAAATTTAATTCAAGAAGACTATTATTAAACCACAAATTTACTACTTCAAAGACTTTATTATTAGCTTTGATATACCTACAATTTATCAATATTTTTTTCATTTAAGTGAATATAAAACTTTGTTATTAATCATTTCCAAAAATGAATGCATTTAATTCATAAAAATAAAAGTACTTCTTTATTTAATAATGTGTTGGTATAGTTGTTAAAAATACGATTTCTTACTTTGTATAGATTACATGACACTCCGAGGCTATTCCATATATTGTTATGTGCAAGAAATAATTGAATTAGTTAATTCATAAAATTAAGTATTAGTAGTATTTAAAGTATTTATATACATTTTCAATATTTTAACTTAAATTGTGTATAAAATATTATAGTATATGTATAAATGTATAAACTTAAATATATAATTAATATTTGAATTTGTATTTGAATCTACAAATTTAATCTTAGTATCTTACATTTGAACTTGTATCTTTCATTGTTTTATTTACTTTTTCATATATTATTATTAACTATTATTAAAAGAAAAGAAAAAATACATTCATCACTCCGTTCAGAATCTAATATATACCTTCTATTAGTATATCCATGATATAAAGTTAAAACTAAATATCTAATTTCAACTAACGAACAACGCTAGCCATATAATAAACATGTTACGTTCAAACAATTTAGTGTATTAGGTATTAAAAAAACCTTATCTCAGACTTTAAGTATAATATTCAGTACACTAATAGAATTGCACGCAAAAGCTTACCAATTTAAAAACCTATATTATATTATCAGTCATCAACTATCAACAAATTCAATTCAATTGTACGTTCAATTACTTATTATGAAAATTCTAATTCTGTCCACATAAATCAACTTTCCAAAACACTGTGCGACATAAAATTTTTATAGTTCACTCGTTAAAATGATCCGAACTTACTATAAACTTTTACACGTATTTATTATTAAATTGACTGCATGCGTGATGATTAACTTTTAGTGTTTGTTTACTACCTCATGCATGTTTAGTGTTCACCTGTGACCTGTTTTGAAAATGACTCGTATATTACAAAAAATTAAAGCATTCGATTCTGCGCTATCATATATAACCGGGGACTTATCGATTCCGTTGGACGTTTATACAATTTGTTTATTCCGCCAGCTATCAATTCCGCTACACATTTGTATATTATTTCGATTCCGTCGGTTTATCATATAATGTTATAAACGAAATAATATATAATAGCTATAGCTCAATTACCTATATTATCTTTTTTTAAACGATCGTTAAGTATTATAATCCTCGATTAAACCTCGATAAACCCTCGCCTAAACAGACCATATTATATTCTAGGTCTACGCCTGTACAAAATGCACCCTGTTAAGTTTGGTTGCCTATAATGCTAACAGTGCTAACATTTAGCGTAAGGATAAAAACTATTTTTGGTTTTCTGATTTGGTGTATAGATGATATCTCTGATATATCAATTTTACATAACTGTACCGTCTAGAGTTGCATTTTTTCAATCGATTAACCGATTATGTATCATCCTAAAAAATAATCTATTATTCGAATAATCGATTATATATTTGCACAGCCTTTAAACATAATAAAGAGGTAATATAATAATATATATAATATAATAATAATAATATATATAATTGAGCTATAGTTGGTGTCTTACGCATCAGAACAGTTCATATCTACACGCCGTTAAAAAACGCACATAAAAATTCTAGTAGCCATGGTAACGCGTGATTATTATTATTTTTATTTTTATTATTATTTTTACTGATTTTAACCCTGTGTGGTGAGCCACCTTTTACACCTAGGGTTGTGAAAAATAGTTTACACCATTCTATGAGATGTACTTAATATACATACAAAATTCCATGAAAATCGGTGTAGCTGTTTCGGAGGAGTTTGGTAACAAACATTTTCAATATTATGGAACGAGATTTTTATATAATATTAGATATAATCCAGCAGAATCAATATAGCTATACCTATTAAAGTTTGGTGGAATCAATTTATACCCATAATCCCCTAAAAGTGTTTTGATATAATTAATTGTATTTATTCCATAATAATTTATAAATTATTTAGAAACGTAACAGGTATGCTAAATAGTAAATAGAATATTGTACCATATTTAGTTAAATCCTGTACTTTTTTTTTATATTCTCATTATAATGTGAATAGTAATGCTTAACGTACACATTATGATGTATGGAGAAAGCACTATGATAATAATTATTAATTATGCTTAAAATGTGAAAACAATTTCGTAAATTAGTTCCTTAAAAAGCGCATGTGAAATGTTTTATTAAAGCATTTTAGATTTTTTAATAAATATTTTACAACGTCATTCCAAATGTAACTTTAAAGTTATTATTATTTTATAACATATTAAAAATTTAATTATAAACCGTATTAAAGACATTACCTAATTAATTTGTAATTGTTTTCCTGTGTCAAAAACACGTTATCTTAAAACACACAACATTACATTGTAAAAGTTGTAATGGCTTGTATGCGTCTAATGTATGTATATAAACACTCGCTGAAATAATTAACTATATGGCTAGATCTCGTTTATGTCTTTATCATACTAAATGTAAGATAGTATCTCGTAACATAAGTTAGTATTGGGGTTAAGGGGAATGTGTATTTGCATTAAGTGTTTCGGAGAGTTGGTGCATATCATATTTCAGTATTTGTGGTATAACAATAATATTACAATAAATATACGTGAAAATAACTTTTGATTATAAGTTTATAATAAACTATGCAAAGTCGACTTAAATTCTATATTTTATTCAGTTTTATTGGGCTTTATAGGTATGTGCTTAGTGCTTACACGCAGTGTATTCATAAATGTTCGAGTTTAAAACAAATATTAAAATACATAATATCATGATGCGTGCTTATAATCCTTATAATTTACGATACGCCATACCATCATATTATTATATAAAAGGTAACCTCAAGGGTTATTTAAATTGATAAGACATAAATTTATCAAATATATAGGTATACTTTGAGTACCTAACCTATAAAAATATAGTATAATATATATATGTGTGTGTGTGTATGTGTGATGTACACTGCAGTATTAAAAACGGGCCGTTATTGATAAAATATAATAATAATACAATATATCGTAAATATATGTAAATCTTGTTAAATTAAATGAGCTCATATATTATTATCTATTGAACATAATTCTGTACCAATAATACTATACGATATTACGATAGATAGTCATTTTAACGATAGTTTTTCAAAAGTTTAACCATTTCTCTAAAATATGTGTACACTGTATATATATGATGTATTTGATATAAATAATGTTGTCTCAGTGCGAGAGTTTTTGTCATTAAATGGGCACTGAGATCTCTATATTTATTTCCCACACAATATAATATATGGTATACGCAACATTATTTTGGTACAAATCGAAAACGATATCTTGTGAAACCATTGGGTCTTTAGGCGACGACTCTGTAGAATCGCATCAAAAACAGTCTCTCGTCGTATAAAAGAAAAAGGTTTCCGCCAAGCTGAAATAAAACAGATTTCAAACTGAGCCATTTTACAATGAAACGTTTTTATTGTTAGGATCTTGCTATTTCGTCGTTTTTAACTCAATGTCACAAACTCACAATGGCCTATGTGTTACTGACGATCTTATGTTATAGTTTTTCGTGTTCGATATTATTGTATGGAAAGACTTCTACCCAAGACGCCTTATACACTATTAAAGTACGTCCTTGAGAAATATATTTATAAATAAATCGTATCGGATATTTTTACATTATCGAAAAATATATATAAATAACTTTTTAGAAAGTAGTATACTATTTCTAACCTTAAAATAATATCAATGTCTATTTGATTTGTTAATCCTGAAAAAAAATTCTAACAAAAGCTTTTAAATTTCCAATAAAAGCATTATTGGATATTTTTAAATTTAGAATACTGCTTTTAATGTAACCACTTCTATTTAAAAAATAACATGAATGTCAAACTTATTAACCCAAAAAGTTTGACATTGGCTCTTTCGTAAATTTTAATTTTAATATGGAAATTGATTATCGAGTTCGAGTAATTTTGTATATGCATTGTAATGTAAAATGTAAGTAGTTCATAAAATATGTGTAAAATATTGTGCACGAATACATCATATTTTATTTAATAAAAATATATATTCAATACCTAATATGAAGTTCGTGTTGAAAATAAAATCATAATTCCCTACTATATAGCTTATTAGAAACTTATTGATTTTAAGCTAATCAAATATGTTAATAATAAATTAATAATTCAAAAAACTGACGTCCATACGATAAGTATTATTTATTTAAAAAATATTTATTTTTTCTTTTAATCGTATAATTCAGTTATCCATCACCCTTATGGTTCCGTATCTGACGGATAGTCTAGGTTTAACTGGCTATATATATGTATATACGCCTACATTATATAATATATACTTATACGGACTCTTAAACTTCTTAACTCCGTACAATAGTGCACATATCGCACAGATACTCAACAAAACACTATAGTATATAGACAAAGACACTAGTCGAGATGATACAATGTATATTATAAAATATATACATATTATATACACATATATACCTTATTATACTTATATATATATATATATATATTATATATATATATGCATATATTATGTAAACACTTATTTCTATTTGACTGATTGATTGGAATATTATGTCCCCGCGGTGGCACGGTGTTCTGCCGACGACAGTCGTTTTTTTTCCTATCGCCATTTTACTCGTCTCCATTCTATGACCCATCGTTATATATAGGCTCTTTTCTCATTTTCTGGTCGGTATTTAATTCACAAATTGCTTTTGGAGCGCTATTTGCTATCACGGCGAAGGCAACATAAAAAAAAAATTTAATAATAAGAAAAAAATAAAAAGAAGTAAAAAAACCATCACTACCGCCGCCGTGCCATCTTCATCTTCACCTTCACCCAGTGAAATTATTATATTAGCGGCCGCACAATGCGTGACGCTGCCACACCGTATATACAAAACGATAAAAGCTCCCTCTCTTCTACTTTTTTTCCAGTCGGAATAATTAGATTCTGGTTTTCTTCGTAGCCTGTCAGAAGTTTAAAAATTATACGCTATGGTCTGGCCGATGCGTTCAACTCGACCCTAGAAGTTTGCCTCTTTATGCGTCCTGCCGCCTACTATAGTACTCTCCACTCGTAAATACCAATTCGCAAAACGCGCGTTTTGCCGGATGTCTTCATTTTAATGCAATATAGTTATATAATTTCGACTACACCCCGCACATAACACAACTACTATACTTTCAGTGCTCATCCCCCACGAGGATCGTTAACAAGACACTAAGTTTTCTTAAATTAACCCAAAATTACAGACAGATAACGTCACGAGAGAATGGGGTTGAAATATATAGCTTTGTAAGATGATATGTGTCTTGTTTTTACTACCAGCAATCATAATGTAAACAATTTACATGCTAATAATATTTTTATTTTTTTAATTGTATTTTTAATTAAAATTCTATGGTGGTTTATAATAGCTATGTTGACAAATATTCTAAAAAGTAACTAGATTGAGTATTGTTGTAAAATAATTTATTACACTAATAATATTATTTGTCATAAACTCATAACGTATATTAAAGAATACTTAGAAACATAAATTAAATCCCAGTCGAAGCCGAATATTCTTGTTAGTACTTACCTATCATAATATAATGAACATTAATTATTTTCATTCATATTATTTAAAAATATTTTTTATTTTATGTTGCATATGCTCTCGATTAAATGATTTCAAATATGTAATATTAATATAATTTGTAATTAACATGATTGTTCGATACATTTTAATTTTAAAAGTACAGCAACGAGGGACATATTGTAAAAAGTTCCAACAAAACTCAATTAAATTAAACTCAATGTATTCATACTATATTGTCGCTTATGTATTGTAGAGCCAATATTGGTTAGATATTGATAAACTAATTCATAATTATATATTTGTTATAAACACAATGAAACGATAAGAATAATAGACACGTAAATTATTCCGGTTTATATTTCTTTGATCTTGATTGTATGTCATTTATTATACAAAGCTAAATATGCACAAAGTCGCCCTAAGATAAACCAAATATAATATTATGTAACATATAATTTTTAGTCCACGCAGCATTTGATGTGTTACCTATATATTATCAAAAAAAAAAAAAAAAATCATGAAAAAGTTCAAATTTCGATTAGCTGTAAGATAATTAATGTGTTTTGGGAGTTCTGAAAGATTATAAGTAGATAGGGGTTCATTTGCGTCAATGACTTTAACGACAAAACCATTTGGAATAAGGGTGTCCGTGGAAGATTCACGACTTACACCGCTGGGACATGGTTCGAAAATAGGCCAATTCCAAAGCCTTAATGGCCGCAAGACGATAACAATATTTTCTGTTTTCGTCGCCACTGTTGGTTATACCGAAAACATTTACAATTGCAGCTATATATAAAGGAGGAGGCTGAATTCTGATAAAAGCTATTGACTTTAAATGATAGGATCGACTAGAGATTACTTTTATCTATCTGACTATTCTGTACAAATGTTAAATACTAAACCACTATTAACATAAAAATAAAACAAAATATTTAATATATATATATATATAAATATTTGTTTTAATCAATGTATTTTTCAATAAAAATAAACAGTAAGTCAATAAGACAAATTTTGCGTTGGATCAACAAAGTGCAACTTTAAACGATAAAAATATGATTATTTCATATACTTTATTTGCTGAAGGTAATCTAATCATAATATTACCTATGTTAACTTTATTATTTTTCAAAAATTAATAAAATACATGTATGCACTCTTATATATTACCTATGAATACATTTTCGTTTTGTGCATAAACAAATTACCCGAGTTTGACGTTTTATGAAAACTTTTGACAAAACATAATATTGTTAAAGTTGTAAGTAAATAATAGGTACAGGTCCCCAGTAACAAATCATTTTTACATTATTAAACACTTTTCAATTTAAACAGAATAGTTTTGAACTATTGTGTTTGTATACACAAACTATATTCTGTAGTTTATAGTTCGACACTAAACTCTTGTACGTACTATATATTAAATTTTTAATAATATTTAAGTTTATTAATATTTTATTTAAAAAACCAACAAAATGTCAAATACATTTTCGAGTTACTTTATAAAACTAACTTGCTTTAGAATTGCCGTTTTATAATGATATATGTTATTTCGTATGTTTTTTTGTTTATTTTACTAACAATACAGCCAATATTTTGTATGAAATGATTAAAAATCTAACAATATAATAATAATATGGCGTTTTCATATCGATAAGTTTTTTTTTTTTTATTATTGATTTTTATTAAAACTCGGTAGCAAGAGTCATTTAATTAGTTACATATTTACAGTATCTTGTTACTAGTCACAATTACATTCACACTAATTTATTTTTTTCATTTGATTCATACAATCGATATAATTTTACTATGATAAGTATAAGTGGTGGTTTAGAATTAGGTTTACAAGACAGACAACTTGGGTGGGGAAGCCGCCCACTGATGACACTCTGAATATTATCATTCAATTATAGTTCGTAGATTATATTTGCCAAATTTAAAAATGGTTTTGTTTTGACAATATGTATCGGGTTGGGTCCAACCAAGAGAGACTCGATGCGTTTATTATTGTTGTTGTTCGTATTAATCGGCTACGGTAATATCATCCAAAAGAGATAATAGTTACTGGGCCCTAGATAGACGTATTATATAAGCTCGGATTTGCTAAAAACGGACCCCACGTGAAAGAATATTATTACCATAAACCATAAAGGAAACCACTAGGCCAGGCAATAATTTTAACGATAGGTCGACAGGTCGACTGGGTTATCAGGGCCGTTTACAATTAACCATTAAAATAACATACTGGGTCAAAAAATGTGTTTTATAAGCCACCAAATTTTATTTATGCATGATCTGACAAATTTGGGACTGTCATTTCAAAAAATGATAACATTTAAAATATTTTATTTGTATTTTGCTAAAAAAAACATATTAGGCAATTACTTTACAAGTACTGTTGTTTGCAGCAATAAAACCTATAAAATATAATACCAACAATGTATTATTATTTGGTTTTTCTTTTGAAATCGAGATTACGCAAATATTAAAAACAAAACTCATAAATATTAGTTTTATTAAAAAGATAATTATTATAAAAAAGGCTAGCTTTGATAATAAGCTGAATAAAGTCAAAAAATAAACATTTTAAATGTTTTGAAACTGCACTTGGAAATTTTGTTTGAGAAAATATAAACTCTTGACATGCATACAATATTTTTTTTATGTGGATAAAATAAAATGTTTCGTATATGACGTTAGTCATAATGATTTCTTAAAAAGCATTTTATTAATTATATTATATGATCTTATATTTTCAAACTCATCCTGACTTCGAATCAATATACTTTTTATTACTTATCAGTAATTATATTTTATTAGTTATGATTTATGAGTTTATAAGTTATACCTAAAAAATTATAAATCTAGTGGAAACATATTGGAATTAAATAATTTTATCAATATAAACGAACGTACGTGTATATAAGTTATTTTTGAATAATAATTTTATACAACAAATTCATTTATGTCGTATATATATAAAAAACAATGATTAAAATTTATTTCATAGTTTTTAATTTAATTATTTATATTTTATTAAAATAATACTTAACCACAATACTTACTATACTCATAATATCATGCATATATATTATTGTTTTTTTTTTTTTAAATTATTAAGAATATATAATATAAATCCTAAATCTAATTATGATGTATTTAGGTTATCATATATCCAATTCAGTTTGGTTAGGTTTTTTTGTTATTGACGCAATACTGACATGACCTTTAAATCGTTTTTTAATGTTTAATAGCCCAACCCATAAAAAACTTTAAAAAAAAATGGCCGAAGCCATAAATAAAATTGAAAATTTAATAAGACATGGGGCCACCACGAGTTGTCCATCGAACATGTATTAAATTTAAACTATAAATAATGAGACAATAGAAACTCGTTTCAGCTCAATATTAAACACATAGATTGACAATCTACATATTTTATAATACGAATTCTCATAGGATTTCGTTGACCATTATTTTACTTAAGTCTCAATTAAATTGGATGGTGTATATACCAATTAATATTTCCCGTGTACTTTTGTGTCAATGTCAGCTTTAAAGTTTAAACGCTATCATAATATCAATCAATATAATAATCATATTCGCATGAAAGTTACTCGTGATTTCCCGTGTTCAATATAAACATTACGCAATATCAAGTAACTGTTTTACTCATTAAAATATTTTTTTCTCGAAATAATAAAAACCAATGTTTTGCATTATTATAATGGTATACCAGCTATTCTATATTCAGAACGATTATCTCATATTTGTTGATTATTAGAGAAGATATATTTGAACCGAACATTTTATCACCGTTCTATATTTCTGTTTTTGGGGACCGAAAATTAGGACAGTGATGATGAGTCATAAACAGACAGCATCAGTGGTAGAAGTTACAATAAGGACAAGGGAAAAAATGAGAAAGGGAAAAAATGCTCGATGTAGGATGGATTAGGAGAGGATGTGCAGTGATAAAGAGTGAAGAGAAAGTGAAACGTTTTATTGCCGGGCACCGAGGTATGCCGTGGTGGGCTGAACGCATAGAACCGTATTGCTCGGTGTCATCTTTGGTACGTATAAAAATGCGAAAAGATGGTCGAAAATGCGAGAGCACATCTTTATTGTAAATGTAGGAGATAAAGAGGAAATGCCTCTATCCGATATCTTTATTCGGGACGGGGTAAGCAGTAACTGACGGAGGCATCGCGCAAAGTTTCGTGCACTCCATAAAGCATTAATGGACAATAATTCCGGTCTTAATACGTGTTTTTATGGGTGTGGCGCAGTTTTACCACGACCGTGGTAGTCACCGTGGCATGCTGGACGCGAAAAAATGTCGTATCATCGCTGTGGCGTTATTCCGTCACGCACGCCATCACACCATCTATTGTAGTCCGTGGTACATACAGTATATATATATATATATATATATACACGTACAGTTGTCCTCGAATTATTCGCCTCGAATCCCATTTCCTCGGAAAGCCTATATAAACACGACGTGTACATAATATATTATATATATTAATACGTAATATGTATAGGCATCTAATAATATATTTACGAACAGCATTGTGCCGACGTTCATTGCGACAGTATATAATACGATTTCCTGCTCGTAAGATACAAGGTGTAGGGCGTACGGGTTGGAGGGGAGGGGGGGGTAGACGTCCTCAGGTCCGTTTAACGCTTGCGTGCTAGTTATGTTTGGATGTGAACCGTGTATATATTACATATATTTATTGTATAATATATACGGACTTTCTCCGCTATTCGTGTAATAATGATATGTCATAATATTATATACTACACTGTACCTACAATATTGATCAACGTGTTTACCTACCAAATACGAGACAAAACGACATGGATTTATCGTGAGAGATAAACATTATTTTTCAAATGATTTATAATATACACACATATAATATATATATATATAAATATAAAAGATCTATAATACTCACTCGTATGTCGTCTTATCCGCTGCCAAACGACGAATTCTCACTCTCTGTCTGTACATACATACATATATATACATGTATTGTGCCGACTGTCCCCAACAATGCGCTCAAATAGCTTCGTGAATCGAGTGCCGGACGGTTGTAGGTTGACAGGGATTAATGAATCGAATTTATCCTACTTTTATTGTGAAAAATGTTCTGTCATTTTTTCAGTATTATATATTTAAAGCTTGACATCATATAATACTAGTGCAGTGAAATAGGGAATATATTATGTGCAGGATTGTTATTTTTGATCGAAACCAACTGCATTAATTTAAAGGCTATTATAATGATATTTTATTATGTTTTGAATTTGTTTAGTTATGAAATGTGTGTACGTTATTAATTATTTTTAAACCTGTGAAAAATGAAAGCCTCCCTACTGTAAAAGTCAAATATTATCAAATCATATAAAAAATTTAATTAATAATACATATATTAATATATAAAAAATTAAATAATTATCTATATCCTAGGGAATAACATATCAAAAATATATATGTATATAAAATATATTAGCCCATTTTTCCCGATTTTTGCTGATTATTGCATTATATGACGTTGGTGAATTGTGAAGCTAGTTCCTAGATAGTAAACACTAAATTATTACTAATATGTATATGGTTTATATTCGTTTGTTTTATTAATTATAATTAAAAAAAAAAAAATTATCAGATATTTTTATTTTTATTAATAAAAAAAATTATATCATACTTGAATAACATGAAAAATAGTAATTTTGAAACTGATAAATTGTTGAAATTCTGTACTGCTCTAAGTTTGCAACACATTTACTATATAAATCTACATGCACTACTCAGTATGTTTATTTAAGTTTAAAATATTTATTATAGTTTCCGAAAAGTTATTCTGTAAACCTTTTAATCTATATTGAAGTTTATAATTAAAACTTTTTTTAATAAAAAAAATACATATAGTTTAATTATTGTTTTAAGGTATAGTTTTAATGTGATTTAGTGGACTTTTAGCATAAGGAAATTATTGTTTATGAGTTTATGACTTTAAGTTAATCTGATTTATCGCACGAGAAAGAATAATACTAATATTTTTTATCCATCGTATATAGGTAACTTGTTTATAATAATCACTAATTAACCAATTTAAGTGCGTATTTAATATTATCTTAACAACTTGAATGGATTATTAAATTATTTGTGCAATATGTTAAAATGAAATCATAAACTGAAGATTACATTGTCTTAATAAGTCTTATTTATTTTAACTCAATTTTTGAAATTTATTTATATTAAAAAGAAAAGTTCATAAATATTATCTTATCAGGGTATACTAATAACTAATAAAATAGAAAATAGATTTTCATCCTTAAGTAGTTACTTTCAGCTTTGTTTAAAAAAATAGTATTTTCATAATGTCATAAGTTTTTAATTAACCTCATTCTTGGTATGATTTATTTTTGTGGATGATTGATTAATATACCTACGTTTGTTTTGTTGTAAACTTTATCCACCTATTGACACAATATTTAATTAATTATAAATACAAGTAGTCAATGTTTTTTTCATTCCAGGAAAGTGAAAAGTAACGATTAAAAGTAAACAATTCTGAGTAAACAGACAATTTTCTTATCTGCGATTAGTTTTAGTATTATGTATATAACGTGCATTGATATCGATTAGTTAAATACAAATATTAAAACAAATCAGTTTGTTTTTTTAAATGCATTCGTAATTTAAAACCGTATAAATTTTAATTTTGTACTTAGTAAATAATTACAAAAGTTAATTGTGTTAAGAGTTAAATTTAAGTATTTTTAAGAGAGCAAGGTGCGGACATTTCATTATTTAAAACACTAAAAATCGTCGTGTTTCACTACTGACTGATAAAGTAAGGTAAATTTAATAGGGAAAATGTCAAATGTATAATCTTATTGTTTTTTATTGCTTTGTTAGAGGAAATAAAGGGAAACTAATATAAAACTAAGTGGGCACCTCGCTGGTTAATAAACTACAGTCCCATACAATGTCTTACATATTTTATTAGACAGATTTATGTACATTTATATCCATTAATTTATTTCCCCATTTACCTATCTGCTGCCGAAGTTTATCCCAATAAGCCTTTGTCTTGACAGCGATTGCGTAAAACAACCGTTTAACGTTCGATCCCGTTTTAAAATGTATTTATTCCAAACTTTTATCATTATCTGTACTCGTGGTCTACTGTATTTCGGTTCATCCAAGAATTAAAACACACGCGTATATATTATATGCTGTTATTATAATATTTAAATTCCTGCGCACCTCAACAATCAAATTTCAAACTTTTTGACCTCCGAACTTAAAGATACGGTAGTAGTATTACACAAAGTATACGTCATATGCGCGTGCAGCGAGTCTGAAAAAAAGTCGATACCTAACTGCAAATACCGAAACGAAAGGACGGGAAAAATATAATATATAAAGAACAATAAAATTATTTTGTTTCCTCTATCGATCGACATTTATATTTTACTATCGTCCCTTATTGGATGAATATTCGTAATATCGTTGCACGAGAAAACTAAAGCCATTATACGTGTTTACCGCACGCATCCAAAAATAATAATAATCGATGACGTTTAAACGTGTCTGCGGACCTTTAAAATCGACTTACTGCCGCCTCCGGTGGTGTTTGCTTTTACACCGCAGAGTAAAAGTTTCTAACAACTTTGGGGAATTGAAAATTCAATAAAATACCACCGCGGAGATAGCGGCGGTGTCGAAACTCCGAGGACGGGCCACGGTGATGGTAGTACACTACACAGGGAGGTAGGACTGTGGCCGTAATTAAAACTGACGACGGCGGCGGCGGCGTAGAGAAAATATACGCTCCGTCGCGCTCTATGTAGCCGCTAATTGAATGACATATAAATATATTAAATGCCTAATTTGATAAACTCGAATATTATACATTCGAACGGTATATATATTGTCAGGTATATCCGATATACGTATATACGGTTTGCCGATACGTGGCTGTGTTGTATACGCACAAATGACCTAACCGAAAAGCGTTTCAGAATCACAGTATCGGTCGTCGGAGCCGTCCCGAAAACGGTCGTGTATCTACAGCGTATTAACGCGGCGGGTGCGGATATTACGCCCGCGTTGTATACTATATAGCTTCGCGTTATATAAATTATTATGAGGTATAGTTAGGTATTCGAAAATTCGTCGAATGCACGTCACGAATATCTCCATCGTCGTTGTGTCGCTGGCTGGCGGTCTCGCGTAGTATTATAATAATAATATAATAATTTGCGGTCATATAAAATACCGACGGGATCTATCCTGCTCGTACTCTAGCCGTTTGGGTGTATTAATGAACTTGGCCTGCGCGTATAAGTCTATTATATTTACGGCGTGCGAGAGAAAGGTCGTATATATTATTACTATTATTGTATGCATTGCCGAAGAATATACGTTAATATACACCCGTGAACATATATGCATGTCATCTGTACGCGTATATATATGTATTATGGATAGATACGATTTGCATATAAACTGGATGTGTGCTCCATTAATCTGGGTACTGCCGCCGCGCGCAATAAACGACATCGTAGTCGTCGTCGTAACGATTTAGAGCTGACGGTCGTTCGACAGACTCCCGAGGGTTTTATTGCTTTTTGCGCGCACAGTCTCTGGAAATCGTAAAATCGCGCGCCACTACACCACCGGGCGACTTCGAGTGACGACGATGATGGGTAGTGGTGGTGATTATGGTCGGGTATGCATTCTTCGTCATGTGTACACGGACTGGAAACTAAAAAAATTCCGTCTAGTAAGATACGAGATCCAAGACCTTCAGAGTCCGGCTACGATAGTAACGAAACGACGTATGCGCCTTACGTCTCTGTTATTAGTAAAGTTATTACGATGTATTCGTTTCATTGCGATCCGCAGTATATTAACAACAACAGCAACAGCGCGATGCAACATAAAATTAATGTTTTTTCGTTTAAATTATAAAGTTTTTATAATTTGGTCGCCATCAAAACTTAACGCTAGTTTACAAAATATAAACACATTTTTAACATATTAAAAATAAAAAACAACAAATTACATAATAAATATGATAATAATGATATTAACAATAGCTACAGCCAGTACAGTCTACAGTATTAAATTATATCAGTATTCAGTTGTTCACTAAGTTAAGAAATTCTTAATAAATTACAGTATAATTATTACATATTTTATTAATACATACACAGAGCGCAATAATAGATGAATACCATAGTCCATTATTAAGTATTAACATTGGTGAATTTAATTTATTTCCTTACAGTCGTACCTATATTTATGTTATAATATAAGAACGTCATAGTGCATCTATGTTTAAGCCTGTGAAAAGTAGACTTGTTTTTTTAAATTAAGCCTAATTATGTAGGTATAGTACTTATAAGTTATAATAGTATATGTTTATGCGAAGTGATTAAATTATCCGTTTTTAATTAAAATGATAAATATTTCAAAGGCAATATAATTATATTTATAATCATTACAACCAATGTATTTTAAAATTTGTTTGAATTTTGAAGTTACAATACATAATATCTTGAATAGTATAAAGGCTTTCCCAAAGAACATATCTTATAATACGCTACTGTACCACTATAATACCAGACACGTTACGTATTCACGGCGCCATGACCACCCTTCGCTACTACTAACCGTCCAAATCGCCACCACCGTCCAAGCGATGCGTGGGTCGCACCCTTCGGTTTGTTTTCTCCCCTTCGATTAATCCAGAGTATATGAATGTTTTGGCTTTTATCGTATTACGAGTTACCAAAATATTTCCACCGACGAGCATTACTAACTGTATTCCGTGACACCGTATACACCTACGATATACGTTAGTGCGTCAAAGTCGGTAACTATAATACATTCGTAATTACAAATAATAATAATAATAGTTTTATATTATTCTATTGGTGGGCCTAATTATATTACATAGTTTTGTGTTCAAAAGAGGAACCGCACTCTAATAAATTAATCCGGTACTTGGAAATTCCCATTTATTCATTCGAACTGTAATAATGTATAACTTATGTCTAATGTTTCGTTTTCATTAAACAGAAAAAATATTATCTGTTTTCTATTAAGGTTCTTTCCGTATAAATACATACATAATATGGACAATAGGAATGTTTTTTTTTTCGTTCACTTTAGGTATCGAAACTAATGTTTGTACTTTTGTAGGTACCTACGCGATAATAAATTAAACGAATACTAACCATGTTTATTAAATATATTCCAGAATGATGTATTAACAAACATTGTAGAGCATCTAATATATTAATAATTTTTTTTTGCATTTTAATTTCATAATATTTTCAAAATATACTTCGAAAACGAAACAATTCCGAACGAAATTGCAGGAGAGAAAGCTGCAGTATCGCATAGCGTACAAAATTACTGCGTAGCACGTACCTATAAAATTTTATATATTATATTTGAATAATGTATTTTTATAATCAACTTCGAAATCTGGCGATAAATTTCATCGATCTCTCTACGATTTTCCAAGGTGAAAAAAAAAACACAATACTGTGTATTTTCTACGCCCCTAATATAGTTCAAATTTCGGAACGGTTTACGGGTGCACAATATACATATACGTATATGATATAAAGATCCGATAAACGGTTGATTTAGAATTGGCGACGTGCCCGCCCGGTCGTCCGTCACCGCCGCACCGCGGCCGAATCACCACCGGGACTCGCGGGGCGAGATTGATTACGACCGTAATTATCGATAGTCAAAGTTCGACCCTCGGCCTCCCCAAAACCCATATCTCGCTCACACCCCTATCTCGCCGCGGTATACTTACCGTCACAGAGTCCACCCCCCCACTCCCGACCACCTACTCGCCGCACTGTTATCGTCGCTCACTGCGCGGGCGGAGAAGGCGTTTTAATAGCGAGCGGCAGCGTTTAATATTCTCGGCTGTGGCGTGCGAGAGATAAGAAATCATATAACGGCGGCGCCGCGGAGTGGTGTGGCGCATATACATAATATAATATATATTATATCATAATCATTACACGTACAGGGTGGTCCGACGCGTTTTCCGGGCTTTCTCGTCTCGGCAAACGAGTAAACGCGAATTCACGGCGATTCACCCTGTACGAATGTGTACGCATATATTATGCGGCAGTGAGTTATAACCCGTTTTTCCGGTCCGATGGTTTTCGTTTTGTCGCCGGAGGGAAACCCCTAGCGCGGCACACGGCAAACGGCGAGCGGTGGCGGGAAAAAGAGCACCGTACAATATATACCTATATTTATGTATTATACGTATATTATATATATATATATACGGTCTGACGATAGCGCCGTGAGAGAAAAGCCCCGTTGGGGACGAAAAATCTGCACACACACGCAAACCCATCACACACGATATTATGTATGTATATATATTATATGTACGAGTATGTGCACAATTTTTCCCGTGCGCGATTTTCGATCGCGATGTTCGTTTTTTTATTATTTTTTTTTTTTTAGTTGTTTAAAACCGCCCGGATGCCAGGGGAACGGCGGCGGCACACGATATTAAAATTCAAAAATATACTCTTATCCTCGCTCCGGTGCCCGCCACCGCATTATGAATAATAATAAATGGGTGGTACGCGCGCGTATTACGTTTTTATTATTATAATAATTACGATGAGTATGACATAACAACACGTAAACGTTTACAATATAACATTACAACCTGCAAAGGGTGGATCCAGAAATTCATCAAGAGGGGGTAATTAAAATAATATATCCATCAAATACTATTCATACCTACTTAATAACATACTTATTGATATAAACATTAATTACTTATTATTTACTTATTATTATTACTTATATTATTCTTACAAACTGGCATATCAATGACAACATTTTTATACTTTTATAAATTTATAAAATTTAAATATAATAAGCTCAAGGGGGGGGGTGTATCTACCCTTTTACCCCTCCCTTGGATCCGCCACTGATTACAATAATGTGTGTCCGACGGATCGTTCGATATTCAAATATTGTCGAATGTTTCGAACGATACACCCTGTGTACGGCGTGCACCGCGGAGTCATTACGCAATTGGTTTTTCACGATCGGGTAGGCATTAAAAGTGATTTGACGCGGGCGCAATATTCTTAATGCCATCGGACGCGGACCATCGCCGGTTTAATAAATAACGGTGCAATCATAATAATTTTTCGTACATGTTTCAAGCGGCTGTTGCAAGTTGTGCGTTATATAACAATATAATTATCCTCACCTGCACCGTTTCTTCTGCGACCACGAGCAGCAGACGTTCATCATAGCGCGTAGCCGCACAGTTGTATCTCCTTTATGTTTCCATTGGTTTTTTTTTTTGCTGTCGTCCCCAAAGAACGTTATTGTCAACACGATAATTGCGTTACTTAAAAGCTACGACCACAAAATATTATTATCCGAAGTAAAGAATAACAAGTTATGTCTTCCGCGTATTGTCGTTAGGTGGGTGTATCGATTTGTCTGAGAAAAAAATTAACCGTCAACAATATTGGATTGAAAATGTTTTTAATGTGTATTTATTATCATAGCCGACCGAGTAAGTCGCGTTAATGTTAGTTACCGAGAATCTTCTCCGAGCACGAATATTAAATTACAAATAAAAACAATTTTGACATCGTTTCTGCGCGCGTCTATTACCGCCGATTAAAAGCCCTGTCACGCGCGCGGCAATATCGTTTAGCCGAGCTGCAGTCATCCCATTATTTTCGTTGTATTTTAATGAAAACCTGACCAAAATTAAAATTCAAAAAACTCATCTGAAATGACATTTGTTGATGGTGTACAATGTGTTCGTGTGTATGGGTAATATATCTAAAAGACATTAGCTAAAAGCAATTATTATTTATTTAGTTTCGATGATTTCATTAACATAATAACTAATTGTTGTTGTTTCCAAATTATTGCCATTTGACTATTAAAGCCTATGGCATAAAAAATTGTATTTATTAAAATATATCTACATTTACTGAGATGCACAAGATGTAGCGCAATGTTTAATTATTATACTGTATGTTTTTCCAGTGTAAAATGTAACTGTAGAAACAAATAGAAATGAAATATAGATATAAAACTTAAATTATTGTTTTGTTTTATGAACTTTCTAGCTTTAGTCCCTTTTTAAGCTTTTATATTTTGTATTTTATGGTACGTGGGTTCTATTAAAAAATATTACTAAAAATATGTTGCACCAACTTACCATCTCATTTAAATTAATAATTTTAATTCATATATTTATATTTCTAGCGTTGTGTGAGTTATACTTACGTTTTAAGGTTGTAAAGTAGTTTATTAAAAAAAAGTAAAATTTTACATTAAATAATTAATATACATAACTCCAGGTATTTAATCCTTTTTTTGTAAATTAAAAACAAAAAATATACTAATTACAAAATATTAATTAAACATAATCAAAATGTTTATGTTAGCAGTTTTACCAGCGCATCAGTTTTATCATATTTTAAACACCATGGCGAAAAAATAAATGACAATATTGTTGTAAAATATAATATAGTTATTACCTAATTGATAATAGATTTTGTGTTATTTTTATATTAAAATGTTCTTCGAAATCTTGGTCATTGATGCTACCAATTGATGTTTATACTTTATATAATACAATATAATAATACTTGTATTTTAAATGCATTGTATTTAAATATTTTATTTTAGCCAAATTTGTCTAAAAGTATCTCACCGCATTATGTATAGATATAATTGTGATGATGTTGCATCATATTTTTCTTTATTATTGTTATTAATTGAAATTTAAAATAAATTACGTAGAATATCATTTAAAAATGTAAAGTATTTATATAATTTTGATAAATAAAAGAGGGATATTAAAATATTATACAAATATTTAAAACTCTACGCAATTAAAACAATTCCACCATGTAAAAATATAAAATTATCTAAATAAAAACTTTGGAATTATGTAACCAAGTTTACGGTTAGATATAGGGTGTCTCATCACTTGTCTTTCCTATGTATACATAAAGTACTATACTCTCAATTAAACTTGAAAACACATAACAACTTTTTAAATATTTAATGAATATGAATAATTTAAATTCTAAAATATTTACAAAGGCTACTATAATATAATATGTTATATTATTGTATTGCGTAATTTATAGGTTGTATTTAAAGTTGGGACAGCCTACAATATGTACAATAATAATTTTCCAAAACTTAATATTTCAATAAATTAACTTAAAAAATATTTTATTGCAATAAATAATGTTAGATTTAAAATTTTTATAAATGTGTGTTTTTTTTACTTTTGTTTAATCTTTATACCTGTTTTAAAAGAAAAAAGAAATTTTATAGTTGTATTTGCGAATTTCATATTAATGATTTAGTGAAAAAAAAAGATCAAAAAGTATTTCATCGACCATCTTAACGTTTAATGTGTAATGTGTAATTCCAATTTTAAACCTTGTCATATCAACTTATACAAAATAAATACAATTTGACAGAATTTCAAAAAAAATATATTTAAGTATCCAAATATTTTTAGGAATTATTATAAAAATAAATCATTCATTTAAATGTTGTTGTCATTACAATTTATTATTCAAACTATTATCATAACTTAATTTTTTAAAATATTTATTGAATTTTGAACATTTAAAAGTTATATTTAGTGAACAGCAGGTTCTCACTTCATTAACTGAATTAATCCATGCATTATTCGTTAAAAAAATTATTTAAATACTCGTATATTATTAAAATGTTTTTATTTTTAAAATACAAGTACCTACTTTATCGTTTAAAATGTATGTATATAGGTAGGTATTAACAATTTTACAAATAAAACCGAAGAAGGTAATAAAAGTTTGAAATACTCGCCATGGGCCATGCTTCGTTCACTTTGATTATAGGTACTTATACCGAGAATTAAAAAAATATATTACTTTAAAGTATTGTTTTGCTTCACATTCTAATTTATAAAGTGGTTTCATGAAACTTTTGCTGGGATACTAATGTAAAAGTATATAAAAAACATATATATTCTATTAATTATCATTATTAAATAATTTCCTTGTTTTGGCGAAAATATAAAAATAACAATAAATAATTTTGAACAATGTGAAATATTAAAAATTGGTTTGTTTCACATTCATAAGGAATACATTTTTGTACGCTTCAATTTAATTAGATTGATTTTACTAAGAATCTGAAAAAATAATATATAAATATAATATATAATATGTTTAATCGAATACATATTTTCATTAAAATGGTTGTAGATAGTACTCGTAGGACTCAAACAATTTATTAATTTTAAAATTATTTTTCATTTTTAAATGTTACTTTTTTCAATTACATTTGAGTATTTAATATTACTATTATTATCTTTATGAAATAAGTTATATCAATATATTATAGCACAGTGCAACTATATAGATTAACTGAATTGAAACTATACAACTATAGAAGATAAGCATTACAATACATCCTAATACACGAATTATCCCAAACCACAAACCACTAATTATTGTAATTAACATAACTGCATGTTATATAGTATACATATACTTAAATAATGTAACATAAACAAATATATTTTCTATGTACGTAAGTCACCACGTAGATATATAACACGTACAAATCAGAACAATGGGGGTCAATATTGAAATAGAATTACCGTACAGCTGTTTCGTTTAATATTTCAGTAATCAATAATTTAAGGTTACATTTACAAAAGCGTATAATATAATAATATGATAAATCGATATTATATTTTCACGCGTCAAGGTTATTTGCTCACGTAGGGACATAATTGATATTATAATTGGTTTTATAGGTATAGATAGATTCACCAAGCATTTTTTTCCTTTAATAATGAATTTATTTAAATTTTTAAAAATATATATTCAAATATCATATTTTAAAATTCTTGAATTTTTTTGTAATATTTAAGGAATATCCTGTAGAGGTATATAAACTTCTGTTCCTTCATTCTGTACCGTAAATTATTTAGTGGATAATTTTTATAATTTCTGTACCTAATTACTTCGTTTATATTTACTATCGGTATATGAGTATAATATATGAGGAAGTAATCAACTTCAGAAATAATTCATGGTTGTGACTCACATTTTTTTGAATATGCCACAATAGGGTTTTGTTATAGAGATGCGATACCGTAAATTATTTTAATAATTACTCGTATTTGGTTTTTATTATCATTTTTAAATGTACCGCAAAGTTCCGTCGAGCGCACGGTGCTGCGTTTATATTTTATGAACAGACGTCGACATAAATTTCTCATCCACAAACATTACGTCTATTTCCGGTCTATTGATAATGACTACCGGCAGTGGCAACTGCAGTCGTACCAGAGATGGCGGCGACGGCGACGGTGGTTAATCATACACCCCCTCGATGACGAGCCTAACGACGACGACGGGCTGCGGCAGCGGAAAGGTATCGGCAGGTTTTTGATCCCTCATACGTCAAGAACTTTTTCGAATTTATTTTCCCTTACCCCCTCCCCAACGAACGCCATAATAGCGACGGCGACAAAAATGTATAGAAAGCAAAATGCACGTAGTCTGAAAACGGGAAAGAAAAAGATATATTATACTATGCGCCAGTGCAGACAACGAAAAACGGCAGTATGTATAAATATATAAGATATAAAGCTTTGATCACATTTCCGGTTGTGTGCTATTGCCGCCGCTGCCGCCGTCAACGACGATTTTCTCGTTAGTCCCTGGAGAATGGCAGTGGAAAAAGTTTCGGCGACGGTCCGATGAGAGTGGAATTCGAATAATGTCCGTCTTTTCATACATATACAATATACATATATTACTTAACGCATACAAAATAGTCGACGCTTGTTCGCACGGCGATCGGAGTCCATTTCGTGTATTATGCGCCTATCGATTTGTTTGTGCTTCGCAGGTCTAAAAACGTTATTAGACATTTTGTATAATATCACTATAATGCTTGGAAAAAAATGTTTACTCGTAAATACAACAATAATAATAGAATATCTATCTTTTTTGAGATTAACTTGTATAGTGTTTGCAATAAGTTAAATCGTCGTGCTATAGTCTTGAGACCAATTTGTTGTACGTTTATAACGACAAAACATAGTGCACACAAAAGTACAATATGTAGAAATAAAATATACCTATACAATATTGCACACGATATTTGAATATTATTTATAGGGTATGGAGATGTAATGCATATAGAATAGTATCTATGCGAAGTACGGTTATCTCGTATACTATGAACATAGATGCAATTACACGAATAGGGGTTTTAGTGCGGTTCAAGTCTATCCACAATTCAAAGAAGCTCATCAAAAATATTTCTGAAACAAACGAAAATATTATGTACAAATTATAGTAGCTAAAATAGTTGTGTACTTAAACCTACCCAAAAAAAAAAATATCTTTCGACTAAATATATATATCTAATCTGTCGTTATTTATTTTTATTTATTTTATTTTTAATTCATCAATTGTTCTTATTGTTCTTTTTTGTAACAGATTGAATAAAAAAATCCTTTAATAACAAAAAAAAAAAAAAAAAAATATATATATATTTAGTGTGCATTGAATATAATTTATATAACAAATACAATATTATATATATATATATATTGGTCAACATCTTGGCGATCTGCCTGTCAGAGGTAGCATTACATATTATCATTAATTATTACGTATTTATGTAAATATCTACAAACAAATTGGTAAAGTTTTAGTAGTCGGACGTATTATTTTTCTTTTTTTAACATTATACCCAGTTGTATAATAATTTATAAACTATGTTAATATATTAATTTAATCTTTTGCCAAAAATAAAAAATGTGTACTTACTCATAAAATTAGTGATCGATTTTTAATTATTTATGTATCTGCATATACTTGATGTATTATGATGATGTATCAGATCGAACACAAGCCATTCTCAGCCATCCCTCTCCAAACTTGAAATGCTGTTTGAGCTTGTGAACGCGAGGCATGTAATATATAATAATATTATCATTGTATTATTGTCTGACGATGACAACAACAAGCGATCTCTCGGTGTTTATATTACGCTTGAGTTGTTTCTGTGCTCGGTGTTGTCTCCAGTGCCTACCTACTCGACGGGATTTGATTATGTTTGAGAATAATCAATTACGCGGAGATTAAGGTTTCGAACGAATGGGATTTCGTTTTAGGTACATGACACACATGTACAATGTACATATATACATAAATATATAATATATATACTATAGAGGGTGATTCACTAAACTTAATTAACTCCATTTTTTTTCTTTTATGTATTTAGTCAAATTCTAATTTTTGGAATTTTTAAGTATATTTAAAGACTATATATCATTATCAAATAATACTATTTTTTCATATACCATTTTAAGGAATGAGTATCTCAACTCTTAAAAAAAAAAAATGGTTTGTATTATCAATCAGAAAATTCTTTGTACTTAATATGTAACGTTCTGTTACATTACAGATATATTAAGGTTTTAATTTTGTCACCGACTGCCGGATAATATTTACAATACGAGAAATGACTTTTTAACTATAAATAGAATATTCAATAAACGATCCAATTGCACATCTATTTATAATTTCATGAACGTTTCCTTGGAATCACGACACACTACAATATACTCGTTCCAAGTTATAAGCATGAATTAACGTTTTCGATCGTTTTTAGATTAAAAAAAACAATTAACAGTTCTGAGCTCACGGCACACCACGATGTTCACGGCGTAATATAATATCACTGATTTAAAGAGTATCTTTTGGCGGTACAAACTTTTTTTTCTTAAAATGAAAACAGAACTTTTTACTTTTAATTGTTATATATTTTTTGAAAACCTTGATGTTATTCAATGTATAAATAAAAATAAAATGAGTGATTTCTCAGCTATTTAACTTTATGTTCTACAAGGATTATATCATATCAATGACAATAGGTTTAAAAGACTATATTACAGTGATGAGTTGTTTATTTTTGGTCTAACCCTGCCAAACAATAGTTTTTATCAAAAATGTGTTCGATAAAAACTTTTAACATATTTTTTATTTGTTGCTATTGTAGAATAATAAATTTGTTTGAGAGTTTGACTAATGTGAACTATCATTTATAAGTCTTATGGTAATATTTATAATTATGACAAAAAAAATATTAAAAGCATTGTGTGGTTATGTAAATTTGTTTGCATATTTAAATGATAGCTATACAAATTTAAGCTTCCCTACTAACATTTTACTATATCTCTATTTATACGATTAATATGCATAGCTAGTAGTAGAAAAAAGTTAACTGTAAATTTGTCAACTCTCGGTTATCGGCCATACCAAAATGTCACAGCAATTCACAGCGATCGGTTTTCGTTTTTGTTTCCTAGTTTGAAATTCGTACATGTGACGAGTTTTATCGTGTCGAGTATACGAGTATATGTTATACATAATATATACGTAATATTATAAATTATAATATTCTAGACGCTGTCTTTTCCACATTCCCGCGCGTCCACGAACGCTTTTACCTGCAGTCTTTGCGTCTGATCACTGATCTGCCAATTTGGTTCCATATTATTTACATTTTATTTTCGAGTTCTGTCACACTGAAATGTTCTTTCCAAAAATTGTCCATTCCTAATAATATAATATTATGCACTATATGAGTACTCATGCTCATTCGTTATTCTCTCAGTCCTATCATCTCATCAATTTATTATCTTTGCTGTTACACTCTACACAGGTGCACGTAGCTGCGTACTCAACACCTCATCTCAAATATTTCGGGAAAAGCAAATTTGTATTCGTCTGACCGATATCGGTAAAATCGTGATCTAAATGCGTGATTCGCTTATTCTAAAACTATAGATGGGTGTATATTATAATATTTAACGTTTTCGATTAATATAAGTACCACCTTTTATGCGCTTTATGCCTAACCACAAAATACATAATATTACATACGTCATAATAACAATATGATTATATAACATCCCGTACAATAATAATTTCATGTTTTTACGACCGTTATGTTTACTAAAACTAACGCGGAACGCATCATCGAAATGCACTCTATTTTAATCCACTCGGCATTTGAAATAATAATACACCCCCGTTTTTGACAACCAAATCCATAATCATTATTATATTGTTCCTGTTTTAATGATTTATTATATTATAACCTTACAATACATATTATATTATAACCACATAATATATTCCGAAACTGTCGATCGTCGATGTGTAATATATTATGCACTTAGAGACACTTCACATGCGATTACCATCACCATCCGATATATACCTGTTAATATATTATGTACAGTTCGAATAATAATATTATATTAACCACTAACCAGACGTCCAATATCCCGGTAACGTATTTGGTATGCGTATTTGGTACCGGCGTACATATATTTGCCGACTTTGTACTCTATAGCTATAAGTATTTGTATATATAATTAGCACTTACCGTGTCTCGCATAATATAGTAATGTATTATTATATGGGTATCCGTAGGCTATACCTATATTATATTGTATAGACGCGTTCAGTATTAAAATATCGATTTAAGCTGTTTTATTTTAAATCGAGTTCTTGTATTGATTATATACCTATTATGCATCTATCCCATTTCTCAGTTATAATAATGATAAAAACTGTATTTTTAAAAATTGATAAAATTATATTACATGTATATTATTGCTCATATTTAACACATTCGAAGTAAACGAATAATAATTAATTTGATCTTATAAGTTGCGGTTGTATACCTGTATATTATATATTTTAAAATTTAAACATTTAGCTATATACGTTTAATATATATATATATATTAATAATTCGTAACTCTCTGTATCTACTCATATGTATTTTTATCTAAATGGTTATAAATTATTTTAATAATTAAACAAAATGTATGTGTTTGTTAAATGCATAATATACGTTGATCAATGTATAGACGTATCTGGAGAATGGAATTCAAGCTTAATACCCTCTATTAGCTTGGGTATAGAGTGGATAGAGTATAGAGTTTATTAGTTAGAACGTAATAACAAATGTAAAGGTATTTTGTTTGGATGATTAAAATAACTAAATTTAAATATATTCAACGGGAAATAGAGGGGGAAAACAGAAAAGAATTTTAAGTTTCAGTTTTATTGGCCATTAAAGTTCGTGACGAAATTATAAATTTTATTTTACTCTATATTTGACTTTTGGATAACGGTCTCCCGCTTCGATTTCTTTGTTTTCAACTGTTTTTGGTTGAACAACCTGAATGGTTATTAAGGTTCCCAAAAAGACGCTTAATTTTAATTAATTCTAAATGGCTATAAATATATACGAATTCGTTAAGTCTAAACGGATTTGGAAAGTTAATACTTTTATTGTATCCGTTAAAATTAAATATTACTTCAGTTCCTTCAAACGAGTATCCAGCAGGTTAATTATACATTCAATTATTGTCATTTATAAAATTTTTTAAGTAGGTATTTAATTATATTTAGGCATTGACCATTATTGATAATTGGAAGAGTTAAATCCAATAAAACCACAGGGTATGTAAATTAATTCGATTTTAATTTTGGCATATAACATAACATAATGTAAGCCATAAGGCCATTACTCATAAACTAACAATAATATTTTTTTCTTAATGCTGAACATTGGTTGTTATTGTATTATACTATTATGAATGCGTGTTCAATGCTCATAGACAGTCAATGTATAGTACCCAAGTACGATCTAGGAGGTTTCTAACATTTTAATAAAATGTCACAAAAAAGTATTATACCCGTAGGCATGACCTGCTTTAGCATTAGAAATGTCCTACAATAGAAGATCGTTTTAATTTAATTTTTTTTTTCTAAAATCAGTTGTTAATAGTAATAAGGTATATTATACACATTTTATTGAGTGTTTCCATATCACTTTTTTCTATGTTAATTTTTTTTCTTATTATCTATCCCCTATAGTATTTATTTTTAAATCAAAACTAAAATTTATATTTATTTGTACTCTAAATTAATGAATATTATAAAAAAAATGTATTATTATGACAATAAAATTATTTTGTGAAAAATATATAGTATCTACTATTTTTTTTAGTCATATTCTTTAATAAGTACTTTTGAACTAAAATACTTATTAATGTATTGGACACTGATTTAATTAATGTGTATACAGTCACAGTGTCGTGTTCAGAGGTATAAATTATAAAATTATATAACCATTTGTGTAAAATAAACGTCAATTTTCAAAAAAAAAATTAAATACGATACAAGTACAAGTATTATGGCGATTAACTCGATTAAGTATTTTTAATCAAATATTTAGTGATGTGCAAAAAAATAGGTAAACAATACAATATATCATTAAAAAAAAAAAATTAAACGACCTTATTCGTTTATGTTGGGCAAAAGAATAATTTTGGAACGCTCGGGTCCTATTTTAAATCAAATTCTGCAGCCTGTAGGTATTACACTGTCGGAGCATTTAATTTTTTTCTTATTAAAAAGCCACTAGCGTACTATTATGGTGACTCGACAGTTACAAAAAGCAAAGAGCATGTAACTTATACCAGATTTATTTTGTATTGCAGAAATCGCGGCATCACAGGCTTCAGGAAATTCACGGCAGCAGTAACACGCAGGTGTCAGTGACCGACGACGGTACTCTGTTGTTGCCAACAGCCAAACCCGGCGATGAGTACGTGCAAGAATCGGACGAAGACGTAGAAGACAACGGTGGTGACGACGATGACGATGAAAATGACGATGATGACAGCGATGAAAGTGACGAAGAAGGCGAGGAGTCAGCCGAAGTGTTGGAAAAACAGAGTAAGTACCTATAAAATGGCAATTAAAATATTCGTTTTCGACGATGCGCACGGTATTATATGTTTAAGCGCACGTATTTTGAATAGTGTTCGTCTTGAGCGTCGGAAAAATAAAAAATTAAAATTAAAAAACAGTGTAATCGCGAAAAAAAATCTTACCACGCTGTGGATACTCGCTCACCATTATATAACAGTAAGCTTCCCCCGTTCGTTAAACGTTGTTGTCCGACGGACGGTATAATAGCCTCCAAACACTTAGATGATGATAGATAACGTAACCTCCGTAGACGTGCAAAGCGCTAATTTTTTTCCCCCTCGAAAAGAGCATTTTTTATCACCAGACTTTGGAACAATGTGTTACACGAAACGCACGCGGTCCCTGCAAAGTTTTGAAGGGTGTTACTGCAGCAATATAATATATAAATTATGTATGGTCGCGGGCCACGGCCGTCGTCGTTCTTCGAATATTCGTGTAGCCGCCACCGTCAGTTCGGTAATATTATTGTTGTACATATTTTATAACTCGATATTTGGAAAATGTTATGTATAGACAACGCTATGCCAACCTGACCTAAACCTAACCTCAAATCATCTATGAATTTATCTATCGTCTGACCCGACCTTAGATGTTTCCAACCACCAACCAGTAACAATCTAACGGTCTTCCAAATATCGATTGGCGTTGTGCGATAAAACAATCTTCCTCTATATAGTCTACAATATGTGTATAACGTACCTATATTATTGTGTGAAAACGAGCTCGAGCGCACGACGTTCGAAAATAAATAATTATACTTATATATACGATATCCACGAGTCACGACCAGTCAGTCATCCTGTTCTAAATACATATTATATACCTAACTTGACTCCGGACTTGGGAAACAATTTTAATTACAATACGCAGTATTGTCATTGCTCTGCAAGAAAGCATTTAAGTTGCACGCTTTTATGCAATATATATAGAGGACACACAAGTACCTTAATAGTTATAAACTCGCTCAAAGTTTTACTGTACATATGATATTTAATTAACATCGAATGGCCCGAACTTTTAATATTGCAGCGTACAGACCAGTTGAGGAACCCGTGCGTAACACGAATAATTTCGAATTAAATAAATAATAATGATTTTAACAATGTGTAATACAGGCTACACATTTAATAATAAAATAATAATTATAATTTAGATGGATGTGGTACCGTGATTTTCTGTTTTGGAGCATTAGTGTAGTGTACATGCAATATCTCTCCCCCCTTCGCGATTGAACTTTTTTTTTAAAAAAAACATGCGAATAATTTGCGTGTCATTAGCAGCAAGAATTTGCACGACTATTTTTAGAATTTTAATGAGAAAACTGAAAAAACGGGACAGGCCGTACCCTGCATGTGCGTGTAAAAAAATAAAATTAACATTTATTCGTCTAAAAATCGATCGGCATTTTCGTAGCTGATTGGAATATATATTGTTATTTATTAATTGAAACCATTTCACGGGAAAGGTGACTGCGGACACTGCAGTATACCGAGAGTTATCGCGTATTGTGTTATAATATTATTATTGTACTACATAATACATAGGTAAAGTTGTATAAATATATTGTATTCATTTATTTATTTATTTATTGATGAATTTAACGTCCCGTGGGTGAGGGTGACGTACAGTATACAATACGAGATAATTCATTAAATATACATGCCGCTAAACATACATAATTTTAACTTAGTAAGCGTATTATTTGGTCATTAAATAATACATAATATTATTAGATATTATACAATATAATATGTGTGTACGCAGCAACAATGTCGCGGGTATTATTTTCGCAACGTTTGGGATAATGTTTTCGCCGGTTGACACGGAGTTATTAAAGAAAACATAATAATATAATATTGTATTATTATAGAAAACACGACGCAGTAGTACGTCATAATATCCGCACTCGGCGGCGGGTATATCGGATCAACCCTTTTGGCTTTTACAATCGGTTCGCCGCTCGTCTGGGGGGTTAGACGGCGCGATATGGTTTTGACTTTAACGTGCCGCTGAAAATTTCTCGGCGGAATTAATTATTTTATTCGCGCGATGTTTTCAACTCCGTATAATTTCAGCAAACAGACGAATTGTTTGCGTTACGCGAGAACGCGCGTTATATTATATTATTCGTTCGGGTCCGCTGGTGTTTTTGTTTTTGCATTATTATTATAACGACAAGAACCCAGAGTCTAAATAAATACTCAGAAAATAACGGTATCCCGGTGGAGGAGGTAATTTACGAAAACTCGGACCTGTGATAATTATTTCCCAAGGGTGGAAGCATAACGAACGTGATGATGTGTGTACTTATACGTATGTAACGCGTAGTATATTATATACTTTAATAATTTTATACCTACCCGCGCCGCCACCGCGTGTCGTTTAAATAGTCACGACCGATTTGTTGACTGCATTATAGGGGCCAGATTTACGTTTTTTCACCATTGCCTACCTACAATAATAATTGACGGCCGACCGTTAACGATCATGTAGATGTTACACCGTTTCACCCGTACCGTTATATTTTTAGGCGTACGCGTATCACGCGACTATAGCCCGAAACGATTATTTTTGTAATATACCTATTCGTTAATAATAATTGTTTGATTTAACCCTCGTTATTAAAATAGTTTACGATTTGCACACGATATACACTCGTACGCCTACGCGCGCATACATATTTAATAATATATTTTACAGTGTCGCGAGCGTATTGTTAGTTGTTACGTCGTTATTTATCGTTAATGCGATCAAATTATAGGTACGTACAATATTATACATTATTTATTTTGTATTGTTTGCCGAGACTGCTATTCTATAGTTTATACCGCGGGTAAACGACACACATCAAATATACATTTTCGTGATATTTTTTATTTTTACGTTAGAACACGCGCCCGTGCTGTGGAGTGGTCTCGATCGTCTTTCTAGGTGGTTAAAGTATTGGTTTCGTAAAATGTAGATAAAAAAGTTCCTGATATTGGGATTAAGTACTTATAATAAGAAAATAAAACATAATATTCTGAATAATAAAAAATTGAACCAACAAAAACTCTCAACAATTGTTTCCACCATTTTGAAAATTAAACACTAGAGTATTTTTACTAATAATTTAATTACAAAGGTTTAAATTAAAAAACATATTGTAAGTGAAAACTTACCTTGAATATTAATAATTTTCAAATATTACGGTTACTACGTTCTTTTATAATTCAGCGGTTTAAGTGATTTCATTGAACTCACGGCAAGAGATATGATTAAGCTATCAATAATAAAGTAATTAAATGTATTTGTTGGTAATAGTAAACACACATAATATATAGTTATAAACATGACTAAATTTATTTATTTATTTAGTCATGATTATATGTATAGAAAATTTTCTATTTTTATCTAGCTATAATTAGCTTTCAATATTTTCTTTCAATTACATCAACAACTTAAATGAGGTTAATCAAACACTTGCATAGTGAGATTCTACATTAATTTTTCTTATCAAACAACTACAATAATGAAGTTAAATTGATTATAAATAGAGTTAGTTTCAATAATCGTTGGTGTTATTTTAACAATAATACAGCTTATTATAGTCACCCACATTGTAATTGTTTCAAATAAGGTAGTGATTATTCAAACATATTTCAAACTCGGAATTGAAACAGAGGTAACTACTATAATTATAATTATATATTTAAAATAAATTTTATGACCAACATTTTGTTGTTGTTAAATTGACAACCAATTAGGACTGGCTGGAAAACGACGTGCAGTTGTGCATACCATTGACACTTTTGAGAGTTAAATCAACTACATTTTTCTATATGTGTGATACATACTTATTTGATTCCCCTGTGTGCCTTGTGGTTCTTATCTACACGTTACCGCCAAATTATATTTAAATATATTTTTGCTGTAGGTATCGGCGTGAATAGGACGTACCTTAAGCACCTAGTTGAAAATGTTGCTCAAAATATTTGAATCGTATTAACATTGTTATTTAAAATTAAATCACGCATTTGTTAGAACAAAATTGAAGCTCAAGCTCCGACTCTCTCTAACTTTCTACTTACTATTATTCTCGTACATTAAGTTGACAAAATTGTAGATGGATAAAAAGATTAAAGAAACTTTCAAGTACATGTTTAAATAGAAAAAATGCACTGTAATAATAAAAAAAGAGTAAATATAAGCATTTTTATAAGTGACTTTTAGTCACTTTATCAACTTTTTTTTTTAATAAATCTGAGTTTTAAGAATCAACAAATTTGTATTATACAAACATATTATTATGAAAAAGTATGAAATATAATTTACAATTAATAAATTCAAATCAGGACATAATATTATTATTCTTATCGGCAAAATTCTCATTATTATTTGTATGATGTATATAATTATTTATTTTTCCCTGTTAATCAATATAATATGCTATATTATAGTATATACCTGAAATCTTTCATTTTAATTTGTTTTTTAGTTTTTGAATATTTGGATTATATGTGAATACATTTATGCGTAAGTAGCTGTCATTCGTTTATAAAGATTAACTGTTCAAAACAGAA
Source organism: Schizaphis graminum (assembly GCA_020882235.1). Taxonomy (NCBI): domain Eukaryota; kingdom Metazoa; phylum Arthropoda; class Insecta; order Hemiptera; family Aphididae; genus Schizaphis; species Schizaphis graminum. The sequence goes on from CM037032.1 coordinate 94,705,310, forward strand.
AATTACATGGAAAATCTATTAAAATTTTTATAAAATATGTGCCCTTCATCATGTCAGTTTTTCGTTTTAAGTTACACTGATATATTTAGTAATCGGTGAAGACTTAACAATAAAGCTCCTGGGTACTTGGAAGGATTTATTTTTATTTTTTTTTAGAGTTTTTATACGGACTACAATAACGAACTATATAATAATATAATAATGTAGTAATACATAGCGTATACGTGCGCGTGACTATTACGTATATATATACTATTACTATATATGTTTCGAATTCAAACCCCCCGTCGGCTATACAGCCGTCGTCGTTGGTTGATCGAGTTGATACAACATATACTTTACTATAATATATGTAATACGTTTACTCGTAATGGCGTGGTTGTTAGGGCACACTACGCTAAACGCCACTGTAATGTGAGTTGTACGTGTACGGCGGTGGTTATAACCACGCTCGTCGATATGACGCATATTATTGCGGTACAGTAACTGTGTACGTCGAAATCCAAAGAACTTTAAGCTTTCTATTTTTTCAGCCAGAAAATAAAAACCGTCAATATGATAGTATATGATACGCATTCGTATCAGACGATTTGCGAATATTATATTATTATTATATTACGTCTTATTGCATACCGTATACATACAAACACATAAATACATAATATAGTTGAGCGCAGTACTGCAGTAAACCGACCCGAGATTTCACAGCCAAGCAAACACTGCATTTTCCCATTTTTTCGGAGTAACTTGTGGTTAAATTATTCAATATTGACTGATATATTATAATGTTTTCATTTGAAATGTTATTAATAAAAGAATTACATATCATTGTGAAAAAATGAGATTGAATAATATTTAAGAGAAAAATTGTGTTATAAATTTTAAATGAACGGCTCCTCCAAAACCTTTACTCTGGATCCATGCCTGTATGGTATATATGTGGTGTGTGTGTGTGTGAGTGTGTATGTACTTGGAACTAGCGTTTTTTTGCATTAGATTTGATAAAGTCTTCTTCGTATTTTCCCCGGGGAGTTGTAAAACTGGCATGTATATGTGTTTTCGGGTTGGTGGGGGTTAGTTCTCGGTGGGTAGCGACAGCAGTAGCAATCGGGTAGAAGCAGGCTACGGTGTATATATATATATGTGTGTGTGTGTGTAATTTATAATATGGCACGAGTGACTATCTTTAGGGCCGACCCAGCGGCGATATACTAAACACACGCTTGCAAACATTATGTGTATACAGGGTGAACCGTTTTAAACCAATACATCCAAGTCAATAATTGTTGATGTGTTTGGTTGATGCAGTAAAACGACTGCAAGATAGTGCTGTACCATGCGCAAAAGTTTATTGTTCTTTAGATTATATTATGTATATTTTTCTAATAATCTTAACCATTAATTATATGCAAAATGAATAAAAATACTGTTTATTAAATATATTCAAGAGTATAAATATGTATATAAACATTTTACACAAATCATATTTAGAATTAAATATGTTAAAATTAATGTTAAAAAATTCAAATCTACAACACATAATATACAGAGTAAAATAGTTTTGTCTCGAAGTGAGTATTAGGAAAACAGTTCATAATGGTTCACCCCGTATTAACGCACGCCGCACACGCGTGTAAATTAATGCGACGTGCAGTCATCGCATTCGTTGGCCCCGTCGCCGGGACATTTGCTGTCGTTCGTGTGTGTACTTATATAATATTATTATAATGCATTGAACAGTTGGCGGCGGGCGCCAGCAAGCTCGGTTTTTTTCTCTGTATATAATAAAACGCCTAATTGGTCGGTTATTTGCGTGCGGAACGATATTAGTTGTATTTTTATTCTGTCGTTATATTATATTTATATACATATTATGGTGTATATACCACTGATAGTTCTCTCTTTCTTACACACACACACACACACACACACACACACACACACACACTCTCTCTCTCTCTCTCTCTCTCTCTATACATCGTATTAGTGTGTTTATACCGACTCTGTGTCACAGCGCTACGCACAATATAGTAATAATACCACTATAGCGTTCCAACCCTATTGGCAATAATTTTTCGTATTGTGCACGTATGAACGTCATCCTTTTCGCGCACACAACACACCCAAACCATATTATATTATAAACATATTATGCTTATGCATCGTTTGGATATAAATATATAATTTATTGTAATATACACGCACTCGGTTCCCATACCTATACGACTTATACTCGACGGCTATAGTCCGACCAGAATAATAATTTACGAGCCCCACCTTCCGACGCGATCGTCGCCATAAAAGTATCGTTGGATAAGCGTAAACGCATTATACACACGTATACAAGGTAAATCGTCATGAATTTTCGTTTTCCCGTGTTGGCTAAAAGATAAAACGATAAAATGCGGTGGGTCCACGTGAAAGAAAATCTAAAACAAAATATTTTAAATAGGTGCTGTATGTAAAGTTACCATATTAAGCATTTAGAATTATGTATAATATTATTGCTGTCTTGATAGTAATCAAATAAATCATGCGACTTATCCAACTTTTAGAAACATGAATTGACCATATAGTGATTGTAAAGTAAATTCAATCATATTTAAAATTACAATACTTACATTTTTAAACAGGATGATAATAATTAATTAATTATGATATAATAGATATGGAATTTAATACATACTGTTTTTAAACATTTGATATACTTGGTTTCATTACTAGATACAATTAATTTTTTCTTTGTAATTCCATTTTTAAGAGACATGTAATATTCTCATTAGTTATTACTTTTTAACAACACTCAGATGTGTTCAATTTTAACAAATAAGTTATAACCATTATGGAAATATAAATACATATTTATAATATTTGTCTATTGTATGTCTAGTTATGACAAAAATTGATTTAACTTTTTTTTTTAAACTCGGTGCAACAATCAGATAAATCCAGATTTATCCAATTGTTGAATCAATTGAGGTCAAACTGTAATCACACATGGTTTTCTTAACATATCGTACCGGAATTTGTTTCATTTGATACCTATCTATATATGTAATTTAAAATTTTATTTTATTACCAATAGACAAATATTAATCACTAATTACAGTTTACTTACCTATTCGGTATATTATTTAAATTCCGTTAATGCGTGATATACGTTGGTTTACAAATGTATTTAGTGTAGACGTAGAAAAGAGCAATGGAATTTTAAACCAGTCACTCGACAATATTTCAAAGAAGACTTTTATTTATTGACCCCAATTTTCGTCAAGGCAAGAATTTAAATAGTAATTGTTTTTCAATAAACAGAATGCTTCGATTACTCAGTGATTCTGAACTCGGAAATGGCGTAATAAAAAGTGTTGGATTTTACTATTACAATACGGGTTGTTTTACTTGAGCTCTGTACGGTATTCTTTCGTGGTCTTTGTCTGCGGTGCATTTACGTTTCTGCACGATAATAATATACAGGTGTATACCTATTCAATTATATTCAATTATTTTTATTTAGTTTGTCCCTCATTATTGTAGGTACGGCCACCTTCTTTAGACAATACGCCTTCTCAGAATTCGGGTATAAAATATATTTTTGTTAACAACAATAACATAGCGCCAGCGATACCGTCACGGCAAAAACGCATTTTTGTTATTATTACATTTCGCTACGGAAAAACATTCCGTGAGAACGGCAGCTGTCGCTGGCGTTTCATTCATATACTTTATACATGTATAAATGCGTATCGTACGAATAAACGGCCATACGCGCGTATAATGAATAAAAAAACGATAATATACGAAAAATGCACACTAATATAATATGGCGTAATGCCGTAATGTATAACTGCGCCGTCCTCATTCCCTATTTGCGATCGTCGGATATTATTATTATTATTATTATTATTATTACTACTACTATTTGGGTCTCGCGCGCGTGCGTGCCGTTAAATTGCCTAATAAAAGCGCCGTCGTTGCAGGCGCGGCGGTGGTGGCGTTAGTGCCTTTACTCATTGTCGTAGGCACTAGGGAACACATTATATTATGTTAAAATTTATTTTATTACGACGTGAAAACTACTGTAAAACTGGTTCGTTTTGATGATTTTATTTCATTGAAGCCGAAACATTATATTATAAACTGAACGCGATATTTTTATTACAATTATATTGAGATTAAAATTATTATTCGGATATAGAGCAGTTGTTTATACTCTTATTAATAATTAATCAATACCGACAAATTTTCGGGTTCATTTTATTGAATTTGATATTATTATTATATACTTATATATTCCTATACATAAGATAATATTTTGATCACAAACGTCATTATTGTATAGATGTATTAAAATGTAGGTATCTCTTGCGTATAAAACTTAGAAAAAAATAGAGGAAACTCTCTATATATTTAACGCATGTATGTGTATTGAATTTTATACGCAAACAAAATATTATTGAAGAGGAATTTATTTTATTCTATAATAAAACATGATTTTCCTTTGTCAAGCATACATCTTTAAGTTAATAATTCGCATTATTTATTTGTTGTTAATAAATAGTAGGTAATTATTTCCAACTAAAAAGTAATATTATATTATATACACCTTTTCATAATTGAGAAATAAAAAAGTAAAAACACTATTTTTCTTTATTTTGCAGAGATAAGCTTTATTAATGGTCAAAGTAACCATTTGTTCATTATGTACTTTAAAACATAAATTATCAATGTATATAATTTTAGAGATTATATGCTTACTCTTAAGATCTAATACAATGTAACATTATCAAACGTTTTTATTTTTATTATTTCTATACTTACTTATATTATTACATAAAAAATATTTATAAAACTAAACATCTAACGGTTTAATTGTTTAGTAACTCAAATATACAAAAATATGTAAATGAAATATTAAAAATATGCTTTTATTTCTTAAACAGTTGACCATTGTGTTGAAAGAATTGTTTTCATATTTTATATTTCGCATCTCAACTGTAGTGTACGCCACAATTATTCAAAATATAGTATTAAAGAATGTTAATAATAATAATAAGTATATATATATATATTAAAAAATGTGTATCTTTTATTTGTATAATTATTTACTAAAGAATTTACTTTATTATAATCTAAATATAAGCATTTAATTTTTCAATTTCGTATTATCCAATATTTTTAATATAATTAAGTATATACATTATTACATATACATATATTTATATTGTGATTTATAAGTAACAATCATTGTGTATTTTAATTAGGTTCTATTTATAATTAAAATATTATGATAAAAATAATGTTTAATTAGTAATTTAATTACATATTTAAGAACTAGTACAAAATTCAAATCTTTACACTTGTATGTGACTTAGTTGAGTTATACAATTTTAAACCAGCGAATGACCTTTTTGGTATAATTGGCATGAATAATTATGTAAGCTCAAAATACAGAACTCATTAAATAAATAAAATAGTCAACTACTAATGAGAAACGTTAGTCCATATACTATATAAATTTAATGGTGAGATGAAATTTAATTCACTGGAAGTCGTGCACAATGGAATCGTTTAAAATATAATGCTGACAAAGTGGAATGGAACAGGTGCATAATATATAAAAGAATCGACCTTAGTAATAGGTAATTATTTTATAATTTTGTGTGTAACAGCAAAAATAAAGTCACTATTAATATGAATACTATGTTTATTTAAGTTGTTGTAAATCATAAGTGAACGATCAAAATTCAGATTGAATGATATTATTTTTCAATTTTTTTTAATGTTTTTTTGTTGTTGTACCTAATTAAGATGGTATGGTACACAAAATGTATAGGTACGTTCAGTGTTCCGTTTTTCGTTAAAAAGGTTTGAAGTAATTCGATAATACTTATATTATTAATTCAATATTACTTTTGTATAATAAAAGCACATACTTAAACTGAGTTTATGGTCTACAATTTTATCATTAATTTTTTTTATAATTTAAACTAATAATTTTAATTTCATTATTAGCTTCCACATAAAACAAGAGAATAAAAATCATATCTATGAATATAGATCCTTAGATAGTGATAACCAAATATTGAAGAAATATATTTATATTTTATGTGAATATAATATGTCTGATTGAGTCAACAGTAAATTGTGATATTTAGGTTTTTAGTAATGTTTTTATTATACAATCACCAACTATTATTATTGTATTATAATTAGGTGTACTGTTACTTACGTAAATCTGGTACATATAATATTGACAAATAAAATAATCCAATTATAATTAATCGGTATAATTATTATATTTCGAATAAATTAAAATTAAATTTTACTAATAAAAAACTCTTTTACTAAATTACTAATCAGCACGATACTTACCATGCGGTTTTTTCATGTGATACAGTCGCGGAACAGGTTTTATGTCTAATGTAAAAACTCATTTTTAATTTCAAAATAAAAAATTGTTAAAACAACATTCAGTTGAATAATTAATTAGGTATTATAAATAATCAACTAAAATATTAGTGAACTGCTTTATGTTAATTCATAAGTATTATATAATTATGACTATTATTATAATTGTTTTAAAATATGCATATTATTATGTTAAAATTTAATAAAATGAATGATCAATATCATAAATTATTTTTGTTTGTATTCCCGGTTCACATTGTTCGGGCAGAACCACATTTCCCATAACATATAATATGTAAATATATAGATATCGCGATAGTGTAATGTATGTGAACTGTGAAGTATTCGCCATTTACATTTCTGCTGCAGTGCTCTGTGGACTATTTCTGCTACGGTTTAATATCGTGACTTTTATATACTGATATTAATTTATATAATACTGTTAGTTAATTTAATCATTTGTCTCAATCGGTTCGTATTATTGGATAAAAATTATTAGAACGATTTTCACAAATTCTCTTGTACATTGAAAACGAATATTTTTTCCAGATAACAACGATAGCATAATATAACTGATAGATGCATCGTTTGCAAGTCTGATTTCAGGAAAAAATTATTTATTCAACAAAATTTATTTATATATTTCTCGAATTAAATATTGGTTATAAATCAGCATACGTTTTATGTAGTTTACAATTTAAAATCCTATTTAAAAATAACAGTACTTTTTTTTAATAAAATGTAAATTATAATATTCTTAGGTTAGTGATGTACAATTGTATCTATAATTTATGACTAAACTAAAGTATAATAAATTATTGTAGAATTTTTATAAATAATATTTTAGCCCAGTGTTTTCCAACATAATTTAACCACGGGACCTTTTCTATGAACTTAAACATTTTGTGGAACTCTCAATATTTTTCGGTCTCAACACTCAAATCATAGTTCAAGTAAAAAATATTATATCAATTTATTTATTTTTTTAATTCTTCACGGAATCTTTGTTGTTGGCTCACAGAGCTTTTGGTTCTACAAAACACCAGTTGGGAAACACTGTTTTAGTATATTCTTAAATGAATCAATAAAACTTAAAATTAAAATAAATATAATATCTGTGTATATCATATCACGTATGTAATAATATGTCGGATTTAATATCACGTATCTTAATCAATCGACTTGACTACCTATAGTATATAATAAATTGATATTTCAGCTTGGTATACTATTCATCATTCATCACCATAATAATGACAATATCGATTAAGCATTGTTTTAAGTATAATTCACAAAAAAAAAAAAACACCAATATATTGTAATAGAATAAATTTGTTTTAAAATAAAACTGAATAAATTCACAAATGAATAATGATCAAATGCTAATACTTTAGTTATAACTTTAAGCCCCGATTTCTTTTTTTTTTTAAAGCTATCCGGTCAGTGATTTTTATATTATGCGTGTATTATTATGGGCTCTTGTCCAATAAGTGCTCGTAAAAATTATTTATGAGTAAAGATTTTTAAAGTGTATTGAATAATGAACATTATATAATGAATATGATATGAGCAACCTTATATAAATAAATAAAAATTCCAAGTATTATAATACCAAAAATTAACTATCAATTTGAAGACCTGAATATCAAAATAAACAGTATAAAGAAAGTACGTTCATGTAAGATTATTAAAATTTTAACGAATTATTGTCGTCATATACGAGTATAGATAATACATTTATATAAAAAAAAAATATATTATTCATGTGTATTTCCTATAGACATAAGCATAATATTTTACTTAGATAAGTATATTTAGTCTTAAACGATATACATAAGACACACGGTATTTTACATAATCGCTAAAAAACTAATTTTAATCTCCTATGAATTCCCGCGTCTATTATTATTTGTTTGCAAGAAAAATTTCATGAAAGTTATGGAGTTTTGCCGATAGGAATTCTAAAGTTGTTTAGTCAAGATTTAAAACGACATTTATTCAGACATTTCTTTTTTTCGTCGATTTTGTTTTTACTTCTTCCCCCTTTTTTATATACCTACCTATTGTCATTCTCTCATCCATTATTTATTCGAATTTCCTTTCAGGGATCGTAAAAGTATGATTATCTGTATCACGTATAAATAGTTATTACGAATAATATATAGTATAAATATTATAATCGAACGCACACACTAGCCTGCAAGCAGTAGGTAAAGTACATAATTGATCATACGTCATAAATAACGTTCGTGCTCGAATTTAGTAATATTTTGAGTAATTTGATATTGAATGCAGCATGTTATATAATATCTTCTATTGATATCTACGAATCTTTATAATGACAGCGTTACGAATATATGTATATAATTTATTTGAGATTTTATTGTACGTACGAATTACGTTTTATGTAGGTAATATAATAAAAATCTATCTTCTTCCAAACGTCGTTTTGGTTAATTTCTTTATGTTATCGTTCAAAAATGTTCATAAAGTCGGGTTAGCGCTTCCATTAATAGTTTTATTTGTTTATAGGGATTTCTTTTTTCTGGATAACAAGTAGGTACATTATTATATTGTTAAAATTTAGTACTCTACAGATCAAGTGTCTTTAAATTCTCGTGAGCGTTTTTGGTATTTTCAAAATTGTCATTACAAGAATTATGTACCGAGCCTGGTGGTGTGGTGGTGTTTATAGGTTTTTAAATACCTGCAGATAAACAAAATAATAACAAAATTAGCTTATCTTGTGGCGATGAGTGGACTAGAAAATAACTGAATTTAAAAAAATCCATTTTAATAAACTTCTAAATTAATTTTAAATAACCTATTAAGTAATTCTACTTTGAAGTGTCTACTTTGAAGTATTTAATATTTTTATTCTTGGACGAAATTAATTAAATACCAATTTTTAAAGTTTTAATTTAATGCTATTTATTTGTTTATTTAACAAAGATCCAGTAATTAATAATTTATTCGTGATTTTGATTTTCAAAATAAATAATATGTATATTATTATTTTCAGAAATGGATCACATAATTTCCCTAAATCTTAATTCCACAAATTTGGTATAGTTCAATACTATAATACAATATTAGCAATACATTATGCAAACTTTCGGTGTATTTATAGAAGCATAGTTGTGGAATAATATCGCTCAGCCATAAATGTTCTTTATTCACGGTACAATTAGTATAACTCTAGTACATCTCAGCTTAGTTGTACTTTGCTTCGGGAGTATAAGGCGTTAAGAGTTTTTAGACTAAGTAAATGGGAGTTGGGTTTATGGTTCCTTTCGTTTATACGTGGAAAATGTGCGATTCGTCTGCGGTGTAAAATGTATGCAATTCTGAGTTTTCAGTGTAGCTCACAATAAATGTATATTATAAATAATTGTTTATTTTTATATATTAAAATTAAATGAAAACTCTTTAGTTAAAATATATTTTGTATAATATATAATATAATAATAATAATAATAATAATAACAATTATAATATAAAATGTCATTTTGTATACTTATTGATTATATTTGACAAGTATAAATATGCAAATATTAGGATATTTCTATGCAGAAATTAATAAGAAAATGTTCTCAAATGCTTATTGAATTATTCAGATAAGAAAAATCACCAATGTTCAAACGTCTATGTAAAAAGTAAAAATTCAATTTTTTTGTTTAGATCTTCAAAGTATTATTTTTTTATTATCTCGGTGATTGAGATGAAACTTTTTTTCCTGTCAAAGTTTCTTTTATCATGTTGTTATTATATTTAAAAAAATACTTTCATCAATATAACGGTTCCTTATTTTATACTTTTGTAAATATTTATTTTAATTATATGAAACCTAGTGTATGATGATGACTGTGAGGAATTTCGTGTTAAAATTACAAAATTAGATCAAATTATTGTTTAGTCAGATAGCAAAATATTTATATGAAAATAGTTTGCTTGTAGGAAATATTTATGTGATTCGTAGGTTGCTCGGCAACAGTCATTCACTATCGAATTAATTATAAATATTTCAACCTAAGATTCAGCCATTCTTATCGTTCTCAAATAATATTATACAATAAATAAATTATTATAAAAATAAAATCCTTTTTATAAAAGGATAGAACATTTTTAATTTACTTTTATTTCTTCATATTTCTTCTTATATACCCTTCTCTTAACCTAAATATTCAAATTTAAAAACTATTAAAAAATGCAATGAAAACTATGAATATTTAAAAAAAATATTGACTGATTAAAGTATTTTATTATTTTCGAACCATCTTAAATCATTTTAAAATCATAGTACTTGAATGTTACCACTTATCTGATATTAAAACCTTAAGTCATTTAATTGGTTTTTCTTTGTTCTTAAAGTAAATAAGTTTAAGTTTATTACAAATAAATTTATATATATTTTTTTCAACATTCTAAAACATAAATTAGAAATAAATTATCATATGAATCGCATAACATTTAATGATCCTTACTGCTGAAACGTATTCGTTTGTATATACATGTGTAGCAACGTAAGTACTCAAAATGGTAAAGTTGAATCTTTAAATTATTTTACAACGATAAATAACATAAAAAAATTATAATCGTTAAAAAAAATTAATAAAAATAATTAAATTCATAAATATATAACAGAATGCCTATCACGTTCCCTAAAATAGGTATAATTTCAACATATTCAACAAATTCAATCGGTCATATTATGCATAATATTAAGTATTTCTACAGTAAATTTCACCATAAAAATGAACAAACTAAAGTGGCCAAAACGAAATATCCTATGTGTATACCGTGTGTTCAATTTTAAAGGTAACAGGAAATATTTCGATCGTGTGACCTTGAATTTGATTCGGGGTTTTTATACTGCATATAGGACTAATAAATACATATTTTTTTAATAAATTCAAATTTTTAATTTTTTTTTATCAGCGCATGCGCAGTAAAATAAAAATTTCTTAAATAGCAACCACTATTTTGGAGACCGGATTTCGATTTCTTTATTTTTTCTGAACCACTTTGATCTTTACAGTTTGTTGATATCTTCAAAATTGCCATTTTTATGATGGTCGGAAGTTTTAAAATAATTAATTCGTAAATATCGCATTTTTCAACGGTCTATCTTAATTTATAGGTATTTATAGGTATTATTATAACAATTTATTAAATAAAATAATTTAAGTAAATTGTTATAATAATACCTATAAATTAAAATAGACCGTTGAAAAATGCGATCTTTACGAATTAACTATTTTAAAACTTCCGACCGTCATAAAAATGGCAATTTTGAAGATATCAACAAACTGTAAAGATCAAAGTTGTTCAGAAAAAATAAAGAAATCGAAATCCGGTCTCTAAAATAGTGGTTGCTATTTAAGAAATTTTTATTTTACTGCGCATGCGCTGATAAAAAAAAAATTAAAAATTTGAATTTATTAAAAAAATATGTATTTATTAGTCCTATATGCAGTATAAAAACCCCGAATCAAATTCAAGGTCACACGATCGAAATATTTCTTGTTACCTTTAAAATTGAACACACGGTTAGGTTAGGTATATAGTTTTGTCTTTATTTGTTGATTATTATGTATTATCGATGTCTGTCAATATATTCTGATACGTTTCAATACCCACTGCTGCATATTAATATCTGATTAAATATTTATCGATACTAATTTATGATTCTACCTATCGATAGCTGCTCTCGACTATATACTGCTTGTTTCATAAACGTGTATTAGTAAAAAAACAATAACACAATAAAAATTGTACTTGATAATTTCAAAAAAATCACCTCTAGTGTATTACAATTTATAATATTAAGTATAATCAAATAAATATTTACTATAATAATTCTTATAAAGAAACTACAAATTGGTAAAAACCACTTACTTGTTTAGGTTATGGTATCAAGTGGGTATCTAAATGAAAAAAATATTATATAAAATAAAATATTGTGTCATGTAATATTCATTTAGGTTTGCATTTAAATCGTTATTATAAGAAAAAAAATTAAAAATTAATTTTTCGGGTATCAGATTTTTTTAAATTCCATTTTTGTGTAACTTTGCTGAGATTTCATGTTTTTCTTAATTACGACGTAGTTTATAGATTTAATAATTAGTAACTTCGGTTGTAATTGAAACTATAATGGATGTTATATAAACTGTACCTAAATATATATTTATACCTTTCTTTAGTTTTGTGTATAAATTAATTTAAATTGCTACTAAATTATAACCATAGTTATCGTCGTTAACGGTTATATATATTATATATAATATATATATTATACATGTATTAATAATATTATTATGAACATATATTATATTATTAGCTGATCTTACACAGTGTTGTACATGACAAATAAATTAAATAAAGCCAGTGAATTTGCCCTATCTTAAACTCACTCAAACTACACATATTTTAAATACAGTTATTCTGGTGGTTTTGACAAAACATAAAACACAGATCTAAAATGATATGCAACTATAAACTATTTTCTGTGATCAATGGCAGTCCTATACAAACAAAAAAAAATGTATGTTTTTCGTGAGGCTCTTTAAAATGCAACGAGATGCTCACCTCATAATACTCGAGTATAGGATAACTATGAACCAAATGTCAGAACTATGAGTACGATAGATTTGGCTGCAGATCGCTTACATACTCACACACACATTTTATTTTAGTGATATAGGTAATTTATCCTTACTATGCATATAGCTGACACTTATCACCATAACGTTAGTTCACTGTGTATAATAATAACATTTTTTTTTTACCTATTTATACAGTGTAGTATAGTAAAAAATTCAAAAGTAATTTACAGTTAATTTAGATGTATTAAAACAGAATAATATAATATATTATATTATCCATCCATATTATAATATGGATGGAAGAGTATAAATAAAATTGTATAAATGTAATAATAATGATTTATAAAGTGACGAATCGGGGCTAATGCGTGTATTAATTAGATTTAATTAAAAAAATTAAAAACGGGCTGTGCTATGCTGATATTTTATTTGTTATTTTTTTATATACCGCTTAGTCAATAATTTTGTTTAAATTCGATTTAAAAATTTAGATTTTATGTATACACATACTATAATAAAATGTACACAATACAGAATAATATTTACGACACATGATGAGTATATTTTTGATTGATTTATAATATTATTATATACGATGTATTAACCTGGAATATTATTAATATTATTCTTTTAAAGTATGTTCGATATTTTTTATCATATATTTTTAAAATTTATATCGTTTTTATATTCTCGATATATTATAATAATGTATTACATTATGTATTTATATATGTATTTGGTAATTTGTGTCTGTCTGTGTTTATATGTTTATTCACGCATACAAAATAATTTTGTTTAAGCATCGAGTGAATATGGTTTATGCAGTGAGTTGCTATGGTGTTCCATGCATAAAAATAAGTTAGGTTGAGGTACAAAGTGTTGTAGACATAATATAACAACGTAAATGTGAACTTTTTGAGACATGTAAATATTGTATATGGTATCTACGCAGTGGCGTGGTGTGGAGTCATCAGTGGTGTAACGGTCTAAGTAATCATTAAAAATTATACCTATCTCTTTTGTACAACACATGAATCTATGTGCAGGAGCTTACTATAATTTTGTTGTTTCTTGTTTACCACACTCATAAATAGTATAATTAACGTATTTATATCATAATTCATCACTCGTCATAAAATAATTATCCATACATAAATATATTATACAAATAATCGTTTATAAAAACACTAAATAAAGAATATCGACTATTGAGTAATAATAGTTAGAACTTGGGAGTCAATGAATGGCGGTGACCAATGACAGTCCCATTGTCGTATCGATACAATGGAGTAAATATTATATATAATAATGTACATTAAAACCGCTATTGGTCGTGTAACACATTCGAAAATCGTTTCTATGTCAGTACTCAATACCACCGCGACATTACCCTTTATACTAATTCTATAATTCTATTATAGTGCAATAATTACTTGTATACTATAAACTGTAATAGTCTCATATACAAAATAGAAAATTAAATAGGAATCGCTTACACACGTGCTATATTTCTCAATTTCTCATACTTATAGAAAATGCATTTTTGACTTGAACATTCGTGTAATGGAAGTTCGGGGGGAGGGGGACATTTTACCGAGTATTTTCGGGTTATTTTCTTCTGACAGTCGAAATCAACGATGTTATTTTTAGATTACCAACAAATAACGATAGTAATATTATTATATTATAAATATAATAGTGTAATAGCTATCAACAACAAAATTGAATAATCTATAATTTTACATCATTAGAACTCGATTATATGGTTTAAGTTTTAAATTTTAATATAATAATTTAAAAATATATTCATAACGTTTTACTACTGACATAGTAAGCAGTGTAAACGTTACTTATATTATTATGTACGAGCTCTTTCCTCTACATATCAACAAATAACTCCCGGCACAAGTTGTAATTAACTTCATGTCGAAAAGCTTACATTGTTTTAAAGTCGCTTTGCAACATAATTTGGTCCGTGTATTATTGTTTGTGAACACTTAAATATTTAAACTTTTCTTTTGTACAATAATCTTTTCTCAACTATAAATTATCTGTTAAAGTTATGTAAAAAAAAAATAATAATAATAATAACGTACAGTTGCATCAAGTTTTTGGTTTAAATAATACTATTATATTATTATGGCCACGCTGTTATTTTTGCTGGTTGATTAAATTATATAATATTATAACATATCTCGTTCTAACAAAAACCAAGTCGTAATAAAATCAAATATGAGTTACTGCCGCAACTCTTTTACTACGAGTTTTAACTCTATAATAATCATTGTTTTTATTATAATATTATTATTACTATCATCGTTATCATCACCTCATGATGCAATGTAATAATTATTACTGTCGTTAAGTATTTTATATTCCCCTAACGAAATGGACGATAAAAATATTTTAAATCCGGAATATAGATAGGAAGGTGCAGAACCTTTATAACATTTGTCCATTCCACCGTTTTTAAATAAAATCAAAAATCTATGATTATATATTGTATGGATAGCTGCATATCGAGCGGTGTACGAGTACATCTTACGTGTACTTTATGTAAAACATATTTAAATGGAAATAATATTGTACATTTTTTTCCTTACAAGACTCGATTATACGCACCGATAACTTGTTGTTTTGCGGTACACGGTGAGTGTATTAAGTACAAAACACTACGGTTGGCTAGCGCAACACTATACCCCGGTCTATCACTGTCTAGTCACGTCACGTCAGTCAATACTTTAGTAGCCATGACTACTAAGTCATTGTTGGTCGCAGTATTCCCTTTAAACCTAACCTAAATGTATAATGTTATTTATTATGCTTACACTGCACTTCAGAAATCGCAGCGCTGCACGTTTGGCTAGTAAAGACTGGCGAATCGGAATTTAACAACTAAAAAAACACGAATTTATACAATATACAGCGACAGCAATAATAATTATGTCACATATAAGTACAGCGTGCCTTCGGCACTTATATTAAATTCCGGTTAAAGCAGTTCAATTAAAACGGAGAAAAAAATCGCTTTTTTTAAGACACGCGAATGATAAATTGTCGCGAGTAGAAAAGTAACGGCTAACAACAACACAACAACAACAATGTACACGGTGGTATAGTCTTCCGTTTAAACGAGAATACATGTCTTAAAAAAAAACTGTGCGAAATATAATGCTCAAGACGGGCAATTTTACACGATTGTCGCTTGCCTGTGCTCTAAATATATAAGCCTTAAAAATAAAACGACGGGATGATACCGTCCGCGCTTAAAAATAATAATAATAATAACAATAATATAAAAAAAAACTTTGTCGCTTTTATTCCATTTTTATCTTTTCCTTCTACCTCCCGGTTTATCGCACGGCCGAGGCACGGGAATTAATTCAAGCAAGAAAAACGACCAGATAAGTGCTACAAAAGGCCCTTTGGCGCAGCTGGTTGATAAACGATGAAAACCCGACGCCTTTCGCGTCGCCGTCGCCGCCGCCACCGCCGCCACCGCCGCCGACGATGGCGACACGCAGCCTTCCTACCACCGCCTCATGCTAAATTTCACTACCTTGGACAAAACGTTTAATTCAAAACCTATCCTCGCTATTATATACATTATACACCTTTTCGCGGTCGAAGGTTTTTCCTTACAACCGGTACCTCCCCGCGCACAATCGGATTACTATCGCGTAGGACAAAAACGTTGCTGTACTCGACAGAATTAAGTTAATATGCAGAATAGATTATAATGGGAAGATTATTATTGATAAAACATACGTATCATTAAAACAGTAAATATTTATTAATGATGTAAGCACAAAATTTGCTTATGTGCATGTGGGAATTGTGATACTGTATGTTCTAGATCCAAAAAATAAAATTATGTTCACAATATGTCAATATACCCGGCTAAAGGGTCTTTTTACCACGACAGTACTACAAGATAATATAATAGTGTGCTGTCTTATCGATTTACGATTACGTATAACGTATAAATAGGTAACTATGTTATGATCTGAAAATGTGTACTACCTTCGATTATGGCGATCGTTATATTTGATGTCATTTGATGAAAAACATTTGTACCTAACGGTTAAAATACTCACCGCATGCTTATGCTTTACATAAAGCAGCAAATGCGAAATCAATTATTTAAATAATTTTATTGAAAGATTCAGAAAATCAGATATATTAATACGATAAAAAAACGATTTGAGTTACTTTAATCTAATAATCTGTATGCATTGAAGTATTAAATATCATTATTTAATTAATTCACTATAATAGGTACTAATCAAATAAAACTAGTAAAATATATGTTTTAAAATGTAATTAAGTATATTTTAATAAAATCTATGTTATTCTTGAGTAACATTTTTTATATTTGATAACATAGTTATATAAATAATAATGTTATTATTTTTAAAATAATTAAATTAATTTTAAGAGTTAGATTTTTATTTTTAAATGACGATATAGTAGTCATAAATATATTGCTCATATTTTGAATCACGAAAAAAGGAATGGAGGATATGGGATGAGAGGTATTACGAAAAACTAAGTAACATACATATGTCTACATAGTCGTAGTAGAAGAAATAATAAACAAGATTAAAAATAAAGGCAATGTATGGAGAGAACAAAAAGCATTGGTAAAGATAATATTACAGGAAGATCTGAAAGGAAAAATACAGTTGGAAAGACCTCTGCAATTGCCATGCCACTACTACATAAAGAAATATATCTAAAAAATTCGTCCAGATATAGATTGGAACGGTGCGGTAGCAGACCAATATGTTAGGATATTTGGTATAAAGGGCCGCAACAAGAAAAGAAAGAAAATATTATGTACGTGTTCTACTTTATAGGCTGATATATGGGAGCGAATAACACTATCGAAGTATCTATTATAGTATTCAGTTATATACTTATATATGTATACATCCACTACAGCTGGGTGTATAATATTATTGTGTACAGACGTATAGTGATCAATTGTATCGCAACGAAGTCTGCAATAATGTTATATACTTGTAAGCTATTATAATACGGCATGGTACTTGTATTATTATCGTATTGTGGAAAGAATGCGTACCTGTATACAGAATAGTAAATATAAATGTATTATATACATATACGCGAGCTAATCTATTTAACGTAAGACACTTTTTACTTCTGTAAATATTAACGTTTTTAAAAATGTTTCTCTTGCATAATTTTAAGTCAAGTTGAGCAATATTTTTGAAAAAAAAAATATATTTTTATCGTTATAATATTTTAATATTTTAGTATACTATTTTGAATGTCAACATAAATTTTTAATCCAATATTTCGAAACAGAATATTATTCGGAGTGTTTTGATTTATAAAAATCAAATTTTTTTCAAGTAATTTATCATAGATTAAACTGATCAAAGTATTCAAAGCTTATTAAATAACCGGGAGTTATGAACCAACATTTCGCGAGGTACTCTTGTACTACTCCGCTCCGCTCATAAAACTTTAAATACTTATAACTTTTAAACTACTCATGAAAAATGTTGATCTTTTATACATTGGAATATTCTAAAAAGTATTCTGAATTGACATAAGGAATAAAAAATGCAGGTAATCATTAAAAAAAAATAAACAATTTAAAAACGAAAATGACAATAACAATAACAGTAAATAATCGTATTGGTTTTTTGACGACTTACAGTTTATGTTAAAAAATTATTTTCACAATACCTATATAATTTGTATCTTATACATTAGATGAATTACTCGTTACACTTAATATAGTGTGCGCCCATACGATGAGCTATTGTGTATTATTGTGTGCGGTAATTTTATTTAACGGAGAAGTCTCTGCCCGCCGCCGACGACAGTGACGAACCTGCGGCGGTGGCCGCGGTGACGGTTAGACATAAGTACGGGTTACACGAAGTCAGTGGGGGGGATGAGGTTGAGAAGTTGTATCGATGTGTACCGTAATCGATACACATAATACGACAAGAACACGCGCTTGGTATACGCTATTTCGTTAAAACAGCGCGGCGGACAGCGAAATGATGTTTCTGGGACAGGTCACCCCTCTCGGAGATCGTGTTGAAGAAGGAGACTATAGCTGATCGAATGGGATAAATACAGTTATCGGCAACGTTTCCTTCGTATCGGCTCCACGTGCGCGCTTAGGTACATATATATGTTATGTACGACGTGCGTTTATGTAAGGCTGTGAGTTATCCCGCAAAAACGTGTGCCGGGAGTTAGGGGCTCGAATCGTTTATATTTTTGCTGAGGGATAAATCATTTTTTATGTGATTGTTATTTGTATTTTTTTTTCCATAGATTTCGATTTTTAAAATCTTTATGAGCGTTCTAAAAATATTTGTTCGAGCATCTGCACTATCATGTAGTAATTTTTTTTAAATCCAAAAAATATTTGGCAACATACACATAATGAGCGTATGAAATTTAATTTAAATTTTGACATATTTCGTATAAATTCGAACTTTAAGCACTTATAAAAAAAAATTGTGGCTAACGATTTCGGATTTTTTTTTATCACTTTAAGAAAAACTTATAAGAAACCTTGTATTAAATTTTCAAGATTTTCTGGCCACCCAAAAAATTTTTATCGGCATTTTAAGAAAAAAAACTTAGGAAAGTCGAAAATTTCAATTGTCTATAAGTAGCTTAAAAATGGTCAAAATATTTTGAAAATTTAACTGTAAAGAGATAACCATAATATAAACATTTGGTGAAAATTTCAAGTATTTACAATGATTCGTTTTTGAGTTACAGCAAAATCAAAAAATCGATTTTTTTGAAAACTGTTTGAAAATGTTTAATTTTGACCCCCCAAATTACCAACTAGATGAATTTTCCTATTCAAAGAGGGGTTGAAGTCAAAAATCGGAGCATTATTACTGCTCCAAATGTTGTCGTCAGACACAAAAAAAAAAAAACACATCATTGTAAAATCAATATATTCATCACTCCGTTCAGAATCTAAAAAAAATGTTTAATATTAATTACAAACGAAATTATTACGTAGTCAAATTATTTATATTACACCTTCTATGGTTGTATATTGTATGGGTACAATAATTAACAATTTAATATATTGTTAATAATAATAATAATAATAATTACGTATAACTATACACTGTGCTGTTTTTTTCTCGGTTTCACTGTAGTATTGTCAACGACGATGATAATAACGATTCAAAAACTTTTCTTTAAAACTCGAAATGATAAAATATCTTCACTCGGTTCATGGAAATGTCTGACATAATATTGTCACCATAATGTCAATTCTAAGCATCGACGCATCGTATTATTCGTATTGCATTGTATGATGTATGTAATACGCACAAGGCATAACTGTACAATAATATAACCCTTCGTTAGTATCCATTTATTTTTTTATCATTATAATTACGAGTTATTGAATGCATATTATTGTTATTTATATACGCTCGTGTATTCAAAAGATGAAAAATATATATTACGATCAATAATATTAATTCATTTGATGGGACCTTTTTTTTTTTTTTTGAAAAAAAAAATACCCATTTTCGAATCCTTTTTCATCATTAATGATGTTAGAGATAGTTAAAAGGAGGAGATAACCCAAAGGTCTTTATTAATGTATATTTATTGCCAATTTAACAACCCAAATGTGATTCGATAAATCTGGTGGCATATATATATTTAAATTCACCGCATTAAATGTATCGTCAATTCATTTGGCCATTTCTAATAGGTACGTATATTATTATACGCATATACGTACTCGATTTAGCTTGTTTATAACTCGGTCAAGGCGTTAGTTGAAAATAAATCGAAGTGACCTAAAAATATACCTAAGGGTATGAAAACTAAACATAAACGTATTCGTTTTAATTTAGCAGGGTATTTTACTGTACTGTTCAATAATTGTAAGTATACCTTAAAATATTTATAATACATATTTAGATATGAACTATATAATACTACATTTTTTTAATTCAATCTGCTCAAATAAAAGCGATATTAATAATGATTGTGGCGTGACATAATTATAATATTGATTTTTATAAAACAGCTATGTGCTTAGCGGCAATAATTGTAGAATGTGTGTAGTACTGTAGTGCAGTATGTACATAATAAACTGTTAAAGTGATGTGTGTGAAGTGGGACTTCTATCTTAATCCGATAAATTCAAAAAAATAATGACATATTTTTTAATACGTTTGACAAAATAAGAGCAACTTTTTTAAGATGATATTATAAAATAGTATTTTGTGCGTATATAAAAATATAATGTTCATAACTTTAAAACTCTAAAAATGTATGCGAATACATTCAAAATATGGCCCTAAAATAAATATTTGATTGTGTGAATATCATGATAAAAAGCCTTAAAAAGTTTTACCTATTATTCATTATTTAATAAAAATATATTATGTATATTTGTATATTTATTGATAATTAATAATAAAAAAAATGGGCAAGTGGGTATTGCTCTGCTGTATAGTGGAGATATAGAGTAGGTCACTGGTCACTATAATGGATGTGTTAAATTTGAATGCAATGACTTGACACGGCTACGGCGGTAGGTACTCGCTGAGTCCGCGGTGAGCCGGTCAGTATAAAAGAACAACACGAATTTCACTATTTGTATTTTTATTGATGATAAACAACGGTACACAATAGCTAGTTGTCGAATGTCACTATGTCAGGTGTTGACGATATAAAAGAGAATACACAATTATGCTCTACGCGGTCTTACGACTAGGCGACGTTGTCACCGTTGTCGGTAAGACGGTTCACGCAAGACAGCGAGACGGCCGGCGGCCGGTACTCGTCCGGACCGACTTGTCTTCCCGTCCCGCCCTGTGCTTTTGCGGCGCGGGGGGAGAGTCGACGGTGTCGTGTCGTCGTAGCCCGTGGTGGTGGTTGATAAGGCATAGACCGGTCGCTACGGTGCCTGTACTTTGTACCGGCGACCGTTGCGTACCGTGTCAGACTGGTATCATTGTATACGAAAAACGATTCTAAATGGAGATAATTTGTCAGTCAATGATAATTAGTCGAATATATTATATTATTACCTATATTTAAATTGTAATATGAAATTAAAATATTGTAATCGTTTATCGTTATTTTACGCGATTTCGTAAAAAATTAAATTTAATATCCTCATAAAATTTTTTCTATATTGACGCTGGAATTTTTTTTTTACAGTTACTTGAAGGAAAACTTATTGATAACCTTGTATTAAATTTTTGAATCTTAAGTATAAATCACAAAAATTTTATGAATTTTCAACTTTAAAATGTCTTGCAAATTTTCGCAATTTTGATATATTTCATAAATATTTGAACTTTAAATGCTTATAAACAAAAAATTGTGACTAACAATTTTTGTTTTTTTTTTTACTACAATAAATTCAATTTATAATAAACCTTGTATTAAATTTTAAAGATTTTTTGGATAGCCAAATTTTTTTTATCAGCATTTTATGAAAAAAAACTTTAAAAAATCAAAAATTTCAATTGTCTATAAGTAGCTTAAAAACATTCTAAATATTTTGAAAATTTAATCATAAATAGATAACGCTAATATAAACATTTTGTGAAAATTTCAAGTCTTTTCAATGATTCGTTTTTGAGTTACAGCAAAATCAAAAAATCGATTTTGTCAAAAAGTGGTTATGCGTAAAAATTCCCGTTTTTCCGTAATTTTTTCAGAGTTTTTCCCGAGGCTTTTGAAAACTATTGAAAATTTTTTACTTTTGACCCCCCAAATTACCAACTAAAACACACATCATTGTAAAATCAATACATTCATCACTCCGTTCAGAATCTAAAATAATTTGATAGCTCTTAATTTTTAATAATACAATTAGTTTTTATTTTATAATAAGAATTTTTATATTTTTTACATTTTAAATTTTTACTAATATATATTTTATACATGATTTATAGGTTTTTATAAAAAATGAAATAATAGAAAAAAAGTCGTTAAAAATGCATTTATTGCTAAAAATGTAAAAATATGCAAAATAAAATGTAATAAAACAGCTTCTACATTATACGAAATGGATATATAATTTAGTCTTCAATAAAATAAAATAAAAAAAATGTAAAAGTCATAAACATCCTAACCCTACTCACAATATTCTAATGACATATTTGCAAATTATAAAAACTATCTAGCAATTACTACATATTTTTTTTTATTATAATTTGTAAAATATCAACACAATTTTTTGAATCGATTGGATAATTTTATGGTGCTGACGCAATTCCACGAGCATGCGAAGTTGTGTCAAATTATATGTGTTATTGCTGCCTCGTGGGGTTTACACGATGATGTATAGGCAGTAGTTCATATATATCTACTTCGCGCCGTGTCATCTACTAAGACCGTAACGTAGAATCGAGATAATGAAATTGCACATTTCGAAAGAACGTGTGGAATTTAGTTTCGGTATAATAAAATATACATTTATACTTAATTCCTGAAACCAGTCCCTCCTCCCCTCCCCCATTGGATTGTAGAAGACACAGTAACCAAATTTCGAACGGGGGTCATTATCTGAAAACGAAATTTCTTCATCTTTCTGTATAGAGCGTTTCGTGAGTACACTATATTACGTTGTATTATTAAATGATAAACGAAATATATTATCCTCCGAGAAACGTGAATAGGTCACGTTTTTCGGTGTGCATGATCAAAAAACTAATCTGATAAATGTATTTGTAATTTCTACCACCATATACATTATTACGTTGTGTACATATTTTACGCTCTTCGTTTTAAAAGACGCTCGCTGTGAACATAACGATTACAGTTCTAGATTTTCAGCAAGTTCTTAACAATAACAATCGTTTATGTCCCATGTATATAATATACATATACAAAAATATAAAATAGAATCGTCATAACGTTACGTACTAATACTATACATATAATATATATTAAAATGTAGACAATGTATAGTACCTTATCCGTGCAGCATTATATTATCACGAATGATGACGTATAGTTATTACGTTATAATAATAACTCTTGGAAAAATGTATGCGGAAGAAATTATTTTGTTTCTTAACCTAACCAGCTGTGTCTACTTAAAAGTTTTGAAATTAAATTTGTCTAAAACAGATATCTGTTTAAATTCGTATAACGTCATTAGACAATTTCAAAGTTAATTTTAAATGCAAACAAACAAGAATCAGAAAAACAGTTTATGAAGAATAAGTAATCTGTTTTCATAACCTATTAAGAAAGAATTTAATTATGTTAAAATGTATTTAAATGCTAAGTGATTTTTAAATATTGTTTTATTTCTGTGCATAATATTACGGATTAATATTTACTCCATATTATGGATAACATAAAACTTAATATGTTTAAAATGTTTTTGAAGTTTTAATTAAATGCATTGATACTATAAGAAATAGCCTATCAGTTTAATATAAACAAAACTCAAGTCTCAAAGTAATAACAATGAGTATAACGATGAACAACTAGTTCAAAATAAAACGAATATTTTATAACCATTTAAACTTTGTTAAGTTTTCATAGTTTTATACTCCGATTTCAATTAATTCAGATTTATTCAAATCAATTCAAATTATTCTTAATGTTGAAAAAGATAACGCTATCAATTTCAATGTTATTTATTTTATTTTATATTTTTTTTAAATCTCAAATTTCAATCTTATTGTCATAACTTTAATTAAAACACAACAATTGTTATAGCTTATAACTTAATTTACACAAAAATGCATGAACAGAGAAATTTTGAATTTCGTCGACCAATAAACATAAAATATAATGTAATTCAGTTAATAAACTCATTTTTACTGTACAATATTCAGACTACAGCGTATATAAATATATATAATACTTATATCAGGCAAGATTTAGGAGGTCTATTATTCTTTTCATGAAATATATTTTTACTATACATATTTTCAAATTAATTTAAAAAAATAATAGTTATACAAAAATATTTATTTCACGAAAATTAATGTTTAAATAATAAATTAATATTGAATATCAATACGATGCAGATACAGGATACTATAGTATAATACTAAAATGAATATGAATATAATAATATAATTTTAATATAATATAAATATTATTTACAACGTGAATTCAGCTAATTGGCAAAAAATTATACTAATTACGATTTTTTTTTTTCATATTTGAAGCAAGGATATATAATAATTATATATATAGTGATGGAACCTAAACATGACTTTTAACCGAACTTGCGTATAATATACGATAATTAATCTCTTATAAGTTATAATAATATATCATATAACATTTGTTCGATTTTGCATTCTTCTGCCTACTATCATAATATGTGAGAAACAACCATATACTTATGGTTAGGTTTGAATATATTATACATTGTCGATGCAATAAAACATAAATATATTTTTATTTTGTGACTACGTCTTGACATATTTTTACCGTACACGTCGTGCGTGTTATAGCATACATATATATATATATATATATATATAACATACATATAATATGTGCATTATATTTTATTACAACGGCTTTTTTATTTTTGTATTTCAGACCCGTGTCTCGTGCACTACTGTGGAAGAGGTGAGGAGTGTGCCGCCTTGGGCGGCGTTGCACGGTGCATATGCGTGCGGAAATGCGGTCCGGCCAAGCGGAGGGTGTGCGGAACAGACGGCCGACTGTACGACAACCGTTGTGAGCTGCACAAGTCCGGCTGTTTGTCCGGAGTCAACATAGAGATAGACCATTCGTTAAAGTGTTTCATACCTTCAGGTTAGTCAGTGTCCGTAGGAGGCCGTTTATTATTTATCCCTGTATTTGCTGGAGTATAATAGCTTTAAAAGTGTCTTATATTACATTTTATGTATATATATATACATATAATATATTACGTTGTTGTCAGTGTTGGTATACAAAACTCTACGTCTTATACAACTAACCCATGATTAATGTTCATAAAGATTACATAAATTCACTAATATACTAACAATTTGTAAAATATCAATAAATACACATTTTCATTGAATTTATCAGTACTAAATGTACATTATTTACAATAATGTGGCTAACGTGGGTACTGTATGATGTTATAATAACTTAAAACGAATACGATTTACCTATGAAAAATCTAGTAAGTGCAATTATTAACCAAACTCCATGATTAAAAATTCAATCATTGTTCGTAAATGATTGTGTTTATTTTTATTTATATGTATTATAAAATGCAATGAATATATATTTATTTTAATCTATCAATTATAAGTTATATATATATTATGATCATTATTAGCTCTTATCAGTTAACATCGAATAATTATTGAATATTTTGTTAATGGGTTACAAAAGTAAATTTTTGAGGATAAAAAAGAAAAAAAGTTTTTTATAATTTGGAGTTTAAAAAAAAAATCTATTATCTTTCAAAATCATAAAAGTTGAATTAGAAAATTACCAGTGAAAAAATGTTTAACATAAATCACCTTGTGTGTGTGTGTGTATATATATATATATATATATTATATGTGTATTGTACGTATTACGTATGGATGTGATGTAATTGCGTTATGTCGTCCACGATAAATCAATTATGGAACCAGTGGAAATGACGAGCGAATAAATCGTTTTAAATCCGATCACATACATAGCTACTCGTAAGACTATACAGTATACGCGTTTTCGAATAGGCTATAATTCAAGTCGTAAATCGATTAACAAATCTTATATGTATATTTATTATATATATAATATATACGAGAAAAATTGTTCCCTATATTTTATATTAAATACTATATCTATATGAAGTATATTTTACAATTTCATCGGTCAATGTATAAAAAAAATGTGTGATTTATATAAGTTTTAAGTGTATTAGTGTATATCATATTTTATATATACCGAGATTGAAAATAATGATGTTTCATGATGTTTGTTTAGCGTCTAAAGCAAAGAATGTACGAATCCTACCGAAAACCGCAGACAACGCCATTGAATTGGAAACCAAATCGAAAGAAGCGAAAACGTGCAGTTCCCCGCAATACGAAATTATGAAGGTACTACTGTCTTACTTAATAGTTGTAATAATTAAAAAATATGCGGGAATGTAGCATATTTTGGAGCTTTCGAGTGAAGCGCTACTTAAATTAAAATTGGAAATAAAGAAGTTTTCTAATCAATACACTTTAAAAAGTGTTCATCAAAAGTTCTAAATTTAAAATAGTTTTCATTCTATTCTTGTTTTTTTTTTTTTTTTTTTTTTAATAATGATATATTTAGGAATATAATATGTTTCAATATTATCTGTATTATTCATAACTCCAAGTAAAAATATGAATTAAGTTATCCATAAAATAAACCACTGGTTTTCAGGGTAAAACTCACGACTAATACGTAAAACATTAACAGTTATAATTTTAGATAGATAATTAAAATAACTATTTTTTATTAACAACGGTTCGTTGGTCGTCACTATACACCGGTATTCCGGTATTATAGGCAATTTCGGTACGTCAGTGTGCAGTTGATACTCATAAACAAATTCGATATGGGACGGAAATAGCATCTCAACATATCACTCACAACTACAATAAAATGTTTAATAGTGGATGACAGAAAATTCGTGGATCTTAAATAACGCTCAATGAATAGCATAGTAATTGTATATACCGTTGTAGTAAAAAATTTAATTAATAACGAGTCTAATATCAAATTATGTGTATATAGTGCAATATGTATATTAAATATGCAGTCATCCGGTTAATATTATTATAATTAGAGTCCAAAGTTCAACGAAAAGTGTATTATATTTTGGATGCTCTATGATAATGCATTCAAAGTACAATTTGTTTCATATAACAGATATTACATAAGCTTTCATTTTGTACTTTTTAAGTATTTTATAGCATTTTATGGTCATTTTATCAACTTTTAGTGCATAATGCATATATTGTACAATTAAAAAAAAACCCCTAAACAAATATTAATTTCATAATATTTGCCTTAGTAGGTTTTTAGGTATTTTTTATATCTAATATGTCGATCGTACTATGTAAATGACGTCTGCAATAACGCGTTAACCTATCTCCATCGATTACAGATGTGGTTTCTTACCGGGACTTAAACAAATAACAACAAGTTGGCCATTTAGAGATAAATCGAGTTTGTATTAATTTCCAATGAGCAGTCTGCGTTTGGGCGAATTGCCTTTTTATCCGCATAATAAAAGTAATGTGTTTTGGCGAGTTTTTTATAAAGTGTTTGAGCGAGACAAACTGAACTTCTTTATTGTGTATTGTGTAAATGAATTTATGTCAAACATGGATCTTAAAATTGAATATATTTTTGATTCAAAACGAAATAAATGATGCATTTCAATTGAAAATTATATTTTTCGTGAATCTAACCACTTTAAAAACGGGTCTTTTCGTTTCCGGTGTACTAGCAGAAAATTTACTGGGATTGTTTTAGTATATTCCACCATCGATAAAATACTATATTTTTCAAATAATAATATATATAATCACGAATCGACAATTGATCATAATTTAGCAGTTCAGTGTGTTAGAACCACCGTCAAATTGAAAAAAGTCGCTCAAACACATTACAATGTTTTAAAATCACTCACCCAAACACATTGCAGTTTTTAAAAATTCGTCCAAATGCATGAAACCAATTTTCAATATACTGTTTATTTACTATGCGTCGTATTTAAGTTAGGCATTTTACTTTTGAGAATTTATAGAACTGTTAAAAACGCCGAAAGTCAGACCATCGTTGTCGTGCCGTTCATTCATTTCCGGGCCTATAAAATAAAATTAGGTAATTTTTATTGTCACTATTGCGTTATAAAGCATTTTTAGAGCGTTTTTCGATAGTTTTTATGTTATATTTTAAATCTTGGACATTATATTGTAATACAACTCGTATGATGCCATTTGATACTAAAAACGCCGTACTCGACGTCCGACGAATCGTCATAAAAATCAAACGAGTACTACTGCAGGGTAGTTATTTAGTATGAAAGTTTTTATATTTTTTTTTTATAAACGCAAACGCGCGTAAGGAGGGGGTATAGGGTTGTTAAACGTGCCGTCCCGCCGACTAAACACCGCCATCGGAACGCAGACTCCGCGCCGGGCCCGAAATCCGTAACGTCGTATTCCGAGAGAGGTATGTGATTGTATTATTATTATTTTACGGGGAGCACTTACTGATTTGTGTGCTGCGAAATCGAAGGGAACGCGAAGGTTCGGTCGTGTCGTATTCGTGTCGCGGACAAAATATCGCGTCGGCCGCCGGGCGTAGACGCGTATATGAATTGTGCGGTAGTAGGTCGGCGGTGGCTGTGTGTATATAGCTTCGGAGCTATTTTGGCAAACGTCCCGTTCGTTCTGCGCACAATATATTATTACTATTATTGCAATCATCATCATCACCGCCGCCGCCGCCGCACACACATACAAATAATTCGGATATGATGATACACGCGCACAATACGAATTTGTCGTCGAAATTGATAACGGTCGTCGTTGCTCACATATTATAATAATAATTACACGAGGCGATCGCTTTCAGCCGCACCGTACACGGTTTTTGGCCGAGCAAGACGCGCATTATGTTTATCCGTACGCGAACCCGTTTATTGTTCCGTTTTCGTGGCCGAACAGGACGAATATTTTTTTCGGTATAAATACAAGATATTTTTGCGCGTATTGGAAATATTATATGATCGTGCTCCTTTAAGCATTTCGATTGTGACACAACGCCGCGCGTTACTATGTAGGAAGAGTACCTATGCTGTTGCAGTCGCTGTGTAACGTAACGAAACGCCCAATTCTTTTTTTTTTCCGTTAGTTTCATTTATTCAAAAGCTGATTTTTGAAGTTTTTTCACCATTAATTACTCTTTTTTACTTTAAACTATTCAAAGATAATGATTTTGAAGAATTTCGATAAAGCCACTATTATATCAAAAATCGAATAAGTATTTTCTGAGTTATTTAAAATTACGTTCTAATGTAGGTTCGTGATAATACTGATAATAGGGTTCGATAATATTATGGAAGCTATGACGATTTAAAAATTATATAATTATTCATAATAACTCGTCAATGTTTATATTTTGTAAATATGTAGACATTGTCCGATTAAAATGAATATTAAATTAACTATTTTCATATTATTATTGTTTTTATTATTATTTTTGAATTATTTGTTATTTATGTGTAGGTATTATATTTAAATATTATTTTAAGCTATTATCACTACTATCGTCTCATTTTATAATATATATATATATATATATATATATAATTTATATTTATAAATGAAATGCTGTTAGTTGGTAAGCGCAAAACTTAAGAACGAATGAACCAGTTGGGCTCATTTTTGTTAAAAATGCTTGTAATAATACCAATAAGGTTTTTATGGAATGAAAAATTCTGAAAAAACTGAAACCACTTTTTTTCAGTGGGATTTTTGTATGAACTTGCGACCGTTGAGTGTATTTTCTGGAATTAGAGCAAAACTACGTTGGCTACCCTTACGGTCCTTTACGCTATGACCTTTAGGAGTGGCGTAAAATGAAAAAAAAAATCAGGAATAACAGTATTAACACTAAATGAAAACAAAGAAATAGCGCGGGCGGGCAATGCGACACCGCAGGTTGAGAGTCAACAATGTCAAAAATGTCAGTAACGTTAAGGTTAGGCTAAAGAATAAGTCTTAAAAAGTTCTACATAAGAGGTGGAATTTTTTTACGAAAAACGAAATGCGTGGGAACAATTATTAGTACATTATTACATAATTATACTACATGTTTTTTTATTCGGTGTTTATTTCTAGTTATAAATGAAAATTTTTATTTTTAAGTTATAATAAATAATTTTGAACTCACTCTCACTGCAATCTTGTTTAAAAATAAGGGTAATCATCGCACATATTTTTTTTTAATTGTATCCTATAAATATAGATGCACTGCGTTAAGTTGAATAAATGGTTTTAAATTTTAATATTTCAAATATCGTACCTATTTTACAATTTTGTTAAACCATTTTTTAGGACTATTTTCCGTAATAGCAACATACATACATTTCAAATACATAAAAATACTCGTCAAAATTTAAAAAATATATATCTACTGAATAATTTAAAGTAAAAAGGGAATTCCATTAATTTTGAAAAAAAATAAAAATTATTATATACAATATATTATATACGATGATTTATATATATAACAGATAAATTTTCTTATATTTTTAATTTAACAATCGATTCATCATAAAGAAACCAAAAATGTAGGAAACGGAGTCTGTTGCACGTAAATTATATGTATCTATAGTAAATGTTGCGTTTGCAATGAAACGGATACATCAATATATTAGATAATATTATGGTACGCATGTGTAATTTGATTTCGTTAGTGTATAAAAGAAATATTTTTGCTCCTTATTATTAATTCAGTTCATAATGCGATAATATTTTTATTAATGTATTTAAAATCGATAAATACGTGTAAAACATTTTTGTATTTAATACGTAAATTTAATACTCAGCTAAAATGTAAAATACATATTAATTATGATGTGAAGTTAAACGACTACATGATAATTATTTTCGTATGAATACCTTATTAATGTAATACTTTTATGTTATATTTATTTTTAAATTCTGTTTCTATAGAACTTACATACCTTTTTGTTTATAAATATTCAAACATTAATCTAAAATAATTACTGCACATTTACGTGGGTGTTGTTTTTTAAATATTACTTGAAAATTGATGAGATGATACTTTAAAGTCACACGTAAATAATATCTCCGGCTCACTTTCAAAATAATGTATGCCTTTGAAATTTACATAACTTAATCGGTGAATAACGACAAATATATTACAACAATAATATAAAATGTCATAAAATGATAAAATACCATATCCGCGTTCTGATTGTTATTCTTTTCGATCGTGCTTATACTGTAGCTTTGAGGTTATCGGGTTTCTTTGTGTTTACTTTACCATTATCATAAATATTTACCAACCCACAACCACCATAAAACAAAAACAATAACGATAAAAATAATTATTATTATAAAAGTGAGTGGTGGGTTTGATGGCTCTCATCCGTGGCAAACCAACCCCATTTATCATGTATAAATGATATGTATACTGTATTATATTTCATAATGAAAGTTCAATAAGTCGAGCGCGTGCCCACATACCTATATTATATTTTGTTATATGTTTTACGAATGACAAACGTTTGAGGTTGTGTAGGTTATTTTGCGGACCGTAAATACGATTCAAATCGCACACCACACCACTCCACCCCATACGCGATCCTTTCGATGATAATAAATAATACATGATATTATCGTGCAAAAGTCGTGTCAGCTTTAACAATTAGACGTTGCAGCCTATATGCGAATTATAAACCCAAAACGGTATCGCTCAGTGGCCCACCGAGAGACCGCTTTCGATGATATACTCGGTAATGTATGTTTTTTCTACCACTCGCACCCGATGGCGTGGTTTTTCGACGCAAAACGCATAAAATGGTAATAAATGTTTCTTGTTCAATTAAAAGAGGGTGCAACCACAGGAATTAATGCTAGCGGTCAGGATTTATGGTCCTTCTGGGAACGTGTATCCCTCTTTGGTCGCGTATAAATTATGTTTACAAAAAGCTCTTTCCTTCTATATACAACCGGCTCAGCCTCTGGGCGGCCTATGCGTACACAGACAGCTACTTGGGTAGGACGGTGGATAATAAGACGCGTCTTATGATAATAACGAGAGAATACCACCGAAATGAAAACAGCCACCGTAATAAAGGTGTTTTTTTTGTTATTGTTTTTTTTTTCACGTTTCCTCACCATACAGCTCACAGACTATACAATGATTATAATTCATTCATCCACGAGGATAATGAAAATAATACCCTGCGTATTTCATTGAATTATCTTTTGCAGGATAATTTGTTGCTGATAAATCATGCCAAACTCATGTACCAAAAGAGTTGGAACAGTGGTAAGGAGTATATGGTCAGTGCGTTGTTTCGTTACTTGGATTTAGACGGCAACGGATTTTTGCAACGGGACGAATTACAAAAGGTATATTTTATTTGGTCAGTTTTTTAATTAATTTATAATTTTTTTTAATTATTAAATAAATACTGTTTAGAATTCTTGGTAAAAAAATATTTAGATAACTCAATGTAGTTGTACATCTTAGTTTTTTCATAAATTAATTGGCTCCAAAATCATATATCTATATATTATAAACTATAATATATAATTAGAATAATAATATTTATGATAACACAATAAGCCCTTTCATTCAATTTAAATTAATTTTGTTCTTATTTATACTACAATATTTTATAGACCTAAACTAAATTAAAGTAACGATACATACAATAAGTAACGAAATTATTTCGGTCGGTTTGAACGAATTACTTTCGGTAATATATCGTCATTATCATTAATGTTGTAAAGGTTTTAAAATCTTTCTTTAAACATGTTTTATTTTCATAAAAGTGTGCTACAAAATAAATTTCTTGCATTATTGATCAAAGAAATATCAATATAATAGCATTTTTTTTTTTTATTCATATACGTATATTTGCATATGATGAAATATTATAATATGTAAGAGCTTAGATTAAAAAAGTCGATTATTTCGATTAAAGTGTCTGGATATATCAAATAAATGTATCGACAAATTTGGAATATAATTTTCCAAGGATGATAACCGTCTTCTTTGAAGCAATAATACATTTCTTTGTTCTCGTATGAGAACCCAGTATAATATATATCATATGATATATTAATAATGTGTAGAATATTTAATATGTGAAAAGTTGTTCTAACCGTTATAAAATAAACTCTAAATATAATATTATACTCATATTATTTTATGAAAATATTTTACATTTATTTCTTTTTTAGAATGTTAACTATATTATAAAAGTAATGTGTATTGTTTTGTAATGATTAAGTAAACTAAAATATTTACATAATGTGCGCTAAAGATCAAACAATAATTTTAATTAAAAATGTTTAGCAGTAATAATCGTAAAATACACCATGCGCACAGTTCTATTTACCTTTTATTGTGAACAAAAACTTTTTTAATCCAAGCAACGGAAATATAAATTATTTTTCCAAATGTATACAAATGCCGCACGTGTGATAAAATAATTATTATGAAAAAAAATTTAAATTAAAAATTAAAAAATTAATATATATTTTATTAATTCAATATATTCCAGATAACTAAACAAGATAAACTTGATGATATGTCTGACGTTTGTGTCATGTCAGATATGATTCGCTTTGAAGATATGGATAAAGATGGACGTCTAGGTTTGAACGAATTTTATGCAGCTTTCAGTAAACTATATAGTAAGTATTATAAATGTATATAGCGTAAATGGTTCAAAGTAAATTCTAAAATAAGACGTTAAAGTAACGATATATAAGGATTTAATTTACTCACATTGCACAAAATTCTACGTCCTACATAATAAATATATATACGTATATGTGTTGCTTTGATCTATACTCTGCGGTGTCCTGCACTTTAATGGCACCTCATGGCGTATACATCACGCACATAGGTATATCATAATAGACTCGTTCTATTTCCATTACTTATTATATTATGTATATTTTATGGCGTACATTATAATAATAGGCTTGTCGGTGGTCACTTTGGAGAAAGCGCTAGAGATCAATAGAATATCCGCAAAGGTTGGGGACAATGTCGAAATCCGTTGCGATGTTAGCGGTAATCCGCCTCCTCCGATCGTTTGGAAACGATATTCCGCCGATCTAACGACCCTAGGCGACGAGGACGTGAGGGTTTTTAGCGATGGGTCGTTGTATCTCACCAAAATACAATTGGTCCACGCTGGGAATTACACGTGCAGAGCTTTAAGAAATTCCGAGGTTACTCAGACGCACGTGTTGACTGTCCATAGTATGTTCAATAATAAACAATACCTTAAATAATATAATTATAATAAATTGTGGAATGTTTCTTTTGTTTAATTCGATTTTTGTTGTGTTTAAGCTTTGCCTGAAGTTAAAGTCACGCCCAGAATCCAATCGCGGAGACCAGGCGAAAAGACTTCCATGTTTTGTCACGTAATTGGAGAACCTTTCCCCGAGGTACATATATATATATATATATATACATTATAATATACATACATAATAAATTACAGTCATTACACGCTAAATAATATATTTACAAAAAATGTATAAATACCGTATGTCCAAGGTTAATAGGTATCTTCGTGGCAAATACATTGATTAAAATGTGATTTTTTTCTATAGTATTTAATATTTATTACTGTTCTTTTTTCATACAATTTAATACTTGATATTTTAAAAATAACTATTTTTTCAAATCATGGCTTGAAAATACGTTTGACGAAAAATATATTACATCAGAATAGATTAAGTTTTTGATTTTCGTGTGAAAAATAGTTATAATAATCAAAAATAGGAAGTGAGGAAATCATAATTTTGTATAAAATCTTACAAATTTAAACATTCGATCGATTTCTCGAGAGATATTCAAGATAAATAGAACTTGAACTAGGACATTCTGCATTTCTGAATATATAAGTGTGACTAGTATGAGTTTACACGGATATTGGATTTGACTATTGTTGTGCCCAAAGGTGGTTTGGCTGAAAAACGAAGAACGTTTAAAATTGGACATGGTGCACAAGTACAGAGTAGTCGGCAATGGAACTGAATTGAGTATCGATAACATCGATTACGCAGACACCGGAGCGTACATGTGCCAGGCATCGAACACTGGTGGGGTCACCAGAGACATATCGTCACTAATCGTCCAAGAAATTTTGACGCCCAGTGAGTATGGTGCGGTCGGATCTAAATCGAACGAAATATCAAATATTTCATGCTAATAATAAAAAACCGTGTCATCGTCACAATACGCCATGATAATATTTTCTCGTCACGTTTTTTTACAGCCGCGCCGAAAGAAGAACGCCGGTTTTTCGCTTTCCACGACTGGGGCGTGTCTGTTTACGAGCCCACTGCTTGCCGGCTCTACCACCAAATTCAATCCACGGACATCATACCGGGAACTCAGGTACATATATTTGAATGTTAGACAGGCATAGGTACAGTTATTGATGTCATAATATCGGATGTGTGTAAATCGTCTGTAAGACGTACCTCGATATACCTAATAATAATTGTCGTTGTTCTTATAATCCGTGCGTGTGTGTAATGTGTGTATGTAACGTATAGGAATATGTGTGTGGCGACAAAGGCGTCAACTGCAGCTGGGGTCAGGCTATCAACGTGGCCAACCGTTACGTTTACGTGTCACAGCCGCTCAAAGATAGAGTGTTGGTCATCAGCAAAATTCAGATGGTCGTCGTTGACGTGAGTGCACCTATATTATTACAGCATCACTATACCTTATAAAAGCATATTTTTTATTTGTGTTTGTATATTGCGATTATTGCGTACGATTATTTAAAAAAAATATTTATACAATATATTTTATATTTCATAAAATACGTGTATCAGTAAAAAAGTATTTAAGAACAAAATGTATAGAATACTTATGTAAAAAAAAAGTTTATATAGAAAATAAAATACTTAAAAACGTAAAAAATTTTTATCAAGTTTTTAATTTAGGTACCTCTTACCGTCTTAATAGGACGTACCTGTATATTTTCTACCGATTTCGATAATTACTCAATTATGTCATAATACAAATTATATAATATATAATATATCAATACGACTATACCAATGGGATAATCGAATTATAACATGTGAATAGCTCACAATAGTTCTAAGAATTGTTTTAAGTATAAAATAACTGTTTCAAGTACTTACTCGTATGCTATTACTAGTTATTACTATATAGAATAAACGGTTAAATAATATTCTGTATGCGTTTTGTTTGTTATTATAATACTTAGGTCGTGATCACGGACAAATATCCAGTGGCTCTGCACTACGTGGCGCATTTAGATCAAGTTTGGGTATTGAATTGGAGAAGCGTGTACGACGACGGTGTAAAGACGATACAAGTGATCAGGGATGCGTCTCAAAAGCGAAAACACCACACCGTCCACCCAGAACCGATAGACGGTCAATTCGATTTGGTCAGAGATTTGTTCATGCCCACGGCACAGGTACGCGCGAGCAATGTTTTAGTAATAGAATATAATATACTACACCGACAACGGTTTTATGGATATAACCTTATTTTTTTTTCATTGAAAATCACTACATGGAAACCGAACTGTTTTCACATTACTTAGCCCAAATATTGATACAACCTAACTTTATCGATATCCCGAAATTTTACAGGATCTGAGCCACTGGTTTAAGTACGGTTACGTGAGCCATGCCAACCAAAGAGGACTATACAAACTGGATTTGGCCAACATGCGGTATATAAGAAGTATAGACCTGTCGCCGTATAACTGTGTACCCCGCACCCTGCAATTCTCGTCCTTGTGTAAGTTATATTATTATATAGGTTTAATTTATCGATATTTTAATGTTGTCTGATTGAAAGCGCGTACATAGAAATTTGATCAGACGCGAAAATATTGTATTACCTATATGTATTATCATTTAACCCGTGACTTACTATATACCCATACGATTGTTGAAACGCAGACGGTTTTGTTATCATCGAATGCGAAGAACCCGGAACAGGACACGCCACGGGCCAGGTGATCTTAGATTATTTGACTGACACGGTGGTCAACAAAAAGACTACGATCAGAGGAAGTCCTTTGGTTTCGCCAGACAGCAGAGTCGTCGTGTCCATCGATAAAGCTACCGATGGTGTGACCTTGGTTGTCCAACAAGTATTAGGTAAGTTTTATTTTGTAATGAACCTGGTATACCAACATGATATCAGAATACTATAAATTATTTATTTAAATTTTATTTTACTATTTAAACATTCACGCATATTATAGAATCTGGACTCAAATTTTCATTCGATGTCAAAACCACTCTAATGATCAGTGACATAGCGTTCTATCCGTCTAGAACCACACACGGGTATGATTTATACGCCAGCGCTGCAGACAAAGAAGACATACTGTTTCTGAATCTATCTAACGGTAAGTGTTTCGATTCATTATAATATCAATCATGTCAAATCTCTGTCGCTGAACTAATTTGAATATTCACTACTATTCGGTTTAAAATATAGCTGTGTAGGTATGTATAATCTAATCTTAATTTTCATAAAAATATAAAATGTTAAAAAACAGAACACTATTTTCAAATAATATCTGGTAAGTTAAAATAATATTCAGTTTATGAGATACATAAATATAGTTTACTTATTCTCGTCGTAAAATCTGAAACAAGACAACAACTTTACATACAATGTAAAAATACTTTGGCCGATTGAAATAATAACTTTTAGTTGTATTGTTTGTGTACGTATTAATTCTTGATAATATTTTTGATTCGATATTAGTTTTGCTTACACAGCTACGCCCTCGGTCAAAAATAGCATTACAGTAATTATTTTTCATATTTAACGTCGTGGGCAGCTTATAAAATACATAATAATCGATTAATTTACAACGAAATGTCAATACGAATTCAATACGGTGCAAAAAATACCTAAAGAATATTAAAATTGTAATTTACCGTAGTTGATCGGTTTGATGTTGACATGTTGCTTAGCAATATTATGACAATCGAAATCATAAAATAATTATTGGGAGTTTACCGCGATTAATGTAGATTTTCGCGACTAATTAAGCGTACATCCATTGTTTGACCGGTTATAATAATTCTACATAATACCCACATACGTACAGTGAACTGTGAATAAACGTCATTATACTGATTAACGAAGCAGTGGATTTTCATGTATAATTTTCGATTATTATTAGGCCACAAAAGTCTGGCTTGTGGCTTATATTTTACGAGAAACACAGCCGTTATTACAACATATTTTCATTTATCGTTTTAACTAAAACTTTCTATTTAAGTGAATTGAGTATCGAGGACCTAACGCAATTACTTTTAATAACTGATTTAAAATCAAATCAATTATTACAAATTCGTAATTAAAAATGTATTATTCATAAAATAACATATCCCCTTGTAAGTTATGTTAACTATTAAAATGTGGTCGTTACAAAGGTATTGCGAGGCTTAAAAACAATGATAATTGTACATTTTATTACAACACTTTTAGGGGAAAAATTATTATGTGTAGTCGTGTAGTGTTATTACATAATATATTTTATATTCCAACTATGTTTGGAACTATACTGCAGCGTGTATCGCGTACAGTCTCGGCTGTGTATATTGATCGAACAGCAGCTTTTAATAAAATCTTCACTGTTTGGTCGGTAGGTCGAGTTTCGCTCAGAATCGGTTTTAGTCCATGATTTATTGCTGCTTTCTTGTTTAATGACATCGACCCCGGTGCACACTCTTCCTCCGTGACTATCGGACCTCGCTTTTTTCTATTTACGAAATACGATTTTTAGAAAGACATTATGTCGACCGTTGTCCAAACAAAAAAACAAAAATTTTATAATATTAGGACGTATAATTTAATATCTAATTATGTTTTTTATTATATTATGTAATGTTCAAATAGTATTTCTGTATA
This sequence comes from Schizaphis graminum, assembly GCA_020882235.1. Taxonomy (NCBI): domain Eukaryota; kingdom Metazoa; phylum Arthropoda; class Insecta; order Hemiptera; family Aphididae; genus Schizaphis; species Schizaphis graminum. The sequence goes on from CM037032.1 coordinate 94,744,990, forward strand.
ACAGTATAAGTCTATAACACATCTTGAGTGATACGTTTTTTTATAAAATGAATGCTATCACGCGTATTCTATTACATATTATATATTTTAATGATAGGTGGACTTAGGGATAGTGTGCACGGGACATGATCCTTCCCCGCCATAAAAATAAGTCCTTCTAATCAGATTTAAATCAAGCATTTATTTGCAAGTTTAAGCTTGCATTATGAGTAGAAAGCTTCTTACGAAAAATATAAAAGCAATCAATACTCAATATGACACACATTATTAGAAACTATAATAAGTGAGCTATTATTATATAATATTTAAACGTTAAAAATTAAAATAGAAGGCTTAAGCCCCGTGGAAAACCATTCACCCTAGTCCGTCCACACATCATGCGTTTCTGTCATATTTATACCGTGATTACCATGCAAATCTAACATGATACCCATAAATGCGATGTATCGGTGTAATGTTCATCTTTTAATTTTATCGGTCCACAGGTAAAGTAGAAATGATCACCGGCGTAGGCAAGGCCATGCTCCAGTCGCTGACGCAGTGGGGTAACCCTAACCGTCCAATAGCCGCGTCCGGTATTTTCGGTCACTATATGGTTACGCCAGCCGATGAAGCTTTGTTTGTGATCAACGGCGAAACCCGGACGGTGAACTGCGAGATCGGTGGTCTGATCCATCCTAGACTGGTCACGTGGGTCACCATGCAGCTACAATAAACACAAATAGAAGACAGAATTCAAAATTTTGAAGAAAAAAAATCGCGTTGTTATTGATTATTATTATTATTATTGTTGATACCGTCATTACTCATTCTTTCTTATTTTCTCGCTATGATAATATCTACGAAATTATCATCTCGTCGTGTAGCTTTTAAACATTTTTCGTTTTGTTCAGTTTCGTTTTTCATGAATATTACTCATAAAGATACCTCACAGTTCACACAATATAGCGGATTAGGTGTACCTATACGTTAAGTTTAAATATTTAAACCATAATCTTTAAGTAATATATAACAAAGCAATGATAATATTATAATATAGTAATGAACCGAGTGCGGCGGCACGGTGGTCGAATGTCGTTCAAACAGTTTTCACGTTTTATTTGAACATCATAATAATAATATGCATGACATAAAATGCTTATATTTTTTGTGTTTTTCGTAATATTTAACGATGGCCAACGAGTCAAAATTCGTAAATCATCAGTCTTGTTTTTTTAAAACCAAAATAAAATCAATGAGTTTCGTTGTTTCAGTCATTTTTCTGACTAGCTAAATAATATATTTTATATTATTATTAAATACGTTATCGTCGTGATTGTTTGAAGCCCATACTATAGTACTCACTTGATAATGTGCCTACATAATATATTGTAAGTAGAGAGTGTGCAGTGGTAAAATTACATTATGTTCATTTATAGTGAGTATATGGTTTGTTTGCTCTCGACAGGTATATATACCTACGTACATTATCGGTGATAATACCATTACTATATATTATTATTAGTACCTAGCCGTTCGTTTTACTGGCGATATGTCCCGCTAAACGGAGTAGCTCACGGCGAGAGTCACGATACGACGTTTCAAACAAAATATAATACACGTAGTAATCATCGAAAAATATACAAAGGTTCAGATCGACGGCCAACGTTTTAATTCAAAGATAGATGATAATATTATATTATACGTATAATATTAGTATGTCGTGTGTGAATTTATAATAATATAATATATACCAATTATACATATATATATATATATAAAACATAAAAAACACGGACTTTTTTTTCCATAGAATATTTTATCTAATTAAAATATTGAATAATTTTAATTAAAATAAACTGATCTAAACATAATATAATATTATACAGAATTTTTAACATTGGCATAATACTTTTAAGTTATTTTTGTTGTTAGCTAGATACGTATATTATCTTGGGTTGGGTGCGAAAATTTAATACAACTGCGTTTAGTGTGAACGTTACGCGTTGTCATACAGTACATATTCTGTCTGTAAAAGATTATCCGTCCGATTTTTGTAGTTACTTTTCGATCGATCGATCGGTTCGTTTACCACTGTGAGCCGCCTCGTGAAATTGCGCTACGTACAAAACCTACGACGGCAACGTCTAAATACAAAAATACAAAAATATATAAAAATATTGTAATACATTTAGAGTTTTACGTGTGTTGTATAATATTATGATTATAATATGTAATGGTACCTAATACGTCATCGTTTATAGGAGAAAAAACGTACTACAATTAATATTTATATTATAAAACTTAATTAGTTATAATAAAATATTATATAATAATATTATATACAAGGTGATTCTTTAGAAAGCAAAAACTGATTTTATTGAAAAGTACCTATCAATATTTTTGGAAATATTGTTTTAGCATGATTTTAAATCATTTAAAAACTATATTTTGTAAACTAATTAAATATTTAGTTTTTTATTTTTTGAATGAACAATACATTTATAATTTCAGCTGTCATATAATGAAGCAAAATATTTTTCTCAAAATTTAAACACATACAAAACCAATACTTAATACAAATTATATCTCAAAAATATTTAGTTCCAATTGGAGTGATACAGGGGTTTGCCACAAAATTGGCACAACACTCTACGCTATCCACTCATTTTTATTTTTTTTTAATTTATACATTTATAATCCATAATAAATAAATTTTAAAAATGAAAATTATAACCACATGGGCTATAAATGAAAGGAAAAATAAATTACCACAACTTCCAATTAGTAGCACCTCTGAAAACATTTAATATTTTTCAAATCGTTGATATCGCATAAAAAATATTTATAAAGTCATGGCTAATAAGTTATTAGTAATAAATAATTAACTTCTATTTCAATAATAGATTTTTTAAATACATTTAAAATTGAAATACTCAGAAAAATATTTTGTTTCACAATTAAAAATGTAATCTTTCATTCAAAAAAACCGAGAATCGTATAAAAACTTAAATATATTTTTATTTTATTTTTAATGTAGTTTTGTAATATTTTAGTTGTTACTTAAAAAAAATATTTCTATAATAGACTATAATTTCATAATTTGTTGTTAAAAAGAACCACCTTGTAAACATAAACATTTAAGAATCCGAAAATCGGGTTTTTCTATTTGTATAATAATAATAATATAATATGTGATTTGCGAAGTTAGCCGAAACAACCATTCGCACATCGGTATTTTGTAAATAATACAATAATTATATCTGCATAATGAATAACAATAAAAATATTTATAGTTTTAGAAAACTCATATAGTTATTAATCATTACTATTATTGTACACACTAATAAATAGTGTAAATCAAAAAGTTCACATTAATAATTGGTTAGTTGTGTTTGTTTGTGGATTTTTTTTTATAAAATTAACATAATACTATAGCGTGGGCTTATTTTTTATCAAAATATATTTATATTATAAATATGTATATGATAATATAAATAGTGTAATGATATTTATAACTGAATAAAAATGAATAAAAAACAAAAAAAATGACTCGTGTATAATAATTGAATTCTGTACCATCCGATTGTTCATGATAATATTATTATAATAATTATTTACGTCACACGTTCAGCGGATACAACATGTCCTAATAAAGTTACATATTATTGTCCGTTTTATTTTTTATTCATAAAATCATAACTTAAATCGATCGTTTTTACGATTATTGCCGTACGGATAGCTGTTTTCCCATGTGTACCGCTTATAATAATATCATTAATATATATTCGGTTCATAATAATTTATCATAATATTATACGTTTATTGTAGGGCGTGCTACTAAATATGGATAATTAAATTCTCGTTATGAACTGCAGAGCTACTACAATATTATTTTAATCTTTACGACGAGTGTATTATATAATATTATTGTAATACCATCTAGCTAAATAGTATTGTTGGCAGTGAAAAAACAAAGCACAAACCCATCGAGTGACCCGAACACAACGTGTAGAATATATTTTTTATTTTTTATTTTTTTTTTATTAAGAATAAAGGCTTCGACATCTATGGTCATTAGCCTATATAGAATATATTATTATAACACACTGAGTTTTATTTTAGTGTTCGGATATGTTATAGGAACAACACGATAAATTTCCGAATCTTAATAATTACATATTATAATGTTTTGATCACTTGAGTTCATTGGAAAACTCAAAGGAAACGTAATCGGGCCCGTGTCAATAGCGTCTAAGAACGCCGTATTAAAAGATACATAATTGATCAAATAACTATGTGCGATACAAAATATAGGTAACTGCGCACGTACATATAACGAGTCCCATTGTACCGCGAGATCGGCGGTCTGTAAACATTGCGAAAACCTATAAATTTGAGTACATACTACATTAATGAAGTAACAATAGAGAAAGAGATTATGCAGATATTTAGTGAAACATCAAAAGGATGTAATCCTTCTAAAATGCGTGTGATTCTGCTGCAGCGCCGTGTTTTATAAAGGTACGCGTCCGTCTTTTACATGCATATATGTACATACATAATATTATATTGCCTAGCTATATATTATATTTACTCTATTTAGCATACACGCGCGTATTATTATAGTGATATAATGGCAAAATAATTATCAACTACCATTATGTTATAGGTAGGCAGGTAGTTTGTAGGTAATAGGTATCATATTTAATGATCACGATATCGGCGTAATCTCGTGTGTAATTTATAGGATGCGTTCAAATTTTAATTAACTATTTAAAATTAATGAAGATTAATACTAAATTATTATTATTATTATTAAAGAGATGGCTTTACGTTTTTGCGTGATGCGCATATTTTTATATCGAACAAATTATAATATAATATAAATATAATAACGTAAATATTTGACTGAATAAAAATATTCTATGGATAATGATAATATTTTCAAGGAATCCCAATTATTAATTTTAAAATTCAATATTATACATTTATCATTGGAAATAATATATATTTATTATAGATACATTTCAAGCTTAAATCAACTTCATGATATTTTAATAACTTTATTAACATCTTAATTCCTAAGTAAATATATTTACTTAGTAGCTATAGTAAGCTCCTACGCACAAATTAAGTCTTTTCCAAAACATAATAATATAATATTATCTCTTTCCATTTATCTACACTTATTTCCCCAACCAAAAACAACTACCTATTGCTATTGTTAGTTTGATGAACTTAATTTTAATCAATTTAAATATTGTATCCAAATATTGTACTCTATAATCTTTTGTCTTAAGTATTTCTTCAAACAAATAGGGTTTTAGGCTAAATGCATTTTCGACAAATTTAAGTTTTATAGGTATCTACTTACTTAAATAATTGAACAGTAACTTAGAAACAAGTTATTAAGTCATAACAAAATGCGTATGATGTAATAATACTGTAATTTTCTATTCGTAAATGTATACAACTGTAACAAATATTAATATTAAATTTGAAAATCGATAACAACTTGTTTTAGCATAAATTACTAAACAAAACTAACATATTATTAAGTATTTACCCGAGTATTTGATGTTCTTTACAAATTATTATATCTAAACATTGTTTGATAATATTATGCGTATACCGTGCATTGTATTATGAGTGGTTGTAATAAATTCGGTACGGCATTAGCAACTTGTAAATAGGTCGATTATTGTAAGCTCAACTACGATATTTTAACAGTATTTACTATGTACTTATCAGCAAGTAGCAAATATAATATTAATGTAAACTGAGACTAGATTTTTAATTTTGATAAAAGTTATTTTTATTTTTAATAATCATTAAACAGTATCCAGGAGTCATGTAAAAACATAACGATATTTTATCGACAAAAAAGTACATTTAACTAATTTATTATCTATTATTTATTTTATAGATAAATAAAAACTAAATTCATAGCGACAAATGTAATCTAAAGCCGACTCAATGTCATGTTCCATTTGCGCAATGTGATACTAAAAAATGAAAGTTACAAGTATAACTATATGGATAATACGAATTATAATATTCGTTTTCAAGAATATATAAATCTAGTATACTGTATAAAATTACTTTCTTGTGATAATCTGATAATTATTAAGCTAAGAAAATATTTCAGATTATTTGACAGTTTTATAGAAATAAAAACAAGAAAGTTGGACGTGCTCTATAGTTGGTGTCGAGTGCGTACCTGAACATTGGATTGACCAATGGATATGTATATGTGTATTAATTTCAATTCAATAATAAATAATTGCATTTATAAAAAATGATTCTGATTTATAGAGATCATCTGTCATCAGCCTACATTTCATAAAATAATATTGTATCAATGTATCATAAATTAACATTGTCATCAAAAATTTCTATTTAAGTTATAATTATTATAATTAAATATGGTATGTTAAACTAATTTCTGCTAAAAACATATCACATATACATATATTATTGAAATATTAGTTCATATAATATTACATTATTATTTATTAATATAGTTAATACAATTTAATAAAGCAATTCAGATATATATACTGCATACGCTGGTGTAAATATTAGGTTTATGGTTTAAATAACTTAAAATTTATCTGAATATTTTGAAAATTTCATTGTAAAAAAAATGATAATTTAAGTAATAGTAAAATTATACCATGGTATTACGGCTAAAATATTTTTTTTTTTTTTTTTTTTTTTATTTTACACAATATATATACAATCTGTACAATTTTGCACAATTAGCATATTTGATAAGGGTTAATTATAATACATGAATACTTGAGTAAGAAGCCACCCACTAATGGCACTTAACTGGAGGTTGTATGGAACTAGCTATATTTATATATACTGATTTTTTTTTTTTTTTTTTTTTTTTATTTTATATAATTTTTATATTTGATATTAGTTCCCTAGCAAATCACAGCACCATCTCCTTTTTAATCGACGCCTGGGGTTGCCAGGTAATGTTTGGATGGATAGGTTTTTAATGAGTGGGTTATGGTGTGTTTGCAGCCGGGCATGAAAGATTTTGTAGAAACGTATAGCTTCTTCTGTCACAGTTTTTATTGACAGGTCATTATGTAAAGTGTAATTCGAAACAAAGGGTGGAGCATTAAACGGCTAAAATATATGACTATATAATATAATATTGAACAGCTATACTAGTAATAGTAAAATATTTCAAGTTCTTGTGATTAATATTGAATGCTATCAAAATAATAAACTTTATATACGCTGCAATGTAATTTATGTATTTTTTTTCTATGGTGAATACTTTGGATACAGCTAGTATAGCTGTTCAATATTATATTAGTCATATATTTTAGCCGTAATACCGTGGTAACATTAATATGTAACGTTAAACTATAACTATGATATGAAAATTCACAAGATTACAACATAACTGAAATATCAAACTTACAAAATATATTTTGTGTGATAACCTCAACGTATCGCAAACAAGCTTTTTTTTAAATAATTAAACAAGGCAATTCACAATTATTACGAGTATGGCTACAACCAGGCGCGTACGCAGGGGTTTTTGGGTGTTTAACCTCCCCCCTCCGAAATATCAGGAACAAAAAATTAATTATCTGACCTACAAATGAATAGTATGATATTAATTATGAACATTTTTTTTTCAAAACCCCCCTCACTATTTCGAAATATTTTCCTGCGTTCACGCCTGGCTACAACGAAAATCAAGACAATATTTTATATTTTAAGTCTATACTGCGTATACAAGTAACAAATCAAATATAGTATACAGTTTGATAGTTTGAATACAACAATTAAATTCAAATATTTCCGAGAATATTTAATACCGTCAAAATCACCATATTTCAAATTTACATACTATAATAATAATAATATACATATATCACATTGTTTGATTAATAACTGTATACATTTTAAATTATATTAATGGACGATAATGTATTACAGACGTATAGTAGTTTTTGTTTCACAAATTATATAATAATAACTTATCCGTTTTCTATTTTTTTGGTGTATTGTCGAGACAATGGTATTATATAAGATATCATTTTTTTTTTTTATCGAAAAAAGGTGTAGTGTATACTTGGTAACGTTTTGAGCTTTATGGTTGTGGGTGTGGGACGATAATTCACTTAAACGATATACATAATGCATAACATCACTATATATAACTACATTTGGCAATTTCTTAGAAATAAATTCGTGGGTAGACTTGCAAACGGCCTTTGTTCATTCTTTACGTTTTTATGGTTAATGTAAATTTAAAAACTATAAATACGTAGTGTAATGAATTGTGCCATTTTGCGCACAATAAATAATGGTGTAGCATACCGCATAAACCCGAAAAGAATGCAAGATGTAAAGATGAAATCTATTCGATTTATAGATTTGTATTTATAGACTTCACAATCAATAATAATATTGTAATATATTATGCTAGACACGTATTTTCGGAAAACGTTATGACAATCGTCGATTGAAATACAAACGTTGTATATTACGTTTTCTGGCAAAATCCAAAGCCAAACAAAACGATCTGACTTAATGTCTCAGATTCCCGACAAGGCGAGAAACACATTATTTTATTAATTAAACATCTAGAAAATCCAAGTAGATACTGCAAAATGTATTAATATTAAATTGCCAAAGTATATAGTGAACATTATAAAAAAAGGTCAAATAGGTGTACCTACGTCAAAACAAAAAAAAATCGAAAATCTCTAAGAAATTTTGTGTAGTATAGATGGTACCTAATTCAAAAAAAATATTATCCAAGAGATTTTTAATGATATTTTTATTTTAATATTGGCTAAAAATCATCTAATAGTTTTCAATTAAATAAAGAATTTTTTAAATAATTCAATTATTCTGATCCTTACATTGTTATTTTGTTATTACACAATAGTTTGAAATTTTTACTTTCAATAGGTCCGAAAATACATTACGAGATTTAATAATAATTGTAATATCTATTTGGTAAGTTTGTGCGCAACTGTATATTATTCTCGAGAACGTTTTTAATCCGATTTGTGGCTTCTGCTGTGGCATTAATAATTTATATAATTTTAACAGCATAGAAGGTAAGTCAGTATATTTTTTTATCTTTTATGTTAAACTAATATTTAACAAAATCTTTAATGGACCAATTATTTTATTTAGCGTTCGATTATAATAATATAATGAAAATGACTTCTTAATTTTTTTTTTAATTTTTACAGTTATACATTTTAAGTTATTACTTTTTTTAAGTAATAACATGCATTTTTAAATTCATATTCTGAAGACGAATATTTTTCGGAGTACTTCGATGCATACAAATCTAAATTTAGATGAGTAGTCTATAGACTATATTATGTCTATATAAGTATTTAAAGTTTAGATGGCAGAATAGTAAACTATAATTTTGCTGAGGTACCCCGTACCTCGCCACTTTACTAAATTTATTTCGACTAAAAATTACGTATAAACATGTTTTCAAAAATATTAATATAGATTTTTAAATAATAGGTATATATTTGATAAAAGAATCACGCTGTAACGTTAAAACAGTATATTTTTTTCTCACGTTTTCATAATATTGTGGCTCAAAAAAATCACAAATTGTTTCAATGCACTCCTCTTTTACATAAAAATCGATTTTAATTTATTTTGTTGCGTTACATAATATTAAAAAAACTCCAATAATAAGACTAATGTATATCTCACCGATTATTACATTACATTAATACAGTATTTTAGTGATACATACAAGAAAGTTAATATGGAAAACAATTTGGCAATTTTCCGGGGTACTTTTGTATTATTTGTATTGATTATTTCAAAAAATGTGACCGTATTTTTTTCTCGCCCGGTAAAACAAATAGTTTTAACTGTGCCAAATATATATCTATACCACCAAAAACATTTCGAACTAAGTCGTACATTCGTAACCACATTTGTGTCGAGTTTAATAATTTTTTTAAATTATATCCGCTTACAAGCTATGATACATATAAATATATAATAACATATTGTCTTTGATGACCTGTTGCAGGGAATAAAGTAGTTAGTATTTACAACACCTTGCTGTAGAGTTAAACATTATTATAAAACACAATACACTTAACAATGTAGAATATTCGTATCACAATATATTATTATATTACTGGAAATATTAATATCTAAATATGAAGAAGTTATCATATTATAACGTATAATGTATTAAATTTGTATGTCTACATACTACATATTATGCTAAAAAATATCAAAATCAGTATATCTGCAGGGTACGACATCACTATAATAGTACAAAAAGTTATATTACATATTTTCATGTACATAAAACATCCATATTATAACATCATTTTTCAGTTATTTTTCTCGTATATCGTGATATCTAGTATGACTAGTATACCAAACGCATGTTGAAAGTGTTGCGAAAGCATAAGAAAACCTATTTAAACATTTAAACTATAAATTACTAAATGTAAATTTTATGACATATATTGATAATTTCTAAAATATGTATCGTAAAAACAGTTTACTAGCATTAATTAAAGTGTAAATGTATACTGTATAGGCAAAGCCAAAAGTTACAATTTACATAATTTCCCAGTATTTAAAAAGCCACAAAAAATAGTTGTTTCGATATTTTATTATTTACTTATATTATATAGTTGATTTTTGATTTAAATTAAACGAATTTATACATGAAATAATATTTATTCATGTAAAAACATACAAATATCTTTAGCAAAAATATATTGACATATTCAAGTATTTTATTTATTTTATTTTTATTTTACATAATATATTAATGCCAATCGACTTTTACAAGATAGAACATAATAAAAATACATAACATTACATAGCATAACATATACATAATATATATACTAGATAAGTATTAAAGTAATATATAAGAGTGATATAACAAAAATAAATAGCCTAAGTAGGTACGAATTTGTCATAAATCATTTGAACTGTATATTATATGCGCATCATTCTAAGAAGGAGCGGAAAAGTTAGACCTATTTGTTGGTATGTGAAAAGTCCTCTGGGATCAAGTGTTGCTGGAAACCTGGATGGCTAATGTCTCTAACAAACGAGGTGCGTCTATTTGTCCGTTTATTTAAAAAATCAAATTTGTATCAATAATTCGATATGTAAATAATCGTACAAGATGTTTAGGATTATGATAATTAATGATTAAAAAATTAATTGATACACTGTATAATAAATGCCTATAGCTAATAACGTCTGTGTTTAAAGCTAAAAAGATAAAATGGATATAAATATTATATAGGTATAGTAATAATACATAATGTGTATAACATTACTCGGCTTGTCCGGCGTATTGCACAGACAATATGAATACATTTATGCGTAGTAAAACACAATAATGACGATATTATTTAATATAATCTTCAATCGAAGTATTTCGACATACTATGTGTAGCAGATTTAATTCGACACTCGGTGTATGTTATATAATATAGTATATATTATATACCATTAGCCACAAGAACATGATCAAGGGCGTAGCCAAAGGGGGTTCAGGGTTCAGACCTCCCCACGATATATTTTCTTGAAATAAGATTGAATAGGTTTAAATGCCTATTATATTTAAAACTTGTATAATACAACGTATTTATACCCAGACTCTCCCCCCTCCCGAAATATTTACGGTATCTACGGTCTTAAACATGATAATAATATAATTTATAGCTAGGCGAATGGATATTCCTATAGTTGAAAGTCTTTTGGAGCAGAATTTTATATAATAATATTTTGTTTGAAGATTTAAACCGTTTAAAAGTTTTATAAGTATTGAAAAATAACTATTGTGTATAACGTGTAATGTGTACCATATTTTAGGAAATTACAACTTATTGCAAATTGCATTATTGCAGACAGCAGCCAGGTAAATATATATAATGTATAGGTAATTGTGTAAAATGTAACATATTGTAATAAATTATTGTATATTTACAATAACATAATACATATGATATGGATTATTATAAATCAGTTGGTAGTAATTGAATCATAGCTATTTTTTTGATTTTCCGTACCTAGTGCACATTTTACAAAAAAATGTATTTCTTACGTTCAAGGTACGGTTGCAGTTAGTCATAGTAGTATAAATTATAGTACTATAACTATAAAGATGATGCATATTTTTATGTTTTGTGGTGCACATACGCAATTTCATAGTACACAAAGTGTGTCGTAGTACACACAAAAATAGATACCTACTGAATTGAATGACAAGTGTATTGGTACACTCAAAACTATATTATATCGTTTTGATGCGTAAAATTCATAGCCGCACGACCATTCATAAAATTCCCCATTCGTCTTATTGATGTGTAATTCGCATCGACATCGCCTGAATACCGGTTGTTCGTGCGTCGTCATCGTGTTTTATTGGTGACGCATTGACGCATCAGTTTCGCTGTCAATATTACGGCCCGTTTGCCGGACGACGCATCGCGATGAAATCGTGCGTCCTCATCACTCACCAGTGCAAACACCGGTCACCTCGTAATAATATTGAGTTGTATCAGATACGTCCGTCGTGTATACACACGCTGGTCCGTGAACTCTTTTTAATTCGTGAATTTGGTCTGAGAGTCTAAAAAGGTCACCGACCACTGGTGTATACGGCAGTAATATTATTTGCACGCTGTACATGCATACGCAATGATATTGCACGCAAGACATTATATAACTTACATTTATACGTAAATGCGCTTTCTTCTAGAACAGGGTCCAGTGAACAAAACTTATAAACAAAATTGTGCAACCGAAACTTTGTTGATTGATACAATTTAAATAAATATAAACCAAACACTCGCGGTACCGCGCAGTCGTTACACTCTAGTGTGCGATCTAATCTAACATTTAAATAAATTATTATTACATTAAAATATATATTATTATTATTATTATTTAGTTTTTCAGATATATATTCAAGCAACAGTTCTTGACTAGAAGACTGTGCGCTGATTTAGCGAATAGATAGTGAGTACACGATAAATGGATGACGAAAATTGTATAGATATGTTACGGTAAAAGTAGGAAGTTGGGCATGCATTGTGTACATGTGTGCGGCTGATTTTTTAGAGCAAAGTTGGAATAAGCTTATATTGGTTATTGTGTCAGTATATTATATACTGGACAATCTCAAACACTGATGTTACTAGTTTATTAAATACTGAGCAGTGAGCACAAGCAACCTCACGTTTCACACCGCGCCCATATCGATATCATGCTAATAGTAATTGGTTGGCAATTCTGGCACAAGTCATAATAATTATAATATATCAACAAACGACCTACAAACTACAGCCTTACTACTACTCGTACGTTTGTCTCCTAGCGAAGATAATGCACAAAATACATTTTTTTCTTTTAAAAAAATGGTTTTTCGATATTTTTTTAGTAACTTTTTAGATTATCGAATTTATTTTTGTTTTAAACGATTAAGTGGCGGTCTGTTTGATATTCTAGCATATTTTTAAAAAGCTTACAAATAGTAATAACCTACATTCAAAAAAGAGAAAAATACTTTTTTTTTAAAAACCTTAACAGGTGGCCGTGGACTCTATAAGAAAAATAAAATTGACTTTTTTAACGTTTTTATGTGCGTATATATTGTTTCAGAAACACACCTTATCCGTTATCGTATCTCCGCCGCCGAAAGAGTGCTATAACCGTGACGGCAAAATTTAATATGATGGACGGATGGTAGAACTTAAATGTACAGCAATAATATTCGTCAGCGATGAATACCCCACGAACGGCTAACACGACGGCAAATTTGATAACCGTTGCGAAAACAGAACAGAGAAACAAGAGCGTGCTCCTGCAGCCAGTCCTGCTACCTTTCAATATAGCGGTGACGCGGCGGTATTCGTTATCGCGAATTCGCGACATACCTACTAAACCCTCGCCATAAATCAATGGTATATTACTAGGTATACTTTTTCTATAGTTTATCGTCAGCTTGTTGCCACCACCGAGATGTGATATTAAGTGTAAACTATAGGTACATTATACTACTACTACTACATACCTAACTACAATAATTATTATAATTATATTATATCCGCGATGGCTGTCACTGTGTATTTTCGTATTTTCATCATAATATAGGACATAGGTAGTAACGATTTATTTCCATTCAACTTTTATAATGATAACTGTATAATAATTATATATTGTGCAATGTCTCTTTCTACAACAAATGAATTTTATGACCGACGAGTATCGGTATGTATGGCGTGACCTATCACTTCGGCTATGAATCTATGATACCGTATCATTGTAAAAGCGCTACTGTCACGCTGCACCGTATCCGCGGAAACAGTAGCCTAGTCGACACTGCTGACATTTTTATTTCAAGCAACTTCCCCCTTACTGCCTTTGCCATCAATAAATTGTCGCTAACGTAGTCTTCATTATTTGGTCCGAGTCGTGGTCCACGTGCGTACCAATAACCGCTGTATGGTCCGCAGTGTTTGATTTAGAAACAAACTAGAAGGGGACTCAGTGGATGTTCGATGAACGAGCGTTCCACACAAAATTTAATATCACATTACTGTTCGGAATTGTGGAGCAAAGTACCACACATCACCTTCAGCTACCCATAATCCCCAAAAATCATTAAATTTATTATATAAAAATATTTTTAAATAAAGAAACACTTATTTATTTATTACACATCATCCAATGACATTATAATTTAAATTAAGATTTATAAAGATACATAACATGTTATTATAATAACTCATCAATACAATAGAATAAATATCACGTACATCGATCGGCGTCCGCGATCCTATGTGCGAAAATAAAAAGAATGAAGAAAAACGTCTGATAGGGACTGTCGTTGGCGGCCGTACTCAAACGGCGAAAAAATCGTATATACGTATGGCTTTCAAAAGACGCAAACTACTCGAACACGAAAAGAACGAGTTGGAAAAAACTCTGAAAAAGTCTTAATATCCCGTGAAAAGTTTGTACTTAATAAATAATTGTTTAATATTTTAACTTTTAATTTTTGTCCGAGAGAGGGGGGAATTTTCCGTTCGGTGTGGGGGGGATGCACGGATAAGGTTCTAGATTATTCTTTTCCTATTTATTATTCTTATTCGGTATTCCTAATCTTATTATTATTATTAATATTACCATTGAGTATATATAGTATACTATGTATACTCAATGATATTACTATTTTTATTATTATTATAGGTAATTATTTTGTTCTTATACATATAATAACTTTTATTTAAATTATGCATTTATCGGCGATTACACTATTAGGGTTTCTACGGTTTCTTGTTATTTGTCACAGAACACCGGGTATAAAAGACCGGCGAAACGACCAGCATTGACATTCACTGTCTGACCTCCGTCGTAGCAAGACCTACCTCGGGCAGACTTGCACGATTAGGGAAGGCATCTGATATCTTTATTTAGTTGTCTGCACATTACATTGCTTGTACTCGCGTTATTAAATAGTGATTTTATTCATACCTATTCGTAGTTCTAACATTTCCTTAACTCAAGCTCTGATATGCACAAACAAAATTCCACTTTGACCTTGTTCCGTGGCCTATAATATAAGTTTGACACCGTTCGGGCAGTGCAACAGTTGTTAGTTTATTGCCTTTGTGCGATCACTGATCGTCACGTCTGTATCAAATATTTACGTTAATGCATATTTTATTTTTTCTGTATCCATGTTATGCGATAAACAGTCATACGTAGGAATACGTTATTCGTAAATGTTCAAGCATATTTCCCAAACAGAAAGTATATTCGTAAAACCCTGTTTCCCTGTGCGTTGTCGCCATTATCGATATGCGCAGAGCTACGGCGGGGTACGTTCCACAGAAACGACAAATCGCGTGTACGTCGGATCTAGTGAGCAGATGGCAAAGTTCCGGTGACTCGTCAGAGTTCCGCGTTACGGGTGTATCGCTCTCATTTGAACTGCCCGTCTCGTGTGCCGCTGTAATGATCTGACAACGCGTGCGATTTGATTCTGATCCGATTATTCGGTGGCTGTGATGTCGTTGAATGACATACGAATCTATTCGAAACATTGTACACATATTACCAAAACGTAAATTTTTTTTTTTTGTATAGTGTTAGTAAAATTGTAACGTATAATAATTGTCTATTATATAAGATATTTTTTAGTAATACACTAATACATATATCCACGTTTATTTAGTTAAGTTTATTATTTATAAACACCTAGTTATGAATATTTTTTTCTTATAGATTTCCTATAAAATATGAGCAATTAACTCAACTGTAGCCATTTAGCCAATCGATGTTAAAAGTGATTTTGTGTAACATTTGTTGAAAAAACACTTATAGATTTGACATCTTCTTTTATTTATATAAATTTTTTTTTTATTGTCGATACAAATATACAAATATTATGACTATAGCTTATAGGTTATAGCTAGATATATTTTGTATCAGAAAAAATTGATAATTTACAAATTCACTAAAGCAAATGTTGCGTTTCCAGCGTTATTTTTCAAATAAATAGAAGGGGTATGCTAAAAATAAAAATAAAAAATAAGGCGGACTCCGTCTCCCCACAATTCAAATAAACGATGGCAGATATAGGTGCTTGTACAATCACTACAATCATAGACATGCACACGGCGGTGCTCGGCTAGACATTTTTAGGGACACAGTACAATTGGATGATATTGTCATATTTGATTATAATAAAAAAATTATATTTTACGTGATTTATTTCGTAAACTTATAAATGTTTAACAAAATCCTATTCGTTTTTGTTTGTTGAGTAGGTACTTATAATTTTTCGGTATACTTTTGTTTATATGTGACTTATTAGTTCTTTTTTTGATGTACGTATTTACTTAAGTAATTTGAGAATTTCAATAACTGCTGTTGCAATATTATATTAAAAAGGTAAAAACGTATGTAAATGAAAATTTAATGTATTATGTTATTTTAATTTTTTGATATACAATATCATCAGTTCCTTTTTTTTACCATGTATAAACATTAAACTTACGCATATCACTTATGTATGTACGTATGTAATTTTTTACCTGTTATCTCTTGTAAGAACTTACGATTCCCCACTTATATGTAAAAAAAAATGCATCTTATACACCAATATACTATGTAAATATGTAATACGTAATATATGGGTAATATAAGCAAATAAATATAAAATGATATATTTAATAAAAAGGTATTAATTGATTTAAATCTATAATTTTAATTTTGAATTACCATAGCGTTCGCCCATTCCCAACTTACTATAGTGTTGTATTTAAATGCGTCTAGCTATAATATTTTAGCGTCTAAAGAAATAGGCGAAGCTGCTGCAGGTGCTAAATAATTATTCATCACTTTGTATTATAAGTTCAAGGAATTAAAATGAGTTAAAAATTGTTGAGTACTTAAACTTATCGGTTCTTGTAAAACTCCGGATAAACATTTTATGGGTAACGGGTTTTGCATTTAAAATCGGGAACAGTATTGTTTGTGAGTCTTATGTCAGTGTTGTATTTTCATATCAATAGTAACAACTGTACAAATACAGATAATTTATTTGGTATATTAAAAATACTAAATAAGTTTTTTTGTCCATTCATAATCACAAAAACAAAAATTAAAACATTGGACGGAGATCGCCACAATGCCGCTGGTCGAAGCCAAATGCCCGCTTAATATTTATTCGATAAAAATACTAAATTAAATTATTGGTATATTGCAAAATAAATTTTTATATTTTATATTTATACAATTTACTTTTTGAATAATTCTGTTCACTACGTCATATTGCATAGGATGTATCGCACATTCTTACTATTTTATGCTTAAATTATTATTTGATCTTAAATAATCAGAAAAAATAGGGAAGCTAAAATATATTTCGAGGGGCTAGGCTCACCTAGATCCCCCCCTAATAGCGCAAATAAAGCAAAAAGTGATATCAGAAATTCCAACGCCGGTTCGTGCGTAATAAAAAAAACTTATGACGATGAATGCTTTGGATGGTTTCTACATATTATTTCAAGTCTTGGAATTGGTAAATAACGCAAAATATACTCGGTCGAGTTGTACCTTTCGTATAGAGACATAATAATATATAGGTACACACAGCGCGAAAAGTACGATACATATGTATAATATTATAATATTTTATATTGTTAATATTATCTTATGCAATATAATAGGTTTAAAATACGTTGATGCATATTCGTATATTTTCAGTGGAAAAATTGCGTTTTATTAACATCGATAATAGGTGTATTTTTAGTGTATAAGTATAACAGTTGTTAGAACTTAAATCAATTTATATGTATGAATACACGAATATATACAGTTTAAAATAGGTTGATGCATTTTCGCATATTTCGGTGGAAAAAAAGCGTTTAATTAACGACCATAATTTACTTGTATTTATGGTGTAGAAGTACAATAGTTGGTCGAATTTAAACGATTTACGTGTAAAAATACATGAATATATTAGGTTTAAGATATGTTGACAATATTCGTATATTTTCGGTGGAAAAATTTCGTTTAATTAACGTCGATAATACGTGTATTTTGGTGTATAAGTATAATAGTATAATAGTTGGTAGAACTAAATTCAATTTATGTGTAAGAATACACGAATATATTATTGTGTTTGGTGTATGGTGTAAATGTTCTTTTTGAATTGATCTGCATCAAATGATTGTTCATTTTTCTTTTAATATACCTACTTCTGAAAGTTTTCTACTTGCTCATGTCTGTGATAGTGAGATACTGGAGTTTTACGTATCAATATATTCCTCCGACCATCATTATCTATGCCATCTAAGGTCTAAGGATGCCTGTGCACCAGAGCCGGATTAAAGGGGGGGCAGAGGGGCATCTGCCGCCGGGCGCAAGATTTTAAAGGCGCAAAGTTTTGAAATATTGTAGGTACCATTTAGAGTGAAAAAACTATATTAGCGATTACGACAGTGTATACGCGGCGCGCAAACTCACATACGCTTTCCGCGAATTTACCGATATCTGAATTACAAGTAATAACTATACAGTCATATATTATTTAATAAACGCCAAATTATAGTAAAACAATGTTATGTTTATAAAAAAGTAGTCTTAATTTTAGGTAGGTTTGCCCCGGGGAGCAAAATAT
Organism: Schizaphis graminum; assembly: GCA_020882235.1. Lineage (NCBI taxonomy): Eukaryota > Metazoa > Arthropoda > Insecta > Hemiptera > Aphididae > Schizaphis > Schizaphis graminum. The sequence goes on from CM037032.1 coordinate 94,764,170, forward strand.
CTTAATCCGGCCCTGCTGTGCACAAATTATTTCATCAATCATTTTAGAATAAATACTTTCTATATTTTAAATTTAAAAAGAAAACTCACAATACAATATCAATAGTTATAATAATAGGTATTAGAAAAAATATTCTGACAATATTAATGTTCTACCTATTGTAATGTCTTTTGTCTTACTTAAGACTGGCGCACTCTTATCGTATGCGCTGGGCATCCGGCCTTATAAGCTTATTCAGAATATTTTTTAAGACCGATACTAGTTTACATACTATTTGTATATAATTGTAGAGAAATATTCTTAACACTTTACTTTATAAAACAAAAAGTAATTCTTAACACCATTAAAAATAAATAATAATCAACTTGATGAAATTCGATATAAGAATATTACCTATATTTGTTGGCAGGTAGGTATATTTAATACCACATACATATAATATTATGAATTAATTGTATTGAGTTTATTTTATATCATTTTGCGTGCAAATAAAGTGCATTCGTACTTTATCCACGCGTTCTCGGTGCATTAAAGTCTACACGTTCTACTTATAATACAATATTATAATATTATGTTTTAACATATTTTATTATAGTCTACTACCCATCGACGGGAATTTTTTTCGAACAGCACTGGAACAGATCGCCGCGGGGACAGGCGTGCAAACCGATTTGAACAGTGTCCGGCGGACACCCGCGGTCGCTCTGTTCTTTCGGTTGACACTCCGACCACTTACAGTTCTCGTCAGAATAGTCGCGGGAGTCCGGATTGGAGGCCATGGCGGTATCACTGCGAGCACAACACTCGTATTTAAACCCATTCACCCCGCACACCACGCGGTCCTTTTCCATTCTGTTGTAGCTGTCGCAGCCCTTGACCGCCCAGTCATTCGGCTGACACCCTGTCCACCAACAGTCGTCGACTGCAAGCTGCACCTGCGCCTCCTCGCTGTCCGGCGTACAACAGTAATACTCCGAACCGCCGTCGCATTCCTTCACGTTTTTCTGTGTTCGATTGTACTGATCGCATCCGATCACGGCCCACGTGCTCGACTGGCACCCAGTCCACCAGCATTCATCTGCAACGCGTTAAAAACGAAAACATCGTTTTATCCGAAACATTTACAAAAACTCATAAACTATCTCGCAAACATTTTGAAAACATTCGAATGCTTATATTATTAATATATTATTATAGGTAGATATTACTTGTAACCTCAAAAATGTTAACGTCTGTTGGTGATTCTGTTTATTTAGGTTTATTTTACTGTAATCTTAATGATTTGAAAACTATCTGTGAACCTATCACCGAGTATTGTTAAACTTAAAACTTTGATTTATTTGTTGTGGCCATATTGTATTCTATCGTAAAAACCTATCTATATCTATTAATTTGTATGAATCAATATAATAGATAATCAATTTTCTTACATTTTCAACTGTTAACTGCAAAAAAAAAATATTGTAAAATATAAAGTTTACCGCGTTAACAATAAATAAATAGATAACAATAGTTATAATAGTTATAAATAGCCTTAAGCCTATGTCCTAGTGGTTCTAGTGGTTTACAGAAGTTACTCAAGTGTCAGGTCAATAGGTACCTATATAGTTCTATTAAATTTGCAGCAACAATACATTATTATACAATCAATCGATTGTTTCAATATGGGTACACGTACACTATATTATATATGTATAGTAGATACATGGAAATAATATAATATCGTGTATATATATTATGTATATATTGTATATAAAATAATGGGAAATGGTATTTTGCGCCAATTTAATTACCGGTAATTTGCGCCAAAATATAAAAATATAACATGTATTTTGCGCCACATATACAAATTAATTTTGGTAATTTGCGCCACACTTTCAACTTCAATATTGTTGGAATTTACCAGCAGATAAATTTACTGATATCGCATAGGATATACAATAGTCAATAATACGTACCGAGGTGTGTCCAATATAATAATTATTATTGTTGTGTTCTACTGATAATAGACATATCGTCTCTATTAGATTACGTCTAATTATTTATAATTATAATATGACTGATTTTTATAATATGTTTTATTACTAAACGAAATACTATACTTATTTAATATACATGGAGTTCATTTTACTTGTGGCGCAAATTACAATTTTTGTAGGTAAACGATGGCGCAGATTACATATTGCCTTTTTATTTAGTTTTATTTGGCGCAAATTACCAAAATACAATTTTAGATGTGGCGCAAATTACATACTTTTTTGGGGGGAGGTTGTTTTTGGCGCAAATTACATACGCCCAAAATAATATTTTAATTTTTATCATTTATTTTAATAATAATATTATATGATACATTTATTATCATTACTCACCCGGAGTGAACAATGTGATGGCATATGTTTGTGACGCAATAATGTACAACAGTACAACGAAACGTTGGCATTGTCCATACGACGCGAAAACCATGATAATTAATATAACAATAAGTATTAATTGCGTTATTATTTTATATTTATATCATTACAATAATCACATTCATTAACGTTATTTGAACCTATCTATAGGATATATGGATACAAATCTACAACCAGTATACTAGACAGCTAACAAATCTCCACAATCCACTGAATACGCTTAACAATAGTAAATAACATCAGCTGGACATTTTTTAAAATGAAAATCAAGTATATAGTTAATATTATGATAATAATATAATATTTTAACCGTGTCGTGTTTTAGGTAGGTGCTAAGTACTATACGTAATATATAGGTAGGAATCCGGTTATGGAAATGGCTTGCGTCGAGTCATTATTAGCGTTAGACGTCATTATAGTATTATACGAATGCGATTTATAATAATGTTACTGTATAGTCGTATAGATGTATAGCCAGGTAGGTAAAATAATATTATTGTAATATCAATATCTGCTGTCCTTCGCACCTTCGTTTTAAAATCACGGCTGTAGATAGGACTTATCTACAGCCGTGTTTAAAATACCTATATCATCGTTACCACTACATCAAGAGGACGTCACGACCGTGGCTAAATAAATATATTTAGCCATGGTCACGATCACACCGAAGTACAAATCGCATGCTTAAAGACCTACGAATTTAATTATAAATAGAGAAAAAAGTTATAATCGAAAAACTCAAAAATCATTATATTATTGAATATTGTAGTCAGTGGCGTAACTGGGAAAAAATCTAGGGGGGGCAATGTATAATAAATGTAGTACATTTTATTATTATCAAAACCCTAACACCCCTCCGCCCGGTTAAAATATATACCTTTATCTCTCAACAAATTGTTAGGGGGGCAAGTGCCCCCTTGCCTCCCCCTCAATTACGCTAGTGATGTAGTCATTGTAGATATTACGTTGTATTACGTTGTATGGCATGAACGTTATTGCAATATTACATTACAATTCTTAAATAACTATACATTAATCCTTTAAGTTAGACTAGTTAGAGTAGGATTTAACCAGTTAGTTAATCATGGTTATTACTTATTAGTTATTAGTAAAACCATGAAGATTAGATAGGTTAGATTCTAGTCTTCATGAGTAAAACTATATAGTTACAGATTTACAGTCATGCCGGTTTGAAGATAATGTTGAAAAAAATAAGTAGGAAAATTATGAATATAATATTTAAAATATAAATAATAATATATCATATAATAATAACAAATATAATATTATAATATATAATTTATTATATTATATCTTCTTGGTTCACGGTTGAAAGATAATAAAATATATATAACATAATCCAAGGTGGATCCACCTTCATATTATAATATTATAATCTATAAACTTTGGATTCTACCATGCGGTATGTAATATGATAATATAATATGATATTCTCTATTGATTACGGACCGTGGAGTGATATATAATCTGTGATAAGAAGAAGCCGAAAAATGTGATAATAGAACTTTAAAATTTCCCAATATTGCATTAATATTTATTACTGAATACTGTTGCAAATCGCAATATTCAAAACCTTTTAGCTTGAGTACGACCAACACAGTTTAGATAAGTAAGTATTATGTTAATATAATAATATCTGATTGAAGTCTAATATTTGTCAATATTATTTATGTTTACAGGATATACACTTAAAAAAAAAAAAATGTATTTTGGACTTAATTTTGGTAGACAAGCCATTTTAAAAAAGGCTAATGTATGGATGCGATGCATGTGCAATGTTGCAAAAAATAATGATATCAAGCAATTGGAATACATCCGAAACATAGGCATTTCTGCGCATATAGATTCTGGAAAAACTACCTTGACTGAAAGAATTTTGTATTATACAGGTAAAATAGCTAAAATGCATGAAGTTAAAGGTAAAGATAATGTAGGAGCAACTATGGATTCAATGGAATTAGAAAGGCAGAGAGGCATAACAATACAATCTGCAGCTACGTATACAATTTGGAAAAATTACAATATTAATATTATTGATACACCAGGCCATGTTGATTTTACAGTTGAAGTAGAAAGAGCACTGCGAGTTTTAGATGGTGCAGTGTTAGTGCTATGTGCAGTTGGGGGTGTACAGAGTCAAACGTTAACAGTTAATAGACAAATGAAACGTTATAACGTTCCTTGTATAGCTTTTATTAATAAGTTAGATAGACTTGGTGCTAATCCATACAAAGTTTTGGCTAATTTGAGAAGTAAACTTGGACATAACGCTGCATTCTTACAGCTACCAATTGAACATGAAAGCAACATTAAAGGAATTGTCGACTTGATTCATATGAGGTCAATTTATTTTAATGGTGATTTTGGTAATAACATAGAATATGGCGATATTCCAGAAGATATGAAAAATGTAGCCGAAGAAAAACGTCAGGAATTAATTGAGCATGTGTCCAATGTGGATGAAAAATTAGGAGAAATGTTTCTCGAAGAAAAAGCTCCTACTGAACAAGAATTAATTGATGCGATTCGACGGTGCTGTATTAAAAGAACATTTACACCCGTTCTCCTTGGAACAGCGTTGAAAAACAAAGGTGTTCAACCCTTGTTGGATGCAGTTTTATCATATCTACCAAATCCTGGAGAAGTAGAAAATGTGGCATTACGACCAACCGATGATATTAATAACCCTGAAAAAGTAATATTAGATCCTAGGAGAGATGGAACTCATCCATTCATTGCCTTAGCATTTAAATTAGAAGCTGGAAGATTTGGTCAGTTAACGTATATGAGATGTTATCAAGGTAAATTATCCAAAGGCGATACTATATACAATTTTAGAACATCTAAAAAGGTACGATTGTCAAGATTGGTACGTTTGCACGCAGATCAAATGGAAGAAGTCAATGAAGTGTATGCTGGTGACATATTCGCTCTATTTGGAGTGGATTGTGCTAGTGGTGATACTTTTATTGTTGATAAAAAACTCAACATGTCATTGGAATCTATTTTTGTACCAGATCCAGTTGTGTCTATGGCTATTACACCAGTTAACTCAAAAGATAGGGACAATTTCAGTAAAGCTGTAGCTCGATTTACTAAAGAAGATCCAACTTTTAAGTTTCAGTATGATGCTGACAACAAAGAAACTATAGTTTCTGGTATGGGTGAATTACATTTGGAAATTTATGGTCAAAGAATGCAAAAAGAATACAATTGTCCAGTAAAATTAGGTAAACCAAAAGTTGCATTCAGGGAAACTTTGGTGTCTCCTTTTGAATTTGATTATTTCCATAAAAAGCAACATGGTGGTCAAGGGCAATATGCCAGAGTTATAGGTATTTTAGAGCCATTACCGCCAAATGAAAACACAAATTTAGATTTTATTGATGAAACATCTGGACCCAATGTACCTAAGCAGTTCATTCCTGGAATAATAAAAGGTTTTAAAATGATGGCTGAAAAAGGATTGTATTCCGGTCATAGAATATCAGGAGTACGAATGAGGTTATTAGATGGAGCTCATCACATTGTGGATTCCAGTGAGTTGGCATTCATACTAGCTACACAAGGCGCTATTAAACAAGCATACGAGGAAGCAGCTTGGCAAGTGTTGGAACCAATTATGGAAGTTGAAGCGGTAGTACCTATAGAATTCCAAGGATCTGTAATGGGCCAATTTAATAAACGCAATGGTATCATTAGTGGAAGTGAAGGAACTTCTGATTGGATAACAATTTATGCAGAGGTGCCATTGAACTGCATGTTTGGATTTGCAGGAGAGTTACGATCATTAACTCAAGGTAAAGGAGAATTCAGCATGGAATATGTAAGATACTCACCAACAACACCCGAAACTCAAGAAAAAGTAGTAATGAATTATTTAGAAAGTACAGGCCAATTACAAGCTTTCCTTAATTCAAAGAAGAATACCAAATCATAGGGAAAAAATATCATTAATTAGCTACATTGACTGAATTGTTTTTTTTTTTTAGTACAACATCTTATGTAAACATTTGTAATATAACTGTTTCAAAATAATTATTGTATTTATGTGGATTATAAACCAAAATATATGTATTACTATGTAAAATATAATATTATATAGGTAACAATACAAAAATATATAACTTATATACCTTCTAATTTTAAAATAACAATATTTTATAATCTAAAGTTATAAACTTTATGAAGTGCATAAGGAACTAAATTGATTATGTCAAAATATATACTGATGGTACCAAAAACATAATCTTCATGATGTAATTTCCACATCAATTTCTGTGAACAAAAAGTGTTAAATATATTAATTTACCTTAATTATTTTATTATGATAAAAAGGTTAAACATAAAACATTTTTACCTGAGCATCATGCACAAGGAACATTGAAAATAATAATGAACTGATGCTTGACAGTACAAGTTCATATGTAGTACTGCCCAGTATTATTTGTACTAAAATACCAGACGAAAATATAGTGATGATCAGTAAAACACTAAAAATATAAAACCAAATTATTAAGTAAATACATACTAAGGGCCTGAATATTTGCTAACAAACTTAAAACACTCACCAATATTCAGTCAAAGATAATCCCACTCTCTTTGTTTTACTTAAATATAATGTTGTTGCTATTATTGAAACCAAGGTGAGTAGTAATGTTTGAAGCAGTATAAATAAATCAAATGATGTGACTACAATTCCTACAGTACAAGCTTCTATAACAGTCTACATTTAAGGTTATAAAATTAATGGAATTCTAAAATTACAGTGTATGTCTTACAAAATAACTTTATCTGTATCATATTCAATAATAATTAATAATACTTAATGGTTAAATCTTGGGAATTTAATTTTTATTATTTGTATACTTACAAAAATTATTAAGATTATAAGATTAGCAGGATAATGCTTGCGTTTCATATGTAAGAAAATAAGTACAGCCACATTAAAAATTAATGTAATTGATAACATGTATTCACTGAAACATACAAATTTTGAATTGATAATTAGGGGATTAACAAGTAAACATTAAGGCATTTAGTTATATTTGTATGTTTCTTTTCTTACAAGTTATAAATAAAAAATCGTATTTTTGGTGTAAATAAACAGAAAAATCCCATGAAGTTGAATGCAAACAATTGAAGTATCAGCAGTGTATACACTTTTCTTAAAAATACTAAAACAAAATTAACAATATAAATATAATTTTATTGAAATACGTTGAAAATGTAGACATTGAATCACCTTGGCATACTTTTACATGTTGCTTCTCTGTATTTTCTAAAATATGATATGAGGTATTTATTTTGTCATCATTGTTGTTTGTACCTAGAAAAAATGTTATATAAATAATAATAATAAAAAAAAAGGATTTCAATTTACTTAAATCTGGTAGTTAATTATTATAGAATATTTTCACTGTTATTAATTATTAATTCAATAAATAGGTACTTTGATTATCAAATGAAGATACAATTGACTTTAGTTAAAGATAATAATTATAAATTGGGAAATTAAATTAAATTAGAAAATTAGATAGTACCTATATTAAAGTAAATAAAAAATAAAATGTACCTATACTTTTAAATATCATGCATTTTACTAATGCTTATATAAATGAAAATACACTGCAGAATTTATGTTCTTGTCTTATTTAATCAAAATAAAAACACAAATGATTTATTTATAAATTATAATAAATAGAAGACAACATTTTATAGAAAACATTATACTTTATTTTTCAATACTTAAATCTTATGGTTTGTCATAAACTTCAAAACTAGTTTTTTAAGCAAGTTATTGTCAATAAATAATATTTAAAAAAATAAATATATTATACATACCTATTGTTCACCAACTAATAATACTAAAATATAAAAATATTAGTTATCTTCAAGGAGTATTGCATTTTTATAAATTGATAAATATAGGGATTTAGTTACATTAAACTTAACTAAGGAACTACATATTATGTTAACTTAACTAGGTAGTACAATGACTACAGCTATTCATTACCCAAATAAACAATTAATTATATTTGAAATTAAATAAATTTAAGTTATTATTAAATTATAATTGGTTAAGTAAGCACCTCACCCATGTATATTGCCTCTGTCTCACAAAAATATGATATGCTAAATTGTATTTTATTTTATTTTAGATCAAATTTTGTACAATACCCTCAGTGACGGTTTAACCACTAGGCTTATGATGCTCGAGCCTAGGGCGGTAACTTTTAGGGGAGCAGTAAATTTGTTATGTTATTTTATTCTCAAAAAACTTAAACATAAAAAAAAAAAATTAAACCGTTAATTTTTTTTCACTCCCAAGGCGACTATATACCTGATTATTCATCACTCTTCGATGTTAGCACATTTATACTATGATCCTTAGATAGTTTTTAAAAAAGGGGGGCTGTAAACATTGAACGTGCCTCAGGGTGCCGTGAAAATTAATTTGCTCCTGATATCCTTCAATAATAGAGTGAATTAACATATTACCAAACCTAAAGATAAGAATATTATCATTGTTTTAATAGGTTTTTTTTAAGATATTTTAATTTTTAAGTAAGTTGAGGGTATGAAGAATATTACAAGTTAAAATAAAAATATAAAAAACCTATGAGAAAACTGTATAATGATCTTACTTAAAATTTAACAATTGGTCAATTCACTGTATTATTAAAGATTAATACATCAAATTATAACTTTTGTAAACAGAATTACTATGTTATAAGTTTGTAAGACAGAGACGAGTGTTATGCGAATGTGGTGTCTTTTTAGTTCTAACTGTTCTAAGGTGTAACTTAGTTATCAATTATAATTACCCAAATAATTTACATCATCCATAATCACAGTTGATCAATTTATTGAGTATTGACTATACTCATTAGTCACACAAATGTATTGAAAAAAATTGAATACTGATTAGGAAATTCATTTGTCAAATATTGATCTAGAAAATGAGATAAAAAATAAAATAAAATTATACATAATATTATAATGACTGTCAGTTCAAGTATTTATGACTACTTTACCTTTGGAAACAATTAATTATTAAAGTAAACATATTATCAAGGCTACGAGACGTCAAACTTGGATATATATGTCTATGTAGAAGTCTTAAATGTCTATGAATTATAAAGGTCTACCAGAATGGGCGAATGACAGAATACTTCTATTACACATTTAAACTACGTATATTGTAAATTTATTTTTGTAAATAGCATATTTACGTATAATAGACATATTATAATATTTATTATTTTAGAAATTGCTCTTATAAAATATGGGAGTGGTGCCGTGGCGCCGTGCCGGCAAATACTGAAATATAGCAGCCTGTAGACTGTAGTACGTAATTACTAATTGGTAGTAGAGGGGCGCTGCATCTCACTATCAATTTTTTATCAATGTTATAACACTTATAACTGCAGAAGTGTAGATAATAATATTATATGACATGAATTTTTGTGAGAAAAGTTCTTAATTTGTGGAAATCTGGTCCAACTTCGTAGTTCATTAGTTAGGCGGTCATAGGCGCCCTAACACACTAGGTAATATTAATGTTCGATTTTCAGGCATCACGATTTGAAATGTTTTTACCAATATTCATATACTAGTGCTAAATTCGTTGAGATTTCTAAGAAACCCAAGTCATGAACTCCCTTATTGGTAAGCAACAGATTTTAGATTTTTCCTTTTGTACCTTATACGTACCAGTTGTTTTGAAAAACGTAGGAATGTCTCAAGACATATTTTTACATGTTATGATGTTACATGTAACTATGCAAATTTTAGCTTCTTCTTTATACATGCCATCATTGATTGCTCTAATATATATCCGGGCGCCCGGTACTCTAATACATGCCCGGGCGCCCGGTGCTCTAGACACAGCGTTGATTAATTATGAATTATGATGAAGATTTTTTGGAATTGTATGTGGAAGATGGAACAATTCAGTGATTTATACGGAGAGGAACATGTTTCCTACAATGTCTATAGTCTAATACACTTAGTAGACGATCGTGTTTATGGTATACTAGATAACTCCAGTGCTTTTACTTTTGAAAACAGCTTTCAAGCATTTGAATGTAAATTAAAAAGTTAAATTCTTACTCAACTACATAATCGTAAATTTGAAAATCGTTAAGCAAATGTTGAAGATATTAATTTAAACAATAAATATTATCCTAAGGTTAGCAAAAAAAAAATCTAGTGGAATATTATTAAATATTATATGCGGGCAACATTTAAAAAAAGAAAAAACTGAAAAATTTGTTTTGAAAACAGACCTAACTAATAGTTGCCGCGTAAGCTTTGATGGCCCAATTTTAGTAATCAATCCATAATATGTGATGACTCAGGAGAATCAGTTTAATTTGTTATACATTTGAAACAGTATATGGTTTGAATACCATCTAATAGTGTTGGAATTTATTTGTGCAATTTATTAGTTGAACTTAAGGTTATTTCACTTAAATCAGCTTCTCATAAGGCAATAAAATGTCCTTTAAAATGTTAAATAGTTTAGGCGAATTTGCAGTAATTTCAATTTCATATTGATTAAACTACATTTTATATTGTGAATTATAAATGTTAATTTAAGTAAATGTTAATTCTTGTTTTATGTTTTAGTTATGTCAAACGCAAAAGAAAAATTTTTTTTTATGTTTGTAAATTACAATTCGATAAAAAAAAGTGCACTGATGGTTGCTATTACGCCTAACGTATGGGTAAAAAATTACAGTAATATGTCTTTTTGTTTCGACCACCACAAAAATTTAAAGCAACAAAAATAATAAAGTTAGCTGTTTTACCAGATGAAGGAACATAGTTTCAATATCCTTGTGAAATATTTAAACAATTTAGTTTGTTAAGAGGACGTTATACCCGCATATGTTGTCTCTGTAGTCTGTCTTACTAATGTAGATCATAGCAAATTTGCGTTCAACAGAACAGATTTTGTGACGTTAGCTTTAATATTAGAGTAAATTTACCTATTATGAAATTTAAAGGTAAGAATATTATCTAGAAAATGTCATATGATTTTATTGATATTATCATTTTAAAGTGAGTTATGAATATTTTAAAGTTGTAATATTTTACATAGCTATAACTCATTTTAAAATGATAATATCAATAAAATCATATGACATTTTCTAGATAATATTCTTACCTTTAAATTTCATAATAGGTAAATTTACTCTAATATTAAAGCTAACGTCACAAAATCTGTTCTGCTGAACGTAAATTTGCTATGATCTACATTAGTAAGACAGAGACAACACATGCGGGTATAACGTCCTCTTAATATAAATTATATTTCATTTATCAGTACCTAATATATTTTAATTATAGGAATATATGAGGATAGAGGAAGTTAGAAGCCTAGAAGGTAACAAAGATATGACATTAATGATGACGCTGAAAGCTTGAATATTGAAAACCGTGGTTGTGGAAAATGTAAGATGAAATCAAATACTTTGAAAATGAATTCAGATTCAGAACTATTTCAGAACCACCTAATTTGATGAAATTCCTTGGTATGAATTTTTTTTTTAAGAAGGAAGTTCTAGGTTACTTATTACTTATTTCATCTTCTGTTTGAATAAAATATGTTTTTTATTAGACGATTCTTATAGAATAAACAATTTAATACCTTTATTAACACAACTCCAGTTTCACAAAAACAAATTATGGAATATTTAAATTTTCACCCTGGAACTGCTCGACTCAGAATTCAAAATTCACAGCTAGTTTTACAACTCCAGCATAAAAAGTTACATCAATTTTTACCACTCCAGTTCCACAGAAACAGAAATATAATAATGATAATAATTTAAACAATTTGACACAAATTAATTTACTAGTTAGTAGTTCAAGGTACTTAAGTTTATGTCATAAACTAATTGCTTGACCTGTCCATTAATACCAAATTTTTTTTAGATAAGCTTCAAACAGATAAACATTCTGACAATTGCTTATCACCACCAATGTTTGAAAATTAAAATGAATTAATTTCATAATTCAGATATATTTTCTTCTGCATAAGCAAAAACATCATATTTTATTGATATGTGTAAAATATTAATATTTTATTTTGTAGATAATGAACAGTATCAGCCTTCATCATCCAGACTCCGTAGCCGTGCCGCCATGGACTTGTTTCATACTACTATATATTTATTACAACAGCAAATTGTATGAGGTCAACAGGTAACTAATAAATTATCGATAACATTGATCATGAGCAATGGAGAATCTAAACTCCAATCAACAATCAGACAAAAATGTTCTGAATATTTCATTCTACCTATTAAATCTGTAACTGAAGTGTTTGATATTGAAGAAAAATTGCAATTGCTTCACGATAACTAATGGTATTAAGGTATTAATTAAATTACAAACTCAATTGTTAAAAATTACCATAATAAAACAGTAATTCAAATTTATTTTTAATTTAAGATCTGTAAATAACAGCAGTGTGGAGGAAGATCACAGAATAACATTACCACATTGGTATTAAATATATACTAATATATAATTCAATAAATCAATCATTATATCAATATATCCTTGTATAATATTATGGTTATAACTTATAAGAATTGATAAATATTATTCATAAATCTCATAATTTATTTTTCAGTAAAAACATTTATTTATTTAAATTTATTAATTAATAGATTTTAAAATGTAGAAATTTATGTATTTTTGAGAGTTAAAATTAGTAAAAATACTGCAATTACAACAACAAAATAATATTATGATATATTATACCATACATTTCTTGGGTTGCATAGCTTTCAATTTGCTACTCAATAAAAATGATAGGGTAGTATTTACTACCCCCCGCTACCCTGTAATGACGCCTATTAATTGTTAGACTTATTCTAGACATCTATGTAATCTACATTTAGACATTAATAAACATCAACAACATATTATGATGAAGTATATTAGATGTCTCATATATGTTTGAATGTTTGAATGTTTGCTGTATTATGTATATACTAATATACTATTTACTAATTGTGACTTTGTAGAAGTATTTGAGCAATTATTTGACAATTGGTGACAATTACAAATTTTATATTTTTATAATAATAATATTATGTAGGTTAAGTTATGTTCAATACTCCAGTAGTTATGCTCTAAAAATCTAGAATATTGATTTAAAAATATGTTATACAAAGTTATAATTTTATCCATTCATTTATTAATAGTATATAGGTTTCGTGTGGCCGCGCAGGGTCACTTTACATTGGATTATTATTGCCCCCCTAAAAATTAAACTAAATGTCCGCCTATCAATAGATAGATCAAGACCTAAGATGAGCTAAGATCAAGAATATATATAATTATTATGTTAACTACTGTCTACTAGTCAAGTTGTTACATTATTGTGATGAATAATTTATTATCCTTTTTGTTAATTGTATAATGTATTGTATTGTAACTCAAAATATGGATAAATATTTAATGTTCATGTAAAGCTTATAAATATTATATCTTATTAAATAAGTTGTTTAATGTTGATTTAGTTGTAATACTCTGCATATATTTTACTCACATAAGTGTATTTTCTTATTAAAGTATAATAATATTAGGTATAAAGTTTGCATTTTAAATTTTTAAAAGCAACCATACCACATTTTAACAAAAATCATAACAACCAACCAACATAAGTCTTAAAATAATGGTGAGTATTAATTTGTATCACTGTATCAGAATATAAGCCTGGAAATATATATTTGGTTATTAATTTATTATTTATTATACTTAATAAAATATTTATTAAAACAACATTTTTAATCTTTTTTAAATTATTTGAATAATATAAAACAACTTGTACAGTTATAACACATTAGTTACATAATAATAATATAACATGATCATCACCTCACCATCGGTGACATTATGTAATAGGTACCTAATATAAAATATTATATTTATAATGCAATAAGGTAAACTTTATTATAGTTATAATAATAATAATAATAATAAAACATAATATTAAGATATAGGTATTTTGGCAACTAATTGAATTTAAAAATTAGTAAATGCCAAATCGATAAACTATTTTTAATCACATATAAGCCTTCACGGTGCAAAATGAGCAGAAATGATTACTTCTAGTCAAAACTGAACTGTTAATTTTCAATTAAAAAAAGACAATTGATATTAACCAATGTTTACCATCTACAATACAAATCTTCTATATTATATTTATTATTCTACCATTTGTCACAGGGACTGGAACCGTACCGAAAAGAATCGGTTTTGGAACCGAAACCCTTTGAATTTTGAGAACCGTAACCTCGCAGAAACCCTAATTTAAAAACAGGAACCGTTACTCTTTTGTAAAGCTTTTTTACGATTTATTTCGGTTTTTAATAGATTAAATAGTATATTATAGATGTAATATGTGGTGATAATTAAATAAAAAGTCGGTGATATTTTAAAATTTTAAATACCGAATATTGATACAATAAGTGATAGGTAATTAGTAAATTATATATAACAATTAAAGTATAAACTAGATATAAAAATTAAATAACAATAAGACTAATAAGAGTTATGTTTAATCTTAAATTTACTTAATATTACTTATTTAGTCTTTTCCTTTGACCTAAACAATTAGTAGGATATCTGGTTGAAAATTGATATTGACTTGTCGTAATTGATGCTAATTAACACTACTAATATTTTATGTTTTTTAAAAATCGATAAAACCAAATTTTTTTTACAGAAGTTTAAAATCAAAACAGGAAACGTTTATTTTTTAGGAACCGAAAGAAACCGAAACCCAAATTTTAATTTTTTTAGAAACCTAATCGAAACCGGAACCGTAAAAATTATTAAGGTTCCAGTCCCTGATTTGTCATACAAAATATACTGTAGGATTTACTTGCAAACTATCCCGAAAAAAGATACGAACATGAAACAATAATTTCTATGCAGAGTATCAGTTAACAGAGTATATAAATAGCTTAAAATAAAAATGCAATCAAATCCAATTTTTAAATAAGATATTTTTTTATAACATCACAAAAATGCATATTTTGCATTTAAATCAAATAGGAAATTGACTGTTTTAATTAGGTATATATCAGGGGTGGCCAACTTGCGGCTTGAGCGCCGCACGGGGTGTTAGCCAGTTGCCCCCCACGACTGTCATCAGGATTTTAAAAATATACCAGTTGCCCTCAACCAAATGTACCAGTTGCCCTCACATGTTAATATATACACGATTACAATATATAGCCCGTAAAATAGGGGAGGTAAATATACAAATGTCAATAATACAATAATAATACATAAACAAATTCATATGATTACAAATTATCACATCGAATATGCCACTATTAGTATTATAATTAAATTATTTATTATGAATTTTTGTCTATCATTTTATACTATTTTTTTTTGACAAATTATCACATTGAATATGCCACTATTGGTATTATAATTAAATTATTTATTATGAACTTTTGTCATAATTTATTTATTATTTGTATATTTACCTCCCCTATTTTACGGGCTATATATTGTAATCGTGTATATATTAATATGTGAGGGCAACTGGTACATTCGGTTGGGGGCAACTGGTACATTTAGTTGAGGACAACTGGTATATTTTTCTTTAGGTAGTTCAGGGGGAATTGGTATAAAAAAAGGTACCACTTTTGAGGGCAACTGGTACATGCCCGCCGCATGTGGCTCTCGTCATAGTCAGCTGCGGCTATAGCGTCTTATTACACTTATTTATAAGATTAAAATTTACTTATTATAATATAACAATAATAATATAATATATTATAGTTATATAAATAATATTAAATATATTATTACAATTTTAAAGTTTGGGTTCTTGGTATCATTATATTTAGACATGTTGGCACGTGACTCGCAAAACCATTCATGTTGGCCACTCCTGTTATAGATCAAAACTATTTGAACATTGTTATAAAGTAAGATATAAGTTTAGTAACAAATGGACAATAGTGTTGATTTCTAAATTATATAGGTATAGGTATACTGTTGTTGTTGTGTATAAGTACTTGAATAGGTATTGAAGTATGATTTGAGAATATTGATATTTGATTGACAATATTATAAAATAATGCAAATAATATTTAATAATAATAATAAAAAATATAATCACAACAATAGTAGACAAGAGAAGTTCTTTAAGCGCATTATTCTTAGGTCTATAATGGTAGTAGTCCCACAAACATCCAACATATTTGTAATACGATGTAAATCAAAAAACAAACGCACAACTGATGCAACCAAAATAACCTGGAAACAATAATAAGATATATGTAACTACAAAATAATAGAACATTCGAAAAAAATAACTCCTATATACTTTCGATGTTTTGATAATGCTTTTGATATGTTATTAAAGTCTTCATGTAGAATATGTTTTCTAACACCATAGACTATATTTCGTGTATAGAGCCTCCAATCAAATCCTTCGAAATTGAAGCGAAACGTCTTGCGATCCTCTTGGTTTAGTAACGTCCATAATTTTCGAGTATTACTATTATCAAATTTCCACTCATTCGTAGTAAACATACTAAGCGTATCCGTAATTTTTTCTGTTTTCGCATACATTTTCAACATTCTAAAAGTATGAATATATTTATAATTACAAATCTTCAAAGGTGTTTAGATTTTTGGTAATCCGTGATAGTAAACGATTTAAAATTTGAATAAATAAATAGATAGGTAGTTACTGTAATAAGTCTGACCTAAAAAATAATCACCATGAACTAAGAATTTATAAATCGTGGCCAATTAAAAATCACTATACGAGTATTATAACCGAAAATAAAAATGGATAAACAAAATCATAAATCATTGTTAACGGAAATCCTGATCTTGAACGGTACGGTTATATTATATAGACACATTACTTACTTTGGATTTTTGCCACAAATAAATAATGACAAATCTACAAGCGCAGAAGGTATTCGGTGTAATAAAAATCGCATTGTATTAATGATCCAACGATTTGCTGAAAACACACAACATATATACCACATTGATTGTAACGGAGGTACCTCATAGTAAGTTTCATAAACATATTCAATGAACGTGCCCCAAAGTAATGGTCTGTCGAAACTAGACACGTAATTATAGATTTTTGGTTCATTGTTTTTTTCATCACTATTTTGATATCTACAGCAAATCGAATAAAACAAAAATGATTACGCTGTAAATATATTTCTGAATAAGTAAATATTTTACCTGATGACCGTATCCCACATTATACTAATTAGTGCATTGGCAGAGTAATCAACTGGGACAATATCTGATTTTTTATTCATTGTTATTGGTAATGTTCTTGAAAATCCAACAATTACTGAAGTAACTAAAGCAGCTAATCCTTGCATATTATCAAACCAACCTGGTTCTGGTTCAATTTGCGTGCAACCCACTATAATGTTATATCTTAGTTTAATATCTTTAGTTTTGTTTTTTTATACAAAACATAACTAAACATCTAAATATCACAATATAGCTAATTGTTAAAAAATAATATTAATAAATAAAATTAAACACACAATATTCTTATAAATCCAGAATTATTATCAAACTATAAACATATTGTAATCCTTACTTATTGATGGACGAAATATTGAAATCGGTAATCGGTTATCGTTCGTTAATATCATATTTTCGGTAAGTGCTTTAGTAAAAGTGTATGTATTAGACCAACCTTCCAAAACGCTATTAACCACGAAATATTAAATTAAATATTAGGAAAATAAAAATCATAAGAAATACAATTTTTTACTTGTCAGTATTTTCATCTAGTATGATTAATTGTTTTAATTCTTTGACTGTTATTGGAACGTGATAGAATTCTTCTTTAATTTCATTTCTTGGAAAGTGTGAATAAGCGGTTGATACATACACAAAACCCTTACACAAATAGTACATTATGAATCAAAATTGTAATCCATAATATTAAATATTAATATTAATAATAAAAATGTGGGCTAGTAGATAATTATCTACTGTACAATAGGTAAGCAAAAACTGTATTGATATAAAAATATTTGTATTTCTTTACTTTTTTTTTTAATAATTATTAAAAAATATTGTGAATTTTTTACTTTTAACTCTTAGAAGTACCAAATTGATTCAATTTGCTACAAGATAAGTAGTAATACCATCATTATTGAAAACCATTTTTACAGTCCAATGTTAAAAATTAAGAAAAATATAATTATTATTAATAATTATCATTAATGATCTCTAATATTATATTATATTTTCTATTACCTTAAGGTTATTCATGTCCGTTGCTAGTGCTAATATATTTTCTGTTCCTTGAATATTTATCTGTGTTGCTACCCGAAGAGTTTCATTAAATTTGACTGTAGCAGCACAATGAAAAACAAAATTCACATTTTTTATCAACCAATCACGATTTTCTATTGAAATTCCTAATAAGTGTTCTTCTAAACATCCATCAATTATTTTTATCTTTGTCACAAAGTCGGGGTTTTCAGTTCGAAGGCCATCAAATATCTTAAAACACAGAATAATCAATGATAAAATACCGAATTGTAATATTAATTATTAAAAAGATACTATTATATTGTTAGAAAATATTAAATTAATAAATTGTGCCTATCTATTGCAACCGCGTTATAGAAGTAAAGTACTTAGCTATTATAATTAAGTCAGTTATAGATAATGTTTATTAATTTAATTTTTCAAAAAAATTATTATTTTAAACAAAAAATTACTTACAGATTGTTTAAACATATTTTCCACTCTTTGACTGGCAGTTAAACCACTTTTACCTCTAACGAGAATCGCAATGTTCTTCACATCACATGACCTTAGCAACTTTTCTGTGAGTATTTTCCCAAAAAACCCCGTACATCCGGTAACGAAAGCCGTCCCGTTCTGAAATGTTTCTGTAATACTCATTTAAAATTTTTTTCTTGCTTAATTAAATATAACAATAATAAAATTGTTACACTGCAGTCATGCCTCCACTTTGTTGATGGGTCGGTTCTAAACCTATTAAAACGTGAATCGGTTTTTCTCTTTTATGTATCACCGTTGAATATGGCGATTGTTGGTTTTAAGGAGTCCCCACTATAAAATATGTAAGTGTTCATTACAGAACTTTTTATACGATTATATATATAAATATATTTCTATTGGTTTTTAGAGTAATTTATTTGATTTAAATTAAATATTGTATAAATAAGCACACTATTAATTATAATTTATAAATAGTCATAAAATAGCAGCTATAATATCAGTTTAAGTTGCAAATATGATTTAGTTAAACACTTATAATTTATTGAAATAGTATATTTTGATTGATTTATAGGTTATAACACAACAAAAAAGCTATTATTATACTTAGTGGGGTCAAATACATAAAATATAATATAAATTGAAATAACTTTAGTAGAAATCAGGTGCGTCATTTGGGGTAATGCAGGGCAGTGGCGTATTTACGGGGGGGGGGGTCCCGGGTCTCGACCCCCCCAGAAATTTTTTTTTCAAATATTATATAAATAATATCAATAATAAGTATCATAATTAAATTAACTCGTATGTATTTTATTATAATGTTATAAACTTATACTTAATACTAGGACCCCCCCCACAAAAAAATTGAAAATACGCCACTGATGCAGGGTATGCATATGCATATTGCATTTCTAAAATTTATCAAGATCAAATTTGGCATGACTATATTTTTTTGCGCTGGCAAAAATTATTCCTTTTTTTTTGTAAATTGGTCTCAAGCATCGATCTCCTTGGCCATAAGTTGTAGTAGGTGTTAATGAACACATTTTTGACATATTTAATGTATTTGACCAGGCACTGGCAACCCACGGACCTCGGAACTTTTTGTTGCGGTCCACTAAATATATTTCATGGTGTTTAAAATTTCAATTTTATATCTTAAATTGATAAATAAATAAAATTTAATCATGACTATTATATAACTAATCTCATGAGATAAGCTATGTGCGTGAATGTAATCTAATGATCTATAATGTATATATGGTAATATATAAATAATAAATTATATTTTTTAATAAATTTTGTATATGCGGCCCACAATGAAACACTGAAAAAAGTTATGGCCCGTGTAGGTAATAAGTTTGCTGACCCTTGTATTTGACTATATACAAATTCTGACTTTCTTCATATAGAATATGTTACTGTTATAATAAGTAGACCACTGCGGAAGTTTTCAAATTAATTCTTTAAGCCTGCCATCAGAATTGTATACAATTAAGGCAACATTTGAACTTAGTGGTGGTCAAACGAGGGAGGGGGGTGATTGATTAGGGGAGAATAGATCCCCCATGACTTTTTTCTTTAATATTTTTTAACAATTACATTTATGTATATGGTACTATAAAGTTAATGTATTACATTTTGTTTTAATTTGTTGTCAAAATAACGCTTATGAGCGTAAATTTTTATTATCTAGATTCTAGACTCATTCTAGGAACAAGGCTGTTATTATTATTAATATTAAGTAATTAGTTGTTTATACAAACTATACGGAAATTACCAACTCGGTGATCGTGAATATTCAATTACAACACACTCGTTCATTGATCGGTCCATCGGCCGAAACGTATTAAGTAGACGTTATACCGGCATGTGTTGTCTCTGCCTTACTAATGTGTATATCATAGCCAATTTTCGTTCAGCTGAACACATTTTGTGATGTTAGCTTTAAAATTAGAGTAAATTTAATCATAGATAAATTTACACTTATTTTAAAACTAACGTCACAAAATATGTTCTGCGAACGAAAATTTGCTATGATGTACATTAATAAGACAGAGACAATAACACATACGAGTAGAACGATCTCTTAATACAATAATACGTAGTTATACCATTAAAATTGGCCAATTCATTGATTATTATTATATTAATTGTCACAGTATTTTGTTACACAGACCATAGTGTTTTGGCTTTCGTACTCGTCACTCGTGTCTCGTACAGTCATTCACCTTAGTTTAAAAAAACTGATATTAGGCATAACCATAAATAATATTTTAATGATTAATAGTAGTGCATAATAAAAAATCAGTCATATCCCTTCCCATGACAAAATCATTTTACCGCCACTGTTAGAACTAGAAAACAAGCCTCAATTTAAATTAAAATTAATATTAAATATTGTTTTAAATCTACCATTTGCATTTCCTGAAACAATAAAAATATTGTCTATTATATTAACGTTACCAGTGACAACTTGTATTTATTTTTTTTTGTATTAATAACCGCCCTCGTACTTTTAGGAATCGACTATTCCCTCCCAGATATTTCATAATCTATTTCCACTTCAGATTGGTAATTAACTAATTATATATTACTAAAACTGAAATTTTTACGCTAAACCAATTTTCGACTAAATTGATTGCTTTATTTATTCTGATAGAAGATACATGAGATTCTTTACAAAGAATTTATATTATTTTTTTCTATACGCGATGGTATAATTTTTAAAACAATTTAACTTTTTTTTAAATTTCTTAAATACCTGAGAAATTTACGATTTATTTTTAGTTTTTGTTTTAATTGTTGAAAAAAAAAATTATGTGTCAAATTCTTAATAATGATAAGGAATTATGTTAGAAGCATAGATAAATCTGTTAAACGAATTCACCATCCACAATGTAGAGACGATAAGGTGTCACCACTTCCTTATTACACAATGTAAAAAACGGATGACAAAATTTACGGCAATCCAAGAGTTCGGAAATCTCTTAATAGAATACGCAACTATTCGTCCGGAGGCCTATTTTAAGTTGTAATACGGAAATGTGTTATCAAATATTTTAAAATGTATTTAAATGTGTATATAATGTTTATTTCATGCAAATAAAATAAGTGGAATATATTATTAACCTATTATAGATATAAATCAAACTAGTATATTATTATATCAATCATATTATGTTAAATAGGTATAAATTCAGGGTATTGAACATTAATTTGAATAAATAATAAATACAATTTTTAATATTAGTTTATTTATTTGTTAATACCAGTAACAAAATTAGTTACTAAGCATTTCAGTGACTAGATAATGATTCACAATATTATAATAAAGGTAATAATTTACTTAATGAATTACTTTTTGAATTTCGCTATTTTTCTTTTTTTTTCACAATACTTGCAAAAGTTCAAGTATAAACACAAAAAATATTGAAAAATTTTAATTTTATAAATAAAATACAGTTTCTCACCGTATGTACGAAATCCATGCGAGCGTGACCTTGGTACAAATGTTCGATCGGTCACTCTTGAATTATACCATATTTTTTTTTCTTATAGAAAATGCTATCTCACTATTTAGTTCTTCAAAGTGATGTTTCACATCATCATCAGTGGCTGCCAGACTCGGATCATTCTGATCCATACAATAATAACGTACCTATTTAAATTTTTAATTACATATATAGATATTCAATTTAAATATATGACGCATGCGCTTGATCACTTCATAGTTCATAACAAACCCAGAACAGCCTGCGTGGTAATCTTTGGACTCCAAATAGATATGCTATGCCACAAAACCAGCCTATAGTTTCCCCCATTACGATTGTCAAAATTGTTAAAAAAAAAAATAATAAAAATAACAACAAGATAAATTCTAATGAAAATTAGGCTAACGCTCCTTATCCACATGCTCTCCCCCCTTTCCAGTGAGTCACTATTGCAAAGAAAACGAATTTATTAGTGACACCAAACAGCTATGAAGCTTTAATCGTAAACGACGAAAATCTAAACACCGATAATGACAACATACACATTGACAGCCAGTACGAAACACTTAGTCAGGGGCTATCAAATACCACATATAATGCACCAAAGTCTATTCTCCCTCCGCACATATTTATCAAAGGCGTCCTTTATTACATACGACTACGAAATGGTATCAAACATCTAATAGTTCCAACCAGATTTTCATGTATGTCTTCTACAGCTTACATTATATTTTTAACAGACAACCTGGACAACTACAGGAAATTAACCCCTTAAAAACATTAATATCCAATTTCACACGTATCAACTTCATTCGGAAAAATCCTTAAGAATAGTTGTCAAAAATCTGTATCCAACTACCCCAGTCGAAGATTTAAAATAAAAATAAAATATCTCTATAATTTTATGCTTTTTGTATGAATTTAAAATTATAATATAACTTTTATTTTAATATTTTAGATTCTGAACGGAGTGAAGAATGTATTGCTTTTACGATGATGTGTGTGTTTTTTTTTTTTTTTGTGTCTGACGACAACATTTGGAGCAGTAAGAATGCTCCGATTTTTGACTTCAGCCCCTCTTTGAATAGGAAAATTCATCTAGTTGGTACTTTGGGTGGTCAAAAGTAAACATTTTCAAACAGTTTTCAAAAAAATAGATTTTTTGATTTTGCTGTAACTCAAAAACGAATCATTGTAAATACTTAACATTTTCACCAAATGTTTATATTATGGTTATCTCTTTACAGTTAAATTTTCAAAATATTTTGACCATTTTTAAACTACTTATAGACAATTGAAATTTTCGACTTTTCTAAGTTTTTTTTCTTCAAATGCCAATAAAAATTTTTTGGGTGGTCAGAAAATCTTGAAAATTTAATACAAGGTTTCTTATAAGTTGTTCTTAAAGTAATAAAAAAAAAAAATCCGAAATCGTTAGTCACAATTTTTTTTTATAAGTGCCCCACCCCACCCCCTAATATACAGCAGAGCGATACCCACTTGCCCGCTTTATTTTAAGTTATTCAATATATAAATTAGTAGTTTAATATAAAAAAACGTCAAGAATATTTCATTGGTGACCAAAATAATGTACTGGCTAAAAACAGTCATTCCAGAATGGCCGAAAAGGGAAAGTTTCATTTTGGCCGAAAAGTGTACCGCCCCTGTGTTAATTCTCCAGAGCTCCCTACTAAATGTGCCTTTTGTGTCGGTTCGCATTCAGAAAACAACAAAGGACTAAATACCTCAAATAAAAATGCCAACATCTCAAGCTACATCTCTCAACTATCTCCACTACCTTACACTACAAGCAGTTTAAAAATTCCCTCTCAACTACCGATCAGTGGAAATTCCTCAGCACATTAACGTACGTATGCAGATTGCAGACGCAGCTAGAGGTTATCCTCCCAATAACCATCCTCTCAACCTAACTCTGATAATAGTGTCATCAAGTTTCTTGATGAATTTAAATGGCAGTTGTTATTTTCACGTCGGACATGAAAGTATTTGTTTTCACGTCCTGTCCTGTGATTGGTCGTAATATTGATAACGAAACCCGCGTAATTTTGAATTATTAATTTTATTTAATTTTGTAAAATGAAAACAAAATATTTAATTAGTTATTAATAAAATAATTACGTAACCAGGAGGAGATCCATGGAGGGTCAGAACCATCTGAAATGCTTTTATTCTAAATAGAATCTGAGCTAACTTTTTTAACCGTATGCTGAGATATATCAGTTTCACCAAAATAAGAGTTGGATATAATGGAAATATCAATAAGAAAATTATCATAAATTATAATTGTATATTTATATTATACTTATAAATACAGTTAATATTTGTATATTGTTTATGTTTTTATTGTTTTATTTGCACAATATTTATATTTATTATAATACAATTATTATTACTTTACACTTACATAATTTGCCTATTGAATAACAAAAATAGATTTTTTTTATATATAATATACAATATAACATCATATATATATATATATATGTACGTTATAATAAATTTGATTTTTGTTTAAATAATAAGAATGCTTAAAATTACTTATTATACTTTAATAATTTTAATCTGACCCCTGAAATAATATCGTAGCTAGATCCCTATAATAAAATAACTAAAAGCTATTTTAAAGTGTATACCTTCTGTTATTTTTATTGATTACCTACTAATGTTCTAAACATACTAATTAATTAACGTTTTATAAGTGTTTTTGTTACCTATTGTATAGTGAATATAAAATTGAATATAGATTTAAATATATCAACATTTGTTACAATGTACATAGGATATAGGTATGATTAATTGTAAATTAATTAATAAGTGTTAAAAAAAAACAAATATAGTTATCTTCAAATATCCTAAGACTGAAATACCCATTGAAAATGTATTATTTTTAAAATATATACCTTTCAATTTTATCACCCTCGTTATTTTTTTTTACTAACCTGTTCATAAAATTCTGTCATTAGATTTGTTCTACCTTTTACCATAGAATCCATCAATCTTATTATTGTGTTATAGTGGTTGTAATAAGTCTATTGCCTATCGTGTAGTGAACTAAATAATAAGTATATAATAAAGCAATATGCATTTAAATAATGTATCTACCAATTCTAACAATATCAACATTTCTGACGATGTAGTAAGTATGATTAATTATTTTAAAAATCAAAAATAGTTCTTATATTATGTAGGTATATTTATTAAATGTAGTAACAGATTATAATAAATTAATAAATAATTTTTACAATTTTAATTTTAGCCTCATGCACTAGAATTTAAAATTGACAGTGAGTTTTCTTCACTAGTTGAATTAGAAAACTCTTTAAGTAATTATGAGGCTAAACATTATTGCAATTTTACAAAATCAAACTCAAGGACAATTGAAGGGGCTAAAAAATTATTTATAATATCTCACAATTTTCCTGATTGAAAGATGTAGTAAACAGTAAATATAAATCGGTCAAAATCATATTATAATTAATATAATTATTAATATTAGCCCGTATCGCGTACGCACAGTCCGTTTATCCCAGTGTCTCACTCAACCAAATCATTCAAAATAAAATTAGTAAATACGTTATACGTCGGAGTAGTGACAAGCTACGATAAAACCGGTTTAACTTGCACTACGCAGTACGTACCATCATAATTACGGCAGTTAGAATAAAATTCAAATTTATTAGTATCATTATTCATCTACCGAGAGTTTTATTCTATGCCACCGAAAAACCGTCCAGTGAGCAATCTATAGTATTTATAATCAATGATATTACATTAGAATGTAGTAAATCGAATTATTTACCAATTTACTATTGAATACCGCGGTCATAAGTGTTACGGCAGCAATTGGTATTGGATATACTGCAGCAGTATACTAAGCCGCTTATGGCCGAATTATCGAAGATTAGATAATATAATATACCATGGATGAGTCCAAACACTTACACAAAGTACCTATATTGATACGTTGATTGTGAATATCAAAACAATTGTATGGAAAACGATGAGACTTGCAGCCGGTGTAGAAAAAACAACTTTCGAAAGAAGTAGGTAATATCCGATGAAGCCCATATTGTGTCCTATGATTTAAGTCAGTTAATGGAGCAAGTGAAGTTACAAAATTAAATATATCGAGTTTTCAGGAGCGGTAAGACGAATAATTAATTTAATGCGATAAATTAATAGTATCTTAAATTCTTCGGTAAATATTTTACGTAATCTCGATTTGCAAGAAGTTAAAAAAAATATTGTTAGTGGATATACGAAATCATTAGTGTGGGATTTTTGAAAGTTCCGAAAAACATAAATCCTTCATGAACTGCTCGAAGAGTGCAAATGCCAAATAGTATAGTGAATTGTGACTGATGCAATTTCAGAAGGTTTTTTTTAAATAGTATAAGCATACACAGTTTAAAATATAACAAAGTTAATCGAATAAACAAAATGGTAAGAAAATAAATAAGTAGGTACTTAATAAAAATATATTTGTAATAATAACAAAATTCAATTTGTTTTATTTATGAGTGATGGTGATATTAGGGTTACTAAATGTTTACACGTTAACTAGTAAAAAGATTAAATGTAAAAACCATTTTCTACACAATGACTCTCAACAATTATTAGCACTTACAAGAAATACAATGTATCTATGTTATTTTTGTAAATTTATGATTTGAAATACAATTTTATTTCGTACAACCATAATAAAATCTATTAAATATATTTATAATTAATAATAAAAATATAAAACAAAAAATTCCACTAAGAATCTATTAAAGTATTAAAAAAAAAAAAAAAATGATATAAAAAAAAATTCACAGTTGAAAGTAAACTTTGGTTTTATTTCATCTGATTATAATTTTCTTTCAACTGCTAGGTACCTACCTATTACAAACTTAAAAAAAAATAAGATTTGTAATGGCAGACTTACGGGTAAGTGATCTTGTACTGTTTTAGACATCCTTTTTCATTATAATACTTTGGTAAGCATTTATAATACAATTATAAAATACGCTTTACGGATTATCCGCGGTTTTCTGTGAAACGAACCATGTATACCTCTGTGAAAAAATTTCAATCATAAGTAAAAAGTAGTGTTTTCAACTTGTTTTACTTCGTTAAACAATAAAATATAGCATAATTAATGTTATACGTCATATTATACGTTATATAATATATGAATTTTTAAATAAAATATAAAAAGCGTTCTCATTTAATTTTCTTCAAATACTATACATCAAGATTTAATTATAGGTATATACATTTTTTTTACGTTCACTACGTCATGGTAACATTATCGGTGTTCACAAATCAATAAAATGACTCCTGACCATGAAACATTTACTACCAAAAAAATGTTGACGTTATATTATTTTAGGTAGGAACTTGTTTAAATTGTATTGCAATAAATATAATTGGAGTTAAAATAATACAAATAATATAAACTGTAACTTGTTGTAGTGGTGTCGTACGTATTTTATAAGATGTAGTGAAATGCATAAAAATCAAAAGTAACCACAACGACTTTGATATACTCGGCTATAATGACTACAATAATTTATTTGACTACCTTTTCGCTCAAAAATGATTTTAGTACCTTCATTATTATTTTTATTAAGATGAGTTTCGGGATTTAGATCATTGATAAACCATTGCCTATTCGGAAGATTTTGTTTTATACTAAAATATCTAGTTACTTAAGTTAACTATTTACTTTAATTTTACATTGATACCTGCATATGCGTATATTGTATTTATGCGTATTCAGTGTAGTTACAGCCGTTACAGGTTGATTCTTTTTTATCATTAAACACTTATAGTTTTGTTAAGTATTGACTTTTTTTCATATTTTTTTATATTTTTATTTAATAGTAAAACCAATATCTGGCAACCTATATTTAAAATATACTTCATTAATAAAGCTATTTTTTTCATGAATTTTAACGTACATAATATTATTATTATTACAATAGTGTGTTGAACGTTTAGTTCCACTTTAAAGCACAATATTAATTTGCATGTGACGATGCGAGTAGGTAGGTACCTATACTTCGTAAGTGACATTGCAAATGTGCAGCAAGAGTGAATACTGAAAATATTAATTTTGATATATTATTTTTGTTGTTTATAAAAACGTATTTACCCACAAATATGTTTAAACCAAATAATCAATCTCATAATTTGAAAATGTAATGATGTATGTTTTCAATACTTGAATATTACTGACCCACTATAAAATGAAATACAAAAACTATAATTTGTTTCCAGAAAAAGATTTATGAAAAATATAATTAGGGATCGTTTTAACATATTCAAAAACTCTATAAATAAAGAAATAGTGGACGATCAATTTATATTGAAGTAATTAGGTAATCATGACTATTTTTAAAATCATTAAGTTAAATTTATTGTCGTATTTTATAATTTTATATACTTCATTAGCCTAATTTTATTTATTTTTTTTTGCATGACGCAACTCGTACATGTCGTGAAAAAACTGTGGACGTAACTCGGCCAAAATATTATTAAGGGACGCAATTCGAATGCGCCGCAAAACTTATAGCTTTAAAAAAGGTTGTTACAAGTGCAATAATATGCTCAAAAAATATCTGTATAAGCGCTTAATTGTGTACTAAAAATATTAAAACATGCGGGAAAAATTTTAGTGACAGATTTCTAGACACACCCGATTACCATTCCCAACCGAATTTGTAGTGAACCAATTTTCACTAGACCACCTCGAAGACACCGGAGACGGCTTCTATAACGCCCGAAATCGAGGCACACCAGCAGCTAGTTACTAATATAAATAATTAATATCACTATAATTACTTTTTATTATTAAGAAAAAAATATTTTAAGGCTATGGAAATGAAAAAAAAAAAAATAATAAATATGCAAAAATAATGTTGGCAAAATTAGAAAAAAAGCAAAATAGCACTTGTGTTTCGAAATATACAAAAGTATGTAACATGCAATTTCATATTTAGCTTCTTATTGTTTATCCGAAATAAATTTATAGCTGACTTTAGTATCTCTAAAATCCTTCCTCCTTCCCAGCGAGTCACTATTGTAAAGAAAACGAATTTATTTGTGACACCAAACAGCTATGAAGCTTTAATCGTAAACGACGAAAATCTAAACACCAATAATGATAACATAGTACACATTGACAGCCAGTACGAAACACTTAGTCAGGGGCTATAAATACCACTATATACTCGTAATACACCACAGTTTATTCTTCTTCCACCCATATTTATCAAATGCGTCCTTGATTACATATGACTATGAAATGGTATCAAAGATCTAATAGTTCCAACCAGCTTTTCATGTAAGTCCTCTACAGCCCATCTTAAATTTAAAACAGATAACCCGGACACCGGTCACCATAGAAAAAATTACTAGCCACTCTCCATAACAGTAGAATTGATATTACATTCATTTCTGAAACATACATAATTAATTTATTTTACTTTCAGTACTACGATAGATTGATATAATTTTTATGAAAAATATCACATTTCTTATATTATATATTAACTACCTATTATAATAATATAGCTTTTGTATTTATATCATATATTATATTAACTATATATTTCTATAAACATCATAAAACAGTATAAATACGTTCATAGTAATTATAGATAGATTATTTCTTAAAATAAATAAAAAATGTCATTATGTATAGTAAAATTAATTATAATATTATAATATAAGCATTTAAAAGTTTGAAGTTATCACGGATAAAATTTTTGATTTATTTATTTATTTTAATTAACCTTGTTATTTATCGTTGAAATAAATAATTTTGTACAAATATAAAGTTCTTCAAATGTCTATAAATAATGATTAATAAATAATGATTATGCTTGTATATTTTTTTTTGATTTTTAATTTTAGTATAAGATCTTTCTAATCTTAAACAAAATATTACAACAGTTAATATAATTTAATAAAAGAAATTTATATTTTTTCCAATCAGATATTATTTAGTAAGTATATTATTATTTATTATTGAATGTAAATTGTAATAATAATAAAAAACTAAAAAGTAAAAAATATTAATTGGATAGTCGATGGATTAGAATGTATCGAGTACCAACTTACCTAACCTATAATAATCATGATACACTACTTATCTACTAAATATACCTATTAGAATAAATGCAATGTATAATTGAGGGATTGTTTGTGTGTGTGTGAGTAGTTGGAGTGGTAAATATCAACTAATATTTTAATTTTCATGTGTTTAAAACTTAATATAATATTAAAATCATATTATACTTTTTTAGCACCTATAAATGTAAAAATAAGAGTTCTATTTCAAATTTTAATTCGAATAATTTATTATTAAATAAAATAATTATGTCACTTTTTGTGTAAGTCGAAATATTCTATATTTTGTAAAAAAATAACCAAGGTTCTGCACATAATTTATCACTAAATATACACTGTAGGCTGTTGGTATAAATGAAATTCTTAGTGTTTTCGAATTGAGTGAAAAAAATCATTATCTAATTCAAATTGTGTTGTTTTCATACTCTAATAGAAACAGTTGAGTTCTGTGCATAATTTATCTGTGGCAGAGCTATTTTGTACGAAATGCAATATTTACATTTAATATTAATAATAATACATTTAATATTAAAATAAATACCGGATTTAAGAGAGCTAAAACAGGTCAAAAAAGTATGTAAAAGTAAAACAACCAAAATTCCAGACAAATGTGTGAAAAGTGTGTTTGATGTATTTTAATTTAGAAAACAGATTTTTATTTTTATTCTAGTCTTTTAGGTTTTGATCAATGATATTTGAAAAATAGAACACGTACTTAAGTCTTATCTTATTACTTAATAATGAAATTGAATACCGAAAATTGTTTCGATAGAAACCTAAAAGACTAGGTGACACACTCAAATTTTTTTCCAAAAATAAAATTCATCAACCCCAAGTCTTTTTTTTAGTTGTATAATACTCAAAGAAATAAAACTTTGAACATACCATTAAACTTATCACATACTAAGATTTTAATGTTTCACATTGATTATTAAGTTGTCCCTTTCGGTGATACACGACTGCGGACGGTTCTTATCGGGACGACCTTTTTACTAACACGATTGCGAACGATTATAGTTTATCAGTGGACCCCCGAAAATTACACGATTGCGGACACATGTTGCCAAATTTATAAATTATAAATTATACTTCGATAATGTGGGAATGAGCGTTTTCTGAGTGTATTAAATTTAGTATGCAGTTACAAGTAATTTTTGTTAAATACTGCAATAATAGCTGCAACTTCATTGTATATAGTCGTTGTACCTATATTGTGTTCTTTTATATAGATAGTAGTTTTATGAAACTATGGAAGGCTTTCAAATTATTTTATCAGAAAGTGGTAAAGAGTTAATTTTACACAAAACAAATAATTATCGATTTAGACGACAGCGGAAAGATGGAATTCTAATTATAACTTTTTCACGTACTTTTGTAATATTGTAACCCTTAAATGCATGATTTTTTTAAATTTAAAAAAAAAAATGTTTTTAAACTAATATTGAGGCGTAGAATCTGGAAAAAATAATTTAAAAAATATACAACAATTTTTTTTCACGAAAAACTTATAATTTTAACATGTTACATGTTGTCTCCGTCTTACAAGTGTGTAAATGCAACAATATGCATTTAAGTGAACTTTCATAAAATTGATAATCGTTAGGCCTGGTAGACTGCATCAGACAACTTGGCAACGTTTCATTAAATTTCGACCGCAGTCGTGTCATTTTTTGATTTTTTGGGTACACAATAATACCTTTTGTTATATAGCGATCGTCCGCAATCGTGTTGCAAAAAAGGTAAAGCGTCCGCAATCGTGTTTCACCCGTCCCTTTAACGTAGATATAAAAATGGAGGCAGAAATACGATTGAGAACGGTCATTATCGTCGATACCTTTTTTTAGACCTTTTTGACTATTACGATTGAGAACGCTCAATTTTTATAATTCCACGCTACGTTGCCAAACTTTGCCATCTGAAAATCCAACCATATAATATATGATTACGAAAATAGTGACTTTGGTAATTGGCTAAAAATATTTTTTGGACTCCCATTTCTGCATCATTCAGACGTAGAAGATGATTTTATCCAACTAATGGCGTTATGTTCAAATGAACTACATGGCCATAGATTTGCCGATTACATTTTAAAAACATATGTCGAACCAAATAGTTTACCATCCAACATGGGTGAATATCGACATCCTAGTTAAATTTTTATAACAATATTGACAAGGCTGGCCAAGTTAATTATTTTTTTGTAATTCAGTTAAGTTAATGTGCATAAATAAGAAAAAGTTTTATGGTGTTTTAAAAAAGTTATTTTTTTATACATTAGCGTACTTTATTTCTTACCAACGCAAAACTAAGTTATAATGCTTATACTTCATACGACATACAGTATGTTTATAGTATGTATTTTATAAGTTTTTTTTGTTTCTATACAAAAAAAAAAAAAAACAATAGTAATTGAATTAAGATTATAATAATAATTAATCGTAACTCAGGAAGAAACAGCTTTAAAACTTATTGACATTCAACAGAGCACTATTTAAAGCATTAAAAATAGAACAAGAAAAAATTTCAAAAACAATAATATCATATATTAAATACTTCCAAAATAAGTCTTCCGAAGAACTAATAAAATATTTATCATATTTAGGAAATATATATCAGGGAATTTAAATTAAACTCATTTTTAAATTTTGTATTATAGGTTATTTAACCTACCATAGCCCATAGGTTATAAATTATAATATAATATTGACAATGATTTTTTTATTATTTGACATATTTTGCTAATTTTTGAGTTATATTATTTAATGTTTAATTATTTTATTTTATTTTGACTTGAATAAAGTTCGGCAACGTTGCACATAATTTTGTTCTCAATCGTATTGTTTTTTGGAGTAAGTGGTTATTTCATTGTTCTATTTCGAGCGTTCTTAATCGTATGCTAAAATAGGTCGAACGTTCTCAATCGTATTATAGAATGTACCTATTTACTACCTATGCAAACTAGAAAATGGCAAGGATATGTCAGAAGTGAGTATTTCTGCACCAAAAGGTAAGACATAACCAACTATATCAATTTTAGATTTTTTTAAAAAAAATATTAATATTACTTTATTATCTACAGTTAAAAACTGCTAGATTATAATTATTATTTTACCCGTTCGTCTTACACAATGTACTGCAAGATAAAAGGTTTATTTGCGTATGATCACAAAAAATGCTTACATAATAAATTAAAGTAAAAAAAATTCTAACATAAAACAATAATCTATATTTAGAGTATCAGTTAATAAAGTATATTAATAGCTAAGAACAAAAATACAATAAAAATACATTTTTAATTAATATATTTTTACTACGTCACAAAAATACATATTTTATATTCAAATAAATAGGAAATTTCCTAGGAATCTTAAGTTATATGTAAAAACTATTTAAACTTTGTTATACAATTCGTTTCGACAGTTAGGTTAAATTTATAATTTAGTCACAACGTAATACATATTATACATGTGCTTAGAAAATAAGATATGAATTTAATAACAAATAGACAATAGTCATCACTATATAAATTGTATATAAATAGTTATTGTTTTTTATAGCCACTTGAATAGGTATTGAAATATGATTTGAGAATACTGATTGATAAGATTATAAAATAACGCAAATAATAATAATTATAATAAAAAAAATATATGATAACAACAATAGTTGACGAGGGAAGTTATTTAAACGTATTATTCTTAGGTCTACAATGGTAGTAGTCCCACAAACATCCAACATATTTGTAATACGATGTAAATCAAAAAACAAACGCACAACTGATGCAACCAAAATAACCTGGAAACAATAATAAGATATATGAAACTACAAAATAATAGAACATTCGAAAAAAATAACTCCTATATACTTTCGATGTTTTGATAATGCTTTTGATATGTTATTAAAGTCTTCATGTAGAATATGTTTTCTAACACCATAGACTATATTTCGTGTATAGAGTCTCCAATCAAATCCTTCAAAATTAAAGCAATACATCTTGCGATCATCTTGACTTAGTGACGTCCATAATTTTCGAGTATTACTATTATCAAATTTCCACTCATTCGCAGTAAACACTCTAAGCGTATCCGTCATATTTTCTGTTTTCGCATACATTTTCAACATTCTAAACGTATTAATATATTTATAATAATTAAAAACCTTTAAAAGTGTTAAGAATTTCGGTAATCTGTGATGGTAAATGATTTGAATAAAATTTGAAAATCATACATGTGGAAATCCTAACGTTTAACGCTTATATTATTAGATACATTACTTACTTTGGATTTTTGCCACAAATAAATAATGACAAATCTACAAGCGCAGAAGGTATTCGGTGTAATAAAAATCGCGTTGTATTAATGATCCAACGATTTGCTGAAAACACACAACATATATACCACATTGATTGTAACGGAGGTACCTCATAGTAAGTTTCATAAACATATTCAATGAACGTGCCCCAAAGTAATGGTCTGTCGAAACTAGACACGTAAGTATAGATTTTTGGTTCATTGTTTTTTTCATCACTATTTTGATATCTACAGCAAATCGAATAAAACAAAAATGATTACGCTGTAAATATATTTCTGAATAAGTAAATATTTTACCTGATGACAGTATCCCACATTACACTAATTAGTGCATTGGCAGAGTAATCAACTGGGACAATATCTGCTTTTTTATTCATTGTTATTGGTAATGTTCTTGAAAATCCAACAATTACTGAAGTAACTACAGCAGCTAATCCTTGCTTATTATCAAACCAACCTGGTTCTGGTTCAATTTGCGTGCATCCCACTATAATGTTATATCTTACTTTAATATCTTTAGGTATGCTTTTTATACAAAATATATCTAAACTATAGCTAATAGTTAAAATATAATATTAACTATAGCTATATACCAATAACTTTGTTAAATACTATGACAAAAACAATGGAAAAAATTATAAGCACTCGGCTCATTTGGTTCCTGGAAAAAAATAACATCATAAATAAAGAACAAAGTGGTTTTTGCCGATCGAGATTCACAATATTGACAACCTATACAGTATACACAATTAAATCAGAAATAGACCTAGCTTTTGGAAACAACCAACATTTGGGATGTTAAGCCTTGACATATCTAATTCCTATTACTCAGTATGGAAGCACAGAGTACTAATAATATTAAGTAAAATACTACTAATAATATGTATAATTATACAAACGATTACCTTATTGACCAGCATTTCAAGTAAAAGTATCCAATTCACATTCAATCCCTTTTTTACAACAAAACGGTATTCCTCAAAAATCCTCATTGGCAATAACTATCTTTCTATTAGCAATAAATGACATTGTTGAAACAATAAGGATACCTGTAATTGTCAATTTATTCGCAGATGATTTCACATCGTAATTAGAAGCCAAAACACAAAGACGGTAAAATCTTACCTACAAGAAACCATTGACAGTCTTACAAAGTGGTCTTTCAACACTGGTTTCAATTTTTCCAGTGAGAAATCCCAATATATTTTATTTAAAAAAAAAAAGAAACCAAGAAATACCTCAGTTAAAAATAAATAACAGACATATTCCAACTAAAAATAAAATCCAAATTCACGGCATGATATTCGACTCAAAACTCAGTTGATTACCTCACTTAAAATCCACCAAAACTTCATTAATACAAAAACTCAATATAATAAAAATCATTTCACACACATCTTGTGATGACGACACATACTCACTATTAAAGATCTACAGAGTGTTAATTAGACCCAAAGCTGAATATGGTTCATCTATATTTAGTACGGCCAACCAAAAATACCTAAAAATGTTTGATACAATTCTTAACACGGGATTACGTTTCGCACTAAGGGCTTTCAAATCCAGTTTCATTGAAAGTTTGAGAAACTTAGCTAACGAATTACCACCGGATTCAAGAAGAACATATAACACTCTTCTCTATATAGCCAGATCATTCATAAATATTGAGAACCCTTCAAATAAATATCTAGCCAAAAACATGAAAAAAACTGAAGAATATCACAAAGACTTACAACACCTAGTAAAAACAAAACCCCTGAGCTTCTTTCCGTGGAAAATGTACTTTGATATAAACCTAGAAATCTCTGAATTCAAAAAAGAAAACACCAGTCCTATTATGTACAGAAACATCTTTACGTTGGAATATCTATAATGGCGAAAAACTCCGCCTCCTCCTACAAACTTCCCATTGAATGTTCTATTTACACAGCGGAAGCATTAGCCATATACAAAGCAATACAAAAAATAATCATAAATAAAGAATCCTCGAACTATAAATATTTAATTTTAAATGGTTATCTCAGCAGCTTAATTGGCATAAATAACCTAACAAATCTAACAGATATATCTAAACGTATACACGAAAAAACCTATGAAGTAAGTAAAAAAAGAAAAGAAATAGCTTTTTTATGGATACCAGACCACTGTGTAATTGATGGCAATGAATTGGCAGATCAAGAAGCATTCAAAGTAGCATCATCTACTGACACTCAGATTCTAATTTTAAGTACTTATACAGATGATTCTATTTCATAAATGGAACAATCACTGGGCAAAACAGAACTCCAAATTAAACACAATAAAAAATATTATCCAAGTATGAAGAAACACCGGCATAAATAGGAAATATGAAACTATTGTAAATCGTCTTCGAATTGGGCATACATACGCAACATATAACCACCTCATGGTTATAAAAGACCATCCCATATGTGAAACATGTGGAGTGCAGTTCACTGTCAAACATATAATCATTGATTGTTCCAAGTATGCAGATTCAAGATCCAAACACTTCATTCCATATCAACTTAGTAAAGATCTACAACCAGACTTCCAATCAAATATTGTAATGTAATACTATAACTAATAGCCTTATAGCCAATGTTTCATTTTGTTCAATAAAAAAAAAAATAATAAAAATATTAACAAATAAAATTAAACATAAAATTCTTATAAGTATAATATATTCAAACTATAAACATGAAATCTTTACCAATTGATGGACGAAATATTGAAATCGGTAATTGGTTTTTATCCGTTAATATCATATTTTCGGCGAGTGCTTTAGTAAAAGTGTATGTATTTGGCCAATCTTCCAAAACGCTATTTACCATGTAAATGTTTAAATTAAATACTAGGAAAATAAAAATAATAAGATATGAAAAATATAATTTTTTACTTGTCAACATTTTCATCTTGTATAATTAATTGTTTTAATTCTTTGACTGTTATTGGTACGTGATAGAATTCTTCTTTAATTTCATTTCTTGGACATTGTGAATAAGCGGTTGATACATACACAAAACCCTAATACAAATAGTACATTATGAATCAAAATTGTAATCCATCATATTAAATATTAATATTAATTATAAAAATATAGGCTAATTGATAATTATCTACTGTAAGTATAGGTAGGTAAGCAAGTGGGTACCGCTTTGATGTACATTAAATGTTGAGTAGGTTACAGTAATTGTTGTGTTACATTTGACTACAATATTATAAACGAAAAAGGACTGCCAGTGTATAAAAGGAAATATTTGATGATATGTTTTTGATGTGCTATAAAAGTTATGTACAGTAGATTTTAAACGCCTTGTAAAATTATTAAGTATTTACGGTTATCGGTTATTTGTATTCAAGTTGGATAAAAAAAATAAAATTGGTTTTATCAAACTGGATTTACACAAACATTTTTGTATTTCTTATTATTTTTTTTTTTAATGACTATTGAATATACTATGCATTTTTTACTTTTAACTCTTTAAAGTATAAATTGATTCAATTTGCTACATTTCTACAAGATAAGCACTACCTACCATCATAGTGATGATATATATCATTAGGGCTAGGGACTTATAGGAGTTCGCATATTTTTCAATAATCATTCTAAACATAGCTAAGTGATATAAAAATGTGTTTCATTGTACTAGGAGTTTAAAAAAATCATTTTTATTTTGCATATGTTGCATATTCAGCGGTTTTTTTTCCCTATAAGAGCATATTTTGCTATATTTCTATTTTAAGAGCATATTTCACATATTTTATTAAAATTAAAACAATACTCGGCAGGAACAGGAAATAATATTTTATACATACTTAGGTACTATACAACATTTAATATGAATTTTCTAGAAATTGGAAAAAATAGATAAAAATAAATATAAATTTTTTTTTTTTTTTTTTAAAGGCAAGCATAAAGAAGAAATGAAAATATAAGTGTACCTTTATAAATTTGTAATTTCTTTGCGTTTTTTTACGAAAAATAAAAAATTTTTAGAGCATATTTAAGAGCATATTTTAGCATTTTTACATATTTTAATAGCATATATGAACATTTTTAAGAGCATAAATGCATGCATATTTTAAAGTTTTTTAGGGCATGAAGTCCCTAGCCCTATATATCATTATTGAAACCATTTTTACAGCCCAATGGCAAAAATTAAGAAAAAAAAAATAACTATCATTAATGTTGTATAATATTTTATTATTTTTTATATTATTTTTAAATTACCTTAAGGTTATTCATGTCCGTTGCTAGTGCTAATATATTTTCTGTTCCTTGAATATTTATCTGTGTTGCTACACGAAGAGTTTCATTAAATTTGA
Organism: Schizaphis graminum; assembly: GCA_020882235.1. Classification (NCBI taxonomy): domain Eukaryota; kingdom Metazoa; phylum Arthropoda; class Insecta; order Hemiptera; family Aphididae; genus Schizaphis; species Schizaphis graminum. The sequence goes on from CM037032.1 coordinate 94,803,668, forward strand.
CTGTAGCAGCACAATGAAAAACAAAATTCACATTTTTTATCAACCAATCACGATTTTTTGTTGAAATTCCTAATAAGTGTTCTTCTAAATATCCATCAATTATTTTTATCTTGGTCATAAAGTCGGGTTTTTCAGTTCTAAGGACGTCAAATATCTTAAAACACAGTATAATCAATGATAAAATATCGTCTTGTAATATTAGTTATTTAAAAAATGCTATTATATTGTTAAAAAATATTATGTTAATCAAAATAAAATACGTGTAATTGATATACCTACTGTCAATACGAATTGTTTTAATATAACATTTAGGTTTTATTAGAAATCAAGAAACAAATAGGTATGCAATTACAGTAGATTATTACTATGCCGAACGTCGCTATCTCGAATTTTTTATCATCTCGAACTACATTAAAATCCCCTTGAAACTATCATTACACTTAATAGCGTTTTTTTCTCGATAACTCAAAATAAAATTAATCGTTTCTCGTTATCTCGAGTACATAAATAATACTTTTATTACGGTAAGAACAAAAAATTGAGCAGTACGTGCAGTATAGTGATTGTAAATTCACGCGTTGGTAGTCAATATTTGTAGTCATTCGTACAATATAGTGAAATGGAAAATTCTTTATTCTTTATTGTATTTAATTTATATGTATGCAGTATTAGCTAGTATTTTAAGTATTCAAATGATTTACCAATTTTTTTAAAAATTTTTTTTAAGAATTTTAGTAAGACTCGATATCACGAATTTTTTGGTAGGTATCTCGAACTATTTCCTGTTTCCCTCGAGGTTCGACATAACGAGAATCTACTGTATTATTGTATTAAATTAAAAATACTTTTGAACGAAATAATTTGCGTCTATCTTTCGTAACTGCTATGTACTATGGTATTAAATTCGATATTGACAAAGTACTTACCTATTATAATTAATAGTCAGTAATAGATAATGTTAATTAATTTAATTTTTCAAAAAAATTATTATTAAAAACAAAAAATAACTTACAGATTGTTTAAAGATATTTTCCGCTCTTTGACTGGCAGTTAATCTACTTTTACCTCTAACGAGAATCGCAATGTTCTTCACATCACATGTCCTTAGCAATTTTTCTGTGAGTATTTTCCCCAAAAACCCCGTACATCCGGTAACGAAAACCGTCCCGTTCTGAAACGTTTCTGTTATACTCATTTAATTTTTTTTTCTAGTTTAATTATATACAAAAATAATATAATCGTTATACTACAATCACGTCTTCACTCTGTTGATAGATCGGTTCTAAACTTATTAAAATATGAATCGATTTTTATCTTTTATCTATCGTTGTTGAAAATAGTGATTGTTAGTTCTTACGAGTCCCCACTATAAAATATATCATTTCTACTATTTTGATTGGAGGTCAATACAGATTCTATAAATGTATTTTTTCTTTCATAGCAATTTATCTAATCATATAAATATTACTATTGATTTCTGTGGTAATTTATTTTATTTTAATTAGTAACACACTATTAACTATAATTTATAAATGGTCATAACATTGCAACAATAATATTAGTTCAAGTTTAAATTACGAATATGATTTAATTAAAAAATTATAATTAAATTAGTATCTATTTTGATTGAAAAAAACTTGTGATACTTTTGAAATACCGGCTAAATTAAATCAGGAATTACATATAGTGTTTACTCATTGAAATTTAGTGATAGCAGTTATAATTTATGCTAAGTAATTTTTGTTTTTTCAAAACATAGTACTATATTTTGTAGGTAAAAGTTTTGGATATTTATTAATATATATGCATAGATATTATTACTATGTTGAAAATCTAGTTTGAGTTTAGATTGGTAATTAACTAATTATATATTATATGGTAATTAATTAATTTAATATTATATATAATAATATTTTTTTTTTAGTTTTGTTTTAATTGTTAAAAAAAATTATGGGTCAAATTTCTAAAAATTGATTATAGTATTTCAAATGAGATATCATTATATCTATATTAATTTATTATTAATACATTTAATAATATATTTTGTATGTATTTGAAGTTCAAATTTTACAAAATTTGTCAAAATCACAATAATTAACTATGATACAAGTATTTTGTTGTACACACTTATGAAACCTTTAATTTTTATACCCAAGGTTTTAAATTGTAATGCAATGTTCTTTTTTAATAGTCCTAGTAGGAACTAAAATATTTAAGAAATACATAAATACAATTATTTAAAATTTGAACAAAATCACTTAGATTAACGTTGAATAACGATGTCAATTATTTTTTTTATTAATAAAAAACATTAATCACGTGGACTTATAAAACATTTAAATATATTATATAATCATGGTTTTTGTTATGATATTTTTGATTTATTTAAGATAAACTCTATTTATACTATAAACCTATTTTTACTGTCTTACGATATTTAAAAAATATATTATTACATTTTGAGTTTTAGAAGTTAATATATTATGGTATAGATAAACTTTATAATAACTATATACTTATAATAAACGAAATATTTTCAAAAAATTATATTAATCCACTGTTATACCAAAAGTAAAATAAATTACTTAAATAAAAAATTATATATATATATATATATATATACGATTTACTGTGTTATACATAATTAAATTCAAATTTAACATGCCCATAATAGTGATTCACTCTATAACGAAAGTACAGTCGAGCCCTATCTATTTGTCTACTTTTTAAACCTTATAAATATAACTATTTCTAATAATATTGATGTATTGATGTTTTATTTTTCTGTTCTAATTTTTTTGTATTATTAATGATTTTCTAATTACATTTAAACAAGTATTATAAGCATTAAGACTATATCTGTTAATATATGTTTTCAATGGTAAAATTATTTTAAATAAAAGTTATTATTATTGATAACAGTTATACTAGCTCCCTATAATACGTCTGTGAAGAATTATGCAATTTAAAATGTAAATTAACTACATAACATTTTTGAGTAAAATTAAATTAATTTATAAAAAAATTACTATGAGAAATAGTTTTATATGGCCACAAAACCATATTTTTCATTTACATGTAAAAAATAAATAATAAAAACTAATAGAGAAATATAAATCAAATGTGTATAATCTTATATTATTAATAACTTTATTTCTATATGGGTCTAAAGGTTCGACGGTATCTCCATCAATTATGTAACGTAGTTGTGTTATTTTGATAAAAATAACAATTTCGATAGAATTTTAAAGTTACGAGTGTGTCTTTTTTGTTTGTCGATTATTTTTATATTGTGTACTTACTACTTAGTATATATAATATATATATATATACAGGGTGATTCTTTTAAGTGGGTACACTAATATTATCTCGAAAAGTATTCATGTTTTTGAAAATATTTTTTTACATAGTTTCAAATTCTTAAAAAAACAACGTTTTTATTAAAAAATTATATTTTTAAATATTTTTTATCCTTATAATTTTTTAAGTTTTTTACTTTTTTGAATGACAACATAGATTTTTAATTTCATATTCCAAATCAGAATAATTTTCTTAGTATTTTGAAACAAAAAATTCGAATTTAGTGTGAGTAGCTTATGAGTTATACTTATTTAAAGTTTAGACAAGCGGAGTAGTGGACAAACATTTTGCGGGGTAACCCCGTACCACTCCACTCCGCTTGTCTAAACTTTAAATACGTATAACTCATAAACTACTAGCCCTAAATTCAATTTTTATGTATCAAAATACTCAAAAAATTATTTTGCTTAGGAATATGAAATTATAATTCTATGTTGTCATTCAAAAAAGTAAAAAACTTAAAAAATTATAATGATAAAAAATATTTAAATATATAATTTTTTAATAAAAACGTTGCTTTTTTAACAATTTTGAACTATGTAAAAAAATATTTTCAAAAACATGAATACTTTTCGAGATAATTAGTGTACCCACTTAAAAGAATCACTCTGTATATATATATATGTCGCATCCATTTCACATTCTGTCCTGTTTCATGAAATAGATAGAAATTTCATCCAGTCTACGAAACAGAACTTCTTTTTTTTACAAATCCCATAATTACACCATGTGGATAACTTTTTACGAAACGAACACAGATTTTTAGTAGTACATACATTGTTCCGTAATCTGTACATACACATGACGAAACTAATAACACGTGTATAATTTGTATTAATAGAAACAACTTGTTGTAATAACCTGTTATAATAATTATAATAATTAAGCATTACAGAAACTTTAGATAAGTTTACATTGTAAATTATTATCAATAAAAAATAGATGAAATTAATAATAGCGATAGAAATCAACTTTGCTATTGTTATTATGTGTAATTTATGCAAAAATAATGAAAACATCATTGAATCGAGACAACATAGATTAAAAGACTTACAAAAAGCCGCAAAAAAAATGTTAAAAATAAAAACATATTACATATTTTACTTAAAATTATTATAGAATAGGTAATATGAGTTCCATTCAGGGCTTGGAACTTTTATGATTTTTTTCGTTTTCGGTTCCGGTTCTTAAAATTACAGAATTTAGGTTTCGATTCTTTTCCGGTAAATATCGGTATTTATAGGTATATTTTTTTCAAAAAGAAAAAAAATGATTATCAACATCATCAACATCGTACATAATATTATCTTAAATTATGGCTTTTTTAATGGGTTAGATATGTATATTTCATATTTTGTTTTAAAAACGTCATAAAAGTTTTTAAAAAATAGGGATTGTTGAAGTTAAACAATAAATAATAAAAAATAACGTTATTTAATCCGTATTTTATGATTAGATATCTTATAATAAGAATAATTAAACATTAAGAGGAAGTAGGACGTCGTTATGCCGCCGTATTACAAACGTATGACATTGCAAATTTGAATTCAGCAGAATTAATTTTATGTTGTTAACTATATTATTATATATATACAGGGTGTATCAGATAGAACTGACTAAAAAAAAAAAATTATGCTAATTAAACTTACAACAAAAATTGTGAAAATTATATAATTAATAACTAATTTAAGAAATATACTCATTTCAGGAAATTTCCAAAAATAATATTTTGAAAGAAGTTATAACGCTTATTGATTTAGATAAATATTTTTACCATCAAAATTTTTCTTTTAATTAAATTTACAAATTGGTTATTTTGAATTTTTCCAATAAAAATTTATTCAAATTTTATTTTTTTATTTTTTCTATTAAAAAATAATTTTTTTTTTTATATTGTACATGTAGCGCTAGGGTCTATAAATGATAAATAAAAAAAAATAAAAAAAATTGATTAGAAAAAAAGCGGGTAAGTGGGTATCGCTCTGCTATATATTAGGGGGTGGGGTGGACCTCAGACTATGGTAGGTTAAATTTGAATGCAATGATAGCCTAGGTATCATTGTATACGAAAAACGATTCTGAACGAAGATGATTTGTCAGTTTAGGATATATTATATTTAAATATTGTCATATATTCTATTTTGAAACAAATAGTATAGCTTTTATATGTTACTATGGTTACTTTATAGTATCTGTTTTTTAATAATCAAAAAATCGATTTTGTTGAAAAGTGGTTTTTCGTAAAATTGTCATTTTTTTTTGTTTTTCTCGATTTTTTTGAAAACTATTTGAAAATTTTACTTTTGACCCCCCCCCCCCCCAAAGTACCAACTAAATTAATTTTCCTATTCAAAGAGGGGCTGAAGTCAAAAATCGGAGCATTATTACTGCTCCAAATGTTGTCGTCAGACACAAAAAAAAAAAAAACACACATCAATACATTCATCACTTCGTTCAGAATCTAAAAAGTTATTCCAAAAGTCAGTTCTATCGGTTACACCCTGTATATATATATAATTTAACAAATATTGAGTTGTTTAGCCTATTATTATAATGATGAGTATCATTCGACCATTTACTATAAATTTGTTTATTTTATTTAAGATTTTTTTTAACAATTATTTATGAATGCACAAACAATATTTTCCCCACTCTTCTAGATTTTAGTAAGGAATTAAACTGAATACAAATATCGCCCATAATACAATCAAGTAACAATTTTCACTTCACAATTAACTTTCTCACTGCATAAAATGTATTTCACTGCATACTAAAAAAAAATCCTGTTTTATTTTAATATATTGCTTATATTGTTTTAGATTCTGAACGGAGTGAAGAATGTATTGCTTTTACAATGATGTGTTTTTTTTTTTTGTGTCTGACGACAACATTTGGAACAGTAATAATACTCCGATTTTTGACTTCAGTCCCTCATTGAATAGGAAAATTCATCTAGTTCAGTGGTGGGCAAACTTTTTTAATAGGGGGCCACAAAGTTTAGGAAATTCTAGAGGAGGGCCATAATTATAGAAAAAATGCATTTTGGGTTAAAGCTTTGAATCATATCATATTATATTATAAAAACATGACACTTTTATACTATACAGGCCATATACTATTCATGTCGATGGACCCTCGGCGGGCCGGATTAAATACTTTCGCGGGCCGGAGTTGGCCCGCGGGCCGTACTTTGCCCATCACTGATCTAGTTGGTACTTTGGGGGGGGGGGGGGGGTCAAAAGTAAAATTTTCAAATAGTTTTCAAAAAAATCGATTTTTTGATTTTGCTGTAACTCAAAAACGAATTATTGTAAATATTTGAAATTTTCACCAAATGTTTATATTATGGTTATCTCTTTACAGTTAAATTTTCAAAATATTTTGACCATTTTTAAGCTACTTATAGACAATTGAAATTTTCGACTTTTCTAAGTTTTTTTTCTTCAAATGCTGATAAAAATTTTTTGGGTGGCCAGAAAATCTTGAAAATTTAATACAAGGTTTCTTATAAGTTGTTCTTAAAGTGATAAAAAAAAATCCGAAATCGTTAGTCACAATTTTTTTTTATAAGTGCTTAAAGTTCGAATTTATACGAAATATTTCAAAATTTAAATTAAATTTCATACTCTCATTATGCGTATGTTGCCAAATACTTTTTTTATTAATAAACAGATACTATAAAGTAACTATAATAACATATGGTAACTATACTATTTGTTTCAAAATAGAATATATGACAATATTCAAATATAATATATCATAAATTGACAAATCATCTTCGTTCAGAATCGTTTTTCGTATACAATGATACCTATCATTGCATTCAAATTTAACCTACCATAGTCTGAGGTCCATCCCACCCCCTAATATACAGCAGAGCGATACCCACTTTCCCGCTTTTTGTTTGGTTAACATTGCAATTTATTAATTTAATTACCTATTTTTAAAATTATATATTTATATAGACTTCAAAATATTTTAGTGTTATTAATATTTATCAGCTCTTTAGTTGATTTAGCCCATTTAGTCGTTAAATCACCAAAGACGATTTTTGATACCTTAAGTGTTAACACATGTTTTAAATGCATAATGTTTTGTCCAAAATGAATATAAAAGAATTATTTTCAAATAATATTTACCATAATTATGATTCCATTACCTTAGTTATTTAAATGGCACTTAATTATAATTGTTTTTTGAATTATAATATTATACAGACTTTAAATATTTATTTTTATATGAGTAGGTATACCAAACAATTTTCTTTTGCAATTTTTTGAAGCAATATATGTTTCATTCTTAGGTTTTAATAAAATAAATTATTGTTTAGTGGGTAATTAACGTCGCTCCTTTTTGAAAGTTGCCACAGAATAATAAAGTATATAATATATATGAATATACTATTTTCTGACTCTTAGGTTTTAAAATTGTGCATCGAACACACCTTTTCCTTGTTTCTTAAAAAAATGATACACAAATAAATATTTTTTGTTTGTTTATTAAATATAACTGAATGTGTACAAATATGGCATTATTATATATTTTTTTCATATTTATACGCATTACAAATACCGGTGATTCAAAAGTTTATTGTCTTCTTGAAAAAATAATTGAAAATTGAGTTCATCAACAACAAAATTCGATACCTCACATTAGTTTTATCCATTTTATAAGTACTGCATTTTCGGTTCTTGCTGTTGTGGGATGATAAAATGATGGTACATTTAAGTAATTACGGTTGAAGTATCAATGGGTGCCTGAAGAAATACATTTCTGTTTAAAAATGACGACAAATTGACAAATAATTATCCTGCATAATCTATGACCCGTGGTATCAAAATAATTAAAATAATAATAATAGAAATACATAAATCATAATAATATTATATGTATGTGTATTATTCTGCAGCTTGTAAATGGTATATTACGAATGACAAATAAATTGTATAACATTTTGTTTCGAAAATCATCGTGTGTGGCAATACGATGATTTATATTTAAAAAAAAAGAGTATAAATAATTATAATAATATTTTTATCTGTACACAAAACACTTAAGAATTACAATCTTATGATAATAAAAATAATAGTAATAATAGTAATAATGTATTCGAAAAACGAACGTATTAATAATGCAACGATGATATAATATCGTATACAAATATTATTTAAATAAATATATATTTTTAACATGAAAAAAAATGTAAATAGTTATTATTTAACATATAAATAATAATAATATGTAAATTAATATAAATTCGAGACAAACGGTAACCAAAAACGCGTTCACCGTTCGGCGTGAGTGTGACCAGTAGGTGCTGGAGTATGATCGGATATAGATCGCGTTGGTGTTTGAGTTCCTTCAAAGCCCGTGAACATAGTCTGTATCTTAGAGTTTGGTCAGGTCTTTGGTTTTCGTTTTATGATTGCGATCAGCATCACCATCGCCATCCGAATCAACTACGTTCGAGGAGTCCACGACGTTCTTCCGGTTCAGCAGATAGTCCAAGTCTTGCGATATTCGGTCAAGAACGTCGTCGTCGTCACTATCACCACCAGAGCCACCTGACTGTTCGGGTGCCGCCGACAACGATTTGTCGGTCGCTCCGGACATGAATAACATATGGGGCTGTCGGCATGGTTCCACGTCCACACTGCACACAACGATTGTCGGGGAGTCATCCGCAGTGGTGGCATGCTGTTTGACCAGGCCGACTTCAACACACACGTGCGTAGCCAACATGTCAGGTGGTGGTTGTACCACGCACCGGATAGAAGTGTCGCTTCCGGCTGGCAGTGGCGGCATTGAAGTCGGTTGCGAAGCATCCACGAAGTCCACCGGCTGCCAGTCGTCTATGATATCTGCAGAATCGGTAACCGTCGTTTCCAATAATGGTGACCGACTGTTGTTTCGGTACGAACAACAACTTTTGTCACCATTTCCACAGTAACCACCACAACCACTGTCAGTGTCGTGACCATCGGATGACTTTTCGTGACACCCTGCATTATAAACGAAAAACACGATCGATACAATTTTATACAAAAATACATAAGTAAATCGTCGTCAAATAAAAGTTAATGTAACAATAATATATATAGCCGTAAAACACCTGTAACTAACCTATAATGTTGTTTATAAATGCATATTATAACACATAGACCAGTAAATTGCAAAAAAATAGAACATAAAATGACTTAAAAACTGATATCCAAGAAAACAATTGGTTTTTAGAAGTTGTGAAATATAATATGTACAATGTTCTTAAATAATATTTTAACTATATTTATATTGATTATACAAAAGTTTTAGAAAAATTTTAGCAGTACCTATAGGAATTAATATACTCTGGCTAGTGGTTTAGTTAAACTCCTAATGATTAAGAAAAACAAAGTTCCTGGCCTGAAGTTATGAAAAAAAATACGCTTGATATTAAATATTAGGTATGTTAAATAAACGAGATCAGGAATATTGAAAAAAAAATGATCCTAACAGTCCAAAGCTGTGTAAGACAACTGACAAGGTTAGAAATGCATAAATGCATAATATATTGTTCAATTTAATACATTAGAAAGTAATAAACAGTATTAAATTCTATTTAGACCGAATTATATTTAATAGGTCTAAAAGTAAGAACCATTTACCGATGTTTCCATTTTCTTATAATCTAATTCTTCTCATTCTCCCAGAAAAATACTTACAAGCAGCTGTAAATTAAATTAAGTGGTAACTCAGAACGAGGTACATCGTCCAAATAATTCAAGAGGTAGTAGTTACGAAAAAGTTTTCAAGATAGGAAAAATAGAAAGGTAGTTTAAGGAAATATTTTTTTATATTTTTTTTATAGTTAAATTTATTATACATACATTTTCGAATTAAAAAATAATAACGATCTTCATATGAAAATTAAATATGACAATTTAAAAATAAATTACATTGTCCATTACTTGAATTGCAAGGGGTGGCGTAAAAAAACAGCCAACAGGGACTAGACCTTTAAACTATTTCAATCATAAAATATGTCATACTGATATATATGTCGTAGGCCATATGAAAAATTAGTTTTTTTTGTTAAAAGACTAGGCTCTTTGCAATGAGGTAGCCCGTTTGCAAACTACTTATTATTTTTCCAAACAGCCTGCTGTTTTCCAGGCTCATTGCATACAGACTAACAGCTGTTAGGCCTTTTAAAAACTACTTACTACTTTTTCAAACAGCCTGCTGTTTTTCAGGCTCATTACAAACATACTAACAGTAGTTAGGCCTTTTAAGAACTACAATCATTTTATGGTAAAAACCATTTTAATTATTTTATTTTAAAGGTTATTGATAATAACACAGTACAATATATGTATAACATTTAACATTATTATTTATTACTTATTAATTTTGTACAGTCGTTGACCGTTGAATTATTATAATTATTATTATTAATATTATTTTAAATTACTAAGAAAAAAAAAAAAAAAACTGCAAAGTATTAAATTAAATTGAAATATTACAAAATATATTACATTACTATATTAAGTATTATATAAAGGTATTATAAATAATAATGTTACATGTTACATATATTGTACTGTGTTTATTATCAATAACCCTTAAAATAAAATAATTAAAATGGTTTTTACCATAAAATGATTGTAGTTCTTAAAAGGCCTAACTGCTGTTAGTATGTTTGTAATGAGCCTGAAAAACAGCAGGCTGTTTGGAAAAATAATAAGTAATTCGCAAACGGGCTACCTCATTGCAAAGAGCCTAGTTTTTTTGCAAAAAAACTAATTTTCCATATGGCCTACGACATATATATATATATATAAATATATTTAGAATTATTAGAAGTACCTATAATATTATAAGAGGTGTAAAAATCAATGAAGAAAATGTTTCAACAAAATTGTGCATGTAAAGCGGACAACGGAAACAAATTGTACAAAAAAGTATTCAAATTATATTATATATATTATATTATTATGTTGTAGAGTATATAATGTGTATAATATAGACTGAAGTAAAGGGTTTTACAATAATACAGTACCAACCAATCAGCGTATTAACGATATAGTTCTATCATATTTTGATCATCAATATAATTTATTAGCACAATAGCTATCAATAATGTGTTATCTTTCAAAGTTATAAACATATTATGTATATGTTAAGGTAAAGTTAGATTATATAACTTATATTTACTATAGTATAGGTACTAAATAATAAATAAGTTTTGTAAAAAAAAAAAAAAAATGATTTGCAATATTTCTCAAAGATTACGTAAATGTATTTTGAAATATAAAACATACCTATCAATATGCTATCTATTTAAAAATAAAATAAATTTAACATTTAAAAAAAAAATACAATCAATTATTAAATCAAATTAAAAATATTTAAAGTTTGTATTAAATATATAATTTTAAATTTTGTGTATTTTTACTATGAAAAATGTTTGCAATAATATATCATTCGTCGATTAATTATAAACTTGAATTGTGATATATTTCCGATATCATTTATAGTATTATCAATCTGTAGTTGAATAATATTAAAATAATAATTAAAAAAAATAAAAATTAAATGGTGTCTTATTGAAGAATACATTTGTTGTTCTTATTTAATTTATCACATTAATCTAAAAAACATTTAAAAAAACTGATTAATTTTAATTGTTCGAAATGTCTTTTAAAATGTATTAATTATAGGTAAGCTTTGAGTGATCTACGAAAAAACACAGAATTATATCAATTATGTTAATTAATACTATTATATAAAATAATAAATAGAATATAAAAAATAATGCATCTATTTATATTTTATTAACAAACAATAAATAAAATATAATTAAAATGATTTTATCTATAGAAACTATTTTAATTAAATTATTCATTTTTTTAAATTAAATAAAAATAATAAAGAAAAAAATTAAACAAGACTCGGAAATAAAATATGTAATAATATATTTTCGCATACAATTAAATATTTAATTCATTTTTTACTAAAATTTATTATTATCTTGGATCATCTTGGTTAAGTCAAACCTATAAATCATTACTATGTCTTCTTTAGTATACAAACAGCCCTCATGTATAGTTGATCTATTACTTACATAATACCTATAAATTAACATCGAATTACCATCAATGGTTCTTCCTTCACGTTTACAAATTACGGTATATAATTGTTCCTTTTTAAACTTGTTGTATTGAATATTAACATATTGTATAATTATTTAATTGTAAAATTAAACACTAGAAGTAAAATGTATTTATTGTTTATGTTTATGTTTGATTTGATTTTTTTTTTTTTACTCAATACAATTCAAAATGTGATTATGACTTTACGTTTTAAACATAAAATCGTATTTGAAAAATCTACAGTAGTAATATTTATTATCTATGTTATATTGTGGTTAGTGAATTTGATAAATTGTTTATAATCTTTTATATGCATACAGGTATTAAATGACCTACATATTGTGTTTATTATTTTACCTGTAATTAAGTCATGACGAAAGGTCACAGACTTTTTTGGCTCGGTATTATTATCGAGTTTTTTTAACGAGCTAGTAAGATTGCTGACAATCGATACTGGTTTTTCTTGTGTGATAAAATACTCTTGTGGATTATCTGTTATTTCCAGTATATCACTTTTAATTGATTGTTTTATCTCGTAATCTATAGTGTTTTTAGAAAAATCTGAAATTAAAAAAATTTTATTAGACGAAATAATTCAATGTTATTAGTGTTATCAATATACAAATTAATTTTATCATAAGCTATTTATTTAATTGTTAATATTTTATTTTTATCATGTTATATATTACAGATGTATTACTTAAATGGCGTTTGTTTAATTTTTATTACGGTAATACTTGTACACATCACAGTTGATGATTTATTCAATAGACATACAATACACGTTATTAAATATTGTAATTATTAATATGTAGATATTTATATGTAATTATATATTAAATGTACTCCTGTAATGTAATTGGGCTCTGCTCGTAATGTTTTGAAAATAAAATAAAATAAAAATAAATATAAACCCATTTTTTGTGTGACGTAATAATATATTTAAATTTATCATAATACACACAATGAGATGATTTCAAAGTTTAATATTCACATATAAAATTTTCGAATTATTATTTATTTTACTCAAAAATATTTTATTAAAATTGTCTAATATTAAATGGAAAAAAAATATTATAAATATTAGTACTGTCTATCATAAAAAAAAAAAAACATGTGAATTATTTATACAAATTGACCATGCATTTTCACGCCACGACAATAAGTAAGATCAATCAAGTAGTATCAACAGTTTTTAACGAATTATGTACCGGAAAATAAGTTTACTAAATAGGTACTACTTATCGTTTAAATGATATATATTTTTCTCTTCAATCTGTGTTAGTAATCAATATTAATTTGTACTTACGATTTAATGGACTTCCGGCAGAATCTGAATGGTTATCATCGAATGATTGTTGCGGCGATGATTTTGATCGGTAAACGGTTCTCAAGTCAAATGGATCTTCCGAATGCAACACGTAGCAATACAATACGACGAAACCCTAAATTACGGAACACGTGGTTAGGTAATAATGTATCATAAAATAAATATATTATATAATAAAAACTATTTTTTTTTATGTTTATTTTCACTTTATTGATTTAATGGTTATAGGTAAACAACTAGTTCATAAACGTAAATATTTTGCATTATAAGACAAACATACAACGCTATCTGCCAGTGAATTTACGCAGATTTACAACGAACGATTAATTTCTTAGATAGAGTACACTTACTTGTATGGCACACGATGAACTGAAAAAATACTTGGTAAAATCTCCCATGTAGATTATGTTTAGAATACTGGAAACGGTTGTCACGATGACGGTTAACAGGATAGCTACTGATCTGATTATAAGTCCCATTCTAAGTGTAAACATATTAAATATTACGTACAAATTTATTAAATGGACGTGCTTCAAAGAGAAATGTATTTCATAAAAATAAGGGATTTCGCAGTCTATATACTCTAAACGTGATTAAATGCGTTTTAAAAGCTATAGAAGAATATATTAAAAACTTTCTTCTTTGAGAATAACATGGTGATATTATGCAGCGTGTGTCTCATGTTACATTCATAAAGTTTTGTTTAAAATTTTTACGAAGAATCTATGAAGGGAAAACTCGTCTGTATCACTGACATTTAAGCATCAAACGATTTTCCTACACACATATTATCTAAGTAAAATATTTTTTTTTAAGCTGGTTTTATGGCTTAATATTTGAAAAATATTAATTTAAATTTGATGAAATTATAGTATGTTATTATGTTTTATGTAAAATAACTAAACAAAGGTATTTTAACTTTAAAGTAATATTTTGAGTTATAAAATAAATAAATTATTGTTGTTACTATTTAAAATTACATAGGGTTAATCAATATAGGGTTGGGTACAAAAAAACATTTTTTTTTCGATAAGTAGCTGTAATTTATTATTATATAAAAAATATTCATAATTATATTAAGATGAATGTGCTATGTGTGTAATTACGTGTGTAACGTCTTATTAAATATCAGTCAAAAAATGTTTTTATTTAAAATATTTATTTTATATTTTTGTAGGAGCAAATATTCAACAACATTGGTATATACCGGGGATAAACAATTTGTGGTTCTCGTCATAGTCAGATACGACTCACGTAATTTTATAACATTAATAACATCATACTTATTATTATTATGAATTTCAAGTTTGTTGGTAATTATTTATAAAACATTATCAAATTATATAAAATGTGTTTACAAATATTTTATTTTTTGATATCATAGTATTTATCTACGTGGCTTGCGAATATATTCGTCTTGGCCATTTATGTATAATATTCATTTTATTTTCAAAGTATGTTTTTTAAATTGTAATATTATTTTACATTTTTGTACCTATAAGTAATTTTTAATAATTCTTACATTTTTATTTTTATTTTTACATTTTCTTTGAACGTATTATATTTTCTTAAAAATGGATCAAAATTAGATACTTTAAACTAACAAAAAGTTGTATGTATTTTAAAATTTTTTTGTAAAAAAAATTCAGAATAGTTTTGAAAACTTTCAGTTTGATTAAAAACTTACAAAAATAAATTATGTGTTTATTTAGAATGTGATCGAATTTTAAAATGTTCTACAATTAATAATAGTACTAAATTATTCTGAAATTGTTTATTTGTTATTATATTTTTTTTTCATTAGTCAATCTTCATAAACAATTAAGATAATTAAGAATACAAAATTTTAAATTTATTGTTTTTTTTATTGCAATAAAATATGCAAATATACCTAGTTGTTTTCATTACATCGATTCTTAATGACTAACAGTCTAATTTTTAGAAATCTTGTGGATAATAAAATATGTAAATTATGAACGAAACAATATGTGGTTTTAAATTAATATTATGTTAATAATAAAATATACCACTAAAAGGATTAAGTTTAGTATCTTTAAAGGAAAAAATGTTATTATAGTTCTATTGTTTTAATGATTCTATGAATTGTATTATGTACCTATTAACGCAATGTAAAGTTATTTTTAATTGTTTTTTTTTTAAATATTTAATTAATTCAATTTAATTACTATTTAAGTTAATACAACTCTTTAGAGAAAATTGTTAAATAATTGTAATTGTTTTTATATAATTCTTATTGAATACCATTGTTATATTCGTTTTAAAATATCATAAATTATGTAGGTACTTAGAAGATGAAAAAGTTATTGTAGTATACATTTTTTTTATTTTTATATAATATTATATATTATTATTCAATGATTGTCGAAATTTGTACAAAAATATGAAATATTAATGTATATATGAATATAAAAAAATATAATAATATGTTTTTACTTATTATAATTTTAAACAGCTGCAAATATTACAGTTTCTATTAATCAATATAATTATAAAAATAACAATAAGAATTATAATAAAACATATAATAAATATTAAGTTATTTAACTATTATTATGTATAATAATATATTTTAAATCATTTTTTTTTATATATTTATTTTTACATCTAAGTTTTAAATTTTCTAATACGCTATATTACTATCAATACAGATTGATATAAGTACGGAGTTCTTTAAAATTTAAATAAGCAATGTTTGTCAGTTTATCTTTTCAAGTTTTAAGAACCTTATGATATATTTATTAAATAAATTAAAGATATAAACGTGTAATAATACTTGAATACTTGTATTTTAATTTAATTTAATTTAATATCATATTATTGAGCAACTTGTGAATATTATTTTTGTTTTTTTTAGTTTAAAACTGTATAAGAATATTTTGACTTATAATTATTTTTAATAATTTTCTTTACACATTTTTATACTATTTCAACGCATTAGTTATTATTTATTATTGTTAATACTTTTTTACCTTTTAATTTTGAGTGTAATAACAATTACCAATTATATAAACTATCAAACCACAAATAATTTTGAAATGACTCATCAGTATTTGTAAGTTTGTTAAGATTAATGGTTAAAATAATACGTAGCATCCTAATTAAATCTGACTTGTGAAAATCATCATTTAAGTCGTTAAGTGAAATTAAATGCGTTACTTGGGAAGGAGAAACTTGATAAATAAAATTACTGACAAATGCGCAACAAAAAAGTACGTTAGAAAAGTCTTACCTTTTTTTCATATTAGCTGGCGTGTTTCGTTGAAGTTTCTGCTTTATAAATTTCAACTTAGGCACGGTGATTGTTAATACTGATAAGTACATAATCATGAGCAGTACGAAGATTATTAAATAAATGTAGATAAATGCAGAGTTTTCCCATGACCACCATGGCCGAATAGGCTTAGCGCCAATAATATTCAGACTTAACATAATACTGAGCACAAATAACACTGGTGTAGCTGAAAAACGTTAAAAAAATGTCAAAAATATATAAGTCGAATATTGATGATTTCAAAATAGGTACTTGAGAAAAAAACCTTTACGAATAATTTGTATCTATGTTGAAATTGTTGACAAACAAAATAATGATAGTTTGTTATACAATGTTGACTGAGAAAAATTAAAAATCAAAATAATCTAAAAGTCCATATTATAAATTCAATAATATTTGTAATTGGAATGTAATATAAATATATTTATGTTTCTATACATGTAAGAAATAATAATAATATAAATAGAATAATAGAAAAATCAAAAAAATTGTTAAAGGGTCAACCAATTTCAATTTATTTTTTTTCCGTTTCAGAAAAAATATAAATAACAAAAAAAAAAAAAAAAAAATTATGAAACACGGTGACGGTTATTGATAAAACGTCAACTAAATGGATAACGTAGTATTTTAATTATTTAAGATTATAGGATTTATCACCGAATGGAAAACATAAAAAATAAAAACCATCTCGCGTGTTACTGATAGATAAATTATCCTCACTTGTCGCTACGCCAATAATTGGAAGTTTAATATTGGAAAACTGCGGGAAACTAATTATCTCTGTGTAGACGATGAGCAACTGACTCAAGTGTGACGTTATCTCTACTATGGTCACTATTTGCAAGTACAGCGAAAAATATCCATAGTCGTTCTGAAAATGGTAAATTTGATGTCGTTAAACATGTTTGAAACAGAACGTCTTGAAAATAAAAACAGTAATTATTATAATCATAATTATAACGACGATCATTTACATTTTTCGTTGAGTAAAGAAACATGCACATCTGGATTATAATTGCGAAACACAGCTGTATCTTTAAGTACACAATGCACGTCGGGTGTTTAACCCATTGAGTGACCAGCAGCATTAGAGACATCGCCGATTGCACCAGGCAACAAGCACATCCGAACACAATTATCACATCTTGTTTTGAAGTACTTTGACCTCCTTCGTCCTAAGTAAGAGAAACAAATGAAAAAAAACATCAGACATTATTCAATTAAATTCTAAACCGTACTGAATCATGGACGTTTGTTTTGAAAAAGCCATATGTGTGTGTATAGTGTATTGTAAGTTATGTTCGAAATATTGTAAAAGTTGTACATATTGTTTTTAACACAGTGTTACATAGGTCGTGGATTTATTATAAATTTTTTTTTTTTAACAAACTGTACTTGCTCAATTGTTGTGATATTCTTATATAATCAAAATGTAAGATATGTATTTGTGTATTTTAAAAACAAAAAATACATATTTTTATAATACCTATTAAGTTTTATTTTAGGAGTAATATTTGTTTTAACTAATATATTTTCTTTTCAAATCAAAAGTCTTGTAATTTATGTTGAATGCATTTTTTTTTACAATACAAAATAGTTTAACTCGTGAAAATCAAACAAAATCTGAATTACTTTTTAAGTATTTTGCTGACGATATTATAGCTAATGTATATGTCTAAAATAGTAAAGAGACCATATATCCCGTTTAAAACAAGATTGTCCCTTAGGTCCTATTTTAATCCCATTTTATCTATGCTGTTATACTAATAAATATATACGTAAAAGAAAAACCAGATACGCAAGAAAAAAACGGTATTTTTACAATTTTATATTGAGTTATTGTTGAAACCAAAGTTAATAGCTATAATTTTAAAATACAATTTTTATGTAATGAGCATGGAATGAAATTATTGTCAGTAATAATCATGAGAAATATTATTGGCGTATTTTACAGTGTAATATTATAAACCTGTACATTTTAATTTTCAATGTGATATGAAGCATGTAATACTGTATGCGGTAATGTAACTATATATAGTAAAAGAATTATTATTTACTTTAATTTTATTTAAACAGAATTATTAAATTTTTTCAGTAAATTGTTTTCCGTAAAAAAAGTGTGAGATAGAAGAATCTTTATGGATTTGGCACAAATACATATATATTTGTTTATTATTTTGTATGCTTTCACTTGAAGAACGGGGTTTATTTGTATTTGAATTGGATGCATTTAATCTATAGATTTAAGAAAATATAACTTTTATCTTATTAGAAAATACCATTTCGTATAACAGGCATCTGGTAAACGGAAATTATAACAGTGTATCTTGTTGTGTATTTTGTAATTAAAAATGTCTTTTGAAAATAAAATTACAGATGTTTAAGTAAATGTAAATATTGCAACATGGATATAATTTTGTAAGTAAATTATAATATGTACAAATTAATAATAAAATACAGGGTATCTATAACTAAATATCTAAAAAAAAAATCATAAAATAAAAATTTAATAAGTTATGTACACATAATTTATAGATAGATGCAGCTGTGCTATACCTATTTGTATTCCACATAATTAACTGCATAAAATTAACGACCCAACAACTATTCGGTAGGCGAACCCTGTCTAGTCCAGCGTTATAATGCTGTTTTACGACTTAAGTGTTTGCGGCAATTTAATATGAAATCCGATGACTATTGCCATAGTTTATATTTTCTAATGATATTATAAATTCTTTTTTTTTATTTAATTATTTTAATTTATTAAATAATTTACGCCCACTGAGGGGAATGAGTACATTATCTAGTGTAATTTAAAACGAATAATATAAATAATACGAAATAAAAACATAAGATTAAAATTAATTATTAACTGTCATAATATAATTATAGAAAATTAATAGAACGATGTTTTAATTTTTCACTTGTTAATAATTATTATCTATAAATAAATCAAAATTATATTAAACTTACAAGAATTTACGATTCGATATTTTTGGGACTATACAACACAATGATTTAATTTGTGGTTCGATTTAGAAACAACGAATATTATGAGTATTGGTTTGCGATGTAATATAATATACAGATAATAATATACATTACAATACATTTAGATTATCGATGTAGCTTTTAAAAAAATTATATGCACAGAAAATATACCAATAAAATTTCTTTTCGATTTCAACGAATTATAATATATTGTCTCAGAAATCGGATGACTAGAAAAATGAATTGTTTGTTTGGTACTGTGACATAGAGAAAAAATATCTTAGCACTCTTAAATTGTACATACAAGACTTGGTTGTTCGGGGTTCCAAACAACTGATTGGAATTTTAGACAGTGTTTTGTCGACGGCGGTCATAAGTCCTTAGCATTTATATGTACAACTACGCGTGCCATATACCTTTATAATACATAATTATTAGTATAATTCTAATCATATACTGACCAGTGGCACCACTCTGGCGAGTACGGTGAACAGACCGGCTGACGGGCAGTGGCAACGGGTAACGTTGGACAATGGTGACCAGACGTTCACTACCCGACAGGATGACATGTCCCACTGGTGATCGGTTAGCCTGGCCGTGGTCACGCACGTTAAGTTCCATGTTCCATTTACCAGCCACGGCAACGTAAGGTCGAACTCCAACTCAGTCACAATGGTCGGCCAGTGTTTGCGTATCCTTTGTCCATCCTGCGCCACGGTGACTGACACCAGTGGTGTCATCACGCTGTACTCGATCTCGCCGTCTTTGCTGAAAACCAAAACACACACACACACATTACATAACTGATTTAAATTCCATCAGTGGTATAATTATGACACACTCAAAATTATCCAAAGCAATTATTTTTCCCATACCCACTATATCCTTTTTACCAATCACTCCTGCAGGATAACACTGTCCTAAGCAGTAGGATACATGGAGACTATATTATTATCATCCAAATAATCTTACATTGCATATATTTATTATCACCAGAGAATGCAAATGTCAAAACTTTACAGCTGAGGCTGTTACTTTAAGACTCTATCGACATACCATCGCGCTGACCAATCGTCGAATTATTATTTTTATTCATTCAGTCATTTAAAATTCAATACAAAAAAACGGTTTTATTTTCCAACCCATAATATCACTAAAGCTAATCATCGAACGTGACTTATGGCGCGTACGAAATCAAAGTATTATTATACATGACATAAATAACAGTCAAGGGTATAAAAACGGTTAATGTTGAGGTATAGATTTTTTGATTCGGTATTTTTCATAAATAATATAATATAATAATATAAAATTATAAGTAAAAATGCAGGATTTTAAATTTAGTTTCAAAAAATAAAAATAAAATATGGATGAATAATAATAAAAAATAAATAAAATTATATACACGGAAAATGAATTGGGTAAGGCGTACTCGGCATAAATATAATATATTTATACATTTGAAAATAAAATGGAAACTTCCAAAGGAAATGTTTTTTTTTTTTTTTTTTTGATCTCAACAACTACGATTTAAGTCACGTAATATCCGCTCGCAATATTCAAAAATATCCTAATTCCGTTAGCTCTGTTTAAAAAATAATTTACGTATAGAGTTATTGAACAAAAACGCAGCATCAAATAATATCATTTTTGTTTACCTCTTGCTTATATAATATTTTCTCGGAAAAAACTCCGACAGATTCTTGAATATCGTGACTCCTACATTGAACGATTTGTTAACCCATTTGTCGATCTGAACGTCGCACATGGAAACGATTACTTTTGGTTGTGGTGAGGATCTGATTATTTGTCTGTAAAAATATTTATCGTACTTGGAATAAAGATACTATGTCAAGTGATTTAAAAAATAAAATAAAATAAAATTAGCTTTATGTACTTGTCGTAAAACCTGTGCGTTACATTTCTACTATGATTTTTTACTACTTCTGAAGCCGACGCAACATATATATTTTCGATCTGGTTGATGTACTGTTTAGTTCCTTTGTTGGTGAACAAGTAAAACGCTTTCAACAGCGTCCATGTTTCGATCATATCCAGAAGTTGAACAATTTTCTGCCAGATACCAAAAAAAAAAAAAAAATACATTATTTAATATAATACGAATTCCCATTATATGTAAGTACCTAATGTAAAAACCCGTAGCTGTCACTTAATATTTTTTTTAGTGTAAGAAAAAAACGTAGAATTATATATCCATATATTAGGTTTTAAAATAATGTTTAAAAAAAAATGGATCAACAAGTTTGCTATCTATGACTCATCAGTTGTAAGAGGTAACTCACGAAAAATCCGATTAAAAAAAAAAAAAATCGTGTCCAGATTTTACAGTATGATATTTTATTGGTTGCTATGGTAATATAACTATAGCTAACTACGTCCTACTTATATGTAAAATACATCAGTAATCGGTTTCCATGGAAAATTTAGACATTGTAAATTTGTAACGCGAAACTGGTCAGTTAAATAACATTATTCTACTGTGGATCCAGTTTCTAGGGGAAACACAGGCAGGTATTATATAAAGTGCAATTATTATAACATTATAATTCGAATTTATTTGGTTACCACGGTCTCTTAACTAAATACTATTCATTTTTATTTTTTAATACTTTATTGCAATGGCTAGTGTAACGCAAAATTGGTCAGAAAAAACGTGGTATCCAGTCTAAAAACATATATGTATGTTAAAGAAATTGTAATAGTAATAATAATAAAATGATAAAATATGTTATAAATATGTTCAGTGCTGAAATACACACTTACCTTTTCGTTAACCACCGAATCGTTTTCCAACAACATGCTGAGTATGTTGTCAAAACTATCAGAAGTTTGGTCTAGGTCGGCCAAATCGTACGATTTTTGTAGGTACGACGTGACGGATACAAGGAAATCGATGACAGGTTCGCCCTCGCCCGGATACCATTTGGCTGTGGTGCGAAGTTCGTTGTACAATGAGCTCAAAGTTTTCGCGGCCGTCACGTTGACCTTATCATAACCCAACGTTTTTTTACGAAACTGAAAATTAATCGCTTATAATTTCGTTTGAAAATCACATAATAATAATACTTGATTTAAACATTGTATATATTATTATAGCATGACATAACAGCGTATCATAGGTGTGTAGTGTGTATACAGTATAATAAGTCTTAATACAGTTTTGACAATATTCACTCACAACACAATATATATATTGTGACTGAAATGAATAAAAAAAAAGAAAACAGAAAGCGTGTCGTTGAAAGGTTTTCCGGAATTATGGCATGCAACGTCAGTGGTGGTGTCGTGACTATCGCACGCGTTAAGCGCATGTTTTTATTTATTTGTTTGTTTGTTTGTTTTATTTATTTATTTTTTTGTCAGTTTAACTACAAAAACAGAGGCGATGTAAAAAGCATATAGTGTTCATCTATCGGAAAAGTTTTTTAATTAAACTGAAAATCCCAGAAACTTGGTTTTTGCAAAGCGATCGTTGTACACATTTACGTAATACTATATTTATACGCATATCCACATACGATATACCTACAAGTAAACGCTACCTTACGACTAAATACGTCGGTGTCTTATTATTTGAGGATTATAAAAATAGACGGTGTGCGCTTTTGAAAAGAATGTGATAAATGGTTTTTGGTTTTGAACGAAAAGTAATAACCTAAAACCTATTTTAATTATATATTCAAACATACTTAATGAAACAATAAATTGCGTGAAATCTCTAAATATTATATTATTATTATTATTATTATTATTATTGACAGCGTGTTTCCTTTTAAAGGTAACACGAAATATTTCAGTTATGTTTCAGTGACCTTAAAATAATATAAGGTTTTTGGGAAAAGATAGGGAATACCCAAACACACATTTTTTTGATGATTTTAGATTCTGAACGAAGTGATGAATGTATTGCTTTTACTATGATGTGTGTTTTTTTTTTTTTTTTTTTTTTTTTTTTTGTGTCTGTCGACAATATTTGGGGCAGTAAAAATGCTTCGATTTTTGACTTCAGCCCCTCTTTGAATAGGGAATTGAATCTAGTTGGTACTTTAGGGGGGTCAAAATAAAAATTTTCTAATAGTTTTCAAAAAAATCGAGAAAAACAAAAAAAAAATGACAGAAAAATGGAAATTTTACGGAAAAACCACTTTTCGACAAAATCGATTTTTTGATTTTGCTGTAACTCAAAAACGAATTATTGTAAATACTTGAAATTTTCACCAAATGTTTATATTATGGTTATCTCTTTACAGTTCAATTTTCAAAATATTTTGACCATTTTTAAGCCACTAATAGACAATTGAAATTTTCGACTTTTCTAAGTTTTTTTTTCTTCAAATGCCGATAAAAATTTTTTGGGTGGCCAGAAAATGTTGAAAATTTAATACAAGGTTTCTTATAAGTTGTTCTTAAAGTGATAAAAAAAAATCCGAAATCGTTAGTCACAATTTTTTTTTATAAGTGTTTAAAGTTCGAATTTATACGAAATATGTCAAAATTTAAATTAAATTTCATACGCTCATAATGCGAATGTTGGCCATAGTAACCATAGTAACATAATATAAAAACTATACTATTTGTTTCAAAATAGAATATTTGACAATATTTAAATATAATATATCCTAAACTGACAAATCATCTTCGTTCAGAATCGTTTTTCGTATACAATGATACCTATCATTGCATTCAAATTTAACCTTCCATAGTCTGAGGTCCACCCCACCCCCTAATATACAGCAGAGCGATACCCACTTACCCGCTTTTTAAATTTTATATCTTCTAGTGTGCGTATGTGCAACACAAATTGTATTTTTTTTAAATAGTTACAGGCAGAGGTTCCCAAACTTTTTATTGTACGACCCATTTTGAAAATTTTTTAAAATATGGCGACCCACAATATCAATGAATGACCTTTTTTTTTTTTTTTCTTTTTACCATACAAGTAATGGCGACACTCGAATTGCCTCCCAAATTTAGGTAGGTAACCTTTTTTCACTCGAATTGCCTCCGGGTGTTTTCAGAGGCAGTTCAAGTATACCCAAACAGTCTACTCGAATTGCCTCCCATGGCCCATAGTATACTTAGATTATCGATAGTTTTTACTATCGATGATATCGATTAAATCGATTTCCATAATGTTCAAAAATATTATTTTAAGACATACAGTATTTCCCAGGCAGATTAATTTGTCAAATGGAACAATCTTGTCGATCACTGATTATCAGTTAAAGATTATTCTGTCTTCACCGTTCAACACAGTCAGTTTCATAAATAACAATTACACGCAGTGTTATAAAAATATACGTTATTAGTGTTATTAGTGAAAAAGGCAAAACAATTTTAATTTGTGATGGTTTTAAGTTTGGATTCCAAAAAAATTTAGCCAATGACGTTAAGCGATGGACATGTACAAAAAAAATATGTTCTGCTTATTTAAAAACTAATATGTGTAATGAAATTCAGTTCGAAAATAGTAAAATTATTCACAATTGTGCGAAAGACTCGGAGAAAAAAATTAATAGACAAATACTCAGCAACAATTTAAAACGAAAAGCTTTAGAACAGCTCTCTGAACGACCTGCAAAATTATTTCATGACGAAATACAAAAGTGTAATGTAAGTACATTAACAAGCTCAGACGTAACTTACATAAAAATAATATGAATCATGCTAGGAATTCTATATATCCAAAATTGCCACAAGATGCGAATGAAATCCATAATATTTTATCATCCATTGAGATTAAGACATTTAAAGGTGAGAACTTTTTAATGGTAAATGACCCATTAAATGGTTTTGTAATGTTTTCGTGTGATGAAAATATCAAATTCTTAAGTTCGGTAACTACAATATACGTGGATGGTACTTTTGATTATTGTGTTAAATATTTTTGCCAATTGTTTACAATACATGGTTTTAAAAATAATTATTATATACCCTTAGCATTTTTTTTACTAAGAGATAAAAGTCAAGTATCATATAAACGAGTTTTTGTCGAATTACGTAAACAATGTTTGAAGTCCGTGGAAGTATTTGAACCAAAAATGTGTTTCGTTGATTTTGAAAAATCCATTCATAATGCATTACTTGAAGTTTGGCCACAAATTGAAATTAAGGGTTGTATATTTCATTTATGTCAATCTTGGTGGCGTAAAATACAAAAAATTGGCTTAGCTACAGAATATTCAAAAAATGACGAGATTGGAAAATATCTCACATACATATTTGGCCTTCCATTTCTGCATCCAGAAGAAGTAAAATTTTGATTACAATAATTTATTATAAAGTTATTATAATTTTTAATTAAACAGTTATTTATTTTCAGGTAGGCGACGCTTTTGCTATAGATCTTGGTGAACTAAAACCTGAGAATGACAAAATAACGGAATTTTCCGATTATTTGGTTGACAATTATATAGATGAAGATTCGTCTTTTCCACCGAAAATATGGGCTGAAATGACATCGAGTGAGCAAAGGTCTACCAACGCCTGTGAATCATTTCATAGTAAATACAATTCTAATTTTTCTTCTACTCACCCTCATATTTATAAATTTTTGGATGTATTAAAAGCAATGCAGTTAGATACGGTAATATTAATTAATTCATTAAAAATGGAAACCAAAATTATTAGTACAGCCACAAAAAATAAAAAAATTTTTATTAATAATTTAATTGATAAATTAAACATGAATGAAATTTCAAAATTGCAGTATTTAAAAGCATTGTCAAATAAATTTAAGCCACGAAGCTAATACGATACGATAATACAATATAACAAACTTAAATGTTTATTGCATTCATTATTCTATCATATATTTTATTATTATTTGATGTATTTGTATTATTATTAATTATTACACCTGACAGTCTATTTACTAAAATATTTATTTTATGTATTATTTAATATTTACATTATTTATGTATAATCGATTAATTATAG
The DNA here is from genome assembly GCA_020882235.1 of Schizaphis graminum. NCBI lineage: Eukaryota > Metazoa > Arthropoda > Insecta > Hemiptera > Aphididae > Schizaphis > Schizaphis graminum. The sequence goes on from CM037032.1 coordinate 94,830,732, forward strand.
CTATCGTAGGCGATTCCAGTATAAGAGGGTCACTACTTTTTCGACTACTTTTTTTTTCGGGAGGCAATTCGAGTAACCTTTTTAAAAAAAAAATCACGGGAGGCAATTCGAGGGTCAGATGGGAGGCAATTCGTGAGCGCCCCAAGTAATAGATGATTATATTTTTGTATTATTTAAAAAAATAGCGCGACCCACCAAAAGTATAATCGCGACCCACTTTTGGGTCGCGACCCACAGTTTGGGAACCTCTGGTTACAGGTGTTTTCAATACTATATTCGGATATACCGACATTTTTAAGTCGTTTTGATCGCTTAACCATAACTCTGAAACCTAAATTGACTGAATGACAACAAGAAAATGTTTTAATTTAAATCATTGTACTTTTCGACGATTATTCTAAGATTTTACAAATTTTTGTGCGATTCCACGTACCTATTATTTTTTACTCACTTATAATATATTTTTAAATATTAAATAAATTATTTTTAAGACTTTGTTTGACTTGAAGTATACGTTTACCTCAAATTGTGTTTTCTGTACCAGGAATAGTGTACACAGATTGACACACAATTTATAATTTCTATTATTTATTTGAAAAAGGAATTAATACCAATTCCTATCTTACAAGTTGTTTAAAATTTAGTCCACCATTCTCTATACATGACTGCAGACGACGCATTACTTCCATTTGGGTAGCAGCTAAAATGTGTTCTCTTTGAATTTTTGCACCAGCATTTTTTTTTATATTTAAATTACGTGGAACTGCACGGAAATTTGTAAAATCATAGGATAATCGTCGAAAAATGAAATGATTTATATTAAAACATATTTTGTTCATTGTAATTCAGTCAATTTTGGTTTTAGAGCCATCGTTAAGATGTAAAAATTCCTTAAAAAAATTAATCAATTTTTTAAACCAATTTAAATTGGTATTGAAAATACCTGTTGCTATTTGAAAAAAATGCAAGTTATAATGCGAATGGCTCACACTGAATGATATAAATTATTTGAAAGTCATAAAAAAATGTGTATTTAGGTATTCTCTATCTCTTCCTGAAAACCCAATATCAATGTGAGGTCACTGGACTGAAATATTTCGTGTTACTTTTAAAAAGAAAACATACTGTATATATTATACATATTGTAATAAGAATACTTTTTTGATGCGACTCTTTCTGTTTTTTTTTTTTATCCCGAAGTTTTAATTTAGGGACTGTTAGCTTAGAATGATGAATTTTTTTTCCACGAATTTCAATGATAAAATGACTGAGAGACACGGCGAGCGGCGTTATGAGTAGATGATATAGGTACATCAGATCATAATCCAAAGGTTAAAATAATGCATTAGGTATAATACGTCTTATTACATTAGGTTAGGAGTACATTTTGTTGATATCGTACTTTAAAACGTAAATATAAATTTATTAATATTCTCCGTCATTGCATATAAATTCTAGGTAACAAAAAAATTGTATTCGTTGACAACATGACAAAATACTTTGTAGCTCAGCCGCGTTTCGACAGTGATAGTCATAAATTGTTATATTATAATGGTATTTACTGAAGGCCAAGTTTGTTCTTGTTAATATAATAAATTATACTTATCAACTTAACACTAGGCTTAAGTTTACGCCTATGTACATGCTCACACACTGCGATCTACTGTCATCACAATGACATTTGTTTTATGATGATAACATATGAGAACCATAATAACGTTATAACATATATATATATATAATATATATATATATTCATATTAAAATTATTATGATATTGTAGATTATATTAATATTGTATAATATATTGTACAACACTCATGCGTTTCGTCCTTAAAATATCTATTTTATATAATTTTAGCGTATTTCTGTTCATTATTTACTACACGTATAGTAAAAAGATACTTATCTAGTGTACCATAATATTTGGGTGGTTATTTTATCGTGGATTTGGTGAACCATCATAAAATTAAAGAAACGTTAGCCTTTTAAATGTATTGTTTTTAATTTTTTTTATATAAATGAGTGCCTTTTTATAACAAAATGAAAAACAAAAAAAACTTGTTTTATTTTCTAACTCATTTGGCGATAGAATAATCAGACTGTTTAACAATATATCTTAAGCACTTATTTATAATATATACTTACGTTCATGGTGATTTTGCTTAGGTCGTCTGGCGCGCAACCCGAGAAGTCAGGTTTCTGCCACTCGGTTCGATTGGCCGCGGTCAGCACGCACGCACGCGACGCGTAATTGGTCGACCTATTTTTCGGACATTCTGAGGACGCCGATTTCCCGGCACCGGTCAACGGCCAAACGCCATCCGCACCGCAATGTGCCATCACGTTCGTGTTGAGGACGTCTACATAAACGGTGGCATTACGCCTGCCCGCCCGGTTAGAAGCTTCGCACCTGTACTCAGCTGACGACTGTAAAATGTGCGTACGACATTAGAAAACAGTATAATAAATACCCCACAGTCGTTCGGATGACGATCACTGCAGTGGTTTGACAGGAAGTAATTTGTGTGTATACGTAGAGAGAATATATGTATATTATATAGATTTTAAACACATTGTCGCGGATATATATTGACACTACGTTAGGTATATAATATATTTATATATATAAACGAAATATCTATTATACGTAATTAAACAATATACTTTTTATTTGAACGCTAAAATAAGGTTTAAATTTTACTATAGATCTGAATAAAATGATTTGAATAGATCACCCCGCGACAAAGTACTTGTGAATGTGAATATTACTTTTACTATTCATAATATTCTCACCGTTATATTCTTCACGTACAGCACGCTACCTCCGCGGTGTAAGTCTTCCCAGAATACGTTCTTGTCGATTTTCACCAAACGCATATCACTATCTAGCCACGTATTACCAAATTTCGTGAATTCGTTTTTTAAGAAACACATTATCGTCACATTGTCACCCTGCAAGTAACGACCGGTAAGTATAAAAAAGTTAATTTATTGCACTGAATGTGACGGTGTGTGTGTTAAATTACCGGCTTAACCGTAACAGACGGTTTCATTATGACTTCTGGTAGAGGAATCACGGTTAACGCGACTGATTGACATTGCTGGTAAGAATGGTCTGACACTTGGCAAGTGAATTTTCCAGAATCCAAGATGTCAGCGTGTTCGATCACCAACATTGAAGACTTATAATCGGGTTTGTCCATTTTCTTGATTTTTGTCCAAATATTTCTAATATACAATAAAATATGTATTTCTTCAAAATTGTACTTGGTAAAATTGATTTTTAGTGTTATAGGATTTATTGAAATCCTTTCACACTGTTAAGTTAATTTCTAGATTGTATTGTTTTTTTTGTTATGATTTTAGATAAGTAGATTTAGTTACAATTATTTTTAAATGGAAATAAATTGAATTTTTTTTTTAATATTTTTGTAACTTGAAATTTCTAATATTATACTGAAGCAGATTTATTTTTTTAACTATTAACTATCCTAATATTGTTGGTCTTGTACTACCGTTTTTTGGATTAAATAAAAGTTATATACCTACATAATTTATACTTTCATTATTTAGTATATTATGTAATATATATATATATATATTATATGTGTGTGTATTCAAATAATTTGAAGTACATACCCGAGTAACGAAACAACAAAAAGTGCTGTAAAATAAAAATTAAATTTAAAGTGTACAGTAGAGCCTCGAACGTCCGGACGAATTCAGACCGAGCATCGTCCGGATTATCGATTTTTCGGGATTACTGGAGGTTTTTCAAAATTATCTACTCAAATTACTAAAATTTTATTTTTAATTTTACTATCTTTGTATTAATTGCATTTTAAATTACAATAATAATAATAAAATTAAATTAAATTTAAACTAATGAATTACAAAAAAAAAAAATGTTTATATGTAATTTATATTTGTCGATAACAATATTTTATAAATTAATTGGGTTGCGGGAATTCTCGTAAAATTTATTTACTAACAAATGGAATTTTGCCGTCCGGATTACCGCGTTCACCAGATTATCGGGGGTCCGCATTATCGAGGCTCTACTGTACCTATATAAAGATTTTTTTTGCAATACACAAATTATACTGGTCTACAAAACTTTTGTGTGTTAACGTAAGGTGTAGTGGCATATCATAAAAATCAAATTGTTTTACAATTAATTATCATGATTATTATAAATGTATTTTTAACCAAAAAATAGGTACATTATATTTTAGTATAAAGCAAAATATGTTTATTATTTGTCCTGAGGTATCATAGGTCATCCTTATTTTGGTATCTATGTATTTATTGTTATTAACTATAATATAGTTTATAAACTATAGAATTATAATACATAAATGTTCGTATCATTAATTTAAATCTGATAGGTTTTACATAATTAAATGTTCTTAAATCATACAATATGAAAAAAAATCCAATTATAAAATATACCTGGTTGATATTGACGTATTAATTGGGATTCCATCTTTAAACCATTTGAACTGTATGTCTGGCGGTCCTTGAGCTATACATGATATAATGAACGGTTCCCCTTCGGGTATGGAATCTCGATTTTTATTCACGTCCATTTTCTACAATAGTCAATGAGAGTACAACTCATAAATTAATTGAAAAATAAATTATAAATGTCCACATACATTTAACCACAACGATGGTTCTTGCTGAAAGGATAGCGCCGTTTTTACCAGTGGCACAGTCCCAGATCCGAGAGAACCATTTGCTATCATATGGTTCAATAAGTCTTGTACAATTTTCTGATCCGATTTACGTGAATAAAATTCAAAATGGACATCTCCAGTTTTTGGTCTAAATTCATTCCACGATAATACAATACAATGTTAGTTGTTTGATTCAGTACTATAATAATTCTCAATCTGGCGGTAGGAGAAGGTAATGAATTTCTTTATATATTTACATACATATAATAAATTATTTTATACTTAGATGTCGTGAAAAATGGATTATTTAATTTAAGTAGCGTTCACTTCAAAAAAAAGTTTAGAATCTAAAATAACAGATTAGGTTAAACACCGCCAGTTTGAACATAATATCTCATACTTCAAAACACAATGTATTGTAATAATAAAAATACAAAATAATTGAATCACAATTGAATTATAATATCTATATATTGTATAAATACGCATACAAATTGTATTGATTAAGATTATAAGATTAATATTTTTTTCGTTTGATTAAGATAAAAAAAATAAATGATTTCATAGTACGATACGGTATGTTATATGATACTTATTTTTTCCTGATAAAGGATTTTAAAACAATTAAAAATACATTATTATGGCGAGATATGAACTGAAATTATAATAATATTAAATAAATAAACATACAGTCGAATTACAATGACTGAAATTTGAATAAAAATACGGATTAATACTAAACAAAAATAGAGATATTGAATTAATATTGATATATTATTTATAATATATTTCATATAGGACCTATTAGTTTATTCGAGTTACTCAGATTCGATTTAACGTAATTGCATAATTTTACCATACAATGTTTGTTAAATAATATAATTGTTTGTACTTACAAAATCGATGTTATTCTTAAGTCATATGGTTCATGCGAATTTGTCGGTAATTTCAAGTGTTTTCTGAACTATAAATAAAAAATATAAATCATGAAAAATATAAAAATAAATAAACAATTACAAAATTATTTATTGATAGTTAATTAATTTTATTATTTTCAGCGCATTTAGGTACTTTAATTCTAACCCTTTTGGTACTTAGATAAAATAATAACGTGTTTTCCGGTTGGAATGAGATTATGACCCGGTGGTGTATATATTTACGTCTTATTTCTGATTGGTTGCATGTGTTCCTGAACACGGTGACAATAATTACGCGCATTCTGTTTACTAACAGTGAAGATCGCAGATGTATTTCCCATCTCTGTCGGGTTTGTCCACAAATCAAGAAACACTGACACCGAATTTCCCGTGAACAGAAATATACTCAAACCAAAATTACCAAAGGGGTGTGCTCGTTTATTTCTAGGCAAAGCCGGGTGATTTATATAGTATTATATGAGTACGTGTAGTATATTAAGCCATTAGAATTGTTGTGGTGTCTCACAGCTTTAAAAATTATTTATGTATAAGGAAATCGCGGTGAAAAAAATATAGTGTAATGTTCGTGCTTCTTAAAAATTTCAGACATCCGAATAACATTTTGTAGAAAATTATTTATGCAAATACATTGATGAATGTTTAATTTTATAATCTGTATTAAAACAATAATGAAAGTATAAGTGGGACGCTGGTAAAAGAGGAGTTTAACGTAAAAGGCGGGGACATCCGCTAAATGTAAATCGTATTATTATTATAATATACTTATAGTAAATACAGTTCGTGTACCTACATTCAATCATATTGCGTAGAAAAAATAAAATATAAGACATAGACCGAGCACTAGAGATTAACATACGTAGAATCATGGACTCATAATATGTTGACATCTATCGGACATGTAATATTACATGATATTAAAGCAATAATCGTTTGTTTCAGCCTATTTAACGACGTATCATCAGATGTGACTATTTTTCACAAACTTCTACTGTATAAATCATTCTTTTGTTATGAAACACGTTTGGTCATAAATTTGAAAAGTATAGAAAAAGAAAGCGTTATTATTGTTATTATATTTTTTTCTGAAAACTATTCAAAGCGAACAATGTATTATACATTATATTTTATTCTCATTTTGTTGGTTCGGAAATAAAACATTTAACTGTTTGTGTTTTTTTTTTTTTTAGTATATTATATACATATGTTTTGTTTATTTTATTTTATTTGTGTCTTATTGTTTGTTTAACCTTAAAAATTTTAGTTTAGAATGTTTACTTTCAGTAAAAAGAATATAGATTTTTTGTTGTAACTGATGAATATTAATGTAGTATTTTAAATGTAAATACAAATTTGCATTTTTTGAAAAATAAAATATTATATAAATTCATTTTTGAACATGGATTATACAGACTTAAATTGGTTAAATTTTGTTTACAAACGTACAAGTGAGTTATAACTAAGAGGGATACAATTTACTTTTTAAAATTATTTTCATTGTTAAATAATAAAATAAAAAACTAACGATTTGCTTTATGGTAAATTCATCGTAATACAGTACGTGTATATTAAAGGGAAAATATTTTATATTATTTGGACTCTCGTACGAAGTACGTATTGTGTCAATATATAGATTAAATTAGATTTTGGTTTAACATATTTTATCAATACATCTCAACACACGTCTAAATCGCTTAGATGCCATCTCGTGTCTTCATTTTTACTACATTCTATTTCTTGTTTCCTTTAGATAGGTTATACATGATAGTATATATTTCTTCCGTAATCTTAAAGATAATTTTGTTTATTTATAGAAAAGGTTGGCTATCATCGTGTTCGTTTGAAAGTTTTTTTAAAATAAAAATAATGCCATTATGTAAACTTTAGAATTAGAAAACTTAAAACTGTACCGGAAATTCTAACAAATAAATCAATAATTTAAAGGGGTGGTGAATCATTAAAATTCCTCAGCTATGTGGTCACTGGGTCGATTGGTTTTTTATCGAGAGTTTTTCACACCGACGCGATATACTTATAAGCGGTTTTACGGGCTCTGTTTATATAATACTGATTTGAAGAACTGCTGGTATAATATGTTTGATACGATGTACCGATGTTGTACGTTGTCTTGTTATAAAATAATATTTGATTAATATTTATTCGGTAAAAAGATTTTTGTATCTGCACGGACTATTGAATTATATAATAATTATTATAATTCGTAAAATGGCTCGATAGCTGAATCAATTGATTGAACGGAATACGGAAAATTTAATGTCAAACGTTTCTGGATTAATGGATTAAACGAGAAATATAGTACACTGTTATAAGTCTTTAAGCCCGGTATCAAATAAAACTTCTATAGTTTATTGAATGCAGTCAGTACTTAGTACGTTGAATATAACAGTATAGTCCCCCAAAAATATCGCAATGAGATGTGTGTCAAGTTTATTTTGTCCTATATAAAGTAATATCGCAGGAAAGAGTTGATGTTTTCAAAATTGTATGATATTCAATTGTATATCGGGGAAAAGGTAAAGTGCACACATAAATATTTTTTCAATACACAGGTGATATAGATAAAGATATAGATCATTAAGAAGGTATTAATAAGCAGTAATATAAATATGGAGTTAAAGCATTAATCCTCAATGAACAATAACTGCATTCTGTATAATAATTTAAAAAAATACTAGCGGTACTAAATACGAATGATCATAAACTGTCTATTTTATGTACATATCAAAAAATTTAATAATTATTCCAAGCAAATAAAATCACATTTATTTTGTTGGATCTAGTTATGACGTAAAATCATTTTCACTACTATATTTGGTTAGTTGGTTTTGAACTATGATGTGATACTAACTACTATAAAAATAATATTTTAATGAATTCATCTACTTTTATCGAACGCATAATTTCTAAGATTATGTAAGGCATAAATGCATAATTGGTATCAATAAATAGCTATATACCATTTTATTTATACATTTATCTTAATTATTATCATATTTAAGTAAAATAATAAGATCACGGTTATTATTTTTTGTGATTTTTTTTTTTATATAATTAGCAATTTAGCAATTCAATTTATTAATTAAACATTTTTTTTTTTTTTGAAGTTTACAGTTTTGGTTATTATATGTTATTATATAATCGTGTATTCGTGTTTATATGTATGAAAAGGTTTTTTCATACCATCGTCACCAGGGACTGATGAAAATTTAGTTACAACAATAATACATTTGGAAGGAAAAGTTTTATTTACAAGTGTGTATTTTATTAAAATTACGTCACCGTTATTCTTATTACTTCATAGTTATATATTTTTTTATTAACTTTTTTTTTATGTCTATTTTAAAAACAATAATTTTTCTACAACTGTGAAATAAACAATATGAGTATTTATTTCCATACCAGTCTTAAAATTAAGAAATATTGATTTGAATAAAAATATAATATGATTTGAAAATTCCTTTTACGTTTATTTTAGAATTTCTGCTATAAACATAAATATTTATACAAATTTCAATTTTTACTCTATTAAATACGTTTATTGTCAGTATTGGTAGAGAATTAAGAATAAACTGCAAAATAACTAGAGTAAAATACATGTAATAAAATATATACACGAGATATAATTGAAAGAAGTTGCAAATAAAATCTAATAAATACACTATATAGACAACAGTTTAGAAAAATAACTCGCCCCACTGATAAAATAATCTTAAATAAATATAATGAAAAATTGAAAATTGTGTCACAAAAAATTATCTTGACAATATTTATTTGACTAAATTAGATAAAAAAAATAATTTTTTTTATGTAATTTATTTATCTATTAATAATGCAGATCACTGACACTAACTTACCGTGTAATAAAAATAAAAAATTGCGACTTCCCGCTTGACAGTTCACAATGAAAAGGTTGGTACTCGATTGAAAAATAAAGTTTGTATCACCGCAGGACATTTTTTTAATGGTACAATAAATCTAAATACCTACTCGAAAACGAGGCCCTAAAGTATAATTAAATGTTCTAAAAATCAGAATTTGAATAAATTCATTATTAAAGCGAAATAATAACAAGGCGGCGAGTAGGCTTGTTTAATCACCCCGCGTAAGTATAGAATAATAATTAAAATTTTATTGCAACGACGATATCGTACACGACGTTATTAAGCTACGAAATAAATGTATAAGTAAACCGTTTGATAATGCAAATGGCTGGTTTGAGTCGTACTACGTCATGTTCTTTGTACACGTGGCTGCGGATTGAGTAAAAATGTTCTTAATTCATATAATTATAATATATAATATTATGTAAAATTTTATGTGCGCACGGGCAGTCTGATGTGTTATCAACCCCCTCCCCCATTCATCTACGTTTTCAATACAATCGCTCGCGCGGTGTGGATTGTATACAAATATAATAGTGCCTATAAAATATATTTACCTAATACAGTCGATTCCACTTAACAGAGACACTGGTTAATAAGGACAACCGTTTAATAGGGACAATTCTTCAATTACGAAAACAAATGTATACTTGTAAAGCGTTCACCGCTAATCTGGGCCACGAATCCGGATAATTGGGACATTTTTATCGAGTATAATATTAATAGATCAATAGTTTGACAATCGCGACCGTCTTGCATAATCGATTATTAGATTAAATTTTATCTTATAGTATGTTCAAATGCGATATACATGATAATGCAATATCATGTTTTTCTTTTTGTACTATCAATTAATTTCTATAATAATTTATAATTTGTAATATTAAAAAAAAAAAAAAATCAGTTTTTCAACAAATTTACGTTTGTTTTTGTATTTTGGATTATTAGGACAATCGCTTTATTGGGACAAAATAACACGCAACCGATGTGTCCCAATAAAGCAGAATCGACTGTAATATAATACGCACGATTGCGGCGTGGCGCCGCCGACTGGTCATTATTATTTATTGTAGAGATACGCTTGGCGACGCACATGCGCGCGGCTGTACCGAAATTGCCTACTCGGAGCGCCGGCTAATTGAGTACTCGTGTGTCATTACGCGGTCAACTCGTCAATGTGCATAAACATAATGGTACATGGTTTATAACTTATTACAAGACATGCCGTCGTAATGATCATTATAATTTTATAATGTGAAACAGTACGCGATATGTGTAGCTGACACGAAACGGGCAATAATGCGAACGGTACTTATAGCGTTAGGTATTATTAGTGTGTTGTTGTTGTAATAATAATAATATTATTATTATTATCATACAACGACATTAAGCGCCACAATAGGTTTTAATATTTTCGGAGAAAAACACACGTCGCGATGTACTTTGTCACAAACGACGATATTTTTATTATTTTTCCATAATTTTTTAGTAAATAATATGACTTATATTATATCATTGTAAATCATTACTAAACCTATTTACATTATCAACAATATTATTGTTATGCTGGTTACGTGGGTTCCATTTATCGGTATTCTTTTCGTAGAATATAATATTTAAAATATCGGTGCAGTCATTAAGTGGAAGTCATATCCGTATGTCTTGTCACCGTCTTATTAACACAATAACGTATATTATCATAACAAATTTGCGTTCAGAAGAACCCATTTTGTGTCGTTGTTAGCTTTAATATTGAAGTCAATTATTTACATATTATCAAACTTAAAGGTAAGAATGTTATCTAGAAAATATGCTTCTTTTTATATATATATATATATCATCATTTTAATGTGAGTAATAGCCATAATAGCTAGGTAAAATATTACAACTTTAAAACGCTCATAACTCACCTTAAAATTATAATATTAATAAAAGCATATGAGATGTCCTGAATAATATTCTTGCTTCGAAGTTTCATAATAGGTAAATTGACTCCAATATTAAAGCTAACAACATAAAATGGGTTCTGCTGAACGCAAATTTGATATGATGTACGGTTACACGTTAGTACGACGGAGACAACACAAGCGGGTACAACGTGCAACGTCCTATTAATTATAAACAAATTAGATACGCAATTTATTCAATTTGCATTCGAAAATTAATTCACATAAAACGAGAATAACAGTGCACTTGTATTTGCGTTATTTACTAGAAGAAAAAATACAGTATCTATTGTTAAATACAACTCCGATGAGCAACGATTTTATTTTGTTTTAATTTTGGTTTTTTTAATTCCCTATAACACCGCTCGCTGTGTGATAAATTTAATCTACGATTGTCTTCGTAAATATTTTTAAAATTTTATATATTTTAATATATTGTCCGATTTTCGTCTTTTTTAAAAGATTGATTCTTTCATAATGCTATGAAAGTTTCGCCTGAAGAAAACAGAGAATAACTATGGAATATAATTAAATTATCGACAGAAATTATTAAATTATTTAAGCAATTTCAAATTTTGATAGTAGATGTCCCGTGGGTTTTGAAGTTTTAATTTCTTGGTATAAGATTCAGTAAATTTGTCTCTTGAAAAAACCACTTAGTAATAAATTAAACTTTCAGTGCTATTTACATTGTTCAAAATGATATTTGATATATTTTAAGAACATAGTGTTTTAATATGTTTACAATTAGTGAAAATAAATAGATATTTCATAATACATAATTAATTGTACGTGTATTGCATGTACAGTCCGCGAACGAATAAAAGCTGCATGCTCTATACGTATATAAAATACATAATAAGTACATAAATGCACACATTATGCATACATGCATACATATATACATACATACGATGTATATATATATATATATAATAAAATTAATATACTTTGACAATTAAAAATAATAAACGTTACCGTTAAGGCAAGTGCGACTGCATTTATAAAGAGTACTTATACAGTCCTTATCTTTTAATCTAATGGTATGATATTATTACTTTGTAAAATCATAAATTTAACATGTTGGAAAATAGTACTGATATTATTTTGCATAGAATATAAAGTTGTAAAATATGACGAATGATATTCACCATTTCTCTAATAATCCTGAAACTAAAACAATGTTCTATCACAATAATATAATATTGCCCATAAAAGATACTACAACGCTTGTATTTTGTACTTACTAATTAATGATATTATTTTCTAAAATATTTAAAACCATTTTTCGTTTAAGATTATGTATAAAAAAATAGTTTTAACTTTACCGAACAAGATTTGCGTAGAGATACATAGGAAATAATAATAATAACCATAACATATTATTTTTCTCCCTTACCGTATTTTCTCTTGGTTTGGTAAAATGACGGTGTACCACATAAATATGGCCATAGAAAATAAATTGTATACGACTCTATTGTCGTTATATTCTTATAAAAAGAACGGAAAGACAGAAACATTAATAAACAACGCGCCATTCGGTCGAAATAATTGAATTGACAGCTGTGGACATAAAAAAAGGAAAACGAAGGATACTATTAACAGTAATACACTTTAAACGCATTGTTCCACATGAATTTAAATATTCAACATTCCTGAAAATATAAAATAGGTATACGGTGAGAAGAATGTTTCATATAAATTTGCGGAGATAATAAATTAAATGGACTTACGGTAATCTACAGTGACATAATTAAGAAGCAATTCTCAACGATACGATGTACCTATTATATTATTACGTACATTGCATCGACGTCTATGTGTTATTAATATTATGTGTAACAACAATATAATGTTACGGTTTAGTATAGGCTACTTGTATACATATTATAATATTATTATATATTACATATAGAAGATAGCCGTGGAGACCAATAAATTAATGAATACGAATGCGATATTTCATAATAGATATAGGTGTATACTATATTGTTAAACGTCGATTTGTAGAAGTTGATATTGTTATAATAATAATAATAATATATTAGGTATATATAGGTATCATTCGACAATATTCATGATTGAAGTTTCTATGGTCGCATTATTTTTGCTGTGAAAATTTATCTGTGTTTGGAACAATAAAATTTGCGCGCGCACACACACACCTATAATATATAAAAAATAAAACAAATTTTACTTGGTAATTATAATATGATAGATGGCGTGAATATCATTTTAATAATAATACCTTATGCATATGACGTTGCGCGTCTCAGATACGACAGTAAACGAAGCACACTCGAGTTTAGTAAAATTAAATCCGTTGTGTCTGACGAGTGAAATTTTAAATTAACGTCACGTAGTTTACCGTAATTACCCCCATAAGCTTTCGGCAAGGCCATTTCACGCCAAGTCACTTAATGTCACAGAATTTTATCACCAGAACAGACGAGCCAGACGAGCTATCAAAATATTTTATCCATGTGAAATAAGTTTGACAATTAACAGTACATGTTGCATTATTAAACGAGCCAGTACGATGATTTTTCTGTAGTGCCCGGCCGGCGGTGTTGTATTTTTAATGGCATTAAAACATTGTGGGTTAATGATTATTATGTATGAAAACCAAAACAATTATTATTCTCAATGTTTGGAAAAATAAATAATTATTGATAGTTTTCGGTATTTAAAGTCTCTTGAAAATATAAATCGAATATTTAATGTATTTATGATAATGCAGTTATGAAGTGCACGTGCACACACCAATATCACAACAATTTTATGAATCTGATTGTCATCAATTTTTTTTTTATATTTCTTTGTTATTATATCGTTTGTTAACATTGGCCATCGTAGGTGTATTTTTTTTTCATGATTATTACGCTCGCGGGTATATTATTCACAACAAAAATGTAAGACTGAAAAGAAAAATTAAGGTTCCTTTAAGGAAAAGTCTAAATTGCGCGATGGTATCATAACTCGAGGTTGTACAAAATTTATTGCTGTACGCATGTTTTGCATGGTTTTAAATATATATTGTTATCGTTCTGAATCATATATTCAGGGATATTATGATATCGTGAAAGTGAGTTAAGTTTTCTATACACATATAGTAGCTAGCTATATGTATTTCTCCATATATTTATGTATAAGTACGTGCGTATACTTAAAGAAACGGACGGACGTGAGAGATCGAAAATCGGCCAGCAGAAAAGACCATAACACGGGCGCGTCATAAATCGGAGACGTAGGATTTTATTTTCTCAGCACGCGTTGACAACATCTAGTAGAGGTACAAAAGCGCTGAAGAGTGTGGCCTTGTGTGCGGGGTGGAGTTAGAATCGATGAGACAAAAGGGTCGAATATTGTTATTACTATTGGTGTTGTTGAAGTCAAAAGTCGATCTTGAGTGGTGGCTGCTACTTTAGTTCAAGATAACATTCAACGGGTTCATATTTACATAATATAATATGTGTATTGTGTAACCATTATGCACACCAAAACCATATTTTTAAAGGGTAACACGTTCGTTTAATCGCTAGGCTTTTTAGTGTGCCCTTTTGGCAACTAAATTTGAAATTTATCGTAAACGTTTAGACTAAAAACTGTATACTTTTCAAAATACATGCTAACTAATATTTTACGTTCCAAAACAGAGTAGGTATTATTTGTCTATAAATTGTTTGTGCATATTAGGTATATCAAATATTGTATTGATCGATTTTAAAGATTTTTGTAACAATTTTCATAGACCATTAAAAATGAAAATAATTTTTAAATGATCTTAGTATTTCAGGGGAGCTGCGACCCCTTCAGCCCCCTAGCTACACCACTGCTGCATATTGTATTTTAGAACAATAATCATAATATTATTTTGTATAATATCAGTTACTAGTTTCTTGATATAAATAGCTTAAAATATATACTCGCAATGACGAGGTTTACTAGAAACCTTCTATACGTAAAAGTGAGTTGTCCACAGGTTTGTCGATTACAAGTTCGTTTTACAATTTAACGAAAAAGAATGCAGAAATCACACGGCTAGAGAAATGTACGAAAACGTCAGCCGTGGACGACGATACAATAATAATTATAATATTACGTCGTTGGCTGTATTGTACTAAATTTCCGCTGAAGACCGCTGAAACGATATCAATTTATTTATGCGGACCGATAGGATTCCGCACACAACGGTTCGCCGCCGTTAAACATTCATTTTCTGCTCACGTCCAAAAAACGTACAACGACCGTAGGTGGTATACATTATATTATTATTATATTATTTGCTATACATATATTTAAAAGCATTATAACATATTATATGGACCTGCGACGGCAGCAGATTTTCTCGCCACCGCTGAAATTATTAACGACGTCGGACAAAAGGGAATCCGGCGGCGGGCACAGGTACAAGCGAGTTTGTTTGTTTCATTACGTAAGCATTGTCGACGACGACAATATTTTGCCAAGACGATATAATTAAAAATAAATACGTTTTAAACATTAAAACGCGACGGACGTTATTTATTCGGGAACAGGCGGTTGGTCCGCGATGGTCGCTAATTTTCCCGACGAGTGGAAGTATAAATACCACACAAAATCGGATGCGCGCGTAAACGTACCGAAACATACCAATTCAAAGGCAATACAGACAGACCAGTATTATGCGGTATAACTACGGTATACTTACGCCCACTGTATAATAATATGTTTATTAAAAAAGTACGTTAATAGCGTATTATACTATTTAAAATTTATAGAAAAATAACTAACAAACTCGTTTAAAATGTCAGGAAAAAAATTGAAATCAGTAAAGCCTAAGAATATACGCTATAAATTATCGTATAGGTATAATGGTTTTTTGGAAATACTATACTACGTGACAGTCGTACCGGTTCGGTAATCTTCCGACGTGATATCGTATATTTATATACAATTTTGTTGGCTGATATTAGAAATATTTGGAAAATAGTGTTCTATAGGTTCAGGATCTCGCTAGAATAAACCTATCGTATTAAATGGGATTTTTTTTACCTTCACATATTTCTATATTATATTTTGGTATTACACAAATTAGGTTTTTACGGGGAATGGTAAACTCCTACAAATGTAGTGTAATCTCCTACAAAAGATAGTGTTAACTCCTACAAAAAATAGTGTCAACTCCTACAAAAAATTAATACTGCTTGTATGGCTGTAAAAATATCAGTCTTACAATATATTAACACATAAAATAAAAATTGTTTGAAAAATATAATAAAAGATTCAATAAAACAATACTTATAGTCATAACTTATAATTAGGGCTGGGATTTAAATGCCCTAAAAATATCAAAAAAATGCCCTTTCAAAACATGCATTTATGATCTAAAAACTTTAAAAAATGCCCTAAAATTATCAAAAAATGACGTTTCAAAAAATGCATTATTTATTAAATAAATTCAAATTAAATTATTATTAAAAAATGAGGAACAAATAAAATTCTAATAAAAATTCTAAATTCTAAATTATATTACAATGTACAAAAAAAAAATTAAAATTAAAAATTAAATTATATTTACATTCCATTGTATAATAAGAATTTCTTTAATGTTTTGGAATTTAAATGACTGTGTCTGCCAATAAGTTTTTATATATTGAAATGACCAACTACTATGTAGTACTTATATTTTAATGAGGTCAATTTTTTTTAGTCATAATGCGACAAATAGGTCAAAAATGTCCTAAAAAATTAAAAAATGCATTGAAACCGTCAAAAAATGCCCCAAAAAATTATTGTGGTTAGATCGCGAAGTATTTGAAACATATTTGTATTTTGGAAAGCATCGCGTAAGATATCCCAAAAAAAAGATACAAATGCATTGAAATTCGAGCCCTATTCATAATCATTTACGGATATTTTGATGGCATACTTTGGAGATAAACTCTAAACATGAAATTTCTCCTCGTATATATTTGTTTTTTGATTAAGTATGAACTATGAATTGATATTTAGAAATTGTTTTCAACTTCAAAATCGTGAATTTAAATAATATTACCCTATTTTTTAAGGTGAAAATTTTCTATGTAAGAGATTACAATATCTTTGATTTACAGGTGAAAATTTCTAAAGGTTATTAGTGTAGGAGTTTACATTTAATGATGATTCAGGTAAAAAGGTTATTCGTGTAGGAGTTTACATTTGGCCGTTTTTACATTATTATAGATAAATATATTAGGTATGTGTATTTATTAAATCGAAATTAGCGACCACAGTTTGAATTAATTTTTAAATTTAAGTACATTTTATTTAATGTTTTTAAGTCACATATTTAATATTAATCATTTCACATTTACGTAAAAATACGATAATTACTGGTTATATTATAATCACCGCAATACGAATATATTTAATTTTTGAAAGTTCAAATTTTTTTTTTTTTAGCCTGTACCAAATGCTATACTAACTTCCATGTACAATTATAACACACCAATTATTATTTCTAAAGACTTCTAAAGGTTAAAAATATACTTTACCGAATAATACGAATGAGCAATTCAAAACTACCCATGCTCGTGAATATAGTTTACTGAAATTGGAATAATTTATTATTTTTTGGTTTGTAAGAACCTATTTTTAAATTATAAATTTCAAAATAACAAAAATAAATATATTATTAATATTAAACATAGGAACTATGTATTTTTAATGCAGGGTGTTTATTTTTCTCCGACATTAACAACTTAACTGTGATTACCCTTATTTGAATAAAATTATCTTCAAATGGACTCAAATTTTGTTTTAATAAATTCACTGTACATTTTTAAAATTAATACTTAAATTAATAAATATTACATAATATTACAATAATTATATGAATAATAATAATAATAAATTTCTACACACAATTTATTAAAACACACAATTTAATACCTTAATAGATTTATAATGTTGCGTAATTATTTCAATTCATGTATACTTTCTTTTCTTTCAAGTTTTAACTACCATCGTTGTAGATATTTTTAAATTTATTCGATTTATAGTCAAAATTAACAAATACAATATTATACAT
Organism: Schizaphis graminum; assembly: GCA_020882235.1. Taxonomy (NCBI): domain Eukaryota; kingdom Metazoa; phylum Arthropoda; class Insecta; order Hemiptera; family Aphididae; genus Schizaphis; species Schizaphis graminum. The sequence continues at coordinate 94,849,248 of CM037032.1, forward strand.
AAACTTAAAATAGTCGACAAATAAATAGATACTTTTTAATAACTATAAAAATCTTTTAAACATTAAAATAAAGTTCAAACTTATGGAGAACTAGGATATTATACATAGGTCATAGGTCTTAATTAAATTACTTTGCTATGGCAATCTAATTTTATTAATATTTGTTAGACCAGAAGAATCATAATTTTAGTTATTTGTTTATGTTTATCACTAAGTTGATTTAATAATAATCATAGTTTAACTAAACCTACGTCTGAAGTTAATGAGAAACAAACATGCAGTTTTGACGAAATTGAAATACCAATATTTTCAATTGATATCCAAAGAATTAATAAATTGTACATGAGTGATGCATTTTTAAAACATAAATTTAACATGGACGAAAGAATAGCATAAATGCATTCTTATGTATTCATAGATTAAATATACATCTAATATATATATATATATATATATAACTTATAAATATTTTTAATTACTAATTGATTGTTAAATTATAATTATTTATTACTTTTTACGTGGCGTGAAAATGACACAAAATACAACGAAATAATTTGTTTTTAATTAATTAAACGAATTCAAATTCCAATAAAAATTTTCCATTTTACTAAAAAGATTCATTACAAAACGCTGTTTTTTAATTTTTATAGCTTTGTATTTATTAAAGGCATTGCAAATTAATTCTGTTTAATCAGTTTATTCGCTGTTCAGTAATTAAATTTACCATTTTTTCTTCATGTTTTGGTTCAAAAATTGATTATAATTTATAATATTGTAGATGAAAATATTTATTATAACTATTTGGATCCAAGCAAAAGAAACAACTGCACTCATATACAATACAATAGTAGTCGGTACGTTATTTACATAATACTCTGAGGAATAAAGAATTTTTAAAAGCTATTATAATACATCTAGTGGAATATTTATAAATGTGTATAAATATATTATAATGATATAAAATAATCCTAAAGGTAGGGTAGTTATAAGAAAACCACCACATTTTGGGTAATTTTATCGGTTTCGCGGACATTAACTCGTAACCGTACTCATGTTGGCCCCCGGTGCTCTATATATTCATATTCATATGAGAATTATAACATACTATGCGTCCACATTTTATACACGTTGGTGCTTATAATAATAATACCACATTTAACAGCAGGCATAATATAATAACAATACACATTAGTCCCATAGTCGAGATCGATTAATACCGATTGCACGCGTAATAATATAAAATATAATATGTTTAAAACAGCTGCGCCGATGAACCATTTTTTATCTTTACTTTTAAGTTGCGAAATCAGAGTGGGGCGTTGACATGAAAACCGGACATTAAAGATTAAATTATAACGTTTATTATTAACTAGTCAAACAGTCGCAGTACTAGTATATCGAGATATTTAAATGAAACGTACAATTTTTTATTTATAATATTTCGGTTAAAGAAATACTTACTATGATATTATTGTGATTTCGTTGTGCATTCTTGTTTTAGTAAATGCGTTAAGAGCCTAACGTTAGTTCTACAATTGCACTAAGCTTCTACTAGTTATCCACAACAACAGCAATGTAACACGTCAAGCCAATCATAATCGGATACCAAGGAAGTTCTGTTGTTAATTTCTGAGTTTACTTAGAACAACCACTAAGACCCTCTGAATTCTATTACAGCCACTTAACCGGGACGTATGTTTTATACATAGGTTTATACAACATAAAAGTACCTTTTGCGGTGCATTACCGAGGACTACCGATTTTTCACTATATCCAAACTATTATATGATATAATATCACTGTCGTATCTTATATAATATTTTTTCCAAAATATTAATGACGGTTTGATGAAGTTCGTTATTGTTTGATTATAGTTATTGATCTCACCATCACTGACCGAACATTTATGTGCATGTCGTTTATGTTGGTGATTTTCTTAGGTTTGTGATACCTTCAAAATGTAAATGTAAATGTTAATTTTTATTTAATATTTAATTATTAACTTTTAGTTTTTAAAACGAAGACCAAAATATTGTTTAGAAGAAAAATTCTAACGAAAAACTTAATGAAAATATAATGAATACTAATAATATTTTACTTATAACTTTATAAACACTTACTTAAAAATAAGTAGGTAACTGTTAGTTAAAATGTCATCATATAATAATACTAGTAATGGTTTTTCGCACAGAAACATCATAAGTAGGCTTATGTGATGCAATTTGAAATGTTTTGATTTTTTATAAAAAATGCTGATATTAATAGAATTTTTCTGTATGTATAGTTGTATAGTTCTTCTCCACCAGATTCTATATATTATATACAGAATACAGGGTATTTTTTTATCAAAGAACTTTCATTATTTCAAATTCTATAAACTTTTTTGAAAATATTTTTTTATATAATTCCCAGTTGAAAAAAACACATTTTTTTAAAAAAATTATATTTTTATTGTTATAATTTATAAGTTTTTATTTTTTTGGTTGACAAAATGCATTTCTAATTTCATATTATAAAACAAAATATTTTTTAGAGTATTTCGATACTCAAAAATTGAAATTTAGACAAGTAGTTATAAATTATAAGTCATTAAAGTTTAAGTGAGCTGAGTAGTAGATCAATGTTGTATGATGTTTTCCAATACGGCTATACAACTTCAATCCACTTAGTAAAAATTTAAATACTCTTAACTCATAAACTACTCGTCCGATAAAAAATATTAAAAAAATATAATTTTTTTTTAATCGAACGTTGTTTCATTTCAACTGAAAATAATGTAAAAAAATATATTTTTAAACAGTTAATAGATTTTAAATTAATGAGTGTTGTTTAATAAACTAATTACTCAGTATGTATAGATATGGATAGAATTCGATTAACTCAGTGAAACGTTCATTTGGAGCTATTGAGTGTGGCCCGTGACCACGTGATTATATTATCTCCAAGTAGTTTTTGGCAGCGCACTCACAACCAACTAGTTCAAAACCCGCTAAATATAAACGGGTGTTTTGATGCCACCGCATTATTTGGCGATATTTCCGTGTCGGTAAATGAATCTGAATGAGCTGTAATACAATGTACATTACTGTATAACCCTACCAACTGGCAGGTTACTTCGGTGTTGATCGGTCATATTGATAGAACCCTATAAGATTAAGTGTATTACTCAGGTACCCTATCTAAGTCATAAAATATATGCATCCATTTTATTTATTATAATCACCTGTCTATTCATTAAGCCCTTTCGTTGACAAAACACCATATTTTTTTGTGTATATATCGATTATCGGATTATTTAAATGGGGAGCGAAATTGGTTATTTTATAATTTATACTGCAGGTAATAAAAAACATATGCTTATACAATAAAATGTATAGTTTATTTTTGTACTTAAGTTTCTTTTCGAAAATTGTATTGTGCTCACATAATAGTACTTCTACTATTATTCTTTAGAATAAAATTCTTTTAAATTATTCATATGATCGTATTCGAATTTTATTTTTAAGACAAGGTTATTTGTATACACAGATACTTATCATTATTCTCAAAGCCTTTTTAAATACGTTATTATTTACAATAATAATTATAAATTATCATCATTCAGTTCTACTGAACGCCAATACTATATATTTAGCAATGCGAGTCGGATAATATTAGTTACGCATCTGCTCGGAAAGTCGGAACAGACCAAATCCCATATTATGTTTGTATCAAATTTCGTCGCATTTATAATTGATTAACGCTCGATTATATTATTTCAATGCATTTGCACTATTCAAACTGCTAAATAAATATTATTTTTCATCGTATAAAATATTCTTTTGTTTATAAAATCCAAATGATGAATCACAAAATATTGCGGTGACTAAAATACAAGATTGATAAAAAATTCTCTATGGTTAAATATTATCATCCAGTACAACTATAAGGGTGTATATAAGAAACCAGAATAATTGAGCAGAAAACCTGGTTTTAGATATCCATAAATAGTTTGATCTACGCAGTTTTCTTTTAAAACGATATACCTACTGACTGCATCAAATATTTTAAACATTATTTTTTATATTTATTGCACATCAAGGTGCAAACAAATAAATAAACTACTTATTGCTAACATTTTAAAGACAAATAAAATTACAGGACCCAATTCATTTTTTTGAATTTTTTATTACGTATTATTATGATGAACTACTCATCCAGAGTTTGAAATAAGGTTTATTAAGTTTTAAAAACTACAAAATTAATTTTAATTTAATCAGATTTTTTGTAAATTATTTAATGTCTGTATATTTAACAAAAACAATATTATGCGATTTATTATTAGACATTTTTATAAATAGTAATCGTTACATTTAACATTTTTTTCAAAAAAATCAAAATAATCATTCCTTTGCGGTATATTCGATAAAGAATTTAAAAGGATTCAATTTAAAAAAGTCCAGAATGAAATTAGCTACATATTTTATTTACAAAACATACGTATTGACGTTCATGGAAATAATGCCGTTACGGTGCAACCAAAAGATTCATCGCTAAATCCATGTATATTATTACTCATGCCGTCTTTTTAAATGGCAATCTTACCTCCTTCAATGTCAAAAATAGTGTTACAAGTAGCTGTGTATACATCACGTTTTCACAACGCTAGTAAATTGAATTGGTATTTTATGTTTACAGTGAAAATAGTAACAAAAATGTTCTCAACCAATAAATAAATAAGTAATAAGAATAGTACCGTTTTTTATCAGTGTTGTTGTTGTTGTTTTGTTAAAAGTAATTTAGTTAGTAAGTATACTTATTTATGAAACGTAAAAAATATTTTTGTTTAAATCATAATACCGTAATAATAGTATTAAATAATTAAAAATAATAATGACAATAATAATACAATGTTAATTGTATTTTTTTACAAAACGTTTTGTAACACGGGAATTTCTGTATTTTAGATTAATGCATTCATCCAAAGTATCAAGTTAATATTTTTAAATAAAATAAAAAAATTAAAATTATATGAATAAGTTCACTATACTGATAAATTTCAGAGTAACTAATGAAAGCACGGGAATGGAATAATAAGGGAAACAATACGGGAAGAATAGCGGGCAACGCCTCCGTCTTAAACCAATTTAAGATTCAATTATAATGACATGTTCACTACAATGCCTTATCCCGCTTTTGTTATTGCTTATTATTGTTGTATGATATTATTGTCTCCAACATTTAGAGTAAATAAAATGTATACACAACTATAACACGCCACACAGGTTTGGACGCAACTACGTGAATAAGACGGTCCAATGGTGCTACGATGAAAGTGTATATTATAATATTATGTATGGGAATTGTGTATTCAGTGTAGTGATATCATATAAAATTAATAGACATGTGATTCTCTGTACAAATTTTAATCGTATGAATTACATAAATAAAATACACAACATAATATTCATTACGTGTAAGGTTCAAAATTGGAATGTTTAAATGGTAAATACGCGTGATTAATTTTACACGAAAACATTTCATAATTTTAATGATCATAGAAATTATTTGAAGTTTTAATCCAATATTATGAAGTTAGCTCGGTATAGCTTTAAAACGTAGTATTGTTCAGTTATCTAACTAGATGTTTGAACATAAAAAAAAAATTAAATATTGTACATTTCACTCGTTTCAGTAAAAATTTTAACAAGTTTTTCGATGATTCTTAACCAAAAGAGAAAGAGAGAGAGAGAGAGAGAGAGAGAGAGAGAGAGAGATAAAGGGAGAATAAAATATAAACTAAAATTTGAAATTAATTTAATGAGGTCACTGAATATTTATCTAATTTTGTGTATAATGTAATGTATTGTCCATTTAGCTACTATTCTTATAGAAAGATTTAACGAATACTTTAAATAGTGTATGTCCACATGCTAATAAAAAAAACTTTGTATTATGTAAGCAAATAATTAATACTTCAAAAAATATTATGAACTCTGTATTAATAATTAAGAAATGTATAATAAACAAAATTGGGAAACTCGCTCTGATGTATACTAAATATTAAGCGTAATTTGTAATTTAGTTCATTGTAATGGATGTTACATTTTAATTAAATGATAGAAAAGTGAATACCTAAAAAAGAAAAAAAAATATTAAAACAATTAAGTATATTTTATTATATATTTATATTCCAATTAGTAATTTATTTTACTATGCGTACGGTAGATTGAGTTAACTTTTTAAGAAAACGCCGCATTTGTTATATTCCTAATTATTATAATAGTATGTAATATTTTATATTAAATATATTATTGTTGTTAAAATTTAAATTAACATCGACTGACTGAAGTAATAGTTAAGTGTGAATAGTTTGCAAACAGAGCATGTAATACGAGTAGCTTAAGATTAAAGTAAATAATATTTTGAATATATTAAAGTGTATAGCAATAAATAATAAGTCACATAAAAGTTTCAAGTCTCCATGAATGATATTTTTAAAATTAGAACAAAAAATAAAAACATTATAATTTTTTGTTTGAAAACCCAATTTTTTTGTAATTTGAACTTGAAATGTTTATAATATATATAGTTAAACAAATATTAATGTGCAAAGTAAATAATAACACACCTAGTGGGGAAAAGTTTCAAGTCGTAGTATTAATATATATTTTATTTAGAAAATTAAATAACCATAACTTATACGCAAGTATTTAACTAGAATATACCATACGACATGATTTTCATTAAGCATTCCAATTTACTCAAGTGTCGTAGATATTTTCACCAGTTTTATCTTAAGCCTTTAAATATATTAAATATATAACTAATTATTCAGTTTAAAATTAATTGAGTATGTCAATATGAAATACATTCTATTAAAGACAACTTTAGTACGTTAATCGTAATATAATTTATATATATATATATATAATATAATTCCATTAGACGCTTATCCTATAAATATAATTTCTGAATATGAAATTATTAATATGGCGGTACAATAATGAAAATCAAGAGAGAAGCTATATAAAATGAAGATATTACGGACTAGTTGTACCGCACGGATTTTTTGGTGTATATTAATAAATAAAAATATAGAAAAAATAAAAAATAAATAAATAAAGTCAACAATAATAATATTATTTTTGATTGTTTTTTTTAATTAATGGATATTTTATAAACAAAAATGTTTACATACAATTTACGAAAAATAATATTTTTAGTTTTATCACCGATAGGAATCAAAATTATTCGATAGTTTCAAGATAATTCTATGTATAATTAGCCATGTAAAAAACTATCTGTGTATAGATATATTCCAATATTATCCAATATTATTTAATGTGTGATCTTGGGCTCTTTTTATAGTTATTGCAAAAGACAATTTAACTATAAATTGGAGATGTTTACATTTAAATTGTAAATCGGTAGAAATCATTGAGATTTAAAAACCTTTTGGCGGCCCAGTTGGAATTATAACTTAAAATTATTTTTTGTAAAGATTTATACTAATAGACATGCTGATAAGATATTATGTAATAATGTAATGTGAGCTTAGACTATACAATTTAATTTATTTGAAGGTAACGTTTAAAGAGTGAAAGAATTGAAAATATTTTAATATTATATATAATCTATATACGATGATTATTTTATAAATAATATATTGAATTAATCTAGTGATAATTTAAATATTTTCCATCATAGTGTTTTGCGGCAATTTATTGAGGCCTCGTTTTAAATTTGGAATCATACTTGATAATGCAGATTTTTGATAAAAAAAAAATGTATTAGCTATGTAACTAAGTTAAATTAACAAAAATTATTATTTTTTTATCTGAGCACTTGTTTAAGAAGGCTGATAGAGGAGATAACAATTAATGCAATTGATACAAAAACTGCAGGGGATTCACAGAGATTAGAATGCAAAAATTCTAAAAATTGGTTCAGTATATTCTCCGGTTAACGCAAACAAAATAAAAGTTGCTTAATACTGTTTATATAATAGACTTATAAAATAATAAGTATGATAAGTATTATTAAATTTTAAGATTTTAAAAATTATTTTCATTATTATGTATAAATTAAAGGATACCAATATTAATATGATAGGTATGTAATATATTAGGACCTATGTTATTATGATAATATTTTTGCACGTATCAAAAAAAGTTGACTAGCAGTTTGTTCTTGTTTGAATATAGTAGTTCCATTATTTTAATGTTTTAAATTATATTATACATGTATATACAAAACATAAGTATATAAATACATTTTTAGATGCCCTGTAAATGGTAATGTATGACAGTTCATTAACATTTTTTTTTTTTTTGTTTCATTTATAAATAATATAAAAAAGCAAAAAGAGGGTAATAAATGGGTTAACTAAAAAATTTAAAAATTTTAGGAATAACAAATAAATACAAATTTTAGAAATGCATTATTTACTAAAAATAAGCTGTTTAATATGATAAAAAATTATTACCATAACATAAGTTATTAAAATTAAGAACCAAACTACACATTTTTAAATAAAATTATTAGCACTCATATCTATTTGAAATTTTGAAAACATAATTAAATTCACGAGTATGAATAAATTTAATTTTTCACCAACTTATTATTTTCATAGATAATTTTAAAGCATTACAGGTACGTGTATATTATATAAATAATAATTGACTACGATAATATATTTTTTCGTTTAATTTAGGTAATTACATTTTATTATTTAATTTTAGCAACAAACATTTAAATTAATTCACAGTAAAACATAAAAAAAAAAAAAATCAGGGTAAAGTAGCTGGGAAAGTAGCTGACAGGTCACATATGAACTTTTATCTTTTCCTAAGGGAACTCAACACATCTCTGAGTCACGCTGACTATAATTCATGAAGGTTTTTAAAAACGCAGGAGGTAAATAACAGACTGAATAGTGAGAGGGACGATACGTTATATTGTCATGGACTTGTGCGTGATGTGTATATATATACTATATAATAATATAACATTTATGCGTTGTACCTATTACGAAAATCGTGTATAGGAATTTGTAGCTCAAAAAATAATTAAACGAATCGCCAAATTGAAAAAAAAGTACAGATTTTAATCAAGTTTGATGATATTGTCTGACGTTTTGGTCGGAATTGACAGTTACAAGTTACAACGTAATTATTCAATTGAATTATGGTCGTGGTATAAAAAATATAGTTGTTGGCAATTAAATATTAAACAATATATATATACTAAGTACTAGCATACCTACATCAAACAGTGCCCAGTCGGTAACAATAACGTTATTGGCACATCTTATAGACCATTTTCGCCTAGATATATTATTATCCATTCGAATGAAATGACAGTGAAATGAATGACAGCCCATCATTGTACCTCAGTCGGAGTTTTTCAAATTATTTGGCATTTTGTTCACATCATCATAGGATCAATCACATACCGAGTACAGACGTCCAGACATAAGGCATTGTTCGCGACCATCGGTGCGGTATAGTCATCAAGAACTATTCTAAATAAAATCTTACTTTTTTTTCTGTCTCATGCCGAGCCATTTCAATTGTCATTGATAAATAATTGGTAGTGTGTGTGTGAACTATCTATTATACAACATATTTGACTCCAAAACTTTTGAAACTGGATATAAAGGAATTTCACTGTGATTTAAAAGAATTTTTTTTCAAAGTGACATGCAATTATAAAAGAACACGAGTAGGAGTGAATTTACTATTTTTGTCTACAAATTAAAAGAGCAATAAAATATAACGTTTTATGCTTGATTTCTAGTTTTACATATAATTTTAGAAATACATTATTTTTAAATTTAATCGAAAAACTACATCAACTATTCAATGTATCTTTGTTTTTTTTTATGTGAACTACAAATATTTTTGAACGAAATAAAAAAAAATGTTTAATGCAATATTATTTCTTTCAATTATTATGCTTTAAGCATTCTAACGAAATATATTATTATATTTTTAATTGTATAAATTATAGTATCATGATCATGAACTTGATATTTTTAATATTTATATATTTTCAGATATTATTGATTTTTACAACTTATTATAGTTCATATAAAATAAAAGGATGTGTCAAAACATATATTCCTAAAATACCTCCGTAATAACAATACTATTAATAACGAAATAAAACATAAAAATAAAACCCTTTGAATATTTTTTAATCTATCACTGCGTATTTTATGCATAACACACTTTATTAAAAATAGAAAATAAACATCGTGTTCAACGCGCGAATGGCGACGAAAGGTATTTGACACGATGGCCGGAGACAAATGGCGGTTTTGGGTCAGTGAGTGGACGACGTGCTGATGCGGGTGGTAGTTAGGTTGGGCGCATAGCTGGAGGTTTATGGATGGACGTGTAATTCACTCGGGTTCAAATGCGCCCGTTGGCAAGATTACTGATTTATTCATCGGAATCGTGGACTCGGGTGCGATAGCAAAACCGGCAGTAAAACAAATACTCGGTGGTGACGTAGAGTTCACTGGTACAATCGGATATCTTACTCATATTATACGTATAATATAAGTGTAAATAAAATAATAGCACTAGCAACATTTTTTTTAAATATAACAAACAGTCCGTCCGAGTTGCACTCGTCGTATCTTTTCAGATTTTTGTGTACCTTGAATGATAAATTCGGCGTTACTTGTGTGGTAAAAAAAAAAACACAAACAGTAAAACGCTCATCCGGTGGCGGCGGCAGATGAAACAATAATATTCTGTTAAAGACGTTAAAGTATTTTCGCGTACATAAAAAAACATGGTAATGATTCAGGGATCGATTTAAAATACAAAAATATTTATAGAACTATACTCATTTCTAGGTACGTATTTTGGCTGTGAAAAGATATTATCAGTGCTTATCAAAATGATTTTTAATGTTACAGTAAAATATGCAGACGGCTTGCACATATTTTCCGCTAAACTGCTCGTATTATTCACTAAACTTCTCACTCTATTGTAAATTACAATTTGTAATGTTATATTTAAAATATATTCCAATAATATAATATGTAATATGGAAACATCGATAGAGCGCTAAGTTTTCTTTTTAATAATTATTATTTTAAAATAAAGTTCATTTTAGACATTTTAAATCACGAAATATATGTAAGCCGGTAGCAAATTTTATTACGTTAATGAAGAATGTGATAATGTTTAAATTTGATTAATACGCGTATTAAATTATTTCATCGAGTTCCATTTGTAATGTGATCACTGGTTTATAAAATAAACCATTTATTCGAATCAAAAAAGAAAACCCCGAACCAAACTAATGTTGCTAAAATGTTAAATTTAATTTTTATTAAAATCACTAATTATGTTGAGTAATTGAAACACTTTTATGAAATTTTTTTATCAATTTTCAAACTGATTTAAACTGTACAATCAATTTTATTTTTGAACTAATCAGTGTATCAGTGTATACGTCGTATTATTAAGATTTCGATAAAAGTCATATTGTTCAGTTTATTTTTTGTGTTCAATATTTTTTTCTAAAACGTCGGGAAAAAGGAAAGATTTATAAAAAAAAAAAGAAAAATATTTACTTAAAGGTTTTGAAATTAGAAAAATGTATGCAAAAAGAAGCCGCATAAACTCTAAACATTTTTTCATCTACTTTAAACAACATTTTAAAAATTGTAAGCAAATTGTTAAAAATAAAGAACAAAATGTTTATAAAATTTCACGTATACGGGGTTTAATTTAAGACTAATAAAAATATCAAATTAGAAAACACTTAAATTTAAAATTGATAGTTTATTTTCTTTATTTTAATGTATTTTTTATGTATTTAAGTATACAATGTATTCCTGAGGGGAACACATTGTGTTACGAGCCTAGCAACCCCGAGGACCCTGAGCTCTTACTGGTGGAAAGCTCCAAGCGAGCGATTCCAGTAAGAAAGTTTAATCCCTATAGGGATTAAACACCTGATGGAGGGCAGCAGTATTCATCAGTACTGAAGCAAGGAGGAAGAAGAATCTTCTGGTACGACTTGCTATCAGACTATTCTAGGTGAAACTTGAAACAAGTTTGACGGCTAGAATACTGCGATGAGGAAAGCAAAGGGAAACTACCTCATTATACTCCCATGTTAAAGCTATGAAAATAGACAAGAAGAGGAATATAAATACAGACAATGGGAACGGAACCCGGAGTCCGCCAGAGGAAGGAGGAGCAAGGCTTCCCAGGTCGTCATCCAGCGAAATCCAGGCCACGTAGATAATAAAAGAAATCCTACTAGAATAGGTACTTGGAACGTAAGAACTCTTCTGATTCCCGGAAGACTAGAAGAGTTGAAACGACAGATGAGAGAAAAAGAGTTAGATGTTTTAGGAGTATGCGAAACAAGATGGGGTGACAATGACGATTTCTGGAGTGATGACTTTAGAATAATACATAGCGGAGGAAAACAAGGAAAAAACGGAGTGGCATTGTTGTTAAACAAAAATTATAGAACATGCATTGAAAACACTTATCACATAAATGATAGAATACTTATGGTTAGAATTAAAACAGCTCCAGTAAACTCGACCATAATACAGGTATACTTCCCAACATCTAATAGTGACGAAGAAGAAATAGAACTGTTGGATACGGAACCGTCGCACATTTCGCGGACACCGGTCGACCGTTATCGTTTATCTCCCACCACGAGCACCCGCGCTCCATATATCACCATCCCGCCGTTGTCGCGCGGCTATGTTGTCGCCGTTGCGTGTTGTCCGCCATCCGTCGTTCGTGACTCAGCCATCTTGGCTTGTTCGTCGTAACGAAGTTGTGCTTTTAATGGCCGTCTGCGCCGAAACCACCGCCCGGACAGTTTCGTGAGTCCGTTTCGTGTCGTGTCCCTCTGCACACACACGAATTGTGTTTTAAGGCCGTCTGCGCCAAAACAATCGTTTTTCGCCCGCCCGTCGTGTACATAGTGCGATCCGCCGTGGTCCCCACGTGTTTTCACGCCGTGTGACAGACGCCGCGACAACGACGTCCATACGCGACGAGCCGCAATATTACGCGGTCGTAGTTCTTTTTCGGACCCGCGTCGTCCGATTGCGACACCGTTGTCCACCATGCCGTTTTTAAGTCCACGGTAAGTCCATGAGTTCATTGCCCCGCTGGCCGACGTCGCCATAGTCGACGTGTGGTGTATTGTCGCGATCCGGTTCCACCTCCGTCAGCTGATCGTCGTTCCGGGACAGTCATACCATCTCCACCTTATCATCAGTGCTATCAGGTCGTACACAATATTGTTGTTGTTAAATGTTTATTGCTCGCATCACGCGAACTGTGTATTATTTTATTTTTCATTATTATTTGTCGATTGATTTATGTGCCGATCGGATTGTGATCGCGCACACCTTTAATTATTATTACTAACTCTAGTTGTTAAATCATTTATTGCAGTACACTAAAATAAACGGTTCTGTACATTTTTTATACCACAATCACATTTGTAACATTCATCAAACTTAATTTCAATACAGTCCTTTCTCTCATTTTCATCCCCACTATAAAGGTACTCGGAAAAATTCTCAAAGACGAAGACAACAAGCGCGTCGTTTTACGTGTAGCTGCCGCCGGTGCACACACACACACACACGCATACGCGCCGCACGGCTTCGTTGTGCAGCCGCCTTTCGCACAAGAACAAATTTATAACATTCTAGAAGAACTCATAGAACGCATACATCATAAAGACAACCTAATTATAATGGGAGATTTTAACGCTGTGGTTGGGAATGTAGTCGATAGTGATGTGATAAGAAAATATGGATTAGGAACAAGGAACGAAAGAGGGAGTGACTAGTTAATTTCTGCAAACAAAATAGCTTTGTGATCACAAATACATTTTTTGAAGTACCATTAAGAAGGCGTTACACATAGACAGCCCCAGGAGACACTGCACGCTATCAACTAGACTATATATTGGTCAAATACCGTTATAAAGATCAAGTAAAATATAGTCATAGCTTTCCCGGAGCAGAGATTGACAGTGACCATAAGCTAGTAGTGATGAAATGTTGGGTCACACTCAAGAAGTCTAGGAATCGATCCAAGTACAAGACATGGGACCTCAATAAACTCAAAAAGGAAGAAACAAGGGCAAGTTACGCATGCGAATCAGATAGAATAACAAAAGAAATGAAAACTCGTAGAACATGGGAAGATGTGAAAGAAAATATCAGGAAAACGGCTGAAAAATCGATTGGATATCTACAACTTGCTCCGAGGAAACCATGGATAACAAATGAGATTATGGAGTTAATAAAACAAAGGAATAATTTCAGAAAAAAATATGAAACAATGTACAGAATAACAAAAAATAGAATAACTTAAAAGTGTAGAGAAGCAAAAGAAAATTGGATGGAGAGTATATGCCAAGATATTCAGTACAATTTATCCACATGTAATATAGGAAAAACTTACAACATCATTAAAAAACTCTCAAGGAACCCGAAAACAAAAAGCACAGAGGTTAAAAACAAACACGGAAACATTTTAATAAGCGAAGAAGAAATCACAATGAGGTGGAAAGAATATTTACAAGACTTATATGAAGGAAATTATAAGATAACAGAAAATAATATTGAAATTGAAGAAATATGCCATGTTGGGGAAGATGAAATAGGACCCAGTATAATGAAAAGCGAGTTCATCAAAGCAATCCATGACTTAAAATCAAATAAAGCAGCAGGTATAGATGAAATACCAGCCGAATTGTGGAAGAATTCAGGGGAAGGAACGAGAAATATTTTATTTAAAATGGTAGAAAAAACTTACCGAGAAGGTATTATACCAAAAGATTTTACACAAAGTAGAACTATACTTATTCCCAAAAAAGGAAACCCCACCGCGCCGACTGCAACAACTATAGAACTATTAGCCTCCTTACACACGCTTCAAAAATACTTTTGAAAATTATAAAAGATAGAATACGGAAGAAAACGGAAACAAATTTGGGAGAAGACCAGTTTGGATTTAGACAAGGAATGGGTACCAGAGAAGCTATCTTAGTTTTGAGAACAATTACAGAAAGAAGGCTAAATATGAACAGAAACACATATATAGAATTTATCGATTTAGAAAAAGCATTCGACACCGTAAATTGGAACCACGGTTATCTACACAGGTTGGCGTACGCCACTATGATGCTAATGCAGACGGGTGGTCTATGCGGTGACCGTAGTGAACTATTAGCGCTAGTAGTCAGTGGGCCTACGTTTACATTTGTATGTACTGTGAAATCGAAGATTTTTAATTCAAATTTGTTATATCGTCCAAACGACTAAAATTACGAATTAAAATCATTCCACAATTATTGTAGACAGTGAAAAGGCGATAAGAACACAACCGAGTACCGACGCCTAACCTAACCGAATTTATACAAAATATGTCAAAATTTAAATTAAATTTCATACTCTTATTATGCGTAATGCGTATGTTGCCAAATACTTTTTTTATTAATAAACAGATACTATAAAGTAACTATAGTAACATATAGTAACTATACTATTTGTTTCAAAATATAATATTTGACAATATTTAAATAGAATATATCCTAGATTGACAAATCATCTCCGTTCAGAATCGTTTCTCGTATACAATGATATTCATCATTGCATTCAAATTTAACCTACGCTAGTCCGAGGTCCACCCCACCCCCTAATGTACAGCAGAGCGATACTCACTTACCCGCTTTTTTGATATTTTATTTTACAGATATTTTATAAATAAAATAAATTATAACTGGGTAAAAAAGACTTGTAATCATTAATTATTATTTGCTGATGTCAGTCATTTAGAGAGTTTTTCGAAGTAAAAGTCAAGTGTTGGGGAAATTATTTTTTTTATGTAATTAAATTACATTAGGTACTAATTAAGTACTCAGCTTTCAAATAAACTAATTATCTAAATTATAATTTATATTTTATAATCACGATTATAATTATTTCATCACAAGTGAACTCGTCCAGCCGGTAGCCAGTCCGGCCTTGTGACTACTAGCGCTTTAGTTCACTGCGTTCGCCGCATCGACCAGCGATAACACGCCGTGCGCCAACCTGTGTAGTTAACCGTGATTGGAACTTATTGATTAACACCTTGAAAAGAACTGGCCTGGATTGGAGAGACAGAAAAATGATTATTGAACTATATAAAAACCAAGAAACAATAATTAAAATAGGAGACTGCATAGCCACAGCTATAATTCGTAGAGGGGTAAGACAAGGCTGTTCTTTGTCACCCTATTCATTCAATATATTCATAGAAGAAATTGTTCAGGAATTCAAAGTTAAAACTAAAGGTGTAAAAAATAAATGGAAAGGTAATCTCTATTGTATAAGATTTGCGGATGATATTGCTATGATAACAGAGACAGCAAAGGATATGCAACAATCACTGACTGCATTTAATGAAATATTAAAACGATACCTTATGAAGATCAATATAAAGAAAACAAAAATCATGGTGGTAAGTAAGGAGAGCAGAGTCCCCACCGTTAAAATAGAATTGGATAACAAAGAAATTAATCAAGCACATCAATATACATATTTAGGAAGTATATTAACGAGTGACAGTAGATGTTCGGTAGAAATAAGACACCGAATAGCCATGGCAAAGAGAGCCTTCATACAAAAAAAAACAGCTACTTACAAACAAGAATCTCAGTCTTAAAACCAGAAAAAACTTTGTCAAAAGCTACGTATGGAGTGTTTTGTTGTATGGTAGTGAAACCTGGACCTTAACAGCACAAGATAAAAAAAAAATCGAAGCAATGGAAATGTGGATCTGAAGAAGATTACTTCGTATTAGTTGGACTGAAAGAAAGAACAACGAAGAAATTCTACAAATAGTAGAGGAAAAGATAGTTTTACTATCCATCATTAGATCAAGAAGCGGAAAACTTATAGGACACATAATGAGACATAACCCCTTCATAACCAACATAATAGAAGGAAGAATCAATGGACGTAAAGGAAGAGGAAGACATTCATAGGAGAGATGATAGGAATGGCTGGATGTAACGGGTATTCGCATATGAAGACTCTGGCATTGAAGAAAGAGGAGTGGAGATCTATTTTCTAACTATGACAAGGCTAAGCCTTTAGGAAAGAAGTAGAAGAATGTATTCTGTACGTAATTAAATAATTTTTTATTAGTATTTAAAATAGTTTATGGAATCAACCAGTCAATAGAATCAAAACGACTATGTGCATACATAACACTTACTGTGATTATAAAATGGTAAGGTGATATTTTGTTCCGCGGGATATTTTGTTCCCTTTTGAGACATTTTGTTACGTTTTTGGATGTTTTGTTCTTTTAAGGAGACATTTTGATCCTTTTTAATATTTTGACAAAAATAAAGTAGGATATTTTGTTCCTTTAATTGAAAAACAAAAGTGGAACAAAAATTCCTAAAACGGAACAAAATGTCGCACTAGGACAGCGGATATTTTATTCCATTCGGTGGACTTATTGTTCCGTTTTGTGAATGATTTCGACGTCTGAAAAATGATAAGGAAGTATATACCATAAGTATTTACCAGCATATACCAGAGATCCAGCAGTGTGACCAATACGAAATAATTTACAGTGATGCAGCGGCACTCGTCGCTACGCTCCTCGGCGCCGTCGCTACGCTCCGCAAATCGAAAATATCCCTCGACTTGCTATGCAACACCACCACAAGTTAGTCACAATGTAACCACAAGGTAACCGTCCTATAACCACTAGGACATTTTGTTCCGTTTTAGGATTTTTTGTTCCGTTATTGATTTTTCTGAAAATTCACATAATGGAACAAAAAGTCCACCGAGTGGAACAAAATATTCCCGAGGAACAAAATGTCCTTTAAGGATATTTTGTTCCATTTTAGGATTTTTTGTTTCGCGATTGATTAATTTGAGAAAGGAACAAAATGTCCCCAGAAAGGAACAAAATGTCCTCGGAACAAAGTATCCCGACACCTTATAAAATACGTTTTACAACGAACCATCCGTTCGATCGAGTTTTGAAGAGTCGTTTATGAAGTTATTATTTATTTTTTGAATATGACACATGTCTCATTATTTATAATCGAGTTTCTTATTTCATAAAAAACTTTCCGATTATCAAATTTATGTCGTTTTTTTCAGATATTTCAATAGCTTTTGAAAAAATTGGTCATAATAAACTTATTTTTTAATTCTATGCCATTGACATTTTAATCATTTTCTGTCATAGATTTCGTCAGACATAATAGGAAGCACATTTTTAAGAATAAAAATGTTTAAATCAATAAATTATTTTTGGAATATTTTAATGTTTTCATTCGGTTCTTATTTTATTTCCATTGTTAACAGATCATTTAAATTTCTTAAACTCAGACAATTGTTATTATACGATAATTATTTACAATTTTCTGGTATAACTACATTTTAATTAAAAGTATATTTTTGACAATTTTAGTTGATTGGTGTGAAATTTACTTACTATAAAATACTAAAAAATTAACAATATTCTTATGTATACAATAACTTTGATCTAGCATTTGTATCGATTTTTTCTTTTGATAAAAAATTCTTACAAAATTCATTTTTATAGAATTCAAATTATTATATTATTATACTATCACTCAACTTTCTAGTTTCCATTCACTTTCTTCTTTTTAATTATTATTTAATAATTTTTATTTTATTACGCTATATTATTTTAGTATCAAATATACATAGATGGTTTTATATTTTTGGAAGTAGTAATTAATTATTACGATTAACTATATTTATTTATACACTAAATGTATGCCTATATTAATAAACTAAAAAATATTCAAACTAAATAACGGTAATTTATTTTATATTGTGATGATATTTGTATAATAAGATGTAATACATAAGTTATATTATTTATGTAATTGTATTTTCAAATGTACAGCCACAATAGTTGAATTTAGGTTTTACTTGAATTTAAGTTATTATCTCTAAAATTATATTCGATCAAAAGGCTCATAAACAACTTTATTTTATGTACTTTAATTAGGTGATTAAATTACATTAACCTTCTTAATGCGTTCCATTCTAATTCCGCAAACCATATTTTGTAACACTAATGAGAATTTAATAATGAATAATACAACCATTTAAAAATATCTATAAATATATAGACGGATAATGTAATTGCATAGTGGTAGTATAAATACAAATTTAAATTTTAGTACCTATTAATTTAATGTAATCAGAAATGTATTCACATAGATTAATGAAATGTTCAACTTTTAAATTAATTATATATATTCATCATCTATGCATAATAAATTAATAACTAATAAGAATATCAAAAATATATAGAATTCAAATAATATTAATTATCTATAATATCACGTTTTTCGTATTGTTTATATTTAAAATACAATGAAAAGTATTTATTATATTATTTATAATTAACAAACAAATTGTACTACATTATATGATCATTAATTCAACGGTTAAAAACAATGAACAAAAATAAATAGACAAATGTATGACATTATGAGTACCTAATTAAATTATACAGAACATTACAAAATAGCTAGTAATAGTTCGTACTACAAATAGTTTAAGTATCGGGAGAAATAATTGTGATTCCATAAAAGTTTTTCTTAAACTTAAGTTTCAGTTCTTATACATTTGTAGGTACATTTGAAATGACTGTGTTCAAAAATTGACACAAAACGGTTGAAAAGTAAAACTTGTTAAGGCGAAAAATATTATTTTCAATTCTAAATGTAGTTTTTTGATCATAAATAATACCATAATTTATAAAATATACTAGAAACCTTCTTTATACGTATATTATGTATAATACGTAGTATTACATTATGGTATACATCGTGAACGTAATTTATAGGACCAAAGTAAAAATAACTTTAGCCTTGTCACATTTTTCCTCCTTCTACGTTTATCAATTTAAATAATATAACTTCACACACATCCTCAAAAAATAATATATATGCGGAAAAAACCACTAGAATACGATATGAACAATGTTATTATTTCACATAGATTTTAGTTTCTGAGCGGAACGATGAAAGTATAATTATAAAATGAAGCTTGTTTTCTTAAAAATTTTATTTTATATTCTCATTACTGGGGTCCGGTAGTTGTAGAAGTCACATTATACAGGATTATTCAAAATGATTCACCCGATTTAAAGTGCTTATATTATTTTATTTTTTAGGTTTATAACAATATGTTATACATTAAATAAAAGAAAAATATGTCAAATTTAATTAACTGTATCTATAAATGTTCTATGTGAGCTCCTTTGGTTACACGAATAACATCTAGTCGGTAGTCAAATTCATACCATACTTTGTGCAGCATATCTTTTTTAATCGACTCCATGGCCGTTGTTATTCGATTTTTCAATTCATCTAGATTTGATGGCAGTGGTGGTATGTACACAGTGTCTTTAACATATCCCCAAAATAAATAATCACATGGCGTCAGATCTGGTGACCTAGGAGGCCAGCTAAATAAATCGGATGAATCATATCGAATAACCCTGTATTATATTTTTGATTTATAGTAGACCGAGCAGAAATTGTTCCCTTACAACATGCCTTAAAAATCAAACATTTTAAATGCATATTATGCATATATCGTCAACTTCATTCATTTCAGAAAAAAGTGCATACTGCATAGGTTCTACATATTCTCGTATACAAATTGGTTATTTGTGAAAATATTTAATTTTTTCTAAAATATATTTTATTTTATGATTTAGGTATTTTAGTATAATTTTTGAACACTTAAAGAATGATAATGTAATATTTTTATTTGTTCTACTATTAGATATTGATAATAATTTTTAAATACCAGCATCCTGTTTCTAATTTTTAAAGTTTTTATTATGCATTTTCAAAAATCTATAAAAAAAAAAAAAGGTTAATATAGTAAAACACCAATGATTCAAAAATATTGAAAAATATTTATTAACGAATTTATAATTGCTATTTCTAGGCTTATAAAAAAAATCGCTTATTTACTAAAATCGTTTGCGCATTTAACCTATCTTGGGGGTATATTTAATTTCAGCATCATTAATCCGACTCCTTATCACATAATTTGAAATAATACAACGTTTCAATCTAAATTTACTGGAGATTTCTTGTAGCATGTAAGATTTAGTTATATGAAGGGGGTGACGGAAATATAAGTTGAACTTTCCAAATAAATTTTAAACTAATAATAAAAAACAGAAAAAAATGTGAAAAATAAGAATAAATAAAATTATTTGCAGTTCCAGTTTATGTATATAATCTAAAAATAAATAACCGTAGATACTTGGCATTTTTAATAAATATTTAAATTCAATTTTTTTAAACATTATTTAATATAAAAATATATTGGCATTTTTATTATTTATAGATGATTGAAATTATAGTTATTTTCTTTATATAAATTAAATGTATAAATAAAGAATTTTAAGTTTAAATGTTGAAAAAATAGTAAAAAGTGTTAATTATTTTTTAAACGCTAAATATTTACGGCACTGTTGAAAAGTCACATAAATCATCAAGCATTTATATTTTTTTTAACGGTTTCAACGTAGAATATAAAAAAATGAAGTTTTTTATTTAACACCTATTTTGTCGGAAATAATAATATTCATTGGTACTTTTTTATGGCTCCGTCAAACACCAAAATGACCACTTTATACAAAAATTCTCTTTAAAAAAAAAAAAAATGTGTGTGTTTTTCAACGACAACACCAGACGACACATAGTAAATTAATGATTTTGGAGAGATGCTCACTAATTCACTCTTCTCCATAGTTGAGGTCGTTAGCATATATATATATATATATATAATATAAAAGGTTATAATTTAAAGTTAAACACTTATTTTCTTAAAAAGTATGAGCGATTTTGAAAATATTAAATATTTACTAACATAATTTAATTACAAAACAACATAATATGATATATATTGAATCAGAAATCAATACTATGAATGCTTCTGAAATATTTATTAATAGTAGAAGGTAATTAGGATGCTCATACAATTCCATACGACATTGGTATTATCTAACTAATGGGAAATATTATGTACTTGATAGCTTACAGATAGTATTATGGATTATAAATTAATTTATAGATAAATCTATAAACTTTTAATTAATATAGACCGCGAGTGTAAAATAATTATTTACATGATATTCAATGTATAAGTATTTAGATTGGTGATAAAATAAAAATACAACTTACGAATATTTAGTATTATTTTATTCTAATGTTGAATATTTTAATTATTACGCATGATGGAGAGAAATGCGGATAAAATAAAACCTAAATAAACTGACACTATTATAAAATATAAATGCGTTTAATGCATTTCATTGGATTGTGGCCTAACGACTCTACACTGTCAAATAGTGGCAATTTATGCTAGAAACGGAGAAAAAAATACAAGAGAGACATACAACCTTTTCCCCTCCTTGAATAATTTTCGTACTGACGTCAGTGCTTATTTAAAGATTTTTCATCTAACTCACACCACAAGCATATTTATTTGAATAGTACCATTACGTCGAATATGTTCGTATTTCGAGACTTAAAACAAATAAAAGAAAAATAAAGTTCTTATTAACTCTAGTTCTGCAACGAGGATCTGTCATTAAGCTACCTTGAAAATGGACCCATTTGAAAACAAATGTCCAATAATATTCAAATGGGAGCAAAATTGTATGCCAACTGATATTAAATAGAATATAGAAACGGCCTAATAGTGATTAGGTAGCAAAAAAGAGCAGAATCGATTATTTCGTTTCGGTGGTAAAATATAATATTAAATATAACTCACGAGATAAATAACAAAAATTATTTTTTATATAATTTACAAAATAATGTGTTTAAATGATCTTGTTTTTGAAAAGATTTGCATCATGAATATTCCAATAACGCGTTGACCAAACACGAATTGTATACGCAGTAAGCACGTTTATATTTACATTTATTTCATATAGAATAGAAAATGAATCAAATCGAAAATGTTATGCGACAATTTTCAAATAGCTCCACACACAAAAATGAAATTATTAAATTTATATCAAGTGATGATTATATCGTATATATATTCGAGATTTTTTTGTTTCTTTTACATATCTACATAAATTATTCAAAGTAAGAAAGTAAGTATAAAATCAATATAATATGTGGTCGTATGATGTATGCTTACAACTGTCGTGCACGGCATATAATTATAACGAACTTAATATGTTATCTATTTAAAAAAGACGTGTATTTTCGATAAGAAAAATATTTTACGCAACACTTCGAGTTTAATAAAATAAAACTGAATTTCAAATAAATAATTAATTACATTTAAGTATTTAAAGTTTATACGAGAAGTAAGTTATAATTTCATAAGATAAACAAATATTATTATTAGTTTTCTATAATTCCTTGGAAGTTTTTTTTTTTAGATTTATTACAGCTTTTTAATAAAAACAATTTAAACAAAACATGCTGGCTTGTGAAATACTGAAGTGAGCGAGACAAGTTAATGTGGCTCGCTGCACTTTCAGTATATCCAGTACTGCCAATGAGTACTATGAGTACTCATAAAAAACAATGTCGTATTGCTCAAGTTGTGAACAATTTTAAATTTTAAGTGATATAATAGTTGAAGTAGATTTTTTATGAAATTTTTATTTTTATTTATCAGGATTTCATGTAACACATATAAGAAACTTGAAATAGATGTAGTTTTAAAATTTTAAAATTAGACATTAATTAAGTGGACATAGATTTATTGCTCATATAAATTATTTAAATACATCTTAAATAAGTAAAAAAAGTGTGTACAGTGGTGTTCAAAGTTATTTTAATTCTAAACATGGGCGTCCCCAGGGGGGAAAGACGGGACACTCCCCCCTAGAATAAATATAATAAAGAACTATAAATGCACTATAAATAAAATGTAAGTATAAAATTTATAAAAAAATCTTCATTTATTTTAGATTCTGAACGGAGTGATGAATGTATTGATTTTACAATGATGTGTGTTTTTTTTTTTTTTTTTTTTTTTGTTTTTTTTTTTTTTTGTTTTTGTGTCTGTGTACAGCATAACTAGTCGAAATAATGCTTCAATTTCAAACTTTGGGGGTGGTTTCCGATGGCAAAGTGGATATCCTTGGTGCATTATAGAGGTGAAAAGTAAACATTTTCCAACAGTTTTCAAAAAAATCGAGAAAAACAAAAAAAAAATGACAGAAAAACGGGAATTTTTACGCAAAACCAGTTTTCTGCAAAATCGAATTTTTTATTTTGCTATAACTCAAAAAATAATAGATGTAAATACTTAAAATTTTCACCAAATGTTTATATTAGCGTTCTCCATACACAGTTAAATTTTCAAAGAATTTTGACTTTTTTTGAGCTATTTATAGACAATTGAAATTTTCAATTTTTTTAAGTATTTTTTTTTAAAATAACGATAAAAATTTTTTGGCCGGCCAGAAAATCTTGAAAATTTAATACAAGGTTTCTTATAAGTTGTTCTTAAAGTTATAAAAAAAAATCCGAAATCGTTAGTCACAATTTTTTTTTATAAGTGCTTAAAGTTCGAATTTATACGAAATATGTCAAAATTGCGAAAATTGGCAAGTAATTTTGTGGTTAAAAAATCGTAAAAATTTTTCCTTTTATAACTAAGATTTGAAAATTTGGTACAAAGTTCTCCATAAAATTTTCTTCAACTATCTGCAAAAAAAACTCTACCGGACTAAAACAAAAAATTTTTATGAGTGATTGAAATTTAAATTTTTACAAAACCGCGTTAAATAACGGTTTAGCCTCAAACGATTTTTGATATTTGTTGTTATTCAAACAGTATAAGTCGTAAATACTTGAAAATTTTACCAGTTATTTAGATTGCCATTTTCTTTACGTGATTTGATTTTCAAAACATTTTGACTTTTTTTGAGCTATTTATAGACAATTGAAATTTTCAATTTTTTTTTATTTTTTTTTTATAAATGTTGATAAAAAAAATTTAGCTGGGACAAATTACTTGAAAATTTAATTGAAGGGTCTACATAACTTGTTCTAACTCTCATTCAAAAATTATAAAAATACATAGGCACAATTTTTTTTTATTAGCATTTGAAGTTCAAATATTGACAAAAATTCGTCAAAATCATGAATATTTTTCACTATTTGGTAGTTAAAAATTTATAAATATTTTTCTATCAAAAGCTAAGAATTGAAATTTTAATACTATGCTGTCCATAAGTTAAGCTTAGAATAATTATAAAAAAGTTTGAGGATTGTTCAATTTAAAAAAATTTACGAGTGTTTAAAGTTTTAATTTTAATTTGAAATCAAAAATACACGACGTGTAAAATCACGTTTTACTAATAAATAATTTTCGATTTTTGTTATTTTTAAAAAATTACTAAACGTAAGATCTTGAAACTTTTACTTAAATGTTTGAATTAGTTTCAAAATAGAATATATGATAATATTTCCTGGACTGACAAATCATCTCCGTTCAGAATCGTTTTTCGAATACAATGATACCTATCATTGCATTCAAATTTAACCTACCATAGTCCGAGGTCCACCCCACCCCCTAATGTACAGCAGAGCGATACTCACTTACCGGCTTTTTTAAATTAATTTTTCCTCCTTCCCCTAGAAAAATGTCTGGGGACTCCCATGATTCTAGAGGCACATTCGATGAACTATATTATAGACTCTTTTTAAAATTTATTAAAAATATTTAAATATTTAAGATAATATTATATTTTTTCACTCTAAGATGTATTTAGTATACCGATAATTATATAACTATGAATGTTACTTAACAAACAAATGTAGGAATTTAAAATGATTTAACAATAACACACTTATACTAAGAAAACATATAACATTTCATGCTTGAAACAAAGTAATTCATTTAATAAAACGGTGGACTCTTTAAACATGTTATATTTATTTGGTAGAGATTTTAGCAAATAATTTTACATACAGAATAAAAGGATATATTTCTAATGTTAATAAAAAGCCCCAGGTAATCTGTTTAACCTTTTGAACCGTTTTCAGTGCACTCGAGTGGTTTAAGTTTCATTTTTAGCCTAAAGCAAATAGACTATCATATGTATGACTGTACGTCCTAATATAAACTGAGTGTGCTCTAATAAAATTAAAGTAATACTTTTAATTAATTTACACATTTGTATGCCATTTTTAAATCATTAAAAAAAAATTTATTCGTGGAATTCTATTCAAATGCTAAATACTTACTTTAATTTCCAATATTATTTTATTTAGCTTTTACACATATACTTTTTATACTACACAAATAATAATAAATGTATTCTGTAGTTGGATAATAAATAGTAACCTAACCCTTCTTGTTATATTTTATTCGCCATTAAAAAAGATTTATAATTTGTAAAAATGTATTCAAGCAAACCTGATGAACATATAAGAACCATACAGAACAAACCAGTGTTACCGACTATAATTACTATAATATTTTATGCATATCAAAATGCATGACGAATAATTATTTTACGATTACACAATAATCGGTCTTAATATTATAATTTATATGATATTTTCATCATAATATAATACGAGTATGATAAGAGATAATTATTAATGTATTTTGTAATGATGTATTTCTATATTAAATTATTTTTAAGATGTATTATGAAACGAAAAAAATCCCAGGATAAACTTGGTTTCATATTTTTAATTTATTATATTTAGTTTTTCAATATCAATTTTTTTTTTTTTTAATACGTAAATCGGTTGACGTTATTTTGTGCACATGTCTCAAGAAAAATACCAATAAAGTTTATTTTAACTGAAATAACTGACATATTATGTATATCTTTTTAGAAACGACCAAATTAAATCGGTTAAACAATCTGTTCTCTATTCTCGGAATTGTTTAAAATGTGTTGTTTTACATTTTTTTTATTGTATTTCAAATGTTGTGCTGTTTTGTTAAATTATTACCATATTACCAAAGGATTTCATTAGACAGTTATTTTATACAAAAATGTGTCAACAATAATTAACATAACTATGCACCTTTATAAAATTAAGAAAACATTATATAGGTATATATTATAAAGCTACATATTTATCAATCAACCACAGACGTGTAGAAAGTATAGACATTTTAAAACTGACTACAAACTTTTTGATAGTATATTAAGAAAGTAATTCAACTTTAAATGTCTATTTAAATTCAGTCGTATATTATAATCTAACACTTGAGTTTAAATGAATCTAAAAAGAACCTTAACAATGAAAGTCTTTAAAA
Organism: Schizaphis graminum; assembly: GCA_020882235.1. Lineage (NCBI taxonomy): Eukaryota > Metazoa > Arthropoda > Insecta > Hemiptera > Aphididae > Schizaphis > Schizaphis graminum. The sequence goes on from CM037032.1 coordinate 94,876,582, forward strand.
AGTTTTGGTTTTATTTTTGTTAAAATACAATGTAATCAAATAATATTCGACAATATGATAACGCAATACAATAGTGGATTTTCATTTGAATATAGTTTCCTAAATAAAATAAAAACGATATTATTTAAATTGTGAAATTCATTTATTTTTTTTTTTACAAAAACAGCAATGTTATTTAAAAAATCTCCACGACAGTCCATGTTTGTAAAACAAGTTAAAAATAATATAAGTTGGTAAATAATAAAATACATTTTTTATTTTTACTTATATTATATTATATTTAATAACTATATAATCATAATTATATTAATCATAATCGTTGATAACTTTTAGTTATATTGTAATACTCAGTTATGTAAAGTATTCGATTAAAGTATTCAAAGAAAAATATTTAAAAAATATTTAGACTCTATTTTTTGTACTTTTTAAATTTTTTATTAAAAATATTTTTTTAAACTTAAAAATAGTTTTAAATTTCTAACAAAAAAAATATTGTAATAAATTTATTTGTATTATTTTTAAAAGTGCATTAGTCTAACCATTCCTAATGTATTCTAAGAATATTTGAATACGTATTTTTAATTTTATTTCTTAAAAAGTATTCAAATACGTATACCAAATACATTTCCATCTTTAATTCAATTTTTCAATTATAAAATAAAAATCTTTCTTACGAGACAGGTAACAGTTCAATCAATAACTTAAGAAATTAATAATGTAGAGTTTTTTTAAAATACATTTAATGGATGTTAATAAACAAGAGTCAAATATCCCTCTTAATGATGTAATATTTTCAATAATTCCTTGAATACGGAAATGCTTAGAAATAGATACAGCATGATATATCAAGGATTCTTTAGGCTATTTCTGTAGTATTATTTTTACATGGAGTTATAATAGGAAAAAAGGCGTTTACAATATTATATTCACTCAGCTCACAATTAATTAGTCGTCGGTGGAGGAGACGTAGGTAACAGTTTTAATATGGTGTTAAGTGACCTAGTGGTCATTGTTGGTCCTTCAAGTGCACATGCCAAGAAAAGTTATTCTGGCCAGACTCTGATGTTTGTTTGTAATAAATCATTCCAGTTGTTGTGAAGTTGATTGTGTGCAAAAGAAATTGCGACAAAAGCACTTGGTGGAAATTATTATTGTTCAACATTGTCCTTTTACTTATTATGCAGGATTTTTTTTAACACTTTACTTCAACACACTATGAAAGTGTATCTAAATATTATATTACTATACTGTATTATTAGAATTCGGTAAAAGAGAATAGAAATTAATAAATTTGGAAAAATGAAATAATAGATAAGTATTTACAAACATACTGTAAGTTTATCTAAGGGAAATAATTTTACTTCGCTTTTGTCAGCATATTAAGACAGTGTATGAGTTAAAAATAAATTTTACATTTTCAATATGTAATAGTTAATAAAATATTAAGAACTTAATACTTGAATCGTAATATTATAATATAATATGGCGGTGTCACAAATATATTAATTCATTATAATTTTACCGTTCAGTAAATTGTTGAGCTCAGAGAACTTTAATACATACTGATTTCGTGATAAGTGTTATTAAGGTCATATCAAAAATTAAATTGCTAATAAAAAAAAATGTATATTTTTTAGTTTTTTTTATAAACATACAATAGAATTAAAATTTTTTTATGGTTTTTTCCTCTTACGACATAAACTACAATAAGTTTTATGGGGTAATATTTATGTTATTTGTATAAATTATAAATTAATTAGAATATTAGGTATATAGAATATCATGGATATTTTTTTTCACAAAATTAGATTAAACTTCGATAAAAATATATAAAGATTATAAATTTATAACCAATAAAACCGTTATAGAATTGTTGTGATGTTTAAAACTATATTTAACATTTAATTAATACATCACATGATAATATTTAAATTATTCTATAATTTTATTTTTTATATTCTTACAAAATGGGTTTTTCTATAATACAAAATTGTTTTATTACTATATTACTATTCGATACATTAGAATATTGTTGATAAATTAAAGTATTAAGTTCATCACAAAAATTTATATTCAAATTGAAATTCGACAAAGATCTCAAATTAAAACTGTAGTAAAAGCATTCTGTATTTTAAATTATTAAACAGTGGTTAGTAGTACGATGAGAAAAAAATAGTTTTAACAGTGTAAACTCCAGTTCTCACCATAGTAGCACTTTTGATCCTATTACAACACCCTAAGGTCATAACTGCCACGTACACGCATGTTATAACATTCTAATAACTTTATAATAATTTGTTTACATCGTAATAATTACACATTACTTAAGAATTCTGTATTGATACCAATAGGTAATAATCCGATAATCAAAAATTAATTTTGAACTAGATATAGTGTACCTATACAATGTTATTTTATGAACACCGACTAAAATTTAATATAATTACCAACTACAATTTTAGCAATGTTTTATAAAAAATAAATTAGCTGTTCGTAAAAATTGTAGATACACTATATCTATGGTAAATTATTACTTACTTAATTATTTGATTATTAATGTTTTTGATTTGCCAATTTTTAATTAAAATGATCAAATATTGATGTTATAGTTGGTAAAATTATGATAATTAGTGATATATAATATTGTTAAGTACAAGATATATTTTGAAATAATTTTTCGTATAAACCGTAAAAAAACGTTTTTCTTCTAAAATCAAGGTACAAAAACGTAATTGGCGCTACAAAACAGATTAAATAATTCCTTTATTTAATTTGGTCGATTTTTCAATAAATGCATTATTTTGTTAAGTGTATTGACATGGGATTACAATCATTTATACAAATCTTAATTGATTTTTTTCAATTTAATTTAATGTAAAGCTTTCTTAAGTCTTTCCGTGGAATATATTTTTAACGAGTACTATTTATTATAATTTCGAGTTTTCAACATATTTTCATTCTAACATTATGCAGATCACACTTTCCCATATAAGAAGAGGAGGTTATAATCATATACAATAATCCCATTTATTGTACTTAGTATTGTCCGAATAACCCTTTTGTTTTGCATACACGGCTAACCAAAACGATTTTGTAAATTTAACAATAACGGTGTTAAGCACATTTTTTATATACATTTTTGTTAGGTTTTCAAAATAATATTTAAAATAAATTAATAATATCATAGTTAAATTATTCTTTAGATATTTTTGTAATACGAGTATAATGTATTATGTTATACACAATATAATATATAAAATGATTATTATAATTATTGTTATAGCCATGTATGATAGGCGTTATATCAATTAACCTTATTATTAAAATGTTTCCAATCATCAAACCTTTTCGTAAAAATATGGTTGGACATGTAAAATGATAATATTCAAATATTTTCAATCAGATTTTAAGTGATAAAAATATTATTTGGAAAGCACACATATTTATCAATAATTCTCAAAGATATATTATTATAGATTTGTTATTAAATTATTTAAAAAATTATATTTTATTAGCTAATAAAATATTTTTTTCTTTGAATGGCTAATACAAATACATATAAATATATGATTTGTTTGATGTTTGACAATTATTATTAAGCAAAAATACAAGTATAATATATTATACTGTACTAATGCTATTTATTTTTGTTATGCTTTCAAGATTCCAATCTTAAGACAATCTCCTCAGTATGTATCTGCAAGCGCTATTGTCAGAAAACACGATATAACACCCGTCGGAGATATTGTGGGTACTATGGAAAGGCGTAAAGATGGTAATAAACTAATAACAAACAACTGTTAGGAAAATGGCAGGAATAGATAATGGGTTTTTTTCCCGGGTCTAACTTCAGGTCTTCTACGGGAAATGCATCTACAATCGATCCCGGCACGGCGTATAAACACTATACGTGCTTATTTTTTATAAAACATCGGGTTACATCACTGTTTTTGGAGAATTCAAAAGAATTGAGACACCCTGAATACCAGGGATGTTAAACTAGTAGTTTTTATAAATGAAAAAAAAACAAAGAATTTACAATAACTGTTCTAACGTGTCATTGTGTCAGTGATATACAATAATATTGATGTTAATACAACAGGCAGGCAGAAATAGACATTTATTTTAGTTTTTTTCGATACAATAGTCATATTGATACAATTTTCATTGTTAAAAAAGATAAAAATGTAATACAGCGAATCCTCAAATGCTGTTCTTGCACCGTTTAAAAATATCAAAAATATATATCCATGATTTTTTTTTTTTTTTTTAATAAGTGTTTTAAAAAAAAAATTCAAAATCACAACAAATTGAATATTATTTCATAATTAAAAATAACACAAGTTTCATCATTTAACACAAACTTAGGTTCTTATTTTTTATTAGTGTTTATAGTTGAAATTTTGTTGTAATTTTTTAAATATTCATCTTAAAGAATAGAACAATACAAGTATGAATATCATTATTATCTAAACACAATAATATTTTCAAAATATTTACACTATAGTTTCATACTATGTATACAACAAATCAATCTACACTTTACACTGTATAAATTGTTACATGAAAAGTTTTTGACTAAAGTTAGTTTACCATTTATAATATAATTAATATTATAACAATAATCTATGGATTTAAGAAAATACTAGTTATATTTAAATGCAATATAACATAAGCTATTCTTAAATATACATGCTGGTTCGTCCGTTTTTTTCGTCATTTTTTTTTTTTATACAAAGATGTAACATTCAATTCATATTTAATATAATATCATCCATTATAGTGATTATAATATACTCAATGCCGAAGTACACTTGAAACCTACTACCAAAAGAGCGACCTTTTTTTAGTGCAAATATTTACTGTATGGGTATATCTACTATTCTGTATAGTATAAATATGTAGGCACAGAAATTATGGTAGCAAAACGATTAAAACTGTCGACAAACTACGAAGAAAAAGGGTGGGTTGTACGCAGGAAAATGTTCACGTGCCTTTTAATTATTTTATCTTGTAATGTGCTCATATTTCAAATGTTATACGTTCATATACTCACTATATAATGATAATACGTTACTTCGAGGTAATATAAAATAAACCTATTCATATTTACATTATATTATATTAAAATATATATTTAAAGATAAATATGCAACGAAATCCAAAAACAAATATTACGCTATAAATAATTACGTTATAGAATGTGTTCATTTATTAATACTTATAAGATACAGAATATACAGGTATTATAATTTTATAATGCATTTTTTCAGTTCCACATTATGAGTAAATAAAGTGGTGTATATGTGTTTATACGTGAAAGTAAAAAATATTTTTCAGAAAAGATGATGAATCTTATATAGGTACTCAATTACAGTTGGATGCTTTTGCTTGAATAGGATTCAATTCTATAGATAACGTATAGTTACAAAATTAATATATTATACGAGTATACTATTATACGTATTGAAGTTTATTTTTCGTTTAATTAAGATTCATATTTTTTGGATTACAATTCATAACTGTACCTAAGTATAAATAGATTAGTTAATTACCTCGAAATTAATACCATATCTTCGTATTAAGATGTATTGGTACTTATACATAATATTAAAATCGAATTATATATTTAAGTTTATTGAAGACAATGCATACGGAATAATAACTTATTATACACCGTAACAAAAAAATAATCAAATTATAGTCTTTTATTATACCACCTTATGGCCTAAAAGTTTTACCATATATGAGATTTTCTGGTATACAAACTGGATATTTAATTGTAATATCAATCGTAATTATTAAAGGTTTGTTCTGTCATCTATTTGGTGGTGCCCTTTTTATACAAAAAAGATAAAATAAAATAAATAAATACTATTAAATTTTATCATTTAAATTACAAAATCTGTTTGTTTTAAAATGAAAGTACCTATGTGCACATTTTTAATTTATTTTAAAATACGTTTTGTGAGATAATAATATTTAAAATAATAATAATATATTTCTCTATAAGTGAATAAAAAAAATAGGTTAAACTCATCATTCGTTAATGTAATTTCTGATAAATTTATATTACCTCAGAAAACGAAATTATTGTTAGGATACTATAGAACAAAATATTCCATCATTGCAAAAATATAAATGTTATAGAAATCAGTAGAACAGTTTGTTGAATGATAAATAGGTACTACAAAATATGATGTTACAAATTTTAAAGAAAATTTACGAAAATGCGTTTAAAATTATTTTGGGTAAATTAATATGAATTTCCAAAAATATAATCGTAATATCATTGTAATTACAAGCCCACCACTTTATGAATGTGAGCTAGAACGAAAAAATGTATAGGATTTTAAAATAATAATTTATTGTGATAAAGAATAGTTAAATTACGATATAAAGTTCTCAACTATAGGTACAGTGGATATGGTAGAACTGCTCAGAGATCGATCGAAGCTCACAACACATTTAGATCTATTAAGATATCCAGTGAATTTAATCGTACTTACCAACGTATTTCAATTCTAAGTTAATATCGGTACAATACACAGTATTAGTTGCAAGTTCCGGAAGACAAGGCAAGAGTTTAGCAACATTAATGTGGTTCAACTTGTCTTGAATTTTAAGTGTGAGAGATAAATTTTAGCTCATCAACAACAATAGATATAGACTATGTACAGCATTGACAGAATTGTCTAATGGAAGAGCATTATTAAAACCAGATTTGTCATTATTAATAACAATCATTAGTTCATTACTGAGCTTCGCTCCTATAAGTACAATTATAGTAATAATTTCAATAAGTACACTTTTGTAAAATTTCATAAGCTCATTAGCCAGAATAACCATTACAAAGACGATTATTATAATAACAACAAATACAAATTATAATAATCTTTTTAATCACTTGACACACGATGTATAAACGCATGCTGTGAATTCAACGATAGCAGTAAGCTGTATGATGTCACTATAATATTAGTACCTTATTTATAAAGTATTACCGGTATTATAAAACAACAGACAATGAATTTGTAATTGCGATGTAGCAGAAAGCAGATATTGATAACAATTATAACTTACGTAAAAACAGAAAAAGTTTGACAGACCACAAAACTAAATGTATGCTAAAATAACTAAAGTATCTAAAATTGGAGGTTGAGTTCGATTATTTAACACAATGCTAAAATAAAATAAGTATACGTATTGAACATTGATGAACATAAATAGTTGGTGTAATTTATTCAATGTTAAACAATATTGTTTTTAAAATTATTTGAAATATGCCACGCAGTTTTGTACAAATATAAATAATAAACAGCACAATATATCTATTCAACGGTAACTTCTAAATATAAAGATACAGACAAATAATAATAATTTAAATAATGAATTATTGGCTCATGCGTCTTAAAAAATAAAAATAATGTGTAGAATACTGATAATTCGAAGTTTTTGTAAATTATTTCACTTTCATTGCTTTTTAGAAACTTCAAACCCATTCTATGTACAGCGATACCCCCTGGAGACATAATACGAGATATGGATTCGAAATGCTGGTTTATCGATATCGAAAGCTAATTGGATAGAGATGCACGATGGCTACCCAAGAGGTTTTTGCAATAATTCAACGAAACAGACAGGTATCGGACAAATTACCCCCACCTCTAAAAGAAACCATTTCATTTGTCAGCTATAATTCAATTTTAACCCTCCTTTTTAAATTCATTTTTTGTCAATGATATTCTTTAAGTTATATTATATTGAATCGAAACCACTATAATAGAGCAATGCTTCAATAAAGTAATTTCATCGGTATAGCAATTTTATACATATACATGTATAACTGAGCATTGACATGATAAATTGTACTTGGTTAGACGGAAAAATGATGTATTATTGTATTAATATCAAATAATCCACACATAATATTCAATTATCATTTTTTAAAGGATAATAAATTCAAGAATATATTTCAGTAGGTAGTAATTTATTTTAGGGTCAATATATCTTAATGGTAATGACCAATTTCAACGAAATAGATGTATTCTAACTTAATCAAACTACTAATTCTTAATTTTTATTTTAAACTATTTTGTGGCAGCAATTGAAAATCTAATTTTTTAATTAGTTAACTAAATAATCATTAGTATATTTATAAAAATATGTATATTTTAATTCAAACACAAAATACAATGCAAACCAAGTATATTTTCTAATTAAAAATAAATATATACTAAGATAGCATAATATAGTTTATTTTTTAAAATAGGTTATTATAATAATTTTAAGCTAGTAGAGTTAAAAATGGTAATATAAACCTGAGTGAATAAACAATAACTGTTTACATTTATGATTAAATTAAATTTTACAAAATACGAGTATTACTTATAAGCTTTTATAATATACCGAACACTAAATGTTTTATCCAAATAAAATTAAAAAAATAAAATAATGTAGATACAAAGTTTTTCATTGATGAGATTAAATACTGACTTACAATAATCAGTTAATTTTTTCATATTTATTAAAGAATAATAAACGAATACCTTTTATAATGAATGTTTTCGACATTATTATAAAAGCTATACCGGTTCTTCTATAATATCAAAACAAAGTTTCCAAAAAGGGTTAGCTGGTTCATCACTCTACTGAAATAGAGAACAAAGCAATAAGAGCTTTTTGCGATATAATTGAAGAATAGGTTACTGTAACAAAAGTTATAATATAAGATCAAAAATAAACAGCGATTGACCCAGAACAAGCTGGGAATTTTCAATAAATATTTTGTTGTTTAGACCATTATTTCCTCAATGTTAAGATCTGCGAAAAATGGTAAACATATAAGCAATACATTTTAATATTATATAAACGAACTTGAATTATTTTGTTTTGCATGGTTCAAGGATGATTTAAATACTCTGAATTTAAAGAATACTTGACCTATTAGATGTATTAGACAAATATTATCAAGATGACGATTTCGCTGAGGTGATAAAATTCATTGGTTCAATACTTTAACCAAGACGATGCATGAAGTTTATATTATCAGAAAAGTATTTTAAAACCGCATAGCTTTAATTATACATTTTATAATTAATTGAAAATTAAAGGTTTTTGTGTTGATATTTAGAATACTGGACAGTGATATAAAAATCCGTCCGAAAATTGAAAGCATTTAATATAATATGTTTATAACATACGAATATATCATAAATAGATGTTATCCCCGAATTTTTTAATTATTCCTTTCAACTTACTTTTGCGAAACTATGCCAATGCACAAAAGCGCTGAATTTAATTATTGAGCTCGTAGAATCTTAAACTCGACAGAAGCGTTACCACATTCTATTACGATTTGTTTGATATTTTTAATTACTTAGTAGAATTTCATACACTATATATTATGTGTTGTACTTGTATTTTTTAAGTTACCAAAAATAAATGAAGCGTTTTTGTGCATAATATACACATTATTTCATATCTACCTACCTATTCGTTTGTTATGAAATATAATAGGTAATATTATGTTTACATTACTAGTGATAAATGTATACATTATAACTTGTATTTACCTATACCTAATAATTTAATTTTTTTATTATTATACCCATTACCCATTTAAAATTAAGTAAATAATTGTATTTAGTTAATCTATAAAATAACGTAAAAGAGAAATAAAAACAACATTTTAACTGTCCACGTTTTTCTAAAATACCATAGTCGTTTTGTTCCTAATAAAATGAAACGAATTTAAAGCTTACACTATTGCCATGAAGATGAATGGTTAGCGAACATGGTTTCCTAAAAGGTGTGCAGTTAATAATAAACAGGGTTTAATATAGTAGATTTATTGTGCACATACGTGGATTATTTTTGAGCATTATTGTATGAATCCATCAATACATACGTCGTTTGAAATTAATTGGTTTTAAGAGAAAGCTTTTCTTTTATATAGAATATTTAACTTTAAATGTGATTTAAGAGTTATAAAAATTATTTTACAAAGTACACATTACGTAAATATTAGAATAGTTTAATTGAAAACTTATTAACGCCAAAATTGAGATTTTTTTTGTATATTAAAATAAATAAATAAAATTATTTTTCTAAGAATTAAGTCCAGATTGTTTTTATGCCTATCTATCTATATAATATGGGAGTAAAGTAAATTATAATAATATCAGTACTTACAAAGAAACACGTTTTCTAAATAAATCGATATCAAAAAAAAAAAAATAATAATAATATTAATAATATCTTAATATTAAAAACTTGATTGCCGGATTGTTAGGTATCATCATTTCAAAATAAAAATTATTTAGAACATGTTATAGCATTATAACTGTCTTATAATGTTGTGAAACATAACAAAATTAGAAATGTATAAAAAAATAGTAGAATGTATAAATAATCTATTGAATTAAATGCTATAGAGAAACTCAAATAAACAGTAATAATAATTAGAAGATAAGTTTTAATATAAAAAATATTGAATTAGATTAAAATATAAGATATATATATATATATGTTAAGATATAAATATTCATATCTGACTTTTTAAAAACCAAAATTAAGTTACTCATTTCTGTCACAATATACAAAAAAATTTCACTTTAAATTGTCATAAAATAAATTAACTAAAATACCTAGTTAATTCAATACAACTTACTGGAGGATAAACGTTCATTGAACTTAATATTTATTATTTTTAAACGAAAAAAATACAAGTAGCCACTTGTTTCATTCCATTGAAAACATGGAGGTTTGACAACACTGTGAGGTTTTTATAATCAATTAAGTAGAATAATTATTTAGACTCGTATTATTTGTTTACAAACATAATTTGGTAACTAAACATCTAGCTATAAATAGATGACTGCATTGTTTAATAAAGATATACTTGTGCAAAATATAATTTTTTTTTTTGTGTAATAATCTGAAATCATCATTTGATTTTAAATTATATGTTGTTATTAAGGGGATTGGAAGCGTTGAATTTCTGTCTTTATCTTACACACGTGGAATATAGGAAAAATAACTATACGCGCCTGACGAAAATTAAGGTACTTCTAGTTGTTCGATTTAAAATATGTAAAGATGATTGAATTGGTATACAAGTTTACTTTGCATAGGTCAAAGTACTTTTTCGATTGTTTTATTGTTTAAAATAAATATTTTAAATTTAATAAATTTGTCAATTTTTATTATTAAATATATATTGAAAATATTAAAAATATACTTCGACCGATGCAAAGTAAACTTGTATACCAATTCAATCATCTTTACATATTTTAAATTGAACAACTAGAAGTACCTTAATTTTTGTCAGGCGCGTATAGTTATTTAACCTATATTCCACGTGTGTAAGACAAAGACAGAAAATCAACGTTTTCAATCGCCTTAAACATTAATTTGTCTATACAAAATACAATACACCTAAACTGATTTTGTTGAAACATTATACAAGCGTATTATTAAATAATATAATATGATTTTAAGTTATTAATTATATTATTAATGGATAAAATATTAGTTAAAAATTATGGTTAATAATTTAAGCATTATTTCACCGTACGAATAATGTTGTTTTGTGTACTTATAAATTATTAACGGTAAAATGTAATTTAAATTCTTAGTAGAATTATACAACTATAAATTATAGTAATATATTTATTATTCAATAAAATTTATTTTTTTTTTAAACCAAACTTTGATTATGAAAAAAAACTAATGGAAAATTATACAAATACTAAAGTTTAATATTATTTTAATTCTTAAATATCTTAAGTCCTCTAGAAAGCTAATTAACTGTCAGAAACGGATATATTTAAATCGTTATGATAATATGATCTGATCATTATTTCCTCTAATAATTGTATTATAAATAATTATAATAGGGTACAGTATTTATTTAGCAAAATAAAACATCTATTTTTAACATTTATTCGTGTCTCTTTGAATCTTTTTGAAGAACCAATTTAAATATATTTTTATCTGAATATGTTGTACACAGGATATATTATCATAACGTCAGACAAATATTTATTATAATATATAATACAAACAAAATTAGATTATAAAGATCATTGTTGAATATTAGTGACAAAATATTTGTGAACAATTAATACATAATTATGGAAAAATTGATTGATATAGGACATATAACACATGTTATAACATGTTATAAACTATAAAATAATAATCACTATAATAAAAAACAATAGTTATGATAAACATGATGGAGTTTTCGTTTGATAAATTGTCAATCACTAAAATACGAAACTACTACTAATACATAACTATTATGTTTTGGCCGTAATGATAAATGGTATATGTATATATTATTGTATATTTCATGTATAATATATATGAAATATAATTTACGTGATTTTTTTCATGGTGCCTAAGGACTTTATCGTAATTTTTTTGGAACATTTTCTGACAAGATCGATTTTATATTCAGTTTATACGAATCTGATATGAACTTTCAATCGTTTTTGCTTTTTAGTATTATTATTTCCACAACTGCCTAAGGCTTGTCAAAGTAAAATGTCACCAGGTCAATTGAACTGCTTAAAAAAATATATCAGTGACAATTTTCAGCAGTCGACATCAATACCCTTTATGATTTGCTATCATAAGCATTTTAGCCAAAAAAAAAAATATGAAATAACATTGACATACATATCAAAAATATATTGCTACCAAATAGTAATTAACTCAATGATTTATAATTGAATAGGTAAAAAAACAAATAAATATGTGTAATATGGCATAATTACACTTGAGATAAGATTGTTTGACATTTATATTATTACATTACAATACTTAATTTTATTATAATTCCCATGTTCATTTGTTGTGTGAATATAAAATATTTGTTTTCATTTATTTTCCGTAATAATTATTAATTAGATATATTCTGACACTTATCCATAAATAAAATTGATCATTACTAATAATAATGTGATAATATAACATCAACTTATTTATTATATATATATATACCTACATGAATAATAATACAAATAATTCAAAAATGTAATGTTGAAACTGATAACTGCACTTAATTATAGGTAGTTAAAATTTACTATGGGAGAAACTATTTCATGTATTTAATAAAACGAAATAATATTATGTAATAATGTATTTTTACAACGAAAATAATAATTATTTCCATTAGTTTTTGAAATAAATTTGACCGACCTGACAATGATATATTTTGAAGATTTTTCTATTTAAACTTGAATAAATTCTATTTTATATCCAATTTTAGTAAATATAACATTGTCGAAGGCAACAAAAACGACGGTATGCTTTCCGAATAACCAGCGTTGGTAATTAAGGAGCGGCGTTCGCTTCAAGGCATCCTCTCGCTTTTTCCGATTTAATTACATTTTGGTTCACAGCTTTAAAACAGATCCAAATTTCAAATGCTTAATGAACTTCCCTTTTGTTTTATAGAATCCTTAAGATTTACCGTCGTTTTTTCCCTTATTTTTTTTCTATATCATTGTTCATTGTACATAATGTACAATGTGCAGTGTGAGTACGATTTGTAAATAAAGACCAAAATGCGTTTCATTTTTATCAGGGGCGTGAGGGTTAATCACAAAAAATATTTACGACGTATTCGACTAAATGATTATAGTTGAACTGAATTGAATAATTTGAACCATCGTAATCATTTATGATTTTATGACATAGTTTTAATTGAATTAAATTCCAGCCATATCTAGTTTTTTAGTAACACATCAGCTTATTCTATTCGTTTGAATATGTGATTAAATGCTAAATTATTAATTTAATAGTATAACTATATACGTAATGAAATAAGTACTTACATATTTTAGAATTTTTAGTTGTAAGTGTTCATTGATGTTTTCGTTTAAAATAGCTGATATGTTCACTAATTTGATAGCAGCATGATAACGTACGGAATCTGGAATAAATAAAAAAAAATGATAGTTTATTTATTATAAAGGATAAATATAAAAGTATTGAATTACACAGTAAATCTATCATCATACTGATTTCTGCATAATTTATATCTATGATAAATATTAAGTTGATTATATTAAAAATTTAACAATAAAGTAAAATGTATAGAAATAAAATCATTTAAACTAAAAAATTAGGAAACTTCTTATCCTGTATAATATGTACCTAATATTATAATAATTACCTCTTAGTAAAATAAGTCACTGTAATGAATTTGTTAATTCATTTGTAAATAATAATTAATTGTATAAGTAAAACGATTCTGAGTATAATTTTAAAAATATTTATTAACATACTTATATTGGTATTAGTATTTTTTTTTTATTCATAAAATGAGGGTTGAAATAACCTTAACAAAATATAAGTCACATAGTTATGTTACATAAATATATAATAGTTATTAAAATATTTTTTCACATAATATAACTAGCTGTTATTCTTATAAGTTAATCCCCGCATACCACTAGACGGCGTGAATAGGTCCGTGATATTTATATATATATTTAAATTAATCTAAATATTTTAAGTCCCTACGAATAATATTTTTCGAAATACAACAAAATAATAATAATAATCGTTATTTTTCGTTTAAATACCTATTTAATTTCATAAAAATGTTATTTTTAAATGCAATGATCCATCATAATTAATATTTTTTCTAAAAAAATCTATAGTTAAGTAATAATATTTTCTAAGCTACCAACAAACGCAACTTATAGCAACCAAATCTATTTTACTATTTAGTTAGTTTTATCTTATTGATTTATCTCAATAATTATTGAAAATAAAAAATATTAAGTATAAAGAAATCAATATAATTTGGTACTCTGGATTTCTAGCAACTTAACTATTTTATATGATAGGTATCATTGTATAAATTATAAAATAAGTACAATCAAAAAATCAAAACATATTTGTGGTTGAATCTCATTTAAAATATGTTCAAGCTAAATACAGTATAGAGAAATATTATCGATATTTTTTAGGTGACAGATTCTTGAAAATCCAAAAATAAATACCTTATGCTGTTATACTTTTTCGTGCATTCGGAAGTTTTAAAATGCAAAAAAATAAAATATACTATTACTGTTTTGTTCAATATTGTCTTATTAATATAAAACTTCGATTAGTTCGATTAAATCGTATTCGTTTTGATGTTTAAAGCTGACAATCGATCACAATACAATTTTAACCTATATATATTGACAAATCTAAAATATACTACAACTCGGAAAATCCTTAATATTTTAAATTATTTTTAATTTATGCATTGGCTTAACTATATTTTAAGAGGTAACACGTCAGATCAATGTCATAGGATAATAACATTTTAAATACAGACCATCTCATATTAATTATTTAAAAAAAATAGTGCCAGGATAATTCAGAATATATAGTGTATAACATATCATAGGTCACATTTAAATGTAATTTTAATATAATATTGTCATATATTTATGATAAACAGTGTATATATAAATATTTTAAATAATATAAGAACACTATGTTTGTAAACTTTGAACAAAAGTGCTCTACATATTTATGTATGATTTTTACTAATATTGTATTCAAAGTGGGAATATATTGTAATATACTTGTAGCCTGTATAAAAACAAAACATTTATTTATCAAGATATTTAGTTTATATTTTATAAAACAACTGAATATATTTTGAATAAATGGTTTTTAAGTTTTTATGTATTTTTTTTTTATCTGGCTTAAATAATATAGAAAATGTAATTTAAGAAAATACATATAAAACATGGTAAAGCACTTTAGGTCATAACAACTATATAATAAGTCAGTTACAGAATAATTTTTAAATAAAAGGATAGCTATAAAGTTAGAACAACTTCAAAGAAAGATTATACAAGTCCCTAGTTGATCAACTTCTCAGTAATATTAAAATTCTTACAAACACACAACTTTAAACGTTTTACAAGAATTCTATACATTAAATCCTATAAATTAATATTAAGTATAGCTCAAAAATTATTGTTTTACAAAGTATTTTTTTATTTATACAACAATGTAGAAATATAATATTATTATATATAATTATGCAAAATAAGTTGAAAAATAAAACGTCATATGGCGTAGGTTCTATAAAGGCGAATCACTATTTACTAACAGCTGTTTTTGCCAGCTACGTATACGTTGATGTTGATCCTATTAATTTAATTAAAGTGACTTACAAAAACTATCTAACAACTTAGTGATTAGTTACTTACAACTTAGTTTCTTTAATAGTTATAAATAGCTTGATTATTTTTCAAATTTTAATATAATTATTTTTTAATTTGTTTTAATAATTAATAACTTATATATTATTTTGATTATATAATAATATTACTCATATTTTGTTCACGTAATGCGTATAATAATATATATTATACTATACACAATTTCATTCATACTCCAGGTACACCGGCTTATAATTTGTTAATTACACATAATGATTCAATTCGTTTAGTACGAAAAGTACCTATGTCTACCGTTATTGTTATGTGCACTTCACGGTAGCTCGTTTAAGATCTGAGAGAGCTCCGGTCTACCCAACAGTTATCTCGGGAAAATAAACAGCTATATAACGTCATGCTCATTGTTTTTAGATGATAAACACGTATGCTTTCGGCGTACATATCTCTAAATATTCTCTAGTTGGTGCATTCCACGAAACCACATAAAATGTAATTAAAACTAATGGAGAAACTTTCATGAGCCTCTTAGCCATCTATGTCATTGCGATAATATATAATATGCTGAAATCACCCTTAGTGGTAAGACAGTGTAATATATGATATAGAAAATTACGATAAAAACCAGATGCAAATCACTAATTACAATAATCATAATCATACGATAAAGCGCTAGTAGAGATTATACTTAAACGATTATCAATAATATTATATATATTCAAATGCCTAAAAATAAATAAAAATCAAATATAAGTTATAGTTATTATTAAATTTACGACTGTTTAATATCACGATTTGTGAATCTCGTGTTGAATATCTGTAGCAAAATAATGTTTTTTGAAAATTTATTTAACAACTCATATACTTAAGTACCTACTTAACCAATGAATGATAATTAATTGTTCGTATTGTATAATATTCGTTAATTATTGTTTAAATACTAGCAATTGGGACTTCCATCGATAACAACAACAAATTAATGTGAACATAAGAAATGTAGTGTGTCCCATATGTATAAATTAATATATGGGTACCTCAAGTATCTAGTCAATATTTAATAAAGATATTTTCTTATACAATTACCTTTTTCGTTTAGTTCTAACACATCATTTTACTTAAGACTTGAATTTATAATTTGTTTTTTGAATGATTTTGTTTACAGCGGTTGTTAAATGTAATTAGTGTTTGTGAAAATTGATTGATTAAATATAATAGATAATTTTTTAATTATATCAGTGTACATTTTTGGCAAGATTCAGTAAAAAATAAATAAATAAACTTTTTTAGCAATAGTATTTTGTTGTTATTACTGAGTTATACATTTTATAGTACAAAACAATCGAAAATAAAAATGACAAGCATAAATAAAGTTATGCTATCCTTCCAATTTAATACATATATTAAGCTGAACAATTGTTTCATTTTTCGATAGTTTTTGACTTATTATGAGTTAATTAATATGAAAGGAAGTATAACTGATTGATATTGCCAGTGGCGTAACAAAAAATTTTGGGCCCCCCCGCAAAAATAAAAAAAATGGGTCCCTAATATATTGTTATATCAAATATAACCCTATAACCAAAGGCCCCAAATTACTGTGGGCTCCCCCGCAACGCGTGGTCTGCGGGCCCTCAGTTACGCCACTGGATATTGCATAAATATATTTATTTATTTTAGATTCTGAACGGAGTGAAGAATGTATTGCTTTTACAATGATGTGTGTTTTTTTTTTTTTTGTGACTGACGACAACATTTGGAGCAGTAATAATGCTCCGATTTTTTACTTCAGCCCCTCTTTGAATAGGAAAATTCATCTAGTTGGTACTTTGGGGGTCAAAAGTAAAATTTTCAAATAGATTTCGACAAAATCGATTTTTTGATTTTGCTGTAACTCAAAAACAAATCATTGTAAATACTTGCAATTTTCACCAAATGTTTATATTATGGCTATCTCTTTACAGTTAAATTTTCAAAATATTTTGACCATTTTTAAGCTACTTATAGACAATTGAAATTTTCGACTTTTCTAAGTTTTTTTTCTTCAAATGCCGATAAAAATTTTTTGGGTGGCCAGAAAATCTTGAAAATTTAATACAAGGTTTCTTATAAGTTGTTCTTAAAGTGATAAAAAAAAAAATCCGAAATCGTTAGTCACAATATTTTTTTTATAAGTGTTTAAAGTTCGAATTTATACGAAATATGTCAAAATTTAAATTAAATTTCATACTTTCATTATGTGTATGTTGCCAAATACTTTTTTTTATTAATAAACAGATACTATAAAGTAACTATAGTAACATATAGTAACTATACTATTTGTTTCAAAATAGAATATATTACGATATTTAAATAGAATATATCCTAGATTGACAAATCATCTCCGTTCAGAATCGTTTCTCGTATACAATGATATTCATCATTGCATTCAAATTTAACCTACGCTAGTCCGAGGTCCATCCCACCCCCTAATGTACAGCAGAGCGATACTAACTTACCCGCTTTTTGTAATATTGTTGATTATAATATAGTCAATTTAACAAACTAGTAATGTGGATCTACTAGAGTTTTTAATATTTCTGGATTATTATTATTATTATTATATAAAAATTATTTTATGTAAATATTACACGGTATTTATTTAGTTTTTATTTCAGTAGATTTATAAAAATCATTAGTTTTAAAATTATATTTTTTAAATGCACAATTTAATGTTTTTAAAAATTGTATAGATTTTTTTTTAAGTAGGTACATTTGATGTATGGTAAATATCTCATTTGGTGGAAACGGATATTATTGAAAAAGGTCAAGATAGGTAAACTTTTAATGGGAACTTGTATCACCTTTTTGGTTAGTCAGTGATTAATTATAATTTTAGGATCAATAAAATGAGTCGTTTGTATGTTTTGCAGGGTATGATGTGCTCGTACACACACTACGCACGTGAACTTTAATTTCACGCATCTACAAACGTATCTAAAACAACGACTGTAATATAGCTAAACTTTAGACCTAAAACTTATATTACAATAAAAACGGACAGATTTTTTTTTTCAAGTTACTACTAGTAAAATCAGATTGATAATATTCAAATAGAACAAATATTGAAAGTAATAAATTACCTTCATTTGATTTTTTTCAAATTAGAATTCAGCATCGTTTAGTTTAGAGAATATTATAATATTTTCAGTTTATTATGTTTCTATAAATTTTATTTTTAATGAACTTATTATGGTGTATTATTTTTTTATCAAACTCAACCATTTTATAGTGTAGATTCAAATAAATAAATAAATTAAAATAGTAATATTAAATTATACATGAATAATATGTATAAAATTATAATATTGTTCCTATACGCTAGAATATTCCCTACATATAAGCCCAGAACTCTTTAGATTTTTTAAAAATCGTAGGTATACTAATTACGCTATTAAGTAATTTATGAATTAAAAAATAACTCATGAACTCATAAGAGTCCCATTTCTATTTTTTACTTAATTATATCAAAGTTAAAATCTCTTCTATGTGATCTGACTTTGAAAATAATAGAACAAATCAGCTTGCTTCGTTGATGAATATATTTTTAATTAATTGATTTTTACTATTATGGCATTAATAATCATTGAAGAAGAATATAATTGACTTATTAATACAAAAGGGTAGTAACTTTCAATATTTGAGTCAATAATTTTAAATAACATTACATATGCTTTTAAAACATTACTCTTATTACTATTAATTAAATATATTCATTAAAAAATGAATCTACAATCTATTAAGTATTAAATAGTAATATAGTATGCATAACAAGTAGATTTGATAAATAAATGCACATTTAAAAAACAGATATGTAAAAATAGTTAATGTACAACATGGAAACATCCAGCTTGTGAAATTTAAAAAAAATAAATAGTTTCTTATTGATTTTTATTTAAACATATTTTATTCATTCCCAGTGGATACAAAATAAACTCCTTATTTTTTTACGTTTCGGACACTTGTACATTACTGAAACTCGATGTATGTTACAATAGTCTAAACAGATGAGAACTTCGTTGTCCCATTCCACAAGTGCAGAATATAGGTGATGCATCAATAATATTGTGACATATAACAAAGACGTATGTTTTGTATAAAAAATGTTTAATAAAATATATAAGAAATAAAAATTATATTGAGTTTCATTTAGTATCGTGTATGCGACACTATAAAATATTCATCCATTCTATAGGACTACAAATAATAATACTTTCGTTGAAAATTAATTCAAATATTCATACTATCAGTAAAATCTTGTAATTTTTATACGAATTAGGTAGATGTGATATAAAGTAAATAGGTAACCATAACTACATAAATATTTACCTATAAATAATATATATATATAAATAACATTTAAGTTTAGCGATTTAGTCACTACAAACTTAATATTATAATACTTATTAAACTCGTAGTTGTTGCATCTTAGGAACTACACGAATTTCAAAATTCGAATAAATAGTTGCTCTTTTTAAGAGGTTCTCGAATATATTATGTTCCTTCCTCTTGAATACATTTAAGAGCAACGCTAATATTATTCGTTAATTTGCACTGTACTAGTAAATACTGTAAAATTTAAAATTATCATTTATATGTTTTTAACCACTATATTGCCATGTTTAAAATTTTAAATATTATTAATACAACTATATATTATATATATTTTTGTAAAAAAATTATCAAAAATGGTGGTTTTTAAAATTGAGTCCATTAATAATAAATTATTATCATAGCTGTTGAAAAAATATCAAAAATTATTACATTTTATTTAATATGTTATTAATAACATTGATTATACCCTAATTGCAGGTAAAATTGAGAGGAGTAAGAATATATTAAGGCAGGTTGAATGTTAAAACTTTCATCTGTAACACGATTGCGAACTTTTTCCTTTGTTGACCCGGCTAATTACAACACAATTGCACATCAAATTTGTAACACGATCGCGCTCTGATCTTTTTTTACCAAATAAAATCACAACACGATTGTGCCCCAAATTATATTTGTATATTATATGTGTAATTTATGTACAACATTATAATGAAATGTTATTATATTATACTTTATGTTCCAATTTTGTGACGACACTATTTAACTTTTTTCCAATTTGTTCTCACAGAGTTGTTGAAAATGTCCTCCTGAGTGTCACCACGTCGTCTAATTTTTCATTTTTTTTTTTTTGTGTGATGGGAGGAAGAGAGGAGTTTGTATTTAAAGGTTACGGTTTTTTTGAGTGTCTCACGTGGAAAATTATATGTAGCATTTTCTAAAATCGGGAAATCAGACCATTGATATGTTTATGCACCACAAAATAAAACACCGAATGTGGTATACGTATACCAAGAGGTTTTGACTTAGATAATTTTAAATATACATAAGTAAAGTTAAATTATACAAATTATAATTATAACTATTATTTTGTATTTTTAACTCAGCTACTACTACTATTTAGCACTTGATTGATTATAAATTCTTTCTCCTTTAAAACACAACTATTTTTGTTGATTTAAGTAATTAATTTAAAGAAAGTAAAAACTGCATGTATGCAAAGCCGGGAATTCAGCTAGTATAGTATATTATAAATAACATTATAGTCAAGAGTCGATATTTTTTTAAGCACTCTATCATTTTGTGTACAATCGTGTTGTGATATTATCAGGTATAACGATATCGGAGCCCAATCTGTTTTACAAATGTGGTGCACAATCGTATGTTATAATTATTCGGAACAAAAATAGAATAAGTTTGCAATCTTGTTGTACCGAAAATTTTTCCCAAGTTTAAATACTAACGAATCCCGGGTATTTTTTATCATTATCTGAACCTATTTAAAAGTATGTTTAATTTAAAGTATATGTAATAAAATATGTCATATTAAAGTACGACCGTTTGTAGAGGTAGAAGAAAATCATTGAGTGAAGTATTTGGCAACACTAGACCCAGATTCCAGAGTGAAATAATTACACACGTACAGAATATAAAACATACAAAACAAATAAGCAAATAGAATAATATACGAATAACCAATAACATTTTATTAATGCGTTTGGAAAAAAAGCACGCACATAAAAATAAATAATTAATAATAATAATGTAACAAATAGAAACCAAAAAGAAATATTTGTATTAATCCATGAAATTATAATAAAAATAATCTAAAAAATAACGCGTTAAAAACGTGCAAAATGAAATAAAAGTTTAATTATAAAATAATAACGTTTGGTAAAAATTTTTAGAGGAAGACAACAATGATAACTATGCGTGATTCGGGAAGAGTACCGGTTGAAGTCGATAGTTTTCGGTGATGGAGAGTAGTGTTTTAAACTGTAAATTTAATATAGTAAAATGGCATCGGTTATAATATTTCCCTCGATTATTCACGTGTTATTATATACGAAAAACCAATAACATTTATTAATATAAATGAAAACTCCTTTATAAATCAAAATAAATAACTATTAAAATTATTTTAATATCTGTAATATTTTGATGAACTTGTAGTCTACCTACTGCAGAGTTTCAATAACATTGTAATTAACTGTAATCAATAATCATATGAAAAAAATATCTCAAACAATACTTTGAAATGAAAAATAAAATAGTATCATAAACAATTCATGGGTGAATATTTTGCAAATTTTTTCAACTCTTATTAAATTAATTTGGATGATTTAATGTAATACTTTTAACTATATTTTTGACAAACAATGAAATACAAACACGGTTTTCCAAAGTTAACAAAATAGAAATAAACTTTTATACAAGGTTCCTAAGAGGAATTCATCTAAACTATACTTATGCATATCATAGATGTGTATAAATCTATTTAGATTTTAGGAGACTATTTGTAGAGATAAGCACGTAAATTTAAATTCTACGAACATGTTAATAAGTGCCTGTTTTCCGCAGGTACGTAATTTATTAGACTTAAATAATATATTAGGTATTCTTAATTAAAGTTATACTGTGGTGCTTACTCATTTGGTATTCAAATAAACATTCAATGCAGTTAAATGCTAGAACATCGAGACATATGTAGTCTGGTATAAACTATTTATGTACTATTTTTAGTACTTATTTATGTATAATGCAATGTTAATATCAACCTAAATATCTAAATAACTATTTGTTCATAAGACCAACTAATAAATACAATTATATACTTTTACGACTAAAACTTAAAAAACAACTCAAAGCTACTAAATGTGTTATTATACATAAATATTTAAATCCAATCTATAGATAAATCATATGGCAATGTTTTATCCAAAAAAAAATATTTGAAAAAAAAATGAGCGGAGACATTAGAAATAATACCTATGATTTTTATGTGTATTCTGTAGTATAAAAAACTGAATCTACATTATATCCATAAAAAATATTACAAGAAATTTCTAGTATAATTTAAATTTAATAGTTATCATTTCCCAGCGAAATAATTAATTTCCGCTATAATCTTATTTGTTTAAAATTTTTTAGATTTACTTAAGTAAAATATCACTTCCCATGAAAAGTATTAATCAATGTTCTGGATACTATTTTTGAAATTCTACATGCATATAATATATTGTATACAAGCAAAAAATTTAGTACTTTCTAGTTTTTCAAATTATAATTCTCCCCCAGTTGTTTTTAAATTACAAATTAATAACTATAGTATAAAGTATAAACTATAATTTTTAAGAAATTCATGACATATATCATGTCTATAATATATTAGTATATGGTCCATTGGGATGTAAATATATTTTATAGATTAAATTATGCCAATGTACTTTTCCAATCCTATGCCAATTGGTATATTTTATGTGTGTATGTTAATAGACAAAGTTTTTTTTATTGTAGAATAAATTGTTTTTATTGTTTAAAACTATGTATACAATCTTATTTACATTATATTTTATATACTATTTATATGTAATATATTATATATTATATATATTTTACAAAATATTTTTTCAAAAAAAAAAATCTCAAAACTCTTTCTTCTGTATCATATAACGAGACTCGTGTGATTTTACGAAGAGAATAAATAACATGCAAGGAACAAAGAGTTGCACGAATATAATATGTAATTTTATATTAACATAACACAACCAATCACAAATAGAAACAAGATAAAAATATACATAAACGTGTGCAGACTTTTGTCACAGGGTATGTGGTTGAGAGAATGTGCTCTTCAAATATAATTTATATAGATGTCTAAATTTATTTCCTTAAAAATATTTATGATAACCATTTTTACTACCACTGCTTTTAAAACCTACGTAGAAAATAAAAGGTTATTAACATTTTTTTTTGTTTTACGTTGAAGAATAAAAACATATTTTATTTCATAAATTGTGTTCATTGAAAATAATAATTTCATAATTCTTATCATCACATTACTTGGTTAAACCGTAAAACATAGATCGCACACACAAATTTTATTATTTTTTCTTTCTATAGAGTGTTATTTTGGAGCTTTATTCGTATAATGCCCTCTTAAATAACTGTCTAACACAGCCCACATAGTGTGAAAGCATATACCCCATGCACATACCTACGATAACATATACACTGTACAGTATACATATTAGCTAAATAAGTAAAAAAAAAAATCATCGAATAATTACTTCTTTCTCAAAATTCATAACTAAATCATCGAGTATAAAATATTATAAGTCAATTTTTTCAAAAAAATTGTTATTGTAGGATCATTATTTTATGCACTTATTTTACACTCGTATATAATATGTTTCACACCATTACAGTATTATAATGTACATGATATATTATGTATCCTCATACGTGAGTCATATTACATTTGTGCTATATAAGATTATCATGCTGTATCAACACACAGGTATAATTATTTTTGATTCCATTATGAAATGTACAATAATAACTTGATACATACAGGTATGCGAAAATAGTCTAGGTTCATCGCTTACTGTACCTATGTACTGATATTAATAGTTAAGTTATTAAGTTATATTGAAATTTAATTGTAATATACCTACGTTCATTTGTATTCGGTATAACTTTGTATCTTGTCTGATATTATTAACATAAAAATCCTTTCAAATTTCCAGTTTGTTATTAATTTGTCACTAATACTCTACACCAGATATGAACAACATTATTGTATACCTATACCCGTTATGTAACATCGTTATTGAGTTTTAATATTCATGTAAAATGTAAATAGTTTATGTAATAGCAACGTTATATTTATTTTAATATATATTTTTTATGATATAATATAATATTATAATATTATATAATTATACTAATTGGTAATAATATAATATGTTAAATGTTTTTATTAAAAATAGACAAATAAATTACCTATACAGTTTAGTTAGAAATAAAGGCTTATAAGCCGTTTTATATCAGAATCTTAATTTTAATATTCAATGATTCTTTATTATATATTATAAATATAAGACATCCGTTACAGTAACCCACAGAGCGTCCGACATTGTCGATATTGACTTTCACATTTTTTTTCCTATTCAACAACAATACAATTTGGAATAGATTCGCGCGCCCCGTTAAGCTGTCCTCGTGTACTATAGGTTTTTGACCCATCTTCTCATGCCTTGCGATGCAGACGAATACATCCCGTATTCCCGTGACTATCTTCTACTATAACCCTTATCTGTTGTATTCCTACTACAATAGGTATAACAGGACAGTCAATTTTCATATTACTTGATTTTTTTCCTGTCGCCCGTTTTTATACCTTTACACTTATAGGTTATAAATTATTATATATAATGTTACGAGAATCTCCACCACATAATACTATAGGTACTTCAACCTTATATATCATTCATTTTTATTTCAACTATGAAGAATAAATTTACCATACTGAGAAAATCTAAAAATAGCTCTATTTCTTATTTACACATTCTTGATGTGCTTTCGATATAACTACCGAAAACAGACAAGACGGCAATTCTGCGGGTCTTTGAAGTTCGTTCAGTTTAATGCCCACTTATTCTCTACCGAATATATTGTACATAAAAAATGTTTTATTTTCTTTTTATTTGAACCTGTACATAGCAATCAGTATCAGTATCACACATTACAATGAAAAATATTCACCATGATTTGTACGGTGGTTGGAAAATCGAAAATATCTTGGGTGTTATGATCGTGTTTCTTTAAACGAGTCAGAGGATAGATTGCTGAATTTTGATATTTTTAGATAATCAACACAAATATAACGTTTTTAGTAAATTAATTTAACATTCCTAATAAGATCTCCTACTCCTATAGGTACGGCTATAACCAAATTACTACAGCTTTCACCGCCGTTTTAAATTGGGATTATTTTAAAAACAACGTATTAAACGTCATATTTCTCGGGATCATACTTTCAACATGATAACATCAATTATTCTACACTTAAGTATTAGCACTATCATGTTTTCCATGAATACCATATTTTAAACAGCTATGGAAATTTACGTATCTAAATAGCTTGTATTTTTATTTTTTATTTAACCGAGACGCACTAATTTTTTAGTTAACGTTTGTATTTTCATAATTATAATGAAAAAAATAATAGATTGCAAACGATGCAAATGTTTGTCAAAGAGTTTTTTGTGTTAAAAATAAAAAACAAACTTAATAACTCCTTATAGTAAAACTTAATTCTATTCGTTATAAATAAATAATATTTAAAGGTATTACAATATTTATTTACTTTAAAAGTACTAAAAATATAATTTATAACATTATTTTTATATAAACATATTTTATTCGTCGATAAACATATTCAACGCATAAAAAAACAAAATTTAAAGAAATTATTATTCGCTATATTTTCTTCATTTGTTTTTTCTCTTTATAATTCACTCGATCGCGCAAAATTATTTTTCATATTTTTCAATAACAAAAAACATTTTAAATTAAAGTATATTCATTTGATTTCTATATTTGAGATAACATTTTCAAATATTTCTAGAGTAGGAATTTATTTAATATATGCATCGGTATGATATAATTTTAATTTTAGTAAATATGTAGTGATATTTACTTAAACGAATTTTTAATTAATATTGTAACAATTTACACACGTGGAACTGGAAAAATAACTAGAATTAGTATTAGTTTACTCAAATTGATTTATTAAAAATATAAATAAAAATAAATGCCCATTTTATTCAATTGTTTTAGTAAGGTATCTTAATGGGGAATATTTTTAATTTAATTATGCACGATCCATATATATTGGTAATAATTTGATACATTTTAAACAATTGTATTCTTTGACTGAAATCTATCGTAATATCGTAGATTAAATACGATGTATATTGTATAATGTATTAATTATATTATATTTTTCATTAAATTTTATATTAAAATGTTTAAAATTTATACTAAAAATATATCTATTATAAATATATTATATATATCAGGGATGGGCAACTGGCGGCTCGCGTATCATTTTTAACTGGCTCGGTGGCCCGTGCTATATTTCAAATTACTTTATAAAAATATAAAATATTAGGATTTTTCTGGATTTTATTACATTTATAAAACCAACATAATGTTTATTGTAAACGTAGATATGAATTCTTATCTAATATTGAACTATAAATGTCAGTTATAAATTTTATTGACCTTTTTTTTTGCTTTCTATGGTCTCTGGTCAGCTAGATTTTCACTTTCAAAAAATTGGCCCTTTAGTTGCATTGAGTTGCCCATCCCTGATATATTTTATACGAGGTGGATTCTATTAAAGCTAAAATAAGTTTAAGTCATATAAAATAATATTTTTGAAAATAAATGACATATACATTTATATATTTTTTTTTTTTTAATTTTTTTTTTTTTTTCTATTCATGACATTATAACATTTTAATAAAGAATTCCAAAAAAAAAAATAATATTTTCTTTGAATTTTTAATCACTCTCCATTTAGAAAAATATTTTGCTTTGTAATATGAAATTAAAAATGTAGTTAACATTAAGAAAGTAAAATCTTAAACAACTATAGCAACAAAAATAATAAAATAATATTTTTCAAAAAATATTTCATCATGATTTCAAATTATGTAAAAATGTATTTTTTTTTAAATAATTAGGGTTTTCTTTTAAAATATTTACTCTGTATACAAATAGATACATACATTTATCTGGACTTGATGTAAGTTGGACTAATAAGTTTCCCATTTTGTGTTTACAATACGGTAATATTCAGTTACTCAATGATGTAAAATGTATGCGTTATTTTTTTTTTTTTTTTAAGTGGTCTATCCATAATACTGAGTTTACAACGTATTAAACCAGTTAAAATGTAGATTTCTTTAATTTTTCAATACTATGTGTGATTTAACGCAGTTTTTGTACTGTATACGTATCTGGAACC
This sequence comes from Schizaphis graminum, assembly GCA_020882235.1. Classification (NCBI taxonomy): domain Eukaryota; kingdom Metazoa; phylum Arthropoda; class Insecta; order Hemiptera; family Aphididae; genus Schizaphis; species Schizaphis graminum. Next base: position 94,905,190 of record CM037032.1, read on the forward strand.
AGCTGGGTCACGTCAGGTCCTCGATATTTTTAAATATATAGGTAATAATTAAATTGAATTTTTTGCGCAGGATTTGACTATTACAGCTATGAAACGTGGCTGGACAATGTTTGCAATCGTGATTGATTTTTGACGTTTACGCGATCAAACAATAAATTATAGTCTGATTAATTACATACAAATGGTATAATATCAAACATTCTTGCAGCGTAGGTTTACTTAAAATATTCGGTAATTAGAAGGATTAAGTCTTATATTATTAACGAATACTGCTAGTTACACCCTATTAACAACCAAGTATACCCAAACAGCATCGTACTGAATATAACTACATAGGTACACAATATGTGTTCATGAAACTAATAATTAAAGACTATAGTGATTTGAATGCCTAACAATGTATTGATTTAACACACGCCTCCGTTCCACGACTGAGTATAGTATTCTAGTACAATAATATGAAAGTATCGTGTTGTTTAATATAATAATACGGGTACATTTTGAACACTAAATAAGGTGTTAATATTGATTATAAATACTATAGTATTTAATAAAAATAAAAAAAATGTATATTTATGCCACTGCAAATGCATAACATTTCGTTTCCTGTTATAATAAATATTTATTTTTTTAAGTTACCAGAAACTTTATGATTGTAATAAAACAAATGGTTTACTTGAGTGTTGCTATAGCTAAATTTTTACTAAAATATTAAAACAATATGAATTTAATAAATTTGAGATTATCATTATAAAAGATAGCACAGGTTTTGAATTTTCTAAATTCTAGAGTATATATATTGTAATGTAAAATAACAGCACAAAAATTAAAATTATAAATACGATGCATTATACTCTGTCAATCTGTGTATACTTCCATATCCTTCAAAAGTTATACACGTATTACAATAAAATTAGAGTGAAATTTAAATCAATACGTAGAATCTCCCGGAAAAAATACAATTATAATTTATAATTAGATAATAAAAAAAGCGGGTAAGTGAGTATCGCTCTGCTGTACATTAGGGGGTGGGGTGGACCTTGGACTAGGGTAGGTTAAATTTGAATGCAATGATAGGTATCACTGTATACGAAAAACGATTCTGAACGGAGATGATTTGTCAGTCTAGGATATATTATATTTAAATATTGTCATATATTCTATTTTGAAACAAATAGTATAGTTACTATATTATGTTACTATAGTTACTTTATAATATCTGTTTATTAATAAAAAAATTATTTGGCAACATACGCATAATGAAAGTATGAAATTTAATTTAAATTTTGACATATTTCGTATAAATTTGAACTTTAAGCCCTTATAAAAAAAAATTGTGACTAACGATTTCGGATTTTTTTTTATCACTTTAAGAACAACTTATAAGAAACCTTGTATTAAATTTTCAAGATTTTCTGGCCACCCAAAAAATTTTTATCGGCATTTGAAGAAAAAAAACTTAGAAAAGTCGAAAATTTCAATTGTCTATAAGTAGCTTAAAAATGATCAAAATATTTTGAAAATTTAACTGTAAAGAGATAACCATAATATAAACAGTTGGTGAAAATTTCAAGTATTTACAACGATTTGTTTTTGAGTTACAGCAAAATCAAAAAATCGATTTTGTCGAAAAGTGGTTTTTCGTAAAATTGCCGTTTTTCTGTCACTTTTTTTTTGTTTTTCTCGATTTTTTTGAAAACTATTTGGAAATTTTACTTTTGACCCCCCCCCCCAAAGTACCAACTAGATTCAATTTCCTATTCAAAGAGGGGCTGAAGTTAAAAATCGGAGCATTATTACTGCTCCAAATGTTGTCGTCAGACCCAAAAAAAAAAAAAAAAAAAAAAAAAAACACACATCATTGTAAAAGCAATACATTCATCACTCCGTTCAGAATCTAATAATATGTTATTCCTATGATGTATCTGACATTATTCTATAAATATCTTGTATACCATCCTTGTACATAAAGATAAACACAATTTATTATTAATAAACGAGTGAATAATTAATATTGTTAATGCAATATTTTACTAAGAAATTATATAAATATGATTTTTATTTTGATTTAAGTAAATATATTATTTAGAATGAGATATTGATATAATTATTGAACAAATATTAAACTTTAACTATTTTTAGAAAATTTCATGAAGCTTCTGAAAAATCCGGCTAGACGTCTTGAACGTAGTACAAAGTTTCAACACTTAACACGTAAGATTAAAAGATAAGTGACTTAATACAATTTCTTTTCTGTAGATCTTCTATAAGCCATAGAATTTTATTAATATAATAAAGTCTACTTACGTATTATATAAAAGTATAGATTGTAATATTATTCAGATAATTTTTCTAAAATTAATATGACATAATTACATGGTACTTGTGCGTTATCGCACCTATCGCCGACTACATTGATTTCACTTGTGAGTTTTATCGCGACTTTTATTATCGTCCCTTTCTCTATGTGTTGATGTATTTTTGACATCAAAGTAGCAGAAGACCAATCAGGAACTTCTACTAAAAATACCACTTTTGTTTCACGGAATATTCCGCCAAAAATCCATTGCTGGGGGAGTACTCTTCCACAATTATTTTTATACGTTTAGTGAACAAACTTTTGTCAATTTCCGCTATTTTTCCTTTTCCTCCAATTTTTTTATTTTCTTTTTCTCTTAAACTTATAACACATACTTCCTGTAAATAATTATTCCAATCATTAACCGTATTATTACTAAGTTGTAAGTGTTTTATGTAAGCGTGGTTGTGACTAAATGTCTAAGTCTCCTAAAAGTTACCCAGCGATTGTAACGACACTGGAAAAAATATAATCGCGTATAAAACGGCTTCGCTATAACGCCTATAACCCATAATATGGGTACCCACCCGGATACCCACCCAGTAACGCATAGATGGCGCGTGGTAGGCGTGATAACGCACAAGTACCAATAAACTTTTACAGTTTTTATAATTGTAAAGGTAAATTTATGTCTTAACTTCAAAACACATTTACAAATTATACTAATAATTGATTAAAGTGAAACTTTTAAACTTCGTGTGATTACCTATTATTGGTCAGGCGCGAATGCAGGAAGAGGAATTGAGTATTTAAATCCCCTCCGAAAGAAACAAAAAATAAATTACCTAAGCTACAAATGAATAGTATGATATTTATGTAAATTTTTTACTCCCCCCCCCCTAAAAAAATTGTTCTTGCGTTCGCGACTGCTATTGGCTATTTCTCATGTAATGAGCATATATATTTACTATTATTTGTAAACGTATAAACGTAAATACTTGTAGTCACAAAGTATGATATTATCTCATCGTTACAAGATTATATTAGGGAATACTGTTGTATATACAGTTTTAAAAAAATCAGGCAAGTAGGTACAGCTCTGCTTTATATTAGATGTATAGTATATCAATATTATGGGCGTATTCAATTTGAATTAAATCATTTACCTATAATTGTATACGAAAAACAATACTGATTGGAGATGTCAGTCTATATTCTTAAATATATTTCATGTTTTTATATAATATACTCGTATATATATATTATATTACATAACCATTAAAGTAATTTATTTTACTTTTAATATTACGGTAGGTTGATAATGATTTTTTTCTGAAAATATTTTATTTATTATAATATTAGTATTTAATTATTATTATTATTATTATATATATATTTATACCGAGACGTGAATATGTTGATAACTACTAAACGGCTATAATATTATGGTACATATGAAAGTGCTGTGCTACAGAACTTCTCACATATAGCAATATTAGCAACCTCATTTCTCTTCACCTAGACTTGGATTTTATAACTTGGTTACGGCCTCGCGTTTGTGTCTTTTTGTAAAGCTGTTGCTAATGACTTACTAGTACTACACTTGTTAGATAAGTAAAAACCCAGTTATTTTTAACTATTTTTTACTATTTTATTATACGTTATTACGTTATTATTTTGAATTCTAAATTTACATATTATGATTCGAAACAACTATTCCAATAATTCGAGGTTATTGTGAAATAATAACATATTACTTGATAGTTCTTAGAATCTGTCGCTTGTTATATGGATTGCAATACTTTAAATTTTAATTTTAAACACACATTTGATGTATTATTGGTTATTTTGATAAAAATAAATTATTTTTTGATATTATTTTGTAGTTTAGCGTTCATTCTATGTTATTGTGTCGCGTGGTTTCATTGTGTTGATAGAAAGCAGTAATATTACATTGTATATAATATAATATTTGGTAAAAATATTACCTATTTATATTATATATATATATATATCTAATATGTTTAATATTAAATTTTCACGTGGAGCATTATATGTTTATAAGGTAAGTTTTAAAATTATGTAGGTATTTAAAATAATATGCAGTATTATGTTCATACTAGTGCCGTTGAAATCGCAGACGGCACACTGGGGCACTTGATCTTGAAAGAGCCCTGCAGATTACCTGATAATGTGACCAAAAATATTTGATATAACAAAGAAAAAATAAAATAATGTGAGATGATGAATAATAGAATGATATTTTTTGCTATTATGTAGGTAGACGCGTAGACGGTTAGACGGAATAGTTACATATTATAGTAATATAGTGTCGTTAGTATGAGATGCGAGTTCGACTTAACCTAGTCCAATAATTAGTATTAAGAATACTATCTAATATCCGACTTATGACAAATATAATTTTGATAATTATTGAATACTATTATTATTATTATTATTTTACAAAGTCAAATTCAGGTTTGACTTTTTTTTTATAAAGATTTAGTATAAAAAAAAAATGAAAATTTTGTAGCCATCATACAATTATTAATAATGTGTATTTCAATAAATTTTTTATTTAATTTGTAAAAAATAAAATTTAAATTATATATTAGTTTTATAAAATAATAGCATGTATTTTCTTTTAATTTGTTATATATATATATATATATATAGTAGGTATGTGAATATTATAATAATATAATAAAATCATTAACATTGGTGATCTAGACATTTTAAATAGTAAATATCTAATAATATTAAATCATATTAAAATCTAATTATTATATAATGTAGGTATCTACTTCATAATGTTTTAGATGTTACTTAATAAAATTCTTTGATATTAAATAAATTATATGAAACCTGTGTAAATTTGTTTGCCTCCATACATTTATTCTAATAGGTACATGTATTTATAAGTGATACTCTATAAATAGCTATTTAATTTATTGAATTTGCCAATAAAAAAAAAAATGTTTGTACATTCTAAAAAACAATTTGTAATTTGCAAAATATTAGAACAATTTTCGAATAAATAGGACAAATTAGGAGGCAAACTTTGAGGAAATCACTTCCATTTCATATTTCAAAGTAATATTACTCTCTCGGATGGTGATGACAGACAAAAAAAATCTCATCATTATAAAACAAATTCATAAGCATTCATCACTCTACTTAGAATCTAAAATAGATAGGTATTAAGCTAAATAGTAAATATTAATACTGCGAACTCGAACTACAAACATAATCAAAATCAAAATAAACGCTATATATATACACCTATTATTATTATTATTTTTTTATTTATTTAAATTAATTTTTTCAATACACTTAGTATTATTACAAAGTAGCTTAAATTAATAATGTATATTTAATATAAATATTAGCTATTAGCTTATCTAACTATGGTATATGTGATTTAATGTATAGGTCGAGAATCCGGGTAAATGTAGTTATGGGAAAATAATGCCTTTGGCAATGATAGTATTTAATACTGTGGAGAGTAGGGAGATAAAAGGATTGATTAATGAGCTCAAATTAGATATAAACCTGGAACAAGTGTCGGTGAATTTTTCTGTATGTGAGTTTTGTTGTTGTTGGATGGCTTCTGCGTAAGTTTTTGCTTTAGAATGAACTTTAAATTCAGGGCGCTTGGCTGGAGGAATTTTTGGAGTAGCTTTATGGAAAGCTGCTCTGTATGCTGGGCATCCCTTAAAGTTGGCTGTGTGGTCCCCGCTGCATAGGGCGCATTTGGCGGGACTATTGCAGTCTTTGGGACAGTTTTCCGTGGGGTGATTTTCACTGCATTTGACGCATCTTGGTTTATGACCCCAACAGTTTTTCGTGTGTCCGTATGATTGGCAGTTATGATATTGCGGAGGGCTGCGCTTTTTATGCGGTTTCTCTATTTTAACATAAGTGTTGAGTAGCGATGTGATGTCGTGAATGTCTTTATTGTTGTCCTTAGGTAGGACATCCACAAAGAATAGTGGAAGGGGGGATTTGCTTTTGTTTTTGGCGTTGTGCACGTGTTTTACTTTGTGACCTAACTCGTTCAGAGCGTTTATGATGCCGATGTTTAATGTGGAATAGTGCAGGTTTCTAATGACGACTCTGTAGGTGTGGAGGTGACGGGGGATATATGAGTGGAAGTTGCCGTCCGTTTCATATAAGTGTTCAACAATTTTGTTGTAATTTATACGACTTGAGGGTATGACCTTAAGGTATGCCGATGACGCTCTGCAGGTGAAACCTTTTTGACTGGTAATATTGGTTAATATGGTATTGAAAGCGAAAAAGTTCGCTATGTCTTTAATAAAGATAGGTGAAATGTCCAGGTCTCTGACCTGAACGATGTGAGGCTGGTTTGCTGGAGGAGCGTCCATCGAGTTGGATGCGGGCATAGCTGCGGCTTCTTGGTCAACGGAGTCATTTGTGGCGAGTACGGCAAAACGATTTGGTGTTATAAAAATTTTTGAATTTTTGTCAGTTAGACTTGGTGACAGCGACGAACTGGACAAATTTCTTTTAGACGATTTGTGTGTGCGTGGTGAAACGAGGCCCGGATTAAGGGCGCTGTTGTTCATTATAAAGTTATAATAAAAACAAATAGTTGATGTTGACTATAGAATATTCATAATGTTAATTGGCGAGCGGGCACAGAGATAACGGAGCGATACGCCGAACAAAGCGACGTGCGTGCGTTCAAACTGAATGTTGTCGTATAACTATATATATATGAATATATATTATATATATTCTTCGAATATAAAACTTTGCATATCAAAGAAAACGATACATGCTACTAAAATTACGAGTAAAAAAAAAAAATGCCGATAAAGTAAATTCCATTATGCCAAATGAAATTCTTAGTAGATTTTTGCAATCGTTATATTTATTGGACATTTCAGACGTGTGTTTCGTTGACAGACAGAAAATGCACAAATTGAATTTTAATAATAAACCCTTGTGTAGTCCTGCATGGCTGCATTGTATAATGTTCCTACAGTGCAATAACTAAAATCTAAAAAGAACTAACTGACAAGTCGTAAAAAACTGAGTTTAATTTCAAAATGTAATTTAAGAAAGCATCAAAATATAATAATTAATGTTATATGAATTTAGTATGTTTGCTATGATATGTTTTTTCTGATTGTATAAACCACTGATTTAAATAGATTAAATCCCATACATTTATATTTTTCGTATAATAAAAAAAAAAATAATAAAATAATATTACTATTACTATGGCGACAATTATATGCGTTCGCCTATACGTCTCGTTGGGGCGGCTTCGAGAACGATGCGTTATCGGTTGAATGCGTGCGAGAATATTCTTTATTACCCTTTGGCGATTATATAATATATAGAGTCCTTTGATTGAGAGAGTGTGGTAATATGAACAGATAATACAAGTTCAGCAGCAATTTTATAACATATATTTCAGACTTCAGTATATAAGAGTACCTAAGTATAGTGTTTTATTTTAATTGTATTCGTTTTATTTATTTTTTCAAATATTCATTTTATAGCTGAAATTAACATCTTTATAATAATAATAAAATATAGAATATTTATTTATTAACTTGATTTCTATGTATCTAATTATTATTAATTATTATTATACGTTGTCGTTTAAAAATTAAATTGTACCTACCTATTTATAAATCGAAGAAAAAAAATTATATAAATCGTTAATCGTAAAAAGTACAGTTTCAGTTGTACTTTTGATTGGTAAACTTATAGATTAACCTGTTAAAAGTTTAAAACTAATAACATTGATTTAATTATATGTATTTAAATAAATGATAAATATTAGACGTAAATGTAGTATGATTAATGATAGTTTATAGAAGGTACATAACAAAATGCATGTCCCATAACTACATTCAATTATAGAATTATTCAACACAATATTGGATGTTGGTTTAACTATTTTTGTTTTTTAGAGTTACAAATCAATTAAGTATAAAATAGAACTCAAGTAATATATATACATATAAATCAATAATTACAGTGTAATCGATACATTTATTTCAATCTTAAGGCTATAATCATAAACTATGAACTTTTTCACCTCGTAAAAGTTATAAATGGCCGTTAGTTGCCTTTATATGTTACTCTAATAATAAAGAATCGATTCAATGTATACTTTTGTGGTTTATCAGCAAATTGTCAGGTTTTTTGATTAGAAAAAAGATCCATTTTATAAACGATGTTATCCGAACGCTGTTAAACATGTATATCATCCATGATATTAAAAAAATGACATTTTAATTATATAGTGATTGTTGTTCTATAAGAATTTTAGAGGTCTTATAAATCGACCATTTTATTAAGTAATATTTTATGAGTTATACCATTGATTAGCTGTTTATTATAAAATAATAAAATATGTACCTTAAATCACAGATAAAGTTATCATATATTTATGTGAACGATTTATAGTATCATATTGGCTACCGCATGTATAGATAAATTCGCTTAGTGCGCCAGGTGTGTTGGTTTCGATTTTTGCACAGTATTATTACTATTGTTTCCAGTGATAATAATAGGAGTAAAGCCGGTCAGATTAAGATTTATCTACGAGTATAAGTACATCAATATCGCGTGTTATTAGTTACACTACGATAATTCGTTGTACAATTCGTTTGTCTGTAAATAAAACTTGTCGAAATCAAATTGTAATAACGTTGTTGATCAAGAAGCGCACAATAGAAAACTGTAAACAGAGAATTTTGGTTCAGATGCATATATTTGTTGTAATTTAATTGAGGTCAGTTGAGGTTTTTGCGCAACCATGTATGAATATTCAAAAAGATAAACAGTGAATAGATTTAAATACGAAAATGTTAAATAGGACTTAGGTGTTATACGTATACGTGTATTACTACGTATAACTATAGGTTATAGTTGCATTTAAAGTATTAATATCCGCAAAATATATTCTATTATAAATAAAAAAAAATACGTAACAAATGATTACAATAATATAATTGTGAAGTGTTCACGCACGTCGCATATATTATGAGAAAAACGCGAATTATTTATTCGAACTGTGGTGTTATATTTATTACAGGTCCGCGGACACATGCGAGGGGGTAAATGACAGTGATTATGATGGCCGTACAATATAAAATATGAATTAATAATTAATATTCGCTAATAACGATATATTACAAACACGGTAAAATGTAGCACGTGCTTTGTGCAAAGTATAAAACGGAATACCTATGTAATTGAATTAACGTCGAGGTATACCAGCGATGTGTTTGTTTCAAGACCCTCGATCACGCAATGTGGCTAGGCGGATGTTTTGATACTTCCCGGAAAATAACAAAGTAAGTTTTTACATAACGTTTAATGAAAATACTTATTTTTATTAGTTTTGAACAACAAAACATTGTTAAAAAATACTATAAACGTTGCCTTTTCTTACAGTATACTTAGCTATTTTGATGTGTCGTCGAAAACGATGCAGTCAAACGATGTTGTTGTTTTCTTTATTGTTATTATCACCATTAACGCCGAATTTCGTAGGTAACATAAAATCTAGTTGGTCAAAATTAAACTAGATAATAACATGTTGACATTTTAACAACACATTTGAATACATTAAAAAATTCAACGGTAAAAAATACTGTATACTAGGTATTGTAATATAATATAGGTTTATAACGCATCAGTACATTTTTCAGCTGTTACCAGTTGAAGTCTATGCATTTTGATTTTTGTCAAAATACACTTCAAATACTACACATATGGTCCATCGACTGTAATGGTATTACGAAAAGTTATAACTTTTATTTTCACACATTAACAATCATATTATGCTGTTTGTTATATATTAAATTTATCAATTTAACTTAAGTGCTATTTTTTTGTTACATTTGATAATAATTATTAATACGATGTGGTGATTATATTCTGATCAATAATATAACTACTGTTTTGTGTAATTCAATAACTAATAACTGATAAACATAATATTTCCATAAAAGTAATAGTGCTTTTTATAAAAATATTACAGTCAATCAAACTTGTCTTAATTCGTTTGGTATACCTACTATCATCTGATTAGTTATACAGGGAAATATTCTGGCAATATTGCATAATTGACATAACTGAGTTTAAAAGTTAAAATTATGTTATTTTTAACTAGGTTACATAACAAGTTACTTTTTTTTTTTTTAAATAAACTTCTAACTCAATTAATTTAATTTTTGTCTATTATATTATGTAATTGCCTTAATCACTTTAATCAGGTAGTAGTATTTTAGTAATTTCATAGTCACATCATTGAATTGAATACATTTTTTTCTTAATGTAAGATCCTTAATAATATTTAAATAATATTTTTGTAAAAATTATTATTTGCATAAAAACAAGAAATAATTGGTAATATGGCAGATATTTTTTTTATACGTTATTATAATATTATTACGCACTATAAATACAAAATTATAGACTTTCGAAAGGTTAAATACTCTAATACTGAATTTTAAACGTATCAGAATAACGTATTTAGATTAAACCATATATATTTTAAAATAAAATTGTAATATTACACAGACGCATACAAATACATTTATAGAGTAAAACAAATGTTGAAGTACTTAAAAATGTAGAAATACTTATTCAAGAAAATGAAAAAGTTGATACTAAATACATAAATACACTTATAATAATTATGGTTGTGAGTAAAATGCCTCTTTAATAAATTAAAATTTGTACTTACTATATGTATGTGTTATAATATTATAACACCTACATTTTATAAAATTTTAAAAAGACAAAATTAAAATAAAAGTTACTTTTTCTATAGTGACCATTAAATATAAATAGAGGGAATCAAATTATTTTTTATCCAGTGCACGAATTGTCTAAAATTTGTGGATGTAGGTTTTCAATATTTATCTAAAATTATGGTGATATGGATAAAAGGCTGTCTGTTGAAAATGTTATCAAACGGTAAAAATCTATCAATCAAAAAAAAAAAAAAAAAATATGTACCACATCAAGACTACGTGATATAAAAATAACCTTAGATATAGTAAACCGCCATACATGGCGTATAAGGTGTATTTTGGTAATTAACGAATCGTACCGTTGCACAGACAACAGGACAAAATAATACGCATTGAAAACTTACAAATAACATAAGAATAATAAATACAGCTATTCGACACGTCATACGTAAATCTAAAATACGCCTATTTACCGTGTCCACCCGAAAAGCGTAAAAGACTTCGTCTACACACTAATGTATTATTATATTGTATGTACATTGTACATATATGTGTATATATATATATATATATATATATATTATATACGTCGTAACGAATGGATAAAGTTTTTGATTATTTGGACACCAAAGACATACCAAAGTGGAGTGTGGTAAATACGAACAGTGCTATAGGTTATGGGAACACGGAATTAAGGGTGACACGCAAGTGGCAATTGATGGCGATAGGTTGGCAGGAGGAGTAATACATTATATATATTTATGTGCGTGTTGAGCAGGAGACCGTTTCATTAAGAAAAGCCTAGATATAGCCTGATGCTGTGACCGCTGGTCCGTTATGGCGGCGATTGTCCGGGAGGTTAAACACCGCAGCCGGCAAAAGTGGCGTGGCGGACCAGTGGTGGGATGAGGCAGAGGGATCGCCAAAACTTTTCGTACATTTGTAGTGCGCGCATACACGCGATTGTATGTCTCGTGTAATATGTGTTTGCAAACATGACAAATCCCCATCTCTCGCCCATTCGACGTCGTTTCCTTCTCGCAAAAGCAAGTCCTAAACAAACGGATGTCTAATATAATGCTTACACACATAAACATATATAATATGTATACAGTGCACTAACATTATTTATAAATGATTAACGGCGCAATTAATCGGCCACTAAAAGTTCTGAGCGATTGTCGCGGTGGGAATTATGTGATAATTGTTGCAATCGCCAGCGCATTATGAGATTATATACAGGGTGATTAACAAAGCTTGTTCATCTCTATTTTAGGTCCTTATTAGAGAGATAAATATACATTCACATTGGTTATAAACTTATAAAGTGATAAGTGTTTGAGTGATTTCTGGTATCCAAATTATAAATAATATACGAAGCGTTGATACGTCAAGGGTATCAAATCTAAAAATTCTCAGAACTTTTGTAAATAATTGTAAAATAACAACAGCAAAAAAAATTAACAATATGGTATGGAATATTTCACAATACTAGTTTTCATTGTAAATTTATATAGAACATTACGTAAATACCCGTAATTTAATATTAAATAATATATTAACATAATTATAATGCACATTTTGAAGTTTTTCATAATGTTTAATAATCAAAAAATAACTTTTTATTTCATAACTCAAACAGGAATTTGACTTGGTGTACCTAATCGTCCTAATCTAAATTATAATGGATTTTAAATTCCAAACTAAACCATTTGCAAAAATATAAATAATATCAATAAAAATGATGCAATAATTACTTTTTAAATAATTAAATCAAAGAAACACAAATAATTTTATATATTACTAATTTTATGTCTAGTTTAAAAATTAAATGTAAAAAGGAATTAATATTTCTAATTTTATTAAATACCCTACTTATCACCTTCGTTTAGGAGAGTAAGAGTCATTAAAAAAAAAAATTTAAAAAAACATTTATAATACAACGTTTAGATAAGAACTGATAAAATAGTAAAGAAATCGGCTACTTATTCTGAGTTTAACTTAATTTGACTTCCGATGATGGCGATTGACAACTAGACTATAATAAAGTAAGATATACACAGAACTTTATATCAGTGAATAGATATCATATTGTTACATATTAGTTTTTATAGTTATTGAAGACTTAATTAATCTGAGTGAAGTATTTGCTTCTTTTCTTTTTTCTATTATATATTAAATAAAACCAATTCATCTAAAAAAAAATATGTATATAAAATAAATAATAATCACCCACCAGAAAATAAAAAATAAAATAAAATATGATGGTTGAAAAAGCTTAAGTTTGGGTAACACGGGTATTTACTAATTGGCCATAAAAAGAAGTAAACATCTAAAAAGAAATAATGCATATAATAAATAAAAGAATAAATACAATATTTATGTAAATAGTATATTATAATGTAATTTGTCAAAAACAAAAAAAATAAATAAATAAATAATGTTAAAATGTTTATTATACAAATTATATATTGTAATGACCAACTATTTTTTAAATAAATTACCATGCATTTAAAATTGAATTATAATTATTTTATTTATTCTATAATCGGTATTTTAATTGTGTACCTATATTATATATTGAATGTAACTGGTCAACACTCGGATTATACTAAAGCAAGGTTAACTGTTAAAGTAACATTTGTGAGTACCTCATATCAAAGAAATGTAAATAATATTTTTTTTCAGATTCGAATAATATGGAGATAAAAAATATAGTTATAATATTAAAATATGTACTAACTGTATAACCGTTGGACTTGTTATTTTAGATTTTAAACGGAGTGAAGAATGTATTGATTTTAAAATGATGCTTTATTTTTATTTTTTGTCTCTGTCATCACGTCTTGGAGTAGAACGAATGCTTTGGTTTTTGACTTTAGCCCTTCTTTGAAAAGAAAAATTCATCTAAAATTCAACTTTGGGGGGGAGGGGTCAAAAGTAAAAACTCTAAAAAGTAACGAAAAAACGGGATTTTTACGCATAATCAGTTTTCGACAAAATCGATTTTTTTATTTTGCTGTAACTCAAAAGCGATTTATTGTAAATACTTAAAATTTTCACCAGTTGTATATATTAGAATTATCTATTAACGATTAAATTTTCAAAATACGAGTATTTTGACTTTTTAAGCTATTTATAGACAATTCAAATTATTGATTTTTTTTACGTTTTTTTTTTTTTGAAATGCCTACAAAAAAAATTTATCTTTAAAATTTAATAAAAGGTTTATTATAAGTTATACTTATCATAGTCAAAAAAAAAAAAAAATCAAAAATCGTTAGTCACAATTTTGTTTATGAGCACTTAAAGTTCAAATGCTTATGAAAATATATTAAAATCACGAAAATTCGGATGGAATTTTGTAGTTGAAAATTCAAAAAATTGTTGTGATTGATACTTAAGATTAAACTAAACTAAATAAAAAAGTTGATAAACAATAATACTGTTAGTTAGGTATAATGAATATTTAATGTTAAAATAATTGCCCTCTATAAATTATTAATAATAGTATATAATAATAGAGTATCATCGTTTATTTAAATCAAAAATAACCGTTATACATCGAAATTACCACGTTCCAAACCACAAACAATGGTTATTATTTTTCATAAGTACATGTAAATTATATCGACTATTTCGATCAATATACGCCACATTATAATATTATGATCAGTTTGGTCGACTAATTTTTACATTGATAAAAAATGACTATGTATTATACAAACAAACAACAATTTTAGAACGAAAAGGTATAAATTGTTAAATTAATGGTCATCAAGTAAAATATAGAAGACAATTAATTATTACCGAATGATTACTTTTTGATTGTTTTAATTAATAAATACTGAGCATACTTAAATAATAAGGTATTTTTAATTAAAATATATTTTTTATAATTTAATTATATAGTGAATTAAAAATAATTAATTTTTGGTGAAAAATTATTTTTATATTTTACTTTTTGTTGTTATTTTAGCATTTTTATAAACTATATTCGACATTTAAAAATTAATTATCATACTCAATTATTAGCTCCAGAAATAAAATTAATAAATAATACTATTAAAATACTTTTGAAGTTTATAAATTAGTTGTTAATTTTAGATTCTGAACGGAGTGAAGAATGTATTGATTTTACAATGATGTGTGTTTTTTTTTTTTTTTTTTTTTTTTTTTTTTTTTTTTTTTTATTTTTTTATTTTTGTGTCTGACGACAACATTTGGAGCAGTAAAAATGCTTCGATTTTGGACTTCAGCCCCTCTTTGAAAAGGAAATCGGATCTAGTTGGTACTTTGGGGGGTCAAAAGTTAAAAATTTTCAATATTTTTTAAATGAATCGGGAAAAACCCTAAAAAAATGACAGAAAAACGGGAATTTTTACGCAAAACTAGTTTTCGACAAAATCGAATTTTTTATTTTGCTATAACTCAAAAACTAATAGATGTAAATACTTGAAATTTTCACCAAATGTTTATGTTAGTGTTCTCTATATACTGTTAAATTTTCAAAGAATTTAGACTTTTTTTGAGTTATTTATAGATAATTGAAATTTTTAATTTTTTTTAGTATTTTTTTTTAAAATAACGATAAAAATTTTTTGGCCGGCCAGAAAATCTTGAAAATTTAATGCAAGGTTTCTTATAAGTTGTTCTTAAAGTGATAAAAAAAAATCCGAAATCGTTAGTCACAATTTTTTTTTATAAGTGCTTAAAGTTCGAATTTATACGAAATATGTCAAAATTGCGAAAATTTGCGAGTAATTTTGTGGTTGAAAAATCGTAAAATTTTTTTCTTTTATAACTAAGTTTTGAAAATTTGTTGCAAGGTTCTCCATAAATTTTTCTTCAATTATCTGTAAAAAAAACTCGACCGGATTCAGACAAAAATTTTTTATGAGTGTTTGAAATTTAAATTTGTACAAAACCGCGTTAAATAACGGTTTAGCCTCAAACGATTTTTGATATTTGTTGTAATTCAAACTGTATAAGTCGTAAATACTTGAAAATTTTACCAGATATTTATATTGGCATTTTCTTTACGTGATTTGATTTTCAAAATATTTTGACTTTTTTTGAGCTATTTATAGACAATTGAAATTTTCAATTTTTTTTTATTTTTTATTTATAAATGTTGATAAAAAAAATTTAGCTGGGACAAATTTCTTGAAAATTTAATTGAAGGGTCCACATAACTTGTTCTAACTCTCATTCAAAAATTATAAAAATACATAGGCACAATTTTTTTTTATTAGCATTTGAAGTTCAAATATTGACAAAAATTCGTCAAAATCATGAATATTTTTCACTATTTGGTAGTTAAAAATTTATAAATATTTTACTATCAAAAGCTAAGAATTGAAAATTTAATACTATGCTGTACATAAGTTAAGCTTAGAATAATTATAAAAAAGTTTGAGGATTATTCAATTTAAAAAATTTTACGAGTGTTTAAAGTTTTAATTTTAATTTGAAATCAAAAATACACGTGTAAAATAACGTTTTACTAATAAATAATTTTCGATTTTTGTTATTTTTAAAAAATTACTAAACGTAAGATCTTGAAACTTTTACTTAAATGTTTGAATTTGTTTCAAAATAGAATATATGACAATATTTTAATATAATATATTAATATATCTTAGACTGACAAATCATCTCCGTTCAGAATCGTTTTTCGTATACAATGATACCTATCATTGCATTCAAATTTAACCTTCCCTAGTCCGAGGTCCATCCCACCCCCTAATGTACAGCAGAGCGATACTCACTTACCCGCTTTTTTTACTATTATTCATATGTACTTACGATCGAAATGGAAATAATAAAATATATTTTAACAATACTTTATTAATAATCAATAACAAATCTAACGCTTTTAAGAAACATAATAAATAAAATCTTAAACAGCTATAATAATATAAAATCTGGAAAAAAGCTAGACGGTTTTGTAAAAGAAGTGGGATAAATATGTATATATGTATTATGTAAAAACATTATCGAACGTATTTATTTGATAGATTCAAAATTGTCAGTGTTTTCATCGAGTTTTACCTATTACTAATAATATAAACTATTCATCTTGTATCGTAAGATGATTGTATATGACGGGTATATCTGGAATCAGCTAGGAAACATAAATGATTATTATACATAATAGTATATAATATATAATATATATATATATATATATGTATATATGTGTGTGTATGTACAATAGATAATTTAATTAAAAGAAAATTGTATAAATGATATACTTATTATAATATATAATATACAAGTACGAATTAAAACCTATTAAGTTATTTTAAATATTAAACATAATATTATTACAATCAGTTATAATATATTTTATTCAACAAAATAATATAATTAATTGGCTATAATGTCGAAAAATACTCATAATGGGCGCTTTGATGGTTTAAATTTTAAATTCAACTTTAAAAAAGTAAAATTTATGGTGACCACGAGTTTACTACTATAAAAAATATATTATACACGACAATGATTATGTATCTATGTCAGTCACGAATCACTATAATATTATATTTAAGTAAAAACATATTCAAATATTTGGTAATTAATATAATAATATATCCTTTTTAAATATCTACCAAGCATACCTAATAACAATGCCATTTAATATATTTTTGTTTAAAAAATTAATTTTTGTAGTATCTTTTCCGATGACTTGCCATTGAAAGTTTTTACAACATAAATGTTTATATATATACTGACACTAACCAAGTAAATACACTAATGCAGTTAAGATTTAATTATGCCATAAAGCTTTCACGAATAATAGAATATTATATGTGTATAATACAGAATGTTGTTTATGGATTTCACGATGACATTGTGTATTATGATTGACGAATTGAAACGGAAAAATGATTATAATCGTGTTGTGTTTTGGTTAGTTGTGATTCGGGGTTGTCCAATTGTGTTTAAACTTCAAATTATTAAAGACAGAACACGCAATACTGTAACATAATACATTAATACATATAGTAGGTATACGTATATAGCCATGTAGGTTATGCATAAAATATTAATATTACGTTAATAAGTACAGAAAACATTTTAAATTAATATCTCTTCAGTATATTTTAAAAACACAGAAAAACAGAAAAATAAACTTGTTACTTAATAATTGCATAATGCATGCATTCGATCATTTTAATTTAAAGATTTAAAAAAAGAGTTTTACACACATGCACTGCAGTTTACCAATTATTATATTTTATTAAGCACAGCGATCGACTAATGGCGATGCCTAGGACATAGACTCACAAGTCTTCTTCCCCACTAAGTGCGACCCTAGACATTTATTGGATTAGCTGGCAATGAACACAACACATTTTGATAACGAGCAATGCGCTCGTCGAGTGCCAACGTGCAGCGCCGTAATGTCGTATTGTTATTTTCGTCACACGGTTGTGTTGGCCGTTTTTCGTGTGTAATTTTCTGTATGATAATATTAAGGCAAAACTATAGGGAAAAATTCCGCCGTCATCAGTAGTATAAAGTATAATGCATTAACGCGCATTTTAAAAACAATTAGAACATCTGTGAAACCAAAGAATTGCACAACAGTCTTGATTATCTATGTACTCTGGCATATTGAATATTGTACTATTTCAATTATTAATCAATACATTTCGTTTAATCGTAATACATATATTCACATAATATTGTGTATAGATAATATCCATCATTGTTTATATTGTCACGTAAAAAGACAGTTCATCTGTATACCTACACATTTTAGCAAGTCAAACAAATAAAGTTTTATAGAGAATTTAGACGAAATAAAATCCCCAAAAATAAATACTATCTTGACCAAACTATATACCTACTATATATAGTTTAATGCAGTTGAATTATTTGGGTCAGTTTATTTTTTCACGTAATTAAGTTAATCCCGTTCATTAAGTACTGAAATATTTTTATTACTTAAGTTACACTATAATTTATATATAAATGTATATTATAGTATTTAGTTTCCAACCCTTGTGAGTATACGACATTACCGTTTACAAATTAATTAAATAATAACTGTATGAATTATTTTTATTAATAGTAGAAAATATGTCATATCTTGCGTTATCACAGAGAAAACATGACTAAATGTTAAATGTTTCAATCATCAAGCCAATACAACAGGTAAACAGGAACATTTAGACTGAAAAAAAAAATTAGAAATTTGACTTTAAACTATTTTTCACGATTATCAGACAATAGATACAACACGCATCTTTAAAATGTCAATAGGTGGATCAAAATTCGTCATAATGATATTAATTAATAATATATTTAAAATTGGTAGATAAGACGCTCGAATTTTGCATACAAAAACAATTACGATATTAAGATAAAACTTTGTGTCCATTATGTGTTTACTTAGAAAAAAAGTTTTATATTTAAAAAATATATAATAAGAGCGCTTTCTATTCGTATACTGAAAGAAAAAATTGTGTATTTTTCCTAAAGAATATAACTAGTGAAAATTTTAGGTATGTATGTTTTTTGAAAATATAACAAAATAAATAGGAATTAGCTGTGTTGTGTTTCAAAGAATACTTCTTTATATAGTAGCTCACTATGGAAGCCGTGTTAAATTTGAATTAAATAATAAATCATTACATACATACGGAAAACGATTTTTAGCGTGAAATATAGAAGGTACACCTATGTTAAATATAGTTCTAAGAATATTTTATTTTAATAAATATAATAATTTATAGTATTATTAATACATAATTATTTTTTATCATGGAATTTTGAACATATTTTTGGAAAAAATATATTACGCGATTTTAGTTTGTCCAGGTTATTTAGAAAAATTCTATTATGTTCCTATGTTTTACCTACTATAGTTCAAATAAATTTAATTACTAATTTACTATAATAGATTATCCCTAAAGTTGAAAATCCAAAATTTTTTACAGTTCTTGAATTTTATATCCGATGCAAATAAAAATACAGATTATTGTAAATCCAATAATTTTTTTTTCCACCAATAAACTAAATTATTATATTTATTGTAACTACAGAGCTATTCAGTGATATAATGCATTTTTATAATAATATTATTTGGTACATTATAATTGGTTTATAATTGTACAATGTTAAAAAATTGAATTATTTTTAACGTAATATTTTGAACTCTAAAACTCAAAGCAACAATACAATTTAAGATTCATTTAATTAATATAAAAATACCAAAACCAATTTTATTTTGTACACCAATAGATTTATGCGACAGAAAACTTTTAAAAATCTAAACATATTATATCAGGTAAAAGCGACGAATTAAATTCAAATATTACTAAATAAAGAATTTATTAGCTTGAATTAATTTATAATCAATACATTTTTTTTTTTTTTAAT
Organism: Schizaphis graminum; assembly: GCA_020882235.1. Taxonomy (NCBI): domain Eukaryota; kingdom Metazoa; phylum Arthropoda; class Insecta; order Hemiptera; family Aphididae; genus Schizaphis; species Schizaphis graminum. The sequence goes on from CM037032.1 coordinate 94,925,632, forward strand.
CAACTATAGCCAATACGAAGTATTGATTTTTTTTTAAATTTAATTTGCATTTTATAATTACAAATTAAATTATTGCAAAAAAAAAGTATGACACATATAATTAATAAATTATAAATATCTATTATTATCTATTATTATTAATAATCTATTATACATGGAGTATGTGACGCAGTATTTTTATGAGGATATATCATAGACATCAATTATTAAAAAAATTAAAAAAATTATCACAATAAAATTATATTTCAACATATTAAATTAATTAATTATAACAACATGACGACTTACCTATGGGCGTTGAGTGATTTTTGTACAGGTTACAAGAACATGGACTATCAGTAGTTGTATCAATAACGTCTCTATTAATATTGCATTGCTGTATGCAAATGCTAGATGAACCGCATTCTAAAAATAAAAAAATTAAAAAAATACGTAACAATTATAACTTTATCTATTATGATAAAAATATTTTATATAATATTATATGAATGTATAATCCGTATACAATTTTCAGGAAAGAATTATAAATTATAATACATTTTGGTAATTGATATAAAAAATGTGGTTTTAATTAATTTTATCACCTAGGTATATAATATAAATAAATAACTGAAATAATTTATGTGAAAATATTACTTATAGAGGAGGTATTTGTGATTTGAAAAATAAATTCTATTCTAATTATAATTAGATATGTGAAGAACTTTGTTTTTAAATATAACTCTAAAGTATAAAATTTATTAGTTGGGGATGAGTTAGTTAATAATATTATTATTTTGTATTTAAAGAACCTAATACCTAATAATTAATGTAACTTACTTAACACTATCAAAACACTAACAATCGTAAATTTTACAAAATGTATATTCGATAAATTATATATTATGTATGTATATAGATAATTATTTGTTATCAATTTATATTAAATACTAAATTTTTAAGTTTTAATAAATTAGATTATAATCACTGTCATACTGAATCGAAAATAGTTATTCTAAAGTAAATTAATTCAATACGACTGAGTCTATATTATATTCCTTTGATAGATCAAAATCTTAGATTTCATAATAATTAGAGGTTAAAATAATAACTCCGTGGTTTAATTACTAATATTAATCCATAAATGTATAGATAATGAATTAACAAAGTAATTATTTAATTGAAAAATAACAAACAAAAAAAATTGATACCTAAGTAAAAATACGATAAAAATAAAATTGATTGGAGTTCAAAAATATCAATACTTATATATTTTTTGGAATGTAAATAAAGTGAATAAAGTTTATTAGCTTTTACAGTGAAACTTAAAGGAGGTCGTGTAATTGAATTCCTGATATAGTAAACGAAAAAAGAAAACTGAAATTCATGATGGTAGACCCGTTTTCAACAAAATCTCGATCATTTTTCGATAAATTGAATTGCGTTAGTAATGGGTTTCTGATCATTACTTTTTAAATTTAAAATACTTATCAATAATAATAAAAAAAATAGTGATTTGGTTCGAAATGAGCTATCAGTAAAGCTAGACGAGTATTTAATACAGTTAAAAATATAAACTGGAATATATATTTATTTGATCACGTATAATCTTATAATATATTATATTATTTTATTAAACATTATAATATTAAGTTATAATTATAATAGTTGAAGGCACAAAATTTAATCTTTATCATAATATATTCAATACTATCCATACTAATATTATAAATGTAAAAAAAAAACTGTTTCGTTTTAATGACTAAGCCACTGAACCAATTATGATGATAATTTATGTGGAGATTACTTGAATCCTCTGAAAAAAAAACATAATTTTATAAATAGGTGAAACTAAATAACTACTGTATTGTGATTGAAAGCCAACTGTGAGGATAACAATTTAAAATCTGCTAGGCTAAAATTATTAACTGTGATTATTTATTGTATAGTAGTGGATATACTCGTATAATTTAAAATTAAAAGCATATATGTTTATAATGTGCTGAAGTATCTTGTCTATAACTTATATAACTAAGAAGAGTAGTTATGCAGGGAAATTATTTTATTGAACAACATTTGTTATATGCTTTTGAAAATTTAACCTAAACCATAAATACTTAAAAGTCATAAAATACTCATCAACATTTCGACTTTTATATGTATCAAAGTATTCTTGAAACTATTCTGCTTTTGAATATAAAATTAAAAAAGTAAAAACTTTAAAATTATAACAATAAAAAGTATTTTTAAATAGTAGTATTAAAAAATATATGTATTGTTTTATTATAATTAGAAAATATGAAAAAAAAATATATTTACGGAAATGCTAGTAGATTTTGAAATAATGAGAGTTGTTCGGTAAATAAATCAACTAGTATAGACAATTTTAAGATTTCTGGTCTTATATTTTTAAATGAGTGCAAATATGCGAGGTTAATCTTAAGATTATAGTTTAATATAAAATTGTTTAAAAGTTTAAAACATACCAATCGTACCATTAAGTGTTAGGATCAAAAGATGTTTTGAATTAATATCACTACTAAAAAGATAATTGTTTTCAAGTAACTCAAAAAAGTGTGTGAAGTTATCAGAAATATTTGTTTTTAGTAGGACAAAAGTTAGCTGAATAAATATTTGTTGAAATATGATTTACTATCAAAGCGATATTTGTAGCTTTTGTATAGTCGTTTTGCTGAGCCGTAGTGGTAATATATTATATAGTATAGTATTATATATATATTATATATAATAGACAAATATTTTGTTAAAAAATAAATACAATACTTTTTTTTTTTTTACGAACTAACCATTGTGGTTTAGGCAATCTCATATTTGGTGCAACTAAATTATTAAATCATTGAATATTTAATTTGTCATTAGTTTTATTTATTCTTCAAGAAGGCAATACACCTCACTAACCTTGTTATTGTGGAAATCCAAAACTTGTACATAAAATGATTTAAAACAATTTGAATTAATTGGTTTTAGTACAACATTGTATGATATGAAATAAACATTTTAACATGTACATAGATATTATTATTATTTTTATCTAACCAAATATCGTGTATATTACAGTTAGTTAAAAATGTGTAATTTAAGTAGAAACTATTCCTTTTACTAATGATTTATAACTAATTATTAATTAACCATTCATTTTAAATAACATTTTTATAAATTTAAATTCTCAGAAAATGTTTTGATTAAAAACATAAAATTAAAAATGTATAATGTAATTCAAAAAATAAATACTTGAAAAAAATTGTAACAATAAAACAAAGTAACAAACATAATAATTGTTTCAACATTTCTCTGTTATGGTTTTGAAAATTATAAAAAACATAAATATATATAGATTTTTTTTTAAGTATTAATTGTTTTATTACACATCTATAATATCTATATTATTATAATTTTATTTATATCCAAAAGTATTCATATTTTTTTTTAAATAATGAGTATGAAATATTAGAAAAGTCAACATATATTTACGAATATTATGTACGGCTTCAAGATTGTTGGTATAAAATTTATACTATAAATGAATTGTCAAATAAAAATTAAATTGTATTAAAGTGATAAAATATATGGTAGTGACATTAAAAATTAAAATATTATGCAAAATTACATTTACACAACAACGTATATAGATATACTAGTACATACAGCGTTTAACATATTATTATACAATCTGTCAGGAAAAAAAATGATTGTTAATAGACTATAAAAGCAAAACAATTTGAATTATGAACTAAACAAAATTCCGGGTAAAACCTACGTAGGTAAATCATGACTATATATCAATGAGTTTGTACAAAAAAAATGAAGTGGAGATGAAATTATAAATATTTTTATGAGTTTTATCTTATAATGATTTTGATTATAAACAGTCTGGTATTATCTATACAGAAAATAGAATTGATAAATCTTGCATTTGATAACAAAAAGGAATCTAAAATTACATATTAAGTCGACATAAACCGTTAAATCGTAATAATATTGCTAATATTGCTTTGGTATTGCTTGTATTTATCAAGTTTTGACATTTTCATGAACATCTAGAACCACTTAATAAGCTATTGCAGGTTATAGAATAAGAATATTTATGTTAAATACTCAAAATACAGGAGAGAATCTACACTCATAACTGCTTACAGTGCTAATATCTTATATTTTTGTCCTCTTTGGTAAACATATGTTGCATGATAGTTACACTATATAGTGCTATTCATAAAATAAATTTAATATCTTGATACAGTACACACGTTATCTTTTTATTTACGTATGATAGATAATCAACCTACAAACACAACTCTTTTAAATTTCATTAAATATCTATAAATAATATCACAACACATCCCAATTCCTTTTAATAGGTATGTGTTTATTTTTATTAAAATGCAAGGTAGATAGCCCAATGGTAAACAATTAAAATATTAAGTATCAAATATTATCTTAAATTTATATCAATAAAGAAATCTAAAATAATATGTACAATATAATTAATTAGAAATATTAATAAATAATAGTAGAAAGATAGTTTTTACATTAGCGGTCTATTTTGTCACTACTGGAAGACTGTATAAGCTGATAACTACTTAGTTACTGATGTATTATACTGGTATCGACAAATGATTTGCTTTACATAAAGCAAAAGCAATATAGTTAAAGAGAGACAATAAATATATACTACCCAGTTGTAATTTGCTTAGAACACACAAATTGACTTGAAATGATCTGTCAGCTTTCTGGCAGAGGATAGTCTTAGTAATAATAAGAACACGAGATAATCATGTAGTAGATGTAAGTGACCAATTTTTAATATTTATCCAATAAAATACAACTATAAATATTTTACACGATTTATAAGATAAATACGATTATCAGTATGTGGATCCCACAATGCAGTTACATATCTACGACAGAACACTAGAGCACTGAAGTACAAAGACTAAAAAGGTGCTACTAATTTATTCTGAGTACAAACAAGTCAAACGAAACAGAAACCTTTTAGTGACTTGCAATATATTGCTTATATATATGAATGATTATAATATGATAATATTATATTGTATTGTTACCTGAATACGATATATTTATCATAACCTGTAAGGAAAATGCGTAAGCAGTTCTCCAAATCTCAGCCATCAGCGATAAAATATAAACAATATTACTCATATTTATAATATTATTATATACTGTATAAAATGTTTTAGAATTGCAAGCTTGATAAATGTTTATTTATTATGTTAATGAAAACATGTTAATATCATACAATTTCTTATTAAATCAAAATATCGTCTTTACATTTCTCCAACTAGAATAACTAGATCTTAATTTTTACTGGAAATGTATATTGCTTTAATATTTAGTATCTTTTTTTTGTATCAACAAATAAACATGTTTATGCAATTAAATAATTGTTCATGCGAGTTAACAAAAACGATGAACACTAGTTATTCAGTTATATATTATAATATTATGCCAAAACATAAATATGAACATAAGCGAGCAATTAATTGAAATTTCACGAGTAGAGCCGCCTTAAAACTTGAGTAGCACAATGTAGTGATACATAATTACATAAATGTATATTTATATCAAATTGATAATGATATTTAATTTAAAAATCTTTTGACATGGAAAATTAAGTTTTATTTTAAGGTCATTCAGACATGATAAATGTTCTTGAAGTTTTTGAATTAATTTCATTATTTTAAACAAAAACTAATTTCATTTGTGCGAATATCTTAACAACTTAGATATAAACGAATATTTGATAAATATATCAAACATATAGATGTAATATGAACACTTTTATATTGTAGGTACATGTATACAAAATAAATTAAAACTAAGCAAAATTTCCTTTAAGCAATTTATCTTTTAAATATATTATTCACATTTGAAAACGTGTAGCCGAGTAAATTTATGTATTACGAGGAAAAAAAATTGATATCTCATAGCGTTACGTTTTTATATTCCGTATACGGTACATCTGGAAATGAGATAACACATATTATTATATACCTACGTGAAACAAAATAAATAACACCTCGATTTAACCTGTTAAACTATGTATATGAATTTGAAACACATCGTTTCGCGAACAAAAAAAAAAACTATCCAATTCCCAAGGGTTAACCGATAACAACTAACAATTACACGCAACTTATTGTTCCTAATCTTAGTCGTATATATTAATAACAGTAATAATCGATAAACTGTTTGGAACCTAAAATCTGTTAAGGAATTTCGAAGAAATAAATCCAAACAATGACGGGTATAAATTGTTTTAAATTTTTTTTTTAGCTTATAGAACACTTTTTCAGTTTATTCCCAAGAGTATAATCTACACCCGTGTGACCAATTTAAGTTTTATTTGGTTTCCGTATAATAAAGTCTAAAATTACGATTTAAATAAAAAAAACCAAACATACTTTTCCAATATTATAAGTTTGTTGTTGATCTATCAAAAACGATATATTATATGATTTTATGTATATTAAATATAACGATCACTTCAAACAAAGACTCAAAAACAACTGAACTAGAAACCATTTAAAAACCAAAAACTAACAATAATCAATGAGGTCTCATTAATGGGAAATTTCTTTACCGTGAAAAGTGTAAATATTTATAGAATGTAAAATAAACCTACCATCAACTTTGATTGCTTGTAGATTTTAAACCACTTTTAATAAAAAATAATATTAAACATAATAATAATAAAATATTATTATACCTACGTAAATTATTAAAAAAATAACATTTTATATTTAACGTTTTAATTCCACATAATTCAGATTATTAAATCAAACTTATCAATTAAATTAAAACATTGTTTATATTGAATTTATATTTTAGAGGAATTAATTATTTTATGGGATTGTTTTGTTTTTAACAACCTAAATAAAAAAAATCATATTTTCTGTTCAAATACACTATTAAAAATATTCATTTTTATGAAATAAATATGAACTTCATTATTTTCTGAGAGATAATTGTTTTTAAATTGTATGTGTTTTAAAATAACCTGATACACACATATCATTAAATAAATAAAAGACAAAAGTATAATTATTATATTCTTTTGTAAATATAATTTTTTCAATGAGCTATTATTGCAGTTCAATATTTATCAATACTATATTTATTGTATTATTCTAAGCATAAATCACAATCCCTTAACATTTCTGAAACCATTTCTCCAGTATAATATGTACTTCGAAGTACTATGCCATGTTTCTTATGAAAAAAGCAGGTTTTGAGAAATGATACTAGAATTCTACGTAATTCTAACTGAATAGGTAGATTGTAACTAAATTTAAAAACTTTCTTCTACTTGAAATTACATAGGTATTCTTTAAGAAACTAAAACTAGTCATCAAATCTAAGTATATACGACTTATCTCATAATATATAATGTTTTCTTAACTCTCAACTCCTATAATTTTCTTTGTAGCTTACTTATCCATACTTTTTACATAGATGGGTATTTATTAAAATTACATCATAAGTATTCAATAAACATTGATATATAGAGCTCAAAATATAAATATTTAACTGAAATGCAATACTGTGCTATGATAATAAATAATATGCTAAGATTGAAACGATAGAAAAGTAACTAATTAAAAGTACAAAATTACAGGAATTCTAAATGTTCTGAAATTCTAAACCGTTAATAATTTCTCATAATAAATTAAACGTATTATTATAATTCAGGTAAACATAGATTAGTTATATTCCTTTAATTATAACGAAATAACTAGTAATACCCAGTATATTGATATTATAAAATAGTTTTATTTATTTGACACAAACTTTTGAGTAAAACGATACTTGATAACGTCATTGTATATTATTTTTTTTAGATTCTGAACGGAGTGATGAATGTATTGATTTTACAATGTGTTTTTTTTTTGTGTCTGTCGACAACATTTGGAGCAGTAAAAATGCTACGATTTTTGACTTCAGCCCCTCTTTGAAAAGGAAATAGAATCTAGTTGGTACTTTGGGGAGTCAAAAGTTTTAATTTTTCAATATTTTTAAATGAGTCGGGAAAAACCCTAAAACAATGAGGGAAAAACGGGATTTTTACGCAAAACCAGTTTTCGTCAAAATCGAATTTTTTATTTTGCTATAACTCAAAAATTAATCGATTTAAAAACTTGAAATTTTCACCAAATGTTTATATTAGCATTCTCCATACACAGTTAAATTTTCAAAGAATTTTGACTTTTTTGAACTATTTATAGACAATTGAAATTTTCAATTTTTCTAAGTATTTTTTTTTTTAAATAACGATAAAAAATTTTTGGCTGACCAGAAAATCATGAAAATTTAATACAAAGTTTCTTATAAGTTGTTATTAAAGTGATAAAAAAAAAATTGCGTTAATAACGGTTTAGCCTCAAAAGATTTTTGATATATTTTGTTGTTATTCAAATAGTATAAGTCGTAAATACTTGAAAATTTTACCAGTTATTTAGATTGCCATTTTCTTTACGTGATTTGATTTTCAAAATATTTTGACTTATTTTGAGCTATTTATAGGCATTTGAAATAATCAATTTTTTTAATTTATTTTTTATAAATGTTGATAAAAAAAATTTAGCTGGGACAAATTACTTGAAAATTTAATAGAAGGATCCACATAACTTGTTCTAACTCTCATTCAAAAATTATAAAAATACATAGGCACAATTTTTTTTTATTAGCATTTGAGGTTCAAATATTGACAACAATTCGTCAAAATCATGAATATTTTTCACTATTTGGTATCAAAAGCTAAGAATTGAAAATTTAATACTATGTGGTCCATAAGTTAAGCATAGAATAATTATAAAAAAATTTGATGATTATTCAATTAAAAAATTTTACGAGTGTTTAAAGTTTTAATTTTATTGAAATCAAAAATACACGTGTAAAATAACGTTTTACTAATAAATAATTTTCGATTTTTGTTATTTTTAAAAAATTACTAAACGTAAGATCTTGAAACTTTTACTCAAATGTTTGAATTTGTTTCAAAATAGAATTTATCACAATATTTAAGTATAATATATCCTAGACTGACAAATTATCTCCGTTCAGAATCGTTTTTCGTATACAATGATACCTATCATTGCACTCAAATTTAACCTACCCTAGTCCATCCCACCCCCTAATGTACAGCAGAGCGATATCCACTTACCCGTTTTTTTTTTTTTGATAACCATATTCTGCACCATACACCAAAGAAAACTTTGGTTATATTAATGCTGTGTAAAGCCTTTTTCTTACTCGTTTTGAGTATAACTTAGATTAAAATTATTTTAGAACAATGTTCTGCTTTCTGTATTTGGTATTCTATTAATTATTTATATGTTACAATCTTTACTTTGGTTTTAGCTTTTAATTCACTCTGAAGTATTTAAAAGTTTCCACTTTTTTAAATATATAATCACTGAATTCAACTCATGTTAACTAATTGTACGTTAATAGGCGCAATTTTTAGTTTTATAGTACTTTTACGTTCCGGTATGGAGTTGAATTCGATTACACTTTCCATGACATTTTTTATAAGTATTACAAATCCTGTTCCAACATCCTTTTATTTTTTTATTTTTTGTTTAAATTTATGATAGAAAAAGGTTAGACCAACAAAAATAACTTGTTCATCTCATTTCCCGGAGCACTGCTATTGTTAAGTTATAGCTTGCAATACCTATACGAGATTTTAGCATTCGCCTATTCAAAAGAAACTGAGTAGGTTCCATAATGCGATCTTAAAATCCCATAATCTGTCCCTGATTCCATTCGTTAATCCTACTTTATCTGTTATTCGAGACTTTTGTATTAGTTCCTTAACATCGTTGCTTTATGATGTGGAGTTGTTTGACCCACGATAATCCCCTATACCCTGAAGGACCAAGCCAATTAAGGTCATAGTAGGGCTACTGAAATTCACTTGAAATTCATCGGATACATATGCCACTTTCCCGAAACTGTGATTATAATTTGTAACAATAGTAGTACTTAAATAATTTTGTTATTAAACTACAATATTATTTTACATTCAATACTTATAAAATTATTGATTAAAAATATTTATAATTTAATATTTAATTATGTTTATTATTCTTTTGTTTAAATTGAGATGTTTTATTATTGCTTATAATGAGTAGATACTAGTTTCCTTTTTCTTTTTTTTTAAAAAAAAATTGAAATTTGGTAGTATGGCAGATATAATAAAGCATTTAACAAAATATTTTAAAATGTATTCATACATAAGTTTTTATTTTTTTTATTTCAGCTTTTATAAATCTTAGTCTTGTAATTATTATCTGCAAACGAGGATTTTTGAGTTAGATTGTATTATTTATGTCACGTAAAAAACAAAACACTAACAAAGATTATTTATATGTTGTGTGATATACAAAATTTACCATGCGTAGTTAATTTCCTTTATTCTAGTATATTCTTAATTATATTAGGTCCTGTTGAGATGGGTTAAATGTGGTGGGAATGGTGATGTAGAATGTCAAAATATATGTAATTTTTAATTTAAAAATATACGAAAAGAAATAAGTTAGTTTTAATATGATTTTTTTTTTGGCACTGTATAAATAACGGTTCATTTTTATTATAATAAAAAATGGAATCTAATTTTACATTTCGTATAACACTCGAGATATTGTATAACTTTTTTTGAGACATATTTAAATGGTTAATTTAGGTATGAACCATATTTGATTTAAAGTGTATACTATTTTATAATCCATTTATTTTTAAGTATATAATTTGATAAAGAAAATTGTATGAAAAAAAATTTAAGTATAATAATTTTGTAAATTTACATATTTAATTTGTATTACTATAATATACCGTATACACCTATTCCCCGTTAACTTCTATCCAGATCTTAGATGTTTTAAACTAGATTTATCACATCTTATATTCCTTATAAATCCTTGAATAACATTAAATTAATATACATAACTTATAATTAGTTATAGCATTTTTATAAATTAAAAATATATGATATAATATAATGATTTGTATGTGAAATATAATAGCCAATAGGTAATAATATGTTTATAAATGTTTATTTTAAAATAGTTAATATTTTTAATATTATATACAATTTATTAATTTATTATTCTCATTCAGACTTTAAGATTATTAATAAATAGTGTGTACATACGCAGTAGATACTTTTTAATGATAAAAAAAAAAAAGCGGGTAAGTGGATATCGCTCTGTTGTACATTAGGGGGTGGGATGGACTAGGGTAGGTTAAATTTGAGTGCAATGATAGGTATCATTGTATACGAAAAACGATTCTGAACGGAGATAATTTGTCAGTCTAGGATATATTATACTTAAATATTGTGATAAATTTTATTTTGAAACAAATTCAAACATTTGTGTAAAAGTTTCAAGATCTTACGTTTAGTAATTTTTTAAAAATAACAAAAATCGAAAATTATTTATTAGTAAAACGTTATTTTACACGTGTATTTTTGATTTCAATAAAATTAAAACTTTAAACACTCGTAAAATTTTTTAATTGAATAATCATCAAATTTTTTTATAATTATTCTAAGCTTAACTTATGAACCACATAGTATTAAATTTTCAATTCTTAGCTTTTGATACCAAACAGTGAAAAATATTCATGATTTTGACGAATTTTTGTCAATATTTGAACTTCAAATGTTAATAAAAAAAAATTGTGCCTATGTATTTTTATAATTTTTGAATGAGAGTTAGAACAAGTTATGTGGACCCTTCTATTGTTTGGTTATATGGTTTAAAAAATTATTATACAAAATTACTAATACGATATCGTAGCACCTTCACATCTTGTATAGGCTAAATCCATTTAAAAAATGCAGTTATCCTAGTTATGCTTAGGATAGCAGTATATATTATATTATATCCGTAATATTAACGCAGTATTATATTGTTACCACTTTAACAAAAACAAAAAAAAATATGCATACGTATACTAATTCTAAGCAGATGTCGTAACTACTATTTATAATGCGTCACAACGTTCACGACGTTTCAAACGTCCACGCGCTATGCTTTTGCGTAGAGCGTAAAATGTAATATTAAACAACATAATGATAGTGTCATATAATATATAATATGTAATATATGCGTAGAATACTTTGGTTAACTTACCAGCAGTGACGTTGACCACGGGTACTTCACATTTTCCGCCCGTGAATCCGGCAGGACAATTGCATATCGCGATCGACCGACCGACATGTCTGAAAGAACACACACGTTATAAACGTTTTAGAGAATCCCATTAATTAAACTTCACGACTATTTGTTTAGCAGCATAGGCCCTGTCAACGGTTTACGCAGCTCGTTTATCACTATTATACATCTACATATATTATATGAAAAGTGTATATGTGTTTGCGCGTGTGTGTGTGTGTGTGTGTGTGTGCATCAAGCCGCTTCTACTTTCCCAAATAATACAACTCATTAAGTTTTTGAGCATTTTATTATTATTTTTATTAAATAATTATAATATTCCAACTCTACATTTTTGTATTTTTACCCTTCGCGTCCAGTCGTTGCTTCTCACTACTGGAATATACTGACAGTCAAGTAAATTATTATTATTATTACATAATACAAGGCGATTATTTTAAGGTTTGACATTATACTTATTTAATTAGCGCTTTTAAAACTAAAAATATAATGATACTGAATTTATGTGAAAAAAAGTATTACCAAGAAAGGTCATACTTTTTGAGAATACGTGTAATATTGTGAATACTTTGTACACTATAAAATAATATAAGTACTCCCATAACTGTAGACTCCGAATCCTAAGAAAAAGTGCTCCCTAACGGTGATTGCTCCATTATGGGTATTGTCTGGCACTGTCGTTGGAAAACACTTAAAAAAAAAGATTTTTATATCAAGTGGTCGTGTTGGTATTTGATGGCGCCATCAAAAAAGTACAGATGAATATTATTATTATTAACAAAATGGTTAGAACTATATAAAAAGCATAGTTTTTTTTTATCTATCAAAACTGTTAAAATAATAAATAACAACATTTAAGCACTCAATGATTTATGTGACTTGTCAACAGCGTCGTAAATACTAAGCATTTAAAAAAGCCAAAGTTTTGGATAATTCCCTCAACGACCGAATTCTGCTTCACTGAATGCTTAGAGCTCTGATTTCAGTCCACTATCGCAAAGCACATTGTCCAAAAACATTTTAAACCATCAATTGTGGTTTAAAATCTATCGTGCGCGTGGACCCTATTTAAAATACGTTAAAAATTAAAAAAAAAAAACAACACACTATACTATTCATGTGAATGTGTGACTACGGTTCGTATTTAATCGTTGGATTATAATTTACTATACTAATATAGTATTAAATTAATGTGGATCAATATTGGCATGATATTATTGAACGATTAATTGTTATTTTAAATTTTTTGCTAAATATTAATTAATATTATATTTTAAATAACTACGTATATAAATTTTTATCAGCCATTTAATACGGTACACGCACTCATTGTACATATTTTCATTATTGACTGTTTTGACAGACTCTTTAATATATTTTTTTATAATCATTATACTACAATACGTTTATCAATCGAAAAAATATCAAACCAAATATTAAATAATAATAATAATAATAACAGTTTTCTGATTTATTTTATTGAATTCTTTGGATACTATACATTAACTGAAAATATTATCATGCTAAAAACATAACTATAATATGTATGTTTCATCAGTGACATGGAATACAATCTTATATAGCAGTATTTTAGGATAAAACAATTTAATTTAGGTATAATTATAGTTTATAAGAATAAAACTGTTGATATAATAAATTTAATTGAATATATTTTAATAGTTTTTTTGATAATTTGTATTATTCAATTTAAGCACACATACTCAAAATTAAGACATTTAAAAAATAAAAATGAATTTACTTAAAAGTTACCAATACCATTTTTTACATCGAATTATGCATATAAAATAATATTATACGTTAATCGTAGTAACTACTAGTTATTCAAATAATAATTATTTTTTTTTAATAATTAAATAAAAATAAATATAGTACCTAAGTTGTTCCGTTGTATAAAATGTCATTAAAGTTTAAAAAATAGCAAAAATTTCCCAATGAATAAAACATTATGAATAAATAAAACTAAACAATTTTAACTATCTTTAGGTATTATAGGTATCTTTCCTCATTTTAAATTTTCTTTTGATTTTTTTTTCAGATTGTTTTAAAAAATATTAGGAATACTACCTAACCTAACCTACCCTAACTAAAAAACTTTTTTTTATTAAGTATATACTCTTAATGTTAAATATTTTTACTAAGAATTGATTATAGACACAAAAATAAAATATCATATAAACCAATACAAAACCAATATCCATTAGTTCAGAATCAGAAAAAAGTTAGAAGTTTTTTTTAAATAGTACAAACAAAGTTTAATCATTTAAAATGTTATTTTTTTTTTAATTTGTGTAATATAAACTAACATTATTCTTATATTATATTTACTGTGGTTGTAGAAATCGTGATCATTAAACATAATGTATATTTCATAGAAATAATAATTAAGATACAATTTTTTTTTTAACTTTTATGTATAAAATATTTTAACACATTCCATCCCTTTTCGTCGCCCCAATTAGGATCTAACACACATATGCTCTATATAGCTCTATGTCTAACTCAAATCGAAGTATAAAATATTGAAACGCGAATCGATAATAATTAACACTTTATTAATTTCCATCCGTTTTTAATAACTTTTTATACAATATAATATATAATATATGTATGTTATTGTAAAATTATATGTATAAATTATTTGTCTTTGTACCTATTTTTAATATATTGATGTGTAAATTAATTCGATTGAATGTTGTATTGTTTTTGCGCCATGTAGTGACACGTTGAACACACATTGTAAACCATGGTGTAAAAATTAAGTTTGACCATCATGTATATTTTAATTTCCCACCAGTAAAATTAACTTAATATTTTTTTCACATGCCTATTTAGAAACTGATTGTCGGCAAAGGAGAGTATTTGATTCCTACGACAGCATCACAATCAATTAAATTTTTAATATATTTTTTTTTTAGACGAATGTATTGATTAAACGATTAAAATAATGATAATAATTTGTAATAATATACTCATAAATAAGTAATTAGCTGTGATAATGTAAATGTAAATAATGGACACATTTTCAAAGTGAAATTATAAGAAAAACTACATATAGTATTTACTTAATTCACACAAATATTATAGAAATCTTTGTGTGGACAAATCTCAAATTTTTCTAATGTATTTGTTTTGGTACGTTATATTATAAACAAACTAATAATTATATGTTCATTTATTATTCGTATTCATGTGCTCTATCCTCGAATGCTCCAATGTTTTTGTCTATTTGTGTGTATAGTACCGATTTTTATTTTCCGACAGTGAAAAATGTTCTAAGTCTTTGATGCATAACCTTATATGAGATAAAATTAATCTAACGTAACCAACAGTACTTACTGTCGATACTTTTACATATTCTATCTTCTGTAAAAACTGATATTACATTTCTTGAATATTATATTTTTTATAAAAAATGAATCTTTTGAACCAAATTCATGAGTCATATTATATTTAAAACCGATAAAAAAAATAACAATAATATATTAATAAAATATATAAATATACTAAAAAATAATAGATATTAAAAAATCCAATATGTCCGTGTTTTTGTTTTATAAATAATCGTTTATATATACTTAATTAACTAAATTAAAATTAACGTTTTGAAAAGAGCCTTATACTTCAATAAATTGTTTGAAATGTTTGAATATCATAGATTTTGGTTACTGGATGTATTCAAGTATTCAAACACTAGAATAAAAAATTCAAACAAACGTGTGGGTGCTTATAACCATTATTATTCGGATAAATGTGGATATTTATAGTAGTTAATGAAAAATCTAATTTAAAAATGATATACCTATTTTTTCATATATATGGGTTAGTTTATTATATAAAAAAATATACTTATAAATTAAACAATAAAACAGTTATAACATCAAAAATTAAAAAGAATAGCTATAATTGTTATACACAATTACACAAAAAATATAAATAACTCTAGGAAACAATTATTCGTAACGTATGATACAAAATGTATAACTTATCAAGTGGAAGGATTTAAGGATTTCTTTATTTAAAACAGTAGTTAGAAATATATAGTAATGATAAAATTAATATTTCGTGATTCCTGGGAAATGGGTAAATATACACTTAATCCAAAAAATATAGAAATATTTTGAAAATTAATTAATATAATATTGAAAATTAGTTTTTTTAGTTTTATTTAAATAATTAAATTAATTAGAGATATAAACTGTTTTAGTAAAAATAATTTGCTTAATTCGTTAAAAAAAATATTGATTAAAAAATTACTAAAACCAATTTGAAATCATTTAATGTTTTTTTTTTTTTTAAATATTAGAATATGGAATACTTGAAATAAATTCGATAAAATATTAGGCTGCACGAAGCCATCCTTCTTGTATTATATTATGGTTTTTAACTTAAAATATTTAAATGCTTAAATTAATGCTAAAATTAATTTTCAAAATATTATCATATGTGTAAATACGAGTATTACAATTGATATTAGCTTATTATTTTATTATATTAATTTGTTTGCATTAATTTTAATCAGAAATGTTTTAAGTATAATATGTTATTTTACGTGGCTAATAAAATAGTATAGGCAGATCAAATAGTCAAAATCTCAACAAGAAATGTATTGTTATATAAATAATAATACAGTTTTATAAGTTCTTTTAAACAAAACACGTCTTATACGAGAAACATATAACAAATTATTACACGCTCAGTGTCAACGTTTAAAGTTAACAGCTATTTTGTTCGCATTACTATACAAAATTAACTGATAGAAAACATTATCTGTTTATCTATTAGTGAATAGTCCGTACTAGCAATTGCGCGATTAGTTTTTGTTACGTCCCACGAATAGTTGTGGAAATTAATCTCGCGATATGATTTGCATGTGTCGACTAGTGGTCGTACAAAAGCCAAAGGCAATAGGGTCGAAACGGGACAAAACCTAGAAGAGAACAAACATAAATGCTTGCTCAGGTGAATATTTCCACCATCCTTCGTCATCATTTCCAGGTTATTGTAGGAAAAACGATAGGCAAGCACGATTATCGTAGAACCCAGTGGAAGGAAAACAAGATGATGTTATAAATGAGCGTTCATTTATAAAGCCATCCACCGCGTCATGTCTGTCACCATATTATGTAAGATAACCACAGTAATATTAATCTGACAAGAAAATTTAAATTGTATTTTTCCAAATATTATCTATACCACTAGGTGTGTACAGGGAGACAGGCGTTATTTTCTTATGTTATTTACATTGGTTTTGATGCACAAGCGATAAACACGCGAGTAAAATGATATAAAATATGTTATATTATTCTGAACAGATAAGATGGTTTTTGAGTGAAATTGGGAATCATAAAGACTTCTGCTGCTGCATAATATATTACAAGTATACAAAAAATAAAGAATTTTGATAGAAGTTAAATTTTGTTAAACAGGTTCTTGATAATTGGACAACAACAACAACAACAAAAAAAAATAAATAAATAAACGTAAAACTTTTCGACATAAATGACTAATAAGCATATAAATGTCTTTAAACTTTTCCAAGCCACTTTTAGATTGTGAGTGGAAGACAGGAACTTTACTATATTAGTTCAACAACAATGTGTTTTTTAAGTTTTTTTTAAAAACACATTTTGGACCATTGACTTTTATCTTAGAGTATTAATATGAGGGTTTTTCATTCGATTAAAAAAATTGAATATATAGACATTTTGTTTCGTAGAAATTAGTAAGTGAAAAGTAATATCATAAAAAAAAATTCCATGGAGACTTAATTCTTATTTAAATAATATCAAATCTATTGAATTTCGTGTTTTTTACGATACAACAAAATGTTATTTAAAAATAATATATTTTTTTCACATTTGTTATTTGTGCAAATGTGTATACGGTCTTAAATAGATCACATAATATGTACACATGTGCGTATATCTATAGTTTCTACAGTGCCCACATAGTAATGTATATTACAATAAGACTAAGCTACTGCCAATTTAAAAAAAAATACCGGTTCATGAATAACTAATTATATTAATAATGGTTACTATTGGTATTGTGTCCCTCTAGATTACTCTATTCTACTTATGAATATATGCATATTATAGTATAAGTATATTATTTAGCACTCTCTACTACAGTACTACCATATTTATTTTATTATCTGTGAATATACGAGTAATTGTATGAGTATTAAAAATAATTATATAACTTTAAAAAAATATCGTATAGGATAAATATTATCGATGTCAATAAATATAAATATATATGAGTTCGTTTAATGATAATTTATATTACAAATATATATTTTTAAATCAGAAAATCAAATTTTTTATTATATCGATTTATTAAAAATATTATGATTTTCTAAGTGTTACTTTTATTTAATATGTAATGTATTTCATAAAAATAAATAAATATATTTAGCAAATATCATATTGACTTGTATTAATTTGTTATTATTAAACATTCGTTTTAACATCATAAATCCATAACTGTGTTTTTTCTTATATTTTTATTTATACAGTTTTCTTACGATACGCATGTTATAGTATAAATATAAATTTCTCCTAAATTAAAAAAAGTAATTAAGAAAATATTACATGAATCAGGGAAATTATATTTATCCATATAAATTATACATTATATTTATGCAAACATTTTAGTTTTTAACACTTTATGGCACCTTAAAAATTATCGAGAATGTTATATAAGTCTGCACTTTATCCTTGTCTTGTAGCCGATGTCAAGTATTAGGTTAGCCCTTAATCTTTTTTAGTTTTGAAGCATCACAATTTTTTAAATGATTCGTGGTATGGTCTACAACATTTTTATTTTTACAGATTATATACAGAATATTAAAATTAAAAATAAAATTCGTACAAAAATAAATAAATAAATATTTAAAACCTCTAAAAATAATTGTTATTCGACTTATGCATAAAAAAAAATATATATTATTAAAATACGAAAACACAAAATTATTTGACAATCAGTATTTTTGATTTTTCTGAATTATTTATTGTACATATAAAATATACATTAAGCAAAATACCATACCTCGTTTCTACAAGAATCACTGGAAAATAATTTTTTTTAATTATTAATTATGTTAAATCAATGTTACTGAACCGTAAAAACAATTTTTGTGCTATTAAATAATGTAGAAAGAGAATTCATGAGTAAAAAAGCAATAATAAATATGAAAATGTATTAATAAAACAGCTTTATATTATTATTTTTTGACACTCGTAAAATTATGCATTTTGTATTTTTGAATAACAATAAATATTTGAAATAAATTTTACAATTCAGTGAACAAGCCACTCCAATAGTTCCAATAAGTTGTCACGATTTTTCAGGATCAATAGCAATTAAAACTATGAGTTCATTATGAAGCAGTAGAAATAGCAGTCTTCTAGTGGTATTTATGGTAACGAAAAACTCAGTTATTTTGTGTTATTGGTGTGCTTTTGTAATTTATTTCCATTTTACTTTTTTTTAGCAACAAATTTAAAATATAATACAAACATTTAAAACTTTTAGAAATTATACGTATATGATTAAACACTAACAACTTTTTTTTTTATTTATATAACGTATTGATTTTTTAACCTTTTTTTCAATTTTGGTAAAAATGATTTAATTAATTTGTAACACCTAGGCACATAAATCAAATAAAAGTAGTTCTTTTTTTGTTAATTTATAAAATAAAGTGTCTGTTGCAAATAGTACCAAAAAACTATTGAGAATATTAAAACAGTTGATAAGAATATAAAAAAAATAAAACAAAAATAAAAAAATAAATAAGAAAGTTTCTACCTTTAAATTTGTAAAACTCGGCCAAACACAAAGTTTTTAAAAAAGTGAATCGACTTATGGTATTGTAAAAAAACAACAAATGTAGGTACCAAAATAAATAAACAAGATTACGAACAAGTTAAAACGTTTTTTTACCAGTTTGATGTTTCATGATCTCACTTTTACATTAGAAAAATATAAATATACATCTAATACATATTTGATTATATAAAAACATATTGTTGTACAGTGTTTGTACAGCATATCGTCGAATAATTTAGTACTTTTCAATCAAAAACGATACTCTTCACCTTAAGTGAATATTTTCGTATAAATTATATCTAAATAAACTAAAAATCAAATATTTTTTTAATGTTCTGTATTTTTTTACTAATTTATGCGAGTTGTATGCAAACATTAAAATACAAGTATACAGAGTATTGACTAAAAAGTATGAATGCTTTAAGAAACAAATAATCATGGGATTATAATTACTTATTTGTAACATATAAGGAAAATATTAAAATATAATAGTTTTTTAATCATTTAT
Source organism: Schizaphis graminum (assembly GCA_020882235.1). Taxonomy (NCBI): domain Eukaryota; kingdom Metazoa; phylum Arthropoda; class Insecta; order Hemiptera; family Aphididae; genus Schizaphis; species Schizaphis graminum. The sequence continues at coordinate 94,946,191 of CM037032.1, forward strand.
TAAGCATATACTTATAATATTTAGGAATTCAAACAATTTATTTTACATTTAAATATACACAAATATCAATGGTTATTAATGAATAACATGCTATAAAAATAGTCATTATTAAGTAATAATTATTGTTTTGTTTATTATTATTATTATTTTTTTTTGCGAACGAACCCATTTTCAAAAAAACTTTAATAATATTATATAACTAGGTGAAATTTACCTGCAAACTCCACCATTTTCACAGGAATCTGTATTGTTCATCTTACAAATCGGGCCATATCCACAATCTTCACCAGAAAATCCGGGAAAACATGAGCATTTGTATTCTCTGAAATTAAAATTAAAACATTTAGTAAACTGTATTTATACATTTTACATTTAATAATTTGCATATTATAATATTCAGTCTGGGAAATTAATCTATTTAAATAATATATAAAATATAATACAATTAACTAATTAATTTTAATTTGGACTCAATTTATGTTTTGATTTTGTTTTAAACCAATTAATTATTGGGAATTTCTTATTTTAATTTTTTAAAATTTAACGCAACTATCGTGAATGCATAGAATATTTATTATACAATTTTCAACATAGTTGGAAGTTAAATTTTAAGTGATCGTCAGTTTTATATTTTATTTGGTATGAACTTGAGTTCTGTACATAATAATTATATGAATTCAAATCTGATTACAAATTTTAAGTCGACATGAAATTATTTTAATAATGATATGTATCGCCCAATTTTTAATAATTATACAATACTGTATTTCACAATGCATTTTACAATGTTTAAAAAAGTAATATGAACTCCTGAAAATTGTAAAATAAAAACTTAAATTAAATGTATTCATTGTATAGAATATTAACATAAAATAAACCTAACTTAACGGTGGTTCAGCCCACCCACATTTCTACTAAAATAAGTTATATTACCTATACCATTATATTACTGTATTAAGACCCCAAAGACAAATCGATTCGTGCACATTAATGAGAAATATACAATTCAAATAATAGACGGAATACCAAATTCCTATTAGTTATTTCGTATTAACATCTATCTGACATCAATCTTAATTTTTATTATATATAACTTAAATTACACATGTTTAGTATTGATTATAATAATAATAAAGACACTTCGAGTAAAAGATTCATGATATATGTTTATCTACTAGACATTGTTACAAGAGTATTTTTTAAAGAAAAACTTTTTGATCAGTATTTTATGTCAATAATAATGTATACAAAACCAATGCGTTTTAGAGTTAATAAATGTTTACAATCAAAATAAATTTCCTGTTTGTATACATGTGGTAACTTCATAATGGAAATTCATATGTAATAATTATGTGGGCGATCATAAGCACTCTAGTTACTCGACTTGATGTGTGGGTAGGTACAATCTGTTCATATGCAATTATAGCCTATATATAGGTACTTACTCATCTATAAACTAATGTGGAGTATATTTACATGGTTACCGATTGATATAGAAATATATACCTTCACTCTATAAAATACACATTCTTTATAAACGTTTTACCTATAAATTAAAATTCCTACTATATTACATTTGAGCTAATGCCTTTTAATATGAATAATATAAATTAAAATTACTAATAATATAGATCAAGTAGTTACTGGTATTTTTAACGGAAATAATAATATAATAATTACATGACGATAATATTTGTATAACTATTTATAATAAATATCGAATAAATGAAATAACATTAATAATACGATTATTAATAAAAAAAATAAAAATTATTTTATATTATGACTTGTAACAAGCTAAACTCGGTAGGTTTAAAAATAATATAAATACCGAAATAAATATTTGTAATACAAGGACTATACACAAATATTTTAAAAAAAGTACAAGCTTGTTGTAAAAAATTATATCATACCAGAAGGTATTATACTTATGTTTTGTAATGTAAATACATTTATATTTCCATGACTGTTTCTTTTGTTATTAAATAAAATAAATGTGTAGGTCGATGGATCATCTGATGTAAAGACGTGTGATAGAACGAGTCAGTGTTTTTTTTCTAATCATAAAATCTACACAATAATCAAGAGTGATAATAAAATAATAAAAATACATGTTAATTTGTTAAAGGATCATCTAATAATCAAAAATAATATAAAATATATAAACATTAATTTATAAAATTATTATTTTAAAAATTATTTATAATATGTACCTATCATACATAGATTGTTTCTTTTTTGTGTTAAAATAATTTATCTATAATATGTTGATTCAAGTATTTATATCTTACAGAAATATCCCCTAATCTATCTATATATATATATATATAAATCTAACCTGATTTTGGAGACGAAGAAAACCGGTTTTGAACGTCTCTGACCTTATCACTTCCTCTCATAATAATAATTATATATATATACATATTTGTTTGTTTATTTATTATTAATAATAATATGTAAAAAAATAATTTATTATTATTAATTATTTATTTGTTTACACTTGCATTTTTCCATTCGAAATATATATTATTCAATGAACAAATAATTTGTTGTTGCAATTTTTTTTACCTTATCTCTATTCTATAATACAAATAATAAAATTTACTACTTCAGTGGTTGAATTAAAAATGTAGGATATTTAATTTTCAGAAATTAGCAATAATAATAACTATAATATGCAATTATATTATATTATTTGTATAGCCGAAAAAATAGTCATATGTTTTTAAATTAAATTATAAAAAATAATTTCTTCCTGAGGAAGTTCGGGCTAGTTCTAAATAACTTTATTAGTGCATAATATAGATATTATAATTGTATGTCAAATTTATAATTGCACACTAATATACATATATTTTATACATATTAATGTAACCTGCTCATTTTGTCCATCCAATTCAGGTTTTTAAAATAATTTTATTAATACATTGTCTAAATTTATTTTAACTACCTAATTTAAAAATAGCTTGGCTTTAAATTCGCTTTAAATTATATACTTTCTAAATAAAAATAGTACACATAACTAAATTTTTCAGGAGATAGTTGCTTTTATCTTATTTTTATTTTATTATTTTTTTCCTTTTGAGTAATTTTTTATCATTCTAACCAACCATTATCTTGCTCAGATAAAATACTCGGTGCACAATGCTTGAAATTCAATAAATTTTCGCATAAAATAAGTCAACTCAATTTGTTAAATTCACTATAATGATGTTTATTTATTGCAATACATTTAAAAAAGCATAATCTTTTTGAATAAAAGTAGAAAATTTGTGTTATCGGGTACGCATTAGGTTCTTGAGTTTTATAAAGATAAAATTTACTTCTAGAGATAACTAAATTTGGATTTCTTTATATTTGATTAGGTGTGTGACATATTTTGTGACACCACTAGCACGGACAGAGGATTTTGGTGATTTTTATAATAGTACCTTCATATTTGCATACTTGAAATTTCTCATAGGGTTTTAGGTGAGTTTCTTGAAACAAAAAAATATTGATTGAATCTATATATTTTGCACGTTGAATGTCGATGAAATATTTAAGAAGGCCATTGATAAAATTTTATTGAATTATTTGTTAGGTATTGAGAGTATGATTTTTCATTTTTGTGAGATGTTTGGGTATCTCGAAGGGGGAATACTTGGAATAATATATTTGAGAATTTCATTAAACAAGATTTTGTTTTCTATCATTTATTTGTAAACGAATACCTCAACTAGATTCATTATTGATATCATCATAGGCGCAATTTGAGGGGGGCTTGGGTGTGCTTAGCACCCTCAATTTTGAAATTAAAACCAGCAAATTGTTTCATGTTAATTTAGATTTTTATAGTAACAGCTGGTATCCATAACCTCAAGATAACATTATAAAACAAGATAGAGGAGCTTCAGCACCCTCAGTTTTTCCATTGAAATTGCGCCCCTGGATATCATATCTATGTTAACGAGTTTAAGGAGTGAATTAATGTTAATAAGTTAATTTATTTAATAGGAGATTGTTCTAGTATGTATTTGAATTGAAGAATGTTTATTGGGTGTCTTGATTATTGGAAAAAACATGTTCAATAGGTTTGAATGCTTCGCACTTCTATTTTCGTAAGATCTCGCGATTGTATTTTTGGTTACATTGAGCCTTAAGGTGTTCATTTTTTTCTTAAGTCAAAATTATTGAGATGATATGTTGGATATTGGTCTTTTTATTTGGATTATAGACGTGATATTGGGACAAATATGTATAGGCGTCTGTGATATGAATAAAATTTTATCGAGAATCATTGGTTTTGTTAATTAAAATGTCATTTGATTTTTGTACTCGTAGTAGGTATATGTATACCTAATGGGAGTTTGTTTTAAATCAGAGTTGTGATTCTTTTCTGTTTATGGGGTTTGCTATAATTATTTGTATGGATTATATATTTATATTTAATTGTTGCGTGAAGTACTAATTGTGAAAAAAATGGAATATTGGCTTGTGAAGGAGTTTTTATAATGTTTTATCGTGTTTTTACAGTGGACGTGTACATTTATTTAAACAGCACGCGAGTATTTTAAATGTAAAGAAAATACGATAATCGGCATCTTCAAAATGAATTAATAATAAGCCAGGTATTTTTGGTTTCTAAAATGTATAATTTGTGATAAATCTTATGTAGAGAAGCCAGTTTTTTAAGAAGAAGATTGCCGTAAATATATTTATGCCTATGATATTTAATAATGCAATATATGGGTGTGAAACAGTAGGGGATACATTCGAAAAGATAATACTTTTTTTGATTTTAAAATCTACATATATCAATAATATTGTGATTAGCAACTATATTTTTCGTAGAACGATTAAAGATGTAATTTACTTTATCAATATTGGTAAAATAGATAAAAAAAAATTATTGTTTGAAATTTATGAGACAAATTTGTTGTTTAAAGTACCTATTTGTAATCAGTCTAATGGTTTAATGAATTCAATTAATGGAATACCTTCGATTGTGTTAAAAATAATAGTCTTTTTTTGTAAAAATAGGTTTACTGTAGTTTCGGAAAAACATTTTTGTGTTACATTATCATTTATTTGGCTATTGTTATTAGTGGTTGAAGTATGCGTGTTTTTTGGATCGTGATTGATTTGTAACTAGTTTTTAATGAGTTGTGTAAGTTTTTTTATTTTTTTTCAACACTACGTTATTAGACGATGAACGTCTTAAATAGAATTGCATGATTTTTGAAGATGATTTGTCTCAACCATTGTATTGGTTTGCGTCATAATTATATCGATAATATTATGATATTGTGGTGTACCTATATTAGTACGATATGATAATACCTACATTACCGATAAGCGGCGACACAACGATTCATCTGTTGTGCAATACTGTACTACTATCGGAAGCTATAATTTATTACGGGGCTCGATAGTTAAATAAATGTGTGGTTTTAACGATACCCGAACACGTTCTAACTCGTATTATATATTATACGATATACATAGAGATTTGGTATAACTCACCGATATACGATTGATCGTGAAGATGTATTTAAGGCCACCACCAATCAGTATCAGTCGGAGATATAATATAATAATTATATTATAATAGTCATGGCCAGGTATAGTATAGGTATCTATTTATTATATATTATGTTACGGTCAAAGTGTATAATCAGTCGTTGTAGTACAATGTCCAATTCCATTGAAAATGTTGGAAAATTATTTTACCATTATACAAAATGACCAAAATAGAGTGGGCAATATTGTAATGAAAAAGCTATAAAAAGTTTTTGTTTACAATAAATTAATGATTTATAACTATTTATTTCATTATAAAATGAATGTTATAAAAATATTATACATTCCAATTTTAAATTTTTAAATAAACTATTATCTTGTTATACTATTTACATAATATAAATAACAACTATTTCTTAATTTTGCAACTTAGGCCATCATAGCATTTAAATATACCATAGTACACAGTTTTCCTCCAGCACTAAATTTGTATTTATTTGATTTATATTATTGTTTACAGTTACATCTGCATAACCTTGACTATCAAGATTGAAATTGTCTAGCCATTCCTCTTAATGATTTAAAATACCTTATTGGTATTGTTCCAATCCAAACAAACGAATCTTTGTAATAATTTTTCACATTGGTTACTAGTGTTAATAGCGGTTGAGGGCGTTGCCCGATTGCGGCCCAAAGTAAACTTTTTACCTTTTCACCTGTCCCGATTGCGGCTCGTACATAATAGGTAGGTAGGAAATACTATTTAAATGGTTATCAAAACTATATAAATAATTGGATTGCGTTCGATACGTATTTTGACATTAATATAACTATCGATTATACACAATTCACACGAATACACGATCACCAATAATCGCCACTCGGTGCTGCCATATATTTAGCTTCTATACAAAGGCTAAAATACAAACATTTTGTGATTATTAAGTAGACACTTGTATTGATGATGATTCTGATTTTTTTCCTGAAATATGGGCTACTTGTAGTTCCACGTTCGAGTATCTATTTCATAACGACGTGTGTGAAAGTTTCTATTCGAAATTAAATTCACTTTCCAAGTATATAATTTTTGGAAATTTTGAAAGAATGCCGAACAGATGCTAAAATAAAAATTTAATCTATTGTTTGGACTCAATTAATTATATTTTATACATATTTTAGATTCTGAACGAAGTGATGAATGTATTGATTTTACTATGATGTGTGTGTTTTTTTTTTTTTTGTGTCTGACGACAACATTTGGAGCAGTAATAATGCTCCGATTTTTGACTTCAGCCCCTCTTTGAATAGGAAAATTCATCTAGTTGGTACTTTTGGGGGGGGGGGGTCAAAAGTACAATTTTCCAATAGTTTTCAAAAAAATCGAGAAAAACAAAAAAAAAAAAGACAGAAAAATGGCAATTTCACGAAAAACCACTTTTCGACAAAATCGATTTTTTGATAATTAATAAACAGATACTATAAAGTATAAACATGTTAACATATAAAAACTATACTATTTGTTTCAAAATAGAATATACGACAATATTTAAATATAATATATCCTTAACTGACAAATCATCTTCGTTCAGAATCGTTTTTCGTATACAATGATACCTAGGCTATCATTGCATTCAATTTTAACCTACCATAATCTGAGGTCCACCCCACCCCCTAATATATATAGCAGAGCGATACCCACTTACCCGCTTTTTTTTTTATATCTATTGTAAATAATTTATTATTTTAATATTTGACTATTTATTTATTGGTACATTATTTTTATACATTATTGTATTTCATATATAATTTCAAATACCTACAAAAGGCTCAAATACAGTATTTAAAAATTAAAAAAATTACTTTATTTTATTAATTATTAGCTATTTTATGAACCAATGTGTGCTTGAACGCAATCAGGATACTTATATTTGGGATCAAATACGACTACCTGAATTCGGGCCGCAATCAGGCAACTCCGGTTGTTGAAGCTTATTTTCAATAGTAAGTATATACCATTTTCATAATTATTGTTATCAGATATAATGATTCCTAAAATGAATCACAATTATTTCAACAATTTTTCTTAATTTTTCCTTTACAAATTTAATTTTCAGAATAATTTTTCATTTTCAAAACTTAGATTTTCAACTTAATGTTATGGTTCACTTCTTTTTTTTTTTAATCATTGTCTTTATTTTGATTGTATAACTTCAACCGGTATTTTTGTGTTTTAATGGTTTAAGTTCAAGTGAAACATATTTCGTTACCTAATTTTTATAAACGACAATAAATATATTATTACCATAAAGTTGAGTTTGCATGTCAATAAAATTTATTCAACAACGAGAATTTATCTCTGAAGAAATTATTTGTTTAAAAACTAGGTACAAGGCTTTAATGTATCATTAAAGATTATAATATAGTATTATATTAATAATTTATTATATTTTGTGTTCAATTCATGTTCCATTTAGTTTCTACTTCCGTGACTAGTTTGTAAATACATGCTATGCATTATTTTATATAATTCTTTGTTATAAACATAATACTAAATAGTAGGTATACAAATACAATTAATTTTTCAAAATTACTTATATTCATTATATTATGGTGCTTTAATAATTTGTTTAACCATTTGTTTTTAATTTTCTTCCACATTTTAATTGTTTTACTTTTATAATATTTGGTTTTATTTACCTCTTTTAAATATAAATTATTTGGATTTTTGTTTTCGAAATTATATTATATTTTTCGTATAATTTTAAATCACCTATTTTAAATATTAAGTAAAATTATTATACCTATGATATTTAAAATACCAATACGTGTAAAATACCAACAATATTTTAAATGATGCAATTTCAATTGATTTTAAATTCTATATTATATCTCGGGCTTAGGTTTTCGTTGAAAAACACTCTGATAAAGTTGTCACGAGGCGGCATGTTATTTTTTTCTGCGCTACATTATTACAGATATCAAAATCAAACACTGTATCGGCTATTACAATACAATTACTTATATTCTACCAGTTTAAAGTGAATACACTCTGTAACTATACTTATAATAATAATGATAATAACAATAAAAATATGTAAACACTTAATAGGTAATAGCCAGAACACTTAATTATTTGTAAGATGAACTAAAAAATGTACATTGTCCACAGACAGTTGGGCACTGTACACAATGCCCAGCTATTGTATTGCAAAGTCCGAGTAATGTAACCAAATTAAAAAGCAGATTCAGCTTTAGCCAAATATAATGAGCATTGTGCAAAATACCCGGAAACTGTACTACAATTTCCGAATTATTCTCTTTGACTGTAACGTATGTATTATAATAATATAGTATAGTGGTGCGTGGGGATGGAAGGCTGGTTCAGCTGGAAATCTATTTCGGAGAGAAAAAAAAACACTAGACAGCTCAATTATCTACCGAAAGGGTGTATTTGACAGATTGTTCGACGCGTGGTGCACTGCCGTAAACGGTGAGCCAAATTTGAAACGTTCCGGCACCGCGTGTACAGAAGACGCTTCGACTTCCGATTTCACAACCATTGAAATAAAACGCAACCCTTCAAATCTTAAGTTCCATTATATTATGTTTACGCGTGTGATTATTGTTTGAAGCATTGTGCGTTGCTAACGAGGCCACTAAATTAATAATATTGCATCCTCGGCTATAGGGAGTCAAGCGGACAGAAAATAAAAGGCGGAATCCGCCGTGGTCCTAACGTTAATAACGCAATGAAAACAATAAAAATATACGGATTCTTGTTCGCTGCCACTATTTCCGGTTGAACGAATAAATGACTAAAAAAAGAAGAAAAAAAATCACAAGAGCAATTAAACTGGGCGGGTTCTTTTTATTATATTATTTATCCCGTAACACACATATAGCCTGTAGATACAGAAAAATAATATCATCTTGAAAACTTGACCTTTTTATTATACCTACGTAATATATACTTATGTGTGTCTACTCTTATGTACCTATATACTCGTACATTCGGAAACTCCATAAAAATAAAGAGGAGCTTGGTCACGTGTAAAAAAGGAAGACCGACGGAAAAGCTATTAGCCAATACGGACAGACAGGGAAAACAATTTGTCGCCGTTGGAATTGTTCTAACGTAAAAACATCGTATCGTACATATCACTTAAATATATAAATATATATGTATATATATGTAAATATTATGCACGCGCGTGTTTGCGAGTATAATGTTTGTTTGTCTGCTGTCCAAAACGCAATAGAAGCAATAGAATAGATTTTTGAACCGGACGGAAGACGACTATTACGTACATGCAAAATCGTGCCCCAGGGAGCTTTACGAAACGGCCTTTGTAGAATACATACTGATGGATGGCCACGGTGCGCTAGAAGTTTACTGACCGTATGGTACACGGTCGTGTTTGGACTCAAGCCATCACCATATGAGGCGCTGTTTTTCTTGCTAGAATTGTACATGTAATTGTGGTAATCTTGTAATAAAAAAAAACAAAACACAATTATTACGTGATTCGTCTGATTCATTTAATTTCACGAATTACATAGTTTTTATTTTTAAAGCAAATATTTAAATTTATTACATTAGAACTATTGAGGGAACATTTTTGTTAGCTATCTCAGTAGACCAAAATGGTTGTTCATTTTCGGGCGCTCTCAATGGTTACCAGTGACGTTGATTTTATTTCTTATGTATATTGTATACGAGTCATTGTATTTAAAGAAGCAAGTAAACGTAATTTACTTTGAGTTTTAAAAAAGTTTGATTTGATTGATTTATTTCATGAATCAGCTCGGAATTGTTGAGCAACTCTTATCTTTGATACGATCATATTGGAACGCTCGCAAAAAGTTTATTAATCTATTTGATAAAACATTAAAAAATATCGGGTATTACCAAGCACATACCTACATCGATATAACAATTATTTTGATTTTTTTTTAAATATTTTCATAAGTACCGTTTATTCAGTAATTAATTAATATTCACCTAGTATTTTAATTTGTTTCCGAAAATTATAGCCTGGATGGGTTCTTAATAAACTTTTTATGTAGGTATGTTAATTTGATTTAATTTTCAAACTTATATTGTTTTCATCCCTAGTAAAGTGCTACGCATGCTTGCGACTTTATTAAGTAACATTGATTAAACTTTGACAGTCATTAATGTCTTTTTGCAATTTACAGCAATACAGTCTTAATATAGACTTTTTAAAATACGATGCTGTCACTTGATTAAGTCCAAACCCGATTTTAGAGTTTAAGTATTGTTTATCTACCTCCTTATAGTTACAACCATATTATTATATTGGAATACTTCATTGGAATACTTCGGTTTAAATATTTGTCTGAACATTGTTAGATCTTCGTTTCATTTGTTGATTGATTGAGAGAGCTGTTAGTGCATTCCGCTTGTTAAAACAATTCTGTATTTCTGTTATTGTTAATATCAGGTACTACTAAAGAAATCGTTTTACCTACCAGTAAGGCAGAATAGTTTGCAAAAAAATTATCCTTTGTCCTTTAACAAGGATGATATCCATAGAGCCTAGATTTAACAGTGTTTCCCAAACTTTTACGACCACGACACCCTTGAGAAATAGTTTGTGTTTGTGGAATCCCATTTTTAAATAATATAAAATAAAAATTTTTAATAATATAAATCTAACACTAGGTTTTTATGGATCACACTTTGGGAAACGTTGCTATATAATAATCTATAATTTTCAACACTCATTGTGTACCGTGCCAAGGCCATCTATCTAATGTATTATAATACATTTTAAATATATTCATAATATTATCAATTGAAACAGTTTTAATTTTAAATATATTTTTTTATTTGTAGGCCGATAGTAATTATTACTGAATATTTTTGGGGAAAGTGGGCTATTAAATAAGTTTATCAAATATTCATTATAACTTAATTTAATCAGAAATCTTACAAAAGAGAAATATAAACGAGAAATGTACCAAACTGTATACAAATTATTTTATTATAGAAGAAAAACAAATAGAAATATTCAACAATAGTCAACTAATAATTTATTAATATAATAGTATTCTAATTTTTTTCATGATAACCATGTATCTAATTGATAATCTAACTAATTTTTTTTTTTATTTACAAATATTATATTATAAATTATATTATTGTATATACATATATATTTTTTTTTTTATGAAGTTAAGTGATAATATAATATTACGTTATGTTAGTCAGCATAATTTTGATTATACTTTCATGATTGAACGTGTGTTTAACAATTTATATTACATAAATAATACATGTATATTATGACGTATACCATTGGCACTATTTATTGTTACTCAAAGTAACATCTTATTTTTAATAATAGGTAAGTGCGCACATAGAAATAATTTGATTTTAATTTAATGTTCTTAATTTTATTTATGTATACAAGAAATTCTAAAAATTTTTTATAAAAAAAAAAAATGTTATTATGAACGTTTGTTTATTTTTATTTAAAAATATTATGTTAAGAAAAAAATAAAAAATAAATCATTATATTATTTTATCTTGTGTGAATCATCACTGATCTCTAATCTACAGTTTATTTAAAATGTTAATTAGCTTTAAAGCTATATTTTAATTTAATAAAATTATATTTACATATATGTATTATACACAGTTTTAATTTACAAAAAAGTTAAATTAAATTCATAAATTCAACCAAGGACATATTCATTTCATCTATTAGTTACAAATATATATTTAGTTATTTAGTTAGTCGCGTAGTTATTTAATTTAAAAAAATGTATACTCATTGAGTATACCTACTTGTTGAGTGTTATTCAAACAGTAATTCCTAACTAATTAGTTTATATTATATTTATATAACTAACAACCACAATAAGTATTAAAATACAATTTTAACAATAGTATTCATATTGTTTAAGTTAAAATAATTGAATATATTAGGATTGAAATAATTTTTGTTCAACTAGGTAACGACATAATTATTACAATAATCAATATTAAAAAAAAATTTTAATTTTTAAGATTTAAGTGAAAAAAAATTCATAAATGCTTGTATAAAGTATTTCCCAATTATTGATAGTCTACAATATAAAAAATTTCTGTTTTTCATAAATTTTACTTAAAAAAAAAAAAAAAGCGGGTAAGTGAGTATCACTCTGCTGTACATTAAGGGGTGGGGTTGACCTCGGACTAGGGTAGGTTAAATTTGAATGCAATGATAGGTATCATTGTATACGAAAAACGATTCTGAACGGAGATGATTTGTCAGTCTAGGATATATTATATTTAAATATTGTCATACATTCTATTTTGAAACTAATTCAAACATTTAAATAAAAGTTTCAAGATCCTACTGTTTTTCTATTAGCATAAAATTATTAAACAATAAAGTAGATAAGGTAGCTATTTTTATAATATGACAAACTGTAACTGAAAAATATTAATATTTTCATAAAAATAATTAGTTTACTCGGTCGTGTATACTATACAATTTACTGACACTTAAACCATGAAAAAAAATAAAAATAAATGTATGGAATATCGAAAAACATTTAGATTTAATAAACATAATATTTTGTAACAATTATTAAAAACACATAAGTACGCAATTGTTATTTTATTTTATATTACTAAAATAAATAATTCCTATAGTTGTACATTTATAATATAATAAATAATATTATGTTATACCTATAGTTAAATGTTTTAATTTATAAAAATATAAATGTATATTCAACTTTAAGAAATCACAATTACAATGAAGATTGAAACATTTTTATTGTTCTTAAAGCAACAATCGGGCTATTAGACTTAAAAGTTAAAACACACACTACTAATCATCGTAAAAACAATAAATTCACTGATCTACTCAGAATTTAAAATTACAGATTTTACAACAATGTTGTTTATATAAACTTAGTAGATTTCATATTAGATTCTGAACGAAGTGATGAATGTATTGCTTTTACTATGATGTGTGTTTTTTTTTTTTTTTTTTTTTTTTTTTTTGTGTCTGGGGACAACATTTGGAGCAGTAATAATGCTCCGATTTTTGACTTCAGCCCCTCTTTGAATAGGGAATTGAATCTAGTTGGTACTTTAGGGGGGTCAAAATTAAAATTTTCCAATAGTTTTCAAAAAAATCGAGAAAAACAAAAAAAAAATGACAGAAAAATGGAAATTTTACGGAAAAACCACTTTTCGACAAAATCGATTTTTTGATTTTGCTGTAACTCAAAAACGAATTATTGTAAATACTTGAAATTTTCACCAAATGTTTATATTATGGTTATCACTTTACAGTTAAATTTTCAAAATATTTTGACCATTTTTAAGCTACTAATAGACAATTGAAATTTTCGACTTTTCTAAGTTTTTTTTTCTTCAAATGCCGATAAAAATTTTTTGGGTGGCCAGAAAATCTTGAAAATTTAATACAAGGTTTCTTATAAGTTGTTCTTAAAGTGATAAAAAAAAATCCAAAATCGTTAGTCACAATTTTTTTTTATAAGTGTTTAAAGTTCGAATTTATACGAAATTTGTCAAAATTTAAATTAAATTTCATACGCTCATAATGCGAATGTTGGCCATAGTAACCATAGTAACATAATATAAAAACTATACTATTTGTTTCAAAATAGAATATTTGACAATATTTAAATATAATATATCCTAAACTGACAAATCATCTTCGTTCAGAATCGTTTTTCGTATACAATGATACCTATCATTGCATTCAAATTTAACCTTCCATAGTCTGAGGTCCACCCCACCCCCTAATATACAGCAGAGCGATACCCACTTACCCGCTTTTAAATTATTGATTTTATTTTTATTGTAATGTTTTGTGCAAAAGTATGGCTTTAAATTGTAACTAATTAAAACATTTTATAAGAGGACGCTATACCCGCATGTGTTGTCTCTGTCTTATACACGCGTGACATAGTTAAAAACTGTTTTGCGTAGGACAATTTTACTCCCTCAATATTTATATCAAAATTACCAAAATTTCAAATCACATTGAGAAGAACTTTACCTATGACGTAGCGTTTTTTTTTTTGATAGTGGTAACCAATAATTTTTAATAATTAAATGAAAAAAACCTGAACTTCTCAAACCGATAACTTTAATTGCATTCATGTTATTAAAAAAATTAAAACGCTACGTCACAGGTAAAGTTCTTCTCAATGTGATTTGAAATTTTGGTAATTTTAATATAAATACTGAGGGAGTAAAATTGTCCCGCGCTAAACAGTTTTTAACTATGTTAAGCGTGTATAAGATAGAGACAACACATGTGGGTTTAGCGTCCTCTTAATGGATTATAAAATAATATAAAAAATTTTTTTGACAACTAATATAATAAAAATATTACAAGATAATTAGGCAAAAAACATGATGCTACTTTAAGCAAAAACTATTTTTAAAATTTCCAGACAGGTTGTTCTTGCATGATAGTGACCATTTCACAAAAAAAGAAAAAAAACATACAGAAACTAGAATAGTTTTAATTTTTAATTTTTTTTATTATATTATATTCATATTCATAAATAAGAATTATTTCTACTTAAAATATTGTAATAATATATGATTAATTAACTATTATGTAGGAGCAATATAAATTTCATTGGCGTTTTTTAATAACGTTCGGAATACTTATACAATGTAATTGATTCTAGATATTTACCATATTATAATGAAGAAATGATTCTTAATTTATTTATAAAAATAAAATGTGGATAATATAAACAATAAACTTTAGTGAAGCCAAACAATTTTAAAAATATTACGATTTTGTCATGATCACAAAAATAAACCGTAGTAGTATTGTAAATTGTAATGAAAAGTTAATTAAAGGTCACTATTACATAACTTTGAGGTAAGCCATTTTCGATTATCGAACAGGCGTACGTGACCCTAACGGCAAGACTTAGTATATAGTATAAAGGGTTCCTCCTCATGAAGCTTTCAGAGTTAGTCGTCACAATAATTTATTATTTATCACTTCGAATAATTATCATCAAAATATGAAGGGCTTAGCATAATTTTATTAATATGAGATGTAGAATTGTAGAGTATTCGAATATTTATTTGTACCTAACCTAACTTTGTTACTTAATCTATTATTGATACTCAATAAAACAGTATAGGCCGCATTACAAAAATGTATACTATAATATTACTATACTTAATACGCCTAAATAGATATTTTGAAATATTTTATTTCTATAAAATAATACACGGTATTTTTAACTTTTACTGTATAATAATATTAATAATACGTATTATTATTATTATTATTATTATTGAATACAATACATAGTACCTACCGGGCTACAGCTGAGATATATAAACAATAGGAAGACCTAACGATTTATTTAAATTAATGAGTTACTGGGTTAAATTTCAACAATGAACCATAGCCCGTGGTTCAACATTTTAAGCAATAAACCTTGACAGTATTTTGTCACATATAACTTTCTGGGAAGGGGAAAAAAAGCAAAACGAACACTCATAATAACATTTAACTAGTGTCAGATTCATATGCTAGATATTTGTTGTTTACACCTTCCTTTCGGCCTTATATTGGCGTGTAAACTTCCCATTTGATCATCACCATTAAATAATCCTCTCACATACAACTTTTACTTCGATGTTATAAATAACGTGATACTATCTGATATAGTAATATCTGATATACAAACAAGTCAAGGATGGCAAAAGTTTTGTCACCTATAATAATGCGTTCACTAATTTTCATTTATAAAGGTGAAAAGAAAAATTATTGGGAAAATGATAACATGGCAATTACACCTCAATTTCCTCCCATGCATATACTTTTTTTATGTGTATTCATACACAATGTTAGATTCCTCGTAAAAAAAAACCTATTAAATCCCCGTAGGTTTTGTAAAAATTTCAGCCTTTGAAGTGTATATGAGTCATTTATCTACAACAGATCGTCCAAAGATAGCCGAATGACTTTTGATTCAGCTTGTTAACCAACAAAAGAAGCAAGTTGAGATAGGTCCTACTCGTGCATTGTCCAATTACAGTACCTGCGTCGTTTGGTACCCAAAGAGCGAATCAGAATCTGAAATTGCAATTCTATTTAGGCTATTTTAGATAAACATCAATAATATACTATCCAATGCTCCTTACCTACAGATAGATAATCAAAAATGTTTACATGCAGATCATGTATAATATAAGTATATATATATATATATATATATTATATTAGTTTTAAATTTTTAATAGATATTTGGAAAAATAATTGTGCACGTATAAATAGTCACACGTACTCAATAAAATACAATATACTTCACGGGTTTTACTAACAAAACGAATGTTAATTAATAAAAGATTCATACAGATGATAGTAACATAAACTACAGAACTATAACCTGTTTGAATAATTAGTAAACAAAATTATTTTTGTCTTTTTTATATGATTTTAGACGAGTGCGTAAATAATATTATTAGTTATTTCTACAATATAAATAACTGTTTAGCTTAAAAAGAAATATTTATAAAATATTACTTTCACGCTAAATTAAGTATAAAAACGAATATAATGTATTGAATGATAATTTACAGAATTATTACAGCATACTGAAAAAAATTGTTCGTAATTTTTGTTAGGATAAAAATATGTTTTTTGAAGAACATCGATTAGTTTTTGAGTTATAGCAAAATTAAAAATTCGATTTTATGAAAACTGTTGGAAAATGTTTACTTTTCACCTCTATAATGCACCAAGGATATCCGCTTTGCCATCGGAAACCACCCCCAAAGTTTGAAATTGAAGCATTATTTCGACTAGTTATGCTGTACACAGACACAAAAACAAAAAAAAACAAAAAAAAAAACGCACATCATTGTAAAATCAATACATTCATCACTCCGTTCAGAATCTAAAAACAAATGTGATCAGTATAATAGTACTTAAATAGTAAATAAATCTGTATGTATGTCAATAATATTTATTTTTAAACTAGTAAAACACTTGATTTGTATTAGTGAGAGCGTTGTTTATAAGGTTAACAGAAGAATAAAACGATTCACTGAGAAAAAAAAGTATTATAATATAATAATATGGCTGTTGAGGATAATAATATATAGGTTCGTATGCACTTGTCTTCGATATTACACAAAACAAACTTTTAACGAGAATTGAAGGTGTACGAACGTCAGTAGACATCGATTCTACTTGAATACGTTTTACATGCCGTATGGAGTAGGTACATATACATCATATTATACCCATAGTATAATATATTCTACATAGACGACTATTTTAAAAGGTTTGCTAGGTACCGTGAAGGTATGAAGTGTGTAGCCGACCATTCGGTATAGGTCACGCCTTTTATCCTACCACCAATAACTGACGAGCTATGACATACGTGCGATAAAGATATTTTAAATTATCTTTTGTTTATCTAACGTCTAACGTATGCTTTTACGGCAAAACTACAAAATATTTTATCGTATTGACATATCATTTTTATGCGAATGCAGTGAGTCGGTGGTAATTATAATAACCTGGTAATACATATATTATAATTATATAATAGGTGATCACATTACGGGCAATGCGTTAGCACGGCTAAATAGACTTCAATTAAAACGTGTGAAGTAAAAATTAAAATTATTAATATAAGTAAGTATAATGGTAAATTTTAAATTAATGTTGTATTTTAAAAATAGAGTACGTGACAGTTATGAAATTTACATATTATTTCTATAATAGAATAATTCTAATGTATTTTGATAATAAGCGAGTTAAGAAATTTGGAGATCTTTAAAAAGTTATTATTAAGAAGACGTTATACCTGCATGTGTTGTCTCTGTCTTACTAATGTAGATCATAGCAAATTTGCTTTCAGCAGAACAGATTTTGTGACGTTAGCTTTAATATTAGAGTAAATTTACCTATTATCAAATTTAAAGGTAAGAATATTATCTAAAAAATGTCATATGCTTTTATTGATATTATTATTTTAAAGTGAGTTATAGCTATATAAAATATTACAACTTTAAAATATTCATAACTCACTTTAAAATGATAATATCAATAAAAGCATATAACATTTTCTAGAAAATATTCTTACCTTTAAATTTGATAATAGCTAAATGTACTCTAATATTAAAGCTAATGTCACAAAATCTGTTCTGCTAAACGAAAATTTTCTATGATCTACATTAGTAAGACAGAGACAACATATCCGGGTTTAACGTCTTCTTAAGTATTTATAGTTGTAATTCTACATTTATTATAATTAATAACCTTTTGTATTACAACTTAAATAATATTATCTGAATACTTCGACATTGAAGTAGCTAACGAGAATCAAAAAATAAAGTAAGAAATTGGTTGAGTCACAGTGAGTCACAGAAATTAATAATAAATAAAATGAATTAGAAAAAAAAATGTGCTTTACTCAATGTATTTACGTGCGAATTTTTAAGACCACTTATCGTATAAGTTGGTTTTATTTTAGATTCTGAGTAGAACAATAAAAATTTATTTCACAACGATGTGTTTCTTTTCTTTTTTGTATGCATTTTGAGGGTGGTATTGGATAAAGAATTGTATCTTTTTTGTATTTAAAAAAGGAAAAATAAAAAATTCCCGATAGTTTTTTTATGATTAGAAAAAATAATAGATAATCAAGGAAAACGAGTATTTTTATGTAAATCCTCAATTTTTGATATTTGTTTACGGTAAAATTTTTAAAATATTTCGGCTATGTTTGAGTTATTTATAAGCATGATTTTAGTTTGTTTTATAATGTAAATGACAGTAAGAAATTATTTCTTGGGTAGAAATGCTTGAAAATTAATACAAAATTCTTTATAAGTTGTTAATTTCTCAATTAAAAAATATTAAAAATGTATAGTCAAGTATCTGGTATACGTAAATCTTCAAAATTAGAATTTTGATATTACTTTTAAAAATCACGAAATTCCCATTTTTTTTTATTCTTATATCTTATACGTTTTTAAAGATGAATAGAAGGTGCATTATAAATATTTCAATCAATTCTTAAAATTAAATTATATCGAAAAGTCAAATTAATTTTTTAAAAACATTAAAAATTTTCAAATATTTATAATATTCGAGCCAATGAAATAATTATTTTTCCTCAAAAATGTTTGATATTTTTTTATATTTCAAAAAAAAAAAATAATAATAACATTATATACTTGAATTTTTCACCGGATGTTTAAACAATAGATTCTCGTTATGTTGAATCTCAAGGGAAACATGTTTAAGTCCGAAATACCAAAAATGTCGAGATATCGAGTTTATTAAAATTCTTAAAAAAATTGAAAAAATTGATAAATAATTTGAATGTTTAAAATCGTTAGTTTGAATACTTAAAGTACTAATACTTCATACAACATGAATATCAACTACAATAATAAATAAATATATATATTTTTTTTAAATCTGTCATTACAGTTTGTTTTACTTTTGTTTTTGTAAGAATACAAAAATTAATTTTTAGGACATTTAATTTACGCTTATTTTCCATTTTCCTATATTTTATAATCTATATAAAGTAAAATGACAACAATTATTGACCACCCACACGCGAAATCACAATCACTATACTGAATGTACTATTTAATTTTTTGTTTTTACCGTAATAAAAATATTATTTGTGTATTTGAGATAACGAAAAACGAATAATTTTATTTCGAGTTATTGATAGCAAAACGCTATTAAGTGCAATGGTAGTTTCAAGGGGATTTAAATATAGTTCGAGATAGCGATGTTCGACATAATAAGAATTTACTGTATTATTATTTTATTTATGATAAAAATTTCAAAATGTTATGATTTTTTTTCAGCTATTTATAGGCATGATATATTTTCAATCTTTTTTTTAGTTTTATTTCTTGAGTAAAAAATTCCACATAAATTTGAGATCTTACAACTCTTAAAATACTAAAAATTCACTGACACATTTTTTTATATGCATTTGAAGTTAAAATTTAGACAAAATTCGTAAAAACCGTAAAAAAATGCAAATTATTGTGTAGTTATAAATTCAAAAAAACTTTTCTTTTTATATCTAAATTTTTAAATTAAGTAAATTTCATAAGTAGTATTAGTATAATGGAAACATAATATCTAAAAAAAAATCTAAAGATACTTATTTTTTATAGACTTTTTAAGATCAAATTTGGACGTAATTACTTAGTTAAACAATAAATAATGATGTTAATTATTATTTATGCTATAAATCAAAAATTTAAGAACTATATTCATGGGTTTTAAAGCTTTTAAATATATTGTATTACAATGAATTTTACTATACACAATCTGCATTGTTTTTAATTTATTTTAAGATATTATCTATTTTTACAGAAAATTGTATTATGCAATGAATTATATAAGTCAAAACAATATAAAGATATTATTTTATTAATAATAAGAATAACTTATTATAATAACTAAATACTAATAATATGATAAATGCAATATTTTCAGAAAAAATTATATTAATCTACCGTTGTAGGTACTAAAAGTGGAATAAATGATCTTAATGGCAATATCAAAGAAATATATTATGGAATATAGTTTGTGATATAGGCTGACATACTGTCTCCGCTCAGAATCGCTTTTCGTATACAATAGGTTATAACTAGAGTTAGGATGTTGATGACCTAAAAAACACACAAAAATGCCCTAAAAAAAATGCAAAAATGTCTTAAAAAAAGTGCAAAAATGACCTAAAAACTTCAAAAAATGACCTTAAAACTTATCTAAAAAACTAATTAAGTATGTGAAAAAAATGTATTTATAAATAATAATTTTTATTAGAGATATGGGCCTGATAATGGGTGTAATAGTAATTTAAAAGATCAATTATAGATTATAATATTAATACATTAATAAACAAAAGTATACATTTATAATTTTTACTACTTGTTCAAATCCAAAGTTAGATTTTAAATAAATTAAATTTGTTTCCAAACTTGGGTTTAACACTTGCTCTAAAATATAAAATTACCCCACATTGTATAAAAACTACTAAAAATGACCTAGAAGATGAAAAAATGACTTAAAAATGCCGAAAAATGCAAAAAAATGCAAAATAAAATTAGAATATTTAGAATATTTATAGCATGAATCAAATTTTTAGCTAGGATAGCATTGTATAGAATCAAAGGAAAAAAAATGCAAAAGTCATCAACATCCTAACTCTAGTTATAACATTGAACACATACACAGTCAATAGTGACTCACACGAAACTTATTGTACAATAGAGCGGTACTCACTTGCCTATAATTTTTTTTTTTTAATTTGTAATTTGTTTTAGATAACAATATTTATTATTATAAAAAGTATTATTATTAGTTATTCTCTATGGCATATATTTTATTTTGTTTATGTTTATGTTACTAGCCACTACCAGTATATTATGTAATTCAATGTTTTGTTGTAAAGTTGATTGAATTATTTAGTATGGACATATAAGTGGTGTATTTTATTTGCATATAAAGTGCAAAGTGAACTATAATCAATAATCATCAATGCAAGCTCCACGAGCGCGTATTACATTAAGACATATGAGCATGGTTATATTTCTTAAATAATACTATTATGCAGAGTTCAAAAATAATTCATAACATTGTTGAAATTAAAAAAAAAATACATCATGTTTCAAGAAAAAAAATGCTCCGTAAATATATATAGTAGTATATAATATACGACATTTTAACTATAATAATGATGTTGGTCGTTATTTAGTTTAAATAAAGTACCTGTTTGTTTGTATTATTACAGAATTGCTACTTGATTCATTATTGACTGTGTGATACTATCTAACATACATTATTACCTATATGTTTCTACCTATAGATACATGTAAGTAATGTAATTATAATATACCTTTTGGGTCTTTAAAATATGTATTAGTACCTTAACATCATAAAATATAGTCATTAGTTAAACAGATGATCAGTTGCTTTTTTTCTGGAATTATAATACACAAAAAAATATAGATATTCTTTAAGTGTATTTCGTAAAATACATGAACATATATATTATATATTTGACTGTATTATGTTATATAAGAATTACAAACTTTATAGTGGTCGCACGGTGTACACACGCAATAAGTTAAGTGGCGAATAAAAAAAATTAATCCAAAAAACGCCGACTGCATTATTTGCTTTTAAAAGGATACGAATTCACGTGCCGTGCTCGAGAGCCCTTGCGAGCTTTTATATCGAAAATAAACAGTTTATTATATTATATTGCGGTACTCACGTGAGGTCGGCGTTGCCCAGACAGTTTCCCGAGTACGAGCAATGGTACAGACTGCACACGTCGCTGCGCTCGTTGCCGACGGGCCTCATCTCGTACGTGATGTTGAAACCGTACACGTCCATCAGGTCGTCGTGCACGCGTATGTGGTTACCCTCCAACCGGTCCAGCTGGAACCGGATGACCAGGTACGGCAACGTGGACAGCATCGACTGGCCGTACTGCGTGATGTGCGACTTGTTGAACACCTCGCGCACGGTGACGAAGCCAAAGTCGACGGGATACTGCGAGTACTCGGTGATGGTCAGCCCGTCGGTGACGTACAGCTGCGTGAAGTACACCTCGATCATGGAGTCGGCGGCGGCGGCGTCCGCTTGGATCACCCACTCGCACTCGATGGGCACCGGAAACGGGCCGGGGAATTTCGGCGTGGTGATCACGCCCTTGGTACCGACCAGCGGCTGATAGGGCGACGTGCCGCACCGATGCACCGTGCCCGTGACGCCGTCGTCGCCGCCGCCGCCGTCGAACTCGTTGCCCGCCGCCACCGTCGGAGCGGCCGCGCAGAGCACAGCCATCAGCGCGATGGACAGCAAGGACGCGCGTGCGCACCGCCCCGACGCGGCCGCGGCTGTCTTGTGTTGGCCGCGGGAAACCATCACGCGACCATACCGGCCGTGGCCGACTTCATCGCCGCGGCTGGCCGGCTCCGTCGGTGATCCGTCCGCAAAGCCGTGCCGGTGTCGTTCGCGTGGTCGGCCAGTAGCGATGGCCGCGGCCGCCGTCCCACTCGTTTTCGTCGCAAATGACGTACACTCAAAACAGCCGTACCCGCCACCGCCGCAGCCGTTGCCGTCGTCGCCGCAGCCGCCGTTGCGGCCATTTCCCGCTTCCTGTGAACAAACACGCCGATATTATGTTATAGGTCGGTGTTGCATGCAGTGGTCAGTGGCGTCGAGCGAAACTCTGTGGTATTATGGATTGGAGGCACCCTTAAGGACAGACGTTTATTATACGTTTTAATAGCGATGCCAAAAGCTATTTTTTTTTCTTTTTACTATTGAAAAAATTACAATCTGTATTCGGTAACACAATAAGTAAAATAGATGATTAACAACACATGAAGCACATGATGAGGGAAATCATCCAGTGATAGTAGTACCCTCTTGTAATTTTGTTTTAATTTATATTAATTTAATGGGTAACGACACCAGATTCTTTTGAGGAAGCGTGGAGGGTTGTCAGGAAGAGTACGTGATTATAGGTAGGACACTAAAGGCTTGGGATGGTGTTGCAGCTTAGAATTAAATCTTTTATACTATGATTTGGCTAGTTAAGCTAATTAAAGCAAAAAAAAAAAAAAACGTGTGTCGATCAACTCGATATTTTCTTTGATGCGTGGTTATAACATTGAACCATAGATATGTTAGGTTAAGTATTATAAATACGAAAAAAAAAGAAGAAGAAGAAGAGATTGCTATGGTATCGAATTTATATTGATATACATAGGTTGTTGGAGATAACGTAGATACTGTAACACAAAATCGGTTATAGAAAAAAAAATAGTGTAACGATAATTATAGAGCGCATACAAAGTGTTAATAGTTAATATGATTTAACTAAAAACGAAAGTGTACATACGATGTCACTATAGTAATGTTATCGTATTATTCAACGGTTGATAAGTGAACTGTAATGAAAAATAAATCTGTGAAACTACTTAATAATATTATTTGTTAGGAAAAAAAACATTGAAACATATATTATGTTTTAGATTCTGAACGAAGTGATGAATGTATTGCATTTACTATGATGTGTTTTTTTTTTTTTTTTTTTTGTGTCTGTCGACAACATTTGGAGCAGTAATAATGCTCCGATTTTTGACTTCAGCCCCTCTTTGAATAGGGAATTGAATCTAGTTGGTACTTTAGGGGGGTCAAAATTAAAATTTTCTAATAGTTTTCAAAAAAATCGAGAAAAACAAAAAAAAAATGACAGAAAAATGGAAATTTTACGGAAAAACCACTTTTCGACAAAATCGATTTTTTGATTTTGCTGTAACTCAAAAACGAATTATTGTAAACACTTGAAATTTTCACCAAATGTTTATATTATGGTTATCTCTTTACAGTTAAATTTTCAAAATATTTTGACCATTTTTAAGCTACTAATAGACAATTGAAATTTTCGACTTTTCTAAGTTTTTTTTTCTTCAAATGCCGATAAAAATTTTTTGGGTGGCCAGAAAATCTTGAAAATTTAATACAAGGTTTCTTATAAGTTGTTCTTAAAGTGATAAAAAAAAATCCGAAATCGTTAGTCACAATTTTTTTTTATAAGTGTTTAAAGTTCGAATTTATACGAAATATGTCAAAATTTAAATTAAATTTCATACGCTCATAATGCGAATGTTGGCCATAGTAACCATAGTAACATATAAAAACTATACTATTTGTTTCAAAATAGAATATTTGACAATATTTAAATATAATATATCCTAAACTGACAAATCATCTTCGTTCAGAATCGTTTTTCGTATACAATGATACCTATCATTGCATTCAAATTTAACCTACCATAGTCTGAGGTCCACCCCACCCCCTAATATACAGCAGAGCGATACCTACTTACCCGCTTTTTAAAATTGTATTTAAAAAATAATTTTCGAGAAGGTTACTATAGTAACGTTATTATATTAATTATCAATGGCTGTAGATAACCTCACGAGAATCCCGATTAAAAAATTATACTAATAATAACAGTGGGTATCTTGTAAATGTAAAAAAATTGGTTGCGTCACGATATCGGTCAGAAAATTAGTATTGCAACTAGCCTAAAATCACATATACATAGATAAAAAAAAATATATTATAATAATGAAAATTATCGTTTTACTATAATAATTATAAATGCATTTAAAATCATAGCATTGTATACTTTTAGATTAATTTTTAAAGCTTTAGTTTGATTTAACGTACCAGTCAGGCCTTGGTCTAAATTCACTACTAAATTATTATAAATAATAAAAATAATATTAAGTATATAGATGCGGCATTGTTATCTCATTAAAAATACAATTTTAGGCTAACAAAATGAAAAGAAAAACGATGGTTTATTTGTTTTGCACGTGCACAAAAACTTTTGAACGATAAAGAAACAAACATTTAAATAAGAGTAAAAGAAATTCAATGATGTTGTTGTTAAAGAGGAATCCATTAACATAATATTTGCATACAATGACGCAACCGCAAGTTTTATATCAATGAATGACAAAGATGTCGAATCCACGTGACGTTGGTCAATTTATGTTAACGAGTAACAACACGTGAAAATATTTTTATTTTATTGTGCAATTATTTACATTTAATAAAAAAAAAAAATAATCGAATCATATCATATCTAAATAATAAAGTTAGCAATTATAAAATTATTGAAATCATTACAGTTACCCAACATATAGGTAGTATAAAAAAAGTGGCACATTTCGAATAAACTCAATATTTGCATCACCGTAGATTTATGAAAGGTTGTTTTCCTCAACATACATTGATGGATGAAGTTAATGCTGCTTGTGTTGCATAAAACATTTGAATCTAACAAAATACGCAACTTTTATAAAAATATAATATAAAGAGCCAACCGTGTAAGTATAACATGGTAATATAAATAACAGCCAGTGTTGAGAGTTATTCAAATGCTGTTTTAAATAATAATCAGGGTTGAAAATTCGATGATTTTGCATAATTTTATCGACAAATTTAATTTGAAATTCGAAATAAGTGAGATGTAAATTTGATTCTTGTGATATTATAGGTCTATAAATACAAAATCTGATTTCGCATATTTTTTCATATTTTAAATCTTAATGTGTATACATTATACACGCATATTTTGTTTTTTGATGTTTTTATTGAGTAGGTATTCCGGGGAAATATGATAGATTTAACAATTATTTGATAATTTTAAAATAATCTAATATGGTATTGATTATATTATACTTTATTGGACAATCAAATTTGTAACAACATTATTATGGAGATAAATTTATTATATATTATTATTTGTTGGTAAGCTAAAAATGGTGATGACGTCAGAATTTAGTTATTAACATTTAAAGTTTTATTTTTTACGATACTATTTTAGTAGGTATAGCAGGTAATCTTAATTTCTGCAAACGTTTATTTGAGGTATAATGGGAATTATAGTGTAGATTCAAAGCTGAATAGTTCCACATATTTTTTTGCATATTTTATTCAATTTCTCAACTCATTTTCTTCTACTCTTGCTCCGCAATTTTTAAATTTAAAAAAAAATTCTTGACTTCTGTACACAATTATATCAAGAAAAAAAATAGAATTAAATATTAAGGCAATTTTAAAGTGTTTAGTAGACTTCCCATAGGCCACGTCAATATTTTATTTTTTGTTGATAACGTTTACATTGTTTTATGGTTGTATTCAATTTTAACTTTTAAGTTACCTAATAATAATAATGATAATAACAGATTCGATATTTTTTTTTTAAAAACGTATAAAATATTCCTAAGAATATAGACTGACAGACCATCGCCGCTTATAAGCGTTTTTTTGTGTTATGATTTATCATTGAATTGATAAATTTGACATTTACCAACTGATTAGGTTCACTTAAAATTTAATTTACATCCGAGCAACTACCCTGGTGTTTTTTCATTAAGTTTATTATGTATAACTTTACGTACTTGAAAATTGTAATACATATTTTCCTGTATTTGAATCTATACCTGTGTTAAATACAATTACATGACGTTTAATTGGTTTTTAGTACAGCGAACTCACAGCTAAAATATTAATTAACATACCTACGCACGCTGTATAATCAGGACTATGCAACAGTATCTACATGACTATCATGAAAAAAAAATACATTAAAAGTAGGTATCCAGCAGATTTTGATACAACATCTTATATTTTATGATACTATTTTTTTTTTTTAAGAACACGC
Organism: Schizaphis graminum; assembly: GCA_020882235.1. Classification (NCBI taxonomy): domain Eukaryota; kingdom Metazoa; phylum Arthropoda; class Insecta; order Hemiptera; family Aphididae; genus Schizaphis; species Schizaphis graminum. The sequence goes on from CM037032.1 coordinate 94,973,977, forward strand.
ATAAATCCGAATAATAATTAATTTCGTGCGATATTTGCTATATTATATACTTCATAAATTTCTTTTGTAAGAAGAATAAATAATTGTTTTCATTATATTTCAAGAAAAATATATCAGTTGCAGTATGGATACAGGCCATTCTATATTAGAAATTAATAACTATAATTACTATATAAAATTATGTTATACATTGATTCAAATACCATTACGTTACTATATCATCCAGTTAACTTATTTACAAAAGCATAAACCAGATGGCATCATATATTATTATAAACACATATACAATCCACACACTAAAAGGTATGGTTAAATAATATAAATCAGGCAATTAACAATACCAACATGTTAAGGCCAGACAGGGGGCGTCATTCGATTGCGTCCCGTTTCAACCTTTTATAGCTTTTCAGTATGTCGATTGCGTCCATAAGTCGGATAGGTTAATTATTTTTTCTTACCTTTTTATGTTCCGATTGCGTCCTATTGTATGATATATAAGCATACAATTTTGTAAAACGAATAATCATAATTAATAATTATTTTGTAAATAATAATAATACAAAAACCAATAAAAATACATCCAAATATATATAGGAATAAATAATTTAAATAATATATTTCTAGTTAGAATTATAAAATAATATATTTCTTGTCAGTAATAAAAAATAATATTAATACAAAAATCAATAAAATTAAGTCCAAATATGTCATATAAAAAAAGGGTTTTTAAATGAAACAGTTTTAAGGTATATTATAAAGGGGTTATAATTATATTATTTTAGTTGTTTATCAATAAATTTCTGTTTTTTTTTTCAAATACTTTGCTCTGCGTTTCACAGATATTAAGTTATAATTTGACGTTATTTTTATGTATGTATCTGTTTGACATTGTTTTAAAATATTTAAAAATTTATGAATATTAGAATGAGATGTGTAGAAAAAAAGTTAAATTTTGAATGAAAGCTTTCGCAAGCGTTTGTTGTACGCTGCATACTCGTAAACTCATCAAGTAAAAACCAATTCGTGTTTAAATATACCTCCACACATGTATTTCAAAAATATTAGATGTCAATTTATCTGTCACATTAACGTTTACCTATTATACAATAGGACGCAATCGGAACACGGAAAAGGTGTGAAAAAAATTATTTACCTGCATCTGGGACGCAATCGACAAACTCCGCAGACAGGTCAGTGTAAGCGGATTATGTTTCAACGAGGAAAAAATGTCCAAATCAATAATCACCTAGAATTAATTGGTCGTCTAGTATGCCAAAAACTATTAAAAATCCTAGTAAAATTACCATAGTCACCAGTACAAGCTACTAATATTCTCGATATGGCCATATATAAGGGAATCCTTCACAAAAACTTGTCAGACGATTTCGACTATTCGGAGTATGGGTTATTAAACGGGTAGACAGTTAGAGATACAGAAGATACTTGATACAAGCCATAAAATCACTTGTTAAGTCTTGGATACTAGTTTATAAGGTCATAAAACCGCTTGATACACATCAAACTATATAATATAATTTTAACTTTTGTTTTGAAAATATTGATTTAATAAAAATATATTATAATATCATAACTAGACAAACATAATAAGTGTTCATTTTTACGGCCTAATTATTGGATCGCACTATATATTATATTATATTTTACAAGTATGACGTGTTTTCTAAGCGACACCGATAACGATATAACTGCAGTAGCCCGTACGGGGATAAGCATTTTTGTCGATTGTTTACGTTTGGTCCCTATCGGTTAGGCGAAAAATCCGTTTACTCATGACCCGTACGAACAAGTCTATCCTCGCGATTCGCAGTTTCACACGAACTACACGCGTGTACGTATAAAAATAATTCTTCTCAACGATTGTGACAGTCCGATCGATTGTTACAGCGCAATACTGACGTTTACCGACAATAAATTATAAATTATAATATTGTTCGTCGTGTTAGGTATTGTGATTAGGTATTTTAATGGCATAGGTCAGACGTATAACATAAATACATAGCGTTTTATAGCATGTTTTTAGAAAAAAAATAGACCAAATTACTTATTGATTGACCCAATAATTAATAAAATTTATTTTATCGAAAATATTTTCGACATTTTTCATACCATAATTATTATCTGGGTTTCAAATATAAAATGACGTAACTACGTAACATAACATTTTTTTTATTACAACAATATGCCTTTGGATCACTATTTACTTTTATTTTACGCAATATTATGTGCTCACCCATAAAAAATATATCTTTACCAAATTATTTTGCATACTCGTTTACAATTTAAGTTATTGAACAGTTGAATTTTTCAAATATTATATAGGTACAAATTGAGTTTTTTTTTTTTTTTGTTTCGGCGCGCGTACTAGGTAGGATTTATAGGAAAAAAACAGAGTAGTGATATTATTGAAGGTGAATTTGAATATAAACTGTCAATATTAATAATAAATAGCATAGTAATTTGTAATACATATCATTACCATTTCAAATATCTAATGTTCATCACATTTTTTATTCAGTTATGATATTATACAAATAAATACTAAATTACCAGAAACTATTGATAACTTGGTCAAATGGTATAACTAGATACAAGTTTCCAATATTCGCAGTGTTGTATAAAATTAAGTTGATTTCTGATACTCACACACAAAATTATTCAAAGCATAAAATCATGCGATAAATACAAATAACACTTTTATTAAATTCATAAAAACCACGCGTTAACACTCATAAATCGCGTCTGCCGACACTCTCACTTTCAACGGTGTTATGTTTTTCACATCCTGCTGACTCTAGTTATTTTTTTCATTGGTCAAGTTTTTATAAATATTGTTATACCTAATAGCTCTACTATAATATTATCTAAGAATCATCATTAATATAACATACATTATTTCTATTGTGATCTCAGCTTATGATGGTATCATTGATCTAATAAATGATTAAACTAAAATTATGATATTTACAGAATTATTAATATATTATGATATATAATATACATATATATATATGTATATGTATATGTATATACATTATACATATATGTATATATTACCTATATACTGGTTGATTTTTTATCAAACAACACTTATTAACGTTTTTATTAATATTTATTTTTTTTTCATTTTTTTTAAATTATATTTTTTATCGATATATTTTTTCAAGTTTATATCTTTTTAACCATCAACACAAATTTCAAGTACCGTATTTTGAAGCAAAATATTTTCCATAATATTTCGATCATAAAAATTGAAATCCGGACAAATAGTTTATTAGTTTATAATATTTAAAGCTCTGTTGAGCGAAGTGGAGTAGGGTAACCCGCAAAATGTTGGTATACTTTTCCGTTTACCTATACTTTAAATACTTATAACTCATAAACTAATCGTCCGGATTTTGATATGTATGTACCGAAATATTCGAAATATTCTAAAAGTATTTTTATTCGAAACCCGGAATTTCAATTAATGTACATCAGTATTCAAAATAGTTAGACATTTAAAAAAATATAACCATACAAATATACATTTTTTTTGAAGAATATTTTATTTTGATTAACGTAAAAAAAAAATATATATTCAAAAACATTAATAGATTATGAAATAACTATCGTTCGTTAAAAGAGTCACTCTGTTCATATCAAGTTTAATAGAACAATATTTTTATTTTTTTTTTTATTTTAGAACTTTTAGCTTAATAGAACAATAAATACGCCTTAACATAAATAAAATAGCACAAGACAAATGATTGATAACAAACATTACCGTTTTGTTCATCGTCCAATATAAATTTACCTAACTTCTTAAAAATATGCAAGAATATTAGTACACTATATTATAAAATTAAAATATAAAAATTCATAAAAATAATTATGCTAAACTGAATTTTTATTTTTATGTAAATTTGATGAAACAAATTTATGTAATAATGACTGTAATAAATTATATTTCACAAAAAAAAGTTAAAATAAAGACCGAACCTTAAAAATATTATGATTCGGTGCAATAGTAGGTACCAATTTTCGGTACACGATGAATTAATATTATATTCAATGACTTAACGATTTACGACGGAACGATCATCATAGGTTCCATCAATTATTCATATTAAATCACTGAGTAGACATTTGTTCTGCAAAATATTCATTTTTAACAAACACGCAACAAATACAAGCACTATTTATTTGTATTAAGTTACTATACAACAGCCTTCAAACTTTTCATCCCAATAGAACACCACGTACATAGTAACCCGTGAGCGATAACAATACTATTGGTTCGCGCAACAAACCTGGAAATTGAGAAAGATAAAGAAACCCAAATCGTCTGCTGAAGAAACTTTATAGTGAAAAGCCGATTGCACAATTCACCATCATTTTGAAAGCGACAAAAATCTATTCACGTATTTGTTCTGTTCATGATTCGACTATATCATGTACAATGAGCAACAATCAATGCTTTATAATAATATAAATATATATACAGGTATAATATATTGCGATATAAGATTAGAACATATCCGAAATAAAGTGTAAAAATAAAATGGTATTTCTTACAATCAAAAAAATAATAGCATCTATTTAATCTGATATTTTGGATTTGATTTGGAGATTCCCAAAGCACGTCTTGAAATAGTTGAAATGTTTACCTGTTCAGTATTTTACATTTGCCTATCACTACAAAATTAAACAAATATTTATTTTATTTTTAACAGCCAATTAAAAACAAAAATTATTTTAAAAATAACGAAACTAAATGTAATTTGATTTGAAAAATATTTCCTATAGTTAAATTTCCATAAAATTTAGTTACCTATACTTTTATTGTACGATTACTTGCGTTTAAAAAATCAAAATACTACGAAAATACGGTAAATTAAAAATATATTATAATCATTTTTTTTTAGATTCTGAACGGAGTGATGAATGTATTGATTTTACAATGATGTGTGTTTTTTTTTTTTTGTTTTTTTTTGTTTTTGTGTCTGTGTACAGCATAACTAGTCGAAATAATGCTTCAATTTCAAACTTTGGGGGTGGTTTCCGATGGCAAAGTGGATATCCTTGGTGCATTATAGAGGTGAAAAGTAAACATTTTCCAACAGTTTTCAAAAAAATCGAGAAAAACAAAAAAAAAATGACAGAAAAACGGGAATTTTTACGCAAAACCAGTTTTCGACAAAATCGAATTATTTATTTTGCTACAACTCAAAAACTAATCGATGTAAACACTTGAAATTTTCACAAAATATTTAGATTAGCGTTCTCCATACACAGTTAAATTTTCAAAGAATTTTGACTTTTTTTGAGCTATTTATAGACAGTTGAAATTTTCAATTTTTTTAAGTATTTTTTTTTAAAATAACGATAACAAATTTTTGGCCGGCCAGAAAATCTTGAAAATTTAATACAAGGTTTCTTATAAGTTGTTCTTAAAGTTATAAAAAAAAATCCGAAATCGTTAGTCACAATTTTTTTTTATAAGTGCTTAAAGTTCGAATTTATACGAAATATGTCAAAATTGCGAAAATTGGCAAGTAATTTTGTGGTTAAAAAATCGTAAAAATTTTTTCTTTTATAACTAAGATTTGAAAATTTGTTACAAGGTTCTCCATAAAATTTTCTTCAACTATCTGCAAAAAAAACTCTACCGGACTAAAACAAAAAATTTTTATGAGTGATTGAAATTTAAATTTTTACAAAACCGCGTTAAATAACGGTTTAGCCTCAAACGATTTTAGATATTTGTTGTTATTCAAACAGTATAAGTCGTAAATACTTGAAAATTTTACCAGTTATTTAGATTGCCATTTTCTTTACGTGATTTCAAAACATTTTGACTTTTTTTGAGCTATTTATAGACAATTGAAATTTTCAATTTTTTTTATTTTTTTTTTATAAATGTTGATAAAAAAAATTTAGCTGGGACAAATTACTTGAAAATTTAATTGAAGTGTCTACATAACTTGTTCTAACTCTCATTCAAAAATTATAAAAATACATAGGCACAATTTTTTTTTATTAGCATTTGAAGTTCAAATATTGACAAAAATTCGTCAAAATCATGAATATTTTTCACTATTTGGTAGTTAAAAATTTATAAATAATTTTCTATCAAAAGCTAAGAATTGAAAATTTAATACTATGCTGTCCATAAGTTAAGCTTAGAATAATTATAAAAAAGTTTGAGGATTGTTCAATTTAAAAAATTTTACGTGTGTTTAAAGTTTTAATTTTAATTTGAAATCAAAAATACACGTGTAAAATAACTTTTTACTAATAAATAGTTTCGATTTTTATATAATATATCCTAGACTGAAAAATCATCTCCGTTCAGAATCGTTTTTCGTATACAATGATACCTATCATTGCATTCAAATTTAACCTACCTTAGACCGAGGTCCACCCCACCCCCTAATGTACAGCAGAGCGATACTCACTTACCTGCTTTTTTATTATTCATTATTTTATTTATTTTGTCTCTATAAAATAATAATACATAGACTTATGTAATAAAAAAGAGATTGTTAAATACAAAGTGAAGAATTTTTTTTTTTTAATTTTATAAGTGTGCATAACAGAAATATTCAAACGTAATATTATTATTATTTATATATTTAACAAGTTTCAAACAATTCAAACTATCATAACTAACAAAGTTTTCATTAAAATATTACTAATTCATCTATATGAGCACTTATATTCAAAAAATAAGATAGACAAAGATTTAGTTAAAAATGTATAAATTAATGTGGAACCAAACAGAGTTTGATAAATTACGAAATATTTAATTTATTAGTAACTAGTAATATTAATATTATGCTTTTAACTATGCGCAAACGCGATTATATCGAAGTATTATAGTAGCAGAAACTATTGGTCACTTTTTCAAGAAAATAATTGCTAGATGTTTTAAATATATAGCTTGAATAGTTTTAAAGAAATTATACTTTAACTTTATGATAAATATAGGTAGTATGAATAGAGGGTTTTTCTCCCAAGAATTACTTTTTAGACATTAATATTTTATCCTACTCGTTAAATATTTTTGAGAACACCTGAACACCCAGGTATGCTTAGTAATATAGGGACATTATAGTAGAATATATTATTACCGCACTTAAATTTAAAATTCATTTTTTTTTTTGAAATATGTATCTATATTTATCAGTTAAAACATATACACTATTTAAATAAATACTTAAATATTAAGTTACATGCACATTTTTAGAAAAAATGTATTGAAATTATTAGAATGCTGTATGATATTGCGATTATTTAAAAAGAAACAAAACTAAGTAACCGCTTTACTATACAAAAGGCATTAAGGATTTTTTGTCATGGAGTAAGTCACTGTTATGAATATGTTAATTTTTAATTCAATGGTAAATCATCATTAAATACGAAACACAGATTTGAACGACGTTGATTGAACAGTATATATTACAATATGTATATTTTAACAATATATTCATATTTTTATTCAAATCATTAATTTTATTATTGGTAATACGGTTTGTTAAATTAATTTTAGACTAAACTGTTGCAATAGTTTCATACAAATTTGAATTCAAAAGATTTATAAAAAAAAAATGATATTTATGTATTTTATTTTTATTTTTCGGTTAATATATGGATATTATACTTATGAGATATTATCTCATAGATGCTTTTAGAAAAAAAGCAAAAATGTCAAATTTAAAAAGGTCAGTGTGTCAAAAAAGTCAAAATATTTCGAAATAATAATGTATAGCTTGTATAGAAGCACTAATATAAACGCAATACCTAACCGTGAAAATTCAAGTATTTACTTATTATTATTTACTTTTTATTTATTTATTTATTTGTTTTTGAATTACACTTTTCAATTTGTGTTTTCCTAAATGTATGATGATTTTTATTTTTTTTTCGATTTTAACAGATTATTTTGAAAAATTTTACAAATTTTTCTACTACCAGAACATAAAAATATGCAATCAATGTAAAATGAATACAATATTTATCAGCTAGTATCTGTAATTGGTGATTTATAAATATTTCTGGTTTTTAAAAATAAGAATTTTTTTCGGAGTAGTATTGTAAATTTTTACTTTTCCTCTCTTTTCAACACCTGAAAAGTGTAGCTGGGATTTATTTTCTACCAGAAACCATTCTCGAATTGAAGATTTTTTTTTACTGTAAAAAGTTTCTTCAAGTGCAAAAAAAAAGTACAGCATTGTAAAACATACATTTTTTGCTGATAATCTAAAATTATTGGAATTATTGAAATGTATAAAAATGAATTACAATTAATTTTGCATTTGAAAAAAAATTTAGAGCTTTGTAAAATATGTTCAATAAAATATGATTGATAAAACGGATTTGCCTATACAAAAACGTTATGCTACAATAGCGTATAATATTATTTGAAATGTTTCAAATAATCTACAATTTATATTATAACTGACGCTAGATGGATAATAGTCGTCGCAGCATTTTGTAACCAAAAATTGCGTAAATTTCACGCACACGCTCACACATTTACACACAAACACATATATGAAACATGTCCAGAGCAGATAAAGGAATTTCTATAGTTTTGGCTGTGTTAAGCCTTTGACTTACCACAACGACACGCGTTATAGTTGTCCAAAGTGTAGGTGTCTTTTTACCCCAACATCGAGCCTGACAGACAAATTGAAATCACCTAGAAACCACATGGTGTGAACCTTTGACGATGGAAATACGGCAGTTCGAGGGCAGAAAATATCGTTTGTGAAAACGTGTCACTGTATACGGAGGGGAATGGAAAAAAAACTAGAAACCGTAAATCATATTTTTCTACGGTCGGTTCTATCCGGTTGCCGTGTTTCACGTCCCCCGTATTACAATGGCCATTCAAAGGGATGAATCGACCAGTGTGCGCCAAAAGTGGTTTCCACTCGAGTGATGGTAGTTTAAATAGATTTTTTCAAAAGATTTATTTCAAAACTTGGTCGAAATCATAACGCTTGCGGTTGATCAGAGACACCACGCGTACTTGGACGATTCGACACAGAAATATTTATGATATGTAGACCTAATACACAGCCAAATATAAATATGTCATCTATAGGTTAGGTTAGGTATAATATTCACGAATAACGCTTATAAAGTTATAAATGTACATTTTTTTCTCCAAAGTTGTTGTTATTTATTCGTTTGAACTAAATAACATCTATAAACAGCACGAATAAGTCATCTATATACGGCATACGCCTATACATAATGTATATTGCTAGTAAACTAAATTTGTGAAACGTATAGACGAGTTAAATCCTTTAAACATTTTCGATATATGTGTATTGTGTATTCATAAATGGAAAACGTAAAAATTGTCATACAATTTATTTTAGGAATTGAACCACGTTATTAATAGTATTTTTGTGAGAATAGAGAAGCAAGCTTATTATGTTTATTTATCAATTGGAATTTATTCAAATACAGTTATAGAACAATCATAGACTTAAGTATATATAACTAGCTGCTAGTTCTCGAATGGGTGGTCACCTTGACATTTTAGCAACATACGTCATGTCCTGACCTAACCACAAATGTTAAGGAAAATTGTTTCCTAGATGTATCTATTCTAACTTAAAAAAAATATGTTGTGGGTGATAATTTTCTTTTAGTGATTATTTATGAATAGTAAATAATACTTAGAATACAATATAAAATGTTAGTTCGCACATATTGGATTTATTGAAATAATGTAAGTAAATAACATAATTTTATTGAAAAATTAGAAACTATGAAGAACACTAACTTAATTGTCATATAGTACGATTCTTAAGAATGTAAACAATCAAATTTCTCTCGAGACTAAAATAAATAACTCGAGCAATAATGTTTGCTAAACATTTTTCAAATTAAATTTCATTGATAACCAACTTTTATTGCGAGGAATTTAAAACAAGGTCAATTATTAACGAACACATTCTTTCAAGTCAAAATCATATATTAAGTAGGACAAAAAAATGATTTAGATATCAAAGCAATAAGTAATAATATTATAGTACCTATTTAATAATATATTTATGTAAATAAACTAATTTATTACTATAATATTATTTTAATACAAATACTTAATAATAATTTTAAAAAAATTCTGTTATTCTGTCATCTTCAATGTTAATATAACAAACTAACAAAGTTATTATTAATAAATGTATTTTAATGTCAGCAATAGGTAGAAGTATTATTTTATTATTTTTGTAAAAACGAAATCTATTTACTTTTCGTTTTCACTAATTTACGTAAAAATAAATTATTCATTTGTCTATTATAACTTTTCACAAAGTATATCAAATAATCGAAACTAAAAGTGTATAGCCTGATGTTAATTACAATGAAATCAATGTATGAACAAAAATACTGTTATTGTACATTAATCGACTGTAGTAGTTTAGGCTCTTTTCTTTTTCACTTTTTTTCTTCTATAAATTATGTAAATGTTTATAATATTGTATTATTGATGAATTAAATGGAGATTCAATGAATTGAATATGTAATTGAATTATGATTAGCTACTGGATAAAACATACGATAAGACATAATAGGGTGTAATAATAATATATAACATTTATCTTATACCTGAAAGAATATAATATAATATAGTATACACTTATATACTATAAGAATAAATATGTAACAGTTAAAGATCTGATGAAGTGAGTAGTGTCACATAATACAGTAAAGTTATCAACGATGGCATGTGTTTGCTTTTTTTCTTTTCGAAAAACACCATTATTGGACAGTAGGTAAATAATTTTTTGATGGACCAAAGATAGTATTTAAAAACTAAATATAAACAGTGTTATTGCGATGCCAAAGAAAAACTTAAACATTTTTATTTAAGTAAAAATAAAGAGTAAGCAAGTCCGATTTTAATTCAATCATATTTACTCTGTATTAGAGATATCAAAAATAAAGTCAATACCTACTTGAAAACATTTTTACTATATTATTTATCTATAGTATAAATATTAAGATTGAATTGTATTATTTGTATTGTAATTGAAAAGTTGATGTATCACGATAATATCACAAATAAAACATACTTAATTAATATGTTATATTATTTTATCAATAGTAAACGAAACAGCTTTATAATTTAAAAAAAAAACAAAACGACTTAAAATGAATAGATATTAAAGTGATTAAAACTACCAATTAAAATAAATGTTTGTAGAATAATGATTTACGATTGTCGAATATTAGCAATTTTACGATATAATATGTTATATAATATTTAACATTATAAGCTATTAAACTGCATAATAAAGATATCATTTTTGTTACTACATGGTTTGCAACTTAATTTAGAACAGAACTTACCACTGTAATATTGCCTTAAAAGTACTGTATTTTAAACGGTGTTTAGTGACGGACACGTACACGCGTAAGCATCGTTCAATCGATATTATAGATATAGCCAATGAATGCAATTATAACCATAAACATAATCAAAATAACACTAATAAGTTATAAGTAATACTACTGGATAAATGGGGTCCATTAAAATGTTAAAAAAATTAACTTCAAAATATATATCATCAATTTAAAAATTTAAATTATGGATTCAAAAAAGTCTTTTATAAATTAAAAATCGTTGATATAGGCATAGTTATTTTAAATTTTTATGGCAGCGAGTACCTAATTGGCTTCAAATTTAAATTTGAAATGCAATTAACGTGTATACATTACATTGTATTCTATACAACTTAATATATCTATATTATATGTAAGTATTCTATTGACATTAGAATATAAGTAAACAACACTTAGGTCTGTAAAAAATATTCATTCAATATTTATTTTTCTTTTAGAAGATTCTTTCACTGTCAACATGAACAATTTATTGTACTCAATATTTTTAAATTTAAATATGATACCCTAACTTAAGAAGCATATGATATAGAACTCAACAAGATTAAACCAAAACATGCATATACACACACTTATATATACCAATTGTTTCTTAGTTGTGTAAATAAGTGAAAAAAGTAAAACTGTTGAGTCATTTCTATGTTATTGCTTTTAAGAATAAAAAAATACTTTCATAGAATAAGAGCTGAATTTATTTTATTATTTCTCAAGTGAGATACAATCATAATATACATCAATATTATTTAAAATGTACATTTTGTTATGTATATAAACTATTGTAGAAATACGTAGTTAAATTTATTATTTTCAAAATAATTTTAGTTTTGAGGGATATATTTTAACGAATGTAAGTGCATTTAAAAAAAAAACGATGGTATGTGCATAAATAACGGCTCAGAATAAATCAACAAGTCACAAAATAAAGGAAATCGGTGGTTTGGAAAAAAGACTGTATCGACCTTATCCGACTTGTCAAGTACAAAATAAAAATGTACAACTAAATACCCCCGGGAAATCGTCGGTAGTCTGTGACAATTGAACTTACTTTCCTCTACTGGTTTACAATAAATCCACAAGTATATTTAGAATAAGACTATATATATATATATGTATTATTCTACTCATAAAGTTTTTGGTGCTCCGAATACCAATAAAAGTTCATACTTGATTTGCATCGAAATAAATACATCGTAACAACTAACAAGTTATAGACGAACATCAATACTAAATATTGAACTTATGACTTATGTATGTATACATTAAAAATAAAATATGATCCTTCTAAAACTAAATACATTTTTTCATAGTTTATACTTTTGAAATTACAAGTTTCAACTATAATTACTCGTTAAAACAAATATAAGAGGATATTCATAGTTTAATAATCATCACAAATAATGTCAATGCATGAATGATTAGTGTTACCTATTTGAAATTTAAATCATAGTACCTATTTCATTAACTTTATTATTAAAAATATCTATAATGAATACTTTTAATAATTCTGATAGTTTTATATGTTAATGATAAATGATAAATAATGAATATATTATATATGTTACAGTAAATGATGTTAAACATCAAAATAACGTTATTTTCTAGTAAATAACATTAATTATCTAACAAACTAGTGATTATCGCGGTTTATTATTTTTTGGGTTTGATCATCGATAATTTCTACACACGATGGAGAATGTTGTTATAAATGTTATCTTAATGGTATTTTATTCGCCCTAGCCATTCCCTTTCTTATACAAGTATAACATATTACATTAGATTTTTCGGGGGATAATCCCCCCTATAAGCCCTTTACCGATGTCCACCTATGGTAAGAACTAAGAAGTCTGTTTATATATTGAGATAAAAATGTAATTGTTAGCGAGCGGTTATCTTTTTATGATTATTATGGGCCGGTCAAAACTTTTGTCACCTCCTATCAAAAACTGAAATCACGCCACTTTAAGATGAAGTGTAAAACAAATAAATGCACCTGTCAAGTAGTTGGGAAATTATGAAATTTGAAATGTCATAGTTCATTATCATGTAAAAATAAATAATAATATAACAGTTAAATACAAATAACATAATTAACTGATATTGTTTGGAATTAACGTAAATCCTTAGTAATTAACGTTATAAGCATTGAATAATATTCTATATTATCTATTAACGTTAATTGCTAGTTAATAACGTTAATATAAATTTAACATCCTTTACTATAACATATATATATAATAATTATAACATTTATAACAGTTACAGCATGAAGTTATATTACAGCGTACCTCAAGTTTATTTTAAGTTTAGTATCCTGTTAGATACTAAATAACAAAATAACAGTAAATATGAAAAATATTAGAAAAAAAATACATAATAAAATATGAAACAAATACAAAATACTTTTTTAAGAATCAATATTATTCAAAAAAACAGTTTACGTATGAATATAAGTAATCTTATGCCAATTTGTATAGCTGTGCTGCTACGTTTAGCAAACTTATATAACTAAATATCATTATTGGATTAAACTTTATCGTGGGTACATATAGGACGTTCTTCAAAACGGATAAAATAAGCTCTTTATTAATTACAATGTAAAGACTAACGATTTTGTGTAAAATTATGTTTTTAGTGTATTATAAATGAAACTCAAAGTAAATAAGTCAGCACACAACGCTATGGGGCTGCTAACTATCTAGATTCTATATAATGTATTACTACATGTCATACAACTATAAAAGTGACGTATACGCACGTCTTTGTAAGTTTGCTATTATTTATCAAATTCATAAATTATAAATATGCTTCACAATTTTAAATTAGTCGTTTAAAATTGGAAGTATTATTTATTTTTAGAAGTTTATTTATTACAATATGGATTTTTGTGGTATTTATTTTCTAGTTAATGAATATTACATAATTATCATCGTATTTTACATATTTATAAACAGAAAATGTCAAATTTTTTTCGCTATCGGAAAAAAATAGTGATTTTTAAATAAAAAATAAAAGCGGTATCAACCTAGACCTAACTATTTTTATTATTATTCATTTAATACTAAATTATTATTTATTTTAGAATTAAAATTCAAAAATTAGTTGATATATAATAACCAGTTAGTTTTTCTAACATAATAATTAATAATAACAGTATATTGTTATATAGATATATAATATTTATTTATGTGTGTGTGTTTTATTATGTATAGTAGTACATAAATAAAAACAATATGTGAACAATAAAATATATTTGAAGAAAGATAGATTAAATCAATGATTTACCAAAAAAATAATTCAGGGATTCAAAATTTAATCGTACTTAGCATAAACTAATAAAAATCATAATTTCCCTAAAACAAACAAAATTCTGTTAACTGTACAGATTAATATATTATATAAAAATAAATAAATAATGTAAATAATTGTTAATAGTTAACAATTTTTGTTAATGATTTACAGTATACAATATTTAATGTATATTAATTGTAAATATAATCCAAAATACAGTTAATATTTACATAACTAATTTTATATAAAATAAACTGCGATTATAAAACGAATAAATATAACGAACAATATTATATGAAAAGCGAGGACTTAAATTTAATTTTAAGAAATATATTTTTTTTATCTTCTTCATTAAAGAACTCATTAAACATAATGAAAAAGTATATTATTCATTTTTCTTTTACACTTATAGTTTCTTAAATCACTGGGTAAATCTAAATTATCTTTTATAGATTCGTTTAATATATATTAAAAATATCATTGTAACAATTAATATGCAAGTACCTTCCTATATACAAATATTCTTTATTATGTGTTCATTATTCATAAACCAAAATTACTTTGTTGAATAATAAAATTTATAATATATTGCTATTCATATTGTTTTTTATTAATAATTAAATTCAATCGTTACCATTGTTATCAAACCTTGTTGTTATTAATATAATAAGTATTAGAAGATAAAGCCATAGGGTTTATGGTGATAATTAAAATAATATTAAATATCTGTTAGATTTCACTTTTGATTAACAAACTGTTATTGTCTCAATTGTCTAGATGTATGCATAGATAAGTCACATTAAAAATAATTGATACTGGGAAGCTTACAAAAATTCGAAATGCCATTAGTACATTCATTTACATAATATATAGCATTGAAACAGAGATTGTAAACTTGAAACTGTCACTTTTTATTATATTGAACTAGACATTTATAAAAACATTTTTGCTTAACGTTGTCATTTATATTGGATAACATGTATACTCAAATTGTACGATGTTACAAAAAACAACTAGGTAAAACGAATTTAAATGTTGAGATCTTTTCTTATATATTTTTTCATTATTGGTTTAATAATTTCTATTCATACTACGATACTTAATACTTATAATTTATAAATGTTTGTATTCCTACTGTATATGATTCGTATTATTTGCACATGGCATGGAAAAATCCTGATTGATATTGCATTCAGGTGATTACGCGGCTGTTCTTATCCCTTCGTGGATTTGACGGATAAAACGTGTGAGCACATAGAAAATATATATTGATGGACGAATGTAACACAAGCACGAACATAGTTACATATAAATTGATACAAATATATCATAATTCATTATCAATTGAAATTAATACTTTAAAAACGCCCTATCAATATAGATGTGTATATTATATACTAGATGTACCTACAAAGAAAAAAACAATTTATTTTAATAAATAATAACACACATTTTAACGGCGAAAATATTCACTTATATTTTTTATTTTAATAACCAAGCTTAAAAACAATAAACATTCCAATAAAAAAGTTAAAAACCATGAACTTCAATGGCCTTTTTAGAACACCAAATAATAATCATTAATTTAATTGTAATTAAATGTACGGCGTAAAACTACCTCACTTATATGAATACACAAGTACGTGTAGCGTAAGTACCTATAGTTTATTAAGCTGAAATTTTTCTGACTAAGTTGTTTATTTCAGTAACAATTCATACTGATAATTTATGCATGATAATGTTTGTGAAAGCAAAATATTCAGAGCATTTTGTCAGTCTTGTGAAACCAAATAGAAAATTTATGATTTTAATCAACAATTTGTCAAACGTTTGTTCAATGATAATCAAACTGACTTAGGATCCAAAACATCATAAACTAAGTATACTTAATTATCATTGTGTCCGTATTATAATCATATTGCAGTGTGTTTAACCATTGGATGGTGCGAAATAAGACCTTTACTATCACTGGTGGTCTAATAAGTACACTGATTATGCTTCACGCAACTTGTGGTCTTTAGTAAGACGTCTTTATATATTATATGATCGATAGAATAATAATATTTATGACCCTAAACTGATTTATTATCATGGCCTTATATTATATGGCATTTGACGAAATCAAACGCCATACTGTTCGAAACGATATAAACCATGAAAACGACCCTTGTGTAATCGTACATGTAAACCATTCTTCACATTGTCAGAAAGCTTTTTGATGGCTCAAAAATAACATATTTTTTCGGTAATAATCAAAGTTACAACTTAACTTACAAGAGATAGGGTGATTCAGAGCGGAAATTAAGGTGTCTTAAAAATGTTCTAAAAAACATCACATCCGCTATGTCTCTGTCTTATAATATATATATACACATATACACCAACAAATTTGCGTTCAATAGATTCCTTTATATGTGTATGTAGAGTTAAATTTTAGAACGTTATCACTTATCAGCAATCTAATGTTAAATTTTGTTCAATATTTAAATTTTTAAATAAATTGTGATTATATCAAATATTACAAATTTAAAATGTGAATGTCTTGCTTAAAACTTAAAATAATGAAAATAATTAACTTTACATCACTGATAATGTTCTAAACATTAACTTTGATAATAAGTTCTATTAGGTTCTAATCTAGGAAATTCTCTCTAATATTTAAGTTAACAACTTACAACGGGTTTTATTGATTGCAAATTTCCTACGTTGTATGTATGACGTAAGACATAGACAAAACTCGTGGGTACTACTCTTAAGGTACAGATTGTTAAAAACTGAGGCCGTTAATAGTTTGACTGGAGAAAAAAGTCAGACAGTTAAAAGATAAATAAATGAGAGATGGAAGCGAACTCAGATTAAAATCGTAGTACGAGTATCCGAAAAAGTTTCGAATTTAGTGAATAGTCAGTAAGAAGAAACCCAAAAATAAAATATAATGTGATAAACTCACACCATATAGGTACTCACTTGACAGCAACAGAATTCAAGAAAATTACAAAATTATTCTGTATTTTGATAGTATAGGGCCAGGAAATAGGCATGGTTGAGGATGCAACGAGCGGGACAGTAAATAAAACAAAACAAGCACTACGTGAAAAAAGTGTATTAATCTAAAACAAAAACACTGCAGAGCGTGAGTCCTTTTCTCGTCTACTACATATCTATTACTTTTATTATACTATGTAGATTATATTATACAATTGGTCATATTTCTAACACTAGACTATTCGATAACACCAACAGTTAGCAGATATCGTTGCCCTTGTTATCACATAATATGGACGAGAATACTACGTTCAACCATACTACAATAAATACGACAATTTGATCGATAAGTCGTAAGTACAGCGCTGTAAAATTATAAACAAAAAAAACACAATGTGCTTATGTGCGACGAATTCAATAATATACGATATCGCCACTCACGGTAGATGATTAACAATTCTAATATCCATAGAATAGGGCGTACATCTGCAAAGACAAAACCGTCGCAACACATACGACGAAAACACAATACGACGTGCGGTTAACGACACAATATAGAAATCACTGACATGCGAAAATAGTGTGTAGAACAAAATGAAACGCAAACGGTTAGGAACGTATTTTAACGATAAAAACACGAGCATGTAAAAGTAGGCGACGGCCGTAACTTCAGGGAAGCGTCTGACACGTTTTATACTGCGCCAACTGAGCGAACGGACTAAATGGCGTCTCGCACGCGTTGTACTTATAATACTTGAAAACTTTATATAAGTAGCTAAAACCGAGATGATATTAGATATTAAAATTGATTCCTTTTATAGTAAAAATATTAATTGCAAACAAATGGCACGTTTTTTTACTTTTTTAACGAAAAACCTTTTTCTAATAAATGCATAATGTTACATATTATATTTTTATATACCTATACGCCTGTTATAAATTAAGTTATCGCGTTAAAATTGGTATTATTGTATGCTTCAAAAATTGGAGATAAATCATTATACATATTTTATCCTAGTACCTATAATTTATAAAGTGTAAGTTATGATTTTCCAAAGCAGAACATGATTTTTAATAGAAATATCTTTAATATAAATTCATTACCTACATAATACAATTATACGAGATAGGTACGCTAAAATTAAAAACAGTTTTAAATTAAATGAAAATTTCCAAACTTAATCGGAACTACAATAACATTTATTTTATCCTGTAAACCGAAGACCTTTGGTCGCCGAGAACGAGAAACCGCACAGACCTATAAGGAGATAAATCAGCCGGTGACCTTCACAAGATGAATGTACAGCAGAAGATCACGTGTACGTTGACTATTATAGTTGTATGATAATAATATGTACCACATACACAAAGTAAATGCTCTTAAAAAGAAAAACGTTTCTGACTCAGAACACATTCCAAAATATTGTACTTAGAATATTGTTTGGTTACAGTAAATTAATATCATATATATAATGCACGTATATACGCGATAAACATATACTTATCCAGCCAAAGATATAAAATACATAACATAATGTACATAATGTGTGTAATAGTTTATAAAAAGGTAAAAGCCAAAAAAAAACAGAAAGCATCGTACTAATACAAATACTAACCAGTGTAGGATGTACGGTTTTTAGGTCTTTACAATACAAATTAACGAACAAAAATGTTTTGACCACAAAATTTCTGCACATTCTAAACAGTTCGAATAGTTCAGACATATTATGGTCATTGACCGCAAAGATTTTTGGTTTTAAGCCAAACGCAATGTGTTGGAGTAAAATAATTGTATTAAAAGTTTTCCCTTAAAATTCGAAATACACTATAAATTACAAAAAGTGGTTTTTCTTTTATTTATAATTTTCAAGGCAAGCATGCGTATATATATAACTTTATTTCTACATACAATTTTCACCAACATGTCTCAATATAAATGGTATTTTTAATTTACAGTAAATGAATAAACAAATATAGTCATGCAATTTCAAAAATAATTAATAGGTATTATTATTAATGTATATATATATATATATATTATATATGTTACGCCGAATTTATGAAATCAGCAACGTTGTCGCCGAATACGCAACTCAAAGTGCATAATACTGCCGATTGCGTGAACTCGGCAAGAGCTTTCTTAAAAAAATTATAAAACATAATTTAATTTAAATAAATGTATAAAACGCTGGAAATATAATAAAATCAAATTGTAATAATAAATATTATACGTATATAAAAAATAATAAAAGGCAAAACTTCTTAAAAAAAATATAAACATAATTTAAATAAAATATGCGTATAACACCGGAAATATAATAAAATAATAAATACATTTTAATGTGTAAAAAAAGTGAATAAAAAAAAATTGTATTATATTTAAACATTTTAAATTGTATTGCCTGGGTGGTACGCCGAATTACACATTATATTATTTTTTTTACATAATATGCACTTTTTAGATGTGCAATTCGTACGGAAAGTACAACGTTGATAGACTTGTCCGGTCCCAACTGACCCTAATCTAACAAGTTCCCGTAATGAATATTCATTTTTAATCATTCACGCGTACAATTATTGTTTATTTATAATCCACTATTTGAAATTATGTCAATAATATATTAACGAATTAATGCAATCGGCAGAAAAAATTCAGTTTATTTTATGAAATCGGCAAACAAAATTTGCCGATTACGTGAATTTGGTAGTCAAATTGCCAATTTCACGTATATTCGGTGACAACGTTACTGATTTCATGAAATCGGCGAGTTTTCTGCCAGTTCCATGAATTCGGCGTAACATATATTATATAATATAAATTTCAATATGATAAATATTATGAGTTACATTTTTATTTTAATAAAATATCAATGTAGGTATATAAAGTATAGTACTTTGTAATAAGTGTTTGAAAGGATTAATTCACCAAAACATCTATAAAGTATTTTATACACTTAACTAAATTATTAAATAAATAGGTGCTTACTTTTTTCAGGTTTCTTCAACAATTCTCAATTTATATTTCAATTAAATACTAGCTTAATCTGAATACGAACAATCTGAAAAATTAAATCAAACAAAATATTAGTAATACGAGTATAATAGATGTATTAAAAATAAATGTATAATATTTTGAGTATAATAATTTATGGAAATACCTATATAAGGGAAACGGTATATTTCATATGTGGGATTGTCGTTGTTAAGAGAAAAAAGTATAATTCATGAGGTTTAGAATTTAATACCATATAATATAAGTAAAATTCTTATTTCTCGAAAGAAAAATAAATTAAACTATGTTATATTACTATATATACATTACATTTAACAATCATTAATTGAAAATACAAATAATAAATATAAAACAAGTTAAAATCAATATTTTAAAAATCAAACCCAAATTATAAAAATGCAATGTAATATCAAAATACAATATTTAATTTATAAAATAAGATTACAAACATAAATTGAAAAATTAAATAAAAATTGTTTATATTAAAATATTAAAAATAATTTTTAATGATATTTATTATTTGGAGAAACGCGTAACTTAAAATATATTATACATTTTAATCGTGAGTTGAACCATATATTTTTTCCACAAAAATAACAATAGAGCAAAAACATATTCTTTATTAGGGATCATTAGTAAATTAATTTTTGCTTATTCAACAAATATGGTAGAAAAAGTGGTAAGTAGTAAGCAAAGAATACAAACCATTGAGGTAATTGTAATTAATAAAGTTACAATAAATGGTATTTATATAGGTATATTATTTTTCATTTTTAATATAGTAAAACCAATCCGTGTGCTTATTTTTACTAATAATTTTCCTTTACAAAAAAAAAGTAATACATAATAAATGTATACCTAAATAAAGAATATATTCACTAACTTAAGCTTAATCTTGTGTTTGGGATGAAGAGTTTTTATCAAATAAATTACATATTATTATAAAAAAAAAAGCAGAGAACAAGTGTAACAGTAAAAAATAATTATCAATGACTGATTTATCCTATTTATATTTATTAATAACATTTGTATTATTGTTTAGATAATATATAGTAAATACAATATTACTTTAACGTCGTATATTATGGTTTATAACTAAGATATTTATATTACTGGAAAAAAATCCACGTATAAACTATATTTGAATGTTTTCTAAATATCGTGTACCATTTAGATTTAATGCCTGGATCACGGGTAGAGAAATATGTGAGGTCATGAAATGACCAAGATTAAAAACCTGGAGATATTGTACCCTCACAATATCATTGAAATAAGATACTACAATCATGTGAATGCTTCTGTATGATCACGGTTAGTATATATTGGTGAGATGATGCGTATTCAGGAAGATAAGGAGTAAAAGACTAAAAAAGTGATTTCTATTGGGGTATAAAAAAGTATCATATTATAAAAGGTTATAGTATCATTATTTTAAATTAAAAAATGTGACGACTTGGCATCGTTTCTAAAATTATCTCTTTTTAACTATGTAAATAATATAACTAAATTCAAAAGTGGTAAATCATTTAAAATATCTTCCAAAAAACTTACCATGGATACATTTTATTACAGTCTATAGATAGTTTATACAACTGTATATACATAAGTATAGTTAGCGTTTTTTATTTGAGGATATTGAGTTTCACTAAAATTATTTTTTCATACACTGGGTAATGACTTTTTTTTTTAATAAATATCTTAACATGCTTATTTATGGTACATATTATATTAGGTTTATTTTCACTGAGCCCCCTCTCATACAATAGTTATGTCTTATGTAACTGTAATATCGCCTTTGATAAATTTTAGTATCCTACATTTAAAATGTGAAATTTAACGTTTTGCCAAGCATATAAGTGTATCTGTTTAAACTTTAAATACCTAATATAATTAAACTAGAAATGAATTAATAAAACATTTAACAAATCTTCTCAAAAAACTTTATATTATTATAAATGTATACAATAATAAAAATGCATAATATGTAAAACTAAAATCGAAGAAATACATTTAAAATAGTTATAACATTTTATTAAGTTAATATAGTTTAAAGATAATGTACCAAAAAAATGGTGTATTACGCAATTATATAAAAAATACTATAATAATTAAATACACTTCAAACAAATCGAAATATTTCTGAAATGATCCTTATGTATTTATTATGACCGATGTCAAAATCAACAATTTGCCTTAACGCCCTAAGCCAATCCATTTAGTCTGATTAATATTGTTACAGAAAGTAAAACAGTTTTAACTTTATATAAATATGTATCAATATTATGAAATAGATAATATTTTATAAAAAATAAATTATAGTTAATAATTTAACTGTAAATAGCGCAAAAAAAAACTAATAAAAATTCATATCTGTAAATATAATTAATGTGAAATAGTCTGCTATAAATTATATGTTTATTATGAATAAAATATTAAGTATAAAATCAATAGTGAATCAAATTACTTTATATAGACAAACACACACTAAACATCTTAAATCATTTACACTAAGTTTATTCTTACAACTTATACCAAAATGCATTTTGATTATTGTATAAAGGAACCTATCTATTTTAAACATTCGTCTTATCAAAGGAAAACTCTTGTTCTACTACGAAACCAACATAGCTCTTCAAACTTCAGTTTAAACTCCATTTTAGCCTCTACTTAAGTAATTGGCGCATAACTGTATTAAAGCTATACATATCTTTACTATATTCAATGTAAAACAAAACAATGAATACAGCGCGCGCGCTTCAGGTGTATACACAACACACACACACACACAACTACAGACCTGCTACAAGTGCCCATCACCCGATCACCGTCCCGTCGGCCGTCACTTTAATACTATTATTCCCGCTACCTACCTACCCGCACGACGTTTAGTTTATTATTATTCGTTTGTTTGTTTTTGTTTATCGTATTATTATGATTTTTTTTTTTTGCGTCCTTCGCCATATTATGATAATATTATTAGCGGTCCTATTGTTATTTACATGTCGTCCATAGCTATTTAGTTTTGGTGTCACTATAACATGCCACTGGTATATTCAGTATAGGCACAGGATTCTGTTACATGGCCCAGCCACACGGGGTTTAATTGTGCGGGCTTATACATCCCTTGTGCGCGAGGGATACTCTCGTCCTTACGATGCACGATAGTACGATACTATACAGAAGTTATTGTATATTAGACATCTAAATTACGTCAATACTCATTAGTGCAGAAATATTTATAATTGTTTGATTTGACCGCGAAGTTTTTTAATACAAATAATTAAAACTGGCTCGGTTACTAGTATAGTAACACTAGTAACTTACTACTATACTTTAAAACTTAGCCACTACAATTAACAATTTTACAATATAAGTTTTCAAGTCAATATGACTATTCACATCCCTGTTGTATATTTTTATAGTATTACCATAGGCTATCGTCCATAGCACTATTTAGATACATCATATTTTTGTCTATTCATAATATTAGTATAGCCAGTGGCACAATTCAATAAAAAAAAAAAGCGGGTAAGTGAGTATCGCTCTGCTGTACATTAGGGGGTGGGATGGACCTCGGACTAGGGAAGGTTAAATTTGAATGCAATGATAGGTATCATTGTATACGAAAAACGATTCTGAACGGAGATGATTTGTCAGTCTAAGATATATTAATATATTATATTAAAATATTGTCATATATTCTATTTTGAAACAAATTCAAACATTTAAGTAAAAGTTTCAAGATCTTACGTTTAGTAATTTTTTAAAAATAACAAAAATCGAAAATTATTTATTAGTAAAACGTTATTTTACACGTGTATTTTTGATTTCAAATTAAAATTAAAACTTTAAACACTCGTAAAATTTTTTAAATTGAATAATCCTCAAACTTTTTTATAATTATTCTAAGCTTAACTTATGTACAGCATAGTATTAAATTTTCAATTCTTAGCTTTTGATAGTAAAATATTTATAAATTTTTAACTACCAAATAGTGAAAATATTCATGATTTTGACGAATTTTTGTCAATATTTGAACTTCAAATGCTAATAAAAAAAAATTGTGCCTATGTATTTTTATAATTTTTGAATGAGAGTTAGAACAAGTTATGTGGACCCTTCTATTAAATTTTCAAGTAATTTGTCCCAGCTAATTTTTTTTTATCAACATTTATAAAAAAAAAATTAAAAAAAATTGAAAATTTCAATTGTCTATAAATAGCTCAAAAAAAGTCAAAATGTTTTGAAAATAAAATCACGTAAAGGTAATGGCAATCTAAATAACAGGAAAAATTTTCAAGTATTTACGACTTATACTGTTTGAATAACAACAAATATCAAAAATCGTTTGAGGCTAAACCGTTATTTAACGCGGTATTGTAAAAATTTAAATTTCAAACACTCATAAAAATTTTTTGTCTGAATCCGGTTGAGTTTTTTTTACAGATAATTGAAGAAAAATGTATGGAGAACCTTGTATCAAATTTTCAAAACTTAGTTATAAAAGAAAAAAATTTTACGAATTTTCAACCACAAAATTACTTGCCAATTTTCGCAATTATGACGTATTTCGTATAAATTCGAACTTTAAGCACTTATAAAAAAAAATTGTGACTAACGATTTCGGATTTTTTTTTATCACTTTAAGAACAACTTATAAGAAACCTTGTATTAAATTTTTAAGATTTTCTGGCCGGCCAAAAATTTTTTATCGTTATTTAAAAAAAAAATACTAAAAAAAATTAAAAATTTCAATTGTCTATAAATAGCTCGAAAAAAGTCAAAATTCTTTGAAAATTTACCTATGTATGGAGAACGCTAATATAAACATTTGGTGAAAGTTTCAAGTATTTTCATCTATTAGTTTTTGAGTTATAGCAAAATAAAAAATTCGATTTTGTCGAAAACTGGTTGTGCGTAAAAAATCCCGTTTTTTCCGTCATTTTTTTTATGTTTTTCCCGACTCATTTAAAAAATATTGAAAAATTTTAACTTTTGACCCCCCAAAGTACCAACTAGATCCGATTTCCTTTTCAAAGAGGGGCTGAAGTCCAAAATCGAAGCATTTTTACTGCTCCAAATGTTGTCGTCAGACACAAAAATAAAAAAAAAAAATAAAAAAAAAAAAAAAAAAAAAAAAAACACACATCATTGTAAAATCAATACATTCATCACTCCGTTCAGAATCTAAAATTGAATATTTCAAATGCCTATAAATTGATTAAAAATGAGTGAAATCTTTTAAAAAAAAAATTATACAAAGAAAATGCCAATATAAACAACTGATAAAATTTTCAAGTTTCAACAACTTATACTTTTTGGATAAAAACAAATAGCAAAATCGTTATCAAATAGTGAAAAATATTCATGATTTTGACGAATTTTTGTCAATATTTGAACTTCAAATGCTAATAAAAAAAAATTGTGCCTATGTATTTTTATAATTTTTGAATGAGAGTTAGAACAAGTTATGTGGACCCTTCAATTAAATTTTCAAGTAATTTGTCCCAGCTAATTTTTTTTTATCAACATTTATAAAAAAAAAATTAAAAAAAATTGAAAATTTCAACTGTCTATAAATAGCTCAAAAAAAGTCAAAATGTTTTGAAAATCAAATCACGTAAAGAAAATGGCAATCTAAATAACTGGTAAAATTTTCAAGTATTTACGACTTATACTGTTTGAATAACAACAAATATCAAAAATCGTTTGAGGCTAAACCGTTATTTAACGCGGTTTTGTAAAAATTTAAATTTCAAACACTCATAAAAATTTTTTGTCTTAGTCTGGTAGAGTTTTTTTTACAGATAATTGAAGAAAAATGTATGGAGAACCTTGTATCAAATTTTCAAAACTTAGTTATAAAAGAAAAAAATTTTACGAATTTTCAACCACAAAATTACTTGCCAATTTTCGCAATTTTGACATATTTCGTATAAATTCGAACTTTAAGCACTTATAAAAAAAAATTGTGACTAACGATTTCGGATTTTTTTTTATCACTTTAAGAACAACTTATAAGAAACCTTGTATTAAATTTTCAAAATTTTCTGGCCGGCCAAAAAATTTTTATCGTTATTTAAAAAAAAAATACTAAAAAAAATTAAAAATTTCAATTGTCTATAAATAGCTCGAAAAAAGTCAAAATTCTTTGAAAATTTACCTATGTATGGAGAACGCTAATATAAACATTTGGTGAAAGTTTCAAGTATTTTCATCTATTAGTTTTTGAGTTATAGCAAAATAAAAAATTCGATTTTGTCGAAAACTGGTTGTGCGTAAAAAATCCCGTTTTTCCGTCATTTTTTTTATGTTTTTCCCGACTCATTTAAAAAATATTGAAAAATTTTAACTTTTGACCCCCCAAAGTACCAACTAGATCCGATTTCCTTTTCAAAGAGGGGCTGAAGTCCAAAATCGAAGCATTTTTACTGCTCCAAATGTTGTCGTCAGACACAAAAATAAAAAAAAAAATAAAAAAAAAAAAAAAAAAAAAAAAAAAAAAAACACACATCATTGTAAAATCAATACATTCATCACTCCGTTCAGAATCTAATATTTTTCTCTAGTATAACGCATATTATTATAATATGTATAATATTATTATATAGGTAATAATGAAATAATTGCCTCTATTCCATATAACCCACATAGTACTATTTTAAAATTTCTAAAAAAAAAAAATGTTTTTTCTATACATTTAATTATCTAGGTAGATTTACTCTTTTTTATAATTTTTCATTCTTTCAACTTCAGAAATTTATAATATTATTGAAAAATGTAAAGGACAAAAAGTAAAAAAAAAAAAACGTAAATGATTGAGAAGTAATTCTGTGTCATATAAATAATATATAATAATTAACTTTAAAATATTTTAGCTGAGAAAGAAATAGTAATACAATAAACAAATTTAGTATAGTTGAACACTAAAAAGGAAGTAAACAGTTTTAGTACATTAAATCTGCTGAGCTGAAAGAGAGAATTCAAGTTTTCAAAATTGCACTTGCTTGTGTGAGTAAATAACACAGTTTGGTTTCACACTACTATGACATTTTAAACAAACAAAGGAACAAAACACGACTAAATGCGCTCGGCGCAAATAGCTACTGTAAGTAGTACCTATTGTTCTCTATGTACTTAAATTAAAACAAGATAACACACACTACACATATAAAATAATGTAAGTACATCTTTAGAATGTTATAGACTAAGTTTTGATAGTAACAACTTTCTAAAAGAGATTAACGATATGTTCCTATATATTAATGATCAAAAATAAAATTTCATATGAACATGTGTGTTAGATGTAATGAAAAAGGAAACATTTCATATTTTTAAAACGATTTGAAAAATTGTAGGTTAAAAGTAATTTAATTAAACATCTACATAAAAGGAAATTAGTACCTAATAAATTATTTTACACTAGTCATTTAGTTATTAAAAAAATAATACTGTGTTACAGACAAATTAAAAGATTTATGTGAGCTTTAAATGTTAATTCAAAGAACATGTACAAAGTTTGATTTCAATTTCACGTAGTTCGAATCATAAAGTACATTATAGTACGAAATGAAATGGAATACAAAATAATAATTATACAGTATAAATTATTTATGTCGAGAATACATCGAGATAAAAAGTATAAATTTATTTATTATTGCAGTTTCACAATAATGATAAGTTATATAATTAATAGTAATAACAATATTATAATAATGTTAAAAATAATACGATCATATACATTCTACTGTTACACTGTAAACAGCTTAAGAAGACGTTTAATTTGCAAATTATAAAACTTATTTTATTATTCAAATTAGGTGCTAAGTATAACATATAATAGTTAATATTTATATAGTAGGCTCAGTAGTTATTTATTTATTTGTTATACACCATAAGGGATTTGCTTAATTAAAATAATTTAAATTAGGAGATTTAATTACATCGTAGTACAAGGAAAGAATAATAAAAAAAAAATATTTGAAATATTATAAATGATGGTATGAAAAGGAATAGATAAAAATATATTGTGTAAGAATAAAAGACAGTGGTACAAAAGTTGACAGTCCGTAGAAATTCAAGAGCACCAATCAAGAACTTCTATCAATTAATTTACGCATAACAATCAAGTGTGCTTGATCCCACTTATCCGCTAACGTAATCATGTTGAGCTTTTGAAGCATCGGCGAATAGTTATGTGGAGGACAATCAATGTATAGAATATAAAGCTGTATATTGTAAGAATTTCCGCTGCACAGGCTCGACTTTGTACTGTGCCACTAATCGTACTAAGACTCTATATACTACCACCAGGCTATATTCTAAGTGAGAACGCACAAACCATCAGTAAAGAGCTTTAATAAATACATACAATTTCTCATCTTGAATTAGTACATTAGTCTCGCTCTTTTACCTAACTATTAGCCGTGATAATATACAAATCCAAATCATGTCAAATTTTTAGAAAATATAGTGAACAAAAACGGTTTATATTAATCAAGAATACAAAAATTTATAGAAACCTATTTTGGCCAATGAAACAATTAGCAACAAAATATGACTGGAAATATTATACTGGGAAAATTTGAATGGAATAAAAACTGATAGGATATATTATATACCTAATTCTTGGTTCAATTAATTAATCTTCAATAAAACGTTTTAAATTGCATTCGAAAGTTTTCTGAAAAATATTTATATTACATTGATGGTTTATTAAATTTGAAAAAAAAACCCATTTTGATGAAATTTAAACTTCAAACAAATATAAAAAATTATTTTAACAATTTTCCTATTTTAGTACCTAAAAACATTTTTAGTAATTTGCAAGATATTTTATGTTTTAGGTATTATTATACGTATTTTAAAAATAATATTATGAAAACGCTAATATAATTATAAAAATGTCTTGTAGTTGCAGTTATAAGTATATAAAAAAGAACTAATTTTTCAAAAACGTATGTTTAGTAGATATTCTCGTTATTTATTATTTTTCGCTTTTATTCAAAAAAAAATAATCATGAATTTTCTACATTAGACCAACCAAGTTTGAGAACGATTTACCTGTATTTTATTTCCTACTAGAAACCACATTTAATTTTTAAGATTGGAGCATTTTTTTTTTCTATAAATTTCCATATCACTATGAAAAATAAACTTATCTTTATAAAACTAATTTATTCATTGTGTACTCAGTACATAGTACTAAAGTAGTTTAATTTACTTAATTTAATCATTTTTGGATAAGAATCAAATAACTACCTTTATGATACAGCATAGTAAGTTTCTCTTGTTTATATTTTATATATGGTGATTCTTTTATCATTATACACTCATTATTTCATCAAGTATTGATTTATTTTAATTTTTTTTTTTCAAAATATTTTGTTACACGCTTTTCTCAAATTGTATGACATTTTTATTTTTTCACCCTTTTTATTTAATATTGAACAACTATCAAATTTTGATTTTAAAATATAAATCTATATTTAAAATGTACTAAATTTATAGGGTAGCCAGTTGAAACGTCGACAATGAAAATTTCGACAAGTTAAAACGTCGGTTTTCGGTTTTTATAATACGGTATAAATTGGTTCTTATTTCATATTATATAATAAACTCCCTATCGACTATCCACGCAGTGATGAAATTTGTACCTGTACTTGCCAAGGCCTTACTGCTATAATAGCCTGTAGGACAAACACCTAAAATCCTCGAACCACCCAACTTTGAGCAGCTATTTATACTCGTTAACGGTTAAATGAAAAATAATAATTTTAACGTTAAAATGCATAAAAATATAAATAGCCCAATATTTTATAACATTTTAAATATAGGTTGTAATTTAAAAATCAAAAGTTGATAGTGATTTATTATTAAGTATAAGAATGGAAAAAATAAAAATGTTATATAGTTTTAGTAGAAAAACATAAAACTAACAATTTTGAAAAAAAAAAAATTGAAAAAAGTCAGCACTTTTTGAAATAATGAGTGTTTAATGATAAAAGACTCAGCATGTATTTATCTATTATAACAGTCTGAAAATCATTTATGCAAATAATTTCAAAGGAATTTGATACTATCTGTCTGTCTTTGTCTAATTTAACCGGATTGATCTGTTAAAGCGGTAATAATCCTAAAAACATGTTTTAATTTTTCGTTAAGTCTTCTTGAGATGGGATTTTCCGTAATTTTGATTATATCACCTTGGATTCTATACAAATAATTTATTTAAGAAAATTAAAAAGCGGGTAAGTGGGTATCGCTCTGCTGTATTTTAGGGGGTGGGGTGGACCTCAGACTATGGTAGGTTAAATTTGAATGCAATGATAGGTATCATTGTATACGAAAAACGATTCTGAACAAAGATGATTTGTCAGTTTAGGATATATTATATTTAAATATTTTCATATATTCTATTTTGAAAATAATAGTATAGTTTTTATATGTTACTATAGTTACTTTACCTCTGTTTATTAATAAAAAAAGTATTGAGCAACATACGCATAATGAGAGTATGAAATTTAATTTAAATGTTGAAATATTTCGTATAAATTCGAACTTTAAGCACTTATAAAAAAAAATTGTGACTAACGATTTCGGATTTTTTTTTATCACTTTAAAAACAACTTATAAGAAACCTTTTATTAAATTTTCAAGATTTTCTGGCCACCCAAAAAATTTTATCGGCATTTGAAGAAAAAAAACGTAGAAAAGTCGAAAATTTCAATTGTCTATAAGTAGCTTAAAAATGGTCAAAATATTTTGAAAATTTAACTATAAAGAGATAACCATAATATAAAAATTTGGTGAAAATTTCAAGTATTTACAATGATTGGTTTTTGAGTTAGGTACAGCAAAATCAAAAAATCGATTTTGTCGAAAAGTGGTTTTTCGTAAAATTGCCATTTTTCTGTCACTTTTTTTTTGTTTTTCTCGACTTGTTTGAAAACTATTTGAAAATTTTACTTTTGACCCCCCCCCAAAGTACCAACTAGATGAATTTTCCTATTCAATGAGGGGCTGAAGTAAAAAATCGGAGCATTATTACTGTTCCAAATGTTGTCGTCAGAAACAAAAAAAAAAAAACACACATCATAGTAAAATCAATACATTCTTCACTTCGTTCAAAATCTAAAATTATCATTTTTTAATTTTTATAGAATTTTTAATCAAAAATGTGAAAATTCAATCTCAAGTATTATACTTAACTAAAAATTTAAGTGTTCAGTAATAGAATCACTAAACTTCATTACATCAATTAATACATTTGAAAAACAAAAAAATATAAATTTCTACATTTAACGTGTGTTAAAGACAGAAAAAGTCGGTTTGACTCCTGCTTAATCATAATATATATATTATATATTAATATTATAATAAAGAAAATATTATGTTAGATACTTTTTAGTTTTTTAATATAGTTAACACGGTGTTTCTTATTAATTTAGGTACTTAGTTAATTATCCATATAATAATAGTATTGATATATTTAATGTAAATAAATAATTGTATCAATTTTTTTACTATTCCAAAGGTTAAAATAAAAAATATGAAAATAATTTAAGTTTTTTTTGAATTGGTGCTAATCAGTAATCTCTATTCAGTTTTAAAATTATATATGTGTCTTGTTCATTTATTTACCGTAAAAATAAATCATAATAATTGAATATTCAAGCATAAAAAATGCTGAATTAAAAATGAATTAGCATTTATACAAAATGCAATATAATAATAAATCGATAGTTAAATGTACACTAAATAAATGTATTTAATTTATGAAGTATTTTACGAAAAATATACAAACAAATAATACAAATTAAACAAATAAACTAATGTAAAATATTATGGTATTGTGAATAAACGTTTAATAGATTATTAAGTTATGGGATCAATAGAATCATATGATTTTATTTTTTATTGTTTCTATAGTACCAAATTTTTGTTTAAGTTTGCAAACAATATAACTAATGAACTGAAAAATAAAATAAAATGATTTACATGGTCTTTCGAATAATGTTCTATGTATTCCTATGTTGTATAAAAATCTATTAATAATTAATTAATTAATATATATATATTTATGCAATTATAAAGAACTTTGAATAGGAAATGTTGAGATTATTTTTAAAATTATTATTTTAATTTCAATATATTAAAAAAATAAATTTATTAATTTAAAATTAAAATGTTTTAATTAAAACATAGCAATAAATACTATAGACCACTGGACTTGTAAGTTTTTATATTATAATAATTTTAATAGATTTTATTTTAAATTAAAATTTGAAAATATATTTTTTACCTAAGTATTTATATATACTTTCAAATAATAATAATTTGTATACCTATTCATATTAGCTTTTATTTTAGGAAAGTTTTAAGCATCTTATTATTTACTATCATTCGATTTTGAATTTAAAATATACACTTGATTATTTTCACGTAGCTTCCTAATTTGTATCCTAATTTACAGACTACTAAAAAAAGGTGTTTAGGTTTGACTAGTTTTAAAACAATAATTATTTTCGATGAGTAAATAACTATCAAATAAAGGATCGGGTCTAAATGAGCAGTTAGGGACTTCCGAAATTCCGTATGATTAGAGCGCTGCACTTTTCTTAATACATATATATAAATATCAGTAGTCATCTTACTTTGGGTACATGAGCCGAATACCATATCCACTTCAATGGTTCAGAGAAGTTATTATCCTTTTGACCGTATAAACTATCGAGGCTGAGGCTCTGACAATGGATTAATAATATTAACAAATATATTTTTTTTACATCTAATAATATTTTAACTAATAAATAAAATATATACTTATTATGGTTTGTTTTTATTATTACAAGTAAGTATTATAGTATGTTTAGACATCATTTAAAAATTGATACAGTTCTAGGTTATAGTAATTTGTTATCAAATATTTAATACCGACTTATATCTATAGTTTTTCTACAACCACCAGTATACATGCTACAGAAAACAGCTCAATACCACACGTGCCCAACTATAATAATAAAAGAAATTCATAGAAAGGTCGGTGCGACCATAGTACCTGCGGGACCACACTGGACCAGTTGAGAATTGTCTATTTATCGTAATTTGATTCACCGAATAATAAGTTACGTATGAATCATATGATGTGAATTATTATTCTGAACATGAAACATTACACACGCACTACACACTATGTTATAAATATAATTGATTTTACTCTTTCATATTTAATGTATTAGGACTTCTATGTTTAACCTGCGTTACAAATTAAAATATATGCACTAATGCACCTAGACCTAACTATTAAACATAGAGATTTATTTATTAACCAATATTTGTATCACATTCGTCTATCCACTACTGAGTGCAGGATATTGATCTATAGGTACTCCTGTTTTCAATACAAATAATTACAGTTAGTCATAAAAGTAAAAACTAATGTTTTTTTTTTTTTAATTATATTTAATGAAATTATGCCTCTGGTTAGGCTGGTTCCGAAATTATTATTATTTTATTGGTATGTTAATTTAAATTCTTAACAGAATCAAAATGTATAGGTTTTATATTATTATAAAAACTATTAGAATTCTATAATTTTGACTCAACAAAGTATTAACCGTACCAAATTCATCATCAGTAACTACTAGCAATGTACAAAAATATGGTATTTTTTCCGAAAAATATTTCAAACTCAACAAATAAAAATAAGTTTGTTCTCCATCGAGAATTTTGCACACAATCTCAAAACGTGGAACATGTGAATCAGTCTATATAATACACATATTGTCTATTTGTATGTATTTATGACAAAAACTTGTGTTTAAATTTAAAATATAATAAAAATCAGAATTTTGTTTTAAATTTTAAATAATTTTATGTTTATTTTGATTAAGTTACAAACATGTAATAATAAGTACGTTTTACATATACTAAAATTAGTTTTAGAATATTTTTTAATATTAACTAAAAGTGCTCTTAGTTAATTGAATAAATCAATGATTGTTTATACGTAAAAAAATGAATTAATCTCTTAATTTTGTTTCAATCTTTGACTTTAATATATATATAATATATTTGAACTTGCATAAGTCGAACATCATAGTAACAAATGTTTTTCGATTAAAACTTCCATTTTAACAATACACAAAACCACGCCCAATTTAAAATGTCGATTGTCGTTTTTCCATTTCGAGAGATTATATTTTATTATCTATAAGAAATACTCGATATCACGTCTTGTAGATTTCAATGCAAACGATGTATTTTAACGTTTCTCCCGGGCACTACTATTAGACATTTTGTTTAAAATATTTTATTTCCAGATATATGTTTTCATTCTTGCAAAGACATCACGCTTTTGGATATTGAACCAAAGTTCTAATCCATGATGAATTATTTTGTTCTAGTATTGAGCCAGTAGGAAAAAGAAAAATAAAGTCTCCAATATTATTTTACGCCATATTGATTTCAAATTTATAGAAGCTATCAAAAAATATTAATGAAATAGTGATTAATAATTGAAAATTACAATTAAACTTAAGCTAAGCACCGATGTAATTACCTAGTTGCCAACTACTATTACAAAATGCATACACCGAATTTACTTTCATGAAATATATAAGTATCTATGTCATGCTGTACTTTTAATACTGATCGTTATTATTATAAAATTAACTAGATCGTCATAAACATTAATTAATGATAAATGTAAACTCGACAAGATTTATGAGATTAAAAATAATAATTATTACGAAATGATAATATCTATGAGTGTATTAATTATAAAACACATATTACCTATTATATATAATAAATAAACACAATATGATACATTTTTAAAATTCTGAATTCATTATTTTGAAAATATTTTTTCTTGGAGTTTAATGACGTTATTTCCAAATATTTTTGAACAAATATACTTATATTATATATGATTTAATTTTTATCTTTATTATTATTAATTTTTTTTTTTTTAATGAAAATACATATTTTTAATTTAATACTCCGTAATGGAATATTTTAATTTTAAAATTTAAAATTTCAATTTCAATAGATACGTTTTCTTTACGTTCAATTTCAATAGAAATCTTTTACTAGGGGTTAATTAGTTATAAGAATCAATAATACAAGTAAAGTGGCACATGGGAAAACCATAAAACGTTGATACATTCTTTTAAAATTTAAAAACCTATAAGTTATAACTAATTAACTAATCGTTTAAAAATAAATTCGTATATATCGAAGTTCTCTGAATACATTGATTTGGAATATAAAATTTAAAAATAAATGTTTTCATCAAAAAAGTAAGTATTTGAACAGAATTTAGAAGTATTGTATTTTTTTTAAAAGATATTGTTTTTAATAATATAAAATAATTAAAAAATAATTAATATAGACGCTAAATCTAATCACCTTAAATGTATTAGTATTTTAAGTATTTACAATATTATTAGTACAATTTAACAACAACACATTCAAATAATTAACTACTATCCGACAATAAATACCTACAAAAATATCATTTTTAAACTAGCTAAAATTGTTTGATTTCAAACAATCCAATGATTGTTATTTAATTTCCAAACAAATCCATGATTTCAATCATACCTGATATATAGGTACCTATATATTAATATAATAACCTTATTAATATTAAATACTAAATTGAAAATGCTATAAATTATTTCAAAAAATGTACACATGAATTTAAACTAAGATAGTTGTAAAAAAAATCTTTTAGTAACATCAAAGTAATGTTTATACGTTATAATAAACAAAAACAATTATTCATTGTTAGATTTATTTTCTATTAGCAAAAATAAACGTCATTCCAAATGTGAATAAAAAATACATTAAAAAGATAAAACTGATAAGTATTGAATAATAACCCAGTGAATAAAAAATGATAAATTATAACGATTACCGTTACTGCATCAATAGTTTACAGAAGATAATATAAAATTTATTAGGTAATATTTTACATAAAAGAAACCATTTTTTTCCATAAAAGAAAAATCCTCAAGTGCCATGATTTAACCTCTTTGAGATATATGTGTACGAGTATACAGCCTATGAAGATTTTGACACTCGTGTTAATGTATGTTAATATTATATTATCATATCTAAATTTAAATTTAAATTCAGAGTAAAACAAATTATTTTTGGTTTTAAAACACATATTTTTTATGAAAACAAATTCCAAAATTTAAGTATAGTCAATTTATCTTTTTTTAAAACCTTTCAAACTACGAGTGTGAAAACAATAAGAGACTAAAATATCAATAATTATTTATTGTATACATATTTCCTGCAATTTGAACACACATAATTTTGATAGCCACACGCTACAAAAGAGAAAATACCATCAGTAACAATTTATTCAATTTATAAATACTATTTAATATACAAAAATATAATAACTGTAGAATTTTAAACTGCTAATGTCATAAATTCTTAGTATATTTTAAAACAAATATACTTATAAATAATAAGTTAAATCAAAATTAACTTAAAAATTTTTCTAGAAAATTTTACACCGACTAGTGAAATATTTAGATATAATGATTAAAACATAATAAAATATAAAAATTTGATACGAGAACACAATTTATTATAAATATGAAAATATGTTTACAAAATACACATACAACTTAAAACAAATACTTGCAAATTATATTGAGTCATAATTCAGCGCAAATTGTTATATTATCAATACTCCTAATATCAAAAAAAAAACATTTTTAAACTATTAAAAAGCATATCTTCCTACTCTAACTAGAAAAGCAATAAATACTAATATCGGTTGTTATTATATTATAATTAACTATATAAATTAATACATATTTTTGATAGTTTAAGGACTGATTATAGAATATCATATCGAAAATAATTTAAAACACATATAAATAAGACAATTATTTGAAAAAATTATACTGAGTCTATTAAATATTAATATTAAAATTTTGTGAAAATGTAGTCTTTGTGACTCACTTTAAACCACAAAATTAGTTTCTTTTGCTGGACTAGTAGCAGTTTTAGAATGAGATATTTCCATTAATTTGTTTATTATATTTTATTCTGGAAGGCTCAATGTACACACTACACACGATTCGAGACGTTAAGAAAATGTTAGAAACATTATAGTTCACATTATTATTTATTTCAAATCACACAAACACCTGGTGAGGCGTTTGTGAACAGAGACGACACCATTGAAAATTGCTTATTAAAAATTTATAACTTTGTGTTTGTAATTTTATTTTATTTTTATTTTTTTATGGTAAGGATAAAAAGCATATTAACCATTGCCTATTGCTACAATATAATATTATAGACACGTGGATAAATTACATTTTATATTACCGTTTATTTTGCATAATATATTCTTTAGAAGTTATATTCTTTTAATCTAATATCTACTACGCCTAATATTATTATAACCACCTCTTCATTCCAACGTACTATATAAAAATAACTTTTATTTCAAAACCAGTTATTCTAAAACAGGTAACTGAATCGCAATTTTTTTTAAACATTATTCGAGTTGATTAGATTTAAAAATTAACTAAAATAATCAAATCATAAAAATAAAACCGTCAAGTAAATATATTAGTAAAAATATAATTAAATGGTTTGATTCGACTCCAAAATAATTAAAAAAAAGTTTGTTCTGTAAATTAAGAAAATGCTTGAAAATATTTTTTTTTTTAATAAAATATTTATTTATTAAACTATATTACATTATTGTTTCCTGGTTTTCTGCCTAATAATAATATACATATTATTGTTTTAATGGAAAAACTAATTAAATTAAAAAAGATTTTTTAATAAATACGCAGTATTGTGATATTTTTAAATTTCTACCATTATTAATATACTTCGTTTAGTTGTCTAAAAATATGGTTATTTAAGAAAAATAGCAATCCAATTAAAATAAAAATTTCTAGTCAGGCAAATGCAATGATATATATTTCATTTAATAGCCCCTTGTTAATTTATTATAATATATATTCCGCCGATATTCTATACATAGCAGAATGTGGAATTAAATACCTAAATATTTTGATGTAAACGTTATTTTTAAAAGGGATATGGTTTTAATA
Source organism: Schizaphis graminum (assembly GCA_020882235.1). Taxonomy (NCBI): domain Eukaryota; kingdom Metazoa; phylum Arthropoda; class Insecta; order Hemiptera; family Aphididae; genus Schizaphis; species Schizaphis graminum. Next base: position 95,012,791 of record CM037032.1, read on the forward strand.
CTTCAGGATTTTCTAGATTAATTAATTATAAAAAGTTTATAAATCCACTATACGTTTAATCAAATTAAAAAGAGAGCGTAAAAACAACTTTTTAGGATTATTCAAGATCACGCATGGAAATCGTGATTATTCAAATCGTGAATCTCTTATGTATTGAGTGTCTGAAGAATGGCACATATAACATTGGTATTAGGATAAATGGTTACTACTTACTGGTATATTCTAAATTAACTTAAATGTTACCAAAACAAATTATAAATCTTGGACTAATTTAACATAAAAAAAATGTTTATCTCGATAGTATGTTTAATAACTTATAAAAAATGCTGTCGTTGCTGTATATCTACACTCACTCATTAAATTGTTTTTTTATGGTTAGTAGGTATATAATATACATTTTCAGCATTCGATGAAAATCATATACCCAATTAATTAAATTCAACTTTACCAAGTAAAAAATATAATGTTTGAAAATAACTTAATTTTAAAGTAAATATAAATAATTGCCACTTATAGGATATTATAACATATTTCAATCTATTTATTTTTTTTTTTTTTTATATAAAAAAAAACAGTTTTTAAATGAAATACGTTTTTTATTCTCTAACTAATTTATAACATAACAATTTTTAAAATATATATATTGTTTTTATTTTGAAAACATATATGTATCTATATTATATTAGGTATATTATGTATATTATAATTTCTAGAAATATTTTGTAAATAAGTGGAAACTAAAGTAACGCGATAATATGATCATATAAAATATTTTGTGTAGGTACCAACATATATTAATATAAAATTTATCGATTTATTAATATATAACACCAAACATTGTTAATAATGAATAGGAACACAATTCATGCAAATTATCTTCATTTTTCAAATCATAAATCCTTACAAGGTACGTTATTATAATAACTTCAGTTTGTATATAAATGATCTACAATGACAATATATGTATCATTTTTATTATAGATATGAAAATAGTGATCTAAAAAAAATCATTAATATGATATTACGTAATACATGAAAGGGAAATGCCCTCCCATTTGTTGGATACCTAACCGTTTGTATAAAATATTCATGACATTTTTTTAAAATTACCAAGTTAAATTATTAGATTATATTACAATATGATATTAAATTACGCAACTAAATTGTTTACTATTTTCATACTATATAGGACTAAAACTAATCAAATATTAACAACAAATATGATTACTAGTATTGATAATATTAAATACAAAGATTAATATATACATTTATAAAGTTTGTATTATAGCCATATTGTTGATTATCAATTGATCAAATAAACTATAACGTATACGAGTGTAAAAGCCCAATAATTGGGAAAAATTATTTTGCTAATGCACCCTATTATTATAGTATATTTTATTTATAAGTGTTGGATTCATTATGCAATATTGCAATCATATATGCTTTATACTGGAATTTTTTTTTCTATTACTTATCAAATATTTGTTGATACAAATTTCATAAAAAATAAATTGATTTTTTTTTTTTTACTTAATTTTTAAAAACTTCTATAATAATATAATTTGTACACAATATAATAATAAATGTAAATATTTATTTGTATAATAAAATACTATTAATAATTAAATGTATGTATATCATTATATACGAGGTGAATCTTTTATTATAGCGAAAAAATATAGTTATCTAAAATCTTACAACCTACAATAACAAATCCATTTTAACATTCAATCCTAATTGGTATTAATGGCATTAAAACAAGTTTTAGTATAGCTCTATATGGTAATTTGAGTATTTTAAAATACAAATTTTATTGACATGACACACTTTAGTTTAGATCATGGTATATGCATGTAAAGTAAGTAAATTTTTAACAAAACATGATTTCGATAGTAGAATAATAAAATAAACCTATGGATACTAGTAGCTTATAACTAATAAGTATAATAATTATTATTATTATATTAATTATGAAAACAAAATAATACATTTTAAATCTATTGTAGTTAAATGTAATAAAACTTTTTTTTTAGAAAAATCAATTTATTTAAAATAATTTACATAATTTTAAGTACTATTTCAATATTTTCAATGAGTAATTATTATATAGCTTATTGGTTTATAATATTAGATAATAATTATAACATCTAATAAACTCGAAGAATAAAACAAAATAAAGATTACATTTTTAACTTCATTATGGTAAAATTGTATGATAATATCAATCTGTACAAATAAACTAAGAAATGATATAATTTTTAGCTTATAGACATTTTTTTATTATGACTTGTAAAAATATCTCAAACACTTAGTTTTGCCTATGAATACCTAAGTATCTACTGGAAAGTCTGGAACAAATAGTATATTTCTGATATTCTTAGTTTCAAACTATACTTTAGTATCTAAGTGTACTTAATACTTGCTTTATAATAAACACATTTTAAATAATTATAACTTTATATAAAATGTCAAGTACACATTAAAATGTTAAAATTTTACGTAATCTATAATGACTGTATTAAAATGTGCAACAGAAATAAAAATAGATTTAATATAGATAATAATCGATTAGGTATCCATTTTTACTTATATGCATCACAATTTAAATTTTGTCTTAATACTAAATACTATAAAGAAGAAAGTAGAGGAGATACGTATTATGATGTTCAGTTTTATAATCAAGAGACGCACTATATATTTAATACTGAGAAATGATATGCAAATAACTATACAAATAAAGAAAACTATTGATATTATGGTTATATTAATTACACATGGGGTGTGATCAGGAGAAATTGGAGCTATTAAATCAATTTTGGCATAAAAAAAATCAAAAATATTGAATAATTTATTATTAATTTGCAATATCTTTCGTTTATGAAATACTGAAAATTTTAAAAATTACTTGTTCGTACCTATGAAATTTTTAAATTTCAACCTATTGGGATTCTTACTGTAATAAAAGGCATGTCCAAACACATTGTTGTTAAAACCCAATATAGTTAATTTATAATGAGCTTTATTCAGTGTACCTAATTAATCCAATCTGAGATAATGTAATACCAGTTATATACAAAATATAATTTAATACACTTAAAAATAATGAAAAATAATTATTGTGAAAGTTATGACTTTGAACATTACAATTTATTTAATTTTATAAACAACTACTTAATTTAAATTAAAAGCTAAAGAAATCCAAAATAAAAAAATATGTTTTTTAAAAGAAGTTTAAAATGGTTTCATAGTAATATAGAAAAAAAACGGTAATAACAAGCCATAAATTAATTCAAAGCTGAAATCTACTTTACAAGTTTAAGAAAAACAATACTTTTCTAAAACTTTAAGTGTTATTAACTCAGAAGTGTTAATTAACTCAAGTATTTGAAAAGTTTCAGAGTACATGCCAAAAGTATAAAATATTATAACCCAACCTTAAATTATTCATATAATACAAATCAAAAGATTATACATATTATGTTACGGTAAAAGTACGAATTCCTATAAAACCGAGAATTCGCAGGTAATCCCTATGTTTTACAGACTGTGGTTGATAAATGTCTGACATTTTTTATCAATAATGATGTGATATAAATAATAATTATTATTATTTAAGTTTATTAGTTATTTCCTACTAGTAATTACAATTGCTCAATAGTTTGGCCAATATTGTTTAGTATGTTTACTGTTTAGATTATAATTAAGTAATATCCTTAATATGTATTTAATAGGTTAATAATACAATTATTTTATTCGTATTTTCAAACGGATATCAACATATCAGTTACATTACTGTATTTAATTATACTCAAAATAATTATTATTAATAATGTTTAATTAATACAATTAATTAAATTAAATAGCACAATTTATTTTAAGTTAGTTATTTAAAAAAAAAACAATTTATTGAATAATTTAATAGTACATTTAATACATATTTTTTAATAACCAATTATAGCTAAGCTACACAAATAAATAACTGTATGCCTAATATAAAGAGTATAAAGAAATTTCAAACTTCAAACGCTGGCTGTTTTATCTTAAAATTTATCAAATCTCTATTATAAATATCAGAACTACAAAATCACCAAAATATTTTGTGCCTCGTTTTTACCAATATTCGTATTTTAATCGTAATATATAAATATATATACGTGTGTGTGTGTTCTTTATATTATTCGTTGTAACAAATATTGAATAACATTAATAAAATTAGAATCCCTATTTTAAATTAATATAAATTAAAAAAAGAAAAAAGAAAAGAAAATATAAAAGCGGTAATGGAGTATAATAGTATAAACATTTTAGGTATATTGTATATATGATAAGTATCAGAATTTTACTGTATAATGTTACAAAAACTACTTTATACTTTATACCAAATTAACATAACATTTATTCTGTTGAGCTCGTAACATTAACATTCGACTGTATGATAAGCAATGATGCAAGTGCACGTGAAACTATTTGTTATTCTTTATAATCTAATACTACTCAGTTTGAACATATCAGTATGTACATTCTGTACAGCACACAACAAGATATGTGATAAAAATTTCTCCCCTCAGAGTTACCATATGTAATGTTAAGAAATTATTTTGTTTGAATACGTTTATAACAAAATTATTTCATCAAATTGAAAAAAAACAATAAGTAATAATACACTAATATTGACAATTGAGTAATTATAAACTTTTGGGGGGATATTTATAAGTCATGTGTGGTTAATTTCTAAAATTATAATGTCAAATAATTTATATAAACATATGTTAAAAATCACTAATATAGGAATTTTTATAATTATGCTTTGGTATGTTTTTTAATATGGTACAAAATTTGACTTTAATATTAATAAAAAAACAATAGATTATAGCATAATAATTTAGATAACATTATCACAATAATACTATATTTTTAATACTGCTTTAATTAATATACTATTTTAAATTGTTTTTTCGAGAAATTAAAATTAAGAAATTCGTTGTATTTAAAAATGTAAATACTCAAGTGTATAAAACAGGTTATACATCTGTTTTCGTGTATCAATAATACATAACACGATGTGCTAATGCATAATATTATTATATGTGAAGTGTTTCAACCATAAACTTATAGCATTTAAAACGTATATTATCAAAAAAAAAAAATAATAACTTATATTACTTATAAACAAAATAAAAACGATACATAAGTATAATATTATCAAAAATAAACTTATAATATATTTTTGATCTATTATGATATAATATATAATATTATAATATTATAATATTATAATATTATAATATTATATATTATATCAAGTAAATCAAGTGTAGTTCACGCACTAGTAATTTAGATTAGACTTGTGTGAATATACCACTTTCCGAAATCCAGATCAGATGCATAATGTTCCAGTTATATGCGTAACTTCAAAACATAAAACTTTAAGTATAAAAAAAATAACTATTACACCAAGATAACTGTTTTTTAAGATATTTATATCTCAGATTTTGTGTTTAAATAAAATAAATAAATCTTATCCGAAAATCCAGAACCAATGAGAAATGTTTCGAATATAGTTTTGCTAGAACCACTTATTTGTCGTCCACCCTAATCACGTAACAACAACTTAATTTACATGCTAACGACTGCGAAGTCATTTAAGCTTGTGGTATAACGAACAAAAACGATAATTGTCTCAAGAGTAAATTAATAGTTCTTCGTTCTAAAATGGAAATATGTTAGTTAAATCTATATGTGTAGACATTATAATCTTATATCGTGCTTTATAAACAGTTATAAATTCTAGAACGTTAACGGAACTATATTATGATCAATTGAAAACCAAAGTTACATTTTATTTTATTTTTTGACATACGCTAGTCTTTATTTGCTGATGGTGAATCGGAAATTTGTAATTTTTTTGTTCATAATATTTACCTAATGTTTTTTTATCAATTTCTATATTGCAATTCTTTGTTATTGTAATAATTATATAAATAAAAGTTAATGATAGACGAAATTATTATGTTTTTAAATTCCTTACACTTAAAAAGACATAATTCATGATACCATTCTTTTACCGACCAGAGATGAGTTAGCAGATTTAATGATACTATCGTCATCAGTTGGCTTGTAGTTTTCGAAATATATCATCACTCTTTTCACATTCACGAATACTAGAATCAACACTAATAATACGAATACGAACAAGTAACAAAAATAAGGGTGAAATTATAAATTGAAAAAATTGTGACAAATTAATTGAAATTTATAAATACGTACTGTTTAAAAACAAATTACCTAAATCTGTTAATTTAATTACAAAATAAATATTATAAATTATAAATCAACTATTTAAATGAAATAAAAACATACAAAATGTGTCTAAAAAATTTATAGACTTTAAGAACATTGAATAACATAAGTTAGATAAATAATGATTTTTAATGTATATTTTAACATGAAGTAAGATAATTCCTAGAAAAATCCGTATAAGATTAAACTCGTGTACCTATGTTATTATATTATGATTCAATTTTTGCGAAATAAACCAATTTCGATCTTATATTAAATTTTATAAATGAAAGAAAATTGTTTATGAAAAGAATATAAAATGTAAGAAAAAGTGAAAACAGAAGTTTTGAAGCAAATTTAAATATAATGTAAAAATAATATAAAAAGCTTGTAAAAAAAAAACGTGACCGGTGAGAGGTGATACATATAAACCAGTACTATTATAGAAATTCTAACAAAATGTAACATATTTTATTAAAAACAAACTTTCATGATAATGGGTAACTAATAAAAATATTACGTTATTTAATCTTTAGTAAATAAACATTCTATAGGTACTAAAAAAATAATTTAATATCGCCTAGAACTTAGCTTTCATTAATATTCAATATTTTTGATTAAAATTATTATAATAAACATGAATAAATTTAATTTCAACCAATTAAACAGTCCACTACTATGTGATAATATTGTATAATAATAAACAGAAAACAATAACATTAATAATAATATTAACGATGTAAATCCAAAATTATGATTAGATTCATAATAAAAATTAATAGGTAGCAACTGGAAATTGTATTATAAAAACAACAAATGAGTTATAATATATGCTTTATTCTAAATTGATTTGATCATATTTAATAACGATACTATAAAGTCTGTTTAATTAAATTTTATCGTAAATATCAGAAATTCTGTCTTCGTGTTAAGTTTAAAGCAATTATTACTGACAATCTGTAATTTAATCAAACACTCTAAATTGAAATAAATATACTTTATTTAATGGCATGCATTATATAAATATTTTTTATGTAAAAAAACCATGAACTAACATTTAACTAGCACAGAGTATTATCAAACAAAAACTGAAAGCCGCTATGCTAATAGTACATTTTGAGTTAAGGTAATCATCATTAAAAAGTCAATAGAATATATGTATTCAATTTTAATTCAATGATAAATCATTATATGTATACAAAAGACAATTCTGAGCAGAGACTTATTTAGCCTCCATTTCTGAACGTATTTATAGCTATACCTATTGAAGTTCTTTATTTTACTATTAGTATTACAGTAGGTTGATTTTATTTTAGCTAAAAACATTACGTTAATATACTATTAATATTAATTTATTATAATAGTATATATTTATATAGTAAATTATTTTTGATAAATTAAAATTTAATAACGCGTACCGTTATACATGAATAAGTTCATGGTGAAAATAGCTCAAATTATTCTAAACATTTTGAAAATTTCTTTCAGTATAAACCATATTATAATAATGACTAAAAGTGTCAAGTTTCTACAGTTAATATTTTTTTAATAATAACATAAAATCGTTAGAAGCAAAATCGTTACTAGATGGTATGCTGGACGATAAATGTATTATAAAAATTATTTATGATATTTTTATTTTAAAACTGTTGAACTATTTACAGATATTTGAAATGATAACATTTTAAATGTGTTTTCAAAATATAATTATGTTGATAACTTGTTCTCTTGTCACGCGTGGACGATGTACCGATTGTTTAATTTTCGATGCTAAATCAATATTATACGTTTACATTATGCCACCCAGAAGACAATAAATACTTTTTTCTGCACAGCTAATAGAAATATAACTGTCTTAATTAGATGCATATTATACCGAAATGTATCATTACAATTTTTCTAATACATCTAAAACTAAATCTAGTTAGTGAGTTCCTCCCGTGAAATTTAATAAAAGAGTTTAGGTAATATACATACCGGTAACGCCTAAAATGTGTTCATTATTTCATTAAAGGTTACCGTCAGACACAACAATCAATACCATGGTCCTAACAATATCTAACAAAACATAATTACTACTGCCGTTTTATAGTAGTATCGCTAAGAAATAGAGGAGTAGCAAAAAATATGTGTAAACTATGTGAGATGACAATTTCAGCTTTAAACTAAATGCAGCCTTTACTTGTGCCAGTGACTGAAATAGCTCATTTCCCGACCTTGTCTAAATATCAATGTATTATAATTAAGTTTTTTTTATATACAATTTAAAATATTGAAAATTATAAAAAAAAAATTGTATGCATATTTGAAGTGAAAGTGTTAATAAACTTCATCTAAATTACGAACATTTAGAAATTAATTTTTATTTAATTATTTAGTTAATTTTATATTAAATTTAAATTCAAGACATTCATTGTATTGAACTATTCAAAAAAGTGGTACATACTTGGAACCTACAATATAGGTAACAAATTACTTTTTTCGATTAAGCACCCGATTTCGGAAAAATTAGAACTGTCTAGAAAAAAAAATGGGTTAAAAGTGTACTTTAGGACTCATAGTTTATTAAGAACCTTATATTATATATTTAAACTTTTACACAACACTCGAATAAGATAAAAAATGCCTAAAGCGAATAAACACTGTGAACTAAATATTTCAAATTTTTAATAGCGTATATAATATAAATAAAATATAAAATGATAATATAAGTAAATTATTAAATCTCTCAAGTTCCTAAAATTAATACATATTATAACAATATCAATAGAATAATTAGAGAATTGTTATAGCATAATACGTTTAAATATGTAGCTAATTTCTTATAAATTTGAACGTCAGACGCTCATAAAAAAAAATTGTGATTCTACCCTAAACTTTTTTACTTTTATAAAAACAAAGTTTAATGCACTTTATATTGAATTTTGAGGCTTTATGATTTACAAACAAACATTTTATCAACATAAATAAAATAAACTAATTTGATATCAAAAACCACATCATCCAAGATTAAATAATGACATCACAAAATAAAAACATACGTCATTGCAATAATAATATGTTTATTAATTCACTAAAAACCTAAAATCCTAACATTTTAATAATTAAAATAAATTAATTGTAGTTTTGTTTTTTTAAATAAATTTAGTTATTTTACATATTTTGAAGAAAATATGTTGAACAATAAACTTATTCAAATTTTACTAAAAGTGTAAATTTAAATATTTAAGTTTAAAAAACACTTGTCATCTCTGTTTACAATTTTGTTTTCTGACGTTGCTTTGAAATGTAATATTACTCAACTGTAACATGATGTAAAACTTCTAATATTAAGCCTAGATCTAGTATTCTTATTCAATTTAAATTATGTTGCAAAGTTATCAATAAGTATTTTAAAATATATTTTAAAAAACTGAAAGAGACTCTCTACAATATTATAGGTGTTATTAATTAAATGCCTGAAATGGATTTCTTAAATTGTAATCGCTGCAATTGAAAAACAACTTTGAAAGTACACAATTTATTAGACTTTATTTTAAGGATATTATATAATTTAATTATAATCTATTTTTGAAACTAATTTTTAGCAAAAAAACGGAATAACTATAATAATGTAATATTATTTACTATTGTTATTATAATTTATAAGTTAATACTAACGTAAAGACATACCAGTGTAAATAAGTTTACTTTTTTTAAGTTTTAAAACAGCTTAAAAAATAACTAGAATATACGATTCGATTGTAAAAAGATTTAACTCGATATATATACATCATACTTATTGAATAACAGCATTTATTGAATATTTTAAAAGATTGTTATATTTAGTTTAAATATTGTATCATTGTATAATATTATATGTTTTAACTTTAAATGTATTAAAAATATAATGTTAATTTTCATTTTCAATATATTAAAATTATTACAATAAAAACGTATGTTTATTAGATCATTATTTAATAAAATAGTAAAAATAGCATTGCATTAAGCTGTCAAGCTATTATACCGTAAAAAAATGTTATCAATATTTATTAAAAAATATTTAAAAATATAACATATCTATAAAGAACAAAAAGAGACTAAATTATTTTAAAATCCGGTGTATGTCTATCTCATACTAAAATAAATATTTAGTAAATTCTTATTTTCGGGGGTTATTTATTTTTGAACAAAATTAAAATCAATCTTTTTTTTTAAATTTTGTTTTGCGAAACTATTCCCTCATATTTGTAATTATCTTTTGATGATTATTTTAAGACGATAATTGTTAATTTAATCAAACTTATAAAAATCAATTTTATACAAAAAAAAAAAAACACTCAAAGTGAAATATTAAAGCGTTTTTACTTTCCCTAAAGTGCTAAAGTGGCTAGAAGTGATAACAATATAACAGGGACATAAACAAAATGCACACACCATTGTAACGAAAGTACATGCATTGCTCTAATTATAAACAAAAATATTGTAAAAATATAAAAATATTAATTTTTATCTACCTATCATAAATTGACGTATATGTTTATGGCAATAAGAAATTTGCATGAAGCACTAACTCGCCAAACTATTTTCTGGCACTGTCTTTAAAATCTACAAAAATAATACATGAAAAACCTTTTAAGTTTTATTGATACACACATATATATATAGTATGCATTATATAAAATAATAATGTGTATTATATATTATGTTCAATGCCAGTACCTATCGTGATATAAAACATAATGTTTACAGAATATTGTATATTCCAATTAAATATACCTACCTATACTTTTTTAAAATAATTAAATGTCAAATTTTGCTATTATTAGTTACCTAAAAATGAGTGAATATATCATGTTGTGTACATGATTGGTAATGAGTACATGTATAATTAGTGTTATAAAATAAAAATGTTGTAAACATCAAGATAATTTTGTTCTAAAAATCGCATGGGCTTTAAAGTGTAGCTCATATGACTAAAACTGATGAAAAATAGCTACTTATCTAAAAAAAAATTGTACACATTGGATAAAAAAAACATATAGGAAATGGAAAGTTTTGCACTATTAAATTTGAAAGCAGTTAAGATTTTGATCTCGAAAAAATGTTTTTGACACACAAACGATCGAATAACTTAAAAGGTCATCCATCGTTATAAATTATAGCCATCAAAGAAAATGTGACCCAAGTCTAAAACTATAAATCGTTAGGATATTATTTTCTTGGACTAAACTTTTTCCCATTAAATAATATCTTAAAATATAAAAATCTCTGGGTATCCTGTTTACACTTAATTTAAACAAAATATTTCATTTATTTGTTAATGTATAAATAATACTTAATATTCATCAGTATTTCCATTTTTCAAGTAAAAACATGTTTATTGTACTGTATAATTATTATATAAAAAAAATAAATAAATAAAATAGCTAAGCAATGATCTGAAATAAAACAAATTGAAAATATATTATCTGAAACCATAAAATATGTATAACCTATCTCGTATTTGTACAATTTTTGAAAAATATAAAACTATACTTATGTTTCAATGTTTGTATACGTAAATAATAATCAAAATGTATACAGTTGGCTAAAATTTTTCCAAAAATATACTTAAAAAAAGTTTAAAAATAAGCCAAGCCCAAAAGTCCTGCACAAAAATGCACTTATATTAATATTTGCAAGCATTTATCCACATCGTTCACCTTCTTTCTTTGCTTATACTTCACTTTTATAGTTTTATCTGCATTTTTTAGAAAAATTACTATTAAATACTTGGTGTCTGTTTTCTTTAGTCATAATAATTAAAGTTTAAGGGTGTAATTCACAACTAGGGTTTATATTCTTTTATAATATACATAATAAATATTTAAATATACACATCAAGTCGCCAAACTGACCAATACGAATTATTTTTGGTTATTTTCCTAAATGTATAATAATAATCATCTAACTAGCTTTTTAAAAAGCGTGTTAAAGCAGTCTCGTTTCATTGCTAAAATGCTAACTATGTGTACGTACTATTTTCAGATCATCGTTAAAGTAAAATAAATTATATTTCGATTTTATTTCAAAATAAACTAATTGTTTAAAATACAACTTATCAAGTCTTATCACACTTAACATCAAAATCATTTTAAAATCCACCATTTGATATTTATATTTGTCACTAACACACCGTATTAGATAAAACAACGTATTAAAATAATACGATCACATAAAATAAGCTGATTTGAATTATTTAATTTTCTATGTTATACACTTCAAAAATGTTAAAGATTATAACTATGAGCATTTTTTAGTTAATTTATTATTATTATTATTATTTCATTTAGACTATCAAAATTTGTTTGCAATGAATGCCAAAATTAAAAATATAATAATTTTATTAAACTTAAAATAATTTCTAAACGAAACAGTAGCTAAGCACACTTGATAGTAATTTCGTCATCAAACACACTCGTTGTACACTTAATATTTAAAATTAAAAAGAGGAACAAAAAGCATTAAAATGTTTAGAAATTATGACTATGGACTATAGTATTTAATAGATGTAGTTATAATATGGATTACAATAATAAAATATTAAATAATATTATATTTAGTAATTATAAAACCAATGATTATTACCTATACAACTGTTCAAGTAAAATTTCAAAACTAAGACATAACTAGTTATTAAATCTAACATCCCGATTATTAAATACATGTAATAAACATACAAATAAATTAAAACTATTTCAAACTATATTTTAACAAAATAAAATAAGGTTTGATACGGGGCTCTATTTATTGAACAAAGTCAAGAATGTACTGTAAATAGTGTAAACCATGATTTTGACAATCATGTAAGGTATGAGGTATAGAAATAAAATAATACTAATACAATCATTATCAAAATTTTTTTTATTCCTATGAAGATAAATAACATACTTTTAATCTTTGGCTTATAAATCAAGTTAAACAAATAACACCTAAGGGTAAAATTAGAACTATTTAATGTTGTTAGTTGCTATAATACCTATTGGTTTTTCATACTATAAGATCATTAACATTTCCCCATAAAATATAAAGTAATAAAATACTAATTACAATGTGCAATTATAAATTTAAAAAAAAAATAATATTTTATTTTATGTATTTTTACGTAAGCTATGCATTTTCCAGTTGATTAACAGTAGTTAAGGTATTTTGTTAATATATTATTTTTAGATACATTAAACTTAATCTAACATTAATTCTTAATATTTATTGCTTGACATTTAATCAGCTTTAGACAGTTTAGTGCGATTTAATAGATAATTATAAAGTATATAGCTTTAAAAAAAAAATCAAGTAAAATAATAAACTAGGTATTAAATGCCACTTAAATAACATATTAATCGTGTATAATTAGAGATATTTTTATGCAATTCATAAGACGATAAATTAACTAAACTACCAGTTATTTTCAGGTGTTTAAAATTTAAATTCGAGATTGAACCATTTAAATGACTTTAAGTGCTTTAATACAAATATTATTTACTTATTGTCATTGTTGCTATTATAATTTACGTATATAATAATAGGAGATGGATTTATATATATAAATAGTTTTCAAATTGTATATCTATAGAAATTGCTCCAACTCAAAACATGACAGATAAGTTTAAATTATTTTATATTTGTGTTTTGTCTAATCTAGTATAGTATGGATATCGGTGATTCATTTCAATAAAAGTTATATCAATAGATTCTTTGGGTACTGTAAGCTATTTATTTGTCAAGGAATTCGATTACATGAAACGATGAAACGTTGCTCACACATGAATGTTTTACAAAAATTGAAATTGTTGTTTATTTTTGGTTATCAGTCTAGTTTTTATTTAAATAGAACTAATAATTTCGATTAAATATTATAATACTTAACACTAAATTACCAATTTTTTCTTATAAAAAACATACATAATTAGTTATCATATAGAAACTTTTTAACTGTTAAAAATATTAATATTTTATAATTTTAACAATAAACTAGGTATACATATTAATAATAATTTTATTTATTGAATTCAATTAAACAAGTGAAATTCAAATACATAACAAACGTCTAGGTATTATAAAATAAAGTATTTGGATAAAAATAAAAACAGTATTTTCCATTTGTTCAAAAAAATTAATATATAATATATATTAAACTAATATTAGGTATGTGTAATATTGTTGATAAGTGATAATATTACTGTAAAAATAATGTGGTATCATAATTTTTTGTTAAAAACAGTATGACCAGGTGTTTGTTGAAAAGTGTCTACATCCTTCAGCTACGGATACCTTTTAACATAATATGAATATTTCAAAATAATTGTATACAAACAGAGATGATACGCTTGAGGGGTTTTCAACACAAAACAATGTGTATACATAAGAAGATAAATAATTCACGATACAACTATTTTGCTAAAATGTGTGACAAGAGAACGTCGTACCTGCATGTGTTGTTTATTTTTACTTGTGCATAACATAAGTAGGTACCAACAATTTCCTTTCAACAGTTCCGATTTTGTGTTGTTGGTTTAAAAATTAGGATAAATTATTTATCATAAATTATTAGCAAACTTAGAGGTAAGAATATTATTAGTGTTCTTTTGTTGAACTTATGCGATATTTTAATTTATAAGCAAGTTATAAGTATATACAATATTCAAGCTTAAAAATACTCATAACTGACTTAAAAATTAAAATACCATAAAAAATAAACGATAGAACACCGAAAACGTTTTTACTTTTATGTTAATGGTTCAATTCACTCTAATATTAAAGTTAACCACACAAAATTGAAGCTGTTTACACAAATTTTAATATTTTTACTATAGGAAGACAGAAAATCATAAAATCATAAATTTGCATATAAAGTTCTCCTATGTCCAATTTAACAAATTCCAATTCATATCATACAAAATCAAATTATTTATTTTATTTATTTACTTATTAGAATACCCCATAAAAATAATGAAATAGCTGTTTTTGGTTTTCTGAATTTAAAAAAATTAATTTATAAAAGTCTTCACTATTACCCAAAACCGATAACTGACATCATACACAGATTTCAATTTAAAACTTTTTACTTCCAAATAAAAACCCCAAAAATGAACAAGATCATCCAGTAATCTTTATATAAAACCGGTTTGTTTTTCAAAAAATATATATATTTATTTTTATTTTAGCCAGACAGTGTTAAGAGTTAATTAAAAAAAAAACCACCAATTAGGTGGATTTAGATAATACAGTAAATATACTATTATAGTAATACATTTTTTATTGAGATTATTATAATATTTTAATAATAGAGCATAAATTATTTAGAAATAATTTAATTTAAGTTATTATACAATATACATAGACTATATAATATAATAAGATATTTAAAGTATAGTAGTATTTTTCTTTCGGAAAATAACAAAAATAAAATATTTTAATTATTAAATTTAATATCTTAAAATTAGTCCAGTTGTCGATATAAATATATTAGTTAATAATAAAAAATGATACAATTAAAGAATCTATAACAATAAACTTCTCAATCCTAATTTAAGATTAATAAATGTTAATCATTATTGAAAAATGAAAATGTATAGGTACATCCAACCAACGCGATCATTCATAAATCGTAATACGCATCTATCAATAATAATAATTATTACATTTATAAAACGTCAACCTACACAAGCGAATTATTTTCCAATACATTACAGTATTACACATTTAATTGTGCTTTATATACAACTAAAAACAAATATCAATGATAACTATGAAGACATTAACGATCGTTTTTAATTAACACATCATCAATCCTTCATTAAAAACTTCTTGAAACAATTAAAAAAACGTAGTTTCTCATAATACAGAATATCAAGATATTATTTACCACTCTAGTTGTTAGATATAATATGGCTATTATTTATAATAATCATTCACTTTAGTTACTGTATTTCTAATATCTAAATGATAAATTACTACTTTCATAAAATTAAGGTTTTGAACAAATTCGGCTTTCAATATAAATATATTTTTCTTAGAACTGAATAGAAATAAAATTGTACATTCAATAAATATCTATAATATAAAGTTATAAGATTAAATAAATAAATAACAATGTAAACGTAATCCACTATACTTTAAGTATTAATATTCATCGTGAAATTATACGTGATTTACTACTATATTATTATATATAATATATATTCAAGAAATATATTATTAATATAAAAATAAATAAGTAAACATAATAATATACTAATTGAATTATCAATTAAAATATTTAAAATGTAATAATATCTCAATATTAAATGAAAAACGACAAAGTTTTCATTTACTTTATTCTGATGTTATAAGTAATATATTACCATACACAAGGTAAAACAAATTTCATAAAAAATATTATAATATATATAAACACATATTCAGTTAAAACGAGTAATACGAAAGTTTTATAATATGACCCTATTATATACATTGAAAGATGGTCCCAGATGGTATACTTAAGGAATCGAGTTGGTAATTTATACCAATATTATGTACTTATATCTATGTACTATAATGTACCTTGCATAACTAAGAGTAGTTGAAAATTTTTGCTAAATTTTACTATTTAATAAGAAGTATAGGTAATTTAACATTTTAAAACAATTTTAACGTACACATTTTAATTTATATAACAATATTAAAAATATTAATAAATATATATATATACACCAACAAAATGCCCCTCGTGCGGAACGACCCTCACTGTTAAACACTTGCTGACCGAGTGCAGATCCAATGAGGAAGAACGTAAAAAGCATAACATACCATCCAACCTGTACGAGATTATCGGTCCCGACTGCCTACCAGAAACCATCATATCGTTCCTCAAGGCATTAAATTTAGAAAAAAGCATATAATAATTAATTGTAATAAGTCACTAA
Organism: Schizaphis graminum; assembly: GCA_020882235.1. Taxonomy (NCBI): domain Eukaryota; kingdom Metazoa; phylum Arthropoda; class Insecta; order Hemiptera; family Aphididae; genus Schizaphis; species Schizaphis graminum. Next base: position 95,029,998 of record CM037032.1, read on the forward strand.
TATTTTATAAACTGTTTTTTTTCCTATTCTAAGTATATATTTTTAAGTATATTATAATTGTATAAAACTCAAAGCTAATGGCCTATGCTGCCGAAGCTGTAATGTTCAATAAAAAAAAAATATATTTATATATTCTTTGACAAAATAACTTAAATTTTCTATAGCAACTAACCAAAAACATCAATTGAAGGAACCAAAGTTCATTGTCAAATTTACTATCGGATAACAATATAGAGAAACAAGGGTTATTTTGTTATCAATGCCCTAAAGACCTTTCAAGTTAATTGCGTCAATATAACCATAAATATAAATTGGGAACAAAATTAAGGTATTTGTAAAATAAATTTGTCTATCTAGGATCAAAACTTTATTTAGGTATTTGTTGTATAGACTAGAAAACTTAAATATGACGTATACAAACGATATTGCTTAAATATTTTTATATAATAAGGGACCTGATTATTTTAAATTTTCTACATTTTATATAAATAAATATAAAGTTCCAAAGTTATGTCCATATATATAAAAATATAAATCAACATTTTCTATCGGTTTCATCTATATAAATGTTTTTGGAACTAACATCAGATTATGAAGGGCATAACATTTATAACATTTCATCAGCATTTTATCGATCGTTTAAATAATTTTTATATATATATACATATATGTCATACAATTTTCATAAAATAATATTCTCATAATTCTTTAATAATTTAAAAAACATTTTGAATTGTTAGAACTTTGATTAGATTATGAATTTGCAATTTGCGTGTAATAATACGAATACATGAACGATAAATGTATCTTTTACTTCTAAAAGGAAAAAATTAATATATTATATTTATATATATATATATAAATAGACAGGCATGGAAGTACACGCGTAATGGCCTCGACTAGAATGATGGATGGTATCCAGACATTTATCATGTTTCTATACAAATACGAGCAGTTAGAAAAAATTGCCCGACAAGGGTCACAATATTTTATTTTATTTCAATAAGGATATACACTTTTTAATATATAAATGGCAACTATTTTACAATGTCTTCTATAATACATTTTTGAGTTTTCTGTTCAAGGAATGGAAGTAAGACATTTAAAAAGGCAAGATTTTCCAAAAGTATCAATAAATTAGATTTTTCTCAAATTTTAATCATTATTTATGTATAAAAGAGGTATTCAATTATAAAATTATTTTATGGATATTTTAAGTTATTTTAAATATAATTATTGTACCTGGTATCTGAACTATATTAAATTTACCAACACACACTTTATAAAATAAATATTTAAATAAACTTAATAAATCACATTCTAAGGATTTAAATGTAATAAAAAAATATTATTAACACTAAACTTATAACAAAAAAAAAAATCTATGATAGGTATAAATTGCATATATGTTACATTGACTGAATATAAAACAAAACAACAATATTTATTGACAATATTTGTATTTTTTTTTTTATCTGAAAACTTGAAATTTGAAGTATCTAAATTAATGTACCTAACACATTATAATAATATTTATGATTTTATCAACATAAAAAATTGCGATGGTGAATAGATAATTATATAAAAATTGCTCGAAAATTGTTAAAATAATATACTTAATCCAAAATTTTGAATTTTGAATTATTTTAAATTGTTTTATTTTTTGTGCTTTGTTATATGCCGGGTTTGTTTTAGTAAATTCCCTGAGGCCTACTGGCTACTATATAGCAAATATTAATTTATCCGCCTCCTATCTTAACATTAAAACTTACAGAACTATATGAATACTTAATGTAAACTACAAATTCAAATTTTAAAATATTTACATAAATTACCTTTATAAGTTGACTATCTCAGATTTTTAAACAACTAACTAAAAATATTTTAAATTATAATGCTTATGCTTATAATTATATAGGCTTTTGCATACAAATAGTTTTTCAAAATTAAAGTTAAATAATGATATGGATAAAACAAATACACAGAGACGCCATGTGAGTGTAATATTTGGATAGTGGATACAGGGTAAAATAACCAACAATTGAAATAAAAAATCCAAATTAACTTAACATTTAATATATTTGGTTTTGTGAAATGTGCCATTTTTTTCTATGCCACTTTGATAATATATAAATGCGTATAAATGTAGATTTATCAAAGGGTGTTGACCAGTTGCCCTCAACAGCTGTTATCGGGATTTTAAAAATATACCAATTGCCCTCGACCAAATGTACCAGTTGCCCTCGCATGTTAATATATACACGACTACAATATATAACACGTAAAATAGGGGAGGTAAATATACAAACAACAAATAAAATTATTTATAAAAATAATGTAAAATAGTATAAAATGAAAGAAAAAAATTCATATGTTTGGAATTATGTATACCTCTACCTAATATTGTATTTTGTAATAATTACTAACAAAATAATATGAATACAATATTCAATGAAATAATAAATATTTTAACTATGTGGCAATCAATGCGATAATTTGTTAACAAAAAAATAGTTTAAAATTATAGAGAAAATACATATGCTAATAATAATTACTAACAAAATAAAATGAAAAATTCAATGAAATAATAAATATTTTAATTATGTGACAATCATTATGATCAGTCTACTATATTTCAATCCACTTAGACACATCTAAATGTATATGCGTTTTGGTAAAATTCTCGCTTTAGGCTAGTGGTTTTCAAACTTTTATTATACATGGCACACCGTGCACTTCAAAACATTTTCACGGCATACTGACCTTTTTAGATGAACAAAATTGTTTTGAATTAATTATTATATATATACATTTAATAAGATGTTAGATTGATAGGCTGACAAATATTTTTAATTCTTGGACGAATAATTGACACATGCCCGCATTTTCTTATATCACAATTCAATGCAATCGGTAATTTATAGAAAAACTGCGGCACACTTAGTGGATACTCGCGGCACCCAATTTGAAAACCACCGCTTTAGGCTAAGATTATTAATACAATTTTCATTTTATCCATATTATTTATATACTATATTATATTTATTATTTATTATAAAATACAACATCATGTATATAATTTCAAATATCACAATTTGATTCTATCATTTTATACTATTTTACATTATTTTTGTAAATAATTTTAATTATTGTTTGTGTATTTACCTCCCCTATTTTATGGACTATATATTGTAATCGTGTATTTGAGGGCAACTGGTACATTTAGTTGAGGGCAAGGGCGGTGGTAAACTCACCCGATTTTATGGTAAACTCTCCCGGGTCAACTTTATAATTACCTGTAGGAAGTATGTAAGCTCTATCGAGTTGATTTTTTAAAATTTTATTTTTTATTGTATTTTGACTATAATATCATGTTCATTGCAGCTAAAGGCATTAATTTATATTATTATTATTTATTATTTACCATTTTTAAACGCAACCTTAAGATTTTTACGTATATTTTGTATTTTAGATTCTGAACGGAGTGATGAATGTATTGATTTTACAATGATGTGTGTTTTTTTTTTTTTTTATTTTTTTTTTTTTGTGTCTGACGACAACATTTGGAGCAGTAAAAATGCTTCGATTTTGGACTTCAGCCCCTCTTTGAAAAGGAAATCGAATCTAGTTGGTACTTTGGGGGGTCAAAAGTTAAAAATTTTCAATATTTTTTAAATGAGTCGGGAAAAACCCTAAAAAAATGACGGAAAAACGGGATTTTTTACGCAAAACCAGTTTTCGACAAAATCGAATTTTTTATTTTGCTATACCTCAAAAACTAATAGATGTAAATACTTGAAATTTTCACCAAATGTCTATATTAGCGTTCTCCATACACAGTTAAATTTTCAAAGAATTTAGATTTTTTTTTAGCTATTTATAGACAATTGAAATTTTTAATTTTTTTTAGTATTTTTTTTTAAAATAACGATAAAATTTTTTTGGCCGGCCAGAAAATCTTGAAAATTTAATACAAGGTTTCTTATAAGTTGTTCTAAAAGTGATAAAAAAAAATCCGAAATCGTTAGTCACAATTTTTTTTTATAAGTGCTTAAAGTTCGAATTTATACGAAATATGTCAAAATTGCGAAAATTTGCAAGTAATTTTGTGGTTGAAAAATCGTAAAATTTTTTTCTTTTATAACTAAGTTTTGAAAATTTTATACAATGTTTTCCATAAATTTTTCTTCAAATATCTGTAAAAAAAACTCTACTGGACCAAGACAAAAAATTTTTATGAGTGTTTGAAATTTAAATTTTTACAAAACCGTGTTAAATAACGGTTTAGCCTCAAACGGTTTTTGATATTTGTTGTTATTCAAACAGTATAAGTCGTAAATACATGAAAATTTTACCAGATATTTAGATTGCCATTTTCTTTACGTGAATTGATTTTCAAAATATTTTGACTTTTTTTGAGCTATTTATAGACAATTGAAATTTTCAATTTTTTTTAATTTTTTTTTTATAAATGTTGATAAAAAAAATTTAGCTGGGACAAATTACTTGAAAATTTAATTGAAGGGTCCACATAACTTGTTCTAACTCTCATTCAAAAATTATAAAAATACATAGGCACAATTTTTTTTTATTAGCATTTGAAGTTCAAATATTGACAAAAATTCGTCAAAATCTTGAATATTTTTCACTATTTGGTAGTTAAAAATTTATAAATATTTTTCTATCAAAAGCTAAGAATTGAAAATTTAACACTATGCTGTCCATAAGTTAAGCTTAGAATAATTATAAAAAAGTTTGAGGATTGTTCAATTTAAACAATTTTACGTGTGTTTAAAGTTTTAATTTTAATTTAAAATCAAACATACACGTGTAAAATTACGTTTTACTAATAAATAATTTTCGATTTTTGTTATTTTTAAAAAATTATCAAACGTAAGATCTTGAAGCTTTTACTTAAATGTTTGAATTTCTGAATTTGTTTCAAAATAGAATATATGACAATATTTAAATATAATATATCCCAGACTGACAAATCATCTCCGTTCAGAATCGTTTTTCGTATACAATGATACCTATATTGCATTCAAATTTAACCTACCTTAGTCCGAGGTCCACCCCACCCCCTAATGTACAGCAGAGCAATACTCACTTACCCGCTTTTTTAATTATTATTATTGACTATTTTTAAAAGAAACTTCAATGTATATTGGATTTTTTGAAAATTTTTTTTTTGATTGTATTTTGATTTATAATATCATGTTCATAGCAGCTAAAGACATTAATTTATATTGTTATTATTATTATTATTATATATGATTGACTATTTTTAAACGCAACTTAAATGTATATTAAATTTATTTTATGATTTTTACTAGACCCAGGAGAGTTAACATGTTTCCGTTAGGTAGTACAGGAATAAATCCGGGAGAGTTTACACGTTTCCATCAGGTAGTACTGGAGTAGACCCGGGAGAGTGTACCATCGGGAGAGTTTACAATGGCTGTAACACGATTGTTCCCGGCTTACCTATTTCCATCCAAAAAACGCAATACGATTGCGCTCGACCAATTAGCAATATTGCGCCCGTCTATAACCTTTTTTACCTGCATAAAACGCAACACGATTGCGCTCTAATATATATATAATATATGTGTTTGTCCCGTATATGTATATGTTATATATATATAGACATTTTTAATTAAAAAGAAATATCTATGCAAGAGCTACAAAATTGTAATTTATATTAGTATTATTATTATAAAAAAAAAAAAAAAATTGTAACTCAAAATTTTTAACCAAGCCAACAATTTAATTTTGTTTTCAGTCCTAACCCTAAGCCTGTAAAATTGGGAAGGAAAATTAATAAGAGTTTATATGATGAAAAAAAAATTAATATTATTATAATTATTATTATTATTAAAACAATTTTTAGAATATATATATATTAGAGTGCAATCGTGTTGCATTTTATGCAGGTAAAAAAGGTAAAACGGGCGCGATAATGCTAATTGGTTGAGCGCAATCGTATTGCGTTTTTTGAATGGAAAAAGGTAAGCTGGGCGCAATCGTGGTTCACCGGTTTACAATCGCCAGAGGGCAACTGGTGCATTTTGTTCTAGGTTTGGGGGATTTGGTATAAAAAAAAGGTACTTTTAAGGGCAACTGATACACGTCCTTATCAAACCCTGAATTGATTCCTTGAACTGCTTTGAGCACTGATTCTTCCGGGTGTTGACCAGTTGCCCCCAACCGAAATTACCAGTTGCCCCTACATGTTAATATACACACGATTACAATATATAGCCCGTAAAACAGTGGAGGTAAATATACAAATGTCAATAATACAATAATAATAAATAATAATACATAAACAAATTCATATTATGATTACAAATTATCACATTGAATATACCACTATTAGTATTAAAATTAAATTATTTATTATGAACTTTTGTCATAATTTATTTATTATTTGTATATTTACCTCCCCTATTTTACGGGCTATATATTGTAATCGTGCATATATTAACATGTGATGGCAACTGCAGGTACATTCGGTTGGGGGCAACTGGTATATTTTTCTCTAGGTAGTTCGGGGGGAATTGGTATAAAAAAAGGTACTTTTGAGGGCAACTGGTACATGCCCGTAAAATAAATAATAATACATGGTAGTGTAATACAAGGAAGAATGGGCATGTATTAACCATGTATTATTATTTATTTTACAACACATATTTTATGATTTTAAATAAAATACAAAAGGTAAAAAAATTTTATTCTCAAAAAAAAAATATACATAATCTAAAAATATTATTTTATAACCTTAAATTACTACTAGAAAAAAAAATATGCTTAACTACTTATTTGATACTGGCTATAATATGATGTGAACAAATAATATGTTAGGTATCCTATATATTTTAGATTCTGAACAAAGTGATGAATGTATTGCTTTTACTATGATGTGTGTTTTTTTTTTTTTTTATTTTTTTGTGTCTGACGACAACATTTGGAGCAGTAATAATGCTCCGATTTTTGACTTCAGCCCCTCTTTGAATAGGGAATTGAATCTAGTTGGTACTTTAGGGGGGTCAAAATTAAAATTTTCTAATAGTTTTCAAAAAAATCGAATAAAACAAAAAAAAAATGACAGAAAAATGGAAATTTTACGGAAAAACCACTTTTCGACAAAATCGATTTTTTGATTTTGCTGTAACTCAAAAACGAATTATTGTAAATACTTGAAATTTTCACCAAATGTTTATATTATGGTTATCTCTTTACAGTTAAATTTTCAAAATATTTTGACCATTTTTAAGCTACTAATAGACAATTGAAATTTTCGACTTTTCTAAGTTTTTTTTTCTTCAAATGCCGATAAAAATTTTTTAAGGTGGCCAGAAAATCTTGAAAATTTAATACAAGGTTTCTTATAAGTTGTTCTTAAAGTGATAAAAAAAAATCCGAAATCGTTAGTCACAATTTTTTTTTATAAGTGTTTAAAGTTCGAATTTATACGAAATATGTCAAAATTTAAATTAAATTTCATACGCTCATAATGCGAATGTTGGCCATAGTAACCATAGTAACATAATATAAAAACTATACTATTTGTTTCAAAATAGAATATTTGACAATATTTAAATATAATATATCCTAAACTGACAAATCATCTTCGTTCAGAATCGTTTTTCGTATACAATGATACCTATCATTGCATTCAATTTTAACCCTCCATAGTCTGAGGTCCACCCCACCCCCTAATATACAGCAGAGCGATACCCACTTACCCGCTTTTTTTAATTTACTTTAACTTGGATTTTATTAATAAGAATATTTATATTTATAATAATATTGTTTGTTTACTTTCAATATCATTTTAATAGGTTAGGTTAAATTTACGAATTAAAATATTGGTATGTTTACGAATTAATATATTATGTATATTGTATATACTATATTATATAATTTTAATAATTTACTACCTATTCAAAATTAAAAATATATATCAAAAATGCATCTATATTATTTATTATAACTGTTTACAATGTATATTCATATGATGTTATTTTATTTACTATCATGTTTATGTGATTCTTATAATAATTAACCTTATAATGAATACCTACATATAAGTGATAACCATTTGATAACATTAATCAAATATTTTAAAATTATAATAAGTTATTAATAATTTAATATACATATATTTTCGAAATTAATCTTTTTTAGATCAACTTTGTTATATTTTTTAAACTTAATAAATAATATAAGTTTATATTTATATTTATTCATGAATAATTTTTCTAAAATAATATACTATGAGTGAGACAGTACATTTAGTCTACCAATAGTCAATAATAATGTAAAATGTTTAATTGTTCTATAGCTTTTGTTATTAAACATACGGAATTAGATCAATGTCATGCATTGTTTATGGAAATACAAAAAATTAAGTAAGCTTAAAAGTAGGCAACATGCCAAATGTTCATTTGCACAATATTTCTGATGCCAAGAGCTATGAGTTTTAAAAAACACGTCATTCTACGTTGATAGGTAAACAATAATATTGTTATAGGAAAATATTTAGGTGTTTGTATTATGATAAAAGTTCACAATATAAAAGTTGAAACATGTGTTCCTTATAAAATAAATGTAACAATATTATAAACACGATTAGGCTCTCTGAAATTGTAAATATTAAAAACATATTATTTGCATTTTTTTAATTAATTAAATACTATAATAGTTGAAATAATTATCTTGACAATTTTAATAAAATGTAAGAAATAGTTATAACAAAAATCAAATTAATTGTGATCAATATAATATATATGACATCAATACAGATTAACTAATAACTAATATACTACAATTTAGGTATTACCATTTACCATGGATTAATGTAGCATACGTATAAGGACTATTACAACTCTAAAATACAAATCAACTGATCATCATAATTCTGCATTTAACCACTCAGATTTCCATTTCATAATCCAAAAGTCTAACTGCCAAATCTATACGGGTTCTGTCTGTCTAATTTAGATATTTTAATCTAGTGTTTTAATGTGGTATATCATTCGTAATTCGTCATTCTAAGGTTAAATTTGCAAGAAGAAACGCTCTTAAAAAAGTAAGTAAGAATTCGAGTAGACTTTTTACATTATATATGTATTAAATTATTTGGAGTATTCGTGAAACTATTAATTATATAGTGGAGTAGAATTTTTTCTACTAATCTAGAAAAATTTTATGAAAAAAAAATATACAATAGGAAACATCTACAATAATAAATATGGTTATTTTTATTATAGTTTGCATAAATATATATTGCAAAAACATCTATAATATAAAAATTATAATATTATAATGTGTAAATTTGAAAAAAAAATTGTGAGAATATAGAAAACGTAATATAGAATAGCGTGGGAATATTTAACAGAACACTATGCAGTCCAAATTCTATTGAAATATTTTTGTTTAGCATTATTTTGTTAACATCAGCAAACATTTTTTAAATTTTTTATTTTATTAATTTTAAATAAAACAATGCTAACGTAAAGGAATTAAAGTAATTAGACGAATCACTAGATGTCACTTAAAACTATACTGATAAATGTTGAATATTTACCCACATAATATTTTGTTGGAAAACTATTAAATTATTTAAATTACCTAAGCATTATATGAAATGCCAAACAATGTAAAGGTAATATATTAAATCCATTACAATCAGTACCTATTGATAATTGACAATGTACCTTCACCTAATATAAAGCCATTAGTAATCTGTAATCTGTAGTCTATAAAGTAGAATTCCGACTGCCGACAGATAACGCGATAATTTTGTCACCGTAGTCATATAGGTACTCTTATACTATTTTATTATTTACATTTCAGTCTTTGACAAAATGTCGTGCATGGAGAGTCGATTGCGCGAAATGAAAGTTCATTTTAACGCCGAGTTAATGAAACGTCAATGTGACTTTAAAAAAACCACCAGGTATTAATAGAATTCCTAGGCATTTTATATATTAAATATATTATACACATTGCCGCTAACATATATATATTTTTTTAAATCACCATATGTGACTTTTCTTTTTGTAATGTTTGTATAAGCTTGACGTGCATGTCATTTAATATATTGATACATTAAATCATTAAGATAAATATTGTTGAATAATATTATGTGCAGCTGAAAATAGACAAATTAGTTAATTGTTACGTGATTATTTGTGATAATACAAAAAGTAATAATAAATTCAGCATATTAATATTAAATAATTAAAGTTTATTTTATGCGCTTAAAAAATTGAAAAATAAACAAGTAATTTTTAATTTTATATGCTATTATTTTTTTAAATAATAAGAACCATAATTGCTTAAGATTAATATTAAATAAGTTATTAGTAAATTTAACTGCGTTTTTGTATACTTAGTGATAATAATCTATTCTTTTTTTATGTTATATGTGTTTTATTGACCATTTCAAGTATTTTTAATTAATTATATAAATTATAATTTAAACGCAAATAAAAATGTATATTCCAATAATATATTTTACCATATTTGTATAATTTAAATTTGGAATATTATATTGTCTATTTCTAACATACGAAATATTTTAAAGCATAAACTGTAAATTATAATGCTGATTTAATGAGAAAAAAATATAGAGCGAAACAGAGGCACAATTTAATAAATATAGAATAAGACGTTATATTATATTGTTATAAGCAAACTGTTTGTTAAAAAATATAGTTAATAGGAAACTAAACACAAAATGTGTCGAGAATAGTAAAATGGCCAAGTGATGGATGGGAGGTCAAACAGATATTCAATCAGAAGTCTATGCAGTTATGTCCTGACGTAGTTCTATAATATTACCTTAGTAATTTTTCTTGCTTTATACAGCGTGTATGAACAAAATAGAAACGTGTAAGGTACGAAAAACAATAAAATATTTTGATTTTAGATCTGCTATTGATGTAAGGTTACATTTTGTGGACAATAGTAGTTGCGATGTGAACAATTATTTCAACAATATGAATAATTTGTTATTTCTGGTTTTTGTATAATATTTTTTTCAAAACGGTTTATAATTTTTATTAGATAAATATCCTGCTTCGGCTTTAATTAATCAAGAGTCGATTTTTAACTAACAATAGGTACGTACCCACAGTACGATTATACAATTGTTGGCTCACACAATTGTGTTATTAATGTTATCTAGCAGGAATAATTCAATAGCAACTTATGATTTAGATATAGATATTATACGAAACAATATTCTTCATTAATCTAGTTTTTTTTTTTTTTTTTTTTATTAAAATATATATTTACAATCTGTATCATTTATACAATAAGCAAATGTGAGAATAGTAGCAAAGACTAATATATTAAACATAACATGACTTACATGAGGAGGGAGACTGTCCATTGACAGAACCCTTCGTCATTAATCTAGTTATAATTTTTTTCAGTAAATGTTGGGTAACAACTAGTGAAACAGTAAAAAATTAAGTAAAAGTTACTTTATTTGATAAAATATTAAGTTATAACTAAACTAGTTAAAAAAAAAAATTAAGTACTTAATTAACTTAGTTATTTTATCTTAACTTAAGTTAATTTTAAAAATAGATACAAAAATGTTTCTAAAATATATTGAATAACTAAATAAATTTTATCTTTAATTTTATTTTTTTCATTAATACCTTCTTATATTATAAACTAAGATAGCTCAACAGCAGTCCTTGGGTGCATAGTTTAATATTCGATGCTCTCCATATAATATTATATTACCTAGTCAGTTAAAAATAAAATAAAATTTAAAGTTATACCAAAACTCAATAAATATATAGTTAATAAAATATATGGGAATGAGTAATTTAAAAATTGATGTTTAACTTAAATAAATTTGTTAATAGTTCCATAAAAATGTATAATCTACATAATTACTTCAATAATTCTTTTCTTAATATAACTTAGTTTAAATTAGTTTTAAAGAAATGAATAATCATTATTCAATATTTAAAATTCTAAAATAGCAAAAATAATTTTTAATTTATATTATTATATTATAAACAGTATACATATATATATATATATTAAAGAGGTGACACAAATTTTCGGTAAGAAAAGTACCGTTCTTTTTATTCTATTAATAATTTTTAACAGAAGAAACACTAAAAATAAAAATCTATAAAATATTTTTGAATAGATAGTATACGTTTTATATTACTCAGTAGTCATTAATATAGATTTCATATTGATTTTGAGAACGATGTTATACGATATTGTTATCTTTATCCATCAAACACGTAGTATAAAAAAATAATTCTACTGGACTAGAATTCTCAAATAGTGAGTTTTAAATTAATAATATTACTAGGTATTGAGAATTCATCGGCAATCGTTTCCTATTTATTTATTTGTTTTCCTTTTTATTTACTATACGTAGGAAAAAAAATTATATTTAGAAATAAGTACTTAAAGATTATATTTTCTTATTTCTAGTTTAAACATTTTTTTATATAAATAAATAAAATTTTATTAAATATTTTGATTATTTAATTAGTAAACCTAACTTTTTCAAGAAAAATGTTTTCGCAGTCAAATACTCAAATGAAATATGGCTTTTTTCATTAAAAATTAAAAAAATCAATTTTTCAATGTGGAAGGTAAATCAATGTAATAAAGCTCACTTACTGTTAACAAGTTTAAGATTATCTTTAATGAACTGATGAACTTTTTTTTTATAGTTATTTTTATTAGAGTGGTGTACAATTTTAATTTAAAATTTAAATAACTCAAAAAAATGCACTATAATTTGAACATTCTATATTTTATTATGCATAGAAAATAATCATAGTGTTGTGAAAATTCAAAGTACCTACGGACTACGGTTAAACACATTTGAGTAACAAAAAAAAAAATAAAAAATAGATTTTCTTAAAAAAACGGGTGTTGCATAAAAGTTCCCATCTTCCTTCCTTTTTTTTAATTTAAAATTATTATGTGATCACTTACCAGTTTAAATTTAAGTGGAATGTTGGATAGTATATTTATTTTAAAAGTAAATACCAAATAAATTTATTTTAGTGTATTTTTCTATTTAATCCTATGCCTATAAATAATTTTTAACTCAGCATTTATGACTGATGATTATAAATAATTTATAATAATGAAAACCAAAAAATCCATTGAAATATATTAAATCAATATCCCCACAAAAATAATGAAAAATCATAAAAATTTAATGTAAAAAGATGGATTGTCTATATTATATTTTACTTTAATACACAAATATTTAAGAAAACTAGTACAAAAACATTTATTTGACATCCAACTTCATCAAACTATTTTTTGCTTTTTAAATATTTGTATAATATACAATGTTCATTAGTTAGTAGTTACCTATATGCATTAAGATTATTGCATGTATATAAGTGTAAATTATAACAAAACTATTAAATGATTTTTTTACGTGTTATAATGAATAAAATAATACATGTGAAGTACCTACCTACCTATATACCTATTAAAATGTAAGATGAAACATTTAATTACACTGAATAAATAATGAAAAAGTTTATTTGATATTATTACAAGTTTCTAATATTCATATTATACAATAAGTACATATAATATATGAATATACAGGATGATTATTTTATCATAAAACGCTCATTACTTCAAAAAGTGTCAACTTTTCAGATTTTTTTCAAAATGTTTAATTTCATGCTTTTTTAAAACTATATAACATTTTTATTTTATTCACCCATATATTTAATAAAGACTATCAACTTTCGATTTTTAAATAACAATCTACATTTAAAATTTCCTAAAATAGTAAGGTTATTTTTTATGAATTTTAACGTTAAAATTATTATTTTTCATTTAGTCTTTAATAAGTAATAGCGGCTCAAAGTTGGGTGGTTTGAGGTTTTAGATGATCGTCCTACAGGTTATTATGGCTGTGAGGCATTGGTAACGACAGGTATAAAGTTCATCATTGCGTACATAGCCGATAACAGGTTGATATGAATATATGAAACAAGAAGTATTATAAAAACCGAAAACCGTCAAATTTTAAAAGCTATATCTCGCAAAAAAATTAAACGAAAAATAATAATTTGAACGTTAAAAATTCTTAAAAAAAAAAAATAGCCCTATTAATTTAGTATATTTTAACGATTGGTTGCAATATAAAAATAATAAGTTGATAGTGATTTCACTATTAAATAAAAGAGTAAAAAAAAAATTAATACAGTTTGAGAAAAGCATGAAACAAAATATTTTGAAAAAAAAGTCAAAACTTAACGAAATAATAAGTGTTTAATGATATAGGTATAATGTAATTAAATTTAATTAATAATTATAATAATAGATATATATTGTTTTTAATTAGTTTACGTGTGCAACTAAATATAGTTATATTTATTTTGTCCATTATATTATCTTTCTGTAAAATAATATACGAACAAATATTAAAAAGAACAGTTATACAGAAAAAAAAAGAAAATTGTTATAAACTAGAGACTTGGCATTAAATTTTAATATAGGTATAATGTAAACAAATATGTTTTTAGAAATTTTAGATCTTTGGTTAATAAAGCACATAAATTAATTATAGTACGTAAATATAATAATGGTGTTTTCCTGGTTAATTTTGATTTTTTTTTTTAATGTATTGTGTACCTATATCGAAATATTTACTGGCATACAATAAACTTATAAATTACGACTAAATGCGCATTATTAGTCGTTACAGAATCTAACTATTTTATATATAATCATAGTTATGGAAGTTCAAAAACAATCCTGACTTTTAAATATTAAAATATATTTTTCATTGCTTTTAGGTTTTCAAAAATAATTTGTTTAAACAAAAAATAATATAAGATTAAACAAGTTATATCAGTTTTATTTCATACACGGAGACTTATAAAATCAAAAAATATATATTGTGTAAGTTAAGATACAGGTAATTGATTTTAATGTCTTAAGAGTGAATAATTTCTGCTAATGTATTTTATTAATTATAATATGATTGTCATGAAAAATATATTTTTAAAAATCCAATTAAAAACTAAATGTTTAGTAATAAGAAAGTAAAAGGATTTTTAAGAAGACTTAATCGGGATTTAAATATAATATGAGAGAAGAAAAAAAAATACAACTTCAAACAATTCATGTATTCTTTTGATACTGCGTATAATACATGTGATACAATATAACAATAAATAAAGTAGGTATGTCAAATATAATACTCCATATATTTTACAATACTTCATTTGTAAAAAAAAAAATGTATGTGTGGAATCTAAGGAAGTATAATCATGTGGTAAGTGCTAGAAAATTTATTTGTATGTATTCTTTGAACAAAATATAAAGAGTACCTGAAATTAAGTATTTAAAATACCTGATAAAGATTTTTACTTTATAAAATTTAGATTATAGTTGTGGTTATTAAAAATGCATGAGTATGCACAATCTTTGTTGAAAATATTGTATTTATATATTAAATTAATATACGAAATATAAAATACCAAAAATGTAAGCTTATCATTTAATGTCAGTTAAATAATACAAATTGTTAAAAAAAAACATTTTAAAATGACTATTTTTCAATTCAGATTTTTAAGATATACCTTCAATAAATAAAGAAAACTGTATCATACTTTATAGTTTTGTATGATTATTTTATCATATTATTAATAAAATAATACTTTTTTAACTTTACAAAAAAAAATTTTTGGTAAGAAAATGGAAATTATATATTTTATTTGATTTGAATATAAAAAGAAGAAATTGTTTCTTGAAATGAATAAAATTAGGAAAAAAAATGTATAAAATTGAATACCTCTTCTTGTCATACATTTTACAAATATGTTTTATCATAATAAAGTATGAAGTACAAGTAAAATATATTATATTAAATGTATAGGTGTATAATATAATATAATATAACTATTACGACCATATACTTAAATTATAAATTTGATAAAGATAATTGAAATTTTTTAAACTCTAAATACGTATACATTTAAACGAGAATTTTTAAGATTTCTAGAAATAAACTGATGGATAAATTAAAAAGAGTATTACGGAAAAGCCATACATATATTATTGATAACCTACTAGCAAAAATTATCGTTTTTACAAATGTTGGAAAAACTTGTTCCAACCAAATTAAACAGTAGGGTTAATTAAAATTTAAAAACATTTATTAGTTTACGAATACAGATGAAGGATTTTTAAATTTTGAGCAAACTGATGAACGGTTTGGTTTTACAATAATGTGTGTCTTTTTGTGGCAAATCTGACATCATCTTTAGGATCAGTATAGATTTTTAATAAATTGTATTTAGTCGGTAGATATTTTATAGAATCATAAGTAAAAATTAGTACTTTTTAAAATAATAGGAAAAACAAAAAAAAATACAAAGAAAAGCGAAAATTTGTATAGAAAATAAGTATTAAAAATAATCAATTTTCTTTTTCTTTTTTGTTTTAACTCAATAACAAATATTCTTAGATACTTGACATTTTCACAAAATATATTTTATATTAGTATTTTCTGTGCATTGTTAAACTTTTATATTTTGACTTGTGCTGTATAAAAATATTTGACACATATTTTTTTTTTGTTATGTTCAATATGTTTAGACATTTAATGCAAAGTTCCTAACAAGTAGGTTATATTTAATAAAAATGTAAACATTATTATATTAATTTAAAATTCGTATGCGATTAAATAAAACAAAGAATGATGATTTTAGTTATTTTTTAGTAATTTAATAATATTATTTATGGATACTTGAAACTTTTAACGTAAATTTAATTTTTAAATGCAATGCTTTTTTACAAAAAATAATTCAACTTACTGTATTACTAATATCTAAATAGTAAAATTAATTACTTTAGTAACTACAAATATAGGTATCATAAAATATACTTAGGAATACATATTATAATAAATGAACTTCTTAGCTCAGAATCTTTTTTCACATGAAATAATTTATTATTGAATTTCAATTTAATATTTATGTATTACAGTGACGTACTCCTCGATGACTAAGTTCACTTGACTCTCCATTTATTTAATACATACAATAAATGGTAAATTATTTAAAATTTATAAAAAGACAGTGTTAATTCATATTGGGTTGAAAACCAAGTTTGAACAGAGTGGAAGTTAAGTAAAATATCTGAAAAAACCAGTTGATTATACAAGACGTAAATGTGTAATCTAAATTCAAAAATACTCCGGATATAGTGCGTACAGCAGTTAAAATGATAATATATGAAGTGGAAAATCATTTACAATTTAAGAATCTATTAACATGTTTTATTCATTATATTACGTATATTTTGTATATTACCATACAGGGAGTCCCACGATATTTGGTTAATTAATGTGGTAATGGCCAAGTTTTCTCATACGGGTAATTGAACAAATTAGATCGTGTGACATATTTTATTCAACAATAACGTTTAATAACTAAATCATAAATATATTATAATATATTTGTATACACACACGATTATAAGATATAAGCTATTAAAACTATATATTTTTTGCAAATATATCACTATAATTAAAAAATAAATAAATAATAATTATTATTCATAACTTCTAACCTTTACCTGAACCTTTACCTCTTAACATTGTCCATAAATATCAAAATAAATTAGACCTCGTATTAAATATTTTAATGAAACATTCAATCAATATTCCGATCTATATGTAAAGATATAACGTGTGTTTTGACTAATAGTAAAAAACACACTCATCAAACAATGTTTTGGATATTCCGGTATTTGGGAATTATGCCATAATTAATCCTAAGCAAATTTTATTAGCTATCCTTAGTAAACTTTATTTTTATCCATGACGAATTCTTATTGTGACATTTTTTTATAAGTACCCACCTTATATAAATATAACAAAGAAAAAGTTTGACTAATTGTTTGGGTTCATACTCATATAGATAATTCTAATCAAGAAAATTAGGTGTCTATACAATAGGTATTTAGTAAATGATGATCAACAATAATTTTATTGGAAAGAGAACTTATTGATTTCGCTGAAATATCCTATTTTAAAAATATATATTGACACAGCTGGTTGCTGTTTATTACCCAATGTTTATATCATCTACATATCGACTTCGACGATTATTGTTTGTACTATATACCAGTAATCTACTAGTACTGTAGATAGTAAGATGCCACTGAGTTTTAAATTTACGAAAAGGGTAAAAGCCATATATTAGTTTTAAACTGCATTAATATTTTATTTTATTTTTATAATTTATAAATCTAACACGAATCATGATGTTAAGGGGATTGGAAGCGATGGTTTCCTGTCTTTATCTAACACACACGCAACATAGGTATCATAAATTCTACTTGAGATCAACTTTCCCTTATTTTTGATTTTATCCTCCCAAAATCCGAAAAATGTTATATTAAAAAAGAGTAATTAAAAAATTGACATATTTCAATTTTTGGAGTAGTAAAAATCAAAAAATCAAAAATGTGGGAAAGTTGATCTCGTATTCAGAATTCTTATCGCTTCATTATATCAATCGGTACGTTGGAAATAGAACACGTCTATAATCCTATGTTGCGTGTGTGTTAGACAAAGAAAATCATCGCTTCCAATCCCCTTAAATGTATTAATGTAGTTTTGTATTAATATAGTGATCCACTCTCTCACTCGCAAAAATTAAGTGGGTGAAGCAAGATGAGTACATAAAGTAAAATGGGAAACTATATTCCACCAATTCAGTTGTTATTATACTTCAATAGTCATTGGAATACTTTATAGAAACAAGTTAGATGAATTTTTATGAGCAATTAGTGACAACTGTTAATAAGATATAATAGGAGTGTTTTTCTATTTTCCTCTCTTGAGTTGATTAATAAACATTTCTCAACTATTTTAAGGTAAGAATAACAAATTAATTCTTAATGAATTATCTAAGTAAAGGTTAGGTTATTAGAGGTTACTTTTGTAATTATTTTAGAAGTTATAGTTATATTTTTATTTTTATTTAAATACATATTTGTTTTATAATTATGTGTTATTTTTCTATGTTAGAAAAATGAACTAATATAGAATCAGGTATTAGAAGAATGTGTCAGGAATCTGTATTCCATTCTACTTTTCAACAAAATTAAAATTTAGAGTCATTAACTTATATTTAATTAGATATTAGATATTATAAATTATGTTTTATTTAAAAATGCAACATAGTAGATACAAGAAATTATATATTAGGAGCTTCGTCTTACCCCCAGATGGACAGATTCCTTTACAACACATCACCATTAAATCCAAGTCGATAGGAAGTCAAAAAATAAAACAAGTAGATACAGATCGTGATTTAATAAAAATTATTAGGTAATATCATCATTCACTGAGTGACGATGGCATAAATCGGTAATTAATTAATTCTTACTATGAAAATATTTATATTAACCTTGTAACAATAATATTAGTAAACATTGTCTAATTATAATTTTTATCATGGAATAATAATACTTAGTTAAATTATTACTTAACTTATTATAAACTTGGTATAAATTATGTATGATAATTTTTATGTATATTATAATAGTATAACCTGTATAATTATGATCGTTATCACGAATCACGATATATCGAATGTTAACAGATAACGCAATCCGAAGCGTAACGAAAAATATAGCAAAACCATACGACCGTAGTCAAAGCCCAAAGTCTCTACATGCATGCACTTAACACATAATATAAATAAAAATAAAAATAACAATATTTACGTTTGTATTCAAGCAGTCGTTAAGTCGTTGCAGTGTACGTTCGTTAACCAGAAGGTGTTGTGAAACAAAAAAGACCGTACGCAAACGAGACGTGAGAAAAGACTTACAACACGTGGTACACACTCACAACACGCCGTCGGATGACTGAAGCTTATAAATAAACAATCCGAAGGCGGCACGATTTTTTGCAACTATGTTACCTATACACAATATAATATAGTAAAATGAGTATTTCATATATAATTTTATTTCACTACTCATTAACGACGACGAGGGTCTATCGAATCCAATTTAGACAAGTGAAACTTTTGTGAGGGATAAAACGACTAAAAATAAGAATACACCGGTAAAAACGTGTTTTCAAAACATCGGCGGTAACGTAAGTGACACGATAACACGAATAACGAATACGACTCGGACGGAAGACACGATGCACGCGCGACGACCGGACGAGGCCAACTAAAACGCTGTCGCCGTCGCCCCGCGCCCGTCGGCTACCAACACTGATGCTGCCGCCGCCGCCGCCACCACCGCCGCCGCCGTCTAAGGAGAACCTCCTCGCATCGCGCGCCGGGTGTCCGGTTCATCGGCTGCGGCGACGGCATGCCAACAACGCGGTGATCCCCACATACCCCATCGTCGTTAACCGAATCAAGGATGGTCGAAGCAGTTGTTGTAGAACCGATCGACAGGAGGATACCTCCTCAACGTTTGAGAGAAATAAAATACTGAGCACCAACCAAAATCGTTTCTAAAACTTGGGGAGAAATACACCGAAACAAAGAGGTGCGTTCCGAACGACGGTTTTCAGGTTGGACATGTCTGGAAAACTAGAATATTTTGTCTGCGCAAGATGTTGTTTTCAAATACGGGGCATTTCGTAAAAAATCTCATATATATTTTTAACTTATTTAATCAAATCCGGCTTTACCGCGTAGGTTACCAAAATCCCTTATTTCTGATATCAAAATTTTTCGAAAATAGAATTTAAAACTACACCAATAAATCAAACTTGATATTTCGGCACATCAAAATTAATAGAACAGTTAGTAATATTTCACATTTTGTATGATATTATATGACATCATTATTATGCATTATCATTAGATATCATGTATTATAATAAAGTAAGTATGTATATAAATTAAATACCTACCCATTACCTGATAAATAATAATTTAGGGAAATACGCTCAAAAGATCTGATGATTTATACATATTATTGTTTATTAAAATATTATTAATTATTAATTTATAAATAAACTGCGTAATACGTGCAGTGCGTATTAGAATATTAAATTTCTGTGGTTTTTATGAGTATTTAAAAAAAATGTATTGTATATTAACAGTTATTATAATATTCTATCGTATTTATTAATTAAATACATATTATGAAAAGTGTATACTAACTGCTTATGTATGATACCTATTTTAATATTCTATGCATTTATTTTTTATGTAACACTGCAGAACTTGTAATGATACGACTAGGGATCGGATAATATTTATAGTTTAATTTGCATGTTTTTTTTTTAACGCTCCAATTTTAAACTGAAATAAAATAAACTACAAATCAATAACTATACATACTAGGGCCAAAATAATACTAAATAAAGACTATATTATATAGATATTAAAAGTTTAATTATTTTCTAGATTGGATATTTTTTTTATTTAGTACATATATTATAATACTTCATATCCACAATACCTTTACTTTTTTGGCTTTTTCAATTTAAAGTTTAAACATAATATATTGAATCTATGTTTGCAATATTTAATAAAATTTCAAACGAAGAAACAGATTATAAATTTTCCAGGACAAAATTAATTTTGCTGAGAAAGTTTTTGTTGAAAATTCTAAAATGAATAGTAAAAAATTGGTATAAACCATGGTAAAATTAAAAGCGTAAGAAAGCTACGAAATTTTGAAAGTGTTGTTACTATATATGGGGGGTTATATTCGTGTTGTATCTGAAGTTACATTTTGGAGCAGTAAACAATTTTTTATTTTATTTTTATTTTTTAACTTTTGTCGATGGCAATTGGTATTATTACAAATTAATAACATTATACAATTAATATTATTATATATGTAATTTATAAGTTTATAACAACTACAAGAAATCTGTTGAGCCGTCTATGAGAAACATTTTGAAAAATCTAGTTTAAAGATTAAAACACAAAAAGATATATATGTAGTATTGAGTACTCAGTATGGTAAAATGAAAATATAACTTTTCAAATCAAGTCAGAAAAGGACAAAAAATATGAACATCATAATAGTGCATAAGAGGCTTATAATTCAAAAATAATGGATGCATCAACTACTTCAATAAAATAATATACATGTGTTGGTATTTGACACCTTCCAACACCGTGTTTATAGGGTCATAAATTGTATTTTATAAGCGACAACTATGCAGATATAATTTAACGAAACTTAAATTTCTTTAACTGTATTCTGTTATATTTAGATTGAGCCTATGGTTAAAAGAGGAACTAATGAAATAGGTTTATGTTTATTTAAATGTTTAGGTAAAATTTCAGTTGAAATAAATCGTATAATACTGTAAAGTGATTGTTGTGGAGGTCAGGACAAAAATAGCAGAATTATGGTTATGTGTCTAAGCTTTCTAAAGAAGTGTGAATCGATTTCAGTAATGGACCATAAATTCATGGTTCCTGGACACACTATAATATAGTGAGATTCTTATCGTGCCATTATTGAAAAAGGTACTTGACTTCAATAAATCATCCTTATGATTGGTCACAGTTAATACAGTGAACAAGGAAAGATAAGTTTAAGGTCAAATATATGGCTGTAGCCCATTTTCGCCCAAGAGCAGCCCGTTTGCGCCCCTAGGGTTATGGACATTTGCGCCCAAAATAAAAAACTTAACTCCCCGATTTATAGCCCAAATGCGCCCATTTTGCATGCAACGTTGCCGTTGTTTTTTTAAAATTTAAAAATCCTACGTAAAATCAAAATTAATAAAAAGTAATAATTTTAAAAATAATGTTAAATACTACACAGTATGCATGTTATATATATATAATATAGGTACCTATATAAATATTATTTATATTGCATTAAATTATAAATTTCAAATAGAAATATTTTTACATAAAATCAAAATAATTAATAATTAATACAATTACAATAATATACATATATATATATATAAATTTTAAATATTATTAAAAATGCATAAAATAAATGTATATAGAACCAAAATAAATAATTCATATTAGTTGTCAGTTGTTGTTTAAGATTGTTTAAAAACATAAAATCCTACATAAAAAATAATTAAAATTAATAATATATATTAGTCATTAATAAGAATGTTAATAATGCAAAAAATAATTAAATTACAATAATATTAAAATAATATTATTTAAATAATAATAATTAATATTGGTTTCGATTAGCATAGGAAACGATCAAATATTATTTTAGATTTTATAGTTACACACCATTACGCCAAAATACTCAATAAATGGCAACGCTACACGATTTTCACCTAATCTGAATCGGGCGCATGTGGGCTATGATTTGGGGCGCAAATGGGTTGCACCGAAATATATGAATCAAAGCAACTTAAATGATTTCCAGTCTTTAAAAAACAAAATAAACAATTAAAAAGAGAAATACTCAATTAGTTTAAAAAAAAAAAATGTTACATATTTTTATGATATGAATCTGTATATTACGTGGAATTTTATTGTACATAATTCCGGGTCCTGCTTATAACTGTAAGTTTTTAAAATGTATTGTTTTCTTTTTTTTTAATAATCTAAAAATGTTCATATATTTATCAAACTGATTTAATCAAATGTATTTATAACTCATAAGCTTATTGGTTCATTAAACTTAGGTACTATAAAGTGTGTTATAATTTTATTTCTTGGTAATGTTTTCTATAGATTTTTTTTATTAAATGGTGTGTTATTAATTTTGAATTTTACATTTAAATCAAATCAATAAAAATGAATGCTTTCATTCATGGTTCTTAAAGAAATACATAAATATTTAAAAAAAAATAGTAAGTATGTCTTATTTCAAAGGACATAAGTTCCATGAAAGCACATGCAGTAGGTCATAAGTCATTAGTGCTCACAAAAAATAAATAAAAATGAAATGTATCAAATAGAAAAATAACAATAAATGTATTAAACATGGGTATACAAAATTTAAAAATATTGAAAATTCGAAAAGTGAGAAAGGTTTAATGTGTTCCTGAAAAGTATTCCTGATAAGTAGCAATTTTAGATTTGAACCCTTTCTCATAAAGACTATCCAAATTAGAAAAAACCAGTTAACTTATAAATAAATATATTATTATTATTTTTTTTTTTAATTCTAAAAGTATAAACCGTATGGGTTAGAAACTTATCGCCATTACGTAATATTATGTTATAATTTGCAATGCATGAAGTCTGCACTTAAATACTTTATATTATAAATTATGTACTTACAATAGTTTATCATTGAATTCAATTTAACAAATTTACTGCAGTAAGCTATTAAATTACATAGTATACTTAAAGATCTACTATATTATGTAGTTTTGGAAGTTTAAAATTTTTTATATTATGTAAATAAGAAACATTACATTTTTTAACATAAAATATTATAGATTAATGGTATAAGTAGATTAATACTGACGAAGTGTCATCAATAGGTGACTTCTTCATTCAAATTGTTCATGTTTTCTTTTTTTTTTTTTTACATAGCTCATACGCTTATTGTGACTACTGGTACAACTTAAAAAAAAAAAAGTTGATTGAGTACCATAGTTAACTTATTATTATCGTAGAGTATACAAGTATATAATAATATTTCAATGTAAGTGTTGTGTATTTCTATAGTATAATAATATTGTATCATTTAAACATTTTCATACTATGTTTTTTTTTCAATATAAATATATTAAATTCTTTTAAAATATTACAGAAATCCATCTCTTATGATACATTTTTAAAAAAAAAAAACAATTTTATTAAAATAATTCATGAAATATTACGTAATTTTATATTTCATGGAATTTATGTATAATATATCAAAGCGTGTTCTTCATTTTGTATACTTAAAACATAATTATGAAATGGTATGCGTATTCCGAGTGTGGCGCTGCAACAGCGATTGGATATCGACTGTAGAAAAACAAAACGATTACTTACCAATAATTACTAATATTTGCTAAAACATACTACAATATAAACTTAACGTACAACTTGAAATAGAAGAATAAAAAAATAATCCATCATAAACCTTGGAGTTCCGCTGTTATAATATATTGGTATACTGCAGTACACACTACACAGGTACTTGTATATATATTATATACATTATTATACATTATTATGAAAAAAATAATGTTTAAAATAATAATTTAATGCAATTTTAGTATAAAATACGTACTAATGAAAAAAAAATTTAGTTAATAACTTATATAATTTACCAAAAGTTTGATTTTCGTATATATTCGTATAATATATACATATATTTATATCAAATATCAGTAATGGTTTATTTTAAAATAATAAATTAGAACATAGAAATTGAAAGTATATAAGTCATAATTTATATAGCTGTAAAAACATAAATACGTTATTCTGATTAAATTTACAGAGGGAGAATCTTTTAATCCTATAATATTATTAAGCATTAATATTGTTTCTCTCATTATCTCATGTACTGAAGGTACCAATTTTTTTTTAAATTTCTCTTCTATAAATACGATCAATCTTATTGATCTAATCAAAGCATTTATGAAGTGCGTTATATTTTATAATATGACAAGATTAAAATAAATAAATACACATTCCCACTCATCGTATAATATTATGTTCTGTATAATATACTAAGATCATATATGTTTTAGGTACCTATATCTATAATAGCAGGAGTCAACCAAATATATTAATTATTTTAACCTTGCATTACAAAATCACTATAATAATATGCATCTCAATATTTTTTAATAATTGTCAATTTAATAATAAATAAAAATCTTTTGTTTGTTCTTATACCCGCGTGAAAATGTTAACAGCGCTCAATAACGATCTTATTATACGCCGATACAATAATATTAATAACAATATATATTTTCACTTTCCATTTACTTTATTAAAATTTCTCCGTTAAAAATAATTTTACTATAATACATTAGATAAATACCCTAAAGATTATTTTCTATTTAGAGAAAAATCAATAAATTACTAGAAATTAATCGAAAAATCCTAATAAAATAAGCAAAGAAATACAATTATACCATAGTATCAGAGTACCTATAAATAATGCAATCTAATTAATATTTGTTTTTAATTCAGTGGGTAGAGACTGATGATGAGGAAATGAACGGCGATGGCTGAAGTTGTAAGATTGGTGAAAAATAGAAAATATGAATCACATTTAACCACTTTCCTTCTAAACATAATAATGGTATAGACGGCGGTTTTAATAGCATTTTTACTTCAGTTATAGATCAATAATAAAATTATAAATAATTTTAACATAATATTATCTTGATGGATTTTGGTGAGGTTCTGAACTAGCTCGTAGCAAAGATCAAGAAGATCATTAACTTGTATTTACCGTATTGTACGGTACTCGCAGTGATTGAATAATTTTGATATTTTTCGTCAGGCAGACTTATGAATCGTTTTAACTATTTCTCTAAACGTCTTTACCGTTTATTTGGTTAAACTTTGGAATTTTTATGTTTTTAACGTTTTTAATGCATATAAAGTGTTGTTTAGTGTGACAAAATTCCAACTATGAATCTTGATCCATACCAGTTGTTTTCATGCCAGCTTTGGCATTTGTGTATTATAGTATATAATATAATGATGTCCTGTAGCAAACGAGATTTGACCGCCTCCGACCCTACAACACGTGCTGCCAGTTTTCCGAGGATTATGTGAATGCACAAAACCATCTATGCATGTTATTCCCAAGATCCTAGTAGGTATAAACAGTTTCATGCACTTCTCTATATTGAGAAATAAAAATGTATTGTGCGTATTTAAATATTATGATATGGATAGGTTTGGAAGATCCGATGAGAATCTTTATACAATAAACGTAATGTGCATATAAATATAATATTTTATCAAGTTTTCACGTGTATTATCGCATAGGTTTATTTATAAGCAGCCTACGTCTATACAGATTTGGGTGTAATCAAACATCGTAATATAAATTCGTATAAGCGTGTACAATGTTAGCATAATACTATATTATTATAATTTAGTCTGCAGTACAGCTGCTTCAAACGTAGAGCCGGTATCCTGACGAACATCAAACGATATTTGGATATATTGTTACGCAAGTTCATCCGGTAGTCGCTTGGACTAACTCCACGGAATTTTTAGTAAAAAAAATGTATACTTTTAAATATCATGAAATGTGCGTTTACATAGATTGTAGGTATTAATTACATATATATACATTGTATACTTATATTTTTTACCTAGCTATATGGCTATATTACGCATACATATTTTAGGATAATATAATAGTTAATTTAGAGTATTATATCAATATTAGATAATATTATATTAATATACGTATAGTTCCGTTATTATTTTATATAACACTCATTATTTGTAACCATCTCCAATCGTATTTCAGATTATTATTAATGCCTAAAAATGTTTAAATATTGGCAATTAAAATAATATACAAATATTGGTACCCAGATAACATATAATATACCTACAATCAAAACAATGTTAGTTTAACAATATATAAATAGGGAGGGCCACAAAACTGAGTTAAAAATTAAAATTCATAGAATTAACGTATAATTCTTATAATTAAGCTGATATAGGATGCAAAGTGGAAGACGACCTTAAATGACATAATAATTATTATAATAATGTGGTTGAATAAATTTAAATAGTTTAAATATATCTCAATTGTTGTGTTCAAGAAGTTATTATTTATGTTCAAAACATAGTAAAATGGAGTTGTTTTTAGTAATGAAGAATAAATTATCGTAAAAAAAAATATAATATGCATATGAGTATATGACGTTTTGTTGTTTTTAAAATATTATGACGTAATAAAAACTAAAAATACTGACGTTTAGTTACCTATATAAAAATGTTATTCTTATACATTATCCCAACAATTATTGGTGGTGGTATAATCGCATTTGATAAATCCGATCAATATTTTTTTATTATTGTATAGTTATTTATAATGTTTGAAAAAAAAACATTGAAATATCCATCTTGTTTAAAATTCATTGAATTCTTCTTAATGAATCGTCACAAAATTTACTGTATAATACTTAATTTTATATGCAAAAAACAGGAAATATTGTATTTTTAGCTACGGAGGAATTATAAACTCACCCCGGAGAAACACCCTGTTGGGACATTTGTTCTAAGTATTTCTTTCGTCATCTCTCTCCCCAAAAAGCAACTATTAAAACCATCTGCCACCTCATACATACTATTTATACATTTTTTTTTCATTTTTAAATTTAAAAATCATCCAAGTACTTATCATTCTTTGCGTTCAATGAAACCTATTTCCCCAAGCAACAAGTTCATAGTTATTATTGTCACGTTTTTACTTAAAAATATTACGATTGTTATTAAGATTTTGTTTTCTTTGGTAAAATAACAAATTTGTTTAGTTTTATTCATTACTTTTTTTTTTTAATAGACTCTATACAAAAAACAATTGTATATAATATTACGATTTGCTGGAAATCTCAAAAAAAATTTCAAAATATATCTATTTGTTACAATTGTATTAACCTATAATTTTTATCATTGTTTTATTGATGCCTATTAGAAATTTAAATTATTTTGAAGTAGGTTAAATTGTTTTATATTATCTTAAATTGAATTAAAAACATTGAAATGTTCTAGATAAAACAACATATTTAGATATTTTAGATTTTGTATTGAGTGAGGAATGTTTTTGGACAAATCAAAATAATTCTGAATAATTAATTTTTTGCTGAAACTGTTTTTACTTATAATCATCATATTACAAAGTTATTTTAACCTATAATACATATTCATCATATAAGTTTACTGATGTATCGTCGAGTATAAAACCCAAAATAATTTTAATAAATAATAAGTACAATGTATTGAAATGTTACTTACGTTTCGTTTAAAATAAAATATAGTGTACAATCATATTTATTCATGAATCAATGTTTTTAAATGTATATTTTACTGTTTAATATTATCAATTTTGTATGTTATATACAATTATATACACAACAGTGTTTGAAAAGGATATTCAATAGGCTTATTAGGTATTATTTAAGGTTTTCATCAAATTCGTTCACTATTTATGTGTAATAACCTATATCCACATATATTATTCATTATCACTAAACAATCCTAGGTTGTTTTGGGATTAAAATCTTATGCACATGGGACATTAATGAGAAAGGTTCACGACTAAAATGACCCAAGTGACCTTTTTAAATATTTTGTAAAATAACGAAAAGAATGAACAATATGCGTGAACATATTTATGTGGCTAGGGTTAACAGCTATGGACAATTAATGAATGAGAGAGAAAGAGGAGTAGTTCGAACATTTAAAATTTAAATGTACTTACCCTAAATTTATATTTTTTAAATTACCTTTTTGACAATGGAGGTTACAGTCCTTTATTAAGAGAGTAAGTTATCACATATTACATGAGATTCGAAGTTTTTTTTATTTATAACACGTCACATTTTTATTTGTTTTTATAAATTTTTAATGTCGCAAGTACTAAGTTAGATAAACACGCATAATCTTAATGTATGAAAAAATGTGTAATTAGTAATAATTAATAACTAATTATGTACATAGATACTAATGAAATAAGAGATTTAGATACTTTATTTTATTACTATGTGTACTTTTTTCCAAGAATTATATTAAATGTACAGACCACAAAATTAAACTTCAAATAAGGAAAACTAGATATTTACACATATATGGGTTTGGGTAAAATACAAATTATAAAATACATACATGTAAATAACATATTTACAAATTATTGATTTACATTTCTAGTCATTTAAAAAATGACTATATAAAAAAAATAACTGTTTAAAATTACTAAAAATATGAGTATAATATGATAAAACACAAAAAAATTA
Organism: Schizaphis graminum; assembly: GCA_020882235.1. NCBI lineage: Eukaryota > Metazoa > Arthropoda > Insecta > Hemiptera > Aphididae > Schizaphis > Schizaphis graminum. The sequence continues at coordinate 95,059,909 of CM037032.1, forward strand.
AAATGTAATTTAAGTAAAGCTTTTTGTTTATTTCTATAAATTAATCATTAATATTAAACATTTAGTTATAAAATTCTTATCTTCACTAAACATAAGCTTTTTGAACAACACATCGTTGAGAAAAATTATGGTTCTCACTTGCGCAGAAGCTTTTGAGCGATAAAAAAACTAACATTTAAACAAGATTAAAAATAGATGCATTGATATTGCATAACAAAGGTATAAGTTGTGTTGGCTAACCGATTTGTATACAATGCCGCATCCTTAAGTTTAGTATCAATGTAATTGATCTAAGTATAACTATGAAATAAATTCGATTTTTGTTATACCTATAAAATAGGCGAAAATTAAATTAATCAGAATTAATTGATTAATTCAATTTTAGTGTTCAAATTACTTAAATATTATCACTGTTCGATATTTTCTTTTATTCCAATCTTTAAATTAGTTTGCTTAGTTTAATAAAATATTAGTAAAATAAAATATGTATATTATTATATCTATATATTAAAATGTGTATTTTTGTGCATAATCGGTTATAAATTAATAATTATTATACCTAATAGAAGCACAAAAAAATGTTTAATATAGTTTGAGATAAGTAAACCTAAATAATATTATTATAGTATAATATGATGTTCTAAATTATAATATATACGAGATCGGAGATAGGTTAGATAATTATATTGTTTAAATTTGATGGTTGTTTTAGTTTACCACGAGCAAAAAAAAATAAACGTCACCATTATCATCAATATTTATTTATTTAATACATTATTAGTAGATATTAATTTATAATATTATCGTACCCATTATGATAATGTTTCTAAGTGTCTAAAATGAGTTAATGCAGTTTTTCTGTAGGTACCAAGAATAACATACAAATCCATCTAATAAATTAATTTTTGTAACTGACCCTTTGCATAGAGAGTGTTGTTTTTTGTAACTCATTACATAATTGAATCTATTCTAAGGGTTCTATTGTCTAGATAATGTAAACGTACATGATTGATTACATAATAATAAATAATATATTATATTATAATAAATGAATTTATTGTACAGTATTATGGTATTCTGTTTATAAATGATATTTTTAAATTAATATATTATAAACAATTACTTAGCAAATTTAATATCAACGTTTAATTGTATAAAATATGTACATGTAAATAATAAATATTGTCTTACAAGTTACAACAATAAAATAAAATAAAAATTATCGTTCGATGCCAAATAATTATCATGTGATGTCTGATACAATATAATGGAGTGCCTTTTCTAAGTCTTTCGTTGATCCCGAACTTTGAATTTAAAGATTAAATGCATACTTATATATTATATCATATACACATTGTTTATGAGTACAAAAAACACAAGATGGACGAAATCGATTATATTATATTTTCATGAATGTCGTAATATTACTTGGTAGAATACCTATACAAAACACTTTTTTACCGATTACAAGTTTATTATAACAGGATACATATAAAGACCGGAAAGTCTTATCTTATCTATACACTCCCTCTAATTGTTAATTTCATAATGGTTATTAACCATATTTACGATAAAAAATTTAAAAACTTCTCATACACTGAATACAAACACTTATCATTTACTCATTTTATATCTACCCATCACTGTTCTATCACGCGTTGTCAACAAAAAGTAATCCTTATTCTTTACACTATAAGTTCTTATTTAGTTATTCATCTCATATCTACCTTAGGCGAGGCTAATAATTTTTAAAATTATTACGATAAATAAAAATATATAGACTATCTATAATAAAATTTATGGAATCTAAAAATAAATAAATGTCTTCATTGTGTAACTAAACATTTTTAAAACAGAAAATCTGATATTTTTGTTTGTGTAATTTATTTGAGTTGTTTTTTATGTTCGTACATCGTACTTAAAAATATTATGATATTTAATTATTTGTAAGTAAATTTAACTCAAACTAATTAGATCATCAGGGTATATCCAAAGTCTATAAAAAATATAAAAAAATATGTTAGTATGACTATGATCTAATTTATCAATTTTATACTTAAAAACACAACTTGTTCCGGCCATATTAATAATTTCGTATAGGTATTTTTAGTTGGCTTATTTGGTTGTTGGACGTTGTTTTATATTATGCTTAATGCTTATGTATATAAGTATTGATTATATTATTATATACTATTATTATTATATATTATTATATTATCTAATATATTCTCACAGTTTATTCTTTTACAGCAATTTAAAAATGTTTTGATCAATTTAATTATATTCTTGTGAAGTATTTTAATATATTTTACAATAGCCGCGAAACGTTCGTCGTTCACTACACACATGTTGTAAATCGTTATATGCTCCATCTAATATGTTTTAAATAACTTTTTATTTTATATTATTGTACCTACGTGATATGAAAAACTAAGATGTTTTGTTTTTTTTTTTTTTAAACAAACTTCAATTTTCCTCTTTACATTTAAAAAAACAATAATTATAATACCAAATTAAATTACACTCATTGGTGACGAATCAGACTGTCAGCCTACCGATAATCATTAATTGTCACTGTTATTGTATTATTGGTAAATAATACATTACAATGCAATCGTAAAAACTACTTATCAACAAAACAATCAACGTTTAGTCCAACTAAATCTCAAAATAACGCTGGACAAAGTGTTAAATGATGTATTTAACTTATCAGTCGAAATAGAGGATAACTTTATACCTCTAGAGACAGGGAATAAACCACACATTTTCCGATACTCCAGAACCAAAGAAAACTAAATCAGTTTTTATAACGGTTAAAAGATTCTAGCCGCTCGTTACAGAAAATGACAAAAACAAAAATACCACACATGACTCTCAGGAAAACGTTGTTGAAACCATTGATGATGACACAAAAACTAAACTTCTGCCACAAATATTCGTCCAAAGTGTACTGGACTTCTCAACTTTGCAACCAAAATTACTTCTTAAAATCGTTAACAAGCGATTTAAAAATACAAACTATAAAACCCGATTCATATTTGGAAACAATACATTATGTAAAAGAAAATAACGCGCAGAACATATCCACCTCAAAAGGATACATTTTACACGTAGTAATCTGGAACCTACGCCCATCGACACTGACAATCGAAATCTGAATAGCCACTGAAAAAATAGTAAAAAAATAATAATAAATAGTTATATTAACAAAGCAATTTGTATCTGACCTGACCGTTCACATCAATTTAATAACTCGTAATCCGTGACTAGGAAGCTAAAAATGTTATAAATTTACATGAAGATATTATATTGAATATCAGGTAAAAACCATGTTACTATCATGTCGTGTGGAACTGTAGTTTATATTATAGCCAAAACAGTGAACTTAATGTATTGCGTTCAACAGATAACATACTAACCGGTGATCCCATAATATATTATTACAAAACAACACGAGATAATTGACTCGACAGCAGCACAGATAGTAGTGCACAAACAACAGCGATGCGTTTAAGTCGGCGGCAGCGAATCGCGTACGTTTCACGATGGCAAAGGGGTAGTCGGACATTTGACGTAAGATGCGTAAAGGTACTATTAAATTGTCTTCGTAAATCGTAATTCACATAAACTTTGTGATTAAGTCATTACTGCAATAAGAAGGAAATATAAATTATTATAATTATCATGAAAAGTTTAAAATAGTCAACTAATCCCACGTTATTATTAACTCACTATGACTAATTTTACCAAAATAGTATTATATTTGATTCGAAGAATAACAAGAAAACTCTAATCACGGACTACACAGTTACGCAGAATACGGTGACGGTGTATTAATACCTTAAAAGTATACATAATACACAGAAATCGTTTAGTACGTATAGAATTTTTAAGTAACGTGCACACCAAGGTGGACGTTGCAGAACAAGCGTCGAAAGTGCATTTTTATATTTATTAATTTTTTTTTTCACTATACTAGTGTGGGATAGTTTCAAGCTGAGTCCTACAATGGAAATATGTTTATTTTAGTATACTTTTATCATTATTCGAAAATGGATCGTTAAACAATCATATTAATATGTTTATGGATTTAATATGGAAGCATAACGCGTCGTCGAAACAGTCGTGGTAATTATTGGGTTCATTCACTGCAGTTATTATTTATACTCGAAGACAGATAATTTACTACACTTTAACGTGATCCATAAATAATGATATGGTATGCAGCAATTTTAAAATTATTTTAAAATGACGATTAAATAATCCTGATCAATTCCTGCAACATTTATTGAAAATTACATTAACCATAACGGTAGTTAATATTTTTGTACCTACGATACAATATTTCAGAGAAGAAAAAATTAACAATTATTACATTAAAGTTATGAGTAATAATTATTTGGTACATCTTGCAAACTGAAAGAAAAATTTGAAGTAATTTCAATTTTTGATTTATCACTCACGTCGATTGTTTCTGGTGACGGAGTAATCCTATTGTTTTCTGATAATGATTAATTGTATTGGCTTAGTGATGAGATCCTTGTAAATAATTTTTATCGTTGATAGAATCATTGTAATATAATATTATTATAATTGTTATAATTGAACTGTTGACCGTGGTGTCTTTGATAATACTGAAGTGTTGAGTTTAAATTGTATGACAAGAGGTGACAGATCCGGTTGAACCAAAGGTACACACACACACGGTGCAAAGTACGACAGCTACCACCCAAAACATAATATACTTAATAAAAAAAATGGAAAAACAAAATAAAATGTCAGAACAACATGATACCATGGAGTGTCGGGGCAAAGCACAGCGTGCTATGTTGCCAAGTCACTTATACCACCGGCTGCAGCCCGTATTTATATTGCGCATTTGTATTGTTGTACGATTAGTGTCAGTCTAACAAACTGAGAGTTGTCAAATATTACAGTTTGAATAGTTGGTAAAATAAATTTTATTTTAAATGGTTCAGCATAATATATTTTCTACTAGGTATTACTAGTTTGATATTTCATGCTTACACATTATAATGTTTCGTTAATATGATATTATAATGCAGCAAAATATAATGTTATATATAAAATAAAAATTTAAAAAGTTATGATATAATATACAGTATACATAACAATTAACAGAGTATTAAAATTTTATTATTCTATATAGTTTTTAGTCGTATAAATTTGAAAGGGATTCGTTGCCTTTCATGAGAAATAGATCTTGTTGCAATCGAGGTCGATTACGTCTATATTTTGTTTTCGTGACTACGTTGTTGTAGGTACTCAACTTCTTCTGGAGTTTTAAACGAAAGTTTTTGATTTGGGATTCGATCTAATTGTGTTCCAGGGATTAAACATTTTGAAAACTTTTGAAGATATGTTGCTAAAATTAAATTAAAAAGATGGAATTATTCAAAATAATGTTTAATTTATTATACAATGGATTGGTTGTTAATAATTCATACTTAGCTAAGACAAAATAATATGTACGGATACACATTTAATAAATGAAATATTTTGGCTGCATATTATAAAGTATAGTATCGACAAGGTGCATAGTGTATTTGTGTGCACTTAATTGTAATGCTAAAAGGGTGTAACAACATATAACATAATTAATGGCAAAACTATTATACACATTTTTTATTTTTGAAATTTAGTAATCATTATAATAATAGTTCAACAAAAATAACATTTTTTTTTCTTAAATATTAAAAATTTGAGTCGTATGTATAATTATTAATTTCATATTATTTATTCATATTTGAATTCCAATATATTCATTTCAATGATATTTTGCATTATAGTTGATAAATTATTTCATATAGTGGTATACAGAATCCTATATCGAAAATATAGTTTATAATTGTATGCTAACATTTATTCTTTTATTCTGAAAAACTTACTACTTATTTCGTAGATTTATTTGATGCTAAAGCAATCACTTCTTATACATTTCTATTTCTTTGTAGTAACTATACTATATCTCCCAATATATCATTATATTATATTGATACTAACTTAACTAACTATACATATTAATAAGGAACCTTTCAATTTTATTATATTCATTTATAATTTACTTTTAACAATTTACACATAATATATTATATTGAAAAGTATTTACGAAGTGCGTAACTAGTCTCCGCTTACCTATTATAATAATACAACCTACATACTCGTATGTAAACTACAAAACTAATGGTAATACGCTTACAATTGCCTATTGTGAATTTAATGAAAATAATAAAATTAATCGGATAATGTATAATATTCATTATATTATTTTTTATATCATGTATATTTTCATAACTTAAAGGAAACTATGGATATTTAAATTAATTACTATGATATTAAAAAATTAAAATACAAAAAAAAAAATGTTTAAATAATTAAGTTGTGTTGCTTTAAAATAAACAGTCAGTTATAAAATGAGATAGGTACGCCAAAAGCAGTTTCTCTACAGATAGTTAGCGTACATGCAACAAACAAAGATACAAAATGTTGACAAACTTGATTTCCTTCTAATTGTCTGTAATTTTCTATTTAAATGTAAAATGTATTTTCTGTGACATTTTGTACATGACATGTAGAACACACAAACCACAAAAGTATTCATTACCTACTTGATAATAATGCATACGCGTGTATTGTGTAGTTAATTAATTATCAATTAACATTACATTCTTTATCAATGTGTTTATAATTTGCCTTTAATAGTAAAATATGTTAACCTTTTTAAAGTTAGTTGTATAAAATAGTATTAATCTAACCTAACCAAAATATATTATCAGTATATTTTAAAAATAATATCTCTGATTAATCTTATTTTAAACCTCACTAATATAATATGTTTCCTCAAACATGTTTAACGATTGTTAATAGTTATAAATACGCTGATGAAAATATTGGAAACTATTGAGAAAATTAAAAATTATGTTGTTTTGATAATAAGTATAAATTCATCATTAATTATGTATATCATTTAATGACAATTTTAAGGAGTATGTCAGATATCTGATTTATTATCAACTAAATAATAAGTTGTAAATATTATTCTAATACCTAATGGTTAAAATCTAGTAGGTATTTTTTAAAACCCCTGTTACTCAATATACTTTATACTTAATTTACCATTAGTTAAATTTTTAAATAAAAAAAATACATTACTATATTACAGTTATAACTATTAATTGATTAATGTATAATGTATATTTACGAGTGAATTTCAATAAATTAATAGACGAATAATTAAATAAATAAACTCGCATCTATAAGAATGAATTATAAACAAATTATTTAAAATAGAAGAATATAAATTGTATATAAATAATATATTTAAAAATTATTTCTGCTTATTAAAATTGTATAACAAGAATATAGAAACTATAAATACTTTTAGGTACTTACTAGTAAAATTAATATTGTATTAAATATCCTTTTTAATTTGACATAAATTATTTGAATAATAGTTATTATTATAATATATTACATTTGTATATAATAAATATTATTTAATGAAAAATTTATTTTACTCTTTACATCGAGTATGATAGGCACTATACAATTTTATATAAATAATTTAAAAATCTGTAGGAGAAAATGTGTACAATTATATATATATTTATAAAAACTATCTAATTCATTATTTTTAATTATGCACCGTTGTTTTTGCTGCACTTCAATTTCCCATCAACTAGTAACCGCCAGTTTTATAAAAGTCGTGTTTATGTTTAAAAAAGTTTTCGCATTTTAATGATGCTTCATCAAATCACTCAATTATTTTATTAAAATCTCATTAAAAACTCAGCAGTTTAAGTAGATTAAACAAAGACCGAACCCGATTACATACACCCTCTCCATTACAAATACGGTAATGATTCAGAAAAACTGCGGCATCGGAAACACAATACGATTGAGTGTACGAACGTATTCGAAAGGTATCGAACAAATGCCACCACTGGGCTATAGTATTTATACATACTGTTATTTTAACATCCTTTCACTCCCTCTCGTTCATTTTCCCTCTTACTCGCTCACCATTTCTCGTTTCTACTCTCTCTCACAAAAACATATATACACTCTTTCTTTTTCTTACATACATATCTATTACTCTCATTTTTGCGTTACTCACTATTCACGGTCATGATCAGGGACATATAGAAGTATACCTATTATGCGAGAAACCGGTTTCCATAATATACAGAATGTCACATAACTACCGTGTTGGTCCTCTTTAACCACTATTTTACTAAAACGTTACATTAAACACCAAATATAACAAAAAACATTAAACATTTCTTTTAGAAACAATGTGGTTAAAACAATTAAATCAATATCGAATCACATGGATAATAGTTTAACATAATAAATATAGCTTATGCATTAAAGTAATGATTTGTTAAATTTTTATTTTAAGAAATAAGCTAGAAAAGTATTATGAATAATTGATGTAATGGGAACCCTGTGTGTATGACTATCGGTGAAATGTGTAACGAATGTTAATGAATATTTGTATTAGACACACAATAGAGAAATTTTGTATAATATTATAATTCGAGTACACAGAAAATACAATATTATGTTGTGTTATACCTTATACGTTCAAAATATTGCTCGTTGTTATTTTTTTCATATAATAATTTTTAAATTGATTTTTATTAGAAACAATTTAAAAAATATATGACTAGTATGCGCAAAATTCCTGAGAGAAACTTTTGGGTTTTTTATATATATATACATATTTATTTAATATAGTATATTATTATACATATTATTATATTAAGATTTTTGAAATTAAATAGCTTGTTCGAACATTTTGTCTAAATAAACGGATTATAATAATACTGTAGTATATATTTTAATTATTTTATATTAGCTAATAATCAACTAAAGAATATACTACGTGAATTATTTAAATACGGAATTCAATTTTAAATTAACAAAATAAAACTACGAGTATGATTTACTAAAAGTGTAATTTTATCTTTTTCTTGGCATTTACTTACTATGTAATATATTACATTTGCGGTGTATCCAAATAGTGACATCAATCATTTCATGTACTGAATGTCAAAATACTGAAATCTGTCCAGATCGTGAATTTTGACAAAAGTACATTATATGTCCATCCATTTCATGAGAATGGGCGGCAATATCTATATTGTAAGTTTTGTGTAATTATTGTAAGTTTATAAGTGATTTAAAATGTATTATATTTTGTTTAAACAAACCATACTTTTCCATATAAACGAAGATAATAATGTTTTACCCGTGCTCTGTATTGTATGAGAGATATATCAAATTAAATTTTGGTAATTCTATATTCGATATCAAATGTATGTTTCTTTATCGAATACTTATATTACTCCTAAGTCATTAAAAAAATAACATTTAGTAAGTGCTTGTTTGCTATTTATATAATGTAGACGCTTGTTTATGTAGTTTATACGAGAATTTATTATTGTAGATAGCAATTTTAAATAAAAATAATAGACATAAAATAAATGAAATTTTTTAAAAGCCTGGATTAAATAGGTGGTATATTCATTGACCAATCGACAAATTGGATGTAGTCATTTTAAAGCTTTATTTGAGAATGATTCTAAAATTAGACTATGTATTTTCTATCTGATCTGTGTAGAATTTTCAGTGCGTAAAATTATTAAAAAAACGTAGAAGGGTAAGGATTATACTCATGTAAAGCACACTTCTTACAAATCAAGTAGATGTATATATATATATATTTAAATTTAACATGCATGCTATGTAACAGCATATATAATATGTCACCAACCGCCGTGAAAAAAAATAAATAATAAAATAGAAAATGTATGATTCATAACTTAAAATTAATTTTTTATTATTTTTCTTTTTCTTCTCAGCTTACCGGTCCATTAATTATTATCATATTATTATTTATTATTATCAATCTTATTCATACTTAATAAGTATGGCTTATTAAAAATAAAAATATAATATAATATTATATTATTGCAGTTAAATAACCTATAATAAATATTATTAATACACAAAATGTATAATATAGATATTTTCTATTTAGTAAAATATATATCCATATAATCATAATTCAAAATTGAATGTGATGATCGATATGAACATCCAGTTCATGAAATTAGCGATATAATTATGTAAATGTGACATAATAATATAATATTATAATGTTTGTCTGTATTCGGTGTAGGCAGTTCATCCATATTGATACATACAGTACACATTGAACTCAAATATTCTAAGATCGCAGTGTGCACTTAGGGGTAAGATGCCAGTACGTTTATTCACGGCATATACTATATACATGTATAATATATAATGAAGAATATATGTTCAGTCTGGAGGTTTCAAGGTGAACAAACTCGTGGTAGGTGCATTGCACGCAGCCGGTGTTTCATTTGCGTTGCACAAATATTACGTATAATATAATGTATTACAGAGTTGTAAAAATGCTCTTGATTTATATGATTAGACGATGATAAAAAATAATAATACGCATTGCGATATATCGTTTGCTTCAATTCTGTATGTACCTATATAATGTATAATAATATGTAGATGCCAAGCATTGTTTTATCAACTGTATATTGTTACCTATATTATTGTGTAACAATGACGTGTTCATGTTACGACGACTAAAACGAAACAAGTCAATAGCACGCTTATAAACTTTTCAAACTCGCAGTAAATTTACATTAATAATAGGTACAATTAATGTACAATAATCTAGACCACATTTGTATCGGTAATTAAACAATAGAATAGGCTATACAGAAATAAAGCTAAGCAAAATCAGTTGAGCCTAAAATGTTCAGGCGACGAATTTTATGATGGAAAACTATCACGAAAATCACGTCATGATAACAATAACTGAAATTTAACACAAATATGCACTAAAACGAGAGTTTCATAGATCTGTATTGTACACATCAAATAAAATCTTTTATGTATGATCGGTATTTATACTTTATAGTAAACGGACATGAACGACAATACTAGTGCATCTATTTATGTGTATGAACCTTCTTTAATATTTGGACAAAACTAAAATTAAAAAAGTGCATTTCTTAGGATATGTCCACATTCTGAAATCTACTTGGTTAGGTTAGCTACCAAAATCCTAACTTTAAAATACCACCTGCAATACTAGACGTAGAAACAAAAACAAAAAATACCAATTTAAGAGAAATGTTTATTGGATAGTATCAATGTAATAGGTAGCTATTTCAATATATCTACGTACAGCTGACCTTCCGATATTATCCAATAGATTCAAAAACCGGGATAATACCTATGTTGCAAATTAATTGTAAATAATTTCAAATTAGTTTTTTAGAATTTGCATATACAATAATTTACATGTATTGTTAAAATATTACAACTTGCTTAAGAACTATTTCGGGACTTGGAAGCAACTTCTCGCTGCATTTGCAATTAATTGAAAATCAATATCATTTTCTTGGTATAAACCAAATTAATTTGAAATTATTTGAATTTAGTTTGTAAATGATATTGACCAATTGTTTTGTTTGGGATTAACTTCGTATGTATATTATTGCTCACCACAATTTAAAATTCTTAAATTATAAGTATTTATCAATTTTTGTATAGATAGTATAACTATTCCAACAACAGTAATTATAATTCAAGAAATAATAATAAGTTTATTGGTATTTATTATATATTTTTCTTGGTAAAATCGGCCACTATATAATTATCCATTAATTTTTATTAATAATTATTATACACAAATAATAAAAATCGGTAAAATAACTACCCGGGTAAATTGAAGCCGGATTACGTTAAAATTTACAATGCATCATATAATAAACGATAACGATATGTATGTAGGTATTTGTAAGCGTGTGTGTGCGACACACCGGCTGATGATAATCGTGAAATTCAAACTATTTTTGGTGTTGATTTTCAAAATATTTCTCCATATTTACGGGTAAGTACTTAAAACTAAATTGATTGCTTAAGATGACCATCTACGTGAATATCTGACCATTCGTGGCTTACGTATTGTGTATTATACTTATATATATATACATACGTACGTACATAACAAAAGTATAGAATACGCACTTACCAAAATACATTGTGCTGATATTAAATCACGGTAAACAGGTAGACTTTAAGCTAGGTTAAATATTCCATACAAATATATGGGTTTATAATACCCATGCTAAATTGGTTTACGTTCGGTTAACATATTTGAACTCAGAAATAGTTGGTTAAATATAAAAATTATGATATATAGAATACAATTATAATGAAAACCAAGTACCTAACTGTAAAAAAACAAACTTTTGAAAAACCTAGTAAATCAATTTTGATGAACGTAATGTGAAGTAAATTAATTTTGATAATAGCCAAAATTAATGTTCATCACATAAATAAAATAATAATTATCCTAGTGTAATGCACTAATCGTTATTCTGTTTAGAATTTTATAGTATATAAAAATAATTAAAAATAATATATTATTAAAATTATTTACAATTTACCTAGAAAAATCATTCTACTGACTACTGTAAATAGATGATTTTAAGTGTAACTCAGATTAGGTCGAAAAACGATTTTGAGTGAATGTTTACAACTATTTATTTTTCGCCAGATTATATACCAAAAGATATTTCATAGTTTATTTATATAACCTATAAGTTCATTTTTTTTATTTAAATAATATATTTATATTAATATTTGATATATTTGTGGTTATTGTTCAGAAAATATTATATGACATTCCGTTATATTTAAAGTTCTAAAGATTAATAATTTTTGAATTACAGCATAATAAGTAATAACTCTAGTTGTTCGGGGAAATTTTTTTTTCTCGTTTAAAAAACTAATTTAATCTAAATTAGAAAATTCTTATATTTCAAAGGTCTACAATTGTATTTATGTATTTCCAATAATTTTAAGACGATGTAAGAAAAATGTACGATGAACCTATTTTAAGAATTTTGTCAAAAATGTAATTTAAAACGCATACAAGGCATACTATTAATATATATTTTCGATATTTGATAATTACTATATTGTGAAAAAAATACGAAGAAGCTTGTATTACATTTTTAAAATTTTTGACTTAAATATTTTTTAAACGGTGTATAGATAATCGGGATAAAAAATTTCAAACACTTACAAATTGCTCAAAAAATTCAAAATATTTTGAAAATATATTTATAAAATGGTAATACAAATATTAATTGATGAACATTTTAAGTATCTACGATTACTCATTTTTTAATTTTTTAATAAAATATCATTATCGATTTTGAAGATAACTGGTACCTATTTCATAAATATTCCCGTTTCTATATTTTTTCATATAGTTTTTTTTACGATAGTTTTAAAAATTGCCAAGACATTTTTACCCAATGCTCTATAGTCTATAGTATCAATTAAATTAAATTTTCTACCATTAATCACTCTCAATCTTAAAGATGACAGTTTAGCTGATAACTAAAACTAGTTATTTTCTTTAAATCTTTCATATTTTGTAATTTAGTATTCCAAACTCTAGTGCTTATTTGTATTATTTTTTTTAGCTTAACTTAACATAATATATATTTTATTTAAAAACTGTACAAATTTGAACTTACAAATATTAAACAAAATAAAAATGTATGTATATAATACAATATATTTTATAATATATGTAAATATTTTAAATGATATAAAATATAAATTTATATAAGTAAATAAGGAAACAGATTTTTTTTTTGATAAAGCGAATCTTGTCAATTTTGTTGAGTTTTTGTAGCAAATTATTAGGCGATTTTGTTTCAAATGGAGGGACCGGTCCAATGTGTGATCTACCGATAAATGGCGGTAAACGGACAGTTTGTACTATCTATTGTTTGAGTTGCATATCGCGGACACTTTGTACGGTGATAATAAATTTATAGAAATCGATCGCGGACACTTTGTACGGTGATAATAAATTGGTAAAATTCGATCGCGGACGTTTTGTACGGTATGTAAATGTTTTTGCATACTTTGGATAAAATTCATATATTTCATATTGAGTAAAAGAATATTATTGCGAAAAATTCATGTTTTATAATATATTTCGTAATTAATATTTATAACTAAATATTAATATTTCGTATTTAATTTTATCCTTGCTGATTAAAGTATAAAACTTGGTTATTTGCAGTCAAACATAAATTTTCCAATTTTTCAAATATATTATATTAAAAATATTTCTAGTTTCCACTATTATATGTGAAATGTGAATTATAAATTTTATTTCTAAATTATTTTATTTTATTTCTCAATTATATTATATTAAGACAAACAGCCAATCACTGATGTATTTAAACAAATAAATATATTTTTTTTAACTATATTTTTGTATTTATCTTATAACAATTTAAATGCATATTTTTGCATATTTTGGTAAATAAAATGCATATTTTACAATTTGTTATTGCATACAAATCCTAGCCCTGATTATTATTATAATTATTTATGTATGAACATTGTTAACTACCTGTGTTTTGTAATAACAAATAATTATGTCTAACATTTCATGTCTAAATATTTTTGTTTACCTGAAATAGTACAAACTGTCCGCCATATACATTTTATTACTTTTTGAAATAGTACAAACTGTCCGCCATGTAAATTTTATTACTTTTTGAAATAGTACAAACTGTCCGCGGTTTTCATTTTTTCCGGGTGACCGTACAAAGTGTCCTACAACCATAAATGGCTGGTCCAATGAGTGATTAATCGACAAAATATTTATGTATAAGCTACTTAAAATAGCAATGCAAGTACTTATTTACTATATAATGTTGATTGTTATATTCATACACCAGAAATAATTTTTAAATCTGATAAAATAATCATCAAATATTTGAGTTTTGTAGGTTTTATATAGTGTTGTAGATAAAACGAGCTGTAAATCATCGTAAATCAATTTTGTGGACTTAAATACTGGAGCTCGCACTCAAACAATAGTCATTATGAATGTTAGTCAAGTCCAAATACAGTATAAAAATTAATGGTGCATCTCCACTATTAGACTGCCAACTTAATGAAAACTCAAATATTTGATGATTTTTTTTTTATCAGAGGTAAAAATTACTTTTGCTGTATGAATATAAAAATCGACATTATATAGTGCAAGTAAGTATACCTACATTACTATTTTAAATAACATACCAGTGGCGTGTTTAGGGGGTGGGCCTGGTAGGCAAGTGCCCACCCACATTTTTATATAAGTACTAGACTAGTATAAGTTCGATGCTCAATGGTTAGTTAGAAAAAAAAATTGGTTTAGATTAGATTAGGTATTTCAATAAATATGAAAGATTTTAATATTTAAATAAGAGTTTATATTGTATTAATAAAAGGTAAGCTACCATTTATTATAAAAATATTAAAATTAGTCATTTAGAATAAAAATACTAAAACTTAAATAGATCAAATTATAGTATGAGGAGGGAGTAAAACCATTCTGAACTTAACTTTTGTGGCCCATCCACAAAAAAAGTTCTGGACACGCCACTGTAACATACATAAATACTTAGTCATTGGACCAGCCATTTATCGGTAGATCACACATTGGACCGGTCCCCAAATGGATTTTATTAGGTACCTATAGAATTGTTTATAATGATGAGTTGTTATTTGATTTAGTGTTTTGATTTGTAAAGCCTTATGCACAGCATACTGTTGATCATTGAACGTTGCATTTTAATATTTTAAATAAAATTGTTATAATACATTACAAAAAAAAACATTTCAAAACATGTTACATATTGAAACTGGGGTTTGCCGGCAATTTTAAATTAAAAAAGTTTTCATAAATGTATATTGTCGTTACTTAAAATGTTATTTTGTAGAATCGAGGTTATTTTTAATAGTTTGAAAGTTGCAGTTGTTATCTTATCTTCTGTATCATTATATCATATGATACAACAGAACATGCATGTATAATTTATTAAAATGAATGTAATTTCTAGTCTGTATTTAATATTTAAAAAATTACATTTTTTCAATTATATGAGTATTTTAGTGTCGAAGATAATAGTGGAAATATAAATTAAAATTTATTTTCAATACTTAAATATAATTAATTAATTTTTCTCACAACACACTTTAATTGTACATGCATTTTAATGGGTCAAATTCTTGGTAGATCCAATGACATTTAATAATTAATAATTGTTTTTCCTTACATTTTTTCAAAACTTTTTAATAATTCCTATACATATTTAACTTAAAACAATAATTTAGAGAAGATGTATTCTAGTTTAATTATTTATTGTGTTATATGAACACTGAAAACAATAATTAGATACCAATATTAATAAACCTCTAAAAAATACTCAAATAATTTCATTATGTACGTGTAGATATCAAGCAATATAATATCTAAACGGAACCGGGAACATAAAATAATAATAATATGTACATTGTACAGTGTACATCCGGTCACCAGAGTACTTGTCACCTTACTAATGACATATCGATCGACCAATGTAATTTGTGATTATAGAACTCAAAGTGGACAGGTTCCCGCCATGCAAATCCCGTAATTGTTAATATTGATAGTGTGTATATGTGTGTATATAAATTTAAGATTAAGCATGTAACTTAATAATAAATGATAACTAAAATGATGATAAGATGTTACCGCACATTATAATCACTCGCAGCATAAATATATAATAATGAATTATAACTAAAAAGGTCTAATAAAAAACAACATGTTGTCTTTTTAGCACAACCAATTCGTATAAGAACAATTATATATAAATAATAACAAATCGCAGAATTGTTGATGTACTGATGGCCAACTTCTAACTGAGTTATGTAACAAATATCCAAACGCGAACAAGAAAATAATAAATATTATTTAAATTTTAATAACAAGGTACCGATTATATCACACTAAAAGCGTACAATAATAATAAACCATATCGTTCGCGCCCACTAATAATGAGAAAAATTTGATTAGCGCCTACAATATTACAATATAAATATAAAATAAATAGTGATTTTCGCTCATTAACAAAATAATAAATTATTTTTGAAATTTGTGTTCACCAAGATAATAATATTGTAGTTAATACACAAAGTAGCAATTCACACCCGTCGTTTAATACATAAAAATTCTGTGACCATACAATCATAAAACCAATAAAAACATGTTATCATCGTGTTTGATTCTATAATATTTGTTTTGTTCAACAGTAGGCTGACCTAATAACAATATGTTGTTCTAGATATACTGTCAAGTACAGCTGGTATAAAAAAAATTGGTACCTAATTTTTATTATTTTTATTGAAATATATATCGTTAAGTTGAATGCACGTGAATACTCACGTTATGCCCCTAAGTGTTGGTCGTTCTGTTTTCGGCCTATAGGTCAAATATTATGATACATTTGATCTTTACTGTTTTTAGAGAGTTTCTCTCATTGCATAGCAAATTTCAGCACGGACGTATCTATTCAGTCACTGTGAAAACAGTAGTTGGATGGTTTTGTGTTTGAAACGTAACTCATAACAGTCCAATATGCACAGATTATCTATAAACGTCCAATAGTGGAAAATTGCTGGTATTTTAGTCGAAAAATTTAACAAAACTAATATCTTAATTGAAAAAAATCAGTGTTCATATTTTTGATCATCGAGAATGAATAATTTATTAAAATTTTGTGGTCACAACTAAACATAATTTTTTTTAACTTATTCACAAATTATACAAACATAAAATTTGATAAATCTATAAATATTAGTCAATATTTTTGAAAATATTAGCCAATTAGCATTGTACCATACTCACTCAGGCATGTTATAAAACCGGGTGCTTTCCGTTATTCTGAGTATTATGTACGGCTCATCACACATATTCCCACGGTTTGGTAAAACGTGTATTTAGGCAAATTTTTAGTTTTATCATTATAATTGAAAGGTACTTAACTAACAAAGAGTGATAATAGCTGAATTATTCTGACCTACCTAGTGAGAACGTTTGAACGGCCCGACTCGCTTAAATGCTCGGTATTGTCCCGAACAGTAAGTCGAGCCCCGTGCCACGAGAAGATATGATACAGACAAAAATATCCAGTGAAACAATTTAAATGGCAGCCAGTCAAACTTTGTAAACACATTACACAGATAAGAGCAAAAGGACGACGGTGTATATATACATGTAAGTGTACGAGAGATACACACACACACACACACATATATATATATATTATAGTATATGCCCGGTATTTATAGGGAAAACTTATTTATATAATAATAATAGTAATAATAATATGGACCGACCAGAGATAGCCGGATATAACTTTCACGGGCAGTTTAACATTTCGTTCTCGGGTCGAAACGCCGAGTTAACGGACGAACCGCGGGATAAGTGATTTATAATGATAATAATAATAATAATAATAATAATAATAATAATAATGTTATTGCGATTCACTGAGATATTATTCTATTGACAAGCGATATACACGTACGTTTGCCAATTGCTGTACTGTGTAGGCTAGAAACTGCCACTGAAACAACTGAGATGGTGATACGTAGTATATTCAATATAATGTTTAGTAAATATTATCAGTCGGTAATCAATTTGTAGTAACTGCGTGTAATTATGCTTAAAACTATAAAATACTATCGTTGACGATTGCGTTGGATTAGTGTTGGAGTTATATTAAAATATTTATTTAACCTTGTGAGTTTCGAAAATAAGTGGAATATATAAGCCAGTGATTACAAATTAAGCAATACTCACTAAATAATTATGTATTATGTTATAACAGTGCGTGAAATAATAGTCGCCTTTAGTACGTGGTGATTGTTTTTGTAAGGTAAGTTAAGTTACCCACTTCAAAGTGTATTTCCAAATTGCGCATTGCATTATCGGTACGTTGACATAATATAGAAACACAATATACCTATTACCTACATAATATTATACGAGTACGTTGTGACAATGAATAATCATTTGTTTAGAATACACGTGCTGTTATTACTTATTAAGCATGGTGCTTCGGTGTTATATGCATATATCTGGTCCTGGAAAACTTCGGCAATAAAGTCACGTTGTTGAGAGTAGAACCGAAAGTACTTTTTAAGTGTTTTACCACCTCTGGTGTGGCTCCCATTTAAATTTATTATAACTATATTTTGTCGTGCAATGTTTACGATTTCGTGGATTAGCAGTCATTAAATTAGTTCAGTTTATGAAACATGGTATTTTTTCAGGATTCACAAACTTCAAAATTTAACAGTTCTCAGATTCATAGATTCGACGCGAGCCAACTGCAGTATATTCAGTACAACTTTTTTCAGCGCAATATTAAATAAAAGTGGCGAAAGAGCGTCTCCTTGCTTTAAAATCTATCATAACTCGGAATTCTTCGGATAATACATGTTCGTATCTTACATTCTTACTTGATATTTTGTGCTATTTATACATATTTTTGCAAGAAAAATGAGCTTACTTAGAATTCAAAAATCATACATTTGTTATAAAGTCTTTCCCAGAGAATGCAATCATAGGCCTTCTTGGAGTCAACAAATATCTTCTACACAATTTGTTTGTATTCAAACATTTGTCTATAATCTGCCTAATCACCGATAGCTGATCTATTGTCGATTTCTTTTTTTTTAAATCCGCATTAGTGCTCCCCTATGCATTCATTTACAAAGGGTTGTAACCTTACTAATTACTATTACTCTTTGAGAACACTTTGTGTTCTGTATTTCCTGTAGTTATTACAATTAAGTTTGTCACCTTTCTTGTGAAGTGGAATAACGATGGCCTTGTTCCATATTATTGAAAGTATACTTAATAATATAATATATTGTATATAATATTATACAAAAATATATTTTCTGAGGTTTGAATCCAGGAAACCACTTATCTCTAATCTTGTTTCCAAAACTATCATCGAAAAGTTATTTTTGAATTATGTATGTATCACCTTACTTATTATATCGATTATGCATAGTATTACTCACCACTTACTATTCGCTATATATCTATAATAACCACTTGCTGGTTTTATTATTTATTCCTCAATCCATAACCATAAAATAATATTTTACAGAATGATTCTTTTAAAAATAAACGCGCACTTTTTCGAAAAGTTTTTACGTTTTTAGAAGTATTTAAAACAAAAATATTTTGTAATGACTTCAACATTTTTTTTTAAACGTTAAAACAAAAAAAACTAACTATGATGTATAAATATTCGAGAAAAGCTGTTATAAAAAAAAAGAAGTAAGACGCGTGTTATTGATAACTTTGGCACGAGATTCTTCATAATATGTGTTCATTGACTATTATTTAAATCTTAATTCTATCACTGCTTCAATTATTTTTTAAATCTAACTTTTTAAATTAACACATTAATTATTTTATACTATATACGTCTACGTTTTAAAATCCAATATTGAAAAAGCGGGTAAGTGGGTATCGCTCTGCTGTATATTAGGGGGTGGGGTGGACCTCGGACTATGGTAGGTTAAATTTGAACGCAATGATAGGTATCATAGTATACGAAAAAAGATTCTGAACGGAGATCATTTGTCAGTCTAGGATATATTATATTTAAATATTGTCATATATTCTATTTTGAAACAAATAGTATAGTTTTTATATGTTACCATGGTTACTTTATGGTATCTGTTTATTAATAATCAAAAAATCGATTTTGTCGAAAAGTGGTTTTTCGTAAAATTGCCATTTTTCTGTCATTTTTTTTTGTTTTTCTCGATTTTTTTGAAAACTATTTGAAAATTTTACCCAAAGTACCCAAAGTACCAACTAGATGAATTTTCCTATTCAAAGAGGGGCTGAAGTCAAAAATCGGAGCATTATTACTGCTCCAAATGTTGTCGTCTGACACAAAAAAAAAAAAAAAAACACACATCATAGTAAAATCAATATATTCATCACTTCGTTCAGAATCTAAAATTCAAATAAATTGTAATAAAATTTAATTCAGCCACAGAGTTGTAAGTTCATTTTAATTTTTTTATCATGGAGTACATAAATGATATTATAATATACTCGAGTAATCTGATCTTTATATTATTGCTGTGTAGTCGCTGTTTACCTAATACATCATACATGTTATAAAAACAAAAAAGATTATTTTAAGTTGGCAAGAATAAAAATATTATCGTAGAATTCAGAAATATATTCGATAAAAACACGTTCTCTATGTGTTGATGAATAGTCACAGTGGTTGTAATTTGGTTAGGTGTTGCTAAAGCACAAACAAAGGATATGCGTATTATAGGTACAATAACATCAACCAAATAACTATATAATGTTAAATTTGTATTGTCTGATGCTCAAAACATACAGATAAGTGTATGATTATGAATAAAAAATAGATTTTATTATTATTAATACTCCTGAACAAACGTGTTGAATAAATATTGTAAAATAATTTAATTGTAAGTAATATATAAAATGAGATGTTGATGGACACAAAAATGTCTGTCAATATGATAACTGTTTACGGTTAACTGTTACAATGTAAACTTGTATTTTTTTTCCTTACACCTGTAGTTAAAAAAATATATATGTATATCAAATAAAACTTTATGATGTCACTGTAACGTAAATTTAACAGGTAGGTATATCATGACAGGTGTCGCGCCCGCTTTATATTACGACACATAAATGATTTTAGTACGGGATTGCTTTGAAGCTTTAACGTTTTTAAAGGCTTTAGTTCTGGTTTGATCCGTAAGAATAAAGTTAATACTTAAACAATATTATGGTATCAGTAAGATTTAGAAAAGAATAATATCCTGAGTATTATATGGACTTTTCAATCAAAACTTATAATAATTTGTACATTAATTTTGTGGTAAATATAAAATGTATTAGTCATTCAATTCTACTAATCTATTATTTACTTTCTCACTAATTATTACTTTAAATCAAAATCAAAATACTGAATAAAACTTTAAGCTATAATTTCGGTTTTATTTTAGTTGTTGTTTTTAAAAGAATTACATACTGATTCCAATGGATATGTTTTAATTCAGTAATTTTTAAAACGGTTTCAATTAAATTTAAAATACTGCTTTGGCTAGCATTTCCAAAGTTTAAATATTATTTTCAAAATAAACTATTGAGCACAAAATCCTATATGACGGGCGATCGATTAATCGTTTGCACGGTCCACGTATTCCATAGTATTATTATAAGAATGACAGAGCGCTGTAATGGTGAATAAAATATGGAAGATAAGAAAAAAATATCAATGTATATAGATATAATTATTTTATATCAATTTATGTCTCGGGCAATTTGCCGCCATACATTGTGGTCTGTGATGATTTGCTTGGTGTCATCGACACAAAATTAATTTTAAACATATCACGTTTCAATAAAGTAATGGAATGCATTTTGTACGTATACCTATAGTGACCTTACGAGTAAAAGAAGTAGAGAAATATATTACTAAACACATTTTGTAAAATTATGCATATTATAATAATATATCTTCATATATTAATTATCGTAATCAAGTCAAAAATAAAACGTATATTTTAGATTCTGAACGAAGTGATGAATGTATTGCATTTACTATGATGTGTGTTTTTTTTTTTTTTTTTTTTTTGTGTCTGACGACAACATTTGGAGCAGTAATAATGCTCCGATTTTTGACTTCAGCCTCTCTTTGAATAGGGAATTGAATCTAGTTGGTACTTTAGGGGGGTCAAAATTAAAATTTTCTAATAGTTTTCAAAAAAATCGAGAAAAACAAAAAAAAAATGACAGAAAAATGGAAATTTTACGGAAAAACCACTTTTCGACAAAATCGATTTTTTGATTTTGCTGTAACTCAAAAACGAATTATTGTAAATACTTGAAATTTTCACCAAATGTTTATATTATGGTTATCTCTTTACTGTTAAATTTTCAAAATATTTTGACCATTTTTAAGCTACTAATAGACAATTGAAATTTTCGACTTTTCTAAGTTTTTTTTTCTTCAAATGCCGATATATATATCCTAAACTGACAAATCATCTTCGTTCAGAATCGTTTTTCGTATACAATGACACCTATCATTGCATTCAAATTTAACCTACCATAGTCTGAGGTCCACCCCACCCCCTAATATACAGCAGAGCGATACCTACTTACCCGCTTTTTATTCTTAAATATTTTTTTGTATATGGAATAGGTAATAATAATAATAATATTTAAATAAAATACAAACATCTTTTAGAAAATAGTTTAGATTATTTTAAAATAATTTTAATCAAACAGTTATTTTTGTCGTAAATATTATATTTTTATATTCTCCTTGTTGTTAAGTATTTGTTTATAAAATATTAATTTTTATATAAATATTAAAGGTATATTTATTATTTTCCCTAAACAGGTATGTATCCTAAAAAATATATTATTAGAAAAAATAGTAGTATCCACAATTATATATTATTTTGAACTTAGTTAGGACATAATATACTTGTTTGATATTAATATAATTTGTTGAAAATATATTTTTTATTTACAATAAGCAGCCATGATAAGGTTTTTAAAATTCTATATGATGCAATAAAGTAGGTATCAGAAATAATTGTATAATATATTCAGTTTCTCTATCTGCATATTGTTTAAAAATAAAAACATAATTCTAAACATAATTTTTTAAATATTTATTTATATATTTTGTAAACTTGAAGTGAAGTACAATTTACGTTGTAATAGTTATATGCAAATAATATTGATTAAAACTCTGTTACCAGCTATAGTTAATTATTTATCAAAATTTAATGTTTAAAACACAAGTGAACAGATCAGGCATGATGATGAAATTTAGAAATAACACACTTTGTATACATTATTGTTACTTTGATGTCACTAGAAATATTTTAATTATAGACTACTGTTAAAAATTACTAGTTATAGCCATGGATATGCTTAGTTAAATTTATAATTATGGAAAATATGTCAAATAAGTACATTATATGAGTATATTTGTGTGAAAAAAAAACAAGGTGTCATAATATGAATATTTATATTTAATAAGTTAATCAATACTTATGGATAATATAATATCATATTGTATAATTTTACTCTATACAATATATAAATTATACAAATTGTAATAATTTACGTTAATTTATTATAAATTATCATTATTAATAACATAATTACTATGATTATTATAAACCTAACCTCGTTGTATATTGAATAAAATAAGAGTTGCATATTACATATTATGAAAACATATGCAACGATTATAGATGTATTTAATTTAATGTATGCTTTTAAGTGTAATTAGCTGTTGTTATATGTATTTATTGTATGTTATCATATTTGATCTTCACAGCAAATTTGGGGTTTGGTGTTAAGTTTTCTAAACTTTCTAGACACATTATATACATACATCAGCGGTTCCCAACTCATGGGCCGCGGCCCACGAGTATAATGCAGAGTAAAACTGAACCATGAATCATATTATAATATTTACACTACAAACGTATATATTTTAAATAATATTAATAATATTATACACATATATATATATATATAATAATATTATATTATTATATATCTAATAATATTATATACATATATATATATATAGGTGTGCTATATTAGTCACTAGTGGGGCCTTAAAGATTTTTTACAAAATTAGTTTAGTGAAACCACATAACTTAAAAGGTTGGGAACCGCTAAAATACACTATAGCTTGTGAAGATAAGATAACATATACTTACTATTACATATTTTTTTCTAAATATTAATGTTTACATTTATTCGGAAACTGTCAAAACGATTGATATTCATATTGATTTGATTTGTAAACCAATAAAAACTATAATTTAAATTTATTTTTAAAAATTCATTAAAGATATAGGATATAATATCTTAGTTTTAAAATAACGTTGAAGCACAAGCAAATAAATTATAAATTATATATTATTTTGTGTTACTGAGTTAACATAACAAAAAATGTATTTAAATTCCTCTGTGTAGTAAGTTTTTGAGTATACTTTGCTATTGGATACAGGAAACATTTTCAAATACTATCAAAGAATCAAATATCATCTTTGTATTTTTTACGGCTATGGTTCTGGTTAGTATAAATGATTCGTACAATTTTTAAAATTGATAGAGAAGTACCACAGGTCTACTTTAAATTATTTGTGTGGTTTATGTATAGGTATTAAAGTGTACACTCACGTTTTAATAAATATTATAGCCCATATACAAAGAATAGTTTTAATAAAACCAAAACTAAAACAAAAAATGTTATAATTAGAATTGAATGAAGAAATAATCGAAATTACAAGACGGTATGTAGACAATTTTTAAAATATTTTCTATTTATACTATAATCTATTAATACTGATTTACAGTATTTACAGTAAGATATTATTAATTCTAAGTTAATAATTTTAATATAATTTGATATAAATAATATTATTATAATAATTAAATACTAATAATGTAATACATTTTGGTAAAAATTAAATCAAACTACCATATTAATATAAAAATAAAATAAATGTTTTTAATACCTTTATTATAAAATATATTCAGTGATATAGGCTGACCGACCACCTCCGCTCAGAATCGTTTTTCGTTTACAATAATATATATTTAATAATAATATATCATTAAATTAAAGTATAACACACCCATTATAGCGAAACCTAATGTACAATAGAATGGTACCCACTGGTCACTTGCAAACTTTTTATTTGTATGATGATTTTTTTTATATACAACAGGGTACATAATATTAAAGAGTAAAAATTGATCAAATAAAATGACGTGCAGTTTACATGATTAGAGAATTAGTAATAATATTAATATTAATAATTTAATTATTATCAAACGATATTTTTTTTTTATTCTTCAAAAAGATAATGAACATGTTCGTGTGGTGGCCCATAAGTTCAAAATTTGAAATATAAATTCATTAATTACTTAATATAAAATTAAAAGATTACAATTTGCAATAAACGTTTCTCACATAATTTAAGTATCAATATAAATAAGTACATATTTCATATTACTTTATAAATAAATATATTAATTACCTAGTAATAATAACATTATAGTAAGTTATCTAGATACCTAAGTTTAATAAATTGTTATAATTGTATTTTTTTTTTTTTAATTAAATAAAGCATGTGTAATAATAAATATCACTAATCATTTTCGTTTCAGCTGACAAGTTGTATTCACTAGGTCGATAGAGGTAAATTTAATATTAAGGGATTTGAATTTTTATATATTTTTTTATGAAATCATTTGTAGAGTTAAGACGTTTGATCTGGATCGATTATATCAGTCATTTTAGACGGTTAAATTATTACTAACATGGAACATGGTTTATTTTTTTTGAGTGATATTAATAAGAAAGACTGTATAATTTTACTAAAAAAAAAAAATTTTAGCTTATCTACTATTTTTCCTACTACATTAGACGGATAATTTTTGGCGCTATTGTGTGTTTACTCTACCGTATGAGAAATATTTAATTAATACAATTTTTTTTCGATATTAAAAAGTTTAATCTTCCATATAACTAATATTATAATACATTGAAATAACATAACCTTAGAAAGATTAAAGATCGTCTCCCTTCATACCTATGCAATAATTTATAACACAATAATTGAAATTTGACTAATCCATTGTAGTAACCACAGTAACTAATTAAATTATGAGTTACAACGAAATCAAAATACAGGCAGTGTCTTCTCCATTTATTTTTTATTTTTAACTTTATAATAATATGAATTTTAATGGTTTATACATTTTCTGTCAAATATAACTTTTGGAGACCTGAATATTGGATCTCAGAAATTGTTTTAATTAAACTTCTACAATACTTTTATACTGAACATAGTCTAAAATATTTACAGTTTATTGAATTTAACATTCAAAATCAATTTATAATGTAAAAATTTACATTTAAAAGAAATCTTAACCAAATTTGTTTTAACTTCGTGTATTCAAATATAATTTATATTTTAAATTAAATGTTAAATTAATGTTTAATTAATATTAAACTGGAATACGTGGTATAAAATGTTAATTAGAAATTATAAATCAAAAAACATTATCATTATTGTAACTATATAAAAACATGCAAAAAATTAATCAAAATAACCGTTTTTTAAATAGTGTTCTAGTGAATTTGTGTGTTTTTTTTTAAGTTTTTCATTCCAGATGTCTATCAAAATAGAAAATCACGTATTTCTGCCATTTGATTTAAATTTATAAATACAAACATTGCAAATATAACATATTATAATTATTATAGTTTTAGATTCAGTTTAATATATTATATTATGTACATGCATGCATTTCATTTAAAGTGTGTGATTAGTTTATATATTTTAGTATTAACACATTTTCATTTGTATTATAGTTCTAAAATTATTTAAAATTATGAGAGAAGAGTAGTACGCATACATATTATATCAATAATAAGTATAATACTCATACTTTTAGTTTAATTAATTATTAGAATAATGTTCTGAAAATATTAGTACACATAATGACAAATATAAAACTATTTTTACTTAAATTTCGCATTTAAAAATGAAAACATTTTAAATCTTTTCTGAGTATTTATTCGTCGTTACTTAATAATGTCAATGGAAATAATAATATGAAAAAGGGTAAATAAGTGTGTACCGCTTTGATGTATATTATGTGTGAAGTGAGTCACTATTATCAAAGTGTTAAATTTAAATTCATTGCATACTAAAAACGATTTTGAGCGGAGACGGTCTCTTATTCCATATCACTGAGTATATATTGCTTGATATTTTTTTTTTAATATAACAATTAAAGCCATTTATTTAACTTTTAACACTATGACGCGGCTTCGGCGGTGTTTAAATATGAGGGGTCCGCGGTGAGCCGGTTACTCGTGGTGGTGAGTTGGTGATGGTACAAGTTAATCACTAGGCACGGCACAGAAAATAAGCGAACACCGATATGGATGTGAGGTTGTGTCGTTTATTTCAATAAAAGTGTTACACGGTGATTCGATATAAATCGCGTTACACAAGACGTGAGATTAGCGTGGTTTTTGGTGGTGTTACTTGAAAAACAAAAGGTATCGTGCGTATGACCTTATGTCGGTTGTTTCAGAGTCGAAAACAGAACTGACTATCTACGACGGCCGGTACTCGTCCGGCGCGACTTGTCTTCCCGTCCCGCCTAGCCTTTGCGGCATGGAGGGAGAGTCGACTGTATCGCGACGTTGTTCCCCGTGGTGGTGGTTGATGAAGTCGCAGACCGGTCGCCACGGTGCCTGTACTTTGTACCGGCGACCGTTGCGTACCATGTCAACTACAGTAGGTTGGTTTGATGTTTTTATTCAATAATTTTGTATTTAATTATTATAACAATATATACATTAATACTATAATATTATATAAATTGATATTACTCAAAATCACCGTAAAACAGAAAAAGTAGATTGATAAAGTAAATATATTATAATAAATCAAAAATGTCATTGCGTGTAATAAAATTCATAATAATATATTATACGTAAAAGTTACCTTCTCAAACTTTTTGTTCCCACGAACAATGTTTTTAAATTATAATAAAATAATTTATATCGTAATTTATCGTTTAAATAAATAATTTCGTCCAAATTGGAACTTAAAATGTCTCTAAAAAATAATTGCCTTTATATATTTTTTAGAATTTATACTTTCAGTCTATTATACTTATGTTACGAGGAATCATGTAATCAATTTTCAAAATTTAGATACAAGAATAAAAGTTTTTATGAATTTGTAACTACCTTTTTTTTTGTTTTTCTTGGTTATATGAAAAAAAGTAATGAGATTTTTTAATTTTGACCTCTTTAAAAATATATTATAATACGTAAAATATTTTAGATAATTCAATATGTATTTCATACATGAATATAAATTAATTATTTATGATATTTTGTAGTATTTCTGGCTATTTTCCACGATTCACAGTTTTACTATCACTATATTCCTATCGACAAACGAATTTTGACTACCTACTTGGAGCTAATATAATACATAGATTTTATATTTCTACATTTTTACAACAAAATTGTATTTTCTTAGCTTTTAAATTTTTATTTAAAAATGAGAAATTTATTCTTAAATCAAAACATACTTAAATTTTAAACGCATAATAAATATATCGAGTATTAAACAAATATTAATTTTAATTTTAAATAGAATTTTGCTAAATTATTGTTGTTATACTGATAAAAAAAATATTTTTAATTTTTGTTTTTGGGCGCAAATACTTTCAGGCTAACATATCTGCCTGTACAAACTTTCTTCATTGAGATTCAGCTATAATAATAATGATTAAAGTAAAATATAATATGTTTCAAACTGTTAGGTATAAAAACGACCGTCAACTAGTATGGAGGATAATACTGTAGTGATTGTTTGTAAATTGCTGGTATGTATACAAATAATGGTTTGTAATCATTTTTGATTTTAGTCGGTTTTTCAATGCCATATGTGATGATGTTTTATATCATATAAAACATATATTGATATTTTATACACATAAAAAAATACTCTGCGTAGATTATATACACAGTAGGTATACAGTATATAATGATATAATATTTAGTTTTTAAAATAATATCAAATTTTAAAAGTATTATTATTACTACCGATTGTTCTAACATTCGGTGTTTTAATACCATTGTCGTTGTAACTTATCGAAACGAAATTCAAAACGGTACAATACCTACGGCGTACAAATATGCAGTTAATATTATTTCATTAAAAACTGATTTTTTTTAAATAAGGCAATAATAAATTTTCTTATAGTACGCAAAAAGCCTTATTGGACGCATTTTCACAGTGCTATAAAATTTCACACCTTTCATACGAGTTATTTAGAGAGTGAACGAGGTTGTTGTAAAATATTATATTCTATTAATCATATCAAGCGACAAGAGCACTTACGTATTGTTATACATACGGTGTATAATGTATATATTATATAATAACATTATACACACAGTAGTATAGAAAATATTTTAAACGGACGTTATGCCTGTATATTATATACGTTTTAAACAAAACTATATATTATTATAATGATTTGTATTATTAATCACGTTTTATGCTATCAGTGAGATATCATCGAGACAACATATTGAATATCGGCATTACATAGGACGTTAATTTTTAATGCATTTGCCATTAACCACTTAATTTTCGGTACCGATAGCAAAATATTAAAGTACAAATGTAAAATAGCATTTTTCGTTTTAAGTGTAAGACGCTTTTGACAGAATATAGAGCTCAATAAGAATAATAATTATAAAATATAGTAACCAGACCAGGTATATCGCAGAGAAACTTGCGTTGGTAATTTGTTTGCATTGCCGTTTATGTATATTCTAATGATAAATAATGATCGTAACATAAATGATAATAGTACTAAAAAGAAAAAATTTACACTCTCGTGGTTCATGAAGTTTATTTACCATGTTTAATATTTACGGTAGGTATATAAAAGTGCATTTTTTTTAAAGTTATGTTTAAAATGATAAAATTCGAATAATGATAATTTTTTTTTATATTTTCAAACTTAATTGATCAAAATATCAAATATATTAGTTTATAAAATGTATGAAACGTACCAGAATGAATATATATTTATAGCATTATAATTCAATATGATTCGTTAAGTAACATATTTTTGTAATTTTCACAATATTAATAACATTAATGTGTGTTGAATTTTTATATTTATGTGCTTAATATTTTACAGCTAAATAACTAACAAAATATATACAATACTTAATTAAAACTAAAATCTATAGAACTGTATAAGTAAATCTGCCTTTTATAGAAATATAAAGTTTAAAAACAATATAATTGTCAAATATATTTTGACTAATAATTTAAAAACCTTATAAATTATATTATAACTAAATTAGCAAATAATTGGAAAAATAAATTATAATGTGTATAAAACTTTTATTTTCTGTTTAAGATTTTTAATCAATTAAGAACTTTTTGATTTCTTCTAAATCCTCACATTTATTCCATATAAAATGTAAAAAAATTTAAAAATAATAATATTATTATATGAACCTATGATTTTATACGATGTAGAAAGAATGAGTAAACGTGTCTAAGATTAAATAACTTCAAATAAATACAAGATATGATTGACAATCTATGTTAATATAATGCATATTATATGATAGGGCGATAGGCATTATTATTTGATCGATGACACTATATTTACATAAATGTATAACCAAAAACGAGGACGATATTAAATATACTCATAAGTATGATTAATTTCCACTCATTTTTTTATTTCAATCGCTAACTACATGTCAAAATTCATTATAAATTTAAACGTTTTGAAAATGCACAAACCGTCAGATTCAAAATTGACGAGTAACGCAAGTTAAATAAATGCAAACGTGACTTTTTTGATCTAAACTTTACGAATTTAAGACTAATATTTCTTAGTATTTAAAATTTAACCAAATCCAATATATAACTACCATTATCGGTGAACACATTATCATGGCCTTAAAATATAATAGACATACAGGTATACGGGTATTAAATGTAATGTGTGTATTACAGTAAGAACACTATATTATACAGTGTGAATATTTTATCAGCGTACTCGGCTAGTTATATTGAAAGAAAACTTTTAACATCAAATACGTATTATATTCTACAGGTTTTTATAACATAAGGATTTATATTTGTTTCATACCTACTTCTTATATTATTGAAACATTTGAAACTACTATTCTTACAAGATGTATGGTACACCGTCCAAGTAACTGTAAACGCTCACATAAATAAAACAAACTCTTAAATTAATATATTTCTTACACCAACTATAATATAAATAAAATATTCTGCTTGGTAAATTATAAAGTAAATTATACCTATATTATATATTATACAGATAAAAACGGAAATGTATAGTAAAAATAAAAATATATAATTTAGAAATATTGTAAGAAAAAAATTCCAGAAAATAAAGCTATCAATTAATATTTAAATGAATGTTGTAAAAAGTATAAATTATATAGAAGTAAAAAAAAAATAATGCTATAAATTAATTAATAAACTTATTTTTGGTTAATTGATTTTTCATATAACACAACAAAAATGAGTTAAAGTATCATTAAAGCATCACTTCAAACTATAATAGATGTCTGGCAGTGTTATTGTAGAGCAATTTTTTATGAATATGTTTGGGGAAAATTATTATTGTTCGTGAAAATGCATATAACTGTATTTATAATATTATAGTACATAAGTATATAATTAAAAATTAGTAATCGTAAAAATGCAAAAATTCAGCTATTATTTAAATTAAAATTATAAATACACAATTTCAGGTTACAAAATATATTTTAAAGCATTTTAAGATATTTGCAGGCTTTATATTTTTTAAATTATTAGATTATTTTGTATAAAATATAATACTATCTATGAAAATTAGTCTTGAATTTTAAAAAAACTTACTAATTATTTTGTATAAATAAAATTTTAAAATATAATAAAAAGTTATTCAAAAATTTGTCTAATATATAACAATTTTAAATATGAAATATACATAGGCTAATAGTTTAATAAATTAATAATATACGTTCATACTTTTTAAATAAACATTTCAAGTTTAAATTTTACAAAATTATACATTTAAATAAAAAATTTAAACGATTTTGGTTATTCTTTTGTAATTAAAAAATATTACTCGAAGGGACTTAAATCACTGTTCATAATTTGAAAAAAGTGTTTGCTTTTGGATAACACGCATTTAAAAGTAATATTTATAATGTTATAATTTTCAATAAAAGACAATTAAAACCATTTTTTTTTATATGTATAACAGTGTCAAAATGTACTGTAAAAAATAAATTAAAAATAAATTATTTAACAGAAATAAAATAAATTAATAAAAATGTAAAAATCAGAATAATATTATAATTGTACACATTGCGTTATATAAAATAATAAAATAAAAGTAAACGAAATTAGTGCATTATGTACTAAAAACAAATTTTATCATTCATACAACGTTTGAAAACTAAATTATTTTAAATTTTCATTAATGTTCACGTAGGTATAACATAAAACAGTGTTATTTTGTTGAATTCATTATTTTTTTACAGAGGTTTTTCCTTCTAGGAATCAGATATAAAAGCACGTATTTCCTCCCATCTGATATGAATTTACATACGTAAATATAATTTACAATTACAGATTAGGATTTTTTTTGGAGTTCAGTTAGCATGTTGAGATATTTCGAATTTTTAAATTATATGTAACAATTTTGATATTTTTATTTAAGTTAGTTTAAAAGTCCATTTTTAAGTCGTATTAATCATTATTCATTTTACATGCCTATGGTGGCTAATTGTATTTCTTTAATGCGTTTAGTGTACTAACATATTACTTAGTTTGTATTTTCGTTCTAAAAAAATTTAAACTACGAAAAAACATTTTACTGCACCTAACCATTCAGAATTGTATTTTATATGGAATAATTTATGATTAAACTTAAATGTAATACATTCATTACTCAATAACAAAGAACACTTGACAACTATTATACAGCAAATTGAATTTCTCAATTTGTAATAATTGTCTGAATAAAAAAAATCAGTAAAACATTATTAACTTAAGACATTATAGTAAGCATATCGACATACATAGTATACATTATACTGATTTATTACAAAATCCTAATATAATATTGTATTATATTATTATTGTACGGTTATGACTTATGAAAATGGTATATTATATGTTTATTTTTATTTCGATAGAAGCAATAGATTTTGATATAATTTGTATTTAAAGTGGATTTTTAATTGGAAAATCAACCCGCAGTAAGGTCATACATTTTGTACAAATCGGTTGAACATTTCAAACTAAAATAAAAATATAATATAATAACATTGTACAATTTTAATTTTTTATTTTATTTTCATTCTACGGTCGTCCACGTCTGCACATAGATTATTTTATTTGAGAATCTATTAAAATATTAAAAAGTACCTACCTACATTTTTGTGTACCTCAATAATCATAATGTCATTATATTATTCTGATGAATGTTTTACAAGGAGAGTCTATTTGTCTTATAATCGTTGTTTTGTATGTTAAATTACACGTCTCAAATTCTATTTTTAATGATTGAATATTATATTTATTTAATTCCATGTAATAATATTACTAGCTATACGCTATACTATTAATATTTTATTATAATTCAATACAAACGTGCTGGTACACAGCGTGAATTGGTTCATAATATAAAATTAATTACTTAAAATTAATTTAAATATTTTAAACATGTTATTATGTAGCATATAATATTTTATATAGTGACGAACATTTTCAAGTCGCTCCTACTAATAATATTTATTAGATTTCAGACAAATATTATAATCGTTATACATCATAAATGTCCAATTTCGTCAAAATAAAATAAAATGTTTAAACATTACCATTTAAAATGTTATAAATGTTTAATTATGTGACTACTAAGTGTAGTTGTGTTATTAAAAAAAAAAAAAAAACAGCACAGCTTGAGGCAATTAGTGATACTGGTTAAAAAATTCATAATCAAAATGTATTCATACAAATCGAAAGAAATATTAAAAAAAATATAAATTCACAAAAATATACCTAAAGTAGCTGATCTGTGTAGTTAACTAAGTTGCATATGAATGACTATTGCGATAAGAAAAATGTCAATAATATTATAATAATGGTATTATAATAATATGTACCTACTACCTAAATATATATTTAATATACGTCAGTTTAATCATCTTTAGTTACCATAATTGGTTGGTATATTGATTTTTTCTGTTGACACGGTACGTTACTGTAAACACTATTAAGTGTGAAAATATTCCCTGAAAGGATTAAACAATTCTGTCTTGTATTAATTAATTACTGTTGAATTATTGGTATATTTAATCGGTATGGTGAAATTAGACCATTGGTCAAATTATTTAAGGGGTATTGGACTAAATGTACGGGTAAGGCACAACTCAATTAAGTGTAGCGCTGACTTATAGAAAGACATATCGTAATGTAATGGGCTTCGGTGGTTGGGATATTTTAATTATTCTGTTGATTATTGTATTCTTGAGATTCGATCACTTTGCTGTTTTGAGATGGTGAACAATGACGGATACTGAATACCAATCGCTTATTAAAGCTATTGAAGAGTAAAATTTATTATTTTACTTATTTGTATACATGTACATACGTATTTTTACTTTTAAATTGCCTAATAAATTCCACAATAACACAAATATTATAGATATAATTTATTACAGTATAATACTGATTAACTGATTAAAAGAAAATACATTGACCCTGTGAACCAACTTCATACATAAACTGCATAGGTACGTAGTCGTTAATATAAACTTTACCTTCGCGATTTCTGCATTTAGAATAAATATACGAGTATTTTGTTAGTTATAGAAATAATTATACAAAATATTATGTTTTAAAAATATGATATGATTGATATAAATTACATCATAATATAGTATTTTAATGCATAATAATATAGACTTATAAACTTTACTTACTACATAGGTAGTCGATATTGTAATAATTGATTCATTTTTATAATATTATTCTATATGGATCATAACTATTAACACACGAATAATATTTTAAACCATCATTAAGATTTCTATTTTTGTAAGTATAGTTCAAACTTGTTTTAATCTACTACACGTGAGTAACCACAAAAGGGTTTTAACAACGAGATTTCCACGTCTCTCTTTACAGTTTACACTAATTATTCTCGAGGTAAGTTTAAGTACAGTATCTAGCAGTAAAGACTATAGTTGTTGGTTGAGGTATTAACTAACTTTGCTTTTTGATGTGGGTAAGCTATTGATACAAAAAAATTAAAAACCGACAAAATAACATTTAACAAATATACATACAGCAAAATAAATAGTTATAATAATAATATATTGTTTTATTGCAATGAACATAATTAATATGTTACATATAATATATAAAATTTCTAATGTCTAAAAATGCAAGCATTTCAATAATACATTTTTTTCCTTGTCGTTATTTATATACTAAAATTGTTTGAATTCAATAAAAAATACAAAATATAATTCTTATGAAATATTGTATTTATTATATGTACATATTTTACACATATATATTATCTGTATAAGTTGGAATTATAAATTATATATTTATTTTTATTTCAATTTGAACGTAAATTACTAAGAAAAACTTCCAAGCTGCAGAGAGACTGACAGTTGTTTTTTCTGGTGCCCACAATAAACTGCAGTATTATATTATAACTGCACACAAAATAATTATTGATCCAATATCATAAGAAAAGTTGTATCGCGTGCACTTAACGTAATAATGAATAATTTACAAGTTCAATTATTAAAAATTGCAAAATATTTTCTATGGAAAAACGAATAAAGTTTACTTATTTTCAGCAATAAAATACTTTCCAACAATATATTTGAGAAAATAATTTAACTAAAATAATAACACTAGAATCAAATTAGAATTTGTTATTTAATGAATATATATTATTAAACACAATGTTATAACACTTTTTTCTATTATAGGTAGATTATAAAAAATCATCCTTAGTTTTTTTGGGAATCTACGGGTCAAGTAATAGTTATATTTGATATAACAATATTATTACTTGACTTATAGCAAAAGAAACAGTTTTTAAAATCTCGTTATTTAAACATTGTATTTGTTTGGTTATTTTTTGATCTTTTCAAAGTTACAAAATAAACCACTATTTATTGTATTAATAATATATGCGTATTGTATTCTACTAATATGATAAATATGTGAATGGCATCAAAATAATTATTTCAAAAAATGTAAAAATTACCAACTTTTTAATAACACAAGTTCTACTTTGAATGTATTATTTTTGAACGTGATAATTCATCACTTTCGTATTTGAAAAGGGTATACTTTGCCTTTTAACTCACCCGATTATCGCTGTCTCGCAGGAAAAAAACATTAAATTACCCATATAACAACCTCAGTTCTCCCATATTATAATTATAATAATTATTTGTTTGTTGATATATTGCTAAAATAGTAAAATATAATATATGTAAATAAACAGTTACCGGTAAATACTACGTATATTTTATTTTACTAAAAACAGTAAAAATAACCATATCCTTTTAATAAGTTTTCATTATTATTATTATTATTATTATTAAACGTATACCAGGGGTTACCAAATTGTGGCCAACGAGCAACACGTGACCTGTGTACAAATATTATTTGGCCCGCAGAAAGGATATTTATTTTTCAAATTATTTATTTTTTCGACGGTCAATTAAAAGAGGTTTTCATTAATTTTAAATTGTATTGCTTTTTGATTTTTCCTTTAATTTTTTTGGATAAGCAATAAGCTTATACACTCAATTCTGATCAGCTTTAAATGTAAACTCTAAAAACCTCATAAATTCCTATATATATATATATATATATATTTCTTAAAAAATATTAATTGATGATCCTTGCTATATTATTATATACACATACATCAGAGCCTTAGGAGAGAACCGTTTATATCGGCTATACTATATGTTATCGATAAGTATATTAACATTAAATTTACATAATATCAATGTACGTATTTTACCTACCGAGATTTAAGTATAAAATGTTAAATTTAGATGTTTGTAATATTCAAATCTTAAAAGCAAAAGTGTGTCCTATGCAAAACAATTTTCAGCAAATAGTGCCAATACTGCATTAAATAGTACCTACATATATTTTTATGAAAATCAATAGTTATAACATGAATAAAATATTATATCACATTACATTATGTTTATCATCCTATTGTAATAATAATATTATTCTTTCTCTTACAGCATTAGGTAATTTAAATAATACGTTTATCATTATCTATCGAATTCGCGAGTAGTTTTTTTTATTTGAATAGACCTTCACCATTGCTCTTATTACTCGTATTTTTGTTTTACAAACTCTTACTGGTAAACTACGAGATCAATTATAATATAACCACATAGGAATAAAAGTTTTTTTTTTTTTAATATTAAAACTGATAAAGTATTCTATAATGACTGAAGTTATAAAATTTGTATTTAACTTTAGAAATTGTTAACAGATTATTTAATTATAAATTATAATATAATGTTATAGATTAATAGTAGGTACTTATTGTTTTTTATTTTTATTTTAATAACATTTTGTTGACTTTTTCTTTTTTTGCAATTCTGGCGTAGTTTCAATGCGTAACCAACCCTTCGACTTGAATAAAAATTTCGAAGGTTCCGTGAAAAATGTAACATTTTTTTGAGATTTCAAATTAAAATATATTTATCGCTCCTATCAGAATCTAAAATATGTTGGTAATCATTGTTCCGTAGGTTATATATACCTCATCATTAAATCAACGTAATGTATGAGTTAAAATCGAATTAAATAATAAATAATTGCATGATTTCAACTAATTCTTTTTTATTAAAAACATTTAAATTATTATATTATTATAAAGGTATATATTTACTATGTACCATTGATTATAAAATAGATTAAATAGGGTATTCTATAATCGGTGTATGTACTAAATTATTTTTATTTAACAATTAAAACAAAACCAATATAAGGGAAAAACGGGTATTGTTTATTTTGGTTTAAAAAACCAATTTTTCAAAAAATCAAAAACAATAAATGCCTAAAAAAAAGTTATGCTTAAATATTTTACCTTTTCACACAAAGTTTATATTAATATTTTCTATATAATATGTTATAATATATTTTAAAAATATTATGATATTTTTTTAGCTATATATATAGACATTTTAAATATACAATTATTTTTTCAATAAATATCGATGAAAATAATTTTGTTAGAACCAAACTAATGCATATATTTAAAATACTATTCATAAAAGTATAATATATACAATATACATTATACAATGAATATCTCAAATAACATTGTGTTTATAAAGTTTATCTAATTAATTAATTTTAGTGTTAGCCAACAATATATTTTAGATTCTGAACGAAGTGATGAATGTATTGCATTTACTATGACGTGTGTTATGTTTATATTATGGTTATCTCTTTACAGTTAAATTTTCAAAATATTTTGACCATTTTTAAGCTACTAATAGACAATTGAAATTTTCGACTTTTCTAAGTTTTTTTTTCTTCAAATGCCGATAAAAATTTTTTGGGTGGCCAGAAAATCTTGAAAATTTAATACAAGGTTTCTTATAAGTTGTTCTTAAAGTGATAAAAAAAAATCCGAAATCGTTAGTCACAATTTTTTTTTATAAGTGTTTAAAGTTCGAATTTATACGAAATATGTCAAAATTTAAATTAAATTTCATACGCTCATAATGCGAATGTTGGCCATAGTAACCATAGTAACATATAAAAACTATACTATTTGTTTCAAAATAGAATATTTGACAATATTTAAATATAATATATCCTAAACTGACAAATCATCTTCGTTCAGAATCGTTTTTCGTATACAATGATACCTATCATTGCATTCAAATTTAACCTACCATAGTCTGAGGTCCACCCCACCCCCTAATATACAGCAGAGCGATACCTACTTACCCGCTTTTTAATAATCTATATCGTATTAATTTTTCCGATATCGATATCGATTTAAATTTTTACATTATTACAACAAGTTACATTTTATATAATTTAGTTTATTGAAAGCATATTAAAATTATAGAATACATATTATATTAATATATTATCAATTATAAATTATTTTGTACTAACTGAAAAGTATTCATTGAGTGTTTATTTATTTATTTATAAATGTGATTTGAGATTAGTTGTATTTCCACTATAATCAATAGGATATTTGCACTTTTTACAAAAAACTTGATTTTTATTTAATATAATCCCCTTGTAATTAACTTTAAAACCAAAACGTTGACATATATTTCTCCTAGCACCAGACAACGGTACTAATTTAAAGTTTTCACTCATTTTGTTTAATATAAATATAAAATTATTAATTATAATAACGAAATAAAATAATTATGAGGTCTCACTGCGAGTTAACAACCAGCACTGAATTTAGATTAAATTTTTTAGTGTGATGAACTATTTCTTTGAAATATATCGCAATATGCTGTAATTTATTATCTAGTAGGTACCCAAAAAAGTAATAAAAATGAATATCCGTCAACTTTATTGTTCTGAGCAGATATCGCGATATTTTCGATAATTATTTTTAGATATCGATATCGAAATTTTTCGGAAAATGCCCACGAATTATCGATATCGTTGGCCAACACTAAATTTAATTTTATTATTATAATATAAATAGTTGTTTTTGTATGGCTCTTTTGGTGTTTATACTATTGTTGATTTACAGTAAACAAATAAACTTAATTAAAAATAAAATATAAATATTTCTATTTAGTAGTACATACTTATAAAATTTGTACTTTCCACTTCCAATTTCAGAATACACATTTAGTATTAGGTTTCAGAAGATGTATAGTGGCTACAGCAGTAAGCATAGTTTCAGTAGGTCAAATTTTATGTATTTTCGTAAGTCTAAGGATAATTTTTTTAGACTCATTACTTAGTAATTATAATGGATGTTACAACATAAACTATAATCAATAATAAATAAATACTTTGATTTTGTTAATCCTACTTTTTGAATGAAATTACAACGAAAATTACTACAAGAATGAATTATAATTTTATTTATTTATTATTTGTAGCTACTCGTACAATATAGGTAAACATCTAATAATATTAAAGTATTAAAAATAGTTGTTCGATATTCAAAATATAAAAAACAATTTTTTATTACTTATTTAATATATTTATTGGTTTTTTGTTATGTATAATATTTTAACATCTTATCAAGATACTATTTTACCTACCTTATTTGAACAAGTCATTAGTTTTAAATTCTCGGGAAATGTAAATAGATAAATGTTATTATTACTATGTGATTCGTAGTTTACCCGTTAAAACAAATATTTTTCACTTCATTATACAATATGTATTAATTACACACTTTTCAATTCCTTCGTATACATGGTATAATAATATTTTGATAATTGAAGACTATAATAATGAGTCGAATATTTTAGGTAAAATAGTATACATTGGTGTGTTGTGATTCCCACGTAAGCAACTTACTCCGTACATCGTTAGCACCAAAGCCGATGTGTTATGCAATAATTATTCATTATAGGCTTCACACTAGACAATTTGCCTGATAGATTTATCGATTCTTATAACATGTCTAATCAAACTATTCTAATTATTTTATTATATCTCATATATTTTAATTTAATATAATTTTTCTCCAGGATTATTTACTTAGGGTTGAACACTTTATCTTCTAGACGAGTCTCGTATAACTCCTATAATAATATTTCTATGTTTTAAAAATTGTTGAACAGGGCTTCGTCCGTTAATATAAATTAATAATTTAATTTACATCGTATTGTTATCTTTACGAATGTCATATATACTCTATCAAATATCCGAGTTTCAGCAACATATGTGTGATGAGTCAAACGACAAAGTAAATATTAAAATGTGTATACACTA
This sequence comes from Schizaphis graminum, assembly GCA_020882235.1. Lineage (NCBI taxonomy): Eukaryota > Metazoa > Arthropoda > Insecta > Hemiptera > Aphididae > Schizaphis > Schizaphis graminum. Next base: position 95,101,564 of record CM037032.1, read on the forward strand.
CATGTGTAAAAATGTATATCTTTCAAGTGTAATAAAATAATATACCACTTTTTATCAATTGCTAAATGCCTGTTTAGTATTAAATAATGTCAACGAAACATTTTTACTTTAATAGAAATAAACAGGAAGCTTGTAACCAATTTAAATATCTCGTAAGAGAACTTTGAGTATCCCTCTTCCTCCCCATAAAATATCCTGGACATGCCTCTGTCTAGTCTCCTTATACAATGAGTAACCTGCAGATACTTGATAGAGTCCCGAAACACTTTAAGTTTTGCAAAATACCGCCTCAATATTGCGTATTTAATTTTATATCACTATCTAAATGTCGTATTACTTTCAGTTATTTGGAGGCTAATCGATAGAAACATCGACGCTTTTCACTTTTTTTAAATAACTCAGTATTCACATCCCTCATGGCTGATTATATTTGAAATAAAGATTTTTTTATCTACCACTCTGCTGCAGCAATTTCACAAAAAAATGCACCTTTAACAAGAATGATGTAAATATTATTATCGGTTATAGAGTAATAGAGTACTCATGTATATTGTATATGGATACAATAATTATTGTTATTACATGGTAAACAAAATTAAAAGTCTACCAAATAAATATCAAAGTGAATCCTCGAAAGTTGTGCAAATTGTCTTGTAGGTTTAATCTCAATGTGAATGTCGTATGCATAATATAATATGTGCATATTATAGAGAACTAAATTTCATATAGGTATATATATATATATATATATATATACATTATACATAGGTACGTGATTGGAAACAGTGTTGTCTCTCAATATTAGATAAATCCAAAATCAGCCATTGAATTGGCATCCAAGATCATAAAATAATTTAATTTAATATAGTTACTTTAAGAAGCTCAACTACTTTAAATAATAAGATATTTCCGAAAAAATTAAAGATAAAAAAACATTAAAAAAAAAAAAATTAAACTCGAAATTATAGATTATATAGTTTTATAATTTCAATTCATAAAAATATTAACCAATAAATATAAGCCGCAAAGAATAATGTAATTTAATTTTTATATTAATATTATAATATGATTATATGTTGTTGAATTTAATATAAGTAATTTGTTTTATTTACATTATTTTTCTTTTATTATGTATTATTTTAATAATTTTATTGATTATTTTGTTTGATTTATATAATTATTAAATTAATAATTGCATGTAATAAAATATGATAAGTTTAGCTTTTATGTTCTAAAACTTTATTTTTTAAATAACTTTTTGATAATTAGTTTATTTTTTAAATTAAATTATTATGAGCCATCTATAGCTAGTCAAAATTTAGAAACCAATACAATGATACCATTGTACCGTTTGAGATTGAAAGATAATATTGAGTATCTAGCTTTGGGAGACAATTCAATGGCTGCACATCCATTTAATATCTATCGTCTACGTCTAAGGGATGGTAAGTCGGTTAGGTTAGGTCAATTTATTTCTTGTATGTCGTATACCCTCCACCTTCTTTCCTTCTCTTCTCGACATCGGAATGGCAATTGATTCCAAAGTATGTTTTGGACTTTTAGTATAAAGAGAAACACAACTACACAAGCCAAGTTGATGCAATAACTTCAGGTTCAGGTGTACACAACATATATAAATATACGGTCGTCATGACGGTGAAAAATGCGCACACATAAGAAAGTACAAACCCTAGCCGATTAAATTTGCATACCGGTCGGTTCCGCAAATTTGGCCGATTTCTGCTCAATTATTTAGTGTATAAAATCCCCCGAAAAGTTAAATTACTCCGTACAATACACGCGCCACTCGAGAGTGGTTTATCTCATTAATATTCGAAAATACCGGAAATTGGACGTGGTCGGAACACCGAAATCGGTAGTGATGTGTGCTTCAATGCTATCCAAGTAAGCAATAAACTGCATTAAATATGAGCGCATTCACAACTGACGTTTTACTTTCGAAATAATGAATTTTGTTCGATAAAAGAATCACTCTATATATGTGTGTATTTATACATTTATGATAATGAGGTAAAATATGTGTTTACAGTTACTTAAGTGCCTAACTTTATTTATATTATTATTTGTGGTTTGAAAATTTAGCACAAGCCATGATAACATGTAATGATATTTAATTTAATTTTTGTTGTAAAACTGTTTTCAACTATAAATTGATCTCGGTAGTCATTTTGATTATAATGCCATTGAGTCTTGACATACTATAAACAATTTTTAAAATAAAATATTTTAAGACAAGCTACCTAGCTTTTTTAACATGTTGTGTATTTATTTGTAAAACGTTTTTTTTGTTTTTTTAAATGTCTGTGCTGGTATAATATAAAGTTAGTTTTATAATATATGTTTGTAAAAATAAATAAATTTAAAATTTCACTATATTATTCTGTTATTGTAGTTTTTTAGTTTCACTTTTTTGTTTTAAATACCGAATCACATTTTTTATCATTGTTTCATATTCTGAAGTTATTTTACTGAAAATTGAGATGCATAAATATCAAATAGGTACCAAACTACCAATATATTTAATTATTTATAATCATTTAAAGTTTAGTTACGAGGAGTGAAGTGGCACCATAACCCCCTGAATTACACTATACGTGTACGAAAATATTGGTACCCGCACGCACAGTAACTTAGGAACTTTATACATTTTTGGCGCTTTTGTTTTCATCAAAACTTTAAATGCTTATAAATAATTCGTTATTTGTTCAATATTCGATGCGTGTACGTGGGCATTTTATGAATATTAGATGTAAGACTCTCTGAAAAGTAAAAAAAAATGACTGCAACTATACTCAGAAAACTGACAAAAGATTTATTTTTTTCTTCAAAATATTACAAATATCATTCAAGAATATGAATGTGATACATTAAAAAAAATATTTCGTGGTTCATGTAAATTAGACCTCATACGACGATGCGTAAATACGTATTTAAAAACGTTTTCATTATTTTTTTAAATTGTTTAATATACAACATCAATCATATATATATATATATATATATATATATATAACAAACAATTCATAAAGTATTCATCACTGATAAACACATTAATCGATATGCGTTCATATTGAATTGGATTATCAATATAATATGCTTTGTAAAAGAATATTATCTCATAAATAAAAGTTATTGTTGTTTATGATTTATATTATACTACGATGGCGGAAAAAGTTGAAGAAAACACCGATTGCACATTGTTATGTGTTGTAAAACGTAATTTTAAAATTAAAATAAATGTTCACAAAAAAAATATACATTTAAATCTTTACAGTTTCAATTTAATAGAATTACTATATATTATACAGCAGCAGAAATACTGACTATTAGTTTTATTTGAGAAGTTATTTTTCAAATAACATTTTCAAAACTTTTACGGCTTTACGCAGTGGTCGAATTTACAATACAAATGATACATATACGAGTAATTTGATTGTTTTCCAACATAAAACCAAAAACATTCCGATTTTAATCCATTTAATTGTCCGAGATTATACATAGGTATATTAAATTAATTATTGAAATATTATTTGAAATTGTATTTTTTCTCAGATTTCAGTATTTTTGAAAGTATAATATTTTACTATATATTCCGTCTTGTGTACTCGAAATGTACAAAATTCAAAATAAAATTTTCGTGTTTAAATGTACTTATTAATATCTACATATAGGTAATTAATTAATTTGTCGTTTATGATTATTCATTTACTTGAGTAATTATTACTAAAAACTACTTATTATTAGTTACTACTTACTTACTTACTTATTATGTACATAAGTTCTAGAAACACTACAATTTATTTTTAAATGTATAATTAATTTATCTGCCGCAAACATTTCCAATAATGTATGTATAAATATCGCATATAGTTTACCTACTTGAAAAATAAATCGATAATAAATAGAGTATATTAAAGAAATGGAAATGTTTCAAACATTTTCCTGATTTATGAAAAACACCTATTATTATAATATATTATAGCGATATATTATTACGATCGTCCAAGAATAATAATTTACCCATATATTTTTATTTTATCGAAAACTCGATTAATTTTTAAAGTAGCATCAAATTCTGATTTACGATCAACTATATTTCTGGTTTTATTTTTAGTTTTTATCTTTCAAAAACATTGTATAGAAATAAAAATCATGGCATGTATAAAGGGTACCTGTGTGTATAATATAATATATTAATATGTTATTTGAAAAAAAAAATCGTTATAAATCGTAATTTAAAGCGGTCCATCACTTTCTCACGTATAATATCAAACACACACTAAATAATCGAAATAATTAAATATTTAGCATCGTTTAATATAGAAAACTAATCTAGATGAGCGTATGGTCATAAATATATAATTATTATTTTCTACGAGCCGTAAAAGATTCAAGCGTCTACATTAAAGGGCTGTGATAGTAAATTATGAATATTAAATATCTTCCGATTTAATAACTTATTAATATTATGCAGGTAAAATACGTTATTATTATAATTAGGTTTCTGATACACAACAATAATTATTATATGTTTAACTTGAAATCATAATATTATAATACTGCATTATAGTCGTTACGACCTCGAAGCAACCTCTTATATAGGTAGTCCGTTAATTATTAAAATCAAATCCCGCTTCATACTATAATCTCAAATAGTAAATAGTCTCCTTCTTTTGGTCATTTTATTGTGTATGGATGTATGATATTTTGTTATTTATTTATAGCGAATTGGTATTCATTTCCCTTTTTTTTCCGTTCTAATTTTCAATGTTTCCATTATTAATAGTCCAAACAATAAAAGCGTACTTACATTATATGCATATTTTACCTGCACATTTTTATAATAATATTTTATGCAATGTCATGATATGAGTAATAAATAATAATGAAAATTATAATAAAAATAATAATTACTCATATTATGTTTACAATGCTGTAAAAATAAAATAATAATAATTAATAAAAATAATAAATATTTGTATTATTATTTCCTAATGATAAATAAATCTAATACTATTACATAATAATAATATAATATTACGTGTTTTCTCAATTCAGTCCATCTCAAAAATAATTTTATAATTTTTTTTTCAAGAAAGCTTTCCAGTCCATGATATATTTTCGTATCTTAAAATCTGAATGTCTGTGATTTTGTAGATGACTACTATACCACAGTACAGATAATAATAATAATAATAATATTATATAGGTACCCGTAATATTAGACTATTTATACTCACTATATTATGATGTTTTTAATTAATTCCAGTTGGACGTTAGACGTATTCTCAGTAAGCACTAGTATAAAGCAAATGAATCATACCTATATTCTTTGATGTGTATTTACTGATTATGTTTTGATAACACTTGAGAACAATTACCAAAAAGTATTCAACCGCATACAAGACGTTACGTTATCATATTATAATATAGCTGACGTAATGAAAACCTATTACGTATGTTAAATTCAAAACATAAAAACTATAAAAGTACTATCAAATTTCTATTATACCGAGTAATACATTAAATTTAAGACATTCTCTATTTCAAAACTAATGTTTTTTAAATATAATATTAAAGTTTAATATTATATAAATAGTTTAATAATTAAATTGTTAAAAACAAAAAAAAATACATTTTTAAAATATTTTTTTTAAGTTTGCTTAATAATTATATTATCTATGATTTTTAATTCCATTTTTTAAAGAAGAATAATTTTGGAGTATATTATTATTGATGTATAAAAATCGTGTATTTTAATATTATAACTTACATTATGAGTATTTAAAGTTTAGATACCTAAGCAAGTTGTGGTTCAAGGAAGTCCCACCAATTATTGGTTCTCTTCTTCGCTCATTTAAATTTTAAATGCTAATAATTAATAAAATACTCATCCAAAATTTGGTTTTATAAATCGAAAAACTTTGAACAATATTCTACTTTGGAGTATGAAACTAAAATAATTTTAGTTTGTCATACAAAAAAGTGGAAAACTAAAAAAAATTGTTAGTATCTTACGTTAAATAGAATATCTCGTTCCTTAATAAAAATAATGCATATATTATTGTGATGAATGGTTTCTAAATCTTAGTTGATAAAGTTAAACATGATGATCGTAGCCTTATTTTAATAAGTGCTTAAATAACCATGGTCAGGTAACCACGGAGATAATTTTTTTCTGACTTTTTGTCTTCTATGCACTTAAACTGCCACTTGTTCATCAATGAAAATTTCCTTTAAAGTTTAAGCTTAACCAAAACCATACCCTTACCTAAACTTACATTAGGTAAATAGATAATTTTTTTGTCTTTAAGTACAATAGAATAGTATATAACTCAATATGCATTATAATTATATGATAATTTAAACAAACTTTAATTTTTAAATTAAAACTTCAAGTTTAAATTTTCTAATTAATATATATTTATTTTTATATTCTTAACAGTGAGATGATGTTTTGGTTTAAAAATATGTCTTTTTTAATTGTTTTTGTCGTCGTCTTTCTAAGCAATAAAAATGCTTCAAATATATTAATATTAAAGGTGTAGTAAAATTGGATCTTATTGGTACTTTAGAGGTTAAAAGTAATTTATAGCAGTATTTTTTTAAATAATTGAAAAACATAATGATAATTTTTAAATGAAAAAATTTTTTTACTAAAAATTTTTTTTTTTTTTTTGTTATTAAATAATAAGTAACTGTAAAGACTTAAATCGTTGTATGATGAAAATGCATGCACCTTTTATCAAGAATTCTCAATCATATTTTTATTTAACTTATGTTATTTGTTTTTATAAGGTTTTGACATAACTAAAATTACAAAAATATTTTATATTCTTTTAATAATTTTATACCGACTAGATTATTTCTTATAACATCACGTTGGACTTGAACCGTGACCAGGATAAAATAAAAAAGGAACAACCGAGACCAGGGTGAACGGCATAATGTGACGGTGATATTGTGAGAGGGAGAAATCTTAAGTTATAACAATTGTTTTCTCCTTACACCTGTATGCGTATAATATTAATGGGTGTAATAAAAGGGCATCAGAAATAATAATAAAAACGGCTACAGGCAGCCGCTTTTCATGATTGGTAAAAAAAATGAATAAAAACGTTTTACTGTCACAATATGTCTGGATACAACTTTAGCGCTATACACCTATTACCTAGTGATAAAACTCTGTATAGATTGTAAAATATATTCTCTGAAATAAAAAAAAAAAATTATTTTTCTTTGAGACAATAATTTCACGTTTGATTTTAGTATACTCAATTGTGCAGATACAACATTATTACGATGATCGGTAAGGTTTCTTTTTTTAATCATTTTCAATACAAGATGTAGAATAACGATGATAAATATAAAAATAAAACCGAGGCATATCAGTAGGGCTATGTTGCTAAGTTTCTGCATTTTACGTTATCCATCGAATTGTAGACTGGCCCACGTAAATTAAAACTATTTGACGTATTGCTATAATTATACTATAGAAATGTTATTCAGAAGTCTTATAAAACAGGGATTTAAATTCAGTAGTTTGCCTGCATACATTTCCATTTTTAAAGTCTATATATTGTCAACTACTAACATAAGAATTTTTTATTTTTACTTCAGTTTTTGGTTTCAATATACAGTCTAATAGTTAGTAACAGAACTACTATAATATACTTGCAATACTCTGCGATACCTATCAAATTATTGTTACTGTTCTTACTGTATTTTCATTATTATTATAACTAAAATTATTATAATTATTGTAATCGTTCATTGTAACCAATATCAGAGTTACATTATTATTATCGTACTCAAATATTAGGTAAGAATTTGAATTAGACTCATTCAATTGATAAAATCATATTTTTTATTATTTATTGGTATACATAGAACCGATATTCACAATTGTATAACGTTAATACATTCAAATATATTTTAATTTGTTCATTCATAAAATACGAAATCACTGTTTTTAACTATGATTAGTTATGATTTATGATAAAAAAATGCATTCATTTTTTTTTTAAAGGCAGAAGCAGTGCCTTTCATAAACGTCTGGTGTCAAAACTGATAGTATGAAGTTGAGTGAGTCGAGTTTAAATCCAAAGTTTTGTGTCAATAATACAAAACATATGTTAATAAAAATGAACATTGTTTAATTTTGTTCAAAACAGTTTATACCTATATTATTATATAAAAATTATTGACAAATAATTTAATGAATTTGATATTTAATAAAAACTTATGATATATTTATCAATCGATTTATTTGTTTTAGTTGAAACTATAATACATTATTATTATTATTATTATTATTATTATTATTATTATCATAGACAATGTATTAATAATATTATTGGTTTGTTCTGTACAAACATAGCTGAGCGTATCACGTTAAATGTAATTTGCTGTAATTGCGCCAATAATATAATATTGTTGGTGCCAAGTAATAATAATGAAATTGCGTAAGATATACATGGCAAAAGCGACAGGATATATTGACCGAATCAAAAAAAAAAAATAAAAAACGAAATAAGTGATTTAATGGCATGACAAAATATCATGACGATAAACATGATATAACATATAAATAATATTTTATTGAAAAATACTGATTTTTTTCGGGACCATAGCCTTCGTATAAGTTTTATGAAGAGTTGTTTTTGACAAACGGTATTTCAATTTTTCCGAATGTTTTATATTATGGAAACGGATTTTCCTCTTACTCTGAAATCATAATAACCTTTTGCTATTGCTTATTACAGTATTGCATTACAAATATAACATCCAAGCAAGTCAATTACGTATAATGGAATATCGGTAGAAATAGCGCGGTAATGTCATGGTAATGCGATGATAACAATAATAAATATTAAATAATAATATTATAATATTATAATAACGAATAGTATATTAATATATTCTTGATACTTGTTGTTTTTAAACAAAGATTAAATCATATTTTTTTGTAACATAATAGCTGTGTTCGTAATATACATTTACTTAAAGTTTTAATATTTAATACTTTCATATTTCTATCAAATTTACCTTCTAGAAGTCCATTAGTTTTAATGGGATCCGGTCAACAAATGTTCATTGATTCGACATGTAATTTAAATAGGCAATATACAAGATATAACAGATAATGGATAATAAATAATGGATTTTAATGGACAGTAATATTATTTGATAATTCACTTTATAAATTTTAAATAACTAATTAATATGGAAAATGTAATCGATTTGTATTTTTAATTACAAATTACAATTGTTAAAAAATAAAATTGCTTATTTTAAGTCAATTCTCTAAATATTAATCTGGTTATCTCGTTTCCACCAACAATTCTGGAACTTAATTGCATTAAATTACATGGTGTGTTAATAATAGTTAAATGGATGATCGCCAAATATACATCGTAAATATAATTAAACTTATCTGAAATTTTAAAAATAATAATTTCCTACGAACGGGTATAACACAAAAGGTATCAATACAAGTGGAATCTAACGTGAAACATTCAAATTAGACGTATGACAAATTTTTATTTTATACCACCTAAATGTGTATACAACATACGTTACCAAACCACTTTATGGAACCACCATAATATTATTATATAAACGGTTGTCACCATCAAAAGTATAATAATAATGTGATAAATAAATAATTAAATCAACCTTTGTTTTGTCGAAACTTCTGTAAGTCCTTTGCTAAGCTAATGGTTTATTATACTTAAATTAATATGAAAAAGTACCTATACTAACACTCCTAAATATACGTGGTACCGAGTTCTAAGACGATTAGAGTGTTTTAGATGAAAATTCTCGTATAATCACGTTATGGTTTATTTAATAACGACAAAAACACTTCACAAACAAAAAAAAAAAAAAAAAAAATAGAATTAAAAAAATAACTGGATTTATTTTTATATATAAATAGAAATATGGCTTAACTAAAATAATTCAATTCCATGTGTTATAACTAATAATAATTATAACAGTAACAGTCAACAGTTTTTTGTTGTATTCAATTTGAGAAGCAAGTAATAATATATTTACTGTGAAATCTCAATTATTAGGCGTACTAGTCATATTATCTATTAACTGTAGGTAAAATACAAAAAAAACTTACTTTGATATTTCCATTTGTCATATTGATACTCTTGTTATCTATACTGACTATACTATGTTTATTATTGTTATTCTCTATTATTTTAACAAAAATAATTAAAGAAAATGCTGTGCTCGTTTTAGTTATTTTTTTTTTTATTATAAGAAAGATAAATATTTGACAAGTATACCTATTCAAAAATAGAAATAATGATCGTGCTTACTAATAAAAACGATGCCTCTAAGATCTAGCTATTTTACCATTTTTACCACTTTATTAGTAAATGTACTAATGTTTTTTTTACATGAATTCTTCATCCCTGAAAATATTGTATAGGTACATAAATATAAATTATATTTACCGTACGTGTATTATTATTTAAAATAAAATCAGTTACGGCCATTTCCTAAGACGGATAAGATAAACTACAATATAATAATAATATTGCGTACAATGTACATTGTAATAAAATATACTTAGATAATAATTACGATAAGAAAATCAAAATCTAACTATTAAAATGTCCTGTATTTAGAAGTTTTCTATAAGTATTTCATATAGGTATAACGTAATTCAATATTTTTCAATTATACATTACGTTTTGATAACACGGCGTGTTGAATAGGCAAAATAGGTATACATTAGTCGAGACATATTATTGTGTTTTTTTTTTTCGGTAACTCGTGATCATTACATTAATTTTAATACATTTTAATATTTTATTAATAAAATAACGTCATAATCACACAATACGTTTTTGGTTCTCTTTTCAGATATTATACACTACCGTTATACGCCCTGTTTTGACACGAATGCCTTGTTATTTCGCGTGTTACATGGTCGTATGTAGTATGATTAATGTTATTTATTTTAAAGAAGAGGGCTATACATAATTTACACATAATAAAGTCGGACTAATTGATATAATATAAATTTGTTTTGTTAAACAATTTTTTGCAATTTTATCAGCTATATAACCAGTAAAATGACCCCTCATTATAACAATATTGTCTGTGTTTATTTATATAAATATATATATATTTTTTAACTGTATTATTAATTATTTTCAATATAGCACTATCCGTATAAAATAGACGTCTACCACACCCATCCAACCTGAAAACTAATCCGATCACGAATAATGTTTATTTAATTAGAAACTAAATTCTCCATTATACACGCTTATTTAAAAATCAATTGAGAAAATCAATTTTTAAATCATTGTTTTTAATAAAAAAAAAAAAAACATTGAAGATTAAAACATTCGAACACACATTGTTTCTCACGTTTTCATTATTTCACAGTTGGGAATAAAATAGAATAGTTTCAATTTTTTTATACAATACACTAAAGTTTTGTAATTTACAAATGCATTATGATGGTAGCTAAATATTTTAAAGCTGTAATTTGAGATATTGTGAAACCAATTTATTGTCATTGAAACAGATTTTGAATTTTACCTTTTATAAAAATATTCAAGCTCACAACACTTGTGCCTGGATGTACTGCTGTCTCACAGAAAACTTTTTGTTAAAATATTCTGGTCGTTCTGCTTTCATCGAGAGAAGTGAATTACTTAGGACCTGGGGCGTAAAGACTACCCACACAAACCTTCAATAACACAGGGACAGTGATGAGAGATTGCACACAGCTATACTACATTGATAATATTATTTTTCGTTTTGATATTTTAGTTTGTAATAAAACTCAATTAAAATTAATTTTTTCAGTTTAAGTGAATCTTGTGTACGAATAATATTTATTCATAAATGATAACTACATCACAAACTTATTGTTCTTTAATCTAAATTTCCAAGAAGAAGAAAATAAAAATGTTTTAATACTTGGAAGTACCGACCGGCTAACCGGGTGAATAGTATGTTAGTTCAATAAAATAAATAAAATATTTAATTTATAAAAAATATTTTTTCTTATCCCGTTCAAAACTTTATTACAATTACTAAAATTATATATGGTTACAGTAATTTACAAAATAAAATTTTTCTTGAAAATTAAAATTAATCATCATTCATCAAGTATCTTAATTATATTTTATAATACAGATCTACTCATAACGTAGTGGTGGTATTTCGCCCTCACATAAATATTACGTCGATTTCTACACTAATATACAAAAAATGAAAAATGTATGGTATACCTTTTACACTTTTTATTGTATTATAGTACAACGTATATTATCAGATCGATCTAAAAAAGTATATCGTCAAACTGTTAAAAGTACATAAACAGAACCACACACAAGCATGATAAATCCAACGTTGGTTCTTTTCGACGGTTGAAGCGGAATATACGAAGTATACAGTTACAGATATACACAATCGTAATGAAATGTATCTCAAATGGTTTTTAAGAATATTATTTTTTATCGTCGTGATGAAGATAGCTAAAACATCTGCCACCCGCACACAGAAATTCACAAAATGATAATAAAAACAGTATCCTGCATTGCACGGAAGTGTCGTTATTGTACTATAATACCTATTAACTTATCAAATTTCTAGTGTTAGGATTAAATTACGAAAAATGTTAACAACATTTTTAATAAGAGGCTTATAGCGTCGATGGCCATAATAATAATTACTATCGTTTTATTTGCGATTAAGTAACAAAGTAACAACAAACGACATAGTCAGTAGGTAATAAGTATCTAATCTATTGTAGTCCCCATTTCCGGCTCTTCCTACTAACAGTTTGTATAAATACAAAGCTTTTACAAAGGGGTTATTGGTGATATTTATTACCTAATATATACATTATATACACACACACATATACATATATATATATATATATATAATAGTTGTACAAATGTATCCGTGCTTAATTTGATTGCCTAATGCTAACATTTAACGTGTGGATAAATAATATTTTGGGTTTTCTGATTTGGTGTATATAATATGATATTTCCCAACACAACCTTACATAGCTGTCATGCACAAGATTTCCCGTGTGAGTTTTATTAAGAACATTTCTTAGAATCACTCATTATAAAATTTTGAAATTACTTTACGTCGAAATAATAATCGAGTACCTACATGTTAACCATCATTTGAATGCAAAACATTTCAATTTCCTAGAAATTTTCGTTTTTTCTCCCCTTTTATATGTTGATGTGTATAATTTTGTTGAAAGTAAAAATACTGACTGTATTAATTATAACTTAAAATTATCGTTGCATACCATCAGGAGCGTTATTTCGGGTTTTTTCGGATATGTGAAGTATCAAGCAGGCCATTTTGAAATTTCACCAGACCATGTAAAAATATATGTACTACGTATATATATATATACATACATTATTCTGCTTCCAATTATTTCCATACATCATGGACCGAATCAATGCATTAACATAAATATAAAAAATCAATTTAAAAACTAAAATACAATAAAAATGTATGGCAGAATATTTATGTACAACCAATGTAATTTAAAGTTTTAATCATGATTGACAGTATACCAATATCGATAAATATCAATATAAAAATCAAAATATTTAATATACAATTTAATTTAAATCATATTAATAATCGTACATTATTTCCTCAGAGTGCAGGCCAATTTGAACTATGTTAAAAGTAAAGGGTGCAACCGCATACCCTGACCCCCCCAATGTCACCCCTGCATACGATTGGATAATAGTAAAACAATATTATAATATTATGTGTTACAACATTTATTATTCAGTAGCTGATAAATTATTCGAGTTTAAGTTCACAAGTTTACCTGAAGTCTATACCTACAATATTTTACAGTACATGACAGATATTTATGACTTTTGTATTGTCGTGTTTATCATATCCGTAAATTGTTTTGTTGTAGAAGTTTTTATTCAAACAATATAATACATTTTAATTAATTTATCAACAATGATTTCTCTACACTGTCAACACGACGAGAACGTTTATTGTAATCCTGTATCTAATAAATTATTATGATGATACTCTTTTTTGTAGAATGATAAAAGTGTACATATTTATGCATACGTATTATTATATTGCGGTATCGTTTTATAAATGTGTAATACTATTTTCGAATGTCAGTGTTTTGCTTAACATCGATAACAAATCTCGTTGTTTCTTATAATGGTTTTGTGGAGACAATCTGATTTTGACTACAATATTGGAATCACATAGTATATGTTTATAATATATATTTTATGTCGTATGCGTTTAACTCAACTCGCATATATTTTATTTTACTATCAATGTACCTATATTATATATATATAATACCTTTGCATAATATTATTATGTATCGATACAATGCGTTATGTGATAAGTATGTGCTAGTATATCATGATTTATTATTTGAACGACACACGTGTTTACTTATGTTTAACGTCTGTTATAAGTTATGACAATTGGCTGCCATTCTATTTTGAACGCTAAATTTCCAAAAACAATATATTTCACGAGCGTTTGGAATTGTGAAGTTAGCTACTTCAATTTGAAATACTTAACTCAAGTTTCATCCATAATTAGCAAGTCGTTCATTGTAGGCTCACTTATTTTCAATCTTCTACAAAACTATAAATTTCGACCAATTTCTTCAAAACCTAGTCATTATTTGTTAAATTTCTTTGTTTTTTACTCTACTAAAATTTTAAGTACAATTTTCAAGTATTTATCAAGTATTTTTTTAAAGTATTATAGTTAAGGCAGAATGGTATAATTTAATTAATTTAAACTCTTACTTATTTTAATTGTTATTTGCATTATTTTTGACTGAAAATGTAAATTTTTTTCAAAACAGCTAAGGGAAATACATCAAACAATTTATAATTTGTGTTTTTGAATTTTCAAAAACTGAAATTAAGACTTTAAAGTGGTTGAAATTCTATTGAAATTATCTATAAAACATAAAATAAAGCATAACCAACTTAATTTTAGGGGTGATAGAGTGAAAGATGATTTACAAACTGTATGCTTAAAAAACTTAAAATTTGCTGAAAAATAATATAACTAATACAATAATTCATAATGATTAATGAATGCGCACTAAATAAACTAAATCATATGTTAAATACAATTTAACAACTATTAATTGAAATTTTGAAAAATAGAACTACAACTTCCTACTATTTTCGAAAAAAAAAAATTGAATATGTCATTTTTAACTTTCACAATATAAGTAATCATGCAATTTTTATATCCATAACCATACGTATTTCTAATATTAAAATGTTTTTATTTTAGATTCTGAACGGAATGATGAATGTATTGATTTTACAAAGATGTGTGTTTTTTTTTTTTTTGTGTCTGACGATAACATTTGGAGCAGTAAAAATGCTTCGACTTTTGACTTCAGCCCCTCATTGAAAAGGAAATTGAATCTAGTTGGTACTTTGGGGGTCAAAAGTTAAACATTTTCAATATTTTTTAAATGAGTCAGGAAAAACCCTAAAAAAATGAAGGAAAAACGGGATTTTCTTCGCAAAACCAGTTTTCGTCAAAATCGAATTCTTTATTTTGCTATAACTCAAAAACTAATCACTGTAAATATTTTAAATTTTCACCAAATGTTTATATTAGCGTTCTCCATACACGGTTAAATTTTTAAGGAATTTTGATTTTTTTTAATATTTTTTTTTAAATAACGATAAAAAATTGTTGGCCGACCAGAAAATCTTGAATATCTAATACAAGGTTTCTTATAAGTTGTTCTTAAAGTGATAAAAAAAAATCCGAAATCGTTAATCACAATTTTTTTTTTATAAGTGCTTAAAGTTCGAATTTATACGAAATATGTCAAAATTACGAAAATTTGCAAGTAATTTTGTGGTTGAAAAATCGTAAAAATTTTTTCTTTTATATCTAAGTTTTGAAAATTTGGTACAAGGTTCTCCATACATTTTACTTCAAATATCTGTAAAAAAAACTCTACCGGATTTAAACAAAAAATTTTTATGAGTGTTTGAAATTTAAAGTTTTACAAAACCGCGTTAAATAATGGTTTAGCTTCAAACGGTTTTTGATATATTTTGTTGTTATTCAAATAGTATAAGTTGTAAATACTTGAAAATTTTACCAATTATTTAAATTGCCATTTTCTTTACGTGATTTGATTTTCAAAATATTTTGACTTTTTTTGAGCTATTTATAGACAATTGAAATTTTCAATTTTTTTTTATTTTTTTTTTTATAAATGTTGATAAAAAAAATTTAGCTGGGACAAATTACTTGAAAATGTAATTGAAGGGTCCACATAACTTGTTCTAACTTTCATTCAAAAATTATAAAAATACATATGCACAATTTTTTTTTTATTAGCATTTGAAGTTCAAATATTGACAAAAATTCGTCAAAATCATGAATATTTTTCACTATTTGGTAGTTAAAAATTTATAAATATTTTACTATAAAAAGCTAAGAATTGAAAATATAATACTATGCTATCCATAATTTAAGCTTAGAATAATTATAAAAAAGTTTGAGGATTATTCAATTTAAAAAATTTTACCAGTGTTTAAAGTTTTAATTTTAATTTGAAATCAAAAATACATGTGTAAAATAACGTTTTACTAATAAATAATTTTCGATTTTTGTTATTTTTAAAAAATTAATAAACGTAAGATCTTGAAACTTTTACTTAAATGTTTGAATCAGTTTCAAAATATAATATATGACAATATTTAAGTATAATATATCCTAGACTGACAAATCATCTCCGATCAGAATCGTTTTTCGTATACAATGATACCTATCATTGCATTCAAATTTAACCTACCCTAGTCCAAGGTCCACCCCACTCCCTAATATACAGCAGAGCGATACTGACTTACCCGCTTTTTTAGTATTACATGCGTAGTTTAAAATTATGTAAACAATATTAATAGCCGTATTTTACTTAAAATTTGTATAGAAAGCGGAATTTGGAAATGTAGTATCATATTAAATGTAACATAGTTGCCATGGTTAAATTAGATATAAATAAAATTTAAAATAAAAATATAGGGTTTATTGTCTTCGACTTAATGTTAGATTTATTCTGATACTTAATAAGTTTAGAATAGGAAATTTATACTAGTTTATTCTCTTGTAACAGATTTTCTAAAATATTTACAACAGATTAAAATTAAAAACTTTTTCATAAAGTCATTAAAAGTAAATATAAAGGATTTAATCTATTCATCCTAATAGGGGACGCATATTATATAATTTGTATTATGTATATATATTTAGTACTTGTAAATACGTATTTTATTTTTATTTTTACTATAATATTAAACCTCTATCGTATATTAACAGATTTGTCGCATTGAAAAATAGAATAATCATCCACGTAATTAATTTAGAGTGGATCTATTCATATAATCATGTATAATATAATATAATATACATTTAAATACGTCATACGTCAGGGTCTTTCAGATGTTATTATTTATTTGAAAGTAAATTTCAGTATAAAATATTTAAATTACGAAAAAATTACTTTGGTAAAAACAACTTAGAATCACATTATAACATAAAAGATAAATTTGGAAAATTATTTTATGTATTCATTAAAAATGGAAAGATTGCGATGTAACTTTTAAAACTCAAATACTAACACCTATTTTACAAGGATGATCCATGTTTATGGCTTATTTATAATTTATTTTTTAATACATTTTTATGGGTTGTATCTATTGATGTGATTGACGGAGTTATAGTACCATTTTAATTTGTAAAATTAGAATAATAAATAATTTAGTACACGGAACAATAATAATTTGTAGTAATAAATATTTTTACCTTCATTATACGTGTTTCCTAAATAATATGTATACTGTTATAAAATCATCAATATATTAAAGTAATAATATGCACATTTCAGCAATTTTATATTTTATTAAATCATATATCATAAGTTATAGTATAGGGTTATACAAATAATATATTATATAAATTATGTGTTTAAATTTAAAATTAAATCTCCTATTTAACTATTTTTAATGTATCTAATTTATTGTAATGCCATGATGATTTAAATAAGAAATATTGTGAACTTTTTATAAAAATTAACGATCCTTGTTAAGTGATTAATGAGATCTCATAAACAAAAAATAAAATTTAAAACACTTTGATAAACTAATTCAAATTGTACCGTTCAGTATGATACCAGTATACCTAATAAATTTTTAATATTATAAATTGTTATACACCGTTAAACTTAGGTAACTATCTAATCAATGTTCACTTATGGATGTGTTATCATTAATTGTTGTTATATTCTTCAAATATTTATCTCTTTTGATAAGATAATAAATAATTTATTATTCGATCCTATTAGTCTTAAATATCCGTTTTGAACTACTTTTAAATTATTGAGCATATAATATATATATTATACACGTTGTATCAGACGAATGGAGTGCATTACGACTATATACTATTTTCTATCCAATATTTTCTAACTTTTATGAATAATTCCACTAAATAGTATTGTAATCTACAAATATAAATTCAACAATAATCATATTAAATAGTATTTTTTTAATAATACACTTTAAATAACTATCGTGATTAATAAGTGTTGTAAAGAATTTCTGTTTTATCTTTAAATTATTTATATATATATAATTTAAAGTATACATGAATGTTTGAACAAAAAAATATATTAGTATATTAA
The DNA here is from genome assembly GCA_020882235.1 of Schizaphis graminum. NCBI lineage: Eukaryota > Metazoa > Arthropoda > Insecta > Hemiptera > Aphididae > Schizaphis > Schizaphis graminum. The sequence goes on from CM037032.1 coordinate 95,120,327, forward strand.
TTACAAGACTTCAGTTTTATGTGTTCAAACACGTATTTTAAACAGATTGCTGATAAAATAAACAAATATTTTAAAATTTAAATTAAACCATACTATTAAGTATATTAATACTGAAATTAATATTTTAAAGTCAGTATTATAATATATTTAGAATTTATATAGATACATTTGGCAAGTATTTAGTTTTAAAAAATTATTTAAATCTCTAAGATATCGGATATTGTCAATCAGATTTTGTTTTTAGAAAAAAATATTCTCATTTTTATATATTTTATATTTCGATAGCTTATTTATTGTGAATAAATATAGGTACTGAAATTTACTTAAAGATAATGATAATACTTTGGATAAGTAAATAATGAACATTTAATAAAAACATTTCACATTTTAGCTATTATATTTTTATTTATTGAAATTCAATTTTAAATTTAAAAATAATGCTAAAGTTTTATACCATAATTGGCAATTCACCATTCATAATATAATATAGTGATAATAATTTTTACTGACGTATTTAAAATTCTAATTATATTTGATATCATGATTGGGGCTTTAATATTAGTATAATTAAATTACACAATTTATATTATAATATAATATTATAAAAATTAAATCTGTTTTTTTTTTAAATATACAGTCGATTCCGCTTTATTGGGACACATCGGTTGCATGTTATTTTGTCCCAATAAAGGGGTTGTCCCAATAATCCGAAATACAAAAACAAACATATACATTTTTTGAAAAACGGATTTTTTTTAAAAAAATTTTAATATTACAAATTACAAATTATTATAGAAATTAATTGATAGTACAAAAAGAAAAACATTATATTACATTATCATGTATATCACATTTAAACATACGATAAAATAACATTTTATCTAATAATCGATTATGCAACACGGTCGCGATTGTCAAACTATTGATCTATTAATATACTCGATAAAAATGTCCCAATCATCCGGATTCGTGGCCCAGATAAGCGATAAACGTTTACCCTACAACAAGTATACATTTATTTTCGTAATTGAAGAATTATCCCTATTAAGCAGTTGTCCTTATTAACCGGTGTCTCTATTAAGCGGAATAGACGGTATTTTTCTTTTATTGATCACATTTCATGACAACTGCATTATTTTAACTACATCGACTAACATAATACGTCATATGCTATGTAGAAAATGTACATGTTATAATGCACACATATAAAAGCACTGTGTACATATTCAGTTTACTTCTTATAATTATTATTAGCTTTAACTCGTAATATTGTTATGTAGGTAATAGTTTCTTATAGGTCATTATAATATTTTTTTAATAATAAATTTTAATGTATTCTATATAAATGCATTATTACATTGTATAATATTTATACTTTACTTTTATTTCCATATTACTGCAATTAAGTACCTAATATAGCAATAATTGTCTCAATTCGGAGCTTTTGAACACCATACTTTATTTTATAGCCAATAGAAATAACAATTCATTTTCAATATATATTTGTTTTCATGTGTAATATAACATATAAGTATACAATTGTAAAGAAATTAACAACCCTAATATTCATATGTAACCTATTCAACTGTGTAGTATATCTGGCAAAAAAAAATTATGATACGTATAATTATACGTATACAATTTAAAGTAATTAATTATACCACATATATAATTATTGCTAACTTTTCATTGATGTAAAACCATCTAAATCAATCTTGGTTCTTATATTTTAATACCAGTAACATATATTTTTTCGAGGCGAAAGGGTTAAAAATATGATGATCTTATAAAATTAATATATTCCTTAAGTGACAATGTGAAATAGGTACATAAAATGTTGAAGACCCCATTTATAAAATATACGTTACGATTTTAAGTCAATCAGGTTATGTATTCTCAACACAGAACTTTTACCCATGTTGTCATCAAATATGAAATGCATTATTTTAATTAGCATAATGCTTATTATTATTACCTAGAAGGAACTGAAATTTTGTAACTTTTTTGATTTCCTGGGTGAATATCGTGTTATCTTAACTTATTTCCAATTATTGTGTATAGCGTATACCCATATAGCATAATATTTTAAACGTATAACTGTTATAACACCAATTATATATATATATATATATATATATATTAATTTCATGGTTATATTGCATTAATAACAATTTTGACGTAGTTCAAAGAATATAAGAATGATATTTAACGTTATTTACTGTAATTCAATTTAGACGAGAAGAAACGTTTTGAATTAAATAAACATATAGGTAAAACGCTATAAAGGAAGTCACTTTATTTTTAAAAACGACTGTAAAAAATGTATTTTAAATTGATACAAGAATCATAAAAAATAAAAAATTAGTTACATTTTAAATAAACTTACAAGAGCATTAACAATAGGTATATATATGCATAAAACAGTATTTTAAACTAAGTGCTCAAACTTTTAAAAATTATTGATTACTATAATGAACACGATTATGATATATAACTGGTGAATTTGAAAAAAATAAATTTGAAATCATAAAGTAGTGATACCAAAAAAATAAAAGAGAAAATAATCTAGTCTAGAAGCGCGTGGTGATATGATTATATTTTTATTTTTTTATGATCGGATAAACTTTTTTGTGTTCTATTTATTGACAGTACTTACATATTTTAAAAAGCAAAAAATTTAATGATGAAACTTTTTCACATAAAGCGATTAAAGATGGATGATTACATATTAACATCACTTTAAATGACTAAACTATTTTTATGTTTAGTTGACGTTATTGCCGATAAAAAAAAAGTAGCATCGATTTATTTTAAGACGGTGTTGATTAGGCAAATACTAAAAACAAAATAAAATTGTATTAATAAATCCTCCGTCATTTCTACACGATAATATAAGCTGAATTCTCAAACGTATGTTTTTAAATTTTGGTTTGAAAATGTTATTATTAACACATAAATAAATTCACTATAACATTTATATATATTATTGTAGTACTCTACAGCTTCTGGACCATTATATAATAAACAATACGTACATTATTATATTAGTATTATAGTTAGGAACCTCTAACCCTATTTTAATATTGAATTATTTACACTTAAGCAAACTATTTTACATATAATACAATATCATGTATATTGATAACCGATAAATTATATTAACATAGGCAAGATAATGTAAATACACTAGTTAATAATCATGTGGTTAAACTACATAGGTATACTGCAATAACGCATTTCAAAAATCCACGTGACTGCACATTTACATTATATCAAATTAAAATTATATTGTAATAAGATATATGATCTATTATTATTATTACTATTTTAGACCAACACATCAAATCTGAGCTCTTTGTAAACCTTGCTTAGGTCTCGTTGGGACCACCCGTCGTAAACTTATAAAGCGTTTATAAAGTAATTTCCTGCGGCGTAGTGCTTAGGTCGGACTTCCGAATCTCGCATGGCTATGATATTACAGGCATTTGAAAACATTTTAAGTTTTAGTTGGCCCACAAATTAATTTACAATTACCGTTATGTATAAACGTTCGATCAACCCGTATTCATTATATGTATATTGTTAACAAATTGATCGACTCGTGAAATACTTACTGATATAATAATAAGTTTCTTCCCGCAGTAGTGTTACAAAGTTAGTTGTTAACAAATACATGATTTACATACCATTATACATCATACATAATGCTATTGTAACTCTGTTACATATAAATGTATCTATTTTATACTCGACTTTATATGCTACGTCAACAGTGAGCAGCCACGGTTTGAAGTATTTGAGTTCCACCGAATGGCAATGTTCTAGTATAGTAATAGATGAACTTACATGAAAAGTTCTGAAAAAAATATTAACATAATATTTAAAGTAGGTATTAAATAAAATGGGTATATATTTTTATGAATAATTTAATTCGTAAACTCTGTTTTGTTATATTAGTTGATTTACAATACTATTTTATAGTTGACATTGTATCTCACCATAGTATATAGTTGATAAACAAAAGTTAAAAACTAAAATGGATATAAGACAATGTAACACAAGTCACAGCTGAGTACAGAAGAAGCACGTAAAAATAAATGGCCGTATTGAGCACTACTTATTTACATGTTTATGCACAACTACAATCTCATTAAAGGTCGATACGAAAGAGCCTGCAAATGGACATCGCATTCTTAAGGGAAAGATATAGAGTTTTTTTTGGAGCGAACGATGTATCTTAGCAACCCTTTTGGAGCTATATCCTCAGTCAATTATAGTCATCTGCTCCTTGGACATGCGGTGAACTTTAGCGGCTCGTGGCTGATGGATGGCGATGAACACTGGACAACTATTAGTGGCAAACATTATATGGTAGGCGTTATCGTAACGTTAAATGAAAATGGCTCATTTTATTTTATTTTATATATTTTGTATCGTTTATTGTAATACGTTTCAAATGTTTGTACCTACATAATATCAATTCGAAATATGTTTTTTTTAGGATTGTTAAAAATATTTCTACCACGTTTTTAACATTAGATCGCGTCAATTTTAGTTACCGCTACTCGTTGTGGTTTGACAATAATATATGGAATTGAGCAATGAAAAGGGTTCTCCGTTCTCCGTATTTTCTGTTTTAATGTTATGCATCATATTCATGCTCTTTCAATCGCGCTTTAAACTAATAATTGCGCGATTGCAACTAACCTATAACCGATGAATTGATATTAATGTAAGCTGATGTCATCAGTAGCTATTTAAAATTAAATCTTGTATACAATAATCACATATATTATATTCACAATCAAATTGCATTGTGTTTAATAAATAATAATATGCATATAGTGATGAACTTTTCAAGTCCCTAAGAACAGTATTTTATGAATTATAATAACATAACAAAAATCGTTATTTTTCGTAAAAATATCAAATTTTAATAACATTTATTTTAAACTTGTAATCTATAAAAATAAATATATCTCTATACATTTTTTTATTGAGATTTTTGATCCTTGCAATAGCAATTAACGAGAAACCTTGTATAAAAATATCAAGTCTCAGCTATTAAAATTAAAAATTTTAAATTATTTAATAAGTTGGAAATTTTAATCGATTTAATGAATTTGATCAAGATTTAAATATCAATTTCTTATTGAAAAAATCTGTGACTATATATTCAATATTTTAAAATTAAATTACTGTAAAATCAACTTAACTTTTCATCACATTAAGTTTTTTCATACATAAATTAAAACGAAATCATTCATAATGTCAAAAAACAGACAAACATTTTAAATACTAAACATCTATTGGCTATTACTGAAAATGAATTAAAATATAAATAAATAATAAAATATATTAATTCTAATATATGATTATTGAAATTCTCAAAAACATATTATGTGGACTAGGAACATAAAATTAAAAATAAATATTGTCGTTTAAAAAATAATAACGATAAAAATATCATATTTTTTTAAAACTATTATTTTGTAAATTTATAATGAATTAAAATTGTGTAAACAAAATATATTTTTGAAAAAAATATTTCTCTTGCGTGAAATAAACGGTTACTGTTTACAGAATCATCGTACATTATACTAAACATACACAGATTATGAGAAAAAAAACTATAATATAAAATGCAAACTTTGGGAACAAATACTATCGTTTCTCTAACGCCTGCCTATTGATTCAATTAAAACAATAATCAACATTAACGTCAGTCACCTCTTTTAAAGTTTCAAAAAAATATGATTTTAACTTGTTTACCTTATCTAATTCAATTTTCTTTTTTAATGTGTTTAATTATTCTAACAAAACCATCAATGAAACATTTTAAATCTCTTTCAACTATAATAATGCCACGAATTACGGGTAATAAAAAAAAACTATCATACATAGTTTCATTTATAGGTTGTTACAGATATATGATAATTATTAATTATACTATCAAAATAATTTCCACGTAAGAAATTGTTTCAGTCTTTAGATTCAAAAGATGTTTAATGAAAAATGCCTCAATGAATACTCATAATAATTATTACTACAGCAGAGTATTATATTTCTCTCTCTAACTCTTCCTCAGCAAATAGTATATTAGTATAATAATCTTTTACGTGGATTAAACATATTATTAATGACAACACATTTATGCGATCTGATCGTTTAATAATATAGTAAACTGTGAAATCGAAAATGAAAACTATATAGCTTATTATAATATAATATTGTGTGGGTATATTATGTATAGAGGTTTATATCATGAATATCGGTCGTATTTTTAGTTTTGAGGATAGTTGATAATGTATAAAAAAAAATGCATTTGAAAAGCGGTGAAATTTACGGTGGGTGCGCGTAACCATTTTATTTGTTCCTCGTTTTAGGGACTAAACCAGGAACTCTGCTCGGAATCGTTACCCGAATGCGATGATATATAATCGATTTCGGACATATATAGTAATAACGTAAGACCTACTTATGACTTCTATGGATATTCTCTGGGGCCAATTTAAACACATAATTTATATCACGGTTTGTCCGGAATATGCTTCGGTTCGCGAAATTTTCAACAACCACCCGACGTCAATAGAAGAATAATTTAGAAGTCTTTTCCGACAACGTTATCTCTGAGTTATCGTCACTGAAAATAATGTAAAAAAAAAATCCAAAATTGTAAATAATGGTCGGCACGCATAACTACAGTTGGACCTACAGTTGGAACCAACCTAAATATCATCGTAGTATAAGACTTCCGCTGTAGTATTTATACGATTGATACTCACATATTATTATTATTATTATTCATATTATATCCTTATTATATGATTGAAGAATTCATTTAAAAATTTCCTGTCAAAATAAAATTAATTTTATATTTTTTTTGTTGGATGACCATAAATAAAAAAAATATTTACACGAATTATATTTTACTTACCTCTGTATTGTATTTTTAGAACATTTTGTATGTAAAAATGAGCAAGAAAAAAATTGATGTTGGAGTCTGATAAATTATAATATTTTAATTCAGTTAGTCCGAATAATATGTAAGTATCGTACACAATGCTCAAATATATAAACCAAAACCTGAGATTTTATCATACAAATTAAAAAAAAAACTTTATGACGTTAAGATAAAAAAAAATCTACAGTGATTGGTAGTTGGTACTGTAATAATTATAAATATAAAGTATAAAATATTGGAATTGTTTTTAGTGGTACTTGTCACTTGTCATTTGTCACAGTGAATATAAAATGAAATATAAGCCTACGGTGGCTTGATAACAATAACAGCTAAGACTCATCGACGCAATACTCAAATTTTACTTTTGTTGATTATTTATGTCATGTTCAACAAAAATACAAACATAAACAAGTGTATTATACTGTATATATATATATATATATATATAATATATATATATATATATATATAATATATATATATATATTTTTAGAATAAAATTTTAATCAGTAAATAGGGTCGGTGAAAAGAAAACAAAGAGAGAGGAAGATAGAGAAGTATTTGATTTTAAGGTGTCTGTGAATCATAGCATACGAGAGGTACCTATATATTCATATTTTAATAGGTATCATTAATGTATGTAAGAACAACAAAAGAACCTGGACATTTTAATCAACACTTGAAATATAAATAAAAATATATAAACGAAACGCCAGTACATTCAACCACCGAATCATTAGCCGGTTCATTACCGTGTCTACCGGGTTGGACCTTAATACTATTGAATCAGTTACAATACTAGTTCGTGAAAACTTTCACATAACCGAGTGAATCTACATTGGTGGGTTTTACTATGGCTTATATGGTGGACTTGTCACTTATTACTTGGTTGTCGGTCACATGTTTTTTTATTTATTTAATGGATTTAGCGTTTTGGTTCCATGTTTACGTAACATAGTTTTGACGGCGATGTTATAATTTTTTCTAGAAAACGAAACTACAAAAGGATCAACGCTTAAATAATAAATTATAATAATGATGTGTTAATGGAATAAGATATAATAATAAACTCAGTGAAAACTCGAAATAACTGCAATAATTATAATAATACTGAAACACCTAAAGGTATCAATAACTAAGTTTTATAGAAAATGATTTCTGAGTACAGAAAAAGGGTAAATAACTAGCTACCAACATTTCATTTGTAGGATGGAACTAAAATCTTAATTTCAAATGCGTAGAAAAAAAAATTGAAAATTTCTATAAATAACTCAAAATTAAAAAATTCTGAAAATTATATAATATAATAAAAATGATACTATAAATATTTGGTGAAAATTAAAAGTACCTATTTTTATATATTTTTTTTTAATACAATAAGATAACAGAAATTGTTTGAGGAAAAATAATTTATTATTTTATGGGTGAATTTTGTATAATGTAAATATTTGAACTTTAAATGCTCATAAAAAATTCAATTGGCTTTCCGGTAAATTTTTTTTTCATGTGGGTATAGGTTGATAAACTAAAAAGAACTTTTCTTGTTCTAAATGTCAAAATCTTAGGTATAAACAAAAGTTTTTATGAATTTTTAACTACAAAATGATTTACTTATTTTCGCGATTTTTATGAATTTTTCAAATTTTTAACTTTAAAAATTTATAAACTAAAAAAATTGCTTACTAAAAATTAAAAACTGATGAAGTACTAGTAGATCCTATATACAATATATTAAATATTAAAGTATATAGTATATTAAATTGTCTACACAGCAAAATAATATTTTCTAATAGATATTAATAAATAAAAATTTGTTATACTTATCAATATTTTAAAAATATTTGTTTAAAAACTTCTGTTTTACATTTATTTTTTGTTAAGTTTTTCGGTTATAAAAATAAGTACTATTCATTTTTAAGAGTGACCTCTCTAAAGTATAACTAAATATAATTGTATATCTATCTACAACTATCCCCATTTTTGAAAATCATAACATTTTAACGACAATCTATCATGACTTACTCATCCACAGATACAAAAAATGCATCATTTTAAAATCAATACATTCATACATACATTTATTTATAGAATCTAAAATAGGTTTAAATTACTGCATCAACGAAAATTTTGAGTTATCCTACCACGGTTAATGTCTTGTTGAAAACAAGTGCTTGATTGCGTTCATTTACCATTTTCCCCACATTGTATCAGAAAAGTTTAAATTTTACAGGAATATTTAAAAACCAATATCTCTAATTATTTTACAATATGCATCCATTATACGAATTTCTGAAATCAATGAGATATTTTTTCATCCCAAAAACATTCATTACTCATCGTCAGTATTTTAAATACATCCTCCATATCAATCTAAAATACATTTAGGTCTACCTATTTATTTTTCTTAACATCATTAAATTTTAATTAAAAATGTATATTTAACAATAAGAACAAAATTTATGAATACATAAAATAAAATATTATAATGTACCTATATGTTATAAGTACCTATAAAAATCGAACAACATGATATTTTGTACAGTTTCCTTGTGATTCACAAACTAAGTAAGATAACTAAAAATGTTGAAGTGAAATAGGGGAATTAATATATAACATTACATTTTGTGAGAAATTAAATTTAAAGCATTTTCGATAAATAAAATTATCTGAAATCGTTTTACATTAAATTTAAAATAATGGGTTCTATTGCTGTACAATCTCTCTCTATATTTTTTTTTTTGTTTATGGTTAAGCTGTGTGTATATTTCTCCTTATTATTTTTTAAATCATTGTTTAATTTTTATTTTTAAACTTGATTATATTATTCTGGAAAGTAAATTTACGGTTAAATATACATAAAATATAATATCTATGAGTCCATAAATATTAAAAATAATGTGTGGTTTTTTTATAGAAAAATATATAGAAAAAAACTAATATTTCACTGAAATATATCTACATTATTTAGCTTTTAATACCGTCATCAGAATTAAGCATGTGTTTAACTACTGTTTTGGTAGTTAATAATTAAGATTTATTAGATTATTTAAAATATTCAGACCTGTTGTCAATTTATACATTGCAATAGTGATGATAAATTATGTACACATTTTAAAACGGTTGTATGTGAAGTTAATTTACTAATTAATTAATTACAATATGGTAACGTCACCGAGAGGTCATAGTACAAATAATAATAATAATAATAATAATAATAATAATAAGGTATTAATATATTTTAAATATAAATATCTTTTAAAAAAATAATAACAAACGGACGATTTAGAATCAAAATCTAAACTTTAGATATTAAAACTATCATAATTTAAACTCTTTAAAATAAAACAAATTAAAATTTAAAGATCACGCTATGCTAAATAATTTACAGTTTAATATTGACCGACTTTGTACCTAGCACCTACCTATGAAAGCTATATTTTTAATACCACACTGGCCATACTACTCGTAAAAGTAAATTTTCGCAAAAAATATGTTATTAAAAACTACTGAATGGTTTTTCCCGATTCTTTGAAATAAGAATTTTCAATTTAAGTTATAGAGTAGTTCAAATAGGTTTTACACATTTTGTAAAACATATTGTGCTCCATTTTCAAGACCAACCGGCTACCTGAATAGTAAATTATATTTATGAATATTATAAAAAAAAATTCTCAATATTATTCACTAACTGTTAATTTTGTGAAGTAAACTAATTTATCACACAAAGTAATTTTAAAGTTTTAAAGTCTTTAAGACTTTTATTAGAAATATTTAAAGCATATTACAACGGTTTTCGACAAAGTCCACAGTAGTTTTAATATATAAAACTATGGTAAGTATATAAATCATGCTAATAGCACGGTTGTAAATAAAATTAATTTCCGGTGATTATTTTAACGCGAATCACTCAATATCATTAAACATTTAAATGGTTTGTGTCTCTATTTTGTATTTTGTTGTAATGACGTGCGTTATTTAATATTATTATACACGCGTGATGTAATATGGAATAAACTTTAGGCTTTGACCACATACCTTTTTATTCCCTCTATTACGATATTATACGTGCTGAATTGATACAACTGCAATCGCAATATGACTATGAAAATAATATAGAGGTACAAAATAGTAATTCATGTTCGTTTTTAATATAGTTACCAACATCGAACGAACTGCCATCTCCAAAAATGTTACATGGTGTGCCTAGAGTATCACTGGAACATAAACAAATAGTTACATAAATCTGAAATAATGTCATCTATGAGTGATGAATTTAAATTTCAATCAAATATGCTCGCAAACACTAGTATTATTTTGATAGTTATATTACACTTATTTAATTGTATACAAATATTGAATGATAAATATAAAAAATATTATCTCTAAGTTATAATAAATGCGAAAGTAACTATGTCTGTTTGTTACACTTTCATAGTTTCATGCCTAAACCGCTGAACTGGTTTTGATGAAATTTAGTGCAAAGATATATTAGACTTTTGTTAAGGTCATAAGCTACCTTTTCTCTGAAAAAAAGGATTGAAGGCACTTTACAACAGCCTTAATATAATATATTAAATATTAATAATCATACCTACCCGTATCAAATATTAAAGACTTATAATAATATATTATTAAAGTCATTTATTTTACTTTTAGTATAACAGTAGATTGATATTATTTCTATCAAAAATATTGAATTTATCACATTATTAATATTTAATTGTTATCTATCAGTCTTTATATAAAAAAGAGAGTGATAATTTCTATTAAATACGAAATCTCGAAACTATACTGTTGGGACTTATGAAGCTGAAATATAGTAGATAGTATATAGGGATGAACAATTCCCGGGAATACGCGCGAATTTATGGGAACGCATTATAGTATACTCAACATATGGTTAAATATTATATTAAATTTACATTTTCATGATTTTTGATAAATTTTAGTTTAAAGAAGCACTTAACTACTCTTAATCTTATAACAAATAACAATTTAATATAAAATATATAAAACAACCTTTTTGCATATAATTGGTACTTCAAAAATTATTAATCAACATTAATATTCAACATGTCAATAAAAAAACTAAGTAATAATAGTATTAAATAAACCACTCTTATTTTTAGTAGTTAAAATACATAAAAACAATATTTAACACACACTGTTTTCTACATCAATATTTAAAGAAAATACAATATGGATTTTATACATCATACATTTTTTTTATCGTATGTTTTCTTAAGAAAATCAAGTTTAGAAATAATATCTGTAATTTTTACCAATGACACATCTCCATCAATAACTTTTAACTTTTGAGTATTTATTTAGATCCATCAACTGACTTTAGACTCTTAGCTTTAAATCTTTTTTTCATAATATTTTTAACTAAATACACATATTTAAACACTTGATTTTTAATTTAAAAAAACTATTTCCAAAAAAAATGGCCAGGCAAATAAATTTTTTTCAATTGTCATACCATCAACCTCCTCATCCATGTTTATATCATTTTCTGTTATACGTAAATTATCTGAACCATTTTGTTTCTTTAGTCTATCTCTTTTATGATGATGAATAGCTTGAAAGATTTCTTTTACCATTTTGCGTAATCCAGTTTTCATTTGTAAGACTGTTCATACTGTTCTGCTGAATGGTATGGCTAGAGTTGTTTTTATCAGAATTTTTAGATTTATTTAGGTTAGCAGGCTGTAGTATGTTGGTTTTTTTATCGGGTTTATTTTTATTTCTGTTTTAAAAGGGCGGTTATTTAGTGAGCAAAGGTCGCGTGTCACTGAGCGGCAAGGACCATAACGTGTTACCTACGATTTACGAAAGCGTGGCGATAGATAAGTAATCGTACTTTTCAATACGTAAGAAAACTACATTTTATTGTTAAAATTTTATGAATTTAGAGTTAAAATAAATAATTGAACAGTTAGTTACACAAGTTGTTAACAATTTTTTGTTTTAGATTTTGACATAATCGGTTAAGAAAAAACGAAAAATCAGAAGTGATTTATCTAATATAAAGATAATATGTGTGTTGTGCGCAGTGCGGATGGTGAATATAGGTGTATTATATAAGTAAGAGATGTCCGCTTTGAATGGGTTTTGTTAAATTCAACCACTAAAGAGAGTTAAAAGGAGTAAAAGGGGTAATAACGGAAAACGTTATTTTTTGGTCGGATTTTTAAACTCGATTAAGAGCGGCATGTTCAAAAGTCGATCCCGTTTACAAATACTTATGTACAATATATTTTAATATTTAATATTATTTACCTATTACCACTTCAGAATTATATTTTTAGTATTCTGTGTTAAGTTATGCCTTTTTTCTTAAATAAATGCAATCAATATCGATTGTTTGTATCATGTGGATACATGTTGGTTCATGTGTGGATGAATTATATCAAGTATCACACACTGTATAATATATTGTCGTCAGTATGTGAATAGTAATTCTGGTTAATCTGAAAGATATAATTGATTATATATTTAAAGCATGGCGGAAGTTTATATTTTATATTTTTAATACCCGGCAACGATGGATAATCCTGCTAGCTAAGAGCCTAAAAGTAAATAATTAAAAAAAGAAAATGAACCACATTTTTTTATCATATGACTTTTATAACTCCTTTATATGTGTTCAAATCATAAGTCGATTAACAATTGATCATATAACTTTTTATACTATAAAATCAACTGTTTCATTTAATATTAAGTGGGTTATTTGTTTTTAAAAATTAAAAAATTATCGAACTCTTTCTCTAAGTACGTGCTCGATGTAATTTGAATTATTAAATAATAAAGGGTTTCTACCTGATTTTTATCTGAACTATAAAATCGACTTAATTATAAAAAAATATATATAAATAATTTTAATAAGTATAATGTGGTGGCTAATTGAATACACGTTATAATTTTGTTTGTATTTAATTGATTTTTTTCATTACAAAAATAACAATAATTCTACATTGTGTTTGCTTATGCTGGATTTTTTTTTAGTGCGAAAATTGTTTTTAATTACATTTAAATGTGTTATTATAGCTATTTAAAATTAAATTTTAAACAAATATATTTTATTTTATATCACGTAACTTGTATAAATAATAAATGATAAAAAAATAAAAATTATATTTTGATATTGTCTGAGTTAATGCTGGATGACTTCTCTATTCACGTTGTTTTCATGTCATTGTTATATTACGCACATATGCTTATTGTAAATTCCGTTACTACCGATTATATATATTCCAATAAATGTTAATATATATATATATTTTGGTCTTAAAAAATTAACTTTAACAATAAAATAAATATAAATCTACTCATATTATCAGAAAACTATGGTGACAACTCGTGGTATTCATTTGGCCATATAAGACAAAAATGAGACATGTCAGTAAAGTATTTTATTCAGCCGAACGAACACAGTAGGAACAATGGATCTTAACGATATTAACAACAATGATTTTATTTTCGTAAGTTTTCTAAAATGATGTTTCTCTGCGCGAAATGGAGTGTAAAATGTTACTAATAGTCACTGAAATATAATAAAAAAAAATTCGTATTATTTTGTTTAGAATATTATACGATGTATCATTCCAGTATAGATTTTTTTTAAATTACAGTTCGTGTCGTTGACATGTAATCATACGTATAACATAGGTACCATGTAGTGTTTACTGTTTGAAGCGGGTACATGTTTTTTTTTTCAAGTGTAAGACATTTAAATATTTGTTTTTGTTAATAGCATTTAGAGTATAGGCTTGTCATATATGCATAATTTTAAAGCTCAATATAAGATCTATAAAAGTGGAAAAATGTATCATATATTTGTATACCTTAGGTTTAAAAATATATATTTAAGTCAAGATAATAATGCTGTATATATTTTGGTACAAATTGTGGCTTATGAATTCATTAAAACGTGATTTTAAAATGTTTACAAATTAAAAAATCTATACGACTGTATGTGATTTTGACAAAATAAATATTTACTACACACATATTACAGTCTATTTAAATTCAAAACATATACATATTCATGTTATATTAATGTATTATATGAATATACAATTCTTGTGAATAGAAAGCTATTTAGACTTTTCAACAACAATTATAACGGGTACGTTTATAGAAGGTAATTGGCTATTCAATTTTTGTTTTGAATAGCATATTAACTTATTTATTATATACTCAAACCAACAAACATTTCATAATAATAAATAGCAAATCATATATTAATGTTTTACAAAAGAGGTATTCAAATTTCAAAATTATTTGCATAATTATCATCATAGCCTCTCATGTTATTTAAAATGTTGAGTACAAATATACCTTTATAATTTTTTAAATAAAATATTATCTAAAATTTAACAAAAATGATACAAATGGTGTTTTTAAAATAAACATTTGATACTTTTGTTAATTCTTAATATCCATAATATAAATCACACTTTTATTAAAATTATTATATATTTGTTAGGTATTATTTAACCCTTTTCTCTGTTACTAAATTAGACGTCTTATGAGCAATAAAAACATTTTTTTATTTTGTTATTCAGTTATTAAATTGTGTAATTAATCAATATGATTAAATTTTCAATAACTATGGCAATATTTATATTTTTAGTATAAAAATAAGAAGATATTATATTTTAATTTACAATATTGAATTATTACAATATTTTGAATTCCTCTAAAGGCCCTTACAATTAAATTTTATTTTTTCCAACCAATTGATTTATCAACATAAAATGTATCAAAATGTATAAAACGTATTTATCTTATAATTTCTAAATTCCGATAAGTGAAAAAGTTTTCAAGACATAACCAGGCAAAATATTTTATTATTTAATTATCTAGGTCATATTGCATACATTTGATAATTCGAAAACTAATCAATGGTCGTTTATCTTAAATTCAAAAATCTACTTAATCTATTCATTTAGGCTACACAAAGTTAACTATTTAGCAACTAATTCAAATTTAAGGACAATATACTCCGCAGATAATATATTATTATTGTATTTAAATTAACTATAGTTAATTTAAAGTTAGTAGTTTTAGAAGTAATAATTGTCAGACTATTAAAAGGTGAGAGTATATTGTATTATACAAGTTTAAGTTTTTGAAGGTTCCCGGTGGACTATTTCACATGATTTATTATAATTTTATACGTTTATATTATTGATCACAAAACATTTTCAACGCGTCAACAAACTTGGTACAAGCTATACGCTTTATATAATAAAATTAAACTTAAACATCGGTTATATACGTATACCTATATATTCTGCTTATATTTAATTGTTAAACATTGATAAATTATAGATGAATTTATTTTTCATTAAATCAAAAATTAATTTCAGTTACTTTGTATTCACTACGATGAAATATTAATGATTAATTATGTAAATATTTTATATTGTTTTTTATTATGCTTTCATATACTTATTAAATCTTTGGTTGACCGTGCATATATACATATTATTGTATTAATATCTAGTGTTTAAAAATGTTTCATTTGCCTGTACAGCAACAACACGGGTATAATAATATACAACGGTAACAGGTAATTTTTATCGCTATAAAAACCGATTATCTACACCAGTACACGCACATATAACTGGTACCTTTCTCCGGTATCCGTGGATCTTTGGGTTTAGGTAAACAACACAGAAAAGCTTTTAGGAAAATTTGCGAATTCATTAAATTTGATCCATTTGCGATGCCATAACACATGTGAATGTATACTTTTGGTTGAAAAAAAAAGAGTGAAAAGGGGTGATTTTCTCTAGAGCCATAGGTCATTTTTCCTGTATATATCCGTGAAGTCATTTATACTCGTGGTGTCGTCCTGTTAGTATATAGATGTATTACCCGTATAATAAGTACCCTCATTTACATAAAATCGAGTTGCAAACAGTACTGGTAGACGGTAGTAGTTAACGAGAATTAACTAATATAAATATGATACATATGTGTACACGATATAATATAAAATATTTAATGGAATTATTCACAAGTGGATTTCAAATCGGTCAAATTAAATACAGAAAGCTATAGGTCATATAATATCATTTTGTAACCTTCAAAACTATTGGTTTAACATATATTTTAAGAATAATGCCGGCAACGTGTCAACAAAAAAATAATGTGCATCTTAAAAACTCGTCATGATACACACTTTGTATACTTATTGGAGTGCAGTAATATATAGCCGACTTATCGTATTTTTCGTTTATCTCATTTTCATACTAGGTATTATATTTATATAAAATATTGGAAAACCATTTTTGCCACAGAAAATTTCTACGGAAGTCGAATAACCGTATGTTGAATGTTATACAGAAAGGGTGATCATAATAATTCATTGGTAAACGCATTGTTGTCACATACGTTTACCGTTCGATTATTTATTACCCACAATAATGTTATATTGTATCGTGCACATCCTGCGATTTAATTGCCGAAGTCTATGGGGTGAAATAAAAATGCACTTAGTACTGCAATAATAATACTGATTAACGGTCAACGATGAAAATTTAATTATATTTTTTTTCAAATCATGTCGAACCTAACTTTGACTAGTTAAATATTTTTGCGAAAGCACGAACAAAGTTTTGTAATTATATATTTAAATCTAAAGTTTTGAACGGCTTCCTCGTCTTTTTAGACATATTCCTCATCCCGTAATCATTGGTGCGGATATTTAACGTAATGGCTGTATTATAAAAGCAAATCTAATCAAATACGTGCTATAATGATATTAAAATATAATACTGTATAATAATAATAATGATAATAAAACTGATTAATATAATACATGTATGTTCATAAGACTGTTGTACTAATCTGTAACATATATAATATTATTAACCAAGCCATTGTAATGATAACATTCATTATCAAATTCAGTTTCAAATTCTATAATACCACAAATTAATGAACAAATTTATAGAAGCCATTTGTTTATTAATGACTTTTTATTTATAGATATACAGTATATAATAATTTCAATTGTCTATAAATAGTTCAAAAAAAGTCAAAATTCTTTGAAGATTTAACTGTGTATGGAGAACGCTAATATAAACATTTGGTGAAAATTTGAAGTATTTACATCGATTAGTTTTTGAGTTATAGCAAATAAAAAATTCGATTTTGACGAAAACTGGTTTTGCGTAAAAAATCCTGTTTTTCCGTCATTTTTTTAGGGTTTTTCCCGACTCATTTAAAAAATATTGAAAATGTTTAACTTTTGACCCCCAAAGTACCAACTAGATTCGATTTCCTTTTCAAAGAGGGGCTAAAGTCAAAAATCGAAGCATTTTTACTGTCCCAAATGTTGTCGACAGACACAAAAAAAAAAAAAAAGACACATCATTGTAAAATCAATACATTCATCACTCCGTTCACAATCTAAAAAGTAGATTTATTAGTTATTTTTACTTCGTTAGTTACTTTTACTATACATAAAAGTTAAACGAATTATTTGTATTATGTATTGCAAACTTCCTCGGAAAAGTTTATTCTATTATTAAACAAATATTTTTCTATGTTTTAACTTAAATTTATTTACCAGACTTAAAAATAATACATTCAATTATATAAATATGTTTAAGTTTATTTATTAATTTAAATTATTTAAAAAATATTTGGCTCCATAACCATGGTTGTATATTAAATTAAAGTAGAGTAAAAATAGGTTTTAATATGTTGAAATGTAATATTTATAATTATATATTATATAATATTAATGAATAATATCATAAAATAATAATATATTTTGTTGATAATTAATTAAAATGATAGGTTAAAGTGGTTAAACTATGAACAATTGTATCATTATATTAGTCACATGAACAATTAGTCATTTTTTAACGCTTTGGATGGAAATTTATAAATTCTTATCTACAATAATATCACACGTGTTTTAAAAAATAATGAGTTACTACTATTATACACAGCACTGAATTTTTGGATAATTTTTGAAAAATTATCTTTAAACTATAACATTATTATATTATATAGTGTACCGTCTAAATTATTATTCAAGCATTAAATTTTAAATACATAAATGTTATTAAAACTGATTTGTCTAAAAAAAAATAAAAAAAATAAAAATTATTTATATCATAATTTTATTCTGTTAAAGATGCTTGGAAAACGATATTAAAGATTTTCTTTCTACAACAACGCAACGTAGTCTGCACAGTACATCCAAACGGAGGCGTGTCCTGCATAATGTGATGTTGTTGTAGCGATTATGTCTAAATAAAAATATATTATTAAACACGGTTTTAATGTTACATATTCTGTTGAATTATGTATTATTGCTATCATAGCAATGTTAATTGTGCAGATACATAAAATTATTGATATCTTAATATAATTTATGCGTGCTACATCGGGACGTTCTATATCAATATATCCGCTAATCACACTTTTGTTAAATGATTTTACACTTCACCATTTGTGATACGCTACCATTTTTATGTGCTGTGGCAGAGGAGCAGACCAGGCAGAGCTCGTGAAACAAAACAGTCGTTAACTGCATAAAATAAATTATAAATATCAGTTTAACTGAATATAAAATCGTGGCAGTGTGTAAGTGGTTGTAAAACAATCGGCAAAAAGGAATACGGCGTGGCGAAAATTATCGTCCCGTCAATAATGTGACTATGACTGTACAGACATTTATATAACATTATAACACACTTGGAGGGTCATCGGGAGAAAGAGGAAGGAAATAAATAAAATAAAGAAAACAAAAAACCTCACCAAAGTGGTTTTTGACGGCAAAAGATTACTACAATACGACACTAGTAGCTGCTGCTGCTGCTGCTGCTGCTTCTGCTGTTACTCCTGACCGAAAACTTTGTAATTTTTCCCACCCTCTGCACGTGGCTGGGCGAGCATGTGCGCGCGTATTTCTATATAAATATATATATATATATGTATGTATGAAAAACTTAAGTCGACAAACGTGACAATGATGACGGCAATAAAGGACGTGGCTCTCGAATTACATTCGGCCGGGCTATTACGTCGTATATTTCTCGGTACCCGAAGCAGAGTTTGGGCGATCTATGCCGCCGTACAATCCAGACAGTTTTTCCACCCTTTCTCCCTCTCGTTGTCCTCCGCGTTCAACGATGACGACGACGACCGCCAAACACTAATGAAACCTGGTACAATGATAATAACAAACTTTTCGGTCCCGGCAAGTTTTAGTATACTTTTCGACTGCACGCTCAAAACAACGACGTTCGCACAGTTCGTATAGTTCGTATTATACACTTCCACACACACACACACACACACACACACACACACACACACACACACACTCACTTATTTACCTACAAAAATGTATACGTCACACATACAGTGTTAGAAATAGCTGACAATATTAATGTAATCAACTAAATATGTAATACGTTTTGTTCGTATCAATGTACAATATTGTTTAATATATATCAGCTCATTATTTCCTAATTGAAAGTAACTATATAATATATGAAATATCAAAATACAGTTAGTTAATTAGTTCTTTCTATATATTTATACATATATTATAATATAGTAATATACTCGTAGTGTATATTATATATAATGTATCACGTGTTAATGTCTATACTCATAATTTCAAAAATGTTAAATTCTGTTTTTAATATTGGTTTCACGTGATTTGACGCCATTGAAGATCATCGAGAAAAACAAATATATTTCTTACATTATATAAAAAAAATATAAAAAATTCGAATTTTGTACGAATAGTTATTTATTTATAAGTATTTAAAATTGTGATGAATGGAATAGTAGTACAACATTTTCGGAGGTACCCCTGTGTCATTTCGTACTCTACTCATCTAATAACTTTCAAGCTTTATAGGTTATAATTAACTATTCGTTTATTATATAGGAATGAAGTACTCCGTAAAATACTAAAATACTCTACTTTAGTACAAGAAATTCAAAATATATGTTTTAATTCAAAATGTAAAAACTTATAGCACAATAATAATAAAAAAATATGAATTTGCTAAAATGTTGTTTTAAAATGGCATAATAATGAGTGTAGACACTTAGATTAATCACCTCGTATAAGGTGTTTACCCGGGGTCACGAACTGCAGACATATTACCGGAAATGAGGGAATATAGGGATCCCTTTAGATTTTTTTATCTATTTCTCATAATTTTATTATTAAAATAAAAATGCATCTTTTCAATAAGACGTTTTCTGTGTGATTTTAATTTTTTTTTGTTTTAAGTTAAGTTGATTGATAACAATAAAATATATAATAAAGTAATAAAAACATAATAATAGTATGGTAATATACATAATATAAAAATTCCCCTTAGACACGATTAATGATATATTATTAATAATAAACTAACACCTGTGGGTAAATTCAAAAATATATATTTTTTTATAATATGGTCTGAGAATTTATCTCTCATTTCTTCAAAACATCTGAGCATACTGCTTATATGGTGGCTTGTAGACAAACTTTATCTACATAGTCACAAATATGAAATAAGACATTTAATTTATAAACTATTGTTTGTTGCGGATGTAGTGCCTATGGACTTTTTTATCTCAACGCTACATCTAGTAACAAAAAAAATGTTAATTTATTTATTTATTGTATTAATATTTGTATAAATATCGTAAACAAATAATGTCCATATTTTTAAATAGGTAACAAAAAAATAAATAAGTATAATATTTTTGATAGCGAATTAAGTAAGGTTTTATTAATTCACATATATACGTTTAATTTGTATGACCTCTAAAAACTTTATGATTTCTTAAAAATGACCTACAAAAATTTCAATTTGTGATCCTTGATATACCTAACCTATACATTACACATTTTATATGTATATTATACACAGTATATTTGTGTATATAAACACACATTATAATTTAATGTCACGTAACGTACGTGACTCTGCATCCCTGCTAATGCAAGTCCCAAGGAAACCGAGTTTAAATAATGTTATATAATGCACATGGCTCATGTGCAGATGTCAAACACGAACAACAACCTGCAGTTGTTACAAACGTGAATAATACTTGTGTATTTTTATTATTTTAACGTATTTCAATAACTTTATAATAATACTATTTTACCGATTTTATTTTTTTAAACAATTTGAGTACCTTCCACTTAAAAACAATTTTACATTATAGAGTACCTGTGATATATTATATTTTATACAGCTGCAATACTGGTGATTGTTTTAACGGTGAACACTCGTTATTTAAAAAAAATGATAAGTCTATAAATATTGAATATTTTTGATACTTCTAAAAATAATCAGTGTTAATATTTAAAATAATCGCCCATAATAAATAAAAATTATAAAATGATTTATTTTATTTTATTAGTAATTATTAATATAACCTATTGTATTTTAGTTAACATGATGTTAAATTAATACGAAATACATAAAGTACATGTATATTATTATAATACCTACGTGTTATCTTGATCAAATTATTTTTAGCAAATATAATATTATTTAAAAATCATTATGTTGTTTTTATTTATGTTATTAATTTAAGCAAAACTACAAGTGTGAGTTTTAATTTTTTTTATGACGATTGTCTTATCGACTGAAAACCTTAAGATTTTGAATAAATTTGCCTTTTTAACGGAAATTTATATTATTAATTGTTGTTTTGAGGTAACGTCATTTATTGAAGGGTTGTATAATAAATGTTATCGGTTTATAGCTTCCTTCGATTACAATCATTTATTACAAACAAAATAATTAACATTTAATTCGCACTACTCTAACTATCGAGTTTAAAATATAGCATTATGGGGTAAGAGGAAGGGCGTGAACTTTTTATTTATTATTATTATCTCTTTGCCCATAGATAACAATTCTAAACACACCACATAGTATACTCGTATTTTAATACTAGACATTAGATGCACTATACACTAGAGTTCTTTATGGCAAGTAGGTACATGAATGTATGAGTAAGTACTTAAAATACATTACAGTATTAATATGTTTATAGATATTTTAAATATCTAATATTTAACGACGTGTATTTAAAATAGTAGCATTATAATAGAAGACATATTTTTTTCTGATTATGTAAGTATTTTTTTGTCTGTGCTTTAGAATATGAAGAAATTAACTTTCAGTTTAAATTCATTATTATCTTTGTAAGTAGCGTCTATATTTATTTGAATCCGAGTCACCTAACTTTTATCATATTTTTTATGTATGGTATTATAATACAAGTTATTAATATAATAAACATATTACGTACTGACGCATTGTATATGGTTTCTATTTCAGTATTTCTTAAATCGTACCACTAGATTTTTAATAGTATATTTCCGTCGTCGTCGATCTCTGGATTCACTACTTGCGACACTACCGTCAAAACCACACATTGTCACTGTCACCACCACCATCTACCACTATGATCACTACCGACACGTAATCACTCATATCACGGTTTTTATATCATTATTATCATTTCATATTTTTGTACTTTTATTAAGATAATTCCTCATGTACTAGCCAGCACTTTTTGGGTACCCTACTGCAAACTAACATCATTCTGTAAGTTTTTCGTAGTTATATTTTAATATTAATCCGTTGATATGTTAAACATAAATAATTTTATACAAAACTTGTCTTACCTTATCCAATTTCTACTGTCTCCATAATCGAGTATCTTGAACAACTATAGTTGTGTTTTATGTAATAAAAAACAATAATAATAAAAATACATACATAATTAAAGTTAATAATATTTAATTATTTTAAATTTATAAATATAACTAAAAATATTTGACAGTCCGGTTGTGGTGATCCGTATGCAATTTATTTACCACGATGAATATGAAAACTATCGTGAATTCGTGAATATCGAGTGAAATACAAATTTAGTACCCAAATATTAAATGTACAGTTTCAAAAAGATCATAACTTACTTAAAAATAATAATATCAATAAAAAGCTACTTGGTTCCCTGGATAATAATCTTACCTTTGAATTTTATAATAGGTCAGTTTATTCTAATATCAAAACTAACGCACAATATTGAAACTGATGAACGAAAATCTGGTATGTCGCACGTATGTAAGACGGAGACAACACATGCGGTGAACGTTCTCTTGAATTATAATACTACATTTATAATAGGAATGATTTTATTATATTAGGAATTAGTTCAATCAGAGCTAGTTCAATAATTTAAAGTCAACTGTATGAGGTCTGTAACTTACAAATTATGCTATTTTAAATGAAATACATATAATATATTTTTATGCAGATAGAACATCGTCATTTGTCAAAACTTTATTTTTATAGTTTCTATAATATTAGTTTTTTTTTAAGTAATAATTTTGTGTTTCTGTAACTGCTTATTATAATATAATAAGCCAATAAATTGTTATTCAAGTTTGTAATAAATTATAACTATATTATATTGATGAATTTTGAAATTTTAAAAATTATTTTACTACTAAATACTTTTTCCTTAATATAATATTATTAATAGCGGTGGTAACCAATAACAAAGTATTTAAGTTGTAATAAAATAAAATATCCCACTATCTGTAACAAAAATAAAAAACATTTTCCATGGAGAATAAATTCTAATGGATCATTTCAGAAAATGTCATTGCTATCAAATTAAAAATGATAATAGCATATAAAAGCCATTTGTATCCTAAAGTTTTGTTAGCAGGGCCGGATTTACTTAAAAGGCGCCCTTAGGCTAATAAAAAACAAACTCCCCTACTCCTTGGAACATAATTTTTTTCAATAAGAGCTAAGAGTCCCCCTCCTTATTAATTTACCAATTTTATGGTTCTACCTTACACAAAAATGTATAATAGATTAAATTAAAAATATTTGTAATATTATGATAAAATCATTGATCATTGTTTTAAAAAAAAAATCAATATTATAAATAGGTAATAATTGTAATTTACAATAATAATAAAAATTAATATTAGTGGGTTAAAAAAAATTTGTGATTTACATTGCCCGGGCAGGACCACATTGACCGGCCCATGTATGCATTCCCCATTGCTCGTAACATAATATATATTTATAACAGTGAACTAATTTATAATAATTAACATTATTCATTACTAATATTTAAGTTCAACTATATATAAATTCTCATAGATGTTAAATTAAATTTGCAGATAGTATTTATTATATGTAGTAGGTATCTACAAAAAAAAAAAAAATCACCATCCATGGCTTATCACCCCCCAAGTCGTGGCGCCCCTAGGCTATGGGGAATCGTAAGTTCCGACACGAGAGTTACAAGTAGACAATTACATACGTTAATTCCTACATATGTGATGTGTAAGTTCCTACACGAAAAAAAAAAATTACGTATGTTAGATCCTACACGACGAAAGACAGGTACATGTGTAAGTTCCTACACGGTAAAAAAAGGTACACGTGTAAGTTCCTACACTAAGTATATTATAAGTTATCAATCTGATATTAGTTATATCATATTATAATACTGTCATACATTTTAACTCTTTATTCTATATAATGTATAATTTATAAGCTGTCTATCTAATACAATTTAATAATTTTAAAAATAATATTAATTGTAATAATTCATAATTGTAAGAACATAATAGTGTGGAGTAAGTGATGAAATAATGTTATCGCATTCGTTTAAATCTATATATAGTGATGCCTATATACAAGAATAGGTTATATAAAGATAGATTATAACGATAGTTTATCGATAAAGCTGACAAAGTGACTTATAAATTCGATTTTTCGATCTACGAAATATTTACGACTTTTCATTACTGATAAAAATTGTACAAAAAACCCCACAGAATAATGTACATTGTCACATTGAATAATAATAGTTATGTTAGTAATTTAGTACTGTTCGCAACATTCGTGTGTCTGTACATATCCGTTACGAAGTCACGATGACTAGTGAAAATCGCGTATCATTTATGCTCAGTGAAAAAGGCAAAGACCTATTAGCTTTAAATGATTTTAAATTTTTTAAACATCATACATAAAAAAAAAAATTGAAAATACATAGCGATGTGTTATAAATACGTGTAAGGCAAAAGTGTACCTACACAGTGAGTTTAAATGTTAATTTGATTAATATAGATAAATCGTGTTTTGACCATAGTCACGCAAGTGATGAAACTTTAAAACAGCAACAAATAAGTAATTTCTGCAAAAGAAAAGCTTTAGGCTCCATAGTTGAAAAACCATCAAAAATAATAAGAAAAGGAATATCTAAAATACACTAATGAAGGAGATTTGATATTTCCTGATTTAAAATTAATAGCAAGAAATATTCATAATGCTAGAATAAATTGTTATTCTAAACTACCAACATCTCGAAAAGAAGTTCACGAATCATTAAGTTTACTAGACATAAAAACGAATAGAGGTGAGTTATTTCTTTATGATAATGATGCCCTAAATGAAATAATTATTTTTTCATGTAACACAAACATAACATTTTTAAAACAATTAGATTTTTTATATATGGACGGTACTTTTAACTATTATGATAAATATTACACGCAATTATACACAATTCATGGAATTAAAAATGGAATATATATTCCATTAATGTTTTGTTTATTACTAAATAAGGAGAAAAAAACATATATCACATTATTGAAAAAAATAAAAATATCTGGAGTAATACCTAAAAAAATTATTTTAGATTTTGAAATAGCGATGCATCAAGCTGTTTCTGAAATTTTTCCAGAAACAGAGGTGTTTGGCTGTAGATTTCATTTGGGCCAAGCTTGGTTTCGTAAAATACAAAATATAGGTTATGCGTCACAATTTAATTTAGCAGATGACGATGTAGGAAAATGGTTGGTACACATTTTTGGACTTTCTATTCTAAATCCAGAGGAAGTGGAGGATTGTTTTACAGATCATTTTATGGCAGATAAACCTGAAAATCCAGCAATAACAGAATTTTGTGATTATTTAATTGACAATTATATAACAAATAATAGTATTTTTCCACCAAAAATATGGGCTAAACAATTTTCTGATAGAATACACACCACAAACGCATGTGAAAGTTTTCATTTTGATTTTAATTCAAATTTTTATCATCAACATCCGTATATTTTTAAAATTATCGAAATTCTCAAATTATTTCAAGTTAATACATATATAAAAATAAGAACAACTGATAGTAACGTAGTAATTAAAATAAGTCAAAAACATGCCGAAAAAGAAAATTTTATAAATCAAAAAATAAAAGAATATTCAACTAAAAAAATTAATCAATATGACTTCGTTAAAGCTTTAAGCTTCAGAAATAAACCTCATAAAATATAATATTTTTTTTTTTTTATTGTTATTTTATATTGAGATTAAATAATATTTATTAGGTAAATTATTAAATATTATATAGAATGGATTATTTATATTTTTTTTTTACAATAAATGACGAATTATTATTGTATTATTACAATTATTATTTTTAAAATTATTAAATTGATAATATTTATAAGGTAAATTATTAAATATTATGTAGCCTAGTCCTAAATCCGGCCCTGTTTGTTAGCAATGATTATAATTACATATTTAATTTAAAATAACAATTATTTAATTTTTGGTTTTATAAATATTTCATATTTAGCTGTTATAATAAAATCATTTAAATAATTATTTGTTCAATTAAATTCAACTCAGTTTAAATAACATTGTGGTTTTTTTTTTTAATTCAGAAAGGTAAATAGTATATTAGTATACTAATACCATAGTTGTAATTATTTTCTACTTAAAACAATAATAATTATTATTATAGTGTAAACTGTAAACTCAAGTTATTTATATATTTTTATAATAGATTATGGTCATATTATTAAAAAAATATAAAAAGCAAAAAAAGACACACATGAAAGTAATAAGTATATGAAAAAATAATATAAGAAATACTTGGATAATTTTCAAAATGATATGCGCTTATATAGTTACCATATAATACAAGGTAAGTACTTGTACTACAATAACAATATGAACTACTATATATTTTGTTCAATTGTATCTGCAGTTGGGAATTGTGACAAGTAATTCTAATGACTGTGCATGCATGGTCATATTATATAGTTGTTGAGTACGATATATTATTTCTATTATATTATAACAAAACAATGTAAATAGCCAAAGCTTTACAGTAGCTATACAATATTGTAAGAGAAAAAAAATAAAACGTATTCCTTGTTTTTTTTTTTTTTTTTTTTAATCAAATGTCAGGTCAGTATTGAACAAAAACCAGCGTGGTCAAATGCAAAATTCGAAGAGGCTCGTCCGAGCGAATACGATAAACCGCACCGGTCGTTTATTTGAATAATCTTTTCATTTTACCACGTAAAATGTATGTAAAGTATATATTTATTTATGTAAACCGATATTACGTGCTTTGGGCCGAAAGTTACACGATGTTTCACCAAAACAAAAACTATCGTGCAGTATTATAGTTACGAGTAATAAAACAATGTAGAATAATATTGGACACTTCCGATTAAAATTCACAACTGGTGATTGACATACTCCGTCGTCGATTGTCTGTGTGTACAGACTTCCGTCATACGAGCAAACAAGTGTATCCTACCAGACAGTATAATACCATCAATCGTCATGTATGATTAGTGGTTGTGTAAATTATTAAAGTTATTTCATTTACAGTTTAGGTGACTAACAGTTCACATCAGCGAAATAGTAAATTATTACATAAAAATAATAATCCATTATTTTAGTAAATATTATTTTACATTTTGAAAATTAAAAACATTTGTTATTAATAGTCTATTATTATTACATTACTTTTACTTTGTGCATTATTGATACTCATAGTTATTTACCATAAATAAATTTTAGTTAGTGGTTCTTATTTAATACTTTTTATTGAAGTTAAAATAAAATACATTTCACCAATCATTATTGGTATAGCTGTTGTGAAAATTATGTAAATAGTTTTACATAGTTCTATAATAGCTGGTCTCCGGTCTTGTATCTTAAAAGTTTTGGCTGCCGACCGACAAATTCGGCTTTTAAATAATATAATGTAAATTAGAGTCTAATTATAAGACTACGGAACAACTTGTGATATGAAAAAATATAAAAATTAAACATTAGACGCACTCGGAACATTTCAATAAGCGGAATTTTAAATACAATTCTGCACAAAAATATTATTTTTCTCGGAAATTTCTTTACTGAAAAGTATCTGCATTGTCAATACAAATAATAATCGACTTAAAAAGTTTTATTTTTTTTTATTATTTATTAATAAGTTACTTTATGAATTTGTATTCCAAATAATTCTATTTAATGTTTTTTTAATTGTTAATATTATTATTTATTTGTATTTTATGGTGACTTAAATAAAGTATGTAATGAATAAGAATAAGACTATTATCCCTTTTAATATGCCAAATTATTCAAAAAGTTTGAAAGTTTATTAAAACTTTATTTCTTTATAATGTTTAGTGTACCCATTGATTACTTTTATATGCTAAAAATCAATAATAATTGAAAACATTTTTCATAAATTTCACCATATTAAAAGAAAAAATTGAACAGAATTACCGTAAGGTCCAAAAAGTCCAATATTAAGTTGGTGACCTATAATACTATCGTTTAAGATTATTATAACAATACAGTGGGTATAAGTGTATAACCTTTAAAATCCATAATACAAAGCCAGACAGGTTTGAAGAATCAACCCGCCATCAATTCCCATCCAGTTCCAACCAGGAAAAAAATATTATTTCATTATTTTTGCATTTTTTATTAATTTTTGTTTTCAATTATTTTCTGTCATTAAGAAAATCACCTATATAATATCACTGTACATAGTGATAATATAATGTTACATGAGCCCACCTGTATTTAATATTCCTTCTAAATTTTTTTTTCATTATGTCTGATTAATTACAATACACAACTATAATACCAAATTGATTACTAGGTATAGTTATCAATACAATGATTGCAAAATACATTTGTTTTTATCAGGCTAGTTGGTTAGTATTAATGTTAATAAACTATCAATATAATATTATCATATTATACTAATGCACAATTTATATTAAATTATGTTCAATATAACTAATATAAGAGTAGGTACTTGCAAATTTATTATTAAAACTATTTATTGAATTTGTTTTATCTCAACGCCATGTGGCATGTGTCTATTGAAATTTGTAGTAAATTAAAAGTACAATATTTGAACATCCCTCAAACAACCCTAAATGCTATTATAATTACAAATACATATACATATAATACAAATTACTGAGAGTCAACTCGGGTTTTCCGTTTTACCAAACCTAAAGTGATAAGACCATAAGAGTTCCTTTTTAAGTAAAGGTGTAAGAGAACAAAGGTAAATATTATATTAAAATCAGTTGATTTATGTACACTATTATCATTTGCTACTGAAAAAAATTCTTTAAAAATCATCGATATTATCGTGTGTGCAAAACGACCAGGTATTGTATCACTTAATATGTTAATAATATTCTGATGCATATATAATGCGTGTTATGTATATTATATACAATTATTATCCAAGCTACAATCGTATGTACGTGGTTTCAACGGTTTGGTCGTTTTCAGCGAAAATAAATAACGATGATGATAATAATAATAAAAGGAATAAATGTGAATTTCATAATGTGGCAAAAAAAAAAAAAAAAACTATTATCGTTTTTTCCCCTGAATTTATTATGAGGATAATGAATGCCACGTGTAGGCAGGTAGTATGGTATTGTAATAATAATAATATTTGTTTCCGTTCGAATAACATTATTTAACGTTATTTAATGTTTCACTTTTGTATAACCGAGTAGGTACCAAATAATAATAAGTAATAACAATAATATCTCTACAGTCTCTTGCGCTCCGCTCACCCTCGGCCGCCGCCACGTTCTCGTAATTATACAACAGAAGAATATTATTATGCCATGTTATATACATCTATTACATTACAAGAGGTGAAAAAAGAATAATAAAAAAATTAATTGTTTCCAAAAAATATGATATTATAAAATTGCGTGTTGCGATTTCGCTAAGATAAAAAAGTCTCATCAATTTCAATTATGATAAAATATACTAATATTCTCGTGGTAACACGCTCCATTTAACACCAATCTGTCGCGGAATTTTTTTTTATTATTATTATTATTCTGCCCTTCTCCCTCATACCGTCACGTCTTTGCAGACTCACTATCGCAGTTATACACTACATCGTTGTATGTATATAAGTTTATTATTATAATGTAATAATAATAATAATTCAGAATTTCAGAGTCTAGGGTCTAGACGTTCACAAAACTATGATAATATGATATTTTAACACCGTCACCAACAAATCTTTCAAAATGCCTTTTGATTTGGTACGTTGAGAAAAATCGATAATATTTTTTTTATTTTTATTACTTTTGTTCTCGCTATATTAAAGTATATGCTTTTTTTATATAATAAATAGTACCTATAGGTACCCACATAATAAAAGTGTCATACGACGAGAATAATATTTTGTCTAAGCGATAGGTGATATACATATATAATAATATAGTATATACTATAGCTAATTTCTACGCAGTTAGTGGATAAATTGAATTGATTTTTTTTAATAATTACTATTTACTTGAATTTTCACATACTGTACATACTTTTTTAAGTTTGTCTTTTTATAAACTAGCGAGTTATAGATTCAAAAAATGCCAAAAATCTTAGGGCGTATAGCTCTTTTCCACAAAAAAACGAAGAATATACGGCTCCGAAAGTATTTTTGTGAAATTATAATTTAGAAACCGTGCACGACAAAATATATACAAATCATGTGTATATAAATCAAAAAAATAAAATGATCTAATTATTATTCAACTGTATATCATAATATATCCATTATATTATTTTTATATTTTTAAATGTCTTGAAAAATGTAATACAAGTCCAATAATACAATAAAATTATTAAATAATGACATAAATAACTGTAGATTATTAGATTATCATGATGAATTTTAGTGATTTCGACTAATCACCAAGTAATATAAAAAAAAAAAAATAGTTAAATCTCACATTCTCATCTAATAGATATTATTCTTCTTTGTCTATGACAACTATCTTAATGACAGCTATGCAGCCCATATTTTTTTTATCGACGATTATCGCTATATACTATACATCAGTGTATAATGTATACAGTATGTGCAGTGTGCATAGTGTTCGTGATTGTTTACTAATTACAAATTTACAAAGCACTATTCCATGTTGCATTGCTGTATATTAGGTACATCACAAAAATTAAAATCTTATCACAACTTTATATCAATACGAGAGCGCCCGCGAGGGGAGGGGTCATGCCCCGCAATATTTATTTACCAGTGTTTGAATAAAATGGAATATTTTTAAAAAACAATATTAATCTTTTTAATTAAGGAAATTATTGTATAGATAGTGTGTTTACTGTTTACTATATTTCGTGTTTGTTGTGACTTGTGTTCCGTAGCATTAATGAATAGCCAAAATAATGTCGTAGGTCACATTATTGGTCAATATAACAACAAGTTGTGGTCGTAGTCTATATTCTACGGACTATAAGTCACACCTTGCTCCCCTCTCGGTGAAAATTTCTACAGGTACCTTTGTATCAATATTCAATATTATTTTAGAGAAAACTTGTAATACCCAAATGTGAAATGACAAAAAAAAATAATCTGTGAAATTGATGAATTAGTCGATCTAATGGACTAAGAATGTGCAAATGTGTTATAATTTATAAGATATTTTTAGATTCTTCAATTCATTGTAGGTACCAAAGTCTATGTTTTATATTTTAATAAAGCCTGTTTAGCTGCTTTTTTAATTAAATCTTTAAATGCACCTTCGCAGTTTGCATCTATGCTATGTATATCTACTATTTCGATTTAATGTTCAATGTTCCCTTGTATTGATTTCTTACTTTATGATCATTTTAAATTTTAATATTTTTTTCTTTTTCTTTTATATTAAAATTTCAATCTAATCTTAAATTATCTCACTAAGAAGTGATCTGTATAACAATCAGCTCTACTTTAGATTATGCCCGTCACAAATGTTGCTCCTGCAGTATCTATTCTGTACTAACACATTATTAATCCGAACCCATGTCTTACCATCTGGCGATTTCCATGCTGTCTAGTGAATATCCTGTGAAAACGGTGCTGCTACTGATTACCATTTTAAAGGAGGTTACAACCAGTATTACACTTTTTTTTATTTATTCTTCTGTTTTTGTCAGTTCTTCGTACAACATATAATTTGCATGTGTGCATATGTGTATCGCTAACTTCAGTTGTAATTATTATACATATTGATTAATTTTGTATTAAACTTTTTAACTTTTTTAACTGATATTCTTTCCGTTTCCTGTTTGTATTTCCGTATATGTATATGGTGCTGGATGCAGATATTATATAATATGCACATTATAGTAAATAATATTACTATAATAATTATAATATACAATACCACTACCGCATTATATAAACCATGCAATAAACTACTATAGTCTAACCGATGGTTGAATCGCTATTGTATACCTTTTGTGACAACATCACAGAATCCATACATTTATTATTTATATGTAAGAATAATCGAAGTAACGCACCTGAAAATTTGATATTCTTACAGTCATAAAATTACAAACATATTATTGATAAATATATTTGTTGGTGATGCGGTACACCCCGGGGATGTAAACGATACGGGTCGTGCGTGTTGTGGCCTCGTTTGCATATTTTGATATTGGCACAACAATTTCCATCATCCCGGATACAAGACTGTTTGCATATTCTACCGTGGTTTCTTGAGTCGGCTGTCGGCAAAATTATTGTTATTGTCCAATTATGCGTGTTATATTATATATTTATATATTCTTTTATGATTATATTTTGTACTTTTGCTAAATCATATTATGTGATAACATATAATGTGGAAAAATATTATGAACACCACCTTTGGTCTCAACTTCTCCAAATATGTGTAACTTACATACATTAATTATCTTATGTTTTCAATAGTAATTGAAGTTCAAAATATATTTACTTTCTAAATTATCCGAATATCAACTTAATTATTGTTTATTATTAGATAACGTTTCCTTGCTCCTACAATTATTGATCTAGGGATAATTACATTACAAATGGTGTTAAACTCTCTCTTGTAAGCCACGAAAACACTTATAAAAATATGTAAATACTTCATACTACAGTAATAGATCACTAATGACTTTTCGTATACCTATGATCAGTTAATTTCGTGTAATTTTAAGATTATTATATTATTTATACTAAGATTTTGAGTATATCACAAAATTGTATATATACACAATGCATGATATATAAATTTTCATTTTAACAACCTTAAACAATTTCTATAAATAGGTACCTATTTCAATAATCTATAATAATTTATTAATAAACATTAATTTATAATATAAATTTTTAGAGACAGTAAATTTACATAATGTTTAATTAAAATATGTTTTTGGTTAAATTATATTGTACATTGTACAAACATAGTATGTTGTACCTATGTTAAAAATTTAAGTCGTTTAATGAGAAATACTTTATAATATAATAAGCATACTTTAATTTAATATGCGTGTTCAATAATTACGACAATTAACAATAATATAATTATTAAAGGTACACTAGAAAATGTTTTCTTTACGTCCAAAATTTTTTTTTTTTTTATTTCATGAAGTCATATATCTACATTTTACAAATTATGCAAAAAAATTATTCATACCTACTTGTACGGTAATATTTTAGATTTGTTTCAAAATTATTTAGGTAATAATAATAATAAAAATAGTTTATTTTCTTGCAGGTGTCACGTAAATTGTAAATGTATTATTTGTATTTATAAAGATGACATACTTCCATATTAAATATATGACATAATTAAATATCTGTAATTACTAATTATTGAAAAACAAAAGTATTATCTAAGTATCTACGGGTAAAACATACTTAAATATTGTATAAAGTTAGCGCAACCTCTACGGAATATTAAATTTTAGATTTTATTGTTTTTGTGTAAAGCGTTGAAATTTTAATCCGCAAACATCAGTGGTATTTTTACATTATGTCCCTTGACTTTTATTGTCATTTTCAACATAGGGGTAAGACGTATTAAAAATTCAATAAGTCCCGTAAAATATTTATAATTTTTTTGTTCATTCAAATGGCAAGAACTAGAATTTCACTATTGCAATCACCATATCAAAGTGCATGCATTTTTTATATTTTTATCATAAAAGTTATAATGTATTTTTTTTTATATACATAGCATTATAAAAATGAAAAAAATTACATTCAACTCTCGTAATAAAGGTAATATACTATTTTAAAATTGTGTTCATAAAATCATATATGGAACAACGGCAGAGCTGATCAATTTGAAGTAGGTAATGAATTTTGTTGCTTATCATATATATAATATAAGGTCAAAATAAGGTTACCATACACAAAAACTATACATATTACCTTTATGCCCCCACTACATAATTACGTAACCAGAAGCCAAAATATTATAAAATATGTAAATTTAAAAGTACATCATAATATTATAACATACCAACCACATTCATTTTCACAGAGAAAATATTGTGCTTTGTTGTTAGTAATGATGTAAGTACTAACTTAATGGTATTATCTTTGTGCATAAAATAAAGAAATTATTGAAATAATAAATGAGAAATAAAAAACAAACAACAATTTTTTTAAACTTTCTAAAAAAATTTTATACTTCTACAATATTATATAACTATATCTAATAGAGCCTAATGGAAATGTTCAAACATAATTAAAATTGTATTATGGCTATAAAATACCAAATTAATTATCGTTGAAAACTTTAAGTCTCTAGAATTATTAAAAATTTTTGAAATACCTAATGCAAAAAGTTGCGAAACTTTTAAAGCGCTAATATTATATGAAAAAAATGATTACATTATGTAAAATTAATAATAAAATAAAATCACGCGATTATTGTAAATCAAATATAGATTTATCTATGTCGTGTTTCAAATGGAATAATTTAAATTTATTACAACTATACCGATGTTATCCAACTCAATAATTATACAATTGAAATAGAAACAATTGTAAACACCTACCTACATAATAAAATATAATATAATATATTAATATATTATATTATTTTGGGCAATTTATTGTGTATAATATTATACTACACAACAACAGTATGTAATATGTGTATTATAATAATATATTTATGTGCAAAATTGTGTACTAATTTATTAATACGGCGAATATTACGTCATGATGTAGAGATAGAATATTATTATGTATTATGTAATATAATCATTAACTGAGCAAATTGTATACTTAACAGAAAATTTAATATAAATGTTCGTAACGCAAATACGTGGATTCAATAATTTTCCATTGAATATCGAACTTAAAATAAACATAATATATTATGTATTTATATTAATCACGAGCCTTCATTATAACCCATGATTCTCATCGTAAATTTTCTTTGAAATGTATTTAATAATGTTTTTATCATATTGTTAACATTAAATATTGAATTAATTGTTATAAATTTAATCATTTGATCTATTACTATGATAGATAATAATACTTTTGGCTTCAAATAATACATTTATTACCTATTAAATAATACTCTAATAAGTCAGGTATGAATATTTAATATACATAGACATAAAATTCTACAATATTATTATGTTATAAGTTATAATTAATATGTTTTTATTTCTTCTCTGTGCACATTGCAAAATATTTTGAAAGGAAAAACAGCTCCAAAAGTTTTATGAAGCGATCATGTGTATCACTTCGACACAAAACAAATCCAGATACTCTGGACTATTCATGTTTAAGTTTTCTTAGCAACTTTTTCCGCCATATTACTGAAATTCGAAGCTACATAAATTAAAAAATTATATATATATTTGAATAAATTAAAACCTACATATTTTAAAATAGGGTGGTACGTACAAGCTCTGCTTTAAATCATTTTTAAATGAAATTATTTATGGAAACTTTTAAATTGAATATCATACTACCATTCACTCAGAAGACAAATATAACTCTTGTTTCGGCTTATTTTCTTAAATTTAGTTACCACTAATAATTAATTTAATGAACAGTTTTGCTTAAAAATCGATATTAATATACTTATTATCGTATTATCTGTATAATAATATATTTGATATCGTTTAAGTTTACAGTTACTAGAGATAATCTACTTATTATATTACATTTTCCAGACACGAACTAGACACATACATACTTGGCAGCAGATAAACTTTCTATCCACTACAAACAGAATTCGGCATTTAGCCAGTAATTGTGGTCTGTCTAATACACTTATGTCATATAAAAACTTACTGGCAGGTGTTCGGATGCACTAATCGTATTTTGTGTTCGAATGCACTAATCGTCTTTTGTGTTCGAGCCACGGAACAAAAAGACAAGTTTCGACATTTCACTATATAGAATTTTAATCAATGAAATATTATCGATTTTACAACACAAATGCCATCACGCGTCAATCAGCCAAGGATTTTGGGCGTAAAATGAAAAAAAAATAAATTAGATAAAATGAATGATCTCTACCAAATACTTCCTACAACTAACAACTAGTATCTAAATATTATAATAAATATGCGCGTTAAGATAATGATCAAAATTGTATATACATAGTTATACTTATTTTATTATTTGAAATAAATAATTATCCATGTCATTTCATTATTATTATTTTAGTACGTAAATTAGTTTCAGACGTTTCAGTGCATCAGTGAAGGCTACATGGCAAAAAATTAAGGTGTACTAAAACATTATTAAAATAAATCAACCTTTTGTCTGAAATTACAAAACTATTATTCTTAGTGATAGTATGTGATGGTGATAATAATAGTAACTTAAAACCAGAATCACCTTTAATACTAATAAAAATGCACACATTTTTTTTTTAAATATAAAGTAAATATTTGTATTATTGTTTATAACATTGAATATATTTGAATATATTTATCAAAGTTAATAAGTATGGCTAGAAAATTTCACAACAATTTATATTTAAATCATTTTTTGAGTTTTAGAGTATTTAGACCTTTTTCAATGTAAAGTGTTGTACAAATTATATCGTCGTTTTATAAATAATCATATTACTTAGGCTTATTTACTTGGCGGCTATCATGTATTAGATAAGCAACAGTTGTTAACGAAGTTCCCCTTAAAAAAACCTTTTATCAGGCCAACAATTATTATCCTTGTTTGAAAACATTAAAAGCATAATCAATGTTATAGATATAGAACAACAGCAAATTAATATTTTTCTGGTATGAATAAAGCTTTCTAGTAGTAAATATACACCATAGCTTAATTAATTAAGATTAATCTGGGATAAGGAAGTAAGAAGACGTAAAAAATATTTATTGAACTATTTTTAGAATATACAAAGATTTATATACTATGATACATAAACATTTTTTTTTTACTTCTCAAGCTTTTAGAAATAAATTATTCGAGATATTAAAAATTCCAATTGTAGAAATAAACTAAAATAAATCATAGAACATCATAACTATTTTTATATTTTTTTATGGGATTCAAAAATATCATATTAGCGACAGGTGTATATCACTATAACTACAAATTAAAAAGCATATTTTAATTTATACGTCAAATATCACAGAGATCGCTATTTTTCGTGCTAAAAATCTAAAAAAATATATACCAATAATAAAATAATGACATTCGGTAGTATGTTACGAATTCTCCAGTCTTCCTCAACCCTACATTTAATGGCTGGTCGAGAAATCATGACCGTTATGATGTTGTAATATTACATACTGTTTTATTTACATCCATGTACATAATCGTGTATACGGATAAGATTATTCGTGTAACGTTCTTGTATATTATAGTAGTTACAGTTCTATATGGTGCATGGTCTGCGAAAGACGCTTGGTTTTAAAAATGATATTTAAGAAATAATATATCAATTATTTTCCAATTTAAATGAAATAACAATAATAATAATACGCTCTGTAAATCGATAATGACGATAATATATTAACGGTGTCATTTTAATACTGATTTATTGTAGAACCAGACTCTAGTTTCTATTGAAAGAAATCAGAGCTGTGAGTGTGTCGTTGGCAGCAGCACTAGCGGCGATGACGACATAGTATTACCTAGTCGTCCGAGTGTAATTCGTTACATTTATTTCATATAAAGGTCTCCTCTCGCGCTAACCTACATTTTATCTCTCCCCATGTGAAGTCCATTATTTACCAAAATGCAAAGTTTCCCTATACACAAACACGCACACCAGAGTCTGCATGTCATCTTTAGTCATTGTTGTTGCTCATTTACCCCTCTCAAATCACATAATAATATCATATAATGTGATTACTCAATTGTTACGAACTGAATAAAAAAAAACAAAGTAATTTTTTGGAACGACATAATTTTTAGTAAGATGACTAAAATAAAAACAATTATTAAAATACCTAGTTTTTATTAGAAATTTGCAATAAATGGACCAACACAACATTTTATTTTATGGTCAGTATACCAATTCCGCTCCTTATAATATTTTAAGGTCAGTCGGTCAGTGTACAGTGTACCAATTTCGCTTGTATAAAGATCTGAGGAATTCTTCGCTAAAGTGCCGGATAATATAATCTACTATCAGATACAAATGTTAAATGTACACTATTATCTTTCTCCTGATCTCTGGAAAGCTCTCGAAGTCGTATGGTCGAGAATTGTATCAAGACGTATATCGTATAATAAAATTGTTATACATATAAACTGTAATATTAATGTGAAATTTAATATAATAAGCATACACCTTGCCTGGCTCGCAGCCGTATATAAATTAAGCTGTAGTGTATAGTAAGGTAAAACAAATTAAGTACTCTAAACACGTGAGTCCAAGTAATTATACTGGTGTAACTAGTTAAAAAGAGTGGTCCAGGTGCTGCTAATATGGCTAGTGCACATGCACAGGGGAAAAGTACAACACGGCCATGCCGACCAGAGAATGGCTGGCAGCTGTATCAAAGGTCTCTGCGTCAAGAAACTGGCTTTCTCTTTGGTGACAAAGACCCTTATTTGACCATCCATTTTATCTGACGGCACATAAAAAAAGTCACACATCTTACGCTTCATCGTTACAAATACGTATCAGATATATCTATATGTGAACTTACAATACGGATCGTCTCTTTCATCAGTGATGAAGATTTATATTGGGCGTAACTATATTATCCGCGTGCGACAACCTGACCGTTATTTATTCATTACTTTTAAACTGTTATACAATTAGATATATTATGTAAGCATATCAATACAATATATCGATCAAATTATTACTATGATTTTTTTTTGGCACGATAAAGAAACATTATTTAATTATTTAATCACACTTTACATTAATATCCAATAATTTATAGATTTATATTAATGAGAGGTTTTCAATTATTGTTATTATTATTCTTTTTCTTTTTTTGGTCGACATAGCAATATTAACAATATTATTTACTTGAACGTCTTGATAAAATATAATAATATATGCGGCGGCTATGCCGAGTGATCGCCGGCGGTCGTTTTGGAATCTCGGTAGACTTCAAAGAGAACAGAATTTTTACGATTTTAATTTAACCGATGATCGATAATATGTATAATATTATGTAAATATAGGTTATGTAAAATATGTATTGTGTACCTTGTCGTCCAGGGTTTGTACTTGAAACCGGAAAAGGTAAAAACGGGAATAATATTTTTATATTTAATAAAATAACATAATATATTTATACTTATAACTTACATAGGAACAGTTATTTGTTTGGCATCCATTAAATCTTGTACTCGAAAATTGCTCTTTATAACAACAGTCTTCCGTGATATTAATAACAACCAAATTTAATGAGAGAATAAAAATCATATTATTGTCCACGCATTGTATATTATTCCAAACAACATTTTTTTTTTTTTGTCAAATTCGTACTTACAAAATATATAAACACGCTGAAACTACTCTTTATCAACAATCATGGATAAGTATGACAAGCATCAACGATAATATTGTTATTCTAATACACTTAGGGAAATGAACGGACGTACGGGATGAAAGTAAATACATTATACATTGTAATAATATCATATTATAATGCTTGTATTTCGGGTTAGCTGGTTTTTGTCCGGGTGTGCATATAGAGTATAGACATGCATATAACATAATATAATGTATATACTATGTATATATATATATATATATATTTATAATTAATTGCTTATGGTGGATGGAGATTTGACGAAAATGTGCGATCAATAGTTATAAATAATACACATCCTCTTTTGCGACCATAGAATAAATTAACTCCAAGCAAAAGGGTGTGATCGCTATAATGTTTGTATATCAACATATTCAGTTATCTCAGTATTATATGCGTGTGGATAATATTTTGAGTGTGTGTGTGTGTGTGTGTGTGTGTGTGTGTGAAAATCCAAATTCTAAAATGTAACGTATTAGAATTACCTTCTGATGTTTACCATAGGTACAGATTACATTTGAACTTAAGCTGAACAAGGAGATTTGTTCACGATTGGTGTAGAAAAAACTGTGTTTTAAGAAAATCTCGTTATATCACCTAGTAAGTATGTAGTATTTTTATTATGAATCATAGAAAACAATTATTCTAGTAATAAAAAATACGGTATTGTAAAAACAATGCACTTTATACTTTCATTTAATAAAAATATCAAACATTTGCATTTGATGTCACGTTATTATTTAATACATTACCTAAACTTAACAATACATGAGATTTTTGGATCTATTCTATAACCAATTTTTATTAGTAATTAACATTATACATTTTCTGATATTCATTTGAAAATAATAATCTTGTAATGGAAATATCCAAGTGACACAACTGTTTATTAAACATAAACAGTTTTATTCAAATGTTTTCAGGAACTTTATATCCATTTATTGTAATTTATAACTAAATATCAAGATTATTATCAAATCGTATATTTATAAAATGACAATTACTATCATAACACTACTATTTTATAGTACTTTGAATTTTAATATTACACTCTTAATAATATTATGAGTTATCTTTATAATAATTAAGATAACTATACTTTATGCAGCATAACTATGTTAAACAGTCTGAATTTTTGAAATAAATATATAGGTACTAGGTACTATTGTTTACAAGAATGTGATTAATGTTTTAAAACAATGAATATTTTTGTTTTCAAATTAAAAATAAATAAATAAATAAAAATAAAAAATACATTTTTATTTATCAAAACTGCATACAATAAATCGCAAAAAAAACATTAATCGTTAAAAATAAAGGGAAATAAAATTAGGATAAAAAAAACTTTGCAGTCTTTGGGGGTGAGATAAAACAAAAAAAAATACAACCGACGATTTTTCAAATACAATTATGAATAATTTTATATATAATTTGCGAACGTTAAAATCAAAACTTTTGCGGTAACAATATTTTTGTGATCGATTATGAGTGAAATTAAATATTGTTAATATTTAATTGACAGTTGAGTTGTTATTTTTTTCTACCTCACCTTAATTTCATTTTAACTAAAACTTTCACATGAAAATTATTAATTACAATTATAATTTATATTTACTGTGAGTTATTATTTTGCTATAAAATGATTTATACTATCTACAACATAATAATTAGTAACATTATATCTAAGGATTTAAATCCAAAGAATATTATTATATCATGTTGGTATTTAATTCAAATATTTATAAACCGTTTATTAATATAAAAATA
Source organism: Schizaphis graminum (assembly GCA_020882235.1). Taxonomy (NCBI): domain Eukaryota; kingdom Metazoa; phylum Arthropoda; class Insecta; order Hemiptera; family Aphididae; genus Schizaphis; species Schizaphis graminum. The sequence goes on from CM037032.1 coordinate 95,163,203, forward strand.
GTTCATTTTAGCACAATAAAATAATTAATATTGAGTAAATAGTTAGTTGGATAATTAAAATAACAAAATAAACAACTATTAACTACTTAATATGTAAATGTTGCAATTATATTCATTTACGAGTACATACCATTAACCTATATTGCAACTAAAAACATATTTATTTGCTAATTACTGAAAATCGTCAGTAGTAACTTTGATTTATAGCTCATATATTGTAGGTGTAAATAATAATATAACAATATACTTATGAGATTTATTTTTTTTTAATTATAAAATCTTTCCATGTAGCATTTCTTTTTAGGAAAACTCACTAAAAACATGTTTGGCTTTTTAACTAATTATAATATTATTTTGATTGAAAAAATATATTACTTAACAACTCATTAAACGTTTTAAGTTGATTATGTTTTGATTTATAAAAATAATATAAGTTATACATAGTATGGTCTTGGATTACTTTCAACAACATAAAAATATTTCATTATAGCAGTTAACTATAAGCGTATTCATCACTTAAACATTTAAAACACTTCATGATAAAATGTTTAAGGGTATTGATTTTATTTTGAAAATATTTAAATGTATAATTTGTTGTAATAATAGTACCCCCAGTGTTTTTTATAGTCAAAATAACTACACCAATTTTTAGGTTCTATTTTCATGATATACATATATTTTTTTTGTATATAATATTATTAACATACAATGTTACACTTTTATTACGACATGCAAAAATAAAATATAAATATGCATTATACAAGCACTGTTTTTTAACCGTCATAGTATCTGCCGTAAAAGTGTTTTTATCACATGTCGATGTGTCTGAATTGGAATTCGAAAGATTAGTTTTTGAGTTGGGTATTTAACTTTTGTGTTGTAAGAGCAATATTGGTTCACAATACTTATATGTTTAGAAAACACGAGGGATATGGTGATGCTACAATTATAACAATTATAAGAATTAATTTTAATTTTTAAAAATTATACAAGTAAAATATGTATTATAGATTAAATATAATATACACCTTATATTATTGTAGAAACTTTTAAGATCTATTAAAATATGTCTACTTAAAAATAAACATTAAAAATGTTGGTTTTCTTTTAAGAAAAAATAAGTTTATATCGCCGTAAGACATTCATTAAATTTATAAAAATCTAAATATTTTAAAATATGGTCCTTAAATCACTGATTTTAAGTACACTTAAAAATTCCAAAAATGAGAATTTAAATAAACGAATTATCTAAGAAATAATTGAGATTATGCATTCCTGGTTGCAAACTATTTAAATGTATTGCTAAAATATCTGATGGCAGCAATATAAATTTAACGTACCATCTTTTGGTGGTTCTATAGTCTGCGAACAGATATGGTTTTTAACTTTTGTTTTACAAAGACCAAAGTGCATGGGGCTAAAGAATAGCAATAAAAAAAATAAATAAATAAGATAAAATAAAATAAGAGTCAGTCTTTCTTGTCCTGGTTGCGATAAAACCACTCAGTGCGATTTCTATTTCCGCATCCATTTTCTCGCAATAAACCTCCACCGCACCTGCACCTCACCGTCAGAGAAGAGCCTTTGCAGCGTTTCCATTATAACCTTGAATTTCCACCAATCTTCGTCGTCCCCAAAACATAGGCAGAGAGAATCCTACTGGGCGCCAAACAATAACTTTTTTTTAACATAGTTTCTGATATCGTATCAAGTATCGTGTTATTGTCTAATGATGCGCGCGCGAATGTTTGTTTGTTTATGGAATTTATTTTATTTCTCGATCGATCGTCTGTTATATTTTCGTAGCTATAGCTATTTATGATACAGGATGATCCATAAAACTCGTTACACTCGCATTTCCGGTCGATATATAGGTTTTTTTTAAAAAAAATAAAAAATGATTTTTATACGTTCTGAATTACATAAAATATAACAGTGTTAGTAGTGTTACATTATACATTTTAACAAAAGATCATATTAGTAATGTTCAGCCCAATTTTTTATACACATTCTAATAATTATCATACTGTTTTACTATATTATAAATGGGCAGATAGGTAAAGGTAAAATGTAGATTATCAATATCATATAATACTATCGTACGTATAGGGTTGTAACTTGCATAAACTAGGTACGTGTCGAATATCATGAATTTTAGCGTCACCGATGGAGTCATATTAAATATTGTTTTAATATTTAAACAACGTATACATTTTATATACGTACAACTTTTAAATCGAGTATCGAATTAAAAACCTTTTATTATATTAGTACAAATATGATGGACTTATAAAATTCAAAATTATTCTAAATGGTATTTAAATAAAATTATACTTAACGGATGTTAATAAATGATCTAATCTAGTTGTACCATAATATTATGTATATGTATACGTTTTAAGACGTATATACATTATCTCATAGATCGGAAAGTTTCGGGGTATCTCGATATAGTACTTTCGTTATTCTTAGTGAATCTGTATATTTTTAAAAACAATACACATTTGATCCAATAATACACTGGGCTATAATTAGCCAAATACTGTTTCTTATTAAAAAAAAATGTACAGTAAAAATAAAAGTAAATTCGTACATTCTACTACACATTGTATATTATTTTACGAGTATATTATTAATATATATTCAATAAACATGGCAAAATTATCTTTCTGAATTTATTATTTTAAATTATCGATCGATAATTATATTTGGTACTTATTTCAATTTTAGTAAAACGTATGAAGTGTAATAGTGGCGGTGTACACACTTCATCGGTTTAAAATATTAATGAGCTGACATAAGTATGCAGTATTATTACAAAATAATCATATTATGAAATAGTATTATATTATATAATTGCAGGGTAAAAGCTCAATAATTAAGTACATATGATCTTACTTTTTCTTGAATATCAACTTTCATTAGATATATATATAATTAATAATCATGAAAATCAATTTAATACGTATTTTTGGTGAACAAGGGGTAGAACCAATATGTAAACATGAACAATTTTTTATAAACATCACTCTAACTCTAACACATGCGTATTTTTTTTTTTAAGATAAGTATTATATTGAACACACATAATATAATAATAAGTATGTACTATGGAGATACTTAGTGTTTTTACGTAATGTGAAATAATAATTTACAACACCGCTAAATGTAATAGAAGGTTTTTAAAAGTTTAGCCCACAAAAAAAAATAATATGAACCGTAATCTTTTAACGGCCCGTGAACAAAATTACAAAGGTTCATTATGCCATCAGTCTAAACTTAATCCCCATCGGTATACTGTCATCGTTTGTAAAACACAATTAACTATCCCACTGAAATGACCATATTATTAATTATCCATTCATATAATGAAGACTATGTGAACTGACGGCTTAATTATACATAAAGAGTTAAGTTTCAACACGTAGTGTTGCATTCACGCCATATAATTTCATGACACGTAATTTGCAGACAGATATTTTATCGACGCGACTACTTTATTAGTTTTATATTTTTGACGAATTAATAACTTTTTAACATTATTATACACTAACTGCTCATCAAAAGACGCGTTTACTCCGACTTTTCGTGCGACATTTTGATAATTAAAAAAAAAAAAAAAATCATAATTCATTTAAAGGTGAAATTCTTAGAGCGCCTGCAAGTATAATTGTTTTTAAATTTTTTCTTTATCTTATTATAAATATAATATGACGTTTATAATGAAACCAGCTCTTATTCTTCTATTTACTGCATTTTCAAATTATTTCTTAAGACTTCGTGAATTATCAACAGCACGCCGAATTGTATAATAATTAAAATAAATTCCCTAATTTTTTATTTTTACGTTTCTAATCAAAATATAATATAATCCGTGCAAATCAAAGGAGTAAATAATTTTGTTGAAACACCTGATCAGTAATAGGTATTATTATATATTTACACAATAGAACAACGATTAATTAATAAATGTGATTTAAAAATTGCTTCCAATAGCCAAAAAAGTTTAAGAAAAAAAACTATAGTACAAGATATTATAGAATAAAATAACATAAAATGGTAGTTTTTTTTTAGTTTATACAGGATATATATTTTTAAGCTCAACTACTGTTAAACTTCATTTTAAAATGCATATTATCACTTAAACCCTGTAAAATGATTGAGAACTAAAACAATAACCCGTTCCGCTAAGAAGAACAATATCGTTTTTGTCAAAAAAAAAAAAAAACAATAAATAATGTGAATTTGCAAAAAACTTTAGTTTAACGCATATTTTGTAAATCAAAAATACTCGAAATATGATTTCGGTGACGCGTCCGCGATTCATATTTCAGATAAAAAACGCGCTTTCTGTGTATCATTACAAAAGCACCAGTTTCAGGGTTACGTGACCATTTCTATATAATAATATCAGTTGAATAAAGTGCGATCATTATTTTAAACAATTTAAAGAATTATCTCAAAAGTGTAGGGTATTTTTTTTATATATTTCAATGTATAGTTTACCGTTTGATTGCAAAATCTATAACTTATATATTTTGGAAACAATTCGTCAACCCATCATACAAATACAATTATTCACATAATCAATATCGACAATATCATATAATTTAACATTAAATCATCGCGCTATGGTTCATTATTATTGGTGTATGATTTTAAAACTCTGTACGTCATGAAAACATATCTTATTAAGATAAAATTACAGTTCCGAAATAATTTCCATTCTATTTTATGTATTACATCAAAATCAAAGTTATAAAACTTAATAATATTAAACGTTTTTGTAAATGTTTTTTATCATTACAAAAATATAAAAGTATACCAATATATTTATATATATATTATGTATATACATTAATTATATCAAAACATATTTAAACAATAAAAAAATAATAATAATTTTACCCACACCATTTTGAAATAACAATGAAGCATCAATACCGGAAACGAATAAATAATTTAGTTTGTTCCGGGTTTTTCTCATTCGTGCTGTTACATTGAATAGTTAAATTATTAACACATTTTATTATGGGGGTAAAAATATTGTCAATTTAATCACCATAACAGAGGTAACCGTAAACCCGCTGCTTCCATTTTCAAAAGTAATTTTCTGGTCAGACACGTTCGGACGACTATCGATCCCTTCCACTGAGCTTTATTATTACGATTGTGACTACAATTCTAAATGCTGTTATGTATCGATCATACTATCGCAGATAATAGCTTGGAATTTTAAACCCTGGTACCATGTTGGTGAAAATATATACAATATACAATCACGTGTCATGACATGCGAAAATAATGACATAACCTTTTAATTTGTTATTATTGCATTATTAATGGTATTGTATTATTAACAATATTATAATAATTTTAAATAATTTACGCACAGTGCACCGTGTTGTCTGTGAATTCGTGCGTTAATTTTTTTTTTTTTTAGTTGTTTAAAACTAGGGGTTGATATTGAATGACTCGCTTACGAAGTGTTAACAAAATCGCTTCAGTCATACGTGCAACAAATAATCTCGGTAGAATAGTTATTGCTCATTCTTCCAATTATTTATTAAATTAGGAGTGAAATTATTATTAAGTGAATTCTGATTATGGTGTGTTAACAAAAATAACAAGATTACTATCACAAACTATAATACAATGATTTATTAAGTTAATATTTTTTATTGTAAATAAAATAACGATTTATTTCTGATATGCATGACGCAGATAAGTGAGTGTATAAAAATTCTGAGTACCTCATATAAAACTATTTACGTAGGTATTTTGACATTAGATATATGGTAATTTACGATACAAATAAAAACTTTATTAAATTGTTTAATAAATGCAAATACTTATGATATGCATAATATGAAACTTTGATTAAAACCTGTTCTGTAGTGTGCTTTTTCATTCAAGAATCACGTGACGATCGGGTGAATGGTTCCCGAGATCATTGGCATTTCAGATTCACACGTGTGTTATTTAAGACACACCCATGTGGTCAAGTCAACATTTCCTAGAGTCCAATTACAACGCCACCGCCTGGATCCAATTGTAAATCTAAACCATCAGAGAACTGAGAGAATACCCATTCAAACACACAAAAAATGTCATCAAAAATTAGTCCAGCTGTTTAAGAAGAATTGGCAAACAAATATACAAAATATATACATTTATAAATATTATGATAATATACCTTGTTTTCTACAAAAAAAAAAAAAAAAATAGTTGAACAAACCGTACTATTGATAGAAAAATATACAACTCACTTCTATCATAGTAATATAAATAAATAATAAAGTTTCCTTAAAATTAAAGATTAACATACAATTTCCGGTCAGAATGGTTTTTCGAACAATATCAATAGTTGATAATACTCACTTTGGAAAATCTTTAAATTCTAAATTTTACTATTGAAACAGACCATAAAAAACTGGCAGATAATAAAAATCAAATCGACCAATTAAATAATAACGAATAATATAGTAATAATATAGTGATCATTGGTCATTCAGAATATTATAAATATTAATTAAAAACTTGATTTCAAAAGTTCTAAATTATAACTTATAATATTTGATCTGAAATGGTTAAACTTACTGGTTAAATTTACTTTGCCATCATCTTATTTATTTTTTTACGTAAACAAATAACAATGAAAAACTTAGTTTTTAAATTTAAATTTTTACTTGACTATTTTGATTATTTTTAATAAAATATCAAAAACAATTAGGATAATACATTTAATATATTCAACAATTTTGATTTATAATAATATAATAATTGAATTTAAAAAAAATGTCAATAATCCAGCTGTTATTAATATCTATTTGTTTATTGTTATTACAATTTTTAATATATTGTTTTTATTGTTCAGAATCATCCTTATTACTTTTTAGCAGTAAAATAAGTATTAACCTTATTCTTGATGAACAATTTAGTGTGTATGTGGCCATAATTATTTAGAATGAAAACAAAAACCTAAACAAATAAAAGAAACATAACGTCATTGCAAGTCACTTAAAGATAAGAAAAATCAACAACGTTCCTATTTTTAATAAAAACGATTTGGCGACTTTATTTTTATTTAGAAAACAATAATATTAGTTATTTCACAATATTATCGATTGTATTAAATGAAATTGACGTGAAATAATATTGAAGTATATCTTGACTAGTACTTATTGCATTTGATGTGCAATCTGCTCGATCAGATAATTTCAGAATGCAATGTTATTGCTTTCTTTATAATAATATTAATAGACTTCTATCGTGCTTTTATGTAGTTGAAACAAAATTAGTTCCAAAAAAGCTAATTTATAGTAATTGTATTGTATGATATTATCATTCGAAACTTGATGTAATACGGCGTAAAGTATAGGCAATACATATAATTACCGAAATTCAACATCACGAAATAGCAATAATTATTGAAAATAATCAACAATTATTGATTTATGGCAGTCTAAAAATTCATTTTTAATCTATTGTGTTTATGCCTTATATTTTAGAGTTTTGTAAGCTACTGATTTTTGTGTAAAATTTTTTTAAATTTGAACTCAAATTGACACAAACTGCCATATTGACAATATAATAATAATGATAACTTATTATGACAAAATATACTCATAACCTATAACAGTGACTTTTCCAATTTTAGTTAAACTAAGTTTTTATATTTTTATAAAAAATAATGATTGCTCGACAGCTTTTTTATATCATTATAATAAATTTAATTTGCATTAAACAGTCATCCGAAATATAATAAAAATATATTAATTTTTGAATTGAATGAAACTCACGTAATTTCACAATATTAGTAAGTAACATCGTGTATTACGACATTTTAAGCATATTATAAGGAACAAGATCTCTATGTTTATAATGTTCTGAGACAAAAATAAAGTACTACTATGGAATTAAAATAATTTTATTTATCATGGTCCAATGAACATTTAAAGTTTTAAATGGCACCTAAAGCAAATATCGTAATATAGTACGTGATTAAGTTAAGTAATTTCTTTCCATTTGGTGTTTTCATCGTGTTCGAAATAAATTAACAACATAGGTGCGTATAATTTAATATAAAACTTGGTAAAAATTCAACTGAAACTTATTACAGTTAAGAAAAATAAGCATTTTGAAACGTTAAATGTTCAATGATTTTCGAAATTGTGGCATGGTAGCTTTTTCGTGTGATAGTTTCTTTGGAGGCGTATTTCTGTTTTGAATTTCTATTAGATTTATAACTGCGTGAAATCACAAAATCGGATCTGGAAGCGACCTCAGGCTTTTGTTTATATTAGTTTCGTCGATTTTGTCGACTCGGGGTAACTATCTTAGTTAGGGTTTTTCGTCATCAGCCCAAACACTACAACAGATCTTTGTGCAAGACCGGATAAATGTTGACTAAAGAGTAACCTGCCTGCTCCAGATACAAGATTTTAAAAGCATGTAAAATTTTACAGCGCCTATTACGTTATATTTTATTATAAATCATTTGTACTAAGATGATATATTTTATTAGTAGTAGAAATAGTAGAATAATAGCGAATGACAACCAAAAGCCATTTAAATTATATAATATTCATATTTATTGTTATAATTTATTATTTTTAAGTGAAATTTAGTTCATTTGGTGATTAGCGTCCATGTTTATAGTATAAAAATTATCATTTATATTTTGAAGAGCGGAGAAATTGCTGCTTCTGGATGATAAATATTTGAATCATACTTTTTCTATACGCTACTACGTTCACCGCAATGAAAAATGAAGACCTGCCGCTTTGAAAGACGCGTAATCGATAAGATACCAGCACCTTGGTGACCTGGTATGATCGTTCATCTGGTTATTCACGCTCTCCGAAATAAAGAGCATCTTTCGACCCAGTGCTGACTGCTGACACGTGTGAAACGTCATTGGTTATTACGTTAGAAATGCACCAGTGAACAAAATCAAAAATAATGTCATCGTTTTTATGTGAAATTGTGAAATTATTATTATCTTATAGACCAGATTCTGCCGACCAAAATCCCAAAATCCGATAAAACGAAAAAACGATAATGCAATATTTTAAACGACCTTAGGTATTGGTATAACAGCAAATAAAAAAACACCCAACGAATTTCCATCATAATTAACCCATATTCCGGTTATGAACGTATACACAATAGAGAATATAAAAAATTTGGTCAAATACCCGATAATAAATTGTTATTAATAATATAATAATAGAATAGCATATTATATCGATTGGCTGGCCTATAATGATGATTACCCGAGAAGCCATGGTACTAAACAAATCTGGACGCACTTGGACTGTTCCACGATACTCCGGTAGCTTTTTTTACTCGCAACTTCGGAACTTTATCACTTATCCCATACCAGTACACACATCATTTTAGCCAAGGCGGACTAGATGCATAGTTTCCTCTGCAAAAACACGTAGTCTCGAGTCACGACCGCGATCGTCGTATAATTATATATGCACATAATGTACAATTTCAAATCAAAATCAACCATCTTTTATCGTCACTGATCGTTTTCGGTCGATTGAAATATCTCGTCCTCAACAATCGAGTTCTGCGGTGATATAATATATGTCGAATAATATACGTATTAGCTGCTTGATATATTGAATTTAATTATTATACACGTTATGTATTCCTTGTTCTGCACCATTGTACCATATCTTGTTACACTATGCAAACACAAGCTGTCGATTAAGATGTAATATTCTGCATAAATAATAACTAGGTATATATTATTACACATTTGAAATTATAATTTACAATTTGATCAGCGTAAAAAAAAACTATAAATTTAAATTTATAATCATGTATAACGTAATGTATGAAATAAATGGAATTTCCAAACATTAAAATTTTTTTTTCTAAAAGTATTTATTTTGATATGATTAATTTTAAACTGTTTAATTTTCTCATCTGTTGCAATGATTTACAAAAGAAAAAGTTTTTAAAAAAACTTTCGATTATCAAAGATGATAAAAAAAATTACCTTTTATTCCTAATAATGTTATGCATAAGTTGATTGTTTTATAAAAATGTAAATTAAAAAAAGAAAAAAGAAAATTACAAAATATTAATTTAGGATAAATTAAATTAAATTCTCTCCACTATTAAACAAATTGTAAAATTTGCATCGCATTATATTTTTAACGTTATTTTTATCGTCTATGGTTAAACCTAATTCTTTCAATGATCTATATGACTATATCAGGGGTGGGCAACTGGCGGCCCGCGAGCCTTTTTTATCTGGCCCGTGCTACATTTTCAAATTGCTTTAGGTATACTCTATTTCATTATAAACAAAAATAAATACTATTTAAAATGTATATTTTGAATGACCTTTTTTTTTGCTTTCTATGCTCTGGCCCGCTATATTTTAAATTTCTAAAAATTGGCCCTATAGTAACTTTGAGTTTCCCATCCCTGATCTATATAAATAATCATATAATATTATATTATGTATAGAGTGTATCGAAATTACATTCCTGATTATTTCTCAATAACCTGTCACTGTATCTGGTGTAGATGTGCTTAGTTCATAACTTACTACCTCTGCCTTGAAAACTATGAGCCATTATAGTAATTATTTATATAATAACTATTTAACAAAATACAAAATATATTTTAGTTTTTTGTTGTTATATACATTAAAATTAAAATATTAATATAACAGCATAAGTCAACATCAAAATCATCAAATATTAAGTCGGTTAGTTAATCTATTTATAGGAGCATTTTAAATTTAATTACTACGATAAAATGCAAATAAATCATAAGTACCTACATATAATATTTGTCTGTAACAGTAGAATGTCAATTTTAAATTAAAAATGTTCGCATTTAGTTACATATTAGATATCTTTCTACTCGGGATCCACTTTTGTTTTTTTCAGACTACTGTCGTCTACAGATTAGATTACCAATGAAATGATTAAGCGAAAAATTGGTAAATACAATGACAAGAGACAATGTTTAACATCAAACTATAGTTACCAACGATTAATGTTTTCATCGAAACATTCACGTAAGTACAACGACGTAGTACAGTAGTAACACTTTTCCATGATTGTTTGAAGAGCAGAAAATATTCGAGAATGGAGAATGTTTAACATGTACAAAGATATATAGGAATGTTGTATTGAAATTACAAATAACTATTAAACATATTAATGTTATATTGACAAATGTCTTTGAAATTAAACATAAAATACAGATTTAAACCAAAATTATCGTATACATTTGAAAGAATGTCTTATGATATGCAGCATACTAAACTTAAATTTGTATGATCAAATATTAATATATAGTTTGTCATTTTCCACTTGCTTACTTGAGTGCTAGAAACAACAAGACGGATATTATTATATAACCTTTGTTCATTCCAACACAATATTTATTATAGCGTATAATATATTCCTTTGAATGTTTTCTTTTCACATAAAAATAAAAATTATGAAAACATAAGCTATATATGATCTAAACTACATTAATATAGTTCGTATGTTTTTTTTTATGTATCAGATCAATACATGCGAAAATTGAATTTCTAGACAATTAAACTGTTTGAAAATCATTACGAAGAATATGATTTATATTCAATAAAAGCACAAACCGAATTTTTTTCCACTTGTAAATTTTAGATTGCATTAATATGCTGCATGATCCATTCGATCCATACAATATTTTTTTATTATTTCTGTTTTGGTACTAGGAAATAATTGACGAAACTAAGATGTCAATACCAAAATACTTAGACTTATTGCTGCTCAAGCTCTAATTGAATCAAAATAAAATAAATGCATCACCAATCCATGAGTTTATCAATTAAACAAGTACATCATCTTGAATATATCTGCTCTTAGTTGCATGTAAATAATATTTTTAAACAATCGATTTTGGCGAATAAGTACGTTTAGTTCAAATAATTTATGTTAGAATTTATATTTACTCTGATGTGTTTGAACGTATACAACATAATATTATTACCTATATATTATGTATATTTTAATCATAAATTTTCCACCCAATTGTTTGTCCTATATTCCTATATTTAGTGATTTAAGACTTAGCTTACATACACTTTATTCATAAAAACGAATCCCCCCACTATTATTCCTGAAGTTGAAGCATTATCCTCTTTTAATTTCGACGTTACTAGATAAAGATAACTAGTTTTTTTTTTATTAACTGTACATGGCTATGATTATTATGGTAGAATCTTGGAATATTATAGTTGATTACAATCAAAACTCTCCGTCTCTTGATTTAATGAACTTATAATTTTTAATATCTACTAATACGCGATGCAATAAAACACCAGCACGGACATGATTATATGGTAACGTTATAGATAATTTTGTGATATATTATGCGTAGAGCCCAAAATTCGTGTGGAACACTAATTTGCTTGACTACTGTTAAATTCAAACTTTATTATTAATAAAATATTCTAATAATTATGATATATGGTACAGGCTAGACATTTTTACCACCGGAGTAACGAGACAATATATATTATTATATAGGTTGTTACATTATAGCGCATATACACATCACGATGCCTAGGCTGTGATCATAATCGTACTTATACGCAAATAATAATAAATAATTATAAAATGTTAATTTGTATAATATATTTATATTCTTTTACATTTTCACTGGCCATTAAATTTTAGTCGATGCGCATATATTATAATTTGCTAAAATTATCGACGCGAGCCTTGTTTGCAGCAGCTTCACACCAGAAATTCCGCAGGTATAATTATTTCAATACTCGCGGACCACCCTAAATTGGTTTGGGCTGACTAAGCATTTCTCATAAGTCATAACACTCATAAACTATACGCTAATAATAAAACGTATATTATAACATGAACATATAAAAATTTTACAGTATTGTGTATTTTACACTACCTACATTAAAATTATTACCTACGAAATATAGAGCGTTGAAATTCAAAATTATCATGTTGCGTATTGTTTATAATTGGATGATATTTTGGACATCGGTTGTATGGTCAAAAAGTTTAAAATATAATATAGGTAGGTAATGTTTTGTTTTGAAATCCACAGTGAATCAATGAGAAATAATTATAATACGATACTATAATATCATCATTAGGTACCCACTACCCACACATATATACCTAATATGTGAAAATAGTAATAAATTATTACAATGTAAAGATCGATTGTCAAAATGTGTACAATTATTTACGTGATTTTGACTTTTGATTTAAAAACAACCAACGGTATTTTTTTTTTAGTTAATATCATTACGATCTAAACAAATAATTTTAAGATACCGTATTACTAAATATCTATGATCTATCAATATTTCAGTTAATTTTAATAAGACTTTGAAGACTAATGATGGTATGTGTTCATATAGTATAGATATTAGATACCTATTACTTATTATAAATGTCAGCGTTTTTGTGAAATATGAAAGTGTATTTAGTATTAAGTAAGTTTTTAAAATTAGGGCCGTCTGTATAGTGTATAGTGTATAAAAGATTATAAATTGTAAAATATTAGCGATAAATGATAAATATAATGTGAACCTTAGTTATGCAGCTATATAGCAGATGATGTATAATAAAATAACACAATGTATAAAATGTGATCTAAATATTTCTTAGGAATTTTATAATTATTATTAGGTAAGTTACCACTAGCAGATGCGTGTTTAGATATTTTTGAAGGAAAAACTGATGAAATAGTTTTATTTTACCCTTGAATACCTGTTATATTGTTATAGCAAGTTATAATAATATTCCAAAATCGTTGGGTAATAAAATATATTTAATTAATCAATAATATTGTATAATGTATATTATACATAAATATATTATTGTATATTATTATTTATAAAAATGTATATTTTTTAAATTCTTACAATTCACAATAATATTATTAAGCTTAAATAATAATACATATAATAATTAGAATTAATATGAAGAATTAGTAAGAAAATCAGCCTACTGATGATATTCCTATAGCTGAGAAACTATAATTTTAATTTATTATTTAAAAGTTTAATACACATTGTGATTATTTTATTTATTTATTAAATAATTTATGACCATAAAAAGACAAAAGTATGATTTTAACTATAATTGTTCATTACACAAATGTCAATATTTTTATATTTTTATAGACTTGTATGCACTGTTTTAAAATTTCTTATAATTTTGTTTTTAACCTGTAAATATGCTGTGTAATTTAAAATCTATATAAACAGTACAAGATAAATAAAAAAAGTAAAACATATATATTAATTTCTACATTATTTAATATTTAGGACACAATGTTTAACATCATTTGAACCATTGCAAGATTTTAAGATTCGATACATGAGGTTACTTAGAAAAAAATTGTTTACTCATGATTCCGTGTAGAAACAACAAAAATTGCGAGTATTGCGACTTGTGGTACGCATTAAAAGAAATTTTTTTTAATACATTCAGACTGATGGTAATGTAGACATGAAAAGTTTTACACAAAAATAGTAAAAATACATTATTAGTAAAGTTGTGTCTATATTTCAATAAATTAAACTCAATGTAGAAATCGGACGACTGGCTAAATCAATTTTGTGCGCTACCACGAGAAGGAAATATCATTGCAATTTTTCCAATTTAATATATATAGTTTTTTAGGCCGTCTAGGGTTCCAAACAATTCATCAATCATCAGTATACGATACCAGATCGTACTAATATACAAAACAAAATTGTTATAAGCAATGAAATTTATTCAATTCCAAGCAATTTCTTTTAATAAAATCTAAATTTCTATACGCTTTTGCACAAATGGCATTTATATGCGCATTGAAAGCAATGAGATCCATGATAATAAAATACCCAAGTCCCTAATATTTTATACCAATTCTTATTTCTCGGAATTAATTACGGAATTCAACTATCAGTGGATTACAATAAAAAGAAATATGTTTGCATTTTACTATAGCTATACATTTAAACCATCATGGATATCCGATTGAGGTCGCATTGTATTATAGATGTGTTTTGTATTTTAACCATAAATAATTTTAGATCATCTGCTAATAACAAATTTGTACAGTGACGGAGTAAAATAAAACTTATATAGTCATTTATAAAAATTAAAAACAGAATAGACGATAAATGATCTCTTAGCAGGACTCCAGAATTAACCATATAATAGAAGCGGAAACATTATTGTTTATCTTGACCAATAGAATTTTATTCTGTTACATAAATAATATAATACTAGCCATCTCAATAATTTGAAATTTAATCCAAAATGAATTAACTTATTACATAGATAATAATGATTTTTAATCAAATACAATAGATGCCTAATTTCCTCTAAAAAATATCCATTGTTCATCGATTAACTGTTATTTCATGACACCATAAAACAAAAAATATTAATGCTTAGTATTAAGAAGGGGAAGAAGTCTTATAAATTCATAAGTTTTTGTTTATATAACAAGTCACCAAGTTGCGGAAATGTTATAGTAGTCAATGATTGATAGGAACATTTATGTAACATTACTGACATTGATGTTTAATGCATTTTTTTATCCATTGCCCTCCTGTACTGATGATGAGGTAAATACGTTGTTGCATATGAGTTTTGAAATTACTAGCGAGATCTCGGAATATTACTACTACTTCATAATGTTGAATTTCAAAAGAATAATATTGTTCGTACAAACAGATGGCGCTTTAGCTATTCTAACTGAGAACGCTGGACACGTTAAACTTCAATTTAGAAAAAAACTATAAAAAGTTATATATTCGAATGGATGATATACGTTAGGATTATATCTATAAGTAAAATATTTTACAATTTATTGATATTTACAATATTTTAAATATATTTTCTGTACATATTGTGTAATAGCTTTTAATAGATTAGGAATTGCTTTGGTGGAAACGTAGTGGAATCGGTTATCGGTCAACATTTCATTTAATGAAAAAGAGCAGGCCATTCTTTTGAAGAAACGTTATAGATACACTCATAATATTAAATTCATATAATGTAACATTTATATGATACATTAATTTGAAATCTCTTATTCGGAACCTTTACAAACCAGAAACGGACAATTTTCGTGATCCGATTGAGTTAGGTTAGTATAAATACTTTCTGTAAGACGAAAATTAAAATTATTTAAAGATAATTAACATTTAGGTAGATACATATAGTTTGGTAACTAGAAAATCTAAATTTTATCATTATCTAAAATTGTGTACAACAGTATCGCTTCAGAATTGTCGTATTGATTTATTTTTTACCTTTTAATAAACATGTAGACGGATTATAGTATAGCAAAGATTAGATATGCAATGTATCTACCTATAACAAATTTTGTAAATTTGAATTGTTCACTGTTCATTTTATTCAGTATAAGTGCAGTGCTCGTGTATGTTTTAATTGTTATGTTTGTTTTGTACTCTTTTAACTCACCAATATGCCACGTACAGCTCTGACTTTGTCCGATAAAGCTAAATTGATCAAATTGGAAGAAAGAGAAAAACTAAGTACGAAGGAATTTATTATTAAATTTTAATGAAGAAAAACTCAACTTTATGACGCAATGAAAAAATGAAGAATAGATTAGAATCGATAAATAGCAAAAACTCGGGAAAGAGTAAAAAATTAAGAACACCATAATTTGAACAAATTAATCAAAAGTTGTATGAGTGGTTTATCGGCGTATAAATTTACGTTGTACGAAATATTCAAATATTTACGAAAAATATGATTTTTTTAATACATAATATATGTAAATTCTTGAAACTTCACCTCTCTATAACGGAAAAATATGTTGGTCCCAAACGATACCGTTATAGAGAAGTTTTCCTGTACTTACCTTTTTCATTTATGCATCATGTCCATGAATAATATTAATTTTTTGTTCATCTAATCCTCATACAGTTTACGAAAGGTATTTTAAAACGTATTTGATTTAATATACGTGTAATATGTGAGTTATAAAGAGAATATTATTATTAGTTATTAATTGTTTATTTAATGGCTATAGTTATCGTAATTAAAATTAGATATTTTAAATATTTATGGGATTACGCATATAAATCACTATTGTTATAATTTTATAAGCAGTCGTTATTATATTTTGGAATGTAACCGATTCAATAATATTGAATCATAATCATAAGGATAATAATGAGATTTAATAAATAAATGTATAACATTTTATATCATTTTCATTCCGCGGTATATTTTAATACATTATTATGTTATAGTCATATAAATTATATGTGGTAAATGTATTGTCGAACATTGATAATTTAGAATTTTATTATTTTGTTAGATCTAGCTATATCTCTATATTCTATGTAATAGGTATATATTTTTTTTATTATACATAAAATAATATATAGTGAAACCTCCATACAACGAAATTTCATTTAACGAAATATTTTTTAGAACCATAACCAAATTATATAACATTTTATTTATCGAATTTTTAGTTCATGCCTATGCTCTATATGATTTATTTATACCTAATGGAAAGTTTCAATATTTGAAGTATAAAACAATTATTAAGTTTTTCTAGTATAGGTTTAAAATCAAAACAAATAATAATAAGCAAGAAATAATTGTTTAACAAATATACAACATTCACAATTACCTATACAGCATTACAGCATAATAAATAAACATATTATAATAATGCGTTAAATGTATTAAAACACTACCTACATTAATTCACAGTTGTGGAGGATTTTTACTTTTTAATAATTCTTGGTATCGTTTATTAATATTTTAGAAAAAAATAGAAAATAGAAAATTTCAAAAAATTTAGGTGTACTGCAATTAATTGACGTACAAATCAAATTGTATATGAAAATTAATTTATTAGCCTTATTTTCATATTACATTATCAATTATCAATTATCATTCACTATTATATAAAGCCTATGATGGTACCTTTCAATTTAATATATTTAATAAAATAAAATTTAATAACACTAATAACACTTTGTATAAAAATTTACCTAAGTGAAAAATAATAAGTTTTACAATATTTAGATAATTGCAGTAGAGAATTGCGATAATAATTGTATAATTATTGATTAGACACTAAGATGATAATATTATAATTTTGGGCTGTATTTTTACATTTATGATATTATGTGATTAATTTTAAAATTAAAATTTTATACTATATTACTATCATTAAAAAATAAAAAAACTTATAAAATTTTAACAGAAAAAGCATATAAGGAAACAAAAATTAAAGTTATCAAAATATAGAAATTGAATATTGTATTAAAAAAAATTTAACGATTTATAAATGAAAAAATGTATTTATAATGATAATTTATTATTTTATAGAACAATTGCATTAATTACACATTGAAATTAACAACCACAGCGACAATTAAGGCATTATATCTGCGACGTGCAATTTGATCGACGAAACGAAATTATACATCGTACACCGTATACCTATATATTACTATATTAGATAGGTACCTATTGAAAGTTGAAAAATAAAAAATTTTATTTTGATCAAACGTTATAGAATTTAATTTATTTTTAGACAATTGCTTTTTTATAACTGTAATATAAATATTTTTTATGCATGTTTGGTCGATACAATGTTTCCTCTAAGTGATACATTTTATGTTCAATTTCATTTGTGTTTGCCAATTTATAAAACATTAAATTTGCTTTCTTCAACAACTTTCAAAGCTTTAGCTAACACTTTTTTACATAAGATTGTAACAATTTTAGACAATTTATTTATATGAGATAACCGATACAGGGGTAAATAAAATGAATATTGTACGTAGTTATATTACTTGTATTCTTGTTATTTAAGAAATGAATGTGTGATAACGTTAAAAACAAACAAAAACATTATATTATTAATTTTAATGTTATGAATCATTCTATATAGCTGGTATGATATACATATTTATATATATAATGTCATAGTTTTATGAGGTTTGAATTATGTTTTACACACTATTATTCAATATTGTTTAATGTCATATTAATAATACATTTTATATTTTTAATGATTTTATTATGTCGTCGAGTACCGTTTGTAGTGTACCTAATGCATTTGAGGTTTTTTTAATTAGTTATTTTTATTTTTTATTTATCGGAATTTACGTTAAAATTGTATGAATCTAATAGTTATTACTTAACTGTAAGTAATAGTTATCACTATTGGGTGACAAGTATTCTAAATTAAACTATATTGTTTACGTTCATCGTGTAAATTAGTGGACCTTGTGAGAACGTACATATCATAACAACTGTTAGCTCAGAGTATATTGTTTGTAATTTTGACGCTTTCTTTTATCGCGACGTTCCAAAAACGTAAGTGTATTATATATTTTGTTATACCTATTATTGTATTATTTGTATTTTAATATTACTATTATTAAGTATTATTAAGTATTATTATTATTATTATTATTAAATGTTATTATATCGTCGGCATTGGATCAAGGTCGTTTGTCTAACCCGCTTGTAATGACGTCATCGCCCGCGTACAAATTTTACGATATCTGCGAACGTAAAAGCGCGTACACACACACACACACACACACGTACCACCCTTGTCCCAGCGATCGCGGCAATAATAATAATAAAAAAAAAACCGTTGTCCGTATAGTAAAACGTGCGTATAAATAATATACTGTACGTCGGCGCTACGATATACAATAATAATAATATTATATTATTATAATAGTGCACACACATTATTTACTATTACCGTTGTAGTGATAAAGAGCACCCTCGGCCAGATCGCCGGCACCACCACCCCATTTCCATTCAATACGTCATATGTGTGTGTGTGTGTTTTTGGTGTGCGTAAGCGCGTGAGTGCGCGTGTGCGTAATATATGAATAATATCGTGTGGCCGCTCTATCCCCACCCGTGTGTTCGGCGAGTGAGTTGTGTGTGTGTGTGTGTGTGTGTGTGTGTGAGCTCCCGGGACGGTCGCGCCAGATTATCGATTTGCGAGTTCAGTGACAACGCGGACGCATACGCATCGAGACCCTTACGCCAGCGGGCGCGCTTCTCGTTCGAAAACTACGACACCCGAACTGCAGTGTGACGACTTCAATAGTAATATTATAGTGTTGTCATTGTCGTTATAATATTCACAGTTACACCGCCATCGGAGTGGTGGAGTTTTCACAAGTACGGCCGTCATTTTGATTAGAGACGTTTCGCACGAAATCGTTGTGCACCAAACCCATCATTGACACCCGTCATAATATTATTGTGTACACGTTCGTACCTACTTTATCTTGTGTGTTTCGATAAAACCTTTAAGTATATTGTGTTGATGCTAAATGTGCTATATAACAGTGTATCTGTGTATCGTTTCGTCGTCATTGTTTCACGCACAACTTACGACTAGTTTTATTGGTTACGTCGTTACATGTGTATAGGCTATAAGGCTATATACTATCAAGTAACAATGATTTTTCGTATTTTATGTGTATAATAATACGTCATATCCGTGCTTATTTAAGTCATAAAAGACGTTTGAATTTCGTTTTTCCTATATATTCACTCACCGAGCTTAAAAAATATTTTCAACAATAAACCTATGACGTTCAGCACAATCGTTCTCTATTAAAAATAAAAAACCCTAAATATTTTCGAATTACCTAACAATCGATAATTTCACTATAAATATTTGCAAATATTAATAAACATAGGTACACAACAAATCGGTACTGAATTACTAAACTATGAGTTTGTTTTTTTTAGAATGTTTGGTAAAAAAAGGCGGGACAACTGGAAAATCGTGTTACTACATGCTATCATATTTAGTCAAACGTTTGATTAGCTTTCCAAACGCTGTTTTGATCTGTTTTTTACATGATGTAAGATTATCCTAAGCACCGGAATCATGTCAGGTTAGTCTTACTATTTATAGCATTATTATTTATTAGTTAAATGTCTATACAGTTTATTACGCAATTAACGGCATGTATTTTAATTGTAACTATACTATACTATACTCGATTTACATCCACTTAACCACCGTCAAACCGATAATAATCTAAAATATTTCGTTTTATAAGTGGTTATTTATATATGTAGAATTAATATACTTACCTACATGTAATATAAGAATTATATACTTGGATTCTCAATTTTATTTTTTTATTGTTTTAGAGTACATAGGGTTTGGTAGTTTACCGGACATAGTACACAGGAAAACTGTCAAAAAGGGATTTGAGTTTACTCTGATGGTAGTCGGTGAATCTGGTCTAGGAAAATCAACACTGATAAATACATTATTCCTGAGTGATTTGTACAAGGAACGAAATGAATCTAGTTATGGTATACCAATTGCAAATGTCTACACTTATTAGTTATTAGAATATAACTCATATTTTAACAATTTTAGAACCTCCACAGACCGCACAAATTGAAAAGAAAACGTTGTGCATCGAGGAACAAGGAGTAAAGTTGAGATTAACCGTTGTCGACACACCTGGTAACTTTTTTGTTTCAACTTTGAGATAGAAAAACAACTGCTATTTTTTTATTTCAGGTTTTGGTTCGTCTTTAAGCAGTAGCGATTGCATTCGGTCATGCTGCGAGTATGTGGACGAACAATTTCGTGCATATTTCGCTGAAGAAAGTGGTATTATCAGAAAGAACATAGTCGACAATCGTGTACACTGTTGTCTTTATTTTATACCTAGTCATTGTCACAGGTATATTTAATGTGAAGTTGTTTTTTAATATTTAATATGTGATATTATATTATATTATTTTTATTCAATTTTATCTTTAAGCCTAAGACCAATAGATGTAGAATTCATGCTCAACATTCACGAAAAAGTCAACGTCATACCAATCATAAGTAAAGCAGATATGTTAACTGAAAAAGAAAAAATACAAATAAAACAACGAATAAATGATTCTATCAAGTCCCACGAAATAAAGGTAAATTTATTATTAATTTAATTAAAAAAGATTTTTATTTATTGAGCAGATATACATTATATACTATATAGTATGTACATGTACATTATAAATGTGAAATTATTTATTTTTTTATGCCTAATGATTTAAAACTCATTAATGTTATAGTGGTCAGAAATGTACGTATATAATAGAAATATATACATATTTTAGATTCTTACGAATTTTTTTTTATAAATTGTATTAGTTTATTAATCGTTTTAAGCTTAATAATAAATTAAATATACTTAATTTACTGTAGTCGTACAACAAAGTCTAAATAACATAATATACCTATTATATTCAGTGAGAATAGGTGTTTTAAACTTATATCACGATTCAAATTTAATGTAGGTATCATATTTAGATATACTATATGAATTTATATTATTAAAACTATACGCTGTATAACATATAGATAATAATTTATTTTAAAATAATAATTGTTCACCCATGACAAACGTAGAATTTAAATGACGAATATCGATAGCTGCAGCCTACAGATATGACTGTATAGTGTATAATACTATATCGAACGTTAGATAATTACCTATTATTCAATAACAAATTAAAATCTGTGACATTGAATTATATTACCAAAATTAACTAATATGATTCAGATTTATCAACTACCAGATTGCGATAGTGACGAAGATGAAGACTTCAAACAGCAGGATAAAGAGTTGAAAGCATGCTTACCGTTTGCTGTAGTTGGAAGTAATACGGTTTTGGAAGTTAACGGGAAAAAAATACGAGGAAGGCAATATGATTGGGGCATAGTAGAAGGTAGAAAAGTTTGGATACTTAATAAATTGTTTATATATTTATCTATACATTATTTTTAGAATAGTTAACACAGAGAAAATATATAAATATAGTTGATAACACGCGAGTGTGTACATAAATTATTATAATGTTCATTAAGCATAATGAGTATTTATAATATTGTGCTATATTTTCAGTGGATAACCCAGCCCATAGCGATTTCACTAAACTTCGAAATATGCTAATATCCACACACATGCCCGATTTAAAAGAAGTCACTGAGGATGTTCATTATGAAAATTTCCGCACACAATTGATTTCAAAAATATCACAACAAGCATTTAAAGACAGAGGGTAAATATCATAAAAAAAACATAAAATATTAGTAATATAATAAATGAATACCTATTGTCGGTTTTGTGTAGAAAACTAAAAAGAGATTCAATACCAAAACTGCTACCAGCACTCGATGAAACGGATATTTTATTAATTCAAAAAGAAGAAGAAGTAAGTAATAGTATTCATATTTACATTTTTGACCGGTATGTGAATAATATAGACCACCAGTTACATTATTTATTTTATCAATGACAATATTTTATTTATTTTATTTTATAATTATTTAAAATATTGTCAATTATTATTCTTATAACAGTTAGATAATATAATTTGGTTTATTGTTAAACGTAATATTATTATTATTAATTTACAATTTAGATCCGCCGCATGCAAGATATCCTCGTACAGATGCAAGATAAACTAAAGACCAACAACGAAAAAAGCAATCATAACTTATACTTAGCAGCTCAAAAATCACTGGAAAACGAAAACAAAAAAATTGAAAACGTTATCAACGTTTAATCTAAAATAATAAAATATTATAGTAAGATTTAATATTGTTTACAATTATATAGTAAAGTCTTGTATATTATAGGACATGTTGTATTAATTTGGTGTTCAACTTGAAAAAGTATTTCTATTTCTATTTTACATTTTTTTATAATATTATAATATTATTTGGTTTATTGACTTTGAATTCGTTGTCGTTTTATATAATATAGCCGTGTAAAAGAATACACTATTATTATTGTATTATAACATTATATTATTTTTGTTTAAAACTTCTACTATAATTAATTATAGTAGACATGGTAAACAATTTACATAGGGACTAAAACAGTAGGTACTTCGTGGTTTAACTTTTAAGATTGTTTAGAAATGTATATATTATCATCACAAAATAAACTCTTGATCGGTTAAGATTGAATTATTATTAATTTCAATGTTTACATGATGTGAACATCAGTCGTATAAACAAAATAAATTAATAAATAACAAACCCGAATTTTACAGTTTCTAGTATTTTATAAACATGTCATTTTTTTTTTAACTAATAACAAATTTAAATATTCAGATTTCCGATATACACTATTTACTATACTTATACTATATCAATATCAAATCAAACTATAAACTCAAATAAATAAATATAAATGTGTTAGTTATTCTTTTTGAAAAAAAATTGTATTTTTTAGCACTTGTGTTGTAGGTAGGTGTATGATAATATTTTTTATGTTCCTCCGTTTCATACAATTTTACGTAATTTAGCAGTCAGAGTGGAACATGACTCAACTAATGTGTTATAGCTGTAAATATATTAATATTATATTATTATTTTGTGAAAATATAAAAACCGGGCACGGGTTTCTGTAATTTATTTTCTCCCGACAAACTAGATAGATAAATACAACATCACAATATACTATGTAGTCTATTTATAATATGTCAATACGTATATTAAATAGGTACCTAGAGATATTGTCCAATAAACACAATGTACGAAAAACTAGATGGACGTACAAACACAGGTGTACTTGTAAATATATATTATATTATATATTATAATACCTATATAGGTATATAATCTTATATTCTTATATGCCTATAAATATGGTGGCCTTTAAGCTGTCATAGCGCCACACGCTATTATTATTATAAATATGTGTGTCACATGTACAATATTAATTTTAATAATTATTACGAGTGATGATAAATGTTAATAGTTGACAATAATTCATTATCGTGGAGTGCTGAGTGGAAAAAAAACAGACACATAAACACACGTATGTAATCGTGTGTCATATTATAATTTATAAGTATATATACTAATTTACTAATATAATATAAACGACTAATATTATATTAGCTTTATGTTATATACTATATATTTACTCTTTAGTATACACTGTTACACCATTACATTATGACAGTACCTATAGTAGCAATAGTTTTAAGGTTAAAAAAACCTTTTTATATTATCTGTAATGTTTATGGAGAATTTTTCACAAAACGGTAGATGTATCACTAAGAAGTGCAATGATACAATGATTGATTTTTTTTTTTTCGTATGGTATAAAGCCATAAAGGATATCCTGCATGCACTGTTTCTATTTACTCCTTATTAATACCGTCGTAAGAGTTATTTTTCACTTTATACTTTATAGTATATACACGTTGTGTAATGTATAGAATTTATGGTTTTACTCTTGCAACTATATGTAGGATAAATATCTGTTATTGGCGAAAAATAGAGGGAAAATATAAAAATGAAAATCTAGTAATTACAATCAAAATTGTATTAGGGTAATACGATCGGTACTGTATACACTATACACCAGTCGATTACTCTAAATTTGTAATGATACTCACGTGAAATGTTAAAATATAGATAACATTCTAGCATCAATATAAATGCATACAACTATTAACTAATCATTAATATTTAATTGTATTATTAATTTTTAATTGTTCTGTTTCATGTTACAATCAGTATCAACTAATGACAACTATCAATATATTTTAAAGATTGCAGAAGTTCAAATATATAAATATATATACGAATTATCACTTATATTGTCAAAATAAAATAATAAGCAAGATATACCTAATATATGACTATATTGTATTCTATGTTGTTGTACTCAACTAAAAATAACGTTAGTTTATTATAATTATTGAAAATTAAAAGGTATTTAAATCTACGTATAGGTAAAACAAAAGCGTGTATAAAATGATAACATTTAACCATCTGTAGTTTGTACCTATATAATAATGTTTAAAGTGTTATTAACATTTTGTACTTTTGTAGACATGATAAAGTAAACACCGCACACCAGTTTTGTACGCGTTCAATATAAATGGTAAACAATAAGACGATTCGTCATCAATCATGGTTGCAAGTAATAAAAATCGTACGATATGAGTTCACTGCTCATACTCGTATTATTCGTATTGTCCTCCTCATAAACTTTTAAATTTAACATATACAGACTAGTAGACCAGTAGACCACCCATTTTGCCTTCACTTTTATATCTGTTGAAATAAACATTGCTTTCGTTTGAGTTATATACATGGTATGATGTTCAAAACCGACAAAACCGTAATTTTCAAATGTCCTTTATCGAAATACATAAAACACGATAGGTAGATAGATATAATAGGCAATAACATTATAAAACAATTGTTTAACTACAATTCTTATATTAAGGTTTAAGCATAGAAGTTTTCATATAGTTGACAACAATAATTATAAATTTAAATTTTTTTACATTGCAATATAAAATAATAAAATAAAAATGAATATCATTGATTTTCTTATCTTACAATATTGTGTATGCTTTGTATTATTTGTAGTTTATTGTACTATTGGTTAAGTATTGTAATAAATATTCATAAATACATATATTATGTTATTAGTTATTACGTCTTATTACTATATGTTTTATTTATAATATTATAATATGATCCAAATGGTTATATTAAAAATTGTAATAATATTTCTCTAAAAATTCTTCCATTATTATTAAATTATGAGTTATCTTGAAAATTAGGTATGTAGAATGGAATACGATTTTTACATAAACATTATATTAAAAAAAGCGGGTAAGTGAGTATCGCTCTGCTGTACATTAGGGGGTGGGATGGACCTCGGACTAGGGAAGGTTAAATTTGAATGCAATGATAGGTATCATTGTATACGAAAAACGATTCTGAACGGAGATGACAAATCATCTAGGATATATAATACTTAAATATTGTAATATATTCTACTTTGAAACTAATTCAAACATTTAAGTAAAAGTTTCAAGATCTTACGTTTAGTAATTTTTTAAAAATAACAAAAATCGAAAATTATTTATTAGTAAAAAGTTATTTTACACGTGTATTTTTAATTTCAAATTAAAATTAAAACTTTAAACACTCGTAAAATTTTTTAAATTGAACAATCCTCAAACTTTTTTATAATTATTCTAAGCTTAACTTATGGCCAGCATAGTATTAAATTTTCAATTCTTAGCTTTTGATAGAAAAATATTTATAAATTTTTAACTACCAAATAGTGAAAAATATTCATGATTTTGACGAATTTTTGTCAATATTTGAACTTCAAATGCTAATAAAAAAAAATTGTGCCTATGTATTTTTATAATTTTTGAATGAGAGTTAGAACAAGTTATGTGGACCCTTCAATTAAATTTTCAAGTAATTTGTCCCAGCTTAATTTTTTTTATCAACATTTATAAAAAAAAAATAAAAAAAAATTGAAAATTTCAATTGTCTATAAATAGCTCAAAAAAAGTCAAAATGTTTTGAAAATCAAATCACGTAAATAAAATGGCAATCTAAATAACTGGTAAAATTTTCAAGTATTTACGACTTATACTATTTGAATAACAACAAATATCAAAAATCGTTTGAGGCTAAACCGTTATTTAACGCGGTTTTGTAAAAATTTAAATTTCAAACACTCATAAAAAATTTTTGTCTGAATCCGGTCGAGTTTTTATTTTAGATAATTGAAGTAAAATGTATGGAGAACCTTGTATAAAATTTTCAAAACTTAGTTATAAAAGAATAAAATTTTACGATTTTTCAACCACAAAATTACTTGCCAATTTTCGCAATTTTGACACATTTCATATAAATTCGAACTTTAAGCACTTATAAAAAAAAATTGTGACTAACGATTTTGGATTTTTTTTTATCACTTTAAGAACAACTTATAAGAATCCTTGTATTAAATTTTCAAGATTTTCTGGCCGGCCAAAAAATTTTGATCGTTATTTTAAAAAAAAATAATAAAAAAAATTAAAAATTTCAATTGTCTATAAATTGCTCAAAAAAAGTCAAAATACTTTGAAAATTTAACAGTGTATAGAGAACACTAACATAAACATTTGGTGAAAATTTCAAGTATTTACATCGATTAGTTTTTGAGTTTTACCAAAATAAAAAATTCGATTTTGTCGAAAATTGATTTTGCGTAAAAATTCCCGTTTTTCTGTCATTTTTTTTTTGTTTTTCTCGATTTTTTTGAAAACTGTTGGAAAATGTTTACTTTTCACCTCTATAATGTACCAAGGATATCCACTTTGCCATCGGAAACCACTCCCAAAGTTTGAACACACATCATTGTAAAATCAATATTTCCATTATTTCAGGAGTTATTGCAATGAGTAAATCCTCACAGGGCACTGTATATAAATAGATTAAATTTAATTGTTTTTGTCGTCACTCGTCACCATATCCTATAGATATAGGTACACACTATATCGTTAAATTACAAGTTCCAAAACGAAAACCTACTATTGACTTTGTTCTTTGTAATCGCGTTATGTTTTTATTAAAAATATGTTATAAGATATCGGTACTAAAATTGAATACTTTTTTACGATCAGAGGTGTACCTATAAGATTTATTTTATTATAATATTATAATACTATGTTTAATTTAAAATGTTTGTTTTATTTTTGTTAATAATATTTTGATAAATATTATTTTGTGTAAACTTATTATATAACTTTTAACTTGAACAAAGTTAATTTTTGACTTATTTTATGCAAATCAATAGTGAAAGCGAAAAATTAATGTGAAATGCATTTTTTGTGTACGGCACACAAATATTCTACACATTTTTAAATTCCCCGCCATGTCGTTGACATTCCCGCTAACTGAAATTACTGAATGCGTTGGTACCTCTGTACTCCGTGGAAGATACGGCGGTGGCGGGCCGGTCGGACGATCGGATTGGCAAGCGGGCGACGGTGGCGTGCGTCATCGGTTTTGGTAACCACTGATTCTGATTTGCGGTATTCGACTTGTTATGCGCGACGAACGGTCACGCCACGTTTTTTCGTCCCTTCGCCTGTTTTGTTCGGCGAATTTCTCTTTCAGGTTCTGTGCGCCTGTGTCATTTGACGTGCCGAAATCATGTCTAGATACAGTCAAAGACCCGAGAACGCGTTAAAACGCGCCAATGGTAAGTAAATAACGATTATATTTGTGGAAACAACGAAGACAGTTGCCGAGTTGAACACTGCTTAAAACCGCCCCAGTGACTAATGTACCGGTATTATGTGATTTTTCAGAATTCTTGGAGGTCGGAAGGCCCGGCAGGGCCCTCGACACCCTGTACGAGGTGTTCAGGAACAAAAAATGGGCATATAACTGGAGTGAGAGCGTCCTGGAACCGATCATGTTCAAGTATCTGGAGCTGTGCGTCGACCTTAAGAAGTCGCATATCGCTAAAGAGGGATTGTTTCAGTACAGAAACATGTTTCAGTCTGTAAGTAACAGTTTTATTATGATAGATAGATAGATACCCAATATTATTGATAACACGGCTGTTTGTTGGTGTTCAGGTCAATGTCGGATCTTTGGAGAATGTCATACGCGGCTACTTAAGAAGTGCCGAAGAGCGAACAGAGGCTGCCAGAGAACAGTCTCAACAAGCTGTTGTTGATATTGATGACTTGGATAATTTGGCTACTCCAGAAAGTATACTTTTAAGGTAACTTTTTTTTTCAAATTTCACATATTTGTATATGTAGATGTAATAATAATAAGTATATTATGTTATATTGTTTATTTATTTGCTCATGTACAATTTAGTGCTGTTAGCGGAGAAGATGCACAAGACCGTAGTGACAGAACAATATTAACACCATGGGTTAAATTTTTATGGGAGTCCTACTGTCAGTGTTTGGAACTTTTGAGAACTAATGCCCATGTAGAAACTTTGTATCATGACATAGCTAAAATGGTATAAAATAATATTATATATTTATAAAATATTATTTATATTTATATATATTACCTGTATTTTCATTATTTTATTTTATAGGCTTATCAATTTTGTTTAAAATACAATCGTAAAACAGAATTCAGAAAATTATGTGATAAATTACGGAAACATCTTGAAGATATTGCTAAATTACCTCCACAAACTGTTAATGTTAGCCTTTCAAACCCGGAAACACAACAATATAATTTAGAAACTCGTTTATGTCAATTAGAT
Organism: Schizaphis graminum; assembly: GCA_020882235.1. Taxonomy (NCBI): domain Eukaryota; kingdom Metazoa; phylum Arthropoda; class Insecta; order Hemiptera; family Aphididae; genus Schizaphis; species Schizaphis graminum. Next base: position 95,193,324 of record CM037032.1, read on the forward strand.
TATGCTATTCAGATGGAATTGTGGCAGGTGAGCTATAAATACATTTTTTAATGTTTAGTTCTTTTTAATAAATGAATAATTCTTAAATTACAGGAAGCATATAAAGCAACTGAAGATATCCATAATTTAATGTCATTGGCCAAGAAGTCTCCTGTTCCAAAAACTATGGCTAATTATTACCAAAAATTAGCTATGGTTTTCTGGAAAGCTGGTTATAATTTATTCCATGCTGCAGCTCTTTTAAAGCTTTTCCAACTCAGTAAAGAAATGAAGAAAAATATTACTGCTGAAGAACTTCAAAAGTAAGTTTTTACATTTTTCATGGAGAGAATTCATATTATAATTAGTGAATTAATATTCAAGAGCAATATTTCTGTTATTATTTTTTTTTGTTTCATTGTCTTTTAAAACATTTGGTATCTACATGCATCCAAAAATTTAAAAGGGCTGCTAATTGAATTTATTCACAATATGTAACTTATGGAACACTTAAAACACATTGATTTAACTTAGCTAAGTAAAGTTTTTTTTTTTATTAACTTACAGCATTTGTTGTTATTTTTTTATTATGCATTTTGCTATTATTATGAAAGATATTTTTATGTTTAGACATTTTCAAATCAGAACTGGCCATTATGTTACTTTAAAAATACGAATGTTTTATATCGTTGTTTTTATTATTTTTGAAGTTACCATAATAGTTACTATTAATTTTAAATTAATAAAATAAATAAGTATAGCAGACATCAAGTACTTATTAATTTTATGATATTATAATTTATTTTCTTTAACTCAATAATTTTCCTACATTTTACTATGTAATAAAAATGCAAAATTAAGTGGTCGATTATATATTGTTTTATTATATAAAAAAAAAAAATAATAATTAAGAATACATTAGACATAATATTAATTTACAAATATATAATAACAGTTTTGGTCAGATTTGTGCAATTTAGATAATTAGCAATCAAATATAACATAAATATGACTGCAATAACATTTATTTTGGTCATTAATCATTACTCATTAATATTGTTATTATTTTTGTCTAGAATGGCTTCTCGAGTTTTGTTGGCTACTTTAGCTGTACCATTACCATCTGCTCATCCTGAATTTGATCGCTTTATTGAAACTGATAAAAGCCCTTATGAAAAAGCACAAAAACTTGCTGTTCTTCTAAGTCTTCCTGCCCCACCTACAAGAATTTCTCTTATGAAAGAAGTTGTAAGAAACAATTTAATTTAATTTTGATAAAATATACTGTTTTTAAACTTTGGTGATTATTTTATAGGTTCGTCATAATGTAGTTGCTCTAGCATCTGAGGATTTGCGTAATCTTTACATGTGGTTAGAAGTAGATTTTCAACCTTTAGAACTATGCAAACGTGTTGAAACTGTAACTGATCCACTTATTGGTAGTGGTAGTGAATTGGAAGGATATGTTGCTCCTGTACGTGAAGTAACATTGGCTCGATTAATTCGACAACTTTCTCAAATTTATGATACACTAGAATATAAACGGCTCTTAGAATTGGCATCCTACTGTAAGCCTTTCCATATGGAACGTGTATTAGTTGATTTGGTTCGTCATAATGATATGCAGGTAATTTATTTGATGTGTAAAAACAAAAATTTAATTTGTTACTTTTATTTTTAATATTCTAAAATTATTTTGGATTTTTTTAGTTTTGTGCAGTTACTTAATATTTTTAAGAATTTATAAATTATTTATTATTTACTTTTAACACTTATTGATTATTACCTAAAGTATGTTTAAATATTTTATAAATTTTTAAAAGTATTGAAAAAATATTAAGTAAATGCACAAAACTAAGAAATATTTAAATTTAAATTAATTTTTTTTTTTTACTTCCAAGCTTTTATTTTTTTGGTTAAAGACAATCTATAAAATAAAATCTGACTTTAAATGTTGTTACCCGAACAACACAAAATGATTTCTGTATTTTAAAATTGTAGATTCGTATTGATCATGGAAAAGGATGCATTCAATTTGGAATGGACTTGTCTGAATCACAACGGGAAGACAAACCAGAAGGACCAACTCTGCAAACAATGCCTAGTGAACAAATTCGTACATATTTAATTAATACTTTTAAAGTATTATCTAAATCTGCTAGTATTATAAATCCAGAAGCTAACAAGGTAAATAAAAAATTATTTGAACTTTGCTGTACTATAAAAACAGTTTTATTTAACTTTCGATCATACTATATAATTATAAAATTTAATATGTTTCATTTAAAATAAACATTTAAATTAAATTAAGTTAAATATTCAAAACAAATGTCCATTAAATAAATTAATAAAAAGTCAATTTAGACTTATTTAACAACAAATTACTTGTAAAATAATAATTACTTATCTACACATTTAAATGCTATTGGTGTAGTAAACAAGAAAACAAGTTGAATTAAACCACCAATTAAATTAAAATGATCTTTAAATGACATTAAGGTCATATAAGTGTCACAAAAAAAAATGTAGTTTAGATTTTTTAATACAAATATAACTATAATAGATTAATATGATAATATATATATTAAAAAAAAATAATAAAAACATTTTTTTTTTTTTTTTTGTCTTAATGATGAATAATAAATCTTTGCGGATATCGGAATGATTTCCATGATAATACATTTATTCTGATGACATTTGTGTTATGTACCAATATTATTTGTATAAGGAATTATATATTTCAAATTTGTTAATTATGATGAATTTAATTACTGTTGCGGATACATGATTCTCATGATTTTAATATGTGATTCTGAATTAATAAAATTTTATTTTTTTTTGTGTTAATGATGAATAATAAATCTTTGCGGATATCGGAATGATTTCATTGATTATACATTTATTCTGATGACATTTGTTATTTACCAATATTATTTGTATAAGGGATTATATATTTCAAATTTGTTAATTATGATGAATTTAATTACTGTTGCGGATATATGATTCTCATGATTTTAATAGGTAATTCTGAATTAATAAAAATTTTTTTTTGTCTTAATGATGAATAATAAATCTTTGCGGATATCGGAATGATTTCATTGATTATACATTTATTCTGATGACATTTGTTATTTACCAATATTATTTGTATAAGGGATTATATATTTCAAATTTGTTAATTATGATGAATTTAATTACTGTTGCGGATACATGATTCTCATGATTTTAATAGGTAATTCTGAAATAATGGAAATTTTTTTTTTTTTTGTTAATGATGAATAATGAATCTTTGCGGATATCGGAATGATTTCATTGATTAGACATTTATTCTGATGACATTTTTTATTTACCAATATTATTTGTATAAGGGATTATATATTTCAAATTTGTTAATTATTATGAATTTAATTACTGTTGCGGATACATGATTCTCATGATTTTTATAGGTAATTCTAAATTAATGGAAACTATTTTTTTTTGTGTTAATGATGAATAATAAATCTTTGCGGATATCGGAATGATTTCATTGATTATACATTTATTCTGATGACATTTCTTATTTACCAATATTATTTGTATAAGGGATTATATATTTCAAATTTGTTAATTATGATGAATTTAATTACTGTTGCGGATACATGATTTTCATGATTTTAATAGGTAATTCTGAATTAATGTAAACTATTTTTTTTTGTGTTAATGATGAATAATAAATCTTTGCGGATATCGGAATGATTTCCATGATAATACATTTATTCTGATGACATTTGTTATGTACCAATATTATTTGTATAAAGGATTATATATTATAAATTTGTTGATTATGATAAATTTAATTACTATTGCGGATACATGATTCTCATGATTTTATTAGGTAATTCTGAATTAATTTGCATTTTTCCACATTTTTTTTCAAATGAGTAAATCTTTGCAGATATTGTAAGGATTATACCAATGAATATCCATTTATTTTGATATTTTTAATTGTATATAAATATTAATTCATAAAAAATAAAAGAATTACTCTGCTATCTAATAGTTTTGCATTTTTTGCTTATCAAATTGGTCACTTAAGTAAATCTGTTAAATGTGAGTTTATTAATAAACTATTGTATATTTTATTCTGATCAAGATTCTGATTTTTGACGCTTTTTGTTAGCATCTACATCTTAATCTATACATACATTTTTAATATTTATGTGGTTTAACTTTTAGAAAACAATTTTTTAAATTATTTAGCATAAACTAGACTCAATTGCTTACTGTAAATGAAATTATATATCCTAGTTTGGTTCTTTTTTTGTGCCAATATTTGTAGATTATTGTAAGACCAATACATCAATCATTACTCGGAACCTAAAATTAAATAGTATATATTTAATTAATATGATGAATATTATTACTTTTGCGGATACATAATATCCTATGATTTTAATATGGTTATTCTAAATTAATTGGTACTTTATGTGTGTTTTTGTCTTAATGATGAATAATAAATCTTTGCGGATATCGGAATGATTCATGATTATACTTTTATTCTGATGACATAAATTGAAAAAAAATAATGTCAAATGGCAGTGTTTTAATGAATTGTGAATTTCTTTATTGAAGATTTATTGATCTTTTTAATTGTTAAATTTATATTTAGGATGAATGCAAACAAATTCACCAATCTCTTATTAGACATCATCATGAAACCAAAGATAAAGAACATCAAAGGATATTGGCCCGCCACAAAATAATTGAAGATCGTAAAGAATACTTAGAAAGATTGAATACTGTTCGAGTAAGTATACATTTTTAATTAATTTATAAATACAATTCAGTTAGTCTAATATATTATGTAATATTTCATTCATCGTTAAATTTTATAATAATGTATATTGTATCATTTTTTAATATAGGAAGAAGAAGAGGCTCGTCGAGCTGATGAAATTGCTAAGGCTGCTGCTGCAGCTGAAGCAAGACGATTAGATGCTGAACGTGAAGAAAGAGAAAAAAGACGCCAAGAATCTGAATTACAAGCTATTAAAGATAGGAATTTCAAAGAAAAAATGCAACAAATATCTCTAACAGCTCATGGTCAAAAAGTTTTAAAAAAACTGAATGAAGATGTTAGTTTATTTTATAAAAAAAACCTTAATTTTTCATAGGTTTCAATTGAGGTTTATATATCTTATATTGACCAATCTTTAATGTTTATTATTCAGGATAATTGATTATTTTATAAAAAATTTCTCGGTCAATGTTATATTTATTTTTCAAAAGAATTTATAGATCTATGGTTTTAATATCTTTATATTTCTAAATTTAAGTGGGCATTTTATAATTAAATTTTCTTAATGATTTTTCATTGAATAGATATTGCAACCTCTTGATTTAACAATATTTGTTGTAAAATACTAAGTAATTTTAAGACTGTTATTAATGAAAAATAAATTTTAATTAGGCTCTTAAAAACATGGATGCCGATGAAATTGCTGCTAAAGAAGCTGAAGAATTGGCAAAGGAAAGAGCAGAATTGGTACAAAAATTGAAAAATCGTAGAAAACAAATGGATTATTTTGAAAGAGCAAAAAGAATAGAAGAAATCCCCTTATTAGAACAAGCATGGAAAGAAAAACAAATTCATGACAAAAAGTTCTGGGAACTTCAAGAAGCTGAACGTATTCAGTTAGCCAATCAGGAACGGAAACTGGCTGAACAAAACCGAGAAAGATTGGCTAGAATGAAGCCAGACATGGACATATTCCTAGGAGAAATGAAGGAACGTCGCACAGCTGAGTTCCAAGTATGAATTATTATAAATTTAAACTTCATGTTGTAAATTATTATTATATATTTATATTTTGTTAAGGCTAAATTGGTGGTGTTTGAAGAAGAGTTAATTAATATTCGTAAAGAAAGGTTGGCAATAAGGAAAGAAGAAAGGAGAATAGCATTGATCAAACAACGTGAAGAGGAGAAGAGACGTAAAGAAGAAGAAGAATGGTTGCGTAAGGAAGAAGAAAGAAAGAAAAAAGAAGAAGAAGAAAAGAAGAAGAAAGAAGAAGAAGAGCGTTTGGCTAATTTGTAAGTATTAACCATCTACATTTATAGAAACCTGATAAAAAATGTATAATGATTAGTGGCCAAATTTAAAAACCATTAATACTATCAACTAATTCTTTTTTATATTCTAAAATGAATTTTTAACGCAATAATGTACTAAAAATATGAACATATTTTTTTAGTCTTGCAATATTAAACGTTAAAGGACGTCACAACACTAAAAACAAGTTTGCTTAGATTTAAAATATGTCATTATTTAAGAGATATGGTGTGGGTCTCACATTAATTAAACACTAATTATTCAATGAGATACAGGCGTTTAATAATAAACGTGTGACGTCACAGAGCCGAGGCCGAAACAGTGGCGCATGTTTTACGTGCAAAAGTGTGTAGATTAATACAACAATTTCAATTGTTAAATATAATATTTTTAAATTTTTTTTATGTATCCTTGAGTTTTTTTGAACTTATGACACTGGTGTGATTATAATTTTGATATACTTTCTATTTTTTTTTATAGAAGATAAAACTAATAGAGTCAATTTCGTATAATTTGGTTTGTGCGGCAATACAATGTGAGTCGCGAACTCGATAATTTTATTAAATTTTAATTTATTATATGTATGTAACAACAAGATATATTCAATTTTAAATCATACCATCGTCTTCAGCACATAAATATACTTAGGATTACGAAAAACAAATTCTGAAATACTATTTTAAGTTATTAAAATCATTGTGTAAATCAAACTACTTGTACACATAAAACATAGGTGTCTGCTCTATGATGTCACGCTGCTATTCATCAACTCTTATTATCTCGTTGAATAATCATTTTTTTAACTTCGCATCTTTACCAAAATGATTTTCATTGTATTAACTACAATAATACACCAATGAACTTAAAATTAAAAAAAAAATGTAGTGTTGTTATGTCCTGTGCTTTAAACAAAACAATGTTTTAACTTTTGGTACTTTTATTACTTCTTTTTTTAAACATTAACTTATTTGATCATTCAAAAACATAATGTCAAACTTTTAGATATGAATACATAATTAACAAACTATGTATAATATCCAACTAACTATTTAATTGAAAAAAAAAATGAAAAAATTTAAAAATCCAAAATCAAAGTTTTACCTTTGAAGTATTTATTATATGAAACAAATTATGTATTTAAAATGCATTGTTCTAGAGAATCAAAAATTAAAGCACTGTATTTATCTAGTATATGATAAAAACATATGAACGCCTGCACATGATTAAATAATAATTAATGAAAAAAAAAAATTATCGTGTATGCTAATATTTTTTTCTCCATCAGGGCCCGTCAAGAACAACTTGAACGACAAGCTGAAATTCAACGTAAAAAAGAAGAAGAAGTACAACGCAAATTGGAAGAGAAAAATAAAAGCCTTTCTTCATCAAATTCAACATCATCTTCTTGGAGAAATGTGGACAAAAACAAAGATGATCAAAAATTATTTGGCCCTTCACGAGATAATAAGGATAGAAGAGATGGAGGATTTGTGCGAAATAGGGATGATGGTCCACCATCTGAACGTCGGTCCTTGTTTAGTAGAGGCAATGAAGAACGCAAGGGAGGAGTATTTAGTTCAAGAGACAATGACCGTGGTGGTTGGAATCGTGGTGGAGGTTCCAGTAGTGGCGGTGCTTTTGATAAAAATTTCAAAGATGGTCCAAGAGATGGAGTCCGCTCTGCTTTTGACAGGGACACACCTAGAAAGCGAGAAATACCTTCATCAAATGATCAAGTAAACTAATATTTTTTTAAATTCAGTATATTTATTAATTTATATTTTTTCTATGTTTATGAAATTAATATTAAATGTTTGATCATTGACAGGGTGGAGGAAGTTCATGGCGTACCAGTCGCACTCAAGACTCCGAGGATAAACGAAAGGCCAAGTGATTTTAAAATGACTGTTAATGAAATTATTCGTCTTCATTTTTTTTTTTTCTAAATCTGATATATTCATATTTATAATTATTTTCTTATTATTTAAATGTAGAACTTTTGAGCTATGGTCATGTTTTTTTTATCTTAACATTTACAAATAATTATATATATATATATTAAATATAATAATAATAAATTTGTTTATGTATGACATTCATATAGCTACATAAATAAACATAATATATTAGATTTAATTGTGTGTGACAATATCAATTGTATTGTATAATATATTGTGTTTATGTTACCTAGAGAATGTACAACTTTTAATGTTTGATTTAATGATTTTGAATCATCAAATTTACCTGTTGTACATGATAGGCAAATTGTTTTTTTATATTTGGCTACAGTCAAGTGTGGGGAGAATACAACCCACCATTTATTACTTTGGATACAAAAGATACCTTGTGACTTATATACTTGAGTCTCCACTATCTTTGATTTACTTTGGTATTCTCAGATGGAAATTTTTACAATATAAATATTCTGAATAAATTATTTTCTTTTATTTTTAAATCATATACAATAATTATCTTTTTAAAATTAACACAGATTTATTGTTAGCTTTCTTTTTATGCTTTAATTGCATTTGTTTAGTATTGTCAAAGGTAATTGTCACCGTTTGCCATTAACCTGATGTTAGTTGCGCTAGAGTTTGGAAATATAAAATAAATTCATTGATATTTTAAATAAGAACTAGCTTTGGCGGCAACCAGTTTACATTGGGCGGCGATCAGACACCTGTATGTCCTAATATATCTGTATGCCTGCGTGTTAAGCCACGCTTATGCATACAACATGTTCGCCAAAGCCTGTTCTTATTTGAACTAAAGTTAGTTCCTCGATATACCTATTAAGGAGTTAATTAAAGTTAAATAAATAAAAACAAAAATACATAATTTAAAATCATGATATTATGGATACTGTCAACTAATAAGTAACTTATATAATATATTTGTTTATTATTTACAAATTAACGAAATGATTATTAGCTTTTATGTATAAAGCTAATATTTTAATTGATCTATTTATTACTTAATTATTTTGGTTTTCTTATCCTATGTTTTTTTCTAAAATATCCTTAAATTGTTTATAAGTAAATAACATTTTGTAAATTATTTTATAATAGTTAACATATTTTTTTAATATAAACTACAAAGTGCAAATGTTTTATGACATTGATTTGTGTCAATAAAAAAAAATATATAAAATAACTTCTTTTATACTTGATAATTAGAATGCAGTCAAAAAGACTGAAGTGTGACTAAAAAACATATACTATATACTAGCACAACTAATGTCTGGTTAAAATATATTGAAGTGTTATTAATGTTGGTTTAAAAACAATGATTATCTTTAAAATTGTATGCCAAATTTTTAGACCTTTATATAATATAGTGATACAGTATTGTATAGAAGTCTGTGACTCGATTGTTGAAGTCCCCAACGCTTAGTTTTGTATATTTTATTATAATTTTGTAAAACAAATAAACTGCGTTATTCTTTAAACTAAAACTGTTAACTTTTTAAATTGCTACAGGCGGGCATACAGAATGTCAATTTGGTCAAAACTTCTTTCTTCTATACAAATCTTTTCATTGTTCTCAGCTTGTATTAAGTAATAACATTTAAGACAATTGTGAAATAAAATAAATTACATAATTATAGTATTTGAATGGTGTATCATGATCATAGATACAGTGAGGTGTGAATCATAGACTGTGAAACTAACATAATACTACTACGAGTATCTCTTGACTGTCTTTTGATGACAGTACATGGCAAGTGTGAAACAACGTTCCTTTATGGTTGGAGCTTGGAGATAAACTGAGAAATGGACTACACGACATGCACTGAATGGGATATAATATCATACAACTCCTTAGCCGTTTATAGGTAAGTAGGTAAGTATTTATAGTTAATGCGATGGAGAAAAAAATCAAATAAGCTTTTTAGAAAAAGGAAGCACAGATAATTACATTATTTATGCACGCATTCGTTGGCTATCTCTTTTTTACAATATTGGCATTTAGGGCTACTTATATAGACATATTAATCTGGTAAAGGGAGCCTGAATTTCATGTTATATTAGTAATATAAATGTATAAATATTATGAGTGGATGGAGGTGGGGGTATTTGTGTTTCGAAAATCGACAGAGTTGATGGAAACGGAACGGTTTGAACGAGTGGCGCAGTCTAGTAGATATTATAATTCGCGTTAAATGTAGAAAGTCTAACCGCTACTCGCCCTTGTTACGTTTGCCGTCGTGCTACTTTATATATAAACCCAGACGAACGACGCTCATCGTCAGAGGTGCTCGAGCGCGTGTTGTATCAAATTCGCCGTATGGTGAATACACACACGTCTTCATATGCGTTCCATCGCGCATTGATCACAACTGTAAACCTTGATTTCTAATTATCAATTTCGATTTAAATTACAAACACATAAAAAGCATCGTACAAACGGCTCAAAATTTCACCTCGCAATACATTTTTGAATTTTTTTTTCATCTACCTTTGAAAGTTTGAATTGATAGGTAACCAACGAGGCAACGATCTCGCGGACGTTTTGACATTATCAACGTGGTCGCACACGTATAAAACTTAAAATATAATAATAATTATGATTTATGAACGGGGGTGGCTGTAATATATTATTTCCACGTTTGCATTTTTATAGAATAATTTTGAAATTGTTTTTAAATTATCATTACTATCATACTAATATCTTGTATAGAGTATATATAATAAGAAATCGTATGGAAAACATAATGTTATAATAGCAATACTGATCAGTGATAACCTATCAGTAACGTACTAACGTCATTATGATAAAATTTGAATAATATTCGTATCCTATACAGTTTAGGCTATACTAGTTATATATGAATTGATCACAAATTACATTAAGGTGCATTTGCCATTTCCGGAGGTATTTAGAACGATAAAATCCAATATTATTTTGATTTGACCAATATAATGGATGTTTTTTAGGCAAAATAAGTGAAATCAAAACTTTGCATTAATTCAAATTTTGAAAACCTACCATAGGTATGTAAAATATATCTATATAATGTTTGTAATATAGCTCGGTGGATTATCCTATTTACCTCTTGACGTAGATAGTCAAATGCTGTTTTGTTGATTAAAACTTTAAAAAGTTAAGTCGAATCGCGTGTTTGAATGTTAAGTAGTCGGTAATAAACGGAGAAAATCAATTTACACTCAACTAATTTTCATAGGCCGGATTGAGGATAATGTGAGCGCATATGTGAAATATATAATATATTATATGAGTAGGGCTAGGGTTTTTGTGCATTTGCATGATTTTTTTTCCTTAAATCCAAATTGATTGATTGTCAGATACTTATTTTCACAATTTGACTTATTGTCGATTAAATAGAACATTTTTTTTTTTTGTATTTTTAGAACATAGGTAATGCATTTATATACTTTTTTGAGAATCTTGTTAATTTTAAATGGTTCTAATTTAATGAACGTTTATAATTATTGCCAATTTATTGGGTTAGGTATTTGTCAAATTGTCATAAATATACAACCTATCTAAAATGGACTTTGTACTAAAGAAGAATAAGGGATTCAAAACACTTCTAAAAATGTGTAGCATTATAAACGATTAATCGATGAATATGAAATGGAAAAAAAATATGTTATTAATATTACTTTAAATTCGAGACAAATCGCATTATTTAAATACATGCTCCAACAACATCGTGTGATGTGGAAAAAGGTTTCAGCCAATATAAATCTATTCTTATACTCGATCTGATCACCAGTCGTTCATATTAGAAAATTTAAAAACATATAATAATAGCATATAATATCAATTACTAGGTAATAAGTAATAATATAAAATTATAAGCTAATATTTTAAAAAAAATTGTTTTTGCATATTTTACAATATTTTACTTAGTAAATTTAATCATGTGGCATTGTAGCATAAAATTAATGCGCATTTAAACATTCATTACAGAGTACAGACACACTATTATCATCGTACCTATATATAATAAATATACAGTAGCAACCGTTTATAATTGTAATATGTAAATCAATCATCGAATACTGCATACATTTCTAAAGGAATTTGCATCAAATTAAATCAGAGTTTGTGGGAGATGATTTTGATGTTATAATTATTGTTATATGAGTATATATATATATACATATATTGATTTTTATAATAATATACCTACTGTATATTGTGTACAGTATGTATTTAATATCTGAAAGGTAAAACTAAAATATACCTATTATTTAATGATATAATAGGTAGTACAAGAGTACAATCACGAAGACTCAAGGAGTCAATTGTTGGGAAATTTTGTAGCATGACATCACCTAAGATATACATATATTATATACAATTATAAAGTGGACGATTTAGTCATTACTTATAATTAGTATAAAACGCAATACAATATTAAAAAGCCACCGCAATTAAAACAATATTTTCTCTGCAGTGCCGCCACGTCGACGTGCTGATCAGCATGCAGTGTATAGCTATAATTATATATTATGTGATGGAGTCGGTTTGGTCCCGTGAAAAGAATTATTATTGTTTAGTTGCATACATCATTGTACACGAAAACGATAATAAAATGTAATATCACTAATGTCTTATTGTCAATAGTGAGTATATTTCATCATACATAATTGATATTTCCAGTGTTTGATTTGAAAAAAAACTAGAAGGGGGACTCAGTGGATGTTGGACGAACGAGCGTTCCACACAAAATTCAATATCACATTACCGTGCGGAACTGCGGAGCAAAATCTCCCACATCACCTTCAGCCACCCATAATCCCTAAAAATTATTAAATTTATTATACAAAAATATTTTAAAATAAAGAAACACTTATTTATTTTTTGCACATCATCCAATGACATTATAATTTATATTACGATTTATAAAGATATATATCTAACATGTTATTATAATAACTCATCAATACACCTACAAAGAACTTATCATGTATTATTACATAATATATACACCAATACACCCATGTACATGAATACAGTATTGTGCGACACAAACGTCGTCGAGAAACTTTTATGGTATACAGCACAATCCGTGGTTGATTCATATAAGTATGACTTAAAAGTTTAGCTACCGAGATCAACAAAAATAATATAAATATATAATGCAATTTATTGAATAAAAAAATAAAACAGTATTGTACATCGACAAATGGACTTCGAATCAAACGTATATTATAAACGTGTACATTTAGGCAATAACAATAGAATAAATATCACGTAGGTACATCGATCGGCGATCCTATGTGCGAAAATAAAAAGAACGAAGAAAATCGTCCCGGAGACTGTCGTCTGCGGTCGTATACTCGTTAGGTACCGCAATCGCAAACAGCAAAAAAATCGTATATATACGCACGGCTTTCAAAAGACGCAAACTACGCGAACACGAAAAGAACGGATTGGAAAAAACTCTGGATAAGTCTTAAAATCCCGTGAAAAGTTTGTACTTAATAAATAATTGTTTAATATTTTAACTTTAAATTTTTTGTCCGAGAGAGGCGGGATTTTTCCGTTCGGTGTGGGGGGAGCACGGATAAGGTTTTATAGATTCTTCTTTTCCTTTTTATTATTATCATTTTTATTATTCTGATCCCTAATCATATTAGTATTATTAATATTACTATTTTTATTATTATTATAATTATTTTATTCTTATAACAACTTTTATTTAAATTGTGCGTTTATCGGGGATTGCACTATTGGGGTTTCTACGGTTTCTTGTTATCTGTCACAGAACACGATAACGGTCTTGTGTAATCGCTAATGAACCGGGTATAAAAGGCCCTGCGAAACGACCAGCATTGACATTCACTGTCGGTCCTCCGTCGTAGCAAGACCCACCCGGGGCAGACTTGCGCGATTAGAGAAGGCATGTATATTTTTTTGATCTTTAACATATTATTATATTGCCTGCACATTACATTGCTTGTACTCGCGTTATTAAATAGTGATTTTATTCATACCTATTCGCAGCTCTAACATTTCCTTAGCTCAAGTTCTTATATGCACAAACAAAATTCGACTTTGGCCTTGTTCCGTGGCCTATAATATAAATATTAAATATTCGCGTTAATGCATATTTTATTTTTTCTGTTTCCGTGTTATGCGATAAACAGTCATTCGTAGGATACGTAATTCGTAAGTTTTCTAGTACCTATGTTTCCCAAACAGAAAGTATATTCGTAAAACCCCGTTTCCCTGTGCGTCGTCGTCGTCTTTATCGACATACGCAGAGCTACGGCGGGGTACGTTCCGCAGAAATGACGAATCGCGTGTACGTCGGATCTAGTGAGCAGATGGCAAAGTTCCGGTGACTCGTCAGAGTTCCACGTTACAGGTATATCGCTCTCGTTTGAGCTGCCCGTCTCGTGTGCCACTGTAATGATCTGACAACGCGTGCGATTCGATTCGGATCCGATTATTCGGTGGCTGTGATGTCGTTGAATGACTTACGAATCTGTTCGAAACATTGTACACATTACGAAAACGTTAATTTTTTTTTGGTAGTGTTTTTAAAATTGTAACGTATAATAATTGTCTATTATACAAGATCTTTTTTAGTAATACATTTATCCACGTTCATTTAGTTAAGTTTATTATTTTATCAACACCTATAGTTTTGAAATTTTTTTTTTTTTATAGATTTCCTTTAAAATATGAGTCATTAACTCAACTGTGGCCAATCGATGTTAAAAGTGAATTAGGGTAAAATTTGTTGATAAAACACTCATAGAATTGAAATCTTTTTCTTTTATATATTATTATAATTATAATAAAAGTGAAAAATAGTTGCGTTCACTGCAATATCTAGGATCGCAGCGGTTGCATAGAAAAAAGGTCTAGGTATGGTCGTCACAGTCTAACGATTGATTATGTATAAATAATATATATATTAATTACCCATTATTATTTACCAATTTTTTTTTCATAGTCTATACAAATATTATGGTTATTATACCTATAGGTATATTTTGCATCAGAAAAAACTAATGATTTACAAATTCACTACAGCAAATGTTGCGTTGCCAGAGTTCCGTTTCAAATGAATAGAAGCGGTATGCTAAAAAAAAAATAAAAAAGAAGGCGGACTCCGTGCCCACACGTCCACCCCCAATTCAAGCACTGGATATAGCTATTAAAGTAATTAATATATTATAAATCTATTACGGTAGGTCGATTTAATATTTACCAAAAACATGCATTTGTATTATTAAAATAGTACATAAGTATTTCTACTCATTATATTCATCTTATTATATTTGCTACATATTGTTATATTATTTTTATTAAGAGGACGCTATACCCGCATGTGTTGTCTGACTATCTCTGTCTTACTACTAACATACATAATAATAAATTTTCGTACAGCAGAATACATTTTGTGATGTTAGCTTTAATATTAGAGTAAATTTTACCTATTATCAAATTTAAAGGTAAGAATATTATCTAAACCATAATTAACTAACTAAGTTTGTCAGCAACTTTACCGATTCTAGTATTAATACGCGCAGCCAGTTTATTCCAATAGAATGTGACGTCAGCCGCCAAGGATTTTATTTTTGGCAGGATCGCGGGAGTCTGGAATATACTGAATACTGATAACAAATCCTTGGCGGATGACGGGATGACGTACCACGATGCGTATCATTTGATTGCAGACATTTCTAGTTAGTTAATCATGATCTAGAGTCTAGACAATGATATACGATTGTATTGATATTACTAGTGGCCCGTGAAACTCAGTGCAAGTGATGAGTACCCTAGGACGAAAACATGACTTGGGAGAAATTCTAGTAATCACAAATTTAGTTTGGTGATTATGTAGCTGATACCACTGATGACGATGTTGACAAAGTTGTTGTTATTACTGATTAGGTAGCTCGATACTTAGGCAGTGGAGGATCCAGGGGTTAGGTTAGTAAGACATCATTAGGTATACCATTCATTACCACACACAAACGTACACGCGTCGTAATAATTGTTTACTCTACAGATCGCTTAGATTTTTTTCTCCGATCAGGTAAAACTATAAAATGATTCAAATAAATCTAACGGCAAAACGTATTGCCCGAGTTTCCAAAACGATTCACCATCAAACGTCGGTTTTACAGACGCGTCGACTGCAGACCGCACACGTCGCGTGCCCGCGACTGCGGAAAACATCGACGGAGCCGGCTAAAAACGCCGGTAAAGAAGAAATTGACGGGGCTCAGGGACGAAGATTTTGAAAAAAAAGTCTATTTACGTGGCAGATTATTTTAAAGTAAGTTATGAACATTTTAAAGTTGCAATATTTTACATAGCTATAACTCACTTTAAAATAATATCATTAAAAGCATATGCCATTGTTTAGATAATATTCTTACTTTTACATTTGACAATAGGTAAATTTACCAATTTAATATTTCCAACATTAAAGCTAACATCACAAAATGTATTCTGCTGAACAAAATTTTGTTATGATGTACGTTAGTAAGACAGAGACAACACATGCGGGCAGGGCTGTAGCAAGGGTGAAGCGACTGAGGCATTTGCCTCCATGAAATGGGGGCGCTAAACTTTGATACATTTTGTAAATTAAAATATTATTCTACCAATATAGTATTTAAGGAGCATTTAAAAATATCTTACTTAAAAAAATATATTTAACTATTCAATTTCACCACTTGTAACTGTCGCTGGGAGCGCTGACTAGGTACCCGATGAGGGCTCAAATAACATATTAAAGTTTGTATGGCACATAATGCATTTTAGCATTTATTCTTACTTTAAGCTCACGTCTTCTGCAGTTTTATTCCCTGCTGTTTATATATTTTATTTTGTTTGAGTAACCCAGAGTTAGGTACATCCAGGCACAAAACACTTAAGAGCAATCTTGTATAAAGTATTCAAATACAGGTATTTGGAAACTAGTATTTAAATAAATTTTGAAGTATTTTTTAGGTATTCTCAATAAATTCTAGAAATATTTTTAACAAAATTGAAATACTTGTATTTAAATATTATAAAGAAATCAGTTTTATCAATTTCTTATAAAAATAAATACTTAGTAAAATATTAAAAAAAAAGTTCGGATAAAAATTTCGAAAAAATTGATTTTATAAAAGAACATATTTTAACTGTTTTGGGCCAATATTTTATTATATAATATTTTCATAAATAATTTGAGGTGAATTTAAATATACCATCCACTGTCAGTAAATCGGAAAAATTGAAACTTTATTAATAATTTGTCGGTGAACCAAAACGTCGAAAAACTAATTGTCGGCGAAATAGGAATATTTTAAAAATATTTTAAAACTGATATATTTGTCGGCGAATTGGGATTCGACAAATTGGGTTCCGGCGACGTGGGAAGTCACGAATATTTTATTAAAATATACAGTATTACTGTATTAGGTAGGTACGGTTTAGGTATGTAGATTTGTAAAAATTAAAAAATACAGGTACTGATAAAATATTGTAAATAAATATATTAATTTATAATTTGTAACATTTTAATTTATCATATTTTAATTATATAATTGATAAATTGATAAACTATACATTTAATTTAAAATTTACATAAATATTTTATACACGTCCAACACAAAAGTAATATGAAAAAGAAAATAATGACAATTAACATCATATGCAGCCAGAACAACCTGAAAATTTTAAACAATAATTAAATCGATGTACAAATGTGTATAATTTAAATATAGCAAAATGTTATTTTTGTGAAATTTTGCACTTTTTAATAATTAATTGATACCTACGCTACATAATTTAACCAAAAAGCGTTAATACGAGTATAAGCTTAAAAATATTCATGCCTTATTGATATTTAAACTATTAAATTATTTAAATTAAACTATTTAGGACTAATTATGAAAAATATATGAAAAATATATAGTGTATATTTTTGCATATTTACTATCAATATTTTCTGCCTGTAATAAATATATTATTTTTGATTATCTATAATCGAACAAGTTTAAAAGAAGAAAAAGTATTTTTGATATTTCATTTTAATACCTATATTTTAAGAGAAGAGTAAAATTTAGAACCCTGTATATGGCACCGCGTATATAGCTAGGTATCAAAATATGTAAGTATGATAAAAGTGTTAAATTTCAATGGTGTATAGTAGTGATATAAAACAATATTATACAGAAATGATATCAAGTATTCAAGTCACGCAAAAAATATAATTTTAAACAAGTTAAAACTTTTTGAACTATAAACATTTCAAAATGAAATCAATCATCTGGTAATTTATAATATTCTATAGGTTTTAGTTAAGCGTTTGATTATAAAAATAATAATTTAAATAGAAAATTCATATAACAAAGTGCTAAAATGTATGTATATAATTTACAATTTGAGTATTACTAAGTAGGTAGAGTAAGTAAACAAACATAATAAATTTGTTAATAAGCGTTTGGAGCTTTTGAACGATTTTGTTTTAAATTTAATACTTAGATACACCGTTGTTGGAACATATTATGTAATTTTAGTACATTTAGGTATCTATAACTATTTTATAAATGTCTATAAATTTTCATATAATAATATAATAAGTAAAATATATACTTTCGGTTTCTAGATTTCGCTTCGACTATGTTACTCAAGTCTTCGTGTAATATGTGTTTTCTAATCCCATAGTAATAGTTTGTTGTGTATTGTTTCCAGTTAAAATTTTTCATGCTGAACTCAAATGTATCGCGGTCTTCTTTACTTAGAGACGACAATAATTCGATGGTATTGCTGTTGTCAAATTTCCATTGTCTAGAAGTGAACATTTTTAATAAATCTATCATAGCTTCTGTCTTCGAATACATTTTCAGCATTCTGTTCAAAAAAAAAAAAAAAACATTTATAATGAGGTATAATAAAATTATAGATTTTTAAATTACTTATGCAATATAATGTATACGCGTTTGTAGTATTTCTGTTAACATGTTTATTATTTTGTGAAATTGGCGTTAAATCAGGAATATCAATTAATAAAACGTACACATGGCATATTGAATTTGCTAAGTGTTCCAAAATAATTCACCCGACTTAAAAATATTCATATTATTACATAATACTCGTAGTCAGTGTTGTGCATTATCTAGATAATTTTATCTAGATAATTTATCTAGATAAAATATAATTATCTTTTTATCTTATCTAGATAAAACATATTTTAAGTATCTTTTTATCTTATCTAGATAAAAAATAGGTTATCTTAAAATAATTATCTAGATAATTATTCATTAAATGATTTAGAAATTCAAATTTTTAAATCCCGAATATTCACTGCATTTCGTCATAATAATAATATTAAATATTACGATAATAACAGACTATAGACAGTGGTGTACCTGAGTACGAATATTGGCCCGATACATTTAATCTTAATGTTTAAAAAAGCAGATTAGGTGCAAAATAATAGTTTTAACTATTTTCTCAGTTTTGTCTTCATTATAAAATACACTTATGACGCAGAAATCCTAACTTGGGAAGAAGAAGAAAAACGCCCAACCAAAACATTATTACTATCCTCAGATTTACAATAAAAAATATTAATTATCTGTTTTTTTATCTAGATAAATGTGGTTATCTTTTATCTATTATCTAGATAAATATTTTAAGTGTTATCTATTTATCTCATCTAGATAAATTTTCAACGCATTATCTGTTATCTTATCTAGATAATTTTAAAGTTATCTGTGCACAACACTGCTCGTAGTTATATAATTTGAGTAATTAATAGTAAGAACATATAGGTTTTAGGTTGGTAATTATTACACTAAGTTTTATTCAAATGTTCAACGAACCCCTTTTGTGTACACATCTAAATGATATAAATATTTCAGATTCTGAGCGGAGCGATGAATGTTTTACAATGATGTGTGTATCTTGTGTGTGGTTATACAGAATAAGTAATTTAAAAAGTAGTTAAGGGTGATTTCGAATAGCAAATTGGATTTTTTTTTTTTTTTTTATTTATTTAAACTTTACAATGTGTCAACATATTACATGTTCTTACAAGGTATTAATTATAATAATGATATGGTTAAAAGAAAGTAATAGTAATAATAATATATAAATTTTAGATTAACAATATATAGTCGGTTGGTCATTGAATAGTTTCTATTAAAATTTAAGATAAAATTAATGAGGATAGGTCTGGGAAAAGATAAGATTATGTAGGTATTATGAGACAGTGTGCGATAGTATTATGGGGAGATAATGCCTTTAGCTATTAGTGTGTTTAAGACTGTGGTAAGGAGGGAAATTAATGGATTAATTAAAGAGCTTAAATTGGATATGAGTTTTGAAAAGGTATTTGATATTTGTTCTGTGATTTTATTTGGGTTGTTGGTGGCTTTTGCTGCGTATGATTTGGTTTTGGTTCTGTGTTGTGACTGTTGAAAGTGAGGGTCAGGATCTTTGACTGGTTGAAACTTTTGAGCAGATTTTTAACTATTGACTAGAATGCTGGGCATCCTTTGAAGTTTGCGGTGTGGTCTTTAGCGCATAGGGCGCATTTGGCTGGACTATTTCGGTCCTTGGTGCACTCGATCATCAGGTGGTTTTCACCACATTTGACACATCGAGCTTCATGGTTGCAGTAATTCTTTGTATGTCCATAGTCTTGGCAATTATGGCATTGCGGTGGGCCACGTCTTTTTTTTATTGGTTTTTCGATTTTCACTATTGTGTTGAGAAGAGATGTAATATCATGGATATCATTGTTATTATCTTTCTGATGGATATCCACGAAGAATACTGGAAGTGGGCAGTTGTTCCTGTTTTTGGCATTGTAAATACTCTTGACTGAATGTCCCAGTTCAGTAAGAGCAGAAGTAATATTGGTGTGTAAGGTGGAACTATGTAAATTTTTGATGACAACTCTGTATGTGCGAAGGCTTGGGGGGATAAACGAATGGAAACTTGCGCTTGTTTCGTGTAAATGATCTATTATTGCATTGTAAGTTCGTTTATCAGTGGGTTGTACAATGAGATATGACGGAGTTGACTTACAGGTGAAACCGTGAAACCATTGGGTCCGGTGATATTTTTTAGGACGGTGTTGAATGTTGAGAAGTTGGTTATGTTTTTGATGTGGATAGGAGGGGCCACGGGTTTAGCGTTGTGAACTTTGTGAGGTAGACTGTCCAGATCTTCCGTGGTGCTAGTTGAAGGTGTGGTGAGTACATTGTCTTCATCGGTGTTGAGTCTGGCGTAACGGTTTGGGGTGATAAAAACTTTGGTGTTTTTGTCGACTTGGCTGGGTGAACTGTTAGATAGGTTTCGCTTCGTTGTTTTAGGTGTATGCGGCATGATAATGACGTAATGTTATTGTGACAAATTATATAATAGCGATATGATGACAGAGCGCGGACGATTACGACGCGCGTGTGTTCATGTTGAACGTTGCAGCCGAACTGAAATTGGATTTATACTTGTCTATTATTTGGTCTGTACTCTAAAGAGATAAAAACTAAACACTTTATTTATCTTATTTTTCTATTAATAGATACTTCCAATCTTTTAATTGTCTTTTTTTTTTGGTAAATTTCGACAAACAAATTTTCAAAATGCTTTACAAGTCATCATGAGGAGTTGTACCTATATTTAAAAACTAAAAAATATTGAAAATACATAAGTCACAATACATTTTTATAAGCGATTAAAATTAATATTTTACAGACGAAGTTCGTTTTCTTTCAATTATTGTCGATAAAAAAAAATGTTTTATTAAATTTTATTAAACTCAACAAGTTTAAAAATTAATTAAAATGTTAATTATTTTGTTATGATTTATTAAAAAAAAACCAATCGTTTGACCTTAAAATGTTTAATCATAGGTATCATGAATTTTATGTTACTAAAATAATGTTGTTTTCAAAATAATATATAGATTTATTTAGATTGCTGTTCACATTGTTTTCAATAAAATACTATAAAATGGTATTGACCTTAAAAGTTAATAACACTAAATATAATGACTAATGAGGTATCTAAACTAAAAAAAATAATAATAATAATGAATAAATACACATAATAATATGTAGGTACTTTTATAATAATTAATAATTTTATATTAATAATATAATAAATTCAATGTTTTTGGTAATAATAAATAATTAATAATCTTCTGTAATACTAATAGTAAGATAATTTATTTTTAGATTTAGACTATTTCCGCTCATAGTTCTTTTCATATACAATATGATGTACTATTGAATTATAAATTAACACATCCGATCTTTTCGATACCTACTGCAGCATAGCAGAGTCAGAGTGACTCAATAGGGCGTGCAATAAGGGCCCACCCTTATTTTTAACCTGACTTAAACAGTTAAAAACAATTATTAATTACAGGTCCGGTATAATAAATCTCTTACTTGGGACTTTTTCCGGTTATGATTAAAAATAAGTCCATAAATGCTGCCGGTACTCGGTGTAGAAAAAATTTCAATAATACTCCAATCCACAGGTTTGAGTACACAATATAAAAAATATACCACATTGATGTCAAAGGAGGAGACACGTAGTAATGTTCGTGTAGTCCTTCAAAATATTCAGACCATTTCAACGGGCTATCAATACTTGAAACGAAATTATAGATTTTAGGTTGTTCGTTTATTTGATTATAGTCTTGATGTCTGAAAATGATCGAAATCATTCTATATTATGCCGAAACGTGCGTACAAAAAATATTGTTATACATTATCATAGTTGTGCACTGTGCATGTACCTACACGATTTACCTCACTCCGGTCGGGGCAAATGTGATTTTTCTACATTGACCCCTTAAAATTCGAGGTACAATGATAATAATAATAATATTATATATATATATAAATAAATGAATAATTAAAATAACAACAGTCATTGGATAATACAGTTTGTTATTTTCTTGTATAATAAATTATAATATAGTGTAATTAATTTCGTTTATATTTACAATAAATACAAAATACAAATATATTGGATCTAATTTTATCTAGAAATCATAAGTCATATTATTATGTATTATTATTGCCATATTATATGTACCTTTTAACGGTATCCCACATAACACTGATCAGTGCATTGGCGGTATAATCCGCTGGGATTATATCAGTTAATTTTTCCTTGGAAATTTGTACCGTTCTTAAATATCCAACCATTACACCGGTAAGTAATCCTGTCGGTCCATTCAAATTGTTCAACCATCCTGGTTCAGGTTCAGAGTACGAGCATCCGACTATATAATATTATACAAATCAGTATTAATGAGTAATAAACTATAATAATTAACACATGATTACAAGTGTATGGCGTAATATGCATATTGCACGGTGCAATTTGAGTTATCATTCGTATATTTGAAATACGGTTTGTAGAGAATTCCTGCTTGGTGAGTGGTGACAGTTATAACTACATATAATATTTACGTGTGATATAATACGGTTTATAAAAACACATTTATATGCAGTAAAATACCTAATGTAATTCTCGTCTTGTGTTTTGTGTACATAATATACACCAATGCATGGACGCAGTAACGCATTTATGGGAAATGAGGGGGGTGCTGGAGGTTTGTAACGATTTAGCAAATAAGAACAGAAAGTTTGATTTCATTTTATAATTTGATTATAGTTATCACATGCAAATATATAATATAATACAATTTTCTCTCAGTATGCCCCTAAATTATGTATAGGTATTCCATACATACTTATATATTATACAATTAATCACTAATTATACTATATGTATGATATGATCAAAATAAACACTCACTAATCGATGGACGAAAAATAGAAATAGGCAAACGGTTTTCGTTTGTTGATATCAAATTTTCCGTGATTGCTTTTGTAAAAGAGTACGTGTTTGGCCAATTTCCTAAAATTCTGTTATTCACGTGTAAATTACACAGGACTGAAAAAATCATTCATCGAAAAATTCGTTATAATCTATTGAATATTTACTTAGATTCAGTATATTTGTCTACACTCGACATATTTTTTAGCTCCATGGCCGTAATCGGAGTTGGATAGTATTGTTCTCTGATCTCAGTTCTAGGACAGTGCGAATAAGCGGTCGACACGTGTACAAAACCCTGCGAAGTTCAATATGTGACATTATAGTATTCTTTGAATGTTACATTTTATACAATTATAATATATTTCTATCCGGACTATTCGTAGTTTGTATAATAGATATTTTATATGAAATAAACGGGTTTTATACATACGATAGTAGGTAGGTACATATGTGTTACAATATTGCAGTATACATTATAGCCACATCGTATATTTAAGTCACAGTGTTGTGAAACCATGTATACAATATTCAGACTTGTATTAATTCATATACCTTAAGATTTCTCATCTGTGACGCTATTGTCAATAGGTTGTTAGTTCCTTGAATGTTAATTTTTGCCGCCAGCTCTAGCGCTTCGTTGAATTTGACCGTAGCCGCGCAATGAAAAACAAAATTCACATTTTCTATAATCCAGTTACGATCAGCTGTCGATAAACTCAAAGATTCTTCTGCTATGTTTCCTTCAATAACTTTGATATTGTTCATAAAATCAGGTTTTTCATTACGAAGTCGATCAAAAAGCTATATTATTAAAATTATAAAACAATATTATGTATTATAAAAATAATTTAATACCTATCTCATAACTATACATCAGTATTTTGAATATACAAGTTTGTACATTTTTTTTTTGAAAATCGTGTATTTATAATAAATTATATGATTACAATATGTACCATATTAAAATAAATTGCAATGATTTATGTCTAGTAAACTTTGAGATTATACATCGCCATTAAGTAGGTAGCTGTAATAATTGATATGTGTTTAATTTGAATTCGATAATACTTTTTAAGATGTATTATTTATATTTAATAATAAGTCAATAATTCTGATTTTCTGAACTGTGTATGACAACCCATAATTTTACCAAGAATATTTTATAATTTATTCAAGTGTTTTGTTATTTAATTACATTTTGTATAAATAATATAGTATAATGTTGAACAAATTTACACCAAAACTATAGTTATGCATAAATATTTTACGACTTAATTTTTCTATAAGTTTTTTTTAGTTTTCAAGTAATTATTCTTGCAAATATATATATATGTATATATATATATTAATGTATTCCATATTTTTAAAACAACATGACAAGTTGTAATGAATAAATTATAAAATATCTAACATTCTAACAATAGATTTATACAATATATGTAATATATAAGAATGAACAACGGATTATTGGCTATTGCACTGTATTATGTTTATTTTATTCCATAAATATGAAAATATACATTTTAAAGCAATACAAAAATAAATATACAACGCTACAATAACGAAATTATTAATTTGTAAATATTAAACATGTACATTTGATTAACATTTGAATTACAAAGAAGTTTATTTCATTTCATGACAATAATACATTATATAATATTCAGATTTTCATAATATTAATTTTAAAAGTGTACCTACCTATTGTTCACAATGGAACATATAAGTATAACTTATGTAAAACAAATCAAATAACATTTATACTTTGTATTGTTAAATATTATATTGAATAGATTCTCAAACCATCATACATTTTTCAACGCATTTTTTAATAACCTGCAGTTGAGATTTCAAAATTCACACAATTAAAAAAAAAAAATTATTACGTATTAAATTATTTTTTTTCAATTCAACATATTAAAACTATAGTAAATATATAAATGTGAGCTCAAAAGTATCCCTATTTAGAAGTTGAAATTTATTATTCTATAAATGCCTTTTGATATTATAAATTATAATTATAATTATTATAGTATCATATATTTATTGGAATAAACGTAAACAAAACACATACGGTAAAAACTCGTGCTGTCATATAATATTATGCAAATTATTTAATAACAAAAAAACGTTTACGTATACTGGTATACTTACAGATTCTTTGTAGATGTCTGCAACCCTCTGACTGGCATCAAATCCCTTTTTACTCCTCACCAGAATCGCGATATTTTTCATGGTACAAGACCTGAGTAATTTTTCAACGAGTATTTTTCCCAAAAATCCCGTACTCCCGGTAATAAAGAACGTCCCATTTTTAAATGTTTCGGCTATACCACCGGCCGTTTCCATTGCGCTTATCGGTTTTGGCGGTGCACGATACGAATTACTAAAAAAAAAATGATTAGGTACGGATTATTATAGTTTGATTACGTTATTGGAAACTACGATCTAGTATATACCTGCAGCGAAGTCTCCTCCGTGGATTACCAACTCAATTGGCGTTATAGTGATAATATTTCTATAATATTATATATGTGTGCATGCTATACGTATCTGCTCATAGCCGGACACACTAAGACAGATACAACAGTTGCGGTCCCAACTATATTTCCGGGCGTTTATCAACAACTAAAAACCATAAAAAAAAAACCCCATTTATTAATGATAATATTAGAATGCGCGCACTCACACTGAAAAATCAGTTTGGAAACTATAGCTGATGGATGTGTTGGTAAATAAATATATAAATACCTACTTATGGTGTACGTGATGACGATGCGCTACTGTACCGGTAACACTTTACCGCACACTGTACTTTATTCATTGGAATTTTATATTTAACCACCTTTAACCTCGGGGATTCATAGTATATCATATTAAACGAATTATAAGTATTTTTTAAGTGTTTATGAATGTCATATCTATCTATAATTCGGTTCAAAATTTAAATATAAAAGCGACAAAAATATAGTATTGCATAGATTATTTTATTTTATTTGAGTTTGATAATATTTAAATTTTAAGTACATGAAGAGTTGCCCCATCAACATATAGTTTATTTAAAAATTACGTAATCCTTTAGTACCTAAATAATTTGAAAGTATTGGCAAATTAGTCTGCAGAATTTATAAATAAGTTTTTCAGACCAATATAAAAATAAATAAGATTGGCGAGGAGGATGGGAAATATGAAGTATGGAACAACATTCAGCAAATTGATTTTCAGTATTTAGACATTTGAAAATTATTTACGTCAGATTAAAAATGGTAGAATTACCGCTCCACCAGTGGCGTATTAGGGATTTGTTTAAGAGAGGAGATATAACTAAAATTCTCGATACCAAACGTTCCAGGGTTTTATTAACTATACTGATAAAATGATAAATGGAAAAAACACAATTATAACCAAATAAAAATTACTAAAAAAAGTGGGGTTAAGAGGGAGATATATCTCCCTAGGATAGTATTTTACGGTTCCACGTCAAAATATCCCGGTAAAAATATCACCGACAAAAAATCCTTAAACCAAAATATTCTGCTTAAATAATAATTTGAATATTGACCTTTATTATAAAAGTTGCGATTAGAAGTAATAATTGTACTTTATCTAAAGTGAATGTGTGTTATTTTGATGGTACGAAAATATAAAATGTTGATGAGTGAATAAATACTATTGCAAGAGGATATGATGGAACGAATAACAATAAAATATATTTAATAGCAATGGCACATAACTTAGTATTATGATAATTATAATAAGTATAAAACTTTTTGACGAAAAACATACAATTTTAATATTTTTTTTAAACATTAGTGAATTAATTTTTTGTATTTTATAAACGTTAATAATAATTATATTGTATTATAGGTACTATTATATATATATGTATTAATATATATCATATAATTTGTAGTCATTTTTAGTTTTTATACGCAGGATGACTATTATAGTTTATTTTATATGGATCTGTTAGTTTCCATTTTTCCTATTCTAAGTTTATTTGAGTTATTACTTATTACACGTTCATTACGACAGAAATCACAAAGCACCATAACACCATATTATTGTAAAACAGATGTCAACACTTTGTTTGTTTTTTGTTTTCTCTGGCTTATGATTTATGTAGACAGAATAATTTTTTTATGTTTTTGAGTTATCCTAGAGTAATATATTATTATTATTATTATTATTATTATTAATTTACTATTATGTTATATATATTTCCTATAACCTTAGGTATAATAACAATTATAGAGAATAATATTTTTGAGAGTATACATATCGATTTGTCTAAATATTGTTTCAAAACATCTTAATTATACAATATATTTATTTTTTTAAGTCGAATATAAAGTCATATACCTAATAAACAAATTTAAAACCAATTTTACTCTAAGGTTACTTAAAAATAATAAAAATGATTTTATGTGAATATTTTGTATGTAGATGAGAGGTAAAACAAATATTGTGCTGACACTCTTTTATGTGAAATAAAAAATTTTAGCTGGAGTACTTAAGTCTAAAGGACGTGTGTGTACGAATTTTTAATGGTTATTATTTAATTATACATATCTTTGAATTATTTTAACTATTTTTTCAATATAAAATACTTCATGAAAATCTACTATATTTCGATATTAGGTACCTAATACCTATATTATAGTATTATACTATTATATGTCAGATAACATTATAGAATCATCTACACGGTATTTGTAAATGATTAAGAATTATTATAGTGCAATTCCAAATTTGAAAAATAATCATTATTTTTGATAAGTACTTAAATAACGTAATCGACGTTTATTATAAAATATAAAATAAAATAATTAATTTTTTCTGTTTTCGCTAAGTTTTCTGGGATGTAAACAAAAAATGATTATTATGTAAAATGCCAATCACCAGAAGACACAACGTATTGAAAAGCGATTAAAAAAATTACTACATTATGCTGTACATTTCACTTTAGCAAAACTGCTGGAATTTCAAAATTATGCTTTAAGGAGCGTGTAAATTACTTTAATCTTTCAGCGACCGTTACTTTTGGTAGGTAACTGAATAAAGATGCGCAGATAAATCATATCATGATGTAATTTATACGTATTTTTTAAAAATTAATATTTAAACAAACGAAATCCAACTCAGAATCTAATATACTATCATAATTATATTATTATATTAGACGCACGCATGATACATTTATGCACATAACGATAACATAATATACCTAATTAAACCACAAGGTATTATATTAAGTGTACACTATACGGAAACATTGTACAAGTTACATAATAGTTATATATATTAAACATAAAGAATTATAGAATTATAGTTCATCAAATCAACCTTAAATATTAAACAGCAGTATTCCATGAATACTATTTATTTAATAATTAGGGAACATTGGTAGGTATAGATAAGAATAACAAAATAAAAATTATTTTTTAATTATAAATTTTTAAAATTTTAAAATTTTATTTCTTTTACACTAAAAAATGAAAAGTTTGAACTTACTATTACGTACAATATTTATATTATAAATATAATATAATAATAATATAAATCATTACAAAAAACTTTTTTCAAACAATATGATACTTGTATACCTACCGTATATGATTAGGAATGATATATTCATGTATTAAATTATATTTATAATCTAATACGGGGCCAATAAGGATATAAAATACACAAAATATACCGTTTACAATAACCTAATTGAAATAACAATAGCTAATAGCCATTTTGATTTGATTTCTTATTGATTTGTAGCCAATAGGTCGGGGTTATACGAATGTGAGATCAATATTTATAGTGAGTAGTAACGAAATATTATAGTATAGTCAACGATAATTTCATAATAAAAATCAAAAATGTACCGTTTATTTATATTCATATTATCAAGGTATCTCATTTTCATAATTTATTCGAATGTGTAACAATGTTAGTTTAACTTATTGATTTTAATGTACTTAATAGGTATATAAGACAAACTATAACAAGTCAAGTGTTCGAAAATAGATTCTCCTACAATAATAAAATCTCATAAAAAGCATTTATTATAAAAATTATCTTTTATATTTATTATTTTATAAAACGTATTTTGTTATAAAAGTTGCATATTATTATAAAAGCATTTCTTATCTACCATAACGTTACGACAACAAGACGAATGCATAAAATAATAGGCTATACTATAATAGTGTATAGGTTAGGTATACACAAAAATTAATTATTATTTTAATTAAAATAATAATAATATATCTTATTAGTTATTATACCTATAAAAATATAATTACATGTTTTCTTGTATTTATTCTTTTTATTATTGATCGTAAAATACAATTTAACATCAGTAACAAAGGCCATTTGCAAAATAATATTACATATTTATTAATTAAATAATTAAATTAATACCATTTTTTTAAATATCATGATTTTACGAATATAACTTTATTTGATTTAATGATCATTAAGTTTTATTTGTAATTGGGTCCGAGTACAGTGTCAAGGTTGTGTGATAGTTGGTGCTCAATCCAGTCTTAATTATACTTTATAAACAGTCAACTATTATGTGATTAATGGATATAGTTCAGTTTTGCATATGTGTGTGTGTATGTGTGTGTGTATGTGTGTGTACGTGGACCGTGTGGGGGATCCTCTCTGGCCGTTTACCATGGGTGACTTTGGTGTGACAAATACGATGTTTGTTGAGGACTGTGTCTTCTCTGCGATTTAAATTTGGGTTTTATAATTATGCGTAATTATATTCCACATTTAATAATAATATTTATAGAAATAGATATAAGTTATAATACATTATTATATGAATTTGAAAAGAAAACATTTATTTAACAAATATATTTATAATAACAATTGATTTCAATTTTCAAGATTCAACTGTAATAAGACACGCGATTTTCGAACACATAACCTAGGTTCATGATGCCAATTGCACATCTATATATTGTATAAATAATAATATCTAAATAAATATCCTATAAATTAACTATGTTTATAGAAGTGTATAAGGTCTATATTATAATATTATTGTAAGTATATCATTGTTTAAAAGGAACGAGTTCGTGGATGCGCGTTCATCGCGTTCACGTATAATAAGTATTTATAATGAACGACGTCATGTGAATGTCACTAATTTATATAAAAAGTAATATTAATGAAATTCATAATCTTAGGGGACTATATTTTTTTAGAATAAATACGATTTCTTTTAAAATGTATTATCATTAAAAAAAAATTTAACTTATCATGATAAATCATTGGATACGAAAATCGATTCTAAATGGATATGGCAAGATACACCAAAAATATATTATTCATAATTAACTTTGACTTTTAATTCAATTCACGCAGTAATGAGTAATGACGATAATTAATTGTCTGTTGTCGCTAC
Organism: Schizaphis graminum; assembly: GCA_020882235.1. Classification (NCBI taxonomy): domain Eukaryota; kingdom Metazoa; phylum Arthropoda; class Insecta; order Hemiptera; family Aphididae; genus Schizaphis; species Schizaphis graminum. Next base: position 95,224,607 of record CM037032.1, read on the forward strand.
AGCAAGAGACTTAAACGCTTGGTTTTAAGGTTATACCTTATACGTATCAAACACTTAAATTCTGCACGTTTATAATTATTGTACTGTTTTGGTTTCTAGAATGCTACCTTTAAGGTATTATTTATTTTATCTCTTAATCTCTTATACACAAATTTCTTATTATGATTTAGATTGATAAATTGACTAAATCAAATATTAATGTTAGTACACTATATCTTAAACAAATTACTTACTACATGTCTACAATCTACATTTTATGTTTTACTTGGTGATGATTATACAATACGTTTATCATCCCATTAATCGTATGCCCCCTTTCCACTCCAAGCACACTCAATTTCACAAATATACTACAATTTCATATCTCTCAACTAAAAAATGTATATAAAATAACTCAGTTCATTATTTCTGAATACAAAAAAAGAAATTTGGGACTCAGACCGATCATGTTCAATTGAAATCGCTGATATTTTTGCACAAATATAAGTTTAAAGATAAATGAGGAAGTTTTACCATAATATTTTACTAACAATAATGCCGTATTCATTTTTTTGTTACAGATGTAAGATGTGTTATATCATTGGACCAGGAATTTAGATTTTTTTTTTGCAGTTAATGAAATTAAGTAAGCCTTCTTCGAATTCCAATAGTGATTCACTCAGTACCCCTGGTTGCTAAACCATAAGTATTTTATTAAGGTTGAGTAAGTAGTATAATTTTATCTTAAATCGTGGATAGAATGGTGTTGTACATTTATTGAAAATGCCCCAAAAAGAGTTCGGTTGTATCTTTTATTATATCCGTTCATAAAAAAAAAAAACACAAATTGATCGCGTATCTAAAAATTCAATTTCTTCCACCATATGGTAGTTACCATGACTGATGTTGGGTGATGCGAAGACTATGAAGGATTTTGGTTGTCGTCTAGTTGTGTTCTTTTAACAAATTCGTTAATTATTTGTCATCTATAATAAATTTGATTTTCAATAATTAATATGAAAAATTTTAAATTCATCATTAAATATTTAACGATTAAAATGATACATTAAAAATCTTCTTTCTTACGGGCCTATTACAAATTCTCCTTTATAATTTTTATAAAAAGTAATTTTACTATAAAATCTTCCAGTAGGCCGTTTTTTGAAATGTAATATAATGTTTGACATGTACTGCACCGATCCTCCAACGATGACCTTCGGTACTCAGTGATGTGTATATGACCTATCTGCATACGACCGCAACATTGTATACCCCACCATAGTCAAAACTGGTTTTTCTATTACGGCCACGAATGGTAATTATAATGAAATATCAAATATCAGAATTTAGTATTAACTTAATTTTTTTTTAAATATTTTTTTTTCAAAAAATTGAGGGGGATTAAAATCCTTAATGTAATATAATTTTTCAATATAATTTTTTTATTTAATCAATGAAAAGTTAGATAAGTACCACTGCTTTTTGAAGACTCTAGTCATGACATTATCTGGTATAAGATATAACTGATTCATATTTACAATAATGTCAATAATGTTCGATAATTCAAATATACGAACATAGGCTAATCTGAAAGACACGTTAATCCTAATGACTTTGAGTGTACATTGCTATCGTTCTATTATTGTACTCATATTATTTAAAATAATAATAATAATAATTTTAAATAATTTAAAGAAAAAATGTAATCAATTATTATATATTTATTGTACTCAGAAGGTCTATACACAAATAAATAAAACACATTTTATATTTAAAATGCAAGACATTTTGTCTATCAATTTTGTTCATAGGTAATCCGAACGATTAGTTACGGATTCTGTAATCCTGACGACCCCTTTCACCAATTCACTTCGGATTAACGTGATCCGTGATGCTACTGTACATTCAAATCGAAGATAATTGGCTAATAATTTAAAAATGAGGAATTTAATATATTATGTGAACAAATGTAAAAAAATTATCCAAAGATTTATCTAGATAACATTACCATAGTTTATATTAAAATTTATCTAGATAAAATTTTATTTATCTAGGTTTAACACTGAGTCTACACTCTGTTCAGCGAGAGAACACGCCGCAGGCCGACAAATATCAGTTTTTCTGCGCATTCACAAATAATACCCAGTTATAAGCGAACCAGTTTTGATAGCATGGTGACGCGGGGGGTTGCGCAAAATTGGCGCGTTCTTTCGTTGGACAGAATATAGTTGATATTCGACGAAGACGATGTCCACACTCCAGTTCCAATATTATAAATCGACCAACGATTGACACCGGAACACTGCAGATGACCGGAGCAGCGGTAATGTAGACCACCGAATACTATAATAGCAGTAGGTATAGCAATATCAGCGGGCGAATGTAAGTTCCTACACGAGACCTAGCAGGTAAACAAGATACATATGTTAGTTCCTACACAGTAAAAAGCAGGTACATGTGTAAGTTCCTACACAGTAAAAAACAGGTACATGTGTAAGTTCCTACACGGTAAAAAAAGGTAAACGTGTAAGTTCCTCCACTAAGTATATTATAAGTTATCAATCTAATATCAGTTAGGTACAGTAGAATCTCGATTATCCGAACTAATTGGGACCGCAGCTAGTTCGGATATGCTCAAGTTCGGACATTGGAAATTAAAAAAATTTAATTAGATAGATAGCTTATAAATTATATATTATATAGAATAAAGGGTTAAAATGTATGACAGTACCTATTTTGTAGATTGATAACTTATAATATTCCTAGTGTATGAACTTACATGTGTACCTTTTTTACCGTGTACCTAGGAACTTACACAAGTACCTGCCTTTCGTCGTGTAGGAACTAACATAGGTATCTGTCTTCCGCCGTGTAGAAACTAACATATGTACCTTTTTTCTTCGTGTAGGAACTTACACATTACATATGTAGGAATTAACGTATGTAATTGTCTACCTGTTACTCTCGTGTAGGAACTTACGATTCCCCATATCAGCAACCCCACAAAAACGGCCCTTTTTGGGACTATCACCAAATGCCCGTTTATTTGAGCTTTAGCGGCCATATAAGTGTGTTATTTTTATTTTATCCAAATAAACACCTAATATCAGTTGCATGACTGAAAGAAGTTTTACTTCATCCGCGTGTACTTATTACACACACATTTTTTTTTAAAACTTTTTATCAAAATATTAAACTAAATTAAAATATGAAATACTTTTAATTTTTGTCCTTGTGAGTTTTAAGAAAATTATGATGTCTCCTTTATTTCAGGAGGTATTGCAATGAGTAAAATTTCGTGGGACAACCTGTATAAAGGTATACGGCTAGTTTTTTTTTAATTTGAATAGGTTTTATATGTTTATTATAATAAATTAAGTATGTACAATTATTTAAATCTTAGGTGTGTTTTTCAAAGTATTACCATTATTTATACTGCATTTCAGAATTATACTTCGTTCTAGCTAAGAAACATAATCAGCTGCTGACACAGGTATAATATACTAATACTAAATACACCATACACCGTCTTCGAATACACCATCACAAAATAAGCTGAAACACGATGCCAATTGCCATATGCAAAAAAGACAACTCGATAAACAAACGTTATCAATATTAGGCTATTATCATAATACATATTATATAATTATTATTACAGATATATTATATTGTTATTATTATTTAAAAATGAGAACTTTCCTTTATTAGTCAATGTATCTGATAACGTTTATTTATCGAGTAATATTCTTGGCAAGGTGGATATTTAGAGGTGTAAACAATTCGATAATAAATTGATTGAAAGATGTACACCACTTGTTATTTCCACCGCAAGTGCTGCCTACCCGATGAAGGCTCAAAATGTTCATATTTCTATATGAAAATACAATTCACGAAAAGCCATAAGAAAAATAATACATGAATTAAATTTAAATAATAAGTAACTTAAATTGATTTTGATTAACTTAAATTTATCTTCAAGAATACAATTAATACAATAATACAAACTGCCTTTCTTAAATTAATTAATAATTACCTATTATTATATTATTATTACCTATGTGGCTATACCTATATGTATTATATATATTCAATGAACAATGTATATATATTTTTTCTTAAAAAAAAATTTATTAAATAATATAGATAAAAGTACAAGGTTACTGAAAACAATTTGGTTTAACTACCTTCTTTAAGCAAAGCTTGAGTTGAAGCCTTGAAGGTAGCAAGTTATTTTTTTTTTTGAGAGATCACGCACTATTTAAAAACTACAAAGATAACAAAAATACAATATACTGTATAGTAATAATTACAAAAATATAAATTAGGTACTTAAGTTTACAATTCAGATATAAAAAAATTTGATAAAGATTTATTTATATTAATATTATTAGATAACTAAAATGTGTATGTCCTATTATGATAGATGTTTAGATTATATCTTATAGATTCACATTTACTAAATTTGGATTAAATCTTGAGTGATTTTTTTCGAAAGAATATGGACAATTTCTTGTATAGGATAAATATCTACCTAATTCATTACTTTTTAGAACATGATTGATACTATTAAGATATTAAATGAATTACAAGAACCATTTACAAATATAATAAGTTTTAAGTAACACTATTTAAAACGAAAAATATTAATTATATTATGGCATAACGACCATTGTAATTCTTAAATATACTAAATAGTAAATATTAGGTAAAAATAAATGGTAAAATGCATTATGTGCCATACAAATTGTAGTATTTTTGATCCCTCATCAAGTGGTCAGCGCTCTCGGTGGCAATTACAAGTGGTGTACTTTTTTCGTTCAACTATCATAATGGTACAATATAGGAAGTGTTTATACCTCTATATTATATTCACCTTGGTACTTGGCATATTATAATGGTGGCATGTTTTACTGATAACGAGAAGACTGCTATCTAGTATTAGTATATATCTGCGGCTGCTGATAAATGCGAAGGGGCGTGGCCCATTCGGCGTTGAAGATAAACCGGTGTTACCTGAGTACCACCGACTGACGAAAACTGGTTGCCGCAAACTATGTTTCATTACTTGAACTGTATACTCAGTCTAGACCAGATGAGATTACCATTCACTTATTACGGATTCGATTATTATATATTTTATACTACAACCACATAATAGTTAATATGACCATAATATAACGTAAAAGTATATGTAATAAAATGTCTAATGCAGTTCTTGTTTTTTGTGATAATAATAAATTGAAAGTCGAAATGTACAAAAAAATATTGAAATACAAGTGTATTTCAAAATTTTATGGATAGAAAAGTTCTTTGAAATTGCTATATAATATGGTTAGTGTTGTAATCGCACGGGTTTTGCCGACTAATTGTTATTATATTTTTAATTTAAAAGGCTCCGCAGTAAATTAAATAAAAATAAAAAAAGGTTAGCAAAAGTTTTGGCGAGGTGAAATTTCCCGGCCGACGAGCATGATGGGGTGGTGTCTTATATCTAATTAGTAATATTCATAGTATTCTAGTTGCAAATTGATTTATCATTGAGATCGTTAGTAATTTTTCGGTTTATTTTGTGGGAGAAACGATACCATGTAATTTTTCACCATATGGCGAATTTGATGCTATCGTCCGGATGCACCTCTGAAATAATAATACCAGTTTTTGTATTATATATGTAGAAACCAGTCTACTGTTGTAACAAGGTAGAGCGATTCCAGTTATTCTAGATTTAACGTCCGCTATTATATCGTTTCTCGTGTGACCGTTAGATAGCACCACGCTTATCCTAGAAAGTAGAATTACCTTGTTACAACCCTATTCATAATATACTTTTATAAGTCTACACTCTACATAGCAAATTTTGTAAAACACAAACTCATTTAAGTATTTTTTTTATGAATTTGTCTATTTTAAATAAATGTAAAAACATTTTGGTAAATTACGAGACATTTTAGATTTTTGTCTCGTTTCGTTAGGATATTAGGTATTAATTACTTCTTACTAAGAGTTCTTTCAAAGTAAAAAAAAAAATGCATCATATACGAAGCCGGAATTTAAGACTAGATTAGGTAAATTTTAGTATTCTCTCACCTCGTTTATTTATATTTTATTTAAAATGCGCTATGTTGGTATGACATTTTGAAATTCTTTATAGTATTATATACTAACATAATTATCTAGCTATTACATATTATCTTGGGCCTTTGGCCAACATTCGCCGTACAATGCACATGATTTCCGGACGCGAACTGTTTAGATCCTAACATACTGTTCGTCGTTGATGAACGCTACACGAGTACGTTTGACGTCAGAATTCGTACAATCAGTATACTATACTCCAGCCGGCTGTGTGAACAGAACTCTATATTATGTAGAGCGCGAGTCTGACTTGGATATTTGCCGAATAAGGCAAAACACGTAAAAGCTTGATTGATCTATAATTATAGAGATTATACTCGAATTTCGGCAATAACGATAAGTGATTGTTATATCGTGATGTCTTTGTACAAGGAACAAAATCGAGTGTCGGAATAAGCTAAAATGGCACATATATTAGTTTATACTAATGCAAAATAGGTGATTAAAAATCACGTCCCTGACATCCTCAGCAGGTCAATCTTCTAGGACCTCTCTGTAGAATGTAGATAGTGTAGACCAACAGGAGAGGTGTCTTACACTAAGGGAAGCAGAAAAGACGTTCAGGATCTTCTATAAGATGGCGGTGGAGATCCTGACGCTCAAGAGCAAGAAGAAAGGGTGCGGTAAGCCACAGAGACCAACGGACGGTACAAATTTAGAACGGGCATCGAGGGTGGGGGGCTCAGGCCGATCCGAGAAAAGGTACTCAAGACGAGATGTCTAGGACGGCTGGCATAGGCCGGTCCGAGAATACTACACAGCTGTAAGCACACATACACAAATATATAAATATTAGGTAAGGGGATAATGCGGGGCATGTCTCGTGTATCCCCATTTAAGTTGTAATTACCTGTTCGCTCTCTCGGGCCCATGTTCTACATATACATAACAGCGTTCGCTGAGGAAGGTAGTTCACAGACCTTGAGGGCTCATCAAATTGTATACGTAAATTGTATGATTATTTTTATATTCAATAAACGATGCTGCATAGGCGCTAAGCAATGTAAAAAGAAAAAAAAAGAAAAAGGTGATTAAAAATTACGATCAATCGAGAAAGCATTAGCAGAATCAGAATATATTATTTTTGAAGAATGATTATTGCGCTGGCGATAGTTAATGACGACGCTAAACGTCTCCGACGACGATGGGGTTTTTTGGAACGTAACAGCGACCTCAGATGATAACAAAAACTGCCGTCAGGAGTCGACGCGTGATGTTGGACCTTCCCTGTCTCCTCATGTGACGTTAGGTTTTACCAAGTTCCGTTGAGCATCTCACAGGCCATAAGACGGCTCCGTGCAATGTTGGATTTTTTGAATCGTCGTCAGATGCCTACACATTTGGGTATGAATCACAAACTCAGTACACGCACAGTTCTATAAGGCCTAACAATTACTGTCGACGGAAAATTAATGAACGCAACAGAACTAAACAACAGTCTACTCAGAATCAAGGACTTTCCGGAACAGTGTATGTACCTAAAGTAATGTATTAACCACAAATTAAAAAATAGCTTTTGATAGGAGTAAAGGGGGGAGGGGTTAAACCCAGTGACAACTGCAATTCACCAATAAAATTGAAAACTAATGTTAGGTTAGATTATTGCGTGGTCTCAAAAAAGGTATGTAAATTTTAAACTTAATTTACATTTTCTATATCAACTCAACTTAATTATAATATTAATGATGATATAATTTATTGAAATTACGAGATATACTGGACATGTAATGTAAAGCAGAACTGTTACTTACTTTCACTATTTTAATGTATAAATTAATATATTTTTTAGTATATGCATGTATGTTTTTAAAATTCTTTAAATTTAATAAGTTATCATTGTTGAAAAAAAAATTGAATTAACCAATGTTACTTTACTATGGAAACCTCAAACCTTTACTATTTCTATTCAAAAAATATAATCAATCCATTAAATTTAGTTGAATCCGCACTATTAGAAAAATACTAACGATTTAAATTAAAGAATACGTGCTTGTGAACATCCAACGGATCCGATATAAGTAACTAAGAATTACTTATTTATTATTATGCTGCCATAAAGAATACTAGAATCATAACATATCAAAATAAAAATGATTTCCTCCTTTGTCTGTATCATAAATATTAAATACTAATAGATATAGTTATTAAAGGTTCATAGTATTGAAAAACATAAGATAGTGGATATTTGAGCCATTTTGTATGTATAACTTTAAACAAAATAACGAAAAAGACTTGATGTCAATAGATTTTTGAAATATCGATAAATCAAAATTAGATAGTAAATATAAAAGTTTAAAAATCCGTTATTAAAAAATATCTCATACAAGTTAAAATAATATTCGGAACCTCATGAAGAAAACAAATGATAATTAATAAATATAAGTTATCTGCAGGCGTGTTTAATTTATTTTTTTCATTGGACATTTTAATAATATATTGGACGTTATCATATGATATTGAATCTTATTTATAACAGGGCTTAGCACCCGAATCATTTATTCGGGTTTCGGGTGTTCAAACACCGGAATAAAAAATTTAAACAAACATTTGGGTTTTCAAAATCGTTATTATTCGGGTTAATAAGGGTGTTGAGTAATCTGGAAAAATCAGTAAATATCTATAAATAATTATTGAATTTACCTATGATTGATTTTAAGATTTTTCCTGTTATTATTATTATTATTAAGTATTTAACTCTACAAAATTGAACTCGCCACATGAAATACATACAAAATTATACATCACACGAAGATTAAAAAAATAAAAAAAAAATTCGGGTTTCGGGTCAACCCAAATGATCTATTCGGGTTTTAGTTAATACAGGTGTTAGGAAAACAGAATCATTCGGGTTATATGGGTTTCGGGTGTTTGATTTTTTAAGGGCTTTTAGTAGGGTAGTTAAGGGTTTGGGTTAATTCGGGTGCAAGGCTCTGATTTATAATATTGCATATTTTAATATTGAACAATATAATATCTCTTAAAAACGAACTAAGAATATAACTAAATAATAATAATAATATAATATAATATACTACAATATCTTAGTCCACGGTCTTAGGCTATTTCATCTGATGAGGACCTGTATGTGCTACTATAATATTGTAATTATATAATATTATGTACCTATTATATAACTTAAAAATACTTGATGTAAGTAGGCTTGTTATAAATGTATTTCAATACATAATGTACTTAATATATTGAATGAACGAATCGTATAATTATACAATGTAATTATTACCGCCTATATAAAATATAACAAGGATAAAAAAAACAAAAATGTTAATTTATTCTTATACAAAATGAATTATATTTTAACTAGATAAACAAATAATCATAATAAAATCATCCTTTTAACAAATTACGACTATGAGCTATACAAATATTGCATTTTTACATTAAAGAAAAGGATAATATAAATATCATATATGAATTAATGGATAAATCTTATAAACTCTAATAGGTATCAAATATACTCTCGAGGAACGCAAATGTCTTACAATAAAAATCTATAAGCTAATATTGTGTAACAAATAAAACTAACAACAAACTTTTTAACGTTACACACAAAATAAAGTATAAATTGTTTTAGTATATTATTATCTATTATACACACATACACGGTGCACATGATGAGTATAGTGTGTTATTTTGGTCAACATTTTCTCCATGAATCATTTAGAATCAATAAAATCGATTTTATACACGAAAAGCGTTACGAAAATTTGAAAAATATATACTGAGATCGTCAAAAATCAAAACCTTTAATTTTATAAATTTATAACACATTTTCCATCATATTTTTATGACTTACTTAGGTACTACTCGTATTATTATAATTAATTGTTTTTGACTAAATTATGATATTTTCATAATTTAAACATAAAAAATTTCAAAATATTAGTTGAACAGTTGGTACTTAATAAAAAAAAATATTGAAGTGTTTAATTTAATTAATAATAATACGAATAATAGCAAATAATATTCAATTTATTTGTAAATGAGCTTAAATAATAATTAATTTTGCTAATTAAATTGGATAGGTAGTGTACAATATTATAATATTTACATACACTGAATTATGCCAATAACATATTATTTCAAGATACTTTTTTTATGGTGACATATTATAATGATAAAATTTGATAATTTTATTACTTTAATTTTATGATTTTATGTATAAATATATATTTTAATTGATTGAATTACCTATTTTCACCGTTGACAAATGTACGAGTTTGATAGACTGCTGCAGTGGACACATATGCACTAACTATTATAGGTCAGCTATAACTATTATAAATTATTATGTTACGTTTGATGCTCATCAATATGCATGTAAATTCAGCATATTGATGGTGTAATGTATACTTACGTAAGTAATAATCGATTCCGTATTAAGACGGCGATTACAATTATTATTATTATTCTATTATAAATCTACTAGGTACCTATAACTTTTCGTACAATAATTTACTTAGGTAATAATATAATCTACATACACATAATATTATATAGGCAATTAAGATTTAAACTGGTATTTGAACACCAAAAGTTTAAACACAAAAACGGTTGTTGAATCAAATGTTTTAAATATTTATATTGTGATCGGTATTCTGATTTTGTTAAAGGGTGTACTATGAAAATCCAATTTTGTATGCATAATATATATGTTATATTTTTATAATAAAAATAAATAAACTTAAACTTAATTTGCCAATATTAATTGTTATTATGAATATTATTACTATATTAGAGAAACGATAGTATTATGCATTGGCATTATACGCTTTATCAGAATGGAACATGAATTTTATTCATTTATTACTAGCACAATTTATGGCACTATAATAACAGTAACAATAATAATAATAATAAAAATGAAACATTTAAGCAATACAACATAATAGTTTAAGACATTTAATATACGTTGTGCATATTAACTTTTATTTTTTCCTTAAAATAAGAAGGAAAATTTATATATATATATATTAACTAAGTTTTACTTTGCTTAAAATTTAAAAATAAAAATAATAAAAAATTAAATTGGCCAATAATATTATTAGAAAGGTACACTAATTTATCACCTATAATATTTAATTTATCTCTCATCTATGCTTGAGCTAAATTAATCATATCTAAAATAAAATTCATTATAACTATTGCAGGCCAAAGAGACAATTTATTAGTTGTATTTAGTTGTTATAACTTTATAAGTATAGCAATACTATAAAATACGTGTCTGTTGAAATAAAAGGAAATTTATCAATTGCGTATAAAATGACTCTTTATATATACCAATTGCGTTAGTTTTGATTTTAGCTCGATAAACCAATTGCACTTTTTTAAATCAGATCGATTGGCTAAATAGCAGCCATTGATAATAATATAACTACATTAAATGAAATAAGGAAAATTTATTAATTAGTTATAAATATAAATGTAGTTTTTTTCACATGTATTCAATTATTAATTTTCGTAAATTATTTTACATAATTATTTATATATCACTAAGACCTAACAGCTGCTTATTCCTTTTACTAACATTAAATAATTCAATATATTACTGGATACACAACTAACAAAATAAAAGTATTAGCTATCATCAATGTGTTATTAAATTTATATAGTATTATTATAATTTATAATCAATGAAACAATAGGTATTAGGTAGCCTAATAAATATCTGATCAATGATGAAAACTTGTTTTTGTATATTACTCAAATTAGTCAAATACAATATACCTACTTGTGTACTTAAATATACATAATAATAATGTTTCATAAAATTCCGGATAGAAAGTATACTTTAACGTTAAACCAATAATTAATGGATCGAAAAATTAATTTTTAATTTTTAAACATATTTTTAGTAAATGCCAAGATGGATTATATATAATTCAATGTCGATTGAATAAGATTGAACAACAATATTTTCATACTTAAAGGTAAACAAATATTTAAATGCAAGCGCGATTAGTATATTGACTATAAAAATAAGTAGCACAATTGGTACACTGGCCCTAAACTAAAATGTTGTTTCGGACGCAAACGTGCAATTTATTGTGCAACATTTATTGTTCCATTCCCAAATAAAATTAAGGTATATAGTAACCAAAAATGAAATGCATTTATAAAATTGTTAGAGCGGGGCAACAGAAAATATTATTTTTACAAATAATTTAAATAATACCATAGTATCTAGACCTATTATTGAGAATATTTCCAATTTCCATAGTCATATAAAAGTTTATTTTTACAGAAGTCACCCAAATGTACATAATATGTTTACTTGAGTTCTATCGAAATTCAAAGACAAAGTTATATAAAATTAATGTATTATCTAATCCAAAGTAAGAAAATAAAAAAAAAAAAAAAAAAAAATGATAGTGTTAGAGATTGTTATAAATATAATTTATTATAATAATAATGATTTTAAGTCTATTAGATATAAAATATTTGCAAATTTTAGTTCATTGTTTAAAATAATATACCTAGAAATCTAAACATACCTATTTAGCAACCTACATGTTTTATTACCAGTTCTAAAAATGTAATATTAAAAATATATTTTGATTTAATATAATATTATATTAAGCGTGTTTAATATTTAATTTGTTTGGAAAATTATTATTACACTTACCTTTCTTATATTATTTCTTTTATTATAGTACATTATTTATACTTTCCCTGATTTATTTATTTTGTATTGTTTATACTAAAAATAGTTGCTTGTGTTGGAGTTTACATGCACATATCAATACGATCGAAATTGAAGAAAAAATCTGTATAAAAGAAGTATTCAAAATAAAATTAAGTATAGCTTGCATGGAATTTATATATTTTTACAATTTACATTTAGAATGTTTATTGTGTGAAATCATTGTAGTAATTACGTCCAAACGCATAACTAATAACAACAATAAATACCTATAATAAATACATAGTATGCATTATATACATAAAATGTGTCTTTTATTATATCAATACTATTATGTCTAATATCTATGCACGTTTGAACAATTCTAAACAATTGTTGAAAAAGAGTTTATAATTAATGCAAATGCTTAAAATAGATTTGAAGAATATTATATAATGTTATATATTCTAAAAAAAAATAGGCATTAAATAGAATTAAAAACAGGAAAGGTCGATCAACGTGGTTTCGAAAGAAAAAAAATCACTTCCATATTGTGTAGTTTAAAATATAATAAAAATCATAGATAAAAAGTAAATCAAAAAATCTGATTCTATTTTTCATAATACTACTGTATAACAATAATATCATAGCCAATATCAACCATCGACATAAAACAACAACTGAGCGAAAAACGAGAAAAAAAAATAGGATTTGTGGAAAGTTACGAGCGTAACGCGTCCCACCTTTTCTTATATGCCACGCAGAAGATGGTTGTTGTTTTTCAGGGGTGCAGTTAAAATTGTTTCCGTATTATTGACAATTTTACGAGCTTAACATCGCGAAAACCGAAATGCATCTCCGCGACTGTTATTTTCACCCCAAAACGCCAAGCAATATGATTATAGCGAACCGTTCGTCGATAATCACACGGACGCGCGTCATTCAGAGACTGTCGTTGACGTAGGACACTCGTCGATGACGTTTATGGAACACTCACTGCCGGCGTCGGACGTGTCCTGCAGTTCGTCCGTTGTGGTCGTGGACGACACCCGACTTCCGGGTTCCTGTTGGAGGTACGCTGCCACTACGGGATCGTACTCGTAACAGTAGTACGGAGCGGCGCCGGCACCGGAAGGGAAATGATGTAACCCGTTTCCGAATGTCGATTGGGGGTGTAGGTATGTGACGGAAGCGTGTTCGTCGCCGCCACGGTGGAGACGTTGGTGGTGCACTTGGCTACGGTGGTGTTGGTGCAGTTGCTGTTGCAATAGTTGCTGCATTCGGTAATCGCCACTAGCTGCAGCCGCAGCTGCCGCCGCCGCCGCAGCAGCCGCCGCTACCGCCGCTGCGCCCTGGGACCCGTGTCTGGACGACTGGCGGTGATAGGCCTCGGATGACGTCTGGTGTACGGCGTCTTTGGGACAATCGTGGTCGCGGACCAGTACTTTGACCGCTACTCTCTTTGCCGGCGGATTGCCTCCGCCACCTCCACCGCCTCCGGACGGCACTTGCAACTGCTTGCGCTTGGTCTTGTACCGTCTGTTCTGAAACCATATCTTCACTTGAGTCTCAGTCAGCTTAAGCGAGTGGGCTAGGTCGGCACGTTCCGGGCCCGATAGGTAACGCTGCTGGTTGAACCGCCGTTCCAACTCGAACACCTTAGACAGAGAATAAAAACTATATCGTTAGACGTTGAATTATATAATAATTATTTAAGTGCATACACAGACGGCGATTCGTCAAACTTTTTACTACTTTTATACTATTTGTATTAATTTAAATAAATTTTTTTTATTAATATGTGTATTTCAGTTAATTGATTTAAAATTTATATGGGATATAATACTGACCTGTGTGTGCGAGAAAGCAGCCCTAGACCGCTTTTTACGTTGTTGTATGTGCAGTGGTCTCTCACTGTGAGTCCGTAGAAACCGTGATAGTGCACTTCGGTGGTCTCCTGTCCGATTAAATATAAAATCACCATTACCTAAAAGTTCGATTCTCCTTCGGTATTCGATGTCATGGAACTTAAGATCATCTGAAACACGTAAATAAGCTATAAATATATTATGTTTAAAGAATCACTAACAAACATATCGATGGTCCCTAAAGTTTGGAGTCAGGGGATGGGATTGGCTAGGGTAGACTTGTAACCTAATCTAACCCAAACATACATAAACTATATCTATAAGCTCATTATTTATTCACTTTACCTCTATAAAAATAATAATAAGTGAATATAATTTCTACTTAATATTTTACTTACTTAGAGCTTTATTACTTTAGATATGATATAAAATTATGGCTTAATAAAATATTATAATATGTAGCTAACAGGGGCGAACGCAGTAAAGAATTTGGGAGAAGGGTTGAAATTATCACGAAAACTATAGTATGCTTCAATAGTTTGGTAGATTGGCCATTTTGTTTTTCATTATCTATTTTTGGAACATATATGGTCGTTGGGATCAGTATAGCAAAAACAGGAAAAAGTCAACCTCTATGATACAATATTAATATATTATTGCGTTCAAACGTAATATTTGTTATTTTCAACAAAATAAATGAAAATTTCTGTATTTTTTGATTACGTTTCAAATTTCAATCCACTTGTCATCGGTAAACAAAATAATGAGTTTAAATAATAGTGTAATAAATCTGAGTCAATGTAAAATGTTTTTTTCACAAATAAATAAAATATTTACTGCACACAAATATTATTATCATTATTTTGAGATATTACACCGTATTAATTATAATAGTACCTAAGGTTCAAAGAATCTTGCATTTACGGGTTTTTTTTCAGTAGGTGGTAATTAATTTTATTATTTTAAGTAAAATAAAATATTTGTTCTTTGAAACAAAGATATAAAACACAAAGATAATTTGTTTACCACCCTTTCATATTATATAGGTCTATATTTCTATATAATATTAAACATCGCTACTTGTTATATTGCCACACACCTATAATTGCACATACTAACTTACATACCTACCATTATATTTAGTTAACTAATTATTATTTATTAAAATATACATTGTCCGACTAGAATTCTAAAAACATTCTCACGTATATTCGCATACATTATCACATATTCACATATATTACACATACCACCGTATTGCGAGTTATGATAATGTGATAACGAATGAAAATCATTTTTAAATCATCAGAATACTCGTACTATTTTTTTAAGTTAATCACAGTATTTTAATTGTCTATATGACTAGATGAGTGAATTAATTTATAAATTATTATTATTATTGCATTTTTAATTAACAATAAATTAGCCTCGACAATAATACTAATGTTTTAATTAAAAAAAATACCATATCAAATAATAATCTTATGCTAATAAATTATAAAACAAATATATTTTAATTTTTTAGTTCTGTCATTATATGTACAATTATTTTAAAATTATATTATATAATTATATAATTTTTTAAAAAATCTGTAATTTCTACTAATTTTTCATAGAGAAATAAAAAGTTTAAATTAAGTACAAAGCTTCACTTTACATATGTAAAGAAGACATTTCCATTTCGTGAAAAGATAAATTTTACGAAGTAGCAAGGCAATATCGTTAAATGCCAGTATTACCTACCACAATAAAATTCGGAAAAAGATAATACACTATCTCCGTCTCTCATGTATCACCATCCACCGGTCATCTTATACAATATAATGTAATTAAAATTAAAAACTTTTCAAATATTTAAATGAATAACAACTAAAATCCCTTGCTGTTATTAGTTTTAGTATTTTATCCTCTCGTCTATTTTTATCTAAAATAACGTATTATTGTCCGGAAATATAATTTTAAGTAAAAAATATTGATGAGTATATATGTATATTTCTTTATGAAAAATTAGTAGAAATTACAGATTTTTTAAACAATTATATAATTATACAATATAATTTTAAAATAATTGTATGTATAATCACAGAACTAAAAAATTAAAATATACTTGTTTTATAATTTATTAGCATAAGATTATTGTATGATACAGTATTTTTTTTAATTAAAACATTAGTATTATTGTCGAGGCTAATTTATTGTTAATTAAAAATGCAATAATAATAATAATTTATAAATTAATTCACTCATCTAGTCATATAGACAATTAAAATACTGTGATTAACTTAAAAAATAGTACGAGTATTCTGATGATTTAAAAATGATTTTCATTCGTTATCACATTATCATAACTCGCATTACGGTGGTATGTGTAATATATGTGAATATGTGATAATGTATGCGAATATACGTGAGAATGTTTTTAGAATTCTAGTCGGACAATGTATATTTTAATAAATAATAATTAGTTAACTAAATATAATGGTAGGTATGTAAGTTAGTATGTGCAATTATAGGTGTGTGGCAAGTAGCGATGTTTAATATTAAATAGAAATATAGACCTATATATAATATGAAAGGGTGGTAAAAAAATTATGTGTTATTGACTGAGACGTGAAAAACACACCATGTGCGGGATATGATATTATCACCAGTAAAATATGTATTCGGGCGCGTATTCTTCCAAATTATAGCAGGTACCTATTGTAGTAATGAATTTTCGCGGCGAGGACGGCGGGGTGGTACGTGGAGGAAAAAGTGTCGCCGGCCTCTCGTCAGGCGTTGGCTATATATACACACACCAATATAACAACAATGATGGTGTAAAACGATTTGTTTACCTAACTTATGCACAGCATATTGCACGTATAATAGGTATCACAACTGCGGTAATAACGGTAGCAACGGCGACGGCCGTACAAGCCCGTGCCCAGCGTCGGCTAATAGCGTTAAAAGGTTTTTATTATTTTTTGCCGCTTCCCCGGAATGGTATAAGAAATGACAATAATAATATAATATGGGTAATGTAAACGACGTGACGTGACACTTGCACCACTTGTACAGGACTCGTTGGCTTTTACCTTGACACGCGCACAGCACGCGCCGTTTTTAGTTTTCTTCCTCCGTTATAGTATACGCCATCGTGTCGCGTAACTCGGGGCTAATGGACGGTATGGGCGCCTACACAATCCATACACCTCCGAAAACTACTACAATACTATTATATTTGTCGGTTTTTTTAACGCACTACACCGAACGATAATAATACAACCATTAAGTCGTCGCGTTCAAATTTATTATGTATACACACACTACTATAGTGCACATAATATATTATACTATGCGCGTGATATTATTATTATTATTTTTTTTTATTAATTGTTTACGGAACTCGAAAACATCGGCCGTACGTAATACCTATAGGTATACGCACAACGCGTGCAACTGTAGCTGTAATAGCGATAACAAACACGTTCAGAGGGGAATCGGTTTTGTCGTCGTGCTCGACGATTTTCACTTACCATATATTTCCCGCTACTGTATACTGTGCCGTCTCGCACCGACGAACGTATAGATATTTTACAGAAATATACGCGCTAACAATTTAGTCAATTTAGTTATATTGGTAACAATTATAGAAATAAAAATAATTTTTGTCGAGCCAATTATTAAAATGTATTATTAGAACGAGATGATTTATTACTTGAGATACTTTGAATGAGCGATATTGTCGAACTGTTAAGATATTCATCCAACAAAGGCAATAGCAATATTAGATTAAAATAGTTTTTATTTATTATTTCTTGATTCCGTTCAATGTGGATGTCGATGTTTCTGTTCATTTACGAACAACCATAATATTAATGCCGATTTGAAACACACACACACCAAAAATTATATATATAAATAAATAAAATTATCAAATAATTTACACGAAACGGGCGATTATTTATGGAATATATCATATAGATCACTTATTCCAGCTCCCTCGCGTATAGTCCCGTATTATATACTTATTATTTTCTAATTGATTTGAGCTGTCACTGTGGACGGTAATCAGATATATATATATGTATACCTATATGATATATAATATATTATATTATACGACGCGTGTATATATAATACTTCAGTGGTGGCGGCGGTAAGGAGGTGGCGTGGCTGGAGTGTGTGGGGTGTCGGAAGAGCACTCACCGCGAGGCTTCTGTTAATGCATCGCACTTGACTTCCAAACAAAATGCGCGTATATATAGTCTAGTCCGTATATATATGTATAATAATAATAATAGTACTACGTGATCCGTTTGTTTGCTCGTCTTGTGAACGGGCTCTCCCGCAGCCGTCACCGTTTGTTTACCTATACGGGACATAAAATAATAATATATTATATTATCAATTGACCCCGCACGCCACTGCCACCACTGTATTATATACACTATACAGCCACCGCGAGAACCACTGCAACCATATCGTTCGAGGGGTGAGCGCGCGCGCGTTCAAGTGGATAATCACGGATCGAAAGAGTTTCTACAGATCGGTCTGAATAAGAGAGAGAAATACAGCGTAGTAGAGAACGAGCGATTTTACCGCGGGAAAGAGTGTGAACGAGAGAGAGAGAAAGAGAAAACTAAACTATATAATATTATCATTTATCATTATACCGATATTTCTATATTATTATCTATTAATAATTAATATATTACACATGTTGTCGCGCGAAACAGCAATCATCTGGTCGGACACGATGGATATTGGATAAAAATTATTGTACAACACAATCACATTATTATAATATTGTCATAAATAAAATAATCATCGGTTTCATATAATGAGTGATGATTTAACCCCTTTGAGCAACCGCGATCCTGCAGGTTTACATGGTATATTCTCGTGGTTAATTTTCTATTTTCAATTATATATTATATATTTATATGTAATATTATACCTATTATCATGTCCGTGTATGACATTATTATATCGTCCGCTATTTCTGTTACTACCACTACTGATCCAACGTCTCTATATATATTTTATGTTATTATCGTTTTAGAATGGGTATGCTTAAAAAACCCCTATGGTTTGTTATTAAATGGTTTTTGACCGTTCCGCGTAACATGGAAACTTAATAGCAATGAAGTAATTAAAATAAAACGTTATAATATCTTGGATATATAAACATTCACATATTATGTTGTATTATATTATGTAACATTTTAATCATTTTATACTACTATACGTATAGTATTATATTATAATATATCTACACGACTACACACAGAATCTATTACCTAATCTACATATATATAAAACACCTAGCTGAAAACGAGTTGTGTCTGGTAGATATAAAGAAACTGAATGCAAATCAAGAAATATTTTTTCCATATGAATATTACGTGCTTATATTTATCATAGAGGAATACATTTTGTTTTGTTGTATTTAAAACTAATAAAAATTAAAATTTTACACTGGGAAAAAAATTAAAATGAAATAAATTTTTATACGATAATAATAAAAGTAGGAATTAACTTTTATTAATTAAAATGTCTTGTAAAATATGTGTAGTTGGTATTCATATAATAACATTTAAAATTATAATAAATGAAATAGTATAAAAATTAAGCAATACAATTTTATAAATATAATACAGTATATTATATTTATTATTTAATTATTTTAAGTATTTCAAAATATATATTATACTTATATTTATATATATTTTTTAATCAAATTTATTAAAAGTTTTTTCTTAAGTTTTTCTTTCAAATAATTTATATTTTCATTTCGTATACAAGATAAAACACTTGATTTTTATACTTTTAATAAAATTGATGTGTATAAGAAATCTAATATCGAACAAATAGATTTTTAATTATTTTTATTTATGAGAAAATGCAAATTAATAATGGATTATCATCAGTAGCGTGCTCAGCTTTTTGAAAGCAAGGGATTTCATTTTTGACTTGTTAACATTTTTTTTTACTTTAGATAATAAATCGGTACAAAAAATTCAAATGGATAATATGACACCCTGATAATATGAGCATGCCACTAAGATTTTGTTGAGTTAGTTATACACCACAAATCCGTGTTATTATCACTTCACCGAATTTTGTTTGTGCCAATCCTTCGTATACATACGTTGGATAGTTGGACACGTAAAATTATTTGCTCGGTGAGGTGAGGTTATGTTTATATTGTGAAAAGACTTGCAATACGACTAATTCGTATGTTTTAATTACGTATGAGTGATAAAATAAAATGAGATACAAATATATATATTAAAAATTATGTTAGTGTTTAATTATATATAATGACGGTCGACGGATATCGTTATAATATACCTGGTATAATAAAATTGATATGGCGTATAGCCAATTCACATAACCATTACGATCAAATGGAACTTTGACGTGCATGTCCCCAACCCCACACATTCAAAATGTTGACATTTTTTTTAATTCAACATTTAGAAGTCATTTAGCAACAATTTGCAAGCCTATTTTTTAATCGGGAAAAATAAAAAACTTAGGGTGGGGCTGGAAACACATGTCCCCAGCCCCACCCATATCATTGAAATAATATTTTCAAATTTTTCTTGAACCATCATTTAGCAGCCAATTAGCAACGTTTTGCAAGCTAGTCGTCGAAATTTGCAAACCAATATTTCGCCGGTAAAAAATGTTTTCGTAATTTGCGCATGTCTCCGGCCCCATCCTAAGTTTTTCATTTTTCCCGATTAAAAAATAGGCTTGCAAATTGTGAAAATATGCTTGCAAATTGTTACTAAATGACTGCTAAATGTTGAATTAAAAAAAATGTCAACATTTTGAATGGGTGGGGTTGGGGACATGCACGTGGAACTTTGGATGTGTGACGAAATGTATGATGAATTGATGAATATCTGGTGCATTGATAAGGTCGATGGAATCACCTTCAGTAAGTATATGACCTACAAGTGTATGCAAACACTTAACGATGACAAAGTTATGCGTATAGAAGCGCATGTGTATTTCAGTATTTTGTATAATACATAAAAATACAAGATTTATTAAGTTCATAATATACGTATGAAAGCACAAATGTCTCTTAACACGGTACACAGCAAGAGAACAAAAAAAATTGTGTGCCTTGACGCTCTATATCATTGGTTCTTAACCTTTTTTGGTTCAGCGCCTCTTTATCGTAATAACTAATTACTAACGTCCCCCTCGTGCAAAATCAAATTTTCTTCTTATAAATATATACATATATTTATTAATTTATTCATCAGTAAATTAAATTAAAGTAAAACTCTTATTTTAAGAAAATAGTAATGGTTAAATTTTATTCCACTAAATAAAACAATTTTACCTTACTATACAAAAATATTATTATAAAGTATTATTTTTAATCTCCGAGTTTGAAAAAGCTTATCACCCCCTCAACGCCCCCTTCAAAATTATCGCTCCCCATAGAGACCGAAATGCTTCCAAGGGGGCCATACCGCCACCGTTAAGAACCACGCTGCTCTATATTTTATCGATACACGCGATGGCCGATGCTATCGGTAGATCGCTGTCTGCTATATCATGATATTTACCATAATATAATCAAACAACAATGCTCAATATTGTATAATAATATTGCCATCGTTATCGTTACTAAACGTTTATGGAATAGTGTTTTTATAATATTATTATAAGTGATAAAATATTATTTTATAATTAGTAGATAATAAACCATCAGAAAATATTCTCTAAATTATAATCGATGTAATCTCATAGATATATATCTTACTTTCTAGTCATTTAATTATTAATTAAAACCTTGGCATTGACGAAATTCATAAAATGACAAATTTAATGGATATTAAAAATCTTAAACAAACCACTTTGAACAACTTATTTTATCAAATAATAAAAATATCTATGTTATAGTATTTTCTTGAATAGAGAATTTTTAATTTCTTTGTTCTATTGCAAAAATATTATTAGATGAAACATAATTAATTATATTTTATATAATTTGTAGAAGTTTACATTTCCTGTAAGGCAAAAAATACATCGTGCATCGTCCTATGATTGAGAGAAACATTTTAAGCTTGTATTCTGAAAAGTAAAAATATACCATTATTAAAAAGTTTTTTTTATTTTTAAAATAAAATAAATGTATTTCCAAAAAGTTAGTATGTCGGCATTGTCCGATTGATTAAAAAATTATACCAATATAATATTGCAAATTAATTTTTAAATTTTGGAAAATAATTAAGTTTTGCAATCAGTCTTTCTTTCAAATTTATTAAAAAAACAAAGTTGGTGGACTGGCCAAAAAGTTTATAAAATTCACCAAAACAATTATAATTATTGATTTTCAAATCTTAAAATCAAATCACAACTGTTTATCACAGATACGAATCTCCCAAGAGAAACAATGAGGATCTTAATTACCTGAGAAGTTGAATAGTGAAACAAACAAGAGGTAAACCCCTTATTAGAGTTACATAAAACAAATTAATAATAACTAATAATTATGTATTGTATACATACGAGATATGCACTTTATATTGGGAAAACATTTTTTAAGCTTATTGTATTATAAACATAAAAATTAATTAGAAATATAAAGTCAACATTTAATAAATTGATGAGTTTTTAGCTTATAATATAGCAATTAATCTATAAAGCAAAAAACCATAATATGCATTAAGCTTTAAGGCTTAAGTCTTAATATAACATTTAAAAATATTTTTGCAACATCAATATATCACAATATCACAATTTAGCGATTTACATTTTACAATTACTTCAAAAATGCCTATTTGTTATGTAACAATAATTAAATTACATAAGTACACACATCATACATATTTATTATAATTAGTGTTTATACTTAAACTTGAATACGCAATTATTTACACATTAACAATGCGTAAAAAAATATGCAAAATATAATATGTCAAAATGAAAAATAGTTTTGTTTTTATTTAACGTTATAAAATTATTAAAAAAAATAACATATTACGGGTTAAAAAGCATAAACCAATTATATTAAAGTCCTAAATGCGTGTACTTAACTGTACAATTAAGAAACAAAATTGAAAATTGTAAATATTATTGTTTCAAATAAAACTGTGAGGTATATACTTAATACATAAATCATAAATAATAATATTTAATTTGGGAGAACCACCAATAAAAAACCAAAATAAATATGTTTTACAAATAATTAATTTTTGATTACAATTTTCAGTAGACTGTAGAAATCTCATATTATACCGACCACAGAGACGAAATATTTAACATAAGAACAATACTATAGATTAATTGTATAAAATAATTGAATAGTAGTAATATAATTCAGGTAATTTTTTTTATCGACAAATAAATTTTCGGGGAACCGGTGAAATTAAAAAAAAATAATTACTCATCGGGAGGGTCACTTTTATAATTTTTTATTATATTCAATGTATTACCTATCATGATCCAATGACGGTTTTGCGGTGTTGCTGTCGTGTATCCTACGTCACTCTCGCGGAATATACATAAGAACAGTTGACAAAAAGTCAGTGAAGCGGCTATTATTATTATGCAAAAATATTGTGTGACCTAAAACTGCGAAATTAAAATCATCGTGATGATGTGTAGAGATACAAATAATACATTATAAATATAATAACTATTACTTTTTTTAAAAACTAAAATCATAGTCAAAACATACTATGATGCTGTCGCACAATCAATATAATATTATTAACCATATACAAAGCTAGCTGATTACACTGAACGTCGGCAATCTGGTCCGGCATATTGAATTTATACCCCGACGTGTCGTTTTGGCTATCCACGCACAACCAACACGGACCGTTGCATTTACAACTAGAATCTACATCAAAACATTGTGTATCGCAATCAACTTTATAGTAGTACTTAGTGATGCCATCAGTGTCCGCGCCACAATCGAAACAACAATACTGCTTTGTTGAACTTGTGTACATGCAAGCTTTTTTAAATGTGTAGCATGACGATTTCATGCACTCCTGACACGTTGCGTAAGTATTGTAAGAAGTTTTTCCCTGTTTTGTCTCGCCATCTGAGTGGACAGGATTCAGGTAAAAGAAATTCAATAGTACCGTGAAAATAAACACAGACGCGACATTGTTCGACGAAAGAAACATTGTTTTTCGGATACCTTCGAGTTTTTATTACAATGAAATAATATTTATTATTTTGAAATCTGCAGCGTATTCTGCGGTGGACCGAGGTTGCGCATTTGCGACTTCACTCTGTGTTTTTTTGCTGATTTTATTATTTTTATTACTGCGGGGAAAAATATTAGAGAACGGTTTATAATGAACGAAATTATTATAATTATTATTTGTATGTGCGATAATGGCCGATGGGTTGACACTAAATTTTAAATCTGTAAACATTTTGTATCCAAGCTCCTGCAGTAAACGCGATCTTGGCTTAATTTAATTGGTCGAATCTAAATGTGGTAGGGTTATATAGGCGGTCGAATGATCAGCCAAAACCATCATAACATAAATACATAATTTTATATCACATCATTCACATCACATTTTAATCATAAGAATCTCTATTATTATAGAGGGTAATTTATCAAGCATACTGATACTCACCATTATTTTTATTCTTCAATAATGTATAGCTGTTCAAAACATGAACTTTTAGAAATTTTAAATTTGCTTTAAGATGATATTTTCAAACTACATATTAAGATCTTTTTACTAATTAATTGAAATGAATTAATTCGTTCAATTTTTTTCTCACGATGAATGAAAATATAGCCATATGTGATACAGCGTAACTTTTAATTTTTATGTTTACTGTGAAAAGTTTGCCAACTCCTTCTGTAATACAATGAATATGTGTATAATGTATATTATGTTATATTATATTATGTGCTTATTATTTTATCTTTTTTGTCAAGAATTAAATAATATTTAGTTTATTCTGCTGATTGATTTTTTTCTTTGAATTTTATCAAAATGTGGAATTAATTAAAGCTATAATACATTTTGATCTCTGATAGTTAAATAAATATAAGTAACATTTATAATGGAAAATTACAATCAGTATGGCAAATAAATGTGCTAATCATAAAACCTATACCATACTACATAAATAATCATACTATACAATTATAAAAATATAAAAGACAACCCAATATTCACCTTGATAATGTTATTAAAGTCTTTGAAATAAGCACAAATATTTTTAAGTGTCATTTATAAAGTGCGGCCATAGAACTTTTGTTTTAAAGTGTTAATTTATTATTAAAATAAATTATTTATACACTTACGTCTTATACAAAAGGCATTATTAATGATGCATATTTATCGATATGTTTATGAATACCATTAAATGGACAAACGTTTTAATTTTGTTTATTTATTCTTAAATTAAAAACTATGTTTACATTAAAACTCGAACGTTTTAATTTTGCTTCTCTTTTAGTAAAACGTTAAATTTCTACAATTAGAATGCACATTAATCTAACAAATTAGTTATATTAAAAATCTATAACATATACATTAAATACAATAAGTTAATCAACAGTAATATGGGTATTAAATAAAATATGGCAAATAGGGATATTAAATTAAAATTCCCTAACGTACCTATTCGTTTAAATTAAAATGAAGAACAAAATTGTTTACATCATACAAAAATATATTCTATTATTATTATATTTTCCTTTTGGTACGTGTTATTAAATTTTCATTATTTAATTTAAAGTGTTAAAATAAAAATGTAATTATACATATAGCAATATTGATGTCAAAGGTTTTCGAACGAATATGTAAATTGTACCGTACTACTATGCACTACAATTTTTTAAGTTTTGGATAGTAAGAAATTGTAAGTACCTATATTTAATGTGTAAGTAAATATTATTGTTATTATTTAATTGTTATGATTACCCATAATAACCTTTATGAATAATAATACAGTTTGGATTTAATGTGGATTTTTAAATAATTTTTTTTTTTTTTGGTATAAAAGATGAATTCTTAATGATATGTTCACCAAAATATATAATAATACATTATAATTTATAATTTACAAACTTTAATTATTCTAAGGATTTCTAAAGTTATAAAATAATAATTTAGCTATAAATTAACAAATAATAATTTAAAATAATAAATCTCTTTACTTAACAATAAAGAAATTATTATTTGAGAACGATTTACGATTCGTTTAGGAATATGCAATCGGACCAAACCCGTAACTAGATAAATAAATTAAAGATGATAACTAGTTATATGTTAATAACTTATTACTCATTAGTATAAAAAATAAACACTAAGTTTACAAATTAAGCTATACCTATTATTCGAATTGTGTTTAAACCTTAATTTATCGAAAACGATAATTTGCCGTATAACGAATAATGTACTATGTAGAATGATTCATCGAGCGTGCTTATCCCCATTTCTTTTTCTTTATGAATAAATTTAAATTCTAATAAATTTAATTTTGTAGTATACTTAAAGACACTATTTTTAAATTTGCAAATTAGGATGAATTTTTTGAAAGTAAATTGTTAATAAGTTTTTTAATTTTGATACATTTAAATGTAAATTCAAATAAATATTTTCTGAGTTATGTAGTTACTCGCGTTTAGAAATAATAATTTTACATCGTGTATAAAAATATATATTACAATAATATTTAGTATAGTTATTGTAACCCGCATTATACTTAAAAAAATGTTCATAGTTGTGAAATAGTAAATACTTATAAGTTAACTGTAAGAAGATGTCAGCGCAATTTTTGATTTCTCTATCAAACCGACGAGTACATAGACAAAACGCATTAATGTAAACTCATTTTCTATACATTTTGAGTAATCTTAGAATAAAGTCACTTATTATACAAAATATATAGAGAATAATATTATATTTAAGTGGTTTTTATTTTTTTTATTGAACTTCATAATAGACTTAAAAAATATTTTTTCCTATTTGTTAAGTTGAATAGATATTAAATTATTATGAAATAATATATTATGTCATAATTCTAAAAATATTATTTTCTATAATTTTCGTATTTGGTAGCCGTGTTTTATCCATGTTTAAGATGGGAAATAGAGAAAACACATAACACACCTGTTGACGTTTACTCAATATTAATTGTTATAATAATTTTTAATTCATCATAACCCTCATGCCTTTGAAATATATTCTAAAACTAGAAAGTTTAGTTATTCAAAAACTACTCGTTCGAATTTTAATGTACATTTATCGAAATGTTTAAAACAATGATCTGCTTATAAATTAAGAAAAAAAAGAGTGGTTCTGATATTTTGAAAAAAAGAAATGTTTTTATCAATACAAAAGGTTAGGTTAGGTTAGGTTAAATTTTCTTCTTATAAATATATACATATATTTATTTATTTATTCATTAGTACACTAAATTTAAGTAAAACTCTTATTTTAAGAAGATAGTAATGGTTAAATTTTATTCCACTAAATAAAACAATTTTACCTTACTATACAAAAATATTATTATAAAGTATTATTTTTAATCTCCTAGTTTGAAAAAGCTTACCACTCCCTCAACGCCCCCTTCAAAATTATCGCTCCCCATAAAGACCAAAATGCTTCCAAGGAGGCCACACCGCCACCGTTAAGAACCACGCTGCTGTATAGGTTATGTTATTATATTATATTAATTATATCTATTATATCGATATACGCGTGGGCCGATGCTATCGGTAGATCGCTGTCTGCTATATTATGATAATTACCATAATATAATCAAACGACAATGTTCAATATTATATAATAATATTGCCATCGTTATCGTTACTAAACGTTTATGGAATAATGTTTTTATAATATTATTGTAAGTGATAAAATATTATTTTATAATTAGTAGATAATAAACCATCAGAAAATATTCTCTAACCTTGTACGCAAATGAGTCGCCAAAAAGGGTAAGTGTATCGCCCGTTTTAAATGCATTTTTTTAGTTTTTAGAGCATTTTTCACAATTTCTTCATAAAATGAACGAAAATTGTTGTGATTTACAAGAGACTTTCGGGAAACTGCCGACGGTACGAATATTAAATTATATACAGTATCGTCGATAACAATTTTATCATGCTAGGCTTTTTGCCGTTTTATATCTATTATTATTGTTATTATACCATTCATACATACACAGGTACAAGTTAGCGCCGATAACAATTATTTTATCATATTATTGTATATTATTAAAAAAAAAAAAAACAAAAAACACACTACTATAATATAATTTAAAATTTTTTTCCAATTTTTAAGCTATGATAAGTATAATTTAAATGCATTTTTTTAAGGGCATTAGAATCCCAGCCCTACAGTTATAAATATCCCAACAAAACATATGCATTGGGGGGGGGAGGTACGCATTATTTTACCAAAGAATAACCGAACAAATAAATAAATATACTATACTATACGATAAAAATATCAACAACGTGATATTATAATGTACACAGAGGTGCCATTATATAATATATTATATTAGTTCATAGCTACTCAACCGTATGTACATACGGACGGACTCGCCTTTTTTGCCGGCGCATTTACTGTTGGTCATGTCCAGCGCTCCGTCGGTGCAGTTCTCGGCGCGACGCGCAGCGGGTGCCGCCGCGTCGCCGTCTCCGTCCCGGGCCGCCCGGTGGTCATCGCTCTTGAGAATGTCCGCTATGGAGAACGGAGTGAGATTCTTGTCTTCGGTCATCCGTGCGGGCTGGCGGGCGCGCGTCTACGTGCAAATACGCACACCGAAATCGTGTCTCGGACCGCGGCGGCCCGGAACCGCCGTTGCCGTCCGCGGCAGAGCGGCACACACCTCGCCGTGTCGCGGCGGTGCCTTTGCGCGCGCGACCGTCTGCCGTCGTCTGCCGAGTTTCCCCGTTTCCGGCGTACAATAATATAATATTGTAACGACTGCGGTTGTCCCGTACGCGCGTCCTACAATATACCGTAATAACAATAATATTATACGATAATAATATTTTATCGCGTACCAAACAGCCCGTTGCAGAGCAGTCGCGTCCTATGTATATAATATATCGTGCGCGCGCGCGCGTGTATCGTACACTGTCGGGTGCGACGCGGGTACTGCGTGCCGGCAAAGAAGGGTCGTCGTCGTCGTCGTGTATCTCTGTGGCGGCGGCGTGGTCGTGAAAGGGACCGGCGGCCGCCCGGCGACGGGCCAATGGGCGCGAACGCGGTCGCGGGACCCGCGCTCCAGACGCCCTCCGACCGCGAAACCGACCGCCCAAAGTTTCGACTTACGCGGTAAGTGACTTGGACGCGCATCGGTGTCGGCCCCGAAATCGCGCGGTCGTCGCGAGCACGTCATAATACACGAGACGATGCCGCCGTGTGGCATATATTGGCGTGTATACGCACACGGTCATACGTTATGTATATATATATATATATATTATTATATCAAATCGCTTTGTCCGCGATATAGCTTTAGAGTATGTATAATAATATTATGTGCACTGTAAACAAGACGATATAATATAATATATTGTACACCTGCGACCCGCCTAATATATCGTATTGTTTTGGTATAACGCACAGACTGTATATTATGTAGTAGAGCTGAAGGGTTGTTATTTTTGTTTTTAACGTCCATGACTATATAATATGCTATATAATATTATAATGCTGAAACCGATTAAACTGCACATGCGTAAAAAATGACTGCGTATATAGGTATATACATAATAGTGTATATTATAGTACTTGATTCTCATACATAAACGTTTAAAAGGTTTTAAAAGGTTTTAATTTTAAAATTTGAGATTTGACGATTCGTGACGAGTGACGACGAAACCTATTACAGTTAATCATATTTATTATGTTACATTATATTGTAATAAACTAATATTTTTTAGTATATAATTTGGTTTATATTAATACAATTTATTTATTGTATTATTTTATTCTATTCTGTTATTATAGAATCATTACTTTTCTACGTCAAAATACTTCTAAACAGGCGTACATTATATAGTATTGTTGCATTTTTGAATTCATGCATATATAATATATTAGACTCGTGCACTGTAAAGTTTTAGTACATATCGACCGACATATCGTCAGTTATTAGTTATTACTTATTATATCCGGCCATAGATCTTGTGTATTAATTTGTATATATAACATAATATACACTATATATGTTTATATACCAATAATATATATTTACTCAACTACTATTTATACGTAACATAAAAAGATATAAGTATATAGCACATTTATTGTATCATATAATTTTAAATGAAACGGTCGTTTTCTAAAATTCAATTATACATTATCTATACTCGGGTAAGAAATCCAATATATACACAAAGAGTACAACACAACACCAAATAAACAAATTCTTATATACATATATACATATTCCATTTATATTTTGAATATGGGATAAGTACTATATGTATATATGTATATTATTTATTTTTACGGAAGAGGGCTGCGTGTGGGTTTCGTTCATCATTTTAAAATATAATATTTTACTATATCGTCAGTTTTTTATCGTAGTATTTTATCAACTTGAAATGGCCAAATTATAAAAATGAGTGATCGCATTTTTTTTCATAAACATATATATTATACATACATGTATAATGATAATATATCATGTTTAAACTTTACACAATAAATGTACAGATATTAATTATATCAATAAAATAAAACAATATAGTAAGGAAATCTATTCAATATTATCAAGACACTGAACTACTCCGTTTTTTAATATTAATTTGTTATTTATTTATTTATTTATATGAAATAATATAGTATAGTTTATACATTTTAACTATCATTTTATAATGCTCATAACGTATTTAGAATTCAACAATAAACATCCACACTAATACTGGATAAAATAATTAAATTCGAATGGATTGAATTATATATCATTTTTTTTCATTTACAATTAATATAATATTGAATATTATTTGAATTTCGGGGGGTTATTTTTATCAGTTCAACTTAAAAATATGTTAAAGATTTTTATATTCTTTAAAAAAAATAGACAAATTAATAATATTTATGACCATTATTACTCCATAAAAGTACATACTACTAATAATAATAGTCATTATTATTATTATACTTATACTTAATAGTTATTATTTTATTAAGTATAGAGTATTATATAATTAAAACATATTTTATATTATCGTAATTGTACAATATTTCGAATTTTATGTTAGGTACCAATTCGTGTATTAAATATATTTTTGTATTCTCCAATAAACTTTTTAATTGCTGATATTTATGATTTAATAACTAAATATACTACAAATATTGTAAATTTTCATAAAAATAAGTAATTTTCTCTGAACTCTGAAACAAATTTAAATACAAACACTAAAGATGTAAGTAGCAATATTATATTATTTACACCTGAAAGTAACTAAAACTAATATATCGTTTACGATTAAACATTAATTTAATAATGCGTCGATGAAAATCTAATCTCATGCCCTATAATATTTTAACAAATAATAGTATGATTATAATATTAAACTTTACTTTCTTAGAAATATATAATTAAAAAAAAAAAACATTTTGTATATTTATAGTATAAAAATCATTTACTTGACAACCGTGTGTTTATCGTTTGATATAAAGGAGAACGATTTAGTCGAAGGGTACTTTCTATGTTCTACGGTTTCGATGAATATATGTTTACGTAAACAGTATACTATTTCCCGCATAAACATAACATATAATACAGAGGCACTGAAGTTACACAAACCATGTACTTTTACTATAACAATTTTTTTGTCTATAAAAATATCTATATCCCTACTTAAGTATTCAATATTTCTTTTGAAATTTGTTAAACTTAGAACTATACGAGTTATCAAATCCGTTGATCTACGTATTTTTTTATCTCACTTCATATAATTATATGTACAAGTAATATTTAAGTATAATTATTATAAGGATAAGCGGTTTTAAATGTTCCTAAGATCATTGATTTTAGGGCTATATTTTAGTAATATATATAGCGTACATGACTTACTAATTAATAATTATATTATTAGTATTTAGTATTTTAGTGTATGGTAATGGAACAAGTATAGTATAGTTAAAAATGATAAGATAAATTGCCATGTTCCATATGTGATTTATATATATTTCTATTTAAAAGTACTTGAAAACTTTAAAGGATTCTTAGAGATGTGTTTAAGAGAATAAATTGATGTACATATTGATGTATTAAACATCTCTTATGATGGTGCCTAATTGCAGTGGTTAAGAAAAAAACAACAATGATCAACAGTCAAAGTGTTTTGAACACACTAAAAAATCGCCAGCTGTACATTTTTAACCGGACGCACTTGTGAGGGGTTAGGACATTCCGTCTTGAACAAAAATAAACACTCGAGTGTTAATATAAGATATATAGTACAGTATAATATATTATCGGTGGACCATACGATGTATTTAACAAGAAGCAGTAGGCGTAATTGGTAAATTGGCATTATATATATATATTTTCTTTTGGGATCCTCTCGGGAATATTATAATAACATTATGTAGTTCAAGTCGTCAATAAAATTGAATGGGAAAAAAAGTATAGAGCGTATAATATACATAATATTTTTACGTACGTTGGAGAACCGGGCGCGAGCGCGTGATTACAAGGTGACGTGCAATTATGCGGAAAATTTATTGGCCGAATTTGGCGGGACACGAGAAAAGAAATGACAACTTTTCGATTTCGTTTAATTAAAGTCCTTTTGATCGAAGAAAGTTTAGCGGAACGAACGGTAAAATAGAAATAAAAAAAAAAAAGCAAAAAATGTAGTTATACGCGGAGAAAAGGGCAAAAACATTTTTCTCGATTGTCGAGTTTCTCTCGCCCCCGAACCCTCCGCCACCACTCGTTACGACCATCTTCGACTGGTAATCGTCCTCGCCTAACACACACACACACACACATATATATACACGATAAAATAAATCCGAGAAATCGTATTCCCTTTGAACGCCCGCGCACGGAAACGTGACAATCATGTCTAATGACGTAATTAATTCGACGACCTGAAGAATCGGTTTTACCCTCTCCACATAGTCGCTGCTCTCATCCGACAACGTTCGATGATTCGACAAACTTTTCATCGGCTAATTTTTCATTTATTTCCGTCTCAACCGCCTCTTCGGGCCCGGCCCTCTGACGACGAAGCGAACACGTCCGCCCCCTCTTTTTTCCTGCTCTATAATACATCTTTATTTCTCTCTTTTTTTTTTCAGCTACCCTTCTATTTTAACGACAACGATTTAGTCGATCGTCACTAATTGGTTGAGGTTGAAATAAGAAAAAATAATAATAATAAACCGCGCAGCGTTTCACAGTTAATTTGCCATCGAACTGTATTGTATATACGCACCGAGAGTTCGATTGATTGTTATACGCTATACGCACGAGATTGACTTCCGACCACACATATCCATTATATATTTATATAATACGTATTATACCATCGCTCCAGTATAACATAATATAATATTATGATCTGTTATATGGGAAATAACATATACAGGAGAGCCACGTGTGACATTCTCGAGTTTATATCCTCGTTAAAAATATTATTTTACAGGCTAACGAGAGGAAACCCCCTGTACACCGAATAAAGTATTTTTGTTTATACAATGCCTGGGAGGTGCAAATGGAAAATAGAGTATACACAATATTAATGTACGTACATATTGCACTCATTATAGTATTTTATTAAGCGTCAAACGACCTACAATATATTTAACACGTATACATACGCGTTACGTATACTCACACCCACCCCACCCCGTGAATACACAACACAATATATTATTGTACTTATAATATATTATAAGACTATACGACGACCACACACGAAAATATTGTGTTTTGTCATATAAATGAAAACGGTTATATCTGTGTTTAAGAGATCGATATTTTTGAAATTATATATACCCCATCGGCCATCATGAGTTATATTTAAAAATATGTTTGAACGGAATTTCGTGTATCATTTAGTAATGATTTGGCTATTAAGCTATAATACATGATTAATATTAATAATAATATCGTAAAAATTGATTTACTAAGCATGCTAATCCCCATTCTTTTTCGTAACGCAGTTATTCAAAATCTAATTTTTTGTATTTTTAAATTCATGAGATTTTATCATTTTTTCGTAATATATAATGAGTTTTCTTCGGAGATAAAAATTGTTTTTGAAATGACATGGAAAAACCTAGATTGAACTTGCTTGTTAAATCATCTAGTATAAGGTTAATTTGACCGTACATGCACATATTATATATACATCATTCATAGGTATTAAAAATAATGATGATGGATAAAAAGCGTATATATTTAAAAACAAGTATAAATAAAATATTTCGTAGATTTATACATCCCTATATGATCAATACATTGGTAGAACGACCTAATATTATATTTTTTAATTCTTACTAATTAATTAATCAATGTTGATCGACAAAAATCACTATAGATACTTATATATAATATTATATTATTTGGTATAAAACGTATTATAATCGACGATATTAAATGATAACTTACGAACACCTAAAGAGTTAAGAAGGGTATTTTGTAACGATGGACCAAATTTAGAAAATATACATAATACCTAATTCAACTTTAAATCGTAACTGGTAGGACTAAAATAATTCAGGTAGAATTAAAAAATTCTCAATTCTCAATATTCCAGCTATGCACGGTACCTATTCATGTACATAGTATGTATTGTGTATATATATTTATATATGAATATATAAAAAATTACTGTATAATAATATAATATTCTATTCCGAACGTCAATTGAAACCGGGAAAACGGTGTTTCTCGCAATAGGCACAATAGGCAACAATTTTGACAAGTAATTTTCGACATCCCCTTTTTTTCGACTTCGCCAAAACATGACTTATTTCTGAAAACGTTTACTACGACGACATTGCATTGAGATTTTTCTGAGGGCGAATTACTGAAGCGTCTGAAGGTAATATTTACCCTCTTTCAAGACCACAGTTTGGGTACGTACATTTTTATTTTTTTGACATTGCACCTAATTGAATGGGTTCCGTGACGAGCACGTGACATATATTATTTATCATCATGTCTATTACGTCATATTTTTTTCATAGGTCCTTATTGAACTACGTGCGCTGTCATATAGGTACAATCACGGATTTCGATCGGTCATCCTAAAACGAATTTGTCGTACCGATATATCGTTGATATTCGCTATTATAGAATACTATACGAGAAGACCTTTTTTCTAAATTTTTCTGTATAAAATAAAAGAATAAAATCAATTTTACTTGGTTTAATAATATAATTTATAATATTATAATACGTACATAATTTTTTTTTTTATACATTATAAATTTTGTTGCACAGTGCATAACTTTTTATTTAATTCAAACAAGTCATATGGAAATTGCGCGATTATAGTGTGAAAACTCAATTTCGATAAGAAAAAAAAATGTCAATGCCTATATTAATTGAACGCCTGCCTTATTGTAACAATAAAAGTAAAAGACCTATACTTAAGGAAAAAACCGCGTTATTAGTCTAGTTTTACCTACCACCACCCGCCGGTGGTTAAGTGCTTGCGAATCACACCGGTGACTACCTATATATATACATATATACGCGTAGTTTTTCGTCGTATTAGGCCCATTGTGTGGCCGATGAATAGAGCTCAGATTGGAGGACGGAAAATATTATGATAATATTATTATAACGCGTGTGCGATTTGCGTGCACGGCGAGCGACTGTACTCTCGGCGCGTCGGCCGCGTGCGCTCGAGGCGCGGCCACGTGAGTTTAGCTCAGTCCACGGAGCACGGACAATGCTTCGCTAAAGAGACGGAGACGAGTGCCCTTTGCGAGCGAACATTATATAATACACAATATGTATATGGTGTATGAATATATATATATATAAATAGTAAAGTAAGTACGGCCGCAACGACACGAATTTATTCGCCACATCCGCAAGCACCCCCACCGCTACCCCCAGTAATCTAACGCCCCCGCGGGGGGGAGGGATCGGTCGTGTATTGTTTTTTCGGTCATCGGACACGATAATGATTCCTGTGTAAATGGAACGGCGAAAAGGGGTTGTTGAACGTAGTGTGCGTCCGTACAACGCGTATACATATATTATATTATATAAATATAATATGTGTAATGTGTACATAATAATATACCGTTTGTGATGTCGATTATCGTATGTATAACAATATTATAATAAAAGTACCTATATGGCCGAACAAACGTTTGAACCGCGTCGTTGTTCCGACAGTCTTTTAACGAATTTTGTCACCACATATTATATTATTGTATTGTATATTATGGTAATACTTTAATTAATAATTAATTTCGAAATCACTGAGATGCAAGACGCGTAACAACCTAAGTATAAAAGGTACCTACAGCAAACTTACTGCAGCACGTTTATAGTATTATACGCATTGAGTTTAACAATAAACGATAATATAATATTAAAAATAACTTTAAAACAATCGGGAAAAACTAAAAAACAATTTCTGGAAACATGGAATATTTACGTAATACACCGATTTTTGTTTTGATGTTAAATTTTACAAAACACTTAAGTTTTACCATTGATTTTATAATAAAAATATGATAATACTATTAATGTTATGTAAAAAATTTAATATAACACTTGCATTTTCCACAAGATTCGATAGGATAGTAATAAATTTTATACGATTAGTTGCTATTTAAACATTATCCGTTCAATGTTTAGTAAATTACAATCGAAATGCTATTATTGATTAGGTATACATTTTGTTTTCATTAATTATTAATTTGTTATTTGCAGAGATGGAGATGTACTAAAGCTGCATGTAAATCTTTTATAAAAATTAAAATTAACATAAAAAATAATGATAAATGTGTATACAAAATTATAGATAACTTATTTTTAATCATCTTAGAAATTATAGAATGATACATCATTGAATTCATATTTAACACACTCATATAACAGTGACACACTTGACACTAAAATGTATACAACAGAGCGGTATCCACTTACCTACATTTTAGATTCTGAACGGAGTGAAGAATGTATTGATTTTACAATGATGTGTGTTTTTTTTTTTTTTTATTTTTGTGTCTGACGACAACATTTGGAGCAGTAAAAATGCTTCGATTTTGGACTTCAGCCTCTCTTTGAAAAGGAAATCGGATCTAGTTGGTACTTTGAGGGGTCAAAAGTTAAAAATTTTCAATATTTTTTAAATGAGTCGGGAAAAACCCTAAAAAAATGACAGAAAAACGGGAATTTTTACGCAAAACCAGTTTTCGACAAAATCGAATTTTTTATTTTGCTATAACTCAAAAACTAATAGATGTAAATACTTGAAATTTTCACCAAATGTTTATATTAGCGTTTTCCATACACAGTTAAATTTTCAAAGAATTTAGACTTTTTTTGAGTTATTTATAGACAATTGAAATTTTTAATTTTTTTTAGTATTTTTTTTTTAAAATAACGATAAAAATTTTTTGGCCGGCCAGAAAATCTTGAAAATTTAATGCAAGGTTTCTTATAAGTTGTTCTTAAAGTGATAAAAAAAAATCCGAAATCGTTAGTCACAATTTTTTTTTATAAGTGCTTAAAGTTCGAATTTATACGAAATATGTCAAAATTGCGAAAATTTGCGAGTAATTTTGTGGTTGAAAAATCGTAAAATTTTTTTCTTTTATAACTAAGTTTTGAAAATTTGTTGCAAGGTTCTCCATAAATTTTTCTTCAATTATCTGTAAAAA
This sequence comes from Schizaphis graminum, assembly GCA_020882235.1. Taxonomy (NCBI): domain Eukaryota; kingdom Metazoa; phylum Arthropoda; class Insecta; order Hemiptera; family Aphididae; genus Schizaphis; species Schizaphis graminum. The sequence continues at coordinate 95,263,072 of CM037032.1, forward strand.
AAACTCGACCGGATTCAGACAAAAATTTTTTATGAGTGTTTGAAATTTAAATTTGTACAAAACCGCGTTAAATAACGGTTTAGCCTCAAACGATTTTTGATATTTGTTGTAATTCAAACTGTATAAGTCGTAAATACTTGAAAATTTTACCAGATATTTATATTGGCATTTTCTTTACGTAATTTGGTTTTCAAAACATTTTGACTTTTTTTGAGCTATTTATAGACAATTGAAATTTTCAATTTTTTTTTATTTTTTATTTATAAATGTTGATAAAAAAAATTTAGCTGGGACAAATTACTTGAAAATTTTATTGAAGGGTCCACATAGCTTGTTCTAACTCTCATTCAAAAATTATAAAAATACATAGGCACAATTTTTTTTTATTAGCATTTGAAGTTCAAATATTGACAAAAATTCGTCAAAATCATGAATATTTTTCACTATTTGGTAGTTAAAAATTTATAAATATTTTACTATCAAAAGCTAAGAATTGAAAATTTAATACTATGCTGTACATAAGTTAAGCTTAGAATAATTATAAAAAAGTTTGAGGATTATTCAATTTAAAAAATTTTACGAGTGTTTAAAGTTTTAATTTTAATTTGAAATCAAAAATACACGTGTAAAATAACGTTTTACTAATAAATAATTTTCGATTTTTGTTATTTTTAAAAAATTACTAAACGTAAGATCTTGAAACTTTTACTTAAATGTTTGAATTTGTTTCAAAATAGAATATATGACAATATTTTAATATAATATATTAACATATCTTAGACTGACAGATCATCTTCGTTCAGAATCGTTTTTCGTATACAATGATACCTATCATTGCATTCAAATTTAACCTTCCCTAGTCCGAGGTCCATCCCACCCCCTAATGTACAGCAGAGCGATACTCACTTGCCCGCTTTTTTTTATTTTATTTTACTAATTACATTACACAGAAACTATTTTTATACTATTATTATAACATAATATCTGTATGACTATATCTGTTTCATCACAAATACAAAAAGTATTAAAATAAAGAATCCTACCAATTAAAACATTTAAAACATAAAGTATATTTGAATGCGTTTTTATAAGATTTTTTAACGATACCTAATAAATTAATAATTTATTAGCCTTTATGTATATTATATAACATATACATTATACATATATAAATATGTTTTACATAAATCGTTTATTTAATTCGTCACCATGAAAATAAACAAATCATGTTTAAATACCTATAAAAATAATTATAAATACCTAAAAAAATATTTGCCTCTTATGATTTCAGTTACAATTTTATAATTAAAAAAATATTATTCGTAAAGACTTGAAAAAGAACTTGTGGGTTTTACTGTTACAACCGTATCTTCAATTAAACATATTATGTGTTATTTACTTCTTAAATGAAACTAAATTACACAACTTGATGTATTGTTAACATTGTATGATTTGTATTTACATTATAAATACGATTTAAATTTAATGGCATATTATGCCGTTGTTATTTGGATCATTATAAAAAAAAATAAAACTATAAAATACCATTAGAAATAATAGCTGACCTATCATTTCCGCTCAAAAACTTTTTCGGTATGCAATGATTTACCATTGAATTTTAATTAAACACATTCGTGACCTTTTCAATAACTACGTTAAGTCAAAACCTATTAAGTATAAAATCAGAACGGCCTCTCGAATTTTTCCCTGTGTTATCAAGTGCTATATTAACATATCATATATTACTGAACGCCTGAAAAAATCTATGAATATATTTATTAAACTTTGTTCTGATTGATGATCAATAAACGTAGATATTTATATTTTATAAACTATAAAATATATAGACATTTTGACAGTACTTTCTTTTTATAGTTTAAAAAAAGATTAAGAAAATTTGCATTTTATTCCTCCTCGCGTATGGCGTTTGATTAGCTCGTAAAAAACGATAATTATTTTGTTTATTGATTATATATAATATGATAGTTATTATTTGGATAAATCTGACTTTTTTATGTTTAGTTAAAATTACCCTTTTAATGTCGCGTTCAACGAGTATTTGTACAGCTATATTGCCTATATTATCGCTTTTTGTTTTGTTTGATTAAATTTGGAATTTTTAGATAATTTAACATGGTATTTTATGAAAGTATTTGCTAACACCTTAATATTTAACGCTATTAACGGTCTCCATCTCAACAATAAGGTCACAATCGTGGACTGATAAATGTTTAAATTTCTTCTACCAATTTAATAGTTAATGAATTATAATTTTTTTAATTTATTACTAATAAATAATAATATGCGTTTCGTTATTTTAATATAAATTATAAGATTAGTTTGTAAGATGAAATATGTACATATTTATCATCCTAAAATATAGATATTTCAAGCTAGGAATATCGTAATAAGTATAAAAATAATGATGTAGCGACGCCGGTCATATTATATTCTAGTACACCGCAGATTTTCCTGAACTGTGAGAACTTCGAGAATATTCGAGAACGAGTTGTCTTGTCCAGTGCTTCTCAACCAGTATGTCACCAAATAAGTTCAAATGTGTCACGAAATATATAATAAATATGACACAAAATATATAAACATTTTTGACATAATTTACAAAAACTAATAAAGTATTTTATATAATTTTTATATGATGATTATAAATAAGTTAATTGTTAATTGTTAATTTGCTATTTTAAATATTAAATATTACCCTTATTCTTGTTATTTTATTGTATACCGCAAAGTATGAAATATTTTAATAGTGTATCGCCATAACACAAAGGTTGAAAAACACTGATTTAGTTATTCGGTCCTTCATTTCTCATTGTAGCGTAAAAATAACACTGTTACTACATCGATATCAATTAATTTGCTGTGTAATATTTTTATTCTTTCTATAATATGTAAAATATTTAATACAAAGTGTTTCTTTTGTATACATTTTTACATTTTTGGTAATTATAAATATAATTAAGAAATATTTTTTTTTGTGTGGTATAGCAGTAATTTTTATTTGTGATATCCCCGGAACCTACAATAATATTAATAAATAAATGTAGGTTTCAAACTTGTATCGTTGAAATCAAATATTTACAAATCGGTTTTTACTTTTTCTTATTTAGTATTAATAAATTTATTTGGAATACAATGTGCTTTTAATGGTCTAATTAAGTTCTGTTTATCACAAGACCACAACATGATTTAATAGGTAACATCAATTTGTATTTGATTTTTGGAAGAAATCTATAGAAAACAAATTCGATTAAAGTATGTCGACAAAAACGCGTTTTAAAATGAGTTTTCTTGAAAATGGTTGAGAATGGGATAGACCAATATTTTATTATCTTCCATAATATATTATTTATATTATTATTATTATTATCATCATCAATATATTATATTGTATATAATTGAGTCACGCAGCCGCTGTTGCTGCTGCTGTGTCAAAAAAAAACATACCTTCTGCGAGCACATTTTTGGTGTAATAATAATAATAAGTATAATATATCATAGTAGTATATATTATTATTATAACGAGGTGTTGAAACCGTTTTTCGTGATAAATGTCAGACGGCGGCAAAACGACAGACGACCACCACCACCACCACCACAACGTTTGGTTTAGGTTCGTCTCGTCGGAAAATATCTCGCGGCTATCCCGTCGTCCACCAACCACCCACCCCGAAAACTACAGCTATTTTATGTAATATATTAGCAGCAGCTGTTGACTGTCACCGCATTATACATAAAAACCGTCATTATTAAGTGTTTTAAGGGACCCACGTTAAATTGTTTGCTGAAGGATCCGTACAATATTGTGTTGAACTTGTATCTGTTTCCATTGACAGTTATTATCCGTATTAAACCTAGTAATATATACAAAGTCAAAAATAATACTCCGGGTCATGCATACAAATTTAGCTATATGTACCTTTATTATACTATACAGTAATGCGATTTTCCAAGTAGATTTTTGTAATTTTGGAAAAACAAACACTTTTTTATACTAATTACATTCTTATACAGGTACAGCAAAACTTCCGTTAACGGTCACCTCTGTGTAACGGTTAGGTTTTTTGGTCTCATCAAGTGTTATACCATGTATTGTCACCTCTATTGGACGGCCACCTCTAAATATCGATCATTATTTATGGTCCCTTTGGTGACCGTTAATTGGAAGTTTCACTGTATTTATAATGTTTTTACAATTTTTACTACAATAGTTTTTTAATGAGTTGTTTTGAATTTTATAATCGGAAGCGGAATACTAACTATATGTCCAATAAATTATAAAAAAAGATATAAAAACTAAAAACATACAAAACATTTTAACGTAAAAAATAACTCAAACTGTGTGTTCATACTTATATTTTTCTTTGAATCACAATAAAATAATGTACTCGGAAATCTAGTGTAGACAGTATACATCATATTTAATATTACATATATATTAAACACACTATACACTTTTATAGGTATATAAAATTATCATTATAATTTATAAATAATAGTTAGGGCCTTATAAAATATTTTATACATAATAATAATAAATATTCTAACGCGTATATTATTTAAATTGTAAGATTAATTACTGTTTTTAGATTTTTATTGCGGTTGTTAGAATGTGATGAAGCGAGACGTATGTAACAAATAGTGTGATGTATGAATTATATGGGGAGATTTCTAAGTGTTTATCCTCATATAATTCCTTCCATAGTCCCATCTACTATTCAATATGTATTATAATCCCCAACATGTGAAATTCAAAGAGGTGGAATCTAATCCTGGCAATAATATATTATATTATAACTTTTTTTTTTTTCGATTATTCAGACCGTTCATAATTTAATTAATTCGTATTTTTACATTCAATAATGATAAAAATCGATAAAAAAATAATGCCCTCAGAATAAAATATTACATGGTTCTTGATAAAAAAAAATCACTCCTCACTTATCTTTTTATGCATTTGATTTTATAATTTAACTTTTAAAATTTACAGAGTGATTCACTAATAGTATGCACACCACCAATTTTTTATTTAATGATGAATTCATTCAAATTCCGATTTTTAAATATACCAGAAGACCATAATTTGAAATCCTTGAGATTTTTTTGTATTACTAAAGATATCCTTAAAATATAAAATGGGTGTAATATTTGATTTAATATACTCGTGTCTTGTATATTTATTATACTTGTCCCATTTTTTATAAATTATAAATATTTATAGATAATTATAAATTATTATACTAACATTTAAAAAATACTATTATTATGGTCCATATATCTATCTGAACCCATATTATAATGAAAAATCGCCTACATTTTTTAGTACACTAAGTTAAATAATTCAAAAAATACTCGTTTGAATTTCGATGATACGTCAAAAATTATCTTCTAAATTTACAGTAGAAAAGGTAGTGGTTGTCATTTGATTAACAGAAATTAGTACCTCTACTACTCCTTGTAGTATAAAAAATCTCAAGTTTATTTCAAATATGACCTTTAAGTAAATTTCTAAAAATTCATATTTTAAGTAACTACATTATTGAAGAAGAAAAAAATGGTGAGTATGCTTGATTAAATATTAATCACCCTTTATAATATATTTTCGAATATGATATAATATATTATTATGTTATTTATATGTTTGTATAATAGGTGTATGACTGACATGCTACCATACCATATTTAGATCCGATCAACTAAATAAAAAATGAATATACTGTCCAAATATTCTATTAAAAGGTATCTATGTAACTATTCCCTGAACTGGAAATAATATGTGGTTAACTTTATTAAATACAGAAGATTTATAATTCATGTAGTATAAGTGTATATAGTTATCATATATTTATTTTTGTTTTGTTCAGAACAAAAATTTAAGAGCAAATTTAAAGTTTCGGGATACTTATCTGGGAAAATAGCTTGCTTTTTCTGTCTTTTAAATACAGTGAAACTTCCAAATAACGGTCACCAAAGGGACCATAAATAATGATCGATATTTAGAGGTGGTCGTCCAATAGAGGTGACAAAACATGGTATAACACTTGATGGGACCAAAAAACCTAACCGTTATATAGAGGTGACCGTTAACGGAAGTTTTACTGTAGTTCGAAAAAGAAATTAATGCAGAACATACTTAATTTGACCCTCTGCCGCTTTCAGTTTCTAATTACATAAAGTACGACAAGTATTATTTTCCATGCCCTGTAAATTTATTACAAATATTATATTATAAAGCCATATTTGTCGGCGATAAATAATATGAGTTACCTACATTAAGTTTGAGTAGAGGCCAAGTCTAAATCATGTCAAAAGATACTGAAGCTACTTTTTCAATTTTTCAGCCATCTTCATAAAAAACAATTTTGATTTTTTTTGGTAATTTGTAAGTTAATGTTAATTTTTTCTCTTTACCTAAAAAAATAAAAATACTTTAAATTTCAATTAATTAACTACAGTCCAAAATGATTAATACCATTCCTATACCTATAAAACAATTATAATAAAGTCTTATATATATATATATATATATATATATATATATATAATATAATAACTTATATATATTTAACCGCTGATATGGAACTACATAATTAAACATTTAGGTAAACGGGCTTTCATGATTTTCGAAAGAATCGGACAGTACGGAACGATACATGAACCCATCCATCTTCAACATTTTCTTAATATTCATCTACTTCTCTGTCGTTTTTTTTCTTGTACTTTTTGTTTTTTATCGAAGAATATGAAGATTTTCCAATAATTTTTCTTTTTCCCATAATAATAACAAACATTTATGTTATATATAACATAAATAATAAGTATATATAACAACAGATCTATAAGAATATGTTTTTAACCAACAATATAGCGATAATTACTATAAAACAATGTAGTAATCCAGGGCAACTGTTTAATATATAATTTCCATCGCAAATCTCATAATCCCCGTTTAAACACCTACCAGTGGCGTCCTGACACGAATATAATTGGCGATACGTTCTTCTTATCGATGAAAAGAATGTATTGAAAAAAAAATAAATTGAATCGGTCTAATATCTCTTGAGAAAAATGGTCACGAATATCCCGCCACTTAATTTTATTATATAGATTTATATTTTTAAATATTTTTTAAGTTTTTTACTTTTTGAATTACAACATATAGTTTTAATTTCATATTCCAAAGCAGAATAATTTTCTAAATATTTTGATACATAAAAATCAAATATATAGGGCGAGTAGTTTATAAGTTATAACTTTATAAGTATTTAAAGTATAGATGCGCGGAGTGGAGAGGTATAGGGTTACGTTACCTCGCAAAATGCTTGTCCACTGCTCTGCTTGATTTAACTTTAAATTAATATAACTCACCAACTACTCGCCCTAAATTCGAATTTTATGTATCAAAATACTAAGAAAATTATTTTGCTTTGGAATATGAAATTACAACTCTGATGTCATTCAAAAAAGTAGGAAACTTAAAAAAATATAAGGATAAAAAATATTTAAAATAAAATTTTTTGATAAAAACGTTGTGTTTTTAATAACTTAAAACTATGTAAAAAAATATTTTCAAAAACATGAATACTTTTTGAAATAATGAGTGTTTTATGGTAAAAGAATCGGCCCGTATATAATCAATCGTTAGGCTGCGACGACCATACCTATTGAAATAACGATCCAAGATATTGTGAACTTGACTGTTTTTCACTTTTATTATAATAATACCTATATAAAAGAAGAAGATGTCAAATCTATGAGTGTTTTTTCAACAAATTTTACATTAATTCACTTTTAACATCGATTGGCCACAATTGAGTTAATGGCTCATATTTTATAGGAAATCTATAAAAAAAAAAATATTCAAAACTAGGAGTTGATAAAATAATAAACTTAACTAAATGAACGTGGATAAATGTATTATGTATTACTAAAAAAGATCTTGTATAATAGACTATTATTATACGTTAAAATTTTAGAAACACTACCAAAAAAAATTAACGTTTTCGTAATGAGTACAATGTTTCGAACAGATTCGTATGTCATTCAACGACATCACAGCCACCGAATAATCGGATCCGAATCGAATCGCACGCGTTGTCAGATCATTACAGTGGCACACGAGACGGGCAGCTCAAACGAGAGAGATATACCTGTAACGCGGAACTCTGACGAGTCACCGGAACTTTGCCATCTGCTCACTAGATCTGACGTACACGCGATTCGTCATTTCTGTGGAACGTACCCTGCCGTAGCTCTGCGTATGTCGATAAAGACGACGACGCATAGGGAAACGGGGTTTTACGAATATACTTTCTGTTTAGGAAACATACTAGAAAACTTACGAATTACGTATCCTACGAATGACTGTTTATCGCATAACACGGAAACGGAAAAAATAAAATATGCATTAACGCGAATACTTAATATTTATATTATAGGCCACGGAACAAGGCTAAAGTCGAATTTTGTTTGTGAATATCAGAGCTTGAGCTAAGGAAATGTTAGAGCTGCGAATAGTTATGAATAAAATCACTTTTTAATAATGTGAGTACAATCAATATAATGCACAGGCTACATAATAATATGTTAAAGATAAAAAAAATATAGATACTAGATACCTTCCCTAATCGTGCAAGTCTGCCCCGGGTGGGTCTTGCTACGACGGAGGACTGACAGTGAATGTCAATGCTGGTCGTTTCGCAGGGCCTTTTATACCCGGTTCATTAGCGATTACACAAGACCGTTATCGTGTTCTGTGACAGATAACAAGAAACCGTAGAAACCCCAATAGTGCAATCCCCGATAAACGCACAATTTAAATAAAAGTTATTATAAGAATAAAATAATTATAATAATAATAAAAATAGTGATATTAATAATACTAATAAGATTAGGAATAAGAGTAACAAAAATCGGACGCCGATCGATGTACCTACGCGATATTTATTCTATTGTTATTGCTTAAATGTACACGTATATAATATACGTTTGATTCGAAGCCCATTTGTCGATGTACAATACAATAATTTTTTTTTATTCAATAAATTGCATTATATATTTATATTATTTTTGTTGATCTCGGTAGCTAAGCTTTAACGTCAAATCTACTTATATCTTCAACCACGGATTGTACTGTATACCATAAAAGCGTTTCTCGACGACGTTTGTGTCGCACAATACTGTATTCATGTACATGGGTGTATTGGTGTATATATATAATAATACATGATAAGTTTTTTGTGGGTGTATTGATGAGTTATTATAATAACATGTTATATATCTTTATAAATCGTAATTTAAATTATAATGTCATTGGATGATGACGTGTAATAAATAAAAAAATCGTGTTTCTTTATTTTAAAATATTTTTGTATAGGTAATAAATTTTATGATTTTTGGGGATCATGGATTGCTGAAGGTGATGTGGGGGACTTCGCTCCACAGTTCCGCGCAGTAATGTGATATTGAATTTTGTGTGGAACACTCGTTCATCTATAACATCCACTGAGTCCCTCATCTAGTTTTTTTCCAAATCAAGCACTGATTACAATTAATATTATGCGTGGCAATAATACGACGAAATGTCATTAATAATAGCAGCTAATTATTAAGTCGTGAATAACTCAGATAAAAAATAAAAAATATATGTTTTTTGTTTGTAATTTATCTAAAATGTAGTATATATAGTAATTTTATACATATTTATACTAAATTTATTCAATGATAATATAGGTATAAGTATTAGATGAGAAACTCATACGATAATATTCTACCTACCTACGTATACATTATTCTCTACGGTCGTCGCATATACCTACCTATACAAACATAAGGTAAATTCGTAAATTGTATAATGTTTTGATCAATACAATTTTCGAATTGAACAGAAAAACATCACTACTATTCACTGTTGTACCTAATGAAATTAATAAATCAATTACTAATTAATAACTATTTGAAAATCAACATTCGGTATTTAAAATCAGTCATTGTTGGAAATCTTGTTTTTTTATTACTGAGACACTGGAAAAGTGGGAACCAAAAATACGAATACGAGTTAGACCACCATCTGTACGAATTTTTAACGCGTCTTTGTTATATACATATTATATAACTCAAATACTATACATTTAAATTTTAAATGAAATTAATTTTAATTAAACTTAATGTTGGCTATTTGTGTAAATGTTTTGTAAATAGTTTATTTTTAATTTAAATTAAGTTAGATACCTAACTTTATTTTTATTACTTAATAATTTATAAATATTTATTATTATTTTAATGTATAGAAATTGTAAAAAAGTTGTTATACAACCTTTTATTTAGCTCTAATCAATTAAATGTATTCTAATTATTCAAATTAAAACTAATAAAACATTTATTCAATTTTAAAGAGTAATAATTAATAAAATGAAAATTGATAAAGTAACATGCCTTTTTTTATTTTTAAATTTAATATTATCAATCCATAGTGAAAATAAAATGACAAGTGTAAAATACACAGTATGAGCATCAATAATGAATAAAACAAAAGTATTAATAATATTAATTATTTTATTTATTTAATTAATTTAAACTCATATACATATAAATACTGGGTACCTACTACTGAGAACACTCGTGTGGGGGCTTGGGTTTTATTTGATAAAACATTTTCATCCATTATTTTATAAAAATAAAATGTTTATAACAGCTACAATAAAATAAATATGAAACTGACATAGAAAATATGTTAAATATTAATAATTATGTGAATAGAGAACTATCATCATGTGCTACACTCTATAGTGGAATTGAGACAGACTACAACGCAGTGATAAACACATAGATAGCGTTCTTTATTACACCAATTGTTAAGAAACCTCAAGTGTTCATTTTTAAAAAGTTTATCGATTAAATTTAGTACCATTCAATTTTAAATAAAATCAGTCTAGTGTCTACTATAGAAATTTAAATCTAATATTATCTATAAAAATGAATTTTAAATGTACAATTGACGTGGAAATTTCGATGAAATACCTAAATGAAAATCTTTAACGATTATGTTAACAATAATCCGGGAAATTATTTTATATTTCACGAACAATTATCATAAAAATATAATCTACACTGATTTAAAATCGAAAACTTTAAATGCAAAATTATCCTTTATATGTACTACCGTAATCGAAACAATTTTTAAATAGTATCTAAAGATATATAATATACTATATACATAATATATATTGCATACTAAATATGCATCTGCATAAATAGATAAACTGTATGTCTATATAACTATATAGACATATAGTTAATTATTGACTATCAATTATAATAACAAGAACTAAAATAATTGTATGTCTCTTCGTGGTTTCAAAATTAATTTCTTATCGACGGATGAGTGAACGATAATCCACCTATTTGTTCCAAATAATGTCTCAAAGCATGCAGTTATTTATAGTTCGAAATAGCAACGTATGTATAATACCTATAACTTTATAAGGATATAACAGTTATGGCTGCAACCATTGTAAGTCTAACTAGCAGGCATAAAAAAAAAATTAACGTAATACAACTAGGTAAATACCATAGGTAATAAATAGGTACTATTACTATACAAAATTATAGTATTTGATAGAGTTATCGATTGAAACTTCGTTTCGTAGGCACGAGATAAAGTCTTCAAGAATGCCACTTAAAGTATTCACTTAATAATGTTAGAGATACAAATATAAATCATTAACTTGAACACATAATTATTGTGTATTATTATCGTTGTATATTTTATACAAACAAAAACGGTTCTGATAAAAAGATAAATTTAGATGAACTATTTAAATTTTCAAACGCTCATCTAAAAAAAATTGTTGTCTTTATATTTACGATAGCCATAAATTTCAATTAATGATAACCCGTGAATAAGATATTCAAGCTTTTTAACCGAAAAACATTCTGTATTGACATTTGACATAGATTTAAAATAAGATTTCAAAAAATTAGAAAATTTCAAATGTTTTTATGAATAGGTATTATAACTCAAAAAAACCAAAATAGGTTTAAAAAATTATACTTTGTCTACACAATTCTAATATATATGCATACTCACTTGGTGAAAATTTTAATTGTGAATATACAAATATATATATATATATATTATATATTATAAGTTAATATAATATATTATTCTTTTTTTATCACAACACAGTTCGTTTAGTTGAATATTGGTATTATGTAAATAAGTATATTCCCGTTTACCATAATTTTCTTCTGGTTTATTCTATTTATCGTACTTTTCGACCCTTAAAATGTAAGTAATAATTAAAAATAAAAATTATGTAGGTACCTGCACTTTCAATATTTAAGACTATAGCATATTTTATTCTCTATAAACTGTATCACACATGCGCCCACTCACACAGATATATTTCAATTGATTTAAAACAATTGATCGATGAACAAATCTTTACAAACATTTTTTAAGAATTGAAAAAGATTTATCAATAACAAATAATTCCGTTGAAGGTTAACATATAACTGTTTTCATTGATCTTAAATGGGAAACATCAATCGATATGGTGTTTTATTGAAGTTTCAAAGAAAGTAGAAAGACTAAATTAACTCAAAATTGAGCAGTATATATCTGGCACTGAATTTCCAAAAATAAAATATCAAGATAGAGTTAAAAGAATTTAAAAAAATTGCTCTGTTGGTTCTCAATATTATTTATTATTTACATAAAAAATCCTATAATTTTTAACTGCAAATCTTTATTTTTAATTATACGTGTGTTTTATAGTTTTTTTTTAGCAATTTTAGTTGACTTTATTTTTTAAATTAAATTTAAATTTTGTATAGCGTCACGAGAAATGCTATCCATCGACTATATCAAACGTATACTTGTATTATTGGTGTTACGTCATGTTGTGTATAACTTACATGCATAACGAACAACTCGATAATACGTATATCAAATTAATTTATGTATTTAGAATAGAACTCTGACTTCATCTGGGTTGGTTGACTATTGAATCAACTTAAAACCGCATAATGAGTTGAAGACATTATAACTTAAGTGTTCCACGATGATAAAATAGTAATACGTATTTACTGGATGATCCATTTAACGCGATATGCCGTAAAGTCGTTTTCTTCTTAAATGTATTCGAAAATATCAGCTAATATTTTGATGTACTTTGTAAGTTAAACTTAATTTACCTCAAAGAAGTAATATTTTATACTATAATATTGTAATAGTAATAATAATAATATTCACTAGGTTATTATAATTTATAAGTAGTACCTATATTGGCTATATTATATGTTATTGTAAAACCTATAAAGTGTACTAGTTGTACCTTTAACATTTACTCTGTAAATGACCAAATTTCTGACTTTTAACAATTTATCTTGACAAATCAAATGTTAAATACTGTCGGAAAAAATTTAAAAATTTAAAAATATATTGAGTTATAATAACAGAAAAATATAATACAATATTATAGGCTTTTTAATTTTACGATTAGATAATAAAATGCAGTGCTACTCGCTTTTTATGGTTGTCAGGTTTAATCTTGTTTATAAAACGAACTCTAAAAAATACGGTTTCACGAAATTTTAAACGATGATGTTAAAACTAAAAATGATTATTGTTTTTATATTTCGACATATTATGGTTGCGCATATAATATTATACCTAAGATTTGCAATATCTCTTTTGTAAAAACTTAAACTATAAAATAATCATTCTGGGTTTTTTTTTTATCCTAGAATAGTATAGAATTTACTAATATTAACCGGTAAGAGCACAAAACAATTGGATACTTACTAAGCGGGCAGTCAGTCAATAAGGCTAGATTTGACCAGCAAATCTTAGGTTTTACTGTAGGTATTTGTACTTTTACAGTCACGTATATGGTATATTATTATTATAATAATATATGTATATTGTACATAATAAACTAATACAAATTGCCTTGACGAATAGATAAATAGTAAATATTAAATATGATTTTTCCACTAAAAGACGTGTATATGGAAATGGAACAATTAATTTACGCGTATATATACTATATTACCTAAATTATACAGAGTGTTTCACGATGAACTGACAATTACACACATAAGCTAAGTTCAAAAGTGTCAGTTCATCGTGAAACACCCCGTATATGTAAGTACGTGTTTCGCAAAACGTATACTAATTAAGTTATAATGACGTCGTTGCGTAACACAAAATTATGTACATAATAAAATAATATTATACTGTATAGGTAAGTATACACGTGTTGTAGTGGTGTATCTACAACGGACACTGGCTCGGGTAGAGCGGACATATGTGTAGTGAAATACCGGCGCGCCGAAATTATAATAATATTATAATATAATATACGAGTATATATAGGTAATATGGCTATAGTATCATAATGTAATAATATAAAGAGTGAATATTATTATTAGACGATAGAAGCGAATAAAATAAATACCGACACCTCGGCGGCCGCGATAGTGGCGTAGACGCATATCGAAATCCTATATTATTATACATATATAATAGGTAATAATGTTATTATTATTATTGCAGCCGGAGGCCGGTGCATAATTCGAATCAGACTCACGGCGACGGCGGCGGAAGCGGCAGCGGCGGACAAGAAGGTAAAATATAATATTATATCGAGACCGAGATCGACGAGAACGAGGAAAAACACAGCATACGCGTATCGGAACGAACACAAAAACACGAAATCGTGTAAACGGGTGCTCGCGCATTAACGGTCTCCTCTCTTTGACGGGGACGCACGCAGCGCGAGCCCAGTTCTGCCGCGGTGGTAGGTACCGTATATTCGTTATACATAATAATTTCACGAGCGCCGACCGTTTCCGTTCAAACGATATATCTGTTCGCACGCTCATCGATCGCCACATCGTTGACGGCGGCACAACTTCTTTCCACATTATTATACTATACGTCTATACACATAAAAAAAAAACTGTACAGGGTGCGTCTAGCAGCGTGTCCGCCTCTCGTCGCTTACGCGTTACATTATGTAAGACTTGGGTATAAATAATAATAATAATAATTATTATTATTATTATTTTTTACTTTTAAACTACATTATATAATTTGATTTTTCAATCAATGTGAATGATTGAAAAAATGAATTGTTTTGATTGTTTTCCTGCACGAGGGTCGTATAGTGTTGCATGTTGCCTGTTAGTAGGTATTCTTCGAGCTTCTCTATTTGCACTTGAAATATATTGTCAAAATAGGGGTTTTATAGCAAGTGTTAGGTAGTGCGCAGATTTTGCATAATATTAAACAGGCGATCTATACTTGACAGTAGAAACCCATTTGTTATTATTAGGGTTTTAAAATTCCATGAAATTTATTTTCTTGAAATATTTAATTGCAATAAAAAAATAAAATATAAATTATTATATATATTAAAGTTTATAATCACGTCAACTTGCAAGTGAAAATTTTCAAAAGTTGGTTTATTGTGTGAAACAAAGAAAATATGTATAATAAATAATAATAATAACCAATAAGGATCCAATTAATAATACAAATGATAAATATCAAAATGTATAGTGCGTATTTTTGCATATTTACCATCAATATTTTCTGTATATAATCAATATATTATTTCTAATCAACTATAACCGAACACGTTTTAAAAAAGAAAAAATTTATTTCAATATTTCAAGTGAAATATTTCAAATTTAGAACCCTAGTTATTATTATTATACTGTGTTCGAATACTTGTCGGGAGATGGCGATGTAATCACATTTATTTTCTCAATATTCAAATGTACATACTATCTACAGAGGTGAACTTACTAACTTGAGTGGGTGCTAGTATATCATACTGTAGCACACTAGACCGATTAATTGTGCCGGCCACAAGGGCAGCCTAACGTTATTTTACAATATTATTACTTTATTAACTATTAGTTATTAGTTTATAAGTATATAATACTGTGAACTATTACACATGTCTTCCAGTTCACCCCTGCATTTCTTCTTAGATTTCCGAGAAAAGCGAAAATAAATAGCATTTTAGTATTTTAACCTGTCCAAAAATGAGTGTAATATAATTTAAAAATTCCGGGTTTTTGAAGCAGTGATCATTTTTTTTTCTTCAAAATTATTCTCTTCGGAAAGAAAGTAATCGACAGAAACAAACACGATCAGATACCCTGTAAATATACACGAATACAGACATTGCGTGCGTTTCATGTCTATACTATAATATTATCTGCTCCGTGTAAGTGTAATATTATTTATTATTATACATATTAACATATTATGTACAAGTGGTGCTACGCAGACGATAGCACTATAGCAGAGGTGTTCACATATCGCATATCACATTTTCTAATATGCGTGTGCACAAATAAATATATAAATATATACAAATACCTATATGTTAAGGTATATATTGTGTTATTATTACTAACTATTGCAGCAAAATTTTAAGTGATTGACTGCAACAATGAAAGAAATTCAAAAAACGTTGATAAAATGTACAAAAACAAGCTGACATCAATATTAGAAACATTAAATAAGAAGCTGACTCGTGTAGGGGTCCTGGAAATAGCACTTAAGCAGGTACATTTTATTTGTGAACCAGTTATAATAGTACGAATACAGTACATCATATGACTATAATACTAAATACTTATATACATAAGTATATAGCTAATAATATATTATATGTAGTTTAATAATAATAATTACAACTTGTCTTAAAATAGAAAAAAAAATGGTAATCGTATCGATCCAAACGTTCTACTTTGATTAGATGTTTTCATTATAGTTAATATATTACGATTTTTTTTTTTTTTATTGGAGTAACAAATTATAGATTTCGGTAATTGGTTCAAATTATATTGTAACAGCTAACGTGTTCCTATGGTTGTATTTAAAATAATTATGTCCGATATAATTGATCAAAAATAATTTATTAGTAAATGAGAATTTTATCCACCACAGTACTACAGTCTACATGACGTAGGTGGCCGAGAGAAGAAGCGGGTTTTCAACTATAATACAATTAAAAAACCATTTTTAATCATAATTTTATTGATTAATAATTTATATATTTTAGTTAATTAAAACTAAACCGTTGTGTTTGCGTGGTAGATGGTATGTCTATTAATGCGTAACAACTATGTTCAAGAATTTAAATAACTAAATAATTTTATAAAGAATAAATAATATGATGAATTAATATATTATGAGCAATTCAATCCCGAACACATCTTGTTGTGAGTGTGAGATTTTTAATGTGTGACTAATTTTAAATTTTTGGAAATATTTTTTTTCATTACTCGAAAAAGTTATTTTTAATTTCATAATTTTTCTGGTATTAAAAACAAACATTTTATGATGAAAATATCTAATAGGTCTATAAAACACATTCAACACCCAATATATAGCAGATTGGTACTCATTTACTTACATTTTTAATATAGATATCTGTAATATGTATTATTTGTATAAATATAAATATATATAATATTATGTTAATATAACAAGGCTAATATTTTTTTAATAATAATAAAAACATTTTTAATAACTCTAAATGTTAATAAATATGTGTTAATTATAAGTATCATTATTCTTAATAATTTTAGTATGAAGTTAATGTAATATCTATTATTATTATATTATAGGTAGGTAATAATTTTTATAATCTACCTAACACATGCATATAAGTATACTTACACACATTCATATATTTACGTGGTGTATTATATAGTGAAGTTTATGAACCACTACTTAGTTACTAGTTAGGTTATACGGGTGGCAAGTGGTAACTATAGTACGGCCGGCAAAAAGTGAGTTGCGATAATTACGCATCTACTAGCCGTTTTTCTCATATTCAGGGGTTCTACGCGTATGCAAGCCGACAAACAACAGCTGAAAGTGATGTAACGGATTTTAAAGTTTGGTAGGTTTTTGATAATACAATTTTTATTTTAATTCAGCTACTTTCTACGATCCACAATCCAACATTCAGTAAACATTTGACGTTTTACGCGGGAAATCGATTGGAGTAACTCTGATAAAAAAAAAAAACCATTAGTTGCGTGACGATCGAGACTCAATTTTCGCTGGTCGTACTATATTTTGAATATTTTTGACAGGCAACTCACTAATTATTATGAATTACTTGATCATCAGAGACAATTAGTGTGTTTATTAATCTTTGTATTTATTTTATACGATAAGGATATAAGGTAATTCGTATATTTTGCGATGCATTCCAAACGGCTCAATAAAAAAAAATTAAGAAGAGATAAATTTTCAAACGGCCGACGGTTATATTTTTTTATTAAAATATAATTAATTTTAAACCTGATCTTTGTACAACATGATTGCACGTTTTTCATTTTTTAAACTGATATAATAGCTCCAATTAGTAAGAGACGCTTAAAATCTAATAACTTAATTACTAATTTACCAACGGTGAATAAAATATTTTTTTTTTATTAATATAAACATCATAAACTGCTTAACTGATATTTTTAATGATAGCAATATTAATACTAGTTACAATATATTACTAGTTCTAAGTCTGAAAATATTAATTTTTAAAAAATATTATCATTATATATAATTTACGTTTGAATTTAATTTGAAATTAATTTATAATATACTAAATAATTGGTCTTTAATTATACCCGGTCCGTAATAAAAAAAGAATATATAAAAATAATGAGCGCAATTGGCCAGTACCAAATTTTTCTACATTTATTTCAAAACTATAACTACCTATTATAATGCAACAAGTCTAATTTCAACCCTAACAAGTGGTACCTAATCTAACTCTCTACAATTAAATTTTCAAAGTATAAACATATTATTTCGTATAGAATGTTATGAGCCTTTTTACATTCTCAGTGTACGAAGAGGAAAAATAACACGATCGGTGAAATGGGATAATCAAATTATTTTTAATTGTTTATTTTAAACGAAGAATATAAACGTACCTATTGAGCGATTCTAAAAACTCTATAGAGTTTTAAAGAAATGCTTTTTTTAAATATTTTATTATTTTTAAGTAATTAATAAACAGATATCATATAATTCATATTAAAGTATAATGATATAATCTAAAAACAAATATCGTCACTAGGTAATCCATTCATAAATGTTTTATGCATTGTACGATATAATATGTTATATACTATAATATAGTATTATATTTACAACTGTAATCCATCTTAGTCACGAGATATTATGTACGGATTCGTTGATTGATGGCTTTATTTCCACCGGGAAAATTAGTCGTGGCCTTTCTAAGTAATTTAAAAATCTTACGTCAAAAGTCTCTTGATGTTCTCGAAATCCGTTGTACGCAGCGTGAAATTCATCTACCTACTAATGTATACAATATGAAACGCTCTCGCCGGAACGTATAATGATTGCATTCGTTAATTCGATTACGGGACACCGACTCGGTGGTAACTGTCGTTTATTATCAGCTAATGAAACAATACGACTCTTTAAATTTAATGATGGTGCCTTAAACACTCGTAATTGTAATTTGTATTAAATAGTAATATAATGCAAGTACTATGCGTGTTTATTACAGATTAAAGTGTTGAAGTCGAAACAGTAGTGGAGATACATATTACAGTGGTACTAAAAATGTATTTAATATTTTATTGTTATGAAATATGCGCATCATATGATGATGTTCTTTCGCGATTATATAATCTATTATAAAATATTATATTTGACTCGGGCACGTAGGTAGTATTTTATATGGATGTAAAATATTATGGTGTTATTGACATCGTATTATTTAATATAATATTATTATAAAACTTCTACCTATATGAATATAAAAACTATAAATGCCATACATGGGACTATCTATTTCTACAAGAACCCTGTGAATTATATTAGCTTTTAGGGTCTACTAATTATTCATATGCGTTACTCTGACATACCACTCTTAACAGTCATAACGCGTTATCTTCGGAAAACGAGAAAAACGTCTAGATGTGATGATGAGGTTCACAAAAATTACGTATTATGATTGACATAAGTTGTAGGCATTTCGTTGTAATACTGTAAAGTACTATAATTATTGATTATACGCGCTCACATGAAAAAACTAGAACTAAAAATTTATTTTTTCTTAAAATAAAATATATATATTATAAAGGATCATAATGGAAATCAGATCAAACCGAATTTAAGTCTACTGCTTGATCAAACGATCAATTGAGCGAGAAGACGTTTTGCTTTTAATAGAATAAAATAAAATTTTATTGTTGCGTAATAAAAAGATTTTGGACAAAATCAAATTACACACACACACACACACACACACACACGTTGTACGGAGGAATACTTCACAACAGACACCGACGTAGGTCTGTCGCGGCGTTTCCTTTACCATAGTGATTATACCGCGTTCACGGTCATTTTAGTTTATCCATAATTGCGTTCATTCATTCAAGAGAAATGTATAAGAGGTGACGAATATGACACGATTAGACCATTTATTTCTTCCATTATTGTTAGTTTACGAGTCTCAAATACTGACTATATTGTCTATATTTATATTATATGTTAATATAGATTCAATTTTTCGAATCGTTAATTCAAGTAAAATATTCATTTATCTTGCATAATTTTGACTTTTAAACTATAGCTTGTGAAAATATAATATAATACATAGAGTTTAAAAAAAAGAAACAAATATGGATATTACTAGGTATACATTATTCGAACACCTGATCAAATGTAATACAAAACTAAACATTTATATATTATGTTCAAGTATATAGGACATAGGTATAATATTATAAATATGTGACAACTTAATATGTCAAACAGATTTGAGCAAAAATGTTATATGACTACAAAGTTGTCTCTCGTTATTGACTATTATTATTATAATGATATTATATAAAGCGATTAATCAAGATTATTGCGTAGCAATTTCCCCAAATTTGCATCGAATAAATTATTTGATTATATACCTATGTAGCTATGTAACATAATAATACGTCATAGTAACTATGACGTATTAACTTTCATAATAAACACAATAGCTAAGTTCTTTTTGGGTTTAATTTGAATTTAAAAATCAAACTGTGCTAATTATATTATATATACATATATATACATAACTGTTACCAAAGAATAAATTAAAATACAAGTTTAATATATTATTGAATGCGGTGTGAATGTACCTACAATAAACCAATTCAATAGTTCAACGAGTTAAAAAAATAGTGATTAAATAAAAAAAATAAATTTTTAAAATAATATATTATACTATTATATGAAATATATTTATAGTAAATATTAACTAATCGAATATTTTCAAGAGATAACTAACAGTAGGTATATACGTTTTTGCGGGTCTACATTATACGGATATTCCGTCAGACCAGGTGTGCTTATCAATTACAAGTATTTTAGTTTTTTTGGGCTATTTATAGATATTTAAAATTCTCAACTTATTTTTTAAATTTTGTCGATAAAATGTTTTTTCTAGTTCAAATATTGACAAAATTTATCAAAATCGTGAAAAATTACAATTTTTTATACAGTAGCTAAAAATGCACTATATTTTTAACTTTAATAAATGAGCTTTAAGCAACTAATTAAAGGTTCTTTATTAATAATATATAATGTTTAAATTTACATTAATATAATTTCGTGAATAAAAGCGACTGGCGAACAATGAACGTTTAGACAACATTTCATAAAACTTGAAAAAAAATTAATAACGAGTGTTCTTGTAAGATTTTTGTTTTCTACTTTTCTAGTAAGACCATTTCTTTTTTGGTTTGGTTTCAGTACCTCCAAATCAAACACTGCAGAGTTAAAAAAGTTATTACCTCTAACCACACGCCGAAACGGATGGACGGTGCAAGCTGTGATGCGTAATGCATAATATTCGTATACATAATATTATATACAAAACGGTTTGTTTACGCTCTCAAATCGACACAAATACATATTGTATAAATTGAGTCCGTTTATCATTTTTATTATCTAACGAGAGTAGTATCTGTTCCCGTGTGTATATATGATTTACCAGCGCCTACGTGTGTATAATAATATGATCAAAGCCGGCATCGACATAACGTTGTATAAGTCGAGGCCGCGCGGGCGCCTCGGAAGAAAAGGCCGGAGGAAAAAAATCGAGTTTTATTGCGTTTTAGGCCGGAATAAGACCGCCTCGGTTAAATTAATTTAGAACTTTTTTTTCGCCGGTGCCTGGAAAGAAAAAAAAATCAACCAAGACCACCCCGACATTGTATACCTTATAATAATAATAAAAACTTAGTAAAAGGATCTGGTTTTTAGTGACATTATACAATACCCGCCGGGCAATAAGCGCATCACTGACGGATTGTTTGTCGGACAAGCGGCCGTTTCCTGTCCTTGTGGCTATCATCAACCGCCGGGCGCGCGCCCGTTGAAGAGTAGTGTGTACCCATTATACAAAGATATAATATACTTATATTATACATGTATTATACACGTATATAGCAACGGACATTTACGACTACTAAATCTACGTTAAATGCAATCGAACGCCGATGGAGAAAAAAAAACAAAAACGGGTATATAGTGTAACGAAATGTGGCAGCGGCAATATGTGTATAATATATCCCGCTCCGGCAGTAATTCCGGCGGCGCTTTGATTAACATTGCAAATCATTTTTTGCATTTTTTTTCACTTTTTTTTTTCCAATGTTATTCTAATTATTATTATATTATATTATTATTTTTATATATGGTATGATTATATATATTATATTAAATAGGAGGTTGACTGTCTGACTGAGCGGTAGCGAATAGTTGACTTGCCAACATTAATTACACTAATAGGTACATTTCTATTATTGATTTGATTTTAAATATTGTTCAATTTGGCATCGTTTTACAATATACATATACCAAAATAGAACTTGACCTGAATTTAATGGGAAGCAAATTTTATATTTATTATATATTATGTGTATATTAAAATATTGTAATTATTTGTTTTAATATTTAAAATAATTCAACAATTAGAATAAACTCTAATAAATTCTACGGACACGATTGTATACATGGATATCAATATATCATGACTAAATATTTAGTCATGATGGATATGTATAAGAGTTTATAGTGAATAGTTATTCCTTGCTCACTTATAGTTGTTATTACATGTACCTTGCTCACTTACTTACAGGTAGGTAATTAAAATTACATAGACAGTCACATGAGTACATTACACACACTTTTGTTTTATTATTAAAATGTATTATTATATTATATTGTACTGTGTATGCATATATATTGTTTTAATGCTAAACATTTACACTTAACATTGACCATAAGCGTGCGCACGGGGGAGGCAGGGGAGGCAGCTGCCTCCCCTGCGAGATTTTCCGCTTCATCAAGATTTTATATTATACATTAATACCTACCAATTTTTCATAATATTTAAATAATAATATGATAAAATGGTCAATATTAGTATATCTATACTAATTGAAAATAGTGAATATTGAATAATTTTAAAATCCATAATTATTTATAATCACATACGTTAGCAATCTTTATAAATAACCGTGATCCGAACAAAATAAAATACACATTTAAAATGTATATAAAATAAAGCAATTTAAGATTTGATAACGTGTTTGACATCATATTGTGATTATATTAGACAGCTTCGTTTCAACTATGGTTACCTGTTTCTTCTGTGATAATACCGACTTGAAAAAATTTATTTATTATGTACCCATTCTTAGTTTTTTTTATTATGTCTTTTTGATTATTAAATATATTATTATTAGAAAGGACTTATAGAAAATTATTTTAGTAATTTTATGTTTAACCTAACTCTTCACCTTATAGAACAATACCGTGGTTTAATAGAACCATATACTTGATTTTGTGTGAGGATTTATTTAAATTATCGTTGTTTCACATAAAAATCTTAGGAGGGGAGGGGGAGGGGTTTGGAGTCTGGATCTTCTTAGCTAAGGTATTGCCTCCCCTGCCATGAAGACCTACGCACGCTTATGACATTGACATTACTAAGTGTGTGATGGCACAAATGTTCTTTAAACATATACGTCAGCAGTAGTATTAAAATAAAATAAAATATAAGTTGTTTGAATGCATATACAGACTGGATAGACGCAGTGACTTATAAATTTCACTTACACTGTTGAATAAAAGTGCAATGATGAATATATATTTTTATAAGTATTATATTATGTTATTATTAATTATTATTATTATTTACACAAATTGTGTACCTATGCTTAAATATATTGTATTAATTGATATTCCTATTGTCACTTTCATTGGCTTGCAAATTGGCAATACCTATATTATAAACTATTATGTATGTGATAGGTTTATTGTTGAATTGTTGAGTCAGTTAATAACGTTTAATATTTATTAATAACGGTCAATTGTACATAACTTTGAGAAACATACAAAATGTATTCTATAGTTGGATTTTTATAATTTATATTAAATCAATCAAAACATGTGCTTAATTAATGATAAATAAAATATTATATCTTTATTTATATGTATGTAAACACTATATAATGCAAATTGTATTAAATATAAGATTTTGCTGGTAACGTTAGTATATTTTTGTAGTAGAAAGCAAAGTTTGACATCATGTGAGCAGATAAATTCAAGTATTGTATGTTGCACTCATAATATATTTCAATCTATATAATTATTGCAGACAAACACCTTAAATAAAAACATTTTTCTGTGATAAGATTTATACATTATACAGATTAATTACCAATGCTCCTATTGTATAATATTTACCACTTTACTCAACTAAAAAAAAAAAACAATAGGTATTTGTGTATAGTTATTTTGCTACAATATTTTAATATTTATGTATTAATTTTACACCAATAAAGAAAATGTTATTTAACATAGATTTTGCTGTCAAGGTTGGTACATTTTTTCTTGCAACATTTAAGCTAAATTTTTAATAAATCTGTTGAATTCATATATTGTAAACATCACTCAAAGAATATTTCAAAATTTATATCTATTATTGCTTAAAATAATAATTTTTTATTTCGGTAAGGTTTAATGTTTATATTACACAAATTAATTATGCTTTAATTGTGTAATAGTTACCTATTGCTCAACTAATAAAATATTACAGTATATTAATATGTATATAGTTACTTACTACAATATTTCAATGTATATATTTTGATTTTATTTTTTGAACGAACACTCAATTTATTGCAAATTTAATGTTAAATATACATTTCCTTTGATAGTTATATTATAATGTTTTTTTATTTAT
Organism: Schizaphis graminum; assembly: GCA_020882235.1. Classification (NCBI taxonomy): domain Eukaryota; kingdom Metazoa; phylum Arthropoda; class Insecta; order Hemiptera; family Aphididae; genus Schizaphis; species Schizaphis graminum. The sequence goes on from CM037032.1 coordinate 95,288,400, forward strand.
TATTTACAATATTATCGATCATGTAAGGACAAAAGTATTTATTAGGTATCATTTATGTTAAATTTGCTCAAGAGTAATAAATAAACTATTAAATGAATAATAATGATAATTAAATTATTAATCATCAATAAGCTCGAGTTAGATATGAATTATGACCTCAATGATTTATATTATATAATAATTCATGATGTAGATCATCAAGTATGAGCATTAGTATTTAATTTTTTGATAAATTATGAATATTATAAAATGATGGTGTATAGAGTATTAAACAAATTATGCTCATAATACATAATAAAACATCACAGTGTAAACAGATATTGCAAATTAATACATCAAAAAGACTATAAATAAAGATATTCAAGTCTCATAACACTCGAATTATACGAATCGCATGAATAAAACAGTGCATAACAAAAAATTCGTGGCGGGTCGGAAACTGTTTAACTGCTCGAGATTTGCCACCAGTTTTCAACTCAAACTGTACCTAGTCGATAGGATTAGGCGTTAGGATAGGATAGGATGATTTAGGCAGGGGTAAAAACATCGAATCCCGCTCCGGCGGCGCTTTGATTAACACTGCGATTCATTATTTTTTTTTTCACTTTTTTTCCCCATGTTATTCTAATTATTATTTCATATAATTATTATTCTTATATATGTAAGATCAATCAAATCCTGTGCTTAATTAATCCAAGGTTTATCAGGGTTTTATGCAAAATTACTATCATAACTTTCAAGTTTCAAGATAAAAAAATATAACACTTTTACAACATGATGTAATAAATGTATTGTAGATTATTTCACTTATTACACTCACTATACTTACATTGTCCGCGATCCGACGCAGTCGGATTGCCTACCTGAGGGGTTTAGTGAAACATAAAGAATATTCAATTTTTAGCAAATAAAAAATTGAGATTTCATTAATTGCGCCCACGTAGTCTGCAATTCGACGCAGTCGGATTGCCTACCTAAGCGATTTAGTTGTGTATAAATCGATTTTCCCAAAATATAGGACGTTAACATTTCGTTCAACATAAACTTTTCCCCCTACAATACAACATCAGACTTTCGACGTTAGGAGGTATAACAATCCGCCATAGGCAGATTGCCCAGCATAAGTATCGATTTGCACTGGTTGATGACTAATTGCTAGACACTTAATTACCATTATTTTATTTATTTATTTTATTCTCATGCAAAAAAGCACCGGGCAAACGATACGATGATATGTATGCAATCCATAATTGCTCAGCGAGGTATCTATTTGCCCCGGTTGAGGACTGATGGCTAGACGCTCAATTACAATTTTGGATATGTTATTTATTTTTTTTTTACATACAAAAAAGAACCGGGCAGGCGACGGGACGCGATATTACACCATATTATGATGATGGATAGCTAGACACTCAATTACCATTTTCGGTACACATTTAATCTTTTTGAATTCAAACAAGCCCCGGGCAAGCGTCAATACAAAGTTTTACACCGAATGATTTTTACTCGGCCCCCTCGAAGGCGGCTTCTACAAGCCTTGAATTGAGGCACACATATAATACCTCGAAGTCGGATTGCCTAACTGATATGTTTAGATTTGTGTAGGTTGAAGTTTCCCCATGATTATGGAATACTTGATACTCAAACATGGCATTCGAGATTTTTCTCCGACAAAACGCTAAAAATAGTCACGTTCACAATAACCAGGATCGCGGCGGTCGCACAGAAAAAAGCTCTATGCCGTAAGGTCTATGTGTATTGTGCGCCGTGCGGTCGATTATATTAATTATTATTATTTCTACTAGCGTGAATTCCGAATATTTTCCACTTTTCACAGGATTTTAATTGGAATTTTCTCAAGTTTTTCCAACCCGTTCTTTTCATATTCTCATAATGTGCGTCTTTTGAAAACCGCACGTGTACAATTTTTTCGCCGTTTGCGTTTGTAGCGGTCGCGATCGCGGTAACGATAGTACACGACTGCCGACGACGGTCCTCCGGACGTTTTTCTTCGCTTTTTATTTTCTCAAACGCCGATCGATGTACGAGGTATTTATTATATTTTTTTGCTTAAATTTACACCTATACTATATTACGTAGAGCACTGATGTTTGATTCGAAGCCCATTTATCGTATTTATATTGTTTTGTTGTTCTCGGTATCTTTAACGGGTTGTGTTATTGTATATCATAGTATAAAAGTGTTTTTCGACGACGTTTATGTCGCATAGTACTGTATTAGTGTACTTGGGTGTATGGCAATAATATTTTATATGCGCCATGTAACATTGTTAGCATTCTATACTATAAAGATAAATTATCCTGGAAAATATATACCTAATACAATAAGCGCACGACATATTTTAGATAAATATTAAAAAGACAATTAATAAGAACATCTAAGCTTCATCAAGGTTTTATGCAAAATTACTAAATACTTTCAAGTTTCAAGACTAAGAAATACAAAGAAATATACGTAACATTTCAAATCGGAAAACTGAGCATACTCATAACCTGCAGTGGCGTACATTCAAATTTGCTCTGGGAGGGGTTTAAAAAAAATAACTAACACTAAAACCTTCTCTTTAAAACTATCTATTTTTCCAACAATCAAACACAATATTACACGTATAAATATTAATAGGAAAAATAACAAAACAAATACAAAAGTTTACATACCTAACTCATGGCAGTTAAATACTATTTAATACAGTATATACCAGTACAGAATATTAAACATATTATATTATTAATTACTTATAATAGTAAAAATTCTAGTCTCTTTTTTTTAATATTTTAAACTTTAATGTTTTGTTAATAAACAATTTTAATGTTATAAACTCTAACTAATCTTATCGTAATACTTACCTATGGTTTATGGAGTTTAAATAGTTCAATGAATAGTTATTAGTTTTTGACATAAACTTCTTCAACTGCAGAATAGAACAGAATGAACGAAACATTCATAATACAGTAAAACCTCGATAAGACGGAAATTCGGTAAAACGGAATCCCCGGTAATACGGAAAATTTCTTTGGTTTTTTTTTTTCAAAATTCATGTTTTTGAACCCCGTCAAAACGGGAACCCTGTTAACACGGACAAATTGCATGGTCCCAAGCGATTCCGTCTTATCGAGGTTTTATTGTATTATTTAACGAAAATGTTTAACATGATCATTTACGATAGTGCTATAAAAATAAAATCCATTTCACCGTGTTATTGTTCACGCGAAATTCAACGATTATAACGTAATCAGTTTTTTCTCCGTTGTTCGATCGAGACGGTCGAGACAACGACAATATTAATATGTATTTTTGTCCGCACACAACTGACTGTCTACGATCAAAGTTTTATGACATTTAATGTCTATTTTGATTGATATAATATGGCATCCATAATTTCGTTATGAAATATTTTTTCGTTGTTGGTTAAGTATAGTGTACACTCAATAGTCATATTATTATCATGATGTATGTTTGTGTATACACGGATGATTAATAATAAAAAATTCATCAATAATATCAATTTTTTTTGGTTCTGGGGGGGGTTTGAACCCGAACCCCCCCCCCCGTATGTACGCCACTGCTCATAACAGTCATAACCGTAAAGGGATGGAAAACTTTAATACACTAGGTGAGGGATGGCAAAGCCATAACACGCGTACCTGAGGTGTAGCACGCGAAAAATTAAAAATTTGTATAAATAAAATATTAGCATCAAGTATTAAATGAAAAAAATTACATCAAGAAAATAATTAACAAAGTAATGTTATTATAATATGTGCCTAAATTAACCTTTTATATTAATACATTAATTATACAATAAAATTACGAGAATTTTTTTTCACAATATTCAATATTATAATATTTTCATAGCACACTTGAAAAAAAAAAAGGTAATTTTTGACACGTAATGTTCAAATAGTTTGCCACCCTTGCATTAGGTAATAAACAAATTTAATATAAATTCACTGAAACATATTTATTTATTTAATTTTTTTTTTTCAAACGACAATTTGTTACAATAGATATATATGTGAATATAAAAGGGACATATGAGACTATATATAACTGATATTGACTATGAGTTTGAAGTCATCAACTATGGGAGTCTTTCTTTAAATTATTACCTTATCCGGGCTTATCCATATTTTAACTTTCGTATCTCAACCATTCCCATCATAAACTTACTGTACACGGTACCTTCCAAGAACCATGTATCTGCTATTAATTGTTAACTGTGCAGATAAAAAACGCCTTACCGAACACTTTTAAACACCACTTCAATATGATCTATAGTCCAGTGGTGTCTAACCCGCGGCCCGTCACAAGTCTGATTTATAAATCAGTTTTTTTTTCATTTGTTAATATACTGATCATTTAATTTTTATATTTGGTGGCCCGCTCAGAGCTGATTGTTTACCAAAGTGGCACGCCGAACAAAAAAGGTTGGGCATCGCTGATCTATACTAAGATGGATTAGTCAGGGGCGAAGACTCTCTTTCCTCATTGAAGACATAATATGTAGGTACATTTATGATTTATTCAATATTACAAGTGACATAATCATCATCATTATCTATATAATAAGAATCTAACATGATTTTGGAGACGAAGGAAACCGGTCTTGAACGTCTCTGACCGTATCGCTTCCTCTCATAATAATAACTACCTATTATTTAAATATAATATATATATATTTGTTTGTTTATTTATTATTTAATTATTAATTTGTTTGCACTTGCATTTTTTCATTCAAAATATATATTATTCATTGAACAAATAATTTATTATTACATTTTTTTCTACCTTATCTCCATTCTATAATAAAAAGAATAAAATTTATCACTCCAGTAGTTGAATTCATAATGTAGAATATATAATTTTCAGAAATTAGCAATAACAATAACTAAAATATTATGTAATTATAATTTATATTACTTGTGTAGCCAAAAAATAGTAATATGATTTTAAATAAAATTATAAAAAAATAATTTCTTCCGGAGGAAGTTCGGGCTACTAGTATTTAATATAATAAATAATAACTTATGCATTATAACTAGGGCTCGGAAGTTGTAGGAGTTGCATATTTTTCTGTATGCCCTTAATTTATAGCAGACCAAGCTAGAAATCCATTTTATACAATGACAAGATTAAATAAAAAAATTAAAATTGCATATTTTTGCATATTTTGTCAATTTTAGAAAAAAGTGCATATTTTTCAATTTTCATTGGATTTTTATGCTCATTTAATATTTTCTAAACAAATTGATGTTTTTCCTAATAATTATTTTATTTATTTTATTTTCGATTAAATTAACAGTCACGACGTATCAACGGAGCGTATTTATCTTTATTACACTAACGTTTATGCTATCGACGTTATCGTTAATCTAATAGCGATTTGTTCTATATAATAGTATATTTATAGGTGTATGACTGAATTATATATACGGTTACAATAATCTATATGTTTAATGAATTAAAAAAAAATTAATATAATTTTTCAAATAAATTTTATTCTATAAATATTTTTAGATTGAAAAAATTACAATCCATCAAACACAAAATACAAGCCAAACAAAAAAAATAAATTTTTTTGTATATGCGTAGTAAATTTGTTTGCATATGTAATAAATTTTATTTTGCATATTTAACATATTTTCATGCATATTTTACAATTTTTTTGTGCATATTTGCATGCATATTTTGCCTTTTTTAACTCCTATAACTTCCGAGCCCTAATTATAACATAAAATAATATTATGTTACACTTGTTATAAAAAATATTTTTGTTTTTTTAACAGCCATAATTATTTCTATGAATGTGTAAATAAGCTACTAGCGTCTAGCTGTAGAAAGTTGAAACCTCTTGGATTATACGTCCATACCGACCATACCATAGGGCATAGATCAATAAACAATTAGGTGTTATTTAATTTATACCTAGATATTTACCATTTTAATAGGCATTAATTTATATTTTATAAACTATATAATATCTAGTATTGTTTTATTTATTTGATTAAATTATTATAATAATTTAAATTGAAAAAAATAAAATATATAAATATTATAATTATGGTACAAAATAATTAAAGGCAATAACTAGTTATTTATTCATATTTTCATAAATATTATTTAATAATTCACTGGTGGTGGTTACTGTTTATAACAATGATTTTATGAACAAATGACAAGTAGCACTAATTTGTGCAAATAAAAGTTCACATATTTCAAATACTTACACAGGATACAATTTTTTTATGAACCTATAGTAATTGATATAACTTACTATAAGTTAAGATTTTGGTAAACTGTGTTAATACTTTTAAGTTACAATATTAACAAATTAATTAGATATACTTATGGTATCATACTACAGGCCTTTATTAAATCGAGTTTAATTTGCGTGATTTTATATTTTAATTAAAAAGTCATGTATCCACATAAACAAGCACCATAAATTGTACTATTCTTCAAATAGTCTCTTGGGTATAATTTATTTATTATGAATAATTTTTATTGTGTTTAATGATTTTATTCAAACTAATCCAGTATCTAATTAACACTTGTTCGATAAATGGTCAAATTTGATGTTGATAATAATATAATAACATATTATTACGTCTCAATTTAATATAACTAGGACACTAGGTATTGATAACTATATTCAGTTGATAACCTTAGACAAATGTGGCCAAGTCACGTTCCAAGTTTTATTATCATAATCACTAAAACACTAAACTATCAAAGTTCTTGTTTAATAAACAGTAAAAAAAAATATGAGAATGGAAAATATTTCATAAGATTTACCAAGAGAATACAGTAGGTATACTTGTTAAGTGAGAAAAATTTTTGTATGACACTATGACCATCAAATATCTACACCAGCAAATTCCCTAACTTTTATTTGAACTAACCCGGTAATTAATATTTTCCCACTTTGTGAACCACTAAAATATTTTACATTTATCATTGTGTAAAAAAAGGCAAAATAAAACACATTTGAATGTCCACATAGAATTTTATAATAAAATTGAAGCGTTAATTTGTAACAAAAAAGTAATAATTAAAATATAGTTATTACTAATTATATCAAATTATCAAACGATAAATAATAAAATTTAATATGAGAATTTTATTAAATTCTGAGACCCAGCAGAGGGTCGGGACCCACTATTTGGGAAACGCTGGTCTATACCAAAAATAAATAAAATTCATAGGTGAAAAGTAATAAAATAAATATAGGTTAATTACAAATTATCATTTGTTATTTATTTAGTGAATACACAACTGTTGTGTGTAAATGGCACATCACTGAACATATTTATACATTCAACAAAACAATACATACAAATAAATAAATGGTAAAAATTCAAACCGTTTTACAATTTGTTTTCAAAAAGTTTAATACACTTTGTTCGATATCTGATCACACACATACACACAATTATTTAATCTAATATTATACAGACGTGCATATAATATATAATACATATTACATATATATGTTATACATAAGAAAAGAATACAAAATAAAATACATATTATTATCATAACAAAATACAATTTTTTCGACTATCTTTAAGTATTTTAAATTCAATCAATTGACAATAGGTAAGATGTAAGGGAAGAAATTATGGTTAAAATATTTGGATTAAAAAAAGCATAATTTCCTAGTTTGGATGTACTCGTATATAATGTTGCATGTTTAAATAGCCATTAACTAATAGTTTTAATAATAATAATAATAATACATTCATATGACAAACGTATTATAGAAATGTATAAAAAATAAAAATAGATAACAAATGTATTAAAAACTAAAAAGTATAATATATTTACACATGAATTAAAAAAATTATAAATGACTATAGCTACAGTTTAATTTCTAATGCATTAACTTTGAATTTATCTTAACACAATAATGTGATGCTCAGGTATGGTCATAGAAGATATAATGGGATAAGGTTACTAAATATCAATTGCATTTTCATGGTATTTATGAGAATCACAAAATGTTGAGCATTTGTATTAAACAACTGATTGTCATAAAATATGACAAAGTGAAGGTTAAGTTATTATGATATTGGCACTTGAGTATTTTTTTTATGAATAGCATAAATTCACATAAGCACCCTGTTCATTATTAAAAAATTGTACTGTTTTTTTTTTTTTTTTAATTAATTTAAATAGCTTTTTGTTGAAGGAATATTAATACATGATTTGGCAATTATTACACTCCATTATATAGGTATATATAAAAAAAGAACACAACACAGAATTATTTTAATGCTTTGTAGTATGCAACAAATTACAATTGTACCATATGTCCATATTGTCTTATTGTTGTTAGATACTTATTAATAATGCAATTTAAAAAAATTAAAAATATTAAATGGCATGCAAATAGGACGATAAAAAATATAAATCAATACAAGATTATTACAATATATTGTTATAACTTTATGATAATGTTTCTTTTATTATTTTTTACATAATAAAATGAAAACATTTTAATAGGTATTGACTTTAACTGCAATGGATCATAGATATGAGTAATGTTAGATATTTTAATAAATAAATTATATTTAAAGAATTTATAATTGGAACATCCATATCAATAATTTTTAAATTATTGTATTTGATATTATATTACTGACAGAATTAAAACTAAAATAATAATTGGGTTACTATCTTATAATTAACAAATTTATTATGAGCTATAGCAAAATAACTTAAGTTCGTTGTTAAATGTAAAATATATATTAATGTAATCAAAAATTCTAATTAAAAACAATTAATAAGTTTATCATATTTAATATTGAATGCAAGTTTTTGATAATTTACAATAAAAATACACAAGCACTTAGTTACATTATTTTATAAATAATTTTATTTTTTTTAATTAATCAATGTTTATAATTTACATTCAAAATTGTCTCTATTATCAAAGTTACATAGATCATTTTAAATTCTATCAGCACAAAACATTGTTAGGAAGCACATTAAAAAATTCTAGATTGTGATTGATATTACATATAACTAACCAATTCAACCAAACAAACAGTAAATAATTAATATTATTTTTAGTTGGGCATAATTATTCAATTTATTCAATATGAATTTAACAAAGTAACTTTGTGTGTTAATAAAAAGTGCTGAAAGAATACAAATAATAATATAACTCATTATAAATTAAAGGACAATTACAAATCGAGGGGAAAAGAGGAACATGACTTAATATATTATAGATAATAAAATTTTTAAAAACACACACTGAAGACTAGAGAAAAGTAGAATTGTAACCACTTTGAGCATGTTATTTTGTAATTAAATAATGTGTTGTCATAAATATAGCAAATAAAACCAGAATTATCAAGTTTATCTCAAAGTTCTTAAAAATTGTTTAAAAAAAATTATTGTATCATAGAATTTAGTCATCATCGTCATTAGTATTCACATGTTCTGTATTATTATCTTTGGTTTCCACATCATTCTGGTCACTATTCTCAAGAACAAGAGGACCACCACGATCTGTGGCTGTATCAGTAGTATCCTCGACTGCTCGAGCTTCTAAGGCTCTAATACGGTTTTCATGTTTTACAATCATGGCTTTCAACTTTCGAATTTCCTCTTTAAATTCTTTGATGATATCATCCTAAAAATAAATAAGATTTAGTTTGCAAACTCTGTTTAAAATGTACATAAAAGATATGTTACTATACTAGGTTGCATTTAATGATTTAATGATGAGCTAATAGTACTTAAACCATGAGTTAGTGGCTCATGATGAGACATTAAATAAGTTAATTATTAAGTTTATCAATTTTTTATGCAACCGAGTATAAATGTTTTGTTTTCACTAACTGGAATTGACTGCTGTGGCTGAGTAAATTGTGGTTTAGCTACAGTAGGTGCGGTTGTATTGTTTGAGCTGGACTTGACTGTTTTATTTGCTGATGGTTTATCCAGTATATTTGGCTTTTTGGCCACCTTCATTTCGGAAGCTGTAGGCACTCGTGTTGGCTGATGATAATCTTTTAATGATATCAGGATAGGTTCAGCATCTTGACCATTAAACCAATCTTCGGCGTCTATTGCAGGAATATCTCCAATAGTATCTAGATATAAACAGGAATGTAGTCAGAAAATATTCACTAGGTGGGCCAATGTTAGATGGGCCCTATTGGGCCCCCTACCTAAATATATTACCTTGTATCTTGAAGGGGTGGGTCCCCTACCTTTTTATATTATAAAGAGGTAGTTATCAGAATATCATTACTATAAATATATAAGTATATAACCTAATAATACCATAGTTTATCATTATGCTAATTATTAATAAGTGTAATAAAAAAAAAAAATTGATAAAATACATAAATATAAATAACACTTTTAATAATCATAATAATTAATAATAATAAAATTCAAATATTCAATATATAGACATAATCTTTAATTTAAATTCAATACAATATACATATTTTATTCCAGAAATGGACATGGATTGAATTTAGTTACGTAACTTATTTTAGATTCTTATTAAAACCCGATATATTTGGTTTTATTTGTGTAATATTTAGACAATATTAAAAATTTCATTAAAATTAAAAGCCACTGTATAATAAAGGGCCCCTCTGAATACTTTGGATGGGCCGGCCTACGGCCGGACACATAATAAGGTGGGCCAGGCACACCCTGGCCCCCCTTAGCTACGTGCCTGGATATAAATCTTCTTGAAATAACTCTGACTAAAAATATAATAACAAATAAAAATTTTAAAATTTATAATTAAAATTTTTTTTGAAAAAAAAATTACCTTTCTTGGAACCGTCATGCTGATCGCTTGACAGAGTCCAGAATTATTCAAGCGATAAAACTTTGATATTTCACAAATAGATACATCACAACCACGTTTCGGCATCATGCCAATTCCTCATTGAGGGTCTGATGTTTGGAACGTATTAATGTAATGAACAAATGGATGTTCCGCAGTAATTTCAAAATATCGAATTACACTATCCCCCTAAAAGTACATAATGTTTATTTATATTCATATTAATAAAATGATAAAACATCATTAAAAACAATATATTACCTTTCCACACAGGTAAATCATACTAGTATCAGGATCATACAGAGGAAATATAATGCCATTACTTGTATCTAATTCAACCATAACAATGGGATCATCTAGTTTTTCGGGAGATCTCAAAGAATACTAACTGTCTTTCAGAAAGTTTACTAAAACCAGTTGTAAAAATAAGGCCTCCTTTTAAAAATGTACCTCGGGATGCTTTGCTTCCTTCATGACATATTACTTCCTGCAATAATAATAAATAAATATAAATATTACGAATTAATTAATTACCTAAAATACATACCTGCTCAATTTCTCCACTTCTAGGATTAATTATAGCCTCAGCTTTTTATCTTTACACGTTGTTATAATAATTGTGATCCATCATAATTCCATGAAGCACTAAACACGATATCTGGATGACAATCTATATGGATAAGTGGTTCACCAACGCCAACATTCCAGATTACTACTTGATTATCAGATCCTATAAATAAAATAAATATTAATATTACGGTACTAAAATAAATAACTAAAACGTTTAAGTTACAAATAAAAATTACCCGCAGATAACAAAATATTTCGAGCGGTTGGATGCCATAATACCAGACCAACTCTCCTTTGGTGATAAATTAAATCTACTACTGACTCAGTTAATGTTCTAAAAAAAAAAACAACAAATTTAATTTAAAACATAAAATAAAATTAGTTCAAATTAAAAATAATCAATGTACACATACCGTGAAATACCACTATCAGGAATTTGCCAAACCTTTACCACACAATCTTCCGAACCGGTAGCAATTACATTATCATTATACGGACACCATGCAATATCCAATACGGGAGTTACCCGTTTCCGCCAAAAGTGTACCTTTCCCTTTTCCGCCGATTCACTTTTGCGCCAAACCATAAATTGGTCAATTCTCTTTTCCCCCAAAAGTATACCTTTACCTTTTCCGCCAATTCACTTTTCCACCAAATGAAAAAATACGAATAATATTTATGTTTCATACTTGTATTGAATGTTATAATAATTGTCTTTAAAATTTAAAAAATAAAATAATAATTATTACACATAAATATATAATATTTATGTTTCATATTTGTATTGAATGTTATATTATAATATATATTAAAAAGTTTCACAAATTGTGTGAAATTGAAATTATTTTTCTATTGTAAAACATCTATAAAGACATAAAGTACTGTAAATTCCGACCAACGACAAATTTAACTCTGATAATCTTGATTATTTTTCCAACGTTATCGATTGTGTTGCTATTCGTGTTTGTTGTATCAATTATACGATATATACGAAACCAATACCGTTAATATGTTACGACGCAGCCTATTCATTTTCTAATCGTTGTCGATAAAGTATAGGTACTACCTAATAGTAAGTGTACGACTTTTAAACCGCATTGTCAACATTAAAATATTTAATATAATCTTTGTAAAATAACATTTTAGTGTGTACTCGTATTTTGTTGATTTTTTTTCGTATTTTAAATTTCATTTTTGATTAGTGATCCATTTATAAAATAAACGTGATAACAGAATGGCTGAATTCATCGACAGTAAACGTGGAAAACCATTATTAGTCTTAAATAATTATAAATTTTGTATTGGATCAGTTAACGTATCCACTGGTTTAACTCGTTGGCGATGTATCACAAAAGACTGCAAAGCAAAAGTGTATACTGAAAATAATGCTGTGGTACATGATCATTGTGAATATTTAATTCATAACCATAAACCTTATGTTCGGACGGTAATATCAAGGCAAATTGTTAATAATGCCTGTAAAAGAACAGCAGTCGATGATATAAGTAACAATCCAAAAAAAATTATATTAAAAGAGATAGGAGAAAATAAAGAAGCTTCACAATTCACCACAACAGACATTAAAAGACTGAGGAAAAATATTTATGAAGCTCGACGAAAAGTTTTACCTGCCAATCCAAAAAATATACAAGAAGTCCACGAGTATTTAGGAGCAATGGATTTAAAAACAAAGCAAGGTGAAGATTTTTTGTTAATTAATGATCAACAAAAAAATATTGTTATTTTTTCGTGTCACACAAATATTTTATTTCTAAAAGAAGTTGACACATTATATATGGATGGGACATTCAAGTATTCAGCACGATTTTTTTTCCAATTATTCACGATTCACGGGCTCAAAAATGGACACTATATTCCTTTAATATTTTGTTTACTACCAACTAAAACTACAGAAATATATGCATACGCTTTTCGATTAATTGTTGACAAATGTTCTACATTAGGTGTGCAATTATTACCACAGTATATTAATACAGATTTCGAAAAATCTATAATTAATGCAGTTCATGCAATTTGGCCACAAACACAAATTATTGGTTGTAGGTTTCACCTCACCCAAGCGTGGTATCGTCAAATTCAAAAATTAGGGTTATCCACTGCCTACCAAGACCAATCTTCAGAAGTAGGGAAATGGTTGCGTCATACTTTTGGCTTACTTTTTTTAGAACCGTATGAAGTTTTTGAATGTTTCGTTGATAACTTTATGGCTAATCGTCCTACCGATGACCAAGTTAGTAAATATTCAGACTATTTAGTAGACAATTATCTGACCGAAAATTGCGATTACCCTCCAACACTTTGGGCATCAGCAAGTTCAAGTTTAAGACGAACGACCAACAATTGTGAGTCATTCCATGCAAATTTTAATAAAAGTTTTTATAAAGAATCGCCGTCTATCAATACTTTAGTAAACGTTTTGATTAATGAAGTACAAACCGAAGTCTATGTTAAACTTAGAAGCACCCATCTACCAAACGTGGTACAAGATCGTCGAGTTCGAGACAGACAAAATCGAAACGAACAATTTATAACTCAGTATAAAAATGGAAATATTGACAGGTAGTGTGATTATTTTAATTTTATATCAATATTTATATTTATTTTTTTCTTAAATTTCCAGATATGACTTCGTAAAAGAAATATCATATAACTATAGTAAGTTTTAAAATATCAAAAACAAAAAAAAAAAAAAATAGTTTAATAGTTTAAGTCTAATAGTTTTTAAATTTTAATGACAATTATTAATTATTATATTCAATAAAAATATGAAACATAAATATTATATGTAATTTTTTTATTTTGTTTTTTCATTTGGTGGAAAAGTGAATTGGCGGAAAAGGTAAAGGTATACTTTTGGGGGAAAAGAGAATTGACCAATTTATGGTTTGGCGCAAAAGTGAATCGGCGGAAAAGGGAAAGGTGCACTTTTGGCGGAAACCGGCCATGCCCTCCAATACTGGACCCTTAAGACCTCCAACTACAGGTTGATCAGCAGGTAATCGACCAGCCTAAAAAAGCATTTATCATAAAGTTAATATTATCTCAAAATCATGAACAATTATTAAAATTAATTTCCATTATTTAATATTGATTTTTTCAGATCTATTTCTAGTTTTATTTCTAATTAACAAGTGCGTGATTAAAAATAGCTCATATTTAGGTAAAAATGTAGTAATTATATATAGCCATAGATGGAGATATCCATTTCCGGTCTTCAAGAGAAAACAAGTATTTAAGTATGGAGTTTATCTATAAATTAAGTTTAATTTTGCATAAGAAATAAGCTTTTTAAGGAATGAGTAAGCTTCTTTAAATTATTCTATCCAGACAAATTGTATGGAAACATTGTATTGCTATATTGAAAAAAAATCCTGCACGCGATTTCTATAAATAATTAGTCTAAAATCCACCATAAACTGAAAGCTAATTTTCAAATACAATATCATTGAAGTTTAAAATTTTTATTTTCCCAAAATTAATTCAAATACAAAATAGTATTATCTACAAAATATCTAATAACTATAAAAATAAAAACCACCGATTGCTGTCATATCGATAGTTTCATTAAAATATTTTCGGTGAAAATTTTAAGCAATCTAATAATAAAAATATCATGTTGCAATAAATGATTGCATTCGAAATCATGATACTGGAAGATCATTTTTCTAAAATGCCTATATTCTATTAAGTTTTAAAATCTGTTTATACATAATAGAAATTTCTAAAAAAGATAATTAATGATTACAATTTTGTATAAATATACAATAAAATAATAATAATAATAATATGATAAATAAAAAAATTATATACATAAAAATAACCTTGAATTAAAATTATTTTATCTAAAATCAAGAATTTAATAAAAATAAATCTCAAAAAATAATAATTTCTCAAGATCGTATATATACAGTGAAACCTCCCTTAACGGACATCTCTAAATAGCGAACAGTTTTTAGGGAATGAGGACATTTTCACTACTTTTCTATAGGAAAACCTCTAAATACCGAACACTCTAAATAACGGACACTTTTAGTTTTATGGCATTTTAACTTTTGATTTTAATCATTTCTATCGTAACTTAATGCAAATAGAAAATGCATTTCCATACCAAATTACTTCGCGTCAAAATACGAAACAATCGAAAGTAACTGATTTTTTTAATACGTCATGTTAATTTTAATTTTTATATATTATCAATTTTTTTTATCTTTGTACCTTCGCATTCTTAAAAATACATAAAAATAATTAAATTTAACATAAATTAAATTTATTATGTACATATGTGTATATGCATAAATAATAAATCAATTTTTTAATTATAATATCAATTTTTTTTATTTCCCTATTACGTTTCACCTCTATAAATGCCGGACACCTTCAAATAGCGGATAAAATTTCAGCGACAGAGGGTGTCCTATTTAGAGGTTTCACTGTATATATACATATCTATGTAGTTAAAATATTAATGAGTTATTTTTGTCTACCTGAACTTAAACAAAGTTAATCTTGTATTCAGTTTTCTAAATTAAAATTTAATTTCCTAACAGTCTATTATTAAATTTAAAAAAAATTGTTTTTGTGTATATACATGATTGAGATTGACAAACATTTTCTGAATTCGTAGTTTTTTTTTCATACTACATTCATAAAAAAGCGGGTAAGTGAGTATCGCTCTGCTGTACATTAGGCGTGGGGTGGACCTTGGACTAGGGTAGGTTAAATTTGAATGCAATGATAGGTATCATTGTATACGAAAAACGATTCTGAACTGAGATGATTTGTCAGTCTAGGATATATTATATTTAAATATTGTCATACATTATATTTTGAAACAAATTCAAACATTTAAGTAAAAGTTTCAAGATCTTACGTTTAGTAATTTTTAAAAATAACAAAAATCGAAAATTATTTAGTAGTAAAACGTTATTTTACACGTGTATTTTTGATTTCAAATTAAAATTAAAACTCAGTAAAACACTAGTAAAATTTTTTAAATTGAATAATTCTCAAACTTTTTTATAATTATTTTAAGCTTAACTTATGGACAGCATAGTATTAAATTTTCAATTCTTAGCTTTTGATAGTAAAATATTTATAAATTTTTAACAACCAAATAGTGAAAAATATTCATGATTTTGACGAATTTTTGTCAATATTTGAACTTCAAATGCTAATAAAAAAAAATTGTGACTGTATTTTTATAATTTTTGAATGAGAGTTAGAACAAGTTATGTGGACCCTTCAATTAAATTTTCAAGTAATTTGTCCCAGCTAAATTTTTTTTATCAACATTTATAAAAAAAAATTAAAAAAAATTTCAAATTTCAAATGCCTATAAATAGCTCAAAAAAAGTCAAATTATTTTGAAAATCAAATCACGTAAAGAAAATGGCTATCTAAATAACTGGTAAAATTTTCAAGTATTTACGACTTATACTATTTAAATAACAACAAATATCAAAAATCGTTTGAGGCTAAACTGTTATTTAATGTGGTTTTGTAAAAATTTAAATTTCAATGTCACAATGTATGTTTTTATTCAATTAATGAAATTTAAGAATAATACTAATATTTATTTAAATACTTTAATACCAATAGAGACACTATTAATTGGTATTTTTTTTAGGACAATGAGATGAGTCTTCTACTTATTTATTTTTAATAGATAATGTACTATTTTAAGTATACACAAAAATACTCTTGATTTATTTTTATTAGTTAAAAACTTTTCATAATAATATTAGTTACTGAGCAAAAAATAATTTATATCTTGAATAATCAACTTCATACTTGATTTTTTTTTTTATAATTTAACAAACTCTATAAAAAAAAATGATGTTATTATTAAATATACCACCTGCTCAACTTTTTTCTATTGGTTGTACAAGTGCAATAGTATACATTAATAAGCTATACGAAATTAATTTAATACAAAGTTATCAATCGTTCGGTGTAGTAACCTTTAGTATAGTTTAGTTATCATATTTTTAAACTATGTTATCCATATATTGGCTATAGCATTAGCTTGAGTACAATGTACAAAGCTAAAGCATTGAACTATATTATAATAATAAATAATGTAATATAATAATATGACTGAACTGTAGTTACGCAATATAAAAATGAATAAAACAAACAAAACAATCTTAGCTTAATGATTACTTAAATTAATTATTACTCTTTTACAATTATCATGAAATTCATATATTTTAAATTAATTTAAAAATATTGAGTTTACAAAAATGTATAATACATAAAAACATTGTTAGTTAGTCAATTGTTGACTTAAGGCTGAATAATTATTTTGTCTATTAAAGCAATACATAAGACATAAATACAATTTTAGAGAATCTAACATTCTCAATAAACATTGAATCGTGTAAACAAGTAGGGGTGCTAGTGTAGCGTGCAATCTACCATCTCGTTTCTGGTGACGCTTGTAAAATGCAACTAAAGACTCCAAAAGTGGAGTAGGTAGACATTGCTGGAGATCGAAGAACAAAATACATTTATTGTTAGTTAATGTAGATGAGTCAATTCTTTTGAAGAATATGCTTCTTCAGCGTCATCTTGATGGTTTTTTTTCAACATTTAATTCAATTCTTTTTTCACCTTTTAAAAAGTTGAATTTTTATTCGGTCACATTAAGCGCATGCATCTTTCTTAGGGCTTTTCACTTTTAACCCTGATAGTTTAAAATGTTTTTCATAAAGGCTTCTACAAACAGGAGTTGAGACAGTTTTTATGTACTCATTATAAGCAGCTTGAAGTGTAAAATAAGGAGGTAAATACTTTTTTGTAGTGTTTTCGACAGTAGTGACTCTCATATGTTGGGAGTTTCTTTATATGATCTATAACTGCTTGTATGTCCTCAGAGGTTCTTTTATTTGCTGGCTGTGTGTGGCCCCTTTTATGAGGTGTCATATTATTAGCAGGAGAATTCAATTTTTTATTGCAAATATTGCACAGAAATTTAGTAGTTTCACCAAATATTTTCAGAAAACATCCCTTGCAAACTTTAACTAAGAGCTTATTTTTATTGGGAATAAAATAATGAATAGTTGTATTCCTGTTTTTTTGTTTTTCCGGTGTCAATCTACGTTTTCGGTTTATTTTTTTCTCATGAAAAGTTATTAATCCAGAAATATAAGTAGTTCTTCTATTGTGAGTTTTCATTGACCAATTAGTAGTAAATAATTGCTCACGTAATCTATCATCAATTTTTGAATTACATTTTTCCCTACAGTTTGGTAATTCTTTTGAAAATCTGCTTTCAATAATTTTACCTTTATTAGTGACATATTTATTACCAGAATTCCTGTTTGTCTTTATGTAACTACGATACTAAACAGTTTCACCTTTTATGCTAACCCTGACTTTCCTACCAGTTGGATGAGCCTCTTCTTCATTGTTATTCAACAATAAAGTATGTTCTAATGTGCTAGAAATATCATTATTAGACAATAATAAAGTAGGTTCTGGGATGTCAGAAATATCATTGTTAGTCAACAGTAAAGAATGTTCTGGTGTGCCAGGAATAATACTTATATCATCCGAATTATTAGAATACTCTTCAAATCTGTCATCACTACTTACAGCCTAAAGTGGAGATTGAATCAATGTAATTATTTGAATAGACAAAAAATACTATTTTAAAGCAAAATATAAAAACATATATTTACTGAAATTATAAAAATATATTCTTTATAACATTATTGCTATAAAATCCACAATTTTATAAATTATTAAAATTTACTAAAATATTATAATAATAAAATAAGTTTCTTACCTTGGACACAAATTCAAGTATCTCTTTATGTTGTTTATACTCATATAGCTTTTCAGGCTCATTTAGTGAATTATTATTATGCATATTATATTCATCTTCAGTTATAATTTCAAAATCTTTTCCATTCAAATATATAGTAGGTATTATCTTTTGATTCTTAAGCTGGCTATTTTAGCAAAATTTACAATAAAATTAATTAAATACCTTCATACCAATTCAATATAATATTTAACATAATAATTGTTTTTTTTTTTTTTTAAAGTACTTACTAATTTATTTACTATATACCTGAGGTACTTCAACTTCATTATTTTTTTTATTGTTATGTGATAGATTCACCCATTCCTGTAAAATTCAATAAATTATTATACTTTTCAAATGAATAGCTAGTCAACTATAAGTCAGTTAGTTTATATTTTAATTTAATTTAAATACCAGTTTCATTCAATGAATACTGGGCCACACTGAAAAAACTTGTGTGGGGGCTTTTGAGTTATATCACTATTATAGTTTAAATATAAATAACCATAACATAATAAGTCCAGGCTAAAACAAAATCTATTTAACTTTATGAAAATAATAACTGATATAGTGAAATATAAAAAAAATATTTAATTAAAATTTCTATTTTTAGCAAGTCCCTCCACAATCCACATGTTTATAAAATCTTAAGTTGAGATTATATATTTTGTAAACAATAATATAATTATTTGAAATGTCAATTACCTGGATTTTTTTATGTGGAAGTCCATTAAAATTAAGTTATCTCTTAGCAGAATATGTCACATTAGTTTCTGAAGCTTTAAATTACCACATTATTTTTCTGAATTAATTATTTGTGTAACAGAACAAATATAGATAATATTATAAAGATACTTACTTGTAACACGAGATAATAAATTTAATGTCCTTTTAGACATCGTGTAATTTGGTTGTTTAATAAAAACTAATAAAATTATTATATTATATAAATTAATTTGACTTGTGCCGTTTAATAAAAAAAAAAATCGTTAATTTAGACTTATGCCTTCTCGCATTTCAATATACGGTGATAACAAATCATCGTGCGACCACAACAGTGCTACCATTCGATCGGGCATAAAATTTTACACAAAATTAATGTATAAAAAAAAATTGTCAAAATATGACTTGTGCCTCTTTACATAAAAACCGTCCATATAATAATAAATAATGTAATATAATAATATGACTGAAGACTGAACTGCTGCGTAGTTATGCAATATAAAAATGAATAAAACAAACAAAACAATTTTAGCTTAATGATTACTTAAATTAATTATTACTCTTTTACTATTATCATGAAATTCATATATTTTAAATTAATTTAATAATATCGAGTTTACAAAAATGTATAATACATAAAAACATTGTTAGTTAGTCGATTGTTGACTTAAGGCTGAATAATTATTTTGTCTATTAAAGCAATACATATTAAGACATAAATACAATTTTAGAGAATCTAACATTCTCAATAAACATTGAATCGTGTAAACAAGTAGGGGTGCTAGTGTAGTGTGCAATCTATACCATCTCGTTTCTGGTGTAGCGTGCGATCTACGTGAAAAACTTAAAACTTAACGATTTAACATTTCAAAATTATTGATTTATTTTCGCTCATGTACGATAAAGTGATCAATATTATCATTTATCAATATTTAATTAAATCATATGTGTTAAATACTTCGTTTATCGTTATTCTGTCATCGCTATGTATATCCAACACCGCATCTGCCAGATGCATAAGTAATAAAATATATGCAAGGCTGGGCATTAACGAATTAAAAGTTAAAATTAAGTTAGTTAACTTGTTATTTTTTTTATTCAATTTAACTTTTAGGTACGCAATCTACCCAAATAGGCGATCTACCGGTTATTCCGAATTTCCGAATTTTCATATTATCTTGATAATTTACGACTATTTATTTGTACGTTTATATGACTTTTCTTTTATAGTTTAATTACCTAATAAGATAAGATAAAATATACGATAGCCTGACGTCACGATCACTTCATTCATTCATGGATACAATACTTGACGATTTTCTTACAGATATGAAAACAACATTTTTAGTTTAAGGTATTTTATAAAAACCTATCATAATAATTTATATAATTATGATATTATTATTAAATTTAAATTTTTTTATAAATAGTCATGTAATTGGTTATGACATTATTATATTATTACGATTCAATTTTAATTTTTTTTATAAATACCTAAGTATTATTATTATGACTTATAATTTATATTATTATGATATTATATATTTACAATTATTAATTTTTTTTATAAAGAAGTATCTTTATTATGGCAATATTATTTTAGGAATCCCTTACAATAATTAACCATAGATGAAAAGGTAACACGAATTGCGTCCGGGACGTAGTTCGTTCAAAAAGGTGCGTCTACCTGTATGGTACGCAATTCATGTGTACCAATTAATTTATATTACATAATTAATATTATCAGCATCATTATAAAGTAAGATATAAAAAAAATAAGGAAATTAATTACTATTTTTAGTGGATTTGGGTAGATCGCGCACTATTTGAAAACAAGTTTTGTAGATCGCGTACGCCGCGATATCACTACCAACTTTTAACTTAATAAGTTACTTTTTTAATGATTAACGTGTTAACTTCAAGTTAATTTTATTCAAAAATATCTAAATTACGTTAATTTTCGTTCAAAGAGTGATTCTTGTGATTCACTGATAGTTTTAATACCAGGCCAAGCAGGATATCCACGTCGTTTAACAAAGACTTTGTCTTTGACAGAAAATATTTTTTCTGAAGACATTGAATATACCTAGTTAAAATAAATAAAAATTAATAAATTATTATTTATTTATTTAGCTATATGTACGGGTTAAAAAACCTGCTAACCAAAATCTTTTATCAAGAAATAGTTTTTTGATACATTACTAACATTATTGTATGTAATGATATTTACATTTCGCCATATAACTGAAATACGCCCAACTTAGTGGCTCTCATTAAAAAAAATATATATATATAAGATTTAATATTCTAAATAAGTTGTAAAAAATGTTAATAATCCAAACGTTGATTAATTAATTTTTTCTACAAGTCAGATATTGACTAATTTATTTATTCATTTCATAAAATTTATTAAAATTAATAAAATTGAATTTAACAGTCCAAAGATATGTATTGGTTTATATATACTATATTACTATATAAGTATAATATTTTTTAATCACATGTTGATTAATATAAATTATATACATTATAAATCTAATGAGATTTAAATGTATATAAAACCATACATACAATTTGTATTATACGCTCGCAAATAGAATAAAAGTGTATTAAGTTATTTACTATTTTTGTTGACTGAATTGGGGCAATTTAAAAATAATATATAAGTATTCGTTTACCTGAATACAAAAAAAAAAAATTATTTTAATGACAAATGTATGATGTTGAATCAAATAATGATAATATAAATTTAAACAATCAGACCAATTTAGTCCAAATTTCATTAACATCGGGTATATGTTTTGGTATTATATATTTCCTAGAATATTTATGGGGACGACAATAAATATTATTGGTCAACCTTATCTAAAGACACTACACAATTTGTAAAAACGTGTCATCTAAACCAAATACAAAAAGATTACTATCTAAACTATTATAGTTAAGATCAAATTAAATAATAAACTTATAGAGGATATAATTCATGTTAGAAGAATTAAACCCTATTATCAAAAATAATTAACAATTATGTATGTATACTAATATAAAAATTTAATCAGTTATAGATTCTATAAGATTCTACAAAAAAAAAAAAAATGTTTTAAAAAAAATATAATATATATAACCAACCCTTGAATTATTAACAATATTATAAATATACCTTATTGTAAAAAAAATAAATGAATAATTATATACTATATTTAATAATCAAAATATTATATGCTGTTATCTATTAAAAAAAAAAAAAAAAAAATGTATATTTATAAAAATAAGTAAATGTTATCTAGAAAATAAGTGGATTATCCAGATTCCAGATCACAATCATGACATCCACATTCACGGACGATTTCATTTGATCATACCAAACCCCTTGGACCAAAAAAAAAAAAAAAACTCAAGATTCCATATTTCAATACCTAGTTTACAAATAAACAATTGCCATGCAACACTATTGCCAGACTAAGTAGAACTTAGAATTTAGAACAATACATTAGACTTATTAGAGACCCTATCCATATATATGTCAACTACTTTATAAAAAGATGTTTGACATTCGACTACAATAAGTTGTCAATGGAGGATTTTTGTATGAAATACTTATATTAAGAGGCGCTAGATGCCAACTTCTTCAAAATATGAATGAATATTTTGAATATGAATGATATGATAATGGGAGAAGTGTCAGAGAACGGAATTCTGAAAGAAAAGTTCTTACAAGAATTATAGTTGTATAGAGCAGTTCTGAGAAACACCCTGGAGTAGTATTATTGGCAAATGTTCAAATCAAGGACAACATAATATTAATAATGTCAAGAGGCATAAAATTGAACTATCGGAATCATACATTTTGGACACCTGGCGGGGAGATGTAAGATACACTACCAAATAATCAAATATATCGCCGTCTTTTACATAAATCAAGGAAGGTATCTTTATAATAATTTACATTATATAATAAATATAAATAATATAACCAATATATAATCAAAATATGTACACTTATCATAACAAATTCATATAACTATTAGAAACTATTGTAACCAAACTATATAACATGTAAAATATTTATCAAATATGTAAAATCATTATAACTAATACTTATTTTATATAATTTATAAAATAAAAAATAACTATAATTAAAAAAAAGCGGGTAAATGAGTATCGCTCTGCTGTACACTGGGGGTGGGGTGGACCTCGGACTACGGTAGGTTAAATTTGAATGCAATGATGGGTATCATTGTATACGAAAAACGATTCTGAACGGAGATGATTTGTCAGTCTAGGATATATTTAATATTATATTTAAATATTGTCATATATTCTATTTTGAAACTAATTAAAACATTTAAGTAAAAGCTTTAAGATCTTACGTTCAGTAATTTTTTAAAAATAACAAAAATCGAAAATTATTTATTAGTAAAACGTTATTTTACACGTGTATTTTTGATTCCAAATTAAAATTAAAACTTTAAACACTCGTAAAATTTTTTAAATTGAATAATCCTCAAACTTTTAATAATTATTCTAAGCTTAACTTATGGACATCATAGTATTAAATTTTCAATTCTTAGCTTTTGATAGTAAAATATTTATAAATTTTTAACTATCAAATAGTGAAAAATATTCATAATTTTGACGAATTTTTGTCAATATTTGAACTTCAAATGCTAATAAAAAAAATTGTGCCTATGTATTTTTATAATTTTTGAATCAGAGTTAGAACAAGTTATGTGGACCCTTCAATTAAATTTTCAAGTAATTTGTCCCAGCTAAATTTTTTTTATCAACAT
The DNA here is from genome assembly GCA_020882235.1 of Schizaphis graminum. Lineage (NCBI taxonomy): Eukaryota > Metazoa > Arthropoda > Insecta > Hemiptera > Aphididae > Schizaphis > Schizaphis graminum. The sequence continues at coordinate 95,313,157 of CM037032.1, forward strand.
TTATAAAAAAAAAATAAAAAAAAATTGAAAATTTCAATTGTCTATAAATAGCTCAAAAAAAGTCAAAATGTTTTGAAAATCAAATCACGAAAAGAAAATGGAAATCTTAATAACTGGTAAAATTTTCAAGTATTTACGACTTATACTGTTTGAATAACAACAAATATCAAAAACCGTTTGAGGCTAAACCGTTATTTAACGCGGTTTTGTACAAATTTAAATTTCAAACACTCATAAAAAATTTTTGTCTGAATCCGGTCGAGTTTTTTTTACAGATAATTGAAGAAAAATTTATGGAGAACCTTGTAACAAATTTTCAAAACTTAGTTATAAAAGAAAAAATTTTTACGATTTTTCAACCACAAAATTACTCGCAAATTTTCGCAATTTTGACATATTTCGTATAAATTCGAACTTTAAGCACTTATAAAAAAAAATTGTGACTAAGGATTTCGGATTTTTTTTTATCACTTTAAGAACAACTTATAAGAAACCTTGTATTAAATTTTTATGATTTTCTGGTCAGCCAAAAAATTTTTATCGTTATTTAAAAAAAAAATACTTAGAAAAATTAAAAATTTCAATTGTCTATAAATAGCTCAAAAAAAGTCTAAATTCTTTGAAAATTTAACTGTGTATAGAAAACGCTAATATAAACATTTGGTGAAAATTTCAAGTATTTACATCGATTAGTTTTTGAGTTTTAGCAAAATAAAAAATTCGATTTTGTCGAAAATTGATTTTGTGTAAAAATTCCCGTTTTCTGTCATTTTTTTTTTGTTTTTCTCGATTTTTTTGAAAACTGTTGGAAAATGTTCACTTTTCACCTCTATAATGCACCAAGGATGTCCACTTTGCCATCGGAACCACCCCCAAAGTTTGAAATTGAAGCATTATTTCGACTAGTTATGCTGTACACAGACACAAAAAAAAAAAAAAACACACATCATTGTAAAATCAATACATTCTTCACTCCGTTCAGAATCTAAAATAGATAGAGAAATATTTAATTCATTTATCAACATATTTATAGTATATTTTAAATTTGTATTTATATCTTACTAAAGGTTCTTCGTCAGCACCAGCATCATTTTTAAATAGTTCTTCTGCACCAAATTTTAATATTGTTTGTAAGCTCATCTTTATTAAAAGGAATAGATGCATTTTTAGCTTTTTTGTCTAAAACAGTATATATTAAAAATTAGTTCATGTTCTAATCTTTTTACTATTCCTCGTTGGAATGTTCAGTAAGAAAATTGGTTAAAACTTATTTGGTAGATCCACTTACTACCTATATACCTCGCTATATACTTTATGCATTTATCTACATTTAGTAAACGCTCAATTATCAATTGAATATTTATATAAATATCTGCTAATTTATATCTATTGGCTATTATTTATATACCTGCTAAGTTGTGAACTGCTGTTCAACACATACTTATACCTCAGCTCTATTTTCTCAGTGGTTTTCAAACTTTTATTATACATGGCACACCGTACACTTCAAAAAATTTTCACGGCACACTGACCTTTTTTTTATATGAACAAAATTGTTTTGAATTAATTATTAATATATATAAATTTAATAAGATATGTTAGATTGATGGGCTGACAAATATTTTTAATTCTTGGACGAATAGTTGACACATGCCCTCATTTTCTTATATCACAATTCAATGCAAAAATCGTACTTCAATTTGTTTAAAATTTAATAAAACCCACTACTAATAGTGTTAGTTGGTCTACAAACGTAATATTATACGGTTTGATTAGATTAGAAATCAAATTGCTTTTACACAAGGTGGTACAATATGAGGTATTTTTATAACATTATATTACACAAATTGATGTAGACTTTAATTTGATTAATAAAGGTTAGGTAGGTTATAATGTTTAGTAAGTATATTAGCATATAGTGTTAGCTGAATGACACTATCTAATCGAGGTTCAAAAATAATATGTAATAAATAAATTTTAAGCAATACACATGACCTCGGTACTAGTACCTAACCAGACAATAATGAAAGAAACATAATAAAATGTTAGTCACGGGGGTCTTGTTGTGGGTAATTATTGAATGTCTTGAATCAAATAAATTATCATTAACACACAATAACAGTTTAAAACCTAATGCAAACATTTCTGCATTGCTGTTGTCACATCTACTTACAGAGGGAATCAAAAACAGGGCTGGTAAATCATAATGATAACGATGTAAATAAAAAAAATATGAAATACAATAATTCTTATTACGAAAATACCTAAAATATCTAACACCTATTTAAAACGAATATACGAACCATTAAGATTCTGTGGTCAGATGTGTCAGACCGAACGACAACCAATACTCAATAGAACAGGCACTATGAATAAGCGAACACTTATTCGGGCCGTCAACAGTTGGTGTTGTTTCTGATGAATCCGCGGATAGGAATTTCGGGCGACGACGGAACGTTCACAACAGATTGTCGATACTCATAAAAAAGCACTGCGATACCGTTACCAATAGAATAGAATATAAAGTTGAAAAAAAAACATTCGAGTCACTGTCGAACGATTTAATACGGAACTCGGAGGATAAAAAAAAGCAAAATATTATTACAATTTAATATTTATATCACAACTGACAACATACATGACGCTACCCACATAAATTATGAGCGCAAAAACATGGTTCACGAGTTTTAATACTGTGAAGTCTACAATAATACTATATTCTCCAAATTGATATTGACAAATAGAGAAGAATATTATCTATGCTAAAGCGTTTCAATTTTTTTGATAAATCAAAAACTTTGCTTTAAATACGTTTTTAAAGTATCGAGTATTTTAACTAAGCATAAAAATTAACAAAATGTGTTATCGAAAAAATAAAAACACTTAAGCATAAATAAAGTTCTTCTCTTTATACTGTAAATATTTGGCGGTTTAAGGTTTTACTTCAATTTTTTACGCCACAGTATTCATTCGCCCAAAACACTTTTTTTTACTAAATATTAGAAAATAATAAAAGGTTTTATAATAAAAATATTAAATCCCCTCTTCTAAACCTAGTAAGCGCGTTTCGCGCGACATCTAAACAGTCGTCTCGTCAGCGCCCGTATGGCCGTATACATACCTATACTAATAGGTATGTTTAAATTTTACGAACACTCAAAAGTATACTAAAATATTATATAATAATTTTGCTACTAACAACTATTATTAAAATATTATTATTATTATTATTATTGTGTTAGTACAATATTCGCTCACTGCAATGAAAACTACTGTATTTGTAATTTAGTTGTTCAGTGTTATTTAGAAGTTCATATTCGATTTTTAGTATATGAAACACATGTTATCTAACAATATCGTGTTAATTTAATTTTTTGTATCTACCTAAAATTACATTATTATAAAATATATTAAATATGGCATCAAGAAAAACTCGTACTCAATACAAATCGGCTTGTAGAACCAGCCATGGGTGTTTCGGAAGAATTTCAAAATAGTGAAGCTATGAGTATAGGAGAGAGTCGTAATACTGGTTCAGGTGAAGCATGGTCAAGTGATGGAAGTGTTCCAGTCAGTGGTCCAATGATGTCTTCAGATACTACTTTTACCACGTGGAATAAGTTAAAAAAATGTACCACACCAGCAACCACCAATTGCACTCAACAAGTTAAAGAGGTATTAATTTGGTTGTTTAAACTTTTTTTGTATTAATATTACATTTAATGTCCATGCTCAAAAAATTCTGGTTGAATTAAATTTAAGTTAGGTGATTGTTGAAATAATCAATCAAGAGTGCGGAATTCGGTGTTCGTTAAGCATACCCCTACCGCTTAGGGTTAATCTTATATAAGACTGAGTATAGATCTATGTTTTTATCATAGTAAATATTTAAGTTAATAAAATTCCAAACCTGCATGTATTCTCTTATATATGTATAATATATATATATTACTATTCAATATTTATTTTAGGCAAAGAAAGGAACTTCTTTAGAATTTCTACTTTAAAGTTATTAATTCATTGTTTCGTTTTTTAGACTAGTGAAGATGAATTTAGACCACCTTTAAGGAAACAAAAAGTTTACCGACTAAGAAAAAACCCAAATCCGTTTGATTCGGATTGGAATCCTCAAAATGATTTACAAGCCCAAGCACATGCTCACAAGTCACAGTAATTAAAAAAAAAGCTTAAAAAAATTGAAAATTTGTCTTGGCTATAAACAGCTCAAAATATTTTGAAAATTTCATCATGCATGGAAAATTGTCGTATAAACATTTGGTGAAAATTTAAAGTATCTACAGTAATTAGTTTTGGAATTACATTTGGAGATTATTATTAATTATATTTATAACTATAAAATATCAAATCATTTTTAATATCTATACTCTATACCTGTATTTCATAATGTTATATTGTTATGTATAGTGGTCCAACCCTATTCCATAATACTATATACCATCTACAATCACCTCAGATGACATGATAATTTCTCATCAGACAAAGTAAGTTCATACAGTTCATTGAATAAAAATAACGTGTGTGTGTATACTATAAATTGATTTTACTTAATATTTAGTCGAGTAGTTCAAAACTATGCTAGTCCATTTGCTTCTATTCAAGAATTACCTGAAAATTCTATGATAAATACGCCAATGGTAATTGATACTTCATGGTATCACTCTAGGTAAATAATATTACGTAAATAATAAACCTATGAGCTTTGACTTACCCAAAAATATATATTATAATTTAGTGATATGGATGTATTATCACTATCATCACACAGTTTAGCGGTGGAACCGAAATCAATAGTACGCATGATTTAAAAGTTTAAGTTGTTACTACTTATATTATTATACATATTAGCAGTGGCGTATTTTCAATTTTTTTGTGGGGGGGTCTTAGTATTAAGTATAAGTTTATAACATTATAATAAAATACATACGAGTTAATTTAATAATAATACTTATTATTGATATTATTTATATAATATTTGAAAAAAAAATTTCTGGGGGGGGTCCAGACCCGGGGACCCCCCCCGTAAATACGCCACTGCATATTAGTTATTATACAAATAAATGTTTTTAACCATAGGAGCCTAGCTAATGACCGGCGCCACTTAATGAATCTAAAAATGCCCCATACCCATCTTAAATTTCTGTGGTGGGAAGGGGGTAGCTCCACTAATTTAATATTTAAAAAAAAGTCTGTATAAATGTACTGTATTTATTTACTGTATCTATTTACAATATTAATAATATACCATATATTCAGTACCTTATAATATATATGTATATATATATATTACCTTATAATATACTATTATACTATACTATAACATTACCTATATAACCTTTATAATATAATTAGAATAATTAGATAATAAACAAAATATATGATTTTTAAGTGTGTAGAATAACAAAATTTAAGATTCTGAACGGAGTGATGAATGTATTGATTTTACAATTATGTGTTTTTTTTTTTGTGTCTGTCGACAACATTTGGGGCAGTAAAAATGCTTCGATTTTTGACTTCAGCCCCTCTTTAAAAAGGAAATCGGATCTATTTGGTACTTTGGGGGGTCAAAAGTTAAAAATTTTCAATGTTTTTTAAATGAGTCGGGAAAAACCCTAAAAAAATGACGGGGAAAACGGGATTTTTTACGCAAAACCAATTTTCGTCAAAATCGAATTTTTTATTTTGCAATACCTCAAAAACTAATGGATGTAAATACTTAAAATTTTCACCAAATGTTTATATTAGCGTTCTCCATACACAGTTAAATTTTCAAAGAATTTTGACTTTTTATGAACTATTTATAGACAATTGAAATTTTCAATTTTCCAAAGTATTTTTTTTAACGATAAAATTTTTTTGGCTGACCAGAAAATCTTGAAAATTTAATACAAGGTTTCTTATAAGTTTTTCTTAAAGTGATAAAAAAAATCCGAATTCGTTAGTCACAATTTTTTTTTATAAGTGCTTAAAGTTCGAATTTATACGAAATATGTCAAAATTTAAATTAAATTTCATACTCTCATTATGCGTATGTTGCCAAATACTTTTTTTATTAATAAGCAGATACTATAAAGTAACTATAGTAACATATAGTATAACTATACTATTTGTTTCAAAATAGAATATATGACAATATTTAAATATAATATATCCTAAACTGACAAATCATCTTCGTTCAGAATCGTTTTTCGTATACAATGATACCTATCATTGCATTCAAATTTAACCTACCATAGTCTGAAATCCACCCCACCCCCTAATATACAGCAGAGCGATACCCACTTACCCGCTTTTGTTAAATCTAAATCTAAATTTTAACTAGTAGTTTCAGAAATATTTTAAAATATAGTATATTATATATACTATAAGGATAATGGTCCTTAAAACTAATTTGAATTGTTTTATAAGTTTATAAAATAATGTAATAAATGTTTATCTAATACTTATTAAAATGAAAAAATATTATTACAAATTGTAAAACGGTGATAAATCAATATTGATTTACAAATTAACATCATAGTCCCTAAATCTCCAAACTCTATTATCATAAGGTCTAAAGTAAAACTCTTCGGTTTATCTCGACTAAAAAGTAACACGTGGATTTTGAAAGTTCAGTTATATAGCCGCTTGTAAAATTAATTTACAAAGAAATTCAACTTACTAAACTATTTTTATTTCTTGTATAATAAAATGGCACTAATATAGTAATATAATGCGTGCTTTTTATAAAATATAATATTTATTATGTTGCCATTTAATGTAATAAACATTTCTTTTGATAAACTATTACACACGAGGATTTATACACATATTATAGTGCACATTCGAGTAATTGATTCAAAGTTGCATTTTAGTGGAGCATTTACGAGTATAATAGGTTAAAATAGAATTAGCTGTACCTACATGAATCGTTTTATATGGTACCAGTACTTATTAAGCCCATATAACAGGCACAACCAGTGTGACTTATCATTCCTCACCATAATCTGTATAAAATATTTCATTTATTGTAATTATTTAATATATAAAATAACAGATTGTTATATTATAGAGTTATAAAATATTCCAGTTTTATGTTAATTTCGCATTATGAAAATAAAAAAATTATAACTGAGCTATGAAGACCGTTTTGTCACGCATTGTTACCAACCTTTGGTTGGTAACCAACGTATCAAACCAACTATGGACCCCCACTATTGGAGAAATAGTCATTTTATGGGTCAATATCCAATATCATAAAAGTTTGAACTTCAGATGACACTCATAAAAAATTAATTTGGCTTTCCGGTAAACTTTTTTTTTATCATAGGTAAAAAATTATGAGGAATTTTGAATAAAAATTTCAAAACTCTGATAAAAAATAAAGTTTTTTAACTTCTAACTAAAAAATAATTTGCAAATTCATTTTTGTAACTTTGACGAAAATTTCAAAATTCTAATAATAAACGCTTATAAAAAAAATGGTGACTATGAATATTTGAAATTTTTTAAACAATTTATGAAGTCTTACACGCAATGATAATAATAATACATCACAATTGTTTTTGTGTTTTATAAAAGAAAACATTTTATCAACAAGAATTGATAAAAAAATTTTTTTAAAAGAGTTAAAATATTTCGAGAATATCACCATGTATTTTAAACTCTAATACAAATATTTGGTTTAAATTTTATGTAAATATCTATATAGTCATTCGTTAATCAGTTATACCAAAAAATAATATTAATTTTATGAAAAACTTTCCGTCATTTTTTAGCATTGTTTCGTGATTTTACTATGAATATATATCCGATTTTCTATCAGAAACTACCCTAAGAGTTGAAGATCTAAGTATTTTTTAAATACTTATAATGTATATAATAAAAAAAAAAATATATATAAAAACACACACTTTGGTCGCATTGTAAAATCAATCAATTAATCGCTAAAAATTCAAAATGTAAAATTGGAGTGAGAATTCTTGGTGAATCACGTCTTGTATACAATGTCTGTAACAGCTTTATATAGACCATATTATATTACATGTGGGACTATAACTGAAAAGGGAGGTGTGACACAGGCATTGATTCCCGCCCCTTGTGCTCTTTAGAAAGAGTTTTTATGCCTACGTGTTTTTAATTTTTTATAGTTCATGCATTATGTTGTAATTAATATAAAAATTCCATTTTTTTTTAAATGACTAATAAAGTTTCAACTCCTCCCCAACCCTTTCCATAACTCTTAGAAAATCCTGGGCACGCAACTACAGTATGGAAAGTATAATAATGTTAATATAAATTATGCCGTTGATGCAAAGTACTGCTGCCTCTTAATTTAAACTCGGTAAACCAAACTGTGTACCTGTACACTTTCAATAGGAAGTTAACAAAATAAATGGCATTTTTTGTTTATTGTTTAATATTATATTATACATTGTGGCAATTCAAAGCTAAAGTACATTTATTGCATGAGTAATATAAATTGATAAGTTAAGAAAAATTGATTTTAATTTTGAAAATATATTACAATAGTCTCATGTATTATTAAATATATTTATAAATTATAAGATTAATTCAGTAAATGACCGATATTTATCTATGTGAATAAGTGAATAAAATGATTATACTTTATTTCATACAAATAAAAATAATTAATTAAAAAATCTATTTTACTGACTTGGTAAAAACTAAAAATACACACACACATACAGTTCAATAATATAATTTACTTTTGTTAGCACACATGTCATGTGAAGTTTTTGTATTATTGCCTATACTAAACTCCTTAAAACATATGAGTCGACAATATATACAAGACGATGAAAAAACCCAGTGAACATTAAGCATGGTCATCGGCGATATCCACTAAAATGCATTCATAGAAACGATATTTAAATTAAAGCGTACTATACTAATACTACTATTTCAACAATAGATCGAATAAATGTTGCAATTTACAATATTTTTACACTAGCGTTGAGAATAAAACAAAAGGAAATTGAAGCTAAAAATAAAAATTTGTCACTAAAAGTCGTCTCTAGTCTACTTGATAATAATAACTACGTTAAACACATCAATATTTAACATTGTTCTATTAATCTAAAGGTTTTTCGCACCTGCCCATTCCTATACCGAACGATTACTACACCTTTTAAAATATGTCAAAGTGAGTGGGTGGCAGGTATAGACAATATTATATTAATACGAGTTCTTAATTATTATTAATCATTAATCAACATCTATTACGCCGGTAATCATTAAAGACTGCTTACGATTTACAGACGTAGGTATAATAAGCATAATACACTTTGTAATTCGCAATATTATCAGACATCAGTATACTATTATTATACTGTTTACTAATTGTAGGTATAGAAGACGTGGGCAGGCGATGTGCCTAATATACTACAGTGAGCACATACGAAAAAAATCGTGTTGATACCTAATTTGTGCACTTGTGCTCTGCACGTACCAACAGTAACTGTCTGACCACCATTACCAGTATTACCACATAATATTATATAAACTGAGGTACGAAATAATAATAATATCATTGAACAATAAACGATCGCGTCGACGTATATCTTTGCACGTCCACCGTTCCGCGATGTACACGACGGTGGTTGGCCCGGACTCGGTGCGAATAACATATTCGTGCGCGCGTGATGGTTCACGGAAACTGTGTACGCGCGATTAATATAATATGTAATAATATTATAACGCCGCGGGTAGATGAAAAGATTCACGATGCGCGTACAACAAACTCTGTGTGTATTAAAAATGTGTGTTATATTATTATTATATTTATATTAGGTACGCGGCGTACCGCATATACACGTTATATGCGGCTATATAATATTATATTATAGTGCTTGTAATATAAAGAAACGCGGTTAACCGCAATCGAATTCGTCGGCGGACGGCGTGCGCGCGCGTTTACGCGATATTATTATAATGCATTATCATTTTAATATTATTACAGAGATGCGCGTGTAGGAAATATAACACTGGTATAAGTACTAGATAGTAATATAATGACCACCGTTTTCCGACCACCGGTTAGGTTAGGTTCTTTATATCTCTCTCGGTGGCGCAATAATTACGGATAGAATAAGGATAACGGTAAGTGTTTGCAGTGAGCGTCACGATGAGTTGTTCATATAATATGCCGTTGGAAATTTTCCTCAAATATTAAATAATATTAAGAAATAAGTATACCTACGTATCGTGGTATAATTTTAAAAATATTTTAGAACTTCTCGTGTTATTTATGGAAATTTTAAGTATATATACTTATAATACATGAATACATATTATATGTACTTTGTAATATTAATACAATAACACACCATAAAAAGTAAACGACCTACAAAAGTCTAATTGAGAAAAAAAATGATATTATTATGAAATATTTTATTTTTGTCATATAAACTCATAAGCAATGAGAAAATTATATTACCTATATAAATCGACTAATGCTTATTATTTTTCTCACTCTGTACTTATTGTTTATATAATATGTATTGTATTCATTGTATATTATGTAAACTGTATACTTTTCAAAAAGAACTAAATAATGTTTGAAACATGGAAGTTTGTTACTGAATAATTTTAAATTAATTTCACTTATAAATGTTAAGATTAGTCAAAATATTGGAACCAAAATAATTTTATTTTAGTGCAGTAGAATATTATATATATGATTTTTTAACCTTTTGGTACCTATAATAATATATTGTATAACGTAATTGACATTTACCTTATATTACTTTATCTGCAAAATTAAATCAATGAACTTTTGAAAATTGTTGTTTGATAATTTTGATGTTATTAAAAAAAAAAAAAAAACCGAGTTTTTAAAATAATTAACCATAAGTCCAAGTAGTTACAATAAAAAATACGATAATCCAACGAATCTAACAATGTGTAAAATGTAAACTAAAATCATATTTTCTAAAAGTCTTGTTTTAAAAAGAGCAGAATTGTTTAAAACGCAAAAACCATTTGTGATATACTATGTTACAATAATAATTTAGTATATTTTGCTTACCATATTATACCTTTACGGAATGGCAACATTGAATTTAATATAAATTATTATGCGTAGGGTTGCCAACTTTTATAATTTAAAAAACTGGACACACTTATTGAAAGCGTTTTTTTTTTGTCAAAAGCTATGGATATAAATTCTCATCCAGTTGAAAGGTATAACTTACTGTACAATGGGCAGGTAATAGAACATCTGAACTTTAAAGGTAAAACCTGGACGGTTGGCAACCCTAACAATTATGCGAAATAGTATATTGTATATTATATTATATCAATGACAATTAAAATCTACACGATTCCGCAAGTTTGCGGAATCATACTCCATCAAAATATATAATACAATATACCATCGAGTTTCGAGTTATGTACACATTTAGCTATATTTAGCTTCGTATTAATATAAATGGGATTATTTTTAATGTTTTTTTTTGTGTAAAAAGTTATAAAGGGTGCAATCGCACTGCATAGAATTTCCCCCCGTTCGGATAGTATCGATAAGTTATTTTTAGACTACTTATAATAGCAGAAATTGATATTGGCAATATCTATTAGGAGAATAGACATATCTTTTTGGCTGCATCCGAATTAGATCACGAATTAAAAATTGCTATACTAGTGGGCGAATGTAAGTTCCTACACGAGACCTAGCAGGTAAACAAGATACATATATGAGTTCCTACACGATAAAATAAGGTACATGTGTAAGTTCCTACACGGTAAAAAACAGGTACATGTGTAAGTTTCTACATGGTTAGAAAAGATACACGTGTAAGTTTCTACACTAAGTATAATATTATAAGTTATCAATCTAATATCAGTTATATCATATTATAATACTGTCAAAAATTTTAACCCTTTATTCTATATAATATATAATTCTTTATAATATTTAATAATTTACCTAATAAATATTATCAATTTAATAATTTTAAAAATAATAATTCATCATTTATTGTAAAAAAAATATATATATAAATAATGCATTCTATATAATATTTAATAATTTACCTAACGAGTGCGATAACATTATTTCAACACTTACTCCACACTATTATGTTCTTACTAATATGAATTATCATTATATAGAATGCATTACATACTTATATTTTTTTTACAATTATAAATTATTATTATATTACAATTATTATTTTTAAAATTATTGAATTAAGTTAGATAGATAGCTTATAAATTATATATTATATAGAATAAAGGGTTAATAAATGTATGACAGTATATATTAGATTCTGAACGGAGTGATGAATGTATTGATTTTACAATGATGTGTGTTTTTTTTTTTTTTTTGTTTTTTTGTTTTTGTGTCTGTGTACAGCATAACTAGTCGAAATAATGCTTCAATTTCAAACTTTGGGGGTGGTTCCGATGGCAAAGTGGATATCCTTGGTGCATTATAGAGGTGAAAAGTGAACATTTTCCAACAGTTTTCAAAAAAATCGAGAAAAACAAAAAAAAAATGACAGAAAAACGGGAATTTTTACGCAAAATCAATTTTCGACAAAATCGAATTTTTTATTTTGCTAAAACTCAAAAACTAATCGATGTAAATACTTGAAATTTTCACCAAATGTTTATGTTAGTGTTCTCTATACACTGTTAAATGTTCAAAGTATTTTGACTTTTTTTGAGCTATTTATAGACAATTGAAATTTTTAATTTTTTTTAGTATTTTATTTTAAAATAACGATAAAATTTTTTTGGCCCGCCAGAAAATCTTGAAAATTTAATACAAGGTTTCTTATAAGTTGTTCTTAAAGTGATAAAAAAAAATCCGAAATCGTTAGTCACAATTTTTTTTTATAAGTGCTTAAAGTTCGAATTTAAACGAAATATGTCAAAATTGCGAAAATTTGCAAGTAATTTTGTGGTTGAAAAATCGTAAAATTTTTTTCTTTTATAACTAAGTTTTGAAAATTTAATACAAGGTTCTCCATACATTTTACTTCAATTATCTATAAAAAAAACTCTACCAGATTCAGACAACAATTTTTTATGAGTGTTTTAATTTTAATTTGAAATCAAAAATACACGTGTAAAAAAACGTTTTACTAATTAATAATTTTCGATTTTTTTATAATATATCCTAGACTGACAAATCATCTCCGTTCAGAATCGTTTTTCGTATACAATGTACCTATCATTGCATTCAAATTTAACCTACCCTAGTCCGAGGTCCATCCCACCCCCTAATGTACAGCAGAGCGATACTCACTTACCCGCTTTTTTCTTTTATAACTAAGTTTTGAAAATTTGGTACAAGGTTCTACATACATTTTTCTTCAAATATCTGTAAAAAAAACTCTACCGGATTCAGACAAAAAATTTTATGAGTGTTTGAAATTTAAATTTTTACAAAACCACGTTAAATAACGATTTAGCCTCAAACGATTTTTGATATTTGTTGTTATTCAAAAAGTATAAGTCATAAATACTTGAAAATTTTACCAGTTATTAAGATTGCCATTTTCTTTACGTGATTTGATTTTCAAAATATTTTGACTTTTTTTGAGCTAATTATAGGCATTTGAAATAATAATTTTTTTTTATTTTTTTTTTAGAAATGTTGATAAAAATAATTTAGCTGGGACAAAATACTTGAAAATTTAATTGAAGGGTCCACATAACTTGTTCTAACTCTCATTCGAAAATTATAAAAATACATAGGCACAATTTTTTTTTATTAGCATTTGAAGTTCAAATATTGACAAAAATTCGTCAAAATCATGAATATTTTTCACTATTTGGTAGTTAAAAATTTATAAATATTTTACTATCAAAAGCTAAGAATTGAAAATTTAATACTATGCTGTCCATAAGTTAAGCTTAGAATAATTATAAAAAAGTTTGAGGATTATTCAATTTAAAAAATGTTACGAGTCTTTAAAGTTTTAATTTTAATTTGAAATCAAAAATACACGTGTAAAATAACGTTTTATTAATAAATAATTTTCGATTTTTTTATAATATATCCTAGACTGACAAATCATCTCCGTTCAGAATCGTTTTTCGTATACAATGATACCTATCATTGCATTCAAATTTAACCTGCCCTAGTCCGAGGTCCACCCCACCCCCTAATGTACAGCAGAGCGATACTCACTTACCCGCTTTTTTATAGATGTAGTTTGATAACTCATAATATTCCCAGTGTAGGAACTTACACAAGTACCTGTCTTTTTTCGTGCAGGAACTAACATACGTACCTTTTTTTTTTTTATAGGAACTTACACATTACATATATAGGAATTAACGTATGTAATTGTCTACCTGTTACTCTCGTGAAAGAACTGACGATTCCCAATACTAATTGGGTCCCTAATTTTTTTTATATAAATCAAATAAGATATTATATTGTATCATATATAAAATAAAATATTGTTTTCATACATGATTCTGCATCTTTTTTTTTTCATTAAGTTTGTCATTTATAAATTTTTCTTTTAATAAAATGTAATTTATTAATACACTATTGTTTTATTAGCAACAAATAAAGTTATTTTTCAATATCCATTAAAGAAATATGAATTTTTTTTTTTCAATATGGAATTATAGTTAATTTTTTATTTGAGTTTTGGTAATTATTTGTTATGATTTTTGTACCTAAATAAGTAGTTATACGTTATAAGTTTAGGTTGTTTAAATGCGAGTATTAAAAATTCGTGTACGCGATCGAATAGTGCAATGTGCGTAAATGAGTCGTAAAAAATAATACTAATTTGTGTTATTAATTTATTATCAACTATTATTATACTACTTTCCAACATTTAATTTTTATGCATAGAAATACTTCAAATAATATTTTGCTTTGGATTATTAAATTTAAAATGTATGCTATCGTTCAAAAGAATAAACAATTCAAAAAATTATACTAATTAAGAATAGTAAAAATTCAGTAATTGTTTTCCAAAAATTTTGTTTTGTAACAACTTTAGATTATGTAAAAAAAATATATTTCAACTTTCAAGATCATTAGGGCTTTTTGAGATTATGGGTGTTACGTTAAATGGATCATTCCGCATATAATCGTCATTATTGTATGCTGTGAGTACCCTTTATATATATTATAAGCTATAACTTACAACAAATAATATTTTTGTCGGCCAAACGGACCGTCTAATAACTATAGACGCATACACATACACACACATTATTGTATTCTTACACAATTCTCTTTACCGGGTCGGGTCGCCGCCACCGTCGCGTGGAAGCAAAACAAAATTCCCACACTATTCGGCGGCAGCGGCGGCGACGGTCTATCCATTAACCATGTATATAATATATAAATATATATATATATTATATATATCCCTCTAATTACTTCTATACGTGGCTTATTATATTGTTACTTTATTAGTGTGTGTTATATATATATATGTATATATCTGAGCAGAGGCGGAACTTAGATTTTTACGCCCGGGAAAAATATTAAAATTACGCCCAAACATAGACCAAGACTGAAATAACCTTCCCTACAATTATTTTTTAATAATTGGAATTCAAATGACAAAAATACTACGTACTTATTGACACACATATATACATAATAATGTTAACTAACAAAGTTAAAAATATCAAGCTACCTAATAGGTACTTACTCATAGAATCGTATTATACCTACTTATGTTACAATAATTAAACTAAATAAAAGTAATTCTAATTTTTACACAACTATTTGCTAACTATATTAAAATTAGTAATAACAAACTTATTTAATTGAATGAAAGAACCTTTTTATTGAAAAAAAAATGTTAAAATAGAAATCTGATAAAAAAAAAAAAAAAATTAGAAAAAATGTATATCAAAATAATATTATTTTTATATTTTTTATTCTATTGTGAAATTTGGAATTTAATATAAATAGAGTATTTTATTGTTTAGACTAGGGCCATTCGTCAGTTGTGTGCCCGTGGCGGTTGCACACCTTGCTTATACCCAGTATTTACGCCAATGAGCATCAATACATCATACCTATACCGGCTATACCAGTATAGTATACTACGTAGTACGTATATTTAAACGAATCTAATCAGTGGTGTATTGGTGAAAAAATTTTTGGGTATACGCACTTTAAGCTATATTTTATTGCAAAAATAAATTTTCTCGCTACGCTCGAAATATTAATTACATAATAGATGTAAGATGTAGTTTGTACTACATTAAACAATTTATACTATAATCTTCGCTTTTTCTATTTTTATACACAGTATTTCAGTTTGTATGTTAATTGTTAATATACTTTTAACTATTATTCAGACACTCAATCGATAAAATTTTTGATTTTAAAATAGTGATGTCTTTCACAAATTAATCATATATCTAAAAAGTATCAAATTCTAGAAATATTAATATACCTATAAACGTGGTAATAGTGCCATATTGTATACAAAAAAATATTCTTGATTAATTTGTGATATCAACAAAAATATTCAATAATAAAATTAAAAATATATTATCAATATTGCATATTTTTAATTTTATCAGTATACGCTCCTATACGAGCGTATACCTGCGTATTGTGTATATTTTAAAAGCTATACGCTCTGATCGACAAATACGTTTTGGGTATACGCCGTATACCCCCGTATACCCTCCAATACACCACTGAATCTAATCATAATCTTACCGTTAACTAGATACTAGAATGATGTCCAGATCGATAACCAAAATGATGCATCCCGAATTTTATTACAAAAAGATGACAACGTAATACAACGACCATGACAAAATAAAATAATAATGTATTTTCCATGACAACGACATAAGTATTAAGTAATATAAATGAGATTAATTTTGTACTATAATCGATTACAATATATATTTTTTTTATTATATTTATATATTTCATTCATAATATTATACTTACGTTCTTTTTAATTTTTATTATTAGGCTGTCTGTAAGTTAATATAATATATATCACCAAATCTTAAACAAATTATGTGAAATAAAAATAGTTTTTTTAACTTCTAACATCAAAAATTAAATTAAGGCCAACAAAAAAATTACGCCCACTAAAATTTTACGCCCGGGGATCAATCCCCGGCTTTACCCCCCTAGTTCCGCCTCTGTATCTGAGCTAAGTACAGACACCCCAAAACTCGCCACAGACAATAAACTAGTTGCAATTACATTTGTATACGCGTACAGCATCGCGCCCTCTTGCACGAGGCGTGTTCGTCCTAATTTTGACGAAACTTTACGCATAGACACTTATTTAAGAGAAGCGATCTACTTTTTTTATATGAACATTATTATTCGCGTTTATATTTGGCTATTATGTATATTAACATCTTAACACTGTAACTACTTATTTATTGTTGATTATTATTTTTTTCTATACTTTCTTAATTGCATATGGGCTGCTATTAGTGCTATACTGCTGTCTGCTATTGCCCATTGAAATAATGAAATGTAATAAAATATAGCTGCTTATTTTTCTCAGATAGTATTCACTATCAAAAATTGAAAATTCTAAAGAAAGGTTGGCACAAGAATTGACACTATGCTGTGAAAATTTTGTATATGTGTCTGAGTAATTGGCTATTTAGTGCACCACCGAGATGCAAATAATATAACATATAGCATTGAAAAGTAATGTTTTCTTTCATGATAATATCCATTATTATATTATGGTATACATTTGAACATTTCCGTTGTTGCTTAAAACAATTAGTAGTAGCAATTTTGCACTGTTTGTCATTACACAGACCCGTATTAAGGAAGGGGCGGGTAATCCCCCTCTATGGGTTAAACTTTCAAAGTGCTACATATTTACGACCAATTTTTTTTATTTATACAATTTTATGTCTATAACTAATTATAGAATAGTATTGTTAAAGTTTAGATGGATTTTTAAAAAGTTTATAAGCACTTATATTCTTCAATTTATTGTCAGTAATAAAATATAAACAAAATATAGATAAATATTATATGATGTATAATGTAATTTATAACTAATATTTTTATCAATTAAAAAAAATAAATATAAATAAAATACCAGTAATATGTACTAAAACATTAAATTTATATGTGTGTATTTGTTGTATTGATTTGTTTAACACTAGTCCTCCCCTAGCTCATAGTCACTAAAAGGCCCTGACTTTTTATATAAATGCGCCGGTCATTGGAATATTAAATAGATTAATTAAAACGTTACATCCATAAATTACGTTCTCATTAATTTTAATATAATACTAATACTAATGATTCTTAATAGTCTCTCGAAATCAGCATTATTATAAGTTTATAAATATATGCTACGTATGAAAACTCTCGCAGTGCGATTGGCGATTGCCATGTTTTAAACGAATATATTCGATTGATACGTTAAGTCGTCAACTATTATAGATTTATAGCAGGTTAAAAGTTGCTTAAATAAAAATAATAAAACCCGTTAATGTTGTTGCACTATGTTTATTATGTTATACATTAAATACTGTTCATATTTATCGCGGTTAGATATATATTTATTTATAGGTATACACAACACATACGTCGTCTAATTGTTACATAATATTCACGTTGATACATAATACGTATCATAATAATATAACAATTTATTATGAACGTTGTACAAAAAATAATATTTTCTAATCGACGTCTTGACCTAGTATTTTTCATCGACCTTCTCTTTCGTCTCTACGCTGAACCCTCAGCCACACGCTGTAGATTCTTAAGCCACTATTAATCACTATATTATATTAACGGATTTCCGATCAAATCGAATCACCTATTTCTTACAGTAATGCCGAATTAACATAGTATTATAAAAAAAAACCGTTGACTGTACATAATATATCGTAATATAATAGTAGGTAGTTGATTATACCTATGCTATATGTATAGAGAAGCTTATAATAACTATAATGCGATATATTATGTTTGTGGTATAATTGTGTAAGAGTTACGGTAATATACCAAATACCAATTAACACGAAAATCGTTGAGCAGTCGGTCAAGTTTACTCTACATACGATTAGGTATACATCATTATAATATTATCGTCTACAAATAAGCCCGACGTAATGCGTAAAATGTACACCGACCATCTGGCAACTTGCCTAGGCTAAAGATTCTGTTCGGTATATTACAAGAACGTTTCATAATTAAATCCAAAATAATAATATTAATATGTGTGTAAGGCATTGCGGCAGGCAATTCGCCAGCGTTCGTTTCAAAATTACAAACATATATTATAATTTCTCGTGCATAATAATATATTACAATATTATATAGTCCACGACTCACGAGCAAACTTTGCAATGTTTTTTTGTCCTATTCATAATTATTATCACTCTCTGTAAACGATTTAATTTCATTTTATTTATGACTCAACTTCACGCTTATACTATTATATTAATATATAATATACGTTTAGATGATGATATCTAGATCAAGATATAGTTAGCTATTTTGTTAGCGACTATATTGACATAAAAACGTCATCCGTGGTAATACGACTAAAGATTTTAATTAAATTTCCGTTTAAACATCAAAATATACCACGGGTATCTATATATCTTTCAACAAAACATCACAATATGTTACACGTTTCTATATTTTCTTGAGCTGTTTAAACAAAAAAAAAAAAAAATTAAATAAAACTATAATAAATTAAAAGACAATTTTTCATCTTGTTATTATATTTCGATAATGAAAAATAAAAAATTTAAAAAATATAAATTATATAAATTGAATATGATTTATATAAGATTATTTAGATTTAATTCTAAGTATAAATTAAATTAATATATAGGTAAAACAGAAATATACAACTTATATTATTGCGATTGAATAGTGATGTACCTAATATATATGTTTATGTTACTATAGTTAAATTTTAATTTATAATTGCCATTTTATCAAAGTAAACGTTACATAAAAATAGTTTATTATAAATCAGTCATGTTTTTGGTCAATAATGAATTATTATACCGATGTATTATAATTGTCAAAGCAATTGTTTAGGTTTATAACGAAAACTATCTCTGTGTTATAATAATAGATGACATGTTGCATGTAATAATATATAGGTATAACGATTGAGAATAGTATCATGCTACTTGAGGTACTTAGGCGTTTACTCTACATAGTACATACAACGATTATTACGAAACATAAGGAGTGTGTTCTATTTGCAGATAAAAGTTGTAATGTATTATATAACTCGCACACTGCAGTCACGAAACGACCTATCGATACACGGTAGTTTACTAGTTTAACGCCCCTTTACACGATATAATATGCATACAAATTATACTCGAGGAAGCGTTTTTTTAACGATTCGCTTTCCTTAAGTTTTTATCTTCGATAGATAATGTATAAAAATCGACATGCTATATTTTTATGATATATATTACATCACCATCCATATATTATGCAATTGGATATAAAAATCAACTTAGATTATAATGTTTTAGAATAAAATAAAGACACTTTACATTTTTATCATGAAGTGTTGTAAATTGTAATATATTGTATCCATCAAGTTTACTATAAAATACTTTCTGAAGTACGTAGTAAAAAGTGGTGTACTTTAAAATTCAATAAAAGTTAAAAACACCAAATTTTTTTAATTTGGAAATAATACGGCTATACCTACTTCATTTCAATGAAAAAAAATTAATAGTAACTTTTTATAATAGAAAATTGAGTGGCACATTTCTTTATTTATATACCTACATTCGATGATTATATAAAACAAAATATATATCTTATACTATCGTTTCACATAGTTGCCAAGAGTATATTTCCGTCTTGGTTCGTAAAAAATAAATGAATGTTAGTTGTTTTTAAACAGTAATTAAACGACAGATGTGTGTGTGTGTGCGTGTTTAAATGTCTCGCGTTATTATATAGTGTGTTGCAGTGTTTATTATAGAGTAATTGTGAAACGGAAATGACGATGGAAAAATAAAAATCTAATCGACGCGTAAAAAAACGCAACATAAAATAAACATAACAATTAAAATCGTAAGTCACCACAGGGATTTATTATATAATATGTTATATAAGTAATAGCCAGACGCCAGTTATTATAGGTACTCATCGAATGTGTACATTTTTACTTAGGTAGAACCTAGTAATGTATATACGTACATAATATTATGCTCACTATAATAGCCTAAATAGATTTGGACAAATTTATAATTCAGCAAATATTGAGACGAACTAAAGATTATGGTTAGTCTCCCATTTACTATTAACGTGAATTATTTTTGTATAAAGGTGACACAATATTATAATTTATTTAAATTGTATATCAATAGCGCTACATTGGTTATTTGGCCATGACCATCGCGAATCATGATAATAATTGGCTTAATTATAACAATTTTCCTCCTAAGCCGAGCCCCGCGAGGCTGCCTATAGCCATTTTGCCTGACACACACTATACGGTGCATATTGTGTTAAAGGTTATAATTTATATTATATACAACACAGACATCATAATTGTGCGTCACTATAATGTATAATATTATATTATAAATACCTAATGCTCTGCAGACTGGTTCGGCGCTCCAATCCGGGATTTGAGAGGGCGCACCATCACCACCACCGCAACCACTACCGGCACTACCATCACTAACGAGCGATCGTTACGGGTTTTGACGAGTGTGATTTTCATTTTGTTTTCGTTTTTAATTAAACCGAAACCCTTTGTAAATACCGTGTATCTATATATATATAAATACACACACACATACACACCGCATACACGCATCATCTTTCAAACCCGTCATATTGTGTAGCAAACGTATTATGTATACGTATATACGGTCGACGTAATCCCCGTCTCTGATTATCGTTATTAAGTAAATAATAATCTACGTTCGAAAGCCGTAGCCGGCACGGGATAGACCTGAAAAAGTAAACATACGTTAAAAACCACCATATTTATTAATATATCGACGCAAAGTCTTGTTACAATACATATTATGTACGGCGCATCACTGCGTCTGGAAAAAATAAAATATATTAGTATTAATATTGTTTCAGTGTTTTGAAATGCGAATAGAACGTCACGTAGGTTAGTACCTATTTATAGTATTAGTAATAGAAAATAATACATATTATTATTATTATATTTTTATAATTATTATTTGGGCAAGGCTACACGGGTTAACACCGAAAATATTTAATTTATGAATGATTAAATCGAGAAATTTTTCTACTAAAAATTACAATTCTTTTATAATCTTTTTTTTTTTATTAATTTATTACAGATTCCCAATTAATGGTTTTTCAAACAAATCTATTTCGAAAACCTATTAAAATTATGAGTTTAAAAAATAAATTTCGGGTTTACAGTGGTAATTTCCAATTCCCATCCAAAATATTGTACAACAAAAGTCAATAATGCACTTTTATCATGTATACATACCTACTATAGATTTATATTATATGATGATAGTGTTATACGACTGTACGAGTGTCTTACATATACTGAGTAATTAATTTATCGTAACTCTGTTATAGAAAATACAATGCATTTGAAGAACAAAATATACTGCAGATAATCAATAATCATTATAAAAAAATATAATACCTATAGCTTGCGCGAAAGATAATTTAAAAACTTATTTTATACTTCCAAGATGTCATTTGCAGGTTCACGGTAAAAAGAATCACCCTGTATAGAAAAAACCAAACAGAATTTTTTTTTTAGTTACTCTCTCAATTTTACACACATACGCGCTCGCGCTCGATCACGAGCGGTCTCCGGAACTAATTAACCGCGTGCGTGTGTTCTTATGTGATACGCCGCGTACGGCTACATAATAACACGTATAATATAGTCGCAGTCTGCGCCGTCGCCGTCGAGACGTCGTCTCGTTTCGGTTAATCTTCCAAAACGTTTGACTGCCCGTGTGTGTATACCGTGCGGCTCCAGCCCGGGACCGCATGTCGATTTTGTTCTGATTAACCCTTGTTTGTTTTCGTACATTGTATAATATGCGTTACGACAAGGGGCGGATGCAATAACAACAATATTTTTCAGGGTCTTCCCGGCCATCCCGTGGGGTAGTGATAAAGATGGAGATATTATAACATAATATCTATAGCGGAGGGAACTTCGCGGTAGCCGCCGCCTGCACGTCGTCACCGACGCGCGTCACGGTCCGAGAGCCTTCAAAGGGACGCCGCCGCCGCCGCCGCCACTGACTGTCCCTCGTTATCACAGTCTCCGTAATTGGCTATATCTTTAGGTGGATATAATATTATGTTTATGCAACGTCCTACACAATAATGATATTACATTATGCTGCAGTGATATACAGTTTGCGATGCCCGTACAGTAGTGTCCAGTAATTTGGTAGTATGTATAGTTATATGCACTATAAGAAAAATCGCAAACAGTAAGTATATAGGTATATATAAATAAATATACAGGTATTCCATTAACGCCATCAAAGTCTTGAGTGGGTTGTGTTTGCGTCTATAAAGAAAACCTTGATTGCACTTAACAGAATTAAATAACATTAAAAGACGTGTTTATGGCGGCGGTGACGTTACGAATCAACAAATTTGGAAACAACGTTGGGAAATTTAATTTATAAATTTTTCGTGAGTGATATAGACTATATATTTTGACTGAACAAAAGATATTTTTTATTACATCGATACAAAAATACTCATACTTATACAGGTATTTGTAATAATACAATTTAAACCATTTTTTCAAACGCTAGTTGATCAGTCGCCGTACAAAACTTGCTAAGGTATTTATATTTCATAAATACTTTTTACATGCATATTTTACTTGGAATGGTATTAGTTCAAAACAAATTAAAACTCTGGATTAACAAGTACATAATATAAATTAGACAATAAATATTTACAATATTATTTCGGTCTTTCCTTTTACATCAATCAGGTTGTTTTTGTAACTTATGTTCGAAATTCCAATAAAAAACAAAATATAATTATTAATTACTAATTATTTAGTCAAAGATTTTACAAACAAAGATAGAGGAAAGTCTGTATTTGAAATAACTTAAAATTATATTAGTACCTACAAACGTTTTTGCCGGTTTCTTTAAAATTGTTCAAAATTCAAATCTTTTATTAAAATAACTAATACAATATACCTGGTAACCCACCGTCACTTAACCGAAGATGGTGTAAACGTGAATTTAAAAATTTGACATATGAATAAAATATAAATTAAATAAAAAAATTAAATATCGTCGCTGAAAGACACTTATTTCTATCATATTTTTCATTTTATCTATAGGTATATTTATTTATAATTATTTACCATATATTACATTAACAATACAAATATAATTTATACAGTTATTTCAGTTCTCATATTTATTTTGTTTTTTATAGGCTATAATAAAGGTAGGTATGTGTTCTACTTTTAAATAAATATTTACTGGAAGTTTGAGAAACTTTATTCATTGACATTATATTTACTAAAATTTAAATAACATTAAATTCGAAATTACAATTCGCTTTCAAACATAATATACATAATATATACTCTACTAAATAAATAATTATCCCATAAATAACAATAAAAAATAAAAGCGGGTAAGTGGGTATCGCTCTGCTGTACATTAGGGGGTGGGGTGGACCTCAGACTATGGAAGGTTAAATTTGAATGCAATGATAGGTATCATTGTATACGAAAAACGATTCTGAACGAAGATGATTTGTCAGTTTAGGATAATATATTATATTTAAATATTGTCAAATATTCTATTTTGAAACAAATAGTATAGTTTTTATATTATGTTACTATGGTTACTATGGCCAACATTCGCATTATGAGCGTATGAAATTTAATTTAAATTTTGACATATTTCGTATAAATTCGAACTTTAAACACTTATAAAAAAAAATTGTGACTAACGATTTCGGATTTTTTTTTATCACTTTAAGAACAACTTATAAGAAACCTTGTATTAAATTTTCAAGATTTTCTGGCCACCCAAAAATTTTTTATCGGCATTTGAAGAAAAAAAAACTTAGAAAAGTCGAAAATTTCAATTGTCTATTAGTAGCTTAAAAATGGTCAAAATATTTTGAAAATTTAACTGTAAAGAGATAACCATAATATAAACATTTGCTGAAAATTTCAAGTATTTACAATGATTAGTTTTTGAGTTACAGCAAAATCAAAAAATCGATTTTGTCGAAAAGTGGTTTTTCCGTAAAATTGCCATTTTTCTGTCATTTTTTTTTTGTTTTTCTCGATTTTTTTGAAAACTATTAGAAAATTTAAATTTTGACCCCCCTAAAGTACCAACTAGATTCAATTCCCTATTCATAGAGGGGCTGAAGTCAAAAATCGGAGCATTATTACTGCTCCAAATGTTGGAGTCAGACACAAAAAAAAAAAAAAAAAAAAAAACACACATCATTGTAAAAGCAATACATTCATCACTTCGTTCAGAATCTAATATGGTGATGGTAAACCCAAATATGCATTCCTCGCGGCTCTTTGTATAGAATTAAAATTGTATATATATAATTAATTATTTTAATTCCATGTTAATTTTTTGCTGAAGAGTGAACACTTATATTCATAACAATCAATTAAATAAAAAAAATGTAGAGAAAATATATGTGTATTCATTTTAAATCAATTAGTTTCGCCTATTGATTTATTGTGCATATAGCAGATAAAGAAAAATATAATTTAAAGATAATATATATGAATTATGAATACAATAAGGTATTGTTGAAACAAACAATATAGAAATTACAGTTGATACCTTCGCATTATTATGAAGAACATAAAAGATGGGTAAGTATAATTGCTCAGTTTTCGTGTAATTTCTTGTTTTTTTTATTTTAATTGCGAGTAGTATATCACAGATTTTATTATTAACTGTACATGATGATAGAAAATAAAAATATTATTGTCAACACTACCATGAATAATAATATTAATCTTTGGAATTAGTTCAAGCAAAAATGCCTTTCAATTAGTTTAATTCAATATTAAAGTCATTTATGGAAAAATAAATTGAAATAAATAAATTAAAATGGTTTAATGTATAGATATTTACGAAATACAGCATGTATAGGCTTCGTAACGAGAATATATCAAAGATGCTATATCAAGGGGTTCCGGATAATTTGAAAAACAATTTTCGATGAGGTTTAGAAAAGATTTTTTTTTTTATCTAGTTATTCTGGGTCTACACAACCAAATAATAATAAAAAGTCAACATCGAAGAAAAATGTTTCTGGCAGTCCATTAAATAAATAGTCTTCTCCACGTTTCGCCATTTGCCGACCGTTGTATACTATAAATTTATCGAAATGGATTGCTTGTGGTATACCCTTGAACAGAATAACTAATTAATATATTAATAAGCCATTATTAGTTACTTAAAAATTACTGACTCGAAGAGTTGGCTTAAAGGTTTTTTATTCATTATGGTGTTCCTGCAGTGATTAGTGTAACCTAATAATATTTTTATCACTCTTTAAAATTTGCTACTCTATAAACTTTATTGTTTTTAATAATACATGCTTATACAGGCAGCCTACCTATAAGGGATAATTTACTGCTTGTTTTAAGTAACTAAATTAGTATTCATTTTAAACAGCATGAAATGCAGAGTGTGGTAAAGGTAAACTATACGGTTTGTACATGATATGTGTAGAATGTATAGATAATAATATCTACGCAATAGGATATCGACACGGGATCGGTGGTATTCGGGTGGACAGTAACGATCACCACTAAAAGCGTATATTATATTTAGAGTACCTACGCAGCGCTGTAATATATATGCACCTACACATCATACAGATATATATATATATATATAAGATAACCATTTCTGGAGTTCATCAGCCGATACGATGACACGATGCGGTGGCGGCGGCGGCTCGGATAATTTGATACCAACTCGAACGCACCGATGTAATTTTACCGAATACCTGCAGTTTACGTGAAAGTGTTTATTAGGAGCAAAAGGATTGAAAATAGATCAATTGAATGGATGAAATTACGCATTCTGTCCGGCGGTGTCGGTGCGTTTGTCCTGTGTCCTAATAACCACATTTTCGTTTAGACATAATATATACATCGCGAGATAACATAATATAATATGTATGTTGTATAAGTAATATACCTATATATACATATAATACGCGTGTATAAATGCGCATTGGTATACCTCTATGGACGAAGAAACGGTGTCGGTCGGTTTTAATGATAACGACGATACAGTAATAACAACAATCATAATAATATACATAATACTTTACACGTATATCATACACACGCACACACACACACACACACACACACACACACACACACACACACACACACACACACACACACACACACACACACACACACACACACACACACACACACACACACGCACACACACACACACACACACACACACACATACGAGCGCGACCGACAACACAATATGCCCCGGAGGGTGTATGCGATATACTTTTTTTTTCCGTGCACCTACGTGTATTTCTATATACGTGTACAACACATAAATATGACGTACATAATAATAATAATAATAGCGGCAGTGTAATATACGCGTGTATGTAGGTATATCGTGCTGTACCTATATCACTGTAAGGTGCCGGAGAGGTACAATTTAGACTTGAACTTCTATAATATAGTTGATGATTGATGAAAATATTATATTAAGCGCGCTACCGGATTGAAAACTAGTTCTCGCGCGGCCGTATGTACGCACCGATCGTCGGCGGCGATTTCTTTTCGTGCTTTGTGATAGGTAGAATGAAAAAAAATAAATAAATACACCGCATAATATGACGCTGTGGGTATATTATACTAATATATACCGGCTATATTATTATTATTATTTTCATAGGTGTCTAGTAATTACTGTTGGCGTTACATGCCATTCATCACTGATTAATAAGAGACATTTTTCAGAAATATTTATCATCCAATCCATTATAGAACATAATAATAATATATTATATAGGTGCACGTGATATGCAATTATATGCATTGCCACATGTAGGTATATTATGCTGCGTCTGCGAGTGTAATAATTATCTACTAATTATTTTTGAAAGCCAAACCTAATCACACCGTAATCACACTGCAGTATCTAACGTCGTTTTCACACTGCCCGTTCAAATTGATCGTTCACTAATTTGTATTTGTGTTTGCCTGTGTATTACGCAATACGATATTAAACATATGGATACAAATAATGAGAGAAATAAATGTATGCGTTTCAAAAATATATCACTCATTTATTATATTTTCCATATTCGTTAGTAAATCAAAGTAGTACGTATCTATATATTTCAATTATTTCGAAGGGAAGCCATTAAACAATTTAAATGGTATATTAATCATTGATTCACGATAATATCCATTTTAGCTTTAGATATGGGAGGAAATTAATGGCTTTATGGTTATCGTATCTATATATAAATAAAAAATTGCAAGGAGATTTCAAATTAATTGGTTATTAAAACTCATTTTGGCTAAAACTAATTTCCCATTAAACTATCATTAATTTTGTACTACCGATAGGTACTTTGTAATATTATACGTTTATTTTTGATTTTACTTGAATATAATATCATATATTATTCACTTACCTATGTTGTATATAGACATATAATGGTAATTAATCGATTTAACTGCACAATATTCCAATTTTAAATAATTAAAATGCTCAAATTTTTTATTTTAAAATAAGCTACAGAGTTCATAATACGGTGCACATAAGTATTAATAAATATGTACTTATTATAACTAAGTATAGCTGTATTATAGGTATCGAAAAACGGAGTTTCGTACTTTCATTATAACCAGCTACACACAACCCTCAATTATTACACGTTTTTGTATACTAAGTCATTACATTTTTATGGCGATACAAGCATATAACATTATACATGTACTCTAAATGGTGAACGAGTCAAAATGTAATTATACTCACATAATAATATATACATGTATACTAGCGTATAATATGTATATTTAATTTATAAATAAACTCAGATATGGAGTGACAATATTTTTTTTAAGATAAAAAAAAACAGAATTATATATTTCAGAAAATATAAAACTCTAATATTGTACTTAGTTTATATATGTGTAGAATGTAAAACAATAAGCATTTGATTATAAAATCATCACTTAAATGTTCAATCGGGCTTAATGAAGCGTTCTCAATAAGCTCTTTGACCGTGATTTGCATTGTTTTATCCTATTATAATGCAATGAATATTAGTGTTGGCAATTTGTCTATATAGTATATACCAGCAAGTCATTGCACAGTACACATATAATACGTGTTTTTGTTTGCATTTGAAAATCATACATGTTATAAAGACATATCGTTATATATATGTAGGTATATAGTATATACTTGAAAAAAGTTCAAACTGCCAAAATATATGCATAACCTGTGTAGCAATAAGAAAGTTAAAGAATGAAAAACATTCGTGTGTAATGTGTATTGCTTCTTTTATAAAACAAAACGCATACTATTATAAGCAGGTACTAAAACTATACAAGTACCTTAAGTACCTACATGAATACACCTACCTTCCTACATATTATTATAGTTTTATATTCATAGGAGTATAGGACTGATCGTGCAAAAAGTGTTGCCCGATAAGACTATAATCTGTTTTTAAAAACCCCCAATTTTCTATAAGTTATAACCTACCTACAAATATATAATTAGGTGCTAATCTATAATTATTACACAGTGTCTAAAACATAAGACTATAATATACTGAGTGGTTTTGCATATTATCAGCTAAAGTGTTAAAATCACTGGCGTATAGTATTATTTTAGTTTTTCCATTTGTATATAATGTTGTTATAATACAGTAGGTCATAGTCTCATAGACTATGTGCCTAATGCAACAGTGCAACAGTTAATGAATAAATTCTATATAATTTACGTATAATACTGTTTTACGTTATCGTTTAGCATCCCAAACAAAATTTACAAAATTACAAACGATGCAAAACAAATTTCTTAGAATAGCTCTTAAAGCCCCATGGTACATGCGAAACACACAACTCCACAGTAACAACACTGGAATTCCGTACATAACCACATGGATTAATGAACAATTTAAAAAATTTCATTCGAAACTTAACACAACAGAAGGAGCCCTTCACTTCAAAATTGGGAAAAGAACCAAAAACCGCAGACTAAAGCCATGTCTTCCACAAGATGTCTTGTTACCTCCAGTATCATCATCATCATATTCAGCATCAGTATCATCAGAACATTGACCTAATATAATAACTCATAATTTAAGTACATTTTGTTAAATTAAAACATTTTATAAATAATTAGAATAAAAATATAATTAGATAATTATTATCTTATACACTATTATAATACTCTTATACTCTATATCAGTGGCGTAGCCAGAAATCTCCCAAGGGAGGGGCCCACCAGATATAACACCAAAATAATCCATTATCGATTTTATCTTTTGCTATTTATACTGTACTGGGTATCGCAAAACAATGCGAATTAACAATTTAATATTCTTATTTTGGTTTTCATATCAAATCATTATTTAATCATACATTATAAAGTATTAAAGTATAATACGAGTGTCGATTACTGAGTAGTACTGTGTTATACTATTATAATATGTACTACACGGGCCAAGGGGGGGGGCGGGCCGCTATGGGCCCCTCCCTAAATACGCCACTGCTCTATATTAATAAAAAAATTGTAAGAACAAAGATTATGTTGAAACAATAAAAATTTAATAAATAAAAAAAAAAATAAAACATTATCGTTTACGAAACTATATGAAAGAAAACTTTTATTATGTTATTACTTGTAACAACTGTTTATGGGTATAGTGTGTTCAATATGGGTTTGTCATTAAAAAAAAAAAAAAAATAATATTTTTTAGTTGATTATAACACATTGAAACATCATAACCGTTATAGTATATTTACTATTTAGTACACTTAGTATACACATAACCTGAGCGTTCTTCCTCTGTTAAAAAAAATTATTTTATATCTTTGCAAGGTGCTTTACTGTGTTTGATACATGCCAGAGTAATAATTTATATCACATGCGTTTTTTAATAGCTTGTTGTAGCTTGAAGACAGCAGCGTTCATTTAATTAAAGACCTGTAAAATTAACATGTTTATTCCTTTGATGAAATTTTACTACCTACCTACTTATGTTTTCTCTATAAGTACTACATATATTATATTCTGACTTGACAAGTTTCAAGTTTGCGCCAACGTTGCAATTTATTGCGTTTAAAATCACAATTAGCTAAATTATTGGTTAAAATCAAAACTAATTTAACAAAATTAGTATAAATATAATACCGTACATGTATAATTAAAATATATTTTATATTATTTCTATATACCATATTATAATCCTTTAAGAATTCAATATTTTTGCATAGAACCTTAATTCGTAGATACTAGTTTGGAATAAAGATTGTTTTGAACATATTTTTTTTTTATTTATTATTTTGTGTTTACCTGTACCTTGGGCGCAGTTTACAATCGCCGATTATTTTTAGATACAATAAATACAAAAAATAAGAAAAAACCAATTTTATTTTTAATTCAAAAAGGAGTTAATTAACTTGAAATTCTAAGCAAATATAATTATTATTAAATAATTATACATTATTTTATATAACCTTTATTTAAGAATTAAAAAAATTAAAAAATTAAAAATTAAAACGATAAAATATTATGTTTTATTTTGACTGGAAATTATGTAAACAATTTTTTTTCAAAAAATGTTAATAGATTTTAAAATAATATGTATTGTTTGATAAAATAATCTTCTAGTGCCCAGTAATATACATGTAACATATAATATTTTAAGTTGACCGTAAAAACTACACAATTACTTACCCTACTTGAGACGAATTTATATACCACAGTTAAATTTGTCTTAGGTATGTATTATTATCATTTATGATTTATCTATACTTTTCTATTTTTTTTTATTATTATTATCATCTTCATAATAATATATATATTTATATATTATATTATATAGTATTTAAACCACTTTTTAAAATGAATCATAATTTTCATAGGCTGTAAATCGTAAAACCCATAACCGGATTACTCACCACATATTTGTAAATTGTCATTTTCTTTCGCTATACTGCATGATGCAAATTATTTCTCCATTTATTAAAATTATACTAAAATATTAACTATGATTAATAATTTGTCTACAGATATTTGCTACTTACAAAATAAATTAATTTTAAAAGTATACATACTATGTACATATACATACATTTTAAATATATATTATATACTATATACAAAACTCACTCAATAATATGATTTATTGTTCAAGGATACATTTGTTTACAGAATAAAAATGACGGTTTTTTAAATTTAAATTTATTAAGTATACATGTATTAATAATATACATTCTGTATACCTTTAACTATAACTTCACTGTACAATTTATTATTTTAAATGCAATTTACGCGAATGCTATGCACATAGAAGTGGAAATACTGTAATTTCAAATATGATTTAATTATTAATTATAACACGGCCTCTTGTACTATTATATTGTATGAGGTGTATGTAAAAAAAAAATTAAAACTTAACTGCTGGTAAAGTAAATTTTAACTAATTGTGGAGAAAATTTAAGTTTTAAAAATATAGTTTTCACTGATTCTACGACTACGATGAGTAGTAAATACTAAATATACCTAATAAAGGTAATGAAAAGTATGAATCTATCATAGTGTCTGTACAATTATACCTATACCTTTTTAGGTATAAATTATATATTATACTGTCATATATTATTTTATTAAATATGGATAAATTGTTGAATTAATCATTAAAATGAATTTTTAAAATATTTATTTATATACATCGAACTGATGACTTCTAATGATCCAACAATTCTAGGCGTCGTACTTTTCTTAAATGGTTACATCAAAATTGAATTACCATAAAATAGCATATGCCTATATAATATTAGGCATTTACTTACTGTAATATTTAGATATAATTTTTTCAATCGTAGAATTATATTTTTAGCCTAACCATGTTTTGATATTATTTTTCATGTTTTATATCGCTTTGTAGTTTATTTTGAAAAAATGTACTTCTATGGCTTTATATACTGCAGTATGCAGTATGGTACACCTATATTTTAGTATTTGATATAGCCATATATATGTATATGTTACCGGAAATGTTGACATTTAGGAAATGATGACAATTCCTAGTAAATGTTGACAATTCCTAAAATCGGAAGGAAATTATATCATCGCCTAGTATATGTCATCATTTCCTAACGATAGTAGGCAAAGATACCACATTTTTTAAATTTAATCTGACTTATTTAAATATTACTTTTATCAAACATAATTATTAATTAATCTATTATCACCTTAATAAATAATCAATAAATAAACAAGTATTTTTATAACATTTTAATTTATGTAATTTAAGCTTTAAGCATAAACCCGTGTTTGATATAATTTCATGTCTCCGCACAGATATATAAAATAATTTTATAAACTTATTTTATATACCCGTGTGTCTTCGTTTCTCATTTAATTTGAGTTCGACAGCATTATTAGTTCGATAGTGTCTACTATACAGAGTGTAAAAGTCTTTGTTGTCATTTCTATTAATTTTTAACGTAAATTTTTAACTATAAAAACCTAACCTAATCTAATATAAAAAAAAACAATATTTATCAATTTCTACAATAGAATATACATTTTTAATATCATTTAAAAAATAAATAAATAAATGTCATTTTATGCATTTTTTTTTATATATATATTTTTAGATCATCAAATTCCGGGGCCTAGTGATAACATTGCCTAATAAACTACGGAAATGATGACAATTCCTAGGCGATAATAACATTGCCTTCCGCTTTTAGGAATTGTCAACATTTACTAGGAATTGTCGTCATTTCCTAAATTGTCAACATTTCCGGTAACATATACATGAGAGACAGTTTTATGTATGCTCATCATGAATGAATTTTTTTTCGGTTTTTTTTTACGCCTGACCATTTTATTCCGTAGAAACGAATATGTATTGGCAATACAGTATTGCTATTATAATACCGCGATTTGTGCCATTCAAATACTATAATATAATAAATTTTATAATAATAATATTATCGAATATTTGTACCTGCAACATGCACGCTGCCGCTAATAAAACTCCTCTACGGACAACACGTCACCTCAGCCTAGCCGCGATCGATATTTTATAATTTATATACGCTCAAACAATGAACGTACATGACATAAATATAAGTTGTGAAAATAACAATGCGATATCGATCTGTGAAATTTCGATTTCAGGGGAGTACGATAGTAATACATAATATATGATTATTATAGGTATACATATTATGTACTATATACAATTAGAGAAGTATAGGTGCGAGGCTGACGTATGTCACAAAATAAATTAGTCATCAATAATGATACAATATTATAATGTACCTAACACAAACACCCTATGGCCTATGACAACGGAAGTCCGAATTAATATAAGCCACGAACACGACGTATCAAAATATGTCATATACATTCATTTGAATACCTAATATGAGTAATATAATAATATATTAATACTCGTATCCTATTATTATACCTAATAATAATAATAATAATAATAATATTGTGTTTCTATAACGAAAGTCCCGACAAGTATTTTTGTTACCAAGTTAGAGCATTTTTTCTGGTTTTTAATTTGTCTTAATAAAAAGGACTTAAATTTTAAATAAATGTTTCATAGAATATTAAATTTATTCCACATAAAGACGCATAGGTATTTGTTAAATTTCGTTCAGTAAGAATTGAATAATAAACAGTAGAAGTTCTTAAAAGACACAAAAAAATGTACATCTCTAATTAACTAGTATATTATGCTTAATATAATTTGGGTGAACTTTATCCAAACATAAAATATCCAAATGTATAATGAACTTATACACGTAAAGCAAACAAGAGAAAAAAACATGAAAGTATAGCTCTGCTGTGCATTAGCAGATTTTACCTTTTATTCAGTGTATCGTAATTGATGCTGTTCTTTTACTTGATACAGATCCTAGTCGGTCATGGATGCTTCCAGAGCTACCTACACTAGATAAGTAGATTCAGAAGTGGCTATACTAATTGTGTACTCTGTCAGCATTCAGGATTCATTGCTGAACTCATCATTTTTGCTTATCACTTGATCAGAGACCATGTGGTACAACGAATCAGAATTGGCTATTCGGAAGACCTCCTAAATTCACAAGCGCTTCTTCCCCGCAGTAAGGCATTTGGCTGGCTTATCATAAAAGAACGTTATCGTATAGTTAATAATATTAATATACCATAAATCCCGCCAATTTCGAATTGTAAAATAAACATAAATTATCAATTGAATAAATACTAAATATCAACAATATTGTCGATTGCGCCGACTTTTGTCTGTTAAATTAACTTTGTAATATTATTTTATATTTCAATTTTTATTTTAACACTATTTAATATTATTTAATATTATTATTATTATTATTATTTATTATAATCAACGCCTGACGGCTTTTACAAAATTAACATACAAGAAGTACATAGATAACAGTAAAAAACATATACAATATAAGATGCATAACTTATACTAACTTTAATATTAGAGAGAAGAAAAAGAAATAGTAAATAAATAAAACAACATGGTGTAAATTATGTGAAACAAGATGTGAGCTTTCGTACTTCATATGGTTTAATAATCTAAATGATTATTAGCATTATGCATCAATGCATCATCCTTAAAAGTGGGGCATTCCTGGAGAAGCTAGATTTATTGGTGGGTATATAAAAATTACACTGAAGCCTAGTGTTACTAGGAATACGAAAACTAAGTTCTCCAAGAAGCCTTGGGGCATCAACTTGACCTTCGATCAGATGCTGAATAAAAGTGATATCAAAATTATCACGCCTAACAGAAAGGAGAATAAGTCTCAGAACTTGACTAACTGGCCCATAATCATGTGGTGGATGAGGAATGTTGAGGCAATAACCGGCGAAATGCATAAAACTATTTTGTACACGATCGATCCGACAAATGTCAACCGCAGTAAATGGTGACCAAACAATAGACCCATATTCAATAACCGAACGGACTAATGCACAATAGAGAGCTAGAAGGCAATTGGCAGAACTAAAATTGGTTGAGTGACGTTTTATGAATCCCAAAACACGAAAAGCTTTGCTAGTCATATAATCAATATGAGGGATAAAATTAAGAGAAGGTACAAATAAAATTATTATAATATTATTAATACTATATTATATTATAACATAACTGTGAAGCTAGAAGAGATTACTTTTGATTTAAAAGGTAATATAATGTATAGTTTTATTAATTCTTTACATTTGGTGAATATAAATTATATGTACTAATGTATATGGTAGATGAAAGTGGAGCAAATGAATAGTGTTGTAATGGAGACTGGAGTTCTTAAACATAATTACTTTATTACATAGTAATTACAAGAAAAATGCAATTTTTTTTTTTTATTACAAGCTGGAGTTGAAGGTCTCAATAGTCTAGTTATTTCTTTAAAATATTTTATTTATAAAATAAAAAAAGCGGGTAAGTGAGTATCGCTCTGCGGTACATTAGGGGGTGGGATGGACCTCGGACTAGGGAAGGTTAAATTTGAATGCAATGATAGGTATCATTGTATACGAAAAACGATTCTGAACGGAGATGATTTGTCAGTCTAGGATATATAATATTTAAATATTGTAATATATTCTACTTTGAAACTAATTCAAACATTTAAGTAAAAGTTTCAAGATCTTACGTTTAGTAATTTTTTAAAAATAACAAAAATCGAAAATTATTTATTAGTAAAAAATTATTTTACACGTGTATTTTTAATTTCAAATTAAAAATTTCAATTGTCTATAAATAGCTCAAAAAAAGTCTAAATTCTTTGAAAATTTAACTGTATATAGATAACACTAATATAAACATTTGGTGAAAATTTCAAGTGTTTACATCGATTAGTTTTTGAGTTATAGCAAAATAAAAAATTCGATTTTGCGTAAAAAATCCCGTTTTTCCCTCATTTTTTTAGGGTTTTTCCCGACTCATTTAAAAAATATTGAAAATTTTTGACTTTTGACCCCCCAAAGTATCAACTAGATTCGATTTCCTTTTCAAAGAGGGGCTGAAGTCCAAAATCGAAGCATTTTTACTGCTCCAAATGTTGTCGTCAGACACAAAACTAAAAAAATAAAAAAAAAAAAAAAAAACACACATCATTGTAAAATCAATACATTCTTCACTCCGTTCAGAATCTAATAGGTACAACAGTTGTGTTTGTAACACACTCCATCATAGGTAACCATCATGATAAAATGACTGGTGAATATTAATATATTCATTGTTTTCGCTATCAATTGCGTCACGAAATTTCGTTTATATTTGGCTTATGAATATCATTTTTATACATTTTTTTTTTTGAGTATAAACGCATTTGGCCAGTAATTTTTTTTTAGATATTAACATTTTCAACTGTATTAAGATGAATTTTTTTTTGTTTTGTTCAACATATTTATGATATCATCCAATTTGTTATTAAATAGCATGTCTTCCTCCTTACTAATTTCACTTGTAGCTCAAGCTCATAGACTAGGTACGGATAAGCTCTACTTAATTTGTAATTTCTCTACTAATGCCAGGTGTGCTAGGTGTAATACGTTTAATAGAAGGCTCAGAGATCATCTCTATCAATTCATCTTGTTCTCCAATAATTGTGTCTTCCAAATAAAATCTATTGCTGCTGTCATGGGGTAGTTTATTGAATGCTTGTGCACAGGCATGTATATGTTTACAAATATTTAGCTTAATTCTATTGTTTATACATTCACATGTAAATGTAATTATTGTGATTATATTAGATTCGATTAGTTAACGATGATAATTTATATCACGGACTAAGTTATCTTTTATCATTTTATTATTTTATTGTAAGTACGATTTACATGTCGTATTTTAAATTAATTATAACAGCTGATATATTAATATTAAATATATTCATATTTTTTAATTTGTATATTATAGGTAGGTACTATTTTAATACATTACTTAATAGTCTTAATAGTAGATTTATTTTTATTATAACTTTTATTTTATGTATTTTGGTTATTTTTTTTCTTGGAATTTTTTCCCGGGATTCTTTTTAAACATCTGAGAAATCACCGCATGTCAATCTGTATAGTATTTTGGCGGGGCGCACAAAAAGATTTTACCGGCCGGCGTCCGCGAGGTAATTGGCCTGGTGTTTGTGACGATTTATATACGTGCAAGTTATGCCAGTGTCGCGACTGGGTAGAGGCGGTCGAAGTTGTGCGCCGTGTAGTCGTTTCTACCCAAGTTCGTTGAGGCGAACAACCAGATGTCGCTCTGTGCCCGTGCACAGAGTTTTATGTGGCCCACTCATAGATAATAAAGAAATGGATAGGACAAGCATATGTTAAATATATTTGAGGCCGCGTTCCTGGAGGGGAAGTCAATTGAGGCCTCTTTTGTAATGATAGTCGATACTCGATATAGGTATACTTATTTGGCCTCAATCGTTCCCCTTCAAAATCGCTGATAAGACCGTTTGGCCTATCCATATCTTTATTATCTATGGGCCCACTACAGTATTATGTATAAATTCATTCTTATCAACAGTAGATGATTATCTATGAGAAAATATTCTATTTTAATGTTATACGTTTCTATAAAAGATCACCACAATGAGTTATCAATATAAAATATGGATTTGATGGGTACATTATAATCAGAGTGGTGCGGACTTTTGGGATGTGCTGTATAACGGATGCTTAAACTTATGATGGTTTATTTATTGCGTAATCATTCGACCGCCCATAGAACCCTACCGCACAAACATCTGGCCAATTAAATGGCGACACGATCGCATACACCTCAGGAGTTTGGATATAAATACAAACGGTTTACGGATTTCAATTGTAGTGTGTGTCCATCGGCTATTATAGCGTATAAAAATTGTATCGTTCATTGTACATATCGTTCGCTGATATCTATGTCTCGTGGTAATAAAATATTATATTACCACGAACTAAACTCCGAGTGACTCATTGTCGCACTGCGCTGATCTATCGCGGAACACGCCGGACACATCGAAATAATATTATAAAAACCATAATTTAATATACACTACCGTAAAACAATATGTTTGTAATATCGCACGCCGTCGTATCTGTGTTTGCTCTAGCGGTACTATTGAATGTCTTCTACTTTGATCCGGCACAATCGTATGAATCCTCCGATATTTACGAATCATGTGAGGTATGCATAAAGTCTCCATGCCACCAACAAAAAGGACATGCTTGCGTTCCAGGTGCAGGCAATTATACGTTATGCTTCAAGTGTGATAAACAAACTCTTGATCACGACCAACAGTTCTACACTCAAAATGATTGCAAAAGTTCATGTTCGGACCCGTCAAAGTGCAGGTGCGACGATGGGTGTTGGGTTTGTGTTTTAAATGGCAACCCGAACGCGATGCAATGTGCCAATTTGAAAGAAGTATATGATGATAATTACAAGCTGGTTCCGTACAGTATATATTAATCCGTGATCTATATTCTATATAAACACAGAAAAATATTATAAACCCGTTTGTTCAAACAATTACCCACGTAAAATATCCTGGAATATGACGTCATGGCCAAAGCGTGATAATATTTACGGATTCAAAAATGCTATGCTCCGCCGCCCTTGTGTTGACTCCGTAATAACTCAAATACAACATTGTTTATCAATATGTGTTCTTCATACATATATGTAATTACTCATCATGAATAATAACCTTGCAAGTTCGATCAATATTTAGGTTATTTGGTTTAGAATGTTTAGATCCTAATTGTTTCATGACATTGTAAGTTAAATTATAAGTATTTATAACGAATTATACCATCTAATCGAAGTGATAATATATGACAAAAATAACTAAAATAGAGTTGACAATTTTCAAACAAATAAATCCCTTGTATTAAAAAAATATCGAACTTTATGATATACTCTATTATCAGGGGCGGCCAAACGGTCAATCGCGATCCACCGGTCGATCGCAAACGATTTCAAAGTCGATCGTGTTAGAATTTATTTTTAGACTACGCACACGAAAATTAATTATGGTTGTTAGATTTTTTATGGAAGTCTATCCTCAAAGGTGAAGTATATTGTTAGTAGATCGCGGCCAAAAAAAGTTTGGCCACCCCTGCTCTATATACTCGTATTAGATTTTTATGGTTCAAGTATAAACAACTGAAAAAAAACTTTTAGTCTGTCCAGCGAGTTAACGCGCCGACTCTGCGCAACTCCTCTCGTCGCCACGCTATCAAAACTAGTTCCCTTATGGCTGAGTATCTTTGGGAAATACACAGAAAAACTGATTTTGGTTGGTTTGTGGCGCGTTCTCTCGCTGGACAGAGTATAGCAATAAATTTAAAAAAATATTAAGTATAAAATCGAAAAACTTAATGAATTTAAACTATTAAATAAATACCTAACTGGCATTCGATACCAAAGTTTTAATTTATAATTTGTAATTTTATTGTATTATTATTAAATATGTCTATATTAATATATGCATACATGATATGTATATTTTAATTTACTAAATTATTGGTTTTTTAAACAGTGTTATAGTTCTCTCGCTGGACATAGTGTAGGTACTTCTGAGTTCTGATAAGTAGGTACCTATACCTATACTATGTTATTTCATAGAATTATTATTTTTGCAGTGTACCGTGACATATCAATACCTATAATTATTATTATTTTTTTTTAATTGCCTACAGAAATAGTTAAAAACACTAAAACACGGCTACAAGTCATATTATAACATATTATACTGTGTTAAATAAAATGTTTATGTATTTGTGAAAACTTATCGCGCGAAGTTTATAATTAATGTATAGTGTCATCTGTGTGTAGGATGAAGATAATATTTTATTTATTTATCTATTTATTTAAACTGGCTAAAACCCAATAACCAGTATTTTAAATAAATATATTAACAAAGTGCGTGCGTTTTAGCATATAAAGATCATAATACAGTAATAATTTAGACATGGAATTTAATATTAACAACTAATGAATAATAATAAAACATAATCCATATAAACTGTAATACTATAATAATAATTCACTATAAATATCAAATAATATAAACATATAAAAAGGATGGAATATAGTTAAAATTAAATAAATCTATTTGAGTATAATGAGCATTAGCTGTGTGTAGCTTCATCGAGTAATACGTTTAATCGAAGAAAAGATTGTAAAAACAATCACATGCGTCATGCACGAAAGAATATCGAAAGACACCGCAAAAAAGTTTGCAGCGGATTATATTCTTATTTATTGGAATATTTATATTAATTATTTAGTTTATGATTATTATTATTGGCATCGAATTGGCATGCTCACTGGACGAAAAATAAATAAAATAACATTCATTGAACTAAGTAGTTTCTTATAATATTATTCTATAATATTCTTGCGTATACCGTGACATCGTGTGTAATATACGGACAAACAAGACAGAAACGGCCAAAGAGAAAAATATAATAATAAAAACAACACTATATAATATAATACTATAGGTATCAGGTATGTATATTATTATGATATAATTTACACGTATATAATATTATATTGGATAAAAACGATGTATTTACGAGGGGAACAGATGTTGCAGTTAACGATTAACTTCATTAGCGCGGCGTGTGTGCGTGTGTTTAATGTACACAAAACTAGTTTAATAATGATATATTATTTATCCATTAATAAATATTCTATAAGAGCAGCCGCCGAGAATCGTCGCATATATTATATGTACCTATATTATATACGTATACCAGATACCTACATATAATATGTATAACCGGGCTGGTTTAGGTACCTACCTATATCATTTTCTTACCGATTTCAAATCAATTTAAATATTAAATGTTATACGGTGTGCGTGTGTGGTATTACGATTAAATTATATACAAGGTGTACGGTTACTACGGTTATTATTTAGCGGGCGGCGATTGCAGATCGCTAATTGAACGTTCTGATCGATTTTTTGTGTTTATGTATAATTTGGATATTTGGTACGCACTACGATTGGGTAGGTACATAATTTCTTTTATGTAAAAAATTAAAGCATTTATAGTATTTTTAATAAGTTCAGACTTTTGTGAAGAATGAAAGTACCCTAGCTATAACTACAAGTGCGTTACTTACCGATCTACTGATTCCTAAATGTAAATATGTATTTATCCAA
Source organism: Schizaphis graminum (assembly GCA_020882235.1). Taxonomy (NCBI): domain Eukaryota; kingdom Metazoa; phylum Arthropoda; class Insecta; order Hemiptera; family Aphididae; genus Schizaphis; species Schizaphis graminum. Next base: position 95,355,549 of record CM037032.1, read on the forward strand.
TATCAATTTTACCTAACCTATACGTCATATTATGTAGACATTTTAGTTGAGATATAAGTTATTTCTTAAAAGAGTAAAATTTTAAAGGGCTTTTCAATATATTAATATTATATATCATATTATCATATCATTATTTAAGTTAAAAAGTTAATTTTTTCACTTTTTTTTTATTCTAATGGTTATTTTTACAAGTGACTTCGAATTCAATGTCTCAAATGACTTATATTTTTAGACAATAGATAAAATTCAGGTTCATTTCACATCATAATTAATAATTTTGTTACCTATTTATATTAATTTCTATAGTTACCACATAACGTCTTAACTGTATGTGTTATAATTTATATGTGATGAGTAGATACAATAATATTATATATTTCTATAATCTATGTTCATACATTTTGAAATTTATCATTTAAAAGTAATTCCCAGTATTATCTTATATTATAAAACGCGCTAAGAAGTTGATCTCTTTGTACTAAAGACATAATATAATTTATTTATTTTCTTTTAAATAAGTTTTAGCACCACGTTTCTTTGATTAAAAAAAAGTAATAATTAAATAATTAAATTAATATTTAATATGTTTTAAATGTATTAAGTTTTTATATATACCTACCTACGCATAGGTAATTGTAAACTCCACCAGAATATCAGTTAAAATAAAAATGGTAATAAAAGTTCTAATGTTTCTTCACCAGTTTTAAATCCAACGGAAATAGTTGTTGATTTTTAATCAGCAATTCATAATGCATGAAAAAAGGTGTCCTAAAGTTAGTTTAGTAGGATGTCAATTTCATCCAATTTCATCTCAGTCAATCATGGTGGAGAGCAATTCAAAACTTTGGACTGAGTGTTGAATCGGAAATAAGTAAGTGCGGCTTTATCTATGTTTCGGATTATTGTTTATACTTATATATAAATATATATATACTATATAACAATATATTTATTCTTTAAACTGTACGAACTACGAATACAGTTTTAGTCAAATATTAACTACAATTCTGCAGGGTTTCTATTAAAATGTATGTTTTAAGCTAATTCGATGAGTTAGTTTTGTTCAATGACTATATTGACCACATTTCATCTTAATATACGAATATATGTATTATTTAGTATTCAAATGATAAAAAAAGAAATTCAAATTTATAGTAGGTACAATAACTTACTTACTTACTTACAGATACGTATATAATCATTATATTGAATGACGAATTGCTATAATGGAAATAACTGTAGATACATCCGTAAAATTCCACAGATTAATACCAAGGTATTGTCGGTACCTACTTAAATAGATAATATAATATTTAACCCCTTTGCGTTTAATAAAATATTACATGTATAATATAATATTTACCTATATAATACATAATGTATATGTATATCTCACACTCGATTTCTCTCGTAACCGATCTCGAATTAATATTAACCTCTCAAATTTGAACTTGTTAATTATCATTCTGGAGTATCTGCGTGAAGTTACAGTAAATTTCTATGTTGTAATCGGTATACACTTTATAGAAGACATAGCATATAGTAAAATACAAATATACAATATAGTTTGTTATACATATTAATATATTACAATATTATGGTTATTATAGTTATTAATAGTCTTATTACTAACTTTTTATTTTATAATATGTGATCATATATGTAGGTACAATCATTTTTTTTTATCATTTTCCCTTTTGATTGGATCAAATTTCAACTAATAACTCGATTACACAATATTAAATTTCACATTTTCAGCTGATTTTTTTTTAATCACGACATTGTTGATGGGAGGGCGGGTGGCATCTCGGCCCCACCCTTAAATACGCCCCTGCAGGTTATCGCATTATTTGTATGTAAATCGTTATTGTATAAAATAATAGTAATAAAGATAGAAAAACATAATAATATAATCTATGATAATATTGTATTAGAAATCGTGATATTGACGTTGCTGGGCAATATAAAAAAAAAAGATGAAAATATTATCACACATATTATAATTGCATATTATCGTGTAGATAAATAAATTCACTGTAGTAATTTTCAGGGTCTTTATACGGGTTAATGTTAGCAGGCCAATACGCCATTATATGCCACACACTATACAGTGCAGCGAACGTGATGTTTAACCGTTGCGGCTCTTTTGAGTTTTGTACGAGCCACAGCAAAGACATATATAGCATATATAGCATATATATATATATATATAGCATCACGTGCAATAAATTGTTATATTATGTCCGTATAGGTCGTAAATTAAGGCTATAGTCGGATAACAAGTATAGGTATAGGTTATGGTGTTGTTTATTAATATTCTTACTTGGTCATAAACGGACTACTCAGCTTCTACTCAAACAATTTATCTGTCTATAAATTTAAAAAATATAAATGAACTATTTTAAAAAGAAACAGATTTAAAAGTTAAGATTATAGTAGATTATGTAATAGTAACTATCTAGTGAATAAAGCTATTAATTGAATTAAATCAAAATTTTACCTGAAAAATTAAACACAAAATTAATTTTAAGCTCATCGACTATAATTATGATAATAATGCATGATAATTGTAATGTTTTTTTAATTGAAATATTGCATGAAAAATTGTGTTTATCAACCGAATAATTTATAATGATATATACACATGTTTTTTATAATAAAAATTTAACCATGATTATTTATATGAAAAATTTAAAAACTATTTATTATAACTATTTAAAATTTCCAAGTTAATGTAAAAAATACAACGGAATTGGGGGGGGGGGCAATAAATAATACCTATTGTAAGTTAAGTGGTGTCGAAGTCTACGAACGAATAAATATTGTACCGCAGTAACTGGTAAATATTATACAGTAGAAGTATTAAGTACCTATACATTTGGAGTGTTCAGGTTGACACTCGGAATTCGGTAATATTGTAGGTAGTCTATACATTTATAAGTAATTATAACTGGAACCGTGTTTGACATGTTCGGATCTTAGCTGGCATACAATAAATATAATGAAACCGACCCGTTCGTCGTATAATATCGATGACAATAATATATATATACCTAACGCGAGATGTAGCTATTTTTTAAACACATTTATCATAGTATGATTGTAGTATATGTGCACCACGCAGAGGCCGTTTCCTATATGCGTATTGAAACAATAGTGCTCGCATGTCGATTGAACAATTATTATAATATTTATCAATAATAACGTCATATAACATTTCTATAATTGAATATTATTTATCGGCAGTGTAACGCGATTGCAAGCTTTCTAAATACCATACAAAGGAATGCGTGCCACCACAATAATAACACAATAATATTATGAATAAGATATAATAATAATATAATGCATACGAGTAATATTGTATACGCGTGAGTACGTAATGTTATTATATTATATTAATAATATTTGTACGCATTTTGGTGGACGCGCGCGTGACTTACGAATGTGCGTGGTGCAAGAGTGTATATAATTTAATAATATTATATTATTGTATTATAATATATTATGATTCTTATATAGGTACCTACCGTGGCGAGTTTCATTGCGACGTTTGCGTGGCTGTGTTGTACGCAAATACAACTAAAACGTCTTATGATGTTAATTTTTTGAATACACGTGTTCCACCCGCGTCTTATGTACCTATACCATCTTCGTTTACATATTATATAATAACCACGAAAATATACGAGTATGTAGCAAAATACCACTATACGTGAAATCAAAATCATGATTTCTAGAATTTAGTTTATTACGCGTGTAAGAATTTAAACGTTTGTTGTCAAATTATTTGAAGACGAGACCTGCACATTCGAGATAATGTCGTATGTTTTTGTAATATTTAAATGGACATTACAATTTTAATTTCACTTAGTGGCATTTTGTAGTATAATAATTTTCCCGTTGGATAGACTGCAGAGATATATTATTGTAGACGTCATTATGTATTTTGTGGTACACCGACGATTATCTTATAATATATTATCTATTATATTGCAACGATGGTTTCGATGTTTGAGGCAAATTCTGTGATAAATTGCAGTCATATTTTATTTTTTCCACCGAATCCTCTAAAACTACCTTCAACTGGAACCGATATTTACTTTTACATCATAATTGTATACAATTTGTACAAAAAATAATATATTATTTATCATTTTTTCAGTTATCTGACGATAAATTCATTATGGAAATTAATTGGGTTATAATAAGAATTTGTTTTGTAATGCGTGTGTATATAATATATAATATAATATAATATATTATGACAATTTTAATATAAGTATATGTACAAATATTATAATTAATAATTTATATAGTATAGTAGTAGTTAATGGATATAATAATATAATATTGTAAACAAATATGAATACGAACAAAGTGCAAAAAATCTAAAAAAATTTTTTTGTGTTTTATTTTTTTGGTATTGGGTTAACGAAAAACTAAGTACGAACAAAATATAATATATATAACAAACAAACAAAATATAACAAGCGCGTAGTAATGATATATACTATACATTACATAATATATCTTACATGTATATTTTATATAATAATAGTGTATGAACAATTTATTAGTATAATATATAATATAAGTATAAATTACGGATCATTTACAAAATTAGGTACACAATACACATTTACAATATTATAATATACGAGCAATCTAAAAATATATTATACAAGTTGTATGTGCATTTAGTGGCCGTCGTCTAAGCCAACGCGTTTGTACAAAAAAAAAATAATTTAATTTTTTTAATAAGGATAATAATATATATAATAATGTATATCAATTGATCTAGTTCCTTAAATCTAATTTGGTTTTACCGAACATTAATATAATATGGTCATACACAACTTACTGGCATATAATAAATATAATATAACTATAGTAATTACACACATAATAATTATAATAATAATAATAATAATAATAATAATAATGATGAAGATTATTATTGTACTAATAACAATCTCTTAAAAACAACAAACATTGTAATATCCTTTAATATAAAATTAACTCGAAACGATGCATATTATGTTCTATCAATCTCCCATGATATTATTATTATTATTATTATTATTATTACCTATTATTATTATCATGCAACTCTACACACACTAATATCAATATTAATACCATTAAAAATTGTTCTATAAAATACGTCTATTTAGATTATTAATTTACATTTCATATTTTATATACATAATGATAGTCGTATATAAAATATATATAGTGAGAAAGACTAGGACGCACGTGTCAATTAAATTTTTTGTCCGGTATAGTTTCGGACTAGCGTTACAGCACTATACCATCATCTCCACCTCATCCCCTTCGTCGTTATTATAATATACTCTTTATACACACAACGGCCGAAATATATATGCTATTTGAAATTTTTTGATTTTTGTTCCCGACCGATCAGATATGAATACTAAACAGTAAATACTATATATTGGGACGTGGAACGTTATATTTCACACACCGATATCGTATAGGTACAGTATACCAGTTCTACTACGATAATATGTAAAATACAAATTAGAAATGAGATCTCGATATCATTGTCGACCACTCCCCGGTCAACCAGCGATTGTGTTAGGAGTTGTCATCGGAAGACTCGGTGGATTTAACTGTATTTATTGAGATTGTTTATTTTTCAGAAAAATAAGAAAACCTACGAGGAACGTTATTATTTTTTTTAAAATGATATATTATAATAATAATTATAAAATCAATGCAGGCTAAACACGTATAACGTGTACCAGACAGCTTCACACACGGTCGATGCACAGTTTTATTCTGGTGTCGGCTCAAATATAGTATACTCGCAATATTAACCGAAGAGTCGCTCATTCGTCGTATTTGACCGGCTGCTGCTGTTGCTGTTGTTGCAACAGATGATCGGTGGGTGAACTGCACGCGGCCGACACCGCCGAAGACGGTTGTGGTTTCTTCTTGAGTATTCCCATGTTCTGAGCCGTCTCCAAGAATATCTTGTGCTCGCTGAGCGCGGCCAGCGTCTCCCGGTCCTTCTTCTGCTCCTCGTAATCGCGCTTCATCTTGGCCCGACGGTTCTGGAACCACGTGATGACCTGCGCATTTGTCAGGCCAAGGCTGGACGCGATCTCGTCCCTGTCGGCCGGCGACAAGTACTTTTGGTACAGGAACCGCTTTTCCAACTCGAATATCTGGTGATTGGTGAACGCAGTGCGCGACTTGCGTTTCTTTTTAGGCTGTGACCGCGAGTTGAACAGGTTCAGATGACTGGAACTGGTGTCTGTGAAAAGAGGAAAAACAATTTTGTTATTAATAAAACGAGTCATAGAACACGCAACACGATAATAATATATATATTGAGTTGATGACCTGAAAGTCACCATAGCAAAGCACTCGATAATAGCCTGATATCGTTTATAGATCGTCATCGGGGAGACTAAAAGTTCTGATCGGTCGTATAAATTAAATAAAGTGTACGCGAGGACCATTGTATATACTAAATTATATATGTTAACAACTCCGATATCCGTGAGAAGATGTACGAAGAGTGCATGTATTGCCCGTCTTTTTGACACGCTCTCGACTGAGATTTTGTCCGCGATTCATGGTTGTATAGCGCCGATTAACACGAGCTCCGGATTATCGATTATCCGCGACCACGTCGAAACGAAATTCGAACGTTCGGTGATTATTATTAACAGCGTGTTGTAGCATTGCGTGCCTATATATAGTTGCGGTGCGATATCAGACGGTTGCGCGATTCGCCAATACGACACGGAGACCCGGTGCGGCATTCGTATATATATTATATAGGTATACATAATTAGGTTAAGCATCACTTTATAGGTGGGATTTTACATATATATATATATTATGTGTACACCAACAGAGTATATATATAACGACGTACATACAGACGTTTATGTATATATTTATTTTTCCATGTATCATCGTTTGCATGTAAACCGGGTGTGCACAATCGATTGACCCGCGGCCGGCCGTTCACGATTCGGTCCGAAACGCGCGATTCCGGGCGCAGACGTTTTCGATATAATCGCGCCGGCCGGACACGGCTGATATAATAATATATAACGAGTGACGGACTGACGACGATGACGACGACGACGACGACGAATGTATTAAAAACGGTGGCATGAAATATGCATAATGTATTAAATACAAGACAGACGTATAACGACCGACCGACCGTCTCAGTGTGGTCTAATAATAATACTCGCGATGTTGTCGATGGCAAAACGTAAATCAAAGATATGGGACAGCGGCGCGAGAACATGGCGAAAAATATTTGAAAAAAATATAATATAATATATAGGTACGAACATATACATACGATATACGATCGATGGCAGAAAAGACTTATCGCCGCGGAGGCCGTAAAAATGCAAGAGAAGTGTTCGTTTTGTCAAACGCGCTCTGCACGAGAAAACCCGTTAAAAATGTCAACTCCGATAAAACAGCACCGCGACTAATCCGCCGTTCGGACGAATAAATCACATTTCGTCCTTGCGCATAATAACATGCACGCCGTTTTAATGTTTTACTGCAGGCGGTCGCTATTAATTATTATTGTTATTATTATTATTATTATTATATTACAACTGCAATGTATACATACTATACGACGTTAAGTCGTCGTTTTTCGCAAATGTGAGACTCGTAAGGAGTTCTTCAATATACAAACGACGCGTAACAACTAACAGATGCACTAAGCCTACTAAATATGATCCTCAAGATAGACGCTATTACATGCAAGTTTGGCGGCAGGAATAGTATAATATTATGAAGGATGATACATCATAGGATGACGCATACCGTCTTTTTATTCTTGAATAATGCAGTAATTCAAAATCTGATTTTTAAATTTTCAAATATACCATGTAAGAGTATAATTCAATTCTTTGAGAATTATTTAAACGATTTCAAGAGTATCCTGTGGAGAAATAGATTTTTGTTTTTAAAATTACATTCCCCTTTTTTAGTTTGTGGGAATGGTAAGATTGAAGAATTTGTTAAAAATAGAAACATCAATATAATGTGTTTTGTGGTCTTGTGGATGACATAGTACATTATTACGTAATGTTTTTAAGTATATTATATTGTATTAGACCTAAATTTTAAAAAAAATTTCGCTGAAATTTCCTTGAGTAATCTGAATCCCCTCGGTCGTTTCCACCCACAATAATACGAGTCTGCAGACCAGACCTCTTATAACCAAGGTTTTGACTTTTTGTACTAAGTTTTTTAAACGTGCGCGTGCTGTTTATAAAAATATGCAATAACAAAATTAATAAACGGTAAAAAGTATACGTCATGATCATAGGCAAATAATAAAAAAAAGCGACCAGGCGCATGGTTGCGTTTTATTGCCCGAGAAGAAGCAACCTACCGACCAACCGAATTCCACAGCTAATTTGTAATCTGTGAATTTATACGAACGGTGTATAGTAGGAATTCATAATTTAACTAACGAGCAAACGACAAGTGAAACGTCTCTCTCACTCTCTCTCTCTCTCTCTCTCTCTCTCTCTCTCTCTGATTTAATAGCCAAAGATTTTCGAATATAATATGTGAAGGCCGACGGCACGGTACATAGTTTATGTTCGAGAAAAAAAAATGCACTTTCACACATGTGTACAACGTATTAGTATAATATTTGTAGGTAGTATAAATTATTGTAAAATGTGCATTTGATAAGCAAGAAAAAAATACTTTTCCCCCCACACTTACACACCATTAATTGGACGTCTCTCACGTCTCTCGGCGGCGGCATTAGTAGTGGGTGGCAAAAGATTTGTATTTTATTTTTCCTTATTCCTTTGTGTCTGCGTTTTTACACGATTATTACTACTAAACAATACTATACACAACAACTACCCCGCGTAATGCCGACCAATGCCACGGTCCGGTAATCACTCTGTAGAGGCGGCGGTCACTTCACACTTATTTTGATCCGTGGTATTTTTCGGTCCTCCTCGGCGACGTGTTTAATTTTAAGCGTAAGTATTGTGTATGCCCTGAGAATATTTCTGTTTTTGGACGTTTTAACGATTTTTTTTTTCTTTTTTGGAATTTGACATCGGTCAAAGAACGATTGTATGTATACATATATTTATAATTATTATAGTATCACATTATTATACTTATATAAATGTATATATATATAATAATGCGGAAAACAGCTATCTATCTCATACACGACGGTGATGGCAATTAATATGCGCTTACTGTCTCGGAAAATGGCAAACAACAGAGGCCCTTTCAAATAGCCGAGTGACTAATGACGGCTTCTCGCTCAACCGCGTAGGCAGCAGAAATGGTGCGGTTGAAAATTCCTGATTATTATCGTCGTTGTCGCCGGGCTCGACGATTTTTCTTCGTTTAACAGAGAGGTCCTTTATTAATATTGTTATTATTATAAGTAGTAGAATAAGTTTATTTTATTTTTTTTTTGTTTTAGAATATACCAAAAATCTGGCGAGTAAACGGTTTGATAATTTTTATTGTTTTAACAACAAACTGTAACCGGGAATATGACGTATGTGTGTACCTAATTTTTTTTCACGATTAGTACAATAAATATAAAACGAGTGTTTTTGACTGATTAAAAAAAATGTTTAAGCGTAATACATATGGATATAAAAGTACGTTTCTACGTTTTCTCGTAATAAATGCGATGAGATAAATTATAAAAATTAAAAAAAAAACCATACGTAATTATACAATGCACGGAACTTATCTGTATGTGCTTTATTAATATATTATTGTATAGGTATTGATACATAATATTTTATTATTGTTTACACGCACGAACATTTATACTGGACGATTATCGCGAGACGCGTTCATAAACTTTTAATATGCCCCTTTCCTCTTTATAATATATGATGACTGTTCTGCCATACAGATGCAGACAATATTAAATGTAATTATTTACTATTGAACAATATATAAACATGATAATAACCACTTATATTCCCGTTATATAACTTCATACTTGTAAAGTTAACGTGTAACATAGGTACCTAATGTACACCTATTATACCTACTATTGAATAGTCATTATAGAAATTCGATATCGATGTATATTAAATCTAATATAGTAATATGATAATAATAAATTATAAAAATCGATCAAAAACTATAAACAATTACTCATCAATAGGTATCTAAAATATTATGAAAGTTCTATACGACTTTAATAATATGTGATGATACTATAATATGACGTAAAGATTAAAATACTACTGTATCTCGAAGAAAAAACATACGTAAAAATTTGTATTTATTTTCCTCAGTGTTGGGTTGGGTCATTATTTTATATCCATTGATGTGATTATCTATATATGGCTTAAAAATAACTAATTTTATTAATTATTAAAACATTCATTTATAATAGCTGAGCGGACATTTTGCGTGTGATACCGATACAAAAAATATCACCATAATGCTTAGGTACATAGTCGTGTAACTGTATTTCGCTTCTAATCTATATTCCAACAGTGAATTACTATAATGTATAACAATTAGCAATATAATATTAAATAATATCATCAAGACAAGTGTATGATATTGTTATTATTATGTTATATACGTGCGGGGTCGGTGGTGGAGGCGGCGGCGACGGCCGAGTCCAGCCGAGTCCAGCCGAGCAACGCGTTACGGCGCTACGGTAAGTTACGCAGCGTGCCTCGGCGGTGGGTAATAGCCGCGGGGCGCGCCGTCTCATGTCGGCGGCCACATCAAAGGTCCCGCGCATGGCAGGTGTGACTAAACAGCAGAGGCGGCTCCTCTGATCGTATCGCTTCTTATTACCACCGCCGCCGCCGCCGCCGACACCGGGGCCCGACATTCCGGTGCGCGGGTTCTCAAAATTGTGTTTGTGTGCGTGTGTGTGTGTGTGTGTACGCGCGCGCGCCCGTCAGGTACACGACGAAAAAAGCAATATTAGAGATATAGGCGAGCACTGCTGCAACAGTCGTATCATAGTACTATTAAAATACTAGTGTCTCGCGTCAAGTCCGTTGTATATTAAAATGTATATGTATTATACCTATAGGTATAGTTTGTGTTTAGGCCAATCGACGCGATATATTTTTTTTTACACCGGATCCGTATAATATCTACACCTACTACACCGGATAAAATTGACGAGTCTAAAAAAGAAAAAAAAAAGAGAGGCAAATTCCCATATTATTATAAGTATCTTGTATACACCGATAATCACCGAATTCGGAGACGAGAACACGTGGTATCTTTGTAATAATACTTATTATGATTCTTCAACTGTTGCACGCATTATAATATAGTTAAGTTTTAATTTTAATAACATACAAATGTATATATTGCGAATTGTAACTACTATAATTACTATAGTAGTAATTACGATATTATAAATATATATATTTATATAGAGAATGTTTTAAATATTTAAATATTTCAACATTTAATGATTGACTAATTTATTTTAATGTTATAAATATAAGAACTAGTTTTATATTCGCGTTGAACAAAATTTTAGTATTCTGTATATTGCCAGACACGAAAAAAAATAATGAGTTATTTAAACTTATAAGTATTATAAATAATCTTAAAATAAGAAATATATTTGACTACTTAAAGTTCAGTTATGGTTTATTTTTGGTTTTTTTATAACATATTTTTAATCACCACTAAAATGTAATAAACAACCAAATATTGTTAATCAACAAGTTAATAAGTTAAAGATTGAGTGTTGAAGTGCTAACACATCTTGGTGGTTCTTTTCCACGTAAAAATCCCTAGTATAATCATTAATCATACATCTCGTACGTGTATTGTACTAATGTTCACGGATTACCTATACAATTTTCTAAATGAAAATTAAAAAAAAAATTTTAATGAGTCAAATAGTATTTTGTGAATAAACATAATTTGTTTTTCGTTTGATCTTATTACAATATTTATTGAAAGTTTCATAAATAATTTGTACCTATATATAGGTATTTGCCATTTGGACTGGAGAAATACAATTTAAACATTCAAGTCTTCAACGTTCGTTATTTATTTGAATAAAAACGAAATTCCAATGAAATGAACTGTACATTTTCTTTACTATATATATAATTCGGACCTTGCTGTTTAGTTTTGACCGAAAAATTCTCCAAAGGTTTCCTTCTTATATCTTTCCCGCCCACCTGGTGTGGTTATATGATCTCGTTCAGTTTTTATTATATACTCTAACAGCCTATGTCTGCTGGTGAATATACACGCGCAATACGCACATACATGTACACACATATTGTATATTACATATATTACGCATATACGGTATTAAAATTATGCTATAGAAGTGAACGGCTGTGCTAGTGTGCGTGTACGTAAAATTGAACTTTTTTACGATCGTCCCGTAGGATTTGCCTATATTATGTATTATTACTATTATGACGTTATTAACGAGGCCGGAAATTGTGCAGGACTCATGCACAGAGTAACCGTGACGACAAAAACGATAAAAAACAAAAACAAAAAAAAATCCGATCGGCCTCACGACCCGCATGCGAAAAGCCCGTACCACGCCGTAGACGTGTGTCTCTGTATAAATATATTTAGGTATATATTATACGTCAGAGACAATACACTTATTTATATTTTCGATTTGACATTATTTGTCAATACGCGTTATCATAATAATATTATATTATATTATATTATGTATAAAATATCACGCGTGTATACAGATCGAAGGCATATTATCCACGGTACCCAATGCCTATAAATATATCTATAGGTATAGTATATTAGTATGCATATACTGAATATATTATATATAGGTACATGATATACATTACACTATAGCAATGTCAACCCGATCGCGTTGATATTATACACATATATCAATATTATCGTGTCGAATAATAATAATACGATATTTTACCTTATTATTATTAATTTTTTTTTTCGGTTTAAAAACGTGATCTGTAATGGACCTTCAGCCGGCGCGTGGCGTGACAGACAGGCAGCAAATGCGCTCGACCTGCAGCAATAGCCGTAGAATAATATACGTTTATTAATATAATATATACGCAACACCGTAAAATTTTAGTTTACCGGTGCGAAATAGCATACTCTCGTCGTCATAGGTACAGACTACAGATATACTGTACAACACGAGACAACAAAAGCGACCAAAATCGGCTAACCATATCACGACGTGGCGAGGAGGTCCGTTATATAATATTATAATAATTATTGTTGTCATTGTTTATTAAAGGCACCCGTAGACTAAACGTCGATGTATAGAGTCGATTATTATTGGGCGACGTGTGTACAACGCGTTATTATCATATAATAATATATACATATTTGGTTTTTTCATTAATTTTCACTTACAGATGGAGGGAACTAGCAATTTCTTTGTGATTTCGCAATAATGAAATCCGTGACAAACCATGCATAGTACATAGTATAATACATATCGTTATTATATTATAATAATAACATAATATTATAATTATTATAAATTTTGGGTATGTGACGAATGACGATGTATAATATAACTATAATAAAATAATATTATATAATGTGTGTCGCCGTCTTACGGTTTAAAAATTAAAAGTTTACGTACCTACGCAAGCGATATGTATTGTTTTGGTATGCACGCGCGCGCGTGTGTGTGTATACTACCCGCGTGTAGGTAAGCAATGTCTGTGGGACGAGCGGCTTTACAACAAAGGATCCCCGCTGAACCAATTAATGACTCAGCCGTATTAATTAGCTTCAGTCTTATAGTTGTCCAAAGAGAACTGTGCGCGATGTGTATACGAAAAAAAATAATAATAAAAATAATACAGGCTCGTTGGCTCTAATGGTTTTGACTCTGATCGATCTCGTTTCGTCCTTTTGTTCAGAACGTCTCTGGTGTGCGTTCCGATGATCGTAAACGAGGCAACTACTAATCGAAAATTTTCATCATTATACCCATTACACACACACACACACACACACACACACACACAAAGTATATACCCGCGGTATGGTATACTACATATTATATACTACTTATACTTCTTCTACTCTCTCTCCTTCTCAACGTCCCACTACGACTACACCACGAGTACATATTATAAGATATTATAATACAGGTACAATTTACTTATATTATTATCATGTAACCGTCCGTCCATATTTTGTTGTCGTGACCGCCTTTCCGAGGTGGTGCTGCAATTAAATCGATGCAGTTTTATAGTGCACGATGGAATGGAGTGGGACAGAGACGCGTGAGAATAATCAGCCGGAGATATTAGTGACGGCTGCAGCGGGGGAGTAGTATATCGCAACGAGAAACAATAATCGTTATGTATCACTATTGCACACTATGATGCGGCGGCAGACCGGAGAACCGATGAACATTAAATTATTATTATTGTTCGCGTTAGGAGAAGAGAGATAATAATATGTCATTTCTATTGTACATGCGAGTGTAAGCGAGTAGACGGAGACCCCCGGATCGGAGGTGTTATTTGTGAGGAGGGGGTGGAAACACTCAAATTGGTGGAGGGGTGACGAGTATCGTATTTTTAATAAGATATTGAATTAAACGTGACAAGGCGATATTAGCCGGCAGCAGTCAAGAGCGTAGTACAAAGCGCACCGCTAACTAGCACCTCCGGTTTCATAATCATCGTCGGATTAGACTGTGACGAGGTTACCGATAATAAATGAAATGCGCGGATTTCTTTTTAAACATCGTCTTTTTCTCTTGTTTTATTTCTTCCAACTCCGCCCACACATCGTTAAATATTCTACCACACATTATGCGCGAAATAACGAAACCGTGAGGCCACTCGTCATCTATAGAATATAGATTTTGCATACGCCGTCGTGTCATCTATATATAGACTATATTAGAGACCAAAATTGTAGGTGTATAATGTTATTATCATCTGTAAATTAACAGAAATTCTAACTACTCATGGATTTTGTTTTTTAGTTTTGGTTTACTTATTGGTGTATAACTCGTTTTCAAACGAAAAGACAAAGGAAATACAGCGCGATAAAACGTGCGGCAAAATCGTTTGTACTGAAAATCGAAATAACTGACCGGGTTTTTCGAATTCAAATTATGTGCCATAATAATATATTTGGCGACTGTGACGACGTATCCAAATATTACTTAACATGATTTGTGGGTATATTTTTGTATGATTCAAGTGTAGAATATAATTGTGCATACGTAATACAAAAAACTATAAATCTTATTTTAAGATTTTTTATTTTTATTTCTCGATTTTAAGAATGTTAATTGAATCACTTGCATCAAAAACTCTATAAGATTGTCACAACTGACATAAAAACTCACATCGATGACTTCCGTAACGCGCTAAATAAATGTAATACCTATCTCTCTCTCTCTCTATATATATATATATTATATGTAAAGTAATATATAATATATTAATTACGATTCACGACCTTGGCATATACGCAAACGCGTACTTAAACTAATTAGTCGTTCGTTCCACTACCGCGGCCCTGGTCCTCCTATCTGCCAAACCATCCATACATATACAGTAATATACAAACGCACACAACACTACTATAGGCTAGATGTATTATAATGCTATGAATAAGGAAAAAACAATGGCAACACCTATATCGCGTGGCATGCAATCCGCTATAATATACTACTTTGCCTACTGCAGTCAAGCCGCTGTCGGAACGTAATCCGAATCTTGTTACCGAGACCACGGCGCATTCAGATCATTATTACAACAGGTACCTATACACTATTATTATAATGCACGATATACATATTATACGTATAGAGTCCGTCGAAGTCTTGCAGCAATAATAATAATAATAATAATTATATACTGTATATTATACACCGCGTCTCTCAATCTCAGTATCGCGGGTTTGATCCCGAGACGTCATATAACTTATTTTCGAATCGTCTGTTTTTATTCTGTACCGTTAAAAATGTTAACGCTTAAATATCTGCGGAAATGATGGCATTGGTGGCAAACGGCTTTGTATACAGAGCGGAAACACTATGCGAGACACCTTGTATGTTTGTATGTATGAATAATATACGTATACGTATTTTTATATTTATATAATATTTTCTTATATATTTATATGTATATATATATTTACTATACTTACAATCGATATCGACGACGTCAAATAGAAAGAGACAGGTATTGTTAATTTTCCCGAACGGAATAAACAATACGTGACAGTAAATCATCGAATTGCAAAATCTGCGATTCGTCGTGCAAATTTACGGGTACTTATATATATTATTATGTTGTATAAATAAGCTGAGCGGAGTATATTTTTCAAAACCTAATATACCGACGCGATGCCGCGGGAGACAATATGATAATACGCCGCCGCCGTCGTAGTCGGTGTGGTGGTATCGAAACATCGTTCTCCAATTATTATTTATAAGTACCTATACTTATAGTGCGCTCGTATTGCAACCGCTGAATGTAGATGATTTTATTCGCGCACGGCGTGAATAATAATCGTGTTTCGCGATTCCTGCAATGTGTGAGCTGTACGTTATAATAGGATAATATTATTATTATACACAGGGTGGGACGGGGGCGTGGCTGAACGACGGCATTCGTATGCGCGATGACGTATAATATTATAATAATAATATATTATGTAAAATCCATCCGTCCGACTCATGTTTACCACCCCCTCACCCCCCGCACCGGTAACTCACACAGCACTGACGCATATGATGAGAAAATAAAATATAATAATCGAGTTCTACGAGGCAGGGAAAGCAAGAAAAGTAAGATTGTCTATACGTCGAGATTTACGCGTACGGACGACGATGCGTAAGGGTTACACGGTTTTGGGGAGGGGGTTAGAGAAAAGTGTTAGCCTAAGATTTTTAGCAGCAGTATACAACGATCACCATTCGGGAACGATCGTTAAGAGAATCTTGCCAAAAAGACGTGTAACGTACATATTATAACGACCGCTTCTCCTCCTCCACGTTAATATATATATACGACTCATCTGAACACCGCGGGTGGCCGTTTAATTTACAGTATACGTAAAATACGCTGCACTGCAGCGAGCGCGGTATAGTGTGTAAGGAATCTCCTCTCCACCATACATGCGCTATAAACGGTGAATTAGTTTAGGATTAAATTCGACACGGACAATTAATCGGACGAGAATCGTGTAATAACGCGATAATAATAAAAAAAAAGAATAATAATAATGCAGACGTTCACTACAGCAGCGGCGAGTGTGACGCGCGGCCGACATTTAAAAAAAGTGTCCGTCGACGGCGATCCGTTATCGAATCAAACATCGGTATTATTCTGATTATTTACGTCCGCAGCTGAGAAACGGTATATCACGAGCCTGCGAATTCTGTTCTTTAACCCACCGCAGTATATAATATATAGTTTTGATTTTCCATGTGGTAATAATTGCGGACGGTGATGTAATCGTTCGAAATATGACGAAAAAAAGGATTTTAAACTCAGGAGATGTTAAAAACGTCACAGTCCTGCAGACCGTGGGCGTTTGAGTGTGTGTGTGTACGTGTGTTCGTGTGTGGGTGGTTGGGGAGTTATATATTATACGCAGTATAGAATAACGGAGGGGAAGAAAAGCGGTTTCTTTTCACCGATGTCATTACACATTATCACATAATATACAATATAATAATAATATAATGTGTGTCGTTTACGGGACCCATTTAAAGGATTACGACATGTAAAACTAACTGGGATCTCCGGGTATTTAGGCATCGTCACCCGGGTCTCGCGTTCGTCTCTGCTTTCATGCCGCCGACGGTCAATGATAAATCACCATTAAGCCCGGACGGGCGGGGAGACGAATTTTTTTTCTTTTTCGTCCTAATACCTTTGGTCGGTCGGGCGGGTATTTCGTTTCTTCCAGGGACAAAACGTATATATACGAGAAAAATATAAGACACTGTATAATATGATTATATATTTATTACGTGTAAAAATGATGTCATATTTCCTCGGTGCCGCCGCTGGTTGTAAATAATAAAATAACCACCGTACTATATATACATATACATGGAATATTTCTCACTGTATATATGTATGTATGTATAGGTACACACATATATGATGTTGTATATAGTTATAGGTATATAGAAACGACGGCTTTAATTTTCCCGGTGCCGCGAAAGAGGTGTCGTAGATAGGAGGGAAAGGGCGGACGGGCGAGCTGCTGCGGCGGCGGTGGAGGCCACACACAAACACCCGAACCGTATAATCAAGCAGCTGCCGCGGCGGCTCCTACCTAGCCTTAATACGCTCGGGCCCGAAGCGATATCTATAATAATAATAATAATAATAATAGTAATAATAAAATATATTTAACTAAATATCCCCAGAGTGGCAGAGTGTAATTTTATTATTATTATTATTTTTTTTATCATTATTATTTCACTTGACTGTTGGACGCGCGCATGGCATTTAATTCCCGAGAACGGGTCAACAATTCTCTTTCTGCCGTGAACACAGAATGATAAAACGGATGCGACCCCTTTTTGCACCACTACCTACCAATGCTACGCGCAACAAAACGGACGTTAACGTCGACCGCCGATTGTTCAATACTCTTTCGTCCAGCTCTATCACCCCATCACTCAATTTCGCCAATAATCTACTTAATAACGACAAACTAACAGTCATTTGTATGTCTCGTCTTATTGTATAGAAACGCGTAGAACTATTATATTATTATATTATTCGAAGGTTCTGAAGTGCGTAAACGATAATAATGCAACAAGTGTAACCGCAACTACGACCGAGCTGCAAAATTGACATTATTTTTATTTTTTATTAATGTCACATAATCAGTATCACTTTAATTACTATTTAGTATTTAAAATAATATTATATAATTAGCGGCTAAAATGGTTTGTAGATGGGAGGAAGGATTGGAAGTTTACGGAGTACCCCCTACTAATTATTATGTTATATACCTGAATAGTAACAATTTAAGTGAACCATATATAGTTTCAATTCCAAAAATTTGGAAATAGGGGTGGTATTTACAAATACGTATAGGTATAAATACAAATAATAATTTGTATACATACAAATTTCAAATAATACAAATTAAGTAAAAAATAATAATAAAATGAACACATTTTTTCATGCATAATAAAAATGTAAATACCTACATAATAATATTATATAAAGTAATGACTAAATAATAGCGATTTTTTTTTTGTGAATGTGTTGATTATGTTTTATGTTGAAAAATAAAAATGTTTACATAGATTGTGAAGGTCGGGTTAGGGGCAGAGGTAGGTATCATCGTGTGTGAAATGCCGGACAAATGGCTTAAACGTCAACTTACAGGGGAAAAAAAATAAACAATGACCAATTTGGCTGCAGACATCGACACATTAATAAATAATATAATAAACAGTATTATGGACAACGACCTCGTGGACCTAGAATGTATTATTGTCCCGCTCGGCGAATCGTCAATTTAATTGGACACGTATATAATATTATGTTTGTAACATGAAAATTACTGCGCAAAAAAAAAAATGTGTGCTAGGAATTCTCAAGCCTGTTCGAATAATCTTGGCACAAGAAGTGACGTATATTACCGTAATATAATAATATATATACGTATGACAGCGTCTCGATGAAATTTCGAGAATTTATCCCGAGTATAAAATATATATATTTATAAATTAATTGGATTTCCGCGGCTATGGTGATTATTATTATAAATTGTAATGGCGGCAGACGATAAATATTTTGTTTTCATTATTAATATGTCCCTAACAATGAACCCGTCATCACATAATTTCCCTCCTTATCCAGTCACGAGCGCACTCTCTCGCTCTGTCTCTCTCACACGACACACACACACGCACACACACGCACACACTGACACAAACCACACATCACCGATACACGGTCAGACGGTGTTGGGAGACGTCTTGTGATCGAGCGCGTGCGAGTGTTTAAAAATACACACACACACACACACACGTGCAGTGGCGTGGCTCTCAAAACAGTGTACACCACTAATTGTGTATTAACAAAACGTAGATGTACGAAGACGTCGAGACGAAGAAAGATTGATCGACGACGACGGCGGCGGCCAGGGAACGCAAGCTAATAATTATTACCAAACGCCGCGAGACTTGACAAAACTCGAATAAATATAATATAACGCATCAACCCGGAACGAGCCCGGTACTCGCAGCGATGGGATGATATTATGTACATTATTAATATGATGCGCGTAATCTTTCGGATAAAAGTTTATGAGGTTAAAGTTTGTAAAAAGATTTGAACTGGTAGGTAGGTACAAGTTGGTAAAAGTTGGTGGGTATTCCGTGTGCTGGCACACGATGGCGATGCGGTGATTATTGATCGCAATATACCGATTACCGGGAATAATAAGATTGCGATTCAAATGTATATTATTTTAATCGAAACGAAATATTATTAAAACGAGATGATAGAAAAAGTAAAATCGCCCGGCGCACACGTTAAGGTGGCGCAGTAATATTATAGTAACACATCGCTGGGCCGCCGTTGAACGTGTCGGACGCGCTATCACGAACGGGAAAAAAACAACAGGTTCTTTTTATACCGTCGGCGTCGGTGTCCGTAATTACAGGCCGGCCTGTTGATATTAACTCCACCGTTTGCTATAATATTATACCATCTAGGCGGCGGCGTACACAGAGGTTACACGTATATATACGACCCCGAGACACTCCTAGATGCTAATGAGACTTAAATATCATGTCAAAATACATCCCTGGCGGTCTATCACTCGTCCACCACCGTCTTTCAGCTCTCTTCGTCGGTCCACGTACACACCCCCAAAACACCCTAAAATGGTTACACACGTCGCATGATGATTTTCTGCCTCCGACCGTATGCAACCCGGTCATTTTCAACGCCCTTTGTCGCACACCTTGCGCACATAAAAAAAACAATTTTCCTTTTATTTTACTCATCTAAACTATAACCGCCTTGCGCCCTCATACCGTGTAATTTATTTATTCACGCGAGAAAATCACACGGGACATCCTATACATTACATATTATATACATGTAAGTATAGACGTCATCATCACAAGAATCTCGGGACCGCAAACGCCTATTTATATTATCTTCGAAATGACGCTGTGTATATTGTGTATATAACATATAGGTAGGTACGCCAGCGATGGTAATCCAATCGACGGATTTTAGTCATCTGCACCGTTATTTATTATTATAATATTAATATTATTGTAATTTGCAGGTACATTTCGCGAGCATGCGTTGCAACGGTGTACACGACTCATTCGTCATCGAATACGTATTATAATTTAAGTACACCCCCCCCCCCCCAAAGAATTTGTACGCGGCGTTTTGACATGATATCATCATTATCATTATTCTTATTATTGCCTCTCCAATCATAAATTCGTGTGTGTATGAAACGCGATGCTCGCCCGGTAGTGTTGCGGGCACGAACGCTCGCAATAACGATGTTATTGGACATTCCAATCGTCTGAATCGGACGGCTATTAAATTGAATATTGGTTAATCGATAATCATATAATGTGCCTCTACACGATAAATTAACAACATAATAGCGCTAGTAAAACGTTAATTAATTATAAAAATTAATAACGGGAGAGTGGAGAATACCACCGAATAGACAGAAGTAAAAACTTAGCCGCGTGACATTTATCGAAGGTACCTAAATCATTATCCGGACGCGCCAGGAACGAAAATTGTTTTAAGACACTTGCAAGTCATCGCAGTAGCTGTTAATTGATTATTATTTTTTTCTGGCAATATTTCTTGTAGGTATACTTGCC
Organism: Schizaphis graminum; assembly: GCA_020882235.1. NCBI lineage: Eukaryota > Metazoa > Arthropoda > Insecta > Hemiptera > Aphididae > Schizaphis > Schizaphis graminum. The sequence goes on from CM037032.1 coordinate 95,377,417, forward strand.
AGTTGCCACTGACACACAAAAGATAAACAATGCTTAAAGAAAATATTGATGAATTTCTGTGTGCAACTGTATACTATAACACAGGTACTAAAATAAAGAACCATGATGCAGTATAAATAATGGAATAACAAAACAAAACGTAAAAATGGTGGAATAAAAGAGAGGACGTGCATTGAAAACGTCGACAACCCAAATTGTGGTTACAAAAAAAGCATAATATGCATTATATATATATACATAATTGTATATATATAAATAAATGCACCACAACAATTAATACAAATTAATAAATAAATATAATCACTGATATTTAAATGTCACTAATATTATATACACATTAATCGTAAAAATTATTGATGAGTACATTAATACAATTGAAATAGTAAATAAATCAACGACTGTGTTAATCATTAAAATAAATATTAGAACGCACTATTAGTATAATATAGACAATACTGGTAGTTAAAAAAAAACACTTAAAGAGAGAAATATCGCAATATTACCATTTCAAATTTTTATTGTGATTTGATCTAATAAACAGGTTCCCGCCGCGCGTGTGTGGAGAAACCAAGTCTTCTAACAATTAACGCCGTGATGTTAATTCGATGGGCTATAAAATTAAAAAAAAAAAATATACTGCCCACAGGAAAGTACCTAATCTTATTTTATTTCACAGCGGGTCAAACACTAAAAACACGGATCAATTCCATTATGAAAACAAATTTAATGTTTCTAAAACAATATTCGTTTTCAAAAATCACTACTACTCTCGCTCAACACCTATCGGTGTTATTGTAAGTTCATAATAAACTTTTGATAAAATACACACAAGAGAGCCTGAAGTAAAATCACGATGTAATGATATTATTAACGACGTTTTCCCGTATACAATCACGCTTAATTATCCGATCGAAATGATCCGGCGATGACGGCCTTCGCAGCGCGCATACGCACACGCACACGACTATCACACCATTTGAATTCGCCGATTCATTCGAATGTGGCAATCGTCTCGTTGGCTTCGAGGGATCAATCAAGGCGTTGGCCTCGAACGCCGCCGGTCACTCGATCCAACGAAAATAGAACCGCTGATTATAAAAATTAAGGACGCACAGAAAAGACGGAATCTCGATGCCAAGTAATAATACCACACATTGTTGTATAATATGCATTGTTATTTTTTACGGATTTCTTATCACTGGTGGTATCATGATCGACACATATTTATATGGGCGCTAAACTAAGTCCCGATATCAACGGAGGGGGGATTAGTACTCACAAAACTATGAAGTACCGACATCTGTACTACGCGTTTAATATATATTTAATTCATGTTCTATCCCGTCTCTGAAAGATGGATTGTCACTTCACTGTAACGTAGGTATAAATCCAAACGAATTAGTTAACTCAACCGATATTGATGGCAGTGGAGCGCATTTAGAGTTTCACACGATTATATTCAATTATATAATACACTCGCGGCTAACTATAATTTGTATACATATAAGTCTATGCATATGTACCTTTGCCGATGCCACACACCTCGTTATGAACATTAATAGAGCACACACATACACACGAGAGCGCTTGAGCTATAATAGGGGCCCACCGGTCGTTTTTATTATTATTATTATTATTACATACTTTTTTTTATCTTTTTACGGGGAGTAAGAAAAAATAAAAATAAGCCGGCGCGGTCGGCGACAAAGGATTTCTAACGAACCGTCGATAATTGAAATCTATTCACCGCGCGCGGAGTTTGTGAGAGAATGTTCTTGTGTATAAACAAACTATCGGGACAAAAAAGAAAAATTAATTATTACGTCCGCGCGCGTCGGTATAATACGCTGCCGCCGCGTAGGAAGTGGTCGGAATATACCTATACTATTTTTTTACTCGGATTTCGTTCCGATATCGGCCGGGGCTTTGTTCTTTGCGGGCGACACGTAGGTTCGAGGATCAATGATCCGTAGGTCGTGTATACAGTCGCTAGTATACATCTTCTTGTGTATGTATAAGATGTGACTATATATATATATAATTTTTTATCGACATCGCCCAATTAGATTGGGTGACGAAAATTTTTTTGTAAAAATATACACACAATAAAGCGAAACAACGCACACTATAATAGAGCGCGCGTGCGCCATAATAACGAAAGCAGACGAATGGAATACACCCTTGGGATATTGTAAGAAATAAAAAAATGGTGCAGAGTGAAGGAGTTGAAATATCGTCAACCATTTCCGTACGAGAAAATCTGATATGACGTGGGTGTTGAAAACGAACCTAATTTTATAAAGTTCGACCTTATTCAGTTTAAAACTTAACACTTCAGACACTGATAGTTAATGGACTACATTATGTAATAATGCGGTGTACAAACACCGCATATTTACTAAAGTCAAAAAAGAGGAGCAAGAGTTTTGACTGCGCATCGTCGTCGGTATAATTATATTCTCACGTCGAATCACGCCGTCCGGACTTTCACAACTGCAGGACTTTGACGGTGAACACGTGTACAGTGCTCGGTTGCAGCAATGGTGCGCACAACATTTTCCAGACCAGAGAAGAAATCATAAAAGTATACCACCCACAGTGCTCTTACAGCGCGCGTGTAATTGTATATAAAGAAAAAATATTCTCAACCAGCGTGTTTTGTTGGTAGATACATCGTAATATAATTAATATACATTTTTATTATTATTTTTAAATGCATCAATTACGAATCGATTGACTAGAACAATAAATATTATCCTTAATCACGCGAATTCGCTCTCGATTCTCGTCACAAAAATCAAAAAATTTGTACGCACATATAATATTGTAATATTTATTATATGACCCCACTCTCCGAAAAATCGCTACAGCGCCAAAGTCCGGTCAAGTCCGGTCGAGTTTTTCACCAACGACGACGTGTGCACTATAATAATGATAATAATAATAATAATAATAATATAATAAACCGGCGGCGGCACGGCGGTGTCGTATAAGATCGTCGGCGTCCGCAGACGAGTTCAAAGAGTTGAAGAGAGGAAAAAAAAAACAACCTTATTGCTCGAGGTGGTTTACGTGCGGCAGTGACAGCGTATTATATTATATTATATTATATACATATTATGTATACGACTATATATTACAATATATGTATATATAATATACGCACTCATTGACATGGACTCGCGCGCGCCGTTACATTGTGTCGGCCTCCGCCGCAAACACTGTGCGAGTCGGTTGTGCGTCGCCGTGTAGCGATATTATAATAAAACTAATAATACACACGGCGGCGGTGGCGGCCGGACGGTCGGTCCGTCGGTCGGGCGCGTGTTCTACGGCTCGCGCTCTCCCAAAAAAAAAAAAAAAACGAGGACGCGACGGACACTGCGCGATGCGCGCACGCACCGCGGGTGGAAATCGTTTGTTGTCGACACGTACGAAATATGACGTGCGTACACGACGATCGAGGTAAAGAATTACCAACACTAATATTAATAACACTAATATACTACTAGTGTTACTACTACGACCGGCGGCGTAATTTGCATCGATCCGCAGGACGTATATAATGATGTATCATGCACCTAATAATCGACATTCGAAAACTGATCGTTATTTGTTATTGGTGGTTTGGACGTATAGTTAAAAAATATATGTATATATCTCGAGATGTAAATGTGCACTGTGAAAATGAAAAAAAAATGAGAATTATACGATATCGATCAAGCGAAACTATTATATTATATAAGCAGCAACTGTATTTTCAAACGTATATTATGAGTGTTGACTCGGTCAACCCTTTTCGGAAACGAGTTAGGGTAATTATGTTGATTTGTATAATAGGCATACTTATATAGGCACGCCGTGTATAGGCACGCGAGTACCTGACAACTTTAATCCTGACTTCCAATCACTCATTTTGAAGTTATCGTCTATTTTAGAATCCGAAAAAGGAAGATGTCATGATAGGAAATGTACCCGAATTCAGAAAATATCATCATTACCCATTATAATAGTCGCAATTACATATTATAGCACACAGTGAGTTATTTATTATTAGGGCTAGGATTTTTATGCATTTGCATGTTTTTTTCCTTAAGTCCAAACTGATTGGTAGTCAATTTTATTATGTCCATGATTTGTCTTATTCTCGATTAAATAGAACAATTTGTTTTTGCATATTTTACAATTTTTTATCGCATAGAAATCCTAGCCCTAATTATTATATATGTAGGTACACGACATATAAAATATATACTTTAGTAAGCGGATGACGACGAAAACTGTCGACTCCGGTGTAAAGAAGGGGGTTTGGTTTTATTTCCCAGAGGGATAAAAATCGACGACATTTCCGATGCAGGGATACGCACAACACGGGCAGCAAACAGCAGCAGACGATCGCGTCTTTCGTCGCACGTATAATTTACGGTCGCCAATAAATATACCACCGCCGCCTGGCCCAGGACGTGTTTTATCCCGCCACTCATTATAGGATCGACCGTCCCCGCGCCGATAGCTCTTCATTTGAGCGCACAGGCACACGGTTGACAGACTTATTGGTTTTGCAACGACGCACGAGTCCCGTCGACGACAAGCCTCTGACTGTCAATCTTCCCCCACACCACCGATCTACTCGTTTGCTTCCGGTCGCTTGCCGGTTAGATTATTGTTGTAGAAAGAAGAAAAAAAACAACGTTACTATATATACATAAAAATACATGAAACTCGGTAATCCGGACATGACATGACATCCCATTCCCGCCATAAATAACCATCAAACGCGTTATTACGATACGAATTCTTCTCGCAATAAAACACTGTCAACCTGATCAATAAAACACGCGCACGGTCACACAGAATTAGCGTAATTTAACACTGGACAGGTCTCTTGATTTTTGTAACTTAAATAAATATATTGTAATATAGTTACACTGTTCAACATCAAATATCCGCTGACCTTATAGTTGCGTTAAAATAAGAACTAAACTGAGACAACCCACTTGAATTTAAAATAGATAAATTTCATAGACAAAAAACGGTATGTATCAAGAGAGTAAAAACCTTATATAACAAAAATTTAATGCCCAGTTTTCTTGTGAGGTAAAAATCATAGCATAAGTCACTATTGAAAAAGATTGAGTAATAAATTAAAATATATAGAAATTGACATGAACGAGTACCAGAGGTTGTCGCACACATCAAAATTATATAATATATACAGATGGTTGCTGGCTTTTATTTTATTTTCATTTCTTAGCGGCTATACGTTAAAAACGGCAATTCTTCGTTGTTGGTCACACGGAAATTGGTGGTTCTTTTGTCTGAACACGTTCATTGGCCACACAGAACACAAAACGATGAAATGATACATAAAGTTATAGAAAAATGAACATAAAAGATGAAGAAAACACTGAAATGACGCTGACGTGTCTCTCGCTGAAACGGATGCGACCATAGCCAATTGCACTATATAATAGCGATTTATACAACTCAAAAATAAAATATCAACAACTAGTGCCTTGTCCATACTTATCTAGAGACTATAATAAGACGTTATATTGACGAAAAAATATGATAATAATCCATTCCTACGCATGTACACCTGCAGCGGTTGTAGCAACTTCGATTTTTTTTTTATCGTATCGAAGTTTTATTTTGTCATTATGAAATTAAAGTTAAAACCAATGTGAATAATCATATTTATTGCTTCTAATACATGTATATAAGGGCCGTTTTCAAATATTTGGTAACCGGGAGTCAAACCTTATGTATATAATTGCCAATCGGTGATAAAACGTCTTTATTAGGTTTAAAAGTTGTGGGTGCTTGAAAATAACTTTTATTCAATCCAAAAACAATTTTTAGAATTATTTGTACGGAACATTGTGTATACAATTCTATTAAAGTTAAATACGGTCGTTTTCTTAGACGTCTTCTTGCTTATGCTTACTCAGAAAAAAATACAAAAATGTGACAGTCGTACAATCCGAGACAAATAGACAAACATGTCGGTGGCGTTAAACGACGACGCGATTAAGTAATTATTATAAATTAAGCTAAAATAAAAACGTCCGCCTAGCGCGTATTAACGATTTGTCGAAAGAAGTCCTTAAAATAACGCACGTCGAGGACATATTAACGACCAACAGCAGCAGCATGATATAGTGATACTGATCTTTATATATACATAATACATATACACACACACACTGAATGAAGCAGTAGCTGCAATATTATTATTAAACCAGCGGCAGCAGTTTGTCAACGAACATAACGAATATTATGAAAACTCCTTTAAATATCTTCGTTTATTTTGCGGCTATATCATATACATAAATATTATAATGCTCCATACTAATATTATCCACTTTTCTTTGTGTACATACAGATGAGTGATAGGGTGTCTATTGAAAAAAAGGCACGCGCTCTTCACAAACTGATCTTAATGTGTACGAAAATAGTGTAAAGTGTACTAAATTAATACCTTTCCTGCATCAACCAGTCGGTCAGTCTGCTAAATGTGCCGATAACTCATTTGGCTCGGACATCCAAAGCAAACGTCACAACATGTTGTGCCGTGATGAACCAAACGTTTCGAAACGGCCCGTGAAAACGACGTTTGCTTGAGAGTGCCGCCAAAATATAAAAACGACATAAATATTTTTCAATTTAAAATCTTAATGGGACAGAGTGCAGTGTGGTGGGTGGCTGTATATTATAAAAACTCGTGTAGCATAATATTCTGTGTATGTGAAATATGAATATATCGATATAATCTATGTATATCGTCAAATTAATATCAATCCATATCGCGGAAAAACAATAATGCAATGATGAATCCCACCCTCTGAACAGTTAATGGTAATTCGATTTAATAAAATACCATGTTTGGTTAAGTTAAGACACGTGTAGGTGCTATAACTTTATATATGTATTTCATATAATTTTATACGTGAATACTCATCGGTATTTTAGGTGTTAGTGCGATTTATTATATACAATAAAAGCGTTTTACATAAAATAGATTTGGCTCGCTAAGCGCGTTATTACCGCGTTGACCGTAACGCAGGCACTTTTGTCTTTCGTCCCACTAACCAAATATATACCATCGTCGGCTAAATATACGGTAGATCTGTAAATAATACAAAACGATGATCTTGAACAATGTCCTGAATAATAAAGGTTAGACATAGGCAATAATCAATTGCATTTATCAAAGTTACGATACTGAGTTACATATAATATTGTCTAATCTGAATTTACGTAATTTTAAAGTTATACTTTAAAATGGGTCTTGTTGGTTGTTATAATTTTATTGCAACTTTAATTAAAAAATAAATGTATTATTATGTTGATGCTAAAATTTTTAAAATTTTAAATATCGAAATATTTTGCATATAATGCGCATATTGATATTATTATTATTTTTTAAAAATATCAATTTAGATATGATACAATTATTATCTATTGATTTAAAGCTAGAACAGAACCATTTGATCATACATGGTATTATACTAAATTGTATAATATACAAAACTAGATACTTATTTTTATTTATCTTCAGACTTAATTTTTTCTTTAGTTAATTATATTACAATGATAAGTGTTAAATGTAGTATTACCTATTTTACAATTTAAAGTATTTATATAATATTGGTTTGTATAAGCTATATAGTTGACTGTCCATATCTATTATATATAATATGTAAGTATATGTTATCTATACTTTATATTAACGTAATAATTACTGTAGTTTTTCCATTTGATATTTAAATTTAATGTCCATTTCCTTCATTTCCTTCATTAACCTAACCTAATATATTTACCGTGATGTGCTACTGCGCGTGAAATCTTTAAGGAAAATGCTTAAATAGGTTTTTCTAACTGAAGGTAACGAAGTCGGCAAACACGTGAGCTAGGCAATTTTCGTCATTATGTGTACCATTATAATTATATATACGGACAGCAACGCGAAAATTATTTGATTCATAATCGTTGAAATGATTTCATTTGACGCCGCGTAGAATACTTTTTCCGGTTATCCTATTATCAATTTATATAATATATGTAGGTATATGTAATATAACTATATAATCTATGCTGTAATCACAATTTATTTTTGGAAAACGGTCGTTCGCGACTTCAGATTCACAACTTTTTCTAACCAAATATAGTGATTTTATTATTGTATTTCACAAGCTTGGAAGTAATATATAGAAATGCACGTACATGACAAATTTGGCAAAACTATAATCTTCTTGTTTTTTTTTTTTTGTAAGTTCTATTATTTTGTTATTTGTTTTTCTTATTCTATACACTTACATGACTACTTCAATTATTTTGATCATATTAAAAAAATACATAAATGTTTTTAATTTTTCGCAGAAAATAGTTTTTCCAGAACATTTTGTTATATAGGTACGTCTTGTTAAATATTGTTCGTCGATATTAATTGACCTATACTTTTATCAGGTAGGCACTTTGGTAAATTATGAAAATAATGTAATAATAATATACACATTGAACGATATATATAAAACATCATGGTCTCTCATATATCATTTATATATTATATTATAAACCCTTTCTATTCGTCTCGCCAGCTATACAGCTAGGCCAGCACTCATGACAAGCGCGCGCGCGTTAATGCGCTTAATGGACGTATTATCCACACACGGCCGTGAATAGCCAATCTAAATTGATATTGCTTTTCAAAAGGCACCGCGGTCCGTGATGATATTTGTTTTGTGCCTGTCAACGGTCCCTCGTTTGATTGATGTCCGGTTCCTCGCCCGGCACCAACCACCCATCGCACGGCATCGCGCGAGCCGAATGCTCGCTGTGAGTGCGCGCGTGTAATGACGTTATCTCTGGATGGATAGACAATAATAATAATAATAATAATATAATACAGTACAAAACGCCGTCCTGCCATATAAAATATATTTTTATAGTCAATCATAATAATATAATACCTATACACGACGGCGATGACCAATATAATAATCTCGTATAATGATAATAATAAAAATTCGTGACCTATAACGATACTTTGACGACACCGCGATCGCTACGTCCCAGACGTGTGTAACACGAGTGCTGAGTGGGTGTCGGAAAATACGTGGCACGTCCGTTGTATATCCGACACGAGACCATGGTGGTTACTCTCTCATCTCGCGGCGTATTAAATAATGTATATAGCTAGGTATATTGTAGTAACCATATACACGTTCGGGTTATGCGACCTATCTGAACGCAGCACGTAGTCGTGTACGTGGAAACGTCTCGATCAAATCGCTATTGCGGAAGAGCTTAAATCTGTTAAACGGCCGCATAAATATACACGACACGCAGTCGAAGAAATTTCATATCGGTTCGTGGGAGGCGCCTACTAGGCCGTCCTCGAATCGACGAATATTATTATAATAATATAGTGGAACGAATCTGCAGCCAATTTGTCGACAACGCTGCGTCGGCGGACTTTCGATTGTATTATGACGTAATTGTGCAATGTACCTACTTATATACGTCTTATCGAAGGGGCACGTGGACGTATAGGTATAATATTTTCTCTATCGGGGGAATTTTTTTTTCCGGAAACAAAACACCGTTTCGTAAACTTCGCGAAAATCATATAGCGTGTGTAATATTAATGCTCCTGTCGTTGTAAGTATACATAAGAATTTGTATTTATACAATAATATCATAATATTTAATATGTGGAGAAACATTCAAACAATAGCTCGGATAACAATAAAACTAAAGCTATTTTACAGCAGGAGAATGACGATTGTGTTACAATAAGACGCCTGCACTGCTGCACTTATTTATAATAATAATATGAATGTCCTTATCACAGTCGTCAGAACACTATAATAATGTGTCGTTATATAGCAGTTTGTGTACCTAATATATTTTACTAATATAGTAGTAGTAGTAGTAGTAATAGCAGTGACTGTTATAATATTTATTGTATAGTAGCGTAGTTATTGCCGTGGCCTAAATAGTTGAGTTTCGGTTTTCTTTTGTGTTTAACACGTCGTCGTCGTCACTGTAACCTGCGGTCGCCGATGCACCGAAAGTATAATAATATTATAATAATATCGTACCTACACGCACATAAAAAGACCAACGCATTAGCACCGTCCCGCCAAGTGCTAATTGATACCAAACAGTATAAATAACAATCTGCCCGTGGGTTACTTTGGTGTATACCGCAACCGGTCTTTCTGGTAGTGATTCGTGGTGGCAAAAAAAAAAACGGAAAAAACCGTACGAGAAACTTAACGCCCGGTAACACGTCGACGCGTTGGTGAAATATATTACATTGTTACGTGATTTAATATGTATTTTGAAATAAATTGTTTTCCATATTCGAGATCATGAAATCCTCTCGAAGTACTTATAACTTTTGTATAAAGCACCGCTACCACACCGCACAACATATACATGACGTACGTTAATTTATTGACGTGTAGTAAGCCACCGCGCCCCACTCTTTCCATCTTACATGGTAGGCATAATATTATATTCATTAGTGTAGCTTGATGTATGATAATATTATAACGATGTATACATTATATATGTATTATTTGCAGATGATTAACTATTTAACTACCGTGTGCAATGTTATGATGTAATATCCTCAACCTCAAGGATTAGATGATATAATTTCTAAATATTGTATTTTTGATTTTTTTTTTTTTTTACACGACACGCATCTCACACGCGAACATAACGCGACCCTTTATTGGAATTGTACATTTTGACTTAGAAATAATATAAAAACACAACCTTTTGTGACCGAGTTCTTGGCGTTGTAATACATTAGGTATATCATATACGTGGCGTGGATTACAACTGGGAACGGACATTTTTACGAGGCCCGTACTACATTATGTTCGACTATTATACACTGCGCGTTTGCCAAACAGTAAACTTCTCCACCCCCTAAAACGGTGATCCCACCCTTTTCGAAGGGCCCACACTCGAGGGGGGCAACGGTGCGTGGTCTATAATAACGGGCCCCGCATAATAATAACACACACATATGTATATACATATATACAAGACTCGGGTGGCGTGTGGTTATCGCCACGGAGATAACCAATCGCGGAATGAGTGTGTAATTGGGTAGTTTGTTTACCACGGTATAATAATAATCGTAAGAATGCGCCATCGTAGATAAGGGTTATTATTATTTTTGTGTGTGTGTGTGTCTGGATGTATACTTTCGGGTGAAACGGTAATAATATTATAAGCGCGCGACCAGGTATAACGACCGATGCGTGTCCGATAACAATAACCTTTTTGGTTACCGCCTCCCACCCACCAGCACCACACGAGAGTCTATTGTTTTTACTACCCCTCCACTGTCGCGGTATAGGGCCAAAACACCCCGTTGTCGTCAACGATTGCTAAAACTTACGAAGTGAAACATTTGAATACATGCAAGAACACGAAATACTTATTTATATTGTATGCGTCCGTGTTTGTATTTGTATGTGTAAGTGAGTAGTACTGTGTGTGCAACTGAGACATATACAAACAACAATAATAAACCTAGAGAAATCCAATGTACCTTCTGTATAAATCATACGATTGTACGACTATATTATTATTATATGCCACCTATTGTATTCCGACTACGACTCGCGGTCGAAAAACGCATAAACCGTCCGAATGCAAACAAAAAAGCGGCAGTGCTTGCAGCTGCTACAGAGTATAATAGTATAATAATCATACCTATATAATAGTAATAAATAATTACATAAAAATATCGTACAAAATATGTAAACCTATGATACATATTTATATATACGTATACCGCTCGGTGGCCGCTTTCGGGTCACACGATTTCTAAATAATAATATTACGGTGTTCAACCGCCGCCGCGCGCGCAGGAAGCCGGTAATGGTTGTGCGCGCGATGCCGGAATACAAATTGTGGCTCATGAACTCAGCCATTTTGTAAACGCCACCAACACACCACCACTGCGTCGCCGTCGCAGCCGAGTTTGTGTCAACACCCCTATGGGGTTATGTATTATTTTTGTAATGTTAATAATTCCGCTCCGAATGAACACTGTAATTGCTGCGATGGCGAACAAATTATATTGTTGTATAAAAAAAAATACGTTCCGTCCCCCACTTCGAAACGACATAAACCACCGGTCGGAAAAACTATTATTAGGTACCTACAATACATTTATTATATATTATACACTGCGAGACGATCCTACCGAAACGATTTCCACAACGAGGGTGAGTGTACTGTGCAAACATCCGTTTTGTAAAACGATGTCCGCCACAGACGAGTGATAGCGGCTGAAAAATCACAATTATCTCTTACGTACGAAAATTGTTTTGAGTTCACAGAACAAATATAATATATTTCGAACATTTTCTTTAATATAGTTTTCATACATTTAAGTCTGCGAAAGATGCGTATAGGTACGTATAGTAGGTACGAGCAGGACACAAATAATTATCGATAAACTTAGATGCACATAATAATGATGGATGGCATTTATTCCTATATACAGAACCAAACAAAAACAAATTGAATATAAGTACATAAAATAATGTTTAAAAACAATAAATATATAAATAGAATAATAAATTAGTGGATGGAATTATTTTTATTATAGGTGCGTGTTATTAGTAATTTACTATCAATTCCAATATCGATAGGATATTATGTTAAACTATAATTAAAAAAAAATTAAACTTTAAATATATATAAAAAATATTGTGTATATAAACGTTTGATATTTTAAAATATCACTGTCATAGAATCTAAAATAAATATCAATCAATGAAATGCTTTTTGCTAAACTGCAGTCTATTTTAATTTTATGTCTATTTTATTACAAATCAGTTTCATGTTTACGAGTTTAATCGCATAAGACTGACCAAAAACCAATATTGTTTAAAATATATAAAAATAATAAAAAAAAGTTGTTTTGATTGCATAATTTTGAATTTTAATGGCTTACTGGTATTTTAATTTTAATCATTTTAATCATTTCGAAACTCTGTCAATAAAATAAACAAATGTTAAACATTCATATTTTCGGTTTTTTAGAACTATAGGTATATACAAAATAAATTTACTTACTTAAAACTATGACGTCAAAATCCTAAATACGTTCTATACCTATTATAATAAAATATGCATTGGTAAATGTACGTATAATTTTATAACAATCATATACACGTGATTTGACAGACTGAAATGGTACGGCGAATAGTATACATTTATTTTTATTTTTACATCGAAATAATACTATAGATGTGATATCTTGACGCACGTACCCACAATAATTAAATACAAAATATATATAATGTTCACGCGACGAGAGCGTGCTCGTTACCACTTGAAAAAATCTGTCACCACCCATACCGCTGCACAGATGTATATTATGTATAATATACTAAATATTGTAATATATCACTGAAATGTACACGACACGACCTAATAACGGGAACCTATAATAACTTCCGCACTTTACGTCACACATACGAAAAAAAGATTTGTACAGTCTTCTTCCGACACGCACACCCGCACTGTGGCACCACATACACAGACGTACACGTCAACACGCTCCGACGGTATAGTTCCCGGTCTCGATAATGACGAACGTGCGCATTGCGGTCCCGGAGAGTTGCGGGTAGTTTTCATGTGAGAATTTGATCACGGTGTACATTATGCCAGACACCGAGAGTCGTAGACAATATTTAAAGAGAGAGAGAGAGAGAGAGAAATATGTGCGCTATATCGTATATAATACGTACACCGCAGAAGCGTTAAACGCTGCAGTATAATAGTATATATACCTATATCGACGCGCGGTATCGAGTGATATGTCCTGAGGGACGGTCGTTTACCCGGACGGTCCAGACGAGCATATATACGTCACACCGCACACCGCGGGTTCACACAAATTACATGCGCGTATATAATACACGGGTGGCAATCACCGAACCGACAAACCGATGACTTCAATGTCCATCGTGTATAATATCATATTATCGTTATGTGTGATTTACACGTTATTATTATCATATATTATATTATGACGATCTATATAATATAATATGTATATATTTCACAACGATGACGATGACGAGAGAAGAAAAACGGAGAGAAAAACGAATGTTTTTACAGCCTTATGGGTATTCTGTATATTGTATTCGACTACGGGGGTTGGTCCGGTTAGGTTCACATACACACACACACACACACACACACACACACAAACTACGCACACACACTCGCAGGCACGTATACAATAATACGTGCCGCGGTTTTATGTATTATATTACCTACCTATAAATGATATTATGAACATACGTTATTGATGAGTCCGCCACCGAGGCGTCGCGACGATTATAATTACATTTCCCGCGTAGTTTCGTGTATAATATACGTTCGTGGGTATATATCGGTGCGGTAGTGGCGGTAAGTTTGTAAATTGCTTCCGCGCCCCCGATAAATGTTTTCATGTGCGATTGGGGTGGGGTAAACGATCGCGAAATAATAATTAATTATTTAGACGCGGACCCGTTTTATATATAATATATTATATACACAGCATTAATTGCTATAATATACAGCTATTATATAGCGAGTAACCGGGTGTGCTGCTACAGGTATATACAAAATATGGCCGCCGATTAAAAGGGCATATATTACACGGACACACGTATATATCATAACGCATTACCTCGGAAAACCATTCGTCGATGGCTATCGAACATCACACGATATAATATAGCCGCTCACTGTGCGCCGTGCGGGGCACTGTAAGAAACAGATGGTAAAGGCGTGTTTGTTGCTCCTCTTGAGTTTTTTTTTTTCAAAATTTTATCTCATTTCGAATTAACGAAAACGCATCATCGCACCCTATTATTAAAGTCAATTAGAGGAAGTTTATGTAATTGATTGATTGGCCGTGTTTATGACCTAAACAGTTATACCTTGCGCGTCGTGTGTTGTATAGGTATACCTATAACGAACTAAATTTATAGATATAATATTTCTTTATTACCAGGATATTATAATATAATATGACATATTATATATTCATGTGTATCTACCGAGTCGACACAGAGAGAAAATTGCAGTTTTGTTGTCGACGCCGTAGTAATAATCTATCTTTTTACAATAGTACTATTATTATTATATTCAATAATATAGTATAGGTATATATTATATTATACATAATTTGTTAATATCGTCCGTTATCCATTGCCAAAGGTTTATAGCTTTTAGACACGAATGCCACCAGACATTTTGGCCACAAAATATCGTGTATTTTTATATAAAAATAAAAATTGCCATAAGACTATATATTAAACGAGTCGATTTAAATGTGTTATACACAGAACGCACACACTCGTATTCGGCGATCAAACGTGTGATACGATATATAAAGCCAAGTGACTACCGAATTAATATCATTGCACAACGTATACAACGTGGTCAACGCACATAAATTACTATAATACGAGATAGCCCTGAACTCCAATAAACGTATTATAATGGTATTAATAATAACGGACTGCTGTATGTTGTCCGCCGGTGGTGCGAAACTGGTAGCCGATAAGACCTCCTCGGCGCCATTCATAGTAGAAATATATTTTTCATTATATGATATTATTATAATATAGGTATTTGGACCTATAATAAGGTTTCAACGACAAAATCGCGTAGGTATACAACATAATATGATAATAACAATTTGACACACACACACACACACACACACACACACACACACATGTACACAATATTATATAAACTTATTTTGTTTTAATAAAAATATACCGCCACGAGAATTCTTAGGTCAAATACCGCAAGCAACATACATGATCATTATACATGTTTTATATAATTATATGCATTATTTTTAAACTTCATTATGGCGCAACACTAAACAGTGTGTTGAAATTTATAATTAAACACACGGTTAATTAGACTAGTGCACTTATTATATTTGTGTACTTGATTTCCAGCATAGCATTATTATGTAGTACTGTATTATAATGTAGTAAGTAATAAAAACTAATAAGTATACCTACGTCTTTTTGAATTCAAAATATTTGAATAAATTTATTAATTACTCAAAATAACATGATTCGATAACAATTGTTTTGCATGCATAACGATATGTAATATACTCGACGTTGTATTTAACGTGGGCGTATATAAATAGGTGTAACTAGGCAGATACACACACGCACACATACACAACCGATGGTGTAGAGGACTGGTTGGCACGCATTTCTGAATTTTAATTGGAAATGACTCAAAATTAATTGAATACGATTAGAAACATTAAAAATTCGGACGGAATACAGTGACGTGACCTGCCTTGTTTCGCTCTTGGCATAGGACACTATTGTAATAATATGTAATTTGAAAGAATTGATTACAATATATACTAATCGTCGCACCCTAAAAATGATTTAAAATAGAGTTTTTAATTCAAAGTAATAATTAATTTCACTCTGCTTGCAGATAAATCGTCTTGACACCACGTTTGAGCTGACATTTACACAAAATAGTTTGTTTTTTCTTGAAACTATTTGATAAATAACTGGTTCAAGTCCATCCCAGACTAGATAGAACATAAAAATTATAATTTTAACACCATATAACGAGTAATTAACGCTATAATTAAGTTCCCAGCATAATATGACGATTCATGAATTATAATCTAAGTGTGGTAGAACGACTCTATATTACCTGTCATATTATCATAATATATCTTTGAACGTATATCTGAGATTTATATTATATCCACGATATTAGTGGTCCTGTGTACCCTTATGGCCCTATACAATATTACATTCTAATATGTTACGCTGATGTGCTATGAGTGTAGGTGTACAGCAAATGTTGGATGCGTTGGTCGTTGCGGAGTCTATTTTCCGTTATCTTTTGGTTCGTGTTGCTCACACATTTCTCTAAGTATTGACAATTAATAAAATATTATACAACGCATACGAAAAACCTTAGTTTGCACTCTACGCGGTCTGCCATTATTTACACTTAACATATCAGTAGTGCCTTACATAAGAAGCAATGAATGGAAAAATAATGTCGATAGACGGCAATCGTTACCCGTAACTATACTGCCGAACGATAGACTTATCACTTATGGCATATATATCCGGAAATGAAAATCCAAATTGTACCTACATAATATAATAATAAAAATAGAAATAATTTAGTGTACTCGACGTCGGCGGGATATCATTAAACGCGGAACGGGCGTAACGAACCGCCTTAGGGGAAGGGACTAAATATTTTCAATTAGTGTGTCCATCGGTGCGTATTAATTTACATGGCTGCACTCCTCCACTACTGCCGTCCACCCAAAACTACAACGACTCTGAAGCGTATACGCCGTATTATTATTATTATACATATATGATTAAAACGTATCGACCGGAGCCTCCGAGGAAATTCCACACGGGGCGCGCATGAAATCAATGCGCAGCTGTGTTTGTTTTGGATCACGACGCGCGTGCAAGTATAATAATATAATATGATATAAACAGTTTAATGTGTGTTGTTATAAATGATAATAGTGTAACAAACTCTCATCTGAGTCCTCCCGCGGTAACAATAATTAATAGCCCGTCGTCGTCGTAGTGACAAATCACATGCACCGACGACGACCGCGTCATCGTTTGTTACCACGGTATCCATGTATAATGTATATTACACACGCAATTCAAGTAATCAAAAAGCAGTACACTGCGTAATATAAATTACGCGGACACGTCGATAAGTGAAAAAAATTATAAAACTTCTAGTTTTAAAAAAAAAATCAATAATTTAAGTATTTTATTTATTTATTTATTTATTTTTGAACATAGGACACGACAATAATCCGTTTCCGGTTATGAAACCCCGCATACAAATATATATTTTTATATACATATACATAATAAAGTTAAAAATTTCACACATTTTAAGGGTGGTTTTCTGATTTATTGGAGTTATACCGAGGGGAAATGAACGAAGCCCACGATATAATGGACGAGGTTCGTCGTTGGACAAAACGACCGTGTTTATCACCGTAGATCGTCGCCCCACCTCTACCGACACTATCTACGGATTTTATAAGGCGTGAATTCGTTTTTAAAGCTCTACCGAGCTTTGTTAGCAAACTCGGTGCGGGCCGACGGACATATATTATAGTGTACGACATGTATATACGTACACAATGCGGCAGCTGAAGAGGTGTGAGGTGGAGAGAAAGAAAAAGTAATAGAGTGTGTGTGTGTGAGAGAGAGAGAGATCGCGCGTTGCACCCTCGTGCAAACTAGATTGCGGGTTAATCGTCCGGAAAATAGCTTGCGCAAAGTGATCGGCGGCTATGTGGAAGGGAAGTGTAGAGTCAGGCGTATAGTCAGCAACTCCGACGACGACGAGGTATGCGGCGCCGAGGAAAATCTATTATAAATACAACACGTCCCCGTCGACAAGACTGACTGCCACCGCGCTGCAGTATATATACCACTACCGTGTTTCTGTCACCACCGACGAAGTGTTTTCCGGCCCGTTTCCCTTTAAACGCTTTTACCCGATTTTAACCTTATACCCACCGCCCGTCCTGTTCTGTGCTGCTAGCTGTATAACAACACAACACGCCCTTTAACAAACAATATATACCATCGTTCCCGCCGCATAGCCTCCCCTAAACGTTGTTCCCGGGACTTTGCTGCAGCAGTGCACATCGCGCACGCGAGACCAATTGGCAAATCAGAAATTTTAATAATCCTGGTGACGCCGCAAACTTATCGAATTTTCTGTTGTTTCTTTGTCACTCTACTGTAATATAATATACATATATACTGAAACAATACCTACATAATGCGGAGATAAAGATAGAGAGAGATAGAGAGAGAGAGAAAGCATGATAATGATAAAGATGATAGTCGGGGTGAATCCTGAACGGATTTTTTCTTCTTCATTGACTTTATAGGAGGGTGGTAGGGGAAGTTTTATTAGTGTTTCGACATAATCGGCTTATTTTTAAAAGACCCATTTTTTCATCGTTAAACTTTCGATTTTTGTTTATGGTTGATGAAATACTAAAGTTTTGAAATTATGTACAACTCTTGTATCTTTTTTCGACGATTCCATAACGAGTTAAACGGCTAAACAGACATTCCAATTTGACACGATATTACCCGGTTAATTTTATATCCCTGTTCCTGTGTGTTTATTTCATAGTCGGGGATGTCGTAAAAACAAGGATCAACGTCGGCCGCGTGCGTTCTCTTCAAAGGACAGCCGCGGCGGCAGTGCAAGGGTTTTAGACTCAATAGAAAACAAGTATATAATATAAATAAATTTGAATAAAAATAAAAGGATGAATCGCCGACACGGTCCTTTTCACGCGTACACTGTGGTTTTGAGTTCGCTATCATCATAATCATCGTTATTACCTATATATTATGTTATTAGGGTTGCTTTTAACGATTACATACGTTATTTTCCTTTTGAAATGTTGCGCACGGCGGCGCTCGCGATATTTTATAAGAGACCGGCTCGGCGGTACATAATAGTGTATAATGTAATATAATAATAATATATGTAATAGTAATAATAATACGGTGTAAAAAAAATTCCCCCCCGACACGGTTACTGCCGCTAAAGCCGACACTGCAGCATCAGCAGCCGACCATTACCGGTCCATTTACGAGATATTACACGATAGTAGTTGTAAGTAGTGGCGGCAACGAAACACTACACGCTGTGCTCCTATTAAACGAATCAAATGACAACAACAACAACAACAACAACAACAGCAACTACAACGTTACACGCGTTTACGTCTCAATTAAACCCATCCTGGTCGTCAACAAAAATATAATAGTAATACGCTGCCCCCGCCCCACGGGTTTGATATTATATTATACACACCGCATGAACATATAACATTATATTCTGTAACACGCGTAATATATAATGATAATAATAACATCGCGATCCGGTGTTTTGTTGCTAATCGTCTGGTTTTTATTTTCGGTAATTGAGATTTGAGCTTTACCTATGCCCACGCAGCCGCGTGGACCGTGAAAGACCGGACCCGAGAGATCATTATAGATCGGCGCGCGCGGTAACCACCGCCGTCTAATATAATACCTAACAACGATAATAATGATGGAGGTGTATTATATAGTAGTAGTGCTCTTCTCGTGTATTTTGGACAGACGACGGCGATGACGACGACGACGACGACGATGGTCTTCGGCGGTGGTGTTCATTACAACGACGAGAACATAATACTCGCCGAGGAAGTCCCGCCGATGACTACTACTATTACGACTATAATGTATAATAATAATAATAATATAACAAAATGATTAATACAGCGGCGGCAGTTCATTAGGATTAAGGTAGCGGATCAATTTGTGTGCGCAAACGGTATCCGTGTGTACACAACGACGACCGCGTGTGTAAACGGCTCTTCGTATATTAATAATATTATTATCTCCTCCGGTTGTTATTATTATTATTATTAATATTATAACTCGAACGGCGGTGGTGTATATTATACAGGCAGTGCGCATTACACGTGGTTTAATTTTTTATCCCATTACACACTGTACAATAATATTATTATACGGACTATAGCAGGGAGGGCTTTTCTTTTGTTTCTTCGCTTATTCTCTCCAGGATTCCCGAACAAAAGGACACGCGCGTGTCCTTATTATGATATTATATACCTAATATTATTATACACATTTTGTTTTTCGCGCTCTTAAAAAATAAATATATATTATTTACGATGTTATTATAACAATACGAGTGTATACATATAATATATGTATATTATATCACATATACCTATGTAATAAGTAAATAAGACTTTTTAATTCTTTTTTCTAATGCGCATGTGTTTTTGCAGATCTCGATGGTTTTTTTTTTGGTAAATATAATATATATTTTGATATATTCTAACCCAAGAGTATTTTTTATATGTTTCAAATCAATACAAAATTAAATTGAATCACGTTTTTACGATTAAATAAAATTGAAACAAACATTTATAGCTAAAAAACCAGAGGGGAATACACTTTCTTTGTTCTACATTTTAATAGTTAAAATGTATGTCTTATATTTAACTTTTCCATTCATCAATTTTTATCTCCTGTATAGGTATAGTTACTACAAAGTGATGAAAATGAATCGCGATAGTTTTGGATTTTTTTTACACACATTGTATATTTTATGATGAATCACGGTCGTATATGGCAACTGGCAAGCGAGATTGTTTCCTCCGAGAACCATGTCTTAAAGCCTTCATCGTTAATGTCATCAGCAATCACCTCTGTTTTATTTATTTTTTCAGTTTTATTTCGTAGTTCTGACACGTGAATAAAAAATAAAATATACGAATGCAACAGTGTTTTTAATGAATATCCGGTCCTCACATGTAAGGTTTCCTCATCTCATATTTTGTACAATATATATTATAATGGATATATACCTATGTACGAAATATTGCCATAATTTTCGGTGACTAGTGTAGCAGGTACTTTAGTTTTCTTACGGTCAAGTATCTACTTATAATATGCTACCACATACGCTTTAAAAATAAAATAAAAAAAACAATAATAATAATTATATTACGCTAAATTAAATGGATTTTTTTTTAATGTATGTAGGTACTTAAACATAAACAACTCTGTGTAATTTTACGATTCGGTCAACCGTCATCAACACAGTATAATAGGTATAATGCATTTACCTGATGCGTAAAAATAAATTCACAATTAATTTTCAATTAATTTCTCATCAAAAAAATTCTATCTAATTTATAAAACAATGTGTTTTAAGATAGCACAATATTCTAACCACGTAGCACGTTACACTGTATTTCCCGGCAATATTGTCTATTTAGTCATATTACAGATATCAAAAGAAGGGGATTTCTAGATGGTTTTGTGTAACAATAATATGATGGCAGACATATTACACGGATACACCCAATGAATTCGTATATTATTATTTATTACGCGCAGGTGGAAACCTTGTTTAAATTGCTTGAAAAACGTCTAACGTTGATATTATAATATACACATAGCCGCCAATGAAATCCGGAAGGGTGAATAAGGAGGTTTGGGTTGGAACGGTGGAAAACATAAAATATAAAACTCGAGACCGGGGCAAAAACCTAACCAGGAACTTGTAGATAACCGGACCAAGTGGGCTGTAGTCATTGGACAGGGGTGTGTGTGTGTGTGTGTGGGAGGGGGTCTCGATTGTTTTCCCTCGCGGTGAAGGAGTACGAGCCGCGATTACTAATAATAATAATACGCAATTGTACACACATACATATATAATATATATATATTATATAGTCATAATCGGATCTGGGTAGACAATAGGTAATCATAATCATTAGCCGACCATGAAGATTTCGTTGGTCGACTTCGAAACCAGTGTTTATCCCGCGCCCTAAGTAGTTAATAACACAGGCCGATGTGTCCAAAAACAAAATAAAGGACGGGAGGAGGCCACAAAGGAAAACGCGGACGTCGGCGTCTACGTATAGAGGGAGTAGAAGGATGATGGACTCCCCAATTAAATTTGCATACAATGTGTATGTGTGTTTCCCTTATGGTGTTGTTCTCCCGTAGATAATGCGATAATATTATTTTGTTATACGAAATTCGTGTGTGTGTGTCTGTGTGTGCGCGAGCGCGCGCGCGCATGTATATACGGTGCAAAGTTAATTACACGCCGGCAAACGTGTACACACACATAGCAAGTATCACGTTTACATAATATATAATATAGTTTGTGCGTGCAAGAGGTACGGGCCGGCATACCACCCGATTGTTGTGTTGTCGAAAGCAATATATTATTTATATATATATATGTATATTACGACATCACGTGTAGGTCTGTATACACACACGACGGACGACGATAATCACTAAGCTATATTATTATTATCGTACCACGTGGTGGGATCCGTTCGACCGCTATAATAATTATTGTTACCGATCAGCCGACGACCGGCGATGGCGTACGGCGAAAGGTATGGCAAATATTTTTTTGTCAAATACAAAACCGCCGGGATGACGCGTGTCGGTATTACAATAATAATATGACGTCGCGCTCTTGAGTGCCCACTAATGGGAGGTTGAATTAGATCATTATTTTCCATACACCTATATGCACATAATGATACGACGTACCCATCACTTATTTGATATTAAACAACGCGTGTAGCCACAACATGTATTATAATCGCATTAATTGATTACCAAGTGTAGGTATAGGTATGTTATGTATACTTTTGACGATCTCTCTCATCTCATTATTTTCACAATTATTCCACATCGATCTATTCAAACGGCACGTGCGATGTGCATGATATAGTCCCGTTGTGATGGTTTCTCTCGGTAGATTTATGTTCACTTACGACATATAACTGAAAATTCAGAGTCATTGATTATTATCGTTATCATTAGATACTTAGATTTTGCCACTAATATTATTAAATTTGATTTTTGCTGAGAATTTTATTTTACTCATTGAATATGAAAAATATTATATATCTTATATAATACTACTTATATACAAGAGCTTAAATTAAAAATTATTTATCTTTATAATTTTTCTTAAAATCGGTTATAAATTAAATAATTATATATTATGCACATTTACATAGTATACAGTTCTTGCATAGTAAATATAGTTTAATGGTTAATATATTTTATAAAATATATTTATAAAATATAGCACTTATACTTGTTATCTACCAATGGGGGTGTAGGTAATTAACAATATTATTATAATTATAAAAAATGTTTGGACAAAATAAAAAATTAAATAATAAATGTTGGCTATTTTTAGATGATCTAGGGTTACTGCCTACAATAAAATAAACCACGAATTAAAAAGTTAATAAATTTAACTAATTCAACGCCCAAGCTTGCGTTACGTGATTGGACACTATTTATCAAAATACATATACTATACAGTATATACCTACTATATAATATAATATATATTATTATACGATAGAACTTAAAAATATATCGCATGATAATCGTATATAATGAAAACGAGAGCGAGGTATTTAACGGACGCCAAATAAAACCTGTACCTACCTAATTTTTTTTACCAAACAGCAGCGTGCAACGTATAGGTATCTACAATAAAGTTTTTAAACGCAATTCTCGTAAACGTATAGTTTAAAGGACGTAATAATTTAAAGATTCCACAACGATAAAACGAGGATTACCTGTGTATAAATAACGAGAGCAAATCATTTCAGGAATAAAATTGTAAAAGATACGCATGGCCATATAATATCTTCAGAAATAATTTTCGATATCTGATCAAGCGCGCACGCGCGTTACATGCATAAATCGTTTAATAATAAGAACAAGACTTGAAGTAATAAAAAAATTACAAATTAAAAAAAAAAACCGTATAATAATACAACTCGAAGCCTGTGAATGTGGGCGTCCGGATATGAGGATATATAAAGTTATTAAAAGTCCCGAGGATCACAGGCCGGATAAGACACACACACGTACCTATATATATATATATATATGTATACCTGAATATTATATTATAAGTAGTGAAATGTATATAATATACGTATAGACAGTATATACAGTAATAATAATAATATACATGTACCTAATAGTGTATATATATATCGACGCGAAGAAGTCGTCGAGGCGGTATATAACATATTATATATATATATATATATATGCATACACGTATAGAGAATTGGTGAGCTTGCGGAGGCGCTCGCGGTGGTGGTGGTAAGGCTCTGTCAGGTTGTCGGTACCTTTGAGACCACACACCTCTGCCTTCCAATTAGAAGGTGCCGGTCCGGCCACTCCTTTAGGCCGCCGCCGACAACAAACGCGCCGGCAAATCGTACGGATTTTGTTTCGTTCCTATCCCCTATATACGATATTATATATATAATAAAAGTACACCAATATAATATATACCTATAAGTATTAAGTGTATATATATAATATTGTAAGTGTGCACTCTGTCGTCTTATATTATGCTCATTACTCAATGACCACCGCGGCCGTCGTAACTGCATCAGCCTCCAGGCCGATTTGCAGGTACAAAACGAGAGGAGTATATTAAGAGGAGGAAACAGACTAGTTTTTCATTGAGTCTCCCTCTCTCGTTCTGATGTGTGCAGCAGTGCTGTAATATTTAAACAAATTTAAATTTCACATTTACGCACGGGGCAAAATTCCAGTTCCGCGTATGTCTCGGAAAATGATACAGGATTTAAATATCTACATTGTATCAACTATTGTAATAGTATATTATGTATATGAGTCTGCGACCGCCGACCAGTCTCGACACAGTCGAATCATATACAAGAACATTTTTATAATATTTTTATATCATTTAAACATTTTAACCGTTTCTTAACACTATAGTAATGACGTATTGACTATTATGTAACTTGTATTAATTTTAAAATTGTATTGTACACATCATAAATCATTAATCGCTAAAAACTGGTCGAACTTAACGTCTCCTCCTTGTAAGAGAATGAAGAAATAGATTATACTGAGAAGCTTATAAGTATAAATTCGGATGATTTAGTTTGTATGATGAAGGTCCGACAACATTTTAAGTATAAAAGTAGAGTATGGCGAGGTTTAAACTTAATAGTACCGTTTTTCATACTGTATAATATCTAGTTATCTATTTCTATCTAGTATAATACGACTAACGCGGTCATTTTAATGCAGCGACAGTTATAATAGCAGTAGGTTTATATACGACGTGTATAATAGGTCTAGTTGAGGGGACCGGTCGTCTTCGTAATAATTATTATGATTACAATTTATAAATCGGCGTGTAAGTATGAAGAAAAAAACACATAATATTATATATTAAGAATAATACTGAATATTATTATTATTATTATTATACGATGGATAGAATGTGTGGATGATTAGTAATTTGAAATAAAATAATAATATTACTATAATTGACCCTACGAGCATTTCCTTCGACCACCTTGCACTATTTTTTTTTTTAATTCCTATATTTTAATAGGCTATTAATTTTTAACACAGGTAATAATTACTCTCTTATAGGTACCTATATATTATTACGCATCGTCGAGATAGTTATATTGTCCCTCACCCTTCGCCATCTAATTTTTCGACATGCTTTAAACAAATATAATATTAATGAATTTTCACGTATACAATAGGTCGTATACATGAACATTGATAAATTGTAGATACATAGCTATATTGTGATGAAAATTTTAATTGAATTTACACGGAAGTTATTATTATAAATTATAATTTACTTGCAGATTTATGCGGGAATGTGAACATAATAATAATTATTATTATTATTTTCAAAGATGAAAGTTTTTTTTTAGCTCTTGTTTTTAGCCTTGTTAATTCATCTAGATTTCTTGACGTATGGCCAATTAAATTATTTTGGTATCAAACGACGCGACGATTAGAAGAGTAGATAAATAGCGAATTAATCTTATCCTACAAGTATATGTTTGGCGAGAATATCGTTCGAGGTAAAAAATATAACCAACATCCAATAAAATAAAGAGACTTGGAAATATCTGCAGTCCATCTTTTAGACTTTCTCGGTGATACAAAATGCGAATGTTACAGCGTGATAACCGAATCAGAGAACTAAATTTATGTAAAAAAAAACACTGCTAAGCCCGACTTGGTCATAATATGAGTAGAGCACTGGTATAGTGGTAAAACTATTTACTTCGACTATTATTATACATTAAAAAATAAAGCCACAAAACGGGTACACGCGATCACGGAGCAGGAGTCTGTGGCTTCGGCTGTGGGTGTGGCTGCGGCTACTCGTCGACGAGGACGGAAAGACTTCCGCCGCGAGAAAGCAATCTCAGCACTGTGTGTGCGATACACGGTCCCTGCACTGAATGATGATGATAATAATAATAACAGACGAAGAACGATAGCTACAGTATAGTACGTGCGCGCAAGAGACGCGGGAAAACCGGATAACTGGCGTGTGGGAAAAACGCGGCTGACCGACCGCACTATAGCCGACTCGGCCACCGCAATAGCGTATAACAACAACTCGGTAATAATAATAATAATAGCAATAATAACGATAATTTAATGTAATAATATTATTATACTGACAGGCAGCATCCGTTTGGTTCGTGCCCGCGTCTTTTTCCACTATTATTATTACCGGTCGATAATCAAATTCACACGGTGCAGGCAGGTAAGGTACCAGCCATCACTGCAGGTCAACACCGACGACGACGTTATTTCACGTACTATTAACCACCGCACAACTCGAGATGATGATTCTGCGGCGGCTACCGGTCATCCCAGTCTCAATACTTCGTAATAATAATAATATCATCATTCTTCTAAAGCGGGCGCCCTCTTAGAATCCTAAGAACTCTCACACTGACCACAACTCGTACACATACGCGCGCGCGCACACACATACCCATCAGTCGGTTTTCCTACAGTGTACGTATACATAATTTCGTTTGTGTCGGTAAACGCAATCGTTTTGTGTATATTATAATATACATTTATTTCGATTCATATCGAAAATTATATAAAGTATAGTCATCATTGCCGCGCGCGGACGGTCGAAATATCACCAGAAAGACATTATTGAAGATATTTTACGAATAAAAGGTTATTTTACAACATCGCCTCCGTGGTGTTGTATTAGTATTTTTTTTATTTTTTTATTTTATGTTACCAACGCCGTCGCGTGAAACCAATGCGCACGCCGAGGTCAATCGATTCGCAATGACTTCACTGCACCACACCGGCGATCGCGTCGTTTGCCCGTCATATCGCAAACGAAACAAACCTTTGAACGCACAGTGCGTGATTTAACATACTTAAAATTTAAAACCCACTACAGATAACAGATATTTTATATTATACCATCGTTCGAATGGTAATATTTTTACCAAACGGCCACACCCACCTTACAGTAACTAGTGACAATATTTGTTACATATACATATACTGTGTTCAGTGCATACCGTTTCTGGTGCTACTATATAATATTATGTTTGTCATGATAAAAACTAAGTAAAAATGTGACGATACCACATTACGTATTACGATATCGTGTTTGTCCTACCGTAAAGCAGGGAGCTAAGGTATAAGAGCCGAAAACATTTCCGGTTACTGCATTTATGTTTTAAACAGATAACGTATTTTAATTATTTTGACATATTATTTGTTTTACATAAGCATTATATTAATACGATTATAATATGCTGCTATAATTAGAATGTAACTTAAGATTTGATCAAAAATAAAACATCTGAAAACATTATGCCTACTGTTGATTAATATTTTTCCACGTTATAGTTGGATAAATCGAAATAAAAAATTAATGCAAAATGTAACATATTATAATTACACGTTTGATCACTGGTCCATGAAATTTGCAACATATTTAATCAGTTTGCAACATCATAATGTTTCAAAATGTTATGCACGTATCAAAAAATTAGTTATTATTGTAACCTGTATACAAAATCATATAATTAAAACAAAGTACAATTGATTACTTTTTTGTATATCTAAAAATTAAATATTTTTTTTTTACTAATTAGTATTTTTGTATTTTTGTATATTTTATATCATTATTATTTTATACATTGCATTAAGCCTAAATAAAACTCTTTATTTAAAATCGAAAACTCAAAAACGCTTATTCTAAATGTAAAAAGAAAACGTAATAAACGCAATAGGTTCTTTATAATATATGGAGGACGAGTGCCATTATTCGGGTTTGTAAGTCTTTTTTCTGTTCTCTAAATTAACGCGTGGTGGATTCGGATTTTGATTATTTGAAGAACAGCCACAGAATACAAGTTTTAGATTTCAATTGGTTTTCTTTTTATTTACCTCGTCGCATCAGTGGGAATTACGCGGAATGGAACAGTGTTCAACATAATAAACGCCGGTGCTGCCAAACGACATAAATTTCACTGTTGGACCGGTGACGAGGGGTTAAAGTTTGGAGGGATATATAACCATCAGGGCCGTCTAGAAACAGATTTGTTTTTATTACCCCGGTTTGTTGGTAGAGGGAGATGACGACGACGGGATCCGCACACGAGAGGATTTATTAAGCTAAAAATCCAATGACGTCCCCTTCGCCACGCGCGTTACGGTATACGAGAAAACGGTTTATTAAACGTTTGTTTTAACAGAGTCAACCATAGTAATAATAATAATTACCACACAACCCGAGAGCACAGAACATTATGTGCACTAAACGAAAAAAAATAAAACTCGGAAATATACGACTTGTATGCGCCAAAAATATACAAATAGATATCAGATTTAACACAATAAATTGTACTGTGTTCTTATTTTCATTAATTTAATGTTTTTAACACATTTACTTGACAACAAATTTAAAACAATAAAATAATGTAACATAATGTGACTTAACTCCAAATTTACGACTGTTAGTATATATTATTATGTACCTATATTAAAACGCCGACAATATTGAAAATTAACGATAAACGATATTTTTGTGGGTTTAAAAATAAATAATCCGAATTAATGAATATTTATTTATCAATAAAAATATATATTATATAACATTTATTTATAGCCAAATATATTGTTTCTAGATCGTTTTTTTTTTAGTAAGGGCAAGTTCATACAACGCATATTTGTATTATATAAATATATATTGTATAGGTAGGTACTATATGTATACGGTAATATACCGTATGCGATATTAAAACAATATATTTTAAATTATTGAAACCCACCTGACATATTATACTTTTTCTGAATCACCAGACGTATGATGTTCGTAAAATTTAAAATTTAATATTCACGGAATGTACCTATATACAAATTGTACATCGTCTTGCACAAAACATGTTTATCGACAGATTGCAAGTCATCGAATCCAATCGATCATCGAGTATCTATTATAATATATTCTGTAATATATAGATTGACATTCGGAAATAAAAATAAAATTCTGTATTAATTTATATTTGATTTCCGAAAAATGGTAAAATGTTGAACTTTTCATATAAAAATCAATATCTGTGTACCTATTAGTACATTATGAAAAACACTCGGTGAAATTGTGTTCTGCTTTACGACGAGATTGACACGTTATTCGCGTGTCGGTTATAATTTGCTGTCGGCTGCTTAGTGAGGGAAAATCGATATTATACGCTACTGTATAAACAAGGTAGGTATGTATTGTATTATATTATGCTTACAAACATCCCGTGTGCGTTTAGGACCGTTGAAAGTACCCACGTATACTATGCTCATTATTCAAGGCTCAAATTGTCTATAATTTATAAATAATTATTACTACCTGAAAAAACTAGCGGTGCAATACTATCATGCCACGCGTTTTAAGATTTCGTAGGCTTGGTGCTACACATTGTAATAAATAATAATAGCTATGTTATGTTAAAAATACATGCCTTTTATAGTTTTATATAATGTATTTTTATATATTAATATTAAAAAAAAAATTTCTTTTTAATTCGAATAAAAATATATTCGAGTTAAAACATTTAAAACTCACGACATCTGACATGCCTAATTAAAAATAAATAAATAATAATTATTACTATGATGTCTTTTTAATTTTGCCAATTTCTATGGCATATTACAAGATGTTTTTTGCTTGTAAGCTAAGACACTCATTATATCATTCAATTGTTTGTATAAGTATAACAAAAATAAAATGTTACGTTGAATCAGGTAGATAATTTATATTATACTTAAAAAAAAAAAAACTGTTGAAATATAATGTTATCTTTTTTAATTGTATACTTTTTTTTTTTTAATAGAAAATAATTTAGTCTGGCACATTCTAAAAATTAAAATATATCTTTTAGTGTTAGATTGGATTGTTTTTTCATGTAGGAGTATGAAAATTAAAGCAATTTAAAAATTTATAATTTTAAGATTATAAATCGAGTTTTATTTTGTTAAATGTTAGGTATATTACAATAGAACATTTTATAATATTTTAATGTTTTCAGAGTGCTGAGAAAAAACTCATGACATATACTAAATTTTTTTTACTTAATATACAATCAACCTTAGACTTGTATGAATATAATAAAATTCAAATTTTGAGTACGAATTAAAAAAAAAGATTTGGCGCAGAAATAGCCTTGTAGGTATACAACATTATAACACCGTTCCGCTATGCTTTATACTTTGTATTTCTGTTGCCATCATAATATAGCCTCGTGCGATTATGTAATATCATATTATAATGATAACACAGTAGTTAAATTGATATAGTATCATCTTAGTTAAGGTAGTTAGGTACCTAAATATCAACATGTTATATATAAACCATATAAAATGTAGTCATCGTATGGCATTTAAAGACAACGTTAGGGGGCCGTAGAGATGGTAAAAAGACCGCACAACGTATACGTACTATATACCGCTTAGTGGAGGGTGGTCCGCGTATAGGTATAATGTAATAGAAAACGGTGCTAAAGAATAAAATTTGAATCACAAGACCACATAAATTAGGCACGACAAGTAGACTAGGTACATGGAAACCGAAAACGCTGCGCGGCGGGCCGTCAGAGGGTAACTACAACATCTGCTCTATGTCCATCTCGCCGTGTAATATAATTAAATTTCCCGTATTATATTATTGCTGGTTGTTATTATTATTTCTTCCATTCGGCGTTATTAATACGTCATATACAAATAATGTTTTAATTATACACGGGGCTCAGAGTTTAGGCGTTATTTATTGTTGTTATTACATACGGTGGTGCGAAGCGCAACACATATACGAAACACTATAGCATATAATAGGTATATTTTGTATTAACGTTCTAATGACGTCGAAGACTAGTCGGTTATTCTATTGTTCCACGCGCGCTTAAAGAAAACCCACGTTCACGGGTACCTTACTACGGGGTGGTCCGTGAAGGGCGGCCGCGGGACGTCAGAAGGGCGGTTTTATTTCTCACCTAAACAATATTTATGTGTCCGCGTACACTGTGTGTGTGTATGTGTCAGTATATATATGTGTGTGTGTGTGTGTGCGAGCTCTCGATTTTCGAGTATTGTTGCACAGACGATCGATCGATCGTTTGAAGATTTTTGTTTTCCTAGCACCCCTTTTATATTGTAGTGCCTACACATTATACCAATGCTGAATGCTTATTATATACAATATTATAATACACGCATTATTTAGCGCCGGCCAAGTGTTTGAGTGTGATTCGCAGCAAAGCATTCATTTGCAATCTACCGTGAAGAATAACACGAAATTGTGCCCCTCTCGTGGGGTTGTTGAACATTCGTAAGACGCATAAAATTAAACCCAGGAAAACACCCGGTTGCCTACCCCTTTGTTAGGATTTACCCACAATTAGATAATTTAGACAATCAAGTAGCATATATATATATATATATGAATGATGAATCGATTCGCGATCGTGTTTAACGCCGTGGCCATGGATTAATAATTATAAATATTATTATTAATTTTACGGTATATATTATGTATATAGTATATCTATATATAATAATATATATTTCGGTTATTATACGTATTATAATTATTTTATTCGCTTCTTATATATTTTAATGATGTTACCGTTATGTTCTGATACCTACACATAATGGTTGAAGTAGATATATATACACGTGAATTATTTCGAAACGCTAAACCGAACAAAATTATTATTGGTTATATAGTATATATTAGTTTTAAAGACCTCATTAATTTTCGTTCTAATTGTGTTAATTGTCGATGTTTAAAGTAGGTTCCTATATTTCAATTGTGTGTGAGTGTGTTAATGACAAAAATGGAAAATGTACCCATCATCCTCTATATATGTAGAACGTCATATATAATTATTATTTGCAGCTATATAGATTAGAAAAAAAATATAATGATATAATTAATTAATAGTTTTTATCGTATAAGAAGTAGGTATATTAAAAAATTAAAATATTAAATATATAATATCTTTTCCTTTATTATTGGGTTAATCAGTTCAAATAATATTGTTTACCGGGGCTTTTATTTTAATTTTATGAAATTATTAATAATGGTAGAAGTTTAGGTTTATCAATCGGAGTCGTTTAGGTAATTAAATAATTCAATTAACATCAAGAACATCAAAAACTTTAAAGTATAAAAGCTAAACATCAACAATAGTTGTCGGTGGAATTTACAATTTTTATTTATCTATAAGTAAAAAATAATCATTGGTAACGACTAAGGGTAAAATTTATAATTTTAAATGCAACGCTTAAAATCGACTAGGTACCTATAATAAATTGGTGTAATTAACAATTACTCAAGATAAATCTATTATTTGTTGTTGTTTAATATTTGCATGTATGTATTCGCCTTAAAGATATACAATTTAGTTCCAAATCTAGAATTTTATTTAGGGATATGTTCTGACTGATATTCGTTAATTGTTGAGTCCGATAAAACGATGCAACTGAGATCAAAATTTCCTACCGTTTTCTTATTCATATATAATTTATTCAAATAAAGATATTAAATAAGTAGGATGAAATAACTATTTTATACAACTGTATGTAAAAATTGAGTAATACAATAAGTATAGGCTTGCAGTTATTATAAAAAAAAAAATACTGACAATTAAAATAATGACTAGCAAAAGTGTATCTATAGCTTTTATACGTTATTGATGGATATAAAAAATAAATGTCTCGAAATTACTATATACTATATTATAATACTTACACTATTATATAACAACTAATGTAAAATAAGTATTTAAATAAATATATAATTTGTATAATTATTGTCTGGTGTCCATGGTCTTTCGAGGGTGTCAAACACACAGTATATAGTAAATACCATCGAATGATTGCCTAACGGTTGGATGACAAAATGTCCTAGTTTTAAGGTGAGCTAACTTTTTCACACAAAAGAAGGAAATTTGGACATTTTTCACGAGTCGTGTTACTATGTATATACAATATAGGTACATAATATTATATTTTTTTATTTATTTTTAATACCAAGCATCCAAATTAAATGCAGAAATACACAACATTTACGAATTAAGAATTCTAGTGTAGTTGATAATTTTTTTATAGTAAATTTAATAATATGATATACGTCTGTCAAAAACTATTATACGTTGGTTCTGTTATTTTTTTCATCTTTTTTTTTCTATTATTTCAGTCTTTAGATATATAGGTGTCCCGCCGAGTTCCGACTATATGTAACACAGTCGACAATAATATAATTTAGGTACCTAAATATCCTAGCTATAGGCCATAAGCTAAATCGAAATGTGCGACATACCGGTGCATGCCAATTATAATGTTTTGAATGGGAAAAAAATCCTTGAAACGTTACAATAAAAACCCATTAACGCGACAGAGTCAGAGTTCCGTCTAGTGTGCATAATAATTCATATATTATATATAGCTACTGCAGTTATGACAAAATTAACGAGTTGGATATTAAATGATTCAAAACCGGGACGGCGCTTGACAAAATCGATTTTCTATTTTGCTATACAGCAGTAACATAAGACGATAAAATCGATTTATGATTTTGAAACCTTATAGTTAAACTTGTATAGTATATTGCACGGCGCGTAAATAATAAATATACATTTATTTATTGGAATAGTTATGATTCTGGTTATGATATTATTATTATAATACATCGCATCAAATGTGTTTGGTTATCGCGTACCTCAATGATGTAACTAGATTTTTGTAAATTATAATTTCTCGTTCCGGACGATTAAAACAAACGATATAATTTCCACGATATACACCGTTATTGGCGGTTAAACATAAATAATGAATATCGGATTTGTCAACACGTGTGGTCCCTACACCCAATAAATATTGGAAAACCACTTTGTTTTCTAAATTCAAAAACGAAATGAAACGATTTGAAAAATATATTGAACGTTGCACTTACCGGCTCCGGACGGGTCGCCGTGTAGTTGATCGAACGTCTTGCTGGTCATTTGGAACAAGGCGTCCAGCGGTGACGAGTTGTCGTTGTTCTTGCCGGCCGCTTGCTGTTTCCTGGCCGCGGCCGCGGACGACAACGACGGGTTCGATTGGGTGCAACTCGCTATTTCCGGACTGGTGCAACAATCGCTTCCGTCCGTGCTGGACCGGCCGCTGGTGCACGTGGAAGTCTCGTAGTCTGCCGACTTTGGCCGGTGCTGGTGGTGATGCTGATGGTGATGGTGTTGCTGTTGCTGCTGCTGGTGCTGTAGGTGCTGTATGAACAGCGAGTGCGGGAACAGGGCACCGACGACGGGCTGTCTGTGAGCAGGCGGCGGAGGAGGCGGCGGCGGCGCGAACGAGCTGCAAGGTGGCTGGTACTCCTCGGCCCACGGTCTCACGATCTTGGCCGCGTCGTCTGCCGCCGTGGCCGACGGCGGTTTGCTGCCCGCCGACGACGGTTCGTGGCTGAGTATGTCGGCGATGCTGAACGATTTGACGCCGGCCACGGGCTGCGCGTCCTCGGCAACGGCCGAAGAGCCGGCGATGGTCCGGCCACCTTGCTGCGTGGCCGTCGTCGTCGTCGTCATCGTCATCATGTCGACGCGACCGGACGACGGACATCCGTCGAGCAGCGGCGGCGGCGGTGGCGACGACAAGGACGGCTGGTGCTGCTGGTGCAGCCTGTGCGCCCGACGCTTGGGCGCGTAGCTCTTGCGGTCGCTTATGCCGTAGCTCACCTTGTCGATCTGCACCGTACCCAACTTCTTCAGCGGTTCGAAGTAATCGGAACCGCCGCCGGACGACGACGTGTCGGACCCATGACCGCCGCCGTCGTCGTGCAACCGGGCGTAGCACTCGGCCGACGCCGGTGGCGACGGCCTGCCGACGCTTATGTCGTCCGTGTCGTCGGCCACCGGGCTCCGGGGCGATCGGCACCTAGCGGCCGCGGCGTAACCGCTCAGGTCGGTGGGGTAACCGCCGTAGTAACAACTCTTGTTGTTGTTGTTGTTGTTGGTGGTGGTGGTGCGCAACAACGCTATGGATTTCATGCTATCCGCGACTGGAGTCATCAACAGCACATGTCCCGAACGCGATCGGCACCGCGAGTCCGTCCGATCTACGGAAAGCGCGAAACTGTAAAGGTACTATAATAGTCACACCCGCCGAATGGATTGACGTACGTATACGGTTATAATAATATGTTAGACACGCAGCGACGAACGACAATAATTAATAATTATATAATATATTAAACGAATCGAAAACACGAAACCGAATTGACGTGGACGTGATTAATTATATTATCTTTAGTGAGAATATTTCTTAGAAAACAAAATAATATGTGTATACGGCGGCGTCGGCGACGGCCGAGCGAGACGTGAACGTGTGTGTAAAACGCGGGCGGTGCGCACTGACGGCGAGTCCACTGAGTATTAATCCGTCAGCGGCGGCGGTCGGTCGTCGTGCTGCGGCGGCGGCACCTCCGTCGTCGTCGTCGTTTGTAGCGCGGGACGTCGTCGGGGGGGAACGGCGGCTCCGGCTGTGGGACGGCGCGCGCCGGGCGGCGGCACCGGTGCCGCGGACCAATCGACGAGCTCCGCGCCGCCCATACGCCCGTCCGCACCGACGAACACTCCGCCGCCTCAACCCTTTAATTACGCCTCCTTTGTCGGCTCGGCGGACGACGGACACACTCACACACACACACAGACGGACGCCGACATCGACACCGTCGGCGGCGGCCCTCTCCTCTTTTAAACACTAAATTATGTTTTCTTCATCGCCACCGCGCTCGTCTGCGTATAATAATAATAATAATAATATGTACATCGCTATATCGCCGCCGCCGCCGCCGCCGCGTTAACCATCACACGATACCAGGCCGATTCATCTCGGACGTAATTTATTAGCGCGACACGGCTATATCGCCCTCCCCTCGACCGCCGCGTTCAACGGCCGTCGGTCCGATCGCTCTGGTCGCAGGTATACCTACACCGTGCGCGGCTATAACTCGCGGCTCGACGCGCTCGCCCGTCGCGAGTTCTCTCTTTTCGTTTATAATAATAATATTCTCCCCGCGCACACGCGGCGGCGGCGTTATAATAATAATACCTAATCATTATTATTATTATTATTATTACACGCGCACGCGCATTCACAACGCGTTTCTGAATAATATTATATAGTGTGTGTGTGTATTGTATAATATATGCATATTATATTATATACTGTAGTTCCAACATTTGTGTGTTCCTATCGTGACGCTAACTGGGTGGCCTAACGAGTATTAGTATTCGTCGTCGACGTCGTCCATGTACGCGCATCGGCCCACCGACAAGACTTGATTTTTATTATTATTTAGGTATACCTATTCCGACGACGACGATGCCAAACGGTTTTCGTATATGTGGTTATACATAATAACAATTTATAGTGTATCTCCGTATTGATACCTCTCGTGTATATACTGGCTAAAACTTGATTTTTCAAGACACGCGAAAAAAAAGTTTAAAAATAAAAAAAAAAACATTAAAAATATAAGTAATTTACTGAAACAAATATTTTTAAGTTAAAGTATAGGTATATATTTAAAAAAATATCTAAATTAATCTTATTTTGACAAATATAATATACCTATACATCAAAAATTCAATATTTTTGGAAATATTGTATAAATTGTCAATGTTTTTCCATATTATTGAGCTATGGATTTTATATAAGTTAATGTTTTTTTTTTTTTTGCAAAGCGTTTAGGCATTAATTATCACAATATTATTATTAAATATTATAAGGTATTATGTATAAACGATTATTATACAGTAGGTAACTGTTGTTTGGTATTGTTCTATTTTTATTATATTATGACTTATGAGATTGTATTATTTTTTTTTTTATTTTTTATTAATTATACGATATGGTCGATATGCTGATAAGTGATATCATGTATGAGATATTATCAAACGTAGGTATATTGAAAAATTATCTAATCTTATTATTTTTTTTTTTAAGGCATCAAAACACAAAAATCGTAAATTTGGTACATACCTAATATAGGGTGTTTTTTTGTGCCTATATATGGATCCACTCAAGTGCTTAATCGTAAGTCATCTGCCATATGGGTTACATATATATAATATATTAGCTCACTCTCGTACCATCACGCCGTAACAGCTATTATACCTACTTAATAATATTATTATATCGATAATAATAACACGATTTTAAACATCTCTGCACTAGAACAGCGTATAGTCACAGCAGCAAGCAGGGCTCATTAGAATTGTAATTTTGTACCTATATACATTCTCTTCTCTTTATAATATTATATTATATTCCGACGTCGCCGTTGTGGTGGCCTACAGCGGTTTTTATTTTACGCTTACCCGCAGCAGCGTATACCTATGTATAGTATATAATATTATTTAATAGGTATAATATAAAAATATAAATATATATTAATTTTAATACGATGATAATCTTGTACTATAATGGGTAGTTTATTATTATTATTATATTATTTTATATTTATGCGGAACAACTACAATATTCTTTGAAGGAAAACTACAAAAATTAAAAAAGCAATTTCTCAAAAAGTGCGAATGTTGTATTTCCGTTTTCTAACGTTTCTTTATAATATTATGTATTATACTACGATGATATTCATTTAGAAGCAAGTACCTACGGCGACAGCCCACTGAGACACCGGGAAAATAATATTATTAGGTATATTATATGTGTATATACTTCAATAAGTAGGTACTTGTAAAAATTATTATTACTGCAGGACGACAACATTAATTCGCATATGGCTCGTCTATATAGGTTCGCTTTTGGCTCTGTATATGTGGGTTGAAAATTCCATTGTTTTATTTGAGGTGAACTATGCTCAGTCTCGAACAGCCTACTTTATTGTTTAATATATAATAATGGTTAATAATTTTAATAAAAGTTAAAAACAAACAGATGTGAAAAATTTAATTCCAAATTCCAAAATATCGTGGTCTTGGGTTATAATATATATGTTCAATAGCTATATGGTGATTGTACCTACTATTATAATATAATTTTGAAAAGAAAATTATGTATAGTTTATATTTACCTGAAAACGGTTCGAAGTCATATTCCGGAAAATACTTTACCTAACTGATTATGTTGTAATTTTTAAAAAACAATATATATTTTTCAAAAATTCAATAATTAGATTTACTTCAAAATACGACCATTTGATAATAAGTGTTTTCAAACTTTAACTAAATAGAAAAACATTTTTATTGATTATCACTTTATCAGTGAACATGTTATTATTAGGGAAAATCATCAATGCAGTATGATATAAAAAAAATATTTTACTAATATTAGACTTATTCGTACGTTGAATAATTTACAAATTACACCCACCTAAAATAATTATATTAGCTTTTTATATATTATACATACTATAATATAGGTAGGTAATAATTTACAGTTTTAATAATTGTGCCATTATGAACTGATTGTATAGAGATTACAGATCGCTACAGTTGCACCTAAAGGTATTGTTATTGTATTATTATAATAAATACACATTACA
The DNA here is from genome assembly GCA_020882235.1 of Schizaphis graminum. Lineage (NCBI taxonomy): Eukaryota > Metazoa > Arthropoda > Insecta > Hemiptera > Aphididae > Schizaphis > Schizaphis graminum. Next base: position 95,417,032 of record CM037032.1, read on the forward strand.
CAGTACAACTTTATTATATGTAATTATTGTGCATAATATTTGTAAAAATAACAAAAGATGTTAATATCTAATCGTTTCCGTGATATATTCGAAGATAAATTATAGAAAATAGTGAACGGGTCGTAACGTAAAAAAACTATTTAATGTTTTAATGTTGGGTTCATTTTTAGTAGTTGTATTTAAAATATAATAATATATATAATATATATATGATAAGATTATATACCGGCTACATTAATTCCAGAGCATCTTACTCAGAACAATGTTTATTTTAAACCATATATTTGTTTTATATCTTCTATTATATTTATTTTGACTTTGATTACTTAATATAGACTCGTGATATTTTTTTTATGTAAATTTTTGTTGCTTTATGACTTATATAATACATAATGTTAAATTCATCATTCACAATATCAAATGTTCAAAACTGCAGTATAAGAATTATTTCAAAAAAATCTTACTGCCCACTGGTCATCTAAAAATTATTTTGTTACGTACAATTATATAATATACAACGATGCGCAACTGAAGGTTGACGGTCCGACAAATACACGCGACTTTCAATTTTCATAATAACACAGAACACAATAATATTATAATACTTGTCCAAAATAATCGTATGGTAAACACTATAGTGCGCCTAGTTGGTGTTTATCTGTGTAAATATCGTGTACCGACTACACTTAACATATACATAGTATATTATATATATATAATATATATAATTTATAGAATAATTTTTACGTAAAATTAATCCAAATAATCAGCAGTTGAAGGGATGTAACTGCAATTGCACCAGTCTCATCGAGATCTAGTGCAGTGCCAAAAACATAATATTTCATTTATAATAAATTGAATAATTACGCACAATTTGCTTTACATTAGTTGTAAACAGTAAACGATTATTACATAGCTGTAGGTATACTTAAAACTGTTTATTTTATAGGAATGCGATGAGGTGCCCACCCTTTCCCAGTTATGATATTTATTCTATAATATTTCGAGTGCTATTATAATATTTTATCGTGGAAATTGAAATAAATCAAAGATTTTATGAAGTATAAAATTGTGCGTATTTTATTGCTCAAATATTTTGAAAAATCTTTCAATTTATTCTTTCTGAATATTCGGACTATCTTTAGCAAGTGTTAGAACGAAACACCAATTCAACTTTCCCAAGAAAAATACCTAAATATATCACCAAATTAATCTATTTATGGGTATTCTTATTTCTTATCTTTATGTCAGCCACCACAAAGAAAACAGTAATTATTGTGGACAAGTCTTCCGGGCTTTGACTGAATATCTATAAAAAATATATAAAATAATATCTACGTTTTTTTTTTTGCTACACTATTATTATAGCTAAAGCCTGTTATTTTTTGCTATGATTGACTCCTTCATTAATCTTGAGATAAATGTTGAAATAATTTATACTTGGCATTAACCAAAATTATTTTTTGATTTTCACATAATTCAAAATATATGATCCAATATGTTTTTCTTAGCAAAAGGATAGATTATTTAAATTTTTTTCTGATCACTAGAGATTTGTAATAAGATTAATTTATAGAGTTCAAAGCGTAGGTACCTTTACATTTTCCCCGACGTTATTTAAAAATAATACATAAAAACAAGAAAACTCGTTTATCATCACAGGCTTCAAACAATAGAATATAAAATATTATGTATAGGTACCTATAATGCCGAACGTATAACTTTAATTTATATTTAACATTGGTATACTATTCTAATGTGCATAAACGTTTCTAATCGAAACTCGATAATGGTAAGTGGTAACTGATAACTAATATAACTTAAGTCCTAAGTTAGTATAAAATTAATATTTATAAAATTATAGGTAGGTATTGTGAATAGCGTTCATACAAAGCATGTGAAAATGTAGTTTAGTAGAGAAATAATTTAACATTTTTACAATTTGCTTGCCATCTGAACACTAATCCGATTCGACTCTATATGCACCATTGTACCCTGATTTAAAAATATAATAAATGTCCTTTTTCGTCCATTTTTAGAGTACAATAAACGATACACAATAATTATTAAGATCCGACCTGCAGGCAATAGGTATTAGTACCTATATTTCGTAATTTCATTTGAAATTTATTCAAAAATTTAAAATAAAATGGTATTATTAATATAAATCCTATAATAAGTATAATATATGGGTATCTAATTTTGTTTTATTTAACTATTCAAGCATTTTTAAGGTGCAGTATATGAAGCTGTTTATTATTTTATTCTTATTAATTATTATATTTATTAAAAACTAATAATAAGTAATGATAATATAGGTATTATGATTTAATAAATTAAATATACAATCGTTTAAATCCTATAATACCTAGGTATAGATACAATAAGTATTAGGTATGTGTGTGTAACTATAACATATTATAATAATATGTAGGTTATAGCTAGGTAGTATATTAATATACTAATATACTATCTAGTATATTTATACTGCATTATACAAAATATATTATGTACTATTATAGTGAAGTCCCTTTATCCTGAAATTTTCATGGTAATGTTACAAGGGTAAATTATGTTTTAGCTTGTATATATAATACGAAGCAATTATAAATTAATGACGGTTATATGGATTAAGGGATATATTTACCGTTAATGGAAGATAATAACATAACTATAACTCAGTTCAATTCATCACGTTTAAATTATTTCGATTACCTATGTATAATTATTATTATATTATATTATATATATATACTTATACACACTATTTTATGCAGCAAACGGTTAGGGTGAATGGGCAACCAAACAACGGAAAAATATTCATGCATCCCCGTAGATATATAATGCAGTTTTTCACCCCTTATGCGCTTAAAATTTATTGCGAGAAGACAGATTTTGTTCCAAAATGAAACAGGAAATTATAAGGCCCACGGGGAACACATTTTGCATCGTTGACGATCCCCTCGGTGCGGCTGCCGCATTAATTGTGGTTATTACCAACCGGAGGGTGTAGCCTATAATACACCTCTATACGTACATATAGTTAATAAGTTATATATAATATAGGTGTATACACATTTTTTTATATTGCTGTTGCGCAGTGTGCACATACCTATGTATTATTTGTTTGTAGGAGGCATGTACTAGAGACTATAGAGTCATGTAATGAATATGACAAGTACCTCCTTTCTGGTATAAATAAAAATTATATATATATATATAATATATAGTAATCATCACGCCATATAATAACGTATTATAATCTACAGAAATTCAAAGTTAAAAATACCGAAATAAGACGATTGCCCAATGACAATGTCCTTTATTATATTTTACTGGCTGCTGGAATCCCACTTTTATAGCCATATTATACACATATAATAAAGACAAATAAAATAGATATAATTATAACATATAATATAAAACGCAGTTATTGCATTAGTGCATGGGCACTTGTAAATTTCATTCAATTTAAGTAATAATCCGCGATTTTAGATAGATACGAATTTATACCATATGAATTTCAATGATAGGTAAGTACATTTTTCAACCTAAAAAATACACTTCACCACTAATGAATTAATAATAAGTTCACCTAATAGGTACCTATATATTATAAAAAAAAAATCCAAATGTGTATGCACAAATATATAAAATAAATTATATATTTAATTAAATTTGACAACTACCAATATACAAATATAGATAGAAAATATTATAGTACCTATTATATATATGCTCTATAAAATCAACAACATCGCACATTTTACATTAATGCATATTATTATTAATATATTATAATCTATAGTCTGTAACGATAGTAATAAATAAGAATCAAACATTTTACCAATAAAAATAATAATCTATAACAGAATTCAATTCAAGGCTCTAGAGGTCTTCTTATTCTATCTGGAAGAGTGTTATTGGATTGGTACAAAAAAATTAGTTTCTAAAAAACAATACCAATATAATCCCATATTAATTATCCAAGTTCCAAATTATAAATGACTAATTCTAAGTAATCTAATAATTATAGTAATTATATATACATACTAATATTAATCTGTAATGTGATAACTATGTGTTGCAGGTTTCTTATATAATATATTTATTAAAAAATAAAATATGAATAGTAATATTTTTTTTCCTTAAGCGGCCCTGAAAGTTTATATACATGTGTAAACTGATCAGCTAAATACAAAACGTTAACGTCAAATTGGACCACCCTGCAGGTCTATGACATTGAACACGTTATGCAATTAATTTTGTCCTTAAGCCGGTAAGAAAATACATAGGTATATGTCATTATAATCAAATTTAGTTTCAACTTGAAATTTAAAAATAAAAATAATTATAATTATAAATCGGTCAAAAAGAATATAAGTGTGATTTACGTTTATTTTACAGACAAAATTATTGTCAACAGTGGTCTTTACATAGAAAAAATAATAATCGGGTTGAATTTCCAATCACCCTGGTGTATTGATCAAGATGGAGGTTGATTTACAGACTTTATTGCAAATAATTTACTAGTATATTATGTATAATACCTTTCACAATGTGTCATTGTATATTGTAAAGTAAACTATACACTGCATATAATAATATGAATTTATGATATTATATTATATTATTCAATCTAATCTATGTTAAATTTTATAAGGTTTCATTATTACTTTGTAGTATTTGTTTTCAAACGAAAACAGTCAATCAAAAATAAAACGATAGACACTTCTGCACAATTATATATATATAGGTGTAGAATATATAACTAATTATTCATACATTGATAAGTATTTCATATTTTTTGTTAATTATACCTATACTTATGTGTAATTGGAGGCGTAACCATCAAACTAATTATTTTCACATTTTTATAACATTAATATAATTATTCAACTTTATATATCCCGCCTACTAAATTATAATAAGGTAGGTATATTAAAAAAATATATTAGATATTTAAACCTACCTATACATAAATGTGCCGACAGTCTTATGTGAAATTATTAATCATCGTGTGCAACTATATTATACATTAAAATAAAAATGAATAATTGTGATAGCAGTAGTAGTACGACCTATATTATGTATTATATGGTAGTATATTATTTTAATTATTAACTATCTATATATATATATATATATATATAAATTATAAAACATTTACCAATGTAGTGTGAAAAATATTTATTTTTTTCAATTGTTTACAACCATTATCGTATATAATAACATATTATATTATATTTATAATAATTGTGGTATTGCATCGTAATAATAACTATATATTATTAGTCTATAGTACGTATTAAAACATTAAAAATATTATGATACCTATACAGGCTATAAAATATTTGTCGTAATAAGTGCTATAAATTTTCACATTACAATCGCAATTTTTATTAAAATTGCATGTTAATTTTTTTATTATTAATAATAAGATACTTACACATTAAACATAGTAATTAACTTAGTTTTGTAATACGTACTCATTATATAATAAAACATACATTTTTATTTTTAAATTAATTTGATTCACTGCAATTTTTATTGAACGAAATATTTTTATAGGTATAGTATAAGAGAACTATATAGTGTTGCATGTTCATTAGGTATAGCCGTATATAGGTATATTATTATATGAATAATACAAACGACAGACTAAGATATATACTGCTAGAATTTCACATTTATACGTATTTCCTAATGTTTTTTTTTAATTTTAAGTAATTTTTTGATTTTGTCTATTTTTTAAGTATATGACGTGTCTACAACTGTCTGCAATTGTGATGTAGCTTCTATTTATATTGGTACCTATACCAAAACTCAAAAGAAAAAAACGAATAAACAGAAGAGGAAACGATGTTGGTGACACTCGGATACAATTAGTTAAAACTTAAAAGATGAACAATATTTTTAGAAAAATGAGAAAAAAGAAGACAAGTATAATAATAATTTATGTGCATGGGAAGCACATGTACTAACGTGACGAATGTTTAATGGGGCGATTTTCATTAGGTAAACCCGAGGCATATTATATTCAATAACTGTTTGCTGTAGGTACGCATCATATATTATTATTATTATCCTCTACTAATTTCTGTTGTTGAAACATCCGTATGGTTAGATTTCATTTTTTTGGTGTTCACGTTTGAATAAATGCATCATTATAATATTGTAATGTAGCAATATAGGTGTAATAATACTTACACCATTATACCATATATAATATATACGATATACTGCATATTACTATTTACTACAAATAGTGCTAAATTTGTAATGTGTACATTATTGTATATTTGTCGTTATTTAAAGAATAAATAGTTATAAGTAAATACTATAAATTTTTTATGATAATAATTGTAGCTATTGGAAAATTGATCAGTTGTGTGTTTGTTTTTTTTTTCTAATTTATACGTTATAAGTAACACCTATATCTACAATAAATAATACTTATTTTATAATAATTCATAAATAAATCACTCACAAATAAAAACAGTAGAAAGATAATATTTATTTTTGAGATAATTACATTTTTCGGTTTTGAATATTATATCATAAGGTTAAATGAAATAAAACGTTTCCATGCAAGTTATGATAAACGTTTCTTCATCGATTTTCGATAATTTACGCCTTTACGGTCAAAATATGTACCTACCTAGTACCTATACTATTATGTAGTATAAAATAAATATAAGATTTCACAAAGTAAGACGTTACTCTCGTCGTTAGTGGCGACTGGCAGTTCGGTTGAATAACGGCTATAATATTATAATCGATGTTCTACAGAGCATGCACTACTAGATTATCTGTAAAACCACACTATATACCATAATATTATAATATTATATTATAAAATAGCCTTCGGTATATTATATTATGTTATATTAATAATAAATTAATAACCATTTAATCGTGCATAAAACCTACGCAGTTTTCGTAATGGCCCATTAAATCGGTTAATCAATTATTTCGCACAAGTACTGCATATATATACGCAATGCCAATGCGTAAGTACCATCAAGCGACATACACCACAACACACACACACACACACACACACACACACACACACACACACACACACACACACACACACAGTACATAGGTATTATATGCTTATAAATTATACTTATAATACACCTGCACATTGATATTGGCGGGCGGAACATAATTTGAAATTTCGGCATAGTTTTAATGTGCCTATTTTTATACTCTATAGTCTATATTATGCATCATTATAATATAGGTATATATGTGTGTGTGTGCTGCGGAAGACCGGTTCCGCGGGTTTTTTTTTTTTATACGTTTTATGCGCGTACCTACCTGTACATATAATAATGTTATATTATCATTATTATATTGTGTACTATTTTATTATACCCACCATATTATAATACGACGGCGACCGACGACGATGACGACGACGGCGACGACGATCTGGTGGCAATTATAATAATAATTACACACGATGATGTAGGTACCTACACGTAACTATCGCGCATAATTACGACGGACGGACGTGATGGTTAATAATGCGCACGCGTACAATTATTAATCGGAAAATGATCAAACGCCGCCGTCCGGTCAAACAGAGTCAATTTGTTTCGTCTCGTATCATAGCCCAACGTCCTTGCTGCACCGCCGTCGACGCGCGGTAATAACATTATAATATTCTATTGACGGATGTACCTGTATAAATATATAGGTAGTATAAGGAACGTTTGAAAATATGTTATGCTACGAAAATGTTAACGATAAATCGAGTAGTACAGAATAATGTCGACAATATTCAATAATATATATGTTACTCGCTGCAATTGCTATAATCATTATACGGTTGCTTGTACGGCATTATATAGACTAGTCTAGCTATTATAAATATTATAGATAATAATAGATTATAATAATAAACGTATACAGTAGTATTATTTCTCGAATTGCGTTTTAAATTGTTAGAATGCATCAATATGCTTAAACCTTAAGTGGACGCCATACCCGCATGTGTTGTCTCTGTCTTATACACGCGTAACATAGTTAAAAACTGTTTTGCGCGGGACAATTTTACTCCCTCAATATTTATATCAAAATTACCAAAATTTCAAATCACATTGAGAAGAACTTTACCTGTGACGTAGCGTTTTAATTTTTTTAATAACATGAATGCAATTAAAGTTATCGGTTTGAGAACTTTAGGTTTTTTTCATTTAATTATTAAAAATTATTGGTTACCACTATCAAAAAAAAAAAAACGCTACGTCATAGGTAAAGTTCTTCTCAATTTGATTTGAAATTTTGGTAATTTTGATATAAATATTGAGGGAGTAAAATTGTCCCGCGCAAAACAGTTTTTAACTATGTAACGCGTGTATAAGACAGAGACAACACATGCGGGTATGGCGTCCTCTTAAACAGTAATATTATATTCTATACCTAGTGAGACAGGTATACGTAATGCATTTTAATGAATTGTAATTACCTATATTGTTTTTGAAAATGTATTGAAACCCTATATTTAATAATTATTATCTATACACGATTAGTGTTTGATTTTAATATTTTTTAAGTTAATTAATTATTTGGCACCAATATAATATAAGAAAAAACTTTCATTTAGAACTAATTTGAGTAGGACGTATTATCAGTATAGGTACGAGTATAATTAATATTATATTAATAAGCTTAGATTAGGTTTTACCAACCTAATGAAAAAATAAACATTTATTTTAGATTTTATTTCAAATGTAAAATTGAAAAATATTCAGTGCACCATAAATCAAAAAGTGTACAAAATAATACATTATTATTAAAAATTTCTAGCTGTGATAATATATGACGTGCAATTTTATGGTTATACAAATAATTATGCACGAATGCAATTTACTTGCATATAAATAGGTAATTTAAGCGATACTAAAAATTAGTTTTTTATAATAATTAATTAATAGTATTTATAATTTGTTTATTTTATCAAGGTACTTTTTAGTTTTTACACATAATTTTATTGGTTCATCAACACATTCAATAATTTAGTAATATTAGACTTCAAAGTAAATGGAAAATTCAAGGCAGGAATATAAATAATTTACCAGTGATCATAGGTAAATAATTATAATATGAAAATTCAAATTAGCTAACATAAACAAAAAAACTATTAAATATACAAATAAACCCTTAAAAAATTACCTTTATCCTGTTCAAGTGCAGTTATTGTTAGCTACACTTACTTATTTTTTACAATAAAAATTATAATATCTGTATAATGTTTTAAGTAGTAATTATTAATTAACACCTAATACGAGTGTAAAAATCAACTTTACTTATTCCTGTACTATTAATTGCAATTTATCAAGAATCACTATTTAAAAAAAGCGGGTAAGTGAGTATCGCTCTGCTGTACATTAGGGGGTGGGGTGGACCTCGGACTAGGGTAGGTTAAATTTGAATGCAATGGTACTATGATAGGTATCATTGTATACGAACAACGATTTTAAACGGAGATGATTTGTCAGTCTAGGATATATTATATTTAAATTTTAAATACTGTCATATATTCTATTTTGAAATAAATTCAAACATTTAAGTAAAAGTCTCAAAATCCTATACGTTTGGTAATTTTTTAAAAATAACAAAAATCGATAATTATTTAGTATTAAAACGTTATTTTAGATTCTGAACGGAGTGATGAATGTATTGATTTTACAATGATGTGATTTTTATTTATTTTTTTTTGTGTCTGACGACAACATTTGGAGCAGTAAAAATGTTTCGATTATTGACTTCAGCCCCTCTTTGAAAAGGAAATTGAATCTCATTGGTACTTTGGGGGGTCAAAAGTTAAAAATTTTCAATATTTTTTAAATGAAAAAACATTTATAAAAAAAAATTTAAAAAAAATTGATCATTTCAAATGCCTATAAATAGCTCAAAAAAAGTCAAAATATTTTTAAAATCAAATCACGTAAAGAAAATGGCAATCTAAATAACTGGTAAAATTTTCAAGTATTTACGACTTATACTATTTGAATAACAACAAATATCAAAAATCGTTTGAGGCTAAACCGTTATTTATCGCGGTTTTGAAAAAATTTAAATTTCAAATACTCCTAAAAAATTTTCATCTTAGTCCGGTAGAGTTTATTTTACAGATATTTGAAGAAAAATGTATGGAGAACTTTGTACCAAATTTTCAAAACTTATTTATAAAAGAAAAAAATTTTACGATTTTTCAACCACAAAATTACTTGCCAATTTTCGCTATTTTGACATATTTCTTATAAATTCGAACTTTAAGCACTTATAAAAAAAAATTGTGACCAACGATTTCGGATTTTTTTTTTTATCACTTTAAGACCAACTTATATTAAATTTTTAAGATTTTCTAGCCGGCCAAAAAATTTTTATCGTTATTTTAAAAAAATTAAAAATTTTAATTGTCTATAAATAGCTCAAAAAAAGATCAACATTTAACAGTGTATAGATAACACCAACATAAACACTTTGTGAAAATTTCAAGTATTTACAGTGATTAGTTTTTGAATTACAACCATATAAAAAAATCGATTTGGTCTTAAACTGGTTTTGCGTAAAAATTCCTGTTTTTCTGTCATTTTTTATTTGTTTTTCTCGATTTTTTTGAAAACTGTTGAAAAATGTTTACTTTTCACCTTTATAATACTCCAAGCAAGGATCAATGATATCCACTTTGCCATCGGAAACCACCCCCAAAGTTTGAAATTGAAGCATTATTTCGACTAGTTATGCTGTAGGTACACAGACACACACACAAAAAAAAAAACACATATCATTATATAAAATCAATACTTTTATCACTCCGTTCAGAATCTAAAATAATATCGTAACAACTGTACTATTAATTAATAATTATAAATAACTTCATCAAAACATGTGATAAGGTACATATTTTACAGTACCCACCTATTTTTCTATTACTTAACATTACATGTGGTCATTTAACTTAAATATGTGATCATATAATTAATATAATTATACTTATACCTTAGTAAGAATAAATATATTATATAAAAGTAAAAACCGTAGACAATTTTTTTTAATCAAAAACATTCAAAGTTATTTGTATAATAGGTATATTTTAAATAGTATATTGAACAAATTATTTTATTATCATAAAATGTAAATATATTAAAATCACAATTTTTTAATATGACACATTTATTATTAACGCGTAATAATTAATGAATAAAATTGTAATCATACAAAATTACTATTTTTATGTAATATTTTACTGATATTGTAGTAATATACAGTGAAACCTTCCTAAATGTCTAATGGACATCTTCCAATAATAGTGCATGGGTTTTTTGGAACGAACAGATTTTGACTACTTTTCAAAAGAAAAACTTCAGATAAGCGGACATATATTTAAATCAATTAATTTAAAAATAATGACAAAACAAAGATAGAAAAAATGCGGTTATCGCTTAGGTTTAACGATCGATAAAATAACTTGTATGTGCCTATGCATTCTTTTTCAAATATTTATTTAAAATTATTATATCATTAAAATATTAAATTATAATTTCACTGTATAGGTATAGTGTATAATATGAATTATTATAATTAGTATTATATAAGTATTGGATATACTATATATATTTTAATAATCATCAATGTCTATATATCTATTTATTTCATTGTATTTTTTCTATAATTCTTTGTTACTACCCATCAACCCACTTGTAAACGATAATATTATATTGACACAGTTTTTCCTTTTTTTTTTTTTAAATTCTTATCTGTAGATAATTTTCATAAATATAATAAAGACGTTAAACGAATTAAGTGATCATTATTTATGAACAAAGTAAGACAAATTAAAATTAAAAATTGTTAAAAAATAAACGATAATAGATATAATAATAGGAATGGAAAACTAGATAAACAAAAAAAAAATACGTCTGCTCGGCGTCTACTACAGTCTATATATATAATATAAGCTATCATAAAAATAGCGTATTAAAAAAGTTGTATTATATTTTGTATTTTTAGTGGTAAAAAATAAAGGATTTTTGCTGCTTTTCAAATATTACTAAACAGGTAAAATATTTTCGTTAAATAATAATGTATGGTTTTATCGATTATACCTAAATCGAAAAACGTAGGTAATTTAAAAAATAATCAATGCAGATCACCACGCTGTACCTACTGAAAACAGATTTGTATATGAATTATAAAAAAATAATACGTGGATGATAACTTTGAACACTTTGGTATAAAATATCTGCAGTTACATAAAGTACTATATAAATTGTAATATGTAGGTTTACGATTTTTTGAATGTAAGTTATTTATACTATAGATATATTTATAGATAGCTATTATTTACAAATATTTAATTTTACATTCTGTTTTTAAATAAAATAATATAATAATAAAATATTAAAATATGTGGGTTGAACCAACGTTTTTATATTCATATTTATCATGCATATAATTATTGCTATCGATTTTTAGGGAATTTTAAATGAAACGCCACAGTAATAAATAACATTATATTATTATAAACACGCAAGTAAACAATATTAGGCAGGTACAATGAACAAATACCAAAATTATACTTTTTATTAACATGAAATGCATATTTGAATAAAATAAAACATTTTTGGTAAATATTGTTTAAATAAAACTTAAGCCACACGACAAGTCTTCTACTCTAATAATTCGTATATACATATTATAATATTCTACATATATAACAGAAAGCTATTTCAACGTTTATTTTTTTGTATTTTATTGTATTCTACTATGATTTGTAGACAAATTAAAATATATGCAGAAAGACGATTATCCATACAATTTATTGTTGTTCTCCATTCATATCCATTTATTAAACCACCTATACAAATCATTGGCTAGTACTGCGGTAATGATATAAATAATTGTCATTGTCGGGATGACATGATTCGAATTATGATATAGAAATCATGAATGGTATTATACAAAAATGTCCGATTGCAAGAGTGTGCATGGTAAAATTTTCCAAAATCTAAAAACTATTGAACGATATAATAAAATAGAAACATCCTGTAACACATTAGTTATCCATGTCAAAAAACACCCTGTGTTCTACTATGAGTGTGAATACCTGTATATATATTTATACCTACTTAATTTGTATTTGATATCAAATAGCTGCAGTTATTACGATAAGATTATCGAGACAATTCTGTTATAACGAAATGAAAGTAAGATTTATGACTTTAAAATTAACTTGATGTAATTATTATTTGAATAATATTTATAATATTGTTGTTAAGAAGACGTGCATTTGTTGTCTTTATTTTACACACGAACAAAATATCAAATTTTCATTCACTGCAGTGCTAAGTGTCGGCAATTTTTCAATACATTAATTTAAAAATGTTTATATTATATAAAAACTAAGAAAACTTATTAAAATGTATATCGTTGACATTCATAAATTTTAATTAGGCAATAATTATCTGGGTTTTTTTTTGGACATTTTTACAATCAATTTTTTTATTTATATTTTATATTCAATAACGAAAAAATTATAAATTATTAACTATTATTTGGACATTTTTACAATAAATTTTTTTATTTATATTTTATATTCAATAACGAATAAAATTATTAATTATTTTTTTAAATATTATATAATCGATGTTGTATAAATACACTTTTCATATCTGACTACCGAAATAATGAAATAATTGCTTATTTTTTTTTAAAAAATATTATTATAATCAATGTTGTAAATATTTTTAACGAGGTCTTTTACTTAGTTTATTTTGGACAATTTTACCCCGGAATTTTTGGTTTTGGACAATTTTACCGTGGACATTTTTGATTTTGGACAATTTTACCCCGGACATTTTTACGGTGGACATTTTTTCCTCGGACATTTTTACCTAGATTCTTCATGAATACCTACTAATTACTATTATAAAATATATTATATATTCAATTCATCACGGTAACTCGAGTGATGATGGAAATGTAGGAAAACCGGCTTGGTATTAATTATTGCGGATTATAATATATAGACTCGACTTAACGAAAGCCAAAGACAAGGTTTTCGTATTCCTGCAAATGATACGTCTTACATATTTTTATAGAGGACACACTCATACGATAATAATATAATATCAGTTACGTCACGCCGAAACGTACCACATGTACAGTATTATAATAATAATATTCTCATTTATGAGCACATACATTATTATACATTATATTTTACAATACCTTTACGTACCACAACAAAAACAACGCACATGATGCGAATTTCATCATTATCATTCTCTTCGTTCTCTTGTATTAACATAATAATATTGAATGGTATAGGTACCTACCATGATATTATAAAGTAAGTATATATTATATATATATATAGTAGGTATAATATTATATATTTATAACAAATACGAGCGCGTACCTATACCTACGCCATAATATATTATATTATATTGGGTACTATTATTACAATCGTCATGGAGGTGGATAACGGGGTGGTGAAGGTGATGGCAATTGTTTGGTAAAAAATTAGAAAAAACTAACCACATAACCGCGTTCCAAGTCGTGCAGATCGCGCACGTTGTGTGTGTGTGTGTGTGTGTGTGTGTGTGTGTGTGTGTGTGTGTGTGTGTGTGTGTGTGTGTGTGTGTGTGTGTGTGTGTGTGTGTGTGTGTGTGTGGTATGATGTGTGGTGTACGGTGTGCGGCGGGCGCTATGGACCCAACGGTGGTCGTGATGGAACACGCTCCTCCTATGGCTGAGTGCCATTGGGTTTCTCTCGGTAACAACCGAACGACCACGCCTGTCTAAATGGGCAAAAAAAAAATGTATACACAATAACAGTATAAAGAACAAATACTTAATTTAAAAAATATCCGCACAAACACACACACACACACAAACACACACACACACACACACACACACACACACATACACACACACACACACACACACATACATACATACATACATACATACATACATACATACATACATACATACGGAATATGCGCGATGACAAGGTATATATTTACCATATACTATATATACGCGTATTATAGTATTATACTGCTGCAGCAATATAGGACATGGGTAGTTATTATAACAAACAATAATGTTACAACACATATACATATACATTATAATAAAAACTCAACCCCTACCCGAACGGTATAGGTATATATGTATATACATTTATGTGGTATATATATAGTTTTATGCGCTCGTAAATAAAAGGGTTATTATTTTATTTAAATACGCGATGACGACGACGACAGGGTGCAGTGTATGCATTGTAATATTGTTTTATTACGTGTGTGCACGCTTGACGTATAATTTATTGCGCATGGACGCAATCTGCCATGTACGCTCACATAAACGATATCGTGTAATTTGTATATATTATTAGGTATTTATTATTGTTGCGTACACACTTGCAGAGTAGATACTGACGTTGTAAGTATATTATTCTGTATAACTGATATACCTTAAGGTGATAATTATCATGTGTACACCTACAAAATGCTGTATAATATTACGTACTTTATATTAGTCTTTTTTTTTCAAAAAATATAACTCGCTATTTTTTTGTCTTTTTTATACGTACACCATATAGTATACCTTCGTATATTACGAATTCATTGAGTATAAAGTAAATACAAAAGAGGAAAACTGCAAATTGCAAGAAGTTAAAATGTGCAGTGCTCTATTGGAAGCTCAGACAACATCACACAGAATCCAATATTTTTCCTCAACGACACAAAACTAAATAAATTATTACAACTCGTGTAATGATATAATATAATTGCAATTCAAATGAAATAACCAATGGTTCTAGCTGTCGAGGCTAAATAATTAAATTAAAAATGATATAAGATGTGACAAAAAATTAAAATATTTTGATTATTCAAACACGTGTTTTTAAGACTGACAATTATTGACGGATAAATATTTATAAAACAATATACCTACATATCAAAATAATATATATTTTATAACTAAAAATAAGCATCATGTGCATTTACTGAATGTACCAGAATAACATCTATGAGACTTTAAAATAAAATGGGTATATTATAATATTACTATAGTTATAAATTATAATAGGCAATAATGATTATTAATTGATTTAAAAATGCTATTAACTATATACTTACATGTATGGGTGGCACACTGACACCTATCTAATACGCATGTCGTATATATTAAAATATAATCGGTTGATAATAATCTTACGTTTGACATAATCTATTCTAATCAATCCATTAATGTAGGTATTAAGGTAGTTATTATAAATATTTTATGATTTTTGCTAATGATTTTGATACCTATAGCACTTATAACACTAAATATTTTGTAAAAAAATATGTTCATATAATTGGTCAACTTGTCAGAAGTGCATTTAAATTTTAAAGTCCAATTATAATTTATTACTTAAAATTTGAAACTATTATAATATTTTATGGATATCATAGACTTTCTAAGTATAGTTTTCAAATTACTAAGGTTATTAATATACAAAGCCGAAATGACTAAATAGTATATTATATTAATTATTGCATAATAGATACACATTATGACTAATAATTATTAAAAATTTGGTCATAGGTATAATAAGATTAATTGGTAAGTGCCAAGCGGGTATATTATACTTATAATGTATTGTGTTTGTATTTATATTTTTTATATTTAAATACAAAATGTAGGTACACTATACCTAAATAGTTATTACAAGTCTATCAGATTTTAACGAATTTACTTATTATACGAGTATACACATAATACAATATAATATCAAACTATACTTAATATGAAAGTGGACCATAAAGAAAATAAATAAATTCAATATTTTTAACATAATATTTAAAATCATCATTATTTATTTATGTTCAGATCACAAAAATTGTTTCCAAACTTATTTATTTGGCAAAATAAAATTAGATTTAGGAGGATAAAACTGGTTTTATACGTACATGCGTAAGTATAATCTAAAATGTTAGATATGAAATGAATATCTCGAAACAAAGTTATGTTTATTAAAAATACGGTTTTATTATTAGATATTATTATATAGAAGGATCTTTATACTTATTTATTGTAAACTCTGCTCGTGGCGAACGTCGTTGGTGGTACATGTGGCCTCCCCTGCTTAAATATATGTTATTGTTGATGATATAAATTATAAACTATTGCTCTGTCGTGTATATTATATACTATCAATATTTTAGAGACGAATGGAATGTAAAATAAATAATGTCTGCACATAATATATCATTATTATACCTACATCTGAATATTATGTTGCCTCAATTATTCACAAACGTATTAAAATTTGCTACCGGTGTTTTTCTGACCATATAATAGTCAAATACCTAGTTTAATACATGTTTAAATAACTCGTATAATAAAATATATGTTTATGTGTTGAATTAATTTTATAAAATATGATTTTTTTCTCAAGTTCCGTGTAAATAAATAACAATAATAAACTCCATTTTTTATGTTGAAAATAATTGAGAATTAAAAAATAGTACATTTCATTTTAATCAGATCATAAAATATAATAATAAACGAAAAAGTCAAAATACTATTTTATTTTTAAACTTTAATTATATCCACTATGTCTAAATATAACGTATTATATCGTATATATAGGTACCTACGCATCAATGGATTAAATTATAATGTATAGTTACTATATAATAGATATAGTTCTAACCGCACCTTTCCGCCATTTAAAGTTACACCCCAAAAGTGTTACCCCGGATATTAAAATTGTGTCTTGTGTGCCCATATACGAGTACATACAATTATATAACGACGGATAGAGCACGTTTGGGGAGGACCGCCATCGTTGATATAGTTATTATTTGTTGACAATAATGACTTTGTGATGGCGCAGTGTAATATAATTTATATATATTGTATATACTATACACATGCATAGCCTATAGATATAAAATATGATATACAAAATACAATAGTTATAACATGATGAGTAAATAGCATGGGAGTTTCTGAAAAAGGAAATTGTATGCATTTATTACCTATAATATTATTACATCGTTCGTATTATAAAATATATACCTATTATAGGCGGGAAAATGTTCATAACAAATATATAATTGCTAAATATAAGTCATAGGTAATATTATATTAATATGTATGTACCTATACTTCAATATATAGTACCTACATGAATAGTCATATGTTGCCCATTGCGTATATAAACACTTTACGGGTAGCACCCATTCGAAGTTTAGGACTAGAGAAAATTGCAGACAATAAGAAATTATTGTGTATCATGTTGGGACCATATTATTAAAGTAATTTTAATGAATATTATAAAATTTTATATTCCTAAGTTACCACACTAGATAGTTAACAGGGTTAATACGCTATATGTACAGCAGAATGCAGATCCATAATATATTATATATTTTATATTTATATCGTAACAAATTGCGTAGAACAATACAATAATTTTACTAGTTCATCGTATTTATCTCGGCGTGAGGAATAAAATTACCGAGTACCTATATTATTACGAGTAAAATAAAGGTAAACATGCCAAATTTGTCTTGTTTATAGATGGTACAATTATATATTTGACATAGTACTATTAGTATATAGGACATAGCTAGGTGTATGTTCATTATAATAGTATATATGTTACCACCAGTGTTAAACACGCGAGTATAAAGGTTGTTTCGTAATTCCATGTATAAAAAAATACTAAATTTTAATGATTACATATTTAACATTCCATTATCGCCTAAATTAGTAGTTTAATTTATTTAGATTACCTATTTAATAACGGCAGATAAACGTATTACATTATGTGAGATTGTGAGAATATTAAGTTTTTCATTCATGCAAAAACTCACTGTGTTAATTAAATTAAAACAAACTAATATAACTATAATTATATACTAAATTTTAAGTACATGTATAAACATCAATTTAAATTGACTTATTTTTTGTAAAAACTGTAATTAAACTAATTTATTTATTTATAATACCAGAGAACTTAAAATATATTTATTTTGTCTCTAATAATGATATAATTGGTTTTATAATGTAATAATGATATATATATTTTTATTTTTTTTTAATTATTGTGTCTGTTATCATATTTCAGCCAGTAAAAATATTTAAATCTACAAGTTACAAGTATGAGTATGATTTTTAATAGAAAAATCAATGTACATAAATTATATACAATATATTAATATAGTACCAAATTATGATTAGGTATACTAGATTATGATAAAATCGATTTTGTTTTTATATTTGTACGATAGATTTAAAAATTAAAAGTCGTAGATAAATGGTACTTTAAAAAATATTTATACTAAAATGTTTTAGAAATTTTTTTAATTTTCAAAATATTTTATTTCATTTTGAGCTATTTATAAAATATAAGAATTTTAAATTTTGTAGTATTTTTAGTTTATTTTTTTATTTAAATATGTGAGTAAAAATTGTTTTTTAAATAAAAAAAATCGAATATTTAATGCAAGTTAGCTTTTAAGTTTTTTTTCACGAAAATCAAATTATTGAAAATATATTCATATATAGTTTGAAATTCGTCATAATTCATCAAAAACACAAAACTTTTAACATTATTTTGTAGATAAAAATTCATAACTTTTTTTATTTTAAAACCTAAGGGGCCAAGGCTAAGATTTGAAAATTATTAATGTAACACTTTTTATTGCCCTTACCACCTAACTTTTTTGGAACTGAAAAGAAATTTAGCATAAATTCTTATTATTTTTTTTTAATTAATTATTGTAGGTATATTTGTTTTAAAATTTTAGAATTTTTTTTTTTTGCTTATAAATTGTCTTTACAACATTTTAAAATGTGCAACATTTTTTTATAAATAGAAATTTGAAATTTTAATTTTAATAAAAATGGATATTTAAACAAAATATCACGATAACTCCTATATAATAATATTAGCTCTTTAGATGTAATTCAAATAAGGATTTAATAAAATACTTGTCATTATCGCGGCTATTTCACTTTTTGGTCCAACTAAAAGATCAATTTGTATTGCATTTTATGTGTGTATAAAAGATTTTAAAATATAAGTTATACATATAATTGATATAATATCATTCAAACAAATAATAATGACCTAACCTTTTACAGTTTTTTTGCATGAGTAGGTATTATATAATAATATTCTACATTAAACATAATGTAGAATATTATTAGAAATATAATAATTCATATTAGTGCATATTATTTTATTTTTATTTTATCATTAAGGTACTTATGTATATTTTTTATAATACGGTTATAAGTATCAGACAATTTAATCAACCATTGATATTTTATCTTGATTATAGACGATGACTAACAATACATGCAATAATTGCGTGCATATTCCTTAATATGGCAGTTAACATCACAATTAAAAACGACAACCATCGATCAAATAATCAATGACAAAAATTATACATTTATATCCTATGTATTATGATTTAATACTTTTCTGTATATATGTATAACATACACTAAACATTGAACGTTTTAGTTCGCCCAATTGGCAATTATTCAAAAAATGAATTGGCTAAAAAGGGAAGTATACGATTTTTGCGGAAAAGGGAATCGACCTTTTTTTTAAAAAAAGTTTTTCAAAAAGTGAATCAGCCAAAAAAAAAGAGGATCCAATTTTAGTCTTAAAGCGTGTCTCTTTAGTCGTAATGTATATTGTTATTTTGTGTTCAGAACTATATTTTCATACTATTTAAACTTCAACTTTTTAGTTTGTATACATTTAAACAATAACCTATTTTTACGTTATATTATACATAGATATTAACTTTAAATTATAATAATTCAAAAACAATAATATTTTTGAATAGTATTGTACCGAGTGTAACAGAACTATTTAACAAATATAACATTTGTAATGGAAATTTGTCAAATAGTCTTGTTACACCTTATGTATAATGTAATGTTTGAAAAAGTTAGTTTAATTTACTAAAATACTAAATACTAATATATTATAATATAAATAAATTATCAAATATCCTCAAACTATTAACTGGTTAATTTTTTCATTCGTTTCGATTTTCATCGTTAAGTCTGTATTTTTATTAAATGTATGATTTATGATAAACTGATATTGGATTCATAGTTTGTTAACGTTTTGGATTTCGTCAAGACGATTTGTTACTGAAAAGAGCCTTGAAAATATAGTCAAATAGCACATTCAAAAAACATATCCACTACTCAGTTCTAATTACGTATGCTGCGGCACGAAATGAAAGTAATTTTTAATAGTTTTTCCTCTTATCCGTGTTTTATATAATAACAATAAAATGTCATTGTGAAAAGTCACGGTAATTAGTCAAGTACGAAATGTCACGTTCGGTTCCACATTAGGTTTCTCGTATAAATAAGTAATAGCTCTGTGATATATAAAGTACGTATATATCTATATAATGTCCAAACCAATATAGCACGACGTTGTAATTTAAATTGCACAAATCGGGCACGGTCAGTGTGAATTTGTACGTCTGAAAATAATTCAAAACGCTATTTTCTTTCTAATTGAATTGTTCCACCTTGTTTTTTCAAAACATTCCAATGAAGAATCACGCCTTTCGAAAACAATATATTATATGTTGTGTAGATAAAAAAAAAATTAATAATTTATCCACGTGCACGCCTGTAGATTGTTGCAAAAATCTCAACTCCTGTTTATTGCGGCCGGAGTAGTTTGAAAAAAAAAATTAATCGATCGTTTCGATTTCATTGTGAAAATAAAAGAGGGTGGTCATTTTGCATTGTACTATATATAAAAGATGAATGAGTGTCGTTAATAATATGATTCGTAACCTGCAGCAGAGTCCTGTAAAACCTATGTAGGTACACGCTACCCCCGCGCGGAGTCCATTAAACGTCGATTCGATCGGATCCGCGTAAAATCGGTTACAATTTTCCTTTTCAACGGTTCCTTTCTCCCCCTTATGATTTTCACGGTGACCTATATGTGCGTGCGCATATACGAGGTAATAACATAGAAATAATAATAAAAAAGCCCATATAATGGTTGCTCTCGTGCCATGGACAATAACGAAATAGTCTATATACCGTACGTATGTATGGCGAATCGTTTGTATTAAAAATAACTTTAACACTAATGTGATTTCGAATTTTTTGGCACGCCAAAGCGTCCCAAAAGAGATTTATATACAATTCAAAAGAATAGTGCGCAGATGGTGTTTATTAAGTCGTCATGCAATTGAGTCTAAAGATATTAAGGTATATAGCGCCTCTAAGACCAATTGATATACGACGATAATGTGTTTTTAACATAAAAGGAATCTTATACAAAACCAAAAGAAATAAAAATATAAATAAATTGTAGTATAGTAATAAAAAATCCATTTTCCGTTAAATTTAAAAAGAAAAACATTAAAATGTATTTTATGAGTTAAACCATGTATTCAAACTCAGTCGGTTAGATTCTATTATATATTTTTAGTAAAAATGTGCATTATAATTTTTAATTTAATTGCGTGATGATTCATAATAATTATTAATAATAAAAATGATAAATATTGTATTCCAGCAGGTATGTATTTATGTTATATGTGGGTTGATTAAAATATATTTTGTATCCTTTAATGTTAGGCTTAAATATTTGATATTAATAGTTTTACAATATATACTATATAGTATACAACACGTAAAATTAAAATAAATAATTTAAAAAACATTCAAATGAGTTTCTATTTATTGTTAAGTACACCATAAGGAAAATTGCAGTATCTTATAGTTTATCGAAAAATTGATAAAGACTGTAAAAGAAAATGTTTACGGTGTTATTTGAGTGTATTTGAAATAAAATAGGACATTTTTGAAACAACAAATTAAGTTAAGTTTAATATTATAAAAATATTTTCAAAATGCTTTTAGATGAAACAAAAACAGAAATATATACTAGTTACTTCTATTTTTTGTATTGATATTTATAATAAACCTCAAGGTACCTATTCCATTTCTAATTAAATGGTTAAAAAAATATGGCCTTAAATAGCAGATAATAAACAATTGATATCCAATTTCCGCTTTAATAACACAGAAACGATTGAGTATAGCGAGTTTAAGCCAAGGCGTATATATAAGGTCATTTATCACCGATTGAAAAATATTATATATATATATATATATATAGATAATAGGTGTACCTACATTAATATTATTATAATGCACGATTCTTGCATTTAGTTTTTAGGACATTTTATAAAAATATGACGAAAAACAATAAATACTTTTTATGGCTATACTATATTGTATTTGTATCATATAATTTGAAGGTAGTCAATTACTAAATAATTTTCAAAAAGTAAAATATTATATATTTTATGCACGATGCATATTATTATACGACTATAATATCTATATGATAAAAATGTAATAATAAGCATATAAAAAAACATAAGTAGCTGTTTGTAGTCAACGTTATCTAATATCTGAAAATTGGGTTAGGGTATGATACATTGCTGTGGGTCATCAAGAAACAAAATAAGTGTCATGTGGCTCGACATAATTATATGTTATTATTTGTGAAAATAATAATTTGTATTCTTCAATCTACCGTATACTTTAAAACAATTAAAACTACACACTTTGGTAATTATTATTGAGTTTTGAGTATCTATAATTTATAAACAGTGAAGAATATAATGACTATTAATAAGTACTTATTTTTATTGCTTTGCTACGTTTGCGTCTAAAAAGGTGTTTTTAATACTTATATTAATCAATTTTTTTTTTATTTCTTGAAAATTAATAAAATAAAAATATCGTTTAAAATTTTAAATAGATACCTACTACAATTTACTTTCAAAAAATGTAGTTTTTTTATGAAAAAAAAGGTTTCTTAAAAATAATTGTACGGTAGAAGTTTATTAACTATAATATTTAAATTTAGAAATTATATTGTATTAATAATTTCCTTGCAATTATTATAGAATTAAATGTTTTATACAGACAATTCCAACGTATAGAATAAAAAAGATAACAAAATATCACTTCGTGGTCTACTAGAACTATATTATAATATTAATGTAATAGTAATAATAATGACAATAACAAAACACACCAGTAATTGAATGATTTTATTAAGATGTAGGTAAGCTATATTATGATTATATTATGAAGCATAATTGATGCCGCATAATATCACGACAGTGTAATATTATTATTAGCCGTATGTCCGTGTATATCGTCTCTATATTACAAATAATAATATCATAGATAATAATATGGATACACATTATTATAACCTCATAAAATATGAAACGCGAAAAAAATACATCACATTGTTGCGAAAGAAGCTCAGCGAAAAAGAACGGCGGCGTGTTATAATAACGAAAACTAAAGTATTTTAGCCCTCGACTATATTGTAGTAGGTATCCGATGTTACAGATGAAGGGGGCAATAATGCATTGTGTTCGGTGTATATTAACTTTGCATTAAATGGCGGCTGCGGTGCGGCCAGAAACGGCAGCCAGCGAGGCAGCAGCGACTATATTATTATTATATACAACAGTGGAGCAGATGTGTACCAATTCGGCAAGGTCTCTTTTAATCCGACTCGAAATTGAATTGTCACCTAATTTGGGGTGACGGTTTTATTGAGTAGGTACGAGTCGTTAATATAATATACACAGTAAATCTGTACCAGTGCAGTGTGTGTGCACATGCTGAGTGACGGCGGCCGACCGCGCGTGATGACTGTGCGCATTCGTCGGCGGTGATGATGATGTTGTGTTCGATATAATATATACACCTACTATATAGGTATATTACATTAAAACGTGTGTGTGTGAATGTAATATAATATAAAATATATACATATATAAGTATAAATAATATTCCGTCCTTATACATTGATACCGCTTTTATTGGGCCAATTTGTTACGATTTGGATTTTTTTCAAAAGACCCTTCGAACAGCGCCCATTGTGTACGACAATCGTCACCCGCCGACGACGATCGTGTTTTCGACTTCATAAAAATACGCTACCAATCCTTTTGAAAACACATTGCGAAAAACGCCTTAGCCCTGGGTGGCCACGACGCCACCAGTGGGTCTCACGTTGATCGTATATATAAACATCTAACAACATAATAATATAATCGAACCTTTTAAATGACCGTAAATCATATGTATGGCGTTAATCGAGATTCACGTCGATAATTTATGGATCTAAATAAAATTGTATATTAATAAACATTATCTACTCGTACACCGAGTATTCAGGTGTATTTATTTGGTACAAAAACAATTGATGATTTACTAAACATGCTATAATTATTATTTATTACTGATTTTTGAGAATAGATATTTCTGATTAAACGTATTTACAATACTTTAAAATAAGTGTTTATTAAGTATCTACCAAGCAAAAAACTCCTTGAAAATGATTTATTATTACTAATTGTTAAACGGGACTACGCCACACTAGCAAGACGTGTTGTTTTCGCGTATAATAGTAAATTTGCGTTAAATATAACCAATTTTGTGTTGTTATTATTAACATTAGATTAGATTGACCTATTCTAAAATGTTATGATAAGAATATTATCTAGAGCGTATCGTTGATTTTAGTGATGTTTACATTTTTAGTAACTTTTGAGCCTTTTAAAATAGTTTTATTTTGTATTTTATTTTACTGACATCAAAATTATAGTATCAATGCAAGTTTACGAAATAGCAAAATATCGTACGTTATATACTTAGTTTTCAGTTGTATCATAGGTTAAATTATTCTAATATAAAGTTAACAATACAAAATTGGTTATTCTGAACGCAAATTTATAAGACAAAGGCAACCCAAATTGGTGTAGCATCCTATTTTCTATATTTTGTTAAATTTACTTAGTAGAAACCTCAAGTAGTGTGCCTATATCTACGTTAGATAAATTATTGTAAGTTAAAAGCTTAAAAGTAACCAAGGTAAGCTACAACAAAATCAATAAGTTAATATTGTTAAAAGTTATGCTAAAGTTAATATTTATTATTATATAGTTATGAACTTATAACCATACCATAACAATAGTAATAAAATATATGAAAAATATTAAAATACCGTATTCAATAAACGTGAGTATACATTATATATCTAACATTCTATCTGTTCGTGTTAATATAATATATTATAATAATAATATATATATAGGTACCTATACCAGGTTATAAAAATAAGTTGATTCCACAATTACACATTTTATGTAACAATGTACCTATCAACTGAAGCCAGTTTGATTAGATTGATTAGTTTTTTTTTTTATCCAGTTAAAATATGTCATGTCTAGGCTGAAGGTTAAATTGTGTTTTTGAAAAAATTAAGTTTTTTTATTCAAGGATATAGTCTTTGAATTGTAGATATTCTTAACCACTGTTTTACAATAAAACGTGACATGATTTTATATTATAAAAAATAAGATTAATAACAATCATAATATCTAACAAAATTACTGACCACGAAATCGTTAAATTGAGTAGGTAGGTACCTATGTCCTTAACTATAACGTTGTACATCAAACAGAAAATTTAGAAATTTAGAACAACGTATAATGTAACTTTTCAATAATAACCCTAATTTTATATGGGTGTAATAATAGTATTTATTAGTATAATTTATAATTAAATAATTTTTTTTCTTTAGTTGTATTTAATTTAAAAGTTAAATAAGTTTATGAATTACTCTATATGGGAACATTTTTAGTCCGTCTTTATGGACGTAAAGTAATTTAATTTAAGCATTTTCTAGCTAGAAAAAGTATAATAAATAATAGTAAAATTGCGTGATTTGATACACTGATTTGTGAAGTTTTTCTTTAAATTTAAAAATGTATTTATTTCAAACTGTTTTGGGATTTTTACATCAAGCGTAAGTGATGATTTCAGTAATAAGTATATACGGGACGATATATACATTTGAGTATTTGACTTAACTAACAATGCGAAATGAAATTTTTTGTTTGGTGAGTGATATATAATGGTCAACATCGTCACCGAACGCAACAAAATGTCATATGCACACGCTTGTTTAGTGATATAATAATAAATTATTTATGTAAAAAAAAAAAAATAAATATAATATAGGTAGGTACTATAGGTATTAAGAAGGAAAACATGTAGCGCCGTGCAGGTTATGCAACCGGGTGGGCCGATTTGTCTCGCGCGCCGCGGTGGTCCTCACATTGTGCCTAATCATCCACCATTATTATTGTTATTATTCGTATTATTATTGATGTACGCTGCCACATATAATAATACATATAAATATATATAATACCCGTGTGTGTGTGTGTGTGTGGGTACTCACCATCAGCACTATGACTGCTGCCCCATGGTCATCTCCGGGCTCTATGTAATCATAGCCGTCCGCCAGTCGCCTATTCTTCACGCTTCCACGCGTCATGTCTACAAACTAAATTGGTTTATCGACGCTGTTTACTTACAGAAAAAAAAAAAGTAAAAAAGGTAACATAACGTGGTATGTAATACATTAGAGAGGTACCTCTGATATCTGTGTATATATAGTTCATTTATATATGTACATGTAATATGCATATTGGTAGGTATAAACACAGAGAACGTGACAATGACAATATACTAACACTGCAACTAATACAACCGATACAGTTCTTCTACGGGTAATTAATAATTTATTGTATTGTCGTTGTCGTATTTTTGTTAGAACAGATTTGCGTTTTCTACGACTTACAAGGACGACGACGACAAAACATCTACATTATGCCATGACTTACTGATCATTTTCAGAGCAACAACCACACGACCACGGTTGTATATTTAAGGAGTTACGTTTTGCAATTTATATACACAGTTTTCAACACACAAAAAAGTTAGAACTAATAATTATTGTTTTTAAAAAAAAACGATGAGAATTCAAAATAATTAACAAAAATAATTTTATGTGACCTGTGCTTTTGTGGAATTTAAAAAGAAGATGAGTACTAATAGTTATAAATAAAACATATTATATTTATCTGGATACACCGTTGGACGAGTCTGTTTATTAAACAAGATACAATTTACGTCCATGTCTGATAATTAGAAGTAAATAATGTTTACGGTTAATCTATATGAATACCTGCAGCTATACCAGACTAACATGATGAAAAAGCGAAGTTATCTGATCAAGGACGCTATATCATATCACCGCCATTTTGTCTCTATAGACATTGTCCTGTTCTACCTGCTTATGTTTTTTATAAGAAAATAATTATTAAAACTTATGTCAGTGCTACAAATAAATGAGTAAATGTCCTTCCTATAGTTAATTTTGACGATAAAAACTTGGTAAAAAATAATTGGAAGGACAACATTCTTTAATCGTCAGCCGTTTAATTTTCCTAATTTTTTTTTTGTAATAATGATGCCATTAAACGATTTACATTGTGTTCAAATGATCAATTTAGTAGAAGATCAATTGACTATTGAAGTTAGCATTGACACTAATTACATTGGTTTTAAATCACTTATTTCTATTTATGAAACTATTTTTGTAAGAAATAACACAAAAATAAATTAAGAGACTGGTAAAATATAATATCAGTGATGGTGTAAATAATAATAAACATGACGTAGGTAATGATATTTATAATATTAAATAATATAATTATATATAGTTATAATAACAAATGCGTTAAAAACTATTAACGAATTATAATATAATAATGTGTTACTTTAAGCTATAAATAACGTCAATAACGATACATAATCGACGAAAAAATCAATAATATTATGAGTTTGACGGAAAAATGTACAGCATGTGGATGTTTACAAGCCGAACGAAAAATTATATTTCAATAATAAAAAGAATGGTTCCTGCTTATGTTTTTACTCCACTAAACATTACAGTAGATTTTGAAACACATATAGTTTATTATTTTATCATTGCTTTTATAAGTGAAAAATATACAAGCTTTCAAGTATAAAAAGGTAGTTTTTACATGTCTTTTTTATACAAGATGATTCTTTTATCATAAAACACTCATTATTTCAAAAAGTATTCATGTTTTTGAAAATATTTTTTTACATAGTTTCAAGTTGTTAAAAAAATGTAATCTTAAACATTTTTATTCTCAATTTTTTTAAATTTTTACGTTTTTTAATGACAACATATAGTTTTAATTTTATACTCCAAAGCAGAATAATTTTCTGAGTATTTTGATACATACCTAAATAAAATTTAGAGCGAGTAGTTTATGAGTTAAAGTAGGTATTTAAAATTTAGATGCGTGGAATGGTGGTCCGGGGTTACCCCACAAAATGTTTGTTCACTACTCCGCTTGTACGGCCAATATTATAATAATATGTCAATTTCATTAGACATATGACACTAAAGTATTTTAGAATTTGTTACAAATTATATAATCAAGAAATTATGTTGTGTGAATGTATCATAATATTATATATTAGCTAAATATTACACATTTTGCTGTAGACATTTTTTCAGATAATATTTATACTTTGTATTGATCTGAATTATTTTTGATAGAGCAGATATTCTTAAGATTTTTTAGAAATATTTTTATATACCTATTGTATTTTGGTTATTATATAATATTATAATAATATCTAAGTCATTTAATCAGAATTGTATTAAATACAAATGATATTAATAAAATTCTAAGTAATAATTTATTAATATTTAACAACTATGTATAAGTGAAATCAATTTAATACTATGTAATCAAATATAAGATTAATGTTAATATTATTCGGTATTCCTGCTTTATATTTATCTATCATATTATATACCATATTTTTGAATTAGTTGTAAGACTTTTATATATTTTATTTAATATGACTGTATTATTATTTATTTGGCCATAAAAGGCGTTATCACTTCTTATTGTAAATTTTTTACAATAAATCATTATCATCAACTCTAAAACAACATTGTGAATTAAATGGAAACATTAATCTTATAATAATATTGCACTTATGAATAATTCATAATCATTATGATGTTTAAATAATCGACCCAACAATTTATAAAAATAAAACATTAATGTATATACATTTATTGTAGTAATAATTTTACTGCTTCGCCGCTTCTACAATCGATTGTTTGTGTATTTATATATACCATAATATCACATAATAACCCACAGTATTGAAGTGCAATGCATTATTATTCTTATTATTGGTTGGAACAATTTTAAATCTTTATAATTGTGGTGATTTGTCGATTATGCAGATTATAACCGTGTATTATAATTATTATTATTATTGTTTTAGATAAAAAAAAAAATACACGCGACTTATGATTTAATTTTAATTTTAATACTATAAATTATAATAGAAACTCTCTCTATACATGATTCCAGCTAGTTTGCTGATTTATTGCAGACCTATTTATTTCCTTCTCGTGCGTTTCATTGTTATAAATATGTGAATTTTAAAAGCATTAACATAGCCATAACATATAAATAAAATATGGTTTAGCATAGGTAATATAAAATAAGATTATATATATGTTTTGTGATTCCGACCAATATTATATATTTTGACCTCCTATAGGTATGCGCTTATTTTGACATGATATTTTTTTTTCTTTTCCACAATAATATCACGTAGGTACATAATAACAGGTTCCGTTCGGTGTAAGCTAGTACCGTATACTACTTTCCCTGAATAGCATGTTAAAGCTCAATCGCGCCCTCGCCACAGACCTCAACGTGCGCGGGACAGCAATATCGTGGTGGTGTATAAATTATATATGTGTATACTGTATATATGATTTACGAGTAATATAACTTACAGGTAATACTGCGTACCTACTGTTTGTATTGTAATATTTATATGGTGTAAATGCATGGCCATGTCGGTACCAATCGCAATCGAACGATTTTATTGCCATAACTTTTCAACGACGTATCATTCATAATGTTATTGATGCACGATAAAAACGTTGTTTAAAAGGCTCTTATTGTTATATCGTGTGTGTATTGGTATTGATATATTATATATATATATATTTAATTTTATATTATTGCGTACAATATTATAACGTGTGACAATATACTTGTATATATATATATATATATATATATTGGATATTACGCTTTTTCAGAGAATCGTGTTTGATGGTTGACCTACAAGAACGTTTGTACATATTAACACGCATAATGTCTATATGGGTTTTGAAACGCAAGGAAACCCGTCTTTTGACTTTTAATAATATGTTTAAACACGTACATAAAGCACAATATTATTTCAGAACATCAGTATTGGCTCCATTACGAGACACGAGTATAAAGTCGTTTCACAAACTTTAGATTAAATTGTATTATGAAATTATAATTTTATAACATATATAAGAAGTCGTTTCAGAATTTCGACGGATTGCAATATAAATTACTATTAAGCATTATAGCTTAACATATAATCAGAGCTGTTCGTTTCGCTTGCAAAATATTCTCATATTTAAAAATGATTATCATTTAATCACCTTTAAAATGTGAATAATTATAAACAATTGGTTTTTCACAAATTAAAACAAGTGTACATACTATTACATAATACAGAATAATTAGCAAATTTTATTAAATTTAAAATTATTTAGATGAAGAAATTTGGAAGATAAATTAATATAATTAATATTATTAAGCCACATAATAGTAAATTAACTATATATTTAAATATAATACAATATAATGTAATATACTTTAGTACTGTACCTACTTATAAATTATGATAATATTTAAAAAATTTATAAGGGAGATCGAAATGAAAAAAAATTACCACAAACATAATTTATTTTGCTATTAATAATAATACTGCAATGGCTTAGAATAATTTTTACCGAAAACATTGAATTTGAAAATAACATTATGAACATAAAGTATAATAAAACACGCAAAAATGTTATATCCTCATTAATAATATTTTTAAACTATAATAAAATAAGTAATGAATATCATTATTAATATAACTTAAATGTGAAATTTAATCCAAATTTTAACTTAAATATCTATAGTAAAAATATGCTCATACATTTTTAGATTTTTTGGTTTCAGTATGAAATATTTATGAGGAATTTATCATATAATATTATATTAAATTTTATGTCTTAACTAGGTATAACAATTTTATACTTTATAAATTTTCAACTGAATATGATTTGCAAATTTTCATGATTTTTTGGAATTTTGTCAATACTTGAACTTTAAATACTTATTATAAAATTAAATGCACATATATTTTAAATATTTTTATATATCTGTAAGAAAAACTTATGTAGAATTTTGTATGCTATTTTCAAGTATTTTTATCCAGCAAATAATTATTAAATGATATTAAAAAAAAAAAAAACTAAAAAAATTATTGGAAAATTTCAAATGTCTATTTCGATTCTAGGAGATATTAGAACATATTAACATATTATATCAACATCTACGTATAGTATATAGTTATTTTTAATACATTAATTATAATATTCAAGTCAGCAGTAAATACAATATAGGTACCACTATACATGGTGTATCATAGAGATATGACAATCTTACATTTGAATGTGTCAGATCATTGTGATACACTCTGTATATTGTACCTATTGGTATGAGCATGTAATATAATATATATGCTATATTATAATCCACCTGAGAATTACAGATTAATTCATAGTACACGTACGAATAAAATTATGAAAACAAAAGCTATCGCGTCAAACCCACACACGTTGCTAAATAAGATTATTTCTCGTGAACCCCATAAAATTGATTATTGTATTTTTAATTATCTCCGGTATGAATCTCCGCGTGTTAGGCGGTCGGTAGCTGTCAATAATAATTATAATTATAGTCAAATGAAAATAATGAAAACACGATATGACAGCAAAAAATAAAAAAAAATCGAGAAAAAACAATGTAAGGTAATTAATTCATCATAAGAATAGTCTGGGCAGCAGCATTACCGCCATCACTTCTGCCACGTAGGTAGGTAGATTATAATATTATTATAGTAGAGCGAAGGTCTGATCGATCGCGTCGCAACCTGCTGGCGAATTAAGTCATCATCATCGTGCTTACACACACACAAACGCGTCTTATAGACTGACAGATGTAGATATATAAATTTTGGTCGCTGCCGGGTTAAAAAACTGATTTGATCTCTCGATGCGTGTGGTATTATACTTCTTAATTTGGTCATTACGGACGTCATTATGTTGCGTAATGGCAAATGAAATGATAATGTCGAATTTGATTGTGTTCGCCAAAATGCGAGCCCGGCACATCACAATATGGGGCCCCCGACGTGACATGATGTGTGTGTCTGCAGGACCCTACGGACATACGCAAATAGGCAATGGTAAGAATAATAATAAGAATAACGAACGAACGTTATTCGAAACAAAACAATATACGCATTAATAATTTTTTTAATTGTGTTGTATATAATATGCGTTAATTAATAAAACGTTGATGGCCGCAATCGGGGTACGTGTGTGGTATTTACTGCGATAGTATTACTTTACACTAATTAATATACATATTCACCCAGTGGCGTACACCAAATTTTCACTGGGCGGGGAGTTATACTATGATATTTAAAACATTTTCACGTTTCAATAGTTTTTTCTTATAAATACTTAACTTTTTAACTAAAATTAACCAATTTTTACTTAAAAAGTAATTATAATGTAGCAAGAAATGGATAACTATGTATCTATACATAGGATTATTCACTAAGCATGCTCACTCTCATCCTTTCATTTAATACTGAATCAATTCATATTCTGATTTCTGAAATTTTGAAATATATTTAAAGACTATTATTTTCAAATTTGTGAGAAATTTCGTATTATTTAAGGAGTGTTGTGTGATATTACAATAATATCTTATTTCAAAATAAGATAATTATTTTCTACTATACATTTTTATTTACCGAATATTTGTTTTGAACATTTAGACATATTAACACCAAAATTCAAACGAGTAGTTTTTGAGTTATTAAAATCAGTACCTATACTAATGAATTAAGGAAAATAAGCAATTCATGATAAAGGGTTTGAAAGATAAGGGCGGACTACATTGTGATTTTAAAATTGTAGAAATCAATATTATTTATTTATAATTTATGAAAATGGTTAGATATTAGACCTTTAAAAAAAAATCATTATTATTAAGAACTATTATTCTTAATACAAATATTTCAATAGCTGAGAAACTATACTTACTTGAATTTTGTATTAAGTATAAGTATATCATTCATTAACCACTTAATAATTTACAGCAAAGAAAGAGTGTTCTTATTTGGAAAACTGAACTTTGTATCGCCATAGTTCAATAAATAGTACGAAAATCTCACAAATTTAGAAATATTGTTTTCATATTTATTTAAAAATTTAAAAATCAGAAGTTGGATACGTTTGTTATTAAATGAAAAAATGAAGGTAGTGAGCATGCTTGGAGAATCACTCTGTACATAGTATATTTACACACTCAACCACACTCTAAAAATAGAACTTAAGAGGACGCCATACCCGCATGTGTTGTCTCTGTCTTACTAACGTACATCATAACACATTTTTGTTCAGTAGAATAAATTTTGTGACGTTAGCTTTAATATTAGAGTAAATTTACCTATTATAAAATTTAAAGGTAAGAATATTATCTAAACAATGACATATGCTTTTAATGATATTATCATTTTAAAGTGAGTTAAAGCTATGTAAAATATAACAACTTTAAACTGTTCATAACTCACTTTAAAATGATAATATCATTAAAAGCATATTATGTCATTGTCTAGATAATATTTTTACCTTTAAATTTGATAATAGGTAAATTTACTCTAATATTAAAGCTAACGTCACAAAATTTATTCTACTGAACGAAAATTTGTTATGATGTACGTTAGTAAGACAGAGACAACACATGCGGGTATGGCGTCCTCTTAACATATTTTGGAAACGTAAAATAGTCTTTCTCGAGTGCGAACATGACGTCTAACACTAACCCCAACAACGATAACAACGGCAATAATAGTAATATTAATCATAATGATAAAATAAGCGACACGTATGTTACAAATTACAAATGTATACTCTATACATGTATATGAAACTTAGTGTCGTATATCGTGTATTCGTGTGTGTGTATATGTGTGCAGTAGGTAGTCGTATTACTCGTATTATATTATTATTATTATTATTATATTATGTACTACCACCAGCGAAGGCGGCGTGCTAGGCGTGACCCGCGGCGGTCGTGTTGATTACACCGCGTCCTATAGCGCAGTGTGTGAACACTGGTGCGCGTGCGCAAGTCGTATACTCACGTTTAAACACGTACACGACACGGACACATACACACACTGACACTAATTACACGTGGGCCACACACACGCAAACACGTCGCGCGCGAGCCTTTTGAAAAGTTATTCGCCGACCCTATGCGGAGAGGAAAATATTCGACGCTTGTGTGTTTTTGGTATACATAATCACGCACCGAGTTCCAGCGTAGTACCGAATGATAAATATAATGACTTAATATTATCATGTACTTACAGCACAGGGTACGGTATATTATTACACATTTCTCATGCTGCATTGATATATATTTTAATTTTTTGTGATATTATAAGACCTGCCACAACACATAAAATAGCTTGATATACCTAAATATTAAAATATATGCCCTAAGGCGCATTTTATCGAGATCGTTTACTAGGTATATATACATATAGTAACAATATTATATTATGTTGCATAATAATATTAGCCATTAGGCATGAAAACCGATAGGCCTCTCACTCTGATCGGACAATACGGCAAGCATTTAGGGAAATGGTAAGCTCCTACAAATGCAGTGTAATCTTCTACAAAATATAGTGTTAACTCCTACAAAATATAGTGTTAACTTCTACAAAAGATAGTGTTACCTCCTACAAAAAATGTTATTAACTCCTACAAAAAATTAATACTGCTTGTATTGCTGTAAAAAAATATCAATCTTACAATGAAGTAAAAATTGTTTGAAAAATATAATAAAACAATAGTCAAAATCATTTAAGCTTAAAATAAATATTTTTTTTGAAAAAAATAATTAAAGATTCAATAAAACAATACTAAGTCATAACTCATAATAATATAACATTACATAATATATAACATATTATATTATATAAATACTAAATAACAGCGGATTCAGCCTTATATTATGAATATGTGTGTTACGAATGTATACGAAGTACCGCACTTGTATTGGCAAGTCTGTCTTCGCATAGTGGTCGTAATATATTTTTCTTCTTTACTATTTATTTTTTTTTTTTTTAATAAAAAAATATGTTTTGTTTAAGTCAGCATGTAAATTCTGTTCCTAAATACGTGAATATGTGGGTTATTTTGTAAACGAAAATTGCGATGGGTTTACTATACCAAGCTGCCGTCACATTTATACCGGACGATCATCCATTTATAATGTAAGATATTGATTATCTATTTCAAAAACCATCAACGTTATTGAAAATATTTTTAAACTTTTTTACACGATTTTAAATCATTATAAGAACTGCACATTTTCTAAAAAAATGTTTTTCTTTCTGTTTTGTATTGTTAATTTTTTTAAATTGTATTTTCTCTTCAATGTCAACATGTATTTTTAATTCTTTAATCCAAAGAAAATTATATTTTGGATTTATTAAATTGTGTATATGTGATGTATTAAATTTGAATTTTGGATGAGTAATTTATGAGCTATGAGTACTAATACTAATACTAATAAAAGCTTTATATTCTCATAAGTCATACCTAATAAAATACGTATCCAAAAATTTGGTTTTTATAGATCGAATTTCGAACAATATTTTGCTTTAAAATATGAAATTAAAAATGTCTGTTGCATGTTATCCAAAATAATAATAACTTGAAAAATGAAAATAATAAAATACAGTAAGAATACTAAGAACTATAATTTTTTTTCTTCCAAAAATGTTGTTTTGCAACGACTTAAGATTATGCAAAAGAAATATTTTGAAAAATATTAGCGATTTCTGAAGTAATGGGTGTTACGCCCGGTTACGCGGGTTACGGTTTGTAAAATAACCCTAAATTATCCAAATGGATCACTCCGTATGTTATACATGTTATACGAAAAGAATATAAAACATAAATAGCATATAAAACCACCGGCCGAGCGCAGAGCCGAGATCAATCATCGTCGGGCGAACACAATGCGGAATTATAAGTTATAACATCATCGTTGCAGCTATATTATATTAACACATAGTAATATATATATTATTATTATATGCGTTACACCGCGACCGCGGCCGGTTGATTGAAACGTTATTAAACGCCGCCGCCGAACATACACACACACACACACAATCGCCACGCACGCACACATCGAGTGATGTATTTGTATATGTTATTGTTATTATATACGCTTTTTGTGTTTATTGTTCGAGTGGCCCAGCCGGGCGACCAAAGCACCCCGAAACACGTATAAAAATATAATGGTATTATACCGTTCTAAGTGTAATTTTTTTCTATCTGCGTTATAGCTAGTTACTAGTTACATCTAAAGCGACCGAATATTATATAATATCACACTTACGTTATTTATTATGCGGCCGCCGGAATGGACCGACACGCAAACGCTATAATATCTTGCACGCATACCTATATAATATATTATATTGTATTGTTGACTTCGTTGGTAAGCAGGCGATAGCGTTCCGATCAATATAATATATACTTGATGTTATCGCTATCGAGATCTCATTCGGTATTCAGTGGGTCCATACGGTAAACTGATGTATCACTGTATCAGGATAAGGACATTCAGAGTTTGAGTACCATATAGTCGGAGACGGATGAGAAGTAAGTTTGTCTGAAAAATCCAATATACCCAATGTTTATGTCCTATGCCATATTATAAGATTCGTTCAATTGATTCAACCATGGTATCTTTTCAATTCTTAGGAGTCTGGAGGCGGTATTCAAATATCCGAATACATTGTGAAAGATTGATTTTTCAATACTGTCAATGTGGTCTGCAAATTTAATTTCATGGTTATTAGCTACAGAACATGTATGTGCGGATTTTATTATCGCTAATACTAAGTAATATCAACACTCTTTTGATTGAATCTAAAAGAATTAGATAATATTTATGCAAATTGAATAAAATAAAATGTTTTTTATGTCACAAGAATAAAGCTAATTATAACTTAATATTCCATATCTATATATTTTTTAATACAATGTATTATAAGATCGCTAATTATTATTGAATATGCGGTTTATATAATGCTGCATAGTGAGTATAGCGCCGAATAAAACAGGAAAACACTCAGTCATTCTATTATCAAAGATTACTTCTTATAATATGTAGACTTACAATATTTGTACCACTTCTGTAAAAATGTATTAGCTCACAAGCAATTAATTAACACCACATATTAAATCGAACATAAAATAAAATAATATCGGAAATTCAATATTGACCGTTTTTAAGGAGTTTAATATAGGCAATTTGTTAAATATGTGCGTGCGTGTCGAGTAAACGTATGCATTGTGAGTGATAATTAGTGTGTGTAACTGACGACTGTAGTTCAAAACTAATAGCAAAGGGCTTCCGCACAAGCAAGTATCACAAACGTTATTATTATTATTATTATTTTTTTTTTTTAATCAACTATAAATTTGTTGACAATTGTAACTAATCTAGTTGTTCGATTTAAGAACGCATTTCAATTTGTCATAAAGTGTACTTAGAAATCGATTTTTTATATTTTTAAATTAATTTTATTAGTTCAATATTAATATAGTGTATACAAACTGCAATATATAATTTTGTAAAATGTGTGTTTGCATTACCCAAAAACAAAATATGATAAACACAGAAACTGTTTTTTTTTTTTACTCAAATCGTCGATTTATAAAATTATGCAGACATATTACATAGTGTAATAATATAGAATTGTATTTTAGTTGTTATTTGAAATTATTTTAAGACGTATCATTAGATAAAATTCATATTTAGGTACATAATATTATTTAATAATGAAAAATTAAGTGATATATAGCATTAATGGTATACCTATATTATGTGCTACACTATACATTATAATATACGTTCGTGATATTATTATGCCTACAGCTATTACTTAAATCGAATATTTTGTTTTTATGCAATGCGACGTTTTAAAATCAAGGCCGTAGTATGTGAAATAATAATAATAATTTAAAAAAATGAAAAATATTTGGGTAATACGAAAAACCTAAAACCATTTCGTTTAAATCGTTTAACCACCATCGTTAAGGTGTTTGTTGGTTGATTGTATACACTCTTAGTCATACTAAGCCATTATTGCTTATTAGTTGAGTAACAGGGTGTTATTTACCATACACAAACGCACAATATAATATCGTTGTGATAGCGAGTGGCCATGATTATTTTATAATATGTGACATAGACTTGCAGTGAGTAATATCATCATTACTATATAAAATATAATACAAAGTATTAAAAATAAAATAAGAAAATTATTGTATTAAATAGATTCATTAAAAAAGCTCAACCGTATACGATTATTTCTTATATTACTACACAATATAATATATTATTATTTGTACGGACCTGTGCATAGAACATATTAAATAGGTACGACTATTATTATACGAGTAATAAAATGACTTGATAGAACGAATAATTACCACACAAATCCACCGGGAAAATTCACCATATAGACAATAAATTTGCCGACTTGTCGATCAGTAAGTCATTTTAAAGATATGCCCGACCGTCTGCTTTATTGTGTTATAAAACAGTAATAATAATTTAATGTAAGTATTGCCATTTTAATAGAAGTGCATAAATATCATAGACGGCACGCAGTGCATATTATATAGTACTGCGCACGGGACAGATGAGCACTTATATTAAATAATATAATATGATTCTTTGACAACTTCGTTTCCAAAATGCAAAATAATAACGATAATAATAATAAGTAGTAAACATAAAACTGTCTTTGTAAACAGCTATCGTAATTCGTAATGACACGCCTACTATAGTGTTTCAAGGGCTTTCCGACTACTCGTGCATATATACATATATATAAATTATATGAGAGAGGAATACAATAGAGATAAACAGATACCTATACATAGGTATATTTTGTTGTAATATCATATTGCACTATTGCAATATTACCTATACGTTATGCGTATATAATGTGTGCAGGATTATAAAACCTTGATTTATTTGTGATACGTTATTAAATTATTGTCAAACGTTTAATACATATAATGTATATACTTACTTAATAGATTTAACTCGGTAGGCGTGCGCGTATCAGTAAAATCTGTTTTTGAGTTATATGACAAAGTGTCGTACTTAAACTTTATTATTATTGTTGTGTTCACGACGCGCAAGATAGATGGTTCAATAAATCGCAAGTAGTTAAAAACAAAGTCTATATTAATTTTTATGTACTAAACGTAGGTCTAGCACTCATAATTTTTTTATTATTCACCAATACATTATACTTTAATATTTAATATGTTTTGATTCATTCGTAATATTATTGTCGGAAATCACACGAAGAAAATTATTAACAAAGCCCAGTGTTTTTACAATAATTTATTGTTGGCAAATCTATTTATATTCCATACGCAGATCAACAGACAAATGTATTGTCTATTGATCAATGAATATTGAACAATACATTATGACTGATACTAAAATTGATAAAAAAAAAATTACCATATAGGAGCACCCAAAGAAGTGGTGACTAGTACTTAATCAATATTTTCAGACACTCGTTACTCATTAGTTATATTTATATAGTTATACATTTATAACTATAATATTATTATTATTTATTTATTTTGAATTTTTATGTAAAATAGGTAAGTACATTTATAAATTATAAGACTATACCCTTGAAAATGTATATAAACAGTTGTCATTATACGCTAATTATTTATTTTAAAGTAATCAATATTTCCCAACTGTATAAATTAATCTTAAGTTATGGAGTATAATAAATGGATGGTGTCTCTGTTCACGTTACCTGACGATACCAATGACAAACTTCTAAATACTTATTGTAAAAAAATAATTTTCAGATTGTACTTTTAAAATTAAAAAACAAAAACTTTTTTCTCATATTTATATACCATTAACTAATATAAAGAAATAGACACGTTTTAACACTGAGTGTAGCTTGATTATATTCAGCCGCTAGTTATAAATTGGTATAATGTATATAACATAAATATGTTATTTTTAAAGACTTTCACGAAAACAAATTACACGCATCACCTACACTCAAAAACACACACTGTGTGCAGAAGGCAGAGCACGCGTGTATGTGTTAGTGTGTGTGTGTGTGTGTGTGTGTGTGTGTGTGTATGTGTGTTTGTGTGTCAATTGCTTTTCGTGTAAATTACAAACGCGGCGACGGACGTGTATTTTTTTTTTATTTTTTCTTTATGGACCAGATAAATTGTTATAACTATACGGCAGTTGGCCACCGACGGTGTCCCCGCTGAGTCGAGTGTGCACACCCCTTTCGAGCCGCTCCCGACCGTCCCTAGATCTGCTGCCGCATCGCGCGCGCATTCGTTTTGATTGCTCTCATCGTATATATACCTGACAGCTCTATAACCGTCTAGCGGGGGAGGAAACGAAACGTGTAAATAATACGTATAACAACAACAACAATAATAATATACAAACGCGAGTACATTATTATTATTATTATTCCGACACCGGAAACCTATACAGTACGCGCCCCTGGAGTCCGTATAATTTGATATCTTTATTCGTATATACCCACTCGACTGTGATGCCTACCTGCAGCGTTCGACACGTCATGATTATCGCTTTAATTGTTACTGCCCGTAATAACAATATTATAATAATTTATATTATATTGCACCGCCGAAGTATAATAATAATAATAATAATAATAATAATATATAACATTATATTATGTTTACGGACCCGGGAGTATATAAAGTCGGCGGCGCGGGGGTCCACGTCTGGCGGAGGGTTTTCCCCGCCGCCTTCGCAGAGACGTTCGTGAAGTTGGCCCCCCCTACATGGCCCCACGGACTTCAAACCGGTATCAAAATTTTGCAATTTTTATGCAACTAATTGCATGTCTCGGGAAAAAATTTGCAATCCTTCGTGGGGCCCGTAAAAACCAAAATACTAATGGGGGGGCCAACTTTACGCAGCCCCCCCTACATGGCCCCACGGACTTCAAACCGGTATCAAAATTTTGCAATTTTTATGCAACTAATTGCATGTCTCGGGAAAAAATTTGCAATCCTTCGTGGGGCCCGTAAAAACCAAAATACTTATGGGGGGGCCAACTTCACGTAGCCCCCCCACATGGCCCCACGGACTTCAAACCGGTATCAAAATTTTGCAATTTTTATGCAACTAATTGCATGTCTCGGGAAAAAATTTGCAATCATTCGTGGGGCCCGTAAAAACCAAAATACTTATGGGGGGGCCAACTTCACGTAGCCCCCCCACATGGCCCCACGGACTTCAAACCGGTATCAAAATTTTGCAATTTTTATGCAACTAATTGCATGTCTCGGGAAAAAATTTGCAATCCTTCGTGGGGCCCGTAAAAACCAAAATACTTATGGGGAGGGGCAACTTCATGTAAGCCCTTCGCTCACTTGATGTCATGGTCCCTTAGACTTAGAATTAGAGTGGATTGATCGGTTTCAAAGAAAAATAATATGATTTTTCCATTATATATATATTTTTATATTTACATATTTTGTATTAGGTACTGTGTTTATTTGCAGTGTATTTTTTATGTTTGTCGATTTAAAAAATTTTTTTTTTTATTTAGTATAGAGCTATAAAAAGAAAATTTAAAATACTTTGAATAATCAATTCAAATATATAAAACAATCCTGTTAAAAATACTAGCAATATCATACATTATTTGGTTAAGTTGTGAAAATTTCCAAGTAAATAATATAATAAATTTTCATTAAACTATAAACAATTTTTTTTTAATATTAAAATACATAATGATAAATAATATAATAATATTTTGTGAAAATTTAAAAAAGATCTGATAATTTCTAATAAAATAACCAAAATTAGAATTCAAATTTATTCAAATACTGGAGACATTCATAAATATACCCAATAAATGGTGAAATTTTGATATTTTTTCCGTTGTGCATAAAATATGTACGTTGTATAATATATTTTTTAAATACCTTAAGTAATGTAAAATTTGTTAAACTAAATTATTCAATAAAATGTAGTACCTA
Organism: Schizaphis graminum; assembly: GCA_020882235.1. Taxonomy (NCBI): domain Eukaryota; kingdom Metazoa; phylum Arthropoda; class Insecta; order Hemiptera; family Aphididae; genus Schizaphis; species Schizaphis graminum. The sequence goes on from CM037032.1 coordinate 95,460,392, forward strand.
TATACGTAAAATAATTATTTTAATCAACATTTTCGAAAAGAGTATATTATTCTTAAACAAATTAAATTAATTAAAAAAATAAAATTAAATAATAACAATACAAATTAATTCTTGAACAATACAATTTTTTTTTCGTATTTGTGATATCGAAAGATTAAAAACAACGGTGAACAGTAAATATTCTCCTCTTTATAGTGTGAAATTTGGTTGCTTAGCTTGGATTACGGCTTTAGTGATTCTTTCCCGCGCAAAACAATTTTCGCAAAGTTTTACTTTTTGTAAGACGGATACAACACATGCGGGTGTAGCGTCCCTTTTTTTTTATTTGAAAACAAATGCCTCGGCGACTATAGGGCCATTGGCTACAATATATTACATAATTTTTACACATACTTGTAATAACTAAGGTAATATCAATAATACAATAAATAAATAGGGGCTGTATATAAAATTGATTGTAATACATTATTGGTGGTTATATTATACTTATAATATAATATATTATTTAGATATTTTGTATTAAATTTTTTTATGAAGTTCTGTATCCCTCTAGCGTCCTTTTAAATAGGTCAGTTTCTTGTAGGTGTTGTTATATTTACGAATATTTCTTTAGCATTTGTCACATAGTGTAAAAAGTGCGAAAAAATTGGACTATTTAGCTTATACTTATGAATTGACTAAAAAGTATAAGTATTTAACATTTAAATATTTTTATATTGAAAACCTATTTTGGATTCATTTACATACTTCATACGCGGTTTCTCTGTCCCCCTTAATCTAGACCTTAGTTTTACTTATCAGGTTCCTATTGGCGTATTATTATAAATATTTGTGAGTGTAATACCATATAGCCAAGTTTTCTTATTAAAATATGTATTTATAATAGCTATTTTTAGTATTGTTGTCCTTTTGCGTCGATGGATTTTATGGCTATTATTGGAACCGAAATCATCAATTAATTTAATTCAATATTATCCATGCTATTTTTGTACTATAATCGTATTTTAGTAATATTTATTTTATAAAATGTTTAAAGTATATTAATTATTTAATATTTATGAGTTAAAATTTTGTTATAGATATATGTTTTATGGTGTTGTGGCGTATGGAATGGGTCATTATATTTCATACATCCGTAGAAGTGACGGTACTTGGGAAACACACAATGATCTACAAAAAAAAATCAAAAAATTTTCTTCAACGGGAGATAAAAAGGCGAACCCGCATTGTTTAATATACATTAAGTTTTAAATAAAACATAAAAGTGCATCGGTTAAGATTATTTTTATTTTAAGTTTATTTTTATTTGATTTTGGTTTTATATTATGTACAAAGTACTTATGTATAAAGTATATACACAAGTTTTGTATTTTACAATAGTAAATAAAGAAATATTTCAAACATTAAAAATTATTTTTATTTGAACATAATGTTATGTAGTAGCTTACAACTATAATATACAATAATATTCTTTATATTTTCACCAAATATTATTATATTATTTATCATTATGTATTTTAATATTTAAAAAAAATTTTTATAATTTCATGAAAATGTATTATATTATTTCTTGGAAATTTTCACAACTTATGTATGTATTTTTATTATTTTTAAAAGGATTGTTTTATATATTTGAATTGATTATTATTCAAACTATTTTAGATTTTATATTTATAGCTCTATACTAAATTAACAAAAAAAATTTTTAATCAACAAATATAAGAAATACACTGCAAAACTTCGATGTAAAAAATGAAAAAATGTATTCAGTAAATTTGCTGCAGTTATATATTATAGGTAAAGGTAGGTAAGTACTAATACTTAATAAAAAATATGTAAATATAAAAAAATATATATAATGGAAAAATCATATTATTTTTCTTTGAAACCGATCAATCCACTCTAATTCTAAGTCTAAGGGACCATGACATCAAGTGAGCGAAGGGCTTACATGAAGTTGCCCCTCCCCATAAGTATTTTGGTTTTTACGGGCCCCACGAAGGATTGCAAATTTTTTCCCGAGACATGCAATTAGTTGCATAAAAATTGCAAAATTTTGATACCGGTTTGAAGTCCGTGGGGCCATGTGGGGGGGCTACGTGAAGTTGGCCCCCCCATAAGTATTTTGGTTTTTACGGGCCCCACGAATGATTGCAAATTTTTTCCCGAGACATGCAATTAGTTGCATAAAAATTGCAAAATTTTGATACCGGTTTGAAGTCCGTGGGGCCATGTAGGGGGGGCTGCGTAAAGTTGGCCCCCCCATTAGTATTTTGGTTTTTACGGGCCCCACGAAGGATTGCAAATTTTTTCCCGAGACATGCAATTAGTTGCATAAAAATTGCAAAATTTTGATACCGGTTTGAAGTCCGTGGGGCCATGTAGGGGGGGCTGCGTAAAGTTGGCCCCCCCATTAGTATTTTGGTTTTTACGGGCCCCACGAAGGATTGCAAATTTTTTCCCGAGACATGCAATTAGTTGCATAAAAATTGCAAAATTTTGATACCGGTTTGATGCCCGTGGGGCCATGAGGGGGGGCCAACTTCACGAACGTTTCGCAGAGTCATCAATTAATCATTTCGGTACATCTCCGCGTGTACCGGGCGCGTCATCGCGCGTTTATTTATTTTTGCCACGCGCTCGACGTCATCGTATAATATCGTTCTCTGCTGCAGGCATATGATATGCCTAATATTGCTGCGTGTGGTAATAACGTCTATAGTTTTGCCACTGATCGAACGCATAACTTGCACAGTTATTGAAAAAATAATTTATTCGACGCGAATATAGTTAACTGTATAATATAGGTATAGCTAGTATAGTAAGTCTATAACGGAGTAACGGTGCGCGGTTTGATGGTTGGCGCATATTCTCGACTACACTTTATTTTAATTTCGTGTTGGTGCTGCGGTGGCGTTTGAATACAATGATATTGATCAGCGGATTAAATCGAACATTTTTGGATATTCTTATATGCTTTGTAACGGAATCGAGCTAAGAAGCCCAATCCACTAGTTATGCGGAAATAGCTAATATAATAAATAATATATCTAATATAACATAAAACAACGTATTATTCAAAAGTATGAAATATGAGTTCCGCTAATTTTTATTTACAGAAAGACAAAAAACGTAATAGCTAGCATATATTTCTGATCATAATTCCTATATTAAACGCTTGATTGCAGATAACATTAGAAACTAAGGTTTTTCGATTTTTACTCTCGTCTAGATGACATTTTATAGCAATATATCTGCAGCAATAATATTTATTTTAAATTTAAGACTTATTAAATATTCATTAGGTACACACAAAAATTAATATAAAACGCCCAAAGGGCGGTCTAATGCCATTTAACCCAGCTCTTCCCTTTGATCCGCGCCTGTTTACAATAAGTATACTTGATATACGTATAATCAGATATATTTCTATATTTAACATTATAATGACGCGGTTATTTTCAAATGTATATTACAATATTTTGGTTTGTCACATGTGCGGTAATACGTCTACACACAAGACGACGAATGGAAATTGTTTTCATCCTCAAAGAACCGTACGTGCTCTTAACAATTATTTGCGCTTCTTTGGATTTCTATTCGCATTTACAATTTATTTTTTAAATGCTGTACCGTGTGTCTAATTTGTGCGTTTCAATCTTCGTTGAAACGCGTTATGCTTGTATACGCGTGATACATACGAAGTTTGTGATACTGTAATAATAGACAGCTGGCGGGCGACAGTATTCAAGACATCACCGTCGTTGCAATTTGGGAACCGAGGTTTTTGATGGATTATTGCAGACTGGCACACATAATTGACGGAACCAAACTGCGTTATAATACACCGCACGTTTATAAGCTATTTCGTTTTTGCAAAATATACCTAACATCACAATGCCATCTCGACCTTCAAACGTCCACTGAGATAATATATGTATGATCGCGTGTGCTGTGTAGGGACGATTTCTTTCAATCGATTGAGTAGTATATTATAATTGTTCAATATTTTTGAGGTTCAATAACTTTATGAGATATTTTAAATTCAGAAATGGCTACTATATATTAATATGTCTATATTGTCAGAGATGCTGGGGTTCAATACGTTTCACGGTCATATATACTGCTACATTATGTACTGCCGTAAATTATTACCTTGGACACAAGTGCCGCGAGATTTAGAATCGATTATTATAATATATACCTATATATAATTTAATATTCTCGCGATTTAAATAACTGCCAACAAAAATAATTTATAGACAGAAACAATGACGAATCTTTTTTATATGGACAACAGTGGGTATTATTTGTTATTATTATGTTGTCTATATCCGACAGTTTTGGTCCAACACGTTTTTACGAATTTTGACATTTTGGGGCAGAAAAATTAAAATATTATATATATTATATATATATATATATACATATATATAGTATATGCATACCTACAAGAAAATTACGTACACACACAAATATATAATTCTCGAAATAGCTCGCAAAGCGTTTTGGTTCTAAACGAACCGTTATAATGAGATGCGTGGGGCTATGGTCTCGAGTGTAAAACAGCCGACAGCCACACGTAAAGCAGCCCGTGTGTATTCAGAAAAGGCACACAAGGCCATGTGCCAACTCGTTTTCCTTTATATTTTCTTGTTAGTTTTTGGTTAAACGAGTCCATTAGTAAACGTCAACGGTGCGCACATCAAATGCTTGGGAGAAAGAAACAGGGAACTCGTCAAGCAATTTGAAAAACCGCTGCCGAGTGCCAGTGATAAATTAGATTTTAAATTTTCTTAGCTTCTTGGAACTTTGTCCAAAAAAAAAAAATCGTTATCGTTCATGTCTTTTATAAATCATTATTCTTTTAATTAAAAAGTAAACACATGTTGATTATTACATATAACTACACTGTGACATCTGTATACCTACGCACTGATTTAATTTAAATCGCCGTTATGACTGGGTAATTTAAAACTAGAATGAAAAGCAGACAAAGCTTAACTATATCTTATTATAAGATTATTTTTTTTTTCGACAACAACGAAAATCATATCTTAAAGAATATACCCATGCAGATTGATTCTTTTTTTAAACTATTTAGTATTTTTTGAAAATGAGATAATATTATATTATATTTTACTATATTATAAGTTGGTGTAATAGTATTATGCATATTATTTACTTTAACATGATTTTTATGAAATACATTATTCTATAGGTTTTTTTTATCCTTCTGTAGAATACAGAGTATCATAGGTATATTTCATGCAAATATGTAATACGATGTTTAGTGATTATTTTATAGATGTTAAGTCTTTTTAATTCTGAGTAGAAAATCTTTTATTACATATCCGTTGCAGTAGCCCTATATGGCTATATATTCAAGCATTCACTAATTGACAAATTGTCAGATATTTATAACTACTTTATTATCTTTCCATAAAGTTCAGGAGTAATATCGTACAATATATTATTATATACACGTCCCGTATAATACGTGAAAATATAAAATGTATTATTTAAATTTAAGTTCGTAAATTAATCAAAAATAATGATAATACAATACTATAGCCTATAATATGTTTTACTATAATTTTTCTTACACACTTTTTGAGTGTAGAAAGATGTAATAGCTATAACTATAGTGCACCATTTCATACACTTTAATGCGTTGATATAGCTCAAAATTTTACACATATACATTAGATGTATAGTACTGCTTGCAACGAATCACGTCCTGTCTGACATGTTCTAACTTAAATAGTAAATAGATATATTAATATTATATAATATTGTATTTTTGGTTTTTTATCACTGAACAGACATACCATATACAATAATTAATTAGGTACTACAAAATACGAATAATTAAGGTGGCGAGATTTATTAATACAGATCAGATTATAAACTAATGCATGGTTATAATAATATATTATATATTTATATACTTCGTCAAGTGTAGTGAGAATTGTATACGGTGGATACTGACAAAGCGGTGCGCACAATGCCCGTGCATTTCTCACCATGACCGATTTTCCCACTTGGCCCTTATAACGCGCAGACATATTATTTTATAATATACATTGTACAAACTACCAAATTACAGAAGTTTTTTTCCGGTATAGTTATCTTTAACGATCCGGATATCTAATTAAGTGATTTTAATAGTCAACACATCCTTTGAAGTTATGAATAAATGTACAAGAATAACAAAGACTTAACAACAACTTGGACGGTATCCCGAAATTTAGAATTGCTGAACCGTATACGGTTTTCCGTAGTATCACACGTATACCTATGTATAAGAAATCATAAAAGGTAATGTAATTATAAATATTGTACAGTGCATATTTTATTAACAGTATATATTTTACTATTTCTGCATAACCAATTATTTGTTTTTATAACATAAAATAATAATAATAATGAGGAAAATGCGTGTAGTCACATGTAATATGGACCTAAAACAAAATTATTTTTTATTTTATAACTGTTCCGAAAATGTTAAAGATCAGCCATATCATATAAATTGTACCTTGGAAAACAAGTAGGTATATCTTAATTTTGTAATACTATTGAAAAAAAAAAGAAATAAAAAAAAAAATATAATTGTAAAACCAATACATCGTTCTACTTCTATTATTATACACACATTATATGTGTAAAAAACATATCTTGCCAGTTTCTATTTACTGGTATAAGTACATAATTATTTTATACTACTGAAGCTATTTGTTTACTTAGTTATTCATCTTAAAATTGTATTAAGTACCCGTAACTATTTTATCTATATTTTATTTAATATTGGTTGTACGTATTAATTTAGCAAAATTAGCAGTATAAACAAATATTTGATTAGAGCTTAATAGTGTCAGGGTTGTTCAGAGCAGGGTAAGAGGACATAGGCTATAGGAGCGCAATTTTAAGAGGGGCGTAAATTTCAATACTATATAGTTCTGTAATAATTTTTTCACGTAATATTTGAAAAATGTATATTTATTTTAACATCTTACTACAGTAGAGTTTCGTTCTATTTTTAATGTATAAACATTGTTTATGTTAAGATTGTTGAAGTATAAAATTTTAAATATTGGCAATTCATTATGCGTGGAATATCTTTATCTATACGTATAATTGATATACGTGGTAATATTCTTGTAAAATAGGTAGGCATGTACCTATGTATTTATAGCATAACTGTACCTATACGAAATGTACAAAAAAAAAATGCTTATCAAATGCATATTCACCATTTTGGGGCGGCGGGGGGAGGAAATTCATTGGTTCATTAGGAGCGCCATCAAACCTCATACGATCCTGTATAGTGTGAATAATAATGAAATATACATTAAATAGTATAACATAGTTACTAAACTACTCCACAATTTTGCTAAATCACCAAAAAACCAAGTCGTTAATAATAATTAGTAAATATACTAGGTAAATGATTATTTTTTACAATTTTGAAATTGTATTTTTGTAATAACTATGTATGAAAAAAAATTTATTGGAAGTAAGATACTAACTAGTAGAATTTTCGGGTTTTCTTGTGAAAAATATGTTGAGAGAATAATATGTGTATTTGTCAAAAGCGTATTTCTTACTTCGTTTTATTAATACATAAAGTTACATGTATAATATATATTGAATTTAAATTATGTAAATAATAGTTTGTACTAGTAAATCAGTAACAATGATTATTGTAGGAGATGAAGGACTACAACTAATCATAACCTCCATAATATTAACCAATATCATGAAGGGCTTGAAAAAATATTGGACTGTTTTCATGTATGTTTTGTAACTATAATTTATAGCTAGAATATTGAATACATATTATCATTTTAGTTCCATTTACCAATATTGCTTACAATTTCATAAATGTATTAGTTTTACTATCACGTACATTTGAATAAATAAAATTATGAGTAAATAAAACGAGCATCGTACGACGATAAGGATGTGAAAAGACCTGCGGAAGATAAACACATATTAGTATGTTTTTCAATTTATAATCATGGTCGGCGTAGAAAAAAAAATAAAAAAAAATTATAAAACACATTTTATAATTACACATAATTACATTAGTGCCGCCTAATTAATACGTATAATATAAATGTATGTGTATATATGTATATAGGTACTATATAGTCTGCAGAGTATAATCATAATATTATCGTCTACACCAGTAGTTCCCAAAGCGTGTGCACTGTGCTATCATTACCTGCTCTTGTTTCCGTTCAATATTATCTGGTCCAAAAATAATTCGTAAACCTAAAATACATATTTTATAATTGGTTATAAATATAACCTAACCTAGTAATACGTGCTTATATCTTAAGTCAAAAAATATTTTGTCTGTATTTGGGAAGGGTGCTATGAAAAAACCTTCATTCAAAAAGGTTGTATTTAACGACAATGTTTGGGAATAAACATTGGTATATTATACTCTACACACACGTCGACCATATATTGGCATATTGCCTCCTCTGCCCGGATGTGTTGCCATCTAAATAGCTAGACAGTAACGCTATTCCATCAAAGTTCCAGAAACAGGAATATAATTATTATACCACGTGTGTGTTCGTCTTCACAAAATTTTGAACAGATTATATAATATACATACTGCTTATAATAACATAATATTATTATAGCTGACACTAACAATGAATCTTCACTAGGAACAATGTACGTCTTAGCTCACATTGTATTATTATACATAATATGTGATCTGATGAGGTTGGTCTCTCAATTAGTAATGAGCCTATGGGTCCTTAGCTAAAATTTAAATTGGACCGGAGACTTCTTTTCTTGTATTCTCATAGATGTTTCCAGAATTATGCGCAAGGGTGGGTAGATAAGTTAAAAATCTGTTTAAAGAGGAAAATTTAAAAAAAATGCATTACCCACGTGTCGTCCGAGTCATGAACGAGTGTCCACTGCTCAATCATACGGGCGAATACAAATAGTGACACGTCAATATCGAGTCGCAGGTTAGATTCTCCGACCACCTATTTGATGAGAACCACCTAAATCAGTGTTTTACACATTAGACTAGCAATATAAACATTATAAACAGTATATTATAATCAGCATTTGGGCACGTACTAGGGCCGTTTTAATCATTAAAATAATATCATCTATTGTCAGGCCCGTATTTACAAGAATTTCTGCCAGGGGCAACATACAATTAGCCCCCCCCCCAAGAAAAAACAAATATTTCAATATTTTTCCGCCCCTAAACCTAATTCTAATATTGGCGCTCCTATAGCCCTCCCTTAAATACGGGCCTGTTACAAGTCACAACCGATCGCTCTGTGTGCACTGTATATAAACGCGCGCGCACATCAGTATCGTCGCGATGCGTATCCTACACATCATATACGAAACGGTGTTCGAACTCGTATAGCCGTTCTCGTTTTGTTGTTATAAAATATAATAAATCGTCACCGCTATACGTATTGTGCCGCAGCGTATTTTTTACACGGCCGACCTGACGTGAGTGATGGCGCCGCCAATGTTATAATATTAGTATATTATTATTATGGTACACCGCACGTGTGCTCGCGGCGTGTGTGTTTGAGATACCGCCGCCGCCACCGCCGCGACAGTTTATCCGGCAGCGAGTGATCCGTGTCGGCGCGGCTCCCGTCTCCGCCGCCGACGCTTTCGACAAACGGTCCCGGACGACACATAAATCTGCGCCGGCAGACTCGACGCGGTCGTCGTACTATAATCATTTTTTTCTCCCCGACATGTAAATGTAATAGGTAACACACTCAACAGTGTGATCTGCCGGCAAAATCGCAGTAACAGTCAAAAGATGTCCTTAAATCTAATGAAAAATTTTAATAGAAATTCTTTTTCTTATTTTTTTTCGTTAACGGGTGACATGACTATCATCAACGCCATTCCACTAACAGACACATATTTACTATAATTCAAGAGGCTTTATTTATTTGGCATGTGCCCCACCAGTACTCAGATTCACAAAGTTTTCTCTGGCAGGTGAATAAAAATATTTGCATAGAAGGAGAGAAAACCGAATTTTTTACCACTGATTGGTATATACGAATGGCTGATTCGATTTAAACCCCCCAATTAGATTATGACTGCTACAGGCAAACATCTTTGTTCAAAAAATTTAGCAAGGTAACAAGGTCACGTAATTATCGAGTTGGTGATTTAGTCGTTTTTCGGTAAATTGCTTTCAGTTGATAGATCACACTGTTGACTGCTATACCAATATTATGAGATAGATATATACTATAATAATGTATGAGTATAGGTAGCGTTTTATATACTCGTTTAGTTGTTTTCCAGCTATTAAATTACACGATGCAGACTCACGCGAAATATGTTAAATGAAGGAATGCCGTTTGTTCACGAAAAAAATTCCAATCGAATAAATTTCAAACATGACATCAATTTTTTTATTCCTATTTTTTACGAAGATCCATCCTCTTTGACCGAACGAATCGTTTTTGCAGGTGGCTCAAATTAAAATCGTGTTTTTCAAATGAAAATATAATTTGTTATTTTATCAAGATTTGACTTTCGATAATGGTACCTATCAGTTGAGACAGATTGGATGATATAGGACCTATCATCAAACGTACTATAAATAAATAAGGAACAATACATCAGACTCTGCTGCCAATTGAGTGATTGACAATAGTTTTGGCACGGACCAATGGTGTATTTTATAATATAATTACTTGGTAGTTACATGAACAAAAATACCTCAAACTATTTAGTACATTTACATACTTTATATTCAAGTTTTGTATCAACAACTATTTTAAAAGAGATAATAACGTCAAATTGTTTCAACCACTAACGACTTTTACCGTCAAACGCGTCATATAGATGATAACCATACGATTATTATACAATTAAATAATCTTTAACATTATTTATAATAATATGATACTGTTGTAGGTACTGTCTATATTACATATTATATTTACATTGTTTACATTGGTAACAAATCTAAGTTATATATTATTAAAATATCTCATACTTTATAATATTATTTACAAATAAAAAGTTGACGTTTACAATTGTTATATTATATAAATTGGATGTATTATTATAACATCAAACATATAATATTCATTATGCAGGCACGTACCTATAAAAATTGTGTATAATCGGGAAAAAATCATAAGAAATTACAGTCAACTTAGTCAATTTTGGACGGTATTTTCTGGTACATTTTTCCATTTAGCTATACCAATATTTTAACTTCAATGTTTAAAGTTTCATAAAGTGGTAAAAAGCACTAAATCTTGCAAATCTTTTAAATCGTTATTATTATTCAAAAACTTTGGAGTAAGTGTAATTTACACTAGTATTGTAGTATTGTAATTTGGATATTATGATAATATGGTGATTAGAAAATCTATCTTTTAGTTGATAAATTAAATGGTCAAAAAGCAAAAATATGCATTTTTTATAATATTGTTCGGAATAATCGACTGGGACATATCACGATAGTTTAAAGATGTACAGTTCTTGGTACTTCAATAATTCCTTTAATCGTTGAAGTTTCTAAATAAGAAAATATTTTTTTAAACTCTTCATCAGTATTATATTAAATTTATTTGATAAATCTACACTATATCAACCTTTTGTATTGCAATCGACGTTGGTAAAGTTAAAGAGACAAATTTCTCAATCACATGTAAGGCTATTATTGAAATTGAGTTACTCGTAACCTAACCTAACCTAACAGTTCATGATACATATACATCTAAATTGAACACACCTCTATTTTTCATAGCATAATACAAATTAATTTTTAGGGGAGGGGATTTTAATCCCCCCTATATACCTGCCTGGTGTTATTAACCTACCTGTATAATACCTAAGTATATAAAACCAACTGTACTAAATATACTTATTATTATACCATTTATACCTATATTATATTAATATAATCGTATTCGTACACGATAAACCTATAACAAAAAGTCACGCGTTTATGAATATGATATTATGATATATACATAATATTAATTAATATACTTATTATTGTAAATTTACGCAGATCCATCTTATAGGTACACCTATATCATATTATGTACAACGTTTATAATGTAAGTGTTCATATACATTATATTCGATGACGAAGTGGGCCGGCGGCGGAGTCTGCAGTGATTTATCGTGTTGGAAAAAAAAACCGAACGAACGAAAAACACGAGTTTTGCTCGTCGTGAATTCTAACAAAGACCCGAGCGCATACATACGTACCTATATAGTATAATACACAGACCACTGCTTATACCCATATTATATATTCTACGTATAACCTATACAGTACCTTCATACACGTGTATACACGGCAAAACTTAAGAGGAAATCAGACCGTGCACAATATTATTAGGATTTTAGGTCCGTAATAGTATAGAGGTACCTAATATAATAATAATATATACACATGCAGGTACGGCGCATTTTTCCACGGATGTCATTATATAATAGCGTATATTATATAGTTATGTATTATATATAATATTATGTATACTGTATATAGATACCTAGACTATATACGAACAAGCGCGAGCGCGCGCGCGAGCGGTCAGAGGTGTCACCTGAGTGCGGGACCTCTCCACCGATGCTAATGACCAGAGTCCCGGTCGGTTCGTTTGATGTTTAGGCGAGGAACACCCAACGAGAGCACGCGGCGTACATTATTATTATTATATATATATATATATATACACCTATATAATAATATGTATAGGTGCCTATACTCTCGTTTGCTAGTGCCGCCGCCGCAGCATCCGTCGTTCTGTTGTAAATGAGTGTGCCTAGCTATATATACCTATACACATATAATATAATAACGCGCATATATTTATCATATCTATGTGGATAACATCTTCAGGGGTACTCAAATTATACCACAGATTATTCACGACAAAATAACATTAGTAACCATATAGGTAAGTGTACGCAAATTATACGAACTGCAATATTCTAAATAATACATAATTTTTTTCATAATATTGTATATTTAATAAATGATACCTATTATAAAATTAAAACTGTTTGCACGTACGTTTCAAACATGTATTTTAATTACGAAAATGGAATGGCTCGTACCTATCGGTATGATATCCGCATGGTTGATCTTGTTCATAACACGGTGGATAAAAAAGATAATACATAATCTGCAGTATACCAAATAAATGCTGAACATCAACTATACTGCACGCAGGCCACCTCCGCCAATACTGTTATAAAAACGTATAAACTATATACTGTATTCAATTGGTATTGCAGACGATTATTGTTTATTGTTTCTATTTTCAAAAATTGTCCGAATAAACGTCATATTATTATGTCATGTAGTAACGCCGATAGAAAAATATTGCATTTTAATTTTTACTTATATAATTTTTTATTGCGTGTACGGTATAGACCGCGTTGCTAAAACAACATTTATAGGCTCATTTTTTAGTCCGGTTTATTGATCATTCTCAGATAGGTTATATCTGATACTTCTAAATAAATGATGTATCTATTATATAATGTTATACATGAGCCTAGGTTAAGTTGGATGTCATGATCACGCAATAATTTCTTTTAATTTATAGATTTAGCCACCACTTTTAATCCGATGACTGGTCGGATAAGAAAAAAAATACGATATTTAGGATGTCAATATTTAATGGAGAATCTCCTCCCATTTAGAAATCATTGGATACAACATGCAACATTTACAACAATGAATGATTTACATTTGAAAGCGCGTGGGTGACTTAATTTGATCGAAATCGTGATCATAAAACAATTCTTTACTCAAATGATTGTGTATTATTATTATTGAATGAATAACTACAATGAATTATAACGTTTCGCGATAACCCCGAAAGATCTTATCGTCTCAATAAGTGTTTTTGGTTATAATTTGATTTATGGAAATAATTTCGTTTAATTTCAATAAATCACTGACATATTATAGAAGAAACAAAAGTAAGTGTATGAACACTATGAACTATCTATTATTATTGGATATGTTCGGATATTATTAAATTTAAACATTTTGATTATTTTAAATATCATCAATACAGATTTCTAACCTAAAAATGTTCTGATTTTCTTTAAACAAAGAAACTAGGCTATCAATTTTAAGTACATTTACTCTTAATACGATTTAAATTTAAAGTATGATTGAAGTTAATAATTGTTAAACCTCGTTTAGATAAAAAAAAATAAGATTTTAATAAAAACGATAAATTTGTTCATCACATACGTACAATTATTGCATATCTTGTTAACTCGCATAAACATAGACAATGTATTATAAGTATTATTCAATATTCATATAATATACTAATAGTAAACAGCAATAAATATACTCTATGAATACTCTTATAAATACCTACCACAAATGCCACGGCTGCTCTAATAATATCATATTAAAAATCAAAAAATAATTAGTATTATAGTTATTGGAATTTGGTATTGATATAATATTTTAAATTTTTAGCAGAGCAATGAATGTATATTGGTTTTCCAATGACGTGCGTGAGATTTTTTTGTTTGTATACAAGATAAATGGTCGTAAAAAAGTTTCAATTATTAACTTTGATAGTGGTTTTGGATAGCTAATTTTATCTATTTTGTACTTTAGAGATATTAAAATTAAAAATGTCTAATACTTTTTTCATAATCGGAAAACAAATAAAAAATTGATAATTTAATTTTGTTAAAATCTCAAAACTGTATAAATTATTTTGTAGTTAAAAATATATACTAATATTTTTTTATCTAAAATTTGAAAATTCAATATAAGGTTATTTTTAAGTTTTTCAATTTATGCAAAATACAATCCTATAGCTGAAAACAGTGAAAACTAAATTCATTTTTATGGGTATATAAATTCAAATTATTATTATAATTTTTGATATTTTGTTGTATTTATAAAATAATAATAATAAAAGATACTTAACATTTTTAATAAATGTTTATATTATCATTTAAATTATATGATAAAATTTTGAAATATTTTTGAGCTATTTTTAGACATGAGGATTTTTCAATTTTTTTTAAATTTATTTTGTATACATAACATACAAAGTTTATAAAGTCTATAAAAAAATATTTGCCGGGTTAAAATTTTTGAAAATATAATTTTAGAATCCACATAAATTGTTATATTTATGTATAAATATTATAAAATTCACAGGCACATTTTTTTTTTGAATGCGTTTGAATTTTAAAATTAGAATTTTAACGAAATTCGTTAAAATTAAAAAAAAAATCTTAAACTATTTAACGATAATTATTATATAAAAACAATTATTTTTATAAACATTTTAAGTTTAAATTTAGACAAAATTGTTTATTTAAATAATAAATAATAACGATATTAAATATGATTTTTCTTACAATTAAAAAATTATCCTTGGAACTTAAAATGTTTACTCATGTTATATTATTTTGAATTTTACTAAACACAATAATATTTTTAATTATTTTAAAATATTATCTGTATGAATTTACTTTTACTGATTTACAGTAAATTTACACAAAGATAAAATTAAATATAGAATTATGTATAGGCTTATATAATATAATAATATGGTATAATATAATAATATTAAATACTAATAATAAAATAAATGTAATATTTTCGGAAAATAGTTTGATAACCATACTAAAGAATATATGAAATTTATTTGGTGATATAGGCTGACAGACCGTTTCCGCTCAGAATCGTTTTTTGTACACAGTGATATATCATTTAATTCAAATATAACACACCCAAAATAGTAACTCATTTGACACCTAATGTAAAGCAGAGGACTTGTAGGATACCTAAACTTATACATTAAAAGGAAGAAATAATTTGATTCTAAAAATTATTTCTTTGGATCAATAATAATTAGATGAATTGAAATTAAAACTATTAAATATTAACAACTTATCACATAATTATGCAAACACTTTAAATAATATTTGTTGTGCATTCAATTTTAACACGATAAATCTACATAAACAATGTATGTTTATTGGTTTGAGTGCCATATTATATCAGTATGGATTTACCTTTATAGCTACCAACCTACAAAACCAATACTGACAACACTAAAAATATCATAATAGGCAAAAAGTGGAATACGTTTATTATATTATATTATTTATAATATTTTATAATTAATATATTAAATTAGAGCTTATATAAAAATATAGGCTAAAAGAGTAATTGAATTAGGCACGCTCGAATTATCGCTATAAACGTTTTATATTTTAATGTTATTTACTAGGATTGCGTAATCTTATTTGTTAAATAAAAATAATTAACATAATATTTTACTGCTTGATATTTCCACCAAATATAAATTATATATTATAATCATTTTCTAAAGAACATACAATTTCTAAATTATTTTGACTCTTTTTGAATTATTTATAAACATTTGAATTTATTGGATACTTTTTTAAAGTATAAGACCATATAGTTTTTTCACAAATCGAAAGACTTATAAATTGAATACTAGTTTCCTCGTATATACTTATATATGATATGTATTACAATTGTTTAAAAATTCATAAATATGAATTTTTTAACATTTGAAGCATAATTTTGATGTTATTCGTCAACATTACGAAAATGTGTACATTATTTTGTATAGTTAAAGTTGCAACACGTTTTTAATTTGTGTCGTTCATTGATTGTACCTACTAATTTTGTAGTTGGTACTATCTATAAATAAACTGGCTAAACGTAGCATATTATCTTATACTTACAGGTATGATGTTTAGTAATCAGTGATGATACTGATGAGTGATGACTAATGAGTTATGAATTTAATATTTTTTATCTTATTTAGTATTTTGGAATAGTATATTTAACGGCAATACCGATGATACAATTTTTGTTTTTATTAATCAAGTGTTTTAGGTTACATAATAATATTAGATATTTGAAAACAACACGATATACAAAATTTATTATAATAGGACCTACAATGCCTGGTATTGTGTATAATACGAGTTATTTGTATGTATTAGTCAATCTGGTCTTAGAATACATCACGTGATGTACGTTATCATGTCTTGTGTCAGTGACTTGTGTACATGGTTGGGTTACCGCTCCAATTAAATTATTGAAACAATGTCTTTAATATTATAAAATTTACTAAAATATTACATGACTATAATTTGAAGTTAATCAAATTGAAAATTTCGTAAAAGTTTGTAGAATCTATACGCAAGGCTGTTAATCGATTTATTGTGTTATTAATGTTATATGAATTTATGATGTTGCAGTGGACGTTCAAAAGCACTACAAATGAATTTTTCCTCTTCATCAAATTGTCTTTATTTTCTATAAGTTTACTTTATATTAAATTATATTTTAAAACTTTACCATTTCTATGACTACTTGATCAAGAAAAAATTTGTATGTACAGATAGATAATTATAAAACCAAAACCCATCTATATGACAGCTGTCACTCTGTTAGAAAATATATGTGCTAACACGTTAAACGTTTTAGCTTTCCTGTTGTACCGATCGGTGTCTATTAGTAGAACGCCCACAATATATACCAATCTTTAATCTAAACCATCACAATATTATACATCAAAATTAATGAAGCAACATTGGAATTTGAAATGCGCGCGGGTAGGCGTTTACTCCATGACTCTGTTTGCGATACCATTATAATACGGTCAATCATCAGCTAGCAGGCTGCTATCCACGTACCACGGTCCTTACTCTGTCTACGGTCTTATTCTTTAATCTTTAGGTAATAGATAGGTTTAAATGTGAGTAGTTATCATAATGGTATCCTTAGTGTACACTAGATTAATAAATAATAAATAATTAAAAAACTATTCGTTTGGATTTTGATTTTGACACGTTGACATTTTCAGAAAAATATTCGCTAAATAATAATTTATAGTTGGAAAGGAGCACTTCTCACTTGAAAAATAAATGTTTGTATTTCCACACGACAGTAAGTACAAACAAATATTAAGTATTTAAAAGTATAGCGTTCAATAATCTTTAAAATTTTGAACAAGTGCATTATTAGAGACAAAAAAGAGATGAGTACATTTGGTGAACCAATCTGTGCCTATTGGTATTAGCCATTAGGTATCTATGCATTATTGTTTAATACCTAATATATTAAGCTCATTTGTGTGCAAATTTAATTTTTTTATTCGAAACACTGTGCATTGCGTAGAATACAAAAGTATACTGTAGTACAACTGTATAGTGATATGCTCTGACAGTCTAACCACTCTAACCTATGTCAGACAGTCTTTATCAAAACATTAATTTTTGTTTTCAATTTGTGTAAAAATAATATATTATTTTAACATAAATGTATGGTGTGCGACATCTACCGCTCTAAAAACTATAATATTATAGTATAGCGTCATGTTTACGCGGGCGTAACGCAATATGGCGGACAAACATTGAGAGTGTATTCACATTTGTGTATATAATTCCGTACAGGTGGCGCTAGCTTTATATTGTACGAGGGAATTGAACAAAAAAAATAAAATTGTATACAATATTGTAAAGACGATATTACGATAATATTACATAGTACTTATTTCACTTTCGTACAACGACATTTTACCATTAACTAAAATACTGAATATCCAATGGGACAAGTATTGAATTTTATTTTTTATTAGATTCTGAACGGAGTGAAGAATGTATTGCTTTTACAATGATGTGTTTTTTTTTTGTGTCTGACGACAACATTTGGAGCAGTAATAATGCTCCGATTTTTGACTTCAGCCCCTCTTTGAAAAGGAAATCGAATCTAGTTGGTACTTTGGGGGGGTCAAAAGTAAACATTTTCAAATAGTTTTCAAAAAAATCGAGAAAAACAAAAAAAAGTGACAGAAAAACGGCAATTTTACGAAAAACCACTTTTCGACAAAATCGATTTTTTGATTTTGCTGTAACTCAAAAACGAATTATTGTAAATACCTACTTGAAATTTTCACCAAATGTTTATATTATGGTTATCTCTTTACAGTTAAATTTTCAAAATATTTTGACCATTTTTAAGCTATCTATAGACAATTGAAATTTTCGATTTTTCTAAGTTTTTTTTCTTCAAATGCCGATAAAAATTTTTTGGGTGGCCAGAAAATCTTGAAAATTTAATACAAGGTTTATTATAAGTTTTTCTTAAAGTGATAAAAAAAAATCCGAAATCGTTAGTCACAATTTTTTTTTATAAGTGCTTAAAATTCGAATTTATACGAAATATGTCAAAATTTAAATTAAATTTCATACTCTCATAATGCGTATGTTGCCAAATACTTTTTTTTATTAATAAACAGATACTTTAAAGTTTAAAGTAACTATAGTGACGTATAGTAACTATACTATTTGTTTATAAAATAGAATATATGATATAATTTAAATATAATATATTATCCTAAACTGACAAATCATCTTCGTTCAGAATCGTTTTTCGTATACAATGATACCTATCATTGCATTCAAATTTAACCTACCATAGTCTGAGGTCCACCCCACCCCCTAATATACAGCAGAGCGATACCCACTTACCCGCTTTTATAGTTAAGTTGTTTCTTTGAAAGTATAGTGGTAGCGATTGATGTATTGATACTTCACATTTTATTAATTATATTCGTTCTTAATGTATAGGTAGCACCACATAAATATTGAAAAATATTATTTTCTTAAATTTATACAAAAAGGAATTTTAGTACTTATTAAACATAAAATACGTATGCATGTTGTGTTATGCGAACTATTATAAACAGTATACATACGTATAATTTTATTTATGTAAAAAATAGCTAATAATTATAGCATACTATTTAATTATGATCTAGAAGTGTTTATAGGTATGATAAATTTGACGAGGTGTAAGATAATAATATTAAATAAATTTCAAATTTCAATATCTAATCTCATGTGAGTACCAATACCTAAATGAAATCTATAGGTTGATAATATGTAATAAACTAATAAATTATGATTACGAAACTAAATTGTAACTTTACAATATCACATATATGTAACACTATAAATTATTATATATAACTACAGTTATGTATTACCTTGATGTAATTATTATTCATGTCAATTTATCTAATTTAATATTAATTTTTACGAGTATACCTACTGCCATATGTATTTATTAATAATAGCTATATATTATATTATATTACGCATTGATCATTATCGTTGATTATACATAGTATAGATAATCAAATCTGAAATAACATAGGTACTTTACAGTAGGTTTAGCTAGTAATTAGTATTAAACGTATAATTACGTTGCATACCACAATATAATGCACTTATTTCGGTGTAAAGAATGTAAAATAATCTCTTTGTTTTGATTTTTTACACATATTAATCTTTTATGGTAGATTCTTAGTACAGAATACAGATTTTTACCATAGAAAATAATAGTTTAATTTTTTTATGTAATTTCAATTGTTTAATGTGTCATAACGTTTCTCTTATATTTTTATATACTAATTATTGAAATTGGTTTGAAGTATAAAACAGGCAAAACAAGTATATAATTTAGTTATTTTTTATTATAAATCTCAATTTTCTTTAGTAAATTGTAATTTATAGTATAACTATGTAAGTGTATAACCCATTTAATGTCAAACCAGTTTAAGTCACGATTAAATACTAATATAATGTTCACCGTGGCTATTATTTTTGATTACATAAAGTTAATATTTTATAGGTATAGGTATTACATTATTATAATTACCTAAATATTATGCACGATAGATTAGTCTAGATTTTTGATTTGTTAGTATAAGTTTAGTAAATGTAGCTATGTATAAAATTGTGTTCTCCTTCTGGTAGTACGTTCTCTCCTTCCAGATTTTGTTTGTGATACGTTTCAAATATACACTAAGTTGGAAAGGGGAGCTATCAATTTTAAACTTATTTATTAGATGTATAAGCGTATATATTTGTACGATGTCATTATATATATTAGTATAACACATAGATACTGAAATTCTAAATATAACCAACCACATAACAATATAAGTGTATAATGTATTCCTAGGCCCAGGTAAATTGATCTTAAATCTGTATAACAATAGAAACATAATAATATGTCTAAAATAAATAAACAAAACGATATTGTACAGCCGTACAGGTACTAAAGTTAATTTATATATTTTATATTATAATTTATAATTATAATATACTGGAGTTGTAAATGTAAGTACAGATAGTCTACATAAAATAAATACAATAAATAATAAAACGAAAATACTATAATAATGAAATATTAAATGTGTTTAATTAAGCTTAAGATATATTGAGTTTATTTGATTGATAAGATTTTTCTTCAAACATTCTATAACTGGTTTTCAATCGAATGATTAAATAAATAATTATAATTGGAAATACTTGAGTTAGGTTGTATTTTTAAGATATTTCAAGTATAATTTAATCTTAGCAAATTTAAAAAATATCATATATTTATAATGAAATTATATTCTATATTTCTCTATGTAGTTTTAGAACTTATTTTTAAAATAAAGTTTATTTAATATCAGTATAGTATCTATAGTTTAAATTTAAAATCAATATATAGTTGTTTAAGGGGATTGGAAGCGTTGATTTTTCTGTCTTTGTCTTACACACGTGGAATATAGGAAAAATAGGTATACGCGCCTGACGAAAATTAAGGTAGGTACTTCTAGTTGTTCGATTTAAAATATGTAAAGATGATTGAATTGGTACACAAGTTAACTTTGCATCGGTGGAAGTACTTTTTCGATTGTTTTATTGTTTAAGATAAATATTTTGATGAGAATAAATATTTTAAATTTAATAAATTTGTCAATTTTTATTATTAAATATATATTGAAAATATTAAAAATATACTTCGACCGATGCAAAGTAAACTTGTATACCAATTCAATCATCTTTACATATTTTAAATTGAACAACTATAGAAGTACCTTAATTTTTGTCAGGCGAGTATAGCTATTTTTCCTATATTCCACGCGTGTAAGACAAAGACAGAAAATCATCGTTTCCAATCCCCTTAATATAGATTATAGATCATAACATATTTACTATTTTCATTAGCTAATAATCTAGTATAATATAAGTAAAGCTATTCAATAAATAGCATTCTTAAAAATATTTAGTTTATTTATAATAGTTATGCGTTGAGTAATTAATTTTATCTTTCAAAACAGAATTTTTCCAATGCAATAAGAAGTAGGTAATTGATATTAAAACTGTAAGGACATAACAATTGTGTAAGAGGATTTCTAATTTTTTGTTGAAACATAATATTATGGTATAATATATTTTAAATTATTCTTATACCTGTAAAATGAATTAAATAAAAAAACATAAGTGTAATAATTAATGTAAAAAAAGTTATTTTAATTATATTAAATTAGTTTTAAATTAAAGCATATTTTTAAAGAGGTTTAATTATAATTTAATTTTTTTTTTAAATTATATAAACATTATAAAGTCTAACGTAACATTATTGTGTTGTTTTTCGTTAATAAGTGGTAAAATTAATCCTGACATCAATATAGAAACGAGTAAATAAAATAGATTTACAATGTAATCACACTTCTGAGCTAAGTTTTCTACAATTCACTATACGACTAATATTAACTGTCACATCCAATATCTGTACAGTGTACATACGATACAAATATATATACGAGTATATATTATATAAATGTGGTCGTGTTTATGTCAATACAAAGTATCTAAAAGCGTATTAAAGACAAATATTTTTTCAATTTAATTTGTCAAAGTTTACTATGTGAGACCATAATATAAATTATACATTATATTATATATCTAGTATATATAAAAATAATAAAATATATTATATACATTTCAAGAAATCGACTATGACTATTAAAAAAAAAATGTAAATTAAATTACTTTATTGTTATTTATTTTCCAGAAATATTAAAAATAAATAGTTATTATAAAGAACTATAATATAATATAATAGAATCTTAGTAATTATATAGTGTCGTTTAAACATAATAAGTAATATATAGGTACCATTTGATTAATAAAAACTATAACACTACCTGTTTTCCAAAATAACTTATTCTATAAAAAATTAGATGATTTAATATAGTATATGTTTCTGAATTGTTTTATTGCAATCTATGTTATAGTTAATACTAATTTTTATTTAAAATATCAATATAGTTGTGAGTAATTAATTTCGTAAGTTGTATGATTCATTAATAATGAATTTTACTTTTTGAGACTTTGAGTACAAGTAAAAGTATTACAATATTTGCTTGAAAGTGGTAAATAAAATATCATATGGTGACGATGAAAAGATTTAAATTTATATGTATCCAATTATTCCAATTGTCAATTACTTATGTTAGATAAGATTATAAGAAGTATGATTATTCATAATAGGCATGTTTATAGGTAGAATCATATTCTCGTGGAATAATCTATGGGTACATACTAGTTGTCTCCCGGAGTTAAAAAGGTCAATAATTTTTTTATGAATGGCCGCCCGACGTACCTAAAATGTTATCGTAAACGAAAAGGGTCTAGTACTGGTTGTCCCCCCCAATGAATTGGTAATAAATGTATAAAAATGTACAGTGATACCAAATATTTTCAAACATCATGTATCAACATAAGCTTGTAATTTTAAAGTCAGAGGATTCAATTTTTCCTTCTCATTTATAGACAAAAAAAAAGTTCAAGTATTCAGCGCACAACCAATGCATGTGAATTTATCCATAAAAAATTTAATATCTATTTTAAGTCCCCACATAGCATATTAATATAGGTACCTACATAAATTTAGCAATTTTAAAACTAATTCAGATCGAGACTGTAATTTTAATATAAAGTTCTAATAAACCTAAATTACATGCGTGCATGATTACAAATTAGAAACAAAATAATTTCATAGATATTAATTATATATAGATAAAAAAAAGCGGGTAAGTCAGTATCGCTCTGCTGTACATTAGGTGGTGGGGTGGACCTCGTACTAGGGTGGGTTAAATTTGAATGCAATGATAGGTATCATTGTACACGAAAAACGATTCTGAACGGAGATGATTTGTCTGTCTAGGATATATTATACTTAAATATTGCCATATATTCTATTTTGAAACTAATTCAAACATTTAAGTAAAAGTTTCAAGATCTTACGTTTAGTAATTTTTTAAAAATAACAAAAATTGAAAATTATTTATTAGTAAAACCTTATTTTACACGTGTATTTTTGATTTCAAATTAAAATTAAAAATTTAAACACTCGTAAAATTTTTAAATTGAATAATCCTCAAACTTTTTTATAATTATTTTAAGCTTAACTTATGGACAGCATAGTATTAAATTTTCAATTCTTAGCTTTTGATAGTAAAATATATTTAACTACCAAATAGTGAAAAATATTCATGATTTTGACGAATTTTTGTCAATATTTGAACTTCAAATGCTAATAAAAAAAAATTGTGCCAATGTATTTTTATAATTTTTGAATGAGGTTAGAACAAGTTATGTGGACCCTTCAATTAAATTTTCAAGTAATTTATCCCAGCTAAATATTTTTTATCAACATTTATAAAAAAAAAATAAAAAAAAAATTGAAAATTTCAATTGTCTATAAATAGCTCAAAAAAAGTCAAAATATTTTGAAAATCAAATCACGTAAAGAAAATGGCAATCTTAATAACTGGTAAAAATTTCAAGTATTTACGACTTATACTGTTTGAATAACAACAAATATCAAAAATCGTTTGAGGCTAAACCGTTATTTAACGCGGTTTTGTAAAAATTTAAATTTCAAACACTCATAAAAAATGTTTGTCTGAATCCGGTAGAGTCGGTCTAACCGACTCATTTAAAAATATTGAAATTTTTAACTTTTGACCCCCAAAGAACCAACTAAATTCAATTTCCTTTTCAAAGAGGGGCTGAAGTCAAAAATCGAAGCATTTTTACTGCTCCAAATATTGTCGTCAGACACAAAAAAAAAACACACATCATTGTAAAATCAATACATTCATCACTCCGTTCAGAATCTAAAATATAATACAGTAATAGTAATTTCTATTTTTTCACTGTAAACTGAATTTATTTAATTATAATTACAATTATTTAGTGAAGTTTATGAACCACTACTGACATTACTTAATTGTATACATAAGGCAACTAATGTAAAAATTCTTGGGAGTCAACTCGTTAATAATTATAAACTACCTGGTCATCGGAGGCACCTAGTATATATTAACAATTTAATTGGTAGGAAATTCGTATATTTCGTTTATATAACAACTAATATGCACTATAATCTACGACTTAAAGGGTCTTTGCTTACATACATATTGTATATTTTATGAAAGATGTATGTGAGTCATATTGGGATTGATCTTGTTTCAATAAATACAATTATTTTGTATTTATTTTTATGATACGTACAATGTACAAATATATTCTTCTTTATAGAAATTATTTAATATTATACGAGTAAACGGAAAAATTAGCAATAAATTACAATAAACTTTTGAAATAAATGTATTTGTTTTTTTTTACTTATATTATAGTAAAACAATTGAATATGGAAAAAATAATTATTATTATTATTATTTATCTTGAATACATTTAAGTACATACCGTTAAATATTTACCATTTCTATATAAACCATAAATATTGTTTTATATATTCTAATACCATAAGAAAATAAATAAATAAAAAGCTATAATGTCATCTTATACATACCTATATATTTTACTTATGTTTCAGACGTTGTTCTTTTATTTATTAATAAAATCAGCGTAATATATAAACGCTTTTAAAAATGCTCGCATATATCAGTAACGATACGAGTTATTATAGGTACTAATGTTTTCTTTGTTTACTATGGGTAAATAGAGGGGTATGTGCGTATGGGTAAAAATTGGTAGTATGTGGCTAAATGAATACACACAAAAAAAGGGAACGCATAAATATGTGTTTAAAAACATTATAATATTTTATACCCGCGCGTGTATGTATTGGAGTTTTGAGTTTGCTCGAATCATAAATCTTGATTATCAAATGTTAATGAGAGGGCGCTAGAGAGGTGTTGGGTGGTGACTGCGGAGACTAATCGCATATAAAATGAAGGGCGCTACGCTACCGGTGTTGAACAATGTGTCATGGTGGAGGCAAAAACACAATTAACCGGTCGTTGCGTGGAAATTCGAGGGCCAATTACGTTGTGCATGTGTGTATGTATATATTGTATAGTGTATACTATGACTGCGGGAAAAATCGTGTCGATGGGGTGGTGTTAGTGTTAGAGGAGGTGAAGACGAGGAAAGAGTGAGAGATTGCGGGGTGAGCAGCAGGATAAAAGTTATTAGTATTAATAAGGGTATGAAAAAAGCCATATAGAACGGAGAGGAAAAAAGTGAAAAAACTTATGAACTGTGAAAAAAATAAAATTTCAACGCCAAACGATGAAAATCGTATGAAAAAAAAGTAATACTGTTATTGTTATTATGCACAGACATTATAGACCACATAGAATATTTTATGTACGTATTTAGCACTCGGGTGGAAACTATAAATTGTTTTCGTTCAAGTTATTATTCCGTAAAAGATTTATTCGCTATTTTTTAAATAATAAACTAATATTGTTGTATAATTGGTTCACAAAATACGTAAAAATAAATTAACTAGTTTATGGAACAGAAGAATATAACCACTAGGCTACTCCATGTAATACATATAACTAAATTTAGAAATTATTAGAGAATATTCATAAATTATATACAATATATGGTATTTATAAATTGTTAAAGTTATAAAGTGGCAAAGTGGCACAAAATGGCATTGAGTAGTGACTAGCGAGTACCGTGATTTTTTTTTTTTTTTAACGTCCTATGCAGTATTTTATTGTATAACAATTAATACATAATATTATAAAATGAGTAGGTTATTTATGATTAATTTGTCAAACCAAAACATTTTTCTCGCTTCTCTTGAAAAATAACTTGCCTTATTAAATAAATATATTCTATTTAGCATAATAGATACATAAATAATATATTATTTAGAACTTTTTTTGTGAACAATAGTTTTTTTAATACCTTAACATAAACTATTAATTTTAGGTTAAAATCTCAGAAAAAAACATAAACTATTATTTTACAGGATGTTACAAATAGCAAACCTTACAGTGTCAATAATTTTAATAACTATTTTTTATTAAGCTAAAAAATAAATAATTACACAACTAAAATTATATAATGTTGAATGTTGGGCATAATTACATTTTAAATGAAGGAACAATTCAGCGTAGTGGAAGGTGGGGAATAACTGTACTACTAACTTCTAAGAATAATTGTATAACTCACTATATATTAAGATACTGAAATTGAATTGCGTAGTTATATGACAAAAAATATTGTTAGTTTCAATAATATATGTATATATACATTAAAAAAAAATCATAACACGAACTTAAAAAAAATATAATTTTTAAATGTACTAAAAATTACGGGGCTGATATATAAGTGGGGTAAACCATATTAGTTTTGGGGCAAAATTTTATGATGATTTTATGATCTAAAATAATAATAATATAAACGATAATACACATTATTATATTCTCTTATTAAAAATTAATTAATAACATAAATTGTTATTTCCCCTTTTATAAAATTATCATGTGGTCAATGTGGGTATTTTGAATTTTTTTGCGAGAACAAAATAAAATAATAACTCAATACACTGCATAATATAGGTATTACTTTTTTTTTGTTAAAAAAAAAAAACATTTTTTAAGATAATTAACATAATATGTTTAAGTATATATTATATTAATAACAAAACAATCATTGATAAAACAAAAAGTAAACAAACAATAATCATAACTATAGCATTATAATTACGAACCATCTTGAATAAAAAATGATCAAGTAAATTATAGCACGTATGGCATACGGTTTCACCCCACTATAGGTGGCTTTAAATTATTACTAATAGTAAAAATTATAAACAATATTCTTCTTCAATATTCTTTTTCAACTATCTTTGGTATTTGATTTAAGTAAAATAAGAGAAAGAGGAACTGATACAATTTTTGCAAATTTATAATTTTACGAAAATATTAAAAAATAAAATACAACCACATTAACTGTTAACTAATAGTTAATACATATTTAATAACCATTAAGTGGGACTACGGATTTTTAAAATATAAAGTGTTTCATTTAATTTATGATAATATAGCTAGACGAATTAAGCTAAATTAATGAAAACAAAAAAAAAACAAAATCATTACACGTTAATAACGTGTAAATTTATCTGAATATTAAACAAACACCCTAATGGAGACCATACTTCTCTGTATCAATCGATGGTGTCGTACAACCAATATTATTAATTTCACTTTTGATTTCAAATACAACGGCAAGTATACATTTATTATATGGAAAATAATACTTGGATGCTACTAATGGACTGGTCCGTAAATATAAATGATAAAACATAAAGAGTGGTATTATAAAACGTCATTACCGTTAAAATATATTTCGTGTTTGTGTGATTGTTTTAACAAAACGCTTAATATTCTGTATGTATATATGTATATGTGTGTGTAAACGGCGTCTGTCGGGTCATGGAAGCAGCTGTTGCTGTCTGCAACGACATTTTGTACAACGTCGAGACAAATTAATGGGGCCTATTTCTTTTCCGTATTTTATTTTTTCGTTTTTATTATATATACGTCTTAACAAAAAAAAAAAAAAAATAATAATAATAATATAAAAGGAAACAGCGGAAACTGGTTCCGATAAGAGAGTTGTTAAATGTAGATATAGTCTAACTGTCTTGCCCGAGAACGGCAAATCGTTCAATACAATTACGTGTGTTAATATAAGATACGGATATGGTTTTTTTTTTATATAATATTGCTCTTAAGGTCTTAAGTTAGGTCGTACTGTCGTTTTTTTATTTATATTAAATTAATCAATGATATATTTGTATCTATACTGCTCTTTACCCTTACCCCACCACATCTCACCCCCTATATGAATGTATGAAACTATAATGTGGTTCGGTGGTTGACCGATTGGATAGGTTTAAAAGATAATATGATTTGTTTGGTATCGGACGACTGTAAGACTGTATGTGTGTGTATTTATGTGTGGGTTCACGACCCGTGTTTAAGCATATTATAGTTTGGAAATACCTAGTAAATTTTTGCTTTGTTTTTATTTATTAGTTGTAAATAATTAGTTGACTAATCGTATTTCAATACAAAAATTATGTACAGTTTTTGAAATACTAATCATATATTATACTATATATTCTATGGATTTATTTTTTGAATAGATTGGAAAATATGCAATCAAAATAAACTTATAAATAAAATTATAAGGCGTATAATTTTTAAATAAAGAACAATTTAATATCTGGTAATTTTTCTAGTTAGATAATATAAGTGATAAGTATTTAGTATTATGTTTATAATGTTAATATGATAAATATTATTATTTTAAATATATAAATAGATGTTTTAGGTATAAGTTTATTAACCGTGTTTCATACATAATATTATATAATATAATATATTTACTTTAACATTTTTAAATTTACATTTTAATCCATTAAACCGTAAAAATTAAAATGTAAGCACTTAACTGATATTATAATAAGGTAACAATTATATGAAAAATCACTAATACACTCGTTTCATGTTTGTCTCTGATCTTTAAATTTTAATTAGTATACTATTATTATAAATAAAACTTTAATCATTTATTTATGTAATATGTTTTTGTCATCAGTTATCAATTTATCATAAAATTATAATTATTATCTCTATTAGTAAACAAACTTTATTTGTTATAACTTTCAAAATGTAATCGAGATTTTTAATTAAAAGTATTTATAATTTTGTATACTACAGTCTCAATACTGTTCATAGAGTATGAGTATACCCATCTAAATATTCTAAATGCATATATTTTAAGTTTAATATTTATAGTGTAAATAAAATTATACGTTTGCTTTCATATTTTTTTACGTAACAGGATGTGTCGAGACAAAACAATTTAGTTTGTTTTGTGTCTAGACTCTATTGATAGGTAATTCACCAATATCACATCCGATTTTTTCTGATTTGTAATTTCTTGAGGTTTTTTTTTCGGCAATATCACAGGTACATTAATGTAGAACTGTTGGCTGTCTGAAATGCTGTGACATTAGCTGTATACACATAGACATGTTATAGTGCACCACACCGACGCTAGTAGGTACCACTAATCCTGTCGTGTATTTTCGTCGTAATTTGAAAAAAAAAATGAAAATATACGTGGGTCCGACCGACAATAGATTGCTGCGATGAAGGGGTACCTCCAGCCAGTATGCGCTGTACGATAATATTATAACCGCAAACGATAATGATAGGTTTTAGCGCACGGAATCGTTAGTGTTTTTTTTTCAGTCCAAGAGTATATTACTCAAAGCACGGTATGACACGATATCCAATATCGTTATAATACGCCGTCCATAATCAAATGGATTATATCGTGTATTTCATTTCGATGAATTTCCTTTGCATATTTAAATATAATATTATAATGACGCTATATTATTATTATTTTCTTTTATCTCCAAAGTAAACTAGCAAACAACTCGTTAAAATTCTATTCGCGAATTATTATGTATACATTATTATATTGTGTTTTTCGCGTACCATAGAAATAAAATCATTATCATATTATTATAGGTACAACGGGTAATATCATTAAGACAAGTATAGAAATAGTAATAAATAATAATTATCTTTTATTATATGTTCACTTTTGGGTTTTGAACTTAATTTGTTGGGAAAAAACCACAGATGTCTTGATTGTACAATTTTATTGCTTAGATTATTACTAAATAAAGATAAAGCTAAAGAGAGTAAATTAATTAACTCTTAATGCCGATAGATGAATATTGCATTTACCTATTGCTAAAAGGGTATAAATATTACCAATAATCATGTACGTTCAAGTTGTATGACTCAATCGTAGCCCGTCAGTTCCCTTTTCAATTTTGCTAGTAAATCCTGTAACTTCCGTCACTTGTTATTTAATTATCCACTTTTCTTTTTCTTCAGTAGACTCAATTTTTATTAATAGCTAATGCTATCTATCCTATTTAGTTAATGTCCCCCTAATTAAAACCATTTTAAACATTATGTTTTACATATTATACACTTGAAATGGATCAACCTATGGGCTCCAATTTTATAGCATACTATACTTTTAATTTATAATTTATGTTTACTATAATGAATGATGGGTATAATGTAATAATTTTTGATATCTTATGAAAAAAGTTAGAACTTAAAAAAAAAAAAATTAACCCAACTACGTATAATATAACCATTTCTTAGCCATATTATAATACATTGCGTTAATTGTTTACTTTTATACTAATAATTTAGTATTTAAAGTTAAAACTCATCATCTCGTGAACTTTTAATCTAATACACTTTTACCTAGAATTTATTAACATAAATAAGCGTTAAAAAACATTTTACACTTGATTTTGTTACCCCAGAATCATATATATATATATATATATATATATAACTATGTATGTGTGATTGTTTTATTTTACTCTTGGGAATATACTCCACTCACACTGTGTGATCACAATTGTATCACATTGTTAATATTAAATAATATATATGTACGTATTACAGTGAATAAAATATTACTACTAGTGCTTGCTCCCAGTTTTTTAATTATATTTTTGACAACGACATAGCTGGTGGTTTTATCCATATTTTATTAGAATATTCAAATAAATTTGAAGGTTTAATTTTTTGGGCAAATATTAACGTTTATATGACTGTTATAATATTTTAAAAGAGGATGTATATATAAATTATAATTATTTATAGATATTAGATACCTATTATATTTTTATAATAATTTTAGCGTAGAGATCAAAATTTCTTTGAATCTTAGTTTTAAAGTTTAGTTTGAATTTATTTTTAACATATATATGTAAAAAATATGTTAAACTTTAATTATTGATCAGAATCAGAATTATTATTTAAGTACTGTTTTTATAGAATAGGTACCTATTTTTTTATATTATATTTTAATATAATTTGAATTAATCGAAGCGAGTTATAAATTATTAATTTTTTTTATTCAACATTGGGTCTATGACGTCTATGCAATAGGGCATAATTATGTACTTATATAGCCAATAATCATGTAATTATTTTTAAAAATAATTTAACAAATAAAACATTAAGTCCAAGTACGGTTATTATACTAATGTAGTTATAAATATTTCAGTGATATTAAAATGAAGCACATGCAATAATTTATATTTTAAACAATTTAATACATTTTTTTTAGGTTAACTAAAAACAATTCTATTATATATTCCATATTTGATTAAATTAACGTCGTAATTACGTTTACGGTAGGTTAAACAAATCTTCGCTTTTATGTAAGAATTGTAAAATAATTAAACTTTATAGGAATGTTAATTTTATATTGAATAAAAGGTTCTATTAGATAAAAAATTAAGTAAAGGAACTTTTAGGAAATCAAAATATAAATTATATTTTTATAATAAATTAAAGTTTTTCAACTTTATAACTTGACATGGATTTATGTCTTAGAAATGATTGGTATCATTCAAAATATCATTGATATTAAATAAGACTGTCTGACTACATTTGTATAGTATATTATTATAATTTATATTATATAATCTTAATATAATACATTAATGAAAGTCATAAAATTACCAACTATATTTTAGGATAGTTTATTAAATAATAAATATCAACTGCTATCATTCTGCTATCTATTAAATATAATCAATATAGCCATAATCATGTTTCAATTTATATTTTTAGTTTTAAATTTTTCAAACATAAATAAAATATAAATATCAAATTTCTGTGATAAAAATACATTTAGAAAAAATATGTTTTGAAAATTAGATTATGTGAATATGTTATACTAAATTGATGAAATTGGTGATTTCGTTAATTTGTCTAATTCACTGATTACGAGAAATTAGTGACTTGTCCAAAAACATGACGGTATTGTCAAAATTTGGTCATTAAAAAACGTAGCATTCGGAAAATCAAAAGTTAAACTGTTTAGGTTATTTTTTTTTTTTTTGATTAATGTTGATAAAAGTTGTTAAAGTTATAATGTTGGTAAAATTCAATAAAACCACAGTTATTAGCAAATTATTTTGTAGTTGAATGTACATAAAGTTATAGTACTCTATACTTTACTTCTTTGCGTAGATTATTATTATCTATACACCGTTACTTTTTTAAAATATTTTGTCTAGTTTTAAGACACTATTATAGGTTATACCAATAAGAACCTATTCACGTATATCATTCCTGATTCCATATATGGAATGTCAATATTTACTAATAAAATAAAGTTATGTATAATGATATTCATATAATTTAATAACCCACTATCCACTACAGTTTTATAATTATGTCTCGATGTATTTTCTGTGAGACTGTACATTTAAAATATTTTTTACTGACTCATAGCCTGCATACCCCATATGCAGGTGGTTTAGTAAATATAATTGTAGAAGAACAATTAAAAAAAAAAATTCAATATTATAACATTATAAATTATCATCAAGGGAATTCAAGAGGAAGGGACAATAATTGGATTTACGGGCTTAAATCGGAATTATTACACTACAGGATAAAAATTTCATACATCGTCGATGGCATGAAACGCTGCGTTGTTAGCTTTCCGAATTCAGAGTAACATATATGCATATTATAATGATATGTTCATATATATATATATATATATATATATATATATTTATAAAATATTACTTTAATAGTATATCTTATGTCTTTAGATTATTAAAGTTATAAATAATTGAAAAAATTGTTCAAAGTAGGAGTTTAATCGTTTTTTTTATTTTACACATTTTTAAAAAAAACCATATTGAAAATTATTTTTATAAAACTATTATGATACTTTAATGACGCTTTATAACCGCCCGAATTTTTTGTTAACAGTGATTCAAAAAAATTGATACTTAACGAAAAATCTAAAAAAAAATAACTTTACCTGCTGTAAAATTATTTAATTAGAAAAATTAATTTATTACTGAGTCATAAATCACACGTCATATAGTTTCTATTATATTATAATATTATGTTTATTAAGAGCAACAGTATATTTATATTTTAACACGTTATTAGGTTATTAAACTTAAAAGTAAATGCAATTATAATGGGAACTGTAAAAGATTAATTTTACCTGTATACTGGATATTTTTTTAATATATTTTAATATTTAGATACTTAGTTGAACGATATATATTTATTTTAAAATATTTGTTTTTTAGTAAAAAAAAATATTCAATTTTAATTGAGGTTTTAGTATTTGAATCTTGTTGATAGTTTTAAGGCGTAAAAAGTCATCTACAATTTTTGTTTTATTGTAATTAAAAAAAATTATAACTATAGATACTTTATAAGTAATATTATTACTATCAAATATTTATATCATCAATTTTTTTAGAAATTTTAACTATAAAAATATTATTGTCCATTTTGTTTCAAAATTTATAATTTAATGTTTAATTAATGATAATTTTTTAATTTATAAATAAAACGCTTGAAAATCACAGTTGATATTCTTAAAGTAGTTTAGAAATTTATCAAAATAGGTATTCAAAATTTCAGTCACAGTTTTTTTTTCTTATTCGTATTTTAAGTAATTACTATAAATTATTTGAAATTGAATATGTATATTAAAAATAATGATTTTTGCTATGATAGTACAATTATAAAATTTAAATTAATTAGAAACTGTATTATTTTGAAATTTAACATTACCACAGGTTGTTGATTATCAAACTATTATTATAAGTAACTATTATTACATTATTAAGAAAAGGTATATTTTAATGTGTATGAGAAATGACTAATGAGTATAGACAACGTAGATATCACAGTTAAATTATATGTTGATGTAACTATTATGGAATATACAGGTTATAAAATTATATTAATATACAATTTACATATTATATTGTATTATCCGATATGTCAGAATATTAAGTAGTTTTTTTTTTTTTAAAGTATTAAGACGGATATCGTCAATATATATATTTATATATTAAGGTATTAAATAAATCAATAAAATATAATAATGTTTTTAATATTAATGACAAATAATATAATGATCTATTTTACAAAACACTTGCTACTTTGCTAACTATCCAAATATTAAAGATCAATTATAAATGTTATAAGGTAAGTTTTGCAAAATGTTAGTCCGTTTTTAAGTAAATAACCTTTACATTACGATTAATTACACTAATTGAGATTTATATGTTGTTGAATATTTTTATTATACTACATATAGTTATTTATGTGAGCTATCCATATAATAATTGAAATTTACAAATGTGTATGCAATTGTATTTACTGTGTATATGATTACATCGTTCGCGTGTACAAGTGGATATATTTGAACAAATTGTTGTACATGTACAGTAGGTTTACAATATAAACTACACAACATATACTTACAGTATAAAACAAGAAACACGCTTTATGCTCAATTCGTTATATTACATCCATCGTGAACTATACCATTATAAATGAAGTAATGGCCTTTTTCTACACAAAAGTTCCTCAGGAAAAACATAAAGCTACATTGAATATCATAAATTATTACATTGGTAATAATACTTTGTAATATTTCAGTTCTATTACCAACCTATATATAAACGGCATTATGTAATTTCACAATTTTTATGTTAACTATAAAGATTTTTATCATTATTTCGCTTTATAATATATTTTAGCTAACATTAATAATTCGATTGGAAGGTATATGTTTTTAATATATAACTACAATTTCTATAAGAAGTTTGTCCTGATTCAAGCTTAAATTCATAAAAAAAAACTTCCTAAAATAATATTATGTTTACCTAAAACGAGTATTTATAAAATATTAATCTTAAAATATAATGATCTACTCATAACTATTTTTTTTAAATTTTTATTTATTTATAATTATGTTGGCAAGGTAATTATAAAATATTGAAAAATATTTTGAAATATTTTAAGTATAAAGGAGAGAAAAAACTTATATTGTTTTTATTCGTAAAAAATAAAATTAAAATAGGTCTATATAGTCAATGATACCTACCAGTATTTTCAAAACATCCAAAACAGAGCCATTATAATATACTAATACTATATATTTAAATATTTTACGTCTACTCGTATATAATGTTACTCTTTATGTAGGAATTTAAAAGAGATAATTTAAATAATTTTAACAATTTCATCATGTATACACATTTATTCACACTATGTAGATTTGTATTATATTTTCATTATGACTAAAAATAATTATCATAAACTGATTATAATAATAAGATATACTTTTTAATATATATGCATGCATTTTCGAGTTTGGTTTTAATCAAATTACACAAAACAGTTAAACATTTAACAAAACGCATTGCATAAATATAAATGGATAGTAATTTATCTAAAAACGTAAATATTGAATGTGTTGCAAAATATGAAAAACTTCTCTGCGACGAACTCGTATTCGGTTGTCGTTTATATAATATACCTAATATTATTATACCTAGAGTGTTCACACGCAGTGAATACATAAACATAGAATACACAGACACAGTACACACACATATACCTATCTAAATTTATTTTATTTGGCTAGAGTATCCTTGTTGGGCATCATAAAATATTGAAAATGCTGGCTCTCATGATATCGGTGTAAAATGGGCATTGTATTCCTAACCAGAGGTTCATAACGCTAAAAGCATAAGACAATGAAGATATTGCCTGCGATAAATTCACAATCCGCTATATATTCCGGGCACGTAATCCGGGAACAAAAGAAATTACCGTTTTATTATCAAAAGTGGCTACGTAAATGTTTGATGAACATTGATGTGATTGGTGGCCGAACCCGTGTTTAAAATCTAAATTCGGGTTCAATATAGTAAACGCATCTTCGTGCAGTATATTGTACATTCTAATAAAAAGTCTATATTAATATTACTATAGAATACATTTCGTTTCATACGATTGGCTTGAAAAACAATTCTCAAAACCACCTGATACTTATAATATTGTATAGTTTAATTACCTAACTTTAATTCGTTAGCAATGAGCATTATATAAATTTGTTGTTTTTAACAGTATTTTATATTATGGCACGTTCAAATAGTTTATTAAATTTTTTACAAGTGCTGCCGAGAACTTTTGTCAATTGATCATACAGAAAGAACAATATTCTTCGTAAATTAAATTGTGATTATATGCTTACCTAATACAACGTTATTTATAGTTGTGAAAGATAAGCTGATTTTTATATTGTTTATTTTATATTGAGACAAAAAAAAAAATGGAAAACGTTTTATTATCAATAATTATTGGTGTTGATTATTAAAGAATTCGTATACTCATTCGAATTGGTATATACGTTTTTATAATACGGCCACACATATATGTTTTTTCCACCGCACTCTAAAAACTAATATGTATATATTATAAATAAATCGTTAACGGCTACATTGCACCGCATATTATGGGGTAGTGGTGCCAGCGGTGGAGTAGTATCTATAAATTTATAATGATCACTAGACAATGTCATTATAATATGTTGAACCGTAGTTTTAATAACTGGTGGTATGTGCTATACCATAATCGCGGTAACCATAATTTTCATATTAAATAACAACCGACCGTGGTCTTCGTAGTTGGTCGTCTGCACTCTGTAAGAACCCTAAACTATTTATTATTATATGTATAGGTAGTAGGTACATCGTATAATATGTGTATATGAATACAATATACATATAAATATAGAGAGTCGAGGGCACATACTCACGTGATTGTCGTGTAATGGAACCACAGATACGGGGAAGTAATATTATGTCGTTTTGAACCAATAGGTATAAAATGCTTCTACCTCGTCGTTAAGTCGTTAAACGCCCAAAATCCACGACGATAAACGTTAATAAATGGTACTAGCATTTCCCATGGACCCGAGCGGCGGCGGCTGTAATCGATGTTAAGTTTTTGATTATATACCGGCAGTACGCACGTAATTTTATCCCTTTTTGTTTTTGTTTTGAGGGGGTGGATGGGAACGATGGACAATTTTCGACGGTCCAAATTGCATAGTGACATTGTACAGCATAGAATCGATTTAGACAATACGGTTTAATTGCTAGTACTAGTGGTAAACTGGTGACTGGGAGGTGCAGGAGTGTAGGATACATAAAAATAAATGAAAACAAAAATAACACTTATAACAACGAAAAACGTACTTGAACCCAAATAGATAGAAACTATAATAATATGTACATGTATTTGACAGAAATAATAGTCGGTTGAAACGTATCAACGTCGTTGTGTAAGGCAATAATAATGATAGCCATCAAAAACAATGTTTCATGATAGTTGGAGTTATATGCGGTTTGTGGTTTCAAACGGAACATTATTTTACAGATATTATTAGCTATGTATTTTTGGAAGTATTTTTTTTTTTGGGTACATTGCTTGGAATGTGTTTTTTAATAAATTAGAATCCATTCACGAATTATTTTAAAAATACATAGTGCCGGTATTCTATGCTAGGGTTTCAATATCAGTTGAAATAGGCATTATAATAATGGTTTCTTATATAACCTTTCGGCAATTTAATCAATATTATTTGGTTTTGTAATACCAAATTTATTAGAAATTATTTTATAGATATATACAATATTTTCAACATTCAATTCTTTCGTAACGAATTTTATTTTTCTAATTTATATGTTTTTTTACGAGTTATATATAATTATATAAACACATTCAATAAAAAACAAATTATTTTATTAAATTTATGTATACATATATATAAATTATATTTATTTATTTGTTTATTACAAAATTGCAAGTTCCTATATTATAATCTTTGCAATATTATCGTTCACAGCTATATGATGCAAAATTATTTTTTTTTTTTTATATATAACCTTATGATTTATAATAATAATTTTATTGACATAGATAAGTACTTAAAGTTCTCTACTGAACTAATTTAATTTAAAAATTTTGAATTTATCGTGACAATTAAGAATTTATTATAATTTCAATAATAATAGTATATTTATGCAACTAATAATTTATTTATGAGTGTTGGTAATCATTACACGAGTTCTGTAGTCAATAAATATTAAATATAGTATAATAAAATAAAATTAAAATAGTTTTATTAATGACCTACAAGTACAAATCTTGAACCATTCAAAGGTCAACTTTGAATGAATAGTTTGTCTAGGTTATTACAATTTTACTTCACCTTGACAGCCAATAAGGTCACGATTTATACAGTGTCAGTTTTTAATCAAAATAATCATGAAAATTGTATCTAATTTATAACTATAACAATTTATGTTTTCGATTAAATTATTCAAAGTTACATAATATAAAATATATATATTTATATATAATATAATATGCACGACTACAAAATATAAATCATTGTTATGTGAATGCTGATTGGTACTAGAAGGACTTATGGTTGAGGTAGGTGGTATAGTTCGCATCCGTATAAAATGTAATGATATATTTTTATCTATAATATTGTTAATGATTTACAATAATACACTTTTTTTGTGTTGTAGAATTAGGCACCTAGTAATTATTATATTTCTCCACTTAGATAACAGATTTTTTTCTTATAATAAATCTATATAATTTTTATATTATCTTATCTTCTTCATAACTTATTAATGCATTCTTTGCGTATTAGGTGTATTATTTCGTAATATATGCTCTATTATAGCAGTTTTTGGTTTTCACACATAGCTATCTATGCTGTCATTCAAAAATACTTCAGTCTTTAATATTATAATATATTACTGATCTATTGACTACAATATTAATAGAAGTAAGTATAATGCTAGGTGTAGGTATAAATATGTTAACGAAAAAATATCACAGTTGCTTTTCTGTTGATTTTTATAATACATTTTATAGAGAAGTACACAATTGAGCGTATCGTCTTTATCAGCATCCGACCGAAAGTATCTTTTTATGCGTGCATTAAATGCTTATTGCTTAATATCAATTTTACTTTCGTAAGACGTTATAAAATATCCATATACGATACGAGTACAAAAAATTACCATTTAATATTTTTTTTTATCTTTATTGGTTGAGAATAATTTTCAATTGTAAATTTCCATACACAATAATTGTACATGATTTCTGTAACTATTCGTTAATTTAATATGTTTATTTCATATAATATTTTTTTTTTTTTTTTTTTTTTTTTTATTAAAAGAAAATATATACAATCTGTAATAAAAATACAATAAGTAATATGGTTGATTTATTTACAAAACTGGACGGCTTGATGGAAGGGAGTGTCCAAACAACACTACTTCAATTCTAGACTTTTATTGGTTTTTTTTTTCATTTATTACATTTTTTTTTTTTTTTTTATTGGTTGAGGAGGTCCCTGGGCCAATTTCGCTTTAGACGACGTGGATGGTTATCGGGGAGAGTGACGGATGAGAGATTGGAAATGAGTGGATTGGGGTGGTTGACTGTGTTATTATGAAATAATTTATAGTAGTGGGAGGCTAGGGTGCTTATGTATGGGATTTTAAGGTCAGAGTGGAGTGTGAGGTTGCTGACGTACCAGGGTGCGTTTGTGAGGAGACGAAGACAAATTGATTGGAAGGATTGGAATTTTTGAAGGTTGGATTTTTTGGAGGTACCCCATAGCTGTATTCCGTAAGTCATTGAAGGGCGGAGAATTTGTTTATAGATAAGGAGTTTTGTGTTGAGAGGGAGATTTGATTTAAGAAGGTGTTTCATTTTGTGGAGTTTAAAGTTGAGTGATTTCCTTTTTGTTTTTATGTGAACTGCCCAAGTGAGTTTACTGTCGAGGTGAACTCCGAGGTAACGGGTGGCTTGTGCTTTGGGAATCGTGTCGTTGTTGAGGGTCATTGGAGGACTATGGTCTGGACGTAGAGTAAAGGTTATGTGGGTAGATTTATTTGGATTTATTTTGATTCTCCACAAGTTGAACCAGTTTTGTAGTTCATTGAGATGGGCTTGTAGATTATCAGATGCTATGGTTATGTCAACATTCGTTGATATTATGCCTGTGTCATCTGCGAAGGTAGCAAGAGTGGTGTTCTCGAAGTGAGGAATGTCGGAGGTAAATATATTGTAAAGAGTAGGTGCTAGAATACTTCCCTGGGGGACGCCTGCTTTTATGTAGTGAATTTGTGAGAGTTCGTCCTCGCAGCGAACGACGAAGGACCGGTTATGAAGGAAAGATTTTATAGTTAAAAACAGGGGGGCTGGTAAAAATCGTATTTTATATAGTAGGCCTTCGTGCCAAACGCGGTCGAACGCCTGAGCTACGTCGAGAAATACGCCAGTGGAGTACTGTTTGTTTTCGAGAGTTTGTGCAATTATGTCGATTATTCTGTAGACTTGATGGAGTGACGAATGTTTATTTTTGAAACCGAATTGAGTGTGGGGGATTAAATTATGGCTTGCTAATATAGGGTTTAGTCGCTTTAGTATAATCTTTTCTAGAATTTTTGAGAATGAAGGTAATAGGCTGATGGGACGGTATGAAGAAGGCAGGTCAGGAGGTTTGTCAGGTTTTGGGATTAGAATAATTATGGAGTGTTTCCATGAATGAGGAATGTGGGAGAGACGAAGAATTGAGTTGAAGATGAAGGTTAAGAGAAGAATGGCTTTCTTGGGCAAATGTTTTATAATTTGATTTGTTATGAGGTCATGACCTGGAGATTTTTTGTTTGATAACTTACTGATAATAAATTGAATTTCGCTGGGGGAGGTATGTTTTGTGGGTAAGGACATAGGAAGGCAATTGGTTAAAGATTTTTCAATAAAGGATGTGTGATCGATGTTGTTAATGTCGGGGTGAGGAGAGAAATTATTTTCTAGAAGAGAGGCAAACAGGTTTGATTTTTCTAAGTTGGTCTTAGCGAAGGATCTGTCAGGATATCTAATTGGTGGTATTACATTTTTTTTATTTAGGATTTTTTTAGTTGCTTTCCAAATAAAATTGTTTGAGTTAGATAGAGAGTGTAAGTATCGTTGGTATGTTTCTGTGTTGTGAATGCGTAGAAGGTTTTTAAGGGAGCACGCAATATTGTTGTAGCGACTTTTGTCACTGGGGAGGTGGGTATGGTGCCAACGGTTTCTAGCTCGGCGTTTTTCAACAAGCAGTTTTGAGAGGTGTTCGGGGAGAAAATTTTTATTGCGATTGGTGGGAAAGGAAGTTTGTGAGTCAAGGGCGGCGTTTTTTATCAACGTGGTTAGGGTCGAGACAGCGGAGTCTATCTCTTTAGTAGATTTTAAAGAAATGTTTAAAGATAAGTTGTTTTCAACGATGCTGGAGAATTTTTTCCAATTGGTTATCCCTGGGGTGAGAGTGGGGAATTTTTTTAGTGAGACCAATTGATTATTTAAAGTTAATAGGACGGGAGTGTGATCAGACGAGAGGTCTGCGAGATTGGCAATATTATAGTTGATGTTATTAGGAAGAGTATGAATGAAAAAGTCAAGAATGTCGGGGACTCTGTTGGAATGTGATGGCCAATATGTTGGGTCAGGAGGAGATAAGTATTTTAGGTTGTTAGAAAGTAGTGATCTGTGTAGTGAAAGACCTCTAGTATTGGATACTCTAGATCCCCATAAGTTATGTTTGGAATTAAAGTCACCTCCGGATAAAAAGGTGTTACCGAGGGATTTGAAGTACTGAGTAAAATCATTGTCGGTTATTTTATTAGCTTGTCCTGGTGGACAGTATACAGAGGAGATCGTAGTAGGTACATGGTTTAG
This sequence comes from Schizaphis graminum, assembly GCA_020882235.1. Lineage (NCBI taxonomy): Eukaryota > Metazoa > Arthropoda > Insecta > Hemiptera > Aphididae > Schizaphis > Schizaphis graminum. The sequence continues at coordinate 95,503,315 of CM037032.1, forward strand.
TGAAATTGCTATATTTGTAGCTTGAATGGATGGAGTTTGGAATTGAGGAAGTACAGCGTGACTAATATTAGTTTTTATTAATAATGCAGAACCAGCATGCGCGTACTCATCAGGGTGATCGCAGTGGTATGTTGAGTAACAGGGAATATGAAAATTTGAGTGTGAGGTGAGGTGGGATTCACTTATTAGAAGTATATCTATGTTATTTACAGTAAGAAATGCTTTTAATTCATTTTTTTGTTGTAATAGGCCGTTTGCATTCCAAAGAAGGATGGATATTGGGTGAAGAATAGTTTCGTGATTATTTATCATCTTTAGAAACTATAAGTTTATTGATAACAGTGGTTAGTAGAGAGATTAGAGGACAGATTAGGTTTTTTAGTTCTTCAAGAAAAGATGAAAGTTTGAGAGATATGTCTGGATTGGGGGGTGTAAGATTGGTTGGATTGTTTGCGTTATCGGTGGTGGCTTGGGCGTATGTTTTGGGTAAGTTTGAGGCTGAAATTGAAGTAGCGTTTACATATGTTGGGTGAACATAATTTGATTGAGGGTTAAAGTTTTTTTTTGATTGTAGAGTAGATTGAAATTCCTTATGGACTGGGCATCCTCGGTAGTTCGCAGGGTGGTCACCACTGCAGAGAGCACATTTTGCTGGAAGACTCTGGGATTTTTGGCATGAGGTGGACAGGTGGTTGGCTCCGCAACGGACGCATTTTGGGGGATGATTGCAATAAGATTTGGTGTGTCCAAATGCTTGACAACGGAGACATTGTATTGTTAATTTGTTGGCACGAGGTTCTTCGATTTTTATTTTCGTGTGGTACAAAAATTTGATCGAAAATATGTCTTTATTGTTGATGGCTGGCTCCAGGTCAATAAAGAAGAGCGGGAGAGGAAGCTTTGTATTTCGTTGGAGAACATTGGTGATATTTCTGGTTTGATGACCGTGAGCAAGTAATTCATTTTTAATTTCTTCTATTGGGGTAGTGTGGTGGAGATTTCTCAGTATTACACGATACGCCTTATCTTGCTTCAGTTGATATGTATGGAAGTCTGCTTTTGAGTCTTGCAGAAATTTAATAACTGAGCGGTATGAGTCTGCTGAAGTAGTGGAGAGTTTTACGCCATTGGTTGAACTTTTGCATGAGAAATATTCACCTTTGGTTAACATTTTGATGGAGTTACAGAAAGCATTGAAATCATTAACTACGCGAATGAATATAGGCGGAGGTGGCTTGATGACAGGCGTGGTTGTTTCGGGTTCTAAATCAATCTCGATTGAATGGTCGTTTTGTATTTCCGAGGGCTCGGAGTAATTTGAAAACAAAGAGAAACGATTTGATGAAACAAATGTTATACTTTGTTGAGAGGGAGAATTAGGTGAGTGTGGCAGCGAATGTTTACCGTTTTTATTGTTTTTATTTTTTTTCACAGTGAACCCGTCGGTTTGGTCGGGAATTTGTTGAGAAGTTTCATAATTATTTGACACACTCTGTAGACGAGATTTTTGTATAATTAAAGGTGGAACGGTTTTAGATTGTTGATTATTTGGCATGGTGTACGGACGGTACGTTTTGTTGCTAGATAACGGAGAAGCCCGATAAGGCTGACCGTGCGAGATTGCGGCCGCCCGACGGCCGGCCGTAATATTTGGTATAGAACCGTGACGATAATTAGGTTGTAGTATAATTAAGTTTGTTACCGAATATGAGCTGGAGGCGCTCCTTTTTGATGGCTTGGTGTTTGGGTTGGCAGATCAGAAGATTGACACTTTGTTGAATTCGTGGAATGTTTTTTTTTTAAAAAAAACGGACTATAACATAGTAATTTAACACGAGTAGAAGGATAAACAGCGAGACGCGATGTTTCATTATCAACGGTCGTGACCGAACTGAATATAATATTTAGAGTTATTTTCTAAATAATTTGTTTTTCAATTTAATCGTTCGTTTTTTTTAAATGAAAAACGAAAAAATAATTTATGTGATTACATTTAAGCGAGTGAGTTGAATAATATGTTAGATATGTTTGGTATTAAATATTATTACAATAGTCCGTGAAACAGTGGATTCGTTCATTGTCGGCACTCAAAAAACCAATATAAGCGCTACTACAATTACAATTTATAATAATAACTGCGAAATTATTCGTTTATTTTGGAACATATTGGCGAGCATGATCATTCTTTAGATTTAAAAGTTAATATAGAAAATTGATAAAATAAGTTTTACCTGCAAATTGCAAGAGTAAAGTTATAAATAATATATTATAACAAATTAGGCTATTTCGAGTCACCTTTATTTTTGTACTCAGCGCTATTTTAAGGGTCAAAATTATGTTCCTTGTTGTGCTGACAATGCACTCAATTATTGTACACCCAAAAACGAACTTACAGAAACCGTACAATAGACTTTATTATGGAAATCTAAAATAATTTCATAAACGTACATAGATTTATATCGATTCTGAGTTGCACGTCCGCGCCGCTAATAGTAATAATAGGTATATTATGGGTTGTATCATAAATATATACTTATACCTTAACATAAACGTGATATATATATGAATAATTTTTATTTTGAATGTTATAGAACAGTTACGAGAACCGTGTATAATCAAATTTCCGTAAGTCTGAATAGCATGTACCTACTTTAAATGTATTATAGTATGTATATTATGGGTAGGTTTAACATACGATTACCTACCTATATTATATTATATATTCCTGTATAATTATCCCTGTACGTAATGTGTGGCCAATCATAGAATAGTAATATTTCCATCAATTATTTTTTTTTTCTTTGATAATGAAAATGAAAAAAAAAATGAACTGGCCAACAGGGGAAGACAACCATGCAGCCGGGGGTCAAGTTTCGCGTGTTTAATATGAGCACGAAATTGTATATATATAGGTACAATATTATAATATGTCTGTGTGGGCTTATAACTACCCCTAATGGAGTGGAAATATTTTTTTATTTTCAATATATTTGGCAGTCGGCAGCCAGTATGCCACTCGTATACATATGCATAATAAAGTAAAATAAAAATGTATTATTTATTGTTTTAAGTGATAAACATTTTACCATTACGTAATCATTTAAATAATGAATTTAAGTAAATATAGGTATTATTATTTTTATTTTGAATATTATATACTATTATACTAGTATGGTATAATAAGTTCAATATTGATTAGTGATCAAACTATTCTATGGTTTAAAAGTATAGTGTCAGCGCGTTGTAACACAACTAACCCATAACAAATTTGAGTTCATTAGGATTTATTCTGTGTTATTAGTTTTAATATTGTAGACTAAATTTACTTATTATCAAACTTAAAGTCAAGTATATTATTGAACGCTAAGGGTTTTGATTGGTAATTTAATTTTAAGTTGATGGACGAGAATGGAGCATTATTGTAAATAATCAGCTGGTTAAACCACTTATTATTTCATAATTAAAAATATTATGTATGCGTGGTTCGGTTTCATTGTGCATATTTTAGATTGTTTTATTATCGTTTTTTTACACTATCTAGGGTTAGGTAATGGATTCATTATTTCATTTTGAAAATCAGTATATCTATAGAAAAGAAAGAGGTTTTCACTAAAACATCTTGAAAACTCTTATCGAAAAATTACTCAAACTTTGTCGGATAAATCTTATTTTTTAAAACCCGAATTGTAACAGTAATGAGATGACATTTACAAGGCTTAAAAATTAATACAATTACCCAAAACTTTATTCGCTGTAAAACTTTATTGTTTGGGATGCAACTTTTTACGTTCATTTGTATAATACTGGTTAAAAAATAAAATAAAAGAAGTAAGTAAGTACTTAAACTATTTTTTATTATTTTGTTGGCGATTTCTTCTGAAAATACAATAATTATTAAAGGCCCGTGTCTGCAGACATCAAAACAAATCTAAAATAAGAATGTAATTTAATTTTTTTATAAATTGTATAAAAAATAATTTAAAACTTTTAGTTTTAGCTACTAAAGTTATAATCGATCAATAAAATGTATCGTTTTATGTTTAATTATAATATTTTATTACTTATAATATGTAAATGTTTTAAATATTTTATAATTTTACTCAAGAATTATTATTAAACGAAAAGTCCATGAAATGTCCATGTAATTAATTTACTATTGTATAAACGATTCAACAGATAGGCATCATATACATATAAATATATTATGAATGAATAGTAGTTTTTGTGGTTTTAAATATATTTGAAGTTTGAAAAAAACATTTTTGATTCAAAGTACAGGATAAATTGTATAGTAAAATTGTAAAGTACATAATACGATTAACGTGCATCGTTATAGTATAATATTAAGATTGTGCACTTGCGACGTAAATTTAAGACAATGTAGGTAATACTTAAAATAAAAAAAGTGTCAGCGCATGGGGTTTTGGAACTGTAACCGTCACTGAGGCAAACTGTGCTTTGTAAAATACTGCAGCAAACGGCTGTATATAATATAAATATGTATATATATATTATAAACTTATACACAGTCATATATACACAAGTATACGCATATATAATAATATAATGCATACGTGTATATACGAACTGCTCGTATTGTTTAAGGGGTGTGAATTATGAGCGGGAGGACACGGCCCGAGGGGTCCAACGAAATGCAATTAATTTTGGCATTTACAAACTGATCCAAAACAGAAGCACATCAGTGTAATATATTTATATAGTGTGTACGCATTGTATATATTATATAAATATATATTTACACATAATACGGTGGAAACCCGCCGCACCGAATTGGCTCCGGTATGAGCGTACCATAATATAGCGGCATCACTTCGTATAATATTATATATATAGTATTATAGTCATGTATACATCAGTGGTGATGGTGGTGGTGGTGGTAGTGGCGGTGGTAACAAATCTAAAACAATTGACTTACCGTGTCCCCGGGACTTTTAAATTCAATAAGTCTAATTTTATTTGCAACAGTAACGCCGAGGGATGCAGTGGGGGCGCCCGCAAAATGAACAGTCCGGTTTATTTTTTTATCACTTTCGACGATTGCCGAGCGTTTTATGTCTGCCCCGGTCCGCCGCACCACAGTCTCCGCATTGCCACTGTTTTTTTTATATATATTTATTTTTTATTTCGTATTTTACTTTATTCCATTCGGTTCCCGGCCGATCCCTAACATTTGAGCGGGTCCCCCGGGAACCACAACGCCCCGTGCGTGCAAACAATACCCGAAAATTACACTGGGATTCGTTTTATTTGGTTTTTTTTTCATCCGGATAGACTTTTAAATAATTCGGTATGCACTTTAGAGGTCGGTTCACGGTGTGAAACGGTGACAGCTTTATGGGTTCATTCGATACTCGTGTGCAGGCGGAAAAAAAATCCGGTTAAATGGCCACTATTCGAGATTTAATTCCGTCGGGTTTGACCAAATGCCTCCTCCTGATATACAGGTACACTATATGCTTTATAGGTGTATAGGTACGAAATGGTGATGAAAAAAGGTTATATAGTATATAATATGTAAATAATTTTATAAAAGAGGAAAAGTAATTTGTTCCGTTATAACGTAGTCCGCGTTTTTAATATTTAACGAAATATTAACGGCTATGATGAATAAAACATTTATTAACATTTATATGGACTATTAGCTTTTTAACCTGTTGTCTGTTCATTGTAAGTACGCCGTGATACAATTAAACAATTAAGTATTGAATTAGTTTTTAGAATTCAAATATTTTATTAAAATCTTTAGGAAAAAATATTTTAAATGTCATGTAATTTAATTGTACACATAGGATAAATAATTTAATTTTTAATTTCTATATTTATTTATTTTATTTTAAAATATGTATCATGCTTATATTTTGAAATGTATAATGTATAATATTATATTTTGCAACAACTGATACGGATTAACTTACCAACATTATGTTATGCGTGAATCAAAATAAAAATAAAGCGGGTAAGTGAGTATCGCTCTGCTGTACATTAGGGGATGGGATGGACCTCAGACTAGGGAAGGTTAAATTTGAATGCAATGATAGGTATCATTGTATACGAAAAACGATTCTGAACGGAGATGATTTGTCAGTCTAGGATATATTATATTTAAATTATATCATATATTCTATTTTGAAACAAATTCAAACATTTAAGTAAAATTTTTTCCAGATAAAGTAAAAAGAAGTAGTCAAGTAATTTTTTAAAAATAACAAAAATCGAAAATTATTTATTAGTTAAAAGTTATTTTACACGTGTATTTTTGATTTCAAATTAAAATTAAAACTTTAAACACACGTAAAATTTTTTAAATTGAACAATCCTCAAACTTTTTTATAATTATTCTAAGCTTAACTTATGGACAGCATAGTATTAAATTTTCAATTCTTAGCTTTTGATAGAAAAATATTTATAAATTTTTAACTACCAAATAGTGAAAAATATTCATGATTTTGACGAATTTTTGTCAATATTTGAACTTCAAATGCTAATAAAAAAAAATTGTGCCTATGTATTTTTATAATTTTTGAATGAGAGTTAGAACAAGTTATGTGGACCCTTCAATTAAATTTTCAAGTAATTTGTCCCACCTAAATTTTTTTTATCAACATTTATAAAAAAAAAATAAAAAAAAATTGAAAATTTCAATTGTCTATAAATAGCTCAAAAAAAGTCAAAATGTTTTGAAAATCAAATCACGTGAAGAAAATGGCAATCTAAATAACTGGTAAAATTTTCAAGTATTTACGACTTATACTGTTTGAATAACAACAAATATCAAAAATCGTTTGAGGCTAAACCGTTATTTAACGCGGTTTTGTAAAAATTTAAATTTCAAACACTCATAAAAATTTTTTGTCTGAATCCAGTAGAGTTTTTTTTACAGATAATTGAAGAAAAATGTATGGAGAACCTTGTATCAAATTTTCAAAACTTAGTTATAAAAGTAAAAATTTTTACGAATTTTCAACCACAAAATTACTTGCCAATTTTCGCAATTTTGACATATTTCGTATAAATTCGAACTTTAAGCACTTATAAAAAAAAATTGTGACTAATTTCGGATTTTTTTTTATCACTTTAAGAACAACTTATAAGAAACCTTGTATTAAATTTTCAAGATTTTCTGGCCGGCCAAAAAATTTTTATCGTTATTTTAAAAAAAAATACTAAAAAAAATTAAAAATTTCAATTGTCTATAAATAGTTCAAAAAAAGTCAAAATTCTTTGAAAATTTAACTGTGTATGGAAAACTCTAATATAAACATTTGGTGAAAGTTTCAAGTATTTTCATCTATTAGTTTTTGAGTTATAGCAAAATAAAAAATTCGATTTTGTCGAAAACTGGTTTTGCGTAAAAAATCCCGTTTTTCCGTCATTTTTTTTATGTTTTTCCCGACTCATTTAAAAAATATTGAAAAATTTTAACTTTTGACCCCCCAAAGTACCAACTAGATTCGATTTCCTTTTCAAAGAGGGGCTGAAGTCCAAAATAGAAGCATTTTTACTGCTCCAAATGTTGTCGTCAGACACAAAAATAAAAAAAAAAAAAATAAAAAAAATAAAAAATAAAAATAAAAAAAAAAACACACATCATTGTAAAATCAATACATTCATCACTCCGTTCAGAATCTAAAATGTATTACATTTTAAATTTCTTTAAATAATAGTATAAAATATTTATAAAATAATTTGTTTTAAATTTTAAGTTTTAAAAACTATTTTTATTTTTTATTTTAATAAATGGTATAATTATATTTTAAACTTTTTAACTCTTCTAAAATACAAAATATATTTAATTTTCTACTAAATACCATCCTCAAAATCAAAATTTAAAAATGTTTACTGCTCCTTAAATCGTGGACAAATAGACTCATTTAACGAATAAATATAAAAACGCACCCGTAGTCATTATAAAATTAATTCATTCATTGTTCTACTCAGAATCAATAATAATTTAAATAGCATTTATTATTATTAGTATTTTTTTTTTTAATAAAAATCGCTTTATTTTTATGTAAGTATATTATTAGTTTTATTCACGTTATCGTTTATTAAAAAAAGTTACTTTTATCCTTAAAAATATCTAAAAATTTAGAAAAACTAATATTATACTCAAATTGATTTGTTTTTGTATAGACTAATATTTTTGTGTTTTGTAAATATTCGTGTTAAGGTATTCATTTAAATTACTAAATAGTCATAATAGTTATTATTACTAAGGAATGTTGAAATGATTATAAACATGTCTTACGACTCTTACGTATTAAATAACAACACGATCTGTATTTTTTATTATAAAAATAGCATCTACAATCCTATGGGTAAAGGAACCAATATAGTTGATAATAATAATTTAAGCTTAGAAATATAAATATAAATATAAATTAATATTTAATTTTAATATACCTACCTACGTAATATTGTTTCTAACTAAATTTTCGTATATATAATGTTATTATGACATCATATTATACTGTGTAATTAAATTAATATATATGCTCTTTGGAGACTAAGTATCGATTATATATTTATATTGTACTATTTTATTTCAAATTTAGTATTTTTTTTTCAATCAACTATTAATACATCTTATTGTAGATTATGTTTGAATAGCTAAAATGAAAATAGAAAGTTAAATATTCTAACAGTTATTAACTGTAAATTTGTGAAAAACTTATTTATCATGTTTAATTGATGAAATTGTAAGATCATTATCAGATCAATTAAATGTTATTTTTTTTAATTAAACCTAAAAGAATAGTTTATTTTTAATTTTTATAAATATTTTTACATTTTAATTCAGTGTATTAAACTACTGTTAATTGCAGTGCATATAAAACTGTATTAAATATTTTTTTAATTTTTTATTTAAATTAGTCGTTGTTGTAAAGAATAATATTTCAAAATATGTTAGCGCGTAAATCATAATATTTTACAGTTATTTCCAGTTAGAAATGAGCACAATGAAAAACTTTCATCATAATATATCCGTCTCAAATACTATAACATAATATTAGTTATATATATTTATTATCATATAGGATTCATCATCACAACGTATATTCCCAACATTTAGATCATATAAACACAAAGTAATTTATAAGACCGGAACCCTGCGTCTAATTGTTCTGTTCGCATCCAACAATCTACAACACCCACTGTATAATATGTAATTATTGCTAGATGAACGTTATCTCAATAATATACGTGCCTTGCATAGTTTCTAGACAATTATTATTACCTTTCTGGATAACATTATGATGATGCACTATTAGGCGTGTATAAAAAATAATACTTATAATACAGTGGAAACATAAATGATATTTACAAAATTTAACACAAAAAAACTAATTTAGATTCTTTGAAACTCATTTTCTTATACTTTTCGTGTATTATATTGTATTCGAGTATAAGTGTTCCATATATTATTACAATATATTGTTAGAAGAATAATAATAGTATGTACGCCACAGAGATCTTGGAACTTGCTTCATAATATAATTATAAACAGGTAATACCTAATAGGTTTTGTTATATAATGATATTATTTATTATATTTTACAAAATTAATTAAGCTTCGTAATTTTAAAGGTATCTTATTAATATTAATATATATTTATATATATGTGTATTATACTTTAGGTCTTTGAACGTGTATAATTGTAGTGTTTTTTAAACTGACTGTTGAGTAGGTAATTAATTAATTAATATAAACTACACAAAGCAACTAATAGACTGAAGGAAGGTCGACAGGAGATTATCTTCTAATCAGTCACCTTGCAGGAGTTGTATTTTAACCACGTCGATTGTCACTAGTCTCCGGGTATAAATATACAACTAGGTATATTAAAAGCAAACATCTGCTTATTTCCAAAACGCGTGATGCATTTCATCTTTAGATTCCCTTAGCATATAGACTGAGCACGACACATCAACTACAGTAAAAAACATCTTGCTGCAGTTAATTTAATTACAACTATAAATAACCAGGATCGATATAAACTCATAACGCAATTATATCGTATTTCATTAATGCATCTATTATAATTAAATAAATATATAATACTAAAGTACCTTACTAGTTATTAGTATCTGTATATTTGATACAATTTGAAACATTTGACTTTTCACATCCAGTTAAATATATTTAATCTCCCTTTGTATTCTAGAATAACATAAATATTATAAATATATCAAGTGTGTCTAAATTTAAAGAACAATGTGTGTATCTATCGAAATTGATAAATAGAAAAATAATATTTATATATTTTAGGTAAACTATTGTTATTGGTCTACCACACTTAGTTCTATAGTTTTAGTTTGGAGTAAAAGGTCTAAATTTGATAAAACTGCGTCTATCTATAAAATCGGAAAGAAAAGAAAAATCAAATTGAATGCTTATACAATAACCAGGTTAGCGCTGGGATGCTTTCCACGATTTTCAAAGCGGTGCTTCGAGGGAGATATTGTTTGAGCTTATATTCTCTTGGTGAATCGAATCCCTCGACGATTACTGTGACGAATAAATACGATACAAAACATCCAGAATTGATTTGACATTTAGATATGTTTCAATAATATACAACACTTTAACCATTTGAAAGATTTAAATGTCAGTGTGTTACGTAATGTTTAAAATTTAAATTACTATGATTAATATACGAATTACCACCGCGTTAACTACATGCATAATTTAATGTCGTTTTCGAGTTAAAGAATTTGTTCAGTACGTTATGGAAACCATGTGTGTTATATCCTCATGGGGTTAGACAATCTGTATGGGTCATGTTATGTGTGTGTATAAATAATAACTTCTCTTTTATCATTGTTAAAATTCGCACGCTTTTCCCCGTGACCAAAACCACCCTCGAAATAACAAAAGTTACCCTTACAGCCCCGCAGTGAATACAATATGTAACTACACAATTGATTATTCTTCGTTTTTCCTCCCTTATTTTATTAACCGAATCGCGCTACAACAGACTCAAATAACTGACGTATCGTGTACTACTTAAACTAATAACGCGATGTTTTCTTTTTATCGATCTTAAAACTCCATGGAAATGTTTTTATTATAGTTATTTATTTATTATATGGTATTATGGAGAGGGGGAGTGTTTGTGGTGCTTGATACAATTTAAAATTTATAATTTGTTTGTGCATATTCACATTTATTTATTTCCATGTATATATAGGAATATGCGTTATGCATATATCTATCGAGGTAACCTATAAGTAATTGAAGCCCAAGGTATTAATGTTTTCGATCACCTGTATACACTATTGATACTGCCACATAAAATATTATCTATACCTAAATATATTTTCGTATAGTATTACGTTATATTATAGTATTTATTACTAGTGGTGTATACCGATGGTATAAGTTTATAGCGTTCAATTTGATCAAATGTGTAAGGAAATAATTTATTCGAAGTTCACAATTTTGATTTTACTGAATATCGAATTATTTTTTGTGTTTAACTCATAAAGTCTAGAAATAATAGGTAATGTACGTGTATAATGACATGACGTGCTCATAAAACATTTAGTTTGTATACATGTGGAACGCATTTTCTATAAGGTTTTGAAATGAAGGAAAATTAATTTCGTATATAATATTATATTTGAATATACAAATGTATATTATACTACTTATCCAAATCGTTTTTATGTATATACTGTTTTAAGTACATATTGCAGCTATGTATATAACCTGCTACTAAAATCTTAGCCTAAATATACATTCTACACTTTCATTGACCTTTTAGAAAACAGTAAAGTTATTCTGTCCATATTCTTACTGCAATTATAATTATTATTTTCATAAATATATATTTCAGGTATTGATATTATATTTATGAGTTTATTATCAATATAATATAGGTATTACAGTATAGCTTATTATACACAACTAAACCTGCGGTTTACCAAACGTTTTTCTCCTTAATTGTCCATTGAAATTATTTGATTTTCTCTTTTTTATAAACGTTTTATGAAAACAATGAATCATTTAAAACTACTATATTGCACACACACACACAAAGTATAACAATAATAAAACGCCAAGCAGCCAAACGAACTCAGTTATAATAATTCATGATGTACAGGTGTATTATGTATATGCTATGGTGTATACTATTGGTGCGCGTAAACGCACGTTTTTAATCAACTGTGAAGATTTGGGTTTCGGGTATATGCTGCGGCACGTTAACCGCAAGCACCAATATTTAAGTACGTAGGATATACTAAAACAAGTTTATTTATATCTGTGTGATATACAGGGTGATTTTTTTATCAAACAACACTCATTATTTCAAAAAGTATTAACTTTTTTCAATTTTTTATTTTTCAAAATTGTTAGTTTTATACTTTTCTAAAACTATGTACAATTTTTATTTTTTTCACTTTAATATTTAATAGTGAAATCACTATCAACTTTTGATTTTCAAATGGCAACCTATACTTAAAATGTTATAAAATAGTAGGGATATTTTTTTAATGAATTCTTACGTTTAAATTACTATTTTTCATTTAACCGTTCGCGAGTTATAGCTGCTCAAAGTTGGGTGGTTTGAGGTTTTTAGGTGTTAGTCCCAAAGGTTATTACGGCTGTGAGACATTGATTAGAACACAATTATTAGATAATAATTATAAAGACCAGTAGTTCAAATTATAAATCGTTATCGTTCGACCAAAGGTACTAATATCGTTGTAGTTTAATTTGTACCTCCTACTACCTACACGAACTATACGAACTATGGACTATCGTGGACTATGGCACTGACGCGCTGTATCCGTAATATCAAAAATTATGATTAATAATAAATCAGATGAAACAGATATTATCATTTTAAATTTTTATTATGATAACAATATCATAATATGAAAATACTTCCTACACCACTACCACGATTAAAGATATCTTTAATCGTGACCACTACATATGACAAATGATAATATAATACTTTAATCAGTTTAATCACAGATAAACTCTCATCGAACCAAACCGTTGGGTATTCCCAATAAAAATAGATAATACAATTGTTTACTTTTCAGTTTTCAGTACTATACGTCTATAATACTGCTATGGCCTATGTTAATAATATGCCAAATAATGTTCTTTAACTTTTAAACAAAAAAATATAAAATTCATGTGACATTTAGTTTAATAAGTTTAATTTAAATCGTCTTTTCTGTGATTGAAAATTCAATTATTTTATTACTTTCATTGCTAACATAAAGAGTAAACACGTCATACGCCAACATTCATAATATAATTAAATATTGAAACATTTATTCTCTAATATAATGTTGTTAAATAAGTAAAAATTATATTAAATATGATGGGTAATCATAAGTAGTTTTTTTATGACGTATTTTGTTTAACTATTTATTTAAACCTAAGTTTCATTTAAATTGATATTACGCTTGTGAATACTACATGACGACCTATCAGGAACTTGGAATAATTTATTGGTAAGTTTTACTAATTTTGTTAAAAGCTTTTAAAATTATAGTAAATAATAATAATGTATTTAAAAAATTTTAATTTCAGTTTTATCAGTTCTATACAATTTTTTTCAAATGTATATCGATAGACAAAGACAATAATACAATATTATAGATATATTATGTATTATTTATAAGTTGATAATACATAGCTTGTTTTAAAATCAAGTTGCATTGTAACTGTACAGCTATTGGCTTCAATTAATCCAGAATGTTTGTTGCATACAAAAATTCTAAGATAATTACAAGCATGTACTAATAAGAATATTCTTGGACATATGACTTGAAGAATATACATATTATACTACAATTGTACTTAGAAAAATTGAGAACAATGTGAAAACTAAAATAATACTATACAACTGTTAAAAATACTATATTGGATTTTAATATTCCAACATATAACAACATCGATCATAATTCATAGGTATGTATAAATATTTCTTATTTGTAACATTCAATTTTATGATGAAGTTATTAGGTTTTTATTATCTTTTTTGTAGATAATCTAGTTAATTTCAAAGAAGCGTAAAATAATCAAGTCTGCCCAACTACATCCTGAGGAAAACTGTAACCTATCAATAAATAATATGTAAAGAAAATTGTAAATGATAAAAAAATATTGTAAATGCTAGTATACTAAATTTTAATACTTCATATTATGTAGTTAAATTAAATATGGGGCAGCAACATTAATCATTAAAACTTATGTTTAATAAAAATAAAAATAATTATAATATGTATAAATAGAGTAAATTAAATTATTAATGTTTTTTAAAAAAAAAAAACCTATCACATATTATGTATATTATGATTATCACTAAGTACCTACTTGTTTATATATGTGTATACTCAATTGACAATTTAAATATTAAACTAAATATATTTTTAAAATTATATTTAGGTATTACATAGTAATTATTAATATGCAAAATAAACATTGTTTTTTTGTAAATGGTTGATGTTGTTGCCTATTTATTGCTAATTATTAAGTTATTAATTATTATTATTAAATTTACATATCTAAGTTTATATATTATTAGTGCCACTTTTAAATGTTACTATTGTTTTAGGTCTGGGGTTAATGGAGAATTTGTTCTGAATTTCTTGAACACATGTTTATCATTACTCATATTTTGCATAACTGCTTAACGAACATTTTGATTAAACTGTGTCATCAAATTTGGAATAGATTTTTCATAATCCTGGACTTTAAAATGATATTAACATTTTATAGTGGTTACTAATAATATAAAATAAAATGAATTAGGGATTTATTGTTACTAGGGCCCGGTTTTTAATGCAAACAATTTAAGGATATGAACATATTTATGCATTAACAATATAATATATATGTTTGTGAATATTATACATATTAATGTGTATAAATATTTAAAAAAATATATAAAGTATTAAAGATTTATTTACTATGAAAAAATTATAAATTTATATATGTATAACTGAGCTAAGTTAAAATTATTTTACTTAATTTTATAATATTTTAACATATTGAACTTGTATTCAACACCCAATAGGTATTATAATTATCATTACAATGTTATATTTTATTTAGATATGCATTAAGATAATACTAACTATAGAAATAGAATTTAGAAATTAGGAAATGTTGATCAATATTTAATCAGAATTATTTTAAGTGAAAAGATATACATTTTGTTAAAAATCGGGCCCTAATGACTTGAATTATGATGTTTAAAAAATAACGATTATATCTATACTTGACTCGTCGTGAATTGGCTAATCATTAAATTTATAAATATGTCTTGTTCAAAAATTAACTGTATAATGAAAAATATGCTGATTGCTAAACAATATAAGGTAACTTGTATTTTTATCATTTAATCAATTGTTTTTTTTATAATTTTAATGAAAATTAATTTATATTATACTTATACTTATTATATTAATATTTATATGCACATTATAATTACTTAATTATGTGTACAATGTACATGTATGTATAATTTTAATTTATTCAATAAATTATTGTGAAATTAATTTTTTTTTCTATACTTACCTTAAAGGGAATTTCAAATAGTATCAATTCATGGTATTAATATAAATCATACATCTTAAAATTTTTGTCAGACAATAATATTTAACTATTAATTTTAAATTTGTTTTCTGTATAAATAAACAGTCAAGTGCCTTCAACTAATATAAATAAATTATGTCTTATTCAAATCAAGAAAAAACGGATATGCTTAATTAATAATTGCTATTATGAAATGGCAAGTAAATAATAAATATCCAATGTTGTAATAATATGAACTTCATACCCTCATAAAAACTTAGTGTGACATTCATGTAAACATTTTTTTTTCTTGATAAAGGTCGACAAACTTATGAGAAATCTTGTATTACATTTTTATGAATTTATAGCTCAAAATAATTTGAAATTTTTTTTCATTTTTACGTATTTTGTTAATATTTTAACTTGAAATGCCTATAAAAAAAGTGACTGGATTTTTAATATTATAACAAATCAAAATATTTTGAAAAAATTTTAATGTACCTATAGAAAAAGCTAGTATAAACATTTAGTGAAAATTTCATGTGTTTACGATTCTAAGCTTAACTTATGGACAGCATAGTATTAAATTATTAATTCTAAGCTTTTGATAGTAAAATATTTATAAATTTTTAACTACCAAAATAGTTAAAAATAATCATGATTTTGACGAATTGTTGTCAATATTTGAACTTCAAATGCTAATAAAAAAACATTGCGCCTATGTTTCTTATGATTTTTTTATCGCCATAAGAATAACTTATGAGTTATGAGGAACTTTGTACTAATTTTTCAAATATTTTGACTCCTCCAAAAAAATTTTATCGATCTACAAAAAAAAATTCCTAGGAAAATTGAAAATTTCAGTTGTCTATAAATAGCTTAAAAAAAGTCGAAATATTTTGAAAATCAAATCATGTGAAGAAAATGTCAATTTAAATAACTAGTGAAATTTTCAAGTATTTACGACTTACACTATTTTAAAAACAACAAATATATTTTTAAATCGTTTGAGGATAAATCGTTGTCGTTACGCTATTTGGTAAAAATTTAAAATTGTATTCTAACACACTTAAAATTTTTCCTATAATGATGTTTTATATGATTGTTTTCGAATTTTCTCTATAGCTACTTGAAGGAAAACGTAGTGTTGAATTTTTTATTCTTAGATATAGACACAAAAAATTTTATGATTTTTAAACTTCAAAATTACTTGAAAATTTTCACGATTTTGATATATTTCGTAAAAGTTTGAACTATAAACGCTTATGACAAAAAATTGTGACTAATGATTTTTAATTTTTTTTCTAGCTACAATAAGAACTACTCATTAAGGAACCTTGTATTAAATTTTCAATTTTTTTTGTAATCCACAATTTTTTTATCGACACTTAAAAAATAAATTCTCATAAAACTCGTAAATTTCAGTGGTCTATAAATAACAAAAAAAGCCAAATGTTTTGAAAATTTAACTGTATAAAGATAACACGAACTAAACATTTGGTGAAAATTTCAAGTATTTACAGTGATTATATTATTTGAATTACAACCATATAAAAAAATCAATTTGGTCGAAAACTGGTTTTGCGTAAAGATTCCCGTTTTTCTGTTACTCTTTTTTTGTTTTTTTTTCGATTTATTTGAAAATTGTTGGAAAATGTTTACTTTTGACCTGTATAATGCACCAATGATATTCACTTTGCTATCGGAAACCAACCCCAAAATTTGAAATTAAAACTTTATTTCGACTAGTTATGCTGTACTACATAGGCGTAACTAGTCCTTTAAGTTAGGGGGGAATAAATTCCTAAAAATCTTTTTTTATTATTAATTATTTCTATTTGTGTTTACAACTGATTTGAATGATTATTCGTTTATATGAAACATTATATTTTTTTAAATTGTAGGCAAAAATAAAGTTAATTTAAATATGTTTATATACACATATATTTACCCAAAAATTCTGGGGGACTGAAGCCCACCCAAGCCCGCCCCCCTAGTTATGCCTATGGCTGTACACGGACACAAAAACAACAAAAAAAAAAAAAAACACAAATCATTGTAAAATCACAATACATTCATCACTCCGTTCAGAATCTAAAAAAATTGATTATTTCAAATGCCTATAAATTGAATAAAAATGAGTGAATATTTGAAAATAAAATTATATTAAGAAAAGCTAATATAAACAACTAGGGTTTTAAAATTTCATGAAATTTTAATGAAATATTTCATTGCAATGAAAAATATAATATAAATTATTATATCTTAAAGTTTATAATAACGTCAACTTGCAAATGAAGATTTTCAAAAGTTGGTTTATTGTAAAACAAAGAAAATATGTATAATAAATAATTATAAAAATAACCAATAAGGATCCAATTAATAATACAAGTGATAAATTAAAAAATATCAAAAATTTATAGTACATATTTTTGTATATTAATTATCATGAATATTTTCTGTGTTTAATCAATATATTATTTCTTATCAACTATAACCGATCATGTTTAAAAGAAGAAAAAATATTTTTCAATATTTCATTGAAATATTTCAAATTTAGAACCCTATAAACAACTGATGAAATTTTCAAGTTTCTACAACTTATACTTTTTGGATAAAAACAAATATCAAAAATCGTTTGAGGCTAAACCGTTATTTAATGCGGTTTTGTAAAAATTTAAATTTCAAACACTCCTAAAAATTTTTTGTCTTAGTCCGTTACAGTTTTATTTACAGATATTTGAATAAAAATTTATGGAGAACCTTGTACCAAATTTTCAAAACTTAATTATAAAAAAAAAAATTTTTACGATTTTTCAACCACAAAATTACTTGCAAATTTTCGCAATTTTGACATAGGTATTTCGTATAAATTCGAACTTTAAGCACTTTTAAAAAAAAATCCAAAATCGTTAGTCACAATTTTCATTTTAAGAATAACTCATAAGAAACCTTGTATTAAATTTTCAAGATTTTCTGGCCGGCCAAAAATTTTTTATCGTTATTTAAAAAAAAATACTTAAAAAAATTGAAAATTTCAATTGTCTATAAATAGCTCAAAAAAGTCAAAACATTTGGTGAAAATTTCAAGTATTTACATCAATTAGTTTTTGAGTTATAGCAAAATAAAAAAATCGATTTTGTTGAAAACTGGTTTTACGTAAAAAATCCCGTTTTTCCGTTACTTTTTTAGGGTTTTCTCCGACGCATTTGAAAAATATTGAAATTTTTTAATTTTTGACCCCCCAAAGTACCAACTAGATTCACTTTTGCTTCATAAACGATACTATTTGAGTCGTTTGAGAAAATCGAAGCAATATTACTGCTCCAAATGTTGTCGTCAGACACAAAAAAAAAAATAAATAAAAAAAAACACACATCATTGTAAAATCAATACATTCATCACTCCGTTCAGAATCTAAAATAGTCGTGTAAAATCTATCACCAACATAAAATTTTTTAAATTATAATTATATTTTTTTTTTTGAGTGATAAGCACTTGTCCGAAAAATGTTAACAGTGGTAGACCTTCGGACGACTCGCACTGTACCCAACTCATTTATTTTCTTATCAATACTTTAATCAGGTTATTAATTATTATTTAAATAATAATTATAACAATTAATTTGTAATCTACAGGTACAAAGTTCATTGTCATTACTGTGTTGAACGATAGTCGATAACGAGTTTATTACATGTGAAAATATGTACCTATTATTATTATTTATTACCCATGTGACTACTGGTCTTCAAAATTAAAACCGAAAACCGCCCAACTTTGAAAAGCTATTACTCGCGAACGGTTAAATGAAAAATAATAATTTAATCGTTAGAATTCATAAAAAAAATATCCCTACTATTTTATAACATTTTAAGTATAGGTTGCCATTTGAAAATCAAAAGTTGATAGTGATTTCACTATTAAATATTTAAGTGAAAAAAATAAAAACTTTACATAGTTTTAGAAAAGCATAAAACTAAAAATTTTGAAAAAAAAAAAATTGAAAAAAGTTAATACTTTTCGAAATAATGAGTGTTGTTTGATAAAAAAATCACCCTGTATAGCTGGTGTATCTATGCAAAAACATTGAAAATCTCTGCTAGGTCGTAATATTATGTTCTCTGCCATACGTCATATTATATATTATATACACAGGATGTAGGTAAGCACTAATGGTACTATCTATTATCCGAACTTCATATTTATATTGTGAATTGTAAGGCTGCCACCGGCCTACCAGTAGATCTGTGCCGTTATATAGTGATTTAACATTGATACCAAAGACTTTATAATATATTTCATGTAGGTAGACTATTATATCATATTCAATGCATATAGTTACAGAGAAAATGTGTTTAAAATATTATTTTAAAATGTTACATAATATATAAATCATTAAGATTTCAAATATATACCTAATATTATAGTTAGATATAATATTTCAAAATTGTGTGTCTCTTTATGACTGTTTTTTTTTTTTATTTCAATTCAAGCATTTGTAGCATATTAAACTACAATAATAATTATTGAATAATAAGTAGCAATGATATAGGTACCAAATACAGTAGACAGAGATAGTAGAGCGGTATAGTTATTACCTATATATTATAACATATGATACAAGTACGACCTATCTAAATTAAACAAGCCTGCGGGGCCTAATCAAAATCGATTTCGTCCATTGTTCCGTGACAACCATAATAGGTATAGGCTATATTACAAGATGTAGCTAAAAACCCGAAAATCGTCTGTAAAATATGATCATCGCGTTACGGTCGGGTCGCATCTAGCCGCCGATCGAGCGTTTCTAAACTCGAGAGTCAATGTCACGGGTTGTCGAACACAATATCATCACGTAATGATATGCGACAAAAACGTTATAATACATACGTTTGATATACGATATATGTACAACCGTATTATAGATGTAGGCAGGTACATTATCACAAACACAATGCGCTCCGCAACCGTCGACAGTCAATTAAATGCTACACACAAGCGCAATGTACACGCTGGTAATATAATATTATAAATTATAATTCGGCCCTTTAATCTTTCGAGCCGGTGACGATAATTTAATGTAGGCACCTATGTATGTATATTCTTCCGCGATAAACTACTATCGTGTGCATCTCACGCTGATGATTTGAATCGTCGCCGTCTCGTCATCACGACTATTATATTATAATACCGCACACTATCGGACGGTCGGAGGTAAATGATATATGTGTAATATTATTATATAGCCGACCACAAGCCTATATAATTATGGATCATTTCACGCATTCCTCGCGTGTTTTAATCGTATATATCAAGATAATATATACGAAATACTTATGGGTATATCGTATATATGTGTAAATGTATCTATATATAATAATTTGTATCATGCATTAAATATATTATCATACAATTACTATTATTTCTATTAAGTCATACGTTATGTGAGTGGGAAAATAATATATGTTATAATATCATCACGTGAGATGATACTTGTACGAATTTAAGATTTTATATACAATATGATTATCGGCGTAACTGGGGGGCTTAACTCAGTTTTCATAAATGACTTTAACCCCTCGTGGTTAAAACGCGAATTTTCGCCAAAAAAAAAAAAAACTGTCAGAAGTTAAATTTTTAAAATAACTAATAATTTTATCATATTAATATTGCGGATGGACCAGATAATTTATGAGAAAAATCAAAACATACATCAGGTCGATTATGATCTAAAATAGATTCAGTGATCTAGCTAAAATAGATGTACCTAAATAGAAATAGAATAGTCTTACAATATCTCATCGTCAATCGTATTTTATAAATATTTGCATATAAAAATATTGCCGTATGCAATATTTACAAAAATATGTATCAGGTAAGTAGGTATTATACTTATTTTATGCTTACATTTTTATTTTTAATTACGAGCGGGGGACGCTCTTTTATTGTTGGCTTATCCACAACTCAATTGATTCATCAAAACTCGCCACGACTATACAAAAGTTTGAATATAACTGCATATTATATTATAGTAATAAATATTGTCTATGCGACGAGCACGCGAGTCTGTACGCTGAAATATTGATATGGTATAATATGATATCGAACGAAAAATGTTCTTAGGTACGGCAAGGGAAATTATTCTCGTTTAGATCACCAACATGTTGGTATACCGCATAATATGATAATATGTTCAATAATATTTAGATACCTAAATACTCGAACCCAATCTATTTAGGTAATAGTTACCAACAAATTTACACGACCGAGGCGACGGTGGAAACTGGTTTCGGTCTCGCCGTGGTTGGTAGCCGTGCGTTAACATGGCGTCCGGTTCGTACCCCTTTCACCCGCAATGAATTATACGCGACCGCAACGAGTGAATTATAATACGTAATTTTGTGTATATTATACTATACACACATCTAATATTATTAAAACAAGTACGCGGTGTTCAAAGTTGCGGTGGTGGACCAATAAAGATAAAAAAATCAAAAAAATCGACGTTATTATATAGAAGAAAAGGAAAAATTCGCCGTCGTACCTGTATACGAAACCATTGGTAGGTATACAATATAATAATAAATTAATATATTTACCAAAATATGTTCCGTCGAGCTCTGACCATAATATTATAATGATATGTTTTATAATTATGTCCGTTTGTGGTCCTCTCTTCTAACAAATAGATTATGAATATTATGGACATGTTACATATTATAAATATTATACCAAAATAATAAGTGTGATATCGAAGTGTATTTTTCCGTTCTAAAAACGACTACATCCATAATATGTATACCCATTATATAGATACACACAATTTAATCCGTGTAATAATGTGTGTATAGGTTGAAAACATTATTATATAATTATCATATTATTATCATTATTATTACTATTGTTATTAATATTATTATTTATTATTCATTATTTAAATTTCAACAATAAATGAGTAAATTATAATAATATAGTAGATATACCTACCTATCGATAGTTATTAAATTTTTTATTTTTAGGTTTATAATTGACACGAATTTCAACTTTTAAAATAAATATTTTACAACTTATTTAAATTAATTTTTGAAAAGAATTGTTAAAAATTAATTGAAGTATATTAAAGGTAAGTATAAATTTAATAATATATATTTTACGGTCATAAATATAGACGTTCTATTCGTCTTATAAATAAAAGTTATGTGGTTAAGTTATTAATGAAGAACATAATGGTATACTTTTTATAAAACAACTTTAAAAGTTAAAATGATGCTCATTTTTTTTTGAGTGATATAAAATGCATTAAAGGGCTTTAGGAGATTGAAAAAAAAGCATAAAAGTTCTCCGTTTGTTTTTTTTACATTTTAATTTAAAACGAGACAAAGAATAAAAGAGGAAAACGACGTTTAAAATGTTTAAATGGGGTATAAAATTGCAGATTGCTATTACCTACCTAAAAGGTATACATCAACGGTGAATGTTTATAACGGCTATAAATTATTACAATATTATTATAGCGTTCACATTAACCTATATATATTTAGGTGTACATGACAATGTCATGTTTTTATTTTTTATGACATTTTAAAACTTAATATCTGTAGAAAAATGCACAAAATCACCGCTTGACATTTTGTTCATATATATAAACACAGTAATATAATATTTGTGATATAGATTTACCTATATAATATAATATATTATACTCGTATATAAATTATAAATATTGTATTATATTTCAAACGAGTGGATATTTATATTGCTTAGTAATAATGTATAATAATATCAATATGATAATTTTTAATAACAATAAGCATAGGTACACACCAATATTATAGTATATATAGTAGGTGTACAATGTACACTGTACATACTAAGAATATCTAAATTCTAAATATATACGTGTGTGTATACCTACATCAAATTATAGTTTGGATAATGTATATTTCATTGGTGGGCTTGAAATCATAAAATTTCAGTACGAATGTCTTACTCGGATATCGCAAAAGTAGATATAATGGAATATCTAATTGTCTAACGATACCATGGGGCAATTGCAAATTTCACGTCAAACTTTCTCACTGTTCATGCTTATTCCTATTAATAAGTAAACAGTCCACGAATAATTTATGCACATCTAAAATAATGTAATTGAACGAGTAAAGTGAGTGCCGCACATAACAACTGCAGCGGCAAGACATTATAATATTCCCCCTATCACTGTTTTCTCGCCATTGTAGAGTATATAATTATTGAAAGGATCTTTTCTTTACAAACTTGGCACTTCTGTAATTGTTTTCAAAGTAATACATACACAAATCTCATTTGTGAATACAATATAGTATCTGCCTAAAGTCTTCCAAACTTGTAAGTTATACCTGTAGTACTGCGTAAGTGTATAAATAAAATATTTTTCATACCTATGACGGCATATGTTTTTAAGAATGTCTATATGTTATTTTTTCATGTAATATGAAACCCAATCAGCAGGTTTTTTATATATTACATACGCTGTAAATAATGTAGGTATATCACGTGTCACTTCATTGTGTTGATTTCTATATTTACGTAAAAAATAAAACATGATTATTTTTATTTAATAGAAGATTGTTATTGGACTGTAGTGTAGGTACACATACACACACACACACATATATATATATATATATATATATATATATATATATATAAGTTTACACTGAAATGCAAACACGCAATATTCCAATAGTCAGAATACCTATGTATTTATTATACTTGTATTATATAATGATATATTAAAATTTAGCCAAATAACTAAAAAAAATCGTTCGTAGTTCGGTTTACTATGCTAAATAATAGTAAAAATTATGTGTATATATAATAAATGGTCTTGAATATTTATAAAAAGTGCGTGATTCCGTTTGAAATCACCAAATATTTTTATTATATTTTCGTTCATCGATGTACGTTTCTGTATATATTTTTTATTATTTTATATTCATTATTTTTTTCTCTTTTTGTATATACTTTATACAAATGTTCATAAAATAAATATACACTACCTTTTTAAATATGAAGTACCTATGAACATATTATATAAAATGACAATAAATTTCATCTATTTTACAGATACATTATGATAATAGTAACTATATAACTACTTATTTAATAATTATAATAATACAATTATCATGGGAACATTGAATATTACATTTTTAAATGTCGATAATAAACAATTTTACAAGTAATTAAATTGTTAACCGTTATTGGGTTTAAATAAAAGAAAGATTCTAGATCTTTATTCATGTCTAAATTGAATCAGTTTTGGTGGAGTCTCTGGCATTCAGTTAGAATGTATTTTTGTTTATTTATTTACAGTTTCAATTTTTTTTTTAAATGCGTATATTGTACTATTATAACTATTTTATATAATAATATTAATCATTTTTTACTATGTTAAGGATAGATATCTAACTTAAGTTAAAATTATACATGAATAGCAATATTATGATTATTGATATCGCTTATACATAGTAATCATTGCGGCAATAGTATGAATAACAATTATAATATACTTAAAAGAGTATTTTATTTTATTTTATCTTTAAGTATAAACGTATAAGAAAAAATAAAAATTATAATTTTACAGAGTTGATTTCTACACATATCTTGACCAACATAATTGTTTTAAAATTATTAAATAATAGCTATGCACAAAATCATTTTGGATTAATTTATTTATTCATCTATACAGTATCAATTTTTTAAATTTTTATTTTATAAGTTACCTCAATTATAATGAGCTATCTTTATATGTTTATTATACTTAAGTATATAAGCAGGTATTAATGTATTATAAATCATGTATGAATACAGTATATTTTATATTGTAAGTGTTTTTACTTTTAAAATCGAATTA
This sequence comes from Schizaphis graminum, assembly GCA_020882235.1. NCBI lineage: Eukaryota > Metazoa > Arthropoda > Insecta > Hemiptera > Aphididae > Schizaphis > Schizaphis graminum. The sequence goes on from CM037032.1 coordinate 95,528,776, forward strand.
TACATAACTAAACCAATAGGGTTTTTTCATTTATTTAAATTTTGTTTTACAATTATTAGTTTTGACAGTTAGGATATAATGTTAAAAATATACTGGAATTTATAATTATTTACCAAAATAAGAGAAATAACGAATATATAAATAAGTGTTTATAGTTAAAAACTTAAAAAATAACACTACTACCCATTTACACTGCAATAATATATTGGGTTTCCACTTAAAACGTCGAGTCTATCAAGATTTCATCTCTCTCAGCACCTCTCATCGAATAATCATTATTATATATTGTAATGTATTATGTATTATTAATATCCATCGAGACGAGTGCATGCGCATAATATTTGAGATGTTTTTAACTCACTTATGTCGATTGGATCGTGATAGCATACTTATGTCCTATATATATATAGTTATACAATATAATATTATAATATTATATAATATTTATAAGAATAATTCATATTATTGATGTTTCGTATGGAACTAAATTACTATTAGCCAATAGGGCAATAGATATTTCCCTATAATATATAAAATAATATATTATTGGTACTCCCTTCTAAAATGTCCAAGTTTTGTTTCGAGTTGTGTGCTCCCTGGCGTCGCGGCGATGTTTAATTCCCTAGACAGTCTGTTGATAAGGGTGGAAAATGATTCGAGGTTCCCCGTGCTAAACTTTATAGCCGTTTAGCCATTAACCGAGTACGACGCTAAGACTGCGTATACATTATGTACGATACCACCGTACTAAACACCCCACTTTTCATGTGCTGCGCTATATATTACCTATAATATGTATATTGCTTATATTATAATAGTTATTTTAAGTAAGTAATATAATTATTATTCGTGGTAGTGGTGTACATATAATATTATATACCAACACATACGATGTAGCCAGCTTTGACGTAATTTGATATAATATATATATATATAAATATTAAATGCATCATAATATTATACACGTATAAAATATGTAGGAGTTTATTAGTGATACCGTTATATACTTTATTAAGTTGATCATCAGCTCAATAAATATACCAACTCTTATATAAAAAGGTATATCTTGTGCATACCTGATATCATAACGATAATGAACACGTTTGAATTTAGTTTTTGTATTTTTATTTTCTGAGAAAGATTTTTTTTTATCATAAAAAACATTATTTCCGTATGGAATGTTAAGTAATGTCTAACGTCATTATAATATCAGATCATACAAACAACTATAACATCACTATACGGTTTATTATTACGGCGGAGACATTATCGTCTACTGTGGCATTGTGAAATGACGACAGTATAATTATGTGTATAATTAAAACATTTTATACATTAATTTGCTCTCTATTTATTCTATGAATATAATATAGTATATTGTACCTATCATACACAATATTATATTGCTATATAGAATTTTATGCTTCGAGCGACACACTAAAACTGTATTTCCTATTCGGCATATTATTATTGTACTTGAATATTATGTTCTATGACTCTTGTGTTATTAAAAGAAAAAACTAGAGATCTGGTGATAAGATTTTGTCTAACCTTATTACATTAAAAATGACACACACACACACACACACACACACACACACACACACACACACACACATTCCACGAATTTATGTTATTTTATCGTGCTTTATATTTGTATGTCGATGAAAACTAATTTGTTAAATATATTTAAAGCAAGAACGGTCGTGTACGACAATAGCTAAAATATATTATAGGTACCTAATAATAGTATTTACCGTAATGGATAAGACAAGACAGACATAACTTATAATGTCGTATAGTTAATAAATATATTATCTAAGTTCTCAAAATGTCAATCGTTCATGAACTTGAAATAACCAAATTACTAATATTTTCATTATATGATTAAATCTATTGTTGAATAAATCAATTCATTTATACATAGTGATTTTTTGTGTCATATAGTATATTATACTGTAGCGTGCTAAAGTAGGTTTTTTTTAGAAATTGCGTAAAGACCAAAATGGATGGATAGGTTTGGAATAATGGATTTATTATGATAAAAAAGTTGTTAATAATAATATTAACTATGCTATTAAGTGATAAAAAAAATGTAAATTAAAAGCTAAGAATCAGGTCTGAAAATTCAGATCAGAACGCTGCTGTAATATTTATCTATACACTATCGTTGAAAAATAAAAATAATTTTTCAAAAAACAATTTATAGTTTTTTAATTGATAACAAAGTTTAGGTTTATATTTAAAACAAGACAAATATTATATTAAAATAGTTGAAATAAAATAAAATATTTGTAAGTTTTTTAAGTTGTAGGTAACTAATAATTCAATAATTGTTTATAATAACTATGAATATATTGGACGGGAATATATTTATATATTATTTAATTAGTTTTAAAATAATAATAAAAATTATTTTTTCAATCAATTGGGCGTAATTTAAATATGGTTTTGGTACCTAATTATTACAAATTATAAGATAACCACTTTTAGTTTCCTGTTTTAAGATGATTTTTAGAGACATACAGGATATAGTATATTAGTATATCATAAACGTAGGTACATATACTTATATCAATGTGTAGAGTGTAGATTAAAAAAAATATATTTATGCATGATTAAACATTCTAATTTCTTATAAATAATGATTAAAATTTTATTTAGTGTACGAATATTATAATATATTAATTTACATTAACACGGAAAGTGCATAATAAAAACAATAATCTGTTTAACCATTTTTTTGTCAAAATATTTTTTATTTGTGAAATTAACCGATTATTGCTGTCCTTTTGATACCTATGTGTATGATACACTTTTTTAAATACCTAAACAATATATTTTTGTAACAAACATAGTTTTTTAAATAATATTTCTTCAGTATATTGGATTAATATTTCAATTTAATAAATAATTATGGTTATCTTAACAGAAGAATTCAGAAAATTAATTTTCATAATTTCAATTTTAGGTATTTGTATATTTTTTGATCTAAATTTTAAATAACAAAATATACTTAAAAATTGTTGTTATAATAACATCAACTTGAAAATAATGTGTCATAATAACTCAAATATATTAATAAAGTTAATTTTAGTATTTATTATATTATAGAATGTGATACATACAATAAATAAAACATCATAGGTTAACATTTTCAATTCACGCGATGATTACATTTAGTTTTTATAATACTGCGATGTTTTGCATAAATTACCTAATTGTTTACACATTAATTTAATTATTTTTAATACTTTGGCATTAAATTCCGTTGTAATTTTATCGAACAAAACGCATTGCAGTAGAATTTTAAGATTTTATTCACTGGTCACAGTCGTTAAACACTATAATTGAATTGTTATGTTGGAGTTACAGGATGATAACAATTCTGTGATGCCAAAACTAAAAACAAAACTTAAACAACAAAATAAACTACGTATAATAAAATGGTAGTCGCTTCGATAGACATTATTTCTCAAACGTTCTCGTCACGGGGTGTTCACAGTATTCCACATGTCTACAGTAATATTATATACGTGAGTTTGTAGACGAATGAATAATAATGATACTAAACAAAAAATCAAATTTTATAATTTAGATGTACTGAATTTCCTTCTGTCATCGTGAACGCACACGTTTTATTGTTTTAGTTGCATAGTATTCAGTTATTGCACTGGTAATTATATTAATGCCTGGATTTGGGACCACCACTACCGCCACAGGTAATTTGTTATACGCAGTACATTATATGCCCAAATTGGTGTCACCTCGATATAAATAATTAACTAAAAATCGTATGAAAATCTCACCCCATTGATTTACGTTGTGAGCATGTGAACATTTACATATTATACGAAATTTATCTTTTTCGTGTTCTTATAATACACGACACAGGTATGACAAAGAAGGTGTTAACGAAGGATACAATGGAAAAATGGAAGTAGCCCATTTTTTTATTTTTTTATTTTATGGTTTGGTTAGATAACAGATTAAGAGTAATATTGGCTGTTGAAATCGATTTAGCGAAAAAGTCATTCTGCAGTACATAGTTATTAAAAGGAAAATATTAGGTATACTGGTGAAGAAAGATTGTAGTCCATGCTTTTTTCGCACCCCTGAAAAAATTACAGAAATGGACTACTACCGTGTTTGTCCTATACCCTTCGCTTATAAGTTTACTCGCCATCATTCAAGAATTTAAATAATGTTCATATGAAAATTATTTTGCGCATTTAAGAATAAAACATAAAAATAACTTAATTTACTCGTACACAAATCTAAACTTTCAATATAAATTATGATTTCATTTTGAAACCAAGTACTGATCAATCTCACTATGAATACTATGTACGTAGGTATATATTATAGTTACTAGTAAGGTATTAATTTATAAAAGAGTAATTGTCTTTTATTTCGAATTATTATTATTATTATTTATTTATTTCAGCAAAATCAATATCATTATTTCAATAGATACAATAATTATATTACAAAAGTTAAAAAATAGTTAAATTAAAAAATAGTTATTTAATTATATATTTATATTAAATATACATTAACATATTCAATGGAATTAAAAAAAAAATTTAACTGATATGATTATAAAGTTAAAATAATCTCGACGATAAAATATATAAAAATAAATTATATAATGACCAAATAAATTAAATTATGTGAATAAGAATGTGTAATTTAAAACTTGATTTTCTCTGATCATTCATGTTCAATAAGAAAATTGTGTTTAGTCAATTCTTATAATAGTCAATAATATCTGCAGCTATTTCTGTGCATATTACCATGATTCACACCCTGATAAACTCGATCACAGACAACTAAATATACCATTGTTCGTCACACGTACGTGGTCTTTCTATAGTTTACACTATCTATGTCTTGTTAAATGAGGCGAGGAGACCTTACCTGCACTGCCGAGTGTACAGAATATCTGCGATGTAATCGATCATATCAAATGTATTATGTATACTAGTAAAATGATCTATATCAGTGGTTTCCAAACTTTTTTTCCGCGGTGCCTTTATTTGGATCCAATTTAGCTATGTTGCCCTACTGTGAACAACACTAAAGACAGAAAAAAAAACTCACTGATAACCAATTTTACATAGACCGCGGTGCACAGTTTAGGAACCTCTGATTTATACTAATAAATATTTATCATGACCAATTTTACAAATGGAATGAGAATTTCAAATTTCAATAATAAATGTTCATAATAAAATATAAGCACACAAGTGATACTTCTGAAAATGTTAAAATGTTATCAGTTATTACTGATTAGAATTCTTAATTATCTTCAAAAAAATGTGCTCCGATATCGTCTATTTGTAAACCCATTTTTCAGTCTAGTTTTCAAATAACAATCGTAGATAATATTCTGTATTATATATTTATATATAACCTAGATTATCTTAATATGATAATCTCACATTTATATTGTTTATAATATTGGACTCTTGATCTAGATTATTACTCTTTTGTTCACTACTACAATTCTTTTAAAGTAAATAAGTCACTTTGTATTCATATAATATATGAAAACATTTTCAAATAAGATATAATGCTTATGTGAACATTCTATATTATTTTTATATAAATATTTTATATAAATATTTTTTTTCTTATAGCGTAAGTATTTTTGGCTTTTGATGTTTAACGATGCATTACTTAATATATATATATATATATATATATATGTGGTTATGTAAATGTACTATGTACAAAATAATTTTGTTAAAAAAATTAAAACAACCGTAAATTTCTACTTTTTGGAAAGTTTTGTTTTCCCTTGGTTACATTTAAAATGCAATCTGAAAACATGAAAATTACAAAATGAGCATGATGGTAGGTTCACATAATATGGAATGGCTGCATAAGAAGGCGATTATATTGTATTCAATGTGAAAAATATTAATATTATTATAGTCACGTACCTATGTGTATAGCATTCAAATTCTAATAAGTATTAACGTTTCTATAAGAGAATTTATTACACGGTATTTAATATTATTATATTATTATGTAACTTCAAAAAATTTTATCAAAGATTCTTATAATACTAAATAACTTGTAATTCTAAATAATGCAAGTTTTTATAATGCATTATAGTTTGTCCCGACAATACTTGTAAAAATGATTACCTACCTATAGTATTTAATTAATTAGATTATTATATAGTTAAGGCTTGTTAATATTGATCTTTCTATTAAATAAATCTTGAATATTTTAAGAAAAAATAAATAATGTTATTTAGTTATATTCTTATATTCTTATACCACATACAATTAAAACTCATATATAAAAATCAGTAAGTTACCTTACTAATAAGATACATGACCACTACTTACATAATATTTTGATCGCTATGTAATAGGTTTAATTAATTTTTCCCAAATTCACAATGCACCACTGAGTACTTATATGCTTTATATATCATTATCTATATAATAAATGTAAATATTATATTTGGACTTGAGAAATTGAAATGAATAAATAAATGCATTAAAAATGAATTAATCCATAACAAAAAATGTTAATTTTAACTCTTGAATTCTGTACCTACCTATCTATACATTTATTGTATATTATTATCGAGTGAAAATATCGTTTTTTTCCAACAGAAACCGATTGTTAATTATAATATAATATTTATGAATCTGTTAAAATTTGAAACGGTCAGATAAAATGGTTTGCATGGTTATTAGGTCACAAAAAAAATGAATGTTAAGAAAATTTATTACTACACTAATCATGATTGTTATTAAATATATGCCGTATAATAATAATTAAATAAACCATACGTTTTACTGCACTGCGTTATTCAAAATTCTACAACTAGAAACAATTAATTATTATACCTGTTACTAAAAATTAACCATATGCGATGAGTACCTATATATAAGTAATTATTAGGTTTAATAATATAGATACTCATTATAATATAATAATATAGTGTTAATAATAATCTGACATGAAATTGGATAAAAAACTAGTTGGTTTTCTAAGGAGAAAAAAAACGAATCTCACAACAAAAAAATGTTCATACACAATTGTACTTGTGAACGACACTGCGGCGATGATATAATACATTGCTTTGTCCTTGTTCGGTGAGTTACATCACGCGGTGGTTTTTAGACGTCTAATTTAAAAAAAATGCCGCCATAAAATCATTAGTTACCTACATTATGGAAAAAATATAATATATAGGTTTAGCGGTAAAAATTAACGATGGACAATTTTCATGACTTTGTCTTGTAATGATTTACGAAAATAATATAGTTGTAAACATATTAAATAATATGTATTTGTGACTCTGCCCAATTTATTCACGTATTAACATAATATCAGGTACCTATAAAATAATATCTAGAACTTAAATTTCTGGGTATTTGTTATATAAATATTAGGGTTGGTTGATGCAAGTTAAAAAAATCATAAACTCTCATTATCTGTGAAATTATCATCGTTTTTGAAAATATTTTTTTTTACTTTATATTATTTGTATTCATTAAAATGCCATACTTATTAAGAAAAAATAATTTTTATTATTTTAATCATATTTTTTAACATAAATATTTAATATCACCTACAATTGTATACATAATATATATATATATTATTATTTTATGTAATTAGTAATTAATTATTTAAGAAATATAATTATTGGTATATTATCGCTATAATATTTTAATAGAAAATAATAACAGTTTATAGCTAACGTTGTTATAATATGTATTATATCATTGAGTTGAGTTGATCAATGAGTTTATATCATCGGTTTAAAACACAATTATATGAGAATATTAATCATGTATATAGAAATATAAATATAGAACAATTTTATATCTATAGTATATACGTATACTTCACTAAGTTCACTACATATAATAATAAATTGCATATAAAAATCTAATAAGGATAGTTTAAAAATATACAAAGAATATAAAAAATAAAAGAATAATTTAAAACCAAACTTAGTAAAATTAATTATTAAATATTAAGAATGGTTTCTAGTTGTATATTTCATATTATATTATTAAAGGATCAAAGTAGAATTATTTCCAACCAATTAAGAAATACTAATCAAAAATAGCAGGAAAACGTTAATAAATATAACGCTAGTTATTTAACTGTAATTGTTCCGAAATCAAAAAATATATTTTTATTGAGAATGGAATATTAATGCAGACTTAAATTGTTCACAAAAATTTTATGATCATTATATTTTACTATTAAGTCATATTATTTTTACACTTTTTGGACAACAGACTTGTAGTAGTAAGTAATATTTAGCCTATTAATCAAGAATTATTATTACACACGGAAATTCTTTACAAAACAGTTATTTAACTTGAAGTTGAACAATATTAATAAATTATATATTATAAATTATTATTATTTTTTAATAATCGTAGGTATATTATTTTAGCCTTTTTAAACCTACTAGGGATTATATACTATATTATCCCCAGTAATTAGATTTAAATAATACGTTCTACGATACGATTCGTATACTAATCGTTTATAATTGTATATATAGGTACATACATTCGTATTTATATTAGCTTTATATTTTTATGAAAATCGGTTTCTTAAAAACAAATAGTAAAAAGGAGTCAACATTTAAATACATTTTTTTGTTAGATAAAAAATTATGATCTGCTAATCACTTTGTATAAACTTAAATCGCATAACTTATTAAAAGGTTTTAATGTATATATTTTATAAAAATATGTGCTGTAAATAAAATGAAACAATATAATATAGTATTGGATATTGAATGTACAATAATTATTTGTGTACAATATATAATTATTAAAACAGAACATTTAAATATCGCCATTAACGTAATTCCTATTTTTTTATTAAAATTGTTTACATGCAATAAAACATACTGTTATATTTATTGCTAAAAAGATTTAACGTTTATCAGACACATATTATATTATATGGGTACATTACCAATACAATAGTTATTACATTCACTAGGTGTGATTGTTATAGTCATTCTGATTTGTTGTAATATGTAAAGTACTTTTTATACTTACAAAATTATAATATTCAGTGAAAACATAACAGATTAAATTCGAAGTATTTAAATTGAGGGTTTGTAGTTTGATTAAAAACTCTAATTAGAATTATTTAAGTTTAGGCGAATAGGATTATCCAAGTTTTTCCAAATAAATACAATTTTTTTTTTTATATTATTTAAATAAACGTAACCACGTAGATTCAACTTTTATTGGGTCAGACCAAGTGTACCCAGATGGTGTAAGGTAAGAGGTTATATTCTCCCCTCTCATTGTAATTTTTTGTAACTTATATCTCTGTAATGTTTTGAGTTGTTTTAAGTAGTTATTACATAATATACTAAATTAGTTAAAATTCCTTCCTCATCCGAAACATAACAATTATAATATAAAGTGGCCACAAATATGTTATTACAGATCTATTATAGTTAAAATTAAGATTTCCAACTTTTTTTTTATGTAAAATATTTAAATTATGCATAGCCATTATGAGTTAAACACTTAATTTTTAAATTTATACGAAAATCCTTCTCTTATAAAATTACGCAAAATGAAAATACATGGAAATAACCAGCAACAGGTATCTCCAACCCAAATATCAATTTTAAATATTAACTTTTTTAATTTTATTTTTTTACGAATAAAAAGCACTAATTTCTGTTACTTATATGATGTTGATCATCTTCAAATTTTTGGTTTTGCAATTCACAGTTCGTTGTAATGCATGATTATTACTTACAAGATAATTTTATTTTTCCTTAAAAATGCCTTGGAATGCCACTGCATTGGGAAAGATTTTATCACTCACAAGGGTTGTTTAAAAATTCCAAGAGCTTAACATTTTTAAATATTTGAATTTTTATAAAAACCAATCGACATAATGACATGCATAATACAACGATACGATTATATTATGAATTCAATTTTTAGATTCTAAGTTGTGCGATGAATTTAACTATTTTATAATGGTGTGTATTATTATTATTTTATTTTTATCATGTCCGTCACAACATTTTTTGATCACTAAAGATGCTTAGGTTTTAAATTTTGTGGGTGATTTCTGGTTTCAAAGTGGATCTAATTAATATTTAATACTGAGGGTTTAAAAGTAACACTCCATTTAAGTGTTGAATACTTCATTGAAATATTTTTCAAAATAAATAGGGGAAAAAATATTAAGGAAACGTGAAGTTTGACACATATAGGTATTTATCAACTATACATAAGATTATCAATGTAATATCGCAAGCACAAATTAAAATTATAATAAATACTAATTTCAAATTTACGATATTGCGATTTTGTACAATAATACTAAACTAAATTTACTAATAATCACTTATACTTGTGCTAACTTTTATATCTAATAGCAATGAATAATGATAATATGATAAAATTCGTGCACCTGTATTATAATTTTTATATCTTATAATTTGTTTTAAAATCGATGTCAACAATAATTAATGTAGTACCTATTCAAAACAGCAAAACTATTATTATTTTACCTATTACACCTATATACTACACTTAATATAATCGTAACACTTAAAAACAAATTGTTACCTTGACTGCTCCGTGCCTATTTTTTGTAGTACTATGATGTTTAAAAAGTATAAATATATAGTTAATGAAACTATATTAAAAAAATACAAGATTCACGGCCTTAAATCTTAATGCAGTCGTTATGGAAAAATATAGCATTTCACAATATTGAAAAATTGTTCTAACTTAAAACACTAATCACAGGTCTCAGAGTAAATTATATTTCTTATTTCGGGTGTATATGTATAAATAAATATATAAGTTATTCAGGGAACTATAATTTTTCATGTAAAATATTCGATATTAAATTAATACAAAAAACGTAGGTGCAATTATTAAATGTACATAAAAAATAATTCAATATGATTCACATAATGACTCAACAGTTTATTCAAGGTAAATATAATTAATGTTAATATGACACATGAACACGATACATTATTGCATATATTTTATAGCATTAACGTATAATTTACATTTTAATCACATTGATGACTGACCTGTATACGATAGACACGAATATAATTATGTATAACTATTATACTATATAAATATATAATGCACATTATATTTATCTGACTATATACCTATAACCTATTCCTAGGTTTACATATATGATATATATATACATATGTATATAAATATTCAGTGTACATAAATATGTTATAATATTGTACCACATATAGTGCTATTATTTTGTATTTGATTAAACCTGAATTAAGTGCCATTGAATGGTAGGTATGTACTATCCTAATATACCTAATGTAAAACGTATAACATTACATTGTATATCATTTATATCAATGTTTGATTCATTCTAATGTGATTAAATTTGTGTTGCTTTCTTTTTTTATTTAAAAAAAATATATTATTGATATTATATATTCATTGTCTATAGTATTTAATATTTATACGTCTAATTTTTAGATTTACCATTGACATCAATGGTTGCAGATAGGTTGGTAGGTTTTTGGTAAAGTTGTGTATTTGTGTGTCCCAGAGAAGTTGGTACACTCAAAAATTAATGTTATCGAGGATCAGATATTAATATTTGAAAATTTGATACTCTCAATCCAATAACTAACCAGTGTAATCATTGTACCTGCATTTGTCTACAGACTTTAGTTATGATACATCAGACATTCAGATTTAGTTTAATCGATCATCTTCTACTAAAACTATGTAAGTTAATATTTTGAGTGGACTTGCTAATATTTTACACTAGCACCACTACTTAACTATAATATTCTAATAACAATAATAACAATTTGTAAAAATATAAACCTAATACTTGTCACACATAAAGTAATCGACACTTTTTTGATTCATAAAAATAATTAATTTTAGTGTGAATATCGTCGTATTAGTACAAATAAAAATAGCATTATTACAATCGATAATACTATCGATATTTTTCTCCTCAGTATAATATCGTTTTAAGTATATTATGATTGCATCCTACAACATACTTAGTTGTATTATTTTAAATAAGTACATTATATTACTTACCATGTATACGAACGACGTAGCTATCATAGCTGTAAACTTATTTATAGCCGCCGGTCAGAAGTTTGTGGTGGAAGTCTTTATTTGGATACTATAATAATATACATAACTACATAAGTATCTGTGTATAAACAGCTATATAGGTATACACAATATGCATGTTATATAAGTACATATATTATCATGTATGTAAAATATGTACTCGTAGTTATACTTATTAAATAATATGAGATCACTGACTGTAAAGATAATATATTGTACCTAACACGTTTATGCTTATGTGTATATAAATTTATGTGTAAATGATACCTATAATAAATTATTATATTGACTATAATGGTTCCACATTTTTCACGCGCGTTACTCCCCTTAACTAATTTTAACCGTGGTTGAAATTGATCGTTCGGTCGGGCATCGTCCCGTTAACGTGGTTATGAATTTATAATTTATTTATTTATTTTATTATTATTTATTAGGTACTACGATGACGTATTGACGTTAATAACGTTAATGACGTTAATGTTGCGTACATTTTCTGTTGACCCGATAGCTCCCTCAATGATTACTGATTAGTGATTACCTATACTTATACACAGCAAGTATCATTTATTTAAATTACATCGCCTTGAATTTATATGATTTCCTTGTAGTTATCTGCACGTAGTTCTACCACTATACACCACAGATCACGATATTAAATTAATTGAATATCTGCTATAAAAAAAGTATAAAGATGATTCACAGAAAACGTTTAGTTAAACCGGTGCGTGTCTATATTATCTTAATCCCCACAAAATCAACGAATAGATTGAAAATTGAACTCATAGTTTGTAAGTAGATATATATTGAATTTATAATTTTATACAGTTCATATTTACCCATTAAACGTCTGAATATATGAATTTATCTTAATAAGTATAAATTCAGTGTTCTGGACTTCGGTATGTACACTGACTACTGTACTATATTAACATATTACACCTACTATAGTTATTATAGTATGTATATAATATGTTCATTGTCTATATACCTAGAACTTTATTTCATAATAAAATGTGTTTATTTTCCCGCACAATTATCTCTATAAATGTATTTATGATATATTTTGTTATTATTTTATAAAGTCTCCAAAAATCTGAGTTAAATTATTATGATTTGTTTATTATATTAGGAATAAGTTAAAAATAAATTAAACAATTCATGGTTATAGTTCGGTAAACAGTTGTGTACAGGAAAAGTTCACAAGAAACCAAATATATTATTAGGTATTTCATTTGAGTCTTATTAAATACATTATAATGTATTTATGTCGTATTTACTAGTGCTTAAAGAAATATAAAGTTAGAATAATACTTATATAATAATAATATAATAAGTATATTATTCTTAATAGTAGCTTGCTCATCATTTAAAATAATTGTTAACTTTAATTTTACCTTAATCATTAAATAATGGGAATGTTTAAGTTTGAAATTAAATAACATAGATATTTATTCCATTGTTATAACTATATAATATGCAATGCAAAAAATCAAACAGTAGATATTTATCAATTGTGGTTTAAGATTATAATATGTTGACTAAATTATTACGATGGTTAATAAATGGAATTTATAGTTGTGTTTTCAAGGATATAATAGGTTTTATTACGTTCAATTATTATTATATCATTACACGAAATCAGTAAATAATAAATGATATTTATCCACATAAAATTTGAATTTTTTCATTTAATATTTTAAAATAACCATTTAATACAATTATACTATTAAAATGCTTTCTATATTTTCTATATTTTATCGATATTTCTAAATTACAAAAATAAAATACATAAATTATAAGACATATTTATTTTTATCAAATGATTTGCTTAAAGATTAACATTGGTAAAAGTATTTTACTGCACATCTAATTGTTCCACAATAATGATTATAGTACGATCAATATGATTTCTCTGTAGGAGTATAGGTTTGAATAAGTTTCTTAGTTTTAATTTTTTGATAACACTATGTATTTAAAGCGTGTTCTATACTAAATTGTTATGACGTACTTTTAACTTGTGATGTATACATATATATCAATATTTTTCATATACAAGACTAATTTAATATCTACTTATCATACATAAAGGTATTAATTTTTTCTAAATAACTCTAAAATCAAAATTATTAGTCATTTTTTTATAATATGCTCATCTAAAATTGGAATAATAATAGACCATTATATAATGGATATGCTTAATCAGTAATACTCAGAACAATTTTTCGAATGCAATTATTTCTCAATGTAGCATTATTATATTGCTATGAAGCTTATTATTATATTTTATAATAATAATAGTTTTGCGACACTGGCTTACACAAAGATGAGCGAAACAAGAAGAATACTCAATATACATTAGGTATATGGACGCCATATCCTATGATGGTAGGTATTTCATTTTACAATGATTATGATGTATATGCACCGTATCGTATTTTGCATTATTTTTTATTCATTAATACGTATAAACTGGAATGGCTGCAGATGTAATTTAATACCTACAATTAATAATCCTACTCGCGTTTCATTAAGTATATAACATATATAAATACATAATGGACGAATATGTTATTAGACTAACATTTTAAAATATAAAATTACATTTCTATGCTGCGATTCAAAAAGTAAGTAATTTAAATAATTATAAAGATTTTTTATTGAAAATTATACACATATATTTGTTTATAAATGTTGTTTTATTTCAACTATAAATTATGTAAGAAAAATATTTTCAAAATGTTAATATATTTTTAAATAATGAGTAATTTATGTGAAAAGAATCACCTGGTATAATATTTATATACTGTACCTATACGGCTATACCTATACTTATTAATGTTTAAATTGTGTGTTATTATTATTATTCGTATATTAGTAAAATATAAAAAATTAAGAACTCTAAGAGACATAACTATAGGTAACAGCCAAATAGAACAGATAAGAGATTTTAAATATTTAGGAGTGACATTAGACAAGCAAAATAACATACATGGAGAAATAATAAACATAAGACTGGCCACGGCAAACAGATGTTATTTTGCTCTAGCAAACCTATTTAAATCAAAATTAATATAAAAAAAAAGAACAACTATACATATATTAGCTACGTGAGGCCAGTCCTTTCGTATGCATGTGCCACTTGGGCAACAACGAAAGGTATGATGAAGAGAAGCTACTAATATTCGAAAGAAAGATACTAAGGAAAATACATGGCCCAATATATAGTCAGGAAGAACAGAAATGGAAAATAAGATCAAACAATGAATTAAAGGCGCTGTTTAAAAGAGAAAATTTCGTTCGTTAGGAGCACAAGAATAAAATGGATGGGGCATGTTTGGCGAGCAAATGGGAGACTACTGAAGAGAGTCTTAAGCGAAGAAATGGAAGGAACGAGACCACGAGGGATACCACGTCGAAGATGGATAATGGACAGTGTACGGGAGATAATGATGGAACTTAATATGCAATAAAGAGAAATAAACTGGGATATGACAAAGGACAGAAAGAAATGGAAAAATTTAGTTTCAGCAGCAAAGAGCCTAAATGGCTTGTAAAGCTAAGAAAAAAATATATTAGTAATATGACTGATTTTTGTCTATATAAATACAATTTATTTACTATACATATATGTATATATATTATATGCAATAGTCAAGTGTGTTGTGGTTTGTGCAAGGTGCTACGAGTACTTTCCTTCTAATATTAAATATTTATATGTATAGTAATTATTAGTGTATATTATATTGTATACTGTCTGTACTAACTGCAGGCCTGCAGCAATATTAATAAAAACGCAATTTAAATACGAATATTATGCAGGCTCGTTAACATTCTGTAACTTCAATGTTTTTGAAATATTATATTGTTAGTATATAATATATATTATATTTATATTGTATACCTAGCAGCATAGCTTCTATATATTATTCACATATACAATAAAATATAGGAGTTTCATACTGTGGAAGTGTGGAATCATGTATTTGATCTATTATTTTATGATTACTTCAGTGTATAATATAATTATATTTACTAGTAGGTAGCTACTAGGCTACAATATAATAGGTATATATAATATAGCTGGTACAATTCAAGACGTCATGGTTTTATATATTTGAATATATTAATGCGTTTAAAAGTAATGTAATATACAAATTAAATATATACAATACACACACACACATATAGATATGTATATTTTAAGTATGGAGTTGATACTGCGAGATAAAACATTTTTGGGGGTGGGAAGATTATAAATATATAGATAGTTTATAAAAATATATTAGATACCTATATTAAATTAAAATTATATAAAACAATACAATTTTATGAAAATTACGTTCAATATATAACAGGATTTATATTTATATATAGGTGTAATACGAAAGATTAACAATAAACATGTTAATAGTTTAAAATAACAACTTTTGTTTTAATTTTTATGAGTAAAATTGTAGATAATTATTTTTTTCGGATGAAAAATACTTGTTTTTATTCAATAATTTCATACTAACCCTATGTATAATAATAAAATAATATAGTTAGTAAATAATTTATAAAGTTAAAATTTTAATAATAGGTAATAGTTTTGATTTAAAAGAAAAAAAATAATCTATTTTTTTATAAATATATTTAATTTTTAACTACCTTAATTTTAATAATAATGATTATTTTTACCAAAATATTTGTCAATATTTACTTTGGTAAATTTTGGGGTTTCCGGTTTTTTGATATTTTGACTGTCAATATTTTAATCTTTCAGCGTTTTGACTGGCTTCTGAATTAAATGCCTATACCTAGTACCTACATTATATATTTATATATAAAATAGTATAATTAACTATATTTAAGCACATTATTGATATATTGCGCTAGTTTGTATCGGTTACATATTCATAGTTTTTTTTTTGTAGATGAAGATATATTATTTTATTTTTAAAATTGTATGATAATCTATATAATAGTATGCATATCTACTCGTATTATTTACTTGTATAAAATATAAATATTATTATAGCAAACATTCAACTAAATTTAATAATATAAAATATATATCTTAATGTATGGTCACAAATTACGATGATGGTCTATATGTATGGAAAAAAACAAAAAAGAAATACATTTGAAGGTGGGTATCAGATTTATACCCAGAAAATTACTTTTCATTTCTCATTGCATATAGGTCTACACATTCAGTCAGCTATTACAATCACACGATACGGTAAAAACAAAAAAAAATATTCTATCTTATATATATATATATATATAGAGGTATATACTATTATATCAGACTATACATGGCTGTTGTAATATTATAAAAATAAATTGCTTTTATACCAACATTAAATTATTTTTTTTTATTCGATATACATGTATACAATACATGTATAACGGTATATATACTTAAAATAAATGGAAATTTTGCAGTTAAACGTTATTATATTTAAGAACAATGTTAATTCGGATTAAACCTTTTCGATTTGTACTTAATATTTTTACGGCATGTGGTACCCATAAAACCATCGTTTTACCAACCATCTGACGTACAATATATTATATATATACCTACCTATAACACATACGGGTATAATGTTATATCATTACCTATATGAGTAGTAGATGGAGATTCAATTACAGAACAAATGCGCTGTTCATAAACGTTTGAGTTAGTATAATTATTGGTAGAGTTCTGTGTTTTTTTTATAAAATATCAGTTGGCTTTAACCTTGAGATATAACGTGTAATATTAAACTATTAGATAGATATATGATATGACAAACGTTAAAAAACCATTATTCGTCTAAGAAGTTATAATGTAGGGCCGGATACGTAATTGGTTTTTCAAATGATATGTACGAGCTAGTATACGGCAACCCTCTTAGTCTTTATATTATTATAGACGGACTGGTAATAAACATTATATAGGCACTTCTTATATTATGTATCTAGTAATAATAAAAGTTTTTTATTAACTACGTTTATCATCTTTGGGTTTATTTACAACTCGTGCGCGTAACCCACCGCTATAACTTTATATAAAATCGTAGTCTTGAGCGTATAATATTTTGACTATTATAGCAGTATTATTATTATACGCATAATATACCTACCTATATCTGCAAGTGCCTTCGGAGTACCTATGTATTTTTTTATTTTTAATAGACATGCAAGGATGTGTAAAACTGCAATATTTCCATCGGCTCGAGTATAAATTGTTTTTATTAAACACGCAGAATATTATATAATAATATAATGTATATAATATATATTATACTATATTATGCGAGTATGTGTAATGTGCATATTAAATATTTTTCATAATATTATATTTTATATATATTGTTTGTATATTTATAAAATGTCAGTTATTACCAGTGGTGTAGTGGAGGGTATACTTGGGTATACGGCGTATACCCAAAACGCTCAAATTCTTAAATGCGTATAGGAAAGAAAATAAAACAAATACGCGGGTATACGGTCGTAGCCTTTTGGATGATAACCATATTACCACAATTTATCAATTTATTATTAATATACATATAATTTGAACATTTCTGATTTTTTTCAAAATCATAGACTATAAACATTGAATACTGCGTAAACATAATTATTAAATTTATATTTATAATAATAAAATATATATTTTATTAAATTAAGCAGGTAGTTAGTAGATACTAGGTATTATAGATACTGATAAGTGTAATACATGCTTGTCATTCATTACATTTAATTTAATAAAACAAATATTTAAAATTAAATTAATATTATGAATTGTGACGACGGCAATATGGTATATAATATAAGACATGGGGAAAATAAAATACAACAACGGGCCGTAGATTTTTATTCAATACATCTGTACTAATACAAGGAATGAGAAACTTTATTCATAATAATACAATAAATGAAGAAATACAGGAATTAAATATACTAATGTGAACGGAGATTTAGTTTAATGTTCAGATCGAAGATCTAAATTGGCAATAAAAAATATAACAAATCTTATGTTTATAAATATAAATGGGCTACCTCTTAGTATAGGGAACCCAACCAAATATGTTGGAAGCTGGCTGTTGCGGCACAGATCGGCCGATGATAATCTTCAAGGAAAGTGGAGCCATAAGAAAAACAAAGTGGATAATTTTATAAATTATAAATAATAAATAAGTACATTTTCTATAATGGAATTATATATTATGTATTTAAATATATTTATAATTGATAAATTTAAGTTAATTAGTATTATACGAGGGGTTTGGGGGCAGAGCCCCCACGTATAACATATTTCTCATTTTAGGTGTATACCTAAAAAAATATTTACGACTACACCACTGGTTATTACTTATTTTACATAATATAAAATAATACATACGTCGTTTGATAAAGTATTCAACAGATTTTTTTTGATAATTAAAATTGTGTTTTGTAGGTATGAGTAAAAATATTTTTGATTTATTATTTTGACTTAAAAACGTGATTTATAAAAAAAAATGTGTAATAGATTAAAATTTGGACATTTATTTAGTTAACAATAAGATAATATGTAATAAAATATAAATCATATTATTATATAAACCAAGTACCTATATGGCTATATATACCTATACTTTGATAAAAGTTCTCTAAAGGAAAATATATATTCATATCTATTAAAATCTAATCAAATGGAATAACGTAACTTAATAACCAATACAAATTTGGTAAACTGATGAAACATATAGATGTAGAGAAAAACTGCACTTAGAATAAGTGTTAACTATGTATAACAGACATACGATTTAATAATTTTAATATGTATCTAAGTAAGATGTAATATAAATAATATATAATATCTATCTTAATAAATTATATAGGAGTATATAAATATATCTAAATGTTGTGTACAATCGTGTCAACTAATCAATATTATTATGCCTTCTAAAAAAGTATTTTATACGGTGCTGTAGTGTATATAATAAGTATTGTTTATATAAAAAAAATAGTTTCATATAAACTAATATTAAAAGTTAAAGTGTAGTCTATATAGGTATAACTAAAATACAAAAATTGTTTATAATGTATAAGTATATATTATATATACCAGATGTTCAATACATTTGGAAACGTAATATTATTGCATATTTTAATACTTGCTATTTTAATAATGGAATAATAATAATAGATATCACTGATGTATAGTGATGTGCTGTGTAATATTTATAATGTAAAACATTTAATAATCTCATTAATTATTTAATCTATATTATTATTGTTTATCAGCTATAGTACCTACCTATACCAATTATAATATTATATCGTTAATATAAACTTATTATTTAACATCGCAGTGTATAATATTCTATAGTCTAATATTGATTGCATTAATCTCAACCTTGCAGCCCAACCACATGTATCATATTTATTTGATTTTTCTTCTAAATTTTTGAAATCATTTATTTTTTATGCACTTAAGCACATCGATCGTCGATCCAATGTCCAACTAATATTTTTCCAATTTTTTTCCAATATTACCTTTCGTTTCGTATCTGATGCGCAACTTTCACGCAGCTATATCTTACGTTTACGCCTTGTGCATATATAGGTACCTATATTATACATGTTCAACGATATACAATATAGTCATCTCTGTTTTTCGTGTTTGTGATGAATTTGCGTGTGATCTATTTCATCTTTGCATACTATATGTGGACGCACCTTAAGAATTTGTTTAATTATATATATTTATATCGCATAATAGAGTTCGAAAAAATTGAAAACACTCATCCATACGCTACCTCCTATCGCTACCTATACTTTTCATTTAAATATTATATAGCCACATATTCTTTACTATATTTTAAACGCGCTATCTACAGTTGTATAATGGGTTCTGGATACATCAAAAGCGGCAACGCGATCATAATAATACATAATTACAATACTTATATAAATAAGCGTAAAAATCAGTGGTGCAGGCGATGCGCGGTGGAAGGGTAGGGCATACAAGAGTATATTATGCGGGACTGAGCATCGCATATATTATAATATTATATATATATCGTTATATGTACCGCCATCACTATATATTACGCGGCACCCGTGGGTGGACATCAGCAGTGCGCGCGGCTCGTATTAATTTTTTTCGGCCGTGCTGAAGTGGCGGCGGTGGCCGCTCGCTTAAGCATAATACGGACACGGCCACTCGCCATAAACGTGAGCACACGTATTACAGTGTTACGAACCGGCGGTGTGGCGAGTCTATTCGCATAAGGCCGCGGGCAAGAGTGCGGAGGAATACGCGAGGGGATCGCGCCCGACGCGTTGTTAAATGGGTTTTAATATCGTCGTCGTCGACGTCGTCCACCACACCGCCACCGAATCCCCTCCGTCGCTCGCTCCATCGATGACGGGTACTGATTTCCCGCGCGCGCGGCCCGTCCACCAATCGGAACGCGGCCGAGGCGGTTCCCGGCGGACGCCCATCTCGACGGGCGGCGGTGACGGTGGTCGGCGCTACCGCCGCCGTCGACGTCGTGCGCCGCCTGCCACTCGCAGTCCGTCGCGCACTCAGTGTCCAACCGCACCGCAACGCATCGTCGCACGCACACGCAAGCGCCCTCGACGAACTATTATTTTATAATATTATTACTACTATTATTATTATTATTATTATTATTATAATTGTTATCGGTGTACGTTCGGGCAGACGTGGAACGTATAACGTAAATAAGACGCGATAATATTGTATATTGTTATCGTCGACTTTGGTCGTGAAGATTTCCGTCATTACTTCTGCATCTCGATTGCGGATTCGATGAGACGTAACGTAACCGCTACAGTCGTCGCCGCGGTTCCCGAAATGTACCGGTCGCGTTGTTAACACCACTTTCACGTTGACGACGAACAAATCGCGTAAATCTCACTGGTGGCCAAGCACGTATTACCTCATCTACATAATATTATAATCGGATTCATACGATCGCGACTATATAATATCGTGAAATATTCTTGATCGTCGTGATTTAGTGCTGCAGTTAATTTTTTCGCGCGGCAAACGGTAGTCTAAACGGAAATCGTCGTCGCGTCGTCAATAAAATGGTCGACGAGACCAAGTGCAGTTCGGTCGAGGATGGCACGACCACGGACGAGGATCGAGACGTCCGCGTCGATTCCGGTGGATCGGACGAGGAGCTGTGCATGGACGAAGAGGACGAGGACGACGTGTCGTCGCCAACCTCGGCGGCGCCCGGCGCCCTGACGTTCGGCATATCCCGTCTATTAGCCGGCGGCGGCGGTGGACGCGGCGCGGACGATTTGACGTCCAAGCGTTCGGCGTCCTGCACAGGCATGGCTGCGGCCGCCGTGTCCGGTCCGGCGGAAGCTCTCGCTTCGCTGTATGCGGCCGGACATCACCACGCCGCTGTGTTCGGGCTTCACCAACACCTGCACCAACAACAGCACATGGCCGCTGCCGCGGCCGCTGCTCACCAAGCGGCTGCTGCAGCCGCCGCTGTGGCCAACAAGCCGGCCGACGACAAGACGTACCTACAGTATTCGGGAGCAGCGGGCGTTATCAAGGTTCCAGCACACCGGCCGCACCCGTCCAACGGTAGCAGCGGCGGCGGCGCGCCTGGCCCGATGCAGTCCCCCTGGGCCGCGGCCGCAGCCATTGACCCGGTTTCGTTCATGCAGCGTAACGCTTTCCTGTTCGCCGCTGATAAGAACCGACTGGCAGCGGGTACGTAATTTTTCTTACTAATTTCTCATATCGTATATTTATTATAGAAACATAATAAACATTGGGTACTATATATACCTAAATATAATAATATTATATACGCAGCTAGTATACCAATTACCGCGAGTATAGTTTAATTTTAATATACCATAATAATATGATAGTATAGTCACGGTAGTATTAGAGTAAAGTTGTTAGGTAGCTATAACAGTTTCATAATCTTAGTACCCTTAATTTAAAATTGTTATACTACTATAATAGTACTACGATACTATAGTTTATATTAAAGCGGCCGGTTTTAAACTGACAAATCACAAAATTGCAAATAATATATAGAGTTGCGTATTATCTGTATGATTTGTGTTATTGTTTTCGGAGCGATAGATATTCACTATACGTTATAGCCTAACACAATACGAATAACTTCGATTTAAAACCATACATTTAGGTATATTATATTGTTAATATATACTACAAAATTAAAGCCTAATCTTAACATACCTACCAGAGTTGTATTAATTATATAATAATATTTTTATATATATATATATATATATATATATATATATATATATATATATCATGTATTCATATAAAGACGATAAAGTGTACTTATATAGACGTTGTTGATATATGTTATTATATTAGTTATTTAAATATTCTTTCTATTTTAATTTTTAACTCGAGAACTAGTGATTTTTTAGACAGCATATGTATAGGTATTATAGGTAGGTACATCAACTAGATCAATTAATACTATATATGTTTATTACGACAAATTTTATATAAGTATATATAGGTATAATTACGCCACTTTCACGACGCATTTACCTACGTTTATAATAGACTAGGATACGCTTTATACAATATGTATTTCAATGTTCTTTTTTAAATTTTATATGATAAATCTACTTTCTCCGACTCACTGTACCTAATAATAATAATAATAATAATTAATAAACGAAAAAATCAAATGATCTCGAAGCTCTGTGTACATCTATGTATATATAAGTATAATACATAACTACGGATTAAAGTGTTGTATAATAGTATATATTATATCAGTGTACATACTCATATAGTATAGTAGAATATTATGTTATGCATAAATGTTTAAACATTTTGAAAATAAAACCTTGTTAAAAACATTATAATTGCAACACTACAAAACTATTTTATAAAAACATACACAATACACATGCATAATATATTATAGGTATTTAATACGTATTATATGTGCATACGCGTGCTCTCATTACTCGTTCTCAACACGTTTCTGTGTTATACACGAGAGTATAATAACGAGCGTAGCAAAAACATCTCGTTTTGACTTAATTAATTTACATGCTGTTAATCATTTTTTATACTTTGCGTGCGCACGATCATATTATGGTCTGAATCTAATTAGAGCCGGCCACTGGCCAGTCGGTGTATTATTTTTCATAATTGTTTTGTATGGGTCGACAGAGTAATGGAACGTATATACTTAATATGCTTATATATAATAAAGATGTATTATTTAATGTACATAGAATATAGAACTGTACGAGTATTTGTATAAAAGCATACAAAATATTATGATAATGACTACTGGTCGTAGATCAATGAAGTAAATTATTTTTAACTTTGTAAATAAAACATAATATTAGGTATATATAGCTACTATATAGATATGTATTTAGTAAAAATCGTGTTTTTTTTTTAATTTGAATCAAATAATTTATAATTCAAATACATAGTAATATAATATATTATATTAATTCTAAATTCTATATAAATATATTGCAGTTTTATATTTTTCACGCAACGTGTACCAATAGCTAGGTATAACATATAAAACGGTAAACGCAAGGGCGCTCACCCTGTGGTATGCATTCATATTTATGTACGTATATATAGGTGTATTATAGTAGATATATATATATATATAATTACGATTTTCTTAAGGCAATTTATCGCTATATATTTCAAAACGATAAAAAAAGTTTCTTCCCATTCTCCGTTCTTTGTACATAATCCAATCAGAGTAATGGCCGTGTACTTAGTTTTGAAGCCATGACTAATTGTTCTAGACGCGAGTTCTATAAAACGCAATTTTCTTTTAATGATCGCAGTAACGGTTTAGTTAAATATTAACAACTTATTAGAACTTCATTACTGTTGTTATATTAATTTCCTTTATTCACACATATTATTTAATTAGGTAGTGTTGATTATACGAAAAAAAAATAGTCCACTAGCTGCCTTCGTAAAACCTGAAAGTTATTATATTAATTATTAGCGAGTTTTATTTAATAGTTTCAAGCTTTGACTTTTTTTTTTAAATTTAAAGTGGAGAGAGTAATGATTAAACCTTTATCCGATTATGACGTAATTAATTTAATTTCAGGCATATTTCCAAAACGAAATATTGTTTTATGTTTAGCAACGCTTGGCTGTTTATTTGACATACATCATTTACATATTTTATATTATACTTTTTAAACTTTGTACAGATGTACAATTCATGTATAATTAAATTTATCATACTTAAACATACGCATTTATTTTTATTTTTATTAAATTTGTACTATTGTGAGTATTTATCCTATTACTACAGCAGTCATTCTACATCTCTTGTCATTACACTAGCTGCAGGCGCCATTTACAGCTGCGGTGCAGTAGCGATACCAGCTTAATGTAGGTAACACAATTTTTTGTTGCCGTAACTAGCCTAAATTTAACACATAGCGTGTTTACGTCTGACACCTGTATATAAATTATAATACATATTATAGTAAAAACACAATTTCATCACATATACTTAAATATACATGAACATAATACATTTAAAAGTATAATTTTGGATCAAGAGTTTAATGTTAAATGATAATATATTATATTTATATATACGCCCTATATATATATATAGAATATTATGTTTTCGAATTTTTAGCTTCAGTATATACTTTAGGTAAAGTAATACTTATTGAAATTATATTATTATTTAACATTCGTGTTACTTTCGTTGGCATATTATGATGTATAATATATAATATATTATATATATAAAACACGTTTTAAGCATTCAGCAATGCTGCTAAGTCATTTACGCTAAAAACCTGCCACGTATAATTATCATATACGACTGTAGCTAATACTATCTTCTATTTGTAAATAATAATATGTAGGTTTAAAACGTTCGTTTTTAGTTGTTTATATAATTCGCTATAAGTGGTTTGGTTAATTAACGTAAACTGTGAGTTTAGAATAGCTTCGTGAACCACGCAGTGCCAATATTTTCTTTGGTGACTATCACACTGACAACTAATA
The DNA here is from genome assembly GCA_020882235.1 of Schizaphis graminum. Classification (NCBI taxonomy): domain Eukaryota; kingdom Metazoa; phylum Arthropoda; class Insecta; order Hemiptera; family Aphididae; genus Schizaphis; species Schizaphis graminum. The sequence goes on from CM037032.1 coordinate 95,554,939, forward strand.
GGTTAGGTTATTATTTATACTTTATTTTATTGAAATCATGTTTTTAATTTTAAAGGAAAATCTAGAAATATATTTTTTTTATTTTGATGTTCTTTTATTTTATTTTATTTTTATTTATTTAATAATATTATTAAATATAATTTATAATACCTATATATTGAAAATTATTATTAAGTATTGATTTCTGTTCAAATATGCAAATACGGTGAGTTTATAATAAGTATTTATAATATAATTTTGTATCTTGGTATGTTCTATACATATAAAAAAATCGTTTTATATTACAAATACATATAATTTTTTTTAAAACTGGCTCAAAAAACGCTTCGAGGATGATCGCGTGATTCACTACCGAATTACTCGACAAACGGAATTCCTTTTAACATCAGTAAATGTATAAGCATATTATGCATATTTTACATATATAGTCTACATTTCAAATATAATTACAAGGTAATCTTTCACTGACAAACAGGTCAACAAATATAAAATACGATGTATAATATTTTAAATGCATAATATATATAATAATATGCACTAAATATAGATACACTCATCACAACGTATAAGTATACATAATATAATATATTAGGTATATAATATAAATATATTATATATATTATATTAGTATACTTATATTTGTATCAAAATTACAATATTTTATGAAAAAAAAATTATTAAATCAAACAAATATTATTATAGGTATACCTAACCAACTATAAATATAAATATGACATGTTAAAATCACATTACGTTCGTTTCAAAGAATTCAATAGATCTTATTCATTTTCATTTTCATATACATAATATAATATTAGGTAAGTACTTATGTACATGTTATAAATTCGTAGCCTACAGGCTACAGGAGAACGATATACCATAGTACCGGCTATATACCTAATATATTATAATATAAATTCATTATTTATTTTATCGAAAAACAGAGAGGGAAAATTAACAAAATTAACCATTCATTAACAATTTAATTAAAGTACTTAATAAAACAAACGTCAAGTACTTTTTATCGTTATTTTTAAACATTCATTATATATGTGTTTTATCCATTTTGGTTTCGTGTTTATGGTAATCAGCAGTGACTCATATTTAAAAGTATGCGTTGCGTAAAATACCTTAAAACAAACTGGCCACTGAAATATTATAATATGAAATATACATCTAAATGTATAGATTTACATTTAAATGTCTATAATATTTTATATTTACCGTTATTGATAAAGCGCTTGCGGGCGCTGCAGTAGTTTACTATAGTTCCTATATTATAATTGAATTGTATATATTATTGTAATATTATAGCAATCATTTAAAGTCATCGATTAGTGTGAATATAAATGCGTTTTAATTTAACATTTATTGTCGCGTTGTCACGTCGACAATTAACACCATACATGGTTTATTACTATGTAATTTGGTACAGTTGTTTATTATTTTTTTCTTCCTTTCCAACACGTATAATTTATGCCGATACAACGGCATTTATATACAAATTTCATCGTATATTTTTTATTCGTATAATTGTGTATAACTTAACTAATACGTGCGTGCATCGGCTGTACCTTTTTAATGAAACAAAATGCAAATTTAAACGTATTTCGCGTGCGTCAAATGGACCGTCTATAGAATCTCGCTGTTATTATTTCACCTGTTCGACGGAAGGACTTTATAACAACCTTATGATCAAAATAAGGTGCTGTGAGTCGCTGTTAGTTCACACGTTTCTAAATATTCCGATTCACACATACGCATGCATGTACGTGAAAAACGCATTAAATATAATATTAATGGATTATACATGCACAGCACACGTGAAAAAATATAAAAACAAAACAGCTGCGAAAATATAGAAAACCTAATTATTTTGCGCCCGAGTAAAGACTATAATCGGTTATACATTACCTATAACTATACTTGAAATCCATCCGAATAAATATAAAACAAAATGGACCTGATTCTTTTGAAAAGTTACTATTTTATACTTTTCTAAATAGTTTATACACGAATATACGATATATATAAAGTATATAAATATAAGATCTATTTTTACTAAAAATTATTTAAATATTTAAATAAGTAAATTGGTGTGGGATACCACCCATACAATTTGTAATGCTGCATTATTTAAAAATAAAAAAAACCATTCAACATTTCTATATTTAATAATATATAATATTTAAATATACTTAAAAGTTAAAAGACAGACTACCAAATCAAAATATTTCCCCAAAATTAAGAGAGAAAAAACACAGGCAGTATAAAAATAAATATAAAAACTGCTCTTATAGATACATATCTTAAATGTTTTCAAATAGAAAATTTCATTTAAAAATCAATATTGTTATGAAAATGATAGTCTTTGCTATTTGAAGAATTACTTTGTATGTTTATTTGTGTATATAATAAAAAGTTATAGCTAAACATTTTCTATAAAACGTGTTAAGAATACTCAAACAGGTGCATTCGCACTGACCAACTTCGCGGTGATATTGGTGTATAACTTCATGTGTATATTTGTAGTCTATAATACATATAGACACACCATATGCGTAATATTATAGTCTCCTTTATACTATAGGCAAAGAACCCGGCTATCTATCTCTATACATATAATATACATGCGTACATGTGCAGTATAAACCCGTCCGGTTTCCCATTCGTATCGCATCCATCAACTTCGGTTCACCAAAGTATAACCGTTTATAACCGTTGTTTACGACGTTTAAAAAATAATATTTCAGTATTATGCGTGCTTTTATACATGAATATAAATATACATGAAGGGACTTGGGGTATTTTATTTTATTTTTTATTTTATCGACGTTTTATACACACCCGCGAATCCGAGAAGTGTGACTCTGAGCGTAACCACGCGGTGCCGCAGTAGTAGCATTTATAATTTATATATATCGTCGTTTCCCCTCCCCTCATCCCTTTCTCATACGAATATATATTTAAGTGTATAAAGTATATACATAATAAATATTTAACGTATCCAAAACACGTATAAAATCAAAAATATATACCTTTCCGAACGGCAATTTAAACGTTGTGGTTTTAAACGATCTGCAGAATGTGGAATGTAATATACCTATTTACACTTATATGTCATCCAGAAATCGCAATAAACGTATAGATCATAATATTATATTATTATGTTTGGCAAATATATTTCGTTCGATAAATATAGATGTGGCTTATTCAACATATTTATATGGATATAGCTACATTTGTTTGAAAACATTTTTGTATTTTATACTATAAACATCATGAAACATCAAAGTCCGTTAAAAAGTTAAGCAACCATTTATTAATTTTGTAATCGTATATGATAAATAAATACCTACTATTTATTTCAAGATAAAAACTCAATTAGTTTTTGTAATTTTAGTGTATTTTGGGATTTTACTGCATCTATAATATTATAACAGTAGGTATTATGATATTCACTATCAAGAAAATCCATAGTTGAATAATTAAAAAATTATAAACGAACAAATATTTTATTAAAATCCATCATATAAATTATGTATAGATACACATTTGAACTATCTATTATAATAAGTGCACAGTAAGTACAGACGAATAGCGAACAATTACTATAAAACTATATAATATAGAAGATAAAATAAATACTCATTTATGAAGGAGGTGGTTGTGGTGGAAATTAAATTGTATTAATTATAAAATAAATGCTATATTATATTATAATATAATAATTTTAACTCGATTTTCTGCTTTTTAAAATAATTAATACTAAAATAATAAATGTTATCAAAGAATAGAATTTTAGTCTTAAAATATCAAGTTGACTCTTTACTGCAGGACCTTCAATGTCGTCGTGAATTATATCGTACTCATATTTTTCAGGTCAGGTATATAATAATTACTTATATTTTTTTTTGAGTATAATTATATTTGGATATGATATCGAAATAATATGTACCTATAATGAAAAATACGATATTATTGCATCGTATAGTACTGTATAAGATATAACTAAATCTATATCAACTATAGTAAATCGGTGAATTAACCACGCGTGATCTAAATATACGACTATATACCTAATATTATATTATATCGAGATACACGTATTGTTATTATAATTTATATATTTTATATTATGAAAAATATAAAAACAATTTTCTATGATAAAAATACACGCTTTCAGGCATCACTGTTGAAATGAATTTTATTTGACTTTTGATTTATCTATACCCACACGTTTTAAACATATTTCATCTGTGGTTTTCTCGGAAATCACTGCCAAGATTTCTTTTAAGGTGATGGATGGGACATAAACTGCTGTTCGGATACTATATATTATATACATATACCGTACGTGAGTTTATTGATGTGAAAAAAATAAAAGCAACGTGTTATCGGCGCAAAATATTATGAACCCTGCTGCACACTCGCAGTACTCACCCGTTAATTCTCACAGAGATGTTTTTTTCCTTTCTTTTTTTATCGAACGTTTTTAACATTTTTAAGAGTTAGTAAAACATACACTGTATTATACTTTTACTTATATATTATATATGTATTATAATATTTCATAATAATGATTTAGGGCGGACTATTATCTGTATTTTTAATAATATTGGGTACAGTTTTATTTACGCAAGTCTAACCGCGATATCTATTGAATTTGAATTTATATTATAGTGAAAATATAACAATGATAATGATTATTTTGTTCAAATTTAATTTCAATACAAATATATTAAAGTATATAATTGATTTTCCACGAGTTATAGGTAAATACCATTATGACACGAATACTTGATTGTACAACTAGTGATATTCGAATACGTGTATAAAATATTTTGATATCTTTCATTTCGATAATTTCATAATAAAATGGCCGTGAACTACAGTACCGATGTGCCTATAATATAGGTATTATATTTCTATTACAATGTCTGTATACCTCGCGTTTGTCGGTATATGAGTGTTACACCTTATGTGCACCTATGGAACCATAGAATGCAAAATGTATTATTACGTCACGAAATTATTATTATGATATCATTATAGTCGTAATATACCTAAACTCAAAATGTATATGTTTCGTTTGAAAATATGACGAGAAAACAACAAGCACGTTTAAAATTGCATAGAAAACGTGCCATAATAATTTTATTCAAGGATAATATTGTAGATTTATAATAAATAATAATATTATTCCTAGTAATATATAAGTATATTATTATAATAGGCATATACTTCGTTATATCTCTCGGTATTATTACCAGTAACATTTATTATATATATACATACCTAGATGCATTTTTACTTTAATTTGTTCAAATTATTTTGTTTATAGATTCAAAATAACATTTAACCATAGAAAATGTTTGATTTTATACGATAATGTGAAAATATTTTAACCTTTTAATTAAATATATTAAAATATTAAATTATAACATTCGTCAGAAAGAGGAGAGGTATAATATATTTATATTTAATATACGAAAAAATGTCTATTATAATATTATACAAAAAAACATAATAAGAAAATACAAAGGTTTCTAAATATTTTCATGGAAATATATTAAAATAATACATGAACTTTACTTTAAAAACATTATACCTACATATTATATTTAGTAGTGTGTACCTATAATATGTATTTATGAGTTTATGATGATATAATATACAAATTGTAATTCTACTGTATAAATTAGTATAAATAGTAATATACTGTATGTTTTCAGTCCGTAGGTTGTAAAAGGGGTTAATTACTTGATCCCATAGAATTACTTAAGCTCCTAAAAGTATTTAATGATTTTTTCAAACGAGAGCAAAGGCTAGAAATATTTTATTAAATACGTAGGTAACCTAATTAAAACCTACCGATGTAAAATCGTTCCCGCTCACCATCTATGAAACCACCCTTATATAATCAATTTCGTTTTCAACGCTAAGGAAATTCTTAATATAATTAAGAATAATGATGCTATTAATCAATTTATATTAATCAATATTCATCTATTTACGTTATTTACGTTATTTAGTTCATATTATATTCATATATTTTCAAATAATTTTTAGGGTAAGATTATATTTTTTTTAAATTTCATTAACGTGAAAAAAATTACTAAAACCCAAGCATGGGTTAGTATAATATAATAACAATATTTCTAATTAAATTGGTTTTTTGTTGTCATTGATGCTGTCATTTTATTTAATTTTCTCTAAGGAAGTAAAATATAATTTAATAATAAATAATATTATATTTTATAATCAAGGATTAATTGTATAATGATTTATCATTAATCTCAAATTTAATGCATGATATATCATACTCACTCCTAGATAGCCTATACATAACTAATATTTCTATTTTTTTTTTATTATTATTATTTTTTATTTTACTTATTGACATAAGCTTTATAAATAAATCTAAAACCAATTAGTAAATTCAAAATATTGTAAACATTGGCATTGTAAAAAAGTAATAAATAAGTGCTGTATTGAAATGATTGAAAAACTAAGTTAATTTATGTGATGTACTGATGAAATATAATTCTTATTTTTTCTGTTTAGCTGTTTTTAATCGATATAAGGTATTTATACTACTATAGTAAAGTTATTTAAAGGACATATTATTGATATTTTTACATATTTACCCTTAAACATGATTACTATAGATAGGTTGCAGTTATTATTTATTCTCGTACTATATAGTTATACGTTTGTTTTAATACAGTAAATATGTTTAAAAATCAAAATATAACCAATTTATGTATTTATATTTTACAATAATATCGTTTGAATTATTTTAAAACGTATTCGATTATCTTTTGACGAAATTATACACTTTATAGTTTGTATATCACATGTAAAAGTTTTCTATTTCTCAATATGAAAAATCGCACGAAAAAAAACTATACAAATTACGAATGACAATTACCTACCTACTTATAATATGTATATTGTATATTATACATTTATAAAATACGTTGATGGTTGATGGAGAATCTTTAAGTTACCTATAAATACCTTTAGTTATAATCTATAAATTTAATTAACGCGCGTTTGTAAAACAATATTAAATTATGTTTAGTAAATATTGACCATGTGGCATAAAACCATATATTTACATGTTCGTTGTATCGTTGTATGAAAACTTTTCCCGAATTTTACTTCACAACATCCCTCCACAAAATGTGCTGTTTCGGGTCTTGGCCTTTTAAAACCATATCGTGGAATCAACCTAATCATACATATTGTAATAAATACTTGCGAAGCGATATACCTACATATCATTTATTTCAAAAAGGTAACCAAATAATACATTTTCTCATTCGTGTAATATGTGTATTATATATTATTTATTATTATTTCTTTTTTAACAAAATTACATAATTCTCTGTATAATGGTCATCAAAATAGATTTTCATATTATATTAAATTTTGTTGAGTAGATTAAAGGCAATGATGAATGGAGATAAAGTATGAGTTCTAATTGAATTATTCGACCTGTGATTCCGGAAGTTTAAAATTTTCTCTCTTCTGGGTATATTTCATTAAAATATTGATGTAGATACGTTAATATTATAACCTCTTAGAAAGTATATATTTTTAATGGAGAAGAGGATCTTGTTTTTCCAAACAATTCTGAGTCTAATCATGTATTATAATAACAAAATATGTTAATACAATACTACATGTATAATATTCTATATAAATGTCACGGGAGCGTATAGTAGGTATAGCAGTGATTAACGGTACGTGTTGGTTATTCCTTGAAATGAGATTTGAATAATATAATATTAGCTATGTAAATATGTAATAACTAAAACTGTGCATAAAAAGTATTTTAAAACCAAACAAAAACACGTAGAAGAAAATTCAAACTCTCTCGTTCTATGGAACCATGCGACAGTACAGTGGCTGCAGGTTGTATGGGAAAGGGGAGGGTAATACATATTATACATATTATAATATAGTGCGGGCAACTCATTTCTACAATTTGATGTGGTGGTAGTATGGCAGTGGCAGCAGCGGGGCCTGTTATGAAATGAAAGTTTTTGGCGTTGTCGTCGTCGTTATAAATGCGAAACGCTTTATCGAATATTGTGCACGCAAAGAAGAACGTGAGCTGTTAGAGGGAGTGTTCCGTAGTCCATCACCTTGCACCGCCCGGCCCTATAATCGCGCCCGACAAACGACTACGTCGAAATATAAGCAAAGTATTAAAACTGAAAAGTGATGGCCTTCGCGTACGGGCCCTCTTTTCTGTACTGTAGTACGAGTAGTTATATTACATCTGGAGCAGCGGTGTAACATCTTTCCCCTCTATACCACACGAACACCGCACCGACACTTTTCCGACATCCCGACGAGATTAAGACGGATATGTCTTCTCCCTCACCCGCACTAAAGCTACCGCGCATAGTAAGTCGGTTCAGTCTTGGGTAAATTTAACCTCCATATTTTCACTTGAGGCTGGGTTAAGTGTTCAATGTGCATTATATACTTACGGTTATTATATAATATTATTCACAACTGGCCTTTAATTTAAACTGTATATAGATACATACAATATACTTATGACGGTATGTATTTATAATACCTATATTTGGGCCATATAACATGTATTATATTCTCGTACAATTTTAATTGTATATGTTACTTTTCGAATATTTTTAATTAAAAAATTTAGAATATTATTGTTATTGGATCGTAATAATATAGTATTCAAATTATTGTTTCTTCGCCGTAGTCCAATCAGCTATACCTATAATACTAATCGTCTGTTACAATAAACCATAATACCTATAAGTTTATATCTATCTAACTTACTATATGTTTAGTAAAAATCGTATTCAATAATATGTATTCTCTTATAATATTAGTACCTATTCAATTCAAAGTACAGTCTTTAATAATAAAACTGGTATAAATACTAATATATAACAATTACGCTAATCACTGTACTTTTATATATGCACTTAATATAACACCTGTATATTATTATATGCAATCGTCTAGATTCCCAAAATGTTTGATTTTTCCGTAGAAAATATACTGAAGAATAATCTCGAAGAAAATATTTGAACAACGTTTAAGAAAATAAATAAAACTTTGAGCAAAAATTATATTATGTATAAAAGCTCTGACTCTAAATGGTTGGTAATGCTAAAAATAAATATGTACATCGTATATATGTTATGATGCAAATACCATAATAAATATAAGTAAAAAAAATACTATAGAGCTGAGAAGATCTGGCTAAATCAGCTCGCCCTCTACACCACTCACTGCTACATACAGAGCAAGTGACAAACGTATATATATATAAATATACTGCGCCGGTAGTTTTGGATATATTAATTTTTTACGCAGATATTGCGCATCCTGTAATTTTACCATCACACGGGGTCGTGGACGCGTATTATTTATATTTAATAGGGGACATGCTTGTAATATTATAAAAATAAAATTATTATTATATAATATATATATACTGTATACACAAAGTATATACAGGTACACGTGGGTGAGCTAAAATTGGGAGGCTGCAGTGGGGAGTAGGAAGTCATGATTTTCACATTGTGAATAGGGGTACAGTTTTTATTCACATCCCCCTCACTCCCGGGAGATGATAACTATATTTATATGGATACACGCAGGACATATAAGACATAGTAAGTATGCACTGGGTGTAATATCGTGGCGGCGGTGTATATAAATTATTATACATAATATACAGTTTGAATTATAATATCGTTCCGCCGCCGCAACAACCGCCATCACAGCCGCTGCCGCCGTCGCCGTTGTTTATCGATCCCGCGCGCACAAAACATGGCCGGAAACTTTATGTAATAATATTATTATATTATTAAACTGTACGCGCTTGTACGTATATTATATTGACGACACATACAAAAATGGCTTTATAAATTATAATATAAGAACTCATTATATTATTAAGGTACGTATATTATATATATACACCGCCGTCTTACCCGAGCAATATATATAATAATATGTTGTATGGCGATATTATACACAACGTCATACCACGACGATGTTGAAATTAGACGATTTATTTTTAAATTAATGTAATATTTTACTCGTGTTTTTTTATTACAATTTTTTTATCCTCCTTTCTTTAAACTCGTGTAATGGCCGTCGTTAATCTGCGCCCCCTCCCCTACGTTCGGTGATAGGGTGCACGCGCGGATATACATGTATAATAATATAACCGAGCAATTACATTAAGGAGGGCTGCGGGAAATGCGAAAAACGTTTTTATTAAAACCGGTAAAAAAATAATACGAAACGTCTTAAAAATATGAAACGGTGTAATGACCAATTAAAATTAAGTAGGCGAGGTACCTACTTATATAATATATATGCGCATTTAATACCGCGCGGCGGATTATGTTTTTTTTCTCTTATCCGCACGTGAAGGGCTTTTCGCAGTAAACATTAAATGCTACTGTGTATAGTATTTATAGTAGTCCACAAATTATACTATTTAGACAGTTTCTTGGATCGTAAATAAAATACATAGTATATAATACCTGAAATATATCCTATACAATAATAATAATAATAATACAAAAACTTTTGTCCACAAATACTATTATTGCCGCCAAGGTATTATTTACGGTCGTATGTATTTATAATAATTAATAACAATAATAATAATATATAACAGCGGGTCGTATCATCATTTTACCATCCATCAGCGGATTTATTATGGTCGTGACGTAAAAGTGGTTTTGACGTCAAACGCTCGCGGGAAATTAATGATTTGCGAAAACCGACCGGAACTTGATCAATGGACTGGGCGAAACCAATATACGTCGAGTCGCACTGCTGCACATTATATAGATAACACACGCTATATACACCACTGTAAAGGTATATAGTGCCAATTATTTTATATCTGATGTAAGCAAATCGTATTACGTTACCTATAATGAATTGCTCTGTTAAACATGTACAACATTTAAAACATCGATCCAATACTCGAGCGCAGACGTCAAAATTTTGCGTCTCAAAACTATTACTTAGATGTATACATTATAAAGTCTGCGAATGACATAAGACAATACTTAAAATTCGGACCTCACTGTGTAGTATGTATTATGCAATATGCAGGTACACACAGCTGATATCTAATACACTAATATATACGTATGTAAAAAAATATAGTACAGACGTATCTATATACACTGTTATAATCCCATACCAAGACTCATCAAATTTTTCGAATCGTTTAACAGGTATATTTACTATATAATTTAATGATCGTTTGATGTTTCCGATGCCTAGCAGTGGTGCTGCTGCGTGCGTATTTACCTTCCGTGAGACGTCTCCTGTATGTCTCTGCGCTATATAGGTATAGTACATCATATTTATGCTTTTAACCGGTAGTCCATCTTTATATAATTTATTAGGCTTAATAATAATTGCAAGACTATACACAATCTTCGTCGTCGTATACACATGTGCTATGTACAGTAGTAGTAGCAATATATATATATATGTATAGGTATATTAAATAGGCTGGTATTACATAATGATATAGGGATGAATCGCGTGCGCACGCAATCACGAAGATTTCGTAGTTATATGTTGGGTATTCTACCATTAATAAGTAATGTAATAGTAACAAAACACGTCCGAAAAAAATAAATCCTATAATATTTTTCGTGTCACCACGTGGTTGAATAATAACGTTTCCGGCTACCATTAAGTATTATACTTACATATTATACCTATACAGGAGTTATAATATAGGTGTATCATATATAAATATAAAGTAATATTATTACACGTGCGCAGTGAATGTAATATAGATGAATACCCTGAGCACACACACGTCACTTAAATAGGTACCTATAGTTCAGCGCGTATTGAGATTATTCACTTATTGTGGCGCCAAACATAATTTTTTTTACTCTTCTGTCCTAAAATTATCGAAATAATTATACAGAAATTGTATATCGTCATAAAACATACACACACACACACACACACACACACACACACACACACATAATATAGTGAATCAGGCTATATACAGTACCTATATGCAACCACCACGTGATAATTCGAAGATAGAATATTATATTATTCTAATTATTTATAACCGATTGTCGCGGTCGTCGTCGTTTTCGTTAACTATACATATCGTTTAATTAGACAAGCGCCGTATGACTAATAATTATAATAATATCCTCTCGCAGATACATACATTGTATAAGTTACAAATCGTGAGTAGGTAATGAAATTATACGTGGCATAATATGCATATTTTGTATTGTGTTCAAGTTTATAACTAATGGAGGTAATTTATTTTTAAACACGAACCACTTATTATCTTAATATCTGGCAGGGTCAATTAGTGTCATTTTTTCTTTCTTTTTTTTTTTAAAAAAATAAATAAGTATTTTTATTTCATAGTCCAAATAGTTTGTTATAACGTTAATTTATCTTTTAGATTTTCAAGGCAATGATATATAAAACCAAGAGCATGTAGGTATGTAATATATGTATAATACATATATAATAGGGTGGTCCTTATTTTTCATTTTTCATTTTTTTCAAATTACCCCCCCTAAAAAGGTTCAATTACTAACAAAAACCATACAAAAAAAGTTTCGTGCAAATTTTTTAATTTTAACCCGTGCCGCAAAAGCTCTAAAGTTATAAAAATAGAACATTTTAAATATTATTAATTTTTTTTGATATTCTTAAACATAACTCAGGAAATAAATATGCTACAAAAAAATTCGTTAATACATAAATGATAGACAACTAAATTTACAACAATTTGTTTCGTATATATTAGTTTCCAAATATTTTAATCGAAAAGTTTCTCGTGGCTTTTTTAAGTAATAGAACCGATTTTAGGGCGGTAACTTGAACATTTTGGAAATTTTTTTTACTTCATCTATACCAGAGGACCACCCTATTATATAACTTCGATTATTAATTTACAAAGCAATCCTTAGATGATCCCAAAAATCAAGGTCATAATTGGAAATTAATTTCGTGGGGGGGGGGGTTAAGTTAAAAAAAATATGTTCCAATTTTATTATAATATTTTATATAGGTACTCAAAAAAATTTCAGGGGGGTTTGCCAAACATATAAGCACCAATATCGGTTTATTGCATGATTACGCGGTATATTAAAATAATCCACCTGCAGTATAATATGTATATAGTATATGTATGTGTTGTACTATTTTATATTTTTTACGTTATAGTTTGAAATAATAAATAAATGACAATAACTTGTACGTAGTAATTGTGAGATTAAATATAAAGAACTACGAAAAAACCATATAAATATTCATGTAGATAATTTATATCTATTTCATATAAGCAATATTTTAATATCTGATATATGCTTATTATAGGTAGTATACTCTATAATTTATTAGTTAGTGTATATTATATACGCGCGATCGTTATCGAAGTAATGAATAATTAATTTCAAAAAGGACCATTTACGGTGTAGACATCACTCATTCTATTATGCACATAATAATTTATTAATTTGGTATATTTTTTAAGACTATAATATAAAAGATAAGGTTTAATCTTTTATTTTTATCACGGTATTTTAAATTCTGCATAATAAGAAAATTTTTTTTATATATTGATAATAATAAAATACATAGAACATTAAACAATTTACGTACTTATATTAATATAAAATAACACAATCAAAAAAATAGGAAAAAATGGCTAAATGAAAGTTTGATGATTAAAGGTTGGACATCTGTGTGGACTCTGTAACTATATTCAGCTAGTAAAGAATAAAAAGAAAAAGAAAAATTTGTCATCAAACTTATAAAGTCCTATTATTAACTGTTTTTGCATATTTTTTGTTATTTTAAATATTATAAAAGTGCCTTAAATATACTATAGGTATACAACATACGACATACGTATTATATTATATATTTATTTGTATAGTTAAACTTTAGTTATTTAAGTTATATTTATAGTGAATTGTGTACTTTTTAATTACTCATAAAGTGCCATGAAAACAAAACACGTTCAGCATGACTACAATAGTCATGATTATTTTAGACATTATTTAAGCTTGTATGTATGTGTGCATTGTAAGTGTATTTTGTGTATGAGTATAGTTTTGTTTTCATTCGTTTGTTTCAGTTGTAATACGCTTTTAAATTTGTTTCCTCGTTTAATATGTAAATGTGATCAAGTAAATCAAAGAGGACGAACGCGTTTAGGTATGGATTTTTTTTTGCGATTGAAAACGAGTAAAAGCGTAAAGCGATAAAAAATATATACTTTGATGTCTGAGAATATATAGTAATACCTATATTTATGTATCGACAAGCCGCACGCTTCTGCTGGTATCTGTATGTGTGTATGTGTGTGTGTTTGCATTTCAAATTTATCTTATGTGAACCTACGTTAATATGCATTTATATTCACGTCAATCTATACTGTATATTTTCAATATACATATTATATACATGCTTAGAAAGCTATAAGTACAGTTAACAGCAGAAGATATAAAAATAAAATAAAATCGAATCCACAGCGTATGCTGTATAGTAATTAGTAGGTATACATAAAGTACATCAAGATTAAAGACAACTTAACCTTAACTGAAATACAAGTAGAAAGACAATACTGTATTCCAATTATTTTTATATAGCTACAAAAAGTACCTATTAAATGTTGTTGGTGTATAATTGATTTTATTACTATACACTTAGTATAACCCTATATACTAATACTATTACTATATTTAAATATTTTATATCACTTAATTGTTTTTCGAATAAATAAATCACTAATAGTAATGAATAATTTATGTATCATATAACTTTTAAGAACTTTTGTTAGAGTACTTCTTAGTTATTTATATAGTTATTAAAGTTTACCAACTATATTACCTACCATAATATTACAGATATTATTTAAAAATGCACGTCATTCCAAAAATATTAAATAATAATTTATAAATAATTTTGTATTGTGTTTATTATTCTAGATTAAATTATTTCAAACGATATTATATTCATTCGTTTTTGTATAAAATAGTGTTTATTGTTTATTTCCGTTAACGTTATGCAATATTTTTCACCTCAAATCATCTCGATAATTATATCTGCTATATACATTCAATTTGCAATAATTTATGATATGTTGTGTTGCAGATCGGTTATTCTATTATGTGTAAATGCTTTATACAATTTATTTATAGTACGTGAATGAGGATAGTCGAGATTTTCGATTCGCGGTTTTCAAAGTAGACGTAACAGTTATACATTTTATACGCGTATATAAATTAAGTGTGGCGGCGGTGGCGAATCCGTCGAATAACTTGATTCCAACGGACAAGGACGAACATTTAATTTTTCAAAGCCAATTAACAACGTTTTCGCGATGTTTTATTAAGGGGCACGGCAGGGAGCTGCTTTCGGAGTTGTGTGTTTGGGCGAGGGAGAGAAGATGAGTGAAAAACAACGAGCAGCGGGTAAGTTGGTGCAGCAACAGCCGGATGTGTTTAATCCGTTTAGCTTCAGAATAATTAATCACCCAGTGCCCAGCCTCAGTCCCAGGAAAAGTCCTACTTATATATAATATATTTTGTATACGACGCTCACGTAAGTCTTAAGGCTCCCGCACCACCCACCGCTCGGTCACCCCGACGGGTTTTGTTGCCCCACCGGCAGGAAGTTAATTCGTTACCGGACGAATTTCCAAAACGATTTGACGGCCGCCGCCACCTCACCCCCTCACGTATCATGCTGCTGCACCTTACCACTCACCTCCTGCTGAAGATCATCGGTTTTGCGGGACGTTGCACGTCACACCGCGTTTATATATCATTATTTAAAGCGCGAGTACTTGAAACGGAGAGAGAGAGAGAGAGAGAGAGAACGCTCGTTGTTGTATATTATTTAATTCGATTAAGCTCTCGTCGCCGTTGCCATCGTCGTCGTCGTCGTTTCCGCAACATCTGAACGCTATTCTACGATACGTATATTATTATATACGACTTTTAGCAAATAAATAGGATGGAGACGATGAGGCGTGGATATACTGGGTAGTACACGACGGTGGAGGAAGCGGTGTTGATGGAAAGACTTTTCGTTGGCCGCGTCGGATAAATTAACCGAAAACTTCGTCCTCCCCTGCGTGTTAAAATATTATATAATAATAATAATAATTAGTTGGTAATTTTAATGGGTTTCACCATGGCGCGCGCATAATATACGGCCGCGGATTTCCATTATTATAACGTCCGCCCGGTCTTGCTCCCACGGAAGCTCGTCCTCTGTCGTCATCGTCTTTCGCGTGTATCCCTCTTTACACCCTATATCTCACCCCTATATATTTTGTATGACTTTTCCGCCCCCCCTCGTTCCGCCGCCGTATAAATATTATAATACTGTACACAAATACCTCTGACGCCCGACCCTGTTTTTCGTTTCGTTTTGCAACATCGTTGTGGATGCCGTCACGCCGAGAACAATATTATAATAGGTAATATAATATAGACATGCAGTTACAAAACGCA
Organism: Schizaphis graminum; assembly: GCA_020882235.1. NCBI lineage: Eukaryota > Metazoa > Arthropoda > Insecta > Hemiptera > Aphididae > Schizaphis > Schizaphis graminum. The sequence goes on from CM037032.1 coordinate 95,571,495, forward strand.
TATCTTTCTTTTCTGTTCAATCATTCGACGATATGAGTTTTATTATTTTGATTATACCAATCCGTCTAGACGCATATTATACATATGTTGGTCAGTATAACATTGTTATTATTATTAGTATAATATTTTATTTACGCACGCGTCTGTAGGTAATCGAACTCTTGAACGTCATTTTTTTATGCTAAATAATTATGCGCGACCGGCAAAAGTGAACGTGTCTGCGGTTTATATTATAATAAATAATAACATAATATTATCTATAGGTATTATATATTACCGTTTATAAGACGTTTATAATTTTTTATTATATTAGTTTTAATAACATTTATAGTATATAGGTAGGTAGCACCGAACGGGCCCAGCAAGCCATTTAAATTTATTAAATTAAAATAATATTATTATGGCTTAGGTTTAATAATTAATAATAAAACCAATAATCAATGATTATATTATATAATATTATACGCCGCTTATAATATGTATATACTTAGGTATATAATATACATATGGCAGCCTCAGTGCGTAGGCACTTTATATTAATTTGTTAAAAGGTTATTGTTTATCGAAAAAGTTTTCATAATTATTATCCTCATAATATTTGTACACGTTATACAAAATGATTATATAAAATGTTTTATTTCGTCGGGTTAACTTATTTGGACTTTATTTTTTCAAAAAAATATATCTTTATAATTTATTGACTTTATATATATATTTTTAAATATAAATATTCGTGGAAATTATGATTATAGTAACTCTAGTGTAGAACACAAGTACCTACCTATAATATTATTTCATTTCGAAATGTGTTTCATCAGAATATCAGATCGTTCAATAATCGTATAGGTACCTCAATTCAATTTTTCTGATTGATTTTAAATTATAATTTACTTATTACATTATATTATAGATACGCCTATATTATAAATATGCAATATGTGGGCGTTTGAGGTTAAGCCACGTCAAGGATACATTTTTTCTTATTATTAAAGTGATTATTACAAATTGTACTTGCTCTGTTATGATTAATTTCGTTTTTTATTTCTTCATATATGAATTTAATTAAAAACTTCTCGTCTTGTCTGAAATACGAGAATAAGACAGACATTACCATATTCACCAAGTATAATAATATATAGGTAACATTGTGCATATAGTATAAACCTATAATAATATATATAAAGTAAGAATAGAGTTCAGTTGTTTGATCAAGTCTTATCAAAATATTCTACCAGTCAAGGATTTCGATTGTACCCGTAAACGCATTATTTTATTAACACGGTGAGCACGACACAATCGAATACAATATAATTTAATACGAATATGTACGTAATAGTACATACCTATCTATAGATTTTCGTAATATTATATTCAATATTCAGCGCTCGCAGGATAATTAAAAAAAAAAAAAACATTTATTGAAGTATCAATCTAAACAATACGTACGCACGTCGATACGGTGCATATACGTAGACATAAATGATAAATTACCACATAGAAATCTACGAGTTACATTAAACACTTTTTGAGAATACTCCGCATATCTTATAATATAAACACACCTATAATTAATATGCCTATATCACATACCTAGTATTATAACCACGGAAATACGAGTACCTAAATAGTGCAGTGACGAAAATTTTTTAGCTTAGAAAATATTATTATGATAATATGATTTGCGTCTATATTATATTATTGTATCCATTATTTGTTCATGCATTTGTTAGAAATAAATTTTAACCGCCTGTACATAATAGCATTATGTTCGTTGTATATTTGATGTAATTTTAGTCGTCATAATACCATATATTATCTACGCATAATATAACCATTGTCCATTTAATCGCCGCACTTTGATGCTTCCTTAACCGCGCCTTTATAACGTGTTAAAAAAATTATTTCTTTATTACATTTTTAAATTTAAATATTTACATCGTATATTGCAGTATATAACGCTCGTACAAGCATGCAAAATAACGCACAACATTGTGTTATATTACACATTAATTTGTGGCTGTGCAATACCATTACCATTATTATATTATTTTATTACACCAAGCGGCGGTGATTATAAATAACATTATCGTGATGTGGATCTAGAAACAATGAGAACCGTGATTGCAATGACCCTGCTCTTTCTCATCCCAACCCAAAAAATATACATAGTATGTAAACCTCGACCCGTTCGACCTTTTACTGCAAGAGTTCCATTTCCATATCCCATGGACGGTTATACAGAGCGAGTGTTGCTCCTGTGATGTACCTATACCCATATACTCATATTATTGTGAAAAATCCTATTCACTTCCGTCGTCATCGGTGTTTATATTTTATCTGCAATCTGCATATTGTACCCGTAATATATAGTACAATATTCTTCCTATACTTTCGCCAAGTTGCATTCATCACCTATATTATAGGTATACTTACCTAATACCTTGCTATTGTCTTATTTCACCGTAATATATACCTATTGAAGAGTATAATATTAATTTAGTTATATAGTAATAATGATGTTACGAGGCGCGAGAGCACTTATTGGAGTTGGTTTGCGAGTAGTGAGTGGAAATGAATAGAGAGGGGAGTTCGACGCCATTGTTTTTTTTTCACGAATTTTGTTCGGCTGGAAGAGAAGGGGGACACGCACTTACACAATTTAATATGTACCATTACGCGCATGATGTCATTAAAACATATTGTTTTGTATATTCGTGTATAAAACCTGCAAGCCACAACAAAAATATAAAAATAATAAAAGGCGGATGTGATGCATATAATACACTATCAGTACATAAAATATATGAAATAGTATAGATACGAAGCTATAGTTTCTGCAGTGGTTGTCCGTTGGGGAAGACAATATCGTCACTGCGAATTGGTTATTCGGCCGTTGTCGCGAGCATAACGCTGCAGCACTGGAATGATGCCCATGCATCTTATACCTAACGTCAAAAGTTTGGGAAATTAGTACTTTTAGAACTTTTTGCAGATTTATTATGTCAAGAAAGAAACTGATTTCGCTCTCTCTCTCTCTCTCTCTCGCTATCTCGAATTCATCATCTGCACTGTTTTTTTTTCTATATCGGTCTATATTGTATATATTACGCAATTATCGCGATCACACGACATCTGCAACCGTCCTAATAAAAACGTGCAGCACATACCTATATCGAATAGGTAATTGAAACCACACCCTGCAGCACTACATTATATACGGCTATAAACTTAATAAGTTAACTTAATGACGCCAACTGTGTAATATACATATAATAATAAGTAAGTACATTGGTATTATAGTAGTATGAAGTAGTGGTTTCCGGTTACACGCATGCGTATACCTATAATAATGATACTGTATACAGGTACTCGTCACTAGCACACGGGTCGTGCACACGCAGCTCGAAATCTCAGTGTGATTTTCAGCCACATCATGTTACGTTTTATTCTTTGTGTCACAGCTTTATTGGGTATATATCTATACTATAAATTATTATACCTACCTTATTTTAAACTATATAAATACGTACATTCGACTAACAGGGCATAAAAGATATTATAATCGTATGTTTAATTTTACTTTAATAATTATTTTATTATTATACAAAAATATATTCGTTGTCCACGATATATATTATAAATTAGGATATGTATTCGGCCTTCTAAACCTATAATACATATAGTATAAATTATATGTCACGTTTATATTATAGTATTGTTCATATTTTAATAATTATTGTTATTATTTTTAATGTCAGTATTATCTTGAAATAATGACTACCGGAAATGCATTACTACAATACTTGTTAAACTACAGGTGACTTCAGTGAACAGCAGCTGAAAATATCTAGTTAACTATTATTTTCATAATTATTTTGTGAAAACAAAAAATGCATGGGAATAAAAATTTGAATTACTCAAATATATGAAAAAGATTTTTATATTGGTTGTGCACTCGTGGAACAATAATATCTGTTTCTAACGAAAAGTTTCATATATTGTCTATAATAATATACCTTATAAAGTGGTTTTGAATCCAAAGTTACGTTTATCTACTTGAAATAAAAAGTTTTCCCCTTTATATTATGTTTTTTTAATATTTCTCATATTATATAAACTAAAAAAATGATTTGATATTTTGTTTTCAAAACATTAATTTATTATATTTTTAATATATTTATCATCTATATTATATGTATAACCATTACTTATAGGAGTAATTATTAGCATATTTTTAAATTTGTTTTAAAACCTTTATCATTTTTTTACCAAATTTTTCTTTATTTTCTTCAACACTTTATTCCAAAAAAGACAACCTGATAGTTACAATAAAATCAGCAAATGTCTGTGATTTTTTTTTTTTATAGACATTCAAAGTTTGGATGATCATTATAAATTAAAACAAGTCATCCACTACACGAATACGTTTAGATAAAATAAATCTTATATTGTCAGACTGAAGTGCCTTTACCGTATATTAAGTTTATGATTTGTGATTAGTTTTTCAAAATCAGGGTATCCGCCTTCTTACTCTAAAAATCAATTTTTACTGATTAGTGCTTGGTAAAAATGCCTATAAGCCAAATAATAATAATTTATATTTTATACAGACAAAGTTTTGTTAAAAAAAAGTTTTATTTGAAAGAACAAAAGAACTGTAGTTATATTATGACATTAATATGCGACAGTATATGTGTCTCTGTCGAGATAATTGTCTTTATAAATGTAGTTATTATAATAAGCGTATTTTGTACTTATTTTTCTATTATTATGGCCATCGCATATATTATCAAAAAAATAACATTGTTAACATTGCCTAAAACTGGTATGATTATTTTTGGCCGGTAAGTTATTAAAAATAGGAAGACTTATTTAGTTCATTCATTTATTAAAGTAAATAATAAATCTAAATAATATCAAAGAAATATTTCTCGTTAAATTTAATTTGACTTTAAAATTGATTTAATTTTTCTAGTATATTTTATGACATTCAACTTTATTTTTTTAAAAATTTAAAATAAAAATTATTTTGATTATTTTCTATACGATTCATTATTGTAAGAATATTAAAAAATCCAGATAGATACTTATTTATAACTAGAACGAGGAAGTTTTCGACATTGCATTATAATTATTATTATATCTTATTATTGTATATCAGAATAAGATATTATAGCCACTATATATTATGTGTATCAAATAAATACTTATATAATACAAGTCTATAATATACTAATATAATTTCAGCAACCTCCTCTGATAAAAACTTGTACAACCGCACCACAACCACACCATCACTACTGGCACCAACCTACCCCTCGGCCGAGTAGTTTGTCCACCGGCATAATAATATTATAATGATATGTATAATATGTACGTACATGATATGTGTGTCGTGAGTCGCGTCCGTCGACGTCGTCCTAGGCGGGGTCGGTGGAGTCCGCCCCTTGGGCACTCGCGTGGTACGTCAAAGCCGTTCGTAGTCGTACAATCGCGTTGCTCCGCCTCGCGTTCCAACCGTTCGTGCGTCCGTGCACGCGACCGATTTTTTTCTCTTTAGAATCACACAACGACTCTCGCCGTACGTTAAGTACACTTAGAACATTATTATATTAAGTAGATACCTACCGTTATATGCGTACGCACGGCGATTCTTTTAAGTCCTAATCGTCAGTGGCGGCGCCAGATAATATTTTTTATTGGTTTGGGGGGGGGGGGGGGGGTGATACAGAACCAAATGTTTTTTGGTGGGGCATTTATGTATGGGCATATGGCTACTCGATAACTCATTAATTTGTTTTTACCATATTTTCAGGAAAGTATTACTAAAAATGTTTTGGCCATATAATAATATGTAGGTATTTCCAAGTAATTTAGGTAATTCAAAAAATTTAGGTAGCTAGTAGGTACTTACTATATTATTATCACAAATTTACTACAATAAAAATAAAAATTTCTTACGTTTTCTTTGATTTGTAACAATAATACATACATTTTTATTTTTTAAAGTAGGAGGTTTTAGAAAGTATGCAGTTAATAATTAGTATTAATACTTAATTGAGTATTTTTATTTCTAAATATGCAAAAAAAGAATATTTAATTTGAATATAACTCTCAAACTTAAAATAATATAACTTAAAGTCTAAAAGATCTTTAAATGAATTAATACTATTTTATATATAAATAATTTATTAACACTCATATTTTTAACATTAAATCATAGGGGGGGGGGGCAATGTAGGGGAAAAATTATTTGTTTTTTTTTTTGAGGGGGAGGAATTTGCCAACTCTTTATTCCGTATAGTGCAGCCTCTGCCAACATTTGTTGACTATATCATCTTATCAGTTTATTTTTGTGTTTATTTCAATAAAATATTAAGTTCGCGTCAATACATTTAACCTATAACGTAGATGTTGCAGGTATCTGGATTTTATATATACAGCTTTATCTGTAATTCGTGGGTCTGAATTTTATTTATAACCTTATAATCCAACGTAGATTTTTTTTAATGAACATTTATTGACGTTCATATTTTATACGAGATATCTAAACAACTAAACGTCAAATTTTATATAAATAATATAAAATAGTATATATATAATAAATATATATATATATATTATTTTTATTATAATCATTTAATTTAGAAATTATAAAGTGCTAAAACGGTACATACATGATAAATAATTAGTTATATGTATATATAATACCTACCCTGTGAAATTCATTATGCACTAATATAATAATTCGACTAACATTTAAATGTTTATATTGTTATAAAACTATATTCATTCAATATTCAATAGTATTATTGTATTGTAGGGTAAAGTTTAATAAGAACATTTTTCGATATTGTCTATAACTCTATTGATAGTAGGTATATATATATATATATAATATATAATATATATTCATGTGTATAAAATATAATGTTAATGGATATATTCGTAAATTATGTAGACATATATCCCATATATATCGTTGAATTCCATGTATCTATTTGTATTTTATAAACATTCAAGTGTTCTGTATATCAGCTATTTACAAGAATACATCTGCAGCAAATGCGATAGATGTTTGTAGACTTCTAGTATATTATATTACGAGTAAGTCACGCGAAAAAAAATATCTCTTTGCGCCTTAACTACATTATATTGCCACTGGTCAAAATAGTTTGTGTTTAAACACTTTATACAATGCAAAGTGATCCGATGACGATCGTGCGTCGTAATGGACAAATATTATGTAGGATTTATTATATCTGTACTCTGCGCGGAAGATAGGATTGTAGCTACCCTACTCCATATAATCTCTATTTCTCGCTCTTTCTCTCTCTCTTTTTATATTTTTATATACATATATAAATTTTTATACATCATATTTATAGTTAAATATAAATAGTAACGCGTATATATTATGGATATCATATGATGTAAGGAGGTCGCGTGTATAAAAACTAAATATGATTTACGGTTTTGCACGCGAAGAGGGACCAAACGGCGAGTTATTTAAATACGACGGATGCTCATAAAAACCGCAACCGATTCTCCCAATCTCGCGCAAACGTCGTGTATATATAATACACACGTGTATAGTATATTTATGTATAGATATACACACGTATCATACTGTAACAGTATATATACTCAATGTAGTTTATATTATTAGGTATACACCGCATACACCATACATATTATATAAATATATTTATGTGCCAGACGATTTAGCCTATATATATATATATATATATATATATATATACCACCCCGATTATACCCATAATATGTATACATTATATAGGCACGTCGCACATATATTATTGTTGTTACGATTATTATGCTCACATATATTTTATTCGACACTATTTTCACTAAGTGGTGGTTAAGAGGGGATGGAATCCGATGTGTATAGTCTTCCATTTATGCGTATATTATGTATTATAGGTACGCCAATAATATACTGTATATAAGATATGCGAAGAGTAAACTCTTTATATATGTTTTACTCTAACATTCGTGTGGTTTATATACAATAAACTATATATACTATTATACTAATATATAGATATAATATATGGTACTATGACGTACACGCTTTTTTATAGTATAATAACGACTCCTGTGGCTAGAATTGATATATTAAATAATGTACATGTCCCCGTATGTATATATAGTTCTTCCCTTAACTCCGATGGACTTGACCTAACCGTCAAAACAGAGGCAGCACAAATTCATATATATATAAATATATATATACATATATATATATACATACATACATACACGTATGTGCAAGTTAATTTATGTACTACACATTTATAATATTTAAGAATTTCATAATATAATATAATATGTACGGCATGACGATATTTATATATTATTATTATTTAAATCTATAGAGTTTGCTTCAGATTGCATATTAAAAGCACCACGGTAAATCAAACATTTATATATACAGGTAGATATAGCTCATGCATATATTTTGCAACTAGGGAGAATGTTCCGGTGAGAACTGATTTTAAGTGATTTGGATTTCCTGCATGTAGAGTGTAGACGCTAGAAATGCATGTAACACAATAATTTATAAGTTTTTTTTTTTTAAATGAGTATAGAATTATTATATCTATAAATGTACATGATTTTAGGAATGTAAAGAAATTTTTCAACGGAAAACATAGATCTTTAACCTTTTTTTTTATCGTTTTCTGTTTTTATTGATACATCGAGCAAGCTCACTAATCACTTCCATTTTTTCATTTGATAATGAATTTATTCAAATTCTTAAGATTAAAATATACTATACTATTAATAAGTGATTGTGAAGATAAAGACTTTTATAAATTTTAAACTAAAAACCACCTTTTTTTACTGTACATTTTTAAATAAATTCATAAGTTAATATTTTCGAAAATGTTGACGGAATATCACTAATTCAAAATGCAAACAAGTTTTTTAATTATTAATAAATGTTTATACTAATAAGAATAATAGTTTTTATTAAGCGATTTCTAAGTTTCTATATAGAAAAAGAAATTTCTCATTTTAAAATAATCGTTTAAATCGCCATAGAATACTTAATTAGAACTAGAATTTGTTCTAAAAGTATTTTTTAAAATTCTAAAAAAAAGAATTTGAATAAATTCATTATTAAAAATAGTGGTGAGTCAGTATGCTTGGTGTATTACCTTTATATATATCACATGTTCGTATATATTATTATAATCAGTGATAAGATGATATATAATATACTTGTATTTTGAAATTAATACGTAGTAAATATATTATAGTTAACTATAATTATTATTATTATTGCTTTCTATACATTATGTGCGTATACCGTATACACTAAATATTCTATAGTTGATATTTCATATTACTAGATAGATGGGTTTAGTAATAAAATAATGGCTGCGTATTATATTCAAACTGGTTCCCAGTAGGCAGTACATTTAGCCATAGTATAGTGTATAAAGCTATATCCGAGTTTGCATTTCCGACAGTCATATTATTATACATTATACTAAATCGTGATTCGTGAGAATTTATATAAGTACCTATTTTATATTCGTTATACTATCGAACTTGTTTGTTTCACATTTATTATATTGGTTCATATTACGTAAAGACATTTTTTATCGGGACTATTAACAATCGTTATTATTTTTTGGCTAAACGTTTTTCTCGTAAAGATTTCATCGATAATCAATGATATAAAAAAAATGATCGTCCAAAACATAATGAACATATTAATGTATAATATGTATAAAAATTATTAATGACTAATAAGTTATAATCGTTTAAATTCGATTGGTATAATAATCGGTTTCTAATGTCATTGAAACTGTATAATATATAAAGATAAGCACTATAAAAAAACCTGTTATACGACAACAAATAACAAAAATGTATAGCTGTTTTATTTATACATATAAGTACACATATTATAATAATATAACACATAAAATATTACTGAATTTGTTTTATACTATACTATATAGCATTATCTTTCACTTATATACGTAATATTAATTAATTAAGAAAATAACCTTGGATATAGCTGAACATAACATTTTGTATATGAGTATTTTTATGTTGTTTAAAAAAAATTTTAATTTTATTATAGAAAATTATATATCTATAAATAGTACCTAAATATACTCCATCAAAAGACACATTTTTCCAATTTAGGATCATTAATCGGTTTCTTTTTACTTTTTTTATTATTATTATGGTCCATTAACTATTAAGATATTTTTTAAAAAATCAAATACAATAATATAAAGACGTGTATAATGGGTAGATTTGAAAATAATTTTAAAAGTAGTTATTTTTAAACGATCAATCAAGCATATGGAAACGGGTATAATTGATTGAATAAAAATAAATTTAATTTTTAACATAAATAAATACATTAATTAATCGAATGTTCTATAGCAAAATGAAATAATATTATACAGCACAAAAATACCATGTTTTAGTACCTATATGCTTAATAATAATGATGATGTAGACGTAAAACACGTTTGGAGTAAAACTTTTTCTCTTTTATATAATTACCAATATATTATACGCTTACAATATTATACACCGATATTATACCTACCCTATTTTTTGTTTTTCGGGACGTTTTATAAGCCCGATATACCCGGAAATCTCCAAGGGATTGTAAAACCATCGTTTTAGTTTCTCCCCCATCGTGGTGTATACAAGCACGGTAAAGTTAAATAATTTATCAAGTTTTGAACACAACTTAAATATAATGAATGAAAAAAATCCAAATTCTCGAAGAAAGAAATAAGCATTTTACGAGATTAAATGTCACACGAGCTTATAAAGTTCTACGATGACGGCGGATGTACGACGGGGATGCAGTAGGGCGTGCGCCGGCAATACTAGGAAAACTAACTGCAATAATAATAATATATGCGCGTACCTCCCCCCCGCAATATCAATATGTTATAGAATATTGTGTATATTTACTGTGACATTTTATTATATTGTCTAAACGCGATTTAGAAATGGCTTTTGTTGTAATATGTGTTCTACACGCATAATAGATCTTATACTTATAACTTATAATATGAGCAGGGCCGGATGGTTTGGCGAGTTACCGAGTAAAACTCGGTGGGCACCTCAAAATATGGGTCAGTATTGAGGGTTTGATCGTATTTTTTTTTTATTATAATAATAAAGTAGTACAGTTATTATTGGAAGAAAATATAATTGATTCAAACCATTTAAACTGTACAGTAGCTATATATATATATATATCTGTAATAAAACGTTAGAAATTCTAAAACTCGGTAGACCAATATCTTGCCAATCTGGCGCTGTATATGAATTATTATGAGTACCTACCTATAAAGCTATAAGGTCTATGGTTCTACAAAAATATTAATTGATATGCAAACAGTGCAAATATTATAGGTTATATACATATTATGGGTACTTAATACCATATAATTCTATTTACCATATTTTTCTCACGGCGTAAAAATATTTTGTAACAAAATATATCAGTAATGCTGTCCGAATCCAATTTAATTTTTTTACGGTGGTATCGTACATCATCAGTGATCTCATTTGTGTGATAGGTAAGCACTGCAATTATAAGATTATATATTTTAAACATTATATTTGGGAAAGCGAAGTGATTGGTTTATGTACGTGAAACTATTCACACGGCATGAAAACATAGTACCTAAGTAATATTATATTATGTGAAATAATTACGCAGTTGACCTGCAATTTCATTTATAACTCATTCGTCCGTATAATCTAATTATTCAAACAATAGTTTGTATTCCATTATGCAGGTCTATTGTTGTAATGATTGCATTGCCACGTAGAGCTTTATTAGATAATATTAAATTATCTTGTAATTATTATTAATTTATCATGTTGTTAACATGTTATTGTTGGAATACTGCTTGTATATCGATTTGTATAATACATGATGCACCTACACTGTATATAACTCTCTTTTATACTGTTTTATAAATTTTAATTATCTGTGTTTCTGACAGTTTGATATTTATATATTGTTTTATTTTTTATGAGTCACCTTCTCTAGATATTTTCCTATTATTTAAACATTTTTGAATAATAAAGTATTACTATATAGTGGTATTGGAATGTCATTAAATAAAATTCTTTTGTAAATATGTAAATAAGTTATAATTATATAAACTATTAAAATTTAATTAATGATTTTACTTCGAATTAAGGTCTTTAAACACATATCTCGTTTAATTTTCTATCTTCATAACATTTTGAAATAATGTCATTGCTTAAATAAATATTTAACACAATTTATTTTGTTTATTTTTGGACATATATAGCCATCTAGTCTAATAATATATAATAAATTAAAATAGAAACATATTCAAATAATACGTTTATAAAATGCTTAACCTATGTTCTTCTTTATGTTATATAGGTTGTGCTGGCGGACTTTTGGGCACCCGGCGCATAGGACATCCGTACCAGAACCGGACGCCACCCAAGAGGAAAAAGCCTCGTACATCGTTCACCCGCAGTCAGATATCACAACTCGAAGAGAAGTTCAACAAACACAGATATCTATCATCCGTCGATCGTGCGGCTCTAGCGAAAGCGCTTAAGATGACCGATGCACAGGTCAAAACATGGTTCCAGAACAGACGCACCAAATGGAGGTAAAAAGTCACATTTTATATTTTCTATGTTAATTATTGAACAGCATGCTATTATAATATCGTGATTGGTCTCAAAAAACGCGTCTTCTATATTTGGCTGATATTCACGTTTTACTGTGGTCACACCTATATTCACGTAGATTGTGTATTTGTGAATTTAAAAAACATATTATTTTGTATCGTTAGAACACTTAAATATTTTTAATGTGTTAACAAAAAGAAATCTAAATGTTTATTATTTTAATCATTATAATTTTTCAATTTTTTAATGGCTTTAAGCTACAATGTCCGTATATTTTTAATATCATATAATATATTTAGAAGCAGAATATACTTTTCTTTAAATATAATGTAACGTTTTTAGAAAACTTTTTTTCTATCAATTATAAAAAATCAAAAATGTATATCATCCTTAATAAGTATTAAGATAAGATTGATACGATAACAATTTGTAAATAATATGATTTTTTTTTTTTCAAAACAATATTTATAATAACATTAATAAGCTTGTAGTTATTATATTTAGACAATAGGCATATAGTGATAAAATTAGTTATAAATGTATAATAATTATTTTTTGTTATCGAAATGAAATACCAGAGCATTATACAGGTACCTATAATAATAATATTATGTGCATTGTGCATACAAAGCGACTCACCGTGAATTTTGTTTTCCCTGTGTTAGGTAGTTTATAATGATGAAACTGAAACATAGAACGTTATACTCTGTATAAACAAAAAATCAATATTATGAAATAATATATTATTACGATATATGTACATATAGCTTACTTTGATCAAATAATATACCTACCTAAAGTTAATTACTATACACTGTAACAATTTGACCAAAACAATATAACACATATTATATCAAATCGCGTGTCGTTTTTAGTATTTTTAGAATAATATACGTACCTATGTGTAAAAATTAAAAAAATATCATAAATAATAAATCGAATAATAATTCTTTACGCCGATTTATAACGCTACGTAACAGCCATACAGTGCGATGACATTTGTATTGCACTATTCTTTTTATTTTTTTAAATATTGGTGGGTATACATATCATATTATCAAAGAGTTATTAAAAATGATTCATTGGATTTCAAATGCTTATATCTTTTTAGTTTTTAGATAAGGAGTTATTACTATCATAGTAATCATTGTTATTACTTTCATATATTTATGATACATTAAAATATAAAAGAATTAAAGAATAATATTTCAAACTTATGTAATGGTACCAAAATTATGTTGTACGTGGCTCCCTTTGGTCACATGGATAATATCTAATCGAAACTCTAATTTATTCCATACATATAATCCGTTGTAATTGACTACGCTAATATTTTTATAGGTTGATAATAGTAGAAAATAAACAATATTTAAAATGCTATATTTTCGAAATGTATTTAGTCACATAGCGTAAGATTTAAATATGATCAAGGAAGCCAGGTGCAAAGCATCGGACGATACATTTTGACTAATCCTGTATAATATTTTATGTTCGCCGAGAATATATTTCGGTGCCGTGAGATCAAAAGTAGTTAAACGACAACTATACCTATATAATACGTATAGGTATACGGTATAAAACAATAATTTGTCGTTTATTAATAACTCCATTATACACTAAACTTATAATAATAATAATAATATATAGGTCCATTACGGCTCGTAAAACGTTCATATGTTATAAAATTGAGACGGCAGCTTCGAAAAGCGTATTACTTTTTATATTGTAATATATTATGTATTTATATAGATATGGGCAACTCAAAAGTATACGTACGTACTAGCGCGTATTACTCGCACTGATAAATACAAGACCAGTTTATCGTTTCCACGTCCACGCGCGCGTAAAATAATAATAATAATAATAATGATATTATGATGTGAATTCTCCCCCGTGCGCTGTTTGCACTGTCAACGACCCTTTTTCGATATTATAATAAATAAATGCGTACGATCGACAGTCCTCCTAACTATAATAGCATTATGTTATATAACACGCGTACAGTGCACGACATCATCGTATAAAAATAATAAACTATTATCGCGCCCGTCGTGTATACAATATTTTATAATATAACAACTATCGTTGCCGTGACGGTTGTGTGCACTCGGACAATGCACGATGACGGCGAAAGCAAAAAAATCGTTATTTTTTACGCAATAAATTAGCTTTTAATTTTTTTTTAATGCGAGTTGAATGAGACACGATACGACAAAACAAATTTACATATAATATAATATCTATATCCTCGTTATAAAATATAGTTTTTCAATAACAAATTTAATATTATGTGCCGTTCGATTAATTTCAACGACGACAAAGAAATTAACTGTATAATAGTACCTATTACGTTCGGGTATAATATAGGAGTATAGTAATATTATGTATATATTATTATTGTGACAAATCGGTCGGCCTCGCACCAAACAAAACGTTATAATATAATTCAGTCGGCGACAAACGCGATAAAAACGACGACGGGAGAGGTAAAACGAGAATGAAAAAAACAACCAAGTCCATTAGAAGCTTTTAAAATTCCTGTCACCTTTTCGGGCCACTATTAAGTGGTTTTAATATACCATTTATACTTCTTCTTTCTTTCTTCTCTGTTTGTTTGGTGTTTTTTTTTTTTTTTAATTACACGTGTTATCCGAGCCAACGCGGTTAATGCATATTCCGTGTAATCGGTGGCGCCCCCGGTGGATAACACGGGCGAACCAGTCGCCCTGCGCTTGTGTTTATATACCTATAATATTATGCTGTACGTACAATGTACATATTACTTATATTTTTTAGTTATATACTACCTACTAAAATAAATATATAATATACTTAGTACTTACGTACAAACGTACTCATGAACACGCGGTGTTTCAATATAACCGTATATAGGTATATATGATAACATATACATTGGATTATATACCTATATAATATTGTAGGACGCTGCTCAAGTAAATACTTATAACATATAAATGTATAATAATAGTATGGTAAATGTATACATTTACCGCAGTTTTTACTACCGCCGCCACCGCCGTACAAGAGTAAACAGACAAATGGACGTGTTTGTTTGTTTTGCCTCCCTCGAGCAAGCGCGCGCGCGCTCGCCCACCATTTCCACGATATTATACGGCAGTCGTCGTCGTTTTTTGTACTTGCAGTGGCGTAATAAAAAACTACCGCTCTGACGACGACGACGACTGCAACAGTGGCGTATCGGACCGAGGAAATCGACGAGGCCGTGTCTAGCTTTTTCTTGTTTTCATTGATTGTGCGAGGAGTATATACGGAGTTTTTAGGTTTTCGGACTAACGTAACGATACGTGAGGTGATGTCCGTTTGTCATTCGAAGAAATCGGTAATATTTTACTGATGATGATTGACGATGATATTATACCGTCGAAACATATTAAACTATTTCGATTTTGTTTACCAAGTATATTAACAACTAGGAGATAGATTAAAATTGTTAGATCGTTTTACTAAATATAATTATTGTTTTTGGATAACAATGATGAAGTTAATATTTACTATATTACTACAAAAATATCAATTAATAATGGTTTTGTAAAAAAATGTATCGTTTTATTCTGTCTCGTATAGTGGGTGAGTAGGTGTGTGTGTGTGTGTGTGTGTATGTGTTTTTAGGGGGAGTTTAAAGAGTTTCACCCCACGCAGCATTATTATCCATTACACGACACACCGGTGTGCAACGGCTACAATATCATATTGTCCAGTGCCCGAGTACAAACAAACGTTACTCGTCGGAAAGGTAAACAATTATTATTAATAATTATTTACGATACGATGACCACCATAATACCGTATACACAACACGCGCTTACCCGCGTACCTATACCATCATACCTGTTGTACCCGTGTACACGGTGTATACTGCGATACGCGCGCAGTGGTGTCGGTCCGGGAGGAGTCGAACCTGTTTTTTTTTTCTCGGTATAAAGACGGAACTAAAAAAGGGCCGACAGTGGCGAGACGTGTGTGCGATAAGCGCGGACCGCGGCGCCACACGACGGGACGACGAAATCCGACGTAGCGCCACCGGACCTCTTCCCGCCGTGCCATCGCCGTATAGTAGTGCACACTACGACGACGACGACGACGACGACGACGTTGTTTTTTCTCGCTCGCACCTTCCCATCTCGTCGCGTGGCCACAGAGTGAGACCGCCGACGGATTAAACACGCGTTGAAATTTAGGCATTCACCGCATACGCGCATATATAGTATATATGTATGTCTAATGTAAATGTATAATAAAACGACGCGACACGACGCGTATACACTATAATAATATATACGTCTATATACGAGTATAATATGTCCATATAATTTCCCGAAAACCCGACGACTGAGATTTCAACGAAATATAAGTAATATAACACAGTAATATTATAGTGTTACAAATAAAACGTATAAGAGTATAGTGATGGATCAGTGGTCGTTTGCAATTCTAATTGAGTGTGTTCAGCAGTAGATAATAATATGACGTAGATATAGGTACCTATTATAATCAGAAAACAATAATTATTGAAACATTTGTAACCTATAACGTTGATTTAATTTTGGAGACAAGACTGCGTCGCACACGGACACCGTTATAATTATTATTTTTTGTTGTTTCGTAATAGTTTAAATTTAAAGTTTTTTTTTTCATTTTAAAACAGAAATCACTATACGAGTATAATAAAATTACAAATAAGAGTAATCCGCTCAATAGCCCATTCACCCATGAAGCATATGTCGTTACAATATAGTAACCTGTGCCGAATTCTATATTGATTATTCCAATGATCTCAGAATTATTCGCTAATCTTTCAAAAGACAACGTTTGATATTTGACGTGAATACATCATAAAAATATACCAATTGTATACATATACGGATATAGATATTACGTTTAAAGATTTAAGATCTTCTTGATAAACTCTACATTAAGTACGTACGATTTATACTATTATAATTGTTTACGATATATTATATTGTATAATATGTGTGCCGTTTGAAGTCCTATCTCATTATATGTAATCATACAACTAAGTAGGTACATTTATTGAATCGCTTAGCGATTAATTTGTATTAAGAGGACGCTATATCCGCATATGTTGTCTCTGTCTTATACACGCGTAACATAGTTAAAAACTGTTTTGCGCGGGACAACTATACTCCCTCGATATTTTAATCAAAACAACCAAAATTATAAATCCCACTGTGAAGAACTTTACCTGTGTCGTAGCGTTTTAATTTTTTTGATAACATGAATGCAATTAAAGTTATCGGTTTGAGAAATTTAGGTTTTTTTCATTTAATTATTAAAAATTATTGGTTACCACTATCAAAAAAATTAAAACGCTACAACACAGGTAAAGTTCTTTTCAATGCTATTTAAAATTTTGGTAATTCTGATATAAATATCGAGGGAGTAAAGTTGTCCCGCTCAAAACAGTTTTTAACTATTGTTACGAGTGTATAAAACAGAGACAACACATGCGGGTATAGCGTCCTCTTAACATATTATATTGATATGTATAATATAATAGATCAGAAAGATCAATGGTTCTCAATTGATGGTTCACGGACCCCCAGAGGTTCTCATGTTGATGTTAGTGGGTCCGTGGCTGTGTAGATATATCTTTAATCGTGTGTAATACTGAAGCGATATTTTTATTTTATTTTAGTAGAATTATTAAATTTGTAGTGGTTTGCAATGTATTATTGAATTGTATTTTGAAATGTTTTAAACTATCTCTATTGAAACTCGATTATCGCAAAATAAGTTGGCAATAAATGTATTATAAATGTACATAATTTTCATAATTAAACAAAATTAAAAAATAAGTACCTACTTAATATATTTAGAAATAAGGGGTCCCCGGACCAATTCAAGTTTTAGGTAGGGGTCCGTGCCATCATACTAAATAGGAACCACTTTAATAGACTTCACTGCGAGATTAGAAATAATATTTATAACTAAAAATATAATAATATTTTATAATTTAAGGTATAATATAGATTCCTATATCTACAATCGTTACGATAATGACTTAACCTGATCGTAAAACGAAAGAATACATATTAATAATTTGTTTACGCGTTTACTTATTTAATTAAATCGCTTGCACGTGTAAGAGGGATGATAGTTATTGCTGTTGCAACTACTAATAAGAATAATAATGCCTTACGGGGTTGTATTATAAAGTGTTTCTGAAAAGTACTTACCGTAATTATTACAACCACGCGCGCTACCGCGGTATTTTAACACGTTAGACATGCTTGCATATATATATGTATATATATTACAATAATGATGCAGCATTCACCGTGAAACTGCAAATTCTCTTAGACCTGAGTTAATAATAATATGTATAATCGCCGTCATCTGCAGGGTTTATAATAATATACAAAACCCGTATATATATAAAATGTACATTATGTTAAATAATATATTAAACAATAACGCACGTATCGTTTGAAACTTTAACAGCATTTTACTGAGGTAAAAGTTTATACGACAGAAAACTATAATGTGATAAAAGTGTATTTACACATACAATTCACCTTTATAAACACGTACAGTTAATTATTACGACTTACGAGAAACGTATATATTTTCGTAGGTATACAATATAACATACTTATGCATTATGAACATTTTACAAAATTCAATTTAAGCAGTAAATATATGGGATTATCCTATAATAGTGATTAATAATTTATTCATTGAGAAAATTATAAACGACTAAATCTCAATACTTTAAGTTAATGCATCATATTAATTATATTGTTAGAGACAAAATGTATAATTCACAGAAAATACATTTTTTTATTCATTTATTTTATAAATTTAAGATTTTCTATACATTTTAATTTCATCTCATTATTTTTAAATTAATTCCGTTTCACTCATTTTCAATCAACTTATTGTGTAGGTATTATTTAATTGCTATAAATTTGTTCATATGTTACCTTGTATTATATTATGTTAGGCATACAATAATAACCCTTCATAGGTATCAATTCTTAATAAATTCACAATATTGTTATTATTACATTATTAGTGTCTTATTTTTTATTTTATTTTTATTACACAAACCTAAAATAATTATGTTTGTTGTCAGTCAACCAAAATTTGATCGTTGCGTACTCATTATCTGAATATGTATTAACGTTTTTAAAAATATTTTTTGCAACAAATTAATGTCAGAATATTGATACATACATATTCGGGTGCAGTATAATTATTATTGTGTAGTGGTGTTTGTGTGAATGAACCCGGATTTCCGCGCGTATACCTAATAACATGAAAAAATTATCAACGTGCATTGCTACAACGATGATAATAATATAATATATTATATTGTATACACTCAATCGTGTCATTTTTAAATGTGAGATTTGTGTATGAACGGACGTTTCCGTTCGTATACTTGTACATAATATACAAACATGCCGCCAACGCCTACGCCACGCCGGTCGTATAATATCAAAAGATATATATTTTTTATCTTTCCTCCGTTAAACACGGCGGTGTCTGTTGTTTAATAAAAAGAATGAGTAAATCGAATATTTACGGAATGTGCGAAAAACGTACCTACACGCAAACGTATATGGAAATGAAATCGTTCGTATTAACGTGAGAATACACCGCACGTAATATAGACGCGTATTGACTATATCGAAGAGATGAGATGAGAGAGAGAGAGATACGAGCAAGGGCAGTTGTTCTTATATTTTATTACAAGACGTGTAGGATTTTAATTTATGTGTTTACTTATAAACTCCGTACGTTGTTCGGATTCGATTGTATTTATGATATAATGGTTATAATTATTATTATAATTTAATTTTGAATTTATTTTATTTACAATTTTTCATAATATTATCATTATTATATCATGCGAATTGTGCATATTTATCGGTATCTGATTTAAAAGCTCAAATAATCACCGAATTGTCTAAAAAACAAATTCTAAACATACTTACCATTTATACATGTATTATAGGTATTAGGTACACGTTATTATTACAAATATAAATATAAAAAAAAATAACATTGAATTACTCATACATGACTATATTATATTACATTGTAGCATACTTTTAATAGTTAGCATAATATTTAAAATATAACATGAGTGACTGTTACACGGTCAACATTTTTATTTAAATTGTTATTCGATCCAGTTAAATATATATAATAGCGATATGTTATTGGTTATTATATATAATCATTATATTGTCTTGCGGGCTTATCCCATCAGCCGTTAACGAAAACAAACTTTTAAATTTTATTTTAAAGCCCGATACATATTTTTGTCCATAGCTCACCACACATCACTTAGACTTTCAACTACATGACTTGTGCTTTCTAAAATATTATTATTTAATTATAAATTGCGATACTTTCTTTTAAATTTGTAATGAAAAATGTAAATAGTTACCATTTAAATATTTAATAGTAATAAACTAATAACCATTCGAAGTTCAGAACAATTTTATAGTGGATCGCATATTATGGTCTATATCAGAGACACTTACCTAGTTACCT
The DNA here is from genome assembly GCA_020882235.1 of Schizaphis graminum. Taxonomy (NCBI): domain Eukaryota; kingdom Metazoa; phylum Arthropoda; class Insecta; order Hemiptera; family Aphididae; genus Schizaphis; species Schizaphis graminum. The sequence continues at coordinate 95,592,762 of CM037032.1, forward strand.
ACACATAATTTGTGTTGTGAAAAGCTTAGCAAATCGTCGACTACAATTACTGAGCTTTATGCGTCATATATAAGACCGCGATACGATATAACTCATTCAAGAATCCAATAAACACTTAAATAATAATTTAATAAAAGTATATATAAAAAAACTTCGGGTGCGGAAATCTTACACGCCGACGGGTCGCGGCCAAACGCGTTTAATATTTTATCGGACTCGAGGCGGCGGCTTGTCCTGCGCCGCGCGGACCGTTACAGAAATCCGCTTAAACTGCGTTTTAAAATCAGCTAAATTATTCAGACTGGCTTTTAAACTGTCAACTTTCGGCGTTCTCGCACACACGCGATTATGCGCTCCCCTTTTCGTGCAAACACTATTATATATATAGATATATACATATATATATCTATATAATATAATATGTACACGGCGCGTTATATGGCCAATAGTGCAGATAGCGATTTTCACGTCTGTCAGTTGTGTCATCAGTTTGTCGACGCAATGGCCAACATAGAAATATCGTACATTATGTATATAATAATATAATATACACTATACAGAGTGGACCCAACCACTTCGCCTTATTCCGAAAATCACGATTTTCTACATTTCGCAGCTCGTATACGGTTTTCGATTATTCATACATAGTGCACTTTACCGCAGCTTTATTATTATTTATGTAAAATAGATTTTATACCGAATTTTTATTCGTATTATAGTTACCTCTAGATGTAAAAGTTTATTGCGTGAACAGTCTTTACTATATATAATGTACCGGTATACCATATATTTAAATATAACTGCGTGTTTTACGTTGTAATATTATTAATTTATTGTACTTACCGAAAATCAGAATTCGTTCAATATGTGATGAAAATAAAAATTCCGTTCATTGGACGTACTTAGACTTTGACCAATTATTGAGTTGAAGCAATATATATCTTATGTGGTATATATGGTAACTCTATGATATACATACTAATAATTTGTAATTTTTACACCGTAACTCTATGATATACATACTAATAATTTGTAATTTTTACACCGCATTAATACAAAATAATAATATATTATGTACATCGGTACAATGAGTATTTTCGATGAATAGTGTATATTATGACGTGATTTTAATGTTGTCTTTTTCTGTTTTTGGCAGACGTCACATGATGGAGGAACGGGAAGCTCAAAGGCAGATGGCCACGAAAATGATGCAGTCAATGATGGACGACCGAGACGGCGGCGTGCGTCTGGGCGCGCTGCAGGGCCTACAGGCCTGGTCTCCGGCAGCCATGTCACCCGGCAGCGGTGGGCCCGGAGGCATCGGTGGCTCCCCGGTGGCGCCCCAACCTCCACCAGGACACTTTGCCCTGTCGCAGGCTCCGGTCGCTTCGCCCATGTGCTGAACGGACCTCGGACCGCGTGCGGCGGTTTTGATTTTTTGTCGTCGTCGCGATCACGTGTACTCAGATTCCTAAGTCCTCGCGACACGCTCCGTACTAATATAATATATTAAATAAGATTGTCTATTAATGAAATCTATACCTGTATATATATATATATATATGGAATTTGTGGTGCGCGCTACTAATGCGCGTGTACCAATCAATGGTGGTACCGATATTGGGTTGAGTGAATACAAACATTTATATGTTGAATAATGTTTTACGTGCAAGCGTGTGATAGTAATTATTAGTCATTTTATCATAATATATCTATTGATATATAATATTATATATTATATAATATCGTGTACAGAGATTCGTATTTTCATGCCATTTTGTGTGATGATTATAATAATATATGCGTCGTATATTACACAAAAATAATATACGTGAGGCTCAGATCCGCGGGCGCAATATCTCATGAAATACAATGCATTTTTAGAAAAAATTCTGTTATGATTATCGTACAGAAATATACAAAATAGTTTGTTCTTCTGTTACGGGAAAACAATATGAGTTTAAATAAAAAATAAATCCTACTAATTTTAAAGATATCATTAAAAAAAATATCACTCTTTAATACGTATATACGTATGTGTAAATTGTATACAGTCGGTGCGCGTCTAACGAATCGGTCATCTGCACTTAAACGAATATACAGCTAAACCATGATGTACCTATAACTACATTTAATACGTACACAAATGTACATAATAATTACGATATTATGGTTTAAGCAGAGCGCGGTGTATCCACGTTATTCAGTAAATGTATAGGAATATATTATTATAACATCGTGCGTTGATTAATTGTATTATTATTATTATTGTGTACTCTACGACACATAGTGTATGGTCATTATTTATAGATATAATGTCGTATGATAATATGTATATATCGTTCTCTTTTCGTACGCACAATGCCCACGCCATTATATTTATGTATTTTTTAATTTAAACACTATTAAAACTTTTAAAGTGGTAAATCATCATATTTTATCTCATGTATATTTATTTTTCTTTGAAGTTTCTCACGTGTATATAAAATATACCTATTATTAGTAGTACGTAGTAATGGTAGTATTTATAACTTATGAATATACAGGTGTGTTTTGAAAGTTTAAAAATCTTCAATCAACTATATTTTCGGCGAAATTTTTGGTGGTTGATGTGGAGAAAAGCGTGATAGTTTACAAAATATGCACATTTCGGAAAATTAGGCGACATTATCGATTTTTTTAAAAGTTTTGTATTAAAAACACGGCTCTTAAAGGAGGTTGAGCGACCAACGCCAATCTCGAATATACATGTATCATGTAGACAGTTATTTCAAACAATTTCGAGGCACTCTGTACTACAAGAGATGAGCAAATAATTATATATTTAATTAGGTATTTAAATCGTATGTTATTTAGATAACATTTTATTCAAATAATATCCTATACTCCGCCGTGACAGACACATGAGATAATAATGATAGTAATTGTAATAGTATTAAATGTATGTTGGTGTATATGCGATCGATAGTTTTTCGATTCATATATTATCAAATATCGTTAGAATAATATATGCCATATGAAATTAAAACATATTGCACAATATTACGCAATAATGTATGTATCACTCATTATCACGATAATAAGGTACTTTATAATATAATATTTTGTATTTATATATTATATGAAACAATATTATTAATTATATAATTTGTAAATTTTTATTTGTAATTTGTACGAGTGCAATGTTAGATATTATTATATATAGTTATATTATGTATAGCGAGTAAAAGAGGCATTACGCATATTATAAAGGTATATTACATGTTTCGTTTTATTTATTATATGAATTTCATTTTCGTTTTTAAGGCGTTTCCTCCCTGTACATATAAATATAAATCATGTATATAGATGATAAACACATGCGCTTGTATGTATAGATATAAGTTTAGATACGCGATAATTGGACGAAAAAAAAAATCATCATTTTCAATATTATTATAACTAATTACCTACTCGTCATTTTCTATTGGACCAGATCATTGTATGTTTTTTGTTTGAATAATAATAATATGAATTTCATTATATTATCGTATCATAGTAATAATAATATAGTATATATTATGTAATATCGCTTGATTATTATACATTAAGTACACAATATTATATACGATATACCTATATATACGTAGATATTAATGACTTGTAATAATAATCGTCATCGATGAAACGCGAGTAAATTATATTTTATGTATGCAGCCATATTATAATATTATATTTGAAGTGGTGCAGTGTTTCGTTTTTCGTTTTAAAGTTATTAAGTAGGTATATATTATAGATATTATAGCTTTAGTAATGTTTTATTATATTATTATAATTTATATACATTTAGGTATGTGCTGTATCTATACATTTCGAGCTGAATATGCCATTTTATTAGTATATTATGGTACTATTATTACATATTTATAATATTGTTGTAAATGTTACATAACTACTTTTTTTATTTTATAAAAGACCGTCGTGCATATATATTGATTTATATATATCATATAACAATAATTGTGCTTAATAAACTATATATATACATATAATACATATGTATAATGTATATATTCATATATAACATTAAAAGTTTTTTTTTAGATATCGCGTGGGTTATCTATAGATAATATGACAATTTACAAAGTTACAGTTCAATATTACGAATACTTACATTTCGTTTTATAATAGGTACATATGGAATGTATTTTTCTACCAATGAACCGTTTTCACATTCGATTTTCGGTATCAAATTTCAACCAGCGTACTATACTTTATTATTTACGATCATCAATATAAATTATATTATTAAGTGTGTAACGCCAACACGAACAATCATCAATAATTAATATATTTACAATGATATATCGAAGTCAAAATTATAATTTTATACATTCTACAAGGTTAAAAATATTTCAATGGTCCGATTTTAAATAAATAAAGTCTCCAAACCCAACTTTAGCTAAATTTTCGAACGAATTGGTGAGCTGGCGAGGTAAAGTAAACAAGGCGAAGAGTGAAGTTAGTGTATAGAGACTTTGTTTAAACGCTAACTTCACTCTTCGCCTTACTCTCTGTCTCTCTGATCTGAAGTCTTCTTAGCTGATATCCCTATACCCATCTTCTTATTCAGTAAAGTAACTACAGGGTTAACGTTTGACTGGCGTTTCCCTTGAGCACCACGCATAGGAAAGAAACATGCACATCCCCGGTTACTTAAAAATGAATATATAAAATACACATAATGAACTATTAACAACAAACTTCTTATTTAAAAATGCTTGATTGAACCAATGCAGACTTATAGCCTCCGAATCCTGGGGTAATTCAAACATTTTCAAAAAAAAAAATAGAAAAAAAATTAAAAATTATATATATAGATATTTATGTATGAACAAAAAGTATAGTGCTGTCATTGAATGGCTATTTCCTTCACATTTTTCATGTAACACATATTTTTATTGTGCTTCAGCTAGGACCCTGCAGGTTGTATATTATTTTCTACTAAAAATTTAAAAAAAAAATTGAATACAAAATTAAAAATATATTTATTTATATATTCTAATATAATAATAACCACTATATTAATGTTTTTATTGGTTTTAGAATATAAGTAAAAAAAAAAAAATATTAACTACTACCTAATAATTATTGTCTTTATTGTCTTGTTCCTATATATAATATTACGATCCTGCCCCTATCGACAATTGTAGTCGAACGTTAAAGTCTCTTTGATACACGACTATTTTATTGGAATAGTTTTAAAACGAATACAATATTAAAAACATGACGATGTAATTACTTAATATTGTAAGTTGACCCATGAACTACGTGTATACAAGTTATAGCGATATTAATTAATAGTACAAAACGTTTATAATATAATTTTTAATTATTGCGAGAGCCATGAGACCAGTTGCAGAACATAAAAACAGGATGATTATTTCTTATAACACATTAGTATACTTATAGGACAACGGAGTAGATACACTACCTACTATATAAATTAAATTAACAGAGTTATACCTTTTTAAAACTAGAATTGTTTTATATTATATTTATTATATTGTAAATACCAGTGACGCAACTTATTACCATATGATATAAACGATCGAGTTAATAGCATAGTATATAAGTATAATATAAATAAAAAATGCATCGAATATCAGCTCAGAAATTCGTCGACGGACAAGACAGCGAATAACGATGACAAAAAATTAAAAAAAAAACGGTCCGATATCGTAGTTTAACGAATCGAATGATTTTCAGTTAGTCTTAGGCCGCGGATGGATCGATAAATCATCATCAACCGTCACGATAAATTCATATATATAGTATAGGTAAATATATTATGTACATATATAAAAACCGTATACACAGTAGTAAGTGGGTATATCGTAAATACATACTTAATATTATAATATACAATATTATATGGTGACTTAAACTTTAAAATGAGTATATTTGTTTTTAACGGGTTTTTTTTTTCTTAATTTTAATTCTTCGAAATTTTTTAATCCTCTGCTCGACAGGCGGGCAGAAAGGCATGGCGTCGCGATAATACGTTGTGACAACGACCACCATCGAGTGTTATTAATATTATAATATTATTTTATATTTAACAAGGTATTTCGACGACGAGGACGTTCGATTCGGTTTGAGTGAATAATAATAATACATTATCGTTGAACGATTACACGCATTCGGGAGCTGAGCTGCAGCAGTCGTCTACAATACGAGTAGGTACGACAGATTTACCCACCCGTCATATTATATAGTGTGCCAGAGGATTATCGTATTATAATAATATGCAGAGTGGTCGTTTACAGGGCGTTCAAATGTGTCGGAAACGGTTACATCGCAGTGACCAATATACGATTTACATTTCGTGCGAACCGTTCGACGGAGAACACTCTGTATTCTTGCTCGCTCCGTATCTAATCATTCCATACCTACTCGTTCCTTGTGTCAAATATTATATCATTATAAACTACGAGCAGGTATGTATATATTATAAATATAATATGGGCACGGCGATGCCGCCGGTGTTACGCGCGGTCGGTGGACTCGGTTAATCACGGAGGTGGCGGAGGCTGTTGTTTTCTGACGATCCGACGTGCAACAGGTCTCCGGCGGAAAATAATTAATATCGTTATCATTCATAACTAATACCTATTACGAGGAAGTCCTCATGCGGAGCCGTACGCATTTGAAAATCAAACGTTTATTTAACGCGTAATACAATCGTATTTTTGTCACTTAATATATACTGATGAATGACAAAAATTATTATTTATATTTATATATTATACTTGTGACAACATATTGTCTGCCATCGAAATAATAAGCGTTCACTATAAAGCGCCTAGCCATTTTTAATAATATCTGAATATATTATAATCATTGACCGTAACATATTATAATGCATAATAATATGACCGGTCGAGACAGAAGTACTTTGGTGGTCGCGTGCAGTAGTACCTATTGAGTGTACATTTGCTGCACCAATACAATAGTATTATATACTATATTATACACGCGCGCATATAAGTACGTGTAAACAATGCAAACACGCCGTATGCATGTAAATATATAGTGTACGATTATTATTATATAGGTACGTACAACGGTCGTACAATGCCATCACAATATTATCGCTAAATGATATTATTATTTATTATATAACAAGTGTGTTTATATATAAACCGTATTGTATGATATATACATATTACATATACATTATACACTTATAATAGAGGTAGCGGCGGCGAACAGAAAGAGATGATGAGAAACCAAAGAGTGGTAGCCGCGCGCGCCGACAGTTTTACGACGGCGTTGCGTGGCGTCTACGCCGTCATAAAATGATAAAATAAAAGCAGAGAAAATATAACACATACCTACATTTGGAGTAGGGGTGACGACGAATTAGAGATTGACCGGCAGTAAAGAAAAAAAAAATCATACAACCGTCTCTCGGTTTGTGTGCGCGTAGGTACTTACGAATTACGACGTTTATACGATGGTATCAGAGTTCGAAGGGAATGAAATAAAAATAATCAGTGACCAGCGAAGTATCCGCGCGTGGTAGACGCGGTTAACTGTTCGCTTCACTTAAGGTACAATTTACAATTTATCGTTTCGTCCATTATCGGTTGTGTTGTTATTTGGCCGCATTATCTCGGTAGATATGTTTGGAACCGGGTTAGAGTGTAGAAAGTGTCAAAGTTTATAGATAAACGTTGAACGAGTAAAACATTTTAAACATTTTATCAGCAGTAATAATTGATGACCATCAGACCATTTGACCGTCATCGTAACCGCACGACGACAAGTTTGACTAAATTTACAGTAACACCGTAATACCATCACATTATTATGGAATTTTAAAAATATATTCATAGCGTTTAACCAATTAAAATACGTTAGAATTTCAACTTAACGCGTTAAATAATGGACGACAGTATCTACGACACGAATACACAATGTGTAAAAACCCCTTTATTGTTGTTAATACAACCAAATGTTGCATAAAAAATTTGTGATAACTATATTTATTAAATAATAGATTATTATAATAATTATAAATATTTTTTTTCTCTATTTCTTGATATCATTGCTTCTGATAATGCTTTGTAATTTAAATGTATACCTATTTTGATTTGTTAATTATACAAAAGAACTCAACTTGTTACGGACTGCCCATATTATATATTAAAAAACACACAATAAATAAATAAATAAATAAATAAATGCAAATATGAAATTTTTGCAGATTTTTTTATAGATTATATTCGTCTGTGATGGTTTATATTAACGTGACACTTTGATTTGCTCTGCGGTCTGCGAAGTATTTTCGTATATTTTGCCATTCGTGATAACTAGTAAGTATACATTATTAAAATCTAAAACAAACTAAAATCATTGGTAGGTATGTGTTAAATAAATACATAAAATGTCAAATATAGTCTATTGTTAGTACACAATATTTCAAAATATGATTATGTTTAGTACCGGAGCGACAGCTGTCCATTGCTTAATTATATAATTTCACATAAAACACAGCAACTCGATTACAAAACTGAGCCTTACGAAGAAAAATACAACAATATGCAAATCCTATAATCCTCGTGCAGATACACAGTGTATATTATAATGTATGTACTGCAGACGGGCCTTAACATAGATAAAAATAATATGATATAGCTGATTAGGCTATTTTTATACAGGTAATCCATAAAAACATGATAACTGTTGTGTTTCCTACTAACTGCTCTAATGTGTTGTTGTTTTCGTTTATATATATAATATATGTTATGCGCGAGATGGGATCGGTGAGTATTAAAAAAATTGTATATATATTTACAATACCAGCAATACGATCAGCAGCTAAGATCGAACACGGTAGCTATTAAATCGTTCTACCACCCTATAGGTACATATATTCTTATATACATATAACTGCTGTTGTGTTGCCGCACCCGTTGTTTTCGTCAGATATGGTTATTTACTCAAATATAATAATATAATACGTTATAATACTATAATGTATTCGTATTATTATATTATTATTGTTATCTCAATGGAATTACACCCCCGCAACAGTAACAGCAGCAGTGTGCGATTAGTCGGAATACGAGACGCGTCGAACACTGATAATAATATTATATAATATCATACATTTATACGTGGTTCACGTAAATTTATTAATATAATGGTGGCTCGTATTGACCCTTTAGCGTTTATTGTACTATTCCATCGCGTGAAATATGATATAGGTAGGTACTTTGGTTATTGATGACGATTTTAAAACTCCAAACGAATGTGCAGGTCTATAATATGATTTGTCACCAATCTATTTTTAGTTTTTAAAAATGTATTGACAACAACATACCTATACAATTTCAGATTTTTAATAACATTCAGAAATTTCTGCGGCACTGCAATAGGGAATATTTATATTTTAAATTCTCGAAGATATTTCCTATCCCAAACACCAATGCGACAGGCAGTTAGCAAAAGAAACTAAAATATTATGCTGGCTCGTGGTGAACCGGATTTGTTATCTTAATAATTTATTTTAATTTTAATTTTTTGTATTACATGTTTGTGGCACCAGACGCCGATCATCATCAGTACCATCATCAGTAGTATAAAAATATAGTACCTATTTAATAGTCATCAACACTAAAGCAGTCTTCGATCACAGTATACCATCACAGTGCATCTAAGTATTATATAATATTTAACCTATTACACTGATTTATAAACAGTTTGTTAATAATTATTGTTAATGTCTAGATGTTACTTATTTCTCAAAAAAATTAAAATGGACGAAATTCATTAATCAACAGTAACAGTCAATTGTTAAGATATTAAAATTAAATTGTATATATTTTACAAATTTTAAATATTATTATACATAAAGTAAATATATTATTCGATGTAATCCCCAGATATTATTTTATTTAGATATATGGCTGTAACGAATGATGATTCCGTATTAATCACTTGACGCTTTAAAAGGACATTGGAAATGTCGCGCTGTTGCTAATTAAAAAACAATGTAAAATGGTTTAAATCGTTTAATAGAACCCAATAAGGTCACGGCGAACAATCGAGTGACTGAAAATTTGATTAGAAACACGGTGTACATAGAATGGTTTTGCTTTGTATTTTTCAATTTTCTCATAAGGCAAACGCAGAATAACAGGAAATCACTATACAGGGAAACCCTATACTTACAATGTTATATATATATATTTAATTTATATTATATAGTTACTCGTTCTGCTATATCTTCATTCTTTATTCGGTATTATAATAATGATTACTTGTATGAAATATAATTATATAATAATAATATATTATTATATGTACGAATAATCCCATGTCCATTTTTTTACATTGCTTAATTGTAATATTGACCATAATTAAATTAAAAATGTTTAACGATGAGTCATTGATCTAAACTATAATCGTGATTTTTATTTCAAAAACAACTGAAATATATATTATAAAAATTAATTATGATTACATATTTTAGTTTTTCATCAATAATATTGCTAATTATTCTTTTCGAAATAAAATTTACTTGATAATGTTCTTTATTAATCATTTTGTTTTATAATTGATAATAACTTTTAACCATAAATGTATGCAAAAATAATTTATTCATATACTATAATAATTCACATTTCGAACGAAATAAATCGTTTATTCAATTACGTTAATTAACCTAATAATCGTATAGGATAATATCGGTATAATGACATAATATAATATGCAATTAATGATTATTATATTATTTTAATTTCGTTGAAATTCCGTTTATCTTTTTATTCCAAAATTACCAAAAGTGTTAATTCGTGTTTACTTTCTAAGTGCCTTAAAATGTTTGTACATTATTATAGGTATAGGTTCGTATTATTACAATAAAATACCATCACGTATTTCCATAATATGTTTTATCAAATGATACTTTAGTGACGTTATCTTACCTATATTTTATATCCATATTATCGTATACTTTAAAATTCATAAGGGTATATATTTTGTAATTGTATAGAAAAAATGATAATTGTAATAATAAACGCGTGTTGAGCACGCGTAAAAAATACAGTTCATGATATAATAATCTAATACCTATATTATATCATGATCATTCCAGTGGCCGCGTTTATGGGCGAACCTATTGTATAAATATGAATTTTTCACTTATAAAAGTGAGTTCTGAGACCAGTCGCTGTTGTTATGATATCACATATGTGTGGGTAAGTTAAGTATATACGTGAAAATATAACAGTTAATATTATTCAAAACGTCTTATTTTATGGAATTTAATATATTTTTCATAATTTGGTTTACTTAACCGTTAAGACACCCATCACCTAATTATGTATACCTGCGAATGGCTACGACGACGAAGAAGACATTATTAAAAATTAAGGTTATCAAAACTTTCTAAGAGTTATTTCATTGTATCTGTAAAAATATAAAACACAAAAGGATGTTTGAATTTAAAAATATTACGTACTGTTAAGAAAATATTATAAATAAATATAATTGTTCAATAATTCATATGAAAACCACTGCAGCGTGCATAATATTTTCGCTAAAACAGTTACGATTTCTTTCTTCAATATCGCGATCACTGCGCAATACTTAAATCGAATATAATCAAACAGTTGATTAAATGCAATTAAACGCGCGTCTTCATTCGATTATATATATAATAGTTTTAATGACAGCGACGGTCGCCACACGCGTTTCGTTGAAAGGAAATCGGCAATATATTGATGTTCGGCTACATACACAGTACATATACACACACACATACATAATATATTATATTATATACGTTTGATAATTGACTCTGTCACGATAGTTTAACACAACAGACGTAACAGCTATATCGAGGGTGAGATGAATGTCCTACGAAACCTCGTGTACCGAGTTTATGTACACTATATATATTCCATACGTTCGGGTAAAATTTGTGACGACCGATGTATTATCTAACTGCGCTGTTGTATCGATTTTTTACACAAAACCGAATTGTGCAAACCGACCGCAGCAGAAACTGCAATTAGAAGCATTACAGAAAACAGACCAACGACCGATGTATAATCGAATCAACGACTCGTCCAATTGCGCACATCGTATTATATATTTTAAGCTCTTCGAATTACGTCGTGGCTTTTATTTACTATTCCGACCATATTATATGCGTGCTATTGGAATGTCGTTTTGAATATACTCACTTTTTCTCTCTCTCTCTCTCTCTTTCTATTTCTCTCTTTCTCTCTCCCTCTCTCTTTGTTCTCTCTCCCTAGCAATTTAGTTTCAATATTATTTGATTGATTTGGAAGATAGTTTGGAGAATAAAACAAACAGTTAGGTAATAGTAAGAAAGTTTTAAAAATGTACGAGATAATACCAAGAACAAATGCATATTATGCAGATTAAAAACGTGTTAAAACTATAAACAATGTGTATAGTTGTATAAAGTTGTGCAACGATAAAGTAAATAATATATTAAGTAATATAGTAATATAGTAAAAAGCGGGTAAGTGGGTATCGCTCTGCTGTATATTAGGGGGTGGGGTGGACCTCAGACTATGGAAGGTTAAATTTGAATGCAATGATAGGTATCATTGTATACGAAAAACGATTCTGAACGAAGATGATTTGTCAGTTTAGGATATATTATATTTAAATATTGTCAAATATTCTATTTTGAAACAAATAGTATAGTTTTTATATTATGTTACTATGGTTACTATGGCCAACATTCGCATTATGAGCGTATGAAATTTAATTTAAATTTTGACATATTTCGTATAAATTCGAACTTTAAACAATTATAAAAAAAAATTGTGACTAACGATTTCGGATTTTTTTTTATCACTTTAAGAACAACTTATAAGAAACCTTGTATTAAATTTTCAAGATTTTCTGGCCACCCAAAAAATTTTTATCGGCATTTGAAGAAAAAAAAACTTAGAAAAGTCGAAAATTTCAATTGTCTATTAGTAGCTTAAAAATGGTCAAAATATTTTGAAAATTTAACTGTAAAGAGATAACCATAATATAAACATTTGGTGAAAATTTCAAGTATTTACAATAATTCGTTTTTGAGTTACAGCAAAATCAAAAAATCGATTTTGTCGAAAAGTGGTTTTTCCGTAAAATTTCCATTTTTCTGTCATTTTTTTTTTGTTTTTCTCGATTTTTTTGAAAACTATTTGAAAACTTTAATTTTGACCCCCCTAAAGTACCAACTAGATTCAATTTCCTATTCAAAGAGGGGCTGAAGTCTAAAATCGGAGCATTATTACTGCTCCAAATGTTAGAGTCAGACACAAAAAAAAAAAAAAAAAACACACATCATTGTAAAAGCAATACATTCATCACTCCGTTCAGAGTCTAATATAGTAAGAAATATATTCGAGATTAATATGATCAATATTCTACCTACTGAAATTATATTTTTTCCTTTAAATTAATAAAAAAAAGCGGGTAAGTGAGTATCGCTCTGCTGTACATTAGGAGGTGGGGTGGACCTCGGACTAGGGTAGGTTAAATTTGAATGCAATGATAGATATCATTTTATACAAAAAACGATTCTGAACGGAGATGATTTATCAGTCTAGGATATGTTAATATATTATATTTAAATAATGTCATATATTCTATTTTGAAACAAATTCAAACATCTAAGTAAAAGTTTCAATATCTTACGTTTAGTAATTTTTTAAAAATAACAAAAGTCAAAAATTATTTATTAATAAAACATTATTTTACACGTGTATTTTAGATTTCAAATTAAAATTAAAACTTTAAACACTCGTAAAATTTTTTAAATAAAATAATCCTCAATTTTTTTTATAATTATTCTAAGATTAACTTATGGACTGCAAAGTATTAAATTTTCAATTCTTAGCTTTTGATAGTAAATTATTTATAAATTTTTAAGTACCAAATAGTTAAAAATATTCATGATTTTGATGAAGTTTTGTCAATATTTGAACTTCAAATGCTAATAAAAAAAAATTGTGCCTTTGTATTTTTATAATTTTTGAATGAGAGTTAGAAATAGTTGTGTGGACCCTTCTATTAAATTTTCAAGTAATTTGTCCCAGCATGTTTTATCAACATTTATAAAAAAAAAAATAAAAATAATTGATTATTTAAAATGCCAATAAATAGCTCAAAAAAATTGAAAATTGAACTGTGTACAGAGAACGCTAATTTCAAGTATTTACATCGATACGTTTTTGAGTTATAACAAAATAAAAAATTCGATTTTTTCGAAAACTGGTTTTGCGTAAAAAATCCCGTTTTTCCTTTATTTTTTTAGGGTTTTTCCTGACGCATTTAAAAAATATTGAAATTTTTAACTTTTGACCCCCAAAAGAACCAACTAGATTCAATTTCTTTTTCAAAGAGTGGATGAAGTCAAAAATCAAAGCATTTTTACTGCTCCAAATGTTGTCGTCAGACACAATAAAAAACACACATGATTGTAAAATCAATACATTCATCACTCTATTCAGAATCTAAAAAATAATGTTAAATTTATTAAATTTTCAAATGCTAATAATTATATAAATATAAAAAATATAACTACTGCGTGGGAAGTTATTGTATAAAATAAATAAATATTCATGTTGTGGCCAGTATATGCATGAACTTATGAGCTATAAATCATCATTGACTCAAATTAGTCAAATGTTTAAGTACGTAAAGAATTTTCATGTTGACACACTGATAACATCTCAATAATGCCTCAGATAGATGACAAATGACAATACACAAAATTGTACGAATTATAAAAAGATTTTAGATTATTTATTTTCACATGCAATGCACTTATTATATAACAAATTACGTAAACAAATGTTATCTCTTTACTTCTTCAAAATAATAGACGGCATAATATATAAGCTATTACCGTCTGCCTTGTTAAATTCCATAATGGTTTCGATTATTGCTACAATGCGTTTTTCTTCTTATAATATAATTAATAAAAACTTTTTAAACAAACAAACAAACCAGCAAAGTCAGGTTAAATACATTTTTAACGTCATAATATATTTCAAATGTCCTACAATTAATGAAAACAGTTTTATAATATTTTAATGACTGAAAAAGATCCATTAAAATAAGTCTCATGACGATATGAAAGGCAATAAATGACCCTTTTTAAATCTATTGCCCTTGGTTCATTAAGTTTAATGACTCGATAAAAATACACGTTTAAATTCGTGTAAGATAACATTAAGATATGAATAAGATTCAATAATATTTTTGCATAATAATGATTTTCAATAAATTATCAAAAAATATAATACTTGAAATATGTTTTTTATCTATCTAAAAAAAGTAAAACTTTTAATGAATAAACAGAGGCTAAAATATAGGGTACCTAACCATATATTCGTTATTGTATAATATTCAAATATTATATTATAATAACGCTGTAATTAATAATAATAAAACCAAAATGTCGATTGTCGAGAGCAGCTTCCGACGCGGGTAAATCAGGTAGCCCTTTCTCCATATTATAAGACCTTTTCCAAAACGGTTTCGAATAACTTCATTTTTTTCAATTCGTATAGCTATATTTGTTATCAGGTTTTGAGAGTGTTTATGACGCACGTAAGTTTCCAAAGAATAACGCGTAGATGAACGTTACCGAAAATCTCGCGTTGGAGCGTGAAAACTATACACTGTACTGTGTTACACAGTGCATACACATAGCTAGCCTACGAAAATAACACGTCGATGACAATAATGTTTCAACGGCAACATCAGCAGTCGTAAACGTGTATAGGCTGTGGGGGATCGCAAATACCCTCCTGGCAATTATTCCATTATATATTTGTAATATTACGCACAAACAATGTGACCCATATCGGCCGTCATATCTGCTGTTGCAGTATTCGAATATAATGCCAATAATAACGACAACAGTAACAGTAATAATAAGTAATAACACGTGGTCCCATCGCCCCGTGTGTCGACCGGTGGTGGTGTGTGCAGTGAACAATCAAAACAACACATATTATTTCGGTGCACGGACTTTTGAAACCCAATAGCCGTGCGAGTGTGCGAGACCACCCTTTGGACGCGCAATATAAAAACATGACGCGAATTACTAGTCGGACGCGAATGACGCGTTAAACTGTATAATATACGCGCTCGTTGTTTTCATTATTATTATTATTATTATTGTTTATACAACATCGTTGTCGTGTGTTCCTGCGCTGCATAATACATGACAATGGATCGGAAGTAATTGCATTTCCGTGTCGTTTGCAGCACGACTGTGCATATAATAATTACTATCGAGTTGATCAAAGTTTCATCTTTCGGTTTCCCGCGGCCATTCGTCGGTGCCGTATTTTGTTGGTGCGCGCTTTATAGTAGATGATATACATGATCGATTTCCGGCAAAATCGAAACGGCGTTAAAGTGTGATGATAATAACATCCGTATGTATATACTGTATAAGTATACGTATAGGTTACCTGCTTAAATGTAATGTACGCTTGTGTTGGGAAACGAAAAGGTTTTCGGTGTCTTTTGAAAATATCAATTTAAAAAATAATAATAATACCGCCCACGTAATATCGAATACTACCGAATCATATAATCCACTATATTATACACTATACTCATTCATTGTGTACGCGCTGAATCGATTCGATTTCAGATCGGCGAGATTATACGATTTCGGTGTCGTTATATATATATATGTTTTTTAATACTACGCACTATATGTCCATTCGTGATCGTTATAAACGATAATTGGTATTGTGGGACCCGGTCGTTACAATTTATATTATATAGGTACATACACCGACTACCGGTATTCGGTATTTTGCCAAAAAAATATATCGTGTGTTAACGTGTGCTACAGTCACCTTGTTCTGAAGTGGATCTCGTGTATACCTATGTAATAATAATTATTGTCACGATAGGACAGGAAGTCAATATAATATCGGCAGACACAACATTTTATTGGGTAAATAGGCAGGTACTGCTATACATCCTTTAATCTTTGGAATTATTTTTTTTTATCTCTCCGTAATTATTGACATATATTATTTCTCGCCGAATTGGCAAGTGTAAAATAAAATATAACACGATATATCGAGAATAACACAATGCACCGCGTACATTAAATGTGTTACATAAGATACAAATACAATATAGAGTTAGCTACGTATACATTACATGCATATAAATAAATACGATGATGATACCTGCTATTGTTCATCATGAAGGGTTGTTATGTAATAATATGTGATTTGATTACACTTTCGATTTCAGTCATCCGTTGCTGACATGTTTAGTATAGTGTATGTTTTACCTATACGCAGAATGATCCGTTAAAATGAGGTATAATTTAAGCAATTTAAAACCTAAGCTATACGGACTTTTTAAAATTTTCGGCAATAAATTCTTTAAAAGACTCAAAATTCTCAAAATTCATAAATCTTTATTTATCATAGATATAATCTTTTGAATGGAAAAAGTCAATTATTTTCACACAACATGATTTACTTTGCATATATATAGATATAAGGTACTTAACAAAGTTATAATATAGATATTCTACGATTGTGGATGGCTGCTATAATAACTGTAACGGTGACTAGCTACACTTTAAAGCATATTTTAATGAATTTAAGTTTAAACGATATTTTAATAGCCTTATTGAGAACCCGATGAGGCTTATATAAGTTATAACAAACCAAGTTATCTTACTTATAGTAAAGTTTCATTCTAATTGAATATTTTATTTTCTACTGTTTGCTGGTACAACATAATGTTATTAACATTATAATCTATACCGAATATGAAAAATCAACATGACGTTTAAAAATGAATAAAAATTTAAACTGCGTCACACTCATATAATATGATATATTGTAGCTAAATTAAATATGTATAGTATAATATTATTCTTTCTATACAGTCCGCGTCACTAATAAACAATTATACTTTGCGTGCAAATAAGTCTGTATAGCTTCTGAAAATGTTAAGATCCCAATAGGCGAGAACCAGCGAACACATACGCGGCGGAGGGATAAACGGATCACTCTGTATATACATAAATGTAAACTATATACAACATTATACATATTATTATATTATTATTATGTACCGGTTCCGAAACCACTTACCGGCCGCCGCTAATGTATGGTGTAAGACAATAAAATTGATCATCAACGTAATGGTCGGCGTGCGCATTGTAAATATACACGTATATATAAATGTATACACAATAATATAATATATATGTATGCGATATACCTGTAGTAGACGTTTAAACGATCTTACCGCGGCGTCAGCGTCGTGGGCAACAAAGTTTTATGTCGGATTTACCGAGGCGTTTGATTTTTTTTATATAATATACACATATTATAGATATATAATATAATATAATATGTACAGAGCGATATTTTAACTCGGGACATCGTTTATTCAATAAATGCACACGCGTGTGTGTGAACCTAATCAGGTAGTTGAATATATATATATATTAAACGGGTAGTATAGTCGTACGTATATATTCTTTAATTTAGAATAATACTCACAAAAGTACATTTTTTGTTTTTTTGTCAGACAACAAGAACAAAAAATGATTCCTAGTCAAGTTTAAGTAATTTCGTATAATATTTTGTCTGAACGTATAGTATGTAACGTCGATACTCCTAACAGGTAAGATAGTTTTAAGCATAATATTATATGATAGATGTCGATGTCGATCCGTAATGAATAAACTGTTGTAAAGTATTAAATTAAAAGTCAAAACTCGTTTTGATTTCGTCTACGCACCCTTCATGCGAGACTCATCGCTAGACACGCAACAATATAATAACATTATATTTTAGCACGGATGTGTACGCGCATCATACAGTATATACTAGGTATAATATTATATAGTATCAAATGTGTGCCGATCGTGTAATTATTTTACACATACAAATAAATGTATATATAATATATATGTATACGTTTTGTGGCTTTCCATAACATTATGTAGTCGGTACTTACTTAATATAATACTACAACACAACAACGTAGGTAATATTATTATTATTATTATTATTATTATTACTATTACTACGGTATCGAGACATTGGGTATAATAAGGCGTGTTTGTTTATAATATATACCTGTATATATATATATATATTTATTTATTTATACCGCACGCACGTTTTGAATAGGTAGTGGATTTCGCGTCTTATGAGGTTGTTTTTTACACATCGAGTCGGAGATTTTGGCCTTTAATCAATGAATGGGGATGACGATTACACACACGCAGTATACCATAATACGATAGGTGGAAAAGGAACTACCCTTCGTACGTTCGGTTTCATTCATGTGCGATTGTTACACCGATATTATAGTAACGCGATTTACTATATTATACGTTTTTTAATAATATATACCTACGTCACTATCGCACGGCACGTTTTAAGTATCTTCTTCTTCGAGTAAAACGGCCGCTAGGACTTTCCCGTCAAACATCCCTCCCTCCAGCCATCTCTGTCGGATGCTCGCTCTTTCCAATCTGATCCTCCACCTAAGGCATTTACATATTTTTTAACCAAATCTTCCCATCTCATACGAGGTCTTCCTAAAGGTCTCTTCCCAGCTGGATCTTTCTCTAACACTATACGTATAGCAAGGGATTCTGACTACGCCAAGCATGCCCAGCCCATTTTAGTCTTCTACTCCTTATTGTCTCCAATATATTTGGTTTCTGGAAGAGTAATCCTAGTTCATTATTCGTTCTTATCGGCATAACGTCACTATTAGAGTAATAGATAAACTGTACTTTTATTTACATTATAAAGTATTATTTTTACTACATTGATATTTTATTGTTTAACGTTCTTTTAAAATGCTTAAATGAGTTTGTACTCAAAAATAAAATATTTATGTATAGGTAGATAATATTGGATAAATAGTTTTGTTTTAATTGTTATTAATATTTGTTTAAAGTTTGTATTGTATGAGAAATTTTTAAAAAAGTTCTCCGTAAAAGTTTTAATTAATGAAACAAACTACTTATTTATGCAGTGTTCAATATTTTACATAAAACGTCTGTAAAAAAAAGTATTGAGCTTCTGTAGGTTATGAAATAAAAATAATCTAAAAACCATTACTTATATTATTGTATGTTTAAAACCGATAAAAAAATAATAAAATGTCTTATTTTTTAAAGGAATATTATAAAAAACTTATAAACTATCTTAAACGATGAAAAGAAAAAATTTACATTTTTTTTATATATATATATATATATATATATATATATATGTTTACAAATTTAATTCGGAACTAATGTAGTAAATTCAATAGATCACCCTGTATATAAATATAATACATAAAAATGTGTTTTACAAAGCATAAAGACCTGACGAGGGCCACACCTGACGACGTCATTGACTAAGCCGGTCGGACCATACTATTAATAGTAATTACCTTACCTTTTTTGTTATTTTGATTGACGATCAATAAACAAAATGCCGCCAATTACAAACAACTCGTATATAAAATAATCATCGTCCGCTCTATATACCACTCGCGAGTAGATTTTTAATATTCACTTATGAGTTATAATAATTCATATGAATGTATAGATTAATATATAGCCTATTGTTAGTATATGAATATTAAGATACATAAAAACTAAATAAAAATGTTTTTATTTATAATGCTAATATATATTATGTATGTATAAATATATGTTTATCTTTTAAAAACATTAAAATTATGAAAACTTAAAATATTTACATTAAGATTCATATTTTAAACCAACATTTTAGTTACATTTCCATTTGTTCAAGTTAATTAATTTTTGATATCTTGTAATGAAAATCATGGTAAGAGCAAGTAGTTATTTGTCTATATTGACAAAATACCGTAAAATGGGGCAACATTGATAAAATTTATATCAATATAATATCATACGTATTTTGTTTCAATTTATTATCATAATATAATCCAAGATAGGTATTTAATATCAAATTTTTCCAATATATAACAGTTACGTAGAGTTACAATTGGTACTATTAAAAGGCAATGAATGTACAATGTACATAATATCGTTTATAATCGTAAATATTGTAATTATTATTTTATATTCTGAAGGGTTTGTATTTAGTTTTATTTAAGTTTAATGTACTTACTTGTTTATCCAAAGGAAGTAACTGTGAGATCAAAAATAAAATGAAAACTTAATTTAATTCACCGCCAAAAAAAATAATTTAAAAATATAAACATATTGTCTTCGGTCAGTCAGATACAATTCGTATACAATATACATGGACTGCCATTATTTGATGAATCCTGATTATATAGCTCGTGGTATACGGAATACGTCCTCAATAATATTACAAGTTGGTTATAATCATCGTTTGTTTTCCAATTTCTTCCCGCCATATATAATATTATATCATCGCGCGCTTTTAGCGGATCTCGAAATGTAGGATAATGTTTTATGTATATAATATATATATATATATATATTATGTGTGTGTGTGTAATATGGTACATAGCTTTCTATGTGTGTGTAATGTGTGTATAAAAAGCAGGAGTCAGTGGCGTCGGTGATCGTCCTGGGAATAAGTTTTAGTTAATGAAAATATAAGTGGATAAAGATTTAATCGAGGCACATGTCCCCCGTTGTTTCATCTCTCCATATCACTCTCTCTCACTTTCCGATCGGTCCATCCGCGTGTCCCTGCAGTCTGTCTCTTTATATAGCCGTTTATAATGGGATTACCCACCCTCACCCACTCGGCAGTTGATTGTCACGACTGTCGTCCGAGGGGTTTAAAACACACACACACACACACACACACACACACACACACACACACACACACACACACACACACACACACACACACACACACACACACACACACACACACACACACACACACACAGTTTCTCGGGAGTGCGCGTCTCTAGGGCGGTCCGGAGCGCGTGCTGCACTGCTGTTGCTACTGCGACCGCGGCCAATTTACGTTCTCGTTTTGTTCATAGTTAACCCTTCTATTTTTTCCCTCGATCGGCTTACTGTACGCGTACACTTACTCGGGCGTGAACACTGCGCCAATAATAATGTTATTATTGTAATAATATATGATGTATCATTTGACACAGCAGTAGGTATAGGTACAGTGTTATATAATATACTTGTGTGCCGAACCGATAAGATCGTGTAATTCGCAGCGTCCGAACTCGTCGATTTCAGACACATTGTTGTTGAATCTGTGATCTCTATCACTTAACACGTATTCTATGTGTACAACTTGGCCTTCAATTATTTACTCAGCCAAATTACGTCAAACGATTTTTGTTCTTGTTTTCGACATTATAATTTACAGTAAGACAGGATATTAAAATGAGTTAATAGGTAGATGTATAAATTTATTACACTTATACTTTATTTCGTTTTGTTTTTTCTATTATATAATAATACCTAATAATAATAAATCTAAATAAAAATATAATGGTAAAATGAAACAAAAAGTAATTTAAAATATTTGTTGAAAAAAGTAACTTTTTAAATTATGAATATAATCTGTTATTTTTTATAACAATAATAATGTTTATTATAATACACTATAACGAATCAGACAAAATTGTATTCATTTTTATTAGAGCTTAGCTGAAATTATAACAATATCATTAATTAAAAACTATTTATTGTTAATATTAATAGAAGAAGTATTCGTTTAATATGAATTATATTTTCTGTTTATTTTTTTCATTAATTAACTGATTTATAATTGTATAATATGTAACATAAAAATTTAATCTAGTATAATATATTAGTATTTTATTTAATATCAATGTTAATATTATTTACACCAATTTATGTTATTGTTAATTTAAATAATACAAGGCATTATGCTCTAATAATATAATGCGTACAATGTACATAAAAAGTTGCTTTAATGACACTGTATATTAAAGTATAAGAAGCTGTAATTTTGTTGGTACAGCATAAAAAAAACACGGCGTTATGATGACAACAATAATAATATTATTATTATATTATACGTAGTCGTTTAAGTCTGTATATATTATATACTATAGATCAGACTAGGATCGAGACATCGAGTCGTCATTAGGTATTGTATTATTATTATTATTATTATTGTATATTATGATATTATGAAAACGAAAGACAATTTACTTTGTGCGTAACCATTAGAATAATATATACCTGCCTATTATAACTATATAATATTATAACATACCTTATACGTGTGTAAAACACGGGTGTACATCCAATTTCCTCGTTTCCGGTTCCCGTGTGTAATAGGTATAAACCGCAATGATATACACCTATATAATATAAAATAATAATAATACGAGAAATGAACATCCCAAATTGGCGGTTTTCCTCCTCGAGCCTATTATTTCGTGTTAATGACTGGCGACAAAGATCGGTTATATTATATTATTATATGTCTTTACGCGTCTTTTTCCTTAATCCGAATGACTATACTATACGGAGTAATCCGTTTAAATTCGCTTGCATTCATTTTAATTTTCTGTATTTTTAAATGAAAAAAGGATAAAGTAGATGACCGCTTTGCTAATATTAGGAGTCAAGTGTACCTCATCAATGAATAGGCGGTAGGCACTAGCTGTAATACATTACATCAAATTGGTGTGTTAAATTTAGATTCAATGATAAATAATTGTAAATAATGAAAACGGATTCGAAGCAAAGATGGTCCCAATTTTTAATAACCAACATTTCTCAAAATTAATTTTTTTAATATAACATTTAGATTTTAAGAAATATTAGATTTTTTTTCGTTTTTAGTTTTCCCCGATCATTTTAAAAAGAACTAATAGTTAAAACTACAATTATAAAACTCAATGCACGTTCTCGCTCTCTAAAAATACTAATATCAAAAAATAAATTCACCACTCAAAATAATACCAAATTAATAATATACAAAACATTAAGGATGTTCAGCTATACGGATGTATGGGATTCAAACAAAGTACAATCATTCCGAAATATCACAGTTCCTCTGCAGATTACAAACTCTCCTCCCTGTATCTCCACCAAGGATTAAAAGTTAAAACAATTGAGGAAAAAGCAGTAGTTTTCTAGAAACATTTTTTTTCTAGATTAAAAAACCACGTTAGTCCATTAATATAAGGGTTATGCGTTCCTGCACTCCCAGAAAATCTTCACTACATGCTTAAACGGAAGTGGTGTAAAGATCTTCTTTCCTAATTAATTAAATTGAATTAACTCAAAGCTAAGTGTCTCTAATGGGTAATTTCTTAACCATGCAACCAAATTGTTTATTGTTCTCGTCTCACATAATATACTGATTGTGTTAAATTATATAGATTCTGTAATCTTACAATGTATTACAATACATAATAAAATATTAATTTGTCCTGCTAAATATATTAACTGTGACGCACCATTGATAATATTATACTAATACGCCTGTGGTTGAATATAGGTATACATAATATAATATAATATATATGCATATATGGTTATAATGTATATATTATAGATTCCTGAGAGACATTCACGTAGGAAGGTTTGCGGGTCCGTTGGAAAAGTACGAAACTTTTTAATTGAAAATTCGATTAGCAGCTTAACTTTTAAGTAAACCTATTAACTATATTATATACTCTATAGCAAACATCGTTATATCTGTACAATATAACTGTTAAATTTACAATGCCACCGCCTTTGGTCGTATATTACTCACCGAAGAAATAAGCAGGCCTTGTTTCGGGGGCGATTCGTAATGTTCCGCGCGATCGTGTCATGGAGGAGCCGGTAGGCGGTAGAGATGTTATATCAGAAATAAACCATGTTTTGAAAGTCTCAATAGTTAATATATTATAGGTATACTAAATTATTATACTCGTTATTATCATAATAATATTATTTGTAAACCAGGTGTGGCAGAAATGCAGAATGCTTCTTTTTTAAATCATTTTTGTGGAATCAAATTTGCGGAATATTATATTATATAATGGACTAGCAATCGAGGGACAATAAGGGTACCCTTTACGATTTTAAACGGAAGCCAAGTAAACCATACTCATAAAAGGTATTCGTACATAGGGAATTCTACATTTTATAGCCCATATTATGTGGAAGTCAAATGTATAAGTAAAATAAAACAAATTATTTTTCAGGCAAGTATTGAAATTTAAAATATCAAATCTTGTAGAAAATAATGCAAGTACAGATAATAATATTATCGAGAATAGATAACTAGTGATTATCAAATTTCCGGTAAAAGTTTTAAAGTTTAATTCCAGATAAATACAGCTCCGGTCAAATTCTTTTCTATTACTTACTGTACCTTAGTCCATACGATCATATGCCTGTTTCAACCAAAATTTTACCCTTTCCCTTCTCCACCAATATCCGTCTCAACAAAATAAGATAATGACCACATTTTCACAAAACCATTGTATACTACGCTTAAATTAAAAATTATAACACAGTAATAATTTTATTTAACATACTAATGCTGGGTTGCATGCATAATGTGGGGCCATTAACTCACTATTGATTCAATAAATGTAAAGGTATTATATGATATATACAACATAAGTTAAAAAATGTTAAATTTTATTTGAAAAAAAGAAAGATATATTATGATATACCTTGGCTATGTATATTGTACCTTTATCATAATATATGTCGTAGGCCATATGGAAAATTAGTTTTTTTGCGAAAAGACTAGGCTCTTTGCAATGGGGTAGCCCGTTTGCGAACTACTTATTATTTTTCCAAACAGTCTGCTGTTTTTCGGGTTCATTACATACAGACTAACAGCAGTTAGGCCTTTTAATAACTATAATAATTTTATACCAAAAACCATTTTAATTATTTTATTTTAAGTGTTATTGATAATAACATAGTTCAATATATGTAACATAAATAATGTAACATGTAACATTATTATTTATTACTTATTAATTTTGTACAGTTTTTGACTATTGAATTACTAGTTTTATTATGTATTACTAACAAAAAAAAAATATATATATACCTATATATATAAAAAATATTAAATTACAATATATAATTTTTAATATTGTAATGTAATATATTTTGTAATATTAAAACGCACTGATTACTCAATATAATATTAAATGAATTTATCGACTAAAATAACTTAATAATATAACAATATTAATTTAGATAGATTATACCTACAATAAAATTGAATAACAATAATATAATATAATTTTTTAACCACAAATTAATTTTCGATAAACAGATGAAAATGTCATAGATGCTACTATTATTATATATACAAGAATATTGTGTGGCATAAAACCGTGATTTTAAAAATCGTGGTAATCATCAGGTGCATAAATAAAATATATTAAACTATTTTTTATTTTTTTAAACAAAAAATAACATAGATAAAACATATTATTATTAGGATTGGTACGTTTAACATTTATCAGGAAATCCGACGAGTCATGTTTCGTTGTATCGATACATCTGTAACACTAAAGTTGGCAGCCACATTGATTTTGGAACAGTTAAAATTTAAATCCATAAGACCATATATGGTGTGGTTTTAGTATACCAAGAGTACCTATCCATACTACTCGTATTTATTTATTCACTGATGAACCTATAAGACTTTATCATAATTTATTTATAGGATATAAAGTGGAGTGGTGTTAAGGAGTTAGGACTGAAGTACATTAAATGAAAATTAAAAAAAGTTATTTTAAGACAATTTACTATTTTTACCAAAAATAAATCAAACCAAAAAAGATGGTATAGCACTGTTTTATTAAAATATTTCTGTATATTAAGTACCTTAAGATGCAAAATAATAGTGCAAGAAATTTAAATTTGAATTATATTTTTGCAAATATACTATCTAGTTCATCAGTTGTTGAGGCTGAATAAGGCGGAAACCATTATAGCCGCAGCCGTTGCCGATCGACCATTCACACTCACACAAGTCGTTCGGGATCGTGTAATAATCGAACGTTTTCAAATGTCCCTCGATTGAACGCGGTCATGACTTGTTCACGTAAGATAAAACGCATTCTTTCCAAACACTAACTAAAACAAATTATTATCCATCCTGCACGATTCTAACATCGGTAGATACATTTTTAAAAATTATTGTTTTAAAATATGAAATGATATTGTTAAATGAGAAAAAAATATTAAAACTATATAATATAAGTATTCTATCATTTATTTCAAAATTCTTTATATTTAAAAGTAAATCAAAATAATCAATAAAAGTGTAAACAAATATTGTGTGGTATACAACTGTGATGTAAAATATTGTGGTAATAATTAGGTATCAGGTGTATAATACATTAATATATAGAGTAATATTACTCTATGATATTTTGGCGGGGCGCATAAAAAGATTTTACCGGCCGGCGTCCGCGAGGATAATGATCTAGTGTTCGTGGCGAGTTATATATGTTGCAAGTCTGCTGGAGTCGCGATTGGGTAGAGGCGGTCGAAGTCGTGTGCCGTATAGTCGTTTCTACCCAAGTCCGTTGAGGCGAACAACCAGATGTCGCTCTATGCCCATGCACAGAGTCTTATGTGGCCCACCACAATATAATATAATATATATAATGGTATTTATTTTTTTTAAAACAAAAAACACAGATAAAAAATATTATTAATTGGGTTGGTATGGAGAAGTAATACAATTAGCATTTACCTGCGTGGTAGGGTAATCATCACAAGTATAAAACGATGGGTCAGTTACTGTTGTATTAATGCACATATAACATGCAAGTTCGCAGACACATTTCTGATTGGGTCCCAAACAGTTTGGCTGGCATTCATTTAAAGAATGGTACAATTTGTTACCATTATTATCTTCGATACACCATAAACACAAATACTTAGACTCATTTTCAGAATCAATAACGCATGGATTTTTATACCCAGCGAAGCAATTAGATTCTACACATTCCGTACACGTATCGTAACTCAAAACAATATCCGTCGAGTTGATAGGCTTTAAATAGAATAAATTCAACAGTACTTTGAAAACATACACACAGACGACGGAGTGTGACAGAAGAAACATATTTTTTCGGATATGTTAAAATGATGAATATTGTAATGTAAAATTGTTATTATTTCGAAATCTAAAGCGTAATCCACGATCGATCCGGACTGCACATAAAAAAAATGTATTATAATTTAGTATACTATCATACTCTAAAGCATGTAACATAATATAATTTTCATATTACAGAACACTTTCCTAATCATACTTTATTATAAATAACTTTTGAGTTAAAAAATTTGAACCTATACAATTTAAATGTATAAACGATGTAGTTTAAATATACTAACAGCCAACAATAATATTGTAATACTCAAAAGTCATATAATAATTATGAAGTTATAACGTTGAAAATATGCACAGAAATTAGTATGTAAAATTTGGAGTTCGCAGATCAATGACAATCACTTACTAAAAGCAGTAAATTGTAAGTATATTTTGTATTAAAATACTTCATATCATTATGTATGCTTTTTTTTTACTTTGAATGAATTAAAATGTGTATATTCTTATATACTTACTGCAACAAATTGACTATCCGTGACCTATACCTTCGGTAGATGTATTTTTAAAAGTAATTATAATTAATATATAATAATTATTGTTTAATGAGAAAAAAATAAAAGTTCTCGTCCATTTGTTTTAGTATTTTGTATATTAAAAATAAATTAAAATTAACAATATTTTAATAATTTGTTAAAAATGAATATTTACAAGATTAAGGGCACTATAAATATATAATATTTACATTATACAAAATAAACATCACACTTATTGACGAATAATACAAATCAATTAAATTATAATTTTTTTTTTTAATTTTACAGTTTAAAAACGCTCTATTAAGTTATATATGAGTATTTATATAAATATATTTAATGTATATTTACAACTCATCGACATAGCGCTTAATAAGTATTATAACTTGCAGTAAAGATAAATAGAGCTTAACTTTGTAAATACTAAATAATATCATTGCTTATATCATAGTTTGCATGTATATATGTTTAATAGCTTTTAGAGAAAATCTTATGTTATGTGTATACTTAAAGCTACTATATGTTTGTAATCGACTTTCGTCACTGCTTAGCAACGCTAAAATATGTTAGTATATCATTATAATTTTACGAATTGTTTTCCACGAAAAAGACTAATACTTATAGGAAATTAAAGGTACTTGTTACTATATCGTATATAGTAAATTAAAATATTTAAAAATACGTTTTGTGTTATTCGGCTTTTAACTAAAAATATAGAATAAAATATCATGTTTCATAAAACTAAATAATATGAATATCATATAGGTATTAGGTATATTATAAAGTATGTTACAAGCACTGTTTAAAAATAACCATATTTTGTATAATAAGAGGTTTACCATTTATCAAAAAATTATGTTACTCAAAAGTAAACATTATAATTTATAAATAATATTTAAACTTTGATAGTTACTACTAAAATTTATACTATTTTTTAATTTATTGATGCTGAATAAAAAAAAAATGGATTATTTGTTTTAATACATTTAAATATCTAATTTTTACAATAATATAAATATTATTGTGTAAGCAGTATTACATTCTATAGTTAAATATTTTTATACTAATTTAATATGACATGTAATACATAATCATATGAACTTAGAAAAAGCGGGTTAATGAGTATCGCTCTGCTGTACATTAGGGGGTGGGGTGGACTTCGGACTAGGGTAGGTTAAATTTGAATGCAATGATAGGTATCATTGTATACGAAAAACGATTCTGAACGGAGATGATTTGTCAGTCAAGGATATATATTATATTTAAATATTGTTATATATTCTATTTTGAAACAAATTCAAACATTTAAGTAAAAGTTTCAAGATCTTACGTTTAGTAATTTTTTAAAAATAACAAAAATCGAAAATTATTTAGTAGTGAAACATTATTTTACACGTGTATTTTTGATTTCAAATTAAAATTAAAAATTTAAACACTCGTAAAATCTATTAAATTGAATAATCCTCAAATTTTTTTATAATTATTCTAAGCTTAACTTATGGACAGCATAGTATTAAATTTTCAATTCTTAGCTTTTGATAGTAAATTATTTATAAATTTTTAAATACCAAATAGTGAAAAATATTCATGATTTTGACGAATTTTTGTCAATATTTGAACTTCAAATGCCAATAAAAAAAAATTGTGCCTATGTATTTTTATAATTTTTGAATGAGTGTTATAGAACAAGTTATGTGGACCCTTCAATTAAATTTTCAAGTAATTTGTCCCAGCTAATTTTTTTTTACCAACATTTATAAAAAAAAAAATTGAAGATTTCAATTGTCTATAAATAGCTCAAAAGAAGTCAAAATATTTTGAAAATAAAATCACTAAAAGAAAATGACAATCTAAATAACTGGTAAAATTTTCAAGTATTTATGACTTATACTATTTGAATAACAACAAATATCAAAAATCGTTTGAGGCCAAACCGTTATTTAACACGGTTTTGTAAAAATTTAAATTTCAAACACTCCAAAAATTTTTTGTCTTAGTCCGGTAGAATTTTTTTTTACAGATATTTGAAGAAAAATTTATGGAGAACCTTGTATCAAATTTTTAAAACTTAATTATAAAAGAAAAAATTTTTACGATCTTTCAAGCACAAAATTACTTGCAAATTTTCGCAATTTTGACATATTTCGTATAAATTCAAACTCTAAGCACTTATAAAAAAAAATTGTGACCAACGATTTCGGATTTTTTTTTTTATCACTTTAAGAACAACTCATAAGAAACTTTGTATTAAATTTTCAAGATTTTCTGGCGCGCCAAAAAATTTTTATCGTTATTTAAAAAAAAAATATTAAAAAAATTAAAAATTTCAATTGTCTAAAAATAACTCAAAATTTTTTTGGAAATTTAACTGTATATAGATAAAACTAATATAAACATTTGGTGAAAATTTCAAGTATTTAAATTGATTATTTTAGATTCTGAACGAAGTGATGAATGTATTGCATTTACTATGATGTGTGTTTTTTTTTTTTTTTTTTTGTGTCTGACTCCAACATTTGGAGCAGTAATAATGCTCCGATTTTTGACTTCAGCCCCTCTTTGAATAGGGAATTGAATCTAGTTGGTACTTTAGGGGGGTCAAAATTAAAATTTTCTAATAGTTTTCAAAAAAATCGAGAAAAACAAAAAAAAAATGACAGAAAAATGGAAATTTTACGGAAAAACCACTTTTCGACAAAATCGATTTTTTGATTTTGCTGTAACTCAAAAACGAATTATTATAAATACTTGAAATTTTCACCAAATGTTTATATTATGGTTATCTCTTTACAGTTAAATTTTCAAAATATTTTGACCATTTTTAAGCTACTAATAGACAATTGAATTTTTCGACTTTTCTAAGTTTTTTTTTCTTCAAATGCCGATAAAACTTTTTTGGGTGGCCAGAAAATCTTGAACATTTAATACAAGGTTTCTTATAATTTGTTCTTAAAGTGATAAAAAAAAATCCGAAATCGTTAGTCACAATTTTTTTTTATAAGTGTTTAAAGTTCGAATTTATACGAAATATGTCAAAATTTAAATTAAATTTCATACGCTCATAATGCGAATGTTGGCCATAGTAACCATAGTAACATATAAAAACTATACTATTTGTTTCAAAATAGAATATTTGACAATATTTAAATATAATATATCCTAAACTGACAAATCATCTTCGTTCAGAATCGTTTTTCGTATACAATGATACCTATCATTGCATTCAAATTTAACCTACCATAGTCTGAGGTACACCCCACCCCCTAATATACAGCAGAGCGATACCTACTTACCCGCTTTTTTCGATTACAACCATATAAAAAATTCGACTTTGTCGAAAACTGGTTTAGCGTAAAAAATCCCGTTTTTCCCTAATATTTTTAGGGTTATTCTTGATTTTTTTGAAGATTGTTGGAAAATGTTTACTTTTCACCTCTATAATGCACCAAGGATATCCACTTTGCCATCGGAAACCACCCCCAAAGTTTGAAATTGAAGCATTATTTCGACTAGTTATGCTGTACATAGACACAAAAAAAAAACACACATCATTGTAAAATCAATACATTCATCACTCCGTTCAGAATCTAAAATTAAAAAGCACATAAATATTCATAAATTGACCAAATATGTACTAAAACCGAAAAATGTCGGATTGTTATTGGCGGTTAAGAGGAGTACAAAGCTTTTTCGTGTATATCTCATACAATCCAGAAGGCGCATTTTTATTTTTACTTTATGAAAAATTGATTTATTTTACTGAATAATCGAAGAATAAACAACAAAAATCTTAAAATATACATAATACAATTTTGGTTAGGATTTATATTCAGCCCGGCTATATTTTTTTCAATTAACAAAAAAAAAAAACACATTATCCATATTGGCTATTTCATTGCAGTGCTTAAGACAAAATATGAATATATAATATAATGTTTATAAACAAAACATAAATAATATATATATAATTCGATTATACGCCAATTTTGTTAAAAACCGACCCAATCGACAAACGCACACACACTCACTTTATTTTACGTTCGGATAACAATACGATTATACCGATTATTCTACTATGCAGTCTTATAATATAAACACAATAATATACTATAAGTACCTAATATACACACGTCTACTATATCGGACGACGTTCGTTTATCGAGTTAAACCGGCCGTCGTATCGCTCGGGCGCGCGTCTCTAAATATTATTACGTTTCGTCATCAATGAGTATAATATGGTCGTGCCAAACGATAATTTAATTGTGAAATATAACAAAGATGTGTATATTATATGGAGATAGTTAGTCATAGCTACCACAGCCGCCCGTTGGGATTGTTCACGTGACGTCGTTATAATAATGGCTCGCCGACATTTTTCCTGATATCTCCTCGGCAACCGTCAAGTGTATTTTAATAAATAATATTGTGTAGTCATAGACTTGGAGTGTCACAAAATATATAAAATGCATAACGTATTACACATATATTTTTTTTTAATCAAATGTATTTATAGTATTTTCTTAGGTTTATTTAGATTCTGAACGAAGTGATGAATGTATTGATTTTACTATGATGTGTGTGTTTTTTTTTTTTTTTTTTGTGTCTGACGACAACATTTGGAGCAGTAATAATGCTCCGATTTTTAACTTCAGCCCCTCTTTGAATAGGAAATTGAATCTAGTTGGTACTTTGGTGGGATCAAAATTAAAATTTTCAAATAGTTTTCAAAAAAATCGAGAAAAACAAAAAAAAATGACAGAAAAATGGCAATTTTACGAAAAACCACTTTTCGACAAAATCGATTTTTTGATTTTGCTGTAACTCAAAAACGAATCATTGTAAATACTTGAAATTTTCAACAAATGTTTATATTATGGTTATCTCTTTACAGTTAAATTTTCAAAATATTTTGACCATTTTTAAGCTACTAATAGACAATTGAATTTTTCGACTTTTCTAATTTTTTTTCTTCAAATGCCGATAAAACTTTTTTGGGTGGCCAGAAAATCTTGAACATTTAATACAAGGTTTCTTATAAGTTGTTCTTAAAGTGATAAAAAAAAATCCGAAATCGTTAGTCACATTTTTTTTTTATAAGTGCTTAAAGTTCGAAGTTATACGAAATATTTCAAAATTTAAATTAAATTTCATACGCTCATAATGCGAATGTTGGCCATAGTAACCATAGTAACATATAAAAACTATACTATTTGTTTCAAAATAGAATATATGACAATATTTAAATATAATATATCCTAAACTGACAAATCATCTTCGTTCAGAATCGTTTTGAGGTCCACCCCACCCCCTAATATACAGCAGAGCGATACCCACTTACCCGATTTTTTATAATTATTCTAAGCTTAACTTATGGACAGCATAGTATTAAATTTTCAATTCTTAGCTTTTGATAGTAAAATATTTATAAATTTTTAACTACCAAATAGTGAAAAATATTCATGATTTTGACGAATTTTTGTCAATATTTGAACTTCAAATGCTAATAAAAAAAAATTGTGCCTATGTATTTTTATAGTTTTTGAATGAGTGTTAGAACAAGTTATGTGGACCCTTCAATTAAATTTTCAAGTAATTTGTCCCAGCTAATTTTTTTTTACCAACATTTATAAAAAAAAAAATTGAAGATTTCAATTGTCTATAAATAGCTCAAAAGAAGTCAAAATATTTTGAAAATCAAATCACGTAAAGAAAATGACAATCTAAATAACTGGTAAAATATTCAAGTATTTACGACTTATACTATTTGAATAACAACAAATATCAAAAATCGTTTGAGGCTAAACCGTTATTTAACGCGGTTTTGTTAAAATTTAAATTTCAAACACTCCAAAAATTTTTTGTCTTAGTCCGGTAGAATTTTTTTTTACAGATATTTGAAGAAAGATTTATGGAGAACCTTGTATCAAATTTTCAAAACTTAATTATAAAAGAAAAAATTTTTACGATTTTTCAACCACAAAATTACTTGCAAATTTTCGCAATTTTGACATATTTCGTATAAATTCAATCTTTAAGCACTTATAAAAAAAAATTGTGACTAACGATTTCGGATTTTTTTTTTATCACTTTAAGATCAACTTATAAGAAACCTTGTATTAAATTTTCAAGATTTTCTGGCCGTCCAAAAAAATTGTATCGTTATTTTTAAAAAAAATACTAAAAAAAATTAAAATTTTCAATTGTCTATAAATAGCTCAAAAAAAGTCAAAATTCTTTGAAAATTTAACTGTGTATGGAGAACGCTAATATAAACATTTGATGAAAATTTCAAGTGTTACATCGATTAGTTTTTGAGTTATTGCAAAATAAAAAATTCGATTTTGTCGAAAACTGGTTTTGCGTAAAAAATACCGTTTTTCTGTCATTTTAGATTCTGAACGGAGTGATGAATGTATTGATTTTACAATGATTTTTTTTTTTGTTTTTTGTTTTTTTTTCTCGTGTGTCTGTGTACAGCATAACTAGTCGAACTAATGTTTCAATTTCAAACTTTGGGGATGGTTTCCGATGGCAAAGTTGATACTTAAATTTTCACCAAATGTTAATATTAACGTTTTCTATACACAGTTAAATTTTCAAAGTATTTTGACTTTTTTTGAGCTAATTATAGACAATTGAAATTTTTAATTTTTTTAGTATTTTTTTTTTAAATAACAATAAAAATTGTTTGGCCTGCCAGAAAATCTTGAAAATTTAATACAAGGTTTCTTATAAGTTGATCTTAAAGTGATAAAAAAATCCGAAATCGTTAGTCACAATTTTTTTTTATAATTGCTTAAAGTTTGAATTTATACGAAATATGTCAAAATTGCGACGGAACATTTGTATTTTATTGTTTATGGGTTTGAGTCAGTGGACTCTTTTGATTTTCGTTCGAAAAACCAGCCATCTGTGCAAAAGAAACTTTTTGAGTAACTGGTTTCGCAGGCTTTTGTAGTATTCTTTGTACTGCTGTAGTTTTTTTTGGGTGAGCTTTTTCTACTGCATTTTTATAAGTGATGCATCCTTTCCAATTTGCAGTATCTCCTTCACCACAATTTGGGCCTTTCGCCTTTGATTTTTTGGACTTAGGGCAATTTAGTGAAGTATGTCCTTCACTACATTTTACACACTTTGGTTTTTTTTTACAATAGTTTTGAGTGTGACCAAATATTTAGCAATTTTTACATTGCAGCACTTCTTTTTTTTTCCTTAGAGATTCCACTTTTATTATATGATAGCACAAATTTGTAATATCATAAATGTCTTTATTGTTTGCTTGTGGCTCCAAATCCACGAAGAATAATGGAAAACTTACAATAGTCCGATCACTAAACTTGTTGTTAGGGTCGACTTTTTTCTTAATTTGAATATTCGTAACATTATGTACAGTATATCCTAGTTCGGATTATTCGCTTTTAATAGTACAAAACATACGGAATCGTATACCTTAAAATATGTACGATTTCGTATGCTGATAAGGACCGTACGGAATCGTGTTCTACCCGATAAACACCTGAATTCAATAGTTTTTATAAACGTTTTTGTGATGTGTAAAATAAATCAAATGTTGGACAAATAGTTTTTCAATTGTTTTTAACTATCAGCAAATGTAAATTAATTACAGATTTTGTTGAGTTAGTTATACACCACAAATCTGTGTTATTATCACTTCACTGAAAATGTTTTTCTTGTTATTAATTCAATATATTTTAAACATGAATATTTAAAAAAATTTATTCTGCACGACAATGTAATAATGAATGGTGAAATTTAAATTACTTAGGTAAATAGAGTATACCGTTACAAAAATGTAAAACCTATTATATTATATTTATCAAATTATGTCATTATGATGTAAAAAATGTGTAATTAATTAAATACATATGTTACATTGTATTTGCAAACGAGTATGATTTAGCATAAAATTCGGAATAATGACATTATTTAGCAAAAACATATTTATTAGGGTACAAATATACGAACATATGGCACCATATGCGGTATTATGTTGGATTTCGAACGCGTGTTTGCGCAGCCAATTTTCGGTATAAAATATTATACATAAAAATGTAATTATGTTTTTTATCCAAAAACTGCTGTAGAATTACTTTCACGTAATATATAAAATAAGAACGAACACCAACAAGACACGCATACGTATGCAACTATTATATAATATATATTGTGCGTGTGGTATATTATTATTTATTATGACGTTCCCAGTGGTATTAAAAAGCCTCCTCTGTAGTCATCGAGTAGTAAGGTGTATATAGGAAGTTTAATCGGTTTATCGCGAACCATAATAATTACAATATTCTAATATTTATCATGTTTCGCTTTATTATTTCAAGATTGTTATGAGCAAATGTTCACATCATTAACGTGGAAATTTTTTATTGGTTTAAATAATTTGGCAATTTGCCTAAATACATATAATATAATATATAGATACAATTCCGAGAAAACTTTGATATATTGTACCCAGGAAACCATCAATACGCAGTATTCAATTATAATAATAAATTAGTATGAATATTATTGCATATTTCGATTATAAGAATAAAAAAAAATGCATGTTTTATAGTACCTATATTTCGTGATTAATATTAATATTTTTTAGATTCTGAACGGAGTGATGAATGTATTGATTTTACAATGATGTGTGTTTTTTTTTTTTGTTTTTGTGTCTGTGTACAGCATAACTAGTCGAAATAATGCTTCAATTTCAAACTTTCAAACTTTGGGGGTGGTTTCCGATGGCAAAGTGGATATCCTTGGTGCACTATAGAAGTGAAAAGTGAACATTTTCCAACAGTTTTCAAAAAAATCGAGAAAAACAAAAAAAAAAAGCGGGTAAGTGAGTATCGTTCTGCTGTACATTAGGGGGTGGGGTGGACCTCGGTCTAAGGTAGGTTAAATTTGAATGCAATGATAGGTATCATTGTATACGAAAAACGATTCTGAACGGAGATGATTTGTCAGTCTAGGATATATAATACTTAAATATTGTAATATATTCTACTTTGAAACTAATTCAAACATTTAAGTAAAAGTTTCAAGATCTTACGTTTAGTAATTTTTTAAAAATAACAAAAATCGAAAATTATTTATTAGTAAAAAGTTATTTTACACGTGTATTTTTAATTTCAAATTAAAATTAAAACTTTAAACACTCGTAAAATTTTTTGAATTAAACAATCCTCAAACTTTTTTATAATTATTCTAAGCTTAACTTATGGACAGCGTAGTATTAAATTTTCAATTCTTAGCTTTTGATAGAAAAATATTTATAAATTTTTAACTACCAAATAGTGAAAAATATTCATGATTTTGACGAATTTTTGTCAATATTTGAACTTCAAATGCTAATAAAAAAAAATTGTGCCTATGTATTTTTATAATTTTTGAATGAGAGTTAGAACAAGTTATGTGGACCCTTCAATTAAATTTTCAAGTAATTTGTCCAGCTTAATTTTTTTTATCAAAATTTATAAAAAAAAAATAAAAAAAAATTGAAAATTTCAATTGTCTATAAATAGCTCAAAAAAAGTCAAAATGTTTTGAAAATAAAATCACGTAAATAAAATGGCAATTTAAATAACTGGTAAAATTTTCAAGTATTTACGACTTCTACTATTTGAATAACAACAAATATCAAAAATCGTTTGAGGCTAAACCGTTATTTAACGCGGTTTTGTAAAAATTTAAATTTCAATCACTCATAAAATTTTTTTGTCATAGTCCAGTAGAGTTTTTTTTGCAGATAGTTGAAGAAAAATTTATGGAGAACCTTGTACCAAATTTTCAAATCTTAGTTATAAAAGAAAAAATTTTTACGATTTTTCAACCACAAAATTACTTGCCAATTTTCGCAATTTTGACATATTTTGTATAAATTCGAACTTTAAGCACTTATAAAAAAAAATTTTGACTAACGATTTCGGATTTTTTCGAAAATTGATTTTGCGTAAAAATTCCCGTTTTTCTGTCCTTTTAGATTCTGAACGGAGTGATGAATGTATTGATTTTACAACGATGTGTGTTTTTTTTTTTTTTTTGTTTTTTTTTTTTTTTTTTGTGTCTGTGTACAGCATAACTAGTCGAAATAATGCTTCAATTTCAAACTTTCAAACTTTGGGGGTGGTTTCCGATGGCAAAGTGAATATCCTTGGTGCATTATAGAGGTGAAAAGTAAACATTTTCCAACAGTTTTCAAAAAAATCGAGAAAAACAAAAAAAAAATGACAGAAAAACGGGAATTTTTACACAAAATCAATTTTCGACAAAATCGAATTTTTTATTTTGCTAAAACTCAAAATCTAATCGATGTAAATACTTGATATTTTCACCAAATGTTTATGTTAGTGTTCTCTATACACTGTTAAATGTTCAAAGTATTTTGACTTTTTTTGAGCAATTTATAGTCAATTGAAATTTTTAATTTTTTTTAGTATTTTATTTTAAAATAACGATAAAAAAATTTTGGGTGGCCAGAAAATCTTGAAAATTTAATACAAGGTTTATTATAAGTTGATATTAAAGTGATAAAAAAAAATCCGAAATCGTTTGTCACAATTTTTTTTTATAAGTGCTTAAAGTTCGAATTTATACAAAATATGTCAAAATTGCGAAAATTGGCAAGTAATTTTGTGGTTGAAAAATCGTAAAAATTTTCTCTTTTATAACTAAGATTAGAAAATTTGATACAAGGTTCTCCATACAGTTTTCTTCAACTATCTGCAAAAAAAACTCTACCGGACTATGACAAAAAATTTGATGAGTGATTGAAATTTAAATTTTTACAAAACCGCGTTAAATAACGGTTTAGCCTCAAACGATTTTTGATATTTGTTGTTATTCAAATAGTATAAGTCGTAAATACTTGAATATTTTACCAGTTATTTAGATTGTCATTTTCTTTACGTGATTTAATTTTCAAAATATTTTGACTTCTTTTGAGCTATTTATAGACAATTGAAATCTTCAATTTTTTTTTTTATAAATGTTGGTAAAAAAAAATTAGCTGGGACAAATTACTTGAAAATTTAATTGAAGGGTCCACATAACTTGTTCTAACACTCATTCAAAAACTATAAAAATACATAGGCACAATTTTTTTTTATTAGCATTTGAAGTTCAAATATTGACAAAAATTCGTCAAAATCATGAATATTTTTCACTATTTGGTAGTTAAAAATTTATAAATATTTTACTATCAAAAGCTAAGAATTGAAAATTTAATACTATGCTGTCCATAAGTTAAGCTTAGAATAATTTTAAAAAAGTTTGAGGATTATTCAATTGAAAAAATTTTACGAGTGTTTAAAGTTTTAATTTTAATTTGAAATCAAAAATACACTTGTAAAATAACGTTTTACTAATAAATAATTTTCAATTTTTGTTATTTTTAAAAAATTACTCAGCGTAAGATCTAGAAACTTTTACTTAAATGTTTGAATTAGTTTCAAAATAGAATATATGATAATATTTAAATATAATATATCCTAGACTGACAAATCATCTCCGTTCAGAATCGTTTTTCGTATACAATGATACCTATCATTGCATTCAAATTTAACCTACCCTAGTCCGAGGTCCATCCCACCCCTAATGTACAGCAGAGCGATACTCACTTACCCGCTTTTTAACATTAATATTTCTTATTTAATTATAGCCTTACGC
The DNA here is from genome assembly GCA_020882235.1 of Schizaphis graminum. Lineage (NCBI taxonomy): Eukaryota > Metazoa > Arthropoda > Insecta > Hemiptera > Aphididae > Schizaphis > Schizaphis graminum. The sequence goes on from CM037032.1 coordinate 95,633,083, forward strand.
TAATTAAAGTATAAAACTTTGTTTTTTTGTCGTAGTACAATAGATATATGATAAAATCTTCACTCAATATAAATCAATACTGCGATCCAATCGCCGATCATTAATTATAATCGAAAATTTAAAAAAGTATGTGGTCGTAGCATGTAACATACGTATTTCTACTATTGTATGTGAATTATAAATTTTATTTTTAAATTATTTTATTTTATTTCTCGATTCTACCATATATTATAAAGACTAACAGCTAATCAATGATGTATTTCAATAAATAAATAGTTTTTTGTAACTATATTTTTGTTTTATCTTATAAAAATTTAAATACATATTTTTGCATATTTTGGTAAATAAAACGCATATTTTACAATTATTTATTGCATACAAATCCTAGCCCTGATAATAATACTATGACCACACAGTTATGAAATGCTTGATGTACCTATCTATTAGTCAAATATAACGTCCAAATTGGAAATCTAATTAACGCGCTGAAGTGCAATATTCTTTTTTGGTATAATTATTATTTATAAATATTGAGACAGAACAGATAAAAAACATTACTTTGCACTTATTAATATTAAGTGATAATTAATTTTGCCGATAATGTAATAAATCATTTTGAATAGAAAACTGAATCGGAATGTGGTTTTTATGAAACGAAAAAATTGTCATAAAATCCGAAAAATATAGATTATTAGAATTAAAAAAATGTAAATAATTGATGAAATAATACAAATAGTAAAAGGACTATATGATAACTTTGTTAAACACCTGTTGGAATATTAAAGTACTTAGAATGAAAACTTTTTAATTTAATAATTTTTCTTTGAAATTTTGGTAAAAATAATAACCATTTGGTATTCGAATAAAAACGCATCTAACATAATATACTAAATATATTATATTATTGAAAAATTGAAAGATTTGGAATTGTTGATTTTCCATTTAAAATATGTAGATCACCATTTATTAGCAAAGCAACTAACAAGTATATATATATTTTTTTTTTTAAATAAATAACTAAAATAATTAATAAAATAGAAATACACCGATTAGATATATGTGTTGAATCTTAACCTATATTAATAGGCTTTAACCTTACCTAACCTTCGAAAACTAATCTTCCAATTAGATAGAAAACAACTAAGTACTAGAGAGGGATAAATTGAATACATATTACATTTAATAGAAGAACGGTTAAAACGTATTTACAATTTATAAAAAAATAAATTGAAACTATGTCTGGACCAAAAATTGTATTATTAATGATATTAAGAATTTCAGTAATATACTTAAATACAAAAGTTAAGATTTATTTCAATCGAATTATTAAAATTGTGATGCTGATGAATATTATAGAGTAAACTTATTTTCATAGACGCTAAAAGAATAATGAACAAAACGATCCATAATATCCATCCCTCCGATAAATAAATAATTTTCATTTATTATAACGTTCAGATTTACTTGATTTGTATGATTAAAGTAATATAATATATATGCCATTTATTTTAGGAAAACATTTTCTAAATCTATTGTATTACCAATATAAAAAATAATTATAAATATAATATAATATAATAATAAATATATATATAATAATATAAATGTAATGTCATCATTTATTAAATATTCAAATATTTAGCATAATATGGCAATAAATATATTAACTGATAAAATCATAATATACAACATAATTAAGGCTATAACATTTTTTTTACAACATCAATAATGTGTCAGTTGGTCACAATTCAGTGGTTATATATTTTGCAATTGTTTCAAAAGTGCCAATTTTTTATTAAACATTAATTATTAATTCATAACTATCATAAGTACACACATCACACATGCTTAATTTTATTAGTATTTATTTAAACTGAAACACGCAATTGTTTACACATAAACGATGCGCAAAAATAATATATTTTACAAAATATAATATTAAAAAAAAAAATAGTTTTGTTTTTCTTTAGCGTAATATGAATAAAAAAAAAATTCATAAATTATTTCATAAATCAATATTAAAATATTAAATTGTGTACCTACTACCTAGATGTACAATTGGAACAAAGTTATAAATATTGTTTGAACTTCGAAATAAAACTGTTGTATATGTTACGCCGAATTCATGAAATCAGTAACGTTGTCGCCGATTACCTGAAATCGGCAATTTGGCTACCAAATTCACGAAATCGTCAAATTTTGTTTGCCGATTTCATGAAATAAGCAAACTTTTTTCTGCCGATTGCATGAATTCGGTAACATATTATTATGACATAATTACAAATAGTGGATTATAAATAAACAATAATTGTACGCGTGAATAATTAAATATGAATATTCATTACGGGGACTTGTTAGATTAGGGTCAGTTGGGACCGGACAAGGCTATCGACGTTGTACTTGTACGAATTGCACATCTAAAAAGTGCATATGTAAAAAAAAAATAATATAATGTGTAATTCGGCATACCACTCAGGCAATAGATACTTGTCAAAATGTTTAAATATAATACAATTTGTTTTTTATTCTCTTTTTTTACACATTAAAATGTATTTATTATTTTATTATATTTCCAGTGTTTTACACATATTTTATTTAAATTAATATGTTTATATTTTTTTTAAGGAGTCTTGCCTTTTTTTATTTTTTAAATACATATTATATTTATTATTACAATATGATTTTATTATATTTCCAGCGTTTTATACATTTATTTAAATTAAATTATGTTTCATATTTTTTTTAAGAAAGCTCTTGCCAATTTCATGCAATCGGTAGTATTATACACTTTGAGTTGCCGATTTCACGTATTCGGCGACAACGTTGCGGATTTCATGAAATCGGCGTGACATATACATTATACACAAATATTAAGTCTATATTATTGCAATTGGTAAGTCCACAAATAAAAAACCATAATAAATATGTATTACAAATAATTAATGTTTGTCTATAATTTTCAGCAGACTGCAGCAACATTATATTATACCGACCGCAGGAGCAAACAATTTTAATAAACATTCATATATCAACAAATAGGAAATGTATACATATTACTGAATTAGGTTGGTACTGATTTCATATTACATAAACTATATTCGGTACTACTCGTATTTATTTTTTCAGTGATGAACCTTATGACTAACTTATAAGATTTTATCATACTTATTATAAGTAGGTTATAAGTAATGTTAATAATTTTGGACTGAAATACGTGAATTGAAAATTAAATAAAAAATTATTTTAAGACAATTTAGAAATTTTAACAAAATTAATCATGTTAAAACCTGAGGTTTTTGACTCACATTTAAAAAAATTTACACTTGTTATCGAAATATGTTGAATATACGTAATTATATTATGTAAAAACATCTATTTATTATTTTTTTTGTTCTGATATATTTATATAAGCACAAACACTTGATCATGAACATAAAACTAAGTTTAAACAAAATGTAATTCTATTATATGCTTACCAAATTGTACTGAAGTGTTTTATCAAAAAACTGCATTTAATATTGGCTTACATCTATGTGTTTCGTTTAATATTAATATAATCAGTGCCGTGTCTAAAGGGGGGCAAAGGGGGCAATTGCCCCCGGCGTCATAATTTTTATATATTAAGAACGGCGTCAAATATTTTTAGTACCAATATCCTATTATTTGGAAAATTTATTTTGCCCCCGGCGTCTTTAACTCTTAATCCGGCGTTGAATATAATACCTATAATTTTATGAATTTTAAACTTAAAACTTTTAAAAATATATATATATTTTTTTAGTTTTTTTTTATATATATAAAAAACTAGATTTAGATTGTTTTTAATTTTATTATTCACCTATCCCATATCTTTAACTTGTTGAATATTATTTTCTATATTTGCCTCTTATAATTAGATTTTTGTATCCCATTACATGTCTCTATTACATTATTTGTTTAGTTTAATTAAGTCTCCTGATACTATTATTTAATGATTTTATTTATTTGTTAATTATCATTAGAGTACTTTTATCTTCTTTTATTTCTTTTAAGAACTCACTCAGTTTTTTGGGAATGTTGAAATATTGTTAAACTTTCTATTACATTTTTTTAATTTATAATTTACTTATAAACGTATATGATATAAATATATAATATATAGTTCTATTATTTCTGCAATAATGTTATTTTTATTAAATATTAAAAACCAAAAAAATAAGTTGACACGTCATTTTACCTATATATATAAAATGTATATAATATAATATATTATAATATATGGTTAAAAAATGTCTTATGTTCCACTATTATTCTATCGTAAGAAGTTATAAGAAGTTTTTATATATATCTTAGAACAAATACAAAATCAATGTGTTTTCTAAATGATTTAATTTTTAATAAAAAGTGAAAAGTAAAAAAAAAAAAAAAATAAAATAAAATGTAACCAATTCATATTTTAATGAATAATATTTCAATTATAATATTATTTATATCAAGATTAATAAACCTAGAATTTAATAATAATAAAATAATTTAAATAATTAATAAATGTATTTACCTATACAAAAAAAGGACGGTTTTGTGGTGTTTTTGTCATGATATTATTTACCTATAATATAAATATACTATTTTAAGAAAACAATGATTTTTTTGTGTACCTACGTTAAATCATCAATACATCCTTCATTTTTAATAATATTACTACCACAAAATAGCAAACGACTTGACGTATGATCCTTGGCTTTATTCAGTGTCAGAGTTTTTCATAATTTTACCTATATTACCAGAAACTGTAGTTTTCTTATAGCCCATTTAAAACACAGTGTATGATCATAATTTTTTTCTTAATAAAATACCGGGAAAATTAACTCATTAACGTATAAAACAAAAAAATAATAATAAATGTGCAGGATTTAACTAATTCAAATTAAGTCTAGAATGAATAATTGTGTTGCCAAATAATATAATGAACTAAATAAAAGAGAGAAATACCTTAAACTTCTGAAGTTGGAAATACCGTTGTGGAAAGTTTTTGTTTTATTTTGAAAATAAAATAAACGTTTTCCATAATGTTAGTAGGTACTCCAAGTTCCAACATTGATTCAAAAAACATATTTTCAGAATTATATTATGTATAAACTTAAGTTAGGGGGGCTGAAAATAAGGCCAAATGTAAATTCCTTCACGAATAACCTATTTACCTGCAAATAAAGGTTACTATAATCTACAACACGAAACTATTCACTTGAAACAATGTTTACTTTAGAGGGTATACGGTTTTGGAAGTGAAAAGCTCAAAATGATCATAAAAAATACTATTGATCTTAATTATACTTAAACATATTAGACAAAATGTATATAATATGAGTAAGTTGTAACGTAACGTATGCAAGTGCTATATGTATACCGACACCCTGCACCAATGTTACGACCTACCGAGCCTATCTACTATCACTAAATATGAGCGAACGCGAACGCGGAGACAACCTTCGAATCCCCACCACTACTTCTCTATACGGCTTTCCGGCGACGATGCGCCGTCGTTTTATTTTAAATAATATATACAAAGGTAGTAAGTCCACTGTACACTGTCAATGGTTGCGGAGTAATTTTTCTTTGATCCAGCAAACGTGACATTTATTTTTCGTGATCAACAATTTCGTATTTGTAGTTAACAAATACGAAATGGAGTAGTTGGCCGAAGGGATCCCTCCCGCGGTGAGTGTCACCGATGGGTGAGATGGGGCAATACGTCGGGTATAGTAGACGTATGTCCAGTGATTGTGTGTGCGCCATGGCCGGCCTTGTTTTTTTTATAAATATATATTTATTTTATTATTTGGTGGTAATTGTCCGATCGTGTCCATAGTACCGACGGCCCCTTATGTGGTTCCCATAAAGGCATAAAAGTCTTATATATTGGTTTTATTATTTGGTGGTAATTGTCCGATCGTGTCCATAGTACCGACGGCCCCTTATGTGGTTCCCTTATGTATATATATAAATATGTTCGTTGTGTGGTGATGTAAGCCCGCATGCTTAACTGCTATTACATTTATTATTACCTATTCATTATGATAAATCCTATGATCTCCTTCACCATAATGGTGTTTTCCGGGTCATAGGTTGGCGACCTATATGAAAATTATAAGGCGTCAGTAACATTAGGCAAATAATGTTACAAAGTCTAGGTGTATTCATATTTTTTTTTGCAACTAATGATTTATGATTTGAACTTACTATTTTATTCTATAATAATTATACATATACCTATAGTTGTAATATAATTTAATATTGTGTTCAAACTCACTATAAAATTAAAATATTAACTTAAGTATATTCTAATATTTTTTCGAATTAAGGTACTCAATTTACACATGAATTTGTCCCAAAATAATATATTTAATAACTTCTTTACTTTCATGAATATTTTCATAAATCATAATATCGCATTGACTAAATATTTTATTTTAATATCTACATAATTCCGAAAATTAATACCATTATTAGTTTGCACATACATATCAATAGCGTTTTTTTTTTTAAACAACATACACCTATACAAGTTAAAATTTTATATACGGAAATATCAAAGTCTATACAAGTAAAATATATATAAATATCAATGTGACAATACAATTTATTGGTTATATAATTTAAAAATTAAAAAATTAATTGAGTAAGTAATTTCATGTTATGAGTTTTAATTAAAAATACAACTTATTTTAATTATACTTAAACATATTATTAGAAGAATTCAACGTAGTTTAAATAATATAATTCAATTTGTTTTATATGAATTTGATGAAGATGGCAATATGAGGTCATGCTTGGTTTCCTAGTAAGATTAGGAATAGCATCAGTCATTTTTCCATCATATCAAGTCGCCAATTCGAATACGGAAGAAGATATCGAAACTATTATAAACATAGTATACAGGTATATTTTTAGATTCTGAACGGAGTGATGAATGTATTGATTTTACAATGATATGTTTTTTTATATTTTTTTATTTTTGTGTCTGACGACAATATTTGGAGCAGTAAAAATGCTTCAATTTTTAACTTCAGCCCCTCTTTGAAAAGAAAATTGAATCTAGTTGGTACTTTGGGGGGTCAAAAGTTAAAAATTTTCAATATTTTTTAAATGAGTCGGGATAAACCTAAAAAATGAGGGAAAAACGGGATTTTTTAAGCAAAATCAGTTTTCGACAAAATTGAATTTTTTATTTTGCTATAACTCAAAAACTAATCGATGTAAACACTTGAAATTTTCACCAAATGTTTATATTAGCGTTCTCTATACACAGTTAAATTTTCAAAGAATTTTTAATTTTATTTAGTTTTTTTTTTAAAAATAACGATAAAAATTTTTTGGCAGGCCAGAAAATCTTGAAAATTTAATGCAAAGTTTTTTATAAGTTGTTCTTAAAGTGATAAAAAAAAAATCCGAAATCGTTAGTCACAATTTTTTTTTATAAGTGCTTAAAGTTTGAATTTATACGAAATATGTCAAAATTGCGAAAATTTGCAAGTAATTTTGTGGTTCAAACATCGTAAAATTTTCTTCTTTTATAACTAAGTTTTGAAAATTTGGTACAAGGTTTTCCATACATTTTTCTTCAAATATCTGTAAAAAAAAACTCTACCGGATTCAGACAAAATTTTTTTATGAGTGTTTGAAATTTAAATTTTTACAAAACCGCGTTAAATAACGGTTTAGCCTCAAACGATTTTTGATATATTTTGTTGTTATTCAAATAGAATAAGTCTAAGTCGTAAATACTTGAACATTTTACCAGTTATTTAGATTGTCATTTTCTTTACGTGATTTAATTTTCAAAATATTTTGACTTCTTTTGAGCTATTTATAGACAATTGAAATCTTCAATTTTTTTTTAAAATATAAATAACAATAAACATATGTATTGTGTGTACTTAAGTAATAAAAATTGTCAAATACAAAATAGGCATGTTATAAATGTTGATAAAAAAAAATTAGCTGGGACAAATTACTTGAAAATTTAATTGAAGGGTCCACATAACTTGTTCTAACTCTCATTCAAAAATTATAAAAATACATAGGCACAATTTTATTTTATTAGTATTTGAAGTTCAAATATTGACAAAAAGTCGTCAAAATCATGAATATTTTTCACTATTTAGTAGTTAAAAATTTATAAATATTTTACTATCAAAAGCTAAGAATTGAAAATTGTATAATATGCTGTCCATAAGTTAAGCTTAGAGTAATTATAAAAATTTTTGAGAATTATTCAATTTAAAAAATTTTACGAGTGTTTAAATTTTAAATTTTAATTTTAAATCAAAAATACGCGTGTAAAATAACGTTTTACTACTAAATAATTTTCGATTTTTGTTTTTTTTTAAAAATTACTAAACTTAAGATCTTGAAATTTTTACTTAAATGTTTGAATGAGTTATAAAATAGAATATATAACAATATTTAAGTATTATATATTCTAGACTGACATACTCTACTCTTAAAATAATTTATCAACTTTGAATTTCGAACGAATACACTTTTTTTTGATACTTTATTATTTAACTCGTTAATGTACAACATAATACAGCTTTACAGCATTGAAAATTTTGAAAGAACGTCAGCATTTTGGTTAGAATATACTAAAAATAAAATATGAGTTAGAGTAAAAGTTTAATATTCATACAATAATACAAACAATTATGGTACTTATTAGTGCATCGATTACAAAATATAATTTTACATTAAATTCAACTTTAAAAAATGAATAATACAACAATAAGAATGTAGATTATCGAGCTAAATGATAATAAAAATAAAAATTAGGTATTTTTTTTTTTCGAAAACAAATATTCAACAAATATTATAATATGTTGAAAAAAAAGTCACTGAAGCAGTTAATATTGTATGCAAAAGAATCGTGTGGTAAGAAAGCGTGATATTCAAGTCATCGTTTTGGTGATTGGATGTATACAAATAAATATTATATTTGCAATTATTTTTTTACCTAACCTCATTGGGGTTTGTATGGAGTAGGTTTGCAATTATCGTCATATTCTTCAGTAAAATTGGTACATACCATCCCGTCCGGGTTGCCATTTAAAACGCAAACCCAACACTCATCATGGCAGTTGCACTTTGACGGGTCCGAACATGAACTTTTGCAATCATTTTCAGTGTTATACATTTGGTCATTATCAACATTATTGTTCTCACACTTGTAACAAAACGTTAAATTTCCTTCACCAGGGATGCAAGGCAGTTTTTTTTCTGTGTGGCATTCAGACTTTATGCATAGCTCACATGAATCGAACATATCGTAGGTTTCATACGATTGTGTCGGATCAAAGTAGAAGACATTCAATAGTACCGCTAGAGCAAACACAGATACGACGGCGTGCGATATTACAAACATATTGTTTTTCGGTAGTGTATACTAAATTATGGTTTTTATAATATTATTTCGATGTGTCCGGCGTGTTCCGCAGTAGATCAGTGCAGTGCGGCAATGAGTCACTCAGAGTTTATTTCGTGGTAATATAATATTTTATTACAACGAGACATAGATATCAGCAAACGATAAGTACAATGAACGATATAATTTTTATACGCGATAATGGCCGATGGACTGACACTACAATTGAAATCCGTAAACTGTTCGTATTTATATCCAAACTCCTGGGGTGTATGCGATCGTGTCGCCATTTAATTGGTCGGATGTTTGTGCGGTAGGATTCTATGGGCGGTCGAATGATTACGCAACAAACCATCATAAGTTTAAACATCCGTTATACAGAATATCCCAAAAGTCCGTACCACTCTGATTATAATGTAACCGTCAAATCCATATTTTATATTGATTACTCATTGTGGTAATTTTTTCCGATGGTGATCTCTTACAGAAACGTATAACATTAAAATAGAATATTTAGAATATTTTCTCATCTATAGTCATCTGCTGTTGATAAGACTGAATTTATACATTATACAATACAGATTTACGTGTGGTGATTTCTCAGATATGTTTAAAAAAAACCACATTCGTGTTTTATGTGTCGTCTACTTCTCACAAACGAACTATATAGTATACTTTACGCTCACGACAATCTATTTTACTCTGAAATGGGCAGACCGAAGAAATGGTGCATAGAACAGTCCAACCAGAATTTCCGGATACTAGGGGTTGAAAACTTGGAGAAGTTGGCGAGTGATAGGGAGAAATGGAGGAGGCTGTGTGGAACAGTGATGAGCCTTAACGGCCGTTAAATAGCTGAAGAGAAAAGAAGAAGAAGTGTTTTTAAAAATTTAGTAATTTTATTATAAAACTATGTTTTAAAGACATCAAATATCTACGTGAGTCTGTATAACCATAATATAACCTTTAAAATTGGGTATATCTGACTGAGAAATAAGTGACATAATAGACAATAATTAGACAAATACTGTATATTTACTATTTATAAAAGTATTTGAAAAGGCAAGATTGCAGTAGGGATATTCGTCGAATACATTTTTGATGCGTACCCTATTTTCACAATATAATTAGGGATTTATTCAAATTATGGTATCACGAATTTTGAATATAAGTACTTAAATACCATATTTAAATTACTGAGATTTTGTACTATTAAATAAGACGTGTTCTGTGATGTTACAAATTTCTTTATTTGTATGAAAACAATATTTTTTACATTCATAAATAAAAATGTACCTATACGACACGATACAACTTTACAATTTACGGCATTCAAAATTTGAATACGAAGCATCAGCACGCAGGTAATTATAAAATATAAATAAATGGAAAAATATACACAAGATAAAGTAATAGTTTAATATTCAAAATAAAAATACACACAATGGTTTCTTTAAGTGCACCGATTACAAAATATAATTTTACATTAATTTCTCTACATTACTAAATTAATAACATAACAATAATAATGTAGAATAATTATACTACAGAATTGAATAATAATATAAACGTCAATTAGGTATTTATTTTTTTATCGACAAATAAATATTCGGTGAAAGGTTGAAATAAAGCCACTGAAGCAGTTAATAAAGATTCGTGTGGTAAGAAATCGTGATATTCAAGTCATCGTTTTGATGATTGGATGTATACATAATATAAATATATTTGCAATTATTTTTTTACCTAACCTTATTGGGGATTGTACGGAAACAGTTTGCAATTATCGTCATAGACTTGTTGCAAATTGGCACATTGCAAAATTCTTTTTACACACTTGAAGCATTTCGTTTAATGGCCTACACTTGGAGATGGGCCTGGATGGGTAGGTGGATTCTGTTGTTGATGGTATACAGACTTTATACACAGCTCACATGTTTCGTACATATCGGATGTTTCATACGATTGTGCCGGATCAAAGTAGAAGACATTCAAAAGTACCGCTAGAGCAAACACAGATACGACGGCGTGCGATATTACAAACATATTTTTTTTCGGTAGTGTATAGTAAATTATGGTTTTTATAATATTATTTCGATGTGACCGTCCGGCGTGTTCCACAGTAGATCAGCGATGTGCGGCAATAAGTCACTTGGAGTTTATTTCGTGGTAATATAATATTTTATTACAACGAGACATAGATATCAGCAAACGATAAGTACAATGAACGATATAATTTTTATACGCGATAATGGCCGATGGACTGACACTACAATTGAAATCCGTAAACTGTTCGTATTTATATCCAAACTCCTGGGGTGTATGCGATCGTGTCGCCATTTAATTGGCCGGATGTTTGTGCGGTAGGATTCTATGGGCGGTCGAATGATTACGCAATAAACCATCATAAGTTTAAACATCCGTTATACAGCACATCCCAAAAGTCCGTACCACTCTGATAAATTTTATATTGATAACTAATTGTGATTTTTTCCGATCGTGATCTCTTACAGAAACATATAACATTTAAATAGAATATTTTCTCATAGATAGTCATCTACTGTTGATAAGACTGAATTTATACATTATACAATACAGATTGACGTGCAGTGATTTCTCAGATATGTTTAAAAAAATCACATTCGTGTTTTATGTGTCATCTACTTCTCACAAACGTACAATATAGTATACTTCACGTTCACGACAATCCATTTTACTCTGAAATTTTTTAAATTAAGTACAATGAATCGACCAGTCACAAAAATCAAAGTTATGATTATTATCTGTAGAGTCCCAGTTAGTGTGATCATAACATGCGCATATAATTAAAATACCCAAAAAGCTACCGGAACCTCTTGATAATTATCTTGCCCTTATTTTTATACCAGGTAAAGTCACTCTTATGTTGAAAATTACAGAGTAAACTGATTACTTATTGTTATCGTAAAATTTGATGTTTTCGTTTTTAATACAGATATATCGCACTCTGGTCGTTTTTTAAGTTGTTACGATACTTTCGGGACATACTGTAGTCGCAGCTCACTTACTACTATATACATCACAACTGCACAGAACATACAAATATTAAATCAATATTTATTATTTTCGTATTGAAACACATAAATTATAATAATATCGGTGCCTATTATTTGAATGGTTTTCATATACATAATATACTTTACACATGTAATTACCAAATAAACACGATGACGTTAGTTATTATATTTATACAAACAAATACTTAGAGTACCTACAATATAACATTGAAAATCAGTACCGAAAAATATTAGTCTTCTTTGACATGCCTCATTGCCTCCTCCTCTACGAGTCGGTTCGTGATAATATATTGTGATTAAATTAATAATAATTCTAGTAAATAATTCGTATCACGTATGTTTTTGATGCAAACTGGTATTTGTATTAAATATTAATTATTGTCTACTAATATGTATACTAAAAACAATCGCCTATGTTTTATAAAAATCAATTGACATTCATAGAGACATTATGTTTTCATCGTTTAGCTGCAAAGCACCAAATTATTTAAAATAGTTTTTGCTCTTCGTAAAAATAAATTTTGCACATTTTACTAAATTTGATTGTATTACTGTATATAATTTGAACTTATTATAATCGTTTCCTTGACAATGTTTATATTTTATTGTATAGGCTTTACTGTTGTATTGAGTAATTTAGTAATTAATTATTGTATTACTACCTGTGGTAAATTATAATAATTATCTTCCCATTGTATATTTCTATATTATACACAATAATCAATCGTACTCAGGTAATAGTTTTCAGTCAGGATAAAACAATACATTTTTTTTTAAACTATAAAATCCTATTTGTTTTTTTATTTTTTTTTTTTTTAACGACAATATAAATTTTTAATTTCATTTTATGAAGCTGAGTATATTATAAAGTATATAAATACATAAAAAAATCGGAATTTAGACCTATTGTCTATATGTTTAAATTATAAGTATTTGAATCATTGATGAGCGGAGTGGAGTGTCCTGAGAATATTCAGTAAAATGTTTGCCTATTTATCCAATATATACATAAATATATATATTTGGACTTTCGAAGAAAATAATTTTTAATGAAATTATATAAAATCTTGAATTCAACACTGACCTAGAAAATGACGGGCCAATCTGTAGACTTACTTATATCTACACCAATATCATAGCGCTCGAAACAGATGAAACGTAATTATGGAAACTTCCCCCTATTATGATTGGGGATACAAATTCACCCATTATTTTATATATTATGTAGATTAGGCCAAAAGTAACTCTGCAACTTGATAATACCACTAAAAAAATGAGTTAATATGCAATACTTCGTACAACATAATATATATAAGTATGATGTGAAGTTACTTACATTATATTTTCAAGTTACTTGTAAATTCCTATATCTATATCGAATCTAATGGTCATTATTTTTACTTAAAAATAATTACTGCAGAATATCGTTGAAATTATAAACACTCACCCAAGATATTCGTCCTATTGTGTTCTTCAAAATATAGTAATTTTATTACAAACTTTGTTTTAAAGACTTCAAATATCTACGTTAGTCTGTATAACCATAAAATAACATTTAAAATTGGGTATATCTGACTGGGGAATAAGTGAATAGACATTTATTAGACAATTACGGTATATTTACTATTTAAAAAAGTATTTGAATAGGCATGACTGTAGTAGGGATATTGGTCGAATACATTTTTGAAACGTACCCAATTTTCATAATATAATTAGGGATTTGTTCAAATTATGGTATCACGAATTTTGAATACAAGTACTTAAATAACATATTTAAATTACTGAGATTTTGTACTATTAAATAAGACGTGTTCTGTGATGTTACAAATTTCGTTTTTTGTATGAAAACAATATTTTTTACATTCATGAATAAAAATGTACCTATACGACACGATACAACTTTACAATTTACGGCATTCAAAATTTGAATACGAAGCATCAGCACGCAGGTAATTATAAAATATAAATAAATGGAAAAATATACACAAGATAAAGTAATAGTTTAATATTCAAAATAAAAATACACACAATGGTTTCTTTAAGTGCACCGATTACAAAATATAATTTTACATTAATTTCTCTACATTACTAAATTAATAACATAACAATAATAATGTAGAATAATTATACTACAGAATTGAATAATAATATAAATGTCAATTAGGTATTTATTTTTTTATCGACAAATAATTATTCGGTGAAAGGTTGACACAAAGTCACTGAAGCAGTTAATATCGTATGCAAAAGAATCGTGTGGTAGGAAATCGTGATATTCAAGTCATCGTTTTGATGATTGGATGTATACATAATATAAATATATTTGCAATTATTTTTTTACCTAACCTTATTGGGGATTGTACGGAACCAGTTTGCAATTATCGACATATACTTGTTGCAAATTGGCACATTGCAAAATTCTTTTTACACACTTGAAGCATTACGTTTAATGGCCCGCACCTGGAGATGGGCCTGGACTGGTAGCATATTTTAGTTGTTGATGGCATACAGACTTTATAAACAGCTCACATGTTTCGTACATATCGGATGTTTCATACGATTGTGCCGGATCAAAGTAGAAGACATTCAAAAGTACCGCTAGAGCAAACACAGATACGACGGCGTGCGATATTACAAACATATTGTTTTACGGTAGTGTATATTAAATTATGGTTTTTATAATATTATTTCGATGTGACCGTCCGGCGTGTTCCACAGTAGATCAGCGATGTGCGGCAATAAGTCACTTGGAGTTTATTTCGTGGTAATATAATATTTTATTACAACGAGACATAGATATCAGCAAACGATAAGTACAATGAACGATATAATTTTTATACGCGATAATGGCCGATGGACTGACACTACAATTGAAATCCGTAAACTGTTCGTATTTATATCCAAACTCCTGGGGTGTATACGATCGTGTCGCCATTTAATTGGTCGGATGTTTGTGCGGTAGGATTCTATGGGCGGTCGAATGTTTACGCAATAAACCATCATAAGTTTAAATATCCGTTATACAGCACATCCCAAAAGTCCGTACCACTCTGATATATTTTATATTGATAACTCATTGTGATTTTTTCCGATCGTGATCTCTTACAGAAACATATAACATTTAAATAGAATATTTTCTCATAGATAGTCATCTACTGTTGATAAGACTGAATTTATACATTATACAATACAGATTGACGTGCAGTGATTTCTCAGATATGTTTAAAAAAACCACATTCGTGTTTTATGTGTCGTCTACTTCTCACAAACATACAATATAGCATACTTTACGTCGTTCACGATGATTATTTTACTCTGAAATTTTTAAAATTTAGTTTAAGGAATTGATCAGTCATAATACTCAAATGTATGATTATTATCTGAGGAATCTCATATGACAATTCGATCATAACATACTTTGTAATTAAAATACCAAAAAAAGCGACTATGAGCCCTGGTTAATTATCTTAACTTTATATTTTATACAAAGTTCACACTTAAGTTAAAAATGACAAGGTAAACTGATGGATTATTGATAACGTAAAATTATTTGTTGTACGTTTGTAAGACGTATATCGCATGCGGGTTGTTCTAATGATGGTGTGATATTTTCGGGACACACTATAGTTGCATCTCACTTATTATTTACATTATTATTACACGGAAAATACAAATGTTAAATCAATATCTTTTTATATAAACATATAAATTATAATAACATGATTATTATTTACCGAATATTTTATTTCGTTTTGGTTATAATTTATAAATTTTTATTTAAAATCCCCTATACAAAAGCATAAATGCTATACCTTTGCATTTATGCTTTTGTATAGGTACTGCATAATAAGAATGCCTCGGAATATGAAAATAATACGCTATAGACTACGATACATATCAGTGAATTAATACATTCAAGTCTTCATGAAATATATATTAATTTTCTGCAATAACTAACAATTTCATAAATATTTTGTGGTGTTATGAACGGAATCCTAGGTAAACCATTCCAGAGCACCAAGGGCTACCCGGAGCACAGTTTGAGAACCGCTGTGTTACTCTATTTTCATCGGTAAAGTTATATAATATATATTATGATATATATCATATATGATACATACGCCTATATAGCATTAATTACCAGTAAAGTAAAGGTTGTAGGGCGAGCAAATCTAATATACCTTAACACTTAAATTAATAGTGATATATTATCAAACATTAAAGTATCACATTTCTCGAACGAGAAGTCCCCGAGTAATGATCGTTAACGGACTTAGCATAGTACTTAACATTGTATAGTAATGTTATAGTAGAATGAGTTATTAAGGACTATATAAAATGTTTAAAATTTCTCTAAAATAGCTATGTTTAGTCTAAACTAGCATGCGAATACGTGATCTACACATTTTCATAAAAGCTCGCTATTCGTGATTGCATTACCTCGATATTTAAATAAAAATTTTTAAGTGTAATGTTTGTGAAAAATTGTTTATCAAGCGGAAAGAGATGTTAAGGCATATCAAATTACTCGGTAATACGCAATTTTCGTTGAGGACCTCCGTGCAAGCCCGACAGACATACCTGTCTATCAAGCCTTTACAGCCTGAGAGAAATTAGTATGTAATACATTTATTTTATTTCATGTTTATAGATAATTCTATACAAGTAATACATTTTTATAACTATTCATATCCTTAGAACAATTGGTGGATGGTTCCACTACAAACGTTTCAAACCGAGAAAATCGTGGATTTATCGTTAGCAAGTCAGAAAATTAACTCATCCGTAGTATTCGACCTATAGAGATGTATAAACGTGTGACGGTAAACTATTTAATACCAAAGCAGAGGGAACTATATGGTTATAATAATTTTCCTTTAAATTATATCAGGAGTGGTATGTTAGGGGATCGAAATGTCTATACGAAAATGCGTACGCGTGCTCGTACCGCTCCTGATATGTCGTGGTTAAATATCTATCGCTATGAAATTATTAAGGAAATACATTTAATGCTAGACCCTACCTCATCGAGATTAACGGATTATTATTTTATTCGTGATACTCAAAGAGTGCTAGATATTCGATTAGCTAACGTGCTAGCTGATGTGGACTTAATTCCTAATAAATGGTTTGGGTATACTGCGTGTTGCAACATGCTCAACAAATGCTCATTCAACCACCATAATTTTCGATTTGAATACAAGAAAATGTTAGAAATATATCCGCTAATTAATCGCGATACATATATGTTTATAATAAATAATTGTCTCAAATAAATTAATGATTTTCAATTAATTCACTAGTTTTCAACTTATAGCCCTTATTTAAAATGTATATACTTATAATATCTATTAACCTTAATAAATCTTTTCTTAATAATTTTTCCATTGTATATTGTATTTTTTGTCATTGATATTAATTAATAAATATATTATGATTTTATTATACTCGCTTAATATATGATCTACAATATGTGTATTTTATTTAAAATACACCTAGGAATAAATATCATACAACTCTATTGATGATTATACGTTGTGAGCTAGAATGAATATAAAAAAAATTATGTAAATATGGTATAATAACGAGCTTGAAAAACGATTATTTGATATATTTAGTAAACTATCTATATGCATTAATTATATGATACATTGGAAATGATAGTCTAATATTGGTATCTATTAAAATATATGAAATAAATTTCACGGTAAAATTATTCATATTATTTATTCACCACAAGGTGTATGGTTAGTAAAAATAATATGTATTTACTCTTTAATTTCTGATAATGAGTCGCGAGTTTGCTAATGGTGTTGCTGAAATTTCCATAACATAACTTTTATAATAATATTTTTTTTTTTTTTAATTTTTTTTATTATACAATCTGTAAATATATTATTTTTACAATGAGCATAAATGTTGATAAGATAGAAGTAGAATAAAAATAAAATAAAATAAAATAAAAGGGACTGATGACTTGAGCGAGGAATCCATCCAGCGATGGAACTTCTTGAGATTGTGATTGGGTTTTATTCAGTCAGGAAATCCCGACACCATTTGCGTTTTAAACGTCTTCCAGGGTCACCTGGGATGCTGAGGGTAGATAGGTTTGAGATTAGAGGATTGCGGTGGTTGAATAGATTTGAATGGAATCGTTTATACAGAGTTTTGGCTACATGTTGTACTGTTGGAATAGAGAGGTCATTATGGAGTGTATCGTTTGAGACATAGAAGGGGGCTTTGGTAATTTGTCGAAGGCATTTAGATTGAAATGTTTGAATTTTTTTTTATATTTGATGGTTTGGCCGAACCCCAAAGTTGTATACCATATGACCATATGGGTTTTAATAGTAGTTTATATAAGAGTATTTTGTTGCTCTTGGTCAAGCGATTCTACGGTATCAGTGTCGTCGACGATAATAGGTTCGGAATCGTCTTGTGCGAGAATGGGATAGCGGTTGGGGGTAACGAATTTCTTTGATTTATTTATGTTTCTTGTTGTAGGTGATTGTGGCGGTGAATTAGATAACGAGCGCTTTTTCGTTTTTGTTTCATTATTTTTGTCCGTTGGTTTGGATTCTAAAAATCCGGAGGCACCCTATGCTCTATACTATAGAGTACTTCGGTTCTATTTATTAGTGCATAATTATAATCAAAAGTAGTTATAGATCGAACATCGTAATATTTCTACAAAATATATGAAACACGATAGGTTTTATATTATTATAGTCCGTTTTATTACTCACAATGCTATATTTTTAATGAAATTGTTTTTTCTAAAAAAATATTTCAAATAATTTCGCGGCACCCTAAAAAAATTTCGTGGCACCCTGTTTGGGAATCTCTGTCTTAACACCTCAAGTGTAATGATCGGGGTAACGGTTATGACGGTGATGGGAACGATAACGATATGATATAGGTGATAATGTTGTCGTTGTACAACTAATGAAGGAAAGCGACTACGTATAATGGTGGAAAGCGATATATCTAATACTCATATTCATATTAAACACATAAGAGAGGTAATAGAGGAAGGGTATTTCCAACTGCTTAAATACTATCCATATCAGCGTATTCAATACCAGTTGTCTGCCGTCTACCGAATTCTAGTCTACTCAAGTCAACATCGTGAGCTGCGAACGTGAAACGAGGTGAAATAGCGACGACTACGAGGACTACGATTAATTTCATAATATTTACTTAATCATATTGTATTTTTATCATTACAATAAATCATCGGGTCATATAGTTTAATCTGAAATGTTTTATAATTATTTATTTATTTATTATTATTTATTATTTACACTCACAATCTGACAATCTGAGTGAAATGAACGTATCGTATATATTAATTATAGTACATAGTCTCATATACATAAGTAGTATTACTGTATTAGTGTGGCATTCACATTCGGCATTATCTCCATTGGATATTTCCATGTGATTTTACGGTAATATTGTAATATGTAGGAAAAGTCATATGTGTGTGTAATAAACAATATGAATTAATATAATTGTCAAGGATTTAACACGTGCGGGGCGTGACGTGTGCGCGTTCAGCTATCTCAACCTGCTGAATGTGATGCCGTGCTGAACCGAGCCGTGTCGGCCGTCGGTTCATGTCGGACTACGTTTAGACCGCATTTATGCGGTAAGAAATATTATCGAAAACAGATCGTTAACGAGAACATACCTATGTTCACTCGTTTTACACCTTATGAAGACAATGACTTTGATGTAAATAACGAAAATAACGTAAATAAATAATTATTGACGAGACCTCATTATCATTTCTCGATGAGAAACGTTAAAGTGTACGTGTATATCATTAGAGCGATTTATAACGATTTAATAGTTATGGTAAACAAAACTATTAAAATGATTCCTAATCACTTATCTATGAATATGTTTATACATTATATCACCTTCAGGTGATTTTATAACAAGCCTAGCCTAACCTCATTGCAAGGTGATTGCTAGCCGATTGAAAACAACTGAGTGATTCCTAGGTAATTACTGTGTGATTCCAAACAACTAGGTGATTGCTGGGTGATTCCTAATAATTGGGTGATTACTAGGTGATTACTGGGTGATTGCTAGGTGATTGCAAACAACTGAATGATTATTGGGTGATTGCAAACAACTGGTATATTCAAAACAACTAGGTGATTCCTCGGTGATTCAAAATGATTTCTAGATGTTTTCAAGGTGATTGCTAAGTGATTGTAAACAATTGAGTGAATAATAGGTGATTGCTGGGTGATCCTAAATAATTGTGTGATTGCCAAATCATTGCTAGGTGATTGCTAGGTGATTCCAAACAACCAGGTGATTGCTTACTGATGAGTAGGAGATTCCAAACAACTGAGTGATTGCTAGCCAATTGAAAACAACAGTTTAATTAGTAGATCGTTGGTTGTTGATTGCTAACCAATTGAATACGACTGAATGATTGTTAGGTGATTGTTTGGTGATTCCAAATGACTGGGTGATTTCTAGATGTTTTCAAGGTGATTACTAGGTTATTATAAACTAGTGAATGATTGCAAGGTGATTACTGAATGATAAAAAAAATACGCGATTGTAAACAACTGAGTGAATTCTAGGTGATACCAAACAACTAGGAGATTGATCGGCGATTCCTAATAAATAGGAGATTACTAGGTGATTGCCGGGTGATTGTTAGGTGATTGCAAACAACTAAATGATTGCTGGGTGATTGTTGGGTGATTGCAAACAACTGGCCGGTTATTTAAAACTAGGCTAATTCTAGTTGATTCCTGGGTGTTTCCAAATGACTGTGTGATTTCTATGTGATTGCTAAGTGAGTGCTGGGTGATTGTCGGGTGATTACAAACAACTGGATGATGAGTTAGGTTAGGTATATTACATAATAAAGGAATATTCATAGCAGTGTTGTAATATTAATAGTAGTCAACGCCAAGTACGAATATATACATTTATATTATATTTATATATTATTCCATATTATTATTATTAAAGCTTTATACAAAATTTAACATTATATCGAAACGATGAGTTAATAGAAATCGTATCCTGATAGTAATGATGAGGGAGACATCGGTCGCCGTGGTGATATCATGTTAGAACACCTTTGTTCATCGATCTCTGGAAATGAAGGGGTTGGTGATGAATACGAGGTAACAAAATCATTACCCACAACAACTGTTGTGAGGGCTTCAGAAATCTAAGGAGAATAAATAAATATTAAATCATAAATAGTTATTTTTGAATACATATTTTACATTAAATGTATAATATATCATACCGTAAGTTTGTGTAATGAGGGTAGAGTCTACGGCAGTGCTGTACACCCACCACCCTTACCATATCACCCGTACACGTCCTGCCCGTACCATAGGTGTGTTAATGCACTCGCTGACAGCGTCTTTATCTCGTTGGCATACGCTGGATCACTACATCCTTCACCCTGAGCTATTGAATGTTTGAAGTCCTCGCGCATGTTCTCGATACATGACTTAGTCTCGTCATACATTTTCGAGTTACACACGTAAGTTGTTTCCAGATATCTGACCATACAGCTCGCTTGCTTAAAGACCGTTGGTAAAGTAATCAGAGTTTTGTGTGTGACGGAGTCTCGTATACAGTGCTTTAACTTTTGAAGGGCAAGTAAATCTTTACGATTCAGTAGCACATAACACTCGGGATGTGTTCTAGACTCGATGGAGATCACGTTACACCCCTTACTACGTTTTTTTCTGACGAGGGTCCGTGCTACAGCCGCACCATTCCCATTCGCACCATTGTCGATGTCTGTCATGAGTATTATCGAAGTAGGTAATATAGAATCCACTACGTCCGTTGACTCTTCTATTAACTGGAGATTGCTACTTCCGCGAGCCCGCTTCAAAGGCGTGGATATTGAGGGTGAAGGATGTGACTCAGGTATTTTGGATAATATATCTCCCATCATCGGGAATATTCGATTTAACATCTCATATCTAATATCTATATACCGCTTAGCTGTTAGTAGACGAATCACAATACCGAAACCCTCTGCATCATACCCTCCTACCCCGAAGTTGAATTCAGAACTTGCGAGGATTCCTACATTTAAAAACTTACGTTCTTCGAAATCCATTACATATTATGTCGTGCAATCGATTAACGAAAATGGCTTTTGCACTTGAAGATTTTTTCTATTTTTCGTAAACATTTCACCGAGAAATAATATGTTCTATTTAAAACGAATAAAATATTTTATTTTGAAATAATTACAGATACAATTTTACATGATTATAGTATAATGAGTCATTAAGGACTGTAAAAAAGTTTAAAAATTTCTCTAAAATAGCTATGTTTAGTATATTAGCATATTATTTATTATGTATACCTAATATTTATGTTACTATATCAATGTATGTTTGCATGCTTGGAGGTGTGGTGTACTGATATTTTAGAATGAAGTTTAATTTTCAATGTGTTTGTAATAAGGGTTTAGTAGTATATTATTTATTATGTATACTATTTATGTAGCTATCAATGTATGTATGTTTAGTAATATGGTATACTGGTATAGTAGTTTAAATTATAATTTTTAAGGTGTGGATAATGGTGGTACCTATATAAGTAATAAGCATATTATTTATTATATAGGTATACTATTTATGTAGCTATTAATGTATGTATGTTTAGAAGTATGGTATATTGTTAAAGTAGTTTGAAGTATAATTTTTAAGGTGAGGGATATTAGCATACTATTTATTATGTATACTTAATATTTATGTTACTATCAATGTATATATATATATATATATATATATATATATAGTATATAAGTATATATATATTATATATGTATGCTTGGAGGTATAGTATACTGATATAGTAGATTAAAATATAATTTTAAAGGAGTAGGTAATAGAGGTATATTAGCATATTATATTTTATTATCTATACTATTTTTGTAACTATCAACGTTTGTATGTTTTGAGGTATGGTATAGTAGTAGTAGTAGTAGTTTGAAGTGAATAATTTTCGAGGTGTGGGTTGTGGAGTTATACTAGCATATTATTTATTTATAATGGATTAATAGTATATTATTTATGTAGCTATCATTGTATGCTTGGAAGTAAGATATATTCATATACCTAGAAGTTTGAAGTATAATTTTCAAGGTGTTTTGTTGAATATATATATGCTTGGAATTATGGTATACAGATATAATATTTTGAAGTATAATTTTTAAGCCTTTGAGATGTGGGTTTTGGAGGTATATTAACATATTTTTTATGATTGATTGATTAATAGTATATTATTTATTATGTATACTATTTATGAAACTATCGATGTAAGTATGTTTAGAAGAATGGTATACTGGTATAGTAGATTTAAGTATAATTTTCAAGGTGTAGGTAATGGAGGTATAATATTATATAATGACTATATATTAAGTGATAGACATTGATGAGAGGGAAGTGGGTGGCATGGTATGGTATGTACTAAGCATTGCAGGGAGGGAAGTGTATGGTGTGATATACACTATGCGTTGGTGGGATGGGAGGGGTATGGAATGGTATGATGTATATGGTTATGCATGATGTGTAATGATATCCCAACATACTACCTATAATAATGTGTTGGATAACTATTTAGTTATTAGTGTTATTACCATGCTAAGATATATTTAATGAAAGTAAGAAAGTTCTTGCCAAACAAACTATTAGTTAATAAATTTTCATGTTTATGTTATAATTCAGTGACGTATTTACGGGGGCGTATATGGGGGATAGATCCTCCCCCCCCCCCGTTGGTTCTTTTTTTTACTTGATAGGTTTAATAATATATTATACATATATTGATATATTAGAGAAATACAGAATAAAATTATTGAAAACGCTACATTTTATTATAATATTGAAATTTTAAGAATTTGGAAATATTATGGTTGATGTAGTCAATACACGATACTGCTAAATATGTATATGATTGAAAACAATTCGTGTTGTAAATCGTTAAATTCCGTCAATTATTGTCATTAATTATCATAGGCGTGGCCACGGGGTGTGCAGGGTGTGCAAAATGGTATTAAATGATATACAAACAATAAAAAACTTAAACACTAAATACGAGTTATTAATTATTTTTATAATATTTATTATTGAATCAGTTTATTTTTAATCCAGCATAATAATACACTATTTATTATAATCGAACACTCGCGTTAGGGCCAGTGCGGAACTTCAACCTAGGCAAACTAGGCAGCTGCCTAGCGGTCTTTAGTTCTTTACCTTCTAAGGGTCCAGGCCTCCGGCCAAGTACCAAAAAAGGTCCCTTTCTTAGTAGCTGTATTGAGACCCTGAGACCCTTAAGTTCGGAGCACTGGCTGGTGCATTATTTTTTACTGTTTTAATTTTTCGTCCTATACATACATGTAAATTTGTATATTTATCAATAAGCACTATAGATACTAATGTAGACTTATGGTTTCTCCATTTTATAAATAATGATAATATAAATTTTCAACATTTTTGAGAAACGATAGTGATGGTAAGTGTACCCCCCCCCCCCCGGTAGATAAAAGAAATTATATGTTTGCCAACGTATACCCCCCCCCCCTTAGACAAAATCCTAAATACGCCACTGTGTTATATTGTTGCTATTCTATTTTTTCAAACTATAATAATTAATAATATACACATATCATATATTAATATGTACCTGTATGAAATGTTAACCAACATACCTCCTTTAATAATGTCTTGGATAACTAAGGTATAAATGTATGATATATTGGTATAGTAGTTTAAAGTATAATTTTTTAGGCGGAGAAAAATGGAGGTGTATTTGTATATTATTTATTTATAATTAATTAATATTATTATTAATAATTATGTTGGTATATTATTTATGTGGCTACAAAATATGTATGTATATCAATGTAGGTATATAATTTAACGATTCGCTAAATTAAGAAATAAGAATGTTCTTATTACGATTAGTTAATCATTCATCATTTTTATAATATCGTTATTATTCTATATTTTAAAACTGTAATAATATAATATACATAAATCAAATATGTATGTGAAATGTTAACCAACATACCTCATATAATAATATCTAAGACAACTATATAGTTACCTATTGTTATGTTATGAATTATTGAATATATACATTTTTAGTGATAGACATTGATGGTAGGTGGGGGTATGGTGTGGTATGTACTAGGTATTGATAATACAGTATAGTATAATAATATAGTGTTTATATAAATATGATAAAATATATATTTATTCTTTCCTAATATAATATAAATTACATGCTTTAAAGTTTAGATAGTAGTGTATTATTTAATTTACTAATTCAGTGGTATATATACTATAGAAGTATAGACATTGATTGCAGTGAAGTATGGTGTAGCATGATGTACATGATCGTGTACGTACCCACGCGATAGTAGGTGCGCGGATGGAGTATTTTGATTAGGAACTAGTACTCTACAACCTAACCTATAGAGGGTTATGGTGTGGTATTATGTGTTAGGCCTTGATGGGAGGGAGGGCTAATAAGACGGAACAATATTCATTTGTGTGCTGTGTAGTATACAACTGGAGTCGTACTGACTAAATTAATAAATGTTGGATTATTAATTTCTAATATATTCAGGTAATGTTAACATTTTAGGCCATGGATTGGTAAAATATTACTTAATAATTTACCATGTTAAAAGGTTAATCCAGATAATATATTCAATTATTTTAGGATACATTTAAATTTTTGAAGTAATAGCTTCTGATTAAATCTTGCATAAACTAACTTTCTAAACGTTAAGTTGTCGGTTTTAGGTAAACAAAATTATTTCATCATAAGTGTTATCAAGTGTTTGTTTCACGTATAATGAACGAGACGTTAACGATGCGAGAACTGTGTTTTTCTAATCTCATATTAGATACCTATATGTTTTTTTTTTTTGAGAGGGGGGGTATGATCACATACGGACATACGGTATAGGATTGTAGAGGTATGTATGGGAAGGAAGGGGAAGGACACTGCTGAGCATTGCCTAGATCTATAGGCTAGGCGGGGTAACTGAATTTCCTGGATTTGCGAGGGGCCTAAAACCGACTAAAACATACTACTTATATGGATCACGGAATAATATTAATTTAGGGTAATATTTACGCTCTTTTATAAAATAAAATTATTAAAATATAATTGTATAATTAATTGACATAATCTAAACGCTAGTTGATTTTTATTTTTATTTTTGAAATTTATATTTATTTAATTGATTCTCCAGTACATAAAAAAGATTATTTCCAACTAAATAAGAAATTATTGATAATTATTTTCATTAAGTAAACCGCGGCTTGACCCCCTCCTCCCCCACACACTAAATTAACATTCAAGCAACACCAATATAAAACAGTCAAATAAAAAACATAAGAAATATAATCAATGTGCTTATACACTAAAATAAGTAAAAATCATAAAATTTGCTTTGGATTCAGATACTTTATACGTACTACAAATAAGATTTTCATTTAGCCTGACTATTGTTTAAACTAACCAAAAAAATAAACCTCTTGCCTAACCTATTGAATATATTTTAATTGCACTGCTAAAAAAAAAATGGAGAACTTATATCTTATATGATATGTTCACTTTATCACATGTGACAATATGACTATAATATGAGGCATGCCTATTTTGTATTTGACAATTTTTATTACTTAAGTACACACATTACATATGTTTATTGTTATTTGTATTTATTTAAATTTAAACACGTAGGTAATTGTTTACATAATATTAACAAAGCGTAAAATCAAAATAAACAAAACATAATATTCTATAAAAATATAAATGATTTTGTTATTATTTAACGTCATATGAATAAAAAAAATAATTTATAATGGATTAAAAAACCATAAACTATTTCATAAATTAATATTAAAATATTAAATACCTGTTACCGTGTACTTAGCTGTAAAATAAAGAAACAAAACTGTAAATATTGTTTGAAATACAACTGTTGTATAAATTAATAAAAGTGTCATATTATTATTTGCATTTGGTATATATGCGAATAAAAAACCTAAATAAATATGTATTACAAATAATTAATTTATAGTCTGAACCTACGTAACACGTGGAATCGCACACAAATATTTTATTATTACCAGGGCTAGGGTAATGTTTATGCAACAGCATGTTTTTTTTACTACTTCTGATTATTGATTTTGTCAGTGTAATGTCCGCGAATCACCTCATGATGAGATAAATGGTGCTGTTTTTATTTTGTATGTTTTTGCATATTATTTTAAATAAAATGCATATTTTGAATTTTGATTATAATAGAATGCAAAAGATACATGTTTTATGTTTATAGTTTTTTTCATAATTAATGATTCGTTTTTAATTTTAGCCCTGCTAGAAAAATTAAAGTATAAAACAAGGTTTTCTTTTGTCAAACATTAATTTTATTTTTTATAAATACAATCCTATGCTACAATATGTGGGTATGCAATAAAAGATTGAGTAGTTTGATGGAGAAAGATAAACACAATAAAAGTATATGTACGTCAATATTAATACTGCGATCCAATCGCCGATCATTTATATTCGAAAATTTAAATAAATATGTGGTCGTTACATGTAACTCACGTATTTTTACTATTGAATGTGAATTTATAATACATTTTATTTTTCAATTTTATTATATTATTAAGACAAACAACCAATCACTGATGTATTTTAATAAATAAATATTTTTTTGTTTATCTGCCGCAAGTCACTCGAAGTCAATTTTGTGATATATTTTACTATAGCAGGAAATATTTATCAGCGCACAATATAATATTAGGAATATATTATAAAGATTTAATAGTACTCTTAGCTAAATCACCTCACAGAGATTGATAAAAATATAAAAGAAACAAACTAGATAAGTAAAAAAAAAATGATAATAAATAATTGTGATGAGTTATGTTATTCACAGAAAAATAACGGTTAGGTTATATCTATCAGCTAGTAATATAATAAATTGATTTTGTTTAAATATAACTTTTGTACTCTGATCAGAAACTACAAATCTCTTTTATTTGGGCTCCCGAAGATAATTATTTTAATTAAATTATTTACAAATCTTGAATTCAACACTGGCTTAGGAAATGATGGACCAATCCGCCGGCTTACTGATATCCACACTATTCCCTAGGCTACCGGAGAACGCACCTGTGCATTAATCAAAATGCGTCCAAACTCTCGCATCACCCACCGATTTTACATACTAATAACGGTAGTATTGGTCAACATCAGTCAATGCAATATGCCAATATAACATAAATATTATGGAGTATTTAAGTTTCCAATATTATATTAAGAATTATGGAAACAAATCAACATATTATTTTCTATACTATGTGGATTAAGCCTAAAGAAAAAATGGATTGATATGCAATACTTCATGCAACATTTTCGAATGAAAACACTCATTTTTAATTTCATAACTAAATTTTATTATGACATGATATTGCTTCACAGGATTATTGAGCATTCAAAGTTTACTCGAAGGATAAAATAAAAATGACTATATGATAGAGTAATAGTTTAATATTCATATAATAATACAAATTATGGTATATATGTGTATTGTGTATCGATTACAAAATATATTATTACTATAATTTATGGACTTCACTAATTCCTTACTATATCAATAATAGGTAATGTAGATTAATTATACAAAATACTTTAATAACAATAAAAATGGACGTATCCAAGTTGGGTCCGAGATAACATTTATGAAAAAGATAAACAACTAATTGGGTCTGACTATAAAAACGGTAACACACTAATTGGGTCCCATTATAAAAACTGTACCACCAGGCTCCTACGTAAGGCGGTTAACCTAGGATGGCAAGCTAAGAAAACCCAGAGTATACAATAAACCAGCGTTTCCCAAAGTGTGTTCCGCGGAACCTTTGGGTTCCGTGGGACAATTTCAAGGGTTCCGCCAGTTGTATGTGATTATCGAGGACATTATTTTATATTATATTTAGATTATTTATATTATTAAAAATAATTATTTAAAGAACGGGGTTCCGCAAAACTCAAATTATTTCTCAAGAGTGCAGTAGTCGTAAAAGTTTGGGAACCGCTGCAATAAACTATCGTACAATGAGCGGGTGACCAATATTATAATAAACAAACCAATTAATTTATATACACATTTTAACATTTTTTTTACTTTATATGTCTAATGATATTTTTTTAAATTGTACACATATATCTACTAATAATAACATTTTAACATTTTTTACTAAACTTTAAAAATATATATATATATAATTGTAAAAAAATATTTTTAATCATACCTGAGTTCTAAATTATAGATCGCTGACAGTCCTAAGTCTTTAAAAATGAGAAGGGAAATGTTTTTTTGCACGGACCCAACTAGTGTAGTATCCTAAAATATCTCGGACCCAATTAGTTTTGTACCTGAAAAACATTGGGACCTAACTAAGTTAAATATGGGTCTTCCGGACCCAACTAGTAAACGCCGTCCTAGATTATCACAACTCATCGCAGCTGCGTGGCCTTTTATCACTCAAACCCAACACGGACCGTCACACGTGCACTTTGACGGGTCCGAACATGAACTTTTACAATGGCTTTCAGAGTAGAACAGTTGGTCTCCATCATTAGTTGTTGATTCACAGATAAAACATACGAACTTGCCGTTGGTAGTGGGGGCGCAGTTATGACCCTCCTTGTGGCATTGAGAACCTATACAATCTTTAAAGGTCCAATAGTCATCGATGGTATCCAGCGATTGGGTGGAATCAAAGTAGAAGACATTCAACAGTATCGCAAGAGCGAACACAGAGACGAAGGCGTACGACATAAAGTTTTTTGGATGCGTATATTAGATTAGGTATGGTCTTAATAATATTATTTCGATGCGTCCGACGAGTTCCGCAGTAGATCAGCGATGTGCGGCAATAAGTCACTAGCAGTTAATATCGTATGCAAAAGAATTGTGTGGTAAGAAATCGTGATATTCAAGTCATAGTTTTGATGATTGGATGTGTATATATAAATATATTTGCAATCATTTTTTTACCTAACCTTATTGGGGATTGTACGGAACCAGTTTGCAATTATCGACATATACTTGTTGCAAATTGGCACATTGCAAAATTCTTTTTACACACTTGAAGGCTGAAGCATTACGTTTAATGGCCTACACTTGGAGATGGGCCTGGATGGGTAGGTTGATTTTGTTGTTGGTGGTACACAGACTTTATGCATACCTCACATGATTCATAAATATGGGAGGTTTCATCCGATTGTGCCGGATCAAAGGAGAAGACATTCAAAAGTTCCGCTATAGCAAACACAGATACGACGGCGTGCGATATTACAATTATATGGTTTAAATGTAGGGTATATTTAATTATATTTTTACAGTAGTTTAGCGCAGTGCGGCAATGAGTCACTTGGAGTTTATTTCGTGGGAATATAATATTTTATTACAACGAGACATAGATATCATCGAACGATATGTACAATGAACGATACAATTTATATACGCGATAATGGCCGATGGACTGACACTAGTCACTCGTCAAATCCATATTTTATATTGATAACTCAGTGTGGTAATTTTTTTCCGATGGTGATCTCTTACAGAAACGTATAACATTAAAATAGAATATTTTCTCATCGATAGTCATCTGCTGTTGATAAGACTGAATTTATACATTATACTATACAGATTTACGTGCGGTGATTTCTCAGATATGTTTAAAAAAATCACATTCGTGTTTTATGTGTCATCTACTTCTCACAAACGTACAATATAGTATACTTTACGTTCACGACAATCCATTTTACTCTGAAATTTTTTTAATTAAGTACAATGAATCGACCAGTCACAAAAATCAAAGTTATGATTATTATCTGTAGAGTCCCAGTTAGTGTGATCATAACATGCGCATATAATTAAAATACCCAAAAAGCTACCGGAAGCTCTTGATAATTATCTTGCCCTTATTTTTATACCAGGTAAAGTCACTCTTATGTTGAAAATGACAGGGTAAACTGATTGATTATTGTTAACGTAAAATTTGATGTTTTTGTTTTTAAGACGGATATATCGCACGCTGGTCGTTTTTTAAGGTGTTACGATACTTTCGGGACATACTGTAGTCGCAGCTCACTTAAAACTATATACATCACAACTGCACAGAACATACAAATATTAAATCAATATTTTCGTATTGAAACACATAAATTATAATAATTTTGGTACCTATAATTTGTATGGTTTTCATATACATAATATACTTTACACATGTAATTACCAAATAAACACGATGACGTTAGTTATTATATTTATACAAACAAATACTTAGAGTACCTACAATATAACATTGAAAATCAGTACCGAAAAATATTAGTCTTCTTTGACATGCCTCCTCCTCTACGAGTCGGTTCGTGATAATATATTGTGATTAAATTAATAATAATTCTAGTAAATAATTCGTATCACGTATGTTTTTGATGCAAACTGGTATTTGTATTAAATATTAATTATTGTCTACTAATATGTATACTAAAAACAATCTCCTATGTTTTATAAAAATCAATTGACATTCATAGAGACATTATGTTTTCATTGTTTAGCTGCAAAGCACCAAATTATTTAAAATAGTTTTTGCTCATCGTAAAAATAAATTTTGCACATTTTACTAAATTTGATTGTATTACTGTATATAATTTGAACTTATTATAATCGTTTCCTTGACAATGTTTATATTTTATTGTATAGGCTTTACTGTTGTATTGAGTAATTTAGTAATTAATTATTGTATTACTACCTGTGGTAAATTATAATAATTATCTTCCTATTGTATATTTCTATATTATACACAATAATCAATCGTACTCAGGTAATAGTTTTCAGTCAGGATAAAACAATACATTTTTTTTTAAACTATAAAATCCTATTTGTTTTTTTATTTTTTTTTTTTTTAACGACAATATAAATTTTTAATTTCATTTTATGAAGCTGAGTATATTATAAAGTATATAAATACATAAAAAAATCGGAATTTAGACCTATTGTCTATATGTTTAAATTATAAGTATTTGAATCATTGATGAGCGGAGTGGAGTGTCCTGAGAATATTCAGTAAAATGTTTGCCTATTTATCCAATATATACATAAATATATATATTTGGACTTTCGAAGAAAATAATTTTTAATGAAATTATATAAAATCTTGAATTCAACACTGACCTAGAAAATGACGGGCCAATCTGTAGACTTACTTATATCTACACCAATATCATAGCGCTCGAAACAGATGAAACGTAATTATGGAAACTTCCCCCTATTATGATTGGGGATACAAATTCACCCATTATTTTATATATTATGTAGATTAGGCCAAAAGTAACTCTGCAACTTGATAATACCACTAAAAAAATGAGTTAATATGCAATACTTCGTACAACATAATATATATAAGTATGATGTGAAGTTACTTACATTATATTTTCAAGTTACTTGTAAATTCCTATATCTATATCGAATCTAATGGTCATTATTTTTACTTAAAAATAAGTACTGCAGAATATTGTTGAAGTTATAAACACTCACCCAAGATATTCGTCCTATTGTGTTTTTCAAAATATAGTAATTTTATTACAAACTTTGTTTTAAAGACATCAAATATCTACGTTAGTCTGTATAACCATAAAATAACATTTAAAATTGGGTATATCTGACTGGGGAATAAGTGAATAGACATTTATTAGACAATTACGGTATATTTACTATTTAAAAAAGTATTTGAATAGGCATGACTGTAGTAGGGATATTGGTCGAATACATTTTTGAAACGTACCCAATTTTCATAATATAATTAGGGATTTGTTCAAATTATGGTATCACGAATTTTGAATACAAGTACTTAAATAACATATTTAAATTACTGAGATTTTGTACTATTAAATAAGACGTGTTCTGTGATGTTACAAATTTCGTTTTTTGTATGAAAACAATATTTTTTACATTCATGAATAAAAATGTACCTATACGACACGATACAACTTTACAATTTACGGCATTCAAAATTTGAATACGAAGCATCAGCACGCAGGTAATTATAAAATATAAATAAATGGAAAAATATACACAAGATAAAGTAATAGTTTAATATTCAAAATAAAAATACACACAATGGTTTCTTTAAGTGCACCGATTACAAAATATAATTTTACATTAATTTCTCTACATTACTAAATTAATAACATAACAATAATAATGTAGAATAATTATACTACAGAATTGAATAATAATATAAACGTCAATTAGGTATTTATTTTTTTATCGACAAATAAATATTCGGTGAAAGGTTGAAATAAAGCCACTGAAGCAGTTAATAAAGATTCGTGTGGTAAGAAATCGTGATATTCAAGTCATCGTTTTGATGATTGGATGTATACATAATATAAATATATTTGCAATTATTTTTTTACCTAACCTTATTGGGGATTGTACGGAACCAGTTTGCAATTATCGTCATAGACTTGTTGCAAATTGGCACATTGCAAAATTCTTTTTACACACTTGAAGCATTACGTTTAATGGCCCGCACCTGGAGATGGGCCTGGACTGGTAGCATATTTTAGTTGTTGGTGGCATACAGACTTTATAAACAGCTCACATGTTTCGTACATATCGGATGTTTCATACGATTGTGCCGGATCAAAGTAGAAGACATTCAAAAGTACCGCTAGAGCAAACACAGATACGACGGCGTGCGATATTACAAACATATTGTTTTACGGTAGTGTATATTAAATTATGGTTTTTATAATATTATTTCGATGTGACCGTCCGGCGTGTTCCACAGTAGATCAGCGATGTGCGGCAATAAGTCACTTGGAGTTTATTTCGTGGTAATATAATATTTTATTACAACGAGACATAGATATCAGCAAACGATAAGTACAATGAACAATATAATTTTTATACGCGATAATGGCCGATGGACTGACACTACAATTGAAATCCGTAAACTGTTCGTATTTATATCCAAACTCCTGGGGTGTATACGATCGTGTCGCCATTTAATTGGTCGGATGTTTGTGCGGTAGGATTCTATGGGCGGTCGAATGTTTACGCAATAAACCATCATAAGTTTAAATATCCGTTATACAGCACATCCCAAAAGTCCGTACCACTCTGATATATTTTATATTGATAACTCATTGTGATTTTTTCCGATCGTGATCTCTTACAGAAACATATAACATTTAAATAGAATATTTTCTCATAGATAGTCATCTACTGTTGATAAGACTGAATTTATACATTATACAATACAGATTGACGTGCAGTGATTTCTCAGATATGTTTAAAAAAACCACATTCGTGTTTTATGTGTCGTCTACTTCTCACAAACATACAATATAGCATACTTTACGTCGTTCACGATGATTATTTTACTCTGAAATTTTTAAAATTTAGTTTAAGGAATTGATCAGTCATAATACTCAAATGTATGATTATTATCTGAGGAATCTCATATGACAATTCGATCATAACATACTTTGTAATTAAAATACCAAAAAAAGCGACTATGAGCCCTGGTTAATTATCTTAACTTTATATTTTATACAAAGTTCACACTTAAGTTAAAAATGACAAGGTAAACTGATGGATTATTGATAACGTAAAATTATTTGTTGTACGTTTGTAAGACGTATATCGCATGCGGGTTGTTCTAATGATGGTGTGATATTTTCGGGACACACTATAGTTGCATCTCACTTATTATTTACATTATTATTACACGGAAAATACAAATGTTAAATCAATATCTTTTTATATAAACATATAAATTATAATAACATGATTATTATTTACCGAATATTTTATTTCGTTTTGGTTATAATTTATAAATTTTTATTTAAAATCCCCTATACAAAAGCATAAATGCTATACCTTTGCATTTATGCTTTTGTATAGGTACTGCATAATAAGAATGCCTCGGAATATGAAAATAATACGCTATAGACTACGATACATATCAGTGAATTAATACATTCAAGTCTTCATGAAATATATATTAATTTTCTGCAATAACTAACAATTTCATAAATATTTTGTGGTGTTATGAACGGAATCCTAGGTAAACCATTCCAGAGCACCAAGGGCTACCCGGAGCACAGTTTGAGAACCGCTGTGTTACTCTATTTTCATCGGTAAAGTTATATAATATATATTATGATATATATCATATATGATACATACGCCTATATAGCATTAATTACCAGTAAAGTAAAGGTTGTAGGGCGAGCAAATCTAATATACCTTAACACTTAAATTAATAGTGATATATTATCAAACATTAAAGTATCACATTTCTCGAACGAGAAGTCCCCGAGTAATGATCGTTAACGGACTTAGCATAGTACTTAACATTGTATAGTAATGTTATAGTAGAATGAGTTATTAAGGACTATATAAAATGTTTAAAATTTCTCTAAAATAGCTATGTTTAGTCTAAACTAGCATGCGAATACGTGATCTACACATTTTCATAAAAGCTCGCTATTCGTGATTGCATTACCTCGATATTTAAATAAAAATTTTTAAGTGTAATGTTTGTGAAAAATTGTTTATCAAGCGGAAAGAGATGTTAAGGCATATCAAATTACTCGGTAATACGCAATTTTCGTTGAGGACCTCCGTGCAAGCCCGACAGACATACCTGTCTATCAAGCCTTTACAGCCTGAGAGAAATTAGTATGTAATACATTTATTTTATTTCATGTTTATAGATAATTCTATACAAGTAATACATTTTTATAACTATTCATATCCTTAGAACAATTGGTGGATGGTTCCACTACAAACGTTTCAAACCGAGAAAATCGTGGATTTATCGTTAGCAAGTCAGAAAATTAACTCATCCGTAGTATTCGACCTATAGAGATGTATAAACGTGTGACGGTAAACTATTTAATACCAAAGCAGAGGGAACTATATGGTTATAATAATTTTCCTTTAAATTATATCAGGAGTGGTATGTTAGGGGATCGAAATGTCTATACGAAAATGCGTACGCGTGCTCGTACCGCTCCTGATATGTCGTGGTTAAATATCTATCGCTATGAAATTATTAAGGAAATAAATTTAATGCTAGACCCTACCTCATCGAGATTAACGGATTATTATTTTATTCGTGATACTCAAAGAGTGCTAGATATTCGATTAGCTAACGTGCTAGCTGATGTGGACTTAATTCCTAATAAATGGTTTGGGTATACTGCGTGTTGCAACATGCTCAACAAATGCTCATTCAACCACCATAATTTTCGATTTGAATACAAGAAAATGTTAGAAATATATCCGCTAATTAATCGCGATACATATATGTTTATAATAAATAATTGTCTCAAATAAATTAATGATTTTCAATTAATTCACTAGTTTTCAACTTATAGCCCTTATTTAAAATGTATATACTTATAATATCTATTAACCTTAATAAATCTTTTCTTAATAATTTTTCCATTGTATATTGTATTTTTTGTCATTGATATTAATTAATAAATATATTATGATTTTATTATACTCGCTTAATATATGATCTACAATATGTGTATTTTATTTAAAATACACCTAGGAATAAATATCATACAACTCTATTGATGATTATACGTTGTGAGCTAGAATGAATATAAAAAAAATTATGTAAATATGGTATAATAACGAGCTTGAAAAACGATTATTTGATATATTTAGTAAACTATCTATATGCATTAATTATATGATACATTGGAAATGATAGTCTAATATTGGTATCTATTAAAATATATGAAATAAATTTCACGGTAAAATTATTCATATTATTTATTCACCACAAGGTGTATGGTTAGTAAAAATAATATGTATTTACTCTTTAATTTCTGATAATGAGTCGCGAGTTTGCTAATGGTGTTGCTGAAATTTCCATAACATAACTTTTATAATAATATTTTTTTTTTTTTTAATTTTTTTTATTATACAATCTGTAAATATATTATTTTTACAATGAGCATAAATGTTGATAAGATAGAAGTAGAATAAAAATAAAATAAAATAAAATAAAAGGGACTGATGACTTGAGCGAGGAATCCATCCAGCGATGGAACTTCTTGAGATTGTGATTGGGTTTTATTCAGTCAGGAAATCCCGACACCATTTGCGTTTTAAACGTCTTCCAGGGTCACCTGGGATGCTGAGGGTAGATAGGTTTGAGATTAGAGGATTGCGGTGGTTGAATAGATTTGAATGGAATCGTTTATACAGAGTTTTGGCTACATGTTGTACTGTTGGAATAGAGAGGTCATTATGGAGTGTATCGTTTGAGACATAGAAGGGGGCTTTGGTAATTTGTCGAAGGCATTTAGATTGAAATGTTTGAATTTTTTTTTATATTTGATGGTTTGGCCGAACCCCAAAGTTGTATACCATATGACCATATGGGTTTTAATAGTAGTTTATATAAGAGTATTTTGTTGCTCTTGGTCAAGCGATTCTACGGTATCAGTGTCGTCGACGATAATAGGTTCGGAATCGTCTTGTGCGAGAATGGGATAGCGGTTGGGGGTAACGAATTTCTTTGATTTATTTATGTTTCTTGTTGTAGGTGATTGTGGCGGTGAATTAGATAACGAGCGCTTTTTCGTTTTTGTTTCATTATTTTTGTCCGTTGGTTTAACAATTTTAATTGGGGATACGGTCTGATTGTTTGTCTGTGGCATTATTACGCTATCTTATCGACAGTCCAAAGGTCACCAAGCGAGCGGTGCCTGTGGCTGTTTAAATAAGTGTCGTAGTGTGTGTGATGTGAATAATATTTTTATATTATTTTATTAAATATATTTTATTATATTACCCTGTTGGTATGATGTTGTTGTAGGGTACATCCGAGAATAGTGAGGGTTTTGAGTGACGTATAATTCGACACTAGGTAGAATGTTTTCCGTTTGTTTTTGGTATAGGGATACGAGGATAACCATCGAGCGTCGGAGAAATGCGTGCGCACAGTCGGGCTGTCCACGCGGGAGTGTATAATAATATGAGGTTAATTTCTGTTCAATTATGCGTGATGATATATTATAATCAAGTAGGGCTATATAATAAAATACTTCGTAAAAATTATAAACTTGAAATAATTCATACGATATAAAACAACAGCGGAAATTATGAAAGCGAGCGGCAGCGTGAAACGTATATGTGATGAAATTAACTAATTTATTTATATAGGTTATTTAGCAGAGGTTTTCTTATTTTAGGACATCCATTGACGAGAAATTAAAATAATATAATACTGAGCATTCTATGAGTAAACATAATATTAAATACATATTTTATACGTTTTGAAATAATGCGGGTAAAACGTTTATACGAATTATTATAATAATACACGTTATTTGCAATAAAATTCTTAGTAGGCTACGATTTCTATTATTTTCTATTAACGTGATGTAAAAAATAAAAATTTGTATAAATTTTTAAATTGGGAATATAATATATAATATGTATATATTCATACTCAAGAGTCGACTATTATTAATATTACAACATAACTATGAATACTTCTATACGTGTTATATACAAATAGATATGTAATAAACATTATCATGTTCGAAAATATAATTTCATTAAGATTTCACAATCATTACAACTCTCATTAACATGATATTAGTAATGTCTCGGCCGACCATATGGAGATCGATGGGGATGACGAAAACGATGGTGACAATGTTATTGTTATTCTTAATCTAATGGGGTGAAGAAGTGTATGCAATCGCATGCAATTAATGTAATTGGTGATGTTATAGCTAAAATGTGTAAAAACATAACATATACTATTAGGAGGAAGTGATACCCGCATGTGTTGTCTCTGTCTTATACACGCGTAACATAGTTAAAACGTGTTTTGCGCGGGACAACATTACTCCCTCAATATTCATATCAAAATTACCAAAATTTTAAATCTCATTGAGAAGAACTTTATCTGTGATGTAGCGTTTTTATTTTTTTGTTAGTAATAATCAATAATTTTTAATAATTAAACGAAAAAAACCTAAAGTTCTCAAACATATAACTTTTTCATTTAATTATTAAAAATTATTAATTATTACTATCAAAAAAATAAAAACGCTACATCACAGATAAAGTTCTTCTCAATGAGATTTAAAATTTTGGTAATTTTGATATGAATATTGAGTGAGTAATGTTGTCTCGCGCAAAACACTTTTTAACTATGTTACGCGTGTATAAGACAGAGACAACACATACGGGTATCACGTCCTCTTAACACAGAGGTTCCCAACCTTTTTTGACTCGCGGCACCCTTCGGTGGATTCTAAAAATCCGGAGGCACCCTATGCTCTATACTATAGAGTACTTCGGTTCTATTTATTAGTGCATAATTATAATCAAAAGTAGTTATAGATCGAACATCGTAATATTTCTACAAAATATATGAAACACGATAGGTTTTATATTATTATAGTCCGTTTTATTACTCACAATGCTATATTTTTAATGAAATTGTTTTTTCTAAAAAAATATTTCAAATAATTTCGCGGCACCCTAAAAAAATTTCGTGGCACCCTGTTTGGGAATCTCTGTCTTAACACCTCAAGTGTAATGATCGGGGTAACGGTTATGACGGTGATGGGAACGATAACGATATGATATAGGTGATAATGTTGTCGTTGTACAACTAATGAAGGAAAGCGACTACGTATAATGGTGGAAAGCGATATATCTAATACTCATATTCATATTAAACACATAAGAGAGGTAATAGAGGAAGGGTATTTCCAACTGCTTAAATACTATCCATATCAGCGTATTCAATACCAGTTGTCTGCCGTCTACCGAATTCTAGTCTACTCAAGTCAACATCGTGAGCTGCGAACGTGAAACGAGGTGAAATAGCGACGACTACGAGGACTACGATTAATTTCATAATATTTACTTAATCATATTGTATTTTTATCATTACAATAAATCATCGGGTCATATAGTTTAATCTGAAATGTTTTATAATTATTTATTTATTTATTATTATTTATTATTTACACTCACAATCTGACAATCTGAGTGAAATGAACGTATCGTATATATTAATTATAGTACATAGTCTCATATACATAAGTAGTATTACTGTATTAGTGTGGCATTCACATTCGGCATTATCTCCATTGGATATTTCCATGTGATTTTACGGTAATATTGTAATATGTAGGAAAAGTCATATGTGTGTGTAATAAACAATATGAATTAATATAATTGTCAAGGATTTAACACGTGCGGGGCGTGACGTGTGCGCGTTCAGCTATCTCAACCTGCTGAATGTGATGCCGTGCTGAACCGAGCCGTGTCGGCCGTCGGTTCATGTCGGACTACGTTTAGACCGCATTTATGTGCTAAGAAATATTATCGAAAACAGATCGTTAACGAGAACATACCTATGTTCACTCGTTTTACACCTTATGAAGACAATGACTTTGATGTAAATAACGAAAATAACGTAAATAAATAATTATTGACGAGACCTCATTATCATTTCTCGATGAGAAATAGGTGATTACTGGGTGATTGCTAGGTGATTGCAAACAACTGAATGATTATTGGGTGATTGCAAACAACTGGTATATTCAAAACAACTAGGTGATTCCTCGGTGATTCAAAATGATTTCTAGATGTTTTCAAGGTGATTGCTAAGTGATTGTAAACAATTGAGTGAATAATAGGTGATTGCTGGTGATCCTAAATAATTGTGTGATTGCCAAATCATTGCTAGGTGATTGCTAGGTGATTCCAAACAACCAGGTGATTGCTTACTGATGAGTAGGAGATTCCAAACAACTGAGTGATTGCTAGCCAATTGAAAACAACAGTTTAATTAGTAGATCGTTGGTTGTTGATTGCTAACCAATTGAATACGACTGAATGATTGTTAGGTGATTGTTTGGTGATTCCAAATGACTGGGTGATTTCTAGATGTTTTCAAGGTGATTACTAGGTTATTATAAACTAGTGAATGATTGCAAGGTGATTACTGAATGATAAAAAAAATACGTGATTGTAAACAACTGAGTGAATTCTAGGTGATACCAAACAACTAGGAGATTGATCGGCGATTCCTAATAAATAGGAGATTACTAGGTGATTGCCGGGTGATTGTTAGGTGATTGCAAACAACTAAATGATTGCTGGGTGATTGTTGGGTGATTGCAAACAACTGGGTTATTTAAAACTAGGCTAATACTAGTTGATTCCTGGGTGTTTCCAAATGACTGTGTGATTTCTATGTGATTGCTAAGTGAGTGCTGGGTGATTGTCGGGTGATTACAAACAACTGGATGATGAGTTAGGTTAGGTATATTACATAATAAAGGAATATTCATAGCAGTGTTGTAATATTAATAGTAGTCAACGCCAAGTACGAATATATACATTAATATTATATTTATATATTATTCCATATTATTATTAAAGCTTTATACAAAATTTAACATTTTATCGAAACGATGAGTTAATATAAATCGTATCCTGATAGTAATGATGAGGGAGACATCGGTCGCCGTGGTGATATCATGTTAGAACACCTTTGTTCATCGATCTCTGGAAATGAAGGGGTTGGTGATGAATACGAGGTAACAAAATCATTACCCACAACAACTGTTGTGAGGGCTTCAGAAATCTAAGGAGAATAAATAAATATTAAATCATAAATAGTTATTTTTGAATACATATTTTACATTAAATGTATAATATATCATACCGTAAGTTTGTGTAATGAGGGTAGAGTCTACGGCAGTGCTGTACACCCACCACCCTTACCATATCACCCGTACACGTCCTGCCCGTACCATAGGTGTGTTAATGCACTCGCTGACAGCGTCTTTATCTCGTTGGCATACGCTGGATCACTACATCCTTCACCCTGAGCTATTGAATGTTTGAAGTCCTCGCGCATATTCTCGATACATGACTTAGTCTCGTCATACATTTTCGAGTTACACACGTAAGTTGTTTCCAGATATCTGACCATACAGCTCGCTTGCTTAAAGACCGTTGGTAAAGTAATCAGAGTTTTGTGTGTGACGGAGTCACGTATACAGTACTTTAACTTTTGAAGGGCAAGTAAATCTTTACGATTCAGTAGCACATAACACTCGGGATGTGTTCTAGACTCGATGGAGATCACGTTACACCCCTTACTACGTTTTTTTCTGACGAGGGTCCGTGCTACAGCCGCACCATTCCCATTCGCACCATTGTCGATGTCTGTCATGAATATTATCGAAGTAGGTAATATAGAATCCACTACGTCCGTTGACTCTTCTATTAACTGGAGATTGCTACTTCCGCGAGCCCGCTTCAAAGGCGTGGATATTGAGGGTGAAGGATGTGACTCAGGTATTTTGGATAATATATCTCCCATCATCGGGAATATTCGATTTAACATCTCATATCTAATATCTATATACCGCTTAGCTGTTAGTAGACGAATCACAATACCGAAACCCTCTGCATCATACCCTCCTACCCCGAAGTTGAATTCAGAACTTGCGAGGATTCCTACATTTAAAAACTTACGTTCTTCGAAATCCATTACATATTATTATGTCGTGCAATCGATTAACGGAAATGGCTTTTGCACTTGAAGATTTTTTCTATTTTTCGTAAACATTTCACCGAGAAATAATATGTTCTATTTAAAACGAATAAAATATTTTATTTTGAAATAATTACAGATACAATTTTACATGATTATAGTATAATGAGTCATTAAGGACTGTAAAAAAGTTTAAAAATTTCTCTAAAATAGCTATGTTTAGTATATTAGTATATTATTTATTATGTATACTATTTATGTAGCTATCAATGTATGTATGTTTAGTAATATGGTATACTGGTATAGTAGTTTAAATTATAATTTTTAAGGTGTGGATAATGGTGGTACCTATATAAGTAATAAGCATATTATTTATTATATAGGTATACTATTTATGTAGCTATTAATGTATGTATGTTTAGAAGTATGGTATATTGTAAAAGTAGTTTGAAGTATAATTTTTAAGGTGAGGGATATTAGCATACTATTTATTATGTATACTTAATATTTATGTTACTATCAATGTATATATATATATATATATATAGTATATAAGTATATATATATATTATATATGTATGCTTGGAGGTATAGTATACTGATATAGTAGATTAAAATATAATTTTAAAGGAGTAGGTAATAGAGGTATATTAGCATATTATATTTTATTATCTATACTATTTTTGTAACTATCAACGTTTGTATGTTTTGAGGTATGGTATAGTAGTAGTAGTAGTAGTTTGAAGTGAATAATTTTCGAGGTGTGGGTTGTGGAGTTATACTAGCATATTATTTATTTAT
Source organism: Schizaphis graminum (assembly GCA_020882235.1). Taxonomy (NCBI): domain Eukaryota; kingdom Metazoa; phylum Arthropoda; class Insecta; order Hemiptera; family Aphididae; genus Schizaphis; species Schizaphis graminum. The sequence continues at coordinate 95,677,026 of CM037032.1, forward strand.
AATGGATTAATAGTATATTATTTATGTAGCTATCATTGTATGCTTGGAAGTAAGATATATTCATATACCTAGAAGTTTGAAGTATAATTTTCAAGGTGTTTTGTTGAATATATATATGCTTGGAATTATGGTATACAGATATAATATTTTGAAGTATAATTTTTAAGCCTTTGAGATGTGGGTTTTGGAGGTATATTAACATATTTTTTATGATTGATTGATTAATAGTATATTATTTATTATGTATACTATTTATGAAACTATCGATGTAAGTATGTTTAGAAGAATGGTATACTGGTATAGTAGATTTAAGTATAATTTTCAAGGTGTAGGTAATGGAGGTATAATATTATATAATGACTATATATTAAGTGATAGACATTGATGAGAGGGAAGTGGGTGGCATGGTATGGTATGTACTAAGCATTGCAGGGAGGGAAGTGTATGGTGTGATATACACTATGCGTTGGTGGGATGGGAGGGGTATGGAATGGTATGATGTATATGGTTATGCATGATGTGTAATGATATCCCAACATACTACCTATAATAATGTGTTGGATAACTATTTAGTTATTAGTGTTATTACCATGCTAAGATATATTTAATGAAAGTAAGAAAGTTCTTGCCAAACAAACTATTAGTTAATAAATTTTCATGTTTATGTTATAATTCAGTGACGTATTTACGGGGGCGTATATGGGGGATAGATCCTCCCCCCCCCCCGTTGGTTCTTTTTTTTACTTGATAGGTTTAATAATATATTATACATATATTGATATATTAGAGAAATACAGAATAAAATTATTGAAAACGCTACATTTTATTATAATATTGAAATTTTAAGAATTTGGAAATATTATGGTTGATGTAGTCAATACACGATACTGCTAAATATGTATATGATTGAAAACAATTCGTGTTGTAAATCGTTAAATTCCGTCAATTATTGTCATTAATTATCATAGGCGTGGCCACGGGGTGTGCAGGGTGTGCAAAATGGTATTAAATGATATACAAACAATAAAAAACTTAAACACTAAATACGAGTTATTAATTATTTTTATAATATTTATTATTGAATCAGTTTATTTTTAATCCAGCATAATAATACACTATTTATTATAATCGAACACTCGCGTTAGGGCCAGTGCGGAACTTCAACCTAGGCAAACTAGGCAGCTGCCTAGCGGTCTTTAGTTCTTTACCTTCTAAGGGTCCAGGCCTCCGGCCAAGTACCAAAAAAGGTCCCTTTCTTAGTAGCTGTATTGAGACCCTGAGACCCTTAAGTTCGGAGCACTGGCTGGTGCATTATTTTTTACTGTTTTAATTTTTCATCCTATACATACATGTAAATTTGTATATTTATCAATAAGCACTATAGATACTAATGTATGGAGGTGTATTTGTATATTATTTATTTATAATTAATTAATATTATTATTAATAATTATGTTGGTATATTATTTATGTGGCTATAAAATATTATGTATATATATCAATGTAGGTATATAATTTAACGATTCGCTAAATTAAGAAATAAGAATGTTCTTATTACGATTAGTTAATCATTCATCATTTTTATAATATCGTTATTATTCTATATTTTAAAACTGTAATAATATAATATACATAAATCAAATATGTATGTGAAATGTTAACCAACATACCTCATATAATAATATCTAAGACAACTATATAGTTACCTATTGTTATGTTATGAATTATTGAATATAATATACATTTTTAGTGATAGACATTGATGGTAGGTGGGGGTATGGTGTGGTATGTACTAGGTATTGATAATACAGTATAGTATAATAATATAGTGTTTATATAAATATGATAAAATATATATTTATTCTTTCCTAATATAATATAAATTACATGCTTTAAAGTTTAGATAGTAGTGTATTATTTAATTTACTAATTCAATGGTATATATACTATAGAAGTATAGACATTGATTGCAGTGAAGTATGGTGTAGCATGATGTACATGATCGTGTACGTACCCACGCGATAGTAGGTGCGCGGATGGAGTATTTTGATTAGGAACTAGTACTCTACAACCTAACCTATAGAGGGTTATGGTGTGGTATTATGTGTTAGGCCTTGATGGGAGGGAGGGCTAATAAGACGGAACGATATTCATTTGTGTGCTGTGTAGTATACAACTGGAGTCGTACTGACTAAATTAATAAATGTTGGATTATTAATTTCTAATATATTCAGGTAATGTTAACATTTTAGGCCATGGATTGGTAAAATATTACTTAATAATTTACCATGTTAAAAGGTTAATCCAGATAATATATTCAATTATTTTAGGATACATTTAAATTTTTGAAGTAATAGCTTCTGATTAAATCTTGCATAAACTAACTTTCTAAACGTTAAGTTGTCGGTTTTAGGTAAACAAAATTATTTCATCATAAGTGTTATCAAGTGTTTGTTTCACGTATAATGAACGAGACGTTAACGATGCGAGAACTGTGTTTTTCTAATCTCATATTAGATACCTATATGTTTTTTTTTTTTGAGAGGGGGGTATGATCACATACGGACATACGGTATAGGATTGTAGAGGTATGTATGGGAAGGAAGGGGAAGGACACTGCTGAGCATTGCCTAGATCTATAGGCTAGGCGGGGTAACTGAATTTCCTGGATTTGCGAGGGGCCTAAAACCGACTAAAACATACTACTTATATGGATCACGGAATAATATTAATTTAGGGTAATATTTACGCTCTTTTATAAAATAAAATTATTAAAATATAATTGTGTAATTAATTGACATAATCTAAACGCTAGTTGATTTTTATTTTTATTTTTGAAATTTATATTTATTTAATTGATTCTCCAGTACATAAAAAAGATTATTTCCAACTAAATAAGAAATTATTGATAATTATTTTCATTAAGTAAACCGCGGCTTGACCCCCTCCTCCCCCACACACTAAATTAACATTCAAGCAACACCAATATAAAACAGTCAAATAAAAAACATAAGAAATATAATCAATGTGCTTATACACTAAAATAAGTAAAAATCATAAAATTTGCTTTGGATTCAGATACTTTATACGTACTACAAATAAGATTTTCATTTAGCCTGACTATTGTTTAAACTAACCAAAAAAATAAACCTCTTGCCTAACCTATTGAATATATTTTAATTGCACTGCTAAAAAAAAAATGGAGAACTTATATCTTATATGATATGTTCACTTTATCACATGTGACAATATGACTATAATATGAGGCATGCCTATTTTGTATTTGACAATTTTTATTACTTAAGTACACACATTACATATGTTTATTGTTATTTGTATTTATTTAAATTTAAACACGTAGGTAATTGTTTACATAATATTAACAAAGCGTAAAATCAAAATAAACAAAACATAATATTCTATAAAAATATAAATGATTTTGTTATTATTTAACGTCATATGAATAAAAAAAATAATTTATAATGGATTAAAAAACCATAAACTATTTCATAAATTAATATTAAAATATTAAATACCTGTTACCGTGTACTTAGCTGTAAAATAAAGAAACAAAACTGTAAATATTGTTTGAAATACAACTATTATATAAATTAATAAAAGTGTCATATTATTATTTGCATTTTGTATATATGCGAATAAAAAACCTAAATAAATATGTATTACAAATAATTAATTTATAGTCTTAAGTTGAATGCATATAGACCTCACATAATTCCAATCGCGAGATACAATATTTTATTTAACATTCAATTATCAAATGATAGGATAAACGTATTAACTTTATTAATATTACTGTAGGTATTACGTACCTACTGATTTTTGATTTATACAAAGAAGTTAAAGTAAATCAACTTTATTCCGTAAAACACCAATATGACATCTACATAACAAAAAAATTATAGATTAAACATATTATTATACGGGAGGTTGGTACGGAAATGTTTAACAATTATTATCGATTTTACCTCTGCGTGTTCGATAATGAGCATAAAATACTTGGATGTCATTGTCAGTTCGTACGCATACGTAACACGTGGAATCGCACACAAATATTTTATTATTACCAGGGCTAGGGTAATGTTTATGCAACAGCATGTTTATTTGCAACTTCTGATTATTGATTTTGTCAGTGTAATGTCCGCGAATCACCTCATGATGAGATAAATGGTGCTGTTTTTATTTTGCGTGTTTTTGCATATTATTTTGAATAAAATGCATATTTTGAATTTTGATTATAAGAATGCAAAAAATACATGTTTTATGTTTATAGTTTATTTCATAATTAATGATTCGTTTTTAATTCTAGCCCTGCTAGAAAAATTAAAGTATAAAACAAGGTTTTCTTTTGTCAAACATTAATTTTATTTTTTATAAATACAATCCTATGGTACAACATGTGGGTATGCAATAAAAGATTGAGTAGTTTGACGGAGAAAGATAAACACAATATTAATAAAAGTATATGTACGTCAATATTAATACTACGATCCAATCGCCAATCATTTAAATTCGAAATTTTAAATAAATATGTGGTCGTTACATGTAACTCACGTATTTTCACTATTGAATGTGAATTTATAATACATTTTATTTTTCAATTTTATTATATTATTAAAAACAAACAACCAATCACTGATGTATTTTAATAAATAAATATTTTTTTTGTAACTATATTTTTTTGTTTATCTGCCGCAAGTCACTCGAAGTTAATTTTGTGATATATTTTACTATAGCAGCAGGAAATATTTATCAGCGCACAATATATTATTAGGAATATATTATAAAGATTTAATAGATTATATGATTCTCTATAAAATACAGAATAATATTATTATATCTATTATTTGTATGTGTAACAATGGCTAACTGGATTGAGACTAAAATTTAAATCACTAATAATTTCGTATTTATATTCGAATTCCTGTTTAAAAGAAGACACATCTGAGTATTAGGTGCTGTCTTTCAAACGGTCTAATACCCTATAGCCTATGGCCTAGATCATCAAATGATGTACTTATAATATCTGTAAAAAGTCGCATACAGTTTAGAATAAAAATTGAAGTTTCAAGGTAAAAGTACTATCTAAATCACCTCACAGAGATTGATAAAAATATAAAAGAAACAAACTAGATAAGTAAAAAAAAAAAATGATAATAAATAATTTTGAATTATGTTATTCACAGAAAAATAACGGTTAGGTTATATCTATCAGCTAGTTAAATTGATTTTGTTTAAATATAACTTTTGTACTCTGATCAGAAACTACAAATCTCTTTTATTTGGGCTCCCAAAGATAATTATTTTAATTAAATTATTTACAAATCTTGAATTCAACACTGGCTTAGGAAATGATGGACCAATCCGCCGGCTTACTGATATCCACACTATTCTCTAGGCTACCGGAGAACGCACCTGTGCATTAATCAAAATGCGTCCAAACTCTCGCATCACCCACCGATTTTACATACTAATAACGGTAGTATTGGTCATCACCAGTCAATGCAATATGCCAATATAACATTAATATGGAGTATTTAAGTATCCAATATTATATTAAGAATTAGGGAAACAAATTAACATATTATTTTCTATAGGTACTATGTGGATTAAGCCTAAAGAAAAAAATGGATTGATATGCAATACTTCATGCAACATTATTCAACATTTTCGAATGAAAACACTCATTTTTAATTTCATAACTAAATTATATTATGACATGATATTGCTTCACAGCATTACTGAGCATTCAAAGTTTACTCGAAGGATAAAATAAAAATGAATATATGATAGAGTAATAGTTTAATATTCATATAATAATACAAATTATGGTATATATGTGTATTGTGTATCGATTACAAAATATATTATTACTATAATTTATGGACTTCACTAATTCATTACTATATCAATAATAATGTAGATTAATTATACAAAATAATTTAATAACAATAAAAATATAATACATGTATTTTTTTTTTATCGTAAACAAATTTTCGGTGAACGGTTGACAAAAAGTCATTGAAGCGGTTTACATCGTATGCACAAGTATTGTAAGTCATAAAAACATGATATATAAGGTATCGTTGTGTAGATCAGATGTATAAAATATATTTATAACATTGCAAATATTTTTTTACCGAACCTCATTGAGGGTTGTACGGAGACTCTTTGCAATTATCATCTAACACATATCCCAGATTATCACAAAGCATCGCACCTGCGTTGCCTTTTATCACGCAAACCCAATACGGACCGTCACACGTGCACTTTGACGGGTCCGAACATGAACTTTTACAATGATTTTCAGAGTAGTACTGTTGGTCTCCATCATTAGTTGTTGATTCACAGCTAAAACATACGAACTTGCCGTTGGTAGTGGGGGCGCAGTTATGACCCTCCTTGTGGCATTGAGAACCTATACAATCTTTACAGGTCCAATAGATATCGATGGTATCCAGCGATTGGGTGGAATCAAAGTAGAAGACATTCAACAGTATCGCAAGAGCGAACACAGAGACGAAAGCGTACGACATAATGTTTTTTGGATGCGTATATTAGATTAAGGTCTTAATAATATTATTTCGATGTGTCCAACGTGTTCCGCAGTAGATCAGCGCTGTGCGGCAATAAGTCACTCGGAGTTTAATAAAATATTTTATTACAACGAGACATAGATATCAGCGAACGATATGTACAATGAACGATATAATTTTAATACGCGATAATGGCCGATGGACTGACACTACAATTAAAATCCGTAAACCGTTCGTATTTATATCCAAACTACTGGGGTGTATGCGATCGTGTCGCTATTTAATTGGTCGGATCTTTGTGCGGTAGGATTCTATGGGCGGTCGAATGATTACGCAATAAACCATCATAAGTTTAAACATCCGTTATACAGCACATCCCAAAAGTCTGTACCACTCTGATCATAATGTACCCGTCAAATCCATATTTTATATTGATAACTCATTGTGATTTTTTCCGATGGTGGTCTCTTACAGAAACGTATAACATTAAAATATAATATATTCTCATCGATATAGTCATCTAGTCATCTACTGTTGATAAGACTGAATTTATACATTATACTATACAGATTGACGTGCGGTGATTTCTCAGATATGTTTAATAAAAACCACATTCGTGTTTTATGTGTCGTCTACTTTTCACAAACTTACAATATAGTATACTTTACGTTCACGACAATCCATTTTGCTCTGAAATTTTTTTAAATTAAGTACAATAAATCGACTAGTCACAAAAATCAAAGTTATGATTATTACCTGTAGAGTCCCAGTGGTATTCATTGATATAATAGTGTGATCATAACATGCGCTATATTTAAAATACCCAAAAAGCTACCGGAAGCCCTTGATAATTATCTTACCTTTATTTTTTATACGAGGTAAATAAATTCACTCTTATGTTGAAAATGACAGAGTAAAGTGATTGATTATTGTTAACGTAAAATTTGATGTTTTCGTTTTTAAAACAGATATATCGCACGCTGTTCGTTTTTTAAGGTGTTACGATACTTTCGGGACATACTGTAGTCGCAGCTCACTTAATACTATATACATCACAGCTGCACAGAACATACAAATATTAAATCAATATTTTCGTATTGAAACACATAAATTATAATAATGTCGGTACCTATTATTTGAATGGTTTTCATATACATAATATACTTTACACAGTAATACTTTAATTACCAAATAAACACGATGACGTTAGTTATTATATTTATACAAACAAATACGGTTATGTCTGTCATCACGTTTTGGAATAGTAATAATGCTCCGATTTTTGACTTCAGCCCCTCTTGGTATAGGAAAATTCATCTAGTTGGTACTTTGGGGGGTCATTTCAAATAGTTTTCAAAAAAATCGAGAAAAACAAAAAAAAAAATGACAGAAAAATGGCAATTTTACGAAAAACCACTTTTTGACAAAATCGATTTTTTGATTTTACTGTAACTCAAAAACGAATTATTGTAAATACTTGAAATTTTCACCAAATGTTTATAGTATGGTTATCTCTTTACAGATAAATTTTCAAAATAGTTTGACCATTTTTAAGCTACTTATAGACAATTGAAATTTTCGACTTTTTTAAGTTTTTTTTCTTCAAATGCCAATTTTTGGGTGGCCAGAAAATCTTGAAAATTTAATACAAGTTTTCTTATAAGTTGTTCTTAAAGTGATAAAAAAAAATCCGAAATCGTTAGTCACAATTTTTTTTTATAAGTGCTTAAAGTTCGAATTTATACGAAATATCAAAATTTAAATTAAATTTCATACTCTCATTATGCGTATGTTGCCTAATACTTTTTTTATTAATAAACAGATACTATAAAGTAACTATAGTAACATATAAAAACTATACTATTTGTTTCAAAATAGAATATATGACAATATTTAAATATAATATATCCTAAACTGACAAATCATCTTCGTTCAGAATCGTTTTTTGTATACAATGATACCTATCATTGCATTCAAATGTTAAACCTACCCTAGTCCGAGGTCCACCCCACCCCTTAATGTACAGCAGAGCGATACTCACTTACCCGCTTTTTTTTTATTAATTAACAGATACTATAAAGTAACTATAGTAACATATAGTAACTATACTATTTGTTTCAAAATAGAATATAATATGACATTATTTAAATATAATATATCCTAGACTGACAAATCATCTACGTTCAGAATCGTTTTTCCAAATTTAACCTACCATAGTCTGAGGTCCACCCCACCCCCTAATATACAGCAGAGGGATACCCACTTACCAGCTTTTTTATTTTAATGTTTATTTTTGTATTAAATTTTGTAGTAATATTATTAATAATAATAATAATTTCAATACTATGCAATACATTAACACATTTTAGTTTATTTGTCCATATTAATATTGAAACATTATTTATAATTAGCTACCAAACGCTAAACGCTGATTGATTTTTATTTTAAAATTTATTTTTTTTTATTTGTTTTTAGAATTCGTAAACTAAATAAGTTTCTTTTCTAACTAAATAAGAAATTATTAATAATTATTTCTCATTATCTGAGGCTTGAGGCCCTCAACTAAATTAATCTACAAGCTTCACTTATATAGAACAGTAGAAAAAACACAAAAAAATATCATTGATTGGCTATTTTATTGAAGTGCTAAAAACAAATGGGAGTATATCCTATACAATAAATTATCATTGATAATATATGTTCACTTCATCACACATGAAAAATCAAACTTCTAAATTTTATTTGTTAAATTAAGTAATTTGCGTATAATATAAATATACTATTTTCAGGAAAATGTAATTCTTTGTATACATTAAATCATCAATACATCATTCATTTATAATGATATAATGACGACAAAGTAGTGAACGTCTTGACGTATAATCACCAGGGGGTATATCTATTTTTTATCTAACAATAATTACATAACTACACACATAATAATAACAAAGCGTAAAATCAAAATAAACAAAACATAATATTTTATAAAAAATAATGGTTTTGTTATTATTTAACGTCATATGAATAAGAAAATAATTTTTAATAGGTAAGGATATAATAAATATTAAATACCTGTTATCATATACTTAGCTGTATAATAAAGAAACGAAAATTGTAAATATTGTTTGAAATAAAACTCTTGTATACTTACATGAATAATAATGTCATATTGCACTTGGTAGATTTGCAAATAAAAAACCCTAAATAAAAACGAATTGCAGATATATTGCAATACTATATTAAATAATATTTAAAAATATTTAAATTTATAATTTTTAGTGCATCAATCTCACATAATACTAGCCGCAGAGATACAATGTTACATTTAAAATTCAAATATCAAATAATTATAGAAAATGTATTAATATTACTGTAGGTATTAGGTATCTACTGATTTTTAATTGACAAAGAAAATTTAAAGGTAAAACTAATTTATTCCATAAAATATCTAGGTAGTGTAAATAATAAAATATGATAAAGACAAGGTAAGTAGAAATTTTTTGGATTAAACTAATTTTCAGACATCGATTATGAGATTTTCTGCTGAACATTAGGTATCGATTAGGTCAGTAAAATAAGTATGTTAGATTTAAATTCAATAATGTAAAGAGAAAAAAAAATAAAAAAGTGGGTAAGTGAGTATCGCTCTGCTGTACATTAGGGGATGGGGTAGACCTCGGACTAGGGTAGGTTAAATTTGAATGCAATGATAGTTATCATTGTATACGAAAAACGATTCTGAACGGAGATGATTTGTCAGTCTAGGATATGTTAATATATTATATTTAAATATTGTCATATATTCTATTTTGAAACAAATTCAAACATTTAAGTAAAAGTTTCAGGATCTTACGTCAATTAATTTTTTAAAAATAACAAAAATCGAAAATTTTTTATTAGTAAAACGTTATTTTACACGTGTATTTTTGATTTAAAATTTAAATTAAAACTTTAAACACTCGTAAAATTTTTTAAATTGAATAATCATCAAACTTTTTTATAATCATTCTAAGCTTAACTTATGGACAGCATATTATAAAATTTTCAATTCTTAGCTTTTGATAGTAAAATATTTATAAATTTTTAACTACTAAATAGTGAAAAATATTCATGATTTTGACGAATTTTTGTCAATATTTGAACTTCAAATACTAATAAAAAAAAATTGTGCCTATGTATTTTTATAATTGTTGAAGGAGAGTTAGAACAAGTTATGCGGACCCTTCAATTAAATTTTCAAGTAATTTGTCCCAGCTAAATTTTTTGTAATCAACATTTATAAGAAAAAATTTTAAATTTCAATTGTCTATAAATAGCTCAAAAAAAGTCAAAATATTTTGAAAATCAAATCACATAAAGAAAATGGCAATCTAAATAACTGGTAAAATTTTCAAGTATTTACGACTTATACTGTTTGAATAACAACAAATATCAAAAATCGTTTGAGGCTAAACCGTTATTTAACGCGGTTTTGTAAAAATTAAAATTTCAAACACTCCAAAAATTTTTTGTCTTAGTCCGGTAGAATTTTTTTTTACAGATATTTGAAGAAAAATTTATGGAGAACCTTGTATCAAATTTTCAAAACCTAATTATAAAAGAAAACATTTTTACGATTTTTCAAGCACAAAATTACTTGCAAATTTTCGCAATTTTGACATATTTCGTATAAATTCAAACTTTAAGCATTTATAAAAAAAAATTGTGACTAACGATTTCGGAATTTTTTTTTATCACTTTAAGAACAACTTATAAGAAACCTTGTATTAAATTTTCAAGATTTTCTGGCCGGCCAAAAAAATTTTATCGTTATTTTAAAAAAAAATACTAAACAAAATTAAAAATTTCAATTGTCTATAAATAGCTCAAAAAAAGTAAAAATCTTTGAAAATGAGAATGCTAATATAAACATTTGATGAAAATTTCAAGTATTTACAGTGATTAGTTTTTGAGTTATAGCAAAATAAAAATTCGATTTTGTCGAAAACTGATTTTGCGTAAAAAATCCCGTTTTTCCCTCATTTTTTTAAGGTTTTTCCCGACTCATTTAAAAAATATTGAAAATTTTTGACCCCCAAAGTACCAACTAAATTCGATTTCCTTTTCAAAGAGGGGCTGAAGCCAAAAATCGAAGCATTTTTACTGCTCCAAATGTTGTCGTCAGACACAAAAAAAAAAAACACACACCATTCATCACTCCGTTCAGAATCTAAAATTTCACAAGTGTTTAAAGTTTTAATTTTAATTTGAAATCCAAAATACACGTGTAAAATAACGTTTTACTAATAAATAACTTTCGATTTTTGTTATTTTTAATAAATTACTAAACGTAAGATCTTGAAGCTTTTACTTAAATGTTTGAATTTGTTTCAAAATAGAATATATGACAATATTTAAGTATAATATATCCTAGACTGACAAATCATCTCCGTTCAGAATCGTTTTTCGTGTACAAATGATACCTATCATTACATTCAAATTTAACCTAGCCTAGTCTGAAGTCAACCCCACCCACTAATGTACAGCAGAGCGATACTCACATACCCGCTTTTTTTTAGAGTTTTTCCCGACTCATTTAAAAATATTGAAAATTTTTAACTTTTGACCCCCCCAAAGTACCAACTAGATTCAATTTCCTTCTCAAAGAGGGGCTGAAGTCAAAAATCGAAGTAGTTTTACTGCTTCAAATGTTGTCGTCAGACACAAAAAAAAAATAAATAAAAATAACACACATCGTTGTAAAATTAATACATTCTTCACTCCGTTCAGAATCTAAAAAAAATTCATAAATGATTCAAAATAACCAAATCACGAATTGACTACCTATCTGTAATTTGTAAATTGTCGTTCTAAATGTAAAATCCAAAGCAAATTAGATTGCAAGCAAAATTTAAGTTATGTCCATTGTCCAACATTTTTTGAAAGCTGATCCAAAAAAATGTTGGCCACTTGTTAGAAATCTTAGATCCACTTTTGGATTGCCCAATTCTGTTATTCTCGATCATGAAATAGCAAACGATAGCGATGGTCAAGAAATGTTCAACCTATTCAGTCGATATTTCACATATTATTGTCTATAAAAAAAAAACAGTTATCCCCAACCCCAATAGCTCTTCTTCGCTAATTTATTCCATTGACATTATTAATAAACTCCACACAAATCAACTTTAAGTATTTCATGAATTAAATTGTTTAAGTAGTAAATATAATATTAGTTGTGATGGCCTTTCTCCTATATTTTTATATGCATACAGATTCATCGTATCCCTGCCTATTACATATATTTTTAAACTTTCCTTAAACAGTGACTGTTTTCCTATTCAGTTGAAATCTAATTTCATCACTCCTTTATATTTAAGAAAGGTAAGAGTTCCTTTACTTCTAAATTCCAATTATCATCTTATTTCTATCATTTCTATTCTCCCGAAAATGCTTTCCAAAATTATTAATTCTGAATTTACTCCGTTATTTACAAATATTTTATTCCCTCAACAACATGGTTTCCGCAGTAAAAATTCTACCGAAACTAATTTAATCTATTTTAAACAATTCATTCTAAATTCACTCTCGAAAGTAGAACAAACTGATGTTATTTACATCAACTTCGAAAAAGCGATCAATACAATAGAATCAGTAGATCATCAATTATTAATCTACAAACTTAGTCAAATTTGCCTTGCTGATCTACTATTATCCTAGATAAATTTATTTTTATCTTAAAGTGTATAATACGTAAAATATAGAAATGTTGTTTCCAACCCTATAATTGTCATTTCTGACGAATCACTTCTCTCCCCTTCTTTTCAATCTTTTTTTTTATAATATTGCTCTTGAAATAAAAATTCTAATATTTTACTTTTTTCCGATGACGCAAAAATGTTTAAATCAATTATAACTCCAGAAGATACTTCATTTCTACAAAAAGACTTAAACAATTACAATGATTGGTACGTCAATAATGGTCTTTCTAAACTTAAATGTCAAATTATTATTTCCAAAAAACTTATTACTTACAAGTTGTAAAGTTGTAATTATTGTTTTTCTTATATTAATCTTATCCGTACCTCATTAGTCAATGATCTAGGTATTTTGTTCAATTCTAAACCAATATTTAATTCCCATATCATATCAACTAAAAAATATATCACTCAATATTTTGTATGATCAAACGTAACTCATATGAACTCATTAACACTTTAACATTTAAGCCACTATACATCTCTCTCATCCGATTACAACTAGAATATGGTACTATAATCTGGGTTAATGATAGTATAGTTCACAGTAATTTTATTGAAATAATCTAAAACAAAGTATTCCGTTTTATTTGCTTTAAAGTAAAATTCCTAGAATCTTCCACTCCAGTTTTAACGATATTCTAAATTTTCTTAATTTACAGCCTTTAAAAGATAAAATAAAAAATTATTATGCTTCTTATCTTAATAAATTATTAAATAATAACATTGAAGACTCTTTCATACTTAGCCTTATTAACTTTATAGTAAATCATCATGATCATCATAATACCCGTAAGGCCGTAAAAGAGATATATTTTATATCCTTCTTCAAAATAAAAATTACTATCTTGGATCGCCTTTAAATATTTTGATGTCTACAGATAATAACCTCGCACATGTAATTATATTTACATAATATTATATCTGTTAATCTACTGTTACATAAATATTTTTTCAATTTAAATGTTTTTATACTCTGTATTTTATATTTTATACTGTTATTTTTATCAATGTTATATTATTGTAATCACAAGATTTGTACTTGCTACTATTATCACTATTGTAACTTAATTGTAATTGGACATTATTCATAATATTTAATTAAAAAATAGATAAGTAGGTGCTTACAGGAGTGTAATGATGGAGGGATATGAAGAATGGAGGATCTATAAGTTGTATTTACATAATATAAACTTCTACCTGAAAATATTTTAAATATAAATTTATAAATCATTATGAAACGAAATAAAATAAAATACATAGTTATATTAGATTATTATGTAGTTTATAATAATTTATTACTCAGTAAGTAATCAGCATATTTTTTAAATTAAATGGTTATTTTATTTTCATGAATTTTATTTTTCTTCGTTATCTTATTGATTTATAAATTAACTACGTTATTGTAAATAATTTATTATTATTTTACATAATTTATGATGTTATTATTGTTCTCAGCCAACACATGCGAAAAAGTATAATATTTTGTAATTTATAATTAGGTAGCCATATGCTCTTACAAAAACAATAATTTAGAATAATAACCTGATAATTCATTAATTTATAATATGTACAATATTTCAATGTAAACTGAGTGTTAAAAAGTTGGAGGTCTTATTAATACAACACGTTACACAAAATAAAATGAAAAAAATAATGATGAATTGTTATTACCTGTCTAATGTATAGAAATATTTAGTGTCTATTATTACTATTTATATTAAACTACCATATTATAATTGAATACAATCAAATATTTAATTAAAAAAATAACAAATTTGAGTGCCGACTTATATTATTGTTATAGGTTTTGACGGTTTTGGTAATATTTACGACTACGATTTTTGTACAGTATAATACGACAGGTACCACATTTAAATATATTTGCAAACAATGATTTTTATGATAATTCAACAGCAATTTAAGCTACACAGGGCCGGCCTGGTCAGTGCAGTAAATGAGTTGATTCCAAAGACCTACTTTATGTATGAGTTGATTCCCGGGTCATTAAGAGGTATGTGCGAGTTGATTCCTTATTGTTGTATATTATCAATAGATTGAGCTGTGAGAAGTGGTGCAGTCGAAAACATATATTGAATGCAGGAGCAATGGGACTAGAAAATCCATGAAAACCCGAGAAAACAAAGTTTTTTGAGAGGAATGCGATGTCATAATATACTGGTTATCTCATTACCAGATACCAGTTTTTAAAAACAATGTGTTTTAAATTTTTACTTAACTAATAATTTTTTAATAAATAATAAATTATAATATAATACAAGAAATTTAATAATATTGATAAATAAAAATTAAATGATTTTCAAAATATGAAAAAACTAAAAAGAACAACATTTTTGAGAAACTTGTAAGCCATATATTGTCATATTTGACTAAATATTGAACAAAATAATATATAATGACCCAGGAATCAAGGCTGGGCATTAGTGGCGTACGCACAGGGGGGTGTCAGGGAGATATGACACCCCCCTTAAAAATAAGTATCTGTTCAAATTATGAAACGATGACTAAAAAAAAAAATCAATTCGTGCATATGACATATAGTTATGAATTATGATTTATGACACACCCCTTAAAAAAATCCTGCGTACGCCACTGCTGGGCATTAACGAATTAAAAGTTAAAATTCAGTTAAAACTTTAAGTAAATTTTAAATTAGTTAATTAATTCGTTACTTTTTTTTCAAATAAACATTCAACTTAATAAGTTACTTTTTTAAGATTAACGTGTTAACTTCAAGTTAATTTTATTCAAAAGCATCTAAATTAAGTTAATTTTCGTCTGGTGAATAATTCAAAATGTTAGGATTTATTTTAGAAAATCAGGTTTTTTGATAGCGAATTGGTATTTAGATGAATCATTTTAAATTATCCTGGTAATTTTCTTGAGCGTAAAGAAAAACTATCTAATAAACAAGATTATGTGTGGAATATTTTATTCCTGAAAATTAGAAAATTTTAACTTTAAACTAAGTTAAGGGTACTTTTTTTCAAAAGTTAACGAAACAAATATGAGTAACATTTAACTTAATTTAAATTAATTATTTTTAAAATAACTTAACTTAACGAGTTAAAAAAATCGTTAACTTGTCCAGCCTTGCCAGGAATCAACTCATACGCAGCCGTGGCCAGGGCCGGGATTTATGCTTGGGCCCTTGTACTGTGTTATCCCAAAATACAGTATAAAAATATTGGCTCCAAAAATAGTTCCTGCCTCAATGCCAACCCTACGAGTACAATTGTGGTTAGGCATAATTAAATAAATTACTAAAAAAACTGACACTGGTATTATGCAGTTAATTGAAATATTGTTGCCAGACTAATTGTAAATATACAATAATAAACTATTTGTCGTCTCCAAAGAAATGATTAACTAAAATCAAAATGTACCACATGAAATTTTTTCTAGCATCCAATTAGTGTGATTTAATTTACTAAAATTCATTTAATACAAGATTAATTTTTAATACATTTTTTTATGTACTTTTTAAGTTAGGCATTGTGATGAAATTTTGTCAAAATCACAAACTATTTTTTAGATAGAAATTCATAAAAACTTTTCTTTATACGTTTAAGTTTTGAAAATACAATTCAAAATGCATCATAAGTAGTATTACTGAAACCATAAAATCTAATAAACATAAAAATAAAATGACAATATTAATAATTATACAATAATTTTAAGACACTATACGTGGGAATTTTAAACTTTTCCACATGTTATTTTCTTTTCCATATTATTATGAATATGAATTTTACTAAACGCACTAAACACATTGGCAATTTTGATATTATTATCTATGCATACTATGAATCTATTTTTAAAGTTTTATGCTATTTACAGAAAGAAAAATATGTTATTAATTTTAAGTTAAAGAATTTGATAAATCTAGTTATATGATAATTAAATTCAAATAAATAATAATATAATTAATATAATATTTTCAAAAAATATATCATCCTACAATAATACTAAAAGTAAAATAAATGATTTTAATTACTAAATCAATAGAAACAATAATTAATATCACAATAATGTATACAAAATGTTTAAAATTGTTTATCTTATTTGATGGACAATTGATTAATTGAATAACAGCATAGGCAAATCTAGGCAGGCTTTAGGGTTAAACCACGCCTATTTTAAATTAGCCCCATTAATGTATACTCTAGTAATTTACTTACTGTTTTGTATTATAATTCACAAATATACCAATATTAGAGCAACCCCATTTTCTGGTTGATTTTTATTTTTAAAATTTTTTTTTTTATTTCTTGGTATTTACAGTAAGTCATCAAGATCATTTCTAAAAAAATAATTAATTATTTATTATTATTTTCATAAGGTAAACTGGGGCTCAGCCCTTCGACTAAATAAATCTTTAAGCTCCAACAATGTAGAAATGTAGAAAAAAACACGAAAAATATAATTAATGTGTAAATACGCCAAAATAAGTGAAAATCTTAAAAATTTGCTTAGGATTTAGATACTTAATACTACAAATAGAATTTTCATTGAGCCTGAATATTTAATAAATTAACCAAAAAAATAAACCTCTTTCTTAACCTCTTGGGAATTTTATTGCAATGATAAAAACAAATAGGAGTATATCTTATTATTATGATATGTTCACTCCATCACACATGGAAAATCAGACTTCTAAAGTGTTGACTTAAGTAATTTGTCTATAGTATAATGTATATGTATATATACACTATATATATAATATATATATTTTTTTTTAAGAAAAAATTGATTCCAGACGGAGAATGGACTGATGTAGCTGAAAAATTATTTAATCTTTCAATATCAAAACTTCAAATGGAAATAATAGACCTACAGGACTATGTTTCAATGAAGCAGTAAAAACGTGCGTTAACTGAAGAATTCTAGGCTAAGGATAGCATTGACACTTGGCTAATGTTTGGTTCAACATACATTTGTGAGGCATCATTTTCAAAAATTAATTTTATGAATAACAAATATCGGACAAAATTAACACTCTCATCTCGAGGACACATTGTACATATTATTAAGGTGTTCTCCGAGAGTTTCCGATTTCAAAAAACTGGCGATGGAAAATAAATGCATTTTTCGCGTTAAATTGATTGGTAAAATATTATTATTATTATTACCTAATATTGTAATTATAATAATCTAAAATCTAAATTTACTGTAATAACTAGATCATTTTTTTACTATCATACTCCTAAAATTGTAATTTTTAATATAAACTTATTATAATAACTAAATAATTATTTTTATTTTTATACCGCTATTTTTAATATGTAAAGATTTTAAAAAGATTTTTTTATAATAGTAGATAATAAACCAACAGCAAATATGCTCCAAATTTTAACCATGGTGATAATGGATGTATTCTACTTAATGTCTTAATATAGTAATTTAATCACTAATTACCTATGTTACCGGAAAATAAAATATTAACTGTAGTGTACTTTAATAGTCTATTTAAAACGCCGTATGTGGTCGTAGTTTTTTTATTGATAAAATACCGGAAAATGAACTCATTAACATAACAAAAAACGAAAATAATGAAAAATGTGCACGGTTTAACTAACTAAACTTTAAGTATAGAATTTATTGTGTTGGCAAATATGTTGGCCTATATGATAGAGAGAAATATTTTGGATTCCTATATTCTGAAATTGAAAATACCATTGCGGAAAGTTTCTTTTATTTTTTTCTAAATAAATTAAAGTTTTTCCATAATTTTAGTACTCCAACATTGTCTGATTGATTCAAAAAATATATCAATATTTACAAATTTATTTTTAGAATTTTGAAATATATTGTTCTTTCAAATCGATTTATAATACAAAGTTTTGGCTGAAAAAAGGACAAATTAAAACGCCTACACGAATAACCTTTTTCCTTGCAAATAAAAGATACTGTAACCCAAACACAGAACTTTTTACCGGAAAAAAAAAGTTTGCATGAATATACGATTTTGAAACTGAAAAAATCAAAATGATCATATCTATATACAATTTATCTTAATTGTGCTATATTAGACGAAATGTATGTACTCATCGTAATATGCGTAAATCTAAATTGCCCTCTTTGTCTCAAAGTATGACAAAATACATAATATGTTAAGTTTAATGGATATTAAAAGAAAACACGTTGAACAATTCGTTTTATCAAATTATCAAAATACCAAAAAATATCATGGACAATTTCAAATGTCTCTGTTCTAGCGAAAACATATTATTAGACGGTCTATTTAATTATTGTACAAAATAATGTCTGCAATTATTTACTATTCATCGTTTTAAGAAGAAAGTCATGTACCAATATTTTTGCATTGCTTCTTGACAAAATAGCCATATTTTTTTTTATTTTAATATTATTTTGTAGAAGTTCACTTTATCTTTTGAAGCAGTTAACACTATCTTTTACAGCGGATAGAAAAAAATATTGATTTGCAAATCCTTAAAACCAAGTCACCACTATTTATCACTGTTACGATTCTCCTAAAAGGGTCACCGATGATCATGAACAATAATAATTTAAATTACATCAAAAGTGTCTATTTTGTATTTAACAAAAAATATTACACATATGCACACACATCGCATATGTTTATTGTTAAAGGTATTTGTATTTATTTAAACTTAAACGTGTAGTTTGTTTATACATTAACAATGAGTAAAATTAAAATAAACAAAACATAATATTTTATAAAAATAAATGGTTTTGTTATTGACGCACCGGTGCGTCATAACGAAACACCATCCACAGGCCCGTGACGCACCGGTGCGTCAAAATATGATTTATTATTATATAATATTGATATGGATATTTAACTACTACTGCTATCTAGTGCTCCTCATGACGAATTCAACGGTATCTTTTTTTTTTTTATATCACAATAAATTTCCAAAGAAGTTATGTGCAGTTATTTGATTTTTTCTTATCAGGGGTTATCAAAATTCTTGTTTTTGTAAAATATGTTTATTTATTATTAATACTAATTGATACCATCGTAATTTAGGAACCCCTGGCCGAACAACATTCAAAAACTAATAACTTGGTAAATAATTGATGAAATTTTTTTTTTTTTATTGTAATTATTTAGTTAGTAGGTATAAAGAGATTAAGTGAGGTGAAGTTAAAAAAAAAAATTTTAAAAAGCTGGGCCTGTGGATGTGACATTGCAAAATGTGTCTTGGGCAGTGAAAAGGTTAACATCATATGAATAAAAAAATAATTTATAATGGGTTAAAATATAATAAATTATGTTATAAATCAGTATAAAAATATTAAATACCTGCTATCGTGTAATTAGCTGTACGATAAAGAAACAAAAATTGTAAATATTGTTTGAAATAAAACTATTATATACATTAATAATAATGTCATATTGCTTTTAGTAGATTTGCAAATAAAAAAACGAAATAAATATGTATTGCAAATATGAAATAATTAATTTATAATTTTCAGTGGAATGCGTCAACCTCACGTCATAATAATACCAACCGCGGAGACACAATACTACAATTCTTTATTTAAAATTTTTTGAATTGAACCAATTTTCAAAGACATTGGTTTTAGTTTTTTTTTGCTGTATATTGGTTGTCAAGTAGGTCAGTAAAATAAATAATAAATATGTTAGGTTTAAATTCAATGATGTAAAGAGAAAAAATTAAATTGACTTACAAATTACCAAAAAAAAAAAAAATCCTAACCATGGAGATGACTGAAGAATTAAAAGAGAGTTTCTGTTTATTTTAACATTATATAAATTCGGGCGGTGGTAAACTCTCCCGATTTTATGGTAATAAAATGTGTCATAATATCATGTGTTTGGCATCTACCCAAACTTAGTGTAAATCATGTGTTTTTTATTACCGTCAAAAATGATTTTATAATATAATTGATATAATAAATTCAGAGGTTGTGGAATACAGAATTACTTATCACACTTATACGTGACTAGAAACTAAAAACAGCATAGGGCCGAATAAAATAAGATCCATTCGTACAATAATTAAATTATAAATAATTTAAAAAGTAGAATAAAGAAAAACATATCCTTAATCGATATCTCAAATATTTAAATTTGTTCTCAGATTTCTGTTATGGTTATGTGTTAAATTAATAACTACACTCTTATACTACAAAAATTTTAAAAATTTTGTATTTAATTTAATTTACCACATATTTTCAGATACGGTTATAGTTACAAACTCATCCTATATATTTATACTAGAGATGTAAGTACTGTAAATTTACCAAGTAAATTTTTACCGGTAAAAAAATTTACCGTAAATTTTGCCAATTTTTTTTTTACCGGTAAATTATTTTTTACCAAAAAAAAAATGTTTTAACACTTTTTAATAAATGTTTTGACTTAAAAAAAATAAAGGTTATGCGAATTTTGATACTTTAACTTAATTAAAATTATTTATTTATTGTAATATAAATAATTCAATATTCATATTTCATAAAATGTACAAATTACTAACGTCTATATAGAACAGTAGATATTTTAGATAAATTCTTCAATTGTTTTGTTAATTATTGCTATTATAAGAATAAACTAGATTTAACAAGTAAGTACACAGCATAAGTACCTAATACAAATCGTATTTACTAATGTCTAATAGTAAAAAATAATAATGACTGTAAGATATTGCTATTTTACCATTTTTACCACATTTTGGGTAAATTTACCGATATTTTTTTTTACGTAAATTCTCCATCTCTAATTTAAACAAATAAGACAAACATTGATAGAAAATAAGAAAATATAGTATCAACTAATCAGTATTATGATGTTATTAAAGCAGAAACATCAGTCCATGTTTAGATGTATGATTTTCAAAATTCAATAACAAAACAAACAAAATTAGTCTTAGATTTTGAAACTAGAAAACAAAAAAAATTTTCTTATGTGAAAGAATAATTACAAACGTTTGTTATAACAGTATATTAGACGGATACGATTATGTAAACTATCCAGGGGCGTACTGGCAGATCGGGAGATCGGGAAATTTCCCGATGGGCCGGTCGAAAAATGCAGGGATTATAGGCCGTCTCGGGCGGGGCAGTTTGGTTGTACAAATAACTAACTTATTATGTTTTTATTATGTATTCAGTGTTATAGTCAATTTTGTAAAATTTGGTTTGCGCGGCAATACAATGTGAGTCGTGAACTATTTTACTAAATTATAATTAATAATATGACGTATGCAACAACAACATATTTAAATAATAAAATAAACATGAATTAATTTATTGAATTTTTAATTGTTTTTTATACTATAAAAATGAATGAAATTGTCTTTTCGGATGAAAACCGTTTATAGAAACAGCATGACACAGGATAATCTAGAAGCTTTTGTCTTAATGGCTACAGAAAAAAATATTTTAAATTACATACAGCACCAAACGGTTATAGACCATTTAGCCTAAAAAAGCAAAACATTTCATAAACTATTAATTTCTTAAACCAATAAATTAAATATATAATCTAAAACGTATGATATATCCAGTGTTGGGAATAGATAACTAAAAAATTATCTAGATAAGATAAGATAATTTTAACAAAATATTATCTAGATAAAAATAAAGATAACACAAATGTAATTTATCTAGATAAAGATAAATACAACAATACATTTATCTAGATAAATATCTAGATAAATATCATTTTTTTACACTTATTTTTAATGTTTTTTAGTATTTTTTTAATATTAGAGTTCTATCAATATAATGACATAATATTTATAAAAACAACGGTTTGAGACTCTTAATTTAACTATTTGAATATTATATCTATAAGAATGAAACATCAAAACATTTAAACCAATACTAGTATTCCACTAGTCAAAATTATGTAGTTAGCTGACTCTTTATTCTTTAATACTATAATATTTCTACCCCTGCTTAGTTATACAAATGCATACAATAATGAATTAATAATAATTCATACATTATAATACAAAACTAGTCAAGTAAAAAATTATTAATTTGTATTATCTCAATGAAAATTTAGTTCTAAATAAATCTTGTCAAATCCCTATGTATGCACTTAAGGACTTTAGCCACTTGTAAATCATATTAAACCAATATTAAAAAAAGGACGAACCAAGGATTCTTCACCTTAAATATTTAAAAAATATATAAATAGTAAATAATACATTATAATCAATGTTTGGTAAGAAATAGTTGAATGCTAAAATATAATCAAATTTTTTTATTATTAAATACCACTACATTTTTAATAGTTGATAAAACAAAAAAAAAAATTATAAAATTACAACTGTATAATATTAATAAAAAAAAAATATTTTATAACAAAAACAAAGAAAAATGATGATAAACCTTATATATTTTAAGTATACTAAAGTTATATTAAAGTATTATAACTTGTTTGAATTCAGATTCTGACATCTACAACACAAAAGCATCTCAAATGTTTTATCATTTAATCGATTTCTCCTCGGTGTCATGATCTGCGATCCACTACTAAATAAACGCTCTACTAGCGCAGAAGAGGGAAGTGTTGTATTATATTTGAAAAAAATTTTTTTTATGATTGGAAATGAATTAAGAACATTAAAATCTTTATTTTTTGAGTTTAGATATTCCATAGCTTGAGCATTAATACAATTATGATTGCTTTGAATATCAATTTCCACATCTAAACAATTCTCTGATAGGACTTGAAAAAATTCTTGGTCACTGCTATCACTATCTACATTTTCATAAGTATTCAAAACAGCATCTTTATCAGTATTAATTAAATAGCACTCATCAAAAAATATTTGTTTACAATATGATTTGTATCTTTCGGGTACCCAAGAAAGTTTAAACTTTGGGTGGCTTATAGCAGATAAAATGAAGGATTTACTTTTGACTTTTTTTAAATCTAGTATATAATCAAATCTTTTTTCCAAACTACTTATAATATTAAAACATAAAGGCCTACAGTGGACCAAGTTATTCATCTGTATTAATAAAAGTCTTAATGCCAGTATAGTGGGGGCAACAAAACCTAAATGACAAGACTTTTCACCCTGCAATTTATCCAATGAAATTGCAAGTGGACCCATTACCTTACAATATTCTTCTAAGAAACTCCATTCATTTAGAATAGAATCTCATTCATAAGATTTTCTACATTTCGAAGCTTATAAAATTCGTCAAATAAATATTTATAATAAGGCGCAGATGCAAGTGAAACGTGAGTAGAAATGAGAGTGGTTGGGTCGTCCACATTTTGAGCTTCTGCTGGTTCGACGTCCAAACGAATTTTTTTGACTGATGTGGAAGTTATAAATCGATCCATGATTTAACTGATTAAATATAAAATCACAATTCACAAGTAATAAAATGTTTATACCTTTAACTAGACAACAGTCGCCTTATACGAGAAATCGTTAGGCTCTGTAGTCTTAATGAAATAATATGTTATAATAATCTTTCATTAAGAACAATAAGAACACAATGGTCAATGACTCGCGGCTCGCGCATCGACGCATCGTAATCAAAGGTTCAACCGGTTTTCGTCAGCCGCCTGGAATTGCGTTCTCATTTGAAAAACAGTTCTACGAAGTTAATTTTAATTTATTTTTAGAATGGATGGGGAAATAAACCTACACCTAATTAATTTTAATATGCTTATTATGATTTATGGCTAGTAAAGACTAGAGAACGATGTATAATAGTGCATGCCCGCATGCAGGTTCTCGTAATACCATCGTTTTACAGTAATAACAAGAAATACCTATATTCATCTAATTTTATAAATAATTTATATTATATTAGAATTTTAATAACATTGGTTTTATTATTTTGTAGAGGCACTATAATATTTATCTAGATAAATTTATCTAGATAAGCCCATTTTTTATCTAAGCTAAACATTAGATAAATCATAACATAATTATCTAGATACTTTAAAAGATAATTTATTTCAAAAAATCTTATCTAGATAATTTATCTAGATAATTTTATCTAGATAATTCCCAACACTGGATATATCTGCTGTTATTATTTATATTTTGAATATGCAATGGAAAAAATGTGTCGTATTTTAAACATAAATGTTATAATTAGGTTAGACAATGGTTTTTGGGCCGCTTTAAAAAAAATTCCCAGGCCGCTCTAAAGGAGCCAGTCCGCCCCTGAAACTATCAGAATATTTTTAACAAATAACAACTAAGTTTACAAGAAATTAACAACTTTCATGACTTTTGAAATAATTAACACTTTAATTAAACACGAGAACGTCAACGCGCCTCACAGCAGCGCAATTCGCCCGAGCTTGTTAAAACACAACTGGTTTACTCTCAATAAGCAAAAATATTTAAAACGTTGGTGACAACAACAGTGCCACCCCTAGTAAGAGTTTACTTGTTCGAATAGAAATATTAAGGAAAAACTCTAATCTCCAATTATTTGAAGACAATTTAGAAGTATTTCTAAAAATTATTCTAAAAAAAAAATAGTGTAGCTATGAGACGTTACAATATTGTTTATTAAAATAATATTTCTGTATAACTGAAGATGTAAAACCAGTGGCTAAAATATTATTTCCCCTGAAAATCAATGTGGGTCTCCTAAATTACATAAATGTGTGTCCCAACTCCCAAGTTTTATATAGTGTTTTTAGTTTTGATAACAGAAATAATAACTAACATCTAGGAATTTCAACACAATTGAAAATACTTTGAACTTTGTATTTATTTTATATATTTTTAGTACAAGTATCATATAAATAATATTAATATGTAAGGTTAGTAGTGCATAAAAGAAGGGAGATTTTAGGAGTTACAATCTCCACAGGTTTATTTGATAAATGTTAACATAATTTAGTTTTAGATTCTGAACGGAGTGATTAATGTATTATATTATATTGATTCTACAATAATGTGTGTTTTTTTTTAATTTTGTGTCTGTCATCACGTTTTGGAGTAGTAATAATGCTTCGATTTTTGACTTCAGCCCCCCTTTGAAAAGGAAAATTCATCTTGTTGGTACTTTGGGGGTCAAAAGTAAAAAATCTCCAGTAATTTTCAAAAGCATCGGGAAAAACCCTGAAAAAATAACGAAAAAACGAGAATTGTTACGCATAACTATACTTTTTGACAAAATCGATTTTTTGATTTTGCTGTTACTCAAAAACGAATCATTGTAAATACTTGAAATTTTCACCAAATGTTTATATTATGGTTATCTGTTTACGATTAAATTTTCAAAATATTTTGAATTTTTTTAAGCTACTTATAGAAATTGAAATTTTCTAATTTTCTATGTTGTTTTTCGTAAAATGCCGATAAAAAAAAATTGGCTTTCCAAAAAATATTTAAAATTTAACATAAAGTTTATTATAAGTTTTACTTATCGTAGAAAAAAAAAATCAAAAAACGTTAGCCACAATTTTTGTTTATAAGCATTTAAAGTTCAAATGTTTACGAAAAGTAACAAAATCACGAAAATTTGCAAGGAATTTTTAAGTCGAAAATTCATAAAAATTTTTTGATTTATACTTAAGGTTCAAACATCCAATACAAGATTATCTATAAGTTTTCCTTCAAGTAACTGTAAAAAAAAATTCCAGCGTCAATATAGAAAACATTGTATGAGCGTATGAAATTTAATTTTTTACGAAATCGCGTAAAATAACAATAAATTACAATTTAAATATAGGTATTAATATAATATATTTAACTAATTATGTTCTTCAAAACGTTATTGAAACATTATAGATTATAACGTTTTATTTGTTTCAACGAAAATAAATTAAAAATAATAAAAAAAATTTAGTTAAGGAAAAACAACAATTTCAATATTTTCTGACAAATTATCCACTAACTAATGTTAACTTAATGTACACTAAAAAAGTATTATTCTCTTTTGAAGAATGCAAGTTTATATCTCTGCAAGACCAACTAAAAAAACTCAAACATTTGGTAAAATTGTGTTTAAATATATTAAAAAGCTCCAAAAATTGAGAAATATAAAGGAGTAAGAATTCTTTCTGAATTATCCTATGGCCTATATAATATATAGTGTGCATTTTTTAAGTAAATAATAAACACAAAAATTTAAATCTATAAACTTTTCGTATTTATAACAAAACTTCTGCGGTGTATGCGATCGTGACGTCGAGTAATTTATTGACCAGAACCAAATGTGGTAGAGTTGTATGGGAGGTCTAATGAGCATACAATACACCGTCAAATTATTTTTTCATACAGCCAATATAATATAGTAGATCACAAAAGTCCGTATTGCTCTTATTATTATGGATGTATCGATTTGATATAATAATGATAAATAAATATGATTTTTCAACGGCACTCAATTTGAATTGTACTATATTAAAATATATAATATCTGCCTATAAATAAATCATTCCATATAGGTAGATTGATGTGGGGTGGTTTCTCAGATATGGTAAAGAGAAGACACCGCGTCCGAGTTTTATGTGCAGTCTCTGTTTTACAGAAGGTTCATTTATTAGCTTATATCATCGAATGATAAGTTTATAATAGGTATATAATATGATAAGTTTCGTACAGCTTATAATAGAAATTTCAATTTCAAAAAACAGTAGATACTATCTAAATCACCTTACAGACTTAGAATAAATTATCGTAAATAATACTAATTATATCTACATTATAACACTCTGGCCCGCCAGAGAACACACCTGTGCCCGGCTGTGCAGTGACCAAAATGCGTCCAAACTGGCGCATTCCCTACCAATTTCACGTACCGATAACAGTTGCATTGGTCAACATCGGTCATTGCCGTCACTACCAACAAACGACGCTTTGTTATACAATACTTCGTGCAACATAATGTAAGTATGATGGTGAAAAGCTGGTACTAATATAATTGATTGTCTCTTAATAAATTCTTGTGTGTTGATGAAACTTGCAGTGCAAACATGCGGCATAAAATATATTATAACTATTTACATTATATTACCAAGCAAAATTGTCAAAAACCTATAACCAATCAAATGTTCACGATTTTCACTTAAAAATCAGGACTGCAGAGTAATAATCACTCGCACTCAGGCGCGGACTGACTGGGATGCTGGGATGCTACAGCATCCCTTGCCCTAAAATATTTTTTTATTTTTTATCATACAACTGAAGAATTTAAAGTAATTTAATATTGTAGGTACTATTTGAATGTTTGTTGTAACTTAATATATATTTACGTTTTTTTTACATATTTTCAATACTTTATTTAAACAAAATAAAATATTTTAATATTTTATAAATAATTTACATATTTTAAATTTGCCCTTTAAATAATGTAGCATCCCGTGCCCTTTTTTACCAGTCCGCGCCTGCTCGCACTAATCACATTGTAATTATTTAAAAAATATTATTACGATTAGTATATAATATTTTACATAGAATATCTACAGGAGTGTGTATAACCTTTAAAAGAGTATATATCCGACCTAGGAATAAGTGAATAGAATTTCTACTCGACATCAAACATGCTATATTTGCCAAATTATATACAAATATTTGAATAGATACGACAGTAGGTATATTATTCGAATAAATTTTGGATCTATATAACGCCTCTTTTCTTTTAATTATGTATTTGTTGAAATTCTGATTTTCTCAATTTGAATATAAGTACTTCAAGACCATAATTAAAATTGCTGAAATTTCTTATGGTACTAAATAAGTGTTTTTTGGTGTTACAAAATTCGGTTTTCGAATGAAAACTCTCTTTTTACCTGTACTTTAATATTTTTTTAGCTCTTTATGCGACATGGTACAGCTTTACAACATTCGAAATGCGAATACAACGAGCATCAGTACGTTGGTAAGAACAAAACAAAAATAAAGCACAAAATATTCATGAGATAGAGTAATAGTTTAATATTCATGCAATAATACATATAATGGTTTAAGTGCACCGATTACACAATATAATTTTACAATAGTTTATCGACTTATTAACTAAATAAATAATATAACAATAATAATGTAAATTAATTATACAATAGAATTGAATAATAATAATATTATAATTTAGGTATTTTTTTTTTTATAGACAAACAAATTTTCTGTGATCTGTTGACAAAGAATCGTTGACACGGCTAATATCGTATGCAAAAATATTGTGTGGCATTATACCGTGATATAAAAGTTATCGTTGTGATTGTATTGGATGTATTAATATGTAGATAATTGCAATTATTTTTTTTTTTTTTTACTTAACCTGATGATGATGTAGGTGTAGAAGCTGAAGAATTTTGAGGTACGTACGGAACCTGAGCGCAAGTACTGTCCGCCATCATAGTCGGCGGTGAGCAAGGTGCCAACGTGGACGGGTCGGATGTTAACGCGCACACGTAACACGCACCGTCGCACGTACACGCCGTCTGGTTCGAACACGACGCCTGGCAGTCGGTTTGGCTGTAGAACTGCGTGTCACCGTTATCAACGGTTGAATTGCACGTGAGACACGAATACGTGGAATTGTCTGGTTGGACTATGCATGTGTTATTATCAGTTGTGTGGCATGGGGCTGCCGTGCAATCATTACAGGACGTGAAGTTTGTAAGAGTTTCCGCCGAATAAGTGGGATCGAAGTAGAAAACGCTCAGCATTACCGTAAAAGCGATTACAGAGATGACGGTTTGCGACAGAACAAACATCTTGTTTTTCGGGTTTTGTACGTTAAACTGCGGTATTTAGGTATGTAATATTATTTCGAAATGTGCGGCGTGTTCCGTGGTAGATCGGGAGCTGTATGGTAACAATAAGTCACTCGGAGATGATAATAATTTGTATGAGCGACAATGGCTGATGGACTGACACTACGGTTTAAGTCCGTAATCCGTTCGTATTTATACGGAAATTCCCGCGGTGTGTGCGATCGTGGCGCCATTTAATTGGTCGGATGTAAGTGCGGTAGGGTTCTATGGGCGGTCGAATGATCACGCAATAAACCATCGTATATTTCAACACCCTTTGTACGGCATGTCCCAAAAGTCCGTAGCGCTCTGATTATAATGTACGTGTCAAATCCATATATATAATATTATATTGATAACTAAATGTGATTTTTTCCAATAGCGATTTATTACAGAAATGTATCAAATTTCAAATAGAATATTTTCTCATAGAAACTAATCTACTGTTGATAGGACCGAATCTATAAATTCTTTACAGATTGACGTGTGGTGATTTCTCAGAGATGCTTAAAAGAAGACACCACGATCGTGTTTTATGCGACGTTTCCGCTTCACAAATACGCAGATTCTACGTTCAATACGATCCTTTATTTTCTGTTATTCTAAGACTAGGTGGAGTGGATCGACCCGTAATAAAGCTCAAAGTTAAGATTATTATCTAAGGCGTCTCGGTGGTTTTTATTGGAATAACCATTGCGATCATAACATAATGCATTGTAATTAAAATACCAAAAAAGCTACCGGAAGCTCTTGATAATTATCTTACTTTTATATTTCATACAAGATGAATTCAATCTTAAATTGATGAATTATTGTTAACGTAAAATTTGCTGTTATACTTTTGTAAGACAGATTATTGAACGCAGGTCGATCCTGAGGTGTTACGATACTTTCGGGACACACTGTAATCGCATCTCAAATATTATAAGCTTAATTACTGCACAGGACATACAAATGTTAAATCAATATTTCGTATATAAACATATAATAAATTATAATAATATAGGTACATATAATTTATATAGTATTCATATGCATACATCAAACACTTGTAATCATCAAATAATGTCGATGACGTCGGTTGTATTTATATAAACAAATACCTCGAGTACCTACAGTATCAATAATAAAAATCAGGACTGAGAAAAATTAAGCCCCTTTGACATGCCTCCTCCTCTACGAGTCGGTTCGTGATATATGATTAAATAAATTATTATTCTAGTAAATAATTCGATTCACGGATGGTTTTGATGCTGCAAACCGGTATTTGTATTAATTATTAATTATTGACTACCCTTATGTATAATAAAGTTTAATAATAACAATCATCTAGGTATATATTATAAAAATTAATTGATATTCATAGTGATTTCATTTTTTTTTCATCGTGAAGCTGCAAAGCACCAAATTATTTAAAATAGTTTTTGCTCGTCCTGAAAATTAATTTTGCATATTTTACTAAATTTTACTGTACTAGGTACAGTATATAATTTGAAATTATTATTATCATTACCTTGACAATGTTTATTCCCTTTTTATCATAGTATAATTATTACCTGTGATAAATATAATAATTAGTTTAATTACCTTCTTATTGTATATTTCTATATTATATACGCAATAATCAATCGTACTTAGCCTTGTCAGTCAAGATAAAACAATATATTATTTTTAAAACTACAAAACATCGTATTTTTTTTTTTTTATTCTTACTTTTATTAAAAGGCGATATACATTTTTAATTTCATATTCTGAATCTGAGTATATTTTAGAGTATTTCCATACATAAAAATAAAATTCTGACAAGTAGTTTTTATGTAAATACGTAATAATTATTTAAAGTTTTGATGAGCGGAGTGGTATGTCGTATATATACTACTCCAAATAACTATACTTATTTCTATTTTTACTGTAAATCATGTAAAAAAAATATTTTGAAAAACTTTAATAGTTTTTGAAATAATGGTTGTTTGGTGAAAAAAGAATCCTGCACGATTGACCCTAAATATAAATACCCTATTTATACCTTAGCATAAATTAAAATATTATTTAGCTATTTCAACTACTTAATTAAGTATTTACACGTATTGATAAATAGTACATATTAATTTACTCGTAAGTATAAAATATAAAATTAAATTTCAAAATAAACTCAAAATATGAAATTCCAATTGTAAAAATGTATTTAAAATGCATATTAATATTTCCAGATGTATTCTTAATTTTTTTTTTTTAATTTAAGCCACAACAAATAACTCATGATTTGTATTTACCTTGTATACCTATTAATAGTTGTAATATAATTTAATATTTATTCAAAACTCACTACCAAATTAAAATGTTAACGTAGGCATATTATAATATTTTTACGTATTAGGGTACTCAATTTACATATGGATTTTTCGCAAAATAATGTATTTAATAATTTTATAGCATTGAACATTTTCATAAATCATAATGTCAAATTGACCAAGCATTTTATTTTTATATCGTTGATCTACCTACGATCCCGAAAATAATTATTAATACAATTATTAATGAAATTATTAGGTTGCACATACCTACCTTTCATTAACATTTTTTTTAAGACGACACATTCTTATACAAGACAGAGGCATCTCCAAAGACTTGGTTAGGGGTGGGGGGCCCTTATAGTTTTAATTTTTCTCATTATTCTTGGTATTTCCGTAATCTTAATAGAAATGTGTATGTTATGCAATTAATCTTTTAAACTTAATAAAATAATATTATATATTATATTATTTTTATTTATTTATTATATAGGTTTTTCATAATGTATAAGTATATTATACATATTAAGTATATAATATAGATAGCCGGTATAATACCGTCATACCTCTATTTACATACTTCTACCTGTCTATATTAATCGAAAGTATAATAGGTTTTTTGTTTTTAATTTATATAACTATATACGTTTAAACGTTGAACATGTAAAGGAAAACAATAAGTATTTAAAATTTACAATACATTTTTAAACATCTCGAATATGAAATTTATGTACAGTGAAAAAAAAATTATAGTATAAAAGGTTACGAATTTGGATTTAATAAAAAATTGAATTAGCACGTTGGACATGTGTTCAAAGAACAATATACAAGTACCTAAGTGGTACTTGAAAATAAATAATTTTGAAACAATTATTTATAAATGACAAAAGTATAAAACATAACATAAGAAAAACAATGATAAAAATCTTAACAGATAGAAATTAATCATTAACTCAAAACGAGTTTACGAAAAGCTCAAGAAGTATTGAGTATATGAGGAGCAACAATATTATTCGTTGTGAGTTGACTAAATTCGATATTGAAAAAAATGGACGAATAAAAAAAATATATTATATATATGTTTATCATTATTTCTTTTATATTTTTTAATTAAAAATCAAAATTATGTTTATGACAAAAGCTACTATTTTTAACAACCCGGGAACAAAATCGGACGTTTCGGTACATTCTATCCAGTGCATACTAGTAACCAGTGGCGGCGCCAAGGGGGGGCAAGGTGGGGCTAGTGCCCTACCCAAATTTGGTTTAGCCCCACCTTTGCCCTACCTGTTTGAGACCAAATGAAAATTTAAATTTCAAGTATTTACTAATACCATTTTCCATCTATTTCATTATTTATTTGATTAAGATTATGTTATATTATATATTTATATTACCCATCACAATATTGTGTGAAATTTCTCTCCCCCGATTAGCAGTTAAACACCACATCGAGTATTAAATATGGTATATAATTTATCCATAGATAATATATTATCTATGAATTTATCGGACAACTGTTTATCACAATATTGGAGTAATATAATTTTTAACCAAAATCCACACAAATTTTTACTTTTTATTTTAAGCAAATACAGCATGGATTTCGATTTTCGGTTTTATATTATTTTAAATAAATTATAATCTACTCAAATATAAATATGTTGTAATGATTAAACTAATAACCAATAAAGAATATTAATTAATAACTTATTTTTAAATTTCATTATTATTATACATAGTTTTATTTGTACTTCTTATTATAATAAATAATTTGATATTTTATAGTTTACAGACAAGGGCGTCCATTAGGGGGGGGCAAGGTGGGGACATGTCCCCCCCTGGCTTTTCCGTGTCTATTATACTATTATATATATTATTATTAAGTTATTGACACTTATAGAATTAAATAATAAAGTAAATTATTTATGTTGTATATTTTATATTTTATTAAAAATTGAACTACCAAGTCTAATTTATTTAATAAATAATTATATAGTTATGATAAATTAATAAAAACTTTTGTATAATATATATTATACAGTCATAAAATATTGTTCTACGTAAACTTACATATAGGCATATAGCAGTTAAAATTATGGTCAATAATATTGACTCAATATTATTGCAAATATGCAGTGTCCCCTCCCTGTATTTTCTGAGATGGACGCCCATGTTTACAGAATTTTTTTTTAACAATAATATATTGGTAATCATAATTTATTTGATTATATGATACTATATATATATTTATATATATATATACTGCTGTAACCACATAGTCAAATCAGACATTTGGTTTTTACTTTTTAGCTTAGGAGAAGAATCAAGCTGGAAGTATTGCTACAGTAATTTATATACCTACCTTCTAAAATCTAAATGTTAATATTAGTCTTGGGTGAATAGTAAAAAAGTATTCAGGTTCATAGCCTTTAACAGCTGATATACCAAAATATCAATCCCATTAATAAAAGTATTATGGAAAATCCAAATATATAGAGCAATAATGTACAAATATATATTTGCCCCACTGACAATTTTTTTGCCCGGATCCTGCCCCCCCCCCAGAAATAAATGTCTGGTGCCGCCCCTGCTAGTAACCTCTTAAAATATAAGAATTGCCTATCATTCCTAACGTAAATTCAAAGGTAATTATACACTAATTGATTACGACGATTTGATAGCTCGTAGTATAAACGAGTTGTCTTCCAAAAATTGTCAGTTGCTTCCCGTATAGAATTAAGTAGTGATTCATAAACGTCACTATAATATATCACTTAAATACAGAAATTATTGAAAAATACCAGTCTTAATAGTTAATATATATTTATTCAATTAAAAAAATAATTATATTAAATTATAAAGTTTTTTGATGACTATATAAATGTCTAAATATGATTCTTTCATAGGCGATCGGCGATAAGTACCTATTGTATTTCGTGTTATTTTCGTCTTACAGACAGTCTATTAGCCTGTAATAAAATGTGATAATATGTTTATTTTTTATGGTATTTAAAGTAAATTATTGCAATTTAGTAGTAGGATAACATATTTTTTCCGGAAATATTGCATTTATTATATTATTATTTATTAATATTTAATTATTAAAATATATAAATGTTTACCATATTATATCAACCAAATTGAAATTTAATTCTGTAAATGCGTTAAAAAATTAATAATAGATTTATAGCACCTATAAATAATTAATATTTTAAAATAAATTAAAAATGTCATTGCGTATAGTAAAATTCATAATAATTATATCATATAACTAACATTATGTCATATACTCATACATATAACATATTTATACAAATTTCGCATGTAAACATTTTAAACACAAATAATGTTTTTGATTTATAACAAAATAATTAATATCGTCATCTGACATTGATATACATATATATTTATACATAGGATATTTCATTAAGTGTGAAATTTTTGAAAATGCAATAAATACGCTGATGATTACTAAATCGCTCTATGACAATTAAGCTCAATAAAGCGAATTACTTTCTAATCGGAATGATAATAGATGACGAAAATAACTAAAATAGGAGTGACAACCTTCAAACAAACAAATCCCACGCATTAAAAAAAAAAAATGCTTCCTTATGAAACACCCTAATAAGGGCCAAATGTAAACTCCTACATTAATAACCTTTTAAAATTTTTACCTGTAAATCAAAGATATTGTAATCTCCTACATAGAAAATTTTCCCCTTAAAAAATAGGGTAATATTACTTAAATTCACGATTTTGAAGTTGAAAACAATTTCTAAATATCAATTCATAGTTCATACTCAATCAAAAAACAAATATATATACGAGGAGAAATTTCACGTTTAGAGTTTATCTCCAAATTATGCCATAAAAATATCCGTAAATGATTATGAGTTATGACTAAGTATTGTTTTATTGAATCTTTTATTATTTTTTTCAAAAAATTTTTTATTTTAAGCTTAAATGATTTTGACTATTGTTTTATTATATTTTTCAAACAATTTTTATTTTATGTGTTAATATATTGTAAGACTAATATTTTTTCATAGCAATATAAGCAGTATTAATTTTTTGTAGTAGTTAACACTATATTTTGTAGGAGATTACACTACATTTGTAGGAGTTTACCATTCCCCCTAAAAAGTACCTATTAGATTTTATGGTTTAAATATAAACATCTGAAAGAGAATCTGGTATTAAATTTTTAAATCTTAAGTATAAAACTGATAAATTTTATGCATTTCCAACTATAACATAATCAACTAATTTTTGATATTTTTTTAAATTTTCTCAAAATTCTAACTTTAAATACTTATAACATAATTACGAGCAAAATTAAAATACTTTAGATTTTTGATATTTTTTAGTTGAGAAACTGACGAATTATGAGGAGCATTACATTAAATTTTTAAGTATTTCTATAGGTCCGTCACACCAGCACCCCAAGTTATGATTTTTTACTTCAAAATTTCACAAGATTTTGTAACCATTTTGTAACCAAATGTAACCACAAAAACTTTTTTTGTAACTTACTAGGAAATTCAGAATTTCAAACTTTAATTCTGGGTGCTGGTGTGACGTCACGCCAGCACCCCGGTACCCTTCAAAATGATTCGATCGATTCGAAATTTTCACACGATTTTGTAACCATTTTGTAACCAAATGTAATCGAAAATTCGAAATTCCTGACTCAACCCAAACCCCGTTAAGACCGTTTCAAGTAGGCCGGGTGCCAGCGTGACGTCACACGTGTAAGCAGGAATTTTTCAAAATGATTCGATCGATTCGAAATTTTCACACGATTTTGTAACCATTTTGTATCCAAATCCAAATGTTATCCAATATTCCAGATATCTGATTGCACTTTAATCAATTAAGAATCGTTCTAATAAGTGACATAAGCATCGTAATATTATATACTTACGTGTATACGTGTGTATAAAATTGTACAATGTGTAAAAGTTTTATTTTTCGACATTAATATTAATTTATTAATTTTGATTTTTTACGCATAGTTTTTTTTTTAATTTAGGTAGTATTGATAATACTTATTTTATAGTAAAATTTATAATTTTAATTTCATAAAATCTGACTTTTTTTTAGTTTTTGGGAAGTTATTTATATAATCATCGATTTTAAGATGTTTAATACGTATTGTCCGTATTAAGTCATGAATAGGGCCAGGAAGTACATGAATTTTCAAGTTTTTATTGAGTTCATCAAAAAGTTGATGGATGAGATATAAACATTTGAATCATAAATCTAATGAGTTCAAAAACTAAATGTTAGCATATTTTGGTATATTTTGAATTTTTATTAATTTTCCATAATAATGTCGGACTTTAAATATATTTCAAAATTTTTTTGTTGAAAAATATGTCCTTATAAAAACGTTTCTATACTGATAATTGCCGTTCATTTGTATTTGAAAACCTATCCAATACCTTAGTTGTAAATTTAAATTTTTAAATAAATAATATAATATATTATATCATATTAAAATTGTGCATATTTTTCCCCATTTTTTAATTTAAGTATTATTTTTACCAAAAACGAAAGAAATTTAACGTAAAAAAAAATAAAATTTATAATTAGTGTATATTTTAATGATTTTAAGCACATATTAGCATTCATATTTTGATAGATTTTAATTTTTAATGCATGAACTTCCGGGCCCTAGTCTCAATGAAATAAATTATTATTTCGTCCTAGCCTATGGGAAATTATGTGTCAATATGATAACTGATGATAGTTAATGATGCTGTAGTAATGATCATCTGTACCTATATTTTTAATACTTTTAATTATTTTTCCACACATCACAGTGCACATCAGACATGTAAATATTTTACTATTTTTTCAATCCAATCTGGGTTTACCCCATTGTTACAATTGTCCATAGGCGGATATTTTGTCATATACGTGGGGGGGCTTAACATTTTTACCATATCCATTAACGTCAACACATTATTAGACACTTCAAAGATACTAGAACCTTCCGAGGGGGCTTGACTACGTTCTGGGGGGGCTTAAGCCCCCCCAAGTCCCCCCCAATATCCGCCTATGCAATTGTCTATAATCTTTGTTATTAAAGTATATTTATAACATACACTATATTATATATTATATAATTCTAATCAATAAGACAATAAAAATATTCGTATTTTTATTTTTGTCAACTGTTGGTTTTATTTCGATCAGTGGACAGTTGTAGCATAGTGGTTCAGTGTTTATTATTTTTGTTACAATTAAATCTGATAATATTATAAGGTTAATGTGAAGTTACTGTTCTATACTAAATTATAAATATTCTGTAGTAGATTATAAACTAGTTATACACATTTTTTTTTAAATATACAAATATTTATGTTATCCATATTTTGTTAAATAATTTTAACTACTTTAAATTTTTTTAAAGATTAACTTTGAACTTTTGCAATTTTTACATGATACAATTAGGTAATAGTTTAAAAGTAATTGCTGTTCCACAAACCTATCTTAGGTTTTTGATACTATTGATGTTGTGATATATATATTTTGAATACACCTACCTATCTAACTTAATACGTAATGTATAATATATTAATGTTCAATTTGATAAGTTCATTTTTTAGATTCTGAACGAAGTGATGAATGTATTGATTTTACAATGATGTGTGTTTTATTTTATTTTATTTTTTGTGTCTGTCATCACTTTTTGGAGAAGTAATAATGCTTCGATTTTTGACTTCAGCCCCTCTTTGAAAAGGAAAATTCATCTAGTTGGTACTTAAATAAGGAACGGGATCTGGAACGAGTTCATATATTAGGAACTGAACAAGATGCATTTAAAAAGGTAATTTCCCAACACTATCAATAAATAATATACTTAAGTATCTAAATCGAAAAACGCGTGTAATAAGCAGCACCTGCGTACGCGAATATACACCGATGATACTATTGTTTATATAAATATAAAACATAATATGCATGGTTTAGTAAGTTACAAAAAAAGTTTTTGTGGTTACATTTGGTTACAAAATGGTTACAAAATCTTGTGA
This sequence comes from Schizaphis graminum, assembly GCA_020882235.1. Taxonomy (NCBI): domain Eukaryota; kingdom Metazoa; phylum Arthropoda; class Insecta; order Hemiptera; family Aphididae; genus Schizaphis; species Schizaphis graminum. The sequence goes on from CM037032.1 coordinate 95,716,383, forward strand.
AATTTTGAAGTAAAAAATCACAACTTGGGGTGCTGGTGTGACGGACCTCATTTCTATATCTATCAGAGAATTTCAACATTTATACAAGAAACTAATATTGAAAGTGTCATCAATTATCTGCAGTTATTCATTATTGCGTTAATTCAAAAATGTTGTAGAAAATTGGATTTGCATAAAAATTCATGTTTTTCTTTAATTTTTTTCTGTTTCCCTTAACCATAAAAATAAGTACAGGACATTTTTAAGTTTGACCTCTCTGATGGTCAAAGTAGGTAAATCTAATTTTTTATCCAAAAGACTATTTTTTAAAATCGAAGCATTAACTATAAATATTATATAAATATTAATTAATATACCTGTATCATACTTATTTTACAGTCAATGTGTGATTCTTAAATTTACTAAAATATACCATGATATAATATAATGTGCATAATAAATTATGATATAATTATCACAATGTTATATATTTAATTTTCATAAATTACAGATTTATTTTAATACATGATGTTTTAAAATATTTGGAACCACCTATACTTACCTATTGGGGGGCAAGTAGTAGTACTATAGTTACTAGACCACTTTTTGTAAACAATTAACTTTAAGGTACGTCGGGAGACAATTACAGTACGTCTATTCCACCTATCTAAGCCCAGTGCAACGTTGCTGTTGTTTACAATCATGAATATTTGTAATAATCTATTTTTGGTTCGTAAATGCTTATCTTTGATAAAGTTTTATAAACTTGAATGTGATAATTATTCTCAGTGCTAAACTTTTCGAAAACAGGCATTCGATAGTTTTGATACTATCTAAGACCGTGCTTATTAGTTATTGCCTTATTGGTTATGTTTAACAGCTGTTGTTCTTGTAAGTTTGCAATAAAGTGCTAAAAACGTGTGTCTAAGATTTTGTAATTTTATTTTTTTATAATTAATACCTTCTACATCCAAGAATATAACAATAATAGCTGTTGGCGTTTCACGATGATGTTATATTTTTAAACGAAGAGGTCAATAGTAAACTTGAGAAAAAGCCAACGATTCTGGACATGATAATATTACAAATAAAAAAATTGATAATAAATTTGATAAACTTTTTTGTTCATTTTTATTATATAATATAAATATATAATATATTAATTGTATTGATATGTTATGAGAAATAAAATTTAGATGCAGGGGGTGTGTGCAAAGCTCCCCACAAATCGGTTTTGAATATTTATTTTTATATCCCCCCTCCCACCCACGAAACATTCTTAATTATTCCACTAGGTATCTACTCAAGTAATAAACAAACAATAAGAATAGCTTTTGCCTCACACAAACAATTTTAATATTAATTATATAAATTTATAACTAATACCGATTCGAAAATATCGTATACATGCAGTTCTAGTAGACCCTAGATTTTAATGTATTATATATTCACTACCTATATCTATTTTTTTTAATTCAATTAAGCATTGATGTAAATAGTATATTATTATTTAACATAATTTATGATGATATTATTGTTCTCAACCAACAAATGCAAAAAAGTATAATATTTTGTAATGTATAATTAGGTAGTCGTACGATGCTCATACCAAAACAATAATTTAGAATAATTAATTTATAATTAATTACTATATAATATGTTCAATGTTTTAATGTACACAGAGTGTTAAAAAGTTGGAAGTCCTACTAATATAACACGTTACACAAAACAAATAAAAAGAGTTATGATGAATTGTTACCTATTACCTGTCTAATGTACATAGTACTATTTAGTGCCTATTACTACTGCCTATATTAAACTACCATATAATTGAATACAATCAAATATTTAATTAAACAATAACAAATTTGAATGCCGATTTATGCTATCATTTTATGTTTTGACGGTTTTGGTAATATTTACGACTACGATTTTTGTACAGAGTATAATACGACAGGCACCACATTTAAATATACTTGTAAACAATGGTTTTTATAATAATTGAACAGCAATTTAAGCTTCGGTACGAGTACAATATTGTGGTTAGGCATAATCAAATAAATTACTAATATCAATAACTAGCACTGGTGTTCTACAGTTAATTGAAAATATTATATTTTTGCTATCAGGAACGTATTTAAGGGAGGGGCACATGGGGCTCGTGCCTTCCCCATTCGCCGTATATTTTATACTTATTTTTATTATATGAGAAATTTTACAACTCTACGCCCCATGTACGCAAATTTGAACTTTTTGTTTATGGGACCCCCCCCCCCCCTTAAGACATTTCTAAATACGCCCCTGGTTGCCATGCTAATATTGTAAATATAATAAAATATGTGTTGTCACCAACGAAATGGTTAATTAAAATAAAATTGTACCGCACTAAATTCTTTCTACCACCCAATTGGTCTGATTTAATTTACTAAAATTCTTGAAAATGTATTGCAAAATTAATTATATGTCATATTATAATATGTTTTATATGTCTAAGTTTTAAAAATACAAATTACAATCCACAATGTATCATAAGTAGTTATACTAAAACTAGTAGGTAGCGTATCCAGGATATATTTTACGAAAGTGTTTTAAAATTTAATAGACAATATGGTAGGCGGGGGCTCCACTTAACCACACAATCCATGTATTATATTAACAAATACCGCATGTATTGATGTAAATTATTATGTTAAGAGTTAAGAAAATATGTGTATTGTGTAAGATCTACAAATTGTATACAACTTTTATACTATAACTAAAATAATAACTTTTATATTCTAAATTAGTCTAAATAAATAATACACTATATAACACTAAACCAACAACTACAATCTATAGGTAATATTAAAAAAACATGAAATTGAATAGAATGAATATAATGATATACATTATACATATTAATATATAATTATGATTACTATTTGAGTTATAAGCGACGGCATTTGAGAGCAAATTCATCAAAACCTCTGCTGTAGATATAGCCGATATAGGTATATCTTTATGGATATTCGTTAATTCTTAGCAATTCAACCTATTTTCTTCAACGGTACTTCTTAAATAGCTTTTAAGTTTACGAAGAGTTAAAAAGGAGCGTTCACTCATAGGTGCAGTTGTCAATTTGCCTATGAGTTGTAGGAAAAATCAGCGTATAATGTAAGTACCTATTTTAGTAAAGTGATTTTCAAATTTTAAATATTATACATATTAAATTATTATAATACCTGCAGTTATCCAGTTATAAAATGTTATTTTTTTGGAAGTCGATTACCTATATTTTCTTACACCAAACATATACAATATACATATTTCCAATGTACTTGTTACACGATTCAGTATATGTACATTGCACAGCATAGTATAATAATATACTATTTATATGCGTTATAAATATAATATTATAATAAGTATTAGGTTCTTACTTCTTAGCTTCTTTCGATTCAATTCCACTGATAATTATTTTATAAATCATCGGCTTTCTATTCATTATACTGGAATATTTGAAGTATAATATTAGTTTGTACTTGAAAATGAAAAACCAAGATAATGTATTAATTCAATTTTCTATCGTCCTATACAATTGTAGTTCATAAAATCTTTTATATTTTCTATATTTCATAGAAACTGTAATAATAATAAATTATTGTTCCCAAAAAACATATAACTAAATAATAACATATAAATTATTTTATTAAAATTCATTTAATCTCAGAATCTATTGAAAAGTAATACTATTATTTATTTTTAAATTATATTTATGTATTATTGTGTAATTCGTTTTAAGTATACGTGTACATAAGTATAGTTTAGGTAGATAATGTGTAAAAATTAATTTATTTTCATATTATTAAAAAAAGCTATTGGGAATAAAATTAATAAAAAATAAATATATTTACATTTATAGGAGAGTTATAATTGTGAACTGTGATAGAGGAGCAGTAGAGGAAATTTAATGCGTTGTTCACGCAAATCATTAGAATAGATCCTGGGAAAAATATTAGAACTACAATTATGAATGATTATTTCTTGTATTATTATAACCATAAAATCTAATAAATGTAAAAAGAAAATATTTTTTTATAGTCATCTTATAGGTTTAAATTTAGACAAAATTAATTATTTAAATATAAAATTCTGTATTTTAACGTCGGATGATGAAGTTAATTATTACCTATGTTATGATTTAAAAACACTAGGTATTCGTGAAAATTTTCCATATATTATATTATTATGAATATGAATTTTACTATACGCAATGACAATTTTGATATTATTATCTAGCCAAGAGAAAGATATTATTAATTTTGAGTTATAGAATTTAATAAATATTGTAATATATTTTATAATAATTACATTTTAATAAATACAATAATTTCGAAAAAAAATTTATCATCCTACTATAATACTAAGAGTAATATAAATTACTTTAATTACTAAACCAAAAGAAACATATCATAAGTAGGTATACTTAGTTTTATAAGCTGGCAGACCGTATATCGATTAAGAACCGTTTTTAATATACAACTAGACTCTAGAGTATTGTAAAACATTTTTTCCAAAATGAAGGATGTCGGATAAACAATAACTTGATCAGAAATATAATTTCCGTACTTTACAGCTTGAAGCCAATTGGTTATGAAGAAATGAATTCGTGAAGAAAATGAATAATACAAAACAAACCATATGTTTTTAATTTAGTTATTAAAAGAGAATTATTAACTCTATTGAATGTTTTTTAGTCTATGTAAATATAACATTAAATTGAGTTTTGTAATCGAAAGAATTCAGAATTATTTGTTTTAATATACTTACTTTTTTGTTGATAAAAACCATGTTCTTCACTTGAAAAAATTTGTTTACATAATGGGAAAATTTGATTGTTAACTAATTTAGAGAATAATTGAATATATTTTAAAAATAGGTCAATAATTAGAAGCAAATGATTTCTTTTCTTTTTGAAAATCGATGTAATGAATGAAAATTTCTATTTACCAGGAAAAATATTTGTCGTTAATTTATATTTTATTAAACAAATACGTTATAATTATAAATTATAATGGATGATGAAATAAATTATAAATGGACATTCATTTAAAAATCTTGCAGAGGTGTCATCAAAATCGGGTGATTGATTTTGATATTGACCAAATTTCATTAAAAACATTTATTTTAGTAATATTTACAGAGTTAAGACAAAATAAAGAGTTATCTAATTTACTGAAATTTTTAACATTATAATTAACTAATACATTGGGTTTATAAACGTAAGAAAAGTATGATTTAAATAAATTAACCATATCTGCAGAACCAAAGGAAGCCTATCGCTTTATCAAGATATAAGATATAGGTACATAGTTGTAGGTTAGGACATTAGGTAGGTATTGTAATGATGGTTTTAGTAAATTATAAAATTTCCAAAAATATTTTGAACTGATTAACCGAGTTTTGGATGTTATAAATATATAATTTATAATCACGATATGTCGATATCTAATATTTCTACTTCTAGTTCGAAGATTGTATGAAGTACCTAATCGTTTTATTTATATTTGTATATTATATTATATTTACTTATTTGTGTTATCTATTCATATAGTAATATATTCATATCTATTAATTGTATCTATCATATTTAAATACAAAGGTTGTTTGACATGAATAATAAAAAAAACCTGTATTAGTGTACTAACCATATTTATTATTAGGAAACCCATACAAAAATTCAATCGATATTTTATAACGTACGTTTCGCCGGCCCCCCCCATATAGAAATCTAAGATTTTTTTTACCTTATTTTACCTTATTTTTGTACCTTATTTTATAATATATACAATTTCCAATGACATTGCAAGTTAGATAGGTGCCGCAACTATAGGTACAAGTTAGTATTTTATAATTCGGCGCACATTTCGCTTGCAAATATTATAACTTTGTGAGGTTACAAAAAAAAATGTATAAGATTAATATAGGTAAGGTTGTCCACCGACCACCGTACAAAAAATAACAATTACAAATCATAAATAACACTTGAACCATTTCAGTTTAACTTAAATTATCATTTTCTATACATAATGCAATTTTAAAAATATTTAAACTTATTTTGAAGTATTTATGGGCCATTGAAATTATCGAATTTTATTTTTATAATAACTGTTGATAGAATATTTAGCTATAGGCTAAGTAAAAACGCTTGAAAATGTAATACAAGATCCCGCACAAGTTATTTAAATAATTAATTAAATAAATAAAAAATACATAACGTTTAATATTTTTTAAGAATTGTAAGATTAATTTATTATAGAAAAATTCGTTAAAACCATAACATTTTTTAAAAACATTTTCAGTGTAAATATAAAATAGATTAACTATATTAATGTTTGAAAATATAGTATTAGTTCTTATTCTTACGGTAATCTAAAAATTTAAAAAAAATATATATACCTAGGTACCTAATTTGTTTGATAAGCATTTAAAGTTAACATATTGAAATTATATACTAGGCGTAGGTTATTAGATATTTAACAATAATTAACATTATTAGTTATTTTGTTGTAATTTAAAAGCAGTGCCGTATCCAGGGGGGGGACTTTTGGGCTTAAGCCCACCCCGAAAACAAATCCTGGGTAGGTACGGCACTGTTTAAGTGTTGCTGAAGACTTAAAACCTTTATGTATAATATTATTAATATTGTTATATTATATTATTTTATCATATAGGTGCAATAGCACTGAAATTTTTAGATTAATTTTAAGCCACAGTCTATTTATATCACAACCCAATTCACATCGTTCTAAAATAAGTATTGACTCAAAACAATAAATCTATTTTATTATGGTAGGTATAAATATATAGATAATATAATATACCTATTATAATATATATATATATAAGCATAATTAATAATAAAATAAACGTGACATTTTCTTCAAAAACGAATTCAACATCTGTACCTATTACTTATACCAGTTATACCTATTAGTAAAATAACCAATTTATAATACTTATATAATATACCTAGAATAAAATACTCAGTTAAAGTAGCTGTTTCTGCTCCAGATAGTTTTTTCGTCTGATTTATCACTGAATTAAAATTTAATACATCCATTACCTACATTAGAGTGACAGTTAACTTATCAATGACTATAGGTAAGTATACTCAACACCATAGACATATAATATTATATGTCTATGCTCAACACCAACAAAACAGCAAAACGAGTTCTCAAGTTTTTTTGCTCTCTAAACAGAATACAAATACCATCACAGTAATTGTATACAAAAATTATTTATTTATTTTAATTAGCAATGTTTTGTGACATGTTAATTTTTATTATTAAGTACGGCTCTAAGATGACCAATAATTCCTCAAAAAATAAAATTCTTGGTATCTAATAGGTCACCATTTAAAATGTAGGAAAATCACACGGTCTGGTAGGTCATATACTGAACAAACAAACATACATCCTATCCTATTATATATTACTTACATTGGACATCAATTTAATACATTAAATAAATTTACTTTAATTTTTTTTGCATAATAATTAGATAATTGGTATCTTTATTTTAAATTGTCTGTTATCAATTAGGCTCAATATTAATGATATTTATATTTAGTGAATACCATAAACTAAGAAGATATCTTCTTAGTTCATGGTGAATACTATTGTATAAAAATATTTTTCTTTGAAATAGTAATGAAAAAAAAAAGTGAGCTGCTGTATATGCTGCATCTGCATCCGTGTACTAATTATTAACTATTACAATTATAAAATTAGGAATGAGGATAAAAGATACAGTGCGATAAATTAAAAAATGACTTGCAATAATTTTAATTGTTACAGTATGAAAAAAAAATACATTAGACTTTTTTTATAGACTTACAACACACAATTTTGACATATTCACATACAAACTATACAATAACAGTGATTTCAACCAAAAAAAGTTGGCAAAGTAACACTAAATGCATATTTCAAACACTTATTTTATAAAATCATAAACTAAAAATAAAAATGTATTGCACATACATAATATTTAAAAAAAAAACGTGCTTACACTTAAATGCAAAATGCCATACGCTCAAAAGATACATACTAGTAAGTAACCGTTCAGAAAACTAATTTTTATTTATATTATAAACAATTTGTCATAATCACAAACATTAGAACACATTTTACAATTTATCATCAAAATTTGGCTACAACAAAGTTTCTAATTATAATATTAATATTATAACACCTTTAATAATTTTTTTAAATTTAATTTCAAGCAGATCAATGTTATACAAGAATAATTGGCAACAATTTTTATGGACGAATACAAATTTGTTGACATAATTATTTTCACATATTTAAATTATATTTTAGTAGTATAATAACTATTGCAATATACTACCGTTTTAAGATAATATAATAATCTGTAAGCGTAGTAATGAATATTTAAATAAACAAATAATTATAAGGACAAAAGAATATTTTAATGAATCATGGTGATTGGTATTATTACTTTTTTTTCAATATTTAATTAGATCATGCATATATGATGCATTTTATATAGTTCAATGTACATTTTTTAATAAAATCTTGAACAGTATATAATAATTAATTAAATTTATCCATTCTTATTATTATCAATCAGTTATTTTTCATCATTGTACTAATTTAAAAATTATAGAAAAAAATTAAAAATGTTTAATACATTTTGTAACTTACAATAGTGTATTGATATTATAGAACAATGATCATTAAGAATAAAATCCACAGCCATTTTTGATCATTAATCCAATATTTATAGATCAAGTGAAAAAAGTTTGTTGGTATGATTACAACATATAATTTAAATAATAATTGATATATAACTTAAGTTTGTTTTCTATAAGCTAATTAAAAAAATATATATAACAATACAAATTATATTTAATTGTAATCAATCAATAATAATGATTAGATTACAACTGTGATTTTTAGAAGTTTAATATGATAAAAATTCAAGACTAAAAATCGGATTGAATGTGGGGATAAACATTATTGAGCAGCTATCTTAGTATCAAAAAAAATTTGTTTATTCATAATAGAATTTTTTTGATTAACAACATATTATAATGCAAGCCAATAACAGTCATCAGTATCAATGTTATGATTCTTAGATGTAATAATATTATCATTAAATTAATTGTATAAAAGAAAATATAACAAATGCATTAATTAAAGTTAAATTGTTGAATGATTTCAAGACAACAATTTAATTGCATACAACTAATTAATATTATTACTGTTAGGAACAGAATATTTATTGAGGGGAAAAAAGAATATAAAGCAAAAGATTATAAGGGAAGAAACAAACAGTCAATTAGGATAAAATGGTAACACAAAAAATAAAGATGTTTCTTTATCTCTTTGGAATGTTTAGGAGAAGAGGATTTTGGGTGAGGGGAAGCGATAACCGCATAAGCTTGATGGACAATAATTAATTAAGACTGCAAAACAATTGGAACTGGTCCAATAGAATGCTCCAATGTGAACGGTGTAACCTGATAAATAAAACAACGATTGCACACACGCACTGGCTTCAAATGCCCAAATCTGGGCAGAGGAACAGAGTTGGAACTGCACCGAGAACAGAATACCTGTAATTAAAAATCAGAGAAATAAGATAAGTTTTCAAAGTTAGTATTTAGAAGAAGCAATGTAAATACTTTGCCACAATTTCGACAATGGTGACGTCTTCGGACTACAGTGAATATAGCTTTGCAGGACATGCATACAGGTGCCTCGTTGTCAGGTACCCAAGGTGGTGGTGTTTCTGTTGACGTGGATAAAACATCATTAATCATGGTTTCACCTCTCCACACAAGCGCTTCTTCACCATTTTCGATATCGATCACTGTAGCTGGGTTGTTTATTACAGGAATTACTTCTAAAATTATTAATAATATGATTAAAAAATAAATGTATATATTTCAATGGCACATTTTTAAACAAACCAGAATTCTGTTGACTATCATTGCCACAATTAGAATTAGACATGAGAAACACTGCTTTAAGTATATTACGTAAGTCTCCGGCAAAGTTTGTTTGCAGTTGGTCGGCCACTCCCGATATACAAACAAACAGCCGATGCAACAAATCTTCATCAGATCTGAAAAAAAACAAACTATATTATATGCAATAATTAAACAAGCAATTATTTCTCACCTAAACTTAGCACGAGCTTTTTGACGACGTAACGAATAATTACAGGAACTGTCTGTTGATGTGCTGTCAGTTATGCTTTCGTCGCTCTCATCTGCTGATGAAGTCGTACAACTAGAACAGCTTGAACACATCTCATGTTTCTTGATCCTAAAGAATGTTATAATATAATTATCACGACTATGTCTTTGGGATGAATTGCAATAACATTTATATTTAATAGTTTTTTTTTTTTATTATTACTATAAATTATTCCTGACAGAGTCATCCAACTTATTGATAATTTATATAACATTTTGAATGTTTTACAATTGATAAAGCATAATTATTTATATTTAATAGTAAAATTACATAGTCTAAAATTGTATATAATATTATCTACCAAGTAAAAACTTTATTATATTAAAAAAAAAATAATAATAAAATATTTATTTATTAAACATTAGGGCCACACATTTTAGATAAATGTATAATATATCATAAGAAGCAATAAAACATACAGGTAAAAAATTACAGTAACACCTCGGAATCGCTTGGGACCATGCAATTTTTTTGTGTTAACAGGGTTCCGTTTTGATGAGGTTCAAAAAAATGAAATTTGAAAAAAGCAGCAAAGAAATTTTCCATTTTACTGAAGTTCCGTCTTATCGAGGTTTTATTGTATATGTTTTTATAATTTAGTCATCATTTATTTATCATTAATATAAATATTTGAGATAAAGATATTTTGCAATGTACCTATTTTTAAAAAGAAAAACATATAATACAAATAAAGCTGTCACTACACACCAAAAAGAAATAATAAAAAAATAATAAATTAAATATTTTACATATATGTTATTACTTTCACATCAGTAAAAACATATTTATAATAACAATTAGTATGATAAATTAACTGCCAAAATAATAAATAGTGTTTTTTTAATTACTAAGCTTTTAATGCTATCAGCTTTGTATAATATTCAAGAGGCAGAAATTGCAAACTATGCAGTGTTAACAATACACTATACATATCACAAGATATACAATTGTTGGCTGTTAAGAAATATGAATTTGAACGATATACATAGTGATTTTAGATTCTGAACAAAGTGATGAATGTATTGATTTTACTATGATGTGTGTTTTTTTTTTTTTGTGTCTGACGACAACATTTGGAGCAGTAATAATGCTCCGATTTTTGACTTCAGCCCCTCTTTGAATAGGAAAATTCATCTAGTTGGTACTTTGGGGGGGGGGGGGGGTCAAAATTAAAATTTTCAAATAGTTTTCAAAAAAATCGAGAAAAACAAAAAAAAATGACAGAAAAATGGCAATTTTACGAAAAACCACTTTTCATCAAAATCGATTTTTTGATTATTAATAAACAGATACTATAAAGTAACCATAGTAACATATAAAAACTATACTATTTGTTTCAAAATAGAATATATGACAATATTTAAATATAATATATCCTAAACTAACAAATCATCTTCGTTCAGAATCGTTTTTCGTATACAATGATACCTATCATTGCATTCAAATTTAACCTACCATAGTCTGAGGTCCACCCCGCCCCCTAATATATAGCAGAGCGATACCCACTTACCCGCTTTTTTAACTTTGTATACACTATTTTTATAAATTTTGATTTTTTGGTACTTTATAATACATGAACATAGGCGTCAATTTTACTAGTTATTATTGAGCAGATGATTTTTTTTTAAATTTAAATGAATCAAAATCAAGATTCAAACAAGTATCCAGTTATTTATTATATTTAAAGTATTAAGAAGATATTATACCTGGGTGTATTGTCTCTATCTTATTAATACATGACATAGCAAATTAATTTAACATTCCATGAATTATAATTTAAAAATACAATTAGGGTAATCAGTAAAATTAATCACTTCATAGATATTAGAGTATTAGACAGTCACAAGATTTTGTATGACCTCTGCATATATTATAGTATATGATATGAAGTAACAAAATTAGATGAGATATAAAATTGATTGACTATGGAATTGCTTTTGTTCTAATCAATATTAGTATACTGTACACGAGTACATATTCGATATTTTTAATATAACTCATAATAATCATAATATATTATATAAATTAAATTTTATTAATTAAAAAAAAAGTTAAATAATAGTTATAACACCAGTCAGTTTTTTCTGTCAAACAAAAAAATTAGAAAACTTACGTTGGTTTTATGCCACCACATCTGGCTACATTACAACAGTCTGTGGTTTGCAATCGGCAAATCACCACTTCCGCCGATCGTTTTCCATCAGCGCTAGTCGCCTTACGCAATTCCCGCCAGCTCTTTGTGTACTTAGTCGAGACAGCAGTTACCACAGTGACTTTATCGTGGGCTTTTGTCTCACCGCTACTACTGCTGCTGCTGCAACTTTCATTACCTCCACAACGGTTGGAAGCAGCGGCAGTGATATTTGTCTTTTTTCTCCTGTGATGATGATGACAACAACGAACACGACCACCACTACCTCTTCCACCAGACGGCGACTGACACCTAATAGAGGACGACCGGTCTCTTTTATTGTCTACTGTAGTCGACTTCCATCGGTTCCAGTTGTTGCAGCAACACACTCGATACGAACTAGACGGCGGACATTCCGTTTGTGTTGAACTACTTGACACATTTGGGACGGCATGGTGCTGTTTTGTAGGATTAAGTTGCGGTGACGGCACATTTTCGTTTCCGTTGTCGTCTTGGACCACCACCACAACTACAGCCGCACCGCTACCATTGTTCCGACCGATCTCGCGTTCCGCGTTCGTAGACTTAACCAAGATTTCAGTCAGAGCTTCCGTAGCTGTGGCCAACGACTCAGTGAAGTCTACGTCCGGCATCGAACCAGACGACGACTCCAGACCACCGCAATCGTATTGTTGCAGTTGCTGCCGGTTGCCTGTCTGATTTTTCGATTCGTTATCCGACTGTAGATTGACGACATTGTTCGTCGATATGATCGTTGACCCGAATGATCCACGTTTGGTCGACGGGTTGCAGTGATTGCTGTTGTTGTTGATTAAGTCTTGCGGAGATGACGGTGGAGTAGGCGGAAATCCTTTCGTACCACAGTGTTCTATAGTCGTTACGGGAGTGGCGGTAGTGGGAGTAGTGGTAACGTTGTTGTCCCTTACCAGTTCCGCAGTACTAGACGAAAGACACTCGGAATCCTCGTCGCTGGTTTCCTGACACCTGTAAAAACGAAAAAAGATATACAAAATATTATCACATACCAAATTATATTATTCAAGAGTAGCCATGACATAATATACTCACGATAACTGTTGGTTCTTGATCGACAACTTCTCGTCGAACTTAACCTCATCGGAGGAACACAACATCCTCTCCAACGTTAACAACTCTTTATCAGAGAGGGTGAGAAGGAGCTCTCTGATTTTCATTAATAATGACTACACAACAAGTAATACATTAGTTTTGTCACTTCTATACAAGCATTATATTATTATATCGTAGGCGTTTATTATAAAGAGTCACTTTTTCTACGTTTCACGCAGTTAATTTGGTATTATACTATTATGTCATACAGTAAAAACTTTTCGTTTGCTGTATACCTAATATTGTGATATTGTATTAAACACCTGCGATATACAAGTATACAGAATACACATGACATAAACACAAAATAAATACTCACTCGAAATGGACGGAACATATCGGACATATCAGTGGCATTTTGGTCGAGGGATAGCGGCGACATGTAGGGATAAAATAACAGGCCAGACACAATAGCCAAACGTGGAATGGTAAACATAAGGGCAGGGTCGTAGTCGTCAACCATCTCTTGAGTCAGGAGACCTTTGACGAGTGCTCTAAAAGACACAAATATTGTGATCAAAATTAAAATATAATACTATTGTTTTAATAGGTATATAGTAACTAAAAATATTATGGTAATTTTTAAGATGCGCACGCTAAATAAAAACAGTATAATTGTATAATTATTTTTTGAAAAATACTTTTTACTGTAATATGGTTTTATTTTTTTATTTTTATCGCATGACGCACTTACCTCTGTAGGGTCTCAGAGAACAAGACGACTACGAGCTGCTGGAGTTCATATTCATGGGCGGTCTTGACGGGAACCATCGCAGAAACATAACGCAACTCAAACTCAGCCAACAGATGATCAAACGTGCACAATGACGATATTAGGTTGCGCAGGCACGGCGGAGTTTGGTCACCGCAAAGACTCGCGTCCCTCAAGAGGCCTCGAACTCTTTCCAACGACTTGGTCAGTGCTCGGGCCAAAGGTCTCATAGCTCCACTCTCGGCTTCACGGTTCATTATGCTCGACCCCGCAGATAGACACTATACGTATACACAAAAACATTAATAATAATGTATATAAGTATACAATATATTGCTAACAGATACTTCTTTCGTATTATTATTATTTTTTATACCAATCTACTGTATAGGTATTTACATTACAAACTGCGCAATAAAATTCGCATTAATAATAAGTTTGCTATATTTTTTTTCCGAAACATTTTAAAATTATTTTATCTTCTTAAATTAGATTAGGTATATTATCGAATTTATATTTTTTAAATTATTACAATATTTTAATAATTCATAAAATTAAAATTAAATAATTTCGAAATCCCGATATGGCAATATTTCTATCTGTTACACAGATAGGTACATGTTAAAGCGTACAATCACCCGTGTATATTGCATTACTATTATTACATAGATGCATCATGCATATTATAATTGTTATAGTATTCTTGTACAAGTACAACATAATACTGCATTATATACCAAATTATTATATTGTAGTATTTGTATTTATTAGTAGTTGTGCTTTGTGCAACATTTTAGATTGTACACGACTACAACATTATAGATATTTTTTTCGGACCAAAAACAATAAACTAAATATTTTGGTAATTTCTGGGAGACGGTTTTTATTTTGTCCAAAATATACACTGAAAGTCACGCATGAAAATAATTATGGTAGCATATAATATAATAATTACCTCAGCACCAAACCACAGCTGTCCCGCCAGATTATCTTGAATTACGTCATCCGGAAATTTTACACGAAAATCACGGCTGGCCCGTTCACCGGGTATCAGTTCGTCCATAATTTTAATACAAATAGTCAAGACCTAAAAACAATACAAAAAAAAATCAAAACGCTCTTTATCATATATGATGTAATTATATAACTATAATATAGGATCAGAATTTTGATGCAAATGCATTTTATTCTTTATGAGTAAAAAACATTGCTTTGTAAGAGAAAAATATCTATTAGGTGTTCGTAGTGAGTTGGCTGGATGGAAAAGGACATTTTTACTCACTTTGTCCTGACATTGTCGCAAATGGTTCACAAGGGCAGTACACCGCTGAGGGTCTTTTTTACCATCGAAACTATCGAGTTCCGCTGCAACGGCATTCAATTCGTCATCAGCGTAAAAGAATTGCGCCAATAGTGAACGGTCTCCCTTCTGAAAACAAAATTTAACGTGAAATATAAAAATAATTTCATTTCTACACAATTAAAGTCGTGCGAGATTTTAAATTTGTATACATTTAAAAATAAAATAGGTATGTCGTAGTTGTAGGTGCTAAACAAAAAAAGAACGCACTAACTAATCAGTAATCTTGAAACGACAACAACATTGCGTAATAATAACGTGGTGCGCGACGAGTTTACGTAATATTTTCTCCGCGTATAATTTAATTATTAATTTTAATACGTACCATTATTATTTCAATGGTAGACGAGTTAAACATAATTTTAATACCCCACTTTTGAATTTAATTAAGTAACAAAGAAAAATATATATCTTTTATTTTTCATCTTCACGGATTACAATGATAATCATTGTTATAATAATTAGGGCTAGGGACTTCTAGGAGTTTGCATATTTTTAAATAATCATTAAAAACACAGCTAAATATATAAATTTATTTCATTGTAATACGAGTGTATATTTAAAATGTATAAGTGCATATTTAGCATAATTAACAATTATTTAGGTAAAGGTGTATTTTATAATTTTATAAAGGAAAACTTAATTTTAAATAGATTTTCTGGATCTGAGATATTAGTACGATTGTTTTATGTATAAAAGATAAATATTTTGAAATTAGTCTTTGTGTTTTTCTTGCCAATCACTTGCATTGTTACTTTTAGTACACCACAAACGTGATTCAAAGAAAATAAATCGAAAAATAAAAATAATAATAAACCAGTTATAATTTTGCAAATTTTGCAAAATTGCAAATATATATTATCTAAATATTAAAATAAAAAGATTCAATTCAATTCTATGATTTATTTTTTTTATTTTTTTTATGCATATTTTTTTAGGCCATTAGGGCATGAAGTCCCTAAAGCCTTAGTTAGAATAAATGATACGCCATAAATCCATACATTTAAATGTATTTTTTTAGTTTTGTTGTGTTATTATTATATTATTTTTTATCAAACCACTTGTATTATATTTACTTGCCTACGGCAATAATGGTGTCGATATAACACATTTAAACATTGATATTATATATCAACATAATAAGATGTAAGAGCGTAGAATAATAAAATATGAGAGAAGTAAACGGAACGAATGATTTTTTTCCTTTCTATTTAAAACAAAATATGTACACATGCAAGCAGGGGTGGCGCTACATAGAGGCAAAGGTGGGTAAATGCCTCCCAAAATTTGATTTTGTCCCTCTATTGCTCCTCCTATAATTTAATGTCAAAAATATATAAATAAATAAATTGTAAACCATTATTATGTATTAATATATGAAATAGTATTAATTAATTTAAAGAGTTTTTAGACTTAAGTTAAGTATATTATTTTAAGTTTGACTGTTATAATTAAATTAAATATGTTTTTTTTTACACATTTAGAAATAAAAATACTCAATAAAGTTAATACTAACTACACACTTTCTAAAATCTCATACACTAAAAAATAAAAAGTTATGTATTGTTACATACAAATAAAAGAAAACAGAAGGAATTTGAAATTTGACTGTAGTACTTTGGTAATAATAATATATATGGTAGGTATATTTTTTGATTATTTATTTAGAAACATAACATACCTATATTATACCCAAAACATTTTTAGCAATACTTTCCTGAAAATATGGTATAAACAAATGGGTGATCGAGTAGTCAAATAAAATATATCTGGCGCCGCCACTGCATGCGAGTAGTGTAATCAACTTCTAAAGGTCATACAAATACTATATTATTATAATTAATGTTCAACGCGGATTTGCGTAAAGTATACTACATATCGTATACCAAGGTAATACGCAGTGCTTTCTCTAAGATCGAAAAAAGTTTATACATTTCATACGTAAACAGTAGTATATACGATATACACCTCCTACTAAGCGTAGACATGTCGTCAATGGATTTCTAAACAAATATCGTTATAGCGGAATCAAAGGTATGAGTAGTACCATAGGGCATAGGGTATACGTGATATTAAAAACGGTTTCAATAATACTACGGACCGTTACCAAGCAAAAAATCTGTGCGACGCGCGACGGGCGCCATGATAAAACATAAAACGATCGCCACTTTGTAGGCGGGCGATAGGTGTGTATAAAAATATACCTTTTACATAACGTCTGGACGTTTTCTCCGAAATGTTATTACAAGTACGCGCCTCGTTAAAAACCGCAAAGAAAGTACTAGTACACCAACGGAGTAATATAAAAAGGTGGAATAAAAAATCTGACCAATTTGTTTGCACTATTATAGTGATGGAGGTCCCGCGCTGAAACGCTCGTCGTATACATATTACAATATTATATAGGTACATATATATTTTATAATAACGCAATACTTTCACTAAGCACCTGTTATTATATTCACGGCCACTATATATATATATATATTTATATACAATATACTTAACGCGATATAATATACTCTCGACCGACACTCTCTAATAAAAAACCTAAATATTACCCTACGTGATCGTTGTCGTTTCCGTACACGACGACTATAATATTATAATATTATATCACCGGAAAAAATAAATTTCAACAACATAATGTAAAATGTGTAGATACAGCGTCCATTTAAACAGCTACGCTAATTTTCAGTCATTGTGCGTTTCTACAGAAGATAAAAATTATTTTCTTACCTATATAACATTACATTTATGCAATTTATAAAGTATTTTTATTTTCATCAACAAAAAGCAGAATACTTGTACAGACATATTGATACCGGTAATATACTAATATAAATATCCAATTTAAGTATTTAAACTTTTAATGATCAGAGTAAAATGGCAAGAGCTATTTCTACTATTTCTTAAGAGTTAAAATCCATTATAGGCTCTCTGCTAAACTTTAAATATTTATTGATAAAAAAAATGAACTATGTACGATGTACCTATTAAATCTCTAATATAAAAAAAATCTATACTTTACATGTAGTGTAAAGTATTTTGTATGCATATTATGACTTTTAAAGAAAGATTATTAAGAAAACCTTTTACCTTTTTAAATTATTAAAAATATAAAAACTAATTTGGAAAGTTAGTGTTCGCCATTAAACATAACACTGTTTGTGGGTATATAATATATATACATACATATTGAATACCGATTTACTAGATTATTTTGTTTGTTTTTTATAGTAAATTCAAGCGACAAAAATTATTAAAACATGCGATAACAACACTATGATAATACTTGCAGTAATATAATATACAACACGCCATGCGCCTACAAAATATTATTTTTTAGTATATAGTACTAATGTACTATATACCTAAACCTAACGAACCTAATTATACAATATCACAAACCACAAATGTAGGCTAAGGCCACACAAAGCAGTACTATTGGTACGTTTTGTCGCGGGACACACTTTCTTGATTCCTATACCCATTACCTATTATTATATTATATATATGTACCTATGTAATCTGAAATTTTCCGGAAAATCGAAGAAGGTTGCGGCCAACAAACGTGGCGTATCTAACACGAATACAATTTATTTTATCGCATACAAGTGTTAATTATTATATCATGTCGTTAGGCTATAGCTAAGTGAAATTTTCTCTTGAACATTTTTGTGAAATCAATAAGTGTAATATTATGCTGTAAACAGATTTATCCGATAACTATAATAAACGTCATAGTAGTTTAATCACTCAGAAATATAATAATTATAAATTTATAATATAATATGATGTTTTTGCACGATAATTGATAATAATTAAATTTATTTTGTTGTACATAACTTTATTTTAATGATGGTTTTTTTAAATTAATTGATATACAATCAATAGCCACGTGAACCCAATTATTACACATTATAAAATTATTATACATTATTAATGTACTATGATTACATAGTCAACGAAAACTGGTACCTACACTTATAAACAAACAAAATATCATAACCTGGAGGGTTTTTTTCTATTAGATCATGAAAAATAAATATTATTCCCATTAAAAACAATAATACTGTTTATAAACAACAATATTTAATAAAATCCATTACGTTAAGTTACATTAAAATATGGTACCTATACAATGAACATTTAATTAAAAATGTCCAACAATTATAGATTATAAAACATGATAGTATTAACGTATATTAATAATTGATAGTCTAGAATATTTCATTAAAACATTTAAATATATCTATCATATGGATTGAATAACTAATTTTCGTATTTAGAAATAATTCGAATACTTTAACCCTACAAAAATATTTGAACTATCCATCTGTATTTAAATTATAACATTATAAATTAAAATACATCGATTCAACAAAAAATTTTACAATTTAAAAAAAATATATGTCCTTGACGAAATGTTTTAGATTTATAGGTACCTAAGTTATTAAACAATATATTTAACTTGTTTAGTTGGTATATACGAGTATATACTTAGTGTCTTAGTACCTACACCACCTAGGCCATTCTAACAGTTGAATTAAATTTGATTCGATTATACAAGTTTATACTTCCTTGTGATGTCTTAGTATCAGATTGTTACACTTGGAAATAATAAAATCATAGAACAGTATTCATCATTATATATGAAAAAAAAAACTGCCGAAGTTAAAATTATATTTATCATCACATATTTATGAAATTTGGCTCCAAGATCATTGTTAATCAATATACTAGATTATAGCAATTGACCACACAAAATACACAAATAATATAACTTTAAATTCGCGTTTTAATTAAATTACAAATATTTTTTATGTATTTAACCAAATTCATTACACATACAGATTAGGCTACTGTCTGTGTAAACTGTACATTATGGAAAATTTGTAAAACATAAAGCACTCACTCTTACATATTATATTATTATGCTTATTGTATAGGTACTCTTAATCCAACAATAATAAGCGCTTAGTGAATCTAGACTAGCAGGAAGATAATATATTTCAATCAAGCAATGAAAACTAAAGTTGATCGCCAATAAATAGTATATTATTCAATATGCTGTATAAAGTTGCATTTAGTATGAACATAAATAACATCGAAGAAATTAAATTATACATTTCAGATAACCTATTGTCATGATCTCAAAGTTTACTCCTAGTCCCTGATACTAAAAAAACACAACATTATAAATCAAAGGCACCTACCACGATGTACGAACGTCGTACATGAATATTATTATTCTGAAGCAAACGTAGCAGAACTGCATTATTCATTATGTTTGATTTGCTTAATAACTGGACATCTATAACTACCAACTTATCATGTATAATTTATATTATTTTTACCCCATTTTTGCTTGTATCAAGTATTTATTATTTAAATAAATAATCTGTTCATTACACAAACGACCAATACGATAAAAGGTACATATTATGTATTATAAAAAAAAGCGGGTAAGTGGGTATCGCTCTGCTGTATATTAGGGGGTGGGGTGGACCTCAGACTATGGAGGGTTAAATTTGAATGCAATGATAGGTATCATTGTATACGAAAAACGATTCTGAACGAAGATGATTTGTCAGTTTAGGATATATTATGTTTAAATATTGTCAAATATTCTATTTTGAAACAAATAGTATAGTTTTTATATTATGTTACTATGGTTACTATGGCCAACATTCGCATTATGAGCGTATGAAATTTAATTTAAATTTTGACATATTTCGTATAAATTCGAACTTTAAACACTTATAAAAAAAAATTGTGACTAACGATTTCGGTTTTTTTATCACTTTAAGAACAACTTATAAGAAACCTTGTATTAAATTTTCAAGATTTTCTGGCCACCCAAAAAATTTTTATCGGCATTTGAAGAAAAAAAAACTTAGAAAAGTCGAAAATTTCAATTGTCTATTAGTAGCTTAAAAATGGTCAAAATATTTTGAAAAATTAACTGTAAAGAGATAACCATAATATAAACATTTGGTGAAAATTTCAAGTATTTACAATAATTCGTTTTTGAGTTACAGCAAAATCAAAAAATCGATTTTGTCAAAAAGTGGTTTTTCCGTAAAATTTCCATTTTTCTGTCATTTTTTTTTTGTTTTTCTCGATTTTTTTGAAAACTATTAGAAAATTTTAATTTTGACCCCCCTAAAGTACCAACTAGATTCAATTCCCTATTCAAAGAGGGGCTGAAGTCAAAAATCGGAGCATTATTACTGCTCCAAATGTTGTCGTCAGACACAAAAAAAAAAAAAAAAAAAAAAAAAAACACACACATCATAGTAAAAGCAATACATTCATCACTTCGTTCAGAATCTAAAAATACTGAAATTATGTGTTGATTTTTTTTTTACTTCTGTTTTAATTAATTATCGAACGGCTATTACAGGATTATCAACAACTTACTATACTACTATAGGAATACTATAGGGACCCAAGCAATAGTTATCGCGCAAACGCAGTTTTCGTTTGGAATACAACATAATACAGTATTCAATAATCGGTACACGTAGTGTTTCTTTGTGATCAAATCAGGGAAATGGTAGTAATATTAAGTAAACAAACTTAGAATGATAATATTTAGCAGTACCTAATACAAATAAACGTGTATAATACAGCAGACAGGTTTAACCTATAGAATATAAAATCATAAACTATAATATTATAATATTGAAATAACAAGTGTATTTTCACCTTTCCACAGTAACTATAATATGTTTGAAGGTAGATCTAATAGGTAGCTGCCATACCCATTTAAATAAATAAATGCGCATTTACTTTGAAGTATATTATTTTTTTAATAATAAAATGACTAATGCACAATATTATTATTTGCCAATGGTTTGTAATGTAACAAACAAAGCTTAAGATAATTGTTTTTCTTTTCATAGTTAGTACTTAGTAAAATATCCACATAGATAATCTTGTATTTGGTAAGTTAGAATTTTCCGATAAAACTTCTATAATAGGCACATATCACTAAAAAATGCATTATTTAACCTGCAAAGTATAAGTCTGATGATTATTTTTAAACTAGTAAAGTATATGTGAGGACAAAACAACTAAATTGCAAAGAATGAACAATTAAAAATGTTCACATTATAGGAGAAATTAAACAAACACCATTATACTAGGTATAGAACACACAGTAATTACGATTAGCTTGGTGTTGACCTCTTATATGGTATTTTCACAATTGTTTCTATACACTAACACTAATGTAATTATAGAACATGTAAATAGATAAATGAGAACATATGTTATAAAATAATAGTGAGTAGTAGGTACTGGGTACATATGTGTTCGATGACAAAAAGACGCATTAATAGGAAAAAATATAAAAAATGTATACTATATTATATACATACCTAACACACGTAAATGTACTTACTAATATTTTTGTCAATGTATCAGAGCAATAACAATATGATATGACGTATAGATAGGTATTGGCTATTTTATTTTAACTAATAGACTTAATCTATTATAACTATTACATTTTGAATTATAATATGTGTATCCCCCATGAACAGCTATCGTGTTTCGGCCCGCATAATTTGCATCCGTTTTCAGCTACATAACAAAATTTTTTTTTTCATCGCGACTACAATTAATAGGTACCAATTCTATGGAACAAAGATGATAGTAGCAGTAATTATTAAAATAATAACCATTCTATGTGAACTTGAATATTACCACAGTATATAGTTATAATGTAAATTGGAAGTTGGTTTTGAATACCTACTAAACTAAATAATAAAAACTAAAAATTGGTACCTATTCATTATATATGTCTTATTTGATTTTACAAATATCTGTATAATTATAAGGAACATCATCACTCTGCGTAATATCATTAATCAGATTTATTAAAAAAACCACATATTAAAATATGAAATAATAACGCACTTATTAAACAAATAAAGAATGCTTAAGAAATACAATAATTAAATTGTTTCAATTTAAGGATAATAATATAGGTGCTAAATTGTACCTATTGATAAAAACAAATAACATAACGTATCCCAAACATGGGCAATTAGTATCGTACAAAGCACTTATGAATTTAAATAAAGGTAACAAATGAAATGTTATCTATATTGTTTGTTTGTTTACATGTGCAACTTGTACACATTCTATGTAAGTGACATTTCTCTCTATACTATTTCACATAATAATTTGAATATATTTATAATACTTAGGTATCTACATAATATAATATACGATAATATATATACATATACCTATTTCAATACCTAGTCCGAGAATAATAATAATAAAAAAGTAAACAAATGGGTATCATTCTGCTGTACTTTAGAGTGTTGAGTGAGTCACTGTTATGAATAAAATGTATTAAATTTGAACTAGATGATATGATCGTACAATATCGTACACGAAACACGATTCTGAACAGAGAAGATCTGTCAGCCTACCTATATTACTAAGTATATTTTGTGATATATTTTTTTGATATACCTATAGCTATTAGTTATTTTTTTTTTACTTTTAATGCCTATTACGGCGGTACCTAGATTGTTTGTAGATAGTTTTTTTCTCAAAATATTTCGTTTAATAAATTATTATAATTATAATAATATATACTACCTATATTTTATAATATATAATAACAGCTTTCTTTAAATACCATAAAACAATAAATATAGATTGTTCATATAGTAAAAATAGATAATATCTTTAAAAAATCAATAATATCATTGCATACAGTAAAATGCATACTGTTATTTGTTTTTGAATTACAAAAAAATTCAAAAATCGTTTGAGAAGAAATAGTTATTATGCGATTGAATACATGTAGATTTTAAATTCAATAATAAAAAAAATAATTTGACTTTTCCCTAGAATTTGTTTTTTAAATAAGTCGTTTATCCTTAATTATTTATTTTTCCACCGACTATATAAAAAATTACAGAGAATTTTTATTTTTCGACTCTCTAAAATACAAACTAAATCCAATTTGCTATTTAAAACCACCCTCGACGTTGAAAATCAAAGCATATTTTATCGACTACCTAAGAATTTAAAATTATAAATAACATAATGTTTAGCCAAAAGTAATTTTAGCCCATAATCACAAGTCACAACAACGATATATTTTCTAACCTTAAAATCAGATTTACAATATTTACTTTATAAGATGTAAAATGTATAATTAAGGAAAGAAAGAATAATATTTTAAATTCTAAGATTTACTACAGTACATAACATAAAAGCATACCTTTTTTAAATGAAACAATCTAAGATTATAGGTGCGAATCCATAAATTTTATATTAGTTCGTGTAAACATAACAAATTAATTTTTTAAACTTTTGATGAGAAACCAATTGACCTTTCACCATTCTACAAAATAGCCTTTGTTTTTATACTCAAGTACTACTTAAAAGCTACTATGTTTTATATTTTAAAAAAAAATATGGGACGAAAGCTACAACAAAAACAAGCATTTAATTTTTTTTAGAGATAATAATAAATGGGGTTAACTCTGTTGGACCTTACCAAGAGAACATAGTCATATAATATGGTAGAGCAGCCTTCGGTTTAATTTTATACAACAATTAATTAAAATGTATTTATTTACTTCAGGTTCATAATATTTATTCCTAACGTGATTTTAATTTTAAAACTGCAATATAATGTTGGTGCCAGATTCGTATTTTGTTTAAATATTAATATACATAAAATTTACTTAAACTCGTAGAATTGGCTGAATAGCCTTCACAAATTGTCATATATCAATAGACACACATTATATATTATATTATAGAACTGTAGGTATTACATTCAACTTCGGGATGACCTTGGTACGGTAAGCATGTTTTATGTATAGGATATATACATATTGCATACCTATATGGATGAATCTATAACGTAATAACGTAATATAAAGAATCTGTTCACAAAGATAAGAAACATATGAAAATAAAATAATTAATCAACAAAATATTTGAACTTAGAAAAGTTCGATGTACTAAATTAAATTCATTAACATTTAAAATAATATTATACCTATCAAATCAATCAAATTCATTACAGAAAGTTATTATAAAAAGTAGGTAGATAAATAAATTAAATTAGTTTATATGTGAATAATACAATTGGTGTTATATAAGAATATAATAACATTAATATAACTATGAAAAGAATTTAAATGTGAAGTTCATTTTTTCTGAATGTCCGAAAACATTGCTTTCCAACCATAAAGTTCATTTCATACATCAAGGAATTAAAAAATGTAACTTCTATTTTGCATTTCTGATGTTTTTAAGTCATTTTTATAAGGGAACTCATAAAATTCGATAAAAATTAAGCAGCACCTGATTATACCCGTGCATATTTGTCACGTATAAGTTGATGGCACTAAAAAAAAAGATTAGTACCACCATGCGGTTAATTAATGTGCCTTGTACCCTATGCCCCGTGTCCCGGGATAAATATAATAATTATTATTATTTCCTTATTGCTTATAATGTTAATGTCATCTAGTAAAACATTCTTAAAATATGCTCTGGATTATACAGTGCTATTATAAAACACAAGGTCAAAGTACAACGAATGTATCTATCTAAATTATATAGTCATTTTTTGGAAATAATTTTCGAAGTAAAAAGAAAACAGGAGAACTAAATAAAGATGATGAAAATGATACGAATAAGGAATAAAAATGTATATAATTAAATACACTTTTTTCGATGTTAAAAATAATTTCTGTTATGAGTACATTAAATCGTATTTTTTAAAGACATTTTTCTTGTTTTTTAGAGCATTTAAATCAGTTACTTATAAATAACATACGGTACATGTTAATAATATGTATTATGTAGTATTGTTTATGAAATAATACAAATACTTCTAGCAGTTTTGTAATAATAAATAAATGGCATGTTTATTAAGCAGTATTAAGCAGGTAGATACTCTAATAAAAATATATTATTCAATTTAATTATCGAACAATAGGGAGAAATCGGATGTCATATTCACTGTTTAGATAGTAACGTTATTAATGATAGTTGATAAATAATAACAAATATTTTTTTGGTTTAAAAATCACGATATTTTGAGTAATTTATCTATAGGAACCATTAAAGTCATGGTCTAATTAATAAATATGTCGACATTAAAACAAAGTAAAATTATTTTTTTGATTCTTTTATAATTTTGTATTGTTACAACTTAAAATAAAGTCGTCGCACCTATCAACCTCTAACAACACGAAGAAACAAAAATACAAGGTAATTTCCTTGTGGAAAAAATTTTAACTAAAGGTTTTAATTGGATTTCAAATTCAAATACATTGGTTTGATCAAGGATGCTATTATTTCTGTTGTTTGTTGTCCTTGTATAATAGATAGGTACTTAATAAATATATATTAGATATACACTTAAAGAAGTCTAAATACAAATAATAATTCCCTAGAGACATAGTCATAAGGTAAAATGTAGGTACATGAGTATTTTATGTACCCATTAGTTTAATATTTCGGAAGTTTAAATTAGGCCTAACACTCAAGAGAATAAATTACAGGAAGCATGTAACACAATGAAAATTAAATATGAAATGAATAGGAACATACTTTGTATTAATAAAAACGATACAAAATTATGTTACAATTATTTATAATAACAACAATAAAATATTTTCTGCGCGATCTTGTAACTAATTATACATATATACCTATACAATATACAAATACGTACTTAAATTTAAAATCAATAATATGTATGTACGTTTGTACCACATAATATGTAATTCCAAACTATGTTCAACACATTTAAAATCCAATTTTTGTTCAATACATTTTTTAGCGATAAAAAACCGTTTTACGTCATATGATAAATAGTATATTTTATTTTAAACAAATTATAAGCTTTATTGTTTTTATTGTTGTTAAAAATTAATGTAATATTTTTAAACTAAATTAATAGTAACACGAAAATATAATATAATTGAACCATTAACTGTTATAATAATTAAATTCTGAATTTCAAAACCGAAATTCATTTTTACTCAATACTTAGTTATAATTGATTTTGACAAATGAAAATGGACATAATAAATTATGTAAAAACCACGAGTTGTCCTTGAGTAAACACTTTGTTATTTTTTTTTATCACAGATCAATGATTTGAGATAGCATAAAATAAATAACAATTGTATAAAGTCTAACTATAATAAATGATAAATCTAGACACATACTAAAATTTTAATTTTAATAAATTGAATATAAACCCTTAACCGGGCCCTTACCTATATCGGCTATATCAATTAACAGTTTACATTTTGAATACAAAATTTAAGTGTTTCTTGTATACTAAATGGCATGTATTTGACAACACCGGGGCCACCTCAAGGATAAAGGCAATAAAAATGGGAATTGAGATTGTTTTTTCTACTTTTATGATTTTAAAACCTTCTAAAAAAAAAAATTCTTTTTAAAATTGATTAAGTATTAAAAGATCATAACTTCCTTAAATTGTTTTTATTTAGTAAATACTAGATGTAATAAATTAAATAAATTAATGGTTCAATTAAATTATCAACCTACCTACCTTAGTTATATCAATATTAAATTCAAAGTTAATAATACTTCAAATAAAGTATTACTTTATTTCTATAAACCAGACTCGGTAGAAATGAACATTATTTTCGATTATTTTAGATGTAGCAAGACATAGTTTTTTTCCAGAATTTTTTCATCTACATCTCCCCCCTTTTAATACATTTTTAAATTTCATTAGAATCAAATTCAATTTTTACGTTAGAAATTAATTCAATTTAACTAAATGTATACCTACAAAAAAAATGTACTATATAAACTTTGTTCAAAATAAAAATTAGACAATAGGTACCTACTTGCACTTACGCAGTCATGATTATATGATGGTACAAAGTACAAAGTATTATCAATCACTAACAATAATTTTCATTATATTGCAGCAATTATTGATAACTAATAGGTTAGGTTTATTAAATTATTTTAATAAAATCTCTACCAACTAACCCATTCATACCATACACATATTAAGTTTATTTAAAAAATGTGACTATGATGATAATACTAAGTAAATAAGGCGCCTACTGCTACATACGACTGAGGAGTATATTAATTTAAATGTTAAAAAGTACAACATATATCTAAGTATAAAGTTAAATAGGTAAAAATCGAGGTAAAAATAGAAATAGGTACTATAAGTGATAATCAATTTGGATAATTGTTAAAAATAATTGAATAACTTATGAACTAGACTTTAAAAATTAATTTCTATACATAAAATTAATTAAGTTGTACTAATATCTTGGTAATTAACAGATGAGAAATAACATTCAAAACAGACAAGGCAATCGAGTACATAAATGGTAGACTCGGTGGTAACAACCAAAGTATTACCAAAGCATTGAGAAATTGTATAGACAGTAGTTATTACTCTGTGAGTAGCCACTAGCCACAATCATACTAACCAAATCATACACAGAAAAGTTTTATGTATTTGTTCTAGTGTCAAAATATCATGTATCTACCTGTAATATAGATTGATGTACTTAATACGTATTGATAAAAATATTAGCTACCTATATTTGTATTGATATAAATCATATTGGGTTCACAAGATAAAAAAATTATAATGATTGTAATCAAACCAAATAGAAGAGTAGCTACGATAGTGAAAAAATATATTCTATAGTAGATAGAATGTTAAGAATAGCTGAACAGTAAGAAAACAAGCATAACAAACAGTGTTTGCAGTAATTCGGTCAGTTAAGGCTGCCTATTATTATGTTATGTGTGGTGAGTATCTGAGTAGGCGTTAACAGGACCAATTGGAGGATTGACTAGGTTGCAAATACCAATTATCTAACTAGTATATAAAAATATTACAGCGATTCAGAATTACAGCAACACTAGCACTCACCTTTGGTTTGTAAAACCATTTCCGGATAGATTCCATTTCAAAGACTGTTGAAGACTAACTTAGGGGTCAACTTGTCATCTGGGCCTGTCAAATAGCCGCTGGCGACGAACCATTGGCCAACGACATTTCGATCGTATATCGTGGGGGAAGCATGAACGAACGATGACGGCGAAAATAGCGACTCGACGAGGTTTTCGAATCACGAACTCCGTTCTAACACCGCGCGAACACGGAAACACAGAGACGACAACAATGAATCGGACGTCGTGGACTACAATGATTTAATTAACAATATTACAGATGCACAGCGTCGTTGTCAACCGTTGACTACGAAAAACGCAATTGTTGTTGACGTATCTCCGTCACACCGAGTGTCTTACGCGAAAACGACGTGAAACAATCGCAATACAACCGTACTCCGTACACTACATGAACGAACGCGCGGGCCGACGAGCTACTGAAGTCGCACGACACACGGTTGCACGACGAGTGACGACCGCGGTCGTCGTCGTCGTCGTCGGGCAGCGGCGGCGGTCAGACTTTTACTTTTGAGAGGGTACGGGCGCGGAGAGGAAAACGCCGCCCCGAAAAAAGCACGGTCTCGCGGTCACGTCGTCTGTAGTAAGTTGTAGTACCTATCCGTTAGGTTAAACCTTGTGCCTATCCGTATCGTATAGTTAAATTCTGGTAGTGTGACAGTGATGTACGGTTAGCAGCGTCGATACCGAACGTGATGACGTTATCAACGCCACGAGATTTTCGTTTCTCGTGTTGGCACCACCCGTCGTCGAGATCCGCCGCCAGATGCCGCAAGCTCCGCCGCTCCGGACGATCCAACGTTTGCACAGATTACTACAAATCTACAATATTATATAGGTAACTACTAGGGTAGGCACTAGATTTCTCTCTAAAAAAAAACCATATTATTATATTTTATAATATTGAAGTTATTATATTAATTTTATAAATATGAAAATGATATTCGTAATTCAAAAAAAATTCTTTTAACGCTTGTTTTATTTTATAATTGTTGAGGACTTGAGGAGTTATTGAAATCTAATATCTATATTAATATTATCTAAGTAGGTACCTATGTTTACATAAGGATAAGACATACAAATACAAAATATATATACCTACTCACGATGAAGATATTTAAATTTTAAGCTTTCGTAAATTTTTGCTTGTTAAGGTGTTAATTTTTTTAATGTAGAAAGTAGAAGAAGTAGTTTTTACATTTTCCTAATGTATTTATTAACTATGATACTTATATAGTAGTATACTACCTACCCGTTACAGTAACTAAAAAATAGTAATAATGATATATATACCATCACCTTTAATTTTAACAGCTATAATTGTATAGCAATTATTTCTTTGTGTGCGTATATAATAGGGGGCATGGCCGTTTTCGACCAAAAACGTACCCTTCTCTATATTCAACCGATTCACTTTTTGACCAAATTTAAAAAGACCTACTCCCTAGCACGGTCCATATAGAACCTTACCTTTTCAGCCAAAATAAAAATGTATATAATATATTATATAAAAATAATAAGGTAATATTGGTATATTATTTTTTATAAGTTGCATAAAATGTTGTAAAATAAGATATAGAAAATTTTTTCAATTTATATATTATTGTTAACATTATTTTTATATATTATTATATTAATTATATATTATTTTTATATTGACTACAAAAGCTATTTAGTTAAAATATAAGTAAATAATATGCTTTATTCACTATTACTTTGCAATAACTATTTTTAATATTATTATTATTTATTATTCATATTCAAATAATAAAATGTATGTAATGATTAATAAGTATAATATAACAAATATAAAGTAGGTAGCATTGATTAAATATATTAAGTACCTACCTATATTTAATCAAAGTAGGTATAGATAAAATTTATTGAACATTTATGCATTGATACACTGAAAACTATCCATAAAATATTTGCTATAATATAATACGATATTTATATTGTATATGTTGTACCTATATTGCATTGTTGTTTATCTCATTTGAAAAAATGTATACAACATAAAATCATAAATTTTAATTTCTTTAGTTATATTCTTTTTGGTCCATCCGGTTTGACTATACATGCACCTGTTGGTACGTAATATTATTATACAATAGCAGCATTTAAATGCGAATTGACTTCCGCGTGCGGGCAGCTATACAAATAATAATAATAATAATATATATTATATTATAAATCGGATTGCAAATGGCTAGCACTGGCAATGAATGATGATTACTATATTACTGTCATCAAAACATCGTAGGTATATTCATACCTGTCGGCTGCAGCTATATAAGACATTTATATATATGTAGATATAGGTCATAATATCCTACAGGTGCATATGTGTGTGTATAATTATATAATAACTGCAGTAACAATTTATTTTTATTTTTTTTTTCATTAAAAGAATATAATTTACAATAATATGTAACATATTAGATTGTACAATAAGCGAATTTGCAGACTTTTTTTGCAATGACGATTATTGTTACACCGTAACAATACATAATAAACATAGTCTGTAGTAATAATATATATAGATACACTTAAATGTAATATTATTATATATTTATAAGCAATATACTTATATCTATCATACATGAGTAATGTGTATATATATATACTTATATATGGACGACGGATGTATATACATATATAATATGCATAACACGTCATATTATACAAATTTGTCAAAAGCTCATAGAGGTATATATTAATAAGCTCTCAATTTGTATTGACTGCTGCATATCAGGCGCACATAATATTATATATTGTTAATAACGCCGTATACAAACGGCAGTATTTCGAAGGACTTTTACAACTTTCAGCAATCCCACCGTCTCACCTTCATATCAAATATCAATCCTCTTCTACGCACGCGGAAATTATACTTATTACTCATAACAAAACATTATATAATAATGTCTATAATACTATGTTCATTATATTGTAATACACGTATGTTATATAGCAATCAGTCATAAAGAGTGTCCCATTTATTCTCGTGCAGTTGTTCGATACATAACATTTCGTTTTTCTAATTATAGTATAATTTTAATTTAAAAATCATCGAGCTGCGCACAAAATAGATAAAAGTACCACTCATTTAATATGGTTAAGTATTTTTTTTTTAAATAATTTAAAACATAATATTTTGAAATGAAAGGGTAACGTAGACACGATACACCCCATGTCCCTGTGTAAAATACCTACTAACGCATACATTAATATTTATGTTTTATAAATAATTTTATAATATAAAATAATTTAATAACTTATAAAAGGTAATTTTCTCTTTACTCAAAAATTATTTAAATTAGTATTGATTGCATAGGATATGTGATGACTTATTATAATAAAATTGTTATAACATTATTGGTATACATGTATATAATTAAGAACCACGTGCTCAAAATAGAAGACCAAGAATATAATATAAATATATAATACATATAATTACATAAAAAATGTATTATAAATTTATAACAACATAATATATAATGTTATATGTACAGACAGTTATGTGGTTAATGGTTATGCGTATATGACTAACACAGTAATACCTAACTCAAAATATATTAAATGACGCGGCAAGTGCTTTGGATTAAATATATTTATAGAGTAGTAACTACTATATAATATGACATATTTAGTAGTGGATATAATATTATAATTCTTTCGATACTATAAAAATGGACATTGATGTATATACAATATACTATATGTCTGCAAAGGGAAAATAATACCTTTGATGTGATTAATTAATAATTTAATACTATAGTATATAATATGTAAATGTAATCTAGATGTATACCATAATGCTACTGATTAACCTAACAGATGATTTAAAAATTATTCTCGCGATGATTGTTCTGCAAAATATCAGCAAAGGCATATTATGTATATATATTTATGCTGATTCAGTTAACATATTTACCCCCTTACAATGTTACCCTTTAATAATAGATTTATTCATATTCTGATAATATATTGAACATTTTAAGTTAACTTCATTTAAATATTATTTGAAATACATAATTTATTGTTATACTTATATATATATTATGGCTATAAATGATAAACGATTGCCCATCTCGATTGAATATTTGAATTAGTTTACAACGTTAGGTACACCGACCACGATTTACTCGTGGACTGAGGTGAGTACATTATAATCGAGATACACTTACAATATAGAATCCAGAGTCATGTCGTTGAGGGTCTATGGGGCCCCTATGTATATATAATATAGGTATATATGATAAATAAAATAAAGGTGAATATTTTTAAATTTTTCTTGGGCACCAAATCTTAACGGCACTGCTCTGATAGAACCGTATTAAATACATATTGACATAAAAATGAACATTCATTTATTTTCAGGACAAAACCCGGAAATACGGCTAGTTTGCTAGTTAAACATAAAATCATGTAACATATACGTATAATATTTAATTAAGTATTTATTATACACGGATATTTAAAAAAATAATAAAATATTTTTTTATCATTGGTTATATTTTTCAAATTATCAAATAAATTGTACACCTATTATAATATATTATTATATTAATGTATGATACAAATACGATCATACACTCAGTTTATCAGTAGGTACATAAAGTTTGATAGCTCAGAAACTATAAATAATATACTCGTTAGAATAACGGCTTATTAAATATCAATAAAAGACTATGTTAATATTTTCAAAAAGTAATCTGTCTAAGTATTCACGAAAAAATGATGATTATAAAAAATAAGTTAGTATATACAACCACAAGATACAAGACACTCCTTATATAGTCTTTATAATATTATTATAAAATTAAAATTTAAAGAAATGTCAAATGTGCATTTAATATTAAGGGAAAAATGAACTTTATTGGTATATTACGCTGCAGTATATATTATCGACATTACAAATTTGAAATGTTGCTATCATTTGCTCAGTTATAAATTTATAATTATAGTTTTAAGCTTATAAATTAAAACCTTTCGCAAATTTCGCATTGTAGCATTTGTAGTTCATCATTATTTAACTCGTACATTATAATATACTAGGCATACTGTTATTCACTTTTGAGGCAATACCTACCAAGTACCAACTTTATGATAGTCGATGGGTTTGTGTTATAAAATTAAAAGGTTAGATTATTAAATACGTATAAATAAATATATTTTTTTTTTTAATGAAAGAATTTCAAAATTTATTTACAATCTATACAATTTAATTAATACAATGAGTAAATTTTATAAATAGGTATTGACAAAAGTTAACGTTTATCGGCAAGCATTCAGCACCCAACAGTTCCACCCGATTGACTAATAATTACATAAATGTTTCTTGTCTCCCCGTGAATAATATTTTTTGATGGACATAAATACTTAAATGCCTACCTACCTATATATTAAAATTTTCAAAATTTTAACTTAAAATGCTTAAAAAGTTTGCAATTTATAAGCTAGGTACTAAAAAAAAATTGAAAGTATCCAATGTTTAAAATAGCGGAAAATCGAGAAAATTTATAAAATATTTTGTTGTTAGAAATGCATAGACCTTATACTCTTATAAGGTCTATGTAGAAATGTCATAACTAATTTAATATGTCTAGGGTTGCTCATACTTTATTATTTTTTTCTACAGTTAAAAAGAGCATAATTCTATAAAATATATTTTTTATGAGCATCTGAAATAGTGAAATTTATATTAAAATATTTTCTTATTTGGTTGTAATTTAAAGACGAATAACCGTAGATATTTGATATTTTTACCAAATTTTTATATGATCATTACTTAAGACGCATGTCGTGTGTAAAACTATCAAATCAATTGAAAATTAAACACAAAAAATGTATTTATAAATTAAAAATGCATTTATAAGTAAAAATGGCAAAAAAAAAATTATAAATCCATCGTCTTAATCTTAAATATTAAATAATTAATACATACATACCTACAATATTATAATATATTCAGACGATTATATAATATTTTATATGCCATATGTCAATCATCTGGAAAATTGCTTATCCTTAACCTTGACATTAATTAGTCCGAATAATCGGAGTTCTACTGTTGTTTGATCACTTATAAGTTATAATTAAATGCATTATATTTTCTAAATGATACATATTTTTTCGATTTTCCACAAAAAATATTATGATTTTAAAACAAAACCATGTATTAGTTATTAACAATATTTTAATCTAAATGAAGTGAATTTATCTAAACATTATAGTAGGTATAAAAACTATAAACACAATATATTCTACGTACTTTTTTTTATTTTTTTTTTTTATAAAAAACAAAATATAATAATCATATAACTAATACTAAAGAGCAAAACATATAATAAATAAAACCAGTTTTAATATTGATGACTATAATAAATCGTAAAGAATCTTTAAATTACACCATATCACCAAAAATATATCATTAATAACTTAAATACTATAATAAATTAGTTACTTAAATTAATCAGAGGAAATAATTAATTAAAAATAAATACAAATTAATAATATTTGCCTTTTTTAAATATCCCTGTAAATATGTTGTGCTTTAAGCGAATTACAAAATTTATCTATAGCACCATAATAAACCAATACTTTAACAATCAAAACATAAAAATAATATAAGTACAGAAAAAAACCAAACCTAAACTGATAATTTTGACTGAAAATATACAAATAATAAATAAATTATGACAAAAGTTCATAACAAATAATTTAATTATAATACCAATAGTAGCATATTTAATGTGATCATTTGTCAAAAAAAATAGTATAAAATGATAGACAAAAATATTCATAATAAATAATTTAATTATAATACTAATAGTGGCATATTCAATGTGATAATTTGTAATCATATGAATTATTGTTTATGTATTATTATTTATTATTATTGTATTATTGACATTTGTATATTTACCTCCCCTATTTTACGGGCTATATATTGTAATCGTGTATTGTGTATATATTAACATGTGAGGGCAACTGGTACATTCGGTTGGGGGCAACTGGTATATTTGGTTGAGGGCAACTGGTATATTTTTAAAATCCTGATAACAGCCGTGGGAGGCAACTGGTCAACACCCGTTTCAGCGGGTGCAAAAGTATATCTTTGCACCTGCTACATTATGCCAGGGGGTGCAAGTGCACCGTCGTGCACCCGCGTAATTACGCCACTGATACTAGGTATTTCTAGTAACCACCCTAGAATTTTTGGGGAGAAGAGCCAATAAATTTTTTTTATATTATTCTATTCATGCCATTTTGTAAACACAACATTTTGAATTTCATGTTAGGTCTTACATACATAATGTAGGTAACTTTCATAGTCCCTCCTTAAATTCGCCACTGGATACCTCATCCATACTGAAGCTTGGACATTAGAAATAAGATATTAATTCTAAATTGAATCTCTAATTCAAAAAGAAAACCTTTACATGGCTTATATGCCATTACTATTATTTCGTGTCAAAAATTTATATCTACCTAAAATAATCTATTATAATATGTATCTATGATAATTTTATATAGTGTTTACTAATTTGTGATCAGCACATTTTCGCCATATTTGCGTTAATGATAAATATACAGAGGATAATGTTCCATATTTGCGTAGGTATATGGAATACATATACCTAGGTATAAATAAATAATAATATAATATATTGATATTGATCATATATGCCCGTTGATTAAGTATAATCTGATCCTTATTAAAAAATATATCCGATATATATATATATCTACATGCACAAGGTCGCATATACAGCGTAGTATTACGTGATGAATATAATACTACAAATACGTATAATTCATAGGCATATGGTCTTGTGCTATGCTATACAGTATAATACACTCTTGTATTATTATTCGAAATTCAGAGATTATTATGTTAATTCATGCTTAGAGGTATATATATATAATATATATATTGTATTATACCTATTATTATACATTAAACAAATACTGCTGTGCAACACGCACTCACACTCTTTGATATACATGACTAGCAGCACGCTCTACATAACCATTTATAAGCAAAAATAACGGCTATATACTGACCAAAGATCATAATATATAATATATACTATACAAATAAATAATAATATGTATTCATTAGATATTTTTATATTGTATAAATATATATGTTGCTACGATTTCTCAAAAATATATATGTATAAATAATAATTACACGTGAAAGTCCGCTAATCTCACGGTACGTCTTCTCACCTACTTATAATATACGTACATTCATTTATATATATTATATATTATATCATATTATGTATGTATGTACTTGCTGCACAATATATCGATATTTGAATACGCATATTGTAATATTATATTATTATACTTGCAGACGATGACCACCTCCCATATAAATGCGCTGTCCTGTGGTAAATACTGCCATAATATGATAATATAATGAATAAATAATTATAATAATAGAGTAGATTGGGTTTTTGGACTCCCTAAAATGTACAATGTACATTGTCTATAATAAAAGCGTTTTTTTTTGTACCTAACAAAAAAAAAAACAGGAAAACGGCTTATGTAACCGGGCGATAGATTATATTATTATGGAATATAATAATTGAAAATGTTTTTTATACTCACTTTTACTGTAAAACACAGACCATATAACATTATTATAATATTGGCTATTGGTTACCTAATGTATCGCTAAAAATATTCGGCATCATGAAAATTGTAGAAGTACGTTACATTAACACAAATGTGTACAAATAATGAAATACCAATCGTTGGCATAATTTACTTTAAGATTTTCGAAAATAGTTGTGTTAATGTAATGTATACCTAATTGTAAGTTATATGTACACAATTAGTTTTTTGTTCATTGCCATGTGGTTGCTGACAAAAATCATATTAAACAGAAGTGAAATATTGTAGATAAATTGTTGACGGATGTACATTTTTGTTACAATCTAAAAATATGTTTTATACGACAATAAAATATGATATATTTATTAACTATTTTTTTTTATTATTATTACAAGGCAAAAAAATCATTTATATTATTGTAAATATGTACCTATACATATTATTATAATATGTTAATTATTTAAGTGTTGGCCCTATTTCAATAGCCGTAATAATTAAAAAAATTAAATTCATACCAATATATTATGATGGCTAATGGACTAATTGTCTATGGCTGAAACATAGTTTTTAAGACCAACAAAATGTATAATATAAAAAATATTAAAATGCCTATAGTTAATATATTTTTGTGTATTATTTTTTGTTACGTGTGTATATACGTATATCACTACCGTGACCTATATTGTATAATATTATAATACACAATATATATACATAGTTTATACGATATACCTATTACCTATAATAGACGAAAAGTTATTATGCAATGAATTGTTGCATTAAAACGATAAACTACTATCTTATAATACATGTAGGTACATTGTACATACAAATAGGACATATAGGTATAATGCATTTCAAAATCAATCACATCAAACCTAAGTATAGTTGGTATAAAATGAATCAGATATTTAATACTTAAATATTAATTTTTTCAACTATTAGTCCGCTATTTTAAAATCAATAGTAGATAATATAATAATGATTTCACAGAAAAATGTTTTATTTAGAGCAGCTATTTTTCAAAATAATAAGTGTTCGATGTGTTCACTGTTAAAAATATAATATTGCGTAAATAATAAAATTTATATTCTAACCTAACAGTTTTATTTTTAATAAAAAAAAAGTTGAGTGGTTAATAGTGTTACAATATTCAAACCATGATCCACAAATTGTAACAAATACTATATTTTTTGCATAAAAGTTATATCGCAACCTTCAAACATTATTAGCAATAATTTAATGTACCTAATTTATGAAAAACTTTTATTGGAATTTAGAAAATTAATATCATTGAAATATTCAGGTCTGGTGTTGGGAAGTTACTTTTTTTTTGGTAATTAAATTATATTAAAAACTGCAATTAAATTATTCTTAAGTTATTTTTTATTATTTTGTCAAGTCATATTACTTTTGATTTAAAAAAGCAATTTTATTACAATATTAAAGTTATTTTTTATTTTTAATCACAAGTGCAATAAATTAACAATATAAAATTATATAAATTATCTATTTAAATCAAAGTATATAATAATAATAATAATAGTTTATTCAGTTGAATAAAACGGGCGTAAACCCAATAGTACAGAATACATAAATTAAATACAATAAAATTATAACAAAATAATTATAAAAATACGTAATATATGAAAAGTATACCTAACAAAATATTTAAGCAGAATATAAGAATTACATCATACAAAATTTTTATATAACAACTGCAATAATAATCTAAAAAAAAATAGTAATATAAATTAAATGTTAGGCAAACCCAGCATTACGTAGTGCAGTTATTCGTGTGAGCAATTAATATTTCCCGTAGGGGTGAGAAGAAAAAATCTACTCTCTTCGAGAGTTCATTGCATAAAGCCATAGCCCTAGGAATAGGTGAATTTTTTAAATAATTAGTGCTGTGTAGTTGGATATAAAATAAAGGTGTAAGGCGGTTGTTGTAGGCAGGAATATTGAAGGGAATGCAATTTAAAATATCTGGAGCGTCAGTGATACCATTAATCAACTTGTAAATAAAAGTTATATCAGTTAATTCCCTCCTGAAAGATAAGGTAGGAATGTTTAGAGAATACCTTATTTGTGTGTAGTCGTGATTAGCAATAGAAAAATTAAATTTAAAAGCTACGAATTTATAAGAATCGATTTTGAACGCGTTCAATGAAATTAATACCTGTATTAGAGTAAGGATTCCAGATAGAAGATCCATATTCTAAAATTGACCGAACTAACGCAAAATAAGTTTAAATGATCTAATGTTCTTAAATTCAGATGAATGCCGTTTAATAAATCCTAAAATTTATTAATAAATTATATATTTATAATCAAAAAATATTTTTTCACATTTGATTCTATATTTTTGGTTCTGAACGAAGCGATAGTTGTATTAATTTTACAATGTTTGTGTGTGTGTGTACCTATGTATCAACATTCTTTAGAGCAAAATATTTTTTAACTTTGGTTTCTGGACTTCTAGTAGAAAATTGTACATAGATTTAACTGATTGAAGGGTCAAAAGTAAAAAAAATATTCAGTACTTTTATTAATAATCAAAGTAAACATAATAATTAAAAAACCAATTATTCAATTTTAATTTTTAATGACACGTGTGCAGTATTGTAATGAAATATACTTCAAGTAATAAATTCTTGTCTGCATATTGGAATGAATGTATTTTAATCTAAAATATTAAATTATTGTTTTTTTTTTATAATTCTTACAAATCACATTTAAGATAGAATCTTAAAACCTACAAACAGTACCCACGGTTAAAAATTATTAAAATACTTTCTAAAAAATATGGCTGTACTGGATAGAGAATCGAATTAGAATATCTAATTATAGTTAAAGATAGTTAAAAATAGTTATATATATAAATACATTTTAATATCTCAAATCTATGATATATAGTTACATATGGGTAGTCTTAATAGTCTTAGTAGACTTAGTTAATTAATATATATGAATATTGAATATGTACTCGATAAACCAATGGGACATCAATATAATACAATAATACCTGTTTAAGTATATACATGTGGCTTCATGCGCAATAATGACGGATAACGAGGAAAAACCAGCATCTCTGATTATTGATCTTGGTATTGAGTAACCGAACCATATTTTGTATTTTGACTATGGAAATGTTATTTTTGTGTTAAGTAATTTTGTAAATTAAAATATACTTATACATAATAGTCCTGATAATAGGTACACGTGGCTATATAACACGTGTGTATTATTGTCATAATGTTATACAGGTAATATTGATATTGCAGTATATCAAACACTGTAAAATTGGGTCATTGGTCATTGATTTGTCAGAATTGTCATTAACATATAGGTACAGTAATATTATAATTATAATTTATAGTAAAAAATATATAAATACTATTTTAAGACGTACCTACCAAATATTGTAATTCTAAATGAAAACTATTGTTTACAAAATATAATAATTTAATATTTAGTACCTATAAATTATAATATACCTATCACAAAATAAACGTAAATATACGACGAAAATATTAACTTTTATAAATATCTTAAGTTTATAATAAATTATGAATCTTTATTATATCGTAATTTTTTTTGTTTTTCAATAATTAATAGTTTCAAGTAACAAATATCATTGTATTTTTATTTATTTAATTATTTTGCTATTATAATTTATAATACATTATTATACATGTATATTAATATATTATCGTAGAGAAAAATTACGATATTATATTATTAATAAATTTGTAGATACGTATTAAATATAATAATTAATATTAAAACCATTTTGAGTAAACGGACCTAATCATGTAATTATTCAAAATACATATTATTATAGGTAATAAGAACTACACAAATCGCGTTGAATTGCGCACTAGTGCAGTCTATAATTGTTGTAATTTTATAAATCATAATTATTATATTAAATACATACTTGATTACGGTATAAATATAAATGAGAAATTAAAAAATATACATATATTTATTGATACATTGTTACATTTATGTTAATAATATAATTGTATCACAATAATAATGAATAAATAATAAACGAAGATATTTTCTTATATTTAAATTTTAAATACAAATAATAGGTAAATAAATAACTATTATGAACAATTGTAAATTATCATTTAATAATAGATATTATTATTATTATTGTTATAAATTATAATAAAAATACAATGATTATGTTAAAGTTTAATCCTATAACATGCGTAGTAAATATAGTAGTTACCTAAGCGAGTACATTATGTTATGATGTATATAATATTAAATATCAATAATATATTATATTTCCAATTTCAATTTCAATTTGTTAACGAATATATAAGATATAGTATAGCACATACTTAAAATTTAAAACGATTTTTAATTCATAATAATTATAAATCATCGGTATCGATGTATTGTACCAATGTACTCCGTGTAATTTATTATTCACTAGTTAATATCAATTGACGAGCAATATTATTAAAATATTAGATGACTAAAATAATATTATTTTTATTTAATTTATTTAAAGTAGACCACAAATTTCGTGGGTCGTACCTCGTCATTGAGTAGGTCACTGTAATAGATGCATGTTAAATTTAAATTAAATTATAAAACCGTTGTGTACGAAAAATGATTCTGAGCAGAGATGGTCTGACAGACTGCCAGTGTAAATTTCCAAGGATATTTTTCAATTATATTACAATCATAGGTTACACTAATTTTTGAGAAAAAGATACATACTACTATAAATAAATAAAATATAAACAAATAATGCTGTAGCCTACAGGTCAAAATTTTAACTTCAAAAATATCTAAAAAGAAAATTACGTGTACTTATGAACAACCTTGCATTAAATTGCTATGTCTTATAAGTTATAACATTGATTATAATTACTAGTATAATTGATTGTTATAGCTATTAAAATTGATAATTTTCATGATTTCGGAAAATGTTCTAAAATTGGGCTAATGAACGGGGAAAACATTAAAACTCTATAATATATTTATATGATATAATACGATGAGTGAGAAACGAAAACGATTTAATATATTTTAATATAATATTACAATAAAAGTAAATGGTATAAAATATATAAGATAATATTATGATATCCACGGGCGGATGCTGCATAGTGTGTAGACGCCTACGGGATTATAAAATATATACGAAAATATAGTTTATACGTTGGGAAGAGGAGAATTGGCCACTTTATATTATATACAGAGTGAATCATATCGTATGGAAACCAAGGGCGGCTCGAGAGACTTAGTTAGGGGGGGGGCCTTAGTTTTAATTTTTCTTATGATTATAGGTTTTTCATAATATTCATAATATAGATAGCACGTACATACTATCATATCTACATATTTGTACGTGTCTACTGTCTATGATAGTCGATGGTATAATATGTTTTTAGCTTATAATTTTTTTAGAAATATAGGCCTGGGAGGGGGCCGCGGCCCCTAGGGCCCCCTCCCTGGAGCCGCCCCTGATGGAAACCCCCATTTATTTCCTTTGATAATAAACTTATTTTAAAATACTTTTATTTATTATACCATTTCTATAGTGCCCTATGGGGCTATAATAACTCCTTTTTATCAATTAAAAACCAACCCTTTTTTTTTTATAATTTACATGCAGATGAATTTTTGAAAATGTTGATGTACTTACTTAAATAAAAATGTTAACAGGAAGTTTCCGAGTTATAAAAATGTATATAACTTAGGATAATAATATTAGTATATTACCTATATATATATTTATTAAAGTCATTAAAAATGGTTTTCTAAACTATAAAATATATGTATCTAGTGTTTAACATAGTATAAATATTATTATTTAACTTGGACAATGTTTACAAATTTTGAATCGGTGATAGATTAATTACTAGGTATAAGTTTAAATCAACATTGCAACCATACCTTCCAAAACCATGGTCCATGAATATAAAGTGAAATAACTCAAAGATTACTCATTTGATTTTCATTTTAGAAACATTAACATTTAAAAAATCATATGCGTAATAGGTTCTTGACAGAAAAATAAAATGATTTTTATTTGAAAAAAATGTTAGTATCACCATAGCACCTTTTTGAATGGTAAATATCAAAGCATTCGAAAATATGGTTATTATATTTATATATGTAATTTGAATAAGTTAATTACTATAA
This sequence comes from Schizaphis graminum, assembly GCA_020882235.1. Taxonomy (NCBI): domain Eukaryota; kingdom Metazoa; phylum Arthropoda; class Insecta; order Hemiptera; family Aphididae; genus Schizaphis; species Schizaphis graminum. Next base: position 95,760,785 of record CM037032.1, read on the forward strand.
AAAAAAAAATGGGGGTAATCATTCTCGATGAATCACTCTAATATATTAAAAGTCGTAAAATTGTGTATAATATTATATTAGGACATTAGGTCAAATTTAGGCGTTATAATGATTTAAGACTCTTTTTGTACAAGTCCTGAGAACGCGTTGCCTATAAATCGATCATTTATCCATTTATTTGTTTGTTATAATATTATTTTAGATGCTATACGCATTTTGACATCCATTTTTAGTATCTAATATTCTTTCGACAAACTACGAGTTTAAACCCACGTCATTACTTATTTTACTAGCTATAGTGGGACATACATAAACATAATAGCGATAACACAAAGATGTTCACCATCCTCTGTAGGATGATCATTTTAAAATAGGTATGATCAAAATTCTGTAGTGTCGCAAATCATAATATCAACAAAAAAACGTATTTTCGACGTATAAGCTTATTCTTAATAATAACCTACCTTTTATTTTAACCCATTACGTATTAATAATATAGGTAAAACAATATTACGGAGTCGGTAATACGGATTTATATGTGGCTCTATAATAATAATCAATACAATATTACCTACCAATACATGCAATATCGAGCATTGGTTTCCGTTGTTTATTTAAAGTCTTATTCCACTTTTCAAAACCATCTAAAAGACAAAACTTATTTTCTTATCATAAAGTTTAATATAAGATAATTCGATATAATACTTTATTAAAGCTAAAAAGGTTAAAACACACAATTAAAACGGCAAAACCTGAACGCAATTTTCATGTGTTATAAGTTATAATATTATGACATTATGTTATAGTAAGACGGAGACAACACTGTTTCGAAGAAGATCTCCTCCTTATAAATGATTTTATTGAACTAAACTACAAATGATTCATCGATAAATGTAATATGTATTTACCTAATAAAAAAATTTTAATCTTGTCAGTTGTCACCAACGAAGACGATTACAAAAAAAAAAATGAACAATAATATAAACGTTTTTAAAATCATATTAGCATTTATACCTATATATAGTATGCATCAATGTAGGTTTTCATACGTGTTGCAGTGTATAATTTATTTAAATGGATATAGACATATTACCATTTTTGCATTTTTGAGTGAAAACATCGCAATACATCCTAAAAATATGCGCAACACAATTAATAATAATATTGTATGTATTAACTCGGCGCGATGACTAATCGCGCGCCATGCCACGTACTCGTAGATATTATGTTATTTTCTACAGCGAAGTAACACAATTTTCGCCAACTTATATTATACAATTACACGGTAAAACGAATGAAAAAAATCAAATGTCTTTGGATAAATTTATTTATTGTAGACATAGATTAAACCAAAATTTACATCGTATAATAATAAATGTATAGTATTTGAAAAATTATTTTACTAATAATTATAATTATTATTTCAAAAAGTAATATTATAATTTATAATTAGTAAGCTTATTGATATTTTTGGACATTTCTAAATTATTATTTGTATAAATCTGTGCGTGTGCGTATTTATAACAACATTAAATATAATGTATTATTTACATACATTTAAATATAAAACATGTGGGACAGAGTCTGGTGAGTCATTTCCTTCTTTATATTTTCTACGAGTATCTTACGATTGGATTTCCGACTACGACTAAAAAATTGTGAAAAGATAATAAATTAAAACAGTCACAATAATTTCACTATAATGAGCAGTTATGTAAGGCGATTTTTTTATCGAAGGACATTCGATGTACATATTTTAAAAATGTTAGGTATAGGCATAGTTTAGGTAATCTTAAAGTTAAGTAGTTATTGTGAATGATAAATAAAATCGTAAATAATTCCTGATTACTAGTTATTGCTTAACCACCCTTTCTAAATATCGAGTGTTCTATAATGTAAAAAATTCGCTTTATTGTACAACACGATATCTACATATAAATGTAATAAATAAATGTAATATAATATACCTATATACGATACGCAGATGGGTTCGTCCATGTCACAACCAACATCAACATCTGATGATGTTCATAATATTATATTTTTTATTTTTTGTTTTCAAGTCACAAAAATATAATAAATATAAAATATTTTAGTAGAAATAAGTATCTACTTTCTTTAAGCATAAAGCTTGTGTTGAAGTAAGATAGTACTTATACATTATAATATATAGTTTAGATAACAAAGGTACAGTGCAGAAAATAAAGATAAACCGTAACACACTTAAATGGATTTAAGGTAAAAAAATAAAATAAAATATGACAAAAATGTTACGTACATAAATTCTTATTGATACAATAACAGATATTATGATTAAACAGAACTAAAATAAAAATAAATAAATAAAAAAAAAAGAATGGAGTCTGTATTTTATTCCAAAGACAATGTTGAACACTTAATAATTACCGTTTTTTTTACGTTAAACTGATTACTCATAACTCATAAGTCATAATATTTTTCTTAACTATCAAAAGTAAAGATGAGTTGTAATATTTTGATGCAAGGCAGTCAACGAATTTTTGACCAGAGGATTTTTTACAGTAAAGCAATTTAATATCATAAGTTATATGTTCTCTTTTTTGTACACACTCATTATTAGAACTGACCAAAAACTTTTTATTTTTCAGCAAGAAAAGAATTTTTGTAAATAATAATTTAACTGGAAGGACATTAAATGTGATAAAATTAATTAATGAAGAGCCTTCAAAAATAAATTTGCGTAAACATACACGGATAAATTGTTTTTGTCGTGTCACTAAAGGAAGTATCGCATTATCCGCTAGTCCACCCTAAATTACCAGATCGTATTGAAATATGGCTTGGTACAGAGATAGGTACACAACGTTTGTACTGGTATACAATGGCGTAATTTACAGAAATTTAAACTCAGACCCCGAAGTTTCATAATTACCTATAGGTAGACTATTTACAAGTAAATTCCGCTACAGGTTTTTATCGAAAGTTAAATCTAAATATCTGATGTTGGAGACCAATTTACTGTAATGTTCGACAATATAATATAATAACTGCTGTCGCAGGGTAGGTATATTATGCTATAATCACAGAAATGTGATATTAAATCTTCATTGTTTATCAGAAAATTCATAAATATAGTTTTATTGAAATTAATAGTTAAATTCCTATAATTTAGATATTCAATAACTTTCCTTGTCCCATATGTCGCTTTTTCATAATATCATAATATTATATTTCTAACGTTTATAATATTATACATTCAATATTGTAGACTGTATAGTACAATGTACATAGACAATGAAATCAGATGTTTTTAACAATTTAAAAACTTGTCTATACCACCTAACGCAAATATTATAATAAACACGTAATAAATAATACATATGCGTTCGTATTAATTTAGTCATTAGTTAATTGTGCAAGTCAACAATATAATTATTACGTAGGTTTGACATACACATTTTCTTATTTTTTTTTCAATTAGGTAAACAAAATTTATCAACAAAAAACAGCCCATAACAATAATAGAGAAAATATAATACGCTATTATTTAAACTTTCAGCAATACTTAGCTACTGATTTCTAAATACAGTGAAACCTCAAAATAGCGGACACTCTTGGTCACTGAAATTTCGTACGCTATTAAAAGGAGGTAAACTTTTTAAATTCATAAAGAGTAAATATATAAAAGGAAAAATTGTGTACTAGCTCAAATTAAATTATAATAAAATTTTTTAATGTTTTAATAATATAATTATCTAAATATTTTAACAATGCGTTAATACGTATTTAAATAGATATGAAAAAAACATAAAAAAAGGAGTAACGTACGTTGTGCCAGTCCCCCCCCCCCAAAAGGAAAATCTATTAACAAACTATACAGATATTTAGCACGTAATTCGCACGAATTCCGTGCTAAATATCTGCAGAAGAAAAATTGCGAAAATGTTAATTTAGACCACCGGGGGGGGGGGGGGCTGGCGAAAAGTGTCGCTGCCCCCCCTATGAATTTTTTGTTTTTGGAGGGGAAGGAAGGTCGTGCAAATTACGTGCTAAATATCCGTATAGTTTGTTAATAGATTTTCTTTTTTTTTTTGGGGGGGGGGGCTGGCACAACGTACGTAAAGGAATACATATGAAAGTAGGTACATACATAAATACAATTCAACTTAGTGTGAAAAATCGGTTTTGAACGCGTTTTTTATCGTTATATACTCGTACTAGTGTAAGCGCGTGTTTCTGTTGTCGTTTTGTTATTATTTTTAAATTAAGATTAAAATACGTGTCCGATATTTGGATGTTTTTTTTATTGAAGAATAGTAAAAATATCCCCGTTCCTAAAAAAACGTTTACTATTTAGAGGTATCCAGTCCATTAGGGAAGTTCTCAATGTATATCTATATGGGACGTATTATATTTTAGTGATTACCAACGATACTATAATAATAACCAATATTGATGTTTTAAATCAATTATAATTTATATAGACATGTGTATGTAAAATACAGGTTACTTAAACTACAATTTTTATTTAATGAATGTAAAACTTTAATTAATAGACTTAAGGATCTTAAAATACAAAATTAATAAAATATGGATAATTATTTTATTTTTAATATTATTACGATTTTACTTATGGTTATAATCGGAGTTGTAATACAGCGTTTCTCAACCTATGGTACGCGTACCACTAGTGGTACGCGGAAAGCTCATAGATGGTACGCGAAGAAAATCTCCCTTTATAAAAAAAAATTGGAATGAATCATTATTAACATTAAATATTATTTGGTTTGTACATATTTAATTTAATTTTTTTTTTGTACATTAAATACTTGATTCCCATCATTTTGTAATTCCTAATAAAATAAAATTCTATACACGTAACATAAACGTATATATTATAAATAAGTAAAAAAAATGATTAGGTGATACGTAAAATTTTTCAAACTTTGTAGGTGGTACGCGAATATAAAAAGGTTGAGAACCGCTGTTGTAATACATATATATATATATATATATATATATTATATATTATAGGTAGTCATATAAATACGATATCTATGTGGTTCCTACATATTGAACGATATTACAAACATTTAAAATTAAATCAATGGCCACTATCACTATGTATTATATTTTATATATACCTACCGTCAGTTTTTTTCAAATATAAGCTTGTACAATATTGATGAATTTTTACCGAAATCATTATGCTAGATATATTTTATTCAAAACTGCATCCTGAATTTACGAAAAACCATGACGTTTTAGTCTATATAATAATATATAAATCAAATCACCATAAAAACATAAACATATATAAATTATTTTATATTTAAATAGACACAGGAAATATATAGTTCTGTCACGTCATGAAACAAATCAAGCGCGCGCAGTCGTCGAACTTTACAATACTATAATTATTATATATAATTAATACATCAATGTGCGAAAAATAAAATAAAATAAATGTACAAAGTATATAGTAAGTATAATAAGTAAAGTATAGTAATAATTTAAGTAAGAAATAGTTTAAAATAAATGTGTTCAGTCAATCGAATATACATAATAATAATAATAATAATAATAATAATAATAATAATAATAAAACATGTACCTATTATGATTTATCGATAAACATAGACATATGCTCATAATAATAATATTATTATATTACGTGTATTACATGAAAAATGTTAAAAAATAATTAATTTTATCGAAGAGATAATCTGAAATCGTATATACTTGGTCGTCCACGGTATTATTGGGAGTCTTTTCTTTACCGGGATTTTGGTACGTGTTACTGATCATTGCATCGTCGTCGTCTGCTTAACGAACCATGAAAAATAAATGTAAATTAAAATAAATAAGTACTATAAATAATGCATAATCTTGAGATTAAAATTATTAAAATCACATTAGGTTCTACGGTTTATTGGCGTCTATACGAATGTATAATTAAATATTTATTATCGTTATAAATATTCGTCGAACTATAATTTTAATATTCAAACGTCAAAAGGTCTATTCTAAGTATTCCCTCTCCCAATAATTTCGAATACAAATGCTAGATAAATTTTTTTTTACTAAGGAATTGGGGTTTTGTTTAAATTTTTTAAAGACAAAACTCTAATAATACTTTATTATATAAACATTAAATCATACATTATTATCATATTACATATTATATTAGACTTAAATTTGAATTTAAAATAATATAACAAAACATAAATCAATTAATAAAGCGAGGTACTTATGTAAAATTAATATAGTTTATTATATTAAACTATTCTAAAACAAATAATTCGATAATTATATGGTAATTAATTAATAACTTTACCAACCTAATTCGATTAGTTAAGAATTTTCATGAATTAATTAAATACGATGGAATAAAATGACATATTTTTGAAAGATAATAAAAATCGTCTACTCTTTTGAGTGTCATCCAACTTCTAGATAATGTTAAAGAGTTTTTAAAAATAAAAACTAATATGGATTTAGTTTATCCAAATAATTAAAAAAAAATACCTGGAATTGTGTTATCTAAAATAAAACCAACGAATCCAGCGATAAATATTCCAGAGGACAGATACGCAATAACTACATCGTTGACAGTTTCATATTTGATGTTGGTGACATTAACTTGTACGGTTGAGATGTACTTTGGAATCGCCTGCAATTAAAACAAATCAAAATTAAAAAAAATAATAATTCATCGTATAAGCATCCGTTCATCGCTTTGAACAGACGATCATTACAATTAAACAAATTATATTAAAATTATAATTATTTATTACCAATCCAAAAAATATTGACAATCCGAGAATATACATGTTCCTTAACGAGTTGAGATTTATGAACTGTAGATTAGATAGCGCTGTATAAACAATACAAATAAATAAGACAATTAATTAAAAATAATAAAATAAATTATTAATTATTCAATAACAAAGTCTCTTTTGTAGGTTTTAATAATATCTGTTTCTTTCCAATAATAAATGAAAATATTTTCCGTGTTTTAAGTTTAATTAATTATTTTGTTCATAGCATTCAAATTTTAAACAGCTGCGATAAAAAAATAATTAAATTGTAAAGCTTTTCTCAAGAAATGTCAACTATTGAATTTTAACTATATAGATACATTTGTACTCATTACAGAGATTCATATTAAGTAGGTATATAGCTATAGCCCATGAGACCATTATTGTGGTTTTATTTAATGCAAAATATGCTTAGAAAACATTATTATAATCATTCATAAATATTATTATATTGAAACGTAGAAATTCAATGGAATAACTTAAAAATTGAACATCGCGTGCGTCCGCCAACGTCGTTAGGATAGGTGGTTTATATTAATACGTATTACCTATAGACTATATAGTCTACGTAAGATGCGTCAAGGATTAGCTTATTAGCTTTCACACGTGGGAGAATACATGTATATCTAACCTAAAAAATAAGAAAATAAACATCCACGGTAAAAGTTTGAAAAATATATTTTTTAGCTATATCATCCATTACATAAAAAAAAAAAACCTGACAATGATCTAAGGAAATTATTATTTTCATGGAATTTTATATTCAATTTTCGTCATATTCCTGTATACGCACGAGAAAAATGACAAATGTGCTCAAGTGTAGTCCTCCATACATAGAAGTACAGAACATCAATCGGTAAAAGTACAGAACTATACGAATATAACACGCTCTGTCAAATCTCAGTTAGAAAATGAGTAGGTAGCCCTAAATTATTGGTATTGGGATTTTAGTCAATCCATAAAAATAGTAAAATATCGGCCAATAATAATAAATAAAATAAATATAATTAACAAATATAACAATGTCACCTCTAGATATTTGAGTAAATAAAAATAAACCTTGCTAAAAAAATGTATAATTTAATTTACAATTAATGTAGGTATTAATGAGTGACATTAATTAATAATGGAAAAGATCATATATTTACTATAAAATGAGTAAGAGTTATTATTGTATGAAATTGAATTTGAATTATTTCGTACATCGTATACATTGATTTAGTCAAAAATCTCTTCCCAGTTTTACATTAAAGTGCATTTACAATAGAATTGCATTGGGATTAGCATTTAGCACTTCCATACATTTTTCATACACATTACACATAGGTAATATAATTTAAATTATAAGTTTATAACTTATTAAATATACTTGCCTACGGATCCGATCAACACAAGTAACACGGACGTCATTGCACCAAGTACTGGATCTGGCAAAGTAATCAACAGTGCAATCAGCTTCGTAAACGTGGACAAGAAGATCATTATGCATGCTGCGAGTCCGATTACGTTTCTACTGCACACCTAAAACACCGCGATATATACGCCAATAAGTATTATAAAATTAATGTTATTACTTAAAATATATTCTCAATTACTTATGAGTTGAGACCGATGCAAACCTTATAGCTTTTTAATTAAAACTACCTAAACACCTATCAAAAATGTAGGTACTTACTAGTTAATAATCATCTAGTTTATATATATCCAATGATAAGATTATAAAAAATCAAAGATACGTAACGAGTTTATAAACAATACTCGTAAGATCGGTCGTAGTATGTTTTTTTATATCGAAAACTGTTAATTATTTATAATAATATACTGTATAATATTTATAAAAGTTCAAATATTTTAGACTCATAATATTTAGTTTGATATATTTGTATAGATTTCCTATACATAACCCTCTAAAAGTTTTAAAAAAATGATTCATAAATATGACGTGATAAAAAAGTTTCGGATGAATTAAATTATCTAAATTAATTGCTGAGTGTTTTTCTCATACATATTTTATGTCTTAAATTCTACGAACGATATATTTTGTAGGTGTATGTTGGTTTAATAATAATATTATATTGCAGTGATAATGCTACAATAATTTAGCGCCGTTCGTATAGGCGAAGTAAAGTACACTACAAGTATAAGAGTAGTTTACGATAATATTGCAACGGGATATTCCAGTTTCACTCAAGTGATAAATTTTTTACTAACAATATTACACTATTATTATATTTTATAAATTATAATGATATAAAATGGAATTATTATCAAGTAAAATAAATAGGTGCTTGTTTTGCACAGTAAATGAAAATAAAGGTATCAATAATATTACATTCATAAAATAACTTTTGCATTCGTAGACCATGTTCGTAACGTATAACCCAACAACCGTATATCATATTATATTTATGAAAGCATCACGTGTACGATCTAATTTATAATAGTGGTTATTTTTTTAGAATTATTATGTGTTGGAACAAAATAAAATTTATTCTCGTTTTAACGATGTTTCAAATATAATAGTTGTCCACTAAAGCATCTATCATTTGTAATTATTATTTTGCAATAAATTAATTAGGTACGTGACTTTAATTAATTTAGATATTGCAAGATATAGATAATGTAGCAAATGGATTGAAAAGTATTTAAACAAATATCATACAAAAATTGGAACTATAAATATTTTAATATTTTTGACAGTGTAGTGCGTATGTTAATGCACCAACAATATTATTAAAAAGCTGTTTTATGTATAGTTACAAGTTACAACGTTTGTATTGGCCACGTATAATTAAAAACCCTGAATATTTAAACTGCAAGGACTAGCACGCATATATATGTATATTATCGTTATTATATATATATTATACAAAAATATATTGTGGAAATATATTAAGGAATTAAAATAATATAAGAAATTACAGTTTGCATATGCCTATATATCTATACCATATTTTATTTTTACCAAGTTTGATAAACATGACCTATTTCATGCTAATATATTATCACACAATATAAAAGAAATCAGTTATTATTTAGTTTTCTAGATATTATATATTATAATATGTTTGTTAAGTAATATTAATAGTAAGTTTATTAAATTGTTTAAAAAAACATTAGCTGACTAAAATTACTTAACAAGTAAAATAAAATTGATGGATCTATTCTTTTTTTTTTAAACAAGTTTGCTTCATTATCGCGATCCTAAGTATAATTAAAATTATTATTACTATAACTTCAACAAGCATTTTAAAAGTAAACAAATATAAATAAATAATTATCATATAAATTATATTGTCTCTATTGAAATATGACATAGATTACTGTATATAAAATACAGCATGAGAATATAGGGTCTCAAATTTTATTGTATTCCATAATATCACGAAAAACAATAAATATTATGTTATTCTATTGTAACATATCACGATAACCATTGACATGGATAATGATACGATTATATTATATTATAATAATTACATATAAATGCTTATTGGTAGATAATAATGTACAGTTTCGTGTAATTTTAGATGACAATTATAATTTATATACTCACAGTATACAAATATACAATTAATTCTAATATACGCTGGTATACTGTGTATGATGAAACTCGAGACAAACAATTTATTTTCTAGCGAGACCATCGAAAAGGCACAAATTGACGAATTAAATAAACGTGTCTAACAGGAGATAATAATTTTTTTTAACAGATAACTACCATAGGAGCGTTTTTCGCCCCTCCTCCGCCATACTAAAACCCTGATTTACCCATAAGGCATAAGTAATAATACAATCTAACAATAACTTCTTTTAATTACGAGTACTTAATACTACCTATATACATAATTGTTTAATATACATAATATTATATTATTTATATTACACTGAATATAATTAGTATATAAGTATTTAAATATTTGGTTTAAAGGGAAACTTAATATTTACTATATTTGATATCTGAGCATAGTATATTTTAAGTTTAAACTTTAAACGATATAATGAAGTAACACTGAGCTGGTAACTTAAGTAGTATTATTATTACTATTTACTAGTATACATACTCGGGTGATGCCGATATTTCCCACATTTTCGCTGGACGAGCTGACGCCAGAACCTGTACCTAAGAAACCGGCAAAAATTGTACTAATACCTTCGATGCCGATACCCCGACTTATCGCATTCTTAGGAGGCTTTGTTAAATCTGAAACAATAAACCACCGTTGTAAATTCAATGTTATATCCTTTTATAAATTATTACATATTCGTATGTCTATATTATGATTGAAAATGTATAGTTAACACCTTTTATAGATACTAACTACTAACCATATTTAATATATATAAGTATATAACAATTAACATAATGTTATTGTATAGACGCGAGGATTTTTGTTACGGGCCGTGATGTAATTTATATCAGTTTACATATAGATCTCAGACATCATTGAGAAGTATCGTGATCTATCTATCATTTATTGAATTAAAAAAATAATTAAACTATTTCAGTAAATTTTCTGTAAAATTTATTGACTTATAGTATAAGCCATCAAATTGAAAAAAAAATTAATGAAGAACAGCTGAAATTTATTTAATTTGATAACAACCATTCACGCATACCATTGCTTTATAGTAAGTGATCGACTGTTTGTGTGTTTATTTTCTTAAATTAAAAAAAAACAGCATTTATCATTAATCTTAGTAAGATAAGCAAAAAGTACACTAAAAATAATCGTATATATCATTTTACAATAATATCATCGTATACTCACTAGAAAATCTTGCACACGTGTAATAGTTAGCTACTGACTGTACGATGTTGGCGAAAATCGCGGGTAACATGGCTAATACCGACGTCAAGCTAAATGTTGGCCGACCCCATTGAACTATAAGAGAACACATCATAGGTATAATAATTAATAATAACTTCGTATAAACGTAGGAACTTATATAATTCGCATCAACAAAGTGTGAGCACAAATAGAGCACAAATTATTTTTTCTCCTGTTTAGTGAGATAGTGGTATATAGTACCTACTAAAATTGCAAATAATGTATTATATAGATTTCCATCAGACGTGAATCTAAGGCATAGAGCGGAGATTTGAATGAATTTTAAGGAGGCTATAATTGGCAATATTATTGCAAAATAGTTATTTATTTATTGCTTTGAAAAGTATCATCATTATGTGGGGAGGAGACTAAGCCCCACCAATCTCCACCTATAATCCAAGAGGGAGGGCTAAGAAACTCTAGTCTCTCCCCTTTGGAAATATTATATATATTATGTATGTATATTCATATAATAAAAATATATTACATAGGTCTTAAACTCTGTTCATTTAAAATATAAATAAAAATCTTTTCAAATCTTATTTATATAATATTATCTATAATTTATCATGTACTTACTAAAATTATAAGTGTTTTTTCTGAAAAATAATTTGTCCCTCCCCCCTCCCGGTTTACAATTTCCATGCCTGATCTCCATTCAGTTGTTAATGTTTTACATGGACCCAAAATATAAAAGAATTTAAATTTTAAAAATATATCCTCTATAACGTAGTCTATATAGGTATTGTAAAAAAGAAATATGTTTTTTTGCTCTATACAGAACTCTCAAACGTTGTAACGAATTCCCAATAATATTTTATTACAAGGATAAGGTAATCGGAACATTGGTGCGTTGCGCAATACTCCAGTCTTTGATTCTGTGTTTGTCGGGTCTGTTGGCAATATAATATTCCTGTGAGTCAGGTAAACACACGCAATCCACATGATGCCGACGCTGAGTAATATCTGGTTAAAAATTTAAAATTAACAAATAATTAATGACAAAGTTCATCGTATGCAGTAGATAATTCTCATCTCACCGAAAACAATGCGAAAATTTTCAACCGAACTCTGAACAGTCCACCTTGAGACGAGTAGACTGGCAAAGAAATGACGACTTTTCGCAAATATTGTGAGAATAATGTCAATAAAAATAGTGTTCTGTAAACACAATAAAACATATATGATTTAATTTATGATTAGTTATTTGAGTATTTCGATCATTTTTAAAAAGAAAATAACTTTAATTATTCGTTTTTTATTGCTAAATAAACGATACGTTACACACACTAATATTATTTGTATAGGTTTAATATATATTATTTTATTTATTGCGAAATTCACGATTAATCTATATTAATTACATGTAAAAAAGTAAACTGAGCACATCGTGTATGAACGTACATTCACTGATACCGTAATTTGATAGTATAATATTTTTTTATAAGGAAATACTTATTTAAATTCAAGAATATTAATATGTTTTAAATTAATACTTACATTCTATCATACACAATTAAAATTGATAAAAAACTCAAGATTTAATATAAAAATTATGTAACTGATTTCTCTTTATTCAAATGATATTGAAAATTTGAAATGTTACATAATAAAATAATAAATCATCTCTTTTATATTTTTTTCTGTGTATACACAAATGTTTTATCTGATTATTTTTTTTTATTGTATTTTTAAATTGTTTTGTAAATAGTCAAATTATTTCAATTACAAACAAACTAAATGATTAAGTCTAATTTATATAGATTTTTAATTTAGGCTATTCGAATTATCTGTGATGGTCTCACTCTTAAATGTTCCACAAGAAACAGTGATTTTTTTTGTTGTATAATTGGATATGATATGAAATGTGTGTAGCGCTGTCGATATTTTCTTTGCTACTAAAAAATAGAAATTTGGAAATATTGTTCACGGTATTTCAGTGAAGTTATTTTTACACAATAATATCGAATACTGCATGATACTGAAAACCTCAACTTACACAACTCTCATAAGCCGTAATATAGCTATAATTATTATATCTATTAAAAAAAACGATCATTAATTTTGAATTAAGTAAAGGTATTAAATACAGAATCGTAAAAAAATATATCATTGAATTAAGTACTTACATTTCAATATTATTGATTAAAATAAATTATTTATTAACTGTTTTTGTGGAATTATAAGTGTTTAATAGAAACGATTAATATATTTAATTTTAAACATTCAAATATTATTATTAAGAATTTTATCATTTTATTGGTTGTATTTTGTATAACATATTATAATAAGAATTACATTACAATCCTATACTCAGTATACTCAAACATTTTTTAATGGATGTTTGACGTCGCGTCGTCGTGGTATTTTTAGCAATAAAATACGACCAAAAACATTAAGCACAGTGTATCGATAACCTGGTTTCTTTTTATCAATTTTTGGTGTCACGTATCGTGACGCATCTTATTACTCTTAAGTATAATAGGTAACTACTAAATAAAGTAAAATATAATTTAATATTTTATGTTAAAATTAATTTTACATGATGGCCGTGGTCCAATTTCCCGACATTAGAAACACTCCTTTTTCGATGACCGATAGCCCTATGAGGCACATGGTCGGCACTACGGTCAACGGCGTGATGTACTTCAGTGATTTTCCAATAAATCCTGCAAAATAAAAACGAAAAAAAAATATAACGCTCAACATATAATATTGTTATTTTTTATAATTTATTTGATTTATATAATATACATATTATATACTTTAACCTACAGGGTATAATTTTTTAAAAAATAAATCCGTTCTCGAAACAAGGACACGATAGATATTATACAACTATAACGCAAATTACGTGTATTGTATTATTTTATTAATATTAATTACAATCAATGGTATTATTTATATTGGCCCCTATCACCGATATACATATGCCTATGCTTTGTTTTAATTTAAAAAAAGTGTATGGTAATTGGTAAGGGAGAGATAGAAATTTTAATATACTTAGTTAACATTACTATAAAATTCTGTTTAGTACAATATAAAGATGGTTAATTTTGCATATATTGATTATTGTCAACCACATAAATTACGATGTAAAATCAAAACTAATAGGTATTCTTTGTTGTTGTTTTTTTGTTCAATTAAAAAAAAAAATGTGTTCAATGACAATCTTGTATTATGAAATAAGACAATAATTAATAAAAAATAATTCACTTGTGAATTGTCTATTTTCGTATTATTTTATAGCTGATGTTAAGGCGTTATAGTAAGTGGACCACACTCCAAAATTGAACCATCACCAACGTATTATTATTATTCTTTAATACACCGTTTTAATTTAAAATGTTTTTATAATTTTTAATAATAATAAATTTATATTTAATTTAAATTTATGAAACTCTAATAAGTATTTTTATATCAAAAAACGCAAGCGTAACGGCCGGTGCCGTTGAAAATCCATTATTATAACAAAAATTAAGTTTTTAGTTTTTAATTTTGGATAAAAAAAATAAAGTAATGCTATAATGATGACAGGTTTTTGTTTCTGGATCCCGTTAATCAATCATTTTAATCTCCAAGACTCTAATGAAAATTATTTTCCAACTCCTGATTTATCGCATTATACTTATCTATAATATATCTTAAATATTATTCTAAATCTAAGACATGATCTTGAGGCATTTGAAGCATACAGGCCCGGATTGAACCGGCGAGCTACCGAGAAAATCTCGGTGGGCCGCGTAAAATTTGGGCTGTTATTATTTTTGGACAATAGTATTCTAGTATTTCTAGATAGTGGTATAGTAAAATGTAGATCCAAATACCATTTTTTAATAATTATTAATTATATTTCGTATTATTAGATTCTGAACGGAGTGATGAATGTATTGATTTTACAATGATGTGTTTTTTTTTTTTTTTTTGTTTTTGTGTCTGTGTACAGCATAACTAGTCGAAATAATGTTTCAATTTCAAACTTTGGGGGTGGTTTCCGATGTAAAATTGGATATCCTTGGTGCATTATAGAGGTCAAAAGTAAACATTTTCCAACAGTTTTCAAAAAAATCGAGAAAAACAAAAAAAAAGTGACAGAAAAACGGGAATTTTTACGCAAAACCAGTTTTCGACAAAATCGAATTATTTATTTTGCTATAACTCAAAAACTAATCGATGTAAACACTTGAAATTTTCATCAAGTGTTTAAATTAGCGTTCTCCATACACAGTTAAATTTTCAAAGAATTTTGACTTTTTTTGAGTTATTTATAGACAATTGAAATTTATAATTTTTTTTAGTATTTTTTTTTAAAATAACGATAAAATTTTTTTGGCCGGCCAGAAAATCTTGAAAATTTAATACAAGGTTTCTTATAAGTTGTTCTTAAAGTGATAAAAAAAATCCGAAATCGTTAGTCACAATTTTTTTTTATAAGTGCTTAAAGTTCGAACTTATACGAAATATGTCAAAATTGCGAAAATTGGCAAGTAATTTTGTGGTTGAAAAATCGTAAAATTTTTTTCTTTTATAACTAAGTTTTGAAAATTTGATACAAGGTTCTCCATACATTTTTCTTTAATTATCTGTAAAAAATTTCTACCGGATTAAGACAAACAAATTTTAGAAGTGTTTGAAATTTAAATTTTTACAAAACCGCGTTAAATAACGGTTTAGCCTCAAACGATTTTTGATATTTGTTGTTATTCAAACAGTATTAGTCGTAAATACTTGAAAATTTTACCAGTTATTTAGATTGCCATTTTCTTTACGTGATTTGATTTTCAAAATATTTTGACTTTTTTTGAGCTATTAATAGACAATTGAAATTTTCAATTTTTTTTTATTTTTTTTTTTATAAATGTTGATAAAAAAAATTTAGCTGGGACAAATTACTTGAAAATTTAATTGAAGGGTCCACATAACTTATTCTAACTCTCATTCGAAAATTATAAAAATACATAGGCACAATTTTTTTTTATTAGCATTTGAAGTTCAAATATTGACAAAAATTCGTCAAAATCATAAATATTTTTCACTATTTGGTAGTTAAAAATTTATAAATATTTTACTATCAAAAGCTAAGAATTGAAAATTTAATACTATGCTGTCCATAAGTTAAGCTTAGAATAATTATAAAAAAGTTTGAGGATTATTCAATTAAAAAAATTTTACGAGTGTTTAAAGTTTTATTTTTAATTTGAAATCAAAAATACACGTGTAAAATAACCTTTTACTAATAAATAATTTTCGATTTTTTATAATATATTCTAGACTGACAAATCATCTCCGTTCAGAATCGTTTTTCGTATACAATGATACCTATCATTGCATTCAAATTTAACCTACCCTAGTCCGAGGTCCATCCCACCCCCTAATGTACAGCAGAGCGATACTCACTTATCCGCTTTTTTTTTGTTATATATAATAAAAATTAAATTTTAAATAAATAAATATTAAAGAAAAATATATTATGTTTAATCAAGGAAAATTTTTACCCCGCGCGACCTACTGAAGGTAAAAAGTAAATTATAAAGTTTATTTATGTATATTATGTATAATATATGTGTTCAATTTTACTATTATGTTATTTAATTCTAGTATACTTATTATTTTTTTGGACCATAAGTGATTTCGAGGGGGAGGGGGTGGGCCGATAGAAATATAAAATCTCGGTGGGCCGGAAAATCCGGCGCTGGAAGCATATCCACTGATGAACCAAGATGCTGAGATATTGAAACTTTTCTCGATGTACCACGGTCTACGACTGGTAGAGCCGGCAGAAGACAGAGCGCTGTTCATATTAATAATAATTTATAGGAATTCGTGCTTATATAGCACAGAGAAAATAAATTGAATATAATATATATGTTGAAAACGTTATCGACATTTTTAAAAATTAATGTGATTTATTAGATTTGAAGGCTCGCTTTTAAAATAATTAAAATTATTCATATATATTTATGTATTTTTGCTTATTGGTAAAAAAGAACATAGTAGCAGAATTTTAAGAAATAGTTACCGCGACTCGTATATTTAATTACCACATTTTTTGTCATACATTTTGACAATTAAACTAATAACTTTTTTTCCAAAGGTCCTATAATATTCGATTTTGATGCTTATCAAAATCAAATTTTACAACATCCTAAAAATTAAACATTTAAAATATTTTAACTGAAATATCAAGCAATATTTCAATATTAAAAGTGTATTCTAGTGTATGACAAAAAAAAAATATTTTCATAATTAATTTAAGAAAATAATAATTTATCAACTTTTCAATAAGTTCACTTAGATCAATATTTTTTTTTGAGGTGATAAATAGAGATATATGAAATACATAGAAATATATAGAAGTATCGTTAACCATTAAGCTCCTCACACATCATATAATATAGTCTCACGTATAGCTATTATTATAATTTTGTTTGGCGACGAAGATTAGGTTATTAGCTGGCGAAGTCTCCAAATTCAGGAAAGAGGTTCAATATTGAATACAATACATAAAGATAATATTATATAGATAAATTCTATTGTATGCACATACAGTGTTAAGGTCGAATCGTATTTTATTAATATTATTGTTGACGCCATACTTAACCTGTCTGGACTTCTGCAAATTGGTTATCAGCAGCATACAATTAAAATGTTTGCTATAACAAAGTGTAACACACGGACAGACACGATTTGTCACCGATAATGATGATAAAACGATCTGTTCAACCTTTACATATTGGACATACATGACCTATAGACTGGTTATAGTCTATAGGTAAGAAGATGATTTTCTAAATCAATGAATAAAAAACCAATCGTAAGATATAGTATTATGGATAATATGTAACAATACTGAATATGTACATATTTATTATATTATTGATGATAAAAAAAAATATTAATGTTTTCCGTTTTTAAATTATTACCTAGATATACGAGGTGATTTTATCATAAAGTACTCATTATTTCAAAAAGTATTCATGTTTTTGAAAATATTTTTATGTATAGTTTCAAATTGTTAAAAAACAACATTTTTATTAAAAAATTATATTTTTAAATATTTTTTTAAATTTTTTACTTTTTTGAATGACAACATAGAGTTTTAATTTCATATTCCAAAGCAGAATAATTTTCTGAGTATTTTGATACATAAAATTCGAGTTTAGGATGAATGGTTTATGAGTTATAGGTACTTATTTAAAGTTTTGACAAGCGGAGTAGTGGTCAAACATTTTGCGGCAGGGTTACCCCGTACCACTCCATTCCGCTAAATTTTTTAATTTATAAAACTATGTTGTCATTCAAAAAAGTAAAAAACTTAAAAAAATATAATTTTTTAACAACTTGAAACTATGTAAAAAAATATTTTCAAAAACACGAATACTTTTTGAAATAATAAATGTTTTATGATAAAATAATCACCCTATATAATATTAAAATATAAACTTTATATATGAGTCACGCCTTTAACTTTGAATAATTCAAAATTTGTCTAAGTCTAATTACAAATTTTACTAATTTAAAAGAAAAACCGATTTACATTAATAATTTATTCACAAGTTGAAACATTGTTATTATCATATTAGTATTAATAACCAATATTTATAAAAAAGTCAAAACAATCAATGGTATTAAATCTCAATAATATAATTTAATATATTCTGTATATAACTAGAAACAATATGTGATGACTAATATTATACCAAACGATTATTTATATAATTAAATATGATGGGAATGGCCGAAGGGCAATCAACAAAAAAATAATCTACCAAATTAATATTTATTTTAAATGGATAATAAATTATTGTTTGGAGAAAACCTATATTTAAACTTGTAATTTTGATAAAAAAAAAAAAAGTAAAAATCCGGTCAAATGTTCAAGTTTATTTACTCAATATTATTTGTACAAACAATGATCCTGTATTCATCAATGAAACTTAGTCGATAATATAAATAACAAATTATACACAGACTGCTTTGGTTAAAATAAAAATGTTTATTTTTGTGTACCTACAAAATATTTTAAGTTAAGCTAAACAATTTATGCATACATATTTTAAAAGTTATATTAAGATAAATACATAAAGGTACTAATGAGCTGCTTGAAGCGTATACTTAGGCGGTGGAGAAACATGGTGTACTTGTACTTTTTTTAATATCATTATTTATTTTATATACATAATCTATATCTGCGGATAAAATATAAGAGTGAGAATTGAGTAAAATTATGAAATAAACCGGCCATTGATAATAATTTCCATTCGGTTTTCTTTTTTTATTTATTAAAAGATATAAATTTAGCAAGTGGTTTCTGTACGCATAATCTATGCTTTAAATATTTTGGAAGATTACCGGGATGGCAAGATTTTCATCAGTTGCGATAAACCTTTAACTTAGGGCGAGAGTGAGAAAAGCTTGAAAGCTATTATAGATTTTTTTGTTTTTTCCTGTACAGTTTTTAAATAGATACTAATCAAAATAAAAAGTGAGAATGGATTATATGGGAAATTTTTTACATTTCTTATGGTACTAATTTTAAATAGGTAACTACATTTTTGAGATTGGAATTTTTTTTTATTTCCTTACAATAACTATTATAAGTCTAGTTTGATTTTAGGGGGATTTGTACATGGGTAGTTTAATACCAATATGGCTATATGTATTTAAACTTATATACTATCCAGCAGTATTCATGTTTTCATGTATAGCGTGTACACAGAATAATTCTTTTGAAGCTAAACAATAATATTAACGTATTTTAATTTTTTTTTTATATATATACATAATTTGAAATCATTATGAAACAATATTTTTGAAAATTTGTTACGGAAAAGCGAGTATTTATCTTAAAAAGAAACACTGTATATACAAGGCGATAACGATCATGCATAATCCCTTTTACTAAAATTATAATTTATTGAAATCCAGATTTTTTAATTATATTCTTACCAGAATAGCCCAAAAACATTTGAATGATACCGGTGATGATCATAGCGCCTTGAATATCACGAACACGTAGATTCCATACTAATGTCCGGGCCTCGGGACCCATCGTGAACAGATCAATGTTGCTATTACATTGCCATTTAGGCAGTTCCAATATGGGTAGCGTGCAGAACAGATACACGAATCCACTGGACTGCACAATTGGGAGCCTATTTAATATTATATTTATTATTAAATAATGTCATACGAATAATATGCTATACAAACATTAATAAATCACGTTACACTTAATACAATACATACCTATAGAGCATATGTATATATAGAGAGATTTTTTTATCGTAGGACATATGAAATTTCATAAAATAATCTTACTTAACCTATATCAGTTATGGGAAACTTCAGTGCTGAGGCTATACAAAATACATTTGAGGTAAGTGGGCGTTATTAAAAATGTAGATACATACTACAAATTTAGGTAAAGACCAAAATAAAATTGTCTTATGTAAAATACTGTAATTGAGAGGAAGTTGGTTTAGAGTTTTGAATGTTCAGGTAAAAATACAATAACTATGTAGTTATTATAATTTTTTCTTTCTTTTTTCATTACATTTTAGTTTATGGTTAAATAACTAAATATAAATATATTATATAATAACATACGTATTACATTTTGCTTACCAACTGAAAATACTTTATTATAACTGTATATAATTGTAAGACAATTAAATATATATTATTCTATCATAATATTTAATTAACTCGGATAAATGTGTATAAATAATAATAAAGTTAACTGAACAAACTACACAATTGAATTTTTCCAGAGGTAATATTCAGTGATGGTTTTCTTCAAATTTTTTGAGGGTATATTCAGTACAATTTTAACAATTTCAATTGAAAAGTTTAGAGTGTAAAGAAAAATTTCCGTTGATCATAATATGATGTGATTTATAAAATAATAATAATTTCATGATAAAAATAGATTTGGTCTTTTCAGTTCAACGTCATTTCCATAACATTGAATATGTATTTTTATAATTATTATTATCGAGTACCTATTTCCAGTTAATTATGTATTATTTTATCGTAGATTCTATTCAACGAAAAACAACGAATGCCTTCATGATGCATCTATTTCGCCAGCGGAAAATAATTTCTGTACCTACTATAAAGACATATTATTTTATTTTCAATAAAGAATTAAATCGTTCACTACAAAAACAATGACTATTTTTTTTTTTTTGTAAATTCATTGAGAATTGATAGTTTACATAGCTAGTATATCTATGATTTTATAAAAAGATCTTGAAAGTATACCACTAATAATATTTTAGATACCTAACGTTAGATGGTAAAAATACTAAATTTTGAAGGGAAATAAAGATGTCACTTATTTATATATTTATACAAGCTACTCTCAACCTATAAATATTATAATTTTATTAGTTGGCCAAAATGTATGATTGATGAAAATAATTAACATATATTTATGCTCACCTGACACCCAACATGGTCTGCATCCCTGTGCTGAAACCTGCTACCATGACGGCCGTGGCCAGCAAGTGTGCACGTGCCGGATCCTCTGGTAAAATGCACAGTTTTGGGGCCAAAATATTATACACGAAGATCAAACAACTTAAAGTGGTCACTACGTTCTGCAAAGTGTTTATAACAATAACGATAAATACATATTTGTTGTGTGTCCTTGCTTAGTTTATATTTTCACACATTATAAATATGTACTTATTATACTATAGGAATAAGGCATAATCACCTTTTATAGGTATTTCGAATTAGGCACTTATAGTTATCCATATTGCAGAAGTGTTAAATATTAGATTATTATTAAAAATCTGTACCAATATGATTGTTAATTAGACAAAATTTGGTAATTATTTGATAGTTTTAAGTTATAACGTTTTATCCTATTAAAATAAATGATAAATTATATTTTAATATTTTATAATACCTATCTTTACCTGTATGGCCAACAGCGGTGTTAAGTACGACGGAGGGTTTACATTGATAGCGTATGCCAGACAATCATCGACGGGTTCGCTGTTCTCTGGCTCGTCTTCCAAATCAAACGGCATTTCCAATGCAGTATTGTTGTGATCTGGTGCCATTTTGATCACGTCCATGACAGGAAAATAATTATATAATTGTGATGATTTCGTCTTTGATTGCCAGCACCTGGACTGCGAGAAAATCGTTTTTAAAATTTTAAAATCTAAGTCGTTCGCAGGCCCCGGAAAATCAATGTCCAATATTATATTCTAAACCTACTACACACACAATTGCCGACCAACTGAAACGGCGATTATAGTACGATATACTTAATAGGTATAATACTGCTCCATATAACACATACTAATCGTTGTACGTCTGTATTGCAATAATAATAATAATTTATACCCGCCCATTCACCCATCCTCTTAACATGATTTGAAACATTATCGGTTTTAATATTATTTATCCGAATCAATTAAATACACACACACACGTCGTTCGGTCCATCAAGCTTATCGTTCACATACTATTATTGTTATATTTTATTTCTGATGATCTTTGCCCGCGTTCCCTGATACAGTTATAGACTATAGTGAAGCGTCTATCAACAGTTTCAACACCTCTTGGGCACACACACAATATATTATGCACAGGCATATATATCGATTACGCCGAAATGACCTTTTACCTGTAAGAAATCTATCGATTGCGCCGGTTATCAATCTGCTAAATTATTTATTTTACTAATAACAAAATGTAAAATGTTTACATTAATATAAAATTAATTTGTAGTTCACTCATAACAAAATTACATTGCTGAAGTAGAGCATTATATGAACATATATAACTTGAACTTTATAATATAATAATTATAATATGCTTAGCTATAGTATACTATCGCGTCGGTTTCTATACATCTTAATTTTTAACCAAAATAATCCATAAAGTTGTATCAAAAAGAGTAATATTTTATTACATGTAGGTACATTGGACTGTCATTGGTATTATTAAAAAAAAACAATTCAAACTTCAAACATTGTAGTCCACAACGGAAAATACAACACAATAATTATGCATATAATGATAAAAAAAGAAATTAAACAAAAAGTCAAATTTATTAAAATAGTAAAATAATAAAATTGAAATACTTAGTTTTTTTACAAAATGTTTTACAAGTTCTTTAGATAACGCCAAAAAGGAAAAAATTGAAAAATAGTACAGTAAAAATAATAAATAATAATTAGTGTATTGTGTATTTGTAGTGTTAAGTTGATTTATTTTTTAGAGTAGGTAGTGTCAGTAGTGATTTGATACCAGTTTTTTATACATAAATCGTTAAATCCATTCATTTTTTATTAAAATAATCGTCAAAAATTGTTGCTATATATTTTTTTTCTTTATAAATAATTTCAAATTATATTGTTACGAGTGAATTGTATATTAATTTTTTATTAATTTAAGTATTTTACATAATGTTATTATTTAAATTAATAATTTACAAATATTCAGCGGATTGGTAACCGGTGGAATCAATATATAAAAAAGTTCAGCAGAACCAATATAAAAAAATATCGGGCGGAATTGATATTAAAACGGCGGAATCAATAAAACACCACATGCGCGCCTAAATAGTATACAAGTATATTATTATTACATATAATTTATTCTAATGTTTATTAATTATTAAAAATATATTATATTGTATTTACGTGCCCATATCCATACTCTGTACGAGTCTTTTGCTTGCTCTCCCGTCGCTGATGGAATGCCATTGATTGGGTTCTTTCGAATTCCCATTTAATGCCATTCCCCATAACTTAAGACTTAATTATCGTTTTGTAACTATTTTATACAACCACGCGCTGTAATTAATCGATATCTAATTTTATTTTAACGACACAAATAAAATGATAGAATATTATTAGCGACTATCCATATGAAATCATGGGAATCGTTAAGTTTTCGCTGTTTGTAGGTACATCTTATACTGCAGTTGCAATAATTTATAATACACACAATGGAAAATGGTATAATATCAAATATAGTTTATGTCGTTTATGAGCTTAGTAATAATAATATGTCATAGCAGATATCATATTATGTGTATGACACAATATAAATAATAATTACAATTACCTTATTTATTACTCATATATCCTGTTTTATTAATAATTTAGAATTTTTGTTTTTAATTATTATTTAATGGGTTTAATATCACATCATAACAAAGCATCTAGCAAGTCAATTAATTTTTTTTACTTGTTAATGTTTGTAAATTTATTTTGAAATTTATTTATGTATTTACTTACTGTACTATCCTGCTATTTGAAAACCAAAACCAATATATTTTTAATTTTTGTTATTGTTTATGCTAATTACATCATTAAAAAAAAAATCATAAATTTTTTTTTAAGTTAAATTGTTGATTTCCACAAAGTATTGACATACTAAGTGATTAGGCTTTAAAGTTCAAGCTAAAGGTTGTTAGAACAGTATACATTTTATAATTGGTTGATGAATATGTAAACAAAAAGTAATTCAAAGAGTGATCTAAATAAGATATAAAACAAATTGGAGACATCATATAGAAATAATTCAAGATTTTATTTATACATAAAATTATGATGAAACAAATCACGACTAGAATAAATAAATATTATTATGGATTTTTTTAAAGAGATAGTCATTACCTATATGACATCAAACAATTGATTTTTTTGTAATTCAAAATTTAATTATAAGGAAACATTAGCCTAAATTAAAAGATATTATATTAAAATACAAGGAATTATTTAATTTTTAAAAACTAAATAGTATATTATATATATATGTGTGTGTAAAAAAAATTATATATTGAAAGATAAGAATGTGATTTGTAGTTTGGAATTTAAAAACTTATTTGGAAGTATCTTGGCCTAAATTCAGACCAGCTGGCCCTAAAAGGTTGCCAGCAGGTCCTGGTAAACCAAGCTGTTCTTGATACGATTTGAGAATGTGTTGAAAAGCGTTAACATCTATGTCAATAGGTTCAAAATCTTCCACGTCTGAGAAATTATCTTCTTCACTGTCTTGACATTGAGCTGTAGGGTCTATTCTTACAGTTTTCTGTAAAAAAATTAATTAAAATGACAATTTAAAAGAAAATATATTGGTGGACACAATATCAATTACATACTTTTAGTTTGTTGGTATCATTTTTAGATTTTTTTACAAAACTACTTCCTAAAGATGTAGATGCAAGTTCTTTATCCATTTGAGCCATATAACTAGATAGGCTAGGACCAGCCTGATTTCCTAAAAAAATATGATTAAAAAACAGTTATATCATAGTGTACACAAACATACAAGCAAATTTGTATTCAGCAAAAAAATAAATTAATAATTAATAAATAAATTTTGCACTGTTAATTTTAATACAATAGTGAATAGATTTATTATCGTGAATTTTTATGACATAAATTGATATTAGTCACTAGTCAGTGTGCTAATACAAAAACAGTTGTATTAATTATTGTATATTTATTTTAAATTAATTACTTATTAGTCTTACAATATTAATTAAAATAGTGTATGATTAATATCTTTATAAAACTTGAGATATATTTTTCAATTATTTTCAATTTGGCATTATCCATTACTAGAGTGCGGATTTGTATGCATTTGCATATTTATTCTGGTTGATTGTATGATATGTTAAGTGAGCACAACATTTATTTTATGATATAAACATTTAAAAAATGAAACATTTTAATGCATATTTTTACATTTTTCTATTTTAAGAGCTATTTTAAATTTTAATTTCATATTTTGATGTTTTTTTTTTATATATTTTTAAAATAGTAAGAAAAAAAATATTATATTTTTATAGTTTCGATTAATATAAAAATAAATTAATAAATGTACTTGTAGGTATAAACGGTTTTTCCAAATATGACCTTAGATCAATAATTAGAGAAATAAAATAAGTATACCAAGATAATTTGTAAATAATTAAAATTTTTTTTTTTAATATATTGTATATATTATAATATATTATTATTATTAAATGTTCAAAAAATTAATTTTTTTTTTACTAATTTTTTTATGCACATATTTGGTTGGTTTTTAATGCATATAAATCCGTGCTGTATTCATTAAATTTTTATATAAGAGAGACTTATAATAAATAAGTCTTATTTGTAATCAAAAATTAGTATAATAATAAAATTAAAATGTTTGATTATAAAGTAATACAGTTCAAAAATTCAATAGAGGGTATAGCAAATGTCTATAAAAAAAATATATATGGGACCAATAATATTAATAACTATTTAATACCTGACATTGTGTCATCACAATCACTGCCATATGAATCCATGTCAGAACTGTTTGACTCATCCCAATTGTCTTCAGGAATTTTAAAATCTATAAACATTAACATTTTAAAAACAATATTATAAGTAATTAATTACAATTTATTTAATTTTAATTATTAAATTATACCTAAAATACTTTTGAGTGCAGCTTCATATTTTTCAGGTTCAAAATTTACACCACTTTTTTTATTTATTTCCTTTTTCTTTTTATTGTATCTAACATTTACCGCATCTTTATCGTCATTTGTAGGACGCATTACATCTGGTCCACAAACTAATAAGTTAGAAAGTTTATTATCATCAGGTTTATCTTCACCATCTGAATCATCCGAATCATCACTGTTAAATTGATTTAAATATTAGATAATATACTTCAAATCTCCAAATTGAAGTATCATAAGAGTTAAAATATGCACTATTAGTTGCTAAAAATTAAGTAGTAAGATAATGCTAATGTGCAATAATGAATATTCTACTTTATCATAATCAATTTACACTTGCCTGAGATGATTTTTAGAAAAATCTGCTCCATTAATATCAGATGCTTGGTTCAAAAAGCTTCTAATCTTATCAGTAAAAGAAGAAGCAAAATTTGATGCTGAAGATTGTTCAGAATTTTTTAATCCAAACTTTTGTTCAAGAATACGATCTAAATCGGATGGTGATACATCTAACCACTTTTCATCATCAGCTGGTTTTAGATCTGAAGAACTATTTTTCAGCTGTGTTAATTCTTGTTCAGTAACACCATCTAAGATATTTTTAATTCTTTGACTAATTGATGGAGATGATAAATATTCATCTACATTTGATAAGTAATATTGCTTAGCTTGATCTTCTAATAGTTTATATCCATTTGAACCTTCATATAAATTCTGTAAAAAACATAAAAATGAATATAATATTTTTACATCTTTTTGATTTTAGAGTGTACCTGATAAACAGTAATATATATGTTTTATTTATTTATAAAATAAAACTGTATTATGGATAATTTTATGTGATTTACTTATTTTCAAATATTTTAAACACTTAAACTATAGTGAAATATGTGAATTTTTAATTAATGTTATTTATTTTTCACAATAAAAGTTATTATTAGTAAATTAAAATAATTAATATTTTATTTATACTGTATTTTAGATTTTGAGCAGAATAGTGTATTATTATTATTTTTTTATATTAATTTAATATATCAATACATTAATTAAATAATTAAATTTTTATTTACAATTACTTTTTAATAAGGCTCCAATAAAAATTACTACTTTTAAAATAAATTACGAATATTTTTTCTGTGTTTACTGTATACACTGTGTTTAATAATTTTACAAAGATATACATTTTAAGTTCCAACTTTATAGTAGCAAATATTAGGGGGTGGGGTGGACCTCAGACTATGGTAGGTTAAGTTTGAATGCAATGATAGGTATCATTGTATAAGAAAAACGATTCTGAATGAAGATGATTTGTCAGTTTAGGATATATTATATTTAAATATTGTCATATATTCTATTTTGAAACAAATAGTATAGTTACTATATGTTACTATAGTTACTTTATAGTATCTGTTTATTAATAAAAAAGTATTTGGCAACATACGCATAATGAGAGTATGAAATTTAATTTAAATTTTGACATATTTCGTATAAATTCGAACTTTAAGCACTTATAAAAAAAAATTGAGACTAACAATTTCGGATTTTTTTTATCACTTTAAGAACAACTTATAAGAAATCTTGTATTAAATTTTCAAGATTTTTTGGCCACAAAAAAATTTTTATCGGCATTTGAAGTAAAAAACTTAGAAAAGTCGAAAATTTCAATTGTCTATAAGTAGCTTAAAAATGGTCAAAATATTTTGAAAATTTAACTGTAAAGAGATAACCATAATATAAACATTTGGTGAAAATTTCAAGTATTTACAATCATTCGTTTTTGGGTTACAGCAAAATCAAAAAATCGATTTTGTCGAAAAGTGGTTTTTCGTAAAATTGCCGTTTTTCTGTCATTTTTTTTTTTTTGTTTTTCTCGATTTTTTTGAAAACTATTTGAAAATGTTTACTTTTGACCCCCCAAAGTACCAACTAGATGAATCACACATCATTGTAAAAGCAATACATTCTTCACTCCGTTCAGAATCTAAAAATTATACACATTAGGAAATACCTGAGAATCAATGGTAAAATAATTTTGTTTTAAAGAAACGATTAAAAAAAAAAATTAAAAATAAAAACATAAATATTGATATCTTATTTGTATAAATTAAAATTGTTACTTTAAAATATCCTTTGTCTGCTAAAGAAGATTTGTAATGATGCCAACGTTTGTCATAAGTCAAATCCACAGGCGTGTCATTGACAGTTGATTTTGCTTGACTGACTAATATTTCAAATCCACAAGCCTTAACAAAAAATAATCATACAATTATACATAAATATAACACAATTTATCAAATATAAATAAATATATTTTACAAAATATTTAAAAAAAATGATTAAAGATAAATAAATATATAAAAATATATTGATATTATACGTAAGAAATAGGCATTTTAGTTCTTCCACTACACTGTGTTATAAAGTTGAACCAAATATATTTTTATGTATGAATAACTAAAGTTAAAATTTAGTTTTAAATATTATTTAGTAAGATTTTTTTAATGAATATAATATAAAACACCTATCATAACCATGTTCAAATTTTCAAATTAAATTATTTTATTTAAGTAAAAATAAAATGTATTATACTTACGATTCTTATTCCTGTAATTTGTGCTTTGTGGCGTGAGTCTGATGGTTCAACTAAATCCCAACCCGTCCTCTTTTCAGGAACATACTTTTGTTGAATAAGCATAGCATACAAACATTTGGTCATGGTCACAGCACACATTACTCTATCTTTAGGAGGAAAATTTCTAAGAACAAAACAAATATAATGATTACCAATGTGGCAATGTCTATAATATTTAAATACAAAATTAATTACTTCATTGCTTGGCATGCTTTAATGTCCAACATATCTCTATGACAAAATGCTAAAACGGCTGGTGCTATTAGACTAGGTTGATGCTTTAATAAGTATGCTACACCTAAAGGTAAATAAGCATGACAGCAAT
Organism: Schizaphis graminum; assembly: GCA_020882235.1. Lineage (NCBI taxonomy): Eukaryota > Metazoa > Arthropoda > Insecta > Hemiptera > Aphididae > Schizaphis > Schizaphis graminum. Next base: position 95,790,849 of record CM037032.1, read on the forward strand.
GGAGATTTTCTTTAATTTTACCTGGATACCTGAAAGTTAAAAAAAGGTCTATTATTTGAAGTGTATTTAATTTAATTTGTATACTTTTACCCGTGCAAGCGCGATGATATTGCAGAGTTGACTTCTTGTGTAGCTATAGTTGCAGTAGGATACTTGGTGATCTGTTCCAATGCTTGTGAAACAGTAATTGATTTTCTACTATTTGAACTAACTAATGGGATAATATGAACATCGCCATCACTTATATAGACCTTTTAAAATATTTAATAAATTAGTATAAATAACATTATGTACGTTTTATCATAAATAATAATTGAATGAAATTACCCTCTGATCGCAGTTGTCAGGATTCGCCCAATTTGGTAAACACTCTGCAGCCTCTATCAATAAAAATTCTCCGTCCGAATCTACAACACTAAACATCGGAATTTTAATTATTGAAATAACAACAAATTAAATGCATATACCGAGCAACCAGTTCAGGATACTCCTTTGTGATCTCTTTCAGCAAGTATACAATGAACCATTCGTCTTCAATGTTATCACCATAGTGGGTTACACCATACAAATGTGGTGGTAATACTTCTGGAAAACAGTAAAAGACAACACGCCTGAGATCCATTGTACAATCACAAAATAGCTAGATTATATTTTATCTATTTTATGGGTTGTCTAATGTTTGGTTGAGGGGTTAAAAATGGGTAGATATTAATGGAAAAATATTGTGCAAATTAAGTTGTGATCACAATATATTAAGAATTACCATCTGAAGTATCGGAAAATGATTGTCGTAGTTCAGCTGATGGACAAAACCGTGGTATCAAATTGAACCTGTCCTTATGCCATATATACTCTTTGGACAACCGGTCAACCAACTCCAATGCCTTAGTATTCAAATGGTTAATGTGTTTCACCAGTTCTTCGGCATCATCCTCACTATCGTCCGATCGTACAAACAGAAAATACTCGACATAATCTTCATACCTCACTGTTGTTACTGCGCTGTCCATTTGGAATCAATGAGCGGTGTGACTTGGAAAATAAGTAACTTTTTTAAAGAATTACAATATAATATATATTTTTTAATTTAAATGTTCAAACTGAAACAATGAGACACGAAGTTGCAGAGACCGCTGCAGACTGAACTGTTTGAGTTAAAGAGCACACACACATGCGCCAATGCCCAATGATAATATTGATAATAATTGATAATAGGGGAAAATGTAGTATTGATAACATAAAGATTAGAGATAAGGAGACCAAACTCCTATGAACCGCCCGCTTATAAAGTGACCCGACAAATAAGTCGCACAGTTAGTCCACCAGGACCACGTCGTTCGATAAGAGGGCTACATTTTACAATATTAGCATGTAGTCATAGACCTTATACTAAGTGTATGCATGTATTAAATATATACTCAGAGCCGTGCAGTGGGGGGCCTTGTGGGCAAAAAAATTGAAATGCATAATGATAAATAAAATATAAGGGGCGAATATTTTTAATTTTACCCTGGTCGCCAAATCTTAACGGTACGGCTCTGTTATACTTGTTACATTGCCATATTTTGTATGCAGAGTTTGGTCTCCTTATCTCTAATCATCATGATTGATAATAATAATATGTATCTCGTCTGTGTGTGTTACGGTCTTACGGAACATAACACTAGCTCTTCTAGCCTCTACTCTCTAGACAGTCTAGACCCATGTCCCCATGCCCGGATTGATACAAACGTAAGCCCTAGGCAAAGCCGAACTGGAGGAGGGTCCAGGGGTCCGGACCCCTAAGATTTTTTTAAAAATAGAAATACTTTATAGTGATGAATAAAGTTAATTGGCTATACATTTTCAGTATTTATATTAAAAAATAATGTTGAACCCCCTTCCAACATTTTTTTTCAGATGCAGCCTTGGCCCAAGGCACAGTGCTTTTAATTCCTATGCATTTATACAGCACTGCGGTGTCCAGTATTTAAATGGGTATAAAACCTTCTGTTTAGGAGAGGAAGTGTTGGATTTCGATGTTAATCCTTTGAAAACAAAACAAAAAAAAAATCAAATCAAAATTTTATATGATAATAATTTTAATAAATTTTAAAAACAATTAATTTTACTCAGTCTACAAATATATAAAAAATTAAATTATTAAAACCATAAAAAAAACTTGTTTTACACCAATTTGAATATTTCTTTATCCCTCTTATTTATAAGTATTAAATAAGATAGGTAATTGTAACAAAAAACACATTTTATTTTTGTAGGTCTCAAAAATGTCCGTAGGCCCTATAGGCACAGTGCCTATGTGTTAATACGGCCCTGCATGTCCCATCTCCTATGTCCCGTGTAGTGTGTACGTTTATTTCTTTACGCATAAGTAACCTAGGTGGCTAGGTGTACTAAGCACGTCGCGCTTAGGACGCAAATGTAAAGTATATTAATTTTACGTTTTAGTATTTTATATATTAAAATATTAAATACATCATACATGTATATACAATATACTATTAAACGTAGGTTTAATTATACCATCTAATTCCGCATATGCTAGCCAGTAGCCCGGCATTTTTAGTTAATAAGGTAGATAAGACAAAACGATTGATAATCGACTATAGACATATAAACAAACAAATGCCACATCAGAACTGCCCAATTACAAATATACATACAATATTTGATTGTTTAAAAGGATCGAAATATTTTAATATAATGGACATGCAACAAGGTTTTCTGAACATTCTACTGGGAAAAACAGATCGATATATATTAGAATTTATAACGCCATTTGGGTTATATGAATGGACAAGGTGGTTTCCATTCGGATATAAAAACTCCCCGAGACAGTTTTCTAAATCAGTAGCAACGGCTGTTTCTGGACTATTGTATTTACTATTTAGGCACCATAAATTATGTAGACGATATTGTAAATTATGCTACAACATTTGAAGAGTTACTTGTAATTTTAGAGAGACTACTAGAACGAATTAGAAAAACGGGTTTTAAATTGAAAGCAAAAAAATGTAAATTTGGATATTTTGAATTAAAAATACTCGGCAAATCGTTCAATTTCGCTAAATAAGCATAAGTAGGTACCTATACTACATTTTTGTAAAAAAAAAACACAAAAATAATAAATAATTCATATTATGGTCATTAAAATTATCAAAAATAAGCAAAAGAAAAACAACAAATACAACAATATAATATGATAAATAATCGTAAATATAAATATAATATAAATAATAAAAAGCGGGTAAGTGGGTATCGCTCTGCTGTATATTAGGGGGTGGGGTGGACCTCAGACTATGGTAGGTTAAATTTGAATGCAATGATAGGTATCATTGTATACGAAAAACGATTCTGAATGAAGATAATTTGTCAGTTTAGGATATATTCTATTTAAATATTGTCATATATTCTATTTTGAAACAAATAGTATAGTTTTTATATATGTTACCATGGTTACTTTATAGTATCTGTTTATTAATAATCAAAAAATCGATTTTGTCGAAAAGTGGTTTTTCGTAAAATTGCCATTTTTCTGTCATTTTTTTTTTGTTTTTCTCGATTTTTTTGAAAACTATTTGAAAATTTTACATTTGACCCCCCCCCCCCCAAAAAAAAAGTACCAACTAGATGAATTTTCCTATTCAAAGAGGGGCTGAAGTCAAAAATCAGAGCATTATTACTGCTCCAAATGTTGTCGTCAGACACAAAAAAAAAAAAAAAAAACACATCATAGTAAAATCAATACATTCATCACTTCGTTCAGAATCTAATATAACCATATAATTTTTTGTCACGTACGAATATCTTTAGTGCATCACCAAGATTACATAAAATATATTTATTTTCGTTGAATTCGGCCACGGTGCCATAAGATAAGAAAAAGTCGTTTATTTTACTAAAAATGAAATTATTTTTCTTTAAAAAATGAAAATTTATAATATATACAATACATATATTATATTTATGACAATAATATTAAAATGTATAGAGTATAAAAGTACAATATACTTATATACTGTATAATTGCCACATTGTTTTAAAATCCAAAAGGGAATTAGAAATATATGTATTATGTCAACATATGCGAAATGTGTAACGACACTGTAATGTCGTTTTTATGATATTTAAAAAAGGATTTATTTTCATTATAGTTCCTCCAATCAGTTCAACCATTGATTAATATCCAATGGGCAATGGACAATGGAGATAAGTCATATAGGTAAGTATTAAAGTATAAGTAGGTACAGCCATTATAGGTCTATAAGCAAGGTGTATTTATAAATATACCTTAACTATAATAAGTGTATCCTGATTATCAGAGCCCGTGTGGCGTTTAATATTGTAAACATAATTTAATAATTATATGGGATGTAATGACTATAATAAATCGAATACCTGTTACCTATTATAGCTAAGATTGCTTACAATAATATCTTCAATATTAAAGTATGTGGATAATTAAACACACAGCGACATCTATTGATTCTCTTTGCAGCTATACACTAAAAGTATAGCCATATATTATTATATCTTTAATCGTGGTCATAAACAAGGTTTATAGATTATAATATAAAATATTTGTTATAACCCAATTATTATAAGACGAAAGAGTTAAATTTCCCACGAAAAATACCTCGTTTTTGATTGGTTGGTCATTAACATATGATAGTGATATCGATATTATTTCAAATATCGTGAATTAGATAGTGAAGTTGCAATAAATTATTATAGTAAGTAGCACTAAGTAAGCAGTTGTAGTAAGCACTGTCTAGTCTCTAGTGCACTACTAAAATCGAACTAATCATGCGACCACATATTCTGGCCACGGACTAAGATATTTCTGTGCTTCAGGCTATTCACTAGTTCACTACCTATGCAGCTGCAGCTGTTGCTGCTTCTGTTTAATATTAATAGTTGTTTGATTGTGCTGCTAATAATTTTTTAACGAAATAAATTAAGCAATAAATAATATCAACTATCGATTGTTGACCGTGTACAATTTACGAGTTTTTAAAAATGTTTATATACTGAACAAAGTAAAACAATTAATTTCGTTTACCTATCATCAGTATTAATGTGGTATTATCCATTAAATCAATAATAAAGTTTAAAAAGTGCAAAATATCATTGAAAACATTATCTTTTATCGATGATTTACGAATTAAAAATACTTACTATCGATCTTCTTTTATTTTTCGATTTTTACTAGTAAGTTCCCCACGAAAACATTGATAAAAATAATATCATTAATTTATTTAACACTGTTATAATAAATGTAAGATGTTCTCAATTCCGATTTCTAATGTTTGGTAAATGACTTTGTCTTAATATTGTCGAATCAATGATTTTTTTTTAGATTAAACGCGTTTTAACGGTACTGCATACTCTGTTGTCGTTATAAAATGGTTGTTCATAAACTCCCCATAAAACACTTAAGCGATGATCAGCAAATACAACAAATGGTGACCCAACAGCCTACCAATTTTCACAGGTCTTCAAAGCCTGTACCTCTTGTTCGACAAGCTCCAGTATTTGATTTGGAAGTGATTACCAGCGAAAATTTTGTCCCATGGGTATGTATGATCTAACTAAATTGACTGTGTCACTAATGTTGTGTACTAATCAGGTATAATTCATAAGTTTTTATTTTATTTTGTAGAAAAGTACGTTCAATATGCGCCAAGTGACACTTGCTAATATAATCGATGTTGCTAATGGTAACGATAAAGCTACTACAAAAGCTGCCAAGATGCGTGCAAAGAATTTAGTAAACGCTGCAAAATCCTTAGATCTGCTACGGCAAAATTTACAGAATTCCATCAATAAGGATATTGATAATGTTATTAAAAAATACCTGACCGTAAGTATTAACTGTTTATTCATTTATTATCGTAATATGCTTATGAAAATAATTTTTTCAGTCATATTTTGGCTTGGCTATTGACAATGTTAAAAATAATTTGGGTTCAAATTGTGTTACTGAAGATCATGTGAGAGAAGTATGTCGAACAATGTTAGATGAGGCAAAGTTAATGTATTCAAATCCACCGTTGTCAGGTAGTAATTCACCATTTAATACTGCACAAACTACAGACATGTTAATTGAATCACGATTTGCAAAACAACATTCCAAAGTAATTAAATCATTTATATTAAGTATAGTTTAGCTTAAATAATATGATAATGATACATAATCATTTTTATTTACAGAACAGATCTCTACTGAAACGTAAAGAGCCACCTGTTCAAGAGGCTGAAAGCAATCTTTCACCTACAATTGAACAAACATCATCTCAAACACCGTTGGTAAAATTTCATAGATTTCAGTCCACTTGGGACCCAGTAAAAATTCATTCACAAACATTATTTGTATTGGCTACTAGAGCAGCAAACAAGGTATACATTTTTATTATTTATGCTCTTTAATTTAAGCATTAAAGTAATTTGTATTCTTTTTACAGAGAGGAGGTCGTATGGGCAATAAACATCCAGAACTATTTCAATATACCATTGATATGGAAGATCGCGATTGGCTTATGAAACAAAAAATGTTTGTTTTACCACCACCTACATCTGTAAATGCAACTTCAATACTATTATTGGATGATGTGCAATCAATATTGAGCACTGTGAATCAGAAGTAATTTTTTTTTTAATTCAGAGATGTTTATCAATAATGAATACAGTTATTATTTTATTAAATACTCGATATATTTAAGGATTTTTGATATTCTTATCAAAATAAATAAAAAATATTAGTATAGTTATTAATTATTTAAATTTTCAAAAGGTTTCTATTTAGTTCATATGAAAACCATAAAAACTTATGGAAATAATTTCTGTACTAAAAATTCTATCTTGAATAAATTAAAATATGTGAATGATTATTATTAAAAAGTTTTTATTAAATGGATACCACTCTTATTGACATATTGTACCTGTCTTACATAATACAATATATTAAATTTGTGTTCAGTAATTCCAATTGTGTGCTGTAAGTTTTAATGATAGAGTGAATTGTCCTTTTATAACATTTTAAGGTAAGAACAGTATCAGCATTAATTAATTATTTTATATGTTTTTAATTTTTAAGCAAGTTATCAGTATGTAAAGTATAACAATTTTTAAATTATAATAATAATAATAATAATTATAAATAATTTGTTTATAAAATTAAAATATCATCAAAATTCCACGACAAAACACAAATAATATTCTAAAATGTAAGATAAATTATAGGTCAATTCACTATATTATTGAAATTAACCATACAAAATTGGAATTGCTGAACACAAATTTGCTTGGTTGTACATATGTATGATAAAGACAATTTCAATAAATTTTGCCTCTTATAGAATATAGTATACCATACATATAAGTTATAATTAATCATTATCAGGTGTTTTGGTATACATATTGTGAATAAATTAAAATAATTGTTTCTTATTTTAAAATTACAAAATGTTCAATTTAAATAGGAGCATTAGTTTAAGTTTAAACTATAACTTGTTGGCCGATATAAGTCTTTATTTTGCCTTTCATTTGCCTTTACTGTAGGAAACTTAAAATATTTCACTTTTTCAAATATTGAAATATGTACTCATGTTATACAATACAGAATTTTACATTTTTGTAATTTTATTTCAAGTGTTTCAAATGTTTACTAAATACTTCAATAATTATATTTGTTTTTAGAAATAATCCTCATGAACTCAAAGGTTTTGAATTACCAGAGTTTATATTGAACAAAGTAAGATCCACAATGATTCTCAATAAACCTCCAGAAATGCAGTCTCATCAACAAATTATTATCACTGAAAATGGCGAAATTGAAGAGCAACCTGTATGAGAATAAAATTATACCTATTTGTATGATAAATGCATATTATACTTATTTAACATACAATTATTTTGTAGGTGTGCAGTATAACTTTGAATGAAAATACAAATTCTTCAATTACTCAATCTCATTCAGAATCTAGTAGTATCATCATATCAGGTATTATTATTATTTTACAATGTTAATTTTCTTAAAAATAAAAAGTTAAATATTAAAAATAATAGTGGGTGTTTCTTATAAAAGAATTCTAATAAATAATAATACGCCACATTATGTAAGTAATATTTATGTGATATTATTATATTATTATCAATGAAAAATGCAACATACATTCTTAGTTGATAAAAAAGATCACTGACTAAATGGCCATGCAAGTAACAAAATTATGCTGTAATATATTGTTTAATATTTTATAAATACAATATTTAAGTATACTTTGTTTATATCTATCCTAATATGTATAATAGTCCATACTTTTTCTACTATTTTATGTTACCTGTCATTCCTTTCAACCCAGTGAAACTTGATAGTCCTACCTTGGATATCATTCTTTGTCTCTTTTCATCTATTTTCTCTATGATTATTCTACAAATTAGTTCATGTATATGTAATCTATCATTTTACTCTAATTGTTTTAAGTATGTTTTAGTTTGTCCGCCGTTCTATCCAACCCTTTGTGTACGTTCTATATCAGCTTCTCCTTAACTCCACCTCAAAACTTTTAAGTGAATTTTGTTATGCCTTATTTAATATACAATTGTTACATGCGTATAGTGTCATACTACAAACATATGCTGTTATAATGTGGTTTTGCACCATTACATTGTGGGTAATTGTCAGTGCCGTATTAAACTGTGTGGCCGCCCTGGAGCAAATTAAAATGCGGCCCTTGAGTAAATTACAATTCAAAAATTTACTGCCCCATCAAACATCATATAATTTGCCGGCCCAGGGCAATTGCCCCTCTTGCCCCCGTTAAACGTGGCTCTGGTAATTGTAACAATTATGCGGAACACAATTTTACTTTGTTAAATTCATAAAATCACAAAAATAGTATAAATTATAATTTTGTAACTATTTAAAATATGTTGTTTTATGTTTTAATAATTAGGGACATCAACAACACTTGCTGAAGCATTAAATATGCTCGAATATGGTGAAAGATTACCACAGCACAATGAAATTCCACATTCATCGCCGAACAATAATACAGGATTGGCAACCACACATTCCACCCTTACTGCGCTTTTAGCTGCTGAAAACAATTTCATGCCTAATAGCAGTCAAGCTAATAATACACAGTTTGGAATGTAATATTTGTTCTGTTAAAAAAATGAAATTTTTTTAGACTTTCAACAATTATTCTAGTCTTCTCTAGTCTAGTCATATGTTTTAATTATTAAATACTTTCCCTAATTATATAGTTATATAATAAATTAATTTTAATCTAATCAACTGTATTGTGCAGAATTGTGTGAAACTGTATTATGATGTGATTATTGTTTCTTATATGTTTAGAATATTTAGATATGTTGTCATTATTATTATTTATATTATGATCTTAATTTATTTCATGAAAAATAGTGTTTTAATTATATTATATAATATGTAAGTCAGATATCCTCTTTAGTGACTAATATAATTCTATAACAGTATTAAAAAGTGATCAATAGTGTTGTATAAATTAAAATCATTAAAAAATATGAGAAATATTAAATACTTAAGAAATACTTGTCTTAAAAATATTTAGCAAATTTTCATAATACCTATAGAAATATCTATCAACTATCAATTTTAATAAGATATTTATTGTGGATAAAAATACAATTTTGTCATGTAATTAAATGTATGTAAACATATATTTAAAGAAATTGTATTCTTTATCTGCTGACCATTTGTGTAGCATTTTAAATAAAATAAATGATTTGTACCTATTAAAACATGTAAAATATTTTAAATAATGATTTAATTTGGATAAACTGAATATTAAAAAACATAGGGAAGTCCTTTTGTATAGTAGATTTTAACTGTACTTCATTGAGTTTGGTACTGTTATTGGTATGTTAAATTTTAATTAGGATATTTTGAACAGGGTGTAAATAGTTTTAAATGTTTAATAATTAGAAGAAAATTAACAGTGCCCACTGCCCAATGGTGGAAAACACTGTCTATCCAGCATCCACCCTTGTATATATTATTACTATAATGTAATTTAAACAACAATTGTATTGTAAAAAGAATCAACAGTGAAACAAACAGGTTCAAATGTTAAATTTATTATTGATCACTTCAATCGGTATAATGGTTTTAATTTTTCAATTATTTTTGGAATTTTGCTGGTCATTTTTTCAACCAATTTCCATAAATTGAAAGAAAATCAATACCTTTTTACGATTCACGAATTCTTAGTGAATTGTACAATTAAAATTAATTTAAACTAAAAATAATTTGAATTAAGTTTTAAACCTATAGGTACTTATTTGTCAAAATATTTGGGTTTTTTAAACATAACAAATTAAATATTAATAAAATGTATCTTAATAATAGAATTGTATAGGGTACCTATTTATTATTTTTACAGTATTTTATTATTTAGTGTTAAAATTTTTGATTTGTAAAATTAATTAGAAAAAGTATTGTTTTATATCTTGATATACTATTATGACTTAAATAGTTAGGTCATTATATTTTAATGATTTTAAAGTCATCCTTAGTTATGAATTCATAAGTATTTTACTCAAAACACATTACCCGAGAATACTTGCACCTACTTGCCCCCGAGTCACACATAAATAATAATAATAATAATAATAATAATAACAATAATAATAATAATAATAATAATAAAATATTATAATAATAATCACATTAATGAACTAAATCTATCAAAAAATAGTGTGTATTTTTTGTGAAATATTAATTCTTTTAAACTTTAAAGTCATATTATATAGATAGCGAGTTTCTAGAGGTGACGTGATGTGTGTTGCGGAGGCCCGACTCCTGACCCAGATATAAAGTTTTAGAAATTCATCGAAATGCAGAAAAAAGTTATTGGCTCATTTTTTTTAAACTAAATGACGTATCGATGCATACGACGCGTGCATAACTGATCAGTCTCGCGTTAGGAAACTATTTTTCACTAATAATATTTACAGAATAAAATTATTTTTCATAAAAAATGTAAAAAAAAAAAATAGATCAATGAATAATTCATATCAGATGCATATAAAAAATTGAATGGCCAAAGTTTTAAACTACCCATCTATTTAAAATGTTAACCCAAATAAATTGTTTGTCCAAATTCAGGGAGTGCTAAATTATTAAACCCTCGCAGATCTACGGAGGCTTCCAACACCCCTTCTCCACAGGCCACCTGCACTGTTTTGTTGATATTAAAAAAATGGGCATGGACCAATATTGCGCCTCTTATATTTTTTGGTTAGTATATCGTGTATCAACTGCCCTCTTTATAATTATTTTATGGTTATTAGGTATACCAATTTCGCTTGTATTAAAATTATATTATTTTAATTGCCATGCTCAAATTATTATTTAAAAAATTATGATTATTCTTAAAACATATATTATTCAAAATACAAACATCATGATTACCTTAAACTCAAAATCGTATTATTATTATTATATCGTTGTGATTTAACCATCTATTCTACTATTATTATTATTATTTTATTTTCATTTTCATTAACTAAATTGTATAAAGCCTATACGTTTCACCGATTTGGAAGACTTTTACTTTTAACTTGCAAAAAAATCGGTTATTAAGTTTTCCTTAGGTAATGTAAAATGTATTGAGCGCAATTGGTATGAAAAGGTAATTTTAAGCGCAATTGGTAAACTCCCGAAAAAATTACTAAAATAACAGATAATAATTTACACCTTATAATAGGCGTATAATAAGTCTTTTAAAACCGATTTTATAAAATATCAAATTGGTTAGAGTGGTTAGACTCGAAACCGAAAATTAAAAAATATTCGCAAAACATCTGCGGGTGCTAATTAGGTGTTTTGGAATGCACCCCTTACAACTCCTTCCCCCCACACAGATATCACATCTATCGCCAATGCGCGTCCATGGACGTCGTGTGTTTTTCTAACGATTTCAGTTTTAAGTAGATGGACAAACACTAAAGTGATATAATATACAACACCGGTATATATAATAATTATACCTAACAGTATACTATAAAACCACATGGGTGTACACGCCGTAGGTAATAGGGCTAGGGCAGGTGTTTATGAATTAATAACACACAATAATAATATAATGTCGTTGCAACGGCGGTTTTCCGCAGAGAGTTTTTCAGTGTTATAATATTATAATAATATCTAACTCGATGTTATCAATACGCGCCGTAATTCGGAGTGACCAGCTGCACCGGTTAAGACCGCGATTTAATATAATTATAGATGTCCACAGTGTCGTGCACACGCGCGTAAATTCTTAAAACAGTGCTTAAAATCCCAACGAAAATAATAATAATATAATAATAGTATGGATAATGAATATTGTGCGTGAGCTGCAGCAGTGTAGCGAGACTGCGAGACTGCTGTGCTCTCGCCTTTCGATCGGCATTTTTGTCGTTATTCCGTTAACTCGGCCAAACACGCGATTTTTTTCTCAACCGATCGAATGGCTTTGTCGTTTAATGTATAATTGATAATTTTAATTACTGTTATTATTATTATTATTATTATTGTTGTTGTTATACTTCCGTTTCCGGTCGTTATTATATTTTGAAACATCCTCCGCTGAGTATCAACGCCGACACGCGAAGTCGTACCTCACACAGAATATAGGTATAGATAGGTACATATTATATTATCACACAGTATATATAATATTATAATTTATGATTAGCATGTATCTACCCGTCAAGTAGGTATATTTTTTAGTATTGCTGTACTACAAACATTTTTTACGATTCGGTCTACCCCGTACCAGAATACCTGTGTGTGTTGACTGTTGATTATGATTTATTATTTAACCCAAAATGATTACCTATACACTTTTTCTTAAACCAATTGAAGTCAAATAATTCTATTCCGAAAACCATGATCAAAAATTAAATTAAACAGATCGAATTATTATCAACACATCCTATTAGATCCTATAAAAATCACCCATACGATCTCCGGCAAATGTCAAAATCAATATGATTTAATGTGGCTGAAAAATATTTTCAATGAAATATCGTACCTAAGTATGTTGTATAACTATGTTGAAAAGCATTAATTTTATTAAGCGCGTAGTTTACCAATATTGTGGTTGTTGGTGTTTAATTAGAAGGAATAGATAGTATATATAAGATGTATTTTAACGAAGTATTGAGTTGTTATTTGAAAACAATTAAAGTTATACCCAATATTATTATACGTACCTATGGCGTGACCCATATTATAATACATTATGTTATTAAAAAAAACTTCTTTTTTAGGTTAATATTATCTTAATTACCTTTAAATTTTTACAAGTTAATTATATTTTGTTAATTATTAACGACTATAGTAATCATTCTCAAGGATCACTTAACTTAATTAGCTAAATTTCATAATTTTAATAAACTTGTCAAACTATGTTGTCTTGAAATAATGTATGTATAATATGCTGTATTTTATTTGTAATTATTTAAATTTTCGTATTTTAAGGTGCTATCTTAGAAACATGTGATACATATAATTTATTATACTTAATTCATTTTTATACAAACCGTGCATTTTTATGTAGCTACACTCGACTATAGTTGACGGCTACTAATAAGACGCATTCGTTTTTTGATTACAGTCAATATGCACTGCATCTCGCAAGTACAGTTTATACATCATTATAAGATCAAGGGACAAGGATCATGGGCGAATAGGCCTACCGAGAAACCGGGCATTTCCCGGTGGCCCCCCTTTGTATTTTGGTAATGGGGCCCTTTTTAGACTTTTATTTCATGTGGGGGCCCCTTTTTAAAACTTCTCGGTAGGCCAAAAATTGCCGATCCACCCATGACAAGGGTGTATCGCGCTATAAGGAAAGATTTTACATATTTTTTATAGTTATAGCAGGCGGTGGCGTAGGCTGCGTAGCGCACGTATATAATATAATAATATTATATAGCAGGGTAGATTTGTCAGGCAACTACGATTTGCCCGTGAATTTCATGCGGACGGTCGAACCGTGTGATGACATCGATCTTAATCGATTCAAATTGATTATTGTGTTTAGCGGAAGATATTAATGTACGTAAAAGTCTTTACTGTTATTACTATCATAACGTATATATACGTATTATCTGTATATACTGTTGTATACGAGTAGTATTGATCCTTATTAGACGTAGTTGTTAATTATAACATTCTGCATTTTTGCGTTGTGTTTCTGAAATTACACCGCTAATTAGCTAAACGACGACGTTGATTTAAAAACCTCTGAGACTTGTTGGTTTATTTTATTGCGTTGTAATGTCTTATTATTTGTATCGAAATAAATATTATTCAGAATATCTGATTGTTTTTGGACAACAGTTCTTCAATAGGTAGGTATACGCTATAAGCCGACTAGAGTATATATTACAATATTATATGATATAATAATATTATAATAATTGAACCGACAGACGTAATAAGATTGATATAGGTACTTACGAGTTACGGCAACACTTGGCATTAAGAATAATTTTTATGAATTTTTTTCGTTTACACGTTAAAGGTACCTATATTTCCTTTTTAAAAAATATTCTCAAAATATAAAAATATAATAATGTATATTGATTCTCTTTGTTACTATGTTTTTGTATTATTATTAACTTATTAATAATAACAGTCATAACGTTTTCAATAAGAAAACGAAATAATTCATCATTTGAACAAAATGGTTGAATAAGTATGCTAACTAAACTAAACTAATCTAATTAAGAATTTTCGGTGCTTGCCGAGAGTCTGCTACTGTTGGTAATATTTTTATTTTATTTTATTTTACGATTATACGCCCCGAAGAGCATTTAGTTAACACAAATATAGTAAAGTGGATAAATTACATAAGTAGAAAATAAATTAATACAATTATATATAGATAACAGGTAAAAAAAAAAGTAAAGTGGTAGGACTAAGGGTTGGTTTAATAGGTGTAACATTCTGTGGAGAGGCTGGTTATGACCATAAGAAGTGAGATGGGTGATAGAGAAAAGAGAATGGTGTCTAGTAGAGTAGGAGGGAACGCGAAGTGAAATAGTGGAAAAACAATAAAAAAACAAATCTTTTTGTCGTATATATGTGGTAAGACAGTGGCGTACTCACGGGGGGGGGGGGGGGGGGTCATGGGGTTTGAACCCCCCCCCATTGGCCGTATTTTTTATATTTCATATGGGTATCACAATACAATATTTTTTTACCAACAATATCATGGTATTCTAGTAAATTTTCAGAGCCCCCCCCCATTGAAAATTCCTGAGAACGCCACTGTGGTAAGAGCTTTTAAGGTATGGCTTTCATTGGTCACTGATATCTGCAGGTATTCTTCTGGACTTTTAGAATTGTTTATACTCTTTTAGGCGTTGAATACTTTTATACTTGTAACTTGTGCTTAGTGGTTCTCCACATATCAAAAATTCTTACATTCAAATTTTTCTAAACTATTATTTAGTTGTGTAGCATGTATTTGTACGACTGATCTCAAAACTTTATCGTTATCCGTTGATTCGTAAAAGCCATTTTTCTGATTCGCGCGTATCCCCAGTCCCAAAATAGTGTATTTTATAGTAAATAAAATACTTGGAATTTCAAAATATTTCATTGAATATACATAATACATCATAGTGTACAACGGGTAAATTATATCGTCGAGAGTTTGGGTAATACGATTTTTATGTTATAGATATCAGATAAGGATATTTGTATTCCTTTTATTTAATTTGGCGGAGGGGATATAAATATCCTAAGACATTTTTACCGAGCTTACTATAATATTAACCTATAGAAAAACCGAAATACGAATATTCAGGGGTGTGATTGACGTATACTACGCCGGCATGTTAATTACATGCTCGATAAAAAAAAAAAAATAAATAAATAAATAAATACAATTAAAAATTCTTATATGAGAGGGTGCTAGTGATCTGCACGTAATTTCGGTTGTTTCTGGACACTCTTATTATATTATCTATATAGCGTCAATACAATAGCGTGGATTTGGCACAGGGTTTTTCCTCATTTAGCTAAGGTCGGTTGTTTGCACATATTAGTATTTGTTTGCCACGATCATTACACGTACGTTTCCCCGGCCCCCATACGTAGGTAATACCGATTTTCCGAGGTGAACCGACATCAAACAAATTCTGAGTGTGCTCAAACAGATACAAACAATAACAAATGACGCAAGTACTAAATAATGGCAAAACAAAATTTGCGAAAATTGATAGCGGTATGTGTGGGACTCGGGAAACGTACGTAATTATTACTGAATTAAAAGTAGGTTTGTATTGTCGGTGGTCCTGAAAAGGACAGTTTTCATTGGGTAGGTACTTATATTATATGCGCACTGCATAAGTGAACTTGTTGAAATGCTGTACACATAAAATCAGGAAGCACTGTTTTTAAAATGTTGTATTCCTACCTAATTAAATTGTTGACTTTTTTGAAGATCATCCTTTGTTATTATTTCACGTGTTTATTGAGTTTCAGATTTCGTTAGAGCATTGTTTATTACACGGTGTTCACACTAATTAAAATACAAATTTACAATATCATATTGAAGTTGATTTTGAACGAGTTACAAAATTGAAAATTGGCAAAATCTCTCCTTGTGTCCTTTATTTGTTTTCGTTCATACATAAATTATATTATATAAAAATATATTATACATTATGAATCATACAAACACTAAATAAAATACGAATTTACACACCGCCGTGAAGACTGAAGACAAATGTCAGCGTGTATATTTTCAACATTTTGTTTTATATATTATAATGTTTAGATATAAGAGGGAGGGGGTTCATCTATTGATCTATTTCTTCGCATTGTCGTATTTATGTAATGTGTATATACTATATATAGTTATATAAGAGTATTTCAGGCATAAAAGTCTCGTTTTCGTTGGTAAATAGCACGCGCGCGTGTTGCGGATGAGACAAAACGAAACTGCAGTCAACTGATAGACGGCGAGTTCGTTAAGAGAATGAACAAAAAGAAGATAAATCTAACCATTGCGCAAATCATCAGATGAAAACGCACTCCTTTTGTATCGCATCTGCACTCTGCAGCAACCATCGCTCGTCGTGTATTTATTTTATATGTATATAAAGGAAAAATATATTTATATCGAATTATCTTTCACCGCCGGTTAGAATAATATAATAATAATGATAATAGTAATATAGAAATACCTCTACATATCATATATTAGTTATATAAAGTCTCTTTTATAGATTTTTCACTATTCACTCGTATCAATATATATATAGTGTATGGGTGTAGTGCAGGGCAGTACTATATCGTATAGGTATATGTATTATTAATACTATCGGAATAAACGTGCGTCGATTTTTTTATCGGACCGGTGGCATACGAGTAGGCATTATAGTATTAGACACACACACACACACACACACACATAAGCAGTTGTTTTATTTACGAACCGTCATCATCAGCGGCGTCGTGTTTTATTCGATTAACCTTTATTTATTTATTTTTTCCTAAAACGCTGTGAGAGAAATAATAATAGTATAATGTTTGTGCGTCGTTCTTTTCGACGTTTTCTAAAACGTGGTTCAGTAAACCGGTCACCGTCAACATAACCTAACCGTCACACAACATTATATTGGACCTATGTCTACCATTAAAATGACTTTGACCTAGCTCAGTTTAAAATCAATTATTGTTGTAATATGCATTACAGTCGTTATAAACTAAATTACTATAATGTTACTGTGCACGTAGGATGTGAATTGTGCCTTTGTGAATCGGTCATATATTACTCTGCGTTGGTTGTGTTGATGACAAAGTCGAGCAGGATTTCACGACCATTGATCGGCACAGCAGGACGCAGGATTTCAAATTCTGACCGTTCGATGGGGACAGCATATTAAAATGCGGAAATGAGTGTGTGTACATACTGTACATAATATGTATATTATACGAACATCGTAATGAACTGTGTTGTCGATTTCGGCATAAAAGACGTTGCATTTTACCGAATTTCTTATGCTGTAATCGCCGTATCTATGTACATAAGATAGATTATAGATATTCGTACTAATATTGTTAATATAGTTACAGATATAGTACGTTATAAATTATAGTATATGTACGGACGTATACACGTGTGCAGCACTGCAGCGATATTTTTGAGCAACATAAAAATCATATAGAAAGATATATAAAATAAATAATAATATAACATATTATTATACAGAGTATTTTCTAATTATTTTTGAAATTTAAAAACAAGACAATTAATATAGTTTAAAACATATTTAGATATTAATTGTTCTATGTTTGAAATATATACATATGTATATAATATATGTATAGTTATACTACTCTTATACCTATCGCATTGTCGGACTAATCGATAAAATTTTGGCTTGTTTACCTATATAAGAACGATTACTTAGCTATTTTTTTATTCAAATCTTTAGTGCAAGATCATTTTCTGCTGCGGAAAACATCTTATTTTAAAAGAGTATAGTAAATATTGTCTAGTTCATACTCTGAACCACTTATAATCATCACGTTAGTCCTCGAGCAATTTGTAGTAAAAATGATTTCCCTGCTGTGCTATTGTACCAGCTCTGGTTGTACAAACATTAAGTCTTCGCATACGAAGAATCGCGTAACTAGGTATATTTGCATGTTTGAAATTAGGATTCTATACCATTCAAGGGTGTTATAATAATATGTATCCTTTAAAAATCTGATTTTAACTTACAATAGTTTGGTCACTTTTTTATTAGAAACTGTTGAAGTATATATTGTATGATCAAAGTTGCATTGACACGATCTATTTTATTTTTTAAGCATTTGAAAAATATTTAAATATAGTATTTAGCTGCAGGACATTTTATTTAACATAATTTAATAATTTTATTTCAATTTTTTTTTCATCAGCGATCAATATTTGTCTATTCTTGAATAAAATTTTTATAGTTTCTTCAATATGACGAAGACATAGTAGCATACATAATAGATATAATAATTTCAAATTCAATATATTAAATTTCCATGTACTATGTTAATTTTAAAACTACATAAGCAGTTTAATATACATATACCTAATACATATATAATGATGAAATCCACAAGCTATTAATGTATTTTACTCAGCAATGAAACACTTAACACTTAACATGTCAACATTGATTTCTTCGATTAAAAATTTTAATGATGAAAAAAGTACCTTCGTACTCTATATAAATAATTATATTATATTATGTTTTTAAAACCCACACAAATTATAAGTCAAATGTTAACTTATTTATTCATCAAAATAATTGAAATCTAAGCTATAAAAAGTGGATAATAATGTAATAAACATTCAAATACATTTGCTTATAACTATGTACACTGATGTATATAATAAGTGGGTCGTCGGAGCACCTGGGAACACTGGCACTGTTAACAGGAAGTGATCACGGCAGGATCTACGCTGCGTCGGAAAATACTGTCTGACTCGCCCGGTAGGTATTGTCGGAGTGTCGTCGCCACGGGACTAAATCACCCGGTAGAACGCCGATTGATCGTTGGAGATTTTCGGTATGTGTGTGTTTAGTGGCAGTCAATGATTAAACTTTAAAGTTTGATTGTCATTTGCTATAGAAGCTTACCGGCCGCCGGGTATATGTAACAGTTGTCCATACCGACTTATAATTACAATTTGATTTTGCCTAATGCCTATAATAATTGCTTAACTGCAGATACCAAGTTTTCGCTTCACCGTTACTTATGTGTAAGTACAGAACTTATATTTGGATGCTGTTTTTTGTGTTTGTAGAATTAGTCTAGATATTGTTATTGTCTATCCGTAGAAATTGTTCTTTTTTTTTTTGTGTCATAGTCCATAGACCTATAACTGTCATTTTCTTTCGAATTATTAAAAAACTTGTTTGAACTAATTGAATGATTTTTTTTAACCAGTCGAGTTTACTAAGAAATAAGGATCCTCACACAGCTTATTTCTTAAAATCTGTACTGTAAAAAATTAAATATAATAGAATGCGGTCAATAGGTATTTACTATACTCTTACTTATTATCTAATACTTACACCAGCACGAAGAGTATACAAAAATTCGTGTTAAAAATACTTGTGATCGTAATAGCAATAAAATCTAATAATATGTATTTTATTATACGTAAATGGGAGAATTATAACACACCAGTTATCAGTATAACTATGTGTAAACTGCCATCACGGGATATAATTAAGCACACTTTCCCGAAGTATGTACCTATGTGAAGTTCCAATTCTCGTTTGATAATATTAGAATGGTGTACAGTATGCTGTAATATATTACGTATAATATCAATGTTAGAATATCATTACAACGCGTGTTATTTACCGGTGTAATTGGTTTGGCTCACTGTATTTTGTAAACATCAATTTTTTTTTGTTTTGTAATATAATCGAAATGACGTTATTTCTGCAGCATACCACGAAATACCCCTTGATGGCATTTTTTACCATTCTATCATATATTATAGATTTTTCTTTTTAATATTATATAATAATAACAAAATCGTATCATACATAAATCTGAAAAAAAGTAGACAATTTAAAAATATAATATATATAAATCATTAAAAGAACTAAAATATTTTGAATATTGTAGGAACTTATATGTCTATAAAATGATAATATAAAAAACATTTGATGAATTATCTAACATCTATATTATTATGTACATCATCTATACTCTATGTTTATTTAATTTTGAATTACAATAAACTGGATAAACAACAACAAACAATTTTTTTTTCAAAAACACCTGCAGGTTTTTTGTGTAAATATTTTCGTTTTTCCATGATGTTTTTTATCACAATTATTTGAAAATTATTGATAATTTTTCACTATTGATACTCCCCTCTCATAAGTATCAACTAGAACCAATTTTTACCAGCTTACTAGGTCTTTCAGAGTTAAAGTTTAATTAAGAATTTTTACTTTTTAGTGTTCTAAAATATGGTGATAAAAAATAAATAAAAAAATTAAATCATTCAATGTTCCACTCAAAATCTAAAAAAGCGGGTAAGTGAGTATCACTCTGCTGTACATTAGGGGGTGGGATGGACCTCGGACTAGGGTAGGTTAAATTTGAATGCAATGATGGGTATCATTGTACACGAAAAACGATTATGAACGGAGATGATTTGTCAGTCTGTGGTATATTATAATTAAATATTGTTATTTTATATTCTATTTTGAAACAAATTCAAACATTTAAGTAAAAGCTTCAAGATCTTACGTTTAGTAATTTTTTAAAAATAACAAAAATCGAAAATTATTTATTAGTAACACGTTATTTTACACGTGTATTTTTGATTTCAAATTAAATTTAAAACTTTAAACACTCGTAAAATTGTTTAAATTGAATAATCTTCAAACTTTTTTATAATTATTCTAAGCTTAACTTATGGACAGCATAGTATTAAATTTTCAAATCTTAGCTTTTGATAGTAAATTATTTATAAATTTTTATCTACCAAATAGTGAAACATATTCATGATTTTGACGAATTTTTGTCAATATTTGAACTTCAAATGCTAATAAAAAAAATTTCGTTAGTAGCAAAATAGTTCCATCACTGTACGAAAAAAAAAATAGAATACTAAAATATATTAATTACGTAAAAATAAAGTAAATCAATCTTTACGTTATCTCTATAAAATGAACCTACATGGTACACGCACGTAATGCATACATATTATATAAGTTGCAACACAAGTTAATTTTTTATTGTTAAGTGACTAAAATAGGATTATTAATATTTAAAAATGTATCATCTTAATGATGTAAATTTTTATAATATTATATAAGGATTATTACATCCTCAAACTATTGTGTTTTTATTCAGTGAAACCCAATTTGTGCTATTAATTTTGATATTAGAGTGATTAATCAAATCTTAAGGTAAAAATAATATCTATGTTTGTATCTTGGTCTTCACGGTGTTTTGAATTTTAAGCAAATTATGATTAAAAAGTACACATAATAAGACTTACTCACTTAAAAATTGAAATATTGTAAATGGTTAACGTAAAAACACAGATAGTATTTTTGTTTTTAAATTTGATTATAAGACCTATTGAAAAATTCAACTTAAGGTTAAAGCTATAAATTATAATAAAACAAAATTAGTTTTGGTGAACGAAAATTTGCAAATTTGTACATTTGGACGACAAAGGGAGGCAACACGTATTAAAAATTATATTGTATAGATTAATCCATACAGAGTAGAGATAATAGATTAATAATAGGAGGCAGTATTGTGGTAAACAGTTCCCACCCGTTCCTTGTTTTTTTGGCGAGAAAAATAAAAGATTAATAATATATTATAAATAATTAAAAAGTTTAAGATATTACGTATATTATCATTAAATATTTTGTTGACTACTACTTGTAATCAAGCAATCAAGCAAAATCTTAAAGTATCCAAATATTGAATACGATAATAGCCTTTTTTTAAAGGTATTTCACAAATCATAATTTTAATTAAAGAAAACCTAAGAAAAATACGCAGCCAGAAAATTATGATTGAAACATAGGTAGGTACCTATGTTTAAAATTACAAAATATTATTTTAAACACGTTTAACGGGAATATTTCATTTTTTTCTTAAAGAGAAACTATGAGTAAAGTATTGGTACCAACTTCAAAAATACACTACTGTTAATTATTTATTTCGATTTTTTAGGTATAACTACATGGGTTTGTAGGATTTTCAATATTTAATTATATACAAAAACATATTATGAAGTAATACTGAATACAGTATAATTTTTATCAATTTTAATATTTAAGTCGATCTACTCGGGAAAGAGTCAGAGAAAATATTTTGCTCTCGGTTAATGTTCACAGTATAAATGTTGGTCTCCCCTGATATACTGCAGCAATGCACAATAGCCGCATTAAACTGTATAGGTATATAATGCATTACAGCAGTCTTACAGTGTAATCTATTTAACTGAATACAGTTCACAATTTATATATCAATTTTTTTATTTGACATTTTTTATGTATACATAACTGTACTTAGATAGAAGTATTAAAATTTAACACCACATTAAAAAAAAACTTTTTTTTATCCTACAATAAATGTTATATAATGATTTATTTATGTTTTAGATTTTGAACGGAGTGATGAATGTATTGATTTTACAATGATGTGTGTTTTTTTTGTGTCTGTGTACAGCATAACTAGTCGAAATAATGCTTCAATTTCAAACTTTGGGGGTGGTTTCCGATGGCAGAGTGGATATCCTTGGTGCATTATAGAGGTCAAAAGTAAACAGTTTTCAAAAAAATCGAATTTTTTATTTTGGTACAACTCAAAAACTAATCGATGTAAATACTTGAAATTTTCACCATAAATGTTTATTTAGCGTTTTCTATACACAGTTAAATTTTAAAAGTATTTTGACTTATTTTGAGCTATTTATAGACAATTGAAATTTTTAATTTTTTTTTTAAAATAACGATAAAAAAAATTTGGCCGGCCAGAAAATCTTGAAAATTTAATACAAGGTTTCATATAAGTTGTTCTTAAAGTGATAAAAAAAATCCAAAATCGTTAGTCGCAATTTTTTTTTATAAGTACGAATTTAATAAGTTCGAATTTATACGAAATATGTCAAAATTGCGAAAATTTGCAAGTAATTTTGTGGTTGAAAAATCGTAAAAATTTTTTCTTTTATAACTAAGATTTGAAAATTTGGTACAAGGTTCTCCATAAATTTTTCTTAAAAAATCTGCAAAAAAATCTCTACCGGACTAAGACAAAAAAATTGTATGAGTGATTGAAATTTAAATTTTTACAAAACCGCGTTA
Source organism: Schizaphis graminum (assembly GCA_020882235.1). Taxonomy (NCBI): domain Eukaryota; kingdom Metazoa; phylum Arthropoda; class Insecta; order Hemiptera; family Aphididae; genus Schizaphis; species Schizaphis graminum. The sequence goes on from CM037032.1 coordinate 95,814,738, forward strand.
AATAACGGTTTAGCCTCAAACGATTTTTGATATTTGTTGTTATTCAAATAGTATAAGTCGTAAATACTTGAAAATTTTACCAGTTATTTACATTGCCTGTTTTTTTACGTGATTTGATTTTCAAAATATTTTGACTTTTTTTGAACTATTTATAGGCATTTTAAATAATCAATTTTTTTTTATTTTTTTTTTTATATATGTTGATAAAAAAAATTTAGCTGGGACAAATTACTTGAAAATTTAATTTAAGGGTCCATATAACTTGTTCTAACTCTCATTCAAAAATTATAAAAATACATAGGCACAATTTTTTTTTATTAGCATTTGAAGTTCAAATTTTGATAAAAATTCCTCAAAATCATGAATATTTTTAACTATTTGGTAGTTAAAAATTTATAAATATTTTACTATCAAAAGCTAAGAATTGAAAATTTAATACTATGCTGTCCTAAGTTAAGCTTAGAATAATTATAAAAAAGTTTGAGGATTATTCAATTTAAACAATTTTACGAGTGTTTAAAGTTTTAATTTTAATTTGAAATCAAAAATACATGGTAAAATAACGTTATACTACTAAATAATTTTCGATTTTTGTTATTTTTAAAAAATTACCAAACGTAGGATCTTGAAACTTTTACTTAAATGTTTGAATTTGTTTCAAAATAGAATGTATGACAATATTTAAATATAATATAATATAATATATCCTAGACTGACAAAATCATCTCCGTTCAGAATCGTTTTTCGTATACAATGATACCTATCATTGCATTCAAATTTAACCTACCCTAGTCCGAGGTCTACCCCACCCCCTAATGTACATCAGAGCGATATTCACTTACCCACTTTTTTTTATTTTTTCTAATGCAAATCTATAATTTTTATTTCATATGATTTTATTTAGAAACCTTTTTCTTTTTTTTTATTTATATATATTAATTATTATTAAAAGGTTAAATGAGCAGAATATAGTGTCTCAACATTTATGTGTTAATGGAGGTTAATATAAACGTTAAATATTTATAAATCACAGTTCACAGTTTCACACAAAAAAAAATAATTCGAAATATGATATTTATATTATATACACTCAAATTTTAGAAAAGTATTCTATTTTTGGTCATTATTCATTATTAGGGATAAAGAATTATAGGACTCTTAATGAGTCATTAAATTAAAAATATAATATGTAGTCTTTAAAATGATGAAAAACCACTACAATATAAAATTGATTTTTTTTATGAAAATATAATTTTATAATTATCTAAAATGATTGCAACTACATAAACATACCTATTACATTTCATCTTTTTCAAAAATAAAATAAAAAGCTTAAGGATCTGCGTAGAATCTTCCTATAGACGATCGTACGAATTACCTCATATTTTATAATTTATAACCTAATACAAAACCAATATCTATTATATTAATATAATAATTTGTAAGTTACATTTTCAATGATTTAGCAATATGACCTAGGTTATATTTTATATTACGTTTAGTGGCTAATCGTATAAGATCCACTTATCCACTAATTCCTTTTTATTAAAACTTCAACCAATCATACGCACGCGGGTGAAAAGACGGCGTCGTCGTTCGGTAAACCATATATCTATTTTGCCTTCGGTTATTATAGTGCACCGGGAATAACCACATAATATAATGACGATACTGATAATGGTGATGATGATAATGATAATAACACATAACAATCATCGCATTTCCGGGATCTAAAGCGTGTCCGTGTATATATATATGTATATTTATGTAAAGTGCAAATACGTAATCGAATTTATGTTTACTATAATATTTAGTATATACCCTTCGATAAACCTCTTAACCGATATTTCAATAACTTGGCTGTTCGTTTTCGTCACAATAACATTTTTTAGCTAGACGGTTGTCGGATATTTAGAACTATTTTAATTTTGTCACGTTATACAGAATATAAATTGGCTGAAAAACTATTAAACAAACATAACAGATCTAGAACTAGTACAGTTATGAATCTAAGAGTGAAAAAAAAAGCTTAACATAAAATGCATAGCTAATACCTATAGGTACCTATATTCATAGTTACTTAAACAAAAATCAAAAAAATATTAGTCTTTATAAAAAATGATAAGCAATATAATATTAATAAAATATTTAAAACATATAAATATAGGTATATAGGTATCTAAGCATTGTATTATTGTTATAGACATTGATGGGTAATGACAATAAGTATAGTAAGTATATTAAACCTTTTTTTTTTATAGATTAAAAATGTACATAAATCCTTGAAATAGCCTTTAGAGTCTAGATGGCTTCCCAGATATATACTTTATATTATATTCTATCATTTATACCCACAAAGAGTTCAAAAGCCGATTTTCATTAAATCTATTATTTGCTTAATCCAAAACGCAGAATTGTGCAATCTACTAATATTAACCACAAATCGGTGTATAATATCAATTATTGTAGATACCTAGTTAACATTTTCAGTTAACCTAAAATAGAAAAATGTATATACAGAATCTAGGATTTAGGTTCTAAAAATGATTCATTATTCATTATCCACTAATTGTGTATCACAGTATTTTAAAAATCCTGTACAAAGATCATTCGTTGACTGTAGCATATCTATGATAATTTTTTCTATAGGTAACTAAAGTCTGAAATTATAAACAAAAATAGATTTATTGCAAGTAATTAAACATAGGTACGTTAAATACTTACTCGATAGACTCGATAAATTTCGACTATCCTGTATTATAAATTATAATATATAATACCTACTGTCGTCTGTCTGTAGGACATCAATGTTTTTCTTCTCGAAAATAAAATAAAAAAATCAATTTTATAATTATTTTATTCCTTAATACTGGTCAATGATTATAACATTGAAAACAATTAAAACTTTATACTTTTTTTATCAGCAATATTTCTTAATTTTTACTTAATTTTCTGATGAAGAACAATTTATTATTATATACTTTCATGTACATATTTAGGTATCAATCGATATTTGATATATTATGTACTGCAGTTGAGTGAATGCTTTGGATAATCGTGTGTGTATACCATGCCATACATAACAATTTATTAATATTAATATTATAATACGGTCGGTATCAATGTTTTTACGTATAGATATATTTTAGACATACTGGACAGAATGAAAAATAGAGTTGAACGAATGTAAAAACGACAATCGACCGATAAAATAATATATTATATTATATAAAATTGTACTTTATTGTTAAAATAGTACGATAGGTCACTACCATTTTATTTTAATCGACTTTAGAACTATTATTTTTAATCTTTCACAACTATGATAATATATAGTAAGTGCATGACGTTGACCGTTAATGTACCTATGCCTTTTGAAGTATTTGAACATCATTAAATGCAAAAATAATATTCGAGTAGTATATATAAGTTAAATTATCATATTATATTGGATGTCAATGAACTAAAAACATACACAATAAATTAATATTATTTTAGTGCTAAAGAAATATATTAATCGAAAAACGATTGTATAAAAAATGTATAATTTAATAAAATGATCAAGCCGAGTAAAATATATTCTGACAAAAAAAATAATACATATGTATTATTCAAATATATTAACTTGATATATTAAATTATCTTTCGGTAAACAAAAACATTTTAAAATATATAAATCCCATTATAAATTAATATAATATTAGTGGACTAAACAAAATATATGCAAGCTATAAAATGTATCTGTTACTTTTATTTTTCATCGGGTAATTTTGTTTTTGTACAAACTATTACTTAGGAGAATAGGAAATTTTGATAACAGCTCTGAATATATTTATATATATAATATAAATATAATACAAATTATCGTCAATATACATTTTAAATGACTATTGGTTCGCTCTGCAGACGTATAATATATCTATATTATTATTATATATACTCGTCGAGTTGGTGTGAAAATTCAGTTTTCCGCCGTCGCTACTTTATATGATAATATTATATGAATAACACCATAATACAAATTCCTTTTAAGATCATAAATAAATATTACGCGAGCGCGTATTACGAGTATACCTAAATAAATGTACAGGAATGCGAACACGCGTCACTCGTATGAGGAAATAATAATAATAATAATTATAATAATATGTAACAACTTTTCACTTGTGCCATTAATCTCTGTCTTTTCGAAAGCACAACTGTTCGGGTTTTACGACCGCCGCTCTTGTATTCAACGTCATACATTATAATTAAAATATTATTATCATTATACATTATACGGTATTGGCGAAAATCAAAAGTGGAAAACCGGTAAAGATGTTTGATATTCGCGCATAAAATATTGTGACAGTGAGCGTCGGATAAACAGAAAATATTATAAATATCAATACGGCTTAGGTATGTTCCATTTGAAATATTTTATCCTTAACGCGTGTCATTTTTCGTATACTTAGCTTTGACGATTTCAGTACTTTAATTGTGATTTATAGGTTTTTCCGACTAAAATACGAATTTATATTTTTATCGTCGATTAATATAACATTATATAATATATTATTTCTTATTGGGTATATTTAATCGATGTTTAAAGTCAAACGGTTTCACCACGGTGATCGGTTATATAATAAATATATATACAAATAATAATATAGGATTATATTGTAATATTATGATAAATCTTCATCAACGTTTGAACAAGTATTTTGAATTATCAAAATGCTTTTGGCTCTGGATACGCAATCGCAGCTGCAATGAGTATTGGTAATCTTTCCTACTACTCGGATAAATCCGCACTGCAGAGAAAATCGAAACAATAATAATAATATTCATGTTACTTTGTCAAAGTATCAACTGTAGTTATATATTGTACCGTCTATACATAGCATACAGAGTGGTCTATTTAACTGGCAATACATTATAATACTAGATATATTATATTCATAATCAATTTTTAATTTTATAATCACAAGTATAGTAGAATAAATACTTTTAAGCGAAATAAAAACACGGAATATTAAATATCATCAAATATTGAATAAATAGTTAATTTTATAGTAATAATAATTGTTCAATTTTAGGATAATAAATGAATCATATATTATTGGTCCTTAATTTATTGTTATTTAACTCTACAGTCGACTCTTCTTCAATTAAAAAAAAAAAACGTATACTTGTCATTTTGTCAATATTTTTTTTTTATTTACAAAAATTGCTTTGAAAAAACTAAAAGAAATTGTAAAGTTTTGAAAACAATTTATAGCTAACATAATTATAAATCGAATAAAAAAAAAAATAAAAACGCGCAAATGCAAAAATGAATAATGTTCAATATACAGGGCTCAAAAATGTGTTCACATCAATAATTATGATATAATATATGATGTTGTTACAGACTTGCGTAATTCTAACGACTTTGGTTAAATTCAGGGTTAATGGATAATACTATACGAAATCGAAACCGTAGAGCCGCATGTGATATGTGTACATAGTATATACGTATATATTATTATATATTGTATAAATGTTTATAATAAAATTGGGGACACGACGATAAAGCTATAAGGTTAGGTTCGTGGGATTAAAATACACTTAAGACGATTAAGTATAGTCTATATTATGGCTATATCAACTATAGGATACGACATAGTGTACGCGCGCCCATATAATTTATATCGAAATACGTTCTCGTTTTGAATATTTGGCTACGAGACAAGGCGCACACTTAATACTCCTGTTTAAACAATGTATTATTACTATTTATTGTGTTATATACAATAATATGATAATGTAACGTTATAAGTTATAATATATTATAAATAAAAATAGTTATTGTTAAATGTATGACGGTGATTTATGGTGTGATGATATATTTAAACATCTGAGTAAAAACCACCAATGACATAAATTATGTATCATATTTATTCTTAAATTCGACGAGCACCATTTGATTAATAAACATTGTATTATGACTATGATTACTGTAATAAAATGAAGACAATTTTTTATCGAGAAAAGCGTTTAAACACTTAAAAAGCGGGTAAGTAAGTATCGCTCCGCTGTACATTAGGGGGTGGGGTGGACTTTGGACTAGGGTAGGTTAAATTTGAATGCAATGATAGGTATCGTTGTACACGAAAAACGATTCTGAACGGAGATGATTTGTCAGTCTAGGATATATTATACTAAAATATTGTCATATATTCTATTTTGAAACTAATTCAAACATATAAGTAAAAGCTTTAAGATCTTACGTTTAGTAATTTTTTAAAAATAACAAAAATCGAAAATTATTTATTAGTAAAACGTAATAATTTTACACGTGTATTTTTGATTTCAAATTAAAATTAAAACTTTAAACACTCTTAAAATTTTTTAAATTGAATAATCCTCAAACTTTTTTTATAATTATTCTAAGCTTAACTTATGGACAGCATAGTATTTAGCATAGTATTCAGCATAATTCTTAGCTTTTGATAGTAAAATATTTATAAATTTTTAACTACCAAATAGTGAAAAATATTCATGATTTTGACGAATTTTTGTCAATATTTGAACTTCAAATACTAATAAAAAAAAATTGTGCCTATGTATTTTTATAATTTTTAAATGAGAGTTAGAACAAGTTATATGGACCCTTCAATTAAATTTTCAAGTAATTTGTCCCAGCTAAATTTTTTTATCAACATTTATAAAAAAAAAAAAATAAAAAAAAAATTGAAAATTTCAATTGTCATCTATAAGTAGCTCAAAAAAAGTCAAAATATTTTGAAAATCAAATCAGGTAAAGAAAATTGCGATCTACATAACTGGTAAAATTTTCAAGTATTTACGACTTATACTATTTGAATAACAACAAATATAAAAAATCGTTTGAGGCTAAACAGTTATTTAATGCGGTTTTGTAAAAATTTAAATTTCAAACAATCATAAAAATTTTTTGTCTAAATCCGGTAGAGTTTTTTTTTACAGATATCTGAAGACAAATTTATGGAGAACCTTGTACCAAATTTTCAAATCTTAGTTATAAAAGAAAAAATTTTTACGATTTTTCAACCACAAAATTACTTGCAAATTTTCGCAATTTTGACATATTTCGTATAAATTCGAACTTTAAGCACTTATAAAAAAAAATTGTGACACGATTTTGGATTTTTTTTATCACTTTAAGAACAACTTATATGAAACCTTGTATTAAATTTTCAAGATTTTCTGGCCGACCAAAAAATTGTTATCGTTATTTTAAAAAAGCGGGTAAGTGAGTATCGCTCTGCTGTACATTAGGGGGTGTGATGGACCTCGGACTAGGGAAGGTTAAATTTGAATGCAATGATAGGTATCATTGTATACGAAAAACGATTCTGAACGGAGATGATTTGTCAGTCTAAGATATGTTAATATATTATATTAAAATATTGTCATATATTCTATTTTGAAACAAATTCAAACATTTAAGTAAAAGTTTCAAGATCTTACGTTTAGTAATTTTTTAAAAATAACAAAAATCGAAAATTATTTATTAGTAAAACGTTATTTTACACGTGTATTTTTGATTTCAAATTAAAATTAAAACTTTAAACACTCGTAAAATTTTTTAAATTGAATAATCCTCAAACTTTTTTATAATTATTCTAAGCTTAACTTATGGACAGCTTAGTATTAAATTTTCAATTCTTAGCTTTTGATAGAAAAATATTTATAAATTTTTAATTACCAAATAGTGAAAATATTCATGATTTTGACGAATTTTTGACATATTTGAACTTCAAATGCTAATAAAAAAAAATTGTGCCTATGTATTTTTATAATTTTTGAATGAGAGTTAGAACAAGTTATGTGGACCCTTCAATTAAATTTTCAAGTAATTTGTCCCAGCTAATTTTTTTTTATCAACATTTATAAAAAAAAAATAAAAACAAAATGAAAATTTCAATTGTCTATAAATAGCTCAAAAAAAGTCAAAATATTTTGAAAATCAAATCACGTAAAGAAAATGGCAGTCTAAATAACTGGTAAAATTTTCAAGTATTTACGACTTATACTGTTTGAATAACTACAAATATCAAAAATCGTTTGAGGCTAAACCGTTATTTAACGCGGTTTTGTAAAAATTTAAATTTCAATCACTCATAAAATTTTTTTGTCTTAGTCCGGTAGAGTTTTTTTTACAGATAATTGAAGTAAAATGTATGGAGAACCTTGTATTAAATTTTCAAAACTTAGTTATAAAAGAAAAAAATTTTACGATTTTTCAACCACAAAATTACTTGCAAATTTTCGCAATTTTGACATATTTCGTAAAAATTCGAACTTTAAGCACTTATAAAAAAAAATTGTGACTAACGATTTCGGATTTTTTTTTATCACTTTAAGAACAACTTATGAGAAACCTTGTATTAAATTTTCAAGATTTTCTGGCCGGCCAAAAAATTTTTATCGTTATTTTAAAAAAAAATACTAAAAAAAATTAAAAATTTCAATTGTCTATAAATAACTCAAAAAAAATCAAAATTCTTTGAAAATTTAACTGTGTATGGAGAACTCTAATATAAACATTTGGTGAAAATTTCAAGTATTTACATCTATTAGTTTTTGAGTTATAGCAAAATAAAAAATTCGATTTGGGCGAAAACTGGTTTTGCGTAAAAATTCCCGTTTTTCCGTCATTTTTTTAAGGTTTTTCCCGACTCACTTAAAAAATATTGAAAATTTTTAACTTTTGACCCCCCAAAGTACCAACTAGATCCGATTTCCTTTTCAAAGAGGGGCTGAAGTCAAAAATCGAAGCATTTTTACTGCCCCAAATGTTGTCGACAGACACAAAAAAAAAAAAACAAAAAAAAAAAAAAAAAAAAAAAACACACATCATTGTAAAATCAATACATTCATCACTCCGTTCAGAATCTAAAAAAATACTAAAAAAAATTAAAAATTTCAATTGTCTGTAAATAGCTCAAAAAAAGTCAAAATACATAGTCAACATAATATTATTTACCGGGAATGTGGTCAGACGTAAAATATCTATACCTATGCAGTTGTTGCGCAAAATTGTGAAATATTTTGAAAACATTTTTATCGACTATAATATACCTAGAGCTATCGATCTTTCCGGTATTTATTATGGCCCTTTATCCTTTCTATCCTGCCACACGTACCTATTAGTACGTTATTTTTGTACATTTATTCTATACATGATCATGGTCGTAATCTAGGGCAGTCTGAAAGGGTTTTAATAATATTGATTAGTTAAGGATAATTAACTGAGCTCAATAAAATAAAAATTGTATTAAAAAAAATATACAACTCTTTATAAAAATCGTATATATTTGTCTTACAACATAATATTATTTTTTAATAGGTATATTATTAGTTATTATGCATGTAACGGAGACAAGTGATTTGATTATAACACAGATTATCTGTATTTTGCGTGGTAACAATAATAAATTAAAACTATAAGTATCAGTTATAGTTTTCATAGGGAATTTTAAAGGATATATTCACACTTATTATTCGAAATAAATTATGAATATTAAATACGCTAACATTTGATAAATTATATTAATTTTACTTGCAGATGAATTTATACAAGGCGATTCACTAGGAATGCTCAAAATATTTCGTTCTTAATAATGCATTCATTATATAATAATTATTCACAGTAAAAAAAAAATAAAAACATAGCTTTTACTACAACAGTAGGATATTTCTTAAATGGTATAAAAAAAAAGGCATATTTAAAAATACTAAAAATAAGAATTTGAATAGTGATTTATTATTCAAGAAAAAACGGGGATGAACGTGTTTGTTTCATCCCGAAGATATATATAATATATAAATAATAATATGACAATGACGCTTGGTATAGTGTGTACTTATACATATAATCAGCATAATATATTATAGAATGATTAGAGCAACTAATCGCTGAACACCTATATATGAGAGTGCTAAAATATTATATACCTATTGTATCGTGTGAAATTCACGAACGCGGTACCATTATGACGTGACGAACAAATTATAATTTTAATATACGTCTGGCCTCTGGCGTCACGGTCTGTTTGAATTCATATTTCCTCGGCAAAGACCACTGCGGTGTGTACCTACTTATGTATTATTATAATACTCGCAACCCGTTTAACAATAAAATACACAGGCTAGTGAGCTGTTCAATCAAAGCCTGCCGGGGTTGTCGAGAGTCACTGCAGAAATGAAACCAAAACAAACGTAGGTACCCACTCGAAATTTCACAATAATAATCTATTGTTTTGTTTTTTACGTAGGGTATGAGACAATAATATAAAACATAGCCGTTTTTATTTACATTTTACTATAGGTGTGCGCGCGCACATGTGATGTAAGTATTTATTTTAAGACGATAACAATAATTGTAGTAAATTGATTTTAAAGTTGAATAAGGTAGTTTTCTAATAGTATTTGGATATGGTGTAAGTATTTACTATTTATATGTACCTTTATTGTGAATTCAATTATACGTGTATAGTTGTAGGTTGATCAGTTGATCTATTGTCCGTTCATACGAAGTGCAAAAAAAAAAAAATAATTGCGAGCAAAAGTCCTTTGTGATCATAATATATCACATTTAATACATCTAATAATTTAATATGCATATATAATATCGATTGAGTCACGTATATTATAATAAACACGCACGTTGATAAGTTTATGAGAAGGTAATAATATTGGCGTACAAGATTTATTTCGAAAAATTGGGGTGAAAAATCGGATACTCATATGTAGGTATAATATATTATTAATATAATATTATATCGTCATTCGTTACACCTCATCTACTCGTATATTATATTATATACGCCATACGCGTCGCTAGATGCATCTGGTTAATTATAGGGGAGGGTTTATCACGTTTACTTAAAGTTCTATATTTATGAAAAAGGTTAATATTATTATCAATAATTATTTATTTTTATTAAATTTATAAGACAGAACATACTTTTCGTGGTTTCGTGACGTATTTGATGGGGGGGGGGGGGAATCAAACCCCACGAATATCACAAAGCACTGTGCATTGCGTATCCCTACGTAGTATACAATTATACGATGACGGCGTGTAATTAATTTTAATTGGTCACTCGAATTTTATTGTCACGTAATACCTTACGATAAAATTGACAATATTATTAAAGCAAGATTTCAAGTATAACACGCATGAAACGCGTATCACTTTATCAGCTCCATGTGACTATGTATAATAATATACATTATACTTACATATGTAACAATATACATTATTATACATTACAATATAATGTGGCGGACGCACGCTTTACGTTAATCTTAATCGTTTTCGGGCGTTTCGGCTAGCGAATTTACCTTTTTCGTTTCGTATTTGTACAGCAGATAAAGTGAGTTTCTTTCTTTGGGTCAAAACAGATAACGAATAATATAATAATAATGTACGTTCATATAAGGTTTGCGATGGAACCTCCTCGTAAAAACCTAACCTGTAACAATGCAGCTTACTATAAGTACCTATATCTATAAAGGTTGTTTCGGCGGTTTTGCTCGACGCATGGGATTTCGGGAGAAAAATTGTGTAGAATGTTAATTGTTTTCGCCCAAAACCAGTCGACCGCCCGAAAACTCGTATGGTAATTAAAAAAATAATAAAAAAATCACACACTGAATGTCAACGAAAATTTTCAAGGTCGATCATTCTATGTGTTATTGTTATTTATTATACACGATAGGTATACACAAAATAGCTACATCGTATTATCATACTATTCATAATAGACGCGCGCGTATGCGAAACACGACACGTAATATTTTTCAAAAGAAAACACGACGACATTCCGGCACCTTTTTCGTGGACCCGTCGACCGAGTTCTCGTCCTCCCCGCCCACCACAGAGCAAAAAAACCGCTTCATCCCTAGTTTTAGACACACACACACACACACACACCATTATTATATAATATCGTACGTACAGTGTTGCGGGTGGTTGCAGTAAATGCAATGTATACGTGTACCTATAATACATTTCAGCGGGGTCGAATTTGAATAATGTTAATGCAACGGGGACGACATTCAAATGGGTTGCGTAACTGGCGTTATTATTATAGACTTAACGCGAGTTTGGATTTGCGGGTGATGATGTGTGTGTGTGTGTGTGCGCGTGTGTGTAAGGGGAGGTCGAGGGTTTGAGACGGGGACTTCCGTCACTGAGCCGAAAGACTATATAACATAATATATACATATATAATATAATATGTATGAGTATATATGTTGTGTGTATGTGTGTATATTCGGCCACCGCAGAATCGTCATCATCGCGTCTTCAACCACGCGTCCTTATACCCCCGTGCGAACGCTGTAAATCTAGTCTGACAAGTGTTCTCATACATGACCGTTCTCGAACGCGTATATATCCCACAAATATACCCTTTCGTATATTATATATATATATATATATATATTGTGTATGTATATACTATATACAAACGCCTAACCTACACACTCGAAACACTTCGTTTGTTCTTCACAAAGCTACGTAATTTTCGGATGCGCATGAGTATTATATATATATATTATATAAATAGTATACGCGTATATGTGTGTAGGGCGTACATACTATATACACTGTAAACCGAGAATTACGCGAGTTTGAGGGTTAAACAGAGATTTTCCGTTTAGATTTCTTCGCCTATATATAATACATAGCGCGGCATACGCGTATGGCATATATCGTGTTTACCGAGTAACGTTTCACACAATATTATTATGTATTACACCACGGCGTCTCATTTATATTATATAATATTTATAAATATTATAAAAGGTGATTATCCAAACATGTGCAACACCATTTTTCATTTATTTATGTAAAATGCTGATTCATTTTTGTGATTTTTGAAATCTTTAAATTTACTTAAACCATATTTTCAAATTCTTGAGATATTTTTACTAATCAAGAACCGTGCAGGTAAAACAAACTTTTATTTTTTAAATTTAAATCTCTTTTTTTGCTCTAAATTATTGAGTAGATAATTTTGTTGAATATTTTGATATACTTAATTAAAAATTCGAACGTGCACCTAGAGTGTCTCAGTTATCGAAAAATGTATATTATGAATAACAGTCTTTAAAAACGTTTTTACACAAAAAATAATAAAATAGATGTAACATTAATTTAGTATTTACTATTTATTATGCTTGGAACATTTTTACAAATTATAAATATTGAAAGATTTGTATGAATTATTAAAATTTTCATATCGTTATAGATCCTACATTTTCCATTACTGTGAACATATTATTTTTAGTATACAAAGTCCTAACTTATCTGCGCATCTGAATTTCAATTTTAATACAGCAACAATACTTTCAGAAAAATTATCTATTAAATAATTTATAGTAAAAAGGAAAGTTTTCATTTGAAAAATAGAAGTTTTTTTCATAAAACACTCTTCTTATAACATAAAAATTCTCAAGAATTGGAAAATATTATGATATTTAAGTATAGCTAGAAATTTCAGAAATTAGATTTTAAATAATTACATTATTAAAGAAAAAAAGGTGAGTATGCTTTTGAACCATTCTGTTTATAAGTATAGCAGTGAATCGTATAATTCTATAATTTACATAGTTACAAACTGGGTTACAAAAAATAATAATAATAATAATAATAATGAAAATTGTCCCAAGTCGAACACGTTCACCGTATATAAGTGCGCCGCGCGTGTAAACGATTGTTATTTCAATAATAATATTATTACCTAACTAAATCATTACTTATACACAGGAGACTGTACAGTTGCAGTAGCTGTTCTTGACGAGGTCGTCCGATTGCGCAATATTATGACGGACAGTGTGGATTGACTTTTAGGAAATAGAATCTAATCTGCCTTACAATATCGGTATATTTACACCATTATAGTGTAAATCACGTGACATACATTTGTCATTTCTGCAACAGTGTTCTAACAAGATACAGAAATTGATTAAATAGTTTGGAATTATATGAAGAAAAATGTAGAAAATATAAAGAAAATATATGATTTATCGTACGACCTGAACGACCTGAATAAATAAATTATTGCATATTACATTATGACTTTAATCGTTCAATTTCGTTCTACTTAAATAAGTTCAATTGAATTATTTTCTAAAACATAAAATATTTCATTCATAATAAAACACAATAATACTATACAATGTATTAATGTATACATTTATAATATTATAGCATCGGCATTTTTATTACCTATTATTTTAAGTTAATACTAAAGTTGTTTCTGAGTCAACAGAACCATTAAATTGTTCATAAAGAATATGAAATATTCTATTACCTATAAATTCAATCATATATAGTAAAATATATTTAAATGGTTGGTATATGAAGAACACATATACCTACCATTTAAATATTAAAATAAAACTATTATGATTACGTGTAAATGGTCTTGGAATCTGTTAAATTGGTTATCATTCAGATTTTTCATAATTACCAATTACACGTATTAATAACATCTCAACCCAAAATGTTAATATATGGTATAATATATAAGAGAGTTAGCATAGCTTACTAAATCAAAGTTTATAAACGTAATTAAGGTGTATTATTATACTTTATAACCAAAATAATTTCAGGACCGTTTAATACGAGTAATTATTTTATAAAGCTATAGTAATACGATATTATGAACATATTTTATTTTATACATTTCGCTGTGCTTTTATCAATATTAATTATTATTATGATTAGGTTTTATATACAAAATATAAATACATCTCTGTTATATGAGCTAACTGTCTTCACAAATAAATATTTTTTAAAAATTAGTATGTGTAAGCTGACACGGACTTGCTGTAGACCGCTGTGGTCTAGCGCAATATTTACAATGACGAATGCGTTATTTCGGTCTACTCGGTAATTTAATTTTTGTTTTCAAATTAATTAATGTATGGAGTTTAATTATTGAGTTATTGAATAATTAATAGTATTCAATATTTAGTATTTAATGAATATTCAAAAATGTTTATCATAATATACCTCTAATCGTTTTAAAAATTGTTGTAAAAACAATAAAACAATTTATATTATTTTGTATTTAAAATGTACAAAAAATAATAATGAAAAAGTAGATATTATGATAAGCCAAATATATATAAATTATTATATTATACCATTATAAGTCAAAAATCTAAATTTGGTGAAAAACACATAAATAAATTAAATTTAAACTTTTGCTTTTTTAGGTCAGTAAACAAATTCTAAATATGAGCAGTGGAAGAGTTCTTGTATGATTTATAATTCCCGAAATGACAGTAATTATTATTCGTCACAGAACGCGAAAATATGTAATGTAATATATTATAAGTATATGTTATAAGGTCAGTATAGCATACATTCCCTGGTTTTGTATATGTAGGTACTCTAACAATCAGGAACGTCAAGAAAAACAATTAGATTATTATTAATATTATTATAACAATGGTATGTAACACCTTGTGACCACGTATTATGATGTTATATATATATAATATAATTATATAATAAAATGTGATATACTTTACTAAAAATTTTAATATTTTAACTGCGTATTTTTAGTTTTTAGAACGCACATTATCATAATATATAAAAAAGTAAAGATTTTCAAGAATAATATTCACTTCGAGTGGAAATTTATGTATATTTTATAAAATCTACCGAATAGACAATATAGTATCTAATACACTGCATAATATATAATTAATGTTTTGTTAAGTTTGTATAGAACGTCAATTCTTTAGTCAGTTTTTGATTGTAAAATATGAATTACGGTTATTAATACTTAAAGAGCCCGGCTCAGCGAAATTCTTAAATAAGTTTTTAATCTTTTAAGATGGTAAAACGCAGCTGCAGCTTTCAGTGGCAACGAAAAATAATATTTTCACAGCAGGTAATTGCATGTATAGGAAACTTTTCGTATTGCTAATGGGTTATTAAAATATATTATATAATAACATATTTGGAGTTTATCAGTATTATATTATGTCTAGTTAATTGAAAAAGGAATCATTTTTATATTGCAGCATAATAATGTAATATGAGAAACATTGCTCGTATAATAATAGACGAATTTATGAGATCTTAACACCTTGCATAATATTATGACACGCGGTGATAAATCTATTAAAATAACAATTTATGCTTGAAAATAAAAATAATGAGAATATTATATTGTATTGAATTAATATTTTAAATTGTATTATAAATTAAGATTATGGATATTTTAATAGTTATAGAATAAGTATTACTTATACTACTTACAGCAGTTTTAAAGTTTACACTTTTTGTCGATATGCTCCTTCGATACTACATAACATACTGTAATTTTCATCGTGGCAGTATTCCTATTTTACCCTTAATTTCTTGGTCGTTTTCCAAGATTGTATAATGCACACTTTATATTTACGGACGAAAAAATCCAAAATGGCATAGACGATGGCTTTATTTCGAACATTTTTCACAGTTCACGATTTTCTGCAGTAGCGCGTAGAAAAATTCTTATCTATAAATATATGCATACAAGATGCAACACAATGGTACAGCAGATTATAAATAATATAGTATATAATATACACGGGGTACTTATATTATATCGCGTAGGTATGTTATTCTCGCGATTATAATCAATGTTTAACCCAAGCGGAGACATGACGTTAAATACAAAATATAACAAAATACATATACGCGACCGTTTAAAAAAAAAAATAAAACATACTTACAAAGAGCTGCAGTGGGTTTTGAACTGTATAGGGACCAATTGGAAACAATTATGTAAAACATAAATATAATTATTATTTTAATGTAATTTGTTGTTAATTATAAAATTGCATTTATAGAACCACTTCCTATAAATAATAAAAAAATACTCAAAAAATGCGTTTGCATATATTATATATTTTACTTTTTGAAATCAGCGTTTAATTTATTGCCAGCCGATAATCCGATTAAACTTCCCTCGTTGTGCTTGTTTCCCGTTTTATAGGTAGGTATGTCTATACTTATTTGTTTATTAATTTAGTTTAAAGAAGCGCAGGACTAACAGGATTTTGGTATCGTCGTCCCACGCAGTGTATATAGTACGAGTAGTACGACCACCCTTTGGTTTTATTAATAATATCATAGTGGATTATAAAGTATATACAATTGTTTAATTTATTTTTTATCTCCACAATCACAATCAAAACATTCGTTATCTTGTGATAATAATATTGTTCTTTTAACTTTGGAAAGCTATAATATTCGCAATTCAGGCTTGCATTTTGTATTTTGTATATTATTATAGTAATTAATGTAATTCATACCGAGCGTCTGTTGTAGCATATTGATAATATACAACGTATTAAATTAATCATAATAATATTACTGACTAGTGGATCAATAAAAAACAAATTAAATGTCTATAGTTAAAAACGAGATGCTTTGACGATATTAAACCAACCTGGTTAGGTTTTATTGTTTTATTCCTTAAGTTTTTCATAACATAATAATTATTAGCCTATTTTTAGTCGATTTCATGGTTGCGAGCGCTAGGAAAATATTATATTTTACTTTAACGTATCATAATTTAGTCGTAAAATTACAATAGTTACGTAATATATCTTGTCGAACGGCACTAAAAAAGTTACCCCTCGATCATTTAAACATTGTGACAAAAAATCTAACATGATTGGTAGCCTATGCATTTAAAAGATTGAAAATATAATAGTGTCATGATCTATTATCCTAACCTAACCCTATAACCATAACCCAGGAGAGGAGTGTCATTAGTAAGTGACTTCTTCCATAACGTCTTCATATTAAATCTAATTATAGGTATTATCATTTAAGCTTATTATATAACAATTGTATAGATAATTTAATCCTAAAAAAAAATATTAATAATAATAGGTATACCTTATATTACGGTATATTCAGAATTTAATATTAGTGTTCTTGTACTTACAATTATACAATATATAAAATAACAATAAAAAAATATTAGATATCAAATTATTATCACATTCAAAATATGATTCTGAGTAAATAATAAGCTATAATCTTTATCAAGTGTTTCTGTCAATTATATTACATAAAAACCTATAAAAAAAGACATTTTAGAATATCTACACGAATATATTATAGATATAATATCATTATAGTAATATTGGCAAAAAATTAAAAATCGTAAATTTTACACAAGTGAAGTTAGATATAGAACTAAATAATTATAACATATATTTTTTACAACTTCGAAATTTTCTTATAATATTTTTGTATATTTATACACCGTATGTTCGCGAATAAAACAGTGTACACTTTATCACTAATTACCTTGATATATTCTGTAGTTAGAACGAATTAATAATATACGTATAGTTAAAAAAAATCAAATTTAATAGATGTTATTTTTTTTTTAAGTTATACTTTAGCTTTAATTGAATCGATTTTTGGTTTAAAATACAAGTTGATAGATCAAAATTAATTGAAAAAAATGACTAAATTAAAAATAATATTCAAAATAGGGGTTGATATATTATATATATATATAAATTAAATGGTGTTATGCATGCATAAAATGCACGAGTTAAAACAATTTAAGTCAGAAATTTAAACAGAATTGAATAGTATTTACAGGATAATAACTGATAAAGTGCACCCTGTTTCTGCAGACTCACGGTCTATACATTTGGTTAGCTAAGATGATAATACTAACGAAATTTGCCTTACCAATAGTGAATAAATATATTATATTTCCGTTGAAGGCTTGAAGACGTGAACAAATAGGTTAAGTGGGTTGACTACAGTGACGTATCGAAATCAGTTCAATGTGACAGATATCATGAACTATGGGCATCGCCCATTTACGCCAAAAAAAATTAATTCATTTTGGGTATAGCCCATTTGCGCCAAAATAAAAAAGGTATGTTTTTCAGACAGCCCATTTACGCCAAATTTACCTGCGTAAACATTTTAAATTAACAAATTGGTTAATTCTTATACTTTAAAGACGTCGTGTCTGTAACGTATAGAAAAGTTATTTTTATAAGTCTATAGATTTTAAATCTTTGTATATTATCGCGTCGAAAGATAAACAAACAAGTTTTATATCAGTTGTATTATGTTGTACGATGTAGGTACTCCGTTACCGTTATCGTTATTCGTCAAAAGAACGATCGCAGTGTGATTTCATCAGATATTCGTTACGTTACACTAAATAATATTCTCAAATTTACTAATGATAATTATTTGAATTATAAATTATAAGAATGGAGTTCACGACAAGCACAAGAGGAAAGAAAATGGTTGTTGAAAATAGCTATAAGTAAGTATATTTTGGCGTATACATCTTCAAAAAATGTTGAACGGTGGCGTTGTTCAAATAAAATATGTCCAGCAAAAATATTAATTCAGGATGGAAAAATTATTAAAAAGCATGGTATATTGCAAACATTAATTTTTATTTTAATAAAATGTGTAATATAAAATTATTATAAATTTACCTAAGTAATATAATATTATAAAACAAATTAACTGTTTTCGCAATATTCAATTTTTTTTTCGTATTACTCTGATAATAATAACAAAATTCACTTAAATTATACGTTATCAAATTATAAATGATTTTAATTTTATAGATTTACATAATTACGAACAATGTAAAACTATTGCAAGACAGAATGTAACTACAGCATGCAAGCGTGTGGCTGTCGAAGACATAAGCATTCGTCCTAGAAAAATTATTTTAACTGAAATGAATAACCACATAACTAATACAGATTTCACTATATCTGATGTATCCGCTGTACGAAAAAGTATTTGCATGCTCGTAATTTATCTTTTCCTTCAAATCCTAAATCTCTGTCTGATGTGCATAAAGTATTAAACGATCTACATTTCACTACTTCTAAAAACGAAGATTTTTTTATTTATTAATGACGAATTATCTAATATAATTATATTTACATGTCATGAAAATTTAAAATTTTTATGTAAGTCAGAAACGATATATATTGACGGCACTTTTTCGTACTGTCCAAAATATTTTGTTCAACTTTTTGTCATTAACGGATTTATTAACAAATATTATGTACCATTAGTATTTTGTATTTTAAATAATAAATCGACAGAAACACACCAACTTGCTTTATCATAATATGTCAAAAATAAAGCCATGCAAAATTTCAATTTAATGTTTGAACCAAAATATATCACTGTTGATTTCGAATTAGCTATACATCTCGCTGTGAAATCAGTATGGCCATTATCCGAAATTATAGGCTGTCGTTTTCACTTGACTCAAGCTTGGTACAGGAAAATTCAATCACTAGGGTTAATTTCAGCTTATAAGGAAAACAAGTGGTTAAAATGTACATTTGGTTTAATTTTTCTCGATCCAAATGAAGTTTCCGATTGTTTGGTTGACGACTTTATGTCTGTAATTCCTGATGATCCAAAATACCGAGAATATGCAGATTATTTAGTAGATAACTACATCGAAGAAAAATGCCAATGTCCCTCCAAACATTTGGGCAGTGTTTGCAGCTGATTTAACTAGAACCACCAATAGCTGTGAATCTTTTCACTTTCACTTCAATGAACAGTTTTATAAATCGCATCCTAATATTTTTACATTTTTAGGAATTTTAATTAAAACAGTTCAAACAGATGTTTATATTAAAATCAACAGCTGTATTAAAGATATACCTAACCCTCGAAAAAATGCAAAAGTTAAAAACAGATTAAAAAAAAACTTTAAAAGCAATTGAGGATTATAAAAACAAAAAATTAACGCGTTATGAATATGTACAAATAGTTGCATTTAAAATTATAATAAAGATTAGGAAGATATTATGTTTAAAAATTTTTTTATTTTTTTTGTATTAAGTATGATAAATTTGATTAATATTTTAAAAAAATCGTGCTATTGACTATTATAATTTTCAAAAAAATGTGTACCTATACTAATTTTTTATTATTTTTTAAAAAATGTATTATTCATAATTAATTATTTTTAAAACATTCGTATAATTAACTATGATTTAAATAAAATTGTATTAATTATTATTTAATTGGTTATTATTTGAGGAAAAAATATATTACTATATTATTATCATAGATTAAATATGTGTGTATTTAATCTATGTTATTTACCAGGTAAGTTTGGCGCAAATGGGCTGTCTGAAAAAACATACTTTTTTTATTTTGGCGCAAATAGGAAACACCCCGGACTATTGAACCGTATATAGGTATGCCCGTTGTCAGTTTGTCACCTGCAAACTTACTGCCAATAAGTCAACGGCACTCGATATCGGTAATGAATACAATTTAATAAAAATCACTAAATCTATGCTCAGATTGGTAACTGCTTATGTGTTTATACGTGCCTGTTTGAATTGTTATTTTTTAATAATCTATAACGCGCCGCAGGTTCCCACTTGTCTAGACAGCTTA
Source organism: Schizaphis graminum (assembly GCA_020882235.1). Lineage (NCBI taxonomy): Eukaryota > Metazoa > Arthropoda > Insecta > Hemiptera > Aphididae > Schizaphis > Schizaphis graminum. The sequence continues at coordinate 95,836,204 of CM037032.1, forward strand.
AACATTGAAACAATATGAACGTGGCTTATAAGTGGATTGTTAGTTTATTATTAAAACTTGACGGGTTTAACCATCTTGGTGTGAATCTTGATGCTGTGGTTGATATTTTGCTTGTTTTGTTGATATTTTCAAAAGGTAAAGTAATATTTCCGTTTTTCAAAATGACTGTACGTTTAAAATTGTCCACAAAGTATGTGTACTGTGTATAATATTACATTATTACTGCAGGTCATAATATAATATGTTACTCTTGGCGCTGTAATTTTTGCCTATTGATTATTAATTTTCTAAGGCTAATTTTATTTTACTTGATTCTAAAAAGGCCCGTTTTCAACCGTTTCGTGGTTCAAACCTATAACATAATAAAATACAATATGTTTTCAATATACCCGTTAAACAATTTTCTCCATAAAATTATGGTAAAAATTTAAGTACTAAATTGACATCGACAAAAATGAATAAACCATTATGGGAACTAAAATTGAGTGTCAAATAATTATAAATAATATTTTGGCCATTCAGATTTTTTAATTCCTTAATTTTTAAATTTTGTTTTGTTATCGTACAAATTTTATAAAAAAAATGTGACGATATTACTTATTTTTTAATTGCAGTAAAAAAAAATGTGCAAAAAACATATATTAAATTTTTTTTATTAATATATTCACAAAAAAATGTATAAATTAATTAAAAACTTAAAAAAGTCAACAATTTAAAATGTCTATAAATAGTTCATAAAGGACCATAATATATTTATGATTTTATAATGTCTAGAAAACGCTTATATAAATATTTGTTGAAAATATCAAGTCTCTATAGATATTAACTTTTAAATTACTATACGAGTAAATAAACAAAATTATTGGTGTTACGTAAATAATAAATATTCCCTTTTTGTATATTTAACTATTTAAATACTGGAAAGTTTTTATTTTTGATCTCCTTGAATTTTAAAGTTGGTACTAAATTAAATTCGAATTTTTACTAAAAACCTCCAATATAATTGAAGATCAGAGAATTTTATGATCTACGATATAATCGTACTAATTATAATTAATGTCCTCACACATAAAATATTTAAAAAAAAAAGTATACTATTAAGTTTACTATCATTGTAAAACAAATACAATAGATCTATACATTCATAGATAATAGCAACCCAAAATTTAAAGTAATTACTATGGCAATTTGTATTTAGTCCTAAGTATTGCATGTTAACAAACTCAGTAATAGTATACTTGTTTTTAGTACAAAATTAAATAAACCAAATACCTAAAATAATAATGCGATTAATTTTTTTATTACTCATTATATTCTATTGCATATAATAATTATATATTAATCAAAAGTAATTCCCTATGTATCAGAAGGGAAATTTAAAATAATAAATAATATATAATTAGCAAAATCAATCATCAAAGTTAAATTATTTGACAACCAATAATGAAGTGACTTGTAGAATATGGCTAACTATAAAAACAACTACAAACTACTAACTATACAAACTATAAAAATAAATCTTTAGTTTTATATTAATAAAATTGCAAGATTTTAATTATATTATTTAGTCAGGAGTCTTGAGTGAAAAAAACCATTTATTGGTAGAACTTTATGGCATTGATCACAATTCACAACCCATTCGGCGTTTTGTAGGTTTTCTGGTTCGCCTGGAATTTTAATAAAGTCAGAGTGGAGTATGGGGAGGAATTTGTAGAAGATTTTGAACTGTTGGAACGGAGAAGTTACTATATGACCATGAAATGTATTATTATAAACATAGAGAGGAAGTGGCTTTTGTTATTTGACTGAAACATTTTGACAGGAATGTACAGTAGTTCAGTATAATTTTGAGGGCTTGACTGATCCCTAGAATTAGATGTCATACGACCATATTATATTAGCTTCTAAAGAAGTTTATGTACGAGTATTTTTGAATTTATCTGAAAGTAAAATACCGAGTAAAATACTATTTGTATTTTGACACATATGTGAATGAATTCAAAACGAAAATCTCTTATATTTCATAAACGATTATGCATCTGTGACCTTTGTAATATATAAATATTGTATACGCGACATTGTCTTTAGATAAGTTAAAATATTAAATCTTCAATACAATTAGTATCTATTGTTCATATGCATATAACAGTTTTTGGTTTTATTATGTACTGGTTGCATTCAACATAGAAACTTAATAAAATATACAATATTAACAATGACAATTTTTGAGTATATTTTAAAATAATATAATTAATGTGCCAATTCATACCTAATACGACGAATGGTTAGGATATAGTATTATGACATATTAATAATTATCATTCATTATAATAATATTAATTTAATTTATTTGATAATTAATAGTATTGTACATTGTCTCATAATGAATATTTATCATTCAAATACTTTTATATCATAAGGCATCGGGAATGCGCAAGAATACGACAGTGATTTTAAAAAAAAAGGATTTTTTTTTATTAAAAAAAAAAAAAACATTCATTTGGCCAGCGCTACTGCAGTAGTTACTATAGAAATGTTAAAAAAAAACTATCGACCTTAAGATGACGCCGTGAATGCAGTATCGGGTCTAGCATATTTTTTACCCGGGGAATAGTATATAATTAGCGTATTAATAAAATTAAACTGTGAATATGTTCACTTATTATTTGGTAATTTAGTGCTCCCTGACTAAAACTTTCGCGGTAAGTGTCCCGGTTGGCCTGTTCCTAGATACGGCCCTGCGTGCCGTTCGTATGTTACGTCTTGAAAAAAAATTTCATAGGTACCTATTACTCTTATAAGAATACTAATATTTATAATATACACATCAAGGCCATGTCTGAAGGGGGGAGGGTTCAAGGAGTGTGTACAACCTTCGAAATTTTTAAAAGTAGAAATATTTTAGTGGTGAATATAGTTTATTGACTAAAAAATGTCAGTTATTTATATTTAAAAAAAAATGTTGGACCCCCCCCCCCCCCAAATTTTACCTGCAACCTGCAGCATTTGCTCTTATCCAAATAAGCATATACCTATTATTAAACTTTTTTTTTTTTTTAATTTATTTTATTTATACAATCTATACAATGTTTAGTATAATAAACATAATAGATGGTTACAGAAATACAATTTAACAGAAGGGCTTGAGTGGAGAAGCCGCCCACTGGCGACTCTCCGGATTATTAAACTTATTAAACGATTTTAGGAATTTGCCGTCTCGACAGCGCACTGCAGCAATGGTCTGAAATAATAAATTTACCAAGTTAGTCGAAAACAAAATATGACAAAAGCTTATTATATAATTTACATAAAAATATTATAATGCTATTCATAGGAATATAAATCGACGTGCGATAATAATTATTATAATTTAGTAATCACGCACATATATACCTATCTGTGTTTCATTGGCACAATTTCAGTTTTTAACTTGGAAGGGCTTTACATTTCTAAATGAAACAGATTCGTGGGTATTCTGTTCAAATACTAATATCATATTTATATAATATATATATTATATTATATATTATAATATATTTTTATATATTATAATATATTTTTATATATTATACTAAAATGAAAAATATTTTTACTAAAACAAATAACAACACTAAGGTATTTTTTATATTATAATGTTCTGCGGGTGATCCGATACGGATAACGTACGAATAATAAATCATTGTTTAAAATTTAAAAAATAACAAACAAACAACGATTACTGTATTATGTAGATTAGATAATTAATGAAGGATTTAATACTTCAATAAAAATTGTAAGGACTAAGCCTCTTCAATCCCCTCCCCCAAAATTGCGCCAATGATGTATTTACATTTTTCATTAACGCGTCGTAACTATATTATATACCTTGACGTTTACCACTGATATACAATACCCGATGATTATGTTGTAGGTACCTACTGTGTTGCAGCAGTGAGTGTACACTGTACAGCACTCGTTTCTACCGGCTAATTTATACTACACGACCGGATGATGATGTGCACGCAATGTCTGTCAAACAAGATACATTTATTTGTTTTAATCCAGTAACATTATACCGCAGCGTCTGAATGTCTGATCGAACGTCATTATTATGTGCACCTATATTATCACAATACTGCAGTACAATTGCGAGCGGCGTAAACCATACATATACCTAATATTATAATATTATGCGCAAATAGACTGCTGCAGCTTTGCAATACAGTTTTCCACTTAAATGTGCATGTACTATGTAGGTATATGGTTTGAAATAAAATTGTTAGATGTACTTTGCCATAACAATCAACGATTTCATCAGTATGATTTCCATTAAGAATATTTATGGAGTAATGTTACAGTATATGAATTAATTTTATACTTATGATTGTATTATAATAACCTGTATATTTGCTTCAGTGCTTGAGTGGTGCCCATAAAGGCCTATGTGACGTATATCTTGTTTTCGTTAAATAATAAATATTGATATAATTTTTCCTCAAATTTACACTCGCCATATAAATTATACAGTTTATATGGATTAATGGATGTGGTTATAGTGATATCATGATATATTATTTATATGCATCTAGATATTGTTAATAATTCAAGTTGGTCACGCGTTCAACGAAATTTTCACAAAAATATAATATACTATTTGTTATCATTACCGTTTAGTATTTGACGTAAAACGCATACACTTTATTGTTACCGAAAAAACGCTTTTCGATTAATAGCCGATTAGATCGTATACTGTTGCGAATGGATAGGCGTACCTACTGCTATGTTAATTCAATAACTATTTTGCATGAACTATTTTGTGATATTTAATCAAAACCGCTCGATTTATAGCACATTCTGCAATTTACGATTAAAATAACGTGCATACGACGATGTTACCATTATAAATTATGATACGTTAAATGTACCGTTCAAACAACAATTATTTATCTTTTTGAACGGATGAAAAGATATTTTTTGATTGCACAAAGAAAAGACTAAAACAAATAAAATCATATTAATAAGTTAATAATGTGCGATAAGTTAAAAACGAATGTATCGAATCTACCGAGTCAACAATTAACTGTAACAATTAATATTATCTCGAGACGGTATGTGTTTATGTACTTCCTGTATAAATATATTATTATTTATAAGCTATTTTCTCTATTTTATGTGTACCTATTTATACTGTAGATTAATATATTATATATTATACGCAGTCTATGTACTGGATGATTTTTTTATCGGCAAAATTTCGATATTCTTTAGTCTAATAATCTATTCTAATCCTTACCCAACCCAACCTGAACTCAATGTTGTAAAAAACTCATTGTATATTTTATAAAACACTACTGAAATACTAAAATAAATACAAACATTCTATACCAATAATATTAAATTTAAAGATTTGATAATAAAAGTATTTAAATTATTTAACTCAAATATGCTTTAATTTTTAACACACTATACAACATTATCTACGGGTTAAACTAACTTTTACTTTAACCCTTAGGTTATAGGTTAGTGATTTTTGTTAGGTTTAGGAGTATCGCCATATTGGGAGAGTTCTGCAATAATAGAATCATCCTGTATAAAATGTAACAGATATTATTACAACATTACACCAATTCTTGATCGTAATATTATATAAAGTACTGTGGTTAACCGTAAAAGAAAACACAGTCTTGTTAGCGGAGAAATAATACGAACAAGGATGTTTAAAGCTTACATTCACCACAGATATGCCTATATATGTAACACGGGAGTCAATTATTCTATACAAAAACAATAACTATATTATGATCATTTCGTTTGTTGTTACTCGAGGCATTTTATAATATTCCGAATACAAAAAAAGCAACAAATTATTTACAGCTAAATATAAAAACATTGCATATGTTTAGATTATTATTGGTTCTCTAATCGTTATTATTTTTTTTTTTAATAAAATCTAATTATTATTTAAAAATATGAAGTATCAGTTTACAGTTAGTAACAGAAAAGTTATCGTTACCTATTTATAAAGAAGTAAATCATTTTGTAACTTTTATAATTATCAGATAATTGTATGGCTACACCTTTTACTTTAGGTACGGTACACGATGATAAAATTTATAGTAATCATATTGTGTATAACTGACAAATTGGAAATATTAATTTACCTATACGTTTTCGATAAAAATATAAAATAAAAAATACACGCATATATTATTTTGTAATTGAACACTGCATCTAACGAAAAAAAATAAATTAAATTCTCTAAGGAGTTTATGTTTGGTCTCAAAAATATGTTTGCCAGAGAAATAAATAACTATAACCCCATAATGGAACTTTTGAATCTGGTACTATCGACAGGTCAATTTATGTTTCCGCCATAAATGTAATTCCGAACAAATTTGTTTACAACATTTATGTATAAACTTTCGCATTATTTGTTCTTTCCTCTTTGGGATGAAAATTCAATTTCAAAATTCAATGCATTTCGGGTTAACAACAAATTACATGCTAAAATATTGATACCCTTATGAATTCATACTGCAGTCGAATATACGTGTAGACGCGTGGGATAAAGTTGCAAATACTTTTTATTTTTGTTCAGTTTTTTAGTTTTTTCATTTCATGGTTATAGTCTTATAGACGATACGATTATTGAGTAGTTTCTTTCGTTACGAAAATAATAATAATAATAATAATAATAATAAAAAGTAGTTTACTTCATTGTATTAAATTCATTCATGCGCGTGTATTATAAACGAGTGCATACGTATAAGTATAGTACGAGATACATACGTATTGATTAAAATTCAACGAATAAACATTTATATTCAGTTATCGTATATCAAAAATATTTTAAAAATTATATTGTTTATTTAATATTTTTAGACATTAAATTATATACTTTAAAATTTTCCTATCATAAATTTAGTATTAAGTCATATTTTTGGTCGTTAATGAAATATATAATACATAATTTCACTGCAGAAATGATACGAAATTCCTATATCAAACTGAAATAAAAACGTTTCTTTTATTTAAACTAATTAATTCTCGTTCATTTATTTTTAAAACAATACAATTAACATAATATTAATTTTTTTATGTACATATTTATAAATATATATATTATATAAAATATATAATACAAATTGTAATAATGGTATACAAAAAATATAAAACTAAATAATATATGACATATTTTATAATGTTCAGCGTATAACTATATAAATGTTACAAGATCCGACGATTAAAAAGGCATGCAATATGTCAATTATTTTTCACAATAATTAAATACATGTGTTGCAAAACGACGATATTCATTTTGAAGGAAAATGTTTCTATGTAGGTATTTAAAATATAATTTTAATTAATTAATATACTCGACGGGTTGATGTTATTTATATTTTTTAAATATTCCATTGAGTTCTATGAGTTTCAACTCAAGATATAAAAAAATTATGTGCAAAATTATTTTACCTATAATAGACACAACAGTATTTTAGATGCATACGCACATATAAATTTAATAATAATATATATATGTTTGTTGTATGTGATAGGTTTCTCAGTGTCTCAACGATATGTTACTAATAAATAATAATGCTCATTTATCACAGGTTTTACAATTTTACAATACATATTATAATATTCAGGGTAATCTAACCAACCTACTCTAGATCATTTTTTCCTTAAATAGTTAATTTATTCAAATTCTGATTTTTGGAATTTTAAAATAATACCTATACCTAAAGAAAATATATTCATATTCTTGAAAACTTGGTACTATACGAGGAGAATGCCGTATTCCTATATGGTAATAAAAACTTCTATTTTTCAAATAGGTAACACCCTTTTTCTAATTATTTTATTTAGTAGAAAATTTTTCTAATTATGTTGATGTACTTGATTCAAAAATTCAATCGAGTATTTCCTCAAATATTAAAATAATTATAATAAGGTTTATAATATTTTAAAATAGAAGTATAAATTAGATATAATATTGGATCTAGTATTTATTACACGCCTTCAATGGCGTAGCCAGGGGGGTTGGGGATTGAAACTCCCCCCTTCGGCCTTAATTTTATCAAAAATATAATGTTTATAATATAGAAATACAATCATTTATTCGTGGTGAAAAGTATATTCTGTTATGGCGTATTCACGTTATCGACTGCACTGGTGGTAATAATTATTATCATTCAATTATTTTATTATTTAAATACGGTTGTAGATTTATTTTATTACTAAACCCCCCCTAAAAAAAACCTGGCTACGCCACTGCACGTCTTGGACCATTTTTACAAATGATAAATGTTGAACGATTAATATTAATTACTACAATTCTTTAAACTATTATAGATCCCATATCTCCCAAACCCATTATCATAAACTTTTTTTTCCTTACTACACTAAGTTATATAACTCAAAATTATTTTTTGAGTTTTAATTTTAGTATATACAAATTTTCAGAAAAATTATCTACTAAATAATGTACGGAAGATAAAGTAGGTTTCGTTTAAAAACAGAATTGTATATCTTTACTGAAAATTTCTTAAAAAGTAAATCTCAATAAAATATGGTTTTTAGTCATATATTTACAAATTTCATAAATCAGATTTTGAATAATTTTATTTTTTAAATATTTGATGAATCACCCTGTATAATATAATATGAGGTATATTAAAATGGAACATTATTTTTTCAACAATACACCTCTGCATCGACAGTATATGTAAATGTATTACATATACTCTATCTCTCTCTCTCTCTCTCTCTCCATATATACATATATACAAAGAAGCTTTTAGCACGCAAAAAAGTTTAGCTACATGCGTTTACATAATATGCATAATATGAATTACATGTATGTATACATATATATATATTCTATGACATTATCGTTATATGCTTGCCGTTGCTATTTGATATAACTGTATAAGTGTACTGTTTGCAATATTTTTCTTTTTTCTTTTAGTGGAATCGAACTAGTTTACAAGTTTAGTTTGATTGTTAGAACGAATATAAAGTATTTTTGGGGTGCGCGTGGTATAGTGCAAGGGGAATATCGAAGCTCTATAAAAGTGCACTTAACCCTCATAAATCCCGTCATAACCCGAGACTTCTGTCAAGACGTCTAGTAGGAAATTTTGGAATCTCTGATAAATGTTCGGTATACATGAACGAAAACCCTTTGTACCGATTGCCGAATCACTATTATACACGGATAGCAATTCTTTACCCGGAAAAGTTTAACGCAGCTCGAGATTATTATTTATTTGAATTATACATCAACATTTTGAATAGACGTATATAATACTCACATCTTGGACAAACAAAATGTATAATAATATATATGTATATAAAATTATTCTTTTGAACGGAAATGAAAAACATAATACAATATTATGTATATAAGCCATATATATATATATACAATTGTATATAACAGAAATAGCGAGGGAATTTATCATTCCCACGATACGTAAAAGAAAAAAAAAATAACTTTAGTTGGCCGACAAAACGTCTCTCATTATAAAATGCGACACGTTGATAACAAATTTTTTGGGTTTTTGCTTAATTCGTAAGTGCTCGACTTAACAATATAAAATAACTAAACAACATATTATAATACATACTAATTACATACATTGTGTATATATGTTTATATAAGATATATTATATACCTATAACTTATAATATATTACTTAAATTACTAGATTAATGAATATTAGTTCGAACTTTGAACTAATAAATTAAGACCTGCAGAGACGTCTAAAAAGTTAAAATTAATGATTTCTCGACAAAAGTTTGTGTGTGGGTATAGTTTATCAAAATTATAAGATCTGGCTAGGACAAACGATATATAAAAATATCACGAGGGATAGGTACCCACCATCTACCTACTGGATATACGCTGCAAACGTTACTGATAATTTTATTTAAAATAATATTTTTGTTAATAAAGAACATAGTAAATTTACAAATATTAATAATAATATAATACTTAATTAAAGTACAAAAAGCGAATGTAAATATGTAATAAATTACAAATAGTCGATTCAAGACATCCGATAGGAGAGAGTAAATCACTTATTGGCACACCCAAAGTATTAAAAATTAAAAAAAAAAAATACCATAAAATGTAAATGAAATCGGTGTGTTACGAATTTCAAATAGATCTTAGATAGAAAACATTCAAAGATAACGATTTAAATAACTTTTAGGAAATTTTTTTTTTATTTCTTAATAACAGTGTTGTATATATTTGTCACGTTTAGAGTATTATAATAATAAACGTGAAAATTATTTTCATATGATTATAGATTATAGCATATGTTATATACACTACACATGTATACTAGTTTTACAGTTGTCTTGAATTTTGAATGTTATCTGCAAATTATAAAAGTAAGTAACTGGAAATTAATTAAAAACATCACAATAATATAGTGGTAATTTTTTAACGAAATGTGAAATTATTATGAGTTATACAAAAGTGTTATGATATCAAAATTATTATTATTATTATTTACAAATAATTGTTTAAACATATTTTTCATAATTTTTATTGCAAACCATTGCCTCTGTAGTCTGTACACAAATCACCGGTAAAATAGTTAAACAACTGGAAATAAATAATAATATATAGGTACTAAAATTGTATAAAACAAAAATGTTATAGGTAGGTGCTTACTACTAAGTATAATATTATAATCATTTAAATGACATATCGAAGTAATTGCTTCATAACATCACATTAATTCGTGGTTAAAGATCAATTAGTTTTCGTCAAAGTTTCTTCTGTTGCGGTTAGATTACTTCTCGTAAATGTCTTTAATAACGTATAATATTTTTTCAATAATCGAATTATTCGCCCGCCAAGGTGGTTCATCCATCGACACAATATTATAATATAATATATATATATATATCCACACAACCATTAACTATATCGATCTGCGTTCGTTTTACGCTATAATAATAATATGTAATATAAGTAATAATAATTACAAACGATTAATCGTTCATTTAATACCTATTATATTTAAGCTGAGCACGAGAATTATATAAAGCTTGAAACAATTATTACACCAATCATTTTTTTTAACTGTCACGCATGGACGATGTTTTCAGTTTTTTTTATCCGGCCGTTTTCGGAATACCGTATTGCATCATATTGATATAATTTCGTCGACTTTTATCATCAAAAGTGCCGTAGAACATAACATTATATTATTATGACGTGATAAGATCTGCGTGTTTTTTTCGCAATCAAACGGATTAAAAGCGGTTTTTATGGAGAAAAAAGACTCTCAACTATGTAACATAAAATTTTTCGAAGCAGCGCTTCGGTATTGCAATTTGAAAGAAGTGATTATTTTTAAACTCAAAGATGTTATTTTACATCGCAGTTATTTCGAATGATTTATTTTCACAATATATAGAATATGTCGCATTCGAAGCGATCGTTATTAAATATGTTGGAGCTTTTCATACATTTTTTTTTTAGTGTTTTTTTTTTTAATTCAAAATTTTCACTCATATTTCGAAAGCGTAAAATGCTTGTCAATATGAAAAGTTGCACTTTTAGGGAGGGGGTGGTCATACGTGGATGACGGTGGCGGTCCAGGTACCGACAAACGCAACGGACAGATAGGGTTGTATATGCTATATCATTATAATATTATAATATTATATAATATCGACTCGTGTGCCGTTTTGGTTGCATACTCATTAAGGCGGCGGCGGCGGGACGGGCGACGGCGACTGCGGCGGGTCGGGCGCACGCGCTCGCTGCCCGTGCGCGTTTCCTGTGCGAACGCATCCGCCGCCGTCTCGCGCGCGCGCACCACACGACAACACGCACACAGACGAAGGCGTTCATGCACACGCCGACAAAAATACGCACACACACACACACTCGTTCCCCACGCCGTCAGCCGGTGGCGGCGGCGGCGGTGGTGGGTCCCCTCTGCCTCCGCCGCCGTTCCTCATCGCCCCGCGGTCATAGCGCGCGGCAACCAGCGGCGGCGGCGGCGGCGACGGCGATGGTCCCAGTCACTCGCCGCATCGTTCAGTCGAACATATCCGTTTAGCGCGAACGCTCGGGAGTATACCGTGTGCGCCAAAAAAGCACACCTCCCACCAGTAGTGGTTAGTCGTAGTTTGCAGGAACAAAATATATATTATATATATTATTATATTATATACGTGTATATATATATATATATATATATATATATAATATACATATATATTATTATTATTATTATTATATATTGTATACAGCAACAACAACAATAACAACCATCCAAAATCACGTATAATATATATATATATATGTATATGTGTATATATATTTTTATATATTGCCTTTAATAATCGCCGTTTTATCAAAAAAAGAATTTGACGCGTCTTGTAAAAATCGAGTGTACATCATTACGACACCGGTCGTGTGAATCGCCGACACCACCGCTGCCGTCACCGCTGCCGGGTTAACCACCACCGCAACGGACACCACGTGAACATCAAATTCGTATTCAATTTCGTGTTATATAATATATATATATATATATTTATATATAATTGTGTGTACGCGTGCTTATATTATCTCGGTCTCTCCGTTTTTGTTTCTCGGCCTAAGTGTGTGTGTCTCTCTCTCTATTTCTCTTCTGTGTGTGTAGTGTGTATATTATACGCGGGTGTCACTCTCCGCACAGGATTCTCTCTTGCGCCGGTCGAGTCGTCAAGATTTACGACGAAAATCAATTTTAATTTTTCGAAATCAATCCGTTCGCTATCCGCCGGTCTTCGTTGCAGTCGCTTTTGCCGTCGTCCGATCGAATAAAATCGAACCCACGTGAACTGTGCAGCAGCAGCATAAAGTATAATATCAACCGGCTCGTTCGCGTTTATATTGCACACGTCGCGGACACGACACACACTCGCCCACGACACACTTATCGCGCTTCACCCTTTCGTTCGGCCGTCGCCAAAAGTTAACGCACACACGCACACATACACACACGCACGCGTGAGTTATTATTGTTGTTATCGCATTATATCGTCTGTACGATGGAATCGCAGAGCGCACAGGACACAGTGACCGTGGCCGCGGAGGTGCCCAACGACCCTGGGTAAGTCGAGTGCTATCATATTACGATAATGTTACAATGTATTATGTATTACAACGTAGAGGTGTGTAGATGTAAACAATAATAATAGCGAAAGTACCGTAAGTATAACATCACGAGTAGTCGTCGTCGTCGTCGTCGTCGTCGTCGTCGGGTGGCGGCGGTGACGGTCGGCCGGCGCGGGATCGGCGTCACGCGACGCACACCAAATATATATATATATATATATATATGTGTGTGTGTGTGTACATATACATTATATATATATATATATATATCATACACACGCGTAGGTGCAGTACCTGCGCGCGCGCACCCCTAATCCTTCTCCGCACTTTATCCTCGGACCTCCCCGACGACGAATCATTCCCCCCTTCCCCGTTCACACGCCGAACGAGGGGTAACCGACGGGGTAAGCACCGCTGCCGTTGCTACCGCGGCGGTCGTCGGCGGGTTTTCCGATTTCTTTGGAAATCCGTTTAAATAGGTACGTATACGCCGCGGCCTGCGCCACCGACCCGCCACCTATCTATGACCACCCTTCTCGCCACCCGGCTACGCCGAAATCCCTCTCCGCGCCCACACCCGGCGCTTGACGGCCGACCGCCGCCACCGTTTACCCCGTTCCAAATAAGGGCGGAGTGCAGGTGCAGGCGACGGTGGCTCGCGTCTGTGTGAGGGTATTGCACCGCGCCGCTGACGTCGCCGAGACAGTGTGTGTACGTAATATTATATTGTTGTCGTCACTCGACGATGTGTATTATAAATATACATATATAATTGATGTAATATTATTTTTTCCTGGGTTTTTTTATGCTATCGTTTCGGCGTTGGCAGAACACAGTGATGGCGACGAAAAATAAATAATAATAAACGAAAAAAAATAACGGAGCCAGTCCAACTTTTCGCGGGGCGGGGAGGGGGTGTATCGATTTGCGGTCCGGTCGAAAGTGCACGAGTCGTCTCTCGCATAATTTAGAAATATAAAATAAAACCCAACGAAAACTGTACGATGACCGTGACCCGTACAGTATCACACACGCGTCTACACGCACGCTGTTTGTAGTAATGAGCCTAATGACGAATTGTACATTATGTACAATATATTAATATGTATATTGTGTATAATTTATAGGTATACAGTATGAACACTTATACAACGTATTATTTGCGTTGTAAAAAGTGTCTTTGGTGTGATGAGGATAATATAATACCGTTTGAAAAATAGTGCGAGAGAATTAATAATAATATGAGATCTATTGACGTGATTATAAACCGAACAAAATTTATTGATGGGCACACGTTTTTATTTTATTCGTATTTCCTGCATGTTCCCAAGACCCGAAAGCGTTTCGTTGGTTTTCCTTTACCTTATATGGCGGACGGATGGAGAAAAACTTGGATGATAATATTTCGATGTATAATTGCCAAGTTACGGCAAACATAGTACACATTATTGCACGTTTATTTTAAAGATCGAAAAAAATAATCGGATAATAAACGAGTACAATAAATTACTGTTATTGCAATTCGCAGTTGTCATCTCATATTAATTATTAGTGCTCTTGCGAACGGCGTCATAGTTTCGTATAAGACATTTTAATGAACGTTTCTTCGCCGATCTAAACCATTTGTTATAGCTATTATATACTAGAAGTTTATAATACAACAACCAAGTCGGAAAAAGGTCGTCGAAGCACAATTCACATTAAATCCAAATACCATGACGTTTTTAATCACAGTTGCTTGTTTTTATATGCCTTTTACGTAGCCGGGAAAACAACAGCATATATAATAATATAATATTACCTATATTGTTACAATACGTGAAAGTCAAGTCGGGTACGGTTTATTTTTCTTGGTATAGAATTAGTCATGTTTCGAAACAGATTTTTCGGCACATACAGTGCATTATAATATAAATTAATATATTGGCCTTTATAAACATAAAAACAATTTTCGTATTATTAGCTGGTGCAAAGAATAGACGGCGCGTGGGGCGTCGTATTTTGTACATACAAGCGGGAAATGCCGAAAATGTGCATTATAATGTTTATATTTTTTTTCATTAACGATTTAAAAATACAGCCAATTGTAATGCTGCCAACGGTAAATGAACCGTTGTTTGTTCGGAATTTAAAAAAAAAATGCATGAAAATTAAGGGCTATACATATATTTATATATATATATATATATTATATACTTGTAAGCTTAATATTATTATACATGATTATGAATGACAACGCACGCTTAAACGTGACTACCCCTTAAAAAAAAATATCTAAGTATCCTCCTTGAAATTTTTAAGGCTCTGATATAAAGAGGTTAGGTTAAAAAATATCTATAGGTACCTATCTATTATAACGTATAAGTTAAGCTGACATATAGCTGACTACTGGCCTGTTAGTCTGCTCTTAAAATATTAGAGAAGGGTAAATGCCCACCTTGTCCTCCTAAATGTCACCACTGAATGCCACTGTCTGCCACTCGAAGCCAAACTCGCAATAACGTGAATACAGGAAACGATCTAATTGGACAAACGAGATGAAGTTCCTTCCGGTTTTTAACAATACGCACGCAGTATAACACAAATGTATACTGTCAGTTATATTACCTATAATATTATAATGCAGAACTATGTACGAGAATGGTCCTATATCAGCACCGTAAAACACACTCGTACTATAAATATTGAAAAAATAGACAATATTAAAATACATAATATTTTATATTTAGGCCTGTTCGCTCGTGTTCGATTCACCGTTAAATCGGCTGCAAACGACAACCCTGTTCTGGACTCGTCAGTTATGTACGGTGCAGAAGAGGGGTCGTAATATGTATTTAAACGTGTTTTTTCAAGCAAGGGTTCATTGTTAGGCAATTTGTTTTATCGATAACCGTGTGTCTCCAACGACAGAATAGTATAATATTAATATATACCATCCCGTGTGCATTGTTTTAGGTATTTATACAATTAATTATGAAGATGTTAATTTCGTGAAACAAAAAATTATAAAATTCAAAGAATGTGCGATGGAATCATACAATAATGGTTTGTTCTCAGTTCATCAAATAACTGATGACGATACTCCAGAAAACTGTGGAGTGAGTGTTCATAAAAATGCGTCCACGTGGAATGGTGTCAGAAAATAATAATTTAAACATAAAGTTTAAATATGGAAAGAAAGAGCGTCTAACTAGATAAAAGGGTAAAATGTAAAGGGGCTGTAAAAAAAAGAAAAAAGAAGAACGATAGATCATCAAAAGTTACTGGATTAAAGTAACTCAAAATCTATATAATTCACGTCAAACGATAGAAGTACGATAAAAATAGATTTCCACTGAAGTTCCTATCACATTTATTAGCGGATTTAAAATAACGAAATTCAATAAAAATAAAAAGTTAAAACTTACTAAATTTATACAAATATTTTACTGGATATTGAAACTTTTAGTACTTTTATGTTGCATTAAAGAGTATGCAGCGCATGGTTGTACTCATCTACGTATTATTATAATGTTTGTAATATTACATATTGTGAAACAAGAAGTGAGCTGATAAGTACGAATCATAAAGGTACTGTACACATGGTTATTTGGTACGTTTTTTAAAATATTTTCAATTAATTATTGACTTTTTAAGTCTTTAATTCATTGAAAAATACATTGTTATCATTAGGATGTTAATGCTATTAAGATAAATATTCTTCATAATATTAACTTTTAACCCGTAGAATAGTACACGTTGTTTTGTATAGTAATTTTTCTGTTAAATAAAACCCAAACTATTTTATGAGTTATGAGTGTTATGACTATTGGGATTTTAAATTTATTTCATTTTTCAAGGTTAAAAACACAATATTTAATTACGATTTAAAAAAAAATGTAATACGAAGATATACGTATAAGTTTTTTGAATTTCTTTAGATTATAAATACACACACTTATGACTTATCATCAAACACTATAATATTTTTACAATAATTAAATTATAGTTTGTAATTATATCATGTTTTAGACTGAATATGTTACAATGTCAGTTTATCCAACCAACCAGTCATAGATATATGCAAACTAAATATTCAATTTAATTAATATTACTTTTTAGTTTTTTGACAATATTTTTAAATAGTGTTGTATAACTTGTAAGTAATAATTATTAACTGTTTTTGTTATTTACTTAAAAGTTTTGGTTCAATTTTTTTTTAAAACTAGTTTACTTCAATATTAATATTGCATAATTTAGTTGATTATTTTATGCTTATCAATTTAATTAAAAAGTTATAATTACATTTCTTTGGAGCTTTAAAAATTAAATTTATTAATTAAATATTTATATTCGTGATTACAAATTATTTAAAACATTTGAATAATCATAATAATAACAATAAAAAAATATATATATATATTTAAAGTTAACATACAATAATAAAATGATAAAATTGAAATTTAATACTAACTTGAAATAACATATAGTATATTAATATAATATTTACGTTGTTAAATCAATTACGGTTCAGATTGGAATATGAAAATGAAACAACGGTCGGCGGGTATATTTCTGAATAATGTTCTTACATTAATTAAACGGATCTTTAATCTATAATTTAATTCGAGTGATGTAGAACAAGTTTTCTAGCACTGTATGATAATAATATACATAATTACAATTTACAGCTAGGAGAAAAAAAACATGCACAAATAACCTTTCAGTTCGAAAATCCGTAATCGTATGTCATAATAATATGATATTATTGTTAGTGTAGGTATTAGTACCTACACCTACCTATATATTACCGTGAGCTCGTATCGAACTTATGGATTTTAATTGTCAATCGAATTATTGGATATGTTGAACGCAGTGTACGAGTAATATAATTACTAATATTATGTAGGTGCGCATACTAAAACAGTTTTCGGACGGTTTCATTCATTAAAATACATACGTTTTTTAAGATCAACGAAATGGAAAGTGTATGATATAATATGTTTGTAAAATTGTAGAACAAACAATATGATATACATTTATACAATCATACATTGATATGGCAATAATAAAGTCATGGATTGGATTGTCGTCACAACTTTTCGACAATATAATTTAATATGTATTAAACATACCACATTATATTTTTGTTTCAACAACAAACGTCGTAAGTTATCGTAGATAGTAGTTTTATACGTACACATGCACAAATAGACTCGAACGATAATCATCGTCGTGTCATGATTTGTACGCACCTACTTACTGCAACTACAACTGTATAATATAATATAATATTATGTTTTATAACGTTATTATGTATCTATATCTAATGTATGTACTTGAGAAATCCAACGATTTTTAATCAACTGGCCGCACTACACACTCACATTAAACATAATAGTATAGATATTTTTTTAACTTAAATATATACACACACACTTACATATATATATATATTAACGTGCCGTATAAACCTCTAATGACGTCGTGTATATATATGGTGCACAACCCGGTGGCCTTCTGTGATTAATAATAATATAGACTAGTAAATACCTAGGTGCATACGTCGTTGTGTTATCCTAGGACCGAATTACAGATGCATTTTTATTAGACAGCAGTGTAGGTAGGATTGGTTGAGGTGGGATTCGAATGCAATTTTTCCGCATGGTCAACTATATAATCACTCTAATGTTGCAATATAATAGTATTTATATTATCGTTTTGTCTGTTAACTATTTATTGAAATTTCTTAAATACAGTTGCCACGTCGTATGAGAATTCGGTGGAATAACGAGAGAGGATATCACACACAGTTATATAATATAGTGTATTATATAATATTTTGTAGTTATTATTAGGTAGCAGAGAGTAAAAAACTAAAAAAAAAAAAAAATATTAGACACGAAAAACCGGTGTAATATTTAAACCACCTAATACCGAATGTGTATCATTAGCGTGTGTATACGCACGCGATTCGGGTGCGTATACGATGTACGGTGACAACGGATACACTTATAGGCCCGCTGTGTGTGGACGCATAGCAGAGGGAATATCATAAAACGGGCACACAAATATTCACAACTAACAATAATGATGAATAAAAATAATTTACAATAATTTACGGAGAAATGTGGAAGTAGAACGAATCAAATGAAAACCTGAAAATCTGCCTATGCTAATTAAACATCAATTGTGTCCGGAGCTTAATCCGTGACGGGCAGCCGCACGCCACACTTATCGTAAATAATTATAATATAATAGGTATTACACTGCCAGTTGTTAGTTGTTACCTATTATTTTGACATGGTCGATGATGTTTTCCGTAAAATTTCAATATAAATATAAACAAATCATATTATATTTCGAGTAGAGTATCTGCAAATAGCCTGTTTTTTTCTAAGAAGCACGGCGGAAAATTAATAATATTAAACGATCAATGTAGTGACGTTCGAAATTATTATTCCAATTATTTATTATTGTTTCAAATTAAAAAAATGAGACATCACAATATATTGAACTAATATGATATTATGTAACATTTTGTTTTATCGTCTCCAATGTCTTAAGCTGTCTTGATTTTTAAATGTTTATGTCGTATATATTTTTCTTCTTCAAATTCAATTAGTTTAATCGAATCACTCCCTTTTAATTGTTTGCATAATATTTAATATGTATCAAAACGTATTTTTCGACTATACGCGCGTAATACTCCCAATTTGGCGGTTGAGACTCAAATTAAACATGACGTTTTGAGGGTATTAAATCCCCATAGGAAAGACGACCACGCGAGGGTAAACAGCTGTTGAAAATCTTGAGAGACCTAATTCCTTCGAAGGGTTTGCTGCAGGCCGACTAATTTTAAGCTGTCTTTATAATATCGGCTTCATTTCTCTATACATTTAATGTCATTTACAATATTATTGTGGTTTCCTATTTGATATGACACGGGAACGTGACTTGTATTATTGTAATAAAAAAAAATACTCGAAATCGATGTCGTACGTTAACACATGCAATTAATTCTATGACGACTAAATCGATCATGTGACGTCGTTATTGAAGGTGAACTGAAAATATTATGTTTAACGGACAGAAATTATTAAAAGATCGCAAAAAAAAGTTATAGCAAAGAAACAAATCTGCATGAACCACGATGATGGAGATGAATATTTTTATAATTTGATTAGTAAAAAAGAAAAAAAAAGGAACGATCGACGCTATGTTTTTTCATATACGCGCTTCCCTTCCGTTCTGTTGCAGACCGGGACCCCGATTCCAAGGAGACAAGAAGTTCTAGAAGTGCTTGTTAAGTTTGTTAACCCAAGTACTTTATAAACTTTGACAAAATTACATCTTAAAGATTCGTATACATGCACTCCACCAACATCTATCGTGCTTATTATATTGAACTTATATTGTACTCGAAGGCCTCACTGGTCGACTTTGAAGAGAAAATGCAAAAATGTTATTTGAATGAAAAAAAAATTAAAGTAAAGTAAGATTATATACAACAGACAAGATCATTTGTTTTCTAAACACAAAAAAAAATATAATATTATGTAAAAGGACATGCGCCTACTACGTGCACCTTTATTTTGTAACAATATTAAGTGCACACAGTATTCATTTTTAGAGAATATTGTATATTATATATATATATATATTTCCTGTGAAGTGTTAAGGGTTTTACTTGAACAAAGAAAATATTATGGTTTTTGCCCAAGCATATACATTTTGATTTAAGCTAATAGCTCAGTTATTATATTTCATATTTTATTTTCATTTATTCTTTAAGAACGTAATTAATAAATTGTTGAGATACATTGATTTTATTCAATAATAAAATATATTTATGAAAGCTAGGAACAATTTAAAGTTAAGTTTCAATACCTTTAGAATTCAATTTCGAGTCAAATGAAAGTTTCAAATTTTAAACATGAACATGCACGCTTATAATCATTATAAATAATGATATTGTGTGAATCTATCATGCGTTCCTGAACACTGAATAAACGCATCATTAGGTATATGATACTATACACAAATTTAAAGTAAATAAACAAATTGAGGTGGTAAAAATAATATAAAACGATATTATGTCGTAAGTGACGCACACGTGAAATAATTTTATTCTATTTAAATTTAAGTTCCTTTATGATTCATACCATCATTTGATGATATGCAGAATTATATAGGGTTTTATCGACTGACTATACGCTTTGCATTATATCATGTTTCGCAGATACGCGCCCAAGACTCGAATCGATAGTTATATGTTTGAATATTATTATAATAAATTGCTGTTTACATAACAATACAAATTATATACCATAATATTTTACTGATCAACACGAATGTAATGAAATATGTCAAGTTAAAGAAAGAAGAGTACGTAGACAGTGTTATCGGGTATTCGGATTGAATCCAATCGCAATGGCAGATGACGACTATGCGAACAGATGCTACAGTACCTATATTTTAAGTGCAAACAATTAAATTTGTATTTTAAACTTCTGAAATTATCGTGTAATCCAGTTGATATATATGAATATAAAAAAATGTGGCTATGACAATTAATATAAAAAGTAAAAACGTACCACGTTATTTATTAGTATATTATGTGCATAGTATAGTTACGTCCCATTACGTAATAATTACGCAATTTAAAACCAAAAGAATCTCAAGTGTCCTGGTGTAATATATTTTATAATTTAATAGAATTATTTTGGGAGTATAAGGTAGGTAGGTAAAGTATCCGTTCTGATTGGCGATGACGCGCATTTGTTGTATTATCATCATTGTTTAATGGTACGCGTTGGTGAAACAACGGCAGCGTAATAGGTAGTTACAACTTTAATTAAAGTAACAGAAACACTATATTTTTTGTCTATGCTTTTTTTCCACCTCCCAACACTCGTATATTTTCACCGTTTTCGCGAACTCATTAATTTTTCTGCACTTGGTTATTTATTTCCTCAACTATTTCTATGGATTTCGCTTTTTGTTTCACATTAAATATTTTCTTATAATAAATAATATTATACGAATAACATATTCTTGGTATATAATATTGTATACGTCGCAATTCTGTAAACTTACGAGAAACGCTCCTACGATTTTTGATTTGATTTTACTCAGATATTTTTGAAAGTTATAAAATGTTGATGGATTGATACTAATTACTCGAGTTTTCAAATCTTTCACACCCATTATCGTGGGCCTATATTATTATCCATAGTATGACATAAAACTAATTAACTTAATAATTACTCGTTTGAATTTAGCTTTGAATAGAACATTTTCAAAAAAGGTCATCTAATAAATAAATTACAGGGAAAAATAATGATTTTTGTATGAAAAAAAAGTTAGTATCGGCACAGTACACCCCTAAAATGGTATAAGAAAATCTATGAGGTATTTGAAAGTAAGGCCCTTAAGTATATTTAAAAATCTCAAAATTCAGAGTTTGAATAAATGCATTACCTATTAAATAAAAAAATGTGGTTGAGCATACTTGATGAATTGCATTATATATACAAATTAACTTTCTTTTCGAGCTCCGAAAAAATTTATAAACAACACTTTTGAGAGAGACAGATAGAGAAAAATCAATACTTTGGACAGAACACCATTAAATTCCATAAAAATGTAATTTATTTACGATGAAAGACCCGTGAATAAAGCAGTACACGTTGAGTTTTAATATCGTAGTGATCATATTATAATACATATTATACTATAATATATTTGACTGTAAATTGAAGTGAATCGACGAATAAATCAAAAAATTAAAAAAAAACAAACGCCCAAACCTAATAATAATCGTTAATGAGCGGATTGTGGCAATGTATAATGTATATGTAAGATTTATATTTTAAGTATACAATATGGTTAACACGGGTGCGCGTGTTGTAGACATTGTTGTCACATTTTTCTTTTCGAACAATAACATTACAAAATATTAAAATGTCTTATTTATCTAACCTTGGAGCGTGCATATACTCGTAGGTATATCGTGTTATTTTATGGGTGCGCAATAGTTATAGACACTGTACAAAATACATAATATTATGTAACATATTTATTAATTATTATCGTTATTTGAACACTATATACTAAGCAGTAAGCAAACTGCAATGATACCCAAATAACATTAACATGGCATAATATATATATATTTTTTTTCTATATAACTGATACAGATAATTTCTTGTGATCCTTAGTTGACTAGTTTGAAGAAAACAAATTGTATTAAATAATTAAACGCTTGATCGAATGACCATCGAGAAGAAAACCAAAATAAATCATAATATGTACGCACAATCAATAATAATAATTAAATTTGGTTTCATTGTAGGTATATACGAATCTTCAACCATTATATACTAATATACTGTAAAGGATATAATATATAATATTATATGGGTTGTATACTATCACTTGAATCAGAAAATACACGCTTGCAGCATATATTAGTGAATTTTTAGATCATCGGAGCCTAATCGCTAATTAAGTATGACGTATATATATATATATCAATTAAATGTAGTTCTAGACGATCAGACGCGATGAACAGCATGGTATACTTAAGGTTCAATCGTAAATAAATCGTCAAAGATAATCGCCTACATAACGCATGCGGACGAGAATGAACTAGGACCCAGTTAATAGGTACTTCCTTCGCGGTTGCGGTCGAACGTCCTAAGTGCTATCGGTGCTGGAAGTAGGATGTCGCTTGGAAGTATAATAGCTATACCTGTGTTACGATTTATATATATTGCTATATAGTGCATTTTGTATAATATTAAATGTATTAAAATGGAACGCTATTTCTGTCTAAAACATTTAGGGTGGAATGCAATGTGGCGGCGACGGCGCGTTCCTTTCAGATTTTTTTTTGTCGTCGTTATCGTTTTTTATTTTATTTTTACTTTAAAAGTTTTACCAACTCATTTCGTCATTACTTAATAACAGATTTTTTGACGTTAATTAAATATCGTAAAATAATATGTATTATGTATAGGCATAAATAATTATTAGTAACAATAATTTTATCATCTATTCTACCTATAATGATGTAGGGACGTATAAATAATATTAATAACATGGTAGTACAATTAAATAAATAATGAAACTAAAATTTAAGAACAATAGAATTATAAAATTATAGTTTTAAGCTTCATATGAGTGAATTTATGGATTAATCCGATTTCTGTGCGGGTTAACCCTTGTTTAAGTCGACGATGTTTGGGAGGTACAAATAAATGATAATGTTGTACACTTGTGCTTATTTTAATTGGGTTAGTTAATTTATTGCACTCGAATTTTTTTCGATAATATTGTGATTATATTTTTTATAGCAAGAATTCGGAAGTCTTTGGAGGTGCTGTGATGCTAATAAACCAGAGTAATTTATCAGGGTAAATTATTCTTTGGATAAAAATATACGAAACACTGGTATTTTGTTAGTAAGTCATTGACCTGGTAGGTGTGAGGTTATGTATAATGTATGAGTGATATAACGTATAAGCTGTAATAAAGTATAGAAGTGAAGATTTCCAATACAATAATTTAGTGTACAAGCTATAAAATGGATATAACATATATAATTGAGATTTTCGTAAACTTTTTGAAATGTATTAGTTGTGGGGGGGATTCCAAATAAGTTTTCGATCTAGCTAGATCCAAGGTTAACACGTAGAATGTAGATATTTAATTTTTGTTGAAAATTCAATATTTTTTCCATCTACGAAGAGTGGAGCAGTATAGGAGGACGTAAAACCGTGAATAACACTAGCTACGCATATTTTCGAATGGTTAAAAACCGTACGCCATTTTGTTGCTTAGTTGTAAAATACTAAGAGATTTATACATTTTTTGAAGTTGAATGGACACAATACGTATACCTAGAGCAAGATTTGAATTTTAAATAAACGGAAGTTCTGAAAAGTATATACCCAATATTCAAACATATTAAATAATAACGATACTTATTCGGAATCAGTGATTCCTATTACGTCCTCGAAACTTTAAATCATTTGAATTCATTAATTTACGCTTTAACATGCACTTTAAGAGCTTTCCATGTTATTTTATTAATTCAATAACGTTATCCGCCTTGACGACATTGTTTTCATGAAAAATCGAATCTGATAAAACGTCGTATACGCTGTATTATAATAAATTATATAATAATACGATGAGCAAGGCTGTCATAGGGTTCGTTTTAGTTGATTTAAAAAACGGTGCATATTATCATATAATATCACGTATATCGGTCCAGGAAAAATCGTAAAATATAATAATATTTATGTCAAAAAAAAAATATAAATGTATATATATATATATATATAAATAATAAATATGCATATATACATACCTACTGCAGTACTGCATAAGGTACGCATGTAAAAAAACCTCGACGATCGTTTGCGATATTTACGATAAACGAAATGTTACATTATTATCATTGTTATAAGCATTGTGCGACTTCTCGGAACTCGCGTAGGTAAAAAATAGTAATATATTACTCATGCTCAAACGTTCAAAAATTTCTTTTTTATAACGTACAATATATTATAAATTATAATATACTCCATGTTTATATAATATGGATTTATTTTTCCAACGACAGCTTAACGTAAAGTATGTTATGTTTAGGTTTTTATTTTCTTACTCACGTGACAGTCGCTTTCAAAAAGTTTACTTCTTACAAGCGATCCGTTCACAATAATTGTCACTACCTTAGCTAAATTAAATAAATTGTTATTTTTATTAATACTGTTATTTTATTTTTTATTTTTTATTTTTACCAGTTACGCGAGAAAAAAACCTTCGTGTCAATCAATTATTTTGTATAATCCACATAATATACATATATTAAATACGCATAAAATAATATGCAACTATACATGAAAAACGTTTTTGAAGCGAGCAAAAGAGAGAAATTCCGAGAAAAAAATTCCAAGTAACACAATATTGTTACATATTATACAATATTATATATATTTGTGTCTACCAACTACGACATGTTATCGACACGTGCGAGATTTTGTTTTGTTTTTTACACTATAATATTATCGAAACCCCTGGCAAAATCGTTAAAAGTTTCTCGATTATGCTGTTAAAATATAATATTAATATTTCTGTGCAAAAACGATACTTCGAACGTATATTTAAAATGCGTGTACAAAGTTCCTCGCCATGTTTGTCCTATATATTACACACCCCACTTGTCTTGGATTATAATATTATACGCATAACACTTTTTTACTTGCTGACTACAATAACCTAAACTCTATAAACGTACCTATATAACTATATTTATAATATTTGTATATTTACCTACTTACTGAAAAACAGTGATTTACAGACTGCACAAGGTTTTTTTTTAATATATACATACCTAACTATAATCAATTTTATAAATTATTAGCTGTCAACAAAATTGTTGATAAACACTCATTTTTATTTTGTTTTGAGTTCAGGTAAAACAAAAAAAAAAGTATAATATATTTTCACAACTATCCCTAACAGATCAGTAGTTTTTCTAAACCAAAATACAAAAATGTTAAATATAAGAAAAGTCATTGATCAAAACAAGCTATGTAAAGTGCACATCAAAGTATAATATACTTATTATACATTAATAAGCAATTATTCAAGACAATATTACTAGAACAGGTGTAATTTTATAGAATGCATAGCATTAGATACAAAATTTCGTTTATTAAGCACCCTTAGCATCGGTTTATTGCACACCCGCGATTTACGTCTATATTATAATAATATAATGCACAAGTTGCGGTAGAATAAGCACTTTTGACGCCGTAGGTATACGCGTACATAATATCGTTTGTGGCGCTCGAGAAAGGATTTTAAAAGTATTTTTTTTTCGCAAGCCAAGCCACTTACCTTGCAACTACACTTTCATTGTTATTTTAATATTATACTATACAAATTGATGATGTCAGTGAGACGCTCATCATCGCCGCCGGTTAATGATTACGATATCACAATATTAAGTGTGTGGGTACTCCACTGTATTATACACAGCATGTATAGCAGAATATATTATGATAAAACGTACATGGTGAGGTACTCAACTCGCGGCTGTGCATTCTATAAAATATAAACCACGGAATATGCGTTTGAAAACCCGTCAACTGAGGTATAGTGTACCTACTTTGAAATAAAGATTGAAAGATGAAAAATAAAACTAACGTTCTAGCGGCATGTTTTTTGTACATTAATATTTAAAGCGCAAGAACCGTGGTATAACCACTCTTACCTGTTTGCAATGTATACATAATAACGATATGGAGGTACTTACGATTCCGGGAAAGCGCGGTGCGTTTGCATAGGTATCTATATATAAATTCTCGCGCTTCGATCTCCACAGCGACTAGGACGACTCGCGCTGCGGAGCATGATCGTTGGACTCGAAATGTTTGCTCAAAAATATATAGTAAAATGTCGTGCGACGACGCTCGGTGCGGTAATGTGAGCGAATAATACGGTGATAATTTTATGGATACACGACGAGCGGCGTACTTTTACCGCACATTTGCAGTTATGCAGACTATTGTCAGCGATGTTTCCGTCGTAATTCGTGCAAAGTTCACAAGACGTACGAAGGAAAATGGTTCGAGTCGATGTACACTGAGTTTTGATGAACTTTATTTTGCTTCAAAGTTTATACGGGCTTGTAGTTTAAAATATTCATAAATTTATCCGTGACTGTGCGACACGTATATATAGCTGCACATTTAGATTTTTTCTTTATTATTGTTCATAGAGTCGTTATAGTTGTACTTACCACTGAATTTAATACTCACTGTCTTATTAGGTACCTTATATGTAATAATTATTTATTTTTACATACATTATGTATTAGTATGATCGGTTAATTTATCGATATTGTTTAGCTTATTGTAGACCATATTATAATTTATAATTAATAAAATAACTGAAAGAACATTTTTTTTACATATTACATACAATGGATATTCTTTCAAATAAAATAAGTTAAGTAGTGCGCACCTGGTACGTAATAAACTAACATGCCTGACACGACGTTTAACAGAACCGCCGAGATGAGGGGGAAAGCTAGTTAATTTTATCTGTGTATAAAAAAAAATAAATGTTTAAATAAAACGAACGAGACCATGAACTTGGTCCATTTTTTATACTTATACGAATCAGTTCACAACGATTATTATTAAACTTACTCGCTTACATATTATAGGTTTGTACGTATATACAACTATTATAATGTCGTACCTAGACGATAATCACGTCGCGTCACAATATTTTTAGCGATTTTCGGTGCTAGGAATATACGGAACGCGACGTACATATCGCTATTTTTCATAATACATGTGTCCCGACGACACGCGAGACCATTATTCTTTAGACGAGCTATATTCGGAACGGTGCCTGTCCGCTGCAATCGCGGCACCCGGTGAGATTAATGTGCGGCGTACGCGGCGGCACTGCACTCGCGTAGAGAATCGCGTATCATAATAATATATAGCAGACGCGTTGATGAAGCGGCGTGTAATGGTCGGTTGCGGGCAAATAAATCGGCCGCGAAGTTATGCTGCGGTGCATTTATACCTATATATATTATATTGTAACGTGTAACAAGTGTGGTAGTCAAAGGCTCTTCGGCACCCGGAGATCTGCGCGAGTATTCTATTAATGTTGTATATTATACGAGTTTTATTTTCGTCGTTATTAGTAAATATAGTCCGTCCGACAACCGTCCTCCAGACGCGTTTCTAAAATACAATGTAAGCTCGTAAATAAATATTATAATTATTTACATTGAGTACATTATTATATGTACCTATCTATTAAATATGTACCTATATTTGGATACAGTATAGATCTATTCGACGAGGCGTGCGATGCGCTACATAAATTTGACGGGCCTAGTAGGATGGCCGAGGTAAAAATTGGATTTCTATCTGTATAGAACTGGGACGTTGTCTGAGTGCGTTCGAATTTCAAAACTGTATCTTTTTAATTGCATCGTAGTCTTATTGCTAGGATTTTAACGATTTCGCCGTTTAAATAAATATCAATTCCGCTGGCTATCGAAAAATACAATATTAAATAATAAATATACTTTTGGATAAATATTATTATTATTGTTTTCATAAAATTAAATACAATTTTATTTTTTAAATAGTTATTTTATGAACATTTATTATAAGTGAACGTATCGATAAAATTATAGATATAATTGTCAAAAATGTTTGTTATGTACATTTAAAATTTTTCATTTTATAACTTTTGTTTATGTTAATCTTATTTGTGTCTAGTCCTCTTAGTATTATTAAACAAATAATATATGTGAATTAATTTGTATATTTAAATTCAATATATATGCAAACAAAAATATAACAGAATGTATTTTCGAGAGTTGGGAGTTAAGTATTAAATTAAATGATTTGTTATAGTTTTTTTTTCGTTAAACATTTAAAAACGATGACCATATTTTTAGATTAAATTTGGATATTTCATCATTGTAATTATCATTTAAATTATCATCATAGAATTAACCTTTTGTCATCAATTTTTAATAAAAATTATTATAATATATGAGTCTGAAGAATCGACATATAAAAAAGTTAAGCAGAGTCGATCACTAGCGTAATGTTTCTTACAGATAAAAGTCTAGTAATTTCGTCAAAATTTATATACGCCCTAATCGCTATAACTAGTATGTTTGTTAGGGCCCGAATGTGTTCACGTCTATCTATATTAATAATTAATAATATTGTATATTTAGTTCATGTACTCGTAAAATGTATAATAATATATTAATATATACTATAATATAGTATACATCACATAATAATTTTTAGAAACATTTAGATAATATATCGAAAAATTATTCAATTTGTATTAAAAACGGCGAATTAAACAAAAAATTACATCCAATAAATATAATAATATGAGAAAATTGATTTCCAAAATATATTAAAAAATCAATAAAAAACAGTTTTAAAATTTAAAATTGACAAAATTACGAGTATTTCAATTCACAGTATAAAATTTAATACATAAAAATAACAAATACAATTTCTTGGGGTATAGTCTATTTTATTTCCCCGTGATGTAATTAAAATAAAATGTGGATAATTTAAAATTAGGACACATATGGTCTATTTCTATACGTTTATGCAATAAAAAATTAATTTTTAATTTAAGACTCAGACGCAACCAGGTATAATTTAATAGAATACTCTCAGATGATCTCCCAATACAGAGGAGTGCACCCCTAAGTTATACAGTTTCACTGAGTAATTTATTTAAAAAATTGCTTATATAGGTATTTTTTGGTTTTAGATTTTGAATTTTCTGTTGAAAAAACTGTTTAGATATACTAGTATAAATTGTTATTGGTAGGTGATCCATAAGTTTACTAAAATGTAGTGTGAAAAACATTTCGATTAATAATAACGTTGGTCGAAAGCCACTCAAAAACCCATAATATATATACAGTACAATAATAATTTACCCTCGAAAGTCCGGCGGAGCGCAGTTACATAATATTATACGTGCTATAATAGTAGAATGCGTACCAATTCGGAAGTGTGTGTTTTTTTTTTTAATGCCGCTGCTATCGAATATAATCGGGCGTGTGTGTCGGGCGAATATATAATATATAAAATAGTCGGTTTAAGCTGTCCGGTCGCGAATTTAATGGACGTCGTGCTCACGAAAACGAGCCAATACGTCCCATAAAAGTGAAAAATGTACCGCCGATGATATTCACAAAAAGGCTAAGCCCCCCCCCCCGACTACGGGTCGAGATGAACGTACGGAAAAAAAAAAAAATCGAAAAACCCGTAGATCGTTATTGCGGCTGCGGCAGCACCGGCGTTGCGGGAATTCTCTGTTTTCCGCAGCATACGGATGTTTATTATAATCTATAATAATAATAATACATAACATGCGCTGTGCAGGATTGATAGAAAATATTATATAATAATATAATATATAGGTATTTAGTTACAACACGATATAATAATAATATATAGGAACGGCGTCCCTCCGCAGAAACGCAGTCGGTCACTTAATATTTTTATCGCTCGACGATCGTCTCCAGAATACACACGCGTACACGGTGCCTTATGTACACAGAGGGCGTGTGTGTGTGTATAAATAAACAATATAAACGTTTTATAGGACGTTTGAAAAGCGATTATAACAAACGAAACGGATTTTTACCGACGACGACGAAGACGACGTTCCCCGTGTGTAATATGCTGTCTACAGCAGAGATAGTACTTATGTGTGTGTATAATAAAATAATATAATATTACCGGGTGAGTGAGTGTGCTCTGCATTCGGCGATAAAAACATAATATTTCGACGTCGTCGAGGCTGCACAACGTCCGAACGTATAATAAAAATCTTTTATAAAGAAAAAAAAAAAAGGGTTTAAGTCGTATTTTACCTATACGGTTATACATTATATTATATTTATTATATAATAATAATAACATCTGCAGCCGTGTACAGGGTGGCCCGTTGCGGCGTTTTCCCGCTTTTCCGCGTCGACTGCACGCTGAAAAACGGAAAAACACGGTTGCCCACCCTGTAATATTATAATATTATTTCGTATACACGCCGGGCACACTATAATAATATATATCATATAATACGCGCCCGCGTGTTGGTGGCGTAATGCGACGCGAACACGGTCTGCTGCAGGGCCGCTGGTACCGGGCTCTTTTTATGGCCGTATTTTGTTTTATTATTTTCGTCATATTCGTACTGTGTGCCAGTATAAGCAGGTATACTACGTGTATACGTATATATATATACAATACATTATATCATTGTATACGGCTTATTATTATTATATTCTGTGTACGCGACTGCTACTGCAGTGCGCGCGTGAACGGCGGATTTTTCGTGTGCCCAAACGAAAAGAAAAAAACAATAAACGACCCATATTACACGTAATATAAACGGACATGTATAGTGTTATTATACGTGTATTTATTATATATAGGCAAGCGTAGGTATACTTGCCGATACTCGCAGCTGCAGCGACGACGACGACTGCCGTACAATATCGTCTCGTGAATTAAAATCGGCGGTTTACGTTTTTCATCCCTTCGTTTGTGTATTTTGTTTTGAAACAATAACGCACCACTTTTTGAAAAATAATGATTTTACATCCGTTAACTACCGTGACCGTAGTAGGCTTGCGGTTTGCATTCAGTAGAACCAATTTTGTGTTGTTACCTTTGATAGTAGAGTGAATCGCCTTATTATAAAAATAAGAACAACAACATTATCTATGATCACTTTTTAATTTTTAACGATATTTTAATTTTCAAAAGGGTTATAAGCATTTTTGTATTTTAATATTACATATACTCATAACTTGCTTGAAAATTAAAATATCGTAGAAATACATTAAAATAATAAACCCACAGAAAAGAAATCAAATGGTAATGGCGTCATCGATTGCTTGACAGAGTAGCCAAAACATTGGAAAACTCATGAACAGTGAGAGTTTAAAATTTGGATGATCAGGAACTTTGAAGAGATTTGATGATTATAGATTGCAGCGTGGATATGATATAGGCGCATAAACCTACAACTATAGTCGTCTCCCTCGATTATTGCATTTGCACATGTATTTTTTACTCATCACAATGTGTTTGAAAAAAACGAATGGTTGTTAAGTTAATGCGTTGTTGTTTAGTTATTTAGAAATTTACCCATTTCTGATAGGCCGATTGAGAGATTGGTAACATACCTATAAGGTAATCGGTAATGAACACTGTCTTGCATCCCGCGCTGCACACAGATGAATCTGCAGCAGTTTTATCTTCCTGCATACCGTCGCAGTAGTCAAGTCCAGAGTTTTATTTGTAGATATGTTATATTCGTGCACACAAATAGGTGTGCTTACCGTACAGTATGTTACGCGCGAGAAATCGTTCGAATACCGGTCTGATTTCGTTGTACGATAATATACATTATACACGAATCGCTTTGGCATCCACTCATAGACGTACATATTTGTGTAGCAGGTACGGACGGTTTAATGTTTGGGATTTAAAAAAAAATTTCAGTCATTAAAATCGAGTGGGTTGCCGTCGTTGAGCGATTTCTACAACGATAAACGATAATAAAATCGTTTGTTTACTATATATACACACTTACACTACATTATACAGTGAGTATTTCGGTCTGTCGTGTGTAATAGTATTATGTTATAAGTTATAACAACGATCACTGTGACCAAAACACGCGAAATCCATCCCAAACCTCACCACGACGGCGAGACTATCAGAGTCGAGTATACATTTTACATTTTTTTTTATAGCGATTAGCTGGACGTATCCTATTTGGGTACTAGTAAATACTTATATTGTTATACTATAGCTATATTATCCCACGACACCGCGACCCGCATTAATAATACATAATAATTAATATGTATTTTATGAATAATACAATAAAATATATTATGTATAGATACAATAAAAGTCTATTTGAACTTGAAATTGTATATTAATATTATTAAAATAATTTGCATATTATACTAACACTTTGCCTGGCTAGTCATTTATAACGAGTCTTTTCTTTTAGTTTATGTCGAAATTATTGTTTGATTCTATAAAAACAATTACATAAAAAGGTTTTTGCACTTATACAGGGTTGTTTGTGATTTATGTTATTCAGTTGAATATAGGAACAGTTTTTTTTTGTAATTGTACAACTATGCAAGTAAAAGTGTTCTTGCTATATGCATAACAGTCGAAAAGAGGGAACCAGGATAATACCAATATACCTAATAACAATATTATCTGCCAAAAGACTTTATCTCTAATTGAATCGATCCATGTTATTTACTGGTGCTTTTTTGGCCGAAAATCGTTCTATTATAATCCAGAGACATGCGTATTTTAATAATATTATATAACTTGCAAAATTACTGACTTTGTATTAATTATTATTATGGTATATATATCTCGTTTTCTAAATTAAATGAATGTTGGTTCCATCGTATTTATACATTATAATATATTATTATTGAATTGATTATGATATCTATACTGTTAAATCGATGTATAAACCGCTTATAGTTATTATACTGTTACAAATAAAATTATACAAATTATACCTATAGGCTATAGCAGACAATAGTAAAATATTAATTTTATTAATTGGCACTAGGGATTAAATAGAACGTATACGGAACGGTATAGCATTATGCTGGGAATAAAAATATAATTTATATTGCGGTTATAACACCTGTACATGATGTCTCCGTTTTGCTAATACATAACGTGTGAATTTAACGTTAAGAATAATCCGTTTTACCATGTTATTTTTAATATTAAAATGAATTGACTAATTATCATATCTAAAAATAAAAATAATATTATCTAGGGAACCTCGAAAGGTGTTTTTGATATTTAAATTTTGGAAGCATTTTATAATTGTTATTTTTTTATAAATTTCAAATATCTTCTTAAAAAATAAATAATTTGTTTTAAACAACGACCATTACGAATATTATTATGTAGTATAGCAGCTACAGACATGCACGTGTACACGCAAGGACCGCAATAATTATAAGTTACAACTCCTAAACACATCCATATAATAATAATAATAATAATATGTGGTTATTGTTCGACAAAAATGATTATTGTAGTGCCGACGAAATTGTCGTTGTATTAATTAGTAATAAATAATAAGTAATAACAGCCTGTGTCGTTTGCAAAACACGACCAATTTTACAGTTGTATTATATTCGCTACTTTAAAATGTTTTCCAATTAACATTTCTTAGGAACCATATTATAATATTATTATAACATAAAATATATCGTTGCAATTACTAACAATTTATATTATTGTGTTGTGATTCCTATAAGGATTCGTTGTATTGTTTTGTTATAACACATTATGATATATTGTTTTGCGTTCACACTCCGCGCACACATTATGTAATAAATAATAATTGCTTTTTCACACAAAACATGTCTGACTAAATGCGCGAGGAACACCTAACTATGTATACTTAATATAATATATAAACGTTAATCGAAAAAAACGTGCAATCTAATTATTTTTAAATCAGCTTATAACCTAATTTTAATTAGATAAATATGCAAATTTTTTGGTAAAACATTCTTTCATATTACCCAACTTAACCTAATTAATAATTAATATAAGTAAAAATATTCGTGCCCGATAGTTATAGTTGATATACAATTTAGTTGATTTTTAACAATAATTTGTATTTATATTTTACGGGTGAAAGGACTGCGTAAATGAGTAAACTTAGTTTATTTTACTTTTGGAAATATATTGAAGCACAGTCTACCATCGTAGACATAATTCATCACTATTTCACCGATAGTATTATTACATACGCAGAACCTTGGATGCGCCTTAAATGCGTATTGTAATCTGCAGAGAGATGATGGGTGATGTCCACGTTCTATTTAGATTATGTAATTTTTCTGTGTCGCGTTATAATGACACTTAGTGTATGATTCATTGTGGAAATTTCAGAAATATTCTATCAGTAGGCAATTGATACAACCTAACCGATCTGTAGCAACTTTAAAGTTAGGTCTATCCACTCGATATGGCAAGCGATGAATTCAATGATGGACAACGACGTTATGAATTTCGCAGAGGACAGGACAGTCGGAAACTACACTTGTAAACTTAAATACCACATGGTACGTGCGCATAAATGTTGTCACTGGAATAAATCAGGTATAGATCGTTAAATTTAAATCGAATATGGAGATGACACAAGTGATGTGGGACAACTGCGACGTGCTCGTATACCGACGTCCGGAGTACGGCTGGCACAAGTAAATTATATAATATAAAAACAATGTTGTTATTTTAAATATAAATAATAAAACCTCGTTGGGGTCTGAAGCCGCATTGAACAGTAGAGTTCACAATATTATTATGATGACATGAACTCGACTATCTGCCGTAAAAATAAGTTAACGTCTCGAAACTAATCGTACCGAGAGTGTTATGCACGTGCAGAGAGCGGAGGTACGACGATTTTATGTTATTTACTAAACGCACGTATAAGTAGTCCCTACTATGTAA
The DNA here is from genome assembly GCA_020882235.1 of Schizaphis graminum. Taxonomy (NCBI): domain Eukaryota; kingdom Metazoa; phylum Arthropoda; class Insecta; order Hemiptera; family Aphididae; genus Schizaphis; species Schizaphis graminum. The sequence goes on from CM037032.1 coordinate 95,872,429, forward strand.
TATAAATAATGATTTAAAAATATTCAATTTAAAGTAGAAATGAAAACACCTGTTGTTTTTTCCGTTAATTAAAAATATAATCGAATACATTTTTAATCATTATATGACTATATAATATTGTATAATACCAATAATATGCTGTAGACCAAAATAATAAATAAATAAATAAAATTTTTACTGCAGACCTATACAACGAATATAGTAGACATTTACACCGTTAATAACATGGTAATTAAAATATATAAAAAAATTGCTATCAACCCAATTTATCATTGAAAATCATAGAACTATTACGGTCATTAACAGTTTATTTTTCTCGGTAGCGTTTAATTAGACGATAAGCAAATATTTTATCGCAACAAAAAAAAAAAAATAATAATAATAATAATAGTAATAATACAACTACAGTATAACTTTGGGGAACAAATAAAAAAATATTTGTACAACGATTTCAAACAAAATAATAACATGATTTCCAAATAATTTTTCTACAGTTTTATTCAAACGTTACGTAATTATTGATACCTAATTATTAAAAAATAACAATTTAAATAAATTAATCAATACGGAATAGGACTACTTTTTCTATCGAAAAAAAATATACATAAAGGTAATACAAGTCAAATAAATTAAACTTGTTTTAAGTTGTAAAACTTTAGAATTGTCGTTAACTTAAAAATGTTTAATGTATATAAACAACTGCTGAATATCAATAACAACAACTTTTCAAAAAGTTACTAATGTTTTCTGGAATTTTCTGGAAATAATTATTGTTATTACTATCAGATATAATACCTACAAAATAAAATATAAATAATAATATTACAATATTTTTTTTTATAAAAAAAAAAATAACTGTTCAAGTCAATATTAATGTATTATGATCAATTGTGAGTAAACGTTATATCTTCATGTCATTATAAACTTAAATTTGCATAATACTGTTTACTTAGTCTAACTATTAATAGTGAATGGGATTTAATTTTAAAATGTTAAATGAGACAATGTGTTTGTATTAACCGTTATGAGATGACATAACAAAGATTTAAATTTATTTACGGTTTATTAATGAAAAATTATAAACTTTGATTACTATTTATCTTATTCAATGTTTTATAATAATAATTTTTATGATCAACATTAAATTAAATAATCATCATACGTCTGTATTGCTTACAGTTGATATGGTTAATTTTTATGTACAATTAAACTTACTGGTTTATAGCGTTATTTATTATAATATAATGTATACCTATATTGTGCGTATGTCAATTTACCAACAACGATTTTTATTCAACTGTTTTTAATACAATATAATATATAACTTAATTATACTACGATAATACAATGAAATTAATTGTATATTATATTAATATTACAGTCATTACGTGTATACAATATGCACACATGTATAGGATTATTTTTATACCCTTATATTATTATCATAAATAATACGATTGATTAATAGTAAATAATATTTTACAAACTACCTTAAATAAAACAAAGTGGTGAAGAGATAATAATTGCACATTCGATAGCCGTCGATTTTGTTTTTTAAAAAATGTATAGTGAAAATGTCTGTAACAGTACAGTATTATAACGTCACATCAGAGGGTGCGCTTCTAGGTATTTTTCGTGTGTAATGGCGTTTAATTGGGTGTAATAATTTGCTGCAGCAGGCGATGAAACGAAAAATAAAAACTGTTCAAGCTCGAAATTTATTTCCTACAGTTATTGCGGTATTATATGATATGTGTAAAATATTAAAAGCCTCGAGCGCAGGTTGCAGCGTTAATATTTTAAACTCGATGTTTAACAAGTCGGTTGAAAAATATTATATTCCATAAACAATAAGATAAGGAAATTCCATTCGGCACTCGCCTCCTCTTCCATCCACAACTCCATCCAAAACAATAATCTCATGAAAACCAAACAAGGTTTCTCAAAAAACTGTTTGTTCGTCTTATCGATTTTCTTATTATTACTATTACTATTATTTTTCGTGGTCTATATAGTTACTATAGCTTTTCGACAATATCATCGTTTGGTTATCTTTTCTTTCTTTTTTTTCTTTTAAAAAAAAAAAAAGAATCGAGAGGAGAGAAAAGAAGCGGAGTGGGTTTGTGTCGAGGGTGGATCCGTGGGACTCGCGGGAATCAGTGCGTTACTCTGGAACGGTAGGGCAAGTGGGATTTAGATTGCCGGCCGCGGAAAAGCTTTGGATGTATACTTTAAAATCGGATCTCAGTCGAGAGAATCGCGGACTGTGTGAGCCGCTGAAAACAAACTTTTGACAATACAATCAAATTGTATATCATATTATATAAAATATATATACCAACACACACACATACACTCACACATAATATATCTATATATAATATCATTATTACTATTATGCACTATATAATATAATAAATTATATCGTACGGCTGCCCGGTTCCACTCGCGTCCTCGGCGGTTTCCATTAATCCCGCTTATCGTCCTGCCGCCACGCCGCGAAACGGTAAAAGATAAACTGTTTGCACGGTTCGATAACGTGAATAATCGCAATTTTCATATCGTAACACTACACATTATTATTGTTTTAAGCTCGCGTTTGTCGGACAGTTTCTGTTGTTCGCGTGATCGAAATCATTGTTTGCGCCACGCCGCATGCAGCGATTATACTGTTACACTATTGCTGTGCTGTCAACTGGCTGTGACATTACGAAATTTACCTTAAACGGCTTAAACCACCGGTATATGTTAACACAACGGTCAGACAATAATAAATTAAATATTGAAAAATATTCACGACTAACAGTAGGGGGTATTTATAGGGTGGTGGTGATGGAGGGGGAGGTAAAAACTAGGTTATAATTTTGAGCTGAAACTTGAATGACATATTTTCACGTTAACACGCGTTGAAAGCTAAGCTGCAAAAGTGTACCTCTATTATTACAAAGTGTTCATTTTAAAACAGTGATTATGATTATTATATATATTTTGTTTTATTTTCTGCCCCCTCCCCCTTCCGGTTATTTGTTTCCAAATACGCCCCCTGATGACTTAGGTAATCATATACAAACCCAAATAAAATATTTAAAATCGACTAAACATTTAAAAATACTATAAAGTATATCATGCTAGTTAGTGTCAGGTAGATAAGTATATAGATGCATAAATTACTTGAAGTTTTCCAACATTTCATAGAGTCATGTTATTTATTAATACATTCATATACATGGTTAATGAAACATTAAAGCAGGTCATTGCACATTAAACCCAAAGTGATGATGGGTAGATCCCGTGTATGTTATTAAACTCGAAAAGTAGTCGGTAAGTCACATATTAAATATACTTAAAGCCAATGCCCCCCCCCAATTTAATTGTTGACCCGCAACGTGGTAACATCGAATATTACGTCATAATAATAAGTATGTGTCGTTATTCATGACACGATAGCACTTATGAATTATGATGTACGTCGACCCCGCACAAATTTGGCGGCGTGAAAATCTCATCATCGTGTTGCGGACTGGCCCACGATAGTATATAGTATTTTTATACGTTTCAGCGTTGTTTTTTTCGCTATATCTATCTTTACTAAACAATAATATCAATAATAACAGTAGCTGCAGGAGGTATACACCCAAGCCCATTACTCTTACTGATAATTGTTGTCGTTCCGCGGAGAACAATCAATAATCTACAGCCCACACTCGACATGACAATAATAATCACTTTAATCTCTCACTTTAGTAGTTTAGTCGTTCGATTCATATAACATATTATTAAAATATTGTGTTCTCTACGACCAATTAAGCGTTTCAGATTGTTTTCATATCATACATAAAATGTTTTTAGATTGAATATACGGAACTTCGCTTGTATATAGTATATATAATATTATGTACTTTATGAATAAATATAATATATTATAATAAATCGTAAACGATTGTTTAAGGATCGAAATACCCAATTCGAAGCCTCGAGCATGTAAATATTTCTTAATCTCACACTCGTAATATTTTTTGGTCATCTCACGTCTATTTATTTTACTTGGAATTGATTAAAATTAAATATTATATTGTCGAGTATAGACGACAGCACGCGTTTCGATTGAACTAAATAATCGCAAGACAGTTAGTTGTTGAGTATTCGAAAAATAATAATTTCATTTGGTGATGCCATTCGACGAACTAACGTTGTTGGCTGAGTTGGCTCCCTTTACCGTTTCCTATAGCGTATTCCACGGTATCGTAAATAACGCACATACGCACACGAAGTTTGTGTATAGTCTTTTAGCGGTACACTTAATAGTGCGCGCGCAGTTTTAACACTAATTGTTGGACGAAATCCAAAATATCAGAAGATGAAAATAGTTGACAAAACGTAGAAAAATGTTTCAGTTTACCTGCGGGTAACCAGCATAAATAATATTCTAATTTCTTTCATACCTCTAACACAAAACATTTTCACATATTTTCTCTCTAATCACTGATTATTTTGATGTGCGATTAAAAAAAAAATCTTATTTATTGGCACTTAAATACACGCACATAATAAACAATACGTATACAGCGCGGTTGGCGTTTTCCCAAATGCGCTAGAAAAAACACACACACACGTACACTACAAATGATTACTTTTGGAAAACTAATGAAGCCCGACACACAGACCGGCTATACAACGTGACTAATCCAATTGTCTTAAATTTCTGAAATAACTCAAAAATGTTCTTTAGAATACATCTGTGAAACAGTTAACGCTCTGGCGAGTAAATAGAAATATGTTTTTAAGGACAAAAAAAAAAAATACAACGCATACTTAAATATTTTAATTATTTTGTGTCCAAATATATACCTACGTAATGTTTCCAGCCGTTTGTATTTAAAGAACGACACACAAATACTAAATACTAAATCGCTAATATGAAACGGTCGGTGCAGACAGATCTAACGAGTAACGAGAGTATAATTTTATATTACCAGAATAAAATTATATAATATTATTTAATAATACTCATAATATTCTAGAATGACGTTAACGGTCGAGGTTTAATTAAGATTTTCTTGGATAAAATGCGGGCCGTGTCTTTTTGGGTTTACTAGGCCCAATACAAAAATAATTATTTTAAATCCTAACATAAAGGTATATTTATATTTACAACTTGACGAGTGTCTTTAAGGTGACCGCTTTTTTTTTTTTTTTTTTTTTACTGTTAATAATAACTGATTTAAAACTTAAATTTCAACTTAAGAAAATGATGAAGGTAGTCTTTGAATTACACCAAAAAATAAAAAATGCAGCGTATGGAACAAATAAAGCTCTATAAGGTTTTCTGAAAGTATAACTGTACCTCTTGGCTTGTCCTATCACATTTATTCTAATATTACATAAATAAGTAGACAATTACTTAGGATAATCTGGACCACGGTATTAATTTACTTATTACTTATTATACCTAAATTTATCGTCTCCCTCTTTATTTCTAAGAAATGTCTTCATTGTTTTCTTAAGAAAAATATAATTATTTTAAATACTAGAAATAATATAATTTTTAAAACAAAATTACTTATTTTTTCTTTCAAATACGAAACCTCCAATCTATAAGTAAATAATATGAAACACAGCTCTCCATCTGAAGGATGATCCTGCTAATGGGTACCAATAATTTCGTTGGCAGTCCATGATCTGCCACTTTATTTCACTTCAAGCCGAGTATAAAATATTATGTTATTTTAACTCTGAGCGTATGAAATGTGAGCACCATGCATGCAATATTTTTCAATACTTACTTAACGGTACCTGTCTATATACTTTTGTAACAATACAGACAGTTCGTTACGAATATGCCCGTGATACTTAAAATAATGTACATTGTTTTTTTTTTTTTTGTTTTAAGCACGCATGCGCTGTTGTATGCATATGGATATAAGATGTTTTTTTAAATGTCTTTCAAAATGTCTAATGATAATTTTTATTTTTGTTCCAGGAAAATGTTCATTGGCGGCCTTAGTTGGCAGACCAGTCCAGGTAATTTAAAATACAATACAATTATATTATAATATTATAGACAACGATCGTATACGTTTACGTGTTACATTACAATAGTAATAATTATTATCGTTAATGTAATAATGTTTATTATAATAGCCAAAACGAATACCATTGGCCGAATTGTATAATTTATTTTTAATTTCAAACAGAAGCACGTTCGTGCTTTACCTCTAATATCATGATACGTTATTATAGGCACACAATTTAATTACCGAACTAATAGTTAATGCACGTCCGTCACGAATCACGATTATTGTTTATTGTATAAGCCTTCGTTGTTTAGCCGCCCGAAATCGAAATGTTTACATTTTACAAAATCGTTTAGGCCAATTCGATAAAAAAAAAAAAAAAAACTAATAATTTGATTAAAAAAAAAAAAATGTGAGTTGGATTTCGCGATGTAAATACAGTGTTGATCAACTCAGATATTTAGTATGCGCTTAAAAATATAATTAATGGTCTGTGTATAAAGTATTAAGTGTCACAAGAGCGGAAAATGGTGCACAATAGATCTGAAAACAATCGAACATTTTAATTTATAGTTGTGGTTTTTATTTAATTAGGTATTCTTGATTGAAATTTCCTACTTCTTCTTCTAATGAGTGTTAAACGATTTGATAAAGCTAAACTATATAATATATTTTGAGCATTTAAAAAAAAAAATGCTAACAAAAACTATTAAGTAATACATTCAATTGGACTAGTACCTACGATCGATTATAACGATGTTATGTATTAGCCGCGGATAAGTGTAAAAATGCTAACGAGGGATGACGTTCGAGTGGCAATTGTAAATTGGCCACCCAATTCAAACAGAAGGGTCGGAAACACAAAATCGGACCTTCAGATTTAAGAGACGGTAAAAAAAAGGCTATTCAGTATAACAATAAACTCGATACAGCACGTCATTGATGGTATATATTCGCCGCAAAGCGATTTTTATGTCAAATAAACTGAAAATGCCTATAGGCTATACTCGAAAATGACCCTACGCGTCTTTAATTCAAGCACCACAAATTTCACAATAGTACTACCATTATATCATATGCCATATAACATTGTTTGTAATTTATTTAGGTATTTCGCTACATTTTTAAATATTCATAAAATATGTTAAATAATACTGATGACATTATAAAAGTAAATCGATTATTTAAAAGTGTGTGCTGAATATTTTGAAAAATAACTTCCCATCTTTTAAAGAAAATGTGAACTACTGCACGAAAATTTATATTTTATAATATAACTTCAATTTTGTTGCTGCAGTCTTGTGATTATTTTGTTTATATACATTTTTCCACATTCTAAATTCGCTACCCATATATTAAAATACTTTATACTTAAAATTATATAATTAATAAAATATTATTGGTGTATTTATTATATTGAATATAATATAATATATTCATCAATCGGACTATACATAACACTATCGAAACGATTTATATTAAAAATAAATTATTATATCTACATTAATTGCGACAAATGAGCCAATCTATAACGAATTTACGAATGTACGTATTTTTCAATTTTTTTTTTTTTTATATATATACTATATCCGATTTGTGAAACTGCTTCGGTCGTACTTGGCTGGCGTTCAAGAAATTTTCATCAATACAACACTATATGTATAATACGACGGCGGCGTATATGGCGATAGTGCGCACGCGTGTATGTCCTGTTCCCGTTTTTTTTGTAAATTGTCTCTTTTGTGTCGTTTAAGAGAAAAATGGTAAAAAAAAAAATAAGCATAGACGTGCATAACCTAAAATAACAATATAAAATACAAGAGATCGAGGATGAGGAACAAATAACTCATTACAATCGTAAAGCGGCGGACGTGTTCGGAATAAAGCGCACCGTATATTCATCGTCGACGGAGAGGGAAGACTGTACGACAACATTATCCTACATGCTCCGTCTGACAAAATAATATATATATATATTACACAGTGTATAGGTATAGGTAGAGTTTTACATAATGTTATACGTAATGACGATAATAATAATATCTATTATGAGAGAATATCGAAAATTCGTATGTGTGTGTGTGTGTACCAGTGTGCGCGCGCAGTCGTATAATATTATGTCATTTGCCCGAAAACGATCGGACTGAGGAGTAGTGCATATATTAGAATAATATAATAGTATAACATTATTTTGCGTTACGCACGAAAAGGATCGACCGTGATGTAGGGGAGGCGCACGCGCTCGCCGTCAGTCCATCTGTACGGGCGGCGGGCGCATCGGAAAATTGGAATACTGAGGTTTGCCATAATCGAAAGCCGGCGATATATTCATTTCGTGCATTACTGAAATTACGATAATATCACATACGCCTGATGCTGCGCCACTACGACGACTAAACGCACCCGGCGACGATTTATTTCGGTCGTTATTGCCATTTGCCGTCGCTAAAAATTAATAAATCACTATATTACAACGTTATAATCACCCGCAGATGCCTAGCCGCGGGGCTATCGCGAAGGTCTCCAATGTAATAACATCGTGTTGTGCGACTCTTTCGTGTCGCCTTCTTTTACCGGACCCACGTTTACGCGATTACCTTTTGGGCACATCGCGTACGCGTGTGTCGACTTCCGACGACAGGAAAACGAATGACGGTGATCGTGCTTGCGACCACGCGAAATATTTAGATTTACGACGCGTAAAATAACGAGGATTGCGAAAAAATGTATATAATTTTTGACTTTAAAGTTATTATACCGATTGCGGACTGTGTAGACAGTCAAACAAACACGATTTCATTGATTGACTTAATGATAATAATAATATTATACAGTCGAGATGCGTATAATCGTAGGTACATAAGGTACTTTATTTACTTTATTCCTTGTAAGTCGCTGTATACAGAAAGATCACTCATCGATCGATAATACGACACTATCACACCAGACCCGCATACGATATAATTATTTAGTTTCGATCGAACTACAATGTACCGTCTATAATTGCCCAAGATACGCGTGTTTATGGTTTGTGTACACGACGACCGACGGCAGCTGCTGTAATGCCCTCCGAGCGAAATCACATATAATATTAACGTTATCGATAAATTAATCGCTTACTTATCCCACATTCTGTCGCACAACAAATCAAGTCCGTGATGATAATATAGCAAAATAATCCGACGCATTAACATTGTTCAAATATTTAATTTGACAGACGAGACAAATTAAACACAAGAATTCGGTTGAAAAAAAAATACGACAATATATCATACGAATCTCGTGTACGACTTATCGCCGTAAAAACAAGCGTGGGCTGACGCAATACGTCGGAAAACAAAATGTACGTTTTTAATTGTCGCAGTCGAGTTCCGAGTGGGGGCAAAAAAAGTAAAACACAACTATACGTTGTATAGGTATACCTACGCCCGATATAATATGTCATGACGTATAACACTCGTGCGCGTCTAGTAATACGAAATGGCATTTAGTGTGGAAAATAATGGAACGGAGCAGTCATGTGACGATACAGACGAGTCAATATTCGTTCGGAACAAATACGGTGCGAGCGCATTCCGAGCGTCTGTTCGGCGGGCAAGGTGTGGGCGGGCGGACGAACGGTACCGAAGACGATATTTTTCATCTCAAATCCTATCACAATAGCACTTCTCCGGGTCTACACATGTGCAACCGGTGAAAAAGTCGTGTTTCGTTTTAATATCGTCGTCGTAGTCGTCGGCTATGTAATATATTATACGCATCATATTATAGTGTCACGTTAATAGATAACAAATTATTGTGATTAAACGCGTTTTATCGCGTCGTCACCACAAGCCGGTAGGACAGGTATCGTTTTCGACACGTTCCGCGTTGTACATTTCTGTGTACGTTGCCGAGCAACAATACAAAATATCATCGTCGTGGCGCGTTCTACTCGTGGGCCGTGTTCGCTATTATAAACGACGATGGTCTGTTGTAGATCAACACGCGGCGCTTGCGAATCGCGACGAAGGCGTGTACAGTGTAGACGAATAATATCGAAGACACTCTCGTCCAAGTCCCCGAAATTTGAAGACTAGAGACCGATTTCAATCAGACGGATTGACCGACAAAACGTAACATAAAAATGAAAATTTAGGTGAAATTATAAACTCACATTATCCGAAAAAGTTAAAACTTGACGAGACAATGCGAATACCTCTAATATCAAAACAATCATTCTGTATATCTACTCAACCACTATAGACTATCTCAATCGAAAATAAAAATAATTCGATAGACAATAGTTGTATATATATATATATATACAACACCGTGTTGTTGAAACACTGATACACGGGACGTCGCGACTTACGACTGACAAATAATAAGGAAACGATATTTTACTACTATTAAATATTATACTAAGTATGTGATTATAGAGACGTTACACAATATGTTGCACGAACATGCGTCTGATGCACAGTATTTAATAGTTTTAAAAAAAAAAAACGTATCTCAATATCGTACGGTATACGTGTGCAGTACTATTATAGGCAAATGGCGAGATTTATCAACCAAACGATTACATCAGAATACTATAAGCGAACGCGTGTGTTAGCGTGTGTAAGCTCTCTACAGAACTATAATTGAACGGACTTATTGCTTATAATTCCTAATTATTATTTATCCATAATTGGATAACGAGGTTATTGTTTGACACATAATGTATAATATACTTATTATGCTATTATATTTATATACATATATATATATACACACAAAACATATTAATAATAATGGTAATTAATAATTATTATTGTTGTATTAAAATATATACATAACATATAATATTAATATCATCCGTGCACCGCTATATTTGCATTTATTTACGTACAACAAATTATAATATAACATATAGTGGTATACAATGTACATATTGTAACATACCTATATACGCGGCCGTGCAGTAACTCAATAACCTATACAAATAATGTTATATGTAATAAGTATAGGTACATATTGTATTATGTGCGCAAGAGAGTAAAATAATAATAATAATAATTTCATTATAATAAGGCGGAACGCAATATGGAAAATGTATACATTATTATAATAATAATATCGTGGAGTGTAGTATATATAGACAGTATGGTACCTATATTATATAGTCCAGCGAATTGATAACGAATAATAATTATTTTACTACCGGAACTTCATCGTTTGAGTGCAAAAAGCTTTTCGTTCCCGACACGCATCGCTGGTATGCTACTATAAAGTGAGTGATCTGGAAAAAAATCGTTTTTTTTTTTTTTTTGAGTAAGAGAGAGAGAGAAACATTATAAGTATGCAATTCTAATATTTTACGACTCCTCTTACCAACCCCATTACACCTATCTATGTATTGTACCATCGAATGTTTTGATTAAATACTATAAATAATAACAAAAAAAAGGATTTTACAATGGTTTTATTGGTACATATGCACACATAATATTACATTTTATCGTTTCTTCTGGCCATTCCCGCCAGCTCAACTTTGTGGAAATGCAAATAAGTCGAATCTGTGAATTTCAAACCCCGTTTTTTTGTGTTGATTTGAATGTTTTTTTTTCATTCTTAATTCCAATCTAATTTTATGTAGCGAATAATTTATTTAAATTATTTTCCTTCCGCCGAATTAGACCTAAACCAACGCTAAAACAATTCTTTTCTTTTTGTTTTTCTCTTTTTTTCTTTTCTTATTCAGCAGAGAGATAAAACAAATCGAACATCTAGTCGAATATTGAAATTGATAATATTGTATCGTTAACAGAAATTGAATCTGAAAAACCACAACATGACCGATATGGTTCTTAAAAAATTTATAGTCAGTCAATCACCAGTAACCACTCTGACATGTCGAGGAATCTCTTCTTTTCTAAAGCTCTATAATATTGAACGTAGAGAATATACATATAAAATACATAATATATATATACCTACTCGCTGTGCCACAATATTTCTTTTTGCTGAATATATTATAATATACCTATTACTTACTATAGAAAATATTTAAACAGTTTTTAGCTATTTTTATAAACGTTTTCATACATTATTATGTCGATTTTATATATACTATAAACTATACATTTTATTTCGTTTTTTACATTTAAATGACTACTACATTATTCATAAATTTAATTGATAATGTTTATTGAGAAGATTATCTTCTGCTAAATATGTCGACAAAATTCTAAAATTGTTGGTATTTAATTGAATTTATCAAGTAATGTCGTATTACGTATATAATATATATTTAGTATTTTAAGTACGTAGTAACATATTGAAAAAAAAATTTCAATTGCTATATAAATAAATATACATATACTTTTTGTGAAGAGCTTAAAAGTATTTTTTAACTTAGCAATGAAAAACACTCATAAAATTCCGGTTTCTGCAGTTCTCAACTGAAAACTGAAAATAAGGGTCTCTTTTCCGGTTCCGGTTACATTGTCTTGACGTTGTGACGCTCTGCACGTTATCATATCTATACCCAAAATGATATACGCCATAGATCCCAACACGTGTTGCCAATAAGGTCCAAAGAACCAAAGTTTCTAAAGTTTTGAAAAAAAAGATGGACGAAAAACAATATGTTTTATTTGTATGAGAAAATATTTTAGAATTTTATTCCCAAGAATAATACATTTTACATCTTTAACGATTTTATAAACCTGCGGAGATCTATTTTTTCATATATTCCATTTAGCATATTGTTGTTTTATTTATATTTTCTATTAAATAATATGAACCAAACTACTATAATGGTTTATTATTTGAATAACTAGTTAGTTAAATTATATTAATATCTCAACTCTCAAGTAATTGTTTTAATTTATTAAAAATAAAATATATCAGCTATAAATAAATATAGTACTTTAATAACACTATTCACTAACATCATAATAGCCAACAAAATAATGTTATTGGTACATTTTTTAAAAATTTGTATAAATGATTTATTCACCTTTTAATAAAATATTCGCTTTGTTTGAAATCAATAACTCACAATAGGTATTGTATATAGCTTAACAACTGAAAGGTTTTATGGAGTAGATTTACTAATAATTATATACATAAATAGATAATGCAATCAGACATAATATAATATTATTTCTTTCAAACCCAATTTTATATAATTAGTAAAATCATTTTAATTTAAGTAATTTATACTGTAATAATAACTGTGTTTGCCGTTTGGTGAATTATAGAATTCAAATTTAATAGATACTTTATTAGTAAATAAAAAGCAACTGATCAATTATTATAGAAAAAAAAATTAACTACATATTATAGTGATTATTCACAATGATAGATTTTTATTTATATATTTAAGTATTTAAAAGATAATTTTTATAAACTATTATTTGTTAATAGAACAATTAATAAAATATCAATAAAATCATAATATTACATTCGGAACTCACAGATTTTGAATTGAACGATAGAAATATTAAGTAATTACAGGCCTAAACGGTTATTACGGTTAGATCTTAAATGTGTGCAGTAAATTATTGATATACTTGTATCACACAGAATTATTTGTATTGCGTTATAATTGCACAGTTAATGCAATACTAATGAATATTGAATAGGTTTAATGATGTTATAGTATACATTTTCCGAATTATGCTTACATGTAAGCTAACACCAGTAAGCTGTTCCCACGGAACCTTATTTCCGCCTCAACACCTTTTGACTGTAAAATAAAAGGCATAAACGTAATTATAATTGTAATACAAAAAAATGAGTCATTTCGACGAAATGTATTGGAATTTGTGATAAAAAAAAAAAAAATCATCAAGACAATCTGTTATTGCGTTTAATAAAAATAATGAAAACGATTTAAACGAAAACGAATGAGATTAAAATTATTGTAATAAATTTGTTCGTTAACCTAGAATGTAAATTAAACGTTATTTTTAATTAAAATTGAATCATAAAATCAATTTAATTTATAATTGGTTTGTGTAAATATATGCAATCGGGACTTTAAATGAAACAAAGTTATTGATCTCATTTTGTCTTATTTTTATTTTTATTTTCATTGGATACATATAAATTATTTATCTTCAAAAACCGATTTATTTATAAACAGGCCGTGTGTGTACATTTTGGAGTATTTTGTAGAATCGTCAAAATATTGTGATCTGTGTGTATTAGGAACAGCGTGTATACTATTATAAAACAAACGATGGAATTTAACACCAATAATCAATCACATATTGCGCAGCTATGGTGTATATTTATTTTATGTCCATTACGACTCGAATGTGTGGAATATATTATATTATCATACCTAAATATTGTTGCTTTTATACATTGTGTATATAAAATCATTTTTACTAAGAAAAATAACCACGACCGACCGTGAATTACACACTGCTGATTGTCATTATTTGTATTTTAACAATTTTTTACAACCATAATCAACCAACAATGAATGCCATTAAAACTACTCAACGAGTCACTAAATAGTATATGCCATGTACTATATAGGTTAAATTCGTTTCAAATACATATATTATATATATGTATATATAGAAATACGGATATATGTATAGTGTATAAATTATGATTATAATAAATACGATTGTTTTCATATGAATCGTATCACTACGGTATAAAGAGTTAAATAATAATAAATGTACTCGCTTGTCGCCTTATCCGGGGCGGATTAACGTATAGGCAAGGAAGACACGTGACTATAGGAATAGACAATAATTAGCGGGCTATTTATTTAGTTTTATGTTTAGAGACGTTTTTGCTATAAAATTGCAGGATATTTAAAAATATATGCATATAGGGCTATGGCCAGTCCCTGGTCTTGCGGTGGTTTATTGTTTTCCAACCGTGATCTGTTTCGTTTCTGAAATGATCTTATAATATCTCTGATAGCGAGCAATTAACTATACATAGTTGTCAAATCGCTGTTCAAAACTAATAACACGCGGTTATTATGTTACATAGGATTCTATACGCCCAGAACACTCTATAATTGTATACACACACAAACCGTCAGATGTATATGACCTTAAATCATAAACAATGCACTTTTGTATGTATACGAATCGGTAAAAACGTGTAAAAATATGCGAAGTACAAATGTGTCATCGTACGTCGTCGGTTTATCGTACATAACGAATTTGAAGCCCGTAGATGCATGTGAAACGAATCCACGAGACCGTATAATAAATACGAAAGTGAAACGTGCAAAAATATAATCCGCTCTGACCCTATGTATGTATTTATATATATAGCTACATCACTATTATAGGTACAGACGACGAGAACCACGGTAATTAAATGCTATTAACGATGATTGTGTGCGGTGCTGAGCGTTGCATAATATCGTTGTTGCTGTTATCCGCGACCACTCCGACTGCGAGATCGTAATAATATTATTTTGCGGAGAAAACTACGTCTAACGTTTTTCCAATAACTTGCGTCCCACGCCTGTGTGACGCATTTGATATTATTGAAATCAATATGGTCACATTATAAATATAATATGCAATTTTTAAAAACGTCTCATTGCATTATTTTACTGTGTATACGTATATAAAAAAAAAAAATGCAAAAAATCAAAACGTAACAATAATATACGTATAATATTATCTTGGAGACGAGTTTTCGTCGTCCGATGTCCGGAAAAAAAAATGATGGAAAAATGTTAAGAACGATATCCGACCACCGATGTGCGACACAATAGACGGTGTTTATTCAAAGAATGAAAAAAAAAGTTTGCTCGTACATATTATAATATTATTGTCATAGAGAGACGGACGAAAGTAAAAAAAAAAAAAAAAGAGTAAAAGTGAAAAAAAAGATAGAAATAATAAATAAAAAAACAGTAATAAAATATTATATTGAAATAAAAACCGTGTAGCAAGTAAAATTGTAATTTATGCTTGGCTATTATTTTTGTTTAATAACAATTAATTGAGCCTTCCGTTTGGGAACAAAAAACTACGTCACAATATAACGTTAATGCTCCATCATCGGAATGCGTCTGTACAACATATATAGCATATATATATTATGTGTATATATTTTATTATATGCGCGCATGGGAACGAATGCAAAAATATATGACGGCAAAAATGCAATTACTGGTTTCCTTTCGGTATTCGCATATTTCGTGGTTACGTATTATATACGTACAACTATACAGTTTTCGCGTTTGTGTGTCCGTGTGTTTTCTTTTTCCGTCCGCCGCCCGCGCTTTGGTAACAAATGTCGTGCGTCGGTCCAAACGGTAGAAGCCGTGACGCGCTGCAGCGCAAACTATATACGCATCACGCGGCAGTAAATTTTACCGAAATGTGCTCGTAATGAGATTTTTTTCCCCGCTCATTAATGCCGGACGATTAATGTCAACTATATGTACACATCGAACGCCGAATCGCAGTCGAACGAATAAGTGAACGACGTCGCCATTAACTCGAAATGGTGTTGCATTTTTTACGCGTTTCGTGACCTACATAATATAATGTACAGGATGATTCACTAATCATAGTCATCTATCCCCATTTTTTCATTTAATAATGATTTAGTTCAATTTCAGAAATATCTATTAAAATATATATACTTCAAGACCATAGAGAGTGCCCTGCGGCAATAAAAACTTCTGTTTTTCAAACGACGAGCCCCTTCCGTCTCTTTTTTTACTGTAAACTATTTTGCAGATGATATTTTTGAATATTTAAAAAAATATAAAATAAATATAATATTTGAACTAGTATTTGTTATACTTGGGCCATTTTTAGAAATTATTAATCTCGATACTAATTCTAATTAATAATCATTACAATTTTAAATGACCATAGCTCTCATTCCGTTAAAACCCATTATAATGATCCCTTGTGCACAAAGTTAAATTACTCAAAAAGTACCTACCTGTTTAATATTATATGATTTTTATATGTCAACATTTTCAGAAAATTATTCAGTAAATAATTTCATTTAAAAAAGAAGGATTGTCACAGAAGTTTGTATCTCCACGGGGCGTATACCTATTCCAAATTTTACAACAATTTGAAAATATAATATTTACAAATTTCAAAATTCAGATTTTTATTAACTGCATATATATAGCTTTGTGAATCATTCTGTATATATTTTTGGTTTTAAAGCCCATCACTCTATTTTCGGAATGATAATATAATTGTAAAACATATAATTACATTTACTTATTTACATAATTCAATACAAGTGTCGCTATAAGTGATATAAGCTCTGATAATAATATAATATACAATGGATTGACCTAAAATCCACTGGTAGATATGGATTGTACATATATTTATATAGTGCCGAGTTGAATATTTGTTTTATTGATTCCGATAATCATAAGTTCTGTATTTTTTTCGTGTCCATTTTATGACTTGCGCCGAACTTCAATCAGAAAAATGAATACAAAAAAAAAATTTTAACATAACATATTTTATTAAGGCTCGCTTGGCCACGTGTGTTTTAAGATTATATTATTATACTATGACACTAATGTTGAACAAATATATAGTGTAACAAAATCATGAATGAGTGATAAATCGACCACGACTGTTACAGACTGATATATTATTATAACTTAATATAGGTAATATCAACGGTTATAAATTAATATTATGAATGGTAATTATTACGTATTACGATATTGTATAAGTTGCAAATGTGCGTAATAACATTATGTAACTATAGATCTAATATTATTTTTATCTTTTGATGTACCCAGCAATATACGTCTTAGTACACGGGTAAAAAATGTACTAGATGTTCTATAAAATATTTTTTGTTTTTTCAATTACAATGTACAATTTTGTTGGTACAATAGAGAAACGACGATAAATCTAACTAAACAAAAGACAAACTCGCAAATCGTCGTTCTCGCTTACTGCAATGCGTATGGTATACCTATATATACGCAAACATCAACTTCACAAAAACGTTTTTAATTATTTTACTTAACAACTCGAAACAGGAAAAAACCTTTGAGATTTATAATTTACTTTTGTGCCTGCATCCCACTATAATAGTGTTAAAGCGCCGAGCGCATAAAATGAGAAATCGGACATTTATGACTGTCACAGAATCAACTCATTAGAGGAAAAGAGACATTTTTTTTTCTTGAAAAATACTTTTATTCCACGCTTTTTTTTTTAAATCACCGAGACGATTACTACAATAAGCCGATAATACTATAATGCGTTCACAACATTTTTATTTTTTTGTACTCAATCACGTAAACGACTTAATTCAGGACATTTTTTTTCGTCGTTCAAAATCGATGGCGAAATTACCTGAGGAATGGACTCTGATTTTCATTCACTACAACTATTGACCATTACAATCAAAGCAAATACAACACACGTATATGTGTGTGTGTATGTGTGTGGCATACTCCATTAGCGTATACAAAATGAACAATCAACGCCGACGCTTATAATTAACAAACTGCAAACGCACTAAACACACCGACAACACGATTCCCGGTAACGACTGGTAGTTGTTAAAAGTGAGAAAAAATATATAAATAATAAAATATACAATGGTACGTTACGTGGATATATTATATATTATATTTATATACATATATACAGAGTGATTCACCAATTATGCTTACCCCTTTTTTTTTTCAATAATGCAGTTATTCAAAATCTGATTTTTTGAATTTTTAAATATAATTAAAGACTAAATTTTTAAATTCTCAAGATGTTTTTGTACTACTTAAAGAATGTTCTGTGTATAACTACACATAAACCTTATTTAACATTCATTTTCTACTATAAGATATTTGAAACATATATTATATCGAAATTTTTAATTAGGTACCTAAAATTTCAAAAATGTATCTACAAAATAATTTTTTAAAAAAAAAGGAGTTTGTATCATCACATGACACTCCTTAAGGAATAGAATAATCTCAAGAATTTTACAAAATGATCTTAAAGTAAATTAAAAAAAAAAACTCCCATAAACAATAATATGAAAAATGCATTAATTAAGAACAAACGGAGATGAACATGCTATATATTATAAATGTATAATACTATATAACCTTCTTAACCTATCCGCAGTGTATAATAGTGTGTTCTCTGTTGAATTTTTTGAATTCGAAATTTCCGTTTGAGTAACCGACAACTTAGTATATTATAATACACACAATATGCAAAAGGCGGTGTTTTTTGTCGAACAAATTATTGAAACACACCACGGTTTTATACGTACGCGCTATAAACATATAATATAATATTAAACGACGCCGAGAAAAACGAAAAACGTACGTATAAATAATAGAATCGCTGTGAACATAAAAAATAATACATTGAATGCGTTGTAGGTTAGTTCAGTGCACATAACGGAGCACTTGCATATTATAACGATCCTACTCAAACCGTATTCATGTTTATTGTACTAACACGATTTAAGTCGGAGCCCGTCGTTTGATCAATAATATACGAACTATTCAAGAATAAAATTTCTCGAAAACGGTTTTTTCTTTTATCTTTACATACATAATGCATTTGGACTCTCATCAATGTACACGGAAACTGTCCGAATAAGAACAACCGAATTGTTACCATTTGAACACGTGTAACTATTATTGCTGTATCATTATATTATTATATAATATATATCCAATACAGTTGTTTGAACGCAAACGAAAAAAAAGAATGTAATTTACGATTTCTGGGGGTTTGATTTTCTAGGGACTTTTTTTTTTACTCCTTATTTTGACCCTGACATACACCACGTGTGTACAATTAGTATTGTGACGAAAATGGCATCTATACTCTCTGGGTGGGTACTGGGTATATACTATATAGTATTTTAGACGCAAAACGAGAACTGAGAAGAAACAAGTTTTATATCACCACGCTCATGACCATGCGTTACATATAAATGACTAAATAATGTTTATGTTCAAACACTATGTGTTATATAACAGTAAAAACTTCAACACTAAAATATAAGTACTAGAAAATATTCTAGAAAAATGTTTTTGAAAAGTAAACGACGAAATAAAATGTATCAATAATACTCTTAAACATTGGACATGTAAGTAACAAAACACTAATAAAACGTATTTATTATTACGATATAATTATTTTTCAATAATTCACAATATTGTTTCGTTACATATGTGCGATTATATACTTGTTAGTTGTTATAAAGTATATGTGCCATCACTGTCATCTAAAATTATATTGCACGGTACGATTGATTGGAAATCGTGCCAACATTTTATTGTATAGCTAATCTAGCTAGTATAGGTTCTAACGGTCTGTTTTAAAACAATATTATAATAATATAATAATTATTATTTTTCGAGCATCAAATAAATATGGTTATTAACTAACATTAAATTATTTACGTTAGAGCAATCTAAACATTAAAACAAGCAATTAAATTATTCACATATTTTGCAAAGGGTCCTATTTTTTCGTATACAGACGTTCTGCTATGTGCAATTGCTAGTCAATAATAATAATTATTATTATTATTATTAAATATAACAATTAATTCAATACATTGGTGTATTAAGACGTAGGTACGGAGCTTTTTGTTTTAATTTCAATTGGAAAAAAAAATTGTCATATTGTCAGCGTACCTATAAATTGTATTATGATATTTAAAAGTATATTTAACCACCTAAGTGCGGGCATTTTTAACTTTGTATTTTTAAACAAAAACTTTGGCGACAGGGACCGTTTCCGCGTCACACACGTCACACATACCTAGTTGCATGCAGCATGCACATATAATATTATGCACGTGTGAACGAAATAATATAATATTTTATATAATGTCACGGATGTGCCGAGCGCAGAAACAACTACGAAAATCCATGAGCCACCGTCTCCCGGAAGACTCTAATAACGTTTAATAACGATTTCCACTGACAACACGCATATTATTATACATAAACATAATAATATAATCATTGTCGTTTGCGGAACTGCACGTTTTATTTTACACGATTCCACCAACTCCCCTTCGACATCACTGTAATACCTTTTTCCAATGTCACACGAGTAAAAAAAAAAAAATTACAAAAGCGAACGATTATTATAACATATTATAACTGTTGTATAGGATATTTTGAAATAAATTATAATATTTCACTTTAGGCTGCTGTCACCAGAAGGTAACAACGCCTGCACAGTTCTTAAAACAAATTTTGTAAATATACAAGAACAACGTGTGTTGGGGAATTCTCTGAAAATAACACGTGGATGAATCAAAGTTTATAATAATGTATTAGTTGAACAAACAAAATAATAGTAAACAAAAATATCTATTGAGTTTTTTCTTTTTAAAATTGGAGATTTTAATAATATACAGTAAAATGCATTAACATATTGTATAAAAAGTAAATCCGTGACTACATATTTAATTTTATATCCTTGATCTTTATTTCTATTATTTTTTATTTAAAAAAAATAAATTCATTTTTATATATTTATATTTTAACACTAGTTTTAGATAGCATAAACACATTTGTTATTTTCGCAAGGTAAATTAATATTATACGCGTTAAATTACAAAAGCACATAATATTATAAGTACTTACATAGTTTTATAACATTTTTTTTTTAAATACCTCCACTTAAATATCACATAAAGATTATAGAATTGTTGTCTGTTACTATATGAATAAATGAACTTATGGAAAAATAAATAAAAGTATGTTAACTCGATTGATTAAAATTTAATTGAAATCAGTTTCAGCCGGAAACATTAATAAAATATTAATTAAAAAATACATGATCTGTATTGTCTGATTCTTGAGATGTAGGTACCTATATATACTTAGCTGTACTAACTCCAAAATTAAATTTTGTGTGTACTAGAAAGGTAAGTTAATATTTATAAATTTATATAATATTTAAATATTAAAAAGTTTATATAGCATGAGGGGAAAATCGAATTAATAAAGTAGGTAATTATTTTAAAATGATTAATATAAATTTCAATAAAGGCATGTGCTCATATGAATAAATCATACTTAATTATATTTTATCAGTTTAAAAAGTTTTCCCCGTAGGTTTAATTTTGTTTTAAATTGGTTTAATATTAGTTTTAATGCTTCAACTAATTTTATGCTTTAACACATTTAATATTTCACTTTGAATATTATTGTGAAATAAAATAACATTTGTACAGCTATATAATATTATCAATACATTCTCGAACATAAATAATTGATTAGTAGTTGTATATATAATTTTTGTGATGCGTAGTAATAGATACATTTATATATTATATTTAAAAAAACCCCAAAAACCGAGAGCAGTCTAATTATAATTAACTGTATCAAATTGAATCATTATACTTAAAACAATATTATACATAATATACAATGTCAGTATTTCAAAATTTTAATAAATACGACGATAAATTATATAATATGCATTTCAATTAATGATTTTGTACATTCTATAGTAAGATATCTTTGTATTCCAGTTCCAACAATAGTTACTTGTGAGTTGTGATTATTTAACCGACGCAATACGGACGATTAGCATTCGTTTTATTTCAAAACAGCCATACCCATTGAATGATAGATAATAAATTCAAATAATGAATAAAACAACATTTTTCATATTGCAGTATTTTTATTGTACGATTTTCCTCTACGCGCAATTTATTTATTTATTAACAGAAATACAATTTACAACGTACAGGTAATAATAATTTAGTGTAAGACAATCCAAACCGGTCGATATAAAGAATTATATAGTATACCCATATTATAACGCCGTTTAAAAATATACTAAAATATTATTAACGTCAACGTTGTTACTACTCTGTCGTCGAGCTCGTCTCATATAATAATAATAGTATACTATTGCATTTTGTCATCGTCCGCCTTGTCTCTGTAAATTTATGTTGTAAAACCGTCATCGTCCTCGTCCGACGGTCGCAACAAAGTTTGTTTGTGTAGTTAATGATAGACCTATGTACCTACTACCTATTACCTTATTTTCTTCCGGCGAAAGGCTTCGTCAACAATAATGTTTGCCGACGCTGATTTTTGCCATTTGTTAATTTGTAAATTTCCTTTTTTTTTTTTTTACTTCATTGTTGACTAACGAATCTCTCGTCGTGACTTCGTCTTAACATCTTGCTTTATAGCAATTATATACGTATGTTTATTGTGTGCCCTGTTTATCAGAAGGGGTTAAATTACCCCGAGGTTAGTTTACCCATTGCTCAAAGTGAAATTCAACATTTTAGCGAATAAATATTTTTAGGGTAGACATTAAGATTCAACTATTTTTTTTCTTCATATTATACATTTAATTTATTTATTACAATTTATCTTCGTTCCCTACATAAACTTGTATAGTGTATACTTTCATTGTCATTATTTTTCTTTATATTAAGTTTTCAATAACTTTGAAAGAAAAATTGTTATTATGAAGTCAACAGCAACAATACATTAACTTAGATAATATTATTATGGTAGTGATTGTATTAGTGTTTTTTTTTAATTTTTTCATAATATTTTGTTAACAAAAAATTGTCTAAACTGTTTCTCATTAATTATAACCCAATGTTCTATGTATTATAATATTAAAAAACAAATCTAAATATCCTGTTTATCTCCCACTCCAGGTTTGGAAGTGACAAACATACAAACATTGTCTAATTGTATTATACCATATAACATGTTTAATAGTATAGTTTACGTTTACTATAGTAAATGGTTGATAGTTCAAAAAATCGAGTACGATTTTCTAAAATTACTATTTTTTTTTTACATATTCTTATAAACGTGTAAAACGGGAGTCCATTAAAAAAAAAAAAAGGAGAGAGCGATCAGCCTCTTTCAGTCTCTTCACCAAAAAAATAATGGACCTTTGCGAGTGCACTCAGTGTAATATTATTGGCCTCGTTAAACGATACTTGTCTTAATGACACGAAAACAATACGATATACGGAACGAACGCAATTAGATGATTTGTTAAATCGGTGGCGTGTACAATAACATATTACATAGAGAGCAGTGTGTGCGGCATATATATATATATTATATATATATTAAACGTTACATTAAAAATGTAATAAGTAATATTACTAAATAACGGAAAGCGAGTTAACTGTAGTCAGTCAGTTGCCCGTAGACTATACATGATACACGAATAAACAATAATAGTAGTATAGTACATAATATCGATATTCAAACCGCACTTATATTTGCGTGTAACATACGAGAAACCTCAAAATATGTACATTATTATTTTATATGCATTTAACTGGACAAATAGGAAAATGTTTTATAATAATTTAATATAGATGTGCTTTTACTGGTCATATTATTCATATCAAAAATAAAATGCACATAATAATATGCAATACTAACAACGATAATGATCATATAATGTACTACAATATTATTTTATAGGTATAAAAAGTGGTTTGCAGATGTAAATAATAAACGATAGCTATTATCTATACCGATATTAACCAACTGTCATCGTCACATTAAAAAATGTTCTGAAAATACAATTTTAATAGTTGCGCTTCCGCGCTGTATTTTTGGACTTGGGTCAAGTCATAAAATAAATGCTTAAATAATAATTGAATAAATAATATTTTTTTTTTTAACTGAACATCGTTTTTGATTATAATAATAGATATACATTTCAATTTAAGTAAAATAAAAAATGTCAATTATACACTATAGTAAAAAATCATCGGTACTTTCTTAATATATTATAATATTATACATAGCTATTATAATAATAATAAACTTTATGAAACCATTAAATTCATCAATATAAAGGAATAACTATTAGAAAACACATACAAGTGTACTATATAATAACCAATTTATTCAAGTAGGTAGGTACTTAACTGCCTTCTCACGTATTTGTTGATTGTTATTAATTATTTAAATTTATGTTGCAGCCTATAATAGTCTTAATTTGAATTAATTTACCAATGTGTGGTATTTATCTCCGTTTAGATGAAATCGTAAAATTTTTTGGCATTAAACTGAAAAAATAAAGAACGATAATTATTATTATTATTATACTTAAATGTTTTATATTATGTCAACATCACGTGTCTTTTATATAGACTTAATCCCATTTGTTTTTTAAATATATGTACAGCATGAATGAAAAATTTACAAAACTATGCGAATAGTATTTGCAATAAAATAATATTATTTCGTGTTGCTATAACCATAAACACCAAAGTTTTTAAATTGTTAGATTATATTATATTTTTTTTTTCAATCGAAATCGGTCGTTCCTAAAATAAATGTATATCATATTATATAATATGGTAAAGTAATAGTTTAGGTATTGATTATAAACGCATATGCCATATATTATTAACAAATGTGTAGCGACGACGCGATTGGCAATGGCAATTCAACCACACCAGTGCACCGCTAAAATCAGAAGATGCATGATCTCACACAATGACACGATTCCATTTCGATTGGTTAAATCGCGTCGCACTGCACGGTAAATAATGTATTTCAAATGTTCAAATTTCGATTCTGAGCGTTATGTACGGCATGATGACGTAAATGCATTTTTACGTAGACGCTACACGCAGTCTCGCGATTCCGCGTGATATTGCGGCGGTTCTAACGGTCAAAAGAGTATAGTGTTGCTCCGGTCGATAAGAAGATGTGGAAAAGAAAAATAGAAGTCTATATTATTATTATTATACTCAAAGAGATGGTGCGGTATCGACGAAACTGCAGCAGTGTTATCGAGTACGTGTATTCGCCCCTCTCGTAATGAAAATGTTTGTAGTTGCTGCGGTCGTTTATGCGCGGCGGGTCCGTATTCACGATCCGGTCATTTGCTCTCGGCCGCCGTGCTGTGTACTGCAAAAGTCTGGTTTTTATGTTATCGTCTCCTTTTTCTTCTGGAACAAATTGGACGTCGGACATTTCACGCGTCGTTTTCACTGTGCGTGGCTGCTGGATCCGCTTACACGTCGTTACCGAAAACAGTTGGGTGCAGTTTCAAAACGACATAATATATACCTATTAACATTATATTTTTATTATTGTCGATATATTATATATATATATATATATATATATATAGAAAAGTCGGTCCCGGTTTAATTATACCGTAATGTACATCAAGGTCAACGACGTATGTAGATTGGTGAAATTATGCAAAAAACGTGCGTTATTATATAATAGCCGACGAGAGTTTTTTAAACAGATAAAACGGAAAACGATGCACATAACGCGTATGAATATTTATATAGGTAGGCAACAATAAAACAGTGAATTCGATAACCATAATTCACCGCCGGTGGATGTTTATTGATTTTTTACGACTATTACATGATTTTGTACATTTATTCAAATATGTAGCACAATACTTGGACGACGCATTGAGTCACCATTGATAAAAGAATCGGGCACTTGAACGGGCCAAAATCATGTTGACCAGACGTAACAAATTTGAGTTTATTGGCTATA
This sequence comes from Schizaphis graminum, assembly GCA_020882235.1. Taxonomy (NCBI): domain Eukaryota; kingdom Metazoa; phylum Arthropoda; class Insecta; order Hemiptera; family Aphididae; genus Schizaphis; species Schizaphis graminum. The sequence continues at coordinate 95,898,931 of CM037032.1, forward strand.
CACCAGTGTGTATATGAGTATGTGTTCCGAGTCTGATTTAAACGAGTACCTATAGAATAATATATTATAACACTGTGAAGTTTTGAGCGGTATTTTTGATACCCTGGTAATATTTTTGTGGTAGAAAAAAGTATATAGTTTTTTTACCACAAATTAAATATGATTTTATACTTGAAAAACATTATAAAAATAAAGTTAAATAAAAAGGTTTTCACATAGGTATGTATATCACGAGATTTACACGTGGTCAATGGTCCACGATATTATGTTAAACAAAAAACCATGTCGTGTAAATTATTTTACTGTTCAGTGTTCATTCACTGTTTCTTACAAAATAAATACAGCTAAATTTAATACCGAGTTTTGGAGACTCAATATAACTTCCCGGCCTTTGATAAAAAAAAATATTGATTTGTTTAATATTTTATAGGTATTTTTTAAAAACATTTTTTCGATATCTTTATTATTTTTTCCTTTGTGAAGACCATACAAAAAAGGGCGTCTCGATAATAATATAAAATATTGTGTGCATTGGCCCGAATGTTGACAAATACGATGTAGAGTTGAAGTCGACTGACGACCGCCACTGTACCCGCCGCCGACCGCAGACTGAGGACGACTACGACTACACCACAATATATTATACAATTTTACTGCGGCTATTTCACAGACACTGACGGTGTTTATCGCTCGCCACCTCGTTATGATGTCGATTGCCTTTTACACTGTTGTACTGGAGACGGTGTATTTTATGCTTACGCCGAAACCGCGATGGTCCTGATAATTTGAACCATAATTCCATAATATATAATACGATATACATTATACTGTCAGACAAAAATTGGTGTTTTGTGGTTCATATTATTATTTTTGTTATGCACAGCCAGCTACGGCTCTAAGCACAATATTCATTAATATATATTATTACTATGTGACGTGATACGAGTATATGGTGGCTTCGAAACAGCGTGGTTTTTTCTACGCTTCTAAGTTGCGATATTTTTTGAAAACATTGTTGCTTTTTATGTTTACTTACTTATTACTAGTGCGTGCGTGAAAAATTGATTTTAAAGCATCAATATTCGCAACAATATTCAATTTTCAGGCCGTGTCCCAGTGTAAAAAGTGGCTCTAATATTTAACTTCTTCTGTTACTTCTTCGTAGAATTTTGTGGGCTTTTAAATGAATTTTTGGATAAAATGATCTGCGATATAGCGATACATTATCTGATATAATATAAAATGGCCAATATTTAAATGGATAATAAAATATTTATTTTTTTTCATCAACCGTATTTAACATTACTTAAATCGTATAATTTTTTTTTATTCACTCAAGTAGTAGCAGTAATAATAGACATATACGTATATATATAGTCAAGTATTAGACTATATATTTGTGAGCAAAGGGGCGATGATAAAAAATATTCAAATTTAGAATTAGAATTACGACTGTTTATATCATAAATTAACAGTAATTATTACGTTTTATTTTTTAAATTTATTTTTATAATGAAAAAAATAATATTTAAGGTTAATTATGGTAGCCCGAATAATTTATAATATAGTTATAGCGGGTATCGGTTATACTCCTGAAATAATATTATTATTTAACTGAGACGGGTCCAAATTATAAATAATAATAGTAGTAATAGCCATAAATTGCACAGTATAGTGTAGTACGTAGAATAATAATCTATACCTAAATAATAATAAAAGCGCATTCTTTGAGCAGCGGCACTATCATCGGCCGCAGCCTAAGTTTATTCCTGATATTATTTCAGCGTAAATACTAGAGACCGATAGTGTGTTTATATATGTATAATATTATCATGCATGTGTGCCAAATATTCGTGCGTCTGGACCAGAATTTATGTTAGCAGTGCGCCAAAAGCGTATATCGTTCGCCGGAAAACGGCTTTGCAGCTGAAGAAATAATAACAATGTGTTTTTAAAAGTCCACTCGTATATTATTATTATACGCACAGTAGCAGGCAACGGTATGTACCTATTATCGCTGCCGTGGTGTCGTCGATTAATCACCGGCGCGTTTGCTTTTCAAAACTATTTTTATTTACTTATATCGGTGTTTCTTGTTGTTGATTGTTTTCATCCCTTAAATCATACACCCGCTGACCAAGGAATAATATATGATATCAACAATATATGGCATAGGCTAAAGCTATAGACTGCGGTGGTCAAATTACTAAGACACGAGAAAGGGTGACGCTGATTTTTAACATGTACTTTAATTATTTAATGATAATAGATGCATTTTTTTAAATTAAAAACATAAAAACTAAAAATTATTTAATGTTTAAACATTTTACCTAAATATTATAAATATTGAAAAAATATAACTCCCTATAGGTACCATATTTTTGATCAACCCTGTCTATAATATTATAGAAATACGTAAAACAGCACAGAATAATATGATAATATTTTTATGTATGGTAGGTTAGGCAACGACACGCACTTTTTATTATTTTAATAATAATATCATGCGGTTCGCGATAATCCGACTAATACGTTTTGTCTAATTACTATTAACGGTGACAACCTCCTTACTGGGAAAAATATAAAAAATAAATAAATATTACAATATTGCGTGTACCTATAGGGTTAATTTTATTGTATTTGTTTGCGCAATAACATTATAGAAACTTCGTGTAATATGACGTACTTTCCAGTATTAAATAAAATTATAATAATGACGGTGATATAAACTAATAAGCCTTTTAAACATTTTTTATGAATTTATTTTTCTGGTGTATCAATAAGTACCGTTTATAAACAACGACATTTATGCTATTTTTTTATTAAATTGTTTCCCAATTATATTCTACGAAGTCAGTGGCGTTGTGAGATTTATAAAAAAAATTTAAAATGTCCACATGTATAATAATATAATGATTGGCGGACGAGCATTGGATGATGGTTTTTGAACGATTTATCTTTCGTTAAATTACTTCGCGGTTAGCGTCACAGCGGATTATCGGTAACCGGTTTTATCGTATATAATAATATGTAATAATATAACACAATAGTTTATAAAATGGTCTCGTTATTCTCGATTTAAAATTTGAAAGCAGATTTCCAGAATGGAATCGTACACTATACTTTAAGTAATGAGTAGACTGCGCCTCCATCATTCCTCACCAGCCTACAATATTCGATGCATATAACAATTATAACACAAATAATAATAAACAAAAACAACTGAACAATATTGTAGAATCATATGGAAAATATAATTAAAAGAACCAACGTACCTACGCGAATTAATACTCGTTATGATCAATAGCTATGACACTATAGTTATGACAATTAATAGGTATCTAAATTAATATTATCACGAAATCGCTTGGAATTTTAGAATAGTATATTATTATTATTGTTCACATAATATCACACTAAGAATGCATTTGTGTATAGCGGAGAGTAGAGTGTGAAAATCTGATAAAAATCTACGGAACGTATGAAAAGAGTAAATTGTTCAGAGTTTTTTTTTATATCATATAAAATCGGTTTGGTCCACAGACGGCTTTACGAGAAGAGGTAGCACGGGGTGTGTAGATATCCCCTACTCCTCACCAAAAAATAATAAAATATTGACTCTGAGAACGAAAAAAATTGTTGAAATAGCACTGTTTTCGGAAATTGTGTTTAAGTTTTAATCGTTTTGTGATAATATAATATATAATTAAATTAAATATTATATTAGACATCCGACTCGGGATCAACGCAATTCATTAAAACTTCCATTATTTAAAAAAACCCGATTGTAATAATATTACATTATTAATAACGATATAATATAACGAATATAATATTATAACCTATTTGAGTACGAACGACGACTCGTTTTTCGATGGAAATCAAAAACAATTGTTTCAGCAATCAAATAAAACGATGTATAAAATAGTAGAGGTACCTTATTATTATTATGATATTATGTGACATCGCGTTGACGTTGGACGAGCGATGGATATTATTATATTATGTATTGTGCACTCTGACGATCATCGCACGATTGACGTATTGTCAATCGGCTGTCGAGTTTTACTATGTATAAATTCGCGCATTTATATAATATTATATTTACATAACACGGACATCCAACGTCGGATTATACATGGTGATTCGTTGAGAATGCTCACCCTCTTTTTCTTCTTAAATTATGCAGTTATTCAAAATCTGATTTTTGGAATTTTCAAGTACCTATAGACAAAGATCATATCTTCATATTCTTGAGTTTTATTGTGGTATTTATGGAGTGTCCTGTAGAAATTCAAACTTCTGTTTTGTACTTGTAAAAATAGTCAAAGTACAACAATTAATATTAGACCCAATTTTAAAACTATTTTATATATTTGTAAACTATTTTCAAGGACTATTATTATTCTTTACATAAACATTGCATAACTGAAAAATTACTCGTATATGGATTTCAAATTAGAAATATTAACATTTTCATAAATATGTTCTGAAAGTGTATGAAAAACATGATAATTCGAATAAATTCATTATTGACTGGAAGACTGGTAGTGAACATGCTCGCTCGGTGAATCAAATCCTGTAGATTATATTGTAAAATCGTCGAAATAATATTAACACAACGTGCCCGTCAGATTATTGAAACGCTTTGTGTCTATAATAAATTATTATCATGATGTTAATATATTGTAATATGCACACATCGCGGCGGAAAAAAAACGACGCAGCCGCCTCAGCTCCGCCACCGACGCCGCCCCCGCGACCTGCGAGCGTAGCCGTTTCGTCCCGGAAGTTTTTCCACCGGACCCGTGAAAAAATAATAATAATGGCGATACGGCGTCGTGTTTATGCAATTCGAGTGCTCGCGTATATGTGATTAATGATCACGTTTATGTTTTTTTCCCGCACGCACTTTACGCGTACAATCTACTGATATACAACAATAATGTACATATAAGTATAAACCATATATATATAATATTGTATACAGCGGCGGAATGCACGTCCCGTGAATATAAATCATGTGACCGGGTCGAGAACTATTATACGGTCTGCAGCTGTGTTGTTGCGTATACGACGACGACTACGATCCGCGGCATGGAAAATCATTTTTTTTTCCCAACCCACATTTCATTGGTGGAAAGCGGAAAAACGTATTCGTCTGGTCCCCCGCCACTGCCGAATATCTCCTGCGCGTTTTCGTGCGTTTACGCCGCCACGGCTGCGGCGGCAGTGTACTAATACGGTACACCTATACAAATCTACGGTCGTACGTATTATAATATTTCCGTTCATAATATGTGAAATGTCTACGCTATTTCGCGTACGTATACTTTCCGCCACGCGCATAATAATACAATTACTATCGTCGCGACGTGTAAACAAAACGGGTTAGCCGAGAGAGGAAAAAAATTGCGTTTTCCGAAATTCAAGCAAAACTGTAGTATTTTTATCAATCCGTTTTATTACTTAATATTAATTAACCCACAGATCAGATCGGTGTTGGATTATAGGTGAGATTTTCAATTAACCGTGCAATCTGTAAACTTTACCAAAGAATATGTAATGTTACATAGTACCTATATGTAACCATATACCTATACACAATGTGAAATACACTCCTGCGAAATGTATAAGATATTATTAATGCACATAATTCTCGACTCAAATTTATTTTTAAATAATATGATTTACGCGTTTGAAAATCATTTTTTATTATCTGATTCGACCCTAAACGTGCTTAGGTGTATCGAACCACACATAAAATATAGGTACGTATAGAACGTGATGTCGGAACGGTTTAATGTAAAAATCGAGTAATTTATTTTGCTTGCAGAAATTTCAACTATACAAATAATACTATATTAATGCTGAACAATAAGAATGATTCTACTCAATTATCAGAGAAATTATTAACGACATTTCATTTAGTAGCGCAGTATACTTTCTAAACATCCATTGTATACCAAAAGACGTCCGTGAGACTTAATGAAATTGGATCCGGGTTATATGAGCTTCAGGAAACTTTTGCCAACATAGGCAGAGAAGATTAAACATGTGATAAATTGATTTTCACTATATATACAATATAATAGGGGTGTATTACTCCGGGCACATCATAGCGCAACTAATTGAAAAAAAATTATTAATTTTCATTACGATATACTATCATGCGGCTTTATCGACAATTCTAATATAACAGAGTACCGAGAAGTAGTAATACAACAGCGAGAAAGCTATTAATAAATTGCATTAAAAAAAAAAAAAAAAACAACAACCAACAACGACATATTAAGATAATTATTTTAAAACCGATATTATTATTATTTTTTTACGGTAATAGTTTCGCTAAGTGCAAGCCAGTAAAATCGTGCCAGCAATTAAAATCTCATAAAAGTCTCCCACAATTCACTGCAACCATGAAATGTGTTCTTTGTATCGGGATAATAACGTAATGCAATACATGGTGTTAGGTAAACGTCACGCCTTGCACTCCGCCGAGACGTTGATGTGCGCCGCAGTAACGTTATTTATGGGTTGTTTATTGTGATTATGTTTTAATATTATACGAGTGGAAAAAAAAATAAACGAAACAAAATAAATACAAAAACCACCGGCATAAATCGGCATGTTGTCCCATATACGACACCTGAGTGGAACGGTCCGATTAGTCCGGGACGTGCTGTAAATCGTATTATGGTTGATTTGATTGCGCCGTTCGGCGGCTCGTCCGAACCGTAACGAGATCTCCATCGCAGGATTGTCGGCGACAAATGGTGGTGCAGCGTCTGCAGCTTGTAAACGATGGTTTACATAAAATTATTGACGATAAAAATCATCGGCATGGGAGGAGAGGACCTGCGTCGAAATATATTATGTACCTACGTAGCCAGTAATTGCATTTTTAAACTTCTTATTGGATTATTATCATTATCGTCGTCGTCGTATTCATTGTCGACTGTCGTGCGATAGATTTCGAATAAAAAATAATTTAAATAGACAACAAAAACAATAAATGAACACGTGTGTTTTTTTTCTACAAAAAATATTTGTAGTGCATAGTGTGCGTTTATTAAACATATCGACACGTGCTTCGATCGTAAAGTACCAATACTGAGTTTTACGAATTATAATGCCATAATAATATGATATGATATAATATTTATCAGGTGCACCTAAAATACACTGTATACTGCTGATGAGTAAATAAAATATTAATAAAAGGTATGTTGCTTAGACACTTAAAAAAAAATGAATTGATAAAATAATATCAAACATCACAGTTACTGGATACCCGAGTTCAATTATTGCTGTACAGATGAAAGTATTCTCTCGTGTTGCTAAATTACATAACGAATAACACGAAGTTTTTTCTCCGAAATAAAAAGGTTATCGATTTTTTTTTTTTTTATTTTGTTATCAAGAGCACAACGATCAGGCATAAAAATTTGAAAATATCCATGTCTTATTCATGAACTCTCTCTTAATCATTAATTAAATGTTATTTTTGAGAAGTCGTGTAACATATGAGGACGTTTAATGTATACGGACGAGATGATAAACATTGTGAATTGACTTTGATCTCTTCCTTTAGCTGTAATTATGATTATTTTAATAATAAAAAATAAAATACTATATTTTATAAATGTATAATAAATTGGACTAATGAATCTAATATAATTAGAAAAAAAATTGTTCATATAAATATTCAACTGTTATATGTTTGAGGTCAATTTAAAATTATTTAGTAGAATAATATTTTATCGATTTATATATTTGTACATTATTTTTTTAAACAAAATATTTTTTGTCCATAGTTTCAAGTCTTATATAACCACGTGATAAGTATATAAATTGAATTTTCTTAAATAAATAACCATTATTTCAGATGAATTGAATTTGTTTAAATTGCAGGTGATAATCACACACAAATAATACAATAACCCAAATAACTGTCATTATTTCGGAAAAGTGTCTATAATATGTACCAGTATATATTATTATTATTGCTCGCATACGCTTTAGTTAATATTAAAAAAAAAAAAAATATTTTATAAGCAGCGCAACATCAAATAGGTACATATAATATTATAACTACAAACCGTATTGTATGCGCTATATATAGCTATAGTATACGATTATCGAAAATTGTTTCGAAGAAATTTTAAAGTATAACATAGTTTATGAAAGTTGAAAAATGTGCATTATTATTAAAACAACAGTTTGCATAATAGTAAAGTTTCTAATCTTTCGCATAATCCGTTTGGATGTGAATCGCGTTCTATTGTTAATGGCATAATATTATTTGTCAGATGGGCATATCGTAATGTATTCGTGCGCCGCGGCGCTCTGCAGTGCTTTAAAAGCATCGTCTGTACGAATTTTGTTTTAAAACAACAACCGCTCGTTTCTACATGTGCGGCACAGTGTTTTGCGAAAACCCATTCCGATTGCGTCATTTGTTCGGTCTGAACAAATGTCTCGGCAACAACCCCCGAGGCCCCGAATATTACTATCGATGCCATTTTATATACGTCACAATTAAAACCGCCGTACACTGCAGTTTGGGGATAATCTACAACGAATGATTATATCCGCGCCGTTGAAGTATATTATATAATAATAATTAATGTTTCGAAATATGTTTATCGTCTATAAAACAATAATCGTGTGTCCGGGACAGCGAATTATATATATATATATATATATATATATATATATATATATATATATATATATATATATTATTACTCGTAATAAGCAAACTTTGAACACGCGGAATGACTGCTTGCGTGGGACTCGTCGTTATAACAATTAAACCGTATAACTGCGTTTCGTTTAAATGCGATCAATTAGATTATTATTTAAAAAAGTATATGTAATTATATGTATTGAGTAGCCGTAACGAACGTGTTTGCGTAAACCGTTGAAAACATGTGTTTTTTAATTAATCATATTATTATTTTATATTATAATAGTTATTATATACGAGCTCTAATGAATTCGCTTTTAATATACACATAAAAAATTATAATAACAATGGAAATACTAATATGACTAGACAGCAAATAATAAATTAGTAACGTGTACCGTGACAAGTAAACCAACGAACCCTCTATCTATCCACCACCAAGACGATGACCGCGTGTATAGTTGGTGTCAGTTATCACCAAAACCATACGTTAAAATGTCATTTCCCTACCCTTTCTTATATTAATGGTTATTCCTTTATATTATTCTGAAATCGAAGTCTCGGATGTAACTGTAGCGACCGTAGTACAATCGTACACGTCAGGTTTTAATTTGTCGTGCCTACGCTACTAACAGCAAACGTGTGTGTGCATACGAATTAATAGGCATATAAATACTGCTTTCCCGAGTTCTCGTGTGTCGTACGGTCGGAAGTATGTTGTGATTTTATGTCAAATATTTTGTCTGATTTGATGATTTATCAGTCAACTTTGAACTAGCATACGATTACACGATTTATACGCAAACGTAAAATAATAACACCTAACTATAATAGTATTTTAAATATTTGTTAAAAACGAAACAGAATAAATAATGTTTTAATATCTTACAATAAAATCAAATTCACACTTAGATACCTTTTAAACATAATCCCATCGAGTAACAATTTTTTTTTATTTTTCACGTCCAAGTAGAGTTGAAACGGGTCTCTTACCTAAAAGTTATGTATTGTACATGCAACGTCTTATAATGTTTTGTTTTAAACAACAAATTATTTGCATTAATTAAATTATTAAAACACTTTACTTACCCTTAAGAAGGCAAATTTTCTTTGACCTAATTTAACACTTAATAATACTCTTAATTCTTATAATATGTACATAAAACGTCGCGTCGACGTCGGTCGTGACATGTATTACACACAAACACACAGACATAATAATATATTTATATACATAATACATGTATACAATGTACATATAATATCAACACGCACTATGACTACGGTTTTGGGGAGAGAAACTTATAACCTCATCTCTTTATCCAGCTGCCGTTTCTTTCGCTGAGCAAACGATACTATCACGTTTAGGTACCTACATTTTATTTTATTATGGGTATATATATATATATAGTGGAACCGACCGAAATTGTTTGTTTGCCGAATTCGTGGCACGTTTGGTACAGCGTACACACTCCATGTACACGCATTTAATGTTTTATATATATATATATATATATATATATATATAGTAGGTCGTAGTCCGCGAGAGAGGTCGTTGACGATATGGGGGTGGACGATTGGAGGAGGGTGAAAGGATAACGTCGTTTTCGGGCACAATTAACGTGGCCCGGGCAACCGCCGCCGCCACCGCTTCTACTACCGGAAAACCCGAATCAGCTGAGCCCTAGCTGTATGTACACTCACACATACATACACACATACACGTACACACTTATGTATATATATATATGTATATATGCATATATACATTGTTTTCAGCGCCTGGCAACCGTTCGCGCAGTGCTGGCCGAGCTATACACACGTATTTTATCCTTAACCCTTTTCGCTCACCGACCATTTTGTGTATACGCCGTATAGTAGACATCACGCCGAATGATAACGACCTGCCGACCGATACGGCGACGCACACGAAAAGGCGATTTGATAGTGTTTTCCAGATAACGCTTATAGTAGGTAATGTTAATGTAGTCTATAGACTGTGTACACACAGTATATACACGGCATATACGTCAGCGATTACGTGCGTAAGACCATTACGTTTTCGACGCCTATATTTTGCTCGCAAAACGACGTCGTTGCACATGCGGCAGTTTTCATCGTTGTCCGTCAATATAACTGTTCTGTGGCATTAAATTGTTGAAGTGGCAACGACGTGGTTGTTTTCTAGACATATAAATAAGAACTATCCGAGACCCTATATTCTTATTTATATAATGTTTGAAAATCACCTTTTTTTTTTTTCAATTTTTAAATTTTGGTTGTCGATTCGGTATTTTATTGTTCAATTAATCACGTTAGTACACTGTTCACCGATAATGATTTTAGATATCACACGTCTTAAATTGGTACGACAACATGCAAGAAATCGGCTGCGTTTCGGAGACAATCGAATTTAGAAAATACGCGTGCGCAGCGACCATTGTTTTTTAGGTGTAGGTTCACTATTTTTAACATCACGAGAGACAATTGTAGAACGTCGCCTTGTCTGTCTCTCATCGGTACAATTTTTAACGTATTCGATATAGATAGATATTAAAATTTATAGTACATGTTTCTGACGATCAGCATTTGTTGTGTATCGTAGTCTTAATGTGTTACTCAAAAATACCTAAATATTATATTATTTTATTCATTTCACTGAGGAATATAATATGATTATCAAAGTCATTAAGTCCATGTATACAAAGTCATCATTATTATACTACCTAACATGTTTTATAATACGGTTTTATGACGCGTCGAAAAGGGTTAACATCGAGAGTCGTGGAAAAAGCTGCAGACAAAACCAGAGTTGTTCGAGTGGCAGAAAATTTATAACGAACCTAGCAGGTTTTCACACTACGGCGACGTGCTGTCTCAATTGTTTTGCAAAATTAATAATATTCAACATCGCGCACGTATCCGTGAACCGCACGTAGAGCTTAGAGGATGCTACACCCGCATGTATAAGTTGGATTCGTCTTATATAAACGTATTCCGTTCGTAAAATCCAATTTTAAGATTATTATCAGCTTTAATATTAAAATCATCTAACCTGTTATCAAACTAGAGCCGTGTCTAATTTCTTACAATATTTCAATTTCAATATGATAATTATTTTGCTTAAATTCGTTTGAATATAAAAATATCATAACCATCGACGGACAAACATCGATAACGTTTCATACCTCCAAGGTTGATTACGGGTCAATTAATGCTAATTTTAAAACTAACAACACAAAATTGGTTGTGATAGACAATGATTAGGTATGTGCATGTTTCACGTTTGTAAGATAACTCGAAATGTTGGTGTGCCATGCTCTTGAGACGAAATATATCATATTTTTTTGAAATACTATCTGATGAATAAGTTACCATACTATAAAACTGATTTTAATTATACTATAAGTAATACAAAATATTATAGTAGTATAACAAAACGTAAGATACTATAACGCCGTCGTGGACGATATTTAAATATAAAAATGTTGATATTCTTTCAAAAATATATTTTTATTTTTAAGTTTGATAGTCGTCAGTCATAATATTATTAACCTATAAACGTCACAGTTTTGATTTTTGTTTGTATAGGAATTTCGGTATATAGTACTAGCTAATTAAATAGATTGAGAGTATCACATTCATAATCGTTAGTCGAGTCGCCTATATACCAAAACCATCGTTAGTCAAAACTCTGGTTACGACTATTACGCGTCACTTTATTTTCGTTTCAAGTTAATATAGTACGCATATTATAATAATAAACTAGACAATATATAAACGTGTTTCCCTTGTGTTTATAGAGAGATTAATTTAAAATTAAAAAAAAAAAAAAAAGTTATACGCAGTCCCAACTTGATATAACCGTGTTTTATCGTGCCCAATGGGAATTTATAATTGTATATTCCATCGGTGTCAACTATGTACAAGTTTAAATAAAAATTAATTATTAATGCGCGCAATATCATTAAAATTATACATACTAGTTAATACAAGTCGTATTTTAAATTACTTTTAAAAATTGAGAGTTGAAACCATGTAGTGAATATGTATATTACTCACAGTACGTTCTCTCTGTGGACATATTTACCAACTAAACACCCAAACATAATACAATGTAACATATTAAAAACGCGTATGTGTTATATGTATTTTACCCAATATAAATTAATGAAAACATCATAGTTGATAGAATTGGAATATAATTTATAAAAATCCTTCGCCACACTGCAGCATATTTTAGGTATAAACAAGGAATATTTTTATTATATTTCTTTAACCATTTATTATTATCCATTCCATTAGAAAATAAGCCAACCGCAGAAATATCAAAGGGTATAACAGCATTAAGTTCATACATTATATAATTTGATTTGTAGTTGATTTTTTGCTTAAAAAAAATGAATTTATGGGGCAATTCCATGTCGTTTGCCTTTGATGTGGAACATAGTTTTAAAATAATTTATTATATAAATATTATACAAAATTTAATAAATTATAGTGTTAATGTGAAAACATTATAATTTTTAAACTTATTTATAAATAAAATAATATATACTTGTTTGAATTTAAACCTATTTAATGTAAAGAATTTAGACGTAATGTTATTATTTATTTTTGTGTGGTACATGCGCGGTTGTTTAAAAAGTAAACCGACGACTGAACCGCATACGCCTTTCGTGTAAAATTTGGTGTTTATTATGTATACACGCTTCGGCTTACTAACCATTGAACTACAAAATATGTTTAGGTACTGTACAGAGCACACATAGGTCGTAAAAAAATGGTGTCTATGTCGCGGCGGCGACAGTGATGCGGGCACGAAACAAAACTAAAACGCAAAACGCATTTTCTCTCGAAAGCCGCTTGTCCTTTGGTCGTCGCTTCCACAAAACTACAGTTACTACACTAATGTCCTTTCCCACGACTACGGCGCAAGAGGCTGTAATACTTATTATATATACACTGCGTAGAATACGGCTGAATAGGACAACGTTATATTTAAGTCGGTCCGTCGGAATTTTCAAATTCGTATGCGCTCGCATACTATATATCTACCAGCCCGTCGGTAAAAAAGTCACGCGCGCGTGTGTGTGCTTGTGCGTGGGCGTTTATCCTTGGCGCGGCAGTCACGGCGGGGAGGAAGATTGAAGGGCGGTAGCGGCGTTACAGTGTACGCACGTGTGTGTGTGTGTGTGTGTGTAGTGGTGAGGGTAGTAGTCCGGTGAAGGGCGCGGTGAAGGCTGAAGGGATAACGGGGTGGTTTGTGTAGAGTGCGTGAATGAGAGACGGTGATGGGGGTGAGACGCGAGAGAGTGAGTACGAGCAGAGCGGCCGTCATCGGGGGGTGGCAGGGTTATTGATTTTTGCGAACGCGCGTTGCCGCTGGGGTGTACGACATGAATGGAGGCGCGCACTACATCCGAAACGATATTTTTCCTACCCTGTATAAGCCGCTACCGCCTCTACCACTGCCACTACCGTCACCACCGCCACTATATACCCACTCACCACACGCTCTCTCGCAAGCACGCTGCATATATTGTTTACGCGCGCACATACGATATTATATAGTATACGACGTACTGTATATAGCCGTTTCGCCGTCGCGACACAAGTGCGTATCCTCAGGCCTCGGCCGCGGGTGTGTGCGCGCGCACACGCGAGTGCGTGTCGACTGCAGTTAAATCGTTATCTATTTACGCGGGTTAGTCGGGCTGGTGGTTACAGGGTTAGGGATCGGCGGTGGGAGGGTGGGGAAAACGTGGACGCTGAAAGGGTGCGCGTGTTTTTTAAGGTCACATTCTTTGGCACGCGGACGCACCGCCGCCAACGACCCGATAATAATATATACGCGGAGGTACGGGCAGGAGGCGCGCACACACACCTCGACGAGACACGTCGCGTCTGCAAAGCGTCTAAACCGCGCCATCTAAGCCGGCCGCTATACGGATTGTGTCCCGCACCGAGATCGATATCAATATTATTATTGTAATGTCGTATATACGAGGATGAGAGAGGCCGGCGCGGCACTAAAAATACGCGCGTTCTCGATCGCGGTCGCAGTAGTGGGTAGGTAGGTTAGGTATATAATAGTCGTCCGACAAGAATGTGATTATGTACATCTGAAACACTCGATCGATAGTACGATGATGTGTTTATAAAATTAAATTATGTGTTTGTGTGTGTGTGTGTGTTGATGCGGACGCTAAATGACCATCATCGTCACGCTCGATTGGCCCGGACCGTCGCTATATATTATAACGAGTGACGTGAAATCATCGTTGCGATATGCATTATCATCATTGAATTTTATTTAGGTATCAATATTATTTGAGATACATTCCCCGTCGTACGTTTTCTGCGGCTTAAATCGCTGGTAGACACATGCGATTGTCGTTGTACGTCACCAATCACTCGATTCAGAAATAATGTCAAGACTGTATAATATATTAATGCGGCCCTATAGATACGGCCGTTTGGTATTTTAGAACTTGCGGGGTACAAATTACGTTTTGGTATCTGCAATGCGTGTATATTTTTTTCTGATAAAATTATGTTTCGGTTTAGTAAAAACAACTTTTTGTACCGTCCAATAAAAATATAATTTATAAAAATAAACCCAATATCAAAATAGATTATTAAATAGATAGGTATCCGAATAGATTTATCGTTACATATTTACATTTATATTGCATATTTACATAATTACAATAAAACATTTTGTATTAGGCACGACAAAAACTAAAAAGTTTTAAAAATACTTAATTATTATGTACAACGCACACTATATAGTTATAATTCGTATTTTATGCTTGTATAATAAAACTAATAATATAAACAATTCAATATTTTAACAATTGCTCATGATTATAAATACACTGCGTGTTGAAATTGTTAATTTAATTGGATTTTTAAGTTTCTAAATTATAAGAAAAAATAGAAAAAGCTTAGTTTTAATAGATAAACAAGAACACTAATAAACTCTGCGTATGATTTAGTTATATAATTTCAACAGATATAAAATGTATTAATAAATACGCCTACATAAATATCTTATGAGAATATAAAGATGTTTTATAAACGATTTAACAGCTATATTCTTAGTAAAATTTAAATACCTATACTAATATACTGGTCCCTGGTAAATATGGTAGATATTTGGAAACACTGAATGTATCATTCGATTTATTACCTAACCTATCCTGCTATCAGTATTATCTTAAGTAATTGTTTATTAAATTTAATAGATTAAAATATATATTTACTGACATTTCACAATGATTTGTAAGATTTGTGTTCGATTCATCTTGTGCAGAATAGTTTAACAATACGTATTTGGTTTTATACTCTAACAAAAAATAAATTGAAACACATTTGAAAAACTCATTCATAGACCAAAACATCTAAAAAAAAAAAGTTTTGTTTGGAAATTATTGAAGTAGAAAAACCGTTTTTATACCCTAAACATGCTCTGACTATATACCCATAAGAACGTAATTGTTCTGTCACGTCGATTTCCCGAAAAATGCTTTATAAGTTTTCTGAAATAATAAAAACAAAAATAAAGATTATGGAAAAAGTTTTGATAAACATGTCAATAATAATAATAATTATTGTAATATTGTTTTTTGTTTGTTCTTAAAAACACTGAATAATAATAATAATTCTGATAAAAATAACGATTCACTCTATATATACGTAAAAACTAAAGCAACGTATATAATATGTATAAATATATATAAATTATGCTGACAACAGTTTTAAATTAAACGCACAATACGCACATAAATATTTTTTATTTAAATTTTTCAAGTACTATAAAACTTTTTCTGTTGCGACTTACGAATTGAAAGAAATTTATAGATTAAAAAAAAATAATATTATTTAGTTTGAAATCGGTACGTATGATTTTGTTATGGTTATCGTACAGATATCGAATTAACGCGATTGTCTGAAACGATGAAGTGTTGTGGTTTCCGTATTATTTCAACAATACGGTCTGAGACGAGAGTAAAAACCGTGTCGAAGACTACTGCTATGAAGTATTATAATATCTAATGGTGAACACGTGTTTAATTAAATAGGTTAGCATACATATAATATATAATATGTGTTACGTTGTAGATAATATTATATTATTATAATGTAATACCTATTTCGAATGTAGAAAATATTTTGCGCCGTGTCGCCGTGTACACTTTTATAAATCGATATGATTGTAAATTATATGTTATTTAATTGTTAGGTATTAATTTTTTTCCGAAGGCCAATCGGCGTTCGATGTACAATATATAATATAGTATAACAAGCAAACGCTTATAATATGATATAAATACAGTATAAGACGGCTTACGGGTTAAACATGCTTTGCCGATTTTTGAACGTACTTTTCAATAAATGCATATTATTATATTATATTATTTCATACTTTTTTAACGGTAAGTTACCGTTGGTAACGACTAAACGGTTTCCGTACTGGGATAAAAAAAAAAAAAAAAAGGCTCGTAAGCTCGTCGGGATACGAATGTAATATATAGGAACTTAATTAGAGAAATAGATATTATAATACCGCCACCGCCGCAGTTACGTTTGAGGTTGGCGATAAGCTCTTTATCTGGAGACCGAGGACCTTGTGCAGTGAATGATTTATACTGCTTACAATAATAATATTATAAGCAATGTTATATATGTGTTACGCGTATGTGTGCTACACACTTATTCATTACTTTACACACAGTGCTGACAGATAAAATTCCTCCGTAATAACACTTCAAAATAATTATTACAATAATTAATGACATAAAATAACCGGTGGGTATATTATTATGTTCGTTGCGAATATTTTAATACAATCCAAAGCCCAATAACTTAAAAATATACGAAAACGCGTTGTTTACTACTGTGTTTACACAAATCCACGATATTTTGGCTAAAACGCTACGGTTACTAAAATGCTAATAATAAATTATTAGCAAGTCAATAAATTAAATAGTTTCGTTTTTTTTCGACGTTAAAACTTTCAAAAATATTCGAAATATTTTAGTTTTTTGAGAATTTAAGAAATATGATGTTAAAAGAAAACAAATCTCGATTGGTTATTGAGAATTATTTTCAAAATTATTGTTTTTTTTTTTAATGAGTTATTTTAACAAGATAAACTTTCCAAAAAAATATTTATAAAGTATATTATGTGCATTGTACAACAATAATGTGCATAAAATATACATGGGATCCTTGTACATCTAAAAGTTGTTATTAATGATAAATTTGTTACAAATTTATACTTAAGTATTTATTAATTTTATAGATAATAATTATAGCATCAGTAATGTTTATTACACACACGCATTCCTACTTCAGAAACACTGCAATTTTTAAAAAAAATGTTGGTAAAAATTTAAAATGTAATTAAAATATACCATTATTACTTTTATAATTTTGACAATTTTTGTTTGCACATGATATCAAAAACTATACATTTAAATACTTGTTTTCACTCTAACTTGACAACTTCTTTACGCATATCAAACTGGAGGTTTTATTAAAATATCATTTAAATTTCATCGTTCATCAAACAAATTATTAAAAATAATTGTATAATATTAATTATTACTTATAATATTTTATTTTGGTATAATATTAAAATAGTCAGTGTTTGATTTTTTTATAAATATATTAATTATTAGTCAAAACCTATTTACCTATCAAACCCTCGACCTTAGTACGTAGGTATTATTACGTATATGTATATATCGAATTAGTATGGCTTTTAAGAGAACTTCATTAATGCGAAGCTGTAGTAAGTGAATACGTCAGTCTCATAATTTCTACAATATGTATGGGTAATAACCCCTCTCACTGTAATACGTTTCCATAGTACTTCAATATTTTGTTTTCTAAAAACTTTAAACCTGTTTCTAGCCCAAAAAAAAAGTATTTAATAAAAGAAAAAATCTATAGAAAATACAACATATATTTTTCTGAGAACGAATTCGATTGGCTACAACGACAGATAGATCCGTCAAAAAAGTTCAATTTGGCGAATTTAAGTTCTTTCTGTCATTGATCGAGCTTTTCCATTCAATGACACGCTGTTATTAAAAATAAACCACGAATGATAGGAAAAATGAAGCGAGACATGTTATGTATAAAACTATAGAATAATACTTTCGGAAAGAATAATGATATATAATATACAATATACACTCACTATGTCTTATATCATTTAAAGCCATTTTAAAATATTAGTCATTCCAAAAAATGTATATAAAATGAAAACGAAATACAAACATTTTCGTATGTAATATATGATGGTTACCAGAGCAATTAAGATTACGATGGGTATACATAAAAATACACACACACACACATACACACACACTGTGTACATAATAATGATATATTATCATTCGAGGACGTATATGTATCTATATAAAATAATGTATGCCGTACATTATAATATATATTATTTATCATATCTGTCTGTGTGTAATATTATTTTGTATGCACGTTGCCACGTTGTTCTTACCCCGCAGTCGGCGCGACCTTTATCGTTTAACATTAATACAAACACGCGCAAGTTAGATAATATTTTTTAACGAACTAGCACCATCACAACCGCACGGGATGGTTGCCGCGCGCGGCGATGGGTCAACCTCTAAGGGTTATCGCGACCGGCCGTGAACGCGTTCGTTCAGAGCGGGAACGTCCGTTTCCTCCAGTATAATAATATTATAGCGCGGCGGTTTCCCTCCAGACCGGTCAAAATTGTATTTAATGCGAAATGTCGGAGAGGAAAAGACAAAAAAAAAAAAAAAAAATAATGAAACGACGAGCGCCATAAATTATATCAATTCGCTTAACAATGTATTATAATGTATGTCGTGCGACGTGTATAATTAATGTTGCTGATTTCCGCCCGATCGCTATATTATAATATAATATTTATACACCGAGACACCGCGACGCTCCCATAGAAATATTATTATGTCTCTCGCGCTGTCATATTATCGTATATACCTACGACGACTTCTTCGGCGCGTCACATCGTATTGCAACATAATAATTATGATTATTATTATTCCCCCGTAGTGAAGGAATGCGCTCAGCGTTGGTCTAAATAAATACGAATGTTTTTTTTTCCCCCGCTAATTTGAGCGCGTGTAACGACAAAACGTACAATATTACAATATGTACCTACTACTGCGGCAGATAAAATGTGTGTACGCACAGCACTCGCACACGAGACACGTTGTATATTTTCTGTAATTATTATTAATTTTTCGTCTGCGGCGAATAGCAAAACACAAAAATTACGACGATCTCACGCGTGTAAAGTATGTAATTTATACAGCGGTCAATATTATAAGACCGCGATGATATATGTGATGGTTTTGCACCGTTAAATGCGCATCGTCGCTGTTCCCGTCGATTAATATCGTATAATATAATAGGACAATAAATTAAAAATCGAATTCTAAAATTTTATTAGCTACCGTTCGACAATGACTGCAAACCTCTTTTTTAATTAAACGTCTATATATAATATTATATTTTAATTATGTTATAATGTTATGTCGCACACCGTCGTCGCAATAAAACGGCAAGCCATCCATAGTGCAGTCCGCATAGGTTGACAGTCGTATTATTGTTTTCTCGGTGAAAATATTTTCATACGAAATTATTTTTATGATATGTATTCTGTCGTGAAATTAACACCATACAAATTATTGAAATTATTAACATGTATATATTAAATTCAAATATTGGTAAATGTGGTTCCACGTGATTCTTAATAATAATATATTTTATCATTTTCTACTGTAATAAGTCTTATGTCTTATGTGTATTTGCGAGGTACTCTGCATAGTGAACACTACATTTCTAAATATATGATGATTATAATATTGATAAGTTTTTTTGGGAAAATACATTTTGTTACAAATGATATATTGATATATTTATCACTATAAAATTATATTATAATATATGCGTTGTCTATAATATATTTGTTTTACTATTTGGACACGAGATAAAATTTACAACCTAACAAAATAAATCAGTCAGAATAATTTAGCAAATACTTCCATTCTGTTTGAATTTCTTCTATTATTCGTAACAATAATTATTTCTTTTCCAATTCAAAACCTAACACAATAAGCTCACCAAACACACATTGTGTTTCTCGTTGGTCATTACGGTCCGTACATAATATATATCACAATGATAAATGGACGGTGCGATGATAATTCCGGAAAGAAATGGTTCAGGGATAGCATTTCTCGAACAACCGAACCGATAACAATTGTTATTATTTATATTATTTATATATATATTATTTGAACCCCCGCGTGCGGTCGAGAAAAACGCATCGTGAAATCGAATAAAATTAATGATGTCCACATTACCATTTTCCCGCTATTCACGGAAATTACGATCGGCCGAAAAAAAAAATCATCAGTGTTACTCACACAAAGAACATAATATAATACTATCGTAGTATTATTTTGTTAAAAACAGTATAGTCGTACAATACCAATACATTCACGTGTGTACCGTTATGTGTATAATATTATAATATATTATTGTAATAACGTTCTTCACCTTTGGCAACACTACACAATAGGGTAAAATACATAGAATAATATGTAAGTGCGTTATTTTACGAATGTTAAAACGAGTGAATAATGTAACTCTCAATCGATGCGGAACACACATGCACTACGGTAGAATATGTTTAAGGTATATATCAACGATACTTACGAGCGTATATATATCATGCACTGACGTCTCATAAAAGACAACACTAATATAATGAGTTATGAATCCATCGAGTGCCTTTGAAATGCAAAACTAAAAATTCAAAATGGCACTTTCACATTGTGTACGGTAAATATACATCTACTGTAGTTACACAGCTTTTATCGTTGTACGACTAACACGCACAAAATAATACGCATAATACGGTGCTGCACGTGAAATATAATGGTTAATAAATAGTTCTAGCGCGCTGTTATCGTTAATATTATACCTATGGATAGGTAATATCCATCACGGGAAAGTTAGTGAAAATGTCTAACACCCTATAACCGTTTAACATTGGAATATGAAAAAACCAACTACCTAGTTAATATAGTTATAATATATTCAAGTTACCAAACGTCCAAACAAGATTATGAAGCATAGTCACTAAACCCTATAAAGTTGGTCAATTTATATAACTAATTTATTAAATATTTATATTTAAAAAAGAATATTATTAGATTTTAATAATTGTGTTTTTCAATATTGTTGAAATATTCTGCAGTAGGTACTTTAAGAATAGAGTTCGTTAAAAATGTAAACAAGACTTTTTAAATTTTTAAAAATAACACAAGTTAAGTCACCCAATACTTACATTAAAAATAAAACTAGTCGAGCTGCCTATAGTTAGTATAAAGTATTAACAAAGTAACTGGTTAGGTTAGGAGTTGCCGACAAAAATAACTCTAACTTCTAACTAGTTTGTGAGATGCGATCATGCCCGGGCCTTTATATTATACGTTTCGTTCACGTTAATTCGAATGGCGTATAAGTGGTTTTGTAAGGCACGATCGTTTCTTAAATCCACAAGAATTAATAAAAATCGTGTATCGAAAAATCATTTTATTTTTTACCCGAAACTCGAATACACTACGTTACAATCAAACACATCCGACGACTTATTTTGATAGTATTATGTCCGTGACGTTTTATTCGATTTATTATAAATCGTTTGAACGGCGCTCGTCATCGGTGGTGTTATAACATATAGACCACCGTGGACGTTATTGGATTTATAGATTAGGTACCATTAACTAATAACTTGTATGCGTAGCACGAGATAATGGCTGGCTGATAAGAACCATTCACGGTATCACTTTTCTCGGAACTCGTCGGACAAACCGGGTCAAACGGTCTGGCTCGACGAAAAACCAAAGACACGTTGTGTGCAGATTTTTACTGGACGCAGCATTTGGTCCGTCATAATAATAATAATCGGACCGATAGCCGACGACGAGCACAAAGACCCGGATGAATAAAAACGAAATGTATTGCTTATCGAAAATAATCCAAGTACGGACCACCGCGTAGAGGACGATAACGTTCTCGACTAATCTAATGGCATTCCATTTCCACACGTGTCGACCGTGTCGTTAATTATTATTTTTCCGCCATCCCCGTATAACGGCCGCGCTGTTATTAAACTAATTATTATTATCGTAGGTACCCGGTGGAAGTCGGGACGACACGGTAAGGAACGTTATTATTAAAGGTATTTTATTATTATTATTATTATTATTATGATATACCCGAAAAATATTTTTGTCGGCCGACGGTTATAATAAGCTTTTCGTTTTTTATTTTTTTAAAACCTTCTAATTTTATACTATCTCAATGGTCTTATTAATTTTTTTCGCGAAAGTTTTTTTTTTTTTGATTATTTTATGTAAGTATAGTTGTTTTCGAGGAAAACCCAACCGTAGGGACTGACACTCCTTTGGCTGTGCTTTGCATATTTTATATGGCATTTCCCTTATCAAACTCGGAAAACTTTGGCTTTCTAGTAGATTAATTTTTTACGGTTAATTACGATTGTAAAAAATTTCATTGCCTGCGAATCGCATTTGTGCGCACAACAAAAATGTAAAACAGCTAATTCGAAGATAAATATGCAGCTTCCCTACAATGCGACAGGGAAAACGGCGAATGATAAAAAGTACACATTTATGTTATGAACAGTTAAGTGGAGCGCATAACATTAATAAATTAGCTTATGAAATAAAATGTTGTACCTATGTTATGTATACAGAAAGTAAAAGTATATAAATACAAATGAGTACAAAGTGATAAAGGGTGATAATTTTTCGTTTAGATAAGATGTTGAATTGACCTATTATTTTTAGAATACAAATAATTTTCTTAAATAACACGTAAGTCGTAAAGCATTTTAAAAACTTACTCTATTATATTTATTAACCAGTAAAATATTTCACCTCTAAATTATATATTTAATGAAAAAAAAGTATTTTTATCAGAAATAAATTTTCTCGTCATCTTATAAGAGTTTGAAATTAACACGTATGTGTTATTAAAAAATAAAAATGTTACTTTTTTTCAACATCATTAAATAATAATAATTGTTTATTTTTATAAAAACGTGTTTTGTTAGTATATTTTTCATTTAGTTTTTTACTATAAAAATTTATCAGTCATTCAATGTTTGTGAAATCCTTCTTAATGAGGCAATAAGGTACCTTTAGGTTATAACTTAAACGATTAAAATATCAGTTATATGATATGTTGTGATTTCCGTGCAACTATAGTATAATAATCTCCCGTGTAAGGCAGTTTTTAATGTACCTAACTATAATAATGACGTATATCCGGATGGGAGAAACATTGCATATATATATAATATATAATAGATGATGTATAATACACACTTATAATATTATAATTTTTATGGTTTGAAACTGGAGTTCTATGCAACATACAACATATTCATTAAATATTTACCGATAGTATAACAGTTGAACCGTATAGTTGGCGAATAGTTGTTCAAAACCGTTTTTTTTAAAGGAAATGTGTACAATAATTTAGCTGTGTTATAATATACATTAAAATATATTCATAATAATATCAATATGTATTAATATTTAAATAGTTATTATAACATTTATCAAGTGTATATAATATAGGTACGTTATAATATCTTAAGACTACGTATTTTTATTCGTCAACTTACGACACTAAAACTTAATATTACTTGTATATTGTTTTAAACATTTTGATTCTAAATAGTAGCCTTTGGTTCAGTATTTCAGATTTCTGTATCTCGCCAACAAATTATAGTATGTACATAAAGTGTATTTATAATCAATTAATATACTTATTAGTTATCATAATAATATAATATGTTATTTACAACTGAACAATTATTGATTTTTGAATTAGTCTGTCGAAATATGGAATACTTGTCGGCTGTATTTCATAATATATTGAATTGATACAGAGAAATTTATGTGTTAAGATTTATAGTATCTATTTTTCAATGAAAACAAAATTAATTCTAAATAATCTTGATAACCAATAAATAATATTAACAATGAATAATATCAACTAATTGAATTCTTTTTTACACAATATTTAAAAATTAGATTATTAGTGGATTTATAGTTATTGAAATAAAAAACAAAAAACCGAATACGAATAAGAAAAGATAATCACTTGCAAATAAAAATTTGTACCATTTTTACTAATCACGAGGGATGTAACGGAAATGATTCAATAGAATATTCTACCGCAATTGTGTAGCATACACGAGCCACCGTACAATTTATAAAATAATTATGATCAAACCGAATTTGAAAAATATGAATTCTGTCAGAAGAATCTATACGCTCGGACAGTTTTTTCATATAATTCATTGATACACGACCATTATTGTAATGCAGATAATAGAATCGAGTTATTATATTCTTAATCAGTATAACGCAATGGATAGTAAAAATATTTGACTTATGCACTGTGACTGAACTGATCTAGCCAGATAATTGTACCTATGTGTAGTGTAAATCACACGAAAGATTTCGTGTTTGGTTAAAATAATATAAACTAAATAGATGATAATTACCTAATTTGGTATAATATTTTATGTGCATTCAATGAAAGTGGTTTCGAGTATAATAATGTGTTTAAATCTTTGAGCCTTTGTGCCTTATACGAGAAATGTTGAAATCGTCAATATTGAATTATTGTTGTTGGAATAAAATAAATAAATTATATATTTTTGTAGAAAAAGGTGTCATCAATAAACTTGAATTTCAATCGAACCTTTCGTCCTTTGTCAAACAATACGCATACATGCACGAGGCTACCATAAATTCAAGCACGCAATAAATTAATTAACTAAACTCGATGAAAAACGCATTGTATTGTAAAGCGTAAATTTTCTCTTTGCTGAATCGCTCCTCCTCCTCCATATAGACACACGGGATTAACGCAGTGTGCGCGTATTTGTAATAATATAATAAATACACAATACATCAAAAACATCGTAAAATGCACACGCAACGCGTTACATTTTTTTTTCCCAACTATTGTTTGATTATTTTTTTTTTTTCGATAGGTTGCCTCAATTTTTAACGATCGTTTCGTATGAATGGAACACCACGCGACGCGGTGCCAGCGCCGGAAAACGGGGTGTCTCTATTTCTGAAAATAATATGCTAATGATAGGTGGTTTGGTATAAAAATGTATTGATTTCAATATATAGTATTGGGCCCAATGTGCGTGAGAGTTCTGCAAACGTATTATCTAAACATGAACGTTTTGTAATGAGTTTATAAGTATATGGTGCACAGGGTGATCCATTTATACACAACCGCGTCGGCCACGGTAGTTTTCTCGGCTTCGATTCTCGTACGTTTGAAAGTAGGTTAATTTATTTTATACAGTTTGAAGTATTCATAACGCCGCGTAGAGCTTCTGAGCTTTTAAAAAGTTTTGGTGCACGAATATCGAATAAATCGTTTCCTTCGTTAATACAATCATCTAAAGTTTAGATGAGAACAATTCAACAATAGCAAGGAGTTTCCTGCAAAAGTCGTTATCCACTACTCCGTTTGTCATCACTTCAAGTGCTTATTTTTAATAGCGAAAAGAAAAAAAAATATTTAGGTATTCAATATTGTTTATGCAACAAAATTGTTATAAAAGTAGTATGCTGTTGCTGATTGTGAAATAAAAATATATTAAAAACCGTACCTACCGTTTTAAAAAATAATAAAATTAATACGAACAGTATAAAACTTTTTTTTATTTCGAGATCACAACAATTTGGAAAATAAGTGTAACCAATTAAATGTATCACCCCGTATAATATTATTACGAGTAACTGCGGTGTAGTTCGGTTGTAGTAACGCAAGACGGTTTACAAGTATCGCGTGCCGACATCGATACACATATATATATATATAATATATTAATAATATATACATAAGAAATAAAAAAGTACCCCGCCACTAGTTCAGTGGCCTCGCGTGGATGGCACCACGTAAATTCGACGACCATGACTGTATAATAACATTATAGAAGACGACGACGACGACAATAAAGAGACAAAAAAATAATTTTTATTTTTTTAATAACGCGAGCAAATGGGGTGTGTGGCGCTGGTTCCGCTAGTCGATCGCACTCTGTTTGGTTGGCTTCCCAGAGACTATATATATAAAACATTATTAAAAAGACAAATAATATTGTAATCCTCCACAGTGGCGTTTTCATTTAATAAAAAAATAATGAAATAATTTTCAAATTAAAAGTAAACCGAACAGATGACGTTACACTTATACAATATTGCATTGATATTAATTCGTTATTAATAAAATATATAGTTATTTATATATGCAATATAATATTATTATATCATTTATACCATATGGCACTAAACCGTTCTTTAAATTATGCGACTTTTCAGATCATAGTCTGTTCATAATAATGGTTACCAGGTATATACTATATAACGTTAAAAAATAATTGTATGAACAAAAAATTAATTACATGAAACCTTTTCCAAGGGTTGTTATTGTGAGCATGTATGTATATGAAAATAATCACTGTATACTCTATAGGGAATCGATTATTACTCTGTATGTCTTAGAAGTATACCTGAAAGAAAATACAAAGTTCATTATTAAAAAAATCAACCGACGTTTGACACGGACGTGATGGTAAAATGTGTAGAGCTATATACACACGACGGCGCGCAAAGGTGTGTACACCGATGAAATGTTCGTCGAAAATAATTCAATTTCCGTTCATTACGCGCGTACCTATATATTGACGACTCGAAGTAAGTTTTCCCCGGCCTAGTTTTTAACGTTTCACGGTCGAAAGCAAGGTCGTAAAAAATAAAAATGATTTGACGTCATTGCATATTGCGATTCGCGGTGTATGCCTTATTGACACTCGTCGTGACGGGTTAGCTCGCGACCCATCACGCATGGTCGAAACGCGACGAATATAATCAATATGATTTCCATCGTAAAACGTAAAGAAAACCAATCGGCCTGCTAAAACGCAACGATTTACAGTCGAAATAATACGTCATTCCATCGCTAATTAAAATTAAAAAAGACGGGCGGCGGTCGCATAAGCGCAATTTGAGTGGTGCTTGGGGGACTAACCCCCCTAAAAGTTAATTATACCCCCCCCCCCAAATGTTTCTTATAAATCCCCTTACACTTTTATATATCTCAGGGAGTATACACCCAGTACATTACATGCAAATTATAATATCCCTCCAAATTTAAAACTCAAATTGCGCCTATGCGGCGGTATACGGCATGGGTGATAATATTGATAATATTATATAATATATAATTTACAATATATATGTTATTAATTATGAACGCGTTATTTTGCAGTTTAAAACGCACATTCTTTCACTTTCTTCTTCGGATTGGCATTCCGCGACGTGCGCACTTGATTTTTTAAAAAGTAAATACAACACGAAAAAAAACGTGAACAAATATAACCAAACACTGTTATAATTATTATTATTGCTACCGGTAGTCGACAAAACATGCAGAACGACGTCGTAGGTATTTGTAGTATTTTTTTTCTTCCGTTCCTACGGTTGCAGAACCGTTTAATAATGTCCCATAAATTTTATTTATTCATTTTTTTTCTGTATCAGTCTATTCAGTCTACATATTTAATAGTGCCATTAACAAACGATTGCGCTCGACTTATTTTAGACGACACATTAACGGACAGTTAATTTAATATTATAATGTCTATTATATCATATATGTAGTATGTCTTTTTAACACATATCAAATTATATCGGTTTCAATAGATGGCTGTCCAAGTCAGGGTCACACCATACGCGATACACGATACTATAAGTCTACAGAGGTGAACTTATCTTTAGGAAAACAATATTTTTTCGTTCAATAAGATATAGTGATGGGCATATCTCTATTATATTATGCTCGTACTTTTTATTTTAGTAATTTTTCAGTAACCATATACTTTTTGCGTTTATAATATGTGAACTATTTTTGGCGGTCTTATTTTTTTTAAATTTCTTTCTTTTTTTAGTTTATAATTTATTTTACGTTTCAGTTGTCATATTATAATATATTATGTGAAACTGATAGAACGCAAGTGCGTTTACAGCATTTATATAATATTACATAAGTGAACATGGCGTCCGTCGTGACAGTTAAAAAGCAACGTTCCTCTTCCACTTTACCACCGTCAATGCGTTGTTCTGCAACACGTTAAACTATATATTATATGGCATATAATATATCTCGCGAGTCGAGACATGGATAACAACGTGATACATTTTTGGCGAAGAAAAAAGAAAATCACCGCGAAAATATGTCACCGTGTGAATTGTTGAAATGCATCACACAGTCGGAAAGTGCAAACGGCGTTGTATGTTTTTATTTCAAATAACCGAGTCTATTATTTTATTTCACACTCTTATTTGTGCGCGAATGCATTCACGACGGTTATAGTCGGTAATCCTCCTCGAAGACAAAACCCCACGGCATTAACGAAACTGCAGGAAACGACCACATATATACGCTAAGACACTTAGATTTTATGAAATTCGAGATGTGCGTATAGGTATAAGTAGTCGAGGTGTAAAATGAAGAAACTAGCGTGTAAGTCCTACGTGAGACAAATACTCCAACACGAATTCAAGTCCTATACATTTATAAAATATGTTGTATTATTTACAGCCGAGCAAAAAGTATCACCCCCAAACGTTTGGTGCACGATCTTCGTTATGTTGACTAAACGTCTGTGCGTGAAACTTCACGCTTCAATAATTTGTTTATTCCAGATGAATGTGTTTATAAACATTTTGAGAAAGTTCCCTGCGAATTTATTAATCTGCGAAATGTGTATTATATTTCTACGTCAAAACGTCTTATTAATCTTTATAATTGCAGTTTAATTATTATAAAATATTCGAATTTTAATCCGATGTTTTATCTAGATATATAAGTGCTATTATAACAGAGCCTTTCAGAAAAATGTCTGACGGTTTTACATTTTTTTTTTCGTACAATAGGCTGTGCGAGATATTATTAGTTATTACATTTTAAATTGTAATTTGTATGGTATTTTTTTACTATTGTAAACGACTAAACATAATTTTAAACTATTATCATTATTATCGATAATAATAATAAATACACTAAAGACATTATAACAGTATAATACCTAGGTACCTATACGAATTTTAGCTTAAATATAAGAAACAGTTTAACAGTTTAAAAATGCATTTTAATTTATATCACACCTAATTATAATAATCAGTACATGAATATGAATTTACTTGTGAATAATGAATATTGTGTACTTAGAATTCCTAACTATCTAATTTGGTATTTATGTAATTTTTAAATTTCACATTCGATGTTAACACACCCCTTTAGGTCGATAAAATCATTCATAATATCAACCGCCATGATGTATAGGGACAAAAACAAATACGCATTATTGATAAATTATTCATTAACTGTCTGGTTCGAAATAACAGTCCCAGCTTAAAATGTATAAATAAATCATAAAAGTACATAATTCGATATTCTGTCGGTTTTATTTTAATTTTTTTATGCAAATAGCTTTAAAACGAAACGAACGATGACTGTCTCCGGTTGTAAAACTAAAAACATTCTATTCACCGTCCAATTATTATGTACGCTCGTCAGTTTTGCTCAGCCGTGTCTTATTTTTTCAAATTAATTAACGCTTTTAGTTTTTTTTTTAATGTATTATATACATCATTCGACGTTAAAATTTTAACACGAGAGCAATTAACACATTTACAACTTAATCAAAATGGTGTAGGTACTTATAATAATTACCTAATAAAAATATATTTCATGCTTTTAGCAAACATATTAAATAGTTAAAACAATCAGGCGCTGATCCAGAACCCATAGCTCAACTATAGAGAGGGAGTAACGGTTACCGTAATAATTTATTTTTCAATAAGCTTAAACGTCAAATAAAATATTTAAACAACTATGATTATTATCTAATAAAAAAAATAAACTGTATTTTAATAATCGTGATTTAGTGTCTAATATATATGGTGGCATAATAACAATAATTGACATGGAAAATATTATTTTATTTAATTTTAAATATATATAAGATACTGGTGGGAACTCTTTCTCGTGTAACTATAATGTTATTGTTTTTAATTTTTAATTTTTGTAATTTATTTAAATTGTCAAATTTACTTAATTCTTACCGTGAATAAATACCATGACTAAAGATTATAAATATTCCTGTATTTGTAATGGAAAAAAAATACTATGTTTTAAATTAAATACACATCATTCATTTTGAATAATATATATTTCGAGTATGTTTACGTTATAAGGAGTGGTTGCACCTGCTTTCTAGTAAGTTATAATAATAGATAGGTGTATATAATAAGATAAAAGACAAACAATAATAATTTAATTTGTATGGCTCAATAATAATGTAATTTCGAAGATTCAATAGGTGTAATGTAGGCTTATTAATAGCATATAACAAATTAAATATTATAGATTAAATAAATTATTTTTGAAATAAATTGTGTCATTATTATAATAAGATAAGATGTAGCATTTTTAATAATTTAGTCTACCTATTTTTTTTCAATATTTTTCTTTCGCCAGCACGTACACGACTATCAAGAACTTTTATCGGCATTCGGCTGCTTGCTTATACGTATTGTAAGATAATAAATAAAATAAAAATATAAGAGTAGGTATACGTACGGCTTTGCAGGATTTATCATTTATCATCTCGAGGTAATAATCCTCAATAAGAAAAACACGAAAAGCGCTTTGCAACTGTATCTCGTTCAGTGTTTTTCATTTAATGCAATTACGTGTGATTTCTAGAAGACTTAATAATGTGCACATTGTTAAGGGTAAGGGCGTAAGCCTTCTACAGTGTATGTATCCCCGGAAATATTCACGTAGGGTTTCGCAAACCCCTAAACCCTCCGCCTGGTGACATTGACAAGTTGCGCCACTTCCTGTGACCACTTGAACTAAAAGGGGACAGCAAAAAAACAAGTTCTTACACAACATTATATATCGTACCAGTAGAAGAAAAATAAATAAAACTACTGTTTTTTCCCCTTTATTATGTCCGGAGACGCCAAAATAAAATACCTAAAGATTTGCATCATAAAGGTAGAAATATAAAATACAAATTTACGTGGTCCCGAGTGCGAGTAGAGCCGATTCGTTGTGTTAATGATTTAGTGGGCCCATAAAAATTACACCGACTCTTTTTCCGACCACGGGAATCGCCCTGGAAAACAGTTCCATTGTTGTACGCAATGTATATATATTATATGAGTTGTAAAACGATTTCCACGACGTCGATATTTTTATAATTACATGCGTTTTCTCATTTATATTTGTTTGCGATGTTGTAATGAGTATACTCGAGTTTTGTGTTTATATTAGGTGGGTATACATGCAAAAAAAATGATATTCTATCACGTACGAAAAACTGTTTTAATTTCGCCTTAAACGTTACGGACAAAATAAAATAGAAGAAAAAATATACGTTCTTTTTTATATACGACCGTTTATACGCATAAACATATAGCATATCTCAACTTGAAATAAACAAACAACGAATGGCTAATATCATACTTTTTTTAATAATATATATTATTATCATGATAACTATCTATCGATTGACAAATACGAAATATATATGTTAAAAGTAATTTGTGTTTGATTTGGCTTCGTATTTGATGTATTTTATGGTTGAATAAAATATTAAACAAAATACGTTACGCACTGTTGTCATATAATATACGTATCGTAATAAATAACTAACCATAACAATGAATGGATAAAAATATAATATATAAATATAGTAAAAAAAGACGTTTTTCCCTCGTCTGATTTTCAACCTAACCTTTTAATTAAACTTCACTGTTGTCATTTTTTTGTGAAACGATGCGTTTCGCTTTGGTTGTATGTACAAAAAAAAAATGAAATAAAAAATAATAAACGCATGGTAATCACTGTTTTACGACAAGAGAGCACATGTCATGTTAGCTGCCACCCCACCATCAAATCATAATATAGCTGGTCCTGACGTGATTTTTTTTTTATTATTATTTACAAGCCAGTGGAATGTTCGTACACACACCAGTGTTTTACACGTATAACTTCTATGTTATGTGTTTAATGTGTTGTAATATGTACTTAGGATGAATATTACGACACGACTACTATAGGTATACCCTCGTCGGCGATAGATACGTGCCTTTCTAATATCTAATAAGACATTATCAGATAGAGTATATTATAGTACTTAAAACGATGATAAGGCACACTAGAATACAAGATTACACTATGCGGGTGGTGACCCGAAAACGGTCGTAAATTGTCGCTAGGGTAGCGAAGTAGTATTGGTTCGAGGCCAGATTATCCGGGCGAGGTATTATTATTACCACCACTACCACCACTGCCAACACCGCCACGGTAACCATGGTTACTTATCGTAGCCCAAAAGTCTCCGACAGCATCTCTCTACGATTCTATCTCTCGACCATACATCCTTTCCACCACTGCCGGGCTTTCGTATCAACCCACCATCCCCCTGTATCCTTTTCCCATATCATTACATGGGTCCAACAAAACACTCGGAAAACCACTCGCTGCCCACGTGGTGATTTACGTCCTCTTTCGAATTTACAGTCGGAATCGGGGAGTATTTAATACAATATATTATATACATGTATATATACACGCATTTTAGAATTTAAGTGTTCGTGAAGGTCCATGCCTCGAGGCAGTAAACCCGCTTATGGTATAATATTATAGGCTTTATGGCATGGCGCATGTGCATGCATGCATCGTAATTTAGAAAAAAAACTATTAAGTGCACTCGTACCGCAACAGACGTTTAACAAATTAAACTAATTTAAATAAAAATATTTAGAAAATAATTTAAATACTTATAGAAATTGGTTATGATAGCTTTTTAGATTAAGTTATCTCATGTAGTTATGCCCATAATTTATAGTTTATCTATAAATAGTGTAACCTGCAAGGTAAGTTTTTTCTAGTCCATACATAATATGAGTATTAAATATTTTTTCAATATATTTTATATACATAAGCAAACATGTATTTAAAATCTTAAAAATATGCAAATTTTGATACTTGCAATATTGTAATGTGTTGTATATGTGCTATATAGTAATGAATTGTTTTATTATGTTTATTGTAATTTGTTCTTGCACACTTCGTTCTTACATCATATTATGCACATCGAATACACTCCCCGTGGCTCCTACACTTAGTGAATGTATAGCAATTAATTTCAACGAAAATTATTACACCTACACATGTATACTAATGCCATATAAGTTTTTATGTGTAAATAACTATTTATTTTTTGGCACATCTTAAGAAAATATTAAGTTTTTTGTTATACTAAAAAAATTTGAAGTTTTTTTTGTAAATATGTGATTTTCTAAATTTAATTATGCTTAACATGGAATGAAAAAAAAATTATTTTTGGAAAGAAAAAATTAAATAATCACAATATTATCTTATAATTATTATAACTATATAAACTAAAAGTAGAATATATTGAAACGTGAATCAAAAAATAATTATTTATGTCACTTTTAATAATATTTACTGAATAAATAAAAATGCAATAAAATAAACTTGCAAATATAATTACCGGAGTATAGAAAGAAAAATAAATTAAATAATTTATGTTTTATCTGTTTTTAAGTTTAATTTCCATTGAATTTCATACTAGCTAAGAAAGACGAATAAAATAAAAATAATAATGTACATAATTCGTTTAATGTAGTAATCTTTACTATAGAGCTGAATTAACTTGATTTTCAAAATTTAAAGTTCCATTTTTTTTCCATATCTAAAGATCTTAATACAGAGTAATTAAAGAGTTTTTAGGGATAAAAATAACTAAAAATAATATTTATATACTTTATCATTACATCCTATAGGTACAACTACACAACTAAATCTCGCTTATTTTGTTAATTGCTTTATATTATATATATATATATATATATATAACACAAATGAGAAGACATTTATAAAGATTACTCGATTATTAATAATAAAATTTAAGACCCTGTCAAAGATTTATAACTTAACAATATAATATTAGGAATAAATAACAAATGATTAATAATAATCCAATGAAATAGTCAAAACAGTAAAGTAGAATACATTACAACAATAAAACGTTACACGTTGCAGAAAATCTATTTAAATTGGTCGCGGTATGGAAAGTTATGGTTTTAAATACTATATCATTTTAATGATTATTATGATTTTCATAACTGAATAGAAATCGATTTACCAGAAAAAAATATTTAATTTCAAACACAGCGATTATAACAACTCCATCATGATGATAATGCATAATACCAAATTATTTTAATACCATATTTTTAAATTAAATAAACGTATGACAACATTTCAATGAACGGTATATTATAATCATACAAAATATGTACACGCAAAGCTTATATAATAATGTAATCACAATACATATTCGTAGCTTTTTTTTATAGCTCGGGAAAATATAACAATATTTAATTGGATATTGTTATGGAGATCCACAAAAAAATGGTGTACACATTTTAATTTAGAGCGGTCATATTATTATTATTACGATAGGTGTAAAACGATAATTTGATTAAAACATAAAAAAAAATCAACTCAACTCAATTATAATTTTCATTATTCCAAAGAGGAATAGTTTTCTCCCGATATATGTTTATTTGTGTGTTGCGTTTTATTCGCTCTTGCGATGTAATTCGTAATCACACTCGAGAATTTCCATTATCCCTCCCGAATTCTTCCAGTAGTGCAGGCATATACACCGCCGATACTGCTGTTATTCCTACACCATCGCGGAAGTGCAAGAGTAAAATAGGAACCGAGGTGAATTTATCGGTTACATTATTTAAGTTTTCCAGAGTGCCTTTTTTTTTACATTTGGATCAGATCCAAAGACCCTGGGACGGTGAAAAACAATATAATATTTTAATCAAATCCGGGAGCCAGAACAAAAACAATGCGGAATAAATCCCGTCGGGAATTTACGATTACGGGCGACAATAAAAACCGAGAAAAAAATGCTCCGGGTTAGCGTTCTTGAAATAAACTTATTTTGACGGCAGGGTATAGTGTACGGTTCCCGTAGAGATTCGGTAATTTTATTTGGATTTTTTTTCTACGAGGGCTCGAAATTTGTCTACGCCACCAAAAACCATTACACATAATTTATTTATGTTTAATGTTAACAGTACCACTGTGTCTTGTGGTCTTTATTTTTACGACTAAACTAATCGAGAATTTCAAGGCAATTACTGCCGACGGTGATTTAACTGGTAATCGAAAATTGACGAGAATGCGCGTAGTGATGGTGGAGCGGGGGAAATTTTATGAACCACCTATACTGGGTCGGGCGTCGTTTTCGATAAATCGATTCAATCCAAATTAATAATATAATAATACGTATAATTATAGAATTGCTCGCGTGATACATTTCAAAGTGTTTTTACTTTTTATAGTTCACCCGCACATTGTCACAGCAAAATCGCATAATGAGTATAGCTATTACTTATTATGTCGTAAATAGATAAACTAAAAGCGAAATAATTTCAAATACTAATATACGGCGCGTTTTTATGTTAAAGTTTTAAAAAGGAATCCTAAAAAGCTGTGTTTTGTTTTAATACTATTTTAGAAGCTCACGTCTCAAATTATTATAGCCTTACGAATTATGAATTATGTACTTGTATTTGTGCACCATTTTAGCTTTAACCGTATTTCAAGTATCCCTAGATAACTACATTATTTAAATTAATGATTAATCGATTCGTAAAGCACCACGATGTCTTTAAATTCAACCGTAATAGGTATAAAGTTATTTCTTAAATAATTGAGAACGTTTTATAATCGCATTAGTATCAGTTTTCGTTATTAAATGGTTTTTTTTTATAGCACATCACTGTATACATTGCCGTTGTGTTTAATACTTTTTGAACACTCGAATTCTCTTACTTGTACGTTCTTAATACATGTACTAACTTTATTGTAATTTTGAATGAATGCAAATGGGGGATACCACATTTAAATGAACAAAAACTTTATACGGTGTAAAGCACCGTAAAATAATTCTAATTAATTCATGTACAATAATTTTTCACCAAGGTTAACAATTAAATATTCAGAAATCATATTTTATGGTGATACAATTATGAAATCCTCTCTTCATTGTTTAAAATCAAACAGATAGCACTCCAATTTAAAAAATAACTAAACCATCATCCATTCCTTCGATAGAATCATTTAAATGATTGGCACATACTGCATGGTAATCTATAAGTGATTGAATATAGTATAAACAAAAATTTAATTCAGCTTTTAACTTTTAAAATTGTCTTGGGTTTTTATTAGTATGCATGAAGGGACACGAAACAGATAGGGTGTATTAAGGAATATGACATGTATTATTATATTGTTATATTATGTAATATACTTAAGTATAAAATAATTTTTTAAAAAAGCTCAATAAGTATTGTTTATGCATTCGACGTCTTTTAAATATTATGTATACATAAATATAAATATAATATACGTGTCTATAATATTTGTTTATTAGAACTTATGTCAGTAATTATGTAATGTTATAATGTTAAATTACATTTTTTTCTTATCGAATATAAATAAGAAATAAAATACGTTTATTAATAAAAATATAAAAAAAAATCATATACAAACAGTAGTACAAAGTTTATAAGTTTACCTGTTATTTTTTTAAAACACGAAATAGAAAAAAAATTTATTAATTTTTAATAAACAGTCGAATAGAAAAACTAAGCAAACAACTTGAAACCGTAGATATTTCAAAAGTTATTCACCAGCCAATTAACTTACATTTTAATTCCTTTCAAAAAATGGTTTATCGATGATGTGTATATTATACTCATATATCATATAACATACAAACACTGACGTATAGCAATTACCCAGCTGCCTTGACGGCATTTCAGTCTAAATCCTGCAGATAGTTGCACACGATTTTTGAAATTCTTAATAAAAACAAGTCTCAGTATAGGTAATTTTAATCCTACTATAAAATGTGTTTTCGGTACGATTGGCATTTTGTTGTCGCTGAAAACGAAATAGAATCTCTCCGGAAAAGTCGAGAAGTTAACGTTCTGATTTTCTGAAAAAAAATCTTTTTCATTCGAGTTTTACTAGTTTTCCGATCACCTCAGATGAAAAACGGATAATGCTCTGGTACGAATCTACTGCAAACGATTGCCACGACACAAAAGTAGACGGTTTAAGAGAATAAATTACGAAACCTTCGATGCATAAATAGCAGATTCGGATCGATGCCAAATCGAGCCGTATAGAATATAAAAGCAAGAAATGCTTTGCGAAAATAGATCTGACTGATACATTATACAAAAATATATACCTGTTTAAAAAATATAATTAATATGGTTCAATATGACTATTAATTTATAATAATTTAGACGAGTTAGTTATAATAATTATTTATCAGACGATTCAATATTCGAACACAAAATCAATCCTATCATTCTATAACATGTTCATATTGTTCATAAACATGTTTAATATTAATAAAAATAATAAAAACAATGTTTATTATTGGATTAAATTTTGAGTCAAAAATATTTAATATATCATCATATATTCATATATTATATCATATATCATGAACACACTAGTATTTTACTTGGAAACAATTGACATTATCGATCTAATCGACGAAACCTTGACTGACTTTATATTAGCACAAACGCCACAAACATGATAAGAATTTTCATTTAGATGACGTCACGATGATATACGCATATTTAATCATCATTGCTTGCATTTAAAGTCGTGCCTGTGTTGTACACATATTTATAAAGTATATTTCCTATAGTAAATTAAAAGTTAAATAGATGTTTATTTTTGTGAACTGTTAGTTTATAATAGGTAAAGAAAATAAAATAAGCCACTTATTTACTTTTTTTAATATTGTAAAAACTTTTTGGCGTTTTTCTAGTCACGAAAACCTTTAATGTTTATTGGAATTTTTTCATGATTGGTTTTTATATATAAGCTGCAACTATACAGTTTAATCAAACTTGTTCGTTATTTTTTTCATTTTTTTTTTTTTCAAAACACGCACCTTTGCTTTACCACTGTTCGTTTTTGAATTAAATAGAAAGTTAAAGAAAAATAAAAAAAAAATGTTTTAAAACATACTGTTATATCAACGATGGCGTTAAAAGGAAGAAACACGTAGGTAATCAGGTTTAAAATAATAATAAAAAAATTGGACTATGTTTTTACTTGGCGTGTTATTTACCTATATAGAGCTATATATAAAACCTACTTGCACACTATTATTTTAAATTGAGAACTGTTTGTTTGATCAAATTATATTTTATTCTATATGAAGGTCTCGAAATAATAAAAATAAAACATCTCTCGGTGAAATTAGTTTCTAACAATAAAAGTGCAAATATACATTATAATAATATATATATATATAAATATATTTATTATATTTATTATAATTGGATAATTTTTACAAATTTCAAGTATTGATATATACTAATAATATAAAGCTAGTGGATTATAGCTCCCATATTTTCCAAACTCATTATATTACGGACTTATACTTATATCCTTAGTAACTACACAAAGTGGAACAACTCCAACCCTAGAAAAAAAGAATTGTTATTTGCAAAACAAAAGTTCGTATTTCCTAGTGATACTCTTTATAAACCATATAAAAAAAATGTTCGAGATTTAAAAATATAGTCTTTATATTTATCCAAAAATCAAATTTTGAATGTTTGCATAATTGAAGAAGTAAAGGGAGCTCGGCATGCCTGGGTAAATACAGCAAAATAGTTACATATAATGTTCTCTACGTTAAATTAGGAATTATTAAAGAATAAATTTACAACTATAGATATATACAAATTATAGGTACACGATACACAACAAAATACGATATTTTAATAAATTTTAAATGACGTAGCTGTGAGTACTTGTAAACGTTTTAAAATACGGTAATCGTGCTTTGTAGCCAATACACCCACCTGATGTAACTACTATAGGTACCTATATCGGCTTCCGCTCTGCAAAACCATATTATTATTGTTATTTCGGAAGACGAATCGTCGTGTGACACGGGCCCGATAACAATCGTCGTCACGTTGTAATCACCGCAGCGCGTGTTTTATTATCTAAAGTAAATAGTAAGTTCACGGGCAATATATTATTGTGTAAGTATTTATATATATATACGTTCCGTGTATAATATATTATCAAAAACACCGCTCAGGTACATGTTTTTATTAATGGATTATCAAAATGTATACGGTTTGCATTGTGTCATTAATTTACGAGACAACGCGCGTACATTCATTTATATTATTATTATTATTATTATTATTATATACGTATACCCGCTATATGTATAATACTACACGCGCGTATAATGCGTACAATGCGCCGTCCCCTCTCACCCGCAGCCGCCGTCATCGTCGTCGCCGCCGACGAGTAATCATCGCGGAGTCCCGTGTGTATCACATTTTCAAGTCACATATATTTCACGTCTGGGGATCGTCGTGTGTATAAAATTTGCAGAAAGAACGTTATTATTATTATTATTATTATTTACGAATGACGTCACGTGTGTATAACCGACATAATATTGTGTTTGATTAAAAATAATAATAATAAAAAACCCCTTTTATGTAAAATGTCACATCGTCGCTTTGTTTTCGTTTTTTAATCACGGCTGCGGGGCTAATGCGGTAGTATGACTTGCACCGCGGTTCGGGTGGTTCTCCGCCCGATCCATATACTCTTTACTTATATATACGCACTATAAGACTATTATAAATAATACAAAATAATACCTATATAGGTACCTTAATGCATTTTTTACACCTCTCGCGCATATTATTATTGTAATGTGCACCACGCGCATCTCGTGCGACGTCATTTCGCTGCAGCTGCAGTACCCTCCGGGCACGGAAATCGAATAATATGGTTTACGGTGTTTACGCGGTGACCGCCGCTGCTATTATTTACTATCATAATATTATAATCTTTTATAATCACTACGACTTTCAACACGGTAATATATAATAATATTATCATGTACCTATACGTGACAGCAGACTGCCGAACGGTCTGAACAACGCATTAAAAATTTAAATTATTATAATTCTGATTTTTTTTTTACGCATTGAACAGGCTTATTTTAAATCGTTACTGTAATAATATAATGAAAAAAAAGTACCATACAATTATTATATTATAAAAGTACTTCGAAATTATTTTTCGCGCTACTTACACAAGGCGTTTTTTTTTATTACTATTATTCATACATTTTTAATTCCATTTCTAAAATGCATGCCCGTAGATTTCTGAATATTATATTAGCACTATATAACCGAATTAGTAATATAAATAATACAATTACCTAACATTTATTTTGCTTGACAAAACGACGGCATAACGGTTATTATTACGCTTTCAAATATGATTTTTGATTCATAAACAAACCAGTTCATAGGACTCGATAATGGTAATGAGTGGTCCGTGAGAACATATTAACAGAGGTTGTTGCTCCAGTTTATTGTGGTCTTCAATTATACGGTTAATGCGTTGATATAACGTCTGTTGATTCCAGTCGTAGTGATAATTCTAGTGATGTATCGTACGAGCGTAATGATATGTTGTAAATAATTGATTATGCACGTACATTAATCGAAAGCAACACGAAAAAAGATGGTAGCCACAACGCTACATAATAGTATTTGTTTTTATATTTTTAAATTGCGGGCATATACGGAGTTGTGTAAATAATGTTATAAAACAATATTTAAAATAAAGTGATATTGACAGGCACCGTAATAATAATAATCTTTTGATTCTTATATTATGTCATAACTACGTATTGAGCGCTAAGCTCGTGCAGCCAATTTAAATGTAAACAACATTATTTCTGTTGAATTACTAAATAAGAGAAAACTCCGTAGCTAGGGGGTTTAGATATTTAACAGTAATGTATCAACCACTAAATGATTGGTCGAGACAGCGGTGCGGGCCGAAATATTACCATCTACTTAGTCTTTATCAATATTAATTAACGACGAACGGGATGTGTTTCGTAAACAGAACAAACACGTTTTAAATGGAATATTACTACGAGAGATAATATAATTATAGTTATACACGCTATAAAGAGTTTTAAAATAAAACTTATAATTTAAACGGTATATACCTTTACAATAAAAAAACGTGAACAATTCGTGAAAATAAAAGAGATTTTATGATTTATGTAGGTAAAATAGCAATAAAATACGACGTAATAGTAAAAAATATACAATATAATAATATAGTACAATCATAAATAAAAAATTTCGATACACTTAAAAATGTGACAGTGTGCAGTAATAAATGTCTTACCAATTGAAAAAATTTTAATTTTACATACATTTTTTATTCTTGTTAGGTATATACACGGAACATTTTTGTTGATCGCTCACTCATTCCCCTTATTCGATTTTGGATAATAATTTGATCAACATTCCGTTGTTTAACACGTCATCTGTTATGATGAGACATTTATACAACTTATATTACAGGCAATATTAAAATCGACGTGTTTTTGGTCGAAAAATAAATATAATACTTATGCCGATGACGAAAAATATTATAAATTTATAGAATATTCCCACAATGTTATTAAATCAGTCTCCTATCTGTATAATATTTTAATCTATCACCGAATTAATCGAAAGCAATATAGTGTAAAAATATAGTGAAGCAAAACTTTTTTCTCTTTTATTGCGTACATCGATTTGTTTTCTATTTAGTACCGAGACCCGACAACGCGCTGTGGACCTATAGAGAGCGTGGGCAGTATGATACACCGTTCGCACTGTATTATATATATATAATAATATTATGTGACATCACACACTCATTTATAATGGTACCATATACTCGTAATATTATCATAGTACAACAACAGTCACGTGCACTCGTTCGCGCTAACAACCGTCACTGCAGCCAGTGTCTTGTTATAACTACCGTTTTGCGAGCGGTGTGTGTCCGAGGCACAGGAGGCGGTCGCGGCTCCAGCAGGATGCACGTGGAAGCCAGACAACCAGACAATCATCGGTTCTTTTCCCAGACGATCCAATTACACTTTTTTTCTTTCCACTACATATACTATACTGTGCCTAATGTATGCTATATATACTCATATATTTAGATAAAGGCGGAGAATGAAAAATAATCCTTCATGTCCCAAAAGTTCAAATGCACTAAATTATTTTTACTTTAAATAATTTCAAATAATTAAAAAAAAAAAAAAAAAACGTTGGCAAGTGATGGTTACCACTGTTCTGTACGAGTATATTAGGCGTCGAGTCGAGTACAATTTGTTATTGAGTTAAATTATTAGATTTTGTTAAAAATGAATTCAATTATAACTTTTGTATGCGATCAAAAATTTGAACGAAAATTGACTAAATTTTGGTAACTATATAGTTATAAAACAATTATTTTAATGATAATATTGGATTTGCGTAAAAATGTTCGTTTTTTCTTAAATTGTTGTTTGTTTTTCCCCAATTATAAAAAAGGTCTGGAAATTTTGAGGTTTGACTTGTCTGAAGTACAAACTGCATCCAATTTCCTATCCAAAACCACCCCAAAAGTAAAAATTGAAGTATTTTATCGATTTAAAATGAAACATTTTCTATGTGTCTGTTTTTAATATACGTCAAATACTCAGTAGTATCAGTGGTACTTTTAATGACTTATTGAATCGGTCTTGACTCTCGATATTCGAATGAATATATTATATAATGTATTGTCTGATTTAATACCCTATTGTTTTAATTTTTAATCACATACTATTATTTATCGCAATTTATATATCAAATGTGTACCATTAGAAAGTTTTTCTCAAGTTTTTCTATATGAATAAAAAATATTGTAATTTTGTTATGTCGAAATACAATTTGAAATTTAATTTTAGTGTAAAATGTCATGTATAATACTCTATAGGATTAAAAAACTATATATATATTATATAATCAGTTAACAATAAATAATTTAAAACGGGTTACGGGGGTTTGTTATAATAAAACGGGCATTAAATAGATACAGCGATAGCTTTGGGAAAACCATGCGGAAATTGTATACTTAAATCCCAGCCATAATTATTTATTTGCCCATCGATTGCGAAGGATATGAGTTCCACTGCTCTCGCTCTCGGATTTAAAACTTCGTGGAGAACAACCGTATAGATGCAAGGTGTTTGAGAGAGATAAATGCGTTTTTTCAAAATGTTTCATAAGCGCTCGCGATAAAATCGATCATTGAATTAAAACGCGTCGTTTTGTAATTTGATATTTGTTTAGTAACGTGAGTTTTAAATGCCCGAGATGTTCTGGGGAGAAATTCATTTTTATTCTATACACAGAAAATACTATCTCAATTATTCTTTTTTCCG
Organism: Schizaphis graminum; assembly: GCA_020882235.1. NCBI lineage: Eukaryota > Metazoa > Arthropoda > Insecta > Hemiptera > Aphididae > Schizaphis > Schizaphis graminum. Next base: position 95,943,279 of record CM037032.1, read on the forward strand.
CTTCATACTATTACTCTACTATATAGTCTACTCTCCTCGAACAATACAATGTCGTTTAAACACGAATACGCGTTTAATTTTAAACATACATATGACTTAGGTCTGTAAACGAAAACAAGCGATTCTTCAAAGAACAAACATTACATTTTTGTCGTATGAAAACACAGTAAATATTTGTATAAAAATACTAGCGAAAATATATTTTTATTTACGCAACATTGCAGCATTGTTGAGCACTGTAGCTACTTTAATAATACAAGTTGGGTTTTTCATGTCAATAGAGTATTTTTTAAGTACTTCTGACAAAGGTCAATACTCTGTATTTTTTATGTTTGCTTATATCATATTTAATCACGAGGAGGAGAGATGTTCAACGTTCATCATCATAAGTGTTTCATCAAATATAGTTTAAACAGCCGTATATTATATATATATATATATATATATACAGTCGAAGAAGAACATAATATTTTAGATATTTGATTTATGAAAACTACTGGGAATTTTAACTAATACTGCGTGACGTAGGCAGCAGACCGAGACGAGCGATTGTATATTATAAATTAACAAATATTTTTAACGACTGATAAAATTGTTACCAAAAGTTAAACATCTCAAGTTATACGTATTATATAATATTTGAACATAATATAGTAACTGCCAAATCATTGAAATACGATTGTAGGTATTTACAGAGTATACACATTGACTACCTGCAATACGTAACACTGTCATATTCTATTATATTCAATATATTGGCTTGATTGACGCACAGTTTTTATTAATTCTACCGCAACGATACACGACTGACGAGCATAATAATATAATATGTATTGGTCTGCGTATAGTGTAGTAGCACGACATTTTTTTATTTTTGAGGGTATAATACAATTATTTCAAGCACTGATGTCACAAACAAAGTTCGAAAGGTCGAATGTCATAATATTATATTATTCGATTATATGTGGCCAGGTGCGATCCATATGTCTATAATTTAATATTTCGGTGGGCATTGTAAAACACGCGGAAAAATAAACAATACTGACGGCGAGTCCGTACTCGATCCTTCTAAAAAAAGGTCACTACCTTTTTTTTATAAATTATATTTTCCCAAAATAAATATACCGGCAACGCACATGACGTTGATACTTTTCGTTTCCATATAAAACATCAATGATACGTGTAATTATACACAACTCGAACGTTCGGTCACACATTAAGTGCAATATAGCAATATTTTTCGAACACTGCAAATGCAGTAGTATATCACATGGCATGTGTTTCCAGCTGATTTTTAGGGTTATTTAATTACTTCTGAACCTTTTTTTTTTAAAGAATAACAACTACAACATTTTATTAGTTTATACTTCATAATAATATTATGTATCGATGTACATTTTAAAGATTGAAACATTTTCTGTAACATTTATATATTATTTATACATTCGTCTTTACGCATCCAATTCTGAGGTTGAAAAAAAAATTATAATATTGATAATATATAAAAAAATCAAAGAAGTTATATTATAATTTCATCAGCACTCACTACGTTCTATACCGACGATGACGCTATACCGTGGTTATAACATTACGCAAAAGTAACGAGAGGGCAAGATACGCAGCTAAAGCCTCGTATCGCACAAGTACCAGGACAACAATTATCAGTAAAAGTAAAATATTATATATATATATTAATATAATGTTGCTGCTGTAATCCTTTCTGTAGATTATGCCATACAACACGCGCATACAATATTATATTATATGATACAACATTACGGGAACAAAAAAAAATAATAAGTAGGTATATATTATATTGACTGATATTAAACATCGAAAACGAAAACCCGTTTGTAGATGAGGATAATAATGACAAATTATTTATCACCACCAAGATTAGTAGCACTACGCTGCATATTATAATAAATATATATGTATAATTATATTAATGTTTACGCAAACGCCAGTAGGCTGAAGCGAGAAGCCCGAATGTGATTTTCGACGGACTTAATCTAATCATGTATAGTACGATATCAGAATTTTATATATGTAAGTATACGCGTCAGAGTCATCACCCGTCAATCAAATGTCCGCTGTGCACATGCTCGACCAGGTACACTACATGTGCGTTCGCCCTAATGCGATATCCAATTATAGTGACTGTCAATTTATTATTTAATTATATTATTGTGTGTATATAAGTCTGTGTATAGGTCTTAGTTATAGGCCAGTAGTAATATCATAATTATTTCTTTCATCGGTTATTGTTTTGCAGCGCCAATGAACATAATATATAACCGGGTGATTATTTTAAAGCGAACCAGCTAGGCAATATCTCAGGAAATACCTGTACAAAGAATTTAAATCGTTAAGAATTAACACTTAATATATTATAACCATACAAATATGAAAAAATGTGGTTTTAAACGTGAGAAAATAACATGATAATTTAAAAAATTTAAAATAATAATACAACTGTATAAATTATAAATTATTATTATAGTTTGAAATTCTTTAAATAATCCGATCGTCACCTGGTTTGCGATTAAAAAAAAATTTCTTTGTATATATGATATAATATTTGTGTAATTAATACACTCGTATTCTCGGTTTTCACATCGTATTTTTTTTTTTTTATAAATACGATGCAAAATATCTGCATGGCATATATAATATGTACATCATGCGTACTTTATAAATGACTGTTTGTCTTACTTTCTCAGCCGTCCACAAGCGACAGTGCACAGGGCACGTTTTATCGTCAATTAAAAATCTATTTAGCCTCAGGCTATCGGGTTCCATTTTATCATGAGTTTTACTCTGCTGTACGCATAATGTGTGTGCCATCGATCGTTTCCCGGGCGTGATTTGCGCATACGGTTTAATGAAGATTAATACATCATTTGAAAATAGGAGGGTAAGGGTCGGAAGCAAAGTCAGCTGATGGGTCTTATAGGGTGTTTAGGGAAAGGCATTTTAGGAAGGCTAAATGTATCACGAGCGGTGACCCCAATTATAATCAGGGTTACAGACTATATACAATATAAATATATATATTATATTATGAATATTAGTTATAACTTATAAGTAATAGGCGTAGTAAAAATTAGAGATGACGCAATCTGATGTAAATCCATAACTGTATATATACCATCCTTATAGGCTATATAGACTCTGCGAGGTGGTTTGCTTAGAAATTATTTTGGTATTTTTTGTTTAAATCGAGGACACTGGACACTTACACGATACATTTTCTCCAGCAGTTGTTTTTCTGTTTTTTTTTTTAAACGACTTTTCTAAAGTGTTCAATCCATTTTAGATTTCCAATATATATATAGATAGATAGATAGATAATATAATATAAAAAACGTAGGTTTAATGCGTGAAGGTGCTGAATGAGCTTTTTTTACTGCTCCAAAATGTGTTAACCAACAAAAAACACGTAAAAAATACACATCATTGTAAAACCAATATATATATATATATATAATATATAGCTTTCTCAGAATCTAAAACGCTCATGACACACATGGTCAACGGTTGTTTCATGGGGGTGAAGGATGCCATATCATCCTCATCACCCCATTTACTGCCATCAAAAGGTCGAGTCACACGCTATCATATACGTATATAGATGTGATGATGGATCATGGTTTATGATATTATATTGTTATTATTATTATTAAAACGTGGGGTGGTAACGAAAATATCGATTTAATTTCGCGACTTAAGAACCTACCTACATATATATATACATACGTATGTATGTATATAATATACCCATATTATAAGCGGTGGGATCATTAACTGGGACTGCATTAATATTCAAACAATACTTAAATCAATACAACATATTGATATCCGACGATGTTGTGTTAAGACAAGTACACATATTAATTTTTTTTTCTGAGATATATTACCATCGCATAGATTTCTCTTGTATTCGTTTTCGCAGCGCAACCGTGTTGGTATATATAATTTTGACACATTTTTATATGATTATTCACTTGCTTGGGTTATAAAGCAGGCTAGTTAAAGTGAGACTGCTGTGACTCCACGATGGCTGCCGAAACCATTCATCGTGTAAATATAGAACAATAGTCTCCTCGTGCAGTTGTGTCCTGCCACCTCCGAATCCGCAACGGATGTCAGACAACGTATTATACACACACACACGCTTTTTAATTTTATCTCGTCATCCATCGTTCTCCTCCGGTGTCCCGTTTTGATCTGGCACGCAGACCCGATTTCGCGCTAGTGTATATATACGTGTAGTACAAACACGCATGCGCTCTCCCTCTTTCACCCTCGCACACATAGGTGCATACGCACCAAACTTATCATTTAAAACGTATTTGTCGTATATACGTCATACGTGCACGTGTGTCGACAACAAAGAGCACCGATTGTATGCAACGACGGTGGGCAAGTCTAAAAATAGTCTAAACCGTGTCCAGTATAGTAACAGTCGAATAAAATAATATAGTTTAATGTCTGTCACCTGCGGAAAAAATAAAATAAAAATTCAGGATTTTGTTTTAATATGAATATTAGTATGCGACATTATCTTTCTGACACCTCCATTCCGCAGAACTTTATAATATGGTTATATTACAGACGCGTTATGGGTATCTATACGTATTGACGCGGAAAAAATCCGATAGCGTTTGTTTTTTCACGCCACCGCGCTCAGCTAGGTCGATTGGATAAAACATTATATTATTATTCTATTTTTTCTCTAATATTTATACACGCTTAGCACGTACATGCTAACACACACACACACATACACACACACACACACACACACACACACACACACACATACACACACACACACACACACACACACACACACTCATAGTGTGTAAACAAGTACGCTTGCGATCAGAATCTATCGTTGGCATTTTAAATTGGCTACGAGAACATTTTGGCCGCGACTTTAGGGCGTTTGCTATTTATACAGGTAGAAAGAGACGTCGCCGTGCGGAAAAAGGTCACGTGACTGCAGCTATACAATTCCACTGTATAGACTGTAGTACTGTACAGTGTACAGTATCTAAACCAGCACAGTTGATATGATTGATTATGTGTGTGTGTGTGTGTGTATCTAGACCTAGCTATGGACCTATGGTCTGTGACGTGTTGGTTTGAATTAAATATCACTATATTCACTATAATATTGACGAATTGCAAAAATAATAATATTATTAATTATTATAGTATTATTAAAATTTTAGTGAATTTATCATAATTATTACATAATAGTTCATAATCTGATAACAATTGTTCTTGTATCAACCGAATTATGCCTTTGGCGCAGCAACCTACTGTTTTCGTTTATGGCGAATCCAACTTACTATCAATTACTATCAATTTTCATTTTAATACTACAATATCTTCGATAAATTAAATAATCGCCAAACTAATAAAATATGAAATAACTGCATAAATCGTAGATACATTAGAAAGTTGTGATAATAAAAAGTATATAAAGTGTGATATATATATGTGCATATATAATATATATACTTTACGATTAGATTTCTTGTCGTTTTACAAAAATTAAACGTAATAAATACGTCCATTGACGGTTTTTCAAGATGGATCAATCTAGAAAAGATCAGTGATGTTATGATTTTAGCACGGAAATAAACTATTCGGCCATAAAAACCCTGCAAAATAATTACTCCGTAATGACATTACCACTTTGGCGTACCGAATACGTTTAGATATAAAAACTCTAAATGATAATAAATTCTAACGCGATCGATAGAATACGACCGTATAACAATATATCAGTACCTATATCCTAAGAATGGTTTAGTATTTCGCACGCGTTATAATTATAATATTATAGGTATGCATTATGCATGGCTCTGCACAATCTGCAATAATAATTACCGCATTTTCGAAGATTGCGTGAATATATAATATTATAATATTATATACACGGCAAACGTATAATACAATATAAATATGATAAATATACATAATAATAATAATAATAATAATTCATGTATTACGAGTACATAGATACTATAATACGTCAATCCTTAAGAAATGTTTACACTTTTATATAATATCCACGCATCGGCTACCCCATTATGGGGGTCAAGACCCCTTAAGTATAACAATCTAACGAGACTAGTTTAACATTTTATATATACCGTATGGTAATCGTATTATACGCGTGTGTATTACTATACTATTATTGCGCACTTGTCTCTTTTGTACTTTTGGCTCGGTCGCACGGGTACGGATATCCGGTACGTACATCATTGGACCGGACGGGCGTGTTTAACTGTCAATCTCGATCGGAGGACGTATATATGTACGCGCGATCTAAGTGAATCTTTGATGTACGATATTAGATGCAACCGAGCACGCACATTACATTATATAGTATATACTATTGTGCAACACACGTCACCCGGTTGTATTTATAAAATACAATATAATGATATTATATTAATATATCGAATGGAAACGCGAAAAAAAACCAACCGAATAATAATACGTATAAACTGCAGCAGCACTGAAGAGTTCGACTGTACTACATGCGTGTTTTCGCTGAAGCACTCGTTCATAATATATTATTATGCACGATGCACCCCATCTCACTTGTCCAGTCGACGACCCCGTAAAAATCTTCTGAGATCTATCCGTACGCATTATTGAAGTGTTAGATCGAGTAGGGTAATCGTGCGAACCACGACATTATAATATATTTGTAAGAAACAGTGGACGTTGGCCAATTTAATCGATATTACCTACACTTCCGTGGTTGGTTCAATGAATATTATTTATATTGCCGACGGCGTGACCAATTGGCATTCATTGTTGCTGCATCAGTCACGCGTTTAGGCAATTTAATTGTTATCAGTGTTTAATAGCAGTACATCTAGTTGTATAATAATATAATAACAATGGTATAGTAAGTACGAAAGTATGAAATGGTTGTAAAAATGCAAAAAAAATGTTTATATTCATACAGCTGACATTAAGGAGTTTGTCTGTTCGACATGTTCATGATGTAATTATTACAATATTTGAAGCGGGTCTTACACATATTATTATCTTTGATGACATTTGAATAATTTCCTCGGTGACCAAACTTTAAAATCTATTTTATTATTAATATTTAATACGTCATAATAATATTTTTGGATGGGATTTTCACCAAACATTTTTTTACTAAAAGCAACATAATTATTATGATAATTTTATACGACCAAGTTTTTATGAATCAATAATTTTATCGAAGAATAGAATGGAAGTTAAAAATATTATCGCCAATACAATTAGTATATCTGCTCAATATTAATTACAAAATATATAAAATATTATAAAATTTAAATAGATTACAATATATATATATATTATGTAAATATTTTAATCCAACATAAAACATTGTTACTTCCAAGGTAGGTATAGTGGGTATAGTTACTATATTGAAGTAGAAGAAAATTTCGCTCGCAAATAATATAAGTTTTTGTATGTGAATCATTTAATGCGCATGTAAATTTGGTCCGAAAATCTTTATACAAGTCGTACCTATGTACATATTTCATGTATATATATATATATATATATATATATATATATATATATATATATATTATAAAACATAGTGGCAGACGGAGAAATCTCGTCGAGTAGTAATTATTATAACAAGCTCATGGTACGGCTTTTCTATGTGCTTTTCAAACCTTTGTTCGCGTCGACTCTAATTGCTATATCCATTAAGCTCCGACGGCGGCGTAAAATCTCATCCGACAAACTGTCACTAAAATAGCGTAGTATATTATTAATAAGATATACATATACATAGTATGGTGCATAAGGAGAGCGCAAGCGCGTTCTTTCGATCGTCCACCGAAGGACTTTTGTTGTTGAAGTATAATTAAAAAATGTTATTCTTCATATTATTATCCATCGCGTTAACAGCGAGTTTATATTATGCGCATTTTAAAGTATGATATAATATTATATTATGAAAGAAAAACGGCCGGACAAAAAAAAGAGAGGGAAACATGGAGAAAGAGATAGATAGAACGAGAAAGACGTTTATCAGGTCTTCGGATCTTTTCGTGTAAATTGCATTTTCTTCGCACACGACTTAATTACCAAATCCGATTATAATATTATACTTAACGTTATAATATATGTCGCGAGCGTGTTAGCGTGTTGTTTGACGTCATACCGTCATCGCAGTCGATGTATACTACGAATAATATAATATACATAGTAATATAATAGTAATATAATTACGTACAATATCATACTATTGTTTTATGTGCGCGTATTGTTACCAGCAATTATCGGTTGCCGTTGCCGCCGTCGTTGCATCGGGTCCGGTGCGAATAATCGAAATATATTATACTTTTTACAACACACACACACACACACACACACACACACACACACACACATATATGAGCATATCGTATGTACCTATTATACTATATAGAATAATGTGTATTATATACACGTGTATGCACCACGCTTCGTGTATTATAATATTAATGATATTGTTATGGGGATTGCTGGTAAGAACAATATAATAATGGGACGAAGAAAAAATCGAAATTAATTTTTTTTTCTTAGATACAGACGAGTGTGTGTATATGCACGTGTAGATCGCGAGCTTGTACCCAGTCCTGTATAGTCTCATTAAAAATCGTGAGTGAGCACTATGTAGCTGCGAGCGTGTGTGCGATCTTCACTCGCGTTATTCTGGCAACGATTATAATAATGATATTGTTTAACATCTAATATATAATATGACGCGTCGTCTCGTCCCGTGTTTTATTATTACTATATATTATATTATATTATTATTAGGTAACAACAATAATATTATTATTTTTTTTCCTGGTCGCGATATAATCCGCCCTGCCTTCTCGTGCACCTACTATATATTCTACTATTTCTACTCCGCTGTTGCATACATATATTTCCTCTTCCCGCAGTAGGAGACTGCACGCGTTGATTGTATATAATACTTACGTTAGGATATGTACCGACGACCTTGGGCAGGTAGTATTATACCGCTAGTACACGTGATGTGATCGAGTCATGACAGCGCCGTATCAACAACAACAACAACCACGGCGAAAAGTGTCTAATAATATTTCTATAAAATGCAATCGCGGAACAGACACCTTTTTGTCAAAACTATTTTTTTTTTCAAATTTGGTAATTTCTTAGATAATGGAAAAAAACTATTAATGTGACATTTAGCGATAATTATTTCAATAATCTATTAGTTAAATATTTAAAAACAAAAATATGAAAAATTATACACCTACATAGTTTAATAAAATACTTATTAGGTCGCCTAAATTGTTTTCTCGTTTAATATAAAAAATATGGGGTTGGCTCTGTAAACATTTGAATTCAAAAATCAAACCATCATATTTGTTAATATATTCTATGAAACACTGGTATTTTAACACTGTTAACTTTTGAATAATAAAACCGAGGACTTAAAACAATATAATCACAGTATAATTATAGTTTTATAAAAAAAAATATATAAACCGTATAATATAATATATATTATACATGCGTAGATGTACGCATAATATTATTATAAAACGATTTGTCGAGCGCACACAAATTCGATCAAAATATTCAAATAGATTGTATGAATTTATGGTAATTATTTCTCACCAAATTTGGACTAAATTATCGATTTAGAGTTTGTTTATACCACTAATAACACAAATTTCAGGTATAATAATATTGGCTTATACATATATTATATATTTATATGATATGTATGTGTATGTGCGTCCGTGTGTGCTATTTTTTAATATCTTTGTATATTTAGTGTATTTAAATTTGGAATTGTTCCTTAAAATATTAAAGTCTTTATGTACGAACATAGATTCTGCAATACATTGTGTCTACGAATGTATTAAAAACCACCCTCTCTCCACTACTCGATAACCGTTCTGATATCTGTTATTGTAAAAAATAACGTATTATTATAATATGCTATATAATAATAATATTTTACGATATAATATGTACTATAATATACACTAACAATGTATTTTGTTTGTTTTGTCTGTTGCAGGTCAGTACTTATAAATACGTATTTCTAATACATACAACGCACTATATTATGTAGGCATACGCGTTATTGTGCACGGCGACAACGGCGACCAAGGTTCGGGTAACGTTTACTTGAAATATCTACGGCACATACAATAATGTTGTATATACTGCGGATGTGAATAATATATTACGGTAGTACGGTATAATGTCGTGTTTTGAATAATACACGTCGAGGAAAACGGCAATAGGCACTATTGGATATTATACGGGGTCTGTTATATTAAATTATAGTATGCCTATTACATAGTAGGTACCTATTATTATTGTACACCGCGTGTGTGTCACAACTATACTATATGCACACGCCGTACTGAAATCTATTTGTACTTTGTTGGTGTACAAGAATAATATAATGTTTACAATGCGGTGCAGCTAGATAGGGCAGTCATATTATATTATATTGGCCGGGTAGAAAATGTACGACCAAGCGCGGTATGTATATTATTGTGTAGCTATACGCAGTAATAACAATAATAATAATAATAATAATAATAATAAACATAATTATTATAATAGGCATCTAGGGGATTTATGAAGTCTGTTAAAAATGTAAACATAAATTATTTTACAATGACTCTTCGGCTGACCTTCACCGACCGCCCCACCACATCATCCCTTACAATTAACCATCATCACTGTTTGCCGGTGGATCCAGCGAAATCCAATGCCATCGTAGCACAGGCCAAGCCACTAAGGGATTTCAGCCTTTTAGGCAACGGGACACCTATTGTTTTTTTAAAAATCTCTCGGGCCGCATTAAAAATAAAAACACGTATTAAAAAATACTCTCGCCACGCTGGATGTATTCGCGAGGCTTAAAGATTAGGGTCGTGAATTGAATACTTCTATCGTGCAATTTTAAACACACACATTTTTGTCCTGTCGCAGCAGCAGAATACTGCATAAACACGCGTTACATGCACATCGGGTACGGTGTAAACCATATGGATATCTACCTACATGCACTCGCAGAACGCATATCGTATGTTATTTTCGTAAAAATATTGTAACACGCGAGCACCACCCTTGTACACTTGTGATTTAAGCGGTGAAAGCCTGAAATATCCAGTAACACTTTTCGTATGTGGACGCGTAGTGTATTTTCATTTTTCCATCCTGTTTCGTGGACTTAATGATCTGTAACCGTAAAAGAATATCAATCTCGAAGCGTTGACGGATTTTCAGTGTATAGGTATGCTTGTATATTCGATGTGGCTAGAATTCTAAACACTATTTTTCAAGAGATTTTTACTAACCCGATAATATTTTAGGTCTCGATATTATACGCACTTATAGACTGCACAATGTCTAATTTATATAAAAATATAAAGATGTACATTTTTCATATTTTCCGTTAATATAACTGACGTGTATGAAGAACGAACGCGACCAGTCACACATCGCGATTTAAATATTTTATATTGAATATTATCAATTATGCATAAGGTCACAAAAAAATATCACGTCTAACAATCTCGCGCCGTTTATCATGATTGTTAATTTTATACGTGTACGTGGAAAATTAAAATAAATTCACCGAGTGGGCGGTCCCTGTTCCGAAATTCTGACGTCGCGCGAAGCGACATATATTTAAAACGAGACTTGCGAAAGTATATGATGGAGATAGGTAGGTTCAGCGATGATGACAGGCGGTGAATAAATAATTATTATCATAATATAATATATATATGGAAACAAACTTTTCTTATATAAGAACAAGAGTATAAAACTACCGTATAGAACTAAAATATAATAAGCTATTTTTCTTAAATTTATTCTGTAGAATTATTTATTTTTTCAACAAAAATATAATTATTATTGTCGAGACTTATTTTTAATACCTCCTAATTACAGTTTCAATTATAATAACAAAAAATAATAAAACATATATATACGACACACAAGCATGTTTTTAATTAAATATTTTTTTTTCCCTTTTTTTTATTTGGTTTATTTTGTTTACAAAAAAAAAATAATTATTTCTTGAAAATAATTGATAATTTGAGTTTATAGTTACTTAATATTTAATCTTGATTAAATTAAAATAATATACCAGGTCCTGTCTAGTTAGCTATGATTACAAATAAATATATAAGAAAAATATAGAATAAACAATTTACACTATCTCCTGATTTTGACTTATTTCGGTCACGTGTATTGTGTATATCACCTATTTGGCTAAACTATATGCTATATTATGCTCTATTTCAGCTCTGTTACGAAGACTAAACAGGTTATTTATAATAAGTATACGGATGCAACATTTAAACTGAAAACAATTTTTCAATTTAATCATCAATAGTGGTAGCCGGTAGGTAATTAATAATTTTTATTCAAATCAATATTTTTTTCTTTTAATAATATAATAATAATTATTAATTTTAAATAAGTTATATAACATTATTTATTAATATAAAGTTATTTTTGCTACACTCTGTATATAATAAATATACTGTTCACATGTCGAACAAATAATATATCATCATTATAAATATATATACGCAAACTGTCGTCGTTAATTACTGAGCATTTATGTGCAAAATCGTTTCTAGAAACGAAAAAAACCAAATATTACGTATATAAATAAATATAATATAAACATTTTTGAAAAAAAAATAATTTAAAAGAAAAAATACGAACTATTTTGGAGACGAGCATTTTGAATAACTCAATTTCAATGGCGTGTTATTTACTTATTTATTATTATCACCGTGTGTTATACATACACACACACGCACGTATTTACGTCGTCAAATGGAGGAAGAGAAGATGCATGGCGGCGGCTCGGCTGTATTCATTAAGCTACAAACACGACTCGTTAACGATGCGCCGCAGACGGTAAAAAGAGAAACGGTTACAAATAGGCATTTGAGGAGGCTTGCTCTGTCGGCACGTTCCCAAAAAAAAAAAAAAAAAATAGAAAAAAAACGATCAGCAATTTTTCACGTGCTACTACTCTTTTCTCTCCCAACTCATTTCGACACCACGATCGCGCATCTGACCGTCTGCGTATTATTAGCGGTTTTCCACGACCCCGAAGAGATGTCACCGCACAGCACAACCGGTGAAAGTATATAATACCTATACGAGTGTGCCAATGAATCAAAATAGTCAAAGGTAACACGTGCTTGACGACAACGACAATTAAGCCCAGTGATGTCGGCTTTGAAAGACTGCTAGACGAGCTTTTAGACATCACGTGTGTTTATCGATGTAATCTGCTGCAAAACCAATCCGATTGCAATCTAGCCAGAGGATTTTCACGCGTTAATCTTTATTCTTTTTTTTTATTTTAACTACAGAATTTGTAACATCGTAATGTTATTGTAGGCGCACTATCAGTTTTTATTTGTCCTGTGCTTATGACATAATTACACACACACACGAACATGTAATATCTACTATATAAACTAGACTAGTAATTTCATAAATGTCTTGCCCTTTTTTTGAAAGTATATCGATACGCGTGCACACATTTATATTTTACAAGTGTTAAAATCTTTAGTAACTCACTGGCTTTTGAAAAAATGTATTTAATAGTGAATGAATGTTTCCGTTGTATACTAGTACTTATATTGAACATTTACTTTAAATTCAGAGGCCTGAGTCTAATAGTTATTACACTGATGTCAGATATCGTTGCGGTTCGAGTGTCGTGTGGCAAATTAATATTTATAATTTATCACTAGTTTTCACCATTAATACTGTGTAGATATTTATATAGTAATAATATATTCATATATATTTTCGATTTTTCACGTATGCTTATATATAGTATAATAATATTTTAAAATGTGTTATCGCTGCGGCCTGCGGGGGATAAATATTTTCTTATACGGAGTTATCAAATTTAGAATATAATATTATATCTAAACGAGATCTGTGATATGCAACAATGTGGTGGTTTGCACAGAAGTTTTAAATTGGGTGGCAGGAAAGTAAATGAAATGTATCCATAATATCTTAGATAATTTAGAAAATAAATAAAACTTGTGAAAGATATAAATTCTTCATAATATTTCCATAACTGTTGGTTCAGTAACATTAAAATATGCCCATTTTATGCCCAAATTCTAAAATGTATAATCATGTTATCCTCAATAATATTGATTAATACAAATTGTAATTAAGTAAGGAGGTAAAACGAGTTCAGTTAATTTACTAGAATTTACCACAACCTCGTGTCGACTGGTCCTACATACACATAATATATTAATATTAAATTAGATTTTGGTAAGGGGGATGATTTGTATCGCTGTTTATTAAAATGGCTACAATTATATTATTATTTAATATATTATGTTACTATTATGTACTATTATTGTTGTTGTGTTTTAATGCCGACGTTTGTAGATGTTTACGAATTATTATTATTTACTAGTATTCCGCCGAACAGGACGACTCGAGATTTGTGAATTGTAATCAACGCGACCATCCGGACTTTCACGTGTGTGTGTGTGTGTATGTGTGAAGCTTTTGTGATAAAATAACACGAGCACAATAGGAAGATGAACATAAAAAAAATCCTAAAGAGCTGGTGGTTTTGCCGACCACTCCCTTCATTCTCCAATTCGTATACGCTGTATAGTTGTACTCCTATGTATATATATTTTTTATTATTATTTTCGAATATAAGGAGTATAGCAGAAAAACGAACGCGTCCAAGGTGAAAAAACCAGATGCTGAATTATTTACGGGGAGTTGGTTCTTTTCGAAAGGAGAAAAATCTACAGCACAATGGTTCGCGTCTGTCTCATAATAAGGATTTTTGTCGTAGGAAAGGATTCTTTTTGAAAATTAACATGAACAAACCGAGAGATGGCGTTGCCTCGACTCTCCTCCACACTGCTGGTCGCTAATTAAAAAAAAAAGAGAGAGGAAAAAGTATGGTACCGTCCCGAACAAACGCCGTGGCCCATTAATAAATAACGAGTCGAACTGAATAGGGATCAAAGACGTTTAGTGTGATGTAGTTTTTATTTATTCTTTTTTTTTTTTTGTTTTATGACGAACTGGAGTACAGCCAACAGCCGGTTGTACAAAATCGTTTTATGAATTAGAATAACTGTACATTATTACAATATAATATTTCAGTTTTATATTTTTATCTTACATCTACGCGACTAACAAACACACTGCCGAGACAAAATTCATCGTGTGTACGACTAAAAAATTGTGTATATAATATATAAGTATATAACCTAACCCATTAGGTAATTCTTCAATGCTCGATGTTCAACCACAATAATCGACATTAGGTAGGATCGATTGGCTCCTTCAGCTGGTTGTAAAAACGAAACAATATAATTAAAACACACTTCGTTTTTTTATTTTTATTTTCAACTAAAATTTATTAGAAGCAGTTGATGAAATATTACATAATAGTCAATGTATATAATGTATATATATTATAATATATTGTTGCTTAATTCATGAGACCGTTTCAGAGTTTTAAATTACAGCAATTGACTTAATTAATATACAACGAACAATTATCTCATTAACTCATGAGCCTCTATTAAAATCCTCGTGTATAACAACAATATTATAGCCGTATGTCTGTGTCTCTGAATTTTTAGTGGAGCGTTCAAGTTATGTTAATACACTTTTAAAATAAATAGTTTACTGTTTGATCGTTTAGTGCATATCGATATCATAAAAATATCATAACCGGCAACTATATGTATTATTATGAATAAGCAGTATTGTTGGCTTGTTTTAAAACATCTAACGTTGGCAACAATAATAATGTAGGTGTATATGACACACGTTTCATTCATTGAAATATAATATTATATTTATATACCAAATCCTATCTAATCGATTATGAAAATCTTAAACGATTAAACGACACGTTTTGGTAAAATCCAGTTAAATATACCCTAGAATTTCACAATATTATAAAATTTCCTAGAATTGATAATGGAAAAAAAATATTAAAAATTCAAAATATCTTGCGAGGAAAAAATTTTATTTAGCTACAAAATAAAACACCAGACAAATTATGACTATGTAAACGTTATTTACACATAATAATAATATTATTACTGTGATAACAATATTATAAATTTGCTATCCAAGTTTTGAAATAGTGATAAGTCATCAAAAGTATAATATTATTATTATACTATACGTGAGTGCAAGCATCACCATTGTGTGCGTATTGTAATGATTTTATTACTAAACTATGATTTGATTTTCATAAACCGGAAGTCAGAATAATAAAATATAATACTATGAATTATGGTCGAGTGTTTTAAGAATAATATATTATATTATTCTAATTTACTATCTGAAATAATACTGTTTAAAAGTGTTAAATGATTTTGTACAACGAATACTTTGACCCGAATAAAGTGATTTCTTTCACATTCTTAATGGCTTCTTTTTTTTCTTGTTATTTAATCCGTTAATTGCACCGAATTCATATTTTTATTTCAATTAAACGAAAAACCAATATTATACGCGTGTATTAATTATTTTTTTAAAGGTGTGTTTTTGTTCAATTATATTTAATGACTGTTCGCTTATACTACTATACATATTGTATATATTATTTTCCCCGCCGATTAAATACAAATATTATTTTAATAATTATAATTATTATTATTTGTGACACTGAAAATCAATTTATCGTCTGCTGAACATTATAAAATGAATAATAACCGATGAATCCAGAAATTATAATTAATAAATAAAAAACCGTTTGATTTGCATTCGGTACGGGATTTTAATTTAGAATATAATTTAAACGTGTGTAAAATTGTATAATGTTCACTGTGCACACAGTAATAATATTGTATTATAATGGGACTTAATTTATAGTCGAATAAAGAGGACAAAAAAAAATTGTCGACGCGTTAGCGATGCATGTCTCCCCCTCCCCCTACGGAGACCGTAAAATCAAAATAACACGCGTGTTGTGTGTGCTTTAAAAGTGTACGACTATTTTATAGACATAGCACGTATATTATATAGATTCACTACAAATCGTAATATTTTTTTTATTTTTTAATTAAACGAGTTGTGAACACGATACACGACGTGTAGCTATAATTATGTATTATGTAGACGATGGTTAGATTTGTTTATTTTTTTTTTTTTATAATTTTTGGATTATTGTTTATAAGTACCAAAATTCTTATTTTATGCAATACACTACATGCCGTTTACAATTTTTCATAATGTTTCATACCAAAACTTATGGGTGGTATAAAAATTATATGGTTTCCCGTTCTAATAGCGATTCAAAGTCTCGAACTATGCTCGAGGTTACCGCAATTTGTACACGTCCTATTGTATTATATTTATTTCAGTGTTTGTAGTGAAAAATAAATAAATTGTTAAAACGTCTTGTTAGTTGTTGGATTCTTTATTCGATTTTAGAAGATGTATCGATATACTTTTGTTACATTTGAAACAGATAAAGGTATCAGTTGTTGCATCATTATCATTCCGATTTTAAAAATAATTAGATTAATACAATTTCGAAATTATCTATTTTGTTGTTATTCGTCAATTTGTTATGTGGAATGAAAGTACTAATATTGTGTTTTTTTTCGTGGGAAATCATATACAATGGTTATAAGTTATTACATAACAATTTAAAAATAAAGTGGTCAGGAGTATCGACTAATATTCCATGACTGTTGCCGGAAAATCCAATAGTTAATAAAATTTGTTTTCATTATCGTGCATCACTGCAGTGTTGAGTGTTAGTACACATTCTTATGATTTACTGATTTACACCGTCATATGCCGTCGTTGTGCGTAACCGATCGTAATTCATGATACAATAACTCACGGCGTTGAAGTGGTTCTCGACGCGTGGCGAGCAAATTTTATTTCCTAAGCCGTTCGCTACGAGTCATCGAACGGGTCCCTGGCGGAAGAAGGGTCCATAAACAAATTAGTTTTAATTACCATTCTCGCCGGTCCGAAACAACACAACGATATGCGCTGTGCGACCGCTCAATAATATTATAATAGATACGTATGAGCGTTTTGTGTTATTATTATTTATTATATACGAACCGTATATTATTAAAATAATAATATGATGTATGGGGGTACATACCCTAAAACACGACAATGCGCAGAATGCAAAAACATGGTTTGAAATAGGGTATTTAATATAAATGAAGGGCGTATAAAATACGAATCGAATAACATAATTAATTAAAATGTTATAAAATCTCAAGCTAGCGGACATCGAAATCCGTTGAAACGTTGTTAAATCGGCGCGCGGCGTACGGGTTCTCAAACTCTATACATACGCAGTAGGTATACAAGAAATATTATTTACAATATTAACGCTTGAGAAATTCTTTTTACTTTTGTAATATCGTAAAATAATAATAATAATAATAATACTATCACCAAGGAAAACACGTATCCCACTCATCGAAATCGAAATGAACTCAATAGATAAATCGTATACTCGACGGCATTTCTGGGTTGTAATATTATTATTGTTTTTGCTTTCCACCAACAATAACGATGACGATTGTTGACCGGAACCACTCGGGTGTTTTCTCATAACGCCATTGCGAACGAACAATATGTAATAATATAATAACAACGACACAACGTGACGTTTAAAAGTCTTCGTGATATTGTTTAAACCGTTGGTTTTACCGTGACCTGAAGCAGTGGCGTCATATTATATGATATGTGTGGGTATATATATATATATCATCACGATCAGTTGAAAAGCAAAGAAAATAACTAATCTCAAGACCTAAGTTATAAACATTAGATTAATGTTTAGTCCGTTTTATTAATAATTTAATAAATGTTCGTCGATTGTTGTTACTATTAATTACTCGTGTAAGCTATATATATATAGCTTATATTTTATACAATATACATATCTCATGGTTCAAATCAAGTAAGTTTCGATACTTTTCGAATCGTTAACTCTATAAGTGAGTTATTTTAATTTAGCTATACACTTTATTTTAGAAATTTCAAGTACAAAAAAAAAATCAGCAAACTAAATTATAATTAAACAAATAAATCATATCATACTAAAAAGTAAAAACTAGGGGTTTGTATGAAATATGTTAACAAAAAATAATACAATTAAATAATAACAAGATTAAATACAAAAAAGCACTTAAAACTGTATTTAATCACGATAATATCAAATTTTAAAGAAAGGCGTACATATTCAGTATACAAAGTATACGATTATGGTATAAATAACAATAATTTAATCAATTTCAATCTTATAACATTTCTCTGAGCTCCCACTTGTCAGTATAGGCTTGTTAAAACACGTCAACATAATCATAAGTATATTGATAAATATTCAACATGTAAATATTATAATAATGCCCCTGATCGGTGTTATATACTGATAAGCTTTTTAAATATTTA
This sequence comes from Schizaphis graminum, assembly GCA_020882235.1. Classification (NCBI taxonomy): domain Eukaryota; kingdom Metazoa; phylum Arthropoda; class Insecta; order Hemiptera; family Aphididae; genus Schizaphis; species Schizaphis graminum. The sequence continues at coordinate 95,962,788 of CM037032.1, forward strand.
TAAGTTTATTCGGTAAACAATTTTTTTGCTACTATATTTTTTGAGTTATTAAGTGTACACAACAGGAAGACATATTTTATTATTTTAAAATACTTTATCCATCCCTATATTATATGTCTATTTTACTTAAATGTCCCGTCCTTATAATTCATATACTATACATTTTAATAAAAAATGTAGGCAAATGGGTACCGCTTTGCTGTACATTACGTGTCATGTGGGTCATTATTACGGGTGTGTTAAATTTGAATTCATTAATATAATATCATTGTATACGAACACAATATTCTCAGTAGAGATGGTTTATTAGGCAGACTATACCATTAAGTATATTTCATGACAATATTTTTTTTTACATATCTATTAAAATCATTTATTTTACTTTTAGTATTGATAAAAATCTAATTTAAAGTGTATGTATAAAAAAATGTTTGCCTTTGTATTTTTTATACAGATATAGATGTAAGAACAATATTTTTTGGATCAGAATTTGTATTAAAATAATAAACATTTCTAACCCATGAAATAATTTTTAATTGACATACACAGAAAAAATTAAAAAAATTGAAAATTGTTCATACCTAAAAATACTAAATAGCTCTATACTTATAATGGTTGAATATTTTGTCTTAAATAAAAGTAATAAAATTAAAGTTTTATGATAATTTAATTACAAATATTCAAAGTTATTTTTTGAGTTAAACGTTAAACCAAAAAAACGAATTGATTTTGTCGAAAATTAGATCTGCGTAAAAGTACTTGTTTTTCCTTAATTTTCCACGATTATAAAATTTATTATTAGAATTTTTGCTTTTGTCCCCTTAAGAGGACGCCATACCAGCCATGTGTTGTCTCTGTCTTAGTTGTCTTACTAACGTACATCATAACAAATTTTCGTTCAGTAGAATACATTTTGTGACGTTAGCATTAATATTAGAGTAAATTTACCTATTATCAAATTTAAAGGTAAGAATATTATTTAGACAATGACATATGTTTTTAATGATATTATTATTTTAAAGTGTGTTACAGCTATGTAAAATATAACAACTTTAAAATGTTCATAACTCACTTTAAAATGATAATATCAATAAAATCATATGTCATTGTCTAGATAATATTCTTACCTTTAAATTTGATAATAGGTAAATTTACTCTAATATTGAAGCTAACGTAACAAAATGTATTCTACTGAACGAAAATTTGTTATGATGTACGTTAGTAAGACAGAGACAACATATGCGGGTATGGCGTCCTCTTATGGCATTAGCTAATTCTAATTTGCTACTAGAAATCACCCCCATTTTTAAAAATCTAAGTTTTTTGCTGCGACAATAATTGTCAAAAAACACATATCACTTTAAAACCAATACATTAATCGCTCTGCTCAGAATGTAATAAAAATAACGGTTCCATTAATTCAATGATTGATATGAATGAAAATAAAAATTTTCAAATGATTGGATATTCTGAAAAAACACGAATAAAAATATAATTTTTAATTAAATAATATTTAGGTATATATTTTTACTACACTTTAAAGTTGTAAAAAACAAAAAATGGTTAATATTATTCTTTTATTGGAAAAAAAAACTGCACTTCATCATATCTTTATATTCTACTTATTAGATAGTTTAGCACATGTTTGCACACATATATGCACATAGCCAACCAACTTAAAATAATCCATATTATTATGTGAAATGCTAAAATATACTTCAACTTATAGATCCTCTATGCATTACAATTTAATGTGCTTCCTACGAAAATGAATATATTTAAGCGAATACCTATGTGATGCATTATCTGTGGTAGTCATAAATTTACATACGCACATACCTTACCTACACATGTATTTTAAATTTTGGTTTGTACATTCATGAACATAATATCATATACGGCGTATATATAGGAGTGTGTATACGATATACCACTATCGTACTGGATGCGAACCCTTTTGCGTACGAGGGTGGCAGCGGCGACGGTTGACAGAATTCAGTATCAATAATAATTATTCACGGTTCGTACACTAACTGGCGTTCATTAGACCTCTTTGTTACCATAAGGCCGATGACGACTTTTTAGAATATAATATGACGCGCCCGTATTTAAATATTGTATAATAACGATGCGCCCAGTGGCGGTTGTTTTTTATATGTCACCCTGCCGACGTAATAATAACCGGATGAATCGGAAGGTTTCTGGCAAACCAATAGCGCTTGTTTATAAACACATGGAAATAATTACAGACAGAAACTATAATACGGTTTAACGACAGAGCTGCAAATTGTTATAGGTTTATATAATTTATTATCGTATTATTATTTACGTTATAAATCTTTAAAAAAAAAAAAAAATAATGGGTAAATATTATAACGACCGTTTGTATTTATATCCCACGTGTAATATTTTAAAACCTATACAACATTATACTGTATAGGTATTTCATAATAAAGATATCATTATATGATAATTAATGTATGTAATAAAATTCCATTTGTACGCATTTATTTGATTGCAAAGTAAACTTTTTAAAATGTTTCATTTGAAATTTTCTCAGTAGTGCCGCGACGCGACTATTACTATTTATTGTATAATACGTTATTATTATACGAACCCTTTAAACGACAAAAATATCAATATATAATATACATATATATGTGTTTGTGTGTGTGTGTGTGTGTGTGTGTGTGTGTTATATGCGTAAAAGCTCGTAAAGGTATGTTAATTTTTTTTATACGTTTTATATATGTTAAATATGAAAAATTCTGAACATATGGTAATAATAATAATAATAATAATAATAATAACAATAACAACCAACATTATTAAAGGTATATATACCAACATATTATATTGTCCGTGTAGTAATAATATAAACAACGAGATTAAATCGAATTTATGCTGCGTTTCCCGAATATTTGTATTCATAATAAGGTCTTGTGTTTATGTAATAAATGTCATTATACTGTTATAGGTAAAATATTATATTTTTATTGATTTTGACTTAATATTTTCAAAAATATTTTCCCTACTCGCATACCTGCAGCTGGACAGTTTGAATACCTGATGTAATTTATTAATGTATGTAAATATTCAAACGACACCCGAAGACGACAAGCCGCGTGCGAAGACGTATTATGATTATTATTACTACGATGTACGCGACGGTTTACTTCATTTATACGAGGATGTATCGTCAAAATATCTCCATCGCCGCAGCAATCCGTCATCGTCAACTTGCAGCTTTATATAATATAGGTATAATGCTAAATCCGTAAGCTTGGCGTGGATATATGTGACGAACAGCGTGGTCCGCACGAGGAGCGAGAGGCGGAAAATCATCTTCCCTTTTCGCCGCCACGCGCACTCGCACGGATGGACAGGTCGAGAAGGGATTACACATATATAGCGCATTATCCATTGAAAGTCGATGAGTATCTATCGCGCCGATGTACATAAAATTATAATAACATTATGATAGTTCCGATCGATCTTCTAATTGCGTCCGTTCGGTTCGCCAGAAAATTAGATTGCAGTCGGATAACCACCGTCGGCGAAAGCGATAGGACTATAGATGAGGATTTGTGGGAAATCCGATTTGGATTAGACCAATCTCTGATATGGAAATAGAGAATTTAAGAAACGAAAACTACATGTATAATATATTGGGTTTCCTTAAGGTCGGTGGTAGATAATACATTATTTTTTACACCGAGCGTAAAACGACTTCCCCGCGTAGCACCACTGCCTATAGTGCCTGTAGCACCACACACTTTATGATATATTATATACATACAGTCACCGCGGGTCGTTGTCCGTTATAATGCCAACCACCCCAACGCTCTACCCTTCCTACCGAATCCCCTCAAATGACGAAGATTTTCCCCCTTAACCCTCTACTCATCCTAAAACGTGTATATATACGTTTTCTGTGACCGGGCCATGTGGGCTCCGGGATGCGGGTCGGACGGTCTCCCTGCCCTCTTACCCGTCGACGTTCGCTAATGTTTTGTCTCGCATTCGCGCGAGCTCGGGAGAGCTGGGAGAGACCATCATCACGTGTGCGATGAACGCGTGTTTTCCTATCCATTACCGGCGCACTTCCGTTCAAACAATGGCCTTTGGATCGCCTCCAAATGGGTATGTGTGGCGTATGCGCCGACGAAGAGGGAGACCGAAATCAGGACGAAAGCATACATGATGGGCTGTTGTGACGGAGAGGAATCGAACAAGGGGAGGGCGGTTGTGTTATATACATACATATACCGAATGTGTTATGGGCATATATCGATTGCAACGGCTGCTGCAGCATAGTGCACGTTGTGTATGTATTATATTCTACTATGGGGTAGAGTAACGCGAGACTGTTTGAAAATATCCAATGACAACGGATCTCAAGCGAAAACCGACCGTTGTCCAGTACGTATACTGCTGGAAAACGACCCGTCAAAACTTTCACCCGTCCCAATACCACGGTGGCGACTTTTTAATTTACAAGCCGACAGGTGTCAATAATATATACTATACTATATAACATATAATAATATATAAATGAAAAAAAAAATATGACTATCCAACAACTTAGATATCCCAACACCCCGTCGCGTTCGTATGAAAAATTAACCGACAGGATTTGTTTGTTTAAACGTGGCTGTGCGCACGCTCGTCGAATAGAGTTCGTTTTTAGCGCATCCACCGATAATGGGCTTTTTAACGGATCACGTCAAAAACCGCCTACAGGCCACCGGAAATTTACCGCCACCTCCGCGATGACTGCCGAAAAAGGGACATGAGGAATCAGTAAACCGAGATATTGTGTACTACGTATAAATATATCGTTCCTCATATTGTTCGATGACCACATCAACCAGCCGCGTATATTGTATATAAATCGAAAACCTTTTAACGGCCAAAATAATGCGACCATTGATCTCTCTGTCCATAAGTCTACCCCATTATTATTATTATTATTTACAATAATAAATACCGTATAGGTACGATACAAAATATAATAATTTTCATTTTAAATAAAATCTCTAGCCCCGCGTGATGGCTACCGCGTGATGCATGTTTACAAGCCGAGCACTCGCGCGCGTATATACTTGGAAATAGACGCGGTAAATGTTTTACGAAAAATCCGTTTATATTATTTATTGCTGTGTGAACGTCTGGCGAAAACACACGGGAATGAGTGAGCGGTGGCTTTATATACATAAATATATAGTCAAGTATGGTTTTAAAAGTTATTAACCGTTTGAAACTTTGATATTTTAATCCATTAGGTACACCGCACTTGAAAATAATTGTCATGTACGGGTATATATATGTATAATATATTGTATAGATATTAAACTTCTTACAGGCTGAGAGTTTAAAAATATTTAGATTTATGCGTTAAAACTTTGGGCCGAGGTCTCGAGGTGGAACGTCGAGAATAAATAAGGAAGAAGGAAATAGAAGAATATTTGCGTCGTCTCAGTTTTTGCCCTTATTTCAAACTTTAAATGGTTACAACTCGCTCGAATCGCGCTCGTTTAAATTGGATTTCAGTTCCGAAATTCTTTGCGAAATGCTAAATGTTACTGTAAACTGGAAATAAGTACTTTTTTAATCTTTCAGCCGTGAAAAAATATATTAGAAAACAAAACTCTAACAATATAGGTATATATTATTTCAAATGTCATTTTTTGATAACTTTTTAAGTTTTATAAAGAACTATTGACAAATATCTTTCATAAAGTAACAATTCATATTATTATACATACAATAAATAACAAATATTCAGCTTCTTTTACTTTTTTTTTCTTATCTAATTTTTGTTAAATTATTGTTTTGACTATAAATAACAAATATACAGCTTATTTCACTTTTTTTCTTATCTAATTGTTCTTAACTTATTTTTTAAGATTATAATAACCACATTAAGCTCAATCTAATATTAAATAGTTTTTAAATTATTGAAACACGAAATCTTAATAACTCTTCGTTATAATTTTATTATTATGCAGTTATACTTTATTATTTTAATAATATACTGGTTTATATTTTAGTTAATTTTTTAATAATCCTAATAATAATATAATTAACTAAATTTACTCGCCGCTCAGGTTAGATTAGACAAATTATTGTTACCATATTTATACTATAAATTTTATAATGAGTATTAATTAAATCATGATTGATCTATTGAGAATACAAAATAAATATAAAGTTTTTGAAATACATTAATATCGACTGATACCAAACGTGTATGCAAAGTAAATTAACTTAATAAACCTTTTAAAACAAACAGGTTTTTATACGAAAGTTGGTTTAATATTATAAAAATGTTTTATAGGTAAACCAATTTTTTGCTTTACCTAACTCTACATTTCAACATATTTTTCATTTCAATTTAATTATTTAATCTATTCCGAAGATTCGTTAATTAAAATTTACTGATTTAATTTTCTTGTTTTCAAACATTAATTTCTTATATTTAATAATAATTGTAAAGATTTTTTATGTTATTTTCCAGAATATTCTAATTATATTGCGTAAAGTAATAGGTACAAATTAATTGATACGAATGTATATTATAATATTATATACTATAATTAGCAAACTCCAGTTACTCGTTTAAAATTAAAAAAAAATGTACCATCCAACTATCTGGGCAATTTTAATTATAATAATTAAAATGTATTGCCAATAACATTTACCACGTCCATTCAAACAGAATATTATTACACTCAAACAATTTTTTATTAAGTCTATTACATAAACCGTACACATTATTATGTCTAATATTATTATTAAGGATCTGACTTTTAATGTACATAATATTATAAATAATTTATCCTGCAAAGTCAAAAATATTTCAACTACTATAACTAAGTCGGTTGTACATAATATGTGTTACTTAGTAGGTATAGTATGTATTAATAAAATTTGCCACCATAAACATCGTAAACTATATTCTAATCCTAATTTCTTGGAGATCGTCATAAAGCTGACGATTTAATTTTTATACTATAACCAAATTTAAATAAGATACTGTAATAATATAACATTTCCGTATACGTTATATTCTTATATACATTTGTATTAAAATATGCATTTTTACTTGTAGTACATATTAGGTACATAAGATGATATAATATAATATATCTAAATATATTATAAATGTATATTGTAGACATTATTTACACATACAATTTCAGATATAACAATATTAACTGCTAATCAACACAACTTATTTATATTTTATACAAAACAAATACAAATTGTAATTATAATAATATGAGCACAAGATATGAATAATGTTATGATTTTCCATGAGTCGTGATCACTGGCACTCAATACAAGACTTTCTGTGACGATAACACAGCGTCACAGCCTCCGACTAATATAAAACTTGTCCGGCATACTTTGATTGTCTTAGTCTTTAAGTTTTAGTTAGTAATTTTTTTTTTATTATCATTTAATTAAATATAATTTACTTTAATAATAATAATATTATTTGCTACAGTAACTTTATTCATAAGTTCTAACTACATATTGTTTTAACCTAACCTTCTCTGAATATTTTATATTTTACAGGTATCTCAATCCTTTGGCTATTTTACAATATCTATATTTTCATAAGCATGGATATGGTGGTTTATTGTTCTAAATTGTCTAATGTTTGAAATTATTTGAATAGAGATGGAAAAATATACATTTTTTGTTGGAAGTTACAATAAAAAGCAATATTGTAATTATTTATATTAAGTGTAAGTTGTTTATCTAAAATAAAAAGGTTTGCTTATATTATTATTTTGACAATATGAAATAATATTTTAATACTGCTTTGACGGGAGGTTAGGTTAGGTTACATACAGAATGTTTGGTGAATTTAATTCAAATCGGTCGGGATATACCTACTAATATAAATATCTTTGATAAATTACTTAATTGAAATATCATATTATACGTTTGTACAATTAAAAAAATATATTTCTTAAAATGTCTCAGGTAGGAAATTAATAAGCAGGTACGTTGAAAATACACGTATTTTTTTATTAATTATGGTAAATATCATGTGTAATTTATTACAAATTTATTGGAAATTATAAACAAAAAAATAAAAAAATATTATTATGTACCTCACGTTATCGTGCAGTTTGGAAAGAAAGGTCACTGTTATAAAAAAAGGACTTAAAAATATACAAATACATACATATTATTTATTTCATAAACAAATTTTCGACCAAGTTATTTCATCATTTATTACAATATATACCATCCACTATAATGCGGTTATCTTTTGGGTTGTAACACAAGCCTATAATGGTATATATATAGGTGTCGTAATAGGCCTTAATATTCGGCTGGCGAACTTACGAGTTAAAATATTACAAAAACTTTTATCACCCAAAAAGGCAGTTTGGACAAACTTTATAGTTGACGATGTTGATGTATTAGTGCCCAGTTTCCATGACCCAGGTCCATATATCCCTTTTTTTCCTCCACAGACTATTATACTTGTGATACTTATTGATCCATTAGATTCATTTCTCTATACCCATCATTGTCTCTGTTACATCCACTTACATATTAATATACGGATATATAATATATTGACTATATTATGTACACTGTACAATAACCGACTATGACAAAAACGGCAGTGACCTGTCAACTCACCGATCAGGGGTGTATAATATTAAATAATGTTAATGTAATAATTGCATTACTAATAATTATAAATACTTCTTGAAAAAAAAGCAAAGCCCAAGGGAGAAATCTGATTCCCCTACTCTCTTCATTAACCTTTATTTGATTATTTGCAGTTAAAATTATTATTTATTGATTGTATATAATATGTTAGTATAACTAACATTCCCACTCGTCATCTTAGCGCTCGTCAGCTGTTAAGATTTTTAAATACAATAGTGAAAAAACTGTATTATATTATTATAATTATAAATCTTAGTTTGTGAAATAATGATATTTTTCAATATAATATAGTTTTTGGACAACTGTTTTTCTTTTAAATCTTAACGGTTGCTGAGTACCAATATAAATTGGACAGGTTATACAATACAGTAATGTACCTACAGAATGGGACAGCATTATTGACAGCACAGCGGTAGGAACACTAGGAAACGTAAACGGTTTTTGTATAGTTATTATTGTCTCATATTTTTTATTTCATTTTTTTTTTTTTTTTGCTCCGGCGCCTTTACGATTATTACTATAACGGCGGCCGTGACGCCTGCATCAAATTGGCTCAATTTGTCCAAGGGTCTTGTACACAAAGATCGTAATGGCCGATATTTCTAGAGCGGAGATGGCACACAGTGAACAATAACATACCTTTAGCAGTGGCTAGTAAAGGGGTGTGCGTTTTAGGGAGGAGCAAGTGGGAGAGAGAGAGAGAAAGAAAAGAAATTAGATAGATAAAAAGAAGAGAGAAAGTAGAGAATAGATATGGAAGTGATGCTGTATAAAAAACAGTTGTGTTTTGGCGACAGTGGCTGAAAAATATCGTATATTTAATAACAATATCATGTACACGAAAAGGAAGAAATGAGATAGAGACGGAAACATATAGATAGAGAAATAAAAACGTCACGCATTTCGAAGCAAAACGTCCCACGACGTTCATCCGTTATATATATGTATATATATTATATTTAGAGCTGGTCGTGTTGTCGTCAGTGCGAGAAAAACACCACGACTCACCCTGTATATATATATCCGTAAGAAAACTGAAGAATTGTAAGTCGACCCACCTCCAACCCTGCCCGAACACGGGGCGGTGGCGGTGATGGCGACGGATATAACGCGACTTGTGTTTTCGAGTGCACCCACCGTCGTTACAAATGCGTCGGTAGTATAAATGTCTGGAGCAGAGAGAATTTTCGGAAAACTATTGTATTGCACGCGCACAGCCACTATATACGCCTTCGCCGCCAAGTCATAAATTATTCATGTGGGCCGCCGTTGGTTTTGGAGTAAAAAAAAAAAAACTCCGCTCTTCATCTATTGCCGCGGTGGTTGTTTATTTCCAACATGTTCATATATAAGATATATAACAATATATATATATATAAATATTCGAGCGAAAGAGAGAGAGAGAGAGAGTGATGGAAAAGACGGAGAAAGAGATACTTGCTGTGTCGACTAAAAGAGTTGTATATTATACAACACATCCGAATTATTTGCAGAGTTAGGTATTTGACGTTTTTATATGCCGCCTTTCTATAATATGTATATATATATATATATTACCGTATTTCCCCTAGAGTTTTTCCGCGCGAGATTTACATATTTATCTATCCTGGACTAAGTCATCATTATATCGTTGTATATTATTATAGTTTCTTGGATTCGCCCAATATCGTTAATAACAAGTGGCAGCGGAGGCTTTGTGATTGGTATACATAGACACATATTATAGTCTATAAATAATAAGGATACCGATAACCAAGATAAATATGAATGTAGGCGCATCTAAACTTTAAAGTTTAAACGATTATAAAAACTATTACTTATTATTTCACAATATATTCAATGAAATATTATATATTTTTATTATACCTACCATAATTCACAGAAAATCGATTATCTATTTTAAACTATGCAATTAAAATACTTAAATTTAAATATTTAAAATACTTATATTATATAAAATTTCGTAGTCATCGTCTAAATTTTTATTAATTCGCTTATTCTTTTTATTTTTGTAATGGAGTAGTTCACATTATTTAAAACGGTTTCTGAAACGTAATAATATATTTTAAATCGCATTCGTCGTATGTATTATAATATACGATTATAGTAATCATTATAATATATTTGATTTCTTACATTGTTTAATAATCCCAAAGGTCTGCAGTGTTGAAATGACCGGCTGTGCGCTTAGTATCGATTTGGTCAGACTTTAGTTGAATGCAATGAGAGACGTATGAAAACGGAAATCTAATTAAACACACACCGCACACACACACACATATACATACGTACATAAGATGATCGAATTGTATTGCAGAACAGATCTAGGAATCGGAGGGATTTATTAAATTACCTATGTGCAATGGGTCAACATACCGGTGTCTGGTCAAACAAGTGACCAGATACACAGGTATTTAATATATATTTTATGTAATAGTCTTTGAAATGCGACTCGTAGTGTTGTTTCCGAAGATTTTACGATTCGAGTGACGTATATTGTACTATATTATTATAATAATTTTAAAGAAATCCTTTTATACACTGACGTCATCACGCGTCAACTACATGCGAATAACCTAATCTGCAGGTGGCAGGATTTAATTTACATAACGCGTTTGTATTTTTTTTTTAAATGTAATTTTTAACCAAAATATTTTTATTTGAATAGCAGTTTTAGTGAAAAAAAAAATAATAAAAACATAATAATAATTACCTCTCTGTCAATTATTTATTTATATATACCTATAGGTATGTACATGCATATAATGTTAACATCTCGTAAGCAATAAATTCTCTAAATAGTCAAAAGTATGTATTTTAAACGATCACGTGAGTACTTGTATTACTCAGGTATAAATATATAAAAACTATTACTTACAAAAATTAACTAAACTCGAAGGAAATCAAATATAAAATGTTAATATTAAATCTAAAACGACACTATTACCTAATCTGCTAAGCCGTCATTTACACACCCGAAAAGAGTTTGTACTCAAAAACACAGATAACTAGAATAATAGATATTTATGTATATAAATAAAAAAGAAGACTAATAAATAATAACGCGACATTTTTAAGTGCTGAGTGGGTGAGTGGGAAGGGGCGTATAATTCCGAAAAGCCAAGTGCTCTGCTTTTCGTGTGTGTGCCCCTGACCTAAGCCTCGGTAGAGAGGCTTACACCGATGTATATGATGTATATATAGTCGTATATTGTTATAGTTATATATAATACTGCACCGACGTCGCATTAATCTGGCGCCGTTTAAATCCCCTGTCTCGTCCTCACCACTCCCGTAGAATTTAGCTAATTAAGGCGCGACTCGACAACAATCCTTTTTCTACCGCGTTTTATTTAATTTCGTCCGGTTGACGACGATTTGTGGATTCAGTGTCCACGTACTTTATTTTTTTTTTTGCACAGTGTTTTGTCTTTGCTCATTTTACATACTACTGAATTCAAACAATTTAAAGACATTGGGTAGCGGTTTTCATAGCGACGTCGAAAAGTGGGTAGAAAAACAAACGGGAAATAAAAAATAAAAAAAATCGGATGCCGAGCCGTTGGTCCATAGCTGGCATATTCTGGGCCGAGAAAATGGCACTAGACTAAATTTAACCATCGCACTAAATTTAGAGACAGTGGCGGCGGCGGCGGAAAAATGTACGTCGTTGCGTTCTAGAGGTAGAAAACGATTAGAGAAAAAACAGCCGCTCCGGCGCTGCTCGTGACACATGACCGTCATAACCGATCTAATGAGCAGAACGCTGCGCGCAGTGGTGGAGAAAACAACGTCCCTTTCCCCATTTACCACACTCCCGCCGTCGAACCCGTGTTATTATTTCGTCGTCATAATGTCGTCATCGTGTGGCTTTATTTTTCGGTGGAAATATAATATTATTATAACGAAAAATATATACTCTGTATAATATTATATTAAAACGCAGGCGACGGCGGCGTGCGCACCGAACGTATCACCGTTGCCTAGGATAAAAAGCTTAGTGGTTTTTTTTCCGTTTATAATATCATATCGAGTTATATTCTTTTTTTCATTCTCCGTCTTTCCCTATTTGCCGTTGCTACTGTGTCCCTACGAAAACCTCAATATTACGATTTATGTTGTATATTATATACGAGTATACTGTTCGCCGTCGAGAAAATTTCATATAAATTCTCGATCGAATCCGAAAGGATATATATAATATATATATTTATTTACGTTCCCCTCGTCGCAGTGTATATATATACACACACATGTATATATATATATAGTATACACATTTATAATACACATAACATACATATATGAAATTCACAAAAAAAAACATTCAATTTATTTTATATATTGTATATATGCCCTATCAGGGATGTGCACTTTCCACGTATATAATAATAATAATATTATATAAAACTTTTTTTGGTTTCGTATAATGATGCTCAATGGATTTCCGCTTTATTTTCGCGATCGTGATAACTCTCTCAAAGTCTTAAATTTTCGAATATATACGTGTGGCAGCACCACGTTACATAGCGTTCGAGCAAATTCCAATTCAAAATTTTTATTTTTATTTTTATTATTATTATTATTATTTTTTTTTTGGTACACTGACAAAAGAAAAGAGTAATTCTCCGCTTGCCCACGACATAGCTTCCGGCGTTCGTTTTTAAAATTAGTACTGTAGTTTTGTTTCTCGTGTCAAGTGGACCGCTATCATCAATTACCAAAGATGACACAAAACGACGTCGTCATTAATCACGATTTTTGCTGTCGGGGAAGGGATGTCCGATCGTGCATTTGCAGCAGTTCGTTCCCGTCTCCCTCACTCCCGCGTCCCGTCAACAAACGATGTGGGATTTTTTTGTGATGTTTTCATTGAAAAAAAACACCACAAGGGTCATATTACAAAACTCGTTTTTGAATAACATTATATATATATATGTATGTAAAAAAAAGACGAGACAATTTTTCACGTAACATGAACAAATTCAATGAATAACGCCTAAAAATATACATAATAATAGTATAATATAATATATTATATTTAAGAATAAAAAGGAAGATAGCCCTGCAGAAAAGGTAGAACTAGTGAAAATATTTTTTTTTTTATTTTTTTTTATTGAAAATCAAATTTTTTATACAGATAAGATATTATAAATAATTACAGATTTGATTAACCTACCTCCTGTAAGCTTATTCAGCATGTGATGAAGGTAGGGAGTTGAGATTACAATTAAATAATACTAGAAAATAAAATAACATGTGGCGTATTAATACATATAAGATACATAGGAATTTTAATCAAATAAAATTTATCGCAAATTAAAATAAGACAATAAGAATTCTTAAAAAAAAAAAAAATTACATTAAGAATATTAAAAATAAAAGATATAAAGAAGTATAAATATGACCACATCGCTATAAATTGGTACAACAGAACTTTCATAAATAATATTCATAGCGCACAATTTTTTTTTCTAATTCTAAAAACAAATATTTATAAACTAATCTTTTAATATTCACAATTTCCCCTCCGAGCATTTTTTTTTAAACTCAAAAGCTATATATCGTTATATAGATAACGATTGATGAGCGTTTCATTCTAAAATTATAACAATAAATTAGATGATTGTACAATGCTATAATTTTAGACTTGGCGTCTTGTGAATACACTAATAATAATCAGGTCCAAAATATTGATGTTAAATAGTACCCTTCTAGTTTTTTTTTTCAATAGTCTAATACGTTCTCGTTGATATTTCATCGATACGAAAATCTATTAAATTTAATTTTAAAGCAATTTATTATGTGCTAACACAATGCATATTATTTAAATTTAAAATGTTTTTATATTCTTAATAATATTTTTTATTTTATACATTTTTTAAGATAGTTCTAATTTGTAAAAATTATTTAGGTACATATTTCAAATTTTAATATAAACCTTAAACACATTGATTGGTATTATTAACCCTATAAGTGAGTGTTAACAAGTTTGTACTTGAAAATCTAGTAATTATAATTATTGGCTGTGCAAAGTGCATTTTTTGTTATTTTTTCTATATTTTATAAAATTTTTTAGGTAAATTAATAAGTATGTAAATATTCAACTGTATTTGTGAATTTACTTTTTTAATGATATCTTATTAGGGTGATTTTTTTTTTATCACATTATAGGTTAGATTTATTATTATAATATATCTACCTATTAAAATATATTTATATTATTTTATGATAGTTGTCAGAATGATTTTTTTTAACTAGATAGCTATAAGTAAAATAAAATAACAAAACATATAACAAAAATAATGTGGTTTCCTTTTTAACTATACATGGCAAAATCAGTTGTTAAAATATCAAAGACCATTAATTGATTGTTGTGATGACTTTGTAATGAATTTTAGGAAAGACTACAAAGTGAAATTATAACGACATATATGCTTATTGAAGACGACATACCGATTATCGCAATATATACTATAAAAACTGTTTTATTCATAATAATTATTTTATGTATAGTAGGTATATGTATAAATACATATTTGATTTTTTAACAGAAACACAACTCCTCGAAACCACTCGATTGTCGGCGGCAGAAAAGTAAGAAAATCCGACGCACCCACATGCATCTCTATATGCAACTATAACATCTTAATTTAGAATTTATGGGGTTGTCGCACACATATAGTTTTGTGCCCATGACATTTCCAAAACTATACACCACACTTTTCTCTCCATCCATACTTGGTTATTCGTTAGCGTTGATTTAAGAGACGGCTTGTTGTTAAGAGCGCGATCATCATATATACATATATAACCAGAAAGTTATATATGCTTTAGGGTGAGAGTAAAGGGAGAGACATCGCGCGTTGCACAGGCGCCCCATAAATAAATATTTAGCTGTGTGTATAAAGCGCGCTTGTTGGCGGCAGAAATAATAATAATAATAAACGGACGTCCTTTAAAAGTTAAAACTTGCGACGAAGAATCCAGCTCTAACCCAGCTCTTCCCGTCGTAGATATTTTCCGATTACCACCACTCTTAATCTTTACTCACGAACTCTTCTCTGGAGGCTTATTCGATTTTTCTGTTATCATTATTGTTATAATGTATGCTTACACAAAAAACATTTTTGTAGCAGACATAGGTCGTTAGATCCCACAATCATTTGTTGTATCTCCTCGTTGTTATATTTTCACTTATGCAATACGCCCACGCTTGCGGGGAACCAAAATCAACCAGAATAACGCTTTATGTACATATTTTTGTACTTGAAACAATTTTTGTAACCATTTTGAGATTCCTTCCTGGTTATGAATATTCGCTGCTCAAAGTTTTATTGCATATATAACTCACTATCAATATTATAACTGGAATGTCTTACTAACAACAATTGTTGTAGTAGTAGTAGTAGATGTAAATTATTAAATATAGTATTTGTGGTGCAATATCTTCTCAGGATTAATTTCCATTTAAGTTGTGTAAATTTGCATTTTTGAAAGAAGATTTGTAAACTTGCTGTGCATCCAATTACAAAAATTAATTGCATATTCAAATCCAACGATAGTTTTAATTTGCATATAAAAATTAATTGCACTTTTTAGGGAGGAAAAACTAACTATAAGACTTTGAATATTTCTTTTGTTTCAATAACGCGATCAAAAGAAAACGAATTAATAAAATCCCACGCAGCATACCGTCTGCACAATAATTATTTGCATTTGATTTCGTTTGTTTAAAAAAAAAAATTAAATTAAACATTAACAAAACAAAAATCACCCAGAGTCGTATCCAAGTAATATTGCATCTATTTTTTTTTTCTTACTGGAGATAGTTTATATTTTTTAAAATTAATAATTTATGTACAACAATAATCAATATATAAAAATCATAATATAATAGCCAAATCTCTAAATCCAATAAAATATTGCCTGCTAATGAATACTGCAGTACTATATCCAGACATATAGACATATAGTAATCTAATATAAAAATTTGTATACATAAAGTGAGGTCCATAGAAAAAAAATTGGTATTATTTAAATATTATATTACAGATACACATGAATGGAATGTCGAAAGGCAATAACGTAATTTTTTTCACCGTGCATTTCATCGTGGAGTTTCATTACTCCAACCGCGAAATACTGAATATATATACATAATATTATACACGTAGGATGAAACGGGGTGGCAGCATTTTGATTTTATTATTGTGGACGGAAAAATTCGATATTTTGTGCTGAGACTATATTAGGCATTGAATTCAATAAATTTATGTAGTACATATTATATACATACGCAATAACGTTTTATTTCTTTTATTGAAATACATACATGTGTATAACGTAGTTATGTTGTACATTTATAGTCGATCAATCTACCCTCCCCCTCCCATTCTTTAGCAGTTTACTAGATTAGCCAGTATATTATAATATGTAGGCACGCGAAAAAATATAACCTGCGTCGCACTATTATAACTATTCTTATTATGTTATAATCATTATGCACAATATATAGCTCCGCCGAAAACCGTCCTCACGAATTCGTAAACTATTATACCATCACGGTAGCGGTTTTTACGTCCGTGCGAGGTAAGTACGCCGCCTATACATCGCGGGCGTATATATAGCTGTTTAAAGTTGGGCTATTAAATGCACTCGGTATCCGCGCCAAGTTTGTATAAATTATATAATATATATATAGTGAGCGGCTCTAACGGCGCGACGCGTGGTGCGGCTTTTCGGCCGTCGTTATTATTATTTTTTTTTTAACGCAAGCATGCACGCGTTTATATTATAAAGTTTAGAGAGTTTCTATTTGGTTTTTTTTCTCTTAATGCCGATGTTCACGAACTTTGTGGAGTAATATAGAAGAAAAAAATAAGAAACGGGATTCGAAGCGTCCGCCCGCCCATTCCGTCACCTCGACGGTTTTGGCCTGCCGCATAATGAACTTTCCGGTATCGACCAAAATGCGGTGTAGTGGGTTCTAATCCGAGGATTTTACACTATCGTACGTATATTATATACATATATCTGCATTTACACTATAATGGTTGAGTATACACTGTAAGTCAAGTGTTATTGTATAATTTTGATTTGTTGGTATATATTAAAATGTATAACCTTTGCTGCCGTTGCCGCTGATATTTCAGTATAGGTAAATTATATTGTTACGACTATTATTAATTATTATTATATACATGATCGTATTTTTTTCCGCTTAAAATGAGCCTCATTGTTTTTGTCAACTGATTTGTGAAATATACATATATATGTATATGTGTAGTATGTATAATATATTAATGGCAATGATACGCGTATTGATTTTTAACAAAGCAAATACACTGTATAATTTTTCTAGTACTCGAGATTTGGTTTAATACATGTATCATATATTCCATATAATAACATGGCATAGAGTAATAAAAAATAATTTCTTGCAATCGACTCGTATTTATTATTTTTTTATTCGAAAGGACTTGCTGTGTAATTAGTCTAGATAAATACGCTTTTAATATTAATTATACATTGAATAATAATTATTGTTTTAGCGAATCGTTAACTGATATATTTTGTTATGTTCTATATCAAAATACCATAATGCAATGAATATATACTATTATACTGTCTTCTTATAAACCATAATTCGTGTATTTACAAGGTGCGTAATACAATATAATATTAGGCATGTACTTATACCTATACCAGCAGCCATACCTAGGTATATTATATCGTAATATCATATTATATATTATAAACTGTGCTTGTTGCGTAATCATATATTTTATAATATGTTTATTCCTGCTTTAGGATTAACACCGTGACGTTGTTTCTATTCAATAGATAATACATTAACCCGCAAGAATAAACATTGACAGGACGTGGCAAATATCTGTCGTCATATTCGGGTGGAATTAAACATTATAATATTATAGGTTCAATTACCTAATATAATTTATATAAATATCTTTTAGGGAAAATATGGAAAATATTTATCTTTATTATTCTGTTGTACTATCTTGCGTATTTACATAAACTTTTACTTGAGATAACTATGTTCAACCCGTGTCGTAACTAAAAATAAGAGAAACCTGAGATTTTGAGGTAAATTAGTTACAGTCACTCTTCCTTTTTATTATTTATATATATGTGTGTGTGTGTGTGTAATATATGCTATTATATTATACAAACCGCGATTACTGACATTATTGACACGGACGAAATGGGATGGTGCTGGTGCTTTGTAAAGTATATATACCAACATCCCACGCGTGCAAACAAAAACATGTGACGAGGGTGTCGAGTAAAATGGGTAGTTGCTTTAAACTTTAGGACGATACAGTGCGTAGGTCCCTACAACGGATATAAAGCATCATAAACGGGGTTGGAGATCGGTGGCGGAGAACGCTAATTTTCCGGTTCCAAAGTTTCAACGCCCCTTGAACGCCACCGCCGCCACTCTTTGGTGACAATATTATTAGCACCAACAGCCGCCGACGTAGTTATTTCTTGCGTACAAAGTAATTTAAATTTCATTAAGTTCACATGCGACCTGAACGTTTCTCACACAATACGTTTAAATATTATATTGAAGTTAAAAAAGGTTATCTTTTTACTGTATATATAATATATATATTAAATTGCAAAATATTTGAGGCAGTGAAGAATCATCATATTGTTTGATTATTTAATTATATTATTTCATATTTGATCGATAATTATTATTATTATTGCTATGTTAATCACGTAAGTAATATGTTAATGTGCTGTATACAGTTTCAAAAACTAGAATATTATATATTTTAATAATAAATACATAAATAATAATACATACATAATATCATTATGCTAATATACGCGCTGGGCGTCAAAAACCCCCTGGATATATTATACTCTAGCTTATTATACACTATTTTAAAATCAATCACTTATGGACTTCAGCTGTTGATTCTAAAGAAAGATAGAGAAATGATGAGAAAGAAAGACAGATATGAGAGTAGAATAGCTGTTTATTTTTCTTTATTTTTTTAATGAGTATATTATTATTATTTTATATTATTTTTTATTACTTAACGACCGGCTGCTGCCGGTTTCTCGTTTCTCGTTTTGAAACCATTTTGATAGCATCGTAGCTGATTTTCTAGCAAATTATTTTAACGGGATTAAAATACCAAAGCCAAAGACATAAATGAGACTTTAAGTCTATCTCTGACGGGTAGCGAGGGGAGCAAAACAATATATATATATATATATATATATACAAAGACAAATTGTTTTTCCTTATTTTATTTATATATTCGTATTTCATTGACGACGATACCACTCTTATTTTAACGTGTGCGTGGGTGTGAACACACTTTTAGGGCTTTTGATTTGACATAATTACAGCAAACGTTTTATGATTTCATAATAACTCGATCGGACAGTATCATAAATACACTTATACCTATATTATATCTAAAGACCAAACATCATCGCTAAATAACGTGTGCCACCCGTCTACCCTCATTAATTAAAAGACGACTCGACAAACTACATGACTCTCTGCAGAACGTTTGATATTTAACGTGCATCCTATAACTATAGAAATAATAACACTAACAAGTAAAAATTCAATAGTAGCTGTAGTCTTTGTAACATACTTAGAGGTACATTTATATTGAACTCTTGATTTAATTTAACAAATAAAGATGCACAAAACACTTTAATAACTGTCGAGATAACATTTATAATTTGGACACTCAAGATTTATGATGTTTAGTGGCGCCAGTAACAGTTAATTCCATAATTAATAATACTAACATCATATATAAGATGGACCAGTATAAGCAAGAATAAAAATGAGTTATAACAATGGTATACCATTGTAGATTATAATACTAATATTAAGTTAAAAAGTTTAGATATGCGTAAAATATCAAACGTTTTGTGAAACAGTATCATGTGTAGTACTCTGCGCATTTTTACTTTTTAGTTTATATTATTCGATAAATTAAATTAACATTATATTTTATAAAATATAATATACAATGTTTTCTATAGTCGATTTTCGTGTACCTACATTATTCATCGTGTTTGATTTGAAGTTTGAACGCGTTATATATAGTAAATAATAATATATATTATACACATGTTCAAGTTTTATTATTTGAGCTCGAATAGACTACCACCACCTCCTCTGACGCCGAATTTAAGTCCTAAGTAATGTTTTGCAATTTTTCAATATTCCTACAACATGCAGAAACCAGCTGTACAAGACGGTAGTGGGGATAAATTTGGCCATCGTTCGTGCCAAACCACGAGTGGACGTTGAAAAATAGTCGGGGGTAAACAAATAAGGCGAGTCAAGGAATCGCATAAAAATAAAATAAATCCACCAAAGACCGACCAACATCATCACTCATTGTATTGTTGGTAATGATAATAATAATAAATACAAATGCGTTCAGTGCTTGTATAACTTAATGGTTTATGTGAATTTAATTGTTAATATTTCCACATAGTTCATAACGATATTATATATTATCCAATCCACTATTCCTATAACCATCTATCATTTATTATTATTTATAAATTCATGATTATAGATCATGCCTGAATAAACGATTAGTCACTAGTGAACGTAGGTACTGTACATTTATATATAGAGCGATCGAGTTATATAGCTTTTATAGCTACATTTCGGCGACGACGCTGACCAGAACTTCGATTTAACCCAAATTGAACATGAAAAATGAGGAGGGGAGACGTTTTAATTTTACAAACTACAATGAGAACTATAAGTGGTCGGAGAAATATAATTGTGGAGGGACCTTATATAATATACAATATATTATATACTAGCCACCCTTTCAGGGAGTATCACCTTAAGGGGTGAAACTTTGCTAGTCGAGTACGACAGTCAAATACTTGCACACCTTACTCAAACCAAGAGTGATTAATACTCTTCGGATTTTCTCTCGATCAATAGTGTAAGACCTACTCCATATACCAGCGATTATATTCATAATACGATGGAAAACTGCGTTGGTAGCTGTTGGTAATTTTGGGTAATTCGATATTTCACAGGTGTGGTGCTTAAAATTCCGTAAAAGTTTGCAACTCAGTAATCCATCATAACCAGCATCAAAATCTCTCCCTGTGGGCTACGGTCACACTTGGAAGTCTTTAATAATATTATATTTACTATACTAAAATGTACCCGTCCCGGTTATACTTAAGATTATGTTCGAGATGGGAAGTGAAGTTGGATATCGACTGATGATATGCGGATCTGATGTTAAACACACATATTAAATGCCTAAACTGTTCTAATAGATAAAATTTATTTTTGGTGATACTTAATCACGGGTCAAAAACTAGGTCTGATAGTCTTAACATCATACTGTGTACGAGATACTTTGAAAATGTTTTTATTCGATTTTAGTATGAAAGATCAGTATTATATAATACTTGTGTATACATTATTATTGAAACTAATTTTTGTATACGATTACAAACTATTCAATAATAAATTAAATATAAATAGTTAAGAACATTGTAAAGTATAGTTAAGATTTAGTGGTTAAGTGTAAATGAATTACCTACCAATATAATATTATTGTGGTTTCAAATTTTAAAAACACAATGTAAAACACCATAATTATTCAGAAAATTTCGATTAATACACACGATATTTTATTTTAACACTTATCTATGGTATACCTACTATATTTTATCACAAAATAAATTATTCAAATTGCGTTATTTTAAAATTCGACATTCAATTATACGGCATAATATTATTACTGTTGTCTCTATTTAAAATGTATATTACTAAGTATCTAAACAACACTAAATTATTCTATAATATTGTCTGTACATATAACAATATTACGTATTTTATTTTAGTTTTCATTTTTCAACTCAAAAACGAAAAATAAAATAAACAAGGTTTATTTAAGTAATATTTTTTGTAGTTTTTTTTTTTGGATTTCTATTAGCTGGCTTATATCATAATATATTATAGGAATCAGCGTCAGACTACATTTTCGTTTCCACCTGCGACCGTGCGCCGCGTGCACACATAAGTATACGCAAGTTTATTTTCCTCGGTATTCGTTGAAAAAAAAAGAAAAGAAAAGAAATAAAGAGAAAATGAGTAGAAAAAGCCAACATGTCACTAATAATGAAAGACAATCCATTGAGTGCGCGTAAGTCTGGACGGGATCCAAACGCGGACGTATGAGTATTGCGGCGGCGCAGTGGTAGCTCAATGTCGATGACGTGTATCTCCGACGACAAAATATTATTATAAATAAAAATTCCCCTGCGTACGAAAAAAACGCAATAGATCAAAAAGTTTACGGTCTAGAAATTACGGTTGTTAAAACGTGTTATACTACAACGGTATAGTACTCGTACTCGGCGGTGACTTCCCGTCATTGTTGTTGTGGGTTCGGAGGACCTTTTGACCCTTTGAACGCACTGCCGCGCGCCAATACACGTGCAGACCGCATACAAGCTTTTCCGTCCTTATATTATTATACATGGATGTATACGCATAACACATAAGGTATTATGATACCATGTTTTTATATTATTATTAGTTTTTTTATAAATATCAAATATGCCGACTTTTACACTATTGATCGTCGGGTCACCAACTCTGTCAATATCTCTAATAATAAATAACAATATTTTTAAAGAAAAATATATTTTATCATAATCATCATAACTTAATGCGATGAATCTCACTCGGTTGGTTTGTATCAAAATATACATGTTTAATTTTGTAGTAATCATTTAATTTTATAATAAAGGATCGCACACACCCACTGGACCTAACCACCTAAACCGTGACAAAAGTAAACTATTGCTGCTGTTATAGTGGGATGCTGATAAATAATGCGATTACTATGTATAAATCACGTGGGTATATACTATATAGTATATAAAATACGTATAATAACATCTAGGTTAATAATAATTAAAAATGGAAGAGTAACCTGAAAAATGATTTTTTTTTACCCTAATAATATACCTGAATAATGATTAAATAATCTATTGAAATACATATTTGTTATAACATAATATAATATACTAAGTATATGTACTTAGGAACTATGGAACTCGCATCAATACCGCATTCCTCAATTACCCATACATGAAATAATATATGTTGTTCGTGGTGTGTTTGTTTATGTATATATAGGTACCTATATTCATAAAGTTCAGACATTACTTCAATTTCAATTACAGTAAACTGACGCTTATCCGTTTTTGCAGGCGGGGAACTGTCCGTAATAACGTGCATATATGGAGTATATCTGCCAATAATTGGATTTTAGATTTAGTCATATAACTGTTGAAAATTGAAAAATATTAATTTGCAATATCATAATAATATTATGTGCTGTATGAAGAAATAATAATATAATATAAGCCTAAGTAATGCGTATAAAAATATATTACATAAATGATTTTATGAATTTTACTATTTTTTCAAAATTCGAGGGCTGAGTATTTTACAACCATATAATATTATTATTATTATTTATTATTTTGGCGAATCCGTCGGCGTACGATAATAAACTTTTATTTTTTTCTAATTTATATACACACACACATGAGCGCAATGCGCATACACGTATATAGTTATAAGTTTCCCTTTACAAACCGACGTTAATGTAAGACTTGAGAGGTTTGGCGGCAAACGTTAGTTATTGTTGTTTCTGTCGGAGACGAGACGACTGGGGTAGAAAAATAAGAATCTACAGATCGTGACTTGAGTGCTGAAACCATTTTTCTATGGAACGTAAAACGAAAAATTCCAGTATCCATACCGGGGAGGCTATGCGCACAAATCTCGTTTCGAATCTTTGCATTGTACTCTCAGACCTTAACAAATGGACCGACGACTGGTCGAACGAAAAACCAGCTCGTAAATACAACATGCAATTTAATGTGAGCCGTCAATAATAGCTGACTATTGAGCTTGTAATGATAAACGAAAAGTTACGAATATGCACTATGCAGTACGCACGTATTTTTTTTTTTTTAATATCGATAATAGATATAACTCCACTTAACCAACCTTATTATTTGACACGCGATATTTTATTTTGTAATACTGACGATTAAATATTTTAATAATGTGCATTTGTATGCTTAGAGAATATCATTATATTTAACTGTTATTAAACTAATATAATTAAAAACAGTTAACAAAATATAAATGCTTTTTATAAATATCTACAATTCATCATATTTGTTTTGAACTTTTAATTTTATTTATACATCACATCAATGTGATTTGATTAATTTAATATTCGCTAAATAATTTTTAGGATGTTAATCGATGATAATATACTATTAGAAGTTGACATTATATGTATACAACTGCCAAAACATTAAAATGCCTTTAACATTTCCAAAGAAATTTCTATGTTACCATTTAAGTTTTAAAAGGATTTGACAGGCTTATAAAAAAGTAAAATGGTTTAGTTTTATCAAACTTTCCTCTTCGTGAACAGAAATTGAATCCGGAAACATATAATCTATAATAAATGCAACAACCAGCGCAGACGCAAAATGTATCCCTGATATACTCATAATAAATATTTTAAGAGGAAGTAAAACATAATAGTCTTTGCATTACAAGTGCAATTGTTTTCTGAATACATTATTTGTAGTTTTTTTTTTATATTATAAAAGGTGAAAAACGAGTTTCATTTAATAACTTAAATATAATATAAAACTATACTTTACAAAAATAGTTTGATTACATTATTATAATAACCTAACCGGAGGATTTAATTTTAATACGTTTACGATATTTAAATATTTATACTATTTATAATAAATATATTTAAACATTTTAAACTTTCAGAGATAAATATATATATATAGCTTGCAAGATGCCTAGAGATATTTGTTTTGTTGAATGTATTCTTAAATATAAAAATAATGATATGAACGTAAATCGATAGATGAAATAAATTATAATAGAAAAACAATACCATTCGGCATTCCTTTATTGATATACCGAATCGTAAAACAAATTATATTTATGTCTCTGTATTACCTATATGCCCACGGGAATAGTATGATAAATTAACTATGTGCAAATTATTTTCTGTTCGTTTGTTCTAATTTGTCGGACGATAAATTATTTTTTCCACTATTACTTGTGACGATTTATTTGCAACATCAATTATTTAGTATAATATATGTTATAATATACATTATACTTATTACACACATCATACTTTTTTATTGCGCACGGCTTGTTGTAATCATTACCCTGTAATATATTGTGAAATACCTTTTAGAGGGACGATAAAAATATCCACAAATATACCTAGTGAAACATAACAAATTCAATAGTTTATCATAAACTATAAAATGTAAAATTACTTTGAAACCAAATTCGTAATAAGGTTTAATATTTTAAATATACTACAAAATTCCAAGAACTGCAAGCAGCTCATCAAAATCTCAATATTTTTTTCATTTATTTATTCACACGTCCTTCTGATGGTAACTAATTAGTATATTACTGATATATATTTATTTCTCTCAAGTTAAACATCAAGTCAAACTTTATAAATAAAACAAATTTTAATTATTCTTTAACAAATCGATACTTCACATTATGATGAATTATTCTACTACATGTACTCAAAATTTCAAATAATAAATATTATTTTTCAAGAGTTATTGTTTCTAAACAGTTATTGACTAGTTGCGGTAGGACAAATTGAAATTTTTACTGCGTTGTGGCGCAGGATTGTTATTTGCGAGTTTTACAATTATAATAAATAATAATTCATCTGCACCATACAGCTGTTTTTAAGATTTTCACAAGTTTAGTAATTTTGTTCGTGACTTGAATAATTCTACGATAATTATGTTAGAATTGTTCTACGTGCGTTCGCACTTAGTACACGTTTAATCGGACCTACAACACAGCGGACACATAACGCCACATAGTAACATAATAATACTTATAATATATTACAGACTCTATTAAAGTACAGGAATACAATGAGTTGTAAGAAAAACGACGTTTTTGACAACAATACAAAATATAATTATCACCGAATCAACCGGATTTGAATATAATAATAATATAATAGTGGTTTTACTCCCCCACCGACCATCACTGTTCAAAAATATAATTAAAACGACGCGAGCTGCCACCCGGTTGCATTGTTTTGAGCTTGATCCGACGTATATATAATAAATTATTAATATCACCCGCGTGCTTTTGTGACGGCGGGGTGACTAACGAGGCGGGAATAAGAAGAGTTAAACCTTTTAAAAGTTTTGAAAGAGTTTTTAGACGACAGAATCTTGATGGCCCAACATAATACATGAGCCCTATAGACATCACGCACCACCACCGTATATAGTTCTCGGCAGGGGCAAGTTTCTATTGAACTCTGTCCAACTGTCGCGATTCACCTGGTTACCAGTATCGGTACACATTTTATTTCAATGCTAAGACTTCTTGAAAATACACTTAGTATATTATAGTAATGTCTGCAGTTTGTTCTAATCCTCACTGCATATTATGTAACCCTGTATTAAGTATATTATATTATGCAACTATAGGGGCAATTAATAAGTGTTACGTAGACAACGATGATTTAAGACATGGTTAAAATAAATCGATTTTGATTTTATAAAATGTTGATTATATAAATTATAAATAAAACTTATAAATTGTTCTTTTGTTATTTTATAATTTAATTGCAAAAAATAATTAATCAAAGTAAAAAAGGGTGCAAAATAAAAATGTTCAATAAATTTCTATAGACGAAGTACATACATAGAATTATTCTACATAATATTATTTAAATCTAAAATATAACTACTATTATTTGGAACATATATTATTTATGTAAATTTATGAAATTGTTTAAATTAATATAATTTTTTATATTAACTATAAAAATGTATAAAATT
Source organism: Schizaphis graminum (assembly GCA_020882235.1). Classification (NCBI taxonomy): domain Eukaryota; kingdom Metazoa; phylum Arthropoda; class Insecta; order Hemiptera; family Aphididae; genus Schizaphis; species Schizaphis graminum. The sequence goes on from CM037032.1 coordinate 95,990,445, forward strand.
ATATCAAAACGTATAGACAGACTAGTTGTATTACTAGTTATTATTACTATCATTATTATATTATATTATGTATGTTCTTTATACATGCTCGATGGTCATCGCATTGTTTTAGCAAAATGGTTTTGCTTATGATACATATAGCAAGCTTAGGGTATTTCAGTATATTTTGCGAGCATGTGAAATAAAAAACGAGTGAAAAGTGACCACTTTTAATTAGTTGTAAGCCAAATACGAATATAAAATATACATAAACATAATGAACAAGGGTGGTGTATGCTTAAATAAACTGATCATTATACAACCAATGATAATTGGTATTAATGAAACAAGAAAAAATAATTTACGAAGATAGAAGACATATTTGAATAAATGCAAATTACAGTGATATCAAAGAAAGATAAATCAAAATTCAACATCTCTGTCACTCCATAATATAAACCTGGAGATTTTGTGCACACGAAACGTGAGTAAAAATATTTTTGTTCGGAATAGGAAAAGAATGTGCGAGTACACTGCATATTTTGATCGAATTCTTAAAGCAATGAAAATTTTTAAGGGGTAATAACTAGGCATTTTATATGGCATGTGGATTTTACCAAAATACATGTTTTATTTCCGTATTTTTAAGACAAGAAAATCGATGATAAATCGATAAATTTAAAAAAATTGTTGCGTGATATTTAAGTGTATTATTGATGAAATTATAAATTTAAGAAAAATATTGAAACCCGATGCTAATAATAATATTATAAATAGAGGACACCAGGAGACGCCGCAAATTATTTACATTCCGATCCATCAACACTATTAATATTATGTTTAATTTATATGTACTATATTCATATATCGTAATATACTATCTATATTACATCAGCTATATTGGCAAAAATACGCAGTCCATTGTTATAAAAGTATAGATTTGGAAACTACAGATCTGGTTATAAAGTCATACCTGGTTACCGTCACAGTTGTTATAAAGTATAAAATGTCATTTCAAATAAAAATGAGCGAAAGCTTTACGATTGTTATTTTATTAATATTTTTATTTATTACTTTTGTTTTATTTTTCTCGTGTATAAATATATATATTATAGGATGCCAACTATATTATTTAGACGCACATCTCCATTAGAAGGTATCGAATTTTTTTTTTTTAATTAATTAAATTACTTTTTTATTGGTATTAGTTGTAAAGTTACTGTGCTCATTTCTATAGTTAAATTTTTATAATACGATAGTAGATTTATAGTTCTTTATCTACGCCACTGGAAAAAATCTTGTTTGTGCCACTTGACTACAAGGAGTAACAACCAAAATTAAGCTTTTATCAAATATTTGTTTCGCTACATATTCAACATGCCTTTACTTCGAAAAATATAATACTAATCGGATGATCGGATGATTTTCATACTATTTATATTATAATTTCAGAACAAAATAATACCCTGATCCGATTATATGCTATTAGTTATGTGTATGTTTTATTAATATTATAATTATTATAATGAATTGATTCTCAGATATATATTTAATCTTCATTTTGTTTTTTATATAACATAGATGTCACTAAGTACTTTTTATGACGTTATAATATTTTATGATTACTATTTGAATTAAGCTTTATTTCCAGGAATTGTTTCAAATTAATTTTTGCCAATTATATTGTGTCATTATGAAACGCACAACGTGATATCTATATTTTTTTTATAAGTAATTACTAGTTTTGCTATAATAGAAGCAAGTAATTTAATATTGTATAGGTATTATGATATTTTTACGACATCGGTTAAAATCAAAATTTTAAAAGTCTATTCAAATTATTTTGTTCGTTTGGTAAGGAATCGAAGACGGATCACGAATAAAATAAATATTAAACGAAACAGCAATGTCCCTAAAGTAAGTTTTGTTGTATTCCTAGCGCCCGGTGGTGATTATTAACAATAATACTAAATAATATTATAATAATAGTAAGAATAATAATTAATGATAAAATATTTATAATTATTATTTATTAATATCATCGTAATACGCTTGAGTACTCCAAACTGGTGGACGACGATGAAAACGAACTAGTATAGGTATTAGTGTATTACACAGCTGCAATAGTGTGTACCACAATAATAACTGTCTGGGTGTAATAGAGTATAACATTGCCTGCAGGTAATTACTGTGTCATTAAAGTAGTTTTCTAAAAACTTTTCATAGTGGGAGGGGGGTATTGTCGGGTAATTCGCGAGGATTTGTAATTATTAAACTTTAGCGGGCGGCAGGCGGGCAACGAACATTAGCTATAGGCGGATTAATCTAAGTAATAAGAATTAAGTAAGTAGGTAGAAATAATATTATGTAGACCATTATTATAGGTATACATGGGTGCGCTTATGTGACGTAACCGCAATCGGATACCATAGGAAAAAGCGAAACGGGAAAAAATAAATATAATACTCGAGTACTCTCTTATTAATTTTGGTCGCGGCGCCTCGTTTTGCATATATGTACGCAAACTTCTGGGCCTGGCCCGTCGACCCTTACGCCACTCTCATGAGGCTTCTATCTCTCGCTCTCAAGTGCCCTTGGACCCTCGACGCCGAAATGATTTATGTGCGTGATGTATTCGACCGACGGAACGCAGACGGCAAGCAGAGTAGATTTTCTACACCCCATCTACCGCACTCAACCGTCATTATTTTCGCGCAAAAGGTGATAGAGGCTTTGGTGGTGGGGTGGTAGAGGCACTGGAGATGGTGGCGATGCCAGCGCATTATGTATATATAGCAGAGTGTAGGTACCTACCATTATATTACACGTAGTTGTGTGTACAAAATTCTAGGGGCCCCGTGCGTTATTATTATTTTTCTTCCCCTCGTGTATATTATTATTAAAATATATTTCTTTTCAATTCTCGCGCCGGAAGAATTTTCGCTTTTCATTCATCTGGATTGATAGAGTATATAAGCATCATCCGAGAATTCAATGCGGCTTCGACCTTACAAACGGTGTGAATAAAAAAAAAATTAAAAAAGTAGCAACTCTAATTAATTAAAACCCCGTTTCTCGGTACCTGGGATAACTATAATCCGCGCGTATATAGTATAATACTTTACGCGTGTTCGTATAATGTTCGTTGGTTTTTATGCATTACTCTATTAAACAAACGGTATACCGGAAATCGATACCGTAAGATAACCAATTATACCACGTAGAATCCATTTTGTTACCGTGTCCAACCGATCAAAATATCGTAAAACCAAAAAATTAGCCAACTAATCAAATTCAAAAATTTTCATTTGCAATTTAACTATCTCACAAATGGCTGTATTATTTTTATTCATTTTAGAAGTGGTTGAAATAATTCGATGGCAATCATACGTAATATTTTATAAGAACCCGCTTGGCACTATCAAATATTAATTTTATCATTGTATACTAAAATACAATATATTATATAAATGTCAAATTACTGTATTACTAATCTTGGCTTACCACATTTTTTTCTTTATTGAATGTATGATCATAGTGCTAAATAATCTTTCAATTTAGCTACGTACTATTTATGTATATTGTATAGGTAATACAATGGTGGAGTATAATATAATATATGTATAACATGTTGAGCCATCCTTCAGCTATGAGTTTAATCACCGAATAACTTATATTATTGGATCGGAAACAATAAAATGAACAAATGATGATAAATCGAGGTATATTGTACTACAGCTATATATGTATATTATATAAATAAAAACCTACTCAATCGTTTACCGGGCATCGGGGATTGCTGGCATTTAAATATAAATCTACCACGCGTTAGAACTAGTACGATCGATCGGCCATTGTCCACTATAATAATGATAAATGATTATTCTAAAGATGCGTTGAAATCCATGTAGCGCAGTTTATTATTATACCATTAGTACAAAACGCGTGGCGAAATGTCAAATTCTATCGAGGTCTAGTCCACCAATCCTAAACGCTCGAGATTCACTCGGTGTAGGAAAACTGCGTTATTACAGGATGGTGATTGGTAGGTATAATAATATTATATACTGAGTATATAATTATACCCGTAACTATTTTATTTATAATAATTATGATTAAAACTTAAAATAATAACACTTAATAATTACTATAATACATTTACAAATGTTTGCCAGTGCACCAGCATTCTACCGAATCATCCGGAAAGTTAATTGGCCAATTATGATTTTTTTAAATTCTAATGCACACATTTTAATTCTTAAACAATTTTATTTTGAATAATTATATATATTTGGACACAAATTATGTGTAATTATTATCGATAAAACATCTTGGAAAATACGAAAAAATAAAGACCTTGTTATATTTGTATTCGCATATTTTTTAAATTTTACATGATAAAATATGTTATAAATAGTCAATTTTCAAAAAACATACAACATCTGTACAAGAACATATTGATGATAAAGGTTAATTAATATTACTCATATATTCACAAAAAAGTGGCATGTTTTTATTTTAGAAGAAACATTATTTAGTTGTCTTGAGACCCTAGGCACATCACGTTTAATATTATTTACCTATTACGGTTTTTAGTACACTAAACTTCCAGACCTTAATAACGACAACATACACTGCAGTGAATGGTTATTACTAAAAGTTGGCGTATGACGTTCGTAGCAAGAACAACATTATGTAGTCGGTCGAAGTATGGAAAGTTTTTCTATATTTATATTAAATTGCATCGTGAATCGTTGCGATTGGGAGTCCAATATAACACCGGTATTTGTAATTCAATAATATTTTAATTTTACTATGACATCATTATAACAATATATTAATAATAATCATATTACAAATTCGGAATTATATTATTTGACCACCTATTATATATTACCTTGGTAGTGAGACCCATAACGAGTATGTACTTATCATAGGCTATAATAGTAAAATCTCATATATTCACAATGACGGAAATTGCTCGTGGCTCGTGGGTATATGATAATATAATAAATACTATAGGAGGCGCTTATGCGAAGACGCCGATGGGTGCTTTATTTCTCGTTCATATCGAGCAGATACGCCTCTTGGGGTTGATATGTGTATACACTATACACTTATATATATTGATTGATGGATCGTGTCCGGCTCTTCACTGCATCAATCTATCACTCGCTAGTTTCCGGACTTGAGTTCGCCGGTCAGGTATGCTCAGGGCGGGCCACAGACGACGCCCTTCTATGTTTATATCGTGAGCAGTTTTAGACGCTTCGCGTGTTTACGTCACAAATTTAAAAAGCTTTTTCTGAACTTGAGAGTATTTTGCGAATAACGGTACCATTATAATAATTGTACGGTAGATAGTACATAATACCTATATGCAGCAGTGATCGTGGTTACATTAATGTGTGAGTGTAGTATATGTCTACGTGTATGTATACGTCGTATCCAAAGATGAAAAGCGATGAAGAACAAGAACGAGAAAAAAGAATAAAAGACCATCGAGAGAAAAAGTGTTTGGAGCAAAATAAGTGCGCCATTATTTTTATCACCCGGGTGTTTTGGAAAAAAAACAACAACAAGATTTAGTGAAAATTGTACGTCCGTAATTTATCTTGAAGACGGGTCGAGTAGAATCGGATCGATAAGAATATGAAAAACGATTCTTTACCGGAAGTCTGTAGTGTATGCTAGTATGAGTGTGTATTTTCGAATGGACGAGAGAAAAATGTGTACTTTATCTTTATATATCCAGTCTTCCTCGCAACAACCAATACAGCACTCAGTCCAGATTACACGAGACGTTGTTTCACGACTCAAAGAGAATCTGAAGTGAAAATCGTACAGAAAGTGATAAATTTTAATAAATAGATAGGTAGGTAAATGTTAAGAGAGTTAGGCTTACGATTAAGTTAATAAAAAAATTACTAAATAGCGTAATATACTGTATTTATCCCAGAGGCTGGGAAACGTGTCTTATGGACAAATAACCTGGACACATATTTATGTTTTAAATTTATATTTGTTATGATGAATTAAATAATTTTTTCATTAGTTTTCTTTGATTTTTGATTTTTTCTTTACTCTCTTTGGTCGAAAATTATATTAGCACCCCTAAACGCTCAAACAATATATTGGCGATGTACCGATTACACTATACAGTATACACGTTGCATATAGTTTACTTAATATATTTCTCCTAGATTTATCTTACTGGTTTATAATTTATAAGGTATAGACACTTAAAAAAAAATCGAGAGACTGAAGTGCTCTTAAGAATTTTTACTATTTACACCACTGAATTTTCGTATTTACTACACATTTAACATTTATTAAAAAATTGTTTTACTTACTCGTATATTTGAAAACGCTCTGTGTGTACATAAGTACGGTTTCTGCAAGTCATTTTGCTTCAGGATAGTAATGTTGAATGTTGATATACAATATTCTTATATCATACAATAAATTACAATTAAATAACAACACATTAGTTAATAGTTCATTACACTTTTCCACACATGCTTATCACTATTCTTCCTTTACTTGGACCAAGTTACAGTATATTTTATTTGGCCTAATAACGTATATTAGGTATGTATAAAAATTAGCGAATAGATAAGAGAGACAAAACGTAACGCGTATGAATATAACCCTAATCTTCTGCTAATAGAAATAACAATTAACTGTCAAAAATCACGAGACGCGCCAAAATGATCTGATCTCTTCATAATATCGTTAGTGAATGTGTGCTATATTACATATCGGATATATAAATAATATTGTTATAATGTGTTCCGCAATATTGCTGCTTCAGTTTTCCACGGCAGTAGGAAATTAACATTCTCGCGTTCGAGAACTAATTGCGGATACATTGCATCCTGATAGTATACCGTACACAAGTATCAACACATTTATATTAATATTAAAATCATTACAGTGCACTAAATTTTATTTATAATGATATACCTGTAAATCGTGTAATATAATAGTGTGTAATTATTGTGTACACGGCTACACTGCAATAGTAATAGTTTTATGCACTGCGAGTCACGTACTAACTACAGCGGAATTGCACAGTTATAATAATAATATAATATAACATTAAGTACTAACGTCAATATTTAAATTATAATATGCATCGCGCATTAAAAATAAGAAGTACGAACTAATTTTTTTTTTACTATTATTACTGAGATAATTATTTTAATACGTCGATGACGAGGAATATTTCGATTACAAGAATCATAAATGTAATTACTTAATATTTATAAAGTCGTATGAACTATGAAGAAGCTATTTCTATGTTGAATTCGATCACTGACAAGAGGGGAAAAATGGTTCAAACTGAAAATGAAAACGAAATCAACCTATTTCAAATTATTTAATATTCTTAATACCGTAAGTAGTTAATATATTACTAAAGTATAGATCAACAACTAGCGCGTATAACGACATGGTTGAAATAATTTTGAATGCGTGATAATTAATATTATTCTGACTCGTATAAACGGATGTTTTATTTCCCAATTGATTATGTGTTAAATGTTCTTGTATAATATATGTGTGTAATATGTCATATTTTTGACTTGGATGGGTTTGGGTTATAATATTTTTATCGCTGCGGCAATAACGCACAAACTTTTACAATTTCCAACATTTCCGTTCTTGTGGATACATATTATGCATTAAGTCTCATGTCTTATACATGCGCAAAAACTTAAATATTTTATTCGTCGTGTCGTGGTCTGAAACGTGTTTTCATTGAATAGTGACAGACGCATTAAATTTCAGTGGTTCATCGTTGATAGTTATGTTATTTTTGCAACCAAGCTATAAATATGGATGAAAAAATGTGCTAGTACAATTGAAATACTTTCCGCTTTAAAGGGTCAAAAAAGCTAATTTTTTGAAAATTATAAATTATATAAAAAAAATGTGTATGCGCTCATCGGAGAATTGCTTATGTATTTGTGTATCGGCGATTGCTATGAATCTGAAAATTAAAACGCAACAAATGCGAGGCATTATAAACACAAACAGTAAATATCTATTTATTATTAGAAAAATATGTCCTGGTAACCAGGAACCCAATATTCCACACTACTTTTATTGTCTGATAATCCACCTTAATTGATTAATCTTATACCTCGGAACAGAATGGTCAACTTATGCAATAAACTGCTGGGACACTGAGTTAATTGATTAATCCATTTATCGTGTTAAATTGTAAAAACATATGTATCTAAATAATATAAAAGGCACACGTCATGCGAAAGATCTGTAGCAATCTGTTGAGTAGGACTAGTAGGAGGAAGAAATAAAAAAAATAAGCCGAGAGACAAAAAATCATTAATTATTTCGTCCTGAGCTTTCGGATGTAAACAGATATTAAGAAAATAAAAATGCTTCTGTTGTAAATTACAGTGAGTTTAATGAATTTTGAAATAGCACGATAAGCGTGCACTTAGTAAAAAAAAATCCGTTATTTTCTACTATTTATAATAGTTTTACAATATTATTTATATATATTTATTATGTTATACTTATAATATTGTAACTTGACTTCACCACGCAACCTGTATTAGGTATGACAATGAAATATTATTAATATATTTTTTTTAATAATATTAGATATCTTGTTATATTGGTATTATTCTCGCAGTGATAAAATAACGGCTTATAAATTAATTTCGAGAAAATGTAGATGCGGTAAATTAAACAAATGAGTTTTGGAAAATCATTATCATAATGATACAAATTCGTATAAATACTTATAAAGTCATGATATTATATTATATTTATGTTGTATTTATTTTATATAGTCTTTCCGCTTAAACCGTTTTCGGTGATGTTTAAAACTTTGGGAAGTTGTTATAGGTTAAGTTCGACAAGGTTTTGTTTTTAATTATAATCGGGTGTATACACATAACAATATATTATACCTATTGTCTAAAAATGTGCCTACGGCATACAATTAAAATAACTTATTCATAAACGTCGTATATAGTTAGTAAACGGAATTTACAGTGATGTAATGCACGGTGTTAATTCCTAAGAATAAAAAATTAAAAATAAGTATACGAGTATTATAGAAAAAAAATGTTTATTATTATTTATAAAAAATAAGAGTAAAAATTAGAATTCAAATTATTGATTCCGTGAATATATTCGTAACCTAATCTTATATTTTTCTTATTTTGTATTGAATTGCACTAGGAAAAAATATAATATAATACCTATTGTCGCGAATTTTCTCCCTCTCTCTCTCATTTTACCTCTATCTTTATCCATCTCTACTTTTACCTATATATAATTTAATCGGAATTTATGTATGTTCTGTCGTGAGCGATTTACCGTGTCCAGGAGAATCAATCGCACTTCAACGTGATTGATTTCCTACCCTCACCATAGTCACGTTTATCTCACTCGCCGTTTGGCGGATGTCTTTGCCATTGGCCGGCGCGTGGCGCAAATAGTGAAATGAATTTCCGCTTTAGAAATATTAAAAATATCTGTTCAGTATTCTCCGTATACCGTGTGCACATCGAACCAAACAATAATATAAAATATTATAATATACCCATGTACACGTGGTGCTGCCAACCAGCTGTAGTACCTTTATTTACAACATTTTATAATATAAACGTGCTCCCCGGATCACCATACCAAGTATAAGACGAATTATAGATACCATAGGCACGTATAACACTATCTAGCAAGGTCGGCACTTGGCAATATTAAGATTTTTATTTCAGGATTTATAACGGTTTGTACTACTGACGAATGGTGTTTTGTTTTTAAAATAACGGAATTCCTCTTTGAAGAAATTATTTACATATATCTCTTACACCGATAAAAATGTATAATCACCAGTTCATACATTATTATATTGTGATAAGTATTTTAATTTCAACCCATTGTTTAAATATAAAGTATTTATTATTATTTTATTACAACGTTTATTTCACCATATATATATAACATAACCAATATACTGCACAATAAGCACGTTATAGGTACTGAAATATATGAAGTATAATTTATTGTAATGGGTTGTCTACAACAATGACATTACTTTTTTGTGTTTGGTGCAGTCTCCGATGGAAAAAATAAATACGTCACAATATGAAATTAGTATTCTGAAGGTATCACGCGTACACCGTGCATATCTAACCATATGCGATACACATCATGCTTATATGGACGTGTATTTTCGCACTGTACTGTATAATATATAATATAATATATAGTATAATATAATATTAAATCTTATACAATATAATCGACAATTCGCATAATATATAGGACCTAGGTACACGTTCGTTTTGATGAGTTCTGTTTTCTCGAAATCCGGCCTCCTTTCCCTTAACATTACCCTACCACTCTGCAGTACCACTCCGGGGTCCATGAGGCTACAATTCTGTTATATACGTCACACACGAGCACTGTTCTTGCCTGGCTCTACACTTCGTTATAATGTTGTAAGCGTTTACACGTGACCCGTCGACATTTTGTCGCACCGACCGAACAAATATAATAATATTGTTGTTGTTGTTATTATTATTATTATTATTATTATTATTATTATTATTATATTCTATACATCATGTGTGTTGTGTATAATGCAATATTACTTATACTATAGGTAGATGTACAAAATGTACGTCATGTACGACAAAGATATTATATAATGTATAGGACCTAGATGGATGTGCGGAAACTCCATTTTCACCCCCAAGACGGATGGCTGGTCACGCAAACAATGCGTTGAGAGATGTGTATGTGTGTATGTGTATGTTGAGCTTATCGCCCGAGACCAGTGTGAACCGAACCGTACACATGCTGTTATAGGTATATTATTATGCCACATAACATACGATCATGACAATGATAATGATGGTGATGATGATGTTTAAAGAACATTCTCAATATTATTGTTATTATTATAATTCACTTATGGATCAAATGTATGGGCGCAGGTAGTAATGTTCACACAAGATTCTCACTGCTGTTGGTGAAAATTAGTTGAAAATAACGCTGATAGTTTTATTGAATATTCAATAATATAACCACCCATCGACGACGATGATGATAATAATGATATTTGCCTATTCGATGATCATATTAACGTTATTTTTGCCGCCATATAATAATAAAGTATTTAAATATATATACCATTGTTTAAAAATATTATGTTATATTATAGTTAATAATATTTTTAATATTATTATTATCATCATTTACAGACCGATTTGGTGTTACAAGACTCATTGTGTATTAGTAATCATATTATGTAACACATAATATTATGTATCAGTGGTAGTTTTGGAATCCTTCGCCAAATGGTTGTCGATACGATACTGTACTGGCGCAAGAATCTGCAATATAATATACGCGTATGTGCCCTCAGGATAGGTGGAAGAGCAGTATACGTGCAAGGCGCAGTCTGTAACCGACATTGTAACACAGAAGTATAGAAAAAAAATTGGCAACCATACATTTTGCGCGTTTCTATATACCAATGTCGGTAATATATTATCTTCAACACTCTACTCCACCACTGTCGTTTACCACCTCCGTCGTTTATGCTCTCTATAAATTACATACACACACACACACACACACACACACACACACACAATATATATAAATCCCATTTTCACACGTGATTATAGTTATTAGTAAGTAATGTAAAATGTCTGGGTATAAGGTTTCGTCAGCTTGATTTGTTTTACTCTGCAAAATACCAAATAGCTATGTCACACAAGACGTAGGTCAGGTGTAGATAACACTTAAGCCTAAAACTGAGAGAGATGTACGTATATTGCAGTAATCTGGCATTCCGGAGCACATATTATAATATTTCAGATGAATACGATTTTTTTTTAAATGTAATAAATTGTTTCAACCAAATGTTTTTCAAAGCTATACATTTATAATAAATAAAATAAACATGATTCAATCAAGTAATTATATAAATATAATATCTTCCTTATCAGTGATCTGGTAGTTTTTAGGCAAATGTCTTGTGATAGGCGTGGTTTTAACCTAAATTTATACATTTTTTTTTATTGATTTTGTAGTGGAAAGCTTTAGTTACAGATATTATGAAGTTTTTATCTAGGTTAATTATCCATGTTGATAGGTAGGGAAATACCATATCATTTTGTAGTTATTAATTGCATATGAACTAAGAGGCTTTGAAAACTATCCCTACTAATTTATCATAGGAAATTAGAATTTTTTTTTTAGAATTGATGGTAAGTACTACTGAGTACTGGGCACGCATAAGTTAGTAGTGGTCTTATTCTTACGGTATATATCTGTAGGAAACTTTTTATCTGCAGAGTGCAGGATTGGTGTGTGGTTTAATAGGGGATATAGCATTTTCATTTGTATGTATTCTAGGTTTATTTTGAATTGAATAAAACACAACTTTGTGATTTCATTGGTACACATAATAATAGCATACCATTTTAAACTTTATTAGGTATTACTTGTTATAAACCAAATGGTTCAGCCAATAAAAGGGTTTTCCATAAATTCCCGGGACACAGTGCACTATGACTAAGTAATAGGAACACAGCTTAAACAACGAAAACCGCTATGACTCGCGGGTAGAAATTGTCCGGTCATCGACGTTAGCCGTACATCGTTTAAATTGTGGTCACCTCAGCCAAGTATGTCTTTACTAAGAACTCGTTAGTATCGTGTGATCATTGATTAAATTAAACTAGGATTTAGATGTTTAGAACCTCATTGCAATTCGTCGGCGGACGCGTTCAAACACTCGTCCAAAACGACCAAAACCAATACTGGGATTTCTTAGAACTCTATGAATAGTTTAATCATGTAACGTAAAATAACTCTAAAGCAAATTTTCCAAATTATATATTAATAACCAAATATTCATCAGCGATAAATTATATGCTACTACGTCCCTCCATTCACAAAATTATAATTATTTTATAATAAACATTTAACATACAAGGTACGCTGCCGTGTGGCTTGTAATTATAATTAATAATTCCGATTTTCGTTATCGACGTTTACAAATTGGCACAAAACCGTATGCATATAATGATATATATATATATATATATATATGTAATAATACAATATTATAAATATGATATCACAACAATGCTCGTTTTTCATGTACCTTAAGCATTACCCAGACCATACCAGCTTAATACCAACTTTTTGTACTTTAATGCCTGCAGTGACGAATGCTGCTACGCAGCCTGCCAGCGTTATTTTCCCTACTGCGCGGCGTAAGTATAACAAAAGCTCTGCATAGCCCGTGGTGAATACATCAACTTGACACAAAAGCTCTCCCTTCTTGTGCCCAAACAGAAATCCTCTCCTGCTACCCCAACCCGTTGAAAATAAACTGAAATTCACATCGAGCGTAACGTTTTAATTAGTACGGTTTCTGGTATTTTATGCTAAACACATACAATTTAAATTTACCCATTCATTAAAACAATTATTATTATTAATATTAATCGAGTGTGTTTGACGAGCCGTTTTCGATTGCGATTTAATCGTAACTCACGCACTATATACATTCTATACATAATACATAATATTTACGTATTACGTACAATATTACATGCGTTCTAATTGTTTAGTAATCGCGATTTCGTGCACACATTATTTATTGAGCTAGGTAGATGTTGTACTTATAGTATTTTTATCATATCTTGTGGGTGCTCGCTGTATCAAAAAGAAATCAAGGTACGTTATAACTCCATTTTTGGAATCTCTCCGCCGCTTGCACACATGATACGTCATAATATGCGCGCATGGAGTTTCTACATGTCAACGGCTATAGTCGGATCGTGTCCTTTTATTTGTCCATATTATAGTATGGGTGCCACATAGCTATTATAGTCACGTATAGCCGTATTTTTGAAAACCTTTTAAGAGTTGTAGAGGAGTGAAATATATAGAGAGAAAGATATATAAACAGACATAATGGGGAAAATATAATGAAAACATACAGATAATATACACTGCCTCGAGATTATCTAAGGAAAAAAATCATACATTATTCCACTTCTGTGATTTCATGCAGGTGGAAAGTTTCACTCTGATTTAAATGCAAGCGCAATCCTTGATAAAATTGATTTTTATTTCGTACTAAGCGCAATAGTGAAGTACATATTTTGTATATTCATTATTTCTATAGTTGTATTTATTTCTGTATATTATACTGATTACCAGTGAATTATAAATCCTTTATATATTATTTGATACTTTATCATCCCTTTCCCAAACCAATAGTAATCTGATTTTACACATGTGCAAATATAGAATATATTTGAATTACGGATAGAACATCACAAGCCTCCAATGAGATTGTAAAATCGATGTGTTTTAAATATTCGATTTGTGCACGTTATTATATACCTACATATTATAATATACATCATACCGATAAGGTGGTAAGTGTATTTTATGATATTCATATATTTCATGTGGCATGATGGAATGATAATATAATTACTCTTCGCGCGTTGCAGAAACGTTATTCGTTGACACTAACTGGAATAATAAATAGCTAGAACGATAATTTTAATCCTTTCTCAAAAATTACGCAAAAAACGAAAGTAGCTTATACACTTTATACGAGATATAGCTAGGTAGATCACCGTGTTTTCAATTTTCCAATGATGTACCACTCTGTGCATATCAGTAGCCAGTTCTTGTGTATAGTATATCATATACATTTTATTTTTATTTCTACAAAGGTTTGTCAACTAGGTAGGTGCCATCGGTACCAATACTTTTTTTATTTACCTGAAAATATTCAAAAATAAATCTCACTGCAGTCAAACGGTTTTTTTTGCCACCGATTCCACTTGGGATTACCATGATGCTTTCGGGAGTTATTTTCAACCGACTGACCCATGTTATGTAAGCAGTGTATCTGGCAAGACATTTTTAAGATTTAAAACATGTTTCAACGTGGTGGAGTGTTATATAATTTGCATTTTTGTGGTACACTAGTAGATACACTAGTATCATAACTGTCGCAAAAAGACGCAATAACCGGCTATAGATTAGGTAAACTGAAGTGTAATAAGTAATGGATAAGATGAAATGGATGAAAAATAGTAACAATAATAAAAATAAAAATAAAGAACCCAGTAGGAAACGTGATGCAATTTAAAATCGCCGACGGTGTGTGGCCTAATGTGAGGTTGTACGTCCTCTCTTCACTTGCGTGCGCACGCGAAACGCACAACTAGATCGTAATACGAACATATTATTATATTCAGCAAGACCGGAGCTTTTATGTATTATATATATATATACAATTTTTCCCACAACGATAGAAACACAACGGTCAGCCAATTTTGTCCGGACATTTTCCAAAACCCATCGCGTATAACGCGTTATCACTTATCAATATTGATTACGTAATGTCACGTCATTTTCACAGCAGTTTGCCTCTTCCCTTTTATACAATATATATACGCGAGCGCGAGTGTGTTCATATACCCCTCCTGACATTGATCTACCAAAATGTCTAAACGGAGAAACCATGGTGACCTCCCCAATGGACATCGTTTTTTCACGCGCTTCAAATCCATTTCGTTCCCCGACAGAAGAGAATTATTTCATCCGCTTACCACATACCATTTTCATCGTAGGCTATAAATATATAGATTACGAATAATGGTCTAACGTAAACTGCTGTCCGTCATTTTATTTTATATTTATTTATTTAAACGCTGCAATCTTGTGTCTTTTTATTATAAATTCCATCGAATGCTAATTAAAACATTATGAAGTATTTTGATCAGTTATCACATACATGTATATAATATCGTAATAATATACGTATATACATATAAAAAAAATACATAAAAACGTCTCTAAATAACTAGTTGTCTATTATATTCAAAGTAAAACATTTCAATTTTCTTGATTTATGTATTTATACTTCATTGGTGTTTAGAAACGACCTAGACGACCGACTTTAGCATACGGGCGTTGTATCGTTCTGTTTGATTGATTAAGTAAGGGAAACAGGTTCGTGTGTGATCTGCACACCACCGACAAAAACTGGCTGCTGCTAGGGTTACTTCTAAACGTAAATAATATACACATATGTGTAAACGTAATGACGTGAGTATTGTATCTTTTATTGTTTTTTTCTCATTAATTTGTTCTAATAATTATTTTGGACAGTATAGGTACGACGATACATTAAATTTCAGTATACAAAATAATTCAGTAGTATTCAAAATTAGATAAGATTATATTTTTGTTTTCCTAAGCGACCTAAGCACTGTATAATATCAAACATTTCCTCCGATGGCTTATCAGTCTCAAACTCGTATTACACTATACATTACAGCTTTTGTGGTTGTGGGCTTTTTGAAGGTGCGTCTCCACTGCATCGGCTTTCTTTGATGTTTACCGACAACCATCGGGAACCCGCGGCTTCGGCCGATCGGCTACAAAAGCCGCGCGGCCTAGCCGTACGCCAGTGGGGACGCACCTTGACGTATTGGCTTTTAAAATATATTATATACAATACATATTATACGGTTACCCACAGGATAACGACCGTCGTAGCGGCGCGCGGCGTAACGATAGTGTTATTGGTTGTAAAAGCAGTCTATCGATCGTCTTTTATTTTTTCTATTAAGAGTAACTTTGTAATTAATTTAGCACAAAATTTAACAAACACTGCGCTCCAAAGAAAATAACTAGGGTCAGGCAACTTTTGCCTCGCCTAATCCGATCATCGTCACTGCAGAATTTCTGATTTCGATTGAAACACTACTATTTTGCGTGTAGGTATACCTATATTCTGTACACAACAAAATGCAAGACATCTGTCACGTCCGAATCACGTGAGCCATGATGCCTATTCCCTACACTTTTATTATTATTATTGTTCGCCATATGATGTCAGCAATACGTGTGTCGTTTATACAGTGCATCTCATAGTATTTTTTTCGGGAAAATATTATTGATTTCTTATAAAAAAAATGAGTATGATTCATAGGTTTTGAAATTATTTTAGTACAATATAGAATCTTTGCTATTATTTTTTCTCAAAATATTATAACTGCTTGTATTCGTATGTTTATAACTTCAGAATAGTTAATTTTTAGAGTTTACCAATGTATATAGTTTAAAAGTCATATTTTTAATTTCTATTAATTATCATTGAAAATGGAGCGAACAAACGCTCTCTCAAATAAGGTCTATCCTAAGTATATGAATCGCAGAGGATATAAGGGACAAAGGGTAGGTCATTGCAACAAGCAACCAATTTATAAAGGTTATACATTTATTTTTTCATCGTACTTATTATTATGTATGCATTATAGCGATTTCTCAAACTGCTGCCACGAGTTAATTTTAACACTTCGAGTGAATGTACAATTCAGATTTTGATTGACATCCATGTGTTTTATTACAAATGGTATACATACGCGTGTGTCATCGTTGTTTACTTTTTATAAAAAATACAAACACATATATTTATATATTATCGTTGTATTGCACACCGTCGCCGGGGGCCGTTATACATAACTATACAACAGTCGTAGTCGGACAGAAACACGATGCGTCACTATTAAAAACGCAAAGTCGCGCGAGAGCTGTATTTTTTCTCATTTTTTTTTCTTCATATTTGGCTCCGAACGGTGTTATAGTGCACCTATACACGTGTATGTAGTGTGCGTGCGTACGTGCGCATTATAAGTTGATTGACAACGAAGCTACTGTACATATACGTTGCACGTCACGTGGCTGCATCCAAGAGTGGTAAAGGAAAGGAGAAAGAAAAAACCGTTTCTACGCTCTGTAACATGATAAGTACGTCATCTCGATTTAGAATAAATAGAAAACGGAGGTGTGTGAGCTGAGTGTGCGACATTGTCGGTTATTTTTCGTCACCCTGTCTTCATATATATGCTTTACATACCTACATATATATATATATATATTCCACGCACCCCAGCTATAAAACATGAAATTGTGTGGAGTAGGAAGTGTGTTAAGTAATTTAAATTTTGTAGTTGCGAATTGGTTGCTGATTTAAATGGGAAGTCAATTTTTTATTATAATTATAGGTATATGTGTATTGTGTACGAGAATTTTTATTTTTATTTACATACAATAATTATATTATACTAATTTATGGTTTGATCGTTTCCAATAGGTTTTAAAATATAAATAATTTAAACGAAAAAATAATATTATTATTACACTGAGTAATATAATATTTTTTTTAATATATATTATACCCTATATTATAGTAAGATAACATTGTATGGGAGTTATATATTAGGTAAATATTATCTACGACGTTGCCGATGGTGGATATTCCCGCCGTAATATAATGACTTTTTACTACGAACAATGGGTACGCTAATTAAAATTTTTTTTCCTTCTTTCAAGTACGCATTTATTTTGAAACCGAATAATAATGGAAGCTGTAAGGATAAAATTACCGACTTAGTTTAATAATGTAATTTTTAACATCACGGTTAAAAAAACCGAAATGTTGGGTTGCCACGAAAGGACGCCGCCTCGCAGCAGAAAACAAATTACATAGACACACACAAATGCGCATAAAATTATAATGTACTATTATAGTAGACTAAAAAAAAGAGAGATTATACTCATAATACTCTTAACGTATCTCGTGCATTTATAAATATGTGTTTGTATGTGTATGTGTCTGCTTGTACTAATTTAAATAGGTAGATCGTTGCAGCATCGGCTTACAACTTTAATTTATTATACGCCAGTTCGCATGTGTGTACCTCCGATAATACAGTTATGTAGTACAATGTAATTTCAGATACTGATTCCAAAACCTTTTACTATAAGTTTCCGATACCGACATTACGTAAAAAAAAAATACATTGTTTTATTGTAGTGTGCCGACGTTGTCACATCATGAAACACGCACGAAATAAACTATGTATGTTTTATCATTATTTTTATTATTAATATTATGATTACAATATTTATGATTATTATCAATGGTCTGGGAAAAGCGCTTTACTTAAAATATTCATATCATTAAATCTTTTTTACGAGAAGCTGAAATTAAAAAAATGATCTGAGACGATCGTTTATTTAAAATGTTTTCTAAAAGTTTTAATGTGTCGTGTATTTATTGAGTTTCGAAACTATTATAAATCTTTGTATTAAATATTTGCAAAAATGCCTTAATCAGCGACTCAGCGTTCGGTGTTGTACATTTATAGTTTATAATATATATTATAAAAGTATACACGTATACAGTGATTGATTACATTTTATGAAAACCGTGTTAATTAAAACCGTTATCGATAAAAGTAAAAAAAAATAATATCGATGAAACAAAAACGAAAAGTTTCATAAATGTGCGGTAAAACCGTGTACATTATTATATATTATTATATCTACATAATATATGTATGACATGACATATAATATGTTACCCAAACTTTGAGATTATTTTATGATGACATTCTCATATATTTTTCGAACATTTTTAATCCGGTTTTTAAATTTATTATCTTACCATAACTTTCAATTTATAAAATATATATATCTAAATGGATATTATGTATTTATTTATGCATTAGTATAGGTTATTAAGATTCAAGATTATCATAATCTATAAATTTATGTTGTAATATAATATGCATTTCATGTATTGATAATTGAATTAATATCACTTATTCAATGAAATATTTTAATATCACACAATTTAGATAATTTTTATTTAATATCTCATATACGTATGATATTATTATATTATATCTTATACGCGTATAATATAATATATATTTATTATATATATATCGTATTAAAAATGGCATCAGTTTTTCTTTTTAACATACAACTCCTCACTCGCCTCACATACCAACATACCAATCGATTTTATTATATTAATAAATTGCACGTCGCAATCGGACGTCGACGGTGTCGTTGTCGCCAGTGCCGTGCGCGTTATCAAATTGAAACGAAAATGACGAGGAAACAGCAATAATTAATCATTCAACATTTTCGTTGGTTAGGTTTTACAGCTGCCACGAAATAGACCCGAGATGAATTCATTTTAAAAACGTACCCGAAGATTGATCGATGACAAAACGTGTATATGTATAGGCAATAGTCGTACCACGATAATAACGCTGAAATAAATACAAAATATTATATTGTGCAATTATTATAATATAAATATACCATAGTTCATAGACATAGATATTTATGTCCATGTCGGTTGTAACTGCACTTTTTTTTTACACAAGTATAATATGTTAACAATTTTTGTGGAACTGAACTCTCAGTCAACCCATTAATCACCAAATGCCTTCAATACAAAGACGAACTCAAAAACTTCAAAATTCCCAACAACAGATACAAAACTCGGACCAGACGCAAAAACCATCACATATATTTTTAAATGTGTTTAAACAAAACAAAATTATACAATCAAATTAAAAAAAAAAAATTGAATTATAAATTGTAATTAATGGCCACATAAAGCAAATTATTAAATCAAGCTGAAAATTAAAAACCCATAATGTAAAACATTAAAAAAAAATTAATCTATAGGTACAATGGCTAGGTACTTAGGTACTAGGTACCTAATAATATGACGGTCAAATAGGTACCCCCGGGGTATGTACTGTTTTATCTACAAGAAAACTCTCACACACATACATAAATATACATATACTCATACAATGTATATAAACAGAAAACCTCGGGTAACGATTTAAATCTGATATTTTTTAAGCGTTGACTTACTATATTGTCGAAGTCCTCTATCTCACTCTCTCGCTCTGCTACACAAACTTGAACAGTGAATTCGTGGAATACTAATGTGCCGAGTAGTGCGTGAGTCCTGCGGGCATGTCGATTGGCGAGCAAAGTTATAAAACTTTTTTTCGAGGCATTTTTTTCTCATGTCTCTCCCCACCGCTCATCTTATTTCTTCTCTTAACGATCCGGCGCTACACCAAATCGACTAAAAGACAATAACAGTATATTTTGCGTCCGTTCGGACCGTCAGCTGTATATACGACACGTATGATATATATTTATATATAATATACATAATGTCCGCTCTTATTGTACATCTGTATTATATATATTGCTATTCGCGGCATGCCCTTGTACAAATGGATTGCTGTGCTACAACCCCTCCTTACCCTAACTACGCTAACTGGAGAAAAATATTACCTCCAGGGTTCAGAATTCCAAATATATTTATAACGCTATATATTATATAATATATATGTGATAATAATGTATAATACCTATATAGAATATATGTAGCTGGTGTATATACGTATTCATATTATTATATAATATATATGTACGTGTGTCCCATGCGCACGCGTGCATGAACAGACACAAACATACTACACCGACCCGAAGTCTTACAGCAGTACCGAGCAAAAACAGAAATTTATTACAAGTGGAAAAGCTGAAAGTTTAAAGAATATAAAAGTTTCTCTTTAACCCATAAAAGAATGTATGGCGATTATTCTTATTTGCTTTTTTCTACCGTTTCTCTCTTTCTTTCCGCCACTTTATATGCTTTCCTCACGTATAAATATATATATATATATATATATATATATATATATACATATGAACGCACTCCTTCGAGGCCGGACTCCCCCCAAATGCGGAAAAAAACAAAATCCGTTCTGTTTGTTTCCGTGGCATCGGTTGTACAAAGTTTTCTCTTGCGCTATACTTTTTATTATTATTATTATTATTTCTTTTTAAAAACGCAATTTCATCATTTTATTTGCTGATTCTCTTTCGGTGCTCTCATCCGTCTCGTCCAAAACAATATAAAAATCCGTTCAAATCCCTAGATTACAATAAACGCTATATAGATTTGGCCTCCGATACGGAAAGCCGTCTCTGTATAATAATAATAATAATAATATATACCGTGCAGGGACCGGTATGGTACCTCGCCATTCATTCTACCCATGCGGCTTTCTTGCTGGCTTGGCGGACTAGGGGTAGCGTACTGCGTAATATAGGTGGATGAGAAGAAAAACGTTATATATGCCATCGAAAAGAACAAGGATTTGATCGAAATTCTTCCGATTCCACGTTATGCCTTTATTTCGCAATACACTTGCCGAACGGAATCACTTAAAAGCCCGAGAAACATATTTTTTCATTCTCTCTTATTTTACCTACATAATTCATTTATTTTATTTTATTACCTCTGTTTTCGCACGTTCACCTTAAGATCCGTTTACTGGGACATAATCGACGCTACTGACATCGATGTGACTCGATGATAAACGGGCGCACTGCTAAAATAATAATCCAGGATGACAAATAACGGAGTGTAAAGAAAATGTTTTATTTTTTTTTTTAAGAAAAAAATCTAAACGCGTGTCACACAGAGTGAATTTTGTTTAATGAGGTCGTAAATACATTTCAAGTAGTCTTTTTATAGTAAATCTATTTGTATTTTTTCAAACAGTTTTTTTATAGTATTTGCAGATTAAATGACGTTTTTAAAAACCTAAGATATCCAATCCATGACCTATATACTATATTTTCGAATAATTTTAATACCATTAATTAATTGAATTGAATTAAGTTTTTTTTTAAATTTAAAATGTAAATCATAAACCACAAAATTTGTATTTTTTTATCGTTAATCGTAGCTAGATAAAATAGGTAGGTGAATTTTTATTAAAATAAAATGATTTAAAAAATAAATATCGTGTCATTATCATAGGATTGAAATAAGTTGTTGTTGCATTTAATTTAATAATTATAATTGCAATCCGTTTTTATGTAGTATTATAATAGTCTCGATTATCGATTAACAACAATGCGTTAAACTTTCTTAGTTTTTTTTTAATTACATTTAACTATATTTTACGAATAGCATAATTACTATTTAAATTTCACAGCATCGATGTTGTAAAACTATACAATACGTTTTTTCAAAAAAACGTGTCACATATAAGACGTAGTGATGTGACTTAGAACATCTGATGGTAGAGGAGAGGTAAGGGCGAATGAAAAACTGAAACGCTCTTAGAATATGGTCATGAAATTAATGGTGGAGGGGAAAAAAGAAACGCAGCGCGAACCTAAAATAACCGGCTGGGGTCTGGCAAAAGTTATTACCTAAAGGTTAAGTTAAATACGGCGCTGCATTAACATTTTAAATTAAAAGGTTAATTGGGGTTTTATGGTTGCTCTATATTTATATATATAAATATATATTAGTTGCGTCGCGGTCAGAATTTTATATGTCTATATTATGTGAAGTAATAAAAAGAAGAAAAAAATCTACTTCCTACTACTTTTCGCCAGATGTGGTGTGGTGGCGTTCGTGGTAAATGAGAAAATTTGTTGTGCCACAGCTCGCAGTACCTACACATATTTACATATATGAAGGATTTGTCGAAGGCAGTCGTGATCTGTTTGACTTAAAGAAAAATAATATGTATATATGCTAAGTAGAAATAATGTGTTCCAGTCAATATTATACGAGACATGTTTATCTTACGGGTGCCAATAAAACATTATATTTTAAGAAGTTATTAAGTGTTTGTATTTTATTTTTATACGCTATGTACGTATATTATGTACACGCACATGTTCGCGTAGTGCGTACATCCGTACACATACATATTACATCACATAAAATAGACGGCGTTTTATTTTTTTATTTTTCATTTTTCCTTCTGTTTTCTTGGTCTACAATTTTAGGGAAACATGTGTCGGAAATTGTTGACATTTATGTAAACTTTAAAAGTCTCTTGCTATAACACAAATCCAAACTTTCGTTCGCCATAAGGGCATTATTTTTATCCACGGTTTTAATCCATGACTGAAAAATTTACACACCGCTAAACACATTGTTCGGATTTTATAAGAAGTATTTTTTTCCACGCACACATCTCGTAAAATATAATGTTACAGCTGAAGCTTGGCCATGTATAGTTTCATCTCGTGAGTTTGGCAATTTAACTCTATATATTAAATAGTATTATATTTAAAGAACACACGTGTGCGAAAAATAATTCTAAAATATATATTTTTATTGCAGTCGTGTATAGACTGCAGTAGCATAAATATATATATAGGTGCACTTTTGTACATTAAAGATATTTGATATACATTATGTGATATGTGGTTCACCGCACGTCGTCTTTACATTTAATCGATTACGACGCGTGGTAAAAACCGTTTACCTTACCTATATAATATATATCCAATATTTACAAGGTATAAAATCGTTCGTTTTGCGCGTCCACGTCACGTATATAACAATATAACAGCAGACGCATACCAAAGGTGGGGGATCGCTTGTTCGTCTTTCCAGAGCTTTCAGTTTTGTATGTGAGGGGGGGGGTGGTGGATCGATCGATCGGCGCCGAAAGTGAAACCGAAACGCCGGCAATGTATTTCGTTTCCGACTTACTATATACTATACTAAATATATATGGAACCCCGCCCAAACAACGCGCGGTTGTAAAATGTTTACGACGGGTAAAACATTATATATTATATATATATATATATATAAGGCGTGGTTGGAGGAGGGGTGCTGTGGTCGGAGGGGTGAAAAACACGTACGCGCGTTTCTCTCTGGGCCGGTTTCGCCATAAATACTTGATGAACGGAAGTGCATTGACAAGTATCCGGTAGCGGCGTCGTTGACGACGGCGGTGTACATATATAGTTTATCCAGTAATTTCCAGAGAGTTTGACGTCTCACTTTATGACGGAGTTGGACAGACTGCAAGCGTGAGGGGATGGTTAATGTATTTCGGCCCCAACAATCCGTGCACTGTGCACGAATAAGCGGGTGCGCGCTTTTGGTATCGGATTTTGACGCGACGACCGCTTTTTGCGCTTCCGCGTTATATTATGTATACTTAAATATATATAGGTTTATCGTTTTCTTATCGTAAGTCACACGTCTGTGCGTTTTCCATTTCTCCGGATATAATAATAATAATATATTATCGTCGACTCGCGAACACCGTGTATAATGTATATATACCATATACCATATACGTTACCATATATCTTGTCACATTATTTATAATGCAGGTACACGCGTATTATTACTATTGTATGTATAATATATGTGCTGCAGATTCGGATTGAATATCATTTCTCGTCTATGTTATGATGGGATCGTGGGTCTATATATTATATAGGTATGTGTGTTATACATGATATTCTACCGATGCGTGAACCCACAATATCGTTGTACGACGCGATATGGCGTTCGTAGTTGAATAGTGTCCGTGGTGTGGGACGAAAGCGCAAAGCGAAAAACACCACAATGTAATATTGTTGTCACATTATAGTATAATATAGCTGTTGTTCCGTTTGTAGACAAAATTGAATTCGACAAAAATATAATATACATACCTTTCGTTATTGCCTTTTTATTTTATTTTTAATTCTACGTATAGTATTAATTTACATCACTTGTGATTGTATTGTAAATAGAAATTTACAGATTGTACAATTGTCAGTAATAATAAAAAAAAATGTTAATATTACCGTTGTCAAAATCGGTTAAAAATGTATAATACGTAATGTTTATAGTACACGCGATATGTGATGCATTCAGGGTGCCAGGTACCTAAATGTTTGATTCACGCAGTTAACTTTTCCAGTACTTATTTAGAAAGATGATGACTCATGCAACTTTAATGATTCTCCATTTATGTCTAATGGATTTACACTCTCCGTATTTTTCTATCAGTGCTAGTTTCTTAACGTCAAACTTTGTAGAAGGAACGATTGTTTGATAATAATAATAAACTATAAATATTAATAGTATAGTGATTGCTTTATCGGCGCGTAGTTTAAATTAAAACACATAATATAATATATACAATTATTATAGGTAGATATGTGTTTCAATATATTATTAAACAGTATGTCGCGTATTCAATTAGATATAATCATTCGCTACAAAGAATTATACCTATTATAACTTATAAGTTGCAATTTGGGAAGCAGTTCTGGTTTTTTTTTTTTTAATTTTAATTTATTTTAAGTGCTCTCAATATTATCCCGCGTTGATGTTAAGAAATAAAAAGTAAAATAAAACAACAATTTATTCGACGACTTCAAATAATATCATTACTATTATTCTTTATGTAGCAACCTATAGAGTTATCGTCCGCGTGGAAAACTCTTAAATCCTATAAGTCCCGTAGATAATACATTGGACGGTGAATCTTATTTTTGTGCGGAAAATTTTGTATGCCGATGAAATTATTTTTCTTCCAACATTGCAACCGTGGTCTTAAATTATTTCCCACAATGTGCGTATAGTATAGGTGCTCTATAGTAATAATAATATACAACCGCATTATATAATATAGACACACTGCTGATAATAATAACAAAATGTAGGTTCGTTATATTATTATATATTATGTACCGCGCGATAAGGTGCGTCGCCCCAAGAGTTTTAGCTCCTCGCCGTGACGTATAAAGTACATATTATTATTATGTACACGATAATAATATAATAATAATAATCTACATGTTGGTGTGTATAATGTCATACAACAAAATTGGATCGTAGCCCCGCGCCCCGAACGCGTACATTATCTCCCACACATGCCGTGTTTACTGAGATTGCAGTGTTTCTATATATTTTATATAACACACACACACACACACACATAAGATATATTATATTGTACGCGTTGAAAACAAATTGACTGTCTCCTAACTGCTCCGGTGACAGGATAACAATGACTGCGCGGCAAACATCAGTTTACATTTTAAAGCTCGGCAAACATCGTGAAAAGGTAGAGGTTTTTCACAAACAAAAGGTTAGCGGTTTGATGGCGGGCGGGCGGGCGGTAAACATAACGGGGCGTAGAGGTGTAAAAAAAAGATAATAATAACGATTGTGAAAAATAAAATAACAATAAACGATAACAATGAAAGCTCCTGTGCGGCTGTGCCTAGGTATACAATATTATAATAGTAGGTATAGGTATATAATAGGAAATATAATATCGCGCGGCGAATATATATTATATTGCTGCAGTATATAATAATATTATAATATTATATTGTATACGACGGGGCTCAGTAAAACCGCCCGTAATGTCTTGTAAATTCGTAAATACGTATAAATTTCAACGACCCACACCGAACGCACACACGCCATATTATAATATTATTATCTTTGCAAACACAGTAATCGCACGCGTATATATATATATATGTGTGTGTGTGTGTGTGTGTGTGTGTGTTGTAATTCTAAGAGGGTAACAGGAATTTAATGAACGGTCGGACCAGCCAAATATGTCTCCCTTTATTATTAATATACCCGAGATGTATAAGCTGTTAAATCAATTTAGGGTCAACTGCTGCCGCTGCTGCTTTTGGTGCGGCTGTGGGTGATGTTAAGATATAACGGCAAGAAATTCATTTGTGCGGTTTGTATGCACAACGCCGTCGTAGCAAAAACTAATATTATGCAAAATTATACAGAGTGATTCGGCATATATACGATTTTAATTCGGCTATAAATATAATAATAATATATTGCATACTTGGAATTTGATATCATTATGTGTTACATTATACACCCCTAAAAATAAATACATCATTTGTCTTCGTTATTATTGTACAATATTATAATCGTGATGGATTTATAATGTCTACGAACGAATCGTATACCAATGGACGTGATTATCGTCGAACTGGACGATAATGTTAATCGACACAGCAACGGGATCAGTGTGCAGAGATAGAATTTAATTAAATCGAATGAGAAATATTATAAAATAATATAAACAAACGAAATACATACAATTTCCACCGTTTCAGGAAAAGTTCACGATCAATAGATTGTTACTAAGATCGTAAAATATCATGCAATGCTAAATAGCATGTGTCGTCACCGCTAGCCTTTGAAGTGAAGGTACTTCCTAACCGATATGCAGCGTATATAGTTTATAATAATATAGGAAACAGACAATTTATTTTTCGGCCCATCTCAGTTCACGCTAATAGTTGCACGCGCTGGTAAAATGTTTGTTAACTTTTAACGTTATTTATCTTCCGTTTTAATAAAAATCATCGGACCGCATATTATTCCGTCTGTATACACTTAATAGCATCATCGTTATAACTTCTAGTACTTGTTATTTATGTCTTTCGTATTATTTTACTCAAGTTTTAAAAACCCCCTTTTAGTTTTTTTTTTTTAAATTAACAACGTAAATTATTTACTTACGGTTATTATTATTCTTACTTTTTTCACGGCACTACTGCGTGGTAGTGTGTATAATTCCAGTTCTATCGATACAATATAAAATAATTACGATAAGTCGATCGATTTTTGATTGTTACAATTTCAACGAACAATTAATTTTATTGTATATTCAGAGGTCTTTGTAAATTTATTATAAGACATCGTCAAGTGTATAATTATAGGAGTGAATGTACAATTTTTTTTATGTTTATAAGCATACAATATTATTCATTAGAAAAAAAATATATTGATCAATAAATATCTTTATGCATAGTGATTAAACCATATTATATTATGCTATAACGTAATAAATCACTAAATTAAATTGGCATGTATACCTATAGGAAAATGTGAACAGTAAATACAAACAGTGTAGTTCGGTTAAAGTACATAAGCTGAGAGACTAAAGACTTTTTTTTTTATTTGTTCCTACAAAAATGCCAGTATCGCGTTTTTTCCCTTTGGTACGGGTATAATGATGGTCAACGGTTTTGACGGGGACGGGTAGTGAAAGTCTTTCAAACTCCACTGATCCGTTTTGAACTTTTCGCGTACACTTTTTAATATAATAAATAGGTTCGTTGTATTTGTCAAAAAGTTTGACGGCAAAATATATATTAGAATATTATACATTTTTTCCTTACCCTCTTTTGTCAGCTAAGATTTAATATCGGCCGTTAGTTGATGGATGACGGTTACGTGTTACTCGCGATCTATATTCAAGGTTGGCGGGGAAGGGAAAATACTCATATATAGGCGTCTAAATGTTACGCATATAATACATTAAAGTACCGGTGCTTGTTTGAACCTGCAGCATAAAAACCATAATATTAATAGATGAACACATGTTTTGAATTATTATTAGTCAATGGTGTTCTGGCGGCATGTCAAAAATCAAACTAACGCACCTACCTACTGTTGAATATTTCATCGTCAACGTCATTCAAAAAACATGGT
The DNA here is from genome assembly GCA_020882235.1 of Schizaphis graminum. Taxonomy (NCBI): domain Eukaryota; kingdom Metazoa; phylum Arthropoda; class Insecta; order Hemiptera; family Aphididae; genus Schizaphis; species Schizaphis graminum. Next base: position 96,019,663 of record CM037032.1, read on the forward strand.
ATAACGGTATAACATTAAAGTAATACAGATCGGATACTTTTTTATAATATTATTATATCTATGATGAAATGTGACAGAAAAATTAAATTAATTTTAAGTAGTGCAACTATTACGAACAACTTAAAGTTGAATATAGTTTTACTCTTGGGCCTTGGCTTTATATAATATTTAAATTAAACATATAATTTTATTTCTTAATTTTCATAGTCGTTAATCTTTTAAAATATTTAAACTGCTATTTCGTTAACAAAAATATAAGGCATAAATATGTTATAATATGTATATTGTACATAAAATAAAATACATTTTATTACTAAAAGACCTCTCTATTAAAATGCGTGTTTTATTTGGCGTTCAAAAGTCATGGACTAAACGGCTTTGAGAATTATTTTTCTTTTATTCCTAGGTGTGGGTGTGGTTCTGTGAAATATTAAATCCAAACGAAATGTTAAAATGATGTATATAAGATATATTTTATTATTATATTATTATATACTACGAATCTTTAATAGCATTTATTACTATATATTATTATATACGAGCTAGAGTGACGCGTGACGACGTGCGTATAGTAATAATAATATCATTATTACGACACGACGATATAGGGAAAATGTCTTCTGAATTTAAAGATATATGGAAGTTAACCACCGGTACATCGTGTTACGACGATAACATTATAGTATTATATAAATATATAATATTATACATAATAACGGATCATACTCGTCTTCAATAACCTTTTAATAACCTTACGATATTATGTAAATCGCACAAACGTTCGATTAAAATGTTTTTATTATTGTATCAAATGAATATATTAAATAATAAAACACGCACTTTGATGTAGTCAGACATACGGCTTTTCACCCATGATGCCGAAGCGAGTTGTTGCCAACTAGCATAAGCGTACGCAGACTTAAATTTCAAGGGGTGCACGCAATATTTTTGTTGAATCTAGTAACAATTTCAAACATAGTTTCAATTGTTATTTATGATTTATATTTTATATAATATCTAGTTTTTATGTCAAACTAAGTTTTTCCCTATAAATTTAATATATATTAGAATCTACCACATACTTAGGAAGAAAATTAATTTAATTTAATTAACATTAATTTCAATACGATTTGGAGGATTTCAATTTTAAAACATTAATTATAAAATGTCGGGGATACCCAGGTACACCTGGCACTGGCGGCACTCACTTGAGTGTCTCGTCTTGGCGTATTCTATCGATGGTGATGGCCTGTAACTTCCGTAAATAAGATGCAAATCGCATTTTATTTCGTTATTATTATTATTGTGTTATTTAGGCGTCAAGACTAGCTTGTCGCATGAAACTACTCCCGCTCTACTTTTACTAAGACGTGGAAAGAAAATGAAAGAAAAAAATACGTACCCGTCCAATTAAAGTCGACATAATTTATACGACAGCGGCACTAGGTCATTTATTAAAGGCAGCGGCCTCCATGTAATTTCATTTCGTGTGCGAGCCATGGCGGTGTTTTCTTTTATTTTCTCGTCTCTCGGCTGCACAATATCTTCTATTCACTGTTTCATATCACTCACACGTATTTATATAATATATTATTATAATGCTGCACCGCGGATGAATGTGCTGCAACTGCAATCTACATGTGACACTTCATAGTGTGTGTATCATAACAAATTTGGGCATCATCGCCTTTTGTTATTGCAAATCCGAGAAAATATATTATTATTATTGTTGTTGTTGTTGTTGTTGTTGTACATTGCCTATACCATTCGAAATCGAAAGCAAACATGATACGACTTTGTGGTTTGTTTAGAAGGCAGCAGCGGTGGTAAAGCGCATGTGAAAGGGAAAAAAGATAGCGAGATAGACTACAAATCTAAAGAGAGGGAGAGAAACTCGAACGATTTTGACGAGGTGGTGGCAACGGTGGCAGTCCGTTTGTTTGTTTGGGGTGCCAACGACGACAACGGAAAGTTTCTCTTGCCACACCGCGCACCCATGGCTGTAGACGGACCGAGAAAAATAACAAAACGGAAAATGATATCTACCCCATCGCAACCCGCCTGCACGAGACTGTGCTCTGCAGCTATATCCCGGACGGCATTTGGAATTTAAACGATGACGGTGGCAAAAAAACACCCTTCCCACCGATCACTCTTCCTAACAACCTTCCTACCAGTCCTCACTTCGACCAATTGATCGAGAGAAGAAATATTATTATATATATATATATATATATATATATCGCGAGCGACGAACGCGCGCGTGTGGGTTTAATGATGTTTCGGCAAAATTGGAACGTGGAAAAACTTTGTAAGCACAACACGCGAAACGCGTGGCGCGACCCCGCACACATACACAATACACACACATAAATAAATATATACACATACAGTTGTATATATACATATAAATCGTGCGTCGTTTTACACATAAATCATAATTGGAACTCTAATCCAATAAAAAATTAATATCAAACTCACCGTGAAATATGTGGGGCATGTATGTACGGGTGAGCGGTGTATACACATGATATGTGTTATTGTACGGCGAGCCAAGGAAAAAAATGACTTTTCTACGAAATCCCGTTACCGTGAGTTACTGTGCAAGGATGCTGATTCCGGTACAATATTTTTCTTTCTGGTTCTCGAGTCGTTATTTCTATATTTTATTCGTCATCAATAGTGGTCGTCAATAATATAATAATACTATACTGTTTGATTACTATATTATATTGTTATTACTATTCAGAGCGCAATTTCTTATACTTTTTCCTCTCTCTCTCTCTCTCTTTCCCTTACGCTGATTCTCTCTTTTTATCGTTTAATGTTTTAAACGAAATTAAATTTTAGGATTTAATTCGTGGTTATCAATAGTAATTCCCATTGTTGTATAACCATGCTGGTTATACATAAACCAGGTACCTATATCATTTTATTCAGACGGACGTCGCGCCGCGATCCCATTTCGTTTCGAATAACGTACACCCGACGTGGTCCGGATTTCGTATGGCAATTAATTAGTGATTGATTTTGTTGCGTTTATAATTGTTTATTTCGAATTACTAATAGTAATTTAAATGTCCACTGATCTTAGAAAATAACAATAATAAAAATAAACATAAATAAGTATAAAATGTATACGGAGAAGCTTACAGCTCTGATTTCAGCTAAAATATATATTATAAATTATAATCATTATAATCAAAATTAATATAATAATAATATTATGTTAATTTCTTTCAGATGCCGTATTGCAAAAAATAATATAGCCAACTATGTTTTTACAAAATGATATATTTTTAATTAATGCGACATTGTGTATTTCGTTTTAAAATTGATTATCAATTTGCAGTGGCGTGCCCAGGAATTTTCTATGGGGGGGGATATATGTTATAAGAAAAGACCGGATTTAATTCTATTAAAAACACACAAGAACTGTATAATTATACCAAAAACTACATAAAAATTGCATAATAAATTGCACTGTAAAAATACAAGTCATATAAAAATTGATGAATGTATTATTTTTTTGAATTAAAATTAATAATTAAATATATTTACAAATTATGTTCATTAAAATTAAATCTTTTATTACTTGAAATATGTTTGTACCTACAAAGAAAAAATACTTTCTACTTCTACTACACTAGTTATTAGTGTATATTAAAAAAAACTCAATAATTTATAGGTGTTATATCTAAATAAACATCTGCTTTACCCAACATGACTTAGTAAGATTTAATAGTTTTATATGTTATATCCTTTATTTTTTTTCAATTATATATTCATACATTTATCTATAGTTTTTTTTCGTTTGGACCAGGAATATTTGTTAAAATATCTTCAGCTTTTCTAAACCTATTCAGTATTCATACTGTTTAAATAGCTTACTATTCGACTCTTCCAAGTTTTTCAGACTAACGGGTAACTCTGATAAGTGTAATTGTATGAATACTATAAACCACATTTGATTACATTATATAATATATATTTATATTGTACAAGTTGTTTCAGTTTTTTCATACTGGTGGGGATTAACATCGTTTTTTAAACTTTTAATCACAATTAAAAAATTTTCAAAATTATTTGCATAGAAAATTACAGAAATAACCATGTTTCCTACCTTGTAATAATAGGTTTGGGAATCGGGAGGTAAAGGTATACCCGGCATTTCTTTTCTGTATTTATTTATTCTCGATGGTATTACTTTTAAGAAAGCTTTTTTTTTCCTAAAATAAACGAAATAAGTTACATATTATGTACTTAGATTTTATATATTTTAAATTAATTACTATTGTAAAATAATCTATTTATGTAATAATGAATTTAGTTTAGTTAAGTATTTTGTTCATTAAAACACCATATTAAAAAAAAATCCAAAAACGTGAGAAATTGCAAAAACTTGCATCATAAAATTAAATAGGCAGAGAATGAGAGGATATAACCGGACCACCAGTGGTCCATGGGCCAGTCATAGGTGGTCCGTGGTACCTTTTTTCGTAAAAAAAAATTAAAAATTAAACATTTTTCGATAAATTTTGTGTATTCTTGTTAATGAGCAAAAAAAAAAAAGGTCTTTCTGGTTTGCGTAAAATTGAGGTGGTCCGCGACCTATAAAATATTGTCGAAGTGGTCCGTGGTGGTAAAAAGGTTGGGAAACACTGATATAGAGTATAATATAATTATAATAAAATATATATATTATAATAAATATGATTTATAAGCAATAACTTATTACTAATAATCAAAAGCAATGACTTTCCAAAAAGTAACAACTTTAATATCTAATAATTTGTTTTCCGAAAGTCAGCAAAAAAAGTCAATGGGGGGGGACATAACCCCTAACCTCCCCCCCCCTGGGCACGCCACTGTCAATTTGACTAATTAATAACAAGTAGAATAGCTATCGTTCTCTTGCATAAACATGGTTTAGTTTGTTATTGAAGACCAGTGGTGTAGCCAGGGGGAATTTGGATGTTAAATCCCCCCCCTCAGTCGTATTTATATCAAAAATATAATGTTGATAATATAGGAATAAAATCATTTGTTCGTGGTAAAATGTATTTTGTTATGCCGAATTCACGTTATTGACTGCACTGCAGGTGATAATAATCATTATCATTAAATTATTTTATTATTATACCACGGTTGTAGATTTATTTTATTTTATTACCCTCTACCTCCTAAATAAAAACCTGGCTACGCCACTGTTGAGATATATTCAAATTTAGGTGACAAAGTAGTTAAGGCTACCTCATAATATTCATTAATTATACGCAATAAATGCTCATTGGCATTGTATACATTATCATTCAAAAAAATCACATTCATATAGAGATAAAATTCTATGTTAGATTAACAAAATTCTTGTTAATATAGAGCCGACAAGATACATTGTTAGGTTGATAATAGTTGTATACTTGTATTAGCATGATCAATGGTACAAAATCAATTATCATCATTGTTATAATATGTATTATTATCACAACATGTATGGATTGTTGAAATATTTTCATTATGATAATATTATTTTGATATAATTAATATAATTCATTATTAACTTTACACACCCTTGTTGTTGAAATGACAATAATATTTATAATTATATGGTAGTTGATTTGAATAATATTAATACAAATATTATCAATCTAACAAGGTATCTTGTCGGCTCTATATCAACAATAATTACACTTCTTCGTTTTTACAAAATGTACTGTGCATACCTTGTACGCATTCATCAGTTAATGCTTTTGATGACAATGATGACACAATAATTATATTATAATTTATTATTATTATCATGATTATTGCGAATGAAAAATCGCGGAAAATTTTTGTTCAAACGAGCGCGCGCGCGCGCTCTCCGGAAAGACTGATAAGGGATGATAAATGATCCAAAGGGATCCCGCTTACTCCGACTACTGAAGAGGGATAGAAAAAATCCTTTCCGGAATTGAAAAATGTAACCCATCGGACGAGCGTCTAATTCGTAATAACTGCTTCTATGCCATAATATAGATATATAGCATATAAATTATACATACATATATATATATATATTATCATGTACGCCTACACGGATGAAGCCACGAGGGGGACACACACACAAACGTTGTATACTTCGTATGTGTCGCACATAAATATCACCTTCCCTTCCTCACTGGCCCTTGTTAATAAAAATCGCGATACCTTTATCCGTATATATATATGTGTATATAAATCGTATATATTACATGCATAATATGTGTGAGTGTGTCCCAGCGCATTTATGATTTGTTACCCGTTAAGTCCATTTAAACGTAACATCGCGCACGCCCAAAAGCTTTAACCCCGATTTATTATTATTATTATATTACAATATACAGACGCCTGAGTTTGATATAATAAATATACTTTTTTTTTTTTTTTTTGGGGGGGGGGGGTTATGTGCGTGGAACAATAATTTCACTCCGACGACAAAAAAATAATATAATAACGGTGATTTTTTTCTGATTTACCTTTTTATTCATTTTTACGTGATACACTCTATTCCTCCTCGTCTTTTAATAACCACTTTTAATAAAATACTTTTCGTTTATTCCGTTAGCCGTCCACTACACCACTTAAGGTATACATGAGGTATTTTAATTTGGAACATTCGAAAAATGTGCGCTGTTGGCTGCATGTCACTGCATTGCTTACTTATAATACGATCATACATTTGTACTTCGGTGTAATATATTTACATATTTTAGATTCACTGCAACGGTGTGTTTATAATATCGTTATATCATATGATATCAAAATATTATTTTATTCTTATAAGACGCATGCTCATTCATTTTGTGACAGAGTTTTCTTAAAATGTTTAAACCATTTATTTTCAAATATCAAATGCAATATTATTATCTATTAAATTCGTGTGTGAACGTAGTGTATACACTGCCACGAGCATATTTTTCTTTTCTCTGTTATTCAGTTACGCAGATTCAAAATCATAAAACATACTGCATAGTAGACTGGTCCAACCCTATACAATACTTTATGTAGCATAAAGTTAAAAGTCGGGTAAAAACACCACTTCATGTTTTGATTTGATCACTAAATCGAAATAAATAACATATCGTGTATTCGTGTCCTCTTCTCGCACATAACGTAAATTGCGTGGGCACACACTGTCTCTTACTGTGTAAACACTTTACATTATAATAATATTATATAATCCCTTTCAATTCGCATAAAATGTCGCAGTTATTATAACGAAATAAAAACAACGCGTGACGGTGGCCTTAGGGCGAGATTACATAGAATTTATGTCATGTATATGTGTAATAAAAAAAAACTTCCGCTTGGAAAATAATAATATATTCAAGTATATATCATATATATCGTAGGTTTACAAGGATAAAAACATATAATACGTGAACCAATTTACGTTTTTTGACTAAAAAAAATAATTCTACAAAACTTTCGGATTTGTATTATTAATTGTATGCAAAAATATTGTTAGAAGCACCGTATTACATAATACGTTTAAATAAACAGTTCATAAATACGGAGTCGTAAAAAATAGATCACAACGTTGGCTTGAAATTGTCATCGTTGCGTGTATTTAAGACGATAAAAACGAGTTAAAAAAAATGTTGAAAATGACGAAAACATATTTATTTCACCAATATTAATTATCTGTATTAACGTGCGAATAAAAGGGTTGGTGGTGTACACCACTACCTTATTTTAATAAAAAAATATATACATATATATTTTTAATAGAATATATTTATTTTGATTTTTTTTTAAAAATAAATATTAGGTTGTTTCAATAGGTATCGGTTCAAAATGAATGTTTAAGAAACTATACATTTTACGATATACCAGTGAAACGCGGAATTATTACTTAGGGTGGCAGAGAACATATTATTTTCATTTTTCACTAGACCTTCAAGTTTTTTTTTGAATTTCAAATACAATTTATAAATTGGAACTCGTTGAATTCATTAATATATTTAACTTAAAGCCATAATTATATCATATACATTATTACATTAACACAATAATTTTAACTCGTTTCGAAGAATACTAAGCCTAATATAAATATTGGAATAATAATGGATACATTTGTACAAACGAAAAAGACGTGTACCACGTTTTACCTAATAACGCGAAATAATAATAATTACCGTATTTAAATGTATTTGTCGACCGCTTTTCAGTTTTGTTAAAGTAGCCCGGTCGATACGGTAAAAGAAACGGTATGGAGCGAAATACAATGTCGTGCGAATCGTCTTGGGAAATCAAACAATAAAATATTATTATACAATTCCATTTTAGATTCACATTAGGCTACGAGAAAAACCAAAATCAAATATATCAAACTCAAAATGCCATACATTAATCGTGAATAGTACGAACGGAAAAAAGCTAGTGCAAACACTATGTATGTTATAAATATATTAAAAAAATTATGTAGTAAACAGCTCTGACGTACAATTCAGATGCAAATACAGCATAATATTATAATGAAATATCGAAGCATAGATTTTGAAACAAACGCATAAATATTTATTTTTATACTTATGGCAAAAATAATTATTTCTATCCAATCTTGATTTTTTAATCAGGAAAATAAAAATAATAAATAATTAATGATAATTATTTCAATTTTTCATACTTGAATGTTGAATGATTTTTTATTTTAACTATTGATATCCTCGAATTTTTCTTTGTAATGTATTATAAATTTATAAATAATACATAACGTTATATTATTATAACGTTATTATGCAATATAATTTATAAAAATTACAATATTTTAATAACAAAATATTTAAATATCTTGACAATCATTAATTATAAAAACATATATATATTATACAACAATGGTGTACCTATGTATATTAATTATTAATTATCAAATAATTATTATCCCTATCAATTTTTTTGAGTAAAAATGTACATTCAAAATCAGTTATGTAGGAGTATAATAAAGTTTTTTTTATTTAACTGATGGTCACATACGTATTTTTTTATTTATGACAATGATAACAATAATAATAAAATATAAAATAAATATTTATTGTTGCTTATTAAATGGAAAAATGGTAATTAAAATTAGCTTTTTTCAGAATTAACAATTTCCTAGTAAGACTGCATTCTTAATGTTAGTTTTTATTTTATTCTGAAATCGTTGAGGTTTTTCTGCGTTGGTTTTGCTTCGAACTCCTAATCTATATAATATTATTATACAATATTTACGTCAATTGAGTAATATTATAATAATATTATTATCCACTTGTATTAATTTAGTTATATTGGAAGCTATTAAAATTTAAAAATAAATTATTATCCACCTGACAACCAATCACGCCGTGCTTTGCTTCTCGAAACTAACACGCGTTCACCGTAAAAATAATATGATGTATAGTAGTCGTGGCCGGATTGTGCGCGTGCAATGTGTATAATATATATTAATATTATTATTTATCGACCGATACCTGATAGTTCCTTCTTAGAGGCAGTGGCGGCATCGTTTGGGTTCCGAAAAGTCCAATTTGACCACATCCCAAACTACTCAGACGTAATTCCTGGTATTTTGGTGTTGTTTTTCCCCGAAATCAATTTTCGAGAAACGATTATTGTTCATTTTAATATATTTTAATATTATTATTATTATACTTTAGCTGTACCGTTCGATTATTGTTTTGTGACAATTATTCGTTCCGCTAAATACATCACATACCGGCGGCTATTTTGTTATAATAATGGAAACACAGCAGTTGTTGATTGAATTAATTGCGTGGCAGTCAATCGTGCTTTTGAATATTTTAAAATATTTATTATTTTTTTGCGTACACTGTACACTGCTGGATGGATGATAAAACGCGTATGTGAAACAAAATATAATTGTACTGAACGAAACTTAAAATTCGTTATTCTAATGACCTATGCCGCTATGGCTAAAATTTAGGTTTTTCCAATTATTAAAAATATTTATACTATAATATGGAATAGCCAAGAACGCTCGAACTTTTTCAAAATTTTATCCTATCTATGTATTGTTAATTTTAATTCCATGTTTAGTCTAGTTTCAGTTTGTTGAGCACAAGCCATAAACTGATAACAAAAAACCATAACTAAAATTATATTATGTGTACCTATAGTTTGGACGTTTCTGTTTTAACAACCTCTACATAAAATTATCTGACTTAAACAAAACAACTCATAATAATTATTAACTAAATGATAATATTATAGATTCACTATTCGTAAAGAATCTAAAAATGACACATTTTATAGGATTTATTATGTTAATTAGGTTTTAACTAATTTAACCTACGTATCTATATTCTGTATTGTGTATATATAAATATAGGTGCACATTATAATAATAAGTACACTGAACACTTAACAAATGTATTAATAGTTTTAATATCTATCTTCTGGGAGTACAACGAGACGAAACCATTGATATATTATAGGTACACAATATAATTTTATTTATATATATAATATATATTATACAGTTATTTAGTGTATCTGTGTAAGACTAACAAAATAAATTAAAACAATAATTTCGATTTCCTATTGCGCATCGCTACCACAATTATAGTACATTAGAATGGATGACGGTCATCGAATATAATGATACTCAATTTGTTCGTAGTGTAGTAACCGCGTACTCGTGCTGTCACCACTCGGTTACTGCAAATACTTCTTTTACGACGGTGGCACGTGTCGTTCTGCTTCAACGTAGAAGGTGGAGGTTGAATGTAATGAGTATAAATAAAGTTAACACTTTGTAAAATAATAACTGTTTATTGAAAGTTAACTTATAATTACATATAAAGGTTTTTCGACAAATCTACTGTATGTAAATCTACCGGAGAGAAAGTATTTAAAATAGTCTATAACTGGGAAGTACTCGTATAAGCGGCGATGCGGCTGTTACAAAGTCCGCGACTCATACAAGTACATAACACTGGGAATGACTATAGCTCGACGGCTGTACAGTCTCTGGAGCTCTGGGTGATCAGGGCTCCTATTTATATGGAACATGCTATGATAAGGAGAGGACGAATGACGTCAATGGGAAGGTGATTGTGGTGCTAGCTTTGGTGCTAGCCAATGAAATGCCTATAATAGTGGCCTGTTCCGGTGGCGTGATGTTGTTGTAGGTTTGGACTTTGGAACCTCGTTTTAATGTGAAAAACACCGGTTTACTACAGTAGTTCGTATATGCAATAATCAATATTTGTGAAAAAAAAATAGTAATGGTGTAAAATAAATACAATTTATTTGTCTGGCGTCCATCGATTAATTTTTTTCTTGTAATAAATTCACAATATCGTTTTTGTATATAGGTCTCGTAGTATACTATTGATTATTGACAATTTAAATTATTGTATAATGATTATATAAAGAAAATAAATTAATAACATTATATGATGGATAAACGTAAATCTGTAAAACACACTAACACAGCTCATTTTATTTTAGTTTTTATTATGATAAGTAAGAAAACTCGACAAAAATATAGTTTCTTCCAAGGATTCACAAGTGACACTACCATTGAGGAACTGGTCTCGATGTATATAATTAGCACGCTCTTTCTTGTATAGGTACTAGGTAGTACTATGATAAATTTAGTCATTATTTACGGAAAATAAGACAATATTAATAATTGATAATTTATTCACAATGTAATACTGTACTTTAACCTTGTTAGTACATTTTATTATTTTAGTACATCATATATTATATTATTGTATATTTACTATTTAGTATTTAGGTTATTTAGGATGTAAACTAATGCGCACTTGCACGTCTGAGCCAAAAATAAAAACTAGTTGTTCCCTACCATAGCGCGCTGATCGACGAAGGATGATGAGGAACAGAGTAGTGGTTTAAAAGATAAGGCAGTGACCCGTGCGGCGTGCACTGCTGTCATTACACATTCGTAGGAATGCCATACGTCCCATATTAATACGGGAATGTCCCATAATTCACGACAGTGTCCCGGTGTCCCCGTAACAGATCCAATATCGTAAAAATGTCCTGTATTATGAAATTATCGTTCCGTATGTCCCGTAAAATATTATAATTGTTTTCCTAAGCATATTATTATTTATTACTAAAATGTTAAGAAAGTTCCTTAACTCTTAACTATAACTCAATCAATTACCAAATAAAATATTTGTGATCATTTTAATCTTTAAATTATCAGTATGTCTATACAATTCTAATTTTATCATTGATAATGTTATGAAAATAAAATTTGTATGTTTATTTAAATAAATAATAAGAACTAATTGTTTGAATAATAAATATTATTAACTGTTAAAAATTATTTTATTATTTTTATTTAACTAGTTATTTTTTCTTACATTGTGAAATGTTTTGTGCCATATTTTTATATGGTTTCTTAAAAAGAATTTTTTCACAAAATAAACTGTATAAAACTCATCAGGCTCTAATATACTGGCATGGTAGGTACCCAACAGCCAACGTTTCAACACCCCCTCCAACCATAATTTAATTGTTTATAGTATTGTCCCGTATTTTTCATTTTGAAATCTGGCATCCCTACACATTTGTCAATATTGTCATATTATGCATGTCAAATTATGTATTCTAAATTATTAATTCTATTGGTGAACGAAGTATAGATCAGTATAATGTTTTTAGTTAAATTCTTTAGGTACTGCAAGGTTTTTATTACACAGAACAATTTTGCGACACGTATGGTTTCTGTAAGTGGAAAAACTGATAAACATAATTTACCAAATACCAATTTATTAGTATGTGTGTTGGCCGTGGGGACGCTCGACATTTTGCGATCTCAAAATTGTTTAAAATATTTAAATATGTCATACCCGAATTCGAAAACAACATTTTAGTCTAGAATCCGTATTCCATAATATAAGAGAGTAGGTACTGAAGTTATTAATTGTTATTGTGTCGTGTCAATTTTCTATTCTATTAAATTAAATTCCATACGCATTTGTACGTCACCGATTAAATTGGACCTGCAGCCACCAGCGGGAAAATATATATAATTAGGTGACGTTCGACTAACGTGGTACGGACGGGGTCGAAATTCGGCTGTACTGGCATAAAAACTCATAACTTTGGTGGGATTGATTATCGCTGTGGTTTGTCGTAGCGTTTCGCTAATAATATACAACCAGTTTTCGTCAACTGTTAACCGGAGTTCGGGGCGAGGAGTCATTATTACGATAGTCACATACATATTAGATGTTTTATTTTATTAAATTGCGCACAAATTGAAGCCGTGAAGATTATTTTATTACATGTAAAGTATACAGATATGGGGTAAAAAGTAAAATATTACAAAATATAATCTTCAAATTAGTAATTAATGTCACTCTCCAGAGAAGTGGTTCTCCCACCATTCGTCAAATATCGCATGCGTATCACACAGATCATATTTTGAAAATAACAAACAGCCAAAATACTTGATTCCAAATTTAGAGAGTAGAGACCGCCTTTAATAAACTTGATTCGCGGTACTCCTCCCCCCTCAAAAGTCACAGGAAACACTATATAGCATCTATATGGAGTAGAGACTATACCTAATTTAATAAAATATACTATAAGCACATCAATTTATGTCGAAATGCTATCACTTATGTTTTTATGCGTTCCCTAAGCCTATATTCGGCGGATGTTTCGCCGGCGGCGGAGCAATAGTATGGTAAAATATTTTATTGGAATGGTTTTTGTTTTCGACGATTTTATTTTTGTACATATATCCTCGGAGGAAAAATTCAACAATATAATATTCCTTCCTTCAACGACTGCCTGGAAACATAATGTAATTTCAATATTAAAATAATCTTCTAGTCACGGCCTGCAGCGTGTGGTAGATGTACAAGTACTGTCCAAATTATTTTGTTCGTAATAATATTATTGTTGTGTTGATAAATTAGTATTGCAAATAATATGCATAATATATCATTATTAAATACGATCGGAAATCCCCGTGGGCCTTGTGTGACGTGTCACTTTTGAAATCTTTTGTTTATTGTTCCTTTATATAATATATTATTCCACTGTATGTCTGTATGCGCAATGCAATCAGTGATGTCCCGTGCACCGAAGAATATACATTATACTTATAAACTTTTTTTTTTTACAACAGTGATACAAAAAATAAAATCCCTAACAATGTATCTATCATCACTCTTTTTCAAACCAAATATTTTAGTGATACAAAATTAAAAGTGAGCTAAAATCCGTCGTTCAGATATATATTTAAAAATATGTTATAATCTATAAGACGGCAATAATAATTAATATGGATAAAGTACTTATTAGTGTTATTACTGCATTTATTAATTTTGACGTATAATATATTATTTTCTACATACCTATATGCCATGGTAAATAATAAAAAGTTAAAAACCGTTAAATAACCAGAATTTTAATTCAATAGAAAAAACATCAAAATACCCAATACTGGTTACTACGAGAGTTATCATTATGTTAAATTTTGTCAAGTATACAAGTGTGTAAAAATGGAAAGTTTTTCTGGAAATTTGTGAGCAGTTCAATTTTTTATTTTTTATTGCTGTAGGTATGCTAGTATCGATTTTAATTTCAGAAAACTCATTAGAATTTATTTAGTCACCGGTAGGTACTCATATTATTATAATAATATGTGTGTGCTAGTTTTTCGACTAATACATATTTTGTCAAAATATTATATAATCTGTAAGTGGCAAAGGGGTGAACGTGTATTTTCGCACACACTGTCCGATCACTGCTGGAAAAACTATTACGGTCTAATTGTGGTTTGTGATAAATTTAATGGATGACTACATCCAGCATAATATTATCTAAAGTAAAACAGAATATATATTATCATATTACATCGTAGAACGCGTTGTCGGTTATATTCGCGTAAATCATGAGTACTACCTAGTTTAAATACAAATATAATATCGTTATAGGTATAATATGTTTTTAGTGATTTAATCTACAGATTTTACGAGCACCGGCGTTTTTTTCTGCTAGAACATTCGCCGCTCACCACATAATAACTAAACATCAGAATAATATTATTTCGTGACGTAATGCTCATTGCACGCTGGAGGAGTAATTATTAACTAGTGAAAAGCTTGATATTATTTTGTTATAAGAAATTAAAAAATGTTCATGAATAAATATTTTCTTAAAGTAGGTAAATAATTTATTTCTATTAAAATTTAAAACCATTATTAAGGTCTATTTTATTATTAATTAAAATACAAATATAATAGCTAGCATAATTCATAGTAATATAGTTGAGTAGTATAATTGTTGTCTAAACGTACCTATTATATAAACAGAATAATAACTAATCAGCACTCTATATTTTTATAATACATTCGATAGTACTGATAATTATAGCAGCAGAAGATAGGATTTATAATAATTTAAATAAAAAATGATTTATAGGTTCAGTTAATCAATAAACATTTAAAAAAGCAAAATATTTAACACCTATATCTGTCATTTTATTATGCAGCGGTGAGGGTGATTTTTTATAAACTGTTATTTATTTATATTATATATCATAAAATTCACTTTTTTTTTTTTTGGATGGATGGGAACTATGGATAATTTTGGGACCAACGCGTGGGTGTAAACTTCGTGTAGGTGTCGTGTACATACCGTCAACGAAAGCTTCGACGTGGACAGGTTGATGTACAGTGGGGTAAGATGGGTGAATGGACTGAGGGTGAGCGATGATGATAGGAGGAAAAGGTTTTGAAGAGATATGTTCACGTGCAACTATAGTGATACGAATCTATTGGGGATGTAGAGTATTTATAAACGTTTTCAATGTGAGAAAAATGTTGCTGTATCTTCCGAGATTCCACCTTCTTGTACTCATATTTTCACCGATGGATTTATTAGTGAGAATGTGTTCCCTTCCCATGGTTCCTACTACCATTGACGTCAGACATACATTGTCTGTGTATAGGTAGTACTCCTTGAGCAAATAATATTATATATAGTATGTTTCTTAAATAATTATACGAAATATTTTAGTCAGATGACCTTTGAATAAAAATGGAATTTTTGAGGAAAATAGAGGATACTAAATTTAAACATTTAGTTGGTGTACTTGGTGAAAGAAATAGTATATATATATTTTTTTTTGCTAAATTAAGTGTGAAGGATGATGTTTTTTTTTTGAAAATAAGAATAATTGTTTTTAAAACTATTATATCGAAGAATTTTGTTGAAGTATGAAAAGAGAGAAGTTGAAAGGTTGTCTGGTTTTAGGACGAGTATAGATGGGTTAAAAGATAACAAACAACACGATTTTTTTCAAACAAATTTTAGAAACCTATTTATTTAAATTTGTTTAAAAATGACAACGTTATATAAATTGGTAAATATCTTTATTTTTTTTATGTTATGAATTATGATACAAGGCTTGTGTTAATTTATATACTTAAAGATACCTGATAAAAGGTTAAATACGTATTTATTAGTATTTTGGTGTGAGAAAACTCAAGTTCATAAATTCATATCACACACTGAATTCATAAACCTATTCTTTGGAAACGTTATACATCGCAAAAGTAGAATATTTATCGATTTTTATTATTTACGGTGGTTTTGTTATATTTAAAGTTTAAAAGTCAATGTTAAATACTATTACTTATTAGTGTATTATTATTAAACTGCTATTCGTATACTTATGTGGTTATTTATTTATTTGTTTCAGAATCATTGAGAGAGTACTTCAGTAAGTTTGGAGAGATAACTGAAGTTATGGTTATGAAAGATCCAACAACTCGTCGATCAAGGTACAATTTAACTATTTTTTTTATTATTAGAAATTCTTTTTAAATATATTTTAAAGCTTTAATTGGGAATAAAAAAATAATTGCTTTTTATTACTTACCGAAATAATAAACATAATATAATATATCAATCTCTATATGGGTAATTTATTGTATAATTAAATAGAGTATTCATATTATATACTATAGAACTACATAATTATAGAAAGATTTTATCTTATCAATTATTAAGCTGATCTGATTATATTGAAATAAGTGATATATGAGATATGCATGTTGGGCTTTTGTATTGAAATATTTGTCTTTTACCATACCAATGAAACTAAATCAAAATGTCTATATTTGTACCTTTATACCATTATAAATACATAATAAACCATTATACATTATGTCATTATAATAATATATGGTACATACACAAAACATTTTTTTACGCAGATTCATGAAAATCCCTGAGTACTTAAATTAAACGCATTATTCCTGAACTTCTATATATACGCATACATATAGATAGATTCACACACACACACTCACAGATGTATAATATATGTATAATATGTTAATCGGATTCAAATATAAATCATAATAATACCTTGATATCAATCGTGATTAAATATATAATAATAACATTTTTGGGAACACTAAAGATTTTTTTTTATATTACAAAATTATAATATTACGTATATACCATGTCCCTGTGCTTTGAATATATCTAGTTTTTTCTGTTTAAATAAGTAGTTACATTTTAAATTATTAAAAAATCATTAATATTTTGTTATAAATAACAATAAACGTGCATGGATTTATTACACCGTCGAATATGAAATCTGATCGTCTTAAATAGTATATACATACATATTTTATCGATTAAATTAAATAATATAGTTTTTTAAACACTACCCAATGATGGTCTCTGGTGCTACAAATTTGTTAAAAAAAAGGTTTTAGAAACAAAACTTGATCGTCTTATAATTTTTAAGCTTGATTATAAGTTATAACATTACAAATGTAGTAATATTTTGGTTATTAGTTTTAAAGGTCTTATAAAATTTAATCCTTGTGTAGGTATTATAAAGATTACTCAACTTTTACTATTTCTGTGATAACTTTTAATACAATCACTTGTATAGTTCTTTTGGGACTCATTATAAATTAATTGGATTCGAATATTTATAGTTAGGCATATTCCAACTTATTAACATTTGTTTTGTTCTTGATATGGAAAAGTTTTCTTTTTGCATCTGAAGGATGGCTATACATAAAAATAGATTTTATGTTTTTTTCTAGGGAAAAGTTTTTTTAATTCATTTATTATAAAAGAAGAATTGAAAAATCCATTTTTGGAATAAAAACCTTCACCCATTTGAATGTTATTAGTAACGCGTGTAAAGGTTTAGAGTTTACAATGTGCTCGAGTTTAAATTGAGTGTGGCGTAAATTGATGGGCTGTAAAAAAAAAAATGTGTCGAAGTTGAAAGTTTTTTTCTGGGTTTCTCAGGGATTTAGGTTTTTCAATTTAAACTCTAATGAATTGTATAACTTTCCACATATATTTTTGAGAATATTTTTCTGCCGTAAAAGTAAACTTCAAATGCAAACCCCAAATTTATTTAGTGAATATATTATTATTGCATAGAAAAACTCAAAACAATTTTATGACAGTCCATGTTATATTACACAAAATCAAAAGTAGTTCATAAACTATCTTATAATAATTAATTTTTAATTGCTTTTAGTCATTGCAATGAGTTTTGTTGGAGTAAAAGATAATCAAATGGGTTATTTATTAATTGCCTGCTTTACAGTATATTAACTTTTTATACACATTATTAATAATATACGTTATAGTTTATAGCTGCTAGTTAAATGATTTTATTAATCATAAATATAAAAAATAAATGTATTTTAATGGTTTATTTCTATACTACCATATTTTATCAGTGTAATAAATACATTATTAAGAATTATAATATTTATAGGCTTTCCTGTAAAATATTATTGGTCCCCACAAAATTCAACGGTGGTAGTTATTATAAGATTTATCATAACACGAATAAATTAGAAATGTATATGTATTTAGTATGTTACATTATCTATCTATGAATTATTACAATTTGACATTTTAAAAAGAGTGAAATGTGTATATTATTTGATTCGTTAATAAATATTATAAAATAATTAAGTGTTTAAAAATTCATTAAAATGTACATAATTGTAAACATTGTATTACCATCGAGTGCCTGCCAAGAATAATTTAATAATTTTTTCAACAAATATTTAAAAATATTAAATAATAATAATAATATTTAATATGTATTATTATTTTTATAATAAATGTAAAATGTTAAAATGAATTAATAGGAGTGTATGATCTTTGTGTGAGAATAACAAGAGGATCATAAATGGATGAGGTAATGGAAAAAGAAAAATAATAAACTGTTGAGTTGGTCCCGTAATTAAATAAATATTAACTGTGAGTTTTATATTAATTACATCAACATTTCCGCAAGTTTATTCTC
Organism: Schizaphis graminum; assembly: GCA_020882235.1. Taxonomy (NCBI): domain Eukaryota; kingdom Metazoa; phylum Arthropoda; class Insecta; order Hemiptera; family Aphididae; genus Schizaphis; species Schizaphis graminum. The sequence continues at coordinate 96,038,981 of CM037032.1, forward strand.
TCAGGGGACACTATTCAAAGTAGAAGGCGGAAGATTAATAAGAATGAAATTAATATTAAAAAAAAAAAAAAAAAATGGTAAGTTTTGAGTGGGAAAAATGGCTATAGCTATTTACCGAGAACGGTGAGCTCTTCAAATTTGTTTACTTGATTTATAATCCGTTAGGATTATGGTTTTTGAAAATGTATTAATGTACGCCCTTTAATTTCCATGTTTGTCATTGCCATTTATTATGAACATAATTAATGAGTCTACCATAATTATAATTCTCTATGCAATAAAATCCTTTATAGAATAATTGAATTCTGATAATATGAACTACGGTTAATAAGTTATACTGTATTTATTTAAATATTTGAATCAATATAACCATTATAAAATTATAACATTTTAATTTTTAAATATAATAATTTATATTTAATATTAAATTTAGGTATTTATTCAGATAATTTCAGCCTTATGTAGTTATATTATGTGTTTTTAGTCGTGATATCAAAAATTATAAGACTTAGTTAATTTAAATAATTTAAAAATAAATATATATTTGGTAAAAAAAAAAATTTGAGACAAATATTTTAGATTTCGAATGAGCGATGAACGTATCGGTTTTATAATGGTGTTATATTTTTATTTTATTTGTTTGTGGCTGTCATCGTATTTTTTAGCATAAAATGCTTAAAACTTTAAAAATGAGGGTGGTTTCTGGTAAATATTTATTTTAGTTGGTAGAAAGTAGGAAATTCACAGTAGGTACTTTTCAAAAATATCGAAAACTAAATCAATATTTAGGTAACACACATTAATATTTAGTTGTTTTTGGTTCTTTATAAGTTATAACCTATATTATTAGACGTTTGAAATTTAAACATTTTTTAAGTTAAATAATTTTTTATGCATGTCGATAAAAATTTGTCTTGTTCGATCAATAGCTTGAAACATATAGTATTAGATTCCTTATACATTTTCTTATAACAACATAAAAATATCAAAAATACATACAAATTATTTTTATTGACATTTTAAATTAAAATTTCAACAAAATTGGAGATTTAAACAAAAATTAACAATTTTTATCTTAATATTATAAAAACTTGATTAATAGAAGATTAATAAGAATGAATACAGAATTAGCTATGAATAAAAATAATGATAAAAGTTGTATTGTTTCTGTTATATTTTACATCCTTTAAAACTGAATAAAATGCAATATATAATGTGTGTCTATATATGATCCAAAAGTTTTGTTCCATACAATTTAAATGATTTACTAAAAAGTTTTATATTCATAATTTCAAAATTATTATACGAGTTGGTTCGTGTGTAATTGTGTAAAAACTTTTGATTTCATACCTCTGCCCATTAGCGTCATTTATATATTTAACTTTTCACATATTTATTGCACAGTACGCCAAAGCATATTATTCTCTCAGAGATACTATATTGGAAATGACGTCTGGAAACTTGGAGAAAAATCAGTACAACAACACTAGAGTATTCTAGCAAGATTAAAAATGGTGGGTTTCAAATAACTATAGGATACCATAATTCAGAAATTCTCTTGTCCCGATATTCTGTATCTAGTTAGTTTGGTTGAATGGTTTCTTGTTGAGAATATCTTTTATCAGATTTTCAGTGCATTCTTGTTCATACAATAGCATGACAAACAAAACGCTGATTTTAGATAATAATGATAATAAAAATATAAATGTTACATTATCCTATGCATTTTTATTTTATTTTATGTGTTATTAAAAGTCAAATTAGAAATATATTAAAAATGTCTGAACATTTATAAATAAATAAAAAAAAAAATACCAAACTATCTATTAAAATTAATAATTGAGATATAATTTTGACAAAAAAGAAGAAGGGAGATAAATAAAAAGATGAATTATTATAAACCAGATGTTACTATAACTATTTTAAATTGCGTTTTAAATTATAAATATGTTTACTATATTTAATCGTAAAACTCAGATTGTATATACTTTTTACTATAGTGCGTTACAAATGTTTCTTGATATTAGCACGCCGTTTGGCAGTTTTTACTCAGTCCAGGGGCTCAAAATTTAGTCTGAGAAAAACACGTATTAAATTTTAAATTTCTCGCCGTATTTACGTGCTATAGTCTTGGAAACCTTAACAAAAAATACTACTTGGCGCACTAACATCAAGGGATATTTGTTGTGAAACACACTATAGTACTAAAGTAGTACTTTAGTATACATATTATTTAAAACATGTGTAATATTCAAAATTCACATGCTATATTTGATTAGGTACTCATTAGATTAAACTTAATAATATAAATATTTAATAAATTGGTACTTAATTTAAATATACGCTTTTAAAATTTGAAATAAATATTTAAAATTAAACAAGTTAAAGTAAAAAAAAAGTGACACAAGTTTAAATACATTTTATTTTGAATTAACTTATTTGTTTAGTGAAATAATCAGAATATTCTCGAATTTAAATAACTAAATATTTGTAATAGTGGTTTAAAGTTATAATTTATGATATGATATATAATAATAATTGAGTTTTTGTAACTTATTTCAACTACTTAATAATGATATATACTTAACATAGTTCTATAAAATTAATGTATCTGTTATATAAATCCACAGTAGAAAACTAAATAATAGTAAAAATTCGTAGTAAACTATTTATATTTATATTAAAAATCAGTTATTTAATTAAAAAACGTTGACCATATTATGTTGTTGTTAAATCAAAGATTATTTTTGTTTACAGCATACTCCCGTAATCAGCTGTTCACTACTATAATATACTTTACACGAGTAAATTGTTTTTATTTATAAACCTTATTTAATAATGGATCAAAAATTAACCGAACGCCTTTGAATGTTTCATAAATACATATTTAACATTGAAATTGAAGATGTTAACATAAATAAACAGAAAAATGTGACTTTTGGAATCCAATTTACAACTGAAAAAAATAAAAAATCTAAATTATATACTAGTTCTTTAAGTTTTATAGTTGAATCAATACTATTTTGTACATAAAAACATTAAAAAATAAATGCTAGAAAGATTAGGTCGACCTTACGAGGTCCTAACAGGGTCCGACGCCATGGGTTGTCTCGTGTGTAGCATGCACATTTCGTATACTTATACATACCACGCTTGGTGTATGTTTGTGTGTGTGAACTATTCATATTACATACATACATACATAAGTATATATATATTATAAACTAAACTAAGTTTTGCGAAGGCACGATCATGGAATTGGCCTCCGGGGGAGGACGTCATTGTCGTTGTAGGTTATCCTGTAAGGGTAGCCACGAAATGGTTTAGAGCAATTTTCATTAACTTCGCTATTGTCGGCCACTCTAGTATCCCATGTGTGTGACCTATACATAATATTTCTTCGACCAAAAAATACGAAAAATTATATTTTATTTTTGTACAGGTCACCAGTATATATTTATATTATCATATTACATATTATATAGGTTTATACCGTATTGCAGTGATCTTAGACTAGTTGGTAACAATATACTTTTAATAATTGAAAAATAAAAATCATATTAAAAAGTAAAAATTTATTTTATTAAATTGTACGAAAAAAATATAGTTTATATAATAATGTTAAAAATGTGTCCAATTTATATTTTAATTATTACAGATAAAAAATAATTCAAAATATTCAGTATGGTTCTAAAAATAATAAATATACAGCCCTCCATCAAGGACATAGTTTAAGATAATATTTTTGTCTCCTGACTAGAAAAAAAATACCAGAAGACTATTTTCTACCCTTAAATATCTAACAATTTACTCTTACAAAACCTAATCAAGTTAAAATAGTATCACTGGACGTCTCTATTGTTATGTCACTTCATATTTACCCATTGATTTTAATTGGACTGATTCATTTTCTTATTTATTTATTATGTTTATTTTTAATAAAAAAATAATAATAATGATAACTAATAAATACTCTTTTTTAAAAAAATTGATAAACTATAAGTATATAGTTACAGGTACTGTTGACTAAAATATTATACCTTTTTGTAAAATATCCATTTTTAACAAAAAATATATCCTTAAAAATCGAAATAATACCAAAATGGGGGCTTAAGTGAGTCTCATAACCTGCTCACTCATTTGTTTCTGTTTCTATATACATTTTTTTTTATCAGCGTTTCCGGTCACTACCAGCTATCTAAATAACACACTATCCATACATTATTTTAGTCGCGAAGTATGTTTACCCCAATGTTTGGCTATTGAATAGTATCTCAATATCATGCGATAGATGTATAGACACTGTTTCTTCTACTGCTGCTAATAATATTATGATGATGATCCACGGTAGGTGGTCAGCTACAGTGGGCTTTGGGGTAGCAGCAGGTGATCTGGGAAAGTTGGTGCAAACAAACCGATTGTTGTGCAGTCGCGTTCGCGCTGGGAGAGCTGCACAAGATTATTATTATCATTATCTCTGTTATTATTATTATTCGTTATGCTTCTAAACAGTGTAGTAGTATGCTGGTGTTGTATTGTATTTGTACGACCGACCCTCGTGGCGGTGAAATGCGATTTACGATCGACGTCAAACGATTATACGCACTCTCCCGATATTATATAGGTATTATTATATTATATAACGGGAGGTTGTTACATTGTTATTATTGTTTGTTCAACTCCAATTGAAATATTATACAGCAGCGTGCTTCACAAATATAATTAATACAATTAATATTAACCATTATCCCACCTTCTCAACCTAATCCCTAGCTGTTATATACTTATAGTTTTATCTTCGTGTCATACAGTTTTTTGGAAAAAATTAAAATTTTGTTACAATGCTATGCTAAATTATGTCATATATTATGTATATACCTAATAATAATATAAAATAATTAAAATATAATTTTTTCTATACCATGTAATTATAATTAACATTTATGACCGTTGCTAAATTAAGTAAGCACTAGCTATTACTGTGCGTCCCGACAGTCGACTTTGTTTTACAATTTTTACCATCTTAAAAATAAATAATTACAATTTTGGCATAGCGTTTTCGGGCTCAACATATATTAAATTATATATTTCCATAAATCACTAAAAATATTTTGCGTTTAATTTATGTATAATGTTGGACTGTATATTTAAAATGCTGTAAATTAAGAAGTATGTTGTATTTTATCAACAATGAAAATTATGAAAATTCATAGACCAGTTTGTTGCATTTTATGTAGCCCGATATTAGAATGCTTATGAATCATATAAATTAGTTTCATTGCATTAAATAGCCAATAGTATTTGAAACAAAATGCTTTTACTGTTCAATGAATAAATTATCAATTTATTATACTTGCATTAAATAACCGTGTATCAACTTGTATTATTTACTTTAGTCTTTAAAAGTCATAGGTATGCATAACAACCTACATTATGCATAGTTGTAGAGTTTAATCATTAGTCAGATGGTTTTCGTCATTGTTCTTTGGTATAATATAAGAACTTGCTTTAAGTAAAATATATATTCAGCTTTTCATGTAGTCGCTCTTTTATTTACATATAAGTATATAACTCTGTTAGTCAGAATGGAGTCGTATTCTTGAGATGTTTTAAGTAGATTAAATTATTAATGTTTGGATCAATACCCCGATTAAACACGTATAAAATGGTACTGTGATAATACCACGATGAATTATAATTTATATAATAGCCTTTGAAAACAAGCAACTATTCATGGAAAAATTATTATAGCATAATACAATATACAGTAATAGTTGTTGGTTATATTTATTTTATTGTACTAAATTTAGGCTTAGCATTTAAAAAATAATAATAAAAATTATTGATACAGATTTTTTTTTTCGAAAATATTAATTAAAACTACCATATTACTATAGTAGCAATATACATTTATTATAAATATCCTCCGAAATATAGACTGTTAAGCCATTTTCATTTAAAATCATTTTTTTATATAATTATTTATCATTGATCTCAAACGTAATACATTCATTACAAACACTTTTATAGAGGTACACTGCAGGTACACATGACATATACTGTACAGTAAAATGACTTTCCCGGTTTTTTTTTTGTTTATAAAAAATACAGATTTTGAAGTTATTTTAGTATAATATTTTATTTATACAAACAATGAAGTAATAATGCTGTACGTATGTGTAACACGTATTATATCACTTATCATTTTAATTATATTATGTTTAAAAGATATAATATGTGAATACTTGATATCTTTTAAATATTGTAAGGTTTATTAAATGTATTTTATTAGTTATAAATTTATAATTTTATAATGTTTTAATACAAAAATTGTATTTTTTGGATGTTTCCATTTTATACTCACTTTAATTAAGGAATAGTGTCGATGGTTGTATAAATTTTATTAGACACTTATATTGAAAACGTTTTATATGCAATCACGTATACGAGTACACTATACACACAATAACAAAATATATACATATACATTATATATAAATGAATATTATTGATAATAATATTTTAGTTGGTTTTATAACTCAATTTCTATTTTGACATAAGAATAATAAAACGCTATTAATAATGATTTTTAATGGTCGACCACCGGGAATAATAGCATCGTTTCGCGCTCATTTCAAACTTAAAAAACGATTCAGAGAACATCTTATTTCCTTGCTGTTACATTCCCAGCCTATGTTTTAGCGCATGTTGTTTTTACACTCGAGGCAACAAAACAATATTTTAAAGAATTGTCACAACAAGGGTGGATGACACCGGAGGGGGTTTGTCTGACACGACATTCACTATCCGCCGATGTTCCTAAAATGTTTTTTTCACGGCACGTTTTCACAGCCACAATCGATGATGGGACTCCGGAATTTTCTGTCGGCCTTCGACGTGACGAGTTGACGTAATCGCATTGAATGAAAAATAAAAAAATATATAATAACAAAAATTGCAACAATTTTATAAAAAAATATATGTAAGAAAAAATAGAGACGAAAAAGAACTACCTCCCACGCATCTACGATGGTATTCTGGCAATATTAACCGGAGCGTGAAAACTTTAGACGCCCCGAACAAAATGCAAATTACAAATGCACTTTTCGCTTCGAAACTCAAATCGGCTTAGACTTGAATTATTTAAAGAGGAAATGTATGGCAGTTTTTCAGATGACACTCCGACCAGATTTATTTTTTTGTTTTCAATGAACACCATTCACGTAAATATCAAAATAACTGTCTAACTGAGTTAGTTATTTAAATAAATTTTATAAATATATATATTTATATTTGTGTGCAATTTATAGTGTCTTTATATTTTATTAATTTTGAACACACTCGTCATTTTGCTTTTGATAGTTAATATTTTATTATTATTTGAATGGTATATACTTGGATACTATTTAAACATACTTTCTTGCATTTTTTAGATTTTTTAAGGTCATAAAAATTATTTTTCTAGTTAAATAATTATTTAATGGCAAGTTGTGCGTATGCGTTGTACAAATATTAGTTATTAGTTATTTGTAGAGTACATTTCTGTCTTAAAACAATAATATAATAGAGAGGAATACTTGTGCTCTGCCCTAGGGACGGCACCACAGCTTCGCGTGTATATATATATATATATATATATATATATATTATATTTATATCGTACGTAGGTATATTGTACACGCTCTCGGAGGTGAGGGGAGGGGGTGCGTTCAAGCCTCAAGGTAGCCGAACGTGTTTGATGGCAAGGAAGGCAATGTGAGTCTAAACGACGACGATGAGATGGTTAAAGATTATACACAATTGAGAGTCTACAAGACGGTCGCTACGGGACCCGACAGGTTACCACCACCGCCTCGCGATAATAATATTGGTATAACAATATTATAATAATATAATTGTTGCACTCGCCCAGCGGCGGAGTTGTTGTGCTTATTATTTACGACCGCAAAGTCCGCGATAGTTTGTTCCACATTCCTCCTCCTTCCCCTCCCCCCAAACGATCTTTTAACCCGTCACCCATCCTACCGTCACCGCGGCCCCGTAGTTATATATGTACGCATTAAATGTATATGTTTATAGCGTTGTGTTGTCCCTGTGGCCGAATTTACGCATCGCCGCCGAACAATAGTACACATACCCACGTATATATGGGTATTATATTATAATATCAAACTGCTGTGTTTGTAGTATATATATAATATATATATTATATATATAGTCGACAAAATGTACACACACACACACACTTGCATGCATATATTATATTATATTATTATAGTTGTAAACGGTGTATATTGTTCGTGGACGGGGAGCTACATCAGCTCGTCGGGTATGTATGTGTGTGTGGGGGGGGGGTGTCGGTGTCGGTGTAGGGATATGTGTGTGGGTCGCATCGGGAGGGAGAGAACGTGGCCGAGGGATTTATGGGAAGCGCGCGTTGCCCGTGCCTCCGCCGCCGGTGGTTACGATGACTACGACGACGACGGACGACGATGACGCCTAGGCACTATGCGCGGGGAGGTTAGAGTAGATAAAGCCAATATTGGACATGTCGAGAGAGAGCGTGCATTTAATGCATATTCATGCGGACGTTATAATGTTTGATTGGTGGCACAACCGTTCCGTTTCTATCCCTACATACGCCATTCCACTGCGTTCCCGTACTATCATCAGTCAGTTGTATAGAGTGCACTTCGATTATAATATAAAATAATATAATAATAGGTATTTATATGTAAACTATAATATTTAGTATACCCATTATGATGTATTATTGTACAAAAATTGACGTAGACTATGATATTATGATTATAATTTATTATATAAATATGAATCTATTTATATTAATATTATAATGTTAAACTATAACGACGTGCATATTATTATAATCTCGATATTTATTGAAGATTATAAACATACACTGGCCTGTGACTTCGGTGGTAAAATAGTATGCTAATGCTAAACACTATTGTTAATAATTTGAAAAATGTATTCCATTGATCAATTATTGTCGTAAAAAGAAATATATTAGTGGAATTTCAAAATTTAATCTGACGATGATGGTTTAATAATTGGTTCAATAAATTGTGCAATGTACATACGCCTGTTTAAAAACTACAGTCCATTATATGTTTGTCATTTGAGTATTGAGTATAGTCGATTCTAACGTATTTTTCGTTTGGTAAACAGGTGAGATGTGCATAAAGTTATAAAAGTTATTTTTGGAGCAAATCATTTCAATGCTATAATCCGATGTAAGATGTGATCTCTAGTAGATATTGAATGTATTATACCCTGTCTAGTGTCTAGTTTAGTAAGAGAATACGCTTATTCTGGGTTTCTCCATGTGACATCCCACCATAATGTAACTGGTCTTGTGGACTTTACTAGGACCATGGAGTATTTTATCTATAGTCAGATGTAGGTGTAATTCAACGAGTTGGTAATATTAATTGATTATTTATATTATAAATTATTATTTTATATTTCTTAAAAATGTTTAATGATTTTGGATGATCAGTAAATAATAATTATGTGTCCTGCTACAAAGCTAATAAGTAAAACATTAATTTTATGAAGTATAACTAAATAATTTACTAAGATAATTTTTTACTTCAAATGTATTTTTATTTCATATTTCATAAGCTTAAAAATGATTATTAATTTTGACTCATATTTAAATAGTATTTACTTTTATTTTGCTTATGGTGTTTAGTACTATAACTAACTAATATTACTTTCATGAAATGCTTCCTAGAACACGCCTAAAGTAAATAATATAATTACCATAAAAGATGAAATTATGCGTGTCTAATGTCTATATAATAATAATGTCTATACGTCATTATACGCACATAAATAATAACATTTATGTTTCATGGAAATTATTCAAACGTTTTGTTTTAAATTACTTTTGTAGTATTCATACAATTTAATTCTAAACCTTGCAAATTCATCTGTCGTTAAGTTAATGATATCAAGTGTGACGTTAACTGGCATGCACTTCAGACCTACAGATTCATACAGATAGAAAACAATTTGTTTTTTAAAATTTTAATTCATTTATTCAAATATTGATTTAAAAATATGTTATTTTGTTTCGAATTAAATGTAATATATATAAACATACAATTTAAGGAAGCGTATTCCAACAACAAAATGCCGTGACATAATTTTACTTTTCAACTTTTTTCCATTAAAAACTCAATTGAATAAGACGATTCAGCTTAAGTTGATACCGTTTAAATGGTTTATCGATATTTTACACTTTCTATCAACTTAAGATCACAATTGTAATCATACTGTAGAACACTAATTCGGGAATACAAAGATAGATAGTAACCCTATATTTGTGTTCTATATCAACATTGGTTAATATATTCTTAGATTTAGAACTATCTAAAAGAAATAATTTGTTTTGATAAATATTATTGTTTTTATTTAACAAATATTTTAATTACATTATGAAAAGAGCGATGTATATATTGGTTTTCAAATTATAAGTGTGTCTAAAGACATTTTTAAATCAGAAAATGTAATTTAATCTCTAATAGTAATGACGTAATGTTAGTTTTTAGTAGTAAATTGAATCTAATTTGTATTTTAGTAATAAAAACTGAAAAGTAAAATATTAAACTTTTTACACTGTTCTACCGTATGTTCGTATTGACTTATAAGTTAATATTAATGATATTTTATGATTAAATATTATGATAAATATGATATGTGAAATATTTTTAGCAAAATCTAGGTCAACTTGCAATATTCTTAATTTAAAAACAAATTGTTTTATAGGTAGAAAATAAAAAATATGTTGGTAAACTATAAAATATCTTTAAGAATATAGACTGGCCTATTGTTTCTATTTTGAATAGTTTATTGTACGTATCATTGAATTCAAATTTAACATAATATTCGTTATAGTATCCTATAATAGTATCATTCAATGACGAGGTACCTTCAAAACACCCATTAAATATCAGAGCGATTTTCCCAGTTTTTACATGGACATATTAAAAAAGAAATAAAGTTCATATTAATAAATTAATAAAAAATTACCTATCTCCATACATACACAAACATTATATTATTATGCATTACAATTAAATGTTTAATTTTTTTTTTATTAACATGTATATAAAATGCATTTTTGTTTCTAAGTTTTTACTGAGTTGAATAAAAAGATCTAATTTTAATGTAAGTGATAAATAAATTCAGATTTCTTTAAAAGTAAGGAAGGATGTTAAAATAAACTTAAAAGAACAAAACAAAAAACACTATAAATCACCGATATTGAGGAGTAAGAACAGTGCGCCGAGATAAAATGCCGTAATCTTAAAATTTATGATCCTCTTGTCCTTAAAATAATAATTATATAACTTTTGAAAACATTTGTTTTGTTGATGTTGTATACAATTTAAATTGGAATAGAAAGCTATTTTTTAATTTAAAATCTTAAATTATGACACTTTAATATTCTACATAATATATAATATTATATATATATATATAGATATATTGTTAGAAATAATATTTCTTTTTATGATATAGTGCATATTAAATTATTGCTATTACTCATTATTACGTGAAATTGTATTTGTAAATAAATGCTTATAGTATGAACAATAAACCATTTTGATATTTCATATTTAAAAAATTAATTATTTTCAACCATACTTATAATTGACATGTCACTGAAGAGCGTACACTATTTTATATTTTCAAAAAAAATTTTCATTGAATAATTTGATAGTTTCACAAAATATTGTAGCGTTAATAATTATATACTTGAAATACTGAACCTCATATAATTAATAATAATTTCGATTCATATTATACTGAATATATATAATTTGTACAGGTTTGCATATTGTATACACTGAGTTCAATATTAAATAAAGAAAAAAGTGATTAAAAAAAAGTCATATAAGTCAATTCTGTTAACAAAATATGGTACAAGAATTTTTCATACTACTGATTTTTGTGTAATTTTTATAAATATTTCTTTTCATTAATTAATAGGCTTCAAAATATTAAAAAACAAAAAAATAATAAATACAGCAGCAATATTTTAAACGCATTCTGGTTTATTCTGCTTTATTTAAATGTATGTTTTAATATTATATGATAATGCATATCGCATTTTTTTTTTTGAACCGTTTGGTTTACAACATATAACTTAGTTTTTCATTATTTTTTATCCTCTGCTAGTTGTTTTAGTTTAGTATAGGTATATGTTTATCTCGGTCGTCTGGTTAGCAGTCTTTGTTCTTCTTCAGCTCTTTTAATTATTTTATCATATATTGTTTATTTAGCTTCTTATATTTTAACTCCATTTTTAAGAGAATTGAAATTTAAACAAGAAAAATGTCAATATATAATAATAAACAGTACATTTGTATGTGTATAAAAACCAAAATTAATTTCTGAGTTTACCACTGTATTGTACTTACCCATGAAAAATATTTTATTTAAGTGATATTTCACAAAAGCAAGAATAGATAATATTCTAAGACACTAATATTAGGTTTTAATGAAAAACATTTATTATGTAATATTTATTTATAATAAATATAACAGACAAAATTTCCTTTTAAAAATAGTATTATCAACATAAAGTATACAAATTATAGAAAAAAATTACAAGATAAAATTAAACAGAATAATTTTTCAAAACATAATAATAAGTATAATGATAATGATAATGGATAATACAAATAACTAGAATTTAAAAATGTTAAATAAAACAATTTATAAACAAAATATAGTTATCTATTTAAATTATTAAGATAATTTAAAGCATTATTTTTGAAAGACTGTCAAGATATACTAAAAAAATCAAGTCAAAGTAATATGCATGCATGTTTTTATTGTTCACTTAATGCAATGTTTTATACAAATGAAGTTAACCCACCCGAGTACTGACTAATGAGTTTTATAACGAGGGTAACTAGCGTGATATTGAAAGTTTGTAATTGGGTAAAAATAATTATAAACTTTAGGTTCTATCCGAAGCGTATAGTCATTACACATGAGGGTTTTCGACCGTTAATCATGTAATTTAAGGCAGTCCGCATAAACGCCATAATCATACTTAGGCATACTAATGTTTTATCGATTTAACGCAGGTTTTTATGTTGACCCGAATATTAATAATAATTATTAACTATCAGACACCAGTTATTATGATATCGTTTCATATAATTATTATATTTTTAAATGATAAAAATTATAAATGTTACTCGAAACGACGTTTATGATTTCCCTCCACACACACACAACACACCTGGATGCATATTAATATACCTATAAAAACACATAACAAAATATAAATAATTGTATTTAATTATATGTATTTTATGTATTTGTTGTATAGAATGTGTATAATTCACTAAATAAATAATCATTTTTATTTACTGTATAATAATATAATAACAGAATTATACACATATGCGTATGATCGCCACCCCTCCAATAATAAGGCTGTCGCAAATAATTTATCAAATTCAGTTTTTTATAAAAATTATATTTAAAAAATATTTTTCAATAAAAGCTCTGAGTTTGCAATGAAATAGCTTGTGAGCCTTCCGTATAGTATAAACTACAGTTTCAGTTATTTCCGTCATGCGTCTAAGTTTTATCGACAATTAAAAACATACTCTTTTTCTGCAAGCATGGATTATGACAGCACTGAAAAACAGTTGTTTTTAATTTGTTTTTACCACCGAAAAAATAAGCGTTTAACTCGTTTAAGAGCTATGTGCACGATATAATCTTATGAAAATCTTTCCCTCTTTCAATGTCTATAACAGCCACCGTGAATCAACGAAATTAACGTCTATTATACGTATATATATGCATTAAACGTAATACAGTATAATATATATACATATTTTTTCGTGTGTATACTCAAGCGAATAAACCAATTTTAGCTTATATCGGTTATAATGCTTCTGAGGGTCGTTATTGTTACTAGTTTCTACTAATTTCAACAGTACGGCTGCTGCTATATAATATTGCTGATTTTCGATGGTCACTTTGTTTACTGATTTTAATAAATTATATACATATAAATTAGAGAGTAAAACAGTTATCCGTGTGTGTGTACTATATTCTTATTTTATGGTATCAATACTAACGATTTTAAGCCTTATTATTTGCAGCTGATATATAAGTATAGCAATATATTGAAGTATACCGAAGTATAAATTGTGTACCTAAATAATAGATTTAATAATTATATAATATTAGATTTAAATAATTTTAAAAATATCACTTGATTCTTCATTGTTTCCGGCTTATTCGATATTGCATTTGATCATTCTGTATAGAATATATTTCAAAAATTATACGTATCAATAATATGATGTGGTTTTAACCAATTTGCAGACCTAATAAAACAATATCATTGTGGTCCAAAAATATTATATTTTTTTAATTAACTTACTTTGTGTTCCTAAATTTAAAATTTATTTTACCTTTCAAACTAGATAAATACTTCTTTTTATATAACATAATCCATGTATAATTATTTTGGATTCTGTAGGTATGTAACATATTTTTTATGTTTTGATCGGATCTTAATAAATTTCACTTACGTTTTTATTAACGTTTTCCATCTTTAAAGTATTGTAAATACCAAATACATCATTCATATGATCTTGTATTCTTATATACAGTAATGGTCAGACTTTATCAAAATTTGGTGGCTAAAGTGAAATCTCTAAAAGTCTTAAATTAAATTACAATCAAAAGAAAACAAAAATATATCCTTTCTCTTATCTTTAGTTTTATAAGCCTGTGTAATCTCAGGGTGCAAGAGGCAAGACCCTAATTTGTCTCTCAACTTACTGACATAGCTTATTACATTTTAAATAGACCTATTTATTTATCTTCTTTATACTATTTTCACTCGTAACTTATTTTTAATAATTTACCGTTTTACTAAAATTTCTCTCTTTGTGTTAATTTATTTTTATTTATTGTTTCTTTATATTTGTCATTATAATTATATTTATACTTGTAATTATTAAATATATAAACATTGTAAACTACATAAGTGAATAATGTAAAAAATAACTAATAAAAAGCTAAAGAATTAATTTATAAAATATGATATATTATTTTCACAAAATGCTCATTTGTACAACCAGCTCACAGTAGTTGTATTAGAAGCATGAATTCAGTCGATTTACACGTTATATTGAGTTTTCCCCTCTATGAAACAAATTTGTCGTCTGACATTTTTCCCAGTGCAGGATAATGTATAATTATATAATGTCCGTTAACCGCACCGACGATCACCAACTGTGATGCGGTCCTCAGACCTAGCTGGATTCCCTTTTCTACTGTCGACATCGGTCGTAGAGTTAACGACGGTATGTCATCATAATGCTGGCTAGTGGTGCGTCTTGGACGGTGTCAGTTACAGCAGCCAGTGGGGGCGGATTATTGTCATGGCGCGGTCGGCACGTTATTATGGTCGGCGGGCCAATTAAGCCAATTTAGTTCTCGGACAGGCAGTCATACTAATTTTTGGTGACAATACTCGGATCATCCCGTAATGAAATCCTCCGAATTCCTTAGACGTAGTATAGTCCCACAGGCGTGAATATATGGTAGGATAGTTGGAGTGGAAGAGCTTTCGGTTCCGGTCGACTAATACTCCCGATCGGTTTTGACACAATGTCTCCAAGTCCTGCAGCGTTAACATCGTTCATAGTCTACCATCGTTCGCCTTTTATTCACAATAGAAACCGTTAATATTTGATTTTGTCAATGTAACAGTGGCAAAATATGTATTCTATCTTCCAAACCGTATCTCAATATATTGCCGAATCAATTTGGTTCATTAATTCTCGATGCCTAGAGGAGAGGAGAAAACCAACAGCAGTCTAATATATTGTATTATATATATATAATATGGTGCATTATATATTATTATTACTATTATCATTATATATATATTATATACATATAGGAGTACTGCACCGGTTCATTTCCGGTTCGTCGGCAATCAACTCTCGGCCCGTTGTCACCACCGCCACCGGCATCCGAGTCCAACGGCAGCCGTCGCCGAACCCCTTTTGCGTGCGACATTACGTCCATCCAACCGGCGAATCGGTTATTATTATTATTTCCGCTCATACTTACTCTCCTACTATAATTTTCCTACTCTTATATATATCACACTGTCAAGTAGTTCTGTACACTACCTATGTATTTGAATCCAATGGCCGAACAGACTGAAACATCGTGCTACGTAATTTTCTCCAATTTACGAGTAATTTTCAATATCCGAATTTCTCATCCATGGTTTTCACGCGTGCACTATAGATACATTTCGCCGTCGGATGCGCTTCAGTGAAGCGCATTTTTTTCCTACTATATACATAAAAACAATTAAAATGTTATATCTTCCAATATCATAAAACAATATTTTATACTTGTGTTAACGTTCATGCACGTTCAGAATATATATTACATATTATTAATCATAATATAATCTTCTAACTTATTGTCATGGGTTGTAGAACTAGAACGGGCTTTCTTTGGTTCTGTTCGAAAACCCAAACACATTATGAGTTTCTATATCATTAACCAAAAATTAATATTGTAGTTATGTAGGTATACATCATAATATATATGTGTATTGTTTGTAGCATTAAACTCCCTTCATCGGTTATGTTTAAAAGTTATTTATCAAACTTTGTCAATTACAACTTGTTTTTTTAAATTTGAATACATGACGTTAAGAAGTTATTGCATGTTTAGAGTTAAACCATATTTTAAAACGTTACGTTGATTTCTCTTACTGAAATAGTTACTAATAGTTTAATATTTTAATTGTTTTTAAAAATTATTTGATATTTTTTTATATTAAATAAAAATTACAAAATATATTTTTATATTTTTAACCTATTTAACGTATTAAAAAATATTAAATCATTATTTTGGCGTACTTGTGTCACATTGGTAAATTAAGTAATGCACAGATTATTTATACTTAGAATTTGTTGATAGTGAGATGTGCATGAAAGATTACATGAAATCCTGATCATGGGTGGTGCGAAAATATTTATTTTTTCCTCTTTTGTCTTTCATAATTGCAAGAGCTTGACGTAAATTATTAGTCCTGGTATATGCGCATTATTGTAACAGTGATGTTGGATAATATATATATATATAATATACAAATTGTATATATAATGAATGCGAATATCAAGTGACCAAAATGGGTCGGTAGAAAACGCCTATTTGAGTTTTGAAGTACGATATGGGTAGGCGGGTGAGAAGAATTAGGGCAGAGTGGCGAGAGTGGCTTGGGCCAGTCGTTTTAAAGCATTAGCATTTGAAAGAGGAAGTCTGGCAATAGTGGCGCAGTGGTGGCATACACGTATATAGACGCATATAACGTCAGCGTACGCATACGCATTTTGATGAAAAACCCCGCAGTGCACCGGAAAGCTCTTCTATACTATATACTACGCAAATATATAACTACACACACACACACACACACACACACAGGTTGTGTATATAGTGCACACACTCTTAAGTTTATGTATGTATGTCTATATTTATTATTTATATAAAACATATTATACATTTCTAGTACGCCGCCTCGGGGAGCACTCGGAATTCTCGCAGGCTTTCGTGGACAATTGCGATAAGTCAATTGAATTGTAAAAATAAAATAATAAAACCATTATCGTAATACATTGCGTTGAATATAGGTGCTTAGGTGAACTAGGTAGATTTTCCGGGTAATGTTGATAGAAGGAGTGTGTGGAGAAGTGGGGTTATTGTACACCAGTCGAATAAACTGGTCAATTTGATGTCGTTATACTGCTGGTAGTTTTGTTTCTATAATCATGTATTATAATTTAAAATATAAACGTGCTTGGTGTACGTATTTTGTCTGTCATAGCTGAAGGTATAGTTAATACTCCACGCACGTCTCGTCTATATTATGTTCCGTTTCTATCTATGTTAAAATACCTAATATTTTGATTATTCTAATTTTCAATCTGTTTTGTTTCAATAATGATGTAAAAGAGTAGTATTGTACCTATTTTTTCACCCACAATTATACCATCGTATATTATTATGAAACTATAATGTAAATTGCTTTAATCCTATATTATAATCAATTCAATACACTACCTCTCCAAACTCATACATACTATTTTCTCCTGTAATTATATGCAAGTTTTTATCATTTACATTTTGTACATACATCCTATATTATAATATATTATGTGTAATGTGTATATTATAACCAATCGAATAGGAGAACAATGCAAAAGTCGATTACTTCATTCTAAAATTTAAATATTTTATCAAACAAACGATGAATTATTCATTTGATGAAATGAAAAACTTTTATGTTTCCCCTAGTGACCGATCAATGACATTAATTTTGCTTTATAAATCTTTAAATCGTCTTAAGAACTTACCATATCCTTTCTATATATTCAAAATCCATGAAAATAACAGTATATCTCAACTAAGTTTTAAAAAAAACTTAAAAAATCAAAGCATTTTTTTTTTAAGTATAATTATAAATGCTATAATTAATTTTTAATTCGCACTAAGTACTAGGTAAGGCACCTTCTCTATTCTATACAAATTCACTCCATTGATTTGCAAACCTTTTCGAACGTTTTTATCTAAGATGCTTATATAATTGTATATTATTTTAATATGAAAAAATAATTTCATTTTTTTTTTATTTCAGTTACTATTGCAATAACAAACCACTAAATAATACTTTAAACAATTTAATTTTATTATAATAGATATAATATATTATGATATTTTTATATTGTACTCAAATTATCGTTAGCGTTTTTTTCTTACATATCTTCAACGAAACTAGTTATTATTTCAAATGCACGGTTTAACAATTTTGACATAGTCGGATGTAGTTTTGTTCTTAATATGTTTTATTAAAATATATATTCTGTATAATACATGTTATTATATTTTTATAATGTCGGAAAATTTGAGTCTTTTTAAAAATTGATCTACGGCAATAGGTCAATAATGTAATGAAATTGCCTATTCAAGACGCCGTATTACCATAATATTGTATTATTTAGTCAAACAATATTTTACTGAAATAGTTACATATTAATATTTTATTATACTAGGTTAATTTAATACATAAGTTTTCAGTGTTTTCACAAATAAATCAAATACTTTTAGATACAATAAAAAAAATCAAACGTAATAAAATATTCTATTGTTTCTAGTTTTCACATTTTTTCGCCATATCTGCAAACTGAGTGCATATTATAATGAATATTGCGCTTTTGATTATTATTATGCAGTCTGCGATCAGATATGGAAGAAGAGAGTATAAATGAAAATGAGATATTGTGCTTGTATTGGACAGCTAGTGTGTGGTACATAGTGCATACATATAATATACACATTACAGACTCATTGTATATATATATATATATATATATATATATATAAATATGAAATAAAATGTATTGAAGACTCTTCTGAGCAAGCGTTAAAGTAAGGGAGGAATGTGAAACGCTGAACTTACTTTTTATATCATCGTCTCCCTGTGCTATCCAATGACGGTATAATGACTATCTGAATAATGCATTTTACAAGGGTATTCGGTGAATCCTTACGAGTGAATAAAGAAAATGTAACCCAACGGTGAGGCCGTAGTTTTTTTTTACTTGAATGTCTATACTCTATACTCTATACTCTATACTCTATATATAATATCTATTTTACAATATATTGTGTTTGAACTCCTATCGTTTCTTCACTTCACTTATGATAGGATAATAATAATAAGAAGAAAATTTTGGCAATAAACCAAAAGACAATTGGTATAACCTTCTAGAAATAATTTAATACAATTGTCTGAAATTTAACGTTTTCATAACGTTTTTTATGTAGCTCATCTATTTTTTATTTAAATAAATAACAATGCGTCAGATAAGAGTAATAAAATCAAAACATCCTTTGCTTCTTTTTATTTAAGTGTTATTAATTTTATAGATAAATATCATTTTCATCATCAATTTAAATCATTTTGGAAATACTTAGTTAATTTAAAATTGTACTTATACTATAATTTTTATTTTTTTGTATATTTTTATTTATATATTTTAATGTTACATCATATGACAACACCTACTAATTGTAATTTATTTAAACAATGACATTTGTTATTTATTAAACATTTAAAATAAATTATTGATAATTTAAACGATCATAGGTTTATTGATATGATTTATCCTTAAATACTGACCATACAATAATAATAATAATTTATAATTTAACTTAAAAAAAGACTAACAACTTTTAAGTTATATGCATTATTATATAGGTACAATTAATAATTATCTATTTATTATTATATTCTACGTGTTCAAAGTCATAGTTGAAGAGATGACTGGCAATTGCAATTTTAGTACTTTAAACTAATAATGAAAAACCCTATATTGACTACAAACAAATATACCATGTAGGAATGTTTATTATATTATTGTCATTATTGACTTATTTTGTATTTTGTTTGCACGCTTTTCTCATCATGCTTTGTGTAGAAATCGTATACCACTCCATCTTTAAGTCGAATAATAGGAAGCATTTAAGAAGGTTGGTTTTTCGAGGAAAGTAATACTGTTAAACATTTATTTTAAAAGCGAATATTTAATAATATAAAAAAAATTCAATAAAGTACATTCCTGCTTCTTTCGATTTAAAAAAAAAAATGGTTTTAATTCAAATAAACATAAAATAAATCACAATCGATTTAAAAATAACATAATATATATATGTCTACATTTTGTAGGTAACTTAAAAGTCAACCTCGCAGGCTTATTTTTAAAATATATTCACGTCCGACGAATATACTAACATTTTATCATTACATATTAAAATAAATAAAAAAAATCCCGGCGCAACCCATTTGCGCCCGAACCCATTTATCGTAGCCCATTTGCGCCCCAAATCATAGCCCACATGCGCCCGATTCAGATTAGGTGAAAATCGTGTAACGTTGCCATTTATTGAGTATTTTGGTGTAATGGTGTGTAACTATAAAATCTAAAATAATATTTGATCGTTTCCCAAGCTAATCGAAACCAATATTAATTATTACTTAAATAATATTATTTTAATATTATTGTAATTTAATTATTTTTTGCATTATTAACATTCTTATTATTGACTAATATATATTATTAATTTTAATTATTTTTGACGTATTATTTTTAAACAATCTTAAACAACAACTGACAACTAATATGAATTATTTATATTGGTTCTATATACATTTATTTTATGCATTTTTAATTTTTTAATTTTACGTAAAAATATTTCTATTTGAAATTTATAATTTAATGCAATATAAATAATATTTATTTAGGTACCTATACATATAACATGCATACTGTAGTATTTAACATTATTTTTAAAATTATTACTTTTTATTAATTTTGATTTTACGTAGGATTTTTAAATTTTAAAAAAACAACGGCAACGTTGCATGCAAAATGGGCGCATTTGGGCTATAAATCGGGGTGTTAAGTTTTTTATTTTGGGCGCAAATGTCCATAACCCTCGGGGCGCAAACGGGCTGCTCTTGGGCGCAAATGGGCTACAGCCAAAAATCCATAGAGCTTAACATTTTGAATCCGATGTTTATCTCAAATTTTAATCAAAAACGAATTGTGTTAAAACACGATTTCCATAAATCAAGTAAAAAAAAAAAATTAAAGAAGTATTACGAAAAAAAATGAGTCTGTAATTTAATTAAAAACTATTAGGTGGATACAAGTCACAAATATCTTAAAATTTGATTTTATGCATTATAATATACTATTATGAATAATATACAACTGGTCAAATGTTCGGTAAAACCAGTATATATAATATTTTTTTTATACATTTACGAAAAAGGGTATTTCATTTTATATCGCTTACGACGATGATGGCGGAAAAACGGCGTATAGTAATAATAATAATAGTCTTATTTTTTCATCTCTCGATCGGCCAACGTATATGATATATTATAATATTCTCCCAATATATTGATAAATCACCGTGGTTATTTTATATATATTATATTATTCATCGTCGGTCCCAGTCGTCGTCGTTTCTCCCCCCCCCCCAAATCCGCATACACGGGCTCCGTATTAACGTCTATTATACATACACTTATATATATATTATATATGTATATACGAGTGAAATACCTATCCGGTGTATTCGTATACGATGAGAAGGGCGTGTCATCGTTCTCGGTTATGTGAGTGTGGTGGGGTGGTAGGGTGTGAAAAGGGTGTACATGGGACGATTTATCAGCGAGATAGAATTCGAAGCCGAAAACCATTAGAATCAATCAAAAGTATACACAGTGGTAGTGCTGTAGTGTACGGGGTGGGTGGCAGTGGAGCACAGAAGTACACACTCGCCTGCAAAACCCTCAGTACGATTTTCTGTGGTGGATTGGTGGTGGAAGCGTTGACGTAGGAAGGGGGGGGGCAGGTTCGAAAGCGATCAAACACGTCTGCGGGCAAAACTGTCTCACCGCGAAAACGTCGAGCGTTCGGCGGCGCGTGCGCTCTTTCGTGACGTAACGGCGAGCGGCACGAATACATACACACACACACGAACACGAATCCGCGCACATATACATACAAATGTTGTACGGAAAGGTGGGTCGTCGCGGGTGGAAAGAGACGCGTGTGCACGCGTATATACACCGAACTCGAAACGGACGGCCGACAATTATTCATCGCGCGGCGGCGGTTTAAGGGTGTTTCGGGCGCATTGCCGCGCGCGCGTCACCTGTCCCGCTAGCGCCAAACCAAATGTGTTTCTCTTGTCGTTCGCGTTCCGAGTGCATTAACGCACACGTACTCGCACACGCACGTCGACACCGCGGGCATCACTTCGATCTGGGCCGCCGATCGCGCTCGCTGACGGATAGACGGAAAGCGTACATTCGGCGGCGGGAGCGGTGGAAAGGGTTGTTATCCGTTCGCTGCGAGTCTGCGACTGTGACAACAGCGGTGGCGTGACGTATTGATTGTTCAATTTTACACTTCACCACCCGCCCGGTCCAGTGCCAATAACATATTATTATATTATTATGCGACTATATATACCGCCGAATCAATATATAGGTACCTACCTACCTACACCTAGTTACCTATATTATCTATTGATTACGTTTCGCGATGACGAGATGGTCGATTGTCATACATCACTCGTCTATTATAATACTATATTATCTATATTCTGTCGTAATAAGGTGTATAGGTACATATATTGTTAACGCGTATATTATTGTTACGTGACGGTGATCGTATACGGTATAATATCGAGCCGGTTCCGTGTTGTATATTATACGTGATTATCCATTTAACGTAACACTAACGTTTTGGAAAATATTTTTCTAAATTATATTTTTACCATTTTTTATCTTTATAATTTATTTTACTTTTTTGAATGACAGTTTATAAAATTATGATGCAAAATATTGTTTGAAGTCAAATTTTCAACAAGTAGTCTATTAGTTATAAATACTTATTTAAAGTTTTTATGAACGAAATAGTGGACCCACATTACCACCTCTGTTACCCGTGTGCCAATTCACCCCGCTCATCAAACTTCAAATACTAGTAACTCATAAACTACTCATTAAAATTCAATTTTTATACATTCAAGTATTTTGAAATATTGAATTCTGCTTTGAAATAAGTAGCTAGATATGCTTATGTCTATTAAAAAAATGTATATCAAACTTAATAAAATTGTAACAATAACAAATATTAAAAATATAAAATAGGTAATATATTATATTAACCTAAAAACATTAAAATTATATAATTATATATTTATATGCATTAAGCATTTAAACTCCCTTTACTATAATTTTTTTCCCGGGTCTATATTCCATCAATGAATAATTAAATACAATTATATAGCAATCTATTATTTAAGTGGTAAAAGTTTTCATTCGATTTATTTTAATAATATAATATTACTACACTACAGAATTTTAAAGTAAATTTATTTTATATTATATGAATCTTGTACTGAAACCATAGCGCGCGTGAACTCCTCCTTAATCGGTTGTACAGAAACTTTATATTGGATGTAAAAAAAAAACTCGTTCTTCTTGTCTACGGTCTACACTTAGGTTAAATGCGAGATGAAATTTTATTTTCTGTGTCGAGCACCCTACTGAGCACATCTAAAAACTTTAAAAACCGTAGGTAGTACGTACAATATCCCTCAATTTTGTTGAATCGTACGGTATATATATATATATATATACATAATATATATACATAATGTAAATGCATGTAAACCCTATGATAGGGTGGTAGTAGGAGTGGAAAATATATTCTAATATCCAAAACGAAAACATTACGACCAAAAGCCATCATGCTTAAAATTGAATTTTCTATCACAATTTAAACATAACTAAATAGTAACGTATATTTATAGTTTTATTATTATTTATTTATATTTATATGAGTTCACTTATATAGATCATCTTCATCAACTCACGAGTTTAAATTAAATATATTGAACTTTTAATAATGTTATTGAATAATAATTCATGTAATTAAACTAAATGGTACTCGCCAATTACGCACAATAATACGTTTCAACCGCAATCAAATTAATGAAAGATCGAAAATATGTTTCAGCACATTACTTATATGCCATTTATTGAGTAGGAAATAACTATAGTTTGTATAACGTCAACCCTTGTATCGAGCTATTAAATACCTGGAAGAATTTTTGATCTGGAGAATTTGTAGAAGTAACTTTTATCCAACTGTAGTTGCGACCATTCATATAGAGATATGTTTAATAAAATTATAAAAATATCAATCAATTACAATTTAAAGTGTAAACTTTTATAACTTTTTCAAATTAAAGTAACAAATCAAACATAATGAAAATCCAATTTTTGTATTATTAAGTTTTTCTAAATAAATCAACACGCAATATGATATTATTTTGTATTATATCCTTAACTAGTTTGAAATTTAAATGTTACTTCATTTTCCAGCTTGATTTATTAAACATAATATATTTTATCTTTCTCATTATTTATACATTTTATATTATCGTAATAATTATTTTATCCGAGTGGTGAATTATTTAATAATTTTATTGTTTATAAATTAATATAATAAGTATATTATTAAACGCAATACGTGTTTTTGCATAATAACATAAATAAAAATCGTACTTTTATCATTGTTTTTAACGTTGAATATAGTAATTTATAATTTTATAAACCATAATAATATATACTTGATAAAATCGATTACCACTGAACTATTCGGGGGGGGGGGGGGGGGGGGTTATACACCAGCTATAGGTTGACTACAAGAACGCAATATAGATTCGAATTTTTTATTCATCGAAATTTTTTCTTTTCCTTTTTTTTGTTCGAGTTACCTTCTTCGGTGGTTTTGGGTCGGGAACACGTATTCAAAAATCCCCGAGGGTCGTGAACCGAATATAATTCGCTTTGTTCGCTGGTCGCCGTTTGACCGTAGTCCGAGTCATTGTCTGAAATATTATTTACGTGAGTATAAAACGGCTACGAAAAATAAAAACTAGCACATACAGTCCCACAATACACGTATACACGAATGTACAATATATTCTATATTATACACTGTTTCATATGCTGCGTCATATTGATGTTATTCTCATAAAATACTGTTCACAACTCGGTGTGTGTACATGTGTTTAATCTTGCGTTAAAAATATCGTCGGGCTCATCGGTGGTACGGTGCATATAGTATATAGGTTATAAGAGAGCGCGTTTTGTGAGTGCATGGTTTGTATGTATGTGTTGGGGTGCGTGTATGTAGGGAAATTTCCTGGTCACAATCAATATGCAAAAAAAAAAGTAAATAAATATATGTATATAATATATAACCCCTTTCTCCCGTCATGATCAAATCCACCTCGTCGTTAATTTTTTTCCTCCACGAGAATATATATATATATAAATAGGGTTGTCGGGTTAGTAGACGGAAAATGTATATATGTATAATAAATAATATAAAGTGGAAAAATTCTGCATCGGTACGCACGCCGATGAGGCATTGAGTTCGCTCTGCCGAGCGTACGGATTTCCCGTCCCGTTCGATTCCCGGTGCGATGTGATCTAAATATAAACGGGTCCACATTACCATAATATTGACCTAGGTGGCGGCGGCAGGAGGAATGATATTCACTCGGTGCCGTGTATGCAATATGTGTGTACACTGAGCAGTATGTGATGTAAATAATATTATTATATATAAAATATATTATATGGGGTGGTTCAGCAGCATGCGTTTGCCTATCGAGGGTTTTGGGTGGTGTACTATGACAACGGGGCATAGGAAGAGGATAATGAAATTGAAAATGTAGTAATAATAAAAAAAAAATAACGAACGTAGTATTATACAGGTATTATTGTTGCTATTATTATTATTATTATTGTAATATGACGTGTACAATAAAATATATCATAGAAATATCTGTATAGGCACGTGTATAACTATTAATATTATTACTACCACTATTATGCACATTTTATCATTATGAGAAATTCTTAGTCATACGACTTTCCGGGCAAAGTACAAAACTAAATTATTTTTTGTTTTTTTTTTTTTATATAAATAAAAATCTTTAAATAAAACCATTGTTGTGAGCATAGTTGTGATTGTACGTTATAAATGGGGTTTCAGCCGTGTTGCTGTAGCTGATCAGACCGCTGGAAACGAAAACGAGCTGAAATATGTGTCAAGGTAGGAAACATATTAACGGAATAGGTTTTTGGAGTGTGTTTTGTGATTATTACGACACCGGGAAATTCAATTAGCTATAATACCATTAATACGAAAAATATAGAAAAACCAATCATTTTACATACCAAACGTAATCATTTATATTATGAATGGATAAAAAATTATAATATATAATATGCGTTCATATACACATCATAATTTACCTGTGTGTATATAAATGTATGTATTATTTATATTTATATCGATTTTAGCTAATCGAATATTCCTGGCGTTTTGTTTATAGTTGATTTTTGTATGTTTAAAAAAAAAAAAATAATTTTATTTTTATTTTTATTGTTAATATTTAGTTGGGATGTTTTGATTTATTGGTGTACCGTTGTGTATTTAGAATTTGATTGTTTTATCTTCGACCTGCAGATTGATATCGCTTTGATGTATTTTATTTTAATGGGCTGCCACATTGATTTGTTTTTTGTTTTATTATTATTGTTTAAAATGTTGCAAAATTACCAGTTTTTCTAATTACACTTGTTTATGGCTGTACTTGGCATAAAATTAACACCTCAATACATCGCGTGATCTAAATAATATATTTTTGCCAGTGCATGCTTTTTTTATTTATTTATTTTTTTAATTATTGCCAGTTCTTAACACATTTTGTTACTAATACGGTAATTCGTTTAAATTTAGTTATTTTAATTTTAAATGACTTGTGTTTAATGGGATTTCCAAAAATGAAAGAAAACACATAATTTAATCGGGATATTTTTTATGTAAAAATGTTTTGACGTTAATCGTCGCTATTTTGATATTGATTTATATTAAGAAACCCTCGGAATTAGAGAGTTAAGAAATCAAATCATTAGTATGTATAGTTGCTCTTATAAATATAATAGTGTATTTAAGAGGTTTTAGGTAAATTTATTTGGTTTCTTCAAATATTTTTAAAGTTATTTGGAATAATATGGACACATATAAGGGGTTTTTTTTTAACTATTATTTTCGGCAGGTACTAATATCGTTGGGTATTATAACGTTAATTAAAATAAAATTGTACCTTGTCGTCTGTTTATGCTTACTCAACAAATTAGATTTAAGTTTTGTGAAAGTGTTGTTTTCATTTTTTACAATGGTTTTACTTAAGTATTCTTATATTGGTGTATACGTCTAAGATTTTGATGGGGAGTGGAGTTTTAAAGGTATTAAGAAAGAATACACTGTAAGACGATTTTTTTCTTTTAAATATACATCCATTACTACTATATCTGGATATAAATTTTTTTTAGTTATAATACAATTCTTTTTTTTCAATGATAATTAGTCTTAAGTGTCTTATTGTGGAGTTAAATTCCACGAAGTTCTTTTTTTCGATTTATTATTAGTTTCAGTGTTGTTTCTGTTATTTACTGTTTATAATTAATTCATAAAATATCGTTATTCTATCGTCCCTTTGGACATTGTTCCTCGAAAATCTGATCATAAAATATTCCATAAGTTAGTTTATAACTCAATACTATTACAGTAATACTTAAAAATAATAAACTTCAATGTGTATATATTATTGTTGCTATATCTGTTTAATTATTTTAGTAATACCAAATTGCAAATCGTTAATAATAATTATAAATTATAAAAATAAAATATTGAATATTTAGTTTAAACATTTTATTTTTTGATAAATTAAAAAAATAAATATTTATGTTTTAAATAAATGATGTAAAACATTATAAAAATAAATAAATAATATTCAAACTTAATGTAGAAAATAAAATTTAAAAACACACTAACAAATATACAACTGAATTCGATTGAAATAAAAGTTAAGAGAGTAACAATTCGATGTAAGATACCTACTCTTTTTATTAAAAAACATCATCGCGACATGGCATTTTTGGTAAAGTAGTTTTTTTATTAAACAATATTTCAATATAGATAGGCATGTATTAGATATTCCAAACAGTTTTAAATCATATTACAAGTGGAATTTATTGTCGGCTGAAAAAAAAACAATTTTTTATTGATATTATTAAATCACATTGTAATATAGTTGCCTGTGTTATATTGCGTACACGTAAAACCACACTGGACCTTAAAAAATTAAAAAATTATGTATACGTGTATCTATATGCATACTTTAATACAATTATAATGTTAAAAAGAAACACTTTTGTGTATTTTTATATATTATTTTATAATGTGTGTGTGTGTGTGTGTTATAATAATAATAGTTTGATCTGGGTTTTTTTTTTGGTTATCTTAAGGGCAGATGATAAAAGGGGTCATGTAGACGTTTTCATTAACATATATATATATAAGTAATAATAATAATTATTATAAGGACGGCCGTTGTTGCCCCCGAGTGGTGTTGTTCTGACCGATTGGTGGCAAGTAGAAGGGGGACTCGGGCAAGGAGTAAAAGGGATTTTGCGGCGATGTTCGAATTTAATAGCGCGCCAAGTTACCACGTAATCTAGTTCGGATGCGCGGGAATGGTTTCCGCGATGGTGGTAACGTTTTCACAAATAATACGTTCCATGCTAAAACCGAACATAAATCAACCGTTTCGCCCCGTTTGCTGCAGCTCCTCGCGTGTGTTCTGCCACCGTTGCACGAATCTCTCGCACCCCCTCAACCCACGCGCTTCTCTCTTTACCAACACCCCACCTACCTACATTCTCTCCGACCTCCTCACGTTCCGCTTTGTATATGATTTAAGGCCTAAACCCTTTATTATATACGGTTTTGCGTCCTATGTATTATGTTATACATCTCGCCGCCGTTTGATTTGCCGCGCGGCCCTTTACTTTTTGTACTAACCGCGCACTAGTTCGTACTATGCACTAAACCCGACAACGGTCAGTTTTTATGATGACATGGAATTCACGCCCACGTTGTAACGTAGGTCCGTTATTTGGACAGAAACCCTATGCAATTGCAGGATTCACTGTCCACGCTGTTTTCACTGTATTCGTCATCCACAAAACAAAACACCAAACCTTAAATCGTCATAAACGATAACACAAATTATATGGATATATCGTTGGACGTGGATTAAGGGAGCAGATTCAGAATAATAATTATTAAAAAATTAAATAAAATTATTGAATAACATAAGATATTTTTGGTACCATTTGGATATTATGTTTATAAATTATATAGTGAGATTTTTTTTTAAATTATATTTTATTATTAAATACAGTATATCCTCTTTATAATGAATACCAATACAACGAAAAATTCCTTTATAACAAAAGTCATAGAAGTCCCTTGCCGTAAAGCAGGACTTATAAAGCTTATTAGAATTTTCGTTACAACAAAATTTCCGTTATAACGAAAAAAAATTCGGTCCCTTGGAATTCGTTGTAACGGGATTTTACTGTTTATATAAGTAATTCAATATAAAGATATGCACTATTAATATACCTGATTTATTTAGTTTGAATGAAAGTATTATGCATACGATTTTCATAGACTTATAAAAAAAGAAAATATATTGTAATTGTATGATGAATTGTCTAAATTGATATACTTGTTAAATTTAATTTAATTGTTTTGATTAGATTTTATTAAATGGTATATGCTTTCACAAATTACATAATTTTAAGTTATTATTTTTAAAAGTTTAAAAATACAAAGAAAGCTAATAAAATGAATTTGTCTATTATTAAAAAAAAAAAATGAAGGTATTGCACACGCAGATAAAATATTTATAGATCTTTTATATCATAAATATCATAAATATGTTTTGAACATATAGCTTAAATAATTTTTTGTGTATGAAATTGCAAAGAAATATGGTAGGTATGTTAAACATTATTTAAAGTTTATACTGCTTATCTAGTGATATTTTTGAAAATTAAATTATGATTATTGAGTATACAATATTCTAAACTTAATTATAACTACCTACATTGTAGTTGTTTTAATTAAAGGATAATTAAAATACTTAATATAAAATAATAATAATATTTTACAAGTTCTTATTTTATTTTTTTAACAGTCATATTATTTACAAAACTATTAATTACAATAAACATTATATAAAGGATACTTATTAACCCACTTAGATAATATTTTTTTCCAATTGAATATAATTGAAAAACTGACTAACAATAAAACTAACGTATTTTAATTTTTTTCTTAAATAAATGTTTTATACTTTATGCTTTTATTGTTATTGATCAATTTATGTTTTATTTATTTATACAGTAACATTTTTAAAAATATTTATTTAATTTTGAAGTTCTTACACTGATTTCGTTTTATGAAACATGTATTATTTTTATTTTTGACATCACATTCATGAATTGTTTTAGTTATTTAGATAAATTATGTAATGAAAATAACTCTGAAAAAAATAATACTTTTGAATTTAATATTGTATTTAACATATAACAGTAATAATATATTGTGTTGATATAGAAATAAACTACATTAATAATTTGTTATATCTACATAAAAGTTTGTTTTTTACACCTAATAGTTAATATCAATGTTTTTATTAGAATAAAGTTGGTATAAAATACATAACAAAAGTTTCATAAATAATTAGTTGACAATTTTATTAGAATATAGAACTAAGTTTGTCCTGGTGAGAAATTTGATAGTTAGATGAAAGAGTTAATCAAAGAATTTATAACCCGTAATGTGAACAGTGTGAATGATTAAATATTTAAAGTAAATTGCATGAGGAAATGTAGGAATTATAAATGACGTTTTAAATTTAATAATAAATAGATACATGAAATTAAAATAGAGGCAATGTACATCGTGTGACAAAATATCATAACTGAGATTAACGGTGTTACGTATAAATAATATATATATGTTGTGTCGTAAGAAAGTGTTATGTTTAAGATTCAAGGCTAATACAAAGATGTGCACTTAAAGAGTTTATAAAATGAATACAATTTACCATAATATGATATTAATATGGTTTATAGAAAAAAAATAGTAATTAATGTAAAACAAAAGTAAATACAATTCATAACAGATACGCAAAATTTGAAATAAATTAATAATTATAATTAAATTATTATTATTTAGTAAATCATAAAAAATATTAATTTAATACACCACAGAAATATAAGATCGCCAAGAAAGGTTATTGCATGTACAAATTAAATTTATATGTTCCTATAAATTTACAAAAATTATTATAACTAATATAATATATTGAAAATTACATTTCTGAATATTTTCATTTATTTGAATCGAAACCATATTATTAAACATCAGGCATTTATGGTTTAAATAGTATTACATAAAAGCGATTTCTATTTAACTTAAATTGCATGAGGTTGATTTGAGGAGGAGAGCTGAAAAAATAGGAATAGATGTATTTTATAGATTTTGACCAAAAATATCTACGGTAGCCTTTAAAAACTATAATTTTGTTTCAGGGGATTCGGGTTCGTTACTTTTGCAGATCCGTCCAGCGTGGACAAAGTTCTGGCACAAGGATCACATGAGTTGGATGGCAAAAAAGTAAGTAAACAAACTGTTTTTTTAATTTATTTATTTAATATTAAGATTTTAATGCTCTAAAGCATAAAAAATAGCAAGAATATTATTAGGTTATAATAAGTTTTTGACTAATGAAATAAATTAAATGTTTGTTAAAATTGTATGGGTTTAAAAGTTAGTATAATCGATACATTATTATTAATGTTTCCTTAAACACGTTGTATTCATTTAAGTACAATAATATTGTTTTCAGAAAATGTAGGTAGTATTTACATTATATGTATATAAACGTTTTGTTAATATATCTTAAGTTGAAATAATAATAATAAAAAAAAAATCACATTATTTTATGATGAAAACCCATCAGATAAAATTTACATTATATATTTTGTGAAAACACAAAATGAACATTGGTAATCCCATTTTATTTTGTTTATGCTTTTTTTTTGTACTTGCAAATTGCCTATTTAAAAATACAATATTTTCCCGATTGCTATCTCGGAAGATATTCATATTCAATATGACAAAATAATGATGTCGATGGAAACCAAAAAAATAATATTAAAATAACTCTATATACAAACGGCAGTATGTTTTGTTTTTCAATCGTAGTCTTTCATTTTTTGATTGTGGATTATAGTTAAGCTCGTTTGTTTCTGTTGGTGTACCGAAATCCATAATAAAAATCAACAATACATACCCAAATAACATTATAATATAATGCGAGCTTATACATTATTATAGTATAACGATCACCGAGAGAGATGGTAAGACGACAAATAGGAAACGATGAAAATAATGTATATAGGTAATTAATAATGAATAAAATTATGTTTGCTCTATTCTCGTATCACTTTCGTGAAATATTTATATTCTCTTCGGTAGAGCTGGGTTAGCCGTTTCGCCCGGAATTGGATTATACCACGTCTCACCATTTAATGGAATAAGATTCGTAAATCCAAAATCGAGACTCTAATCCACGTTTTTGATTTAAATAACGTTTATACCCGATTGAACGGCGATGGTGATTTCGCGTTTTTAAACAACACATATTTAACACTACCAACTGGCCGTGGTAATATTATTTTTTAGATTTCCCATGGAAAGAGAAAATAAAAATTTAATACTAATGGGAAAAAAACCTAGTAGAACCGTAGATATGAATATGAATATAAAATGCTGTACTATAGGAATGTGCATTACAAAAACCCATATAATATTATATACCATCACATTGTTACACTTCGATTGCAATTTAATAGCCATGGTGGTTTGAATGGATGATTCTTGTGGCCCCTTTTTGCAGGTAAGGCGGATGGTGGTGATGGACCAGTTGATGGAGCTATAGTGGGGGTAGAGGGTGAGATTAGCTCGTTTAAGTAAAAACCCGGCTGGCAGTCGCCACTCTGGCACTGTGTTCTGGTATACGACTACGCTCGTCTCATCGTCACCGTGAGAATTTCTTCACGTGACGGACTGGCGACTTTCCGGCCGGTTTGATCTCCACCCACCAACACACCCGTCACTCGTTTCTTTCGTTGTTGTCATATATTGTATTCTTTTTGTCCCTCTCTTCTTACCATAGTTTCAGCGATTACCACCACTACCACTTTACGTCATTCTGCACGCGTTTTTAATCATCGTTTCTCTCTGTTCAGTTTAGGGAGCTGCTGCTTGGTTTTTTTTTTTAATCACGAGTGTTTTCACTTCACAGTCTATTACCAGCGTGGAATAATACCATTATTAAATTCAGTCGAATATTTTTATTACATTCATTGAAGCGCCTCGTCGATTCTTTAAAGCCTACTCTTCCCTACTCTCCGTGATTATTCATCAGATGAGGGCGTTGTCATAAGTGATTTATTAAGAGCCTTTAAAAATAATAATAACATATTGGTGTATTATTAAGTACTATAAAGTCCTCTTTGGTAGGTATTTAAGATACAGATAGTTTTTGATAAGATACGCTAACTCCAGGGCCTGATAAACCAATAGGCTGAGTAGGCTTCAGCCTAGGGCGCCAATCGACCAATGTTAAATTGGGGGCGCCACAAAATATTTTTTTAATTATACTAGGACGCTAAGCCGCCAAATGAACCCGAGCCTACTGGTGACCAACTCCTTAATCAATCCCTGGCTAACTCATAAAACTAGTAACATATAGATTTTCATTGGTTTATGTATATGCATTTATATAAAATACAGCTACGTAAGTATAATACTTACAATTTTATTAATTTTAAATTATACATTTTCAATATATTTCATTTTCAACTTTATTATATATGTATAGAGAACGTTTTTATTAATGTTATCAAATAAGTCGTTTTAAACGTTTTATGAAAATTGTGAGCTTTGTGTTTAATACGTTTGAACTGTGCTATCAACCATGAGTTGACGGCTCATTTATAATCAGTAGCCAACCTGAAATGGACACAAATAGATTTATTTTGAGGAGATCTTGTAGAATGTTCAAGTGATTGAATGCCATAGACAGAAAACATGTTGTATCCAGTGAAATTAATAGAACAGTATAACTGTATAATTTATATATACTATACTAGCTAGTAGCTAGTAATACAGACGTGCTATAATTAAAATAAAATCAATTTATTAAATTCTTTATTACTAAAACATTTACCGTACTTTACAAAAACATTAAATTGTGTTAGTAATAATAATAATAAAAAATATGTTATTTAAATATCAAAATAATTTCAAAATGTGGTTATATGAAATTTTAGTGGGTAAAATGGGTACATCTTTTGTTAAATATTAATGAAATTAAAACATATTGTTTAAATTAAAGTAATCATAAATTATAGATATACTGAGAAAATTATAATAATTTATCAATATTAATACTAAATTGATTTTAAACATCTATTAATATTAATTATTATTGTAAAACATTAATAGTTAATTTAACACATTTTAATTCTATAAACATTTTAAAATACTTAATAGTATATGAGTTTATATTAGTTTTGAATTTTGATATATTATAATACGCTATGTATCAAACAACTATTTTTAAAAATATTCATTCCATTAATTAATTTTCGTATTTTTATTTTATCATGGAACAGTACAATATTTTGAAGAAAGTAATAATCATAAAAATAACAGACAATTTTAAATTTTGGTTTGAGGTACCTATTTTAATATTATATACGTACTATTTATACGGACTGCTATTTACAGTAATTCATAATAATATGTAGGAGGACAGTTTGGATTAACTGGTAGTGTTTTTGAAATCGAAATGTTGCATGATATGTGAGACGATTAACGGATGAGAACCGTCAGGAAGAGGTGACTAGGGTGGCAAAAGGTGCCGCCATTGTACGATTGCAAGGGGTGACAAACCGTTAGACGTTCGTAAATCTAATTGGAGCTGGTATGTAACTCCATCCGCCGATAGCCCAAATGGTAGATGGGTGTTACGAACAGATTGATGTGGACGAGAAAAGAAGAAAAGTCAAAGTGGTGAGCTAGAGGGAAAAAAATATAGGGTCTTACCAGAGTCCGAGAGATCAATTAATTAAAAGAGACACACGGTGACTGTGACGGCAGTGGAAAAAAAGAGCGGTGGTGGTGAGAAACTGCAGGTTTTCGAGAGATAGTAATTCATTTGGTATTTCTCAGCGTGGACGGGATGGACGCAAGAGATTATCCTATACGGTTGTATGGTAGCGAGGCCGTATGACGTTGTTCGGAGTCACGGTCGATTATTACCACACTGGCTGTAGTGGTAGTGATGTCACCCTACCGCAGAAACGACAGTTTGATTAAAAAACCCACCTCCACCCTTAGATACATGAACTTTTGTAGACTAACCTTTACTTTTTTTCCCGCCCCCTCAACTGCCGTTAGGGTTCTATACCCACCCATTCACCAAATGTCACACAATCTGGTGCCGGCAATGAGAAAAATGACATTTGTTATCAACTACCTACCTTATACCTATCTACGTTCCCTTTTCGTTAATAATAACTTATTATATCCAATAGTGACTTTTATATCGGAAATTGATTTTGTTTCACCACCATTGAGCATTTAGACTCGGTCGACAAGTTTTCATTTGTGAATATTGCAAGAAAAAAAAATATTGACTAACTCAATGTAATTTTACCACTGTATTACTATTATTATTTTATTATTATTATCTTTTTAATTAAATTCAAATTCATTAAAAAAAAAAAATAAAAATAAAAAACAGCCTATTTCTTTCCAACTATTTGCCATGGATACATTGATTATGCTCGAGTAAATTACCAAGTTTTTACCTTTTACAATAATGTAAAGAATTTAAAAGTATTTTTCCAGCCCCATTGAATACCTACTATAATGGTCGCCTTGATTCTTGGTAGTCGATATTATTCCTATATTATTTATTCAATTTAAATCATTAACCTTTATTGCTTAAATATTCAAATATAGATTATATTAAACATTTTTTATCGTTTAACTTGATTTAAATAAAAAAAAAAAAAAAAATTCATTGTTAATAAAACTAATTATGTTTATAGAACACGTTCTAGTATTTTAAAATAGATGCTATGACACATTTTGGAGTAGTAATAAAATTTTCAGAAAAATACGAAAGTAATACCAATTTAATAATTATTACTTATGCTTATATTATTTGTTATTATTTTTTATAATATGGAAATTGCGTGAATGAACACCGTACTGTTTAAAAATAATATTTACGGTAACATATAACATTACAATTACCATGTTGAAATTTTGTATTGTATATACGATTTTTTTCTATAGATCTAATTTTAATGTTTATGAATCAGTTTTTGTTAGTATGTCCGAACAACGTGTGGCGCACATATTCATAATACAATATTATAATACAGTTTATACTGTTTACAGTACAGTATTGTATTTGTATATAATTTAATATAATATATTTAGGAATCTTGTCATATATAATTATTATAATAGATGGAACGTTATTGTTGTTATTTGAAGTGCGTCGTGAATTCAAATTATATTTTCTCCCCATCCTTACTAAACAATTGTAAATGTAGCTTTATTCGCGTACGAATAATGGTCAACCGTCATCGCAGTCGTCAAAAGTTAATTTTCAATTATCATGGTTAACTACACAAACTGGCAAGTTTGTCTAAAATGATCCGAGCCAGATATATTTTTATTCGTTGTATATACTAAGATCGAATCATACGTTTCTCGTGCTTGTAATTTAAATGAGAAACATAATTAATGATAACAACTATTATTGTACTCGGATATACCATGATAATGATATTAATATAGGATATTAGAAATTGTAAGATGTTTTTTTTTCACTTTGTTAACTATTTATTTCTACGGTATACATTGTTACGATTATTTAGTACGTCACTTACAAAGGTTTTGGAGTTAGATGAACGACCATAACATAGGGTTATGTAATGCGCTATTTAGATAATGACCGCCGTGTCGCCGAAGGGGTCAATTTTACACCACCGTTGAGACGTTTTCAAACTTCTACCGCGAAGAGATCGTTTGTAATTAATAAACCCTAGATTGGCCGTGTCCAGAACAGACGTTTATCGTTAGAATTGCTACTACAGTAATGCGTATTATTATTTCATTGACTTGGTGCGCCATTTGACAGACTTGACACGGAATGAAGATGACAGATAAAACCTTCTGAATTGCAATACAACGTATAATTATTAATTTCTGTGAAACTATGTTCAAAATCCAAGACTGTTTGAAATTAGAATGATATAGTTAGTAAGATAGGTATTTTTTTTTTCAAGATGATATTATTATCTATTAATATTAGTAAAATATAATGTACATAATTAATTTTATGGTATTTACTTGTCGGTGTAATAAATAATATAGTGAATGGCAATTTTTTTTTAGGTCGTTGCTATATATCAGTCATAATATAAACTTTCTTTGAAAATAATGTTTCATATGTTATTATTAACTTCTATACCACTATTTAAACTATTTCCAGACTCATTGTCAGTTTCACATACAGAACTTTTTTTATGTAAATTTAGGAAACGTGTGGAGATGTTTCAAAATTGAAATAATTAATGTATAAGGCTATTTCTGACGAAAATTTAGGCAGGTTTCGCTCGATTATTATTGTCAGACAATACTGCTGCAGAAAAGTAAAACCAAACACATTTCACCTGTCAAACTGTCAAGCCAAAAACTTTCGACAGAGTGTACATCGCGTTAAGTATAGCTGTATAACATGTTGTTTGTGGTTTTACCATCCCTTTAGTACCGTACAAAGTTTACTAATTTAAACGAGAAGAGACCACGACTTTATTTAAAATAATTTACCAGTATTATTTTTTATTCTTATTGTTATGCTAATAGCTAATTTAAAATGAATATTAAAGTACAATTTATATAAAAGAATGAACTCTAACAGTGAGAGTAATATAAAATAGAATTACGGTTAAACTTTTTACAAATTATGACAACATTGTTTTTATTTGTTAAGAATCCGTCAGGTTCATACCAAATTTATACATTTAGAGATAACAAAATGTTTAACAAAAACTAAAAACAAAATATTATCAATAATATTCCATGACAATTTTATAAAATAATCTGAGTTCGATTAATTAAATTAGTATTCCCATTAACGGAATCATTTATGAGTCTATGACTAAAAGTTACGTATTTAATTCTAAAATCTTCTCTAATACTAAATGCAAAGACAAATAGCATTTTTTATCTAATAACTTTGATATATTTTTCTCATCCTTGTTTTATCGAATAAAACTCCTTACCGCATTCTTTTCTGCGTTGAACAAAAAACGATTTATTCAGTAAACCCATTTCCTATAACACATCCATAATATAAACGACGTACATATAACATATAATACGTAATAATATTAATAATCCGATACAAGAAAAAGAAAATATTGCCCTGACAATAATCTGAAGTATTGAACAATTGACCGAATTTCTATCAACGTCTAATATTTATTTATGTCTTATGAAGAATAAAGAAAATAATAGTAAGGATTTCGTATTTATATGTATACTTATAAGTTATAATAATATAGTCTTGTATGTGAATTTTGGTAGATCCGAGTTGTTATTTATAATAAACTTGACTATACGCGCGTTGGATTCATCGTGCCGGGAAAATTTAGTATGTCTGCTTTACGCTTGGCGTTTCGCTGTCCAATGACGTGTGCCATTCCACATCAATAGGTAGTAGACTGCGATTTCGCAGACATTTCGCG
Organism: Schizaphis graminum; assembly: GCA_020882235.1. Taxonomy (NCBI): domain Eukaryota; kingdom Metazoa; phylum Arthropoda; class Insecta; order Hemiptera; family Aphididae; genus Schizaphis; species Schizaphis graminum. The sequence continues at coordinate 96,078,510 of CM037032.1, forward strand.
TATACATTATTTACGTTCAAGAGAACACAATGGCTGAGGGCAAGATTCTGTTGCCTATGAAAATCCGATAAAATAACTTTTCGAGAAAAAAAACATCATATAGTTCAATGATACTAGAACATTATGCATAAGATAATATAATAATATGTAATATATTTTATATAAAATTCGATTCGAGGTCTCGTTATTATATATTATTGAAATAAAAGTATAATTATGTTTAACAAAATGCAGTATACTCGTAGTATATTTAATATTCACGCATCGTATTCCAACTATATTGAAACAATAAAATTAATATAAAAATAATTTTATTTATAATTTTTTAAAGACATTAATTTTACATTTTGGCATTCTTTTACTGTCTTTTCATTGTCCAAAAAATGTATGTGATAACAACGGGTTACGGGATAAAACGAATATTATATCTTACTATAGCCAAGTAAATAGATATATTATTTTGATTGCATCAAATTCTGTTAATCTTCAATCAGAAACTGCATGTTAGACATCTTTGCAATAGAACTTCGTAAATGACATTTAGTTGAAACATGGTGTAGTATTATTGAAGTTACGATAAAGCTACTTAAGCAAGTGTTGATTTCTTAAGCTATTTACTATCAAGTCGTAAAAAGCTAATAAAATTGCTGACACTCAGGTTCCCTTCGGATTTGAATGAAATAGCACGATTACTATTTATATGCAGTGAGCTACATAGTATTATATATCATACTTACCATAAGCCAAGCATACAATTTTAGTCATATAAAACGAGATTGATCGTTTTAAAAATGTACGGTTTCTGAAGTATGTTTTATTTTAATATGTCTTTATTTAATTTTCGATTTAAATTTAAAAGACGCTTAAGTGGTTTTTGGAACCATAATATCGCTTCTTAGTAATTTTATACATAGTTATACACAATCAATTTATCTTTATATTAATTATTATACATTTGTAAGGTCTTCTAAGCTGTTGCCTGTTTTATTATAAAGAGCTAAACACTGATACTGAATAAATTCATTTGATAGCATTAAATGAAAGCTCCAATTTAATTTTAAGCAACTTAACAAAGTTGTTTTGTTTCATCATATTATTTTATATCTTTAAACGAAGACATTCCAAAATTAAATCTTAATCTCAGCTCATAACTTTTAATTGACTTAAGTAAGCATCATTTTCTATACATTAAACTGTTTGTAGTAAATATACATTATCAATCCCAACCACACGATTAGCACCGCAAAAGTTATACATAAATTATATCCATCGAATTATTTATGATGAAAATATCTTATATTTTTATTTACTCTCTGGAATTGCTATGTCAGGTACTTCGCTTCTATAGCGTATTTTCGTGAATTAAAATTTATAAATCAAGTTCCTATTTGTTTATTTGTTTATGTTACATAGTTGCTCTTATAGAGAGCCAGCTTGTTGACGGTAATATTTTAGTATTATATAGGTAAATTCGATGTAGTTACTGATCGTTTTTCTTATTTTAATAACAAATTGAACCGTAAGCCACTGCTAAATGACTTAATTTTCGCAGTACGCGTGCATTTAAGGTACACATTAATAGATAATATTACTATTATATTGTTTTCAATGTTAGTGTGTGTGTTAGTATCGTAATAAGGACTCAATGGAGATTAGTTTGTCGAATTCGCGAAAACCACTAGGGGGCACATATATATTATAAATATTTAAAGCATGATATAAACATGTCGTTATATTAGCTATGCACGCGCTAGAATAGTATAAATGTTTAATACAATTTTCTATGGTTCATCCGGAACCTAACGACCGAATGACATGCCAATATAATATTAGACTTGTAACTACGTCACGTATTATAATATTAGGTATATATTATGTACTATAGTTTTGGAGATGGATGCATGCACAAATTTCTATACTTTTTGGCAACTACAGTTATTGAACGGAGTGATGGTGAAAAAAAAGGAAATGGTTACCGCAGTAATTCAATTAGGGATACACGTGATCCAGTCACTGCAGGTGTGGTTGTGAGGTGATTGTGAGAATGATAGAATGAAATTTTGGTGAACAGAATAATTCGAAAAACCACCAATACTGCACATAATATTCGTCCCGAACAATTTTTACGATATAAAAATATCTTACCCATTGATTGGTGACAACTGACCGTTCGCCTTTTTTTATATTAAGCAATTAAATAAATTTATAATATTATAGCTGAACTGAAATAATAACATATTTTAACGTGGTACGTTACCACTGGTAACGTTACGACGAATATAATTACTGACTAGCCGGCCAGTATTGAATAGCAGTAAAAAGAAAAAAAATCGACGAAATTATTTAACCATTATTATTATTTATTATTCATTATTACTATTATTATTATGACAATTATTTCGAACAGAATAGCCACTGAACCTTTCGTCTCCGGCTGACGGTTAAAAAAACGGAAACATGACATCGTCCCACTTCATAGCGGCATTACACTGCCATCTTTTCAGTAATTTTGATGGCTGTTACCAGTTTTATATACTTATTATACCAACCGAATTCATCCCCCGTGTATGACGCGATGGCGAAACCTAAACATGGGCCTTATACGAAAATACCGACCGATCATACAAAATTTATTATGTGTATAGGGCGGCGTAGATATGATAATATGTTACCATTGAGTTATTATTATATGGGCCATACATTATATTTTCGTTTAATATCGAAACACTAATATGGCAAAATTACACTCCGGAATACATCGCGCATAATGATATGCGCTGTATTCCCGCCTCACTATTCGCATCCACACATGCATATTATAATAACGGCGCACGATATCTGTAATATAATTTGTGCCTTATAATATAATATTATTATTATTATTATTATTATTATTATTATACATGACCACCACCGCTACCAATACTGAAACATTGTTTCGCAATGCGATATGAGTGAATTCGATTTTGAAATTTAATTTCCGTCCCATCCGTCATCCCTTCGTCGGCGCTGCTGCCTCACATGGTGGCACTCTATACATAACTATTATCCCATCTCATTTTGGTCCCGCTGCACTCTCCATCACACACACGTATACACACATACACGCTCACAAACATGATATTAACTCATTCGTTTTAAGCTGATATCTATTATTGCAGTTATTGTTTTTGTTGTTGTTGTCGTTATTATTATTGTTTCGGCTGTTGATTTACAGACGCGCTGCCGCTGCATGTGATCGGTTATAATAGTATAATATCATATGCGTTGGAATTTTGCCAGTAACGCTGTTATTGAATATAAAGTTTTTTTTTTAAACATAAAATATATTGACGATAGATTATAATACACTATATCCCTATAAATGTTCATTCGTTTGACAAATGATATATTTTACACATCTCCTGACAACAATGTTGAAATCGTTTAATCTAATGTTTAATATTTTTATTTAATAATAATATTATTAATATTTATTATGCTCATTAGATATTATACAAGTGCTTAAAAATAATAAGTTATAGGTTCTTATTAGGGTCTTACTATCTACGATATTTATTTAGATCTTACTATAGAAATAGTATCAAATTATTTTTTTATTTTTAACTAACTTCATAAATTGTAATATAAATGTGTTATGAGAATAAATTATAAAATATTAGAGTTTATAAAAAATAAAAATAAATTCATAGTGTTGATTCAAATCTTAAGTAATAATTCATAATATTATTACGATTTAAAATTTTTCCGTTTTAGGTAGGTACTTGTTGTTATAGTTAAATATTTATTATTATTTTTTCATTTTTGATATTTTTGAGTTATTATTTTATTATTTTAATTTTTTCCTCTTATTTGTTATTAATTTTTTTGAAAAATGTAAATTAAAAAATTGTGTTTAAATTTCAAAAAATATCTGCAAAATGCAGACACTGTGATCGTCAAAAATCTAGTTGATTGAGGAAAGGGCGTGAAGTCAACATCATTATGGCCTGTAAACATTAAAAAAAAAACACGTCTCTTTTCTTGTAATATTGACAAACCCACACAAGCGTGAAGTCTTTGTTTGTTGTATGATGTATTTTATTTAAAAAATATATATATATATATATATATATATATACATAATTTTTTTTATTATATCACGATTCGGATATAAAGAAATTATTGCTATTCAAAATATTATACAACTATAATTTAAATTACTTTCACATTTTATTATTATAATATATAATATATTTAATTTGTTTGTATATATAATAATTAATAGTTCAATTAAATTTAAAATGGAACTTGCACAGAAAAAAATATTATATATAAATCGTATATACCTACTGCAATATGGTTTTTAGTATTTTATACTTGTATAGTTGTGTAGTGTTTGGTATTAAAGTAAAGTATGCTGGAATATCCGTTTTCATATATTATTCATTCATGAATAGTGAAGTATAATGGAGATTTTAAATGAATCCATTCACAAAATTGAGTTAAGATTAATAGCGCACTCAAGTCAGAAAAAATCATTCAAACTCGTACATTATTATTTTTATTTCAGCATAATAATACATAATAATTTCATTTTTCATTACATATCCGTATATAACGTCACACTATCACTGTCCGGTCCATAATATTATTTCCGCCTAGTGACGGGCCGTCTCCAAACCGGTAACTGTAGTTTTTTCCCCTCTATCCACATTATGTGTCTACTATAAAATGTCCAAAAATGTCAGTCTGCGATTTATAAATTATATATATATATACCCACATAATATTTCAACTACAATATTCGCATAAAATAATATTTACCGTCTTATATAATGTAAATCGTCTGTATCTCGTATTATATAGTCTTCTCCTTGCTGTCTATCGCACTCGCTCACTCGCCCTTGGTCTGTCGTGTTTTAGCAATAAAACCCTTGATGGGAGATTTTGGGTACGGCGAGACCAAACTAGATGACGTAGACGGATGGCGACGACCAAAGGAATTTTAGTTATGCTAATAAGACCGAGATAAATTTCGTCCCTTTTACATAAAACATGGAAATGTTCGCGTCGCCGTCGTCATCGTCCGCGCACTGCCGCAGTCTGTGTGTTGAGCGTATATTATAAGGCGACCGTCATGGATGACGACGGATAATATAAAAAAATAAAATAAAATAAAAAAAACCATAAATAAATGCGTCAACTGTGATGTATATATTGTACACGAACGCGTGAACATCACACCGCATATCGGTCGAATTACGAGACCGACATAAATACACGCCGTCACCGTCGTTTCGTCGAGCTCCCTCCGGGGCCTTACTTGCGGGTGGCGTTCTGTCCATAAATTACGGGTTAATTTGGACGTGGTTGGAGTGTGAGGAACTGTCGAAATCGCCGCCACATCCGGGTTACGTATTTATCTTGTATAAAATCATAATCATAGTAAAGCGATAGAATTTTTAGCGTTTATTCTTTAAACGGTCATGGTTAATTAAAGCACATGATTATAATAATTCGTCTTAAAATCAATTGGCCATTATATGTAGGCTAGTATGCTCGAATAAATACCAAAAACGTGCTCTTAAAAAGTTAAGTGATTCAATTATTTATAACTATAATATAATTTTCAATTACAATATTGTAATCTGCGATTCACAAAAACGTGGTGAAATTTGTTTGAGACGTTTGAGTATTTAAAACTGCGCATGCAATATACACTCACTTAATTATTATTATTCGGAGATAATATGACTTGTCATTCGTTATAAATTGTACAACCTCCTTCAAGAAATTTTTAACAGTGACCACCATATACATTTTGTCAGTGTCCGATCCCATCTCAACCCATGATTTCGATAAACGTGAATGGTATGTAAGTATTTGACAGATTTTATTGTTTGCTTTTTCATATTTTGTAACACAAAATCACAAAATAATTTTTGTTATAAATACCAATTTAATCATACAAATATTAAGATAATATAAGATATTTTAATTTTAAACTTTTAAACATGCCTAAATGACTTCATACACGAAGCACTTACATATTATAACATAAAAATAAATGTTAATATTTTTGTATTGTTCCCGTTCTATAATCATTTGCACATTTATAAATTGAATACATTTATAGAATTCTATTCTATAAAATTTTAATATTATAATTAAAATACAACCTAAATAAGCAATAATAATTTATAAAAACAAAAATGTATTCCAGTTATAAAATATGTATTGCTATGAGTAGTTTACATTAAATAGATACTCAGAGATATGCATGTTTTCAAATTATATAAAAAAAAAATATCAAAAATTTCGTTTGGGATTCTTGCCCATTGGAATTCGTGGATGTAAAATTATTTGAGTATGTGCGTTACCTACAATATTATACAATTGAATGTAAACAGCAAAATACCAAAAAACGGTTGAACATTTTTTTTCCTGGGTTATATACATAAACATATATATATATATATATATATATATGTATGTAATTCCTGAATTGAAATACTTGAGATTTTTTTAAACGAACAAAGAAAAATTGTTTTGTATAAATATAATAATATATATTTTGATAACTTATGAAAAGTTATTTATTTTTTTTATGACAAAATACTCACTATTTTTTGTACAACTTTCCGTCAGCGCCACTAGAGTAAACCGATTAATTCATCAACAAAGTTTTTGAAAAAAAAAACTATTATTTCGGACATTTAATCCCGTTTGCCATTAATTTATCGTCGACCGTGAAACGGTTTGAAAAGTGCAGTTATGTATTATATATAGAGATGCCTCGCCGGTTTTTAGTAAATTGAATTGCCGGCGGCGACGGCGACCGACAAAAAAAAGTACACGTCGTTTATTTGGTCCGACCGGCATTTTCTATACAATTTCAGTTAGGGTAAGCGAAACTTTTCGGGCCGAATTCCGCGAGTTATGGTCTCGGCCAGGGATCCGACATAAATAACGGGTATGCAATAATAGCCGGTGCAGCGGCAGCGTGATTGAAAAAAAGCAGCAGTTTTCCTTTGGGTCCCTTTTCGTGTCATTTGTCACCCGGGTGCGATATAGTGGTGGTGGCGGCGGTAGTGGCAGCTCAGCGGCCGTTACTTGAAACGCTTTTTAGGTGTCTAACTTTTGGGGAGCCAAAAGTAAAACTTTACATGAGCCCCCTGCGGAGGCACCGATCAATTTGCCTCCGACCCCTCTATCCTAATTCCCCCTGTCGTTCTACTCGTCCTCATCTCGTCCTTCCATCCACTTGACCAAGTTCAACGCGCATCGCTTTTCAAACCATCGCTGTGCCGCCCGTTGGTAAAAGGTTTTGTGCACGGTTCGTTTTCTCATTGTTCTCCGTTCTCTAATTTATGGTTCAGCCATTGAAATTGACGTTTAAAATAAAACGGGTACCCTAGCGTGGGGGTGTGCAAAAATAAAATAAAAAATACATGGATAAAGGAAAAAAAACTGTCTCAAGTATAATAAAAACGGTTGAGAGCGTTAGTGCGAGAGTGATGGAGTAGAATAAGAGAGAGAGAGAGCGAGAGAGAAATGGAATAGTATCGTTACTGTAAAACGTATTTGAAACATATTTAAACGGATAAATGCATCGTAACAAAAAAACCTTTTAACCTTTCCAAAGCGATACAAAGAGGTGCCCAGTAGTAGTGTGCTTTTACGTTCGAATGTGTAGTGCTAGCAATTATCTAGGTAGAAATATATACATTACCCAAATAATGGTTCGTGCACTATATATTTCTAAATGAGAAGCGTTTGAACTGTTGTGTATGTTTACAACTACAACTGCAGGATTGTTTATTAGTGGGTTTTCTTTTCTTTTAATGCAAATAATTTCTTTATCCATTATAGGTATTACATTACTACCCGTTTAAAAATCTTTAACAGAACCCACTTATAGGCGTGTTGGTAAAAAATAACCAGGCATACCCGTGTAAGCAATACACGTAGATTCAAATATCTAATCAAAAAAACATTTCAAAAATAAAATAAACAACTTATTATTAAATTTAAATAAAGTGAATAGGTTTTCTATAAAAAAAAAATTATATTACTATTAGATTAATTATTATATCTATATATCATGAATTATTTTCCGATAAAATAGCTTGAAAACAGAAACTACGCATTTTAATAATATTTATATTTGATACATTTAAATCAATTTTGAAAAAAGGTTTAATCGTATGTGTATTTAATTATTCTTGAATTCTTTCATTGTGGTACTGTATGTACAATCATTTGAAGTTTTTTTTTCATAGTTAAAGCTATTTTATTTAATTACTGCTAACCAATTAATAAACATATAAGTACAATACAGTTTTTTTCTTACTCGGCCTATTAACTTTAATTTGTTCTGAAAATTCTTCTTTAATATATTTTGAATGTATTTAATCGCAATAATAACTATCATTAATAATTTTACCAAATTTATTTTTTAATCAAATAATCATAAAAATATCATAAAATAAGTATTTTCTAAACAATCAATTTTTTTATTATAAATTATCAGCAATGTAGTAAATAATAATAAAATATATTAAATGATTAATTACTTTGGAAAAAAATACTATACAAATTGTATAAACTACAAAATTATATTTAGAATGTCGAAAAAACATGTGAATAAAAACATATGGTTGAAAAACTATATAATTAATTGCATTTATATTTTTATTTATTAAATTTATTCAAATTATGTTTTTAAATTAATTATTCAACTTGTGCGGTTCAAACCCTACTAAGCGTAAACGCTGAATATACACTATTTTTTTTTTCGTTACTGTTTTATTGAAAATATGATAAATTGTTAATACTGTTATGTTGAATCATTTCAATTTTTAAAATACTATACAATGAAACATTTAAAGAATAAAAATAATCTATATCATATATAATTTTTTATACTTTTTCGTATCAAACCCATTGATAGTATGCGTGATGGGTGCAGAATGTGCATTTGCATCTATTTTTTTTATAAAACGCGTTATTTGATCTCCTAAAAGCAACACGTATGCGTTGATAAATTATAAGTTTTTAATTTTAAATGTGTCATAGAAAAAAAAATCATAAATTCAAGATTACGTTTATTTTTTATTTCCAATCAACAAAATAGATATCGACTTCATGTTATTATATGAATAGTGGATATCATTATTTATTATTTTTTTACACATACTACAGCATTCTTTTAGCAAGCGTATAGTTTTTTTAGTTTGCAATAAGATAATATCGGACATTTATAATATTTCATAAGTATATTGCAATAGTAGCAATCGTAATAATAACTATCATTAATAATTGTTGTAATAATATATTATTTTGTGACAAATCCTTCGTCATCGAGGTTGTATAAAGCGACAAACGAGCATAGGCATTATCCAAGCAATTAATCGGTTCAATGGTTTTTTGAAATTAATTCACTATTACCGCGGTGGAAACCAACACCACTGCCATCACCGCTATCCTGCCAATCTACATAGAATATAGACTGCTAGGGTGATAGGAGAGTATGTAATAATTTCACAAATTTGGGAGACTGTGAGATCCGGATTGGCGTGACGTAGTATGATGGGAAGGAAGGGGGTTGTTAAAGTTTTACCGAGACGGCGGAGGGGGCGAAAAGCACAGGAAAAGCCTACGATTAAATCGCTCGCGCGCGCGTCTAGTTTGTTACGCAATCATTAGCGGAATAATAAATCACCCCCGACGACTGGCTTCTGGCCACCCATCCCCCCGCATACCGTATAACCAACCCACCCTCCTGCATCGTACCACGATTCCGGTGTACTCCCATCTACCCGCTCGGTTCTGTGACCTAGGTCTCGAGACCTGTCCGCCGCAAGCTCTTCCATCAGGATAACCCGCGTATCCACTTCTTAATTGCTTGATAAACGATTCTCCTGCTGTAATGGTTGTGATGGTAGTGGTGGAGTTGCGAGTCGGTTGGAACATGTGGAGGCAGTAAAAGGGGTAGGACGGTTCGGTGGCTCTAATTCGTTGTTGTCTGCTCTACTACCCCCTTTACATCTCCCATCATATGAGGTTGATGCGGCAACGACGACGCTATTTACTATTTTATGCGCGTTTTCGTCCTACGTCATTCTGTGATACGAAATTCCATAAACAATTATTTTGTCGTTAGGGTCGGCTGAAAAACAATATTATATGCTGTATACCGTTTGTGCAAGCAATACATATTGCAATGTAAAAAATGTTATTTTTAGTTTTTTTTTTAAACGAACGCGCTTACGATCATACTGCTTTATAAACAATAGTATGGCTACTAGTAAAAAATATTATCATACTGCGTGATTTTTTTGAATGAACAGATACCAAAATTGTGAAAATTTCAATTCAGCGTTGTACTCCACGAATAAGGAAATGCGTTAGTTCTAGCGGTCACATGAGATTATATACATTATACATCCCTAAATGTGGTTAAACTCACTTTGCCCGAAAATTCCACTACCATTGTGATTGTTTTTTCCTAAATTGCATACATATATTATATTGCGTTGTAAAAATTGCTTTGAAAATGTGGTTAAAACCCCTTAAAATACTTATTGAATACTTCTTTGATTAATATATGTTATATATTATACTATATTTCTATTATTTGTTTAGAGGTTTTTAAAATAGTATTATATGAACTAAATGATTTTTCAAAATTTATCATTGTGAATTTGATAATACGGTGTCACTTTATTGTAACTATGGACATTTTCGCCAATTTTATGTATATATATTTTTTTATAAACCTCTTACTTTAAACGGTTCATTTCAGTTTTTAAGATTTTTATTTTATACACATGCACTTATTAAATATTTTATATAAAGAAATATTAAAACATACAAATTTTACTATGAAAGTATAACTAAAGGATTTCAATAAATAACACAGAAAGTTTTACTACAAAAGAGGTTGATTAAGTGCTGCAACGTGACACAAAATACATAAAAATAACAACAACAACAACTATTAGAGTTTGTAAGTATGGTAAAGAAGGTGAAATAAGATTGGCAGGAAAGTATAATATAAACGGTGTAAAAATATTAGCCCAAGATATAAAAATTCATTGTTAATGTTGTGATGTTGGTTCGTTGTATTTTTATAAAAAAAACTTTTTGTCCGGGGATAGAAACTCTGAAGTGTTTACGTTTGCGTTAGGTGAACCCTCGACCTAGTCGATGAGGATGCAGTGAGGGTAGTATCAACTGCATTTGAACGCAAATTCAAGTAGTTTTGATTCTCTGGTGACGGCGGTGGTGCGTTGACTAAAACGAATGATTATTTTCTCGTTGTACATTAAGGATTTTTGGTGGTACTTTTGTAATTTTTAACAAGGGCTTCTTTTCTCTCCTTATTTTTTTTCATGTATTCTTAAACGGGCCTTAACATTTAATGATAACCTTATTATTATACAGTTATACCTGATAAACTCACATTGCGTCTGTCTAATATCACGGTATTAATAACAGCAGTAATACTTCCAAGAATAAAAGCTATTGACATTAAAAAATGCCAAATGAATTATTGAAATGCTATTTGAATAATCCATATATTACGTACAAAGCTCGTATCCATTGTAGATAAATAAAATATATAGGCTTAATTCCATATTGCGTATAAATAAGGTGCTCCTGCGCGATGAGAAATGCGTAATCTTCAACCCTAAGCACGTGCATTTTTATGACGTTTGACGGAACAGCAAAAAAAATGTCATTGTTATACATTATTAGCAGTGCGCCAAAGTCATAATCAAAGGGTGGCCGTCTATGCGTTTTTGTTTTAAAAGTGGTGGGTAGGAATCGGATGTGTAATAACTAATGAATAATAATTAAAATAATATATTTTTTTTAGTATTTAGTATGATAGGTAGTTAAATATATGACAATAGATGTTTTAATATATTTTGGCAATAGCGGAAATTAAATAGGTTAATAATGATTATACAATCATTTTTACTCTAAAGATGGTATGGTTATTATTTATAAGACGAAGTAGTGTAATAATTTCAACGATAAATAATATATATATATATATTTTATAATTTGCTAAATCATCATTATCAAACTGAATACAGCTACTTACATAGTATTATCGCATTGTTGTAAATTATAATACTTAATAAACATTAAACTTAAACCATGCGTTGTACTACCGTATCACTGCACATCACGTTCGGAGGCTGATAAAGTTTGTGTATAGATATAGATGTTTATGGTGGGATACAATGCATCTATACATGTAGTATATACGTCATCTGAGAGTATAATAATATAAACAATATATACCGATTGTGCGATTCAGCTATAAATCATCTTCTCTATAGTAATTATCTTATTGAACCTCTAAAATCAACTATTGTTGTAAAATATTATTTTACAAAACGTACATTTTAACAATGACAAAATATGCTTATTGGGTTATTAATATTGTACAGTGTTTTTAATTATTGTGCTATTTTAATCTGTAAACTAGTAGGTAACTATTAAAAAATGGGCTAGTGGGTATTACTTTGCTGTATATTAGAGATGGAGTGTAGGTCACTGGTCACTATAATAGATGTGTTAAATTTGAATGAAATGACGGGTATCATTGTATACGAAAAACGATTCTGAACGGAGATGATTTGTCAGTCAATAATAATTAGTTGAATATATTATATTATAACCTATATTTCAATTATAATATATCGTTATTTTACGCGATTTCGTAAAAAATTAAATTTCATACGCTCATAAAATTTTTTCTATATTGACGCAGGAATTTTTTTTTAAAGTTATTTGAAGTAAATCGTATAGATAACCTTGTATTAGATTTTTGAATCTTAAGTATAAATCAAAAACAATTTATGAATTTTCAGCTTGAAAATTCCTTTCAAATTTTCGCGATTTTGATATATTTCGTAAACATTCGAACTTTAAATGCTTATAAACAAAAATTGTGACTAACGATTTTTGATTTTTTTTTGATTATGATAAGTACAACTTATAATAAATCTTGTATTAAATTTTAAAGATTTTTTGGAAAGCCAAATTTTTTTTATCGGCATTTTAAGAAAAATAACTTAGAAAAGTCGAAAATTTAAATTTATAAGTAGCTTAAAAAAATTCTAAATATTTTGAGAATTTAATTATAAATAGATAACACTAATATAAATATTTGGTAAAAATTTCAAGTATTTACAATGATTCTTTTTTGAGTTACAGCAAAATCAAAAAATCGATTTTTGTCGAAAAGTGATTATGTGTAAAAATTCCCGTTTTTCCGTAATTTTTTCAGGGTTTTTTCCGGCACTTTTGAAAATTATTGAAAATTTTTTACTTTTGACCTACCAAAGTATCAACTAGATAAATTTTCTTTTTCAAATAGGGGCTGAAGTCAAAAATCGAAGCATTATTACTACTCCAAAAAGTGATGACAGACACAAAAAAAAAAATAAAATAAAATAAAATACAAACACTCATCATTGTAAAATCAATACATTTTATCACTCCGTTCAGAATCTAAAATATATATTTTACAGTAGGTATTCAAACGAATGAAATCTTTTCATAACTTATTTATTTATTTACCGTCATTTTTATTTTTTAATCCACTCAAATTGTGAAATGACTATCAATTAAACCTACGAATAAAAATTAAAAGGTTATTTCTCTGAATAAATATTCGGTTATGTGCCGGTTAAAAAATGTAGTATTTACAACCTTAGTATAAATGGTTTCCCATTTTGATAATTTGTCTTTTTATGTAAATAAAACCCACCAACTTATTAACAAATCAACTTAATTTAATTTGATTATATTACTCGTAGTCTAATTATTGTAAAAATACACCTTTTTCGTGCGTTTAATGAGTTAATTTAACTTGTAACGCGAAATCAAACTCTTTTCAATATTTAAACGTGATGATTTATACGACTTTATGTTTTTCGAATTTTTAGTTGTATCTTAGTTTTTCTGTCTTTGCTTGTATATTATTAATTAATTAAAAAGTTTAAACGTCTGCACGTCTGAGATAAATTGTCCAGAAAACAATAGTTCGATTCTAACCCAACAATCCAATGTTAAGATAAATAAAAAAATAAAAAATAAATATATTTTTCCCGGTTATTAGATTGTGTAAAAAATTCTTTACTTTTTATAATGATATACTGAACTAATACTAATCAAAATAATTTAAATTAAAGCTACTTACATTAATCTAAATGTTTGTTAATTACCAATGTAATTCCGTAATATATGGGTAACATAATTCAAACTTTGAAATTGTTCAGCAAGTGGAAAATTAATTAGCATTGGAATTTAAAGGGTAATACTATAAATAAATACTATACTTTTCAAATTGATAATAGCGTTTAGTTTGAGAAAATATTTTTTTATCACATAAACTAAAATATTATTCTTACACTTTTATATTTTTTTAAAAGAAATTTTTATACTCTATAATATTGTTATATCAATAAAATAATGTAATGTGTTAGGTTTCTAAACGTATATTAAAACACATTTTGTTTTATTCATATTAATTTTGTATCGTTATAATATAATATATATATATATATATATGTATTTGTTTATTTATAAAAAGGTTGATAATTCACATTTACTTACTGACTAAAAACAGACATTGACAAATTATAGAATATATTATTAATTACAGCATAGCGAAATTTACAGATTTTGGTTTAGATTAATTATGTAGAAAAATTTACAAATTGGTTCAGTGTTTTATTACATCATATTGTTATTTGGTTATTTTTAAATAACTAATGTCAAAACTATTAAAATAAAAATAAATATTGTATGAAATTATTCAAATTTAAATTAAATAAGTATCCATCAATAAATCAAATGTACTGTACATGCATTTGTAGATAATCTTAATAAAACTGTATAATTACAAAATATAAAACGTAAGATCGTTATTAATACGGGTATCACATTATTACAACATTTTGGTTCTTATTTTTTTTCATCGATAATTTATTCAAAATAATAATTAATATATTTTAAACAATATAAACTGTGTATGCGTAAGTATTTATTATCTTATTATGAAAAACATTTTCAACATCAGAGAATTTAAAATTTTCATCGTTAATTGATCTCACACACCATACATAGTCCATACCCATATGATTCACTACCACTATCGTGGTTTTAAAATACCTAAGTGCGATGGTATTCCATGCATGCGCGCATCCAAATTGCCTATGTGCTTTGCCTTGTAATCAATACGACGGCAGTTGTACTACTAAAAGTGCCTTTTATTTCAGCACATAACCGTGGTTCATTTAACTTTGCTTTCGGAGTAGAGATCCTTTTACGTGGCGTTCAAACATCACGTTTACATATAATTGTGTGTGTGTGTGTGTGTGTGTGTGTGTGTGTGTGTGTGTGCTTGTATTGTTACGTTTTTAGGACTATTATATTAAATGGTTGTTTTTCGTTTTGTAATTTTGGTTTAACTTTAAACATCCTCCGTCCTCTTTTCAAGCGGTTTACCCAAAGTCTGATGACAACGACGTGGTTTATTCTCATCGAAAACAGCCACGTGCCACCACCAAAGATTTTACAACCACTAGAGTTTAAGCAACATTGGGACAACAATCAGAGTTAATTCATACCAGTGAGAGGAAAAATATTTTTTGACACTCTTCTATGTTCTCTCTTACTCGCCGTAATAAGCTGAATGACGAAATCCAACTTAAATTAAATAAATAAATAAATAAATAAATACAAATCCTACGTGCTCTTTTAATCTAGATGAAGGAAACTTCATAAAATCTTCTTTTTTTCACACGCGAAGTTTCATAGTTAAGTATTAGTGGTGAAAATTAACTTTTTCTACGTTAGTCCTAACTCGAATGTGATCAGAATTAAAAACTCACTTTCAACGCCAATGACCTAGGTATTCGTTTTTCAGTCTATATGAACAAAATAAACGATATCGTAATTTATAATATAGAACTAAGAAATTGAACTGAATGTAACCGTGATCGATAATATCGTATCGGCAAGAACTCAAGATGTGTATATACTGTATAGTGTATACGTATGATGGAATGGAGTTGTTTGTCGTAATCGATTTATGGCCACATTTTTTCATCGGCTGACAACATTCTTAGTTTTCAAGAAATTGGCACCAAACACTTTCGTTTTGACTGCTTTTATTGCCAATTTATTGAAGCATTATTTAACGTTGGTCTTATGTAGGAATTTACTAAGATAATTCAATGAAACAATATTTTTGCACACCAAATTAGCTTATTGTATTATGAATGTTACGATTATAATTTTTTAAAACAACTATATCGTACAAATATAAATAGTGAGTATAATATAAAATTTTCATTTGAAATATTATCTCTACCAAACAAAAATAAATATATTTTACATCCTTGCCAAGTATAATATCAACTCAATAGTATTCAGAAATTAGGTTGTTCTATTTTTCATGTGTATAGACTTTATGTATACTTGCTAATATCATACGTAAATTTTTATATTTTCTAATATTTGATTTAATCACATACTGTTTTTATTTTACTTGTTATAAATCCAATGCCATTATATTTATTATAATTACAATTGTAGCTTTATTTCTCAAGTAAAACTGTATGATTTTGTTAAAAAAAAAATGTATAATTGATAATCTAGCCACAAATATATTCAATACAATATTACAAAATATCTTAATTAATGACAATATTTAATTTAGATTAAAATATTAAAAAATATATATAATATTACTGCAAAAAAAAATAACTATACTAAATCGATTTGTTAAAACTTCATCGGTAAAATCGGTATTATTAATACTCGAAAACCGTTTTCCATTGTTTACACGAGTTGGAACCATAAATTCGGGTAATTAATGTAGGAACGCATGGTGGTGTTACGGTAGCTCAAGGTGATGTTGGCATTAATTTAATTAATTACCGGTAATACTGCGTATATTATTCAAACTGTTTTATCAAGCTGCGATAAACAATAACTATAATCTATGTGGGCTTTTTCACGGTTTACTAGACGCGCGCAACCGAAATAAATATGTATAATGATAATCGATTTTTCGTACCGTTAAAATAAAAATTAAAATTTCAAATACCTACCAATATACATGTATTTATGTATATAATAAATTATGCGTATGATGATGGAATTAAGTTAATTTAAGAGCTCTATCAATAAAATGTTAAAAAAAAAAAAACATTAAATTATTGTTTTGAGTTTTCACAAACAACTTGAATTAGTGGCCCTATACACAGCGTCCGTGTATGTTTTGTTTAGCCCGCCGTTTGACCGTAACCATTCGATGATGGTCGTAGCTTGTTATTAATTCGTATACTCTGTTGGCTTACTTTAAAACGAGTCAAAACATTTGATATGCGCTGTTGTGCAGCTGTGGTATATACTGAAAATAAAACAACACTGATAGAATAGGAATGTAGTCAAATAAGAATCAACGTCCTTTTTCATTGTTATTGCGGTTGTCGGTTATATATACATATTTTATGATTGGATGTAATGTTTAATGTTCAAATAATATTTCAAAAATTTAAAATACCTAAGTATTTTTTGTCCCTAAATAATTATTATTCCTATATAGGCTAAAAACACTTAGAGCTTGCCGTAATAAAGGACATGTCCACGATGACAAGTTGGTAGGTACATTATAAAAAGCCCATATCCGATGTCGTGCGATATTTTCTCATTTTTCGGCGCGAACTTTCAGCAGAGCACACACATTGTGTGTCTCCTCTGCCTTCCCTTTCGTTCGCCAAACACCACTATCCTATATAAAATATAATACAAAACACACACATAAACACTTATACAGCACACCAATATAAAACTCATACCTACCTTAAAACGATCCACTCGCAAAACGCTTTAAGGTCATATTTCATTTTGAATTATTATATACCACCAACAGCGGTAGCAATAGTGTGTGAAGTTGCGCGCGCGCCGTACTGGTAACCAGGTTTTAATACGGTCACTGCTAGTACCATTGCCGACACAGACCATCATAAGAAAGGGGAGAGGTTATATCTCGACCAACCATTTGTGATATTATTATTTTTAACTTAAAAGGTAAATGTTGTGAGTTACCTATTTTTTATTTTTTTTCTGAAACTATGTGTCAGCAGGTCATATCTGACTGCAAAACACAATTTATTATACAATCATTCACTATTTTTCATTTTCTAATCATTATATTGTAAATGTTTTTTTTTTTTTTACCGGATAAATATTGAGAATGACGAATGTAATAGAAAAGTTTTATTTTAAAAATCAATGAATATTAATAACTAATAAGTCTTAAGTTTTCTGAATTAATCAGTATAAATCTAATTTATATATGATTCTTTGATCTCTTGTTTAGTTATTTTTATTGTATACTTTGAAAGAAATATTAGGTTCCATGGTTTATTCAACTTACTTAAAAAACGATAAATTAAGTATGTAAATATTATTTTCTTAACCTATGCTTGTATATTAAATAAATAAGATTATAAAAATTATGATATAATTTTCAAGACTCCATAAACTAAAAATTATTATAGTATTAATGTAAATCACCCATATTACTTAAATTTTCAATATATTTTTAATTACATGAATATGTTATACTAACTAATAATTTAAAATTCATTTTTATTTTTATCATATAAATTTAAATATAATTTATAATTATAATATATAGATTTAAATACTTGGTTAAATCGTAATATTAAATAACATCATTTAATAACATTAATAAACCATTATACAATAAATTACCTATTAATTAGAATAATTTAAGTATATAATGTTTCAATCAAGTAAAATAGTTGAAGATAAAAGTAGCTGTTGTTTTGCAGTATAAAATTGAGTCCTGAGGTATAGCTCAAAAGTCAATTTTAGGCAATGTTTATTTTTAAGATTGGTCACATAGCTGGTTTATTGAAAATTTCCAAATCCTTTCAGTATTTTTGAGATATAACCCAGTCATGTTTCCTTAAACTCTTAGGACAATAGCTTAAAGTGAACCTTATTTTTTAGTTTAATAATTCATATTCTGATAAATTAAAATAGATGAAAAAATATATATGTAGTATGTAAATAAATTGAAATTGTGATGTATTTCGTAAATTAAAGTAATAATATTATACTTTTAATAATTCAGTTACATTTATGTACTTTAAAAATAAATATTATATAATAACTTTAATAACTTTAAAATAAAATTTATTTCAAATATTTTGAATTATGTATTATTCAGACTAATTAAAATAAATAAAACATTTATTTTAGTATAGTATTATACTTGCCGAGATTCAAAATTATTATTATTTTTTTTTTTGCTTAACCTAAAAATCATTAAAATATAAGTATTTAAATTAAAACTTATAAAAACTTTTTATGTGTAGTATACCCAACATTATATTTTATAATATAAAATATTATTTCGTCACTATTCATATTTTTTCCCTTATTTTTTTCGAATAAAACTAATGTTGTTTAAACTTTTAATAAACCCTAAGTAACATCTTAAAAAAATGATTCAACTTATAAGACAGAATATGAAAAAGTTAAACAGTACAGGACAAAGACATTTTGTCAAGTATTTAAAACATTAAATAAAAATATTTAACACTATAATAGTATAACAAAAATATATTGTTTATTATATTGAAACGTGTAATAGATACAAATGTCAAGTATTATTCATTCAATGAAACCAAAAACGATTTCTTTAAAAAAGTATATTAAAACCATAATTTTTATAACAACTTTCTATTTCAGAAGTTTTGTTGATTTCCTTATAGCATGTAGTCTGCAGTTATCCCAATTTAACAACTTCTTAAGAATGCAACTATAATATTGATCCAGTGAACTCAATTGTATAGGTAAATTAAATATTATTAAAAAAAAAATAATAATAATTGTATAAACAACGGACTAAAACGGTTTCATTAATATATTAAAGCAGCTATACACGATATTCGTATATATAATATCATAAATAATTGTAGCAATGATTATTAATAATTATGTAATTTTTCCATTTCAAATTTTACTTATGATAATTTCAATACTTGTCAGTTGTGTTTCTTTCGTGACTACGAATATCAAACGTTGTATAAATGAACAGCAGAAAACAGGGGAAAAGGAATGACAATCTACTCAACCTTATTATTATTTTGGAGTGGGAACATGACATTTGCAAACATGTGTACGACAGATTAGTGGGTTTTTACATGCAGTATTCTGGTGACCCGAGTAATGAGACACTGATGCAATGGCATTGGCTCTGTTGGCATATAGCATTACGAAAAAACGTGCCCCCTTCCTCCATACACACACATTTACACGAACATACACTCGCACCACGCACACATACACTCATGAACATGCATATTATGCATATATACTAGATGAGGCCTTTTGTTCGAAAACACAGCATAGCCTTTACAACGTGCATAACTAGACATGCACACTTGACAATACTGTCGACTCGACAACTTTGCTCTCTTTCTCTCTCACTCTGTCTCTGTCTGTTCGGTTTGAGCCATGGAACAATTGAGTGAGCGCACGCACACTGTCATGCTTCAGAGTAGAGGGTGTTGCCATAGCCACAGGTCGAGTACTCTCTGTCGTCGCCTTTTTTATATATATATACGTGTGTATGCATGTATGCATGTATGTATGTATGTATGTATTTATATATGTATATAATATTTATATATATGATTTCATAATAGGGCGGAACTTGGCGTTGTCGCTTTAAAAAAAATTTCCAATGGGTAATGCATAAAAAAATCTCTGAAATGCCATGGATATTAGAGAATAGGTAGGTACTGAGAAAAATCCACTTGACGCCCAAAGACACAGCTTTCAAGTGCCCACTCGTGTAGACATCGAGGGAAATTTTCTTTTGTCAGTTATTTCGACGTGGCCCACTTGAACGAGTCATTTCAAATAAGTTCATTACGTTCTTTACCCCGGACGATTTATTTTTTATTTTTAAGAACTTTACCGTAATAACGGCAACCAAGCTATTTCTCTTTTCATATAAAAATTATTCTTTTAGATATTGCTTGTGTATGTCGTATTTATTATCGATTTTTTTCGTATTACCTATTCATTAATCAAATAAAATATGTTTGATAATAGTATATATACAATAATATGTAAAATGTAAATATAAATATATTACCCAACGGCCAACATTAGGTTTATAATAAGTGTTTAGTTTTATTTAATTTTAATTTAATAAATACTTAATAAATAATTGTATACGTTATCATTATATTCATAATATTTCTGTTAAAAACTAATCAAACTAAAAATAATTTTAACGATATTATAATTGTATGACTTTTAAAAATATACGATCAATATGATAGAATAATAAATTTTATTGAACAATAACTCAATGAATTTGTTTTATTTGAACAATAATTTATAGTTTAACCTTAAATTTAAAAATGTCATAAAATATCTAAAATCCATTCTTATTAAAACGTTACTTTTTGATACTTATCAAAAATAACTGGAACAGTAAAACATACATTTGTGATTTTATTTCTGAACGTTTTTAACTTGACTACCACACTTTTAACTACTATAACTCACGAACTGTTTTGATCAAAATAAGACATATAACACTTTTATATATAGTCCTAATCATAGTTACAGCTACTTATAATTTTAAAAGAAATACGACGATTTAAACTATTAAGTATCTTTACAATATTTATATTTTAGTATTATAATAATGGTACTGCACTGTGTATTATATTTGGTAATTACTCATTAAAATTGAAATATTAAGCATTAAAGAATTTAAAATAAAATAAATATACCTACTTGTTATTACTTAATAATATATTTTAGCTACGTTCTTGTATATAATAAAACAAAAATTTAAACTAATAACAAGCGTAATAATTATTTTAAAAATGAATACTCTGTGAAAATAATGAACAATGCTACTTTATTTCTAAATTTTTTTGTGTGTAATAAATAAATGTTGTGTTATTCGTAGACGATAAATAATAATTTAAAATATTAATCATTTTTTAACGTATACAATTAATAACAATTAATAAAACAGATGATTAAGAATCCATTGATAATAGTATACATAATAGAAGTTTATTTTAAAATTATTCTAGTTTTGCTTGCCTATATAATATAGGTAATAATAATAATAATATTGTGTTTTAATTTTGAAAAAATGTTGCGCACTTTTTTTCTACGAAATGAATTAAAATGATTGAAATGTCAGCATGCACTGGTGTTCGAATTGTTTCCGATCGCGAATTGTCCTGATCCTTTTGTGCACATTTCGTTTTGGTCGGATACGGATTTTTTTTTATCGCTTTAATCCCGCGGGCGCGTTTCCGATGCACCACGCCCGGATGTCAGTTATTTACTTCCGGTTGGGTTCAACATAAAGGACGCAATCAAGTCACGGTGAACAACACTCCCAACGCCCATCCTTGCACAAAATTGTTAAAGGTCTTTCGAGTCATTACAAAAAGAAAGAAAAAACGATCGTTTACCGCCGCCACCGTTGATGGAATATGAGAAAGACGGCGACAGTGGTGGATTCTACCAATGAGATTGCGTTGGATAATCACCGATAGTCTTTCCAAAGACGTCCGTATTAATTCCACATCGGCTTCCGTAATCGGATATATTCTAGAAAGTTGTTATCAGTGATGAACACCGGTGAAAAGTTGCTGTCATTCACAGGAGTCACGTATTTCCCAGCCTCTTTGTGTACGCCAGTTTTCCAATTATTAAACTAGTCTTTTTGTGACGGTTTTAACTAGTTATCTCTGCATTTTTCAAATCCTATTCTTCTTGTTCGCATATACTAGTCTTGGCAGACGGCAGGCGCCTATGGAAACTGCGGTGACTTTCGAAAGCTCTCGAGTTGTTCAAACGCAATTGATAAAAATGTTATGACGGAAAATCCGTAGCAGTGACTTAAAACTTATTCTCTCGGTTTGTCGTATATTATTTCTTAATATTTACCTAATGGGTTCATAACTGATGTCTGAACCTTAAGTGATCTCTTCCGCATCTGTACGCGCAGGATTTTTCATTTTAGCTACATACATTTATTCTTATATAATTACCATTCTCTACATCTTAAATTATTTAATCGTAATAAATATTTATTGGTTTCGATTAGGAACAACGATTTAAGTACAAGACTATTTTAGTTTTACTCAATACGATCTCAAATTTAAATAAATTTTAAATATTTTTATTATTGTTATTATAGTTATTATTGAACTGAAATTTGTACATTCATTATATATTTAGATAACTATTTCTTTTTGTGGCTATTTATTTAATCTTTAGAATATAATATAATATAATATCTTAATGTTTTGATAGTTAAATTTTTGGATTAAATTATGTAATGATACACATGATTATTATATCATGATTTTTGTCTTTAACTGCTTATGAATAATGAGTATGATAATTATATGTATTTATTAATTATTTCCTTGGTTTTCTTACAGATTGATCCGAAAGTGGCATTTCCACGACGAGCACATCCGAAGGTAAGTAAAATTTTTTTTCTTTAATTTTCTTTTACTCTATACATCAATACATCAAATAAAATACATTTTAAGTAGAACATTTTTCCCGGGAAAAATAAAATAAGATCAGGTGAATAGTATATTTGTAAAACAAAAATTGTTTACTCATCTACTTAATTAGAGGTATGAATTAGTTTTTGTCAGAGCTTATTTCCATTATATGGATCAAACATCTACACATTGGTGAACGCTACTTTCATATTAATTATTTTTCTATACATGTTAAGTAATTAGTCAATTCACCTAGTAATAATTAAGTAGGAACATTCGAACGTATTCTTAGATAAAATACTATTCTATAATATAATAAAATTAAAGATATATGTATACAAATTTCCATCTTATAAATGATAAATACATTGTGTAAGTAATAAATAATAATAAGGAATATTAATAATGATTTTAAAATATTATTATTATTACATATTGAGTATGAGTAAAATTTAAATTATAAAGATTTTTAATTTTTAGACTTTTATCTATCATTACATTTACACCAAATTATAAATCAATACACACATTTACGACATAAAATAAAGAAGTTTATTATGAATTTAATATTATATTATAATACGACTTATTGCGTTTTAATTAACTATTTTTAGTGTAAAATTGACGTATACTAATGATAAAATATAATCGTTATAAATTAGTTTAATTAAGTAAATATTTTTAATATTATGATTATTTGGGTTTGGAAAGAGTGATTGGAATGAGATACAAAACCTGCAGCATCTATACATAATAATACATTAATATTGTACCTTAAAATAGTCGTATAGATAATTTTAGTGTAATAATGTTTACGCGTCCATTAAAGTAAAACCTAAATATTTATTATAAATCTTTTTAAGGTATAATTTTACCGATTTTCTTGCACTGTATTATTATTTCTTATCGTTTTAATACAAAGAATCAATAATATTGGGTACCCATGGCAATACGGTTGGAAATTTACCAGATACGTAACATGTATATAGTGAAAATATAGTCTTTAACATGCCGGCTGTACTTTGGCCATGCATCATAATATTACACATATTCCTTTACATAATGTATAACAAAAATCTACGAAATACCTGTACAAAGGGTTACTTACACTTGACGAGCTAAGAGATATATGTAGTTTGGTAAGAAAAAGGATGAATTATTTAACCAAAGTGATCTTCCTACTGAAAACTACGTTTTTTCTTTAGATATATAATATATAAAATATTCCATTATATATTAAATATATATCTTCCTATTTTTCGTTTTTTGTAGACAAAAAAAATAATTGTTTTTTTTTTTTTAGTTATACAGCTACAATAGCTACATCGTACAATTTGAATGCTTTAAACATCTGCATAATATAGTTAATATTTTAATATTTTACAAAATTAGTTTTCTTATTAAACTTATATTTGAAATTGAATTCCTAATAACTTATTTAATCCAATTGATTTAAAAATATCAGTGATTTGTACATAGATGTAATACAGGGCGGATCCAGTCCAAGATAACATTGGGGGGCGATTTTTAAAGGGCACATATTAATTTTGATAAAGTATTTATTTAGGTACATATATATTATGTTACTTTCCACAGTCTCGTACAGCACAAAAAAAATATTTTTTATAGTAATAGTATAATAAAAAATTATATCACTATAATTTTGTTACCCTTGAAATATAATTACGTCAAAAACTGAAATCAGGGACTTCAAACTATTTTTTTTTTTTTTGAAAGAACGGAGGCTCCCTCGATCGCCCCGATCGCCCCCCTCTGGATCCACCACTGATATTGTAATATAATTAACTGAAAAATAAATAAAAGTTAATATTTGTATACTTTTATAATGCCATTTATTTTTCTTTTTTACCAAGAAAATAATTAATAATTTCAATAATTATTATTGTATCTACCTATTCTACATGTTTTAAGTAGACAGTGTAAATATTATATGTTATATATCATGCAGACTCTGACAGATACTTCAGCATGGTTTGAATACCATAAAGCTCGTTTTGTTTTAAATAAAAAATGCAACTTCGAGTGCGGTAGAAATGTATCGTATAGCTGTATAGCGAATATTATTCAATTATCGTCTGTATCAAATCACTTATAAGTTTGTATTTATAATATATGCCTATACACTTTTAATGACCGTGCATTTTCTTATAAGCAAACATTGCAGTTTATTTATTTCAAAATGTGGTGATGTATTTAAAAACATTGCCATTCGTAATGTAGACGAAAAAATAAAAAGAGTTTAAGTAAATATATTTATGTATGAATATTTTTTTTTTGCTCTTTACAAAGACAATAGAACGAGATTCAAATTCTATTAATATACATTTTGCAAGGGGGGTTTCTGCTCAGGGGAGCAAGAAGACACTCTGGTTCGACCTGCACATATTGCCAATATTCTGAAATGCTGCCGGGCGAACATAAATATTGTAGGCGGATTTCTTGGATACCTTGTTTTTATTGAAAAGTTCAAAAGCCGGATGACTTGTTGTGTTCTCGTTTAATAGAAATAAAAAAAAAACGGGAAATTCGTACACATACAATGTGTGTGTGTGTGTATGTGTATATGTGGTATATATGCCTAACCTAACAATACAATGGAAAAAAATACCAACGGTTTTCCATTTGTATACGTTATAAATGTAATTTATCCTCAATTTCATGCAAGAGGTTATTCAAATATGGTATTTTTTTTTATGTCTAATATCAGATGTTTTATTCACATTGACCATATTGCTGGGAATTTGTACCGCCGGTGTTGCCTACGCCTTTAGCCAGCACCTCCATTTAGCGGTTTTATCATATAAATATACATATATCTACCAATGTATGTGTACAACAATGTATACAATATACATATAATATATGTATATTGTATATATTGTTCTAGTCTGCCGTCTTTCAATTTATTTCTCCAACACAGCAACGAAAGTGGAAATTGCTTGTTAATAAATTAAACCCTTAATAATTCTTTTTTTGTGCGCGCCGCCGTGCAGTTTGAATTTCGTTTCTTTTCTTTTATTTTCTTTTATTTATTTATTTATTATTTTTTTTTTTTGGCGGGCCGAGACACGAAAACGGAAATTATTACCGAGCAATATAAATTCCATCGGAACATTACACGACCGTCGTTGATAATAAATCACCGGTTGTTGTCAAGACGAGATACAATTAATATGATATTTTTTCTTCTCCGTTGCCGTCGTCTTCTTCTAAAATTAATACTGGCGAATAATGTTATGACGGGGAAACGAACGAAAATAATCCGACTGCGACACGACCTC
Source organism: Schizaphis graminum (assembly GCA_020882235.1). NCBI lineage: Eukaryota > Metazoa > Arthropoda > Insecta > Hemiptera > Aphididae > Schizaphis > Schizaphis graminum. Next base: position 96,105,430 of record CM037032.1, read on the forward strand.
ACGGGCGCCGCCGCCGTCACCGCCAACTCGTTTCCAACACGCCTCTGGTTCGAGTGAATCATTGTTCTGCCAGTCACTATATACAGTGTTTAATTTAATGGGACATTGGAGTTTTGAACTTTAGCCTAATATGACAGCTATTAAGTTTTGTTTATTGACCTTTGCAAAACCATCCTATAACCTTTATATGGGGCCAGTCTCTCGTTTTGTCTGAATTTTGTATTTAAACTGCAAGAAAACCTTAGACACTTGACGTATACGTTTTACATGATACTTCAATAAATATTGTTAGTTATAAAAAAGTGATACAACATACAACAAACATAATATTATATTACATTATATAATAATAATAACATTATTTCAACAATAACAGATAATTTATTTTATAAATAATTAATTTAAATTTTAAATGTCGCTGCACCCCCTATAAACAATAATATACCTAAATTTGTGCTGGAGAAGTGGTCTTTAATCTAAAATAAACTATAAAATAATATTGTACTGTAATAAACAAATAAAATAATAAAAATATATTATATTAAAAAAGACTTTAATCTGGTTCGACGATTAGTATTTGCAGGATATCAAATAATTTATGGGCTTCTTTTGTTTTAAAATCTAAACACATATCAAATGTAACGGATAAAAAAATTAAATAATAATTTAGGGACAGTTTATTCTCACTTACTGAAAATAAACGCATTGTACCATTATACATCAAACATGCATTTACGATAATTAAATAATTTTATTGAATTTTACATTGAAGTCCCAATAATTAATAGTTATATTATTTCAACCAACTTTTTCCGTTAGCCGATTAATAGTTAAATAAAATTTATAAAAATATTAACTTACCATCAATAGTTCTCTGCTGGGGCTTCGTTCCAGTGTAATATAACACTTCCCATATAGGCTATATAGCCGACAAGCATGCAACCCTATATAGTGTTGGAAATGTCTGATAGGATTTAAATTTATGATGTAACCTAACCATAATAATTTTAGTTATCACATCACAAGTATTTCAACATAATATTATACCTTATGTCATTTCATATAATTTAAAAAAGTTGTTCTGTTTCATGCATTTTTTATTTATTTTAATCATTTTTGTTTTTATCATATTATCTTGTTATATGAAACAAACTATTTCATTTTTTTTAATGACAAATGTTCTGAAATTAACTATATATTATTTTAAGGATACAAGAACAAAATTTTAAGTAAAAATATTCAAATTATTCAATGAATATAATTCGAAAAATGTTTTAATTAAATGTTAGTCTATTATAATATAAATAAGAATGTTTTAAAAAATCCTTTGATGTTTTGTCATTGGTAAACGACCATTGCTTTGAAATTTCACTCTGTGTTTATTTTGTCAATCTTTGAGTACTATATCCTTTTCATATTATCCTAATTTGAACCATTGAAGTGTGCCGAGAAAAATACCTACAGTGTATTAGGATTGACCCGGTTGTTTTAATTTTAATTAATGTACAAAATCTTTTCACATTGGCAATATCTTAAAAAAAATAAATTAAAGTACGTTTAAAAAACTGTTTTTCAGTTAAACAATAATATAAATATATTTTTTTAAATTATATTTGTATACAACTTTGTTTTTGCTTTATTATTTTAATACTGAAACGAAATCAAATGTTTATTACTCCTTTAATTTAATACTATATATTTATATTGGTTTTTTTTTATTAGTACGACGTATGCATGTATAATATTCCTAAAAAAGAAAATATATAACTTAAAATTTAGATAAATTGAAGAATTATTTATCAATGAATTAATATATGTTTACTATACACGGACACTGTCTACGAAAACATTCTTATAAAATAAATAGATACTTTAATTATATCTCAATAAAAAAAAAAAAAATGAAAATATCCTTATTAGATATTTAAGTACTAATATACTTATGACAGAATAAATTCTAGCACTTACTATACAAACCAACTGTCCCTCTTGTCCGCACGTAGTTAAATCCCATAAAAAGATTATAACGATAAGATTATTGTGACAGCGGCGGCGGGGTGATAACACACGATTATCAGAGATATAATGGGCTGGGATGACACGAGAAAACATTTTGTTTTTGCTAAAAAAAAAAAAAAAAAACTGAACTCATCGGTAGTAGCTGTCACTGGCGGCGACGATACGCGATGATGCATAATCGACGTGTCTTCTACTTCTTGGACGTAACACAGCTATAAAAATCCTTGAAAAACGGTAATGTTTTTCGTACTGCACAGTGGTGGTGGCACAGTTGTGCTTCGCAAGTACCTATCTACAATCTACATATATTATTATTGCTATTATTCGTTTAGTTCCTTTTGGGTCGTGTGGTGCTTAGTCTGCGTTTTATAATAATTAAAAACTCGCACGACTCTGTATATTATACAGTGTATAACAATAATAAAACGTGTTATTTATAACACCTACACGAATTATACACACACGCACACACACGCACACACACACACACACACACACACACACACACACACACACGAGTAGACACCGACGACCCGACTGCGTTTATTTTGCACACAATAAATACTGAGCGCGCGTGTATTAAAAATCATACACACGCATTGTGTTATCGTCGGCGTATTGTACGTATTATATGTTTTAGACGAACAACGAGCGACTCGAAGTTTATAAACTTTCGACGTTCCCTTCCACACACACACACACACACACACACACACACACACACACACACACACCTACACCCATCCATCCACCCACACATGCGTATATATTATATACACGTTGCTGCGACTGATGGGACGACGGGGTTAGAGAAATGGTTTTTTGCGGGGGTGGTGGAGAGGGTGCAGGTCTGCCGACGGTCTGGGGACGGAATAAATTGCTCGTAAGTCATACTGTGTTCCTGTACGAGACATTTCATTATTATATATATTATTATACGCGCGCACAAGCGCGCGGGCGCGACTTTATCGTTATACGTGTGTACGCTCACATCGTTGTCGGAGTTCTTTGTGCGCCGCGTATGTGTGTACGTCGTCCGCGACCGAAAACTTTGTTCCGGTTTATCTGATACGCGAGTAGGTACCTCCCGCCCTGCCACGCACGCAAAATAATAATAATAATAATAATAATGTTGATGATGTTGATGATAATATTATAGATGTATTATAATTTATAATAACGACATTGCGCGTATCGCGTGCGGTGTAGACGTAACGCTTTCGGCCCGACAAAGACGCTCCTCGTGATGTATACGACGTACATGTGCATAATAATATATAACACAGTACTATTTATTTACATATTATTATATTAGTGGCCTACGCGCCGTTAAATTCAATATTATTCTTCTCGGTTCGCGAGTCAAAGCCTGTTTAATCCGAAGGATTACTATTGCGCATTAATCGCTCGCATTCGTCTAACGCCATTATATGCACCTGCGCACCTCCATATCCTCGGCGCGTGTTCAACGCACCCTCGGCGTATAATAATAATAAAAATATTTTTTTACGCGCCTTACTGTTCTTTTTTTGAGAATCTGATACACCGCCATAGGACGTTGACGTCGCGTATTTTATACGTCGTCTATCAAAATAAGTACCTGTGAATTAGTTGTCCAGAATTTTAACCCAGCTTTGGTTCTATGTACTTTTATACAACAAAATGCATTGTTTGTTTTCTCGATGATAATAATGATTCCGTCGTATATCGTTACTATATAATATATTATTATATTTTAACTTCCTTTTTCACATAAGGAGAAACATCATACATTTTTCACCCACAAACAACCATAAATTTGCATATTATACACGTGTGTATAGTATTTATATGTGTACGAGAAATATATAATCGTCGACCGAATATTTGTATAATATACGACTGTTGTGGAGAATCAAATCGCCCGTGACATATTTTATTTTATATGTATTGTGTAAACCCCCGAAATCTATAATTCTTTGACTTCTTATAGATTTATTTCATGTACACTACTACTATCACACCATTACCACCACTATTGTCCGCCCAATAACTCACAAAAAGTTACTATAGTCAATGAAATCCGACTTACTTATTCGAAGTCATTTACAAACAATGTTAACGACCGATATCACTAATGACGCTGGCCAAGAAAGTTTCAGTTCAGCGAACACTGTTCTTACTCTTTACTTTTAGCTTTAGAGTTTTTGTTCAGATTTACGAGAATTTATAAAATAGTTGATTACATTTTCTTTACTTTTTTTTTTAATGTTTTTACCAACTAACCGTAGAGATATATTGCTCAAGTATCAAAAACATTAAAAATATATATATTATAATATAGAAACCATTCAAACGTAATTATTTTCTTAAAGTTTATTACAAGCTACACCGTAATAATATCATTATATTATTTTAATTACCCTGTAACAAAATATTTTCTAGTAGAAAGGGTGATGTTCTTAAAGTTTTAAGAACAATAAAATAAAATCCTCACTTTTTCATGTACAGATTAGACACGTTTATTAATTTTCACCCAAAATATTTTTTATTTCTTATTGCCTATAGAAATCAATCATGTTTTTTACGTAAAAGACATTATTATATATTTCAGTGATTAAAAATCCTTTTAATCATAACGCCTGTCGCCTATAGTAGTGTAGTGAAAAGGTTTTTGTTCGTAATTCCAAGTTTAATACATAAAATGCGTTGAATGCTTGAATGTATTAATATACATCATGTTATGTAATTATTTTGAATATTAAAATCCTTAGCAGTTAGTTTTACCAAACTATAGTTATGCATTATGAAAAAATAATGTTTAAAATACACATTAAGCAGCATTTTGATTTTTTATATTCTACGCAAGTTTTTTGGAATACATTGTTAGACATTCACTTATTTGAAGTTCAAATAATTTACACTGTTATATTAATAAATAAATATTTTTCGTTCATATAATTTTTAATAAAGACTTAATAACAATACTGTTATTAGAACATGTAATAAAGACGTTTATTTTTAACCATTTTATTAATATTATTATTATTATTAATTTGATATAAATTAACTAAGTATAATAAATAATAATAATATTTTCACGGCAAACCATAATGTTTAAATTATGCAAAATAATACAAAACAAAATAATAGGTATTGAAATATGAAATTACATTATAACACGTAACTGTAAAATATACTAGAAAATGCGTTTATTCTAGTGTTAAGACTTACAATCAATAAAACATTTGTTTTTCACATAATAATTTATGTTGATTCTTATAATATTGATGTGGTCATATTATTATAAATAATTTCATTTTTGGATAAAATAAAAGTTATTTTATCATATTTTGTTCAATTAATAATACATTTTAATAAGACGTATTTTTTTAAATATCCATAATCATTATATTAAATACTAGCATTTATACCCTAGGTTATTAGTTACATTATAATATGTTTATCGAGATAGTTGTTTACTCAAACTTTAACCTATAATTTATTTAAATAATTATTCCTTTAAACTTAAATTCCTTTAAATCTTTAAAGATTTTTTAATTTCACAAATTTTCTTTTATTTAATTACATAACATTTAATTTAATCGATGAGATTTGAGTTTGACCACAGTGCTGTCTCTAAGTAAAAGTAATATGATAAAGTAATTGCATGTGTATTGACAATGTAAGTTAGTTATTATTTGTCTTATATGACTATAAGTATCGTTTTACAGATTACACATTATTCTTTAGTCATTTTTTTGTTTTTAAGAATTTACTAATTTGAATAAATAATACACAGTCTATTTATAAAATGTGTTTTCTTTTCTATTTCGAATTTTGATTTTTCCACTTACTAACAATACTTATGATTTTCCTTATTTTTTTAAATTGTATTTTGTTAACGGCTTTGTTATTTAATTTTAATTTGATCTTTTATTTATTTATTTATTTGTTTATTTATTTTTTTTTTTTGTTAACGTTGATCCTATAGTATTTAAAAACATTTATTATAGTGGTTTAATTAAAACGTATTTAATTTATCTTTTAAAATTTGTAGGTATATTATGTTTTTAAGCCAATGTTTTTCTGATATCATTTTTGCTACATCTATAAAACTGTGAACCTATACATATAATAATGCAACGAACTCCATTAGGGACATTCAAAACTATTTTGTTGGTAAATTGTTGGATCGTGTCAGAATTTAAGAGTATTCTAGAATTGCTACCACCATGAATATATTATTTATGACTGCTATTCTCCCCTTAACTCGGGATCAGTTAATCAACGATAATTTTAATGGAACTCGAAGTTCCTCTTAACCCTTTCCCCATCGCCACTTGACTGTACATCAGCTTTATTTCATAATCCTCGAAAATACCCTTTTCGTAAAATTCATTTTAAATGTATCGATTCACACTAATTTCAGTACACGCGAAATCCGTGACAATAACATAAATAAAACATAATGTTATTGCAGGAAGACGTAAATTGACTTTGAATTTAGATAGCATGTCAAAATGTAACTGAACGCAAACTCAAAAATTACTCATTGCAGTGACGTTTACAAACGTAAATCGCCAATTTGATATATTTACGAAAACTTTTTATTTTATAGGAATTCAAATTCGATTTTTTTATTTTCAAAAAAATTGTGTTTAATTTGTCCTATAAAAACATATAATACCTATTTATGCAGTTCCTTTACTTTATATTTTAATTATTTTGTACGCTTAACCTTGTTTTACAGCTATAATTTTTTTTTTATATTGTTAACCGATATTATTAATATCTGAAAGAATGTATCTACCTATTATGATGACGATCAATTAAATACAAATCTAATAAAATAAACTTGAATATGAAATTATATATGTAAAATAAATTAAAATTACAATTAAATTATCTTGGAGCAGTTTGTAGTACATAATAACGTATTATTAATTGTAATGGAAAAAAAATGTATATGTTTAAATGATTTTTTATGGGTCCAATTAATGTAAGAACATTAGTATTATAATAATACATAATATAATGTCTGTTTTATAATTATGTGCTATGAATGCAAGATTAATTTTAAAATAGGTTTAGAGTGCTAAAATCAAAATTGAACGACTGCAGCAGCTTTTATAAAATATAGTTTAAAACAATTTTTCAATTAAACCAAGTTTGATATCATTAATTTGCTAATAACTGCAGTACGAGTAATACTTTTGTTTCCTCTTTTATAACAACAATAATAATGAAAAAAATAAAACAAAATAATGATAATAATAATAGGAATAATAGGAATCTTTGTCATTATACCGGGTATATGTTATACCCGTATAGGGTAGAAATTAATTTCCAGCAAGCTTTCCGTGATTTCGTACATTCTTTTTTTGTTTCCGGTCGGTTCACCCCTTCAACATACACACGCGCGCGCGCGGCGCGCACATCTACACGCGATATTATTATTACCCACCCGGGGTGACCCGTATACGATTCGTGTTTGGGCACTCGGATTTAGAACACCACCACCGCGATGTAACCATACGGCGCGTTCCAGAATAAATGACCAACACGACATCCCGAGTAGGTAGTTTAATTAAATTCTGACGTGAGCATATTTTATTTTACCAGACGACACAATATTACAGTAATGCGTACTTTGTCTACCGACACGCGCACTTCCAATCGATCTATCTGAGCCAATAAATCTGTATTATCCATTCTTGCTATTCTAAGTATAATATAATATGCATGGCTAATGGCTATACGCCATTTCGGAAATATTTAATTGATTATAAATTGTATAGTAAGGCGCCGATAAACGCGTGAATATCATCAGATGACGGTGGATGGGGAGGTTGTGATACGATATGATTGGGCTGTGGGAAATTCCTGTAATTTTTAATTGAGGCCCTAAAAGTTAATCTCACAAGTCAGGTGTTTTAAAATATACGATAAAACAATTGACGATACCCACAATAATAATTTGTCCGTATTATTATATAATACCTATAATGTAAGTTGTAACATAGGTACTCACATTATATTACATTTGAGTCTAAAAATCATCGTTTATAAAAGGATAAATACTGATTGACCCAATACCATTTAAAGTCAATAATATTCTTCTACCTAATATTATTTACAAAACATGAATTAAAATAAGCTAACACGATTATTAAATAATATTTTTGTTATAATGATGAAATTATTATTAAGCATGACATACTGTATAATATATAATATACTATGTTATACATTACACTTATTTAGAAATAAAATAATTTAATAGGGGCCCATCTAACATTCGTACATAATAAATCATTACGTTATTTGCCTTATTTTGATAGAGGAGGACAACTAAATGGAGTCCCAAAACTATTAAATACATACTGAAATAACTGAAATTTAGGTCTGCGTACGATAATGCCACACCCTCATCCCCCCCAATAAAAATTTTAAATTTGAACATTGCTCTGAATTATATAAAATTTGATTTTCTCGAATATGGGACTCAGCACAAGCTCGTAACCAAATAGAACAAATGGTACTAATGTAACACAATTTAATAGAAAAAAATTTCAAAATTCCAAAATAGTGGGACTGGGGAAATATAGCTATAAATAATAACGATATCTATATATAATGATTAATGATAATATTATAATATAATATATAGTATTATTATAGTATGTGTATGCGTCTATGCGCATCTCCGAGTGCACGTCACATACGAATCCGATGGTCTGGGCAGACGACAAACATCCCGGCGGCGGTGTCGCGTAGCCTAGGGGATTTCGCAACAAATTAGGCACATCAACATTAATTACGTTTGCGTTCGGGACCCGTTTCGCGCCCGTCAAATTCCGAATTCAAACTAGATTATTCCATCCCGCCCTGCTCCGCCCCTTCTTCAACCCATTGCGGCGCACTATCTACCGCCCGCCTGTTAGCTTGCGCTTTAATTACTCTACGGTACGCACTCGTCCCACCACTACTCGCTCGTCGTCATCGTCTCGTCTACTGCCGCTGCGGTATATCATTATATTATACACCCGCGTACGCAATGGCTTAGCCAGAAGAGCTGAGGGAGATGCTGCAGGCTTTTCCGAATTTTGGGGAAAATTTTAAAATGCTTTTAGTGTTCTATCATAGAACTTCTATGAACGTATTATACGAAGACGTAATCGCATGTATTAAAATATTGTAATTTATGCGAAGGCATGTGCCCTAGGTGATAGGTGCTTAGAATTGTCTGAAAATTACATTTTTGTACTACAAATATTAAATTATAACGTTATTAATTATTTCTAATTACAAATACTATGTATGACTATAATACCGTATTAAGTGAAATTATAATATTTCAATATTTTTTACAATATTATTATATCATTTCCTAAAAAATATATAGGTACTTATGAACTATTTATCATAACATTTTTGTGAGAGGTTTCAAAATAAATGTATTTATTTATACTAAAATATTATGGCCTACTATAATTATTTCTAATAATTAGCACGAACACAGTTAAATTTAATGACGTTTTCAGGGATATAATAATCATAAAAAACCTAAAATAATATATCTATCAAAATAAGTTATTGAATGAAATAATTTAATGACTCAAGACGTAGATAATTAAACTTATTTTCTTAATTAGAATATATACATTTTACTATTTGAATATAATATGGATTATGCAAAAAATATTATTTAGCAAAATAAAAAGTAATCTATGAAGTACGAATGCTTCATGACACAACATTTTGAATAACATAGGACACAATACAGGTTTAGATAATAAACCTCGATTTTCAATAAATGCAAATATATATATCAAATGTATTGAAGAATATTTATGTTTGATACAATATGACTATATGCACAAACCGAATATTTTCATTTATTGATAACTTGCATATTATATTGTTCGTAATTATTCGCACTGACATCGTTTTATAATTCAAAACAATAAACAACTGTACTAAACACATAAAATTGCATTAGTAAAAATAATGCTTAAACGTAACTGCTAACTGCAGTTTTGTGAATAACGACGCTCTGTAATTATTTACAGTTTTAATTTTATGATAGTAATTTTGGCATATTATTATACAACGATAAATTGGATTGGGTGGGTCGTTTTAAAAATGTATATTAATCATAACCCGTTTGGGGTTTATGAATACAGTTTCGGACTCACCCATATTATATTATATTATATTATATTATACGTTACACGAGAAAATAAGCATTTTTTTCGCGTCGCATTATACATAAACCAGCCGGGTTGGAAGCCAAGCAAAAAGGTCGATCAACTGGACCGTAAACGAACACAAAGGTCCGTTTGGATAACTTTACGCGTGTCCAAGTTTTATGTTATTTTGTTTATTTATTTTATTTTTTTTTTACCACCCCGTCAGCTCTTCTGCCAATCGGATATCGAGAAATATATATATATGCATAAAAGCGCCATGTATGCGTAAAAAATAACGTAGATCAAAAAGAATGGATATTTTTTTCTGGTGAAACTATTTTCCAAATTCATCGAACATAATATTATATATTATCCATCAACTAAATTAAAAAAAGGAAAACAAATAGTTTTTCACAAGATTTTTATTCGTCGAATATTGATTTGTATATACAAATCTGTTGTATTTAGATCATTTGACTGCATGAACAGTAAAAATAACTTTACGGTTATGCCGCAGACTTTGAAACTTATTTCGATAAAAGGTCAAGTTTATAGAGTGAGATTAGAGGTTAAATGTTATAGGTGTAGTATTTTAAATAATGATGTATGCTATGATTCCATATTGCTATCTAAAATTATATCTATTAAATACAAATATATTATTTTCAAACCCGTCTGCAGTTTACGGCCGTTATGTATGTTTTGTTGTTTTTTCAAAATAATCTCAGTTTTATTCTAATGATCCAAGTAAATACTTTAAATGATCATCTATTTGATATTCGTAATAATTATTTTATATTAGCTCACGTTCATAAAATTCACCATCTATTTAATAGAAATCGTATAACATACTTTTATTAGTTTATTACATTTAGTATATTATACAGGTAATTATTATTAATATTATCGTATAAAAAAACCCTTTTTTAATATTTATTACTGACGAAGGACGCATGAAAATTATTATACCTATACGTTGACTACGCTTTTATATCCTGGAAATATTCATTTCTTAGCTTTAACATATTCGAACGATTCAACTGGCTGTAGGTATATGCAACTATTTGAACTATTTTATAAACACACACATACACACACACACACACACACACACACACATATATATATGTATATATAATATATATATATATAGAGATGCATACATGCATGTATGTATGTGTGACGTGTGTATATATGTATGTATGTACGTTTATAAAATATATTATATGTGTTATTGCATGGTGGTTTAGATGGCACTGATATTAAAGTCTCGGGTGATTGAACATTTGAAGACGTATAATATTGTATATATATTGATATGTATAATGTATATGTTTTCCTTTTATACACCGATAAGGATGTAAACCCAAACACATGCAAATAATTCGTAAAGTAAGTATATGTGATATCGATACATGAACATTGAACAAATTATTTTGTAAAAGTTATGTAATACGTAGAAAATATTTACATTATCCGGGGGAAGGAAAATATTGTTATAAATTATTTATTTAAAATTGTATTTAAGACATTATTGCAGATGTTGTTATTCTTATAATCGTTATCATGTGATATAATTTTAATATGATAGAAAAATATTTTAGGAATAGAGCGTTATGATTTAGTCACATAATACACATTTAAAAATGATAATACCTAACTCTAAGTAACTGAACAGATAAATGATAATATAATTATATAATCATTAGATTTTTAAAACTTTGTAGTAAACACCATACTAAAATATTTAAAATGTACAAACATAATTTCATGTAAAGATATATAAAGATTTTTTTTTTCATTTTCAATAACGGGTTTATCTCTCGAAATCGTTATACATTATCAAATTAAAGTAAGAAATATACATATCTAACCTTAAAAAGACAAAAAAAGAACAAAATGTGGCTCTTTATACGTGGTTTATACTTAATAAAATATGAGTTTGGCAATAATTGATTTACACGCCTAGGGAAAATATCACTATAATGTACAGGTATAAATATCATAAAATAACTATCCCGATAATAAAAAGTATACCGATGTCACGGAACAATGCAAAATAAAAATAAAAAATTGAAAGCTCGTGCATCGTGCAGATTGGTTAGGTATTTTAAAAACATTTTTTTTTTATCTCGTGACATTTTTGCAATTTTTATTTAATTATTTTACTTCAAAAACTTTAAATCATATATTTAGTTAATTTTATATAATGTATATTAAAGATATAAATCGAATGAATACAAACTGTAATAAATGGTAGTACAATAAGTCGTTATATTTTGACTGCTTCGCCAATCTGATATTTTTTATAGTTAATAATATCCATCATTAATCGTATGTACGTATATTAACCGGAATAAAAAATATTCTCTTTGAGTATTTAAAAAATTATAATCACGCATTAAAAAATTAAAGAAAAAAACAGAAAAGTACATAAATACTAAATTAAATTATAAAAGAATTACTTATTTTTTATGATAAAAAAAACCAATTAAATAACATCGAATACGTTGTTAAACATTTTCAAATGAAAATTAAATCATACGGAAACTCAAATTTATAAATGTATCCAGCGAAATGTGCATTTTTAACAAAAAAAAAAAAATCATTTGTACATTTTTATATACTTAATGTTATTAGACACCACTACCGCCTCCTTTTAATTCACCGATGTAGAGTTAGCGAACGTGCAGTTGTTTTTTCAAAATGCAAATCACCAGTCGGCCGGCGGGTATAGGAATGCTCAAGAAGCAAGCGGTTTATTATTATAATTTTCTTTTTTTTAATCTCGAACGGTGGACGGGCCTAGGTTTGCCGGCATCTGCTTTTCGTTAGATATTCCCCAACGGGGTTTTCGTGCGCATATAAATGACTTATTCAACGATTTGCTTACCGTGGTTGACACAAAAGTCATGGAAACGTGTAAGTATCTATGTATAAAATATTATTATGTAAAGAAGACGTTCAGCGTGTACTACATATGAACTGCGGTTAAGGTAGACTTGCGGGTTCAAAGGCCCCATGATATAGTATAACCCAATGATCTGCTTGGATTAGTGAATCATTGGTGGTGTATACCTAATATATGTAATATCGTGTTTTAGTGTTGTTTACGTAGTATTATGTCGATGGTAAATTTAATATTTAGATGACAAGTAAATTATTTTCTGATAGAGTCTATCAGATAGACTATTAAACCTTACATTCAATGAGAAAGCATACATAATAATGGTTATTTTGGGCACACGCATAGATGTGAAAGTTAGACGAACGCGTAAACAATAAACCTAAATTAATTTTGTAATTATTAAAGTAGGTATAATGATATAATATTAATTATTACGAGTTGGAAATAAAGTGCATATTATAAGGAAAAATAATAATAATATTATTATAGTGTGATTTTCGCCAGAAAATGCTACTGTATGGAAATTTTAAAATTAACTTGTCATGAAAACGTATGCCTGCTTATATATGCTTCAGTATTTGATCCTCAATATACCGCAAACGCAAGTGGAGCTTGCCCTGGGTTTTTTATTTATGTATATATATATATTTCATCACACAGTCAAAAGTGGTTTGTGAAAAATCCATAAAAAGAAAATCTCCCCTCGGTTTAAAAAAATAATAAAATCCACTCAAAATAAAAAGGAGGGAAAACGTAATAGCGGGCTCCCTGCACCAATTAAGCATCGCCACGAGTATCGTCTACATTATCGTGACAGCGCCAGCAATGAAAATGTTACCTATAATAAATAGTAGATTATATTATGTACACACCACTGATCGCGCTTATAAATCCAACCATTGCTTGTGAGGGTGTGGCTGGCTGCAGCTATAGTGGGGTATATACCCTTACACGTCAATCGTAGTAACTATAGTAAGCGTGGCAGTATTATTATATATATATATATATATATAGTTATCAAGATACTAAACACGGGCACCGATACTCTCGAGATAGTAATTAATAGTTCCCCACGTGTATCGCAATGGTTACTTATGTATAATGATATAATGTATAATCACGATTCGTGAAAACCACGCGACACCGTCATCACGATAATAACACTCATGATGACGATGACGACGGGGCTGCTATCGCGTTCAACCGTCATCGCGTTATGCACCCCCGCCTTTGAGCGAAAAGTTCTTTTCTCCAAACAAAACTCTATCGCGCGATCGTATTACTGCGGTTCGAACGGCTGCATTAAACGCGGCAATCGCGTGTAAGTCCCGTTCAGTAATAATGATAATAATATTATACACGCTCCGCTCGTGACCGCGTCCGCGGTGGGTTTGGCTGGTTGACCGGCAATATTATTATTTTCCTCGACGTATAACATTATACAATTACTAATGCGAAAACATTGTCGCGCGACGCCGCCGCGTTTTGCCGGCAGCGCACGCTCAGACATCGATCGAGCCGCCGTATATTAAAATATGATAAAATATAAAAAATAAATAAATCGCGAATGCCGCACAAAATAATGTATAATATATTATAAAATATTATCATTGTGTGCATATCTACCTACATACAATATAACCCATTGGCCATTGGTGGATAGTCTGTGACCGTTATTGTATCATAATAATATATTTTATTATTATACGCTCGATATGATGCGTATAGGTAACGATAAATATGACTATACGGCAAATACGATAATATAGATACTATTATTATTATTATTATTATTATTATAACTGCCACTCGTTACTTGGCAGACAAACGTAATGTATTGTATACCTAAAATAAAATATAATATTATTATAATCAATAGTACGTTGTGATTGCATTGTGAGGACGAGGAACTTAACTGTAGGTATCGTTTAATAGCTTTAAATTTGACTTTGATTTTATAACATTGAAGTTATATTTAATCCAAAATGTAATGAGATAATAATTATATATAATCTATTATCATATATTTGCGACAAAACTGCAAGTTGCAACTTTGTTTTCTTGATTTTATTTCTTATTACATAAGCACGAATTTTTATTAAATTATAACACTAATAAATTCAAGAAAATATTACCAATAATTGTCCTAATTTTCGTAACTGAATTTTTACTAAAAAATTACGAATTATACTTAAAAAGTTATATTTCTCTGTACCACTCTCTATAATATATTATTCACCCTTACTATAATTGATAAAAACTTTGACTCTGATTGTTCATACTCAAAATTGATTTTTTTCATTAATACCTAGTGTTATTTCTATTTAATTTTCTATACGGAACAAATTAATTTATTTAAAATATCCCGGGAAAGTATATTTTCCTAACGTCTGAGAATATTTTAATAAAAATATGTTGAATATTTGTTATTAAATTGATTTCGAGATGAGCAAACTAACTAATAAGAATATTATTTGTAATTAACTATCTTAGCTTTCTTTGTTCAAGTATTTATAATAATATGTATACATATATACATATACTGGTATATATTTAAATTTATTTTTCTCATTCCTCTCGCAATTGTTTAAAACTAATGAGTTCCTTTTGTTATACAAATAAAAAAAACACCAATGATATTTCGTACGCTAAAATGAACGTTTACTTTCCATTTATATAAACCCTTTTAATAATCATTAAACTTTTTCTTCTCGGAAGAGCTCAATATGATAAACACGATGAAATAATATTTAAATTTAAAACGATTTTTATTTTATTTGTTATAATTATAATTATTATTATCATTATGCTCAGAGTGACTGAAAAACTAAAGTCAAACAAAACAGTCGGATACACATTTTCTTACTAGATATAGATGAATTTTTTTTTTGTTCGGAATGATAATAATTTGATCGTCTTTAAATTATTTAAACATAGAAATAATATTAACGATAATAAATTTTAATAATTATAATAATACGTTTCAATAGCTATTTTCAAATCTATTATTAGGTAACATAATATATTCGACAATATGGATGTAATTGTTTTAATACAATTCAAAATTCACTTTAACTTATACCCAACCTCCGGGGATATAATTCAAACTGCACGTACTTTTCCCCAAACATTATGCATATAACATGACCGTATATGTGTATATTATGTTCTTATTAATCTATAATTGGCCATTAAAACGAACACATCCCATAAATTATAGAGGGAAAACAAAAGTGCTTCGTTTTATTCGAAATTCCTTCACTGGTGTACTACACATAAAATATTTGCACAACGATTCCGCAAAAATAAACAATGTAAACAAATAAATAAGTAAAAACGTTTTATAATAATATTATATTTTTATTGCTTTATTGCTTTTATAGCAATTCATAATAATGTCTCGAGGTGTGATAAAAATATTAACGCGATATCGAATCGACTGAATTGATCGTATCGCAGATAAATATTATTACATAGTTATGAAAAAAAATTAATACTGTCTATATAATTGTTATAGGTATATAGCCGTCGATAAAAGTCTTTTGGTATAATGCGACTATACACGCGATAAATGAAGTGCCGTTCGTTAGGAAAATATACATGGCGTACCACACACATTGGCGTTTCGTATTTGTTACACTCGTTGGATTTTTCTTCTTTTATTTAAGGGTGAAGTAAAAAATGCGTTTATTTTCCACCCCACGACTGCAGCGAGCAATGTACATTGACAACCGTTGCTTAATCTAGGCATTACGATTGGACGTGAGCAAATGCGTGTGTATAACTGCTGCAGCAGTAAAACCATTATACTTATGACTACCTATATAATGCACGAGTATATATGTGTGCTGTATAGTTGTAAACTTGTAACCTAACCTTCATATACACTATAACAACTAATACTAATAACATATATACACAGCAAAGACGATTGTTTCAATGGGATTTTATGACTTATATAACGCTCTACTCTATGCCTATCCAATAACCATATACCTAAAAATATTATATTATACGTTTAATATATAATAAATTTATACGTTTAACGCGCGGGTTATTTATTTTATCCTATATGTACAATAATACATCAGTCATATTTTCTCTCGCTAAACGGATAAAAAAAAAATAATAACAACGTTTAAATATTAGATAAATACGACCATTTTAAGCAACGGTTATATAAGATCCGTTAACTGCGAAAAATGTGATAGACAGATTTTATACAAGTATCTCCAATACCTTTATATACTTATTGTAAATAGATTAAGTTAGAACGAATATACTTTTAACACAGTAGATATGCGATGATATAAACCGGGTTAATTCTTATGGGCTGAAAAAAATTAATCAGAGACCGGCTATCATATTATCTCACTTCTCCGCTACATTACCCCATTTTCATCATTGCGTTTTACGGTCCATTCCCGAGTGGGCATTATTAATTATAGGTCTTAATCATTTAATATTATATGAACATTAATATCCGTATACATTTTCAATGTAAATATTTTAAACAAATAAGAGGTTTTTTTGTTTTAAAAAGTTTGTATTTCGCAGTTCAATTTACTAAGAACGATTCTGATTTTATTCTCATTCACTGGTTCAGCCGGTAAACATCTTTTACGAGACAAAAATACGGTACCTTATAAAACCTTTGTATTCTTATTTGTTTATATATATATATTTATAAAATAAAAATAAAAACCTTCGCAGTAAACACTAAACGCTCACAAAAGAATATCGCAGATTATTTCCGAGTGCATTAGCGTGAAATTCACAAGAAAAAAAGTGTTTATAGAATATTATTTACCTATAAATAAATGAAAAAAAAATGTCATTAAATTTTTAAACCTGCAACTCATTTAAATTGTTTCGAATATAAATTGCGAAAAAAACAACGAAAATCCGCCATTTTACTATCGTTATTCTCATTACTGAATAAATATAAACTTTCGACATAACGTCGTTTTTACGGTATAGAGATGATATATTTTAAACATGTTGAGATGATAAAATATTTTAGTGATGTAATAAACAAATCATTGTGTGTGACACGATGTTATTTTGTGTTATGTTTCCTTTCATTCGAATTTAAATTCGTTCTCATTTGTAATATTTTATTTTCCTCTTGAGCTAATACCAATTTTCATCTGCAATAATGTACGAAGATATAAAAGTCTGAAAACGATTGATATTTTATTACTAAAATCGCTATAAACTCAAAAACTAAACTCTAGATTAACATGATTTTTTTTTAGTACCAAAACTTTTGTAATATTATTTCCTTGTGATTTTCGTATGCAAATCTGCATACATAATATAGTACTTATAATATTATATATACAACAATTATAAATTGTACCTACAACAGCAATGTGTAAAACGAAAAAATTTATTATTTTTTCATGGTCGTTACTTATTGTACCATCATACTTAATTTTGTATCTAAAGCAATATAACAAAAAATATACAATAAACATATTTATAGATCGTTAGTGTGTACCACATTAGACATTGCCAAGTATACACGGTCGCACGTATCGTTTTGTATTAGGCCTAGATAGGAATTCGATGTCATTATACGCATTATGCTTCGTGAAGGGATTTTTCTTCTCGTGGTTTATTTTTTTTTCATATACCATAATATCCACGCGTATCTTGACGTGTTTGAGATTTTTTCGTTGATTTATAGTTAGGTAATTCGCGAGTTTTCGGGCGGCTTAATGACTCGCAGAATCGAGCTGCAGCCTCGATGATCGGTAGTGGAATGGGGGGGATACAGTATAATGGGTGTGGGTGTGGGTACGGGTGACCGTGACCACAGAGCGAGCGTCACGACAGCGGGCAGAAAAAAAAATATTAAAAACTAATTATTCAATTGTTCCGTGCGTAATTTTATTTTTTTATTCGAAAGAATTTTTTCCGACCTAACCGATTCATTAAAAAATGAGTTGTTCCTAAAGTTATTAATTGAAAAGCTCGTGGCGGCGGCAACGACGGTTTGGTGGCTAAAAAGGAAGAAAAAAAACTTTCGAGCCTATTATTTGGATTATTTATTACGGTCGTCGTCGTCGCTGCCACCGCCGCCGCCGACGACGATGCGTTCGCTCGCCGCCCTTGGTCGGTCGGTCGGCGCGGCGGAGGGCGCGTGTACACAGAGTGCGTGCGCCACCGTTGCCATGGGCACACGCGGAAGTCGCCGCCGCCACATAGCCGTCGTCGTCGTATAGTCCTCCTCGTCGTCGTCGTCGTCGTCGTCAGCGTCAGCGTACTCGCCGTTAGCGTAAGCGTCAGCGTCGTCGTACACGGCGCATTATTATACACAGCCGCCGCGCGCGTATAACTTCTCTCCCTCTCCCTCTCGCTCACTCACTCTCTCTCACTCACTCTCTCTCTTTCTCTCTCTCTCTCCCTTTATATATAACGTAACATAGTAATCGCCGCCCCCGCACCCGCCGCCGTTGTGCGCGCCGCTCGACTCGCCGACGGTCAGGTGCCGCTACCGCCGCGCCGCCGCTTCGAGTTTTCACCATCCCCCGCGACAGCGTCGCCGTCGCCGACGACGGTGGCACCACCGGGACAGCCCGCTAGGTGGCACCCCATTCGAGCGCGTTTCAAAGCACAGGACGGTACGGCAGCGCTCGCGGTCCCCTCGTCGTCCCGTCGGGTCTGTTGTTGTTATCGTTCGTCGTCGTCGTCGTCGCCGCCGCAGTCGTCCGCGTCGTGTCGCACCAAAACGCCACCGTTTTGACGCGATTTAACCGCCGTACATTTTTTTCTCGCTTCTCGATATAATACCGTCGCAGTACCGCAATATTTTATTACTATTAAATAGTTAACATTTTAATTGATTCGAACGTGCTACGGATTATAACGCGTTTACCTACCGCACCAGCAATAATATTATACATTATAATATTATTATAATTTTGTAGCCGACACTATACAATAATACTGTCGCTATACTGCTGCTGCTGCTGCTGCTGCTGCTGCCGCCTGCTATACACGACTACGGTACACACTGCTACCGCTGCCGCTCCAATAGCGTAGTGCTATAACATTATTATTACCCACGAGTTATCAACATCCACGTAAACACGGAACCCTGTCCGTTCGGTGGGTCCCCCCTTTTCCCCGTAGCCGTCTACGCAGCTCCTCCTCCTCCTCCACCTCCGCCGCAACACCATCACCATCACCATCCGGTTCACCACCATCCTTCTCATCACCAACACCACCAACACCACCAACAACACCAACACCAACACCAACAACAGTCCGTGGTTACTGTTTGCCACCAGACTCCTAAAAACATGGTATGTAATAGATAATTATAATACTACGATATTGGTATAACATCGGATTAATAGTTAGGTAGTCGCGTAAAATCTGTCGTTGTCGAGGAGTGTTTAAGCGCGTGTCTTTACGAATTTTTTGCGTTATTGTTCCACATCAGTGAGTGATGTTTTTTTTAAAAAAATAAAAATTTGTGTTTTTTAAAATTCATTTTACTGTATAGTAAAATATAATAAGTGCGAGCATAATTTTTTTTTTGTTTTTTTTTACCCGTTTTTACCGCGTAAAATCACTTCCCGCACAGATAGCAGCACGAGCCACACCGCGAAAACGACGGCTATATGTTTTTTTATTTTTGTTTTTCCCCTTTTTCGGTCCCCGGACAATTTGATATAATTTATCGCTCCGTTCGCCGATCCCTATCCACCGCTATAACCACCTTCCGCTCCGCCACAACCGTTTCGTTTCCCGGTTGGAGCCCAACATATACAGTCCATAGGGTCGAACCCAGAGCGTTTCGGGATATCCGATTTAAATGCGAAATGTTTTCCACCCCCACCACCCAACACCCACTACACAACACCCACTACACAAGACCCCTTGCCGATCCTCTTCCACCACCCATCTAAACGTAGCGTGCCACCACTTCTGCCTACACCCCCGCCACTAAACAACGCTACTGAATCACCCACCGTCGAGCGATATTGTGGTCGGCGTAATCACGGGACCATAATAATACAAGATTCCTCTATCGCGTATATATGTATTATATTACATGCGTGCCGATTAATTATTATTATTATTATTGTTATTCCATACTCAAACAAAATAATATATCCGCTTAAAATATAATTTAATATAATGCACACTGATCTAATGTTCTAAAGCAAATCTATTGTATTATAATAATACAAATATAATAATATCGGCTATTTAATATTTTCTATTAGTCTTTTGCCTTTTTATATATTTTTACTTAGGTAGACACGCAGTTACACATATTATAGTCAATGGGTGGTACGTATGCTACGTTTGTAAAAATTAAATTTGATTTGAAATTCAAACATTGTATTGTAAACTATGTTATTTTATTATTAGGTATATAATGTACATATTACATACTACATAGTACAAAATAATAATAATATTTAAAAATGTACGGATATAGGCATAGTGAGTGTCGTTATTTTGAAATACTGATGGACGTGCGCTTTAAATGCCGTAGATTTATTTATGACCGTGTCCCTCTCGGGTGGTTCGATAAAATATTTAAACGGAATCGTACTTTCGAGAAATGATTTAAAAACCCTCGAGAGCTAATGAATATTATATTATAATAAAGTTGCCCAAAATATCGTCGCTTTTTTAATTTTTTTTTCGCAACGTTGTTTATAGGTATTATTATATTATTATACCTACTCAGCCGAAAGGATCGGGTTGAATTACATTTTTGAAATATAAACGATCAGTCCCGTTAAAACCCATTTTATATAGATATAAATACATGGCCGATTGGTTCTGGCGTGATTTTCAATTCTGTCAAAACTGTATATATAAAAAATATATATATATTTATGAACCCTTTACGGTGGCAATTATGACACATATTTGTTTATCGTTTTGGAAATAAAATATTAGTCAATAAAATATAATATTTTGTTTTCCTTGTGTATATGCGTAAACGTGCGCGTAGAATTTTGTGTAAAGTTTTAAGTTTTATTGAGAACAATTTTAATATACAATACGTACGTTTTAAATTATATATTTAAAACTCTTTAAATGCCTATTCAATTTTAGAATACCTAAAAATAGATAATAATTTTTCATCCATGAGCGTATACCCATAGCGTATATATAGGTACGAATAACGAATTTTTTATATAAGTATTTATTTTATTTTTCTTGAGATAAAATTTAATTTAAACTCAATATTCACTTTTATATATTATATAACATTGATAATATTAATATATAATAATATTACAATGATTTTATATTATTTTGCTCAACGTAATATATTAATAGGTAATAGGTGTAATATGGCGTGTTAAATACGTCAGTACCCATATAAAAAGTACCTAATGATAATTTACCAATGAATAAAAACGTTAATGAATTGCTTTTTTATAATATACTTTCCACATAAATACGGAATGGATGGTTATTTAGAAATAACTTAATTTATGCAAATTATTAGTAGTGTGTACCTACTATAGTATATCATTGGGCCACTTATAATTTGTCTTGTATAAACAACGTGTATTTTACATTGCGAGTTCAGTTCTCAAGTTTGGATTCAATATGTCTAATATAAAATTCTAGCTGTTTAAGTTTAATGCTAGATTAATATACTTACAGTGTATTTATTATTATATCCTTTGTCGTTTTTCCACTAAGTTTAACAATTCACTCATGTCTAGCCTAACCTCTACTATGGCTTAATTTAATTCCATACAAAATATATTATACCTCTTTTTATATATATTTTTAAATATACCTAAAATATTATATTATAGGTAGGCCATTCGTCTATTTGTTATTAGAGACCACAAATTATTGTACGTTTGCTTAACTATATAATATCATATTTGGGAGAATAATATATTTAACATTTTTGTGCAAGTTCAATATTATAGGTTGTTATATTATAAAAGAAAAAAAAATGTATTGTAATTCATAATTTTACCCATATAAAATTTGTACGTGTAAAATTGTATTTAAAATCATTTAATTATTTTCAGATGGTGACTCGAACGAAAAAAATCTTTGTCGGTGGTTTGTCGGCGCCAACAACGTTAGAAGACGTCAAAAACTACTTTGAACAATTTGGACCGGTAAGTTTGTCAGTTAGCTTATTTGATGGATAGATAAAAAAAAATGACTTTAAAAAAACTTCGCCTAACTTAATCGTTTTAAATAATATATGGATAATATCTAGGTAGTAATATTTGCACTTAGACAGTTAGACCTAAACATTAAACGATAATAGCTAGTAAGAAAAAAATCCCCGTTTGTTCATACTTACACTCAGGTGTAACGATGTCGATGTCAATCATCACGATATTATCCATGGTTTTCGTTATAATTTTAGATAATAATAATTGTAAGCGTCAATAATTCTTGTTCTCAGTAAATTCAATCGTTCGTTATTACTTCATATACAAGGTAAACCGTGTATTACGGTCACGTACAAACTTTTCGGTGAAATTCGTATAACGTTAAAATAAAAAGTGGTTACCGAATTCGCGTAGGGCACACGAAAAACCCGTTTAATATGTCGTACAGAGCGAAAACGAGAAGGACTGTGCGCAGTTATTTGATTCATTAGTGGTGCTGCTTTGCCCAAAAAAGGTCGGAGACTGGAGAGCTTTTTCTCGAAGTTATAATATAATACACGTGTGTGCGTGCACATAATCTAATGCATGCGCAGGCATATACGTAGTACATAAAATTTATATATACATAATATATATATACATAATAATAATATATGGGGATGGGTTAACCTACTCACAACCCGAATGACGACGACGCCGCCAAATCCCAACGATAGCGATAATCATATAATATTATATAAAATTAATATCTGTGATGCATTATGCAAATCCATACGCATTATACCTACGGATAATATTGTATATACTTAGATTTTTGGGTCGCAAAAAAAAAAAATAACACGCGCGGTATACCTGCAGCAATATTACACGGCGTTATTATAATATATCATAATAATATTACAGTACGCCGTTGCGGAGCGTTTTCGCGGAAAAAAACGAAATCCACCGCAAACGATGACGACGACGGCGATGATAATATTATAATATATTATAATACTCCGATGATATTATTATCGTTGGCGGGCGAGAAAATATAACAATAATAATTCCTGGAAACGAAAATATGGACCTGGATACTCCCTAGCGCGCGTGCACAATAGGTATACTATTTTCTATACTACCTATGAGTACAATATTTATTTGTATATAGTATATACCTATCACGTCGCCGTGGACCGCGTTTGCATTATTTTTGAACTTCGCGGAAACTTTAATTAGTTACACTTAATTTAACCTTTAAATCAAACAAATAATACGAAATAAATATTTATAAATTCTAAATAATATACTCACTGAACCGCAAATGTAGAATAATATTGTAATGATTTACGTTTTGGCTATCGACCTTTTTTTAGAAAAAAAAGAAAATTAGAATAAAAAAAAAAAAAAAAAAAACATAACTCTACCCTGTTTTTACGGATCTATAAACTAAATATGCCAACCCTTCATTGAAAATACCTAAGCCCACTTCTACATACGTGCTTACAACTATGCGTATATGTGCTGCGGTACCTATATACACTTACATCACAGTATAAAATACACACTTGCGGAATATATATATCTACGTGTATGTGCGCGGTGTATTCGAGCACCTGGAACGCATTACAGAACAGTTTTCTCGGCCGTGTCCCGCACTAACCGTTTTTTATTGCCGCTCAGGTTTTTGGACATGCCACCGCCGCGCGGCTGAGAGGAAGATAATCCGCGGCGGCGGTATCCCTCGGAGGAATTGCCCGTCGGAGTCGTAAAATAGGTCGGCCGAACTGCTGCGGGAGCGGTGGCCGGGGGATTGAACGACGGTGGTGCCGGTATGGAGGAGAAGTGGCGCAAAGGCACAGGGGGAATATTTATATATATACACACACACACACACACACTATAGGTTAGGTATGTACATAATATTATATACTTTACACTGAGAGCGAAAGAGAGAGAGATGCATAAGCCCAACGAGAAACTGTTATAAATCGATTATTATGTGGCGTCAGCTGAATGAGAGTGGCAAGAAAGATAGCTATATATTATATATATATACACGTGTATATGTACGTGCAGTACAAAAGTGTAGGTATATTATATAGTGGAAGAGGAGCAAAAATCCCGAACGGTAATTTCTATGCACTGGGGAAATTACGGGCGGAGAAAAATTATTTTAAATGACTTTTCCCGCGCGTTTTCTCTAGCCGTTTGTACTATAATATATTATGTACGTATTCTATATGTGTGTGTGTATATATATATATATATATATATATAATATATCGTATACTCTATTGTAATACATTTTTGAAAAAAAAAATCCTCCAATGCAAGCTTTCGTGAGTTCATTTTCCAAAACGACCGTCCTGAAAATTCGAAACGTGTATGGCCAGGAATTTCTTTTGAGACGGGTAACGGTGATCGCAATAATAGGTAATATAATTTACATTTTAATTGATACATGTTTTTTGATAATATCATCGAGGATTTAACGTTCTTTTTTCTGTTCTTAATGACTTACGACAAAATTGATTACACATTTCGAAAATTAAAAATGAACTATTTGCAGACATATCTACATTTGTTGTTTTATTCGATTTTATTTATAAAATGGTAACGATTTCGAAGGGTAAAATGGTTATAAACGGTGATTCCGTTATCCAAGTCATGGCATTATATCCGGTCTCTATATTCGTACCTCCTATGTTCGTTGCGTGATCTAATCTCAATTTACACAGAAATCACCCCTTTCAATTTCGATGTCAAGTTTTGTCAATTTCTCGGAAACCTGCAATTTTATTGCAGTAAATTAGGATGTAATTTAATTTCACTCGCACGAACGACCTAATCAGCCCTGCGCCTTTGCAACACCAATTCTGCAAAACGCCCGTCGTTTTAAATAAAATAAAATCTACAAACGCTAAATAACACGTTGTAGTTACAAATATAAAACCTCGATTAAAAAAAAGACCCATTTTCATTTATTTATTTTGAAGTTTTTACTTAAGAACATAATCTAAAACTCACAAATCTGATGATTCAAATCAGACAAATCATATTTGATATTATATTAATATTGTTCTCGATATGGTCGTTAGATGTTAGTGTACTATTATAGTATATAATATAGGTGTTTACGAAAATGCAGAAATACATATATGTTTTATATTATAGTAGTTAATTATAAATTTATGATATAATAAACAATTATATAATATTGTGTATACATGATTTACGTATAGATAGTAAGTGATCAGCTGTACAGATAATATTTAATATGCACTTCTATGACCTTTTAATTGGACATCTTACAATTATTGTTGATACATTACAATTTACTATATTATAATATATAGGTAATTTTTGCATATTATTAGAATAAGCTTTTATTGTAGATTAAAATAATAATATTATTTTAAAAATCGCTTCGTGAAAATAAGTGACCATATACACTTAAGTTTATATAATTCGAAAATTAAAGTAATGTGTACAATTTACTACTTAGTTATTTTGCTTAGTTCGCACTTTTCTTGTACAACACACAGCCTAAGTACTATTATCATTATAATTTCTTCGAAATGAAAATTCATATAAATATTATATAAAATGACATAATAACATGTGCATGGAGTTTCAAGAGAATAGTTTAATATTAAAATATTGTATGCAATGTAGGTAATACATTTATTAAAAAAAAAAAAAAACGGAAACCTGTGAAAACGGAATATTTTTTTTGGTCCCAATGGAATCCGTCTTAGATGAAATGTATACAAAATTGTTTTATATTATATAGTTTTAATATAATAATTGTAAGTCTGCAGTATAATAATAATATATACACCATATATAATAAATATAGTATATTGTAGGTACATAATAATAAAGATAATAATAACTTTTTTAAGGTTGTACAAATCTATGGTTTAAATGTTATCGGGTCATTTTCTTAGAAGAATGACTTCATTATTTTTTACCATACAATTTTTTCGGAGTGCATTTTCAATAATAATTTTCAGCGTTTAATCCGTGTTTGTAGATTGCGTATCTATATATAATATATATATATATATCTGCATATACTACATATGTCACATAATATTATAATATATATGCACATTGTACACATGAGTCGTTCAAGTGTAGTGACATAATATTACTATAGGTAAACGATATAATAATGTTATGCGCTACAGCAGCAATTTTATCATATTATGTAATAATATAATTTATTAGAGACAATATGACGTGCAGTGCAGCGGTGCAGTTATAGTTATTATTATATAGGTATTCCACTGCTGCAGCAGTCGTACACGTCACATTGTGATGTATGTTGTATATAATATTAAAATATTATGACGGTATGACTGCATTTGCAGCGTTCGCAAACGGGTGCAGAAAGTGGGTGGGTTTTCCGCAATGCCTACACGTTGAGCAGCAGTTAATTGAAAAGTTTTCGCTCGCTGGTCATCTTCGTCGTATACAGTACATATTATACGATATTATACATGTTTAATGTATATTTATGTACATATATAATATATAAGCATTAAGCGTGTGTGTAGGATTGAGCGCGCGTTATTATACCAAGGACTAAATAATTATCTGTCGGTCGGACGGTCCGCGTTTCTCGACCATCATTCGTGAGACCACTGCACAACTGCAGTGTTGGTGGACCGTGAGGGTGTACGACGAAATCGCCGAGGGCTGAAGGGTCCCGACTCCGGGGACTATATGACTATACGGAGCTCACTCGGAACGGTTTATGTAGTTTCATTTGTCACGTCCGGAAATCGGCGAGCGACGGGCCTCGAAAAGTTTCGTACGGTATCTATTTATACGTCTGTTCGTCCAACCCACCCGATCCAGAAAATCATATACTGAACGGCCTGCTGAAGTTCTGCAGTGTTTAATACGATGATTATGTTACATCAAATAATATAATATTTTGCACTGATCATTTCTGTTTCTGCTACGAATATCGTGTATATTCAACCGCTTAAAACGTGGATTTTCCGCCCGAGAAATTTGTGTGCGTACCTACAGCCCAGTTACAAAATACGCGAATATTTCGTATACGATGTTTATACATAGGGCATACAGGGCGTATTATACTTCATATTACAGCGTATTATTATGTAATAATAATAGTAAGTTATTATGCATAATATTATTGTACTTATTGTAATTCACGGGCATATCCTATTAAAACGGTCTGTTTCTCTCTCATGAATTCGATTTTTACATTCCCGCACATCTTTATTTGTCTCCATAATATCGTTATCCGCAGCTCAAGAAAAATAAGCCCACAGCTCTTTAACTTTCAATCGAAATCCGATATTTCGTACAACAGTCAAATCCGCCTTATTTCTCCTTATACTGGAAATAGGTATCATCATGCAAATTTGTTTTCGTTATTAATTCAATATTTTGTTAAAAAAAAAACCTTGTTATCCGATTTAATATTATATTTTAAACGGTTTGCTCGATGTATAAATACTATGGTTAATTAGTGTAGATTAAATAAAAAAATATTCACGTTCCTGATGGACTGAAGCTGCTAGGTATATGTATATAAAATCAAACGGTATTGTTATCGTTCTCGCGTATAAAATCGTATAAAATGTAATTTTCATATAGTAATTATATGTTTATAATTATATATTCATATTATAATATAAGTACTTATACACTTTAGTATTAAAATAGTATAATCAATCTCAGTAAAGTCGCGATAATTATTAATCTCGGTAGTTGTCATCATCACGGGGGAGATTTATTGAGAAAAACTCTTCGCATGTAACCGTGTATTGTGTATTACACGTGGACGATCATGCAGGGTTTGATGTTATTATCTTTTATCTCATTTTCGCGATGATTCAGCTTACTTCTTCAACCACCTTTTTACTGTACAGTGTACACCAGTACACCGACTACCAACATTTAAATATTATGTTATCTTATATTCGTAATCATAAGTCGTTAATAGAATAGAGTCAGAATAGATTTTAATAGATTTTATGATTATTCTGCTAAAATCACTTCTAATATGTCAAGTGTGTATTTATACCAGTATTGAATATAAACCAACAAAATTATACTATACTCGCTCAGAAGGTACCGTACGTTGGACTAAAGCAGGTTCGCCGCGCTGATCGGTGTTGAAAAAACGAAAAGAACGATTTGTTCTGTACGTCCAGTGGTATCTACCCATTTATGATAAGATTGCGATAGAGAACTGATCCGCCGCATGAACAATGAGCCATGAGGTACATGCTTATTCCGCAGCGAGTATTATAAACAAAATATATACAATAGTAACAGTACGATAGATATTAGAAATTGTTGACCGTTGAGAGCCAAGTAAAAGTGTTAACATTTAAATCGTATACAATAATTTGTAGATAAAACCGCTGTAAATTAATATTCTATCACATACGACATACACGAACATTTTACTAATACGAACAATATTTTTATGAATTATAGATTATTGTGAAAAATAAAACTTATTTAAAAATAATAACATATTTTCATTCAACATGATTCGATCGCCACAGCTGCAGGTTCGATTTCTTTCAAAACATATGATTTTATTTTCATGACTCTCAACTGTCATCTAAATTAACCGACATTTTCCGATAAGCAAGTTATTTTTTTTTCGTGATGATAATATTACGAAAACCGAAATTATTGTTTTTGATAAATTAAATTTTTTCACACAGCGATAAAAATCGTTTTAAATACTGCGGTAGCGTAGTATTTTTTGTTATCAAAAAAATATCGTACCAGCTGTTGGACGTCAAACTAAAATAAACCCAAAATATTATCTTGATGATAATCAGAGCCATTTAAATAATAATCAATTCCAGGTTTACCATTTACACAGTTGGATACGATCATTTCGATAATAATAATATATTAGCTTCCGATAATAATAAAGTGGAGGTCTATTTTTAGCTACGATATTATTGTTCCTGCCATCGTGCGTCGTTCTTAAAGTGGGCGGGGACTGTAGTGACGGCGGTGCTCATTATGACCGGCGTGAACGTCACGAATAATTTTATTTACAATTACGTTATCTACAAAATCTTGAAAAAATTCTAGCCAGTGTCCCTGGTGGGGGTCGAACCCACGACCCCTGGATCCGAAGTCCAGTACGCTTTCCACTGCGCCACAGGGACTTATATTGGTATTTATTAATTGATTTTTATATTTAAAATAGATGATATTAAATCAATAACATCGCGTGAAATTAAATTAAAATTCGTAGTTTTTGTCGATTATGAAATCATCCGTTTATTATGGTAATTGTTTTAAGTAAACGTCACAATATGACAACGGAATAATAGACCAAAGTTTGGAGGATATTCCATTATATATAATTAGTAATTATATTAATTATATATATTTGTTTTCATGGATATCCTATTATTAATGTATTATTTTTTAAGACATTTATTTACACTGTAAATAAGAAGTAAAATAAAGGTTTAATTCAATAGTTGTATTGCATTTACTGGAGTATGTAAATCATACAATTTATCCATTAATCACTATAAGACTAAAATGCCAACAAAGCTCTTAAGATCAATACGAAAATTTAATTCTTACGAAATAAATAACATATCATTATGCGAACATAAGGACGTTTATTCTTTTTTAAATTTGAATGGATTAAATACTAACCAAAATCCAAATAAATTTGTGGTACCTACCTAGCATATTAGGAGACATAATATGTTAAGGGGTTACCTGCTTCTATTTATTTTTTTAGTGCATTATTAATTATAGACTATACCTAATCTAATTTAATAAAATGCGAATTGGCTCGTAATGTACTCATAAATTGGTTTTATTATTTAGCAATTAATTATAGTTGAATTAATTGTTACTATTTTGAGATACTAAAATTGATTAGTATAATTGAACTTTATTATAGAATGGATATTCATTTTATATTCAGCAAGGGCCACCTTGACCCAAAGGTATATAATTAATTTTAAATATATATATTTTTTTATTAACAGTGGTACTAGCTAAATATTATTATATTAAGTAAATAAAGAATGAAAATAATACATCTAATGAATGGTGATGGTATAATTAATTTTTTTTTAATGTAAATATAACATGTTTTTTTGATTTTTTTCGTCCATTATTATTTGTTAAACAATGAGCATATCGAAAAATGAAAACACAATTCCTGATACCTACTCTTTCCCGAAAAAAGATTGACCTAATCACACTTCTGTCTATTGGATATCATGTGCATGTTGTGTATGAAAATTTACATCAGGTAACATAGCAACACCCTCCTAAATTTAATATTCAGGTCCTCATCATAGTATATTGCTTGTGGTATGATTTGATTGTAGGATATTTTTTTAAGTACCTACCTCTGTAAAATAGTGCAACCGTGTAAAGGTACATGGATATATAATTATATTATGTTGGTACTTAAAATAAATTATACTTCAGTATTTTGATATATATATATATATATAAAACTATTGTAAATAGTTAATACTGACGTTTTTAAGTTTCGTTAAACCGTAAAAATATAATTAATAGTTGAACCTAATCTATATTATCTATGATAGTGTATATTATATTTAATATTTTAATATAAAGGTTATATTTTTTTCTCCATTTTTATTTAATAATAAAGGAATAAACTATTAAATTACTACTAATGGTCCACTATTATATTAGTATATTAAAATAAAATCGAATATATATATTTTATTACTCCTTACCTAGAGAGCGCCACCATTTTTATATTATTATTACTGTTGGTAGAATAATATATTTGTGACGTGCACATAGATCTTAGTCTATACTATCCGAGTGGTAACGATTTTATTTTCGTAAATTTAAGAATTAATATTAATAATAATACATTGTTATATATTCTATTTAATGATTCAAATAATATGTTTCTAGTATAGTTATGTCCAAATATGAGGAATTTTAATTAAAAGATTAATTATATCAAGTAGTATAATTATACCTATATAAGAAAAATACACCATGTTATAATCATAATAATAAAAAAATAAATTAGATTATTAATACACAATATTATTATTACAATTATTTAGAACTGTTGTAAAAGTTTTCGCATGTTAAATTAATTCATTAAAACTAGATATGTATTTTACATGTTAAGGGAATGTAATTCTATTATGTAAATAACTGCTATTTTAAGTGTTTTGAAAATGTACGTTTTAAATGGAAATTGTTTATGTTTGAATGGTAATTCTAAACTTCCATTAAATTAATGTATAATTTAATTTAATTTGTTGGAGTAAAACGTTAAATGAATCCAATTGATAAAATCGTAAACAATCGTGAGCATTTTGGCATCTTTAAAAATAATTATGAATTTAGTATTTTATAATATCTACCATTCTACAGTTTTCTTCAAAATATTACTGAGTGAATAATGTTTAAAATTATAAAATATAAGTGGGTAGGAACTAGGTTAGGTTATATATTCACTATAGCACGATACAGCTTATAACAAAGTCTAATATAAAATATTCTATAGTTTGATATAAAATAGTTATTCACATTAAAAGTGTTAATATAAATCGTTTGTCGAGATACTATACTGCTGTATAAATGCATATAATAATATATTGTAAGTTTAAATTGTAGATTTTTTTTCTATTTTCCATTAGATGTATATAGAAAAAACTATAATTTGACTGAGCATCTTTGTATTTTCACGTAAAATTTTTGAGAGATTTGTCGTTGTCATTTACCCACTGCTAAATTATGAAATACAATGATTGTATAGTTCTGTAATTTTCCCGTGGATAACTATAACAGTCTATAGTCTATACCGTAGGAAGTAGATCACAATATTACTAAAAACCGGAAATAACACAATATATTATTTTTATTATACATACTATTTATTATTATACTTGTATGTAATCGGTTCATATTATTATGTACACCACTTGCTTTGTTTATAAAATCTGCATGTTATACTAAGATCATCATTGTAATAACTGTATCGTTTTATATTATTATGATCATCATATTACTTTCTAACGCTTCGTTTCCAACCGCCTCGGAGAAAAGTATAATAATTTAATACTCATATTATATAGTATAGGTATGTGGGTATTATAATAAATCAACGTGAATGCCAACTATAAGGGTGGAGACGGCTATTATAGGTTAGTATCATCTATACACGAAAATTTCTCTCATCGCATCATAAACGACTTTCGAGAAGAATGTTTAAGAGATTCACAAAACAGCATCACGAATACCTTTCCATCACGTCGGTGTCTGTGATGTATACAGATCGCTGTAGGTATATAATAATAGTATACGCGCCCTGAGCTTGGGTATTTTCGTTATATAAATGTGTGAAAAATGCTTCCACGCGTTCGAGGTAGACCATAAATCATATAATGTATATACGCTAATATAATATATATATATATATATATATATATACACACACACTCGTTGCTGAGTACTTTGGCGTGCCTACAGATGAGGAGGTGTGAGATTAAGTGACGACTACTATACCTCGAAGAAATCGTGCAAACAACTCAAGAATTTCGAAGATATATATTTATGGTTTCAAAAAAACGGTTTTTATACATATACCTACCGCTAAATTATATAGTTTTTGTTAACTTTTCATCGCTACATAGATATTTCCGATTTCCTCGATCAAAAAACACGACATTATCTGTAAAAGTGGTTATTTGCTCTAAATATTTAATGTTTTATTATTAATGGAGATATTATTGCATTATGTGGTTATACGATTGTAATAACAATTAAATAATTATATAATATCATGTTATTATATATGATACAGAATATTTACATTTTTTCTCTACATAATACACTCTGAACTACTGTTTTCCGCGGTATATAATACGTTCACATTACACCTCGGTCGCTATAGCAGAGTCATCGATTTCTGGGTGGCCCGTACGGCAACTGCTATTTTTCAACGCGCGAAACCAACACTTTTAAAGTTTTTACCGGAACGAGGCGATAACCGGACACTCAGGTGAGTTATGGCGTTTAACCGTTACCACGTGTAAAGTTACAAATAGCCAGAGCACCCTATTGCGCGCATACACACACACACAAGCACATTTGTGTGTTCAACCCTTACACAGCACAGACACCGTACTTTCCTTGGCGCACATAAAACCGGAAACGAGAATATATTTTCCTGTTTAATCCTCGCACACGACGCGTACCCACAAAATATATAATATACTATCTGCTGCTGCTGTCTGTGTATATGTTATGTATACACTGCAGGTGCAAAGGGGTAGTTGTAAACGAATAGCATACTCGGAACCTCAAGCTGCGTAATCTTATATAATAATACATGTATGTATAGTATATACTGAGCGAACCACAGCCATCCCATTACTGAGTATAACGCCTAGGTGGTAAAACGATACAGCACAGCGTATGTAACGTGCGAATTATATAATAATAATATTGGATTGGTAGAATCGAATGTATAATACTGCAGCGCAGACTTACACATTTGTCTACCATTTATTTTTGCTTATATATGCCTACTTATTCAACTGTATAATATACAAATTAATTAAAGGGTAGGACTGTTTAATCTAATTAAAATTTAACTTACTTGAATACATTTTTTAGATTCTTTTTTTAGGCTAAATAATTTAATGTGACGTTTCTGTCGTAATAATCTAAATATTGAGCGCTTGCAAATTATAATCATTGTTGGTAATACTACATTATAGATAGCATTGATATTAATCCATACGTTTAACGTTTAACTACATAAAAATTAAATAAGATATAAATAGTTATTACATTCTTTATGATTATACCAAATTGTGTGCATAGTATGCATATAATATAACCAGCTTATAAATGTACTCATGGTTCTCTATTAAACGACGAATGAAAGCTCGGTAACGTATTGTAAATAATTTTAAAAGATTTACACTCATAGTGATTGGGTTAGGAGATAAAAGTGATACTATTTTCAGTTGGTGAATGGTCTCTTTTTTTTGTGTTTGTATTTGATGTTATGTGAATTAATTTCATTTACGTACGGAAATTACAAGTGAAACTTATTGGAAATGGTTAATTGGCAAAACAGTTACATAAATTATGTGATATATTTTAATTATATTAATTATTGTTGTTTATTGTTATTGCTTTGATGTAATCATTATTTATTTATATATATTATGAATTTTATACCTTAGATCTGAAGCGTTTGTTATGGTATTATTGAAACCAACAACAACATGATATAGTTGAATAGGTTGCAATTTATTGTAATTTATATTATTTCGTCGTAAAAAACTATTATTATACTTATTTAACTTTTAACATTGGACATTTTTACCGTTTTATAGCTATTGATATAATAACCTTACATGTTTTACATATTTTCAAGATATAATATAGGTATAAAATATAAATTAGTTTATAACAAAAAGATAATATTTATAAAGAAACATTTTTAAATTATAAATACCATTGATATTTAACTAAAAAAATTGCATAAAAATGAAAGTAAAATATAAAATATAATTTTTTTCACTCTATGTATAATACTAATAATTTAATCCATATAAGTACTGAAATCATTATTATTATTTTTTAATACAGTTAAGCCCTCCTGTTTTCTGTCATATTTATCTCATTATTTTTTGAAGTATTATACTTAACCATAACCAATTAGTATATAAATATTTGAATCTGTTGAAAATAATTGTTTAAATACCGTGGTAACCATATTCAGGAAAAAAAAGAAAATTATGTAAAATTTAAATAATGGAATTCATGTATTCCATTTATTCTTATTGTCTTAATAAATATTATTTTTGATTATTATTGTTATTATTAACGCCGACGATTAATTTGAATTCACTACAATAGAAAGTAATTATAAAACGCTCTATTAACAAAAATACTGTCGTATAAATCGGTTTTGGGTTGGTTTTCGTGTTAATTTTATTACGCACCAAATATATATATAAGGTACTATTACTAGCGGATGTTTAGTGGTGATGGTGGTGACAATGAGGTAGTAAATGTTGATGCCCCGAGAAGGTCAAAATATTCGTGCCATTCCAATTATTCTTGGTTTCGAATATTCAATGTTAAACCTAATTTCCCAGAGTTCCATAAACTACCATCTCTCGCTCCCCCAACGCCGCGTTCGTGCTAAACTTTCCCTGTTCTTGCACCCATGTTTATTACACATAACATGTATCCACCCTTGTGAACCTTACTACATAATTTCCGTAGTGTATCGTAACCGTGTTGTGCCCGCAAGGACTTTGGCCGTTCCGGCCTGAAACTTCTCATCTAAATAGTAATTCTCGTACTGTTTTCCGGAAGTCATGATCGTTCTGAGGTAAATGACAATTTCGTACCTGCAGCATCGCCGGGATAAAAGTGAAACAATAATAAACATTTTTAGTACGCACACATCAGTAAATATATACTGCTTTTAAAACGTAATAGTGAAATACATAGTTGTCGAAAATATGTAATTATACGCAGTAGTGTCTTACTAATTTTAACCACTGTAAATTTGGTGAATTATAAAAATAATAATAAATACGATCATCGCGATAAGAAATTTTATAATGATAATTATTATATTATTACGATTGACGAAGCATGTTGTAGTGGTTTAATTTTTACTAGGTATCTAAAATCTAATCAGTTGAATTATTGGTAATATCAGCATATATTTATTTCTTATGGCTAGAGTCATTCTATTACCATGAACCACCTGTAGGTTACCTAAAAAATCATGTACATAGATGAAACCAATATTGGTAAATTAGTCAGTAGCCATAAGATTTATGCATTTCCAATGTATCTTCATGCAGTGGATGCAGATACTCGTTTATCATGACAGCCACCGGTACCGGTGCGACGGACAGAAAAACAGGGTTTGTAGCTGCCGCTCCCGCGAGCTTAATTTTTTTTCTGAAAACATTGCATTATTTATTATAATATTAGCATTTTTAAATCTTATGGACATATAAATGCATACAATAATAATAATAACACGTTTTTTATAGAATATCGTACTGCATATAGTGAATTTGCTTGTATGTATTATTATTGTGTATGGGTAAAACGAAATATGACCTCGTGAGATACAGTCAATGGAGACCCTTTTGGAAGACGAATCTCAATTGTTGTTCGTCTGTCAAAGAGAGGATAAAAACTTGGTTTCTTTAAAAGCTTTTTCTAATATTTCGAACCCGGACAGTGGATCGGAAAATACTAAATGTTAGTTTTAGTTTTATAAGTCACCAAATGTCACCAAAGAATCAACTTTAGAATAAGAGCATATAATTTAAGAGAAAAAAAAAGATTTGGAGAAATAAAAATAATTTTTTCTATGTATAATTGAAACAGTAGTATTGTGTTTCTATGTGTATATCATTAAAACTATTATGATAGTTATTTTGAATTTTTTTCATTTCTACTATAAATGAGTTATTCCAATTGTATTATTATCTACGATATTTAACTTAAGATCTAAAGCGTTGATTTGATGAAATGTAATGAAAAATATTATCTTTATTTTACTATAGGAAAATTAACAGAAATGTAAAACATAGTAGTTTTCTATATTTTAGTAACGAATCTGTTTGCTTTTGTTTTACTTTTGACCGATTGAACAGATATTACTGTAATATTAACCTTTTAAATTATCGTTTACCTATAAATAAAAATACATAAAATAAACACGTATAGTTTATTCATGTTAAAATAAAGTAATACATGTATATCCACGGTATGCAACATATTTTACTTAACGACTTCGCGTAATCAACGCGGGACTATACTAATATGTTAAGTTAATGTAAAATTATGCATACGCAAATAGTATTGTA
Organism: Schizaphis graminum; assembly: GCA_020882235.1. NCBI lineage: Eukaryota > Metazoa > Arthropoda > Insecta > Hemiptera > Aphididae > Schizaphis > Schizaphis graminum. Next base: position 96,143,549 of record CM037032.1, read on the forward strand.
ATGGTTGGGGAAACCCAAACACGGTTTTACTTCGGTTGTTTTTTTATTATTATGATTATTATTATTACTATTCTTTGGAGCTGTTGCTTTGGGGATTATTAAGTTCATTTGGACAGCGACAATTCACCAAAATTTATTCAATTGTATTGTTTACGCCAATGTAGAATATAAAACATTCAAGGGAAGTGTGTTTTATGCAAACGAGTAATTTTTTGTTTTGTTTTATATTTACGCCAGGTTTTAACCATTCCTTGCTCACCGAAAGTGAGTTGTTGTTTTAGTTTTCTTTATCCGCATTTGTTTTCATAGGCGAAACACACAAAGCTTTTCCTGTCATATTTATTTAAATTTTCCAACTTTATCCGTTCGTCTACAATATACCGTCATATGGAGTAAATTTATTTTGGTTGTAGTAAAAGGAGATTTTTATTACATGTGAATTTCTAGTACATTTATACGAGTCAAATAGTTCATATAATTTTAATTTCGTATTTAAAATATAGGTTTTTTGTATTTAGTTAAAATTATTCAATATAATAACTAGGTATTACTAATTAGCTTACAACATTGAAAACGTTTTTCCATTAGATCTATTTACATAAAAGACAAATGTGGAATTTAAAAATTGAGTTTAAAATTAACTTTTAAAATATTTTAATTAAAAATAATTTAATTATTGCTACGAACAACTTTCCTTATCGACTGTTTGCATTCATTCAGTGAAATTGTATCTTTAATAGAGAAGTTTTCTTAATCTCGTTTGTTTGAAATTATTTTTTACTTGGTATAACAGTACCTACATTAAGATTAAAAATTATTTATTTATTTAATAAATTAAGCAAGTATATTTTATCCGTCTATTGAAATTTAAATAAAATATATTTGATATTTTTAAACTTAATTATTTAAACTATTGTCTTATTGTTTGCATTGGAATGATTTTGTTTTATAATTAAAATAAAATTAATTCGTTAAAAAGTTATATTTGTTCGAAAATGTTTAATGATTAAGCTAGGTACTCAATACTTAATTTGTCTGTTTGTTGTCTTCTATTTATTATTATGTATTAAAGAGAATTAAACTATTAAGAATGGCGAATCGGAATGGTCAATTAATAACAAAAAACAATATACACGTGTCAGTGTAGGTACAACATATTGTACGTGCATATATAGTATGTAGTATTATAGTATTTACATTATGAATATTCTACTTTACTAAATACTGATTTACATTGCAAGTAAAAACAGCGTTAAACGGTTTGTGTTTTTTCATTCATTCTTATAAAATTTAAGTTAAATATGTTGTATATGCAATTCTTTAAAACTTTCTATATTTTAGAATATAATATTAAAGTGAAGTTGGCTATTTGGCGACAAAAGTTAAAACAAAGTCTGCTATTTTGTTTTATGGCTTATCGTACGCAGATCTTTAGATTGAAATTCGAATAAATATTTATGATTATTTTATTGATATACCAAACAAATAAATTTAAAAAAAAAAGCGTTAAAGTTGTTTCTATCGCAAAGGGATTTAGAATTTATTGTCGATTACCTGTAAAGAACTTTCGTTGTCGTTTCTACTTGGTAATTTTCGTAGAAATACTAGTTCTGTTTGTGATGGGATCGAAATACTGACATTGGCGAGCTTTGCAGTGTTTGATCGTTAAACGTTTACGTTATTATCCTCAGAAATAGTAGTTTACGTCGCACCACGCGGTCGTGCGTAATATTCAGCTGACCGAACTGTCTTGTGGCAAATAAATAGACGGTGGATGGAATGGTGGAGACGGAGACAGTACAGATGGTAGACAGACACAGATGATGATGGGACAGTAGGGAACATGGTAGTCGAAGGGGTTAGTTGAGATAAAAGAATAAACGGCATTCACTCGGTCTGACACTAATGAGGAGGGCAAAACTTTGTCGGCGGTGTCGTAGTCTGTCATGGAATTGTGTTGGAAAATGGCAAAGCGTACGTAAGGGCTGTGTGATGAGATGAAAGTGGGGGAAAGTACAAGGGGTATACCATCATCGTGCGAGATGCGTCGTTGTCGTTGTCAAGTCGGTCGAGTGCATCGTCAGCAAGAAAAGCTGCAGTGGCAAAAGCGGTAGCAGCAGTATACGTATATAGTGACAGTAGTAGTGACACGGCTACCATCATTATATATATATATGTAGTACACCTCTGTCCATAATAATAACATTGCACTTTAGACTCGCGTACCTCTCTTGTTCACCCCCGCATTACTTTATCGTCACGGATCCGACTGCCGCCTTCGCTACCACTCTACCACTCCACTATCTTTGCTCTACGTCTAATCAACTTGATGACACACGTGCACATATATTATATATACATAAATGTACACTCACACGTATATTCTCAAAAGCTTCAGTCCTTCATTTTCTCTCTAGTTTTTTCATCATATTTTTTTTTTCATAACTCTAAACAATATATACCACCACGAGTGCAAGTGGTGTATTTTTCACTTCGAGAACTGCACGAGTGTAATTTGAAAACCGCAATTTTGTCACGAAACGATTATTATGATTTTTAATTTTTAAATTTCAAAGAAGATACATGTTCCTCTTCACTGAGTTAAATTACTGTGTATAACTGCACCAACAGTAATTGAATACATTTTTTTTAATTTTTTTTTTTTTTTTTGCTAACCGATAGTGATTGCATGTACCATCTACCATTTTAATTGACTTGAATATGAAATATAAAATTTAGTCTTATTGATTTTTACGTTAGATAATGTTTGAACGAATATAGACTTGTTTCAAAGTATGGTTTATATTTTAACCACGATTAATTTTAAAAATTAATTATTTATTTGTCAGTATGTAATTCAAAAATAAAATTCGTTTTAAATAGGTACCTAAATGCTTACATGATTTGAAATGAATAAGTAATATAAATTTGCAAGAAAAATAAAAATCGAATAGTAGCATAATATGGAGAATCAAAAGCAAATTATTGTACTTAAATCTAACATATTTTTATATAACTATGGATAGCGAAGAGCCTATCGAATAAGATACTGTGTCCGAATATATTCGGTCGTGTCAGAAGTGTAATTAATTAAACCCAAAAAGCCGGGAGTCGAAAATAAGCATAGATTAGCATAGTAATGACGAGGTTTTAACCCCGTACAGAACCATGTCAGTCACAAAGGGGCTAACTCTGACAATGATCTCGGTCCTAAAAGCAAAAGGATATAACACCTTCTCTTTACTTAAACATTATGACGTGTTGGTGGTTAAATCTTCCGTCCAAAAGATAAGTGATTATGAAAGGAGAATGTGTGCAAATTAATATAACGTAGGTACATACATATATTATATATATATATATATATATATATATATGGCGTAAGTCCTGATCGTTGACTGCCTATCGTTATTTTTTAATACCGAAATATCCTTCCACTTTTACATTATATATAAACATAGAAATGGATGTATGAACGAGACAATTGTTTGCCGGTGTTGAATAAAAGGGGCTTGCTATAAGTAATTGAATCTAACCAAATAATTTTCATTAATAATGTGAAAAAGAAGAAATAGACGCGATTGATCAATTTATTTACACGATTGTTAAATTATTGCGAAAATAATAATAGTTCCTTATAATTGTATAACCTTTTATTCAAGTATATTTATAATGAAAATTAATCAAAGAAATATCAAAATATATCGCAACAGATTAATCATCACAAAACGCGATGCATCGGAGTAAAAATTAAGTTTATAAATAAATAATGTATGATTTAAATAATATGAATATTTCGTTAAAGAGATAAATAAATCACATATAGCCAGTATAGGTAGTGTTATAACTCGGATAGAATACAAACGTGTAAGCATTCGTAAATCAATTTCACGGTGTTCCAGAAAAAATAAGCGTGCTTGAAATGAGAGAGACACAGTATACCAAGTTTTATTAAAAACTGGATTTTAAGTTAAAAATTGCATTTCGGAATAAATTGCTTCGGAACGACATGGGTTGAAAATATATGTATATTACGCTTAGTATGTAGCGGCTGCAGCAATTGTAGAAGCAGCTGGACCATAATGCGTGTCGTGAAATGTGATTTTTTTCTGGAGAGAGGGGAAACGCAAAGAAAAAAACTTTCCGTGTGTAAAAACCGTGAAAGTCCTCGCTGTATAGTTAGGGTGGGTGAATGAGGTCGCGAGGGTGAACGCAATGAGCGCGCGGATTGAAATCAGTTACAGTCGGGCGTAATATATTCCGTCGGCGTCTGAAGAGTTTTACAGAGAAATGTGATGGACAGAAATGTAATTAATGATACCCAAACGACGACGATGACGACGTCGACGATGGTTGGTGGTGGTAATAATCGTTACTAATAGGAACTAGAAGGGGTATGTGTGGTAGTCGAGTACGGAGAAGGGTTATTTAGTCGGGTAGGCAGCGTTTGTCAGTTGCAGTGGTGGGACAAAACACAAAACCGTGTCCGGTTCAAATACCGCTCTTGTGCGAAAGCCCGTGACGGTAATATTCGGCACGCGGGTTCACGAAAAAAAAAAAATTAACGAAACATGAAAATTCGTTCCGTTGGTGATGTGTAAGTTTACGTAGTAGTCAGTCGTTGACTGGTAGGATTTTTTTAATTCTGAGAGTTAAAGCGGAATCCATGCTGGTGCAAAAAAAAAAATTAAGCAATACAAAACATATAATTATATATAAACAATTCAGGGGTCGAATAATAACAATAAGGCTTCTTTGCTGTTATAGACACGCATATAGACAAAGTGTCGTTATTTCTAAATAACATTCAGGTCAACCGAACATCATAATATTGTAGAGGTGTGTGCAGTTCAATAAACTGTAGAAACGACTATCTCTACAGTTGTATTAAATATTGTGAAGTATTTCAGGGATATTTATGAAAATAATTATTTTATATTCAATACTTAGTTAAATAAATAAAAAAAAATATATAATTCATACTTTTCCTCCATCGTATTGTATTTTATATAATTCGTTTAATAATCACTCTAGAGTCTGGTGACTAATACATATTAAGTTATAATAAACATACGTTATTATTAAATAATAATTTTATACTATTTATACTGCTAAAATTAAAACATAATATATACATAGTTAATAGCACAAAACTTAGTATACTACCGAAAAATTTTTATAGAATTGGAAATGATTTGACCAGGAGAAATTATTTACACAAGATGGCAGTAATTCTCAATGATGACATGCAATTATTTATGAAAAAGGGTGAAAAAAACGTCGATTTCGTTTCATGGTATTTTCTGTTGTGAAAACGCGTTTGATTATTACTGATTTCTACTGCTTTTGTTTTGCTTTTACCATTTTTTCAGAGAAGGGTATCGCTTTGGGAAAACTGAAGGTATATTATAGTTTGGTGATAACTTGTTGGCAGAAATGAAATACAATAGAAATAGCAAATATAAGCCAGTTAAAAATAACTACGTAGGTATGCTCCCTTGGTAGAAAATGGACACGCAATAGTTGCTGTTGTCCTTAAACAAACCAAATCGTATCAAAAGTCTGGCTTAGTATAAAATTTGTTTCTTGACTACTTTTAGTAGTCATATGTATTATTATTATTTATTTTATTTCTTCTAATAACCCGATATATTTGTATTATAAACTTATCGCCATGTAGTTTTTTCCATTGTGTAACTTTCAAAAACTAATAACTTAAAAGTATTCCTTTGACAAAATGACCCGTAAAATTGTTCCGAAGGCCTTGTTAATTTTTTTGAAATACATGGAATCACGTGCATGAACATTAATTATTAATAACAATAATGTATTATAGTAAAAGAAAAGTGTTAGGCTTAATTAATTGAATTATATTTTGAAATTATTTGACAAATTTGTGAAGTTTTATTATTACCATTATTTTAACTTTTTCTACATCTTAAATGATAGTTAGTTTATTTATAGAATATAACATACTGGGTTACCTCCATTATACATTTAAGTAAATAAGTAAATAATCTTACCAAAACTCAAACTTAACGATGCATTTTTTATTTGTATTATTTGTTTTGATAAAAAAATATATGAGAATCAAATATGAAATAAGAAGTTAGAACTGGTCGAAAAATAAAAAAAGTGTATTAATATGTTGTCAGTAGGTACATTATATAATAATTTTTTGTTTTAGTCGAAACGTTAAAAGTATTGTCAACAAAAATATTATAGCCATAACTCAAAAAAATAATTTATCTTTACATAAAACCATATTATATTAAAAATGTCTTTATTTAAATGTTTATTTTTATGCAGTTTGTTTTAATGTCCATTTGAATACTCGTTGTAAAATGGGCATGTAACATATTGCTTTTGTTCGGAGATCCTCCTGTGCAGTATGTATAATTAGGTTACATGTATGCAAATGACAAAATTCATTTGTATTTTCGTTATGACTCAAATTTACTTGAGCAGGTCGTTAAGTCCACTAGCGCAGTCCAAAAGAAACGACTTTTTGATCTGGCGAGAGAGGGAAAGCGCTGAATTTCAAATTTTGAACGGTTTTACATCAGACAAAAACTGTTTATATGTATGTATGTGTTTATTCTAAACGTGTCCAAAGGGTCGGACGATAAACGATGTGAGGGTAGTAGAGCGCACGTTTATTTAATTGGCGATATAACTTTGTGTGACCCAAACAACCCTCACCTCCATAACGTCCTCTCTAAAAAAGTTAATAGTAAATATTGATAGCTCTTTCCCAAATTTCTATGGTGATTATAATCTGTAAGGGTATCCCTAAACATATTATATACGTATACGTCGGAAATTAATGGCGTCGACACAAGTACTTAGTCCCCAAGTGCCAATGCGGTTTTCTTATTGCATGTGGCAGGGGAGGGGTCAAAACTTTGTATACACCAACTTTTGTTCCTACTATCACCATCCTTTAGTCTACCCACAATTTCACACCATTTTAAAATTTGGCTTGGTACCAGCAGCAGATAGTTAGGAATTGAAATTCTGGGTAAGAAAAAAAACATTTTATTCATTGTTGATAAAGTTTTCACACTCATAAAGGTTTTTCATACACCGTTTTTCGTTTCTTTTTCTTACTCTTTGAACGAGTCTTGTAGTTTGACCTATAGGGAACATTAAGTAGTTTGAGTAAGAACAGAGGTGGTAAAATACTGATACCACCGAGCACAATAAAATCGGCTCAATGGCACGGAAACTGAATGATAACGTTTTTGGGGCACGGCGAGTAACTGGCGTCAGGAACTTTGGAGACCGGATTTCCTTTGTTTTCCGGTAGAAAAATAATGTTGAAAAAAAACAAGAGAGGAAAAAATATAATCATTGTTTAGTGAATATAAGAGGGACGAAAAATGTGTTCACAGCACGGAAGAGATAATTTCTAGTTTCATAAAATTTCGTGAAGACTATCCCGGTGTCCTTGGAGAATCTCTAAAATATTCAATTATATTATATAACTTACTATAAGCTGTGTGTTTTCAATTGAAAGTAATAACTACCCACACTTAATAAATTTACACGCTATTCTCGAGGGGGCAGGAAATATTTGCTACCGTAGGTTACTAAGGGTAGGATACAGAATTTATCATATAATGCTCTGAGTTGAATGTAGATTTACTGAAATTGGGTGAAATGAGAAAATCTTGACGCTCTTAGATATGTTAAATGAAGAAAGTATAATTTATGTCTCTATATCAAATTTCATTTGAGTACTGTAAGATGTATTTTCATATTACAGGGATTATAGATAGGTGCCTAGTAAATTGGATATTGGACGTATAATATAAATATTCAGGCGTGTATTTTGTAAACAATGATAATCACATAGTAAAATTCTGAATGTATTTATATTTAAAAATCGAAGACAGAACGTCAATACAAAACTATGGTTATTGATTAATTAAATACATACAAATACTTTTATTGAACATTTTTTTTCCTTTTAGGTTTTTCATCGTTTTACCTTTCTTATTTTGTTTTGATTTTCAGTTATATAGTAAATCAATGCATTTTTAAATTAATAAACTAATAAACACATCTTTCATAATTAATAAACTGAAACATTAATTAATTTATTGTTTTTGAATATTTACAATAAATAAAATAAATACTTTTGAAATAATATACAGTTTTTTTTGTTCTTAAAAAGATTTAATATTATGTTGTATTTATTACTTCCACATATTAATTTTAAACTAACTGATATTTATTAACTCTTATGAAAAATATTTCTTTGGTAATGTACAATAATATAGTATATAATACACGACAATACTTTAATGGAAGAATTTGTTTTTCAATAATTATATTATTTTAACGCTTGAAGTATGTATTATGGTCTACGAACATCATTTTCAGCTTAAGTGTTATTTGATTAAATATGAGATTTATGGTAAAGATCGAAATTATTTTAAGTTTAACATATTATCATATCTAAATAGCAATATCATATAATACTATTAACTGCGATTGAAATCTTCTTAGGTAAATTATGTTTTTGCGTTTATGGTTTCTTATACTTATATCTTTGTTGCTATATATAATCTTATACTATAAGTTATTAGGCACATAATCATGTTAAAAGTACAAACATAACAATTAACAATATTACATACAAAACTACATAGTTTTTTATAGTTGTCGATATTGTGTAATGATGTATATTTAATCTGCTCTTTTTTGTTGATGTTTTTAATGTATTTGCGTTGTTTTTGTTTCTCTATACATATCCTTAATATTATTTGATGATGAAAATTAAATTTAAAAATGCTGTTATATCTGTTGAGATAAAGTGTGGTTGTTATTATACATATTAAACACCAACAATTATAATAAAAATGAATAGGTTATTCAATTTTTTATAACCATTAATATATTAGCTTTATTTTTGCTGTTATATTATAAGAGTTAAATTTTAGTATACTATTTCAATATGCGTTTTATTTCATATAAAATAGTTTAAATACAATATCCACAAACATTTTTAGATATTTGTAATATTCAATTGCACATATAAACAGTAAATAAATAAATTTAATTTAAATATTTTAAATTGTATATATTTCAAGCATTATGTTATTATTAATTGTAAACTTTTATTGTAAGTTGCTTTAGTTTTAAAAAAATGTAAGTGTTTGATACAATACATGATACTCTTTTTCTTCTTAGCTTATATTTATTTATATTAACATTCCTCGTGCACTGTACATGTTATTAATTTCTTAAAATATCTTTATAGCAGATTTTAAGTAATCATTTACAACAATTGAATAACACGACCCAGTAGAGTTATGAAGTGACTTTTGTATGTGTTATTTCTTAAATTATTTAGATTTTAACTGGCTGTGAAACGCAAAGTTATACGCTCATTCTCTATACGTATTATTTTTAAAGTTCCTAAATCGCACTGGAAGTTACGATTTACATCCTCTTAAGAAAATTAAACCAATAAATTTTAAAAGTTAAACAACTTTTCTCTAGTACCTATCGTCTGCAAGCGTATTAGTGTGAATTATGAAAATAAAAAAATGAATACCCCTCGGCATTAAACGAGGACAGTACTTTAAATGAAAATAATTTCTTTGTAATAAATAATGTGTTATCAAAAGCACCTCTAGCAATTGGATTTTATAAATAATAATCGCATAGTATAGTACTGGATATTTTTCTTTGGAAATAAAAAAAAATAAATCGATAAATATTAAGCTAAAGTCTAAACGCCCAGTAATATTTTCTGATATTGAAAGAAATAAAAAAATAATTATATATTACAATATATTGATCTGAATCAAATGTACTGTATATTATATTGAATAAAAATTGGTTGTCATACAAATAATGTGTCAGTAGTTTAATTTAATCATCATCGGTTGGCCAACGAAGCTAAACTCATGTACCAATGGTGGGACGGGGCCGAAAAATCGAACGATTGAATGAATATAGTCACACATTCAAAGTTTACCAAAACAAACATTTATTATAAAGTTTTATATTTTTTTTCTCCCCTTCAACCAAAAAGTCGGGTCAGCAGAGACTTTTGGCGCCATCATCCACCACAGCTTCTATGCCGCACACTCGAATTCACTCGGAAGGCTAGAGAGCTGTATATGCATTTTTCCTCTTGTATTTATATTATTTTTTTTCCTTCTTTTGATTTCAGTGATGACATTATATATATTTTTTCCCTACTATCTCTTCGCCTCTCCTGAGCAGGAGGCTTTTCGGAAGTTTTTGACTCGTTTCACTTAACCTTTTAGTGGAGGCCAAAAGTTCTTATATAATACAATATATTATATAGATGTTTATGGTATCTCACGCTATTTGGCATTTAATTCTAGCCTTCCCCTTAAACTTTTAAGCGTTATTTTTTGGCGTCACGCATTCTTGAAAATAGATACTGTTTGACAACCCTGCCAGTTGGAACTGCTACAGCGCTTCTCTCTGTATAAAAGTGTTGTGAAAGCTGTTGCGGATGGTTGGTAAATCACCGAGTGAAATAAAACTTAACGTTATATAATATAATATTATTATCATGTGTATGATTTTATGTCATCGAACTTTGTAAAATGTTGTATTTTATTCTTCCATTCCTCCTCGCCCAGTTCGTTAATAAACTTGGTGGCGTCGCGGTCGTGATTTATTAGTTGAGGCACTTTTGTAACCTTATTTGTCTACCGCTTATTTAGGATCTCATCCATTAACCAATTACTGTGAACGGCTCTCTAGTGAGCGATGTATTATCTTCATAATATCGAGTTTACTCTCTAGTCATGAACGAATCGGTTTCGAGTCACGTATAAATACATTTTTTTGCATTAATATACCTATAATACGAAATACAATTTAAAACCGTGTTATCATTTTGTATTTGTTGAAATAGTAAGTTAAAAATTCAAACGGAAAAAGTATTAATATTATGTTCAAGAATTTTACTGACGAAATGCAATTGTTTATATTTTATAATATTGAAAATTGATATACTTATTATTATTTTTAACATAAGTTCAATCGAAGGCATTTTTTATAATAGGTAAAATACTAATCTTACAATGTAAATAGTGGCTTTATATTTGCGGAATATTTCCTGTGTCTTGTAGATAAATATTAGATAAAATATAAATATATTCCGTAATCGATTTGTTTATTTCCATTTATTTCGTGTATAATACATCTATGTAAGTAACTAATACTTTAGTGTAAAACTTTATCAGGTATTCACAGAACACAGAAGCTTAAAAAAAAAAATTCAATCGATCAGATAATTATGTATAGCGAAATGGAACATCTGTACGAAATATTATAGCATAATATTATGTATAAATATTAATGCATTAATAACCATATAAAAATATAGAGCTGAGAAATACGGCCATAAAAAATACCCGGTTCTTTATTGTATTACGCAGTTTACGCGACTGTAAATTATTATCGTATTATATTATTTAACAGCCAGTTGCGTGCTTGTAATCGCTCCGAAACGCTAAGAATATGTAATGAACCTATCGAATTTTGTAAATGCTAAAACTCCCATCATTCCAATACCCATGTTTTGTATAAGATTACACCAAAATATTTATTATATTGTTTTTCCATGTTTATCTTATCTGTGTTTGTGTTTCAGATTGAAGACGCGATGTTAATGTTCGACAAACAAACAAATCGACACAGAGGTAAGTTTGTAACATTTCCTCGCCCTTATTATTACATCGTATGTGGGCAGGTATAGGGACAAGAGAAATTGCTACCCGTTAAGCGTTCATAAATATATATATATATATATATATATATTTTGTTTTTTGAGAAAGAAATCCAAGAAATGATATTTTTTTTTATCACCGCAAAGGTTTTGAGAAAAAAAATAAAATAAATGGGAGGGAAAAACGTCTACCGACAAATTTGTTGTGCGTTTGATTTATCGTCAGATTTACACAACCACGTCCGATTATTGGCCAACAAGAGCAGAAATACGGGGAGAAAGAAAAAAAATAATATTTGCTACTGTGGGATAAGAATAAGTGGTTGAATCATCGCGTGTGATAGTGCAGGCGTAGTGTAAGAATGAAAAAACGAATATACACCTACGCACACACACACACACACACACATACTTCACGTACATTTACGCGTGTGACATTCTCCGTTTTGAAAGCTGGGGTTGAATAATGAGCATACTAGGGGAGCCGCGTCGTAAGGATGCCTATTAAGGGATGTTATACGAAGCGTTTCTTAGGGCGGCGCCAGCACCTATAAGAATTATGACGGGGCTACCCGTCTTCGTGCTCGATGCTCATCGCTTTATATGAAAGATCTAGTAGGGGAAAAAAGATAGAAGTAGAAGAAAATCCGTGTGTATGACGTTAGATTTTTCACCCTTGTGAGGTGGGCGTCTACTGCTTTGTTGTGAACCCCTGCACGCGCCGCATGGTTATGCTCACTCAGCATATCGGGTATGAGCGGACGTGTGGGTTCACACGATCGCCAGTCTGTATTACGTAGAGCTACGAGATTGTCCTTAAATTGATTATTATACGTGTACAATAAAAAACCAATAGTTAGAACGAACAGTTGAGTGTAAATTATTTAAGGGGTAACCTAACCAACGTAGTAACAAACGTCTCAGTTCGAAAGTACTAGTTGGCTAAACCCAGACAAACGGCAAACCACGAACTCTGTAAGCACGGATTCAACCGGGCTTACAACAAAATTGGTGTCAGGTGTGGGGTTTGTCACTCGTCAAGGAGCCAATTAACTAGAACAATTTTGGACTACACGATAGCCAAGCGGTCAACTCCTCCGAGCGACCAATCAATTCAAGCAGCCAAGCAGTCGATTGACCAAGCAGCCAAGCAGTCACGTGATTTGGTCTACTCAACAAGGGAGACGACAGTATGCAGACTCGGTGCCCATCGCCCAAGATGAAGACAACGTTACTGTGAGTCGTTGTAACTAAAATAACACGCAAACGTAGTGGTAATAACTTAAAGAACAAACATTTTTAATAATTTAAATATTATAATATTAATATCAATTTAATTCGCATAACACCACACGTTCTTTATTTTTGCAAAAAAAATTGTTATATATATACGTCTGTTTTATTCACGAGTAAATTAATTCGTGGAGTAACACAAGGCATATACATAGATATTCTTAACATTTGTTTTTTTTTAAATATATCTATACAAAATTGTGGATGTAAGCATTATAACCGGTGTCGTGATATAAGTGTAAAAAAAAATATATATATACGTATATGCTCATACGTGGGAGCGTGCGAATTTAGACATATACATTATAAAATATATATGCACACCGAGTAGAGAATAGTGGGCTGGTCATTCCATACGGCAATAATACCTAACGGCTTAAATAATAAGGAGGGGTGAATGTCGACGGAGGAATCCGACGACGAATACCTCCCGGGCGCTGCTTATGACAGCGACGACAGTAGAGTAGGGGCGGATTCTATACCTAGGCCTTTCGTTACGAGCCGCCGTCCCCGCACTAGAGCACTCGTCAGCAATAATCCCGACATTCCATCAGCGGTGCAAAGCGTAGGAACCATCACCGTCCCCCCCCCTTCAGCTGCCACTAACGACACCTTCGACGACGTCGTAGCAGCGGCCGCCGCCGCGGTTTCCGGCACTACTACGGTAAACAATAACACGCGCGATAACACTACTGACCTACATACCAACACACACGCCGTCGAGTTTACAGTAACACACACACACGCGCGCAACGACGCGCACACGACCGATAATAATACTAACGCAATAAATACGGTAAATACGTCTAACATGGCTTTAGCACTGGGGGAGGCTCTTCGTTTAATCCCGTGCTTCGATGGCACAGTACCATCGGATATTTTCCCTTTTATTAGCGCTTGCGAAATCGCCATAACAAGTGTCTCCGACGGATGCAGACCGACTTTGCTAAAAGCCATAAGAACCAAACTACGCGGGAACGCTTATGCGATCACGCAGTACCGGGACGTTGAGCAATGGGAGTCACTGAAAACCTTACTAGAGGAAGAATTCTGCGTTCAACGGACCGCCACTCATGTTCAACTCGAATTAAATGCAACGCGTCAGCGAGAGGGAGATACGGTCAGCAGTTACTCAACCCGTATACAGACATTGTTCCACGAACTCTGCAACGCAAGTGTCGTAGGGAAAACGACCGCCGAAGCTAGAATTATCCGAGAACACATTAAGGGACAAACGTTAGCCATATTCATCGAAGGACTAAGGCAACCCATGAAAACGATAATCAAAGCAGGTAAACCAGCGTCATTGGAATTGGCAATAAAAGAGAGTTTGGAAGAAGAACGAGTGTATAAATCCGACAAGGAGTCACAACGCTTTTTCAACAACTCTAAACCAGGAGGAAAGACCCGATACTGTAGCCGATGTAAAACCAACACGCACCAGACAGAAAACTGTCGTTTCATTAAAGGCACACAAACGGGAAAAACCAACAATTCGACTCATACGCAAGCGAAGTCTGATACGGGATCCCCCACGGGAGGGGGAGAAAGAAAAAAAAAACCCTATTGCAACTTCTGCAAGATTCCGGGCCACGACATAATAGAATGTCGCAAAAAGAAAAGGCAAGAAGGGCAAAGTACCTCAACGGGCACGTCGGGAAACGACGGGCGCTCGTCTGTGAAGGGCGAACAGACGGTGCGCAACCTCAAGCTCACGGCAGTGCAAAAGGAATCTACGTCATCTCAATCGGACTCGTAGACAACCACGCCAAAATGGACATTCCCCAATGCCACCAAGGGTCAGCAAACTTACTATTAGACACGGGGGCTGACCTAAACTTAATAAAACTGGACACCTTGTCTGACAATGTAAAGGTGAATACTGACCGGACCTATAGCCTCCAAGGTATTCATAAAACACCGGTCACCACGATGGGATCCGTACTGCTGGACATCCACATCGGAAATTCTACACAGCCTACCGAATTCCAAGTAATACCAATGACTTTCCCGATACCGCATGACGGGATCATGGGACGACCACTTCTGGAACAACTAAAGGCTGTAATCGACTGCAATCAGGGAACATTGACATGGGATATTTCCACCACCAACGAGATAACTGTACCACCGCGCAGCCAGGTAGTAATACCAGTCTGTACCACGAACGTCGTCGGAGACAACCGAGACGTTCTGATTCATTCTCAACAGCTCGCAGAGGACCTATTTTGTGGAAATGTGTTGAATACTGTACAAAACGGACAGGTACTGATATGCATAGCTAACTCGAGAGAGGTGCCAATACAGATGATACCACCTCACTTGGACAAGCTATCACACCAGCTGCTCGACGAAGCACAAGCTAAGACTATATTTAGCATACAAAGGGCAGATAACCGACAGAACAGAATCAATTTGTTACAAAAAACATTACGATTAGACCACGCCAACAAGGAAGAAAGGAAGTCTGTAGAAACCATCTGTAACGAATACGCGGACATTTTTCATCTCGAAGGTGACACCATCTCGTGCACGGATGCCGTGCAACATGAGATTAAAATACCACAGGGCGCACAGCCGATTCACCAAAGGCCCTACCGTCTTCCCTACTCGCAGCAGTCAGAAATAAATAAACAAGTAAATGAACTCTTACACGACGGGGTAATCACCACGAGTGACAGTCCTTGGAACGCACCACTCTTGATCGTGCCAAAAAAGGTCAACGCTTCGGGAGAACAAAAATACCGAGTGGTCGTGGACTATAGAAAGCTCAACAGCATCACCGTCGGAGACGCGTTCCCAATGCCCAACATCAACGAAATATTAGATCAACTAGGTAGAGCAAAGTATTTCAGCTGCCTATACATGGCTAGTGGTTATCACCAGGTACCACTACACCCTAAGGACCAAGAGAAGACTGCCTTTAGTACCAACCAAGGACATTTTCAGTTTCAAAGAATGTCTTTTGGACTAAAAGGGGCACCTTCGACGTTCCAACGTCTGGTCAACAGAGTACTAATGGGTATAAATGGTTTCCGGGCCTTCGTATATCTGGACGACGTGATAGTGATAGCGTCATCGATCCAAGAACACGAAGAGCGGCTCAGGGAGGTATTTGACCGTCTGAGGCAATATAATCTCAAGTTGCAGCCGAGCAAGTGCGAATTTATGCGACGGGAAGTAAATTACCTAGGGCACATTATATCTGAGGAGGGCATAAAACCAGACCCTAAAAAAACATCGTGTTTGACTAACTTTCCAGTGCCACGCAACCCGAAGGAGGTAAAATCCTTTCTAGGACTTGCGGGTTACTATCGAAAGTTTGTCAAAGATTTCAGTCAAATATCCAAACCACTCACCACGCTTCTCAAGAAAGAAGCGAGGTTCGAGTGGACGGACTTGTGCCAACACGCCTTCGAGACACTTAAGGGAGCTCTCACCACGGAACCAATACTACAACACCCGGATTTCTCTCAGCCATTTCTGATTACCACAGATGCGTCAAATTCGGCTATCGGGGCCGTCTTGTCCCAAGGACGGGTGGGATCGGATTTGCCAATATCGTATATATCAAGAACACTTAACAAAGCGGAGGTAAACTATAACACTACAGAAAAAGAATTGCTGGCCATAGTGTGGGCCGTAAAACAATTCAGACATTACGTGTTCGGGCACAAGTTCTATATCATCACTGACCACCGACCGTTAACCTGGTTATTTTCAGTGGCCGACCCAGGCGCGAGACTCATACGCTGGAGACTCAAGCTAGAGGAACACGACTATGAAATAATCTATAAACCGGGAGTTCTCAACACCAACGCTGATGCCTTGAGTAGGATAACAGAGATGCAAGCAAACCTTATTCTCGCAATCAACCTTCTTTCGATAGAGGTAGAAAATTTGGTAGACGTTGTTAACTACGCAACGCTCGGACATATCCACAGTAGTATAATGAGTCCGAAAACCATCACACAACAAATGAGTGATATTAAAAGCAAATTACCACCAAATTCCGAATTTCCGTTAGAAATAACTACCAATAGTATATCAGATTTTTTCAAATTAGCTACGGTTACAGTTGTAAGTGTGGATGACACATTAATTTTTTCTATAGAAATACCCATCACAAATGGAATGAGATTTATGATCTACGAAGTCATACCACTACCTATGCAGTTAACCCAGGATCAAATGATTGTAATCGAAGCTGAATCAGCATACTTAGCAGTGGACAAAACGCAAAAGAATTTTATTTCATTCGGGGAACATCAGCTGACAAAATGTATAGTTCTGGAAAACGCCTTCGTTTGTCCAAACGAACACCCCATCGATGTCAATGACCAATTGCAAAATTGTGAGCAAAATCTTTTCAATAGTCCACCCAGTATACCCAACAATTGCAACAAAAAAATTCTCCTTTCGAAACCCACAGTCTGGCACAGACTAGCAGGCGAAAATACATGGCTGTTCGTAGTTCAAAACGAAACCATTACAATACCATGCGAAAACGATATACAACCTATAAGAGTAAGATTAAACAACATAGGGAAAATAAGTATCAACCCCAAATGTAAAATATACACAAAAAATACCATACTGACCCCCACGCGAAAATTTAAATCAAAAATCTTCATTGATTTTTTTTCTAATATTCCTACAAATGTAATTCCAATTAATTTTGATAATACCGGGGGCGTTGATAGACGACATATTTCAACTAATAAGGGCATTCAGTATAGTTTCAAGAATTTAGCTAGGGACGCGGGAGATTTAAAATCATTACAGGAACAGATAACCGCCGAGCTAAATAGTATTAATAATCAACAAAGGCACACTTACACCACGACAGCGGTGACTATAATTGCAATAATAACAATTCTAATTATATTAGTTATATTATATTTATTGTATAGAAAATTAAGTACATTAAAAAATAAATGGAAACCCGGGGGCACCGGAAGCCCTAACATCCTATCTTCAACAGCAAGCACCAATACAGAGGCAGAGCCTATAGCTTGCACAAAAACAGGCGCAAGGGCGAAAAGCCTATTGCCCGAAATAATTTAAAAAATAGGAAGCCGTAGGACAACAGGGCTTTCGTTTAGCCCCGGGGGTGTTGTGAACCCCTGCACGCGCCGCATGGTTATGCTCACTCAGCATATCGGGTATGAGCGGACGTGTGGGTTCACACGATCGCCAGTCTGTATTACGTAGAGCTACGAGATTGTCCTTAAATTGATTATTATACGTGTACAATAAAAAACCAATAGTTAGAACGAACAGTTGAGTGTAAATTATTTAAGGGGTAACCTAACCAACGTAGTAACAAACGTCTCAGTTCGAAAGTACTAGTTGGCTAAACCCAGACAAACGGCAAACCACGAACTCTGTAAGCACGGATTCAACCGGGCTTACAACACTTGACGGAGGCTTGGAACGCTGCACAACAAATAGCACAAAAATTTATAAAAATGTCCACCGCCTATTTTTCATAAACTGATGACGTGCAGCTATATCGACGAACTCGAAAGCAAAAATGAATTTAGTTCATTTAATAACTATAATATTTTTGCAATTCTATGTACCGATAATACACCATTTAATGACAGTGTTATTTTTTTGTGACATGAAATAAGATATATTTCTTCCGTTATAGATTTGTTATGAATAACTATTATATTTAAAAAAAAACCTAACTTTTTTTTTTAAATCTATAAGGTTAGAAATTGGTAAAATTGTTGTCGAGTAACCGGAATCGTATTTACTTTGGGATAATCTATAACGAATGTGTACTTTAAAGTTTTTTTTATTCCTGATTTGAAAAACTAGAAAATATATGATATCCAGTGTTTCAATATACTAACTTAGTCAACTCTTGATATGTAAAATATGTCAATTTAAACTTTGATGTTATTTTCTTAAAAGTATTCGTTCATTTTCCCTTACCATTTGATTTAAAGTTTTGACTTATTGAAAATCACCCTTCTCCTAAAAACTTTAAGCTCAGCCAACAATAAGTTGTTTAAAATGAATTCAATTTACTCAATATCGGCTAAAATCTTACAATTTGATCTGATTTTTTAAACACAATTTCCCTTTGTGAAAATTATGAGAACTTATTTTACTGTTTTTTATTTGTTTGTGTATCAATTTTTAAATTCCTTAAAGTTATTTTTCCGTGAAAGAATGGAATATTATGAGTATTTGTTTTATTTTATTTTTATTTTTGTTCGTGATTCACTATAAATTATGTTGATTATATATTTTGGCGTTGGCTCTTGGGATGAAAACGTAGTAGCCCGGGTGTATAGGCGATAAATTACTGATTGAAATAAAAGGAACTCGATCGGAGTTAATGGCCTTTTTAAGGAAAAAGCAATATCCTCGAGGCCGTATAATATTCTTAGGGTGCGTTGGTTATTATCTTATTTCAGCGTCTCAGTCGATCCTGAGCCAATTTAATTCTCAACACTTGTGTATCTATATTTTTTCCAGTCAATATGTTTTATTTTCTTCTTATTTTTTATTTTTATATTTATATATAATATTATGAAAAAATAAAAGTGAATATTAAAACGTAAAAAAAATATTTACGTCTTACGTGTATTATACGTATATTATTAATATATGAATTTAAACGGTTTGGATTTTTTTTTAAGTTATGTATATCCATTATCCAAGTTGTGGAAAGCACGTTGATAAGTATATAAGTGATTGTACCTATACTGCGTGTGTGAATAGATTTCGTTGGCAATGGCAGTATGCTTCGCATTTAATTGGAATAAGTACTTTTCCATTTCCACTATTCGTTTTCGTCTGTGGATCGTAAATACGAAAACGAAGATTTGTGTAAGTGAAAATGCAGGAAGGATTTTAAAAAAAGAGAGAGAAATATTGAGTAAGTGAATGAGCAAGATACAGTGGATGGAAGGGGAAATACTTAAGAAACTCACCGAGATTTGGCTAGATTTAAGGTTTAATTTCGGCCCTGTTTTCAGGATTAAACCATCTCGGTGCTTCACTCCGGAAAATTAGCTCGTCCCCTCCTTAATCTTGTACCGTCGTATTAGTTCGTATACACACTAACCCCGATAGGAGGCTTTTAATTATTCTGGCACAAAACGACGTTTTTATGTCTAACAACACGGTTGTGACATGTTTTCTTTATGTTTTTTTCCCTTTATCGTAAATAATAAATTCTGGTTATTATTATTATTATTATTATTAAAACATTTGAGTTTTAAATGGAAACCTATTATAATAATATCTGTATAAGACGTTTATATTACTATAATGGTTTGGTCGCCTCTCTTTTTAGATAATAATAACATTAATATAATAACTGACTGAATTGCGTTTGGTGCAAAATTAAATTAATATAAAAAATTGCGACGTGGGATAACCAAAAAAGTTTTGAGCGAAATAATATAATAGTCACACGAAAAATAACAATAAACATAATGCACGCGGCGAATATAATAAGTAATAATAATAAAATAATATAAATGCATTTTTATTTTTTAATATAAAAGACACGGATATGTATATAATAATTTAATGTATATCGTGGCTAGAGGGACAATCCGCGCGATGGCAAAACGTCGGCGAGGGCGATACAGTACAGCTCGGGCCGGTCATTAGTCTTCCGCTGTCAACGGGGCCGGGGTCTACGCTTCACTTCCACCGCTGCCGCCTTTGCTACTGTGCCGCTCTCCTTCACTTTTTCCGAACCATAAACTGTACTGTGGTAGAGTGAGAAGCAGTCAAAGCGAGTGAGAGAGAGAAGATGCGCTGCACACCCCTAAAGCATTGGTCGCTTTTGGTAAAAACCATAGGAATCGATACGGTGTGTGTATGTGTATACACGTTAGCTAAATACAGAATGTGTAACCCTACAGCAGTGTTGGAGAGTTGTGCTGAATTTTTTTTTACGGGAAACATCTCCTCGTTGTCTGCCGCTTATACTAAAAAAGCGCATTGGTGGAACAACGGGTACAATGAAAAAATAGGTTGTTATCTTCGTTTTGTTTCCCGAAGGGCATTAAGAATATTAATAATCAAATTTTAAATACCATTACTTGTCAGTAATTATTTGTCATTTTCAAATTGTTTGTAATTTCTACAGTATTACTTGATTTACGGTAAAAAAATTACTATCAAAATTATTATCTGCATGGGTAATACAATATTAAATACGACGTGCTTATCGTTTTAGGTATAAACGATTTAAAACAAACATACGTTACACGATATAATGCCCAATTTATTATGTAAGATAATAATATTTATATAACATTATAGTATTATACATAATATTTCTATTGGATAAATACAATGGTTGCTATTAGAAAAAACCATATCGAAATTTGTGTTATGTAATATGTGTGACCATATTGTGCGTGGTGTTATTGCGATTTTCTATTGCTTCGTTTTTTTTTGTTTTGTATTTGGTTACTCGCTATTATATGGTTCTATGCAATAATATCAATAGTTTTATGTAGTGTGATAGTGTAATCCTACAGCGATAGAGAATGTTGACTGTTTTCCATCCCGGAGTTGCAGTATATGGGAACGGGATAAATAATATTTTATATTATATTTTGGCTACTATATTATAATATTATATACTGACTGACGGCTGATGTGTTGTCCATTGATATTTTAGTCCAGTTGATTGTCCCCTTTTTTCGTTACTATAGTGATTCATTCCTATGAAAAATGAAAATTCACAATTAAATTCAGTTTTTATATTTGATTATTTCACTCGTTAACAAGTGTTTATACTAAACTCTACATTTATAGTACAATTGTAGTTGCACTTAAATTTAGTTACATTTATTTTATTTAATAATACAGTACATTAAAATATAAAAATGAATAATAATATTTTTTTTTTAATAATATTTGTATTATAGACTTAATTTGTACAAACTATAGCATGTACCTATATGAATTAAATTTAATAGTAATTAGTCCTAGTTCGTTAATACAATTTAGTATTTCGAATAAATTGTCTGTTTGTTGTATGGATTTGAATTTGTTCTGAATATATTATATTATTTCCAAATGCATAGTTTTCATATTTTTATTTATTTTATTATTTAATGATACAATATCAAATTAAATTAATTTATATTTGACTATAACATACGTATATTGCCTAAGGAAACACAATTTCAGATCGTTGAGTATGAATCACATTATTAAAAATATTATTTTTTTATCAAATCTTTATAAATAAATTATAATCTTACTTATCTAATTTGTCAATAAGTATCGTCGAACGAACAATTATGGTTAGGTACCTACTTTTAGTTGACTTGTAGTAGTGACAATATCAATTTGCTGCATATACTATTATTAGTACCTACGTATTTGCAACTTAAACGTGTGAGAGGGGTGGATTTAAAGTAGATTAAAATGAAGTGGCTCTTTCAACATAAATTTGTTCAACAAGACCCCGAGCTCGTTCAGTACGTATTTTATATTACACAGCGAGCGCACCATAAAACCCTTCCCAACCCCGCAGATCAATTATCTATCAGAGATTTATGTTTTTTTCTTCTCCTTATTTCCTCCATTCTTATCCTTTTTATATCTGAGTGAAATATCCGTAATTCATCCTGTTAAAGGTACGATGGGTGGGTTATACAAGCAGTGGAGGGGAGTATTGATACGGTGAGGTGGTAGCGGTGATTGCGAGCAGTAGGGAGACGAAAAAATAAGATAAATGCACATCGGACTATCCGAGCAGACGAAAGGGCAACGATTGAAAACGATTGTCTTATACACAAAGCGTCGTTTCAACTGCAAAAGGGAAGCCCTCGACGATAATTTGACAGGCTACGTCTGGGCCAGGCATACAAAACGCGAAAGATTTTCGTATTCCGCTCCCATTAATCAATCCTCGATCCTCGATGTATACCCGACAGATATTTCGACGTGCGACCAGTGTTGTTTCCGTGATTAATATCTCTATCGGTTGCCCCTCTTCTACTGGCACACTTACCCCTGCATCTATACATAAACCGCTGCTGTTCTTACCGACTTTCTTACCCAGCGCACACGTTAAGTGTTTCACAGTTTTTTCTGCTATCCGTGAATAAAAAAAATGCTCATGCACCGCAATAGAGTTATATATAATTTATTTATTTATTATTATTGTTTTATTTTTTTAAATAAATCGTACACTACAACAAATCAGCTTTGTTGCAGACAAACGAAAAACATAAAATAAAAATTATATTTTACCTATTTTACTGAATATATTCCAAAAATAGTGAAAATCTGTTGTTGGTACGGAGTTTCAAAGTTTTAGTATAAATTATATTATTACATGAATAGTATTATTTTGTGTCGTATGAAATAAAAGAATATAGTTAGGATTAATTTTACACTTGAAAAGGTTTTTTTGATATAGTTCGTTAGATTTTCTCAGAAAGTATACGTCTTTCGAATGTCTTCGTGTAATATTTTATACATTATATATAAATTTATAAAGACGTGTTTAATATAATTTAATCATGCGATTTTGTTAGTAAGAACAAACATTTTAATAGATTCGTTACTCTAATGTTAATTATCCACACTTAACGAAGTCTGCCTTCCCTCGTTAGTGACTGACTTGAAAACGCAATAATTACGATAGAATAGAGAAATTTTATAATTTCAATGTATAATTTATGTATATTATTTTTAATAAAATGATTTATTATTACTAATAAAAATTTGCAATTAATAATCAAATTAAGAGACATTTTGTTTAAATCTGGATAATTATTTAAATAAATTAAGGTATTCACACGTTTTTAATGAAAAACATTTCTATACCTAATATTGTTATTGTTCTTTGAACGTTAACATTTCAAATACAGAGTATGAATACAAGACTTCAATATAATTTATCATTTGAATAGTAAATCATAAATAATCAATGAGTTTTACGGTTTCAAAAGGTATAAAACCTTATGAATTGTTAATAAGCTTTTTTATTTTTACTGTTTAAAAATAAAATAATAATAAAACAGGATATAGTTGTCATGGAAGTTATCTTTTTTCACAAATAAATTGATTATTTAAATTCCTTCAAAGGTATTCTTTTATTTTCGTAACAGATTAAAGTATGGGAAAAGATCGCTAACCATTTTTATCTGTCTCGAATAACTTTTTAATACATTTTATACTTTTTCTAACCATATCGCGATGTATATTAAAATTGTTAAATTTAGTATCATAAAAAGGAGACTAAAAAATGTTATTGAAAATCATATTATAATAAAACATCATTTTTTATATTTTATGTATTAAACAGTACTATAGTAACATTATAGCCTCACAGTTCTTGAGTATTAAATATCTATACATTTTAAATGTTTTATTATTATTTATTTTTTTTTTTTGTAGAAAAATTTGACCAATTTTTGAACTTTTAAAATATTTGTTTTGAACATACATAACAGTTCATGTAATTAATAAAATAAAACTATTTGATTTGTTTTCAAAGTAATTAAAGAAAACAAGGTATTGCATTTTCCAAGTTCAAAAGTCATGTTGATTATGAATCGTGTGACGCTTTTTCGACAATTTATTTGTTTTACGAAAGAGCCATTATTATTGTCATTTTCTATAGTATTATAGGTAGCTCTATATTGGTATATAGGTAGTTTACAAAAACCAGAACTATAATAATAGTTATTATAACTACATATACGCAATTTTTACGACGGGTGCGATTATTATATGTTTTGAGCGTGGTGGGGTCTTATTGGAGATGGTGTGGAATTAATTGTTTTTCTCGATACAACTATATTGGTGTGTAGGACTTCACATTGTTGACTTCTCTGTTGTATGCGTATGTATTAAGTATATATACATATATATATATATATATATATATACTATCCACGTTTTGTTGGTGAAGCAATAAGTCGTGAGATATGTTTTATAATATATATATACGTGTTCCACAAGGTCGTTAATGAAATCTAATGAAACGTAATATCGAAATGGAGCAATTAGAAGGAAATGTAAGTGTATGGAGGAAGTAGTTGTGGGGTTGGAAAAGAATTTGGCTGGTTTGTAGGCGACTATATCTACCTATAATATAATACCCGCGGGCGGCAAGCACATAAATATCGCCTACATTCTACCAAGGCGTACGTCACACACAAGGGGTATACCTGCTGTTTCTTATTAATATTTCTCGTCTACCACCGGTTTACCGACCCCATCGCTCACTATCCTCAGTCCCACCTTCATTCAATCGTTTAGCGCGTAGGAGAGGAAAAGTCTTTGCTTCTACTAATAACCTCAAAATCGTGGGGAAAACAATAAGAAGAAAGTCAAACAACGAAATTGTTGCTGGGTAATTTCACGTGAATGAACAAAATGACAAGAGTTTTTAGCGTATTATATTCCTTTGCGCTTTTGCTCAATGTCAACGCAGCGAAACCACTGTAGATGCCTCCGGTTGGTTGTGTCCTATGGGTGCTTTAGGTAGAAAACCACACATCATGACCATTATTATTATTATCAAAAACCGTACGAGACGTATATTATCTATTATATTATTATGCTGTGCAACCCACGTTAACTCCCGTTGAGCTTTTTCATATATTTACTATTTTTATTATTATAATTATTAATTATTATTATGTTATGCTTTAGAACAATTTCGTTTTGGTACCGTTCTCGCCGAAAAAATACAGCAAACGAATATCGAACACGATAACATATTTTTATCATCTTTTCCGATTGATCGTGGCGAATTATTAAATGTTTGAAGAAACTGAGTTTCAACAAATTTTGGAAAAGGACGCCAAATTTCTATTTTATTTTTTCAATCATGAACTATGATAAATGATAATGATAGGATTGCGTATATTTTGAGGGTTCACCGTTCATTCGATGAAATTTATCTTTCTGATTTTTATAATTCATTTTCATTTTTACTCAATACTATCAATGTGTGTATAATGTATTGTAGAATTTATAAAAGAAAATGGTGGTGGTGATGATGTTTAGCAATATCTTTCATGGTTATCTTTCGTTAGGATCTCAATATGTCGCCAACACTTGAAAATAAATCTACGATTCGTCAATGTGATCAACTTAGTAATATATTTTTAAAAAAATCATTATGTATGTTATGGTATTATCATTGTACTATACTACGTGATCTGTGTTTAAAATCCTAGTTTGGCCAAACGTTTAATATTATGATAATATGTTGTAATTTTTGATAAATTAATTTACCAATAATGAGGGCACTTCGTATTTGATAATAATACATACGAGTATCACTATAATTTAATGCCTGCGTATTATTACGAATGGACATGTCATATTATAATATTATGTATAGTTCCCGAAATAAGCGCATTAACCATTAATATTATGTTGGTTATATTAATAAAGTCTTTAGTGGAATATTTCGATTGCTCGTAAACATAAAACTTATGAAGCGTACCTATATTTCAATGAAATTTCGCACAGAAATCGACCAATATTAATTAATATGAATATATAATTTTGAAACTACATTTTTTTCGTTTCTTGAAAAATCAGTCATATAATAATATTATACGTTTTACATTATAAATCATGTTGTAAATAATCCTTATCTCCAATAATCACGTGACGGTCGGAAAAAAGTTCGGGCAAACGGCCAGTTTGATAGAATGCGTTAAGTCCCGTAAAAGGAGATAGTAATAATACAACGAAAGAGAGAAAAATAAAATCACCGCCAAGAAATTGTTTTAATTAGGTTAGAGCGGTGGTGGCAAATAAATAGCAGCTATCTACACACACCTCTACCTCTACCCACAGAAACCTCCAGCTGCGATAATTTCATTTTCGGCTCTTTAATTTATATACTTTTTGGCCATTATTACTTAATTTCTTTTTTTCTTTTTTTTACTTCACCCCGCTACACCAGAAATAAAGTTTACCATTCCGGTGGTAGGTACTTAGTCTTATTCGTATATATATATTTTAATTCATTCTACTTATTTATTCCAGACAAGACTCAGTGAAGTTTGTTTTTATTTGTTTTTTTTCCGAGCCTCTAAGTCCAACGGTGTGGACGAATTTAATTAATGTATACGCCGTATTCGCATTGTTTGAACAAAGCGCGCGCATATAATATTATTATACACTATTATTATAATATATCCAAGCAAAGAGTTGGTGGAAATATTTAGCTAATTACGTCGCGCGTGCATGTATATAGAGAATGTGCCGCCGTCGCCGTTATTCAAATACTCACGCACGCCGCTGTACGATTCGTCGTCGCTGCTGTATAGTATAGGTAGAGTCGTCAGCCTTTTCAGTCGTCTGTTTTTTAGAGATAACCGTCTGACTGCGTGTGTGCGTTAGTAACAATTAAACACAATGGAAACCCATCACCAGCTGTGGTGGTAAAATGAATATGTGTGCGAGTGCTTTACTGTGTGTGGATGTCTGCGTGTCGAAATCCGTTGGCGGCGATGATAGAGCGTACGTACCATAATATAATACATAGACGCACGGTATATTCACACACACATACACACATATACACAAGACTAAAACTACTCTGTTTTGGAACACGCGTTCTCCATTATCACAGTTGCTTCTTGTTTTCACAGTTATAACGAAAAGTGTATTCGTATATGCATACACACACGCACATTAGTCCATTAGAGGTTGTTGACACAACGCGGGATCGTTACAACATGGCACATACACACACACGCGCATAGATTTCCTCACCACAGCTTGCGCATCTAAATCCGTTTATACAATTTGTTTTTCTACTTTCCACGCGTCGCGTCATCGTATGCACGGTCGTTTTCCTATTTTTTTCGTACCCCTCCCTATAACCCCTTATCACACACTGTTGCCTGTCCGAATTTAGTTTTTTTTTTGGTGTATTCAACAATATCATCGTTTTTTGGCGTGCTACAGAAACGCTTACAAAGTAACCAAATGTAAGCGAAAAAAATATTACGAAATTGCCGTTTTTCAATATTACGCGTAATACTTTTGTCTCGGACATAAGGACAAGGGAGCAACAAAGTATAACGGGTCAGAAATATAAGTAAACAAATGTGCAGGAGTGGCGAAACGAAATAATAATAATAATAATAATAGTAATAGTTATAGTAATAATAATAAAAGAAACAAACCTAAAGCCATTATTTAGAATCGTCCGGGCGCGAGCTCTTGTGTATTCTGGTTATTTTTTACGCGCTCGTGTGTTTTGTGTGTGTGCGTGCATTTTCAGCGCAACGGCTTAGCAGCTGCTCGCCCCCTACCCCTTTACGGTCCACCCCCTCGTCGTTCGCCTGAACGCCGAAAACCATCGTCCCTTATAACTACAGCCGTGCACACCGCTTTTCTGGTCAAATGGATTTGTGGCCGTTAGGGAAAACGGTATATACCATCGCCTGTGGTACCTCTACTCACGTGTGTGCCGCGTAGGTATTATATGTATATACATATTATATATATATATCAGCTGGGGACCGTAGATAAATCACGACCTCGTTGCACGTGTACAATATGCGAGCACACGCGAGGCCAAGTTGTAATATTATTACTATAATTATTATTTTTATATTCGCGCACGAGACTAACTAATCTATAGCTTAAATTGTATTTTATTATATGCCGGTTATAATTACTTTTTTATTCGTGGGTTTCGTGTAATAATATGCAGATACTAATATAGTAATAGAATAATAATTATCTCGGTCGTTATTACATTCATACAATCTGATTGGGTTAGGTGGTTTGAAACGTCTTCCGGTGTTCCCGTATTTCACATACCTATCTATCTTTATTTTACCACGATAATGTTGTTTAATACGTTTTTTAAATCATACTGTCATCGTGATGATCGCTCATTCCTAGTAAATACTAATCACTGCACGTTCATACACAGGATAGTTTTGACTGTGTATGGCCGTCAGGATAGTTTTGACCGTGTATGGCCGTCAGGATAGTCTTGACTGTGTATGGCCGTGACGTCCGATGGAAGGTAACAGTGGCGAGAATCATATATTACCTACTCGTTTACGAACGATTTTCACCTAAATATTAAACATACGACTCACTCATATTTACCCACTCTTAAACTCGTGCTTTAAATACCTATACATAATGTATAATACGATTTTGGTAATAATTATTTTGGCAGTTCTATCTTCCCGTACCCAATACTACATGAGTATTAAACTATACATTTTGCAGACTAGCAATAACACGTATCACGGACTAAATACACACGCGCAGAAGCTGCAGTGGCCGTGTTTTCAGAGAGTAGCCCTCGTCTTCCGTGCAATATAATGTATACACAGTGTAGTCGAAAGTAACAGCCGAGCGATAGGTACACGGAAAAACCATTTGCCCAATGGGAGAAATTGACAGATGTTTATACGCGTAATCCATTTCACTGTATTGTTGTGTACTTATACACATCGCGTGCACCACCACTGTCCCTACCCTGACATTTCCCGAGTTCGATTTACATCCACCGCCATTGACGGTTTGACGTCATCGTCGAGACTATGCGTATGTATTTATACATAGATTTATAGAACTGCAGTATACGATTGAATCTTTTTAGCCCTTATCAAAATAACGATCTTCACGCCCGGAATGTTATTTTAATAGTGCAGAGCCTAACCGCATGTGTATATAATATTATACTATTATGCATAATAATCAAATATTATAATATATATTGTATACATCGAGCTCGAGTCGAAACGCACGAAGCGTATCTGCATTTCGCTACACGGTCATCGTAGATTTAAAACACGACGTATACCACCGTCAAATGGGACGATACTCTCGCTCGGAAATATGTTTTAAAGAAAAATAAATAATAATAAGTATAACGAATATAACGTATCATGACGTTTATATTTTCTAGGGTGAGAGTGTGTGAGAATAAAGTGTGTGCAAATGCGCATCTATATAACAACATCAAGTTATATACACGATATACATATTACATAAAATTATAAGAAATGTAGTGCTGTTGAACTAACAGGCATACTCATCCCGTTTTGGCGTGTGGGGAGGCTTCACAGTGTACAGAGGGAAAGAAGATGTGATTGTGGCGTGGGGATCGCTATGGGATGTATGGGACGCAGTCGGGTTTTCCCGTGCGAATGGAGACAAAGATCACAAAGACAACGGGCCAAAACGATTTACGGTCCGCGGGAGAGGACGGAGATAGAGTGAGATATTCTGCAGTCGCCCCACCGCCGCTCTTGCCGGCGGATTACATTTGGCAACGGGACAAGATGCGTGAGGGGCTCGGCCCGTTGTGCCATCAAATTCGTGGAAAATTGCCAACCGCGTAATATGAACGACGAAATTACCGGAAAATCCCATTTCCGCGTTTGTTGTATATAAAAACGTGAGGTAAAGGTTTTTCTCTCATTTTTTTTTTTATTCGCTCATGCGCCCCGCCACGCTTCTTTAAAATATTAGGTAATAATAAATAGTAATGCCATTACATTATTGTTATTATTATTAAACACGTTACGACGCACGACACCGCTGTACTGTATAATATTGAAATATTTTCTGTTAAGTAGACCTCTATCTATTCAGTCCAAACTAGACCGATCGGTAGACTCTAACTTCAGCATTATTACCTCCGCTACAGTCAATGTATACAAGACGTAATATATTATAATATTACGCATTAAACGGCGATTACCGCGGTCGGTTTCTCGTCTACATCCCGCAGAGGACGGTTAGTCGAGATAAACGTGCGACCAAATATTTGCGCTACAAGACGTCGTTGGGTGCAATAACAAGGCGCACGCAATGCTATTATACGAACGATAAGACAATATACAATATACCTATGTATAATATATTTACACGGGTAAGACCGTCCAAACGACCAGTTGGTTCGATTAAATGGAACGCCGTGGTATACTGGCGAAGTATAACTAGTATAAGTAAGTACACGGTCGAGGTAGTTATTGTTATTAACGCATAATAATTATTGCAATAATATATCATCAAACCGCGCTGTATCGTTTAAATCTTGTTCGCTCGCCGCTCGCCATTTATAATGTTTATTACTTCCGACACACTGCAATAATATATACACGGATATCATGATCGCCACCAAGTCATACCTACAGCCGCATATGTACTTACTTCGTGTACACGCGTTGGTTACGGTGGATACCTCAGATACCTCCGTTCGCGGGGTATACGATTTTGAATTATTTATAAAACCTGCAGGATGTTTAAACTTCCCGTTTTACGGCGACTGTGCACGTAAATAATATAAAAGTATCGTTGCCATTATAAAATATTTCTGTTTATAATAACGTGTAATGACCTTATAATTTAAAAACGAGCTCAACCGAAGCGTACAGACATACGAAAGTTAAATGTCCACCCCATTCATAAAATATAACATATTAATATGTGTTAATATTAATTACTAATTAATCGTCACTGTGATTGATATTTTCCATATCGGCACCTAAACAACAAACATGGTTGTGCCAACGAAAGCTATTTTATTCAATCGTTTTGGTCGTTTTGTATGAAAATTATTATTTCTTTGTGCATTGTACCGTTCAAATACCACCAGCTTTTGTGCCACTGATAAATAGAGAAACAAAATCAAACTATCTGAAGAGTTGAGAAATAGTGTGGTTATAAATAATACAATATAAAATATACGGTATGTGAAAGAGAAGAAAGGAATGAGACAACCGTGTGTATAGTTTAGACTTGTCGGAGCGGAGGGCGAGAAAACGCAAACAGATATATTGTTGAACTGTAGTTTTTAAGGGTATATAAATAATGTGTGTGTTGAAAACGTCAATAAGCTCGGGAGCGGCCGTTTCTTTTCCGATGAGAACTCAGTTAGCAGAAGCGGCGTTGGTGGTTACATGGTGAAGTGGGGGGGGTCAATATTATTTCGTGTGCATGCTTAAACTCAATTTTGCCCAAGTCGTAATATGGGCGTTGCCCCGCTGCCGAAACCATTACTTATTTTAATCCCGGTTGAAAAATTGGTAATCGTTTTTCACCCGCGGTGCGTAGGTACCTCTATATATATGTATATATGGATTTCGCCGGATACAGCCGTCAGATATTACTTTCACCGATTGTATATTTAATAACGTTCTTCTTTCGATATTTAATAATTATTAGTCGTCGTATGCGCACGTGGAGCCATAAAATAAAAACAGACCGTTAACAAAAAATAACATGATTTCTTACTGTTTCAGTCTAGAACTCTTGCGTCACTGTATTAACGAAACCATAAGCCTTAGGCTCGGCGCACCACTGCGGCACAGCTTCTCAGAATCTTCATAGTTGTTTAGCAAAACTTTCAGAACGATTTTCTCGGAAGGGAACAAGCCCTTGGGTTGGACGTAAAGTTTTTATTGTGACCTCGCTGTTTAAAATATACGGATTTGTGTTCTCTTGTTTTCCGTTGGCATACCGATCGTTTTTATTTATTTATTTTTTTTTGACAACGGTTTTCTCATTGAACCCTAACGGACGTCATGTTTACGTACGTTGTGTACACTGCCAAAAATGATGAATACGTAGCGCAGATTTGCTTACGGATACAATATTTTTTGTCTGGAAAGCGTAACGAAAAAAAATGACGTCAAAAGTGTTTCATTGTATTTCGGTATTTCATTAAATGTTATCTATCGTCCGCACCGGACACACTTTTAGTTGTCAAAACTCTTCGAGGATGTTGTATATATTCTGTAGAAAAAAATACCGTTCGTGGGTGCAAAATACAAAATGCACCCTTCTTAACAAAAATATATCTATATTTTTATATATGTATATATATATATGTATACAGATATTTGTATAGGGAAATAATGAAAGGGAGAGAGTGAGAGAGATGAGTGGGAAGGAATGAGACAGAAGCAGTGAGGTTCGATTGAAGACAGCTGCAAGTATCATTTCATTCCAAAAAATAAATTGAATTATGTCAATTTAACGTCATTTACAGACAATACGGACTTTTTGCAATATCTCAATGACATTTCATGATATAATTGCAATTTGGAGTCTACCGTAAAACGTAATCTTATTAGATAAAAATAAAACATTTGTTTTCTTTTTGTTATCGATAAGAGACACAATTCATTCATACGTATTTAATGAGTTTTAGTCAGCAGATATTACTTTCCGCGTAAAACGATTGAATATCAATAAATAGTAAGTTTCGATATAATAATATTAAAGTTTGATTTGAATCACAATAATTTCAGTACATTATATTATCACTCGATAATCAATATATAATATACTATAATATATATATATATATATATACTATATATGTATAATCTTTATGTGAATACATACCAAATAAAATCATTATATGTAAGATATACCAGTAATAATATTTTTAATAACTATAAATAATTATAAGTATTTGATAGAAATATTACAAAAGTTTAATTTTAAAACCAAATTTTTAATTAACAACCATTGGAAGTTGTTCATGCGTATTTACTAAATTTCAAAATCAAAAAGAACAGATATAAAAGCGAAATACGTTATCATGTTGATGTATTCATGATTTATGAACAGTTGGCGCAAAACTTAAAGCCTGAGATTATATCATCTATAATAAAAGGGTTAGAAGTGGGAGTGCTGCTGAAAATTTAAACGTTTATTTGACCTACATACAGTGAAAGTTATTACACGAGTAAGACTCGTCCAGTTACATTTAAATAGTTAATGAAGATACCCTTTAAAACCATCGTTTTTGTCCATTCCTTTCATTAATATTATCATTTGACTATTTTCCAATTTTCCATTAAATTTCCAATTTTCCTTAAAACATGATTTTTTTAATATAAAATATATAATTTTACCTATTTATTTTTAAAAAAAATTTAATGGAATATATCTCATAAAAATTGAATTATATTGAACTATTATATCCACAAGAATATCTATCTTGGAATTTAATATAACACATATAGTCGTAATAACATTATAATGGCCGAAGGCGATTTCCCTCATCACTAATTATTTAAGTAAATAAATACGCAGTGAATTAATAATATTATTAATTATAATTGGTAGCCTGGGAAATTAATTATAGTATATAATATCAATTAATGGTAATTGGTTAACATAAGATATTTGATAGGGTTGCAAAAGGTACACGAGGATTCCCATCTTTCCCTATTGTCTTTTGTTAATCGTATTTTCGTATATTTACTTAAAAATTAAAATAAATAATTACTTTATTATTACAAAATTAAATTAAATTAATCTATACAAATCTAGATAGTTTAATTAAAATATATTAATTTGGAAAAATAAAATATTCATCACTAAGATATTTTTCCATTGTTTTTTCGATCATTTTAATAAATATTTTTAATAATAATAATGTATCATAGTTTGTTTACTTTAAATACATAGGTGAAAAAACAAATAAGTACCTAAATAATAAATTTTACATTTTATTTAATTTTAAAAAAGTACTAATTTTGTATAATGATTGTTTATTTTTATTTTAGTAAGCGTTTTATATCAAGAAAATATTGACAGAAATAAATGTAACGATATTATTATTAAATTAAAGTAATTGTCGTATATGTGTAAATGTATAATACGATCCATCTTATAATATTATTTACTAAATTTGAACCAGCACATGTATATTTTCGATTTCATTGTCTATAATATTGTTATTTATTTCCACTTTATACAAATCTTATGGTTTATTTAACGAAAATTGTATTCATAAATATTTACTGTTCAGGCTATATAATTCGAAAGACAATATACATCAAAAAACTACAAGTAGAATGTGATTAGTAGTATGTATTAAGTGTAAAAGTATTCAAACAAATATCTGCTGAATAATTCGATAAATACATATTTACATAAAACACACACAATTTCTATACTATATTATGGATTTGTACTTACCAACTAACATATTATCTGTGTATAATAATAATAATGTTGGCCGATTATTTACTCAAAACTACGACTTTAGATTAAAGTTGCATATTGTGCTGGAATATTGAAAACTATTAGTACACGGGACACGCAAAAGGTTAGGATGATGGAAGGTGGGTGGGGCACTTATATTAATGTACTGGGCCTGCTTGGCGGAGGGAGTAATAATTATTATTCAGCGTATGGGTATAAGGTAAGTTAATGAGCCGCGGTGGGGGATGGCTGTGCAGGAGAGATTCACGATATATCCTATCCGGTTTACTTTAGCTTCCGGAGAACTCGTATCGTAGGTTACTATAACATTATTGAGAGTCGTCAAATGAAATCATAACAATAACAAATATAGATCGTTTCATCTAAAAAAAATAAAGTAAAAGTACTTTAAAGTTTAAATAAACTTAAGCTTAAGTATAGAAATGTATAGAATTCATCCAAAGTATGTCTTTCAATCGATTTCAGGGATACATTTTAGTAACCTTACATAGTCCTACTATTAATGTGTTTTATTATATAAGATTTTCTGTGAAGGTTCAACATATAATTATTTTACTTTTGGATTTTTTTATCATGAACAGATTTTGTCACCGTTCATTTTTGTTGTAGTTGTTATCGTTTAAACGTACTATGTAGTAGGTACTTTGATGAATTAAATAGGCTATGA
Organism: Schizaphis graminum; assembly: GCA_020882235.1. NCBI lineage: Eukaryota > Metazoa > Arthropoda > Insecta > Hemiptera > Aphididae > Schizaphis > Schizaphis graminum. The sequence goes on from CM037032.1 coordinate 96,179,215, forward strand.
TTTAATTTGTTAATTGTTGTATGGGAATTGTGTTTTATAATTGCTTAATATATTTACGTCGCAATTGAAAGTCTTAAGAATTAAATTAGAAATATTGTTTCGAAACATTTAAACATTTAATGTAGGTATTTTCTGTAATATGTTTGTTCACATACATGAAAATAAACGTGATACAGAAAAAATCAATTTGTTTTTTTTTTCATATATTTGATTTTTAAAATTTGGCACACATGTAATTATATTATACTAATATATTATTGTGTTGTATTATTTATATAAAATCGTATAACGTATTCTTACCCAAAGACTTTTATGTTTAATGCACATACAAGTATTGGGCGTTGTGTATAAAATTATAGAATATTATTAATTGAATTAATATTAAAAGTATATTTTATACAATACGATGAATCTAAAATCGTTTTATACACAACTTTTGAATATTGTTAAAGTGGTGGTACATAGATTAGTCATGGAACTATAAATTATTATTATGATTAGATTAAATAATTGTGTAAAACCATAGAAATATACGTTTGAAAAAAATAAACCTGTAGCGCTCGTTTCTATTTCATTTTTAAATTAAAAATCGTCTACATAAAATAACTTCAATGATTCGGTTGAGCTAAATAAAAGAAACAAAATAAGAACAGACGAAAAATTGCTTTCGTTAAAGAAAATCTGAAAAAGAAAACTATTTGGATGACCTCTTCACAACCTGACGAGGTCTTAGTACTGACCGTTCGTATGTAACGGGAAAATATATTATACGTAACTGATGGTAGCGGGAGAGGGAAACACAATTCTTGGAATTCGTTTAAACAGTTTTATGGAATTCCAGGTTTGAGAGCCAACCCTACATTCATTTATATATGCCATGAGCTTGTGTTTTCGACAAAAATATACTATACGTACATGTGATGTTTCTCCGTATAAAACTACAAGAACCGCGCGTAATGCAATGCGTGAGACGACTGCTGTCCAATCATCGTTGGGATGATATTTATTTTTTAAACATCTTTGTGATACCTGGACCGCTAAATATTCGTTAAATTTGATTTTAGTTAATGCGATTTCGATTGTTGGTAAATGACCATAAAGTGTGGAGAAAAAAATCGTAAAGTCCAAATCGCAGGTGTGCTGCGATATTCGTAGCAGATCGATGGTGCCACGAACGAATGGATTAATATACCGCGTGTCCGTCGTGTACATAAAAAATCGTCCCCGCAAACTTTAATTCTGACTTTGTAGCCACGCGCATCCCTGAATATTTAATTCGGTTTATGTTCTTATACCGTGTTTATTTATTTTTTTTTATTTTTTTACGACAGAAAATTCCGTGTCACGCCGCGGGAACGTTTTATTTCAATATGTATATATATTATTATTTCCTCTCTTATTTATATAAACCTTACAGACTCTATAAAACACAAACCCCCCATGTTCCTTGTCATCCTTACCAGAAAAGCCAATAAAAACCTCTGTCACCCGTTTTCTCCGCCCCAAACTGCCAAAGTCTCTCTCTTAACGCCTCGTCGTGCAACTGACATCCACAACTTTGATTCTTACTCCTAAATAATTGCCCTCACACCACGTTTTCGCCCCTTTATCTTTTTGATGGCATTATAAAACGAAATAAAAACATAAAAATATAAATGCATAAATCAACAATTCACAACGATGCACTCAAACAGACGCACATCGCATTGTAGAATTATAAATCTGTTTTACTGAAATTATTTAATATTATATTCTTTTTCATTCTCGTATATCATATAATAAAATACTTTATCAGTGATCGATTGGGGAGGAGGTGGGTTCACCATTCTACTTATTTTTAAGTGTTCATATTTAATCCATTCACTCATTTTTTCTATATGAATATCTCTAAGAAAATTCGAAAGAATATTAACGCGCATCATCATACAACTTTTCATTAAATCAATTACGTACAATTACATTATAATATTCGTAATAACAAAATATTTAATTTTTTTTTCAATATTTTTTTTTTATAGAACTTTTAAATGTCTACGTTTCTTTAATATCTTATAATATACATATATTATTAAAGCATCATAATTACGAATAATACCGTGAATTTAAATTTCTAAATTCAATAATATAATACGTCTTCGTTACGCATATATTGTTGTTTCTTTGAAGTGTTTTGTTTTAAATTTATTTTTTTGTCACGATTTCACACTTTTCGTAGAGCCGTGTCATCGAGCGTTTATTGCGACGTAATCGTTGTATCTATCGTTTATATCGTTTTTATCGTTCGGTTTAATAGGATATTGTACACAGACACTCGTATTATTGTCGAACATTTTGATTTTAAACACGTCTTATATTGTTATGATATTATGCACAGTATTCATAGTATTTCGTGAATATTGCAATAAATGCAACATATAAGTGAAACGTAATTTTATCTTTTATGTAGGTACCAGGTACCTGTCCTTAATATACACTTTAAATGCACATTATTAGAGACCTGTGTATTATAACACTGTGTTGGTGTCAGTGGATGGTTTGGAATTTAGTTCGCCAAACGAGAGCTGCATTAATGTAAATAATAATAATATATATTATAATCATTTGCATTATGAGTAGCGTAATACCTTCAGATAATATAACATGTCTTATACATTCTGTGTTTCGTTAAAAAAGTTTTAAGACACACTTTTGTAGACGGTCACTGACATTTTGCTTACACGCTCTCTTTCTCTGACATACACACATTTATACAAACCCTCGAGAGTATAATTTATAAATGTGTAAGGCTCGCACCCTGTTACCCTACATCGACAAAACCTAACCCTAATTGGGCCATATGAATGTAAAACACGGACTCAACACGCCAAGCACTCACCCGGCCGTTATTTAAATTTCCCGACAGTATATACACACGCGTGTGCCAAACTGCGATTCCCGTAGGGTTTAGTGGTGGAGTGTAAAGCATTTGTGATGACGGTGTGGTCGTAAAAGATACATAATATTATATAATATATATATATAGACATAGGAGGGCGCACGTCGCGTCGATGCAGTATTATGGCTACTGCATATATATGTATAAATATAATTATAATATAAAGGTACCTATACGTTTACCTAGTTAAGGCGATATTAGTAAAATAGTAACCGTGTGATGTGTATATATAGCACACACGTGCGCTCGTTCGCATATTATAGTTGCGATGTTTTATTTAAAAGGTTACGATTAAAAACACGGTCGTCGACAACTGTGATACAAATATATAGTATGTATATAAATAGGTAAGGTTACGTTTACTACGCTATTAACTACCTATATAATAGTACCTATACATTTATTGAACATACAGCGGTGGCGGTAGAAATAATAATTATCACGCACACGCATTCAGGCACGAAAGGCCGCCGCCGCCCCTTAAATAAGCACTCCGAACCTCTCCGAAAAAGTTCGACCCGCGTGTGGCCAAACGATGATCGATGGTGGTGAGACCGATGGTGGAAGGTGTAGAACGCGTGCTATCGTCGTTTTCGGGGGAACCCGAACGTTCGTACATTACACGTTCGCGTTTCCGAAATCTTTACCGTGACTGGCTCGTGTAATAATAATATAACCGCCGTAGCATGCATAATATATTATAGATGTATCGTATTAATTTATAATATGTGCACCTGTATAGTGTATAGTATATGTATATATATATTACAAGTTACGACCGGACACGACTTCGAACCCTTTCAAAACATATACAAACTATAGGTATTATTATTATTATTATTATTATTATAATTGTGGGTGTTCGTTACCGCCATTTGCCCGTATGGTTTTTCGAGTAGACGGGTTAGGGGTTGATTGGGACAGGAATGTTTTTACTGAGAAACCCGCATGGTTTTCATTATGAAATCAAAAACCTCCGGTGTCCTATATAACTTATATAATGATAAAATATCATCTATCGTTTTTACAGTTTTTCAGCTCTTTCAAAATATACGATGATTATACATACTTCACCTAAAATATCTAAAATTTATAATGCGAGTGCATTGAGCAAAAAAATCGCATTTTACCGTTACATTAATTATTTGCATAAGACTAAAAAACTAGAATCGTTGTGCGTGGTACCAAACTTTCATTATTTCTATACTTGACTAAAATCCGGAAATTATTATATATTTATTTTAATAAAATATATAACCAGGAGTGAATAAATACAAAAATTACCATGCTTCCTTATTTTTAAATTATAATATTTTAATTTTGTCCATTAGGTTTAAACTGCTTATAAACCGATGGGATGAAATGTATGTCTGGTATTTATAGGTATCGTATTATATTTTTATTGAATTAATGACTCGAGCAAAGTGTTATAATCTTATATATTTCTTTCTTTTCACTTTAAGCTATTATTGGTATAATATATGAGATCTTGTACAATACTAAAAGAAATGTTGGAAGATTTTCCCCAGGCCACCGAGAGCCCCGTTGTAATTTCGTACGTTTTTGGCCTTTTTTGTCCACTTATTATCTCTCGCCATAGCTATACTGGCACCAGCACCACTTCTATTGCCACCACAAGCTACCACAACCACTTTCACTATCACAACCCCTTCTAAGCATTAAACGTTCTTATTAAAACCACAAGCATAGTTGCACCCATTGTCTTGAACGGTTAATTCTTCGACTTTTATTGCCACGACCCAGCTATACTTATATATACGCGACAATAGTTTATTTTCATCAGCTCAGGCGATTAATCGGCATCGTTTACCTCCCGCATAGAATTTCTCGAATAATCGTCTATCCGGAACGTTTCATTCCCCTTCCTTTACCTATTCTGTCCACTTAAACTTAACCAAACACAATGACTACCTTCGCCGTTAGACTATACTCGGCATGCGGCAGACATCAGACTGCGTTTAATATAATACCTACCCGTATAATAAAATGCCACCTGCATTTTTTTTTATCGTGAGACATTTCTTACGTCGTTTGTATGAAAATCGTTTCGTTAGTCGAATTTGCGGGTATATAGTGTTGAGCGATCGTTACCATTAAAGCATTTGCAAATAAGTTAATAAAAACGCACACAAATTTACCCAGAACATCTCTGTACATATTGTATCGCGTTTAAGAAAAAAAATAATATATTTTTGTTTGTTTTAGTAAATAATTCTCTACTACGGATTCATATATATTATATATTATGTAGACTTGGTGTCACATTCTATGTATAAGTAAACACAATTATTATTTCAGTAAAATAATACCCCGTCGTTACTCGCTAACATACGATAAGGAATTATAATATTTATTTATATAATTATTTTGCCAGTTTGATGTGATCGTTTTACTTCTAAATGACTATCTGGATTTAGTAAAAGTTATATCAATAGATTCTTTGAGATTCAGAAAGTGTTTAAAGCTTATTTTTTAAGCATTTGTTGCAATTTTTTTGTATCTACGTAAACAATTTATCTAGGACGGGGAAGTAGAAAATCATAAAATTATTCATTGTAATTGCCAAGTTGGTATTAAATATTTAAACTAAAGCAATACGAAAATTGGTAGACAGAGAAATTAGTTTTAAAAAGTGAAGTTGAGTAATACAGCTAATACCTAGTATTTATTGGAGATTTTCCATTTATTGTAATTTTCAAAAATCGTTTTTTTTTTTAATTTTCAATGTTTATCTTATGTAAATGCATATCAAAATATTATCACACTAATACTGAAATATATATGTTCATTGATCATATATAATATAATGTTTATAAAATATTGTTTAGTGTAATTTTCTCATAAAAACATTATGCATATAATTTTAGGTTTCATTATTTAGCAATATTATTTGTTATAAATTGTTAAGTAGGCAGCAATTAATAATTTATATACGTTCACCTATGAACGATAACGGTGTTATGGAATTTGCATAATATATTATAATATTATTTTGAGTTATGCACATGATATTATCCATTATATATGTTTGACATATATAGTTAGTATTAATATTATTGGGTATAGATTATAACTCAACTGGATTTCTGTTAAAAATGCACATTTTAATATGTATTTGTAGGAAGTCACCTTTATGAAAAAATATAAAGTACATAATGTTATATTACACATAGACTTAGCGTAATAAGTTATGTACTTACAGTTAACAAATTTTTAATTGCTTTAGTATTGTTAGTAAGTAAATTAAAAGAGAAAAAAAATGAAGTTCTTAGTTGTGGAATCAAAGGTTGGTTGAGTTCTATGTTTCTAGTACATAATATCCCGTTCACATTTATGGGAAAAATTCTTGCTTTGGTAATGGGAAAACTATAATATTGAAAGAAATTTACACTTCATATTTTTTTTTTGCACCGTTCGAAAGCCCCTGAGAATGGTTTCAATGAGTGTTTAATATCCTTTAGAGCGCAACTTTTAACTAGTGCCTTGTATGACGTCTGGATCAATTTTAATCCGAAACGAATTGCGTCAAAAACCAAATAAAACGAAAATCCTTTGAGTTTTTCTTTTCATTTATTCTTTTAATAAAATCCTTTGAGACTATCGCAATAAATCGTTTGTCGGAAAACTCTTTACAAATGCAAGCCTGAAATATTACATACAACGCGCCTTTTCATGTGTAAAAATAAACATTTTATGTGTAATGAAATTTTTTTAAATGTGATCCCTTTATCTTTATTCACAGTTCAATAATTACGATTATGAAATTGTATGATACTATATTATTTTGATGGAATACGGTTTAGACGACGGCAAAAATATACATTTTCCATCCCCTTCGATTTGAATCTATATTTAATTTCTAGTTTTACCTGCAGAATAACTTTAAATTCACTGTTTTATTCATTTTTAGACATAATTATATAGATATATTGAAAGGGCATATATATATATATATATATATATGTAAATGAATACCTATGCCTATGTTTGTTGTATCCGTCAACCGTATATTCTTCAGCCATTTGCCTTTAAGTTGAAAACATATATACATACATATTTAAAATATTCATCAAAGTTACATCCATTGAACGATCGAAAGAACAACATTAAACGAACTTCAAAGGATCACCTGCGCACCCGTTGTATATTAAGTCGTTAAACTGAAACGATAAAAATCCCAAACCAAAGGCCATAGCATACACAATATAATAATAAAATATCGCGCGTCTTGCAACTAAACATCAACGAAGTGGTGCCTAATTGTAGTTATATAATATGGATTCGTTACAAAACTAGAGGGGAGGAATTAACACATGATATATAGGTACGCCAGTTTTGTAACTGAAAATTAAAAAGATCTTATGTACAATTTATAATACAATTATAACTGCGCACCGAATATATTATATTATATTGCACACGTTTGCACGCCCTCGGTTTTGTAACACAAAAAATAAAACAACAACAAAGACAAATTAGTGTTTTCTCTGAGACTCCTATTCAAATAAAATGTGTAATATGTGTGATATAAGTGATATAGGGGTAAGAATGTAAGACGTGAGTTGTTGTAAGGAGGGTGTAGAAGACGGGGCAATACGTAAAACTTAATTACACTTGGAACCAAACCAAATATATGAAGAAACGTGCGCGAGAACTCCATGCTCCGTGACTGACTAATAACAAGTTATGTCTATTGGTTAACGAGGTTGTGGTGCAAAACGAGATTAGCTAAATAAGTTTAATTGCCAAAACTCGGTGTGTTCTGAATTCACATTACGACCACGTACATGCGTTTAGACGGCGTTGCAAGTCGTGCCATATAACTCAAACCACCATTCCACGAAATCAATAATAATAAGTAATGACACACAGCATATGTGTTACGTAAGTTCACTAAATTTCTTAAATTCAATAATTGAACTTGTAAATAAAACCTGCAAAATATTATGTGTTAAATAATAATGCAATACTATCATAAATTTAGTCGTGTGGTCGATTTAAGTGGCAATTTAATATTTGATATTTATATTATATAATATATACCTTAATAAGTGTACTAATAATGTGTACAACGCGCAACTTAATAAATATTATTTGTATAACGAATAACGAATTTTTTTTTAAATGTGTTATAGATTTAAATCCATAATAGACTATAATATGTTATTAATATTACTGTAAACTTTGAATGAAGTTTGAACTTAACGTTATCGTCGCATCTAAATTAAATCGTATTATATTTTATACCACCGGAGTCTAGCCCGAAGTTCAACCATCGTTAATATAAAATTAAATGTTATTTATTATTTTTTATACACAGTTATTTTTATTTTCGAAAAAAATGTTTGTGTAAATATTTCTTTAGCTATAGTAATAATACGTCGTCGAAGGTACGGAAATATCAAATAATGTAAATGTACCGTGTTCTATACTTAATAATTATATAATATTTAGCATAACGACCATGCATATATATTTTTTTTTTTGTTTATATAAAAGCATTATCTCGTCCGAAGTAATATTAATAATAATATTCTAAAAGCCACCTGGAGTAGTGCAGTGTAGCGTTACTTAGTTACCGTAGACCGTAATAAGTTTGCCAGAATCGAATTCAATGCAGTTCTGCTGTTTAATTGCCTATCCAACTCGCCGGCGTACCATAAAAATTCAATAAAATATTACGAAAATAATAAATATATCTCTTTTTAATTTTAATTGGTATTAAACTATTTTCGACCACGGTATTATTATTATCATTATTATTATTACCATTACATTTTTATTTTTTTAATACAATTTTACAAAAACGTACATTGTATAGTTTAATATTATATTATGTTAATGATTAATGTATTGGTGTCGATTATTCGGAACACTCACATAATACCAATAGTCTTGTTATTATTATTATTATTATTATTATTATTATTATTATTCTATATTACAGCAGCGTTCCAACGCCGTTGCATCACGCACACAGCTCTTAACGCGGATAATATAAGCCACTTAGCTAATTTACATCGAACGCGTAGGGTCGCAATATTCGTGACTTAATTTATATGGTGTATAACGACAATTCAATTAAACACTTTATCGTTGGTGTTATGGGAATACAACGAGAACCCGAGATTACTGCCGTTCGTATATTATTATAATATAATATACTCCGGCGTGGTAAAATTGGAATAATTAATTAATATCGATTATTGTTATTATTATTATTATTATTATTATTATTACTACGATTATAATTTGTGATGTAATGTGTTTGAGGCGTGCAACTTTTGAGCTGTCGCAGCGATTCATCCAAACCCAATCTTGTGACCTGTCGCCGCTTTTATGATCGTATGCGTTGATCACTTGTCTGGAAATATAATATTATAAGTCCCACTTTAATTTGTTAATTTTACCTTTAATAATATTATCATATGGTATTATGGTACGCGAGCTTTTTAGGTGTGGTATAATTGAGACGTTAAAACTATAGATTAATAATGTCCAAAATATATTTGATGTATCAACGCCACACACCGAACATTTTTATTATTTATATACACTTCACCTACTACCATGTATTACAATCAACTATTATTCAATCATTATTTATGCACATTTAACATACTTTCTTCTATATGTATATATATATATATATATATAAGAGTTTTTATTAAATTTATACATTTTTTTACAGGTTTCGGTTTCGTGACTTTCCATTCGGAAGATGTAGTAGATAAGGTCTGCGAAATACATTTCCATGAAATCAACAGTAAAATGGTAAGTTTTCTATTAAATTTATTACCAAAATAATATTATCAGATTATAATATTAGAGATGCAAACCTTACTAGAAATTTTTTTCTAATTTTTATTAATTAGATTATTGCCATTATTTATTCCATCACTTAATATTATGATCTAAGTGTATTAAATTATATACACATGAAATTATTATTATATTATGTTGATAAAATTAATAAATATATAATTATCTGGATTTGGATTAATTTTAATAGTATATTTCAAAAATGTATTTTTAATATTATTATTATTTATTACTTACACATTATAATATTAATGACACGTGTTTTAAAATATAAATCAACGTAATTGAAATCATAATCATAATATAAATTATCTTTTCCATAATTATCTGCTTCTCTAATATTATATCTCACCATCATACCTTAATTTTCCCGGGTTGGAAATTATTAAATAGTAAATTAGATTCTTGTAGCGTAATAGATACCGTATATAATTATTTCGATACACTGCGTAGAAACAAAACGCTGATTATATAGGTATTAGGATGGTATGGTATAATATCGGTATGTTCTACGTCACCAATTAACGATACTATATGCTATTTCAATGTTTACGATATAATATTACGAACATTTTTTATTGAAAATTCAATATTTTATAAAATAATTAAAATATTTCAAATTATTCAAAATATCTGTTAGTGTTAGTAAGAATGCACACATTTTTTTGCAAAATGTAATTCCACTTGCATACTTGCATACTTGCATATTATACAATATAAACCCTGTTATTATAACTTTTCTCTGTATCTAAAATATTTGTGCACATGATACACTTCACGTTGTGTGTTGCATTTTATTCTTTACAACATACTGCCTACTTATATTTTCCAGACATAATTGCGCTTTCTGTACCGTTCAGTAAATGAATATATACGACAAAATACCAAGTGTTGTTTTTTGTATCTTACGGTTTCCATTCTCTTTGAAAGAATTATAACCAAGAAGCATTTTATACGTAGTTGGATAATAATTTAACATATAATAATATATGTGTCTTTTTACCTCAGGGATGTTGACGTAAAATGTATCTAATTTGCGTGCAGTACAATGTACCACATAGCCGTCATCGTAGTCGTGATAGGTTTACTTATATCACAGTAAATAATTTCCGTCCGACTTTTAAAAAATAATTGTTCTTGTGGTTCTACGCGAGAAAAGATAAAACGAAATGCATATTGCAGTACGTTTGTTGAGTAATTGCATTTCACTGAAATTAAAATTCTCAACAATATTGTTTTGGAAAATAATGTTATGTTCGATTACTAGCCATATACATCTCATATAATATAATATATTATATAGTATATATGCATATGTCGTCGCCAGAAACCAAATTCGAAAGAACCTAAAAAAATATTATATGTGTTCGACGATCCGAATATATATTTCTATTAGGCATTCGTAACGATGAAACTTTGTGGGGTAACAGATAGCTGCTTTACACTACCGAGAACACGTGCATATATTATGTACATGTTTCTCTCCTATGTATATCGATAGTCGTCTTTCTGGCAAATACGCGAACCATTCCGCATTATAATATGACATAATGTAATCCATTTTGAAAACCGTTTCATGTCCGGTACGACACAAATCCCATGCCATTATGTAATGCATATCTCTGTACATAATATATATTTCTATATACATTATACATATTATATATAAATATCCGATTGATGTGTGACGGTGCTGGTGGTGGTGGTAGTGGTGGTGGTGATGGGACTGCGATATGTACTGCCAATATAAAGTAGTTTTCTCATCCTGTTATTGCCTTTAGGTTAAATAGACGCAATACAGGCAAAATGGAATGCAATGGAGAAGAATTAACAAATAAGTTTGTGATCGTTTATAATATACAGAGACAAAAATCATGCACATATTTTAATAATATAATATTATATATACACAAAACTACTTTAACCGAATAACTGTCAAACCAATGCTACATCGTTTTTCCTTCACTTTTTTTTTTTAAAATCGAATTTCTCCGCGCATACTGTCTTCGATTGGTATGACAACCAGCCTCCCCCGGCCTGCCAAATTATGACTCGCGTGTATGATGTGTCTGGAGTTGAAAGAAAGTTGAAAAAAATTAAAGCCAAAGTACAATATTTTCCATAACGAGTTATTAATGCGTAAGAGCATTAACCACGAAGATCGAGTACAGTCGCCACCGGATGGCTGTAATCTTTAGGAAAGGGTTGTAACAACCCAGCGTCATATTAGTGGAAAGCTAACCGGCGAAGTCGTTGTCGTTTTTTTGTTTTTGTTTTTTTTTTTAATTTTATTTTTTTTAGTTTGTTTTTGTTTTTTCCCACCTACCCCGTCACTACGGGTCTCTATGGAATTGTTTTAATCTCTACAAAACGGCGTCCGTTTAAGTGGCAAGCGGGTCAATGACGGTGCGAGGCTGATCGTGATGCAGAGGGTGTTATGCATATTATACCCACATCCACACATACACCCATATAGTTGTGTCCAGGCGGGGCTAATGTGCGCTATTAATTGTTTTCCGGTAATTAATGTAATGTCTAGGCTTTAATGTTTTTCGAAGGGTTAATTTAATTTTACACCGCCGACGCCGCAGATATGGTCGACTAGGTGCACGTTACTGCAGACCGATTGGATGAGGATCGTCGAACAAGTGGGGATGTGGAGAGACCTTATCGACGCACCCCGATCGAGTTAAAATTAATTAATCTTCCCCGTTTGACACAACTACCGACTATGCCCGATGTATATATAAGCATTTTATGTGCACAAATAAATATATGTATGTATGTGCGTATATTATACTCAGGCGAGACGATAGCGTGTGTATAAATAAAAAAAATAACTAAATTATTAGTTTTTTTTTTTACTATTATTATTATTATTTTTTGTTGTTGCTAATGACTATAACCCTGTTTGGGGAATAAATTTAATGTATCATATTATGTATATATCGGCGGATGATGTGTAGGTGTGTGAATGCGAGTGTGTTTGCTTGTTAATATTAAACGTACTGTTGGCCTCATTTCCGCCATACTCCGTCTTCTTATCAGTAAAATATATAGATCATTTCGGTTATTTATAATGCAAGCAACAATACCGTTCATTTGGAACTATTCGGAAATAATAAATTTTCTTTCCAATGTATAAAAATAAAGTTAAATAACTTAAGAAAATTGTAAAAAATAGTCTACGGTAATGAGGTCATTTTTACGGTAAACCAAAATAGTTGTAACATCCCTCATTAACCATTCGTCTGTAAAGGTGTAGTATAATTATTTATCTTCTAATCTTTGTGTCAATTGTGGTTTAAAAAAAATTATTTTCAAAGGAAAATTACAATTGGTGAGTTATAGACTGTTTTTAATATTTAAAATGTTATTATACTACATTAACTCTAACAATTTTTAAAATAATTATTTAGACAAAATATCTATATACCCATCCAATAATTTTATTATACTATTTCTTACATTATCAATCTTCAAAAATAATATTTTAAATATTTCTATCTTTTTTTTTTTTTGTGGATCAAAGTGCAACTTTTAGAAAGCAACTGAAAAATTCCAAAAATTAATAAAATAAATCTGGATGTTTTTAAAGAATATATTTTAATGCGATAAATTATAGCAGATTTTATTTTTATTGAACATAATCAAAAAACAATTTTAATAAAACCTTCATATCTTTTTTTTATAAACAGTATAAAATATTATTGAAATTTAATTAATATCGATTAAAACATTATATCTCATTAATTATGTGTTATTAAAATGTTAAAAAAAGATATAATTATGAATAAAATAAAATATGTACAAAAAATGTATACACATTTTATAGTATTAATATAGTTACAATGTTTAATAGATATCTTAAGTTACTGTATAATATGGTAATGGGATAGTGCGTAGCGTATTATAATGTTCGTATATAATTGTATAGCCATGGAATTGCGGGAGACTCGTGAACCGTAATATATATAATACATATCAATATATTACAAGAATAATTGAACTGTTGTAGCAAAGTCGTCCATATCGCTTCAGAAGCTCCTGGTGAGCTTATATTAATAATGTATACGAAAGTTTCAAAACATATTTTGAAGGGTGAGTAGCTGTATATTGTTGGGATAGTTGCGTAATATTTATACATACAGCACTTTAAATGCAAGGAGATCAATTTAAACAAAAAAACTTATTATTTTCTATATCAATTTTTGTGTTTTTGAAAAAATAAAAATAAAATGTATTCTGAAAATGTATTAAGTTTCGATTATCGTTGTAGCTGTACAAACCACAATTTAATTTACACTGTTGTAGCAAAATTGTAGCGCTAATTGTGTTTTATCACAATTTGCGATTATGACCATAATACAATTTTTCTCAGAAAATTGAATAATGAGATAATACATATTATACGAAATATTATAAAAAATGCGTCTGTCCGTTTCAAATGTGAAAGCGATCAGTGGGAGTGATCAATAAATATTCCTATAAATGTTGTACTCCGATTATATGACTCTTAAGTCGTTTAAATAATGGGACATGCTTAGTCACCATTTGTTCTACTGTAACGCATAGTAACAACAACAACAATAATAATAATAACTGTAAACGACTAGACCGATTTTCAATGGATACGATAAGTGCCTTTATCGCACTCGGTCATTTATTTTTCTCATTTACTTGCCTTGTAATAGTCTTATTTATGTATAGAATATACGGTAGCTGTAATATACATAGCTGTACCAGTATAATACACTCGCATAAAAAGGCCGAACATAATGGATCATGCACACGCTTGTGTGTATATGTGGTAAAGGGGTTAACATTTAGGATCGAGGTCACAGGACAATAATTCCACAGTCATTATCCATGTTGGAATAATATTTCAGAAATCATGATTAGTACTCATATAGCTATTATATTATTTTACAAAAATATACGAGATCGCATATTTTATTTTATTTTTCATAGGCTTTTAGGAAAATGGAATTGATATCAGATTGGGTGCTGACTAAAACTATATATGTTGCGATCTAGTTCGAGGGTGCATTGTACTAGGAAAAATCGTAGTATACTAGTATATATGCAAATAAAAGCGTACCGAAACACCATAGCCAATCGAAAATTTATTATTTCTCTTAACGTGCAATTATGTAGGTACCGTATACACAATACAGCAAGAGAAAGAGTGATAGAGTGAGGAAGAGGGAGCGAGTGAGAGAGAGAGAGAGGAGAGGACATCTCGTGAATAATGGGCTTATGTCGCCTTCACGTATGATAGATGGCAAAGTCGTATTATACGTATTATATACAGTATAGTATACATATTATGGTTTGCTCGAATCGCGGTAGGACTGTTATTAAAAGCTACCCGCAATAAAATATTTACTTTTAAAACCTCATTCCGGCTAGGGGTTTTCATTCTGTTTTATTTTTTTCGTTTTCATTTTACCGTTTCAATGCTTCGGTTAACTTTCTTTTGAAATGATGATTTACCCTTCCCTTCCTCTTCTGCACACTTTATTCATTGCGTGTCCACGATCCCAAACCGGCCCTCCGCACAAGTATTATATGGCGACGTTCGCGCGTGTTGTACTCCGCACCGCTTTGGTATCGTGACAGTTGTCCTATGTATAATGTATACTACAGTGTGTGTGTGTGTGTGTGTGTGTGTGTATGTGTTGCCAGAGCATCGGACGCAACGTGTAGGTACGGTCATACTGCTGTATATATTATGGAATATACGAAGGTTATTAATTGGCCAGATTGAGAAATACAATATAATATATTATTATGTGCATGAATGATAGTATTATATTATTATTATTTGTGCACGCTCGATTGGTGGAGAATGGTCATACAGTACATAATATGTAACGTTTTACTATCATCATCGACGCAATCATTCCCGCATTATAATGTATGTCCGACAAAACAATTAAATACGTATATCATTGTCATTGGAGTATAATGAAGATAAATAATAATAAATAGAAGATACATATTATTATACGAGATGATCCATATTCCATTTAATTGGCCCCGTGAAAATTGCCACGTCTGTGTGTTTATTAAGTAAAAACTATTTATATATGTAGATTAAATTTC
The DNA here is from genome assembly GCA_020882235.1 of Schizaphis graminum. Taxonomy (NCBI): domain Eukaryota; kingdom Metazoa; phylum Arthropoda; class Insecta; order Hemiptera; family Aphididae; genus Schizaphis; species Schizaphis graminum. The sequence goes on from CM037032.1 coordinate 96,195,101, forward strand.
TACATTTTTTACATATTATTCTAATTTTTAATTACTTTATTTAATAAACCACTATGTGTGATAAAAAAAAAAGTAATGAAAAGTTAGAATGTTTTTTCCGTCAAAATGTATTATGATTAATAATTTTAACAATATAAAATAATTTTTATTTCTTCAAGAACACAAATAACTTCATTCAAATAGATTTATCTAGTATAATAATAAAGTTTCAACAGTGAATAATATATCAGCAAATATTATGTATTAATAACTACTTAGTGTCCACGTACTCATAAGTTGTGAAGATGAAGGTTTAGGTGGTGTATTAAAAATTACTATATTGTACGCACTACTCAAAACTTTCATTGTGATCTGAACACAGACTCTAAATCCCACTGAAATGTATGGTTGATACGAGCATTGATTTTGATTGTGCAATTAATTGGAATTTAAGAATGACCATTTTTTTTAATCCTCTCTGAAATTAATTTCCATATACGCCATTGGTCTTGAACATTTATTTTGAACTTTGACGGTGCTTGCAAATTTACGACACGCAATCGCGCAGGCTCCTCGTAAATCCGTTTCTCTGACCATAAAACACGATAATAGCAGCCTATTGGCGATAAATGCGGCACGCTTTATATATACATTATATTATATTATATATCTTCTAAGAAAGTATGTGAAAAATCAAAAGGATATGCATGATACCGTTCATAGTCATTCTAGTATAATATTACAACTAATACCGTTTAATACAGTTATACCATAATAATCATATGTACATAACTATTATAAAAATATAAAATCATTTGACATAGTAGACAATATAATTTGTGAATATGAGCAATTTTAATTAAAGCATTATATTTATATTAGCCTTAAATTAAAACAAACAGTATTTTTCCCGTATATTTTGAGCGGGGGGTTTCAATCTTTATACGTTATTAATTATTATCACGTGATTTATACCGCTGTTACAGTTTTCTTCAGATGTATTGACATACAGTTAGAGGTATAATGTTGTATCCATTTTTCTTATATACATAATATAAATTGATATATTATCTATGTTATTAATCATTCAGTCGTTAGTCATCGGTTACAGTAAATAGTCCTTTGAATCCATATCTTTCGAAACACCCATTACACTTGTATTGCCATTCGACAGACAAGAACACATCATCACTCATCTAATATGTACATTCAAAATACTCTAAATGTAATTGGCATATATTTTTAGACATTTTTGGCTATACGTATTAGGATTTTGCGTTGAAAATAATATTGCGAATTACGATGAAATAAAATAACGTATGTATAACATATTTCTATCATGTAGCTTAACCTCCAGGATACTTAGTAATAATTTAAGTCATAATAATATGATTGTATTGCATTAAATACTATTTATAGTTAATCGCATTATTTCTGTTATGACGAGTGAAGTAATAATCTGCGTACTTTATATCCCGCGAGACAGTGAAGATTGGGATAGGTCAAATAGGACGATAAAATTAATCTATTTTAGTGAAGCTATTATTTTTCTCTTTTCCAATATATTTATGACAATCGTTTTTTTCTTTGTACTTTCGCAGGTGGAGTGTAAAAAAGCGCAACCGAAGGAAGTGATGCTGCCGGCCAACCTGGCGAAAACGCGAGCTGCTGGCCGCGGGACTTACGGTGAGTTTATTGTTATGAAAAAATCTGGCGTGGGCTTGTGCGCCGCCGGCGGTGGGTCGCGTGTGTGCCATCACCACCATCATCACCACCGTCTGGTGGGGGGTTCGCCTTCCGGCGCACATCACCATCAGCACCACGGTGTCGTCGGGGGCGTGGCCAGTGCTGTATTGGGGGGTGGTGGAGGTGGCGTTGGCTTTGGAGGGGGAGGCGTGGGTGGCGGAGGCGGCGGTGGCGCGATGATCGCAACCACGCCAGCCACCGCGGCCGCGGCAATCGGTTATCGTTTCGCACCATACCCACTGCCGCAACAGTCGGTGGCCGCCGCCGCGGTGGCCGCCAGTCAGCAACAACAGCAGCAGCAGCAGCAGCAGCACCTCCTCCTCCACCACAACCACCACCACCAACAGCAGCAACAGCAGCAGCAGCTGCACCAGCAACAGCACCACCTTCAACAACAGCAACACCTTCACCACCACCTCCAGCACCATCAGCCGGCGGCCGCGTCGCTCGTACAGCTACCCATGATTGGAGCGATGCAGCAGGCGGCCGCATGCAAACGTCTGCTGGCCGCTGCGGCTGCCGGCGTCCGTTTGCCCGTCTGCAACCCTCAGCCGCAACAGCCACCCCCGCAGACGGTCGCGTTTAATTTACCCGAAGGGCTCGCATTTGCCGTCCAAGGCGTGCCCGGAGCCGCCGATATTCCCGCCCTTTACCAGACCTCCACCATACCGATAACGTTTTAAATTACTGTGTCCCATACCCTGCCAAACAGTAAAATAAAAAAAACGTTCATATAGCGCATAACTCCTTTGCCACCACAAAAATCTAGTCCCTCCCCCCACCCATTTTAACGCTGTAGCAATCTTGAACCTCGGAAATCCTTTTCGGCTGATGCTCCAAACCACTCCTATCCGATGAAAACCTCAAATAAAAATGTATATATTATACGAAAACCAAAACCGGTTTATTAAATTGAATAAATAAAAAAAAATGTAATAATACAGAAGATAATAATTGTGTGTGATGGTGTTATTATTATATTTGCGCGTGTGCAAAATGTATTAGTCCGGGAGAGCTTTGGGACTCGTGTAGCGAAAAAATACAAATATTTTTTCTTGCGGCCTATGTTTTACCGGTACCAAAGTGGATGTACTAGAACCGTAAGTTGACTATGTCTGATGTGGCCTGCTCTTGGTATTTGTTTATAAGTAATTGTTTTTTTTTTTTTTTTTTGTTGTTGTTGTTGCTATTGTCAATATTAACCTAATTCCTGTAGCGTAGGTATTTATGTAATAATATTGTCGTCGTTAAAAATTGTTTTCGAAAAACGATTACATTTAACATGTAATCATGATGACAAAACATTTATGAGTTTAGAATAGACAGAGAAATTATATCGATACAATATTAGAATATTATATTATTATACCTATACAAATTTATTATATTATATTAATATATATTAGGTATATCCGTAGTATAGACCATATTTATTATATATATATATTATTATTATTAATTATTTGTGACGTTTTATGTATAAAAAAAAATAACAGTTCTTGTAAATTAATTTATTATAATTTTGTAATAACTTAGTCAGTAGCTAGTGGTTTGATATCCCATTTAGCTGCAACTCGTTTTTACATTTAATTTTTGAATTTCCATCATTATTATAAAATTATAATATACTATCACATTATACATTCGAAAGAATAAACTTCCTGTTCATATTTCTGAAAATTCTATCATATCACTCGATTACCTTGTTTGTACCTAAGTATTTAATAGTACCTACCTATAATTCTACATATTATATTTAAACATCAAAAATCGTTGCATATCAAAGATTTTGAAACTTACCATTCCCAATTCACGCAACAATGTATCATAATATCAAATAATAATCATATCGCGTAATACTCGATTATACAATAATGAAAATATATTTTGAGATTTGTTCTAATACATATCTATATTGATATTTTAAAACTATACTGTAAAGTCTTCCATGTCGCAGCATTTTCATTAACTATTCGATTATAAATTTCTTTGCGATAAGAGATCCCAGACATATGTATTATATAATATATTAACCGACATCATTTGCACTTATCGATTTGTTCTCTTATCAAAACAAATTGATGTTGAAAAAACTAAAAAAAAAAAAATACATCAAAGAACTTAACGTTTTTTTATTCGGATCATTTAAAAAAAAAATGCGTTTTACAATAGATAGCTTCAACATTATATAATACATTATTTATATAGTGAGATGTAAGTAGCTTAACAATCTACTTTCTCAGATCACATCTTAATTCAGCATGTATATTATAAATATTGTACTTCGTCATCATTTGATTATTTATTAAATCGTTCCTACAGTATTATTTTGTGTATCTATGTACAACTAGGTCTCCCGTTAAAGTATTTATTTGTATTATTTTTTTTCTAGGTGTATATCATTATTTATTATTACACAGCTCGTTTAGTGAAAAATATAAATATATATATATTGGTTGAAGAATGGTTTTTCTAAAATAGGGATGTGACAAAAATGCGTAGGTTTTGCGGCTTTGTATAAGACCCTCGTGCCAATTTTTGTCGACATACCATCCAAGCACCTACTACATATTCGGTTTTCGTATTTTTTTAATAAATATATATATATATATATACAAGATATATAACGTGATTTTTATTAAAAAAAATCTCGCCTAACGGACCAAACAGTTTGATGGGATTTTTTCATCATATTGTCCGACATTAATCGGCTTACGTTCTCTGAGGCATTATAAGCTCTTGCCAAAGTTCCGATCAATATTCTTTAGACGCTTTAAAAAAAATATAAACTATATTTTTCCCTTCACCTACCAGCCCGCCCGCTTTAATAGATCGCGTGGGATGGATGTTATAGTTTTGCTCCACTGACAGCCCTGACTACGGACCGGGTGCATCTGAACCATTAGTTTAGAGAGATTTAATAGTAACCGCAAAGCTAAATAAAACTGAAAAAATTATATTTTATTACTCCCAACTCCCAAGTACTGGAAGATAGATCTGCTTGCGTATAGTATATAATATACATCTACAATTGTACCTAAATAATATGTTGAAGATTTTATGTATAGTTTTCATTTTCTTGCTTACTTAAGCAAATATCCTAAGTTTACTCTAATATTAATACTAATTTTTCACTTGACCAATATCCGGTTTCTATGAGATCCATAATAAATCTTAATCAAATTGTATTAGTACAATTTTTTTTTCATTAAGACATCTGATATTTTGATTGTTGAATTATTAAGTGGCTTATTATACATTTAATGTATGATTCTGAGATTCTGTTATATAGGTGATAAGGCAATAAAAATGAAATAAAATAATCATGTATTTGAACAAATCTTAGTTAGCCATAACCTACGCATTTTATTACGAACGATAATTACGATAATTTATATTAAATTATTAATATATATATATTCATGAACGAATGTTGGTAATAATTTATAATAATATATGTTTAATATTAAAATGTTATTAATCATTACATTGTATCAGACCGAAGGCGTTATAATATTATATTATACAGTTCTTTGGGATTAGATTTGATTATGTTTAGTGGACATTTTCATTGTATTTATTATTATGTATAATATTTATACGTTCTATAACTAAATTATATTGTTTGTGTTTATAGATAGTTTTATTGATTATAATATTGTAATGCATCCCAATAATAACGAGCTGGATTGGAAACTACAGTATGTGTAATAGTTTCCAATTTGGCCATATTTTAGTTACCAATAAAAAAAAATTGTTTACATATATAGGTACATTGAAACGTGTCCATACGACCTCCAGTCATACTAAAATCTTATAACACGTATAGTTGTTATCCCGTTTTTATATTATTTATTTTTGTTTTTTTTTTTTATACACACTTAACTTCAGAATATTTTTCATTTATTATTGTTCTATCTTAGATACCTTAATATTTTACGTTCTTCGCAGAACATTAGACTTAGGTTTATTCAACTTGTTTTACTTTCTTCGAAATTTAGTTAAAACTATAATTATTATTATGTTATTATTATTAGTCTATTATAGTTTAGCTTAGTCCTGAAAGCTCTCACTCAAAATGAATTTATGTGATTTCAAAAAATAACGACCGTCGCGTAATCCTCCATAAAACCGTCCCAAAAATTTGATCACATAACCAAACGTTTCAAATACACACGTTTAAATGAATTGATAAATTGTACGATGAATGTTGTATTGACGAAACGAGTTATGCTCTTAATATAATATAATATAATTAATTGTATTGAATAATTTTATGATGTTAAACCAATAATAATATTATACTTTATATTTTATTAAAATATTAATATGCGTGATTTTTTTTTTGATTTTTTTAGATTTTATGTGGCCATTGGGGACCTTGCCTGACGGTGAGTACCATAATTACTTTCAATAGATGTAAATAAAACAAATATGACGTATTTTTTTAACATTTCAATCTTTCGTGTGTTATAATATTATATATTATTATTGTTACCATTATATCGCTGCAGTCATTTTTTACACCTAAATATAATTAATCGAACAAAGTTTAACTGGAGGAGGGGTTGCTGCTGTCCGATTTCGGCGTCATTAGTAACGTAACACGTCAAGGCTGATGTGTAACGTCGTTACAAAATAATAAACATTACCTCTACCCTCTGTGCGCACGGGAGTCGCGATACAATAGAGAACCTATATATATGTATTATTATATATAGGCGAATAGTTGATTGGTTGGATGATGACGGAGTTCCTGGTTGAGGGATAGTCGTAAGGGAGGGAAGTGTGTTCAGACAATGACAAATGGTCTCCCTCGCTCGTACCGGCACCGAGCTATGAATGGTGGGCAGAAAATGGTGGTAAAATGAGGGACACACTGGCTAGGTGTATGGTGAATTGAGCTGGCTAGCTGACACTCACTGTTTGGTTCGCATAACAAATTATTCTAAGACACGACTAATTCCTTTATCGTGTCCGGCGTTCCCGTCGTCACAGTTCTTATTAATCCGTTCGATATGTATTGCGTTAAAGCGATTCATTTTAATCATTATAATTTATAAACGAAATTATATTAAGTTCGTCTGTCAGAGCTATATGATGTTTTATTATATTGCACAGACTTTTAATTTTTCTTCAACGACAAAACGAGATACGTAAATTCCATTGTGTGTCAAACCCCATCGTCATGACGATGATCGGTCGAAAAATAGTTTATTCGACCAAAATGATATTTTATACACAATATAATAAATGTTGTATAATATTATTCTTTTGTTTCGGGAGAAAACATTTGGAAAAAACCTGATACATACATATTTTAAACGATCATTTATCCGCAGCCGTTTTAATTACGGATAATAACTGCCTCAGCCGCCGGCTCGTTCTTTTTTCCTTTTTTTTTTTATTTAAGCCCCTTGTCACTCTAAAGCACTAGAAAGGATATGGCGAAGCTTATCTGGTATGCCCGACAAATGGATTCGTGTACGTCCAAACAGTCATCACGACAGTGCCAAGACAGATGATCGTCCCCTCGAGCCGCGCAATGCCGCGTTTGCGTTGCGCGGTGAGAGGTTGGTGGAACGGGAAAAAACATTTGACATTCATCCCTCTTTTTATACCGAATTTCCGTTCATTCAGAGAAATACTTGAGATCCGACCGGGGACGACAAATCACCATAATGAATTCGCGATATCAATCTTCGGTGTACAAAATACCCCGAGAGTTTGTTTGTGATTGGGGTGAGGGCAGGGGGACACTGGCGGTAGCACTCGTCAGCGACGGACGAAATCGTGCGAAAACCATTATTTATGATGCTCATGTTATATTATTATTGCTGTTCCTCTACTAGACCGTTGTATATATATAAATATATTTACATTAATTTTATACATACTATATATTGTGCATGGTGTATATGTAATTGCATACATTTTGTGAGGCAAAATAGTATTATCTTTCCGTCGAAATACAACATCCAATAAACACTCGAAAATCGTTGTTCGTTTTAAAAAATTTTCGACGCACTTTAATTTTTCCCAGTCACGCATTTCGATTCGAATATTTTTAGATTTTTTTCATATTGAAATTTACTCAATATTTTTTTGACCTATTTTGAGATTACAAATTGTTTTCCACTTATATATATATATGGGAATTATAATTTATAATGGTACATTTTTATTTGGTTGAATTTACTATCTCACTACAGTTAAATTACTTTTTATTTATTTATTTATGTTCGTTAATTTCATCTGTATTCAGATTTCTTAATTATTATAAACCGCTTAAAACGGGGAACTATAAGAACTGGACGAATTACGAAGTTTGTTAGCATATTCTTTTTTAATATTATTTAATATGTATATATTATTCCTAATTATATAACATTTTATCTCGTTATTTTCTTTCTTATAAAAATTCGCTTTTATAATACAATCTGACAATTATTTAAATGACGTACAATTAAGAAATATTTCATTGAGATATTAATATCTCATTTGGACGTAAACGGGATAAGAGGAGAAGTAATCGTATTCATAAAATGTATTATAGGTTTGAGATTTGCTGCAAGAGACGAAACAATAAATCACCCAACTCATATAATAAAACATTATAATATATTCAGAGTTTAAATATAAAATAATTCGAATGCGCAGAACCAGATTTCGATATCTTGATTATTTTATAACGACCTAAAATAATACAAAATTACTTTTATAAGGACATTTTTAACGAGTTTTTTTATGATCTCTTTTTAAATGGAATTTTCTTTGCGACTTTACCGGATTAAATGATTAAAAATTACAAGTTATTTTATACACACAAAAACACATTCTGATAATATTTTATTGCATAATGAAACAAGTAGATTATGATTATTAACCCCACAAAGATACTATTTAAATAAAATACAGTTTTATGAACCATTTATTAAGACCGATCCTAAACAAATTTTAAAGCAATGCTGACGAATGACAAAAATATATTTGTAGGTATTTTAAATCAATAATACACTATATTATATTATGTGTTATTTTGTTACCACGTATAGATATTGTAAAAATATCGTCAAACCATTTCAATCCTACCATTGATTGTAAAAATCATTATCACTATCAAATGATTCTAGAAACAAATATTTATTTTTAACGATTTTTTCACTAAATCTTATTTGACTTTGATAAATATAGTACTTATTGTATTATATTATACTTAAAAGTATTCGAGGTTTTATCTACAGACTGTACAGGAATATTTGAATGACGTGTATTACTTATGGACTTCTATAATGTATATATAGTAGAAGAGAAATACGGTGGGTGAAATGTCATCTCTATCCCCTATAGATGTTTTCATTCAAGCATTTCACTCAAACTATACTCTATTTTCTTCAAAAATGCTCAACTACTCTAAACCTAAACTAAGGGGCTTCTATAATCGATTACACATTGCATCTGTCAAAATCAAGCGCATATAAAATATACTTAAAATTATATTTTAAAGTTTTTTTCATCACATAAGCCGAGGGACTCTTAAGTTGTGTCCGTAATAATTATGTGGTCAATTTATTATGTAAGTTTACCTATTCAAGCAAATAATATTGTTAAAATCTATTTATATTATAAAGATACAAAGCATAGCTTATAGAGTTGCGTTTGGTCATTATTTCAAAATATTTACTGTAAACATTAAAATATTTTAATATAAAAATGATCAATCTGTTTTTTTAAACGTTATAGTGGCGAACAACAAATATTGAACCAGTTAAAAATTGTCTATAATGGTATTTTTTTAAGTACTAAAAATCATATATTTAGCACTTTCTTACTTAAGCACGCATAACACCGTTCCGGATTTAGAAAGTTATTTTATTTTATTACGTCCTGTGTAATGCAAATATAAATTATGAAATAAATAATATAGGTATATACTATATACACATATTATTAATCCTAGAGGTATGAGAAATAGTTCAGTGCTCACACTTGTCTCAATGTCTTATATTGTGACAACCTCCTTGTGTACAATATATTATATAATTATTATATAATAATATGTCGACCATATAAATGTCTAGTCGTTTCATCGTAACTTCCTGGCGTGCCACAATATAATATATATATATATTTATAATCGTGATTTACTCTGTATGCACTCGTCCCCGTACGATTTAGGTAGCTGCGTAGTTGTGCGCTTACACTCATTTCCGTTTTCAACGCGCGTTTATATTATTATTATTATTATCATCGTCATTGTTATTTTTACGGTTATTGTTATCGTTATTGTTTTACTTTGAACAATTTTCCTGTATATATAATATACTAATCGCGTATGTGTTTGTGTTTCAGGTTTTCCGGCGGCTGCGTACGCGGCTTATGCCTCTAGCCGAGGTTTTTCGGGTTACCCTAGTTTCGGACTCTCGTATCCAGCAGGTAATAACCACGCACAGGTCACTGTGCTCCCTTTTCCCGCACTGCTTGACCATCACCACAACCATCACAACACCCATCCTTTCTATATGCATGCCATGCCTCTGTGAACATAATTATTATTATTATTATTATTATTATTATTATTATTATTATTATTATTACTATTATTATTCTTATTATTATATTATATTATTATTATTATTATTATTATTATTATTATTAATGACGACACCAGTGCTCCGGGTCGAATTCGCAAAACCGAAAGTGTCATCCGTTCCGTCGGTTACCATCGTTAAGATTTACGCATAAAATATTTCAAATAAAACGATATAGATTGCGTATTTTACTTATAATATTATGCTCGTTGCACTGTTCACCGGACGCCACCACCGATGACTTCCCCTACACCCACCAAACTCGGAGTGATATCGCATTCCCCTCGATCTATAACACAACTTTTACCTACGTATGATATCCACGTGTGTGTTTGTTTATATTATATTTTTCAGTGTTTGTGTGTGCGTGTGTTTGTGTTTATTGTTTGTTTCTCCGCCCTTATATCGTCGTCCGCTGTCGTGCGTGTATTGCTCGTCGTCTGAGTTTCTTATTTTTTTCGTTTTACTTACTCATACTCACTCACCAGAGTTTGTTATCCGTGACAATAATATCATATAACATATTCGAGACGTGGTTTGCGAACGTTCGGCCCAGACGCTTGGCCGAAATATTGCTCTCTTATGAAAAAAAATTCCGCTATTTAAACGTAAAAAAAAAAAAATACATACATTAAATGTATCATTTAATTATTACTATTTATACTATCATGTGTCTATGCGCTTACTTATTATTTATTTTTATTGTAATAACAATAATTTATTTTATTATGCGTTTTAAATCGCTACCGCTAACATTATATACAGTATGTATATGTATATTGTATGTATTATATATTATATACATTTACATATTTTGAGTCGTCCATAATACGTCTCGCTTTCGGTCTGTTGTTGATTTTTTTTTCCAGGGGGGTTGGGTTCATTTATTTAACATTTCATCGATCATTAGGTATACGTATGGGACGTAATTTATTATACATTATATAATTATTATAATACAAATCAAAAAAAAAAAAAAATTCGAAACCGTTTCACGCCTGAGACGATATATTATTCATAATAATATTACTTTTATCCTACACATTTTCATCTCGTCGACATTATGCGACCAAGTCGTTGTTGGTCTTAAATTGTCCATAATTTTATATTAAAATGTGTTACTCATGACGACGACAACGACAACGACGATGACGACGAGTCGATATTGCATAGTATATTAATAGTAGAGAGGATAATATTCTTCACGGTATTCAAACCGAACATTTTTTTTCACGCGAATTAAATAAATTCTAGTCGTTTTTTGTCATATAACATAATATACATATAGTGGCCGGTTAGGATAATATTATAACATATAATTTCGGTAGTAATTTTAATATTATTATTATTATTATTATTATTATTAAACTTACGCGTTAGTTTAGGTTTACGTATAATAATATATAAAATATAATAATAATATAATATACGATATTAATTAAACGTACGTTTCTCGATTCACGACTATATATATTATAATATTAATAATTATTATCATTGACTATAGCTTTAGACATTTTTAATTACCATGTTTATTAGGTTAATAAAATTATTATAATATATTATATTGTATGTTTAACGAACAAACTTAGGCATAGGAAAACGAATATATATATAGTAGTAAATATTATATAATATAATATTATTATTAGGAACATGTGTAAATTTGAAAATAAAAACACTGTTATTGAAAAGAATATAATTGAAAACGATATATGTTCATCGCCACGATGGTTTCTATTTCTTATCATAATATTGTTTGCTTCGTTCTATTTTTTTTGTTTTTAATACATAATTGTTTGTTTTTTTTTTTTTTTGAATCTGTTATTATAATTTTTTTTCTACTTTCCGACGATGTACCTTTTTTTGTTTCTTCAAATGTGTTACAAAATAAAGTTCACGGCCGTTTGCCTATTATAATATACATATACATATTATATTATATATCGGTTTATAACCTATAAATGTCACGACTAAAATAATTAATCAAAAATTCTGTGATAAATCGCTATATACCGTTGTACATTATTTGCGTGTATTATAATATTATTATAATTCATATAGTAATAATCTTTTGGTTTTGTTTCGTTTTTGGATATATTTTTTTTTTATGAATCAATCTTTTTGTCTACAATTTTGTCATTAATATTTTGTTGTTACCGCGTCAAATTTTTACCCGTTAACGTTTGTCATCGCCTCCATATAGTAATAATATTATACACTTTAGATAATACCTCGTCAACTATATAAGTTTTTTATAAGTTTTTTTTTTGTTTGTTACGATCGTTGCAATTCATGTATACTACTACTATTCTAGTGTGTGTCCGTACAACCATTTCGTGTACACAAAAAAAAATAATGTTATTATATATTACTATAAAACGGGTTAGTCAATTAATTAATGTCAGTTCCGTTAGTTCACAGTAGCATGGTCCAATGTGTTTCATTACGGCATATTAATTTTAATTCATATATATAAATATATATGTATAGAAAATAATAACGAAAACAATTTTTAATATAATATAGCATATTGTGTTATATATTATGTTTAATGAAATTGTTACACTGTTCTTTGGCCCGAGGGTCCGACTAGTCTAATTTTTTTTTCTTCATCTGTCAGAGAAGGTTCCCAGTAAAATTAATCGGCTAGGTGTTTTTAATGTTAAATATTAGGAAATAATATTATTTAGATTTAAGAAACTTATTTAAAACACAATATTCAGCAATATTATGTAAATGTTTATATTATATTATAAACGAATGATGATGACCCAATTATACTATGTGGGATTCTCGTTGTTAAATATAATTATCCTATACTTTATGTTTGTAATTTAAAAAAGTTAATTATTACTGTATTGTAATACTTTAAAATAATGATAATTATTATTTTATAACAATGTATAATATGGGCAATTTAATGTCTCATAATAAGAATCTATTATGTTACATACAATGATTATTCTATCAAATAAATTTAAATAAATTATTGATAATACACAAATCACAAATGTTTTAATTTATGTAGGAGTACATTTTTGATTTATATCGACCAGATACATTCTTTACAATTGATTATATTTATTTAATTTTATTATATTTTTTTTTCGTTATTATTATTTTAATTTTTTCTTTCTCTCTACCGTAATACATTCCAAAGACTCATCCATTCAAAGGAAGTTTTGCATAATTCATTATTTTTTTCTGGTGTTTAAAAACAATTTATTTCGATTGACGGCGTCGTCTAAAACCGACGATCAAAGTATACCGTGCTGATTTGCATTATTTTCGTTTTGGATATCATATAAGACCCCTTCTCCCTTAATCTTTTTTTATATATATTTATATTTATATACATATATATATATACACATACATACACGTAAATTGTATAAATTGAAACTTATTACAATATCATAACATTTTATTTGGCCAAGCTACTTATCGTAGTTACTATAATATAGCCTATGATATATTTAGTCTTTTTGCCTGAGTTGTCAAATTAAATCCAAATTAGATTTCCTCATTAGCGTAGAAGATGTGCGTACTCGTATATTACATACTTAAACGTTATCGTATTATATCGTATCATACCTTCATTGAGTTGGGTTGAAGTTTTTTGTTGTTTTTAGATATATTTTTTGTCAATGTATTTGTTTGAAACGTTTCAATACGATGATCAAAATTTTCATCTTTTTGTTTGTACGTTTTGTTTTTTTTTTAACATTTTGTAGGGGTTGCCATTATCGGGACCAGGCCTCGGTGCGGTATTACTCCAGCCCAATGCCATAACGGTAAAATATTTATCATTACATTTTTTTTCAATTTTGTCGTGTACCAACCATAATGTATAAAACAATAATAATATTAGACGGACATAAATTAATGTAATATTGTTAATACTATCGCGATACAAATGATATTTCGGGATAAACTCTATCTAAAGGTATACATTTATAGCTGCACTTGCCGGGAAAAACCTCCTGAGGATTAGACGAGCTTGTTTTTAGTGTCCTGCACCTGTGCTGTTCGTAGGATAATATCATCATCACCATCATCATTACTATTATTATTATTATTATTCATTTTTGTTAACCCTTAAATTATATTACTGATATTAGTGTATTACCTAGATTATATTATATTGATATAATACAACGCGTACGTCGTATATTATCATGATATAATGAACGAACGCACCTATAATATTATCTTCTATAACCACTAGGCACTAATAATATTATATGCGTTTCAGAGTTTAAAACACGTATTAATATTATTATTATTATTATACGTTCCTTAAGATGGTATGAACGTAATATTTTGTGTAGCTGACATAATAATCAAAACTTTATAATTTTGCAATGGCCAAAACGAAATTCGAATAGTATAGGAGGTTAGATACTATACAAAATATTTAATTATATCACATCATGATATGGGTGACGACGTACGTCCAGGAAATATTCCCCTTTTAACCAATGTAAATGGATGAGTCTTTTGGATATTTTTTCTCCTTTTCCTTGTGTATATACTGGATTTTTATGTATTTATTTATCCCTGTTGTTACTATTATTTATTTTTTTTATTTTATTCATTTTATCAATAACGATACAGCTCGTTTTAAAAACGTAACAGCAGCGATTTTTTTGTTTTGTATTTGGTCTATACAAGTCATATATCTCATCCCAACTATACATTTAATATACGGGTTGACCCCGAACCGTGCGTAAAACCGTATATGATATGAGTATACAAATACGGTACGAATATGGAAAAAAAAACAATATTTATATACAAAAACAATTGGAAGAACAATGTAATAAAGGTGTGTGTATATGCTTACCCAACCGATGCTACGGTGGTGTGCACGGCATATCGAAGAAAACGCAGATGTCTCCTGATGATTTCTTCTCCGATAGACACGAGTAAATATTCAATATTAAAATTTATACACAATAAGTATATACTACGTATGATACTATTATTATTATTTATTTATTAATTTTTTTTTTTAGCAGTATGAAAAAATCGTCCCGTCCCCAAAATTTAATTGTTTCCGTCTAATATTATGAATAACACCTGCAGTAAAAGTCTGGCGAATAACTTTTGCGCGTTACAAGTTTTATAAATATTTCACTCTTCATCTTTGAATAATTGAAAAGTTAAAGTTTAATTGAATTCCCGAGCACAGAAACGTAGCTTACAAATGTAAAACGCAATACAAATATTTCTCACAGAGTTCTTGGCCAGGCTTACAGTATATATTATTCATATTCATATTCATATTATTATTATTATTAATATTAATATTATTATTATTATTATTATTATTATTATTATTATTATTATTATTATTATTATTATTATTATTGATTATACATATTGTAGTGATTTTAGCCTAGTGGTATAGACTTAGTTAATAGCCCGTTCTTATTGAACTAACTAAATAATATTTTGTATTTATCTTGTATAGTTATGACATAACATATAGTGGCTTAAAATAGTAAAGAAAGACTTAAACGCAGTAATAATACCTATTCTTAATCGGATGTTTGTTAAACACAATACTGATTATACAATTTAGTGGTCATAGTGGAAATAATAATATGTCTTGTTATTATTCCATTCGTTAATGTGATTAGTGGACTGTGTCACTGTGATAAATTATAATGTTTTATAATTTTAGTTGTCGTTAAGATTTCTTATCTAGATAAGCCAACTACACCACGTTCCAATCCCACTGATGACATTTTTTTAATTTCGTTGTAATAACCATGGTAAAACGATTACCGTATATGCACAGGAAAGTCTGATCACAATATACATTATAGCGCCGTTCGACGATGTATTATTGTGTTGCCTAGTGCTTTCGCTGTACGATATCGATTTATTTCTTATATACACTATTATTCGTATAGTTAGATGTGTATTACAGTAATATATTGTGATATGATATTATTGTGTATATTAAAGTGTACAAGTATTTACTTAGACCGTATAGTTACTTATATTATATTAGTACCTATATTATATAATATTTTTACCTATTATTATTATTTTTATAACATATTCTATTTAGTAAAATAAAATAATATTTAGTGCATTAGAAAATGTAAGTGTACGACACACGCTAGTTTTTTTAGACCAGTTTTATTAACCACATATATATTATAATTAATATATATATATATATATTTATACGTATTACCATCTATAGTTCGTATATTATATATAGCATTGAAAAGTTCCCACTACTTATTATTACTATTTGTATTAGTTTTTATTATTATTAATATGACTTATCTACTATTTATTATTATTATCGAGTGTATTGTATTAGTATGTTAATAACCCCGAGTATCGTATTTAAATCTTAGATGATCAGTATTTCGACTATGCATAATATATATATACGTACGATATTAAGTATATTATAGTTAATAAACAACTTTTCAGTCGACCGTGTTAGGTGTCAGTGGACTATATACCTATTATAATATTATTGAATGTTTGACGTAATAACTACAATACTATATAATCTATTATAATATATTATGCAAAGATTTGTTTGTAGGTATATTGGTAGTATGGTTAGTAGATAATATGGGTATATTTGCTGTTAATGGCAGTAACAATTAATGTAAAAGAATATAATATTTTTTTTTTAATCTACACCATTACCGTCTACGACAGAATCGATGAGATGATTTACAGACGAGAGCCTTCACCGTTAGCTACAATGACACGATATAGTTTTATGAAACGGGGATTTTTTTTTAAATTTAATTTTATTCCACTGATGATATATAACTTTTTTTTCTTTAGCCTGGTTGATAATTTCCCGATTAGGCTTCCCGAAGTAGAAGATTAAGCTGCATACTACAGTGTGTTTATTTATTCTGAATATTATTTTCAGTTAATTTATTTTGCCAGATGGCGACGATGACAAACAAATTCCGGAACACCCGGATGATTGATTATCTGTTTCTCTGCTCGCGTACTCTGCCTAGTCTTCCCCGTCCATCATCAGGCGACCAATAAATGAGGGGGTGGGGTTCTCCCACACCTCCTACCACACGCACTTGGTGGTAAAAAAATTCATCATCAAACCCGTGGTCATGCATTAATGTAACAGTCCGCCGAGCTCGGTCAGAAAGCTTTATCCGGAAGTAATCATAAAAAAATCCGATATCCGCTTCTCTTGAACAAAAAAAAAATATTGCCGATCACACGCACACAAACACATACCTATATAATAAAAATAGAGAGGAGAAATCCTATCTCGTTCGATGTTCAGTTGATAAATGATAGTTTATATTATACATTGGGCCGGATGAAAAAAATAATATATATATATATATATATATAAAAAAGTAATTGCGATTCCGTGGTTTTATGCGTTTTACGAGCAGCGGAGAGTGGCTGGCGGGTATTGCGATTGTTATGGTTTTTATGTGCCGGCGTTCGTTAATGTCCACATTATTGCTAGATAAAGGGTTCCTCCGTAAAGCCCCTGCAGCAGGTCTGTTATCCAAATGCCAGTCGCATTAAAAAAAAAAAAACGAGAAAAAATATAAAAACTAAAACAAAAAAATAAAATAAAATAAAAAATGAAATAAAATAAAACAAAAACGACAAACAACCAAACCTCTCAGCCGCGTACTCCGCATTGGTGGTGGAGAGCTTTAGCAGTCAGATTCGTTTTTACTTTATTTCCAGACGTTTTCCAAATTCCACGCGTCTATATGACGTATATAATAATAATAATAATAATATAATACAGGCAATTCGAGCACATGGTGGATGATTATGGTGGCCTCGGCGAATAATTTTATCGTCGGAAATATATTTTTATTGTTGTACATGTATTCTACCGCGTAATAATATGATAGAATATATTATATCTACGATAGGGTTATGGTCGGCGGCGGGTGGGATACCTATATATTATACACGTACGTACGACGGCTGTTATTGTATATTGTTAGTACTTTTGTATAAAATCAACTACACATATATAATATTGTTACATGCTGTATATGTTTATCGTTTCTGACTTTATCTGGTGCGCCAGCCATCGAAATGTCACACTAACTTTAATCGCGTCCTCCGATTATCCGCCGAAAAATATACGGATTATCGTTATAGTTGCGTTTATTTAGTTGGATCGTATGATTTCAGTTTTAAAATCGTCGTGGCTCTTGAATTGAGGTGGTAATAGTTTTCTAAACCTCATAAACACTGTATAATATAATACTATAAACGTGCTTGAAATATTATGTTTATTGTATAAAATGAAGGTCTAAACGCCTTTAATTTATAATTATCCTTTATTCCTCCATTGTACATGGCCTAATCGCAATTCAGTTTAATGACTTAAACGTAGCCTGGAAACCTAAATATATATTTGTTAAATAGATATATTTTGCGGCCATGAAACTGGTCGTAAAAATAAGTATATCGTCAAACAGCTAAAATCAAGCGCTTAGTACTCCTATACTTTTCATTTAAATTTGGTTGTTATGCTTTCTAAAGTTTTCCCGTTTGTTTTCGTTCCACGGTTGGAGACCGAAACACATTACCTACGTGCTATGTACTACGACAATAACATCATTTTTACATTACAATGGTATACGCTTTTGTTGGTTGTTAGACGCGCTCAGCGGTCTCGACTAGTCCGTGAACCCATCATCTACTAAAAGCGAATAATATACCTACGATTTTTTCCACTACACTCCGCCCGAAAACTGGTGCATCACAATCACGTCTACGTTTTTCGATCGATAGTCGTAGATCTATATTGTTATAATATATCATAAGAATCGCCTCGGACGTGTGTATTCAATAGACGCGACGACGTTGCAATGAATGACAATCGCGTGCGCAGATGGGTATGGGACCAAAAATTATTTTCTCAAGTCAAAAACCAGAACATCCAAATTTATTGTATTATTCACTCGTGCACAGCAATAACTTTCGCAGGGCGTGTATAAGTCGAACACATTTTATACTATACCCGTACGTGGGGGTATATTGCTATGAGTTTTCGTTTTTGCTCATCGTCACGAATGTATTGTACAATACTTGGACGCTGCAGTACACGCGATATAATACATAAGTCATCGATTTTCTTCTTTTACAAATACTACAATAGTAATAATGATAATTATCATTATACGTAAGCCGTATCGCCACACCAGCCGGGCGACCGTTTGTTTTCGGGAACTCCACCGGAAAAGTTTTCGTAAACAATAATGTCTCCGTCACCGCCGTTATTCCTTTGCGGAACAAAAATGAATGTTTTCAAGACTCTATAGACCGATAAAACACAATATTCGCAATACTCTGCGTATATACCTATATTACAGCAATGCTGCGTTATCGCAATACGGCGCAGTGTGTGCTATTATCTATATACCGTCGCTATTATATTATAATAATATAATAATCATTGACGCAGAGAAGGAAACGGACCGAAGACGAAACTTTAGGCCAAGCAGCCGCCGACTGAACCCGGCTCTCGATTGTTATTCGCAATAATAATAATAATTATCATTATTATTATCGTGAAGAATCGGTATTATATTAAACTATTAACCTCGTATCGCTGTTTTCGCCATGACGGAACACTCGCGGGTTGTACCCACATTTTACGTGTAATATGTATTATTATTATGCCGAGTACCACCATTCGTCGCTCGCTAACTGTATGTCTGTATATTATTATTATATAATCATACGCTCTTCTACCCACCATAAACTTTACAAGTTACGGTGCAACCTTACTACATATTGAATACGTAATGGAAATCAATAATTTCACTTTTAAATATTTACACATATCGGCTAAAATCAATTGTGCGAAATGTTCAAAAAACAGGTGACGTTATTTTTTTTATAGTATATAATACTATCAACTATAATATGACGATTCTGCGATGACTCTATAAAATGCAAATACCCGATTTCATTATTTCTACACTACATGACGTATAATATAATATATTATAAATAAAATTCTGCTGTTATAACTACTTATTATATTATTATAATATGGCGCATAATATAATTATTAAAAATATAGACTTTATCACTGAACCACGTATACTATCGACAAACTAATATTATAATATCCTTCTTCATATAAGACAAGACCGATTATTATTAACAGACACCTATTACATTTAATATTATTTTCATAAATACGCTCCCCTTTACATGTATAATATAGTATAAGTACTTTCGTTTTATGTACATGCCTCGGACTACATCAAACGTATTCCCATAAATAATGATCTAAAAAAAATACGTTTCAAAAAGTTATTTAAAGCGATAAAAAAAAATGCATTTTGGGATGGTATTGAAATCTTCATACCTGTAAGCATAGGCTGTAACATAATATAGTTATAATGAGAATTGTCCAGATGCACACCCAAATGTTGGTTTAAACGAAATTATTTTTTTATTTTTATTTACAACAAAAATTACATTCACCAAAGTGGTAACCACTTTATTTTGATTCATAATAAATAAACTTATCATTTTTATTGAATCAACTATTAAAATTAGTCCTACAAAATAGATAGTATAAATAATATACATTTTTTCAATAAAAAAAAATGTACAGTTATTTTTAGATAAACTATATAAGATAGTGATATAAACACCTCATTATTATTATACGAAATTCTCTAGAAAAAAAAAATCATTAAATACAACATAAATTATATATATTATAAAATTTTTTACTAAACATTGATTCTATATAATTATTATTATTATCATCATTGTATGGTGATATTTTTATAATATTTACTTTGGTGAGGAAAAATTTTGATTTACGAAATCCCGCGAATTCTAAACTCATAAAACTCATATCCGGATATTTCCGCTATCTCTCTTTCCTTCTTCTCTCTCTGCGCATATCTATATTTATATAATATACAATACAAGCCCATCAGCCATATAGACACGACTTCGGATGTATTGTTCTCTTTCCATTTGTTCCGCGGAAGTTGAAGGCGTGAGTATAATAATATTATATCCGCGTTTGCGTGCATGCGAATAATACACGTCGCCGGAATACGCAACGTTATTAATAATAGTTATAATTGTTATTGTAGTATACAAAGCTCTACACTGTCTCGCGATTGTAAACGTATAATATTGTAATATTAACGATAATATTAATAAAAATCATACTATTACTTCTACTACAACTACGCGAATCGCGCTGACAATTGGTTTTCTTTGAATAATTATATTAATATACAATATCTCGTATATATCACTTTTCGTAAATTATTATACTATATATTAACAAATGTCGCACACCGTCGTTAAAGTTATCGACCGTATTATTACATTTACAAACTCTACGCCGGCTATATAGATAAATTTTTAGACTTATCCGCTATAGACTTCTGTCACTACCAGCCCTTTTTTATCCACCACTACCTACCTCTATATTTATATTACGAAATTTCCACTATATCCGAACTAGACCATATTTTTATGGGAGATATCGTTTAGGCAGGTAGTATTTTGCGGTGATATTCGGACGCACGTTTTGATGGATGCATAATCGATGGGTAACTACCGGTACGAAAGGGTCCGGGAACAGGCCCGCCCTTATTTATCTATTAAATTATACCGCCACTCCCGCAGCCCACCGCTTTTTCACGTGTTTAATGTGCATTTATATTTTTATCTTTTTGTCACAATCGTTGTGTTATTATTATTATTATTTCCAACTTGCAAGCTAAATACGTTTTTTCATCCTCTATATAGTACACAATAGCGTTGTTAACTAAAAGTGCGCTCATTGGATAAGTGATGGCGGAGAGAGAGAGAGGACGAAGTGTGAAAATTTGACGCGTGCGAATAACCAGCACGCCGAACTGGGGTTGTACGCATAATAATAATATATGTTATTATATTTATAGCCTAACGACCGAATATTTCTATCGCGAACGGAAAGTTACGCTCGTGTAACTACTGTTTTATTTATTATTATTATTATTATTTTTTTTTTTTGATATAGTACGGGTACTCTTATTCACAATCGATTTTAAACCATAATTCATTCGTAAACATTAACCGTCAATTTTTATGTTTTTTATGTACCTACGTGTATGCAAAATATAATCGAGTCTATAGTTATTATAGCAGAAATAAAAACGCTGTACGTCCTGACCCCCATACTGTTGATATAAATAATTGGGCTATGCACGGTGATATCATAACATAATTTATGTTTACGCACATGACGGCTTAT
The DNA here is from genome assembly GCA_020882235.1 of Schizaphis graminum. Lineage (NCBI taxonomy): Eukaryota > Metazoa > Arthropoda > Insecta > Hemiptera > Aphididae > Schizaphis > Schizaphis graminum. The sequence goes on from CM037032.1 coordinate 96,217,700, forward strand.
TTTCAGTATCATTACACAACGACAATTAATACCTATTTTAAATGATAAACTTTCGAATTTACTTGTGAAAAGCATCGCACGTCGTCGTTAAATTCGTTGAACCAGCCCGGATCGCGTACATAATATATTGGTTGCTCAATAATGTATATCTTACGCGTTGGAAAATTAAATTGTATGTGCTTAATTATTCAAGAATAGCCTGTAAAAATATTGCAAACGTTTATTTTTATAATGAAAAAAAAATATTTAAATTAATGATGAATGAAATAAAGAACGGATACAAAAATAGTATCTACGTCCCGTAGAATTCAAAAAATTCGTAAAACGAGCTTGGACGATGTAAAAATAAAAAATAAAATAAGGATATCACTCTGTTTATATATATGTATATATATTGTAACTGGATCAGCCGTCGCCGCCGTGTAAATAATTTCGTTCACGCGCCTCGGAAATAGCGTACATATATAATATATACATATTGTATTATTGCAGTCGACGTTTGCGATGTTTTCCGACAAATTGGGTAGAAGCGCTCTCGCTTTACACACTCACGGCTCGTACACCACCCCCTCGCGACGGGCTGTAGAGGAAATTCATAATCTCGCACAAGCAGAAGCTTTTGTTTTTATTGTTATTATTTTTCTGCCGATATGTATATGTAAACACATACATGTATATACTATACATAAATGCGTGTATGTATATATTATTTTATTTCCTTTTTTTTTTCCGCCAGCGTCGAAAAACCGTTGGCGAACTATAGAGAGAGAGACACACAGAGATAAACAGAAAAAGACGTAACGAAGCGAACGGGCGAAAAAAAACCTCCAGTAAAATATAATAACATGAAGCAATTAACGAAATGGAATTGTTAAAAATTAATTATTTATTCGGATGGTTAGAGAGCCATCGGAGCGCAGCCAAAATTTGCAAAAAACGAGTTGGTCGGGCCGGTGGAGAGGTGGAAACCGAGAACGAAGTCGGCGAAAAAAAATATGATGAAACTCCGACGGTTCTCTTAATCCGCATTTGAAATTATAATAATTTGCAATTAGTACTGCTGCCAGTCGCGCAAAGTCGGTAATATAAATACAAGCTCGCGATTTTCGAACTATACGAAATAAGGAAAAAAAAAATTAATTTAATATTATACAATTAAGAAAAATATGACAGATAAATCTTATAACCCACTAAGTCGTTTTCTCGAAATAAAAACGGACGACGTCTCGCTATGGTTATAAACACATGCGTCGCGCGTCTAATTGTCCACGTTATAGCAAATCGAACATCATAGTTCTCTAACAACATTCACATAATGATATTATCATGTATGTGGATATCTTTTTTGCGATAAGAATTGACGATCTTGGATGAAATAATGTAAATAATAATACTGGAGTATTTCGAGAAATATTGTTTCTAATATACAACATTTGTTTTTTAATAATATTAATAATTTTTGATCAGATTATTTTATCGTAAAAATATTTAGTTCATCAACATATTAGATTTTTTCATCTCGTGAAAAAAATAAAAATTATGATTAGATCATTATTTTTTAGTTCTCAATTACATTTGTTAATACGTTGCTGTCACCATAGTGCGTTTCAGAAATATTTAAGTTAACAGGTATGGGCTAATATCATTTAAGTGGTTGATATGTCAATAACATTCCATTAAAATTTTTCATCTCTTTCCCCATAATTTATTTAACGAGCCATTTTAATTACTACGTCTATTATATATTTACATACCTAGACTTATTATGTTAAGTAACCGGAATAGAAGACTCAATAATTTATTGATTTATATGATCTTGTAGATTACTACTTTCGTGCGAATAGAAATTTTCATTTTATATTAAAATCTTTTATAGCGTCCACGCCACTGTTATATCACGATAGAACTTTTTTTTCCATAATTTCCTTCTTATTCTTATTGCAACTGCAGACGTTGAAAAAATAGTTTTTACTCGCCTCTCACCCACGTGTATTGTTTTTCTGGAACAATTCTATGTGAACGGCAGTGACATGACACTGGCGCGTCGTGAAAATTTAATCTCTTCGCAAATATACCGTTCGTATAAAATATGTCTAACAGCAGTGTATATCATCTACCGCCTTTTACATATTATTATTTTATATATATATATTATGTAAACGCGATTTATACATATTTCAGTTGTTTCCATCTGTATATTATAGTATCACCTACAGGTCGATTCCTATATAATATGCAATATTTACATTTTATTATTCCAATGCCGCAACTCGAACATACAAACAACCACTACAAAGGTATTGCACGAGTCACCGAGGTATCTGAAATAAACGCGTTACGTCTGTGACGAAAATCCTTATTGTTATAAAACATTAACGAAACACGCGCGACTTCGTTAAAATCAAAACCCGAATTTTGTCGTCGTAATATGAATAATTCACTCGCGAGTGTTTGCGTGAGATGCGAATCCGGCGTCCCTACGATGACGCGAGCGTGAAACGTTAAGAATTTTTAAAACGTGACCTCCGAAAACGTCGGCTGGGGAGACCTGCGAATGACTAGAATTAGTGAACGCTGTATCATTCTCGTTGTCGTTGTTATTATTATGTACCGTCGCGCAGCTTGTAATATCAACGTAATTATTTTTCGCCACGCCGTTGTCGTCGTCGACACAGCAATTTGAATTTATATTGCGTTTTAAAGTATTTTGCGAAAGGATACGTACTGCAATGTGATTATATATATATATATACGGATAATATATATTATACACGTGCACTTAATGTCGAGTCGCGAAACGATCGTTTTAAACTTGAATCGCGACGTGTCCGGGGTAATATCGTTGATTCATGGAAGAAATAAATGTATAATTATTGTTCGTGTATTATGTATACTGTTGCCGTTACAACGCCAACGAATTTTGTGGACAAAATAAAAATTTGATCGTTTTTTTTTTGTGTCCGGAAATAATAATATATTTGCTATGATGCGGTTCTCGCGAAGTTTCTGCAGTGTGTACTATTATAATTATATTGTAATATACCGACGATATTGTTGGGTAGTAACCGTTAAGTCGTAACTAAGGGTGGTACCTAATAAGTAAATATAAACCATTCCCCCCTTGCCCGCTTCACCAAAAAAACCGTAAAGATATATAAATACGTTATGGCCCTCGATTTTCACCCCAGCCGATTGTAGTCTATTGTTACACACCTGTACTCTGCTTTACGCAGCTTAAAAGCATAATATATTATAAAGCTTACAGTAAAATAATTTTTTGGTTGCTCGGCAAGGCGAATATCATCGACGAGTTTTCGTCAGTGGATCGATTTTTAAATAGGTATATACGATTATCGGCGCTATATTCCGCTTTTTTCCGACTTGAAACGAACTATAAATTCGTTGGGTATAATATTATTATTATGAAATGTATTACATATTTACATTCAACGTCGCCTGTACAATGTATACTATTATGATATATTTTGTGCTCAACCTCTGACCGAAAAGGTAGCGTAACCTCGTGCGGCATTTACGTATTTCATATTACTCACTTATGACATGTGGGTAGGTAGTACCTACGACTTGTCGGGGAACGAAATATTTTACTCTATTACTTTTTCACATGCGTGCGCTACACCATACAATCATAATATATTATATTCCTCATAATACGCGCCGTATATACGGTATATAACTACCAAAGTAAATTCTACTCGTAGTATTACGGTCATAACCCAACACTGTGGCTGTAAATGTGCAGTATTTACCTTATATATAATATAATATTATGAGCTTGCGTACGATATACGTATGCGTAAAAATTATACCATTGTTGTATACTGCGCTTGGACGGGGGAGAGTGGTAGTGATGGTGTCAGTGGAGGTGAGGGCCCGTTTTAATAATTACCATAATGGACCGTTCGTACGCGGCGACCGCGGTGTATAGGTACTGCTCCGGTGAGCCCGGAAGAGGGTAGATCGCGGGAATCTGCGGGGCCGTAAAGAAAGGATTACCACGCGACGGGTATACGTATACATCATTATGCATATATATGTTATACATATAAATATACGTATACGCGTTAAACTGGTATACGTATATATCGTTGTGTGGCGTCGAGCTTTTCACCGTTCGCACGCCGTTATATCCGGTCGGGGCGGAAGGAGGATGACAAATGAATACGCACACACGCGAGTCGATTTATATTATTATTATTATTGTTGTTATTATAAATTTATACGCACACATTCTCATTATACGCTTATAATGTATATTATTATTTATATATGGCGAGGGTTGTTATACGATGGCAGTGGTGTACGCGGCCCCGTTGACCGCGTGTGGAAGACGAACGATCGCTGCACGCCTCGCACTTCCGTTTTGCCGCCTGTTTTTATTTTCTTTTTCTTTTTCCGTGTATATGTGCCACATAATATAAATCGATACCGTCGTAAATTACAATAATAACAAATAACAATGCCCGAGTTCGGGTTAGCAACAAAATACGTCACGTCATAGCGGCCACGTGCAGCGCGCACCACAATATATTATGATATAATAATATGTAGCGCAGTTATAGTATTATACACTAGTAAAGCGCATCCGTGGTCGCAAATCGGCTGCTGTAAAATATAGCAAACTATAATGTTATTAAAGTGGCGGTAGAAAACTGGAAACGACTATAATTTCACATTTCAACACTTATCACCGCCCTTTAAGAGTATAACTGCGCGTATATAGGTCTCAGCTTTTTCTTTTCTCTTTGTTTCGGTACCTAGCTTTAAAAAAAAAAAAAAAAAAGCGAAACGTTTTACCGTACAATGTATATATAGGTACATCTGTCTGTTCAACCCGATGCGTTTATCCCGGACGCGACGCGTGCCATATAATATAGTTTATACATACATATATATGTATATATATATATATATATATAGGCACGCAAACACATAATATAACAAGACACGTATATAGACGCGTTTTTACAACACGACTACCGTAAAAATTCTTCCGGCACTTAGCCCCCTCGCCTCACGACCACGCAAAACCTCCTCTCCGATTGCGTTTATATACGACACACGCACATTATAACACACACATCATGCTCGTATTTATATATATATATATATATATTATTATATCATATGAAATACGTGCGCGATGGATTCACCGCTCGAGCGGAATACGAAATTATTGTCTTCGACCCCTAATATGAAACTCGGCGTATTTGGGCATGGCACTCGGCCTATGTAATACTACTGCGTACGATGAAATATTGTATAACGTCACGATAATATTAATATTTTGTTATCATAGATCGACGTGTTTAATATCATCTAATATTGTATGTGTTACGGTCTCGAATTTGGGTACACGCGCGAGCGAACGAACGTTATTATAAAAGCCTTGTATGCCATATTGCAAGGTGTACAGAGTGACGAATGACGATAACCCCGCTGGCGCAAATATATCTTAAATAAACGGTAGATGGATGTCGCGACTGTGTGGGACCGACGATAGTATAATATAGTTGAGTACATTTTCAAGTGTAGTTAGTATTCATATTATTTTGAACTCGGTAATTTATTCTATCGGTACCTAATGAGTTTTTAATATTTACAAGTTCGTACGCCGTTATTGATTTGTTTTTTTTTTTTTTTTTAATTATGATGATTGTGATATAATATTCTTTGTATATTATATGGGTATTTTTTTATCAATATAATTTTTATTTTTGTTTTCAAAGCCCGGCGGGTTCCGGAAGGGCGTGATACGAATTGAATCAATCAGAAGGGCGCGATACTCGATCGATTCAATTCGGCGCATGATAAAATTCCTAGTTAAATTTTTTTTTAAAAATTAAGTGTGCTGATATTTTGTATGACATTTTTATCTTCGGCAGATTTTTCTTATGTTTTAAAAAAAACAATCTATCATCTTCAGTAAGCACCAACTAAAAAAACAAGAAATATCCGCCGTGGTACGTCTTTACTGTAATATACATTAAAACTTTCTGTGCACCTTTGTACATAGAATAATAATTATGCATAAAAAAATTATTTTTAGAACCTTACTTAAATCATTACATTTCTTTATTCACAACGAGGCTAAATATTTAATAACAAATTTATCAACAATTGCATTACTGTAATATAATTAACAAATTTTACAAATTTAACTTTTTCCGAAAAAAAAAAAATAAAATATTTGAACCTATATAAAAATTATTACATTTTTTAAAAGTTCAGTTAAATAAATTGAATACTGTCACCTTCGTCAAAGTGCTAAAAAAGCTTACATTCTAGTAAGCCCTTCTTTGTACACTTGTACACATACCTACACTTATACATAACCCTCGAGTATTTATTTTTTTTGTTCAAAGCATTTTTGTTTACTTACTAGAATTTTTTTATTTTATTATTGTGTGTGACACATAGTAGGTGTTTTTAAACGACTAATATATTATTTTTTTTGTCATTAATATTATTATTAAATAAAATGTACACACATACTATACATTGCGTATATTGAATTTTTTTTATTAGATGTGTATAATATAAATTATATATACTATCTTAATATGTTTATCGTGATTATGTATTGTTATTATTTGAAAATTTAAATATTTCATTCAATTCGAACAATATAATATGTATAAACGTTCTCATGTATATTATTACATTACTTATAGATATGTGTGTAGTTGTATAATATTATTACTATATTATTTTTGTTTTGTTTTTGCAACCAAATGTTTTGTTGTTTTAGACGCGTGTTTCGTAATTTTCATACATATGTGTATAAATATTATTGAAACAAAAGAACATTTCCTACATAGGTACCTATTATTATGATATCAATATAGGTATTTTATTACATTCATATACAAACTTTATATACATACACAATGCCTTACTATCACGTGTATGCACGTACAAAACCGACCACTTACCTACTATTTATTATGATAAAATATCGCTACTCACACCCTGCCTAGCCTAAATTTTAAAACTTACTCATAACTATATTATATTTATAACAACTAAAATAAAAATTAATAATTTTATTTTTTTTTAATATTTACATAAATTGCATCCGGTATACAGGAAAATTATTTTCAAAAATGTTTATTGGCAAACACAAATATTGTCCGAGTATAAACGAGGCGAGTAAATGTTTACTTAATTTTGTGGGTCTCTGTTACATTCTTATTTTTAGTGCGTATATTAACATAACGATAAAAAAAATAAATATCTTTATTTACGCCTTTTTTTCACTGCCAATCCACGTTTAAATATGGCCAATATTATAACTTATCGTATGACATTGCATTTGATCTCTGACAAACGATCATATCATAATATTGACTCCAAAAAATAACACACCGTACCTTTCAGGTGCCTACACAAATATAGGTTATAATAGAGATCAGTAGACGGCTGACCTTATATATAATATATTATCTACTTATACACATACTGGACATAGTACTATTATTATAATTATTATTTTATTTTGCATTATCGTCGTCCGGCGTGGTTTATGTACATAATCGACTATTGTGTGGCATTTCTGGTACATGAAATTCAACGTCATTATTTTCAATTTCAAATCTACGTGTCATTTTCGAAGTCCAGTTATAACAATAATATTATGATGCCTACGTGATATAATAATAATAATAATTATAATAGTATTATAAAATTTATTGCACAGTTCAAAACCTACAAAAATATTTACCTATATTATTTAATATTATATTTAATACAATAAAAATGTTATCAAACATTTTTTTTGCATTTTTCATAATATGTAAACACTAAACAGTCATTTTTGCGTCTACGTCCTACAATAACACTAAAATAAAATTGAACATAATATATTGAACATAATCACGATAATAATATATACAATTGACCGATTACACGTAATATGATTATTTTATATCTGACAATGCTAATTGCATTTGAGACAATTATTAATATATATATATAACATTGTATATCACACCACATATCTGTATATGACTATAAAAACAGTAAATAATAATAATAATAATAGTAATTTCAATACTTCTTATTTTCATATATAACAATATGAAACGCCTATAAATTTAGTTCGGTACATATTTAAATGAAACATTTATTCATTTTCATCACAAACAATTATATATTATAATTTGATATAGACGACCATACAGTATACAGCTACCCCGTCGACTTTTGACGTAAGCATTAAATTGTAATTTTTGTAATGTCATTGCCTCGGTAGAAACGTTGTACCAGACACGGTTAATGAATAAAACAAACGAAATGTTATCTTTTGTTTATTTTTTCACAATACTCTACGCTTGATAGTCATACTTTTAGTCGATAATTCGCAGCGGCTACAGTGTCGTGTCAGAGAGAAATGTAATCTTTTTTGTGACAAACTTACTATTTGTTTTTTTTACATTATGCAACGGTCGATAGAGGATATTATAACGACGCGTATGGGAAATGTTTTGGTAATGGAAAAAAAAAGAACTGTAACTTATCAGTTTTTTTTTTAATAACGCTATATAATATAATTTATTTTTGCTTGGCTTATCAGTGGCGGTTTGCTGTTTTTCACCTATTTTCCTTCCTTATTTTCTAATTGTTTATATTACATAATGTAATATAATATACAATCTTCCCATCGGCATACGGTGATGAGTGCTTGTGTAGTTGTGTGTGTGCGTGATATTCAGACATGGTAATATATTCTAATATATCATTTAGTATATTGTATGTACCTACTAAAATATTATTAAGTAAAGTAAGGTTGTCTGAAATCGGATCACTTGCTCGAATGTGCGCCGTAAATGTTTATAAGATAATATTATGCAACTGAACAATAATAACGATAATAATATACAACTACACGTCTTAAACATCTGTAGTTACTACATATTAATATATTTTAATTAATTTTTTTATTAATTTTTCCAATATTATATAACTTTTTTTATAGAGCAACACATTTTTCAGGTTCACTTTAATAATAAATATTTAAGTTATAAATTAAATATTTAAATTTTGATCAGACATACATACATACACACACACACATATACATACATATATAAGACGGTTGTCGTAACAATTGTCGAGATTACCGTACCTGTATAAAAAACTTACTTACATAATATAATATAAATTAAACTAATAAGTTTACTCGTAGTTCAATTGTCCCACAGTTATGACGTGCTTCAATAGCACTAATTTTTTTCTAAATCACGAAAATTAACAGCAAAATTGTGTACTGCTGGTTAAATGGATCATTCTGTACATGTGTATATAATGTATTATATTACAGTACGTGATTTAAATGAAAAATCATACGCTATATACGCGCTGCATATTATGTAAATTATTATATTACATGCGTATAATATTGATGTACGTTGAAAAAATGCGAAAAAAGTATTTTAGCCCAAGTTGCAATTTATTACGAAGAACAATATTCAGAACACAGATTTTAAAATTAATTGGCCGAAAAAAAATTGTAAGCTTCGATCTTACTTTGTCACCATGGTGGATTTTAAATTTTCTAAACAATCGCATAATATATGAATATTATGCTTGTTTGTGGTGCGTTTTAAAGATTCAAGTATAATAATTGAAAACACCTTTGCTTAAATCGATATTGTTGACTTAATGAATCTGAAATCCAAAGTTGTTATTTTCCATCCAGATAACGTGCGGTCTAACAGTCAATCAGTATCGCTATATTCAATTTTCGTGCGATGTGACAATTATTATTTTCTCCACGAAATTGTATCTCCCTACCTCGGTAAAATATCCCTAGTGAAAATTTACTCTTCGGTCACTAGTGAAATTTTACCGCGGCTTACATATAAAAATAAATATTAGATCGTGATTTTTTAACAAAACAAAATTCGACCAAAGAGTAAATATTCACTTTAATGATATTTTACCGGGGAGGCGGGTTTTACAACATCACCAAATGACACCGGTGCTGAATGAATGATTTTTCAATTGTACACGTCGTAAATATTATATTATTATATATTACACTGCTGCAGTATATGGATCGTATGTATAATATATTATTATATTGTACAGTATATATTATATGTCACGTGATTTGATCGGAAAATCGATTTAAACGTTATGATAATAGGTACTCGTAATATTCGTAACCACCAGAGTGATCGTTAATATTACGCCATCGTATACTTGATCTGTGCGTAAAAATAAAAAAATATCAAATTTTTAAAATTATACAGATTCTCACGTTTTTCCCGTCGTCGCGTGGTACCTACGTCATAATAATAATATTTTGTCATAATAACATGACGAATGGCGATCATTCCGATCGAATCGCGTGTTTTAAGAACATAACGTTTTTGTTTATATAATTATATACATAAAAAACGTATGTTGGTATATAATATATGATATTGTTATAATGATAACTTATTGTGTAGTAGTTACAGTGTCGTCGTATCTCGTACTTAGTGTGCCGAGATACTTATAATATAATATTATAATATTATCGCTGTCGTCGTTGTTATTATTATTATTATTATTATCATTATATTATCATAATAAACACTGAACTTATTATAATACCTTACTATAACTACTATGAATTGTTGTATTATGTTTATCAAATGACCATACGTGTGTATTTTTCAAGTGATGAGCAATTACCACCATCAGGCAGCCGCGGTCGCCGCCCAAGGTTTCGGGCCACCAGCGTCGCCGCACACCGGCGGCCCCGGCAACCCGCGGGCCGCCGCGTTCCCGCCGGCCACGTCGCCCGGCCCCGGCGCCCCGTCCACCATGGACATGTACAGCTCGAACCCGGCCGATTACGTGCAAGCAGCGTCACCGCAACCGTCCGCGTTCCCCGCGATCGCCGTCTCACGTGCGCCCATTAATTACAATCCTGTAGGTATATAGTCCGATTTGCGTAAGGGTTTGTAACGATATAAAATTTACTTTTTTTTTTTTTTTTATTTATTTATTTATTTGTTTTTTTTTTTTTTTTTACATTTCTCTCTTACTATTTGACAACACGACAACTACTGTACTCACCGGCCCATATGATATACTATCGTGTGTGTGCGTATACAAAGAGTCGGACTGCGCTTTTGCCCGCCCCGCTTGAGGCCACAAGCGAAAATCAAATCGACTATGATGCGTATAATTTATTTGTCGGCGAATAAAGCGCCGCGGAATTAAGGGATTATCCCGTGTGATAAAAAAAATTAAATTAATGCGTCAATCCTACCAATCACTTGCTTATTTACTCATCACTATATTTGAACACCTAATTAACCGTATGAAATTAATTACTTTTAATGTGTCTTCTACTCAAATGACACCCTCTACAAGACGTATATTACTATCTATTTTCAATTGTTTGAGGACGATGACACGAAATATACCTCTCTTTCCCTAAGCGCAGTCTATCTTTTTATATGTGCATATTACTAATATTAATTACAAAATACGATCGCATTTTTTTTTTTTTTTTTTATATCGTATCGACCAAAACGACAAACTAACACACACACACACACACACACACACACACACACGCTCAATCGCACACATTCGCCTATATATTGTATATTTTTACGACGTACACTGTGTAGCTGCTGCCCTGTGACCGCCGACGGGAATAGGTGTCTCGTGAAAACGCCCGCAAACGGACTACTGCAATAATTGTTGTTGTTGTTGTTGTTGTTGTTATTATTATTATTATTATTATTATTATTATCTTAAGTGTGTGACGCTCTATACATTATAGGTACCCGCACGATTCGCACTTTCCTCAGGCACATTTCCCGCACGCATTTAACTACCGTATTATTGTGTGTGATTATTTTTTAAATATAATATATTAAAATATTTTATTATATAGGTAATCGTGTATAATATTATCGTTTAAGCTATGACGGAGTGGTCTGCTGTATTTTATAGTTTTCTTGATAGATTAGATTTTAGGTATATTTATATGGTTTAAACCTATAACCTAACACTACGGGAAAATCTCTGTGGACAACTGTATCGGGTACTCTTTTATGCACTCTGACAGACGACACGTTTTTATGCTTTTTTATCGTTGGTTTTTACAGTTTTTAATTAAGTATTTTTTTGCTTTGCTTATCTTGTTGTCCAGATTGCATTTAAAACACGATATCGCATTGTTAGTTTTGTCTAAACCGTTTTTAAATTGTAATAATTATGAGATTGTCGGTACCACTCAAGCGCCATATCCACCTTTCAAAAATGATATATGTACGTATAGTAATAATATGTTTAGGACAAAGATATAATACTTTATACGACAGCATAGAGTTTGTTAAATAAAATAAAATTCTATACACATGATATTTTTGTTAATTTAAACAAAATAAAAACTACCGACAATTAATATAATAATAACAATAATAATAATAATATAATCTACTACTGGATGCTGAAAATATAATATAAAGTATACCACCCAGTTTGGTGGCTGTGTATTGATTTTGACCTTATATAATGAACAGATCGAGTCAAATAAACTCCTCGAATTGAAAATAACTAATATTTATTTATGTATACCAAAATTTGAAATATCACGCTCTCTCTCATACCACTTCAAAACCTAGCCTAGCCGAATCCCTCCATATTCTGCAGCAATACGCGCTTTCTCATACCCACCACATACATATATATATATAATAAGCGCCCAACTAAGGTCTCTGCTTCTCTTAACCCCTTCATACTTGTAGTAAATACATCAGGAAGTATACGTTGATCATGTGTGAGCGCTTGTGTTATATTTAGTCGTGTCGGATTCCACGCGCGCGATACATTATTCAACTTCCATCACCGCCCTCGGTCGACGCGATAATTAATCACTTCACTGGGGGGGTCGAGTAGTATGCCTGGTCTCCTCAGATCCTCCTAGCACGCTTCCCTTCCCCCGGGATTCCGAAATATTATAAATTAAAACACTGCTAGTAACGTATGTTATCGTCGTTGTCGTTATGGCGCCAGCTCACCTGCAAACTTTCCTACGCATTTCGAATCGCGTCTCTGTGACAAACTATTATAACTATTCACTAGATGTTATACTGCTATTACTATTACCTGCATACTACTATTCACGTTTGAGTTAATAAAACTCCCTAAATACACATACCCATTAACACTTATATTATATTATATAAAAATAAACTTTTTGAAGCAATACCGACCGATACAATATGCTAAAATTACAATATTTTATTATCATGTAGTATTATTATGACACTTCCCCTTTCCGAATTCCTGTGGTTAGTTCGTACATGTATAATAATAATAATGATAATAATAAGCATTATATAAATTTGTATCATCAACAAATTTTATTTTTTTCAATTATTGTTATATTTTTGTATTTAACAATAAATATTCTATGCAATATTTAAAAAAATCATATTTCGATGACATGTCGTGTACGGTAAAAAAAATACTATAAACATTATTTATATATATATATCACATAACTCGAATATCATCCCTTTTTTTACCATTATATATTCTTTAATAATAATATGTGCGCACACTCATTGTGTTGTGTCACATGCAGCTCACTTATTTATAGCGTATCAATTCTAGAACTCAAGCCCGGACATTACCAAGGTCTGCTCTGAAAAACTTTACTTTTTAAACGAAAAACAATAAGAGAAAAACTATAACTTATTATTATTTTCATATAGACTATAGAGAGTCGCTGATGTTGCGATAAATATTGTATCCATATGCAGTGTTAGACAATTGCTGGTCCGCATTGATAACATGTTAATAATTAAAAAAATATAAGCTACAGTCAAAACTATATTTCTCTTAATTAATTCTATATAGTATTTAATGAAAGAATCTCAGTTAGTATGGTCTGTCAGTAGCTTTGTTTTAATACAAAGTAATTTAAAAATATATTTGATAATTATGTGGTTTAAAACAGAAAATAAACTTATATAATTCGTGATCATATAATATTTGTAATTAATTCCTTACTGTATAATAATTATGTAGTAAAATAATATTCGGTTTAGCAATGGTTTTAATATTATAATTTTTATTTATTAGTTTTTATAAACATATAGTTTATAATATATCTGTTTTTATTTTTATTAAGTATTTTTTGAACATCGATATTACACACGATACGACTAACCGTCTACCTATATAAAATACCTTCCAAGTGATCATTTTATTGTAATTCAATGCATACATGAATCAAATAATAACTTATTATTAGAAAATATGACAGTACTTTGATTTGCATAATATATAATATACGAATACATCAAATTGAATATTTTTTTTTTTTATTACTATTAAGAAAAATATAAATTAATAAATCATATATTATTATATTTGTCTACTCACAAACAAATCGTTTTCTTGACACAAAGCTACAGCTACCAACCTCCCCCTTCGCATATTCGTCACTTCAAACACTATTAATTTATCGTTATTATATTTTACATGCGTGTCGCATGAGTGTGTATACTGAATATTCGTATTCCTGTTAAAATGCTGAGTCGAAGATTTCCATTTAAATTAAAACTTGATGTACTAAATAATTCGTTTTTCCTTAAATATCTCGTATGAAACTATATAATTTTGAATTCATAATATTATAGAAATGAAACTGGCATACATCTAGACCAGTGACAATATTTTACAATATAAATGTGTACTTTTTTTATTGCATGAGGTGACAAACGTATACCCCCACTATAATCCAAAAGCATACTCGATAAAAACAATAAAAAACGTATATATAATATAATGAATTAATGAAGTAATTTATTTTGAATATAATTCATTCAACGTTGAAATGACGTTTCTAATAATAAATAACACATCGTCAATGGATTCAATTCCAATACTAAAATTCGTTCATCGAGAATAATAGTGCGAGCTACTTCACTACATACTCATGTAGCAAAATTGCCTATACATTGCGCCGACTAACAAATTTAAATATAATAATATTATTTACTATTATAATACAATAAATATAATCGATATCAACTTTACTATACTATTGTTTAATGAAAAAAGGAACCATTCGCTATTATAGTGCGTTTTAGACAGGACCATAGATGAATTTTCCTATCGTTTTATTATTATTTTTTTTTTAATTAATTTATTAAATTGTTATACAAAACAATTTGTTATAAACTACTATATAATACATTAATTGTAAATGGAAAAATGAATTTATTATTAAAAAAAATTCATGCAAATATTAGTATAATGATTCAAAAATTTAATCTTTCAATAAATGAATATATATTAATTGAAAACTATTCAATCTACGTTTAAGGTATAAGATTATGCGCGCCTCATTTGACTAACTACCCTCAAAGGCGTCACTGATTTAGACATTCACTACAGGGAATATTAATAAACCGTATATTATTATAACATCTCATGATTTAATATTTTATAAACTTTCATAGAACCTTCGATAACACATTATATTACTTTTAAGAGAAATTTCGCGTAACGAGACGTGTATTTCAAATCAGATCGCATTACAAAATCGTTATTAATTATTATTTAACGCACGACTGGCAGTGACGAATGTGTGTATTATATACATATTACTCTAATCTGATAAAACATGACAATGAAATATCTCTCAAACCAGAAAATAATCTGCCTTGATTTGAATCACAAATATATGTTCTCTTATTTCGACAATTTTTTTCTGAATTTTTAAACACTGTCTGTAAAACTATTTCTTCTTTAAACTTTCGTTGTCGTCGTCCTCGTCCACGAATAATCCTAAGAGTAAGAAATAATATAGAACAGAATTTTAACTAAATAACTAAAGATCAAAATAATATAAAACAAGTATACTTGGATTTTTTTATTTTTATAATTTTTTTCTACATTTGAGATAAATATAATGTATTTTAGGTTAGATGCTGTCAATCCAAACATATGATGTTATTAAATGTCAGACTGATATTCACATCCATTTTGTATTTATTATATTATATATCTCTTAATATACAAAACTTTCGAATAACTTTTAATATCTAATACGTATATACTACTATTATGTTATATAAATACATAAGCTCGATTGAAAATAAGCTCTATATATACGGCTATGCTGCTTTGTGCAACTAAATTTTTTTAAACGTTTTAATTTGTGGCGTTTGAATGGTACGAAATCATTTAACCCAAAATGTTTTTAATTACCTACTCTCTACACAACGTATATGTGATCAATTTGTCTAGACTTCGTGTTTAAATGAAGGTTGTGTTCAGGACTATAATTATCTTAAAATTTTGAACGACACATTTTGTTGAAACTATTATCATCATTACGTGATCTATATCACAGCATGTTTAAAATGTCCATACTTATTCAGAAATTGAATACATATAATAAGTTATAATGTCAAAACATACCGTGGAAATTTCAAGTAACATCGTGTTGTCGATCGGTTGTGTTTATTTGTTTGGCTTATATCAACTACACGACACACACACACATACACACACACATAACACACATATACACACACACACACACGCAAACAAATACATCTCTATTTTTTTCATTATTATAATTATTATTTATTTAATTTTTACTGACCAGTATCGTTTTTTTTTTTCAGGGGCCTTTGATTCCGGCCGCTTTTACCAATGGGTACCACTGAACAACGCTAGAGTCAATAAATTTCTTCCATCGTAAGGTCATTGTTGTTCATTCATAAAAATCTCACCGTCCAATCATTGTTTTTTTTATTTATTAAAAATAAATCATAATAATTTATTTGTATTGATTATTTATTTGACGTTTTGTTTTTATTATTTTATTACAGGTTGACCGATATTAGTCGCCCCTATACGTGTGATTGACTCAATAACTCACAACTATCACCAGAGATATATATATAAACGTCTCACTCACTCTCACTTACACCAAAGGTTTTCTTTCTCAATAATGCTATTAATAATAATCGTTTCTATATATTATATAATAATTATAATGATTAAAAATTTAAAAAAACATGTTTTATTATATTAATAATGTTTATATTATGATAACAAATAAAAAAAAATAATATATAAGATAATTACATTAAAGAAAAAAAATTATTATATTCGTTTTTTTTTTTTTTTAGGGTTTTTATTATTATATAAATAAAATTACCCAAAATATGTAAATTTAATAATATTAACTTAATACTTATATTATATAATAATAATAACTATACCTAAACTAATTATAATCTCTGAACGATAAATCAAACCAGGAAATCAGAAAAAAAGTTGTCGCGTGTTGCTCATTATAATTATAAGGGCGCAGCCGTATAATAATTGTAGAATAGAAAAAAAATCAAGACCATCTATTAAGATCTCATAATGAATCACATACAAAAAAAAATATAAAGGTAGTAATAATAATAAATAAAACTGTTTATCAACTGCTGTCGAATCGACGAATATTATGCGAAACCGTCATAAAATATTATCATAACAATAATGCGTATAATATTATGTAGGTACCTATGGTATGAACTGCGATAGGCATATAATTAATATTATTAAAATCAAATTTTCTTTATCGAGGGATTTTATTACTTCGATCAGATGCTATGTCTACTGTTTAGGTTAAATGCGATTCGACACTCGACGATTCGGCGTCCTACTATTAACCTCCATATAAATAATACCTGATCGATTCATTGATCGCGACTAGTGACGAAATTCAATTTTTTGTTATTATTATTACCTAATCACATTTTTATTACCACGGAAACTGGTAAATAACTACATTTATTATACATTTATCATTTATACATCTTCATTTTTCTCGTCCTATGCTATGAAAAAAATGACTATTAAAAATACGCGTCATAAAATAGAAAACATTTTAAAACGTAAAAGTTTATCGATTGAGCACACTACTAAACGATATAAATTGTTTATAAGTTTAATTTTTAGGTTGATTAAATTAATAATATAATAATTATTATTAACGTATTTATTGTTTATTTACTATGATAATACATAATGGAAAATTATAATTACTTATCGAACCGACGGGTAAATAATTTATTATTACAATGGTTAAAATTATAATAATCACACGATGACGTACACTCGTCATGAGTGTAATTTTTTTTTTGGTTTTTTATAACTATAATATTATAATGGGCCACAATAATATTTTTAATTCACATCTCCCTCAAATAAAATACCACAACCACCTCCACCATCAATACCTCCACTTTCACCACCACTAATTTGATGTGTGAATTATTTACGGTTTTATTTTTTTTTTCGTTTTTGCTATTTAATATTTATTTATTTACGGTGATAATCAAATTTTTGTTTTATAAATATAATTATTATTATTTCGTTTTTTTTTTTTTTTTTGACGAACAATTATTATGATAAACCAATAGACTATATTATATTATAATTATTATTATTATTATTATTATTATTATTATATGTTTGTTACGTATTTTTAAAATTATTCTTTGTCATTGATTTTTTTTTTTCGTTTTTTCGTTTTCTTTTTTTTTAATTTGTTATCAAAATATTGAATTAAATATAATTGTTGTTAAAATATTATTGTTATTACAGTTTTAAAACGTATCTTTAAATTAATAATAATATAATTCGTCAATAGTTTAATTTAACATTACATATACATATTATAATTTTTCTTTTCTTCTTTGACTTATCTTAAATATGACTAAGTGTATTTTGTTTGTTTTTTTTTTTCGAATTTCCCCACTTTCCCAAATCCCCACCCTACCCCGTTCGAATAAATATAAAATGTATTGTATTATAATATTATACAACACAATGTATTTATAATATTTATGAATAATTACAATTATAATAGCTATATATAATAATATAAACGTTCTGTTTCTTTAAGCATATAACACCAATCAATCACATAGTCCATACAATAATATAATGTGTTGTCATCTGTAACGTGATTTGTTATGTATATTTATACATGCACTCATATATTTAATATTTTAGCATCGACCGTGTTCAAACGACTGTCTTATGAGTACATTTTACCTATAATATACAGGGTATCCCACTGAGATCTGACAAATGAAATAACTTTTATTCTAATTACTATTTTTAAAAAAAAATTTTAGTATTAAAAAATAAAAAATAAAAATTGTATAATAACAATTTAGCGCAATTGTCTATGAATTATATTTAAAAGAAATGTTTTAAAAATATTAATTAGAATAAAATTTATTTCATTTGTCAGATCTCAGTGGGACACCCTGTAAATAATAGGTACAACATTTACGGCGTGAACAAAAAAATGATTATCCCCATCATTTTTGCGAAGTTTAGTTTTATGAATAATCGAATCTGCTTCGTTCGTTATTGTCTTATGACCGTTTTTGAGCGTGGACAGCTGAATTTATCTCACAATATAATTTCCAAAAATCTATCTCACGAAGGCCGACCATACATGTACGTGCAGATAAATACGCATCTATATCGTATCATATTGTCTTAAACTACTTCAATGTTTCCACCACTACTAACACTACTCTCGTACGCATACACGCACAAGAGCTATATTTTTTTCTGAGATTTGTCACTCTTAAAATAATATAACTAAATTATCATACTCTCGCCGCCGAACATTATCTTAATCCTCCTCCTCCTTTTCCTACTATTTCATTATGTGACGTCGTGCCCTGATCGCGTGTATCAACAAACAACAACAACAACAATAATAAAAAGAAGAAGAAGATCAATAGCATTTGATCTTTAATCAAAGACTATTTTATGATCTAAGCATTTTATAATTAATATTATGAAAATGTTATAAATAAGAAAGCCACTACTTCACGCGCCGAAATCTCAAACGCCATATCGGATGTTTTCATTATCCATAACTCGCGGTCAGGCACGTTACTAGACGATATTTTTGTGGATGACATTGTCTTTTCACATGCATAAAAGTATAATACCAGTGATCGAAATAAAGTACACATTCTTCCATATATTATAATTCCGTTCACATATTTCATCCCTCTAAAAAAATGTCTTTAAAAAATCAATCTGCCCTTACAATCAATTTCATAAATGTGTCTTATATTTCGTACTCGGGTGACTATGTATTAATTTTATATTTAATGCAAATGATTAATAATCAAAACTTAAAGTTATATATTGTTGATATTAGATCACATTATTCGAAATACACGTTATAAACGTAGGTGGCTTATTTTAATATACTTAATTGTATCTATTGCAGACAAATCATGATTTTATTCATCACTAAATACATACATTTCACGACAGCTTGGCTGTGTTATAATTCTACTTATATATTACACGAGGTAACTTGCATGTCCATCGATACACCTATCCAACTCTCGGAAACGATTATGACGTTGTTTGTTTTTATTCATTTTCATAGATTTGATGAATTTTCCATAAACTTTTTTTATTTTCATCGACATTTTTCATTAATATTATTGCAGTAATTGCGTGAAATCGTTTTTTTTTTTTTAATTCAACATGATAATCAAACATAATAGACAATACCCATCTAATTTTCTATTATATTTCATACTATTAATTTAAATATTGATACAATAATTTAAATATTAAAATATTAAATTTACGAGTAAGATTTAAATTTTTTTTCATCAATTACCATAATACATAATACATAAAATATTATATTAATTCATGTGATTTGGTGATTCTGTATAAGTAAGGGCTTATTAATTTTTGAAGATAATAATAATTTAAATTATTTCATTGTTTCCAATTTCTTCTAAGTTCTCCAATTTTTTCATTTTTATTATGCTTTCCAATTCCCGATAAAACTGTTTAGTGAAATATTATGTTAGACATTTTTTTGAACAAAGGTATATTTTTTTTTTAATATTTTTGAAAATCATGATTTTGCAATTATTTGAAAATTGGCTCGTTTTCACAAAAAGATTCCGGACCCCAGCTTTAGACTAAAAACGAACATAGGTCCCGCTATTTAATATAATATACTGGCGGCTATAATACAAAATGTGATGTAGTTGTTTGAGTTAGTCGTGAAATCTGTGGATTATTATTGAAGAGTTTAATTCTAATTTGTGGTAGGTACGCCATTTATATGATTTTCCATTTAAAAATTTACACCAGCAATAAAATAATATTTTTCTTTACATAATATCAATATACTTAACAACGCCACTTAATCAAATCACATCTTCAAAACATTCCTACATTAAATTCAGAATTTTCTATTTAATATTTTAACTATGATAAACGAAATCGAAAAGCGTTTATATTATTTTGAAATAAATATGATCATTGGTATACAAAAATAAAATGAATACCCCGATAAAATAAAATGAAAAAGCCATGTTCTTTGTAAATAGAGTAAAAATGTTTTATGAATAAAATAATAAACTTATAATAACATTATTAATAAAAATATGTACTTAAATTACTAACGATAAATTATATTTGAATAATATTGTGTACATATTTTCGTATCCAATTAATTTATATTAAATCTACAATCTACAATAAATTGTAGAAACATTTTTAAATATTTATATATATATATATATATATATATATACATTATGTATTATATATAAATAATTATTATTTATTACCTATTACATTTGTCACTATGACTAAATAAAATATAATATAATATATAATATAGCTATGAATAATAAATTTAAATAATAATTTTTAAATATATATTAGGTATATTATTAGGTTATAACCTATTTTAGGCACACTCACACACGCGCGTGTTTGTAGCATTGTGGTTCATTATAAAAAATAATTCGCTCTTGTATTGCTCTATTATAATATAATATACGATTGCTTTTAAAATATTAATTTATTCACTGTTGAGTGATTTCATTTATAATTATAACGGTTTTTTCTTTTTTTATTTTTAACATGTGATATTTATTATTAATATTATGTAAGACTAATAAAATATGTATAAAAGAAAAAATTCGCTATACCTATTACGTATTGAACCCGTTATGATTGAGAAATGTATTCTCATTTTTTTTTTTTTGTTTTTCGGATACTGGGCCCCCGTAAAGGAAAATACAACAATAATTGATACAAACGTTTGTATGTTATTTTAATAGGTAAATATTATTAGAAACGTAATAATTATAATTTATATCCATATTAATAGTATTACTTACCTTTTAGGAACTATATCCTAGAATTTTCATGAAATCAACTTTATACAGTATTGTATAGTCAAGTTATTGTTCTTGTTTTTATTTGAAAATATTAAGTTATATATACACGATACGTTTGATATAATTTAATATTATAATATTTACAAAAGGATAAAAGAAGCTCAATTTTTTTTTAACACTAACGATATTTTATATTTTGTCTTGAAACTTTAAACTACCTATATATACCTACGTTTGCATCGTAAATTCTATCCCATTCCCTCTAACCAATCTCTACCCTCTCCTCCTCTCTATATATATATATATGTATATTGTATGCATAAATTTAGAAGTAAATAAGTAAGTCGCACACCTATGCCATACGGTATAATATACATGTTATATCCGATTTCGACCCAATAATGATATATATATATATATAAATATGTGAAACTTGATAATAATATTGACGAGATTTTTATACAATCTTTGTCTAGTAACAGTGGCAATTCAATACCATATCAATGCTAAACATCTGAAACTAATGTTTAGCAATTTATTATGGCAATAATTAGCATATAGTAGTATACACGATTTTTTTTTTTTTATATAATATATATATATATGTATAATTATATACATTTTATATATACATAATATTATAAACTTATGGTACCAATAAATAAATGAATAAAATATGTAATATTATACTATGTTATGCCGCAATAAAACGCTGTGATTCTGATGTGAAATCCGGTACTAATGTGTGCACGCGCAAGTGCGATTTTCAATTTTTTTTAAATATATTATCGAACACTGGTAAATGAAAAACAATATAAGATTTATATTATTAACACGTTTATGACTATTGTAAAAATGTACTTATTTTTTTTTAATCCATAAACGTTTTAAACTTATTATTATACATCAAAACGATTTATAGAACTATACATATAACTACGTATTTAATAATAAATTATTACTTTAAATCTGTAACTAAATTATTGATTATTATTATTATTATGGTTATAACAATATTGCTGTAATTTTAGTACATATTATTATAATTATACATATATATTTTTTTTTATCTTTCATACAATGTGTTTAACTGCAGTGTTATCGATATTATTATTGTACAATGATTTATGTCGATTGTCGAGGTCGAATCGAGAGCGTATACAAATGAAACAAAAAAGACAAAAATTAAATTTTTGCGTTTTTTATATATTATATTATATATACACATATATATCATAATGAAGACCTTGGTAATTAAACAATACCTATGTATATTTTACACACTACGAAAACGTTTTGCAGGACATTGCAATTTTTGAGTAAATAATTATCAATTAATCAATTCAAATTTATAACCGTACTAGTTAATGACCTATATATTACAATTCTTAAACTATACTTTCGTTATAAGAAACTATATTATGTTACTATATTATTATGGTTATTATTATTATTATTATTATTATAATTATTATTATATATTAGATTTTAAATTGTTTTTTCCTTTCAATGTCATATAATAAAATACATTTAATATAGAATAAATACTACCTGTATACCTATATTGTAGTGCTATTCAAATAATATATATATATATGTATATATATAATACGGAGAACCATTTACTTGTCGTTTATACTTGTATGATCTATCTAATACAATTAAAAAATATTATAATATAATGTATAGTAAACAATATTTAAATTCCACAATAATGGTATATAATTTTAAATAAGTTGAATGATACTCCGACATTTATTTCCGATATTTTTGGTACGTTTGCCGTCGAAGAAGATTAAGGGTAATATATTATATTACGCACGATATTTACCCACGCGTTTTTTTTTTTTTTTCATTGCCCTTACGATTCAAATAAAAAAATTTAAATTTAAATAATTTACAAACTCGCACGAGTACATAGTGCAATAATATTATAACATATTACATATATAACCAGCACACACGCGTAGGTAAAACGTTTTAAGATGAGGGATAATAATATATAATCCGTGTATATACACATACCTAGGTATTAAACTACATTGACGTTGTATAACGTTCGGGATTTATCAGAAAGCCACGAAACTGACGACCGAAATCTGTGTGACCGTGCTGCAATAAATGCCTACCTCGTACAATAATAATTATACAGACATTTCATGTTATAATATTTCTACCGAACGCAACATTTGAAACTGTCGTCGTTTTATAGACTTGGATAACAATATAACATTATGCACACAATATTACGATACGATGAAATTATAATACCTTCGATTCGTTCCAACCTCGTAAATCCGACAAATCACGCGCGCCGCACATTCATCCAGTTCCCGTTTAAGTATACTTACCTCCACATAATATAGACGGTACTACGCACTCGCGCACACCCCTATACCTGCATGTTTTCATAAAATTGATAGTATCCGCGCGACGACACTGCGCCGTGTAGTGATGACGATTAAAATAAAATATTTATAATAAAAAATTTCGCAATAAAACATAACACAGTCGCGACGAAAAATAAACAAAACAATATCAAAAGATAATTCTATACGGTTTGATACTCTTGGCACGTTGTGCTACGTGTGCGCGTCCGTTTGTATATAATACCATTGTTGTAATTATACGCACGCACAACTTATTGCTAAAGCCCGCCATGTGTAATAAAATATTTAAATATAAATACAGTATAAGTAATTATTTATAAAGAAACGCGTATACTGCGTGTATGTGTTTTTTTATTAATATATAATTTAACACATATTGTAATGTATTAAAATGATTTTGTATACGTGTAACAAATTCGAGACGGGTCGTCGGCGGAGCTTTCATTAATTATTATTATTATTATTAAATTATTCGAAAACAATGCTTAATAACATAGTTCTTATTATAATAAAACGTACATAACGTATTAACGTACGTATATATAAATAATATGGTATAATAAATAAATTTTGTACAAAATGTATTATGTATATATATAATTTATACATATATATATATATATATATATATATTATCTACTTTAAAGTTGCTTACTTTTAAGTTCTTATACAATATATTATTATATAATCATTATCAATGAACGGTAACTATGATTAAAAATAAAAATATTGTTTCACGTTTAAAAACGTATGTGTGGTTTTATTTTTGTTTTCACAGATACTTATACTTTTTCCTACTAAATGTTCTTACAACAGTTGAATAATAAGTCCTTACAAAATTCGTCCGCATAAATTTGTCGAGACTCGACTACTGACCTTAAACTTCCAAATATTTATAATAGACATAAATTAAATAGCTTTAATAAATTGAAAATAAAATTAACAAAACCAAAATACATTTTTCTGACGTGAGTTATAATTTATTGTTTTGATTGAAAGGTATTATAAAAAAAATACTATTTTTATGAACTATTATTACACAGGGAATGAAATAATTTGGGAAAATGTACAAAAAAGGGTATAGGGGATTATTTTGTATATTAATTACATACTATAGCATTAATCAAATATCCAATTATAATAAATTGTCAATAGGTAGCTTATATATTTTATTTTTAGGATAATTTTGGTTTCTTGTGGACCATTTTACTTACATTTTTGTTTCAAAAAATAAATACATATATATAAGAATTATGGACATGAAAATAAAAGTTTTGAACAAACTTCCAACATTTTTTTTATTAATAATTATATTATATTGGTTTTTATATAATCGGAAATTATATTATTTTAATCGTGGAATTAATTTAATTTTGGTGAAAACTAATAAATATACCCAAATATACTATAAAATAGAGTTCTATCTCCAACCCACCACTTTCAATTTAGTGGTATCAAAAAGTTTTATCGAATCTAATCATTTTAAAGTTTATTGCATCAAAAGTTCCTATCTGCAAAACTTTTAGTTTTTCAAAACAACATTTACTATGATAATTTAAATGTTTAAACTTAATGGTTATTAATTTCATTTAATCGCGAAAGTAATTAATTCAATCTTCGGAGTATAACTTTCTTGGTGCTTTCCGTTAAGTTCATCTTTAGTTTAAAATAGGTGTGTGTGTGTTAAAGTTAAACAAGATAAACTGGTAAAAAAGGATATTTTAAAAGTAAGTTCTCTGTAAACTGTAATATTATTTTAAAACCACTAGATACACATGTAAGATAATATTATGACATTAATTAGGTGCAATAGTGAAGTTATTTAAAATAATATTCTAATGAAATGTTTTAATACATTTTTAAATAAAAAATTCTCAATAAATAACAGTCTAAACACTTAAAATAATATTACTATTAAAATAATATCTAACCAGACCTAACCAAGTATGCAATTCGAGTATTATCAAATAAAATATATTGGAATATGTAAACTATGCATCGTCGTATTATAATTATTTATAGTGATAGATGTTGACAGAATTGCTTTATAAGTATTTTTTTATTACTAATATGTATTTGAAAAACTAAAAACTTTATTCGTTCAAAATCTATTATAATATATTTAATTAAAAATAAAATAGGTAGCACTTATTAACAATCGTCATTCGCATTTTCATTAGGCTCGTCTTTGTTTAGTGGTAAATAGTGTGTTGTATTCACTATTGTACAGCACAGCGTTAAGGCTGTGCAAGTGAACTAATTCATTTAACTCATTAATAAAAATTAAATTAAGAAAAATGGCAATTATTTTGAGATTAAAATAAACTTTGTCAAAACAAACAATTTTTAAAAATACCATATTAAAATAAACACAACTACTTAATATATTGCAGATTTTTTAATAAATAGAATAAACATATTTAAATTAATATATAGTCTTGTAAAAACTATTATATCACCATAAATTGGAAATTTCAATGTTAAAAAAAAAATGAAAACATTTTAATCTTATTTTATTTATATGATATAAATTATATTATTATACTCAGGTACATACTTACTATATAACATATTTAAAGATTTAAATATCAGATTATTGTATTTAATTACAACAGTATAAAACATAAAAATATGTATATGTATTTGTTTACTTTATTTAAGTAGGTACTGTATTTGTAAATTAAAATTAAAAGACCACTATAATTTTAAGTATAAACTTTTATTATTAATATTTAATACATCAAGTAGCCAAATGATATGTATTATTTTATTTGAAATACTTCGTTTGATGTTGGTAAGTACTATAATTAATATTCCACGATGACTCATACAGTTCATTAATGTATTATTACATATTATAATTTATAAATTATAATATCTATGTTAGCAGAGTATAGATAAGTACTACAGTTAAAAAAAAACAAAAACAAATGATAGTTTTGAATTTGTGACTTTGAAAAATGAAAATTATTAACTCAAAATCAATATATGTATATTAAATATCAATCAAAATTATATCATTAATACTTACCAGAAAATGATTCACAATACTTCATGAATTATTTTTCTACAGAATTAGTGGCCTTAAAATGTCATTTTAATGTATTGTAATTGTATATTATAATATGAGATAGAAAATAGTCACTTTCAGTCAACATCAAATTGAATTTTCTAATTAAAATAATTTTATTTCTAATTATATTTTATTGCATTCTGGGTACGATAATTAGATTTTTTTATAGATAAAAATAGAAATATTTAATTATTATTTGTTAGTTTCTATTAGTATATGACATAACACACAAACAGAATATTCAGTTCAAGATTATTGTAAAAGGTATCATCAATTTTCACGCAAGTATATTTTTATCATAATATACAATAAAATATCCTACAAAAATTTTCCGATGTCAAAATTTAGTTGACCTTGTATTTATGTAATAATATTATTATACTACAGTTTCTATCGTTTTAGTACCGTTAAAAATATTGCCGATTATTCAAAGACCATGTCCGTGATTTTAGGCGAGTGTCAGATAATCATAATGGCAACTACTTTAATACCGACTGATGTACTGCAGCCATTATACACAGGGAGTCTTTAGCCGAAAAATCCCCTTCTAAAATAAAAATTTTTCAATTTAAATAATATTACAGATGTCGCGACCAAAACATCAAAAATGTGTATTTTTTTTTAACTCAACCCATTAATAGAACGGGTAAATTCGTCTTTGCTATATATTATTTACTCCGATCGTTTTTCCAGTTATCAATAAAACGCATCGTATATATTTACAAAACAATACACATCACGTTCATTAACACGTTTAAAATTGTATATTTTTGTTAGGTTCTTTTTTTCAACAACGTATAATATTATCGGTATTGTCTTCACTTAGTGTATCATCAGCAGTCGTAGGGATGTGGAATCGATGATGTCTCGTCGACTCTCGTGTCGAGATTTCACCACCTACGTACATATTATTATATTTATAATTTATTGTATATTATTATGTATTATTCGTCCTAGAGTGGTCGTTATTTCCGAGGTCGTTACGTGCCACCACGCCGTGTAAACACGCGTAATATTTTACAAAATATTTTGGGAACAATTCCAATCACGAGCCACTATCTTGTGAAATTTCCATAACAACAGATTAGACGGCCAAACCTTATCGGATGTCTCGGCGATATCTCTGTGAAAATGATAAAAAAAAAAAATTAGAACGTGTCCATAAATAGCCGGTCAGACATGCCAGACAGAACACAATACGTTGGTTCGCGATCCGGTCAAATACTAAGAGCACTAGTCGAGCACCGCAAAAACGCGACTCCACAAACAGCAACTCTCACTGCGCGGCCGAGCAGGAAGACGAAAGCACACGCTCTTTACCTAACGATAATATTATAAGAAATTATACTGTCACACAGCTTCACCAGACCATCTGCAGCCGCAATGACGACGCGTAGTCGCCGTGGCCGCCGTGCCGTCGGATGCGCACTAGTAGCCATCGTGGCCGCCGCCGTGTCGGTGGCCGGCAAACCACACCAGTGCTTCACGCAGGACGACTACACAAAAGCGATGCTCGCGCAATACTTCCCCGCGGCCGCGTCATCGAGTATGATCGAACTAACACCCACGGAACTACCCGAGCCCGCTTCCTTCCGGTCTAGCAGGTCCGACGACCGCTGGACCGGCACTTTGACGCCGTCCGTACTCATCGCCAAACCGCCGCCAGCGGTAGCCAAACCGCCGCCACCGACCGCCCCCCACGTGGTGGACGGTGTGCAGCCTAAACACGGCGTCGCGGACGTCCACGCCGCGGTGGCGGCAGTGGCCGTGCCGTGCAAGGCGGCCGTCGCCGACGGGGCGCGCGTCAACGACACGTCGTCCGCGGTCACTGTCGAGAAGCTGGCCGCGTTCTACGAACAGCTGAAAAGCCAACAGGAGACGCTTGCCCGGCAACAGTTCCAGCAACAACTGTACGAGCAGCAACAGCGCCGGCAGCAGGAGTTCACGCTCGTCCAGCAGCAGATCCAACAGCAGTACTACCAACAACAGCAGCACGCCATGCTCATGTTGGACCAGATGCGCAAGAACCCAGCGTTCGTCAGACAGCTGGCATCGTTCGTCGACCACAAGACCGCGCCCGCCGCCCTCAACGGGACCTCGGCCGAGCAGCACGTGGCCGCGGCTCTACCGGAAGTCGCGGCCGGTAGCGGTTACAAGGGACCGCCGCCGCTGCGGGAGAAGGACCAGACCATTGCCAACCACATGGACGTGGGACGGGACGACTACGTGGACGATGACGGCGCCAAGCATCTAGACGCCAGACAGGCGGCCCGGCAGTCGTTCGCCTCCTCCTCCGACGGACACCGAAAGGCGACGACGTTCGACGATGATGACGACGACGACGACAGCGAAGACGATCCTTCGACAAAGTCCGAAGACGGTCAGACCAGTGCGGAGAAGTAATAGATATACACCGCCATGGCCACCGACTGAGGCAATAATACTATATACATACTATGACACGTCGCATAGTATGATACATATAGACCTGTCCTATTACTGTTTAGCCGATTAAGTACGGTGTTATAATATACTGTTATTTTAATAATTTATTAAATTATTTCGTTTTAATATTAAAAGTAGTGAATTTAATAGTATATTATTTTTCCATTGTATCGCTATTGTTTAAATACTATATGTGGCTATAATAATTATGCGACTGTGGCATTAATTACGGCGTGACCTGATATTCTATACATGCCGAGGTCTGTTAAACAATTTAAAATTATGTATTTGATTTCGACTGCTATGTCGTTAATCTTAATCGTAAATAATATTATGTTTTATTATTATGAAGGTATTTTTATTTTTTTTCTAGACAAATGTACTAATTCAAGTATACTCAATATGTTATAGCTAAGTAAAATAATTTTGTTTACAATTGCACAGTTGTACAACACAATAATACAATTTGTATAACGAATATCATATGTTTTCATTTAATATACAATATGATTTTTAGAACGAAGTGCAATATGGATTATTGTTTTTTTTTGTGGAATGCGACATATTATTCAATATTATATTCTTAATTTTGTTTATTATGAAGTGGTTTTAACTATTCCATTGGAATATAAATTGATAAAAATGTTTCTTATGAATAATAATGGTACTTATACATGTAAAATTGCGACTCCCAAAACTTGGAACGAAAATATTTCCAGTCATTCCAAGGGCGTCGTTGAAAATAAAAAAAAAATAAATTAAATTTTTTAAATTAACATAGTACATTAAATACACTTTCATAATGATTATATACAGAGTGATTCTTTTATCATTAAATACTCATTATTTCAAAATGTGTTAACTTTTTATTTGAAAATGTTTAGTTTCATGCTTTTCTAAAATTATACAACATTTTCATTTATTTCACTCATATATTTTATAGTTAAATCGCTATTAACTTTTGATTTTCAAATAGAAACCTATATTTAAAATGTCATAAAATAGTAAGGGTATTTTTTATGAATTTTAACGTTAAAATTATTATTTTTTATTTAACTATTAACGAGTTATAGTTACTCAAAGTTATATGGTTCGAAGTTTTTAAATGTTCGTTATATAGGTTATTACGGCTGTGAGAGATTGGTAATTACAGGCGCAAAGTTCATCACTACGTCGATAATCGATAACAAGTTTATATACATAATATGAAACAAGAAGTATTATAAAAACCAAATACCACCCAACTTTGAAAAGTTAATACTTGACAAAATAATAAGTGTTTAATGATATAAAAGAATCCTCCTGTATACTATATATATTATACATTAGCTAGGTACCTATAACTAGCGAAAGTAAGTACATTGTATTTTTTATTTTATTTTATTTTCTTAAGTTTATCTTGTAATTAACGAATAACAAATGTCATTCTATAATTTCATACTATTATTTAATTTGTCAAAATATTGATAAATACAAATGATTAATGATTATAATAATTATGTAAATTTCACTAAAGAAACTTATTCTTTTCAGTTTTTTATCATATAATAAAATAATATAACTGTTTAAAATATATATCTACGTATATATGATATGATTATGCATTACATGCAATTTATGCTAAAACAACTGTTGACAGTAATTCATTATTTATTCAATTTCAATCTACATACATTATCAATAGTATTACGCATCAAATACTTACTTATCTAATAAGTGAGCATTTATCATTATATGTGGTTACTTTTACAGTTTTGCAAAGATTAAATTCATTTTAAATGCATACTTTACCATTTACCACTGTTATTGTGACAACCGTTTTTGCATAAACACCTGAAATCGTTTAAGTACATTAGTCCTAATCCTCATAACCGACCAAAATAGAGGAATTCAACCCGTCATTCGTTAATGAGGTCGTCAGTGTTGTTGTATAATACTAACTCTTGATAATTTTCAAAAAATAATCATAAGTCTTTTTATGACTTATGTATTGTTTGCACATTATTGTTCAACTGTTGAAGTAATGTTGACAGTTTCGCGCAAAACTATGTAAAACATGTGCATACCGATCATCGATTTGTATACATAATATTATGTTATTTGGAATGTATTATTATTTATAACATCGACCTGGTCTACTTTCGGCGCTTAATTATTATTATACAATACACGATTTACCTATACCTACCTAATATCACTTATTTTACAGTTTCGTAATACGCGTCCGTGTTGAATGTTTAGTTTTTGGGACCGAACGATGGGTGTTGTGAAACGGTTTCCCGTCGGTCAGCACATTAATTTGTTTTGTTTACATTTGCACACGACCGTCTTCCTATATATATATATATATATATATATATATATAAATAATATAGCCATAGGTGACTGGACACACGGAACCTATAAAGACATCGATCGCCGGCCGTACCGAATTGTCATTGAACACACACCCGACTACACACAAATACAACAACATGAAGTCCGTTATCGTCGCAGCGTTATTCGTAGTGGCTGTGACTGTTGTCGGCGCCTCGTCAGTGCGCGTGAAGAAGGACGTCGGATCGAAGAACGCCGGACAATGCGTGTACGCGGACGTGTCGAAAACCGGAAAGAAGACGATCGTCTGCGGCGACCCGGCGCCGCCCACGTTGGCCTCCATCTTGGCCAGTCAACTGCAGAAACAAGCTACAGTCCCGGAAGCCCGGATCCCGTCGGAAAAATGTTTTGATCTGCACAAGCCCAAGCCTGCGTCCGTGGCCCTGTACGTACAACCGCAGAATCACGAACAGCCGCACTACGAACAGTTGCACGTGATGCACCATCAGGTGCCTCAGGTGCAGTACGTGCAGCAACCGCAACCGCTGGTGCACTACCAGCCGACGGTCGTTTACCAGAAACCGGTAGCGCACGTGCAACCCTACAATTATCCGTGTTCGCAGTACGGCGGTTACTCGGGTGGTGGTGGTTACTTGGGCGGCGGTGGTTACCGCACGGCCGACGATGCATATCCCATGGCAGTACTGTCGAGGGCGGTGGGAGAAGCCGACGAAATTGCGGGCGCCGACGACGTGTACGAAGACGAAAACGCGGCACCGATGACGCAAAACTACTTGGAGCCGATACCGTACGAAGGTAATGCGGCAATGGCTCGCAAAGGGTTCGGTGGTAGTCGGCCGAGAACGGTGGCAATGCGACCCATGTTCGTGCCGGCAATGCTGAGGTCAGCGGACCCGTACGCATACGAAGGCGGTGCCGGACCGGAATGGCAACCACAACAGCGGTTCGTGTCAGAACCGGAACTCCAGTTCCCGGGCCAGTTCTTGCCGCAACCGATGGTCGGCCGGTTTCCGGGCGCCGAGAGATCTATGGCGTCGGCAGTTGCGGAGGGGCCGTTTGACAGGCGTCAGTTAGCGTACAGCGGTTACGTGCCTGTCCGACCTGAGACTATTATGTCCACTATGACGGATCGGTACAACTACGGCGGGTATTCAAGGACAGCAGATCAAGCTGAACAAGAGCAACAACTGCAACAACTACAGCAACTGCAACAACAACAACAACAACAACAACAGCAACAACAACAACAACAGCAACAGCCATCATCATTACCGGTCCAGCAGGTGAACGGGGCAGAGGTCGACGGGGTGCTGACGACAGCACCCGCAAAGACCGACCCAAAAGATTTGAAACCTGCCGATCGCAAGAAAAACGTGAAAAACTAAACTCCTAGACGGTTAGTCTACAGTTAACAATATTATAAAATTGTTTTTCGTATAAATATTTTCTACCCTATAGAAGTCGTACACTGTATTATATCGTGTTCGATTAGACGTCAGACGTTTGACCGACAGCGGCCATGACATTTTTACGATTTATATTTTATTAGGTACATAATTTCAACATTATTTTTTTTCTCGTGTACGCGGAGTTTCAATACTGTAACCATGATGTAGACCAATCAAAAGAACGTTTCGTGAAAAAAAATATCATAATATTATTATCATCGATGATTTGTTGATTTATTATTATAATAATTATTTATCTATTAACATTAAACTGCGTGCATTTACTATTATATACCTATTTCCTTAACATGTATTTAACTATTTTAGGTTACTCCCATCAGCATATGATAATTATTCGGACTTAATACTTCAAACGTGAATATGTAATTGATAATCAAGTTATGGTAATTTATATTTAACGGTTTGTATAATTTTGGTCACTTATAAATTGACTAAAACTTTGACACGGATGCGTAATATTTTTTAGTCCTAAATTCAAAGATATTTCAATAAATTGTCCGAAGTGAAAAAAAAATACAGATGAAACAAGTTAATCTTTATAAAAACTGTATTGTACTTTATACATACGAGTAGGTTTTGCATAATATATGTAACTTCTCAAACCGTAATACATTGTGGTATCACGGGAAATAAATTAAAAATACAAATACAAATACATATTAAAAATTATCAATACATTGTACAAATAATTATCAAATTTTGATTTCGATGATTAATTTTATTTTTTGTTGATACACAAATTAATGGTATACCTACACCACATATTTACTTAATAGGTATGGAGCTTGTAAACAAGTTTGGGAACCTCTATTATGGACTATATTATGCAATGAAAAATTCTTAAACGCTGTTTGTAATATTATATCTTACTATTATGTTCTGTATTTTTTAATACAAATATAATAATATGACGAACCGCTTATCAACTAACGGTATAAAGATCACAGGTAAGTTACTATAATATTAATTATAATTAATTATATTTAAGCAGTCTATTTCGATAATCGTGGGAAAAAATGTATTTTTAAAATAAAATATAGCCGATACTATACTATTACATCGATAAGAGTAGGCACTATGTCGTATTGTCGGCTAAAAATAAATGAACAGTTGACACCTGGGATAGCCTCGAGAGTCGCGGACACCGCTCAACTTGTCGCTTAGCAATTGATCACTGCTGATCAGGTCAGGTCATCGGGATTGCTCCCAAAAATAGTCCACTCTGCTATTATCTGTCGTATACTATTATTGATCATTGTGGAAGTTCCTCGAGGCTTAAATAATGTAGTTAATAGTTTAATACTGAGCAATCGTCAGCAACGATCATCTATATGCGCCTAAACTGAAAATGGATACCACTAAAGTTGACTAAAATAATGATTGGTTGTTGTCAACAATTCAGTTATGAATGAACTCGAATAAACAAACCCGAAAAATGTGGTTCAAACAGAAATAATATTATAAAATTATTTTATGATATTAATAAAAAAGAAAATAACATTTTTGATACCGAATATTCTTATAATAATATAGGTGCTTCATGAAATCATGCCATTAAGGGGCCTAAATACCAATGAATTTTAAAGCCCCTTTTATAACCAACTGCTGATACTTATAAGTCTGAATAAAAATTAATAATACAGGGTTATTCAAAATGATTTATCCGATTTAAAGTGCTTTAATTATTTTATTTTTTAAGTTTAGAAGAATAACATTAAATAAAAGAAAAATATGTCAAGTTTAATTATTAACTGTATCTATAAATGTTCTATGTGAGCTCCTTTGGTTACACGAATAACATCTAGATTCTAGTCGGTAGTCAAATTCATACCATACTTTTTGCAGCATATCTTTTGTAATAGACTCCATGGCTGTTGTTATTCGATTTTTCAATTCATCTAGATTTGATGACAGTGGTGGTATGTACACAGTGTCTTAAAAATATCCCAAAAAAAAATAATCACATGGCGTCAGATCTGGTGACCTAGGAGGCCAGCTAAATAAATCGGATGAATCATTTTGAATAACCATGTATTATATCATAATGTCAATGCATAAGTGCATATTATAATATAAAGTTTAATAAGAAGTGAATGAATTATTCATTCATATCGACTTCCTAACTAAATATAGTAATAAGTTAAAACTATATTCCAGAATATATTACATAAGCAATGACGAATGCAGTGATAATACAATTCTAAAAAAAACTATCTACTTTTTTAACATTATAATTTATATAGTTTATAATACATTAATATATTGATATTTTCAATAAAATAAAGTGAATTATGAATGTTATTAAGACAATAAAAAAATAACTATTAAATTACATATTATTATAATCTTTTTATATTAATTATAATAGTTGAGTACTTAAAGTTAATAATAAAAAAATAAAAATCTTTTGTATATTGACTATAAAATTGTATATTTAATAATGGAAATAGATAATTAGTATTTATTTTTATAAATTATCAATGTTTTTAAATACTTTTAATAATTATAATAACTATAATATATGTATAATATATTGAATTATAAATTCAAATTATATATCATGAATATAATATTTTAACGATTATATATTATTAATTTAATATTAAGCATTTCTTTGATCCACAACTACTATGCGATACGTTGCGTAAATGTACCTGCCTTAATGCGGGACGAGCATGCTATCCATTCACTATTAAAATCATTTATAATATAATATATTTCAACCATGAAGATTAGAACTAGTACGGCCGCCCGCATAAAAAAACGTACCGAAACGAGTCGCACGATTAAACGGCCACAGGTGGCGCTGCGTACGCTGAGGTTGCTACTTTAACCCGCGTAGTATAGGGATTATTCATGTTTTTTGCGTTTTTTGTAAAATATATACATTATTTCGAATCATGACCCATTATAAATTTTATAGTTCGTAAAATTACGCATGCATACATATGCATATGTGCATATTTCATTAAAAAAATTTTATTATTTTATAAATAATCCTATTATTATATTATAGTCAATTCTCTATCACTATCAAATATCAAAAATTGTTAATAGATTAACATAATGTAGTTGTACTTTATACTTTATGCAATGTGGTTCATTACTCAAATACTTAATATTATTTACAGTATTTAGTGACTATTTACTATTTTTTACTAGTAGACAGTGGTCTAGTCTCTTACACTTATGCACATATGCACATGTATGAATGTGTAATTTTACGAACTATAAAATGTATAATAGGTCCTGATTCGAAATAATGCATATATTTAACAAAAAACACAAAAAACATGAATAATCCCTATACTACGCGGGTTAAAGTAGCAACCTCAGCGTACGCAGCGCCACCTGTGGC
The DNA here is from genome assembly GCA_020882235.1 of Schizaphis graminum. Taxonomy (NCBI): domain Eukaryota; kingdom Metazoa; phylum Arthropoda; class Insecta; order Hemiptera; family Aphididae; genus Schizaphis; species Schizaphis graminum. The sequence continues at coordinate 96,255,025 of CM037032.1, forward strand.
CGTTTAATCGTGCGACTCATTTCGGGACGTTATCAGAAGCGGAGTTTGGTCTCCTTATTCTAGTTTTCATGATTTCAACACACTTATTATCTGAATAACCACGAATTAAAATATTCGTGTAACGCGAATGGCAATACAATAGCAGTGCAATCTATCGGCGTAGTGTTGGATTTTTCTGAGTGTTCGCAAAATAATAACCGTGGCTGCGCTACTATATTAGTTTTTACTTTAATCGCAGAATAACCAGAATGGACACTTTTTGAGTTAAACGCGAGTTCTTATGACTTATGAGGCACCGATTTGCTACTTCTGTTGGAATATCAGTGTAGCCTGTGGTAAGATATTTCCCATTACTCTATTTTTCTAGTAAGACCGATATTCAAAATATTCGAAAGAACGCTATAACGTTTGTTACTGTTTACCTCAGATATATAAAATAATCTATTTTATATATCTGTGCTGTTTACAAAAATGTATGCTGCCCACGGACCAAAATATACTAAGATATTATCTTAGTCCATGGCTATTACTGTATAAATAAAATATAAATAGTATTTTACCATCAATAGACTATTTTGTTGTACCCATGTATCAACGCTAGACAGCAGTTACAGTCACCATTGTACCGAACCAAAACATTTGAGATCCATCCCCACACGCCCACACAGTCTGTCGTTAGTCGTTACCAAGCCCGGATTAAGGGGGGGGGTAAGGGGGCACGGTCCTGGGGCCCATTGATTTTAAGCGCCCATCTTTATTTGTAAAATATATATTTTTAATACATTTAAAATAGTTATAAAGAATTTTTATATTTTTTTTATGTTCTTAATTTTATATCACGAAAAATTACTAAATGATAATAAATATTAAAATTATATTCTAATAATTGATAACGTATATATGGTAAAAATTGATATTAGGTATTCTTGATCTATTCGCATGAGGTACTCATATAATTTATATATGATAAGACGTTGTATTGTCCAGTCCATGTTTTTATTATCTAAATATGGAGGCAATATAATTAATCTAACTCTAAAAATAGGATTTGTAATAATTGCAATATCGGGAATTCATATTATGTTGATGGCCGACGGATGGTTACAGACGGAGTGGAGTTTTTGGTAGGTACGGTGTTTACTATAATATACTTATTACTTACTACTCACTTTTCACTACAACCTAGGCTATGTGTATTTTTGTTTAAATAATTTTTATTTTATAATCATATAAACTACAGTTCAACTCGTGCAGTGTTGTTTTATTTATTTCATTGTGTTATAACTTATTAGTTTATATTAATTAATTAAGAAACAACTATAATAATGAGTGACACGAAAAAATATCTAAGTGGCGCGGAGAAAAGAAAAAAAAGGACAAGAGAAACAATTTACAAAAAAATTGACTAAAATTACAGGATTCTTTACAGCTTTAAATCCCGGTAAGTACAGCATATTACTAAAACATTCTTAAACAAAGTATTAGGTAGTAAGTGAATTTATTACAACATGCATGTTTAAATATTTCTATAATACAGAACCTGTTACTGCAATTGTTCCAACTGTTCCAAGCGATAAATTTGACTTAGTTTTAAAAACTGACGATCAGACTTAAGTTACCTCATCTAGTACCAAGTTCAAGTAGCTGTATATAATATTTCAATATGTGTATAATAAATTATTACATAACATTATTTTTTGTTTTGTACAAGAATAAACAATAATACAAGTAGGTATACAGTCTTTAAAATGTAGTGTTAAAATTTTTTTAAGGTAAAGTTGAAAGGGGCCCCGCTAAGTGTATGGTGTCCTGGGGCCCAATCCAACCTTAATCCGGGCTTGGTCGTTACCAGACACCAATCCTGTATATCTTAGTCCGTGATGCTACCGAACTGTTCTAAGCCCTGTAAAACTGGCAAATCAGTGTAACCAGACAAAAATAATTTTACATTTTTGTTATTTTACGGATAAAATGATATCCAACTAATTGAACAGTATTTTTGAGTTCTCGGCCAGTGTCCCTTCTGGTTATTCTGTGCTTTAACTTTCAAATTCCTGTTTTCTTTTTTTTAACTCCAAACCGCAATAGATATTAAGGTACACAGTACTATTTATTGTGTGTCTGTGGCGTGGTGCTCATAATATAAGCACAGCCGCACAGGTCATAAGCCTGCAGTGCGGGACTGAATATGCTCATGCTGTTTGAATAGATTTGTAAGGACTGTACAGGTCCAAGCCGGGCCACTATAAAATGCTCAATTTTAATAAGTTAGTTATGTACCTATCCAAAAAGTTTATTAAATTACTAAGTTAATATTTTCTGTATTTAAATAAGATCTAATTTTAACACAAACTACAGCATATTATTATTACCATTGATTATAAATACAATATAATTATAATAATAATTATAATCAATGTTATTACTAACATACATTACATATGTATGTGACGTACTCATATATTTATCATAATATATCACAATTGACCGAAAACTAAAAATAACTAGGATTTTCAATGTCTCGTCATATCGATACAGTAGGACGTAAGTGTAGGTACACTATACACAGAATACAGATACTAATTCTTTACCAACATCCTCCAATCAATCGCAGTAAATAATTATTCATATTATTCGATTTATTTACTTGTCGCGTATAATATTACGAAACGCTGTTTTGTTGTTTAAATGTTAACGCCTAACGGATGACATTGAACAGTTTTAAGTTTTTACTTATTAAAGTTTTATACAACTATTATACAATTATTAGTACAGACAGTACAGTGCAGCTTTAACTATTTAAATTTGTAAATACCTAAACAGTAAACAAAACAATATCGGTTGTTGAAAATATTATAAATACATATAGTATAATGTATGCATTATATTATTATATTATTTTAGGTGTGTATTAAGTACTATCAAAGTATTTTTACATTTAAAGGAAGATGTTACATTGTATACAAGATGTCAACAAAGGCAAAATGTTAAATTTTGTTTTAGATTCTGAACGGAGTGATGAATGTATTGATTTTACAATGATGTGTGTTTTTATTTTTATTTTTGTGTCTGTCATCACGTTTTGGAGTAGTAATAATGCTTCGATTTTTGATTTCAACCGTTGTATAAGAATAATTTCCCTCTTTGAAAAGGGAAATTCATCTAGTTGGTACTTTGGGGTTCAAAAGTAAAAAATGTCCATTAGTTTTCAAAAGCGTTAGGAAAAATCCTGAAAAATAACGGAAAAACGGGAATTTTTACGCATAACCACTTTTCAACAAAATCGACTTTTTGATTTTGCTGTAACTCAAAAAAAAAAAATCATTGTAAATACTTGAAATTTTCACCAAATGTTTATATTATTGTTATCTATTTACGATTAAATTTCCAAAATATTTTGACCTTTTTTAAGCTACTAAGGTCTATAGACAATTTAAATTTTCGACTTTTCTAAGTTTTTTTTCTTAAAATGCCGATAAAAAAAATTTGGCCACCCAAAAAATCTTTAAAATTTAATACAAGGTTTATTATAGGTTGTACTTATTGTAGTAAAAAAATCAAAAGTCGTTAGTCACATTTTAGGCGAATATTTACAAGGAATTTTGAAGTTGAAAATTCATAAAATTGTTGTGATTTATATTTAAGGTTCAAAATTCCAATACAAGGTTATCTATAAGTTTTCCTTTAAGTAACTGTACAAAAAAAAATTCTAGTGTCAATATAGAAAACATTTTATGAGCCTTTAAAATTTAATTTTTTACGAAATCGCGTAAAATAACGATATATTACAATTTAAATATAGGTAATAATTTAATATACCCAACTAATTATCATTGACTGACAAATAAATTTATATTATTAAAAAAATATAAATATAAACTAAGATAATAGAAACATCAATTAATAATTTTAAATGAGAATAAATTGCATTTTTCTATTTTATATAATTTTCAATTTTGTTATAAGTTATTTAAAATTAAAATATTATACAAATTTTGAGTATCGTTATTTAGAATTAAAACGTTATTCAACTTTTGCGTTTATCATTATTTAGAATTAAAATTATTTAAAACGGTTTTACGTAGGTACCTGTTTCAAAATTACATAGGCTACAATTTGAAAAACATTACAATTGAACATTGTTCTGAGCAAACTTATCACAATAATTAAATTATAACTATTATTAATGAGCAATAAAATTATCCTATTACTACCTAATAGAAATATAATTAATTCTTGGATTATTGAGTAAAAATAAATCGAGTAGAATAAATATTTCCACGAAACCAGGTTTTTAATTTAAAACTATTTAATAATAAGAAATTATTTTGTTTAATTATACTATTTAATATAATGATAATAATTTATAATTTTAATTTTGATTGCTATCTTTACATACAAGATTCTCGCTCGTGCGTTTCGTACATATATTGTAATGCACAATATTGTCAAACGAGTCTAAGAAACTGTTGCCTATTGTCGAATTTTAAATTTTATTACATTTTTTTTTCAATTTTTATCTAAACGCAAATTATATAATAATTAAGCACAGATATATAGAATAAAGTTCATTCTACATTTTATGTGCAATTCATATTTTAGTATAAATTATTGATATCAATTTTGTTACAAAAATATCTATATAAAGGTTGAATATCAATTTAGATACTACTTTTAATTTTTAGAAGATTTTATCAATTATTAAAATCGATTTCAAGCTTTAATAAAATGAAAATTGACATTTAAAAAAGTTCATTATTTTTAGATAAATTTTAACCTTCATAGAACTAAGGTGTACTTGGTTTAGAATCATCGATTTTGAAATACAAGTAATATTTATAATTAATGATAGAACTAATAGTTATTGATAAATAATATTTTTTTTTTTTCCTTGAAATTCATTGTGGCGCTATACTTGGAATTCTCAAATGATTTATAATATAATAAACATAACATAACATAATAATATAATATACTCTGTACAGTTAGTGAATTTGCGGGTAATACGCTATAGGTATACATCGTTAAACTGACGACCGAGCAATTATCGAGGATAAAAAAATATTTGTAATTTTTTTATGCAAAACTTAAATTTTAATTTTTTTACTGTCTTACAATTGTTTACATCTGGATGACAAAATAAATAAAATAAAAAATATTTATGATATTTTTTTGTACTTGGCAGTAATGAAACCAACGACATTGTATTTGTATACTTGAAATTTTCATTTTTTTTTTTTTTGTTTAAATAGATGCTGAAATTATTTTTTGAATATAGAAATGCTTAAAAATTAATAAAAGCTCCTCATAAGTTGTTAATTTCACAACTAAAAAATATGATCATTTTGCTCGTAATTTTGTTATAAGCATTTAAAGTTAGAATTTTGACAAAATTAAAGAGAGTAAGAATTTAATATTCATTCAATAATACACATAATGTTATAATTGCATCGAATACATAATATAATTTTACAATAATTTATGGACATAAATTAATTAATAATACAATAGGTAATAATAATGTAGATTATTTATGTAATATAATTGAATGGTAAAAATATTCTTCAGAATTTTTTTTTATCGACAAACAAATTTTCGGTGAACAGTTGACCAAAAGTAATTGAGGCAGCTATAATATTGTTTACAAAAAAATTGCGTGGCATAAACTGTGATATTCTAATAGATGTGCCGCGTTACCCACTGCACCACGATATAAGTTTATTACCTTTTTACCTGAAAAAAACATAACATGAAAACGAACACTATTTAACCCCAAATATATACACGGATAGGTAATATTCCTTACTTGTTTCTGATAGGTCGCTGAATTTTGCTCTCGATCCTCTCTTCACATTCTCACGTCATATTATCTAAACATTATATTATATTGAGACAGTCTAAATTGTGCAACCTATATATTTCCGTTTTATTTTTTTTGACGCGTAATTACTGTAATATATTATAAGATTTTTTTTACTATACATACCTATATTATTTTATTAATTATTATTATTTATTATTAATTATTATTATTGTCATCGTTATGAGTAGGTACATCTTAATTTATTTAAATATTTGTGTCTGCTCAAAGAAAAAATAATTAAGGTGCCCAATCGTGTTGTTTTTTTCTCAATTTTATTATTAAAAGGTAAAAAGTCCACACTAATCGTGTTATGTTTTTTTCAGGTAAAAAGGTAATAAATCCGCAATCGTGTTGAACCGCGTAACACACACCGTCGCACGCGCACTTTGTCAGTTCCCCACAATTCTTCACACAGGTAGATTGACTGTAAAACTGTTTGTCACCGTTGTCAGTAGTTTTATCACAAATGATACGATACACTTTAATTTCTGTACCGGTAACACAATTATGTTTTTGTTTTTCGTGACAATCTGAATTCATGCAATCTTCACAGGTGTTGTATACGTTAATGTTGCAAACGATTGAGTAGGAAAGTAGAAGACATTTAACAGTACCGTAATAGTGAACGTAGAAACGACGGCGTGCGACAGGACAATCATATTGTTTTTCGGTTGTGTATATTATTTATGTACGGTATTTATAATAATATTTCGATATGTGCGGTGTGTTCTGCGAAGGATCGTCGCTGTGTGGTAAATAAGTACCGAGTACCTACTCATGAATTGAAATTCTGAACGGAGTGATGAACGTATTGAGTTTACAACGATGTGTGTTTTTTTATTTAATTATTACTTTTTTTTTTTGTGCCTGTCATCACTGTCATCACGTTTTGGAATAGTAAAAGTACTTAAATTTTTGACTTCAGCCACTCTTTGAAAAAGGAAAATTCATTTAGTTGGTATTTTGTGGGGTCAAAAGTAAAAAATTTTCAATAGTTTTCAAAAGCGTCGGGAAAAACTCTGAAAAAATGAGGGGAAAACGGGATTTTTTACGCAAAACCAGTTTTCGAAAAAATCGAATTTTTTATTTTGTTATATTTCACCAAATGTTTATATTAGCATTTTCTATACACGGATAAATTTCCAAAGTATTTCGACTTTTTTTGAGCTATTTATAGACAATTGAAATTTTCAATTTTTCTAAGTATTTTTTTTTACGATAAAAAAATTATAAGAATACACAGGCACAATTTTTTTTATTAGCATTTGAAGCTCAGATATTGACCAAAATTCGACAAAATCATGAATATTTTTAACTATTTGGTAGTTAAAAATTTATAAATATTTTACTATCAAAAACTAAGAATTGAAATTTTAATACTATGTTGTCCATAAATTAACCTTAGAATAATTATAAAAAACTTTGAGGATTATTCAATTTAAAAATTTGTATGAGTGTTTAAAGGTTTAATTTTAATTTGAAATCAAAAATACACGTGTAAAATAACGTTTTACTACTAAATAATTTTCGATTTTTGTTATTTTTAAAAAATTACCAAACGTAGGATCTTGAAACTTTTCCTTAAATATTTGAATTTGTTTTAAAATAGAATATATGACAATATTTAAATATAATATATTATCCTTAACTGACAAATCATCTCCGTTCAGAATCGTTTTTCGTATACAATGATACCTATCATTGCATTCAAATTTAATCTACCCTAATCTGAGGTCCACTCCACCCCTAATGTACAACTGAGCGATACCCACTTACCCGCTTTTTTTTTTAATATAATAATTTACTCTGATCGGAAATTACAAGTCTTTTTTATTTGGGCTTCCGGAAATAATTATAATAAAATATTTACAAATCTTGTATTCAACATTCGCCTTGAAGATAATGGACCAATCCGTCAGCTTAGTTATATACACACTACACTCTGGCCCACCAGAGAACGCACCAATGCGGCAAGCGTAATGCCCCAGAGGAAGACCACGTCAGCGTTGGATGGACCGGGTGAAGAAAGATTTAATGCAAGTAGTTGAAACTGCAATAATTGAGGATGCAGACAACAGAGACCGATGGAGAGGCATAGTAGAAGCAGCGAAGGGCCTTAATGGCCTATAGAAGCTGAAAAAAAAAAATTACATAGTTACACGATTAAGTATTATGCCATGTTTCAGTCAGTACTATTACATCAATATCCTTAAATTTAGCCTTATTTTCTAGAAACAATAACAGCTCATCAAAGTATGTATTAACACTAATATTACAGCAAATTAAATTCAAATGATTACTATTGACATTATTATTACAATTATTATTTATACCTAAAAATTCAGAAAAAGATTCATAATAATTTGTTTTATAATTCAAATAACAATGACAAACATTTTCCATGATAATAATATAAAAATAAAATATACTAGCTTAACTTAAAACAAAAAAATAAATAAAATTAGTAGGTACATCAATAAACAATTTGTTTCAACTTGGTAAGAGATAATTCATCCTCAATCCAAAAAGCTTTTGAATTTTTATTAATTTTTATAAAAATTTTAATATCCTTAAACCAAACAAAACTGTAACCAGATTCACGGGCAAACGCTTTAGATTTAAAAAACAAATTTTTATTAAATTAGGTCAAATTATCATTAATGTAGATAGGATCATTTTTCCAATTAGAATCCACCCTAAAACTTGTTAATTTTATTTTCTTAGCTGCACCAATCAAATCTCTTTTGTAATGTTTCAAAGTTACTTCCGCTACGATTTTATTAGGTTTGTTGTTGAATTTAGATTGAACTCTGAATGCACTAACAATATCGATTTCCATGTTTAGAGATGTCGCAATTTTGTTCACTGTAGTTTTGCAGTCTTCATTATTAATTTTTGGGATGCCCACAATCTCAACAAAATTTGCAAATGATTTTTGTTCTAAATTATTCGTTTTTTTAAACAGCGCATTAAAATCATTACGTAGATTAATGTTTTGTTCTTTTAAAACTTTATTTTCTTCTCTAATATCCTTCATTGATTGAATAATTTCTTGAAGTTGTTTACCGAATAAATCGAACTTATCACTCATGAAATTAACCGAGTTAGTAAGACTATTAAAAGCTTCAATAGTTAACACCATGGTCTCCTTATCTTCCAAAGTATTTTTAATAGGCAATTTTAACTTAGAATCGGCATTAATTTTGCATTTCATACAGCACCATTTTTGCTTAGCAGTTTTAAACAATTTCCTAAATGCCGACTTTCGTAAGTAGCACAACCAAAATGAAAAAATCCATTACAGATAGTACAATTAAATTCGTCCTCTTCATGAATATCATCATTACATATACTACAAATCATTTTATCAAAATTAAATAAAAATATATGTAAATATTAAAGATAAGTGACACACTGAAGCACGAACGTCTACACCGAACAAAGGTAAACGATCAACTGAATTTAAAAAAAAACAAAATTTAAACCATAACCATGAATCATTAAGTGACCAAAACCTTCAGAAACAATTCGTGACTAGTGTTGTGAAACGTAAGGCAACCGAAAATATATGCACCGAACCTAGGTAGTAAAATATTTTATGATATTATTAAAAAATTACCGCTAAAGGATAATTTACAAGTAAGTGATATAAGTAATATTAAAATAAATACATATCAAATGCTAGAAGAAAGAAGTTGTGACCATTTCCTAAATCAATTGAAGAAGTTCAATTAATTTTTGACGAACGCGGTGTTCAAACCAATAGAGACGAGTTGTTTTTATTAATAAACAACAAGGAGTTGAAATATAATGTTGTTTTCAATTGAATTTTTAATTTAAAAGCTCTTGCATTATAAAAATGGTTGTGCATGGATGGTACGTTTTCATACTGCCCAAAATACTTTACACAAATGTTTTCAATAGGTACATGGTTTTATCAACGGCTATTATACACCACTCGTTAATCGTTATGTGTTTACTTTCCGATAAAAGTACAATATCATACACTAATTGCTTAAAATCTATTTGTGAATATAGTTTCCAAGACAATATTACTATATCACTTTCTGATGTTGTAATAGATTTCGAGAAAGCTATTCACTTTGCATGTAAAATTATTTGGCCTCAAATAAAGATACACGGATGTCGCTTTCATTTAACACAGTCGTGGAATAGAAGTATTCAACAAAATGGTTTGATTAATGACTATAAAGATAAAAACAGCGATATTAGAACGTGGTTAGTTCAATGATACGGTTTACTATTTCTAAACCCTGGAAGTGTATCTGAGTATTTTGTAAATTATTTAATGGAATCAAAGCCTGACGACGAGAGAATTACACGATTTTCTGATTATTTGGTAAATGTATATATATAAGTGAAGAAGCTTAGTATCCACCTGAAATATGGACTCGAGCATCAGCAGAGTCAACTTTAAAAACCAATGCATGCGAGTCGTTTCATTCGCTCTTTAATTCTAGTTTTTATACATCCCATCCAAATTTTCATTTTTATAGAAAAATTAAAAGAAATTCAAATAGAAACGTACCTGTATTAAATTAAATAGTATAAATCAACCCTTTAAATACCAAAATTCTAAAACAAAAAAAAAAAAATGACAAATTACAAAATTTAATTTAATAAATATAATAGAGGTCAAAAACTAATTGATGAATATACATCAACAATATGTAATTATTTTTCCTAATACTGATCTTTTTTAAATTATATATATTTTTTAATTTTTAATTTTATTTTATTAACTGTTAATGGCTATATTGAACTAAGAATAAATTAGAAATTGTAATTTTGTACAATAAAGCTCTTCATTTTTAAAATTTTACCTCGGCGCAGTTTACATGTCACTTTTTTTATACCTGTTAAAAACACGGGCGCAGTTTACACGACGTCACCTTTTTATACTTGATAAAAATTCGGGTACAGTTTACATATGTGATTTTGTGTTTACCTGATCCTTGGGCGCAATTTAGAATTGCCAATAAATTTTATTGATAACTAAATGTGATTATTTCAACGGCGATAAGACCTAACCTCACAGGTATATAAAATAATATAATATTTATTTTATATATCTGTGCCTAACCTAGGAGTAGACCCCTGGTATATAGTATATGTATTTTTTTTACAATAAATTAAATATGTTTTTATTTTAAAATAATTCATTTTTTATTTAAGAATTATTAACTAACGAAGAACGGGAGGAGTACCAAGGATGTTTAGAAAACATAGGTAATCTTTTAAGGTCAATTAGGACTTCGTAAAAGAAAACCGTAGGAAATATAATATATCATAGTACATCGTTAATAAATTAACGAATTTCAAAATTAGTATATTATTTAAACCTTACTGAATAATTATGAAAATATAATTTATTTTATAGTAATATTGAAATTTGCGAAATAAATACATTTGAATATGATATATAACAAGCGGTTTTTTTTATAGGTTTGTCTCACCCATTCGGCTAGATATGTGGAATATTTACTTTTCTAAATTGGCAACAATAAACTTGAGAATTTCGCTAAATGTGATTTTGGAAGATGTTACCTACCTATTTCCTCGTTCGGTAATCACCACAGCATCATTGTCGTTATCGAAACATGCCGTCGGACGTCGGAGCGCGTTGTCATCGAGACGTGCTGACGGTTGTAGCACAGAATAACCCTAGAACAATATAGAAGCGAAACTCGATCAGCTGATCGCTGAATTGGTTCCCTATGATCTGAAGTCTGAACAAGGAATTGGCTCCGTAAACCAACATGATGTTAGACACAATTTTACCGATATTATGAAAATGGATCCAAGACCATGGCGGGGTATCTGCGTGGGGTTTAGTTGGTTCCCGTAGGTACAAATGATATTGTGATATGGTGATATTGATATGATATATTTAATTGATAACGTATGCCACGCCCATCTGGAGACCGTGTTCAAGGCCACAACCGCCTGATTCGGCCAACGCATGGAGTTTCGTACCCCTGATACCGCCGAACTGCCCGAGGTCCGATAATATTGGCAAATCAGTGTAACCAGACAAAAAGAATTTTACATTTTTGTTATTTTATGGATACACTGATATTCCAACAAAATGAACAGTATTTTTGAGTTCTCAGCCAGTGTCCCTTCTGGTTATTCTGTGGTTGTAGATGCGCGCCGTCGATCGTCAGGTAGACTAGGTGGGGACAGACACGAGGCGATGCATGAAATCGAACCTAACCTAACCTTGGTCGGCGCGCAATATTTTTTCTTGCAGTGCACCGTGTAGTGAACATGTGTGAAACGGTATTTACATTTTTTTTTTGAAGGATATTACCTAAATAAGTATATTCTTATATTGTATTTTTTAAAGATTTTTTTTTTAATATTAAAATCAAATTTAACTTTAAGTACAGGTGCTTTAAAAATATTTCTCCGCGGTTAGCGGGTAGCGGAATTTAGTTAAACGAGTAACGAACATTTGCAAAGGAATAAAAAACTTAAAATGATGTCTTTAATACATACACGTCATCAAGCAGAGTTCGAGCGACGCCTGAAACTTATTCAACCGGCTTTGGATCGCGTTAAGTTGTTGTTGTGTCATGGTCAAAGGCAGAAGAGATTGGTAAATAGTCAGATTTACGTGTCCGGAGAGTGCGCGGCATGGCTAGTTGGTCGCGCTGAAAGATTTAATGTCATTGACATTTTTGCCATGGGATATACACCAGAAGATTTTATTTTTGCTCCCGACGGAACAAACAAAGAAATCACGGAATTCTATACCGCCGATTTTACAGACGCAATCGATTTCTATACAGATGGTACTGATTTCAAACCACCTATAAAGGTAATATTCTCGAATTTTGATTTTACGGTGGTATCAGTTTTTATCAACCTATTCGACACCGAATTAATTTTCACCAATGATTGTCTGTGTAATTACTGGAAGTGCACAGTGACTAATAACGGCTGCCTGATACATGGTGAAGTAGAATATCCACAATTGTTTGATGTGTCATACGATGAAGAAACATTAATGTTTTTTCCAAAATTAAGGTCTAAAATTCGAAACTTTTTCAATAAAAATATCCGCAGTCGTGAGGAGTATACTGCTAAAATGTCTGTTGAACCCAGTCGCAGGAATAAGTATTCTATGCGCTTGTTTCCTAACACATTGACTACTTCTAAACCTCGCGACTTGGCCATGTCATTTTGTGATTATAAAAAGTATTGTCGGTACTGTCAGCGTCGCCATAACTTGGCAGTCAAGTATACAAATTTATGGTTACATAAAACATATGCAATGCCACACGGTTATGGCTATAAAGCAGCTCTTGCGCGTTTTAAAAGACATCAAACCATGGACAGTTACGATAATGACTACATTTTCAATCATTGTACATGTATAAATATACAATCAGAATCACTATGAGTATTTTCAGCCATTTTGAAGAAAACCAAACCATCAGTGTTCAGGAATACCTATGTAAATTTAGATTTCTGTCTGATATCAATTTGTATTGACAGTTTATAAATTTGGTTTTTATCAATCTTACAGAATACAAGACGAAATATAAGCAAAGATAAACCATATTCCTATTATACAAAAGATCGATAGAGTGGTAGGTACTTGAGGTGGTGCATTTAAACATGATAATTTATCCATATTTAGCAAACCTTAGTTTGACTAAAATGCTTCTAAAAACTATGTATTATATAAACAATTATTTTTAATTTTAATTGAAAAGTACCTAATAATAAAAACTTTAATTTTACTTTTATTTAAATGAGTTAGGATAAAAACTATGTTTTAATCTTGTCTCTATTTTTTTTTTTTTGGTTAAAATCAAAATTTGAATTTAAAACAACAACATTTAAAATATATTGCTTAATAAAGTATCAAACTAATTATTTAAAAAAAAACCCATAGAAAAAAATTTTTTTTAACCTATAACAGGAACATCATAATTCATTTTTTCACCTAATTAAGAACTTAATACAAACTTCTTGAGATTTCCATTGTAAATAGAATAATAAAAACAATACTTAATTTTTACGTTTTTAATTTTTGATAATTGTGAGCATAGTATCAGTTTTATTTTAAAACAATTTAAAACTTAATAATTGTTGTTATATTTTTTGTAATACCTATAGATACTAATACTTTTACCATAGGTACCTAACTAAAATTAATTAATTGATTAATTGCTTTTTTAATTTATAAATTAAGACTTATTAGATATAGTCAGCAGTTTATATGTAAATATATTACATAATTTTTAAACTATTATGCTTATATTTGTATGATTGTTTGTTTTGTGTATAAATATTATTTAATGTCTGATTTTTAAATAAAAATCAAAACATTCGTCATTGATGTTTTTTTACTTATTACTTATTATTAGATACAGTACTATTGGAATTATGAATATATATTATTTATATAAATTATATAAATATATTGATAAATAATATATCACTGATATAGTATTACTATTTAGGCAGAAATAATTGTTATGTCAACAGGGCACAGGCATTGTCAAAAATTAATACAATATTGATAAATAATTACATAGGTAATAGCATGATAATAGGTATTATACAATAGGTATTATACATTATACATGAATAAATGAATAATAAATGGACAGAATTAATAAATGTATGTTATATATTCAATTACCATCTTATGGTTTATATTATATAAGAAATAATATACAATTATTGTATTGTAATAAATCATTGTATTAATTAGTTGGCTCCCACACAATCATGTTCAGTGTTCATGTTTCATTATCTTGAAAAATAAATAAAAACAATTCAAAGATTTTTAATATACCTATACTACTGCTTATTTATTAAGCTTTAATTAAACATTTTTATCTTTTTTTTTTTATTTAGAAATAACAAACTATTTGATTTAAAAAATAATATCAATCATACAACTGTATTGAATTGAGATGTGTAATACACTGATTCTCTTTAAACACACGATGGAATTATGGTTTTTATTGAAAAATAATATATATTTTTTTATCTTTATCAAGATAATTAAATTGTTACATAGATATTTAAAAAAGTTTCATAAAAATTGGTGGTACAATCAATATGAAGTAGGTATTTATTCAGCTTTATTAATTTAAAGAAAACATATTCTCTCAGTTTCAGTTTTCTTGACAAAATTTTTGAAACTAATAATGAATCTATCATTATTATGTTATTTTTATAATAATTTTCACTTAAATTTTGTAAAAATTACAATATTAGTTTTAAATTGAAAAATTATTTTTTTTTTTTTTTTTATAAAAATTAACTACCTATTTAAAAAAAATTAATTTCATGAAATTTTAGAATCCTAAATAAAAAAAAAACATAACATTTTAACATTATATAACATTTTTTTAATTTGCTCTTACTTGTGTAAATACTTATCTATACAACTAGATAAATACATAAATGTGTTAATTTTTTTTATTGTTAGTAATTGGTAGTAAGATTAGAGTCGTTCCGAACAAAATAATAAAGAGGGGTGAGATGCATTAATGTGCCAACTCAAAAAAAATTTTCTCGCTTTGCTCGACAACTATTTGCTACCTACACATTACATACATATAGTAGTCAGTAAACACTAAACATATTTTACATATTATTATAAATTCTTAAATATTTTACTATGTTCTCTATTTTACTATCTCTTATATATATATATATAATTCAAATGTTTTAAATTATTTAACAAACTATATTTTAGTACTTAAATTGTATTATAGTATTAATAAAATTATTTATAAATTGTATAAAAAAAATTATAATTTGGCAAGTGCCAACTCAAATACTTAATGTACCAATATGCCAACTGACATATACATATTATACACTTGGGGAGGTGAGAAACCTCCTAAAACCCCCTTCGAAGCGGCCCTGAGTAAGGTGAGAGGCAGATAATAGTTTTTCAGCATAGGATGGTTAAAAAATGTGCAATTATTTAATGTTGGTAATAGGTATATTATTAATGAATAGTTTCAAACCACATTAAAGCAGGTACTTAAAAATGTCAGTAATTTTTTTTCGTAGAAATTATGTTTTAATATTTCATGAACTGAAATATATATATTAAACAATAAATATCCTACACATTCTTTCTGCATTTTTCAGTGAAACCAAATTTTGAATCTATAACAATAAAAGTCAATAAAAATATTAAAAAATAAAGTAGCCTATTTTGTGTAATAATTTATTTTTTAGTACGGAATTAGAGAGAAATAGCAGAATTTATGTAAGTATCTAATAGAGAAAAATAATATTTGATTGATGCCATACAGATTTGATAATATTGCAAGATTATATACAATTTAAAAACTTTAAAAGTATCAAAAATAAATATAAATATTCAAATACTAGAATAATATATGGCTTTAGAAACAATGTTAAAAATGTATTATGCCTACATTATCTACTAAGTCATTGACATTGATTTTTTATGACTACAATAAATATTTACATATTGATATTTTTAAGTTTTTAAAAAGGTGTATAACTCAAAGGCATATATTATGCAATATTATCAAACTTGATAAAATTATTAAAAAAATAAAACTTAAAATTGATAAGAATAAACGAATAAAAATGGTTGTCTTCTGAATGTAGAAGATGAGCGCTCAGCTAAAGCTACACATAATTGACAATAAATTATTCAATAATATGTAGTTTTTTAATACTAAGGTAAAACATTTCACAGCATAGTTTACATTGTTTACAAAATGACAAATTAAATTATAATATAATTTTTTAAAACTGCATAATTACATTTTTCTTGAAAAAGAAAAAATATACAATATTTACAATACAAACCACTATTTTAGGATAACTACTTACACTAGCCATTTATTTAATTATCCCTTTTCTTCTTTATCTTTTTTATGAGTATAATAAATTAATATACAAAATTGTTTAAAGGTATGTTAGAAAGCTAATATTTTACGTTTATTATTATCTAATATTTAAACACTTTTTTATTCCACAAAAACAAACTGGCCAATCTTTACTTAAATTACTATCATCACATATTTTTAGCAAATATTTTGTTTCAGTATCAGTAACTAAAGCAGACAGATTATTATGTTTATTTTTTTTTTATTTCTCTGAAAAATAAATAATAATATACCTAAGTTTGTTTCAATAAAATTCATTATTCCTTTTTCTATAAATATCGCTCTTACTTTTGACAGAATTGTCTTTTTTTGCAGCCATTGATTAACTGCAGTTATAGATATTTTAATTTATTTTTAAATTTCCACGGATTAATAAATTAAGTTTTGAAATGTACTGAAAGTCTGAACTCTGGGATGAAAATTACGACTTACAATCACGGAGTACAGACTAAAATATCTTAACACTCGAGTAACTGATTACTAAGTAGTGAGTGTAATGAAATACTAAATTGACCGAGAGATTTTTTCGAGTGAATCTCTCGATTACTAACTTATCGATTATCGAAATCACTCGATTGTTCCCATCACTAAATTCTTAACCCGTGAATCTTGATCCGTTAATGCAAGAAATAGAAACCAACACAGAATTAATAATAATTATTCGATAAATAAAAAATTAAGTTTTATCTGATTTGTGGTAAAAATAAAAACATTAAAAACAAACATAATATTACATTGTTTTTTTAAACAGCAACTGTGACCTGACACCTGAGCACTGTCGCACTGATAAAAATATGATAACGGTTTTCGTCACATATTATCACAGATTTCTATATAGTATAGAAGTCTGTGCATACTGCATATTATATTATAGTTGTACTTCGCAATCCGCGCGCCACGCCACGACCACGAGTGACTGAGTAACTCAGTCACTCGTGGGTCCCGACTAAATCGCGTTCAATTCCGCACATCACCATCTATTTGACCTACCCAGATTTACGATCACTACCGTTAACGGTCGGAAACGCTAAATAGTGAATAGTGTGTTCTATATATAGTCGTTGCCATTGTTGCCAGATAAATTGTCAAATTGATGCGGCGGCGCTTTTTAGTAGGTGTAGGCCAAACTAGTCACGGTGTGTTATTATAATTATAAATTAAAACAATGTTATATTATAAAAAAAAAAATATCATCAGAATATTTGATTTTAAATAAATAAAGTAAAATCAGTTTTAAAATTTTTTACGACTTTTGTTGATATATTTTCGGTAACAATATTCAAGTACGGAGAACCCCTGGTTTTTCGTTATCGCGCCGCCGCCACCGTCTATCCATAGACCTATAATTAACTCATGGACGGCGCTTTCCTCACCACCCGTCCATTTAAACAAATAAGATATTGAGTGAGAGAGACAGATATCTGGTCGAGAATATCATAGAAAAAAACAATAAAACTGTTTATTACTCCGTGTACTAAATAATAGTACTCTTTTTAGATTCTAAATATATTTATATATATTCTAAATATATTTAGCCATTCTTCTAATAATATATTAGATTCTGAACGAAGTGATGAATGTATTGCTTTTACAATGATGTGTGTTTTTTTTTTTTTTATTTGTGTCTGACGACAACATTTGGAGCAGTAATAATGCTCCGATTTTTAACTTCAGCCCCTCTTTGAATAGGAAAATTCATCTAGTTGGTACTTTGGGGGGGTCAAAAGTAAAATTTTCAAATAGTTTTCAAAAAAATCGAGAAAAACAAAAAAAAAAAAATGACAGAAAAATGGCAATTTTACGAAAAACCGCTTTTCGACAAAATCGATTTTTTGATTTTGCTGTAACTCAAAAACGAATTATTGTAAATACTTGAAATTTTCACCAAATATTTATATTATGGTTATCTCTTTACAGTTAAATTTTCATAATATTTGGACCATTTTTAAGCTACTTATAGACAATTGAAATTTTCGACTTTTCTAAGTTTTTTTTCTTCAAATGCCGATAAAAATTTTTTGGGTGGCCAGAAAATCTTTAAAATTTAATACAAGGTTTCTTATAAGTTGTTATTAAAGTGATAAAAAAAAATCCGAAATCGTTAGTCACAATTTTTTTTTATAAGTGCTTAAAGTTCGAATTTATACGAAATATTTCAAAATTTAAATTAAATTTCATACTCTCATTATGCGTATATTGCCTAATACTTTTTTTATTAATAAACAGATACTATAAAGTAACCATAGTAACATATAAAAACTATACTATTTGTTTCAAAATAGAATATATGACAATATTTAAATATAATATATCCTAAACTGACAAATCATCTTCGTTCAGAATCGTTTTTCGTATACAATGATACCTATATCATTGCATTCAAATTTAACCTACCATAGTCTGAGGTCCACCCCACCCCCTAATATATAGCGGAGCGATACCCACTTACCCGCCTTTTTTTACTTACCTATATTGTATTGTAATATAATATATATTTTTAAAGTTTTTAATATAATTAAGATTCCTCTTATATAATATATATTTACAGATAAGTGTACCGTTGAAGAATATTTTATTGGGTTTACAAAAGTTGAAAACGTTACTGGAGAAAATTTGACTGACACTATATTACGATTATTGAAAGAAAATAATTTAGATATTTCATTACTTAGAGGCCAAGGATATGACGGAGCAGCAAACATGAGCGGTGCATTTAAAGGAGTACAATCGAGAATTTTAAAATTACAACCGCTTGCTCTTTATACTCATTGTGCAAACCATAGATTAAATTTAGTTTTAAATAAAGCTAGTTCTATTCCTTCAATACGCAATACAGTTGGTATAATTACAAATATAAATAATTTTCTAAGAGAATCTGCTATAAGAACAAATCATTTAAGTTCAAAAATAACAGAGCTTTTACCTACTCAAAAAGCAGTTAAGGCTAAAAAATTATGTGATACACGTTGGGTCGAAAGACATGACGGGATTTTACACTTTTCAGAAATATTACCGGCTATAGTAAGTACTTTAGATGATTTAAGTACTAGTAATTATGCAAGCAGTAATGCTCATTCACTATCCATATCTATTTGCAATTTTGAATTTTTGATATGCTTAAAAATATTAACAAAGTGTTTAGCCATAACACTTCCACTTTCTATTCAACTACAGAGTATTAATATTGACTATAGTAAAGCGATAGACATGACAGAAGCTGTTAAATCTGTATTGAATACAATAAGAAATAATTCAATAACCGAATTTAAAATGATTTTTGATCAAACTAAAATTAAAGCTGAAAAAATGCATGTTGAAATACGGATTCCCAGAATAACAAACATACAACGTCATCGAGCAAATACTAAACATAATGATCCAGCGGAATATTATCGAATAAATATTTTTTTACCTTACTTAGATTACCTTATATCAGAATTAAATTTACGATTTCCCAAAGATAATAATGTTATAATTTCTAACTTAAGAAAAATTATTCCAAAATATTATTTCGAATATGATACACCTGATGAAGAAATATTGAATGCGGCTGAAAAATATGAAGCAGATTTACCATCTAGCATTGAAGTACTTCGTGGAGAACTGTGTTTATGGAAAGAGTTATGGAAGACAAAATCTGAG
Source organism: Schizaphis graminum (assembly GCA_020882235.1). Taxonomy (NCBI): domain Eukaryota; kingdom Metazoa; phylum Arthropoda; class Insecta; order Hemiptera; family Aphididae; genus Schizaphis; species Schizaphis graminum. The sequence continues at coordinate 96,275,458 of CM037032.1, forward strand.
AAAGCAGATACACCTATGGAAGCTTATAAATCTGCATATATGTTTCCTAATATTGAGTGCCTGTTAAAAATATTATGTATTATACCCGTTACAACAGCGACTTCAGAACGATCATTCAGTTCGTTGAAACGCATAAAAACATATTTATGGTCTACAATGAACCAGAGTAGACTCAACGGCTTAGCAATGCTTAATATTAATAAAGATATTAAAATAACCCCAGAAGAAGTATTGGACATATTTTCTACAAAACATAATAGAAAACTTCAATTGATATTTAAGAATTAAGTTTGTATAATATACTAATATATAAGTTAATATAAGTTGTTATGTAAGATAAATAGTAATATATATTAGATTATTTTATTTAATTATATTTTTAAATACATTTTACAAGAATGATTATTGTGCCCCCCCTGTCAAAATATTCTGGATCCGCCGCTGTACACTTGTAAGTGTAAAATAATGAAGTATTGTTCTATTCGAGGATGTTCAAAAGGAAAAGGAATAAAAATGCACAGGTGTGTAATATAAATATTTTTAATTTGTATTGAGACACATCCATTCATTGAAATTTAATTATTAATATTTAATAGCATTCCCAAAGATCGAGAAAAAGAATGGCTTAACATTATAAAAAAGCATCAAAGAGATTTTAAAATGACCAAAAATACAGTTATTTGCTTTAAACATTTTACAGAAGAAGATTATTATATTGGTGGTGCATATGATCGTTTAATTTTAAAAAAATCTGCTATACCCAGCATATTTAAAAATTTATGTATGTAAATTTTTAATGCTTTAATATATGCCAAGTGATAATTTTATAAAATAAAAAAATTGTTATTTGTAAAAATAAAATGTAGGTGATGATCAAATCAAATCGGTTATGCCAGAGTCCTCTGTTTCACCAAATATTATCAATATGGATCATGATTATTGTTTGCCAACTCATATTTCTCACCAAAATTCTGTGATTTCTGGTAAGCAAGAGTTCATAGGTAACTAATTAATTATCATATATTCATACCTATTTTATTTTTGTGACTAAAATATTTAAAATACAGTTTATTATTTTATTTAGATTCTAGTTTTATGAAAGTAAAAAGTATTCCTACACCTTCAATCACGCCAAATGATTTATTAATTTGTGGCAATGATTTTTCCATCAATAATGACAATGATTGTTCCATAGACAATGTTTCTGATGCTGATTCCATAGACAATGTTTCTGATTCTGATTCCATAACAAAACTTATGCCTCAAAAAAAGTATTTATTTAAATTTAAGTATGTTTAATTATAATGTTCTACAAAGTATATTATTGTACCTATCATTTCAGAAAACGTAAAGTTTACATGGGTGACTTTAGTGAATTTTCAGATATAGAAAGCCCAAATAGCAGGCTCAAGTTCTGGAATGCATGTAAAGCACTATGTGATAACCAAAAAAAAAAAATTAAACTACTTGAAAATGAAATTCATAATCTCAAAAACAAATTGAAAACAGTTAATAGCTTGGTTGATCACTTACAAAATGAAAAAAAACTGATTTCAAATAATTGTATTTCTATTTTAAAGGTTTGTTTTGTCTACCTGCATCCATACATTTATGTGTTGGCAATACATGTTGAACATAAAACAAATTATATAAAATAATTTTAACTTTTTTAAATACATTTTGAAAGAAACAACTCATACCTAACAATTATTTAAATATTATTTAAGTATTTATTTATTTTATTATTTAATAACTAATTATTTTTATTAAATCTTTTATTTTATAATTATATAATTGTTTTTTGTATCCAGTGTTGTATTTAGTTGCTTGTGGTAAGTGTATTGTGTAATCAGTGCCTAAATTTAGGAGAAGTAAAACGAAATATTTATTTAACATAAACTTAAATTTAAGTTTATGTTTCAATAAATATTATGTCTTAATAATTCTTTTATCTTATAATTTATTTTTTTTTATCCATTGATTTATGGAGTATTACTTATATAATATATAATGTTGTTGCATGTGAATTGTGATGTATTTGTATTGTGTTAGTTTCACTTGATCATATTAATTACTTTAAATACTAATATACTATGTGTCTTAAAAATTCTTCTATTTTTATAATTGTTTTAGGTATCTATTGATTTATGCCATATTGTCATATGGTATATAATATAGAATATATATTTGGATTTATTTGCTAGTGAAGAATTTGTACTGTGTCTGTCATGTTTGTGAATATATTTTACTTTGTAGCAAATTATTAATACTCGTCTTGAATCTTTGTTATTTTTATGAATTTTATTTAGGATAGTTTATCAACCGCTCAATCTGAAATAATTATGAGACAATTGAATTATTCAGAAAAAATAATTAGTCCAGAATTAAGAACTTTTGCTTTGACTTTACATTTTTACTCCCCTTCTGAATATAATTATGTAAGAGATGCGTTTAATAAGTCTTTGCCTCACCCTAGCACCATAAAGAAATGGTATTCGACAGTTGATGGCGCACCAGGTTTTACTGAAGAAAGTTTTAAAGTTGTGAGATCTAAAGTTACTGAAATGGCTCAAAAAAACGAAAAACTTGTATGTGAAATTATAGTTGATGAAATTTCAATAAGAGATGATCTTCATTTTAATGGTAAACGCCTCCAAGGTTATATTAATTTTGGACTGAAAACCACTGCATTTTCAGTGGTTTTCAGTCCAAAATTAATATAACCTTGGAGGCGTTTACCATTAAAATGAAGATCATCTCTTATTGAAATTTCATCAACTATAATTTCACATACAAGTTTTTCGTTTTTTTGAGCCATTTCAGTAACTTTAGATCTCACAACTTTAAAACTTTCTTCAGTAAAACCTGGTGCGCCATCAACTGTCGAATACCATTTCTTTATGGTGCTAGGGTGAGGCAAAGACTTATTAAACGCATCTCTTACATAATTATATTCAGAAGGGGAGTAAAAATGTAAAGTCAAAGCAAAAGTTCTTAATTCTGGACTAATTATTTTTTCTGAATAATTCAATTGTCTCATAATTATTTCAGATTGAGCGGTTGATAAACTATCCTAAATAAAATTCATAAAAATAACAAAGATTCAAGACGAGTATTAATAATTTGCTACAAAGTAAAATATATTCACAAACATGACAGACACAGTACAAATTCTTCACTAGCAAATAAATCCAAATATATATTCTATATTATATACCATATGACAATATGGCATAAATCAATAGATACCTAAAACAATTATAAAAATAGAAGAATTTTTAAGACACATAGTATATTAGTATTTAAAGTAATTAATATGATCAAGTGAAACTAACACAATACAAATACATCACAATTCACATGCAACAACATTATATATTATATAAGTAATACTCCATAAATCAATGGATAAAAAAAAATAAATTATAAGATAAAAGAATTATTAAGACATAATATTTATTGAAACATAAACTTAAATTTAAGTTTATGTTAAATAAATATTTCGTTTTACTTCTCCTAAATTTAGGCACTGATTACACAATACACTTACCACAAGCAACTAAATACAACACTGGATACAAAAAACAATTATATAATTATAAAATAAAAGATTTAATAAAAATAATTAGTTATTAAATAATAAAATAAATAAATACTTAAATAATATTTAAATAATTGTTAGGTATGAGTTGTTTCTTTCAAAATGTATTTAAAAAAGTTAAAATTATTTTATATAATTTGTTTTATGTTCAACATGTATTGCCAACACATAAATGTATGGATGCAGGTAGACAAAACAAACCTTTAAAATAGAAATACAATTATTTGAAATCAGTTTTTTTTCATTTTGTAAGTGATCAACCAAGCTATTAACTGTTTTCAATTTGTTTTTGAGATTATGAATTTCATTTTCAAGTAGTTTAATTTTTTTTTTTTGGTTATCACATAGTGCTTTACATGCATTCCAGAACTTGAGCCTGCTATTTGGGCTTTCTATATCTGAAAATTCACTAAAGTCACCCATGTAAACTTTACGTTTTCTGAAATGATAGGTACAATAATATACTTTGTAGAACATTATAATTAAACATACTTAAATTTAAATAAATACTTTTTTTGAGGCATAAGTTTTGTTATGGAATCAGAATCAGAAACATTGTCTATGGAATCAGCATCAGAAACATTGTCTATGGAACAATCATTGTCATTATTGATGGAAAAATCATTGCCACAAATTAATAAATCATTTGGCGTGATTGAAGGTGTAGGAATACTTTTTACTTTCATAAAACTAGAATCTAAATAAAATAATAAACTGTATTTTAAATATTTTAGTCACAAAAATAAAATAGGTATGAATATATGATAATTAATTAGTTACCTATGAACTCTTGCTTACCAGAAATCACAGAATTTTGGTGAGAAATATGAGTTGGCAAACAATAATCATGATCCATATTGATAATATTTGGTGAAACAGAGGACTCTGGCATAACCGATTTGATTTGATCATCACCTACATTTTATTTTTACAAATAACAATTTTTTTATTTTATAAAATTATCACTTGGCATATATTAAAGCATTAAAAATTTACATACATAAATTTTTAAATATGCTGGGTATAGCAGATTTTTTTAAAATTAAACGATCATATGCACCACCAATATAATAATCTTCTTCTGTAAAATGTTTAAAGCAAATAACTGTATTTTTGGTCATTTTAAAATCTCTTTGATGCTTTTTTATAATGTTAAGCCATTCTTTTTCTCGATCTTTGGGAATGCTATTAAATATTAATAATTAAATTTCAATGAATGGATGTGTCTCAATACAAATTAAAAATATTTATATTACACACCTGTGCATTTTTATTCCTTTTCCTTTTGAACATCCTCGAATAGAACAATACTTCATTATTTTACACTTACAAGTGTACAGCGGCGGATCCAGAATATTTTGACAGGGGGGGCACAATAATCATTCTTGTAAAATGTATTTAAAAATATAATTAAATAAAATAATCTAATATATATTACTATTTATCTTACATAACAACTTATATTAACTTATATATTAGTATATTATACAAACTTAATTCTTAAATATCAATTGAAGTTTTCTATTATGTTTTGTAGAAAATATGTCCAATACTTCTTCTGGGGTTATTTTAATATCTTTATTAATATTAAGCATTGCTAAGCCGTTGAGTCTACTCTGGTTCATTGTAGACCATAAATATGTTTTTATGCGTTTCAACGAACTGAATGATCGTTCTGAAGTCGCTGTTGTAACGGGTATAATACATAATATTTTTAACAGGCACTCAATATTAGGAAACATATATGCAGATTTATAAGCTTCCATAGGTGTATCTGCTTTCTCAGATTTTGTCTTCCATAACTCTTTCCATAAACACAGTTCTCCACGAAGTACTTCAATGCTAGATGGTAAATCTGCTTCATATTTTTCAGCCGCATTCAATATTTCTTCATCAGGTGTATCATATTCGAAATAATATTTTGGAATAATTTTTCTTAAGTTAGAAATTATAACATTATTATCTTTGGGAAATCGTAAATTTAATTCTGATATAAGGTAATCTAAGTAAGGTAAAAAAATATTTATTCGATAATATTCCGCTGGATCATTATGTTTAGTATTTGCTCGATGACGTTGTATGTTTGTTATTCTGGGAATCCGTATTTCAACATGCATTTTTTCAGCTTTAATTTTAGTTTGATCAAAAATCATTTTAAATTCGGTTATTGAATTATTTCTTATTGTATTCAATACAGATTTAACAGCTTCTGTCATGTCTATCGCTTTACTATAGTCAATATTAATACTCTGTAGTTGAATAGAAAGTGGAAGTGTTATGGCTAAACACTTTGTTAATATTTTTAAGCATATCAAAAATTCAAAATTGCAAATAGATATGGATAGTGAATGAGCATTACTGCTTGCATAATTACTAGTACTTAAATCATCTAAAGTACTTACTATAGCCGGTAATATTTCTGAAAAGTGTAAAATCCCGTCATGTCTTTCGACCCAACGTGTATCACATAATTTTTTAGCCTTAACTGCTTTTTGAGTAGGTAAAAGCTCTGTTATTTTTGAACTTAAATGATTTGTTCTTATAGCAGATTCTCTTAGAAAATTATTTATATTTGTAATTATACCAACTGTATTGCGTATTGAAGGAATAGAACTAGCTTTATTTAAAACTAAATTTAATCTATGGTTTGCACAATGAGTATAAAGAGCAAGCGGTTGTAATTTTAAAATTCTCGATTGTACTCCTTTAAATGCACCGCTCATGTTTGCTGCTCCGTCATATCCTTGGCCTCTAAGTAATGAAATATCTAAATTATTTTCTTTCAATAATCGTAATATAGTGTCAGTCAAATTTTCTCCAGTAACGTTTTCAACTTTTGTAAACCCAATAAAATATTCTTCAACGGTACACTTATCTGTAAATATATATTATATAAGAGGAATCTTAATTATATTAAAAACTTTAAAAATATATATTATATTACAATACAATATAGGTAAGTAAAAAAAGGCGGGTAAGTGGGTATCGCTCCGCTATATATTAGGGGGTGGGGTGGACCTCAGACTATGGTAGGTTAAATTTGAATGCAATGATATAGGTATCATTGTATACGAAAAACGATTCTGAACGAAGATGATTTGTCAGTTTAGGATATATTATATTTAAATATTGTCATATATTCTATTTTGAAACAAATAGTATAGTTTTTATATGTTACTATGGTTACTTTATAGTATCTGTTTATTAATAAAAAAAGTATTAGGCAATATACGCATAATGAGAGTATGAAATTTAATTTAAATTTTGAAATATTTCGTATAAATTCGAACTTTAAGCACTTATAAAAAAAAATTGTGACTAACGATTTCGGATTTTTTTTTATCACTTTAATAACAACTTATAAGAAACCTTGTATTAAATTTTAAAGATTTTCTGGCCACCCAAAAAATTTTTATCGGCATTTGAAGAAAAAAAACTTAGAAAAGTCGAAAATTTCAATTGTCTATAAGTAGCTTAAAAATGGTCCAAATATTATGAAAATTTAACTGTAAAGAGATAACCATAATATAAACATTTGGTGAAAATTTCAAGTATTTACAATAATTCGTTTTTGAGTTACAGCAAAATCAAAAAATCGATTTTGTCGAAAAGCGGTTTTTCGTAAAATTGCCATTTTTCTGTCATTTTTTTTTTTTTGTTTTTCTCGATTTTTTTGAAAACTATTTGAAAATTTTACTTTTGACCCCCCCAAAGTACCAACTAGATGAATTTTCCTATTCAAAGAGGGGCTGAAGTTAAAAATCGGAGCATTATTACTGCTCCAAATGTTGTCGTCAGACACAAATAAAAAAAAAAAAAAAACACACACATCATTGTAAAAGCAATACATTCATCACTTCGTTCAGAATCTAAAATACTTAAAACTCATTTTTTAGATTCTGAACGGAGTGAAGAATGTATTGATTTTACAATGATGTGTGTTTTTTTTTTTTTTTTTTTTTTTTTTTTTTTATTTTTTTTTTTTTGTGTCTGACGACAACATTTGGAGCAGTAAAAATGCTTCGATTTTGGACTTCAGCCCCTCTTTGAAAAGGAAATCGGATCTAGTTGGTACTTTGGGGGGTCAAAAGTTAAAAATTTTCAATATTTTTTAAATGAGTCGGGAAAAACCCTAAAAAAATGACAGAAAAACGGGAATTTTTACGCAAAACCAGTTTTCGACAAAATCGAATTTTTTATTTTGCTATAACTCAAAAACTAATAGATGTAAATACTTGAAATTTTCACCAAATGTTTATATTAGCGTTTTCCATACACAGTTAAATTTTCAAAGAATTTAGACTTTTTTTGAGTTATTTATAGACAATTGAAATTTTTAATTTTTTTTAGTATTTTTTTTTAAAATAACGATAAAAATTTTTTGGCCGGCCAGAAAATCTTGAAAATTTAATGCAAGGTTTCTTATAAGTTGTTCTTAAAGTGATAAAAAAAAATCCGAAATCGTTAGTCACAATTTTTTTTTATAAGTGCTTAAAGTTCGAATTTATACGAAATATGTCAAAATTGCGAAAATTTGCGAGTAATTTTGTGGTTGAAAAATCGTAAAATTTTTTTCTTTTATAACTAAGTTTTGAAAATTTGTTGCAAGGTTCTCCATAAATTTTTCTTCAATTATCTGTAAAAAAAACTCGACCGGATTCAGACAAAAATTTTTTATGAGTGTTTGAAATTTAAATTTGTACAAAACCGCGTTAAATAACGGTTTAGCCTCAAACGATTTTTGATATTCGTTGTAATTCAAACTGTATAAGTCGTAAATACTTGAAAATTTTACCAGATATTTATATTGGCATTTTCTTTACGTGATTTGATTTTCAAAATATTTTGACTTTTTTTGAGCTATTTATAGACAATTGAAATTTTCAATTTTTTTTTATTTTTTATTTATAAATGTTGATAAAAAAAATTTAGCTGGGACAAATTACTTGAAAATTTAATTGAAGGGTCCACATAACTTGTTCTAACTCTCATTCAAAAATTATAAAAATACATAGGCACAATTTTTTTTTATTAGCATTTGAAGTTCAAATATTGACAAAAATTCGTCAAAATCATGAATATTTTTCACTATTTGGTAGTTAAAAATTTATAAATATTTTACTATCAAAAGCTAAGAATTGAAAATTTAATACTATGCTGTACATAAGTTAAGCTTAGAATAATTATAAAAAAGTTTGAGGATTATTCAATTTAAAAAATTTTACGAGTGTTTAAAGTTTTAATTTTAATTTGAAATCAAAAATACACGTGTAAAATAACGTTTTACTAATAAATAATTTTCGATTTTTGTTATTTTTAAAAAATTACTAAACGTAAGATCTTGAAACTTTTACTTAAATGTTTGAATTTGTTTCAAAATAGAATATATGACAATATTTTAATATAATATATTAACATATCTTAGACTGACAAATCATCTCCGTTCAGAATCGTTTTTCGTATACAATGATACCTATCATTGCATTCAAATTTAACCTTCCCTAGTCCGAGGTCCATCCCACCCCCTAATGTACAGCAGAGCGATACTCACTTACCCGCTTTTTTTTATTTTACATTATAAAACTGATAAAACGATATAAAACTCAACAAAATTATTAAAAATTATACATTATACTTAATATTACTTACACGTATATGCAAATTTATTTTAACAAAAGTCGACGACCACGAATGGATGCACCTTCATCAAATTCGTTAATTACTTGATCAATGTTAACTTGTCTATCTCTCTCAATATAAAGCGTACCAATACTACTTAGTCTTGTTTGACCCATTGTAAGTTGTAGGTATGTTTTCAGTTTTTTTAATGAAGAAAAACTTCTATCATTTGATGCTGTATTGGTAGGAATAGGAATCGAAAAAAATATAATGATTATATTATAATTTTCAAATCCACTTTTTAAATTATTATTTTTTTAAATCTACTCTATTTTCCAATGAATCTTTTTCAAAACTATTTTTTGACATTCTATTTAAAATGCTCAACTCTCCTTTTAATTCTGCTTCATTTAAACTGTACGTTACACATACTTTTTTAATAACTTTATTGGATGGGTTCTCTTCACATATTACCTCATATAATGCTTGTAAGATATCAAGATCGTTTTCAGAAAATCGAATTGATATATCATTAGTTAGTAAATAATATAAAAGAGGTAAATAAAAATTAATCTTAAAGAAATGTTGAACATCTGTATAAACTGGTTGCTTGTTACCTCCATCATGCTTATTTGGAACTTTGGATATTCGTGTAATATTTGGAGGATCTAATTTGTTTTCATCACAAACATTTTTTGTTAGGATCCATAAAATCATTAAACGATATGAAGGCGCTCGGTTTATAATGATACTATTTAATATAAATAATAAACTGAGGCACTCAAAAAGTCAAAACGATAAATCTTTTATTATTAATTATTATACAATCCATTACGCTGTTTAATTTTTCTGTGATAAAATATAAATATTGAATTATAAGATAACTTTTAAAGTGGGGCAAAACGATACTATTACCCTCTCAATAAAATATCTGGAGTGGCAGTTGCCCCCTCTTGCCCCCCCCCCCCAGATTACGCCTATGGCTGGTGGCATCGCTTTGCTATTTCAAGATTCTGATACCCAACACCAGGTTTTCAATGTTTTTGTACGTAAATAAGTAAGAAATAACAACAAATTTATGATTTTTATATTGTTTAGAGCATCATATAATTGGACGAATTTATAATTCAGTTTTTTAATTTTTATTAATTCTTATTACCTAATTATTATAGATACTATAATACGACGGTATTTGGAGTGCAATCGCTCTTATCGCCCCTTAAATTGTGTATCTATATAATAAATAATCTAATTTTCATTTATGACCTTTGTGACCTTTGGCGCAATAAATCATGCAAAAATATCAGGAGGGTATCAAACACATTTTAAAATAAATACATCTATAAGATTTGATAAAATACATTAATGAAATTTAATTAATATATATTTAAATAAATTAGATACTTATTTAGCCTATAGGTTAGGTTAACCTAACCTTTTATGCAAAACAAATTATTTCGTGATTCATGTTATAAATGTCTAAATATTGTGTCGATGTTGCTACCTACTTTATTATTAAAAAAGTAGATTGCTTAATACTTATACATAATAATATAGAACATACTAATTCTTAGTAATAAATTTCATGGATTTTTGTAGATAAAATTTTCATAACTGCAATGTATTGCATTTGCATATTTATTAAAATTACCTATTCGCTACATTTTTTAATTTTTAAAAGTTTTTGATTCATTTATGAATTATTATTTTTAGATTTTTCAGTGCATATACAAAACAGGAAAATATTCCGACAATGACGGTATTACACTAAACATGTTTGTTTTCAGCATATTTATTTAAAATAAATTCATTAATCATTACTTAGAAATTTAGAATAAGATTTCTTCTGATTCATGGATAAATCAGATATAATTGATAAGATTATTTTGACTTTGTACGCCTCCAAGATTTCTAATTATTATTTAAGATAATCACAGGATTCGGAGTTCTATCATTAAAATTCAGGGCGCTAAGTATCCTTAGCACGCCAGCAATTTGCACCAATGCTACGCTACCATCAAGCAAATGCAGTATATTATAATATAGTAGGTACATTAGTGATATTATTACATATTTTATACGCATGTCGTGACAAGTATATAGGCGGTCTGCGGTAGCTTCTATATATATATAACTGCACCCTTTGCGTCGAATGCGGCTCTAATATCTAATCATAATTTCTTGAAAACCGTGGTCTAAATTAATGATGATATTATGTTAATAAATTACTCTTTTTACCGCCACCACTTTATATGTTATTTTACTATTATGTATTAGGACAGGTGTAGTTGTGTTTTTGTTATTTAAGCTTGCGCAGCTTACTCGATATTTTCCGCTTATTCTTCAACCTAACAAATCCAAACGCCAACTACCCGACATAACTATACAATACGATACTTGACTGTAGTCCGCATAAAATACATATAATGTGTTTATGCATCGTGTATTATATATAGTAGTTTGTGCGCGAACGTTGCCGGGAGCAAAACGACCGAGACGGGAGTAATTCGATTTGGGTGAAAAAAGTCCGAATAACTGTATATGTATATGCGGTACGTCAAAGGGTATCTATACGAATCTCTGGAGACGAAAAAGGGTTACGATGGCCGTGATACAGTAATAATAATACAGACAGACATATTATAAAAAGTGTTTGAAATTATCCGACATCGACTCTCGCCAATTATGTCTAAGTGATCACAAAAGACTTATATGTGTGATGCGCATAAGAGGACTAAGGAGTAGTTTTGTTTCAACGCGAAAACGACTCTAAATAACTCTCGTTGAAACGTAGCGGATCACGTATTTTTTCATTCGCCGGGCCTTTTTACGCTAGAAATATTTTAATGGATCACAGATCACGATTTATTTATCTGTTTATTTTAGTATCCTATTAATTATTAAGTATCAGCTATTATCTATACAAAATTACAGCATTTAGATAGGTACATTATCATTATACGCCCGTATATCGACATTCGACAACGACGTACTTCAGACTGTGGCCATAATAAGGTACTCAAAACCTAGTAAAAATCAGAATCAACATTGAAATACTTCATTGTGCTCGACCTGATAATAATAATAACATGATGGACGATTATCAGTTATCGTGGACAAAGGATTCCGCGAGCTCTCACGAGATTTTCGTAGTATTCAGGTATCAGTATTCAGTATCGCTCTCACACCTGCGGTTCTTTCCCAAATCATATTTATTTTTCCCAGTGATACAAAAAACACAACCAGAATCTTATACATATATACACTTATTGTGGATACCTATATACATGCCTAAATTGTTTGTCTAAGATAGATAATAATGAATATATAATATATTCAATTAATACATTTAAATCAATATAATAAATCATAGTTTAACCTAACCAAAAAGAGGTATACGATGTGACTATATATTATATAATAATATAATATTTTATTTTCAATTTGTAGGTATATAGTTAGGGATCCACTTACTTGTGTCTGTTATGCTTATGCAAGTATACTTTTATTTATGATATCTATACTATATAAATATTAAAATATGTTTTCAAAGTCGAAACTATAAATAATTCTAAAACTGTTTATTTTCCTATATAATTTAAAATAAAGTAGGTTAATCGGTACAAGAATGAAGATGACCATTACATACTTAAATATTTTGACATAATCACGATAACTGCATAAACAAAAAAATGAATATAATATTATTCAGATGAATTTATTAGACAATGTGTATAATTATATATTTAAGTTACTGTAAATCTTCAATGGATTACCTAAACGATTCAATGAGAATACATTTAAAATGCATTTTATTGAAATTCTTAAGGATTAATTAAAAATTGCAAAATTCTTAGTAAGAAATTGTATCTTTAAGAGTTAAATATTAACAACTATATAAACAATATTTTTTTAGCATCAGATAAAATAAGGTTTATAAAATATACTCGCTGTAATGTGAATGTTATATATATATCCATATTGTTTATAACTTTTAGACGTTTTAAATGTTACATAGTTTAAAAGACTGTCAAATTCAGTTTATTCGAGTTAAAACAGCAATATATGTGCGGGTGTACAGCATATATATTGAAGATAAATTTAGTTTGTACTATCAACTTTATTTTACGTAGGTATACACTCGTGTGTATATCTTTTTAATTATTTTCAACATGGTCTGTGCGTTTAAATACAAAACAAATGTTTAATTAATGTTCCGACCATATTGCATCACAAGTCAAAGTTGTCTAAGTTGACTATATTTTATGTTTTAATTATTTTCTTTTTACACGAGTGAACTGTAAAAACTTGATACTACATTATTTTAAATTATTTTTCACTTAACTTGCAATTTATCTCATATTATGCGTGATATTTCAATAAAAATAATAATAAAAAAAATCAATATTACTTTGTATTAAAATTATTGTTAACAGTGCATTTAACATAGTCTAATTTATTGGTATAATAACTAATAAGTATATGTACTGTTTAGATTTAGATTCATGTATTAAATTTGAAATTATCTGAAATTATTCAGGGAGGGTTACAAGTCCACATGGATCTGTCTAACATTTTTCCACCGTCCTCCAACTGATTTAAAAACTATTATTATATATCTATGAATCTGAATAAAAATAATCTTATTGATAAAATTAAGTAAAATCATAAAAGTCTGAGTAATTGTTAAAAAAAATAATTATTATCTAAATGTCAAATAAACAAACAGCTCTAACTTTTAAAAATATTTAATCAATTATTTACTTTTTAAATATATTTTAATATGACAGTATTTTTCTTATCCGAAGTCAAGTTTAATGGAATATTCTAGTATGATGTACTGAATAATGTTATATATCATTAATCAAGTAAAATCTGTAAATAAAATAGGGTAAAAAAAATAAAATACATGTAATTATTGGATATACTATAGGTACTAGGTTGTATACGTAATGCGCCAAATATTATCAAAATACTTATGATATTAGATATATCATAATATTATAATTATTAACAGGTATTTTATTACTTACCTTTTCAATAAAAACCTGATATCTTCAAAACTCAAAAGAAGAAAATATATTTTATTAAAACGAACCAATTTATAATATTAATTTAATATTATGTAAGTATATATACTAGTATGATACTAAAAATAAAAAGGTAATACAAATCATATGATATAACATAAATATTTTATATTATAGTACTAAAAGTTGTTTTATGAGACTTTATAATAGTAAATGGTTTTATCAAAGATAAATAGTCTTATTTATAGAAAAAAAAATATTTAAAAACATGTTTTTATTATCATCACATAATTAAAATGTCATATTAAAACATTGAGTAATAGGTAAAATATTAGGTATATTATTGTAGTTTATTATTATAAATAAATTTGTTTTAAAATTCAATTGTACACACGTTTTAATTTATTTATTATAAAACTGTATGTTAATAGTTATAGGTACAGGCACATTTCTGCATATAAACAAGTCTTAAATGAATGAACAATGAACATGACGTAGAAGTCACTAAGAAAACTATAAAAATATGTATAAGTATAATATGCGGTTGACTGGTCTATGCAGCATGCTACTAAAATCTCATCGATCCCTATTGTAGTGGTTGCAAAAATCTTAATTAAATATTATTCATGATTTTATATTATACAAAACTTATAATAATAATATTGTTATATTATATTATTATACTTATTTCATTCGTAAGTATTTTTCGTCTTACTGTTATTTATGAAGTTTTATACAATTCAATCTTAACATATCGAGTGAAATTTTTCAGAAAGTTAAATGTATCTTATCATAATATTTTGTACCTACCTGGTGTTTGTTCAATACTGTGTGTTAAACTAGGGATTTGAGAGGTTTGGATATGAAATATGAACTTTTGAAAAATAAAATACCAGCATTCTCTTAGTTTTTATAAATAGGAATAAAATTGTACAAAATCTGTAATACATATCCAAAATTCAAAAGACATATCTTAAAAACAATTAAATAACCAAATTACCAGTATGTAATTAGAGGAAATTTGAACATAAAATAATAAATAACATAAATTAACATTAGCATTACTCATTAGACTAAAAAAAAGGTTACAATAATAATATTGTTTATTGCTAAAAAATAATGTCATAAAATTACGTGTCTTATTGATGAAAAGGAAACGTTATTTTCAAGAAGAATCAGATTTCAAGATGTCGACACACTACAGTGACGTAGGTACTATCATTGATTTTAAATATTAATAATATAATCAATGGTGCTATACTGCTATGTACTTACTCAAATTTATTATTTAGAACTTCGCGTATTATTACAATATTATATGTGAACAAAATTAAACTATTAATTATACTCATGAAAATGTTTTGAATACATTCTTTGTTTTCAATAAAAGTATAATATAGTATATAAAATAAGTTTTTAAAATTTATTTTTACTATGTGTGATTTACCTATGTATAATATAATATATTATTTATATCTACGTTTGAAATTTATGTTCAACCACTTATTTTGTAGGTTTATTAAAGACTTACCATTTAAATATGAAAAATTGTATTAAACAATATTTGTTACACAGTTTATACAGTTATATTCGGTTAATATTATCGGGTGAATTCATTTTAATAACTATCTAAATATCTAAACTAACTAACCGATGTATATATTTTTTTGATCAATATTGACGATATAGTTATATAATAATATATACAACTTTAAAATTTTCGATTCAATATGATGTAGATTTTGATTTGTCTTTAAAACATATTTTACTGTAAATGTAAAATATATATTTTTTCATACCCTATACAAATACAGTTTTGGACATAAATATTATCTATCCAAGAGGTGATATTTTATGGTTGGTTATTTGAAGTAAAGAATATTATACACGCCAAGACAAACAAAATCATATAAAATATATTCATAAAAAGAAAAGTCAAACCTTATTTTTCTTTTTCGAATGTCGATGAAATAATGCATATAGATATAGTTACATTGTTTAATATAAGTAGGTACAAAAGTAATGTTATCTTATCTACAGTCTGGCACATACAATAAGCAATTATACGTACACAATGCCTAAATAATATTATAAATGTAGAAAACGAATAAATAATCACATTTAAAAACACAACTCGTGTCGTGTATTGTAAGTAAAAATGTGCAATAGAAAAGTTGATTAACGATCAAGTGTCACTTCGCCGCAATAGTTGTGTAATGTGTACACTCTATAATATAGCTACACAATATTACGACACGATTACGGTATCGAGTCTGTCGTATAAGCGTGTTCCGTGTAAATCCTGGTTGGTACGCCTTTGCGGAACTTTTCAAAATCCGATGTAATCGTGGTGGCGATTTCCGGCGCGGACGTCGCAGTCATCATATTATTATCGCGTTGCAAGTGCTGGGCCACGGCCGGAAGACTTCTACTTTGCACCAGTCCGTCGTCCACATCTTCGGCAGCAGCCCGGTGTTCGGCCGGTTCTACTTGCTGCGAGTCGTCGAAGCTTTCTACTTGCTGCGAGTCGAAGGAGCTTTCTAATTGCTGCGATTCGTCGGAGCTTTCTACTTGCCGAGAGTCGTCGGAGCTTTCTACTTGCTCCGAGTCTCCGAAGCTTTCTACTTGCTGCGAGTCGTCGACGCTTTCTGCTTGCTGAAAGTCGTCGACGCTCTCTAACTGTTGTGAGCCGTCGGCGCTCTCTACATGCTGCGACTCGTCGATTTGTGGTTCCACTCGCAGGTCGTAGACCGGTTCGGATAGCCGTTCGCCGAATTGCTGATCGTAAACGTCTTGTTCGGCTTCCTGGTTTTCGATCAATTGGTTTTCGGTCCATTTGCGTATTGCGACCGGAGGACCGTCGAATCGCTGTAACAGTCGGGCCGACTGGCCGTGGAACCGTTCCGGCCAACTGACGTCTTGACGAGAGTCGTGCAATCGCCTCATTCGTTCGGCGGCGCGTTGGCGGGCCAAGATGTTCCAAAACATCTGATCGTCGCGCTGCGCCGTGCGAGAGCCGTCGTCGCCAACCTCGTCGTCTCGGGTCGGCCATTCGTGCCGGCCAAACAGGTTTCCCGACGCCCGTCGCACGGACCGGGCGGAATTGTGCGCGACGCCCCGCCACCCGTCCGCCGAGCTCATGAGCTGCTTGAGTATGCGGAACGCGTGCGAGCCGGGCGGCGGCGGCGGCGCGTCCCTGTGCCCCGGGTACATGGCCTCGACCACGGTGTTGAACTTGTCGTCCGTCCCGTCCGCCGGCTCGAACCGACAGCGTAACGTGACGGGCACGTTGACGTACGTGGGCAGCTCGATCGTCTCGCCGCGGAGCAACGTCGTGTCCACGCGCAGGCCGTTTTCCGACGCCACGTCGGGCGCGTACGACGCGTGCGCCGCCGCCCGATACAGATATTGTTTTTTTTCGTACGCCTTGCCCGCGCCGCGTTTTGGCTTTTCGTCCACTGGAAACCGGAAGTAACCGGTGTCGCCGTCGTCCGCACTCGTTTCACCGCCGCCGCTGTCGTCGTCGCCGTCGTCGTCTTCGTCGCTTCTGCCACCGTCGCCGCCGTCACCGTCGCCACCGCCATCACCGCCGCCACCGCCGCGGTTCCTGAGCATCACGTCCTCGTCGTAGTACCGTCGGTGACCGGCCGCCCGGCACGGCCGCCATTCGTTGGTTTCAGCGGCGGCGGTGGCGGCGGCACCGCACATCCACAGCAGCGTCGTCCACAGCACGGCGGCTTGCAGCATCGTCCGGCGGCCACAGCTCGCCACCGCGGACCGTCGTCCGTTCGTCTTCGTCATCGTTATACGTGTGCACCGACTGCGCGCGTTACAAGCCGCGTATACGAATATTATACGAATATTACTGTCGTTACGCGTCGCACGGAAAGCGTAACGTCGCCGGGTACGTCGTCGATCGGTGTTTGACGTTAGTCGGACGTCGTGCCGCGAGTTTTATACACGCGTGTCGTCAACACCGTTATTGTTGTTGTTGTTGTGTTTGTTGTGTTTCGGACGGCTGAGACGTACCAGGAAACGAACGCCGCGGCGCAGTGCCGTCGGCTCGCCAAAACAATAACATCACTGACGGTGTACGGCTAATACGTAAAGTGGCGCGTTTGGGTTGGCCGGCGGCGACCGAGTCGAAACAACAAACCGTCGCGGGCAAACGTCAACGCACTCGCGGACTCGGCACTAAATCGTTTGTAAACATATTGTGCATAGTTTCGTTATTTTCGTATGCAAAAATTCCTCGTCGGATTCCTCTCGGATTTCCATAAGCGTTCGCATCAGCCCGCGCGTCGGCCGATTTTGTTGTAAATTTGTTTTCGTTTTCAACCGCCAAACAAAATAATAATGTGATAATGTAATATTTATTGTAATATTATAATTATCACAACATCAAACAAATTCGAGGAAATTAAAGTTTTTGTTTTTAACATTCATCATTTTTTTACGTTTTTTACGTTTTTTTTTTATTCATTTACAGATCGGAAATCATCACGGGCTGGTATTTGAAAATATGCACGGAAGAACCTACCCACTACCGAAATAAAAATGTCCTTAAAAACATTAGTTTTTAATAGCCAATAGGTATATTTACCTACATAAATACATAATAAACATTTTGTTCTAGAATAATAGTTGCATTGTGTATATAATATATACTATAATATCCTCTTTTATTTCTATCATACTACACTTAATAATGTTTTTTATTTCAACTACAACTAAAGTTATTATAATTTGTTATTATCTCTTAGATAACAAAATTGATTTTATTTCGTTGTTATTTTTACGGTTATTATAATCTATGCAACATTTTAGATTCTTGGCGGAGCGTTAAAGTGATGAATTTATTAATCTTAAGATATTTTTTTCAGTAATTTTTAAAAATAATTTCCTGAAAAAACATTACGAACCTTTGTTAAAATTTTAATTATATTATTAAAATAATTGTTATACGTTACCATAATGAACACCGAAAATGTGGATAGTCTCCATTTAGAATCGTTTTTTATCATACTGTGCAATACAATAATTTATCGTAGAATTAAAAATGAATCCATCCATTATTATAATGACCTACTCAATGACGGAGTACACTTTACAGTACGGCACATACTTAATACCAGCTATTGAGCTATAGGTGAACAGTTACCTACACTTAATAGCTTTTTATTTTTGTTCATAATATTCTTATTATAACTATCTATAGTTGATTCATAGATTTATTATTTATTTTAGTATGATGTATTCGTATCTAGTATTTGATGTTCAAGAGTAAATATATTCATAATAATTGCTCCACACGGAATTTAAATTATAATTTATCAACTTTGATAGTTAGGAACTATAATGAACCTATATTTACGGTGCTTATTAAATATATTAAAAAAAAAATTCATAGTAAGTATACGTTTTTATAATGTTGGGTATAAATCTTTGCTGTGCGTGTAGACTATATAAAAAAAAGTTATGTAACAGTGCAAATTACTGTGAAAAAGAGTAATAGATCAATACATAAATTATGTATTTTTTGACGTACTGCACCACAAATTCATGTTTTAATTAGCTTGAGAAAACAGACAATTAGTCTAATTACAAAATATACTTCTTTTATATTTCATCTTATACAAATCATCTCCACAAGAGTTTACCATTATAATCTACCCTCTATATCTCGTCATTCTTCGTTATTACAAAAAAAGTATTAAATACTTGATAAGGTTTAATTTTTTTTATAACACTGTTTTGAATAACATACATTCCTACGTCATTTCCTGAAAATGTATCAGTACCTAACTATAATATCAAAATTATTATTTGATAATAACACTAATAACTAATAAATTATTACCTCAATACTTAATACTGCTGCTTCTTAATATCAAGTATTAGTAAAAGTTAAAAAAAAATTAAAAACCCTTTTAGTGTAGTGTATTTTAAAATATTACAATATTTCCAAGGTCCGTCTATAATTTACTAGTTAGGTATTTTAATATATGTTGTATTTAAGATAAAACTGGACGATTTCAGAACCATAATATTCAATTTTGCGATGTATCCATATTAAACAGCCAACGAATATTCATAGAAACATTCGTTGGCTGTTAAGTGATTTTACACCTATAATATAATTAATATGGTTATCAATAATTTAGCGATGCTGAATATTCACAAAATTAAAAGACACTGTTATGAAATGAAACGAAGATTGTATAAAATAAATATTATACTTTTACTGTTTTTATAATCGTTAATTGTTATATACATAAATTATATTTGACCACCAATTAATGTCTAGTTCACCAAAATATTAACACATTAACACATAACACGTGGATTTTTTGTAATAATTAAATGGCATCATACATAATATTATATTAGGTATAAAACATCTAACTTGAATTTAAATTCTGCGTAAGCGATAGGTAACTTAAAACGATTATTTGTTTATTTTCATAATAGTTAATATTATTATTATATACATAGGTATTGTAGTATTGTACATTTATTTATTTATATTGTACAATGTATATTTCACGAATATAAATAAATAAATAATAATAAAACAAATATCTACATCAAGATAATATGTTTTGGATGGAATACTTTAAATAAGTACGTCAATAATACTACATAGGTACATTGAAACGAAAAACCTATAGTACAAAAACCTCGAGTGTCAACAATATATTGTTTTCTCTTTCTCTTGTGCTATAAATAAGCGAAAAACACTAAACCGGCGGTTACGATTAAATGATAAAATAATATTATGTGACCAACGAGGCAAATAATCATAATAATAATACTTTACAATGACAAAAACACTTTGAACTCTTTTAAATTTGTTTATTAAAGTAATATAATATAGTACAGTTCATAACGCGCAATGGACCTAGATTTAACAAACTTTCAAACAATTTTCGCAATAGTTTAAAATTGAAATTTGTTAAAATTATTATAATTAATCTCGTACAACTGTCGTTCAAATTATTCCAAACGCAAACGTCGCAAACCAGTATTACGCGCTTATATATACGCTCAAACCTTACAAAAATATATAATTAGTGCATTTAGTTGTAATGTTGTTTGACAAACATAGTGTTTCCAACAACTGCAAACGTCATTATCAACTTAATTAATGTACAAGTATACAGCGGAGAACTTAGCGGGTTTTATCTTCTAATTAAAAATCATAACTGAATAACAATGAAGCAGTAAAAACTTTTATAATTCGAACCGAGTTTTTGCCGTAGCAATTATGATACTATGTGATAAATGAACGAATCTCGGTTTTCACAGTTTCTCGAATTTTACTTATACGTATTCAGGGAAAGCTGCAAATTCTAGCAGTTATAATAATATGTGTAAATATTAAATTTGTTTTGAATTTAAATAGTTGGATATAATATACACAATGATATTAATGACGTAACATCTTTGTAATATTATACTGCAGCGTAATGCAAACAATGCACGAATTCATTATTTCAAAAAAATTAAATAGTCTACAATTCTAGATATATTAGGATATAACCTTACCATTACTTTTTTTTACGCATATGTTAATTAGCGTTAAACAACTATAATTGACTTTTGATTTTTGAATGATTTAATGATTTAATTTATCATTATCTGAAGCAGAATTAGTTATTAACGTATAAATATAGATTATCGAGTATAAATAACGATTTTTTTTGTATAAATATATAAATAACTATTTACCTAAGTCAATTTTTGATTTACTAGACTATAATTTTCTACTTTAAAATAAGCGAAAAGATAAATACCAAATTAAATTATGTTAAAAAAACTAAGAATTTGTAGTTTTATAAAAGTTATAGTTAGTTAATTATAATATTTATTCATATTATACATAATAATGAATATTTAATAATAAAAAAACTCGTTACGTGAACTCAAGTTTAATTACACTAATTTAATATGACAAAGTTGTATTTAAGTTAAAAAAAAAATAATGGTAAAGGACCATAGTTAAAAAGAAAACTATATATTTTCAATTTTTAGAACGTGACATGACTAAAATGAATAATATAACTTGAAGTTTAATAAAAGGTATAAATAATAATACATTTTTCGGATAAATAGAACTAAGTACCAACAAGGAGTTTTTTTGGTCTGCAATACATTTTTTGTTAGCGTTTAATATTTAAAAGTCAGTTATTTGATATTACCTATTCAAAATAATAAAATATCCAAAAATTAAAAACATTTCGTGCATCTATAAATAATATGGGGTGTGTTACAAATTAAAACCCAAACTTCAATAATAGTATTTATAGTGATGTCAAAAATGCATTATGACTGGAGGGGAAACCGATATCAAGCATGTAATTTAATAATTTTACCACTATGTATTATTATCTTTATACCGTATTTGATATTTATTGAATCAAAATATTAGTAGACGTTTATTATAAGTGGCGTATTTTCAATAATTTCTTGGGAGGGGGGAATAAAATTTAAAAAAATCATATTATGATAAAGCTAATTTGTTTCATTTACTTTAAAACTAGGAATAAAGAAATAAAATGAATACAAACAATACTAATTTATAAGTTTATAACTGAAAAAATGTTGTCGTGCCGTTACCATATCGCCGCAACGAATTTCTATCCGGTCAACTACGTGTCGACATCGGTTACCGGCGGTCTACTATTATGGTTTTTGTGGATTGTGGACAATATTTTTATAATTTGTTTATCGACAACTCTGTACACACATACTGGTTAGGTATTTTAATTAAAAACTTCTACGACGCGTTGGTGCATAGATCCATGTTTTTTTTTGTTTTTTTTGGGGGGGGGGGGGGGGGGGTTTGTACCCGGTACCCCCCGTAAATACGCGAATACGCCATTGCTTATTATAACTTAATGGAGATTAAATATATTTTATTCAGAAAATATTAGATAACTATATTCATAATAATATGTATATTGTATATATTATACAATTATTGCATAAGAAATAATAAAAGCTACTAAATATATTTAATTGATCAATATCAATTGGTTGATATTTTAATAATTTCATTAAACGATAATTTTATAATATTATATTATAAAGGTATGATATTGTTCATAATGAGGAGTCTTGGAGAGTACCTCATCATCTGAATATACCTATCGTTCAACACATCAACAGTGTTATATTATGTGTATCTACTTATTGTACTTCGACGGCGAAGATGATGTATTACTATTATAATTATTAGAAATATGCCTTTTAAAATATTTTGCAAATGTATTAAAATAGATCATAAAATCAAATTCATCTGAACATAATTACAATGATTACTTAAGAATATTGTATTTACGTTAGCTTTTAAGCATTTATTTTGTTGAATCAGTGTTCAGTCTTTTGTTTTATAGCAGAAAAAATATGACCAAAATTATTATGAAATGAAAAATTATAAAATTAATTATTATAATAACTTTGTTTGTTCTATATTTAAATTGAGGAAAACGGAAAACAATAGAAACATAGATTAATTTACTCAAAGTCTGGTAATTGGTACAGCTAGTTATTTAAAAATTATTGTAAAAAAAAAAAATCAGTTTACACAATTGCAGTAATTAATTATATTATAATAGGTACTTAAATATTGATTGTACTTTAAAAATTATTATATTATTAATAGTGATTAGTGATTATAACTTACAATGCGACGAACAGACGATATTAATGGGAAAAATAACTATAACTCATAAGCATAACTGTTAACTCTATACAATTTTATGTGTAAAAAAATACTACATAAACACATAACAAAACTGCAGTATATCCAATACACACGTTTACCATCAATTTAATTTTAAAATATCACAGACCGAACGATCGTTATCACCATTTGCCATCATTATTACTAGTCAGTATAGTCTAGACTCGACTTCGTTGACCCAGTCACGTCACTCTAGCATCGAAAAACACTGCTCATCCAAACCGAGCTGCAACGGAGGTAATATTTTATAATACGAAAGGTACATCTATCATGTACAACACGCAATAATTAACTGTCAACTATCATATTATATTTAATATTAACAATTTGAATATTAATACACAAAGTGATCTATTTAACTGCAGGCTACATATTTATTATAAGTCAATTTTTATGCTTATTTTTTTTTTTTAACTTTTTTGATTTTAAGATTACAATTGCTCGTTATTCTAACACTACATTTTTACAAAGAAAATATAATTTCACATTGTCCACATTTAATTTGTTTATACATATTATATTTTTATTAATATAATAATATGATAGTAATAATCAATATCATTCTAAGCAAGAGAAAAATACGTTTGGACCACAACTTTCTACTTTCTAACTTTTGTACCTCTTTCTTCAGCGTATTTAAAATATTTAATATTTATAACGTTAGCAAACATTCAGCTTGTGATATCTAATGCGATTAAAAATATCTCTATAGAAGTTGACATTAAAATAATTAAAAATAAAATCCTTAAAAAACATTATAATAAAAATAAGTAGTAAATAAAACTATAAGACCTTTTTTTTCAAAACATAATGTCATATTCAATGAAAATAAGTGTAACATACAGTGAAACGAATCACTTCGTATACTCTTCATGTCTTCATATATTATGCGTTTGTATAGTTGCACTTACACATTGTGTGTCGATAGAACGTTGCGTTAGAGAAAATAAAACGTATAGAAAATATAAAATAATGGTAATATATTATTTTCTCAAAATATTCATGATAGTAGCTACCTTTTTATAGATATAGATTAGAAATTAACACAATGCAGATTCAATGATATTTGAATAATTAATAATTAATTTTTTTTCCATCTTTATAGAATCGATACCATCGATGTTCGATAGTGGACCGACCAAAGAACATTAGTATAACGCATTTATTATTATAATTATACAATTATACACAAACGTATAGATATACAAAAGTATGCGAACAAAACTCATATACCCCGTCCTATCGTGCCACATGTGAAAGCTGTAGAATAGTAATATAGAAACTGCTGGAGTATTGTTAAGTTTGCGGTTTCCGCGAATTGATTCTTCACTGTAGTATCATGTCAAGAAATGATTAAGAGCAGAGGTTCCCTTAACTTTGTTTTCTCGTACATCACTACACGCATCTTTTACATACCAAGTCGCGTACTTATCACTAATGCCTAAAATTAGAAATATTCAAAATATCGATGCATTTATAATTTATGTACACAGTTTAACTATATTAATTATTGACATGATGTATTATTAAATTTCTAGTAAATACTTAACTAATATTTTGAAAATGTCGATTTACAAAAATTAAACAAAGGAAACGTTATTATATATTTTAAATTTGTGATATTATGATATTAATCTGTTGTTTTTTGCCCATAATTTATATAGAAAAGCAGTAGGACAATGTCAATCCCGTGATTTCATTCCCCTGTAATTTGACAGACATTTGGACTGTATAGTTGTGCAATTGACTATAAAGGCGTAATTATAGCTATATAATTTAATATATTATATAGCTATTATAGATATATTAAATATACCGATACTAGTGGCTATTTGATAGTTACATTTTTAATCGCTGCAAAAACTATTTGGAAACTTATTTATTTTATTAATAGTTTTATAAAGTTAAACGCCTGTTTTCGTGTGCCAGACCAATATACAAACTTATGATTTATAAACTATAATCTATACATGATATGTTTTTAATTTTTAATTCTTTGTTCTACTAATAGTATATGTATAGTGTTCAAGTAAAAAAAAATACTCAAATATTCAAAAATTAAAATCATGAATGTCAAAACAACATATCGACCGCTCCTCCGCGTTAAAACAGTTATCGTGGCAGCTGTATATATTATTACATTATAATGTGTCACAATATAATAAGATATGTACGTAGTTTGTACTACGTATTAATTAGTAATTCTCGACAGAGACGTGAAATAATATTGTGGGTTAGAGGTTTCTCGGAGGCTAAACCGTTAGTTAACAATAAATACTTATACGTAAGTGTACAATGCTTGACGAAAGTTGATTAACTTTGTCGGTCTCGCCGCAAAACTAATAGCCAGCAAGTCGACACCCTTTAGCCCGCCAACACGTGTCCCGTCCAGAAATCTAAATTTACTCCAGAGAAAATGATATTCTAATATTCATGTAACGTATTATTATTATTATTATTTATTATACATAAGTACCTATAAAACTGTAGATCTGCAACGAGAGCGGTTCACTTCGAACACAGGTTGGGTGGCTGTCATGCCAGACCATCAGATATCGGCGAAACGGTATACTTATACGTAACACAACGGACCGAAATTGTATCAAGAAAGGTTTATCAAAGCTATACACAAATGTCAAGTATGTATGTCATATATATATCGCGTATTGAATTACACGATTAATTACACAGAGACCGTTTAATCGAAAACGGTAAACTCTATAGAGTGGCATTCAAAATATTGTTCTATAACTCGCGACACACTATTGTGATCATAATATTTTTTCCTGTGTTATAATTTCAAGACGAATAAAATAAAAAAAAGCAAAGTTCTTGTATGCTTAGTGTTGAACGGTCAACTACAAACGTGAAAAACCTTATGATATACATTTTTAATAAATAAAGTATGTCGGAATTCGCGTGTTTTAGACCGCTGTGGTAAACAAATCAGTTTTTTCATAACATAACGATCTTTCTTTTTTTTAAATGAGGAAATTTTATATTATAGAGTTAAAAAATATCATGTTTATCGAGTTATCGTCGACTTTATTGTAATAGGAACTTCTATTATAGTACGTTATATTTTATCTTAAATCTCAACCCATCACCATATTGACATGTATAAAATATCTATAAATGGTAAAAAACGGATACTAGTTCGATGCATGCTTATGCAAAAAGTTTATTTAACAATAACGAACGTTTATTTATGATCATATTGTAATGGATATATTTTACGTCTTAAAATGTGTAAGTATTTGTGTGTGTGGTATATTCAATAATTCGTATTAATAATGGTGAAAAAACAAACTTAAAATAATCGACTTTATCAATGGTAATGGAGTAGAAGGTTGGTGATAAATTCCCACAGTAAATACTGCATGAAATCTGTCATATAAATGCACTATATGATGTATACATTGATTGCCTTCATATCTTTTACGATATCGTGATCGTATCATATACATAATTTATACGATGAAAAAGTTTGTTTTCTAATTTTCTATACGTATACGTTCTTATACCTATAATTATAGACTGTAGAACTTAGGTACAGTTTTATGAGACTTTGGGTTCATAAATCACGTAAAATATTTAAATTTTTGAATCAGTGTTTATTTTAGAAATCAAATATATCAATATAATAATAATTTGTAAATTGTGCATTATATTTTATAATGGTTTTGAAAAAAAAAACGTATAGATTTTATATTATAATCTTATTATCTTATTATAAACGTTATACATTCTATGGTACTGATAGAATATTAAACAATTATTATTCAATGCATTATTCATAAAATAAATAAACTACTTTTAAAGTTTATCGGTATATCAACAAGACAAATTAATCTTACAACATAATAAACTATTAATGTGTTTCTACAATGAGTATTATATACTTATATATAATAATTGTATTTTATTCAAACCGAAGTTAAGAGCAACCATTTGATGTATAGAGGTATGTACAAACGCAAAAGTAACACTAAAATCAATTTCATCTGGCTGATTTATTTCTTTTTTTTTATAACAAAGGGCAACTCTCGTGGGGACATAACACTGTTTCCAGCCAAAGGAAATCCCCTCACGTCCATACGCTTTTAGCTACTACCAATGCCTTTTCAACTAAAAGTGAAAAGGCTACACATTCACTATTTTGTAACTACGATTATCAAAATGTTGACCGTATATATAAGAAACTTTTGTTACATCTTAATATACCTTTCAATATGACCAACACATTGTCATTTTTTTCTTTTTTAACAATTTATTTAATCATTACATTATTGTATAATAGTATATGATGCGTTAAAATTTTTAAATTTTCGTTGAAAGTCAAATGTCAAATTAATAATTAATTAATTATTTTTATCAGAAATCGATTCAAAAAGAATAATAGGTATACAGACGTTAAAATATTTTCTTAGTTTTTTAGAAATAGTTAAATTCTTTGTTTCTTGTGAAAATCATTTTTGTTAAAAACTCTAAACATCTATCTATCTGATTAAATGTTTAGTTTATTTTGTTCTAACTAAGAAAAATATGTTAATTTTTTACTATAAATACGTTTTACAATAAATTTAAATGAGTCTTTAGACTTTTTTCATTTTTGTACAACGGCATGTCGTAACAACTATTAAAAATTTACTTATTTATTAATAAGAAAATGTTTATTGCGTTTTTATTTAACTAAAATTTGTAAATCTGACGATAAAAAAAATATTCAAAAAATGTTTTATATTTAATATGAATCTCAAGTAAAATTCACCTGAAATATTTAGAAAATAAATTTTCCTACATTATTGTGACAATACGGTTTTCAGACAGTGTACGAACGATAAAATTGGATACCTAATATAAATTACTGAATTTGGTTGAAATAATTATAAGTATTTACAAAAATTTTGATGCTAAATTAGTAAAATGAGGTTTTATATTAAGTACTTCTACCTTTATATTGTTAGGTGGTTTTATAGAATAATAGTTATTGTATGCTTCATACTGATTGACTGTATTTATTGAATTTAGCGATATTTTGATATCAATTATTTTTCTTATTCATTATAATTACAAAAAAAAAATTAAGCTAGATTTAAACCATGTAATTATTGATTATATGATATATTTTTGTTATAAATATTATAAATTAATATTATATAATCGATATACAAAAAAAAAAATATTATCTTATAATGAATTATAATAATATTATACACACCTTTATAGCTACATATTATGCGTAAATTATAGTTTCATATTATAATGTATGATAAAAATTTTAGTAAAGCACAACATTTTTTTTTGAACGTATTTATATATTCAAAAATAAAATGTTCATACATCATCGATATAGTGTCAATGCAATTATATTCATTGTTACAAAATGAAACGAACCTACCTGTAGTATCTATACTAATCTAGCAAATATCGTTTATACTCTCGTTCAGCATTGTATTACAATATTAGGCCCATAATTTCATCATACGCCATTATATTTGGCGGCGGTATCCCATTTAAAAATGAAAACTTTTATATTTTATAATACCGAGTTCTCACAAAAAAAAAAAGTATTTTGATAAAATACATGTTTCATAAAATATATTTTTGAACTGTTCAACATATTTTGACTTGTTATTTTTTGTACAGTTCTGCAGGAATGTTGAAGGTATTTTCTATACGTAGTATACAATTAATAATATTATAACCGTAAACAGAGATATTCCAATGAATAATGTAAATTATATTTGTTTATTTAAAACAATATAAATTTTATTTGTGAGTAAAAAAAAATATACATATCTACCTGATAATATTGTTATATTGAACATAATTATATGAATAGTTTTATCAAGTTTATTATCATATTTAACTCAACACTTATATAATTTGAATATATTATGTAAAGAGGTGTAAGGTAAATTCAATCTGTTAGAGTAATTTAACGTGCACGATAATTATTTGTCATGATATGTCGACATTATAATAAAACCATTTAAATTGTAGATAAATTAAATTACTCCACATATACTTATAATTGGATAGAAATTTAGGAAAGTAATCATTCTATGTAGGGAGAAAATTAGATAGATTAAATAAAAATCTTACTAACACAAAAAAATAAATAAATTTAAATATTATATAAATATAACGATTGTCAATGAAAAATCAATCATTGAATTTTGAATCTAAAATATTATGTATCTCATAACTAATAATATTAATACCAATTATGTTTTAATGTTTCTTAAACAAAAATTATTTTTTAACATTCTAATTTTTAGTGAAAATAGTATTGCATATTATAGTTTTTTGTTTCCGTAACCATCACAAAAAAAAAATCCCATTGATTAGAACAACGTTTTTGCGAAGAGTAATTGTTACTCACTTCATGTTATTTCGGACAGTAGAAAACCTTACTTGGCTTTTAATACTACTCAAATATCATCGTTACAAATACTATATTAAAACATTTTTGACAGTCGATAGTATCATGATGTATAACACAACACCAAACAGTAAGAAACATGTCGGTTTTACGTATAGCTAGGTCGACCAATCAGTAGTGTACAAAAAAAAAAAACAAAAAACAAAAACCAAAGTCGACGATGTTAATTATTCACATGCGAAATGGGGTGTTTGCCTACACTATTGAAATAAAATATTTTGTTAAATCAATTACTTCGGTCAGACATATTTTTGTTTTGCTCTGTTTTTCTTTGTTTTTTTTCTTAGTAGATGTAACCGATAAGCGTTGGATAGTCAGTGCGTATAAAACGTAAAAACCAACTCCTAAACTATCAAAATATGAATTTTATATGTATTTAATTCACGCGTTTCTGCTATAAAACTACTTAATATACACTTAAAAAAAAGGTTTTGTATGGGAATTTAGATATACATTACTAGATTGTTGTAAAACACGAAAGAGGTTTTTTTAAAAAAGTACTTGGAAAAAGAGCAATAAAATTACTGCGTTTTCGGTGAACTCTTTTGAATTATGCACAGTACATTTTTTTAAGAACCTATTCGTATTCATACAGAAAATATATTATATAATAATTCACTAGGGAATAGTAGTTTGTCAAAATGAAACCATCGTAAAATGATACATCGGTAACCGTAATAATAAACTTTGAATTTGAACGTTTTTATTAAAACTACCTATATAATATTATTATAAAGTCTAAATACTTTTACTCAATTTTCGTATCCAAATACAATTTTTATAGAGTTTTTATAACATAATAATATTTTCGTTAAAATACAGAGTAGATATGTACATTATACATTATACCTATATACATCGTACATTCTAGGAACTCAAATACAATTAATTATTAAATTTTAATTAAAATACATGTGTTTACATAGGTATCAAACTTTATAGTTTTGTATTTATTTTATCATAAAATGTTTACTGAACGATTATAATATAATATTATTTTGTTATATTTATAATTGATTTTTATTTCAAAGAAAATCCATTTTCTTATTATTTTAAAGAAAAATTTACTATTATAGTCTATAATACGTGAAGATCATTAATTAAATTGTATAGCCAAAGTATATAATATTATGCATAATGAACAATCACTAAATAATCCCAAGAGATTTTTGCCTTTGAGATTATCGTTTGAACGAACATAACTGTAATTTTAGTATAGCAACACGTGTCTATTGTTTTACATCATTTCTGGCACTGATTTTTTGTAGTGATCTATAATATCTATATTTTATATAAATAAGTTTCCAAATTTTATTAAATATAAAAGTATATATACTATTAACTAACTATAAAAATGTGGAAACATTTTTAAAAAAACAATAATTTTAACGAGAAAATCTAGAAAATAATGAAACTTTCTTAAAATTTTAGGAAAAAAGTTTATATTATTGTACTTGTATGTTCCTTTCAATGAAATAAAACATTATTTATAACAGTACTCAGTAGTTATCTAACCAAGTAAGTCATCGTATCGTTTTATTCTCTGAAAAACTACATTTTTTCAACTAATATTTTTGGAACATGATTTTGGTAAATAATTCCTAAATAATATATAATTATACTCTTATCGTTTTATGTATTTTAGAGCCAAAATCAATATATAATAACATGTTATACCATTTTTTTTGTTAAATTCAAAATAATATAATCGCTATTTTTATTAATGTTTTTTTTTTAAAAATTCTGTAAAATATTCAATTTAAAGTAGTTACTAATTTATGTAAATATTTAAAATTTGAATTAACAATTTTCATTGCGTATTCAAATGGTTGTGTAAGTTTTGAAGTTTGCAGGTTAGAGGATGAGTTTATTATTACCTAGCTTAACCTACAGGCACAAATGCCGTCGGACACTAATACACTAAGTATCAAGTATATATCTACAAGTACGGTAATACAACTTTGGAAACTAAATGTATTTTTATGAATATTTAGTCTTAAAAGTCATCAAATAAAACACACAAGATACGATATGTGTCTTCGTACTTTGTTATTTGATACGTATTATATGGTTACGTACACCATAATAAAAATTCTTGACGAGTATCTATCAATTTTTTTTTCGCTTATGATGTTATAAATTATTTTAATTAATCAACAATGTAGATTTATTCCTAAATTATATAAAATATTGATAAAATATTTAATAAAATAATGTATTTTACAGTAATACACGTTCTTGTTTGAATAGTAGATTCGAACACCTATTTCATCGTACTGTACCAGTCAAGTTTAGTAAAGAAAAGAAAAACAGAAGTTTTTTTCTTATATTGGGATTAAGATGGAGATTTCAGTGAAAATGTTTCAAAGTAATTTAAATAATAGGAATAGTAATACCAAAAATGTTGCATCCGGAAGGTGGTGTTCCAATAAAATGAAAAAGTTTTTTCCTGTGACGTTAGATTTGTATATTTAACAAAATTCTGTAATTATTATAAGTATATATTTAAGATTACATTTTAATTTAATTTTTATATTTTAAAATACAACCAAATGTCTTGATATATAATATATATAATAAACTACAGGTATTTAATATATTTTCCTTTTACATTTTTAAAGTAATTAAAAATGATATTACAATACTTAATATTATTTCAATAATATACTTGTTTCATTTTAGTCCATTATCGCAGGATAATATATATTTCTGAACAGAACATAAATGTAATGTCATTATTTCAAGAACTATATGGTGATACTTTTTAGTCCAGTTAGGAAAATCTTACAAATGTTAAGCCAATAGTGCCAGTGTAAAACCTTGTTTCGTTTATATTTTACAAAAATTAACTACATTTATCATTATAGAAATAAAGGATGCAAGGGCAGTTCGTTTATAATTAAATTTGTTTTTATTTATAATCGATTTATCATATTTAAATTTTAAAACAGCAGTAAATTATTAAAAAAAAAGTTTTTCTTAAAATAAAAATTTAACAATATCAAAATGTTCGAGATAAATTCATATTAAAAAGTATGTTATTGTATTTAATATTTATACAAATTTAGTAAGAGTAAAAAAATTTCAGAGTATAGGAAATATACACATTGAATTTGATCTTTCAGTTAATCAATACAGCCATAATATATTTAAAGAAAAAATACTATCTATCATAAAATAAAAGTAAAACCCTTATTATTATCATCGAAACTATTTATTCTTTTTTAAAAAATATTATATTAAAGAAAGAAGAAGAATAGTGTGTAACCACTCTGCTGTACAGTTGTAAGAGTCAAGTTAAGTCATTGTAATGAAATAAGTGTTAAATTCAATGATAAATCATTTCATCATTTCATACAAAAAACGATTCTAAACGGAAATAGTTTGTTAGCCTATTGTCATTTAAATTTATTGCTACTAATAATATTATAGTAATTATTTCTTTTACTATTTAAAGTAACACGGTACATTATACTATAAATAGGCAATAACATAAAACTATAAAAGTAATACAAGTGTTTTGAAAATTCCATTGTGTGTATAAAATATAATAAAATACGTTAAAAGCTTCAAATTCAAACTATATTTTTAAATTATAACATAAAATATATTAAAATTTTTATTCTTCGTTTTGATATCAAATTTATCCAAATTTCAGTTTATAGAAAACAATTATGTTTTTATATTTTTCAGTTTCAAAATGATTGAACTACTTATAAGAAACTATGTATTTAATTGTCAAGTCTTCGCTATAAACTCTTGATACATTTTTAACTACAAAATAATTATT
This sequence comes from Schizaphis graminum, assembly GCA_020882235.1. NCBI lineage: Eukaryota > Metazoa > Arthropoda > Insecta > Hemiptera > Aphididae > Schizaphis > Schizaphis graminum. The sequence continues at coordinate 96,309,694 of CM037032.1, forward strand.
AAAAAATTATTGTGATTTTGACTAATTTTGTCAATACAAACAAATTTTATAGTAAAAATTTATGAGAAACCTTTAATACAATTTTCATGTGTTTCGACTAAGAAAAGAGTTTTTTATTTATATTTATTGGAAAAAAAAAATCAAAATATTTTAAAATTACACCATATGTAGAAAATGATAACATACACTTCATACTTGGTGAAAATATCAAGTATATGTACATTTATTCTTTTTTTAATTACAACAGAGTGATAAAATTGAATAAAATTGTCAAAAACTATATTTGTGTAAATTTTTTTTTTTTTTTTTTTGTTTTTCCGTGTCATTAGGTACTTGTTATGATAAATACTAGTAATTTTTACTTTTTACCTAATAATAGGTACTATTTTAGTTTTTACTATACAGGATATCATTTAAACGTTACGGATATACTAATTTTATTTATAGATATTCAAAAATGTCAACTAATTAATTTTTTTTTCTATTCATACATAATGCAATTTGTGTAAAGCTTGAAAATGTATTATGATCCTCCGCAAAATGTCGGTCCATCATTTCGTTGATCTTGATTTAAAATACTTAGAACAAATCAATACTTGTCCGAAATTTGATTTTTATGGATATATAGAAATACTCCGAATAATATTTTTCTCTGAAGCATGAAATAAAACATGTTTGCTGTTATTAAAAAGAACAATAAACTTAAACAATTTTAACAATAGAAAATATATTATTATTTTGAATCGATTTTAATTTAAATAAAAGAAATATTTTAAAAACTTTAGTGTTTTCTGAGTATCTTACGTTAAATGAGTCACTCTGTTTTGGTTTGTTTTGTTAAGTAACGAAATGTATATTTTTAGTGCATCACAATACGATATCAAACAATATACTAATATATATTATGTATATCATTGTCAAAATTCAAAAGTTTGAAGTAAACAAGATTCCAAAGAAATAGAAATGAGGTGCATAACGCTACATTAGCATTGTAACATCGTTTTCGTTGTTTGTATCATCCGAACTCGAAATGTAGTGATCCATCAAAATTATAAATGGTGAAATAACAACACTATAATATTACTATGGCATGTCGCATTATTATATCTTGTGTTATGACGAGACGTTATGAAATTGTCGAGGTTTCTACAACGCAAATTTTAATTATGTTCATGTATACGGTATACCTCAATTATTAATAATTTATTAATAAGTAATAATATAACTATATTTTAAACTATTATCTTAGGTGCACTGCAAGTATCGACACGTTACACTAATTTATATCTTCTATTAATGTTGAAGTGTGGACGTAAACCGGAAATGAACAATAGCACAATTATTACATTTGGAATGATTTCAAACAAAATATTGTAAATTACATAATTATTGTACAATATAACCTAAATTGTGGCCTGTGGGTGATCATATTGTGTAATATGTATTATCACCTATATTAAATCGTGTCCGGTGTCATTAATATCATTATCAGTACACTCGAAATTCCGGGAATATACAATAGGTAAACAGATAATAGCTGTAGCCCTGTAGGTTATATAATTTGCTTTTATTGAATTATAGCTTCAATTAAAATGTTTTTTTTTTTTGTTAAAAATCTATCCACGGCAGCATGGTATTTATGGCTATGGTACCACGAAATAATAACCCCGTGAAAAAATAACCACGGAAAAAATATCCCCATATAAGATTTTGTAAGATCTGTCATATCGATCAGATATATAATAATCACAGAGGGGAATTATAAAAAAGGAATTATTGATTGAAAAAATTGACTATTTGTTTAAAATTATCATATTATTGAAATTGTATTACACATTTATTGTGAGTTTTTATTTATTTGTATATTATAGACATTAGACATTTCAAACTAATTTCCCTTGATTAAAAATCGACTATTTGTTTTATATTTATAAATTATTAACATTGTATTACAAATTTATAATTAGATATAGAAACACAATCAATTTTATTATAGGATTATTATTATTTTCAGTGGCGGATCCAGAGGGGAGGGCCCCCGATTTCTAAAAAAAAATAGTTTGAAGTCTCTGGTTTTAGTTTTTGATGTAATTATACTTCAAGGGTAACAAAATTATAGTGATATATTTTTTTGTTACTATTATGATAAAAAATATTATTTTTTATTCTGTACGAGATTGTGTAAAGTAACATATGTATGTAGGTACCTAAATAAATACTTTATCAAAATTAATGTGTACTCTTTAAAAATCGTCCCCCTAATAGGGTTCCGCGATCATTCCCCTGTCGTGATCTGGATCCGCCATTGATTATTTCCGTGGTTATATTTTCGGGAATTAAGTTTCCGGGGTTATTTATTAGGCAAATCTGGCCATATTAGACGAAACCATAGTCAATGGATGTAACATTACATTAGTATTTACAATAAAATATTTACATTGTAATGTTATTACGACAAATTTGCAGTTTTATAATATTATAAGGTTTATAAAAGAGAGAAAAATAAAAATATTAAATAATAACGTATAATACTAAATAATAGTGGTAATACGTCTCTTATTTAGATAGTCTGTGGGTTATTTGTTGCATTTGATTGATGAAATAGATTTGTTTTTGATAAAAATTGGATTAGCTTGGGTAATAGAGGCCACAGAGCTTAAAGTTTTTATTTTTTCTTATACCATACTTAATGTGACCATAATTTTTCTCTCCAAATGTTGGGGACTCTTTGTAGTTATTAAAATTTTTAAGAATTACTGATTCCTTTAATTGAATACTACGTATTTGTCTAAATAAAAAAAAAGGCTCTGAAAGATACGTATAAGTATTTTGTGTAAACGTATATATATATTATGTAGATTGTAAGTACTTCAGTAATCGGGTACCGTCTAACGCGACAGTATAATATTATATTGTTATGGTTTGTATCAAATTCCGAACGAGCGCCGAATATAAATAATATCGCCCTTCCGCACACGTATACGGCATGTGATGTTGATAATAATAATAATAATAATAATAACGTGACGCGTTGTATTATATTTTACGACGTGTTTCGATCGAGTAAAACAGAAAATAATATAAAATATCTACCACGCACGTTCGACCGGCCATATTATCGCAGAGCACTTTTATTGTCCGTTGGCTCGGTTTTTTTTTATACTTCATCGCAGGCAGAATAGGTACAGATAATATCATCGTGCGTTTGTCGTCGTCGTCACCTACAACCGTCATGCGGCTGACTCGTTGGTTTTTCGCATTCGTCGCTCCAGCGCTGTTTATTTCGTCGACGAAAGGCATCCGTCCTCTGGCGCTGGACCGGCCCGCTCAGAGGGACGTGATGCGTCACTTCCGAGGTGGTGCGCCACCGGTGCCCTTCGTCAGGCTCGGCGAAAGGAACGACGCGGCCGTCAAGACGTACCTAACCAGATTGCGGGACAGGTACTCGAGCGTCCTGGACAGGCCCTGGGATAACAAGTACGCCAACCACAGAAACGTTAAACAGTGGTCGCGATGATAAGTAATAATATTAATATAATACGTACATATTATAACGTAAATTATGTATTACGTTATCTACGCTGAAATAAAAATGCATATTTTTCGTTACCCATATTGTTATAATAGAATGTACCACCCAGGTCAGATGTTCTCTAAATGCGACCACGTATATTATTTTCCTGTGCTGTTGAATACATCGTCCGCAGATCTCGAAATAAGAAATCGACCAAGAAACGTTCTCACTAAAAATAATAATAATCATAACTTTTTATTATTATATAATAATATGTTATATAAGAGTATTTTTTTTGTATAATTACAATTATGTTGTCGGCCGTTGAAAAGAACACTTCAAATATAATGATTTGTGAACATTGAATTATTCCCCCCCCCCTCTCTGTAAATTTGTAATTTTTTTATATATACGATGAATATTTTTAGGAAACTTGTAATTATAGATACATAAAATGTAATGTAAAATATATAATGTGCTATTGCTGTTTATTAGCTAATTTTTTATTTCATCTAAAACATTCATTATTATGATATTAGGTATGTTGTCCATATTATAATAACACTAAAATAAACATTTTTTGCTTGTTTTATAAAAATTATGTTTTTGCTTTTTCCATTTTTTTTTATATAAGGTTTAAGGTTTCAACAGCTATGTCATTAGCCTACAGTTGTATTTACATTAAATTTAGGTTAAAAGTTAGGATAACTTTAGTTATGGTTGATTACTTGGTTATGAGTTATATTATATTTATAGTTTTAAAGATTTATAATGTTTACCTTTTATTTTTTGGAGTATTCTAACGTCGGCGGGAACTATTATGCAAACTAGCTGTGTGGAGGACTATTGAAAAAATGGTCGTGTCATATATCATAAAACATATCATAATAGACATATAGGTAGTATTAAATAATTGATGATAAATATCGTCTGGGTATAACATTATTATAATATAATATTACATGCAAACACCGTATACACTGTATCCACGTGTATAGTAATTCTTTTGTTCGATTACGTAATTGTTGTCGGTAGTTTTTATAACGTACTTATATCATTACCATACACATATACAGGGTGTTTCACGATGAACTGACAAATGTCAGTTAGGTTCAAATGTAAAATTGTCAGTTCATCGTGAAACACCCTGTATATTGATGTGTAAAATAAACATTCATCGTTTTGTTTTTGTTGTGACTTTTCACGAATCGGTTGAATAAAAGTATAATAATATTATACAAATACATACTATAATATGCTAATGCAAGCGTATTGAATGTCATATATTTATACATATATAGGTATATACAATATGGTATATATTATTATGTTTTTACGTTTTAAAAAATATGTAAACAAAACGCTGCAGTTTTATAAATACCAAATGTAAACGTTAATAATAATAATAATAGTAATAATAAAGGTACAATGCCGTGGACCGTGGTATAGCGTACTATAGTGTGTTATTTGAATTCATGGTTTTCGTTTGAATAAAATTGAACACGAAAACAGTTTTCGATTAAAAAAAAATTATTATAATAATTTGTTGGCAGCTATGACAACATCGAATAAATTTGTTGCATGCTATAATATTATGTCGTACGTTGTACATTTTGTTTATATTTTTTGGATACGAACAAATTTTTCATTGCATAAAATTACTAAATTAGTTTTTAATTTAATGACAGTTTAAATCGATTGATTTATCATTATTAGTTAATAGTTATTACACAAGGTAATTTGAAACCATTAAGATGTTTCTTATAAAGGTATATATATATTTTTCTAATTTTATATTATTCAATATTAATTAATTAAAATATTTAATATACTAATATATTATATATTATATATTAATAGTTTTGGTGAGATTTTAAAATCCCTCGTCTTATAGATAGGTACAATTATTTTCTCGCATCAAAGTGGGGGGGAGGTATAAGGTTTTTTCTTTTGCATGTAAAATACCTAAATACGTTCTTAACAATTACATTATACATTATTTAAATTCAGCGTGATTAATACATCATTCAAACCGATTCTTTTGATTAATAAATTCTGGTACTATTAAATTTTAAAACGTAGTTTTAGTTACTGTAGCTGTAATTGTATGAGTTCATGACATACATTTACTGAATGTAAAATGATTAATGTTTCGTAGATGAATTACAATTATCATAAAATATTATGAAACATGGTAAGCCAAAACTCCTAAATATATAATTTAACTTTAATATTTAATAATAATAAATTTGTACATTCTTTTGAGTTTTTTTATATTGCTGAACAATGTAGAAAACGTCAATATTTGAAATGCAATTTCTTTGAACAGTTTTTTTCAATCCAGTTAAACGAATAGCAAATTACATTTTGTTTACTCACTAACATTTTTTAAAACAATTTAACTTCATTTTGAATGTTTCTATTTTAAAAACCTCTGTCAATCGTTTTTATCATAATAATAACTTTTCTTTTTGACAACATCATAATATTATGTTTATTTTTCTTACATATTTTATTTTATACTTGGGCGAGAAGTATACGTACATTTTTTTTTTGTACATTTCTATTTAAAAAAATTTGCTTAACATATCTATTAAACAGTGATCTAATAACCAGTGGGCAGTTATCATTGACGAGGTACACTTGAAACCTATTATACAGCAGCACAAGTTCCTTGGATTTTGTTGTAAAAAAATAACCTTAATGAATTTTCACTGTTGAATTAATTTACGTTAAACGAAATCAACTAATCTTCTTCGAATATAAAACATTGTAATTTAAATAGGAAAATTAAAATGTGAATAAAATACTAAATATTCTGTTATAATCTATTGGATGGTTTGCATATTTATATTTTAAAATCATTTGTCTTAGTCAATTTATTTATGTCTCAATAAATTATTATTTTAGTTTATTAAAAATTATATAGTAGGCAGATAACTCGATAATTATTAATTTTTTATTGCCAAAAAATGATACGAATGTATGAAACGTATTCAATTGAATAAAATGTAATTCAAATATTTTAATATTTTAAAATAAACTAAGTATTAGTGTTTGATAATACATACATTATTTTTTGAATTATTAATAATAATATTTTAACTTCTTATTATAATTTTATATATTAAATAAATAAAACTATACATTATAAAATTTTAATTAATTTTACCTATTTTATGATGTTGATTTATCATGAAAAAACTAAACTAAAGAGTTTCGATTACTATTGTTTAAATAAATAACACCTATATAGACCTGGATATTTAGTTTTAAATTAGCAGTATGTTTTAATTCTGAAGTGTAAAAATGTTAATGTACAGAAAAGTATTAAAAAATTGAATCATTTCAATAAGATGAAAATATTTCCTAGCACATAAAAACGTATAATAATAATAATTGTATTGTATTAATTAAGCATAAAGGTACCTATTATTTAAACATTATTGGTTGACTGTGCAATAAATCTATGCACATTTTTATTGTTATAACGAAAAACTAACTCAAAGTCTAATTTTATTGACAACAAGTCATATACATTAAACAATAAACAAGTAAATGCAAATACGCGCATATTATATATTTATTTAAGTAAATATTGATTTTAAAGTATGAACAATTGTATTTATCATGTACCACTCAATACTGTTTAGACAAATATGTCACCTTTTTTAACACGAATAAAATGTTATTAATATAATATTTTCGCACCAATTTGATACAGTTGTGAAAATGCACAAATGTACGATAATATTATACTTTTTTTCGTGTGCGTCAAACGTGCATTAAAATACAATATTTTCTTTCTATTCATTATGTTTACTGTTGTTTATTGCTCTATAATAAGTAAGTAAAAAAATAATAATATATAAAATATAGATATCAATCATAGATAATAATACAACTTTATGTTTTGAAAATATTCGTATATCAAATTATATTTTCAAAATGTATTGATTATTGTTTATATTTGATATTTTAGAAACTTAAAATATGAACTTTATTTTGGTGATGAATTTCTGTATTATAATATTATATGTATTAAATTTGTATTGTAATAGGTACAATGAGTTATTATTAAAATTATTTCCATTAGGTATACAATTTAAATGGCCTATATTTAACGCAATATGTTGATAAATTGTAAAATATGTCAATTATTAAATTTATATGATAACTTATCATATAATATACCACTACCATTCAACGGGTTAATACATTTTTTCACACAGCTCAAAAATAATCATCGCAAATAAAAACTACGAATAATTTTATTAATTATTATACATTGAATTACTTATTATCCTAAAAACTATATATTATATTGCAACAATTGTTATTACTATGAATTTAGAAGATATTTAATCGAATTTAACTCATTATACAATTACTTTACTAACCTATGTAATGTTTTTAAAAGACAGATACAAAACAATAAGAATTAAATTGTTTATTTATTTTAAAGAAATTTGCATTTCGATAAGGTTGTTAACGAACAAAAGGCATCTGATTTAGGTTTTGTTATATTTTTATTCAAAACAATTCTATTCGTGAAATATTCACAATTTAAATGAGCTTGGGTTAATCAAGTATTTTATATGCAAAAGGGAATTTAAGATATTATTATAGCCGGATATTCTACATTTCATCACAAAAGGAAAATAAATTTAAACACAAATCGCATGCACAGTTTTGATAAGTATCTATAAAATAAAAGTATTAATTGAATTATTATAAAAACGCATCTATACATTTTATTCTTAAACTTATAATAATATTATATTATTCTTATAATATGTAGATATGAATTATCGTGTATATAATATATCGTTTAATAAATGATTTTTCATTTTTTCTAACGAGCCGCACTAATGGTTGACATTGACTTGGTACCGACGTCAAAGAGGCGATTTTGGGAGAAGGAAGGTATTTGGAGAGTTAAAATCAAATCTCTAGTACCTTATATTGTATGTTGAAGGAATAACTTTTTTTTGAATTGAGCTCAAATCAATTTTTTTTTGCGCTAACGACCACTAATGATTGTGATCTTGGATATGATATGGTGCAGATGACATGGACCTATATAATCAAACTAATTTTCACGTATTTATTTATTTTCCACTTAGACTGATAATTTGTAATGGTTTTTTTTTTATAGATGTACCTAGTATTATCAAGTGTCCGAGCGGAATGCATAGAGTTGCGTCATCTTGCGTGAGCAGTACCTCTATAGAATACTTGGATACATCCAACGGCGATACTACAACGCAGCAAGATCAAATGGATTTAAATAATTCGTACGAATATTAAATACGTTTTTAAAATAACTGCGGATCCAAGGTTTGATAATATGAAATAAATGAAAAGCATTGTTTTTATTTTTATCATTATTATTATTATTATTACAATTATTGTTAGAACGTAGCAATTTCTTTTTCTTTTCGCTTCATTTTGTTGTTTTTCCTTTTTTTATAGTAATAATAATAATAACATAAAAAGATGGTGTGCGTGTGCATTACAGCGACTGTAGGTGGCACGCATTTTTCTCATTACCTGCGCACATTACTCGACCATCAAATGGCTTAACAGATTGTTGAAAAACCCTTTTCTTTTGCTAGCAGCCTGTAATTTACACACAAACGGGGCCGTTAAAAAGTGCCCATGCCACTAAGAGCTGAGTGCTGACGATAAAAAAAAGAAAACGGGTGTCATGGAAAAAAATTGTTTAATATTAATCCTTAAAGACCGTTCATTAAACACAACCAACCAGTGATTTTTGCGATTAAAAAAAAAGTACAAGCCGGTTTTATATAAAAATATTATAGTTATAATTTTTATGGATGAATTGGCTTATATCGATTGGTTAGATATTATAATGTACGTTTTTTAATGCGCATAATTGAACTTTAACAAAAATTATTTGTTAAAAAAATAATAACATTCTTAAGATACTACGTACCTAACTATATATTACATTGTACTTATTTAAATATGAAATAATATGTTATTTGATTAAAATACAAATACTTAATATCATGCAGAATGTAATTATAATAAAATAACTTACTATATTATGGTATTTTAATTTGAAGTGTTAATCAATATAGTTTTGTTTTTTTAATATTTGTGAACCTATAATCTGCAAAATCATACTTACAAAAATTGTATGACAAAACTTTACGTATTGATTTATTGATTTATAAACAATTTACATGAATTTGTTAATTAGAAACTATTGATTAAATTTGTAATTAATTTAAAAGATAAATTTAGGAATTTATTTAAAAAAAGTTAATTATAAAATTCTTAAAAATAATAATTAAATATTTTAGTTTAAAGAAAAATATTTTTAAGTTTTCAAATCACAATTAAATAAAATAATCATTTCGAAATAGCCAGTGGCAAAATTTAATGAAGTTCATAAATACTATGATATTATAGTTTGTTTCTTTCTATTTTTAAATATTTTCATAACTCATTATGAACACAGAGCAATATGTTATTTAATTAGTACTTATATAATAATATATACTCTTCGGTTCACACGTCTATGCAGCATTTAAAAAATGATAATATTTTTAAAAACTTTTGTCATTTTCATAAACGCTGTCTAGTATGATATATTTCTAATGTAAATCAAAATTAAAAAAATGTACAAGTTAAACAATAAATTAATACGAATATCATAAAAAACAAGCATCAGAGCGTTATCCTTGTTGTCGGCGAATTTGTTCTCTAAGTGTAGTGAGGACATAATATAACTGCCATTATAATATATTATGTCAGATAGTCGCGTCGATATAATATTGACCAACGCTATTCATCAGCTCTCCAAATATCGGCTATTGTAGTGGTTAGAGAATAATCGGTATAGCATAGTAGCATTAAATTTCAACGGTTGAAATATAAAATGTTCGCAATCATGTTGCCGCCAGGACTCCTAGAGTTCTTCACTCAAATGTGAAAACTTGTACAAGATTTGCATGGCTAAGATACATAACTACATTACTGTGTATGAGTTATGATTTGGACAAATCAAAATTATTTTAACTCTTTGCTAATATGTCCATTAAAATAATTTTTTTAATAAAAGATGGAATAATAAATAATATTATATTATGGCATTATTCATTTGATTGTATATTTATATGTATTTTTATGTTTAAATTTCAGTTTTATTATATTTTCCAAAATTTTAATACGGATAAGAACTAATTTTATGATTTTTGGGATTACTTATGATCATATTTTTACAAAAAATAAGTATTGAAACATTGTTAGTGATATTTATAAAAATATGATTGTTATGTACACGGATATGGAGTGATCGAAATGGCACAAAATAAGTAGGTAGAGAATGATTAAAATACTTGATTGATATCGAAAAATTTGTGTAGCTGATAAAAGTTAAAACTAAAATTTACATTTACTATAATAGATTATAAATTATAATAATAATTATGTATATAACAATATTTATAAAATTAAGCTAAAAAAAGTTATTAATAAAAAAAAAAAAATTATAATAATAATAATAATAAATATATAACTATTATTTCTTAGTTTTGACATATAATATTTTTATAATGAATAGAAGCGAAAAACTTATTAAATACATTTTTTATAATATTCAGAGGTAGCTTAAATAAAAAAAATACATATATTATAATAATACAAAATAATACAAATACACTTTTAAACTCCTAATATATTATTATATATTATAAAAGTTATACAATTATCAAAACTAATGATAGGTCTACAATAAAATATTTAATAAGAAAAATTAAGAAGCACAAAAAAGTATCAAATAATAAATAACAGGTAAGGTTATAAAATACCTTTTACTTGAAAATAGATACAGTTAGATTATAATAAGATAAATATTATCCGTTTTGATAAAAATTACTACAATGCACATACTTTTATAAAGTATATTTTTAAGAGAAAGAACTATATTTTACATAAAATTAAAAATTAAAATTAAACCAGAAATAGAACGTCATCTCTCCACCACCATAAACGTCTCTACAAATATTTTAATTATATTGTACTACACTTTTGATGAAAATTGTAGGATAAATATATAGGTAGTGTCAAAATGACTTCCGAGCATAAATAAGTATATGCTATTACTTTTTTTTGTTAAAGAAGTGTTAATTAAGTTATGTTTATTATGTTTAGTATAATTTTTATCATTTATATATATATATATATATACACCTATAGACAATATTATAGTAAATTACAAAAACTAAAATACGTATATTATTCGTATTATTTCATCGTAACTTAATGGTAAAACATAAATTTACGGAAAGATTTTTAATTGTTAATTATGAATTAATAATTTATAGGATTCACATCTAAGTATAACATACTTACTAAATAAAATTAATGTGAGTTTTGTAAATGATTTAAAAAAAAAATTCCAAGCGTGCAATTTGACTTCAAAAATCATTTGATGCATTGTTTTTAATTTCTATGTATAATAATTTCGGTCTAAAGTCTAAATATTTTTTTAAATTTAAATACTAGGTCATGTTAATATTTTTACATTTTAATTTTGATTATATTTACACTCTTTTGCCGAATTTGTAGTTTTAAAAAGCAAGCTGGTCACGCAACACTCTCTTTAACTTTATTTATATGTAAATATATTTTTTAACTGTCGATAATCGCTTATCCTGTAATTCAATTGATTTGTTTGCAATACATAAGTATTATACCAATATAATATGGGCAATATTTTTACCAAGCCAAGCACATATAAAATATAATTGTTTAAGACATACGGACATTTTTAAATTTGTTATTAGAATCACTTGTATTATTGTGAATTCGAACCATCCAGGCACTTTCCTTAACCGAACCCGGCGAACCCAAAGTGTGGTATACGCTGCTGTTATACTAAAGTTATATATCACGAAATGGTTTTGTCTTTCAATATTCATGTACCCATTACGTCTCATATATAATGTTACTACAACATATATGCATAAAGTATTTGAGATCAGTACAAGTTATATATATACTTATTTGTATGTGAATTTCTATAGCGATAGATTTAAACGACAAGACTATTGTGAGAATATTGAATTGAGTTCAATGGCGTCGCGTCATCTTTGAAAACTATAAATGCGTAAAAAATAGATTAGGAACCACACTATTAATTGTTATTACAGTAAAATAATTAAAAATAAATAATAATAATCATTAGACGCATTATGTTCAGAAAATATGCATTACTATAATAGTTTACCCAATAAATATAAGAAACACCATGGGCATAAATTTGAAATAATTAAACGTAAATATATTATAATAACAATTAATAAGAGAATAATTACATTTAATAATTTTAAAATTATTGAAAAATACAATAAAAATAAATTATCCTATTATCGTTTTGTAAAGAATCGAATTAGTTTCTTATAATGTATAATATAAACGAAATAAACTACTTAGTACCGAATAGCTTGTATTTTAATTTTTTAATTTTGTCGAAACCTGAATTAAAATTTTGATACAAAATGTATAAAGGCCAACTCACTGTACTACAGTGGATAAAATTAAGAAAAGTTTAAGATACAAATCTAAGTCTAAACATAAAAGAAAATATTTAAATTTATTGTCTCTATATAGGTTATACAAGTATAACATACTCGTATAACTATATAAGTTTGAAATGGGACCTCCCAAATACATAACCATACAATCTGCGATGTTAACGTAGCAAGTTAAACATATTATACCTTTTTCAGAAAAAATGACTTATATATAACCTAATTTAACAAATGTAGCTATAATTAAATAAGTAACAAAAATATTGTATTTACAATCGAAAAATCTAAATTATAGTAAGTTATATTATGCAACCATTCAATAATTATAAAAATAGCTTTACTATTGTATATTTAAAACTAATAACCTTTGTCGTCGATATTTTTTAAATATCAATAAAAAAAAAAATAAATAATAAAAATAACGGTATCAATTTAAAATTCACTTGGTAAATAAGGGTAAAATATTAAATTATTTTGTGAAGAAAAAAAGAATAGAAAAACAAGTTCTCTTTTAGGGTTAATCCTCTAAATATTTTACATTCATTTTTTGTGTTATGATGATTTTATTTTATTTTTTTGTTTATTATGTATTTATGTTTAATAATACAATGTCAAGATAATAAGACAAATAATAGTGCAAAACAGCGCTAGCTAGAAAGCTGATTTTTTATGTATGATCCAAATGCACTGAATATAAAATGTTAGCTTGAAGTTAAACTCCATTTACATACCTACACTTGGTGGTGGTAAGTTTCTAGACTCAGCGTAACATAGGCGGAATTATTATTCCACTTAAACTCGGTAATTAATGAGCTCGACCCCGTCATCCCGCGCAGTATTTACAGTGACGAAAGCGTATCTCATATCTACCAACGCCGCGTCTGCAGCAACTTGTGTGCATGGTGCGTCAACATGACATTTAAACGGCACACATGTGAGTTGGCGAGGACTGAATATATTAAAAACGTTTAGGTTATATGTACTCGCACTAAAACAACACCGCCCCTCCTTTACTCCTTCCAATAACTATTTTATACATTTGTATGTGTTCGCGGAAGTAGATTATTACATCGAAAACTTTTGAAAATCTGCGTGTTTGATAAAATTGTCTAAATATATACTTTATGCATACGTCGGCTAACTGAAATACGTAATAATATAACTATTTATTTTAATATTATACGTAATTTTTCTATTTTTACGAACATGTTCGCATATTAACATATATTATTATATTGTTTTTGTATTGGATATGTATATTATTTAAAATAAAATTACTATTGATATTTTAATATCATGGTAAGTTATTTTAATAAAATGGTACCTACATGAATATTCATGAAAACCTCAAAACAATGCGTCATGTACTGATGGTTTGACATAATATTATATTACATTATTTACCGGTGTGAATCTTGTAGTACGTGTTGATATGTAAAAAAATTAAAAAATATATATACTTACTTTTTATTTTATAACTTTCAAAATCTAGACTAAACTAAGCGGAGCAAATGTTTTTGTTTTGAATTAAATTTTTTTTTAAACGAATCATTATTTTAATTTTATATCATCGTATACATTACGCGTATAAAAAAGAAAATATTACGAAGGTATTAAGGTGTTTTATAACTCATTATTGTGTTCATTTTTTTTTTGTCATTCACTACTTTTGTTTCCATGGTTGTTAAAATGTAATTATTCATAGCCTAAATACGATTCAAATTAATAACCATATAAAATACCTCTAATATATTTCAAAAGATAATATTATAACAGAATCATGTAATGTTAAACACTGATTAGCGTTTCCGTCTTTAACACATACAATTAAACAAAAAGAAAATTCAATGGTAAAGACGTGTGTCTCTGTTCCGTTATGAAACGTCTTAAGTCGTGACTTATGGTTTTAAAATTACAACGCTTTAAGGCTTTGAGGGTCGGCCAAATCAGCCTGCTTAATGCGCTGAGTGTATATTCTCTAACGCCGGTGCCAAGTTTTACGGTTTAATAGACGTGCATATCGCGAATCGTGGGTTTAAAACAGATTTCCCACCACGAATAAATGCTTCAACATAACACAACTACAACAATATAATATAGTAATCAAATATACCACCGACTGTATAACTTTAAAGCGGCGATATCGAATTGGAGTTTGTGTAGTGCGACTAGTGCGAGTACATCTGTGATATAATAATTAATAAATACATATAATTTGAAATCGATGGTTATACACTACTATTGCTATAATAATAATATGTGTAGAAAAATCCAGATGAGTACAAATTTGTGAGCTAAAATCCGTTTGTATAGTACCTATATAGGTTGACATAGCGCAGTGAGTCGTTAAATTAGATGATACTTTAGTATACCCAGTAATAAACCGTGTAAACGTTACAATATAGGTCCCAGATGGGTCACCGTCCGTGTAATTTTTTTTTCGTATCGTTCTCACTCGATTCAAACTATGCTTAGAGTAGTATTAAAGGAACAAAAAAAACTGTAAAAACCAAATTAAAAAAATAAACTTTTTAGTAAACCTATAATACGAACATTCTGCACGTAGAGTTTATGGATTGTCACTCATGCGCGATATTATATGTGTATATAGTAATTGGAGATCCAATCGTTTGACGATTATTAATACAGGACATTGTTATTAACATTGAGTACTTGTACAGGTACTTATTGAATACCACTGCCCACTATATAGTTTATTTAAATCGATATCGAAAATGATATGAAACAATCGTATGACGTTTCGTGTTCTATACTAAAACATTTTGTTTAACGGTAGTCTATGAAAATCTGTCATTATGCAATACTAATTATTTGTTTAGTTCTATATTAGAGATTCGATTAATCAATAACGGCAAGAACAATAATTATACATTATGTTATAGAGTAGGGGTGGCCAAACCGCGGCTCGCGTCATAGACTTTTGCGGCTCGCATCTTATCGTAACATTTAAAAAAAAAATTGAAAACACGAATTTATGTAGGTATTTGAAAAAGTATAATATTTTATTAAATTAAATTTGAGATTATTGTTATCGTATTCTTCACATTTTATTAAATACGATACCTTATCTTATCTTATTTACAATATCACATATATATATATATATATATATAAATTATACAATAATATGACCTTTTTTTTTACATTTTGGCTCTTCCATATTTATTAATATATTTGGTGGCTTGCGAGTCTCTTCTCGCTGACCACTCCTGTTATAGAGTATATGATAGTCGATGGTGGTCCGGCCTACGTCTATGATGGTTACTCGAAAAATCAAAATATAATATATATATTATATTGTACAATATGTACATTTACTTTTTAGTTATGTTCTTATGAGGATTATTCTTATGCTGATAGATTAATATAGTCTATACGTATTATAATTATTGTTAAATCAATTAAAAAGCAAACAATACTTCCTAATAAATCTAATGTAATACTATGTATCCACGAGGATAATAATAACAATTATTGGAAGGATAATGAATAGCATAATTAAAATTAAAGACGAAGATTGCCTGCTCAACAATTTACACGTCATTTCGGTATGTTGGCGTAGTCAGTACACTATTAATTATAATAAGGCGATAGTACAAACGGTGTTAATTATTATATAATTCTATGTAAATGTTCAATTATTCTACACCATTATATTATAACGTACTCTTCAAATCGAATTGAATAGTTTTACATCTGAGTAATGTTCTCGTATAGACCGATTTAATGATTATTTGTATCAGCCGATTAGGTAACTAACATATTATTATGGAACACGTGATGTTCGTTGTAGTCTTATTCAAGAATTTCATGTTACACGTATTATGTTCAGAAATGTATAATATTCGTATAAATAAAAAATAATTCACACGCAGAAATGACACGTAGCTTCATGCGGGTTTAAACGCTATTGGTGTCCACAGATAAAATAATTATACTAGGTATATATTCGAAGTCATATTATGATTTCTTCGTTTCAGAAATTATAGTATCAAGTACACGAAAAATGCCTAATAACAACCAAGGCAATTTTGACAAAAACTAGACATTTAATTTATATTATTTC
This sequence comes from Schizaphis graminum, assembly GCA_020882235.1. Lineage (NCBI taxonomy): Eukaryota > Metazoa > Arthropoda > Insecta > Hemiptera > Aphididae > Schizaphis > Schizaphis graminum. The sequence continues at coordinate 96,326,861 of CM037032.1, forward strand.
ATATCATAATATATATCCAGAGCATATAGAGTATTTTTTTTCTCGAAAAACGTTATTGGATTTTTGAAAAAAAAAAAAAATAACAATATCAATAATAAATAACTAAACAATTTCGTACGCGGTCCGAGGAATCGAAAAAGTCAAATCGGCGGTAGAAAATTCCTACGTCACAGCCGCAAAGACTGGGTGATATTTTATTTGTCCCGATATTATTAGTTATTTTTCGTTTATATATTATATAATATGAAACGTGCCCGTGATATCCACCACCCGTACAAACATACAAACACACACGCGCACGCACACACATATATACAGCATATATGCACGTTTCGCCCGTATATAAACGAATCGCCGACAATAAGTTTTAGCGGGAAAATATGCCACGCGGACCGCCGGTATCTATTTTCCTCGACGATTTTCATTTCGTATATTTTTTTCCATCCGTTTTTGATTGAATGTCGTTCGTTCGTGATTTGGGTACCTTCGGTTGCCTCGAGCTTTTCCAGCCGCCGCCGACACTCCTCCGGGCTAAACGACGACGTGTCGAACGTGAAACGGTTTTGTAATCGTCACTACTCGCCCGCCGCCGCACGTTCGCATTTTCGTATTACGTCCGCGAACGCGTATACACATACACACGCGGCTAGGCCAACCGTATATTATTATTTTACTATATGGGGCATATGACGATTATCGTCTTGAGTCTTGACGGAAGCCTATCATCACTGCAGCTGCCGATGGGTGTCGGTTGAAAAAAAAACAATAACAATTGATTTAGGCTCTAAATTTTTTTTAGTTTAACGTTAGATATTCTGAACAGAGTTTTATATTTTATCGAACTTTTCGATTACGATTTCGATGTTTATTATATTACTTTTTTGAATCAAAAACGAGTTTATAATAATAATATTTTTTCATTACAGCCGCCAACTTTCCAAGTTTTTGATGTGTATTGATTCCGCCAAAACTACCTTTTTACTTATGAGCAACTTATCGGTTGTGCCGGAATTCGGCTGAATTTGTTTGTATATTAATTTCACTGGCTTATTTATAGCTATTTAGGTATATTTTGTATTTGATCTCTATACGTCTTACTCTTCCAATCGGTAGACCTCCATATTAAACTTAGTTGCAAACCTACTTTAACTTTATAATAATATATTATAATATCATACCCTATCATATCAAATAATATTAGTATCAATAACTCTAGCATTTTTTTGTAAGTGTTGAAAGTTTTAAATATGATTAGATAGAAGTGGCATGATATTACCTGGTGAATATATTGCTCCTCTAAATATCAACTCTGTTTTCTAAAATTTAAATGTTTACAAATAAAAAACAAAATAAAATGTATATTATTTTTAACAAAAAAAAAAAAACAAAACAAAAATGATAAATGGTACCATATTATCTTTTATGGATTGATACTATAGTTATAATAATAAAATATAACAAATTAACAAACTAAGTAAACTTTAAATTATATTTAATACATTATATTAACTTTGATAACACAAAACATTTAAATGAGAAAAAAAATGAGCTTTCTGAGTAAAAATAAATATATAAAACCCACTTATATAAACACCCCGACGTCCAGGATATATGACTAGAGCCGTGAAACGGTGTTAAAATCACTCGCATCTAAGCCAATGGGCAATGGCATATTGTTTGCATGCATAATGTATCATATATTTAGGTAGGTGTACCTGCAGGTTTTTGTTTAAATTTTCCATCAATTTTATCGTTTCAAGAGTCTTTGGTCCTGTGCGTTAAAACGAAACACTATAACAAGAACGTCATTATATTTACTGTTATTATTATGTATTATTTATATTAACTTATTGCCATCGCTGTTTTCCCGATTTGTTTCATCTTTTGATAATTGTGATGAAAATGTATACAGTTTTAATAAATATAGAAACAGTCATTAGTCTAAATGAGACTGATAAACAATTATATAATTTTATAATTAATGAAGTTATTAAATATTTTACTTTATAAATTAGCAGCAGCGTTATCTGTTATTAGGCACGTCATATAGGTATTAAAATATGCATACAGTTTCCAAACTTATTAAACATCTGATATAATATAATATTATTGTGTTCGTTGTACCTATACATTTTTTCTCTTTTTACTCGCTAAAATTCGTGTTGAATAAAAACGACCAGTCGTATTAATTAATTTCAAAATGATGAGTTACGGTCGGTTATTTGTTTTTCTATACATCTGCGTGGATAATTAAAAAAAATATATATATTTGCGTGAAATGTCGACATAATGGAGTTATGTAGTTGTTGGGAATATATTTTCAAAAACGGAAACGAACGATTTGCATACGTACATATTTTATAGGTATATTATATAATATTTATACATAATATAATATGTGCCATTTTATGTATCAACCTGGAATTCTGGGGTATAATATTAAATATTATAAAATTAAACATACTACCTATACCGGACTTTTAACACGTAATTGATAATGAGAGCCATATAGTTTTGAGCCAATTAAATATTATACAATTTTAAATTAAATATAAATTATAATTTTTTAATATTTTACGATAATAGCTTACGATTTGAATACATTTATTATGCTGAAACGTAATAATTATTAATGACAAAAACATTCCAGTTAACCTTATTTAAAATTCTATTCTTATTAATTATTTTTCATACATTAAATATATTTTCAAAATAAATAATATTCAGGTTTTAAGGCTTAAACATACGAGTATGCACAATTTCAATATAATACAATTTGATGAGTTAATTGTATAATATCTAAGAATAAATTAATTTAATTATAGACACCGTTATATCATATTATATCATTAATTTAATTTGAAATTGCTTTAAGCTTTACGTGTATCTACAGTGGCGTAACCCATTCCACCCCATTGTTCGTATTTTTTATATTTTTTTGAAACATTTAAATTTAAATATGTAAATTGTCTTACTACTTTTAGGTATTTAAAATAGTAAATAGGTTAACGGCAAATCAACGTTAATATGTTATTAGTATTTTTGTTTTGTTGTTGTTTTTGATTTTCAATAACCCAAATTAAAATAGTATTTAGTCCCCCTCCCCATAAAAAAATCCTGTCTACGCCTCTGTTACTAGACAGTGTTTATGTGTCGTAATACTACAGTACTACACTGACATAAAATATCTACAAAACTAAATTGATCAAATCGCATTTTTTATAAATTATACTTTACCCTCGTTTATCAAAATAAATTTCAAAGTCGGTCAAATGGAAGGTGGTACTAATGATATAATATTTACTCAGTAATTTTAAGTATGCTGACAACTGAATTCCTTGCGTATATCAATGTAAATAACAATAATTTATTTTTCTTACAGTGTTTTATTCACTGATTCTTTGAATAGACGTTCGGCGAATTATCTTACGTTCTTTTGGAAATATAGGTTGTATTATTGTATATTTATTACATATTTATTTTAATTAACATCCAAAAAAGTATTACTATGTTATATCAAAATAAAAATGTGTGATACCGTAAAAAAAAATTGTGGTCCCGATATCATATTATATAATTTATAATCTTATATATTATTATGATAAACCTATGGAGTTTTTTTTTATAATTTTAATATAATAATCATTAGTTTAGACTTAAAATGAGTTTTTCAAATCAGTGGTTTTCAATATATTTTATTCTATGCCGTTTTTGTAAATTTTCAAAAATTCTTGTCTTTTAGTGAGCCTTACAAATACATTTTACAATATAACTATAATAAATTATACAACTAATGACTAATTTATTTTTTCCATCATATTAAAAATAAAAACTTAATAATTAATAATATTATTTTTATATTTTTGAATATAATATTATAGATATTTTTATATTAAATATTATAAGTAAATTTATTTTAATGAGAAATTTAATATTTTTTTTTTCTTATCAAGTCCATAATCCGTGAGAATACTTTTTATAATGCGCAACACATATCATTTCCACATTCGACCGATTTCTTTGTGTGCTTTTTATTGGCAAAAGTGTTCATGTTATAAAATACTCGTAAATTTGTTATCGATGGACAATCGTTCGAAAAATAATTTATTGTTTTCAATTTTACTGTTTGTAAAATGGCATAATTATTATTTCATTATCACTATATTCTCTCCCCCCCCCTCATACAGTATCTAAAATCCCCCTAGCGAGGAATCATAGTTTAAAATAAAAATGAAATACGTATATATATTTTTTTTAATTACAGAGATTTCATATAAACACATATCAAGTTGTAGGCATTAAATACAATTAATAAATGTATGTAGTAAATTATTATAGGTATAGGTAGACCCTAAAAATAAATTTTATACTGAAATTTTGCAAGTGCTTTGAGCTAGTAAGTATATTGATTTTCTAGAATGTATTGATATAAAGTTTTATTTTTGTAAGCCATTTATGAATTTACTTTCATTTTTTATCCAATTGACTAAGATCAAAATAATTTGATTAAAAGTTTCTAACGTAATTTATATTATATATTATATATTGTGTTTGTGAAATAAAAAGGATTTATTAGCATTTTCAATTTTGACGATAAAAAAAGTTGACCAATATAATATGATGTGAAAATTAATTGAATTACACTTTCCATGTTAATTCCTCACATAAAATCCCTCAGGTCTTAGTAAATATTAAATAACATATTTAAATTGTATACTAACTTACGGAATATTAAATAAAATCGTAAAAAAACTAACGAAATATTTTAATAATTATAAGTACACGTTTTTTTTTTTTTTATTATTATTTTAACGAAAATACCTTATATTATTATACACCATTTAATAACCATTAATGCGTTAATAATAATATGACGGCCATTGTATGGTATAATGTAATAAACATAATCAAATATTTACATTTTATATGTTCTCTTATTTTTTTATAATTTACCGTCATACAAAACTTGCGATGGCTTCAACGATGTTACGATATTTTTATTATTTTATTAACTACGTAATGTACTCACAATACTGCGTTGACATGCAGAATCATAATATACATTATACATAATACGTGGTGTAAATAATTAACGAGAAGTTGAAAACCCGACAATCATTGTAATATTTGTAATACAAAATATAATATGGACCAGAATTAAAGCGTCAGGCTTAGTGCGTTTTACTGCACACGTATAAATTCGCGTAATAACTGAAGAAATAATTGATGATTTTTGTCGACTTTTGTAATATGTATGTTTGTGTAATATACATATATGGATGTTGTGTCGTCGTTCCCTCATAATATCGTGTTAGTGTATGTTAATGTCAACAAAGTTATTTTACAAACGTATTTAACTTAATAATATGTTTTAATCGATACAACATTTTTATTTTAAATAATATAAAATTAACAATTACCACGATGTTATTTATATAAATAAAAAAATATTGATAAGAACAAAAGTAGTTTCATGGTTAATTATAGTTAATTACATAATATGCAGTTCTATATTATATTACATTAATATTTTGAATACAATTATTATTATTTTGCGTCATCTCACTCGCTAACGTTATTTGGACGATACTAATGACTGACAATAATAACGGTTTGAATTTCACATAAGCACATCGTATTATTTGGCGGTATTACGAGATATTATATACTATTAAAATAGATATGTTGATTTGTTCGAACGATCATATGCGTTTACAGTGGACATCGTCCCACGCCGATGAGGTTATCGACGTATTACACGTGTGTCTAATGGTGTAAATCCAGTAGTTGAAAATTATCGTAAAACCAATACTATACTTAAATATATACGCATATAATATTAATATTATATAGGTATACATGCTTTTAATTTACTCATTACTTGTAATATAAAACTGTTGTGGACGTTGTGGTAAGGGGAGAGGGAAGTCTCACGTAGGTCTGCGCTTTGAGTAATTACAAAGGTATACTCATTTTATCAAACCCTAAAAATCAATAATTGCCTAGTCTATAGTGTCATTAGTGAGTAGGGTGTTATATGAATTCGATGGATATGTTTTTGATAATGAGTATGAAGCCGGACACGAAGGAGTGGGTTAAACATCTCGAATGAAATGTTTTTACCACAAAAATGTTAGAAAATGGCTTTTAATAATAATTTTGCTAAAGTTGTCTTAAAAATGTGGTCGAAAATTAAGTTTTCTTGAGTTATCGGGGGTTACACGGAGAGCGCTTATACATTTATATTATTCAATGTGGTTATTTAAAGATAAACACTAATTCTCTCAAAAAGTTTAAACATTTTTGCGAATATTTGTTTTACATAATTTGAAGTTATTAAAAACCAACAGTTTGTAAACAATTATATTTCTACCACTATTTTTATTGTTAGGTATACATTTTTTCAGTTCTTACATGTTTGATTAGGGTTCTAAAATTTCATGAAACTTTCATGAAATATTTCATTTTAATGAAAAATTAAATAAAATGTTTTTTTTTTTAAATTGTAGTAAGAAATACAGTTAATTTTTACTTAGTAAGGTAGATATTTATTGCCTTTGTGTATAAGTATAATATACCTATATGGCTATACAAACACACAGAACTACACAAGTCACATGCAAATACTGAAATACCCAATGGCCAATGGTGTTATTGAATATGCGGTAGCGGTATTTCTATTTCCGTTATTGGCGAAGAAAATGTAGATATTATCATGATTTTATTTATACAATATTCTATGTTTATACTTCATTAGCTGATATTGTCATATGGATGATAAATTTGAAATCAGTGTGACAATATAGTTATGACTTTATTATGGACATACCAAAAAACACAACATTTTGAAAAAAAAATATTTTTCAATATTTCATTGAAATATTTCAAGGAGGGTGAAAGTTTCAATTTTGAAATATTTCAAAGTGAAAATTTCATGTGAAATATTTCATACTCATAACCCTATGTTTGATTAACAACCTTTAGTTTTTAATTTTATATTCCTAAGTAGAACATTTTTCTGAAAACATCATAATATATATAAATTTAATTTTTAAAAATAAATAAATTAGATAGTTATAATTAATTAAAATTTTGGATGAGTGAATAAGTGGACCGTACATTTTGAGTACGTACACTTGTACCACTATATTTATCAAACTTTAAAATACTTATAGTAAATTAACCACTCTTTCAAAATTAGATTTTAAATTTTTATACAACATTTTCAGAAAAACATTATTTTTCAGAATACAAAATTTAAAAATATGTTTCTTGTAATAATTAAGAACATTAAGACAATTAAAAAAAATATATATCTTAAGTTGTAACTTATTATGATAAAAATAAATAAATAAATAATTAAAATATGTGTATAGATATATTTTTGAGCTGGATACAACTTTTTTCTTTGCAATATTAATGGATTTTGGATATAATGTCAAAATATCATAATTCCGAGTTACAATATACCTACATAGATTTATCCTAACAACCAATTAATTCTATAATTATATTATCATAGCAATATAATTTATACGTTTTAGATTCTGAACGGAGTGATGAATGTATTGATTTTACTATAATGTGTGTTTTTTTTTGTGTCTGTGTACAGCATAACTAGTCGAAATAATGCTTCAATTTCAAACTTTGGGAGTGGTTACCGATAGCAAAGTGAATATCCTTGGTGCATTATAGAGGTCAAAAGTAAACATTTTCCAACAGTTTTCAAAAAAATCAAGAAAAACAAAAAAAAAAATGATAGAAAAACGGGAATTTTTACGCGAAACCGGTTTTGACCAAATCGATTTTTTTATATGGTTGTAATTCAAAAACTAATCGCAGTAAATACTTGAAATTTTCACCAAATGTTTATGTTAGCGTTCTCTATACACCGTTTTCAAAGTATTTTGACTTTTTTTGAGCTATTTATAGACAATTGAAATTTTCAATATTCTAAGTGTTTAATACAAGGTTTCTTATAAGTTGTTATTAAAGTGATAAAAAAAAAAATCCGAAATCGTTAGTCACAATTTTTTTTTATAAGCGCTTAAATTTCGAATTTATACGAAATATGTCAAAATTGCGAAAATTTGCAAGTAATTTTGTGGTTGAAAATCATAGAAATGTTTTCTTTTATAACTAAGTATTGAAAATTTAGTACAAGGTTCTCCATAAATTTTTCTTCAAATATCTGTAAAAAAAACTCTACCGGACTAAGACAAACAATTTTTAGGAGTGTTTGAAATTTAAATTTTTACAAAACCGCGTTAAATAATGGTTTAGCCTCAAACGAATTTTGATATTTGTTGTTATTCAAATAGTGTATGTCGTAAATACTTGAAAATTTTACCAGTTATTTAGATTGCCATTTTATTTTCGTGATTTGATTTTCAAAATATTTTGACTTTTTTTGAGCTATTTATAGGGATTTGAAATAATCAATTTTTTTTATTATTTTTTTATAAATGTTGATAAAAAATTTAGCTGGGACAAATTACTTGAAAATTTAATTGAAAGGTCCACATAACTTGTTCTAACTCTTATTCAAAAATTATAAAAATACATAGGCACAATTTTTTTTAATTAGCATTTGAAGTTCAAATATTGACAAAAATTCGTCAAAATCATGAATATTTTTAATTATTTGGTAGTTAAAAATTTATAAATATTTTACTATCAAAAGCTAAGAATTGAAAATTTTATACTATGCTGTCCATAAGTTAAGCTTGGAATAATTATAAAAAAGTTTGATAATTATTCAATTTAAAAAATTTTACGAGTGTTTAAAGTTTTAATTTCAATTTGAAATCAAAAATACACGTATAAAATAACGTTTTACTACTAAATAATTTTCGATTTTTGTTATTTTTAAAAAATTACTAAACGTAAGATCTTAAAACTTTTACTTAAATGTTTGAATTTGTTTCAAAACAGAATATATGACAATATTTAAATATAATATATCCTAGACTGACCAATCATCTCCGTTCAGAATCGTTTTTCGTATACAAATATACAATGATACCTATCATTTCATTCAAATTTAACCTACCCTAATCCGAAGTCCACCCCATCCCTTAATATACAGCAGAACGATACTCAATTACCTGCTTTTTTTTTTTAAATTATATTTTAAAAAACTTAATTATTATCAACGTTCAACTTTGTTATCTTTGTTGAGGAGAAAATATCTATTTTCCTCCGGTAATTTTTATTTGGTTGTTCATTGATCATTTTTTTTCAAAAATGGTAGTCTTGCGATGACTTAAGATCGTATTAAAACAATACTTTTTTAGATGTTAGTACTGTCTTAGACGATAATGAGTTGTATACGCTCATCGTTAACCATCGAAGAATTACCTAACGTATATCACACGGTGCCTTCATTTTATCCAAACCCAACACCGCGACACACGTTTTCTCCGCGGTAACTGTGTGCACAAATAATATAAACGACGAACATGCGTTCGCAAACAAGGGCGCACATATTTTCTTCGGGAAATCATCTCTACGCTGCGTGTTCACAGTAGACTGAACACGAATGTCACGCTTGTTTACAGACGCACACACAGAATACTCGTCTGAACACTAATAATATGTATTATATATGTTATAAACAAACATGTACCTACCTATACGAATACTCGCGATTCGTGAGCACTTAATTTTGGTAAATTCGCGTTTAACTAATCCATATGGCTATCCGTTATCTCCCTTTATATGTAGTTATTTATTTGTTACTCATGTTTTATAACTAAAAGCGATCGGTACTAAAATAATATGTTTCTACAACAATCTTCGTAAGCGAAGATTTAGTTGAATTTTAGGAGTGATGGAGGAAAATTGTTTTCTAATAGGCAAATAAATGTACCCTCCATCTCGTTCTGCAGTGTACCAGCGTTTTAAATATTTATGAATCGTTTATCGAAATAATATTATTAGATAACATAAATTACATAATTATAATATTACTTCAAAATAGCAGCGAAAATTAAAAAATGTGTTCATATCTTTTATGACGTGTATCGAATACTAGGGTAATATTCAGATACCCCTACCAATATTTATAATAAAATATTTTTATTTCTGTGGAGACGACGGAGAGGGTTACAAAAATAAATAAAGAACAAAATAGAATCTAATTTTAAAATTAATAAAGTCGTTATTAAAATACACAAAACAATAAAACACTCGTTAAATTTTTAAGGAGATTTAACCCCTTGTACATTCTCCGCTATAATTGATCTCCTTATGTATGTATCCGAGAACGCGTTTTTACGTGTAAAATTCAGTATTTTAAACTATGGTTTGAACGCATCTGTATTTATTTTACTTTCAAAGTGTACTGTTTTACATGCATTCATGACGTATATTACATGAGCTGTATAACTTACCTACGTTTGTGTGTATGTGTGTTTGAGTATGCCAATCAAGCGGCACGCGAGAATTATTTAGCCAGGAACTCCCTCGCAATGTGATAGCGACCATTGCCGATTAAACAATATTGTACATAATATAATATTTTTTAGCTGAATAAAAGTGACGTACACGTCATGCTTTTTTATAATACAAACTAAATATTTACTATAAATTAATGTCGATTTTCGGAAGAGGCATTTGCCAAGCATTAGGATGATTGAGCGATGTTCATATTATTTTTCTTTTTTTTTTATAGGTTACCACGAAAATACTATTAATAAACATTTGAAAATCTCGATCAAAACGTATTTGAAACCATAGTTCGACATTTTTTAGTACAGACATGAAAGTGCCACATCTACCAGTTCTACAGGGTTTCCGTAGGTTTTCACAATAATAGTTCAAAATTCTTTGTCCTTCAATTTAACGGTAATCGTTTCTGTTTTGTACTTTAAGATAATTCCTAGTCGAAATACTATATACATATAATTTCATATTTTATTTGTAATAAAAATGTCAATACCACAAACCTTTTATTATCAATAATGCATTATATATCGTAATTTTATAAATAATAAATCAATACAAACAAACCGTAATGCTAATAAGTATATTTTTATGGTCACATAAATATTGTTCACAAAACGGTATAATGTATAAATGTATAATGTATATACTACGTAATAATACACATAAAATATATTGCGTTTAAACTAAACAAATTGTAAAAATGTATACTTATAAATAATTTTGTTACTGTATAATGTAAATAAATAATAAACAGACCAATTTGGAAGATCGTTTTTTTTTCATTTACAATTATTTATCGTTGCTTTAAAATGTATACTACTAATCTTGTAGCATAACTACTTACGTGCAGCGATCAACGTCAAAGCCTTAGAGATATCGGCTGTATATCAGAACGTTTTTTTTCAGCATTAAGCAAAATTATAATTTTAGCAGTCTAATAATTTTAATCCAACCATAGGTACTTAATATACGAATTAGCGGAGAGCCTAAAATAACGTGCAATAGTACTTAACGAATAGTATTTATATTATATCTTCTTAAACGAGCGAAGCAATTATTATGCAAACGCTACCAGAGAGATAATCAAAAGACGTGATATTTAAAAAAAAAATGGTCTGAGCCCTTAATAATAAATTAAATAGAAAATAATTCTATGATAAAATTGTATAAAAGTTCTTAATTTTTCACTTGCCATTGTACTAAGTTTCCTGGTTCCACGATCTTATTGAGGGTTAAAGGGCTAAATATATTTTCACAACCAGATGACGAGTACTAAACTTAACGATTTAACCAGCGTCAAAATAATTTAAACTCTATCATTAAATTAATAAATTTGAAGTTTTAAAACTAAAATTTAAAAATAAATAATATGCGATGGATTCTTTGAGTTGATAGAATACACCAATATGATATAAAATAGTACAAATACAAAGCGGTAATTAATAATATTATAGTAGTATTACATCTCCAAACTTTTTTCATTATCAGCATCATTTTTTCCATAATATATTTGTTTTATTCATTTGCATTTTTTTTTAAGATACTCAATTCAGAAATAAATAATATGGAATTAATATAGGACAATTTTATTTTATTTAAATATAGTATTAGATACATTATATAGATATATAAGAGTATTTATAGATAATATGAAAATATAAATCAACAAAGACAATTTATGGTCTTTAAATTTAAATAGTTTAAAAGAAAATGAACTAATTTATATAGGTGTCATTCAAATACATTTTTAAGAAACTATTTCAATAATTTATGCTCTATTTTCTTTCATTTTCTGTATAAAATAATCAAAATTTACCAGTGTATAATATATAATATTATATTTTTAAAATTTATTTCAGTCGAAAAAACAATTTCAAATAGTTAACAAACATTTTTTTTTAAACAATATAAAACAATTAATTTTAATGCAGTTTAACTTTAAAAAAGTTGGTAAGTGGGTATCGCTCTGCTGTATATTAGGGGGTGGGGTGGACCTCAGACTATGGAAGGTTAAATTTGAATGCAATGATAGGTATCATTGTATACGAAAAACGATTCTGAACGAAGATGATTTGTCAGTTTAGGATATATTATATTTAAATATTGTCAAATATTCTATTTTGAAACAAATAGTATAGTTTTTATATGTTACTATGGTTACTATGGCCAACATTCGCATTATGAGCGTATGAAATTTAATTTAAATTTTGACATATTTAATATAAATTCGAACTTTAAACACTTATAAAAAAAATTGTGACTAACGATTTCGGATTTTTTTTTATCACTTTAAGAACAACTTATAAGAAACCTTGTATTAAATTTTCAAGATTTTCTGGCCACCCAAAATATTTTTATCGGCATTTGAAGAAAAAAAAACTTAGAAAAGTCGAAAATTTCAATTGTCTATTAGTAGCTTAAAAATGGTCAAAATATTTTGAAAATTTAACTGTAAAGAGATAACCATAATATAAACATTTGGTGAAAATTTCAAGTATTTACAATAATTCGTTTTTGAGTTACAGCAAAATCAAAAAATCGATTTTGTCGAAAAGTGGTTTTTCCGTAAAATTTCCATTTTTCTGTCATTTTTTTTTTGTTTTTCTCGATTTTTTTGAAAACTATTAGAAAATTTTAATTTTTACCCCCCTAAAGTACCAACTAGATTCAATTCCCTATTCAAAGAGGGGCTGAAGTCAAAAATCGGAGCATTATTACTGCTCCAAATGTTGGAGTCAGACACAAAAAAAAAAAAAAAAAAACACACATCATAGTAAATGCAATACATTCATCACTTCGTTAAGAATCTAAAAATACAATATACAGACACCTATACTTAAATAATTTTGACAACAATAAAATAGTTAAAATATAATTTTGATACGATAAAACAACATATATATTTTATAAATTTTTTGAATCATTACTATAATTGTTGATTTAAGCAAAAAACTCGCTCCATATTAGCAAATTAAAAAAGCGTTATGACATTAAATTATATTATAGTATTGGTAATATACACGAAAAAATACCGTTTATTTTCACTTAAGCTACATTGACATTAGGTATTTAACTACCGAGAGATTTATTATATGGCTGTAGGTTAAGCGTATTTTTTATATATTAATATATTATATTAACAGTCCTTATCGTTCATTATTTTTTTTTACTTTATTACATTATTACATAATGTAGTTAAAAAAAAGTTTACATTGCTAATAGATTCAGACGATAAGCATATTTTAAAAACGCATGACAACCATTAATTACAATTTTATGAAAATTACATTTAAAACTTTACATAATTGGAATATACGTTTTACACCGGCATTAAACGAAAATGCAAAACTAATCTTAAATGCATACAATATAATATTATTATAGAATCTTATTTTCAATTTTATTGCTGATAGTAAAATTTTTTGGTTGGAATTTCTGACCTTATTTTTATTTTATCGTTTTATATTGAATGTTAAATAATTATACTCTATTAGATTTTATACACAACATTAATATAATGTTACTGCAGAAATATTATAATATGAGAACAAAGTTAAATATTGAGGATTATTATGACAAAATTTTTAAGTAGAAACAAGTAGAAAGAATTCGGATGCTGCCTGCACGGATACTTTGCCAAAGGCGTTTAAATATTTGATTTTAATAATAATTTTAAACGTTGGCATCTGGCATTATTTTTCAACAAACTATGGCGCCGTTTTTGATTTTGTATTTTGAGGACTTTTCCCTGTTATATTTGGGGATTCTAAACGTCGTTCATAGTGGTATTATGTTGACTGAGAGACATTATACAACGGTGACGAAAACACTTCAAGGCATTTGAATTCACTTTACACTGTTATCATTCGTCACAAATTTCAATAACACTTATTATTTTTGAATAACATGCATTTTTCGATTTAAATAATAATAATTACCTACAGTATTTCGGATGTATGCACATAAATGAAACGAATTACAATGACAAATTGTTAACCGACACGGAACGATAGCGTGTTAAATATGCGTTATATTAAATCTAAATACGAAATATCCAAAAATAATAATTAACTTATATTATAATGTAAAAAAAAAATATATAAAACAACACTTATTGTGTTGAATTGCGTATAATAATACGTTAGCAAATTGATGATATTCTTGCACCGTGTCAAAACTATAATGCCTAAGTTATTCAATTAATCATAAAACACTCTTATTAAAATCATCATTTCTCATATTATGTTGAATCTCATTATTGTCGAAATTTTATTAAACTTATGATTGTTACATTATGAATCTATTAAATAACGACATAACGATATCTATTTAAATTGAACTTTAATTTGTTTTGTCGTATATTAATTATATGGCCTAGGTATATTATAGTCGATACTGCGCTTAAACTAAAATGGATTGTACCTATATTATTATGAAACGTTTTTTTTTTCATACCTTTTTAATGATTATTTTCTAAAAATTGATTATTATTTTTTTATGATTATAGTTTTTGCTATATGATCAAGTCGAAAAATTTGGCTGAATATATTATATACATAGTATACGTCCATTTTCTTACACCGCGACTTTTTATTTTCAGTAAATACAATCAACTGAATTATTCTATCAAATTCTATCTCTACCAGGCGCACTTAAGGAGAATCAACGTCTTTTTTAAAAAATAAAATAAAACACCAAATATATCTATAACCACCAAACTTTTGATGCTGGGCTATATTTTACTCTTCCTATCTGCGCCATCGAAAATATACGCGAACCTGTTTTTATAACTCGTGATTTTTTTATCAACAAAACAAAAGTAAAAAGTATAAATGTTTTATTGGACCGGTCGGTTGGTCTAAATTTCACTGGCTGTGAATGTTTAATATGATTCGAAAATATTTGCAGGGAGAACACTTCAATTTGTGGGACAACCAAACAAATGCAATTTGTTATAAATTATAACATAATATAATATATACACATCACTTTGCGAAGCAACGTAGCGTTTTACGTAAATTTACCAATAATGCTATATCAATCCTGAATGTGTGTCTGCTGGTTATAGGTGGAACTACATTTTACGGAGCTTTGTGTCGAAATCACGTTCGTCTAGACCCTTTGTGCCCAGGGAATCGCGTAGCGTATATCACCCACTCGCTATTTCGATAGCTCTGCAAACAGCAATCAAATCCTTCTGTGTATACTCAAAACTATAGTAAAATTAATTTACATTCCAATGCACACCAATGGGCGGTTGCCGTTATAAGGAGAATTAATTTGATCAAAAATGTCGTTTGACTAATCTACAGCGAACCTTAAAAAAAAATTAAACAAATAAACGACTTCACAAGATTGGTAAAAGAAATTGAATAATATAACTAACTAGTTGGTTGGGAAATAATTTTACGTACATAAAGAACATTATCGTAAACACAGCAGTGCGTTAACATGAAACAAGTATATGTGTGTGTTATACGACTAAGAACTCTGTGAGCAAGTTTAAATAATGATCATTGAATTAGTTGAGGCTACATGTAAAAATAAGTACTTACTCTGTGAAATTGCTGAAAACACGAGATACAGGTAAATGTATGTTTGGAAACGATTAAATATCGTTGTTAACACATTGTTTTTGCATATTTTGTTGTGTATAATTGCGTGTTAAAGTAAAATATCGTTAAACATAAATAATTTTTTTCAAAAAATATCATTAACTAAATATTTTTAATTTATGCGTGACGTGTAATTACATTATCTTGTCAGAGTATTTTTAATATAAATAATAAATATAATTTCGTGTATCTAGAATTGTATCTTTTGATATTGTATTTAAGTCTAATGAATAATCAAAATATTTGAAAATTATATGACCTATATTTTATTTATTTGTAAAATATTCATTTAAAAATTTAACTTTAGTCTGTATTCAGGCAAGAGTATATGAATTATGTTGATAAAATTATTAAGAATCGAAAGTAGATACTTTTATTTTTACGCTATTTTATTAGATCTTTGTGAAACATATTTCAGTTTAACCATTTTCTCGTTATACAGTTGTAAATAATATATTAATATAAAATACATTATGATGTGTATCATATGCATGCACTTTGTAGGTGTATGCATAATTAATAAGTAATAACTATAGATCTAGGGACAAACTTTGCTACCCTTCATGAAATAATATTAATACCTATAATATAAAATTAATTTAAAATATGTTATTAATAATTAATATGCTGGTACACGAAAAATAATTCAAGTGAATAATTTAATAAACTAATGAATACAGATTAAATTAGTACAGAATCAAACGCATTATTCAAGCATAGTGCATACTCATAGATATAAAATAAAACACATTTTTTAAGGCGTTGAGCAAAAATTAAGCAAAAAAATAATTAAATACTCGCCGTATAAAATTATATTAGGTACTAGGTTAGGTATGCATATCAACTTTAAAAATGCATAATTAATAAAAATAATCTGAATGTGATTAAGATATTGATCGACTATAATCGAATAATACATTTTTAAATATAATATATTGTAATATTAATATGATTGCGATCTATATTTTTATAAATTTACCTATACAATTTTATTTTGCAAAGTTAATACCTATGTTAATTTTACAACACAATTATTTAAGTTTAATATTAAAAATGTATACAACATTGTTACTTACAACTTATATTATAATATAAATTACATAATTATATATAAACTGTGTAAGGATCGTAGTGTACATATATATAACATTCACGTTGATGTAAATTGTATATATAATATAATATTTTATTTAAGGGGATTGGAAGCGTTGATTTTCTGTCTTTGTCTTACACACGTGGAATATAGGAAAAATAGCTACACGCGCCTGACGAAAATTAAGGTACTTCTAGTTGTTCGATTTACAATATGTAAAGATGATTGAATTGGTATACAAGTTTACTTTGCATCGGTCGAAGTACTTTTTCGATTGTTTTATTGTTTAAAATAAATATTTTGATGAGAATAAATATTTTAAATTTAATAAATTTGTCAATTTTTATTATTAAATATATATTGAAAATATTAAAAATATACTTCGACCGATGCAAAGTAAACTTGTATACCAATTCAATCATCTTTACATATTTTAAATCGAACAACTAGAAGTACCTTAATTTTCGTCAGGTGCGTATAGTTATTTTTCCTATATTCCACGTGTGTAAGATAAAGACAGAAAATCAACGCTTCCAATCCCCTTAAATATTATTATTATGTAACATTGTTCATTTTTTTAAATACATTCTATAATTCTATTTTACACAATTATATTACGGCATGTAAATACCAAGGGTTAACATTATATCGTAGACTAACGTATAAATTAACCTCACATTAAATCTAAAAAACTCAGTTTAAATACACAGGTATGTTTACTTACAATCTTTATCAATTATAAAAAATATTATATATTATACACAGATTAACACCAAACTTTTTGAATATAAATTCTTAGGTAAATACTCATTTGAAAGTATGGCCATCAACTATACGGAGAAACGAAAAAAAACAACAATAACGTCAACGTCAACAAAATTCAAACCATTCGCATAATATTGTACTACGAAAATTAATTAATTAATTAATTAATGTATAATATATGCATTATGTAATCATACAGTTCATTTGGATCTCAAATTGAAAAGCTAAACTTTACAAACGTTTCTACAATCGTCTAATCTACCGACCCTAATCCACTCGTCAATAATCTCGCAGTCTCCACATTTCTCGGCTCCAATATGTCTTAAATTTAAATCATGACGTGATTGGCTAGATTTGTAAGATTAATTAGTAAATACCAATTACAAATTAAAAACACTCGAATTAATAAATATGAATAAAAAAAAAGCGGGTAAGTGAGTATCGCTCTGCTGTACATTAGGGGGTCGGGTGGACTTCGGATTAGGGTAGGTTAAATTTGAATGCAATGATAGGTATATCATTGTATACGAAAAAACGATTCTGAACGGAGATGATTTGTCAGTCTACGATATACCTATTATACTTAAATATTGTCATATATTCTATTTTGAAACAATTTCAAACATTTAACTAAAAGTTTCAAGATCTTACGTTTAGTAATTTTTTAAAAATCGAAAATTATTTAGTGGTAAAACGTTATTTTACACGTGTATTTTTGATTTCAAATTGAAATTAAAACTTTAAACACTCGTAAAATTTTTTAAATTGAATAATCCTCAAACTCTTTTATAATTATTCTAAGCTTAACTTATGGACAGCATGGTATTAAATTTTCAATTCTTAGCTTTTGATAGTAAAATATTTATAAATTTTTAACTACCAAATAGTGAAAAATATTCATGATTTTGACGAATTTTTGATAATATTAATTTGAACTTCAAATGCTAATAAAAAAAAATTGTGCCTATGTATTTTTATAATTTTTAAATTATAGTTAGAAAAAGTTATGTGGACACTTCTATTAAATTTTCAAGTAATTTGTCCCAGCTAAATTTTTTTATCAACATTTATAAAAAAAAAATAAAAAATAATTGATTATTTCAAATCACTATAAATAGCTCAAAAAAAGTCAAAATATTTTGAAAATCAAATCACGTAAATAAACTGGCAATTTAAATAACTGGTAAAATTTTCAAGTGTTTACGACATATACTATTTGAATAACAACAAATATCAAAAATCGTTTGAGGCTAAACCGTTATTTAACACGGTTTTGTAAAAATTTAAATTTCAAACACTCCTAAAAATTGTTCGTCTTAGTCCGATAGTGTTTTTTTTACAGATATTTGAAGAAAAATTTATGGAGAACCTTGTACCAAATTTTCAAAACTTAGTTATAAAAGAAAACATTTTTATGATTTTTCAACCACAAAATTACTTGCAAATTTTTGCAATTTTTACATATTTCGTATAAATTCGAACTTTAAGCACTTATAAAAAAAAAATTGTGACTAACGATTTCGGATTTTTTTTATCACTTTAAGATCAACTTATAAGAAACCTTGTATTAGATTTTCAAGATTTTCTGGTCGGCCAAAACATTTTTATCGTTATTTAAAAACATAATACTTAGAAAAATTGAAAATTTTAATTGTCTATAAATATCTCAAGAAAAATCAAAATTTAACTGTGTATGGAAAACGCTAATATAAACATTTGGTGAACATTTCAAGTATTTACATTGATTAATTTTTGAGTTATAGCAAAATAAAAAATTCAATTTTGTCGAAAACGGTTTTGCATAAAAATTCCCGTTTTTCTGTCATTTTTTTTTTGTTTTTCTCGATTTGTTTGAAAACTGTTGGAAAATGTTTACTTTTGACCTCTATAATGCACCAAGGATACTCACTCTGCCATCGAAAACCACCCCCAAAGTTTGAAATTAAAGCATTATTTCGACTAGTTATGCTGCACACAGACACACAGACAAAAAAAAGACACACATCATTGTAAAATCAATACATTCATCACTCTGTTCTGAATCTAAAACAATCTATGAACTGTAATAAATTAATTGTCCTCTAATTTATACATTTATTATCATATTGTTTTATGTTTTATGTATAATCTATCCGTATTCTAAATGAAACTTATTTTAAATATTTATTTCTTGCGAAAAAAAGACTGCATGGTATTTGATGAATTAAATTAATGTCTGAACAATAAACCTATTTGATTATTAAAATAAACTTTGACGAAAAAAATTATGGTTACATTATAACTTCAAACCGTGTCTTGATATACTATATCGTTACAATGATCGTTTTGGCGTCGAGTTGGTAGGGGAGAGGGGTCTATTCGAGGGTGCTAACTTTGGCGATGCGGGATTCGAATGTGTTGTAGTGGCCAAATAGCCTATGCTACAATAACATAGCGCATCCGTTTATTTGAAAATCAACGCCTTAGTATTGAACAGAAAACATCAATTACGATTTTAGTTTGCGCATCGGTAACGATTTATAAGTATACAGACTGTTTAAATGAAGTAACATAAAGTAAGAAAAAAAATAACTGGTGCACAATTATACATTATTTACAAGCGATCCACAACCACAGACCAACCACTTTTTTTGTTGTGAGATATTTACGTGTTAAGCGTATTAATTCGGCTTGAACTACAGTATTATGACATATGTATCGACTTATCACACATAATAATTATGCTATAAATAAAGTACACAATAAAATATAAGTATTTCATCAACATACAAATGATGAATGAAAAATAAATAGTCAGGTGTTTGATTTCATAAGTTTACGTAAAATGAAAAAAAATTTACTAATAGTCAACTACACAATCAGATCTATTCGATGTGTTTGTGAAATACTCTAAAATACTAAAAAAATTTTATCATTTTATGATCATTTGAATTAATATATTAACGTAATAGTAGGTATTTTCTATAAATTAAAAGAATTATACAAACATAATGCAAGAAGTATAATAATACTTTTTAAATTAAGAATTTAGAAAAAGAAATCCAGAAGATAATTTAAGATAATTAATATTAATTAAAGTACTTACGATGTTCTCGTAATGAATCTAGATAAAGATAATTGAAAATACCTCCTCCAGTACCAGTGATAATATTATATTCGATCCTTATTGTAGTTTGCCTGTCATAATAACAATAATATTGTCGTTGTAAAAAATGTCTGTGAAAACGTTTGGTTGAATTTTTTTCTCGGTAAATATTATACTTAAGGGTTTTCTTCATACTACAGTTTGTATTAGAATACTTGACCGATCTCTAATAAAATAATCAATAGGTATGATTAGAATTTATGGTTTGCTACTTTGACATAATATGTGCATCTGTAATTTGTATAAAATGCGTTAAATGTGATTGACGTAGGCACACAGGCAAAATATATAAACAGGAATAAGCGTATTAAAATTATTTAAAGTATTTTTTTGTGATCTAAATTCTTAATTAATAATATCAAAAAAGGTTTTTTAAAGACTTTTTTTGAAATTAACACTTATGTACATTCGTAGTAAAGTTGTTTTTACTTATACAATCTAAAACAAAATAATTGTTTAAAATAAATTTGAGTACCTTACAGTGAGTTTTGAGTTGAAAATAGATGATTAGAGATACCTTACATTAACGTAATGCTTTTAAATAAAAAAAAATCAATATAAATAAACTTATACCCATGAGTGGAGTAAAATTTCCATTTAAATAACTCCTATTTTTAATCATACATATAAAATTAAATTATATGGTTTATGTAATTTAAACTCACTAACGTAGCTGTATGGGCTGCAAATCTTATGTTTTCCTGAAATCTTGTTGATTTTTCATGCGTTTATCGACAAAATCATATCATTTTGTATAACGCTGTTATCTTCAAACTGATAAATGGTTGGTAATAAACTAAAGGACGATGATGTATTGGGATTTAAGAATCGTCATATGTTTTTAATATTGGAGTTATTGCACAACCTTACGTATCGAACGTTAATTTTGTCTAGGACCTGCAATAGTTTTTGAATGACGTGGTGTTTCCAATTTAGTTTTAAGTCTAGATGTATAACTAGCTAAAATATATAGAAATATAAAAACGTACTGTAGGTTTCAAGTGTATATCGTTATTGAGTAGGTCAATAAAATGGATAGGTTATATTTAAATTCAACGATAAATTATTTTATTTATTCTGAGTGAAGGAGACATGTGAATTACCCCTATTTCTGAGGTTAGGCTTGTTGGTAATTTCTTAATTCAGTATTGATTGGACTATATTTTGCCAAACTGTATTCACATACGAATCAGTACCGAGAATGATGTTCATACTAAAAGTAGCTTACAATCTTATTAATTGTGACTTAATACAAATTTATTTTTATTAATACTAGTAAGATAAATCTATAAATATACATTAAAAATAATCCACAACAAAGGTTCTCAACCTTTTTAGTCGTGTAGACCATCAGTTTTTAAAAAAAAACCTTTGGGGCACAGTAGGCCCACTAATGACTAAAAACACACCTATATTATACCTATGTATAGTATTATTTTAAATATGTACGTAGTAATGTACTAATGTTTAAATTATAATGGTCCACAACCCAGTTCCATGCTACCCGTGGCCCATGAGTTGGAAACCGATAATCTACAGTATAATTATGTATACTGTATAGTAGGTATATAATTATTGTATTCAAACTGATTTTTTATGCCTGTGATTAAAATACAATAAATGAACGGGGATCTCTTAAGTATTTTGATTTATTTGACAACTATATTAGTATGAGACACTTATTATTGTAGTTATTATTAACTATATAATATTATAGATACCTCCTGATCAGTAAATTTATCTCACTGACCATCCAAAAGTCTAAACTACAACATACATTAAATATAATGTAAATGTATTGAATATTTATTTAAATCATAATTCAGTATAATTTTTCGATGAAAAACACAAAAGAACCCATCAAAGTAAATTAATTTTAATAATATAAAAGCAAACGGATATACTATTATAATACAATACGTAAATTATTTCAGAATTAGTGGAAATAAAATTGATTTATTTTGACGCAGTGTTCGTTTTCGCACATTCTATAGGTATCGTTTATTGTAATGCTAGAATAATACATTATCTATACCAATAACCAGCTATATGTAATAATATTATCACACCTATCGTTACATTTGTTTATCACGACTTTTGACTATGGCATAGAATTTCTAATACAATAACATTATTAATAATAATAATTATAATCATTAAAATACAAAGATTGTAGGCGTGTTTAGAAGGTGTATTAGAAGGTACACTTCTAACACCACACCACAGTACCACACAATGGTAAATTGAACGAATTAACTTGATTTGCAGCAGTTGATTTTTTGCAAATACTCATGGACCCCCGACATTGAGACTAATAGCTCCTGTATTATCTCTGATATTAGTCTTAGTAGCTATTATATGGGCTATAATTTTTTTTTGTTATTTAATATAAGTTAAATATGCACACATAATATAAGCACAATAAGTATTATATGGGAGACGGATAAAAAGAATAAAAATTAAAATATATATCCGTGAGATTATACGATTAAGTCATCCATTGTTAAATTTGGCTTGGTATTATTTAGCAGTATGTATTATGAATTTGATGTGTATATCAAGTATATTATTCATATACTAAATAAATGTGATCAATACAATCTACACCAATCGACTCACTTCAGGGAACAACTCATCATTACACATGCGTCGCGCCAATGCTGGTACCATATATAATTATTTATTTATTTATACCATGTGAATATCATGTGATATAGATCATAGTTATTATAACGACAAATGGGATACACTCAAATGCTACTCAACATCAAAACTATTTGAACCTATTTGCTTGCTTTTTTTTTTTTGTATATAATATTATTTAAAATACTTTTTTTCAAACATTTTTAACACAGTTATAATATAATATTTATACCCCAGACAACCATGCCGGAACATATAATGTTTTCATAAAATTCTATCTAGTTTAAAAGTTAAATATTTAAAATTTAATATTATTTTAATTTTTTAACATATTTCTAAGACTAATATTGTTTTTTGAAACATTAATTTAATTTTATAATTGTATTTTATTTTTAATATTACAGTGAAAATTGTACAGGCATATTAAAGTAATATTTTACAAGTAACTTCTGCTAACATTTGGTTCAACATATGTCAACAATATTATATGCATAAATTCAAATAATGTTTTTCGTCATACATTTCCAAAAAGTTTTGGTTACTTTTATTTTCAAATATTGTTGTTACGATTTAAATCTTAAGCTTATTTGTAATGAGCCACTATGTTAGCTTAGCTAACTTAGCTACCTATAATATGACGTGTATCAATAGATATTGCAAGAATACGGTTAGCATTAGTAACATTATTTTCATTGGCCATCGACAAAGTTTGGTGATTTTCAGTGGATTTGTGCAGGAGCATTATCACTATAGTCTATAATAGAATAATCGGCGCGTAGCCCGTGTCACCACGCCAAAAATATGTCCGGCCGGCAATGAAATCGTTATTAGGTATACGCGTAATACGTTTCGTGTATTGACAATAACTATAAATATTTTACGATCTACAAGTATACACTGTCATACTCATACACACTGGTTCGTTCACCAACGAAAATTACCACCATCAGGAGAAATAAATGTAAATAAAATTATAATTATAAATAAGTTCATTAATTTAAAGAAAAAAAAAATTTATATTTTTCAATCACTTTGTATACCTAATGAAGGAACACGCTGTATACATCCGAAAATATGTTACGTTAAAAGGCTTTAAGTTATTAATGTTATTAAATAGACGTAACAACAATAATATTATATGGTATATTTATAATGGTATGGTAAATATTGTTATGGACGTTCGGAGATATTTTCATTTCGGGAAAAAAAATAAATACACACACTAAAAATATACAAAAATAAAAACCAATTATATCATTAGATTCTTGAGATTCATCATATTAATTATTATTATTATAATTATTTATAGTATACATTTTATACACAATAGTCAATACGCTACGGCCTGCGGTTAACGCGTTTATTTATTACTGATAACGAAAACATTTTATTTTGGTATTATTTTGTTGCCAACATATCATGTCTTTGCTTTCGTATCTGCGTTCACCGTTCACGACTTCGCGTTAAGATTATCTGCTTTGGTGCTCGAAGACTGAGCCGCCGCCGCCCGCCCGCCGATAATACCGCTGACTAACCGTCATCCTAGACGATCGCGTTCTGTGTCCTGTGATTGGCCGACAGTGTCGCCGAGCGGTAATGCGGTTTATGTTATTATAATGTTTTTCGGTTTTCCATGCGTTTTGCACTTTTGCGTTTGCCGTTTTGTTTTGACTTTTGTTTCATAGTGTTTATACTCGCGCCTAGCCTAGCCAATACGCGATTGTTTTTGCACTTTTCAAGTAAGTATACCCTAGACATTAATTATTATTATAAATAAATTAGTTGTAGTTGCCGGCTTGTAAGTTGGCTCGGTCAAACAGAAAGCGGTCTGCCATGGTGTACCTACGGGTAGCGGACAGAACGCTTTGTGTTGGACTGAAACGACATAACAACACTATATACAAGTTTGCTTAGGTTAAAGTACATCGTTATATAAGAAATATGGTGTGGGTGGTGGGTCACACGACACACACTTCAACACTAATTATTCATTTGACAATGAGATACATGCGTTTGAAAGTATTATGCGTGTAACGTACTAAGGTCGTAGAGCCGAAGTCGGAATGGCGGCGTATGTTTTACGTGTAAAAGTGTGTAGATTAACACAACTATTTCAATCGTTGAACATTTTTTTGGATTTTTGGACTACTATAGCTATAATGTAGTCCAAAAATCCAAAAATCCAAATTATAATACACCAATAAACTTAAAATTAAAAAAAAAAAAATTAAGTGTTGTCATGTCCTTTTTATAATAGAATATAATAATATGTAAGTACTTAGGTACCTACACTTAAAATATTGTAAGCTAAAATGTATATACTACCTATATATTTTTTGACAAGAGTCCAGATATTTAAATTATTTAATTTCAATTGTAAGTTAAACTGTGTAATTTATTCAATTTTCAGACATTTAATTAATTTTTCTTTCTGTTGTAAATTATATTAATAGATTAGAGGTACCTATATACTTCCAAAATTTTAAAAGTATTTGTGTAGTATGTTTACTATTGCTATAATATATATCTTAAATATTATGTGTTATTATTATTATTACTATAATATTATTTAAACAGTAACAATTATGTAGCTATTTAAACCTTAATCACCTATAAACTGCTATACATATTGTAAATTATAATACACTATCTGTGAAATAGATATTAATATATTATTATTATTAAGTACCTACTACTGCATGGATGATAGATCCTAAAAATTGACGATACCATGTCAAGCATAATTAATGTATCAAAATAAACTAAATTAAGGATAGACAGTGGATGAGTTTAAAGGTTTAGGTACCCACCAATCACAAAACAATATAAATTATATAATATTATTTATTTATTAAATCAAAAACAGATATAGGTAGGTCATAGGTGTAAGTAAATTAAATGGGTAGGTATCTAATATAGGTATACATTTATATATTTACATAGGTATGTATTTAAGTTAAATATTTGTATAATGTATACCTAATAGGTATACCCTTAGTTTAATCTTATTAAATAAGATTTAAGTATATACTACATGTTTACGCTATTAACTGGTACGTATAAATCATTAAACATTATTATTATTGTTAGGTATAGTAGATCTAGGTAGGTATCTATAGGTATCTATAATAGTTATTATAAAATAAATTATGGTAGGCATTAGACAATCATATCTTTAGTCTATTATAGATTTAACAAATTAGTTGAAATTCATAATTTTACTGTTGAAAATTACAGGGTTTTAAAAATGCAATCCAGGAGATCAGTTAGAAGAAAAATTAAAAAAGAGTTAGATTCTTTACAGTGTATGTGTACTGACAATAACAATGATTTCATCGATAGAGAAGATAGCCTATTTGTCAATTCGCTTTATATCCCTTCAACTAGCACAGGCATAAATTCTCAATCTATACAGGAAACTTCCATTTCTTCATTTCATGATATTCCAGATATTGTAGAAATCAATGTCAACGAAAACTGCAATTTATCTAATACAGATCAGTCTAATAATAATTCAGTACCTTCTAGTTATACTAAAGAAAGTACTAACAGTATAAGTAGTAGTAGTATTAAAGATGATTTATGTAAATGGATAATTGAGTGCAATGTTCCCCAAAGCACTGCAAATAAGCTATTGTATTTGATGAAACAAAGAGAAATAATTAATACCAATGAGCTGCCTTGGGATACTCGGACATTGTTAGCTACTCCACGGGCAATATCAAGTATTCGTATTGTTGAACCTGGTCAATATTACCATTTTGGACTAGCATCGGGAATAATTCGACATGCATCCTCCAATATGACAGAAATTAAAATTATAATTGGTATCGATGGATTACCCATAGCTAAAAGTAGCAATAGTCAGTTATGGCCCATTTTGGCATATATAAGTAATGATACAACTAAAACAGTTTTTCCTGTAGGTATTTACCATGGCTATGCTAAACCTAAGGACAGCAATGATTTTCTTGTTGATTTTATATCAGAAGCTAAAGAACTTGTTACCAATGGTATTATTTTGAATAATTGTAATATAAAAGTATCATTTGGTGCTTTTATATGTGATAGCCCTGCTAAGGCGTTTGTACTAAAATTAAAGGGTCATTCTGGATTTTCATCTTGCACTCGTTGTATTCAAGTTGGAGAACATTATCTAAATCGTGTTTGTTATCCATATTGCAATTTTTCTGCTAAAAGAACTCATGAATCATATGCAAGTAAGGCATTCGAAGAACACCATATTGGGGATACCCTATCAAGGCTCATTGAAATCCCAGGTTTAGATGTTGTTACCATGTTTCCTCTTGATTACATGCATCTTGTGGCCCTGGGGGTTGTCAAAAAACTTATTTTACTTTGGTTACATGCTGGGCCAGTACAAACACGTATTCAAGGCCGTAATATAAACCTATTAAGTAATTCATTACTGAACATTAAACAATTTATTCCTATTGATTTTCCACGGAAAACTAGATTGATACAGGACGTTGGGAGATATAAAGCCAGTGAATTGAGATTTTTTATTGTGTATGTTGGGCCTATTGTGCTCAAAAATGTTATTATTGATAATTCATATACTAATTTCATGGCATTACATGTGGCAATGACAATATTGTTAAGTCCTGATTATAGTTGTTATTTGAACTATGCCAACGAACTACTTCACTATTTTGTTAGAACGTTTGAAAATATTTATGGCCGGCAGCATATTTCACATAATGTTCATGGACTTCTACATCTTCCTGATGATTATATTAATTTTGGTCCACTTGATAATGCCTCTGCATTTCCATTTGAAAATTATATGAAGGAGTTAAAGAGTAAAGTCCGAAAACATGAAAAACCTTTGGAGCAATTGGTTAATAGATATGAAGAAATGTATAAGCTACCTGCTTCACTAGTAATGAAACAAAAATTCCCAGTTATGTCTAAACAACATAAAAGTGGACCATTGGTTGATAATATTAAAGGATTAGAATTCAAAAAACTAACTTTTGATAAATTTAAAATTAATACTTCAGTAATTAAAGAGAGTTATGTATTAACTAATAATAGAAAAGTTGTTAAATGTTTGAATTTTGTTAAAACCAATCAAGGCAGTATCAAATTAGTAGGAAAAGCTTTTGAGATAATGATTCCTTTATATAAAAAGCCTGTTGATTCTACAATTTTTGATATTTACATTGTAAAAAACCTTAGTAATAAATTGTCGTGTTGGGACTATTTAGATATAAAAAAGAAAATAATGTTAATTGAACATGAAAATAATTTAATTGCTATGCCAATTATTCATACTTAATTAAATAGAATTATGTATAAAATTGTAAATATTATTAATTATTTAAGAATTCTGTAAATTATAACCTATAATACATCATACACATGTATATAGTGATCATTGATTTCAATTTGTATTGTTAAGTATTTAAAATATTGTGTATAGTACCTATATTATTATTAATCATGTATAATTTCAAATATCACTATATAATTATATGTAATGTAATTGTACATAAATTAAATTACTAATTAAGATTAATAGGATGTAGTTAGTTTTATTATATAATTGTTAGTATTTAGAAAGAATGTTTTGGAGGTTCTTAATAAAATATTGAATTTAGATTTCTCAAAATCATAATGTGGGTTGTTGTCCATTTTTTGAATGATAACACGGTAGAAGCTGTTCCTGAAACATGGTACCGAAAAAAAGACAAAACATGTGCTTGGCCAATTGCATCAAAGAAGTCAAAAAACCACATTGAAAAAAAAGATTATCCAGATGAAAAAAATTATCAGTGGTTACCTGCAAGGATGCTTGGTCGAAAGTATGGTAAGTAATAATTTAAAAATATATGTTTTTAAAGTGGCTACCAAAACTTAAATTTGTTACTTTTTGTATTTTAGGATCTTTAGAAGAAGCAAGGTCCAAGACAAACTGGGCGCAATTCTTCTCAGATTTGTCTGCAAATGAAGATTCAAATGCTCAACGTCTGTTAAAATCAAAAAGTAAAATGGAAAGTCCCCCTTCGTTAAGACTAAGTAAATTTGTTTTTTAAGTTTAGTCTTTATAGCTAATCTCTAGGTGTTTTATTTAAATTTACTTTAGTTTTTTGTTAATAAATAATATTAGGTATGTTTTTGTATGTACCTACCTATTTTTAATTTTTTAATTTTCTAGAAAAGATTAAAAAAACTGTTGAAAACACTGGTGGTTTTGATGATGAATCAGATATTGAAGATGGTCATGATTCTGATAAAGACCCTGACTATCATAAACCAATCAGTGTAAATGGTATGTATATATTTTGCTAGGTAATTTGTGTTTTATATTATAATATTTATTTCAAACAAGTACACATATATTATTTGTTAACAGATCCATCAGAATCACACGCAATGACTAATCGTAATAAGAAGTATGTTATGAATTCTCCTATTGGGAAAATTTCGATTGAGGAATCTAATCTATCCATTATGTCTTCTATGCCTCCAAAACAACCATTTATTGAATCCATTGCTTTGCCATCACCTCAATGTTCAAACACTACACCATCATCAAATCCTAAAAAAAGAGTGTTATTTTCAACTGTTGGATCCAAAGGTAAAAACTAAATTAAAGCTATATTTCCTAAATGATTTTTTATTTGTTTTTTGCTTATTAGGGTCAAATCGTTCATCTAAGTATAATACAGAATTGTACAGTATGCCTAATATAGGTATGTATATTATTATGTTGTATAGAATGTATTAATGAATCAGACCTTATTTATATATTTGTATTACAATAATTCTTATTTTATTCGTAATAGTAACTAGGCAGTGGCATACATTAAATATATACATCTATATACCTAAGTTTTACAGATTTGTACAATTTTACAATAATTATTTTAAACAAGTACACATATATTTATTTGTTAACAGTTCCATCAGTATCACACGCAATGACTAATCGTAATAACAAGTATGTTATGAATTCTCCTATTGGGAAAATTTTGATTGAAGAAACTAGTCCATCTATTATGTCTTCTATGCTTCCAAAACAACCATTTATTGAATCCATTGCTTTGCCATCACCTCAACGTTCAAACACTACACCATTATCTCAACGTTCAAACGCCACACCATTATCTCAACGTTCAAACGCCACACCATTATCTCAACGTTCAAACACTACATCATTAACTCGTCCTATAAAAAGAGTTTTATTTCCAACTGTTGAGCCCCAAGGTAAAATATAAATGAAAGCTGTATTTCCTAAATGATTTTTGATTTGTTTTTTGCTTATAGGGTCAAATCGTTCATCTAAGTATAATACAGAATATGACTGTGGCATGACTGATACAGCTGGTGTGTATTATAATTATCTTATATATTGAATGTATCAATTACCTAGTTATCGTTATAATAATAAAACTTCATTCATATTTTCCACAATTCATATTTTATTTGTAAATTGTAGTGGTAGCTATAGGCAGGCAGTGGCACACAATAAAATATACGTCATGTATATATGTTTTATATTTACGCCACGTTTTTCAAATCACGAGTATGTAGATCGGTTGGTGGATAGGTATTGTGGTCTAACTGATCTTGTATTTTTCATACATTTAAAATTTTTTATGAATAATATAAATTTCTTGTCAAATAAAAATATGTTTTCAATATTGAAATTTTTTGTACTTAAACACCAGCTACGGCAATGGTAAATAAGTATATTATTATAAATTAATTCGTCTATTTTCTAGCATTCAAAAATTTTGTTGTCAGTTCCTTAACTAAAGTTAAGCATGAAATTTCTGCGATACATTCAACTGTGAATTCAAGCTATATGGTATTAGAAGGATTTATCAACAACTTTGGACAATCAAGAGCTACAGAAATAGCTATGCAGTATGAGAGTGGATGCAGTTTAGACGATTTCTTCCCAATTACTAATGAAGAAGATTTACAATTACTTAACAATAAAATTAAGTCTGATAAACAATTTCGATTAAATATGGTAAATTTATAAACTATTATTTGTTGAAGCAGCTGTAAAAATGTTAGCTCAATTTTATTTAGGTTTCCAAGTTATCATTACTTGTGGGTACAAAAGATGTTGGTGATAGCGTGAGGCGACTTATGGGACGTATGTTTATCGATGATGTTTTAACCGAGTATTCTCTTCTGGGAAAAAAGAAGAAAAAAAACTTCTCAGAATTGCCTGTTTATCAACTATTGATAGGTAAGTACTTAAGTTAAAATGATTTCTTTATTAATAATAATACTTTTAGGTACTGTAGTCTGTAGTTAGTATCATAGTTTAAAATTTACCTTATTTTTTAGGTAATTACTCATTAGGTTAATGATGATATAAATAAGCTACACCCCAAAATACATAATATGCTAAAACTCTTGTTTAAAATTGGCACTATTAATATAATTTTAATTAACCTTTTAATTCAAGTCAAGTATTTTGAACATAATTTATAAAATATTTATGTTTTAAAATACACTACTAATAAATTGAAAATTAGACCAACATAATTATTAATTATTTACCTTAAAATAAAATTATATTATTATTGATCGTTTAAATACAAAGTAAATGTAAGATAATTTTTATAAGCTACCTTTTAAGACCTATATATTCTTGAAAAGTAGTTTGTTATGTAAAGGTATTAAATAAAGCTTGGATATGAATGCAATTTAAACAATAAAAGCACTTAAAATGTGAAAGAGGCAAAATAAAAAGTATTTGTAGAAAAATGATTAGTGTGTGGGGACCTGTAAACGTTAAATTAACTTGCCACACTCAATAAAGTATTTAGCGATATCAAGAAGTATTGCTAATAATATAACACATTAAAATAATTTTAAACATAACATCGACAATATTTAGTCATCACAATTATGTCTTATTGATTTGTACTGTTTATACATATATAAAAATTACTGACCTATTAAAATTTTAAAAAGGCATTTATAAGTAAAAAAGCAAAAAAAAAAAAAAATTCATCCATTATTAGAAATTAAAAATACATTTTGATATAAAAATTAGAATATTATCATAAACAAAGGTATTTGCATTCCAGTCCGAGCCCTAGTGATAAACATTATATTATATTACACATTTTGTGGTGGACATTTTATTTGTATTAACTTTATGTATGTTTTATTTGTTTTAGATGCATTAAGAATCCATCAAAAATACAAAGATAAGATCAATAAAGATTTTAATGACCCATTGGCAAACTGGCTCAATCACTCTAAATTTAGGCTTCTGAACAAAGCAGTTGAAAAAAATAAAAAACTATAAATTGTGTTTTTTAATAAATATGAACTAATAAATAATAAACAATATATTGGGTACTATCACTGCATTAAAACTTTATTTTATTTAAAATCTGCATTCCATTCTACTTTATGGTACTCAAATTAATTAAGTATATTATTTAATCATTACTTATAATTGTAATATAGATACTGGTGTTATTGAAGTATTATTGAATGATATTTGAATTTTTTTTAAAAACAGTACATTTTTATTAATTGTATTTGTTGACAGAAATTATTTTACAATTAATACCTTCAATCTATTAATCAACAATCAAATTTAAATACAAAAACTACAAGACAGTATAGGGTATAAACTACATAATACATACAATATACATATAATATGTTATATATATATATACAATATACATATAATATGGTTTATATATATATATATATATATATATATATATATAAAATAATTTTTAAGTAATGCTGTTAAATTTATAAATAAATTTGAAATAATATTTTAATAAATTTGTTACAAACTCGTGAAAATGTTCTGAATACTTTTAAACACTAATATTAGAATATGTTATAGGTGTAACATTTTGAAAATGTTAGACATATAGCTTTATTGTAATATTTAAAAGGCGGACAAAAAAGGACGACACAAAATTATTATAACATTCCAGTAATATTAGTAACACTAAGTTGAAATTTTATTAGAACATTACACGTTATATTTCAAATGTTTTTGAAACTTCTCTGAACTTTATTTTGTTGTCTGGGACGATTCACGTAATATTGAATAAAGTATAGTATTGTTTACCTTTTGTTTTAAATTATTATTATTAAGCACTATTGCTCAGATTGGCTTGATTCTATGTGCATACAAATTAGTTGTATGATCTCTGAAACTATAAAATTATGAGTTATTTTGGATATAATAAATGATTAAAGTTGGTTCGTCTATTTTATATATTTTAAGTGTACTATTCTAAGAAATTAACTCATAACCATTTTTTTTTTTTTACTACGACAGAAATGTATTTACTATTTATATTACATTATAATATCACTATAGACTCAGTATAGAGTTATTGTTATAATTTTCAAATCATCATTATACGAGTATAATAATGTATAAGCGTGGATAGTGAATATTATACTACTGTATTCTGTGTAATAATTAAATATTAATATTATATTATAACGTACCTCGTAATCTGGTCGTAGACGAATAAGACTATCGCCGTTGGGATCTTAATCAGAATCCTGATCTTAAATACGGCGATTGTAAGTAGATGAAGAGTATGGGGTTGCAGCAGCTGTGCAGCAGATTTCCATCCCTTAGACTGGTACTCTGACTCCTCCTACCACTTACAAGATCAACTATCCACTAATACCGGAAACTATCGTACCTTATATTGTCGAGATTCTGAGGTATCCTTACAACAATATTTTAGGGTGACCATTATATTCTCGTTTCGTTATTCCAATGAGATCCAACTGTATGCTTTTTGTGAATTAAGGTATTTATTTGTGTAGGTAGGGAAGTGATGATTAAAGATAATTAAATTATGGAGTAGTTCAAATTTAAAACACCTAGAAAAAATGTAATTTTCATCACAAATATTTAAAATTAAGTTTCCAAAGTATTGAAAAATTATGATACTCTGTAAACAGGCGATTATTATAATTTGTTTTGATGGGAAATAGATATAAATAATAGTCACGGCGTATATAGTTAAATATATTTCAATAAGTAATTACAAAGATTTTAATTTTACAGTCGTTGTTGCTACCATGTCATGTCTGTACTTAATATTTAAAATGACACCATTACTAATCAAAAAAAAAAAATATCTTACACTTAAACTATTACGATTATAACTCCCAAGTTCGACACGATTGACGGAAACACGGAAATAATACGATACCAGATAACAAACTTATTCTTTCTTTTATTTTAACTTATGTAGTTATTTAAAATTAGTAATAGCTTGAATTTGAAGTAAAATTTCAATAGATAATATATATTGGGAACAGTTAAATAAAATTTGTTTCGACACGCCAGCGTTCGTCCTATATATCTCTATACACACAATAATGTATATCGCTGTTTATATGTTGGTGATTTTTCGGTCCAAAGGATAGTATAGTAAGTTTTATTATCACGAAACGATGCGGTGTTCAAAGCAATAAAATCAAACCAATTAAAACCGCTTTACGGGGCTCGGTGTATATTATAATAACCGTCTGCTGATTCGGTGGTTAAACGGACCACCGTACACTTATACATGTAATAAATATACCCACTATACATAATACCCGGCTTATTGCACTGTTGTTAGAGAGAAAGATTTAACGGTGATTCATCGTAAACGTTTCCAAATCCACCGATGTTACACACCACCACCTGATAAAAGGCTCTGGCCACGACTACGTGGTTTAATACGTATATATCTACTTAAGTATATAATATCAGTAATTATATCGACGAGATCGATACTATTTGGCGTACACCGTTTTAGACAAACAACTGATTTTAAAAAAATAACACTTTTCGGCCACCGTTTATTTTTGTTGATTTAAATAAAAAACATGTTGTATTTATGCATATGAGGCATAACACTGTATAATATTTATGAATAATCAATTAATATTTTATTATTAACTTAATTTTAATGAATATTATAAGTTATAAGTTCATTGTGAAAACAATCTGTTGGTAACACTTCTGCTAAATTTAATTAGATATATTAATTTTGTACATTTTACAAAGCTTATATAATATATATTCGGTCGTCAACAGTCTCAATTCCAATTACGCTGACGTCCACAATGATTGCGGATTTTCGCGGAAAATGTTAAAAAATTATCCTATTTTGGATAAATATAATACCTTAAAAAAATATTTAATTTAAATAATTTCTTTAAACTTCCTGCTTTAATAATTCCGGAAGTTTCTAACAATACAATTTAAACAGTCTTTGTAATTAACATTATTTACGATTTTACCTATTTGCCAATAATAAGAAAGATATTTCATTTATTAAAATGAAAAAAAGACGTGACAAGGTTTGTGTATAGCCATAAATACTGAAAAATCACAATTAAGAAACAAAGTTATAAAATATGTTGTTGGCAATAAAGATTTATATTAGTTAACTGTTACATTAACTACATAATATGTAAGAACATTATTATTTTTTTTTTGGTGGGGGAAGAGATTCTCCTTTTATAATACACGAAAAGTTGTCTTTTTGAATGATGAAATAAAAATAAAAATAAATAAATATTAATTGGCAGACATTATTATTATATTATCAGAATATAGAAGATTATAATACATATAATATTATACAATTTTATTTATATACAATTCATTTTTCTTTTTAATTTGACAGATGAGTATAATATGTTTAGTGTACAATAAATATAATTTTAATTTTAAAATTAGTATAATATAGTATTGTAATTCTGTCATTTATTGTGTAAAAAAATAATAAAAAATTTATAATATTATAATATTATTAGGTATTATAGTTTTAAAACGATATTCTAAATAGATATGTACCTATTTTGCCTACTCGTTACGCCGCGCAACACATTTTGACATTTTAAGTAACACAACTCGAGATTAATTATGACACTATCCGTCATGATACTCTAAACCATTAAATCAACCACTTTTAAAAATAAGGATGTATTTTTATGATATAAACTTGATTCATGCATGGGTTAAAATAATTTTATGGTAATTTAAATATAAGCCATAATTTACCTACCAGTCGTCAAATAAAAAGTTGTTAAGAGCCCTTAATGTTATATGCACCACTCAAACGTACTCTTAAAATGTAGATAAATTGTATAGTCAAAATTTCAGCGACACATAATATTATTATTTGTACCATTTCATTGTATGTTATATTATTTTATACGTATGCAACCAAAGAATTTACAATTTTTCACGAAATACGCGGTTTTGACGTTGAAACGAACCACAGCGTAATAAATTACGAAGCCAGTAAACGCTTTGATTTGTCCAAACTGCGAATCATGTCTGACTATACCTACCTCTGCACTTCGTATTACTTTTAACAAAAAATGAAACAAATAAAAAAAACGCCATTGTACTATAAAGTTGTGTGTACAGTGTACACTGTAAACGTAGTATGCTTATTATTGTGTACGAAAAATAAAAATAAAAATACCTAAAAACCTGTGACAGGACTAACAGTTGAATAGGCAAACGTAAGCGGGAAATTGTCTTATACTTTCCGGGCAGTTTAACACAAAGCTCCATTACACAATTTTAAATGTAGGTACGTTTAACCCTTTTATTACGTTGTTTATAAATTCAAAGGGTCCAGCAGCGGCGGGGCGAGCTTTATGCTTATTTCTTGGCGAACCAACGAGATTTTGGTCGGCAGATAAATATCCACACGCCTTATCCCCGGGAAGGATGCACTCCGATAACATGGAAAATAATTAATTTTTGTGTTTCAAACACCGGAAACGAGTGGACTGTTTGTTTCCCAGAATTGATAGAGATCAGATTTGGTTATAATAATGTTAGCGTATTTATTACGATTTCCAATGAATTTGTTGGTATTTTTTGTCAGTTCTCATAATTGGGATTACGTTTCATACATATATAATATTATATAATCAAAAACACAGAAATATCAATATTAAATTAGTAATTTCGAAATACTTGTAAGTTTTTATTAAGATAAAAACGCATTATTCATATCAATATACGCGTAACCATATTATATTTTAATTTTATAAATATATCAATAGCCGTTTCTGTTATCAATTTATTTATTATTGAAATTTAAAATACTTATTCACTCTTTCTGGTATTTAAATATTTTTATTCAATATTAGAAGGCGGTAAATCGGTTTCACCTCAGATACTACGAATATGGTACTGGCGTGCTGCAATCCATTAATTTACTAGTTAAGACTCCATTACGGATTATTTGATACAATTACGTAATAGTGTAATACTATACACAACACACGTATGATAATCGTAGTTTAAAACATCATGAATATTATTCATGACAGAACGCTTGTCTGTGCATTTTGGGTGATAATGTTTAATAAAAAAATTCATTGCACGATATCCAAAACCACTCATTTGTACATTAGTACACATTAGTGCTACAGCAGAGGATATACTTTAAAACATCAATAATCATTATACTCGTATTGCAATATAAACGAAAGGAAATAGACCACGGTGAAAACGAAAACGATTTAGCGTATTGGTTATGTTATATATTATTCGATACCTATTTATTATGGGTAGCTATAAATGTAAATTATTACCATCTGTATGGCCGGACTTCCGTGCGTGTCTGCGGTATGACTTTCAATTGATTGCACGAATCTTACGTTGTCGACATAAAATTATTATCACTTTCACAACTCTAGACTTACAGCTATGACTGGTAAAGTCATATACACTGTATTACACGTATATTATATTACTCCATGTTACTTTATGTATAAATATAAGTAGTTTAAAGATGATAAACTATCAAGATATCTGGAAATTGTTCATACAGGGTGATTGATTAAGCGTAAAACACTCATTATTTCAAAAAGTATTAACTTTTTTTCAATTTTTTTTTTCAAAATTTTTAGTTTTATGCTTTTCTTAAAAGGTTTAATGTATAGAAAAGGTTAGTATAAACATTTAATGAAAATTTCTTGTGTTTACGATAATTTGTTTTAGAGTAACACCAAAAACCAGAATCGATTTTTTTTTATAAAAAATTAGACGAACTTACGAGGAATCTTATACTAAATTTTCAAATCATACATTTGCCCCCCCCCCCTCCCCCGAGAAGTTTTTTGATGCCGTAATGCAAATTTATTGCTTTTGCATCATGCATGGTTATATATTTTTTTTTTTATTTGTATTGCTTTGTACTTTAAAACTTAGATTAAAAACTTGGTTAAGGTCAAACATGGTTAAAGAACGCTTGGTTGGATTAGCTTTGCTTAATATCCATAGACACAGAATCGTTGAAGTTGACGAAGTAATTGATTTATTTGCTGGAGGTATAAAAAGAAATTTAGATTTTGTTATATGATTCATATTTTTTAAGTAGGTATTTAGTAATAATTTAAAATAAAGTTTCAGATTATATTATAACCATAAAAAATTGTGTAATTAATTTATGACCCCCCCCCTAAAAATGTTTCACAGCCCACAAGTATGCCACTGCATAAAATTCACACAATATTTACATAACATTGGTAAAATACATTAGGTACCTAAATAATAAGTACCAATAAGAACTTTAATTTTAAACTAAATTTACATGACATTTTTTTCCTCTAATAAGTAAACTGTTTAATAATATGCAAAATACATAGTTGCATAAGACTCGACGTTTATAAATCACATTTTTACCAATGGCATTCAGACGATGTTTTATATGTTGCATATTGTATATTATATAATATATATATATATATATACATATATGAATTTATATGATAATCCAAGCGTTAATGTGACGAAAAAATCCTCAATTTCCGTTTAGCAATCCGAGAATCGTTTAATTTACTTTATAACGAATTCTGAAAAAAAAACGTGATCATAGACATTCGGAAACCATTCGCGAGGCGTAAATTTAAAACTTCGCGCTCCAACTAACTGCCTTATTGTGCCTCTGCCCACTGTCCACAACGTAAACCTACCTTATTATATACTTGTACTGCAGTATCCGAAGACCGTAATGATTTTCTGGATTATCGGGATTATACATTTCCACACATGCTATATATAATATATTATTATGCATACATTGTAAGAGTATTTATTTTTATTATTATAAAAATATTTCGAAGATTATAATATTATAAGCCGTGATATTATATATATAGGTATTGTATAATAAATGTACGCTGATGACGGGAAAACCTTGTGATGTATAAACAAAAAAAAAACCTGCAGCTGATTTCTACAAAATGTACCTAAATTGTAAATACTATTATATTTAGTCATGACGTGTGTGTGTGACGACGTCATTACTTAAACCGGCCTAGCCGTTATAAGTGTATAATTTACATATTTAGATACTTATAATTATTATACCTATAAGCGTAGTATATTAAATTTCGAACTTGAAAAATCAAAGTTCTATTTTTTAATTTCCTGTAAATAATATATATATATATATGCATCATTTTTTAATATTATATTTTATTTGAATTTAATCAATGCGTTAATTTTGTTGCTAATCTCGTACCTACTCATTTGAATGTTTTAATTAGGTAGGTAGCTTAAACATAAATTTTTTGTTTTTAATATTTTCCTGTTAATATTAACTGTAACTACCTAAATGCTATTTCTAAAATACATACAATTTT
The DNA here is from genome assembly GCA_020882235.1 of Schizaphis graminum. Taxonomy (NCBI): domain Eukaryota; kingdom Metazoa; phylum Arthropoda; class Insecta; order Hemiptera; family Aphididae; genus Schizaphis; species Schizaphis graminum. The sequence goes on from CM037032.1 coordinate 96,367,236, forward strand.
ATAGATTGATGATAATAAAGTATATACTTACTTATTTTTAAAGAAAATCTGAAGAAGTTCGATGGACAGAATAGCATAATATTATAATATCATTCAATGTTTGAATTAGGTATTGATAATACTCAAAGACCATAATATCGCTAGTATTTCATTTTAATCAGTAGGTAACTAAATAATATATATATATACCTACAGAGTGATTCTTTGATACTTATTTTCTCGTATACTTGTTAAGTTTTTACTTTTCCAGGCAATAGTATATATTTTTAAATTTCATAATCTAAAGCTGTAGGTATGTTTTATGAGAATTTCAATACATTAAATTTTAATTCCGAACAATTAATTTATTAGTGACCATGTGACCAATTGATAACTTATGATTTGTAATTAATATGATTGATATTCATGATTTTAATTGACTGCATAGAATAATTCGAATCATGCGCGAAATGATGATTAATAAATATTATGTCTTTCTGGGTTCTGAAGAGATAAATACACAATATTTATATCAATAATTTCTTATTATTCGTCTATATATAATGTATATATGAATATATGTTTTACATAAATCTTTTATTTAATTCATCACCAAGAGAACAAACAAATCGTGTTTTTAATTTAAATACCTACAAAAATAGCTAACCACTTGTACGTCCTTATGGCGTCGGTGATATAGAGATTTAGCGCGTAACACTACTAGTTCTGTCTAGCCCTACGGAAGAGAACAGACAGAACTAGTAAAAGGACCGATGAAATCTCTTTTTCACATTTTGTGTTCATGTTTTAGAAACAAATGGTTATTTAAACTGTATTATACCTACTATTATGTCAAATTAATCAATTTTAATTACTTGCAAGTAATTAAATGTCTGAGGTTCGATTCTCGCCTAATGACAAAATTTTTTTTATCATTTTTTTTTTGCTATACCATATTATTATCATAATACATAATCAATACAACATAAAATATACCTACTTATTTCTACCTTATAGTTTTTCAATTAGGAGGTGCTGTGCTACTGTAAAGTTCAATTTTTCTAATTTCATAAGGCCATATCTTTTTTTTTTTCATTTTTCGTCAGAAAAACAACATTCATTGTAAACATAGAAAACCCCAGAAAAATATCATGCTGAAATATTATAAGTATATTAAAATATATAGATACATTCAAAAAAGTAAAAATTTGATGAATGAAAACAATAATGCAATATGTTTTTTTAATTATTCTTTTTTTATTATATAAAACCGTTAATACTATAATAAATAGTGTTTTCTGTTTAAAAAAATCATTAAACATAATAATATATAAACGTTTATTATATGACGCCAATAAAACATTTTTTTAATTTTTAATATTAATAATTGATCAATCTGTAGTCGATCGATTGCGCAATGAGTTGCAGCTTGTATATAGGTATTATAATATTATCTTACAGTACCAGCTACTACCAATCTTGGATATGATACATGAACTATAAATATATTTTATACCTATATGTAATAATATTGTAAATAAAATTGCATGCTTTTGTATATTCGAGTTTTAAATAAGTATATTATCATTACAATAATATGGTCAATATACTTAATAAATGTGCCACCCAGGCTGTACAGTATAGATACCGATCGGTTTTATTCAAAAAACATATTTATAATGAATGAGATCGAAATCTGAATCTAATTCAGGGTCTTTTAGCCATCTTAAGTTAATATTATCTCGCATATTTTGCATACTTGAAATGTATAAATAATGTACCTATATGCAAATAAAATAAAAATACTTAATATTGTATATACACATTTTGTTTTTCATTTATATCGAGATTAATTAAAGAAGTAGAAAATTAAATGTAGGTGAACTTAATATTAAATTAAACAATGTAAATATAATCAACAAAAAACACATACAAATATTAGGCATTACTTTCGATTCTAGGCTCACATGTGGTCACCACACATAAAATCTCTTAAGATAGATACTAATAAAACATTCAGAATATTAAAACTACTGTCACATACAACTTGGGGTAGTGAAACTGAAACTCTGATTAAAATTTTCAAATCAACAATTCAAGCAAAACTTTATTACGGCTCGATTATTTACAATTCAGCAAAAAACACATTAACAAAATACATAGACTCAAATCAAAATACTGGAATACGAATGGCTATAGGGGCATTTAAAAGTAGCCCAATTAAAAGCATCTACAATATAGTGGGAGAACCCACTCCGGATCTAAAAAGAACTGAATTAACACTTCTATAGGCGTCAAGATTATCTAGACAAACAAACAATCAGACATCAGTGAACAAAATAACACAAGAACTACTAAATAATCAAGATTATTCCAAAATACTACAAATAATAAAAAAAGAAAAATTATAAGCCCCCCCGTGGACAAGCTCATACATTATAAACACAGAACTAAACACACTACGCAAGGAAAACACACTTTCTAACACATACAAAAATGTTTTAAAAAGTACTATTGAAACATCTAAACGAATTCCACGAAATATATACTGACGCCTCCAAAAATGATGAAGGGGTAGGAATAACCATAGTAAAAAACAGCCTACAGACATCGTTTAAACTACCCCCTGCATGTTCTATATATATATTATTTTATTGAAAAATAAACATTTCAATATAGGTGCACATTGCAAAATGATTGTTTATCACACAATAGTATATTATCATACACTCGCTTGTATTCGATTTTTTTAGATTGACGTATATAAATTTCGCTATCGAAAAATGTCCTTTACATCTTTCACTGGTGTACCATTACTGTTTATAATATACCAGATACCTACATTATCACCGACTATGATGATCCGTCGGTATGAACTCGTGTAATACTTATTATTAAAGGAGCTGAAACTAAAGTGTAAAGCTTGTGTTTAATGCATTTTAATTTGGAAAACAGACACCTATTAGTTTGTATTCTAATTTCTAGGTTTAGATCAGGTGATTTTTGTAATTTAAAAAATTGAACACGTACTTAAATCTTAAAATAAGATAAATGTATATATTTGATTCTTTTAATAATTTATTAATAATATTTTAATAATTAATTACACACTTAAAATTTCTTCGATCAAAATTTAAAAGACTAGATGATAAATTCAAATCTGTTTTCAAAAATAAAATCCATCAACCCAAAGCCTTGTAATTTTGTCTGGCTTGTTGGTCTTTTAGATGCTTAAAACGCGGCGTGTCAATTTCGATCATACTAATAATTATTAATGTCCATTTACTTCTCACACATTGACATAACCAAAATGTACATGCACATGCAATATAAAATGCCTAAGCACTAATCCTTAAAACATAGTATGCTTTAGCCCCCTTAATTCGAGTCAACACACTTTCAGTATCGATATGATATGACCAACTTGAAGGTTTTTTATCTTCTCTCAATCATCATCTCTTTCTCTATCTCAAACTTCGCGTAAGTATCATATGAACGTTTCAGCGGTGGTAGCGGTCGTGTTTATCGAAAGACCCATTCCGTTGTCCAGCAGACCATTCGATAAAATTTTCTGGAGGGGCTTAGGGATCAGGGTGCGGAGTGGCGGGCAAAAGGTACATCGACGAGTGAATTTATAGCGGCCGTATAGAAGATGTGTCACACATCTCACTGTTGGACTTTCACAAATCTAAGCTATAAGCATCGAGAATATATGTGTGTGTATATATAAAATATATATATATATATATATATATATATATATATAAAACCTCTCGCCGTGGCTGACTCAACTACTGCTTCCGACTCCTATATCTGAAAATACAATCTTTTTACAACGTTTTTACCCCGCGTCGTTACCTTTCTCTCGTTTCTTTTCTATTTTTTCGGTTTTCTTTCATCGCCATCCCGGCAGTGGATGCCTTTCCTTACCTCACTCCTTGCCATTGTTGCCCCTATCGCGATTCAGCCCCACCGCCACTGCTACCGTCGGACTTCTTGAATTCCAAAGATAAATGAACTTTGAATCCGCCCGCGCACCAAAGGCGCGTATATGTGTAAGAGTAGGAGGAGTAAGAGGAGGCACAATTAACGTGCGGCCGTTCCTGATTTATCGGTCGGCTGAATCGGTTGGATTGGTCGTCAATTTCAACGCGTGGCTTTTCCCACTTACACGTCCGCCCGTCTGTTTGCATCGCACTCTTAACTCTGGCTCGTATCCCGCAACCTCCCCACCCCGACCTATAAGTTCCCTCGATTCCCACACCATCACCGCAAGCTCTCCGTCAGATTGCCCGGTTCCGATGCCTATATAACAAGTGTTGTGCCGCGATCTGTATCACGCCTTTGGGGGTTTCTTGGCACACGTTATTTCAAAATCCACCAGATCGTTTATCAGTTGCAACCATTTCGTACGTATATTATTATAATAACCAATTTTGATCATACATACGTGATACGTGAGAATTCGCCTCAAAGATGGATACATAAAATACCAAATAGCACTTAGAAAAGAATATGTGAATATAGCTTATATTATATTATTATCGAAGTCGTAACAGACCTATGTTCACCGCAATTTCATAAGGCTATTACTATTATCCGTATTATTATAAATGATTGAGAGTAAATTCGATTACGGTGCAGCGCGTGGTCGGCTTACATAATATTAAACCACGTCTATCGTACCCATCAGCTATTTCTTTAATATTATATATCGAGTTAATAGAAAATTAGTATTTCGTTTAAACAATATCATTATCATACAAATTAGTAATACGTTTTCCGGTAATTTCTATTATTTTTTATTAAATAAATAATAAAACCTAAATTTATTATAAGTACTTCTAAATCGATGAAAATACATTTTTGCAGTATCCTTCGTTTAGAATTACTCATTTAGGGTAGGAATATTATATATTAGAATCATGCAAAGAGTCACGTCTCAGTCGTTACGATTCTTTCATTACGCAGAACGTGTGCATGACGTTTAAAATTAAATTCATCAGCCAAATTGATTGATATTGGCAATCGTTTTATAACTCAAATATTATAAAATTATATATATTGTTGAGTAATCGTAAATTGTTCATATAAGCTAGTATGCCAAGATCACTACGTGCCCCGAAGAGTAAGGCATTTCAATGTTTTTCTAAGGTGATTATTCCAAGAATACGTTACAAAATGTTGAAATACAATTAGCTTTTACAATTTAACATGGATAAGTGTCTTAATGTGATTAGGGGCTGCAAGCAGTCTTCAAGATATCAGTATATGTAGACAATTAGATATGTAATATCAACTTTTCGAAAGCAGATTCATAAACCACTTTCTTGTGAATGATGCTATTCGATGGTTTTCGAAATTGAATTAAAAATTAAAATTAAAGAGGTTACGAATAGTTTCATAAACTCAGACTGACAATATGGTTATAGTTATAATGAATAAAGGTATGTTACACATCTTATAAAATTAATTACAATTATGTATTTGAACAGGTTATAATATGTTTCTAGTATATAATATAGTTGGTGAAATTCAGAATAGGTTTGGAATTGCTAACTTTACACACGTATTCATCTACAATATATCATATTGAAGATTCGTAATTTACAAAGCTTTCTCATATTAATAACAATGTTACTTAGTAACTTAGTATGGAATTGAAATAAAATTAATTTAAGCTAATATTTAAAATAAAAACTACAACAAATTAATGTGGTAACTTTTTTTATAACTTTATCGATATATTTAAATATTTACCTTGAGATTTATTTTTACGATGATAGGTGTGTAAGAATAAATATTCAAAGTAAAAATCACTGTGTGCAAATTAATAAAAGAATATATTTTTGACAGATCGAGAGTTAAAGATATTAAAATCTTGGTTTAAGACAAATAAAGTAAAGCACTTACATTTTTTTTCAAAATAACATTAACATTGTTCGATTGTATTCGATTTAATGGTATGGCTTAACAATGGATTATGGCAAAATTGATAAAGAAACACATTTTAATCTATCAGTTGTTTACGTATAACGTTGTCAGTCCGACAAGGGTTAGTGAAAAATTAACTCACACAATATAATAGTCTTAACTATTTGTAATAAGTATGTAAGTGATACATTGAACTGTGGATTCAATAACTATAATAATAAATTATAATATAGTCTATCTGGAATTCATTAAAGTTATAATTATAATGTAAATTTTGTTAATACATAAATTCATAAAACAATTAATTATCGTTGTGACCGGAAAAATAATTCTGTATTGTTAGGAGAAAATAAATACTAGTGTGTTATTTTACTTGTGTTAGACAGTATTATTATTCAACGTCTTTAAAATCAAAATCATCATTATTTAAAAATTATTTTGATAACGCCGAGTATTTAAACTTAAATATTTCTTAAAACAATGTATTTAATAAAAATTGTTACAATTATAACATTATTATTTCAGATGAGCTAGAGATAAAAAAAAAAACACGGGAAACTGATACCTAGTGAATATAATACTAAAATGAGCCATTTTTTTTTTTTTTTAGAATAATTTAATAATGAAACTGATATTGAAAATGACTTATTAGTATTACACTATAGACTATTGTTTTATTTAAGATTGTAAAGTAAAACCATTTCTCATTTGTAAAATACCTATCTAAATGTATAGGTATACTTACGTTTGAATTTTTATGGATCAGAGATATGAAATTAAAGCGAAAACGAAATAATATTGTATGGTTCAATGTGAAACGTTGATAATATGTATATAATATATATGATATTATGTTAATAATATGTGTATGTCTTAACAAAACATCTTCACCTAATTGATTCATTGAACATACCAAAAACGATAAACTATTTACAAATTTTCAAAAACAGATTAAAAATATATTGTACAAACACAACATAATAATAAAATATAAAATTATAAAAAAATATAAAATATCCAATATTAACATTTTCTGCAGCGGGGCTTAGAAATCATAGTAAGTTGTATTACGTATTGAAATTCTTTTCATTTAACAGAATTTGTGCGAAGCAAAGTTCAATTAAACAGGAAAAATATGCTTTCACAATGCGTATATAAAAAAGAAAACAACGTGACCTTTTACGATGATATTTTATTTAAAATCATAAGGAAAAAAACAGACATGGTAAACTTCAATTTTATTCATAGAAAATAAGAATAATAAAAAACTAGTTAAGTATTCATATTATTTTAAAGAGATGTTAAACAAAGGTTAATGTCTACTAAGACCTCTTCGTCCAAACATTATTATTTTTGTATGTACCTAAATTTTATTATAATGGTGACAATTTTTGTATCATAATATTTTATTTATTTTAATCGTAAGTATGTTTAGTCAATATTAATATATTTTACAACCATATTTTGACCACAGACTTATTTTCTTAATAAAATATTATATAAGATTGAAAGCCAAAACGGTAACCATTAAACTATGATAATAGAACAAAAAATGTTGGTATTAAGTTATTTCTTTTTTTTTTTATTATTAAAATATATATTTACAATCTGTATCATTTATACAATAAGCAATATTAATGTGATAAGTAGCAGAGGCTAACATATTAATATGACATGACGTACATGAGGAGGGAGACTATCCATTGACAGAACCCTTCAAAGTATGATTACTCAATTAATTCAGGAGATATCTATACCATCCTCTTTTGAGACGGCGTGGAGGAAGTTATTTAAATTGTATTATATTATGTGTGACAATATGCACAATATACTTAATTTTTTTTTTAATTTTTTAAACTAAATAAATTTTTAAATGAGTGTACTTAGAACAAAGTTAGAATTATATGTAAGTCAATAAGATTATTGTAGGACATTATTAGGTCATAACACTATTTTGTTCTTAAACATTTGTTCAAACCGTAAATATTGTACAAGTAATTTAAGTTAAATTCGCCTTTATATCTAAAGTACATTTAGGTCTAATTTATATTTTATATTTCCGTTTGATTTCATCCATTAAAAAAAGTACACTACTAATCAAAGAAGAGACGTCGTATAAAACTATATAATTACACCAGTATTAATCTAAAAGCTGTATCTTTACCAAATAAATTAAAACTACATAAGTACCTACGTTAAGATGGAAAAAAATTAGAACCAATATGTTATTTATTTTCCAACAAAATAACTTCGCCAAATTTATTAAAAATGATCGTTAAGTAAAAAAAAAAATTGAAAATGTTAATACACCATCGTTTATAAAATTTTAAAACTAAGTTTTAGAGATTTATTTATTTTTATTTTTTCTGAGATGTAGAAAAGTTTATTAGCTAGGTGCAATGTAATGTGTTTACCGATGCTTTCAGATGAGGACCCCGAGCTACCTCTTAAGTAGATAGGTAACGCCACATCTAAACGATTCACATGTGCACTATAAATGAGCACACGATATCATACGGTGTCATATATATAGATAAATAGAGTGTAGAGTAGAGGACTTGGCTTATTTAAATTTGTTTGTTTACATATCGATGACACTCTCGTGGAGCCTTTCGATAGCGGCCACTCATATGGGCTGAAAAGCGTATTTATCTATTAGTTGATTTATATTCGCCACCACCACTTTGGCCGGATATCACGATTAGAATGGCGTAGGTACTTGATGTAATCGACCAGCTGCTGCAGAGCTTGCGGGTTTTTACTAAAATGGTAAGTATATTCGTTTAGGTTTAATGTATACCTTTTTTTATACATTTACCAGTGACCAGTAATTTAATAAAAAAGCTCACCACAATTTTTCCTTTAATATTTAATGCATTTATTCAAATTATAATTTTTGTAACTTTAAATGTTTACTCGAATAGTAAGTATTTTTTTTTTACTCCATTTAAAGAGTTTAAAAAAATAACTAACCTTTTTTAGCAACATTTCAGATATTTTTGAAAATGTCGATGTATCTAAATTCAAAAATATAAATGAATTATTTCTGATTTATAAAAACTTACAATAATACCTAGCTAGTCCATAAAATTAGATTAAATTCAAAAATATAAAATGTATGATATAATATCTAATGTATCTAGTGTTTATTATAATTTCATATTTTTCATAAATTATACAAGATTAATATTATTTAATAAAACATTCGAGTAATCATAGCTCTCATATCTTTAATAAGATACCCATTATATTGAACATTTTTTTCTTAGTAGGTATTCAAACTTCAAAGTTAGATACATCTAAAACTACTCAAACTACTTCAAATTTCAATTTGAAAACATATGATAAACATTCTATAGGAAAAACAATGATTTCATAAAAAAAATAAGTTCTTATCGCAACAGGACACTCTTTAAATGGTTTTAAATTCTAAGTATTTAAAAATATAATCCTTAAAAAATAAGGATTTTAATTAATTGAATTAATTTTTATTAAAATAAACAATGGAGAGTGAGCATGTTTGGTGAATCATTATGTTTATATATATATATATATATATATATATTAGGGTGGCCCTTAGTTAGAGATGAAAAAAAAAAATTTAATATTTTAAATTTCTCACCCCCTCATTTTGTTCATTACTATAAAAAAGTAATTTTTGTTAAATTTGATCATGATTGTTCACCCCCTTCGCGTGCCCTAAGGGGGCTAAAAAATGCAAAAAAAGTGTTTTTTGTCGTTTATTGAGTTTTATCAAATAAATATTGCACCTATCGATAAAATTTATAGAACTTAAATTAAAGATATTTATATTTTTAATAATAAACATATTTATACAATTTCTTATGAATTTATTATTTTCCAAGAAAAATTATAAAATACAAAATTTTTAATTTTTTTAAATAATTGATTTTTATAAGGTTATTTACATATTTTATTAGAATAACGGTTGGTGATATTTATGATTATTTAATAGTTCTTGGATAAAGTGCTTTTTTTACAATCTGGAAATTTCTGACGATACTCGCTGACTACTTGCAGTAAATATTGCTTCTGATCTTCGTTTTTGGTTAATAGTTTGTTATAATCTTCAATCAACTTAACTCCTCTCTCCGCAATATCATTTACGACATTTATATTATTTACCAATTCTTTACTTTTTTTGTACTGATCATTTTCATTCTACAGTTTGGGATCTAAATCTAAAAAGTCCATCGATATACCAAATCTATTAAAAAAATTACTAGATTGGATAGATATGAAATTATTGATATCTTTATTAGCATAATCGTATATTTCATTTGGTTTTAAAATTATTCGTTTGTGGGCTTCTGATTCGATATCATGAGACTGCATTGCTTTAACCATTTTTATTTTGGTTTGTGATGATACTTTGTCATCAAAAAATGCTAATGAAGTAGCTTCTGGAGTTAAGTACCATAAATGACCACACATTTTTTTTAACGCTGACTTAGAGATTTGTTCATCAATGACTTCATACAATATAATATCTTTAATAAATTGCAAGTCCATGTTTGGAGCTAGAGCAGCAGCTCTAGCACAAAACCATTGTTTTATATATATACGAACTATAAAAATACATAAGTCACGTAAAGCATTATTTTCTTTTAAAGTTAATTTAAATTCGTTACGAAATAAAAATATTTTTATAGAATAAATAGCTTTTGACATCCATCGAGCGTGATGTATTGGCCCAGGAACTTTGAAAAATATACCATTTGGAGGTGTTTGACCAAGAAATATAATAGTTAACTCAAGCAGCTCCTTATAGTCATCTCGGGGTTGATATTGTTTTAATTGATTTATACAGAATATTAAAAGTTCTTCCTTTAAATTTTGTAATGATTGAAAGACAAAAGTATCTTCCAATTCAATATGAAAATTGTTGACATTAATGTTAGGCCAACATTTTTGAAAACGTTTAAAAATCGGTACATCTGGGGCAGATACAATATCAATCTTTATTTCAAAAGCACTTCTTAATACAACTTCAAGTATATGGTGTCTGCACGGTAAATAAAGAATTTCACGTTCTAACTTTTGTTCAAGTAATATACAAGCACCTTTTAGTCGTCCGGTATTAGATGCAGTTGTATTACAACATAAGGCTTGTACGTTATCGGTTAAACCCCAATTTTCAAGAGCCTTATACACTGCTGCTGCTTGATTTCCCCCCGTGCCCGATATAAGTTCTGGTACACCAAGCAGCTGCTCTATGCCTTTATATGATATAATTATTGGTAGGCGGTCAACCAATTTTTTTTCGGATAATGAGGGAAGAAGTTTACCATCCCAATGAACCACACATGGACCTATTTGAGATGGGTTGAAATTAACTCGAAGTGCCTCTATTCTATTTTTACGAAAACGTTGTCGAATAGAATTTACTGATGTCCGATTTATTATTAGTTCATTTATATTAATACCGAATGATTCCGCAGTTGCAAGTAATATATGAACCGCATCTCGATCACTTATCTTACACCTATCAAGTGCTGCAGCCATTTTATCAGTTATAAAATTAGTTTTACCTTTTAATTGAGATACATTTGGTTGTTCTATAACCTCTTCCTCTGATATTGTGTTAAAATTGTGTTCTTCTATTTCATCAGAATCACTACTTGTAGATAAAAAAACAAGAGTCTCACTATTAACAACTCGTTCTGAAATAATTACAAAAAATTATTTATATTTATAATATTATAAATATATATAAAATATACAAATAATCTAGGTACCTGAAATTTCCATTACTCTTTTTTTTCTTTCCAACTTATTTTTCAAATTTTTTTCAATACATTCTTCAAGTTTTTGGTTTTTTCTATCTATTCCCAACAAACAACCGGGTCTTCCTTTAGTCCTTTGAGCAATTAAAAATTGTTTATCACTTTCTATTTTCATTATGTCCAAGGCACGTGTATGAGCAATATCAAAAATATTATTCAACTTATTAACGAAAATTTCTTCATTTTTTCGATCTTTGGCTGATTTTCTAGTCGAATGTTTTTGTAAATTTCTCCACTCATTATATAACGACTCAACTTTTTTCAACAAGTGATATTTTTCTCTAACGGGAATACGTGCTTTTTCCCAAAATATAATGACTTCGCGGATAACTAATTTAGCACTGTCGCGTAAATTTAAATTTACTTAACGCATGTTAAAAAAGAGAACACTTAACACCTGTTTCATTGAAGGTAACTTACTACCTATAATTTGATTCGAAATATGTCCAACTAAAAATATCTTATTGGAATCACGAAGATTTATTTTTGATGACGACGCCATAATAATAAATTTAAAAAAATAAGTATCTAAACGAACGGTATTTGTAAACTTTGAGTAATAATTTCTTATGAAAAAAATTAAAATTGTGTTTAATACATAGGTATGTAGACAATTAATGTCAATGGTTTGTGTCAAACTGCCAAATAATTGAATGCCTTGCCTCTACTGTCACAATATAATATCATTATCGATAAAATTATCTAATCTTAAATGTAAAATATCTGCAATTTGTCGATTCCAATATAATACTGTAACGTTTCGTTTGCCGTTTGCCTATACTTAAATAACTATTAGATATTAAGTCGATTGGGTATAAATTAATAATATTATCTACATTTTACCCGTACGCATTGTATTATTCTCTTAAAAACGTGATTATAAATGAAACTATTGTGATTTCATAATTATAGATAGATCAATAATTGTATATACTTTTTTTTTTTTTATTTTAACTTAACTATGACAGTAGAACATTAACTCCAATACAATTTACACTTATTAACTTTTTTAGGAGATAATATTTCTGATTATTTTTATACGGGATATTTTGTTTTATCACCAACCGTTATTCTAATAAATGTAAATAACCTTATAAAAATCAATTTTTGAAATAAATTAAAAATTATGTATTTTATCATTTTTCTTGGAAAATAATAAATTTATAAAAAATTGTATAAGTATGTTTATTATTAAAAATATAAATATCTATAATTTAAGTTATATACATTTTATCGATAAGTGCAATATTTATTTGATAAAACTCAAAAAACGACAAAAAACCCCTATTTTGCATTTTTTAGTCCCTTCGGGACACGCGAAGGGGGTGACCAATCATGATCAAATTCAACAAAAATTACTTTTTTATAGTAATGAACAAAATGAGGGGGTGAGAAATTAAAAATTCGTGAGTTCAAAAATAAGGGCCACCCTAATATATATATATATATACCTATACATATATAATGTTTATACGTTATGCAATACATACGATTGTGCGTCTATACACGTAGAGTGTCGAGTGTGTATTAAATTTTTCGTCCTTTGACGTGTAAATAAAACTATAGTCACCCATAGTCCATAATTCATCACCAACCAAAACACCATTCCGAAATATTCAGTTTTCTGTTACAGTTCGTTTGTCATATAATATTACGTCGACGTGTAATACGTGAACAAGTTAACAACTTATGCCTTACAAAACATATCGTTGTTCACGGAAGCTTCACGGCGCGATCGGTTCGTATAATCCTTAACCCAGTTGTGCAAGTAAACGTTCACTCGGCTACTTGTATCTTTACGATTATTTTTTTTTGTTTCCGTAAACACTTTGCACGGAAAGTCATCGGAGATGACGTGTCGCGGGATGCATGTATAGCTAATATATATATATATATATATATATATATCGTGATATGTTGTCTGTGGTCTGTAACGTCTGGCCGTCAATTCTACGTTGATGGGAATTTGATTTCACAGCACAATTAATTACATACTTAATTAAATAAATAGGTGTAATACATTATACAGTATTTCGTTGATCGTATCCGACACTATAATATATATAATATATATTAACACGAACACTAGGATTTAACACGTGTACATCAACTCGTGTTTAATAATGTATCATAATATTACACGATTTTCTTTGATTACCTTAACTATTTGAGGTACCTCTATACCGTATAGGCCATATTATTATATCGCATGTGCATAATATTCTATACCTATTATATACATGGTAACAATTTCCGTGTTCCGACTCCCCGCAGCTACTTTGCAAGGGATCGGTACGATGCAATGTACATTAATATATTGTTAGGCATCGATGCCAATTGTGCCGATAATTGTGTATCGTTTGCCTGGGGGATATCGGCTGAAAATGCGCTGTGAAGATCTGACGGTAAATCGCTATGGACGTGTGTATACCCCATCACGGAACTCCCGCGTTCGTTCGACTACGATAATAAATTACACAGGTACCGTCGATAATTTGATATCCCGATGTTCGTACATCAAATAATCTGTTTCTGCAGGTGCTATCTCGTACGTCGTGATGTAAAACCTCAGTATACGTATCATTATACGGTGTAGTGACTGGTGCAGTGGTGCCGCACGGTTATATCCGATTTCGACTGCGGTATAGCACTCTTGTCTCTTACCGATATCGAATGAATTCAAATAAATCGATACGAAACACTTTAAAATTTAATAAAAGAAACTAATATTATGGGACAAATCAATAGAACTACGTAGAACAATTAAGAAAATTTTTATTGACATTCATATTGTGGCACGCGATGTAACAATTAGTTTATTAATTTTGTACATATTATACAATTAAACAATGGACTGTATTACATATTTACTATAATATTTTTAGTAAGAGTTTTTACAATTGCAACCATTCAAACACTCGAAGTTTTTGAAGCACAAAATAATTGTATGAAATACGATACTAAGAAAATAAATGCATTGTAAACCAGTGAGCTTTAACTATACTTAAATAATCCGATTTAATATTTTCAAATTAAAACAAAAATGGTTATATACTTATATCCATTTGTTTCAGAAATTTTACAATAGTATTAATTATTTTAGATATTTTTTTGATAATATTTAGTTAAATCATAATAATAAATATTAAGTAATTATGTAACATAATTTAATATTTAGACTGAAACTTTAATAATAACATAAATATACGCTTCTGTCGACAATTACGACTTGGATTACCTAAATGGTTTGAATTGAATGCCTAAACATAATGATTTGCTCCGTACTAAATTTGTAGGTATTATATAAAAACAATATTTCACGTAACGGGGGAAAAAAAAATCAGAAAAAGTACACTCGAAACACGTCTATATCATCATTTTTGATATTAAGAGTAGTTGTAGTAGTAGTGGTAGTAATATTATTATTATTAGTAGTAGAAGCAATTAGGTAAATTTGTTCATTCGTTTAAACTGTCAACGTAATAAATTTACCTTATTCACAAAAACTAATTCATCATTGTTCTTTAATATATATATATTATATAATAATAAAATAAACAAAACGACTTCAATTTTATTGTTTAACCGTTCGGATAATAATAATATATACACCCATCGGGCACCGACCAATACCGACGGTGGACAATGATGGATGTACCTATATTATACGGTATAAAAGTACTTTTGTCGCATTTTATTTAGTGAAATCGCAGTAACGGAATTACGTCACGGGCTGGAACATTTTTACTGATTGCGTTGCATTGACACGAAATCAACTGCCGTATTGATTATCGCCAGACATTTTAGACCCTATCTGCGGGGTCGGTATATAATCGTTCGATTTTTGCCCGTTCTCGTCGGGTATGAATAAACGCCACCGTCAGATGTGTCTTTTACAAATGGCGCAGTGTTAATTTCGATATTAGTTTAATTAAAATGCTCGTTAACCATGCGCGCGCGGTTTGTTACAAATTATTCCGTGAATTATAGGTATAGGTATGTACATTTAAGGCATCCGTATTGGTACACTATTTGTTGGCGGAATGTGTAGTGTGATCGTAAAAGGATGGGATTTTAAAAACACGCGGAGCATAATATACTAATTGAAAGTCATTCTCTCCATAAATGGGTCCAAAAACGTCAGAGTTCTATGTTTCATTGATTTTGGTACAATTATTCTGATAGTATTGCTATTGTAATATACCTACGGTTTTTGTTTAAATTTTAACCGTTATAAAAAAAAATTGTATTAAAATCTGCAATCAATGGTTTTTAAATTTATAATTTTTTATTAAATTTAACATAAAAAAATAATAAATAAAAATAACGGGAGAGAGTAAGTATTCTAAATATTTCCTAGACAAAAAATAAATATTATTTGTTATTTTAAAGGGTATTCATCCTTTACCGGATACTTGGGTATCTACGTCATCATCACGTTTACCATTAAAACGGTTGAGAATTTTGTGTTTAAGATACCTAATCGTCAATTTGTTATCGCTATAAGTATATATATATATATTATATCGCTTTGAAATTCGAATACTGTTCCCGATAAAGCTATACAGAAAGAAGACCAAGTCAAGGGAAAATTGATTTATACTTTACACAAGAGTGCCATGTTGACATTTGGGTACTATCTTAAAAACTGAGAAGATCATTAATAATTTCACTTGAAAAGTTTCCATTCAT
Source organism: Schizaphis graminum (assembly GCA_020882235.1). Lineage (NCBI taxonomy): Eukaryota > Metazoa > Arthropoda > Insecta > Hemiptera > Aphididae > Schizaphis > Schizaphis graminum. Next base: position 96,383,648 of record CM037032.1, read on the forward strand.
CATTTTTTGTTGTGTTTGTGAAACAAAAAGAAACTGTGAGTTTTTACTAAAGATATTATGCTTTAATATATCATATAAAATAAATTATAATTTCAACTCCATTAAATGCATTTATTTTTATCTTGTAATTAAAACAATATTTATAGTAAGGATACATAAATATGAGATTACAGAAAATAATTTATGTATATGCAACAGCACTACACCAATTAAATTAGCTTAATGACAATTTCTTAGTAGTTAACATAATAAATATTATAATAAAAGTGAATTAAAATAAAAAAGCGGGTAAGTAAGTATCGCTCTGCTGTACATTAGGGGGTGGGGTGGACCTTGGACTAGGGTAGGTTAAATTTGAATGCAATGATAGATATATCATTGTATACGAAAAACGATTCTGAACGGAGATGATTTGTCAGTCTAGGATATATTATACTTAAATATTGTCATATATTCTATTTTGAAACAAATTCAAACATTTAAGTAAAAGTCTCAAGATCCTACGTTTGGTAATTTTTTAAAAAATAACAAAAATCGAAAATTATTTAGTAGTAAAACGTTATTTTACACGTGTATTTTTGATTACAAATTGAAATTAAAACTTTAAACACTCGTAAAATTGTTTAAATTGAATAATCCTCAATTTTTTTTATAATTATTCTAAGCTTAATTTATGGACAGCATAGTATTAAATTTTCAATTCTTAGCTTTTGATAGTAAAATATTTATAAATTTTTAACTACCAAATAGTTAAAAATAATCATGATTTTGACGAATTTTTGTCAATATTTGAACTTCAAATGCTTATAAAAAAAAATTGTGCCTATGTATTTTTATAATTTTTGAATGAGAGTTAGAACAAGTTATGTGGACTTTTCAATTAAATTTTCAAGTAATTTATCCCAGCTACATTTTTTTTATCAACATTTAAAAAAAAAAATAAAAAAAATTGATTATTTCAAATTCCAATAAATAGCTCAAAAAAAGTCAAAATGTTTTGAAAATTTAACGGTGTATAGAGAACGCTAACATAAACATTTGGTAGAAATTTCAAGTATTTACAGTGATTAGTTTTTGAATAAAAACATATAAAAAAATTGATTTGGTCGAAAACTAGTTTTGCGTAAAAATTCCCGTTTTTCTGTCATTTTTTTGAAAACTGTTGGAAAATGTTTACTTTTGACCTCTATAATGCACCAAGGATATTCACTTTGCCATCGGAAATCACCCCCAAAATTTGAAATTGAAGCATTATTTCGACTAGTTATGCTGTACACAGATACAAAAAACACACACATCATTGTAAAATCAATACATTCATCACTCCGTTTAGAATCTAAAAAAAAAGCAAGTAAGTGAGTATCGCTCTGCTGTACATTAGGGGGTGGGATGGACCTCGGACTAGGGAAGGTTAAATTTGAATGCAATGATAGGTATCATTGTATACGAAAAACGATTCTGAACGGAGATGATTTGTCAGTCTAGGATATATTATATTTAAATATTGTCATATATTCTGTTTTGAAACTAATTCAAACATTTAAGTAAAAGTTTCAAGATCTTACGTTTGATAATTTTTTAAAAATAACAAAAATCGAAAATTATTTATTAGTAAAAAGTTATTTTACACGTGTATTTTTGATTTCAAATTAAAATTAAAACTTTAAACACACGTAAAATTTTTTAAATTGAACAATCCTCAAACTTTTTTTATAATTATTCTAAGCTTAACTTATGGACAGCATAGTCTTAAATTTTCAATTCTTAGCTTTTGATAGAAAAATATTTATAAATTTTTAACTACCAAATAGTGAAAAATTTTCATGATTTTGACGAATTTTTGTCAATATTTGAACTTCAAATGCTAATAAAAAAAAATTGTGCCTATGTATTTTTATAATTTTTGAATGAGAATTAGAACAAGTTATGTGGACCCTTCAATTAAATTTTCAAGTAATTTGTCCAAGCTTAATTTTTTTTATCAACATTTATAAAAAAAAAATAAAAAAAAATTGAAAATTTCAATTGTTTAAAAATAGCTCAAAAAAAGTCAAAATGTTTTGAAAATCAAATCACATCACGTAAATAAAATGGCAATCTAAATAACTGGTAAAATTTTCAAGTATTTACGACTTATACTATTTGAATAACAACAAATATCAAAAATCGTTTGAGGCTAAACCGTTATTTAACGCGGTTTTCTAAAAATTTAAATTTCAAACACTCCTAAAAATTTTTTGATTTAGTCCGGTAGAGTTTTTTTTTACAGATATTTGAAGAAAAATGTATGGAGAACCTTGTACCAAATTTTCACAACTTAGTTCTAAAAGAAAAAAATTTTACGATTTTTTAACCACAAAATTACTTGCCAATTTTCGCAATTTTGACATATTTCGTATAAATTCGAACTTTAAATGCTTATAAAAAAAAATTGTGACTAACGATTTCGGATTTTTTTTTATCACTTTAAGAACAACTTATAAGAAACCTTGTATTAAATTTTCAAGATTTTCTGGCCGGCCAAAAAATTTTTATCGTTATTTTAAAAAAAAATACTAAAAAAAATTAAAAATTTCAATTGTCTATAAATAGCTCAAAAAAGTCAAAATTCTTTGAAAATTTAACTGTGTATAGAAAACGCTAATATAAACATTTAGTGAAAATTTCAAGTATTTACTGCGATTAGTTTTTGAACTACAACCATATAAAAAAATCGATTTGGTCGAAAACCGGTTTTGCGTTATAAAGGAGATTTTATTAAATTTTGACTTAAAATAAAAGGTTTTAAATTTAATTGATATTCTGCAAACTGAAAACATTGCCATATTGTATAAAATCAAGACGTAGACTACTTCGTCGACTTTTTTGATTTATAATATAAGTTTTATACGTTTTTCATTATGAGTTTATTTTTATTTCTATTTCAATAATAATAATTAAAAAAAAAATACTGAGGCATTTTTAATTCCTGTAATATAGAAAAATACAGATTATAACATGAATTCAGTATATTATTATACTCCAGTTGGCTAATAATTAATACATTTTGAACACTATTATTGTAAGTCAAATTTGTAATTGCAGATTAGATAAGACATGTATGGAATAGAATTAATTTTCAGCTTAGCAAGATTCAACACATTGAAGAAGACCTTTCAAAACTCATAAATAATGCACTAACTGATCTCAGATTAGCTAGCGAGTTAATATCAAAATGGTTTATGCATTCATATTTGGTAACATTTTTTTTTTCGTTCAATTAATTATGTAAATATAAAAGCAATTAGCGAATGAACTCCAAGATTTTTTTTTTCGTCATCATAGTCACAACAATAATTGCACAATTAAATAGATATAAAAAAATCATATCCGCATTAATGCAAATTATGATTAAGGTTATGATTTTGCATATTATCATCTGTACAGTCACGTAATTTAATACTTTCGCTCACACTTAATTAGTTATATCTAATATACTCTAATCACAAAAAAAAATAATATTAAAACAATTATGATGATTTAGTAATCGAATTATATTCTTTTTGCTCTTCATTCTCAAAACCCCTATCAGACGCTTAAAAAGATGCATGCCCTAGACCTATACTCTATTTCTACAAAATCAACCTGCCGTGTGCCACTATTGGATAAAACCCATCTGTCATTTCTGTCGTTCAAATTATGTCATCAAAATGAATCATTGCACATAAATATGTATAGAAATTTGAATTAAGTTATAAACTATTAAAGTGAAAATTATTAATAAAATATGGTTACTAACGTGTATTATTACATTATATCACTAGTAATTATTATAGTGGATGTATATATCAAAATATTTAAACGTTATCTATTTTGTGTTTTCTTCTAAATGTCAACAGAAAAAAAATCAAATACATATGAATAATATTTCTAGATTTCACCAATGCAAATAACTGCTAATTCCGCATGATGAACGTAGGGTACCCTTTAGGATCATAAATAACGAGGGGACAGGAAAAAAATATAATGCATATTTTGGTCTCAGTAAATCTGTGTCTCCTATATATATAAATTATATATATATATATAGTAATTGCACGTTATACGACCTACCTGCAGAGAAAATGGCTTCAATTAAAACTAGCCTCTAAATCATAATTACAATGTTTTAGTTTATGTACGCGTTTCCCTTGAGAAGCCAAGATATGAAAAAAAAAAGATAACAGTGTAAATTATTTTGACAGCATTGCTTAAACACAAATGAAATTATGTGTAAATCAGTAAATATATCTATTTTTACGAGTTAAGCATTATTTATTTTCCTTCCAAAATACTATACATACAAACAAAGACGCAGATTTAGAAAGTAAAAAGTAAATTATAATCTAAATATTTTTAACGTCACTTATTTTAAATCTAATAGCATAATACATTTTTTAAATGCTTCCATTTAATTTTAATTTAATGTTTTACGATATAATTGTTATGGGTCTCACTAATTTTAATAATAATAATATTAGAAAAGCATAGTAACAAAAGGTAAAAAGCGGGTAAGTGGGTATCGCTCTGTTGTATATTAGGGGGTGGGGTGGACATCAGACTATGGTAGGTTAAATTTGAATGCAATGATAGGTATCATTGTATACGAAAAACGATTCTGAACGAAGATGATTTGTCAGTTTAGGATATATTATATTTAAATATTGTCATATATTATATTTTGAAACAATCAAACAAATAGTATAGTTACTATATTATGTTACTATAGTTACTTTATAGTATCTGTTTATTAATAAAAAAAGTATTAGGGAACATACGCATAATAAGAGTATGAAATTTAATTTAAATTTTGACATATTTTGTATAAATTCGAACTTTAAGCACTTATAAAAAAAAAATTGTGAGTAACGATTTCGGATTTTTTTTTTATCATTTTAAGAACAACTTATATGAAACTTTGTATTAAATTTTCAAGATTTTCTGGCCACCCAAAAAAATTTTATCGGCATTTGAAGAAAAAAAACTTAGAAAAGTCGAAAATTTCAATTGTCTATAAGTAACTTAAAAATGGTCAAAATATTTTGAAAATTTAACTGTAAAGAGATAACCATAATATAAACATTAGGTGAAAATTTCAAGTATTTACAATAATTCGTTTTTGAGTTACAGCAAAATTAAAAAATCGATTTTGTCGAAAAGTGGTTTTTCGTAAAATTGCCGTTTTTCTGTCACTTTTTTTTGTTTTTCTCGATTTTTTTGAAAACTATTTGAAAATGTTTACTTTTGACTCCCTAAAGTACCAACTAGATGAATTTTTCTATTCAATGAGGGGCCTGAAGTCAAAAATCGGAGCATTATTACTGCTCCAAATGTTGTCGTCAGACACAAAAAAAACACACACATCATAGTGAAATCAATACATTCTTCACTCCGTTCAGAATCTAATAAATAATTTATACAGCTGTGCAAAATTTTCCAATTTTATCAACTGATGATTAATTTTAATTGAATTTAACTGATGTTCAGTTAAAATAAATCAACGAAGAATGAAAATAGAATGGTATTCGTTAAAGTTTTGAAAATTAAATTTTTCCACTGAGAAATAAATTTATATTTATAGGTTTTTAAATCGCTTAGTGCCTATACCGTGTCGACACAAGCGATTTAGTGAAATAAACATACAAAACTATAATATTGTCTTATGTTATTGAATTTATAAATTTATACACTAATGTTTTATACTATTTTCTTCTAACAATTGATAAAAATAGTATCCTTAAACTAAATTATTAAGTCATGCATTTTTACACTTTTTTTTTATACATATTAATCCGATTATTATAATTATTTGTGTATACTTTATAATTTTATTCGATATATTAAATTATTAATTTATTATTATGAGCGCATATTTTATGTAGGTAGAATATATTTTACGATGAGATGTATATTGTTAATTTTTTCAAGTAACGTTAAAAAATAATAAAAGCAATTTTATTTTTGAATTTTACGTTTTCAAGTTTTATAGCATATTATTATGATGGAATAACACGTACAATTTACATCAAGACGTGTACTTAATTTTATTTAGTTACGTAAACAAATTAAAAATTTTAATTTAAAAACACTTCTATCTATTATAATTCATTATAATATTCTCGTGTAGGTATAATAATCAAATACTATTTATATGTATACAATATATTATAAGTTTTTTTTAAATATTTAACGGTAAGTATTAAATGTAATATTTAACTCATAAAAAAATAATTACATGTTGTAATCAGTGTATTTCCATCGTTAAAAAAAAAACGAAATTAGAGGAACGATTAAAAATTTGAATCAAACCTTAGATAGTTTTATCTGGTAAGGTTCATTACAGTTGTTGCGTAGGTGTCAACAGTTTCAGCGTAGTACGTAATATTAAAGTTAAATGATGCAACGGAACAAACATACAATAACTACGTTTATAACTTAATATGCTGATTTACAACTTGAACGCAAACGATCAGTGTAAACAAACAACTAACGTATATAATGTACATAAATCGACTAGACCATATTTTATTGGGAACTTTGTTTATAATATTATCATTATCGTTTTCGCAGATTGAAATTTGGCATCTTGTTTTAAATATTGACGTAAGTGTGGATAGGCGTTACGCATATACATCACTGTCAAAATGTCTTACATAAAAATCAACCAAGAATTACTATATAGGTACTAAATAATAATATACGATAAGTATGTTATCGACTACTTACATAAGGAAAAAAAAAATCACTCTCGGTATAAATTTAAAATTATTATAAATATTAATTTCAACTGATTATTCATATAATACAAGTTTTATACGATGATTATAGACGTTAAAAGCGACAAATATTGATATAGGTACCTAACTATAATATAATTTCCCAAATAATATGTACATATTATTATATATATTACGAGTATTGCGGTGCAATAGTAAAACTACGGTGTAACCCCATCATGCATTATTAAATGTTAAGACCGTAACGGCAGATGCATTTCGTAGTATACATTATTATAGTAGTTATAAAAATATTGCGTAATATTCAGCGAGTGTGTAAAAGCAAGGTATACATATGTACGGCAGTATAATATAGCGACGGTACTCCATTAAGTTTAAAATTAATGATACTTTGTGACCAGCAAAATGGGACCCTAAACCAATTTAATTGATTCATCAAGGCCACAAACTCGGTGTCTTCTCACCCCTAACTATCAGAGTCGTTATAATTATTAATAATTTGTTCGACTTTTCGGTCGTCTCGTCCCGTGGTATAGCACGATTCACGTCATGCTTTTTAAACAAAAGTTGAATTTTACAACAAATTTTCGCAATGTTATTCGAAACGTTAATATAATATATACATATTATTATTATTATACATACTTTTATAACTCTATATTACATAATATTGTTCATATCACATACTAGATTAAAAAATTAAACAAAAATGGACGAACTGAAACGTTTTAAAAAAAATGACAATAGGCAACACTCCGTATATTATATTATAAATGTGTGTGTATGTAAATGCCCGATACTGTATACACCACGTGCATTGTTGGATGAGCTTTGAGCTTGGCAGACCGGAAAATTAAATTTATGACACCTGCATTGTTAACAATAAACCTCTTTTGCTCGAATGAAGAAAATGGGGAATGCACATTTCCAAAAATGATTAACACATTTCCTACGCATATAAATAGCCGCAATCAATATGATATTGTGAATGTCATCTCTGCAGATTAAAAAAACAATACGCGTCGTCATGGATCAACGATTTGACGAGCAAACATTTCGTACTTCCGTAGGTACATTGTTGTAATAATAATAATAATAATATTGTTGTTGTGCGCATAGAGTTTTATCTAATTTATCAATTAGTTTATGGTAATATGTATATATGACCCGAGTTTATGTGAATTTAAGTGTTTTTTTTTATTTAACAACAATTTTAATAAAATAAACATATCATAAATAGCTATGTGATTGATGGTATCTTGCAATTTATTATATTTTTTTTTATTGTAAATGGAAAAAAAAAAGTGGGCAAGTGGGTATTGCTCTGCTGTATGGTGGAGATAGACAGTAGTCCACTGATCACTATAATGGATGTGTTAAATTTGAATGCAATGACTGGTATCATTGTATACAAAAAACGATTCTGAACGGAGATGATTTGTCAGTCAATGATAATTAGTTGGATATATTATATTATTACCTATATTTAAATTGTAATATATCATTATCTTACGCGATTTCGTAAAAAATTAAATTTAATATGCTCATAATTTTTTTTGTATAATAACGCTGGAATTTTTTTTTACAATTACTTGAAGGAAAACTTATGGATAACCTTGTATTAGATTTTTGAACCTTAAGTATAAATCTCAAACATTTTATGAATTTCAACTTTAAAATTTCTTGTCAATTTTCGCGATTTTAATATATTTCATAAATATTTGAACTTTAAATGCTTATAAACAAAAATTGTGACTAACAATTTTTGATTTTTTTTTACTACGATGAGTTCAACTTATAATAAACCTTGTATTAAATTTTAAAGATTTTTGGGATAGCCAAATTTTTTTTATCGGCATTTTAAGAAAAAAACTTATCAAAAATGTCAATTGTCAATAAGTAGCTTAAAAAAATTCTAAATATTTTGAAAATTTAATCATAAATAGATAACGCTAATATAAACATTTGGTGAAAATTTCAAATATTTTCAATAATTCGTTTTTGAGTTACAGCAAAATCAAAAAATCGATTTTGTCAAAAAGTGGTTATGCGTAAAAATTCCCGTTTTCCCGTAATTTTTTCAGAGTTTTTCCCGACGCTTTTGAAAACTTTGACAATTTTTTACTTTTGACCCCCCAAAGTACCAACTAGATTAATTTTCCTTTTCAAAGAGATGCTGAAGTCAAAAATCGAAGCATTATTACTACTCCAAAAAGTGATGACAGACACAAAAAAAAAAACAGACATCATTGTAAAATCAATACATTCATCACTCCGTTCAGAATCTATAACAAAGAAATAATTTATAAAATATGTTTTTACTCTTTTATAAAATAATAATTATATATTTTTTAAGTATATTTAAAATTAAAATTATAAATTCGACGACCTACAATTGCTCACAAAATTACACATACCTACGTATATAAAAATATATATTTTTTTATAGTTAAATTATTTATAGTTAGGTATGCTATAAAAAAAAGGTAAAAAAAGAACTAAATGAAAGACAAAAAAACACCTCTCGTATACTTGATGTAGTATAAATAAAAAATAACATTCAACATTTTGTTATATATTTTAATATTTTATCAAGCTAAATCAAATATTAAAAAATGTTGAATTTTAAAAGGAATTTTATGATATAAATTCATTGTGAATAATATTATTAGTAGTAGGTATATTTAAAAACGTGAGTAATTTCTAAATGATTGTAAAATAATTAATTGGAATTTAATCCATCTCGAATGTAATTTGTTATTTTGACACCCTACAGCTGTGACTAAAAAAAAATATGGAAGTCTACGGCATTGCATCCTTAACAAAAAAAAAAAACAAAGAATTATTTAATTTTAAAACTATTCAACGGATAAAAAATAAATATTCTGAAACCAATGTCAGGTGTTGGGTCACTCTACGCAATGGCCGATCCGTATAATAATATTGCGTAGAGCATCGGCAGTCTGCAGCTGTCTGTTGCGCTGATCATACTATAATAATTCATAATATTATGTATATTTTATTTCCGAATTGCAAACAATTACCGACCAATATTTCGTAAATTATACGAATGAGGTAAAATATGCACGAAGAACATATTTTATTATCTTTCTCGATCCTATTTTGTATATTATACTGTACCTTGAACATTTTTAATTTAATAATTGTAAATGTATCTAACGATAAATAATTATAGAAACAGCCTTATTAATATTGTATACTATTATAAATAATCTTGTTAGAGTTTATTGAACTTATTAATTTCAAACTCTCCCGATAACCAAATTGTTTAGTGTTAAAATCGGATACATTTTAAAATATCAGAAGGTGGATATAATACTATTTGAATATTTCAAAAGAAAAAAATTGCAGTGAATAACTAGATAATCTTGGTTAACGTTCTATATTCAAAAAAAGTATCGTCGTCCCTTCGCTTATTATCGAGTATCGTCTATAACTGAACGTTATACTAAGGTGAACAGTGGAGGTAAGGACGTATAGGTATCACGGAGATACGGTTTAGCTAGCACAGTATAATGTAATTCGCATATACAATATGATAATGGACAAAGACGGTAAATTATGGTGTAACACCTGGGCTTTTCCTTGTTCGCCACCATTGTTAAGTCTGGATTACCATCATAATATTAAATAGTAAATACTAAATGCAATCATTTATTGTTTTACTACCAGTTAATAATGTCAATTCAAAGAGCTGCTACAAATTTAAGATTTTCCACTCGACTATTGAGTAAATAAAAGATCCATTAAAATCGGACGCTTAAAGAATTTCTCTATAATATAGTATTGTGCGATTTTCGAATATTAACGAAATATCGTTTATACATTTTGTTGTACTTTATATTCCAATTAAAATTGATAATACATATACATAAGACTAAATAATGCGCATTATAGAAATATTTAAAATACTATGGATTATTCATGTATTTTATATATTATTCTTTGATTATATTTTAACTATCTTTTAAATTTAGTTTTCTGATTAGCACTTAGAATATTTATTAAAAACAATAAATATGCATTACACTGAATATATTATGAAAAAATAATTCAAGATTGTTAATTCCAAGGATATTTCATAAAATTCTTATTTTTAGTTACCGGAAAAACAAATGTTATTAGCGATTCTTGGAACATTGTACATTTATATTATTATATCAGTGGCGTAGCCAGGATTTTTTTAGGGGGGGGGGGGGTTTAGTAGTAAAATAAAATAAATCTACAACCGTATTGAAATAATAAAATAATTGATTGATAATGATTATTATCACCAGTGCAGTAGATAACGTGAATACAGCATAACAGAATACATTTCACCGCGAATAAATGATTGTATTTTTGATAAAAATACGACCGAAGGGGGGGGGGTTCAACCCCCAAAACCCCCCCTTGGCTACGCCACTGTATTATATAATGTAATACCAATAAGAAGATAATGAATTTCATACTTTTAATAATTTTCAATAATATACCTATATAGTTTCTGAATTGAAATAATCGAAATAGTTTATACTTAGTATATAATAATATTAACATAACCATTGTGAATTTTCAAACAGACTTTTTATATTAATTGCTCTTTAAAATAATGTAAGTTTGAAGTCATCATCGCCAATACTGTTTGAGGAGTTCTATAAAAACTACTCGGCATAATAGCATCTATCTACAATATACTAAATTAAAATTATATTTAGTTTTCCTTCACATAATATTCTTAAATCGTTCTCAATTATTGTCATATCAATTAATCACAAAGAAGAAGACGTCATATTATTATTAGGCATGTTTTAACCTAACAGTAAGATAATTAAACGATTTTTTCGTCTAAAACCTGTGAAATAATATTGTACAAAATTCGTGATAAAGATTATTAAAAACATTATCTACAGATACTGTAGCTGCAGCTTAAACGATAAATACGACGTCGTACTCACCACGACTGACGCCCAGCCGATATTGTACACTAATTTCACTCCACTACATTTGTGTTATATATAAGTTATAAAGTATTACTATTGAGATTATTTGTTATGATTTCTATATATATAATGCGATGTGTGCTATCGAGTATTTTCGTGTTTTACTCATTAAGTTAACACGGAAATCACAGTGGCCCACTATGTATCTAAAAAAAAAAAAAAATGAAATTCTTACCCTCAACCATCGTCCGACATTAAATATACGGATAGATAACATTATTATTATTATTATCATAAATAATGTGTGTCCTTCCCATCCGCCCCCAAAAACCGACGCCACACGCGTGCCGACGGGTTCCCTATAATATTATGACGATAATAATAATAATAATAATAATAAATATGCACTGCACCGCCCGCGCGTCTGTCCAGTCAACGCTACCGCCTCCGCCACCGCTACAAACTCCGCCAGAAAAGCAAACGTGCGTCCGGGACAAAGGGTTCGAAGTCGTAAATATAATATGCGTACCCACTCGACCGCCGGCCATCGACCATCGGCCAACCCCGAAGGGTGCAAGAATATATGCGTATAATGTATTATTATATTGTGGTGTATGTGATTTACCGACAGAAAAATCGTCTTTTAACATCGAAAAATTGTTTTTTTTTTTCACTTACGGTTGAAGTGAGGTTTGTGTTATTCCTTGTTGATCGCGGATGATTTCAATGCGAACAACAATATTATCGTATTGTCGATGTGCGGTGTGCACGTTCCGAAACCGACTTGTACACATATTATTATGACGTGTATTATACCCGTATACGCTACATTGCGCTCAATCTCGTTAAATTTTTCACAGTTATGTTGACTATGTCATAAATACGTATTTTTATTTTTACTATTTTCCGAAAATGAATTATATTTTTTTTAAAGATTTAATAAATACGGATATACCATATAGTGTATAAATATGGTTATTTTTCATTGACTAACAAATCAATTAATACCTAATAAAATTATGACTTGAGGGGTCTTCGAAAAAAATAATATATTTATGAAATATACAAGAAACTGAAGAAACCAACTGTTATTTATAGGTCTCCTGTGTTAGTTGTAAAAGGAAAACATATAGGCTCTCTATATATAATATTACCTAATCAACATATTGAGAATACAATGCGTTCACTTCAATAATTCACGACCACTATGGTATAATATTATTTTATGTAATAAATGTCTGTATGGTTTGTAAGACTAACGTTTAGTTTCACTTATTTATTAAATAAATTAATTATCTTAGTTATCTTATCTAATGTATTTGTGATACAAATTTAGTAATAGATAACGAGAAATAAATAAAAAATTATAAGGGTTTGTATTCATTCTGCATGACGTAATAGTTGTAGGTTGCGTACAACTTAACGTAACAAAGTAATCATTAATTTATGATTTTTAAAAACCACATTTAACCCAAAAATGTTCACGGCCTCCTTGTCCAAAAAAAAAAAAAAACTTGAAATGCCAATGCAATGTAAAGAGTGGTTCAGACTGCTGCTTTTATACAACTTTTGATATAATAGGTACTGTAAAAAAATAATTTTCACAAAGCATTAAAATTTAAAATGATTGACAATTCTCTATAAGTCACTTCGAGTTGGCCATCTTTAAAACATATTTGAGAAGAATGGTCGATGGCCCTCAAGATCACCAAAGTTTATAATTATATATATATATAATATGAAGTTTGTGATGTCTTTTGATAAAGTTGTAATAAAAATTATTATCCACGCTTACTCACTACACTCAGTAAACTAAAAATTAGAAACAAGACATAAAATTCCTGCTATTTGGCAGAATATATTACTATCAAGCTGCTGCAAGAAATGTTTGACTACTACCATTGAAGTGCTTGAATAGATTGCACTGGAAATGATTTATACAAGTTAATTTAAATATATACATATACTTTAACAAATGATACACTTATTGATTAATTTAATAATTTATTCATTATCTTTTCTGCATCATATGCCTTGAATGCAACTAATAGTAGTGCACACGTTACATAATATAAATAATATGTACATCGGATTATGACAATCTTATAACACAATTATTAATTATCAGTATAAATAGGTACCTACTCGTAAATTATCTGCATAAAATTAAGAATCCATTTAATACAATGGTAATAAAAATAATCAGTTTCAAGTCCTTGCTTATAAAATATAATATTATATCCTAAATTTGATAGGTAAACGGTATATATTTTTTTAAAAACGCGTGTTTATACCTAGAGACCGGATACATTACAGCTATTTATATGTTTGATAAATGTTGAAAACAGGTACCTTATAGCTATGGTAATGTTATAATATGGCTGTCGAGTTCAGGATTTAAAAATCTTTTTCTAGACGTTTTTACTACGTGGCCATTTGTAAACTTTATTAAAAAATATCTTGTTTGCTATGCAGTAAAATGTATATACATACATATATTCGGCGTGCATATGCAAACGAGTCTTACGACAAATTACATACTTAATTTATAAAAAAATACAAGTGTTTTAGACGTCCACTATATTCCCTACATTGATATTATTGTAAATTAGGTAGAGAAAGGGATAAATACGGATTATAAATTATATGGCTTATCGCTTATAATAGTTATAAGACTCTTTTCATATGGACGTATAGGTAATTTTCAAAGATGTCAAATGAATATTTGTATAATGTATACTTCTTAGTTATTTCAATAGTTAAATTATTGGTTTGTACTTGTCTGCTTATATAACTGTAATGTACTCAATATGTACCACGTTGCTACTTATAGATAATATAAACTGGTATATCATATTGTATTATAGTAAATGTTTGACAGGTGCGATATGACATTAATTCATGTCATAAAAAAAAAATCTTGGTATAATTCGGTTGTTGAGATGCAATGAAAAATCATTGCTTTTAAGTGCATAGCTTAAAATGTCTAAATGGCCCTAGTTACAACTATAATATACTCTGTCAATTTTTTTTTATTATTATTTTATGAGAACCCCAATATTTTTTCATTATATTTAAGAAAATAAGAAAATTAAATCATGTTTGTTTGTTATTGAAAACTGTATAAAAAATATCCCATGCAAAATTTTAACGTTTTTTTGTACAATGTTCTATTAAGTTTTAAAAGGAAAATTTTTTCAGCACTTTTAATTTATTCTGTTAACAATTTACTCTATGTAAAAATAAAGCGTTACAAACAATGTTTTCCCGCTTTTTTATTGTACGTAAAAATATATCTATTTTCAGCAAATAGGAATTTCAAAGGGATGTGTCAGTAACGGGTACATGAACCACCGTTACGGTGTCCGAAACCTTTCACTAGGTTTTATTATTTATGTTTGAAACAACATGCGCAGTGTTTGGAACGATTAACACTCAATTCGGTTTGTATTTGTGTTTTGTATGTTTCATGTTTACAATGTAAAAACATCAATGTGAATTGCATTGGTTAACTCAAATGCAAAGATTCAAAATTTGTTATAACGATTTCCGATTTCAAAACAAATACAATTTATGATTTTGCACTCTATTTTATTTTACTATTCTTGATATTTTAAAAACTCGTACATTTAAAATATAAGTATAATTTGTTTAAATAACTAATATAATTTAAATATAATTGTATTTTTTCAAGTTTTTAAAATAATTTTTATTTCTTGTTGTCATAGTTGAATATTCACACTATTACAATAAAACAATGTGGTAAGTATGCTTAATAAATTACCTTGTATACAAACATTATAAGTCAATAACTTGAAATTTGAGTTGAAAATATAATCTTATAAAAATAATTAAGTATAATCAGTCGTGTTAGTTTATTATGCTTCACGCACTATAATACTTGTTCGTTTTAAAATATTAAAATTAAAATAAAACAAGTCCCATAATTACATTTTTCTGCATGCAATAAGTTGATTACTGTGTTATGATATTTTTAGAAGATAAATAAATAACCACCTACTTTGCCGAGACTAACTACCAACTGTTAAATTAATCTATAGTGTAATTCTTTCATAAAATGAATTTTTTTTTTTTTTAATGTTTAAAAAATATTCAATAATATAATTGTAGTATTATTTCTATATTTGATGATAAGTATTTAACTAATAAAACATTTATATGATTATTTTTCGATTAAATATTCAATTAATTGAAAGTTTGTCTTAAATGTCTAATATTGAATAATAATTTCAACTCTTAATAATTTATCTTATTGTTTATAATATAATAAAATAATATTTCAAAATCCAAAGTTGTATAAATATTTCTCATAAAATTTGACATCATTAAAAATACTATTAATTTAATTAGATTAACTTCTGATAAAAGGAAATTATTTTCAAGAAAATGTTAAAATTATAAAATAAGAAGTTTAAAAACAAATACTTTCTGTAATTTTTTATGATATGTATTTTTGTCGTTAAATTAAATTCACCTTTTTATTTATATTTGTTTATACTCGTAGTTTAAAAGTATATATTTAATAAAAGTTAAATACGATTGAATAGTACATTGCTAATTACTATATGTATATGTTATATAATAATGAAAAATAAATAGTATTAACACATTTAGTGTTAATACTATTTATTCTTTATTTTGTGTTACTACTACCACTGCCTACTGGTAAAACCCAAAAGCTCAAAATGTCTATTTTTTCGATCGAAAAAATTCGTTTCATGCTTTTGTACCTTACTAGTGGGAAAAAAGCGTAAAAATGAATTGTATTACCTGATACGATATTGTACTCGTTATAACCATCAATTAATAATTTTATTGAAGTGCTTAAACACCAGGCAGAAATTTATTGAAAGAGTCAATGAAATGGACGAAAAACTACAAATCACAGCTCTAAAGTCAGATTTAATATAAAAGTAAAGAACTTCTATATAAAAAAAAATAATTTCCTGTTTGGAATATTTAAAAATGATGAGCTTCAAAGGTCAAACTTAATTTTAAGATAACAATTATAATTATACATTTATACTAATTAGTGATAACTACTAATATGTAATTTTGTTTTAATTTTTTTTAACTCATTTTAATATTACTACTGTAAAAGCTTGGTTAACAACTATATGATTTTGATAAAAAAAAAATTTATTGTTGTTAAATTTATTTGTGCTTATGGTTTTTTAAAAAGATATTTTTTTTTGCAATTTTGGGTTGTATTTGGACAATATTTTGCGCTAATGGGCTGTAGCTCTGCCTGCTTATAATACATAACTATTTAAGGGTCATGAGTGGAAGTAAGTTGTTATTAACAGGTACCCAACGAATGTCTTTTGTTTATGATGAGTTAATAATTTTAATTAGTTAAATAACTTATGATAATAATTTTCTTTAGATCATGAAGTGAAGAATGAATGGTTTATTTCAGAGGTAACTTTTTTCTATCTGTTAAAAAAGTCAATATGTGTAACTTCAATTTACATTTATTGGACATTCTGCATATAATGTATGGTTTATTGAAAGATATTCAATTTCATTATCTTATGATAATTAAATTGATCAAATGGTTATCTATTGGTTTTATATTATTTTTGTCATATACTTTTTCAGACTTAGAAATGATTTGATTTAAATATTCTTAGATCTTAAAGGAAACACTTCTAACATATAAATAATATCTAACACTTCCTCACACTTTTTTACATAAATTGGTATTAAAAAACGTAAATAATAATTAATATGTAATTAATTTAATTGGTATGGTTTTGTCAAATTGTTAACATTTAGGTTTAAATACAAATCATATATAAGTACTATAGGTTATAGATTAATTAACCACAATATCAAAATATTTA
Organism: Schizaphis graminum; assembly: GCA_020882235.1. Lineage (NCBI taxonomy): Eukaryota > Metazoa > Arthropoda > Insecta > Hemiptera > Aphididae > Schizaphis > Schizaphis graminum. The sequence continues at coordinate 96,401,213 of CM037032.1, forward strand.
TTCAATATAAACGATAATAAATACATTTTCATGTACAATAATTTTAAAGAAGTAAGAATTCAATTACAGGATAATTTTGTATAGTTAAGTATTATATTTATATTTTGTTATTCTAGTTCAAAAAATAAAATACTAATTATTATTGACAGATAATAATTCATTTAATTTTCAAATACTATTATTATACACAATTATTATTATTAAAAAAAAAAAGACACGGAACTAAATAATATATAATTTGTGCCTTTATACGTATTAACCATTTGATTTTTTTTTGTAGAGGTTTTGTTCTAAAAAAGGTGGGCAATTGGGTATCGCTCTGCTGTATTAAATTTCCAATGCAATGACAGGTATCAATGTATAATTTTATTAGAAAAACTGTACGGAGATGATTTGTCAGTCTAGGATAATTAATAAAATATAATATATTATTACCTATGTTTAAATTGTAATATATCGTTATTTTACTGAATTTAATAAAAATAAATTTTTTCTATATTGACACTGGAATTTTTTTTTATAATTACTTAAAATAAAACTTATGGATAACCTTAAATTGGAATTTTGAACCTCAAGTATAAAACACAAACATTTTACGAATTTTCAACTTCAAAATTCCTTGCAAATTTTCGCGATTTGATATATTTCGTAAAATTTGAATTATAAATGCTTATAAACAAAAATTGTGACTAACGATTTTTGATTTTTTTTTTTTTTACTACGATAAAAACAACTTATAATAAACAAATAAATCTTATATTAAACTTTAAAGATTTTTTGAATATACATTTTTATTTATAGTCATTAAAAAAAAAAGACATAGAAAAATTTAAAATTTAAATTGTCTATAAATAGCTTAAAAAAGGTCAAAGTATTTTGAATATTATGTAATCGTAAATAGATAACGCTGATACAAAAGTTTAGTGAATATTTCAAGTAATTACAATGATTTTTTTTTGAGTTACAGCAAAATCAAAAAATCGATTTTGTTAAAAACTGATTATACGTAAAAATTTCCATTTTTCCGTCACTTTTTTTAGGGTTTTTCCTGGCGCTTTTGAAAACTTCTGGGAATTTTTTACTTTTGACCCCAAAGTACCAACTAGATGAATTTTCCTTTTCAAAGAGGGCCTGAAGTCAAAAATCAAAGCATTATTTCTATTCCAAATTGTGATGACAGACACAAAAATAAAAAAACATACATCATTGTAAAATCAATACATTCTTCACTTCGTTCAGAATCTAAGATATTGTAAATATTGTAAGTAATGGGTTATCAAAAACTGTATTTACTACCTTTATTTATTTTACTAAAAAATATAATATATTAATCTAATCTATTACATTAAATTACTTTATTAACAAGCATAATAAAGTAAATGTTAAGTTATAGGATATTCGGTCATTATATGCTTGGTAAAATGGTAACTTTATTACATTTTCACAATGATAAATGAACATCTTATTGAAAATTGGAATTATAATATATGTATAGATTATAATTAAACACTTTTTTACAAGAAAAACAACAGAATACATAGTACATAATAATATATTTTTTTTTTGTATATAGAAGATTAAAATAAAAAAGTTCATCACCCTGACAATATTTTTGTTTAATATTTATTATTAAATTTAATAAATTCACTTTCTAAAAAAAATTAGCTAATACTTTATATTTTACACATTATTAATACTTAAAAAATAACTCAACTGAACATAAAAACTTAAAATGACAGATGACAAGAATAACACAAGTACCATTTATATCTCTTTGAAATAATTCTATTTTTCATAATTTTAATTATAACTTTTAAATTGTTTTCATCTAGACAATGAAGAATGTAAGGAATTATCAATTTACACAGCCATTGAACCGCGGGTCCTAAATGAAACATTTTTTAAAACAGATATAACATCTATAAAATCATATGATTTAGAGGATCAACAAAAAATAAAAGATGTGATATATACAGGTTCTTTATATGTAAATAACATAGATAACAAAATATTAAATGACATGGCAATGACAATGAAAAAAGATATAGTTATAAGGTTTAAAAATTTACAAATTATCATTATTTATTTATAGTAAGCCACACGGGTGAACTTAATTTATAATCAATTAGTAAAAACGTATTCGATTAAATTCAGATTAAAATAGATATACACCGTATAATGGATTGGTTATTTTTGTGTTTTATGGTTATTAATATTTTTTTTATTTATTATTTTTTTTGAAGAGGATTTTCATAAAATAAACGTGTTTTTGTACACGCTTGGAATTGATATTAAAATATAAAATTGGTCATTTATAAACATAAACAAATCTATTAAAAGAAAAAAAAAATATTAATAATTGCTTTCTATTTTACTTGATATTATTATCAATAATTACAGCAGCGTAAACAACATTTTAATTGATTTGAATAACGACGCCAAAGCGAATTTAACAACTCTTCCACAGCCAGAAACACAGATAATCCATAGAGAAGGTGTTGGAATCGATACTACAGCTTTGATAACTGAAGTTACAAACGAAATATTTCCTAAAACAGATACAACATATTTAAAATCAGATGATCTGGATGATCAACGAAAAGAAATAGAGTTGGAAACTGACAATTTTAAACTAATTTCGAACCCAACAAAACTTTTGTATGCAAATAATAAAGAGGAAAAAATACTTATTGATGTGAAACCAACGAAGGATTTGGTTATGAGGTTAGAAAAATTATGTTTTATCAATATAATGCTTCTAATAAATTGTATGCGCACGTATACTTAAATTAAATTATTAAATATGTATTCAATTATAATTGAATATAAGAAAGATACAATAGGTGGGGTTTATTATTATTATTTATTTTAAAAGAGTCTTTTAAAATAAATATGTTGTTTTTTTACTAACGTCTGAAATTAACGTTATCTAAAATTGTTTCTTAACAGACAACTATAAAATAAGTTATCAAATGAAAAAATAATTATAATTTCTTTCTATGTTACCTGATATTATTATCGATACTTACAGTGCCATCGACCGTCTTTTAATCGATTTGAATAATGACGTCAAAGTGGAGTTAACAAAATTTCCGCGGCCTGCGACACACAAAACCCATAGAGAAGGCGTTCGAATGAATACTACAGCTTTAAGAAGAGAAATGTATGTTAAAAACAGACTACAAAAAAAGTAGTGAGAGCGCCAATAAAAACATTTACAGTTTTAAATTTTCAGTCTTGTAATTATTATATATTTAGGTACATAATTCTAATATTATAAGCAATTTTACTATAAAATGCAATTAAGTATAGTAATTTCATATTATTGGAGTATATTTTATTGTAGTTTTATGCAAATATGTGAAAAAATAAACAATTTGGACTGAAACTAAAATTAAGAGTATTCATAGAGTTAAAACTCACTAAAATATTAGTAAATGTGTATCGGTAAATTATGAATACTATACATGGAAGAATTATACAAAAATATAATTCATGGTTTTAAAATATTTGATAATTTTACTGACTCGTTATGGATAACTAAGTTTTTTAAGTTATTTAATAACAGACATTTTGCAGTTAAATAATGTTGTGAGAAAACAAATAAATTATCACTTGGTCAAAGTATCATATTTAAATTCAATTTGAAATATTTAGACACTACATGAAACTTAATGCGTACTTTTAACATTCCCCGTCAATAAAAAAAAAAAAAATGTAATCGTTTATTGGCAGCTATATCAAAATATAGTTGCATGTGGAAATATTAGATGAATAACAAGTATATAACTAAAAAATGTAATTAATTTAATGTTGCTATGACAATTATGTAATATGATTCTTGTACGCGAGAAAAAGTACAATATCTTTTATAAAACAAACAATTATATTATCGGTATCCGTGGCAACGAATTTTGTAACTGATGTATGAATGGTACAATAAAAGAAATAAGGAATTTTCTGCGAAAATCTCTCAAAATATAATATTGTAGGAGTGCAAAATATTTCTTTATGAATAAAAATCTGTTTTCAAAATTAAATTTATTCCGTTTAGATTAAGTCACACCATCTGATTAGTTTAGTTTTTTTTTAGTGGGAATATCTAATTATTTTGGTTTTTATTTATGCTTTGGTTGGATGAGGGTTACCGTTAAAAATAAAAAAAATCATTTAATTAAAATGTGACAAAAAATATATCCCTACTTAATCTAACCTAATGCTACAAATAATATATTTGACTATTTTAAAGGAAAATTTAAACACGCATTGCTGATAATATTTAAACCAATATTTTAAATGGAATTACTATTTCATACGATTCGTGTAGTATTTAAACTGATTCTTATTATGTTATATATTTTTGAAAATAAAGGATTGTATACGATACCATAGAATTATAAGTTATAATACTATACATGGCAATGGCATTTAATAAAGATTTATTAATTATATAATTGTAAAATTATTATACTGAAATAAAGAAATAACTTATGATTCATTTAAATTAATCAGACGTAAGACGAGTAGGTAGAAATTGAATGCCCGGTATCGATGAATTATTTACAAAAGATGGGTCGTATTTATTACGACTTAACTGTAATATTCATATTAGAAACAAACATTTCTGTTATTACGAAAGTACAATAATTGTTAAGAATCATATAAACTAATATAATTTTTATTGCCTGTTACGTTTTAAATAATTTTTTGTATGTTTTTTGGTAGGAACTTAAAAAACAATATACAACTGCCAGTAAATGCGTATGTATCTACTATTTAATTTAAATATTATATAATCATTCAACCAACCTATTTTATTACTATTGTAATGATGTTATTTTATTTTTATTATAACCTTAAAATTACTAACATTTGTTAAATTATTAAGCATAAATGTTACAAACTTCTTAAATTAATAATTCATTAATATAAACAATAGTTTTGCTTGAGTTTAGTAAATAATTATTAATAGATAAATAAGTTCAACGTTAACATAAATTAAGTAAAAATATAATACACTTATATTAAATAACTAACGAACTTACTTAGGTACTATATAAATGAGCTTAACTTATTAATCAGCTAAATATTATACTAGTATTACCACTGATATTAATACTAAATTATTGTCCCCGAATCAACAATACACGGGCAGGTAGTTCGTGTGGTTAATGGTTATGTTATTTAACGCGCAGTGGCGGGAAATTTCTTAATCGGAGCGCATAAAAATCGTCGCGTAGATTAGTATAATTACTCGACACGAATAATGTTCATTAAAATGAAAAATGAATCGTCCAAGGTCAGCCAAAACACTATATAATGACAACAGTGGTGGCGGTAGGTCCAATTACGCAGTGAAACGACGACAGTATATTATATTATATTATATAATATTATAAAACACAATAACGATTTCCGAACAAATTTTAGGAATCCGATGCCAATTACTACAAAAACATTGTACACAAACAAAAAATATTTTATGTGACTGTGGATGAAAAAAAAAATAACGATTTGAAAGTAACGTGTTCTAAATAGTTTTTAAAACCGAATATTGTAAATAATTTATAATTGATAGCCAATAGCCATATTAATTATTGACATTAATAATTGATCAAAATTGTTTATATTTTGACTGAAAAAAAAATGCTTTGATCAGACGACAATGGTTCACAATTGCATTTTACGTGATATTAACAATATGCAAATACGGTCTGTGGTGGTAGTCACAAAAATAATAATGCATTTACAAGTGACAGTACTGACAAATCGAAGTAGACGTCATAACTAGGGTTCTAAATTAGAAATATTTCACTTGAAATGTTTCAATTAAAATATTTCAAAATTGAAAATTTCACTCTTTTTGAAATATTTCAATGAAATATTGAAAAATATTTTTTCTTCTTTTAAACATGATCGGTTATAGTTGATTAGAAATAATATATTGATTAAACACAGAAAATATTCATAATAAATATGCAAAAACATGCACTATAAATTTTTGAAATTTTTTTAATTTATCACTTGTATTATTAATTGGATCCTTATTGGTTATTTTTATTATTATTTATTAATTATTATACATATTTTCTTTGTTTTACACAATAAACCTACTTTTGAAAATTTTCACTTGCATGTTGACGTAATTATAAACCTTAAGATATAATAATTTATATTTTATTTTTCATTGCAATGAAATATTTCATGAAATATTTCGTGAAACATTTCAAGAAAATAAATTTCATGAAATTTTAAAACCCTAGACTCATAACCGATAAGTTCTTTCGACTGCAGCCCAATATAAATATATATAGTACGATGTAAAATAAATTATTATTATGTTACGATTCTAATTATTCAGAGTTCGTTTAAAAGTTTAAAATCGTGTGTGGAAAAAAAACAAAACGCGATAAAGGTCTGATAATGACAAACCGTAATAACGACTCTTGGCTCGTAATGGTATGTGTATAATAATAATAATAATAATAATAGTCCGCAAAAGTGTTTCAATCGACCATTTCGTCTGATTTATGCACGACCGTCGTCATCGCTTGCAGCGGTGCCGGCGGTGGCGACGAGTTGAATTCCAAATTTCCGGTCTAACAGGTAAGGTATAACAAACGCTGTATAGTAACACGGCTAGTATTTAGGTGCCTATTTATAAATACACATTGTACACTCGACTATGGTAGGTACATATTATACGTAGGTAGACGGGACCTAATAGACGCGACGCGAAAAACGATAATGAAAATTCCTAAAGAAACGCGCGGTGCAACACACCGCCCGAGACGGGTCTCTTATTATTAATTCATATCGATAAAATATCGACACGCAGATACTGTAGAGAGTAACGACGTATGGTTTTCGGGAAGGTATATACATTTTATTATATACATCGTTTCGATTGGAGGGGGTGGGGGCGGCGGCTGTGACTATTTGAACAGGCGGACAACCCCCGAGGACATATATTATCGTTTGCGCCACCGACAAGCTCGGTCGTTATTCATACAATTAGAATACGGCTGGATCGCGAGAGACTAACCTCCGAAGCTTACGCGTTCGACACGGGTGTGCGGTCGCGTGTAGTAGGTTACTGGTCGTTGTTGTGCGCGCGCGCCGCTGCGTGCAAAGGGTTTTATGCGCAAGTGTGGCAGCTGTTCGCGGGGTTGTGTTATCTTGTCTCCGACAACACATACTTATAATATATATATATGTGTGTGTGTGTGTGTGTGTGGTGTGTGTGTGTGTGTGTGTGTGTGGACGGGTGTGCTAAGGTGTACGCGAGACCGCAATCAAGCAGATTAGGCTCAGATGGTCGGATTAAGACGGTAAAGGGGATTTTATTGGGCTTGGTAGTGCTGCTCGTACCGGCTCGACGGCGGTGGATCAATCGGCCCCGAACGCCATACTATATTGTAGTTATATACGTAATACGCATAATATTTGGGCATAACATTGAGTGTACATAATAATATTTACATATGCATATATACAGGGTGATTATCTTATTGTAGACCGCGCGATGTCTCGTCATATATGAGGAGTAGTCAATAATATGTAGTATGATTTCCGGTATAATTATATAGGACTGTGCTTCTGTGCGAATATATGATTACTTATCAGAATATTTTGAATTTATTAATTTATTATGTTTCTTATTTATTCGATTCCTTAACGTTCGTATTATTGCCTGAAATAACATTTCCCATTGAAAAAGGTAAACTTTATTTTTACGAGGGATACATACATATATACTTTCGCAATCCGAGACAACAATAAAGTGTATCTATACACAACAGAAAGATGAAAAAATGGTTAGTATAAATACAATAATAAAACGATGATAATAAGATCGCACGTACTCGTCGAGCATACCAATTAATATCGATCTAATTTCGATGACTTCCATAACATTATATAATATAATAAATATATATGTATTTTTTCTTAAGTAAAGATTCATATATTTTTCGATGGAATTATATTTCAAAAATTTATTAAGCTATCACACATTCTAACTTTTTTTTGAGTATGTGATTCCAGTTTTGTTATTCTTCATACAAAAAATCATTCAATTTTTTTGATCGTCGTCATGTATTTTTTTGTTTTTTTTTTTAAATGTATTAATTCAACGTTACTATACGATAATATTTATCAATAATTTTAATAACATGACATGTTACATAATATGTTTTATTGTACTTAACTGCAATTAGTTTGAGCTCAGAATATTTTAATAACACAAAGTATACTTTATTGTGGCTAGTAAAATTGTTTTAAAATTATTTAATAAATGTTGTAATTTTTTCACATCATAATATTTTTTAAATCAATAAATATTTTTCATAATAGTGTCCAGGTCATGATATTATAATTCATTAGCTCTCTTGATATAAACTTTAACGTTTTTCTCTGCTTGTACTAATTTATGATATATTTTGATGCGAGTAGACTTAATCAAAAAATTGTCAGTTGCTACTCCTTATTTTGGTTTAGTAAATGTAAGTAATTCAACGCTTAACCACCAAGACAAGCTTAACATTGTTAATTATTACAGATTTTAGGTTTTTCACAAATATTAGTATAACAATATTATTACATTGTTATGACGTACCTATAAATAATAAAAATATATTTATTTTAATGTAATAATAATAATTATTGTCAAATATTTATTTTAAAATTAATCATTTGCTAATATTTAATTATGAAACAATTTAGTAATTAATACATACATATTGTATATATAATTCAAAACGTTGATTGTTGTATTATTAAATAATAACTTTTTGAAGTATGCTTATTAAAAATTAAAAATATTTATAATTACCAGCAAAATATTTACCTCTTCATTATTTCATTATAAGCGACTTACTATTGCGTTTTATTTACTTGTGTATACAAAATACAATAAGTAATTGTTGTAATGTTATTCAATCAATATCTCTAAAAATATTACCAAAAATATTTTTTGTATCAAACTACCTATTATAATTTGAAAGGATAACTATGTTAGGTTATCTTGGCTATCACATGAGGCTTATTCTTACAAATTTTCAAACAATATTTAGTTACGTCACCATCAACTTTTGATCTTCCAATAGTGACAATGCAAAACACTAATATTTTACAATTATTATTAAAGTATAATTTATTTTATTATTTTTTTGTTTTAACATAAAATATTTTTTATTTTTCATTAATTTTTTTGTTATTTTATAAAAAATAATTGTCAACATTTTCGTGATATTATTTTTTAATTCTAGATAAGAACAACTTGATTTCTAACCGTTTTTCTACGATTACCGAAGAAACAGCCGCTGAATGCGGACAATGTTCTACTTTTGCAGAAAATCATCGAAAAACGATTCAATTCGAAAATGGCCATCAGAATGAAACACTATAAACAATTGCTTTCAAAATTATATATATAGACGTATAAACCTTATACTAGATTAATAGAAAACGGCAAGGTTTATTTTATTTGTTTGTGAAACCTCCGTGTAACCTTTCGTCGAAAATTATCCGCTAGCCAAGCCAGACGGATAGGTATTTATGAGTTTATTTGCAAAGTTTTACGACATTGAACTTTCTCACACACACACATTCATATACACACATAAAAACACTATAAAAACACACGTGCGCTTGCATAACTTCATTTTGCAAAGATCCAAAAGGTATTGTGTGCCCGTGCGTCAACGCTAACACCATCACCACCACCACAGACCCGTTGCCTGATATGTCTCATTACAGACAAACTTTATTCGACACCGACCACGATGTAGTTTATTCTAAACCAAATTATTTAAGTTTTTCTTATTTTTGCACAAAACACGTCTCAGCCGTGGCTCCAGGGATATGAGGTCCTTAAAAATGTTTTTCCATCATTTCACGTTCAAACTACAAACGATCCTAATATCCATTTCCTTTACCTTTGAAAGTCTTTGCACAAGATAATGAGGGTCTTCAATTGTGAACCACTACGACATATATGTATAATATAATATTTTGCAAAAAAAATTGTATGGATGAAGTTGTTAAATACGTATTTTAAAACACTCATTTTTTTTTTATCTGATTCATTTGTGTAGATATTTATATATTATTTTTATACTCGACACATATTTATCATTATTTTAAAACCAAAAATGATATCTTGTATATAATATGTGTTCACATTTTTAATTTTACAGAATTTATGTTATCGCATACGTGTATTTTTTTTTTAAATAATTGTTGTGCAATTAAAAATATGATTTAACGAAAGAATGGTGTTTAATTTTTCGAATAATTTATTATATTTTATAATGTCAGTATTAAATAATCTCAACAAGCACAAATAAACTTTTTTCATGCAATTAATATAGTTTTTATATAAAGCCACGATTTTATTAATGGTTTTATAATTTTTTTAGCTAATTTCGTACAGTTAAAATAAACAAAAAATAATTTAATGATGTTGATTTAAATTATTTGATAATATTTATTTTTTTTAACACTGCATATTATTATGTTTTAGTGAATTTAAGGTGATTAATAATTTTCTAATTTTCTAAAATACTCCAATCAAACACTTATTGAAAATACTAAAAATCCGAAATAATACAATTAAATCACAATCAAACCTAATGGTCTAACTGTTAGACTCTAACACATCTTTAACACTTAATTTGATATTTTTTTCTAATGTAATTATAATATGTGATATTATGCAGTCTTTACTCTGTGGATTATAATGTATTTATAAACAATAGAATTTAGCTGTGAAAAACAAAAAAAAATAATATAATATAATATAAAAATATAAAATATATTAACATGATATTACAATAATAAATTGTATTATTATAATTTATAACATTATAAAAAATTGTAAAAAAAAAAAATGTTTTCTATACAGTGATGTACCTATATTGCCTATACAATGAGCCGTGATAAATAGGAAATAACCGATAGAGTGAATGACGGTACGAAATCTTTTTCCGTTTACATCAGACCAATGTAGTATCTACTGATTAATATTGTTTTAATTTAAAAATGATAATTAGTTATTAGATCCATGCAAGATTATTCAAAGTTTAATCCATTAACAGAATTATAGTGTATTTATTAAACTTTCAGAAATTAGAATTTCATAATTTTAAAATACAATACAATTAGTTTTTAATTCGATGCAAAATATTATCAATATAATATTAAACGATTATTTTATGTAAGCTTTTTATTTAAAATAATATGTACATTGCTCATTGTTCAGCGTAGCTTCTCATAGAATTTTTAAGTTATTTTATTTCAAAAATTTATTATAAATAATAACATATTATTTTGTAAATTTTGAATTTATTTACAAAATTAAATTATTATTTCATATTTGACTTACAATTTAATAATACATTTTTTAACATATAAACTATATGTAGTTTTGTTTAAATCAATATAATATTTTAAAATGTCTTTGGCTCGAATTTGAGTCACATGCGTGGTAATAATATATCTTTAATTTATAATATTCAGATTTGATTTTATCCGTTTGATAATATTATTATAAATACATATAGAAAATAATAATCTAATAAATTGCATGGATGTAGTTTTAAAATCATGTTATATGGTCATATAAAATGAATTATTGTAATTGCCAACAAAGCACAATAGCTTTCTAGGGTTTTTAGTTTTCCAGCATACTGTACTAAAACAAAATTACCCAACATAGTCTGTGCACCACGTCATAAAATATTTAAAATTTTAATAAATCGATAGGTGAGATTCTTCATAAGTGCTTATTCGATATCCATGCCCATTTCTTTTGAACGATTATCATAAACGGGCTGAGACTTATATTATTGTGTGTATATTGTTCTACTTGTATACGTTCAAATATTGTAATATGCGTGCGCGTTAATTTAATATCCCGTCAGCGGAATATAAATAAGGAAAAGAAAAAATAATAATAAGTACTTGTTCGGTTCAACACGCACACGGCACTAGTCTATACATATTTTATTTTTATTATTATATAGTTAAAACGGAAAACACTGAGAATTTTTTTTTATTAGTGCGCAGGAGATTCGCCCCCTTTTCTTGGACTACAGAACACTTCAAAGGCTGCGTCACACTCGTTTAAAAAGGTGGGTGACATTTGTTGAAGTGACCCTGCAGCCGTGCTGGTGTGAGGAGGGGGTTGGACTGAGACGACTTTTTTGCGTGCCTGGATACGCGAAACGATTCACAGACGGAACCTACACCTATATGTACGTGGTTCTCGTTAGAGCACTCGAACTCCCGGCGCGCCACACGGTGTCTATCTGCAACCGCACACCGAGTACTAGGTTAGAATTTCCACCTCCCTCCCAGAAAGAGCACGAAATAATATTATATATATAGTGTGTGTATAAGATATATACTTACACTGACGTTTTCCACTTCCGAAAAAAACAGTCCTCAGACAATAGTACTTTCCTACCGACATACTGCTGCACTGGAGTGCTTGTTTTGTTTTCGATGGCGTTTGAAATAAAAAAAAAGCGCGACGCGTACGCTTATATACACTGTCGCACGTTTTTATTTTTAAACAATACCGCAGCCGGTCGGGAACTTACGCATCACGTTTTCGTTTTCCCGCGCGTACGTGTATATTATACTCGATTGAGTCGATATCGGGTAGTTACTGTTATAAATGAGAGCAGCATTTGCATCGAACGACTGTTTAACATATTATTATTTAAACGAAATAATATTTGTTAAATTCTGAATGGAGCTCAGCAATAATTATGTTTTGTTTTCAAACGTTATGTCTGCGATCAGTTGATACTACAACAGGTGGAGCGATTCGATTAAAATCGTTCTTAAAACCCTTTCCCTGTAACTAATCGGTTAATTAAGTTTGTGTATAAATTATATTAATTGTTGATTTACTCAAGTTTCCGTTAAATGCGTAATAAAAGTCTTAAGACGTGAAAGTATGTTCGAATTTACGACACCTCTATTTTGTCATGAAATATGTTTTGTTTTATTTGTCGTAATTATTTACGAAATACCAATGCCAGAAAATGGAAATGTCACCAGTTATTTATTATGGTGATATATTTCTAGAAATATATTTTTAATAAAATTAAATAATTCTTATGGTAGCATTTAATTTAAAGTATTTAAAATATTTGTGCGTTATTTTCTCTTGGAAAATTCAACTGAAATTCTTATCATTAGAATTTGACTAAACCATTTCAAATACTCTATATACTTATAATAATATGTTATTAACGTAATTAAAATTTAATATATTCTAACTAGCTGTCCCCATGCACTTCGTCGCCTTTACAAAAAAATAATATACCGTTTGCGCGATTTGTTTTATCTATATGTGAGGTAAAAACAGTTGAATAATCATCGCCCAAACGGTATTTTTAGTTTAATAAACATATGTATATATGTGTTAAAGTTAAAAAGAGGATTCAACATTCAACCCATCCTCGCCAATATATTCATATATATATATATTACTTATTCGGTATACCTTATTTAGATACTTTATTTAGTATCCTATAGAAACCAAAAATCTTTAATGATAAATATGTCAAATATACACTTAAATTTGTCTATGTTTTTTGATGTGAAACATTTAATGGCGTGGTACGGTAGTGAGACCGACTGTTGCGTGGCGACAGTTTTGTTATTTCAAAAAATAACAGTCCTTTTTAATTAATTCTATTTATAAAAAAAATACTCAATATTTAAGAATACTCGAAAATGAAGTCTTAATAATAAACTTTCTTAATTTTTCGTAAAAAAAAAATTCACTCAACAAATTCCAAATTTCCAAATCCATTTAACAAAATAATGAACATAAAACTATAAAATAACTATTGAAACCATAGATTATACTGATTGTACATCGAGCTGATGTTTAGATGTCTACGTCTACCATAGAGTAAATAAAGACAACGGTATTGAGTTCAAATCCCAGACATCAATTAATAGATTTCTTATTCTGCACTTTTTCTACTTATTCGGTTGACTTTTTAAAAATTTTCTTTCGTAAAAACCTTCTCCAGACAATAACAAATACAACAAAAAAAGAATTAGCGAAATCGGCCCAGTCGTTCTCAACTGATGCAATGTTATACATTTTTGTCTCCATTTTTATTTATATAGATAACACAATTTCTATTATTCTTAACGTATTATTGAAGATAGCAAAGTTTCGTAAGTGACAAAGAGAGAGAAAAAATCGGAGAACAAATAAATAATAATAATGTGACGATGATACTTTTTATCCTACTAGCGTATTATTCGTATTGGCATTTATTATTCTTAGTAATTTTTTATCACTTTTTATGTAATTCATAAAATAATTTATATGTTGTGTTATACGTTAATGTTTTTATTTTCAAGAAAGTACTAGAAAATTTTGTTACGTAACATGTGACCGCCGACCGGATATATTAAGCAAAATTTAGCAAAATTAAAAAAAAAAAAGCGGGTAAGTAGGTATCGCTCTGCTGTATATTAGGGGGTGGGGTGGACCTCAGACTATGGTAGGTTAAATTTGAATGCAATGATAGGTATCATTGTATACGAAAAACGATTCTGAACGAAGATGATTTGTCAGTTTAGGATATATTATATTTAAATATTGTCAAATATTCTATTTTGAAACAAATAGTATAGTTTTTATATGTTACTATGGTTACTATGGCCAACATTCGCATTATGAGCGTATGCAATTTAATTTAAATTTTGACATATTTCGTATAAATTCGAACTTTAAACACTTATAAAAAAAAATTGTGACTAACGATTTCGGATTTTTTTTTATCACTTTAAGAACAACTTATAAGAAACCTTGTATTAAATTTTCAAGATTTTCTGGCCACCCAAAAATTTTTTATCGGCATTTGAAGAAAAAAAAACTTAGAAAAGTCGAAAATTTCAATTGTCTATTAATAGCTTAAAAATTGTCAAAATATTTTGAAAATTTAACTGTAAAGAGATAACCATAATATAAACATTTGGTGAAAATTTCTAGTATTTACAATAATTCGTTTTTGAGTTACAGCAAAATCAAAAAATCGATTTTGTCGAAAAGTGGTTTTCCCGTAAAATTTCCATTTTTCTGTCATTTTTTTTTTGTTTTTCTCGATTTTTTTGAAAACTATTAGAAAATTTTAATTTTGACCCCCCTAAAGTACCAACTAGATTCAATTCCCTATTCAAAGAGGGGCTGAAGTCAAAAATGGAGTCAGACACAAAAAAAAAAAAAAAAACACACACATCATAGTAAATGCAATACATTCATCACTTCGTTCAGAATCTAAAAAATCTTAATATTTTTCAATGATTTGATCTATCTTACTGCTTTAGTTTACATTTAAAAAACATTATCTATGCATATTTAAGTATTTAAAATTAAAAAAATTGTACATAAAAACTTTTCTTTTTCTGACATGTTTATTATTGATATATAGAATCGAAGTTTTATAACACTTTTATCGTGATAATTTTTTTTTTTTACAAAATAATAATTACAATATTGCAACTATTCGCTGATTTTTTTTATCAGTATTTTTTTGTTTTTGAACTATGTATAATATGTATTTAATACTTATATATATATATATATATAAGATATTTAATCTGATTCAATTCAAACTCACGTAATTGTAATTGTTTAGTTACTGGAATATACGTAATAAATATTAATTTATGACTAAAAATAGTGTACTAGAGACGAATGGAATTTATTGTCGCCATACGATAATATATATCTGTAAGGAACCCGTGAATAAAAAACATACAATGATGTGTACCCTACCTTTACAAATCGTCAGAAGACGGGTGGCACGTTTCGTTGGACTGGCGTGGTTTGGTCTAGACTAGGGTGACCATAAAAATAAAATAAAAATACGGGACACTTTAGTTACTTAACTAAAAAAAAAAAGGAAATTCTAATTTTAACTAAATATATTAATATAAAAAAAACAAATTAAATGTATGCTGTATAATAGTTTTTAAATACAAATAAAATATTAATAAGTATAATATGTACACAAAAGTCCAAAAAAAAATTATTTTGATGACGATGGCACGTAAATTTCTTCTTTTGATGTTTTTGTATACTTTTGTGCTGAACCGATTTCATCAAGTAACCTAGTTTCTTTTAATAGAATATTATAAAACTCATTACAAGATAAGTTTTTAAAGTGTGTTTTTACGATTATAATTGATTTGATAGTTTCAACCAAAAATCGATTTTTTTCATCTGTCCATAACACATTAATGGTTGAAAAAATCCGTTCTACTGCAGCATTTGTACCAGGAATTGCCAAAGAATATTCTACGATTTTTGATATGTTAGTTGTATCAATGTTATGAGCTTTAGTGTATTCAAATATTTCACACCATTTAACTTCTACTTTAGCGGAATTTTTTTGCCATTCATGAATTCGTGATTTAAAAATTTGTTCTACATGACTGAATTCATCAAATAAATTATCTTCATCTAATTTTATGTTAGAATTATTTCGGTTGTTTTCCATAAGAAATTTAATACATTTTTGAACATTTTCCCAAGTAGGACAGTTTATTAGTTGGACCCAACGAAATATTTTTAACTGGTCAAAGTGGCAACCCCATTTTTCTACGTAAGATAAAAAAGTATTATAAAATAGATCAGTACTTTTTTTGAATGAGTTTTCATTATACATATTATTGTTTTTTAAATCATTTAAAAGCGATAAAATATTTGTTGTAAGGAAGTTTAGATTTTTTCTATTTTTTATTTTTCCAACTAAAATTTCTAATTCCTCTGCAACTTCACAAGCTGATATTTTATCTCCTTCTATTTTAGTTACAGTATCACAGACAACCTTTAATTGGCTTTGCAAAAAATGAAACCACACTATAGACATAGGATCGTTAAAAAACGATTTTAATATTGTAGGACACTTTTCCTGTTTCTCGAAGTATGATTTTAAGCCCGGGTAAATATCAATAATTCTTGTTATTGCAGGTAATAAGGATAACCAACGAGTTTTTACACTTCCAAGAATATTTTTATATTCAACATTTGCATATTCACAAAACTCTTTCAAATGTTCAACTCGAACTGTATAGATATGAAAAAATTGAAAAATTTTGTTAACTATGATTTCTACATCAATAGGTAACACATCAGCACTTGATTGCATAGCGTTGTGCAAAATATGAGCAGCGCAACCTACTCCAAAAATATTCGTTTTTAAATTGTTATTTAAAATTGAAAAAACATTATTTGATCCTTTTCTTAAAACACCTCCAAAGTTAGTATTGCAATTATCTCCAGAAAATGCAACAATTTTATCTGACAACTTATGCTTTTTTAAACTTTCAATTATATAAGTTGATAAAATATTTGCTGTTTCTCCTTTTAAATTTGTTACTTCAAAAACTTTGATTTGTATTCCCGAATTTGGTTTGAAATAACGTATTAAAATTGGTACGATTTTTAGGTTCTTATGGTTAGAAGTATCTATCATAATTGTAGCAAAATTTATGTTTTCTATTTCCTTACAAATTTGTTGCATGGCGAAAGGAGCTAACACATTTAAAACAATCGATTCAGCCTTAGTTCTCGCACATGTAAATTTTTTATTGTACATTTGTTTTAAAAGAGATGATGTGCAGTCCATTGATCGAAATGAGTGATTGTGTATCACGGTATGAAATGCGAATATCCCTTCTTGTGCTGCAGTACGTCTACTTTCGTCAGTGGACTCACTCGGATCATTTTTAAAAAAAAAAGAAGTTACCTTTTCGTGTTTTGATGCAGCTGATAATGCCATTAAATGTTTTTTTACTTTTGTAACATGTTGTGTTATGTCTGAACGTCCACCATGTTCTATAGAAAACACTGACTTACATATGGTACAAAATATTTTTCCTACTTCGTCAGCATCTTGTAAAAAAGGAAATTCTAATTTTAATTGTGGAGTAAAAACGCACCGTCTTTTGGGCATTTTAAAAAATAAATTAGGTATTATGGTACACTGAATTTTAAATAAGCTTAAAAAACTACACGTGACACGTCACTACGACTACGACTACACTGTGAATGTCATCGTGAACTCGACACTCATGTATAAATATTAATAACAAATTATATTTATAATTTTACATAGATATTATAAATTATAAAATAAAAATAGACATTATATTTGACTACAAACTGGTTGTGGCGGATGGAATTGTACTTATTTAGTAGACGACGTCACACATCAATATAATAATATTAATAACATTTTGTACGTTATCGTTATATCATTAGTATTTATAATCGTCGGTTTAACGTTGTCGATAATGATGTGACATTATTAGTTCTCTATTTTCAACTCGCAGCAATTATAATAATTTATTGTTAAGACAAGAATCTAAAAATAATTCTGATAAGTATAGATTAGATTAGATGTTCTATTGAATATTGTGATACAAAAATATCGTAGAATAAAAAAAAAAATATAAAATTATAAATTAACAATAAAGAGAAAAACGGGAATAATACGGGACCTACTTGAAAATACGGGACAAAATGCGTCCCGTATAACTTTTGTCGGGACAACGGGACACAAAGCGGAAAAACGGGACAATCCCGTATAATACGGGACGTATGGTCACCCTAGTCTAGACTGGTATCTGAATTTCGTAATACTTTACGGTACTATATTAGATTATATCTATTTATATGCACTTACCGCTGGCAACGGGGAAAGTTCAAAAACGGTTTGATATAAAATCATTGTAGATGGTGACTGTTGTTATATGATTAATGATAAATGAAAAAATCGCGGTTAACCACTTAATACGAGTAGTATATATTATACTTACACTATGCAGGTTATATGTACGACAGTCGCTTGAGCCACGTGTTCTACAGTGAGGTGTTATATTATAACCTCACTACGTTTAAAATTCATGGGCCTAAGCGTTTAGAAAGTTAGCATAAAAACCCGGTTTTTAATAAGAGAAAAATGTTGGAAATCCTCTATCTGTACAATTCTAAATTAAATAAATAAATAAAATTAGTTTAAATATTATTTTTTTTTTCATTATTATTATTATTGTATTTTAAAGTAAATTACTATTCCATACAATTAATAAGTATTTTATAAGTTTAATTTTGAGGAGGTGACTACCGACTATTATATAGTTGTTACGTGTTAACGGTTATTTTCCGTTGACAGTATTGACTATTTTTCTGAATTTGTCTAAAGACCGATTCTTAATCGTCATTTTCACGTGTTTTTTATTTTTTTGTTTGGTTTACTCATCCGTGACTATGTACACTGTTTAACAGTTCGGCGTAATTTTAATCTATAACCAACGCTTTTCGCGTCGTCTTTTGCAAGTGCAATGTGCCAATGAATATTACCGATGTTTGGTAAGTTCCCATTCTTACACGTATTAGATACTTTCTATACACTCTATACTTATCTTAAATATATATTTACTATGAAATAGTGAGACAATCCATTTTGTTGAGTTTATTAAATTTAATGTTAAAAATAATGGATTAAATACTTTTGTGTACAACTAAAAATCAAACAAATTTTGACCACACTAACTACATTTAAATACCACTCCTATTTTAAGTCTGAATAAAGTGGGAAAAAAAAATTGTTTTAAAACTTAAACTATTGATTGTAAGAATTAACAAAAGTTAAATTATTATTATTATTTTTAAGTGGAAATTTTTTTATACATATAATTGTAGTATTTTTTACGAAAAACTTACTTATCATTAATGATTTTTAGTTATTACCAGTTATGTATGGTGTGGAAACCTTCATTTACTTATATTTATAACCTGTTTCCTATATTATTGTGTGGTGAAAAACGAGTGTTATGACACACGCGAGTCAGGAAATATTATTTTTAAAACAATTTTAAATGAAATTTTATTAGTTACCAGGTTTTAAGAAAAAAAACACACACGTTACTTGCTATCTTGATAGTGTAAAATCAATGGAAATTCTCAAATAATAATACTATAATAAAATTTGTTTGATCAAGGAAATAAGATTCAATTACAAGTTTTATCTATATAAAGATACATATTTTTGGTATACATAAATGATGTATTATAATTTATAACTTATAAATCATAGTTTTAAGCATGTGTTTTAAGTAGTAGGTATGCAAGTTTAAATTCTCATCTAACGAATTAACATTGTAGAACCTATATTATTATTATTATTATTATTATATATTTGACTCGATCTGAAAAATTGACCAATAGGCTCTAAATAAAGTCTTCCAGCATAGAAAAAAGGTAAATTATACGAAATAAATAGGAATATGTTTGTATAACTACGCCAACTATTGTATAATATATAATATAATATATTATGATTGAATTGTAAGCGTAGAACAAATATACGGTTGAATAATATTTATTTTTTGATGTTTGTGAGAAAAAAGTATATTTTATTGTTTTTTATTTTGTTAGATGTAAAGGTCTGTTTGCATGTTACGGTAAATCTTATTCATAGAAGAACCAGAATGGAAAAGAAAAACATAAAATAATATACCTACTGAATTTATTAAATTATTAAACATTTTTTATTTATTATTCATATAAAACGGATATCTATATATCTATATATAATTTATACAAAAAAATTGAATTTTGCGATATACCTTTACATAATATCATACTTGGATTTTTATTTACATCATTTTGATATTGTTATAGAGTAGTTAACTAGTCATAAACTTCAGTATTAGTTAACATTAGAAATAATTGCATAATGATATAGGTATTATATTTTCATTAAATTATTAAGTTATAGTGTTTAACTATTAATGATATTATTCTGATGTGAAATTATTAGATTTATTTATACAGTTAAGTTAAATAAAAATACAATTTTAGATGATTATTTAATCTTATTAATTATAATATATATAGTATGTTTATTCCTTGGTATAACATTGTACTTGATAAAATTTCAATTTCATTAATACTTAACTAAACTCCACCAAATGTTTTTTTTTAATGTAGCTTTAGCTTTTTTTTTCTATTAATTAATATACGTTAGACAGTGCTATATATCTTATGAAAATTATCTAAACAAAGCTATATTACAAATATTTATTATCCGTGCAATTCATCACTATCGTTGGAAATTAAATTAAATATTTCTTATAAGTAAAAAATCATATAAATTATATGAAATATACTACACTTATTATATGAAATTTACTTGTTATAAAATATGGATCTTAAAATTAACTATTTGGAAATTAGTAGAATTTACAATCGTACAATTTGTAAATACTATATTTTCAATATGTTATACTGAATTCGAATGTTATCCAAATGTCATAAATGAAAAATAAAACACTAATATTTTATAAATATTAACTTTATAATAATATTATGTAGATATTAAGTAATTCTCATTAATTAATTTCCAATTATAATATTAGAGTAATATTATTTAGTTAATTTGATTATACTTTGAACTACTATTTTGAACTTATAAAACTTAACTTTGCAAATAGTTTTTAGTATTAATTACTTAACTGTATTATTTTAATTTATTTGTTTATTTTAGGAAAATAAAAACGGATTATAATTCTTAAAACAAAACAAAAATAAAGTTACACTTTAGCTAACATCACAAAGTATACGATTTAATTATCATTTAATACATTTTACTTAATGATACTTACTAAAGATCTTAAAATGTTATATGGCACATTTAATATCATTTTAAATTTTAGCAATTTTAATTCTATTTATACAATATATATAGAGATTTTTCCGATGTTTGTAAATTTTGTCGATTTTTCTAATATAGCTGAAAATATATATACACCATTCGCGATGGTGAATTTATTAAAAATTATTAATTAATTCAGTATAAATCAATTGCGTGAGAAAAATATTTTATTTTAAATAATTATGCAATAAAAATAATAATACAAAAAATACAAATGTTCAAATAATGTAAAATTTCTTATTTATTTTATTGATCTTAATCAGTTAAAAGTTATAATTTATAACGCATGCGTTAACATTATATTAAGTTGCTAACAATAGGAATATTAGGAATAAAATATTAATGAATACTATTTTTGAATATTATTTAAATTTGAATACATTTTATGGTTGGTCTTCAAAGTCATCTGGAATTCCATTGATTCATATAAATAATCATATTATTATTATAACTTATGACTCTTAGAGTAGAATATCTAATTTATCTACTACAGTAATATTATAATGCAATAACTAAAAAGAGGAAAGTTGTGGAATTTATTCTTTGAAAAAAACAACTGTTTTTTAAACCTGGTCCGCCCTGATGTAACCTCTATTTTATTTTATTAAATTTTTTTTTAAGGATTTGTGTTCAATAAATATATTTAATTTTATAGTTTTATTTTCGATTGTCTGTTTCTTCTAAAAATATGTTGGAAAAAATTTTATTATTTGGAAAAAAAATAATATATATTATTATAATAAGTATAAGGTAAATTATTATAAATATTTTGTTTGTATTATAGCGTTTAAATTGCTTGTATGATTCATTAACCACAATTTTAAATATTTTTATACTGCAGTCGTGTTTACTTGATATCGTTAGTTTATTTTACCAACAAAGTCCTATAATGCGAATGTCCAACAAGTCAGGGTGATATAATTCTGTTGGGAGGTTTTCAGGAGGTTGTGCCAAATTCACATGCTTCTATTGTGAAACGATAAAAACATTATACATGTGATAGATATAGTTATTAAGCGTAGCTCAGAATCTAAAAAACACAAAGTTTATATAAAAAAAAAAAAAAAAAAATACAATAACAGGTGTTAAAATAAAAAATAACTCGACGATTTTGGTGTACTGCGTGTGAGAGCGGGTGGCGGTCGCCACCACTTCCTCTCAGAAAGTACCTCTCACACCCACCCACCACTATAAATCTGGCATTATTCTTCTTTCTCTTCGCCGTATTCACATGAAAGCACGCACGCACTCGTATACGCGGGTCGAATTACACGCGGGACCTTTGAGTTACGACGTCCTAAAACGCGTGCACCAGCCTTTGCCGAGCCCGACCGCCCGCCCGCCGAGACTCGGCTGTGATACCGTTGTAATTGTTGCCAACTTTTGACGCCGGTGTGCTAATGAATAACGACTGTAAATCTTTTCCTTGCACCCGCCAGCACCGACTACCGTCTAACCGACACAGCCACCCCTACTTCCGCACCCAATCAGTAATACCAAACCCAGAGGACTGTGGACCACCACCACCACCACCACCACCACCACCACCGTCGTCTTTCACCTGTCTATATATATATATATATATTGTATAAATATGTGTGTGTGTTTTTTATACGCGTCTTTGTGCCGACTGGTAGTGGCAGTGGCGCAACCGTAACCACAGTGTATTTTTTTCGTCATTTATTTTATATATTTATATACCTGCAGTAACTTTTACGACGGTAAAACTTTCGTTTTTTGTTATTCATTTTTTCATTTTTTTGTATGAAACTTTGAAAATATATACGTGATGATAATAAGTTATAGATATGAGGGTGAAAAAAAGATACAGGTGGAAAGAAAGAAATACATTAAAATTAAAAAAAATTTGTAAAAAAGAAATTATTTTTGTATAGATATGCCGAAATAGGATATAAAAAAATTAAAAATAAACCTCATAAAGTGATCGATAATATTGGAATTCTATAGAAAAATAAGCATTTCAATCACACCTGAAATAGACTCGCGATGTAAATATCGTATCATTATCACAGGAGTATACTATGTTAGGTATAACGCATAATATATCGACGAGTCCAAAAATAAAAATAAAGCTTACATCATCTGGTGGTTTATGTTACGTGAAATGTAATTAATGATGGTTAAATAATAAATAACAACGAAAACACTTACTAATTATCATTTAATAGTTATTATATTTGTTTACATTTTTATATTATTGTATTCGTTTGGATGATTTCCTTATTGTTATTTTTGATGTGACAACTATACCATGTAGAGATTCTGGCATATTATGTAGGTTTAAATTACACTCGTGTCGCTTGTGTGGAACAATTCCCATGATTATCATGGAAAATTATCACAACTTTGTTACTTCTTCAGTTTTCTTGTTTCATTAAGTACCTACTTGTAAGTATACACTATATATGTATGTGTAGTAATATATAAATATATATGTTTATATATATATTATATATACAATATAATATTAAATTTAAGGCTCTAGGCATTATCACGAACTTTACCTATGAATAATTAATGAAGCGCTACAAATTATTTAAATTATTAGTATGATTGTTATTTTTTTTTAATAAATATAATATTAGGTAGGTGAAAATAAAAATAAAAAATATTTAGAGAGTAAATATATGCCACAGAATTTGTGAACGAATGAAAACGGCTTATTTAAAATCCATTAAAAGCTGTGGATCAAAATAGTGATAAATATAAATATAAATAACCAGCGCATTTTCTGTTTTTATATATAAACAAAAACAGACTAATTAAATGAAGACGGAAGTGAAAACCGGGAAGTGCATATACAGTATACATAATATTATTACTATATTATTTATACTTTTTGCCTTATTCTATTGTCCAATGACCATTAAGTGTATAATAATATATTGATTTTTGTCGGTTAGCTCAAACAATAACTTTGTATTATTACTAATATTATAACGTGAGTGAAACAGATGTGGTGGTGGCGCAGGTGACCATTTACTATTGTATATTATACATACCAACCCTCACCAATAAATATTGCAACGATGTGACTTCCCCCATATGTCATTTTTATATTATTTTAATAACTCCCTGTTATATCAAATATCTGCTTCCCTTCACGGTAAATTAGTATATGTTTAAGGACGAGTAGGGTGTGCCGTAATATTAAACGTAAAAGATATGATTCGCGTGACCACATTCACAAACAAAACTTTTTATATACATTTCAAACAAAAAAAAGAAAGCTTTATATATATACAATATACATATACATTTATTTATATTTTTATATTAGTTTTATAGTAAAAAGCTTTTTTTTTAGTTTCAAAAAAAACATTTTTATACTTCGAAGTCGGCCCGTGAACTTTTGTGTGCAATGTGTGCAATTAAAATAACAAAAAATTCAAGAAATAATCGTGTAAAAGTATATAATAATATCTTGTTCTTGTATCGGTTTGTTCAAGCACGTTTTCCTGTTTTAATATCTTATTTAAACTTTGCGTTTTATAAAATATAAAACGATATTAATCTCTAAAATTACTCATATGAACTGTATACAATACATTTATACGTGTTCAAAGTCGTAAACAAAATAATGTAATTATTACAATTATAAAATGTAAAACATTAAAATACTTTACACGCGGAGTAAGTCGTAACCGTTTGTTCATATATTATTCTCTCCACCATTTCCACTTTTGTGCATAATATATTATATTTGCAACACCTAGTGATTTCCATTTTCACGTGTGTGTGTATGTGTACTGTGTATCCATATCAGACGATAAAATAAAAAAATATATGTAATATACTAATATAAAATGTTTATTTTATTTTACCTACTTGTTGAAGGAACAATGGGTAGTAATATCATTCGTTTATGTATCAATTGTATAAGTAATGTTAAAACCAATATTCTAGTTTTTGATTAAAACAACAATGTTAAATATTCGGTAAACCAATCAATCAATATTCGTTTTTAACGAAAATAAAAAAGTAATTATAATATATTATATAATATCATTGTCATATAATACAAAGGAAACCTAACGCAATTTACATATTACACTACTTTGGAAGTTAATTAGTAAAATGTTTTAAAATAAATAATTATTATCTGCATTTAAATAAATGGTTTAGTGCAATATTAATAATAAATTATCAATATTATGAACATTATAGTGTTGTTAATATTATCTTACAGTTATATAAAAAAAACATTCAAATACAAGTAAAAATATTTTCTATTTACAATCAAATTTAGTTTGAAATAATTGTTTTAACGTAACCAGCATAAGCAGTTACAAATATCATCGTTAATAATATTAATTATCCAGATTATTCTTAAAATAGTATATGTTTATCAAATATGACTTTTTATTATTATTATTATTATTATTATTAGTTACGTACTAAAAAATTGATTAATATATAATCACTCAAATAATTTACAAGATTTCATTACTCTAATGCTATTTTATAGTAAATAGTATAATAATCATAAGATGTTATGTGTTTGCCGTATATTATATCGTTACATCGTGCGGTTAAGTGGTGTTAAGCATTTATTTACAATGTATTCGATTCATGAGAATCCACAGATATAACCTGCAAATACAGTTTAAAATACTTAAGCGTATTATTGCAAATGTAGGTATACAGAGTGATTTTTTCACGTAGAACATGATATGATATTGTATAACGATCTCAACTGATGTTTTACTGTTTTAGACATATGTTGGTGTTTGAAATATTATCGATCATGTTAAGAATCTCGAAATCTAAAATAAAAAAATACTATATTTAATACAACCGTACGCCTGCGACGATTGTAAAAAAATAAAAAATATATCACCCTGTACATTGAATTTAGTTCGTATTATAGATAAACGATAATAATGGGCTGTTGCAAGTCCCAGCCATTATATGGAAGTGAAATTTCACAACGATAATTTTTACGACTATATATATAGACATTCGCGTACGTATACGATAATACTTCGTAAGTATATATCTATGTGCGTGTATTTGCGGCCGGAGAAAATCGTTCTTTGGTAAAAAATAAAAAAAAAAACTGACTGTTATCCTTGCGTATACTGCATCGTCTAAGCCCTCGGCCTCGGAAGATATCCACGAGCGCGGATCGCAGTGCGAAAAGGAATCGAATAAAACGATCTTCGTCTTGCGCGGTCGGTCAGCCGTTCGTTTGCAATTTAACGGGTGTACGGTACATTGTGTATGTGTGTGTGCGTATATATATATATATAGACTCCGGTAAAACGTTATTGCCCCGCAAGTCTCGGAGCTCCCTTTAATAACGAATTTGGCAAATCCCAATGGACGAGCCTGTTTTATTGTACTGCTGCTGCCGGATGATTTTTTCCCCGTACCTAATGTATATATATTATAGTACTACGATATACACACACACACACACACTTGGTATATTGTGCCCATATATCGGTACCCATCTCGGCGTAGAACGACCAACGGGTTTCGGTAAATTGTTTCGGAGTGATTCTTCCGGTGTCGATGCGTGTGTGGTCGGGTATTACTGTGAGACGGAACGGTCAGACGCTTTCGGAACCATTTCCGACAGCGAATAAGCCGTTCAACGTTTAAACGGATGTATATTGTATATAGGCGGTTAATCATTTGTTAGTCCCCGAGGGTTGATGATCCATAAATCTTAAGAAAATTTACTTTAAAATCGAATATAAATTACTCGGCAACAACGATTTACTTATAAGACGTATAATACATAATAATATACTTTACTGTATTTATATACGTATATTTTTTTATATATAAAATTATATGTTATGTTATATTTATATGTATATTACAAGCAATGTACACATTTCTCAGGAAATTTGGTTCTACCAGGGCAATATGAGTCGCAAATACAAACACATTGCTTTTTGTGTAATATTTTGTATTCTATTTATTCAAACTAATAATAATGGAAAATACAATATCTGATAATTATTATAACTGTATTATCATTTACTTATTATATCAACAAATTAAAAAAATATATATAATAATGATAGTAATTACCAATAGGTAATAGGTATATATAATTGATGACATAACGTCATGCAAAATAAATAAGCTATTATTATGCATTGTTATAATATTATTTTATCATGACCTATTTATTCATACATGATTAATTTACATGTATTCACGATTTATTATTATATATATATATTGTATTAAATTCTATATTTATACTGGTAATTTATCCAATATTTAATAACAATAATTACATTTCGTTTATAAAATTAAATTATATATAACTTAAAAAATATCATTAATAATACCGTAGTATGCCTACATCGGTATCAAAATTATTAACATTTGCAAAAAGTAAATTAAATTATAAAGTGGTGAAAAATCCATCTGATTTAAAAGTTCTGTAATTTTAAATTATTTTACATTAAGTTGAGTATAAAAAGAAAAATATTCAAGGAATTTAAATCATAATACGTTTTATTCCCCTTTTTTACTAATGAATTACTCGGTTAAACAAAAATAATGCAGTAGGAAAAAGTTTAAGACTTCAAATGCTATTAGGTAAATTATAATCATTAAAACATGATATTTTAATTCTGCATTATTCATAAACGGAAACAATTATTTTAATATACGTACACTGGTATATATATTTATATTATATTTAAATAAATAACGCTCTAAAAACCATTTATAATCAGTTATTTGAAACAAACACCAATATCAAATGTTATAAATAAATACCAGATATATTTAAATTTTAAATATATACGAAGCGTACTTTCTTTAACTTCTGATTGATGTATAGTTTCTTATGTAACTCAGAACTATATTGTTTTATTATTATAAGCAACTGTTTTTTTCCTGTGTACCTATAACTTTGCTCAATGACATTCTTTCGTTCAACTTTGAATCTATAAATACATAACAATTTGAAGTCACTTTTTCAATTTTTCAAAATTATAATAAATGTATTTTGATAGTTGTCATTTTATGCAGGTAGATATTATATACTTCATATAAATATTATATATTATATTTAGTATACTTATGCTATAGGGCCACAATGAACCTGTTTTTTCAAAAAAGCATAAAGTGATTGGGTCACTAAAATATCAAGCAGACAATTTTAAAGAAGTAAAGGATCATTAAAATCCAGAAAATACATTACAACTATAATAGTTATTTTTTTTAATTTCAATAAAAACATGAAGAAGGGAAAAACTAGATTTGAATTTGAGAATTCTGTATCATATTACTTAAAAACAAATTAATAATTATTTTAATATTTTAGATTCTGAACGGAGTGAAGAATGTATTGCTTTTACAATGATGTGTGTTTTTTTTTTTTTTTGTGTCTGACAACATTTGAAGCAGTAATAATATTCCGATTTTTGACTTCAGCCCCTCTTTGAATAGTAAAATTCATCTAGTTGGTACTTTGGGGGGTCAAAAGTAAACATTTTCAAATAGTTTTCAAAAAAATCGATTTTTAATTTTGCTGTAACTCAAAAACGAATTATTGTAAATACTTGAAATTTTCACCAAATGTTTAAATTATGGTTATCTATTTACAGTTAAATTTTCAAAATATTTTAACCATTTTTAAGCTACTTATAGACAATTGAAATTTTCGACTTTTCTAAGTTTTTTTTCTTCAAATGCCGATAAAAATTTTTTGGGTGGCCAGAAAATCTTGAAAATTTAATACAAGGTTTCTTCTAAGTTTTTCTTAAAGTGATAAACAAAAATCCGAAATCGTTAGTAACAATTTTTTTTTATAAGTGCTTAAAGTTCGAATTTATACGAAATATGTCAAAATTTAAATTAAATTTCATACTCTCATTATGCATATGTTGCCAAGTGCCCAAGTATACTTATTTTATTAATAAACAGATACTATAAAGTAACTATAGTAACATATAGTAACTATACTATTTGTTTAAAAATAGAATATATGACAATATTTAAATATAATATATCCTAAACTGACAAATCATCTTCGTTCAGAATCGTTTTTCGTATACAATGATACCTATCATTGCATTCAAATTTAACCTACCATAGTCTGAGGTCCATCCCACCCCCTAATATACAGCAGAGCAATACCCACTTACCCGCTTTTTTTTATTTTATACTGTTTATTTATTAAAAAAAATTAAATTATAAAAGTACTAAAATTAATAAATTGTATATATTTTTATACTTTTCTGTTGTACATTTCTGCCCGAGTAATAAACATAAACACATTGTATACAAAACAGGTAGATAAAATGTGGCCCAATTATCGACCACTCTTATGATAAATAATATATAATAAAGTTTTCACTTTTAACTTATTTTGATTAGAACTCATAAATATTTATATTGTTCATATATTGGGCTAACTGAAACAAATATACAAATTTTTTTTGGCAAATTATTTTAGGTATTAAAAATATATAGATTCGAGAGAATGTGTTTACCTTTTTAATGAAACTAAAAAACAAAATGGTGAAAATATTTAATTTTCTAAGTAGGAATTATTTTTTTAGATCACAAACCACGTTTTCTTATACAAATATAGAATGGCTTTTAAACGTTTTAAATGATTTGACTAACAAATTTTATATCAAATATTCTAATATTTTAAAAGCTTTGTTTTTTTTTTATTTTAAGTTGAAGAAACGGTTGACTGCTATATGAATTTACAACGAAAAACCACTTGATAACAGGTTCCCAAGAAATACTTTAAAAAATATATTATAAGTAGGTAGCAATGCCAAATATTTATAATTGAGTTTACGCTAAAATGATCCTTGAGATTTTATGACTAGTCATTGAAATTCTTATTTTTTTATTTTAGAGTGTAGAACTAAGTGTAGTAATTATTATTGGTGCTGAATATGAATGATAACTGCGTGTAAAAATGTAAAATGAATAATTAAATTAGTACTTACTGGTCAATGATGGTAGTTTGGTATTTTACAAGACTTACTTGACAATTCAAAATATTTTATGGGGTATATATGAATGTACTGATGATATTTAGATCGTTGTTTAGCAGTGGTAATGCTAAAATAGATTATGTAGTGTATACCACATAAATTTAAATTTATATAAATATATTATTATGTCATAGAACACATATTACCTATCTAATACGACAATAAAATATGGTACTTGGTATCGACTATCAAAGATAATCTGTGTCAGTTAATTATTATTTAGGTTATTATTTTATTTGTATCTCTATTTTTAGTCACATACCATTATAGTAAAATATCGTATGATCACAATATCTATTTTTTTATAAATATTTATCTCAATGGTAATATTAATGAATCGTTAGGACTTTATATAATATCCACTGTAATAATGTAATATGAACGTGATTCAGTTGAACAAATAATGTTACTACCTATTGTCCTTTTTTTTTTTTCAGTTTTTTAAGCCATATATTTGGATATTTCTAGGAATGTTATGTGTAATAAACATGAAGACTAAAAGTTGAAAACTTATATGACAGTAAAAATAAATTCGAGTGTTATAGAAAATTGCTCTTGGATGCGTCCTTTGGTGTTCTCAGAAATCGGATACCTCGTGCTTAAGATTCAACTGTTGAAGATACAATTTGTTGAGTACTTACGTATTATATTACTTCTTTTTGAAACTATTGTTATGAAAATCTTGACTTGCTATTTTTTTAGCCGTTAAAAAAATGATATACCTTGAATAATGTATAGGAAACATTTTACGGGTATCTTATTATATGAGGTAAGTACTAAATAGGAATATTATTATACGTTATATGATATACCAAATTTAACTGTAATTAACAATGATCGATAATAGTTTATAGCAAATATCGAATAAATATAGTATTTTGCATGTAAAATATTTATATAAATATAATATTATGTACATATATATAATACAGTAATTCTTAAAAAAAAAAATGGAATCATCAGATTAATTACTATCGATTTAACGCACCTATTAGTTGCGTATATTCATCATAATACGCAATAGCCAAATCTCATATAATATCATGTTAGAGAATTGTATTTTGATTTATGTTACGACTATAGGAAAACTCGGTATTGATAAATAAATTTAAATAAAAATAAAGGATATGATTTTGTGTGAATAGGATAGTGTGAAGCGACAGTTAACGTAAGCTAACCTAAGAATAATATTTAAACGATAGTTATTAGTTGATTTGATATATTTATATACACACATTATACATATAATAACAATAATTGAATACAGATAACATATAATACAAAATATACCAGTTACTATTAATACATTTTATCCACGTGGATGTGATAAAATTTCTTCATTTGATTGACTGATAAAAATCTTAGTAAGAAATTATAATGTCATCATAATAATATGTCTGTACATCCGTATCTAACCATACATATTTTAATAAGTTTTCATAAAGTCCTTATAAATAACCAGGTATACAGTTTTATATTTTTCTGTAAATCTTTCTATGTCCATATTTCTTTGTTTAATATTTAATTAACTACTCAATAATGATAACTACACATTTTTTCAATATATTATAATTTAGTTTTTATATGGCTAATTATTAATAATTATAATACGGCGTTTATTAGTTTATTCTATAGATATTAGTTATTTATTTCATTACAAACATTTTTAATTTCACATAAATTTTTGAAGCAGTAGTTGAATTCATGACTCGTTATAGTGTTATATAATATAGGCACATATTAAATTAAAATTATATTAATGACTATAATAATCTAAAACAGTAATACACTTATGGAATTGATTAGTTTTGGCTGTATTTGAAACCCGTTTGATTTTTAACTTTATTTTAAGAATTTGGTATTTTATAACTTGTGTTACTTACGTAAAATTATAGTTTACATAATGTGATATATGATTAAGTAAATTATGCACAAAATAAAATTATAATACGGATGAAACAATATCAATGTTTGCAATATTTGTTATTGGTCATCATCAATTCAATGTAAATTAAAATCTAATAAGTTTTTGAAATATTTACAAAATTTGTGTAACGATTATCTGCAATTTTTAAATTGGTAAGTTATATAGAAAGTTGTTTATTTTTTAACGTGTCATATTCATATATTATTAAAATTATGTTTGTTTTAGAAAATGTGACTTATTAATTATTTCAAGTATCAATAAATTGATGCAATGTAAATTGTGTCTGTGAATTGCAGCCAGAATTGAACATACTTTGAATGATAGTTTCTAATATATTATTATAAGTTATCAATGGTATAATTATGGGAGAGGTAGAGTTATACATTTAATTTAATCATCTCTCATCGACGTGTCATCTATTACAGATATTTTGAAAATATATTGTACTAAAATATAGTCATTATTAATTATAAATTAATTTTCAAAATATAAATATTAGCTAGGATTGACCAACATATTATAATAGATAATATAATATTTTATTTTGTCTATCAAGATTGATATTTTTATAACATCCCCTTAGAAAAATTATGGCTACTTGCCTGCAAGTTATTATATCTATCTAATAAAAATTTTAAATAATTTTTATTCTCACTAGTCTTATAAAATGTGAGAAACGATTCGAAGTGAGGATATTAAGTAATTTAAAACACATTATTTATATTTTTTTAACACAAGTAGTACATGTTTATTTATATAGGGATTAACTATATCTAATACAATCCAATTTACAAATAAAATACATTTTTCAAAAAATTAAAATATTAGAATAAAATTATATTTGATATGATATTTTTTATTTATTTATTAATAATTTGTTTTCTTATTT
Source organism: Schizaphis graminum (assembly GCA_020882235.1). NCBI lineage: Eukaryota > Metazoa > Arthropoda > Insecta > Hemiptera > Aphididae > Schizaphis > Schizaphis graminum. Next base: position 96,434,804 of record CM037032.1, read on the forward strand.
CATTTTAAAAAAACACATGTATGAATAATAAAAATAGGAACACGATGACTCTGCTGGAATTACATTCGCTGGAAGATCCTGTAACTAAAACAATAATAATATCGAACGTTAGATTATGTCTATATTTAATAATAATATATACAATTTTGTTAAAGACAACTTTAAAGATGTTATGATTTTTAAGTGGTATTTGGTGTTTTGAATAAACATATTTAATTGTAATTTATTCAATATGGGTGTCATATTTGATGGTTTATGTCGACCATGTATCTTTATTGTAAGAATATCCTTAAAATAAACGCTATTATTAGCTGGAGGGTAAGCACATCATTTATTTGAATAAAAAAAATTATTTTTTTCAATATTAGCAATAAATCATTATGACACTTGAAATTATTCCAAACCGATTTTCAAATGTAATAACAACTGTTAGTATAGTTATATGTATATATTTTTTATTTTCGATACCAATGCATAAATAAATGTAATTTGTTACCGAGCAGGAGTGCTTCTCTTTTATCTTGTCTGGGCAGCACTTTCTCGTTGTCACTACTCCATAATACGGGTGATAGTACCGCCACACACCTAACCCTCACTGCACCGTTCAACACGGTTTCCGCGTCTAAAGGTAAATGCAACCCCAAAGTTGTCGTCACAAGTCCTCGAGGGTGTTTTTGTGCTGGGAACCTCTTCAAAGATTCTTCTCTCGCCTGTAAAACACACGCACACACGTATTATATGAACTTACGTATCTCAAAAATGAATAATAATAATAATAATAAATATATATTTATAGTACAGAACATACACAATAATCGTGCATATACGTGCAAAAATCATTATTTTCACTTTTACGTAAAATATTTTTAAATAGCTTTGTTTATCATGTAAAAATGTATTTATATTTCAAACGGTTTGTATATTATAATATAATCTTCAAAATAATAAAAAAACTAATTGTTTTTTTTTATATATATGTATATAAAATTACGATAATAATAAAATTAATGATACATAATATTAATTTGAAAATATATTAGCTATTACAATTTTTAATTATTGTTTCGTTACTACAAAATAATTATCATTACCTACATATTATTGCCAATATATTTGTAAAATATTAAAATAATAATTATTATTAAAAAAAAAGTTTTGTGATGATTATAGCCTTTTTTTTGTTATAAATTACTTTGAATTAAATTATTTGTGCCTTCAATAAGTTACCTGGGTTTATAGTACCTATTCCGTTACGTGCTCTAGTGTTAGATAAAAAATTTCTTTAATTAAAGATAATACATTTTTTTTCAACATTTATTAGTTTTAAATTTCAAATTTATTTTCATTTTTATTTTTTCAATAATGACGCATAAATAGAAGCTAGATAAAATACCAACACTTTTGACACCACACAAAATAATATTACAACATAGTTTAAAATTAGTGAAGTAATAATTTACCTCGTAAAACTTATTTAAGGTTAAGTATATCTTCTAGGATAAAAATAAATAATAAAAGTAACTGTAGGCACATATTTTACATTTACTGTTTATCGGGAGTTTTGTATGTTAGTATGTTCAACAGCAAATTATTATTATTATAACTATAACTATATTAAATAATATAATTGTAAGTGACCTGAATTTAGTATATTATATATATTTAATTTCACTAAAAGATGAACAACTTTAAAATAAAAAACATAGTAAACTAAGAATAATTTTATTCAATAGTAATTGTTAATATTTTTGAATGTATCAACATATAATAAAAAAAATAAGAGTTACGTTTTAGCAAAGAACCTACACTCCTTTTATACTTTTGCTTGTACATTAAAAAAATAAGATAATGAAAAATAATAACATTGAGTACCGTAAAAATGAAATATGTTTAGTTATCCGATTGCATATATATATTTATATATAACTTTCGATGTCAATAAACCTATTAGACCAATTGAAATTACATAATAATCGACTAAAGGTTATATTGGGCGTGTCAAAAAAAAATGTAGAAAGAGTTCGATAGGCATTTTTAAATTAAAGCTTACTGCGTTTCATTTATCATAACTCATAATACGAGTATATTGTATTAAAATAAAAATCGAATATTTCTTCTATTTAACTACATTGTGTATATTATTTTAATCCCGACTATTGTCTATTTTAAATTATTATTATTAAATATACATCAAAATCAATTGTAATAATTTAAAATTATTAATTTAATCTATTATTTATCGACACGTGACATAATTTATTGATATGCAACCTAGGTACCAACTAAATGTTCAGATTCATTAATATTTTATGTTTTAGTATCTTCTTACTGTAAAACTACACCGAATATTATTACTCTTACTGAAAAAAAAAATCACGAAAACAGACTAATTGCAATTGGCGCTAAATAAAAATACAAATAAAAATAAATGTTTAGCTTTAAATTCTTATGGTGATGTCGCTTGCGTTAGAAGTAGGTATTCCACAGACCATAACCATCATGTAAAAATAACGCTTCTACGTTTAAATGCAATTTTCCACCAAAATCATTTGTCAGTTTACAATATACACAATAGAAATTTAAAAAAGAGATTTGAGAAAAGTATTCGTCGTTTTTAAGATAGCTTACTGAGTCATGAATAAATTTTACTAACAAATATAAATTGCTTATCAAATATTGATCCTTCGAAAATATGTCAAATTATTATACTTAGTGATATTGACACATTTTTCAAGATTTTTATGAAGTATAATACCTACCAAAATGTCATTTAAATGGAATTAATAAATTATTCAATAATAATTATAAGATACTTTTGATATTTATTAAATCAGATAACATTTATCATGACATTCATTTTTTTTTTTTGCAATTCATTGTTTTAATTTAGTAATATTTTATAGCAGAGTATAAACTGTTTGATGTTTTTAAATATATTTATAAAATAAATCATTGGTGACAAGTGATTTTTTTTTTATAATATATGATTCATGGTTATGTATTTTATGGTAATATTTTTATTGATATATTGATAATATATGTATTATGTATATAAACGAACGTCTTAAAAATCTTATCCAAATATCTAGATCGTTGAACTTAAAATAAATAAACCTATATGTTAAATAAAGAAACTGAATAATTTAACAGAATCTTGTTTGGACTTCAAAGGTTATAGGTATATATTTATTTCAAGTGTTCTCCAATTAAGTAAATAAAAAATATACAGATTATTCCGTAGTTTTTGTATATTAATATAAACTATAACCATAAGAAGATTTTATAAACATATTGTGAAATTTAAAGGGTTTAGCTTAACCGGAAAAAGAGCGTCGCGAACTTGAAGTTCTATAAAACCATGGTAAATGATTGTTGGGTTTTTAACGTGGGTCTGATTTGACGGGTGAACCTTCTTGTTGAAATTATAAGTTATTCTTATAATATTATAGTGATGGAAATTCAAATTTCCTTCAACCCTTGCTTGACTGTATAATTACGGTTCGTACACCGGATTTTGGCACAGGGTATCCCCTTATATGACAAAAAAAAAACCACACCATGACCGAATGCGTGCATGAAGCTTGCGTGTAATAATCCTTTTCACCGGCACATCATATTTTAAATGCAATTATGCAAAAGACAACCTCGTTAAGAAATTCTCGAGTAATTTATTTGTTTACATTTTTTACTGACTGTTTAAAGCTTCTATGCAGCAATTTATTCTGTATAAAATATTATGCTGTATTAAACGTAAGTCATTATTGGTAACTAAATCATTGTACGCGCATCACTGTATAATTTCAATACTTATTACAATACTGTATAATTTTAATTGATTTCCAGGATTTTAAGTAATATTTTTCTTCTGATTTAAAATGTATTAATAGTGAACTTTATTTTTGATACAAGTTTTTTTTAGGATTTCGCATTGTTATCAAATAAATTGTATCAAAATTATTGATCTCTATTTATAAACATATCACCTATATTAAGGTTTAAATTATGATAAAGTACAAATATTAAAAATTAATATTTCATCTTAGTATCACATTAGAATGTGTAATATAACCATTGTACTATATTGTAATGTACTCTACTCCATATTTATAGTTAACCAATGAAAGGTTTATAGCACGACTATAGAATACCGAATAATATATACATTAAACTATTAAAGGTACAATTACACGTGCACCTAGATATATTATGAATTATAAAAAAAAACCCGTTAACAATACATCACATAACGATGTCATATATTGATATATGTCATTATTTCGTTTCTTTATTCCCATATTATAAATATTTATGTATATCATTACAGCGCTCGACAGTCATCAAACCGTTGCGGAAACATTTTTGAACGTTGTTGATTAATTATTACATTGACATTTATGTTTTACTAACAAATACTTCAATCCCATTATTTCTATGATACATAGATAATAATACTAAATACTACCATGCGAATCCAATACCAATTACAAATTAAAATTGAAATATTTAATCACATTTTTAAATTTTAAATAAAATTCTCAGTTACATCTTGAATATAAATCATTTAATACTGTGTCTTTTTAAAAAAAATATATGAAACAATACTTTAAAATTTACAATGTAATACCTACAAAACTTCCGTAACAAATGATCTTGATCAAGATACCTTAATCTTTCTAAATGTGAAGTCGTTATTTTTACCTTGATAAAATATGAAATATAGAACAACAAAAATGACTCAATAAAATACATATTACTTAGGGATATATTTCGACTAAAAACTAACTTAGAAAATGTATATCAATAGTAAAAAATTAACAAGAATACACAAGAATACAACTCTTATCCTTCCTAATAAACCAAACTTAAACCCTGCAAATAAGTTGCTTTATACTGCTATATATATATATATATATAAGAATAATAAGATCGCTTCTTATTTACGCATGCCATGGATTTCTGCTTTCCTAATGAAAATTACAAATTACAAATTATTCATAACGAATACCTGAGAATAACACTCAAATCCCCAAGATCTTCGTAAAACAAACAACTGTACTATAACATGGATAGCCCTATTATGGAAATTATAATCAATAGGAAGACTTCAATAATATTCTAAACAAAACCATCGTCCCCATTACAAAAACAATAACAAATAAATAAACCTAGACTGAAAACACGTTTATTATGAGACATTTTGTTAAAATATCAAACAAACAGATAACAATACTTATTTTGATTCGTGATTCGCGTTTATTTGTATTATTAATTGTAAATGTATAAGTATAACAGTGTAAAAACATAAAAGTTGTAGAGTTTTCTTTACTTAGCTCATAAAGTCATAATAATTAAAAATATATAACCACACGCATAAAATGTATATTATTTGTATACATGGGTAATAATCGATTGTTTATGCAAATTATTTTATTGTTTTTATACATTATGTATTGCAATGTATAGAATAAAAAGCTAATAATTTTTTTCTTAAAAAAAATCATACGTTCACTGAGATAGTATTACTACTTTACTAGTAGGTATTTAGTGTCCGTCTAGAAAATCTAATGGCTTTCAAGTTATTTGCCATTATGAATGTGTAAGCTTTCGAAATATTTGTCAAGTCCGGCGGACCGGAATTTATCCGTTTCGCGTGTGTCTTAGACCTGAGAGGATTACACGTAGTGTGTATAAGGTGATGAAATGGATTTGCATTCAACTCAAAAAGCTAACGCTTTGTCGCTTTATGAATGGTCGAACTAAATGACACACGTTTAGACGCTATAGGTACTAAAGCATTTTATTTCATACTTAAATGATACATACGTTTAGAAAAATAAAATTCATATTATTTTGTGACCGCATTCAGTAGTTTTTGTACAATTATGCTTTAATTAAATAAACGTTACTACATTAATTTCACTTGGGTATTTCGAACGCGGCGTGCTCTAAACGTGAGTCATATTATTGAGATAAAATTTAAAAATTCGCCGTAATATCGGTACAAATCGAGTTAATGGGTTTTCAAATTAAATTTCAACAATCAGCTACCAATAATATTTTTAAGTTGCCGACCGTCGTAGGGTTATTTACGCGTTCGCTGAAACTGTTTGGCGTCAGCTCGAAAACGATCTATTTCTACGAATAAACAATGCTTTTTAATTGTGTTTACGTTCCACAAGTCACTCTATATATAAACATATACATATATATATATATATATATATATATATAAGCATTATATTATGAAACGAGCTGTGCGGAAATCCAAAAGCAGCGTTTCACTTGTGTGTTAATGTAGTCGCTATTTGGACAGCAATTAATTTAAACACATGCAAGTGTATATTAGCGGAATGTCGGTAACGGAATTAAACATGCGATGGCGATAAGGCTATATGGAGAGCCCCGAGAAAGAAAAACGAATCCGAATCGGTTGCGTTGACGGCGTCGTTTTGTTCTGTGTGAATTTATCTTTAGTGTAAATCCGATACAGCCGGTGTTGTGGGTTTCATTAGCGCGGGCGTACGTTCGTCTCCCGTCCCCGGTGGCAATAAAACCACCTCGCTGAGAATATCCAGTAATAGAAAAAAATAAAGATTTTATTATTTTTCGCGCCCGTAAATATATTATCTCGTACACTTTTTGAACGCTCAAGTTCAATCTAGCTAGCTTTGGGTCGTAAAAAAAAACTTGTTTTTTCTTTAAACGCTATAAACATATTTTAACGCATTGGCGAATGATGTCGGATTAGATTTGAATCGCTTAGTCCGTTGCTGCGCAGTTTCCTGTGTAAACCGAAGTACCTACTCTTTAGGCACGATCGGATAAGCGAAATCCTGCTATTATAATATTATTATTATTATTATACAGTAGTTATTAATTTAAACGTTTCGTTGTTGTTCTAAGTTTCTCAAACTGTTTGGAAATAGTTCCAAAATAAAACTTGGATACAGGTATGTAGATACTAAACGTTTGTGAACACAGTTTGATAATATTAAACTAAACATTTGGGGATTGATTCAAAAATACTCATAGGTATTCCAAATTAATAATGAAATATGTAATATTAGATAATACCTGCAATACGTTTACCTATACTTCGATCATTTTGAAACTAAATTAATGATACCATTTGAATTTAAATTTATTCACATTCCAAAATATAAATATTATGCTACAGCTATTTATCGATATTATATTAAAAGTACCATTTAATAATAACAATTTATTAACATGTAATAAATGTAATCACAAGGCGCTTTATTCTTTTTAAGCTTGGAAAATTATCCACATAACAGTAAAAACTAAATTAAATATTTATTTATTGACAACAACTTTTCAAATTTTATTTTTATTAAATTATCCAGTGAAATGAAAGTTTTTACATTATATAAATAGTTATTATCATTATATATTTTTTCGAGGTAATAATCAAAGGCTATGAATTAAATAACAAAGAATAAAGAAAAACTTAAACTCTTAAATGGAAAATTTTTAAATAAGTTTAACATTTTGTTGTTCTTATCTGGCATTTTAATAGTTAATTGTAATATATTAAATATCTGATACTTAATTATTTTGTTTTATTATTTTCTCACATCAGACATGGAATGCATATCAATTATAAGTAATTTATACGTTTTCGTGTCGTTCAACCTATGTTTAATTATTGATCTAATTTACGGTTCAAATATAGAGTACATTTGTAAATAAAAAGTTATTTGTTTATTTTTAAATGTTTTCAGTTTAAATTCGTAGTAGCGAATCAAACCTAATTACAAATGACTTCATACATCACTTTTATATTCAAATTATAGATTTATAGTAAATCATATTATTTAAATTACAATAGCGTAATAGTGATAACTTATAAGAAAGGATGCGTGCAACTAACTTTTTTTCAATTTCATATTCTGTTAATGTTCTATCTATAAATTTTGGTTATCGCGTGCAGATCCTCCTCGCATATGAAAGGTTGAAAAGATAAAATACATATAAATATATAATATTATATGTAGAAAAACTATGTTAAAATAAAAATTTATTTTTATCTACATACAATGCAGCTTAAGTAAAGCTTATATTTATATAATACACATATCCATATGACTTGGGTTTTTGAAGTGAAACGAATATATCGTTTATCTATTTGTATATTATTATATAAAATAAATATAAAAGATAGAATACGTCGTTATTGAATAAGAAAAGTAATATATTTTTTCAAAACATATTACGAAGCAACAAATGTATGTAAAATATCTATAAACGACTATAAATTTTATAAAATTCTCTATCATAATAGTATTAATTAAAATACATTTTAATAACTATATATTTACAAGTGGTATTTTTAATGTATTTTTATTCCTTCATATTATAATATTATGTATAAAGATATAAGAATTATTCGATTTAAATCGTATGTACGTGTAGTAGGTTTTATGAGTGTAATTATTCATTGCAAAATTAATTTATATTATCGTAGCGTATAATAATAAACGATAAACATATAATCTAAATTGCATGTTCATTACACTGTCGATGGAGAACTTACGGGTGGAAAATTGTTACAGTGAAATTTAAAATAAAAATCAAATTGTTGTTACGGTACAAAAGGAGGATTTGGAATTTATAATAGTCAGTGAAATATGTAATTTGGTTCCGGTGTACTTTGTTGGCAGACACACACACACACACACATAAACAAAATGTAGATATACAGTGTATAATATAAATATAGATGGTATCTGCATGCAGTCGTGTACTTGCACCGTCTATAACACAAGGAGGGACGGTAGACGTATAGTTTATGACAGTAGTACAGTACAATATTATATTAATATTATAACCTGTCTTTGAGCAGACCATTTCATATCGATAATATTATAACCGCAAAAGGGTCGTACGGTGTCCAGATACCTTCATAGAAACACGCATCTACTGCAGTTATCGAAAACGACGAAACTGGATGGAATCCATTTATTTTAACACGATAGTGAAGAGTCGAAATATTTTATTTTTATTCAAATTTGCAATAATTAAAATAATTGGAAATTATGTTGATATATATATTTTTAATAGATTTAAAATAGTTTAAGCAGTATGTAATACAAATTAATTTTACAATTTAACAAATATAATTCTATTCGTCTATTTTATATTAACATCTCAAAAATACCGATACTATAATAATATATACTAGTGAACTGCACAACAGTTTTTATTTTTAAAATTTTTCTTTGTTTTAAATTCTGAAAAAGCACAATGCGTGAAGATTATTTATCGGATTTAACTTACCGAAATGTTATTTATGAACCAATGAAGACTGGATGCTGGATAAGACTTGGCTGAAGAACAGTTCAAATTGATCGTGTCACCAAACTGGTAAACTGACTTATCACCAGTAATATACGGTCCGTCTTTAGGCAAGTCTGAAAATAAAATGTGAGAATAGTCTGTTATAACAGTTAAACATTAAACAAATTATTTTAAATTATAATATATCATCTAATTTAATTTTTCCTTTTCTTATAGAAACTAATCGACTTAACATAATCCTTAATATACTATCAGTTTAGTTAACCGTTACATAACATCAAATATTATTCCGTGACATAATATTCACAGTAATTTTAAGACGTTCCATAATGGAATTAAACATTACAAGCTAATAAATCATTTTTATTCATTTATTTAATTTAAATTTCAAGTTTTTTTTTTATGAACTGAGCATCATTTAGCTATTAATTTAGATGATTTAAAATCACTTGATTGAAAAAACTCCGAACTATATACCTTTCACACTTTGAACGTTTTAAAATACTATTCTATACACCTATAGTAATCTATTATTTATGCGAAACGCCGTCTATCAGCTTATACCTATATTATTAAAGAAAAAGAAAATATCCGAGATAACCTTTATATCAAAAACTTGTTTTAATATTACTTTGTTAACCTATTGTAATATTACATTTTTATGTTTAAAAAAAATCACATACTATAGTAAAAACGATTTTGATCGGAATTAGCGAAGAATTAAAATATTAAAATCTTAGTGAATTATGGAATATTTCAATAACTTTAATACTGATTATACGACGGAAACAATAGAAAATTGTTATTTATATGATTAATGCTTATAATACAGAGATTGAAATTTTAAATTTGCCAAAAAATAATAATAGTATTGGTTCAATAGAGTTATTTTAAACTATAAAGTACTTATTGTCTTTGTTGTAAATATTTTATATTATATAGGAATTAATTAGCTTTATTATTATTATTTATTTTTTTTTACTAAAATACAAATACATAAACTTTATTATTTATAGCTTTATAATATGATTAAACGTGGATTAGTTTAATATCAACCTATATAAATTTTTATTTTATTAAATGTTCAGAGTGAAATATAATAATAATTATGTTTATTAAATACAGTTTAATTTAATTTGTTCATATGAAAGCACATTTAAATATTATTGACTGAAGTGTAAAATAAATAAAATATTATTATAGTATTTTATACCGTAGTTTTTTATAATTATAATTACATGGACTATAATTAAAATGTGTTCACTCTTAATTATTATTAATAGTTTTAATAAAGAACTTTTTGTAATAAAACAGGCATAGTTGTAATTATTATTATTATAATTTTTTTAGTATAGAAATTCAAAAATATTATATAATTACAAACAAATATAATATAAAATATATTTTATTCATAACTAATTTAAAATGTTTAAATATACTTGAAAACTATATTTTCAAATTGCTCATATTTTTTTATAACATAGTTTAATTTTATTAGTTTATAAATATTAATAGATTGATATAACCTTCTTACGCTTTAAAAATACCATACTTCCCATATTTTTCAAAAGCAGATCACTCATTAACATGTAACTATTATCCTAAATAGTACAAAATGTTAAATTACTAAAAAATAATCGTTAGAAATTTTATTTTTATATATTGACATTTTAAAAATATTACCTTTTAAATCAGCGATTCTCAAACTGTGGTACGCGAAAGACACATGGTGATACGTAGAGGGCCGTTTTTGGATAATAAACCCCTTCAATTATTTAATTAATTTCTTATTTTAAAAAACTAATAAATAAAATATAATTATAGTATGATTGTAGTATTTTACTCCCATTTTATTTTAAAAAAAATGTAATTAACTGTACAATTTGGATTTTGGATCGTTCTATTTTTAGTCATTAATGGTACGTAACTAATTAATAATATACCTAAGTAGTACGTAAAAAAAAAGGTTTGAGAACCGCTATTTTAAATAATTTACAGTTGACAATTATTATTCATCTTAAGTAATCTCCCTTAATTTTAATTGAAAAAAAAAACATAAGTTTGCATCTCTACAAGACATTACTTAGTTGGTAAAAAGATTCACAAGATTTAAATATAGAATTTTAATATTTCATTATTAAAAGAGTGTGTATGATCTTCGATCGATGAATAATTTTGTATACACAAAATATGCATTAATATACTTAATATTATTTTGACTTATTTAGTTTTTTACAAAAAAACATATTTTTTAGAATTCATATTTTATAAGAGATTGTTAGAAAAAAAATCTACAAATTATAGTTTTTGTCTGTAGGTAAAGTTATTAACATAATCAGTTTTCTTTTGACATATTAACACTTGTGGGTGGTTTTACTCTATGATATTTATCATTCGAGGACTATTTAAAATCTGCAGTATTAAAAAATGCACAAATTATATTATTTACGTATTTTTTAAAACACTTTATAGACGATACCTTTTACATTTTAATTGAAAACTACGCATTTTTATCTATTATTATTGTAATATATTAATCTTATATGATAATATAGACATACTATGTATCTATATAAATTTAAATTTAAACTTTTAGTATTTTTGAGTAATTCAATTTTGTGTGTGAAGAATAATAGTCAATAAATTAATAATAAGTTTAGAAAATAGAGTTGGCTCACGATAATTTAAACATAATAATATAAATCAATACTTAAAATAAAAATTGTATATCTTGTGATAGCTGACTTAGTAAGTATAACAAGTACTAGATGATTTCAATACAACGTATAGATGTTTCATACTTTTATAAAACCATTTTTAAGGAATATGATGTTTTGTATGCACATTTTAATTACTTGGATACTACTTGTTTGAATTAAATTTTCATTTAGATACAGATAGATACACAACACCATCTAAAAATTTATTTGGTTCTAAAATTACAGTAAAAATTATGGTGAAAAATTTCGCAATATTTGAAAGTATTTAAAAACACTTGGATTATCTTGTACTTATATAAATATTTCAATAATTAAAATTCTTTACATTTATTATTTAAGACGAAAAAATGGGGATGACCACGCTTTGCGAATCATTCTACATACATCATACCTGTGATATGCATATTGTAATAAAATACGGTACCAGTAGGTATACTGTAACTTCAACTGTTGTGCGACGTCAAAACAAATAACGAATCGTTTTCAATTTACTTTATTAGGTAAAACCCTATTTTTTATTTACACGTTGTTTGTCTACAAGATTTCCCCGGTGAGAGGATTTTTATCCATTGCATGTCATGTAGTGGGGCATCGTGAGTGGTTTCCACATAATCCTAAGTCCTGACTCGTTACCTACGTAACACAGGACAGGTAGGCACACAACACTGTGCCTAATCGCATGTGGGTTCACACAGTATATTCAATTAGTGACGATGTATCATACAATATTATAATAATATGAATATCATACAGTTCATCGACTAGTTTCGCAGAAAAATTCATATTATACTCGTGGCAGTGTACAATAATTGTATAAATAAATTATAACATTACATATAAATATATCATGTATATTTTATAATTTAAAGTTTCTGCCTATGCCAAGTGAAACCTAAGCTTTGTTAAAAATTCTGCACCATTCTACGTTCTACAATTACAATTACTGGCTGCATACTAGTTGCGCCTGAAAAATAATTACAAAAAAGGTTTATTCCGAATCGTAGCCCAGGGTTTTATACATAACGAGTTTATCATAAAGTCTTAGTCCTATTTAAATTTGTCATATCTATCGCAACTATTATATAATATAATAATTGATCTCTGTTCAAAAACAATGAAAATAATAATACAATATTAGTTTTTTTATTTCAAAATAATTTTTTTGTCCTGACTGGTGAATAACTTGTTGACTGTGTTTAATATAACAAGTATAATATGTAGATACCTACCTAAATATCAAATACACCTAAGTCGACCCTTTACTATGGACAACTACAGAGGACATGATCGTAATCTAGGGCCAAGGGAATTTGACATTTTATATTAAGGTTAAAGTTATCGCTCCCTCCTGATTTTCAGCTTTAATTTAAATTAAATTACAACACTTTTTTTTATACTTGAATTTTCTTTTTTGGATGCGTTTTGTGTAATTACTAGGATGTCGCCGCTAGTTATCACAGGACCACGGCGTATTTTTTTCCACACAGTTTTTCTAACTCTAGTTAGTTATTCAAATATTTTATCGGAACTGGGCAACTAAATTTATCTAGTTTAGTTAAGTTAACATTTATAACTTCGTTGAGCTTTAAGTTATAACTTATAACATAGTCATCCAATAATGTATATCATTAAAAAAGATAAAAGTGTATGTGAAAAAAAAATAATTGTAAAGCTTATTTAAAATATGTTACCTAAATGGTTTTTCTAATTATAACTCAGTTCATGAATTAATATATACATTATTTATTAGCAATTTTTAAATTCTCAATATTTAAACTGAAATAATTATTAATAACCATTTTATATATTATAATTAATTACACAATTCATTCTTATACACGCGGTGATAGCTTAGAAAATTTAAAGTTTGAGTTTACTAAATTATTAATTCAATAACTATCTATTAATTAATTATTTTTTTTTAAATCAAAGTCTAAACCAAGAATAAATAAAAATATCAATTAGCTTGTAATTTTTATAAGTATAGATTTTTATAAATATGTTTTAATCAAAGAATTAAGTTGGATTAATTGTTAATACAAATTAACTTTTAACTAATTAATATATATCTTTGTGTCTAAATAGTGGATACACTTCAAGTTATACTTAGTGATAATATCCGTGTATAATAATAATATCATTAACTTGATATAATTTTACAAGTTTTACAAAAACGCATAACTTCGAAAACCACTTTTTAGTATTTACGTGCATAGATTTATGTGACTTAGCGTGAAACTACTATAATACTTCTATCGATTTTTTTTCCTTGTTTAGAGTATGAAATTAAAATCGAATTATCCCTTTCACGGTTACTGATTTTGATGTTAAATTTCATCTTAATCTATTTTTGTGTACTAAAAATAAAGTTTTCAATATTATATTATGATGATGTTTGGTTATTCGGAAAAATAATAATAATTTAAATAAAGTATGATTATAGATATTTATTTGGCATGTCTGCAGTAGCAGTGCAGTGTAAGATAAATGCGTAATTTTCTATTGATACTCGTTATAAGAAACAGATGTAGCCAATGTGTAGATAGTAAGTATCATAAAAATATTCAACCAACAAATTTCAATTGGTTTGATATATAATAATAATAATAATAATAATAATAATAATAATAATAATAATAATAATAATGATTTATAACGAAAAATATAATATACTGCAGGTGGATACATTTTCTTATATGCTTTCCTATGGGAAAATAAATAAAATAAGTAAACTTCAAATTTAAACTCGAGTTATCTACAGAGAAATAATGTAATGAAAACAATATATTTTACATAAAACTTCTGCATTCGTTTATCAAAATAATTTTTATTCTCTTGAATTATAAGTTTTGAACTTAAAATAATTTAAAACAAGCTAAATTACCAAGGTATTAACAATGTTTTAGTTCACTTTAATTTTTAAAAAAAATGTAATAAAAACGGTTAATATTTATATTTATATTCATAAATTTAGGAAATTAGAATACTTCAAATATAATATCATAAAATTATAAATATAGGTTATTACTTATTATTAACTCGTAAAAAGTAACTGAAAACATATTTTTTAGTGAATATAATAATGTTTTTTTTTTTTGTAAATTATCTACTTTTATGTATATTACTTTTATTATAGTATTATACATATAAGATATTATTTGAAAAAAACCTAACTGGAAATTATAGATAAATAGATTAATGAATCTTTTTTTATAGTAAAATACAAGTACAGAATCATATACAGTACAAGTATGGTACATAAATATATTGTTATAATTTTGAAAATATTTATAAATGATATTTTTAAAAAATATTATAACACATTAGTACTTGATAAACTGACATTAATATGAAACTTCTTTAAGTTATGTCAATTTATCAAATGTAATCACCATTAAAAGTTTCGTACTAAACACAAGTATTAATTAATATCGTATTGAACTTTATCAATAATATTGCGATGTGTTTCCCGAATTAATCTCATCAAAATGCTATTAAGTCGAATGGAATATTTTACAGCTAGTATATAATAATTAATAAATTATTTAAATTTCTTTAATATGACAACAAAAATCTTGATATAATTCCCATATTTTAATCGACTAATAACGATCTAAAACTGTAATACTATAACATTAAAAGCAGTTTCCAAATATATAATAATAATAATAATAATAATATTACATAGGACACACAAACGGTTGCGTCGACCTAGTTTGGTGTGTAGAAAAAAAAATTAGGTTTGTAAACATAGAGTCAAACGTTATTGAAAACTTTATACTACAATATATAATATATTATGTGTGTGTGGGGGGGGGTGTGGTATTGTAGGTATATGGTTTCGACTACAAAGGATAAAAGTGATAACACTAACTTTGAAAACCAGCTTCTGTGTGGAGAATTATTTATTTATAATATTAGGTTCTTCGGAATAAATGACTGAATGCATAGGTACCTCACGTGAAATGATACCGCTGTTGTTTTATACACAACATATTATTATAATATGTAATATTATGTATATACACATCAAAGTCAATGCAAATACTAAGCGGCACCAGCTATATAAATACTAAATAGTCCGTAGGTACCTATATATAAATCCTATTGTTTGCAGGTTGTCTAATGTTCAAACCATAATAATATGATAGAAGTTATTGCAATATTATTTTAAGTCGCAGTAGATACAATATACAATATAATTTCATAATAGGTGTTAACATTTTTAAATTTATATATTACCAGCATGTGTGTATTTTGCTATATTTTCAACTTTGTATTTAAACTTAAGTGATGTCGAATGCAATAGAAATATTATTATAATCCATATGTCATTTTTATTATTTTATCAAACAGTAATAGTTTTTTTCTACTAAATTAAGTTATTCAATACGGTTTATGGAGATTTTTAATTTTTTTCGAAAGCTTATTGTTGTCAACCTGTTCTATATTTAAACATCTATCTCCTATATATTGTGAACATCGTGGTCAGTTTTTGGATTATACCACGGGCGAATCACTTTTAAAACGTGTTTTTTTTCTGTTTGTCACAAAATTATTATTTTTTAAATCAATATTGTTGTGTGCACACGTTTAACGTCTTAGATTTAAATAATATGAACCAGAGTTCAATGACGAATTACTTCGTTTTCAGATAATCTACAATGATATAACACGGACGAAGTAATGAAAAATCGTTTTATTCTATCGGTGTTTGTACGCAACATGCCATGGGCGAATCGTTACATCGTTCCGGCAACGTGTTTTTCACGCATAAAAATGACGCGGGCGCCCCGAACAAATTACAAAATTGAAATTGACCCCGCTATACCGTACAATATACTATGTTCGGAACACTTAACTTGTACCTATTGCACATACACAGTACGTATTGCCCACTGTTACTCATTTATTATCTACTCTTGGATACGGGTAAGTACGGCGCAATCGGCCAGGTACGATTATTTTGAATTATTAACGTTCTGATCACCGTTGCACGTGTTGTATATTGCATTCTTTACGTGTGATTCCTAATCCGGTATAAAAGATGGCCACGTGTGCAAGAATAGTGAATAGGAAATGAAGGGAGATAGACGCGAACGGGGATATTTATGTGAGTGAAAATAAAAGAAATATGGACGGAATAAAGGTGTATCGGTAGGTATATCTTCCTGAGAAAAGCGATACTTTTGAATGAGGTCATTTGCGTATCAAAAAAGAATCGCGACTTATTGATTTTCCAATAGTATATAGGTAGATAGGTAGGTATAGATACCTACATGCGTATCCTTTTGACACCGGCAAATAATATTTCATCCAAAGCTCACCAAAAGTCTCTCGGCGATTATTATTATTTATTATAGTTATTATTATTATTAAAATATATATGTTTCGTTTATACCAATATATTTGTGCAGACATCAAAAGATTCTCCTCTTCGACGGCTATAATATAATTATAATATAAAACATCGTTATACTTGGCGTGGGTAACACAATAAACACTTTATATTGTGTCGCTGTACCGTTGTATAACACTCATTATTATTTCGAAGAAACGGAAAATAAAAGAGAACATTAAAAATATAAATGTTAATTTTAATGGAATTACTGACTGTTACTTGTTAGTGCCGTAGAACTTGTCTAGTGAGCGCAATCGGAAAAATGCAAGTTCCTGTGCTTACAAACTATATACAATATTTAGACCATCTAAGCAAAGTACTATCGACAGAAAAAAATGTTTATTTTACTCTTTAAATGCTGACACTGAAAGTATAACAATGCGTCAAATGCTCCCAGCAGACACACTTGAACTTACAGTTACAGTATATACACAATACGAATGAAAAGAATAACGTATTTAAATACTATTAATAGATATAGACATTTCACATATTGTGCGCAAATTGTTTGATCGCGCGGTCAGTCTAATACATGTAGAACAATTGTAGGTACCTAAACATTGTTTTTAAATTATAGTTGCTCGACAACAGCTTTTTAAGTGAATTATCTTGCATTGGTAAGACGGTAATGAATTAATATACAGCAATATTTAACTTTACAGAGTGCAGACTACCTCTTGGTTTGTCCTCGAGCATACCCGCTTGTCTACCGTAGAAATATTATTAAAGATGTTGGTCCTATAGTAACCATATATTTGATAACTCGTTAAAAGTTAGTAATACAAATTAAAAAAAAATAACGTAGGTATTACATACAATTTGAAAAAAAAAACAAATTTAAAAAAAAATGTGTGACGATTGAATATTGACGTAAGATTCTCTATTACTATGGTTTCAATATATATATTTTTTTTATTCTCGTATGAACCATGATGGTACCATTGGTATGTAAATTTAAAACCATTGATCTAAAATCATGTTTTAAAAATACTAAAAACAAAAAAAAAAATTATCTTATACGGTGAAACACCGATTAGATAAATGTATAATAAATTACTGTCTGATAAACAATAATTATAATATATGTAAATTATTAATGATTTAAAATGGTTATATTTTATATTATTCTGTTTTGATATAGAGAGTTATAAATTCTTAATGGAATTATTAGTATTCCGTATTTCTGAGTAAAAGAAACATCTCATATTATATTATACGTAATACGCATTATATCGTTTTATGGCAACAATTAATAATGTCGTTAAATCGTATTAATCCCAAAAACTGTTACTTCGCTGTTTATGATCATAAAAAAAAACATCTCACACAAGCCCAGCTATAGTGGGGAAAATTCACAACAGCGAAAAAACTATACTTTATAAACTTTGATGGAACATAATATTATATCATACAATATACTTATAGTATATACCTACATATTCTTAAAGCATATTAAGACGTTAAAAAAAAATATTTAATTATTTAATGCAAACCGTTATCAAGAATTCAATTGTTATTTTATTATTATCAATAATTATTCATTGACTATAAATTTATAACAATCATATTTTTTAAGTGATTTTTTTTTTGAATGATTTAATATTTCTTGTTGCTTAATTTATAAACATTGTTCTATGATTATCTTAGTAATTTTGTTATTCTCCGTTTGTCTGAAAAAAATTTCATTTTTGTGTAAGTCTTTCAAATAATAAACTTAAATTAAATAAATCCATTATAATATTATAACTTATTATTACAGAAATATTTATGCGGTTTAAATATCAATAATTATTAAACCAACGAAATCGATTATTTTTTTCGGATGAGTATACATTTGACAGGAGTGGTTCTCTACAGATCTCAAGGATTCTCTGGGTGGGTGAGGTGAAAACATTTTGCACATCACACTTTTTATTTCATTGATAGAGGTACACGATAAGTTATTTTACAGCAAGTAAAATTGTTGTTGCTGCATCAATAACAATATATCTCATATATTTGTATGACAAGTGGTGAGAAACGAAACCAGTTATGTTATATTTTATAATGGTGTGTCCGTGTGCTGACCAAACTTTGTCGTCTCGTGATGTATTTAATAATATAAGGTGATTGTGAGTTATTGCATCCGACGATTGATAGACACATTCACAGTAGCGCGAGTTACACAAGGTCAGGTGACGAAATGAAAAACGTTCCCTAATAAATATATTTTCTTTGATTTTCCTGCAACATTCACGTTGGTTTGAATCGACTTGTCAGCATAGTGAATATATAGTGATTAAACCGTAACCCCATTTCTTATATATACGTATATATAGTGTGTCTCTTGCCGGTATTATTTTTTAAAAGATAAATCGCTATGTCGCAAGTCAAATGAACATCATAATGAAAAGTGAACATTTATGTGGAGTAGTCATCGTTATTCTTTCCAATGGTATGCGAATACTATCGTATTCGTAGCCACATTTTTTTTTCACTTGAAATAATATCGAATAAAACTGCTGTACAATTCAGAACACATCATCAGCTAGAGATATAATTTAAACAACAACTTGATGAGACGTAAAAATAATATTAAAATATTAAATGTTCTCTTACCGCCCATAGCATTGCAGGCTTATAATTATATCAATATTATGATTAATTTTAAAATAGAATAGAGTGATCCATTAATCACACAAAATATTATGTTGTTATGTTTATAATTAAAAATATCTATCTTATCATGATCATTTTTTAAATGTTCTTTTTGTGTTGCTTAATTTTATTTCTGTCAAAATTAGTAGACATGATCTTTTCTCTAAATATTTATACCTTTTTCATATACCTAATGGCATAGTCATATGCGTCGTGTAAGTCAATTCAGCGATTTGTTCGTATATTGTGAACTAATTTTCGATTCTGAAAAAAACGATCAGCAACATAAAATGGGTTAAATTATTTTTACTCAGCTAAACTTTGCAGATAGGTGATTATTTATTTATTTTGAAACTCTACGGGGTGGCTCATATATAATAAAACTGTTGGTATATAATTCGTACTAGCCATTAAGGTAATACGTTCATAATATTCTATGTAACAAATTTAATGAAATCAGTAAGTAAAAACTGTACGTAACGGTGCGTTGTCTACACTATAATATAATGTCTAAATGAACACTATATCATATTATAGCTGAGTACCTACAACTTTCATCATGAGTTATGTCACGCTGTGGTCTGTTTTATATTAAATAGTAATAATTTATATTGAATTGAATGTTTAACCATTATTTGTCAAGATGAATAATAAAAAATAATATAATTATATCCCATAAAACTGTAATATATTATTACATAACATTATGATTTATATAATTATAATTTTTACGATAAAAACAAAAATGCATTATGGTACGAGTTTTAGTTAGAAAAACAAATAAGAGTAGTATAATATCTTCTGTGCGGTTATTTATTTAAAACTATGTAATACAATTTTTTTAAGATAATTCTTATTTGTCTAATTATTTAGAAATTTTAGATTTTCAATAGTCTCAGCATTATACATATAATACATACAATTATTATCTTCTATTACTGACTGCCGCCTACGTCGCATATAAAACGCCAATCTTTATATTATATAAAAAAAAGATTTATTCGAATTCAAATTTTTAAACTCAATCAATTCTAAGTATCAACAATCATAATTAAATACTTAAAAATAAGTTTGAAATAAATATTTTTTTATTTCTAAAACAGTCAAATATCAACTGTATTAATAAACTATAAACTACTAACAATTTTAACCATACGATATAATATTAATTATTGTATGGAAATAAAAGTGTTTTAAAGCAACCCTTCAAAATTTAGTAGCTATTTTCACCTATACTCGTACTGAATTATTACTTAAACGTTTAAATTTAAAAATTATAGATAATGTTCAAGAAATAGCAAAACTAAAGTTGTTAATTAATTTCAATTTGTTTATTTTGTTTTCGTTTGAAATACATGTAAAACATGAAGTGTCTGATAAAAAAAGAGTAGAATATGACTTTATTTATATATAAAAAATAAAATGAAGAACAACGGTCGAAACACTCGAAGCATTGTATTAAAAACAGTACAGTACAGTTAAAGTACAGTTGATTTGCAGAATAAACTTTTTGCATAAAATATGTTGTAAAATTTTAAAACTGGAGAAACTAGTTGTTATATATAGTTATATATATAATATATTATATAGATATTATGTACAAGTGAAAGTAACCGTTAAAGTATTGAAACTTCAGTCCGTTTAATAGGTGCAATTTTAAGTGTTTTCTCCAAGAAAAAAATACTGTGCATGATATTTTTCTCTTGTCTTTCATTCATATAATTTTTTTATGCACTCTTTTGTCCTAACGATCCGACATCAGTCTTTGTCAAATATATTAAGTGCCTACGATTCATAACAGGGACATTTTTATTTGAACTCCCCCCCTTACCCCACCCAAAAAAAGGTCTTCTTCTGCTCATTTTCTTCTTATTATATTTTTATTTTTTTTATTATGATGATTATTCATAATCTTATTATTATTTACTGCAAAGGTGAAGGCAATTAATAACCGTCAGCGGCTGATGTCTTCAAGCACAAACATCTCTAAAATACGTAGATACCTATACCTTCATTTCGTGAACATTTCAGAGAAAAAATAACAAACCGTGCAATAAATAAAGTAAAAAATATTATAACAAAATCTATATACAACTATATATAAATATATATATATTGTTATTATTATCCATCTGTGTAATCTAATATATAAAATATATATTTATTCCAATTTCCGTTCTATTTAAAAAAGTAAATATGGTACATAATATTATAAGCCTTTGTACGCATCTCGAGGCACCCGGTTTATGCACGTGTACAATGTATACGATAATATAACGCGTATACAGAGTGATACACCGTGCATGATCATTGATCAGCTCCTTTTTTTTTTATTATTGTAGTTATTCATAATCTGTTTTTCAACCTATCAAGTATTCTTAAAGAAAATATTTTCAATTTATTCAGATTGTTTGTATTACTCTGTTCTGTAGAGATGCGAGCTTCTGCTTTTCAAATGATAACACCTATTTTATTATTATAAATTGTTTAGCAGATAATTTTTTTGAAAATTTTGATGCGTCAATAAAAATTCGAAAGAGTCGATTTTGAGTTGTTAACTTTATGTACTGAGAGTAATAATTCTATGATAATGGGTTCTGAAAGGTATATAGGGTATCTATTCATTTTAATGTTATATCCATTATATTATTATATATAATTTGTTAAATAGTCCAAGTATAACAAATATTAGATTCAATGTTACATGAATCTTATTTATTTGTAAAACCATTTTTAAGTAATGTTATCTATGATATTAACATTTTTAATAACCAGTAGTATACCAACCGCAACGAGTGGACGGAGGTTAGTGGTTTAACCCTTTCCCATGATAAAAATAAATCAGAAAGTTTAGATTATTGTGTGAAATATATTATGTAAGATTAATGAGTGAAAATCTTAAAAAATTTCATTCAGTTCTATATATGTATATGTATGTAATGAAAAATGTTTACTTATTGTATAAAAACTTCTTATTCTTGTTAAATAACTAGTGAAATTATTACCCCAGACAGATTTTTTTTTACTATTCGACGTCTTAAGACCAATCTGAAAAGTAGAGCAGGATAATCTCGTTTAAACGGATTAGCAATATTAAATATTCATCGATATATTTAAATCTCAACAAATGCTTAACTTGATAAATTTATTATCAAAAGCATCAACACCCATCGATAAACTCAACGTACGCCCGCTTACGTAATCTACCCGTTAAAATATTGAATTAGGTATATACAATTGTTTTTAAAGTTATCTACTGAACAATTTAAGATAAAAATTGAGATTTCTCATTTGAAAGTACAAAAAATAGCTCAAAAATTTGGAATATGATCTTAAAATAATTTTTTTTTTAATTCCAATAATCATAATTGAAATAAATTCGTTGTTAAATGAAAAAATATGGGTGTGTAATGTGTATGCTTGGTGAATCGTTCTGAAAAATACACGTACCGTCGTTGTGACAAACATTTCAAATGTAGTTAGGTAGTTACCTACCCATAACTATGAAGAAAATAATTCGCGAGCCTGTCGGACACAAAACGAAAGCATAACACTCTGTCAGAACGCGACCGACAGGACGTGTCAATCACACGCACAGTTATTTATGAATAACTTTGTATATTATACAATAATAATATTATAAACATGCCCTGGTCGCCGTGGTTGTGCAGTGTGCATTATTTAGTTATTCGTATTACTGGTGTCGAGAACACGAAGCCCTAGGTACATATTATAATATTATTATTAATAAATCGAAGTGCAAAACATCGATCGTCTTGACCCGTCATTAAATATTATAGCCCACGAATTTCATACCTTGTGCTGATGGTTGGGTAGTGTGATGGTAGGATGGGGTTGATGATAGAGGTGGGTGCCGCAAGGTGGTCGTGACATTTTTTTTTCGTTTTCGTGAACTATCATAAATTATTATTTCTATAGAATTTCGTTATTCATTTTATTTGTATTAATTTCTAATGAGTGAAATATGGTTTTTTTTATTTATCTATATATGTATAGTAGGTAGGAGGTACTTCCTATACGTACATTATACACGCTTTACAAATGTCATAATAAACACGTGTACGATATTATATTATAATATAATCATATTGCGAATTACTAATCGTCAGATTACATAAGATCTACCAGGACCTGAGAATACCTAAATATAATATATAATGTATACAGTAGAACTCCGATTATCCGGATGATTGACGTATGATATATCAAAAGTTATATAATTCTATGAATATATTTTATGTATGTATGTATTTATTATTAATATATAAGTATATGTGGTATAATTTAAAATTCGTAACCATAAACAAATAATTTTATTATATATTTAACTGAAACAAAAATAAGCCTTAATTATAATATGTGACATATTTTTAAACCAAAAAAAAAGCTTTTTTTTCTCGTCCGGTTAATTGGACGTCCAGATGATTAGCGTTCGGATAATCGGAGTTCTACTGTACTAATAATTTACGATGTTTATATAATGCTACATCAAATAATGATTTTTTTTTTTTTATCAACAAACGTTATTTTATGTTATGCTTATTGATAAATTATTCAAATTAATTATGTTCTTATTATATGGGTTATTCGCTAACTATTTTCACCACCATTTTTTTCTTTCATAATGAATTTATTATTCAAATTCTAATAATGAGACTTCTGTTACAGTTATAAATACAATATCTAATAATACATTAGTTTTACATTGTTTAATTTAAATCATTTTTATGTATTGTTGACCAGAGTTATTATATTATACATATTGATACAGAAACTACTCATTTAAATTTTAAATAGTTACATCAATATTTTCAAAAAAATCAACTTTTCCATAATGAACAGAAAAAAAATTAGTAACAATTTTATAAGGAAGAACTTAGTATCAGAACATTCATTAACTGTGATAAAAGTATAAATAATTAGAATTAATATGATTATCAAAATTCCAAAAATCAAAATTTTAATAAATTCATAAAAAAGGGGGAGCATGTTTAGTGAATCACTCTGTTAATAATATATATATATCGTAAAAACGGTGAAAGGCGGGACAATAATAAAACTTAACTATTTATTAGGCATAAATAATATTATATAGTCTTTGTTAATGTTTACTTTGCGTGTGTCTGAAACACTGAAATCATATAATTTAATATTTATGTATATAGTGTCAAGTAAATATACGTTTTAATATAATAATCGAAAATATTATTTAAACATTCCTTAAGTGAGTGAAATAATTCATAATTATAGATATTTATCTGTAAAAAGAATTGAAATAACTACTTAACGCTGTAATGATAAGTAAATGACTCTTATTGCACTAAAAAATAAAAATTTTCAAAGTATGCATTAAAAATACTAAAAAATAATGTTCTAACAATTAATATAGTTGTTTTTTTTTAATTCAATAAGTAAATTTTGAAAAAAATTTTCGATTACTTAAAATCAAGAGATTAAGTATACCTATTTTACAATCGGTTTGATATATATTTCACATTTTTAGATTCTGAACGGAGTGAAGAATGTATTGATTTTACTATGATGTGTGTTTTTTTTTGTGTCTGACGACAACATTTGGAGCAGTAATAATGCTCCGATTTTTGACTTCAGGCTCCTCTTTGAATAGGAAAATTCATCTAGTTGGTACTTTGGGGAGTCAAAAGTAAACATTTTCAAATAGTTTTCAAAAAAATCGATTTTTTAATTTTGCTGTAACTCAAAAACGAATTATTGTAAATACTTGAAATTTTCACCAAATGTTTATATTATGGTTATCTCTTTACAGTTAAATTTTCAAAATATTTTGACCATTTTTAAGCTACTTATAGACAATTGAAATTTTCGACTTTTCTAAGTTTTTTTTCTTCAAATACCGATAAAATATTTTTAGGTGGCCAGAAAATCTTGAAAATTTAATACAAGGTTTCTTATAAGTTGTTCTTAAAGTGATAAAAAAAAATCTGAAACCGTTAGTCACAATTTTTTTATAAGTGCTTAAAGTTCGAATTTATACAAAATATGTTAAAATTTAAATTAAATTTCATACGCTCATTATGCGTATGTTGGCCAAATACTTTTTTTTATTAACAAAAAGATACTATAAAGTAACTATAGTAACATATAGTAACTATATTCTATTTGTTTCATAATAGAATTTATGACAATATTTAAATATAATATATCCTAAACTGACACATCATCTTCGTTCAGAATCGTTTTTCGTATACAATGATACCTATCATTGCATTCAAATTTAACCTACCATAGTCCGAGGTCCACCCCATCCCCTAATATACAGCAGAGCGATACCTACTTACCCGCTTTTTTATTTTTATTTATTACTTTTATTTGACTTCTCCAGAGTAAGTATTTCAGTATATTTTATACTTAGTTAACCGTCCAAGGTAAAATACATTGATTGGTACTTTGTGTCTCTGTTAGATATGTGAAAACAACCTTGTTTGCTAGGGCAGGTTATGTTATTGCAACAGTAATTTTCATATGTAGGTATAAACTAATTTCTTGTCCAAATGGTTTTGGTTTTAATCTGTTTGCGTTGCTTACCGTTACAAAGATTTAGTGTTTGGATAATGTTTATTAGAATATTTGACTTTAAATTATGAATTACGAGATTTGTTTAAAACTAGTTAGTATGTTAATTCATTTTGAACATTTAATTCGATTTATAAATAAATATAAATCTTAAGAAGATATTTTTTTTGTTCAAAAAATGTTATGAATTTAATAAATTTAAATTATAATAATACAATTCTCTGATATACAATATAATTTATCCATTCAAAATGTAAAACTCACAATTTAGAATAGGTTTCTTATATTTTAATTTTGTGATTTTGGTTGAAATTTTTGTAAGACGTACGAAATTTCGATATTGTTTACTCAGTTTTAAAAAAAATAAAACCCGGTGTTAATGTAATTATATAACTACGGTGTAATATTTAATTTTAGATACATAAATTAAGGATGTTTTATAAAAACCACGAACTTATTACAGCCATGGTCGTTGATTGTGTTTCTCGTTTATAGTAACATTGTATTTTACATCACATTATATATAAGGTTTATATTACTAAACGTAAAGCATTCAAACTATAAATTAATAAGTACACGTAATAACAAAACTGTGGATAAAAACACGTACATAAGACACACAAATATATAAACGCATAAGTTTTAATAATTCAAATGTAAAAATAATAATGGATACTACTTACGAAAAACTCCCTCATAAACATTATTTACTACAATCGTAACTTTCTTCTATCTTATTCTTAAATTTGGTTTTGAACCTGTAGCGAGTTTTATTATATACAGCGATAATATCATAATAATAATTACACAGCGTGCCTATAGGCACATATATATATTTTATATATTATGGTAGTCGGAAAACATCAAAACATGTTTTACACTACGATAATGGAAAAACTAAAATATTAAAAAAAAAAAACGTGTATAAGGAGTAATTAATATATTATTTTGACTATTGCGTTTTTTGTTTGAATATGAAAAAAAACAATCAATTTATCTTTATTACCTAACTTAATGGTTTTTCCTTCGTGATTTACGCTGTAGTCGATAATAGAAAAATACATATTGTTTTATTATTATTTTGTAGTGTAAATGTAACTGGTACTTACGACGCATTTTAATTTCTCGGGGCCTCACCTAAGTTTACATTAATTTTTAAGTTTAAATAGCAGTAGACCTCTGAATGAGGGGCAAAACACGGACATGGAATAATAACTACTATACGCATTGTAAATAACTAACGTCAGTAACCCTCACCATATATTATTATTATATTCTAAAGAGGTACGCATTAAAAATAAAAATAAAGCATGACAATAAAAGCGTAGTAAATACAAGCCCAAAATGCTCACGTTCGCCTGTTCTAAATAGTGTCGGATTGTTTGAGTCAATTCATGTGTTAACCATATAAATTACTATAATACATAATATATATCGTTTTAAATTTGGTAAATAACACCTCATTTAGTCTATAAATCAAAACGGCCATGTACTTACGCTGTAACTCAGTAACTGTACCTAGACGGAAACGGACAAGACACTTAACCAATGATAAGTATTACGAATCACTATAATATTAGATAGAATAGTTGTCTATGTGAGTATCGCGATACTAAAATTATAGGTATTTAGATATTTATTCTATTGCAAATATATTAAAGCAAAATAAATTTTAATAGTTCAGTTAATAGTGTTATAATATTATATTATCATTATATTTTGTATTGTATCACAATTGTAAATCACATCATACAATTTCAAAGTCAATTGTCTATACTCTATGCTACGTCTATGCTAAATTAAAATGTTTATTTTAGATGACTTTTTTTTTTGCCCTATATACTCTAGCTCGCTAAATTTTAATTTTCTAAAAATTGGCCCTCTAATAACTTTGAGTTGCCCATCCTTGATATACACTATAAATTTATAATATGTAAACTAATATTGCATATTAATATAAAAATCTGGTTTAATTAATTAAGTAGCCAATCCTTTAAACCTTTAAATCATTACCTACTATAATCAAAAGATGAATAATATTGTATTTATTTAATTAAACAATTATAATTTAATATTTGTATTATTTTATCATAATTTATTTATACATTGTATTGGCAAAAACAAATATTATAAACCACTACCAGTGTTAAAAATAGTAAAAAGTGAAATTTTTACAGAATTAGTGTAACTTTTTTAATTGATTACCTTGGTTTTTATCTATAACTACACAGTCAACCTTTATTAAACAGTTAAATTAAATAAATAGCATAATTTGTCTCGTTCTACCAGAGTAAAACCATTAAAATACGCGAGTTTATTTAATATGACTGTCACATCAATAGTGCATAGATAGATACTATTTTTCCCGTACACTTCAATACAAATTGCGAATATTTCGTTTAAATGTACAGAAAAAAACGGGTCCCGGCTTTTCGATATCTTCCGTGTATATGTTATTTAAGTATACATACGCGTTGTACCAGTGCGTATGAACAAACTCTTGTACCTACGTAATGTATACGCAATCGATATTATACGAGTGAATGGCATACCTATATAATATGTATGAAAAAAAAATGTCGTCCACGAGATGGTATAATATGAGAAACGTGAAAAAAAAAATAATTTTAATAAACAAAATGTAATATAATCCAACGATATTACCTACGAATGTTCGATATATTTCTCTCGTTGATATTTCAAAAATGAAAAACTGACGATTCGACTGCCAGTTTGGAACGATTCCAGCTCGAGTGCAATCGGGAATACTAGCAGCGTTCGCTCAGAACGATTTTACACATAAATTTAAAACGCGAGTGAAATAAAAAATAAAATAGATATGTGCACCTCTATCTCTATACACTTGCGCGTTGGGGAGAGCTCAACTATAATTCGCGATTAGAAACCACATACCCTCGGTGTGTTATTTTTATATTGTTATATTTAAATTTATTTGATAGACAATAAAGGTGTTTTACCCATACATTTGCGATTTGCTTAATGGTTGTGTTTGTGGGGGTAGCTCAATTGTAATTCGTCGCGACTTAAATACATTATGAACTGCATATATTATCCTATATATTAGTAGTATTGTGCGTGTAACGTCTATGCTATATTAATAGTTTTGCAATTACTTATTTTTATAAGAATTTTATACTTATATTTTTTGTAATAGATACCTATTTGGTGTAATGATATTTTAAAATAATGATTTTACTAACGCATTGAACAAAACGGTTAATCGCTGTAATAATATCAAAATCAAACATAAAGTGTCTATACTACGAGTGTTTAAATGGTGTTCCTAATTTTTATCTTAAAATTAATGCAATCCATTTTCATTTTTGAGATACAAATAAGATTTGAGTTCATCAATTATTGCTCCATAAAGTTTATTCTAACTTCAATTAGACCGAATCAGTATAGATAGTAAATAAAACCATACCCCCTATCCACCGCATTAATTTTGATAACTATTTACTGTGATAATATTATTATCTTTACATTTAAGTATTGCCGTGGTTAAGATATAACAAAAAATACAGTAATATTGAACAGGAAATAAATGATGTTGACTAAAACACTGTTTTCATATTCATTGATCATATTTAGTAATTAACTTGAAAATAGGTATACTATTTGCACATTTACGGTCAATCGGAAAAAATTTAAATTAAAATCAAATATTTTATTCCAATCTATGGATTGTCGATGTTACATAACGCATTACGAAAATATGTTTTGTTAGATTTCAAATAAATAGGTCTTTAAGCACATAATATGCATGAACAATAATAAATGTCAAACGAATAGTTATCGGTGTTAAACTTCACATAATAACAATAACAATAATAATATTATGTTAAACCATTCTATTAAATGTTAATATTTTATCGATGTAAAACAACAAAACTCGGGCCTACAACGATATCATAAAAACATAACAATATACTATTATAGCTATAGAAATATTTTGTATTAACAACAACCGCGATCGTAGAAAATCACGAGCTATACAACAACAACGTGTTGCACACAGTGGCGCGGTATAATAATTTCACGGGAACGAAAGTAATCGCCGAAGCATTCTTTTGCCCGAAAACTTTTGTTCAGAAGTTTAATGGACCGAAACATCAAAAGTTGTCGGTTGATTTTTATTTTTATTCTCTGACCGACCGATAGTATTACCGCGAATACATATCTATACCTATACGCGCCGCTCGCACGCGTACCGTAAACTTTGCCGATGCGGTATACATTTTTTTCCCTTACACTTTTTTTTTTTTTGCAACGTAATATTTCGAGGACGCCTAAATTAAAACGATGGACGATATGACATGGTTCACTTAGTTTTGCGTCCAATTGGAGCGCGTAAATGAAAATAAAAATACCAGTGGAGTCCGTGGCCCGTGATACAGTCGTCTTCTGCGTAACGGGGTTTAAAATAATAATGTCATTATGGACAAAATCGTTTATCAAACTGCTTTTTTCAACATTGGAAAATCAAAAAAAAAATCATAATGACTATTTTGATATGGATCGAATAATATTTGGTCTGCTTGTTGAAGCCAATTATTATCGATTACACGTTTTTTTTTATTATTATTTAAAAAAGTATAATATTTAATTCATACGTTTTGTAATATTATTGCTTTTAAGTAAGCATTATAATATTAATTTTATTTTTGAGAAGTTATAAAAATTCATATTAATTGTAATAAATGTCAATAAATGTTTTTACTTCATAAAATAAAATAAAAATGTCTCACTAGTTTTTATGGTGTGCGCATATTATAATTGTATTGAATTATATTTGAATATTATATTAGTGCAGTTTAATCGAGTGTTGAGGAAAAAAAAATCACAAATTACGTTTACAATAAAATTATAACAAGGTGTATTAAATGTAAGGCCCAACAGTATCGTTTCAAAGGATGAACACAATATAATTACGGCGTACCACACGGTGACTGTAAAAATTAAAATGCAATTTTCTTATCATATCACACTTATATAAATACTAAAGTACCTACGTGAATTAGGATATTCCTGTATTGAGTGTTATTCTCACACCTAATCCTTCCAAATAAGCAGCATTCTATATGGTGCAATTTTTTTTTTTTACGAAATACAATATTATTCTATACATATCCGCATTAGTAGTTAAGTGCATATTATTTAAACGTCATATGAAGATCGCTATTGTAAAAATAAGTCGTTTAAGAAATTTAAAAGGACACGTGACTATTCAATTTTGCGGTTTTTGAGGTCGGTGCATGTCGTTAACTAAATAAATATCAATAACTCTGAAAGACATATTATACGTACAATAATTTATACAATTCAGTGTTCTAAAACACCAAACTATGAGTTACTTATACAGATAGGTAGTAACAACGATAATGTAACTGATACTGGTAATATTATGTAATATACATTATTGCGTATTACGTACACGAGTTATTATTGATGAAATTGATCTCAAAATGTGCTCATGATTCAATACCACTGAACTCTATACAGTATAGAGTTCAGTGTTCAATACATACTGTATGGTAATATAGTTAAATTATAGTAATACATAGAATATTATTACCTTGGCAATTTTCGGCATAATCCGTTTTCCATGACTGTTCAGCTCTTTAAATTTAGAAGTTTCTACTGGTATTAGTATGATGATAAGAAGTGAACACAGTTTGGATTCGATTAGAAACCATAAACCATTTATAACTTTTGATCTCAAATTAGTTAAAATTTATAATATTAGTAATAAATTATAAGCAATATACTCGACTTACATCATAATATTTTATAATTTATTCTATTTAAATCATACGAATTAAACGGTAATACATGTTTTTATTATTATTATAATTATTGTTATTTAATTTAAAACTATTTAATGTTTATAAATATTATAAAAGTGAGAAATTATTTTAACTAAATTTTTTTTTATTTCATATATCAAATGGTTATAATATTTTATTGCTTATAAATCACCATGGCTAATCTCAAAAAATTCGAATTCGCGTTTTATACATAAGTGCATTTGTACTTACAAGACGTGTGAGGCCTTATTATTAATAATAATAATTGTTTATTTACTTATTTAGTAGAACTATTGAGGTTATATTGAAATTGAATATGATTATTTTGAAGTAACGATTTTAAATATCTATAATCCGATGATGTCTTTAATCCCAAAATCGGTACAGGAACAATTTTTGATTATTACATTTATGAGATCGAATATACATTATGCATTCTATAACACTATACTAATAAAATACACTACCAATCTAAATGTTTAGGAATTGAAAATAAATATACTAAAGTTTTCAACAAACTACGTTATAATTTAGCTTACTAAAGTCACGTATTTAAGGTTCATCCATCCATTCACTCCCCTGAATTATTATTAAAAATTACCTTTTTCAATATGACTATTGAATTATTTCACTCCCTCTCCTAATCCAAATACACAAAAAACATGCATTTGTTTCTGTATACGTGTCTGGGGGTACTTTTTTACTTATAACATGACGAGTTTATAAATATTATATTTAGTTACGAAGTAAATTTAACGCAGAATTATCTATACCTATAAAATAAAACTCACGTGCGATAACAAAAATTACAAAAATCGCGCGTAGAACTTTTTAATAAATAAGTATCGTAACATTTATCTTAGTTATCTAAATCACGCGATACATATTATTTATATATTTTATGTCCTTGTTTTTCATACATTTATATATAACATGTATAAGATAGTTAACCAAGCATGCTCCGTGCTTACCCTCTGTAAAGTTTAAAATATTTTAAAATTCTTACGATTTTTTTGTACTATTTAAGAAATGCTCTATACTAACGGATAATAAACACTCTTTTTTACTGTAAATTATTCATTTAATATATAATTTTTTTTTAAATTTTAATTTGCCTAATTTAAATCAAAATTCAAACTAGTAGTCTTACAGTAATTAGAATATTTATAGCAAGAATAAAATCCTTTAAAAGAGGTTTTACAAAAATACAAAATATATGTGATATTAGATTTAGTTTTTTTTATATTTGGACCATTTTACAAATTATTAAATATGTTTATAGACTAATACAAATTACTAAAATGTTCAAATCACCATAGTCCTCATGTCTTTTAAATACATTATCATGGATAGTTATCCTTAGTAAACAAAGTTAACTAACTTCAAAACTGCTATTTTGAATTTTGATCTTTATACGCCAACATTTTAAACTGTCTATTGGATAATTTACAGCAGAGAAGGGTGGTTTCTAATTTTTTTAAATTATTTTTGATTGAATATTATAAATATATAGGCTTAGGGAACAATTTTTTTTAAATATCACATATAAACAGTGATAAATATTATTTTACAAATATAATTGTAATATACCATGACCATAGGTCGTAGACTCATAGTAATAAAACCTAATAAAACCGCATTAATATCAGTCCAGTAGTTTTTTATTCACATGTTATTATTATAATATATTATCTAACTAATCGTTGACGGTGTTGTGTGTTTGTAATGTTGTCGGTTTTCGACGATTCGATTAATAAATTTTATAATGCGATTAAACTATCCGGGGGTACAAGATAAAATAATAATAATAATATGTTCATCGATAATAATTATTACCGTAGAAATAATACTGAGACAGCGCCATTATTCTTGGGTGAACGACGTACGTATAATATCATCATAACATTATGTAGTTACGAAGTGTTATGGCGGTTTTCTGAAACGATCACGTGTGCAACAAATCGTTCAGTTCGCCTATCGTCCAAATTATAATAATAATTATAGACAATGTCAACCGTGGTCGTAACGATACACAATTAAAATGATTTTAGCGAAGGTAAATCGTTGGCAAAATACATCGTTTATATTATTATTATTATTATTACGGTTTACGTTGTACGGTTTAGTACGCATACTCGTATAATAATTCTGTACATCCGCATAATATAATAATGTTATTATCAAAATTTCCAAGAAACAACTTAAAAATAAAACTTTTATCTTTATTTATTCACATCTCGGGTAGTAATAATTATCGTACACTTGTATACATTATACGAGTACGGTTTATTTTTTAATTGCACTGTTCGCAATAACACGGTGCAATGTTTTCAGACGTTCGTGGTATGATGATTTTCAAATACAAATATTCGGTTTAAGACCGTATAACTTTTAATATAATTTAATAATAATAAGAACAATAATATGTAGGTTATTTATTATTTTTAACTAGACCATTAAGAAAACGTTTTAACTACACGCGCGTTTAAAACGACGTTATATTTTTGTATTCTCATTCGACAGTTTAATGCACACAGTTTTCTGGTACTTTTTATTTTTACATTCATCCGTATCAATTTTTTAAATCCAGTTGAAGCTTTATCTTACCACATTGGTTTTTTTTTTTTTTTTTTTACATTTTCTCTTTCACAGAGCTCGTGCGTTTCTCATTGTGACAGGCGAATAACTCCGAAGTGAAGATGAAGAGTCCAACGAATGAATACGTTTTAAGCCGGCAATTATTAATTCAACGGTCGGGGGTTTCGGGATTCCATACGATATAATATGTTATACATAATATATTATTTTATTCGTTGACACGCGCGACTAATGGGTTTCCTTCAAATATTGCGTTTAGAAGTCCTATACTGCATTTCAATATTTTATGTACTGCCGTACGGTTTTGTTGACAAGGCGTGCAGTAGGTATATTATGTTTATTATTTTTATTATTATTATTTATTTATTTTTATCGCGTAAAGCCAATAACGTGCAGACGTTTGCTCTTGAAAACGTTAAACAAATATTTATTAAAATAATATACAAACGTCGTAGATATGTGTATATTTGTATATATGTGTATATGTGTAGTAGACGATGCATTTTATTGATATGTATTGCTAAAAAAACTTTTCTAATAGATTTAAACTTATAAACTTATACCTGACAATAGCAACAATAATAATGGTATCATTATGTGCTTTATATACTGTCATTTTGTCAATGTGGCACGAAGAACTTCTAATTAACATAACAATATATATAATATACTTTTTTGTATTTTTTTCCTAGTATTTTTTTCCTAGTATTTTTTTAACCAATTAATATTATTGATCGCTGTGTGTAATGATATCTATATATTTAGTGACATGAATTTTTGAATAAAAATTCTAAAGCTTAGTTAAATCTAACTAATTGAATTAGTATATTACTAATTAAATATAAATACGTAAATTTGAATATACTTTAAAGACACTTTTTTATTTATAAACACTTTGCATATATTGCACATTTATAATATATTCTATACATGATGTCCCATGAGGATTTACCCATTGCAATATCTCCTCAAATAATGGATGAAATTCTGAAGATTTAATAAGATTCACAAAGACAAGAACTACAAATATTTTATGTTAATTTTATTTTAATTATTTGGTAAAAAAGTTAAAAATATATTTTTATTTAATTATTTTCAAAGAATTAAGATAGCCATTTTGTAGAGTTCATTTTTTGAAAATTTTGACGTTTAAACATTTTAATTTCATTAATCTACTAATTTTTAATATTTTTTTTAGTATCGAAAAAAATTGAGAATAATTTAATACGATAGTAGTATCTTTGTATCAAACATGAGGCCCACGTGCTCGAACGGCCAGCTTTTCGAAACTAGAAAAATATTAAAAATTAGGAGATTAATGAAAATAAAATGTTGAAACGACAATATTTTCAGAATAATAAACTACAAAATTTTTTTTAAATAATAAAATATATTTTTAACTTTTTACCAAAATATTAAAATAAATTGAAACATGTAATATTTGTATTCCTTGTATCTGTGAATCTTATTAAAAAACCAGCATTATGATATTTCTATTATTTCACAAGATACTATAATGGGTGAATACTTACAGGACACTCTATATACTTAATTAGAGTTGCGGAACATTACAATGATATTTTTATATAATTTAAAAAGTAACTATTTAAATTAAAAATAAAATGTGCGCGTCAAAACAATATAATCAGTGTTTATATATTTTTGTTTTTTTAGCGCATAGTTTTCTTTTTATGTTTATATAATATTTTAATACCTAACTATGCTTTTGGCGCTTTAAACTTCTATAACCCTATAGTTATAAATTATAAGGGCTGGGTTTATGATGCGTTACATACTATTTCCCGGTTTCTGGTGTACCTACAAACGTCGTCGAGTCCATTTTGTTTGGCTTTCGCAATGATGAGCAACACCGACAGAATAGGTTCGAGCTGATGCCGATCGATAAATGGAGAATCGTAAAGTGGCGCGTAGTCGGCCAATCAAGTGTATTATATTTTTGTGTGTTGCACGTGAAATATTGTCCGAGTCGGAGAACCTAATTTATCACACCCGTCACGAAATTCTTTAGCTTTTCCTGAAACGTCGAACGGCAAATTCATCTACGACCGCAACCCCCTCCCACCGTAAAGGACGATACGCATACAATGTACCTATATTATATTTATACCTACA
The DNA here is from genome assembly GCA_020882235.1 of Schizaphis graminum. NCBI lineage: Eukaryota > Metazoa > Arthropoda > Insecta > Hemiptera > Aphididae > Schizaphis > Schizaphis graminum. Next base: position 96,472,012 of record CM037032.1, read on the forward strand.
TATAATATGTATGCGTGTGCGTTTGCGTGCTTTGTGTACACACCACCGATGGCAATGCATTTTAGAGGTTACCTTTCCGCAGCGATCACGACAATTAATCATAAAAAAAAGAGAGAGGAGAAAAATGTCTGTTTTATAAGGCTGAGAAGTATTTTTCGTACAAAAATGCGATTGACAGTACTGAAATATATAATATAATAATACCATATAAATACACATCAATGACTACTATAGTCGATGACCAATCCGACATCATGTCAATATATTATATGTGATGGACGGTGGTACTATCGACGTACTCAGATTTTGCTATATTACGACGAGCAATAAACGACACAAACTACCGTAGATACAGATAATAATATTAAATAATACCTATATTCTACATAATATATAAAAATATGGTATTCTTTTACTCGATAAGCGTGATCAATGAATGGATAAAATACGAGATAATTAAATAGGTGATACTATAATGTATAAAAATAAAATATAATATTTAAATATTGTGTATGTATGTATCTACTGTATTTTTTAAAATTCACTTTTTTTTTCTTTTAAAATATAAAATATTTTTTACGGTGTTTAGTATTTATCTGCTGTCTAACATTATTTAAAATATTATTTACACTGTTAAAGATATTTATGGATTATCTATTATATTAATTAAAACTATACAATACTATTTCAACGGGGTTCTAAGTTCGCTGGAATCAAATAATACTTAATACTAATTAAGAACATTATATATAACGTAAAATTATAATGCAAAATGGTATTCATAAATATTTTTCCGATAAATATAATTAATAAAAAAATGTGTTGTATAATTTTCCCTGGAATATTGTACGAAGATAAGTGAAAATTATTTTATGTAAGTATAAATACTAAATATTAAAACAATTAGTGGATAATAATATGCATAATGGTCATTACTCATTAATCATTATTGTTAAAATTCATTAGTAAAAAATGATTTAATATTTATGTTTAATATCTTTTTTAAATATTCTGAACTGATCATAAATAATAAACCATATTGAATACTTAATGATTAAATGCGTGTTAAGTTGTTAATTGGATACGATTTTTATAAATGAGTAAGTTAATGATAAAATCGTAAACAAATTCTTTGAGAGAAATTAAACCAAATAATAATTATACGCATAGATATTGAATAAGGGAATATTTTACAAGAACTGCACGAACCACTTAAATTAATTTATTTAGTTCCTAAAAAACGAATTACATTCATATTTTTAAATCGATTGATAAGTTTAAAGAGCTTTTAAAGCGTTTTTAAATACATTTCATGAAATTATATTAAAATAAAAGCGTTTGAATTGCATATTGAAATAATACATTAATTGATTAATATTAAATAAAATAACACGTCTTTCAGAATGATTATTTAATATACTCATGAATTTCTGTGCGTTTTAATTTCGCGCACACGCAGTATTGATACATTCATACATACATCTTCACTGTGTTAATTGTTCGGACACGGTTATTTATTTATATTTCGCTATAAATTCACTTGAATCTCTCAGGGGTCGTATAAAATCATACTATAATATTATTCAACTCAAAATATAACATAATTCATTGAAACCCCGTGATCAGTTGAAACCGTCGGTATCATGATATTTTGACAAATTAAACAATATAAACGTTGGTAATATATACAAAAAGGATACAGTAACCAGAGACTGCAGACCACAGGGTGTTGGTCATTCGTCTCGCTCTGCTTGCTTCGGCCCCTTGTATTGTTTTTTTAACAACCCGAAAGCTATGCAATTGTCGCGTTATAAAAACTACTCTTAACGGAACATGGTTTTGGTTTATATAATTTATAGAAACTTTTTCAAATATTAAATGATCATAAAAATAATAAATGTATTGGATATAATAAAAAATATAATACGAGTACCTAGTACTAAAATGTCAAGTATGAATATTCTCCATCTATTATACTATGTGCAAATAGTTAATATTTTCAGTTGTGTATATACGAAATTCAAAATATGGTCTGCGTCGTCAGTTACATTTTTAAAAAATTATATCACGTCTATAATAAATAAAAAAAAAGTGAAAATTTAATCGATAAACATTTCAACTCTCTGCAGAATTATTTAAAAGTTATAAAATAATACAAAAAGTTTGATCCCTGCAGGGTCTCCTGCGTATACAAATCTGTTAAGGTGGCGGTGTTTTTTGTTAGTTTTTTGAATTTTGCCGAAAAACTATTGAAAAATTACAATAATGACCTCTCATCTATATAATGCAATACCGAAATACTATCTGTACTGAATCCTAAATATATATACATTTACATTGAGTACACGAAACTTTTGGAGCATTCATTTTACCTACCCTAAAAAAAAAAAATCATTTAAGTTTATTACTAATGGTTTGTAAACGAAAAAATAATGCAAATAATTAAACTATAGATATATCAACTCTTCCATCAAAAATCTCTCTGAAAATTATAAAATAATACGATATAACTATGGATTTTTTTTTTTGCACGCATTTAATAAAAATGAAAAATATTAAAATATTATTTTTAATTAATTATCCCGGAATTATTGTTCATTGTATTTTTGGCTATAATTCATATTATATATTGCAGAATTTAGTTTTAATAAATTCCAATTGATATCTTTTTTAAATATCATGTTATAGTGTAATTGCATATGTCATGAAAAAATATTATAACAAAAATGTAATCCATGAAAAAAATATACCAATGTATACTCGTCATTGATTAAACATACAAACTAATATATAATTTTCCAGCAATAAAGTCGGAGATCAAATTCTAGTTTGCATTATTTCTAAAATACAATATAATATATTTTTTGAATTAAGTTAACCATGAAATATTATTTCTAAATACATTTTTCTGTTTTAAATATATTGTTACGTCTTTTAAATTTAAAATAATTAATGTTTTTTATTTTTTGTAAACTCAAATGTATAATAATTAAAAAAAAGAAGAAAATACAGTTAAGGCGCGATAACTTGAACCTCAATAATTTGAAAAACTTGGCAACTCGAATTTTTTTTTTTATTCCTTTAAAAATATAAATTGTATATAAATTAATAAAAATTCGAATTAGATATCTCGAATAATACATATTATTACGAAGTGAATTTTTATTTCCCTGTAACTTTGAGTTATTGGCGACTCAACTAGAATTAAAATTTTAAAATTTAAAATATTTAATATTTAGGTTTAAAACAACTGTATGATGCATAATTAATTCACACATTCATTTTAATGAGTCTCTTAATTCAAAATATACAGAAAAAAATATTTTTATGTAATTCGCTTGAATCAAATATTAATATATTATTATGATATACCTACATTTATAAAAATATGTACCAACTATTAGTTAGCTTTTCATCATTAGATTAAACATTAATAATACTTAGGCTTAATGATTTCTTTGTTGCATAGAGAAATTCACAACAATATAAAATTACGGTAAAAATATATATATTGCATTTTAAGCATAAGATTTTATTTTATTTTTTTTTAATTAATTCACTATTCCTGTGTAAACGAACATTTTGTTCGTGCCATAATATAAATGCCACAACATTTAATACATAAAACGAAATTCCCTTCTGTAGTTCTGCTGTTAGATCTGAATCTCTAGTAAACATATTGACAGAATACGTATTTGTTTGCCAACCAAATTCTAATTTCAAAGTACATAGCGTCCAATGTTGTCTCAAATCAGAACCAACGTCATGTATAGAACACGTGACAATAAAGAAAGTGCGATAAGCATCGCACATAGATTTGAAAATGCACGGCTTATATAAAAGCATACTGACAACATTTTAAACTTGAAATATATAAGATATTTATTAGATACTACTTATAAGATATATTTAGTCGTCAAAATATAATCAGTTAATTATTTTTAAATATATTTAAAACAAAAATCTGAAAAGAAACTAAGTATAGGTAAATGTTTGGGTTATACTTTTTGAGTTTCTAGGACTGTAAAAAGTTGTAAAATAATGAAAAAAGTTTAATCTGAATATGAGTTTTCAATGGCATTTTACCGTTAAAGTGACAAAGTATTTAAGTAGTTTTTATAATTTACTAGGAAGATGCTGGAAAATTTCAAAATTTGTCTCTTAAAATATTAATTGTGTAGAATTTAAAAGCGTAAACTAATAGTAATAAACATTTTTCAAGTATTTCTACTCTTGTTATATACAAAACACTTAAATATTATTAAAATAAAACCAAAAAGATTTTTTTATAATAAAAATATATATTGATCCACATTATTTATGCGAATCATATGACCAAATTTTAAAAATAAAAGTATAGTTTATAGAATAATAACCTATGTATTAATATTATATACAATTGTCATTTGTGGTTCTATTGTGGTTATAAAATGTGATCAACAAATATAATTATAAAATAATATGTCAACACGTTCGTTAAACTCAAAATGTACAGTCGTGGAAGATCATGGAACGTTTTAAAAGTACTTTAAATAGATATAATATTAAGTAGATATAAACGAAAAATACATTTTAAATAATATTTTAAATTTCAGTAAACCAAATATTATTTTATGTGATTTTTGCATTTAATAACTAATTAAGTAATAATATATGATATATGATTAAAGCATGAGAATTTTTTCAAATAGTATTTTAAAATGAATTTACCTACTTATATCATGTTTATAATGTTATATTTGATTAATGTAAAATATAATTTTGATTACCTACTTTAAATATTTTAATACAGTCCATAATTATTAATATAAAAGTAAAATTTTTGTTATGTTATTCAATTAATTAAGATTTTTATAATTTAAGTAGATATATTAGTTTACGAAGTAAATGAAATATCAAAGGTAAACAAGTATAATATTGTTTAATATTACATGTATATATTATTATAAACAATATGCACAACGTATGCATATACTGTATAACTAATTAATATGCTGTTGATATATATATAAATAATATAATTCTTACATAATATTATGTATCTACTATAAATGCATATTATTATAAAAAATTGCATCAGTTAAAAAAAATTGCGGTTGAAAACCAGTTTGCAATAACTATAAATATGTAAATATTGTTTTTTATTTATATGTCACATAAATAATATATCATTTATATTTTATTTATCTATATCTATATACATTAGTATAAAATAAAATTTGATTAAAGGTATAAAATAAAATTTTTTTTCGTCCAAGGCTTTTTCATACAACTAACAAAAAGGTTGACCCAAATTCGTAGACTAACATTGCGATATTAAAATCTCGGTAGCGTCACCAACGTCAAGGGGTTTCGTCCGAGAGGTACTTTTGCATTTTGAATAAAAAAAAAAACAGAAAATAAAATATAAACATCGCTAGACCATCGTATATATTCTCATTAATAGTTCACACACACGCACACACAACGAATAATATAATACGGCGTTTTGTTCTTATACTTTCTGATACATGCACGATGTGACAGCTAAAGTTCAATAGCTTTTACTTATACCGTATGCGTGCATAAAACAAACCCTTGTTCTTATATTTTTTAGATTTTAAAATTACAATTTTATCGATTTCATGCATGACACTTTAGAGTATTTTTCTATTAAGATATACAACAAAAACATATTGCACATCATCGCTTCAACCGAATTGTATTACGTGATTTTAATTTATAAATTTTTGTTGCAGCACACCTCAGCAGTGATCGTGTTTTGTATTAAACTGTTATAATATTCTATATAGAACCCGTATTAGTTCATTAGGTTTATATGCTTATTACTCTATTTGGTAATTATAATTACCTAAAAAAATATTAAATTATAGTTATAGTATAATGTTATCGTAAAAAAAAAATTATTTTTGAATCCATTCTATTGGTATATGGCTTACTCCTATGTTTGGATTATATTTCCGTGGATATTTAAAACTGTTTTACTTACAAAATATTATCTGAATGTGCGGCAAACTCAAGAAATATAACAAATTAAATATTAATAAATAAAATAAACGTTACAAAATATTTCAAAATTCTCTATAGAGAAACAAGATTTTTAAAGTACCTACATACCTACTAGCATAATACAAGTTTATAATACCAAATTGTCACAAAACTCCAGTAAGGATGTTCATAAACTTATTATGTACATTAAGTTTGTTATTTGTATGAAGGTCTTTAGAATTTGTACTAAATTTAAATTTATGTTACAAGAGATATACTAATGAGGGACTAGGGACATACCGATACATATCTATAGCCCTCGTGCTTATATATATACGGTTTAATATGTTATTTAATTGTCTATATTGAATTGCATAACTACATTAAATGTATAAATTTTATACAATCGTTTATAAAATGTATCCTTTGAGCATTCCTAAATTTCAAATGTTATTTATTATTAAATCATCAATTCATTTAACAAACAATTAATTTGAAATCCAATGATATTATGTTCATTTAATTTAAACTAAAACATTTCACTCCGTATAATAAAAATAAAAATATGATATACTTATTAAAAAGTCATATAATAAGCAATATTTATCATATTCATCTTTAATATAATTATATAAATTGTATAATATTGGTCTTCCTTCGATTGATATATCAGCTATACATTTAAAGTTGGAATTCTTTATTATTGTTTTATATTATGATGTTACTATTCTTCTTTCATTGAACTGATATAGGTACTTGTAAAGTCGTAATAGTTTAATTTAAAAATCTTCTATAATAAAAAAGAATGTCAAAAACGTTTAATTGTTTATGAAAAGTTACAATAATTGTGTTTACTTAGTTTAGAACGCGGTAAAATTAAACAAGAGATAACATTAATCTATATAACATCGGAAAAATTCCGAGAACTATCTTAGCTTAAATTGATAAAATTAGTGGACAAAATATTTATGTGAAATATATTAATTCACGAATATTATCAAAAGGCGAGAGTGGCAATTTTTGTATACGTTGAAAACTTGAAAGTATATTGGTATATAATACAATATTATTATAGTTTTGTAGTTACAGCAGAGTGAGAATTTGCTTTGAACACCGTACGCATACAATTAGAATAAATTGTTCCAATATTTTTTTATTAGAAGTATTCAATTAATTTAAATTCTTAATTAAATTTCTTTAAGAAAACACTTTGGGGTAGTTCATTGAAGTAAACTCGTTATTTTATAAATTACTTAAAAGGTATGTTTAATTGGAAATTCCTAAATATATGTTGACGTTTATCACGTATGTAATATTAATAGGCACTATAAAATTGTTATTTTTTTTAAAAAAATTTTTTGTTTGAAAAAAGAAAAATATAATTTCATTAATTATAGATTATCTAACATTATACAATACACTGAGTCTGAGTGGTTCATTTAGATATGGTAGGTAATATTATTACTCATTGATGATGCGGGTATTTACTAAAATACACGTATTTTATCCTAAGTTTTGATCTTAGCCTTACAAGTTATAAAATCTGCTTTAAATACTATAACCCAAAATAAATACTACTTTTAGCGCTTTTAACAAAATTTATGAATTATCTTTAATTTTTACTAATGAAATAACTATAAATACTTAACAGTTTAAACATACTAGTTATATCATATTTTTATATAGTTATATTACATTAACATTTTACCATGAAAATATACTTGAGTTTTTAAATGTTTTACTTATTTTTATTAAATTTTCAAGTGATTTCCACGGAATGAAAAATTAAATTTTATAATATTTACATTTTATCTGTAATAAAAAAAACATTTTACTAAAATACTGCGTGAACCTATGTAAATTAAGGTTTGTATTTTATGAAAATTCGAATATTTTAACTTATTAATAAATTATATAATTTCAGTTTGCATAATAAAATCGTGCTATTTTAATTAACAAGGTTTTTAAAGGTGCGTTTTAGGTATATTTTAATTATAAAAATATAAACACTTATCGTTTAAATAACTGTTGTTCGATTTTGAACTAAATATACTCGTAAATGGTATTTTAAAATAATACTATTAACAATGTCACAATTTACGCTTAACGGATGTATAAAGAAAAAAGTACTTACATTCTTCTACCATGGCATCATTACTAATCATAACTACTCGCAGAAGAAAAAATTGCGATGATTAATTTTAATTTAACTTTGCCGTTTCTTATTATCTAATATTCATATTTAGTATTAATAGGTTAACATTTAATCAATAATAATATCATATTATTGAAGTTTGTTTAATGACGAATAAACTTTTTTTAGTGAATCTGCAAACTTGTTTCCGGCCACAAATCATAAAAATGTTGTTGCTTTTAGTTCGATATTTACTCATTATTAAATCATTCGTTCAAAGTCATTTATTAATCCATATAATATAATAATATAGTGACTATGGTAATGATGTTACTGCAGATGATGTCGCTCGATTAGATTCAATTTCGTAAATCACTTTATACTTACATATAACTTCCATTCGGCCACCATCTTGTGCGGAAGCAAACGACGGCGCTTCTGCAGAAACTTCGCACCGGTAATTAGCTGTGGTTTTCAGCGTTATGTCTCTCAAAACTAACTGTCGGCTATTGGACTGCATATGCTGCGCAAACAGATAAATACGTAAAATATAAAAAGCCGGTTTAATATTCACATGACCGCATCGAAAAGGATGTGTTGGTGGCGGTATAGGGCGGGGAAAAAGAGTTACGGAATACTTACATCGACTTTAATCCCATCCACTGCATAAGACGTCTTCTGAGGGTTTGACTTGGGCACAAACCGGTAAAACTCTTCGTTTTCACGGTACCATTTGACGGCGTACAGGAGAGCACCTTCCAGCTCGAAATCACACCGGAGCAAGGCCGTCTCCCCACGGACCTTGTATCGAGGCACCACTGCTTTTACGGTCAATCCGTTACCTATTATGAAAATGATTCAACAGCATTAGATCTAATAGGTATGACTTGTGAATTCAGCAGTATTGCGTAGTTAATACGTATTATAAAAATATAACAATAATTGTTATGAATTTATTTTATACAATGTCGTTGGGTTATTTTTCTATGGTTATTGATTAGTCTTAAAGCAACTCGAAAAATTCTCGATTTCATCGATCAATATGAGATGTTATATTAACGGCTATACCCTATACGCTTAAAGATGTCACACTTATTGACACAAAAACAACAAAATCTCAACAATAATGATCTGTGTGAAAGTGTGTTAAAAGTAAATGAAAATATTGTGTATACCTCGGAAAGTCTGAAATGTTTATGTGATTTCAACTTAAAAATAAGAGATTTGTGTATAAACCAACAAGCACAATGACTATGTAATTAAAATTAGCATTTTTCTTGCACATTTATAATAAAACGTGTTTTCTATAGAAAAATACTCAAATCTTATTTCATTCGTCTTTTTTATTTATTATATTATTGCGTATATGTATATAATTGTTGCATTGCCCTTTAATACCGTGATAAAAAAAAAAATAGACACATAACATCGTAAACCAAGAGATTGTCGAAATATAATTACTATTCATAACCCTTTTCGTACCATAAGTAGTAAGTACGAACCTACAATATGTGTTCAATTTATAACAATGATAAATAAATTGTGACGAATTGATGATGTACAATAATAATATTATTTAAGCTTATTTTAAACGTGTTTAGTAGTTCTAATGTTCTATGGTTTTTATTAAACAACTACGTAACTGGATTAATTACAAAACAATAAATTTTTTGATTCAAGGTTGAAAACATAATATTATTCCTAAGAAGCACAAATACATCACACAAACTAGAACAAAATGATATTAAGTTAATATATTATCAAGTACATTTCGGCAGATAAATGTCTAAGACAAGTCATATTTTTTTCAATCATAATGATAAAAAGCATTGTTTTGATAGGTTATTGATAAAATCAAAAATTAAAAAAAAAATCTTTTAATCTACAAAAATTATACATTTTTTCAAATAAACAAGCTGTAAGTGATAAAATGAAAAATGCGGACATATTATTTTTATTAAAAGACGAACAAGCATGATACATATTATAAATTCATATGTTTCTTAAGGAGCCACATATATAATTGACACTTAACTTGATTTTTTGGTCCATTTAATATGTGAAAATATTTTAAATTTACATAAGATGTTATCAAATACATTTTTATGTGGATTTAAAATAGTTTTATTTTTTTTTACTAATTTATCAAAGTAGGTACATTTATTGTTTATTTAAAATTATCTAAAAATGTTTTATCATTTTTATCGTAAATAATAAATAATATAATATGAATAGACATGCTTTTCAATTGTAGGTGTTTACAACTATTTCAAATTAATTAGTGTAACATAATTATTAACTGTTATATCGGTAGTCGATATTTATTATGTATTATATTTTGAAGTCAAGTTACTATGCCATTTTTAAATATAATTATTTTAGTTGTTTTATAGAATGTCCAAAAATTTAATGTAATTAAAAAAAATTATTTTAATGTTATCAAAATTTAAACTTCATTCAATTTAATTTTAAAAGCAATTATAAACTTGTCGACAAGTTTCAGTGACTTATCGCATTCTCTCCTTACCATATTAATATATTATAGTTCATATAGCATAGGAACTATAGAAGTATTGCATTGCACTTTAACTAAAACTTTACATAAAGAACAGTGAGAAATTATTAGGTACGTCAGTGCTACTTGAAGCCTTCTTACTCTGAAGAACTTACGACGTGGTATTTATAGTAATATTAAATTTTAGCTATGATAACTAATAAATTATTCTAACTTTTCCAATGTCTTTCAAGTGCCACATAATATTTTAAAACCTCGACAGTGTAATTAATTAGTTTCGAATATTTGTGAACGATCGTAAATGTTAAACTTTTTGTAATTACAAACTATTTACAGTTTTCTTGAATCTAAATATTTTTCATAAAATTTCTAACCATGTATTATACTAAAAACTGAAGGTTTTAGAAATATTTTAAAAGCTATTAGAGTAATTTAAATGTTTCATGTGAACCAAACATTAAAACGCGACTTTCATTAATATCTTTGAACATATATTACACGCGTCACCATCATACTTAAACTGTTGTAAGTATATTGCTTTACATGTAATATTTATATTGTTTTTTTTTAATATTAAGCAAACACGGAAAATTAATTTAAACATCAATATACATAACTTCGTCTCGAAAGTTCATTATAACCGCGGCGAATAATCGTGTGGGAGTTGCTTTTTGGTTAGGTCGACAGTTCTCGAACTACCTATTTAATATTACTGTGATCGTCATCGCCTGTCGGCGGAGTATAAAATAATAACCCTGCAATGCTCGGCATATTTTGGCGTAGTGTTTTTACCTAGCTAGCTTACTGTTGGTAGTCCCCATACACACTCGGTCCGATCAGACGCATAATAATATAATAATGACGCTATAGGTATGACGATAACTACGACGACGGCGCGAATTTAGAGCTGGCCCGGTCATCGTCTGCTGGCAGCAGCAGCAATAGCAATCTGGTCGTTTCACCATTACGAATTTACGACCATTACGATGAAATACAAATGAATAATATTTTACGTACCTTATATTATATATATATATTCGCATTATAATGTAAATACCGTACGGTGCAGCAGAGTACGTGGTCGTAGGGGCTAATAATGTACATTTTGTGTACCTATTTTGTTACAATAATATTATGCGACTTAACCAAACGAAACGCTATTCTCGCATTAAACGTATATAATATATATACATATATGAATATGTGTGTGTGTGTGTGTGTGTGTGTGTGTTTGGGAATTCATCGGGTTTCGGGATAATCGACTGTTAATATGGACGAGGTGCGCGGTCGTCGCTGGCCAATATTAATAATATCTCAGCCAAACACACACACACACACACAAAATATATATTAACTGTAATAATAATAATAATAATAATATGCTACTACATTTGCCCCGTATTGCCGGCGCGCACATTATTAGACGCGTAATATATAATATTATTATTATTATTATATTAATACACAAACGAACAACACGGAAAACATATTATCGCAGTAGGTCGCTTATGCATGTGTTATAATGTCGTGTATTTCTATTACATACAACACTATACGCGTGTATTAGAATACAAATCATAATAATTCATAATAATTTCACGATGATAATCGGAGTGTTAAACTGCAGTTACCACGGCAGTCACGAAAAATATTAAAGTATAATACGTCTGATGATGGTGGTAACCTATACATAATAATAATAATAATGATAATAATAATATATTATGCGTATCGTCGTTAAGCCCCGACCGTCGCTGGCTAGTATTATATTATAATAATAATAGTTATACGACCCTAAAACGGTACACATTTTTAAGAACTCTGAGTGTATTATATTAAACTCTATTACTGCTGCATTATTATGGCAGTGTAAAATAACTTTGTACAATATAATTATTATTGTCGAGTTTAATAGCCTCATTTTATAAACCGTCACTACTGAACGCGTAACACCTATCGCCAAACCATTTTATAGTCTATTTTAGAATAAACTCACTAATGATTAATTATTTAATAGTCAGAATACTTAAATGCCTACACTTAGACTTTTAAGATATCATCGTCTATTATAGCATTATAACCCAAAGACAAATTTGACGATTTTTGTGGATTTATATTATAACCAATATAGGTAATAATAATATATTAATTATCGTGACAACAATCAACAATACCACTGCCATAATACTACGTATTGTCTAGACGTGACAGTCTTGCCAATGGTCTAAATGTTAACATTTAAAAATAAATATTGAGAGCCGACACGAAATCAATAAGGTTCTCTGCAGAAGCGTTAAGTACTTTATATAGTACTTTATAGTATTAATATTCAAGATCTCACGTCAAGTTTTGTAGCCGCCTTGCCGCCTAATGTGTTTACGGACCTGCAGACAGACAGTAAATTTAAATTGGATTTCTCGGACCAAAGAAGGTGTGAAACGTGCATGGACATTCATAAATAAATTAAATCGTTTACAATATAAATAAATCCTCGTTGACTTCACGAAAGACATAAATGTTTTTATTTATAATCTATTGAAAAAAAAACACAGGGTTTATAATATAAGATAAGCCTATAAATAGGTATATATATAATTTTTTTTAATACTCAAAACGTTATCAATTCATATTGTTTTTCATTGTTGCAGTCAAAAAATTTAAAATTAGATACACCATAGGCGTGCGCAGGACTTAGTGGTAGGTGTTGCTGAAAATTATATATTATAATAAGTAGGGTTCGGAAGTTGATGCATTTTGCATTTTTTTTTTGGAACTTTTCAGACGATGCTCTCTAGTCTCTTGGCCACAAATCTGTTTCATAAGCATGTGAATCTAAATAACTAATTTTTATTTTGCATTTTTTTCGAGTTTATTACTTTTAAAGTCATTTTTTGAGATTTTTAGGTCATTTTCCCACATTTTTAATTATTTTTACTGATTTCACACTAGTTCATTTCTTATCGTTTCTTATCGATCATTATGCCCATAACTTAAACCACAGACTAAGAATAGTAGGTACCTATCCAATTTTATCTCGACGATTACATTTGTCGTTGTTGTATTGTATAAATTTATAAAACAAATATTTTTAATTTTTTTATTTTCCTATTTTAAGAACATTTTTGTCATTTTTATGTCATATTTTGAATTTTATAGTAAAATAGATTAAAATATTTTAAAAAAAATGTAGTTTTATTGATATAAAGCTAATATTTGTAATTTTTTTAGGACATTTTTTGTAATTTTTATGGATATTTTTTATTGTTTTTAAGGCCATCAACTTCCGGGCCCTAAATAATAAGTCAATACATATTATTTATTTGATTAATACAAAAATGTCATTTATTTTATACAATACGTCAATACATATTATTATTACAATGCTAGACGTCTTTTGTAATTTTTCTTATTTTGTAAATTTTAATTACTACGTTACTAACTATTTTTAGTTAGAAAAAATAAAAATTGTGAGTGTTTTCAGCCCGCAGGTGTTGCTATAGCATACCCTGCAACACCCGTGCGCACGTCTATGAGATACACGTCTTTATATATTTTTTTAAATAATTAAACTTACACCTATTCGATTTCTTTAAATTATTAAATAGCAATTGAGTTTTGTTATTTACTTATTCATATATTATTTCTGTGATTTTTTTTTTTTTCAATCAAATATAATAATAAACTCTTAAGTGTTAATGTGATGATAATAATTTATGTATACTTAATGTAATGGCATATAGTATAATGTATGTAAATGTATGTTATGGATTCTTCTTTTTGCATACCCAACGAATTTTATGGGCATTTTATTTAAAATAATGTAGTTTGGAAAATTTTTCTCTTATTTATTTCTTTAGTAACGTCCGACAATTTTATGATATAATTTCACGGTATATTTTAATCCATGATTAGATTAAGTGCGCGATGTGCATAAAAACAAAAACACAAAATAAATATACATTTTTTTTTTTTTTTAACTAAACAGAAATATTAAACATTATTGTATTATAACCATTCACGATTTGAATAGCTTGTCAGCGTTTTTATTTAACAACATTACTATTTATTACGAAAAATACATTTTAAAATTTCAACACATATTAGTGAAAAACAAATTATTATAAGAAAATAATAAATTCTTTTTTTTTATTAGAATCCATTTTCAAACGTACCTAAACCAAAAATACAGAAAATCGGATTTCAAATTATGTGTGACGTCGTTTATCTACTTATCAATACGTCGATTTGAATGTAAACATAGGTACTGTATATATTTTAAACGCTGATGGAATTTTAAAGTCTTGTCTTTTAAAACCAACATAAATATAAATTGAAAAAATTCGATATTTTTTCATTGTTACCATAATCTATTTATGTTGAATCACTTTCTTTCCCGATCAAACTCAATTGACATTTTTGAAACTTAAATATTTGAATTATATTAATTATTCATATTTCTGTTCCTCGCAAATTAATATTATGTCTGTTCATATTATTATTAGTGAATGTAGTGACACCTACGTAGGGTGCAATTCCACTGGTTTCAAGCGGGTCCTGAGGCCCTTTAAAATGTATTTAAAGAAAATATGAGAAATTGAGAAGCGTTATGCATTGATCCAATAAATAACCCAGATATATATTTGACCTTTATTATTACAAAAATACCTAACCATAATAAATCTAATTTCAAACTTTAAAACTTAAATATTTTTTTATCTACCCTTTCTCAGAGTCATGCCGTAGGGGAAGGCATGCGCCCTGGGCGCATGGTTTAAAGGGACGCCGAATTTTTTTTTATAATATATAATATGTATGATAAATAAAATAGGGAGTGAATATTTTTAATTTTTTCCTGGACGCCAAATCTTAACGGCACTGATCGGCTCATTCTCCCATTCTCCATTATTATTATTATTAATAATAAACTATAATAATATTTCAACGAATAAATATCCCACTATAACACCTGGCTCACAAATTGGAAATCATTTCAACAGTTACTAAAATTAATCTTTCAACATCACTAAAATCTAACACTGAAACTGAAAATGCAATATATTCATTTTCAAAAATAATTATAAACACAGCATTAAAGTCATCATCAAAAACCTTACCTACAATACAAATCTCTCTCATCATGTTTAACAACTTTTATCTAATAAAAATACAAGCCCGAAATCGTTGATGTATTACACGAATGCCGAGTAAAAAACAAATATTCTACGAATGATCTAACGCACTTAAGAGTATTCATTTATCACATTTATCAATCTTATTTAGAGTATCTCTCAAATAACAATAAATCAATATGGATATATAATAAAAAAAATGTTCTTAAAAACTTTCAACCACGCACTGCCATAAACGACAATAAACATTCCCATACAATAGAACAACTAATAAGCCAACCCCTTCCAATTTATTTTCCAGCCACACAACACCTTCGGAAATAATATTTACAATTAAAAAATTATCCAACAAAAAAATATCTGGACACATTAGATCATACAGTAGAACCTCGATTATCCGAACCTCGATTATCCGAACCTCCGTTATACGAACCCTCTATTATCCGAACTGCAATTATCGTATCCGAACGTTCTGTTTTCCGAACATTAAAACTCGTATTCGCGACTTGGCTGCAGAAAAGCGCGTTGCAGCTCATCCTTAAATAAAAATCGATAATTTTGTCAAAAAAATATAACAAATATTATCTTATATGTATGTAATGTATTTCAAATAATGTAATGTACTAATGTATGTAGTTCTAATAAAATATTAATAATAACAAATATGTATGTACATATTATAAAAATATAAAATATTTAACTGTTTTAAAAAATTGTTATTTAATTTCCAATATCCGAACTTTTGCATATCCGAACTAGGCGCGGTCCCAATTAGTTCGGATAATCGAGATTCTACTGTATATGGCACTCTAGTATACTATACAAATTAAAATTTCATCCTGCTCCTTATTACTTCATAATTCAATTTTTTTTTTTTAAGTCTTCTGTGGCAACGCGTTTATTTTAACCGCCATCCAATAACATTAGAATTCCAATAATTTATTAATGTTATTATTACTTATATGGATATATATTAAAAGAGTGATATCAATGGATATTTTTTCTACTCATGTCTTCCTTGTGTATTTTTTTCTTTTTTCATATACAAATTGTTTTATTTGATATAGATTGTAAACAAAAAAAAGATATTTTAGTAATTATATATATTTAATATTAATATTAAAGTTTAAATGTTATCTATAAAAACTGTACACATCGTATTTTATATTACATTCTTCCATAGAAATTTATATAATATTAACATTTCCTTTAAAATTTAAAGTTAATATTTATTATTTTACATAAGTATTGTTTGGTATTATAAAAAAGTTTTTATTTTTATATGTAAACGAAAAAAATTCCAAACAAAAAGTACTACTTATATTACCTGTAGTACCTACCGTCCTACCTCAACTTCAATTATAATTATAAATAATATTTGAAGGAAAATCATATTATAAATATATAAAATATTATATGTTAATATTATTATACTATAATTTACTTCTAAGGACAAAATGATAATTATTTTTATAAATTAAAAAATGTTTGCAGCAATAGAAAAAAAATAACACTATTTTCGTAAAAATATATTGTATATAGTATAATAATAATAAATTATTGGGTTTTAAAAAGTTAATATAAATTTTAATAATTTATATTAAATTAAACTTCAGCTGAATAATTCATTTAAAGTTTTTATATATAAATATGTTAATATTAAATTGTGTTGTAAACTTGTAACATTCAATGCGCTATATACAAACTACGTTAACAATATAAAAACATATAAAAAATACATATTATAATGTATAAGTATACAAAGTTATCAATTTAACTTATGATACGTTTTAATAATAGACTAGTGGAAAAGCAGTTCACAATCATTAGTCAACTCTATATTTTTAAACTATTTGCTCAATATTCAGTACATTAATAGTTATAAAAAACAAAAATGTAGTGACAAAAAAAAAGGTTTAAAATTCACAAAAATTAACTATCAGGATTTGGATTCTTTGTTTAATGGATCACTTTATATTGCAGTGCTCATATACTTATATGTAAAAAGTAAAAATTAGAGTAATCATTGATCACACACCATTAGTTGGTCAATTAATAATAGCATTATTGTTATTGTTATCGTCGTGAACTCGTAACATGATGTTACGTAATAATTATCATGCGCATTTAAATATTTAAGTCTTCGTCTTTTAGGCATTATCTTAATTTTTTATAAGAACATAATATTATAACAAGCAAAAAACTATACTTGTAAAATGTATTACCCTACATTCTATTTTCTAAAACTATTTTAAATCTTATAGTTTAGATTTATAACTTTTGAAACGTTTTAATTAAAATTGTGTTTAATAAATATTATACTTTATTTAATAAAATTAACACTGTTTTATATGAAAATAAATCTCGTATACAATTTAAAATAATATTGAGCTGATTAATATCATAACATGTTTCATTTATGTCACCTGACATATGTTCTGATAATTATTTTATATTTAAATTAAATAAATATTGATAATTTATAGTAACAAAATATAATTATAAATTATAAAAATTAATATCAAAGAATATAGAATGTAAAGTAAAATAATAAAAATAATTTTATAGTGTTTTGATTTATTATTTATTTATTTTTTATATTAATTATTGAATACAATTTATGCTCGATATTAATAAATTTCAATTATCCATAAGATTATTCTATAGTGTAATTATTTGAATCTGAAGTGTAATAAAATTATTTAATAATGTTTTTATAACGTTTAAATATTTAAATGTTTTTCAATATAATATAAAAAGATAACAAATTAAATTAAAATATATAAATATAACAATTCTCTGTTACAAGAATTTTTAATAAATTATATTGTTCATATTAATAATAATACCTCTACAAATTTAAAGTGTCATTGAATAAAAAATCTTATTCGTTTCATAATTTCAAATAAAAGGCCATATAGGATACAAAGACAAAGTGTTGGAACTCATCTCGCTTCACTCCACTCCCCTTTACTTTACCACAGTTAAATTGTGTGTAGACTGTGTAGTACTTGTAATATTAAATTTTGCTGTAATTGAAAAACGATTCTGAACAAAGGTCAATAATCGCAATTTTCGCTGATATATCTTCAAAATGTTTCGACAGTAAGTTTTCGGTATTTTTGCTTCGCACTTAATAGAAAAAATACCGAGAAAATCTAAATACAACTTTCTTATAGTATCGACTTATAAACTCCATTTTTTTCTTGTAACTTTTGAAGCACCATGTCTGCATGATACCACAACTCCTGTTAAAAATCCTAAAAAATATGATATTATTATTATGAAACCAATATGTTTCCCTGTAAGCTTCACTCAGAATCTAAAATAGTTTAATACTGACAATAAGACGGAGAAAAACTTTTCTTCTAAAAACTAATCAAACATTTTCCTAGTATTATTTTGTGCATTGTTCGTATAATAATAATAAAGTACCTAAATAGGTAAAGTTTTACGGTCACGCCAAGGAATTATCGTTGTTGACAAATGTGTATAAAATTATGCAAGTGGATAATATATAATAGAAAGTAGCTTAAACTCGGAAATGTGTAATAATTTGTAGAATTTAAAGGACGCCAAACGAGAGTATTGTACTTTATACAGATAATGGCAACACACACACGCGCACGCACACCAGTGATACGCCGCCACCGAGGCCGATTAGATGCCACTTTGTGTACATTTACCAGGACTAAGCCAAATCCTACGTTATTTTATGTTTAGTTAAGCCCATGTATGTTGTTCGCACTTTAATTTATAGCCGTTGTAAAAATGGCATATAATGATATTAAAAACATCGTAAGAATAGAAAAAAAGCATAACAATTGAAGTACGAGGTTTTTCTGTGCACTTAATTTGAAAAATAGCATTATAATTCATAATATTTGACATTTTTTACCCTAGGAAATATGCCAATTTATATGAAGATTAAATGCATTACAAGGATACGACATTATAGTGGTCAATTGGAAAACATGATATTATACAGTTCAACAACGATTTATTCTTCTAACATTTTTTGCGGGCTGCTTCAAATTGTTTTTTCGTGGACGACGAATTAATAAACCGTTAAAATTAATATACCTACTATTTTAACGCAAATACAAATTATGTCTACCTATTTTTTCTTTTTCTTTGTTCTACAATAAGGTATAATTCTAAGCCAACGGTTATGTCTAATGCATTTTAATAAACTTTTTAATTAGAAAAAAAACATAAATCTCCTTTAAAAACTAAAGCTATTTTAATTTCAAATTGATATTTTATATCAATTTATAAAACACAAAGTTATAAAATTAATATTTTCTCAATAATATCAAACATAATTCAACATTTTCAAATATGTTATTGTTATACATATAATATAAGTACATATTATTTTATTAGTTAAATATAGCAAAACAACAAAATATGAAATATAAATTATTAATAATATAATATTAAATTAAATTGATCAAATAAATTATAGATTCCAAAGTCATACCTACAACAAATCAAAACGATTTTAAATAAATACCTCTTAAATGCCTCACGACTATAATATAATATAAAATAGAACATTATAATATATTACATGTACAATGTACATGTTTTAACTAGAAGAGGTCGGTATGATTGAAATTTTTTCAGAAATTCCGTACATTCACAGTGTCCTGCCCACATTTATCTGGGCATGTATAAACGCAATGTCCATTGTCTCGGTCGAATTTTACCGTTATTTTGACGGCGACCCGCGGGAGGATAAACGAGTCCCAACTATACATAATATAATATATATTACTCGTATCGTCGAATCCCTCCCATATCATACTCTGGCTACCCACGAACAAAAGCGAAATCGATTCGTCCATAAATCACTATTGCTAGTGTTACTAGGAAGGACAGTACCGTGGAAAGGTGCTCGAGAACGTCGTTTCCGCCAAAATGAAAAAAGGGTTTGGATTTTGTTTTCACCAAAAATATTTTCTTTTAAAATTATCGTTTAAGATTTAAGAACCACTTGTCTTATTTGTTTTTTTACGTACTCATTATTTTATGGCATTCTGAAAATTATATTTCAGTTAATATAGTACGTGTCCACTGTCCACCCATAGTGTGTTCAAATTGCATTGATAGTTTATTATGCAGAACAACAAATAATTATGAATCACAAACTTTAATAAAAAGTTCTATAAATATTATCCTCATCACAATAATATAATAGGATTTAAAAATGCCAATTTCAAGTGTTCAAACTAATGTAGGTATGTATTGTATGTATAGTGTATACAAGTAAACAGTTCTAAATTAAATATCAGAAAAACCTAAAATTAAAATACTTTAAAACAGATAAATTACTTCGTCGATTACAATAACTAAGCATGAAACTAAAACTGTTAACTATTTTGTACTAAATTATAATTATAATAATAGTATTGTTAAAATTAAACAAATTTACACAAGACAAACTAAATCAATAGATAAAAACAAGTGAAATAATTTTTGGGGGTCAACAAAATCCACCTCTACGTGATAGCCTTTGAGTAATTCTAAATGACACTCAAAGTATAATTTAGCAAGACCTAACTCCGTGGAAACAAGAATCATACTTTTTATTTCATTTTTACGGAAAAACAAGCAGGTTATTATTACTATTTTTTTTTGTTATTTCACATCAGTACAAACATTAGATTAAAGTGTCTTAAAAGTGGCATTAACAAAAGCCTATGATCCTATAAATATTAGATACTTATTTTATTCCAATTAATTTGCAAAGAAAGACAAAAGTAATTCAAAATACTGAATATTATTTATTCAATCTGATTTATTATTATCATAGCCCGTTGAATCGCGCACGTACAACACGTCGTTTTCTTAGGAAAGTCAATGTATATATATATTCGCTGAAACTCATAAATTTGCGATAAGTTTTTAATGAAAAAAAGGTCAAATATACTACTCTTGTCGTATATACTACGATACTGCAAGGCGTACACGTTCAATAATCAACAATTAGATCGCAGGATTCTAGAATTTGCATACTTAATAAGGAAAAAAAACATTGAGCAAATACAAATTAAATCAAGAATTTCAAAAATTTTTATTTTTAATTCGAATATTTGGATCTATTTAGTATAGTACGCTTAATATATTAGCGACACTTCTACGTTTTTAATTATCGTATACACTCGATTCTTATTCGTAATACTTTATGTATCGATTACACGCAAATAGTATAATGGTTATTTAAAAAAATAGGCACTATATTATTACTTATTAGGCGTGAGATTTTTAATTACAATTTGACAAATAAATAATTAATAAATATAATATACATGCAAACGTTTATTTATTGTAATTGCATTATATATATATTATTATACGATCATCGTGTAGGTATACTAAACATACTGACATAATTAAAAATCAGGTGGATATTATTTTTTTTCATACTACCACACCATATTAATTATTGTCATTTTTAATGAACATCAAATATATTTTTATAGTGAATAAAATTGTATTAAATGAATTGTAGATGTTCACTGATACTCTTTATCAAAATCCTAAGATATTACATGACCATAGTCTGAATACGATATGATAATTGAATATCGTGTATGAAAGTAAAAAAAAATTATAATATAAGAATAAAAATTAAATATAAGCACTTGAAACATTGCGTATAATCAACTTACTAGACTGAGCTGAGAAAAAATAACAGTTATAACCACGTTGTATATTATAATTTTAACATTTTTATACATAATGAATCTCACCGTTTGTTTAATATTTTCGAATAATTTAAAATTAATTTTTACCTCGATCGCCCATTGTATACACAAAACCATGTAAATGAAGAGCAGTTAATAAACACGTAGGTAATCATATCGGTGTTCGTTATAATAACATCGTTGCGTCGAGAATGGCAATATTTTCCGACCCTCGATGTTCTCGCTGAACGATATACATTATTGTAGAAATTAATATTGACACGTTTGAACATATATTTTAAAATTATATTCCTCTGATGACGTAGAATAGACACTCGAGTGTTATTTTCAAAATTAAAACCAGATAACTGAACGTCCCAAAATGCTGTTTAGTCCATTCATGAACTATAAATTATAATAAGCTAAACATCGAGGGTGGTTTCCGACGACCTTAAATTCATGGAGCGCTGCGTTATTATTCATTTTACCTCCTCGAAATATATTCGAATTATGTATAAGGTTTGAATTATAATAATCGTGTAAATTAATTTTTCAAAAATTCAGTCTATATTGCTTGTACATGGCATGAAAATTAAATCGTTTAAATAATTTTGGTTTATTTATAAAATAATATATGCATCTTGACTAAATTATTATTATTTATTATTCATATTAAAATAACACGATTTTTTATCGAACCGTTACAATAATATAATAATCTCATATCTTTAATGGTACACCACATATTATATAATAGTGTAGTACCGTCAGTATCGAAGCGGACTAATAGAGATTTAACGCGTAATTCTGCAGCACGTGACCACGTACAATAATAATAATATTATCGTTATTCAACTTGTACATCGATCAAAGTTTGATTAAAATTAAACGAAAAATTATATAGCAACAATAACAATAATAACTAATATGTAAGGCACTCGTATAAGTAGGTATGTACGAAGTTACACCAGCTGCAGCCGACTCGGAGCCTTACTTTATGGCGCGATAACACGCTCGTCGTAGTTATAAACATCGACTAAACTCCAAAAAAAAATATACAAATAAATACTTCCCACGCCTCTATTACGTTCTTCGGTAGTATACACACACACACACACACAATATATATATTTATAACTATGCATATTATTATATAGCATTATATTATTATAATATAGTAGATTCGCGTATGAGTACGCGTAGGTATTCGTGTATATACCTACCTATAATAGTACATATAGTAACTGGTAAGTGCTGTACATTACGCCGTATAATAGGTACCCACCGTACCTGTATAACACATGCATATATGGCAGCCGACCGTAATCGTTTCAAGTCACATCACGTCTTATGCAATAAAATAATATATAATAATATATTATATTATATATTATGCAATTTTCAATTCGCAATCCACGTACGTTTCTCGCGAAAGGTTATACCGATCCGGTTATAAATGCAGCAGACGATGTCCATATACTATATAATATATATATACATACGTGTTCATATTATGCATATATAGGTACACCGGTCAGACGCATTCGTTGCAGTTATATTGCACTTTAACTGCAGTAGCAACGACCGTATACTGCACCCGCAACACTATAGATGATTATGGTTTCGATCAAAAATAGTGCGACGCGCACGCTCCCCCGCACTACAGCGCGAATGAAGAAGCCACATTATCGGACCGTAAAGGCACGTTTTAAAGGTATAAAATATATATAAGAAGTCGTTCCGCTGTCGCCCCTTTGGATCATTATTTTTACTGTAGAGTTGGAATATTTGTCTAACGTATAGTAACGTACGATTATTGAATTTATATAGACAGACACCTTTCGATTTCGGACCATATTATTATACTGTTCCATTATATTATTATGGCCGTGAAAGTCTTAAGAATGATCAATGTACAATTGGAGTAGATTAATTATATAGATATTAGATACAAATGCCGCCCAAAGGTCTTACCATCGTATGTTTTTTTCTCGGTAAACACTTTTTGTGACGTAAAAGATTCTTCGATACGTTTCATATTATACTTATTTGGATTTCAAATGAAATATAAATTATACGCAGGTCATCTATGAATTTCCATATTTATATGTACATATATCGTAGTTAGTCATTAATTTATGGTACATCTACAAGGCTATGATCCTATACGGTCGCAAATAACGTTATTCAGATCGAAATATGTTTTATATTTATTAATTTATTACATATCACTCTCTCATACTCTTTAGACGATAACCATATATTAGATGACCGATACAACTGTTCGTCGGAGAAATGTTTTTTTTTTAACTACCTAAACAGATTTCATTTATACTGGTCGGGCCGATCTGCAGAATTTTGTGTGGCGAAAACTCTGGGGATTATGTGTCACAAGAATAGTATTTATCATGGAATCTCCGCCATTTATCTATAACATGAAATTCCGATCGGTCCCGTTTATATACTATGATATTTATGACATCGTATAACCGCGGTATTACTTTGCAGTGACATCACATTACAATATCGATAATAATATAATACACATTGTTTGGTGCGGGATGACGAAACCGTTTCGCGTGTATATGAGCAGTTATATCAAAAATCATATTATTATGATGCATGTACGAAACGGATCAAAGTCGTATCGCGACGCTTCGATTATTGCCAATATACGAAATATTTATAATATATATATATATATAAATATGTAAATATATAATACGTGAACTCGTCAATCAAACGTATTGATTGTGTTAGACATAGTTTAAAATAATAATAATAATAAGTGGTAGATACATATTACATGCATCGTTATAGTGTAATACAAGAATACGAGACTAAATAATGTTTTACTATATAGTAATACACGTACAATAATTACTCGAAAATTATTAAGTGCGAACCCGAGTGGACAACTGGACATGATTATAATAATTATATGCGTGTAACAGTCATTGGTCGGTATCTAAGTGCAGTACGTGTATATAATAATATGCATTATTATAAATTATTAATGAACGTTTAAAGAAACACTGTAATATTAATATAATATTATGGTCTTGTGCTTATGATGACATTAACATGATCGTTTGTTTTGTAAACATCATAATTATTATTTGCATATGTACATCACACGTCTGAATTAAATATTACATATTGCTATTACCATTGTAACGATTGGTCAATTAAATCGTCATTTGCATGTAAGTGACATTAAAATGTATATCTACTTATCTCAAGACTATTTGAATTGTAACATTTATTAATAAGCAAATCATTATCATTAGTATAATTAATGAAAAAAAAAAATAATAATAATAATAAATTGTGCAGCAAATAAGTCGCTTGTTGTCGGTTAAAAACTTAAATGAAAATTATAAAAGATTTTGTGATACTATGTATGTAAAAAAAATAGTAAAATTAAATTATAAATTAACTAATGGTAGTTTATTTGAGCACACTCTCAATTGTTGTATGTGTACTCATACGTGAATACGAGTCTTAAATTAATTAAGTTATTGAAGTTTTTGTTTACCAACAAAATATTTTCTTTTCAACATCACAATACTAGTATAATACCTGCCTAATTTAAAAATATACGAAATTGTTTGTTTGTAACTTTGTAACTTTGACACTCTACAGTCACTTTAAATAATTGAAACTTTAATAACAAGTAACTATGATACCCAAAACTATATTAACTATTATACTTATCCAGATGTACTATAATATAATGTACTTGTACAATCATTATGTATTACTTGCATACAGTTCATAATATTTCTCAACAGTGAAAACGACAACTTCCACGCACGTGTAAAGTATATTACACATAAAATACATTATTGTACTTTATTACGTTTGCCGAAATTTCGTGTAAAGCACATTATTTTATTGTTATTATTTCACGAAGAGTAAAGTAAAACAAAAGTGAAAAGTAATACCGATATAGCAATATGACTCGTATCTATATACCTGATAAACCTATATTATACGTAAATATAATACGACCAATCGTATTCGATACAAGTACGGCGCACGCGAAAGTTATTTAGAATATGATAACTCACATTTAGAATAAGTGTGATATTATTTGATTCTATATAATATGAGATAAACACACTCACATTGGGTGTATAATATTATATCACCTAAATT
The DNA here is from genome assembly GCA_020882235.1 of Schizaphis graminum. NCBI lineage: Eukaryota > Metazoa > Arthropoda > Insecta > Hemiptera > Aphididae > Schizaphis > Schizaphis graminum. Next base: position 96,498,631 of record CM037032.1, read on the forward strand.
AAGTCGTTATTTTTTACGAGACGTTTTAATTAATTGTAAATTATAATGCTTTTCCGTTCTATATGACTATATAATACTATAACAACACAGGTGCATATAAAATAGACTATAAAAATATTTGATCATAGTGTTAATAATACAAAAATCAACGCATTAACATAATTGGAACCTTAAGTGCAATGTACACAATTATATAAACACTATTATACTTATTACACATTTATTAATTGCAGACGCTTTACCTTTGTTGTTATAGTATTTTTAATCAAAAATACTCAAAATAAAGAAAGTCCAAAAAAAAAAAATGACATTACGTTGATTCTTTTAATATTTGTACAGTGTACACTCATTATAGTTAAAAAAGTTTTAACTTTTTTGAAATGTAAAATAAGAAACTATCTTAATATTATGCAATTTTATAACATCTTATACACAATGTCTTTATATATTATATACTATTATATTATAACTAGACATTAAAAAACAGAAATTGAGAAATTTAAAAAAATAAAAAATAATAAAATAATAGTACATAAAAATCCTATAATTTCCTTCTAAAATATTCCAAAAATAAAATTTCAAAATTATATTTAGATACAATAAAATATAGGGAACGTGAATACTATAATATCACTAAATATACATTTAATAAATCATAAAATACTTTTAGTTAAATTCTTCGATTCGTTCAGTATAATATTTAGCCATAAAAACATTTCTCTGATAAAAATATAAAAATTCAACTCTATAAAAACCCTTTTATGCACTAGCTAAAGCTATAGTCTATTATCTATGTTCAGTATGGCGTTCCTAATAGGGAGAAGGTGAATTTGGGCTCGACAAACCTATTTCACCGCTAAAGTCCTTATATTTTTTAGTTGAGAATCAAACAAACCTGAGTATTTTGTCAACAACATACTTATTGACAAAAAAAAAAAATAATAATAATAACCCTATTAAAAAGAATATATCCAACGTGCATTTTTTGTTCAATTGAAACTAAATGCATGGCTCCGTGACATATAAATATTTATTTAAATTATAATATAATGGTTTATATACTTGTATAACAATACAAATGATGTTATAATTTAGAATACAGAAATGTCATAAAAGTATACAACATCTAATCTGAATTCTTATGTAACGTTAATATATAATATAATGTACTTGTAACATATTTTGAAGATTCAAATAGTTTGTTCACACGTGTAAAAATCATACATAATATACGCGATATAAAGATACAGTAGGTACCCATATCAAAATAAAGTTACACGAAAACTATATTGATAATAATAATATTATGTATGTGTATAATAAATTTATAATTGGTAACTGACAAGATGGTAATGGGGCGCAAAAATACACGAACCGACAACCATACCTAATATTATTAGCGTAGACACATCATGGGTTATTTACGCGTACCACAGTGACTTTTATACTTTTAACCATTTTCATGTAAAATTATTATGATACTACCAGTTACCACATACCAAATAAAATATATTACGTTTAGGTATATGACACATACTAAAAATAACGATACCCAAAGTATATTACGCTAATGGAAATAATCTCGTTTCGTTTGTAAATTACAATAATAATAGTATAAAATAATCACACACACACACACACACACACACATATATATATATATTAATATATATAGATACAGAGTTATTTATAAATCATGCTCACCCCATTTTCCTTTAATAATGAATTTATTTAAATACTTGAGGGCAATATTTTCAGTTATAAAGATTTTTTTATATCACTATATATAAGGATAGTACTATAGTGATATAGACTTGTTTCAATTACGAGGCCATTTTTTTTCTATTCATAAAATATTAATCAGAAGGCTCTGCTAATGCTGTATCTAATCAAAATTCGAAAGAGTATCTTCCGAGTTACTAAAATACATAGCATAAAGAATAGAATCCTTAAAAATAATTTAAATAAAATAGAATGTGTAAAATGAAACATTTAAGTATTTTTTTTATTATACGTAAAACATGTTAAAAAGCTAAAAAATGATAATAAATTAAAACTAATTATAGCAGTAATGTATAGTATATTAATATTGCAATTTTCTCAACAACACAACTCATACCTTCTAAACCTTTTTTTTTACTATCCTTTGAACGTAAAGTTAAATAATTTAAAAATTGCTTGTTCAAATATTTTGATTCACATATATACACATTTTCAATAACAAAATCTGTTTAAAAATATTCAGGAAAAAAGGCGGTTATTCGCATTTAGAAAAAATAAGTTGATATCGCCGCGAAAAATTCATTAAATGGTATAAAATAACCTAAGTATTTAAAAAATCTGATCCTAACGTATAGACTTAAACATTTAAAAAAAAATAGAATTTAAATAAATGTATTATACTGAGATGTTCATTGTTCATGCTTGTTTAATTACTTTATATGTATTATACAGTTTTCCAAATTGCATGTGACAAATATAATTGAGATCATGTTAGTTTTTACACGATACTCACCGTTTTTGTCACACAAATTTTACGAGACCCTTTACGCCGCACGTGTATCCCGAGAACCCACGAGAGGTGTATAGTAATTGTATATAAAAACTCGTTGCTGTAGGTTTCTCTTTCAATTTTCTCGCACGTCGACGGATTCACAAAGTCAACATCCATTTCACAACACATTATGCCGCGACTGTGAAAAACCACACCAGTTATACTGTATATACAATGACAATAATACAGCGGCTGCGTGTGTAGTATATTATTATTAAATCTAAATAGTAACTTTTAATGGGATTCTCACGGTGTTACGGGTTTTCAATCCGACGACGACGGCACCGTCCAAATCGAGTTACGGTTCTCTCCCCGTCGTTGCGGTCGGTCGCGCTACAAAGTCGCTTAAGCATATTATATATATTTTTATAGATACATTTATACATCACATATAACAATCGCTCAAACTGACTCGTGCTACGCCACATAGTTATATACCGTGTATTATTATTATTATTATTATTATTATTTTTATAGATACGCGTTTAAAAAAATCCAAAATTCACGTTATGATGGATGGCACTTAAATACCGATAGAGAGAGAGAAAGAGAGGAAAAAATCTCATTTCTTGCTGTTTTATCTTTCATTCGTCGATTTATGTGTCACGGAAACTGTAACCGACCAAAAGTGATATGAACGATAGGAAGGAGCATTTTTTCTTTACTCGCACAACCTTTTGATTTCGGAATAAGACATCGTTCGTTTTGGGAGAAAAAAATACACAAAAACACATAATAACCCTCTTCGGATTACCCGCGGGCATACCAGGACATATACACTATGCGGTGAAATACAAAACATTAATACAGCGTAAAACCGGGTCGAAGGTTAAAATTGTCCGAAAAAAATAAAAACTTTTCGGCGTTGGTGCTGCATCAAAGGCGTAAAGTTTTAATGGAGTTTTGTCTTGGGATGTTATTCGCGAATAGAGGGGAAAAAATGACTATCGAGGAAAAAAATCGGGACACCGGAAGATCTGGTGTACCGTCGGATATCCGTTTTCATCGTGTATATAGGCATGATCGCCTGAACGGCTTTCATTTGGACTTCCATAATAAACTGCGAACCGACAGAAAGGTTGCGCTTTTGTTCTTTCACGACAACAATACAACGCAAAACCGTTGTAAAACATCTGTTTGGTTCGAAAAGTGTTTATCTTTAAATTAAGATAATGAAATTTATATGCATTTAGTCACCCGTTGGCCACGCATATTTGTTATAATATTACAATAAACTTCAGTATAATACAGGTACATCCGGAATATTCTTTTAAGATTAAAAAATAAAACATAAAATGTAGTTAAACAAACACATTTTTTTTCTTCGACAGAAGATGCGCGTACATGTTTCGTTTGTTAAACTTTGATTTTTTAAATTACTTATTTAATTCCCAATGTACGTGAAGTGAAAATAAAATTAGATTTTTCATTGATTTTCACTAATTGTATAACAAGACAACTTGACTTCGTTTCAATATTGAATCATCGTGTCAATGCACCGTATCACGAAGAATTCATGTCATTTCCATTATGTTAATTAGGTAAATATATCGACAAAGACGCGTTCGTGTGTATTTGTTTCGTCAAAAATTCGTTGAAATTGTTATGCTTTAAATTGATTATGCCTGCAACTATATTACATTACTACAAATAAATAATATTTGACAATAATAACTATTATTACTATGCCTCGTACACATATGTATTTTAATATTTTGAGTTCTCTAATCGATGAAAACAACAACAACGTGTCATATTACCTACATCGATAATTCTGACAAAAATATAATATTGTTTTTTAGACAGCAAATTATTTATTTGATAATATATGATGATATTAGAACACTTAGAACATTTTTTTTTGTAAGTTTACCTACCAGTTTTATTTTCCAATAAAAATATCAAATTGAAAAATATTTTGATAAAATAGTAATTTACAGTTACGAAACGAATAGTAATTTAATAAAACGTTGATACCGTATAATATAATGTATTCTTTATACTCAATTTATTACGATGTGTTTTATTCGCAGAAAGTGAACACCGCTTACCGAACGTTCGTATATTTCGTTTCCACTGATGGAAATATAAAATGTATAATATCATTGTATCGTATATAATAATATATTATAATGTGTAGGTGCATCCTATAGGTACACGTGCGGTATATGTACATACACATTCGTCGATATCACGTCGCATGCGATAAAAGAAATGAAGAGTAAAAATAGGTGATCCGATGGATATTTCCGGACGTGCGCGGTGAGTGGTGACACGTTACACCAGCGCGTGTCATCGTTGTAGCGGCGGATAATTTTTTCCTCTCCTCCGAAAGGTTTTCACCGGGCTATTACATAATATACACTGTGTAAATAATATCATTATATCGTCGAGTTTAAAAGGATAAAATCGCCTTACTTCTCGTTCTACGAGAATCGCGCTAAATTACATCAGAAAAAAAGTTGGCGATTCGACGACGTCAGGCCATCTTCGTCTATTCGTTACGCTCGCCCATGTGCGTATTGCCGTTGTATATATATATATGGGGGAGAAATCATTTATTGCCAGAAGTCATCCCCGTCGGTCATCCAATCCACCGTCCCGTTATATACCTACGAACGCCGTATCATAAAATTATATACCATCCGTGTGTTATTTATATATATATAATATATATATTAAATTGTATTCGAAGCTTACGTTTCGTTATTGTTTCGAGGAGAACATAATATTATATGTGTTATTGATCTTTCCACCTTATGCCGTCTTATTGGCCGAGTGATCAACGGCGGCGATGTCATTTCCACCACAGCAGTTCTAATATTATATATTATTATGTGCGTGCGATCTATAAAATCCCCCAAATATGAACTTTAAACCAAGTTACGATGCCGTTATAATAGCGTACCACATAAGTAACTTATTGTAGCTATTAACTAAATCGTCTTACCAAAAACGTATTTGCAATGATTGTTCAGTTGCGACGTTATTCTAGTAATAACTTTCAGTAAAAAATATTATATGATGATGATATTAGTATTATTGTTGGTTTAAATCCCGTAAATATCGGTGAAGTTTATTTAAAAATATTCATCAATAACAAAAAATTAAATAAACAATTTTAATTTCGACCAGTGATTATATATATATATACATGCGTATATATTTATACAGTTAAAACGTTGACAAAAAACTGCGTTTAACGACTGACCTAAATTTTATTCAATGGCGCCATATTATTTTCGATGAATGCAATGGTCGGAAGGTCCTAAGTTTTTGCAAATTAAGCAAATCTAGTTTGAAGGGTCGCTTTTGAGCATAACGAAAATGGATAATATCATGATAAATATTCATACGCGTTGATTCAGATAAGAATATTATATCATCTTGAAAAAAAAATATTTCAATTTATAATATTCTGCATAGCCCATTAGTCCTTGTGTCATTTGATTTAAGTGAAACGAACAGTAATTCTATTACATTCAGTTACAGTGATATTATGTGGAATAATTCAGTAGTAACATTTCAAAATTATTACTACCCAAAATTTGTCACAATTTCACATGCATATAGTACGAGAAAAGGATAAATTGCTTTCGATTGTCAGTGTTGTCAAGTTCCTAGTGTGAAAATGATACATTAATATCATACGCATATGCTCTTTACAGATAATTCGTGAGTTTCTGTACATAATAATTGAACTTAAGAAAGTAGTAAATCTCTTTAGCTCAAGAAAATTATCTTTAAACATAAAAAAAAGCTATTTTATAACTGTTAGTATATTATATAATTTAATCATTCCTTTTGAGGAATTGATTATATATTTTTGTAAAAATGTCGCTAAACGCATTGATGATAAGAGTAAAAATATTACAATGGTTTAATGTACCAGATATTTAGGTATAACATTCGATTGCAACTTAATAAAATGTACATATAAACAATATAGTAATGCGGCTACGTTCTTCGATTCATAAATTGTATATACAAAAAATATCTTGCCTAGATAACGCGCAATATATATTTAGCCTAATATTAGGCGTTTTTCAATATGGTCAATATGGATGTTTAGTGTAGGTGGACTATTCAAAAATCCTTTAAAGCTATTACATCTTAAACAAAATAAAATTATTAGAATCCGATTAGATACAAAAAGTATAAAAGGTTCTAACAAAACCAATTTTAATAATTTAATAAATTATTTTTCATTTAAAAAAAAAAATACATTAATGAACAGATTTTCAACCACTATTTTATTGACACTTTATATTAATTCAAATAAATAAATATGATTAAGTGGCACTTTTTGCATTTTAGCTTTATAGTAAAGTTTTAACAATATTGGAGTAATACTATGAAGCGCTAAGAATTTATTGTCTTTTGAATGCAACTTTTTAAAACACAACACTTCTAAAAAAATGTAATAGTATATTTTTACTAAAGAAAAATTTTCTTAATAACTGTTGAAGCTTGAATATTTTTTTCTATTCTTTTAAATGCCTTATAACTGCCCTTATTATATTTTATCCTTAAAAGCTATTAAGCATTTTTATTTATTAACATCATATTTTTAATAGAATTATGTTTAATAAAAAAAAAAAAAATGTTTAGTACTCATAAATTATTAGTTTACCGTATAACATCATTGATAAGCGTACAAAAAATGTGCTTGTATAAATCCTTCACATTTTCCAATATGTCAAGTAATATTTTCAGGGAAATTTTTGTTGCATAAATATATTACAATATTAGACGTAACATACATGGTTAACAAATATGGTTCAATTTATTCGATAATTTTTACATTTGCCACTTTCATGCAAGCCTATAATATTGTTGATTAAACTGCATTATACTTGTTTATTCACGGTGTATATATATACATACATATTACCTATATATGTGTGTGTATGTAGTATGTGTGATTTAGTGGTATATAGCTGCTAGAAATATTGTGACTGAATATTACATAAAATATGAATACGTTCAATGAAAGACTTCCCTTAGTTCCCTGTAGTGACTTGTGAGGCTTTTTGCAAATAAGTGGGAAGTATCTAGTTAATAATATTAATCGTATATATCAATATCAATGTTTTATAAATGTAATTTAATTTATGAATTCACTCCCAAAATTTGTCATCACGTCAACAGTATTTTCAGCATTTCAGAATTACTCTTCTCAGAACATAACAAAATTTTACTATACAATAATTTTTATAAATAAATCATAATTTGTATGCATAAAATATGTAGTACTAAAGAACCTAAATAATACGGTTAGTTATATTATAATATTAAATGGTGATACTATTATATGGTAGATTTTGTAGTGGTATACAGTATATACTAAAACATTTCAAAACATTTATCTCAGTTTACAGACAAGTATTTTTTTTTCGGTCGTACTAATAACCTTCTACATGGAGGTCTCCTTATCCTTAAAGTGATTGATATGCTGTTGAAACCATTTTTGGTCGTTTTAAAACTCAACTCATCTTTAACACCACAAATCAATCGTATGCGGGACGAGGAAGCAATTCAAATAATAATAACTCCCGTTAGAAGTAGATGTCAATTTCTTCTTTATTATAAAAAAGATCCTACTATTTTATTTTACAATGCTACGTATTATTAATAGTGTATTAAACACAAATAATTTAAAGAAAAAAAAAGATTCTTTCTTCAATTTAAAATTTAAATAATTCACAATAATACATTCTCTTGAGAAATTATAAAAATTAATAAATTTCTTTTCAACTAAAACTAATTCATTTTATTTATCATTATTTTTTATGGAATATATTTTCTTATATATTTGTAACATTCAAAAAACTTCAACTTCAAAACAAGCTTATAGTTGTTGTTATTACCTCTGAGTCTACTTAACTTTCGCTTTACATTTTAAACTTAACTCGATGTGTGTTATATTTATTAGCTATAAAGAATAATATAGATATATTATATTATATTATTACGCTAATATGAAAAGAAAAGTAGAAAAGTTTTCTTATTAATTATTATTTGGAAACATCGCTTCTCTATATGTATAGTAATACAAGTAAAGTTTTCAAAATGTGTTATGTGATATCTGAATAATTTGTATAAATATTAAATCAAAAACTTTAATTTTCTTAAAAATATTTCATAATCATTTCAATAATATATAATATCTTGATGTGCATCACGATTTTTTTTTTTTTTTGTAGCAAAATCTTATATTATACTCTATAATTACTATTTCAAATTAGTAAAATATGTATTTTACATATTACTACGTTGAATTTACAAAACCTGTATTTTCGTTTAATAATTAATCGTTGGTGTTACATAATATTGTATTTAAGTATTTAACTGTTTATCATAGTTATATAAGAATAAAAACACTTACACGTCCAAATGTAAAAAGATGAAATGAATAACAGGAAAAACCACATGTTCTATTTCAGTGAAATATAATCCTTCAAAATTGATTATCCTTTGAATAATTTGTAAATATCCTGAAAAAAAAATATTATTATAACATATTATTTATGTGTAATCATCAACAATATGAAAAATTGAGTAAAAACCACTATTTTTTTTTTTTATTTATCATATCAATAGATCAAATATTTTAATTGATTTGAGACATTTGAGTATTCAAAATTCAAATAGATTACATTAAATTACAATGTAACAAATTCAATTTATTAATAATAAGTATGAAATAAACATTTAAAAAAATAATAATATTTAGCTGTCTAGAATTTCAATTCATATTCAACCGAATAATAAGAATGTATCATCACTATTTTAATAAATTATAATATTTTAATCTAACCTACCTATTATAATACAGCAGCTATATAACACACACATACATAAACAAAGCAAAGCAAATTTTCTTAAAGCCATCACGATAAATTTTTCACGTTTATAAGTTTTAAAAATACATAGTAGTATATAATATAACGATGCATATTAATAATTATTTGTCAGTGGTTAATAATATTTTGATGTCAAACACGATTCCGTAAAATAATTTAAAACGAATACGAGTATTGTGATGCACTGATGCATACCAGAATTTAGTTGATTTAAAGAAAATGTATTCATATCGACAAGTAAAATAATCTAAATGGTATTAGTATGTTACTACCTACAAAATAATATTATTGCTTTTACGCGGAACGAAAAACTACGATTGTAAAGCTAATAAAAAGTTAATTTTTGTGATGGGGCGGTCGTCCACGCAAAAAAGTTTTAATACCAGCGATTCGTTATCGATCGATACCTCATCAAATCCTAAATACATTTATGTGTTATTGTATAAATGGGTATAAGAAATAAGTTTTCGAACCACCAGATGGATCTTGTATACCTACAACCGTGGTTTCACGGTATCCGACGAAACAATAATACTCGTAAATACACTTCTTGTATAATTTTATTTATATCACAATAATTGTAATATTTTTTAAATAAATACTGTAATTTATAAAAATTGTGTAAAATATTATTATTATAAAATGCGTTGAAAGTACATTCAATATATAACCGGTTAATTATAGTCATTAATCAATACTATAAAATTACCAAAGCCTCGCAGTTATGCGAGTGTTCATGAATCTTGATTTAACAAACCGTTGAAGTATAGAAACAAATTTTTTTGATTTGTTTGACACTGATTATTAAATTTACTTTAATACTTTTATTCTATGTACAATAGTTATGTAATGACTAGGTAAAGAATGTTTATTACTCATTAAACTTCGTTCGTCTTATTCAAACATGGATAAATTAAGAAAATTAGATCGAATAAAAATGTATAGTAAGTACATGAGTTGAAAAAGAAACCATGGACACTTTCCTATAAGTAATAATTTGCTATAATAACATGTAAATTTAGAAAATTCTATAAAAAAAATAATAGTGAGTACTGAGTATTTAAGCTACAGAAATTATAATAAAAAAAATACCTAATAAGTACCTACTAATTTTTGTTTAAGTTAAAAGCTATAACATTTTAAGGTAAGACATTTCTTAGTTACGTAACTAAAAATATTTGACTAAAAGGCTTTTGACGTTAACGTTAAGCCTATGTGGTGCTAAAACCGTTTCACTCTTGTCATTTCACATTACGCGTAGATAACGGTATTAAAAATTTAAAAAAAAATAAACTGTTTTATTTTATTTGAAATCTCTTTTAAAATTAACACTAATCATTTTCGATATTTTCGTTGCACACGAATACATAGTTTTACCCAAAAACATCTTTATCCCAAAGTATATGATAATAATTAAATAATTACAGATGGAGTGAGAAACTAATGAATTATTAGTCTTACACCTTTACCGTGACAACGATTTTATTATAATATGAAATAAATTCTTCAACTTACTGTATTATACATTTACAAGAACTAAATTTCCAATTATTTTCGTTTTTAGTTTTTAAATTATATGTTTGTGGTTGATATAATATGTCGCCCACGTCCCTAACATAGCGATATTACTTTTTATTATATATAAATTAGAGACAGAACCTATGTATTTTACATGAAAATTCAATATAATAATGTTTGCACAATATATTAAACTATAAAGGACTGTTTACTTAATGATTGAAATATTATTTGAACGAATTTAGAACTGTATATATGGGCAGTACAAAGGTATAACTATAATAATATAATATGTAGTTGGATACAATTTCGAGTAGATGTTTGCAAACGAGTATGATTTCTGGACACAACAGGTATACATAGTATAATGTATACAATATTATATAATCTCATCAAGACTAATTTGTGTATAGGTACCCAAATTAAAGCCCTTAGATTAAATACTAAAGAATACATAAATTTATTTTATTTTATGTAAGGTGATAATGGTATACACAGCCAGACCAGTCCACATACAACTATAGCGATAATCGCTAAAGGTATACCGTGTGTCCCAGAAAACAGGGTACACTTTATCATTCATTACCCTTTTAATATTTTTAAATTCTGTTTGCGGGACGTTAAACTAGACAGATGGATCATAAATTCCTAAGACTTACAATTTTTTTAACTCGTGTAGTTTACGCATGCGCAACACAACTTCATTTTTTTTTAATGGCAACCCCTATTTTTAATATCATTTTCGAATTAATCTATTTTTTTCAAGCAATTTTGATGTATCAACATGTATTTTAAACCCAAAATTGTCGAAGTTAGAGCTAGGTATAATTTTGAAAAAAATGTATTAAATTAAATTTTTTTTTTAGTTAATGTATTTTTTCGTTCTAAATATCATTTAATACTTAATACATTTATTATTAGTAATAAATTATTTATTATCTATGAATTATTTAACGAAAAAATACGTTATAACTAAAAAAAAAATTAATTTAATACATTTTTTTCAAAGTTATACCTAGCTCTAACTTTGCCAATTTTGAGTTTAAAATACATATTGATACATCAAAATTGCTTGAAAAAAATAGATTAATTCGAAAATGATATTAAAAATAGGGGTTGCCATTAAAAAAAAATGAAGTTGTGTTGCGCATGCGTAAACTACACGAGTTAAAAAAATTGTAAGTCTTAGGAATTTATGATCCATTTGTCTAGTTTAACGTCCCGCAAACAGAATTGAAAAATATTTAAAGGATAATGAGTAATAAAGTGTACCCTGTTTTCAGGGACACACGGTAGATGGAGGTATTCAACGGATCTATGTCTAAAGAATTTATAATTTTAAAATACATTTTAATAATATGACAGTGGCGTCATTTTAGGTTTTGGAAGGGGGGGGGGGGCAAAAGTTTTGACTGGCCCATAATTACAAAAAAAAACCCACTCGCTAACAATAACATTTTTATCTCAATACAAACAGCCTTCTTATATAGTTATATTTATACCTATACATACAAGTTGGTTATCTGAGATAACTGTGGTTACTCTAGGCATAAATAACACACATTTTTGAAAGATAACAATGAATAATTAATACATAGGTATATAAAATATGATATGTAGAGGGATATCCAATATTACCTATTACTTATTAGTATTTAGTATTAAGCATTGAGTAAACAATTTATTATACTCAATGCTATTAGGTATTATATGATGTCATATTTTAAGGGGAATTTTACCCCAATTTATGTCCTATTTGCACCAAATATGATTTTAATGGTATTAACAAAAAATAAAATAGAACATACAGATACAATACATTATTACGTGGTAACGCATTTTAAATTAATCAGAAATCTGGGTTTTTATGCTGAATAATATTATATACTTATTACTCATTAGTTATTCTATAACATTTTAATTAATAATTTCACAATAATATTAATAAATGTATATTTTATACGAGCAGCGGCCCACAGGGAAGGCGGGAAACCCGGTATCCCGCTCGTCCAGTCCACAGAATACAGATGTCAGATACCTTATAATTATTTACGTAATTAGTACGAGCCACGAATCATGGTTATATTTTATTTAGCAATGACATGAATGTTATGAATCATGTTTGCGAGCTTGCGGCCCAAACTAGCACCATAATATACCCGTCCCGGGCCGGCTGGGTCGACAGACCCGTTAGTAGGCCGCCAGCGGCCCGCTGATGACAAGGGGGGGGGAAATGCCCACTTTGCCCCCCCCCCCCCAAATGACGCCACTATAATATGTTATTGTTTTTTGATAAATTTTCGTGGTTAATTTATGTTCAATAATAGATTTTTAGCTAAATAAAACCTTAAACCTTAATGTTTAATTTGATTTGTTTTACTTTCAAGTTTACAAGTTTTTACTAATAATCGTGAACTAAATTGATATTATCTAGTCAAGACATTAGTCTGCAGTTGATGATCAAATATCACAGAAAATGTTAATAGTCCTCAAGCTATTCAATCGACTCATCACATGCTATTAATTATAACATTAAAAGAATTTCTGATCACATAGCATTCTTCTTTTTTTGGGGGATTCACATTATGTTTATATTATTTTTTTTTTTTCGTTGTGTCTATTTTCCTTTGTTCCTCTCATTCTGTTCTGTGCTATTACAATAGAAACATTCACATTGACCAAAATTACACACACGACCTTTTTTACATTGTACATTTTTTTTCTTGTGAAATTTCAATGAGAGTGTATACAAAATACAATAGAATTTGGGATTAACACAAATTTTAAACAAATCCTTTGGAACATAATTTTATTTGTTAATACTCATACACCATACTATGAATGTACTAAAGTGTGATAAATGATAATTGATAAAATAACTCTTTTTCATAAAACAAAGATAATTTTTACTAAAAAAATGTAATAATAAACAATTTAACAGTTTCGGTCAATTAAATTACATACCAAATTTAAAATACAGCAAAATGTTTAAAATTAGAATTGTTTATATATTGAAGTTATTTAATAAATTAATTATTACTTGTATTTTAAACAACTATTACAAAAGATTAAAACATTTTTACTAACTGAAAAACTCTTCCAGTATTATTATAAGTAATGTATTATTTTAATATATTATCCGATATTTCAATGTTTTATCTTACTAAAATATAATTGTATTTTTCTATTACAAAGTATCACGATTTACTTTTTATAATTTTTACTCAAATACCAAGATTCTTGATTAAGAAAATGTTATGCACACAAAAATCACAATTCAATTTTATTTTACAATGATATAACCGTAATAATAGTTTTAGTTTTGATTAATCACGTATGCGAATAAAATATGTTGTGCAAAAATTTAATTTGATTTAATAATACTTAGAAATAATCGCCGTTCCAAAGCAGTACCTATAATAAAATGAGTAAAGTATTAATAAGTCCAAAATAAATAGTTTGAAAGTGAGTAAATTATTAATTACATATTTAATGTGTATAGTAATAAATCATATCAAAAAACTGTTGGAACAATATTTAACCATTATAAAACATGTTATTTTAAAATCAAATTTTTATTAACTAGTAATTATTATAATTAATTATATGTTATAATATTATATTAAGTTATTAAGTACATAAATGTATCTCACGTAATAATATCTGTAAAATCAAAGATATTTATTTTTCAACAATGACGTAGGTATTATGTTTTAATCAAAAACATTAATTATGTAAGGGAGTTTATAAACTTTTTGGTATTTTCTAAGGTGTTTACATATTTTACTATTATAATGTACGAGGTTTTTTTTTAAGCGTGTAACGCATAATATGAATTTTTTATTAATATTTAACCTTATACTAGAACTATTATTTGATATTCATACAGCAACAATAAAGAATATTTCAATTATTTAATAATTCAGTGCCTATATGTTTTTTTCACAACATTACATAAGGGTAACATTTTAATTTTATGGTTCACATGGTGATGCATTTTTGAAACGAATCACTTAAATGCAGTCGTATTTTTTTTTAAAAAAATTCTATATTTTATATTATGCGAATAATAATATGTTATATTATATGCATGTATACAATATTTAAACTTGAATTATTATTTTAAACTGTATAGAAGTTCTTTCACCAAATACATTCAATTTTCAATAACGATTAAACAATGCATTATGTTTTTAAACAATTGTAACAACAATAATGACAATAATCGTAATAATAATGAGGGCAATTGGATTTAATATTTTCAAACCAAATACAAAGTTTCGGGTTCAAATCACGTACGTCACGTTTATATAGGCATGCTTTTATCCCTCGATACAATGATAAATGATACAAGACCCCCTCGGAGTAATAATAATTATAACAACACATTCGACTATATACGTGTTTTGTGTATAATTCTCTGACACAGAGTAAACAAATTTCTTTTTCCAAATAAACAAAGCATCCCGCTTAGCTGTGATTACTTTTTAATTCACGCGACTCAATTTCAACGTAAATAATAACCACATGATAATATAAACCAATTATTTAAACGCATTAATATTATGAGACGTCATATGTATATGAAGAGTATGCATATAAAAATAAAAGTGAAGATCTTGAACTTTTAACGTTTTTACAACGTATTGAATTTTGAATTATTAATACATTGATCGAATCATCTTGCGAATCTTTATGCATAGTACTTGAACCTCGAAATAGTTGCTAAAGATCAAAATGTAATTCACGCAATTATTAAAACAACGCGTATAAAAATTATCAAGACATCAAGAATCTTACAAAATATATTAATTAAAGGTAAACTGCGAATTATATGCAAACAAAGTATAATACACATACAAACATCACGGGAGAAAAAAAAACTGCTCTATATACCTACTTCATACTTAAGCCAAAATGGTTTATTCCTAAACGTGGCCTCCCAGAAAATAAAAAAAATTCTTTATTCCCCTTACGAAAAATCGTAGGTACGTAAAAAAATTTGAAACTAAATAGGTAAAAAATAATTATGCAATTTTTAAACTTTATTAAATTATTATTTTAATCATACTTTGTATGACATAATGACAGATGACAATAAATAAATTAATTTCATATATTACAAAAAATAAAAATACTGTGAAATTATTAACATGAATACGTCATATAGCCATTGTTTTTCGTTTATTTGAGTTCCAAAATTAAAAAGCTACAGAATAGCTTTTTTGCATACGTGCATTTTATCAAATCATTCGAGCAAGCTTAATTAATTTTTTTTTTTTTGTTCTCAAGCAGACCAAAGTTATCATGTAAAACCATAGCAGTTTGACGCTATATCGTTACGATTCACTCCAATATTACTGTACTTATATATTATAGTTTGTATGATTTGAAATAAACGCCAAACCTCGTTGAATTCGTCCATTGAAAATTTTTTTTCTGCGAAAGACGAACGTGAATAACGAAACAGAGGGTGAAAAAAACTGTATTAAACGAGAGTGATAATTTTATTACATATAGATCACGAAAACGATCGACACTTTGTTCACGAATGGACCACACTTGCACGCGGCCGGTGGAAACGTTACGACTGCAGTAGGCGGCTGTCGAAAACTCGGTGAACGCGAGCACATGGTCTCGGGGCTGTACGCCGCGCGCTTAGACATGCGCCGTCGATACCCTGCAGCTGTAGGGTTGGCACGAATATCCGAATATGATGAATTTAATATTTAATATAACATGTATATATATGTGTGTGTGTGTGTGTGTGTGTGCGTGCGCGCGTGCGTTTTATGTGTGTGTGTGTAACTGTAACGTGTGCGAATATTGTCTCAACCCTAGGACTCGGATTGGGACCAACCTTATATATTATAATATTATATTGTTATCTAGCAATAAGTACCTACCAGCGACATATCTACATTGATGTTGTATGGTAGGGATAACGGCAGAGATAAGAAAGATAATTTGGTTTTTTGTTTTAGGGTTCCCGCTCAATTTGGCCAAACATTCTATGTTTGGATATTTTGGAAGGCAATTCAAACTCTTCGGTTTTCTCATAAAAAAAATGCAATATCATAATATACAAGATACTTCCATAGTCCTATTTCATATTGATGTATGTAAATTTAAAAAAAAACGTGGCTTATATTCCATTATTTAATTAGAGATTTTTTCTCATATTAATAGACTTAAATTATTATGGTACTGTGATAATTATAAATACATTGATTTCAAGCAACGATGAATTTTGTCATAAGCCACTGCCCATATGCTCCTTTAGCGAATAATATTTTAGAAGACGAAAAACGTGAAGGTAAAGACTATAACCACTGATAATGATAGTGATAATAACGTTGATGATCGAGTAACGAGCTATATTCTAATAACTCAAGAAAATATAAACGTGTATATTATATGATTCGGTCGGATGACCAGAAGGAAAAATCTGCGATGTAATTGAAAATTTAAAAATTCCTAATCAGTACGATAAAATATTATATTATAAATTTGCCGAGTTGTTTATACAATTAGACTAGTGTATTTATAAATAGCTAAGTCATTTTCGTTGCCATCTCTTTTTAAATTAATATTATTATAATAGCGTCCCTCTTAGGTAATAAATGTTTGTTTAGTATTACAACAAATTATATAATATACAGCTCTTTCGTTGGCATATTTGGATAAGTCCCTCAGCAGCGAGAAACATATCAAAAGAGAGAGTCTTAAATATTATAATTTAGTGCATCATATACTTTTATTTTAATAAACTATTATTAAATTTGAGTGTCTTGGATTGTTTACTAAAAATTGTGTGCATAACGTTGATTGCAACATTATTATTATTATTATTATTATTATTATTATTATAAACAAAGTTTTCTTCGTAAAAACAAAATAAAACTCATAGTTTTTTATATTGTGTAACTACTAAGAACAACTACTTAAAATATTTCTCTCGTATTGATAAATATACAGTTAAACAGTTTTAAAATATTCATAAACCATATGGTTATTATTATACTTATTAGTTATTATAAACCTAATTTGGTTTCGAAAATAATTGCATAAATATCAGGTATATAATATAGGTATAGTAATAATAATATCATGATACAATTTCCTATAAAAACGCATTTTTTTTTTATTGTTAGGTATTATTTTTTAAATAATGTTAGATATTTTCATCTCTATAAATCACAACCAAAACCGACACAGTTACTATACCTACTTAAAATTTAAAAAAATGGTCAACGATTAGCTAATAAAATAGTTATGTATTTATGATTAATACATATGTATTATTATTGTATAATTTATAGTAAACTTACCTAATTACATATGCTTTGCTAACCTCATGATTTAAAAGTCTCTAGCGTCAAGTTTAAATATTTTATTTTTAAAAAGAGTCAAAAATCTATTATTTATTTTTTTTTCTTATGAAAAATTGTTATTAGCGACTATAGCTATATATTATTTTGTAACTCGTTGCAAAATTTTAATTTTATATATAAAATATTAATTTCCCCACCAAGACAGAGCTAATATTCTCTACAATAAATTAAATAATAATAATATGTTAATTTACAGTAATGTTTACTAAAATAAAACTATATATATATATATATATTTAATATGAGTCTGCTGTATGTTAGTATGTTACCCACCATATAAGAAAAGAGGACAAATGCTAATATTACGGCGTTCTCTTGAATATATTATGTGATATGTCTGCAAATAGTGTTAAGAAATTTTTTTTTAGATTATTGTATTTGTTTTAGTTATTATTATTTTACATTTCATGTTTATTTAATTATCAAAATGTTTTAAAATAGTTATTAATTTAATTATTAATCGTCATCAATCATCGCCAAATTTTTAGTTAATATATTATATTAATATTAATATACATTTAATGTATTCTTATCGGTGTTAAATATTTTTATACACCTAGTCCCTAAAAAACTGATCTTAAAAATATAAAATAAACATACAAACTATTATAATTATCAGGACATATGCAGATGAATAAATCACTGTAATATTATTGTAATGCATGTCACAACAAATGACGTTAATTGAAAAACAACGTTATTTGTAGGTTATTAACGTTATTTACATTGTTAAACATTTATAGAAATATGGGAATCATCGTTATTTTCTAGTGAATAACGTTAATAAAATACACGGGTAATTGTTGTTAGAGCAGATACGCACGCGAATCTCAAATAATATTAATTGAAAAATGATGTAGGTAAGAGTGTATTATTATAATTATTATTTTTTTTTATTTTTACAAGTTGTACTTCTGTAAAATTTACTGTTATACAGCTTTTCGGCCCCGCGACATATACAACGTTTATTGCTGCAACCAGTCTTCCAATGGCGTTCCACGAGGGACTGCAACAAAACTATTACCAGCTACTTCACTTAGTGCCAACTGTTTATCATCGGATAATTTGATTACATTGTTTATGTCTAAAAAATTTTCTTTTCAAACTTGTCCTATAATATTACTACATTTCTTAGAATCCAAAAAGTGTTATTATCACTTAATTTATTCATAAAGATACATTTTATTTTTT
Organism: Schizaphis graminum; assembly: GCA_020882235.1. Taxonomy (NCBI): domain Eukaryota; kingdom Metazoa; phylum Arthropoda; class Insecta; order Hemiptera; family Aphididae; genus Schizaphis; species Schizaphis graminum. The sequence goes on from CM037032.1 coordinate 96,518,154, forward strand.
CGTTAAAAGTTGTACGAACACTGTATTTGTCAATATCCATTTTAAATCCGTAAACACGACAGTTATATACATACTAATATATTTAAGATATATATTAATGTATATTATATGTATTAGTAATAACATTACCAATGCTTTTGTCATTTAATTTTTCATTAGGTATGATATTGATATTTGGTAACATGTTTTTATATTTTTTATTCAAATTGAACCTAACTAATGTTAGACAACCGCCATTACGTAGGTGCTTTATCTGTGCTCGATAAAGTTTTACCACGATTTACACATTTATGACGATTAATTTAGCGACCATCTCATCATTGCTCCCTGGACAACTATTTTATAGTAAAAAAATTTCCTATTCCATACAAATAACATTGATAACCGGCTTATAACGTTATTTATTGTAACATATTATATTTAATAAATATATTATAATTATATTGTTTTACCTATATACGTATTGTACATAATAAATAGTTATTTAGCGAACTTCACAATAAAAATATCTAAATTGTATTATTATATAAAAACTGCTACCATAAATAATATTAAGTTATTGTACTTTTACTTATTTGAAAAAGTTCAGATTAATTTATTTTATTGCAGCCTTGTCGAAACCTTAGTGGAAAATTTTTTCCACATTAACAATTCCATCGAATCATTTCATGTTTAGATAATACTTTATACCTATATACTTTAGATAGCAACAAAAATAATGCATATATAGGTACTATAATAATAAATTGATGTCTTGGAAAACAAAAGCTGAATGTGCATAATAATTTATCCGCTCGTGCACGATAAATTTCGTTGCTAAAACACATTATAATATACCGCCCGTTTTGTTTCGAAAACAGTCATATTTAACATAATATAATATTTACAATATATTATGTCTCTGCCGAAAGGCTTGGTATATATGCATTATACATTTGTACCTATGTATAGTATATTATGCACATTACAACTTACACTGTTACATATAATATTCCGTTTGTATACATCGACGTCAGCATTATACTCGTAATGCTGCGACCGACGGTCGACGGATTATAATATCTTAATAGCACCCACCTCGTGGACATTTCTTGATTTTTTATATCCGTATACCATCGGATCAACATGTTTTATCGCTGTGTTTTTCGGTTTGTCGTATACAACGACCACCTTACCCGCAAATCGAATATTTGTCATTATAATAAAGTATGGTTTGAACTCATAATAACAAATGCATACGTACACGATATTATAATCGCAGAAAGGGTAAATGGTACGAGACAAATGTACGCATCGCACAATGGGGTATTTTTATAAAAACCTGTACCGTATTTAAACTTAAAAAATGAAAATTACATTTTAGTTGATATTACGAGGATATCAAGGACTAAGAGAAATTAAAAAAAAATAATAAAAATATAAACTTAAATTATTATGTTTAGTAAACTTCCAAGACAGCAATCCAAACTTTTATAATTTCTTTTAGTGTATGTTATGTTCTATCAAAATACTCAGAAACATTTTAAGCTAACTTGCGCCTGTTCGTTAAAATAATTTTGAGTCATATTAGGCATTTACACAAGAAAATAAGAAAATCGTATAATATTTTAGATAATTAAATATTGCATTGTGTTGTATAATATAATATAGTATACATTATCTTCAGATAGTGAAATAATTTTTTGTTAATTAATTAAAGACAACAACTATTAAATAAAAATACTACGAAATACTTACAAGAGTGTAAATATATATTTGTGTTACCGATACATCGTTGAATAATATTACACTATGGCGTATTAATGAAAATAATAATATAAATAGATAATTTCTAAAAAATAAATCATCACTGTTTTTTTACTATCATACGTCATATTTAGGAAACATATTATATCAATTTCACTGAGTACTTTTTATCTATAAAAATAGATTTAAAGATAAATTTATAATGTCAAAATATTAAAAACCACTAAAATCTAGTAAAATAGATTACAATTTTCATATCATTATATTTTTTTACTATACTCATTTGTATATATAATAATACATATATACATGTTAAGTCGGATGACACTATACTAAGTATCCTTGCACTCAGAAATTTCCCGTTATTTTAAACTGTTAAAAAAATTACGTACCAATTGTACAAACATTAAGGTATATAAATATATATTATACGTCATGTACTTGTAAATTTATTGTATTGTCAATAAAATCAAATATTTATAATACACAATACCAGTGGTAGTAACCAAGATTTTTTTGGGTCGAAAAAAAAATGTTTGGTGGGCCAAGTAATCATTTTTATCATTGATTTTGAAAAATCCGATGTTTGGAGTGGATTTTCCTTTTTTTTTTTTGAAACATTATGAACTGCAGATCATAATATAACAGAATAACAAGAAACAACTAAACAACTGATATGAATACTGTTGGATAATGACTAAGTGCTGGTCGGTTAATAAATGATCACGGGTCACCACTATATAATACTGTATAATATTTGGTTTACCGATTATTATTAATTTACCAAGTGAAATCAATAGCCGGCGGAATTGTTAACTAGTGGAATCGACATTTAAAAATGTCCACAACATCAATATTAAAACGGTTGAATCGATATAAAACCATTCTTTACATAATATACTTTTAACAATGCTGTCATTTTGAATTAATTTTTCAAATGTCCATCTTATCCAGGTTTTTATAAAAATATTTTTTACTGTATACCAACTAATATTGCAATTCTACGGATTCGATATAAATAAACAATATACTAATAACGTATCGTTAAAGCATAAATTTGACCGATATTTTCTTAACAATAATTGCGAGGAGCATATAAATATATATATAATACTGTATACTGTGTAATCTGTGCCGTTAAAATTATGCTAAATTATTCATTGTCACGTCGGCCGCCGTGCGTTGCATTTCTTATCGGTTACTGGTTTACCGTGAGTTTGCGGGGTAAATTGTTGTTAAATAGAATGAATACTCCGTGAATGTTGTCATTATTAATATACGACGGACTATAATAAAGTAAAACATTATAAAATATACAATATTATTAATTGTCACGTTGTTAAGTAATTAAAAATAAAATAACGTCCAGTCCGATTTATTGTGTTACAACTTACAACGAGTATCAAATACTGACTGTGAGGAATGAGGATACACCGGACACATTTTTTAGAAAAAGAAATCGTAAAAATACTCAAAACGATCAACACGGAAGACAATTTAAAAGTGAATAATGTTTGAAAAATTAAATTATTTAAATTACGTCACTATTGACAAAAACTATATTATCGAACTGTAGGCGTAATTACTGTAGACATTTCAAGGGCTGGAAGTTAAAAGTTTCTACACCTTGCTAAAGTGTAAAGGCTCTAAATGAGTTATTACATCAACAATTAGAATATTCAATATAAATTTAAAATGAGTATTTTATTTCTTGGTAAGTACCTACATGTGAAATTTAAAAGTAAAAATCGACGAACAATATGTAATATACACGGATTTCTAAACGCACATCATAGGATGTCGGACTAAATTTTTTTATTTTTAATATAGTAAAAAATGCTTATAAACCCACATACTCTCCCCCCATCCGTTAAAGCGAATTTCCTTTTCAATTCAAAGTATCTACCGGTTTTGTAGAGGGTCAAAAGGGCGAGTAGTTATCTGAGTGCCCATCTGTGCGTGGTGCGTTCTTAGAACTCTCTCCTGGAAGAAAAATCAAAACCACGTTACTAATCACGACGACCGGTATTACTATATAGCTATCCACAGAGCGTATTACTGAAGATCGAGTTAATAATAATATACAAAGAAAAACCACTAAAAGACACGATCCTCAGTGATGTGTAAGTATGATCTAATACGTATGATATTATTATACTGTGACTAAAACGCATTTTCATAGGTAAATCGTCCCCGAGTAGAATAAGTATATCATTATGTATACATGTAACATAATATACTTTTATCCCCGCCATGTAAGTACTATCAGTATAGTGCATGACAATGGCAAGAGTGGCTGCATTAATCAAGAAAATATCGTACGTATCATAATAAACCGATACGGAGGGGAGAAAAGTATTCTATTTATGTTCCGTAATAATAATTTCTGTCTATGCGCACACGCAACAATAGAACATAACGTCCTAGCTGCTATTTGAGCGCACTTAATGCACAAGTACTCCCGTTTTTTTTTCTATTATAGTCTGAATACATATTGTTTGTATAATAATATATACGTGCATATGTATACATTTTTTATTTTAATTAGGTAGAAATGTACGTTCTAATATATAGACCCCATCGGACTTTCGTGACGTTTCTGATGAGACATATTATTAAACATGATGATTAGGGAACGGAATTTAAAAAAAAATTGTATTATTTTCTGAAGGTATTTAACTTTTATTTTTTTGTTAAAAACCTTATAAAAACAAAACATTTGTTGAAACAAAAAATATTAATAAAAAAAAAACTTATTTTGCATTATTAAGAATTTTTTTTAAAATTTTAGTGTTTTTATTTTTTTTATGTTTTTAAGTTATTTTTATGTAGGAATGGATAAAATTTTATAAAAATTAAGTAGCCTCTGATTTTTACATTGCTATTATGAAATACAAGGTAAAAGTATAACGAATGTATCTATCTAAATTGTACATGTAAAATTAAAAAGAAGATAGGAGAACTTACTAGAAGATGATAAAAATGATACGTATACCTGAGAATAAAAAATTATATAACTAAACACATTTTTTCAATTTCAAAAATAATTTTAATAGCACTTTTTTAATGCATTTAAAAAAATATTTGTTGTGAGTAGATTAGATCGTATTTTTTAAGGCATTTTTCTTGGTTTTAGAGCATTTAAATTCGTTCCCTAATAATGATAAATCAATTTCATGTTAAATGTTGAATACATCTATAGTTATTATTAACAAATCATAATAACTGTTAAGAATTGCCAAAGAAAAAATTTTTTGAGCGCCAGGTAAAGGCTATCTTAAATATAAATTGTGGCATAATATTATATTAATAGAATAAAGTTTTCAATGTCTTTTTTGTCATTAATAAAATACATTCACGCATTAACAAAACTTTTATTTAGTACTATTTACCATTGCACATAATATTAACGACTGACCCAATACAGAAAATGTGTACACAATATTGCTTTTTGTAATAATTATTAACAAAAAAAACAATTGTAACTACACGGAAACGATAACGTTTTGCACAAGCACTTTTTTCTCCACTTAAAAAATCATCCCTCACACTAGACCAACCGAAACGTGAAAAGTGAAATTATCGTCTAACATTGGAATCTATAAAGTGGACCAAGTAATTGCAATTATATATAATATATATTTGTTAGTTTCTCGTTCTCATAACTCTTTTACCCTGCAGAATTCACTTAAAACCACCGTAATTTTCTCTCTTTATATTACATACCTGAGTCAAAATATAAATACTTTGAATTTCTTAAAATCGGCTTGGAAAAAAATAAGCAAATAAAAGTAAATAAATTTAGTACAAATAGACTAAATAGTAAATACATTTAAACTCAATTTTTAGCTGTACGCAGTGTATATACAAAACTTTTATTTTAAACTCTCTCGCGGTACAATATTTTCAACAAGTTATTATTATAGTTATAACCAAAGTGCGGATTCTGACAGCAGACAGGGCATATTTCATATTATGTTGACTAGATAAATATAATGTACTAATATATTCTCGAAAATCAACGTGTTACCTTTCTAAGTTTGTATGTATAAATGTTTATTTATTTTTTCATAGATCAGTGTCATTTTCATTGCGGCTGGTTGTACCTGTATAATGTTCAAAGTTTCGTTAACATTTTTGATATTTTTTAATTTCTGTTTTTATTTCTTTAAGCATATTTATATTAGAAGTATTCTTAAAAAATATAATGGTTCTTGATGAATTTGAATACATACTATTTGTTTCAATATTGTGGAATTTTCTAAAGTTATTAAATCGTATTTTTTAGGACATTATTGTTATATTTAAGGTTAAATTCCGTATTCTATAGTTATTATTACTTCGATAATTGCTTCAATAATTGCGCACTATAACTTTTTTTTAAATCATGTCAATATATTCTACAATTTTGCAAGGTTATTTATACGGTTTATAGCAGCCACCAAAAATGGTAGTGGTTTTTTATTGACAGAGCTTGCGAATTCGTGAGCGTATTGCCCGTCAGTACAGGCGAACGAGTCGCAAATTATTTCCTCCGGTCAAGCAATTAGCTATCATTTTTTTTCAGAAGAGGTGTTTTTAGGGGACAGTGCGTGGCATAACCAATTACAAACATATATATTCCAAGGTATATAAAACATATCTCGGTTTATATATATATATATATAATATATACTCATATTATACATATTATGGGGAGAACGCCGCCGCCGTTGTAATTCGTTTTGCATTTTACTACGTGTGATGCGGAATAATGACTGCCCCGTCTTTTTCCCGTCTGGGATGATAACAATAAATTTAAATAATGGTTGTGGGTTTTATGATATTTTTTTTCTCTCGTTACCATCTGCGTAGAAAATGATTTTTTATACATATTATATATAAATTATATATATATATATATACGCATGTGTATTTAACATTTGCATGAAATTACACGTAGCTCTCTGCACGCTTATATCATCTCTCGTGCGCCTATACTTGGCCCATATTGCGTACGAAAGGGTTGAATTGAAAATGAAAATTAACTATAAACCAATTAAATCATATAATATTTAAATACCAGACAATTTGGGTTTATAAATCAATTAAAAGCATGACACTCCATAGCTAAAAGAATAATAAAAACACATAATTTTACGCCACAGTTTTTTGGCATAAAACTTACTAATTAGGTACTATATATCTACTCCGGTTGTTAATTCGTTTACCACCAAAATAAAAACCAATTACTAAATCATTGAACCGATAATTAATATGAGGTATCTCTATAACCGAACAACTATTTTCCGTATTCTACGCCACTGTTTTTCGTGATATATTGACAAGTGATAGCCAGTCTCGATTTTTCTGAACGTACCAAATAAAAGAAGCCACGGATAAAAGGCATTATTACTCTCGATTTCATTTAGTTAGAAATTTCTCAGAATTTACAATCCGTGTTTTATAATATTGTCCGAAATATTGTGAAATTTAACGTTGTTTAAAGAGAGATTTGATAAATAAATAGCATCTTAGAAAGTCACTGACTGTCCCCTGCACTTTACTATCAGCTCTTTCGAATCTCTCAATTTGTTCATGGTTTGGAATCCGTACCAGTACGACTGCGCGTTTTTGCGTCAGTAATCTATAATAAATTCAATTAAATCGTTTCATTACAAACTATAAATATTGTTGTTATAGAACATATAATATTATTATTATAGTTTATTTATGATCATAACAATCGTATGCGTATGAGCCGAAGGTTCTTCTTTATAGTTTGAACGTACCTTTGCGTGTCGTTGTTATATTTACAGTCTTGCAGTAACGCGGTTTCAATCCCGATTGAATTGTTTTGAAACCAATACTGTATAGTAACTAGAATATAGGTAGTACACAGTATAGTTTATTATAGAGGCTTTTAAATCGCTTTTTCTTTATTCCGTTTGATATGTAAAGAATTCCAATTAAATTATGGATCTGAGGGTTACGTATCTTATAAAGCGTGGGTGATTGAACTTTTAGGCTCGTTTATTTTCGTTTGCGAAGCTGTCGTAGACGGTACTGGATAACCGTAATATTATTATATTATGTCAGTATGTATATGTACCTATAATTATTAGTAGTATTGACGCATGTATATATGACTTCTAGAATCAACTACCAATAGGATTAGGTACAAACATAACGTTGATAAAATAAATTAAATTCCCAACAACGATTTTTTTCCATACAGATAATTGCCCGTAGTCAAATTAATAATCTGTTGAATATTTTTTTTAAAGAATTGTCTTTGCCATTCCATTCGGGTGATCGATTACTAGGTAGTCCATTACCTACTTGAGTGAAATTTTTGTATTTAAATCATGATTTCAATACGGAAACCATTAGATTAACTCTTAGCTTTGTGTTAAGAAGTAAAATTATGGTATTCTGTGATTTATTTGATTTATAATCTACTGCGGAGAGTTATAATATGTTTTACAATTTAATATCTGTTGCAGGTTTACCATCGGACTCTATTCGATGACTATTATTTTAATCATATATTCACGTTCGTATAACATAGCGCATTCTAGAGATTTGTCGACAACTCGGAATCTCGACGCATTTGTATTTAAATTGTATGATAACATATAGGTACACAGTATGTGTACAATGTACATGTTATTTATATATATCCCACATATTGTAAAACGGATTTACTCACAAATTGACTGTAAATCCCAGAGTAACAATGTTTGTTCTTCGTTTATATAGCGACATATTCGCATAGGTAAATATAATATACTGCACAATCATATATACATATTTTACTTTTTGTGCGTCGTTTTTTAAGAAAAAAAATTAAACACAAATTGTTGTTCTGCCCATTACACGTCATATCTGAAAGGAGGCCATCCCTCTGGCTGTTGACGTTAAGACTTGACTAATTTATAAAATATTTATACTGAGGTTATGTTTTTTTACTTTTTCTTATATATATCTATATATCTGGTGTAGCGGTCCTTTAAAGTACAGATATATTTTTAAAAAAAACTTTTATATGGTTGTATAATATTGTTTTATATGATGTGGAAATGGCTAACCTTTATAAATTATGCCAAGAAATATGAGTTAATAAATATAAGTGACTAAGAAGGTCAATTGATAATTTGATCCCCGTCATAATTTTATCAAAATAAAATAAATAAAATTACGTAGGAATCAATAGGTATTATGGTAAACACGATTCAATTTAATCTGCAAAATTTGCTGAAAAACACGCTAAAAATACAAAAACACTGAAATATAAATTAAAAAATTCCCACATAGAACAAAAATGTCTTTAATATTTAAAAATAAATTATTTTATAATAACATAAATATTATTTTTAAATAAATTAAATCGCTTATATCTACTTAACAAAGAATTTTCATAACAGTGATATATTTTCGAAGGGTAAAACAAATGCTCAGTCTACGTCGTGTCCTCTGGTTTATTTTTAATGGTTAGGTACCTATATTATAAATAAAAAAAATTGTACCCAGTTCACTAATTTGGGTTGACACGTAAATTTATTGCAAACTAAACAAAATGACTTTTTATAGCAACTTATTATAATTTATTAGTTCCCGCCATATTCATCTTTATATTATATTGTATCGGTGCGCCAACGCGAAAGGTTTGGTGCTTATGCAGTTGGTTCGAATCATAAACGGCAATATTATTATATACAGGACGTACCCGAATATCTGTGTATATTATGTCCTATTATTTATTTAGATGCTATTCTACTACACCGATTACATACCATTCGTATATTATACCATCCCGTACATGAAATAAAACCCATGCATGAATCCGACTCTATTATTGGTCTATATATTTGAAGCGAAAATCTAAATTATTACAGACTTATTATTAACTTAATATTGTATAAGTACTCTATATATGACAACACACAATTTGATATTTAATTACATTGCATAGTAGATAATTTAAGCATTTAAACTTATAATTTATATTAGCATTTATAATAAAAAATAAAAATGAGTACCATTATTTTTATAATACACTTTATCAACAATTCCGAGATTTGTACGAAAAGTAATACCATACCAAATTATAATGACTTGAATGGTTATTATTAATTAAATTAATATACTTTAATAGGTGTACATAATTTATGAGTAAATTAAATTAACTACCAACTACAAAGACGATTATAGAAATACATAAGAATATATTATCTCATTTCAAAAATAAATAATACCTATATTATATTTAAATAATTAATAATAATTTAATATACTCAGTTGTGCATAATTAATGAATTTTTCATTAACTGAACAGTGATCAACGTTTTACGTATTTAAGTAGATTCCTGGGATTTTTTTTATATGTACCATGATCAATTAAAACTGATCTATCTAAAACATAATCTAATCAGATTTTTACATAATATTTTTGTTTTTTCTAATAAATAGATCATTAGATTTTACCTTAGTGTATCTATTCAAAAATATTATAATACTGTAGGTAAGTAACTTTGCCTACAAGTAAATTAAAAAATGAATAATAACATTTAAATTTATACTTAGTATATCTAACTAAATTAATATACTCGTAAAGATTGAATACAACAATATTGACATATATCATAAATAAGTACCTATTAGGTAATTAAATTATAACATAATTTCAAAACATTATTATGATAGTAATATACTAATATGTGCACTTTCTTTTCATCGCCCGAAATTTTTTTAGTGGAAAAATGAGTCCATAGAGTTAAATTGAATGAAGTATAATATTATATCAAAAAATAAAATAAAAAAACCACATCCAAATCTAAAACGGGTACGATATAATATGAATCGAAGTATTCGAAAACTTCGTTAAAATATTATAATATTACTAGATAATAATATAATATATCAATGAATGATAATAAAATAGGGTTTGGAAATGGACTCGCGAAATCCTAATATCGGCCGATAAACGCAAATATACTCGCTGGCTTGTAACAGATGATGCTGCGTACTCGTCGTCTGGGTGATTTTTAATTAAATCAGAAATTATCTGCGACGGTGGATTCCCCCCGTATGCGTTCCTGTACTAATAACATATTTTCTAAAATTGTCTTCAGTTATATACTAATCTGAAAGAATTGTATAACAAGTACGGTACTTGGAAATTTCGATATTATTAAAATAGTTATAAACTGTATATAGATGTTGGATCTATGCCGAGTGAAAATATAATAAATTTGTGTAACGCCTATTACATAAATAGTGTCTACGGACTACATGTATCACGTATGAGTCAAGAATATAATCATATATCTACGTAAATATAATATAGATTTTAAATCATATTTAATAAATTATAAATATTGATTGAAATATTTACTATTTAAGCTATATTGTCCATGAAAACTGTGAAAATATTTGAAAATTCACACTTATTGAATTGTTACAAAAGTCTACGTAAAATAAATCAATTTCAGCCATAATAAAACAATTTGATTTCTACATGAAATAAATCGTAATAACTGTATTAATAATCGAACAATATAAAAATAAGGTTAAATTATCGATTATAATCAAACATTTAATATAAGTAGGTACCAACAACAAAAAAACATTTTTCCGTAACAATCCTCCGCTCAGAGTTGTTTTTCGTATACAATGATATAATATCATTGAATTCAAATTTAACACATTCATGATAGTAGGACCCACTCGAGTATACAACATATGCTACAATTTATAACTGAATTCAAATTTTACACATTTTTACAAATAATAGCTAGTGATCTACCATCTACTCCTTGACAAATGACAATGTAGTACCTATAGTATTCATTTATTTATTTTAAAAGAATAATAGCCCACACTGGGCATGCTCGAGCAGGGGCCCATGAAGACTTATTTAAAAAATTGTATTCTCAATATTAATTTGATATTACTCATATTTACATAAATCTTTATATCACTAAAAAAAACAACCTTACTCTATTAAGAACACTATTATTCATATTTTATAATATTATAGTTGGATTACTATTAAATTATAAATATTTCAAAATATTAGTAAAATAAGGCACTGGAGAGTAAATATTCCCTTCAATCTTCATCCCCCTTAATCCTTAATTACGTCCCTGCTATGAAATGTAATTAAATATCAAAATGTGTATTATCATATTCCTATATCATGGTTCCTATACCATATTTAGTTAATAATAAGTCTAAAATAATTTAAATTTTCGCTCCGAATGTATAGACTAATCATACAGCTGGATTCATTCTTGAGTTTTATTTCTAATTTAGTTTTTTTTATAATTACCATTCTGTACACCAAGTAGTGGTTTTTATGTTTTTAATTTAATATCCCGAGTCGGAATAATTATTTATAAGTGTTTCAATATATTTCAAAGATCGAATACTTACTGTGCCTATCGATATTTTGTCATTTATGATGATTTAAAGTCTAGATGTTGTGAGTTTTTACGTACCTACTCTTTACTATTTTATTTAAACTTTATAGAAATATCAGCATATCTATTATTTATACTATAAACTGTATAGGCTACAAAAAAATCTATCTAAATTAAATTTTCCAATTTATATATATTATGAATATATTTGAATACAAATATTCTACTTTGACATACACAATGGATGGTGTGAAAATAAAAACCTTTTATATCCTTTGATTCCTAAGTCATATTACAACAGTCATGCAATAAATTTCAAAACGTTTGTCCATCACCAACAGGCCAGAAAACAGGCTAGCGAAATACTAGAAAAAAATCACAAACCATTCAAATTATTAGCTGTTTATTGAATATTTCATCGTTTTTTATGAATATGATGAAGTTTATAAATGGAATTATCAAACCATTCAGTAACTTTAGCTGTAATTAAAAAAAATTAATTTAAATTAAATTAAAATCATAGAACGTGTTTATTAATACCTCGCCTATTCGGCGCTGATCGCCAGTTTAAATTATAAATCAGAAAAATGCTTATTTAGCCATATAGGTAGGTTAGTTACTTTTCTTATCGACTACAATATTTTGTTGAAGATATAAAAATAATAATATGATTATAGTTTAATAAGCTCTTATTTGATATAATTAAACTTTATAAAATATTGTACTAAAAATTGGTAAAAACAATAAATTGATATTTTAAAGAGTGCTTAAAAATAATAAAAATGTTCCGAACATAAAATTTTTATCAAGTCTACATAAAACACTAAAACGCAGTAAAAAGACTCCAACACATAACTGATAAACATATCAAATCTATAATAAATTTTTATGATTTTAAAGTATATATTTTGGTAATAATATTATAATATTAGTTTATTCGATTTAGTTAAATAGTAAATGTGTTCTTGTATGTATATAGTGGAAATATTATAAAATTTTATAGATATGGACATCATATATTTTTTTCAGTGATTCAGATAAAAATAATATTTTATATACCACATCAAATGCTTTATGATAACCGGTGCTTTTCATATTGGTGCCGTTAATACTCTGTAAAAGAGGCACAACACCTATTCCCAATGTAACATTAATTACGTATCACATTTTGTACCTATGTTGGTACATATATTTTACAAAATAAACGTTTGCAAACGTAATATAATTACATATAATATATTATTTAAACTGTTAAAGTCGTATTCTCGAATTATTATTGTACCTACTTGATTATGATATTATTTTGTACACAAATTGTAGACAAACTTTGTGTGAAGTTTTAGATTTATTCATTAAGTTTCGTGGGGTTAAACGATTTTATAGTTTGGCTTAATGTTATTACAAAGAAATTTTACATCACAACATTTACTTTGTATGCGCATTTGTCTATCCAAAATGATGTCGTTTAACCCAGTATTAAATAGAAACAGTAATTTGAGTCACGTAAAAGTTATAAATTATACGTTAAATTCGAATTTATAATTATATTAAATTTGAAACAAATGAAGGCCTAGTTACATAATTGCATTTGAATTATCTCGACGTTATAATATTAAATAAGTATCTCATTTATTATGATAATTATGAATCATACGATGTATTAATGTAATAATAACAAATATAATTTTTGAAAAAAAAACATAATTATTTTAATATTATCATCACTCGATTAAATCGAGAGTACTCTTAAAATCCATACTTAAAAGCTGATACTTCGCTGTACCTAATGGTTTATTATGCATAATGTTACATATTAAACATGATCATTGATCACTGAAGTCTATACGATTATATTCTAATTATATTTTTGATGTACAATAACAAAATATATGTCAGTTTACATTAGCTTCGCGCGTAATTAGCGTAATAATTATAATATTAAGATGCCACGATGTAAATTGTATACTAAAAATATTTATTTATTTTTTCAATATTGGATATTTTTAGTTATCAACTATAAATATTATAGTATAATATTTATATTGACTCTGTAATAATATAAAATTTATAATTATTATCATCAATTCTCGAGAGTTTCAACTTTATGTATAGTGAACTTGATAATAATCATAGTAGTAGGTTTTATAAAAAAAATATACTATATTTTTAGGTGCAACATAGTGTTAAATCAGAAGATATTTATTAGTGCGATAATAAATATTATTTATTGTCGTTATAAAACATTGTGCAAGGCATTAAAACTAGTTTAATTGTAATAAAATTACTCGTAAAACAAATTATATATATTTTTTTAGCATTTTCTTTGCAATTAAACAAAGTTATAGTCATTAATAACGTATGTTATATCATGGAAACTTATTTTATCTAGCTCACAAAAATACTTTTAACAAACATATCCTGAAATAACAATAATAACGAAACTCTATTATACACAGGATATGATTTATAATAATTTCAATTAATGACAAAAGTTAAATTTTACTTAGCACTTCAACTATGACTAGTTTAGTGTTCTCTAAACACTAAACTAGATATTCAAATTATTGGTTTTTACTTGTTTAATTTTATTAAAGTATAACGATTAAGTTTGTGGCTAAGTGTGTATTACATGTGTATTTAAATTTACAAATTTTAGCGTATTATAAAGGGAAAATTTTTCTGCGATTTTTTTATACGAATATACTATATTATTGCGTGGTTATTATAATTTATTATATTGCTAACTGACCGGTGAAATGAATCAGAAATTTTTCAATATATATATCATAGAGAGTGAAATAGTGTGATAGTAATTTACCTATTGAATACAAATAAAATATCATAAATTTAAATATAGACATTTTATCAATTTTAGTATACTTCCGAGATAACACGATGCAATACAAATCGTTTTATGGGAATTAAGTAAAAAAAAAAAAATCGTCAGACGTAATGTTATAATAATAATGCCATTAAATGATTCGACGTGATTTTAATGCAATTAATAATAACAACAAAATCGAGAAAAAAAAATGTTTTAAAATGTATTCGACGTTTATAACAAAATAATACGCATAAAGCCTTTCACTTCGACACGCCGCGTTATAGCTGGTGAATTTTTTATTTCGGAAATATTATTGTTGTCGTACCTTATGCATGAGAAATTCCCGGCACTATGCAGCAGTCGACGTATAGCGGCATCATATATCGTCAGCGATCTAAATGATATACCCATTGCATTGTTGTTTCGACCCCAGTCATGTATTATTTATTTTATAATATAGACTATAGAGTGGTTTACCAAACGTGGCCACGCCATTTATTTCTTCGAGGATGAATTGATTAAAATTCTGATTTTTGAATTTTTTTAATAAATTCAAGGGCCATTAATATGTTCCATTATTAAGATTTTCTATACCATTAAATAGTATGATATGTACTCGTGTAGTGCTGCTAACCTATATTTTTTCAAATAATAACTAACTTGTTTTGCATTTTTTTTTTTTTTAATTATGATTTATCTAAACAAAAATTTGAATGAATAAATTCTGAGTTATTAAAATGTATAATATACTAAATACTAAAATATATAATATTCCTTAAAAATGGATATATTCTCTGAAAAGTATAAAGTAGATTGATGTAATATTAATTAGTATTTATTGTACAAAGACAATTTTGGTAATTTAATTATTTCAAAATCATTATAGTTTCTACTTCTAAATCTACAACGCTAGAACTATGTAACTATTATCTTTAGTACCTATTTACAAAATTTTATGGAACTCAAAAACCACTTGTTTGAATTTCTATTTAGATACATCAACGATTAAAAAAATGTTTTATAATAATAAAATTATAGTATATTAATATAAGGTAAAATTATCATTTGAAAAAATAAGTTAGTATCGCCACAGGAGACTCTTAATATAGTATAAAAAATGAGAATGAAAATATAACTTCTAAGTGTATATAATATTGTTGTTATATGTGTACCTATGTATAGTTCCAAAAACCGAGTTTGAATAACTGTATACAAAAAACTTGGGGCGAGCATGTTTGATGAATCATTTTGTGTAAGTATTTACTTGAATACTTGCAAAGTCGCAACTTTTACTTCTGATAGCTGGCGTATACGAAATCGTTGCCACGCATGCGTACGAGCATAATATATAATAGGTATTATAATATGTGAAATCCTTAGATCTTATACCAACATTGTGTATACGATTTACGTAGATTCAAAGGTGTAGACACGTTATTAGCTCCTGAGTCAGGAGTCCTGACGACGACGGTGTTCGCACAAATGGTGGTTTTAAAGTTGTACTATATGTCTATATGTGATGTGCATGGATGTATAATTGTAAAAGGTATTACCAGTATTGCAATAATATAAACGTGGTGGTAATAATAATACGACATAACCCCGCGAGTAATAATATTCAAACGAATACGCGACCAACTGTGTGATACGTTCACCGAGCTGTGCGGAACATTGCAATAACATAACAAAACATTATACATCATATACGTCTACCTATTCATTTCTCTGAACTATTCATCGTGCACGTCAATAAAATCGTAATATACCAACGTTTTATTCAACATTGCCCCCACGCCTCTTCATCATAATATGTTTTCCGAATTAATACAAATTTTAATCTTCCATACTATAGCAAGCAACATTTTATGTACTTACAAATAATACAAAAATGAAAATTTTTTAATACAAAACAAAATAATATACATATATATTATAATATTCCTATTAGTCAATGCGTTTAATATAATATATTATATATTCAACTCGCTACTAGGAAATATACGTTATTACTTATTGGTTGGAAAACAAAGTCCATTGCCACAATGTGTTCAAATTATGTATAGTCCATATAGTTATATGTTATTTACAAAAAACGTTTAAAATACATAGGTATATATTATTGGTTATTACATTGACATTTTCATTAATTTTGACAACACTTACTTGATCCCATGCCATAACTCATTATGTAAACCATATCATTGTTATTTAGCTACATACTGTAATATTGTTGTGTATTAGATATGCAATAGGTATGTAATAATTTCAGTTGGGCTGTAATTGCTTTTAGCTGAAAGCTCTATGAATAAAAAATACGCAAAATATACAAATATCATATACATAACAAATACTTTGATTTAAAAGGTATGGTTGGTTTTTCAGCTTTTTAGCTGACTTTACTTTTGTAAAGTCCCCAAAATTATTAGGGAGAAATAATACTTTATCTACGTTCAGATACTTACGCGTGTATAATACATAGATATACCTACGTTTCGTCCTCGGCCGTCAAGTGAAAAATACAGAAACAAACAACAACGGGGACAGGTTACATGCTACTATAGATGATACCTATAAAATCTATACATACATACATATTATACGCATATATTTTATAAAAGGCAACCCGCGATTTAAACTTTTCTCGCGCTCGTGCAGCGCAATCCTGTTCCCCGGGGATCATCGATATACGTATATGGTCTACGCGGGATATTATATCACCGCATTGCGTATACCTGCACAGTTCGTAGCACTATGTTAATAAGTTATATTATATAGTTGCGATGTGTCTATGTGTGTTACGTCTCGACCGTCGTATTTTGTACACAATAGAACAGAATGTATACACTCAATTCATAATATTAAAATTTTATAACAGTGCTTACTAAAAATGTTGTGGAGTAGACGACATTTTTACGCGTTCAGCATCGATTGTAATATGTAAGCCTCACATGTGGTACATTTAAAAGGCCCCGTATTATTGAAATATCGGAGTTGCGTGGTAATAATCACTTTTAAGAGGTACCTAATCGAGTTCAGATAACAAATAATCACTTCAACCTGCAGATTAAAAAAATAATCATTTTTGCTCATAACTCAATAGTAAATAATATAGTATATATTTTAAACAAAATCGATATATTTAAGTCGTAAGATGATGAAAAAACATAAATATATGTTTTAATTAACAAAACGTACAATAATGACATTATTAAAAGCGAACTACAGAATTATTGTATTATCTATGCATATTCCATATATTATACAAAGAAAAAATGTTTTCGATAATTTAATAAAAACAGAAATAAAACGATTGTGACCATTAAATTATATTATACTAAATACATAATTATTATACATTACTAACTGTCCCCGTATAAAATTTGTTGTCCGTAAAAAATATATGATTCAATTGTATTAAATTCGTTATTACTCTACGTGGTAATGGACACTGTTAGTATAAAACCATCTATGACTAACGAATAAAACTTCAACAACTTTTCAAAACTTATTTCATCATTAACTGACATTGTGAACATTATCGGCCCACTACCTATCACGTCGTATTTCCCACCAGTCCTATTACTTCCTTTTCGCTTAGCATTCTTTCTGACTTTTTTCTTTTTACTCGACTATTGAAGGTCGTGACTAGTTATAAAATAGCCTTCCTCGAAAATTGGACTATTAAATACAAAAAAATATTTTTTTCAAATCCGACTGGTAGTTTTAGAGATTAGCGAGTTATAATAAAAAAAAACAAACAAACTCTTCAGCTTTATTATATTAATAATATCTGAACCATCGCGCGTTGTCGCGATCTCTAAATATTTGTGAATACACGATATTATTTGTTTTTCTTTTTGGTGCGTACACAAATAAATCAGAATGTTTTCCGAGGAGTTTTAAATAGGCTGGCCACATAAAGTTGTCCATATAAGAAGCATGTATTCTCCAAATCTAACACACACACATACAGTAATTTTCCTTGTGCTTTATTGATGGTCATCATTGCAAAAACCGGAAACTGCAAAGTTTGAATTCAAGTGGCAAATATCTGTTGGGATCTATGGAATACGTGGTAACAGTACATCTTCCCTCTTGAATTTTCGATTCAATATTGTAACTTTAATGACATTGTTCACCATCTTTTTCTTGTACGTTTACAAAGTCGTGATGGATTAATGTTTCAGAAAAAACGACAGGCACATCAATTTGCAATGTAAAAATGTGTGGTCGGGGTGGCATACTTGGAAAATCGAGTGAATTTAAAAATCGCGTTAAGTAATTATTGACAACCTTATTATAGTTGCTAATTATTAAAGTAAATCATCAAAATATTTTACTTTTCATACATTTTAGACATAACATGTAGAATGTAGATGATTAACAACCAATTATTATATATTGCAATTTTACATAAATAATTCTATCGCATTAATTGTGTAAATAATGATCGTTAGTGATGTTTAGATTTATTATCGATAATGCAATTCGTTAAACATATCGTGTTTAAACAGTTCATAATAGACTACTGATAATATATTATATTAAAATCTGTCAACGGTTTTGTTTCTTTCGTTTTTCGATCATTTTGTAAGATAATAACTAATAGCTGACGTTTTATTCAGTCTCCCGCCTATTCTCCGCGTAATTTTCTTCCATGCGATAAACTATAAAATATGTTAATATACTTGTGTTGTATTTATCTACTGGTGATAAACATTTTATATTATGATGTATGCAATTATAATTTATATATTAAATAATTAATATCATAAAGTGCTTAGACGACAGACGTAGTAGAAGGATAATATCATAAAGTCCTACGAGCGCAAGAACGGAAGAAATACCAATATATTATCTTACGTATATAACGTTATAGGAACGGCGGCAAAAAATCTCGTAAAAGCAAAACAGAAGAAGAATATCAGTATCTATAATACAAGCAATAAGTGTAGGAAAAGTGAATGCAAAAACTAATCATGCTAGAGATTTTGGTTTTTTTCTTTACGAAGATGACGATAAAGAAGTGTGGAAACTGGATGGTACCTATATATTATATTAACATCCACGCTCTAACGCGTCACTAGAACATCCTACATTCACGCAAACATAATGTTATAATATATTATACGAGTATATACACGATGCACAGCCGCTAGATTATTCATAATAATATGTACACACTACATACTCGAGTGTAACAGAAAAACCACAGGTTTTGAGTTTTTTAAACTTTAATATTAAAATACTTTACGATATAGTAAGCCTACATGTTATACGGAATTAAAATTTCGGTCGGCCTTTTTCAATAGTGTAAATAAAAAGACTTCAGTCCAATTTATTTTATCGGAAATATCTCGTTTAAATATCATCCGAGCGTTATATTCCGACGACAAATTCAGTTTACACCACATGATTTATAATAATATATACGTACCGATATGTACTCATATAATATTAGCGACCGTGGAATATAATATTTGTATACAAAAAAAAACACTTCAAATTTTAAATTACATTTGCACACATTTTTTTTACTAATGAAACGCAAATTATATATGTTATATATATATATATATATAATAATATAACACCTGAATACAAAATATTCTCCTCGTATATTTTCTATTTTGAAAATTTCAACCGACTAACTGGTATAAAAATCTTCTTCGGATTCTAGAATAGGTGATACGCCTAGAAAATATAAGACTTTAAATAGAAAAACAGCAGAGGTAATAATAACATAAACTTTAAGTATTGTCTTATTTTATAAAATTTTACTCGTGTCGTTTGAAACATTTACCATGGATTGAAAATAATGTACTTATGATACATATTTTGCACAAATTAATAATTAAACTAATTAATTTTGCCAGTATTATAAATATTTTCAAACCACAAAAAGGAAAAATACTTGTACATAATGTATCACGTACCTCTCGTGTTTTCTTTTTTCAATTTAACTGGTAATTCATCCTTGATAGATGTTATATGTTTTATAACATAATCGATTAATGCCCTTAAGCTTATTACAACCTGGGCTGGATCGTCGCTTTGAACATTTAACGTGATTTTGTTTCCGACCAAATAGCTCAGCGAATGTAAGACAATGTCTTCCCAGTTCTATTAGCACAAAAAGTTATTAAGAATTAGTGTCGTTTCATAATGGTTATTTTAATGGAAAATCGTTTAACCAGAAAATTGAGACTCAGAAAAGCGATGAAATTATAATATTATATTGATTGTACAATTGTGTTTCTATTGTTATTTTGGACAGAAAAATGGTTGAAAATATTAAAGTAGGTATCATTTATTATAAATAATTTGATAATCAAACGGTTTAGTTGGTACTAAGAGTAGATACCTTTTTAATTTTATCCTATAGGTAAATAAAAATTATAGAGAAGTGTATGAGAAATTAAATTAAATATATTAAGTTAAAGCTGTCTCCCAGCTCCCTATAATAGCTCTACTTCGAATATTTTTCAAATACATCATTAATTTATTCACTCTTGAAATTACTTATTATTAATATTATTTTAATTTTGATAATAGCCAAAAATCATCAGATATATAAATACTCTATTATTTACAATACGCAAAAATACTTAGTTAATGAAAAGTGAATAATCAAGTAAATGAAATGTAAATTTAATATGAAACTTTAACGATGGACAAATCAATAATATAAAAAAACAGAAAAATAATAATATTAAAATTATTTTGATGAAAATAATTAATTGTGAGTAGATGTGTAATAAATTAATTTATAGTTTCTATACAACGTAATGTAATAATTAAGCTCGAAAAAATAATATTATCGAATACTAATAAATCCAATTATAAAAAAAATAATAGCAATACATGGACTGAGTAGTATTAATTGAAAGATTTTACATGTTAAGTACAAATTGGGTAATTTCTTAAGAACAAATTTAAATACATAATTATGCCTATATCTTCATATTTTACTGCCTTATTTTAGTAAAAATATTTTGATGAAGTTACCTGATTATCGGTAAAATAAATGACAGTTTCTTTGAATTCTTCGAGCATTTTATCGTTTTTAGAACACAAACCAAGCATTGTAACTAAAAGCCTCGATAAAGAGATCAACTGGGAAAATTTCATTTTTAATTCCTAGAAAAAACACAACTGAAACTAATAAAGTAAAAAAAAAAAATTTCGTTTTAAAGTAAAGGCACAACAACAATCTATCAACGCACCTGTTTGATAAATTTAATTTCCGACATTTTCTCCGTTAACGTTTCGTGTGTATTGTCTATCAATACGTTCAAACCGGACACAGAATGTATTGTATTTTCTTTGAGTTTATTGAACAAACACTTTTGTATGATTCGATACTGCGAACATAATAAAGAAATTTCTTCCTAGGGAAAAAAACATAAATTGATTGTGGTTAATATTGATTTATTATGTACTCATATATACGTATAATATGTAAAGTAAAAATAATTTCATATTTTTAATTTTAATATTATTTCCAAAATACCTGTACAAATTTTAGTCTTCCTTTAAGTGCTACATGTTCCTCGATCGTTCGATAAAAATCTGCAACCGGCATTTCATTTTTATCACAGCGAACGACGCATTTTTTAGTTTTGTAATATTCTCTATGCCTGATAAAAATAATTTTATTTAAAGTCTTAATGATCTTTATTAAAATCAAACATGAATCATTGATAATACATTAGTAATTATACTATGGTAAACTTTTTCATGGTACCTGAACAAAATCTCTTCGATAATTACATTGGCGTATTCAGGACTCGATGATCGTATTTCGTAAGAACGATTTTCGGGTAATGCAGTAACACAAACATACTTCGGGATACCAGTGATTGTTTGAAAACACAATTCCGCAGATGACGATGAATCGGCAAACTCTACGTGAGACATAATTTAACATTACTATAATTTCCGATAATTTAAATTTATATTATAATAGATTCAGTGGCGTATTTACGGGGGGGGTGCCCGGGTCTCGACCCCCCCCCCCAGAAATTTTTTTTTCAAATATTATATAAATAATATCAATAATAAGTATCATAATTAAATTAACTCGTATGTATTTTATTATAATGTTATAAACTTATACTTAATACTAGGACCCCCCCCCACAAAAAAATTGAAAATACGCCACTGAATAGATTTAATTATTATGTGACGCTTTTTCATACAACGAAAGACCTTGAATTAAGTAGGATAATTAATAGTTTTAACTAATTTTTTCATAAATCAATACACCTTGTATAATTACACAAAAAACGTGGATGATAATAAATGACCCGCGTTCATCATTTGTATTCTTATTTATTATTATTAAAGAATTATTTTATATTAAAATTCAAAACTTTGAATGTCCACGTGGCATACTGATATAGGAAAATTTATTTTTTGAGTTAACAAAATTGTAAATGATATACATTTTTTTCATATATAATATATATAAACATTATACTATAAAAATAAAATATACCTATAATATTGTATTACGTGGGAAAATATTGAGAACGAGCGTCGTCAAGAATTTTAACAAATTAAAAACATAATTTTATGAATAGATTTATCATGACTCATAAGTCATAAGTAATTTATATTTTAATGATTATAAATAAAAACGTATGTTTCCTGTTGTTATTGACAGACATATTTTAAAAAATAATCAACAATAATATTGATAAACATTACTGTCGGAAAATTTTACATCAATTAGTTATAATATTATCAAATTATATTTTGTGGTTCGCAATAAACTTATAACTTACGAACATACGATTATATTCATTGCAAACTGTCAACTGCTTTGCTTCAACACGTGTATAGTATATTTATAACGAAATGTACCTATTATATGTAAAATATAAAGTTTCTATATAGATATAAAAAATATCCTACGGCGTGAGTTTTTTTAAATTATTACACTGTTCATATACACTTATATATATACAGTCCAATTTTCCAGTGTAATAGCGATTGAATGACTCAGCCCGGTCTCTAAGTGTTACGAAAAAAAATACACAATAATGCTAACAATAGGTTATAACTCTGTATACTCTGCTTCCGAACTTGGTATTTTTCAAATATCGTCTGTTCGTTATTTTCTAGGAGAAAAATAAATGTTATAAAGCTTTTTTTTACTTTAAGAAAGAACAAAATATATAGTTTGATAATAAAATACTCCATTTTTATTTTCAATATTAATTTGGTGTTCCGAAAATGTTAAGTATAATATACATCAACATACTATAATATGTGTAATACGTAATATTGCGTTCAATAATAAATTAGAATACCAAGAAATTATGACTTAATTCTGAGAGAAATTTTGAAGTTTAAAATGATTAATAAACTTATTCATTAAATATAATGTTATGTTATCCAAAGTTTCAGAAAACTTACAACATAAAAACGTCCTACGAACAGATTATAAATTCAAAGGTGTTAATCAGCTATAATGCATCTTAAGGTGGTTTTTTTTCTCGATATTATTATAAATAGTTCTAAAACAATTAAGTCTTACAATAAATTAATATTAATATTTTCTTAGATAATTTAATTATTTTAAAAAGTTTACGTTTGATACAAGGTTAAATCATTTTTTGACAGGTTATACTTACGACTAAGTGAGTAAATTAATTTAAACAGTTTAACTATAAAATGAGAAATTCGGAGAGCGGTATATCGTTTTAATGAGCGCATAATTTAGTGACATCGAAATATAATATCAATGATGAGAAGTCACAACATAGGTACGTGTAATCGGTTTAATTTATATATCGCGAGTAAGTATATAACGGAAAACGTCTTATATAATAACAGCAATTATTTGTATTACTATTACCACGTTAAAACCGAACACGCGTGCGCCTCACCTTTAAATAGTATTTTAAGTGCTACCGGACTCTCGTCAACAAATATTTTTGCCGACCAACTAAAATCTAAGTTTTGTGATGTAGAATGGACATCGTAAACCAGTGACATCGGCAACCGCACAGTCTGCTGCACCGAACCCGGTACGTCCGATGTCCTAGAATAGTGTGCACAAATGATACATTCCGTCGACGACACTACGGACTCGACGTCGTCATTTTCTCTATGCGCCATCACTCTGACCGTTATACTTTCGTCTAAAACACACGCGCGCGTAACATTTGTATAAACGTATAAAAATTATGATTCTATTTTTAAATCATAAAAAATTGTTTAACGTTTATATCTATGCAAAAAGGGTTTTCCGCTTTGATAGTTTCAGTCGCGCGTTCACCGGTGGTCTATCTTTCTTAAATAAAAATCAACTTATGCACTATAATATGTATATACCCTCGTCACATTGACACTGAATATAAGATAGCTAGCGCCTGGTGTGGTTGAAAAAAATATTTAAAACCAGCAGCATATTTTACGATTCGTTCAACATAAAAATGTATAATATAACACTATATAATATAATAGCGTGTTACGATTAAGATTAAGCCAATGTACCGTACACAACATATTATTCGTTACATATCGGAGTACTACAATTTTATCTGACAACCGACTTTTATATTTGAAATATCAAATAACGATACCCACATTTAAAACTAAGATTATTGAAACTTCTAAAAACTAAGTAAGCTTAAATCAAGTCGTGCAGCAAAAATAACGATAAAGAATAAGATACATTGGAATTAGATAGGTAGGTAAGTATTTTTTTTTTTACGCTTTTAAACATTTTACCACTATTTTACCATCTGTTGATACATGGCTAACCCCCACGAGACTTAAGGAAAGTTTAATGTGGCTTAACTTGTCGCGACTGGTCTAAAAAGGTTGACATTACGATAAAGACTTTAAAAAATATATTTGTCATTAAGTTTAACCATCTATAAGCTTTGTAAAATAAAAAACATCGTATTGATTATTATCAAATACCTACCTACAAAATGTTTTGTTAATAATAACGGCCTAGATTGTCGGTATAAATCGCGTACTTAATCTGATTGTTATTTTAAAACGAATTAAACTGACAACTCTGATAAGTAAAGAAAAACGTATTTTTAAACAATGTTCTTTAATATTGGGTTAGGTCGGACTTTATTTTATCTTGATAACATAATATCATAATATATTAGACAATATCTTATGAATGTTTTTAATTTATACTATCGATTAAATCGTATGAATTATTTATTTGATTCTTAAAAAATACATAGTATACATACTCAAGTCTTTTAAATGTACAACTGTGGGTGAAATGACAAGTGGTGTGACCATTTGGAATGTAATTTGCACTGATGATGTAGCCAGAGATGGTGACACGTCTATTTCAATGTCGCATAGTTTCCCTGATCCCTCTGAACGCAAATTCAAAATACGCGTATTTAATTTCAATAGTGGTAGAGTATCAGTCTCTTGAAATAAAAAACAAAATCATCATTAAAAATACCAAACAAATAATAGATTTTTTATTTTAATAAACTATACATAATATAATATAAACATCTTCGAGAGATGTTTTCAAGAAACATAACATGATGAAAACATTTTAAACCTGCTAATTTATATGCCCTATGTATATTTTACTTGATAGGTAGGGTTTTAAAATTTCAATGAAATTTTTCATTGCAATGAAAAATAAAATATAAATTATTATATCTTAAAGTTTATAATCACGTCAACTTTCAAGATGAAAATTTTCAAAAGTTAGTTTATTGTGTAAAACAAAAAAAATATGTATAATAAATAATAATAATAATAACCAATAAGGACCCAATTAATAATACAAGTGATAATTATAATCAAAAATGTATAGTGCACATTTTTGCATAATATTTACTATCAATATTTTCTATATATAATCAATATATTATTTCTAATCAACTATAACCGAATACGTCATTTAAAAAAAGAAAAAATGTTTTTCAATATTTCATTGAAATATTTCAAAAATAGTGAAATTTTCAATTGAAACATTTCAAGTAAATATTTCAAATTTAGAACCCTATTGATAGGTAATCACTAGTCACGTTGTTTTTAAAATACATATTCTCATACATATAAAATTCTTAATTATTATAAATCATAATATTGTATTATTCAGGAAAAAAATAATTAAATACTTCAGTTATCAAACGATGATAATAATAATAAATATCCCAATACATCGTTATAACTAAATTGTCCAATAATGATTAATTCAAAAACATATTTTACAATTTTTAGCGTTATAGCCAGTAATATAAAAAGATAATTTATTTTTAACATAATTTGTTACACGACGTAGTATATACATAATAGTGTCAATAGTGATACTTTTATGTATATTTTAATAACTATAATCTATTATTGAAAATAATATATATTTTCCCCTCAAATATGCATTATTTTTTTTATATAGGTATATTAAATAACATTGTTTTTTATACATTTTATAAAAGCCAAAGAATCTGTCAAATACAGAGCGCAGTGTGTAGTATGATATTTTATTATTGTATGTATCATGATAAAGTACTGTGTATGTATACAATATACCTATTAATATATATATATACGTTCCTATGCATGTTTTAATTAATAATTTAATCAAAATTTCAAAACGTATACGCATAGAATTAAAATGTATTTAAATAATATACTTCCCAGTCCTAATTTCATTGACTTTAACTTTAGTGAATAAACTTTTTGAAAGTTAAAAGTTTGAATACAAAATATCTCTCAAGTATGCACATATTTATTTATTTTTATTTTAAACTTATTATTAGACATTTAGATATTAGATATTTAGATGTCTATATAATAATATTTCTGATAATAATGAGAAGAAAATACTAAATATTTAATAAATTCAAAATTTAAATTCTTGATTATTTTAATTCGTAAAAGTAGTAGGTGATTAATGAATGTATACATCTACATAATACTTTAAATAATTTAACACATAATAATTAATAAAACTTAAAATATGTTGAAAGCGTCATATTATTTATACATCTTTATATTATTTCAAACATTCAACTAACATACTCGTACACCATATTTATTATTTATTATTTAACTCTTCAGCTTTATAATATTAGTATAGATTACAATAAATATTAAATTGGCATTTTTTAACCGAAAAAAATAATCATCAAAGCAACACTATTCATAATCATACCATCTTGCAAAGAAATATTTTGAAGGTCCTTTTTTAACTGAACTAGTTGGTTCTTGGTATCTTTATAGTCTTTAATCGGCCTTTCGGGAGCCATAAATATCATGGGTTCGGTGCCCAGGTAACAAAATCTCAAATCACCGGTTTCTGACAATAGAACCAAACATCCCTGTAACGCCTGTTATAAATATAATTCACGTAAACTCGTAAATAAAACAATACATTTCCGATAAAATATCGCGTATGAATAGAGCAACAAACCATACTTTAAACGAAGCTCTTGCAATAATACACGGATGAAAGGACAGCTTAGCCGACCATCGAAGTTTTGTCTGATCGTACACCAAGACACTGTCGGTATCGGATACGATCATACACATAGTCTTCGTATCGGGGTGTTCGCCTGAAATAAAAAATAGAGCAAAATAAATAAACAAAACAAAAAGTTGTTATAGTAAAGCTGGTAATGTTGTAGAGTGGAATAGGTCATATGAGAATCGCATGCATAATGCATGATTATAATTTCAATACAATATTGTTTATTATTATAAAATTAAGTTAATGCCATCGATCGTTTTATAAATCTTTAATTTTTAAAAATTAATAAAATTATATATCTAAAATGATGATTTGGAATTAATTAATAATAATAATAATGATTATGATGATGATGATTTTGATAATCATATGTCGGGCGAGATAATTTGAATCTACGAATTGTATATTATAATATATTATACATGCGCGACTAATATGATTATAGTCTGTTAAAGCTGTATGCCTTTATGTTTAGATATACCCAAAATATAAGGGTGAAAACAGCAAGGAGTATACTGAAGCCGTTTCATAAACCACAGCACGCCGTTGCCTTGAAAACAATAGTAGTTCCGTTCGCCCAGTACGTGTATTGTAGTCGCAGATGGTGTAATTTCTACAGTCTGAATGTCGTATACGGTTTCGCCCAAGGTGCACGACCAAACAGGCCACTTTTGTTTCAGACTCGGGTCCGCTAGTTCTTGGTACCTAAAGAATTTGCATCGTAACGTTATGCTTGACCTTTTTAATATTTTACGAATTGTACACAAAGTTTTGATTATTCACAAACATTGTGTTTCGTGTATATTATTAATTTAAACATATCAACACATATACAATAATAATATTAAATACTTACCCTATTATTATAACGTTGTACCGAAGGCAAATCGAATAATAAAAGTGAAGAGAACGTCAAAGAGTCATGTACAACTGTATAAGTAGATATTATTGCAATATTTATGGACAAGTGGGGAATAATATATATATATTTATATATTATAAATGTTAAAAATTAAAATAAATACAAATAGATATCATATTATAAAAGTTTTATAATAATAACAGTAAAAATATAAATAAATAAATGTAGACGAAATACAGCGATTGATTGTTAGCTTTCAGATATTTGTACTGGTTTGGTCATCACTCGTTGAATAATCTCTTATAATAACATTTACAATTAGCCCAAAATTGTATTTAATTTTCAATTTTTTTAAAATAAAATTACAACTAAAAAAAATTAGATAAACGTATTTATGTTTAAAAATTTTATAATTATAATTTTAAAAAATATGTAATACTATTATTAGTTTTTATACAAAACAGTGGAATTAAAAAATTGACATTTAATATTAGGTATAATATTTTCTTATTGAGTTTTAAATCATGCGACACGCTACTATAATACCCTTTTTGATTATACTTATACCTAATATACTAATAATTTTATAAATACATAAAGTTTGAATGAGTATTTTATGTTTCAGAATTATTTACATTCCTAAATAAATATAATTAAAAACCTTTCATGAATTCAAAACAGAAAATCCAATAGCATGCTCTTTTGTATTATAATACAGCAAATAAGCCTAACATATTCCTCAAAAGGACTGAATGTTTGCGTCTACACAATTATTTATTACTATAATTATTTGTCAATAAAATATATGTTTAATTAAAAAAATTGATTTAATATTATTGTTATTATAAATAAATAAACTATAAGTATAATAGTTTATATACATATTAAAGTATTATCGTTTTGCCTGATAACTAACTGTAGGTAAGATAATTCAAATAACTAAAAATTAATGTACATTGTGGTTGTTTAATTAACTGTTCAAATAATCTACGAAATTAAAAGCTAATTGCTCTATAATGTGTTCCATATATTTAAACATATAAAATACAATATTGTTGTAATGTTGTATGTAATAGGTACTCAAACCAGCTATATGTATAAAAAAACAAAAGTATGCAAATATAATGGGAAAATCACTTGAGAAAAATATTTTAAAGACTAAAAATTCTTGACAGTAACACTAACAATTATTCGCATTTATTATTTATGATTTTCCTCGTTTGAAGATATACTCTTTTAAATCGATTATTTATTTACATAGAATATTAATAAATAATTATAATAATAATTTAAAACTTTCATAATGATTACTTTAAAGTCCATTAGAATAATTGTAAATCTTTAAAACAATTTTAAAAATATGAAAATATTTACAAAAGTTAAGAGGGTATAACAGGGTCGTCAGGGCCCTTATATTTAAGAGCAATAATAATAAAAAAAAACACTGTAATCGAATGAAACAATTTGGAGTAGAGTTTCACAGTTATGAATTGTTAACGTGTTTTATCAATACGAATCTTACTGACCATGTTTGCTCACATCTCTACATAAATTTTCGACATCGTCTCGAAAACCTTTGGAAAATAAATTGGAAAAACAGATATTTTTTTACTACTCCTTTCGGAATCTAAAATTGCAGTCTTTTCAATAGAGTAAACAATAACGCAATAAGTAATAACAAAAACGTATGGTACTGCGGTATAAAATATTATTATGTTCAGTGGATATTGTCAGGTACCGAACCTAGTCAATCTATACGATAATATTGTGTGCACTGAAAGCAAAAATTCGACGAAAGTCAATAATGATCGATGGTTGTTATTATTTTCGTACGTCCGACGACTGGCGCATTTTTCTCGTTATGTAAGCCGTAAAAGTACTCACTTGTAACAGACCAAACACAGATCGGCGTTGAGCGTGATAAACGCGTCTACGGATCGGACATACTTGATGGGAAACGGGTGCAGGTAATTGGGCAACGTTGTGCGAAAACCGAACGCCTGTTGCTCGTATACCGTGACGACACCGTCCAGGGACATTACGCACGCAAAATCCCTGCTGCCCGACCCGCCACCGAAAGGGCCCACGACCATTTGATATGCGCTCCGGTCGAATTTATGTTCGTACATCATTTCCAGTACGTACTGATCGCCTGTCAATAGAAATCGTGTACATAAATAGCACAATATTATGTTTTATAAAAATGGAAAATAATAACATGAGCTTGGCTACAATAGTTTATTGTTAATTGACACGGTAAAATAATAATAAGGTAAATATTATGATTAAATTCCCTTACTGGTTTAAAAAAAAAAAATTCCATGTATCTGCTTCAATTGTAAATATGCTCTAAAAATAGAACATTTTACTCAAACCTAGATTTGATTATATAACCATCATTAAAATAAAATAATAAAACAATTATTTTTGGAGAATAACTATGATATAATAATTGAACAGATATAATATAATATATTGAATACAATTTATCCATTTTTTACATTAAATTATAAAAAGATAATAAGATAAAAAGTGATGCGGAAAACATTATGGGTGATGTATAATATTATTTACCTACCTTAAAAATAAAAATAAAGTCACGTGTACCCTAAAAGACGATAGAAATTAAGACATAAATATGAATAAGGGCATTTTTTTTTATCGAGGCTTTAAAATAGATTAAAAAATAAATATATAATATTTTAATGTTTTAAAGAAAATCATATTAATTCTATTCTTTAAGAGAAATACATTATAAACAGACGCAAGAAATATATTTGTCAATAAACTAATAATCTTAAAATTTAACGGATAACTTTATTAACTTTTAATATAAAACTGAATGTAGTATATGTACTTATTTTAATTAAAATAAGAACATTTCATAAAATTCAAATTTTTTAGATTTTGATACGCATAACAAAATTAATATTTATAAAAGCAAAAATATTGAATTTTTTTAATGTATTTATACATATAAAGGAAATAATTCGTTATCTTAACAGTCTTCTAAGTATAGATAACATTTTTAGTTTTTAGATTAATAATATAAATTAAAATACATTCTGGAGAATTATACATTTTTATATTATATATATAGATTTTTTAAATACCTACACAAAAAATTAACTATATAAATTTTACCTATACATATAGGTAATTTATAATTCAAAATTATAGTTTATTAGTTTTCCAATTTCACAATAATTTACATGGTAAAAAGCAATATTTATCTTCTACGTAACATATTACGAAGAACATATTGCACAATTTATATAACATAAAAAATGCTTATTTTCAATAAAAGACATAAACGACATACAAGTTAAACACGAAATACTTTTTTTAAATAAAATTGAAAATTAAAAAAGAAACATAAATGATCACACAATATTTATATTTTAACTTAACGTTCCATCTTATTTTCTTATGCAAATACAAAATATGCATGTATATAAAAATGCAATTATGTATGCATTTAAAATTTTAGTATGATATAAATAGCAACATAGTAAAAATCTTGTATTGAAATTTTTTTACAGTTACTCAACATCAAAAATTAAAAATACCTACATCCTATGAGAAATTCAACTGTTAAGTCTTTGAATATTATATTTAATTTTTTATTATCATATATTATTTTACAAGTAGGTACTACCAGCATATAGTGACTGAGTACTTACCGTGATCTGTAGATCCAGCTATACAATTCACTCCATATACGACTATTGAAAATGGATGAAGAACTGCAATGTTTTTGTTGGGCGAACAGCTAGCAATAAAATATAGCATAATTAGATGTTATAATTTATAGTTATTAATAATAACTACATATAGGTAATAAAAATTATAGTAATTATTTGTTTAATAATAGCGTATTATTAAGCAAATATATCAAATTATTTCTCTTCGCCTACCCAATATATTATAAAAAAGGGAAGGGACTATTTTTAAAAATGAAGTATAAATCCATAATACTTAACCCAATAACGAAAAAAGGGATTTTTTTTATTTATTAACAGTAACAAATATGAGCTAATATATTATATTGATAGATTATTTTAAATTCTGTCTCTTGCATTCAAAATATAATTTTTACGCACAAAAGATTATATTTAATAATGTTTTAATTATTAATTTTTTTTTTAATCGCAAATTTCGATAACATTAAAAAATTATTATATTACAAATCAAATATAATTAATTATTATAAAACAATTTTAATTACACTTTTATAAAAGTTTAAAAACTAATAATAAATCATAAAATCGTATTAAATATGTTGAAAATTAAAATAAGCTGTTCTTGACACTTGGTACTCAACTATAATACAATCTCGTCACATTCAATAATACAATCATCAAGCACGACCTTAATCATTAATTTGGCTATGATTCCGAATATATCCACCACATTTTCGTTCACTTTGTTTAAGGTTTTTATCATGACCGTTTAATTCCGAAAATCCGTATTCCTAAATAAATAATTTCGAGACGTACAATCCAACATAATATTTTAATAAATTTTGAGGAGTTTTATACAACGTTATTTTATTAAATCGATGTATATATTATATAACTAATATTGAGCAATTATTAAAAATTCTTAAAGCACAATCTTTAAAATCAAATAATTACAAAGTAGTGTTTATGGCAACAGGTTTATGGCAGAATCAATTTCCTACTCGTTTTCAAATTTCAATATTTAGTATCTATTACTTAAATTTACCTAATTGATATTTATAATCTCATCAATATAATATTACATTCGTGGTACAAAAGTTAAGAAAATAACACTCGACGTTTTCTGGGAAAACATGAAAACTTATTGAAACCGAACGACAATAAATGGTTCTATATAATAAACGATAATACATTATTTTGATAAAATGTCCAATCTATCAAAGTGATGAGAATTAATAGAACTTTGTCAACGTTTTAGACATTTAAAAACAATATATACATAGCCTACGCTCGATATCAGACAGTGCACTTCTTGAAAGATGCTGTAAAAATCTCAATCATATTTTATTTCTTATAAAACTACTATATATACGCGCACTCATAAACATATTATTGTGTGTAGGTATTATAAGTGCTTACCTGATTAATCTACCAGTGCACACCTGCAACACGGGACTGTCCATCTGCACTTCGATCAACAGGTCGGACGGCGAATACCGCAAATCGGGCGGCGGGCCGGAGTGCACGCCGTACACCCTGAGGACGCCGTCCAAACTTCCCAGGATAATGCTGTCTTCGCCGGCACCGAACAGGTCATCCACTGACAGTGCGTCGCACCCGAAAGTCTCGCCCCGGCCACACACGGTCGACCAACAGTCGCGGACTTTGAACAGAGACATCCGTCCGACGACGATCACAACAATTTGATATAATTTTAAATTATAAATTATGCGATGACTGCCCTTTCGCAGGCTCTTATTATTATTTCAGTCGAATTTCGTTTATTTACGCTCAGACGTTATTGTTCAACGTGTTTCATGCAGCTATAACGCTGATATAGGCTCACATGTGTATAGTAGATGTACTGTTAGTCTATTGATTTGCCCGCAATATGTTATTATAATCTTCTCCGAGGCTCAGACTTCTGTCAACAGTGTCAACGATAATCTCAATATTATTACCGCTGGATAAAAATAAATAAATACGATTAATATAAACGAAAAATTCAAAAATGTTGATTCGTACCTATACCAGTAGCGTAGCCAAAGGGGTAGCTAAAAATATTATAACCTCCCCCCCCATTGACCGTATTTTTTATATTGTTTTGAAATATTGAAATTTAAATATGAAAATTGTCTTACAAATTAAAAAAATTAAAATAGAAAATAGTAAATTAACGTTACCTAATATATTATCAGAATTTAGCCCCCGCGCGCCCCCAAAAACATCCTGGCAACGCCACTGACATATACTAATTTACGGCTTACGATTCGATATCGGTTATTGTTTGTTACGAGTCTCGTGACTAATTTCGATTATTTCTTTGTACATTGTACTCATCTTATAATAATTTATAAGATTATAATTATTATAACAATATTATTATAATATATTATTATTATTATATTATTATAATTATTTATAACTATAACGATTATTATTATACCATTATTATAGGTATAAAAATGAATAACAGTATACCTAATACAATATTATTATTTTAACGATTTTATTTTAGTTCTTATATTTCTACTTAAAATATATATAAAATTTTGTATCTTAGTTGTATTGTGTGTAATACTTAATATTAATAATTCATATTATACCAACCATAACGCAGTTGTAAATAATTTCTTAGTTTTAAGGTTTTTAAAACATTCTCCAAGATGAACATACTATTTAAATTAATTTGTCATATAATATGAAATGCTAAATCATTATCACTTTGACGTTACCTTTTAATTTATAAACAAATTAAAAAAAAACATAACAAAACAATAATATTAGTTTATAATTTAAATTTACACTTTTCGTTTGACATACATATATAATTACAAATACATATGCAGTGGAAGCGAAATGTGCATTGAGACGTGATGAATATTACTGTAAATCAGTGGAGTTGAAATAGTTCAAATAGCAATAGATAAATGCGTTATTTGACGTAGGGTGTAGCTGATATTCCCTCAGAGGATTAAATAACCATCACGAAAATAGAACAACTACAGTATACAGTTCACTGGAGAGGTGAACAAACACTTCTCTAGACCGTTAAGGTTAATAGATATACGACAAAAGTGCCCCAATCTCAATGACTGTCCAGCACCCACTTTATTCCTTATATAGGTATAGATACGCATCGTCTGTACCGAAGTGAGACAAATCAAATAATTCACAGACTCACAGTCATACTATGCAATCAAATTATCTTTAGATAATAGGATTAAAACTTATTGAAACTAAGTTATTTTAAAAAGGTTCTTACCTACCTATACCTAAGTAGTTAGTGATGATTATTTTTTTTGAAAAATAATTATAATTTATAGTATACAACATAGTATACTATGTCATATGAACGAAGAAATGTTTACAATAATACTTTAATAATTGCATCACCGACTAATATCATAAGCAATAAGTAGGTAGTATACATCTTACGACCTTTCTTTGTAATTTGTTTTGCTTTAAATCGTTTTTAAATATCATAATAATTGAATTCATTGATTTATCAATAATTGTCAAATCGATGAATTAGTTTTAAAAAATAATCAAAATTTTCAAAAAAATGTAGGTACTTGAAATAAAAATTGTATTTATATAAAATACAATAAATTGTATTTAAATAAAATACTTCTTTTTTCTAACGGATATTCTTGTGTTAATGATAAAATAGTAATATTTCAAATGTATAGGACATGGACATACATTTGAATAATTGAATCCACTGTTACTACAAATCGGAATAAGTAATAACATAGGTATCTATTACAATCTTTAATTTTAATTTTATGAAAGTAAAAATAAAAATAAATTCCTCGCTTCAACCTATATTATTATTAAATTAACTACTATTAATCCTAAATATTTAATATATTTCAGAATTATATTATACTTGTTAGTAATGGAATAATAATTTAGTTTATTTGTTATTAAGGTATTATAAGTTCTAAATATTATTTATGTTAATAAATTCTCAGATCGGATCAACCAAAATTATTCTAATAGATCGTAACTGTTTAAAGCTTATATAATATTATATAATAACTTATTTATACGCATTGAAAGTACTGTTCAACAGTTGGGAGAACTTTATGCATTATATATAATATATACAATTTATAATAATAATACTTCTTTTGACAAACAGTATAAGCAGCTGAAAATAAATGTCTATGATTACACAAAATATTTCATCATAAATACTTATTAAATGACCATAGACCATATTATTAATTAAGTCACTCTACAATAGACTAAAATAAATATTTTCAAGATCTTATACGACTCGTTACCTAAAAGTTATAATATTAGCTCATAACTGGTATGATGAAAGTTAATGAAAATAATATATAAATAAGTATATCTACGCATGATGTATACTATATAATGCCCTCATTAGTTAATATATTAAGCCATATAAGTTAAAGTAAAAGTTTCATGAAAGAAATTAATATTTGTCATATCGTCATACGCTCCTGGTATGGTCGCATGTTAATATAGCAACAGCTGTAAAAGCACAACTGCTTAATATCTCGGTTTTCTATGCGTATAATAACGACCTTTTTTTCCTCAAAATAAAACAAAAACACACTTAAGCCTAAAAATTGTTTAATCACATGTAAACTAAATAAATATGTTTTTAATTTCAGTTTAAATTTAAATATTATATAAAACACGTAAGACACAAACCCGTCAAAACACCATAATGAAAGTATATAACGTATATAACCATCAATATCATGAACGGAATGTATTACATACGAACATTGCTACATATTATGATTATAAATTCGATATAATTCGACGCTTCCGAGGAAAAAGGGCGTAAATAATATTTTGGTAATTTTATAGGAGAGGAATATCACTTACAAGTATAATTTGTGTATCAATCTATTAATTGATCATGTTTCTAGTGTATTTTACTATTACAAATATACAATTTACTGATAATTACCGTAAAAAATAGCTTATTAACGATAATATGGGACTTACACCCATTATTTCTCAAGACGATCTCACAAGTTGTGAGTCACAACACCATATCGAAGGGTACAAAGAAAAAAAGCGTAAACGAAATATTTAATAATAATTTACGCCCGACAACAACTAAACACCTGATAATGAATGGCGTTTACGCTAAATATTTAAACATCGATAGTTATTCGTAAAAAAATCTTATCGATACAGAATTGGCTCATCGATAGAGAATCGTGGCGTTTATGCTAAAATTGTATTAACTTATTTTCGGCCGAAATGTCGTTTACGCCCATTTTCATTGGAAGCGTCGAATATTGTATCATGTCACACATCAAATATGTTCCGGCACTTGTGTGGCATTTTTATAAACACTTCGATAATCGATTGTCTAATAGAATAAAATAGAATAGAATAATTAAAATAGATTCTATAAAATGTATTTACAAAAAATCCCTATAAATAAGTACCTATAATAAGTATGGTATAATATCACGGTTTATTGATTTCGCAATTGATTAATAAACCTATTTTAAATTAGTATAGTAATAATAATAATAATATATACTTTAAGCCATAGCGCACAGTAGCAATAAATGCTATAATAATACCATACTATGATATTATATTATAATATTTATAATTATAATCATACATAATAATATAATATGTATATTTACACTATAAATAATTATGAAATGAAGTCGTTATTAAACTATCATATACGCTAAATAGATATTGCATGTAAATTAATATAAACCTAACCTAGCTCTGACTCATTAAGATAAGTCGTTGCAGTCGCCATTCCCCGTTAGGATGATTCTATGAACTGTGAGATGTTAACGTATATTATAAATTATAATATTACACTAAATGCATATCAGTTGTACTCTAATAATTTAGACTTATTACAACAATTAAAGGGACAGTATACAGATACGATGATTAACTCATTTTATAATCTATCATATTATTATAGGTAAATATTGTTTTATGATGGACAATCGTTGATGGTCCAATCGATTACCTAACTATTTATTGGTAACTCAATACACAGAAAAATTCAAATAATATCTGTACATATAATTGGTAACTAAGACTTAGGAGCGTATTTAGAATTTTATTTTATGGGGAGGGGGCACAAACAAAGAGTTCAAATTGGCTGACATAGAATTGTGTTCTGAAAATACTTTTGGGTTATCGGAGTTGAGTCCAACCAATATTATTAGATTGTTTGAGTTGAGTCCCTTCAGCCAATTATTGATATATTATATATATTTATTACTAACATTATTTTAATAATAATAATAATTATTATGTGTAGTATAATAATGTAAATAATTAAATAGTGGCTGGTAAAAATTTAAATGATACAGATTTTAAAAAATCAAATCTCCAAATTTGCTTATTTATATAGGTATTTGTTTGTCTTATGCTTCTTTACATGGACTTTTTGCTTTGTTTCTTAATTTTATATAATATGTATCAGACAGTATTCCCAGAAAAATGTCCAAAAGAATAAAAATGTTTGGATGTCCCGAATGAAAAAAAAAACATTTAATTTTGAGTGAATTTTATTATGTAGGTAGTTCGTAGTTATGACATTTTATCTATACGAACTCAATTCAATAAACAGATACTATAAAGTAACTATAGTAACATATAAAAACTATACTATTTGTTTCAAAATAGAATATATGACAATATTTAAATATAATATATCCTTAACTGACAAATCATCTTCGTTCAGAATCGTTTTTCGTATACAATGATACCTATCATTGCATTCAAATTTAACCTACCATAGTCTGAGGTCCACCCCACCCCCTAATATACAGCAGAGCGATACCCGCTTTTATTTATTTGTATTAAAAGGTGTAGGTTATGTAATTATTTAAAAAAATAATTTATTAATAACAATGACTAAAATATTCTTTAAATATTATTATAATAGCCGCGGTTAGATATGATTTCACCGATATTGTGATGTATATATATTTTATCACTTGTACCTATAGGCTAATACCTATATTATGTAGGTAGGTAGGTACCTACTTTATTATTGACAACATTTATCGTGTAGACTGTAGGTAGTGATAATTTGTAAAATATAAATTTAGTGAACATAAGATACGATACCCATAGGTAGTATAGGTACAACATAATTATCATGTAGGTAGATACTATGAACAATAATAAATTATGTAAAAAATAATGGTCAACGTACACAAAACAGAACAATAGAACACCCTAATCATAGGCGCAATTTGGGCTAAATTTATGGGGGTGCTAAATTTATGTTGACCAAAGTGACCCGTGGGGGGCTTTGCCCCCCCACCCCCCTTAAAAAACCATTCATGCATTCACCGTATTAACTTATTATTTATAATAATAAAAAAAAACCTATTGCCAAATCAGAAATCGACATTTTCAATTTTTAGATTAATTGTATGTTTGAGATATTTTATTTTCATTTTTATTTGATGAGATAGATCTCTGCAGCCGTATAACAAATTTTGTTGTTTGGATTCTTGTTGGATTCACATTGGCTTAGAGAAATGCAGTGAGATTTTCAGAACTTTATCTTTTATAGTTAATTTACTATAAAGTTTCAAAAAAAAATTAAAACACATTTTATTATTAGGCGTTTTTTTTTTATGTTTTTCAGCTTTATAGCTTTGTAGTGAGTAAACGATTGAAGATAAACTTCTGAATAACTTCACAGCACTTCTATTAGCCATTTTAATATAACAAGACCTTAAACAACAAAATCCAGTTTCAGAGATCTATCTCACTAAATGAAAATCTAGCAAAAAATAACTAAAATAACTGTGAAAAATTAAATAAATTTTTTGAAAATTTTTAATCTCATACTTTGTATCTACTTGATAATCTCTTTTTAATGAGCTAACAACCACCTTTTTAGCTATAATATTTTTGGAGAAAAGTTAAAAAATAGAAATTTTGGGATTGTTCACGTCGATGTTTTTTTGGATTCAAATCGTTATACCACTTGGGTGTGATACCCGATCTCTCTCGTTAATATTTTATGTTAAAGCTAGGTAGCTTAATTATCCACCTACTAATTACAACTGAGTTACATTTTTATCATTTTCCTATTAACCAAAAATTCAGACTTTTTTCATTTAAATTGCCATACTTACTTGATTAAAATCAAGAAAGTAAAAAAAAAACATTAAACTTTTACATTAAAGACATAGCAAAATTATTTATTATTTTATCTTTATCAATTTTATTGCTTAGATCTCTCTTAATATTAATAACTGACAAATTTGTCGAAAATTCGATTATTTTATTGAAAATTTGGGGGTGCTAATATGAAATTTGAGGGTGCTTAGCACCCCCCAAATTGCGCCTAAATAATTTTAATTATTAAAATTATTTACACCCATAATATCATATAATATAATATATATATATATATATATATATATATATATATATATGTCTACATATAATATACAAGACATTAAGCACATATTATTTATTGACAGATTATCGAAGCGATTACCAATTTCATACAATTTATAAAATACCCATAACGATCTTTCATCGAAATTCTTGATCGGGTGGAAATACCAGCTTTTGATAAACCAGTGAAAGGTTCATGCAGGCAACCAGCTTTCTAACCCAACAGAAGTGAAATACCGGCCGATTGAATGGCAGTCGATGAACAGCTAAATAGGTGTAAGTTTTAATAAGTAAAAAAAAAAACAGTTTAAAATTTACTCTATCTTGAATAA
Organism: Schizaphis graminum; assembly: GCA_020882235.1. NCBI lineage: Eukaryota > Metazoa > Arthropoda > Insecta > Hemiptera > Aphididae > Schizaphis > Schizaphis graminum. The sequence goes on from CM037032.1 coordinate 96,559,887, forward strand.
GTCAACGTTTTACGTTAAAAATAAGGTTATATTTAATAATTAAAATACTATTAAATTTTAATAGTACTCCGCAATAACATAGGTACAGATTAAATTACTTAGGTACCTACTCAATTACTTTTTTTTATATAATCACTATAATAACATATATTATGTTACTTATAGGTATATTGTTAGAACAACTTTCATTTTTATAAAATACCTAAACTAAATATTTCATAAAAAATCCAACATTTATTGTTCCTGCTTATTTAACATAAATTGTATTTGTATTTGGTACCTATCTCATCAAACATTCATCTCAACTTATTATAAATTATTTGTTTATTTATATTAAACAAAAAAAAATTATGTTATTAGTGTTTTACAGGTTACAGTAAATAAAGTTGGAAAAGATACCTAAACTATTAAATTGTATAAACCTGATTAAAACTTAACATATTGGTATTCATATTAACTAGAATAGTTTAAGTTATCCTAATTAATTATATATAATTACATAAATTATTGAGTTAATTAGAAGACTAACTTAGTTAAACAATTTTTTACAAAGTAAATCCTAAAATTGGTTTACTGAGTTGAAAAATGGTTAGGTACCATTGTTTTATCATACCTACCTACTCTGTTGAAACTATTAGGCTTGTAAATGTTTAATTTAAATTCTATAACAGAACATTTGTGTTAAAATACTAATCTCTCTCTCTTGCATATACTAACTTCTTAGGTTCTAATTGTAAAATATATGTAATTCATTCTTGCCATTGAAATACCTAGTTACAAAATCAAAAATTTCTATTTTATCTTAATAATATTTAAATACAATGTATTTCTTGAACAAATAATGTTATCATCTTCGCCATTGTTGAGCCCAAAACAGTTAAAAGTTAAAATTTAATAAATGTCTAAAATCTATAAATAATAATTAATAATATAATATTATACTAAAATATACTATACACTGTTTGTATTGTTTGTAAACATTTTATTAATCATCATTGGTATATCATTAAGAATGTATTACAATTATTCAAGTTTAAGATATAACTATTATTTGGTATCACTTACCTCACACAAATTGAGATATAAAATTATTTGACTGCCCACACTCGCACAGTAGCACATACTAAATAACAGATATGGTACACATCAAACTGTGTACAAAATGTTACTAGGCAACAAATAATGACAACAAAAGAGAAACACACTTGATTCTTAATATGTTCCAATAAAATATTATTTTATATTCCATTCTTTGAATTAGTTTGTTATAATATAAACACCATAGTGTATACATACAACTGGCAATACATGGTTTTATCCACATTTTGAATGTGATATTAGGGTTTTAAATTTAAATAATATACAAACTCAGAAAACTGAATAAATAAAAAAGAAAAAAAAAGTATAAATAATAAACAAACAAACAAATCCTAACAACTAATCAATCAATTTACAATACAATATTATAACAAGTAATGGAAACCTTAATGGTTGGTAAAAATAAATTCAATTTTTTTTAAATTTTTTTTTTTAATATTTTAAGCAGGTGCACAAGTTCATGAGTATTCAAAACGAAAATTATGAGCCACTATAAATTTGTCTCCATTATAAATTAAAAAAAAAAAATTATACTTGTATCAATTTAACACATTTATCAACAAGCATACAGTGGGTGGTTTAATTAACAGTCATTGACCCAACAGTATTTTACGTATTCAAAGTATTCAAAATAAGACTCTACGAATCACGCACACACAGTTAAGCTAGTGGTGGAATTAGGAAATTATTAAGACATATTATATAATATAATTTATAAAAAAAATAATATATACACATACATATAAATAGGTATATAACAGTTTGTCAGTTCCTAATAAAGATTAATTTGATGTGCATAATTTTTAAACATTCACACACATATAGAATATTTATACGTGAATATAGTGAATTGACTTAGATTTACACAAAAGGTCTTTACTCTAGACCAAAGTCAATTACTAAATCAATTTTGGTAGTCAGCTACCAGTTTCAAATTATTTAGATTAATCTTTAAGAGATCTTTTTTGGCACAAATGTCACGTTTAAAAATGAATTTAACCGCTACAGACTTCTGAATGATCATCCCAAGCATCAATCTGTAAACAAAATAAATTTACATTTACATTTTAGTTAATAAAGTTGATATTTACTACAAGATAAAACTAAAAATATATTGTATTAAATGATTTATTTAATTTTATTCTATTTAATTTGTAGATAAGAAAAAATATATTTTTTTAATGATTCAATATTTGTTATAAATTATAATATGACAATAGTTATTAATTATTATATACCTATGCACAATAAAAACTAAACAAATAAATAATTATCAAATATTTTAATATTTTAAAGTTATATTTTGTAATTTAATGTTATTTCTTATTTTAGTTTTCACTAATTTAAAAAAATTAATGTTTTTATTATTATTTTACATACATTTTTTTCATTTTTAATCTTTATAAACAATTACAATCTGATATTTTAAATACATTTTAATTTAAATAATGTGCATAAAACTGTTAAAAATTTAAATAATTTATTGCTTAAACAACATAGTTAACTTTATTTTTTTTTTATTATTATTAATTATTTAGGCTATAAATTAATTTTTTTACTAAACTATAATTTTAGGTTTCACATTCATCAAGTAACTCTATTAAAAAGCTATTTGTGTAACAGGAAACATTTTTCAAATTTCAAAAGAAGAGCATGCTTGAGCATTACAATTTTTTAGAGTTCTTTATGAATATAGAACAGATTAATTAAAACAATAAATATAATTATTATTCTCATTATTATTAGTTGTTTATCCACAAAAGTAAAGTAATTTAAACTGGTTACTTCTAAATAAAAAACAAAAGTAACAAAATAATTTGATCTTAACCTTTGATAAACGTTAGCACTATATGAATATCAATGGATATTATTATATTAAAGTTACTAAAATCATTTAACAATATATTTTACAACTGTCTGTTTGCAGTATTACACTGGTCTGGAGTAAATATTTATCCAAGGCATATGGTCAAAGGTTAAGAAACAAAAAAAAGTTATCTAGTTACATTATTTTGTTACTTGTAATTACAAGAAGAATATTTTATTTTTACCTGTACATGTAACAAAACATTAAAATCATAATGAAATAATGTAAATTTGTCAAAAATAATATTAAATAATCAAGAAAGGAAATATTTTACTAACATTTTTGTAAATAAATATTATTTAAATAACAAAAAAATCTAAAATAAAATTTAATATAACGTACTTGACAGTCTTTGCTGCAGTACCATTGATTGCCACATCCAGCACAGACAAACTGTGCTGGTTTTTGCATACAACCTTGACACTGTGGAGCACTAGATGGAGAGTTTGCATTCATAACATCTTGTCCTTCATCAATAACCAGTCTATCAGATGCGTCTTCATCATCTACTTGAGCAGACTAAAAACAAAAAAAAAACAAAACAAAATTAACAACACTATTGTTAATATTTTAGAGCAGGTTAATCTTACAGGTATATTTGACGAACAACTTGGCTTTTGTTGAAAAGTTGAAGACATTGACGTACTCTGAACTGGTGTAATAGTTATTTCATTGCGTGATTGCTAAAATATAAAAAAATTTAATCAGCATATTTAAATTATTATTTTTTTTTTACTATTTCCAATACTTTTGATCCCAATAAAGTGTGTACACAATACTTAAGAGAGTTCAGTGTTAGTCATATTTTATTTTTTTTAATCTTTCCTGTTTCACCAGATGTTATAGTTATTATTGCTTTTTTGCTATGGAATATATTGACAACAATTAGGCCACTAGGCCCAAAAACCTAATTAATTTGAATGTTTAACAATATTATTGGACATCCGTATGTCTGCAATTTATATGTCTTTATTTACTTGATATTATGCAAAATAAAGTAAGGGGTGTATTTTATTATTTATCAGTTTTTAACAATGTTAACTTTAATGTAAAGCCGAGCTCCAAAATTCGTATTTTAGTAATTTTATAAAAATTTTATCTAGATCATAATTAAGAAAAACTATTGATAAGCCATAGAAAAATTTAAAAAAAAAGTCAGCGTATTAGTTTTAACTCGTTCAGTTTTGTTTTTAGAATATTGTTTCTATAATCATCATTATTTTTAAATTAAATATCAAAATATATTTCAATTATGCACATATATGTGAATCTCCTAAAACCCTATCTCTATAACCAATTCTGTAATTTTTAAATTACATTTCTCTATCATAGTAATTTTAATTTTTACAAAAAAAACTTTTTTCATCCACTTAATCCAAATTAAATATGGATCTTATTTGAATGTTATTTTAAATATGTAATTGAACTTACAAATAGCTGATATAACAAAAAAAATAAAGGATAATGTTATTGTAAAGAAAAAATTAAATAAGTATTTACTGCATTAGAAGACACAACAGTAGCTGCAGGTGCTTGACGTTTTCCTCTGCTTTGCTTGCAACGTTCTGGTGCTGTTAAAAGTCTTGCTAATGTAGGTGAATAATTGGTTGGAGGATGTGACATACTAAGTGGTAAATGATGTGTACCAGTGCCTTTAGTTAAAATTCCTATGATATAAAAGTAATAGTTATCACCAAAAATATATCAAATCAATAGGCACAGAAAACCAAATAATCAATAATGAATGGTCTTTCTTTCTTTTGAAAATAATTGTAAATCTGCTAAGCTTACACTCATTCGGATACTATATTGATAATATCTTGAACTCAAACTTTTTAAATTTTATAAGGACACAATTATTTACCTATTTTGTTGTTATTTTTATATTCTTAATCCTACTATAAATATAAGCATATATTTATATTATAAAATTAAAAGTTATTTTTTGTTCAGCTTATTACTGATCAATAGTTAAATAATATTCAAAATTAAATCTCTCACAATCTCGTAGTTCAAATAAAATAAAAAAAAACTAAATGCTTAAAATGAGTTTACATATTCAATCATATTGCTCATGATTTATTCTGGGCTATCAATATTATGATAGGACAAAAATTGCCATCTTAAATATAAATTTGGAGGATTGAATCTTAAAGATGAAAATTACCATGTAAAAGAGAAGTTGGCTGTGGTTGCTGTTGCATTTGTTGTTGTTGCTGTTGTTGCTGTTGCTGTTGCTGCTGCATTGGCTGCGAAACTGGATGCAGTGTAACTTCTGGAAAAGCAGGAACATCTTTAAAACGATTATGTTCAGACCCATGTTCCATAACATTGTTTGGAACTCCATGGGTATTTGTGATAGCTGAACAAAACACAATATTTTTTTAAATATTCAAATTCTGATAAAATGCAATCATTAAATAGGTAAGGTAATTAACCTATTATAAAACTTACTATTTTTAAAATTCCCATCACTGGCATGGTGAAGTGGATTACCAAAACCCATAGGATTTGGATAACGTAATGGAGCTGAGGATGTGGGTACTGAAAAATCATTGGCAGTCGCTTTTCGACGACCTCTTTTAGTCACAGCTGTTTCAGGATTTTTTGATCGATGATCAGCAATAATCAGCTTAACATCTAATATAGGACCTTGACGGCCTTCTTTATGATTGTTAGCTGTAGAAGGCTTAGGCAGTATAGGTCTTTGAACACGGTTGGTACGGTTTACCCTATCTGACAATATCCATTCATTGGGCTGAGTATTAGCTGATGAAACAACTGGTGTGATACTAGTATTAGGTGATGAAGAGGCATAAATACTCTGATCATAACTATTTATTGTAGACTTTTCAAGTTGACTATCACCCCGGTTGTCAATAATATCTAAGATATTCTGTTGAAAAAAATAAATTAGAAATTAATAAAATAAAATAAATTGTATTAAATTACCTTTTCACTTAGTATATGTTCAGGCTGACTTAAATTAATTTGAAACATTTCTGGTAAATTCCAGTCTTTGCTATTGTCTGTTTTCATAGCATCAAGTTCTTTTAGTTTAATCATCAAACGTTCAATAATTTCTTCTTTGAGTTTTTGTAACCTGATAAGGGTCACTAATTCGTCACGTTTAGTCTGTGCTATTTCCGTGATTACCTTTATTTCATTTTGTATTTTTTCTACATTCCTATTTAATTCAACTTCATTTTTACCACTTGACTGTACGATATTCTTGATCAATCGTTCTCGAGTATCGTCTTTTAATAATGGTGTATCTTCATCAGATCGTAACTTTTTAATTTTAGGTAAATCATTATCGCTACTTGCTCCACTTACAACACTAAGTTCATCATGACTTGCAGCAGACCTCTTGCGTGCAATTGGTTCATCTATCTGAAAATGACATGATAATTAAGACAAATTTTCTATACCTAAAGAAATTTACATTTAATTACCTGCTTAGGTGAAAGGGTATCTGTACTAATTTCACTAGACATATCCTCTTCTTCAAGAACTTTACGATTCACTTTTTCAGATTTTAAGTGTTTTTCATCTTCACTAAGTTTAACTTCTCCATTCACTGGATTTGTTTCTTCACTTTTCTTCAATACTTCATTACTAGTTGTAATAATTTCATCCTTGTGATTTTCTTTCTCATTAATAGACTTTTCTATTTCTTGAGTTTCAATATCTTCAGTGACTTCTGGTTCATCAACTTCTGGAGATTCTTTCTTAATAACTACATCTTCATTAGTTTGGCCTTCAGTTTCATCAATTTCCATAAGCTTGTCATCTTCATCTTTGTCATCATTTATTTCAGGACTATCATTTTTATTTGTAGAAGTTTCGTCGTTAATAGTTTCTACAGATTTTTGTTCCTCAGACACCCCATTTTTTACAATTTTATCAGTTCTTTTGGACAAGGGTTCAGTCTTGTTTTCTGGATCTTTTTCTTTGTTATCCTTTTTTTCTTCTACTTTTTCTTCATCATCTTCATCGCCATGGTCTTCTTCATCATTTTCTTCTTCTTCTTCTTCTTCTTCTTTTTTAATTACACGTTCAGAGGTTTCATCAGCTTCTATAGAATTGTCTACAATAGTCCCATTCAATTTTTTGTGACTATCACCATTTACTTTTGTTGTGGTTTCCAAATCATCTGTCTTTGTATCTGAAGGACTAGTGTCAACAGACATTTCGCTGTTTGCACAATCATCTGCCGGGATCGGCATGCGGCTAATTTGCATCTCGTCTTCTATGGTGAAATAGCTGGAAAAACAATTAAAATTAATCAGTGAAACGCTTTTGCAAATAACAAGAAAATTATATTGGCCATCACTAGGTACAACAGCCTTATGAGTCTAAAAAAATATTTAATTCTAAAATAAAAAAGATCTTTAATGTCATGTCTCAATCATACAATGACAACAAATGGCATGTAGTTTATTAATCAGTGATCAATTACATATTTCATTATGCAAGTTATGTACTGTTTGTTGCTTATATTAGACTTTCTTATCTAACAAATTATAGCCAACTAATAGCTCAATGACCGTAGTGAGTACACACACGCGCAAATTGAATACAAGTACAGTGACTAGGAAGGACCTATGTAACCTGGCAGGGCAGATAACTGAGAAACATAATAACACAATACCTATAGTACCCCGGCTGCAAGTCGACAAAACCAAAACGTCAAATAAACCGAAGCAAGGACGACGGCGTCTACGACCCGTTACAGACAGGTCGAAATCCTTCAATGTTTTTGGTCTCTCCAAAGGGCCCCTCCTATGAACCGGACGACAGACCCGACACACATTCAAGCGGATCACGACGACAGAGTTATAATGTCGCGGACGGAGTACGAAAAATGGCAGGAAAAAAAAATGAAATTAAAAGCCCGATTGCGAGTCACACTTTCGAGAAACAGTACCTACTCCACGCACACGGCGAGAGCGTAATGAATTCATCACTGCGGTCCAGTTTCCCATTCGACTCGCACAGTTCGTTTACCTCGGCGGCGTGCGCGCGCGGTTTGTCCTACTTAGACGCCGTCGTCGCCGTTGCAGCAACGACAGCGGCTGCAGTCGTCACGGCCACACGCGCGCGAAAATAAAAGCGACATGCTCAAACGACAAAATCATAATAATAGTAATAGTAATAATGATAAATAACAATAACAACAACAACAATAATAATAGTTAATACCAAAAATCTGTTAACATACGTACCACACGCGCACGACACACGGTTATCAAAATTCACGACACATGGTAAGGCGGCTGACGTGGGTAGATAACTGTTAAAGAGACGGTCACACTCGAGAGTCTCACGAAAACTGTCGGGCGCGAGACGAATGATTACGCGATTTCCGACACGACGACAACAAACGGATACGGCAAAAACGCCGATCGACGAATAATCGAAAAAAAAAAATCGCGTAAATAACGACGACGGAAACGGCACCCTACGCGGGAGCGGACACGACGACACGAACGATCCGATTGGTCCGAAGGAATCGCGCACACAGCGAACGAAACCGTAGGGACGGCGCGCAGCGGCGGCGGCGGTTCAAGGCTATCGGTGTGCGAGCGGAGGTGACGGACGGCCGCGACCACCGAGAGAGAGACAGGACGAGAGCGCGCGCGCGCGCGATAGACTGTCGACGGAGCGAGTGAGACGGCGGTGGCCGTGCTGGTGTGACTGAGAGAGCGAAGCCGAAGCGATCGTCGGTGGACGGACGGACGGACGGCTGAGCAAAACGGATACCGCGCGCGCGGCATTCAGGCTTGCAAACGTCGCGGGCCCGCATTACCGTGCCGGTGGAATCACGACAGTTTTCACGGCGGACTTAATGATAATAAAATATTACACTTATGTGGGTCGAGGACTTTGCCGGTTTTTATTCCCCCCGCGCAAATTCGGCCACTAGACGATGTTCTCGTCGTCACTGTTACGATGCGTATAACGTTATATTCTCGGCAGCAATACTGGTGTAACAGGTACCTACGATGGAAAAATCCGTTTTTGGGAGGGGCTCGTCGGTCGCACTCCCGCGCCCTCCTATGCGGCAGCGATAGCCGATAGGACTCTGCAGACTGTGAGTTCCGCACGGGAAACGGGAAACAGTGGAAAAAATCAAAAGCGGAGAACACGCCTGACTCAGATTGCGTTACAAATGAGTGGCGGTCTCGAGTCGAGCGGAGTTCGTCCAGAGGAAAACGTTTTTCTTCGACGTCTACCCTGCCCGGAGAATTTCGAATAATCCCACACTCGGCACTCCCACGTCATTACAACGGCCAGTCATATCTCGAGGTTTGAGTCACCACTGATACGCGTGTATAGTGTTTGTAGCAGCTGCGGCAGAGTCGATTCCGATAGCGCGCACGACGCGTACAAAACATTATAATAATAATATTTATTATACATTTCGTGCGCATCGTTCGCGGCAGCCACAAACGCGATTTTCAGCGAAATGCCGTTCGGTCGGACGACGCGCCGCGTGTGTGCGCGCGTGCGGTTGCGACGAAGGGCAAAGCAAGGACGTTGCCGCCTTGCCGGGACCGTCGTCGTCCGAGGCAGACGCGCAAAAACATTTTTACCCGACGACGACGCCGCAACCACCGAATAGGCGGAGCGGTCCGCTTGACCTTGAGCGAGACCTGCTGCACTGCGCATATTATTAATATACATATATATATATGTTATTGCATACGCGTGAATACCGCATAGGCGCGCATACCACATGCCACGGAGACGTCGTCGGCGGCCACGTTGGTGATATATATTATAATATTTAGTGGGTATTATAGTTGGTGGACGGTGGTGACGGCAGCGGCGGCGGCGGCGGTGATAATCGGTGGAGGTCTACCGAAAAAAAATTTAGTCACCAGTTAGGTTTTTTTTTTTAGATATTATATATATATGTTTAACGAGTTACGTAATATACATAATATAGGTACCGATTATTATATACTTGTACGTTGTTTCATTAAATTCGTCCTTTTTCGGACGACACCCGACAGATTGTTCAACGAAATCTCTCTATAGTCTATACGACAACAATATTGCCTACGCGAGTGTTTGATATTTCATTATATTATTTATAATAGGCACAGTCAGAAGTCACACCTGCAGCAGTGCATACCTACCCCCACTGCAACTTCATCCCTAGGACAGGATTTCTTGGCGATTTTACCGTTTCTCTTATACCCGGCTTTCGAAAATATCATACATTGTTATTTGTTATTGCTACAGTATAGCACGTATTCTCGACCATTCTGCGTATATTATAATATTGTATTATTGTTGAGAAATAAATAATTGTTTTTTGTTTTCAAGACGAAAACAAAATGAAAAGTGTTGCGTAATGGTTATTTTTATGCTGTCGTCGGCATCCCTCATTGTGCTTTTTAATATACGTATTCCTCACCAACCAACACATGAAATAACAATAATAATTATATTAATTACTTATCAAACGTCTCACAATACACCGCTTTTTTTTCAATATGTCGAGTACTTATATATATAGTTATATGCAAGTATTATAATAATATAATAAGCGTGATGCCGATGCGTGCCTCAGAGGCACTGCCTCTATTAGGTAATATATAGGTATGTAATCTCAAACCACGAGACGAAAGGAAAATTAATAGACTATGATAAATAAAATTCCTACAAAAAAAGATAGAATTCCTCTGTAAATAATCTGCACAGTTTAATTTGATCTTTGTCGATTAGTATGTTTACTGTGATATTATAATATTATATTATAGTCACTGCCACAAGTAGTCCCTTTTGAATAATTGTCCACGTTTTACATGTGATACTGTCAGCATAACTGATAGTAAACCGTATTTTTAACTAATATTTGACTTTACAAAATATGTTCAAGACAAATATTAAAAACGCATTAATTTAGACTTGAATAATTTATTATATACATGTCTCAATGTCTATAATCTTATATATAGTTTTATTATAGGCCCGCGATAGCACGTGGCGTTGCTGTTAGTTAGATAAAGGGACCCTGCACTCACCACTATAGTCTATAGGTATAACTGTGGATAATTACAAATACTAATCGTTACATTCAGTTCGATAAAAATATATTGACGAGCCACCTCTCATGTCAACTTGTTCGTGCTATACAAACTGAAAACACGATAGTTTAAAATTGTTGACTGAGTATATTCTTACACGTGTCTTGGTCCGTAAACTTCTGTAGTACACTCGTTATTAATATATTAAACTATAGGAATTTTATCTGGCCCGTAGACAAGATATTTATTTTTATGAATTATTAAGTATTCTTATGCTAAATTAAATGAGATTTTTGTTTTTGCCTCTACTTACGTTAGTTAAACAAGTACCTGCTTTCATTATAATATTAAATATTGATGACAATCAACAAATTTTTGAATTTCTTATTTGCCCTTCCTAAAATATTAATTTATGACCTCTGCCATACTATAGTATTATAATACATCCCTTAAGTCATAGTTTATATTTTCTAAACATCTTAAATATTTTTATTAAAACTGATTAATTATATCCTATATATTTAATAATTTATTTATATATTATATACGCATCTCCTAAATAATCTCAATATATTTTATTAGTATAATAAGTTATGTACCTATACATTTGTGTAAACTAAAAATGTTTTCACCAAAAGATAATTTTTAGCCATAAAATGTGTTGCTATGTAGTATGTACGTATTATACTATACCGCAACAACTAACTTTTACTAATGCATCAAATACTACCTACTTTTATTCCAAACAAGTAAGTTTGCGGATTTAATTTTTTTAAACTATCGTATTATGTTGTTTTGTCCATTGTACGAATGTACTATGTAATAATATAATAATAATATTTTATGTAAACAACTATTAAATAACATTATATAAAAAAAAGTACAAACATCAATTTATATTTATGAACTTAAACTACCCCATGGCAGTGGCACCGCTACGAGAACAACACTTTCAAGCTTGCACCCAATTATTATTTAGATGAGTTATATTCTGTATTGTATTATATTACTTTATGCAAAGTACCAATTTCCCTCACTCCTATCTGCAAACGACTACACATTATAACATTGTATATTAAATGGAATTTATTTAATAGCCAATTATAGATACGGTTCATTTTATTTTATTGAAGGTGTTATCAAATAGTAAATTCAAAGTGAATTTTTAACTAAATAAAGCTAAAATAAATATAATAATCGGATGTTTAAAAAATAAAAATCGTACATATCTTTTATAATAATAATAATAGTGAATAATCCTATACTCTCTTATTCCCTAGTATACCATTATAATTTTACAACGAATAAGTTTTCTTACACAGTTATTTAATATGACGTATAAAAACTAGAGCTTAACGACTTTAAAAAATGTTAAAAATGTTGAACATCCAGAATTAAACTCTAATGGTGTAGGTACCTAAAATATTGTATTTTATTAATTATAGATTAATGTTTTAATGAGTACACATACCAGTAATGGAACTAGGATTTTGGAGCCCTGATAATAAAAAGAAATTTCTTGGACCCTAAAATGAATACCTAACCATTGTTATATTCAATTATGTATTTATAAAAAGTTACTAATTATTTTTTTATTAATTTAAATGGTATTTATTATAATATTCAAATATAAATAAAGAAATGAACAATAAAAAAAATTTTTTTAATAAATGCAATTTAACACAAAATAAAAAAAAAATAACAAATATACCCATCCACCACCGTTGGCTGTATGTTTATAAAATTTATATTTTAAGTTTTTGTATTTATTTATAAATATCTTTATTGCTAGAGAATATATATGCTATATACTCCCAATACACCTGGGACTTGCGTATTATCCTCATAAACATAATTCATGAGTTATTTTAGATTCTGAACGGAGTGATGAATGTATTGATTTTACAATGATGTGTGTTTTTTTTTTTTTTTTTTTTTTTTATTTTTTTTTTTTGTGTCTGACGACAACATTTGGAGCAGTAAAAATGCTTCGATTTTGGACTTCAGCCCCTCTTTGAAAAGGAAATCGAATCTAGTTGGTACTTTGGGGGGTCAAAAGTTAAAATTTTTCAATATTTTTTAAATGAGTCAGGAAAAACCCTAAAAAAATGACGGGGAAAACGGGATTTTTTACGCAAAACCAGTTTTCGACAAAATCGAATTTTATATTTTGCTATAACTCAAAAACTAATAGATGTAAATACTTGAAATTTTCACCAAATGTTTATATTAGCGTTCTTCATACACAGTTAAATTTTCAAAGAATTTAGACTTTTTTTGAGATATTTATAGACAATTGAAATTTTTAATTTTTTTTAGTATTTTTTTTTTAAATAACGATAAAAATTTTTTGGCCGGCCAGAAAATCTTGAAAATTTAATACAAGGTTTCTTATAAGTTGTTCTTAAAGTGATAAAAAAAAATCCGAAATTGTTAGTCACAATTTTTTTTTATAAATGCTTAAAGTTCGAATTTTTACGAAATATGTCAAAATTGCGAAAATTGGCAAGTAATTTTGTGGTTGAAAAATCGTAAAAATTTTTTCTTTTATAACTAAGTTTTGAAAATTTGATACAAGGTTCTCCATACATTTTTCTTCAATTATCTGTAAAAAAAACTCTACCAGACTAAGACAAAAAATTTTTATGAGTGTTTGAAATTTAAATTTTTACAAAACCGCGTTAAATAATGGTTTAGCCTCAAACGATTTTTTATATTTGTTGTTATTCAAACAGTATAAGTCGTAAATACTTGAAAATTTTACCAGTTATTTAGATTGCCATTTTCTTTACGTGATTTGATTTTCAAAACATTTTGACTTTTTTTGAGCTATTTATGGACAATTGAAATTTTCAAATTTTTTTTATTTTTTTTTTATAAATGTTGATAAAAAAAATTTAGGTGGGACAAATTACTTGAAAATTTAATTGAAGGGTCTCCATAACTTGTTCTAACTCTCATTCAAAAATTATAAAAATACATAGGCACAATTTTTTTTTATTAGCATTTGAAGTTCAAATATTGACAAAAATTCGTCAAAATCATGAATATTTTTCACTATTTGATAACGATTTTGCTATTTGTTTTTATCCAAAAAGTATAAGTTGTTGAAACTTGAAAATTTTATCAGTTGTTTATATTGGCATTTTCTTTGTATAATTTTTTTTTTAAAAGATTTCACTCATTTTTAATCAATTTATAGGCATCTGAAATATTCAATTTTAGATTCTGAACGGAGTGATGAATGTATTGATTTTACAATGATGTGTGTTTTTTTTTTTTTTTTGTTTTTTTTTGTGTCTGTGTACAGCATAACTAGTCGAAATAATGCTTCGATTTCAAACTTTGGGGGTGGTTTCCGATGGCAAAGTGAATATCCTTGGTGCATTATAGAGGTGAAAAGTAAACATTTTCCAACAGTTTTCAAAAAAATCGAGAAAAACAAAAAAAAAATGACAGAAAAACGGGAATTTTTACGCAAAACCAGTTTTCGACAAAATCGAATTATTTATTTTGCTATAACTCAAAAACTAATCGATGTAAACACTTGAAATTTTAACCAAATGTTTATATTAGCGTTCTCCATACACAGTTAAATTTTCAAAGAATTTTGACTTTTTTTAAGCTATTTATAGACAGTTTAAATTTTCAATTTTTTTAAGTATTTTTTTTTAAAATAACGATAAAAATTTTTTGGCCGGCCAGAAAATCTTGAAAATTTAATACAAGGTTTCTTATAAGTTGTTCTTAAAGTTATAAAAAAAAATCCGAAATCGTTAGTCACAATTTTTTTTTATAAGTGCTTAAAGTTCGAATTTATACGAAATATGTCAAAATTGCGAAAATTGGCAAGTAATTTTGTGGTTAAAAAATCGTAAAAATTTTTTCTTTTATAACTAAGATTTGAAAATTTGGTACAAGGTTCTCCATAAAATTTTCTTCAACTATCTGCAAAAAAAACTCTACCGGACTAAAACAAAAAATTTTTATGAGTGATTGAAATTTAAATTTTTACAAAACCGCGTTAAATAACGGTTTAGCCTCAAACGATTTTTGATATTTGTTGTTATTCAAACAGTATAAGTCGTAAACACTTGAAAATTTTACCAGTTATTTAGATTGCCATTTTCTTTACGTGATTAGATTTTCAAAACATTTTGACTTTTTTTGAGCTATTTATAGACAATTGAAATTTTCAATTTTTTTTTATTTTTTTTTTATAAATGTTGATAAAAAAAATTTAGCTGGGACAAATTACTTGAAAATTTAATTGAAGGGTCTACATAACTTGGTCTAACTCTCATTCAAAAATTATAAAAATACATAGGCACAATTTTTTTTTATTAGCATTTGAAGTTCAAATATTGACAAAAATTCGTCAAAATCATGAATATTTTTCACTATTTGGTAGTTAAAAATTTATAAATATTTTTCTATCAAAAGCTAAGAATTGAAAATTTAATACTATGCTGTCCATAAGTTAAGCTTAGAATAATTATAAAAAAGTTTGATGTTCATTAAATTTAAAAAATTTTACGAGTGTTTAAAGTTTTAATTTTAATTTGAAATCAAAAATACACGTGTAAAATAACGTTTTACTAATAAATAATTTTCGATTTTTGTTATTTTTAAAACATAATCAAACGTAAGATCTTAAAACTTTTACTTAAATGTTTGAATTTGTTTCAAAATAGAATATATGACAATATTTTTATATAATATATTAACATATCCTAGACTGACAAATCATCTCCGTTCAGAATCGTTTTTCGTATACAATGATACCTATCATTGCATTCAAACTTAACCTACCCTAGTCCGAGGTCCATCCCACCCCCTAATGTACAGCAGAGCGATACTCACTTACCCGCTTTTTTACCAATAAAGTTGGTTTAACTGTATTATTATCAATAAGAGTATAATTTAATTGAAGTTGCTTTTTCTTTCAAATAAGTAAGAAGTTTTAACTAAATTTTTTAAATGATTATCCGTATATCCAATACAATGATCATAGTGCATATAAATATATCATTACATGGGTAAAATTATAAAGTATAAATCGGACTTTATATTATTAAGTCTGATAGCATATAACCAAGGTCACTAACAAAATAAATAATATTGCCAATATTGGTACATTTGTATTTTAGTTTCTATAATAATTTATATTATTTTATTATTTTATATCTAAATATTTCATTATTCCCGCATTCTCATTACGCTATTATACAGAGTAGGAAGCATGAGACATCTGTCCTTTGGACCCGGCCCCCTTTGAAACTTGTAGTGACCTGGTGTTTGGCTGTGCCATCCACCCCGGTTAATGCACCACTGATGCAAACTCTACATTCTACAATTAATTTAATACATTTTACCGATAAATTATATATAAGTACCTATTTATTTCAGTAGTTTATTAGTGTCAACTATTTTAATTATTATTTATTAGAAACCTAAACTTTAATTAAATGCAATTATAAATTGATATAATTTATACAACTAGTTATGACGCTTTATAACAGTTTATTATACGTTAATATAATAATATATAATACGTGGAAACTAAAAGTAGGTGTCATTCAGCATCACCCACGTGTGCAATGGGTATTTAAAACTTTAAAATGCGTTTTTAATTTAAAAAATTAAAAAAAAAACCGTTTTATATTTCAAAAGTTTAAAACACCATCAATCAGTCACACAGGAATTAATGAAAAATTGAAATTGTGATAATATAATACATTATTATTATTATTATTAAATGTATACTGGATAGGATACAAGTTAATAAGTTCAAATCTTCACTGCCTAGGTACATAATACATATAATATGGTATTAAATTTACATACATGGAAAATTATACTAAATAAATTTATATCATCAGTTTTATAATACATAATATCTTAAGTAAGTAAATAATAAAAAGTATTTATTACAAATACATTTTAGAACGAGATTGTTATTAATAAGAATCATCAAAATAGTTCATGCAACTTTAGCATTCTCAACAGACATCACACATCATCATTAAAATTAATGTACCTTCATTATTTCAAAGATTTGCCCACGTTATTCTTTACAGCATTCGCCACAGTGGAAAATTTTATATTGTAGATACTATATGTGTACGGATCATTATAATCACTATAGGGTTTGTGATTTTAACTTGATGGCCTTGCATGTAAAATCTACTATGTATAAGATGTATATATTTGTGCCCTAGCTGTAATCTGTGATGGTCTCGCGTTTTTTTTTTGTTTAACAAAATTGGACTTTCGTCTCAGTTTGTTCAAGGTTCTTAAGTCAAAAGGTGCCACATGGTATTTTAACACCAATATACTACAGAAAATTTACTAGTGCGGAAACGCCGTAAGGTTGTAAAATGCCAAAAGACGACGCTCGTCGCTTCGTGCTTGGCCTTCTACGTTTGACCTCGTAAATGATTATTTTTGCATTGCTCTTATAATGCAGCTCAGAGCTCTATAATACTTGTATGATGCAGTTTCAATTATCGGGTTGCATGCATTTAATTTATTATTTATTGATCATTATTATTTTTATATTTAAATTATCTCTTATATCAACTATTAGGTGAATATAGTAGTCATAAAGTAATATTTCACAGATTGCTAAATAAGATTTGTAAAATTTTAAAATAGAATTTTGAGAAAAATAAAATTATATTTTACATCGAGAATATGTCTAAACAAAAATTATATAATTATTGTGCTACGAATTCATAATGAAAACATTGTACAATGAAGACTTTATTAGTAAAAATAGGTATACCATTTATTTCATTTTTAAAAAACACACTATTATAAAAAAATAAAATTTCGTGAATAATAAATGTAATAAAGAATAAATAATTGTACATTGATTAACAGTATACCTATAGTGATTGCCCACGTATTAACAAAAAATATATATATTAGTTATTGTATATTGTTTTAGATACAGAGTGTTCCATATTATTTAATATTTTGAAGTAGAGAATATATTAGCAATGTAAAATAACTTCCATACTAAAATAGTTACCTAATCCTTAAGTGTATAGAGTATTTAAATATGTAAATAATAAAGAAACACAATAAACCATATTATATACCTAAATAATATTATCAAAACATTCAAAATTAATTTATTTTAAATATCATACATACAGGCTTGCACCGTAAGGTAACCTGCAGTACAATAAACATTAAAGATATACCTAGCTTGGATAGAAACACGAAAAATAAATATAATAGCAAATAGGTATCTATACTTATAGTATTATGTACAGTAAAATATGAATTTAAAATTACATTTTTAAATATAATTAAATTAATAGAAATCAAAAATTAAGTATATAGGTACTTATAAGTAGATACTGAAATTTCATTTAACATAACTTATTAATTTTAGATTATATATAAGATTAGCATAATAATATGATATAGATATCATACTTATATAGGTATACTATATAAAAATAAAATTGAGAATATATATTATATAACCATATAACGTCCATAACGTTTTGCAATAAAATTAATAAATATTAAATATACAATATGTCACTGCTAACTGAAGACTGGAGAGTAAGACAGGCCATAACTAACTTACTTATCTGCCTTCAACATATAATTTATTAATGAATAATTTTATTGGTAAAATATTGAATGATGAACTATTTCAATGCAGTCGATTAAAATATAAACCAAATAAGCATTAATAGGTACATATAACTCGCTGAGTTACATAAATGTGAATAGTATTCTTAAAATTGATTATTTAAATAAGTTGGTCAAAATTTGACATCATTGTATATTTTTTATAGAAAAAATATTGTATAAGACTGTTATTTTCAAGGAAAAAATCATTTCACAAGGTCCTTTATTCCCCCTTCTGTAAAGTTCTGTAAATCGTCATTTAATAAAAATTATACTTTATTATAAAACATTTTTTTATTGTTTGGATTGTTTGGATACAATTGTGTTATTAAATAACTATTAATATTAAACAATGATGAATAAAATAAATTATGTACCTATTACAATTAAATTATATAGGTATTAGTTATAAATTATAATACATTATATTAAAATTAACTTCTTGCAGGCAATACTGAATTGATAATTTAGTTTTCCCTAGTAGCAATCCCTTTAATTATTTTTTGTCTCTCACTTCTAAATTGTCGTGTCCTTGCTCTAGTTACATAGAAAAGTCATATTATAAATACATATTTATCATAATAAATATGACGATTATGCATGCTTTAATAATCTTATGACAGTATATTGTAACATTGTCTGAAAAATTATCATTATATTATTAGTGAATTATTATGACGGTATATACCATTGTAAAGTAAATTATAAGTACCTACTTTAGATTATATTGGAACTGATTACAGGGCTTAAATGTTATTACATTAATTGTTTTTAACAATTTGAATATTACTGAAAATATTATTGAAAAAAAAGTAAATTACTGATACAATTTCAAGAAAAACTACAAATTAAAATAAAAGTTATTGACATATTACGTAATAAAGGCAATTAACCAATTGAAACTTATGCTTATTATGGATACCTGAAATTAAAATTATAAAAATCTTATTGATCTGAAAAGGAATTTTTTGGTTTTCATGTTTCCTTACATATAAGTTCATGTCGTTTAGTATTTTTTTTCATATGTATTATTATTTATTAATGTGTTCAATTTGTTCTAATATTGTTATTCATTTTCAGTATAATTATTACACAGCTATAATTAAACTTGGATGAATTTATTGGATATTAATATATTATGTATAGGTAGCTCTTAGCTATAAAATAATCTTTGATTCGTATTTCGTTAAGTTTGAGACTTCAAACTAACAGTTAATATATATAACTTAATAATCACTAAATCAGTATTATAATAGTTTAATTGCAATTATTAATGTATTTATTGATTTTTAAGATTGAAATTAACACGCAATCGTGTTTTATCGAAAAAACATAGATTTTAATATTCTTATACTTCTTGTAATTTTTTATCTTCTAACACTTGAAACACAATTAAACAAAAAACGTATTACAATATTGCTCAGTATAACATACATCTGTAATTTAATAACTTATAATCTGTTAATTTTAAATTTTACCTATATATATAAAAGGTTTCTTTCATTACAAATGTTACTATATTTGTTAAATAGTCCTGGTACATTCTGTATATATATATATAAGTATAAACTAGGTACGTATACTTTATATTATAACTTATACGCAAATTACAAATGGAAATCAAATCGAACAGGTTTATCTAAAATAATTTATCAATGTCAGTTTAATATATTAAAATACTGTAATTAATAATAGTTCAGTCATACTAAGTATACGCATTTTGTCAAAATTTAGCTTAACATGGGAGATCTACTGAATAGGAACGATGGTTTTAATTTTAATAATTATTTATATGATAGCCGTTTATACAAATATTTAAGTAAGCATTTTTATTTTTTTTAACGCAATAATAAATCATTAAATTCGAAATAGGATTCTGAAAGGAACCACGTTTGTAGCTGACAGCCGACAGGCGTGTCTCTATTCAAATTTTTTCTAAATAATAGATAATATTGAAAGGTTTTTTTTTGTGGTTTTGGAAAATATTAAAAAATCAGAAAAATGTCATTTTTTCAGCTAATATTTTGTCTAGGATTTTGATCTTTATGGTTTGATTTCTTTTTGTCTAAGAATTCATTTTACCTGTAAAACTATTATTAGAAAAATATATAAGGTACAAATTAACTGTAAAACTAATTCACATGTTAGTATGTTACATTCCTAACGTCAAAATTTAATTTTATCTAGTCATCTATTATCCACAGATGACTATAGAGCAGTTTACCGTATTAGAACTTTTTATGAATTTCCCTATGCAGCAATATGCTAGTATGCGTATATGAGTAAGTTAAATAACTTTTAAAATATGTGCATCAAACCGCGCGTTAAAAAATAATATACTCGTTTAAAATTGTTATTAAAAAAACTAATTTCATTTTTATTCTACCCATAGTCATAACTAAATGTTAATAGGTAGTAATAACTTATAATATATTGTTAGTATCTACGTCAATACATGTTTAGATATTTGTGGTATTACTGGTATTAAAATTAATTTAATAATTAAAATATTTTTGTTTCACAAATCACTTTTAGTTTTAAGTTAAATTATTACTTATTAATCAATATAAAAAGATAACAAAAAACCCAAGCCATTTAAACTATTATTGTAATTTGTAATAATAAATGTTTGTTGTATTATTAAGATCGGGGAATAGAATATACATTTTTTAATTTTTAACATTTATTATTATAATTAATTTTCAGTTGACGGATTATGTAGATATCATATTGTAGATAATTAATGTACACCATTAAAATAATTGATTGTTGTATCAGGAATGATTATAATATATAATAACCTATTAACATCATAGCATTCTTCAAAAGCACTGAAATAGAAAAATACATTTTACAAGAGTTTAATACCTATTGTCATAAGTATACATTTTATATAGGTACACCAAATTGTTATTTTAATCGTGTAACCTAAAATAAATAGGTTAAACTAAAATTATTTCGATATTAGTAAATTATTTTTGAGAAAATGTATTATTTAACAATATAAAATATTATTTTTTTTTTTTTTTTTTGATCCTTCTACTTAATTATTTTGATTGGACATTTTATTTCACGATATATTTTTTGTTATTTGATAACTTTAATTTGAATTACGTTAAATCTCAATGTGTAAATATAAAAACGTATTCTATATTCTCACATAGGTAAGCAATGAGTTGTAATTATGATACTAAGAGTCTAAATAATTGAATCATAGCCAATGAATTAGTCATAAAATTTAATTTACCCTTGAGTGTATATACAAATTAAGAACATACTGTATAATCTGTATAGAGTACAATATTCGAAAACATAACTCATAAGTCTATAATATATAGTTACAAATCTCAAAACAAACCTTTATATAGATTTCGGTCTGAAGGACACGAAATACTGTGTTTACATTTTATTGTTATCGTTGTATTTCCTATTCTATGAATGTATTACAATTTACAAGTGTATAAAACACACTAGTAAAAAGGCTAATAATTCAACTAATATTATGTAAAAAACGGCAGTAATAACACGCAAGTTAAAAATAATATAACTTATGTTTAATTACCACTTTTCAAATAATACTTTGTATATTTATTATTTTTTATAAACATAAATATGTTTATGTTTATGTTTATGTATAGTTTTAAATACTAGATTACTAGAATATTGTTACTTATTAAATAAAAATAATAAATTTTTAAGAAAATAACACTTAAGAACAAAAAAATGTTAACTAATGTTTTGCTCAAACCTATAAGTTGAATTACATAACAGGACACAACTAATATTTAACAAGTAACGCATTTATAGGGTATTATAACTAAAATAATGTATATTATCATATTCTAAATGTAAAATGCGTTGTATCAGTATTGTGCCACTGAAAATAATATTGATAATCATCATATGATATTTTAATAAGTATAGGCGTAAGAACTAAAAATTCAATGTTCTCTCGGGAAATGTCATTGACATCAATGAAGTATGCACCTAACCTAACGTACCCACCCACATACATGGGATTTGGTAATTTTGTTTTTGGTAATCATATTCATAAGATCGCTAAACATCTTCAATATTGTTGAAACACACAGTCTATTATTTAATTATTCTATACTTTAGAGATTTGTCATAAGCCTTTCTAAATCAAAAGAGAACGTATATATAAGATCTAATATTCTAATCTAACTAAATTATGATACTTAATGACCGATGAATGATAACTATAATAAATGATAATCTACAATAATTATACTCCTACCTATATTATGTTCGTAATGACTAAACATTTTTACGCGTTGTCTTATATTTTAAATAGATTCCCATTTTATTAGCTAGATAGCTAGAACAGCTTCTCGACCCGTGTGAAACACTCGCGCAACTCGTAATTAATATTATGACACGATAATAATATAAATACGAATGAAATAGCATTCACCTGTATTATTGTAAATCCGAGTTTACGATATTAAAAATGGTAGGTAGTAATATTATAGTCTTATTAAGTATCTACAAACGTATCAAAAGTCAATTGGCTTACCGTTTGGTGAACAGTGGTGGCAGTGGTGGTAGCGGTCGGTCGATGGTCGGACGCGAGCTGTCGGCAGGTGCGGTGATGACCGCGGTGGTCGCGATATGGTCAACCGGCCCGGTGATGACCGCGCAGGCGGCAGAAGCCATGTCTATGGCCGCGGCCGCGGTGGCGATGGAGGTTGGCGAAGACGACTTATTCTTGGTGGTGGCCGCGGCCACGGCGTGGCCGGCATTTCGGCTCTCGCGTAACAACAGGTCCAACGAGTTGCCGATCCGTCGGACGCATGTAACGTCATTGCTCTTGGACGCCTGCGCCGTATTGGCCACCGAGGGCACAGCCGCTGTGGTGGACGTCGCGGTCGTCTGTTGCTGTTCTTCGTTTAGCATGTACTCGCGTATCTTGTCCTTGATCAGCGACGTGACGCACACGCCTCCGTCGCCGATCGCCAAGTCACCAAGTCTCAGCCAACCGGCTGGTTCTGCTGATTCGGAAGAGGACATTGTCTGCGAAAACGAAACGAAAACATCGACCCACCCCCATCGACGTAAGTTAATAATTATTATTTATGTTACGTATTCACGTATACTATGAGTTATGATGGGTTGTACTAGAAGATGGTTTTTTTATGTGCATTCATATATTATATTTATATAGTATTTCCGGTTTACTGACAAACGCGTATTATTGAAATAGTCCCAAAAACCGAAGCTATCCGGGAACATTAAAATAAAACAAATTTCATTCAACGAAGTTGAAAAGTATGTTTTAGAAAAAAGTGTTATGATAATAATATGTGTGAGTGCTATTATAATATAGGCCGACGAAATGCGTTGCTTTGGAATTCGTTAGTCATCATATCCACGCAACGAACTAATTTCATATTATTTTGTTGTACCTGATTTGTATCCATTTATATACTAGATACACACCCTCCTTAAAAAATGCATAACCTTTTAGAGAAAAAAATGAGTTTTAAATTTGGGTATTGTAATGATGTCGTCGTGGCATCTACAACGTTAAAAAGTCGTGTCTCCAATATTTTTTATTAATGATTTTCATTCTCGTGTATTCTTAAAAAACAAATAATAATAACAAATAAATATAAATCGGGTGCATAAATATTTATTTAATTCTATGTGGGGAAATGAGGATCTTATGGGTATGGGCACCAAAAAGAATCACCTGATGTATTGCGGTATTCTTTCAAATTTCCCCTCTCACCAAACTTTTTTGTCTATTCAACTCGTAGGTTATAATATAATTAATATGTCACAATCAGCAATGACGCAAATAAAAAATATTTTCTAAGTTAAAAATAATAAATCACTGAAGGGTGTTTAATCTAATGTGAATTTTTTAAATTATCATAAAAATAATATTATAATAAATTATTACTGTATTATAAAAATATAAATTTATAATTCTTACAATTACAAAAATATTAGTTATTTAATCGATTTTATATGAACCCAGAGAATAAAATATTTACACGCTCTATATTATAATTTATAATATAATTTGAAGATACCAATAATATTAATTTTTTTTTAAATAATAAAATATTTACAAAATATATCATAATAAATATTAAATTTTAATAAAACCATTTACTATAACATATAAATAATAAATATAGGTAACAAAAACATTTGCCTATATAATAATACGTATTCATTAATTAGGTAAGCTACTTTTGACAACTATTACTCGTGAAAAATAAATTTTAAATCCTAAATATTAAATCCAGTTATTATAAATTTCAAAATACTACATTTCATACAGTTAAAATCTATTATTATTTTTGACTATACATAAATTATTGACGTGGTATCAGTTTATTAATAATGATTTTGTGTTATTAAATTTTTAAATTAGTTAAGGTTTAAAATGTATATTATAAATTATAAGATAGAATTGCAATTCAAAGTTGACAATTTCACGCCCCCTTGATAAAATTGAATAAGGTTTGGTTAAATAATGGATACAGCAGATATTATATATTGTTATAATATTATAAATGGTTATATTATAAATGGTTATATTATCTATATGTTTTATAAATTATAATATCGAGTTTCGTAATAGGTTATTTGTGTTCATGACATGTTCATTTATAAGTTGATTTAAGTTATACATCGAATGTCTAAATACTCTAAATCAAATACAGACATTCATTATTTTTTCAATAGAATAGTGTTTTGTAAAAAATTAAATTATGACATAAGTGGTTTAATGAAATTTATTTTGATCTGAAACAAAGTTTTGTACCTACCTATTTAAAATCTGTATTATACGTTATACAATAAGTGAATTAGAAATTAACTTAATACGAAAAATGTAATTTTTTCAAAATAATAATTTATTTATAGATATTTTAGCCATATTATTACGATTTATAAAACATAACTTGATATACCTAAAATTATTGTATACCTAATAATTTCAGATTACTCAACTTTTTTTCTTAGTGTTATATTTATTAAATTTATATTCAAAACAAAAAAATTTAAATTATACAAAATATTTTAAGATTACAGCAAACCATTTCTCCTCATTTATAAAATAAATAATTACCATGTTATTATTGTGAAATGATACCGAAAAAAGGCATATAAATTTAAATATATCATAGATATACAATAAATACTAAATATTATAAAAGTGTACAGAAATTTATACTCTAAAATGTTATGAATTTAATTATTTATATCTCAATAAATTTTATTTGATATAATAAATAATAAATGCATTTGTTTACTGTATATGTAATAAAAAAAAAAATAAAAAAAAATAAACATTAAATAATCTATGTATACCTACTTATTATAGAAGTACAGACTAAAACAATTATATGCTGCAGAATTCATAAAATAATAAAGGTCAAGTGCTAAACTAGCTTTACATTGTAATCATTACTACAAAGTCGCTTTTTATTGTTTATTTTATTTTGTTATCAAACAAAAAGTATTTAGCATAAGTGATTTGAAAAAATTGATTATAATTTAGGCAAATACCTAATACAAGAAAACTAAAATATTGACTATATATTAAATAATAGAATTTTCAATTTTTAGATTAATCAAAATTGAGTTGTCTAACTGTTAGGTTATTTTTCTAAAATGTAACACATAAATTACATAATACTTATAAATACATCAGTATCTAATCAACTGAAAATTGTTTGAATGATCTTAATACTCTTGGCTATTATGAACTCTTTTAGTTTTGGATATGGAAGCACTTACTAGTATTTACGGTGTAAATAAGTGTATATATCATAGTTATAAGATTGATAAAACAATTAAGTCCTAGTAAGAAATTAATTTTAAAGGCTCAATTATATTTTTGAGTTTCATGTGCCACATATCTTTTAAATGGGTTTAATATCTAAAATATAAACTGATTTGAATATTAAATAACGAGCAAAAAATAAAATATATAAATATATAGTGGGAGTAAAAATATAATATGTTTGACACTTTGAGAGACGAAAACTGATTTCAACGTTGAACTACGTCTTATCGTTTGTATCTTTCGAAAGATAATAGAAACTTCATGAATGAAAAAGTTTATACAATATTACCTCCACATTGCAGTTGATTTCCAACGATACGGGCGCTCTCTGAGGTTTCATCTTCGAAATTTTATTAGGTTGTTTCTCCTTCCCTCGGGCCCTGTGTTCCCGAGCTCGTTCTGTACTGGTACGAGCTGTGGTTTTCTGTTGTCCAGCTGCCTTAGATTTTTCCTTTTGCTGTTTTCGAAAGTTTTTTGCCCGTTCCGTGTTGGTCAGCTTCGGCATATTTTTCAATATTTTTATGGACAATATTGTTTGAAAATTAAACTTTTTCTTCTATATTTTATTCAACTTTTGTCGAATTAACACTGCAACTGCTCCCATAAGATCAATGGTGATGCAATGGATTTCCCTGACAATTGAAGCCGGTCATTTTTGCAATTTTACCTAACAACCAACGTCACAGAAATTCGTTGCAATTTTTTAAATATATATCTATAACTATAAGACATCAAAATAAGACGAAGTTCTACGTCAAAATCTTATTATTGATCATCAAATAAATTTAATTTTTTACTCAAATTTTGAATTTTTATTCCTTTGTGTTATTAAAAATTCTCGATCATTTTTTTTGTAATCTAATTTTATTAAAATAGATAATAGATTACGAACACAAATGGTATTATAAAGATGGTATTTGTTTAATAAAAAAACGCTTACAATCTTTTCTTAGATTAATGATTTCCAATTCAAGAATATTTAAATACATTGGAATTTAAAGTTTAAACAGTTTAACTTTAAGAAACAGCATGGAAAGAAAAATATTTTTGTTAATTCAATCTCTCAAGTGTTCAGCATTGTTGTACTCAAATATAAGGAGACCAATTCCCATGTAATATTTTTCAATGGAAAACTAAAATTAATATTTTCCATGGGGCTTGAATATTTTAAATACACTCAACTTAATAAAGTTAAGTGCAGATAAATAATCTATTTAAAATCTATAGTATATAAAGACATTTTATTACTTTTAAAGTATAAAAAATATTATTATATTAATATACTGTGTTGAAACGTACATAGTTCCTCTTCATAGTTTGATGATAAAAGCTCGTATAAAACGTCAATATTTAAATAATCATTTTAACCGTTGAACCGTTGAACCATTGTTTAACCAAAAATAATGATTGATGTCTAAAAGACTAAATTTGCGCATTTGATACTATTTTAAACGAATAATTGGTATATAATCATCATTGGCCGGTGCAATTTCCGATTAATAATAACTGTTTATACTATATAGATATTACAATGTATATTTATTTGAATATACACGCTATTGTTCTATATCCGAGAGATCCATAGGCGTAAATTTGGCTTGCTAAAAGAGGGGGCTAACGCTAAGTTTATAATTAATAATTTATAACATTAGAACTTTATAACAACCCTACTATGCGAGCTTTGTCCTCCTTCTCACCATCTACATCTAAATTTTACAATTTAAAAACTTGTATATAAATACTTCAAAATTATTTATTAAATAAAACCAATACATAATTTAATTCAAATATTACTTTACTATAATTACAATACAAAATCTATTACTTAAACGTTCATAATAATATAATCTTATACCTATCGGTGCTTTACTGCTTTCCTGCTTAGGAATTACGTAATAAATTGAATTATTTTTTCTAACAAAAAACTGAAATTTGAAGATTTAAAATGAGGGGGATATACTATTTTTTAGGGGGGCCAAGCCCCTCTAAGCCCTCCAATTTACGCCTATGGAGAGATCTTAAACAAAATATAAACGTATTTTTATTTTTAAATCTGAATTTTTTGTGTAATAATACAGGATAATCGGTATTAGAATAGCCTGATAGTTTGACGAGCCAAAAAATATAGACAACGGTAGCTTATAATTTATAAATTATTATGTAATCATGCAGTTTGCCGTTAATCGTGCATTATCAACTTCCACTTAGTTCATACATACTATTTGAGGGCCGATATCAATAGTTTTCTTTGTCTAAACCGTTTCTGTCCTTGAAATTTTATGGCGATTAGATGGTCCATATCGCCATATGGAAACTGCCAACTGGGTATAAGCGTATTTATTTTTTATAAACAAACTACTGAAACGATAACAACTAACGTTGGCCGTCACCCATTTATTTTTATCTAAACATAATATATAATGTAGGTACCTACTATAATAGTTATAGGTAGTATACTTATAATAAAATTACAAATACACCATAAAAGTTGTTCACAAATGTTTTTACAAGTTTACCAAATTAGTTATCTATACATAGTTATCTGTGTATATTTTATACACCCACTTGTAGGTGTATATCCAAACTAAATTATTTTATTCTCTTTGTACAGTTAACCAATCTTATTTAATAATACAATTTATTATTTATTACATATATATAAATACGGTCGTATTTATGTTAAACTTGATGAAATGTTTTCATAGAGGCCTAAAGGTTAGGTGTAGGTATATACTATATAATATACTTTTAAAGGACATTTACATCTTTGAACTGTGGAATTCATCATCAAAATATTTTGTCGACTTATCGCTGTTCAAAGGTCATAAACCTACATTCATGTATAGTGTATACATTAATATTGTTACAATTTATTTGTAATATAATCATAAATATATATTACATAAGTATGTATTTAAAATTTATAATTTTAGATATTTAAAAACATTTAAGTACTAATTATCTGTATTTAATAGAAATGAGAAAATAATTAAATTTCTCCATACTTAAAACAGTATATAGTAAATACTTCACAAAATATAACCAATATTTTTGTTCAGCAGCTTACATTTACAAGATCATTTTTAGTATAAATAAACATATCGTGTCTACTGGATAAAATATATACACATAATTAGTAATCACTTAGTGCAAGTTATTGTGTTGTTAAAAATATGATGAATTGTAAGTATACAACATATTATTATTAACGAGATAATGAAATGATTAATAAATATCTAATGAAAAATTCTTTTCCTCTGTATTTTTTTTAAAAAATATTGAGGGGAGGGTAGTCACTCTATAGTAGTATAGTTAGTAGGTGTCGAGTGTATCTCGTTATTAAGTAGTCGACAGAACGATAGTTAGCACATATTGTATACGAAAATCAATTTTAATCGTAGACAATCTGTCAGCTTATATTTTTAAGTAATTATAAACGATATTTTATTACATAATTTTATGTTACTATTAGTAATACGGTAAGTTGAACAATTGTTGTCAAAAACAAATCGCATTGGTATATTATATTTTATAATAATAATTACTTATGGTACTATTGTATAATATAATACGATAAGCTGTTTGCTATTGTTAACTCTTAAGTCAATACTAACAAGCCGTAGCGTGACTAGGTTTATGATATAAATAACTTAAAATTGTAATCTAAATACTTGTACAGAGTAAATTAGTAAATAACTACACATTAAGAGGACGCCATACCCGCATGTGTTGTCTCTGTCTTACTAACGTACATCATAACAAATTTTCGTTCAGTAGAATTCATTTTGTGACGTTAGCTTTAATATTAGAGTAAATTTACCTATTATCAAATTTAAAGGTAAGAATATTATCTAGACAATGACATATGCTTTTATTGATATTATCATTTTTAAGTGAGTTATGAACATTTTAAAGTTGTTATATTTTACATAGCTGTAAATCACTTTAAAATAATAATATCATTAAAAGCATATGTCATTGTCTAGATAATATTCTTACCTTTAAATTTGATAATAGGTAAATTTACTCTAATATTAAAGCTAACGTCACAAAATTTATTCTACTAAACGAAAATTTGTTATGATGTACGTTAGTAAGACAGAGACAACACATGCGGGTATGGCGTCCTCTTAATGAAAAATTTCATACCTCAACGATTAGTATTTTTTTCTCATTACAACAAAGAAACTAAAACCGTTATTTTTGTTTAAAAATTAAAATGCTCTCAACATTTGAACTTCAATCACTCATTTAATATTTAGGTAGGTACATTAAGAGAATGTTATACCCGCATATGTTGTCTCTGTCTTACTAACGTAGATCATAGCAAATTTTCGTTTAGCAGAACAGATTTTGTGACGTTAGCTTTAATATTAGAATAAATTTACCTATTATCAAATTTAAAGGTAAGAATATTTTCTAGAAAATGTCATATGTTTTTATTGATATTATCATTTTAAAGTGAGTTATGAATATTTTAAAGTTGTAATATTTTACATAGCTATAACTTACTTTAAAATGATAATATCAATAAAAGCATATGACATTTTCTAGATAATATTCTTACCTTTAAATTTGATAATAGGTAAATTTACTCTAATATTAAAGCTAATGTCACAAAATCTGTTCTGCTGAAAGCAAATTTGCTATGATCTACATTAGTAAGACAGAGACAACACATGCGGGTATAACTTCCTCTTAATTATGTGGCTTTATACTTCACTTTTTGTTTTTAATTCCAGGAACAACATAAGAAACCTTGTAGTTACCTATTATATTTTTAATTCTAAGATATTATAATTAAAAATTTAATGAATTTTAAAGTATAAAATAGTTTATATATTTTCATGATTTTGTCGAGTTTTGTAAAAATTTAAACTTAAATTATTATAAAAAAAATGTTTTTATATACCTACCTATATTCGGTAGTTTTTTCATTTCGAAAATAAAATTTTATTTTAATATTTTATATAGATCTTGCTTTTCTACTCATAAACACAAATGTAATCAATTTATTATACACGAATCAAAAATAATAGGTTATTGTTTGTTTTTTTCGACAACTTTTAAAAGAACCGAGTTTTTCATTAAATATCATTAACATAAAATTTACTACCAGAAATCACTTTCAAAGTGGAAAATTAAAACATTCTTATTTCACTAAGATGACATCACTACATCAGACACAAAAAAACAATAACATAAGCACATCATCAATAGGTACATTAATTGCTTCCTTCTGAATTCAAAATAGTGAATGTGATTACCAAGTACTGTAACTTTAATTTCAATCTAAATTAAATTAAATAAATTTTAAAAAAATCATATAAAATCAATATAATTTATGTTAGTATCATATATTTATAGGGTATTAAGTTTTTTATATTTCTTTTTATGTGAGATAAAAATAATCAATTTGTTATTTTTTAATGTCAAAGGTACACATTGTGAAGGTCAATGTTTGACAAACATAATCATTACAACAAACCAATAAAAATATAATCATCTTCATTCATATAGATATCTATGTATACAATACATATTATGTAAGTTCAAAAAAATTGTCTAAATAAATATATTCTTATTTTTATTAAAATTTTTTATTTTGTTAATATTATATACAATTTATATTCATTAAATACTTAATCATATATATCATTATTTGGATATATTTACGAAATAATGAAATATTAAAACTGATTTTGTTTTTAATAAGTAGAATATATTTTATATATCTGTAATTAAAGTTAAAAAATAATGTATTGTAAGTTTTATACGACTTTCATTAATCCTAAAATTATATTTAAAATTCCATTTGTTCTCAAAATAATCTCGTTTTTTTCTGTACATTAGATAATTTTCCCAAAACATTATAAAGTAAATGATGCCAAGTTGTATTAATAAAATTTCAATGAGCTAAGAAAAAAAATTTACGTTAAAGTGTCATCTCTGTACCGTAACTTCTTTTTCAAGTCACCCATGTTATATTAACCTTTATTATAAGATAAATGTTTATTTTACTTACTTATTATTTTATAAACTATATTTTATGTATGTAAGATTAAAAAAATAAAAATATATTTATTTAAAATATATAGTGGCGGATTGTGCCACCGGGAGGCCGGGAAGTTTCCCGGTGGGCCGGAACCGATCATGACTAATCATCCTAAAACTGATTTTATAATTTATTTATACTTAAATTTGTTCTTTTTTATTTTTAAAAATATTCGTATTACCTATATAATGTTATGTGCATCATATGTTATATTATATTAATATTATGTGCATTATTATTTATTTATCTATGAATAAAAACAACTTTAGTCAATTTTATAGTAGGTAAACCCGATATTATCTCAGATGATATCAACCAAAATACAAACGGCCAATAAAATTTCCATTTATGCTTATGAATGTTGAAAAAAGTATAGTACAAAGTATATACTCAGAAGAAATTATTGAATTTATAACAAAATAGTAGTGATTTCATAAAAAACTGTCATAATTAGTTTTGACTTCCAAGCATGTTCTACCTTATTCAATTTTGTAATTTGTATGATATTCTGACACGATGCGACTTGATTCTTGAATATAATATAATTTATTGTCTTATTGATATATTAATTATATATATATATATATGGCGCAATTACCGGGAGTATTGGGTGTGCAATTCACAGAGGGCCCCGGTTTTGAGGGCCCCTAAATTAAAAAATGCATGTACGATATTCCTATACTTTAATCTATAATATATAAAAACATATTATAATATTTTTTTTATAATAAATAATTATGTCTTTACTCTTTTGAATTAGAGAATAATTCAAATTACGAATACCTATGTCCTATGTGAGAAAGCAATTAAGTGTATCGTAATACAGTATAGGTCCAAAATGCGGGTATAGAGTTAGAGTATACACTATAATTATTGAAAATTTCAACATTTGAAACTTCTTTAATTATTATACATAATAATTTATTATGTTAGCGTGTGTGTACCGTGTATAGTGTGTAAGTCATAACTCGTGACAATATTACCTATGTGTCTGACGATAATAAGACAAAAACTATCTATCTATAGAATTTTTGTATTACTATCTATTAATTATGAACTGGATACAATTGTTTTTACAATGTTTTGCTGCCGTAAAAACAAGAAGAGTTAATTTTTATGTTTGATTTTATAAAAAAAAAAAAATAACTAATTAAAAATAATTATATTAATTAGGTAATTAATACTATGACATGTGAGAAAACAATATTTTTTAAAGTTATAATAAGGTATGACTGTTTTTCATTTTTATTATTAAGTAAGGGCCCCGATCTGGAAATTTTCACATAGGCCCCTTATTATCAAATTGCGCCACTGATATATATAGATATTATAATAATATTTGTATAGTTTATGTAAGCAATACATTTATTTATTTAACTCATCTAAAATTATTGTTATTTTTTAATTTTACTACATTTCAACTAAAAGTTTTGTATTTAAGGGGGTTTGGGTCGGTGAAACAAAATTCTCCCGGGCCGGTTAAAATTAAGAATCCGCTACTGATTAAATATAATATTAGTTGCAAAAATAATGTCAAGTTAATAAATTAGTATTTACCTATACGTATTTAAAATTACTTTTTATCTAATATATTTTTAAAGTAAATTAAGGAGTTCAAATCTAAATAATAATAAAAAAATTTATTTTATTTATTACATTAATTGTTTATAGTTATAATTTTTTAAACACATCAAAAAACTTTAGAAATACAACAGACCACCAGGTACCTAGATATTTTTATTTATAACTACCAAATTTAAAATAATTTTTAATAATTGTTATTAATTTTATTTTAAAAAAACAGAAGTTTTTATAAAAATCTGTATAATTTACAATAAAATATGTACCGAAAATATTTTTAGTATAAAACAAATTACCTCATTAAAAGTAGGTGTACATTTAAAGATAGAATATAGAAGTACTGATTTTCTTATGTAATAAATACAAACAATAATGTATAATACGTGTACTACTTAATACTTATAATGATTATTGATTAATAAAAAGAATATTTGACTATTTAAGATACTATATAGCTCATTCATCAAACATGGTAAAATAATAATTAGGAAATTAAACAGCTTGGCTTAAACCAAGATAATATTTATTTAACTATTTTTTTTTAAAAAAAAAAACCTATTGACTGCAATTGACCTTCAACTTAAATGGATTTTAAAGCGTTTAATATAATTAATAAATTTGAAATTAATCTACAGCATGTTTAAAATGTTAGTAAGTTAACAAACTATACATAAAATATTTTAAAGTTATATGTGCATGTAGAAGAAAATCTGACATATTAGAAATAAATTAGAACCAAATACTTATTATTGTAGCAAAATTTAAAATTAAATATTCTTCATCAGATTTATTCATATAATACATAAGTTATATTTCTTTGATAATTTTTTAATACTTATAGATGTATAGAAAAACATAGACTAATTGTGCGGGGAAATGATTTTAAACGGTTAACATATTCTTAACTATAGAAATATAGTCCGACAATAATATTATTAGGTACACACTAATACAGTATCCTTTAAAATATAAATCTAGTTGGGTTTTATAATAAATGATAATATATTTTAATTAGTTTTTTTTTAATATCATATATAAATTTAAGAAATGTCATATTTTGAAATACACAACAAAATTTAAAAATAAGAGTAAATAATGATATAATATTTTTTAAATATTGCATAAAAACCTATTTTATACAGAATTTTACTAATCCGAAGACTTTAATTATAATTTATCACACGAAAATATTTATAAAATATACTAGTTCAAAGATTAATAATACAATATACATCATTAATACAAAATTGTATTAATATATTAAACTTATTTAATTAATTATTTACAAGTATTTTAATTC
The DNA here is from genome assembly GCA_020882235.1 of Schizaphis graminum. Classification (NCBI taxonomy): domain Eukaryota; kingdom Metazoa; phylum Arthropoda; class Insecta; order Hemiptera; family Aphididae; genus Schizaphis; species Schizaphis graminum. The sequence continues at coordinate 96,595,308 of CM037032.1, forward strand.
ATTGTTTAATTTACAATCAACCAAGAAAATATATTATTAGAAAAATCTCATTAATATATACCATTTTTATAATATTTTTAAAGTATAATTTATCTTTGGTTCTTGGTTAATTTTAAACCATTAGGTATGAATAGTTTGAGTTTATAAAAAATACGCGAATCTGTTATAAAACTATTCAATTACAGTTAGTTTAAATAAACCTATAATGTAATTTACGTATTTAAACTCCAAACTAATAGTAAGATGTGAAAAATATTATAACCTACGATATATCTATCTAAACCTAATTATTATTTTTTAATAATTTTTATTTAGTCTTCAAGAAGATAATTGGTGCCATTGAATAAGTTTGCAATAAATTTATTTTTACACAGTTTGTACGGAAGATTACTTTTTTATTCAGTCACCTAAATACATATTTCTAAACTAATCATTGATCTGGGATACTATTGAGATAAGATATTTCAACGAGTTAATTACTTGAGGTCAAAAACAATTTTTTTTTCGTGATACCGTAGCGATCATATACCTTACACATGACTTATTATATTAAAATCACTATTATTTTATAAAATAAGGTGCTATATATTATGGTATTAATACCATGTATATTTGAGATGTATTTTGGAAATAATTAGTTAAAAATTTAATATTTTTTAAAACTTTTAAACTTCATTTTTTCGTTAATTTCCCAATGCGATTAATAACTCAACTAATAAAATAATCCATTGTAACAGCTGAACGTTTTACAGTTTATTTAAAAAATAAAATACCAACTTAAAATCATGTTCAAATATATCCGTAATTAATGTAATTGATCAGTTTTCTTTTTTATTTAATCGCACTGTATATAATAAATTAAAATAAGTATTAATAACAAAATAAATATCCTTTGAAATTATTTCAGTTAATACGATATATTGTTATAATAAAGGATAGTATAGGATGTACATTTAATAAAATATTTAGTTGTATTAATTAAAATAAACTTAAAGTACCAGTACAATCACTATATACGTATACGTGTGACCCAACTACCCAAGTACAGTAAATAAAAATTAGAAGAAAATATAAAATAACTATGTTTAGTCAATATATTTCTCTATGCTATAACTTTAAATGTTTTGAGTTCAGTTTACAGTTTGTAAACTAATAATTGACAATTATAGCTTAACATTATTCAAATCGACTTAACTTTTTAATTAACTCGCACATCAACAGTTTTCAATATCCTGCGCTCGCCTTTGAATATATTATTTTGCTATGGCGGAAAACGATAAATCTATATTATTATATTGTATATAGGTAATATTGGTAATAACTAATAACACATTAATACTTTAATGAATAAGTCATATTAGTATATTACTCTAATACTCTATTATTCAATATTGTGTATTGCTTCAGAAAACGTTCGACGCTACTACGGCAGCCGATATACTTATAATATTATCATCTGCGACGATCAGTGCCGGTAATGATATGATAATATTATTATTATTATTGAAAACGATAGTTTAGTTGCGAGTACTAGTGTGTGGGCGCGCACTGTAGTCGTAGAGTAGGCGTCGGCGTTGGCGGATTAAGAATATCGCCGGAACTCGTGGCTCGTATGCAAACACTCGGCCGGCAAAGCGAGTGAAGAAGCCGTCGTCGGCGTGACGGCCGCCGCGACATCGATCGGAATGACAAAATATTATAATACCATAGTATTATATATGATTTAATTATTATCGGCTTTCGACGCAGTCAATAGCAACTACGACGACGACTATGCAACTCATCGCTAGACTGCCGGTGTAATGACGCACGAGCCAGTACGCGCGTACGATCACGCGGGGCCGTCATAGTGTAACGAATATTATCAATGCGGCTGAAAGCTTTGATACTCGAAGCCGGGCGGCCGCCCTTACGTGTTCGTGACGATAATGTCGGGCTTACTGTATACCGTTAACGCCGGCGACACTCGCCACCATCATAATAATATGACAATATCATTATTATAATATTATGATGATAACGCAATCGTCTTAAAATATAACTTGCGCAGGATAATATTATTATTATAGGTACTCACCCCGTGGGCCTCGAGATCGAGTCGCTCAGAGCTGCAGTGGCGGTAATAACGTCGCGGGTGATGCGACGTCCGTGAGCGACCGGTGATGATGGTAAAACTCGCGCGTCGACGGACCAGACGTCCCGGCAGGGTCACGGGGAATCAACGAACGGGCGCGTGCGGCTGCCGCGCGCCGGTGGCCGGGCGCGACCCTATAAATATATACGGGCGTACAACCACTGCTTCGGCGGCGGTGCACACTGTCAAGGACGGCCATCGGCCAATCGCAGCGCGTGCTTTGCTATACGCGCCCGCCACCCGCTTCGTCGCTTATAACCTTGCGCCGGCGATGGGTGGCGGCGGTGGGTGGCAGTGGCGGCAGTGGCGGTGATCGATCGATGCGAAGCGGACAGGCGCCGTACGGCTCCGAAGTCTTAGCGAGCGACGCGGAGGCCTCCGACCGCTTTGGTTGACCCACAGATGTCGCCGCGAGTTGGTTTTTCGGGTGAATACCCATCTGTTGTGCTTGCTAGGCCCTTCTGACTTCTATGCCGTAATATTCGCGCCACCTCGTTCCCGCCGTATCGGGGTTGGAGAAAGTGCCAATCCCTTTAAAATTAGAAAAAGCGAATTTTGTATTATTAGTGAAAAGCTTTTTGTTTTGTCTGAATTTTCTCCCTAAAATCTGATTACATTTAAACGGGCTGAACACATTCACGGCCTGCAATATAATATAATACGCCATTACGGTGTATGTGTAATATGTGTGTACAACGCGGTTTAAACTTATAAGAACATTTGAAATTATATTATATCATATATTCGTAAATCACTGAATCAAAATTAATAATCTGTATAGACGTAAAATAATATTTCAAAATAAATACAGATTACAATCATTATTTTTAACGTACAACTAATAATTCATTAACATTTAACACCCAATAAATAAAGTATTTGAATCACGATATTTTTTTTTTAATACTTTTGATATAATATGATATGAACGATATGATAACGCCTGACGCTTGACCTATAAATTGTTAACATTTATTTTTGTCAAAATAAATCTTAAGAATACCTTATGCAGGCAATGAAGCTCTTGTACTATAACAATCTGTATAGGAGTGATGCTATGTCTATGTCTATCACATTTTAAGTAGCTTGTTGCTTTTAATTTATGTATGTGTCTTATTAGTTAATACATATTTTATTAAAAAAAATTTTAAGTAAATAAATAAATATACATTTATTATTCGTCTATTATCAAAATTCGAGTAAAAAAATAGTATAAAATATTATCACATTATTTTAACTTTAATTACATGTTCAAGATCTGATAAAATCACTATTCTTTGTATTATAGGTTCATGAAACCTAGTATGTGTAATACCTACTATGTGTACAGTGTATTTACAGAAAGTATTACATACCTGCATTATTAAAAAAACATAGAAATTATATTTTTTAATTCATTTATCGAAGGTAGGTTTTATTTATTTTTTTAAATGTTTAGTTACTGTTTTTAAAAGGATATTGTTTGTATTTGTTTTTAAACAATTTTAGTAAGAAAAAAATGATAAAAAATAATTATATGTAATATATTATTTATTTATGTATATTGAGGTGGTACCTACCTACCAAACAGTGTAATTTATATTATGCGAAGGTTCAATGAGATCTCTACTATTGCACCATTTCTTGATTTCATGATTTTCTAATACAATAATTTATTAAATATAAGTAGACCTATAGTGCATACAACAAATATGTGGTTTTATTTGAGGTTCGGGAATTTATTATATACTGTGATTTAGTTTCTTCTAGTGATATAATATATCTAAATAGGTTGAAAAAAATTATTTATAGATTCATTAAGCCAGTTTAATGTATAGTAATACCTTGTTCTTATTTCTAATACAAAGAAAGGCTTTTTTGTATCTTAAACTCTTTTGAGATAGTTGTATAAATATTGTAGGTATTAGATGATTTAACCTCTATGTAGGTTTTAAGTATACTGCGTATGAACTAACTATATTATAGGTTTTTTAAATTTCAATTTAATGATAAATTATTGTAGACTCAAAAATAAACTTAAGTATAGGGAGCAGATGGATTGGCCTCTAATTTTTAAAGTAATTTACATAATATTATAAATAATTATTAATAATATTCTTGATTCGGTGGAATTATTGCACCCTGCAAAGTACCAAATAAATCAAATTTTAGGTACCCCGCCCTTAACGTCAACAATTGGAACATATTTTTCATCACTCCAAAAGAATGGTTAACGCTTAATAGTATTCACACATGTATCGGCGCTAACAAAAATTAAATATTTTTTATATTTATACAAAGAGTTGCCTTTGATTACAGGGGTGCTCACGAATTGCCTCCCATCTGACCCTCGAATTGCCTCCCGTGATTTTTTTTTAAAAAAAGGTGAGTGAATTGCCTCCCGAAAAAAAAAGTAGTCAAAAAAGTAGTAACCCTCTTGTACTAACTGGAATCGCCTACGATAGGTATAATTAATCGATTTAGGTATAACCTTACATATTAAATAAATTGAGAAAATAATACCTAAATCAAATATTTTAGTAAATAGACTTTCAGACTGTCAGATGTAATAATAATAAATATAGTCAATACATAAAATAATTTAGAAGATGTGAAAAATTGCAGACTGATAATCAGTGATCGACAATATTGTTGCATTTGACAAATTAATCTGACTGGGAAATACTGTATATCTTAAAATAATATTTTTGAACATTATAGAAATCGATATAATCAATATCATCGATAGTAAAAATTATCGATAATCTAAGTATACTATGGGAGGCAATTCGAGTGTCGCTGATTACAGAAATAAAATTTAAACAAAAATGCCAACATGCTATAGGACATAAGTGATAACATACATCAGAGGTCACCTGCAAATTGCGAACCACAGACAAAGAATAAATAATATATATACTACGACAAAATTATATGTGTTATTAAATGTACTTAGAATTTTGATGGCCCGTGAAAAATTTTCAGTTTCCTAACGTGGCCTTTTAAAAATATTAATTGGTGACCCCTGGCATACATCATACTATAAGTTTTTTTTATTTGATTTATTATTTGTTATTCAAATGTACAACAAAATACAATATTCTTTATTTTTGAGTTTATACTTATGGTCTCAAAAAATACTCGCCCAATGAAAAAGTAGTTTGAATTCCTTTTTAAATTATAACAAATAGAACAACATTAGTGTATGCTCATTTCAGTTGAAAAAAAATACTAAAACTGAGATACACTGATATAGCTCCGTAATTTATGTTTGTTAATTTTTTCTCAAAATAAGTCGGGATATATAGTTAATATAATATGTAATTCTATAATTCTTATGAAAAATAAAAATCATTTATTTTCTATAGTTTAAAACATGGTAAACAGGGGCGGACTGGGAAGCATTCAGCCCAGTATTCTACAACGATAAACCAAATAGTAAGCACATATTAATAAGTAATATTGTTCAATATTCAGCGGGCACCTAACCCAGGAATTGAATTTGCCCAATGCGCAACAGTATACTGACATACCCTTTCCAGTCTATTCCTAATTGTAAAATTTAGATTAAACCGTAATGTTAACAAATTTAATATTCATTGGATTTAAACATTCAGATATATATATCTTATAATAAAGAAAAGCATTTAAAATTAATTAGATTATAACGAGGTATTTTAGAGATATTATTAAAGATATATTATACGAATATTATAAGATGAATAATTTTTATACTAATACATGGTTAAAAATATTTAATTGCATTGATAATAACAAATAAATATTATATTACTGATAAATTATCAGTGATAATAAAATACACACATACATTGTATACGATAATGCAAATATTATTAACTATTATGTAATAATTATTCCTATTTTTTTATCGCTTACTTTTAATAATTTATAAAACGGTAGGAGTAAAGTATTTACTACACTACAGTCAAAATCAATTTTAGCAAAAACGTCTTTGTCAATAAATAATTAGAATATCTTAGCAGTTGATTTAGAACGTAGTTAAATTTAATTTTTTAATTTTTAATTTTTAAGGATTAACAAATTAAAACTTTAAAGTAATATGTTGTATACTTATACACAGGTATGAATTATATGGTTATTTACGGGAATAAAAAAATAATATAACATGTGGTAGTTAGACAAATCTATATAGAAACATCAAGCATGGAATAGCAGTTATCAATAAAATACCCAACTTTTTAATAGAAATATATTATAATAATATGTTGAAAGAGGAATATACATAATAATAACTAGTAAGTACTATGTAGGTAATGAAAATAATCAATATATTTATGACTTTATGAGATAAAAAGTAATAGCCCAGATAGTATAAAATATTAACTAATATACTATATTAATTTGATAGACAGATTACAATAGTTAACATGCAACCATGATGGTCACTACAGTAGTTTATAAGTTATATAATAGAAGACAAAAAAAGGTTATTTTCCAGAAAAAACATATCCGTTTATTAAAAAAAATTTAACGAAAAAAAAATCAGTATTAACACACAACTAATGGATTACATACAAAACCTATAAATCTATATAATTATTCTAAATTAGGAACTTACCACTATTTTATTTGACAGTTATAAATAATAACAATAGTGATTCTAAAACATAATGAAACAGTTGATCTTAATCAAAAATGTTGCACAACACATAATCAGAACATAAATTGGCCCATTATAATATTATTTCACAACTATCACACAATAATATGTATTAATTAATTGTATTTAGGTATATTACGTTGTACTGATATTTGATCAGGGACCGGGCTCAATAGACGTCATTTTCGTCCAATGCACATATTAAGTAGAATGCCTAACCAATATTATTTATACAATGCCTTTGTTGGTCTTTATTCCTTTCAATACGTCTCTCCTGTCTCCAAATGTAATCATCAATATATCGGCTCTTCTCAAATAAATATTGAACTATAATTTAATATAATATATAAGAGGAGTTTAGTCGATATGCGTTGTACCTATTATCGTAGAATTATTTATCATGTTTTATATCATGTAGCCATATAGGTATAAATTAATAAATTAAAAATGTATAAAATAATATAAGTAAGTAATTAACACTAACAGCTTAAGTTATAAATATAAAAAAAATCAATATAATATATTTATGTATAATTTATTATTTTATAACGAAGGAAATTACAACCGTTGCAGGGAACATGTCAAATTTTGTTTAGATGTACCTATTATTACCTACTTAAAACAATGCTTATCCAAACATTTTTTAGTATGGTGTAGAAATCCGTAACAGTATAAGCATCAAACAGTTATACGCTTTCGTATAAATAATAATATGTAATGTGAACGGAATCTTATAATCTTACATTGACAAAAACTGGGCCGGCCACACTACAGTCTAGGAAACGGGCTGCACGTTTCTGCAAACCGGAGGAGACATATACAAAGGATATACAGCATTAACAAACGCTAAAGAAAACAAAGTTATGGAAAAACGATTATGATGGGTAAAATTAAAATCGCGATGAACTACGTCACACGAAATGACGATGAAACACTTTACATTTCTGAACAGCTGTATTCATAAATTAAATACTATTTCATTTCAATTCTCAGCGCTATCAAGCATAATATTTACAAATCACTTTGTTGGGAATTACAATATTTATCATAGACACTCAAACGTCGCTAGCCCCGAATCCTGGTTAAGAAGATGCCACGTCCTCATATGATTTCTTCATCTTATAAACATACAACATGGCCAATTTTCATTCACTAGAACCAATTTTATGTGTTTAGCTTTATTATTATATTGAAATGACTTATTATTTAACTTAAAGTTTAGGACATTATCTATGTTCTTTCCTCAGATTTTACGATATTTTAATTTTTAAGCGAATTATGAGTATGTGCAATATTAATATTTAAAAATGCTCATAATAAATTCACTTAATAATTAATGTACCTAAACTATTATAAAAAACCGACAAGAGAACATAGATATTCTTACCTTTAAATGTTATAATATGTTATTATATTTTCATGTTGTACGTTTGTAAGACGGAGAAAACGCAGCGAGTGTGGTGTCTTTTTAATGGTTATTATATCACGTCACACCAGGGGCGTATACAAGGGAGGGGTTGTGGGGGGTCAGATCCCCCTCCATAGGCCTTTTTTTAAAATTTTATAAAATAGTGTTCTTAGTGTTAGCACATTATAAGGAAACATCGAGAAAAAAATAAATAAATTGTGTAAGCCTTCTATAATATTGTTTAATTCAGGGGCGTCATTTCAACTTTTTGAAATGCATGCTACCAACTAGTAGGTAGTTCAAAACCAAGTTCAGCAGACCAATATAATATATTATTATATAATAATTATTACCACAAAAAAAATGTTCTTGTTTCGCTCGACAATTTTCAACTTTATATTTCCCACGTATTTCATTTATTATGAATATAGTACAGTACCTATAATATATCTAATAATATTAAGTTTATACTTTATTATATTATTTAAACGCAAATTTAAATATTTATAGTTACGCTATGTCGCTATTACCTATATTTTGTTATTTATTATTTTAATGTGCAATGAAATTTTTTTTCTGATACCCCCCCGGCCCCCCACACAAAATGTATGTATACGCAACTGCGTCACACGTCCGCCAAAAGCACCAAAATAATAATATTATAAAGCGAAACGGAATAACTTCTGAACATAAAAAAGGGGTTGTATATAGGCAACCTATCGACAGAACTTCGTCTCGCACATTGCAATACTTGCAATTAATATTATATTATTATATACAAAATAAAACATAATAATAATTACAATGGTTATGATATAACAATAATTAAATTGGTACCGATTAGATGCGTAAGTACGATGTGTGGGGTGATCCCTTATAGAACATTTTTTTTACGTGTTAATTCTTTTTAGTTTTTAATATTTTCCATTTTTGGTATAAAAATTAATTAGGACACGTCCTGTAAACCAAGATCATGTGTATTTTATTATAGATAAACACATAATATCTTGTGATATTAGTATCTTGATTTTTCTGTTAGAAATAAGTGAACTCTGATTATTTATTATGATAAACATGTTGTTGTACAAATGAGTAAAAAAATAAATATAAATTTTTATGAATACTATGTGCTATAATTGTTTGTTTTTTACTCCTTGTGAGTTGTGAGTTTGTGACAAATATAAAATATATATCATTCCCCACTAAATGGTTATTTGAAATAAAAGGTTAGTGGCAGGAACTGGTTATGAATCTGTAATGCTGTACACCACCACCAGAATGCGTGACATGTATTGTTTATTATTGTTTAAAAAGAGACAAAACGCGGTTTTGATAATACATTTTACGTACATTTACTCTTATATTATGTTCAATTTCAAAACGACCAACAACAATAATAATAGTAAAAAAAAATATTTATTTAACTATAAAAAATGAACTTTAAACAATTTGTAATCCATAATTTAATATTACTAAATGAAAGGCACGTGTGTTTACTAGTAATAATTTGATCCATTATTACACTATAATCGTATATACGCAACATTCTAGGTAAGAGGCCTAACCAAAATGTATGTTTGGAATTTGTTTCATCCTTACTATTCAACAATATAAAATAAATACTCGCTGAAAATGTTATAAGCTCTAATCCTAAAGTATGTGTGTAATGTGTTTGAAAGCTATACCTTAAGTTTATGTGTCTTACTTATAAGATACCAGTATATGTGTCTTACTGCGGTATTTGTTCCCATATATTATACTCCCTCGCATTACTCATAAACGTTAAAACGTAGGTATATTTTACGATAATACTTAATATACATTAATAATAATTCAACTTGCAAGATATTTACGTAATGTACGCTATAAAACAATTTGTCATCTTCAAAAATCAGTAACATAAAACAAATTTTAATTTAAATAGGTAAATTAATGTTCTTTAGATAAATTTGTTTTTTAAACAGTAATAATTTTCAAAAAACTATAAAAAAAAGTTGCTGTCACGAACAAATTAGGGTGAGAAACGCTGCTATGGCCTATACATATATGTAAGTATAAGTGTTTTACTTTGGTTGGTCAAGAAAAGAGATGCATACGTATCTACCCACATTTGCTCAAACTAAATCTATTAAATTATTATTATTTATTAATATGAATAATATGTATAAAAAATAAAAAGGAACTATTTAATATTTAAATAGAGTCTGTATACATTGTAAGTTGCATTGTGGTTCCCTAGTATAGTGTAATGTATTCACATAAAATATGTAAAATAAGAACTAATGATGATGGTAGGATATTTTTGGTAAACTGAGAAGTAAAATTTTTATTTTTATTTTAATGCTACACTGCATACATTAGATTGTAGTTATAGTATTCTTTTATAAAAATGTATATGTATTGTATTATAGTTGTGTAGAGCACAATAAACATAACGTATATATTACGTGCAATTACACTTTATACATTATATTTCGTAGTCCGGGCGTGTAAAGAATGTTTAAAAACCTCTAAAATTTATTGTAATGATTGAAATGGATTTGTAATAACTAAAACTTATAATATACATGAACGAGCACATTGTTCATGTCTACTCGCCAGTACTCGGATAGACGTATCGTCTATCCGAGTAGAAGTCAATGTCACGTTCAAGGTTATATGCTCTATTTTTAGTATTTTGGACAAGCGTTGTTACATATGGTAGAATTGTTTACATAATATTAAGTTAAGGGTCAAAAAAATTTGACGATGTGCATTGTGTATTATTGTGAAATTTGATCAACACACAACTCTTTTCGACATATATTAAAACTTAAAATTGTGTTTCTTCCACAAAATTCTGGGCTATTATGATTTACGACGTTTAAAATTTAAATACCTATTTAAAACACTGCAGGTTCTAAAGTATAAGCAAAGTAAATATCAATGAATTTAATGAATTTAATGTATTTTAAAGTTAATAAAAAACAAAAATAATTAATCATCAATGATTGTTATATTATGTTTATCAGTTATCTCAAATCATAGAGTTATACCTTATTAATTAAATTAAAAATATATCTATGCTTAAAACATATAATATATTAATATTATGTACACTATTTTTGATTGATGCGCTGATGTGCCTTTATAAATTGCATTGACATTATCATTATACATTATTGTTTAATATTAAAATATTATAGGTATTTGTTAATATTATTATTAAACTATTTAGAAAATTATGTTTATAAACCATAAAATATAAATATGTTTAAACCCTAATTAAGTCTTAACACTCTTAGAAAATAGACATGTGTAATAAGTTACTATGATATATTTTTATTTAATGTGGTTAAAATAAAAATAATCTTTAGTGACATGACTTTTTTTCCTGGAAATTTAAATGTAATTATTTTTATCTATGTTTTACAGTTTTACACTAACATCTGCTTAAAGTTATAAAAAAAATTGTATTTCCTTAGACACAAATACACAAATTAAGATTAAAATATACCTGTTCATATAACTTCTGAAATTGGTAGAAAAAATTACTCACGTAGACATTTGAAATTCGACTACCTCTAGTCTATATTCATAACAAATTTGTGAATAAGGCTAGTGAACTGAGTAGCTTATCAGCAGCAACCATAAATATATTCCTGGTTTGAGAACTCAAAATAATTTTCATTAAAAATATTTTGATATTATTATAGGTACACATTTATACGTCATAATAATATAATATTATATAGTACATAACGCTACACAACGAAATTCAAAATTGAATTTTATCCAACTAAAATTGGATTTCAGTATACTGTGTCGGGTGTTGGTGAAATGTATATCATTCATGTATCTGCAAAGTTGGTCAAATATGAAAATTTGAATTCTGGTCTTGCGAAACCAGCCACCCATTTTCTAAAAAATTATGAATTGAGAGCGACATGTAAAAGTAAGATGCATGATATTGCACATCAGTTATTTATAATATTAAAATAAATTGGAAGCAGCGTATTTATTTCACGTTTTAGACCTAAAAGCCTAACAAGATTACGCATACTTAAAATGATCATATTTCAATTCTGTAAAAAGATTTGAGTTGATCGACCTTTTTTCTAGGTTATTGTAGAAACCGATTTTTGATATTTTTTTTAAAAAATTGTTTTTAAATCTTATTTGAGTTTTTAAATTTTTTTTAAATTTTTAGGTTTACTTAAGTGTCTTTTTAAGAATGTTAAACAGTTATTCTAAAATTGACTTCCACAATAACCTAAAAAACACAACAAGTACAAATATTTTTACAGAATTAAAATACGATCATTTTGAGTCGACGTATTTTTGTCAGGCTTTTAGGTCTACATTGATTGAAATTAGTTTCCTCGTCGGAATAAAATATTTTATTTCATCAAATATAAAGACTTGTGCATGCGCGTGCGGGCCATAAATTGTTTCCCGGAAACGTTTGATACCGGCGCGCAACGCGAGCCGCCAGCGTACCTATATGGCTATATATAATTCCTAAATTCCTAAATAGACTTATAATGAATTCAAATGAATTGCAATATATTTATAATTTGGTATGTTTACTGTAATGAATTTACACAATATACCTACTGTACAATTATGCCCGAAGTTATCTATGGATTTAGTCGACACTTAGTAGTTAGTACTTAACGGCACTACATCTAAAGTTTAGTTTCAGTGCAGTATTAGTGTATTAGTATCAGTGCTTTAGATATTGGTGTTATATTTTCATTATTCCAAGTTCTCATAAAAAAAATGAATAACAAAGATTATAGATACGGGACGAAAAAACGTCGGTATTTAAGTAAAACAATTAAATCTAAAAAGCAAAAATTAAAAAATTTTATTAAAACAAAAGAAAACCCAATAATTGATCTCCAGGTAAGTCCTAAAGTACCTTAATAATTTGGTATATTTTAATTCGATTAACTTTCATGAACAAATCATTATAAGCTATTTTATCAGGTTTCAGATTTAGGTGCACCGGTTGCTGTTGGTGATGAAATTATTTGTAGCAATTACTTACAAAAGTATGTATTATAAACTACAATAAGTTGTAAAAAATGACGAATAATTTACATTATATTTGTATAACAGACATGATAATCGAACGCAGATTGAGGCTGAAAGAGAAAATATATAAATTCTAATACCGGCGAAAAATTATTAAATAATATAATACCTGTCGAGTAAGTGTTGGCGTAACTTTATAAAATTGAAAATTAAAATTAAAAAATAATTTACAATTTTTAAAGGGTGAAATGTAGTGGTCGACGTTTAGTTGATATAATGTTTTTATTTGATGCCATTAAAAATATTGACCACCACCCATTCGATTGTACTTTCAAAAACTTAATTTTAGTAAAAGAAATCAGAAATGGATTTTTTTCTGAATTCGTTTTTATGTGTAATTTTTGTAACAAACAAGAAATAATTACAAATGAAAATCGCGCAAGTATGCCTGTAAATTCAGCAATGGTGGCTGCAATCGTAAATATCCCCTTAACGGGATTCTCGTTGATTTCAACAATTTTATTTTTTTTATATTTATATAAACTCTAGTATCATACTCATACGTTGTTGCCTCTTTATGACAGATTTTTAGAATATATTTTATTTTTATAAAATCATAATAATATGTTTATACATTGTGTTTAGTATAATATATAATAATATGCAGGTTTGTAAAATCTAAATAATACATTATACATTTGTAGGATGTGTAACATACATAAACATACATAACTGTAGAGCTAGGATTTATAATGCAATAAAAATTGTAAAACATGCATTTTATATACCAAAATATGCAAAAACTTAAAAAATAAATAATTTTTTATTTATACATTTAATATTAAATATTTTTACATAGGCATAAAAAACAATAAGTAATTATTTATTATTGCATTGAATAGTACCTACATGCAGCAATGATATGTTAATGCTATTTACAATTTTAAAATATGAACAACCGGTGATTGGAATGAAGAATGGATTTATATTAACTAACTATTCAAATTATATAAATATAATATTTATGTAACTCCTACACAGCAACTCACGTTGTAATGAAAGACAAAATTAATAATGAGTAGGTGAATAATTCTATTGGTGGTTTAACCAAGATAAGATTAGATACTATATTTATGAAAATACGACGGATAACTCAATAGGCAATAATTATAATTATAGATATTCATTAAATAAATATCACTTGAAATTCATAAGATTCTCAAAAATCTAAATATAGTATATACTATTATATTAAAAATATTAAAAATAATGCAAACAAAATTGTTGTATTTAATCGAGAATTAATCAAATCGTGGAAATATTTGATAACCGATCAATTTGAACTAAAGAAAAAACATACAAATGCATAGAAATCCTAGTCCTTTACTTAAGTATGAGCTATACGAGTATATAAATAAGGATGTACCTATAATTCGGTTTTAAATTGAAGGGAAATACAGTGGATAACTCATAAATAGAAATTGAGTTGGAAAATATAATGTTGGTTTAATAAGCTTAGTAATCAAAATAGTTTTCGATATTCTCAAGGAGGTTACTATTCGTGCCAGTATAATAATATAGTGTATTGTTATATTTTAATCATCGGTGAATAGAGAATACGGGTACAACACAATGATAAAATTAAAATTCATTAAATTCATTCTAATATCAGTCAAATTTATTATGTATAAATAAAAGAAAATGCGTAAACATAAAATGTATTATGAATAAAACTAGACTACTTTTTAGTTATAACTTATAGGTACTATGAAAAATAAGATTGAGGGTGCCTGGAAAAAATATGGGTAATCAATGTCAATGGAGTATTCATGTTCTGAAGTACCGTATACAAGTATATGTAGATTAATTAGGGAAAAATAATAAACAATAATAAAAAAAACGAGTGCGATGAAGACATTTTGTAGTAATTATTATCATAAAGTTCAATCAAAGAGAAAAAATAGACAGAATTGGCTAATATAATATTTTCTGTCACTGTCTTCACAAATTACATTTTTCATTTTGGATAACTTTTCAATAGTTAAATAAAAAATTTTTATATAATAACTCTAAATTATTTAACATCTACATTTTTAAGTTATCTGCTGGTAATTAGAAGACAGTGGATTCTGCGTATTTTTTAGAATTAGAATTTTATTGTATACCTATTGATACGCACGTACTATACAAAATCATAGGTATGTTATTGTTACAAATACCCGGAAGTTATATATTGTTTAAAAATCAAGAAAAATTGAAACCATTTTTGAACTCGAAATCCGAACTATATACCTATTTTAAAACGACTTTGATATAACATAATATAATCAATTACAAATTAAATTATTTTGAAATCGGTTTTCTAATATAAATTCATTTTATGTCAATCTTTATTCTTTACGTAAAACAAGTAATATCCTAAATTGAATCACTAATAATATATGTATTATTGTAATATTGTATAATACAGCTAATCTATTGTGAAAAACATTTAGGCAATATACAATATATATTATATATATATGTATACATATATACCTATCACCTATGTTAAATAATGTTAGCATAATATCAATAAAATTATAAAATATTAAATATGCATTTTGCATTAATATATTGTATGAAAAATCACTTAAATTTCATTCATTTTATTTCATCAATAAATAAATAAAAAATTTTTTATTAAAAATACGTGTACTTATACCTACATGCTACATGCAACAAGGTTACTATTAAATGCAAGAAAAGGAGTAAATTGAAATTTCACGAAAGAAACAAATGTATTTATAAACGTTTTTATTATCAAACTTCATGCATATAATTTATTATTTTATCTTCAATTTATATCATTAAAGACCATCTTGTCACGACACTGTAATATATTTAATAGACTTTTTAATTATTTTTTTCGATGGCCAAATTTAGTGCATTTTTATTACTTATCTGCAGTTAGGTCAACATTAATTTCAAGCTTACAAACAATTAAGTCTATAAAAACAATGAATAATTTAAACTTGATATGCATTTTGTAATGAATTGTATAATATGCAATAACTTATATATTATAAAAATAATGATTTAGTATGGATATTACAAGAATATTACTTGGTAGTAGGTATAATATAGCACAATAAAATCTAATAAGTAATAATTAAAATGTAAAAGACTAGTATATTGATATATCGAATACTAAAGCATTACAAATAGCTAAATAACTATATTAATATTATAAACCTTCCTTTATACTCTGTTGCTACTTTATTTAGAATAGTATATTATGTATAATTTCAATAAAATGTTCTTTATATTTAATTAAAATCTTACTACGTCCATCATTACTAAAATACTAACTCAATACAACACACATGAAATTTATATATAAAGTGTAAGTTGATCTATATAGTGTATGTCTATTAATGTTTATGAGATAATGTTTTACTAATATTTTTAATAAATAATAGTTTACTCGCTCATCGTTAGATAAAATATAAAAAATATTGTGTTTTTATTCATATTTTAAATAATTGCATACGAGTATATTGTGTAAAAAATAAATCATGTAATACAGTAATATAGTTAAACTAATACGCTGATTAAATTAACTTAAAATAGTGTTAAATCGAATAAAACCAAATATAATGTCATTGATATAACGTAATTATAGGTAATTATTTGGTCAAACTATTTTCCTAATGAAACCTTACTATAAGGCTTTAAACTAAATACATACATTTTTATTTACTCAGTGGAAAAACTACAAATTTTTTTGTAAAGAATTATAACTTATAAGAAATATAAAATTATTATAATATATTATATAGTTCTATAAAAATATATCAAAATAATTAGAATAAAGACGAGTAGGTATGATTCAAATATAAATAGTTAATTTCTTAATTATTTAATTTAATAGGTAACCTAATAAGCATTAACAAAATTACAATATATTTTCAAATACCTAATATAAAATATATATATCAATTTTTTTGGTAGTATAAGTTGATTAATTAGTAATTAATATTATTGATGTATTTTTATATATTATACAATTTTTAATTTATTTATTTTATTAAATAAAAAAATTCAAAAATCATGTTAAAATAAATAGTTCTTACCACTTGTTAAAAATTAAAGTACTACTGGCTCATAGAACGAATAGATCCAACAATTATAATGCGATAAAAAAATAGTTAAGTTGTAGATGTCAATCATTAAATTTTACATGAATATAAATTTTATATAGTATTAATTATAATAGAATCTAACTAATCTAAGTAAAATATTATTATATATATTTTGTATTTCTATTAGTGCCTTAGGATAATATCTCACAATTGATTTTAAATTAAAATTATAATAATTCTACAAATGGATTAGAATTGAAGGTCTTCATTGTTCCATTGTTTAGTAGGTACTTCTATAAAAAAGTATGGTAGACTCATTTAGTAATTTATTGTCAGGGTCAATGAATGAAGTTCTCATTACGACTTCTTAGTCGTAAATACCAAATTTAAAAAAGATGTTTTAATCTTTTGTGTATAAGATAAAATAATCATTTTCTCATTTTAAGCTAAGTATTCCATATGCTATTGATTATCATATTAATATTGATTATTTATAATATTAAATTCTATGTGAATTATTTTTAGCTGAAAAATGTATCTTGTTTAAAATTGTATATCCTATAAATGGGTACACAAAACTGATCTTACTTATTTTAATGATAATAATTTATAAGTATTGATGATAAATAATAATATTAATTATACTAATAATAAATTGTTTAAATAAAAATTGTATTTCTCTAAAACCAGTCTTTGTTAAGGTCTCTAATATAAATTTGAAAAAAAAAATAAGAGTTGTAATTTAAAAACTGTTTATAAATAAAATAATTTTGCAGTTGATTTAACACTAATATTTTTTTGATATAAATAATTTTCAGATTATGTTAATATTATTCAGATAAATACGAAGAATAATTTTTTTTTTGTTCAACTATATTAAGTATTAATACACTGTTTCATAGGCTTGAGATGATAAAGTTCCTTGTATGTATAATGTATATTATTATATATTTTACGTATAAGAACTCATTTTAAATAATCAGTGACAAAATGTACACAACCCAACATCTAAGTAATTTTAATTACTCAATATTTATTTGTATGTATAAAATAATTATGTGATGTTAATTTGTATGATATATTTAATATATTCATTGTTATATAATTCTAATTAAAAAAAATATAATGAGACATTTTGTGTGATATTTGAAAATTGCAGCCTCCAGGACTGGAATTCTATAAACTTAAATTTATCTTTCTACTTTTTGAATGGAATTTATTACAGACCTTTTAATTAGGTACCGATTAATTTATGAATTACTATTTTAATGGAAGTATGGAATCTCAAAATTGCTCACATTTTAATATCCAAAATATAATTTTCTTAATGGCTAACTTTTGATAAATGTTTTAATTAAGTATAAAAGTAATAATGTTATAATAATATTATTTGTATTTATTTTATTTATTTGTATAAACACCAAACGGCTTTTTACATATAACAATAACGATATTACATAAATTAACGTTAGAGATAAGAATAATATAATATATAATATATAGAATTATATAATGTACTTAAAAAAAATGGCATTTGATTGGAGCACAAGAACAGATACGAAAACAATGTCTACATTGAATATTAATACCTAGTCTTGTTTTATTATTAAGTACCTTATGCAGTTATGCATGTATTAAATTAAAATTATATTTTATATAAAGGAACTTCAATGACTCATGATAATTAGTTTTGTGTTTATTCAATATTAGGCTAATAGAAATTGGTATTCAATTTTACCATCAAATTAAAATCCAATAATAATAAAAGCACTTACTTAAATTTTGTTAAAAAATCAAAATATTTAAGAATAGAATTCTGCCTATTAGTTAAAAATGTGTGTAATTTACTACGCTCTTATATAAATTCATATTAAGTCGATAGATATTTTATATTTTAAGATTAATAAAAAAAAATCCATTTCGTACCTATTTGAATACATTTTGAGGATATTAATAAACTAGTTTGTCATGTAATTATCATGATACTATTTATAAATAGTTGGCCCCTACTTTTTCCATCAATAGTTATAAAATAACATAAAAGATAAAATCTTCTCCAGTAGAAAAATAAAAATAATTTTTAATATCTAAGTAGTAAATTATTAATATAATATATATATTTAAATTTAAAAGTACCACGTGGTTAATAGAAGCAAAATGGTTAAAATTACAATTACAATACTATAATCATATAAGTAATGTTTAGGCACACCGCCTGTCCTAAACTCCAGACTTTCTATCAATAGTTTACTGTAGACTTCAGTTGAGTAACGCACAAATGCAACGTACAAGATAGAACAGAAACAGAATACGTACTTACTACATCATAACATATATGTGCTATAAGATCATTACCTATTATTGAACACAAACACACCAAATAACTGTGATAAGCAAACAGGTTTTTAATGTAGCTTATATAAGTTATTTATATTTGATGACCCAACAAATATCCTTATGTAATGTAAATAATATATAGTGTGGAAGAAACGAAATTTAAAAACATAGCTAAGTAAAGTATTTGTGGGAATGACGATAATTTATTGAAAAACAATGTATACCGATATTTTAAAAATGTCAGTAAAAAAATGTTAATAGTACCTTTAGGCATATTGTATGCTGCCATACTTAAT
This sequence comes from Schizaphis graminum, assembly GCA_020882235.1. NCBI lineage: Eukaryota > Metazoa > Arthropoda > Insecta > Hemiptera > Aphididae > Schizaphis > Schizaphis graminum. The sequence goes on from CM037032.1 coordinate 96,615,247, forward strand.
GTTAAAAATGCGTGCACGTCGTGTACCACGGTGGAGCTAATATAATATTATAATATAAAATAAAAGAGGCACGCGATTTTATAATGGCGCAACTAGTGTCTGCAGAGTGCGGACGTGAACAAGGAAAGTTACGAGAAAAGTCATCACGAGTAAAACTAGAATAAAAAAAAAAACAATATTAAAACGTATCCCGTATTCCTGCGGCCGCATGGGATCGCATTCCGCCTACAGAGGGACCGAGATTGAGCGGAACGAGGAGACATGCTATAATAATTATTAATTCAGGATTTGGGACTTGTAGCAATATTACTTATAATTTTGTTGAATTTTGATGTAGTACAAATTAATGGAAATTACACAAATCATAAATTCTTTAAAAAAGGGTATAATAATTTGAATATCAAATTATACTTTGATTATATTAAGGATTTTTTTTCCTTAACGCATCGATTAACTATTTAATCAATGGTTAAAGTTTATTTTAGGTTTATACTGTTGAGTTGTACCTTATGATTATTTAGCCTTACTGAACACAATTTTCAAAAACTAAATTATTTCAATTGGCTGGTTAAACGATTAACTATGAAATCAATCCTCGAATGTAAAAATGTTTAATAAAGTTTATAATAAGTTTGACTATAAATAATAAATAACTTAATTGAATTGAATTGATCTAATGATAGGTATTGGTAATATCATCAGTATGCATATTATTAGTAATAATATTTATGACTACTTTAATTAAAACATGATTATTGATTATATTAATAATATGCCACGAAGTTTTATGTATTTTATTAATAATTATTGATCTTTGTAATAACTGTTGTGAAATATTCAATAATTTATTGAATAAACTTGTATTTATCTCAAAATTTTGCATTTTATATTAACAGGGACTAACTGCAAATATCATAAACAATAAACACTAAACCACACATTTGAACATATTTTAGTGCAAAATAAGAGTCAAACCCTGGTTTAAAGTTACACTTGGTGTTTTCCTCTGATATCTGCAGAAAACTCGCCGCCGAGCATCACTCTCACTGTGTTGGCCGGGTTCGCGTATAATGGCAATGACACAGTGGCGGCCGTGAACCCCGTCCAGGCGGCGGCGACAGCGTCGTTTGTTTAGTGTGCCGGAGATGAAAGACCTGCGCGCCAAATCAGCGTTCGGTCAGCCCGCCTTGTCTACGCGGGATCATGCGGCACGCGATACACTTGGCAACGTCGCCTGGCCGCCGCCGCCCGTTGATACAAAATACATTATATACACAACAATACGGTCTCGCGCAGTATTTTTCGACAATCCCCCCCGCAACCCGTCCCTCAACAGTTCGCCGACACCCCAACGCCGCCGCAACAGTTTCCTCCGGCCCGCCCGCTAGACAACTGCGTCGTCTCGTCTATAGCTCGCTTCCTCTCTCTCTCTCTCGTTCTCACTCCGTCTTTCTCACTCACTTCCTCACTCTTTCTCACCCGCGTCTCTATCGTCCCTACCGCTATCCGCTCTCACTCTGGCTGTCTCACTCCCCCGCCCATCGGTTCACTCGTTCACTCACTTCCTCTTTCTCACTCTCTAAATCATTATAGCGCGCACGTCACGACGATCCGGACGCGTATAATATATTTAGTGTGTAGGTACAACCGCATACGTATATAATTTATAATAATATGTATTGTTGACGCATAGGTACAAAACTTTTGACGACTTTGGACCAACGATAATACTTACTTATAACAATGACAACAACAACAACAACAACAACAGACAAACAAAAATAATATGAAAAAAAAAATAATAGGTAATAGCAATAACGTTAGTGTTTTACGGCGATAGAGCGCGTTTCGCGACCACGACTCTTTTAGTATATTTTATATCACACACCGGAGACTTGCACGATCGGAAAGGATTATGTCCGTCCCCCGTTTGCACACAACTCGAATCGTAATAACTAATATTATTGAAGTATACTGATGTACAGCGGTCTATGATAGAAATGTGTTACAACAAATGCGCTACAGTACTATACATATGCGTATGAACATATACTAAATTTACTCGGCTATTGATCACTGCTGGATTTCTTTTTTCCTGTAAAATCCATATTTTCTAGTCGGCAAAAAATAAAATTGCTAATACCCACCGCCCAGTTTTCACCACTCCCGTTATACATTATTACTTTAATACGCGTTGTCGAATCAGATTTCCGACTAGGTAGGTACTCCACCACAATGTCTTTGAACTCATCTGCAGTCATCGTATCGTCAGTGGTATTTTTTTTTTTTAATTTTTAACATCGTTTTTTCTAAAACGGTCAAGGTACCAGTTCTAATAATAACTTATGTTCGAAGAAAGGATACCTGTTTAATTAGTATTAAGTCACTCTGCTCATCTAAATGGCAATTGCTTATTAATTTAAAAAATATATACCTATAATCAATAACATAGATGTATATTATATACGTTTATTTAATACTTACATCAATAATTTCAAAAAATTATCAATGACGAAAAAAAGCAATATTACATTTTAGAATTTTATGCACTATAAGTTTAGAAAAAGACGACATTATTTTCTTAGTTAATCAACTTATTTATTATAATATGGTATTATGGTATATTAAAATTATTATTTATCGATCCTGAATCTTACAAATATAAAATATATATATATACGAATAAACAAATAGATATGTTAGAATTTACTTATAATTTTTAAAAATATAAAACAAAAACAATACAATATAAATATCAATGCACTATACAGGTTAAATAATTTTATTTAAAATACGTGTTGGAAAATGATTATTTTTTAAATATATTTTACATTTCTATTATGTTTTAATAAATGCAATTATTTTCGTAATAATAATTAATAATAGGTATGGCAGTTATGGCACAAATTGAAAACAGTCTATACTTTAACGTTATATGTACAGGTCTTTTCACGGTCTTTTTTCGCAAGCAAAGTTAAGTTGGTTTTAATTTTGATCGCCAAACTAGGTCGTACAATGGGTGATTGTCCAATATCCTAAACTTTACCTAAACCTAATGTTTGTTCAACTAAAACCATCAACAGAATAGATATTAAATATCATTTTAAGGTATTTAATGCTATTGATAGTTTAAATTAAAGTTTATTGGTACTAATTTTTTTTTACAGGGATTTTGACGTTGTTTACCTGTCTCGATTAATTTCTAGTCAATATATTATGTGGAATACATCAATAAAAATAATGTCTATAGTTGAATACAATTAATTATCGTCAATATTACTAATATAAGCGAGTACTTAATATGCAACTGTAGACCAGTTTATACTAGAAGTTTAGACGGTTTAGTATGTATGTGTAATATGTTGGTATATTTTTACCTACTGTAATTATTTTAACATAATATGTTAATATGTTTCTTATGTTATGCGTTATGTATGAACTTTTATGTTTCATTATCAGTTACATTAAAAAATATTATGTTCATCAAAAATAATTTATAGGACAATTTATATTGTTTTTTTGTTTTTATATTTTGTATAGGTACATAAGATATTCAAAGTTTGAGCTAAAGATAATTATAATAATAATTTATAATACATATTTTGGCTTACTAAGTGCGATGACTAAATTAATTTAAGTTATAATAGGATAGTGACTAAATGAGGAGATGCTAATTTTCTATAAATAGTCTCATATAAGTATTTTTATACAAAATGATGATATAGAGATATAAATAAATTAAACACACGGTTATTTCAACAAAAAATAATTCTTGAACTTTAAGATATGATGATGGGAAGACACGTGTTAAACTTATGAAATCGACTAGTAACTTATTGTACATTTAATTTATATACGAAGGTATTGAAAACGATTAAGGGGTAAGATATAAGAAAAGTTAAAAAAAAATAATACCTATTGAACAAGGACCACTCTAGACTGTACACGGTGGTAAAGATAAAGTTAAATCGTCTGCTAAAAAATTAAAATATTTAAAAAAAATTAAAAATTAAAATATTTATTCAAATTAAATCTGTTTATTAGAAACAAATATTTTACTGAGGACAATTTGAAATAAATTAATCTAAATAAGGCAATTCTAAGGTCATTTAATAACTGGCATAATTCCTAAAAATTATAAACCTCATAATATGGTCCATATAGAAATTGAACACAATAGTTTTCTAGATACCTATACGATAATTGTTTAAATAATTTTTATATAAACAGTCTCAACTCTGTTAATTTTATTTATTTATAAATCTATAAATTGTATCTATTTGGAATAAATATAAAATGTTTTACTGTGGAGACTTAATTAAATTTAAATTATATACCCGAGTGGCTGAGTATTATAAACATTTTTATTCTGGCTCCAACTATTCTGTAGTCTATAAAAATATTTGTCATCATCACAATTGCCCACAAAGTCTATCCAAATAAATATTTCTGCAGTTCTTCACCACTAACCTTTCTAGATCCTTCTCAACCACACCCAATCATCTTTTGTGGTCAAAAACTGATGTATTATTATAACGTTATAAATACGGTTTACCGTATACCATAATTGTTTATAAATATTAGTATACAATATAATAATAAAATAATAATATATAATATATAATCAATGCGTATATTTAACTTAAAATATTTATCAATATTTTGAAAATTACATTGTCATCGAAAATAATAATAATAAACGTTATAGCGAAAATATTTAAATTCCTGTACGATTTAAATTTTGATAAATTCCTACCCCAGTATTTTGAAAAATACTGTGGACCTTTATTTTTAAGTTATACTCCTTCGAAGTATAACCAAATATATTTTTTTTACTGTAATCCACTTTTAAAGTAGACATTTTAAGCTATTTCACTGTTTCAATGCTACGTCACGCAGAAAAAAAATACTCATTATTTTAAGAGCAATACATTTATTGCTATCAGAAGTAGCAGAATCTATAGTGCAGAAGGAATATACATTATATACTATTACTCCTTATGTTATATGGTATCATATTAAATGTATAAATATCTATATATATTAAAAATTTTTTGCTTATTGCGCATTGATGTAGATTGTAAATACATTTTTAATAAAAATTTATTTCATGAAATTGTTAAAGCTTTTTATTAGGATTTAGGAAACCATTTTTCAGAATTTTTACTTCTAAATACTAAATTTTCTCTAAAAAATACTTTTTTCAAGTAAACAGTAATAAATGTGTTATGATCTTGTTTATGTTGGTAATTATTACTAATTATATAATGTAAATAAATCATATTGTAATTTAATTATAAAATTTAAAAATAATTTATTACATTATAATATTATTATATATTCTAGTATTTTACACAGACATTATCATAATATTGATAAGTAAGAGTAAGTATATATAATATACCTTGTGATTTTTATAGTTAATACTTAACTGTCATAATTTTACTTATAAAATGAATTTATATCGTTTTATTTTAATTGACATGTTTTCTAAATGCGATAAGCGGTAATGAAGTAGAATTTTAATGTTTATAAAAAATATATAAGACTTGAATTTTAAATAAAAAATAATTACAACTTATCTCGGATATGACAATATTTTTATTATTTAACTTGATTTTTCGACGTACAAATACAAAAAAAAAATAGCCCATTTACCCTACTTAAACACATTTTTTATATAGAAATATTTTTTTTGTGTATATTGATTACCATGTAATATACATAATAATTTTATTATATTAACTTTTATTCGGAATAAAAGAAATTTGATAATATTAGTTTTACAATATGTTTTCTTCGCTGTGTCTATATTTTATTTTTGTTTAAAAAATTAAAGGTTGAATTTACCTATAATGGAAAATTCTTAGTGTATACAAAATTATAAAGTGATTCGTTTTTTATATTATTTGATGTCATTGCAAAATAATATTTTTTGCAATTTTTATTATTATTATTTTTAAGTTTTTAATTTTTTAAATGACAACATATCAAACAATATACATCGAAATCAAATTTAAATGATAATTTGTATGTTTTGTTAACGTATAGTTGTTTTCAGAAAATGTGTGATTAATGTTAGTTTAACCGGTAAAACGGTATATAAAAATATAAAATCCGTATACACTTATGCGTTAGACCATGTCTAGACTAGTACATTACTTTTTTGATTATGAATTATGATATTTTAAAAAGTCTTGGTTTTATAAGAAATACAAAAAATCATTAAAATAATAAACTAATATTTAAAACAATATACACGAGTTTTTGGTTCGTTATAGATTTTGGTTCGTTATAGATATGTATAGTATATTACAATTTTAAAACATGATTTAATTATTATTTTTATAATAAATTCATAATTTATATTAATCTAATCATAAATACTTTGATTTGGACTATTTTCCAACTATTTGAACTATTTGTACATAATATAGTTAATTATAATGAAGTGATTAATATTATTGCAATTAAATAACATAAATACATAATATATGATATTTTATTTTGTACCTATGTAGATGTACATGCATGGGTTTTTATAAATGCGTCATGTGTATGCATTAAATATTATATTTATGAAGTCTTTTAACAATTTGTTTGCAACTCCAAGAATTTATTCGTTCAATATCTTTCCCTATTACTTACATTTTTAATGTTGGTTTTGATATTTGATTTTTTGTAAATAATATACAAACGTTGTAGTATTCAAAATGTCATATTGAATATTTAACGTTCAATACTGTATTCCAAGTACATTAATTTAAAATACCTATGTATAATATAATAACATGCTACATGCATATTGAATATTTGTTATTATTATTATTTATTTTGGTATATTTACTCTAGTTTCCAATAAAGCATTTAAATATAAAATATCTAAATAAAATACATATAATACAGTAATAATAATGGTCGAGTTGAAAATTCTGCCATGTTCATATTCAATTTTAAATTAAAAAAATCTTATTTCGACAATGTCTTCTATAAATTATCATGGAATTATATTTAAATTGCTCTATGTTAATATTTAATTATTTATAGTCAAAATTTTAAAATTATTATGTTTTAATAGAAAATAATAAACAGATAACATACATTATTTCATCTGAGAAACTTACATGTTTCATATTCCTAGAAAAAGACGTCAGAAAACTACGCAATTGATATTCTTAACTGCGCAGTACGCATTTAAACTACGCAGTTTAAACCCTATTGTGACCTTTATGGCTTTATGTAAAATACAAACAATTCAATTTTTGTTGACAAATATTGAAAAAAAAACTGTGAATTTAAAGATTCTAAAATAAATGTATTTAGAAGATCATTAAAATATGTGATTTGGATTTACTTGGTAAACCTACTAAATAATATATACTCTTATGAACACAACAAAAAATACTTTAATTTTGAAATATATATTATTTTCCAACGCTTCTTGCTTTATTTTTAATACAAATAAAATATATTGAATTAATTAATATAGGGTTAGGTAATGAATACATATCTCGCAAAACTATATTTTTAAACTTCTGACTGGATTGTTTATCTCTAAAAAATAAGTTTATTAAAATTGTAATAAATGACTTTATTATCATTATGACAATATCCTGTTATAATATTTTTTTATCAGTTTTCAATATTATTAGTAATTTCCGGAAATATACAACGACTTCCTTGCAAACAATCTCATAAATCTAATCATGTTTTAAATTAATATAAATATTTTATGATAAATTATCGTTTCTACTTAAAATGTAAAGATAACAAATTTAAAAATGTTTGAATATTACTATAAATATCGTCTATTACCTTATAAGTTACCTACAGTGTTTCAAGATTATTATTGAATTGGTAACATTTTTTAAATGTATTATAAATATATTTGTTTATTTTTAACAAAAATAATATTAAGATACCTACCAGTCTACCTTAAGTTTTAAATAAAATTTGTAAAATATAGTATGTACCTACTTTATAATATATATTATGTGTACACAAAATGATTTGTTATTTTATTTATTAACAATTTATATACCGTATCATAAAAAGTAAATGTATTTAATAATTAAAATAAATAAAATAACTTTTGGTTTGACAACTCATAACCCCTCTATCATTGGTAAATTTATAAAACTTTTGTTGATGCCTACTGAATATTTTTTCATTTAAATGTAGAACATCGCTTTACACTATTTCCGTTTTAAATACTTTTTGAAAAACTATTGTGGTTAGTACGTTCTATTGATGATATTATTGATTTAAAAAATTAGGTCGTTTTCAATAAGGTTTAGATGTTATATTTTATTGTACCTATTATTGTTTTTTACTTTATACCTACATAGAGATGTGGTGAAGTTATATGTATGTAGCTTGTCATTTAAAACTTATTTAAGAATATCCTATGTCCCCACGTATTCATGTTCATAAGACATAACTCATAATATTTGATCAAATTTTTATGTTAACAACTATATGATATAATATTATAATGTAGGTATCTAAAATTAGTTACAAAATACAAATATTACGTATAATGATATTATTACATTGAGTTTTTAATTATTATCAGATGACGAATCAATGAAAAGTTATCTAAACCAACTACTAAGGGACTATTTGAATAATATTGTAATCGAAATCGAAACTTAACTTAAACACTTTTAGTTTTTATACTAGTTTACTCCTATACAACAATTATATTTTGTGAAAATTTATTGAAATTAAATGAAAATTTCAATTTAAAATAAAACCCATAAAAATCACTATGCTGAATAGTAGAAGTGTCAACTATACCTAACTTGCTAGCCATTCATCAGTAAATAGTAATGATATGTTAAATAAATCATATGTTGTACGTTTGTATCTATGTATAAATAAAAATCGATTTTGAGTGTAGACGGACCATAACGATATTTTAATATATTACAATATATATTTATATCGCTGTTAGTCATTTATTTTTATATTTGTAAGCAGTAGGTTGAAAATGTTGAATTAATCTTTGCGAAAAACAAATCGCACAAGTACCTATATTATTAAAATATTAACTATATTATAATTTATATTACTATTATCTTTTATTTACTTTTAAGCCACTACCAACATTCTATAAAATGATGTAAATAGGTTAATGATACATATATTTTATAAATAAAAATAATTTAAAGTGAGTATGAATATTTTTAAAATTTCATCGTGTGTAGCAAGTATTAATATGCGAAAAGTTTCATGTTTTTATCTAATGTTATCAAAATTTGAATTCCAATAGTTCGTAAAAATAAAAAAATGTATTTGCTTAACTTTTTTTAAATTCAAATGAAAAAAAGCGGGTAAGTGGGTATCGCTCTGCTGTATATTAGGGGGTGGAGTGGACCTCAGACTATGGTAGGTTAAATTTGAATGCAATGATAGGTATCATTGTATACGAAAAACGATTCTGTACGAAGATGATTTGTCAGTTTAGGATATATTATATTTAAATATTGTCAATTTGTCATATATTCTATTTTGAAACAAATAATATAGTTTTTATATGTTACTATGGTTACTATGGCCAACATTCGCATTATGAGCGTATGAAATTTAATTTAAATTTTGACATATTTCGTATAAATTCGAACTTTAAGCACTTATAAAAAAATATTGTGACTAACGATTTTGGATTTTTTTTTATCACTTTAAGAACAACTTATAAGAAACCTTGTATTAAATTTTCAAGATTTTCTGGACACCCAAAAAATTTTTATCGGCATTTGAAGAAAAAAAAATTAGAAAAGTCGAAAATTTCAATTGTATATTAGTAGCTTAAAAATGGTCAAAATATTTTGAAAATTTAACTGTAAAGAGATAACCATAATATAAACATTTGGTGAAAATTTCAAGTATTTATAATAATTCGTTTTTGAGTTACAGCAAAATCAAAAAATCGATTTTGTCGAAAAGTGGTTTTTCGTAAAATTGCAATTTTTCTGTCATTTTTTTTTGTTTTTCTCGATTTTTTGAAAACTATTTGAACATTTTAATTTTGACCCCCTCAAAGTACCAACTAGATTCAATTTCATATTCAAAGAGGGGCTGAAGTTAAAAATCGGAGCATTATTACTGCTCCAAATGTTGTCGTCAGACACAAAAAAAAAAAAAACACACATCATAGTAAAATCAATACATTCATCACTTCGTTCAGAATCTAAAATGGAGAATTTTTTATTATATTTTCAACCTTTAGATGTTTAAATTAAAAATTGTACATATTTTCAACGAATAATTTGCAATTTTTTGTGATTTTGAAGTATTTCGTCATTATAAAACTAAAATAATATTCATTGCTTCGTTTAATATCTAAATATGTGTTAATAAATATTAATTATTTTCGATATATATATATATATACCCAACGAGTATTTTATTATTAATTGAATTACCCTGTGTAGTGTATACTGTTATAATATGATCGCACGAATGATATTATATTGAGTTTGTATGATATACTCGGTTTAATGCTTTATTATATTCTCTACACAGTGTTGTAGTATATCAGTTCATCAAAATCTTTACCACAACAATATTATAATTTATGGATAGTGCACGTCAAAATATTCATTACGGATATTGATGTTTTGATAACATTATGGCCGTTTTGCAAACAACTCATAGTTAAATTGTTAAATGTACTCACATAATATTATTAATCGATGATGGAAGGCGATTAATAGAGAATACTTGATATAGCCAGACAATATCCCAAACACATCAGGTATTTGTGTTTTCATTAATTGTGTATGCTCAGTGCCGCAACTACCCGGGGTGCTAGGGGTGCAAAAAACCCCCGGGCCCCTGGTGACCGGGCGCTAAATTAATTCATAACAATAGGCTATTGTAAGAGTAGGCAATTTGGCTATAACTATGGCTGAACTATTCGGAACTTTTATGCTTAAATTATGTACACATTCACATTTTGAGTTTTGGAATTTTTAAATGTAATTAAAGACGATAGTTTCGAGTACTTAGATTTTTCACAACATTTTAGAAGTATTCTGTGGCGATAATAACATTGGTTTTTCAAATGAGAATATATATTATATTTTAAAGCAAAATGTCAATAAAGTAATTTTTCTGAGCATTTTGACGTATTATAATCGAAATTTGAATGAAAACTTCCGAAGTTATTCTACTTTAAATACTAAGAATTAAGGATAATAATCTATTATACAAAAATAATTTGTAAATGGATACGAGCTCGATAATTATAATTCGGTATGCAATAGGTATAAACTATTCGTTAATAATTACTACTTATTACTAAATGCTTATAGATTAATATTGCACCTGACAGTTTTCAAAACATGGACTATTATCCTCATTCCTTAGTTTTTAAAGCATAATAAATAACTCCGAAAGTTTTCGTTCAAATTTCGATTACAATACGTCAATATTTTCAGAAAAATTACCTGATTCACATTTTGCTTTAATACATGAAACATATATGTTCTCATTTAAAAAAATTAAGTTGGTATCGCTACAGGAATACAGGATACTTCTTAAATGTTGTGAAAAATATAAGTACTCGAAAATATCGTCTATAATTACATTTAAAAATTTAAAAAAAATCAAAATTTGAATATATGCATAATTTAAGCATAAAAATGGAGTGAGCATATTTGAAAAATCACTTTGTGTAGTGAAATTTATAACAACAATACAATAAGCACAAACAAATAATGGTACAAGAAACATATTTTCATATTAATAGTTTTATATTAAACATTATTGATGTTTCCCAATTTTATCCTAACGAAATTGTAAAACCAATAGACTTTTAGGAATTACTGATCATTTTACTTCTCATCCATCTATGTACAATAATGTATATAGCTACAAACAGAAGTTATATTTTTAAGGATCTATTAGGTATTTAGGTACTTGGCTAAATGGGCCCTATAATATTTGCTTGCACACCCACCAAAATATACCAAGTTGCGGCACTGTGTATGCTGAAATGTTTGCCGTGATTCTAAGGATAACTGGATAGTGATTAGTGAATATACTTGAATCTGTTGTAAGATAGTTAACAAAAAAGTAATAGTATAAAAACGATACCGTTTAATGACTACGAATTCAGTCTGTATGTTGAAGAATAAATCCCCAGAAACAGTGGACCATTATAAAGTGAAAATGTTGTATAAATCCAAATGGGACAAGCGATAGGCATAATATACATGGTGTAATAAACATAAAGAATATGAGTATCATTGTATAGTTGGTACTCTGTAGTGGCGTTAAAAAATTTTTTTTGTTATTTTGTCTTCATAGTTTAAATTTTCATAATAATAAGTAATAAGTATACATAAAACATGTCGCTTCTATATGGTGTAATTAAATTTTTCACGAAATGAAAAACATCGATTAATATATTTTATCTTGATACAAATTTAAATTCCAAAAAAGGTAGACAAATTTATACCACTCTATTATTATATTAGATGTTGAGTGGGTCACTATTATTGATGTGTTAAATTTGAATTCTATAAATACTTAAATATCGTTGTATATGAAAAATAATTCTGAGCAGAGAATATCACTACTATATTTCATGACATGTATTTTTTTTTATCCATAGCTATTAAAGTTGTTTTATTTTTTTTTTCGTAGTAGGTAAAAGTTTTAGTTTTAGGTTTAGTAGGTCGATAAAAATGTTTCCAAAGATATTGCATTCATTGTAGTATTAGTAAATCTTAGGCATATAAACTATAAATTTTCGATAATTGTTATAAACCACTTGCTAGGTACCTTGTATTCAATTAAAGCATTTTTACCTATTCATATTGGTTTCATCAATATTTATGACAAGGAAAACTAAAAAAAATCCGTTAAAAGTTAAAATCAGTCACAACGCGTACGCTATCTATTACGTACGAGTTCTATTTCGTTATACATATATAATCTTTTCTTTAAAACTCATATTTACCGAAAATTTTGATTTTACCACAGCAGAATGCCGGAGAAAAATCTGATTCAACTTCAATTCCCTCGTGTGGCATAAATTAATTCTTATTTAAAAATCTGCAACAAATTGATAATTATAATTACTAATTAGTCTCACACACACTTTACTCCCTGACTGCCACACTCGGCGGCGGTCGTAATCTTAGTTTTACGTAAACCGATAACGAACAATGCTACTTTACCTAAACTATCTGGCCATGGAAATGTTAATCTAAATCGTAAAAATAACATAATATTAAACAAATTTAACTCAAATACACGACGTATACTATACAGTCTATACACAGCGCTTCAAGTGATGATGCATTTTCAAATACATTCGAAAGTGATACGAATGATCTCAAATTTAAAATTTCAAAATCCAAAACTAAATGTATTCTGTTCATGGAAATTTAAAAATAACAACGATTTAAAATTAGTTTTGAATCAACAAATAAATACGCCGTTCTCAATAATAAAAATGATGAAATAAACAATTTAGAAACAAATCAAACTAAAGTTGATACAAATCAAACCGATAATAGTGCAAACATGAATACGGACCAAATAAAACTAAACCATCTCTACTCATTTTTGTCCTAAGATTGTTAGAATTTGCTGCTTTTTGTACTAATTTAATCAATTTAGTTGGAATTAACAACTTTTTCGACAAATCAACTTATAAAATCCTAATGCAAATCGATTAAGAATACTTAAAAGAAGCTAAAGTGGAAGATCACACGTTACAATACCATGGAGATAAATCCTTATATTTAGTTGTTCAAGCACTCATATACCCCAACAGTAGATATAGGTATTTCAATTCAAGAAATTGGATACTCTGTTGGCAATATTACACATTTTTTATACAAAATCACAAAAATGTATCTTCTAATTGTCTTTGTTGACTTCGAACCAATCGAAATCAACAATGGCTTCTTTTCATTTAATTCGTTACTCAATATGAAAATTAAAATAGAATAATCGTGTAAAATATGTGATAATATCCAGTACATAGGTTCGATCCCTCTGTCCAATTTAAACTGTCGCTGGTTTTTGGGCATATTTTGATCGGTGACCGCATTCGGTTACCCATGATGTTGGTTGCACTGATGTGCCCGCCGTCCTGGTTCGAGAAACGACGCGGGTCGCGGACGTCTCCACCAACGTGTTTTACTATTGTTTCGTCGTTTGTCATATGCTCATCGACGAGTGTGCTCTCGGCCTTTCGCGTTCCGATTACTCTAGTATGCATCATTCACCATTTTCTATTATTACCATTTGATGAACAATCCACTTTGGTTTGCTTTATGATCTATACAACTGTCTTGAGCTCCAGATAGTGACCTGTTTATACGTTCGTGATACGATCCGATCTTTTAATAGAGTGTATAACGCTCCGGTTTCAGACGTCAAGACCATGTTTTATAATCAAACCTATACATGGATGATATCTGTGTTGGTACTGACAGTTTGGTGGATGCAAAAATTCTTCAGTGTAATTTGATCAATCGCCAGATCTGGCTTATACCTAAAGGAATGGGCTAATAACATTTCAGATTTATTGTGTCACTTATTGCCAGAAGAATGCTTAAGAGATCCATGAGAATTTGATCAGGATGATGCGACACAGGCGTTAGGCATGCAGTGGAATCATGGTAAAGATTACTTTTTCTTTTGTATCAATAACTTCAAGATGTTTCCCACCAAATGTGGTATGCTATCAATGATTGACAGGATCTTTGATCCACTAGGCCTGCTAGCATCATTGATTTTCTACACTAAAAACGATCATGCAACGTATGTAGTTCACACACATGAGATGAGATGATCAGCTCTCATCAGACTTAGCTGGTGGTGTGGTTTATATCACTCGCTTGGATGGCTTGCTAAGATGGAATCAAAATCTTTCACTTCATTAATTGCTTTACTGGGTGTAGCTACAATCTTTATGGTTTCTGTAAGGACTCGGAAAAGGGATATTCTGTGATAGTGTATCTTCGCGTGACTGATCTGTCAAGAGTCCCATGCATATATTATGTTACTGGGTCCAAGATGAAGTTAGCCTCGATGAAGACCCTAACGATTTCGAGACTAGAAATTAATGGGGCAGTACTTCTGGCACTGTGACTGTGCTATTAAAATACATCCTGGAGAATCAGTTGGCTATCAATGGGGTGTCATTGTGCTCACATTGTTGAAGAACCTTTATTTGTCATTTAAGACGTTTATAATCAACAGTGTTTACCAGATTAAGTCATCGATTCTCAATTGTCAATGATTTCATGTTCGCCCAGAAGAAAATCTAGCTGATTGTTCATCACGGATGCATCGTCCTCAGGTCTTGCGAAGTCAGTTCTATACTGGAGGGACTTAACTTTCTAGCGAAGTAAGTTGAAATTTGGCTTGATTTGGATCAGCTACCGGAAGTCAAGCTTGTCAACAAACGCGTTTCTGTCAACATTGAATAGGTTCGTTATTTGTCGTGGCTTACCTTCATCTATTTATTCCAACTGTGGCACTAACTTTGTTGGTACAACAAAATAGTTTTTCAGGTTGATCAACCATCCATACTATAGAGATAAAGCTACAGGTCATCTGCTATGTGAGTGGCATTTCGATGCCCCGGGAACTCCCAATTTTGGTGAGATTTGGGAAGCCGCTGTGAAGTTAGCTAAATCGTTGCTTAAACGTACTATAACTTCTTAGATTTGGCCTTAAAATAATTCTCTTCTGTGCTATATAGAGTAGAATCTGTGCTGAATTCGGATCCGCTTGCCTTCGCTTCGTCTGACTCCAATGATTTGAAATGTCTGACCCCTAGTCATTTTCTGATCGATAGACCGTTGTTATCGGTACCAGGACTCACAGGAAGCTTATCCAGCAGTTGTTCCGCTTCTTTTTGCGACGTTGGTTGCAAGAGTACTTAAACACTCTTCAATCTCGTGGAAAGTGTATCAATTCAGGAGGCAACCAGGAAGTAGGTATTATGGTCATAGTCAAAATTGTCGAATTTGTCCCTTTCCTGGCCTTTAAGTAAAGTTGTAGAAGTGTATCGGAGTTCAGACCAGATAGTTCGTTTGGTTAAAGTCCTCATTAGTCAAGGAGTACTTACTAGACCAGAAGCTGGTACTTTCGTCTACTGATCTGTAGATAAAATCACTAACAAGCCCATTTCTCGTTCATACCTTGTAGGTATTGTATTATGATTATACTCATTTATAAATTTATAATGCCATCAAATCTGCTATTACAGATCTCGTCGAATGCTCGGCCTCCGGGATCTTAGCGAGAGATGTCATTTTTTGTTTTATAGATATAAAATTCGTTAAACAAGCAATATTTGTATTATATATATATTGTAAAACTATATCGTTATAGTTCAAGTTAAAACTTAAACTTTGTGATTATTAACGATTGTTCTTATTGTTATAAAATTCAGCTCATGCTCAAACACATATTTATTTAATGTTGTATATTATTATTAATTGATTAATTATAAAAAAAAAATGTACAACCCTTTGTATTCCCATTTATTGCCTTGTAAACAACTTCGTCCAAATGCTCTGTCCACCTACTTAATGAACGACCTTTCAGCTTTGAAGATCGAACTCGCATTGCAAGAAGAACTGCTACTTGCAAGGTTGCAAGGGGGAGTATGTACGATCCTTGTGTCCAATTTAAAACTACCACCGGTTTTTGGAGATTTCGAGTCGCTTTCGATCCGTTTATACATTGGTTATCCTATCCAATTCTTTAATCGTGTGTAACGCTCCTACACCAACGTGGTCTTATACAACTCCGAAAACCATCAGCAGCTCAGTCTAGAAGCAGGCAGATCGACCCAGACTACTTCGTACAGCATTAACGAGGTTTAGTCCTTCAGAGCCGTGTTTCCCGTCCTTCCACCTCTCATCATAATTTATAAGTATACGCGTATATACGTTTTAGATTCTGAACGAAGTGATGAATGTATTGATTTTACTATGATGTGTGTTTTTTTTTTTTTTTTTTTGTGTCTGACGACAACATTTGGAGCAGTAATAATGCTCCGATTTTTGACTTCAGCCCCTCTTTGAATAGGAAAATTCATCTAGTTGGTACTTTGAGAGGTTCAAAAGTAAAATTTTCAAATAGTTTTCAAAAAAATCGAGAAAAACAAAAAAAAAATGACAGAAAAATGGCAATTTTACGAAAAACCACTTTTCGACAAAATCGATTTTTTGATTTTGCTGTAACTCAAAAACGAATTATTGTAAATACTTGAAATTTTCACCAAATGTTTATATTATGGTTATCTCTTTACAGTTAAATTTTAAAAATATTTTGACCATTTTTAAGCTACTTATAGACAATTGAAATTTTCGACTTTTCTAAGTATTTTTTCTTCAAATGCCGATAAAAATTTTTTTGGGTGGCCAGAAAATCTTGAAAATGTTCAAGGTTTCTTATAAGTTTTTCTTAAAGTGATAAAAAAAAATCGGAAATCGTTAGTCACAATTTTTTTTTATAAGTGCTTAAAGTTCGAATTTATACGAAATATTTCAAAGTTCAAATTAAATTTCATACTCTCATTATGCGTATGTTGCCAAATACTTTTTTTATTAATAAACAGATACTATAAAGTAACTATAGTAACATATAAAAACTATACTATTTGTTTCAAAATAGAATATATGACAATATTTAAATATAATATATCCTAAACTGACAAATCATCTTCGTTCAGAATCGTTTTTCGTATACAATGATACCTACCATTGCATTCAAATTTAACCTACCATAGTCTGAGATCCACCCCACCCCCTAATATACAGCAGAGCAATACCCACTTACCCGTTTTTTTTTAGATTCTGAACGAAGTGATGAATGTATTGATTTTACTATGATGTGTGTGTTTTTTTTTTTTTTTTTGTGTCCGACGACAACATTTGGAGCAGTAATAATGCTCCAATTTTTGACTTCAGCCCTTCTTTGAATAGGAAAATTCATCTAGTTGATACTTTGAGGGGGGGGGGGGAGGTCAAAAGTAAAATTTTCAAATTGTTTTCAAAAAAATCGATAAAAACAAAAAAAAAATGACAGAAAAATGGCTATTTTACGAAAAACCACTTTTCGACAAAATCGATTTTTTGATTATTAATAAACAAATACTATAAAGTAACCATAGTAACATATAAATACTATACTATTTGTTTCAAAATAGAATATATGACAATATTTAAATATAATATATCCTAAACTGACAAATCATCTTCGTTCAGAATCGTTTTTCGTATACAATGATACCTATCATTGCATTCAAATTTAACCTACCATAGTCTGAGGTCCACCCCACCCCCTAATATATAGCAGAGCGATACCGACTTACCCGCTTATATTTTTTTAAAATTATTTCAATGTTATAATATATGAAGTGTGGAACTATTATTTTTGCTATAATCTAAGTGCTTTTTATTATTCACTAAATTTTGGTGAACCGCAAAATATTTGATGTGCAGTTATATAGTTTCAAATAATTTGAATGGTACAGGTAATATAAATATTTAACTAGTGACCATAAGAAGTTAGGTGAATTCATGAGTGGGTCAAAATTAAACTAGGTTGATTTTTCTTGAAAAATATTGAGTATGAAAATTAATAGGACATGTACTATGTAGGTACCTAGTTATGTAAATATTAATTTAAAAATAACTGTTAAGGATTGAATGCAACTAATGCGATACATTTTAATATTCCATAATTTATATTATGTATGAAAATTAGGTTAATTAATTTTTGTATAATAAAACTTAATAAACAGCAATTAAAAATTATTATTGTATTAGAACCATAATGTAAAATACTTATAAAATACTTATACTAATGTGAAGATAAAAATTGAACTTTTTTTTCTAAGACATAATTTATTTATTACATGATTAATGAATTCAGATTATTTATCTTGAAAATTTTCTCTGTCAACACTCATTATAGCCTCAAGTATTTTATCACTTATTGTTGACCTTAATAATGTCTTAATTCTGCACTAAATACTAGATGACCTTTTTGCAGTGTAATTTGTTAGTGGTAATGTATATTATATAATGTTTGATTTCAAGAAAAATTATGGCTTATGTTATATTGTTAATGTAAATTTTTGATTTGAATTACCAATAACCATATTAAATTAAACCATTAGATTTTAAATTTTTTATTTTAATATGGTTTTCAATATCTTGAAGTAATCAAGTATTTTTAGTAAAATAACTATTAATTTATTTTATTTTTATTAGACACGTTGTTGTGGTAATACACTTATAGCACTGAGGTCTAAGACAACCACAAACACAAACAATTTAACAACATAGTATTTTTATACATATAAAAAACTCAATTTATTAAATTTTAATTATAGTGTTTAATACTGAATATTGAAGATAAACTACTTAAATATTGAAGTGTTGGTATTTCTGAACAATTTTCCATAATTATTTTTATTTTTATATAACGATTGTTGTATTTTTTACGGCGTTGTGAACTTAATTCTCTCGATAATCGTTTTTCCAATCTAACCTGGTATAGGGATATCACGCAGTGCTTGAATTGGGGGTGGACGTGATAGGGGGACGGAGTCCGCCTTTTTGTTTTTTTCCTTTTTTAGCATACCCCTTCTATTAATTTGAAACGGAACGCTGGAAACGCAACATTTGCTGAAGTGAATTTGTAAATCATCAGTTTTTCTGATGTAAAATATACCTATAACCTATAACCTATAGGCTATAGCCATAATATTTGTATACTTGTATCGACTATGAAAAAAAAAATTGGTTAATAATAATGGGTAATTAATATACTCAATCGTTAGGCTCCAGCGACCACACCTATAGACCTTTTTTTTATGCGACTACTGCGATCCTAGATATTGTGAACATGAATATTTTTCACTTTTATTTTAATAATATATAAAAGAAGAAGATGTCAAATCTATGAGTGTTTTTTTCAACAAATTTTACACTAATTCACTTTTAACACCGCGATTGGCCACAGTTGAGTTAATTGTTCATTTTTTATAGGAAATCTATAAAAAAATAAATATTCAAAACTAGGTGTTTATAATGTTTATATATAATAAACTTAACTAAATGAATATGGATATACAAAGTGATTCTTTTAAGTGGGTACACTAATTATCTCGAAAAGTATTCATGTTTTTGAAAATATTTTTTACATAGTTCAAAATTGTTAAAAAAGCAATGTTTTTATAAAAAATTATATTTTTAAATATTTTTTATCATTATAATTTTTTAAGTTTTTTACTTTTTTGAATGACAACATAGAATTTTAATTTCATATTCCTATAAGCAAAATAATTTTTTGAGTATTTTGATACATAAAAATTGAATTTAGGGCTAGTAGTTTATGAGTTATACGTATTTAAAGTTTAGACAAGAGGAGTGGAGTGGTACGAGGTTACTCCGCAAAATGTTTGTCCACTACTCCGCTTGTCTAAACTTTAAGTAAGTATAACTCATAAACTACTCACCCTAAATTCGAATTTTTTCTTTCAAAATACTCAGAAAATTATTCTGATTTGGAATATGAAATTAAAAATCTATGTTGTCATTCAAAAAAGTAAAAAACTTAAAAAAATTATAAGGATAAAAAATATTTAAAAATATAATTTTTTAATAAAAACGTTGTTTTTTTAAGAATTTGAAACTATGTAAAAAAATATTTTTAAAAACATGAATATTTTTCGAGATAATTAGTGTACCCACTTAAAAGAATCACCCTGTATGTATTACTAAAAAAGATCTTGTATAATAGACAATATTATTATACGTAACAATTTTACAAACACTACCAAAAAAAAAAAATTACGTTTTCGTAATGTGTACAATGTTTCGAACAGATTTGTATGCCATTCAACGACATTACAGCCACCGAATAATCGGATCAGAATCGAATCGTACGCGTTATCAGATCATTACAGCGGCACATGAGATGGGCAGCTCTAACGAGAGCGATATACCCGTAACGCGGAACTCTGACGAGTCACTGTCCATTGTCCACTGGAACTGTGCCATATGCTCGCTAGATCCAACGTACGTGCGACTCGTCATTTCTGCAGAACGTACCCCGTCGTAGCTCTACGTATGTCGACAAGGACGATGACGCACAGGGGAACGGGGTTTTACGAATTTACGTTCTGTTTGGGAAACATATTATACTTGAACACTTACGAATAATATTATGTATTTATATTCCTACGAATGACCGTTTATCGCATAATACGAGAACAAAGAAATAAAGTATGCATTAATGCAAATATGTAATAAAGATGTGACGAACAGTGTTCGCGCAAACGCAACAAACCAACCACTCACGCACTGCCCGAACGGTGTCAGACTTATATTATAGGCCACGGATCGAAGTTTGTTTAAGCATATCAGAGCTTGAGCTAAGGAAATGTTAGATCTGTAAATAGGTATAATTGTATGAATATAGTCAATATAGATATGAATAAAATCACTAATTAATAATATGAATACGAGCAATGTATTAATGTGCAAGCAACATAATATGTTGAAGATTAAAAAATATAGATACCAGATGCCTTCCCTAATCGCGCAAGTCTTCCCGGGGTGAGTCTTGCTACGACGGAGGACAGACAGTGAATGTCAATGTTGATAATTTCACCGGGCCTTTTATACCCGGTGTTCCGGGACAGATAACAAGAAACCGTAGAAACCGCAATAGTGCAATCGCCGATAAAGCACAATTTAAATAAAAGTTAATAAAAGAATAAAATTATTATTATAATAATAAAAATAGTAATATTAATAATAATAAGATTAAGAATAAGAATAATAAAAATGATAATAATAAAAAGGAAAAGAAGAATCTAGAACCTTATCCATGAACCCCCCCACACCGAACTGAAAAATCCCCCCTCTCGGACAAAAAATTAAAAGTTAAACAATTATTTGTTATGTACAAACTTTTCACGGAATATCAAGACTTTTCCAGAGTATTTTCCAACCCGTTATTTTCGTATTCACGTAGTTTGCGTATTTTGAAAGCCGTGCGTATACACGATTTTTTCGCTGTTTGCGTTTATAGCAGTTGCGATCGCGGTAACGAGTATGACCCCCGACGAAAGTCCCCCGGACGTTTTTCTTCGTTCTTTTTATTTTCGCACATAGGATCGTGGATGCCGATCGATGCACGTGATATTTATTCTATTGTTATTGCTTAAATGTACACATATATTATTACGTTTGATTTGAAGTTCATTTGTCAATCTACAATCCTATTTTTTTTCATTCAATAAATTGCATTATATATTTATATTATCTTTGTTGTAGCTAAACTTTAACGTTATACTTATATCTTCAATCACGGGTTGTGCTGTATACCATAAAAGCGTTTATCGACGATGTTTGTGTCGCACAATACTGTACTCATGTACATGGGTGTATTGGTGTATATATGTAATAATGTATGATAAGTTTTTTGTTGGTGTATTGATGAATTATTGATAACATGTTATACATCTTTATAAATCGTAGTTTAAATTATAATGTCATTGAATGATGTGTAATAAATAAATAAGTGTTTTTTTATTTTAAAATATTTTTATATAATAATTTTAATGATTTTTGGGGATTATGGGTGTTTGAAGGTGATGTGGGGGGCTTTGTCTCGCAGTTTGCACAGTAATATGATATTGAATTTTGTGTGGAACGCTCGTTCATCCAACACCCAATGAGTCCCCCTTCTAGTTTTTTTCTAAACCAAGCACTGAAACACAAATCACGTAATTATTCTATTTATTAATTAAATAAGATAAAATATAAATACCTCTTGTAATACTTGTTCTAGTTTTAAGAAGCGTATGAATTTCCATATTGAAACGCGGTTTGCTCCAAGTGCTACATTAAAAACATGATGCCATCCTTCTACCGAATTATTCGTACGCGTAAAATCTTAATTAAATGTTGTAGATTAACTATAGTTTTTAATTGTTTCTAATATCAAAATAATACAGCTCAACGATTTCAATATGTAAAAAAATAAATAGTTATTACAAATAATACATAGTATATAAAAAATACAACTGAAAACGTAATTACAACTTAGATGTTAAACAAATGAAATGGTAAATTATGAAATTGAGTATACCTAGTTTGATTGTTATATTTTGACTAGTTTGACGTTTGTCAATTTTTAAATTTTAAATTATTTAATTACGTTAGTAAATAAAAATACGTTAGTGGTGTAAACAACAAAAACACAAAAAGATAATTAAGAAAAACTTAAGAAATTGTTAAAAATATATAACTTATTTTGTTCAACTTCTTTGGCTGGTTTTGAAAAAGGTAAGTATTGTTAAGCAATATGAAGTCAGTTAATAAGTAATCATTATTATTATTATTATTAACTAGTTAGCAGTTGATATTCATCTTGACGTGTTGTATTACTGTTTTAGGTACTCAATAGTCAAACTAGTCTAAGTCAATACAAAATATAAAAATATATATCACATTTATTTTATTTTTAAGCTTAATTCCTATTGATTAGGTATCAAATTATTATGTTCATTATTTTGTATTATTGCTAATATATTAGTCATTTTACATATGTGCTTAAACACTTTGAATTGAACAAGATAAGTTTTATTTTACTTCCACGGATCAAGAGTCAAAATGAACAAGAGAATGTCATTAATTATACAGGTGCATTTTTTATTTAATATTAAAACTATAAAATAAAGGCAAAATTTAGAGTTAAGTTATCCAACTGATAAAGGAAATTTTGAAAATGAAATAACAGATGGTATTAGAAGGTCCATACTATCATACAGTCTATGTAGATCAAACATTGAATTTTCTGGCATAAATCTGAGAGGTACAATAAAAAAAGATTTTCTCCAAATTTCTATTTTATGCACCTTGACATGTCAAAAATAACGGCAAGTCATATTTCAGAGCAAGGTTAGTATTAGTATATTTACCTACTTGTACTTTATTAATATTATTGCATACTATTTATAGAGGATTATATTTGTATATAATTGAGATATGCCGATGAGATAAGTATTATAATTATACCATTATTACTAGGTAAGAAAATTATTGGTTCCATAATACATTATTACAATTGAATAATCTAAAAAATTGAGCATTTATTTTTTGGTTTTTATTTACACACATTAGTTCTTATAAAAACGAATTAATGTACCACCGTTCTCTATGATGGTTATTTCCCATGGCATTCATTGTAATTCATGATTATAGATGTACGATTTGTTATCGCTCCGTTGGCCCATCACTCTAAACATCCTGTGTATCTACAAAAATATCTCCATGGCAGTTTTCTTGATAATTTAGAATGCAGGTTGGTGTTTCAATTATTTAACTAGAAATCCTTTCTGTATAATAATATCTATACTGACAAAAACGGTTGCATCATATAATATTATGAAGTATTAGATCGTATTTCTACTGCCATAATATAATATTATAATAAGTATTGTAAATTCTTATGCTTGCATGACAATTGCTTACTGAAGTTAATACCTTTATTGAGGTAAAATATTTTAATAGATTCATGATTAATTATTATCTCGGTAAAGTGTCAAGTAGTATGTTTAGTATGATAAAATTAACATATACCGCTAGTCACAGGAACCTCAACTGAATAAGTTATGTTTTATCAGAATTACCACCTAGTGAAAGCAAACATGTATTTAAATAAAATAAATATTCAGCACTGACGAAGAAGATTTACTTAAATTTACGTGTGAAATACTGAAAAATAAATATCAGCATAATTAATGAGACAAATTATGCATTTTATAACTTATAACATTTAGAGATAAAAAGGTGAATTATATATAAACTAAAAATCATATTATTAAGCAGAGCAAACATTAGATATACACCAAATTATTTTGGTTCTTTGATTATTGTAATATATGTGAAAATATTAGTTATACAATTACAACACCATCAATATAAATACACTCATAAAATTAAATATATATATTATAATTATTATGTTTTATGTTTTATGTACATTTATCGCATAATTAAGTTTTATACCTTCGTAACTTTTGTTATTTTTCGTATACCTTCATCAGTTATAATTTTACAAGCGTATTCTAACTTAGATATCATAGTTAAATCTTAAATAAACAAAAATATAATTTTTTCGCATAGTATCTATTTTGTTTTAAACCATGATATTTTCTTATAAATTTATGGTTTTTATCAAAGTTTTTAATGTTTAAATTTAAAAAGATAAAATAATATATACTGTTATACATATATTGGTGGTTAAAATGATCTTCTTATTTGCATCACATTAATTTATAAATCGCGGTAATTGGTTTGAACTCTTGATATCTGAGTCCATTCGTCACGATGAAGTAGTTTGCAATGTATTCCATGAATAGCGTCTGGGACTGTTTTTCATTAAAATTCAAACTTTTGGATCTATTATATATTATTATTAACCACTCACTAATTTCTATAGTATTTCTTGTCACGTTGAGTTTATTGTTAATTAATTCACGTTCATCATCGTCAATTCGTCATGACCTCTTTCATTTCATACAGTCTTATTATTCGGCAGATTTTTTAATTTAAACGAATTACTTTACACATGTATTATTCTATATAATATTATGTACAATCAATTTATTTTTTTTCGTTCATTTCTCACTTTTTTGTATAATTTATTTTTGATAATATCATAAAAAATCATTTATTCTCAATAAACAAAATATTTAATAACTTAATTACTAAATTAGATATAAAAGAACTAAAGAAGTTTTATAAAACGTTCTCTAAGAAATATACGATTTAAGGACAATCCAATAGGAAGTGTCTATCAAAACGGAAGTCGGGAGTAATAAATGTATTAGTGCCCGAATCGTTAAAAATAAAGGTGACTACGAAGGAAGACGATTTTGGCCAAATCTAATTTTGTACAAAGAATAAAAACAAATTCTTGGAAGGTTAATGTTGAAAAACAAGGGAAACATGGTACCTTTATTGGACTTATTTATGGCCCTTACTAACTGCAGGTGTCTGGCAAACGCAAAGTACGATGCCTATTAAGTTCACTAGACCTTTCTAAACTTATTTTCTTTATTTTTATTAATATTTTAAATAATCCATGTCTTACGTATCAAGGTTATATATTAAATACTTTTATATAAAACTGTATGCGGGTCAATTAGATATGATGGAATGAAGTTTTAAAAGATCTAAAATATATTATATTATATAATATGGACAATAGACGTGGCAATACATGCTCAGCCATACGTTAAAGAAATTACCACAACTCATAGTAATATTAATATATCACAAACACTAAATATTAAAATCTATACAAATTAATGGTTAATCTTCAACTTACCTAAATAAATCTTTTAAATAACAAAGAATACAATCAAATGTATTTTGGAATTAAAATAACAAATTTAATTATTAAAAAGTGGTTAAGTGGGCATCGCTCTGCTGTATATTAGGGGGTGGGGTGGACCTCAGACTATGGTAGGTTAAATTTGAATGCAATGATAGGTATCATTGTATACGAAAAACGATTCTGAACGAAGATGATTTGTCAGTTTAGGATATATTATATTTAAATATTGTCATATATTCTATTTTGAAACAAATAGTATAGTTTTTATATGTTACTATAGTTACTTTATAGTATCTGTTTATTAATAAAAAAAGTATTTGGCAACATACGCATAATGAGAGTACGAAATATAATTTGAATTTTGAAATATTTCGTATAAATTCGAACTTTAAGCACTTATAAAAAAAAATTGTGACTAACGATTTCGGATTTTTTTTATCACTTTAAGAAAAACTTATAAGAAATCTTGAAAATTTTCAAGATTTTCTGGCCACCCAAAAAATTTTTTATCGGCATTTGAAGAAAAAAAACTTAGAAAAGTCGAAAATTTCAATTGTCTATAAGTAGCTTAAAAATTGTCAAAATATTTTTAACTGTAAAGAGATAACCATAATATAAACATTTGGTGAAAATTTCAAGTATTTACAATAATTCGTTTTTGAGTTACAGCAAAATCAAAAAATCGATTTTGTCGAAAAGTGGTTTTTCCGTAAAATTTCCATTTTTCTGTCATTTTTTTTTTGTTTTTCTCGATTTTTTTGAAAACTATTAAAAAATTTTAATTTTGACCCCCCTAAAGTACCAACTAGATTCAATTCCCTATTCAAAGAGGGGCTGAAGTCAAAAATCGGAGCATTATTACTGCTCCAAATGTTGGAGTCAGACACACAAAAAAAAAAAAAAAAAAAAAAAACACACATCTTAGTAAATGCAATACATTCATCACTTCGTTCAGAATCTAATATTTAAAAATAACAATTGTTAATTTTGCAATGTATCTATATTATTTACAATTGTTTATTTGTAATATATTACTTATATTATTAAATACAATTATAAATCAAATTACAATTTACTAAAAACTATAATATCAATCAATACGTTAAAAAAACCAATTTAGTTATAGCCATTAGATATAACACTTTCATTTATAAATCATTCTAATTTAACATATATTTTAGATAATAACGACAGATTCTTGGAGCTTTTCCATAACATCCGACTGTAAAATCTTTTATTTCTTCCAGAAAATTGTTTTTGTTATAAATAAAGAAAGAGAACACGCAATTCAATTTCCAGGCAAATTCAGAGTGATGTTTCAATAAGGCATACTGCCATGGAAATAACTTAGGTTTTTTAATAGATCTATGACACACGGAGGAGTTTTTGTAAACAATATTATTACTATGAGCTGAATCAGTCAAGAATGTTGAACTATTGAGGTCATTCATATATTTTTAATAAATACTAATTTATATAAATAAAAATATAGCATTTTTTATAGAAAATACAAGGTATTATAAAAATGATCATTATTGTGAATTGAAATACTTACTCAGCTATGTAATATTACTTTAACCCGGCATTAATTTTCTTAAATAAATAACTTCCTTGCTTTATTTTCAATACTAAAATATTTACTTTCTAGTCTAGTAAACCTTCTTGGAATTATTCTCATACTTATATTCAGCCTTCGACCTCTTTTCTAAAATTTCTTATTAAAGTTTTATGAAATTTTTATTATAGCTCTTATTGTACTATATAATGCGTACATTAATAATACTATAAAAAATCGACAATTTGTTATTCATTCTCTATAAAAACTATGCGTTTATACAATGGCATAATTTTGGTGTAAACCTTCTTGGAATTATTCTCATACTTATATTCAGCCTACGACCTCTTTTCTAAAATTTCTTATTAAAGTTTTATGAAATTTTTATTATAGCTCTTATTGTACTATATAATGCGTACATTAATAATACTATAAAAAATCGACAATTTGTTATTCATTCTCTATAAAAACTATGCGTTTATACAATGGCATAATTTTGGTGGAAGGAGAAAAGTACCATTTTTTCCTCTAGTGGCTCTAGATATACCAAAACTAAAAATCTTTAAATCTTATAAAATGAAGATAAAACGCAATACATTTATTTCATTTGTCGTATGTTGTATAATATGATGATAAATTGTCAACGTCATTGCATTATCTGTGTTGCATGAATAACCCAATTATATTATTTCATATATTATGATTACTAGATATCTTCTTGTTATTTTTTTCAAGCAAATTATAGAGCCTTTATTTTAATAAATATTTATGTAATTAATATTATTTAACGATATGGGTACCTACAATTTTTATAAATAATTGGATAACTTCTAAAACTTGTGTACAAATAAACAATTAAGTTATGTTTTTGATTTTAGTGAATTTTACTCTTCACTTTTTACTTAATTACGCCACTACGTACACATACAATATTTTACCATAAGCTTTTTGACTAAAAAATATATATGTATATGTACTCATAACCTACCTATATAATTTATATCATTGTTAGTGATATATTAAATATTAATAAATATTTTTATATAAATTTACACTTTACTTGAAATATTAAAATGTTTTATGTTAAGTTATTTAGATATACATTGTGTCTGTTATATATTAAATAATCAGAAAACTATGTAATATGATCTAAGTAAACTGCATTGATTAATTATTATTCATAATAATGTATTAAATTATCGTCTTTAAATAAAAAATAGTAAACAAAAAAATATATTTTACTTAACATGTTTAATACGCAGAACACCAAATAAATGTAATAACTTTTATGTTTTTATGAATTAATTAAACCCACTAATATTTTAATTTTAATTTGCGTCATCCTAATGACCTAACAGTTGAAATATATAATATATAATATGTTTGGTGGAATGTGATTCAATTACACAATTATGACATATTTACATAGTTTTATTTGCGAACTGTCTCATTGTGTGTAAATTTACTATTTTTTATTTGCACAGTACTAATATATAATTTAAAATATTTAAATGTAGTAATAATTGATAATATCTGTCATGTCAGTTCCACAATTATACAAAGGTGATTAGAAATTTATAATTTTGTTCTTTTTGAATAAAAATGATTAGATTATGTTAGATTAAAAACAAAATGTTAATCAAGAAATACAATTGCACTATATACCTATTAAGACCAACCTACAAAGTTAACAATGATATAGTGAAATGTGGATATCAGCCATTGTAATGCCTCGTAAAATTTTACTTTTACATTAGGTATTAAAACGACTCGAGAACTCCAATAATATGCATTTGCCTTTATCGTAATAGATACTCTTATGCGTGTAACAAATCATAACATGCTTACGGTTTCAAATTATTATAGCCAAAAAATTATTTAAACTATTTTATGACAGATTTCACTTTGCGCCTTTATTTAAATTATCTACTTTACTATCCGTACCTATTCTACCAGATAACTCCCAATAAAGATTTAAATGGAATTAGTACAAAGACATCTTCAAAAAACCAAGCCAAA
This sequence comes from Schizaphis graminum, assembly GCA_020882235.1. NCBI lineage: Eukaryota > Metazoa > Arthropoda > Insecta > Hemiptera > Aphididae > Schizaphis > Schizaphis graminum. The sequence goes on from CM037032.1 coordinate 96,645,230, forward strand.
TCTAAGTTTATTTTATAAATAAAATATGTTTCTGCCTAGGTTTCTACTGTCAGGAAGTACCGTATTTCCTTTACTTGCTAGTCATTGCCTCATTGGACATTGTTATTTTTCAATTAAAATGTCAGTGTATTTATTTTTGTACAAATTTAAAATACATACCTAAATTTGTTTAAATAAATACTCCATTACAAGAAATAAATCATTTTTAAAATTTACATTAATGTGATTTAAAATAATAACACATATAACACAGTGAAATTATACTCGTAGTGAAAAACTATATTTTTTTTCAATTGTTGATGAATAATATTTCATACTACGATAAGCCATACGCTTGAAAATGTGTTACAAGGTTTCTTAAAAGTTATTATGATTGTTATTTTCTTTTCTTAAATAGACATACATTTTTGATAGACTTTTAGACGAAATTATAATTTGAATAACGAATAACGATGGTATACATTTTATTTTAGTTCAAAAACATTTTTCATAACAACTTTAAACTTTTACGTATACAATGAATTTTACTGTATGCGACAACATTTTAAAAATATGAAGATTAATTTTAATATAATATTATCTATATGCATACAATGAACCCATTCATACTGTTTTACATTAAATCGAAATTGACTTAAAAAATAATAAAATATAATAATATGGTGTAAAAAATTAATAATTTTAATAATATAACCAATGTTTTTTCCAATCTAAATAATTAATAAACCTACTGTAATATTTACAATACAATTTTTATATACTTAGAAATATTGAGTCTCCACTCAGAATCATTTTCAGCATTGATATCTCAATGAATTAACACATACATACATTACACTGACTCATTCGACACCTACAATTTACAAATTTTACAGCAAACCGATGATATACACTTGCCTATATCTTTTGTTTTTTCATAAAACTATTAAAAACATGAAATATTTAAAAAAAAAAACAAATAAAATCTATTTTATTCGGAGCACTAAAAGTTTATCTTTATTGACTTTAACAAAATTAAAAATGATAAAGGTAACTTATTTACATTGTATTATACATACGAGTATACGACATACCTATGTAAATCATACTCAAATAATATAAAATTATATAACTAAAATACTATAACTTTTATAAACTTAAATTTAAAAAAAAGTACGAAAAAAATAATTAATATTAATGATGAGTAAATAATTTTAGAAATATATTCATGTCAGCAAATTCTCAAACAATTATATTTAAAAAAATAGTTATTATGTTTCAAATTAATTTAATCAAAAAATATTTATATTTTAAAAACTAATAACTATTTGACTTAGATAAATCTTTTTACCATCAAGGTAAATAATTTTCTAATATCAAAGCGTTATTGATTGAAAATTATTTTGAATGAAAATTTTGTGATACTTGGTTTTGTTTTGCAGTGGAATATTTATGTTATAAAGTTATTACTTACCAGTAATACAATTGGTATTTTTCCTGAATGAATAAAGAAAGATACTGAACTAATTTATTTATGTTGATTTTTAATGAGTTTCTTGACAAGATTTAGATTAGGTTGATAAGTTCTTGCAGAAAGAATTAGTATAGTAACTATAATAATATTGTGTTAATGAATAAAATATTATATTATATCTAATTAACTATTATCAGTTGCTTATTACCACTAAGGTACAAAAATTAAGTATGATTGTATAATGCTTAAGCATAAACCCTTAGAAGACCTATGGAATCCAAATTTAAGGTCTACAGCACAATCATCCAACATACGGCCAATACAAGCGCTGCACCCGCACGTTATTACTTTACAGTTAATCGTAGATGCTCTATGCTATATAGGTCCTATAGTAGTTTAGTGATATATCTCTCTGAATATGCATCAACTATTATATAACTCATTACAAATACTTTTACTCTAAATTATTATCATTTATCATACATAAATCTACTTATATATATAAAAAAATGTATACCCAACAATAAAACTCCGAACACCTTAAATGTAAGTGATCACGTGACCTTCTATAAATTAAATTATTGTAAATTCTTATCCATTCTATTTCTAAGAGTTTATAAATTGTTATCTTCCTTAAAAAAATGTTATTCGTGATGATAGTTATCCTCGTATTTTCACACCTCATTTATTTGTTATATATTTCCGTATATTGTATTCATTCTAAATTATCTTTTCAATAAAACAAAAATAATTATTAACATAATTTATTTTTTATGATACTATAATTGATAGTTAAAATAAGTTAAATATATTTATTGACAATATGAGTAGTCGGAGAATAATTTATTATAGTTTTAGATTCTGAACGGAGTGATGAATGTATTGATTTTAGTATTTTACAATGATGTGTGTTTTTTTTTTTTTTGTTTTTTTTTAGTCGAAATAATGCTTCAATTTCAAACTTTGGGGGTGGTTTCCGATAGCAAAGTGGATATCCTTGGTGCATTATAGAGGTGAAAAGTAAACATTTTCCAACAGTTTTCAAAAAAATCGAGGAAAACAAAAAAAAAATGACAGAAAAACGGGAATTTTTACGCAAAACCAGTTTTCGACCAAATCGAATTTTTTATTTTACTATAACTCAAAAACTAATAGATGTAAATACTTGAAATTTTCACCAAATGTTTATATTAGCGTTCTCCATACACAGTTAAATTTTCAAAGAATTTAGCTATTTATAGACAATTGAAATTTTTAATTTTTTTTAGTATTTTTTTTTAAAATGACGATAAAATTTTTTTGGCCGTCCAGAAAATCTTGAAAATTTAATGCAAAGTTTCTTATAAGTTGTTCTTAAAGTGATAAAAAAAATCCGAAATCGTTAGTCACAATTTTTTTTTATAAGTGCTTAAAGTTCGAATTTATACGAAATATGTCAAAATTGCGAAAATTTGCGAGTAATTTTGTGGTTGAAAAATCGTAAAATTTTTTTCTTTTATAACTAAGTTTTGAAAATTTGGTACAAGGTTCTCCATACATTTTTCTTCAATTTTCTGTAAAAAAAACTCGACCGGATTCAGACAAAAATTTTTTATGAGTGTTTGAAATTTAAATTTTTATAAAACCGCATTAAATAACGGTTTAGCCTCAAACGATTTTTGATATTTGTTGTAATTCAAACTGTATAAGTCGTAAATACTTGAAAATTTTACCAGTTATTTATATTGGCATTTTCTTTACGTGATTTGATTTTCAAAATATTTTGACTTTTTTTGAGCTATTTATAGACAATTGAAATTTTCAATTTTTTTTCATGTTTTTTTTATAAATGTTGATAAAAAAAATTAAGCTGGGACAAATTACTTGAAAATTTAATTGAAGATTCCACATAACTTGTTCTAACTCTCATTCAAAAATTATAAAAATACATAGGCTCAATTTTTTTTTATTAGCATTTGAAGTTCAAATATTGACAAAAATCGTCAAAATCATGAATATTTTTTACTATTTGGTAGTTAAAAATTTATAAATATTTTACTATCAAAAGCTAAGAATTGAAAATTTAATACTATGCTGTCCATAAGTTAAGCTTAGAATAATTATAAAAAAGTTTGAGGATTATTCAATGTAAAAAATTTTACGAGTGTTTAAAGTTTTAATTTTAATTTGAAATCAAAAATACACGTGTAAAATAACGTTTTACTAATAAATAATTTTCGATTTTTGTTATTTTTAAAAAATTACTAAACGTAAGATCTTGAAACTTTTACTTAAATGTTTGAATTAGTTGCAAAATAGAATGTATGACAATATTTAAATATAATATATCCTAGACTGACAAATCATCTCCGTTCAGAATCGTTTTTCGTATACAATGATACCTAGGTATCATTGCATTCAAATTTAACCTACCCTAGTCCGAGGTTCACCCCACCCTCTAATATACAGCAGAGTGATACTCACTTACCCGCTTTTATTTTGATGGAAATAAAAGTCATACAAATTGTTAATAGTAATAAAAATGTACTAAATAACTATTAATTATAATAATATTAATAATTCACTTAAAATTGAAAATTGTATCTAATAATTTTTAGTCTGATATACAAGCAAGCTATACTTACATAAAATAAAATATGTTTTGAACTGTGGTGTATCATTGCACTATTTCTGATTCTATATATTTTATACGATAGTAATAATATATAGCTGATTACGCCGTTTACATGGATAATTGCTTTATCTTAATTAGGTGTATATTTACTTCTTAATTGTTTTATATAGATATTTTGAAAGTCGATCAATTCAAAAATCAAATAGGTAATATAAAATTACATATTTCAACCAAGAATATGAATAATATACTATATAGAGTGTAAGGTAAAAGTTAATTTACCAAGTATGCTCATCTTCATTTTTTTTTTAATAATTAATTTACACAAATTCTGATTTTTAGAATTTGTGGATATACTTAAGGACTACATTTTGAATTATTTAAGGTTTAAGGAGTGTCCTGAACGATCAAACTTATCTTTTCCAAATTGATAACCAATTGTTTTTGTTGTACATTTTTAATCAGATGATGTTGTTTAGACTTTTGATGTAGGTATCTAAATTAAAAGTTGATCAAATAATTTCTGAGGTATTACAATTTATACACCAGGAATAACATAGTACTTACAGATGATTTACATAAATATAAAAAAATGTAATATTAAATTTTGTATTTAACTCTAACAATTAGATTTAATAAATTATAAGATAATCACTAGGTAAATTATAAAAACATCATAAATCCATATCTTCCAAAGTACGAAATATTTTATCATGATCCTATTATCTTTGGTACACAAAATTAAATAGCTCAAAAACTACTCGTTTAATAATAATTATATCAATTTATACATATATATCAAAGGTTATACAAAATCCATCTGCTTATCACTTGAACAACTTATATGAAAAAAGGGTGATTATCATTTGAAAAGAAAAATATCGTATACCTAGCCATACTGCTACAGTGCCACAACGTACTCCTAAAATAATATAAAGAAATCTTAGTATTTTAAAAGTTCTTAGTAAGTAGGTACTTAAAAATTTCAAAAATCAGAATTTAAAACAATCTATTATTAAATGGAAAATGAGGGTGATCATAATTTTATTGTTGAACTATTTTGTATAATAAGTGAGTGTGTATATTTTAATATATTAATTTTACTTGTATATTAGATACACTTATTTGATCTATATTATTAAAATGTAGGGATTCTCCATCAAAGTTCTAATCGAAGATGAATTTCTATGACACAAAATAATATTACAATGATTTACTATATATTTTAATATTATTGTACATTTTTTTACGCAACGCATCGTTGTCATTTATGTATAAATTTATAAAACATTTTAATAGAGAGAGTATATCACATGATATTTTAAAGGCCGGCTATGACGACAACGACCTTGTTTGGGCGTCTGACAACATTGTTCGCCGAGCAACGAAAAAAATTACACGACTCCCACCATAAGTAAAAAGTAATCGACCCGTTTGAAGTTTATAAAAAAAATTATGCATATGAATCTAAAAAAAAATTCAACAGTGATGAAAATGTTTTTAAAAAAATTGTACGTGATAAAAAAAAATCACGAACATGCTGTAAATAATAATTAAACACTTGCTTTTTATAATATACATTTTCCACCCCATAAAAATTACCCTGTACAATTATTTTTTATTTCATCTTAAAATATTGATCAAAAATTTAAAATGTTTATTTATTACTTAAATAATATGTTAATTTTGATAAATTTATAGAAATTACACTTAGTACTACTATAAGTATAGTGTAGCATGGAGACGGTTTAAGTACTACGTATAATAACAAATAACGGTGTTTATATGAATGACCTCAATCATAAAAATTTTCGAGAAAAGAAGCAACAGCAGTAATCAACGGATTATGAATTGGAAACTGCTGCAGTAGGTATTCGTTGACACACATAAATGCATTGGCACATTGCTTCATAACTATACCGCGGTGTAAGTGCCTACTTACGTAGTTACATATATACCCATGGTATAGCCTTAACAACATAAACACATAATAACGCAGACCTCCGAACGTTCTATGGTTGAACACGAACGCGCGTACCCAGATATCCATTAATATCTAGTAGTATAGATGTATACACTAGTACAATGCAATTAGTTATATACATTAAAAAAAAAAAAGTAATAATAAGTCAATTGATAAATATTACCAAAACTGTCTTTCTCTCGTTCAAGGCATGTCCATCACATCCATTACTCGCTGAATTTAGACGATTATTTATAAATTTATACAATTTTTATATACAATAGTTTTTAAACTGTTCCACTATAAAGCGTCCTATCCACGTACTTTAATATTATAGTACTTATAGATACATATATGCCGTTATAAATAAGTGTCGTAAAGTTTTAAGCGTAATAATCAATCATCCCCCGTCACCAGTATTTATTATGTAGGTACCAGTCAGGGTTACTTTAAACACCTACACCGAAATATACCAGAAATTTTATAAATTTTTTTTTTTTAAGTATTTCGGTGCGATGTTGCAGTACATTGCATTTTTAATACGCTACAGTAACAACTCATAAGCATGAACGCACATTGTCTGCAGCGGTACCCGAGTGGCCGACTGTAGTTTTAATTAAAGGGAACGTATACATTATTTTGTACGCACCCGCTCACTTTTCACGCGGCAACAAATAAAACCCAAGTCCCAAATCGCTTTCGACGTAGTGCTATGTGTGAAAGCTTTGAACATTCGTCGTCTCTGTAGAGACTATAGAGTTCATTGCCGTTTAACGGTCACACGCAGGAAACCGCGCATAGTATCGCGGTATAATGTGTGTACAGCCACTACAACATAATATGACATTATCACGTCGTAACTGTGTAATTTTTTGTGCGCATTATTTGTATTAATAATTTTTAATGAATAATGATATATGTATATTAATATAATTGTCATGCATTGTCACGTTATTGTAATGTGTTTTGACGTGCGCGCAGTAGGTACCTGCGTACGCGGGTCTCGAATGTCGGTGTTATTAATTAGTGGTCGCTGGAACGGTCGTGTCGCTGTATACGGTATAGAGAAACACGACTCCGAGAATAACTTTGGAGATGTCTTTAATTTAATACTTATTACATAAAATGCGTTACACGGTGACGCACGAAGGCTTGGGTGTACGCGCCGTGGAACAGCGCCGCGTGCGACGATCATTCGCTCGTTCCCGTCTATTAGAAGCTTAATATCTGTAACGCGGGTCAACAACCTGCAGGGAACGGATTTTATTTTTTAATCGCAAATGAGATAAATGCGTATATTTAAACGCAAATTATCGAACAACAGACGTATATGATATAATAATGTACACTAGATACGAATATTTATGGAAAAACGAAACGGTCAAAAGTTATAGGTGTTAATGTTTGTTTTATACAAATCACATATATAGCTAGATATTTTGTACTATTCGTGTTTTTTCTTTATTATTGTTATTATTATTATTTTTTTTTATTTTCTACCATAATAAATAGATATTATCCATTGTTTCGCGGAGCTTATCAGGTTCATTCACTTTGTCATAATTATTTCTGCTTATAGTGAAACGTTTAAATGTTTTCTATACATATTAATAAATTATTACTACTGACTACTGTTGAATTAAATAACTATAGTTAATAGAATAGATTAGTTAATGGGAATTGGATCGAAAATAAAAATTTCATATTTCAATTAGTTTAAATAAATTATAAAAGTTTTTTTTTTTTAGTCATATTTTTAAAACGGAATGATAAATAACATTTATGGTAACTAAAAGCACTATAAGTGACGTTTAATATTTTATAATATTTTATTTTTTATTCATTGATGGAATTGTTTTTCAAATAGCTTATATAGTCAATAGTCATATGCAAAAAACTGAAAAAATAACGGAGAAACTTCGGTACCTAAGCATAATAATAACCAACTGTCGGTTATTTGATAAAATATTATCCTTTTAAAATATTAACACCAGTTTTGGGTGTCAGACATGGGTCGGCTTGGAATAACTTATTTTTGTATTTTTTCACTTGAATTCTTTATAAATGTATATTTATGTGTATGTGTGTATGTACATATATTAGAGTATTATACAGTGATACGATAGGTAATCGCGAATGCATAAAATCGTAATTAAAATAATCTGACCTCACCGTAATTACTGCAAGTGCGTATAGTACCTGCCTACCATGTCGTTCCAGTGATATTAATTTATTCCGTTGGTTAATGTGGTTAATACCTAGCAACAGTTAACAAAAGAGGGTTATGTCAGCTTAATAATGTAGACATGCAAATAAAATAGGTACTGTTGACATGTTATACCTTTACCAATAATCCAAATACAAGACGTTGTAGTGCGTAGCGATAAATGTAAAACTTGTATAATAGGTATGTGTAGTGTGTGCATATCATAATACTATGTTTTGCGGTGTATTTTATAAAAATAATTGTTTTCGTACAACTATTAATGCTATTATAATATTTTACATTCGCACATTTCAAACCCACTCACAGAGATAGAAATACGGAACGCTGCAACTGTCGTTGTATTATTGACTACGCAGGGGATATAATATTATCAGGATTTCTTAACGCTAGACGCGCAGATACATAATATAATAATATACATAATATTATTATCACTATACACATACCACCTACTATTATTATGCTGTATTTGTTTTCGAGAGTTACTTTTGTTAACACTAAACACAGTACACGTCATAATATTTTGTAATGACATTAATTGATTGCGTGTTTTGTATTATCGTACATATTATTATACTTTTTGGTACACTTTATAAGAAATTAAACAACACATCGAGTTTAAAAGAAATAATAACATAAATCGTAAAAATGTATGAATTATGAACGCAAAGTTTCAATGAATTTAAAAGTTAAAATAGACTAGATATCTCCTCTAACACGCGTTTGGCCAAAGCGCCTGGCTGAAACTTCCAAGTGTAGATTTTAAAATAACTTTTAGAATAGATACCTAACATTTTGTCAGATGATACAAGTGTATAATAATGTTTTTATTAATAACATAGTTAAATAGATCAAAACGGTGAATATTCACTATTTGACCGTCTGTCATGGATATAGATTATAGGTGTACAATTTATTATGTTTATATAATTGTTTTTAGGTATATCTACTTCTTATATATATGTATATACTATATATTATCTAATATTATTGTCTTCAATATTATGCATTTATTTTTTAAATAGTCAAACTAATATAAAGAAAAATAAGTTATAACTTTAAAAATGATTATATTTTTAATTTTAGAATATATTTTCTTACAAAACTCATATTTCTCAAACGATTTAAACTCGTTCTGGTTAAAAGTTAAAAATAAAGTTTCTTATGAAGTAAGTTAACAGCTTAACTCTTAACATGATGCTCAATATATTATATTTATTGCATGTGTTTAACTTTTTAAACATGTACTTACTCAAATATTACTCAATATTGAGTATTTATATATTATCTTAACAAATACATCAAATTATTTGTCAAAACTTCATATTAAAGATACTTAAAGTCTTAATAAGTTGTAATGTTTATAATACATTTTCATGCTTCATAAAAAAAATACACTTTTGAATTTAGAATTTTGCTAACTTAAAGTTCAAGGGAATAAAAAATTACGTAAATTTCTTATAAACTAAAGACATCTAGTTTTCGCTGGTTAGGTGTTCAGCAGTTCAGCTGTGATTTAAAACTATATTATAAATAGAATAAAGCTCATTTTTCTCAAGATGTTAAGAATTTCGAGTTTTCTACAGAGTAATATTACTTAATAATTTATAAACGTAATAAATTATTAACACATAATTTACCTAGGTGTAAACATGTAAATTAATTACAATTTAAAATACTTTTCTATTATATATACTAGGTACCTAGCTCAAGATTTTATATTTAGTAGAATGAATAATTAATAATGTTTCACATATTAATTGAATCTAATTCATTTGAATGTTACGAAAATAACTTTTTTTCTGATTCAAGGATAATATTTTTCTTTGAGGTAATAAATTCAACAAGAATTTTGCAATAAAATAAAAGATTATATAATGATACCTACCTGTGAATCTGTACGTACGTAAAGTTATCATAACCATTATAGCTTATATTTTTTTATAAAGTTATTTAAACGAATGAAGTACTCTGAATTATATTATTCTAATCTGCTGATATAATAAAAATACAACCTTCATCTATATTTACTTTTATAGTATTCAATTAATCATAGGTATTTTTAAGCTATTATTTTTCAGTGTTGAGTGTATGAAAATATGTAATTTGTATTAAACTTGAAATTTAATAGTAGTGAATATTTTTCTGTTAATTTTATTTAACTGTTGTATATTTATAAATAATGTATAATTTTCAGTCATGATGTAGGAAATCTTTCAAATTACATAATTTCTTACATCACAAAATGTATAAGAGGTGCATGTATATTATCCCTGAAACTCATATAAATAATAATATTATAAGTTATATTAATAAACTATTTTATTAAAATAAAGATGATTCTCTCATTACAAATTATTTACAATATTGTTTATCGAAATGGGTGCAGACTACAGGGCAGATATAACCTAACGTTCTAACACTTCTAATGGGTATTTTTTTTTAATTGTAATTAAAATATTAATACATTATACTTATACATTATAATGATAATATAATATTAATTTTTTTGGTTTGTACAAAAATTAAAACTAAAAATTAACAATTTAATGGCGGTAGCCCGGCGGCGGTGGTTTCGTTTATATTCTGATAAATGTGGGCATGTCGCAATTATAATTTATTACAACTCACAATCATAGTTCATACTACGGTGATATTATGATATGCATTTTATATTATCTTTCGGAAATTCGTTGACAATGTTATCACGATAATATTTAAACGACAAGGAATACAATAAACGCGGGCTCACTATAATATTATTATACTGTGTTTTATTGTTTTATGTGCAAACGTTATGGCCTAGTTTTGGTTGGTTTATCTTCAATTATACACCACCCGTATGCTGAAGTGCCGAAACTTATGGGCTCATAAAACATTATATTCCTTATGTTTTCAATCGGACCCGAACGTCACACGTATTTTAGGCGTGCTCGGGCGCGGACTCGTAATAAGGCGCAGTAAATTCGTTGACCATTCGATATTAATTTTTACATTATATTTTTCGCTCGTTGTTTCAATATTGAATATAATGTGTTCACTGCGCGTCGTCGACGCACTAGTTTCCGGTTGTTCCTTCGCTCTGGTTATAACATTATATTATAGCAGCCGACGTGGCGTCGGGAACATAATATTATACTTTCATATTTGCAACGGCATCCACAGCGAGTGATTGTAAAAAAAAATGTATGAAACTTAATAGGTACAATACTTAACAATATATACAATATAATAACCTAGTTTTCACTAGAGTTGAAAATTCCGCACATACTACTACTAAGTACTAGATAACATTGTAAATTGCATTTGGGTACTATTACTACCTCTATGTATAAAATTATATATATTATTTATTATTAAAAATATGTTTTCAGCTCAAAACACATATAATGTATCCATTTTTATTTTTAACCGACAACCAATTTTTTACTACCATGACTTCTATTAAGCTATTGTATTTACACTGTTGTACTTTGACTGTATGAGTAATTCAAATAACTGTTAATCACTTTATGAATACCTACCGTAATTAGTAGTTTAGTTATAATATTTTAAACTATATTGAATAAAATCGTTAATTATTTCAAAGGTTCCTTATCAATTATTAATGATAGTTCTATATGTATTATAATATTTCTTAAACAAAAAAATAAAGTCTGTGAAGATAACCCGCTGATTTCGTTCGATTGTTTTTAAAAGTGTACCAATATTTTGCAAACTAATTTCAAATACATTTTTAAAGTTATCAATTTATAATTTATAATTATTATTTTTTTTCATATCATTTTAAAAATCTAAAAAAAATTATTAACTTACAAATATTTTTAAAAATTAATTAACAAAATATGACATATTTTTCGAAGTCAATCTGAGGACTGGCAAATAAACACTTATAAAATTCGATAAAAATATATTGATTGAATAATTTTAAAAGTAAATTTGCAGTTAACTTTTAAAATATTGGTACACTTTTTGAAATGATCCAATAACGTCTAGGAGGTGGAGGAGTGCAACTTCATAGACATTACAAAATATATGATTTATGTTAACTATAATTTTCGTTCATTTCATCAGCTGTTTCGGTTTTAACATTATGTAACATTCATTATAGATATCCAAATGTGAATTGAGTTTTAATTAACTGTTTTATAATTATATTGTTTGTAGACGCGTAAAAATTACCTGCAGAATGTAAAATTCTAAGAATTTGATGATAAAATATATTATTTTTATAATATAAATTGTCACCTATATAATTACAAATAAATATTTTTATATTATTTATAAAATTTCCTATTTTTATTGTATTTTAACACGCACATTTTATTTAAAGGGATTGCCACTCCGTAGACTTTTGTATTCATGTATGCAGTAGTAATAGAAAAAAAGTTCTCAAAGAAATTACATCAAGAATTGAACAATTTTTCCAATTTTATCTAATACTGAACATGTTAAAACTGTTCATACCATTATATACTTGTTTAACCATTAATCAAGTACCAAAAAATTATGAATATTGTATTATTAATTGTATATTATTATGTATACTGGAAAACAATATAGAATATGATATACATCGTTTAAACGTAGCTAGGTACGATAAAAAAGTTCTTCGATTGATTATTTCAATGCATGTAGATTGTAGGTACCTCATATAGCCATACGTCAAATTATATTAACATACTTTCAATAATTTTGGATTTTACATTATTGCATTTACATAGTTTGTATGCATACTATTGAGGTTAATAGGTCAAAGAAAAAATAGAAACATACCTTAAATATTAAAAATGACTTATATGTTATATGTAAATAATACGTTGTCAAAATGAATGATGACTTTATTTAAACACAAATATAATACAATATTAAGAAAACGCCATACCTTCATACATTATCTCTGTCTTACTAACGTACTTCATAATAAATTTGCGTTCAGCAGAACAAATTTTGTAATGTTAGTTTTAATATTAGAATAAATTTACCTATCATCAAATTTAAAGGTAAGAATATTATATAGAAAATGACATTATGCTTTTATTTATATTATTATAATTTTAAAGTGGTAATATTTTACACAGCTATAACTTACTTTAAAATCATAATATCAATAAAAACATTTGTCATTTTATAGATAATATTCTTATCTTTAAATTTTATTATAGATAAATTATTTACTCTAATATTAAAGTTAACATCACAAAATGTGTTCTGCTGAACGCAAATTTGTTATGAAGTATACGTTAGTAAGACAGAGACAACATATGCGATTATGACGTCCTCTTAAGAGATCCAATTGGTTTAAGGGTTTTATAAAATGTAAATGTCTTAAAAAAACTATAAAACGCGCAGTTTCTAAAAGATTTTTGTCGAAAGGATCAAAAAAGTCGTTTCTTTTTTACTATAAAAAAGGAAAATAATTTGGATTTTCCATTGATAGGTTCTTTTAAGATTAAACTTATGTTTTCGTTACATTTTAAATTTAAATTGAATGGCTTAAAGTAAATACTTCGATCCTAGTTTTAAATTTTAATAATAATTAAAAAAGCGGGTAAGTGGGTATCGCTCTGCTGTATATTAGGGGATGGGGTGGACCTCAGACTATGGTAGTTTAAATTTGAATGCAATGATAGGTATCATTACGAAAAACGATTCTGAACGAAGATGATTTGTCAGTTTAGGATATGTTATATTTAAATATTGTCATATATTCTATTTTGAAACAAATAGTATAGTTTTTATATGTTACTATAGTTACTTTATAGTATCTGTTTATTAATAAAAAAAGTATTTGGCAACATACGCATAATGAGAGTATGAAATTTAATTTGAATTTTGAAATATTTCGTATAAATTCGAACTTTAAGCACTTATAAAAAAAAATTGTGACTAACGATTTCGGATTTTTGTTTATCACTTTAAGAAAAACTTATAAGAAACCTTGTATTAAATTTTCAAGATTTTCTGGCCACCCAAAAAATTTTTATCGGCATTTGAAGAAAAAAAACTTAGAAAAGTCGAAAATTTCAATTGTCTATAAGTAGCTTAAAAATGGTCAAAATATTTTGAAAATTTAACTGTAAAGAGATAACCATAATATAAACATTTGGTGAAAATTTCAAGTATTTACAATAATTCGTTTTTGAGTTACAGCAAAATCAAAAAATCGATTTTGTCGAAAAGTGGTTTTTCGTAAAATTGCCATTTTTCTGTCATTTTTTTTTTTGTTTTTCTCGATTTTTTTGAAAACTATTTGAAAATTTTACTTTTGACCCCCCCCCCCCCCCCCCCAAAAATACCAACTAGATAAATTTTCCTATTCAAAGAGGGGCTGAAGTCAAAAATTGGAGCATTATTACTGCTCCAAATGTTGTCGTCAGACACAAAAAAAAAAAACACACATCATTGTAAAAGCAATACATTCTTCACTTCGTTCAGAATCTAAAATTGATTTCTACAAAATTACTTTGCATGTGAAATTTTCAACGGTTTCCACGATAAATCAAATAAATTACATAAGTAGTCTTATTTTAGCGTTTATAATAGTTAAAATCAAATTTTATTTTTTAATGCATATTACATATGATTTTTTTTAATATTTAATTATAATACTATACGGATATTGCCTATTGTTATCGCCCGTAATGACAATAAAAATGTAAAAACAATACAAGAGTATATGGCGGTGACGTTAGAACGTTCAAGGGACGTAGAGTATACAATACAAAGAGTAGAGTAGGTAACCTAACAAGATATTATTCAGTTAAACGATATTTATTTTTATATTTTTATAAAAATAACATTGTGATTATTAATTATTACGGCAACGAAAGTCACGGCGGACGGGTACAACGACAGAATAATAGGGTAATATATTCTATATAGTATAGATAAATATGTATTTATAGTCTGTTGCAGTATTATAGAAATATAATACATGAATAATTTTATAGTTCAACCAACTCGGTTTAATGTATAAGTATACTTGCAAATTTTGTTTTGTTTATTTTAATGTGTCTCATATCATTAAAACGCAATATCTACCTGCCCAACGATAAATAACAGTTTTTACTGCCGATTGTCTATATTTGGTGATAAAATTTTATTTTCCTTTCAGTTATTTCTATTTTTAAAAACATATAATACTTTCATTTATTAACATCAGTATAAATTAAAACTGCAAAAGTAGACTTTACGGTATTAAGTTTAGTATTCATTATATTTTAACGTTTCTTAAAGTTTTATAATTTTTAAATCTACAGACCTTAATAGTTTTTAACTAGATTAATATAATTTTATGTGCATAAGAATGGAATTATATCATAATGATGAAAGTATCAATCTTACAATGATGTATGCATTTTTTATCTGTCCTAACCTTTCGGAGCTGTGATAATACTTTAACATGTCCTCATATGGGCGTAGGTACCTGTTTGCGTACATTTACCCTTTTTTGCGACGCGTTTGCACACAAATGCACAACTTGATTGCTCACGCATTTTTAATTTCTGTGTTTAAATGATTAAAATGTAGACCTCGTTTAGGTACTTAAACTTATAGCAAAAATCTACCAAAACTCAAAAAATCTTACAATAGAACTGGCCACTTGTATCTCTTTAACATCACAGATTCAATTAAAACGATACCATATAAAAATTATAACTCAAAACATAACCGAATCACCACAGGCAATAAGTGTAACTTATATTATATAAATATAATTCTATTAATACGCGTATCTAATCAAAATTTTTAAGATTAATCGTATCATTATTTTGCATTAAGCACTGAAAAACGCATGTTACAATATTTGTCTAAATTGGGAATGAAATTTATTAGTTTTTCGCAAACAAATCGTTATTTTTTATGTCAAAAATTGTGTATTGTGCGCAAACAAGTATCATAGGCGTCATATTTACCACCTCATATTTATGATTACTTGTTTTAAACAAAAATAAATATGTGTTTTTGTTGTACTTAAAAAAAAATAACTGTAGAAACTTTAAAATGATCATAAAATGCTTAAAATACTTGTATCAAATAAAATATACATAGGTAATATAGACATATCTAGGTACCTATCAAATAATTTTTAAAATATTTTGTGCGTTTTTTAGGTAGTATTTTCTATTTATTTCTTAAAGACAAATCAAAACGTGAATAATTATTAAATAATAGCTTCATCAACAGTCGCTTCTAAAGTAATTAAAAAAAAATATTGAAATTAGATAGTTTTAATTTATTTTTATAAGCGTTTGAAATTAAAATGATTATGAAAGACTTCAAATCCACGAAAAAATATATGTACATATAACTATTTATATAATTTAAAAGTTATATTTTTTTATTTCTAATACCTTGGCCTTAAGACTTGATATTTTGATTCAAGACTTATAATAAGATTTTCTTATATTAATTTTAATGTATAAAAATACATTCGCACGATTTCTTTTTGTAGATATTTGATATTTAAGTGTTGTTAAAATTGGATATTTACGGAAAAATAGATTTTTCCTCTAATAACCTTAATTATTTTATTGATATTAAAAATATACATTTACTCATAGACTTGATTTATTTCTATCCAGTACTCACTATAAGATGTTAAGTATGTTATTATTGTATATAATATACAGTATATTATTCACAATGCAAAATATCTGAGATTGCATTTTTAACTACAAATTTACATCGTAAATAGTTAATAAATACAAATAAAAAAAAAAGATAAAAATACTATTGACACCGTTCTTTGGTATGTCGGTGTTGACTTCTAAATTAATAACAATAATAAATAGTTTAATATTATAACTATTAATATTCAACATATTATGCGATGTTTTTTGTTAAAATTAGTTCAATCTATGATTTACTTTTTTACTACAAAATTTTAATAAATTGCCCATTTTAATATTTATCTACAACATAATAAATGCATTATAAAATATCCACAGAAATAAAGTCTGACACATTGTTTCCGCTAAGAATCTTTTTTCGTGTGCAATGATTAATCATTGAATTTTACATTTGACATGTCCATTACGGTGGGGACTTACTCAAAGTCTACCTACTCAAATATATAAGGTACACTCAAAATCTATATTTCGTTTTATTTAAAGTTTTTTTATTCCTGTTGTTATCAAAGTTAAATAATTCATTTATAGAATATAGATTCTTGCATATTACATCTAAAACTTATATTTTCATCATTCAATGATGTGTTATTTATTGTAATCAGCTATTATTTTAGAGACAAATGTAGACTTTAAGCAATAAACTTAATTTTAAAACAGGGAAGTAATAGTCGTTAGAGGGAGTTATGGATGTAGTTGTTTACTTTTTCCTCTCTATTTTTAATGTACGTGTTTGGTTCACATCATTAAATTTTATAGAATTGCGCTGGTATTTAAAAATATGTATATCAATAATAAAGATCATTATTTTTTTTTATATTGTGTGTGCGTTTTCCTAGTAAATAATATCACGGAAAAAAACGTATAAGCTCAAATCACACTGAATAATATTGTAGATGTTAAATCATAAATGATTTATCACGCAATCATTAAGTTTGATTATTCTAATAAATATTCAAACTATATGTACGCGTAGGTATGTCTGAAACATTTCTACCACTATAGTAGAGTCGTACAGTGTGCACTATTGCACCGGTGGTCGGTGAGTTATGCCATCGTTCAGCGTTTAGGTTAGGTACTTAGGTCGATATTACTTTTAAGATTTGACTACAATACATGTTTGCTTGTCTAGCTCTTATTGAAAAATTAAAATTATACTGCTTATTTAAAAAGTATATAATAAAAGTGTATAACCTACATTCGGTACTTTGGGCCACAGAAGACATTTTACAATTTATTACGATATAAAATAAATTATCTACTACAATAAGTTAAGTAACTCATTATTTTACTTATGATTGATTGTATTTTAAATTGTATGAAATATAATCCTGTATATTTATTCCGGTAGTCTGAACCAAAACTTAAAAAGAAAATACTCAATAAATATTCCAACAATTTCATTTAATTAACGATTAATAAAGTTTTAAAATGTATTTTTAATACCTTTTATAATAATTATTTAGAAATGTTATTACTTTTGCTATTAAATTTCGTTTTTTAAATTGGTGCATTATTAAAAAAATATATACATTATTATATACACTGCAGTAATTCAGTAAATATTTAATAACAACTGCATACGGTTTATTTGTCAGGTGTCCCTATGCCTCTCCCATAAATGTTTAACTTTATAGAACGGAAACTATTATATTTGCTTTGAAGGCTGTTCAAACAATTGATCGTTTCAAAAAATAGCGTATGATGAGTAGGGCGTATTTTTTATATTATTTATCAATATTACATATTGTATTTAATTATGATAGCCTCTGCGACTCTATGTTACCTACAAAATAATTGTACGTCGCGTCGTGTTGAATGATTAAGATTTTTTGGTACACTATATAAACCGGATCGTAATTTCTAGGCTAAAATTAGATTTTCCATGTACCACATTCGTTTATGACGTAAAAGTACATTATTAAATTATGTTATACAATTAAACTATTATATAGTGTATATGACGTTTAAGTTTTTATAACTTACGCAATTTGGTTTAACCCCAGGGTGGTCTGCGGGTGTCTGTGCAATCGATCGAGAGCGCAGTCGCCCCCTGGGCTGTTAACATTTTATAACAACTATAAGCTCTAATATAGTAATATATTAATCTTTATATAGGGTTTTGTGTTGTTATAGTGAGTCAATTTTATTTTTACTTTAGTTCGTACCTAGCTGACGCGTTTGCAATCCCATGTTTTTAATTCATAAACAAACAATTATAAGATTTTACGTTCTAAAATTGTTTGATTATTTTTTATTTTTTTGTTATTTTTTTTTACAACCATATAACTATTTAGACACGCCAATTTTGTACATCCTCGCGTGAACCATTCTCGTTACTATTGTAGTTTATTTCAATCTATTAAGCAAAGACAAAAGTCGTTAAATATAATGGTATTTTGATTATAAATTGCAATAATGTGAATAATGTTAATGTTCTCGAAGAAACAAATTTACTGAACATAGTCGGTGCTTTTATTTTATTATTGATATTATATACCTATTTAAATAAAATAAATAGAATAAAGGACGGGCGGCTATAGTGTTTTCTCATTTTTACGTATATTAGCTTTGTATATCTATATGAGAAAAAATAAGAAAAATGTCCACTGTAACCCGACACCTTGTGGCTTGTGCATTGAACGAAAAATTAAATAATATTAAAATTTTTATTATTATGTATATAATAAGTCAGAGAATATAAACCGTTGATTTTATATTCGTAGTACTACATACGTTATTATAGTGTAATGAAGTGCTTCATACATTTATACATTTTTAAGTTACTATATCATGTATTATACGTATAATATTACGTAGTTATTTAATGTATCCAGTATACAATATTGTCTATTGTAAAATATATGAATATACGTAATAAAAAGCTAAATTACGGACAGACCACGAAGACCGGATGCGTTGTACACTCCACACTCTCATATCCGTTCACTATAATTATTATGTTAGTATAGAATGGTTTATATACTCGTACATTTAAGTGCCCATAAGAAAAATTAAAAAAATTTAATGTCTTTAAAAATTCGTATTTTATACTGGTTTAAAAGAATTTATATATTTTTAGAAAATTCCGAGAAATAATAAATTCTCTACATGTTCTACAAAAAATACCTACCTAATGTTTTTAGTTTTCAAATTAACTTGTGGTATATTAACCATGACAGAGTACAACTCTAAAGTTACTAAAGTTAGGTTATGGCAATAACTAATATCTAATAAGTTATTATAACGATTATTACTTATTAGGTAATTATGGGGTAAGTATATTTTTTAGTATTATTGGCAATTATTTTACGTATAGAACTTGGTGTTATTTTATATTAATGTCTACTTAGTGGTCAAGTTGAAATATGATTATTGATATTATTATTGTTACAAAAATTATATGGATAACTAAATAAAATAAACTATTATGAATCCTCTATCGTATTGACCTGTTATGTATTGTTGAACAGGATGGAAATATAAATACAATAGTTAAATTTAATAAATTAAAAATCACTTCAAAATTCTTCCTGCTGTGCTTATTACTTTTTTCATGATATAAATGATCAAATGCTACAAGATAAACATGTTTTTCTAACTTAGATCTTCAATAACTAATATAGGCATGATGACTAATAAAATAAATATAGTCTACAAATATTTTTAATTATTTAATTATTTATTCATACAACATATAATATATATAACCAACCTTAACCTAAAAATCAATGTTGCCAAAGTTTGAATGTATAACATAACTAATACAAAATATTTGTCTTATTTAAATTACTGCCAAAATATAACACCGTAAATAATAATTTCAAACACCGAAAAATACTATAAACTTTTTTTTATAATATTACCTAAGCCTAAAAATATAAATTCATCGATATAAAATGTATACATTTTATTTGTGATTCGATTAAAAAAAAATTATGAATATTTTTTTTTAAATATATTAACACTGTTTAATATAATTAGATTGTATAGTTCAAAAACATATTATGACCATTTTGTTCAAATGCCATTCATTGGTTACCGTGCACATTATGACCATGCATTATCTTGCAAGCGAAACATGTTTACTTATATTAGTTATTACACAGAATAAAATACCTACGCGTCACGGATTTTCACTGGTATAGAAAATGTATAATATTTTTAGTGACGACTGCATTGCATTCCAACACTCGTTATACTATTACTACATAATCCACTCCAAAGAAGATTATAGTCTGAACATAAAGCGGATGACATAAAATTATAATCCATGTTTATAATAGGGTATAATGAGTTGTATGCCTGCCTGTACATCGTTTTAAATTTTAGGTGGCTGATGATAATAACTGTGCTTATAAAAATTAATACTATAAGAATACGTTTAGGAAATATTTAAATAGACGCGAGTTCATCACTACAACAATACTATCCAATAAATGTTGTACAAATAAAATCTAGTAATTTATGTATGCCCATTGCCCATACTACCTAGGTATACGATCTACCTGCTACACCATAACTTAAGTATTAAGACATAATACATTAAGATATACTATAAGTATATATAGGCAAAATGTATTTGTGTTCATACGAGTTTTTTTTTTTAGTTTACTATTTCGTCCATGATAACCGCTTATCGTTGTTTAGCACACCGAGCTAGCTATAGTTCTAGAACATTAAATCCTCAAAAAATGAAAGGAAATAGATAACTTCTCTGCTGTGTACAATAGCTGTTAAATGTACCTCGTCATTTGAGAGGTAACCCACAATAATATATGTGTTAATTTTGAATTCATCATTACATACAAAAAACGATTCTGAGCAGTGAGCAGACTATCTGTTAGCAATTTAGCCTTTATTACTAAATATATTTTATGATATATTTATATTATTATAAAATTAATTTATTTTACTATTTTAGAATTTAAAAATTGTATTATATGTATTATGTATAAAATAAAGTTATATAATATGTAAAATGTTTCGAGTACACACGAATATAATATTAAATATTTTAAAATTTTACAAATTAACTAAAATCTTTATTCGTTAACTACCTAATTACATATAAAACTCAAAATATGTATTTAAAAAAAATTGTTAGGATGAAGAATTTTGTATTAAATTTTTCATTCTTGGCTATAATTTAACATTTTATATATTTTAAACTATAAAATGATTTGCAAATTTTCATGATTTCGACGTATAAATTGTGTACAGGTATCATCAATATTTTTAAATAGATATACTAAAAACTTTTGAGGAAACTTGTATTAAATGTTCATGATTTTTGTGCTTCTTTGACCTAGCTTTTATTAATATTTATAAAAAAAATACTAAAAATAATTGAATTATTTTTTCTTGATTATTTTGAGAAATACTGCGAATTTTTTAATTTTTACCTCTCCTCTTAAAGTACTAACAAGATTAAATTTTTTACCAGAAACCACCCTTAAAGTTGAAAATCTAAGAAATTTTACTACCTAAAAAGGTAATAATATAAAAATAAAAATATATATTTATATATAATCAGTATATTCATTGCCCTGTTCAAAATTTAAAAATGTGTTTCATCATCGCTACCTATTTAATCGATTATATTTTTAAAATATTACCATAGGTATAGAAATATATACATCATTAATACAATAAAATATAATATAATAAATACAATTTTATGGATTGTACACGTTTGGTGCTTAAAACACATAAAATAATAACTACCTGAGAAAAACTCTTATAGTTGTTTAATTTGCACACCCTCTAGATATTTTCATCTATAGTTGCGCCAATGTCGCTTATACGACATAACTTAAAATATACTATAACGCCGCAGTATATCATTTAAAAATAGTCCGAAATTCCGGCGCTTGCGCATTTGGTACATAGTGATAGGTGTCGACGGTGTTGTTGTCTTACAAGCTACATCGTTTTAAAGGTACATACTTGATATGTATATACAAGGGTACATCGTAATATCATAGTTGTCGTACCAATCATACCATTGAGAACTATTCGGCAAACTAATCGGTGATAATCTTTACGATGAAAGATGAACTTGTCACTGAGTTATGTCGATAATTGCTTATAAAATCATATAGGTATATCATTAATGTAAAATGTTTAAAATGTGCATTAACAAATGGGCTAAACTATAATGTCATTCTGTATACTTAAATACATGTACTATAAAAGTACTAATATAAGTTTCGGTTTCTGTGAAAAAACTTTTGTTCATGGCGGTTAAAGTTATAAATGTAATAAATTATACTATACACGGCGCAAATGAATTTAACTTTATTCTGATTATAATTTATAATTAAATAACTTTAGAAACTTGATTTTGCTGTTTTCATTCATAATTTATAAATTTCCTTACGCAATAAAAATTCCATTTAACAGATTATAAGTAATAAACATATTTGGTTAAAAATATCGCATTGGAAATATATTAATCTAATTCCTACGTAATTTCGAGATATAGTTAATTTATATAAAATATTCTCCAATATTGTGTCGGTCAATGTCAAATAAACGTTTTCAATATAAATATTTTTATATTTTAACACAGTGGCTAATTTTTAATGAAAATAATTTAACAAAATATTTATGGTGAATTCAAAGCTTACCATACATTTGTTTTGTATTTTGCAGTAAATTTATTATATGTTAGAAAAAGTACGTTTTCGATGTATTCATATATCACTTTTATATAATTATTGCTTTTTAAACCAATAATTTTGTTACAAAATATTAGGTAATATTAGTTATTAAACATATATGTATTATGTATATGAAATTTATTTCGTGTTACATTATTAATAATATAAATTGTCCAGCACTATACAAACACTATACAAAAAAAGTATAATCTATATATATTATTAATATTGGTTTTCAATTATTTACTGAGAATAAATACTCAATAATACGTCATACGAATAACATGCAATTTATATTATACATTCATTGTTTAATAAAAAAAAAATAGAATTCATATTTTTACAAGTGTTAATAATCAAATATCTATCAGAAAAAACTTAATGGTGAGTCACTAACATGTTTTATTTATGTATAAAAGTATATAAAAACTTATAAGACTTGTTAAGGTTTTTTTAAGGTGTATTACTCATACATTTTTATCGTTTTGAG
Organism: Schizaphis graminum; assembly: GCA_020882235.1. NCBI lineage: Eukaryota > Metazoa > Arthropoda > Insecta > Hemiptera > Aphididae > Schizaphis > Schizaphis graminum. Next base: position 96,669,275 of record CM037032.1, read on the forward strand.
TTGTACAAATTTAAAAAAAAAATAGTAGGACAGAAGTGGTATGGTTATAAATCTAAATTTATAATTTTGAAAGTTAGTCGTTATAATTAGTATACAAGAAATGTAAGCATAACATTTAATTTCAAACAGACCAAAACAACTTATTTAGTTGGTTTTAATACAGATATATTTTATTCTAAACTAATTCAATGAGTGAAAATCATATTAATGATAAGTATTTTATCAGGTTATGTAATAATCATATGGTATTGATTTGACATTTCATTATAGCATACAAATAAACTTAATTGTTTTTATAACATATTTTATTATTATTTCTTAGGATCATTATAAAAAAGCGGGTAAGTAGGTATCGCTCTGCTGTATATTAGGGGGTGGGGTGGACCTCAGACTATGGTAGGTTAAATTTGAATGCAATGATAGGTATCATTGTATACGAAAAACAATTCTGAACGAAGATGATTTGTCAGTTTAGGATATATTATATTTAAATATTGTCAAATATTCTATTTTGAAACAAATAGTATAGTTTTTATATGTTACTATGGTTACTATGGCCAACATTCGCATTATGAGCGTATGAAATTTAATTTAAATTTTGACATATTTCGTATAAATTCGAACTTTAAACACTTATAAAAAAAAATTGTGACTAACGATTTTGGATTTTTTTTTATCATTTTAAGAACAACTTATAAGAAACCTTGTATTAAATTTTCAAGATTTTCTGGCCGCCCAAAAAATTTTTATCGGCATTTGAAGAAAAAAAAACTTAGAAAAGTCGAAAATTTCAATTGTCTATTAGTAGCTTAAAAATGGTCAAAATATTTTGAAAATGTAACTGTAAAGAGATAACCATAATATAAACATTTGGTGAAAATTTCAAGTATTTACAATAATTTGTTTTTGAGTTACAGCAAAATCAAAAAATCGATTTTGTCGAAAAGTGGTTTTTCCGTAAAATTTCCATTTTTCTGTCATTTTTTTTTTGTTTTTCTCGATTTTTTTGAAAACTATTAGAAAATTTTAATTTTGACCCCCCTAAAGTACCAACTAGATTCAATTCCCTATTCAAAGAGGGGCTGAAGTCAAAAATCGGAGCATTATTACTGCTCCAAATGTTGTCGTCAGACACAAAAAAAAAAAAACACACACATCATTGTAAATGCAATACATTCATCACTTCGTTCAGAATCTAATATTATTTTGAAACCAATTTTTAAAATAGTGGAATTCGTAAATACTGGTCATTGGAATACAATATAGTAAAACGAAAAAAGTATCTAGTGTTCCGAAATAAATATACAAAAAAAAAAAAAGCGGGTAAGTGAGTATCGCTCTGCTGTACATTAGGGGGTGGGGTGGACCTCGGACTATGGTAGGTTAAATTTGAATGCAATGATAGGTATCATTGTATACGAAAAACGATTCTGAACGGAGATGATTTGTCAGTCCAGGATATATTATATTTAAATATTATCATATATTCTATTTTGAAACTAATTCAAACATTTAAGTAAAAGTTTCAAGATCTTACGTTTAGTAATTTATTAAAAATAACAAAAATCGATAATTATTTATTAGTAAAACGTGATTTTACACGTCGTGTATTTTTGATTTCAAATTAAAATTAAAACTTTAAACACTCGTAAATTTTTTTAAATTGAACAATCCTCAAACTTTTTTATAATTATTCTAAGCTTAACTTATGGACAGCATAGTATTAAATTTTCAATTCTTAGCTTTTGATAGAAAAATATTTATAAATTTTTAACTACCAAATAGTGAAAAATATTCATGATTTTGACGAATTTTTGTCAATATTTGAACTTCAAATGCTAATAAAAAAAAATTGTGCCTATGTATTTTTATAATTTTTGAATGAGAGTTAGAACAAGTTATGTGGACCCTTCAATTAAATTTTCAAGTAATTTGTCCCACCTAAATTTTTTTTATCAACATTTATAAAAAAAAAATAAAAAAAAAAAAAAAAAGCCGGTAAGTGAGTATCGCTCTGCTGTACATTAGGGGGTGAGGTGGACCTCGGACTATGGTAGGTTAAATTTGAATGCAATGATAGGTATCATTGTATACGAAAAACGATTCTGAACGGAGATGATTTGTCAGTCCAGGATATATTATATTTAAATATTATCATATATTCTATTTTGAAACTAATTCAAACATTTAAGTAAAAGTTTCAAGATCTTACGTTTAGTAATTTTTTAAAAATAACAAAAATCGAAAATTATTTATTAGTAAAACGTGATTTTACACGTCGTGTATTTTTGATTTCAAATTAAAATTAAAACTTTAAACACTCGTAAAATTTTTTAAATTGAACAATCCTCAAACTTTTTTATAATTATTCTAAGTTTAACTTATGGACAGCATAGTATTAAATTTTCAATTCTTAGCTTTTGATAGAAAAATATTTATACATTTTTAACTACCAAATAGTGAAAAATATTCATGATTTTGACGAATTTTTGTCAATATTTGAACTTCAAATGCTAATAAAAAAAAATTGTGCCTATGTATTTTTATAATTTTTGAATGAGAGTTAGAACAAGTTATGTGGACCCTTCAATTAAATTTTCAAGTAATTTGTCCCACCTAAATTTTTTTTATCAACATTTATAAAAAAAAAATAAAAAAAATTTGAAAATTTCAATTGTCTATAAATAGCTCAAAAAAAGTCAAAATGTTTTGAAAATCAAATCACGTAAAGAAAATGGCAATCTAAATAACTGGTAAAATTTTCAAGTATTTACGACTTATACTGTTTGAATAACAACAAATATCAAAAATCGTTTGAGGCTAAACCGTTATTTAACGCGGTTTTGTAAAAATTTAAATTTCAAACACTCATAAAAATTTTTTGTCTGAATCCAGTAGAGTTTTTTTTACAGATAATTGAAGAAAAATGTATGGAGAACCTTGTATCAAATTTTCAAAACTTAGTTATAAAAGTAAAAAATTTTACAACCACAAAATTACTCGCAAATTTTCGCAATTTTTACATATTTCGTATAAATTCGAACTTTAAGCACTTATAAAAAAAAATTGTGACTAACGATTTCGGATTTTTTTTTATCACTTTAAGAACAACTTATAAGAAACCTTGTATTAAATTTTCAAGATTTTCTGGCCGGCCAAAAAGTTTTTATCGTTATTTAAAAAAAAAATACTAAAAAAAATTAAAAATTTCAATTGTCTATAAATAGCTCAAAAAAAGTCAAAATTCTTTGAAAATTTACCTATGTATGGAGAACGCTAATATAAACATTTGGTGAAAGTTTCAAGTATTTTCATCTATTAGTTTTTGAGTTATAGCAAAATAAAAAATTCGATTTTGTCGAAAACTGGTTTTGCGTAAAAAATCCCGTTTTTTCCGTCATTTTTTTTATGTTTTTCCCGACTCATTTAAAAAATATTGAAAAATTTTAACTTTTGACCCCCCAAAGTACCAACTAGATTCGATTTCCTTTTCAAAGAGGGGCTGAAGTCCAAAATCGAAGCATTTTTACTGCTCCAAATGTTGTCGTCAGACACAAAAATAAAAATAAAAAAAAAAAAAAAAAAAAAATAAAAAATAAAAATAAAAAAAAAATAAAAAAAAAAACACACATCATTGTAAAATCAATACATTCATCACTCCGTTCAGAATCTAAAAGTAGGTTATATTAGCAGCTATATGCATTGGGTGTGGTGTGCATGGATTTACTCACGGTATATTTTTCAATTTTACTGTTGTAATTTAATAATGTTGGTGATTAACTTAGGGTTATTTATTGAGTATTTCGGTTGTTGATTTGAGAAGATTGTGATTTAAAAAGTATTTCACAAGTATAAATAGAAATATCAAAAATAAAAATATTTATGTATAAATATTCGAATACTTATGAATAATGACTATTATATTATTTATTTTATTTATTTAATTGTTATGTATAATAGATAATGTATAGCTAATTCCGAATTAATGCTGCGCAGATGAATAAATATATTGATTTTACAATGATTATTTTTTTTCTTTGTATTCTTTTTTAAGCACTAAAGTCTAAAATTGTTCAAATTTTCAACTTCAATCATTTTTCTAATAAATTACCACTAATTTATTTACCCCTTATTCGATCATTATTTACTCAAAAATTAATAATATATAATATATAGTATATTGTGTGGCAAGGGCGGGAAGTGGGCCATTTCAGTCACGGACGTTGTGTGCCGCATTTCGCCCAAGACTGAAATGGCCTTCCCGCGCGAGCCACACATACTATTTTTTGTCACGCCCCTTGGAAAAGGTTATGCAGGGATCTATGCAACAATTATAGACTATTCTAAAAAAACAAATGTTTTGTAAGAACCGTGGTAAGTATACATTTTAGTTTCTGGTTGTGCAGGGGATACGCACCCGGTAGCCGGCACTTTTGGGGATTTCTTCTTTTCCGCCCGGCACTTTTGGGGATTTCCTCTTTCCCGCCCGGCACTTTGGGGATTTCCACTTTACTGCCCGCTGGATGGAAAAAGAACGCTTTCGAACGCTTCAACCGTGATCGAAAACCAAACTTTGATCGGTGCAGGCGTGACAAAAAATATATTCAATGTTTTTTACAAAAAGTAATTCAACCATCGTATTATTACTAATAATTAAATACATAACTATGATAACGAAATGAATATATCATATTAAAAATATACTTTAAAATATTAGCTGATAGACCGTCTCCGCTCACAATATTTTTTCATGTAGATATTATAATGATTTATAAATGAATTCAAATAAACAACGAGATACATTCAACCAGTGTTCCATTGGAGCAGCTAACTTCTGTTTCTTTTTTGTAACGTTATTTTCGTCTTTTTTTATTTATTTTGTTATTATTTTACAATTGCTACTGACGAATCGTATCTATCTAACAATGTTTGTATGAACAATTTTACGTTATTATATTTTTTGGGGCACTGACTACCGTTGATTTTTCCTAAAATCGACGCTATTGCCATTTTCTAAAACCACTTATTTTAATCGATATTATTTAATAACTATATTCCACGTTGTAGGCCATTGCAACATCGCCAACATCTGCTGTGATCCAAATATATACCTCGATGTTTACTGCTCGACAGTTTTCTATTCGTGATACAAATACTTAAACACGACTATATTTTGTCGCTGAATTTGCCATTAGGTGAATAAATAATCGCCGACAATATGGTTTGAAGATGGTAACAAAAAAAAAAAAAAAATTAATTCCAAACAACCACGTGATTAAAATAAATTACGCAAATCTATATATTTGCTCAATTATCGATAACGATCGTCGTTTCAATTTAAGTCGTACAGAATAAACATTCTCCACTTAATACCAAGTAAATATAAAACATAGACAAACCATTGATAAATGTAACCTATTTATACAAAATTTTCGATCAATCGTTGTAATTTTAAAAAATCGAAATTTTTTTTTTTATATTTTTTAAATTATAAGTTTTATTTTTAACTAATTGGATCATTGATGGTCTTTTCGTTGTACCCAATTTTTGTAAGTACAATTATTTTACAACAATTATATTGTATAAGGTAAAAACTATAATTTAAAATATAAAATTATATTGTACAAACCGAAATCACGGACTAAGATAGAATAAACCAAAGACATGGTAGGCGGTCAAGTAACAAGGGCGCTAGCGGACGTGCACCACGGGAAATTATACTACCATAGTTTTGTGTCTACAACGAGCGTCCATTATTAATTTACGTACAGATAGCGCTAAAATTCGTGCTGTATTTATGAATCTATGTCTCTGTGGTAAAAGCTAGAACTCTGACGACGACTTTTTTTTATTGGAATGTATTTATTACTATTGTTCGTTTAGGAAGTGTTATGGAAAACTATTTTTCCTGAATGTAGGAACAATAATGTGTAACCGTTTATCTCTATTATATTTATCGTGACCAAACCCATTTAAAATAATCAAATTTTTGTCTCTACGGCTAAAGAATTTTCAAGTTCTAGTGTTTTGACCATTTTTGGCACTAGGACTCGTAAATGTTAGACAGTACTGTGTTGCAGTAATTTTTCGTCAATACACTGAAATACAGCCTAATGATGTCCGATAAAAATCAAAAATCAAGTCCACAAACCAACCACTGCCATCAAACTGGATCAGTATATATTAAGATGTACACTCATTGTAAGTGTTGATATCGCGCTTCGCTCTAGATCGACGTGCTGGGCGATCTTCAAATGGTCATTTTTGCCACCGTGATCTTCGGACACGAGTACAAGAGTACTGAATCCATCCAGCACAATGAACGACCGTCGATCTGCTGTAAGACCACGCTTCGACATGTTCCGGGCCTGCCAGCTAGTATTATAGTGTTAGTGTACCTATAATATTATATGTATAATGTATATATTATTTAATATGTCAAACTTGTCCAGTGTTCAGCGACGACTTACCCATTTCATCGGGTTAGTGAGTGGAGACTTGTTAGTGGTAAGATTATCGGAAGTATAGTCATTTAAAAACCTAAGATTCTGAGCAATTATTTAGTAGTTTTAGTTTATTTATTATATCTATTTAAAAACAACAACACTAAAAAGTAAAAATACGATCCATTATGAACAACTATAATATTATGCAAACAAAAAATGAAAATCTATCGAATATTTATATCTTCCAATTTAAAATGTTTAAATGTATTATGTATACCATAAATGTACTTGAAATATATTATACTGAAATAAAAATTGTGCAATTTCAATATATTAGGGATATTTTTAATTGATTTTAATATTGCTTTCAAACTTTAATGAGTACTATAATATACATATTCGTTTATAATAATGGTAATTAATTGTGTTGTTTATAGTTTCAATGTCAATTTTATTCTTTTATATTTTTTATCGCATATCCCTTTATAATTTATTATTTCCAATATTATTATAATTTAAAAATCATTTAAAGCTGAAATTAAAAAAAAATTAGCGATATGCAAAAATATTTTTAAAAAAAATGGTATTATTTCAGGCGTAACACATTTATTACAATAAAGTGAACGTTTTTTCCCTCAATACCCGTTTATACCAAATGAGATATTGATCACGTTACAACCAAAACAATTTCTAATTTTTATATCATTATATAATGATGTACATTACACACAATAAAGTACTTATATAATACCAAATAAATATTTTTTTATTGTCTGGGTAAAAGTGGTTGATAAATGTATTTAAAATACTATAAACTATTAAAAAACAGAGAATCACTCATTTTAATAACATTTATATTATTTTATTATATTACCTATAAAAGAATAATATTAATTCTTACGGAAACTGAAATTGCAAGTTGGATATATTCTTTTCCAAAATTGTTCCTGAAATTTAAAATTACATTTTTTTATTAAACGAAATATTTTATATTGGTACCCAATTATTTTATCACTTAAGTCAATTATTATTATTCAGTAATATTTTTTCAAAATCTGTTGAAACATACATATTTGACTATCTCATGAATTCCAGATTTTTATCACATTATTATTATTATTATTATTATTTTTTACTATACAAATAATTTTATTTAAATAAATGATAATTACTATGTACCTATAAACTGTATTTTTTTTAAATTGTATAGACATTTTGGAAACGTGGTTATTATGGTGATAATTATGGACGTCACCCAAGTGCTTCTGATATTCAAATTGTGGCTTTTTAATAGCTCAAGTACACTACACTAATCCTTAATGAAATTGTTGATAATTTATGAAAAGTTTTACAATGTTCGTAATTATATCATTAATTTAAATTCGTCATTTCATTAATCTCACTGGACATATCATAATAATATTTAAAAAAAAAATTAAAATGTTTATTTAATCTAAAAGCCTAAAACAATTTTATTGGCTAACCAAAAAAATAAATTATATAAATTGAGAAAAATAACAGACAATTTAAAAATAGCAAATTAGAAAGTTTATTTTTGTGAATCAACCAATGGGTTTTTAAATAAGAAATAAAATAAAATAGTGAATTGATTAAATTCTTGATAAACAGTTGTATAAAGTTTTAATAACTAAAATCATAAAAATACATTTTTGAATAAATTTTAGTTTGCTTTAGTCTTCATATAAAATAAAGATTCATCTCGGGGAATTCGGTTCACTGAAACGCATATTGGACATAGGTTATACAATATAAAAATAAGTTTTAGATCGGATGCGTGTGGGTCATACTTTTATTGAAAAAGAGCGCACAATAGTTAAGCGTTAATATTACCTTCATCTGGTATTTGTATAGTTTTTCAAAAGAATGCTTCACTATTTATTCACTTATATACCTTTTTATTATCATGATAAGTATTTTAAGTTTTTTCAAAGTACAATTGAAATATTTTGATTATACATGCTATCAAATTTTCATTGGAATCCTTAATCATGAGCCTTAATACCTTATTTATTTATTTGCCCATTTTAAAGAATCATCTTGGCTTAAACCAGTGTTCTTCTATATTTTAGATTATCTATTTTTAAGTTGCTATTTTTCTTGTCTTAATATTTTATTTACTGTATTTTTTTTTTATTAATGAATTTACAAGGTTGAATTCTACTAAAGTATATGCTCAGATGATGGAACTTATGTTTCAATTTTTTTCCTAAATCTGTACGTCTTTCTATAACTTATTTGTACCAATTATTGAACCATGAGTCCTTAGTTTTAAATATAGTTTCTTTTTGAAATACTCTTGCTGATTTGTGAATTGAGTTTTTAACCGTTTTCAATTTACATTTAAAGTTTTGTTTTAAATTTGATGGATTTTTGTAATTTCATATATTTTTAAAATCAACCACTCTGGCCATTCTGCTGTAACCTTTGGTAACTTTCTCTTAGTAATTTTAGGTTTTATCTAAGTCCTACTTTTCTTATTTCTTGAAGGGCAACTAAATTGATGTTATAATATTTAATTGTCACAGTAATACATTTTATAAAGACCCTTATAGTTTGTACCAAGATTTTATGTTCCACATTTTGAATCATATTACTACAGGTTTTCCACTTCTAATTTCAATTATATTATTATCGTGATATTAATAATATTATACTTTTTTTCTTATTATTGATCGATGGTATATATGGTTTATATTATATATGCGTCCACCGGCGAAAATAGACCACCGTATTGAAAGAATGACATGTTGTACAATGCACATGTCACATGGGTACAGCTATATACCTTCCTAAGTGTATCTCCTGTGTGCGTCCACCGATGCTTTGTGGGATCGTGAGATTTTTATTTGATCGGACTGACGTGCTCATACGTCAAAAACTTATGGTTTCCATCTATTATGGTTTGTAATACTGTTTTTAAAGTAAATTACGTATTGCTCTATTCACAGGGGTGGGAGTATTTAATGGTTTCTTTCATGTGTGTTGTAAATTTCTTAAAAGAGTTTATAATTATGTTGCAATTTAGTATAAATATTAAATAAACAATCAAGAACGGGGACGTCGTTACTAATATGCATAAAGAATGTGTCGACATAATCATGAGTTATCATAGATAACAAATGGATAATTTTATTTGTGACACATAAGTGATAATAATAATAATATAATAATAAAATAAATTATACAGTAAACGCATTAACACAGAGACAGCCGTGAATAAATGTTCATATCTTCAATAAACATGAAAAAGTATTTTTTTAAATTTTCTCGAAAAACATTAATAATTATGGTTTGGTTTTTTATTTTATATAATAAAACGATAAAATCAATGGAACGCATACTTAAATACTATAAATATCATCAAATACTGCAGTGTTTCTAAATATAATAATACATAATAGATAAGTGATAACACTTTTAAAACTTAACGAAATGGATTAATATATATTATGAAATTTTATAAAATTATGCGCACTCTTTATCAGATATTATATACCAGGCCAATTATTAGTTCAACGGTTTTTTATACGTAAATGACAACTGTGTTAGATTATTTTTCCAATACATTTTGATGAGGATATATATATGTTGTACCATTTGGATTTGGCATTTAAGAGTTATCTGTTATCTAATTACTCTTTTACTCCAAGGATACATGAGTGTTAGATCATCTACACAGATTTACTTTAAAATAAAACTAGACAAAATTAATCATGAAAAATGATTGCATTTTTATTGATGGAGTATGATTAAATTTACTTAACAGTTTTTTCATACTTGTATTAACTTTTATTTATTTTAACATCAATATCACATGATTGTCATCTTTGAATGTTGATAAACAGTGAAAAATTAAAGCTATACAAAAGAAGATAAGAAATAAAATATAGTAATGGGAAATTTCAAAATAATTATTAATTTTGATAACTCTCATTGTTATCTTTGCTAATCTTTGTTACACTAGGTACCTATTGTATTTCAAATAACAATCAAACGAAATACTAATAATAACTTGCATTATTATATAATATACAAACTTAGTTATGTGACCAAGTATCATTAATGGTATTATCTGAATAAGAAACTGGTGTATATGAAAAGTTATCCTACTAAAAAATTAAAATATTATATTATAATAAAATTATTATAAAATTACCACGGTGAAGAAATGCAGTTTCTCATAATATTATTTGCAAAATATAACTAAAATTTTTACTGTTCTTTAAACATTAATCTTATAGGCAGGTAACACAAAAACGTTAAAAAATGTTTTGATTTTAACAATGTACCTATATTTGTGGTATTCAGTGGCGGTCAAATGATTTTGTCATGGGGGGGGATAGGGCTGATTTTTTAATATGCACTTATCATATTTATTAATCATTAAAATAGAATTTATGGTTATGCCTAACATCAATTTTTTTTTTAAATTAAGGTAAATTGGTACTTTATTTATAACAATGTAATATTAACAATATTTGTATCCAGTACTTCATTGGAGGTTATATTTATAATCCCATGATGAACAGCCATAGTGGACAAACCATTGAGACGACATAAATAAAACATTTTATACTAATTAGGTTAACAAATATTATCGGCAAGTCCACAACTTCATTTTCTGTAATGATCTTAGAGATCATAATATTTTTTTCATCCTAGTCCGAGTGTTTAATGGCAGAGCAAGTAAAATAGGTGGTAATTTTTCTTTTATTAGACATTATAAATTTATAAAATAGACCATAAACAATATTTATTACAATTTACAGCAGACAGTTTAAATATGTATGATGCAAGACACGAGTGACGAGTATGAAAGACAAAACACTGTGGTCTCAGGTCTGTGTAACAAAATATTGTGACAAATGTAATAATAATCAATAAAATTGGCCAACTATTATAGGTAATAACATAGCTACGTACTATTGTATTAAGAGGCCGTTATACCCGCATGTGTTGTCTCTGTCTTATTGATGTAGATCATAGAAAATGTACCGGTAAAGGGAGAGTGTGTTGTAATTGAATATACACGATCACCAAGCTGACTAGCTGAGTAGGTAATTTCCGTATATTTTGTAAAAGAAACTAATTACTAAATATTAATAATAACAGCCTTGTTCCTAGAATGAGTCTAGAATCTATAATAATAATATACGCCCATAAGCGTTATTTTGAGAAAAAATTAAAACAAAATGTAAACATTAACTTTATAGTAGTATAGTACAATGTACATAAATGAAATTTTTATAAATATTAAAGAAAAAAGTCATGGGGGGGATCTATCCCCCTCATCCCCCCCCGTTTGACCGCCACTGAAAATATATGTAATTTTATAGAAAATATAAGTTAAATCAAAAGTACACTTTTACACTATAAAAGTAAAACTATGCATTAGATGAAAAAAAAAATAGGTTATAGGTACCTACATATTTAGAAAAATACAATTTTTAAATCATATATTTTATTTGATACATCATTTTCTATTGTTAAAATTAAAAACTATTATAATTTTTAAAGCTTAAAATATTAGATAACCCTAATAATAATATATAATAGTAATAATAATAGTAATATGTTATTAAGATATCCAAAGTCTAAATTGAATATAATTGTTTAAAAGTTTATATTTCTTCATTATTTATAAATTATTACAAAATATTTGTTGTAATTGTAAGTTTTTTGTTTTAATTAAAACGATTATAAACAACATACTTGAACCTATTTTCTTTTTTATGATAATTATCTATACATATTTATGCATTAATTATCAACACTAAAATGGTGATTGAAAAAACTTTATTTCATAAAAAAAAAACCGGAAAATGTACTGCCGTTTACCTTGAATATAGAATATTTTGACTATATTTTCAAGTGTTCTTTATCCTCTCTTTAATAAATCATTGGATACAAAAAACTGTTTAAAGCAAAGACGTTAGGTCAGTTTCTATTTTTTTTTTAGGTATTTTAGGTGTATAACTATTTGCATTTCTTATTTTTATGTATGTATATTTACTAGTAATAGTTTGGGAATTTCAATAATTTTAAAAATGTGTAGATGTAGATGATAATAATTTGAATTAAGATCTTGAATGAAAAAAATGCACATGCGTTTGTCGTACTGTGTAATATGTATTCTGTCAGAATATTATCACGCCCATATTTTTGGTAGAAAAATACTATTATTTGATACGTATATAATTGTCTATTAAATAACCAAAAAATTATATTATTGCTGAATTTACAGGTTTGTTAGTGTAAAAATTTGTAAATATTTTATATATAGAAAAATCAAATTGATACATAATCATGCTTTATTGCTTTATTGATAAGCTATCGTTATAATCTACTAAATATAGACACCACGAATAACAATTGAAATGAGTGCGATTATTATTATTACACCTACTCTGTAGTACTATATTCTTCTATATTATAAAACTTTAGTATCATCAGTTTGATAACTTGTAATATTATATAAAATGTAGTATATATTTTTTTTACATGACGTGTACCTTTTTTCCGCCGTGTAGGAACTTACATATTATCTCATTTTTATATTCGCGTAGGAATTTACGCATAACATATTATGTAGGAATTAACGTATGTAATTTCTTACCTGTTACTCTCGTGCAGGAACTTAGATTCCCCAGCTACTTTCGTGTAATTTTTTAGATTCTGAACGGAGTGATGAATGTATTGATTTTACAATGATGTGTGTTTTTTTTTTTTTTTATTTTTTTTTTTGTGTCTGACGACAACATCTGGAGCAGTAAAAATGCTTCGATTTTGAACTTCAGCCCCTCTTTGAAAAGGAAATCGAATCTAGTTGGTACTTTGGGGGGTCAAAAGTTAAAAATTTTCAATATTTTTTAAATGAGTCTGGAAAAACCCTAAAAAAATGAGAGAAAAACGGGATTTTTTACGCAAAACCAGTTTTCGTCAAAATTTGCTATAACTCAAAAACTAATCAATGTAAATACTTGAAATTTTTACCAAATGTTTATATTAACGTTCTCCATACACAGTTAAATTTTCAAGCTATTTATAGACAATTGAAATTTTCAATTTTTCTAGGTATTTTTTTTTAAATAACGATAAAAATTTTTTTGGCAGGCCAGAAAATCTTGAAAATTTAATACAAGGTTTCTTATGAGTTTTTCTTTAAGTGATAAAAAAAATCCGAAATCGTTAGTCACAATTTTTTTTTATAAGTGCTTAAAGTTCGAATTTATACGAAATATGTCAAAATTGCGAAAATTGGCAAGTAATTTTGTGGTTAAAAAATTTTAAAATTTTTTTCTTTTATAACTAAGTTTTGAAAATTTTATACAAGGTTCTCCTTACATTTTTCTTCAATTATCTGTATTAAAAACTCCACCGGATTCAGACAAAAAAATTTTATGGGTGTTTGAAATTTAAATTTTTACAAAACCGCGTTAAATAACGGTTTAGCCTCAAACGATTTTTGATATTCGTTGTTATTCAAATAGTATAAGTCATAAATACTTGAAAATTTTACCAGTTATTGAGATTGCCATTTTCTTTTAATGATTTGATTTTCAAAATATTTTGACTTTTTTCGATCTATTTATAGACAATTGAAATTTTCAATTTTTTTTTATTTTTTTTTATAAATGTTGATAAAAAAAAATAAGCTGGGATAAATCACTTGAAAATTTAATTGAAGGGTCTACATAACTTGTTCTAACTCTCATTCAAAAATTATAAAAATACATAGGCACAATTTTTTTTTATTAGCATTTGAAGTTCAAATATTGACAAAAATTCGTCAAAATCATGAATATTTTTCACTATTTGGTAGTTAAAAATTTATAAATATTTTACTATCAAAAGCTAAGAATTGAAAATTTAATACTATGCTGTCCATAAGTTAAGCTTAAAATAATTATAAAAAAGTTTGAGGATTATTCAATTTAAAAAATTTTACGAGTGTTTAAAGTTTTAATTTTAATTTGAAATCAAAAATACACGTGTAAATAATAACGTTTTACTAATAAATAATTTTCGATTTTTGTTATTTTTAAAAAACTACTAAAGGTAAGATCTTGAAACTTTTACTTAAATGTTTGAATTTGTTTCAATATAAAATGTATGACAATATTTAAATATAATATATCCTAGACTGACAAATCATCTCCGTTCAAAATCGTGTTTCGTATACAATGATACCTATCAATGCATTCAAATTTAACCTGCCCTAGTCCGAGGTCCACCCCACCCCCTAATGTACAGCAGAGCGATACTCACTTACCCGCTTTTTTCTGTTTTATTCCCCCCTTTTTTCATTCTATATTAATTTCTACTTCATTATTTCCAAATCACCTTTTCTACTAAGATGAACGAACCATAATAAGCAATCTATCTTCCTCATTTTCTCAACATATTATATAAAAAAAAAATGATAATTTCAAATATCTATAAATAACTCAAAAAGAATCAAAATATTATGAAAATGTATACGTTTCCATAAAATGATTGTTTAATTTAGTAAACATTTTAAATCTTTACGGTTATTCATTTCTTAATTAGAACTAAAAAAACAAAATGCATTTTGTTAACAACCGGTATATATTATTACGAACATTTTTCCGTTTTTTGTTATTTTTTGTTAATTTTTACAAATTATTAAATACTTGGATTGTTTATGTTTTCTGCTTTAACTCTTGAAGTACTAACTATATTAAATTGAGTACCAGAAACTACTCTCAATGTTAAAGTTTGAAGAATTTATATTGCTTAAAAGGTAAAATCAAAAAACTAAATAAAAAAAAATCAATGTGGATGACAGATTGAATAAGTAATAATATAACTATATAACCTAAATGGCTAAATAGTATAAATACTGCAGAAGAAATATTATTCCTTTTATAGAATAAATAATAAAAAATTAAATTTAAAATATAAACTAAATTTAATTCATAACGTCGTCCCTATAAACATTTTCGAAACAAAATATAATTCTAATTTTATTAAATACTCGTACATTATTTAATATTTAACATAATACAGAAGTATAAAAGACATACAATTTTCTACTCGTATCTACAAAGTAAATAAGTTTAATTATCAATACTATGATTCCATTTAAAATCTAAAATTAAGAATCTCAGTTATAGAAATAACTCTAATGATAATATTTTATTGTGTCTGCAGGTGTATTGTCAACAAATTTATCAATAGAAAATATATTACATATAGTACCTATACGACAAAGATATATCGTCATTTGATGCGCATTTCTCAATACATTATATTTTACACAGAAAAAAATAACTTTGAAACATCTGAGACTTTGATTCTAATGCCTCCAATCGTGTTTGGAATCTACACTATTGACCTCCACCCCATGAATCGTTCCAGCTGATGGGGTGATCTCGCTTACTTTACGAAATATTGATCAAATAGTAAACTGTAAACTATATAATATATTTATACCTACTCCTCGCAAAAATACCTTCAGCCAAAAAGTATACTGAGTGATTCTTTTATTAAACATCACTTATTATTTTAACATTTATTAACATTTTTGAAAATAATTTTTTACATAATTTCCATTCAAAATAATAAATTTTTTTAATATATTTATCTTTATAACTTTGTAAGTATTTAAAGTTGAGCGGAGTGGAGTGGTACGCAGAATATTGGTCTACTACTACTCCGCTCACTTGATCTCTAAATATTTATAACTCATAACTACTTGAATAAATTTCGATTTGTATACATAAAAATACTCCAAAAAATATTTTGCTTTGAAATACCTATGAAATTAAAAATGTATACAACTTAAAAAATTATAATGATAAAAATATAATTTTTTTTTTAAATGTTTTATTTTAAACTAGAAATTATATCAAAAAACTATTATGAAAAAGTTAATATATTTTGAAATAATAAATTTAGTTCGATGTACCTTATACTATATTATTTACTCAAACGATTCGTGTACGGTAGTTGACAAGCGTTATAATATAAATTCAGTATATTGGTCTATTTTAATACAAATGCTGTCCATTTTGACATATGATTATCGTACTCGTTACGGCTTTTCTGGTGTCGAATGCGCGTTCAACGACACCCGCGAGGCACGTCGAATGACGACCATGATGCATCGTACAGCGCAAAAGCACTAGCTAGCTATCGATTGCGGCCTATATACATTTTCGGACCACGTGTAATATATGATTATTCTCTTCCTTAGCAGGCAGTTATCTACTTGTGCTGTAAACACAACATACGAGCGTAGTGTAATATAGATATATATCAGGGGCGGCCAAACGGTCGATCGCAAACGATTTTAAAGTCGATCGTGTTAGAATTTATTTTTAGGCTACTCACACGAAAATTAATCATAGTGGTTAGATTTTTTATTGAAGTCGATCCTCAAAGGTCAAGTATAATGTTAGTAGATCACGGCCAAAAAAAGTTTGGCCACCCCTGATATATATATATACTGCAGAGTAATTATTTTAACAGCAAATATTCGTCATTTTTGAAAAATATTGTTTTTAAATGATTTGTAATGTGAAAAAAAGATTTTTTTACAAAATAATACAACTTTTCTTTTTTTATTGAATAGTTATTTTTCTAAGTAATTTTGTTTTATAATGACATCAATTTAATTTTTTTTTTTAAATACTTTCATAAACACTTAAGCTTTTAAATATGATGATTGTTTTCTGTAAAAAAATAATCACCATATTTATCACACACATAGTTATGTTGAATATAAATTATAAGTAAGTGCAGTTTCAATTTGTTTTTGTCTGAATTTGAGGCGTGGGCCTAATCGTGATCGTTTTGGCGAGACTATTAAATCACACGTTTTTATAAGTGTAGTGGTGAATTTATGGTTTGTGGCGTGGGAGTTGAAGTGGATCCCTCCTTGGCCATTTTTTTTAATGGTTTTTTGCTTTCCAAGAAAACCCATCGATGAATATTTTCACAATATAAAAAACCCCGAATCTATATTGTTGGCGAAATTATTTTGTCAACAAATGTAAAATAACAATAACAATAATCAATTTTGTTTCTGAGAAAACAGGGTAATCTAAATTATGGCTTGTAGACACTATAATAAATATTTAATATAGGCATAGTAAAATGTAAATAATATAATAGCTTAACTAATAACTATCCAAACAATAACGCATAGGCAAGAATAAACTAAAAGAAGTCTTACTAATTACTGTTTTTTACTATCAGAATATATAAATTATGCCAGATGAAGTCATTAATGAGTAAAGTATAAAAAATAGAAAGTTGGATATTGCATCATTGATGTTAATAACTGAATATTTATAAAAAAATATAATAATTTAATAATGTTTAAATGCACTATATTATATTTATTATGATTTTTGAATAAAATATAATATTTAATATTTAAATTCTCAGGTAACGAATTATACACGATATTGGCAAAATATTTTTTAATTTTAGCGTTATAAAATCATCACAGTTCTAAGGAAATTTGGATGGGTAAGAATATAAGATGCATAAATTCACCTAAAAAAAAAAAAAATTAAAACAATACCTTAAATTCACCATTGAACCTTACTCTTAAAAGATAACAATAATATGTATAATTCATATAGATATTTAATAAACACTTAAGTATTACGAGTTTTTTGGTTTTAAAAATATTTTAAATAACTGTTCAGACCACCAATGAATGTATAATTGGAACTTAAAAAACCCATTGCTATAAATAGGTTATATTATTATCGAATACGAATTGATGAATAAACTACGAGTTGAACATTAAAATATATACTTAGGTACTAGGTAGGAGCATCGTGATCGTCGAGGGTAATGCGTGTTGTGTTCTTCGACGAATAAAAACAACATTTCTCGCAAATAAAACGGTTTTTTTTAATAGATATAATACGTGTTAAATATTTATACAACTATAGGTATTTTAAATATTCAAACGGTTTACTTACACCGCAGTGTCTTTATTACCGCACGCTCGTATATATACGACGTTTTTACAAATAATTCTAGGTCAGTTTACACTGTGTTACTCAAAAACTATGTACACTACAACCTCATATCTTTTGTTATCTAATTCGCATAATGTAGTGACATTATTTTATGTCTAGCTATTATATTAGCTTAAAAACTCTGAGTAAAGAATATAAAATAAAATATAATATCGTTAGTCGTTAACGTTGATAAACCCAGTGTAAAACAACAGTATATTAATAACTAATGAGAAAATCAAAATGTGACCAATGGTAATGGCTAAATATATTAAGAGGACGTTATACCAGCATGTGTTGTCTCTGTCTTACTAATGTAAATCATAGCAAATTTGCTTTCAGCAGAACAGATTTTGTGACGTTAGCTTTAATATTAGAGTAAATTTACCTATTATCAAATTTAAAGGTAAGAATATTACTTATCTAAAAAATGTCATATGCTTTTATTGATATTATCATTTTAAAGTGAGTTATAGCTATGTAAAATATTACAACTTTAAAATATTCATAACTCACTTTAAAATGATAACATCAATAAAAGCATATTATGACATTTTCTAGAAAAATTTCTTACCTTTAAATTTGATAATAGGTAAATTTACTCTAATATTAAAGCTAACGTCACAAAATCTGTTCTGCTAACGAAAATTTGCTATGATCTATATTAGTAAGACAGAGACAACATATGAGAGTATAACGTCCTCTTAAGAAACTAATTATTTATTATTGCTATTATTGATTTTGATTTTAGTAAAAACCCAATGCAGGTACTTTCAATCATGACATTTTTATTTATATATTATATATATAGATAAAAAACGCAAAACAACACGAAACGCGATAACAATATCCGATACCCATATCTTGTTACCCTATATATAATCAAATGTTAAAGTATATAAATTATAGTAATATTCAGCTTGTATTGACCGAATTTCCAGGAAAATACAACAAACTTTGGCCGTCTGAATCAGAGTTCTTAATACGGTACCTACTGAAAAAGATGATACATAATATTTACGTAAGTAAATTTACGTAATATTTACGTATTTACTTAATTAAAATAAACGTATTTTCAAAAAACAGAGATTTTCGATCAAAAATGGTATCAAAATGGGCTATACATCTGACAAAGCTTATCCGAGTAATGCATTCTTTGATTCCATTCACCACCACAATGGACATGTTCAAAGTTCAACATTGGTCACTTAAAAAATAAAATTACGAAAATGATGAGAAATAAAAAATGATGTTGCTGTTTAAGAAAATGGTCGCCGTCTCCCTGGTTTTAGAGAAATCCCATTATACAATCTAAACAATAATGGGTAACTCATTGAAAAATATTGGATATTATTTGTATAGATATTGTAAATATTTTTTCTATTAATAATAATAAAAAAAGTTTATAATATTTGTGCACGTGGTATAACAATGTGTTTATAAAGACTGCAGTATAGGTAATTAAATAAACTTATATACCTATACGTCCTGCTATTATACATGCAGCATCAATAATTGTAGTCAACATATAATTACACCAGCGCATTTATGTTATATATATGTATATATATTATTATATAAAGTATGACAAATAATATAACAGAATTTATTTTTCATTAAAGTTTATCTTTATTTTGAAACCACTCAACATAAAGTAAATCTCGATCGTAATTCGTTCTTCGTAAAAGTCGAGTCCCGGCACCACTTATCTTCAGAAAACGCCTATAATACAGCTTATAATTAAATAATATTATACAATTCGTTATTTGATGTATACGGTCGTTGATTGTGCATTTATTTTTATACGCGCCAAAAAATCTAACTATTGTTAAATCAAGTTGATTATCAAAATTATTAAATACGTATAATATATTATAATAATTATATAGCTTGTATGAGCATTTGCAAATTCTTTATAGAGACGTATATACGCGTAATATGACTCATAGCAGAAGTCAATTAAATTAAAAGTAGGTAAGTAATCCTTATCGTTAAATTTCAGAAAGTATATTAATGTTTTCGAAAATTGAAGACACAAACTTAATTTTAATAGCGAATCATAATGCCTTATTTTATCTATATTTATACCTTTGACGATAGTTGTCGTACCTACATACACTTTATCGAATTTAATTTTTAAATGGTAACTTAGGAACGAATACAATTTTCAAATATAATATTAATATAATAGTTAACTCCTGAAGTTCACATGGAATGCCGTTACATAATGCCGTGTTCAAACTTTCAGTATTTGTAATTAATAACTTAATGGCATTTGGCATATTTTTTTTTAGATTATTAAGATTAAAATATATAAATATAGGTTAATTCAGTAGATTCAGAACTAATACGGAGTTATTTGACCAACTATCTCTATAATAAAGGTAAAAAACCAAAAGCAACGAAAATATTAAAATTGAATTTCATAAGTCCCATTTCGAAAAAGATTCGAAAAAAAATAACCGTTAAGTTATGTTAGTTCGAAACAATGAGTGTTCGGCATCAAAAAAAAAACGCCCCGTATATCTAGTTGTTGACCTAATTGAGTCGTTTGTTCACAATCTATCGCAACGGTGAGTGATATAATTTTACGCGAACGGGTTACAGTGGCTACAGTCCTCAAAAGGTGGCATACTTTTCTTGAAAATTTTACCAGCCAAAAAAAAATAAATACACATAACCACCGTTAACTATTATTACAACCATAATACACGAGTAACGAGTTCACATAACTACTGTAGTATATGGCCAATAATTATTACTGCAGTTTAGTTACTTTCCTTAAAGTCGTTGTCAACAATATTAAATTATTGTAAAATACTTACATGTTTAAATGTAGTAAATTATCATTAGTAGGTAATATACATGAAGCTTGCTAATCCTCAATTTATTATTTTAATAATATAATTATACGTTTATTCAGATTCTGATTTTCAGAATTTTTAAGCACATATATCAAATAAGGAACATTTTTTAACTGCTATAATATATTATCAGGGAAATTAATTTTATTGGTATAATTATGTATTTAAATATTAATTTTAATAAATGGTTTTTAAGTTATTTAACTATAAGTAGTGTGTACTAAGAAATTATATGATATATAGCTATATAGGTAAACGATTATAAGGATAGAAGATATAGAGACAAGACGATTTAAAAATTATAGTAATTTATAATAATCTTCTTAGCAAAAATAATATATATTTGACAAAGTATTACATCTATTATAATATATTTTATTTAAAATAATTTTGAATATTATCCATATTAGGTATGTGTTTTAATAACTTATTTTATGAAACTATTCGTTTTGGATCCCAATTTTGACACATCAATAATATACCGACATTTTCAAAAAATTTATCTGCTTAATAGTTTACAATAAGAAGGGTTGTTCTCATTAAAAAAAAGCGGGTAAGTGAGTATCGCTCTGCTGTACATTAGGGGGTGGGGTCAGGGGCGTCATTTCAGTATTTCTTAGGGTAGGGCAAAATTTCTATCGGCCCCGTATTAATTTATTTAAAATAATATATATATTACAAAGCTCAAAAAAAGAATAATAAAACAAATATTTTTTAAATCAAATGCCGTAGGTATCTATTAAGCAAGCGGTTTTTAGAAGAAAAATAATATAGCTAATAATAATATAATAATTCATAATATGATAAAATTTATAGGTATTTAAATAATTAAATATAATAGCAAAACTAAATAATATAGGCTTAAGGCTTAAGGCTTTTAATGGATATCTACAAGGTTTTATATCTGCAAATAGATCGATAGCTTCCTGAAGATCAATTTTTGAAGCTTCATCACCTTCAACAGCAATCACTAGTAAATTACTCAAGCGCTCATCAGTCATTGTTAGTCTTAACTCTTAAGCATGTTTTTATATGTTTTAATGACGAAAAAAAAAACGTTCATTTGAAGCGGTTGTTACAGGTAGTGTCATTAGAATAGAAATAATTTTTAGTATCTCAGGAAAAGAGCTTGGAATTTCCAACAATTTTTTAGATATGGAAAAAAGATCATGAACACCGGTCTTCACGGGTATTATTTTTGTTTTTAGAAAGTAGATTTTTAGCAATAAGAAATCCAGACTCTAGGAGTATAGGATTAATTTTAAAATAATTATAGTGATTTAAAAAAGCTTGAAGATAGGAACTAACTTAATGATAACTTAACTTAACTAATCAAGATTCGAAGAATTAAATAAAGTACAGGTTAAAATAATATTGTTGTTTGTAGTTTGTCAAGTTCATTCATAAATCTATAAAATAAATATTTTTATACTAACATTAGGCGTAAAAGTTTTACAATTTCATTACTCTAAAATGCTTAGAAATGTAGCGTTCTACGATTATGAGTTGTAGGCGAGTGGCCTGCTATGAGCGGTGACGCAATGTCGCAATTCCATCGGCCCTTTGCCCCATGGTACCAAAAATTTGACCAGTCCATAAGAAATCAAGGATGGGGCAATTGCCCCCGCCTGCCCCCCCCCCAAATGACGCCACTGGGTGGGGTGGACCTCGGACTATGGTAGGTTAAATTTGAATGCAATGATAGGTATCATTGTATACGAAAAACGATTCTGAACGGAGATGATTTGTCAGTCTAGGATATTATATTCTATTTAAATATTGTCATATATTCTATTTTGAAAAAAATTCACAAATTCAAACACTTAAGTAAAAGCTTCAAGATCTAACGTTTGATAATTTTTTAAAAATAACAAAAATCGAAAATTATTTATTAGTAAAACGTAATTTTACACGCGTATTTTTGATTTCAAATTAAAATTAAAACTTTAAACACTCGTAAAATTTTTTTAATTGGATAATCCTCAAACTTTTTTATAATTATTTTAAGCTTAACTTATGGACAGCATAGTATTAAATTTTCAATTCTTAGCTTTTGATAGTAAAATATTTATAAATTTTTAACTACCAAATAGTGAAAAATATTCATGAATTTGACGAATTTTTGTCAATATTTGAACTTCAAATGCTAATAAAAAAAAATTGTGCCTATGTATTTTTATAATTTTTGAATGAGAGTTAGAACAAGTTATGTAGACCCTTCAATTAAATTTTCAAGTGATTTGTCCCAGCTAAATTTTTTTATCAACATTTATAAAAAAAAAATAAAAAAAAATTGAAAATTTCAATTGTCTATAATTAGCTCAAAAAAAGTCAAAATATTTTGAAAATCAAATCACGTAAAGAAAATGGCAATCTATATAACTGGTAAAATTTTCAAGTATTTACGACCTATACTGTTTGAATAACAACAAATATCAAAAATCGTTTGAGGCTAAACCGTTATTTAACGCGGTTTCGTAAAAATTTAAATTTCAAACACTCATAAAAAATTTTTGTTTGAAACCGGTAGAGTTTTTTTTACAGATAATTAAAGAAAAATGAATGGAGAACCTTGTACCAAATTTTCAAAACTTAGTTATAAAAGAAAATACCTTGTATTAAATTTTCAAGATTTTCTGGCCACCCAAAAAATTTTTATCAGTATTTGAAGTAAAAAAACGTAGAAAAATTAAAAATTCTTTGAAATTTTAACTGTGTATGGAGAACGCTAATATAAACATTTGGTGAAAATTTCAAGTATTTACATCGATTAGTTTTTGAGTTATAGCAAATTAAAAATTTGATTTTGACGAAAACTGGTTTTGCGTAAAAAATCCCGTTTTTCCGTCATTTTTTTAAGGTTTTTCCCGACTCATTTAAAAAATATTGAAAATTTTTAACTTTTGACCCCCCAAAGTACCAACTAGATTCAATTTCCTTTTCAAAGAGGGTCTGAAGTCCAAAATCGAAGCATTTTTACTGCTCCAAATGTTGTCGTCAGACACAAAAAAAAAAAAAAAAAACACACACCATTGTAAAATCAATACATTCATCACTCCGTTCAGAATCTAAAAAAAAAACAGGTAAATCTGTTTAGTAGGTATATACTCTCCCTATATGAGTAGGTCACTAATGAATTAATGCACACAAAAACCGATTCTGAGCGGATACGGTCTGTAGGCATATTTATTTAAAGATATTTTATTATATAATTATAATATTACTAGAATTAATTTATATTTCTATTAATAATACGATAATTTGTACTAACTTTTGTAGTTTATCAAAAATAAATCACACAAATTCTGTCAATTTTAAAATTATATTGTATTATAATATTTCTAGCTGTTATTAACTTATAGATCAATACCGAAATGCCGTAAAACATTGTGGCATTTATATTCGATATTTATTCCAACTGCTAAAAGAACAATAATTGTTTAGCGATCTTGTATTACATTTTCAAGCTTAATGTGTTAAAACTTAAAAATAATAAAATTACAAATTTTTAACTATAAAACAATTTAAATAATATTATGTTCGTGATAACTTTTTAAAAATGTGTCCTTTCAATGCTTATAAAAAAAATTGTGATCACGTATTCCTAACATTTTTTTAATATTCGTAGAAAAACTTATTATAAAATAAACTATATTTTCAAGTTTTTTTTACGTTTAAAAAAAATGTTAACAAACTTATTTAAAAGTCTAAAACTTTTAACATTTCTAAATAACACCTTAAAAGTTAAACTATTTTTAAAATGATATTATTTCTATATAATTATATCGTACAGTAAACAATTTTTGATTTTCTCTAACTTTTTTTTTTCTTGATTATTTTGAAAAACTATATACTTAACATTTTTAATTTTAATCTTTCCAGTGTATCAACTTCGATTCCATATTTCCATAAACTACTAGAAATCAGTCCCAAAGTTGAAGATTTAAGAATTTTACTGTTTCCAAAGATGAAATTGGACACAATAAAACATACATTATTGTGAATTCAATACATGTTTATCGTTTCGCTCAAAATCTAAAAAGTGGTATGTATCGACACTATTTTTTTGGTATAAAAAAAACTTGAGTATTTGACAATATGGTCCTTAAATTTTATAATTCCTATAAACACAGAAAGCATGCTCTGGGCAGTGAATCGCCCTGTATACCTACCGTATTCCGGATAGCCCATTACGAGCCCCATACACACACGTCTTTGTTTTCGATAGCTATGTATACATTATACAGCTGGAAGTGTCGCACCTGTAATATATTTTATACATACGCTAGAATGTTCATTTTTGGTGACACGAATGACGTACATAACACCCGGCGGCTATGTAAAAATAAAGAGTACAAGAATATAAAAACACAGATATTACAATTAAATCAATATTGTTATATTATTAGAGTATATAGCATATATTATGTGTTTGTTTTTGTTTATTTTATTCTGTTTAAATTTTACAAAACATATAATAATTAAAAAGAATTATATAATTATACTTAAAAATATTGAATTATATGATATCGCTTTCAACTCAAATGACTTAAACTTCTCAGGAAAAAATTTAAAAAAATAAATAAATAAATAATAAACAAAATTAAATTAAAATCTAATCAGACTTTCTATGGGGTAGAGGAATATTTTCTTACATCACTTTATCATAATCTAACATTAAATTTTAAAGCTAAAATTATACAATAAATAAAACACTAATGCGAAAATTAGTGATTACGGTATTTTTGCACGTGTACCTACTGCAGGAACAGCTCAATAATATAATATCATATAATATAGTTACTTATCAGTTATCGGATAGGTTACTGTTACAATAATAGTAATAGTAATGATAATATGACCATTTTTTTTTCATTACAACAGTTTTTTTTTTTCATTATTATTTATGACACTATATAATATATAGTAAGTATATTATTCGTATAGTTTACATTTAAAGCTTATAAATAATATTAAATTGTTATAATCATATATTATTATAATACCACGTATAATCGACATTTATTACACTGACATTTAATAATATTCCAATATCATCATCATAAGCACAATATTATAGACACTTAGTTATACATACATTGTATAGGTATTGTATAATGTATAAATTTTGCTTTATTCTTATAAATTTATCTTATAATTTAAGAGACTAGGATTGAAAATCAATATTGAGTATAATATATAATGCGTTATTATATAGTAATAATAATATAAAGTTCCATTTTATATGGATCAATTCATAATAATTTACGTACAATAAAATATATTTCAGACAAGACATTCAACATTCAAACTATATAAATAAATATTTATATCCAAAAATTCGATGGCTAAAATAATTGACGTATAACGTAAAAAAGAAAAAACAATAAAATTGTAATAGATTCAAGCGTACCGAGTACGCAGAAAAATAACCAAACTAAAGATGATATGTAACACAAAAATAAACGAGAAACAAAGTAGGTTTTTGTTTTATTTTTAAATAACAAGTTTACGAAACAAAATTCAACACACACTACACACACGGATTCAGTAGCATGTTTGAGTGTGGTAAATAGTTTTCCGAATAATAAATAAACAATCAAACGATAATAAATTAATACAAAGAACGATAATAAATCAATAAAAGAATAGAAACTAACAGCACATTTTATGACAAAAACGTATTTTCATTCAGCACCACAAATATGACGTTACAATAATAATATTATGTACATATTTTATTTAAACAGACATTTTACAATCACAGGAATTGCGACGACCGACAGCGGAAAGTCTATAGGATGAAGCAGGTCTCCTGACTCGTAGGACAATATACCGATCGTACACCCCGACGCATGCAAAGTAGTGCAAAGGTCGAGGTCAATCGATTTCTACGGCGGCGGCGACGTCCCGCAGGCCGACTCAAACCGCGACTTAACTACTTACATACATATAGATATTATACTATACTCTACCGAGTACATTGTATACAATGATATAATATGTAACGTTAACTTAAACGTTAATTATATATAATTATATATATATATATATTATAATACAATACTATAATATATACCGGGGGTCACCAAATGGTAGCCCATGCACTAACTTTACCGGTATGCAGAAAGAAAATGTATTTTTAAAATAATATAACTTTTTTTTATTCGATAGTAAATAAAAAGTGATTTATTAATTTGTATTTTATTTTTTTTATTTTGCCGTTATTTCCGTTAAATAAACATGTGTGCCTATATTACATTTTAATGTAAAAAAAAAACTTACCTGGCCTAAATTTCTAAAATATGGCCCTTTAAAAATAATAATCGGCGATCCCCGGTATACAGTAAAGTATATTAAACTTGTCAGCATTATATTTAACATAAAAATATCTGACGTTAAATCCAACTCGATTGCGTGTTGAGAATGGGGTTTAACATATGTTTGACATACTTAATAATATGTGTCCTCAAAATGGGTATTGGAGGAGGATCGTAAAACACGTAATACGATAATAATTATACTACACTAATAATAAATAAATAAACAAACAAATACTGTAGGTGCGCTGACTCTATATATATTATCTTGTCGTCCCCGTCACGCCGATCAGCGGTCTTGCCGATTCAACGTTTGGTGTCGGCGGGCGTGTCGTCCGAAGAAGTCGACGCGGACGTGGTAACAGGCGTTGTCCATTGCCACCGACAGCCATACGGCTTTGCTTGGCTGAAACAAAAAACGAGTAACTCGATAAGTATTTGAAACGAAATTGAAATATAAACAAAAAACCATGTGAAAAATCATACAATTGAGGATATCGACAGAAATTACATAACTACATCGTGGTAACAGGTACAGGTGGTTTAGGGAGGAGGTGAGGTCACAATGGATAGCACCTAGGTATCAATAATAATAAAAATAAATAATATTTCTTATTTTTTTGCCGTGATGCACTTCATCGTAAGTTTTTTTCATTGAGTAAAATCTGTTTTTACTGGACATTGCTTGTTAGACCAAAATTTAATTTTGTAGAAAAAATAAGATTTTTACGTTATTTTTCTTTTACTTTTAGTAGCACATAAATTTATTAAAATTGTATATGTTTTACATTTTTTTGAATAATTGTTGATGTATAAATAACGAATTTAGATTAATAATTTGAATGAGTGTACCTAATAATGGAACGAACAATTTGATAATTTTCATAAATTTTCCTATTTTTCAAATAAATATTAGTCTCTAAAGAATATGAAATTCAAAACAAAGGTTATCTTTATGAATAAGATAAAAACCCTTTAAAATGACTTACGTTTTTATATTGTTATATATAAAAACGTACCCTGTATGCATCAGATTGACTTAATAATAACTTTATTATGGATGTTTCGTACAGCTGGAGTATAAAACAAAGAGTATAAACTGCAATGTCTATAAATACTATAATATTATGTTAACAATATTCGTCAATAAACTCATCGTCAAACAGTGTATCATAATTTTAAATAAATAAATACAGTCCGTTACTATGAAACAATAATACTAAGATATTTATACGCTAATAACGGTTCATTGCAGTATACGGTGCATAAGACAATTTATCTACATTATTATTATATCCTACAGAATACAGGTTATAGGTATTGCGTACAAACTCGTAAATGAAAACTATTGTCCATGACATGAAAATGTCTGTATTAGACTTTTTATTATTTATGAAAATAAAATCGATGTGTTGACTTCATCAAATGATAAACTCAAAAACGATTAAAAATTTCAATATTTTTAACGGTAATTAGTTCAATAATTTGTGTGTACCAACACCGCATTCCGCAATGGAATAGTAAATAGTAATAATTCACTGTAATTATATAACATACTTTGATATACCTCCATTGTAATATAAGTAAATAGGTCATGCTATTTTGACATTATAACAAAATTGATTTAAATTTAAAAATGAAAAAATGTAAATGAAAATAAAATATTAATAGTTGCATCTAGTAAGAAAAAATATTGTATTTTTAAAACGATTTGCGTATTATATAAAATGAAATTTTACTTTTCATAATATTGAGACATTAAGTGTAATTAGTAACATTTTGTACAGAATAATTTGTTTAAATACATTATAATGTCTTATGGATTTAAACGGTAAAATATACTTACCTTATATATTAAATATTACAAATGTTAATATTTAGAATTTAATTTTGTTTTAAGACACACGCCTAAACCTATCGAACATTTTACAAGAAATATATAAATTTGATTATACTACAATTATTTTCAAAAGATATAGTAACAAGTTTTTAAGCAGTTATTATTATTTTATAATAATTTAATAGTTCGATATGATCATAATTAAAAATGGCAATACAAAATGTAATTTTTTGGACATTTTTTCCAGACATTCGTTAAAATTGTTTAATATCATTTTTAAGCGCATTAAAAAATGTATAATACGAGTATATTAAATATTATATATTTTCTCGAGATTTTAATATTTAACTGAAAATATAATATTCTGAATTCTGATCATTTTTTAACAGTAATCAAAAAAGCGAATGTATTTGACAAGACACGTATAGGTAGTAATTTTTATTGAAGGCAAAGTAATACTTTTTTTTTAAAAAAAAAAAGGAAAATCAAACATAATAAATAAATAAACAGAATGGCAAACACTCAATATTGTCAATAGTCAATATACTAAATTGTTCTATAATATTATTTACCCCATGCTATATAATACAAATTACTGTAATCATTTTTATCCATGTGTGGCGTGTGCACATAAAAGTAAATAATGAATATGACGATATCGATATGTAAAAGGACATTTTTTTATGTTTTAATTGCACTTAAATTTGGTTCTAAAATTATTTAAATTTACGTAAATGCTAAATATATCTATGTATAAATATTACGAGTAAAATATTTGTTGTACTAATTTTCATTCATAAAAATCCATGTAAGTTTAAAGTTATACATAAATTATAGTTTATTGTTATTACATAATCATCTCTCGTCTACAAAAATAATATATTAATTTATCTAGTGGTAATATTTATCTTCCAGATGAATTATTACTATAGACGTATAATATATGGAAATTTTAATTACGATTTAATTTTTATTCACTAAGTATCTTCTAGAAATTAAGTTAATGGCATTTTAATTATAATTTAATTGAATATAATAAATTATACATTATTTATTATTTATATTATATGCATTTGATGAATTGAAAATTGAATGATATAAACAGTTCATAATATGTTTAATGAAGCGGATAATAAAAAATAAAATTCAAAATTAAAATTATAAGCGACATATATAACAACATAACCTATCTATTTTATGATTTAAGTTATTCAAAATCAAATATTTGAATCAATAATCATTTAACTACTATATAACAATGAACAGACAATTTTAACGCGTATCTGCGCCGAAAAGTTATCGCAAATATAATCTTTATACATAAATTATATAAACTTTCGCTTATTAATATAAATACAATTTATTTAAAAGTAATTTAAATAAAATAGTTGTACTTTTTTTCTAAAAATACTATTTTCTGTGGTTGTATTTCGGTATATAAAATACTCATTTCACAAATCTATTTTAACATTCCAAGGTAAGAATCGCAAGTAGATATATTTTGCGTTATCAATTATCTTAAAATTACAATTTATCAAGGTTTTTACTAATCTAAAATTGTCTTGCTTAAACACATTTTGTAATATAATTATTTTTTACCGATCAAATATTGACAATATTATAGTCAATAAGTTTCTTTTTTTTATTCTGATAGACTAATTAATAAAATATTAAATATAACCTAATATATTATATGGTGGTAAAAATAAACTAATTGTTATCCAACTTAAACCAAAATATGTTTTTATTGTATACACTATACACTTTATATTGTACCTACAACTAAAGACCCTTAAAAGTTAAAATGTTTGGCTATGATTATAAATTTTATTTTACCTCCACAGAGATGGAATACTTTGACAAACTGGTCGCCTGGGAAATGGGCAACAATTAACTTTTTTCAAAAAGGTATACGGCAATTGAGTCACTATTTTCAATGATTTTTATTATTATATCCAGTAATAAATTGGGACACCATTAAATTTTAAATTTTTATAAAATAATATTTTATATAAGTTATTTTGGGAGTTGAATCAAAAGTTTATATTAAAATAAGACGCGTAGGAACATTAAACGCCAGTAAATGGACTTTAATTTGAAAAAAATCATATTAATTATAATTAAATCTGTATCATATTATTTAAAAAAAAATATTGAATAAACTTTACACACTTGAGTATTTTTTGTTTTACATTTATAGCCCAATCTCCGGATACACTTTAAAATATAAATTTAATTTGTGGCTTAATTACCGACTGCCCGATAAACTAGTAGATACTATATTTGCCATTTATTTCTAGGGAAATATTAAAATCTAAATGAATATTTTTTAATATTTATATTTTATTTTGATATACATAGCAAATATTATTATTTTATTGATTTACACAAAATAAACCGATTCTAATATAACTTTAAATATTGGAATTATTTAATACCGGTTTTGGTTGGAACTCTAACCTTAACTATTAATTT
Organism: Schizaphis graminum; assembly: GCA_020882235.1. NCBI lineage: Eukaryota > Metazoa > Arthropoda > Insecta > Hemiptera > Aphididae > Schizaphis > Schizaphis graminum. Next base: position 96,701,243 of record CM037032.1, read on the forward strand.
ATATATTTTTTTAAACAGTAACCGGAACTAGGACCTTTTAATGAAATAATTGAGTACCGAAACCAAAGCCGGAACCAACAAAACAACAGGCAAAAAAAAACAAAAGGTACCAGTCCCTGTCTGCAACCTACACTGTCACTGTAAAACAACAGAACAAATTATAATGTATTGACAAGTTATACGGCTCGTGATGATTTTATATTTTTAATTTACAGTGAATGTTTGTGAATTTACAAACATTTTAGACTTTGTGATATTGCAATAATGATATTGTGTTTTATTTGTATCTCAAAAAAAATAACCACTATCAGTCAAATATTTTAACTAGTAGATTTACATTTTTTCACATGGTATGAAAAATAATAGTATTTTAGAGGTAACTTATCGCACCTCTAGCAATAAGCAATATAAAGGCATTAAAAAAAAATTAATAATTTATAAACGTGTATATTATGTAGATGGATGTAATATATTTCGTCAGTTACTATAAATATGTGCGTGGTTATAATATTAATATTATACTAGGCGTCCCACAGATTAACAAAACCCACGGCGTATCGTATTGTTGATTAATTAAATTTAATCGATCTGCCACTTGTCAATCAATTATAGAAATACTGTGATGAAGAAAACGAGTTGTACATCTCTGTTATTTATTTGATAATACTAGGTTGTATGGTTGTATCACTATAATAGTAGCGAAATATTAATATTTCAAAAAGTATTTATTTCATTAATTATATTCTGAAATCTAGAGTAGAATGTTTTTGACAGATCATTGAAAGCAAATACCGCTGCAGTACACCAACTACGGGAGTAAATACAACTGCAGTAAGTAATTTGTAAAAATGTTTTTTCATAATAAAACACATCACCCAATAACTCAGCGCGAGTTATTATTCAAATTTTATTTTCAATTTATGCTATTAACCATCTACATATAAATTTTTAAATAATAAATTATAATAATTAGTTATACATTACGTACTATAAACTTGATGATATTAATAGATTTATTTATATAATTGTATGCAATAAAAAATAGTAGTACTTAAAGATGATATTATACATGAATATATTATATACAGTTAGCTTTTAATAATATTAAGTATTAATTATTAATTGTTAGTTGTTCAAGGTTAAATTTTTATAATAATTTTAGATTCTGAACGAAGTGATGAATGTATTGCTTTTACAATGATGTGTGTTTTTTTTTTTTTTTTTTTGTGTCTGACGACAACATTTAGAGCAGTAATAATGCTCCGATTTTTGACTTCAGCCCCTCTTTGAATAGGAAATTGAATCTAGTTGGTACTTTGGGGGGGTCAAAAGTAACATTTTCAAATAGTTTTCAAAAAAATCGAGAAAAACAAGAAAAAAATGACAGAAAAATGGCAATTTTACGAAAAACCACTTTTCGACAAAATCGATTTTTTGATTTTGCTGTAACTCAAAAACGAATTATTGTAAATACTTGAAATTTTCACCAAATGTTTATATTATGGTTATCTCTTTACAGTTAAATTTTCAAAATATTTTGACCATTTTTAAGCTACTTATAGACAATTGAAATTTTCGACTTTTCTAAGTTTTTTTTCTTCAAATGCCGATAAAAATTTTTTGGGTGGCCAGAAAATCTTGAAAATTTAATACAAGGTTTCTTATAAGTTGTTCTTAAAGTGATAAAAAAAATCCAAAATCGTTAGTCACAACTTTTTTTTTATAAGTGCTTAAAGTTCGAATTTATACGAAATATTTCAACATTTAAATTAAATTTCATACTCTCACTATGCGTATGTTGCCTAATACTTTTTTTATTAATAAACAAATACTATAAAGTAACCATAGTAACATATAAAAACTATACTATTTGTTTCAAAATAGAATATAATATGACAATATTTAAATATAATATATCCTAAACTGACAAATCATCTTCGTTCAGAATCGTTTTTCGTATACAATGATACCTATCATTGCATTCAAATTTAACCTACCATAGTCCGAGGTCCACCCCACTCCCTAATATACAGCAGAGCGATACCCACTTACCCGCTTTTTTTTCATTTGTCATTTATCAATTAATTTTTTAACAATTTTTAATACAAAATTTTTGTTTAGCTGTTTAGTACATATTATAATATACCTCTTTCTTCAATTTCCGATTATCCATACTTCACTTTACTTACATTTATTTATACTTTTACTTGATGAGAGTTAATTAATTAATCTGCAATTTCCATAACAACCCAACGAATTGTAATATATACCAATTGTATCTCCAACTACCCAAAATTACGACCACAATGCACCTAACCGTTGTCCATTTTTATTCTTCTAACACGTTTTTTAATATTAAATATTTTATCCTCAAGCAACAAAAAATTTCCCTCCTATTTTATACCTTAAACTATAAAGTATAAAGGCTTCAATATATGATTTTTGTATATTTATGTTTTCCTAATTAATGCCATTAACGTCCTACCTAAATACCTAATTTTTGAAAAAAAACATATTACATTTCTATGATGAATAATTCGTATATATTCGTTCAACATAAAGTAAATTAATAAAATTAAAATGTACTACCTCACTATTTAAATTCTTAATATATCAATAGTTTTATTTTATTTCAGAGGTGTATAATATTTGATAATAATAATAAAATAACAATGTCTATGTGTAATAGAGGTCGTGATTGTGAACGGGTATTAGAACACGGGTATAATGGATACATTTTCTAAAAATATTATTAAATTAAAGTAACATTTTTTTTCAATAAATAATAAAATGTGATTATGCAGAAATAGTGATGAATTATTAACATAGTTACTCGTTATTATTCACCAGTTAATAGCCAAAATATAAGTAACAACTGATGTGGAAGCTATAATAAGTTAAATTAAAGAAATATGTATTCAGGGCACCATAAATCCGTATTGTATTTAATTTGAATCGTAATTTTATTTGTATTTTACTTTTATAAAATTACAACATAACGGGATATTTAAGCTTATAAGATACCTATTTTCTAAAAAAAAAATATATATAAACTGTATACCTATGTTTGGCTAATCCAAAATAACCGCCATATTAATATTTAGATTTATTTATTAAATAATCAAATTACGCCAAAAAAGATATTTATATTATAAAAAATATTTAGCTAATAATACAGATTATACCTATCTCAAAATGTTAACATATTTAAATATAATATCAACTTAAATAAAAATCTCTAATCTTCACGATACATTCTACAAGTGTATACAAAATGATAAAAGACAAAGTGAAAATATATTTTTTTTTATGTTTGTATTATATTATGTACATTACTACACTTACTTTATTTATTCTAGAGGGATAATCAAACAAACTAATATCATTAACTATTAGCCAAAGTTGATACGGTTGGTTGACATCCTGCATTACAGGTACATTTACACGTAAAATAAGATAAGAAAAGTATTATAAAATGTATTAATGTTTGTTTTAAAGGATCGAAAAAAGTGGTTTTCACGAAAAGAAAATTAAAAAACTTGAGGGTTAGAAAGTGCCTTGTAGAGGAATACAATTTAATCGATATTATCGGTGCATTAAGTCTGAATGAATAATGTCTGATTAAAAGAGATAAAAAACAAAATCAACTTACAGATCAACATTTTCCATGTATGATTATACAATATTACTTTTCTTAAAAACGAGAATAATTTTATTTAATGTTATCCCCAAAAGTTTTATCAAGATAAATTTAAAATTCAAGTATCTACCCAGAAAAATGCCGACTATTATTTTTCGCGCTTATAAGCTTATAATATTATTTGTTATCACTATCAAATACCAATGGTTAAATATATACTCTTGTATTTTTAATTTAATTTTGATATTAAAAAGAAATTTTTTTTTTAAACAAGAAAATTCAAAATATTTTTAAATGTTTATACGTAAATGTCAGTACTGACAATATCATATATTTTATCAATTAATATGTTAGTATTGTATAATATATTAACCTCATTAATTGTTGGGCTTGTCCCATATTTATGAATAAAATAAAAATACAATAACATAATATATTTGTATTGTTTCATTTTGAAGATTTTAAGTAACATGTTTAAATTTTCTTCAACACATGCTAAGCTTACTGGAAAAGCATAAGTATAAAGTTTTTTAATAAAAGAACATTAAAATGCAAATTTTTTCCATAAATCAATACAAATAAAAAAACCAAAAACTAAGCGAATTCAAAATATTTTTTAATATATAAAACAAGCTCAATTTATTGGGTGAAATAGTTTTTGAGTATTTTGTGAGTCAAGAAAAATATTGATTTTATTTTTAATTATTACGTATACGTATACGCTAAAAATCACTAGTTCATTTAAATAAATTTAAATAATATAAACACTTAATTAAAAATGTTGCTATTTTTTTTAACCAAGTCAAGGGATAAGTATGTCTGTGTTCTATATAATATCACATTAATTATTAGGATAAAAATATTGATATTATTATTTGATCTCAGCAAACATAAAACTGAATAGAAATATAAAAACTATATTAAAAACTAATAAAATACGATCTAGTATAAATTAGCAACATGCATTAAATTTAAATTGATTACCTTTTTATCTATGTGTTTACACTTTCGGTAAATCTGTGATGAAGTGTTTCGCATTAAATAAACTTGAAGAGTAAAAATAGTTAAATTTCCACATAAAATTAATAACAAATATTACTAAAAATAAATATAATTTTATCAAAACAATAATACTTTAAAAATTAACTTAGGAATGTAATGTAAATATGTATAATGTTTAGTAAATAACAAGGTAGCTTTATTATCTAATAATATCTATATTCTATACACATTACACATATATATATATATATGTACATTGTACAGAGAGTGAGAGAGAGATAATATAGATGCAATCAGTTCTCACTTTGGAAAGTGTATAGAAGTTAATAAATATAAGTAGTTATTTGTATTTTAAATCCATTCAATAAAAAGATAGATGACAAACGTAGGATTTTTAAATGATTTATTAAAAATATAAGTTAAGACCTAAAATAGTCGAAAAATAATTTTTCATAATATGTCTATCTTAATATTATGTTTTTACTATTATTATTTATTCATATTGACAGACATTTTCTTTCTATTCGTTACTGTAATTCTATAATCCCCTTTCTCCGTGTTTGTGAACTTCACGAATATATTCTATCGATTAATCTACATAGGTATTTTCGATACATGTTCTTTATTCTATCTATACCTATGTAGAAGTATATTTGACTAAAAATCAGTTTTTAATAAATTCATTTTATTTACTCAACACATTTAAAATATTTAGGTACATGTAAAACTTAAGAAGCATTTTATAAAATTAAGTTTAAAATATTACACGTTATTATGGCAGATAATTTATTAACTATAAGACTTTTCACAGTAAACTTATTATGTTAAATATTTTAAGCAATAGGAAATTAAAAAAACATAAACGACATGAGTTTTTCGGGATAAATAAAATTATGTACGATATATTTACTATTTATTAATACTTAATTATAAGTATACATATTACTGTATCTATACTATAAGTAGGTACCCAGTAAGAACCTAACATAAATTCAAACAATGATTTTATTCAATAATAAGTAATATTATTCAAAATTAAATCATATTTACTAATATTTGTTATTATAAGTTATAACTAAATAACTTTAAAGTAAATAAATTAAATTTGAAAAACTTTAAAATTGTAGCTTAGTAGCTAGTTCAATGTTTCATACATTACGCATTACTGCGCATATAGTCTTAGATCATTAAATGCGGTGTTATATAAAAAACCGCTTAGAATATAATATTATTCATATTTTAATAATGTAGTTATTTTAGTGATAAAAAATAATGTATAAAGAAATATAGGTATCCTATTATCATAGAATCAAGTGTATAGAAACATCATATGTGGCTCGAGAGCTTACAAACGATTCCATTAGATAACAACTAAGCATTACATATTACATCTATTATATTTATTGAAATTGTTTTTTCACTAAAGAGCTTAATAATTTCCATACAATTTCGTTAAGCAAATACAATTAAACATCGTATATAGACTTATATTTTTTGTTAAAGAATTTGTTTAAAACTTATTTTATTATGGTCGTTATTTATAATATGTATTATGTATGTTATTCAGTTTATTCTAAACATATTCATAACATAATATATTACATTAATTCATTCATAGTTTTGAACAATAATCTAAAAATAAATACAAAATTACCCTTTGATAAAAATTATGTAGAAAATATATTTTCGATAATTCGATTCCATAAATATTATGTTCATGTTCTAAGAACGTAAGTAAATATTAATGAAAAAATGGTCATTTGATCGTTTTGAATGATCATTATGATGTAAAATAGGATGGTAGACTATTATAATTAAAAGAGCTAATAAAATTTAATTTATAAAACAATAAGTAATATTATTATACACGGGATTAAACATTCTATTATTATAAATAAACAATTATATATAGTTATTTAACTACCTACAAATTAGTATACATTTTTAAGCTTTAATTACATTTAAGCTGAATGAGACAAATGAAACAGAACTATATTGACTAAAGTTTGATCAAAAATACGATATTTAAAACAATTTAGAACTGAAATTTGTCTGAATTCACATCATTAAAAAAAAAACCAACAAAAGATGAGTAAAAAGTTTAAATAAATACATTTTGAATTTCAAAATTTCAAATTGTATTGTGTATCCTAATGCCTAATATAATATTTAATAAACTCGAAAAATTAAGAGGTATATAAATTAGAAATATTAAATTGTAATACATTATTAATACAATTTCTGTAATATTTTTAAATTAAAAAAAAAATAATAATTTAAATTAAAAACTGTTATGATTTAAAATACAGCTATTTTTGTATATGGAGATATCTGTGTAGATGAAAATTTAAAATAAAAGTCGAATCTAGTATTAGGTCACATAATATAGTGCGTAACACATGAAATAGGTACATTAAAAATCTATAAAATTAGTGTAGTTAAAACTTGACAAATATACATGCATCAAGTCATAAATTGAAAATTATGCATCGACTCCAATTTCAACTGTTTGTAAATAATTTTAATTGTGTAGAGTGATTATTTTTAAATATATGTACGTTTTTCAGTTGAAGTAAGTACATAATATATTGATTATAAAATGTGTTTATTTAACTTTTGATTTGTTATTATTTTAAAAATGTTTTATAATGGATATCTACTATTACATATTTGAACAATTAATATTAAATAATAATAGTAATGATTAAAATAATATTTATTTTCGTAATTAAATAGTTTAGTTTATATTTTTATTTATTCAATTATTTTTTGTATGATTGCAATATCATTTATTCATAAGATGAATATTATTTAACTATAATATAATATATGAAATTACATAAAATAGATACATTGTTGATTATTGTTTCTATCTAAATAATAACAAATGTATACAATGATATGTATAAAAATAATTTTCTCTAAAAAAATATTACTCGAAAAAGTTTCAAAGTTAAATACAATTGAAATTAAAACACTATAATAATTTGATTTATTTTATAATATATTTTAATCGAATAGGTAAATTTGGTATGATAATACATTAAAATGATACTAAAATACCCATTTTTCAATTTTAAACACAAGATTTCAGCGACCTTAAACATATATTTTTTCGCTGGAATGCATCTATTATACTAAGAAACACGACAAAATAATTTAAATAAGAATAAGAATTAATAAAGGAATAAGTTCACTATTATACCTGGAAAATGTTTGTTGATAAAATTGTTTTCATAAACGCTGCAGTCGTACTATAAAATACCGTTTTTATTGTTGAAATTGGGCTAACGGGACTGTTCATGGGATTACGGTTTGTTACGACCTACACGTTTATCCTAATACTATAATATCACGATAAATTCAGTACCGTAATAAATATTATTTTTATTATTTAATGTTTGTTGTGATATTTACCTGCCGAACAACGGGTGCCAAAGAGGCGAACTGAACAGATCATGTCCCGCAGCTAAATGAAGGGCACCTTCGATGTTCAAAAGTCTTGGTTTCGCGTTCGGGTCGATCAAATGTTCTTTGACTTTGATTTTAGGCCTGTACGCCGGCTTGCCGGCATCACCACTGGCAGGCGTTGCAGGCAGTGGCGTTTTCGGTTTATTAGTTGCAGTCGAACATTGAGAATCCACGCCGATATCACTGACGGTGCTGCCACTGCTATTGCCGTTGACGTCACTGCTACAGCCGGTGACGCCACTGGTACTGGCATCGATACCACTACTACTATTGTTGACGCCACCACTACTGATGTTGACACCACTATTACTGCCGTTAATGCCACTATTACTACCGTTAATGTCACTGCTACTGTCGCTGACGCCGCTATTACAGCCGGCAACGACATTACTGTAGTCGGTAACAACACTGTTGCAACCCGTGACACCACTGCTGCAGCCGGTGACACCAATGCAACAGCCGTTGATGGCGTTACCGACTTCCGTCATCGGTATCTGCTGCTGTTGCCCCGGACCGGTATGGTAGTTGTATTGAGCGCGGTTACGTGGTGATACGGACGGATTTCGCGGTGGCATTGGCGACGACGGAGATCTGCCGTTGTACCCGCAACCGATATCCGACGGGAAGCAACAAGTCGGCATCGCGCCCGACGACGCATATGTGACACAATTCTTCGGATTTCCGGCACCACAATTGGCAGCAGGAGTTGCAGTGAACGGGTTACAGTCGCTGGGAGACACAGCAAATGGGTTGCAGCCGTTCGGAGACATTGGGGTGAACGGATTATAACCACTCGGTTTTGGGCAACAGCTGCCCCCGTAACACGATGACGGCGATCCGTTGCAGCACAGCTCTTGACAAACCCGTCGTTTTGGCTGACGGTGTAGGACCGGAGGTTGTAACAGTGGTGGCATTACTTGCTGTGGACGCGACGGCAAAATTTGTGGCGACATTTGTTGCGGATGTGATGGCAACCGTTGCACTTGTGACGTCATGTTGTGATGCAGCGAACGCTTAGGCAAAAGTCGCGGTACTTGCTGCTGCTGTACATGTGGCTGCGACGGCGGCAACAATTGTGATTGTTGGTGTTTTAGAGGCTGTGCATTTGTTGGCGGTAACATCTGTGACGGTGGTGGCGGTGGTAATAACAGAGTATGTGGCTGCTGTGTTGATGGTAATATTTGTGGCAGTGGCGGCGGCGGCGGAAGTGGCGACACCGATGCACAACAATCGTCCGATTTACTGTAGCCGGGCGTGGAACCGTATGGCGGTTCGATATTGCCGTCGTAATACATGTCGTTCCATTGGTTTTTGTCTTGGGGGTAGCTAAACGACTGTTGAGCAGTTGTCGAGTTGGGCAGTAGGATGCTCAACATAGTGGATATCAGGTCAGCGTCGACGCCGGTCATGTCTTTTGACAGGTATGACAACCACAGCATCTGATCGATGTTTGACGATTGATTGCCGTCCGACTTGCGGTCGTCCGCGTAGCCCGGTTGCTGTTGCAATATGGACCGGAGATGTGACAACGAGACAGCCAACAGGTCAGGATCCGGGGGCGGTGGCGGCAATAATGATGGCTCTCGCAAGAGTTTTGGTATTTCTGTGGCCGGGCTGGCCACTAGGGCGGCCAGCCTGGCCCTGGGCACAAGCAACGGGTCGGGCACGGACAGGCAAGGGTCCGAAAGCACTTCCTTCAGTTCAGACAAAGGATCCCACTCGCGTTTTACATGCCCACTGACCAATGGTGGTTGTGCAGGGGGTGATTTATCTACGCGTTTTTTCTTAAGCGGCGGCTCCTGTAATCGAATTTCTAAAGCAGATCGCTTACTCACGGTTTCCAGGTTTAACGGTTCGTTTTGCTGTTGCGTCGTTATAGTTAACTCGCCTACATTGCACATCGTTGACGTCTCGGACAATAACGGCAGCGCCGGTGGCGGCGGCGGTGGCGGCGGTGGTGGTGTCGTTACGGAAATGGTCGAGCAAACCGTGACGTTTTCAGTTTTGATCTGGTGGATTGTCGTACCCTCGGGTAACTTGATGGCTGAAGTCGTTTCAATCGTAGGTAGCGAAATTTTTACGTCACTCATCAACGCCGGGTCCTGGTCGATCATCTCCAGTGCTCGGTCGATCCTGGCCCTCGTTTGCTCTTCATCATCCTCCTCATCGCTACTTATAGTGTCCACAAAGTCGATAGAGTTATCGTTTAGATCGACAAGTATCGGCTCGCTGGAGGTGATCCGGTTGTCCGGTCTTGGATTCTGCTCGACCGACTCGTCACGATCATTCGGTGTCTCTCTAACTTCTCTAACGTCTATATGTCCGCTGACGGACGAACGCGATTGAGCAGCCGCCAAAACCCTGGACCTAGGAGTAGAACTCCACACACCGTTGGTCTTGACCAGTTTAATACCCGGATCGTAATCCTCGCAGTATATTTTTAATATTTTTGATTCTTCTTTTTTAGCCCATAGAAATATTGGACCACTCCCTTCTTTCGACCGTTTCTTATGTTTTTTCCGGATACGAGTGCCGCCGTGCTCGTGGTGATGGTGGTGGTGGTGGTGTTTCTTATGTTTCTTTTTAGATCTACGCGATTTGCTGTAAATCACCTCCTTCTCCTCCTCCTCTTCTTCTTCTTCCTCTTCCTCCTGCTCTTCCTCCTCCTCGCTATGGAACTGTACCTTCTCTTCGGCCTCTGATTCCGAAGATAGTATTTCAATCACATTGTCACATTCCAAGACCGCAGTGCCGCGTTCGTCGATCACGTTCGCGTCCACAGTGCCGTCGTCCACGTCATCAGTGCCTTCCGTTTTTTCCGGTAAAGCTTTCATAATTATCCAGTCAGCTGTTCCACCATATCAATATAAACGTGCATTACTTTCCCAGACGCACACATCATCCGGCAATCAATCGCACATTTAATATCATAAACGCGCGTTTTACTTAAGTCCGCGTTTATTCATTTCAAAGGCAAATTGTTAAAACGAAATAATAATATACACAATCGTCAACCAAAACATAAATATTGTAAATGCGGAATCGAACAAATGGACGGCCCTCCGTAACATTAGGCGAATTTCTAGAGCTCCGCGATCAACGCACACGCGTACGAAACAGCTGTGCAGCTACTAAACCGGTAAGAGTCACTGGCCGGCGGCGGCGTCGACGGCGGCGACTGTTACGGCGGCTACGGCGGCGGCAGCGGCGGTGGCGGCATCACGCGTAAAATTCCGTCGGTTTAACCTGGCTCGGCTTCGATCGTCGGCGGTCGCGTAACCGTTCACAGCTATTGGTCGGCCGAGTTTTCGCGTTATAGGCGTTACCTCGGCGGCTCGGCAGACAGATCCGAAAATATTACCCGAACGCCGTTGTCCCTTGCCCTACATCATTAAAGCGATGCGAATTTTCATCGCCAAACGGGCACGACAAATCAACTTTCCCCCTCACACCTCCCGCCACGCACCACCGACGAATCGATCAGTATCTGCCGATTTCAGATTTCTAGTAATTTTCAGACTGTTAATATACAACATAACATACAGCCCGTCGCTCGATGACCATTATAACATAAGATATATTATATTAACTACTTATAAGGTTTATAATATATTATTTACATAATGTATTAATATACTATAGACAGGTGCATTCTGTTAATAATGCGGTCGCATCTGTGTATACCGTGAAATACCTACCTGTGCAAGTTGTATGACGTATTTAATAGTAAAATAGGCTTCACTACTCACAAATAACAACTCAGTAGATGGACATGAGCTTTATTAAATCGAGTGTACCCAAGCGTACGTATATAATATAGTTATACCGTGCCAAGTTTTGCAATTTCGTTATTTTACCTATTAATTTAAGTACCCATACTTAAACGTTGGATACGTTTGATATACAATAATATTACGTATTTACGTAAACCTGCAGTATATGCAGCGTATTCATTAGATAGTACCTAAACATTATTGCTGATCAATCAAATATAAATAACTAAAATTATATTTAACATTTTTTCTCATATTCTTATCAGTAATTTATTTTTAATTAGATACCTAACGTTTTTATTTAAAAATCGTGTAGATGGCTCAACATTTAACTTAAATTAGTAATTGTTTTTCCATCGATGGGTATAGTAATCTACAAATACACGAGAATCTTTGCCAATTTTTTTAAATTTTGTTTCCATAATATAATGTATTGCACAGCTTATTGCGTAATTGACATAATACCTTATATAATTTTTTAAAGATAATATATATTTTTTTTTAATTAAAAATATCAATTACTTGTAATAAACAACTGAAACACGTTCTCATACTATATAATATATAATACATGCACACATTTGACAATTAATATGGGTCATTACTTCTGAAGCATTGTTTGTGACTGTTAAATACCTACTGGACATTGGAGCTTCTCTATAATATAATATACGTATTGCAGTAATAATATTTATACATTTTTAATTATGTTACTACTATAAGACATAATTACTATAATTACTACTATAATTCATGGCAATTAGCTAGACTATTAGAACTGTATATCGTACATGTCGTTTTATAATTATATTTTATTTTATTTTAAATGGTAAAACTGCTAAAATTAAAGCACAATTGCATTTAAAAGTTACTTAACATTTTAATATTTCGAATGAGAGTACAACATTAGAAATGTGAATATAAAATAAAATATTTCTATTTTCAACAAAATCAAAACATTATACATTCTAGTATAAAAAATATAAAAATTAAGAAACGTTTAGTACTCAAGTGAAATGTGATTATTATTGCCGTGATTAAACTCTATTCATAGGCAAATGAGGAATTAAGAAACCACTCAAGATCTCATTTCAAACGAAAAGCAATCGCGACATACCTACTGAATATACTCGCTAAATTATTAAAACATTGAATTAATTCATATTTAAAGTGCATCCGACTTGAGAATACAATACAGATTTTTTTTTTCACATTTAAGAAGATTAATCTATACCTAATTAAATTAATATGTATCTGCTATTTTACTTATCAACCCAATTTGATTATGATTAATAATTTCACAACACATAAAGCAAGTTAATTGGAAGCATATATATATAATATATGTATAATACTTACCATTTGAATTGATAAAAACATAAAAGTAACAAATATTACGGATAAATATTCATCCGAAACTCCAACTTTTAACTTTAAAGTTTAAAGACCGTTTAAACTATAATTTCTTATATAAAAAAAAAATTAATAAACGATTAAGACTTATTATATTTAAAATCAAAATAACATAATATAATAATAAATATCTGTAGTTCTATCACTGTAAATTCATAATAAAAACTGAACTGCGTTTAAAATGTATGACTCCATGAAGATATCCACCAACCCCAAGGTATTGTGTATATAATTATCTAATTATAATTTTTAAATACGTGGATTTTTATCTTTAATACTACCTACGCATATAAGCTACACAAAAACAGCATTATATTCATCTTATTAAAATATTAAATTTATACTTATTTCATAGTATAAATAATAAAAAGTGGACGAGTAGATAACCGCTTTTCTGTGCAGTAGGAGTCAAGTTTATCTCGTCATTGAGTAGGTCATTCTAATGGATGTATTAAATTTAACTTCAATAATAAATTATTGCAAATAAGTCTGGACGAAGAGACGAAGCAGATATCTTAAAATATATTTTATCATGTATTTATAATGCTACTATAATATTAATTTATTTTTCTATTAGTATTATAATATATGCATTATGCAATGACTAAAAATTAATCTAAATATTTTAAAAATTCCACTGTGAATAATAAATTTTAATTGTTAAGTATTTTAAATGTAATTATATAAATAACTAAGTCAAAATATTACAAATTAAACAATTTATCAAAAACACTAATATAAACATTTGGTGAGTATTTCAAATACCCGTGGTTATTAAATTTGTCTTTGAATTATAACAAAATAACAAAATAGGTTTAATCAAAAATTAATTTAGTCTAAAAATATCTGTTTTTCTGTTTTAAGAAAATTATTGGGAATTATTTATGCTTGACCCTTTTAGTACCAACTAGATTATAGTAGAATATTTAAAGTTTTTATGATTAATACTCTTTAAATTATGAGATGTCTTCCGGAATCAATCTTAAATAAACTTTGAATTATACACTCGTACAAGCGTGCTCATGGGGTAGTTAACGTTGTGTATTGACTACTCTAAATTTTTTTGCTATAGATTAATATATAATATGTATGAGAATAAAAAAAATATCTATACGTATGTATGTTATAATGTTATATAATATACTAAATTAACCATAAAACTATATTCACAGCTACGTCATCTGTTGTAAACTCGTGTCGAGTGACTCTTATCGTAAGTATTCTAATTCGCCGCTGTAATCATTATATCATTGACTATTCACTAACCATGACCTTTCAGAGTTGGGCCGAGCTTAACTTTTGGATGTGACACAACAGACTTAATAGCTATGAACTCGACTTAACATTTGATTTTGAAAAAATATACCAACTATAAATTTTAATAGTATATATTATTTCTCCTTGGTATAGGAGCATGACAAGTGGCTGCTACGGTTTTAATATCATTATACCTAATTATAAATTTGTAAATAATATTAAATATTAGTTTTGTATGTTATATAATAATGTAGATAATGTCTTAGGTGGTTAATATGTGCGTTTGACGGAAAGAGTGAATAGTGAAAAGTAGTCAAAAAAATGTTACAACTAATCTCCTTCCGGCTCCTTATAGTTGTATAGCAATAAAATAACGTGAATACATGTATCTATGAGTTTATAACTATTTTTATTAAATCTCTTATACCATAGTTTCCTAGCTTTTTATTTGTCAGATGTATTTAAAAAGTATTAACTTAATAATATTATACGTATATTTTTTTCTAAACTGTAACCTGTAGTTATTTTTATCTTTGAATGTTTTTATATGCAACATAAATTATATAAAATAGTTAATGTTTTAAATTTTAAGTTTATATTACATTATTTTAATAATTTTATTGGGACATCATTATTTAAAAAAATAATGTTTATTATAGCCAACAGTAATACATGTTAAATAACATTTAAAAAACATGGTTAATTTAGAATGTTTTTATAGTTATAAATTATAATTGAATTGATTAGTTTATAATGAGAAATCAAACAATGATGATAATAATTTTTAATTAATGATGCAGTAATTAATTTTTCAATTTATACATATAACATAATTATAGTTTTTAAGTGATTCGTAAGAAATGATTAAAAATATACCAGCTACCATAATATTATATAGTGATATTACAATAAATTATTATAATTAATTATTCAAACTTAAATTTCTCATCGAAATACACTGGTTAAATGGTTCTATGTACAAGAGTGACTTTAACCGCAATTTTTTTTAATTATTAAATACTAAGGTATAACACTATTACATATAATATTACATTAATATTATTCTAATCTATATAATTAAGAATTTTAAACTTAAAACCGCTAAAATAAACAAATACAAATACTATTTTGTCTTATTTAGCTGTTATTTATCTAACACAATAATTATTAATTTGTCCTGTATTATTTAATAAAATATGTATACCTGTTATATAATATATTTTATGTTTTTAATAAGAATTAACTTCTAATAAGTTACTGTAACAATTTACAAACATAAAATAAAAAAAACTTCTTTTATTCTCATTTGAAATTTTTCATAAATAAGATAAAAAATTATGTTTTTTGTATAAAAATATTTAGTTATTACATTCATACAAAAGTAAGTAGATATAATTATGCCACTGTGTAAATTATTTATCGTTGACACTTCACAGTATTATAATACAATATTTCTTGTAATTAATTTTTATAATAAATTCGATATTTAACACTATGTAGGTAATTAATTTTCATTTTTATCGTAATAAAACACTAATTAAATTTATCTATTTTAGCACCTAAGGCCACCGTGTTTTTTTTTTTTTGTATTTATGAAAATATATAGTACCTAGTGACTTATACTTTTATTTATTTGATTTTTATTTTACATTGATTAAAAATAATTTTCAAAATAAGCAGTTTATTGAAAGAAATCAGTAATCCCAAAGTACCTAAATTATTAATATCTATCTAAAAATATCAAATAAAGAAAATTGGTAGATAGTAGGTACCCACTTTAGTAAACAAACCTACTCACCCAAACAGACCACGCCACAAAATATGTTCACACTTAACCTATAGCTATACGGTTGCCTATTATACTTAACATAACTATTTTAGAACTTACCCATCTTACACTCTATACTTTCATCTATAACTCATCAAATATGTAGGAAGATAAAACATATCATATACATAAGATTAATAAACATAATACGGGTAATATAATACAGCGTCACTACTAAAGTATACAATTATACAAGATAAACATTTTGTTAAAGTAATTTAGTTGTCTTCGAAAATAGATTTCTCATAAATTAATACATTAAAGAGATTTGATTCCGACCGTTTGTCTTTGTCAAATACACCCATAACAATGTAGACGTATTTCCTTTCAAACGTACCGATTGATCTAGTGAAGCGATAAGAAATCTGAAAACAGATTTTAATTTATAGTCTACTTTAAATCAACTTTCCCACCTTTTATTATTATTATCATTATAATTTCTCTAAAAATTAAAATATGATGATTTTGAATTGTCCTTCATATATAATATAATATTTTTAAGACACTTTTAATAATAATAATCGCTAGCGCAGCGGTCGAGGGGAAGATCGTATATTAAAAAAAAAAAAATCCAAATATAATAAATATGTTGAATTTATATTATAGTGTATGTGAGTGTGTGAGTATTTTAACTTTTAGCAGCATATAAGACAAAAAGAATACCCCTTGAATAATATGTACATGTTATTATTATTATTATATTATCACACATACGTAATAACCGGAATGTTTTTACATTTTTTCCTTGACAAAATAAAAATTAAAAATATTTTGAATAGACATTATCCGATTGGTAGATAGATACCTAGATAATAGTACTTATACCTACGTTATTTTTTCTGTTAACTTAGCCTTGACTATACGTGTAGTCATTGGCGGAGAATCGAGTGTGTTATATAATCACATTGTCGATTATTAAAATATACAATTCGTATAGGTATGTACGTCAAACAATTATCAAGGGTTATTGCAGATGAAACTCCGGTTGTTGTGTGTATATATATAAAATAGATATATACTATTACAAAAAATGATTATAATATTTACAAATAAATTACCTCGCCTGTTCTATTTACAACAGTGGTTGGTAGCTGATTATTTGTTCGTATATTATGTAGGTACCCGTGGTATATCTGTAGGTTTATCGACGATTTAACAATGGCAGCAGCAACTAACATCTTGTCAGAAAATAATTTGAAATAGAGAAATAGACAGTTTTTTGGACTCAATAGCGTCTGGTCAAACCACTAGTTTTAGAATGACAGGTAACTACTAATAAGTTGTCACGGGATGTTTGGAAATAGTAAAATAAATTGTTTTTTAAACTTACTGGCTTATTATTACATTCTCCCAAGCCACTAATTCAGAAACGACAAGTAACTAACGAGATTTTGTTGGGTATTTAGTAATAAAAGCAGAGATACTTTTCTTTGACTTTTGCGTTTTCCCAAGTAACTGATTTAACTGCGATGAAAGGATATCTCAATAAGAAATACAGGATATGTTTAGACTAGCAAATACAAAAGCAACGGTATTATATGGAATGAAATGGCTTAAAGACTTTTACAATTTAATGATAATCATATGAATCAACTATCGAATTACCTGCATACATAATATAAGAAGTTACCCCTTGAAAAATCACTGAAAAGAATTTATTGGTTTACTAAATTACGTACCCGAAATTGTTTAAAGCTTGTTTCTCAGAGAACTCTTCTGGGGAAAGAAGAAGGGACCAAAAAAAGCACATATACCTTAAATAAAATCTGCAATGGCAATGGTGACTTATGCTTGCTCTTTTAATTTAGTTTACCAAAACCTACAGAAGTGTATTATAGTAAATAATGACCGATTGTTTTTTTTTGGTATGTCAAGCTTGTCAAAGTTAATTGAAGTTAATTTATAGCTTTTCTTCGTTTTCCTGCTCTTGTTTATTTTTATTTATTAAAAACATAAAATAGTAAATTATTTTAATGATGTATAAAAAGTATACACAGATATTTGTAAAATTAAGAAAATTAAGATCTTATAACTAATAAACAAAATAAAAGCTATTATAAAATAAAACATTTTGTTGATTAAAAATTCCAACCTGTACCTCTATTTGCCGTAGTACCAAGTATAAAATAAAAAAATATTATAAATCAACGTATTTTTTGTACCGTGTAGTTTCTCAATAACTTGAATCTCGAGAGAATAAGACAAGTCAAAGTTGGCCAAAATTTCAATTATAGAAAAATGAATAATATATTACATTATTTTATTTATAAATCTATATGTGATATCTAAGGGATTTATTTTATTCATATTTCATTTTATTGACATCTGAGATTTAACTGTATATATTTATTTGAACGACAAATAATAATTTTTAGGTAGGGTATAATTTAGGCCGTTTATAGGTAAATTTATATATAGTAAAAAAAATTATCTAACCGAAAAATTCAAAATAAAAACTTTTTTTTTTACTTAAGATATTATTTAATCCCTGATTTAATTACTATATATATTATAAAGGTACATAATACATCATAAATAATAATGAAAATATATCAAGAATATTCTGTTCATTAATTAAAAAGGTTACATTTTTTTGACGTTTTGTAAAGATTATGTGGGGACCACAATATTATATTTTACACTCACTTGTTTTAAATGTTTTCCACTAAAATTGATTTTTTTAACTTTAATATTACACTAAAACCACTTTAAATGTATATTTTAGATTTTGAACAGAGCAGTGAGCACATATTAAATTATCACGCTAGCACTACAATTTTCAATACACTTCAATATTTTTTATTTTTATTGCTTAATCAAATCTAAAATAAAAGTTATTAAAAATAAGGTATTCTCCTTTTCGTTTTGTAAAAATATAATGAATATCTGACATTATTATTTCAAAATATAACTGCATAGAAACTGATAATAATAATACGATACACTTGTACTGTGCTCAACAGTGGCGATAACCACTACGACCGCAATACCATTCTATTTTACTTACATAATAATTATCAGAGATTTATCAATCGATAACTTTAAATAGAATAGTATTAACATCGTTTCAACTATATTTTAAACCTATAATACTTAAAGAATTATGCAGCGAAATAAGATAGCGGTGAAATGAAACGGTGACAAAATGATAACTGACCAAAATTTATTTTAAACTATACCGTTATATTAAAAATAAAATAAATTACTTTAATAGTTATATTAAAAAAACTTATCATTTTAATGTACTTAATTTGCATTTAATATACTTATTGATATAAATTGACGGATCATCTCCGCTCAGAATTATTTTTCTCGTATAATGATATATAAATTTATCATTGAATTTAAATTTAACACACACAAAGTAACCACTCGATACCTAATATACAGCTAAGCGGTTCCCACTTTCTTATTATCTTTTTAAATTTTATATAATTGATATTTAAATACTTATTATTTATTTACTACTAAATAACTGCAATATACGTTTATAAACATTAAATTTAAATATGTGTTTTACATTAGTTTGTAATCATTAATCAGCTATATTATACGTCATTGTTTATACTTTGTTATTATTGAACTTAGTTGCTCGCATATCCATTTGAGGAGTTAAATTTATTTATTAAATTAAGAAAAATGATCACATATAAGGTATGTGAAACGTGTTATTTGCACAATAAAAATATCGTATATCAGCTATTCTAAGACTAAATTAAAACCATTGTTTCCAAGAATGCTCATTTTTTATAAAATTAACAGCACTAAAGTACTTGCAGTTATCTTTTTCCAGTAAGTACATGTAAACTTTGTTAGTTTAACACCTATATAAGCGACTATGGTTGTTATTTATTTCTACAAAAAAATTAAAATTTATGTATAATATATACCAATCGTCAACTTCGAGTGTTATTACAATATTGTACATACATTTTTTGTTTTACTAAAATAACTTACTGTGCAAATTTATCTGTATTATACTGATTGTATGCAATTTTTGTGCACCATCGAGATGTGGCTCGTGGTTTTTATTACAATCAATGCTATATTGTTTAAACACAATTATGAAATCAAAATAAATACTTGCGACTATGCAAGAAGGAACGAAGTACGTCGTTCGTAACGCGGCGCAATTCGTTCGAAATATTGACGTTCCGAATTGACGAATCGCATATTACACCCTGTTCAAAATTTTTATTATATATTCAATAGGTACGTATACCTAATAATACAATAACAGCTGCTCATACGATCACAATATCAAACCACCGTTTGAAATGTCTATATCAAAAACTCTTTGAGCTATACCTCGCTAACCACATTATTAAAAGCGACGTCAGCTCACACACCAAGTTACGTGGTGTTCTATACTTCAGACGGTCATTAATCTATATTGATAAAGGGCAATGTTTGTGTGTATAAGCGATACACAGTCCGTCGTGATTTTCAATGACGTTAAAATAAATATATTTTAGCAAGTCACTAATATATAGGTAGAACCTAAAATGCAAATTGTGCTGGCATTACATAATCTTTTATTATTTAACGCCTCCACTGCAATTTGTGCTAGGAGGTTCCCATTTATTCATACATTTTGGCAAGAATGTGTGTGTTACGGCCATATACAAAGAATTGAACGGCTATCATACTATCATAAAATATATATAGTGGCATAAATTCGCATAATTGGGAGTTGGGTGGTTGCGGAAGAATGACAAAGGTATCATCAGTAGACATTTTTAAATTTTCTAAAACAAAGAAAGAATGCAGTATCTTCTATATGTATAAGATAAAAATATATTTTCTCAAATTATTGCATAAAATATTTATTGAATTAATTAAATTACAAGAAATCCCAATAATAATATTATTTCAAAAATTATGATTACAGGACATTATTTTGGACATGTATTTAATATTATTCAAACGATATTGGTAGGTACCTACAATGTTTTTTAAGTAATCTACGTCATAAAATGTTTTTAACTTTTTTAAGACATGTATAAAAATAAATAATTATGTTATGGTTTCGAGAAGAATAATTTATTTTCGATTTACATAACAAATTATTTTTGTTAGATTTTTTTTAGTCCATCGTCCTTTTTTAGCCCTTTTTCATTTTCGTCCCAAGTTGGTTCTCTAACCGGAAAATTAACTAATAACGGTTAATTAAGACCTGGGTTTATATTTTAACGGTTTTAATTTTTATTCTTGTTTACCAGTAATTGTGTTGACCTATTTTTATTTAACCTAGCCTCTGGGAGCCTGTTTATTTTTAAATTGTATTTTTACCAAACTGTTTTACTTCACGATAAGTAATTTAATGCACGTTATGCAATCGAAAATATATAATAACCGAATTTTTGTTTAATTTACCAGTGTTTTTAAAACATTTTTTCTTTTTTAATGAAACCTATTTTTTGAGAATGTTTAAACATTTTTAAGAACATAAACACTGGCTTATTAAAAAAAATATATACATTATTCAATCAAGTTTCTATAACTCTAAGGCCTTATAGTTGTTATTAAAACATTTAAATATATTTTTTTTCATACAAAAGTTGGCTTATTTTATCAAGAATTATTGTAAAAATTATAATTATTTAGTTATTTTTTATCATTGTACAACAACAATCCAACGATTAATATTAAATTCAATAACTACGGCAGTGAAACACTGGTTGAAACCAGTATTAATTTTAATAATTTTGGATTATTTTTCGTGAATATATTTTTAAGCTTGAGGTTTTTGTCAAGAGTATGATGATAGAAAATTAAGAATTTGAGTTTTTAACTGGTTATAACCGTTTTATCAAAATTCCTGAACTGAAAATAATTTATTAATTGATAATGAAAAATCATGGTTGGCAAAAAAAAATATATCGGAAACTACCCCAATATAAATATACAATTGTAATTTCAATAAATATAACTTATTTTTCATTGATATAACTACATCTCTCGACAATTCACTAATATACGTATTCGTACACCATAAAGCTTTCTATTTAAAGTATTTTTATGGCGAGCAACCATATAATAGTAAGTTTCACTTGGTTTTTTCAAACATATACAATAAATTCCGTATAAGTGTAAATGTTTTCGTGGAGACGTATGAAATTTCCAATATTCGTACGAGAAACCTATGAAAAATATCAGTGACTTACTTGCTTTACAAGCTTCGAAAACCTCTACCGGAAATTGGAAACACCTATTGTTGTTGGAGCGAAGGTGATAATGATTAATAGAAGCTTGTTCAAGACTCGTTTCGTCTCGTCGCACTGCAACAGCACAATAATATGTTATACACGAAATTCTGGACGTGAATCTTGATGGCTAACCAAGCGATTTTTTGTCGACGTTCGTGAGCGTGTATTGTATACGAGTAATGTACCTATAACTTATTGTTGTGCAATAACGAAACGAGTCTTGAACATCTCTGGCCCAATAATACAGGTATAGGTAACCCGTCATCCAAGGATTAACCATCACATCAACGTTGGAAGCGTAAAGTCACCTAGCCATCTATAATATATTATTCATTGGAAGTTCCTTGTAGGGATAGAAAGTTTCTTAAACTCCAATGAACGTTATTTTTAAATTGGAATTTATTGCATGTATATACTATATGTATAATATTAGACATTAGTCAATATAAGTTTGGAAAATCTAAGAAAAACCTTCAAATAGTCGCTTAACACACATTTTTATTATTGCATTTATTAAATTATTAGTGTTTAATTATTATAATAATATATATGTATACCATATTATATCGTTTTATATAAGTAACTCCAAATGTAATAAAATCTTTCAGTGAATACTATAAAACAGTAAAAATAGATTCATAGTGTAACTAGATAATATCTTAAAATAAATTAATTATGCCATTGCGTATAGTAAAATTCATATTAATATAATACACGTAAAAGTCCCCGTGAATAATGTTTTCGATTTATAACAATATAATTAACATCTTTATTCGTCGTAACAATAAATAATTTAGTTAAATTTTGAACTTTTCTAGATGTGTAGGAAAAAATTAAAAAATTTTTGTTTATATAAAAAAAATTTTTTAAATGTTAAATCAACCTACTTTAAATTCTATTACTGCTAATAATTTAATAAATTAAATTAATTTTGAAAAATAATATATAGGTATAAATACTCGTATATATTTAATTTTTACTTTTTGTATGAGATACTTATTTCAAGTATTAGTGATTTTTCAGATTTTTGTTTTTGTTCTTTTTCAGAAAAATTCAAATTATTTTGAAAAATACTAGTTGACCTCTTTGAAGTACAAACTAAATATAATTTTCTATCAAAAACCAAACTAAAAATTGAAAATCGAACATTTCTTCGACTTCATAACATGTATACTGTATACACACACACACACACACACACACACACACACACACAAACACACGTCATTGTAAAATCAATACATTCATCGCTCCGCTCAGAATCTAAAAGAAGTTTATACCACCTCAAGGCACTTTTCAAATCGCTTAAAATAGCTTTGTACCTATAATAAAATATATCCATTAAACTCAATTATGTTTAATTCAAAATTTTAATAAATTCATTATTTAAGGAAAAAATTATGGTTGAGCATACTTAGTGAATCATACTGTACATGCGTAATTTATTTTTATGTAGCTGCTATGTGCAAATATGCTGTATCATATTGTTATTCGCGGCGCATCAAATCTGTGAACGTGCCTACTTAGTCGGTATTTTTGGAGAACGTAAAAGAATGTTAGCTGTTAGGGTATGATTGCTGCACAAGTGTATCCACTATCCATCGAGCAGGCACGCGTCCCGAATAATTCCATAACGTATCACTTCAAATGAATGATTTATAAATATATGCAGTTATTACAGTAATTATGTTTATAAGTATCTAAATCGAGTAGCCTACCTTATTATACCTTATACAATTTACATTTTATAGTATTAGTGTACATTATATTTAAAAAGGTGCTGTTATAATTATTATAAACTAAATGCAAAATATAAAATATTATGATCGGAATAATAACTTTTAATATCTAATTAAAAATTTCCGAAATAATATATTATATGATCAAACAATAAGATATTATCCACCGGTGGTTCAAAATAATAACATAATATTGTTGTGCTTACTATAAGTGGTACAATTATAAATACCTAAATACATATTAAAATATTAACTTAACAACTGAAGTACCTATTTTATTTCATGTATTTACATTTGAAAATCATTTTTTTATTTTTTCATTAATAATTTAATAGATATATTATACTTATACTAGCTGAATTATCCGGCGTTGCCCGGAAAAACTCGTGTCCGGACTGCTGGTAGTACGGAGTGCAAATGAAATGAACGTGTTTAGTGTATAGGCACTGTGGCAAGGCAATGGAGAGATGCATGAGATTATTTTATCAATAAACTTCTTGGAACAATTGTTCTTATCTACACGACGACGATGGACAAAAAGGATAGGGCAGGTAGCTGGAAACCCGCGGACCGCTATGCCGCACAATACGTATTGGCGGCGAATAATTATAATTGTTAATTACTCCACTAAAACGCAACATTTTAGAAAATCCTTTCTTATTGCACGGTGAAAATATGAGAAGAACCTCTATTTTAAATTTCAAGTCCGTACGTTGCGTAGTTTTTGGGATACAGCGATCAGTGAGTGAGTGGTATTTGGATTTTATATGTATAGATATTAATAAACATTTAATCTAAAATACAGTTTAAAAAATGGGATTTGGTATTATATAGTTTAGATTTTTTGAACCCAATCATATTAAAATTGTCTATTTCAATTATACCCACAGTTATTCGATTTTATTAATTACAAGTACGGGTAATATCAATAGTTATTGACAAATAAAAATAAACACATATTCTTTTCACTCATATCTTGCTATAAAGATTTATTTAAAACATAACTTAAATATAAACATAAAGCTCTATAGTATTGTCTGTTACGCAGTTACAAATATAATACTCGTTTTACACAAAATTTAATGTGTTACAATAAGCTCCTACAATAATTTTGTTATTCTCAGAGCACATTCGTTATTATTTCCTATAGCTATAGCTAATAGACAATAGTAAGTATCCATTATAAAACAATAATATTGTCAAACGGATAAACATACATAACATATTGAGACAACTTAATGAGATTTATATTTTATAGTATTCGAAATACTTTCTCCGCCATTTGTCGAATTTTAATAATGATAAATCATAAATAATAATTATTAAATATTTAAATTATACATTTTCCAAACGAAATCATTATTGTTAATTATTAAGATTAAATGAATCAGTAATTCTTATAAGCATTTCTAAATCAGATTTCTGGTTAGAATATGAATCGATTATCATAACTTTAAATTGATCACTTAAATTTTTTCTTTCTTTACTGTTTGAATCGTTGTGTGTATTAGGTTGTTTAGAAATCACATTATGAGCTTCAGTTGTAGAGACTTTTGGATCTTCCTTTTGTTTTGAACTAACAGTAGACGTTTGTATTTGAATGTCTAACGATGTTAGTATCTCTGCACTGTCATTAGTTACATTACTCTCGGGGGTAGATTCTTTTATTGTTGTAATCATCGAATTTTCAAGTGTTGGTTTTGTTAACATCAAAATGTTCTTTTCCGTATGATTCTCTGTATATGAATATTTTTTATTTGTTGTACTAGAAACGTTTTTGAATACTGGTATTGTCGCCGGTGTATTATCTTCTGCTGTAGGTTTATTAGTAATAGAAATTAGTCTATCATTTGACGGATTGGATTCTATTTTGTTACATTCTGTACATGCGTCATCGTTTGTAATGCGAAGTAAATTCAATATTTCAATATTAGCCGAGAACACGAGAGAACCGTAATTTCCCATTACCCGATTATTGGACTGAGGTTCAATTTTTTTCGGTTTAAGACCAATCGGTATTGCTACATTACCCACCGGCTGGACAGCTGGTACATATTCGTATATGGTTTCTTGAGCTTTACCACACACGCATTCGTCACCAACAAACAATAATGTACCGGGCGGGTATGATCGAATGGTTTGACGTCGAATTGGGCATTTTGTTTGACAATCACTAGAATCTAATAAGATATTCTCGCTTTTTACCTGAAACAATAATGTTTTTATTGTAAGAAAACACAACATAGTATATGAAAAAAAAATAATTATAAAATATTTATCAATACAAATTAAGAAGTTAAACAATTATTAGAAACACAATTTTTTTAGTATAGCATTGGAAATGAATTTATACTTAATAAACTAAACTATATATTGGATTGAATAGTAATCAGTTATACATATATCACAGTTACGTAACATTTGTAGTTACATTTATAACTTGTAATTAGTACGTGGTTTGCTGCAGTAACTTTAAAATATATCTCGTTACAATATATATACTGAAACATTAAATAAATACACAATATGTGTCTAAAGTTACTTCAAATAATAATTTGACGATAGTAATATCGTTTATACAATAATTTTAGATTTTAAGTGGAACAATTTTACATTGATGTCTGCCTTCTTTTTTGTCCGTCATCAGCATTCTTTCATAGCAATTAAAACCTTCAACCTTCAACTTCAATACTATTTCTAGAAAAAAAGTGAATCTAACTATCTATTTGGTACTTTTAAAGAAATTAAAAATTCAATTCATAATTTGCTTTTGCCAAATCTTAAAAAAAGAGAAAAATGTTTAAATTTTAAATAATTATCTTCGAATAGGCCATACAAAGTTAATTCATAAATTCCTAATGGCCAAAGAGGAACCTCCCCGGCGTTTATATTAACCGTTAAACATATAATAACAGAATTCTATCAATACATCAATTACCTAAAAAAATATAAAACCCCACGCAATATGGATGAAGCATTAGGACACCGAAAATATTAAAAATATGATAACCTTCATAAAAAAAACTGACCTATTTAATAAAATTTAGCAAACGTAGCTGTATTATAATATTATTGCATGTATAAATTGTACATATTTATTTAACTTTAGGTACCATAAATTTATGATGATTATAGGGTTATGGTTAGTAGCTTTATATACATAACCAACTCTATATTATTTTTAAAATCAAAAACTGATGACCTTTTTTTTCGATGAAATAAAAAAAAAATAACAAATTCAAAGTTGAGTAAACTTCTGTCAACAATAGTAGTTAATAACCAATATTTTAATAAAATTCAATGTTAATACTCTTAAATATTATTTATAACTACATTTTCTCGTGTATATATAAAGATATATTTAGTAACGCCATTATTTTTTTAAAGAAATAAAAATAAACATTAAATAATCTAACTTTAAAATAATGCAACCAGTATCTAATAAATTTTAAAGTATCATGTAACTATAAGTATACACAATTTTAGTATAACTTGTAACTTATAAAAAATTACAACCAATAGAGTAACTTCTTTATAAACTTTTTGTTTAGAACCGACAACGATATAGGATCATATTTAAATTCTTATACCAATTTGTACCCTACCTATAATGTTATAATAGAAATTCATAATCTATATAATAAATAAAATAAAATAAATCGTTGTTACTCGTTCAATATTTTGACTATTTATTTGATTTTGTAAAATCGACCTTAAATATATTAGATATATTAGTATCACATTATCAGAAATTCTATTATTATTAGTTATACAATTATGTTGTTAATATTTTAATAAAATCTCATCGTGGTTTTTTATCTAACTTTAAATTTTATTGGTATATAATATAATGAAATGATATTAAATTTTAAATTCAAAAATAAAAGTATGAATATTTATATTTTATTATGACTCCTGTTAAATTTAAAAATGACCCGTCATCGTCGTCGTGTTCTCTGTCTATAAATAAATAAATTACAAATTACGTTTAATTTGAATCGAGGAAAGATGAAAAAAAAATTCTTAAAAACTTTTGTTTCAGAATTATTCATAATACTTTTTGTCTTATTATATTGTTTGACCAAAAGTTACATTGTTCCTACTCGGAATGTAAATTAAAATAATTTATTAAATAAAAAAGGTTTCTATAATTACAATTTTTAAATAATATTTACAAATTATTTTTTGAAATAGTCGTGCGTAATTTTCATGTATTTCGTTAAAGATATATAATTTATTACCTGACCTATCTGAAAACTGATTTATATTTGTCTGTGTAATTCACTAATAAATTCTATACTTAAAATTGTATATATTTTATTAACTTTGAAATAATGTATCATAATTACCTGTGTAATAGAAAACACTATGATGAATATCGTTGACAAAATGTTCATGATTTTGAAATTTAAATTTAAAAAAAAAACTTTTCTTTAATTTATTTTTACGTGTATACTGTTACTAAATATTATATTATGTACTCTCAATATTCTAAAGAAGTGTCAATATTTGAAACTCTGTCTCTATTTATATAAGCAAGTATCTACGTGCCTTTGAAGATAATAACAATTCAAAATAAATAAAAATTGATTAACCATATTCTATTGAGATTTGGGTGTAAAACGTGACTAGCTCTTAACGTAAACGTGTTGAAGACAATGGATAATCATAATTTATACCTCATCTAATTTATAAAATATTTTTTTAAGCTATATTTCTACAATTTTTTACCACCTATTTTCATCTATAAACATCCTTTACCTAACAATATTGGTTGTTAAATTATACGATTCAAATAATATAACAAAACTCATAAATTTATTATTTATAATTTATGTACTTAGGTACTTAATACCTACACTACTATATTATACGATTCAAAAGTATTTTTTTTTAATTTTATTATTTATTTATTCAAATAACAATTTTAAATAAATAATATTGAGGACAATATACGTTAATATTAAAAAAAAATAGTTTTATTTTATAAAAATGCTATCTTTATAGTTAATATTGTTTTAACTTTAAAAAGAATCGTGTAACTTTTTTCTGAATGCTTTTATCGTTCTATAACGTAGATAATATTGTAATGCCAATAAAAAACTAATGAAAAATAAACAAGAAATTTATTATGATATTGTAATATTTATAACATAAGCATCTATTTATTTATTTAAAAAAAAATTATTAACTTGTAAACAGTATAAAAAAAAGAATTGTCTTAGGGCTTCTAAAAATTATTGCAAAAAAATAATAATAATAATATGCTAACACCATCATCCGCAGAGTCTCATAAAAATAATTATAATTCAATATTTTTTATTTTTTTTATTTTACGATTATAAAAATGTTATATTGGATATAGGTACCAGCTAAAACTATTATAGAATGTATAATATCTCAAAAATCAACTCGGGTTATTCATATAGATTTATAGTTATGTGTCATTATAATATAAACGTAATATATATAATAATTAATATTATATTATGTAGACGTTACAGACATATTGTTTAGTTTGAATAACGTTATTCTAATATTTGTCCCTCAGTTTTTAACATAACCTTGGTCCTTGAACATCAACTGTTGAACCACAACTTAAAATATAATTTAATCACTAAGCTTATCTTATCAATTAGGAAACTAGTTGATGCCACTGTTAGGTATATTATACATAATAAATGATATTTCGTATCAAAAGTTCAAACGTAAAAGTGCGGATGCTTTGAAATTGTTATTTAATTCGACACGTATTAGAAATGTAAATAGGTACATGACTACTTTAATCGTATATTAACGAAAATGTTACGAAATACAAATGTTAATCATTATAATAACACGCATACGAAAAAAAATCATCAATTCGTGTAATACTCTTTAATCGAATTTTCTGAAATAATGCATTTTTTATACACAAAAACAAAAAAGGTCGTATGTCGATTTCAATCAAATTGTTTAACACCAGTCTCCGAAAACTCCATAAAATTACCTATTATAAACAAATCAGTTTTTGTTTGTTTTGTTTATTATGAAATTGGATCACTTGTCAATTTCGTATAGATTGCATACATCCGAATCCAATCATTGTCGCATCGTCAGCCCGATGGTTCTCAAAAAGCCATCAAACTAGAAACAAATATTTTCGACAACGATATAATATTTACCAGGTGCGTAATCAATTTCTAGAAAACTAATTTTCGTGCTAGACAGTTTTCGAAAAAGTCATTTTCAAGAAGTATCAAAATGAATAAGAGGCACAAAATTGTCGTATGTTGTTTTAGGTCTTTATAATATTATTGTACAGGGATGATGTGCGTACTAGCATACTAAAATACTTTTAAATGTACGAATGTCGTTATGTTTTTAAGAATACTAAGTATTCCCAACCGCCACCTGCAATAAAAACCAAATAAAAAAAAGCAAACTTTAATCTTGATATCATATTATAATAACTTTACAATTAATAACAATCTATATTTATATAGATACGAATATTATATATTTACAAATACGTTTCTGTTCCAATAACAAAAATACTACCTATTGTAATAATAAGCAAAAATATAATGTTATTGTTTTTTTTTTATATACAGATATTAATATATTATATGAAAAAATAATCATTTACCGCCAAATTATTGTTATTATATGGTTAGCGAAAATAGGATTCTCCTTCTGAATACTGAATACGGTATTATCACTATTATTCGTAATTTCGACGCACGCGCACTATATTTATGAACATCATTAGGTACTATACGCAGTTTGTAAAAAATATATAAAATTTACTATGTCAGATAATGGTCATAGATTAAATGGTGTAAAATCTAGATAACGAATAAAAATCGAAATAATTCAATTTGTTTCCCGAACATAAAAGAAATAAAATTATTATTTGAATTCCGGTTAAAAATAATTTCATAAAAACAATATAAATTATACTTAATGATTTTTTTTTTTCAATTCGTTTAACGATAGAATAATAGTAATAATAGATTTATTTATTTACCTATATATTTTATGTATTGGTATTTGGTGCTCAATTCAATTATTTCATTCCAACCGTAGAAAGTATCTATTATATAATATTATAATACATAATATACTACGATACATGAGCAATCTTGAGAACCGACTGAACCAATGCGAAAATACAATGACTATTTAACCCTCTACACTAAGTAATACTCTTAAGGTAATAATCCCACAGAATTGTGATTTATGTGTAATATTGATCACAAATTATGACAAAACAATTAGTTTTATTTATAATATAGATAAGTAGTTACTTAAAAATAATCTTATAGTACATTTTATAAATCTAGTCTAATGTAAAAAATGCAGATAAAATGTTGTGTTAGATGTTAGTATGCCACCTGGTGTCCTGGTGGCGATAATTGTATAGGTAAACTTTAAGAAAACAAACAAAATTGCGCAGTAAAATGTGTTTGCATGAACATGCATTGCAATTAATGTGTAACCTAACCTATAGAGATAATGATTTTAACTATTTTTTTTTATCATAGTCATAATTTTTTTTAATAAATCAACTCGTGCGTATCTTATTATATGTATTAGTACATTGACCTTTTATTCAGGGAATCATTGTTATGTAAATATCTTATATAAAAAAAAAATCATTTATATACAGTCAACTGAAACCATATGTTTCAATGTTTCATAAAAATGTGTTTATACATTAAAGTAACCATTTTGGTTATTTGTGGTAAAACAAAACTTCCGGAATTTTAATTTTTCACTAAATATTAATCCAATCATTTTTTTTTTTATCAATTAATCAGTACAAGTATATAAAACAATATTATCGAATACTTATTTATCAAATCAAGTATACCTACAGCTTTGGTGTATTATTATATACAGATCTTGAATGTAAAAACATATTTGTATCGAGTACATGTATATTATGCTAACCCATGTAGGACATAGAAAATGTTTGCATGTCATAACCCATACAATGTACAATGTACATTAATATGAATATGATTTTATTTCGCAAATAGAATATTTTATTCAAATTTGTTTCGAGATTCAATTCGCGTATCAAGTTCAGGGTTTTTATGGCGAACAAATAACGCTTTCAGTGCACTTCAGTTATCAATACCTAATCAAAGTATTTATGACGAATATCATACATTTTATTTTTCATTTAAAAATTGTATTTATTTTATAATCTATTGACGTTAACCATTTATACTTTAACTGTTACATTCGTTTTTGTTTCCAAAACAAATTTATTTATATTAATAATTAAAATATAATGGTTTCTTTAATACTATTGTTATTTTAATAAAAGATGATTGAATTAGTTTTTAAAAATTTTGCACGGTAATTATTACGATTAGCAATAGCATAGCAAGTTTCAATATTATGAGTATAAAATATGAACTTATCAGTTTTAAAATTTACAACATAAAACTGCGAACCGTAGTATTCGAAAAACTTGGTCATATTTTAATAAAACCACATTATCTAATTATTATTGTCTAAAATAATACTGAGTATCACGTTATAAATTTTATCAATGATAAATGCTGTCATATTTGTAGGTATCTAATTTCAAATTGATATTCGATACTACTTGAGTATTAGTTTAAATCGCTATTCTCGAATGGCATAATGTAGTTTGTACTCCATACACATCGTCAAATGAAATAAAATCAATATTCGAACTCGATTCAATATTTTTAATTTATATTATATGATATGAGGATATCATCATGTTTTTTTTTTTTACAGTAATAATAAAATATGTCAATATATCAATTGTTAAGTCTCATATTTTTCAGCTGACAAGTATAGATATGTTTAACCTGTAACATAAATATGTAATTTATTTAGCTTTTCATTGATTTTTCTAATAAATAAATTGTACTCTATGCTCAATAAATCATATAATTTTTTAGTATATATCTATTCCTATACTATGTATACTATTGTACAAAATATAACAAAAAAATAAAAGGTTAGACACAAACATTGAATATTATTATATTATATTGATAGGATTCTATTTAATTTGCAATGTCAATAAATTTAAACGTTTTTTTTTAAATGCTGTATAAAATATTGTTTTAACTTCATATTGAATATTGCTCAAAATAATACTAAATAATACTACCTAACTTTTGAAAATAATTTTGTATTTTTTTTTATTATGTCACAGTAATATACCGAGTGTAATACAAAACTGCAATTATGCATTAATAGTTACATCTATTTGATATACAAGTGTACAAGTATGTCAAGTATAATATGAGAAATTATTAAAGTACATACAAATAAATAACATTATAATTATTAGACGTGATAATAAATTCAATTTATTGTAAAATAATAATAATGTTTATAAGTTGTAAGTGTATGGTTTATTCTATACTCGAAACTCCAAGCAAATTATCGTAGGACTTGGGCGTTAAAAAACCATCCCATCCATTATATAATTTTTAAAACGAAAACTTATATAAAAAAATACGTGAAAGCACTGCACGATTCTTCATTCATTCATTGCCTAAACATTTATTCAGTTATTCACTATGTTAGAAACATATTATGTTGGCGGTATCCTTTGTACAATTGTTTTGTTCAAATATAATTCATCAAAATTGGTTTTGGACCTAACACACAGAGATGTATTATATTATGTACGTACCTACCATCTACTACTACTAATAGTAGTAGAGTTGATGTAGTATTAGTTTAATAAGCATCTTAATATTATACTAGCCTGCGGCAGAATACCCTTTAATAATATCACAAACAGTTTATTTATCACAAATTTCGTACAACAGTTTACCGAAACTTGTGGTGCGTCGTATAGAATACTTATATTTACTCATTTACATTTCAGTGCACAGTTAGACGGTTGTCGATAATTCCTCAGTACATTTTATAATCAAAATAAATTATACAAATTGTAAATAAGTGGTATCGATTCAAAAGAAAATTGTAATAGTATAATACATAGTATTATGACAATTTATTAAATATTAATAATATAATAAACGTAACGTTTACGGTGAAAATTAAATCAATCTACCTTAATACTAATAGTAAAATAAATTACTTTATGAGCAATATCATGAAAATTTAATATACTCATGCTATATAAACTGAACTATTACTATAGCATTTTGACATATTATATATATTATATGTATTACTCATGAATAGATTTCATCTTATATCGTAAAATCTATCTTTTAATAATTTTCAAAAAATCATGTGGGAGCTATATCATAATTTATCATTTTAATAGACTCCATCAGTGTAAAATTATGAGTATTGAGTATGTTTTATTACTATTCCGATGAGAGCTCGAATACATTTTATTCGACAGCTTGGTGTATTCAAATGGACTTTATATACATACAAATAGATAGATAATTATTTATTTATCATTATTTAAAATCTTATAATTTAAATTGACAATATAGAAGCAATTTTTTGTCTCCAAAAGCTTTAATAGGACTTGTGGAGAAAAAAATAGTTTATATTCTTTCTGGAATTTTTAAATACACTGTGAGACCATGTATTCGAATTCTTGTGATTCTTTGTACTACTTTAGGAGTGTACTGTGGTGATACAAACGTCTATTTTTCAAATGTCTCCCCTCCCCTTTTTTACTGTAAATTATTTAGTATACAATATTTTTAAAAATGTTGATATATACCTAATTCAAAATACATACAAGTAGTATTTCAGTTATTAAAATATTTATACTGTTTTTATTATAATAGTTCTTAAAAATAGTTGTACAAAAATATGTACCTAATAGATGTAGACGATGTAGTATTGAATCTGATATTTATTATACTTGAACCTTTTTAAAAATTATAAATATTAATATTATAAAATATAATATTAATGTTTATATCTATACAAAAACATTCCTTAAGTAGTGCAAAAAATGTCAAAAATTTTAAATCATGATCTTTGAAAGTATTTAAATATTTAAATATTCTAAAACTCAGATTTTGTATAACTACAATATTGAAAAAAAAAGATTAAAATGTTTAGTGATTCATCCTACAAGGTATGATACAAGATATACTATGTACATATCTAAAATTGTATTTTAATGCTTATACACGTATTTAATGCTTTTTAAATTCATCGTTATGACGTTATAATATTATACTAATACTCACCATGTCCAATGTTGTAATATTCTATGGCAACACTGCTTTTAATGTTGAACTAACCATGGTATATTAAGCTTGCGCGTATCTTAACTGTAATGATCTGTTATTTAAATAATTTCAAATCAATATTTTTTTGTATGAAAAACAGTCAAAGCACTAGAATTTTTGGTATGTGGTAAAGGTGAATATTATCCAACCATTCTGTGAATAGTTGAATATAAAGCGGACATAGTAGGTATATAATGTTATGGTACCTTATTTAGTGTTCGTGTTGATTTATTAAATAACAAAATTGAAATACATATCACAAAAAAGTTTCATCTTACGGTGTCATTTAAATTATTAGAAAGATGATCAATTATACTTTTGACAGTGTGGTTGCAACTTGCAGTTATCAATATTAGGAAAAATAAGTCGTGAAGCAGCTGTGGGTATAATATTTATGTTTAAATTAGCAAATAATTTGATTGATTGCCTGCACATTTCAAAAAAAAAGTACCTCGGAAAGTTTAATTATTTCAATAATTTATTATTTTTCACTAGCTGTTTCAGTCAGTTATTACATGTATAAGAAACGATTACTATTATAAACGATCCACTAATCTAAACGCTGATAATTTCGATTTTTATTCCGAGACATTATAATATTATAAATATTGTGGTTCTGGGTAAAGATTCGACTCCGGCGGTCTCTATAGCATCAGCGTAATTACGGATCAAGCCGGTCGGCCGTTTAGCCGGCGGTTAGACGTAAAAATACAGATAGCCAGACGAATGATAAAAAATATATGTGGTTACATTTTTATTTAAAAAACATATTATCTGTATGGTAAAACGGATACAGTTTTCCATCTAGATGAATTTCTAGATCAATTGTTTGTAGATAATATCTACTAAGTAATATTATAACATGGACTTGGTAACACGACTTTTGGTATTCATCATCTGTGGCAAAACAAAAATATAAATTGTTTGAGAAGAGGACAAAACGACGATTATATTTTAGTCTGACCTATTGATAATGTCTACTTCTGTCAGTGGCCACCGGTCATCAACAAAACGATGTCATACACGGTAGTCGTGATGTGATATATAATAATGATAATGACGATAAATGACGATAGATATCGCGCGCTCGGTTTCGTCGTTATCAGCTAAGGTGTCATCACTCATCGTAATAATATCACGAGATGATGAGTGTATTCGCGTCGGAATCGTCGCTTGGACGCATTCCGTATAGTTCCAGTATACATAATATTATATTATTGTCGCCGTCATCATCATCATCGTCGTCGTCGTCGTCGTCGTCGGACCGTTTAGGGCAGCCGCCAGGTTCTGCAGACGACGTCCCCGATGCGCTCGTTCCTCTGCACCCACCCACCCACCCAGACGCCGACTAGCCCGGCCGTCAGAAACACCCGGTCACCCGTCTCCGGCGCGTTTACGATATCGACGTGCGTTCGCGGGCGCGCCAAAGCCGCCGACGCGACGCGTGTGTTTGTTCAACACAACACGAGTGCACTCTACTCGCCGCCGCCGAAGCGACGACATTGGAACCCGTTGGACAAATATTTGTTCTCGGTTGTCCCCTTCCCTCCCCCCACCCCCGGATCACGACTGATCCGCCGACGCTGTCGCACGACGTTGTATTTATTTGTGTGTGTGTGTGTTGGTATAGCCACCGCACGTTGTGTAGTCGCCTCGACAAAGGGGAAGGCGGGGGCGGTGTGAACGGCGGCACGAATACGAGCGCGGCGCGCGCCCGCGCGTGTGTGTAAGAAAGCGCGAGACCGTGCGTGTGCGCACTTTGACGCCGCGTTGCCGGTACGTGCTCGGCGGACAACCGACAACGTGGCACGCACGGCTGTGCAACGACTGGCATTACAATATATTACACTATTGTATAATATTATTGTATACCATATAGGTATTACTGTATTAGGTATACTCCATCACCATAATATTATACAGGACGATTCACCCAGCATGTTCAGTGTTCACCCCTTTTATTTTTCATCAATAATGCAGTTTTTGCAATTTTTGAACATACCTATACTCGAAGGCCATGTTTTCATTTTCTTAAGATTTTTTTTTTTTGCACTGCTTTAGGGACGTCTTGTGAAAATACAAACTTCTGTTTTTCAAATAAAAAACAAGATAGAATATTTCAACGTATCGACATAGTAGTTTTTGAGTTCTTTAACTTTGTATATGTTTTAGTACCTTAGTGTATAGATTACATCCAAAATAGCGGGTTTTAAAGATTGGAGGTTATTATGAATAATTAAAAACTATAGAACTTATACAACTGATCATACATCTCTGATTCGTAAAAATAGTATAAGAAAACTAGATCAGAGGTGTCCGCGTGCGACCCTCGGTAATATTAATACGGCCCTCGGTTCAATTTTTTTTTTTTAATTATTTTCTTTTAATTATAAAGAAATATAGTTTTTCCTCGTAATTATTAACCTTTTTACTGCTAAGTTTTTTTTTTTCCTAAAATACTAATCTCTGCTGAATTTTTTTTTTATTTTTAATTTTTTTTTTTTTTATGTTCATAAATGACTAATTTAGATTAATTGAACCACATGTTAAAGTAAAATATATATATATTGACTTGAATTATAAGTTTAAAGTTTATATGACCAGGGGTAACAGATAACGTGAACATAACACAGTATAGCACAACAACGTCACTTTAGTAACCACTGAAATAAATAATAAGTTAAATTAATTTTCATTGCTACCACAATGAACTTATAAACTTTTTTTTTATACCGTTAAATTCGTTTAATTTTTCTGCATTTTTCGGTGTAGTCACTGAAGTGATAACCCTCGTAATTTGTTTTATAGATAAAGGAACGTAATAGTACGTCCATAGCAGGGAACGGTATGTTTGCATGCGACGTAATAGTATGTCCGTAGCAGTGAAAAGGTAATAACTCGTAAAAATATTTCTACTTATTATTGGCTATGGTCAAATTATAAATAAAATGTATTAATTCGCGTAGACGATCATGAAAAAAAATTTGATGGAGAAGGCAGCTCTAAGCTGAATCCGATTGTCCTCATATTTATAATGCTCATTTCATTAGTGATAACATTTTACCGTACTAATAAATGTACATTATAAATTGTATGCCTTCGTCCAAATTAAAATAATTGTATTGGTTAAATACAATGTTGAACATCAAAGCAATTCATCTGAAACAAGGTAAAAGTACTAATACTTTGAAACAATTATTTTTTTTAATGTATTTCAAATTTTGTCTCAAATAAAAATTGTAAAATGATTGATGAACATAAGTCAATAATTCTCAAAAATTATAATATTGTAAAATATCATAATATTATATCATAATCAGTTTTCAAATCGAAACGCGTTAACAAAGTTTAAAAAGTTACTTATTGATATTTACTAGTTCACTACATTATATTGACAACATGAGTATCATACTATTCGTATTTTTATAGTTCCAAAACTTGTTTCGATTTTCATCATTATGTCATATACCTACGCATAATATAATAATTAACCAATCAACCTATGAATGATATCATATTACATCGTTATTTTGGAACGAGGAATATTGACGGAATTGTACCGCGTGTGTTGTATCCTCGTAATTCGATATTGACTCTTGAGTTAAACACATCTCAATAATCGTAATAGGTACATTTTAAACCTATGTTACTATTACTGTTGATTCCGATGTGTAGGCCGCAGCGTGGTGATCATACGTTCTGCCTCTTGTGCGGTATTATACTGTAAGCTACTCGAAATTGCTTTTATATGAGCGCTAGATAGTATGGTTTGTTGCGAATGCGGTCAAACGTTCAGGTTTATATCTAAAAACGGATTGATCGAGATATGTTATATAAGTACTTGATGT
This sequence comes from Schizaphis graminum, assembly GCA_020882235.1. NCBI lineage: Eukaryota > Metazoa > Arthropoda > Insecta > Hemiptera > Aphididae > Schizaphis > Schizaphis graminum. The sequence goes on from CM037032.1 coordinate 96,740,636, forward strand.
TATTAAAATACGTGATCTCGGTTGATAGGTAGAAGGTATACCTACGTCGTGCCGATGTCGATCGGTCGTGTAACCGTTTGTTATCGTTAAAAATATACTTACTATGTATTATAATTATGATAATATTATGGTGGTCGGCACAATCAATGCAGTTGTAGATGCAATAGTGTAAATCGTTATCTACATCCTGACGGAAATCCGAAACAGCTAAATCTGCATCGTTGCATTTATATACTTATTATAATATTATTTTAACATAACGTGTTAAATGGATTAAATTTAAAAAAAAGCGGCTAAGTGAGTATCGCTCTGCTGTATAAAAGGGGGTGGGGTGGACCTCAGACTATGGTAGGTTAAATTTGAATGCAATGATAGGTATCATTGTATACGAAAAACGATTCTGAACAAAGATGATTTGTCACTTTAGGATATATTATATTTAAAATATATTGTCATATATTCTATTTTGAAACAAATAGTATAGTTACTATATGTTACTATAGTTACTTTATAGTATCTGTTTATTAATAAAAAAGTATTTGGCCAACATACGCATAATGAGCGTATGAAATTTAATTTAAATTTTTACATATTTCGTATAAATTCGAACTTTAAGCACTTATGAAAAAAAAATTGTGACTAACGATTTCGGATTTTTTTTTATCACTTTAAGAACAACTAATAAGAAACTTTTTATTAAATTTTCAAGATTTTCTGGCCACTCAAAATTTTTTATCGGCATTTGAAGAAAAAAAACTTAGAAAAGTCGAAAATTTCAATTGTCTATAAGTAGCTTAAAAATGGTCAAAATATTTTGAAAATTTAACTGTAAAGAGATAACCATAATATAAACATTTGGTGAAAATTTCAAGTATTTACAATGATTGATTTTTGAGTTACAGCAAAATCAAAAAATCGATTTTGTCGAAAAGTGGTTTTTCGTAAAATTGCCATTTTTCTGTCACTTTTTTTTTGTTTTTTTTTTGAAAATTATTTGTAAATGTTTACTTTTGACCCCCCCCCCCCAAAGTACCAACTAGATTCAATTTCCTATTCAAAGAGGGGCTGAAGTCAAAAATTGGAGCATTATTACTGCTCTAAATTTTGTCGTCAGACAAAAAAAAAAAAAACACATCATTGTAAAAGCAATACATTCTTCACTCCGTTCAGAATCTAAAAATCTAAATAAATACCATACAAAAGCATTCTGATACACTACATAGTACAATTTAACTGTTCAATCAATTATCGATCAAAAAATGTAATCGTTCAATAATTCAACTAAAGAAAAATTATCATAATTACAATATAGTGAGTTAGACATTCTAATGTGCCTATATTAATTCCTTCATTTGTGGAACTTACATGTATTTATTTATTTTCACAATACAATAATAGGTACTCATTTTTATGTATAGTTATAATGACTTTTTTATTACGTTCCTGACAAAAAGTATGATTTATAGTTTATACGAATATACTTTAATAAATATATTTACCTAAACGTATTATAAATAAATCAGTTACATATTATTATATAATATATATGCTAAGTATATAACAAGTATATAACATACATTTACAGATGGTTTTATTATTGTTTGAAAATCGTATGACAATACAAATAATTATTACAATAATTCGTCAATACTCAACGTATATCAACGCGTGTATCACGTTATTGTTGCCTAGGTACGCTTTAGGATTAGATAATATATATTTTTTATGTTTTATCTTATTTTGATATTTAGTCATTCAATCCTTAAATAAATTTAGATATTACACGCAAATTAGTATTAATCGAGTACCTATAGATTATATATTTATATATACATTATATTATATTATAACGAACAATATAATATTTTTGTTAGTAATATCACAATTTATTTTATTCAAAAATTAACTAATGCTTATGTTAGGCTTAACAACGACCCACACGAGCATTTTAATCAATCACAGCATTCATTAAGTTTCAATCTATTTTTAAAAAATAATATTACCTACCTACATATTATATTAGGTAATTTATTTTTATATAAAATCATAAAAAAAAATAAAAATATGATTTTTATTTAAAATTATATTTTTAACTTTAAACCACTTTGTTACTTCCGTATCACAAAAAATTAACGCCCATCATAATAATATATTTATTAATGTATAATCCTTATACATGTACCTAATATCCGGAATAACTTAATAATTAATAGTTGAAGATAATAAAGTACTCAAAAATAATTTTAAATTCTGAGTAAAGCAATGAATGTATTGATTTTACAAAGTTTAGGTTTGGTTAAATAAATCCTAGTTTGTACTTACTTTAAAGAGATTAAAATTAAAAATTCCAATTATTTTTTTTTATAATCGGAAAAACAAACTAAAAATTAAGGAAATTTTTTCGCAAATCCAATATTATTATTAAAATTTAAAATAATGGTTTATACCATGATGGTTACCTTAAAATGTTTACGTTTATTATTAATTATACGGAATGTAATTTAAAAAATATGTAGATTCATTTTAAAATATTACCTACCAGTTTACACTATGAATTATTTATATTTTACACTGTTTTACAATAAGATAGTATTGATTCAAAATGTAATAAAAAATAATATAACAATATGGTATAAATATAAAATATAAATATAATACCAATATATATTTTATTTTAGCTATATCATTAAATGTACTTAGTAATATAGACTGAAAGATCGTTTCCACTAAGAATCGTTTTTCGTATACAATGATATTATATCATTAAATTCAAATTTAAAACACTCATAATAGTAATGTATGTATAACACAGTGATACCTATTTTCCTACCTTTTTGTTTACACATTATTAGTAATCTATTTATTTTAGTTAATATTTTGTATCACTAATATTATATCTGTAAAAATGTTGATTGGTGTTTAGAAAACCCTCGTATTTATTAAACACAGAGTAACCTAAAATAAATTTAGGGATTTTACACATTTGTCTTTGTAAATTATTGAATCTGCACTTAGATTTTAATTCTCAACAAATTCTTTTTCTGATAATTTAATTATATGAACTTGTAATGGCGTGTTTAGAAATAAATATAGTAAGTGGAATATTTTAAAACGAAAAAAAAAAGTTAATTTCCAATCAATTTTGTTTTGTGTTTTTTATATTTATGTATAAAGTATATATTATATAATATAATGAATATATATCCATGATAAAAGCTTCGATAAAAAATAAATATTGTAATAAAGTTATAAAAATATTTATATTTTATGTTTACGTTTATTAGGTAGCTTAATAGTTATATTTTTTTATGAAATTATCAATAAGTGAAACAAGGGAAGCAAAAAATGTAGACGTATTTATTTATTTTTAAAGTTTCCCTGACTAAGTAATCTGAACTTCATAAATATTTTACATTTCCATGAAATACTAACATGAATTTTTACATAAATATTATTTTTATAGAAAATAAAAATGTTATATTCCTACTGTATGTAAAGTAAATTCTGAATAAAATTATGCTATTGGTTCTACAATTTTGTATTTTTACTTTTTTCCTTCTTCATTTTTAAGCATTTAAATTTAGATTATTATTTTCAAATTACTCATTACCTACAATATACATGTATTGACGATTAAATGGATTTTATGTAAATTAAATGACTTTATGTCATAAGATTAAAAATTCCCCATTTTACAAAATTGAAAAACTATAACCCAGGATATACACCCTAAATCATGTATAGAACGTAATGGAAATTGTTTTTAAATTTAATATTACTTTTAACACACCACCGTAATGTAACGAAACTTCAAAGAATGTCAATGTTTTTTTTTCTTATTATTCTCGGTAGTTTTGGAATATTTTATTTTTAAGCGCGATACCAATAGTTGGTTTTTTTTTTAATAACGTTGACGCAATTTGGTTTTACATTGGTTTAAAATATAATAAATATAATAATAATAACATATACCTAAGTAATAAGTACTAACATTTAAATAAAAATAAATATTTAAATATTTATATATATAATACAACTTACAAGTGATTAATAGTAATAAAAAAAAGAAATATAATAGAATATATAGCTTTGTAAAACGGAAATGTTAATATATCAAAGAATATTTTAATTACGGTTTCATAATTTTTGATAGTGGAACATTCATAGAAAAGTTAGTATTAGTACTTGGGGAACAAAGCAGGTTTTGAAACCTAGCAACCTAGTATTGGTGGGAATTAGTGTTGGTGGGAATTGTTAAAGTATTATCAGTGTATATCAACTCCATTTTCGATCAATTCTTGAATGAACCTATTTCCTAATGTATTACGTTCATTATCTAGGAAATCGAATTTAAGGAACAAATTAACTGGCGTGTTGTCATGAAGTAGTTGAGGAATTTTTATGCAGTAACCAGCATAACTTAAGAATTTATTTTGGACCCGACTGATTTGCCGTGTATTGATAGCAAAACATGAAAAAACAACGGCACCATATTAAGATCCAAGGCATTATAGGGCACAAAAAAGGTTTGTTATAATTAATTTCCTTAATCAGCGATAGCCGTTGTGCTATGGTACATTCATTGGGCAAATGTAAACTGGGCCCGCGATTACCTTTTTTGTTGTAAACTCGGCTCCAAAAATTTTAGGTGATAAATTAGGTAGAATGTAAACTCGGCTCGGAAATTTTAGGTGATAAATTAGGTAAAATGTAAACTCGGCTCGGAAATTTCAGATAATAAAAATATCCGTTGTAATCTCGGCCCGATAATATTTACCGATAAAATGTTAATAAGCACGACATAATTTAACCAGCAACTAATAAATAACGTATCTAAACGTATCTAACCAATGTTAAAATATTTTTCAACATTGAGACAAATAATTTCATTTTTGTGTTGGACTTTTGAAACGACGTTTCACTCGTATCAGTAGTGTTTTTACAATCGTAACGATGGCACGCATAGTTGAATCCCAACGTGGACAACCACTTTTAGTTTTAGAACATTATAAATATTCTAAAGTAACTCGTCCGTTAGCTTCAGGGGAAATTAAATGGCGATGTATAAACCGCAAATGTACGGCTTTTTTAAAAACATTTGGAATAAACAATGATATTACGGAGAAAAATGATGATCATTTGCATGAACCTATCAGCGACCAAGTGCTACAACGACAATATGTTACCACTGAGGCCAAACGTAAAGCAACTGAGGATATCTGTACTAGGCCAAATAAAATTTTTTGTAGTGCAGTAAATAATGTACCTGACGCGCAAGATCTGCAAGTAACTGATATTCGGTATGTTAAGAGGAATATGTACAACGCTAGAAGAAAATCAATGCCTGCATTACCAAAATCAATCGACGAAGTGCACGAGGTATTAGAAAGTATGAAAATAGTAACAAATAGAAATACAAATTTTTTATTAATTAATGATAGACAAGAAAAAATAATTATTTTTAGCTGTGATACAAATTTAAAAACGCTTTGCACATCAAAATATATATATATTGACGGAACGTTCTCATACTGTACTAAGTTTTTTAAACAAATGTTTACAATACATGGTCATATAAATGGTCATTATATACCACTTGTTTTTTGTTTATTAGCCGGAAAAACTACAAATACATATATTTCATGTTTAAAACACGTTGTTGAAAAATGTAGTGTTATTAATTGTGAGTTTAAACCAATTGCCGTTATCAGTGACTTTGAAAAAGCTATTCATCACGCTTGTAACTTAATTTGGCCAAACATTAAAATATATGGATGCCGATTTCACATAACACAAGCTTGGTATAGAAATATACAACAAAATGGATTGAGTGTAGTCTACAAAACAAAAGATTCAGAAATAAGCAAATGGTTGATTAATTGTTATGGATTAGTGTTCTTAGAGCCGGAAAATGTTTCAGACTATTTTACTTTAACTTTAATGGAATCGAAACCTGATGATAATCGAGTTACTAAATTTGCAGATTATTTAGTCGATACATACATAGGAGAAGATGCTATGTTTCCACCTGATATGTGGGCCTGTGCATCAGTTGATACGTGCTTAACAACTAATGCATGTGAATCATTCCATGCGCATTTTAATTCAAGTTTCAATTCCACTCACCCCAATATATATTCCGTCATTGCAAAATTAAAAGAAATACAAACAGAAACGTACTTTAAAATCAACAGTCTAGATGCACCATTTAAATTTCAGAATACAAAAACTAAAAAAAAAAAAGAACTCTTAGAAAAAACACTTAAAAAATATAAAAATAACGAAATATCGGTGAGTGAATACGTCAAACACATGGCTTTTTACTTTAAAAAATAGATTTATACATTATTATTTATACATTTTTACTAAAATTTTTGATTTATATTTTTACACAACAGTTTAACATTTTTTTTAAATTTTTTACATTTATACATATACAAATACATTTATACATTTTTTTACATTTATATAACGAATTTTATACTATGCATAATAATATGAAAATGAAAATAATTTTTGGAGGATAATGAGAACCGCCTCCTCGTGGTGTCCTCTGGGTAATGCTAAATGGTTCTCAAAAATATTATAAGAAAATTACGTCGGGCCGAGTTTACACCCAAATTATTTTTACCTGAAAAAAACACGGGCCGAGTTTACACCTAAATTATTTTTACCTGAAAAAAACCCGGGCCGAGTTTACAATAGACCTTTTCAAAATTTTATTTCCTCGGGCCGAGTTTACAATCGCCCCATTCATTCGATCATAATAAGTTAGTATACCTACTCATATATTGGAAAGTAATTTTTTGAAGAAAAATACCTAACATAAAAATTGAATAAAACAATATTTTTAATGGTTCATCTTTTTCTTTATGGTATAAATATTTATAACACTCCATGTACGTTTATTTTAAATTTTTTAGTGACTAAACTTGCGAAAACTTTTTTATAAATAAATATTTAGAGGAATAAGAAAGGCCATAAAAGAGCATTTTCGAAAGTAATATTGTTTTTTTTTTGTTTTTTTTTTTTAGTTTTTGTGATCAGTGAGTTCTAACCTGATAATTTGTGAACTTGATCTGACTGAAAATTTTTTTCACATTACACGAGCGAAATAAAAATATAAAAAAAATGACTTTCTCTTCTCAACTATACATTATAATATAATCATATATTTTTAATTTATTTATTTAAAAACATTAACTTAACTGTCAAAATGATTTTTTTTCCTTTCAAACACAATCTGTATACCTATACATGTGTAATAGAGTATAATATATATATGACGTTTTAAATCATTATACTTGAATGGTCTGTTTGTGACACTTCGTATTTGTTTTCTATTTAAAATTGTAGATAGGTACTAAATTATTTATTAGTTTATCAGGTCCCACACCATTTTTGCTTCAGGCGTCATAGAGAATTACCAGAAATTACGACAATTACGTAGGTTGATAAGTGGTTGATTCAGAGGGTATTGTGCATTTCAAGGTGAACATGGAACCTCTAATATATTATTTTATTCTTCCTAAACAGTTTTTATATGCAAATTAATATGAATGGTATGATTAGATATGTAATATATATGGTGGAAAATTTATTATTTTAGAAACGATGAGTCAAATTTTATTTCATTTTTTAAAATTTTAAATTTGAACTAGGTACAATATCTATTCTTATATATAGTTTTACACAGTACAAAATTTACAAATATTAAACAATAGATAAAATCATATTATTTTTTATTTCTATAAAACCATTTGTTAACCTTTATATTAATATTGGTAACCAACACGTTTTAGTACCTACTACCTAGAATTATGTTGGTTCTTGCAAATATTAAAACAGGTATACATATTTTTATTGCTCCAAGCTGAGATAACAAAAAATACATCATTATAAAATCAATACATATTCATTGCTTCGCTCAGAATTAAAAATAGATTAATTTACTGAAATGACTCATCATGTATGTCGCACATAGACATACAGTGAATTTCCTTAGGTTACATTACATTGATAAAGTATTACCTACTCCCCCCGGTCATTAAAAATTAAAAATAGTGTTATGACGATTTTGGAGATATTCATACAAATTCGTGTCAATAATTACTTGATAAATAAAAAGTAGTAAAAAAAGTGCAAAAATAGTTGTTATTGTATAGGAATATATGTCTATAGTAGTGTTGTAGAATAAATTCCAAAAACAAATCAAGGATCAGGGTAAATATGTGAAAGGAGACATGAAATTTCGTTTGGGTGTAAACAAAGACAGATACAACACGACAGTAGTAATGTATTTCACACTTGATAAAAACCCGGTCGAAGAATATAGTAATAGGACTATAATATATAGTTTCACCACAGGGTGGTTTTGTTTCTTTCGCTTTTACCTTTTGTAAATCTATTGATCATTATAATACATTTGTATATATCATTGTCTTATTTTAGTGGTAGTGTAGTTTTTAAATATTGAGTATTGTGTTTATCTGATGTTAATATTATTCTTTAGTACTGTTTCGACAGGTAGTATAATATTGTACATATAGATCTGATGTTAAATGGCTCATTGAATGTGTGTGTCTATAATTGGGTCCAAGTTAGGGATCTTTATGTACGTTATTATATTATTGTTCAATCGTAATAATATTGGTCTTAAATATTCTCCGTCTTTTATTTGACCATTGATGCTATTGTTACATATTTATATATTACAGAACGTTTCAAGTGTACTTCAAATGTTGAATGGAGTAGGCCACTGTAACGGATGTGTTAAATTTGAATATAGCGATTTATCAGTATTCACGAAAAACATTATTGAAGAAAGAATGTTTATGAATCTATTTTTAAGGATAGTTTATATCCTTATTATATTATATTTATATTACCTTATCATTATTAGTAGGTAGGTATTAACTAATAACCAGTTTGTTATTTCAATAGATTAATCTAATTTTTACATAGAACATTACGTCATAACATATATAACTTATAAGTTATAAGTCAATGTAGAAATACCGTAGAATGGTCTGAATAGTTTTGTATAAATAACATAAAACTAGCCTAAATGTCTAAAAAATTTCAATGTGTATAATAAAAGGATAATATAAATAACAGTAGTATGTTAAAAGTCTCTATACAATTAATCTATATTTGACTAACATCGACAAAATAACTAAAATTAGTTAAGAAAAATTCGCTAATTACGTTTGAATATTGAATTTTGTTAAAATTAGAACTTTAAAAGTTTACAAAATAAATTATGACTGTATTTTTTAATTTTTTTTTACTTGTAAAAACAACTTATACAAAAAACTTTTATTAAATTTTAAATATCTATAAATAACTCAAAAATGATTATAATAATTCAAAAATATTTTGAAAATTATAACACGTCTATTATAGATTAAAATAAATATTTGGTAAACTTTTAAAATTCTTTCTGGGTTATAACAAAAAAACAAAACTAATATTTTGAAAAACTAATGTTGCATTACTATTCACGTAATCCCGTTTACAGACTGTTAATTTTTCTCGATCATTATGAAAGTACCGAAAATCCCTTACTTTTTATTACTCAAAGTATCAACTAGATCAAATTTTCACACACATTAAAACAAAAATAAATATAAAACACACTACATATCATTGTAAAATCAATATGTTCCGCTCTTCGCCAATAATTTAAAATAATACTAGTAATATAATAATATTTAGAAAGCTTCCAACACGTTATTACTTATTATGACTATTAAGCGTTTAAAATTTGTTTTGTTATAATAATTTGTATTGTTTAGAAAGAAAATATTTAAACCCAGAAGTTATTTTATTTTATCCTATGACAGCGTCAGGCACTTTTATAATATATTACCATTTACCATCGTTAAATGTCTAAACTTAAATCATCTCCACACTTTATTCTAATCGAAAAGAATAAATGAGTTTCGCTTGAAAACTTTTGAGAAGCCTGAGACGTTCGGTGCCGAAGTAATTGTTGCCCACACACACTTCGTGGGAGGACAATTATTATAATATGATCTTTCCTCGGTACAGAATAAACGAAATCAACAATTTTTATTTTTCTATCAATTATTGAATCCAATGATGTGCGTTGTATACAATTCTTGTAGAAGTCATTTCATTTCGTTTTTACAGATTTTTTTTCTTTAATATTTCAATTATATCAAACCTTATATTATACCTACCTTTATTGTTAGATAATTTATTGTATATGGTTTCTTTTGTACATTGAGCTGTTTACATCGTACTGTCATTGTTAAAAATCGAATCGGAAATTGCGAATCGTTCTGTGTATCTATTAAGTTCAGCCATCACTATACATTTGTATTATACCTGTAAAATATACGGGCCGATAGAAAAACGGTTGAAAAAGAATCCTGAGTCAACAATCTTATTATTTAATGGGAGGAAGTAAGGAACCGGCAGCTATTATATATAACCATATAAGTGTAATGAAATTTCTGTCTAGTCGTTTTTACTTTTTACGGAATCGTATATTATAGACGGTAATTTTTCAATTTTGACGTACATTACAGTGCAGTGTATAGTTATAAATTCATAGTCTTAACATGAACTTTATGTATTTTTTTTTTTTTTTGACGGGTTTAAATTATATAGAACCACGGGGATGACACGAAATATTTAATATATGTTAATATTTATTTTAAAACTACTCTTCTGACTTTCTTATATTTTTTATAAATATCCTTTAGTATTCAAAAAATGATTTTGAATCACTGTCATTCTTAACAAATTCCTCACACGTTTTGTTACCCATGAAACAATACAACATTTTAAAGTTCAAAATCTACGTGACTTTAACTTAAACAAGTTAAACTCGTTGTAATAACCAATATAAAATATTAATATCATGGTATACTGTGTAATTATTTATCATAATATTTTATACGTCATCGAGTTTCAAGTTGAAACTTTCAACTGATAAGAAATGTATTTTTACTACTTACCTTACACTAATTTCTACGTTCAATATATCACGAAATCGGTTTAATCATTCTAAATTATTAAAATTAATAATATGTTAACTGAATTAGGTAGGTATATCAGTAAATATTTCAATATTGTAACCATTTAATGTATAATGATTTACAAAATAGGTAACCTATCAAGATTATTATTCATATAAAGTTTTATCGTTGACATTCGTTGTTATTTTTTTTTTTATAGCTCAAGACATTTATGGGGATGGCGAATTAAGTTGCGGTATATTATTATAAAATTTCACTTGAGAGTACCGCATGCACGTCAAAACAGCTATTTTAATAAATCAGTTTCCGTAGTAATAGCACGCAGTGATGTTTGTACATCAAGATTAGAACTAGCAGTTGAGTATACTCGTATAGTCGTATATTACACCGAGAATTCAATCATTCTACATGACCCATCACGACCACATGATATAATTTAATATTAATACTGAGCGGCATCGATTCCAGATAGAATTCGACTTAATGTGCGCGTCCCTTAATACATATTAGATATTATTAAAAGAGGGTTGGACGCCCACTTCAGTTTAATACGTTTAAGTAGTTCAACCATTGTGGTTTAGTTGTATAATGTAAATTCCAAAATTAATCAATTTAATGATTATATATATTTGTCGTATAGATTTATTTAAAATAAATATCATCAATTATGGTTAAATCTTTTACTATTTTAGTATCGCATTAAAGTTGAAAAATTGTTTAATATATAATATACTGTAAGATACCGTATTATATTAATTTATATTATGTAATATTATATTTATTTAATTATTTTTTTACCTCGTCATCGTGTCCTATATTAATTATTTTCGATTTAAGATCATGATTTAATATATGTATACTGTATAGTGTATACCTATTACTTACCTACTATTTATTTGCTTAAAAATGTTAAGTTAAAATGAATACTTGATATTCCAACTGTTGCTATCTTGTTTGACATACCTACATATAGTACCTATATAGTTACTCGGTATATTAGTAGACTCCAAAAGTAGCAATTATTTTAAATGTAAGAAATTTTTACCTAAGCCAATTGTTTTAAAAGCATTGACATTTATTTTTAACCTTATATGAACTCATATATGAATAATAAATATAATATATCTTTACATTTGAGTAATTAATCACAATGAATACATTGTAAATTTAAATTATCATACTCTTTATATAGGTATAATGCAAGTACCTATATAACTATAATAATATATAAAGTTATCTGTGATAACGTTATATATGTTTATATATTTTCAAAGTGTTACTAATGCGATTCTGGAACATAAAGATGCAATTTCATATTTATTTTGTTGAGTATAATAAAAAATATAAAACAAACCATATTATATTGATATCAACTTACTGTTGATGTAATCATTCATCGACTTACTAAAAATATGAATGACTTCATTTTGATAATAAGACAACCAAAATATAATATAGTTTTACGATCACCGTCAATCATTATTACATGTTATGAGCTGTACCTACAGGTTACAGTAAGTTGTACGTATACAAAATTCCCATTGTTTATATTATGCCATCTTATTCCAATTTAAACGTTTAATTTACATTTTTACGATTTACTGAAGTATGACTGATGTCTGTTATTTAGGTAGGTACACCTATAATTATGCTACAGATGGTTTACACAACACAGCGTGTAATGAATAAAATAAATATGTTTTAATGGTTCTTTCAATAACAGTGCATTATGTACGATATATTATGATACCTACCTAAATAATATAACTCATATTACATGCATATGCAGAACAACTGTTATACCAAACTTGTACCTATACTTTGAACGAATGTCAGTGAAACCGTCGTATCCCGCATTACACAAATAGAAGTAGGCAGTAGGCACACAATGTTTTTTTTTATATATAAATATAATATATATATATATATTATATATATACTTATTTTATCAGAGGTTATTGACATTGAAAGTTTAAAATGTTGTTAATTATTTTTTATAACCTTAGAAATATTATCAATATTAACCATTTGAATGACCCCATAATTATTAACAATAATAGGCATACATTTATTGTTATATCTTATTTGTTTTCATGTGTGTGTTCCAAACAGTTTGAAATTAAAAAAATTAGCATTCCATAGACATATTATTTTTTTTTTATGTACAGTAAACACATGGAAAATAATACGCTTATTATTATACTACTATGAACCATTATACCTAAATAGTATAGTGTAATATAATATTATGTATATGTTTTTTAAATTAATATTTTTGAAATATGTTTTTAGAAAGTTATTGTTGTATTAGAGAGCTATGATTATTATAATTATTCATTAATTGGTACTTTCAAATACTCAAAAAGCGGGTAAGTGAGTATCACTCTGTTATACATTAGGGGGTGGGGTGGACCTCGGACTAGGGTAGGTTAAATTTGAATGCAATGATAGGTATCATTGTATACGAAAAACGATTCTGAACGGAGATGATTTGTCAGTCTAGGATATATTATATTTAAATATTTTCATATATTCTATTTTGAAACAAATTCAAACATTTAAGTAAAAGTCTCAAGATCCTACGTTTGGTAATTTTTTAAAAATAACAAAAATCGAAAATTATTTAGTAGTAAAATGTTATTTTACACGTGTATTTTTGATTTCAAATTAAAATTAAAACTTTAAACACTCGTAAAATTTTTAAATGGAATAATCCTCAAACTTTTTTATAATTATTCTAAGCTTAACTTATGGACAGCATAGTATTAAATTTTCAATTCTCAGCTTTTGATATAAATTGTCTATAAATAGCTCAAAAAAATTCAAAATATTTTGAAAATCGAATCACGTAAAGAAAATGGTAATCTAAATAGCTGGTAAAATTTTCAAGTATTTATGACTTATACTATTTTAATAACAACAAATATCAAAAATCGTTTGAGGCTAAACCGTTATTTAACGCGGTTTTGTAAAAATTTAAATTTCATAAATTTAAACACTCATAAAAAATATTTGTCTGAATCCGGTACAGTTTTTTTTACAGATATTTGAAGAAAAATGTATGGAGAACCTTGTACCAAATTTTCAAAACTTAGTTATAAAAGAAAAAAATTTTACGATTTTTCAACCACAAAATTACTTGCAAATAATCTCAATTTTGACATATTTCGTATAAATTCGAACTTTAAGCACTTATAAAAAAAAATTGTGATTAACGATTTCGGATTTTTTTTATCAATTTAAGAACAACTTATAAGAAACCTTTATTAAATTTTCAAGATTTTCTGGTCGGCCAAAAAATTTTTATCGTTATTTAAAAAAAAATACTTAGAAAAATTGAAAATTTCAATTGTCTATAAATAGCTCAAAAAGAGTCAAAATTCTTTGAAAATTTAACTGTGTATGGAGAACGCTAATATAAACATTTGGTAAAAATTTCAAGTATTTACATTGATTAGTTTTTGAGTTATAGCAAATTTTGACGAAAACTGGTTTTGCGTAAAAAATCCCGTTTTTCTCTCATTTTTTTAGGGTTTTTCCCGACTCATTTAAAAAATATTGAAAATTTTTAACTTTCGACCCCCCAAAATACCAACTAGATTCAATTTCCTTTTCAAAGAGGGGCTGAAGTCAAAAATCGAAGCATTTTTACTGCTCCAAATGTTGTCGACAGACACAAAAAAAAAAACACCCATCATTGTAAAATCAATACATTCATCACTCCGTTCAGAATCTAAAATCAATATAAAATAATTCAAAATTTTGTTTTCATATTATTTTGAGTTACCTACTTAGTGAATTTGAGTTATTTTATTAAATATCCAAATGTAATACATATTATGCAAGTTTTAAAGTTTATACATGAAGCGGTGGGTAGATATTTTAGTACTAAATATAATCGACATGCGGGTATGTTAAAGGACAAAATATTGTATATCTAGTGTCAAAGTGAAAGACATTTTGCATGCGTCAAAAATAAAATATGATTCACCAAACATTTTGGGTGCTTTAATTTAAATAAAAATAAAAATAATTAGAACACATATGATATTATAATAATATAATACACACTACGTAATATAATGGCCGTTCCTAATAGTAAATATAAAATATTAACTATTTGAATAAAATATATAATTTTTTGAAATGTACTAAAATTAGTTTATTCCCAACGCGTAAACACAGCGCGCCGCGAACATTCATAATATTATGATAATTAAATAAATATACGCTTCAAAAATATTTTTGTTTATCCGGTTGAATATATAATAATGAAACCGAAAGCAACGCATAACACAAGAAAATAATTTTATACGCTAAACCTATTTAACGGGTATTTGAGGAGTCACCATATCGAACATTTTTTTCCTAAATAAATTGTGTGATATCTAGAATATTATTTTCATAGTTAGGTACATATAATAATAGGATGATTATTGATGATCAGCTAATTAGATAGTTTAAAAGTACTTGAACAATAATAATTAAATGCGGTAATCGGATACACGAATTGATTTTTAAACAATATATTTAAAATCTACATAACAAATGCGCCAATAAAATTTAATCAATGATATATTATTTTGTAGGTTGCGTTGACATTAGTTTATTTTGTTAAAATGTTATCAATAAGACGCTATAGAAAAAGTTATTTTACCATCATAATTTTATTTGTTCACATTTAATTTTTATTAAAATACAATTAAAATTAATGAAAAGAATTGGTGTGATTTCAACATGCATATACTTGCTCCAATATTTTTGAGGATATATTGTTTATCATCTGTTTTTTTGTTGTATTATGAAAAACTGTACACTTTCAAATATGCTTACTTTAAAAATTTAAAATTGACTAATGCATCAAGAAGTTGGTGAATAGATGGATAAAGTAAATGAAAATAGTCTTTCGAATGCCAATGCTTATATGGTAATACTCGGGTTGGTATACTGCGTAACGTACTGTAAGTATAAGCAAAGTTTAGACTCGTCCACAAAAATGAAGGAAACAAACTTCATAAGCCCATATAAATACTTTCAAGATATTTCTAAAAGTATTATGTAACTGTAGTCAACTGGAATTGAAAGCACCAATACAATAACGAGATACAACCAAAATTTCAAAAATGCGTTTTTACATCAAAATATTGGGAAAAAAAATTTTCTATCAATAATTGTGGATAAAATATACAATTAAGTCTTTAATTGTTTAACTTGAAAAATGGAAAACATGCGAAACCTAAAAATTATTTCAAATATTGACCAACAATAATATTATTACCGATGTATTCTTGTTTTAGGACCTGCAGTGACTGAATTTTATAAACAAATTCTTGCCAATGTATGTTGTCCATGTATTATTATTATTGCTAAATAGTATATAATAATAATTGGTATAAATAATAGGTACTATAATAAAATCGACGTTCCCGCACCACTCCACAAGGAATAAGTTTAAAATTAGAATAACACGACAATTGAGTGGTGCATTTGAATGTTTTTCCTAGAGGCGTACTTTGACGCAAAAGGAACTGTTTTAAAAATAGTATCTCATGGATTGGCACATTCGGGTATTAGCGAAAAACCTAATCGTCTACGACAAACATGGGCATAACATTCCATACAAGTAGTGCGTAGTCTATACTATACACACTGCTCTATCGACTATAGAGCATAACGACAGACCTGGCATGGCGTGTGACAGCTGGCAGAAATATTACGTCTATCAATATTGCCTGTACAGTTTCGATGACGATCTACATTATTACTATAATGTATTAATATACTAATATAGTGATACACTGATACGTCATGTATTATGTAATACGATATAATTATATTTATTAAAGAAGTACGTTCCAATTTAATGATTATATAACCCGTAGAAACAGGCTTGTCCTATGTAATTTAAAAATAAAACCGGGAAAAGTAGCTGATTACTTGGCGAAAAAAAATTAGTATATTGTGTATAATGAATAATTCTATGACCTTCTTCTATCTCTCCAAAGCCATTTTTCTCCAAAATGATTGAAGTCTGTACCTATAAGCTATAACATCCGAAAATATTACAAATTATTTACGGAGATTCCAAAATAAAAATAAAAAACCAAGTCAAATATTATAAAATATAAACAATTTTTTTTTCGTTTGATTCTTTTTTAAAGCTAAAGACGATAATACATAATCATAATTTATCATCATATTTTCAGTAAACTCTTTTAGCAATACTGAACAATCGTATAACGATTTAAACTAGATTTTCAGTTTCTATTCGAGCACTCATCTCGCGAGTTTGCAGAAAAATATAATAAAAACCACATTGCTGAAAACGAACAGGTATAGACAGTTGCTCAACTCCGAGTCTCGCGGAGTCTAAACAATGAGGTATAATATATTATATTCAGTGCGCGAATATCTGTGTGGCCTGCATCATGTAATGTACGAACAAATATGATAAAAACGAGGTTTTTGAATTTAGTACCTCTCGAATTCCCCGAATTGCCTGTACAGTAAACGGAACATCGAAAGCGTATAATATACTATATAGCTCAATGGACATTTCAATAAAACGGGACATTTTATTGTTCGCCGTCCGACCGACAATAAAACATAAAAAATGAACATTCTCGCGTATAACTATAATACAGCAGTAGTATTACATACGGCCTGTCGTCTGGCCGCCCCTCTATTACTTACTGTATGCGTATATATTGGCCTCTGTATAATTGGTTATAAATGTTAAAACAGTTTGTTTTCGTTTTGTTTTTTTTTTTTTTTAAAGCCTTGTTTGATATTATAGATAATTTATTATTTTTTCGTCTCTTTCGTATGCTATTATGCTATTATATGTATATCTACATGCGACCATGAAAGTATAAGTAATATAATATTATGTACATAGGTACATGTTAGTTCTTATTATATAATTTCTCGCAATTGCCTGAAAACTGAGATTCGTAGATTAAGATTATATACATATTTATATGTTGTTCACTATTTTTTATTTAAACTGTATCCATAAAAAAAAAACAGTACCTAGCCTTTATTGAAAAAAATAAATTGGAAAAATAATTAATCTATTTGAATTCGCTTTAAGTACAATTTTTTTTACAAGTATCTGAACTTTAGAACCTAAAGGATCATTTTGTTTTTACTCGTGTAAAAAAATAATTTTTTATCCTCCACGTAGAAAGCACAATATATGCTCAGCAGACGCGTATTTAGTTTTAATCCCGGGAGCTGATAAAAATATATAATATACCAATCTAAATACGAATAAAATATCAGAAAAATGATTCCTCTTACATTATTCATCATACTTATATACAAAATATTTATTAGAAAACAATTACTAAATAATTAATTGAATTTGCCTGGCTTTTCAACTGTTGGAAAACTTCTTTAACATTCAGACGTTATACCAAATGTATTTTTCGAATATTTTATATTTTTGCTGCATCCGACAAATAAAGATTTAACGAATAGAAAACAGGCTGAGAATATAATGCTCTGGGATACTTATCTCTTATAATACCTTAAACTCCTCGAAAGCTGCTCCGCATAGCAGCAGGCCTCTAACTTCTCTCCATAAATACGCCACTGCTGTAAGGTGAATGAATTTTTTCTATTCATATAAAATATTATATTATTAATGACTTATCACATAATAATTATTTTTGGAAATAAGTTTTGATAAAAAATATAATAGTAATCAGTATTTATTTATTTATTTATTTTTTTTTGGACTTTATAAATACTTTAAGGGGGCTGAAGCATACCATATTTTAAGGATTAGTGTTTAGGCATTTCATATTACATGTACATTTGGTTATGTCAATGTGTGAGAAGTAATGAACAACCATCGCTTATTGGTCTAAAATGTATGAAAAATACGCGTGCTGCAGTCCCCTTAAATGACAAGATAAACAGCAAAAATAATGTGAAAATTCTTATCTTGGGCAAAAGTCTAAATAAGGTTAAAAATGCTTATACAATAATATTCTTAAATACTCGTAATATAATAGGTATTAATGTATTATACTTGCAATTTTCCTTGTGAATCACACCCTTCCAGGGTTAGCTTGAAAATTAATGTGTTAACGAAATAATATTATTGATATGTAAAATTGTTTTTAAATAGATGGTAGAATTTTGACCTAACTTAACCATATCTGTCCTATACTATATTGAAATTTCAAACTATAATAAATTTAGCTGACTCCACTCATTGTCAAAACATTTTAAACACACGTATTTTGGTATCAATATTTTAACCAAAAATATTTAATTTTACAAAACTTAAATTAAAAAGTAAACAAATATCTTGGATTATAGGTACGTCGTACATGCGTATTAAAATATATATTAAGCTTTTTAAAAATGTTTGAAATATTTTTATTAAACTTTCATTTGAATAATGGAATTTTGACATTTAAATGGAAATATTTTTAATCATTGAAATAAAATACAAGTTTTAAATTATTTATTTAAGAATTTTATTAGATATATACTCTAAGAAGAAAAATAATTAGCTTTAAATAAAACTTGCTGAATATAAAAATATATATACATCACCATAAATAAAGTTCAACTAAATACGCACAAAAAATGAATAAAATAAGAAGTACCTATCTCACATACACAATGGCCCATATTATGTTAAAGGTTACATCAATGTGCGATAGCAAATGTGTGAAATAAAATGAGAGAAAACAAAATGAACAAAAATACAAAAATTATATTGTATCTATAGGTATTTATTTTAGATTTCTAATAGATAGATACATTTTTAATATATTCTCCATCATTTTTTGGAGCAATAGAAGTACTTCAACTTTCACTTTTGAGGGTAGTTTATGGTTACGTATCAGAAATCAAAATTTTACACAGAACTATATTTACGCAATATCAATTTATGACAAAAACAATTGTATCATTTTGCTATAATTTTAAAACAAATAATAGTTATATTTATATACCTTTCACCAAGTATTTATAATATTTTATAAGCGTGAAATTAATTTAAAATATTTTGAATTTTGTAAACTATAGAGTGATAGACATAAGAAAAAAAAATTGACTTATTATAGTCCAATTAACATCTTCTTCATTACGTCGATATTGACTTGCCTACAAGTTAATAATTATAATAATACATTATAAATATTATATACTGTGTAATGATATTTAATTTAGCTTTAAAAAAAAACTATATTTTACATTTTATATTTTTAATTCAAATATAATTTTACTACCATTTATTACTTTCATTATTGTTAATTGTTATTGTTCTTGTTAAATAAATTGGGCAACCACAAAAGTTATTATTCTATACTCCTATTCATCAAATTCTAAATACATCCCTATATATTGTGGGTTATGAGAAAGACAAATTTGCTCTATTTGTCACTTAGTTTCAAGATTTCTTCCCTGTTTTCACACATTATTCTTAGGTACCCAAGCTTGCTGGTTTAAACTAATCCTAAAAATAATAAATATTATTTTTACTTAATATAAATTTTAAAAACCTATAAAAACAAATAATTATAGTCGTATTATATATAATCTATCTTAACGTGTAAGTATAATTATAATTACATATTATAACACTTATTTCAAACGAAATTTAAAAATACGTCTTTATTTTTCTTGTCAAATTATAACTCCAAGTGATAAGATATTAAGATCCATTAGCTTAAACAATCAAATATAATAAATAGATAGTAGATACTTTAATACTAACTAGTAGGTATATAAATTAAAACTACTTATAGTTATAATATCCATAAATCATCGCTAAACCCTATATATTATGTATAATTGAGTTTTGTGGCTTTGACATAAATGTTGAACTATAGTTATACCACAGATTTTTTGAAAATGATAACTGTGTACCTATATACTTTATTGTTATTATTTTCTGTTTTTGTAATTCACACTATACATTTTGCCTTCCGATATTTTGTTTTCGCACGTATTTTTCATTTAAGTATAACACTTATAAACGCACTTATGACGCAGGATACCGCTGCCATGCCTTATTATTATATAATATATAGTATGGTATGTTTACCAATTTTGTGAAATCTCTTAAACTTTGTTTCTGGCACGAAACAAAACGGTGTGCTAATGAGATTACGAATAATTGTCGATAAATATTCATGAGTAAAAATACGTTCACTGGTTAATGAAACAATAATGAAATCTTCAAAATCCAACGCGTAGGAGGAATACCGAACAATTAATTTATGATAATTTAGCTTTAAGAATGAATACATACAATTTTACTTTGGCGATGCTTGTCGTTTGATATTATTCTCAAACGCATTGTCAATGTATAATGTTTGAAATATTTTACAGCCCTGAAATAGAGTAATTTAATTCAAATCTATAATAATTATGTATATTCTTTCCTCGATTTGGATATAATGATAGACCTGTTTTATTATATTTGTATCGTCTTAATGCTGTATATATTAACATTTTATTTTTAAATTGGTTCGTTTCATCACAGTGCTGTATACTTTTATGAACCTATCATTCACCTCAATGTTTACAACAGTTGACATTTGATGTGAATATATTTTAATGTTTTTTTATTTTATGTTTTGTAACAGTGTTCGATATGAGTTAATTTTTTTTTTTACTCTAATCGACTAGGTATTGTATCCTTTGTTTCAGGTTTGTTGAAAGATTAAAAATTTTGATTTGATTGTAAATATTTTTTTTAACGTTGTTGATTCCACACCAAATAATGTTTACCTGATATTTGATTTCATTACAAGTCTTCGATATTGACTATTGGTGTGATGATGTTGACAATTTGATGTACAGATGATTGATAAAATATACCTATAGATTCCATAAAGGTGCATCAACAATGATAGGTAATTAAAATAATTAAATTAAATTAAAATATACAAAATAATATTTGTATATTATTGATAATAATTTATCCAATAAAAAATTCGTATTTTTAAAATTAATGCAAAACCGAACAAATATCAGAGTAAATTGCAGTGGTAATTATCAAATAAACGTGTTTAAACTAATACACTTAATAACCTAAAATTATTTCAACTATTGTTAACTACTAACTATTTATTGAATTATTTATAACCTTGCTACCTTAAATCATTTATAATGTATATAAAATGTATCTCATACCGGCCATACCATATAAATGTATTTAAAATGTTTTTTAACAATGTTAAAATATTATAAAATATTTATAACTAACTTTCAATTCTTTAAATTAATATTATATTTATGATCTTAATTAATACTTTAACTACAAAGAAGTGTTTTTAATATATTTTAGAGTCAGTATTATTAAGTAAATCTCTTTATTCAATCTTTTTTAATTATAGATACACAAATATTACAGATTTTTGTATGAAATAACTAATTAAGTATTACATTTATTTATTCAATTCAATTTGTCAATTATCTAAATTATCATTATTATTTATTTGTTAGAAATACATACTATTTATATCCATATAATATGTTTACCTACTTATCATTTTATTATTGGTAAAATAGCAATAATTTTTAAAAATAATATCTACCTAAATAATTCAAAATCTGTTTTTATTAATCATGATATTTTTTAAAATACTTGTATTTCATTTTAATTTCTTTGAAAAGTATAAAGTGATGTTTTGATTTATGTATAACATTTTTACACTAGGTAGTCCAAACGATAATAAATCAGATCCATTATATAGGTTAAAGAGAAATGACTCCTATTTAGGTTACGACCTCGTAATCCCTATACGCCCCACGAACTGGCCATTTGCCTAAATGATTTTGAAATTCATCAAGCAGTGCCAAAAATTAAAATTATCAAAAAAATAAAAATAGAACCAATTTATTAATAATTGGTTTTTATCAAATCATAATAGCAAAATATATTTTTTAAGATATTAAAAATTAAAAATACATTGAGTAGGCAAGTAAAAAGTCAATGATACTATCCATTATTGTCAAATTCAAACATTTAATATAATATTATTATAACTATGTCGTCCAAAATAAATATTAAATTCTGTCTATTAATATACCTACTGAATTTAATATTAATATTGTAGATTATCATACTACCTATTATTGTATATAATGTTTTATCTGCTTCGTACTTTAGGGATTCGATAATTTTAATGAGTTTCAATGAACCATATCATTACAAACTGTAATTTACAGCTAGTGCACGTATACATTATACAATATATATATAGTGTAATTTAATCATAAGCAGACGTTAAAATATAAATAATATATCATTAAAAATAATTACTATATTCTCCATTTTATCATTCTATAATTAGGCTGTCACTTGATTTTCGTTTCGTGTCTTTAAATCTTCATTTATATATTCCATAGATATTTAATATCTTGTAGCTACATTTAAATTCAATATTTTAATCATCGAAACATTCGAAACTAATAGTACCTGATACAATGTTTAAATTTAAAAACAATAATGATAAGGAAATACAATTATTATTGTGATAAGATTTTATCTCAGGTCATTGGTTATAACTTTTAAGTTATAAATATGTTAAAAAATAGGACAAATTCTTGTTAGTGTAATAAAAAATGCTCGTAGAAAATAGTAGCTAGTACCTTAAAATATAATAATTAAACATTTACTTTTGAGGCAGTAACTATTCAAAATTGGATTAATTGATCTTAAAATAATCGATAATATTTATTATGACGTATACCTTTTTTAGTAGTAGCACAATTTTAAGTAATGATAATATAATAAAAAAAAATAACACGTAAGTATTTTATGTTTCAACTAGAATAATATGGAAAACATTTTTTGGAATAAACATATAATATGCTAGCTGTTCTGTCACGGCGTTGCAAGTGTATTAGATGCGTTAATAATGTGGGAAGCTCACGTCGATCAAACGGTTTTCAAAGTGTATTCGAATAAATACGTGTTTAACAGTCGCAAGATGCATTGGAAGTGAAATACGTTATTATTTAGAATGTAGTATGTGCGGCTACGGTGTTATAATATAAACCATCCCCTGTTTCAACTCCTTACAGCCCTTTTTTAGTATTAAAAAGTAACCTATGTCCTTTCGCAGTGTCTAAACTATCTATGTACCAAATTTCATTTAAATCGGTTTCATAGTTTCGGAACCTTTTCAATACAAACAAACAATCAAATCTTTTCTCTTTATAATATTATATTATAGACAATCTATACATATCTATATCGATATATTCACAAATAAATGTACTTGATGACAGGGGAAAGTGTAAAAGATACATACATTTGAGTTACATGATCAAAAAACCACCCATTAGCGATTAGTAAATTATTAAGATTAAAAACAAAATTAATCAAACTAATAGACATTTTAGTACATTTTACTTCATATAAACATTTAAATAGAATATACCTACTTAATTAAAATCTTTTAACAAAAATAAATATTATTAACTTAAAAATGATATATCATGGAATTTTACATTATAGTAAACTATATAATTTATTATTTTTCATAACATTTTATGTAAATTTTATTTAAATCAAATGACTCGTGACTGATAAAATCATTTATGCAGAAATCAAAAATGCTATCTAATTTTCATCATGTTAATTATTTTTATTTGAATTAAAGTGCAAGTGTCATATTATTTACTCTTAAGTTTTTACTATGTTCTAATCTGGAGCTTCTTAATTCATTTTTATCCATCCTCTCTATCATACTGCACAGTGTGTACAACAATACGATAATGTTATGTTATGAAGTATGCGATACAATGTTTTATATTGTTAAGTTGTCCCATAATATTGTACATTTAAAATATTATTATTGGCTCTTTATGTCACTAACACTTCCATCATAGCAGGGGCGGACTGGGCCGGCGGGATACCGGGAAGTTTCCCGGTGGGCCGCTGCTCAAAAATAATTTGTTATTATTATATAATTATTAGTTATTAGTAGAGTCCGGATTTATATTCTGTTAAAACGTTTTAAATATGATGTTTATAATGTTTATATGCAGCTAAAATTTATGAAATATTCCCAAAAATATTCAAAATATTCTGAAAATATTGATAATACCAACTAATAAGAAATGAGTAAAAAAAAAAAAATCCAATATGATTATTGATTATGATTATGAATTTATAATTTATTAAAATTTATAGAATTATATCTTATGTTATTACATTATGCAATATATTAACATAAAAAAAAAATATTATACAATGTTTTTAAAGGAATGTACAATAATATATTTTTCCAAATTTTTTGGAGTAAAGTTAGTACGGCGGTCCGTGATAATTGTCTAATATATGCTGAATATCCTTTAATATAATCCAATACCTATATCAAATATAACGGAAATATGCTAAAATATTCTATAATATGTATTATGTACCATAAACTAAAATATTCTGAAATATTCTCTGAAGTCAAAATATGCACTAATATGCAAAAAAAACTTTTTTATCTAACCTATTAAAATGTTTAATTAAATGTTAAAATATAGATGTAAAAAAGTAAAGAATATTTAATTATTGAAATATCTTTCACATTAGTATTACAATATGTGTTATTATACCTAATGTTAATACTAATTTAGTAATATAGGTAATTATAAATAAGTAATATTATATTATACTTTTTAGCCTATACTATTTAGGTCTTCAGATAATAATAATAATAATAATATATTATATAATGTACTAAAAATATTGAGAATTTTAAGTTGTTTTTTGAGAAAATTGAAAATGTGATGCATTTTTCATTAAATAAAACGTTGGTATATTTGAATTATTATAATATTTTGTGATGACGAAAAATTGCAAGGGCCGGTCAAATTTAAATTTACCGGGCCGAAATGTTGCCCCAGTCCGCCCCTGCATCATAGTATCATATATTACTATTATTATAATTATTATTCAGATGTTTATATTCAGAATGTATAATTAATGTGTATCAAACATTAATTACGCTCTTGAAACATAGAATAGTCGTAGAACGTGCAACCGGAAGCTAATTATTTATTTATGTATTATTATTATTGTTTTTGTATAGTTATGAAAGAATGGTTTGTTGAAATAGTTGTTATAATTTACCATTGAACTGCATAAACACTTTGACCTTGATGGATAAATTATTGTCATTACTGCGGCAGCGGTATTCGGGAATAATAACAATTATATCAATTATTTGAAATGTTAAATGTTAAAAAGTGATAGGTAATACTAATATAACAAACAACGGTAAATAAGTTCTGTATTTATAGGTCCACTGTATTTAACAAATTTTAATCTTCCCGCATTATTTCAGAGATTTCTCTGATTTTGACTACCGACCTACACCAGCTAAAGTACTATGTAATAATATCATATAGGTAACTGTATTGCGTCTTTTCTCTTTTGTTAATACTTATAAATCTATAGTAATAATTGATAACGTATAAACCTATTTGTCTATGTATATTTACAAATGGTTATTGATTCGTCCATCGTTGTATACTTCAACAATTTATAAGTAACTCTATACTAATACTAATAACAATAACCTATTATGCAATAAAATCATTCCAACTTTCCATGGAAACGTTTAATAATATAATAATATAATATATTCAGTTTTTAGAGTTGTAGTTATTAAGTAAAAATCTAAAATATTCATTGATCATTAATGATTAGTTAGAATAGTTCAAAATATAAACATTTATATATTATATCTTATATCATTACTGTATATAGCAATAATTATAATAATAATAATAATAATAATAGCGTGTTTTTAATCGAAAATTCAAGTACAATTTTTTCATGCATACAATATTAAAATTATGCACAAACATTTGAAATTAAATAAAATGCTGTTTTTTTTTACTAAAATCGACTTAATTATATATATAGTGTACCTACATTAGTAAAATTATTTTCTAATTTTAAAACAATTTATGCGTTAACTATTATAATTATAATACTGAAACTTGAAAATTATAGATAGGTACCTATAGTGATTATAGTTAAGTAACGATATTGTTATAAATTATATTGTAAACTGATCGCCTCTCATCTATCTAAATAAAATTAGGTACATACTGTAGTCTGTAATGATACCTATGTATTTAAATTAAAGTATTATAATATTACTACACTTTATACTTCGTTTTAATAATCATCATAACATTAATAAAACATACTATTTTAAACAATTAAAATTACTTCTTATTTTATTTAAAATTGTGCAAAAAAAATATAAGTTACAATAGATTCAAAGTGTCAATAATTATAATTCATTTTTGAACTAAAAAATATGATATGCGCCGCCTTGATAATCACCTGCATTAGTATAGGGTGTTGCAGCTGCTCCATTACAATTGTACATTGCGTTAACTTTTCGCAAGTCATTGATCGTGGCTCCGATTCTCTGTCCCAAACTCATACTTGGTTCATGCTTGGAAAAAAAATTATTTGCTATAACACATTTCACTCATAGGTATCATATAAAACAAAATATTTCATAGTTCAATTACAGCAACAACACCACCTGCTACTATACAGTAAAAAGCCCAGTATTTCTATCGGCATAATATCTTTTGTTATACTATAATATAGTATATAGTATAGTATAGTATACTTAGTATATAGTATATACTATATGTATTATAGTATATTATCTGTAATATTTGTAATAATATATATTATATAGATATCATTTATTATAGATAAATATGTTATTACTACATTTTAAAACATGACTAATATCTATACGAATTGAAAATAAAAGTAGAATTTGTTATTTGTCGTTGACGAATAAAATCTGTATTAAATTATAGCAATATTAATAAAATTAAATGTTTGGTTTCAAAAATTTTAAAATCAATAATAATAACAAATAAATAATAAATACGAGAAGATATAAAGGTAAGTCTCAAATAAAAATTTACTTATAACATTTTTTGCCTTTTTTAAACTTTGTGTTAAATGGTAAAATCGGCTTAAACTCAAATCTAATTATAACGTTCATTTGGTATATTTCCCGAGAACAGCAACACAGTTATGATTATTTTTTTTTTAATTACTGAAAATAAACTTTTGTCGCAATTCAGTAAATACACACGACAACTAGCTGTATTCAATCCGATTTAAGTGCTAGATAATTTAATTTTAGAATTAAATATCACCCTACGAATAATCCTTTATTTAAATTCATTGGTTATAAAAATTCTATTAAATTACCGAGCTTATTAAATAATATTAAAATAAAATTTACTTGACTGATAAAATAAAGTTACCTATCTATAATTTCAAGGAAATTTAACCAAATCGAATAAACTGAATAATTAAAAAAAAAAATTGTAGATAATAGATAATAGATTTTAAATTAATAAAGCTTTTTATAAAACAGTCAAAATATATTTACTTAGAACTTGGAATATGTGTTAAATTAAATACATTTACAATCGTGGAAGTTATTGTTTATAACAATACCGATAACATAAAATATATTTTTGAATTTCTATTTATTTTTAGAACAGTGATACATATTCCACTATGGAATTCCTATTTATTTCCCCAAAAAATACGAAAATAACACGATATAACCTTTTAGAAAATTCTGGTTTTATTCCTGCTGGGTAGAAACTTTAATTTTATAGTATATTTGTTTAACATCTGCAAACATATTTTAGTCTCTACCAGAATTTTAAAATATTTGAAAAATATTTTTTTCCTGCTTTTATATTTAATACAATTTGTAATTTTTATTTCAAAACCTTGAAAAATTAAAATATGTTTTTTTCTATCTATAATCTAAAAAAAATGGTTGATCATTATTATAGAAACGTATTCATAGAATTAAAATTATATGTAATATAAATTATGCAAACACAATAGTTAACCGAGTTTGGTTAAAATTAGATGGATTTGTCATTGCTTTCAAATACAATATAATATTTAAATTTAACACAATAGCTTCACTGGGGGATAGCGACACTACGATGGCACAAGATAAGTGCCAAATCAGTTATTGTATCCTGTCCGTAAATTGATTATGTTATAATAAATAAATTCATTCTATTGAAATTGTATGCAAACCCTATTAATAAGTTCTATTATTTTCAACCTCAATCATAAAGTGTTATAAGTGCTAAAACGTTAAATATAATATAGTTAGTAAGTTTAGAGTCAGTCACGTGAAATTTTTTAACAATAGTAAATTTATTCTTTGATTAAATTCTAATAAAAAATCGAACATTATTCATACATATTTAAGCTAAATATTTTTGTTTTATAACTCACCTTAGCTACAATGGTTTCTTTGCCATTTTTTGAAAAAGCATAACGTGGGTAATGCATTACACTAGTATAATCATAAGGTAGACCAAAAGTAGTTGTGACATTATCGGGCACTTTGTTAAAGTCTGGCCAATATGCTGAAAACAAAATAATGATAAATTCTATAGGTAAATACCACTAGTTGTATGTATTTCTAAAATAACAGTTATTAAATAAGTTATAAAAAAAATGGTAAGTAAGTGGGTACCAGTCTACTGTGCATTGAATGTCAAGTGGGCCACTATTATAATTTATAGGTGTGTTAAATTTGAATTCAATGATATCTCGTATCATTATTGTATACGAAAAACGATTTTGAATAGTAACAGTCTATCAGCCCAAAGTGATATGTTTATTTAATACAGCTACCAATGTCAATTATTTTATTTTTAATATTATAATAAGATGATATAATTTTTCCAAAAATATTGATTGACATTTATAATAAAAAAAAAAAACTAAAAAATTGAAAGTTTCTTATGTCTATAAATAGTTCAAAAATAGTCAAAATATTTTGAAAATGTTATCATAAATTAAAAACAATAATATAAACATTTTGAGAAAATTTCAAGTATCTTCTTCGTTTTTATGTTACATCAAATTTTACGAATTTCCTTTTTTCCTTAATTTTTGTTTGTTTTTTTTTATTATAAAAATAAGTGCTAAGAATTTTAAATTTGACCTCTCAAAAATACAAAAAAGATCCAGTTTGATTTCCAAAACCACCTCCATTTTTTAAAATCATAGCATTTTATCGACAACTTATCGTGTACTCAAAAAAAAAATATGTATATATACGTGTAAAATCAATACATTCGTCATCACTCCCTTCAGAATCTAAAATTATAATAATAATTTGAAAATGTCATATCATATTATTAGTCTTTATATTTTACTACAAGAACTAAGTATTCATAACAGATTTTAATTATTTGATTTACTGTTTATATAGGTAAATAATCATAGATATTATTTCTATAAATAACGACAGAATCTCAAGAGTATAGCTTCAAAGGTTTTGTACAAAATAATTTACCAACAAAGTACAGACGAAGGACTGTATTAAAATATTAAATAGATATTATTAAACCCTATCTACATATAACATAGTATTTCAAACGTCCTACAACTTTTACTATGATAAACGTTTGCATACCGACATACATTTGAAAGCTTGATTGACTGACTTTGCAGACTTTCGAAAGTGAATAATGAAATAAAGGGAACAATTTGTTTAGTTATAACTAATAGATATCTGTATTAAAACTTAACGTATAGCCTGAATCTTTGTATAGGACATTAGATTTTAATTAAATATTAGATTAGTATTGAATCGTTCGGAAATATACCACAGTAAATAATAATAATAATAATATTATATTAATCAAGTATTACTGTTGTTCTAATTAAAACTGTTTTTAGTGGTGTATTTATATTATATAACTTTTATATTTAAGAAAGTGATATGGGTCCCAAAACCATCTGAAACTCATCTCTAACATATATTTTAATTTTGTAATATTATATACTGAAAGTTCAAACGATGATTTTTCAAATGGACCGTCCCCCTTCCATAGAAATAAATCCTGGCTACGAGCCTACAATGGTATCGTATTACACATCGTATTACTACGCACATTCCTCGTATATATATAAATTTAAAATATATACGCACAGTCACACAGAACCTATTAAATATATCGCAGTGTAATACAATATAAACTCTGTATAATAGGTACCTACACAGAATTGTATCTCAGATACCATTATACGTACCCTTTGAAATTATCGTATATCTATATATGTGTCATGTATGTGTGTAGTTTTTGACACCCAGCAGCCTCTGTCAAGTGGACTACGAAACCTACAATTTAAATGTATTCAAAGCCAGAGAGATGTGCTTGGGAATTATCAAATCTGAGGAAGTGGTGTTTAA
This sequence comes from Schizaphis graminum, assembly GCA_020882235.1. Taxonomy (NCBI): domain Eukaryota; kingdom Metazoa; phylum Arthropoda; class Insecta; order Hemiptera; family Aphididae; genus Schizaphis; species Schizaphis graminum. The sequence continues at coordinate 96,771,912 of CM037032.1, forward strand.
AATAAGGTTGATAATAAAAATTATAATTTACAGGTAAGTCATATTTTCAAAAGATATATAATAATAAAATATAGAATCGGATGTATATATAAAAACATTTTAAATTCAAATTCAAGTTTCTGACATTTTATAGATAGAATTACATCGGGAAAATTCAAAATTTCCAACTCCATACTTGAGTATTCTACACACACTTATAACCTTAGTAGTTGATATATCATAAAACATTTATGACTTTTTTGATTATTATAAAAACCGTTATAAAAATATTGTAAAAATAATAATCTATTATGAAATAATATTTTTAAATAAATACTCTTGTCGATGTTTTCCCAATAAATGATCACTGCATTGTCACGGTCGGCGCGAGCCTGTTCATGGAGCAGTCCTGCCACGTGCAGGAGTTCGTGTTGCACCGTTCCTTGGTAGGAGATGCACGACGGCGCCTCTAAGTTCATGCTGTGCGGGCCGCTCATTTCCCGGTGGTAGCCAATCATGGCGTTACATCCCTTATTCCGCTCACGGCCGATATACACGTACTCCGAATGCCCGAGTTCCTTCAGCAGCTGCGTCGCATTTCCGCCGTTCTTGTCGACAAACTTCAGGCACGTCTTCGACTCAATCGTATCCATTGCCATGCGGATCTTGGACCGTTCGTCTTGTGCTGCATTAGCGATGGAACACCCAAACAAATTGTGAAGAAAACAGTTTTAAAAATAAACCCTGGACCGTCAACAATTTATACCGTTTGGACCAAATCTGCAGTAGAATAAATTTGGCGTGTGATGGGGAGACACCAATCGATTTATCGAAAACAATAAGTTAATTCACATAAACACGTAATCAATGCCAATTTTTTGCGATCCCTTACAACTTTTTTCCACCTATTCAAGTATCAGATTTTCAGATAGGATTTCTACTCGGCGATCAATCACGTTATTATATTATATACTCTGTATACAATTTACATCTATAATATTAGGATTGGAGTTGGGTCCTCGCACACACTCAACTTAGATCTGTCACTTCTTTTGAAAGGTACATATTATATACATAATATATTGAACAAACACTTCGTGGAAATAATTCGATCTTTAAAATATTTATAGATACTCTTAGATAAAATATATTACAATGCATTTCTAAAATTTTTAATATAAGTCGAAAAATGCTAGAAACTATTAATTTTATTATTATGTGAATGTGACTTATCAATATAAAAATAGTTTTAAAAACTTTCCTTAAAATATGTTAATTTTAACGAAGACGAATACACTCAGCGAGTAGTTTGAATAAATACCAAATATCATAAATATAATGTACATACCTAGTATACGTTATCTTATTATAATAATCGAAGTCCTCGGCAAACGTAATAAAGTATATAATTATGTTTTAAAAATTAAGCTTTAATACTATAAATATTAAATGCGAAGTAAACGTTAAATGCAAGAGACGGTTGGCGCATTACAATGGGGTTATTCAATGCACCGTTTTTACTAAAACCTAAAAGCTTTTAAAGTAATTTATATTTACTTATATAAACCAGAAGAGAAAAAAACTAAAAGTACGCGCTCGGTATGAAAAATATATATTTTATAATAGTAATCGTATTTTTGTTTCATCGATAAACCGATTTTGGGCATCAACTACGTGCAGAATACAATTTATTGTCAAGTTTTATTTGTTTTTTATTTATAATTTAATTTACTTACTAAAATTATAATGGATTGTATAAGGAATTATTGCCTTAGGCCATTTATAGTAATCTGACATGATAGCATTCCTCGAAACTGGCAGTATTATGTCTCCTTGGTATAACCGCGAACTCAATTCTGGATACATATCTGTTAACATAAATAAAACGTATGTATACACGACCTACTAAATATTTTTTTTCTATTTTAAGCTACATTTAACACATGATGGGTTAATGGGTTACGGATGGTAAGATTGGTTATATTATAGTAGTTTGGTTAAGCGTTCAAAAATACATCATTTTTATGCAAATACTATAGCATCAATAACAATCGTTTCACTTTCACGCAATACTCAAATGAACACAATACTTACCTAATGTATTGTTTCATAACAATCATGACTATAAGACGAGGGTCACCAAAAGTCGGATCGCGATCGACTGGTCAATCTTTCTAGGAATATATATGTTGACCTTAATAAAATTAATTTTACCGTTATCGATCGATCGCGTAATAATTAATAAATAATCGAGTAATGCAAATTACTATATTATTGTATTCTAGAAATTTACTATTATTTGTCAATCGTGATAATCGGAATAGTTTACTATTTTCTTATACTATAAGACCTACTTCCTCCGATAACAAACTTTTTTCAATAGTTTTCCATTGAGCCACATGACCTATATGGCGTGAGTTATATGTTATTATTAAAAGCAATGAAAGAAACGTTCAAATTCAAGTTTTCACACCACTTGATGATAAAACTCGTACTGTACTTTTTATATAAATATACAATTTTGTTTACTAACATATAGTCAGTAAACTAATATTGAACGATAAACCCATCTATTGATGTATATATATGTTTTTATTTTTTCGATCTACAGAACTGTTATATTTGCCATTTGTACGGGTCTTTTGTACGTTTGAACAGCTAATTTAGCCGCAGAGCACATAACATCTGCTATTTATTTTTAACACATAAGTATCTACACACAAAATAATATTATATAATATGTTTAACGTATAACATTATATACATATATAACATATATGTTACATATATAACATTATATAATATATGTGCTCGTTCCGGTCACGCGAAGATCAAACCGGCGCGTATCGCGTTCGGCCCGTGACGGACGTCATGATAACAATAATAGTTAATGATAATAATAATATGACGTCGACAGGCGCTTTACCCGCGTCTATAACATAATATAATATAACCCGTACCCGAGTCCCGAATGCACTTGGAGGACAAGCCGACAGTGGTATTATAATATTATTTTATCGTTCCCGATTCGCGTGCGTCGAAAAATCGCGTGCCATAATGCGTACCTATATATTTATACTATGATTTTCTCCGTAACAAACATGTATTGCTGCGCGGTAAGTAAGCGCGTAACACAGGTAAGTATACGTAAAGGTATTCTTAGTAAGTACGTTCTTCGTGAACTCCTTTTAGTTACTTACTTACTTATATAGGTACTATACGGACGGCGAACGGTATAATGCGGTGCAACGCGACTTGTATCTCCCCCGGACTCGGATCTCAGTAAAAACTACATTTTCAAATTATTAGACTAGAAAATACCTCGCGGAGAGTCTCCGCAGCGGCGTTGCATCGCCACACATTTTATATCGTACGATATAGTATTGTAGATATAATGATATGCAACAACGCTTAATATCCCGCGACGCACTACGTTATAGGTACCTAAATGAATATAATAATATAAACCAGGGGTGGCCAAACTTTTTTTGGCCACAATCTACTAACATTATACTTGACCTTTGAGGATCGACTTCCATAAAAAATCTAACCACCATGATTAATTTTCGTGTGCGTAGCCTAAAAATAAATTCTAACACGATCGACTTTAAAATCGTTTGCGATCGACCGTTTGGCCGCCCCTGATATAAACTATGCCCAATAAAAATAACTATATTATCGTTATTATAATTTTCGTTTAAATAAAATCGAATATCGCCGGAACACTACGAATGCGATCAATCGGTCGTCTTACCGCTGCAGTAAGCGCCGTATGCCGGTCCCATCCCGCACAGCAGCACTCGGTGTCTTCGCACACATGTGTAATATATATATATATATACATAGTATATTCACATCAAATACCTGAGACAGTGAACCACCCATATAGTGGCATAGTGCAAAGAAACGGCCGGCTATTATCTTATATCCTAATTATTATCGTGAGAGCAATCCCCCCTCGCGTCAGTTATTTCGAGGAGGGACCTGGAAAATTATGAGCCGACCAATAGCGTATATATATAAGAACACGTTCGTACGAACGACCGGCGCAAATGTGTTGTTAAATCACAATATATTATTATTATTATTACATAAGTATATTATTATAATATTATATACGTAGGTACCTATACATAATATGTGTGTGTTTAATATCGCGCATACGTATAGGTACACCGTACACGCCACACGCGTGCAACACACACGGGATGCTGCGTCTCGGCCGTCGCGATTAAAGCGGAACGCGTAAACTTCCAAAATCAAGTTTGATATAAATTACTATATATTTCACCGATACATGTATATTATGTAATAATGGTTTTATTATTACAAAAAGTATTTTTTTAAATATTTTTTTTATTGTCATACACTATGATCTATAAACATTAGTATAGATTATATCTAGGTATATAAAAAAAAGTTGGACATTAAAATGTCTAAAACATTTTTAAAACTAAATTAATTAACTTGTCCCACATAGGCACACATTAAATTACCTTTACCCTGCTATTCACTATGCCTTTGTCATTCATTACAGCTCGTCTAAATAAGTAAAATATATATTAACTTATTAGCTATTCATTTAGTATTATAGTCTTATTCCGAACAACAATTAGAAACTTCCAAATTCAACCTCCGTATAATAACTAATAACAACTAGGTATATTAATACAGCGGTACAATAATTAAAAGAATAAATATATATAATTAGTTTTGTATAAATTATTTATTATTATAATAATATTTTATAACCAAAAAAATAATAAAAAAAATATTGTTATTTGGCGAGAATCGAACCTCAGACATTTAATTACCTGCAGTTAATTAAAATTGATTAGTTTGACATAAAACAGTTTAAAATAACCATTTTTATCTAAAACAAGAACACAAAATGTGAAAAAGAGATTTCATCGGTCCTTTTACTAGTTCTGCTCTCCTCTTTCATAGAGCTAGACAAGAACATAGTAGTGTTACGCGCTAAATCTCTATATCACCGACGCCACAAGGACGTACAAGTGGTTAGCTATTTTTATAGGTATTTAAATTAAAAACACGATTTGTTTGTTCTCGTGGTGATGAATTAAATAAACGATTTATGTAAAACATATATTCAATATTCATATATACATTATATATAGACGAATAATAAGAAATTATTGATTTAAATAATGTATTTTTTCAAACATATACCTAGGTAGAATACGTCTAAGGATATTTATATATATATGTCGTAGCCACATCGTGAAATCGATCTTTTCATGAAAAGATGACCATTTCATGAAATGGAAACAGATTTTTTAAACTTCGTGAAATTCGAAAATATTTCACGAAATGGTCACTTTTTCATGAAATGAAAAATAGATTTGTGATTTATTTTTATTTAACGTGTGGTAGACGGTAGGTAAAAGCTATAATCATATTAAATAATAGTTAATATTACATTATTGTTTTATAATATAATATTTTTATATTTAAAAGTTAATACCATGATACAGGTACGATGAACACGTCGTATTAATAAGTTTGTCATATACATATAGCTTAAACTATAATATAAATATGTTGCGAATTGTATTGCAAATAAAACTAATAAGAAACTTATTGGTAAAAAGTATCAAGTCCCTTTCAATAATATTTTTTGAATTGAAACAAAATCTAAAATATCTCTAAATTAAAATCGTTATGTCTTGTATTAAATTAATTATTCATCCACACTTCAACTTATAATACAGCTTTTAAAATTGAGGATTATTAAATTGTCAGATATAAGAATAACTTATATGGTATCTTATATTCAATTTGCAAGTTGCTTTGATCAAGCCTAAAGTCAATTCAATCTACCGCATTAGTATAAAATATACAATATAAAAATCACTTTTTATTTTTAAATAAGTTATTTTTATTAGATAAAACGAAAAAATTCAATCTGCATTATACATATAATAAATTCATTACTAATGTACAATAGGCTTGTTAATGTAAAATGTACTGATCTACAGTTTATTTTTCGTATAGGTACTAGGATTTTGTAATGAAGTGAAGAAACGAATGGTAAATAACGAGCCGTTTGTAGATGGCATTTATCACCTTCATTATTTACCTTTGCTAGTGCAGCATTTCTGAAATTTTCCCTATTTCGATTTTTGGTGATATTAAGTACGGCTATACTTATTAATAATAAGTATACCCATCATACCTGATAATAAGTTATTAGGAATAGTTTAAATTTATTTTTATACATCGAAAATAAAAAATATATTAAATTATATTTTAATTAATAGGTAGTATTCAACATTGTATGAATCCTATATGCCTGTGTATGTTTGCACTTTTTTTTGTATCATATATCCGAATCAGCATAACTTGCCATGTGTGTATTTTGAGACATTTTTTTCATTGATATAAAAGAGTAAAAGAAAAAATATAATATCTAAATATATATGGTTTTTATGTTAGTTATACAAAAATTATATCGAACATACCATATTATTATAGATTAATGTTATACGTGACATATCTGCTAGCTAATAACGAAATATTACATAATAACTACCTATATGCTAACGGACATCTTCTTTAATTATTATTTTTTTTTTTTAATGATCTTGAAATTTAAATTTCCGCTTCGACAGCTGAGGCCATTAGCGTTACATTAAAAAAAAAAGTACATATATATAATTTTACAATATTAGTATTTTATCTTAAAGTAAATTTATTAATTTAGTTGCTTTTAAGAATTCTATTGTGTTGATTTCGTTTCCTGGGTTTGGACCTAAACTTGTTCCGACGTCGTGACTTATGTTTAGTTCTTCTCTTTATGTTTGGAATGATCTGCATTCATAAAAAATGTGTTTAATTGTGAGCGTGGTGCCACATGCTTGACATATAGGTGGTTCACCTTTTGCCATCAAGTATCCGTGTGTCATTCTTGTGTGACCAATTCTGACTCGACTTAGTTTTATTTCGTTTGGTATACTTATGTTCGGGTTTCTTTTCCATCTTTTTACTTTTTTTTTTAATTTGGTTTAATTTGTTTGTTTGAATATTCCATATGTTTTGCCAAAGGGTGATTCTGTTTTGTTTAATTTGATTTGTAATGTCTGTGTACTGGGCTATGTTGATGTATTGTATGTTATTTGAGCGGTTTGCAAATTTTGCTTGTTTATCAGCACTTTCATTGCCTTCTATTCCTATATGTCGAGGTATCAACTATCAATACAAGGATTATAATATTGTTCTTTTTTTTGCTTCTTCGAGTCTGTTTTGAATTTGTATTGCTATATCACTTGGATTAAATTTGTTTTTTATACTAATGAAAGACCTTAACGAATCACTTAAAATAATATATTTTTGATTTTCATTTTTGTTAACGAACTTGATGGCCAGAAGTATAGCCACTGCTTCGGCTGTATACATATATAGAACATGTAGGGTGTAGTTTAAACGATGTCTGTAGGCTGTTTTTTACTATGGTTATTCCTACCCCTTCATCATTTTTGGAGGCGTCAGTATATATTTTGTAGAATTCATTTAGATGTTCAATAGTACTTTTTAGAACATTTTTGTATGTGTTAGGAAATGTGTTTTCTTTGCGTAGTATGTTTAATTAGGTTAAGTTATATATTATGATAATAATATGGTATAGCAAAAAAAATGATAAAAAAAATTTTGTCATTAGGCGAGTATCGAACCTAAGACATTTAATTACTTGCAGTTAATTAAAATTGATTCATTTGACATAATAGTAAAATACAGTTTAAAATAACCATTTTTATCTAAAACAAGAACACAAAATGTGAAAAAGAGATTTCATCGGTCCTTTTACTAGTTCTGCTCTCCTCCTTCATAGAGCTAGACAAGAACATAGTAGTGTTACGCGCTAAATCTCTATATCACCGACGCCACAAGGACGTACAAGTGGTTAGCTATTTTTATAGGTATTTAAATTAAAAACACGATTTGTTTGTTCTCGTGGTGATGAATTAAATAAAAGATTTATGTAAAACATATATTCAATATTCATATATACATTATATATAGACGAATAATAAGAAATTATTGATATAAATATTGTGTATTTATCTCTTCAGAACCAAGAAAGACATAATACTTATTAATAATCATTTCGCGCATGATTCGAAATATTCTTTGCAGTCAATTAAAATCACGAATATCAATCATATTAATTACAAATCATAAGTTATCAATTGGTCACATGGTCACTAATAAATTAATTGTTCGGAATTAAAATTTAATGTAGGTATTGAAATTCTCATAAAACATACAGCTTTAGATTATGAAATTTAAAAATATATACTATTGCCTGGAAAAGTAAAAACTTAATAAGTATACGAGAAAATAAGTATCAAAGAATCACCCTGTAGGTATATATATATATATTATTTAGTTACCTACTGATTAAAATGAAATACTAGCGATATTATGGTCTTTGAGTTGCTAATACCGAATTCAAACATTGAATGATATTATTATAATATTATGCTATTCTGTCCATCGAACTTATTTCAGATTTTCTTTAAAAATAAGTAAGTATATATTTTATTATCATCAATCTATAAAATTGTATATATTTTAGAAATAGCATTTAGGTAGTTACAGTTAATATTAACGGGAAAATATTAAAAACAAAAAATGTATGTTTAAGCTACTCAATTAAAACATAACGCTTTGATTAAATTCAAATAAAATATAATATTTGATGCATATATACATATATATATATATATATATATTATTTACAGGAAATTAAAAAATAGAATTTTGGTTTTTCAAGTTCGAAATTTAATGTACGCTTATAGGTGATAATTATATAACGCGTAATAATTAAGTATCTAAATATGTAAATTATACACTTATAACGGCTAAGCCGGTATAAGCAATGACGTCGTCACACATGTCATGACAGAATATAATAGTATTTACAAATTACATTTTGTAGAAATCAGCTGCAGGTTTTTTTTTTTGTTTATACATCACAGGGTTTTCCCATCATCAGCGTAGATTTATTATACAATATATGTATAATATCATGGATATAATATTATAATCTTCGAAATATTTTTATAATAATAAAAATAAATACTTTATACTCTTACAATGTATGCATAATAATATATTATATATAGCATGTGTGGAAATGTATAATCCCGATAATCCAGAAAATTATTACGGTCTTCGGATACTGCAGACTGCAGTACAAGTATATAATAAGGTAGGTTTACGTTGTGGACAGTGGGCAGAGGCACAACAAGGCAGTTGGTTGGAGCGCGAAATTTAAGATTTACGTTTCGCGAATGGTTTCCAAATATCTATGATCACGTTTTTTTTCAGAATTCGTTATAAAGTATATTATACGATTCTCGGATTGCTAAACGGAAATTGAGGATTTTGTCGTCAGATTATTGGATTATCATATAAATTCATATATATATATTATATATACATAATATACAATATGCAACATATAAAACATCGTCTGAATTCCATTGGTACAGATGTGATTTATAAACGTCGAGTCTTGGGACAATGTAGAAAAGCGGTTGGCTATCATAGGTGATAAACTCGTACGTGTCCGACTCTTGTCGGTCATTATTTTCCGGTAAACTATATATTATTATTTACGCGATTTTGCAATATTTAAGTCATATGATATTATCAAATTATATCTTTATGTCCAACATATGCACTATATATGTATTTCAATGGTGTACCAAGCGAATCGTGAAAAATTGAAATACGTGTATACTCATAAATCATAACTCATAATCATCATATTTTGTGTAATTATTTAAAACTCGGTTGTGCAGAACCGAAAATAAAAATATTATTACGTAATAGTCATGAAGATTATATTATTTTATTCTTGGTGTACTTGTATATATATATACTTTATCAATATCATATAGAATAGGTGTATTAGAAAAAAAATAGTCTCTATTTAATGCAATAACCATTATATATAAGACATATAGGTATTACTCAAGTCCAGCTTTTAAATAAAATGTTTTTTTTATTTCGAAGTGTAGATTTAATCCATAATATATTATGTATTGTGTATGCATTTCAAAATATATTGGATTGCTTTAATATGATGTAACTGGGTGCGACGTGGTAGCCCATCTATCATTTATTATAATGTTCGATTTAGGAGAGTACTCTCAAACAGTCATTGATATGCTTACACCATGTTTATAAAACGGCTTCTATATAGAATCTAGATATTTGCGATCGCAGTCATGTAAAAGTAATGTTTAAATGACAGTTTCATCTGCAGTTGGCACTTGGTAGGGCCTCTCTATACATACACAAAAATAAAATATGTATATCATATATACCATTACATGTGATGTTTTCATACTTTGACTTCCCGAGAACAAATTAAGCACGACAATGATACCTGTTTTTCTGACTTTTGAATGTACAAATATGTCTGAAGAAAATCATCAACCCTAACAAGTCTCGTAAAATATAGCTTTTGAACATATTTACACAATACACGATTAATTAATTCTGTGTTTTGTTCACCTAAATTATGCCTCAATTGTGTTTATGGAGACAAATGCAAATAACTACTCGTAGGATGTAGATATACCCGATATAATTAGCAATAACAACGAAAGACAATTATTATCAAGACATTATGATAACTTATGGTAAGTGGAGTTTTACAATTGCTGCATAGAATTCATGTTCTCGAAATATTTTATTTAAATGATAAATAAAAAAAAAAAACAATAATTTTACCTCTAGTATTTTAATAATATTATACTTGGAGGAGCGAAAGAAAAATTTTTAAAGCCTATATTTGCTATATTAAACAAGGATAAATCACAAAATATTCTGTATTTTGTATTTTATATTATTTTGTGGATAAATTGTCAATATACAATATACAATTTGGTTTATACAGTCCTAAGTCATAAGCATAATTCATAACATCATAATACATTTCAATTTTTGTTAATTAATAGTTGATATAATGAATTAATTTAAATCATAAAATATTAACATTTTGCCGTTACTCGATACTACAAACAGGCCTGGATTGGGACGGTGAACTATCGAGAAAATCTCAGTTAGATTATATAATCTCGGTTGGCTGCTCAAATTATGAGCTAGCTATTAGTTGTCTGGTCATTATTTAATTTTTTATAATAATGATAAATTAAAACAAACATTAGTATAAAATTTAATTAAATGGAATTATTATAAACTGTACAGGAGCTGTAAATGTAATCAAACATTAAAAATTCAAAAACTCAGTAAGCCTTGCCTATCTTACGCTGACTACAATAGTGCAATGCATTTATACAAATTACAAACCTTCACAATATCATTTCACTCCAAAAGCACATTAACGAAAAATAAGGACCCAATTAATAAGTGATATTTAACTACTAATAAAGTTATAAACTTATCAGTTATAGCCACCTGCAACAATGGAATTTCTGAAACAAGGTTATTAACGCTAATAAATCATTCATTTCCATGTTTAGTACGTGTAATCAATAATAATCATCTATATCAGGGTACGCATATAAAAACCAATATTTTTCATACCTAATTTAATTAAAATATTTCAAAAAACGAGTGAAATTTCAAATTCAAACCATACTTATAAATGATTATAAATAATAAAATTTTTTGAATAAAATTATTGTACTCGATCACAAAAATATAACAAACGAGTATTTATTGGTAAATATAAAATATGTTAACGGAAATTGATGAAATAAATCAAATGAATATTTTACAAGGTGTAATTGACATATTTTTATTCTATTCAATACCAACAGCAAACGGAAATTGACCTCTTCAATACTGGAATATATGCATTATTTATATTATAACTTCTATAAGTATCACAATATAATATACACAAATTGAATTTTTTTTTTAATGATTTAAAAACTAAAATATTTTTGTAATAAAACTATTATAAATTAATAACGAGATTATTTGAAAAAGTATACCTCTATGATTTTATCTGTTGATTTTAGTAATAAATTACATCTTTATTTCATTATATTTTTCAGATAAGTAACGAATTAATGTATCCAAAGCCGTTTAAATATTATATGACTAAAAGCTAACAAACTAAGTAGATTTTAGGTTAGACTTAATGGTACCATGTTGTTGCGCAAACATTTCATAAATTTAACGACTCGTTAAAATTTAATGGACCAATCATGAATTCATGAGTCACTATTTGATGTGTGAGAGAATCTTTTAAATATTTAAGGAACTACTAAACTCTAATGGACGTCTGTGAACCTCGGCATATGCAATAATATGATTGTAAAGATAAAAATGAATTTTGTTTTTATCCTTTAATAAATACAAAATAATAAATAATGTCCACCTCCATCTGTTATTATTATAGCTAAGTGCTTACGTCATTCTAAGCCTTTCAAAATAATAGCTAGAACTTTTATTTCTTCTTAAAGTTTAAATTACAGTTATAATATCAGTTCTAAATAATATTATAAATATTAAATAATCATTTTAATATGTAAATTTTTTTCTATAAAATTTACCTGTATTTCTTAAATGGTTTTGATTTTAGATAGACCAATTATTAAGACCATTTTATAGTACTAAATGGAAGTCATTTGAAATGTATGTGCAGTGGGCATAAAAAAGAGAATTTCAATACGAAAATAATTTTAATAATTCCAAATCATTCTATTTTACCCAAAATACGATTAAAATGTCTAAGAATAAATTTTATTTGTATGTAATAATAGTTAAACTAAAAAGTGATAAAAATAAAAAAATCTTTAGTATTGTTTATTCTGAATTAAAATTTACAGCATATTGTACAAAATGTATTTTCTTTAATCGTGTCAAAAACATTTTCTGTCCATTATTTTTCGATATAAAGATTATTATGGAAATTCAAAATGACACATTTAATGTACTATTTTTTGAAAATGACATCTTTAATATTTAAAATGTTTGAAACTTAGGACACTCAATCATAACGAAATAGTGTCTCACATACATAAAAAAAAAAAATAAATATGAATATGTTAAATTTATTAACTACCACATATTCGGTTATTGTAATTTTATGCATGTAAACTTTATTCTACTTTTAAACTATTTTTATGTTGATTACTCGAAGTACTTGCTTAATTTTAACGAAGTTATGTAAAAATTACATTTATATATTTGCTATGTTTTTTTTAGTAATATTTGTCTCTGCCATATCTTATAAACATTATAATAATTTAAAACACTAGTGTTTAGACTTCCCCTTCAAAATCATTGATTATCTACGACATTATTATAGTTTTACATAACATCTCTTTTATTTGTCCCTATACATCCAACGTACTTTAATTCCACCGGATTTATGTTATAATAAATTGTTATTTCGTGTTGTCTTATTTCTATTAAATATAGCAATATAGAATATTTTTACTCCGGTTTCTCTTATACTTTATATATTTATCGATGTAAAATATTATATTTAAATGGTTCAATAAACAACCACTTTAAAAGCGAATACGTATGACGATAAAAAAATAATATTATTTAACGTGAAAGGCGAATTTCCTGAATTCATGCGTATCACAGTTGTAAAAAAAATATCATGGTGCGCCCACTGATTTTCAAATTAGAATAAACATAATTTAAACCTGCGAAGGTAAATTGAATCCGAGATAAGTTAGGTACATTTTGAAAGCGGTAAGTTGAGTCCCAGGAAAAAATTGGTAGTAAGTAAATATTTTGACTTATGTTAAACTATTTATTTGTAAACTCCTAAATTATAGTGTAATCTCCTTCAAAAGATAGTGTTAACTCCTACAAAAAATTGATACCACTCGTATTGCTGTAAAAAAATATTAGTCTTGCAATATATTAACACATAAAATAAAAATTGTTTAAAAAATATAATAATAGTGTTAATAAAACAATAGTGATAATAATTTACACTCAATTTATTAACAAATTAATTTAAAAAAATGTTATCATTATTATTATATATTATATATTATGCACCCAGTAAAAACTTCATTGATATTGATTAAAAATATTACAAATACTTATAAATGAATAAAAAAAAATAAAAAATAAATGTCATTATTATTATACACTCCATTTATTTACAAATTAATTTCTATGAGTGTATCGTTATTTTATCGTTGGGGAAAAAAATAATTATATAGTTAATAATAATTATTTCAAAATCTTATATACAATATACATGCAGTCAATAAATGTCCAAAAATCACAAATAAAATTTTTTTTTATTATTATTATATTATAAAAAGCCTCGGTAACGTGACCATTGGCTTGTTTTTACATGATAATGATAACTTAAATTAGATTGTACAATTCAATATCTTTCAAAAACAAAATTATATTTTGGATGGATTTTTCGTCAGGGCCCAGTGCATCGTGAAGGTGTTCCGGTATTTTGGAAATAAAAATTGTAGTGCTAATTTTTGCATAACATTCTGACGTTAGTGCATGTTTGCAAGCATATTTTTAAATTTAAAATGCATATAATTTGTTTTTCCCCGGGACTCAATTTACATACTACCTGTTTTTTCCTGGGACTCAATTTACTGAGTTTGGGTCATTTGGGACTCAATTTACCAAGCCCCGTGGATACTGGGTAAACGCTTATAATAACATCGGATGTTCATTTTTACGAAAAAACTAATTTTATATAGTATAATTGTACTTATACAACTGCAAGACATTTGATTTATTTCGTCGCCAAGCATCCCGACTGATGGGGAGTGTAATATGATGATAGCAACAATATAATATATCACGTAGTCTAAACTATAATGTCGTCTTACCCGGGGTGAAATGAGAAGGCGGTTTCGATCCTTCTTTGAACCTCTCCAAGAGCGTGCTGAGGAAATGCTGTCCGTCCTGCAAACCGGCCGCGGAACACGACAAAATCCTCGCGACCGCGCACACGTATACATAATAAAGCGCGCCGCCCGTCATCTCCGCGACGGTTTTTCTGTTGCAAAAATATTTTGTACTGACCAGATATCGATTGAATCGTATTTGTTATTATTACCGATGTCAATGGTATTCGTATGTATTTCGGGATTATTATATCAAGCCCGTAGTGTGTTTGACGCGTGCTCAGGACTCCGCAGATTTCAACTCGCTCGCCGCAAATAATAATATAATTACACGATTGTAATAATAATATAATAAATTATACGACAGCACAGCGAGAGTTACGCGTACGAGCGCTGGTCAACAAGCGCCTTAGAAGTCGGGCCCCAAGTCCTTATATACTTGGGCGCCGGACAGGTATCGGGCGCAAAAAGTATAACCACACGCGTGTTTTATAATAACAACAATATAATCGGTTTTTGATTTTCTCGGCGTATAATATTATACGGCCGTGTGTACACGCGTGCACTTACCCGTGTATTTTACACTGACTATGAGCGTGGGCGAATTATCTAATAATTTCTCCCTATTTCCGTTTCGTCTTGTTTTTTTCCCATACATTATTCGATTGTATTTTATTCCGTGCCGATATACCTACATTATATATTATAATATTATATAAATAAGTGTATACGTGCAAACTCGACGACACGCGCTAATAAGACCCATTATTCATTTGTCCGTTAGGCCGTCGTCGACAAGGAGGAGCATCACCCTACGCTCGTTGAATTAATTATGCAATATATAAAATATACAGGATGATTCACCAAGCACCCCCGTTTTTTCTTTAATAATAGATTTATTCAAATTCCAATTTTTGGAATCGGTAAATAAATAACAAAATACCATATTTTCAATTGTTTCAATTGCTTGTACCTTTAAATAAGTGTCCTGTGGCGATACAAACTTTATTTTTTCAAATGAGAGCAAACATTTTTTTCAATAAATTGTTAATTTAACTACTTTTTTGAAATGTTACCTAATTTATCTAAATCGATAATTATGGAAAGAGTAGTTTCTAATTTATCAAAATGTGTTTAAAACTAAGGATAGGTAATAAATAGTCCTTAAAATTGGTTTTACAAAAAAATAAGAATAATTTATATCTGTACCTATACTATTGAATAATATAGTATTTACTGTATGCTCAAAAATGATCACAGATCATATTGTCTCCACATTTTCTTAACCCATATAGACCCATTATTCTTAGCACCTATACATAAATTAAAAAACTCAAAAACCACTCATTTGAATTTCATTTTGGATACATTAATATTTTTAAAAGTCATATCTGAACAATAACTTACTATAAAAAAGTTAGTTCTCATTGGGGAAATAATCTCTTTACATGGCACTCCTAATTTTTAAGTATTAGAATTTCAAAAATCAGAATCGAATAAATTCATTATTAAAGTAAAAAAATGGGGGCTGAACATGCTAAGTAAATTACTCTGTATATATACATGTGTGTGAATGTGTGATTAACCATTATATACATAGACATCTCCCTTAGGTGGTTTTATTTTTTACTACACATAATAATGTCAGCTATATGTGTAATACCAATAAAACACAATAATTAAGTGCAGTGCACAACGATTAACACGTTTCGCGGTTGACTATCTTTCTTCGTTTCACTTTTCAATTTATTATAATTTATTATATTACTTAGTAATTCGATTAAATGACTAATGACTAACAAACTTCCGAGTCAAATATTATGGTATTTTTCTATTTTACGTTTTACTCTTTTTTAACAAAATGATATACACCTACATTGTCAATTTCAATTACTCGCGTAATTAGTAGTAGAACATTTTTCTATACAAATTTCAATTTGAATACTTATAAATACATACCTAATATTAAATACATTTTTATTATTATTAATAAGCATTTAAAGTTTGACGGACAGTGTATGTAGGTAAATAAAAGCAAAAACGTCGCCAAATGGAAGGTACCATTTAAAATCATGGTTCACATCGGACATTTAACATTTCAATTCTAAAGCTGTTAAAACTGTAGTGACATAAATACATAAAATCAGTTCAAAATATACAAAAATGACTTGTTTAAAACCCAAATTCAACTCAGAAAATTAGTGTAGTCAATTACCTGGAGCACCCTGTGTATACACTATACATATACGGTACAGGTGGCACGGTGAAAATCGCGTGTACAATTGTCGTCGCTGTCGTCTCTAATGTATAATATTATACATTATATTATACACCTATACCAATACAATTGATAAGAGCGCCCGTATCCTGCATATATTGGTTTATATTGCACTACAATGTAACAATACATATTATTACTGTAATTCAATAAAAATCAAAAAAGTGCTGAAATAAACTTTTTGTTTTTATTTTTTTCATTGAAAGTTTTCTCTTTAAACATTAAAAAATAAAAAATCATATACCTATGTATAATAACGTTGCAGTTTCTGTAACTGTATATCGGTCAAATAAAGACAGTTAATATACCATATACAATTATTATATACCGTATGGTATATATAAAACGCGTCCATAAAAAATACGAGTGTGTTTCATATTAAAATATTGTAATACAAACTACCTATACACGGTCAGTGGTTATATTTCACAGTTGCCTATCCCGACCGTTCGTGCTTACATTATTCACATTCATGAATATTTTTTTCGTACAGTCGATATTTTATCGATAATAATTAAAATGACACATCTAAAATATATTTAATGAAAATCTAAAATAACCAATAGCCAATCAATAGATACTATTGATATCATATTAATAAAATGTTACGGATTCTACGTCTACCATTTATACGATTATATCCATCACCTGATCACCCAACTATATGTAATTAATAATTATAATAAAAAAACAAAATATATTATTGTATTTTATCAAGATGAAATAATAATACGATGTATTTAATAAATAGCTCTTTATTCTCTAAATTGTTTATATATAAATAATAAGAGTAATAAGACTATGTATAAATAGTAAGTTGTTGATAAAATATTATACTGGTTGACTTATTTGTTGTTATCAAGGCGTGAAAATGAATATTGAATTTTGAATGATAATAATACGCTATACTTACGCAACCATCATAAAAATGTATTTAAGTTTAGATGAACGCAATTGAATATTACTGTAGTCTATTATTCGTATATTATGAAGCCTACAGGCTGATCTCACCAAACCTAATGGTTTGTGGGATTGACTAAGTCAGCCTTAGGGTTCAGTCAGAGATATATGATAATTGGTAAATTATTTTATATTATTTAAAAAAGGGGGTCCCCTGAACACACAAACTATTTCTCGCCGGTACCCGCAGGTGGCGGCAGCAGTAGCGCAGATTCGGTCAAGTGGTGGCGTCCGTGGCAGTGCAGTGTAGCAAGATGTCTTGCGACCGACCGCAGCGTTTCCGGGCACATCGATGTACGTCATCGGCGGTGGGCAGTTTGAATTCGACTTAACTTAGCCTAACCGGGACGAAACGACATATTGGACACCGAATTTTCGCCCCCAGCAACTCATCGGCCGATTACCAGTGGCCGGTCGCTACACTTTATGTCCAAAACTGAACTCGACCGCCTGGGACCTGTGCGATAACGTGCAGAATAAATAGATGACCAGTGGTCACAATATTGTTCAATTCTCACGAATACCATCGGTTCTCTTTCCCACTTTATCGTTCATCTATCCTACCACAGTAGTTTTTAAGTATTTTTGTTATTGTTTTTGGTTAATTTATACCTGTTGTTTATTGTTATGAAAATTGCTTTTCTTATATTATATTATAATAGGTATGTTAGGTATGTTATAATACCTTTTTTTGTGTATAAATAAATACATTATTTTTCGTTTAATCGTTTATTCGTATTGCATGTACTTACAATGCTTAAAGTTTTATTGTGTGAGTTTAAATCGATTATACGTTATACCCAACAAAAACACACACAGATCTACTGTTCTACTGTACAATAAATATCGAGTGTAGTAACACGACGGTTGGATGTCAAGAGAAACCACTGTAATACATCAGTTAAATTCAAGTCGTTTTTTTTTCATTAAACTAGAATAGAATTCTTCGTAATTTAATATATTATTTGTATTTAATTATAATACAACAGTCTATAATATGTATATTTATAGTTTACACCATAATATATCAATTTGTAAAATACAAAATTTTGTAAAATATTTCTTTAGATACCGTAAAACAATAAAAACAGATTTATGAAATAAATCAAAAATGTTATTGTTCATATAGGTATTAAAATGCACATAATAATATAAAATAAATAAAAGTTGAAGTTCCACCGAATAATGTTTTGAAATTATGATAAAATAATTAACATATCATTATTAATAATAATTATCGTTTAAATAACTAATTTCATCCAAATTGGAACTTCAAATGTCTTTTTTTAAATTGTGTCTATGTAGTATGATATATTTTTAATATTATAATACAGATATAAGAATAACTTTTGTTAGATGTTGTATTAAATTTTAAAGAATTTTGATCCAATAAATAATTTTTTATCAACATTTATAAAAAGAAACAAAAAAATTTAAACATTTCTTATATATATAAATAGGTACCTCGAAAATGTTCGAAATATTTCAAAAAAATTATCGTAAATAAAAAACAGTAATATAAATATTAAGCAAAAATTTCAAGTACCCCTATGGACATTCATTTTTGAGTTACATCAAAAAAAACAAAATCGATGGTTGGATTTACTTAATTCCCGTTTTCCTTAATATTTTTTTGTTTTTCCCGATTACAAAAATAAATACTGAGAAGTTTAACTTCTCCAAAGTACAAATTAGATAAAATTTAGTATCCAAAATTAACACCATTTTTGAAAATCCAAAAATTTTATCGACAACTTAACGTGTAGGTACTCGTCCACAAAAATATAGCATCATAATAATAACAATCTTGGTATAACTGCAAATAAAACACGTTTGAGTTGCCTAAATAACACAAGTAAATTACTTAATTTACTTAATTCTCAGTTACCTACATAATGCATTTCAGTAGAATATAATAAAATTTAGTATATTTTACTAGGTATTTCCAATTTTCACCTTACTTCCAAACGCACAGATTCATTTTTATTTTTTATAACGAATAATAAGATACCGGAAAAATGGACCCACGACGGTAATATAGCTAAATTGCCTACCTAGAACGCCGTGTTATCATCATTTTAGTATGTAAACAATTTCAATACAATATCCCTTTCAGCTCTTTATCTTTTTTCTATGCTTCAGCCCTAGACAACAAATTACCATCATAGTTATATTCACTGAAAATTTCAATAATACAATATAAAATATTTTTTTTAGTCACAGTATAAAACAAATTTTATAGTCAAAAATAAATGTTTTCTACTGACAGAGAACTTTTTATCTTTCATCAATGTTGATTTCTATCAATACTAAAAATATTTCTTAATAAAGTTAATAGTTTAAAGTGTTTAAACATAAAAGGTAAATTGTTCAACTGGTTGTCAATAAAATCAAATAAATTAACTATTACTTATACAATATTACTTATATTTATTGTTTTAAAACATGAAACAAATTTGTAATTTATGTTATCTTTAGGGTTGTGAATTTAATGCACTAAAAACCCTTAAAAATGCATTTAAAATGTTTTAAAAAAATGCACTTGAAATTCAAAAAATACATTAAAAATTTAAAAAATTATAAAACAAAATGCACTTAAAATGATTTTTAATTTAATTTGTATATTGATAAAGTATATTATATATATAAAAATGTATTAAAAAGATGATTTATATTAATTTTGATTTTGATTTTGAAATTTATTGATTCTTTAATAATGCTATTTGCCTTTCAAAAATTTTAAAAAAATTTCAGACGTTAATTAATGGAATTTAATTAAAAATACCAAAAAATAAAAATATGATAAAAAAATAATATAAAATTTTAAAATGTCAAAAAATGCAAAATAAAAGTTTTGTAAATTATATACTTACAAATCTACATTTCACAACCACCAAAAAAAATGTACTTTCCTACAAATTCACAGCCCTAATTATCACTATAGATGTGCTCACTTAGCATAAATTATAACATTAAAAAAAAAAGATTATACTGTGTACTTACGTATGGTTTCTTATAATAAATTAGTTTATTAAAAGACCATATTTTAACTATGATTAATTAAGTAGGTATGTCAGTAACTTTACCGATTCTAGTATTAATATGCGCAGCCAGATTACTCTAATAGAATGTAATGTTAACCGCCAAGGATTTTATTTTTGGTTGGATTGCGGGAGTCAGGAATATACTGAATACTGATAACAAATCCTTGGTGGATGACGTAGCACAATGCGTATCATTTGATTGCTGACATACTTTGTTAGTTAATCATTATTTTAACATGATAGGTACACTCTAAAATCTACATTAGTAAACCTATGAGCTATGACAATAAAATATTTACAAATATTTCGTAAATTGTAAATAATATATAAGTTGCCATTGTTTAGATTCATATTGCTTTTCTCTTAAGATTACTTTACATATAATATTAATGGTCCATAAAAGTTGTATAGATATGTAAAATATGCATATATCATTGTTAAATTTATCATATACAATATATAATTTTAATTTTGAGAAAAAACTTATATCTTTCAGTCACATTAGATTATCAAGTATAATATATTAATATCTGAATGCTCCTACAAAGAAAAAAATTAAACTATTGCATAATGAATACAAAAACAATTTTATTAAAATTGTACAACCAGTTTATTTGAAAGAAAGGAAAACCAAGAATAGAAGTTGTATACAACATATATTTGTATTATACTATCACGGCTTTCATTTATAAGAGAATATAATACACCTACTATACTTATACAGTTCAACATATTTTAAATAATTAATTATTCAGTTAAAAATTTATGAATTTTTGAGTTCAAAAGGTTTTTATAATTAAAAAATTGTAAAGTGGAATTACAATTTTTAAAAAGATATGTTTTTATTAAATATAAATAACAATTTTTTTTTTTGTAATCATTAAAATATTAAATCATATTAAATTATTGACTCTTTTGACAAAAAAAAATGCTTATAGTTAGTAAAATATGTAAAAATTTATGATTTATAGATGGGGTGGATAATGTCATTATCATTTGATATTTCGTCATTAATGTTTTCACAAACGTCATTAACATTCTTTTTATTCTTATGAGATCTTCTAGGACTTTTAGAACGATTTTTCTTACTTTTATGCTTTTTTTTCTTTTTATGAGTATTACTTGATTTAAATGGTAGTGTGGAGTCTTTTTCACTAACTAAATTATTATAACTAGCAAGGCTTCTAGAACATTTAACCTTTTCAGGTTCTTTTGACTTAGACCTTGTTTTATGTTTTTTAGATTTTTTGTGTGTACTTTCTATAGATATCGATCGACTTCTAATCCTTCTAGACTCGCTTTCTTTAGATTTCGATCGAGTTTTATGTTTTCTAGATCTTTCATGTTTATTTTCTATATAAATACTTTCTTTGGATTTAGAACGGATTTTAGGTCTCTTATACTTGGTTTCTTTACATAATGAACGAGACCTAGATCTCCAAGATCTTTTTAATTTTAATTCACCAGTTGATGGTTTTCTTTCTCTTGATTTAGATCTACTTTTTCTTGATCTTGACTTAGATCTACTTTTTCTAGATCTTGATTTAGATCTACTTTTTCTTGATCTTTTAAAACCAATTTTATCTTTACAATGAATTTTAGATGTAGAAACATCTTGATATGAACTTTCACTCTTCTTTTGATAATACTTAAATAATTTAGATTCCTCTGTCTTAATATCGAGCCAACGAGTGTATGGATTACCACTGTAATTTCTATTACCTTCATATTTGTACATAAAACGGGCATTTGGTGTAGTCTCTGTAACAGTATTTGAAGTTTGAATGCCCACTAATTTATCTTCTGAATGAGACAAATTATTTGTTAATCCTTCAACTACTTCTCTTAAAACCTAAATAATCAAAATAATTAATCATAATACAAATAACTTGGAAGCATTTAACTCACTTCTACATAAGATTTTCTATCTGTATGAACTCGTTTTCCTCGATAAGCAGCTCTTCTACGTTTTAAGTCTCTTTGCTCTTGCAAAAGCTCAAGTTCGGTTTTAGGTTTATCATCAGTTTTATTGAAAACATCCACACTAAAGTCATTATAAATAATAACTTATTTAAAAAATGATTGAAAATAATTAATATATTTTATTCAAAAATTACCCTGTAAAATCATTTTTGACATCCTTGTAATTAGGCGGTCTGGTGTATTTTACAGCACTATCATATAATGCCCTTCTCTCATCAGGAGTAAAATCACAAGCATAGCGTTCAATACTTTGGGAAACTTCTCTAGGCTTAAGGCTTATATCTAAAATAAAAAATACAACACTTTTTAAAATAATTTTGTAGTAGAAATGTAGATAATGTTTACAACAAAAATAAACATGAATGAAAAATAGCTAATAAATAAAGATTCCTTATAAGAGGTTTATTTACCTCAATTATAAAAGAAAGTATAATAATTTTCTTCAAGCAAAATATAAATCCAATTTTTTTTTTGTCAAATTTTAAAAAAAGAACAAATATTTGAAAAACTGTTGAAATTAGTAGGTACAATTATTCAT
This sequence comes from Schizaphis graminum, assembly GCA_020882235.1. Lineage (NCBI taxonomy): Eukaryota > Metazoa > Arthropoda > Insecta > Hemiptera > Aphididae > Schizaphis > Schizaphis graminum. The sequence goes on from CM037032.1 coordinate 96,795,549, forward strand.
AGTTGGAGTAACAACAAAACACTATAATAATAATTATTATCAAACAGAATAGTTAAAAAGGATATAAATGTTTGATGTATAATGAAATATTGTAAGATATCTTGTACCAAACATTCTTTTATCATATCTGAAAAAGATTCATTAGCTGTTATAAAAATTATATTATTGATGTACTCAATAAATAATATTAATTAAATTTCTTTTTTTACTAACTTAAAGTTGAATTTGATTCATTGTAGGCAGTTTCCAAAATACGCATTTGAGTAATTTCATCTGTAACAGGTTATGATAAGAAATTTCTTTATTAAGTATAACAAAAATAATTAATTAAATTATAAAATAATCATTTTGAATCATAAAGATAATATTATTGAATTCATCAGTACATCAACGGCTATGCAATCATGCCAAAGAAAGAAGTATTTTTTCATATTCCAAGTATGTAAGCGGTAAAAAATTCAAAAGTTTAAAAATGTATCATAAAAAGTACAATATTAATTCATAAAGTGTAAATTAATAATGGTATTAATTTATGTAATCACCAAGTACTAAAATATATATATACATTATACATTGATAAATATACCAATTGTCACAGTCTGGTCCGAAGGTGTTGATAAATTATAAGAAGGATAAAATGAATGAGATGAATCATATCCATTTTTTTTCAATAAACACTTTTGACAATGACTCTCGAGTTTAGATGGCAATATTCTGTGTTCACTATTTAATGGACACTTCACAAAATTATCCTAAAAGCAAATTAAAAAATTATAAATAAAGCAAGTGCATAAAAATGTATTACATAGTAAAATGAATTATTCTGAATGTAAAATTTACTATTTTGTACATTTTTAAAACAAAGACAACACATGTAGGTATAATAATTATGATTAGAAAGGTATCTGATGTGACTAACATTTTATAATTGAGACTATAAAATTGAAATTCTTGAGCAAGAGTTCCTTATTAAAACTTCTATTAGTTACTTAAATAAAATATGTGGTAGATTTTAAAATATTTTAAATTTGCGTGAAAAAAACTTATTATGATAAATGGCTAGATGTAATAGAAAATTACAAATCATAAATTAAAATTAAAGCTATAATAGTAATTAATATTAAATTTGAGAAAAAATATAAATAAAACACTCAAAATCACTGTAGACAACCCTATGGATATAATAAAATAAAATAATAATCTTATTATTATTTATGTTTCAGGATCTAAAAGTATTTTTCTATCTCTAAATTGGAGGGAAAGTTTAGGAAACACTATTCTAAAATAATCTTTTACGAATATACTTTTGATCTTCGAGTACCAACACAAATGTTAATTACTCACTAAGTATAAAAAAACAACTTCAAAATAGGCCATACGATTGTTAGAACTTTATAATTTACTTTTCAAACAAATTCCACACAATATTATAATCAAGAATAACTATTAATTACAGTTAAGAGATCAGTGATCAGTGAAAAATTGAATATTTACTTTGATTGGTGTCTCATCCAATGTCCATCCAACTTTTTTGACTAAACACTTAAGTGTGTTTTTTGTATTATCAATATAGTTTTCAAATTGTTTCAACATATCTTTTCTGCTAAGTAATTCTTCTGTTGACAAATCCATTTTCACTCGTCCTAACAACTGAACACCAAATTATAATCAGACAATATTTGACATTAAAAGTATAAGATAATAATATTATAAAGGTGTATTTCTGATACTTCTATAAGTTAAGTAACCGGTTGTTATATTTGTCACAATTTATAAATAGGTGCCCGAATAAAATACTTGGATTTGACTATTTGATAATTTATAAAGGACAAACACATTAATCCTTAACAAATTAATAATATTGGTATAACTTAAGTATTTAATTTGTCAAATACATAAATTTGTCAGTTTGTCACCCAGCGCAAAATTGTATTATTATTCATTGTTGTAACTTGTAACATTACTGTACACTACATTAAAGTAACTACTAATCAAAGTATAAAGGTAAATACTAACCTTTGTTTAAGAATATAGACTAACTTTGTGATCGTAATCGTGACACTAACTTATCACTTCACTACTAAATAAAACATAAAAATCACCAAATAAATAATTATAATCATAAAAAAATTCATTAAGCATGATTGAGATTTGAGAGCTCGAACCACAAAATAGATCAAATATAATAGTTAGAACACGCCAACACTATAGACGATAGTATTCTTTGACCATAAACTTTTGTGTATTGATGAAACCATAGCCTATGTAAACAATTTGAAACACTTCATAATTATTATATTGTAGCGAGACTCTCGTGGAAATACGTTATCTACGCATGCGTGAGTATACTCGTCGCAAATTTATTTGAGTTATCACTTATGAATTCCCAGGGAGAATGCAGTTATTAGAATAAATATGCGACAAGTATACACACACACATAATAATATACCTAACATCTCCGCGAAGAATATACAATATACTAGGGAATAAGCCCTGTGCTAAACCAAGGGCGGCTCCAGAGACTTAGTTAGGGGGGGCCTTAGTTTTAATTTTTCTTATGATTATAGGTTTTTCATAATATACATAATATAGATAGCACGTACATACTATCATATCTACATATTTGTACGTGTCTATGATAGTCGATGGTATAATATGTTTTTAGCTTATAATTTTTTTTTCAACTATATACAATTTTTTTAGAAATATAGGCCTGGGGGGGCCGCGCCCCCTAGGGCCCCCTCCCTGGAGCCCCCTCCCTGGAGCCGCCCCTGTGCTAAACTGCCAACTAAATACATAATAATCATAATACTTTTTTATTTTTTTATTGTAATAATATAGACAATATAGTGTACATTTGCATATACTTTTAATAAAATATTATACCTATCAATGTTTTTTATTAACTATTAAATTATTTTTTTTTTATTATATTAGTGGTAAGTACTACATTTATTTTATTCATAACTCATAAGATAACTATAAAAAAAAATTACATAAAATTATAAAATGTACAATATAATAAAAAAAATATTATATATTTAGTTGGTAGGGGAATTTTTTCCTATCCCCGAGCTTTTTATCATATTTTTATGACTCCATCTATACGACACGACTATACTCCATAGTGCCAAAGTATACAATCTAAGGACGACTAAAGATATAATGGAATGACATCGATACAATTTTTGACTTAACTGAAGTATGAAGCACTAAACTATGTATTTTGGTCGTTCGATAAGTTCAGATTTTTCTTCATAGGTCCGACTATCCGAGAAACAATAGCTTATAAATTCTTTATGGACACCATTGGAGTATCACCGCCATCTAATGATTATAATTTAGGCTATGTCCTATGTATCATCAAACTATTAAAACAATTTTATATACCTATTTATTTTCATATTCAAATTCAGATTATTATTAAATATTTTAAAGTTACATGCTTTACATCCGCATAACAAAATGTTACAAATTACAATTTAATAAATGAAAGGTATCATCGGTGCTTAATTTGGAAAAAAATTAGGAGGACTCAGTGGATGTTGGATGAACAAGTGTACCACACAAAATTTAATATCATATTTCTGTTCGTGCTACGGAGCAAAGCCCCCCACATCACTTTCAGGCACCCATAATCCCCAAAAATCATTAAATTTATTATATAAAAATATTTTAAAGTAAAGAAACAGTTATTACACATCATCCAATGACATTATAATTTAAATTACGATTTAAAAAGATATATAACATGTTATTAATAACTCATCAACACACCTACAAAAAATGTATCATGTATTATTACATATATACACTAATACACCCATGTACATGAATACAGTAATGTACGACACAAACATCGTCGATAAACGAAAAGAACGAGTTGGAAAAAACTCTAAAAAAGTTTTAAAATCCCGTGAAAAGTTTGTACATAATAAATAATTGTTTAATATTTTAACTTTTAATTTTAGGTCCGTGAGGGAGATTTTTCCGTTCGGAGTGAGGGGGTGCACAGATAAGATTCTAGATTCTTCTTTTCCTATTTATTATTATCATTTTTATTATTCTTATTCCTTATCTTATTATTATTATTAATATTACTATTTTTATTATTATTATAATTATAATAACTTTTATTTTTTTTTTCTTTATTTTTATTAGCCTCTAGTAAAAACTATGATGGCTCAACGATTAAAATAGATATACAACAGAATAGATATACATTAATATAGAAATGTCGGCGCGGTATACAACCAATTAAAATATAATGATAGTGATTTAAAAGAAATTACGAATAATATAATATTAAAAACATGATAAAACTTTTATTTAAATTGTACGTTTATCGGCGATTGCACTATTGGAGTTTCTACGGTTCCTTGTTATCTGTCACAGAACATCGGGTATAAAAGGCCCGGCCGAAACGACCAGTATTGACATTCACAATTCACTGTCTGTCCTCCGTCGTAGCAAGACCCACCCCGGGCAGACTTGCGCGATGAGGGAAGGCATCTGGTATCTATAGTTTTTGATCTTTAACATATTATGTTGCCTGCACATTACATTGCTTTTACTCGTATTATTAAATAGTAATTTTATTCATACCTATTCGCAGCTCTTACATTTCCTTAGCTCAAGCTCTGGTTATTCAGATAATAGTCATTCGTAGGAATACATTATTCGTAAGTGTTCAAGTATGTTTCCCAAACAGAACGTATATTCGTAAAACCCCGTTTCCCTGTGCGTCGTCGTCTTTGTCGACATACGCAGAGCTACGGCGGGGTACGTTCCACAGAAACGACGAATCGCGTGTACGTCGGATCTAGCGAGCATAATATGGCACAGTTCCAGTGACTCGTCAGAGTTCCGCGTTACGGGTTTATCGCTCTCGTTTGAGCTGCCCGTCTCGTGTGCCGCTGTAATGATCTGACAACGCGAGCGATTTGATTCCGATCCGATTATTCGGTGGCTGTGATGTCGTTGAATGACATACAAATCTGTTCGAAACATTGTACACATTACGAAAACGTAATTTTTTTTTTTTTGGTAGTGTTTGTAAAATTGTTACGTATAATAATATTGTCTATTATACAAGATCTTTTTTAGTTATACATATATCCATATTCATTTAGTTAAGTTTATTATTTATAAACACCTAGTTTTGAATATTTATTTTTTTATAGATTTCCTATAAAAAATGAACAATTAACTCAACTGTGGCCAATCGCGGTGTTAAAAGTGAATTAGTGTAAAATTTGTTGAAAAAACACTCATAGATTTGACATCTTCTTTTTTTATATATTATTATAATAAAAGTGAAAAATATTCACGTTCACAATATCTAGGATCGCAACGGTCACATAGAAAAAAGATCTATATAGGTGTGGTCGCCGCAGTCTAACGATTGATTATATTAATTACCCATTATTATTGACCAATTATTTTTTCATAGTCGATACAAGTATACAAATATTATGGCTATAGGTTATAGGTTATAGATTTATTTTGCATCAGAAAAATCTGATGATTTACAAATTCACTATTACAGCAAATGTTGCGTTTCCAGCATTCCGTTTCAAATACATAGAAGGGGTATGCTAAAAAAAAATAAAAAGAAGGTGGACTCCGTCCTCCCATGTCCACCCCTAATTCAAGCACTGAAAGGTATATTTTATAGACGTGTATCAGTATCGTGTATGGTTTATTGTGTATATAGTATATAAACGTGTTTATAATGTTTTCTTTCAAACAGTGTGCGCCATATTTTTTAATTTTTTCTCTTAGTCGAGATTCATGATAAAATGGATATAACCTAAATTATTAATTGTTTGAACAAAAAAATATTGTTGATAGTGTTATCTTTCCCGCCTTTTTAAACAAATTATTATAAGTCGAAAACACAAAATATTATATATATATAAGCCGGCCCACAACAAAAGTCCTTAATAATATGCTGATTACCGAAACACTGTACAAAGATGTTATACTTCAAAAATAATTTTTTCAAGTTTGAATAATTTAACTCATAGCATGAATTTGTTTTTAAGTACAACTTCGTATTAAACTGTAATTTGTTTGTAAAATAAACATCGTATAATTTTAAATTGTAGTTCTCAAAGTCATTTGTATATATTTGTTATTTAAACCGTAATTTTGAAATGGAAGTCGATAACCCAGAAGAAAGTGCCTCAACCACGGCCGTAGTTGATCCAATGGAAGGATCTTCGACCAGCATAAATGACGAATTAACCACCGTGACTCCTCAAACAATAACTATTAAAAGTGACTTAAATACGCCATGGTAAGTACATGCTACCTACCAACAAACCTATTATCTATCTATATTTGAAATCATTTTTATTATTTATATGATATTATATTTAGGATTGAAAAATATCGTCCAAAATCATTTACTGACATTGTGGGAAATGAAGAAACAGTATTGCGACTGGAAAAGTTTTCTTCGTGTGGAAATGTACCAAACATAATTATTGCTGTAAGTTTGTAGAACACTTAATATATTTTATTTTCTTATTTTAATGTATTCCAACTAAAGTGGTAAATCGTATTAATTTTGAAATATGTTTTATAGGGTCCTCCTGGTGTTGGTAAAACAACAACAATATTGGCTCTGGCTAGAATACTTTTAGGTAGTGCATTTAAAGAAGCTGTATTAGAATTAAACGCGTCCAGTGACCGTGGTATTGAAACAGTACGAAATAAAATCAAAATGTTTGCCCAGCAAAAAGTTACATTGCCTCCTGGTAGACATAAAATAATTATTTTGGACGAGGCCGATAGGTAACTAAATACTTGGTGAAATTATTACTTATCTATTGAGTACCTCCATTAATATAATATTATCTATTTTTAGCATGACTGATGGAGCTCAACAAGCACTTAGACGTACTATGGAATTATGGAGTAATACAACAAGATTTGCACTGGCCTGTAACAATAGTGACAAAATTATTGAAGCAATTCAATCACGTTGTGCCATGTTGCGATATGGAAAGCTTTCTGATCAAGAAGTTATGACACAGATTCTTAAAGTCTGCAAACACGAAGAAGTAATGTATTAGACATTAAGCTTAATTTTATCATTTTAATCATAAGTTGATATATTTATATAATTATCTGCTTACAGGTATCATTTAGTGCTGATGGTTTAGAAGCTGTTGTATTTACTGCTCAAGGTGACATGCGACAGGCACTGAACAATTTACAATCTACTTGGAATGGTTTTAGACACGTCAATAGTGCAAATGTATTCAAAGTTTGTGATGAACCACATCCCCTACTTGTTAAAGAAATGTTATTGGAATGTGCTGACCAAAATATCTCTAAGGCGTACAAAGTAAGAAAAACATTATTTGAATGTTACAAAACAAAGATTCTTAATTAATTTGATATTATTTATTTTTTTACAGATAATGGCCCATTTATGGAAACTTGGTTATGCCCCTGAAGACATTATTACAAACATATTTAGAGTTGCTAAACATTTGGAAATCAAGGAATCTCTGAAATTAAAATTTATACAGGTAAGAAGGTTTATTATACATTGGTCATGTTTCAACTTGTAATAAATAAAACCATTTAGTAATTATTTATATCATTTATTGCAATTGAGTAGTTTAAAGACAACACTGACACTTAAGTTTGTGTTATTTTTCAATTGATCTATTTAAAATTGTAAATTATCCTTATAATTATGTACAAGAATTTAAACTAATTTAAATGCAATTTAAGTACTGGTTATTTATTATGATGATAAATATATTTTTATCTTTATCAGTTATAAAATATTTATTTCAGGAGATTGGAATGGTTCACATAAGGATTGTTGAAGGAATGAACTCACTACTTCAATTATCGGGATTGTTAGCTAAGTTGTGCACAGTAGCTGCCATAACAGAAAATTAATAAAGTTAAAATTTGTGATATCATAAGTTTTGTTATTTTCCTCATATCAATTTTCTAGATTATTCTCTCAGTATAACAATAATATAATAGATAATGTGATTAAAAATTATTAATTGAATCATTCATAATATTTGAATGTATGATTTATAAAAATTCATTGTATTTCAAATACTACTATATTATATTATGTTGTGTAACATTTTTTTTTTTATTATTTTAGTATCAATGTAAATATTAAATTGTTTTTTTAAATTAAATTATTATTTATATTCATAAAATACTAATTTTTGGCACAATAGTATCAAAAGTTTGAAAAATTGAAAGATATGAAGTAAGCACATATCAAAATTCAACAGAAGATAACTTCTATAAACACACAACTAACTCTTACAATGTATTAGAATTCAATTCTTTAAAACTCAAACGCTAACACATCTTAGGATATATATATTTTTTCTAAATGTTTTTTAGAGAATAAAAAAAGGAGGTTTATAACTTTATAAGAAATTAAATTAGTCTGGAATGCAACTCATACTACTAACTAAAGATTAGAAAGTTAACAGCAAATTTAAAACCAATTAAATTAGTTGGAATAGTGATCTCAAATATTAATCAGCATAATCTAATTTTTATATTACCTAATAATTGATAAACAATAAAATAACTTATTGCATATCAGTATATCACTAGAATTATTTGTAGTTGTCTAATCAGAACAGATATATTATATTTATAATTGTTGAGACTGAACACATACTAAAGACGTATACCTACTCATCTTAGTTTCACCATGACATTTAATATTTATATTTTATAGCATAAATTAGCAGTGGCGTATATAGAAAATAATTTCAGGAGGATTAAAAAAAATTTCCATTCCAATTAATTATACAATCAAAATCAATGCCCATACCAATATACATTTCAGAGGGTGTTGTTCGAACCCCTAAAACCTCCTTATACAGGGTGATTGATTAAGCGTAAAACACTCATTATTTCAAAAAGTATTCATGTTTTTTAAAACATTTTTTTTCATAGTTTTAAGTCGTTAAAAATACTACGTTTTTATTAAAAAATTATATTTTTTAATATTTTTTATCCCTATATTTTTTTAAGTTTTTTACTTTTTTGAATGACAACATAGAGTTTTAATTTCATATTCCAAAGCAGAATAATTTTCTGAGTATTTTGATACATAAAAATCGAATTTAGGATGAGTAGTTCATGAGTTATACGTATTTAAAGTTTAGACAAGCGGAGTAGTGGACAAACATTTTGTGGGGCAACCCCGTACCACTCCACTACGCTTGTATAAACTTTAAATAGATACGTATAACCGATATAACTCAAGAACTACTCGTCCTAAATTCGATTTTTATGTATCAAAATAATCAGAAAATTATTCTGCTTTGGAATATGAAATTAAAACTCTATGTTGTCATTCAAAAAAAGTAAAAAACTTAAAAAAAATATTTAAAAATATAATTTTTTAATAAAAACTTAGTATTTTTAATGACTTTAAACTATGTATAAAAATTTTTTCAAAAACATGAATACTTTTTGAAATAATGAGTGTTTTACGCTTAATCAATCACCCCGTATACGCCACTGTTAATTAGTTTCGTTATTTTGTGGTAATATAGTTTTGGTAGATCACATACTAAACTCGATTTTCTATCGGTAGATCATATACTAAATGAATACCAATTTTTTTTCTTCAAATAACTGTAAAAAAATCTCCTACGTCACCATATAGAAAAAAATTATGAGCGTATAATAACGATATATTACAATTTAAATATAGGAAATAGGTAATATAATATATCCTACTAAATACTAATTAATAATTATCCTAGACTGACAAATCATCTCCGTTCGGAATCGTTTTTCGTATACCATGATACTGTTGTTGCATTCAACTTTAATACATCCATTATAAGCTAAAGTGACCTATCACCCATCTATACTATACAGCAGAGCAATACCCACTTGCCCACCCTTTTTAAATGTATAAATTTAAATTATCTACAAAGGCTAATAAATTAATCTCTATATGGTTTATTGGTAGGTATTTATGTATAAAAAAAACAATTGTCTTTTATTATTGTTTATTTAACAGTTCATTTTAGATTATTCAGTTCCCTCACAGCACAGAAAGTACTTTGAGATAGCACTAGGATTTCCTATAGGACTGATAGGAGTCCCGGGAGTTTCCTTATGAGCTCGTATTATTATATGCCCAATTGGAGTAGATCAGGAATCCCAGTAATAATCAACTATAACTCCTTAAAGATATCACCAGAAGTCCAGAAACTTCTTATAGGAATCACCAAAAACTCCTTGTAGAAAAAATCGAAGATTCCTAATAGCAATCAAGAACAAGAATATTTTAGAATAATTTATTGCTCCCTTTTCTTCCTTGACTTACCTTTCATATTCTCTCCTCCCATGTCTTTAGTGCCTAAGTAACAAGGACATAAAATTTTATTCTCCTTTATATAAGCTGTAGGTATAATAATAACCAATATAAATTTTCTATTATGGACTATTATTATAGTACTATTGCATTTTAGGTCTTTGTTTTAAAAATTCAATTATTATTAAATAAATAAAAAACTCTAGAGTTCATTTCATAATTTTGGTAAACATTTTTATTTTAAACTAATTAGTTTTCACCATGGTTACAAACATTTTCAGACTCAAAGTGACACAACATCATGTATTTTTTATGCATCATTATTTGAATTGTTTTCTCGTATATAATAATTGAAAGAATATGTCTACAAATCAAATCGCATCATATTTCGCAAAAAATACTTTTAAACTGTTAGGTATGTTACCGAACCCGGATATTTCGCCGCGATTGTTTCGTCACCGGGCCATTAGCCATTTTGAAGTATCTGCCCGTGAACGTCGTAACGACGACGGCTGGCTGGACTTACCTGACGTGTGGCCAGAAGTAGGGATACCGGTGGAGAAGAAGAGAACGGAGGTGCAGCTGACGGGGAGCTTCCTGAAGGGTAAGAAAAAGGCTAGGGTGCTTGTAAGCCAACAATATCGGCTAACAAAGCATCCTAAGTCAATTTCGAACTTGGAAGCCGCCAGCGAGCCTCCTCAACCGACACTACCGGTGGCAACGGAGATGCTAGAGAGGAACTACCAGTTCCAACAGCCGAAGGGTAAGAAGGCTAAGGAGGTTGTGAGCCAACAATATCGGCTAGCAAAGCATCCTAAGTCAATTTCGAACCTGGAAGCCGCCAGCGAGCCTCCTCAACCGACATTATCGGTGGCAACGGAGGTGCTAGAGAGGAACTACCAGTTCCCGCAGCTGAAGGGTAAGAAGGCTAAGGAGGTTGTAAGCCAACAATATCGGTTAGCGAAGCCAACTTTGAACCAGGAAGTCGCCAGCACACCGGCTTTCAAGAGGAACTAACTTACGTTGTGGTGCATATCATATACACTATAAGTTTCATTTTCATGTTTCATGTTTTCCCATCAATTATGTTTTGAATAATTATATTGTTTGTTGAGTATTATTTTATACATCATATATTATATATAATATTATATCCTACTCTTGTTATTGTCATCATGCAAAGGCTGAGTGTACGTTTATTTATATATGTATACTATACATATATAAATTAGTAAAATTACATTTATATTTCATACCTATTATGTATTATATTGTATTAACTAATAATTATATCGAGCAATTAAAAATAATAGAGCACCAAAAAGATGATCGATAGACTTGAGTTGGAAAAAATACAAATAGTCATTCAATGTATGATGCTGGGAAATAGTTTACACTGTTTGCAGTCAAAGAGCATATAATATATTTACAAAACAAATTATATTTTTGATTTTATTCTTATTTATATTAATGAATTTAAATATTTGAGACATGAAATTAAAATGAGCATTTCGAATTTAATTCAAAAGATGTCATATAATTGTGAATTTGAAAAAATGGATTATTTAAAATTAGCTACAACAATAAGCACATCATAATGTAACTTCAACGATATAACATATACAGCATAAATATTAATCGTTTATGACACTTCTAAACTTTTTTTATTATATAAATCAATTATTTAGGATTTGGGATCTGTTCGTTAATGGTGGTGAATCAACTCGGAAGACTTTCAAAATTAGTTCTGAGAATGCATTTTTGATAAAAAGATTTTCATGTTCATGGAGATAAAAACGTCAAATATATATATCTATATACTACAGAGATAGTTTTAGAGACAGTATTAATGTGTACTAAATGCATAATGTAAGATTTGTGACATAAAAAGATCCCAATTTAGTATAAAATTATAATTTAATCTGTGAACTAAAATAATTATATTGAAGTGCTTTGATAGATTTTTTTCTTACAAATAAAGAATTTACATTATCAATTTTAATATATTCACTATAAACTAATTAAATTTATAGTGAAACCACACTTAACTTTATTTAACTATATAATAATAACCTTATGATTAGTACAATAAATTAATTATCTTTGGACTTTTAAAAATTATATATACTTGTTTAATGTGGAAGTTGAACTTACTGATATTCCATTTTTTTTATCACTGTATTGATAGTTACATCAATGTTAACTCGATGTGTAGCGAGTCTAACAATATTGAAATATTAAAAACAATAGATTTCAGCATTTTATGTTACCTAATTTTAGAAATTTTGGAATTAAATACAATAACCAAATTTGATTGCTACAATAAAATTATAGGTTTTTAATTGTTTGTGTCTCATATAATATATTAATATACCATAAGGCATAAATCATTTTTTCGTGTTAATATTAACAGTTACAATCTTTTTCAATTTAAACAATCCAGATACAAAAATTATTATCAATATTATCATACATGAAGGTCATTTGTAACCTAAATCACAAATGTATTAAATTTAATATTTTATTCAGCCTTTTACATTTTTATAAATTCAATTGCTCATTAACTTATTCTTTGTAGTAAGTATTTAATAATCCTAATATCAAACTAAAAATAAAGTTAACTTCAAATTATATGATATGATTAACTTATTACTCATATAGTTATATGTCAATAAATTATATTTTATAAATACATTTGATATTTATAATTTATACTTCCATTGATTAGAAATAAATCAAGATTAATTTTAGAAATATTAAATTATTGTAATACTAACAAAAAAATTATTATAATAACAAATTAATTATGAAATATTCTAATATAAATTAATGTTAATAAGATATATGTATTTGAATTTCTGATGAACTGATGAATAACAAAAAATATTAGTTAAAATATACTTGAGTAAATTTAGAGCCCATAAAGGTAAATAAAAGACTTCAACTTCAATATGTATAATTTATAGCTGTTAAATAATTAAAAAATATAATTCTTTTGAAATCTGAAATATTTTGAAATTGGCTTTTGTTTGGTTTACTAAGGGTAGTTTGTAATGATAATTGACGATCATTTTCAGATACGCATATGTTCATCAGTAACAAATGATCTAACAACTGTAGTAATTTAGATGAAGGCCATTCTTTAGAAATATTTTTTACATTTTCTGATTTTACTATGTCATTTGTTTGTGTAGAGGGAATTGTTGGGTAATTTGGATCAGACTCAATTTGTTTATACAATTCTTGAACCAACTTTTGATTTCCAGCGTTAAGTTGCATAGTAGTTGCTGTGACCACAGTGATAACAGTTGACATGGCGATCATATGTTTCATTTTTTGGTGTACAATTTTCTTTCGGTACAACTAGTAAGCAATAACATAACAAATAAATAAAAGCAATTGAATTAAATTAAAAAAATCTTAACTAACTTTTCTTATTTTTTGTACAACTGATGAGATCAATAGGAACATTTTCAATAGTACACAGTTGGATTTCTTGATATCACCATATAGTTGATTAACTATTTCTTTATGTCTATTTGTAAATTCTTCATCACTTATAAAAAATTCCCAATTCTACATAAATATTTAAAAAAAAAAAATTATTTTTTTACTTATAATATTAAGCTTTATTAACTAAATTGTAATTGCTAATTAAATAATATTTTTTATATAGGTATAAAATAACATTAAAATAGATATTTGATATATTTCTAAAATATTCACTTATGATTAAATACGGCATACCGATTTAAAATGAATAGTACTGGTAAAATTAATGTCAATTTGAAATTTTATAATTTAAGTCTTACCATAGCTGATAAATAATCTTTTTCCATTTGATTGATAGTTTTTAGACTAATACCATAAGCGATAGCCCATTCACTATTTATTGCAGAATCTAGTTCACCATCATCATGAAGATATTTACTCGCAACTAACTATAAATAACATTTAAATTATGTAGTTAAATTAATAATTTTATATTTAACAATAATTATTTAGATAATGATTATCATTTTATTTACCAAAGATATCAAAAATAACTCAGATGAGTTAATAGATTTCAAATAATTAGGATTTGATATTTTAAGTCGTTCAAAGTACATTATAGCTAATACAAATGAACATGTATACACATATGGTGATTCATCTTCACCATCAGTGTAATAATCAAAATCTTCAAATTTTGATATCAATTTCCCTGTTTTAAGTTCCTGAGCTAATTCTGTAAATAAACAAGGTAAAACATAAAACAATTGAATATTATTAAAATGTGTATTTTACTACATTATTCTTTGAAATACAATCAAATATTATCTCTGACAAGGATAGGTAAGAAACATAAATGCCTTGGTCGAATATATCCAATCTTATTCAATGCATTAATATATTAATCAATGTTCAAACAATTAAGAATAAATTATAAATATATTAAACTTTAATTTATAATTTTGTTACTGTATATTTTATTTTACTATTAGTTAATATCCTAAATTTATTTATAAAATACATAAATAATCAGAATTCAGAATATATTTATGTAAAACTTCAATTACATATTATGTTGTGAAATTAGGTACACTAATATGTCAACTCGAAAGTGCAAAACTTAACACAAAATATGTATAGATACCTAATACATATAGGTAGGGCCAGCATTAAGGGACGCAAAGCAGGGCATTTATCTAGGGCCTTGCGCTTTTAAGTACATATATGTTTTATAGGGGAGGCGGAAAAAAAGGCCACGGAAAAAAAACCTAAAAATAAACCCACGGAAAAAAAAACCCAAATTTAAAAACACACGCCGGAAAAAAAGCCCACAAAAATAAAAATTAAAAGTGCTATCATTGTAATCTTATATTATGAAATATTTTATAAACTGTGGTTGATTGTTGATTATACAATGGATTTACAATCATGAATCATATAATATATTTTTAATAATAAATAATAATATATAATATTTTTTAAATAATTTAACATAGAAACAAAATATTCACGTTTGTGGTAACATAATAATAATTAATAATTGTATGAGAGATCACAGTTATAATAATATAATAACATAATAAAAATAAATTGTTAATTTTAAAAAAAGTAGAAGTAATCTCGGTGTTGAAATACTATTAGGTATAAAAAAGTTAAACTTATTTAAGCAAAATCAACATTTATTAAGGATTGATTAATAATCATTGATGACATTTGTCTTATTTGAGACAACAATAAAATGATAATTAACTATAAAAATCTAAGTTAAAACAATACAACATTTAACAAAATAAGTTAATAAGTTAAAAACAAAAATAACTAACTAGTTAAGTTAAAAAAAATTAACTTTATAATAAGTCAATGCCCACCATTGCTAAAAAGTATGTATGTATGCATGTATAATTTAATAAAGTATTGTATTTTACTACTATGTATATTATTTAAAATATGTATCTCTAAATAAATGTAAATATATTATGTATAATATATTTTTGTGGGCTTTTTTTCCGGCGTGTGTTTTTAAATTTGGGTTTTTTTTCCGTGGGTTTTTTTTTGGGGTTTTTTTTCCGTGGTCATTTTTTCCGCGATTCGTTTTATAGCCTATAGACGACTATGGTTATTAGTTAAATAAAGTTTGACCAGAGTCTCGCAAAATTTAGCGCCGTCCCTGCATGTAGGGCATACATTAACTCAATGGTTGAGTTATCGAATATGATCGAATAAGTTATCTCATACCAGATAATGGCAGTCGTCCTAAAGTGGAGTTAAGCGGGAGTCTGTTGAAACTGTCACCACAAAGTGCTGAAGTAAACTTTGACAGAAACAAATCATGGTCCTGTTCGTTGTCCAACTTCTGAAATGTTAAAGAAAATATATGACGTAAGACATTGTTGCAATAATATAATTTATCGGGGTGATGAGCACTTGCCTTAGTGTTTGGAAGTTTCATTCTATTACGAGTTTTCAAACAGTACTTCGATGATGTCATGGTCTCGTTATATATTCCAAAAACGGCTTGATGAAAATAATAAAACACCACTATATTATGATCGACTATTAAATTTAACTATAATTGCATACTTCGAAGTTGACAATCAAAGTAGGTCGTGTTGAACGAAGATGAAGATCAACGATAGAGAAAAAAAACCCGAAAGGCCGAAAATATATTATTATCATAGAACCGTATGCCTAAATGTAAACAATTCGTTGAACAACAATTTGTTGCTGAGATAGTGAGATATTCCTTTTCGAGCACACCAAAAGGTTTTTTTTATCACCAATACAAAATCATAATATAATAGTAGTATGATAATCACGTAAATGTAGCCACTAGCCATATTATACAATAATAATTGTACACACAAGTCATACATTTAATCATAACTTGTAGCGACATCTAGTTGATTATATAAACAACGTTAAAAGCAAAAACGTCGACCCTCATAATATAAATATATTTTTTCATAAGTATAATAATATGCAAAATATATTATTGATAAATTTATCAATAAATTATACAACAGGTTTTATTGTAAATAACATTGTCAGATTGTTATTTCTTAGATCATATAGACATGTACGATCAAAGATATAACCTACATACTTCTGATTATACTATAAAATATAATATTATAATCACAAATTTTTCAAGTCTGTTATTGCCTACCAATTTCATAATAATTTTTTTATAAAATATATCTTGAATATTAGATACAATATTCAGTATCTATAGTAACTTGAATCTAGATACTTTTTTTTTTGAGTTGCTCATCAACTTTATCAATTATCAACTAATAATTATTAATTTGTTACTATTGTAATACAAAGAAATGTTATTATTTTATGTTTAAAATAATCTAACAATAATATACCGTAAACAATGAAAAATGTTTAATGGAAGATTTTGCTTGTAAAAATGTATTTATAAAGTTAATTAAATAACATATTTTCTAGACAATATTTTATGAATAAAGCTGTAAAACTATCACACAAAATTCACCTATGTCAAATGAACATTGTGTATAAACATAATGTTTTTATATTAAAATATCTAAGTATATTTTAACATTAATTCTTTATTTAATATAGAAAACACGACAAAAGATTCATAACACTATGTTCATTTTATATAACTGATCGAACAATATTGATGTTGATTAGTGAATTTCTAATATTTAGGTGCTGGACTTACTGGAGGGTCTGAACTGGTAGAATAAAACTAAAACAAATAAAACAGTGGAATTAGTTATTAGTTTAATATTATATTGATTATGAAAATAAAACACTGCAACAGTAGCATTAAAATATTGCTGCACGTAATTGAAAGGCACATCAACAATACCACCAAGGAAATAAAATTATACTACTATAGCTACAGTATGCGAGGAGAACCAATAATAAATAAATGGTATATTTACAAATTGTATTACTAAAACACTTTAAAGCTCATTAAAAACTAAAAGTGTAGACAATAGACAACATTAATAACTATTGATGTTTACTGTTTAGTTTCCTAGTAATTTGAATGTAATTTATAAAACTGTTTTATTATTTATTCACACAAAATATTTTGTATATCACCAAGATAAAATCTCAACATCAAAATGTTAATTTTTGGGTAGTATAATTTTATAGAAAAGCAGATGATAACAGAAAAAATATATTAAAACAAAACCCTAATGTAACTAAAATGTAATACATTGTATTAAAAATTAAAAATTAATTAATTAATTATTAAAAATTAACATTTTGATGTTGAGATTTTATCTCGGTGATATACAAAATATTTTGTGTGAATAAATAATAAAACAATTTTATAAATTACATTCAAATTACTAGGAAACTAAACAGTAAACATCAATAGTTATTAATGTTGTCTAGTAAAATGAACTTTAATACATTAAGTAGAACAACTTAAAATTGTCTACTAGATGCAAATTTGCAATGTTGTACGTTTGTAAGATGTTGGTATAACATTCTCTTAAAACAATTTTTCTTTTATTGTAGGTACTTTAAAAAAAAAATTCTGACTCAATTAATTAAATTATTAATAGTTTGTTTGATAATTTAATTTAAAACAGCTTGTAAGATTAAAAACTCGCTCATAAACTACACACAACCAAATTAAGTAATTTCTGAAGTGAAATCAATCAATTAAATACAAGTTTGTAAATTTTGTAAATAACACTGTTTACAAAATATTAACATACTTTGTAAGTTTTTTGTTTATATTCTTCCCAAGGCTCTTGATTTTTCTTTGGGTGCCATGTTACTTCAGGGTTTTTCATTGCCAGTCGAGTCAAGTAAAAACCAGCACCCGCCATACCAATACCCAGACAAAAAAATAATGGGATTAACTAAAAAAAAAAAAAAAGTAAAATAAAGTGTTTAGTAATAAACTTTGTATTTGACCTTTGTAATAAACTACACAGAACATTGTAGTATTAGAAATAAATATTATATTGAACC
Organism: Schizaphis graminum; assembly: GCA_020882235.1. Classification (NCBI taxonomy): domain Eukaryota; kingdom Metazoa; phylum Arthropoda; class Insecta; order Hemiptera; family Aphididae; genus Schizaphis; species Schizaphis graminum. Next base: position 96,814,352 of record CM037032.1, read on the forward strand.
TACTAAATTAAATTAAGTACTTACGGACTTATGTTTTTTTAAGCTCTCTATAGTCATTCCTGGCATAACCATTTTGAATTTCTTTGGTACCTAAAACTTATAAAATTAAAAATTAACTTCAAGTGTAGACACTTAAATGTGATTCACTGAAAATGATAGAAATAAATTTTATATATGGCCTATCGCCTATAGTCAGCCTTGGCGTTGCATAGAAAATCAAGCAGTGCCTATTTTTTTTTTTTTTTTATAGTAGTGTTAGATAACAGATGACATTGCAGTGTAGCCAACGGCAGTACTCGAATCGTAGAAAAATACCCATAAAAAAAGTTTTAAAAAATACCCATACTAAAATTAGTAACTTCACCATTGCTCGGGCATTGCTAAATATCGAATTCACCTAGTGGCTAGTTGGGAACTTGGGAACAAGTCCAGTCCACGGCCAAAACTATCTCAAAAAAAATTTACAAATTATAATATAATTCCCCATTTTATCCTCCGTAAAAAATTTAAAATCGAATTTATATCATATTTTAATTTTTTAATATTTTTGTTTAAATGTACCTTACGGCAAAAATCTATTTTGTAAAAGTGTTGAGTTCGAGTTCGACTTAAATTTTTCCAAGTTTGGTTCGTTTTAATTTAGTAAAACTAAACTTCGAACTTTAGTTCGAAACTAAATCCGACCGACAAATTCTGATTGAACTATTGTTTTTAAATAGTTACTATAAGTAAGTTCAAAAAAAAAAAAATCGAAAAATTTGCATGGGGTGGTAAAGTACATTTGTTACTATGAAAGTTCGGTTCAGGTTCGAGATAATATTTTAAAATTTAAGGTCAGGTCACTAACCTATCACCAATAAAAATGCGTGGCAGTAGTGGTACTTTAAACATGAACTTTTGAATTTACGTAAGTGTTTTACAGTTCAGGTGTGTGCTGATTTTTTAAGGGCTTTTTATGGTGATTTGTTCTGTCTATAATACTATGTACATTATTGTAATATTATAATTAATAAAACAAAATTTTATCATTATCTTTTTTTCTTTACCCTTCGCTTCCAACTAAAAATATGGGATAGGCTCACCTCTCTTTTATCCAATCTATCTATTTTTGTGTCATTGTCAAATGTCAATTCTGTCAAACCATATCTTTTTCATACTTCCTCTCTCTCTCTTCTACATTTATTTGTATAGTCACTACTCCCTCTCTAACCTAAGGGATCCGAACCATATTATTCCTATTCTTCCTTGTTTTGTCTACAACTGGTGCCACTACATGTCTACGTCTTCTACAATATCTATAAAAGATTTAATGAATTATTTTCTTGCTCTATTCTCCTTATACTCAGTCCAGCGAGAGAACACGCCGTGGTCCGATGAAAATCTGTTATTTTATATAACACACTCTCGTGAACTGATACGCGGAATTGGCGTTTTTTTTGTTTGACCGCTGAATATAGTTACTTGAGTTACTTCACATATCCGATATCGTGATATCTATCTTATATTCTTCCCATTCTCATCTCTGTTACACAATACATACAACATACACTAGTTTTATGTGTTCTATATTATTGTCCAGTGTCCACTGCTAAACATACCATAAAATATAAAAATGAATATCCTCAAAACTACTTTATAAAGTCTGCTTTTTAATCTCAGCGTTAAGTATTCTTTTGACCTTTTGTCACAAATATACCTATCTACTTCATGCTTTACTTCATTTCATTCATCCATATATAATCTTATTTTTGACGACATCCTTAAAAGTAAAACTACCTATCATTTGCTTGTACCGTTGTCCATCGATTACATATAATTGAAAAATTGTGAAGTGTGAAATTATGTGCGCTGACATCCTTTTAATTTAATAATAAAATAATAAAATTTCGTTTTTATAAATAAATTTAAAACTTCTTTTGAATATTGAATTTCCGTAATTATTTTATGATTTTGGACTTTAAGTAAATATACCCAATCAATAATCATGGATTAGGCTAAACATTTTTCTGCAATTTCCCAAAAAAAAAATTCATCGTACTATGATTTTCATATACTTTTTCCATTATTTATTTTAGTTATGAATCATAATTTATTGCTCCCTTTTCTTCCTTGACTTACCTTTCATATTTAACATTTAAGTAAAAGTTTCAAGATCTTACGTTTAGTAATTTTTTAAAAATAACAAAAATCTAAAATTATTTATTAATAAAACGTTATTTTACACGTGTATTTTTGATTTCAAATTAAAATTAAAACTTTAAACACTCGTAGAATTTTTTATATTGAATAATCCTCAAATTTCTTTATAATTATTCTAAGCTTAACTTATGGACAGCATAGTATTAAATTTTCAATTCTTAGCTTTTGATAGTAAAATATTTATACATTTTTAACTACCAAATAGTGAAAAATATTCATGATTTTGACGAATTTTTGTCAATATTTTAATTTCAAATGCTAATAAAAAAAAATTGTGCCTATGTATTTTTATAATTTTTGAATGAGAGTTAGAACAAGTTATGTGGACCCTTCAATTAAGTTTTCAAGTAATTTGTCCCAGCTAAATTTTTTTTATCAACATTTATAAAAAAAATTGAAAATTTCAATTGTTTATAAATAGATCGAAAAAAGTCAAAATATTTTGAAAATCGAATCACGTAAAGAAAATGGTAATCTAAATAACTAGTAAAATTTTCAAGTATTTATGACTTATACTATTTTAATAACAAAAAATATCAAAAATCGTTTGAGGCTAAACCGTTATTTAACGCGGTTTTGTAAAAATTTAAATTTCAAACACTCATAAAAAATGTTTGTCTGAATCCGGTACAGTTTTTTTTGCAGATATTTGAAGAAAAATGTATGGAGAACCTTGTACCAAATTTTCAAAACTTAGTTATAAAAGAAAAAAATTTTACGATTTTTCAACCACAAAATTACTTGCAAATAATCTCAATTTTGACATATTTCGTATAAATTCGAACTTTAAGCACTTATAAAAAAAAATTGTGACTAACGATTTCGGATTTTTTTTTATCACTTTAAGAACAACTTATAAAGTTATAAGAAACCTTGTATTAGATTTTCAAGATTTTCTGGTCGGCCAAAAAATTTTTATCGTTATTTAAAAAAAAGTACTTAGAAAAATTGAAAATTTCAATTGCCTATAAATAGCTCAAAAAATGTCAAAATTCTTTAAAAATTTAACTATGCATGGAGAACGCTAATATAAACATTTGGTGAAAATTTCAAGTGTTTACATCGATTAGTTTTTGAGTTATAGCAAAATAAAAAATTCGATTTTGTCGAAAACTGGTTTTTTCCTAAAAAATCACGTTTTTTTCTCATTTTTTTAGGGGTTTTCCCGACTCATTTAAAAAATATTGAAAATTCTTGACTTTTGACCCCCCAAAGTTCCAACTAGATTCAATTTCCTTTTCAAAGAGGGGCTGAAGTCAAAAATCGAAGCATTTTTACTGCTCCAAATGTTGTCGTCAGATACAAAAATAAAAAAAAAAACACACACATCATTGTAAAATCAATACATTCATCACTCTGTTCAGAATCTAAAATATAATAAAATAAGGAAAATGAATAAAAATAAAATGTAAAAATATAGATTACTGTTATGAAAAAACAATTCTTAATTTAGTAGTTTTTATTTATATTCTTTTACAACTTTGACTATTATGAACCACATTAAATTAAGCAAAGATAAATTTTAAGGTAATCATGTTTGCAAAATAATTATTTTAGTAATAATATTGAATTGATATGAAAATTCAGATTTTACATATTTTATATATTTTCCAATTAAAAAAAAACACTGGGAGTTTTTAATTTTTACCACTTAAAAATAAAAACTAGATTACTATCTAAAACTATCCTCTTAATTATGGAATATTATTTTTTAATATTTCAACTTAGCTGAAGTATCATTTAAAAAAAATATATTGTTTCATATCAGAAATCTTGAGCTGGAGGAGTTCTTTTACTTTTTTAACTTTTCTGATTTTTTGATAAATCTTAGAGGTGCAGTGCCGACGTGCCGTATTGGAACCCAGAAACTCACCAAGCACAATAATTTTACTGGCCCAGTTAATTTAGCTAAATATTTTAGCAAGCGGGCAGCGGCCCATGTATCATAATAATCTTGCGGCCCACCTCGCTCAGCGGTAGCTTGCCGGTCCAATCCGGTGCGTATTTAAAAATGTTTAGATATTCATCTTTATACTGGGCAGGGGCGGCTCGTCAGGGGAGACTGCGTCTCCCCTAAATAATAAACTAGCTAGGTATTTATAAATAATTTAATTAATTAAAAATAATAATGTATAGAAATAAGAAATATTTTTATTTGAATTGAAAATAAATTATATCGTTTTCATTGTTTATTATTATAAATTAAAAGTCACAAAATTGAAAACCAATTAATAGTTATCTCGATAGAAATACTATTTTAGTAATTTCTGCAGGTCATTACGACAATCGCTGGTTCAGTGAAACTAAAGCAGTGAAGCCCGTTAGTTGTAATCATAACATGTTATGGTAATTACCATGCTGCTGCGCCATGTAGCCCATGTTTAAATATTTTTTCTAGTTGTAGACGTTTTATTCACGATTTATTAATTATTTAATAATTAATATACGTATATCCATCTAATATTTATTATTTTTTACATTTATATAAGCATTTCAGCATTTATTCTTATTTTAAAATGCAAAAAAAAAAATATAATAGAATTTTTACTAACCATTGGTTTTAATGCTTTAACATACGAACAAAAAATTTTTGTTGTTATATGGTATTTATGTTATATAATTTAAGTCTCCCCAGAATAATTTACCCGCCGCTACTGTACTGGGCACAATAAGTAAATGTAAAGCACAATAAATTTTAAAATGAACAGCATTCTCACAGTGAATTTTTAATAGATTAAATAACTTTTATTCTAAATATTTATACTTTGAAAATAATTTTAGTACACAATTACTTCCAAAAATGTTTTATAGCATCAATGATAATATTTTATTTCAGTACATTATCATACAAATTAATTATGTTCAAAATAAGTTAAATTTAAAAATATAAATAAATTAGTAAGCAATGTTTAACAGGTAAATTTATTTTTAAATAATGCAATAAAATAAAATAAGTATCTGTTTTTTTTATATATAAATAGATCATAAATTGATACATGTCTGTAAGACTAACATGATATATCTTAAATATAATATTACTTATTATTTAATAAGGTAATTATTTCATCAAAATACTAGAAGACCTAGAAAAAACTGAAGAAACTGAGCCTGAACTGTAGTTAATAGATTTGTCCATTTCATCTGTCTGGTTGCTCTTTAACTCTTGAAGTGTGTTAGAAAGCTTGGACCAATCATCATGTCTTGGTTGAGTCATTTGCTACATTTAAAAAAACAAATTATTATAATCATTCTATTAATGAAAAAATATTCATTATAAAAGTTTTCAAAATTAACTAAACAAAGGTATATTTTCTTATTTTTTTATGTATATGAAGTTAACCCACCACTGGGACAATAATTTAATAATTATAAATCATAATGCTTTCTCATATTATTTTTAGCATAATATATTTCTTTGGTATAAGATATGTTTGAATTATTAAATTGCTATTTTTTTCTTTCTTTAAACTCTATATAAATCCTTCAACTTCAAGTTTATTATTTTTTTTTCACTATTTAATCGCATTACACATTATTACATTATAATTTAAAATTGTAATTTCTACAACTCTTATATTGCTTAATTTTTATATTAAAAACCTAAACCATAAATACATATTTACATTGAAACGCCACTATTTAATAAATAATTTTAATACAAACCTCTCCAACTTGAAATACAGAAATTTTGCCATACTCGTCTCCAACACTTAAATGAGTTCCATTCTGTGACCACATAAGACTCTTTAATAATGGTGAGTTATCAAGAACTGTACTAGCTGTTGGTGATTCTGTATTATTGTTAAGGTTCCATAAATCTAAGCGACCAGTAACATCAATTGCAGCAAATACAGCTGGGTGTACAGGAGACCAAGCAACACTGCTTACATAATCATTGTTGTTTTCAAAGGAGTGAATTGGTTTGGATTCCTTTATTAATATTTTAATAATTATTTAAACATAAAAATATAGAGATTCAAACAAAATAATACTGAACCTTAATATTCCATAGTTTAATTGTCCAATCTATTGAACTCGTTAAGAATAAGTGACTAAAATCAGTGTTTCCAACAGCACAGTGAGTATCAATAGCTGTTATTGGTGCAATATGACTCTCATAACTCTCTACTACACCAGCTTTTTTTGTATGTCTACAAGCTAAAAAACAAAAATAAAATTCCAAGATTGGGTTTGTAAAAAATAAATGGTTAATAGAACCAACCAGAATATGCTGCTCCTTCTTGGCTACCAAACACAAATTTGTTAACATCATCGTGCAAAAAGGCAAAAGCAGACACAGACACAGATTTAGATTGCTTGGCAGTTAAATCAAGGCGTTCAACTGGTTGAGTTAACATGTCTAAACTCCAGCAGCACAATCGCCCATCAGTTGAAATACTAATGAGATTATGTGCATTTTGTGTACCCACAACTTGAATGCAATACACAGGATGCTAAAATAAAAATTATAACAAAAATTATGTAAGAATATTTGTTCTCTATCTCTACCCATGCCCAACATAGTAACTTGGTATTTATTAGAACAAATCTTCTAAAGTTTAATTTTATATTAAAGTAAATTGATCTATTGTGAAATTTAAAATTATCAGTGTTATATGTTGACTTTTTACAATATGTCAATATTTCTGTAACATGTTAGAATTAGAAATTGCGATATTTTTACTCATAACTTGCATAGTGAAGATAATATTTTTAAAAAAAGACCAATAAACAAACAATTTTAATGTTTTCAACTTTTTGAAAATAAATAAATCAAAGTTCACAATATAAGATTTGATTAGTAAATTTGCACATGGGTCAGAAAGAGAAAACAAATATGGTTCTGAAATTAACTAAATAAATATTTTTAAATAGTATAGATTTATTTAAAATAAATTTAAACATACGGTATGAGCAGTATTTGATAATGGTGTCCTTTGAATAGGAGTTTTCTTCTGTGCTCGATTATCCCATAAAACTATTTGTCCAGAATAAGTGCTTCCTAGAATTAAATTTGGATGAAACCTATATGAAAAAAAATGTTATCATTAGAACAAACACAAATGTTTCAATAAAACAATATTCTACCGAGCAAATGTGGCTGAAAGTACTCTTGACTGACAATGAAATACATATTCAGGAGAATTCTTTTTAAATTTAGTATTCCATACAAGAACTACACCATCAGGTTCATGTGGTGCATCAGAAATATTATATGATGCTACAGTAAGTTCAGGGAATTGTTGAGACCAATCTAAAGATGTAACTAAACGATTTTTAGACCAATGTTCATCGTAAAACACACGTGTCAATGATAATCGAGTACTACTTTTGTCTTCACTAAAATATAAAATGTAAATAATTAATTAAGTTTTATCATTTTTTAATTAGTTTGTACTAACTTTATATCATTGTCATCTAAAGCACCAGTATAATCTGTATAAATATCCACATTTTCAGATAAAGCTCGTTCCATCACACGTCCTGCACGATCCATAAATTGTTGAAAATCTTCAGAATGAACAATCATCATTTTCTCTGCATCACTTAATTCTCTAACTAAATAATAATCAAAACAATTTAATTCATACAAAGTATAATCTAACAAATTATTAGTTATTTTACTTTTTTTAGGTTCTTCTTTAACAATTAGTTCTCTTTCCAGTGAAGTGACAGCTGGTGCAACTTCCTTCACCTGAGGAAGTCCTTGAGACAGAATACCTGGTGGCAGCTTGCTTTGGAAAGTGGACAAATTTGTAAGACTGATATCTTCATCTTCCGCTTGACCAGAGCCATCATCATACGTAAGAACTGTCTGTTAATTACTTAGGAATAGCTAGCAATAGATGCTTACAGTACACATATTTAACATGCATCCAATAATTTATATTTGGTTAAATTGTGTTAAAAATGTATTTCCGCCAACGTTTAAAATTAAGTAAAATAATATTTGTTAAAAAAAAAAAAAACAAAACAAAAATAAAAACTAAGCAAATATTAAAAATATTGGGTAATTTTTATACTATGAAAGGAGGCTTTGAATAAGCATTTTGGTAATGTATATTTAATAAGATTCAGACATTTAAATTAAATTAACAGATTAAGTACCCAAAAATTAAAATTAAATTTTTAAATTCAAATAAGTATGTAAAATGTACGACATAAAAGTAAATAAAATAAAAACTTTTGATAATAATGATAATAAATAATTCAAAACCCAGTTTACTTTTAGAATAGAGTTTAAAAAAATATTAAGTTTTCTGAATCATATCAGGTAATACACAAACATCATGTGCATTTGTCTATTGAATATATTATAATACATAACATTAAAATTAACGCAACCTCCATCAACAAAATAAATTAATTTCCAAATTTAAATCATATAGAATAAAGTACAATTTATAAACTAAAAAATTAAATTTTTTTATGTACCTAATTAAATTACAAATTCAAAAAATGCTTTAAAGCATTTGCTGATGTACCTACCTGTAAATTCGTCTTCCCATTCCAAGCCAGGATTTAAGTTGTATTCGTCTTGAAAAAAGAACATAAACAAGCAAAACGACATAAACACCACCGTGAAGTAGTTAATTGCAAGAGGCATCAATTTTGCATTTTTTTTATATAAATATAACTTAAAATAAATGTATTTCAATAAAAGATGAAAGCAGGGAAATGCATATATCATGGGAAATTAAATATTAATAAATATCTTTAGTTATAATACTATATAAAGAATATATTAATCCCAGTAAAATGTTTCCCTGCTTAACCTTTTATATTAACCCTATACACTAATACTATTGTATATAAATTAATAATAATATATAATGTATATCAGTATATTTAAACAAAATAATGAATATATTTAAAATGTTAATACATAATATAAATAATGCATTATTCAAATTATTTTCTATCAGTTGTATTAATATAACTAATACAATACTAAGAAAACAAAATAATAAATCAAAGTTTTAGAAAATTCAAGAATTTAATTTAAACTAGTATAAATTAATAAATAAATACTATTTTAGAAAACCAAAAGCATCTACATAGTACATACTATTTACAAATACTTATAAATTACAATCAAGTGCAGTGAAATGTAAAATACATAAAAATATATATTTAAAAATTAAAACAATAAAAGTGCTGTTCTTTACGAATAAGTGATAAGTCATTATAATAAAGAAAAATAATTTATAAAAAATAAATACTACCAAGTACTACTTTTCAGTAAAATAATAAGAAGGTAAGAAATGAAGGTTTTAATGGTACTTTTTGGTTAATATGACTACTTGATTATACGATAGACTATCAATAGCTACCACAATTTGATTATTATGACTACACAACATGTGACACTATATTTAATAAAAAATAAATCGACTAATTTATTTAAAAATTAAAACTAAAATTTGCTAAATAAGATTATATCATAATATAGAATATCATATCAATAATAATTATAACAATATACATGATAAAAACCGTATACAATTAAACATTTCATAAAATATAGTATGGTATATACAACACAAAAACAAAAAATTTAATATTTAAATGTATTATAGAAGTATAGAAACTTAAAATTAACACAGGATTGAAAATGCTTTGCAATATATACTTTAATTTCATTAAATGGATTATTATGAATTTGACAAATTAAATAACTATTAGGTAAGATTTTGATAAAACATTTTTGGGTAGTCGCAATAACCTAATTGTTTTTACTGGAAAATCATAGATAGTCACAATAATTGCAAAGTACCAATTTAATAGATTTTACATCAATTGTTTTTCAAAAAGTTTTAGTTTTTAAATTTTAAAAAATATTTTAATTTAAATTATAATTTTGAATACTCATATATTTGTTTAATTCTGTTAATAATTTAATTATTATTCAGTAGTTAATATTAAAATTTACAAAAACTTGTAATATTTAATAATTTTATACTTGGAGCAAATACTTAATGTATTGGTTTTACTATTAATTTTTTAGTATACAAATAAACTGATTTTCACCAAACATTTAAAAAAAAAAAAAATGTTTTCAGACTCTAAACCAAAAAACTTTAACTTTTGTAAATAATTCTTTTTTCAACTAAATATTTAAATAAAGAACTGCAATAAGATAACAACAAAATTAAGGTTTTTAAATTGTAATTTAATTAAATTTTATTTTTGAAATATGTCTAATTTATTTATAAATAAAGAAGAAATGTATCTACTGTAGTAATATAATGATACTTTGTTGTGAAAAATTATTTTCAACATATTACAATTAAGAGGACGCGATTAATTCATTTAAATTTATAATGTATAATATTAAAGTAAATTGATTTATTATCAAATTTTTAAGTAAAATAAATTATATTATTATAGTAATATTATATGGTGAATCTTGTAAATTTTTTTTAATATTTTAATTTTAATACGAGTTATAAGTATTTTAAAATATAACGAAAACTTAAAATTTTGAAGTACTCTTAACAGTCATAACTCACTTTAAAATAAAAATATAAAAAAAATCTGTGAAATCACCTAATTCCACTAGATAGTATTCTTACTTTTAAATTTGAAAATGGGTAAATTCACTCAAATATTAAACACAACAAAGTTAAATAAATTATTCAGAAAATGCAATTTGCTTTTGTAAGAAAAAACGGGTATAGCGTCTTTTTAAATAGTAAGTAATAGAAAAATATTTAAATTTACTGTTCAGTAGTTGTACTACAAAATATACAGCTTATACCACATACCAAGCAGCTTCTAATAGATAAAAAATTAATTCTAATATCAAACTGTATACTCTATTAGTCTATTGCAAAAAAAAAAAAAATGTAAAAACAATGAAACTCACTAAAATATATATTTTAATTGCAGAATAATATATTTTAAGTGTCTAAGAAGCAAAAAAAAAAAAAAAAATAGATCAGTGCAAGTAAAAGTAATAAAAATAATAGAAACTAGTGCATTAGTGCAATAGTAAAAAAAATGAAGTAATAAATTGATCATTGTTAGTAGATAGTTATTTTAATATTAATAATAGTTTTCAATTTAACATAAAATTAAAATCCGTGAATAACCAAATAGATAAAATGAAAATATTATCAAATTATATGGACCACCTACATTGGATGGTTGCGTTAATTAATTATTAATATATGAAGAAAGTTATATTATTGTCCCGCTTTTATTATTATAATTATTGTTAGATGTAGTTTATTATTAAAAGTATACTTCCATAAACTAATATTACTTTGTATAACAAATATATAATTTTATCCAATTGAATTGTTATTATTATAATTATTTTGAAATTTAATATATTTTGCTGACAAAATTATTAATGTAGTCAATTTTATTACATCAATGAACTACAGAAATTTAACTACAACATTTTAAAACATATACCATGCATAATATCTATTTTTGACAATTATATTTCTATAGGGTCTAACTGTTAACATTATTCCTATATTCATATTAAATAATAGCTTACCGTAATATCCAAATGCTTGAGCTGTTGATGAGAATGATCCATGATTTGCAATATTGTCCCCATCAAATGGAAAAAAATATATAATACATAAATATAAGTATACAATTAAATAATAAATACAACATCCAAGTGATATACACAAAAACTATCAGTACATTTTAATGGATAATGTTACCATTTAAATATGCATGATAAATAGATACTTTTACTTTGATTATTAATTATTATATTCATGTTAAACAATAAAATTAATTATAAGGTTATTAAACATATAAATAATATTTTTATCCAGGTATACCACCTGGATTAAACATAAAAGTGGTTTTAAAATGTCAATTATAAGACTAGGCTATTACTGGAAATTTGTGAATCTAACCTTTTCTAGGCCTCCACCAATCTTCAAAATAACCTTTAAGAGGGGAAGAAGTGCAGGATCCTTTAATTTATTTTACCAGAAACCAGTGCAGCATAACAATAATAAATACAACAAGTGACTATTTTTGTATATAAAGTATAAATCGTTAAGTAACATTACTTAAAGAAAATTAAATCTAAATCATCATGCATACATTTCTTAGTTCCACGTTTATACTTAATATAGAATTTAAATATCAAATATATATAAAGCATACCGTCTCTTTCATTCGATGAATGTGTAGTCTGAACAGCTTTAGTATAGCATTCTATCTCTTTAGGTGGTATATTTGTAGAAGAAAGAGAAACAATTGATAACTCGCGAACTTTTTTTGTAAGCTTTGGACTAAAAATTAAAATATCATCAAGATGAGTTTCAATTGAAATAAAATTATAAACCCATAAAATATAAATGAAGATATAGTTTTCACTAAATTATAAATTGCTGGTATTACATGACTACATATTTTTGACCTTTTACCTCAAATGTGCAATATTATTATACATCAATTGAGAAGAATAAATTCTCAATCAAAGGATTGGTACATTTTTTAATTAATTAAAAACAATTTATAGTATTAATCCATACTAGATAAATACTTTTAGAAAACAATATTATTCATTGACCATGTTTATTTAATTCAATTTATTACATTTTTATTTGTGCAAAAAATATATAGAAAAAAGTATTATATGAATTAGTAAAAATTTATGAAGACATAACAAGTGAAAAAAAAAATTTTTATTTTAAGTAGTTTAGCCTAGAAAATTAACAAGTACATGTGATGTTGACGGAGGGGGGATGTAAATTACTGGTGTCATGTAGAAACTTATATAAAATGGGGCAACAATACAGTCAATTTCAAAATATGCTTACTTAAAAATGGACGGCATCTTGTGGATATAATTTATAAAAATTAAATAAAAAAATTTTTAGGTACTGCTATTTTATATATTTTCTGGTTGTATAAATAAATTTGTTAAAAAAATACTTTTTGTTTTTTATAATTATTTTAAAATCATCCATTTCATTCCTCCACACTGTATATAAATAGTAATAATTAATTTTTGAAGACTAAAATGATTTACTAATTTATTTGAATATTTAATCACTAGGGTACCAAGCTATTATAAGATATTATTATTAAGATGACGCTATACCCGCATGTGTTGTCTTTGTCTTATACACGCGTAACATAGTTAGACTGTTTTGCGCAAGATAACTTTACTCCCTCGATATTTATATCAAAATTACTAAAACTTTAAATCGCATTGAGAAGAACTTTACCTGTATTGTAACGTTTTAATTTTTTTAATAGTAGTAACCAATATTTTTTAATAATTAAATGAAAAAACCTAAAGTTCTCAAACCGATAACTTTAATTGCATTCATGTTATCAAAAAAATTAAAACGCTACGACACAGGTAAAGTTCTTCCCAATGGGATTTATAATTTTGGTTATTTTGATTAAAATATTGAGAGAATAAAGTTGTCCCGCGCAAAACAGTTTTGAACTATGTTACGCGTGTATAAGACAGACAACACATGCAGGTATAGCATCCTCTTAAAATTAATTTAAATACATGTTTTGTGTATAATGTCTAAGAAAAGTAAAAGAATTTTAAAAAAAAGGTTGGGTGAGTGGATATACATTTGTTAACTGTATGTGATCTAAAAATGTCCTCCAGGCACTATTGCTTGTTATTTATCAAATACTACTCAACAATAATTATTATTTAAAATAGTAAGTTTTTTTATTCTTTTAAATTTAAATTTAATAGGACACCACACTTGCACTAGAACAGTACTACTAAACATTTTTCTTTTCAATATTAACTTATCGTTATAAATAAATTAAAAGGCAAAATGTTTGCTGTTGTTGCAGCAGCACTTAACTTTATCATGGGATAATATTTTGATCAAAAATGTATGGGTTTAAATATTATTAACATAAATATTTTGTTTTAATCAATTTTACCCAGTTGCAGGAGTTTGAGGTAGTGATCCTTTTGCACTAGAATCAGGAGTTGACATTGAATTATACAATAATTCACTTTTATTAGGTGAAGTGGTCAAACTTGACAATACATCTAAATCAATTAAGAAAAAAAATAATTTTTTGATAACAAATTATATATTTTAAGTAACATATACCTGAAACTGGTGCAACTCCAAGGGATGATAACATTTCATCAATTTCTTTACCTTGATCTTTCTCAACACTAATACCACGGGAAACTGCTTCATCTCCCTATTCAATATAATCATTAACAGGAATAAAAATTTTAATCATTTGAAATATTAAAATATTAATTCAACTACCATCAAAAATCTTAAAACATAAAATTACAATATACTTTTACTTATTATTATTATTATTATTGAGTTTAAAAAAAAAGTAGTATCGAATTAACCACATAATGTACAACTTAAGTTTTAACAGTACAAGGCAATGTATAAGGCGTTGTATAAGGTAAATATTACGTGATGTTAAAATTGTACATACATCTTTTTTTTCTTTTTCTTTACGAAGTCTTTCTTTTTGTTCTCTGATAGCTTGTAGCTTAGCTTTCTTTTTCTCTAATTCTGCTTTGCGATCTGACATATTGTATCTAAAAGCAATTGAAGATATGTATATTAAACGTTAATCATAATAACCACAATATTTTGAAGGAATCAAATTTTTCATAAGATGTATTTACTGTTTTCTTACCTTTATATATAACAATTATAAACTACAATTCATTTGTCAATAAAAAAATAATATAAACTTAAGTTATTATAATGAATAACAAAATAATTAAATCACTTGATATTATGTTATTTATAAGTAAATTTAAAGAAATGTTATTTAAATTCTACGTAAAACATTAGAAATGGAACTATTAACAAATGCATAAATTTAACCATTAACAAACAATCTAAAAAGTGAAAATCTTAACTTTCAACCCATGTTCCATATCCTTAACAAATACAAATCCAAAATCATAAATTACAATAAGTTTTACAAATTGTATTGTTATCGTCCTGTATGTTGACCAATCAAAATGAATAAACAAAAATACTATCATAAACAATTCCTATTGGTTCCTTAATAAAATTTATCAATAATAATGCCTCCATTTTTTAAAATTCAAATGTTTTTATCTATTTTTTTAACAAGATGAAATTTAAATGATTTAATCAATAAATAAAATATCAAAATGATCAATAATTTTAAAATATTATGCAACACAAAAATAAAATGTTATATAACTATATGACAAAGGTTTTATCGGGATGACTTTATAGGAGATATATAAATTATGATGGTAGTTATAAATTCAGTGATTTTTAGTAAAGTAAAATGTATTGTACAAATATAATAGATTAAATATTAATGATAATTTATAATATAATATATTATGAATATTGTAAAGATAAAAATTTGTTGAAACAATCAATTTAATAAATAAAAAATAGATTTATAATATAATACCTATATATCAGGGGGGTCTAACCTTTTGTAATTGGCAAATGGCAGGTCAATTAACACTCTCATATAAAACCCCTAGGGGCCACTAAAAAATAAAAATAAATGGTATCTATTTTATTACAAACATATTATATATAAATATAATGCACAAACATTACAAATTTATATTAAGATATATAATTATGATGATTAGGTTACTTTATTACTTATATTTAGAACTTAGAATTTAGATTTTAGATAATTATGATCTGATAATTTTCGTTGTTTTTTAGAAGCCAATTTTTCAATATCAATCGAACACCCTTAGGTGGTAAATCTGATGCACGATTCTGTCGATTCTAAAAACGAATTGAGAATATGGTTTCTTGATTTAGACTTTATTAAATTCATACTCATAGAAGAAAATGCTGATTCACAAAATAAACGTACCTACTTAAAAATGATGAAAAAAAATTCAAAATAAAAATTCCGTCATTTTATTTTATTGAGAATTGTTGGGCCAAAAAAAGGCTTTGAGGACCGTCTTAATATATATAAATGCCATTTCAACGATTGGCAACGCTCATTTTGATGCATTTGACATCAATTCTTCAATCTCTGCAATGGTCAAAGACTTTATAATAAATACAAAAATTATAAATAAATTAATTAATTAATTAATTATAAATCTGAAAAACAATTTTCTAAGTTATACCACCAGGCGCGGATCCAAGGGGGGGGGGCTAAGGGGCTTTAGCCCCCCCCTTTGGACGTGTATATACCTACTTATATATTATTACGTATTATAATAATATATTAATATATTACTTTTCGAGCACCAACGACTATTCGATGTCGACAGTCGGCGGATATCATAGATACTGACATGAAAATATGATATCAGTCATCAGATATATCATTATTATCATAATATATGAAATGTCAAGAAACATAAAATAGGAGTGTTTTCACGCTTAACCAAATGTAACCTGGTGGCTGATTGCTACACATTTAATTACCATAGGGAACACTGTTCTATCGAAATACCCATCGATATCGACGATGTCATAAATAGATTTTCTCGACAAAGGAGAATGAAAACTGAAGATTGGTCAAAAGACTAATGAACTTATTTATCTTAATATCTAACTTATTATCTTTTTATTATTTTAAGATATAATTTAATTAATATACAGAGTGATTATTTTAAGTGGGTATACTAATTATCTCGAAAAGTATTCATGTTTTTGGAAATATTTTTTTACATATTACATAGTTTAAAATTGTTAAAAAAGCAACGTTTTTATTAAAAAATTATATTTTTAAATATTTTTTATCCTTATAATTTTTTAAGTTTTTTACTTTTTTGAATGACAACATAGATTTATAATTTCATATTCCAAAGCAGATTAATTTTTTGAGTATTTTGATACATAAAAATTGAATTTAGGGCTAGTATAGTTTATGAGTTATACGTATTTAAAGTTAGACAAGCGGAGTAGTGGACAAACATTTTGCGGGGTAACCTCGTACCACTCCTGCACTGTGCGCAACTAAACTTTAAATACGTATAATTCATAAACTACAAAAAAAAAAAATTATAATTACAATATTTGTAAAAAAATATTTTCAAAAACATGAATACTTTTAGAGATAATTAGTGTACCCACTTAAAAGAATCACCCTGTATATACGTACTAAAATTATATATTTTGTCTTTGTGTGATATAATTTATAGCCCCCCCCCCCATTTCATATTTCTAGATCCGCCCCTGTATACCACCATCAGTGGCGTAAATAGAAATTAATTGCAGGAGGGATTAAAACAAATTTCTATTAAATTTCAATTAATTATACCATTAAAATCAATGCCCGTACCAACCATACATTTCAAGGTTCATGCTACACAAAAATAGGGACTGGTGGTTATACACTTACAGTTATTATTTGTATGTGTTTTCATTTATTTTCTCAGTCCAAATATTACTTATATTAATTAATACATATAAACCTATTCTCATAATATTATTATATTATAGTGTAACCTCAACATATGCTCCGCGTATACAGTAATCCACAACTGTGCTGTTTATATATACTCAATTTAATCAATAAATGACATAGCCACATAGCTATTATATTATGTTATAATTGAATAATTCTAACATATTCTAACAATTTATTAAGTATATCACCTATCTAGACAAAGGAAATAAACCCATACCATTTTGTTATTAATTACACGATTCAAAATTCAAATATACTACCTTTGAACATTCCACTATAATACATCCATGTACCAAACAGTTAGTGTGAACGGTTGTAGACTTTTCTCATTGACGTCAAGTTTATGAGCTACCTATTCATATTTTGCATTAGCCTTATTATTTACGCTGAAGGTATCGTTTAAAAAGTCATAGCCGTATAGGATCACAAAACTAACATCAGTTAATAACTGTTTATAATTCAGTTAGTGTAGGACGTAGGTAACTAATAATGTATCTACCCATATAATTACCAAAATTACACAACTACTATTATAATTTAAAACTAATAATTATCACTTATAAAATACCTAGTTAAACCATCAATAATCACAGCATTGTACAAATAATTATTTTTTGATTATTAAATTATTAAATTTTATAATTGCTTTTTTATAAATTAAATGCTTTTTTTTTTATTAATTATATTGCTTTTGAATCCAATCTTAGTAATTACCTTTACATAATATTATATATTATAATAAATTAATAACTAATAATTATACACAAATACTGAAATACACAATCATAGAACATCGTTGTGTTGCTCATGTATGCATTTTCCAGGCGTTCATAACATACAAATTACAATAATGTGTGTCAGAAATAATACTCAATTTAGTATAAGCTGATTATCCGTGGATAAATCGCGATTTCACAATGATATTAGTAGTAAATTATTTCTAAAAACGTCAATTTTTCTGTTATAATAAACGCATATTATAATTTACGACACGTTTGTATTTCACGAAACAACAGTTTTGGTTTTATTGTTATAATTTTAAAAGAATCGATGCTAGAAAATTAAAAAAAATACTGACTATTTTATAACACCAACATTCAATTCAACATATAACTAAATAAGTATATTAAATTAAACAATTTTTTCTTTCTATGTGAATATATGGTAAATATGTATATTTGAATAATTCAACTTATTTATACCAATTTATTGTTATACTTTCGTAAAATATATTGAAATATTGAATTGTCCATACATAGTATTGTTTAAAAAATTGCATTTAATTTTAATTTTTTTTTTTAGATTCTGGTCGGAGGAGTGAAAAATGTATTAGTTTTAAACAATAAAGTGTAGTTTTTTTCTTTTATTACTTTGAGACCCGCAGTAGATCTCAATTACCAACTTTCAGAGTGATGGTTTCTGGTATTTTCAAGGATTAATAAATAATCGGAAAAAACAGAAATATTTTATCAACTTGGCACTCGAAAAAATATTTATTTCATTATTTTGTTGTATCAAATTTAAAAGTAAAAATGTAGTGAAATATGTGATAAATATGTAGTATAACTAGCTGAAGCATTGTTGATAAATATTTATATTACTATATTAGTATTCTCAGAACATGATATAATTTTTAAGATATTTTAATTATTTTTGTACTATTTAAAGACATTTAACATTTTTTACTTTAATTTAATTTTTATCAATTCGTTTTTGGAAAAAAAGATTTTGAAGTTAAAGAGTCATAAAAAATTTAATTTTAAAAACTCAAGTTTGAAAATGTAATATGATATTCTTCATAGAACCTAACCGTTCTAACCTATACTAAAAATAGTTTAGCGTAGGTAAACGTAAAGACACATAAACATCTACTATCTACTTTAATACAATTTAATAAAATTTACTGATTAACTGAACAATTAAAATTAAAATTTTGTCGACATTAGATATTCAATTGTTTAAATTAATAATATAAAACAAACTTTCTCATAAGGTATGAATCTCAAAAAAATTCCAAATTTATTTTATAGATATTTCAAGTTTAAATTTTGATATAATCGGATATTTAAACAAAAAATATTCATTATTTTGTTTTAATTTTAAGTGTTATTCGTTATAAACGTTCGATTGTCTCAACGCGGAGCAACGTCGTGTCACGTTCAGGCCGTTATCTGACGCCACGTCGCGCGCGTACAACGCGTGTACGCTGCCGACCGATAAAGATCTTGCTTTTTATCGTACGCCATATCCAAGCTGCGTTTTGGCTTGTCATCCACCGTAAACCGGAAGAAACCACCCTCGCCGTCGTCCACGCTTGTTTCACCGCCGCCGTTGTCTTCGTCGTCTTCATCCCTTCTACCACCGTCGCCGTCGGTTAAAACGTCCGCATTAAAGAGCGGGTTTAAATACATCTAAAATATTAAAATTAGATGTTGAATAAAATCATTGCTTAAATATACAGTATATTTAAGTCATCTATAAACCTATAGGTATATATATACTATATTTTAATTGTAATGAGTTAATTACCAACCTCTCCTATATATTTACCTATATATTAGAAACATTAATTTATATATATAAATATCTATATATTATATTACATCTACCTAGTGGCGTATATAGGGGGGGGGGGGTAGGGGTTAAATCCTCTGAAATGTATGGTTGGTACGGGCATTGATTTTGATTGTATAATTAATTGGAATTTAAGAATGGAAATTTTTTTAACTCCCTCTGAAATTAATTTCTATATACGCCACTGTCGCTACTGCAATAGTAATGAACTATAGAATTTTTATATTAAATATTATATGAATTTATTTTTAATATAATAATAAGGTACCTACCTATGTTGAATATCTATATACGTAGCTATACAATAAATGTTAAATTCTGGGCATAAGTATATTATATATTATGGATATTTAAATACAAACATTGAACATAAAATTATTAATAATTGTTTAAATACTTAAATTTAACCAAACTAAATTTATTATTACATACCTAAATAAACCAATTTTTGTGTGTTTTTAATGCAATTAAATCCGGTCTTTTCTTATAACATATAACCCCCTTCCCCATCAAAAATTCCTAGGCACACCACTGAATATATACCTATAGTAAATTGTAGACACAGCCATGGAATATGTACTAATCTTTTCTATACTAATATACTATTATTACTTAGTATTACTAATTTATACATATCAATATATTTTACATTTTCTTTTTAATCCACTCAAAAAAAGTTCCTAAATTATAATTCTTATAAAAAGTAAAAATAGAAATATTACTGAAAAAAATATATTAATTTGTTAATTTTTGTTGTTCTGTTAAAGCTAGGTAGATAAACGGGCGCTTGCTCACAAAAAATAGTGGTCTTGATAACATATTACACAATACACATGATAGTGATCAGTAACCTACTCGCAAAGAATAAGTACACTTGAGTAGATACTCGATAGCTATACGCTACTGTAAATCAAAAACCCTATTTCTTTACTTTTGTTGTTTATTGTATTTTTTTATTTTTTTATTATTTTTATGTAATCAATTTAAAATTTAATTCGAAAATTCTATTTTTGATTTCCAATGTACCAACTAGATCCAATTTGTTACCAAAAATCACCCTCAAAGAAGGTATTTTCACCGTCCTAAAAGTGACATAATACACCTACAATTTACAAAAATAAATATCATATGTAAAACCAATAAATCCAAGGCTTCACTCATGCAAAATCTAAAAGAATCTAATTATGGTTACGTATAATAATGGCATAATAATATTATTTATTTTACAAAAATAAAAACTTTTTTTAATGAATTACGGCAATGCATAAACTGTATAAATAGTACCTCCTAGTGTACCTATAATCTATATACTCTACCCAATAATATACATAACATGATATAATCTGTACGCAACACCTATTTCGTATATAAGTATACATATGTATTTTTTATTATTTATATATACTAATCGATAATAATTTAATATTATGTATCCTACATCTAGTACTTTATCACTATTTCTCATTTTTGTTTTATTGCTATTGACCAGCTATATGGCGCCTGAAACCGGTCTTGAAACTTGAACTTGGCGCCACTGAATAATGTGTTGTTTTATTGAATTTTATGCTACGTATTTTATAACCGTTGTATGAATACTTTGGATATTTAATGAGAAGTATATTTGTTATTATTACGATTTATATTCTATAGGTGCATCATTTATATTTTTCAAATAGGTAATCATGATTTTAAAGTTTATAATTTATTATTTTAATATTATATTTCTCAAATATTATTATAAAAATATACTCAGCCTATAGATTGTATACGTAAAGTACCATTTAATGAAATTATTTTTAATTAATTTAAAATAGTTAGAAAATAGATAATCGATTAGAAGTGTGCTTCTTATCACTGATGAGTGACCCCCTATATTGGGGGTCACCTATATTATAATGGATATGTTAAATTTGAAATAAATCATTGTTTCGGAAAAATGGGTTTTGATCGAAAACGTTCTTCAGCTTATATTTTTATAAGGATATTTCATTATATATTTAAATATTTCTATTTCTATTAGTAGGTAATACATTAATAGGTACAATATATATTTATATTTTATGTACACTTATGTACAACAGATAATACGATAAATTAAACTAATTTTTGCCTAAAACAAATCGTATATTATATTATAAAACAATTAGGTATTATAATATTATTAAAAATTTGTTTTATGAACCAATAACCAACGTATGAAATTAAGTAGCTATGTAGTATACTAGTATGAATAAATTACGATTAATCAAATATATTTAGAAAATGTAATTATGTAAATACTAAATCGTAATAAAAAATACGAATAGTTATTGTCAAATTCCGACGCATTATATTATATTTTTGAATTATATTAAAATAACAATATCCTTTTATCTCCTTAAATGCGTGTCTTCGTGATATCGTAAATATCTAAACTGTTGATATTAATTATTTTGTGATTATGTTATTTTAATCTTAATTGGGGTACGATTTCACTTTCTTTCCTCTATCATTATTTGTATTAATCATAATTTATTATCTTTATCATGTCAAATTTATCCTAATTTTATTGTATACTATTGTAATTGTCGAACTATAATAGTTGTAGCTGAAAGTTCTAAAATAAAAAAAAAAAAAAACAATATCCTTATTTTTATTTACCTATATATATTCTGAAATTGTATCAACACTTGAACTTCAAACACTGATAAAAATAATCATAGAATATAGATGTATATATATTGATACTTTTAAATTGCTATAAGAATTATTTATGTGGGAACTTGTGTTATTTGTTCAAGCTTTTTGATGGAGCCTAAAAATGTACGTAACAACGTATTATTAATTATAATAATAAGTAGGTTAATCTATACACTATAGAAAACATACAAAATAACATATAAAAATTATGATGTTCATCAAATAGTTTTAGAACCTGTAATTATTTTTAATATCTTGTTTGATAGAAACGATTGATTTTATAATAAAATTATAAAATCATTAATGAAATATATATATATTATATTTATATTTATATATACATAAATTAATATAAATATTCAGTCGAACGTATAATCGTTATCATTTGCAAAAACCCCCTTTGTATACATATCAACGGTACGGTACGTGTGTGCAGATGCGTGTTCGTAGAGAAATCATAATGCAATGTTGGATTTTCGTGATGTGTATACAAATACGTCAACTTTCATTTTTCTGGGAGAAAGCCGTTTTTTAGACAATTGCATCTACAGATATTATATATATTGATAATTTATTTAATAATTACCAAAGAATTCATTGAAGAATATAATATATTATATAGCAATCAGAGTCCTACATGTTTACCAAATATAAGGTAGGTCGTATATATAGGTATATAAGGTATATACTTAAAATATAGTCTTCTATATAAACGATTCAGTCAGCCATAATAACCTGTATGATTTGCGCAGTTATATTTGTTAATATAATATATTATATATAATATCATTGAACATTGAACTTATTTATATTATAAAATAAATTATAATAGTATATACTACTATATAGTATAGGTACTGTATACATTTACATATTATGTGTTATTTGTTTATATTATTATATTACTTATTGGAAGAACTTCGTGGTGTAAATGTGTAATTATAGATCATAATTCTAGACTTTTATATACCTAGAAGAACAAATTTTTTTTTTGAATATTCAAACTTCCCTTTTTACTATAATTAGTTAAACAATACTATCAGGTAGGTATACGTGATTTTTTTGAAAAATATGTCTCTTTTAAATCGCAATTTAAATGTGATTAGCTTCTAATTTGGGATCACCCGAGTTGCGTCCGGTAAAAAAGGTATACACGAATTGCGTCCCAAAAAATACAGGACGCAATTCGTGTATTTAAATCAGGGGTTCTTAAATAACTAACAAAAATAAATGACAATTATAAATATTATATAAGTCAATCAAAATATTGTATATTAAATATAATAAAAAAGTAAATAAACGTTAAATCACTTAAATCCAATAAAAATTATTAATATAGTCCATAATATAATAAATAAGTTAATTCATAAATAATAATAACAATGTCGTTAAAATAGCTGTATAAATGAATAAATTCAACAAAATTGCAACAAAGTTGAAAAAATCTCAAAAATTGCACTTAAAACTTTTATTTGAATTTCTACTTACATAAAACATATTTAAAACTTATTAATTAAACTATTAAAGAACTAATAAAAATATACCTCAGAGAACCCCTGAAAACTAAATAAAAATTCTACTACCTAACCAATATAGTGGGACGCAATTCATGTATACCTTTTTAACGGGACGCAACTAAGGTTCCCCGTCTAATTTGTTCAACTTTACCTATGTACTAAGGTAGTAAGGTAATAAAGTCTAATGAAATAATAAGGTACTTATTAGTTATTATACCTACTTTTTGGAGGAAATAGTGATCAGTTCCCCCTTCGTCAAGTTAAAGATTCATTAAGATAAAATTGATTTATTGCAATTGTCAATATTAATTAGGTATTATAATAATTTTCAAATCATATCATACCCCAGTATTTATAGGTACCTGTATTTATTATAACCTATCTAATATAATTGGAAAAAATGGGGAGGTAGTACGCTAAGAATCTCCCTATAAAGTACATTTATAACAATAATTATATTTTTTTTAATTAATTTTATTTAGTTCTTTTTTAAGTTTTAAAATTATTGAATGATGACATATTTTTTAGTTTCATCATAATCGGAAGAAAAATTTAATTTTTAAGTAGTTTAGGTAATATATAAAAATCAATTTTCTAACGAGTAATAAATAGAGAATTAAATTTTCAAATCTCAAAAAGTTATCGGACTTTGAAACAATAAATTAAAAATATATGTTGTCGGCTTGTCGCCAAAAAAAAAAAAAATAAATAAATAAAAAGATAACAATAAATACAAAAAAAAAAAAACAACAACATAGTTTTCCAAAATTTTTATTTTATAATGACTTGAAATTGAGTAAATGATGTATTTTAAGAAAATTTATTTTCCAGATGAACTTTTTCTGTTAAAATAATGATCATGTATGGCTATATAATTATGTAAGTTTTGGTGGTGAATGCGTGTGTGTTGCGTAAATAACGCGAATGCACCACCTACCTAAATCGAGTGTGTTTTTTGCCAGATCCGTGTAATTCGTGTAAATACAATAAATAATATACATTAATATATGTATATGTATATATATTATCGTGTATTCGTATGTGTGAATATATTATAATACATGTGTGTCGTATGTGTGTGTGAGTGTGCATCGCAAACACGTTACGTACGTGGTGTGAAAAATGTGTGTATATCGTGTATGTAATGTATAAGTATATAATATTATGTTTGAGCGAAAGAAGAAAAGGATAGAACGACGAGCGCAAACATGCTGCGTAATAATACCACTACGACGACGACGACTCGAAGACGGGATCGTTCGCGCGCGTCAACAGACCCGAGAGTCACCCAAGGACAATGAACGGCCTTTAAGAACCGGTATTAACCGAAAAAAAATAAATACAAAAAATAAATTCCAGACGATGTATTCCGCTTTGCAAACTCAACAACACTTTAATCGTACGCTATTACGCCGAACAAGAACGTACACACTATATACACACACACGCCTCACACACGCGCGTTTGCCGCGCGCAGGCGCGTCAAACGCAGATACGAACAGCAGCCATTAATAACGCGTGGCGCGGCTCAGACGCGCCGCGGGACCGACACGTGGTCATCCTTGTCTGCGTTGGACCGACGTCGACGCCGCCGCCGCGTCGCTTGCATCAGTTGCATAGTCCCGTATAAATACACATACCTCGAATCTCGAGTTAATTAGAATATTATACAAACAACATACTTACAAACTTACATGACAATACGACATGCTATAGTTATTATCGACCACGAGTGTTCGTGTCTACCTTTAATATATGACATCAATAATCTGTTGAATTTATATCGGAAAATATCAAAAATATGCTAATACTGTAGCAATAAATTAATTTTCCTACTATAATAGACAACAGAACTATAATAATAAATATAATGTACCCATATGGCCTATAGGTACATATTATAATACCTGTATTATTATTTATTAGTTTATTACTGGATGCTATTCCAATAATCAAATTGTCTATAAACTGTTATTTGTCTATGATATCTCCCACATTTTCATTCTTTTTGACAATGTTGAAGATATCGAAGTATATATATATTACTTATTTAAATATTTAGTTAAAGTTACTATGTAAATAAATTATATTTTGTAGTTTGATTTTTGTCGCAAATAAATATGACTAATTTAGTTTTTATTCTATGAATTTAATATAAACTCGTGGTATACTCATGGTATACTCATGGCTTGATTGTAAAACAAAACAACAGGTTACAGATAATAAAAAAAATCTAAATTTCAAGATTCATAATATATATAATAACGTAAGTAGTATAATAACATTAAAAACTGCAGGCGTTGCATAAATATTTCAATAATATAAATTGAGATAATTATTATCCTTTTTTTTCAATTACATACTGTGAAAATTGTAAAGTACTACTTTTTATATCCAATTTTCTGCCTAGAACCACCTTCAATGTTTTAGAGTGAAACAAAAAATTTACTTTAAAACATGATAATTTACGTAGATAAAAACATATACAAAAAAAGAAAACACACATTATTAACCATATTGAAACAAATTCATTCCTCGCTCCGTTCAAGATCTAATATACATTAAAAAAATATTTGATAATTTTATGTTGAAATTTATGAATTTGTTTTGATTTAACTATTTGAACATACTATTGAACACACGTAACATGTAAATTTAACTTTACGGATCAAGTTTCAAAAACGTAATTTTAAAATATGAAAATATATGATGAGTGAATAAAAAATATCAAGTACCTACACTGCAAAGTTACAAAAAGGTGATATATATTAGACATCTCAGCTAGAAAAATGTTTATAATACGAGTATAACAGATTTAAAATTTCAATATTTATGGCTTATACTAATAGTCATTTAAGACATAGATCATTGCAGTTTTTGATAAGGTGAAGGTTTTAAAAAGCCTTGAACTCATGCATTATTCATATTATCATAACATAAGTTTAATTTTAACAATAAAATTGTATATTATTATTTACATTACTGAACCTAAATTGAATAAATTATTTATATTGTATCATAAATAATATTTTTAAGTTGTAATTTTGTAAGTAGGAATGCGTTCTAAAATATAATATTTTTATTGTAAGTTGTATCCATTTTATATTAAATATTATTGAAATTAAAATAACTTTTTATTGTGAATTTACATAAATCTTAAGCTATACAGATTCTTAAAAAGTTTAGATGTTCATCTATATAAATTCTAGTGGGGTCATATTAAATACTATATACATAATAAATAGAATGATTTAACAAGCATGTTTACGCTCTTATTTCTTTTTCAATAACACAGTTACTCAAAATCTAATTTTTAGAATTTTTAAATAATATACTAAAATACTATATTTTAAAATTTAAAAGATTTCTTTTTTATAGTATTTAAAGAATATATGTACTAAGACGTCAAGACGATATAAACTCCTGTTTTTCAAATGATAGATAATTGGAATTATTTAGTAGGTAGATAATTTTTTTAAAAATTTAATATAATTAAAAATTCGAACAAGTATTTGTATATGATATAAAAATGTTTTTATTAACAATAAAAATTCTGAAAATAGATTTTCAAACTATAAAGTGTATGCTGTGTATGTAATATTATGGATCTAGTATTTATTTTATTATACATGTACCATATTTATAAATTATGAATATTGACGATTTATATAAATTATTAAAATTTTTAAATCGCCAATCGTCATAGCCCTTACATTTTTCAAACCCAATACTAAGGGCCTATTATACGTATAGTGTTATACTGTTATCCGTAGTACACGAAGTACACTTAATAACTACTTGTTTGCGTTTTGATTTTAAGATGTAAAATGTTTTAGAAAAATAATTTATTGTATGAAAATTTTGTATAAATATTATTGTTATATACTTATATTTATTATTCTATCTATATACGTCAATATGCGTAATAGTGTCATTATTAAAATAAATAAATAAATTATACAAATATTTATATTTATTATAAATATTAAACATCAAATACAGATTCATTATAATATTAACATTTAATATAATGTATAAATAATAGTATTAATTAATGTATGTATATAAACAAATACATTTTAAATTCAATAGTAACAAAATATATTACACTAATAATCAATATTTAAGCTAATCAAAATTTATAACAATAATAATATTACTAAATACATATAATATACAAATTAAAATTAATTTAAAATATTATTATATTATGATTTTTTATTTAAATTTAGGTATACTTAGAATATACATGCCACAGCTAAGTACTTCTTATTCATTATTATACCAACTTATTTGTACATATTATAGGGTTAGACCTTTCAGTTTTTGGGGTGGGAGGGATGGAATTAATTTTAATATAATAAAATACTTATAAGTATTATGCTGATTCCCTATGTTATTATTTGATAATATTAATAATATAGTTGTAAACTAAGTTATAATTTAAATTAATTTAGTTCATACTCTGGTCTCTGACGTAAGTATAACTATAGGACAAGATGTTCGAGCATCGAGCTGGAATTTGCTGATCTAGCGATTTCCACCCTGGTGTGGGACATAGAGGTTATACCGCTTACACGGTGATGGTGTACACAGCAGTCAAGTAAATACTAGTAACATACAGTTTTAGGCAAATCTGCTTTTGTATACAAAAAAAAAAAAAATCTAATTAATTATAGTTTAGAGTAGTATTATTAAATATTATACAGTAATTTATAGCTTATAGGCGTAATAAATAAATCAATATATATTTTTTTAAATAAAGTTCCTTTACGTTTAATTCTTCAAAATACGTTCTAACTGTCTCAACCAAAGGATCACGATAAGTTGGTGCATATCACTAGTTTGTACTTTTGAGAGATCAAATGTATTTTTTTCTAATATTTGGGAAAAGTAAACAATACGTAAAGGAAAAACCGTTTCTACAAAATCAATTAAGTATGTAACTTGTTTTTGGCGGTGATGGTACCACACAAATAACGGTAGTCTGTCCCGAACGTTTGACCCACACTGCAGTGATCGAAGAACATAAATCCTCTGCAAATGAGAACGGTAGATATCAAGGAGTTTTAGCCACATTTTTTTACAAAATCGTTTAGAAAACGAACAGGATTAGCTGCAGTGTGCGTATGCAGGTATGCTTGTGCGTGATTCGAAGTAAAGGGATGACATAATAGTTCCGGATGCAGTAACCGGAAGTGATGATGATGTATTTAAGCCAGCCAGTGACGACTATATACCTAGTCAAGCCAGTCCAGGTTAATTCAGAAGTAGTAGAACAATTACGATACGGTCTGCGATTATTTTTATTATCTCTTAAGGAGTCTGGCAGAGAAAAAGTTTGGGAAATGCTGGTGTAAGGTAGTTATATTGATTTGGTATTTTTTAATATTATACATAACGAACATAATGCTTTTGTAACAACCATAAAATATTATATAATAATTTTTATTAACATATGTGGATATGTTAATTTATTTATAGTAGGTTGTACAGTGTACCTACACTAGTTACTAGTACCTGGATCATCCTTGGCAATAGTCCATGTCAAAATGATTATCCATTTATCCATAACCATAAACACCTACTATTATAGTTAACGCCTATTAATAATATACAGCAGATACACATTATTTCTACCCTCATAAATATTATAAAATCAATAATTGTAGGTGGGTATGTTATTGATGAATTATTTATTTATATTATACGTATATACTTCTGTAAATTAAATTATTTAAAAATTTTGAAATATTACAGGAGTACATGCACAATTAACGAAAATTATTTATATTTAAAACGTATTATTAACCTATACAAATTATTTACTCAGCTCCGGACTTCGAAAAAGAAATATTATTCAAATAAAACGATATAATTATTACCAACAACATACGGATCATAGTCTGGCCGTGCCAATTGGCAAATCAGTAGCACACTAGCACCGCATATTATTATTCAGTCGTCATCATGCTCCGTGACGTCAGTCGTCGGCGCATTTAATGTGACACTAGTTGCGCGCCATGCGATCATCAGCACGGTCCACGAGACCCGCTGTGAAATAGAATACGTAAACAAACATAGTTAATACATACTACATAGACTGATAGACTGATTGCTTATACTTATGTCTTATGTCTGATACTAACCATTTTGGGGCCTTGTCCCTATTATAAAAGAGGTAAGTATAATGGTACGTGACAAATGTTTGTTTTCTATTTTAGTCAACCTAACTACATAATACCCAAAATCTTACCAAATCATCGCATGGAATATTATTCAATAATTAAAGAATCTATAGAGGGTATTCAAGCTAAAGCGTATATTATTATGTAGGGCTTTATAACTATACACTTGATAAAAAAAAAAAAAAACAAATAAATTACGGAATATTTAATATCAGTTTTAAAATAGTGTTTACAATATTTAAGTATGCACTAAGTACAATGTACATGGGTATCTAATATTATTGATTATAAAAATTATTAATATTTATAAGTAATCACTAATTGGTAAATAGAATAATAGTTAAATCATAATTTGGTGCACTTATTAACTAGTGTCTAGTATAAAATCATAGTTAATTATATTCTTAATTAGTAGATAATAATTAAATTATCGTAAATCGTAATCCATAAAACGTTCAAGTATACAAGACATAAATACAGCTGATCCGATTTTCAAATCAGAACAATTTCTTCTACAAAAATATATTATTGTATTTATTATTATTGTAACTCTTACTTGTTTTTATGTTTTCATAATGTCATAACAATATGTATTCTGTAGCCAGTCAAAAATAAATGATCAAAACACGCAAACCCAGCTCTTGTAAAAAAAAAAAAATCATAAAAACCAGTACGCTGAAATATTTTTCTCTCTCCGTCTTTAACGTGACGACAACTATTCCAAATGCATGTTTACTAACGAGAAGAATTTGGTCGGGAAATCCCGTCGGTCGTCTACGCACACACACTCTCTCTCATAATATTATACACTGGTATAAAAAACTCAACCCGCGAGTACTGATGCTTGTGTAAGTTAATGTATGTGTGTGTGTGGTTATGTATGTGTGAATAATAATATATACGACGACACGGCGCGGCGGTTGTCCCGACCTCCACGCGAGAAGCCGCCAGTCTCGGCTGATCCGCATTCCTTATTCATCTCGCCACAATAAAAGAACAATAGGACTGCCGTTTTCCAACAACTATATGTGTGTAATTATCACTATCCTCAGTGATCAACATGTCTTATTAGAAACAAAAAAAACATCGATGAATTCAATTTTGTCCACACCTATAAGAACTAACAAAATGTGTCTATAACATATTGGTAGTACCTATATGTCTATAAGCTACCATCTAATGTGCATCTATATAGTTTATTATACATGTATATACGCGCTTTGAGTTAATAATATTATTGTATTATAATTTATAACTATACCATAGATATGAATATGGATAACTATGGATGTGTTATTATATTTCGGTAGTAATCTACCGGTAATTTATACCCAAGTCAGGGGCGTAATTACGGGGGAGGATATAGGGGATAGATCCCCCCCCTTGAGCTGTATTTATATATTGTCTTATAGCTATGCAAAAAAGCCCTCCACAAGTTTGCCATAGAAATTTATTTTGATCCCCCCCATAAAACATTCTCAATTACGCCACTGACCCAAGTACCATTTTAATTGTAATTATTGTATGTTATATATCTATATATCCCACACAACTCATTCAACGGGTTTTTCACTCTTTATATAATATGAGAGTACGGTTTAATATGTTTTATATTTTACCCTGAATTTTTTCGCTGAAATTGATGTTAAAATTCATATCAAAACTCAAGTTAATTATATAATTAAAGATACCATATCCGATGCTTTCCTCAAAATTAATATATAGGTAAATTATTCAGTTTTAGTATATAACCTTGGGGATTGCAGCCGAACTATAAAATATATTGCCTTAAATGCCAAGCTTTTCTATGATGAGTTAACCATTTCGTTGCTGGCTTAAAAGTTCAATTTTACATTTTACATACCTATACATTTCCAACAGATCACATTATTCACTCGTTATACTGTTTTTCTGATAAAAGGTTATAGGTTTTTCCACTAAAATTTAATTCTGCAAAACAATTTGTAAACTAAGTAATTGTATGATAACGATTAATATTAAGAGTTTAAGTTTAAACTACTTCTATTCAAATTTATAATTTATATGAGTTGTATAATTATATTATTTTATTAAATTTAAATTATCGTTTGCTATATTATGTATACAATTATTTGTATATTTTACTAAATTTGTGTAAACTTTTGCAAGATATTTTCTCGTGTCTACCATCTGCAGGATCTATATTTCATTATAATAAATTATGAACTTGTTAAAAGACTGAAATGCCTCCCAGAAGAATATTTTATACTAAACATTGTGGGAACGCACCATATTTTAATTACAATTTAGAATTATAGGTTATATTGTTTTTAATTAATTGATGATAAATAATAATGTACTTCAAGTTTATATTGAGTTTTTTATTGTCATTTCCAGTAAATACTCAAATTCACAGTCACTTTCTACCAATGAAATCATTTAGTGAACTCAGAAAACGTTTTAATAGAATTAGGTGGTACGAGAATATTGTTAGCGCGCATTTATATCGATAATACGCATGTTTGGAATGCATATATTAAACTGGCGTAACCGTCAGCGAGTGGAGGGAAGTGAAGAGGAAATGTGTGCAACATAAATGTATGCAAATGCGGTTATTTATAGAAATAACGACTCGTCGTTGTGCAGTTATAGTGTATTTTTGTCGCGGAAAACAGAGGAGTTGTTGTTAGTCTTGCTTCTGCGGTTGCGGGAGGCGGGAACGATGGTGGTATTTGTCTGCATTGGACAGTGGAAATAAGACTTCTAGGAAGAAAACCAGTATCCTATAAGTATGTATATCTTGTAAGAGCTACTGGCGTGCAATGACAAACGAGAATTCCATACCAATGTTTTCCCCTTCTGTATTGTTATTATTAATAATAATAAGCATCTGCAGATGGAGAGATATAAGTACATGATTTTATAAAAAAAATTTTGGCAAAACAAAAATATTCATTATTAAATTATAATAATATTAAATAGTTACGTGACGTAGGTATATAGAAAGACCAGCGCATGACGACATATATAATATTATATAGGTGTATAATGTTATAATATGTTGTTTTTATACTAAAAAAAAACTTACCAAAATACGTCACTGTGCACAAGTAAATAATCACATGAATTTTAAGTTTGTTTTTTTCGAAGAAAAACAAGTAATTCTCCACAAGTAATATCATTTGCCAGAATTAACATATTTAATATATCAAATTTAAAATACATGGGTGTTTTTTGTTAATATGTATATAGTCTTATTATAATACTACGCAGTATGGAAATTGACTAAAATGTATACAAATTGTAATGACTAATGTTTTAGTTAGATACGATTTACAGTCAGTAACTAGGTATCAAACCGAAAACAATTTGAAAATATTTTTATAATAAATAGAACTGATTAGTGATTGATTACTGATTACATAGTACAAGTAAGTACAAATATCGAAGATAAAACAATAATTACTTATAAAAAGAATAGAATGATTATTGGTACTATTATTTATATCTTTAGTTATAATCTAAACTAATGGCTAAAAATTAAAATATACAATACTATTACCATGTTATATAGATACCCAAGTATAAATAACAAAAATTAATTATTAAACTGATGTAAAAATCTATTGAAAATAACATAATTAAGTACTGTAAAGAAGTAACGATTTAATTAACAGATGATATTATTTGTTGATAAATAGGATTAACTATTATATTATGGTTAATAAATAATATTACAACAGTTAACTTGATACAAATTGAGTCTCAACAAATTGTAATTTTGGTAATAAGACATTGCCTAAAAATTTGAGTTTGAACGATAACCAATATTGTATTTTTAATAAAATACAAAATGATTCAAGTCTTAAAAAAATGCCAAAAATTTTTTTTTGGTTATTATTTTTTTAAATGACATTAAAATAATCAGAATCGCTAAAGCAAAAATCAATCCATGAATACGTAACTCCAATCAGAGCTGTAAAGCACTAGAAAAATAATGACATTACACAAAATTCAAGTCATAGTTATTACTATCTTGACATTATAAATAGTAATGTTATTTATGTTTTGCTGAAATTAGAAAATTATAAGTATGTCAAATACGAGTATACTTATAAGATTTACGTTATAACTATATGAGTCATCGATAAATCATGCCATGCCAAAAACCGGAAGCTCATTATTTTTAATTATTTGTAGAAATGACTGGACTGTAAAGTGCAAAAATGATGATACAAGCAAAAATTACATTGTATTATTCAAATAACTCTTCAAAGTATTAAATTATTTTACCTAATAACTTATTTTGATTGATTAATATACATATATAATAATATGCTTCATATTTGTTGATCGTTCATAAATCATAATAATTAATAACACATTACACATAATACCTATAGTTTTTATTGAATTACTTAATATGTAACAAATCACCAATCAATAATTTAATATAATATATAAATGTGTGGTAAATAATAACATATAAGATGTGGTATTACCTTTTACACAAATACAGAGTTCTGACTCATAGAATAAACCTAATGAGACATTATGTGAATTAAAAACTGGGATTCTAAAATTAAATTTGTTTAATAAATAATATTATGACAGGTGATGAGTTGATTCGAACATTAATGAGTTTTGATAAAAATTATAAGTTTATTTGAACTCGCCTATCAGCCAACGTGGTCAGGACAGGTGGCAACGTACTGAATTATATAATCATAAATTCATAACTAATAAATTTATGGTGATTGGCGAACAAACAATCAATAACTATAACTAACGATGCATATTTCAGAAACTTGTGTGGGACCCACTCTAGTTGGTTTAACTTGCATAACATTTTTAACTTTTGAGTACTTACATAATATACCTAATATACCCATGTCAAAATCTAAAATATTACAAATAAATAGTAATTAAAAAACAAATAACTACTTGCAGAAAAAAAAATTATCTTCTCTTTTAAAATTAAATTACTAAAAATATTCAATTGTTCGAAATTTAATATTCTAATATTTTAAAATAAACGGTATTAGGTATATCGGTAAAATAATAATTATTTTATTTAAATTATAATTAAATATTTTTTTAAAAAAAAAACGTTATTTTTATTTATATGATTTAGATGAAATTTAGATAACTAGATAATGAATAAAACAGATAATAATAAGATGTTATATTAACATCGTATCTGACTTAGTGCTGGCGTTAGGGGAGGACAAATAGGACAAATGTCCAGGGCCTCGCTCTTGTTAAAGGGCCCCGCGATTTTTAATTATCATCTTAATACCGTGAGACATATTGACATTTTACATAATTACAATTTCAATTAACAAATTATAAGTCTCTAAATATATTATTCTATACAACACATCACACATAAATAATATTATAATGGGGTACTCTAGGGTACCTAAAAGCTATCCTTGTCCAGGGCCCCGCAATACCTAGCGCCGGCACTCCGAGGGGAAGCTATTGCAGTTGAGAAAACTATATAATATTATATTTATACAGCCATATATAGATTATGATTACTTATTATTATATTATATAGTGTGTAATGTATATTAACAGGTTTATATTAGCTATATTATTAATTTAATTATTAAAACTTAATGTATTGAATTATTATATATTGTAACTAAATACTAAAAATATAGCTATAAAATACTGCAGATAAAACATTTTTAAATACTGTAAATTATATTATATAAATACTGTAAATTATATTATATCCTTACCGACTTATGATACTATTATTGTTATCCATTTTCTACATGTCAAAAATATGCACAGATTTTTTAAATCTATGAAAATATGTAATTCTATTAACATAAATTATTTATATGTGCTATAGATGTAAGAGAAACTTAACTTAAAAAAATATATTTGTGTTTATTTTTTTACTTTTTATTATGTATTATTATTTATTATTAAATTAATTAAACGTACCTATCTATTATTTTTAACTTTACAATTTAATATATTTTATTTTATTATAGTTTGAAACTTGAATGTATTGTTGATTTCCAGACTATAAATACGATATTAAGTACGTATAACTATTCTGCCTATTGTTAATTTAAATATTTAATTTATAATAAAATCACCAAAATATATTTTTCCCGTTATTTATTTAAAAATTTTAAATGTATTTTCACATACCTATAAAAGTATAAAACAAGTATACAGGTAGCAAATATTTTAGAATCGAGAGAAGTCAGGGCCATACAATAGACTTTGTTTTTTAAAATAAATCATTTGTATAATATTTCACTGTACTTATAATTAATGAATTACCTATTATTTATACTAATTTAATTATAAACCATTATTTATCATTGAAAATAAATTATATATACAATGATATTATCCTTAGATTCAACAATATAATTTATAAAAAATTACAATTTATGCTTATTTACTTCTAAAATATAGTTCTCATAAAAACATATACATAATATAATATAAATATACGTACAAAAAATGTATTTATTTCTATATGCATACATTTTATTTATAATAGGATGTTGAACTCAATAATATTGTATACACGAGTATATACGACATAATATTATAACTTAAACATAATACAACATATTACATACATTTTGTAGTGAACTAGTTCAGTTGAATCCGCAATTACGATAATATTTTATATATTTATATACAGTATACACACGTATTATTCACCTATATAATCAATAATCATCATACAATATTATATCGTCTATACTATTGTAAATTCCGTGTCCTTATTATTATTATTATTATATTATTATATTGGATTATAAAGGTATTTATTATTAAGCATTTAAATGTATGTAAATATAATTTATATATATATATATATATTTATATAACATAT
Source organism: Schizaphis graminum (assembly GCA_020882235.1). Classification (NCBI taxonomy): domain Eukaryota; kingdom Metazoa; phylum Arthropoda; class Insecta; order Hemiptera; family Aphididae; genus Schizaphis; species Schizaphis graminum. Next base: position 96,851,752 of record CM037032.1, read on the forward strand.
AGGTATTTGTATACACAATTTAAAATACCAACGCATTCTGCATGCGCTATTAGGTATGTTTATATATATATATATACTATGTAGGTACTGCGGATTGTGGTAAATGTCAAGGACTTCAATGCAACGTGCGGAGCGGTGTTTGTGTATGTACCTGTATAGTTTATAGGCGCGTGCGTGTGTGAAAAACCGTTCTGATTTTTCCGGAACTTGGCGCGCTTATTGCAGGCGCCGTCGACAAACGCGCATGCGCAACCGTTTCGGCGCGATGGCTTGTCGAGCCGGCCCCAGCAGCGGTTCCGTTGCGTATAATCACGATCAGTGTGTTTCAAGACGCGCACAACAACGAACTGCCACAACCGTCCGTCTGCTGCAGCATATACAATATCTATCTAAACAGTGAACACGATGAGAACGTACGCTCTCCTATGGCCCTTGGCCGCATTCTTAGTGACCCGGACCTCCGGGTCAGCCATTCCGATGTGGGAATTCCTCAGTCGAGGAGAAAAGGTAACTTTTGGAAATTGAATCTTTTTAATTCATTCGTGAAATAAACTTTATGCCTAATTGATTAATATGTATTATATATATACAATATGATATATTATATGAGCTATGTGTATTCATGGTAATATAATATATATTATACATTTACGCTATGTGTTTGAGTTTATTTTAGTAATATATTCAGTTAATAAATATAATTTACATATTATACATGTTTTTATGTGTAGTAGAAACGGTTATATGGGATTTAAAAATTATAAACTCGTTGATTTCTGAGCCTCCAATGAATTTATTTTCATCTAAAATATGTACCTGTGTGGCTGCGTCGTTTAGTGTTTTAAATATCTGAAATATATATATATACCAATTTATATATATTTAATATATAATCTACCAGCTGACAATACTTGTTTTTTTATTGGGTTAAGTATATTCTGTATATTTTAACATGGCATTATTCGACAAATAACACACTATTCGTTTTAATGAAATTATAAAATAAAACATGTAGAATGTATGTTATAAATCATGGAAAAATATTTGTGTTTATATAAACATGTTTTATTATTATTATTTCTGATAACTATACAACTAAAAGCTATATAACTATATAAGTATAAAATTAAATAAAAAACTTTAAAGATTGTAGAATACCGTGTACACCGACTCGCACCATTTGGCATCATTATTCTGTTAACTGTACATTCAGATTATTCGCGGTATCGATCATTGTGCCAATTTGTTTATTAAACAGTTACTAAATAATAGAATATAAACATAGGTATAGTTATACTAAATCGTTATTAAAATACAAAATTGTACGATGTCCATATATAATTTAATAGACTATTTGAATAAAAGTGTGATGTTGATCTTTTTTCATCTTATGTTCTATATTCTACTTATATTAGTCATGCAAATTCACAAACGCAATGAGGCGTAAATACAGTAAGGTAGTTCAGTAGTTGCATTATGTGGATTTCCCCTTAACCATTTAAGCAAATTAGTGTGCATTATTAAATTTAATTATAATTTGGTACTACTGCTAACATACACCAATTACTATTAGTTTTAAAAATTCTAAATCAAAAGCTGCTGACGCATGTACCCATACAACTTACCAGGATCATTATATAAGTATAATATTTGATAATTTAATATACATAATATAATATCAGACTGTAATACATAAGTATTCATTGAGGGCTATTAGATGAGTTTTTTCTGTATATCTAAACATTAGACGGGGATTTAAAAATAAACATTATAAATGTTGAATATTTATGAATAAAATTATCCTACCTTAAAATTTTCAATTATTATTTTTCTTCGTTTTTACATGTATAAGGTACCTATTATTTATATTTTTTATTTTCTAAAGTTCAAAATTATGTTGAAAATATTTTTTAATTGGTTTTGCTGCGCTCATTTAGATTAATATTTAATGAGAGCTGAATGGACCTAAATAAATTATTTCCTAATGATTTTCACACCATAATTAGTTCCATTGTCCTCATTTTGAAAAATGTTCGTATAATACTATTACCATAGTTAATTGTTATGTAGGTATTCCATATAATTTAATATTTATTACTCATATTTTAAGTGGGCCATTAAATCCAAATAAAACATATACAGAATATTACGTTTTGTTTTATCAAAAATGTATTGAATTCATAATTGTTATTTGTATTATTAATTATTATTATGTTGTGAATGATTGATGAGTGATAATACAAGTACACATATAGAATCTAGCCACTAATGCTTGCATAGTGATTAATAACATGAAGTAAACCATCAACAAAAATTACGATTTGTCGGAAGGGAAATTCTCTGTATACATAGATTATATAATATTATGGAGGTACCTACTGGAAATCATGGTCAACAGGAAATATATTTTATTTTATTACAAATAAATATAAGTTATTGTGTTCTAAGGAATAAACAATTTTAGTATAGCATGTAGGTGCAATAAAAATTCATTGTATTTTAAATTATACTTGGCACATCATTATGCAATATGCGTTATTAATATATAATATTTTGTTTTGATAATCCAGTCTGTTTAATCTTTATTCTGAATTTTAAATTTTTCTTTCAAAATCTTTATGTAAAATATATAGCTATAGTTTAAAAGATATCACTTTTCAATTCAAATATAATTTTTATAATTTAATTACACGTTTATAAGATATTATTTAATGATGACAAGAATGTAATATTATGTTCATTTTTCAGTCAAATTATTTTTATTTTTCACTCATAAGTACTACTATACTAGTCATACTTATAAGACATTTTTAAAGCGATTCTATCTGTAATTTATACATTTATTTTTATATTAAAAAAATTGAATAAGTAAAGTAATTTGATTTTTATTGGAAATAATATGCCAATAAATTTACTTATTACATTTCTATTTTTTAACATATTATTTTCCTACTTACTAAGAATCAAAAATATTTTTATACTCTTTATAAGAGGGTTGTAATGATTTTACATATTATACAAAAAGTAATCTAGTTCATATTGTACTTAGACAATTTTGACTAATAATGAAATATTAATGAATTATACTACATCTACTACTTTAATTTTCACATCGTCGTAACTTAGACTTTCCCAATATTTTGTAACATAGACTATTATCCTGAGTTCAATAACTCAGAAACTATTCGTTTGAATTTCAATTTATATACTCGTACATCAAAGTCAATAAAAAATTATTTCCTTAACAATTTATTTATAGAAAAATAAGTTTATGCAAGGACACTCCTTAAATAACATAAAAGTATATTTTTATATGTATTCTAAATACTAGACTTTGAAAAAAATGCTTATTTCGACGAAAAAATGAAGGAAGCGTGGTGATTTGTAACAATTACAATTTAATAGTATAAAAATATATATGATATAAGTCGTACTATACCTGTATTATCTAATTATTATTATGCTAGGCCTGGCTTATGATTTATTATTATGAATTAATTATACTACTTTTAATCGCTTCTATAGTCTGTATAAAGTATAAATATTGAATGATGTTTGAGTAATGACTGTAATGGGTATGGTAATATTATTGACACTTTAAATCAAAGCGAGTTTATTGACTTTATTCATGTGCATAATTGATCCAAGCTTAAGAGTAGAAAGCATTGTCTTTTCTTTTTATGACTTAACTGACAAAAACTAGAAATATCTATAAGTTACTAATGTTAAGGAGTTTTAAAAAATATATTTTACAATATTATAATATATTCATACAAAATTAAAAAATATGTATTACAGTTATAGTTATTCAATTTGTATTGTTATAATAATTATATTTTTATTCAACATACAAACTACAATTATTATTCATAATGCTTTATAAATAATAATGAGATTTAAAATCACATAAATCCTCATTGTATATTATAAATTATTTAATAATATAAATTTAATCATATATCTATACTATACCTACAAAAATCTATTTTTTAATCTTTAATTTTTGTTTATATAAATCTAGACGTATAAACTAATTATAAATTATTCAATTTTACAAAAATCACTTTAATTACAAGTTAATTACTAATAAGTTTTTGAAAATACCTACCAAAAAAATTTAAAACTACGGAGGTAATAAAAAAAAATAATATTTTTTTTTAAAACGTTTTTTTGTTATATATTATTATTTTAATTTTATTTAAACAAAATAATACATTTGTTTAAAATATTGAGCGTTTCACCAAGTTTTCGGGATTTTAAGATAAAAACAAAATATACCTACTGCGAATGTTTTTGATGCTAAAATATGTACAACATATTAAAAGGTATAAATAATAATTAGGTACCTTACTAGAGTACATATAATGATAGTAGTATTACAAAATATTAAAATATTTTGACTTTATCAGTGCACCATTATATTACCATAAGGTATTCGTGATGAAAATCCTCAAAGAATTTCATATATTACTCTATTAGATGCATTTTTTAGTTATTATGAATACATGTATTAAACATTAATAAACAGTAGCATAATATAGTTATTGATTTGTCGCCGAACCAACGAGGCGATTCCGAAGTTTGTACATTAAAATTCGTAAGAGAAATATAAAAAAATCTAGTTGACAATATACCCGGATCTACGTGCATATTAAATGCAATATCGTATAATTGTTACACGATTTCCGTTTTATATTAATTTAAGATAATGTCTTTTGTAGGAACAATGATGGTTCAAACAATGGATAAAATTGTTTATATTAAAAATTTACGTTAAAAGTATTGGACATGACCGAATCTTAGACAATATATATATTGTGAAATGTGAATAGTGTTATACTAGCACTCGCCACTTAACCGAATTATTTAATTAATTATACTGTAAGATTTTTTTTCTTATTTGATGATTTTTTTACATCGTAAAAATTATCTTATAAGTATTTGTTTCTCTAATAATAATTGAGTTTAATTCACATCTAATAACGACTACGGTAATAATATACGGTACATATATTTTATTAAAAAAAAATCCAGTTGAGTGCGTGACGCATTTTATAATAATATAAACAAATAACATAACCACTTCCAAACAACAACTAACATTATACCATACATACATATTACATATACTATATCGTATATGGATTGTATATATAATTATGTTATATTTCGTTTTTGTTTTTGTTTTCAGCTGTCATTTGAGTATTGAGTTTAAAATTCTTGAAGTTGTTTTTTGTGTTTACTATTTACTTTTCATACGATATTTAAACATCATTTCATCAATTATAAGCACTAATTGGCTACTGGCGAGTACCAATATTTTACACACTATTTTTAAAAATCTCTCCTTTATTTCTCATTTTCATTAATAATTTTAATTTTAAAATTTATTACAATACAATGATATATTTAAAATTTAAGTACGTTAAATAGTAAACTAAAAATGTCGTTCTGTAAAATTTTGCTTCTTACTCTATTAGACTTCTATAGATTATATATTTTTTTATTGATAAATGCTTAATTTACAATCTATATAATTGAGCATCATTAAAATAAGACATAAGTGAATGATGAAATTTAATGAGTTGGTTTGAATGAATGGACTTAAGGGATGGAATCCATTCAGCAACAATACTTCCTAATTAGTTTTATAGGTTATGAAAAGGGAGAACCGTTTTTTAAATTATTATTATTTAAATAAGAGTGTCTCTTGGTCATTTTATTTTAAGTTTTCTCAGTGTGTTGTTAAGAATGGTGATTGATAACTTACGATAAATTAATGGAGACCCTGGTATTATTGAAATTTGAAATTAAATTTTTTGTAGTGTCAGATTGCTACTTCGTTAATTATTCGGATTTGTTAATCGTTGAGCATTGCAGTTGGTCATGTACCGATTACCGATGTACAATGGTACACCTGTGATTTTTCTAAGACATATGGATTAAAAAGCTTGTATTGGTCTTATGTTACAGAATTTGATTTGAATTAATTAAAAATTACAGTGTTTAATTTGTGTTATATCGTTATGCGAAAAATGATTATTATACAATAATAATGGGGTTTTATAACTATAATAGCCGTTATTATCAATAAATATAATAAATCAATAATAGTAAAAATAATTTTAAAATATGTATAGCTATAGTTGAAAAAAATTTACTCAACACCTAGGTATTATTATTGATTTTAGAATATTCTAAAATGATAGTTTTCAGTATTACGTACTGTTTATACAATTATAAATTATACATAGCAGTATATCTACTTAGTATGTTTAAAGTAACTATTTCAGTTCAAATTTAGCTTAAATTTATATTTCTGTTTTTAAGAGCTTATAGGTATAGTATAGTATACTTTAGTCTAGCTTACAAACCGTAAGAAATTTTAATTTAAATATTATATTTACATTAAGCTATAATTAATTATTTCCCACTTAAAACTGTTCACTATTATCTTTTACTTTTTAGATATTTAATATAATAGGTACCTAACCTAGGTATATACTAGAAGGAAAGTTAAATATTATCATTCATTACTAAAAAAAAAATGTGAGTTTAGTACTTATTTCTAATTAAACATAAGTACCTATGCCATTAAATATAAATAAATACAAAACATAATACTTTTAACTATATAGTTATCTGTAGTTTTAATAAGTATAATAATATTATTTAAAAAAACTACATACCTATATATAGTTATTAAATTACCCCATAATTTATTATTGACATTCAAGGAGACTTTCCCTATAATGTAAATAATGTAATTTTTATTCTTATTTTTTATTCTTTTTTTTTTTTAGTGAATTATAGACATTAAAGTAATTAAAAATTTGAGAGTAATTGTGTAGTACCTACTTAATACTTATGTAGGTACCATACATTTACCGTGTTTATTGTATATAATGCTGTGCGTTTCATAAAATGTAGAATAAACGAACCCATTATGTTTTAAATCCATATAACACGAATTTATAGATAGTTAACCTAGGTTTCTCTAAGAAACGTGATAAAAAACTGCACGTGTCCCAGTATTACTAAGAATTTTTAAAAGAATATGATATAGTATGTTTTCATAAAAAAAAACTATTTAAGGATATTTTCAAATGAATTACGGTTGTCATGCACTCGTGTCGTACCAATTTGTGCTCTTTTTGATTATTGTTTGATGTTCTACACCTATATATTTATTTAACTATACTATATTGTAAATTGTAATACAGATTGAATTGCCTAGCATTTCCATCTCCATTTTTTTCTTTGAAATCACATAAAAAATTAATATTTCCATATAATTTTCTTACAAATTAAAACGTATTATTTTTTATGTTAGTGAAGGCTGAATAATTTTATTTGAAAACATAATAAAATTTTCGTTTTAATAACAATTATAATGTTTACAGATCTGTATTCTGTATATATTTTACTATTTATTATGACTGTAGGGGGCATTCATAAAGTTATTTTGTTATGTTTTGTACAAATTGTATAAATCAAACATTGAAACATCTAAAATTCTGAAATATATATAATTAGTAATAAATTACTATCATAGGTACGTCAATTATCTATGTAATACAATTTTTAATTGATCGAGAGTATGTATATAGTATACGAAAATATGAAATTACAATGCCATGAAGGATATACCTCCATGGTTCCGTTCGCGGTTCGTATGTATTAAATCAGTGGTCTTCAACCGATAGGTCGCGGCAAGTCTTCTCTTTTAAAAATAAAAATTATAAAATTATAAAACTATAATAAATTATAAATTATAAAAATAAACATTTCATGTAGCATTTATTTTTAATATGATATTATTATAAGGTATAAATAATTATAATGGATATCAAATCATAGTACGATGTGTATCTACTTATCGCAGCATCATTGTACGGCTGTTCGCGGTATGACATCCATACAAAATAATTTACGATTAAACCGTACTATTTCATATAATTTGAAAATAAGAATAAATTGAATAAAACGCAGGCTCATTATATCGGTCATATATACATAGGTCACGAAATTTTTTTTTACAAAAAAAAAGTGGGTCGCGAGTAAAAAAGATTAAAGAATTAATACCGTATTAAATAATAAGAACTGTATAATATACCTACATCAAAAAATGAATAGGTAATATGTATCTATACATACAAGCTTTTATTATTTAAAAATATAATTTATAGTAATATTATTATCAAAAATTTGTTCAGGTAAATCTACAACTTTTAATTAAAGTAAAATTATTGAAGTTTATTTACTAACTGACCTAGAAAATATAAAAACCATTTATTATAAAATATATATCTTTCTATAACATTTTGCAAGAAGCGTTTATAAATGTTAATAATTTTGTTTATGTTCATGTTTTTGTTTTTTAGATGAGCCACTTGTTCAATATGTTTGTGAAACAAGTAGCCGATTTTTGTGACTCATCCTCGATGCCAGGTAAATTTTTTTCTTAATATTCATATTTTATACTCTATACTTATACAGATCTTAGATCTCAATTACTAAGTTTAAGTTTTATGTATTTACCTAGAAACTAAATGTATCATTTGTAATCAAATGACTTACTGAGTACTGACTAATATAGTTATGTATACTCATTACTCTCTATTATATAGTCTTATTTCTTTACGGTTCTTAATTGTTGTTTGCTGGGAGAGTGGAATATAATACAGGTACCTGTATAATACGACTAGTTTTTATTCTTAGGTTTTTCTTTTAATAGTAATAATTATAAATTATAAATAATAATTTATCTATGTATATTGTATATTAAATAAAGATGTCTTAGGGAAGTTAAAAAATAATTTTTTTTTTGTATTTAAGTATAGTTTTCAAGTCTTTTCGACTTTTGTGATGTAATTTGTATTTTTTATACCTCGTACTTATTTATTTTTATAGTTGTAGTTTTATATCTATATAAAATATAAAATACAAATTACAATATACATATCATATACCTTATGATAAACTTCAACGTAAATATTTAAAAATTTTATAGGGTATTTATATTAAATTAAATGAAACGTGTATACATAAATGTCAAATGATAAATCTGAATAAATATGTAATACTATATACCTATATTGGTAAGATAATTTTCATTTTTTTTTTTTTTAAAAAGACAACATTTAATTTTTATAATAAGTACCTATATAGGTTCCAACATGGATATAAATATATTGGTTTTCAAGGTAATTCCTGGTAGTATTCTTATGAAATATTTTATAAATAAATATCGTGACTTATAATTTATAAATCGTAAATGTTTCTGTGATCGTTCGTTTAAGTCTTTTGGGTTCATCGTCGTCAAATTAATTCGCATGTCACTATGAAGGTTATTGGCTCTTGCGGGTCATGGCTACTGCACATAAATATAGAAAAATTAATTTCCTCTTATACCTATTCGTCCAATATAAGTACATAGTATTTAAGTACAATTTTTCCAATCATCATTCTGAGTGATTTGTAGTCTTATACATATGTTTACATTTCCTGTTAAATAACATAATATATTATTAAGTAAATAATTACTATCATATCAATCCATCATAGCCGTCATATTATGTTAAAGCACTTCTAACAACAATAATTGTGTGTTAATAAACAATAAATATTATATAAATTATACAGTTGTCATGAATAATATATTTGTTTAGTGTCATATTATATGAAAAAAATTGTTAATTATTTAATGGACCGCAATCTTATTGGATTGCTAAATCATATATTTATGGGACTATATTGGTTCATTCAATGTCCAGTCTCTTAGTGATTGTCTTATGCAATTTTGAATTATGTATAGATATTCATACTTATTTGTTGAGTTTTATTGAAATTATAAAATACAAAATTATATAAATTAATCAATTGTATAGCTTACCAACTTAAATACTTAATAAGCTTACCTATTTAATATTATTAGGCAGGTAGTTTATTGTCTTATATCAATCGCTCGTCTTGTTATATATATATATATATATAAATTCATTGTTTACATCAACATATTGTTTTTTACTACTACCAAGTTTGGTAGTTATGTACCTATAGATAAACTGGCATACTATTAAAGAATTAAAATACCTACAGATATGACCAGGACATATGTATAGTGTAGTTCTGTTTATAAATAGGTATATAGTGACTCTCTCTTTACATTTTTACATGAAATAATTAAAATAAAATGTATAGGTACGCTACAGAAAATTGCTATTTTCAATCAAATATTTCAGTTGGTAGATATATAGTACACAATATGTGCCCTACATGTGTGTATAAAAGCAATAAAATATTCACTTAAGGATAATTATCAATAATACTACATACTCGTATACTTATAAATTGTAATGTCATACAAATAATTAATTTTGATTATTTTTTTTGTTTTGTTTTTAGACTGTAATAAAGTATTATTGGTTTATGGTTTAACCAATTTGGCAAAAATGGGAGATGATAGCCTAGACAAAATGGACCCTTATCAAAGAGGATCGAGAATAATGAGTATGTACATTTACTTAACTATTTAAGTAACATTATGTAAATAATGTTAAATAAAATTAACACATTAAAATAGAAAGCTTTTTTATTGTTTATTCTCAATATTCTCATATATTATTATTTTATAGTATGGGAATCTATGATGAAAGGAGGTTACTTTACTTCCCAAACAACTGACAAATCGGAACAAGAGCTCAATGACCCATTAGGTAAATATAAATAATATCATACATATATAATATTCACTCAGATATGTATATGATCTAAGTTTTATATTTACGTGTATAAAATCTAACATATTTGTTTTTGTTGACGTGCTATAGAAACTAGTGGTGGAAATGATTTGGGTTCAGCGTCGAATAACGTCGAAGAAATAGCTACTCCACCGGGTGGTTATATCATCGGGCCAATGGTTGTACGAGTAATGCCTGACGGTCGGCCGGTACCTGGCGACTCTCAGAGGCCTCTGCCCAAAGACGAAGACGCAGAAGAATTTATAGCCATGCGATCTAAACCTATGCCTTCCATGAATGATATGCTAAGTCAGAGAAAACAACCAACACAAAATAGGCCTGCTGTGAGACCATTTAGGTATACGCTTAAACCGATAAACTGATACTTCCAATAATGCGTCCTCAGCAACTTGGTACAGTTTCAGATATCATATTTATTTATTATTTTAATTTATTTGCGACAATTTGCAACTTTAACTTTTATTTTAAGTACAATATTTTTAATGTATTGTTACGACAAAATACTTCATCTTGTAAAATTCTATTTCGTCTTTTATAATTATTATTATTTTATTTTTAATTAGGTTTAAACACGTTTCAGGGTCCTAAATAATTGTGAATACAATTTTTTTTATTTATAAATTTTTTATTTTTAGAGTGATACTATTATTTATTATTTTGAAATCATTTTAATTTATTTGTAAATAGTACTGTTAGGTACCATTGTTGTGATATTTATGTTGAAAATTAAGTAAACATTTTGATAAAAATTCTTTTGTACATTATATTTACCTACTAATTATGTGTGAAATGTAAATTGTGTTAACTATTTCCACAAACATTTCTTAATATAGTGTATATTTTATAAGAGATAATAACTTATAATTATATAATATATTTTTGTTATTCAGTTTTTTCATCCATGAATATACATAACTAATATGTTACCTAAAGGTTATACAAGTATATAACGATGGTTAATATTTAAAATCTTAAAATGCTCTGCATAATAAATTACTATCTGTAAATCTGTAATACTCCCGACTCCTTCCGGATTAAAATGCATCCATCTGTCCACCGGTTTTCGTTTTTCCATTATATAATACAATACCTATATAAACTTCGTCAAAAACTGTTCATTCATTCGAACAATGTCTTTCCCGAACAAATAGACAACCAGCCAAATGTACTTATCTGGTTGCGTATATATTTGTTGTTTCATTTCCGTATAATATAGGTATACTTATTACATTTAATAGTGTAAATTATGACGTAGGCATCATCAAATTTAATAATTTTTCATTGATTTTACGCAAATAAAAATAAGATCGGTTTTTAATTAAAAAGAATTAATTTTCTAAAATTATACGGTAAACGATGTTTATTTATTAATTATTATGAATATTATATGATGTTAATGTTGAAAATAGTACGTACAGATTTTCAAGAGTATCAATTTTAGAGCAGTCGAAATACAATTAAAATGGCTGTAGTCCATAAACGCAAAATTTGACCCAAACGCAACCCAAAAGCGCAAAAATAAATAACCCATAAGCGCAAAAAAATACTACCTTTTTAATAACCCATAAGCGCAAATCAATTTTATAAAAAAAAAGTGTATTTAATTAAAACCGTAGTTATTAGTAATATTAAATTAAGCATTTACAGTGATATTGAAATAAGTTCAAAAAATCAAAATGTCAGTAATACAAATTAGTAAAAAATAAGAAATATAATTTTAAGTATTATTTTAATGTACCTATAGAAACAAGTATCAAAAAAAGCGGGTAAGTGGGTATCGCTCTGCTGTATATTAGGGGGTGGGGTGGACCTCAGACTATGGAAGGTTAAATTTGAATACAATGATAGGTATCATTGTATACGAAAAACGATTCTGAACGAAGATGATTTGTCAGTTTGGGATATATTATATTTAAATATTGTCAAATATTCTATTTTGAAACAAATAGTATAGTTTTTATATGTTACTATGGTTACTATGGCCAACATTCGCATTATGAGCGTATGAAATTTAATTTAAATTTTGACATATTTCGTATAAATTCGAACTTTAAACACTTATAAAAAAAAATTGTGACTAACGATTTCGGATTTTTTTTTATCACTTTAAGAAAAACTTATAAGAAACCTTTTATTAAATTTTCAAGATTTTCTGGTTAACCAACAAATTTTTATCGGCATTTGAAGAAAAAAAAACTTAGAAAAGTCAAAAATTTCAATAGTCTATTAGTAGCTTAAAAATGGTCAAAATATTTTGAAAATTTAACTGTAAAGAGATAACCATAATATAAACATTTGGTGAAAATTTCAAGTATTTACAATAATTCGTTTTTGAGTTACAGCAAAATCAAAAAATCGATTTTGTCGAAAAGTGGTTTTTCCATAAAATTTCCATTTTTCTGTCATTTTTTTTTTGTTTTTCTCGATTTTTTTGAAAACAATTAGAAAATTTTAATTTTGACCCCCCTAAAGTACCAACTAGATTCAATTCCCTATTCAAAGAGGGGCTGAAGTCAAAAATCGGAGCATTATTACTGCTCCAAATGTTGGAGTCAGACACAAAAAAAAAAAAAAAAAAAAAAAAAAAACACACACATCATAGTAAAAGCAATACATTCATCACTTCGTTCAGAATCTAATATCAATAAAAAATAAAAAATAAAATTATATAAATATTATTTTAAGTTAGTTAAATAAATATAGGTATCATGAACAAATAAATAAATTTATTAAACTAATATAATAAAAAGTAGGTACCTTAAAATTAAATTTGAAATTTGAAACCCACTGTCTTCAAATATTCCAATCTAGAAATTTTATTTTCGTTATACAAGGTCCAAGTTTTTGTATTGGAGATGATTTTAGATTTGCGATTCGTAGTTTTTCGACCATTTGACTGTAATTTTAAATACATTTTTGCTTGTTGTTCTTTAATCACTTCAATAAAATTATAAATAGATGGGCGTGGGTTATAAAATTGATCTTTCAAATGACGGTGATATATTATTCTGGACCATTGGTAGTCCTTGGATCGTTCGAAGGTGGCTCAGCCCAGAGATATGGTAAATATCTGCTGTCATTTTCAATAAAATTCGTTAAAATATAATCTGAAAATGCTGATATCTTCTGGTTGTCAGGAGCAATAGAAAATAGTTCATAAAATGCATCAGAAATTTCAGTAGAAGGTAAAAAAGCCAATCCAAAGAAATACTTTAACCAATGCGAAATGTATTTTAAATGTAACAACTCGAAGTTTCAAGATCAGGTGGTGCGCGACTCCGGCCGGCACGCCGGAATGCCGGATGCAGACATGGCCGATGGGACCGTCGGGACCAAATTTTAGAAGAATCTGAAGACACCGTTGCGTCGCTATCTGTTGACTCCCTTTTCGTCCCGCAGCGATTCCGTTGGCCGTCACGCCTCCGGTCGTTGCCGATCCGTGCGTTTTGGTTTCCGCTGTCCACTGCCCGTCACCAGATCTCTGCAACACATCGCGCACAAGCCGCTCCCGAAGCTGAAGCTATCTGGACTGGCTTGCCGTCATGATGGTCATCGAATCGCGCTGCCGGGCAAACGCCTTAACATAATTCGACCGTCCGCAAGATCGGTCGCGATAACGCTGCACAGGTGACTGCAGCAGAAGCCTTTATCTTATAAAATTCTTTAATTTTTAATCTTAAATTGTTAAAAATTGCATTTTTTTTGTATTATCAAATATATAAATCAATTATTACAAAATTGACAACTTAGTATCATGAAATAGTGAAAATATCACCCTAATACATTACTGCCCTAATATATTTTTCAAAAATGGTAACAATAATTATGTCAATATGTCATTTGATATAATAGAAATAGATCATGCCTTTAAATAGAACTAACTAGTTTGAATAAAATGTATTTTAATTTATGTACTTACCTACATGTTTTATTTATCGAATTAAAATGGTTGGAACTAAACAAAAATACCTGGAGACTATCGTTATACTGTGTCTACAACAATAAATGTCGAATTTAGTAATACGGCGGACAAGATTTCGAGAGTTGGCTATACAATGGACGTGCGACTTAAATCAAGTCGTATTTTTTTTTGTTAAATTAAAGTAATAGATAATCTTCATAATTTATAATATTACATGTAACAATTTTATGTAAGTACGGTATGTAATTGAAGTGGCTTTATTATTATAGAGTATAGACAAATAATAATTGAATTGATTGAATGGCTATGTAATGACTAATGACTAATTAATATCTTAGTAAAATATTGGCATTCCAATTTAAGACTACAGCAATCAAAAAATATTTTTTTTTCTAGAAAATAATTTTAAAATTCTAAGGATATTAGGTAAGTACAAAACATAAAATAAATAAGCTGTGAAAACAGTTTATTTTCGGTACAGATATTATATTGTTTTTGTTATTACTAATTACTAAAAATATGTATTTAAAAAAAAGCGAATTATTTTATCGAGTAATGAATGTAATAACCAATCACTATTTTGAATTAAATATAATACGAGTATTATATGCTATTTAAAAATCAAATAAAGCGCTTTCTTGGAAAACATTTATTTTTATATAATATTATTGTTGCAGTTTTGAACTGGACAAATGATAAAAATTGAGTACACATACAATACTAAAATATTATATTTTATTGGAGTGTTCACCGCATCAGATATAATATGCTCTACCTGCAATTCACACTGTATTGTAAATTAAATTTATAAGGTAAAATATTTTTAAAACAATAGTTCAGAGTCACTGGATATGTCAATATTGTATATTTGAGTATCAATGTTATATACACATCTTATCTTTATCTGTTTTTGTGGAATTGATGAACAATGATAAATGGCAAAATATCATTAAAAATGAAAACAATTTTTGCAATGGTCCATTTGCTAAAATAACCATGATGGATTCCAGATAAATTCCAGGCAAAATTCATATCAAAATAAGATTATTAAATGAAAACATTCACGCAGTAATAATAACGAAAAAACTAGAAAGCTTATCTCGTTTAAATATTTAAATACTAATTTAAATTGATGAGATGAATTAGTAAATATTTTTACTGGTCAATCTCATTAATATTTTAACTAATAATATCAAAATAGTTCTAGAAAACACATATTAGGTATGTATTAAAGTACTAATACATTTGAATATGATGTCATCAGTATAAATATAATGTGTAAAAAATTGATTAGCAATTTAATATTTATGATTGTATTCTTTACTATATTATATAATATATACATATTTCCATACAAAAGAAGTTTAAAGTATAAAAATATTTGTTTAATGAAAAAAGAGATCAACACTATTATAAAAACTATTGAATAAAAATAACATCAAATTACACAACTTAGAAAAAACGTATACAATTTTCTTATAGGTACATGATAAATACAAAAATTAATTTAAGTTTGTTTTTAAAGTGCTTTTCTCCTTCTTCGTGTGTTAGATGATGGTGGATCATAAGTTTTTTCATTGTCTTTTGTCTGTGCATTTCCATACATGTCTGAGAAGGAATACTCAGGAGGCTCCTCTTGTACTAAAGAAGTTAAAGATTCTGAAGAACTAGTCATCTTGAAAGAAGTGTCATCTTCATCTTCAGAATCATTAATGACTTCTTCCCAATTAATCTCTCCATCTGGTTCGCTATTTTCAATTACTGCTGTATTCATATTCATACTAATATTTTGTAATTGAATAGCTTGTAACCCCTTGAAAAAAAAATGTTTAAAAGATTTAAACATACAAACAATTTGATGATTAAGATTAACTCACATAAAGTTGGAAAAGTTTTATTGCCTGATTCAAGAAAAAGTTAGTACATATTTTTCCTGTTACCATGAAGGTTTGTAAACCACCACTCCTCAAACTGCTTATATGAGCATCAATAGCCTGTAATAATATAAATAAATAATTAATACAGTTAATTTAAGAAGTTTGAAATTTATTAAATTTTTAAGCACCATAATTATTGTCTAACATTTTCAAGTTTTCATCCCAAAAAATACCCATTTCTGCTGAATTAATTTCTGTTTTATATATTAAGTATTCTTAAATGATAAATTTAGTTACACTGATTTATAAGTTAATAAAAAAATAATAATAATAATGATATAAATTAATTTTAGATTCTGTGCGGAAGAATAAATATAAAATATATTTATTTTACAACTATATATATTTTTATTTTGTATATATATATATATACATATAAATTGTTAAAAAAAAATGCTTTGAATTTAAACTTTGGTGGTTTAGCATGGCAAATTAAATTAAGTTTGTGCTTTAGAAAAATTTACAATATTTTTCTAAATAATTAGGAAAAACAAACAAACAAATAATTTATTATTGAATTTAAATTCGACACATACATTATGATGACTTACTTAATAACAATGTATACTAGACATCTACTGTACATCAGCTGTTGCCTACTACTCAACTTTTTAGTTATTGCTTAGGATATTTATTTTATAAGTAAATATATAGTTATAATAATACAAACTTTACCTTTTCGTGCCGTTTTATAAAAGGACTTATAATATTTTTGTACACATAAGTTAGAGAGCTGTCTGAAGTTGGATATGTCATGTAGAGAAACAAAAGCTTCAACTCATTATAAAATGGAAACCTGTAAAATATTATGTATATATTAAAATATTATTCAAAATTAAATATATTTTTTAAATGAATTATTTAAATAACACGAGAAAATTTTAAATCTTTACTTTAATGGAATTAATTGATTAAAATATTACTGTTTTTTTAAAACAACTTACCAAGGACCAATAAATATATCTGTAATGGTCTCTACTGAAGTAAACATCGAAAATGTTATCCAATACATTAGCCATATACCCTATATAAACATATAATTATTATTAACACAGTTAGAATGATAAAAAAGTATTTTAAAAATATATATTTGTCCTTAATGATATCTTATCTAGTTTCTTTTCAAATTATACTCATTAGACATTAGTCATATCCACTTCAACAAATGTTGTGTAATCGCCATAATCTTTTTAATCTTTATTTGCTATTGATTATGCAAAATAAATAAACAATATTTTATAATAATAAAATTTTTGTAAAAAAATGTGTTTATGAGATTTTTGTTGGGACAGAAAATGTACAATACTAGTAAAAATATTACAAATTATGATTAAATGAAACATATGTTACACAAATTATAAAACATAAATAATAATATTAATATAAAATTTCACACTATATTAATAATATATTATTTATATAAATAATTAAACATACATAATTTGTTGATCGTTTTGTCTTGAGCACTTTGAATGACATATACCCTGGATATAATATGCCAAATAACATACTGAAAAAAATAAAAATAAAATTGTAACCCATTAAAAATTAAAATAGTTGGGTAGTTATTAGTCTAAAATCTATAAAACTATAGATATGTCGATATTAATCCAGCCATAATTATACCAAATAATGCAGTATTGGAATTTTTGAAGTAGAACGTGATAAAAAAAAAAAAAATGTAATTACTTAAGTCAGAGGTTCCCGACCTTTTTTGACTCACGGTACCCCCTTGGTCATTTTCTACAAATCTGGAGGCACCCTAAATAAATGTCATGTCACCCTGGTGGTTAGGAATCTCTGACTTAGGTAAACATAAATCTACCATAATAATAAAAACAATTTATAAAATAATAACAGCTATATTATAAATAATCCAGACAAATAGCAATATTGGTAATTTCAATTGTCTTGAGAGAATATTTTACTACACTAGAATATAATGATAATTCAGCATTTACATCAACAAAAAATAGACAGAAGTTCCAAAGAAACGGTTATAATACTTACATCAGTGGTCTACATAAAAAATCCGGTAACATTTTATTGACGAACAGAGAAACAGTAGTTATAGTTAATAATAAATATAAATATTGAAAATTCACAATCTGATCACCAATCCTGCTGTTAGAAATATAAAATAGAACAACCAGTCATTCACAATCCGGACCGCACAATTAATTACTGTATAACATATTGTACTATTTGTAGTTTGTACCTACTACTTATTTTATTATAACGTTTGGTTTTGAAACAAAAAGAAATATATATTATCAACCGTAACCGTTCGTTGGTAATTGACCAATAGCAGACGTTCAAATTTGATATTTGTTATCAGCTGCTATCGATATTTGATAACGATAATAATATCAAAAATTCATCGTGATCGCAATATTCACAATTCACATCAAATAATCAATTCTCAAAACCAATTACTAATTAACATCAAATGCCAAATAAATAATGAATAACGATTAACGGTAGTAAATACTAAATAATAAGTAATAACTATATTATCTGTGTAAGTAAACTGCATACAAATTACGATTTCCAAAATCTGATTTCCCTTGTTATTAGCCATTATTTTGACATTAACCATTACCCATTAGTCAATCGTCATTGGACAATTCTCATAAATTATGATTTTTTTATTTCATGGAAGTCTTATAATTGAGTGATTGACATATAATTATTATAATATAGCATTTACATGTATTTTAATTTTATAATGAACTTCAATAGCTAAAATGACGTACGAGTAATTATATATTGCCTGAATTCGAAATTGCACAAATGGAACAGTATTTTCCATCGATTAACGAAGGTAAAAAGTATGAGACCCGTTCCACAATGGGTTCAAAAATGAAAATGAACAAGAGTATGTCTGGAATTGTAATCCGGAGCCATAGATCTCTTATGAGTGACGGAATATTAATGGTAAAATAATATTATATTTATAATTTTTACATGTAGAAATAGACAATAGAAATTGCTTTACTATTGCTATCCTTGTATAACCTTTTAATGCTTATAGAAATTGTAAATATATTAAAATATTGTTATAAATGTAAGTCTTTAATTTTTGTTTAGAAATCAGGAATAGGAAAACCATCAATTTACCATGCATTGGTCATTATATTCTTAGAATATTTTGCTTGGAGCATACTAACTTTACCAATAATATCAGTAAGTATAAAATCAATTGTAAATAATTGCTTGTATTTCATAATTGGATATTATATACATTTAAAAAATATATTTATTTTTACAGAAATTAAATAATACATTCCAAGATCATGCTTTGCTTATGAATGGTATTATTTGGGGTATAAAGGTACTGAAACTATATCAATTATCCGGTATTTTTAATCATTTTATTATTTATTGTTTTTTTGTTTAGGGTATTCTATCATTCCTAAGTGCTCCATTGATTGGTGCCTTATCTGATGTTTGGGGACGAAAATTATTTTTATTATTAACAGTGTTTTTCACTTGTATTCCAATACCTTTTATGTGTATTGATTCTGGGTACTTATTTATAAAGTTAAATTACAGTAAATTTAGTATAAGCATCTAATGATATGTAAACATTTTTTTAGGTGGTTTTTTGCCTTAATTAGTGTTTCTGGATTATTTTCTGTTACGTTTTCCGTTGTATTTGCTTATGTAGCAGATGTGAGTGATGAAAAAGAAAGAAGTTGCTATTATGGCTGGGTATATTAATATTTAATAAATTAAACTAAATTATAATTATCTTAAAAATAAATATTCACCATCTTTTTTTTTTTTAGATAACTGGAACATTTGGAGCCAGTATGGTTTTTGGACCAGCTCTTGGTTCATATATTATGGAAATTTACAATACTAATTTTGTTGTATTTTTAGCATCATTAATAGCACTTTTAAATGTATTTTTCATTATTGTTGCTGTACCGGAAAGTCTGCCACATAAACAACGAACATCTACTAATTGTATATCTTGGAAAAAAGCAGATCCATTTGTTGTAAGTATCTGTTAAGAATAAAAAGTTAATATATCACTATTTGTATTTGTATTTTGTTTTAAGGCTTTGAGAATGGTTGGTCGAGATCGAACTATATTAATATTATGCTTAACAGTGTTCTTGTCATATCTTCCAGAAGCAGGAGAATACTCTTCTTTATTTGTTTACTTGAGACTTGTAAGTGTTAAAATGTAATTAAATTATTAATTAATTTATAATAGGTAATGCTTAAGAATAATCTTTTCAAATAAATTTAGAAGAATCCTGTCAATGTATTGATTTTTTTTTTAATGCTAAGACACTTTTTATAATAGAAAATAATTTAATTAATTCTTATACTTCACTATCTTTCTTTTCTTAGGGAGTCAAAAGTAATATCCCCAGTAATTATATAAAAATAAAAATAATAAATTAATCATAAGTGTTAATAAAAAATGTTTCCATCTGTTAAGCTTAAAAATATAATGCTTAAATTTAATATTTAATGATCATTTTTTATTAGTTAAAAAGATATAACATTCCTAACATTTATACTTTGAAAATTAGTTTTTTTAATGTAATTCAAAAAGTATTAATCATAAAATCTTAAAAATTCAACTGTTACTTAAATCATAATTTTCTACACTCAATAAATTTTACATATTTTTAAAAAAATCAAACTCAATTTAAACTTTTTCTTGGCATTTAACGTTTTTTAATTGTTAATAAAAAATAAATTTTAAATTTAATTTGATTAACACCTATTGATAATGGACTGTATAATAAATTTAAATATCCGCATTTACTCATAATAAATAATGCATTCACTATTCTGTAATCTGTATTAATTTAGAGTAGAAAAAGTTTATAATAATAATAGTTCAGTTCAACTTTATTTTTATTAAATTAAATTATTAATTAATACATTTATTATGTACCAAATATTTTAACTTAATAATTATTTTTTTTAGGTTATGGGATTTAGTATGTTCAAAGTATCTATACTTATTGCTTTACTAGGACTATTGTCTGCAGTTATTCAATCTGTTCTTGGCATAATAATGAAAATGATGGGAGCTAAATACACAATAATGATAGGTTTGGTATTTGAAATCATGCAACTTATGTGGTTTGGATTTGGTTCAGAAACTTGGTATGTTATATATTTTTTACAATAATAAACGCGATATTACGTTTCTCTTATTTTATTACTGAAACTAAAACAACTGCTTGTGTAACTTAGTAATTTATTATATTCAATAAAAGCGCTCGACGCAAATACCTCAATTTTTGGTGAGTCTATAATATTAACAAATCAAAAAGACACTTCTTACCAAAAATAAAATACAGTAGAACCTCGATTATCCGAACCTCCGTTATACAAACCCTCTATTATCCAAACTGCAATTATCGTATCCGAACATTAAAACTCGTATTCGCGACTTGGCTGCAGAAAAGCGCGTTGCAGCTCATCGTCAAATAAAAATCGATAATTTTGTCAAAAAAATATAACAAATATTATCTTATATGTATGTAATGTATTTCAAATAATGTAATGTACTAATGTATGTAGTTCTAATAAAATATTAATAATAACAAATATATATGTACATATTATAAAAATATAAAATATTTAACTGTTTTAAAAAAATTTTTTTTAATTTCCAATATCCGAGCTTTTACATATCCGAACTAGGCGCGGTCCCAATTAGTTCGGATAATCGAGATTCTACTGTATAGTGTTCTTTATTGGAAAATAAATTTAATTGAATACTCAATATTGTTTATATTATCTGCGTATTATTGGATAACTTTCAAACATCTAGAAGAGACAAAAATAAAAAAACAAGATTGGTCCATGATTGAACTATACTAAGTTTTTACTCATCTAATGGCATTGAAAAAACAATTATTAACTTAGAGCTTCAAATGTTTAAAAAGATTTTGTTAACAGTTGGATACAACATATTTTATCATAATAAATCTATATTTACTTAAAGTAACATAAAAACAACATTTTTAATTTTTAAATGAGTTATACTTGGTTTATGTAAATAAGCCAAAATAAATTATTAGTATTTTAACTCTTACAGTTAATCTTGGTATTGGGCAGCATTACGATTTAAAAAAAATCACTGGTCCAAATACTATGGTTTTACAATATAATATAGTTTTCTGACGACTGTTTTTTTTTTAATCATAACGGTTCCCAAGTGCTAAGATATAACCTATACCATATTTGGCATTTTTTTCTTGATGATTATTAGATTTTTAGGTATTAAGTCTTCATAAGCCCACATTTATTTGTGAGCCTATGATATTTTTAATTTATGAGTAATTACATAATCATATTATTTATATTTAATAGGGTTATGTGGTCTGCCTGTTTTTTGGCTGCCATTTCAAGTGTTACATATCCTGCTATTAGTTCATTTGTTTCCATTTATTCAGATGCAGATAAGCAAGGTTTACAATTTTACTTATATTTTTTTATTATTTGAATGTTAAAAATAAAACTAATGAAAATGTATTTTTTATTTAGGTGTGGTTCAAGGAGTAGTAACCGGAGTAAGAGGCCTTTGTGGAGGATTAGGACCTGCAATGTTTGGATTCATATTTTATTTATTTGATGTTAATTTAAATGAAGGAATGCAAATAGCTCATACTACTCATCATTCACTTAATAGTTCAGTCATAATTACACATTTAAAGTATAATATAAATAATAACCCATCTTCTTCGGTAATAATTGTTTATATTACATTTTTACAGAATTTATTTATATTAACTTATTAATAATTTCTCTTTTGCCATTTTAGATGATTCCAGGACCACCATTTGTTTTTGGTTCACTACTTGTTATGTGTGCATTACTAGTCTCTGTTTTTATTCCAGAAAATGTTCCTAATGGATCGGACCAACGTCATAAACAAATTGGTAAACATAACTACTTTCCAAGTAATCATTTTTAATGGAATAATTTAATATTTGATTAAATAAATAACAACTTTATACATATAAAAAAAAATTTTAATGATGGCTGTTATACTCTATTCGCCATAAGTTGACCCACTTTCTCAACGAAAACCGGTCGCGGCTACGCAGACCACCGTGTCTTCGGAGTGCTAGTGGTTATAATCATCACCTGTAGGTGTTTACGTAGTGATTTGATTATCTTAACGAACCTGAAGAGGTTTGAACGTCTGGCGGCTCAGTATGAAAGCGCGCAAGTGGGTCAACTTACGGCGAATAGTAAAGCAAACAGGTCACTAATATAAACAAAGTCCACCAATATATTGAATAAATATAAGAAATATTCAAAACATATTTAAGTTTATTTTTATTTTTATATGATATTTGTAGACCCCAACTCAATAATATATTATCAGGGTAAGACGGATAAGCAATCACATATAAAAGCAAATACTATTCTTTGAATTTAGATGTTTTGTTTCTGTTAATTTGTGCAATAATATTTTAGTATCTTGAGATTATATTGTAATAATTGCAGAATTTTTATTTTCAAGGAACTACTTTATAATATTTAGTAAA
Organism: Schizaphis graminum; assembly: GCA_020882235.1. Lineage (NCBI taxonomy): Eukaryota > Metazoa > Arthropoda > Insecta > Hemiptera > Aphididae > Schizaphis > Schizaphis graminum. The sequence goes on from CM037032.1 coordinate 96,875,909, forward strand.
TACTATTTACTATTTTTCTTTTCAATAAAAAAAAAAAAAATAAACAGAATACAAAAGTTAGTGATTGACTTGTAATTGCTTATTAATGATTGATATTTAGATTTTAATATGAGGTATACATAAATTAATTCTAGCATTTGGAAAAACTACTTGTCTTTAAGACAATAAAACATAATTTATTAGATAAGTTAACGAAAATATTTGTTGTTTAAAAATCCAAGAATATCTCAATTAAGTATAATAATATATTTTATTATAAAACATTTTTGTTTGTGGATTAATTAGTTATTTTTTATTTTCTGTTTAAAATAAAATAATTATGCATAATATTATATCTAATTATGTTACAGGTTCTTCAACCCAAGTACAGTACCAAATTGGTCGAATAAATGTTCAATCCTACCTATAATTGGCTGTCTAATCACATATTATGTTTAGTGTTGGTTTCTTAAAAAAAGAACAATAGTAACTTCCTTTTTGTGATTTGTACTAAAGCTTATACATATTTAAAATTTATTTGTTCACATTGAGTTAAACTTTACATTGAAAGAATAGTTACTATACATTATTTTTAAAATAATTCCCATGGAAGTTTTATTTAATTTATTTATATGATAATTTATTATTTATCATAGTATTATACATTATACACAAGTTGTTTTAAAGCTTGTGAATCCACTATTAGTTATAAATAGATAATCAATTTATAAAAGTAAAATCATGATGTTTTTATTCTATACATGTTTCTCTAGTTAAATAAACATGAATACATTAATATTGTATTAATTACATTTGTTATACATTACATATTTAATATTTTTAAATAATTAATTGGATGATGTTAAATGATATAATATAAAATTATATGCATTAAAAAAAATCTATTTAGTTGTATGAAATAAAAATTAAGGATTTTAAAATATACTCGTATTATACATTTTTTTTTATAATTAATTATTTGTAATTAGTACAGTGACAGTATTGTAATTCTCATTTTGTCATCAAAATTAATGTATATCATGTTAAATTTTTATTTTACTTTTAACTTATTTATACTTTTGATCTCTGTTAAGTTAGTTAAAATTTTAAAAACAATATTAAGTTATTATGCATTTAAATTACACCGCTTCTACTTTCTTAGATATAAATTAATTGTGTGATATTGCGTCGATTAGGATTTGCGATTTCCGTATTAAAATTGTAAGTTCAATGTTTAAAAGATAAATAAAGTCGATTTAATTGGCAAGTTGTTTTTGTTTCTTCGTAATGTGTACATAACGAGTCGATTTTTTGATAATTATCATTGTCTAAGTGTTGTTCAACGAAATAGCCCCATCATAATTGGCAATTGCGATTCTAAATACGTGTGGAGCAAAGGACGGCCATCGAAAAGATTTCGGTGTTTTGGCAGTTTTTGCAAGGGTCATGGAGAGTAAAACGACCACAAATATTGTTCGTATGTTTGCGCGTTAATAGTATTAGGTGATTGTAATGCGCACGCGCACAATAAAATAATGGCCATGTTATATTATTTTTTTTATTCGAAAAACTCATAGTCATGATTTAACATTAAATTTGGTCGTAGGTGTGATTGATCCGGTCGTGGATTGTGACGTCACGTAGGCCAATTAAATGGCCATTTGATATCAGAGCTGATAATAATATAATATCCACAATTCTTTTACTTCTAACTTCTGGTAAAACGCTATTTAAATTATTACACTTCGGGAATTCAGCTTTTGACTTGATATATTTTATTTAATACAGGTCTGTAAAAATCGAATTTCTAAATTTGTATTTTTCCATGACGTATCGCAATGTTAGTTTAGGTTATGTTTCATACGTACCTATAACCCATTGACCATAATTGTCTGCCTTTAGGCTTCAATCACATCACGGATTCACGGCGAAGAAAAATAGTTTTCGGTGATAATTTTTAATGTTATTTTTTCTAACAAGTTAAATCAAATTAACATTGTTGATGGTTAATTGTATAACACATACAATCGGTTTTACTAGTTTCTAACTCTTACACAGTATATTTTACGAATCTATTTACGTCTTAGATCATTTGTTAGTTTTGTATTCGGAAGCATCAACAATGCTTATCACGTTCAAAAATTTGCAACAGCAAACATTCAAACTGGAAATTGACTCGGATCAAACGGTAATATATTTTATTTTCAATTGTATGAGGTACACATTTAAATGAAGTATTGTTTATAATAAATAAATCTAGTGTTTATTTATACCATTACCCTAATGTTCCAAAGCAGTATACCTAATCTAAAATTGTGCTTTTTTTGTTTTAACTTTGACGTTTATTATATTTTGTATCAGTTATATTTATTTAGTAGACTGTATTTACATGCTTATAAAAACAGTGACCATGTTAAGTAATTTCATTTGTTAAATTATGCTGGTTGTACGATTGATTAGACTGATCGTATGCTACTCTTGTTAGTTTACAAAAAATCATATTTAATGTTAAAACATTAAAATTGGTATTATTAATTTGTGTTTATCTTTGACCATTTAAATTAAACAATGAATGAATATTGTTGAAGTAGTGTATTTAAGCAAATTACATTTTATTTTATTTTTTAATTAAATATTAATGCATCGTTTTCCCTTAAAAAAAAAAGATAAAATTAGAAAAAAGTATTCTTATCCAAAAAAATAATATTTAATCTTATTTTTTTTTAATAATAATGCAATATTTATAAAATGTTGAAAAGTATTGTTGTTTTTGTCAAATATCAAATGAAATTACTAAACAATTATGTTATAAGAATTCATGATTATATTGATGTTAAAAGTTTTAATATATTATGCTATATATTATTAATATATAAATTGTAAAAACAACACATTGACTAATTCAATTATCAAATTTGAAGGTAAGACAGTTAAAGGAAAAACTGCAAGCTGAAAAAGGATCTGAATATTTGGCAGAAAATCAAAAGTTGATATATGCCGGTTGGTATTGTTTATTTTAGCATGATGTAGATACATATTAAATATAATATCTTATTATTTTATTTTTTTTATTATTAATTGAACAATATTCAGGGAAAATACTTAGTGATGATACTAAAATAAGTGATTGTAACATTGACTCAAAAAAATTTGTGGTGGTTATGGTTTCAAAAGCTGCTGGTGCTGTTAGTGCTTCTAGTGCCACTACTGCTGGTGCTGCTAGTACCTCAAGCAGTATTACTAAACCAAGTTCATCAGTTTCAACATCTCAGAAACCAGCCGAGAAGTAAAATTTACCAATATATTTTAATTATTATCATAAATTTTTAAATGAATATTTTTCATACAGGTCTTCTATACCGGCTGAACAACCTAAAGTTGAAGAGCAATCAAGCTCGCCAGTGATAGAAACACCTGCCTCCGTAGCAGAATCTGCGTCTAGTGATGAATTTGAAAGAATGGTTCAAAATGTTATGGATATGGGATATGAAAGATCACAAGTTAGAAAATAGTTTTTCTATTCATTTTATAATAAATTATGAAAAATTTTTTTATTTTAAATTTAAGGTTGAGAATGCTCTTAGAGCTAGTTTCAATAATCCAGACAGAGCAGTTGAATATTTACTTACTGGAATACCTGATGAACTTCAAGCTGATCCAACTATTAATCAATCTATAAGTAGCATACTCAGTGAAGGTAATTTTTAAATTATAGTTTTATTGATATGCCATACTATTAGAAAATTAATTTAAAATAGAAGGTATATAATATTTATTATTTAAATTACAAATTACCACCCTCTTCTTCCCAATCATCAAAAATATTGTGGGCTTAAAACTTAAATCAGCAGTTTTCAAACTTGTATTATAAAAACCACATTAGATTCCATTTTAAAATTATTTATTTTCAGCGAGTTTTCATTATTCATGATATGCATATAAAAATCAAGAAATATGCCCTTTTTTCTTTAAAATCAACGATGTATGCAAAATATGCTTTTTTAATTTTTAGACTCAACATTATTGTATAGCTCAGATTTAGCTTGGTCTACTATAAACCGAAAGCATACAGAACAATATACAACTCCTATAACTTTTAAACCATATTCATGATATACAATTCATATTTATTTTCATTGATTTTAGCCTATATGTATTAAGCATTTATTTTAAGTATAGTTTAGATTCTGAACGAAGTGAAGAATGTATTGATTTTACTATGATGTGTTTTTTTTTTTTTGTGTCTGACGACAACATTTGGAGCAGTAATAATGCTCCGATTTTTGACTTCAGTCCCTCTTTGAATAGGAAAATTCATCTAGTTGGTACTTTGGGGGGGAGGGGGTCAAAAGTAAAATTTTCAAAGTTTTCAAAAAAATCGAGACAAACAAAAAAAAAGTGACAGAAAAACGGCAATTTTACGAAAAACCACTTTTCGACAAAATCGATTTTTTGATTTTGCTGTAACTCAAAAACGAATCATTGTAAATACATTTTCACCAAATGTTTATATTATGGTTATCTCTTTACAGTTAAATTTTCAAAATATTTTGACCATTTTTTAGCTAATTATAGACAATTGAAATTTTCGACTTTTCTAAGTTTTTTTTCTTCAAATAACTATAAAAAAATTTTGGGTGGCCAGAAAATCTTGAAAATTTAATACAAGGTTTCTTATAAGTTGTTCTTAAAGAGATAAAAAAAAATCCGAAATCGTTAGTCACAATTTTTTTTTATAAGTGCTTAACACGTTGACCGCTACGTGCCCGCCGGCGGTCATTCAAATGGTATTTGTTTTACGCCAACAATATTTTTCAATGTATTCTAAATTTGTATACCCAAATATTTTAAAAAAATAGAAAAATTGAAAAAAACGGGGAAAAAAAACGTATTATATCAGAAAAAATTGTAATAATTCCCGCTATGCCACGGTCCTTATTTTAGTGCATTATTTTAGCGCCATAGAAAAGTTAATAATATAAAACCAAATGCATTTATGGTCGCCGGCGGTCATATGGCGTGATAATAATGATGAACTATGGGCGCCGGCGGTCACAAATGTATAAAATTTGAGAATTACAGATGACCACCGGCGGGCACGTGGCAGTCCACGTGTTAAAGTTCGAATTTATACGAAATATGTCAAAATTTAAATTAAATTTCATACTCTCATTATGCGTATGTTGCCAAATACTTTTTTTATTAATAAACAGATACTATAAAGTAACTATAGTAACATATAGTAACTATACTATTTGTTTTAAAATAGAATAGGTATATGACAATATTTAAATATAATATATCCTAGACTGACAAATCATCTTCGTTCAGAATCGTTTTTCGTATACAATGATACCTATCATTGCATTCAAATTTAACCTACCATAGTCCGAGGTCCACCCCACTCCCTAATATACAGCAGAGCGATACCCATTTACCCGCTATTTTTATATTTAAATTAATATTAGATAAAATATTTTGAACTGTTTATTTGAATCATATTTTAAGGATATACAATATTTATGTTGTTAGTTATTATTAATAACTTTTATTACTCGGTTAGAAGCCTGTTTTTTTTTTTTTGGAACTGTCATTCCCATTTTTATTTAAAAAATGACTTGTCTTTTGCTAAAAGGATTGATGAAAGAGATAAAATAGTTACTCACATTACCTTGTCATGTCTTTAATTTGTGTTATTGTTGTTTTATTCTTCATTATTTTTATAATTTAGTTACTCTCTATTGTTTTTAGACACAGGTAGCTCAACTGGAAGTAGCCAAGTTCCCCAAGCTGATCCTTTAGCTTTTTTGCGCAACCAGCCAACATTTCAACAAATGCGTTCTGTTGTTCAGCAAAATCCCGAATTACTAAACTCTGTTCTGCAGCAAATTGGACAAACCAACCCAGCATTGTTGCAAATGATATCTAATAACCAAGAAGCATTTGTTCGCATGTTGAACGAACCAAGTGAAGGTGCTGCTGCGGCACCAGCAGCTGCTGGTAGAGGACCAGTTGGAGGATATGAAGTGCCTGTATCTACACAAGACAAAGAAGCCATAGATAGAGTGAGTATTTTAATAAATATATTATCTCCTGTCAATTGATAATTAATTTACATTTATTTCAGTTGAAAGCATTAGGCTTTCCAGAACACCAAGTTGTGCAAGCATATTTTGCATGCGAAAAGAATGAAAATATGGCTGCAAATTTGTTATTGACACAAGAACCTGATGATTAAATTACCATGACTTCAAGACTGAAAGGATTTGGCTGAATAAGTACATATTAAAAAGAAAACCTGTGTATTTAACATATTTTCTAAGAAATAGTAATATTTGTTTGGAAAATTTGCTTCAAAAAGAAAAACAATTTATTTATAATGTCTTAGAGTTAGAGCAGTCCTTAAAGTTATTTCTTTTATTTTGGTTAATTTTATTGTGTTATTCTTTCTGATGGAAATAAAATCAATTTCTTTAAACATAATTTTTTATTATATGTAATTGATTTTTTTTCCCATTATAGTTTTTAAAAATTTGAAAACTATTATCAAATAAAAGTTACTATACATTTAATGTGACAGTTATATTTAATATACTTCTATATTTACCTCTGAGCCTATTTTTTTTAGTACTACAGTAAAACTCATTTGTAGTGTTAGTGAAGTCAATAATTAATAAACTAATATATTTGTATACCTTTTATTTAACCAAAATATAATTTTTTTTAACTAAAAATACTCGTGCTAATATGTTTTTGTAATGATAATATTAATAGACAATAAAGATGTCAGAAATAAACAACATTACATTATTCTTAAACACTTTATTATTACAAATTTTAATGCAGAAGGAGAGTATAAATATGATAAAATGTTTTTAACATATGTAAATTTCAGGTTTATTATGTTATAACTTCAATTAATTACCTTATTTAAGTCAAATATCAATAATTTCTTTTAGAAGATAGAATTTGTTTTAAGAATTCTTATTGCTTCCATAGATCAATTGGTACGTTGATTTAAAACACGTCTAAATTTCTATTTCCCCAAGTATATAAGACACAAAAAAATCACCATTTCCAATCCTCTTAACTTAATTTAGGATTATGTTTTCAAATGGTCTCATAAAGCAATATATTAGTACTAACTATTACTATTTATCTGTTGTCGTGGTGTGATTTTCTTAATACTTAGTAAGTAGTTTTATGTTTAACTTTAATTATACACTTTCATATTTATTATTAACACGAGTACTTGGATATATTTATTATTATTAACTACGGATAAGGGAGATTTTTTTTTCGACTAATATCATAAATACATTACTATGATATTGTGAAAAAATATCTCATTTCTTCACAATATGTTATATCGACATTAGGAATTGTTATCCAGTTAATATATAAGTATGATAATGATAATAGGTATATATCAAAATAACAAATAAGTCAAACGTCACCCGGTACGTCACGTACATTATAATGTATTCATATTATCATAGGTACAGTATACGTCTAGCCCATAGACAGATGGAGCAGACGCGCACTTATCGATTTTTTTTCTCAATTCAATTTAAATATGTTTTTGCGTAGGATGTGTGATAGCTGGGTCTGGGTGTACTAAAAATATATGTCGATGTAACCGCGGGCCAGCCCACTCGAAAGTCGACATTTAAAATGTTTAAAGCACAATGTGTCAATGCAGTTGCGCAATGCCAATGCGTTGTTCAAGTAGACAAACATTGGTGCAATGAGATGCAAATTTATAGATGGTGGTCATTTTAGTTTTTATCCATTTGACATAATATGACATTATATGTACTTGACAAGTTATCAAAAATAATTTATTTTTAAGTAGTATGCATATGGCTAAATATATTTAGCCATGAGTATTGAGTATACCGTATACCCAATTCTTGTTTATTTTACGTATATCTAATATCTATATAAAAAAATAGAATATAGGTATATGTTATTATTATTTATTCCTATATACCTATTTTGTCATTTTTGTATGTTTGCATCCCTAAACTTGTACAGTTAAAATCGGGTATTATTGTTAATATCTAACTTTATTACCCAAAAACCAAGGAATTTGCTTCTTCTCTGTCGATTATACTAAATAGTACAGTGAAACAGCCGTATAGCTAAAAAAAAATGTGGTGGGGAGATCTGAACCTTGAAACCCCCTTGGCTACGCCCTTGTACTATAGAGTTTTCACTACAAGGCTTGTAGTGAAAACTCTATATAGTGGACAGCCACGGGGAATTAAAAAATGTCCACTGTTCGAATGTGTTCATTAATAGACGTTTCACTGTATAGGTTTCGAATATAGGTACCTACTTGGTATCGGGTAGGAGTGTATGATATACCTACTCGTAGAATTTTAATAAACTAATAAAGATGATTAAATTTATGTTACTTAGTAATTTAGTGTTTTCTTAATTCACTAGGTTGGACTATTTTTACCGAAAATTGGCACAATTTCCATTGTTTTCTCAGGGAAAGCTAAACGAAATAGCAATTTATGACTATACCCTCCCTCCCCCTAAGTTAACCATAAAAAATGTTGCATTGCTTACAAGATTTTCATTCGTAATTTTTTTTGATAAATACTACGTAGTAATTATCTTCAAAACGTAAACCATTTATCATCAATCAAAATTATTTTATAATCAATCCCCAATGGTTATGCCTTATGTGTTTAATTGGGTATTTAAAAAATGTAGAAAGTAAAATAAACAAAAATTTTAAATATCATTTTATTTCATCTCTACAGAGTGATTCTTTTAAGTGGGTACACTAATTATCTCGAAAAGTATTCAAGTTTTTGAAAATATTTTTTTACATAGTTCAAAATTGTTAAAAAAGCAACGTTTTTATTAAAAAAATTATATTTTTAAATATTTTTTATCATTATAATTTTTTAAGTTTTTTACTTTTTTGAATGACAACATAGAATTTTAATTTCATATTCCAAAGCAAAATAATTTTTTGAGTATTTTGATACATAAAAATTGAATTTAGGGCTAGTAGTTTATGAGTTATACGTATTTAAAGTTTAGACAAGCGGAGTGGAGTGGTACGGGGTTACCCCGCAAAATGTTTGTCCACTACTCCGCTTGTCAAAACTTTAAATAAGTATAACTCATAAACTACTCACCCTAAATTCGAATTTTTTGTTTCAAAATACTCAGAAAATTATTCTGATTTTTAATATGAAATTAAAAATCTATGTTGTCATTCAAAGAAGTAAAAAACTTAAAAAATTATAAGGATAAAAAATATTTAAAAATATAATTTTTTAATAAAAACGGTTGTTTTTTTAAAAATTTGAAACTATGTAAAAAAATATTTTCAAAAACATGAATACTTTTCGAGATAATTAGTGTACCCACTTAAAGAATCACCCTGTATAGTCTATAGAGATACAGGCATTTCTTTGTATAAGATACAATTATTGCTGTTTAAATTTATGTTCATATTAATACCAAAGACTACATTTTTTAAAAATAATATATAACAAGTGTCTATGTAGTAATTAGTAGATGTTTAAGATTTCTATCGTGAAATAAAATTTTAGTTAAAAATGATAAAACATTGATGATAATGTCCAAAAAAAGGCAATAGCATCATAGACATAATGTATTATAATTTATATCTATGAATAACATAAACATTTTAAGTTTTAATATTTGAATTAGATAGCTATTGGAGATGTTGCAAAGAAGCTGCTCTCATGACTTAAGGTTAGCCAATATCTGTAATCCAAATATCTGCTGTGCCTGTCATTCATGAATTTACCCGCACCAGTTACAACTCAACAAACATAATTAAAGCATATTAAGTCTATAAAGGGGAATGATCTTTTGACATCAATAGTCAGTATTCAGTGAATTTTTTTTAATTCATCAATTACCTCTATGATGTGATCATCAACTGTGACATTACACGGATAAACCAACCCATGTAGTAATTAGGACACAAAAAAATTGATCAAAACTTAAAACAATAATAAATTAATTTATACAACAAAAATAATAATGGTTTTATGTCTTTATTGTATAATTGATTAGATACGTCTATACTTTTTGATCCAAGTAAAATTCAAGTAGAAAAAAACCCTTATGACAATTCTTGACTACACACAGATTATATAAAATTATGCATACAGTTTGGTTGAAAAATAAGTTTGCTTAGTAAATAATTTCTACAATTAACGTACATTCTTACTTAAAAAAATTCGTACACTTAGTATAATATGTAATTGGGTATTATCTATACAATGTCAATGAAGTTAAAAGAATATTTACAAATAGCGTAACAGGTATTAAAGTGCCTTTTTAACAGTAAATAACAAAAATATAATACAATGATTATTTATTTGGTGTTAAAAATAAATTATATATATATATATGTATGTATGTATATAAAAATGTAATACACAGAACAAAACCCATGCCTTATATAAGTATAAAAAGTATATACAATATGTAATGATACCAAGAATTAGGTAGGTATGTATTTGTTTTGCCAATCAGTGGCAGTATAGGTACCAGTCTTTAAATAATATTATATTTTCTATCAAAGATATCGACTTCAAAATGGTTTGGTCACTAAAAGTTCTTTGTATAAATTAAATAAATAGAAAAACAACAGGTTTTACATAACAACTCCAAAAACTCAATAACTTAATAATAGGAACCTAAATTAGACTTCATCATCGTCATCTTCTTCCTCTTCTTGTTCTTCATCTTCATCATCTTGATCATCAACACCATTTTCCTCCACGTCTTCTTCTTCGTCATCATCTGCTTCAACCTTTACCTTATCTTCCTCAGCATCAACATCATCATTTTGTTCATCGTCGTCGTCTTCTTCTACATTCTGTTCTATGTCTTCTTCGTCTTCAACATCATCAAATTGTTCATTATCATTATCTTCATCTCCATCGTCATCATTTTGTTCTACATCTTCTTCCTCCTCTTCTTCTTCCTCCTCCTCATCGTCACCTTTATTTTCTATTTTAACATCTACACCATCTTCTACTTCTTCTTCTTCTTCCTCCTCTTCAATTTGTTCATCCAACATGTCATCATCCATTTCTTGACACAAATCTTTACCTTTGCACAATTTACTACCAGGTCCATGGCTCAAAATATGTTTCTCTCCATATGACTTTGAATTAAAAACTAGTTCACACTCATCACAATGATATTTTTGGAACGTAGGTGGAGCAGTTGAATGTATAATACGATGTTTTTGAAGTTTCGAAAATGCATTGTGATTACGACCACAAACATCACAAGCAAATAACGACAAAACTGTGGCATTTGGATGGTGATTATCTAAGTGTAAAGCTAACTCATCATAATTTTTAGTGATTTTACAGCAAATACCACAGACGAATGCAGCTTCGGTGCGATGAGCTCTTATTAAATGTTGCCAAAAATGTTTCAAACTTATCCATTCTTTTTTACATATACCACACACGGTTCTATTACTTCTTGGTACAGATGGCTGTTGTTCCTTGCGCTCAGTTTCTTCTTCCATATAACTGTCTTCAATAATCGAATGCTCTTCTCGTTTGTGATCATATAAATCTGTTTCAAATCTAAAACTTTTGTAGCAAACTGTACAAGAATGTAATTTTCTTAGTCTCTTTGTATTTATATCTGAAGTAACATCATCTATATCTCGTTTCAAACTCTTCTGTTGCTCTTCATTGAAACCAAGCTCAGCTAGTTCTTTAGGAAGACCATATAATTTGGGAGTTTTTGGTTTTGGTTCTATTGGTTTTTTCACAGGAGTAACTACTTTGGGAAATTCCTCTTTTGCTGGATGATTTTCAATGTGATCTTTAAGTTTATCCATATCGCTGAATACTTTCCAGCAGATTTTACAAGGTTTTAAATTTTTTCCATGAATTTTATCTATGTGTTCTCCAACTTTACTTCCAAGAGTAAACATTTTCCCACAAATCTGGCAAATATTTGACTTTGAAAATGTCTGAGGGTGTGCTTCATGTAAGTGTTTTGATAAACCATCATTGTCTACACATACTTCCATACACACACCACATAAATACTGAGTATTTTCTTTGTGTCGCTGCCTCAGATGTTTTCTATAGGTTTTTTTATTTGAATGCATATCTCCACAAAATTCACAAACATATGAAAATACTTTACGAACATGATCACGTTTATGTTTCTGGCAATCAACTTTTGTTCTCATAACTTTGTCACAACCTTCAACATCACAACACAACTCTGGATCGTTTCCATGTTTTTCTCTAATATGATCCATTAATAACATTTTATTATCAAAATGTTCACCAGTTTTATCCTCAGAACATATTTCACAGTACTGAACTAAATGACTATGCTTTAAATGTCTATTTAAATAAGTTTGATATTCAAATGTTTTACCACATTTTGTACAAGGATAATGACCTTTTTCTTTGGGTATTGGCATTACATCTCTTTTACCTTTGCAATATTTAAGATGTTTCTTCAGTAAACTTCTAATCCTAAACACTTTATCACATCTTATACATTGGTGAATGGCATTTAATTCTGCACAAATACTATTATTTGACTTGTCTATAAGCTGATCTACGGGATCAGAATGATATTTGATCATATGCCTTTTAAGGTGAACTTTTGAAGCAGATGTACGTGCACATAAGCTACAAGTGACATCTGGATGACCTTTGTGTTGTCTGCTAACGTGCTTCCATAAATGATTATTTCCACTATAATATTTTGAACAAAGATCACATACATGTAGTTGATGGTCATTCTTTCTGTGTTCAGATATTTCTTCAACAGTTTTAAATTCAGTATCAGGACATAATGTACATTTTAGATTCACTTCAGTTAATTGATCTGTTACAAAGTGAGATACTTGGTCTTCAACATTATGAATTGACCTATGCCTCATCATTTTTGACCATTTGGTATAAGTGCGACCACATATATCACAATAAATAGCATTTTCCTTGGATACTAAAGGTTCGTGTTTCTCTTTTATATGTTCTCTGAGTTTTGGTACATCCACATGAACTTTTAGACATATACCACATAATAAAGGCATACACTCGGCATGTACAGCCATTATGTGTTTGTAAAAATCATTTCTATTAGGCCATAACCGACCACATACTTCACAAGTATTAGGAAGTTCACCTTGGGTTTCATGATGAGATTGATGTTCAATTTGTAAAGATTGTGAAACAAATAACTTTCTACAGTCTGGTTTTGGACATATAAGTGTTTCATTAGTGCCGTGCTCTTTAAGAACATGCCACCATTTTTCAGTACGAGAACCACATGATTCACCACATAATTCACAGCGATTCACAAAACTACTTTGAGAATTGCCAGTGGTTGTAACAGCTGTTGTGGTAATCATATCATCACAACCAGTCATCAGATGAACAGAAGACATGTGTCGTAAAAGTTTTTCTTCACTTGGAAATACTTTATGACAGACTTGACAGCTAATTGTGTAATGCTCATTATTTGAAGATTTAGTTGGATGAAAATTATTGTTAATTATAATTAATTTATCAGGATCAATAATTTGACCATCATTATCGTATACTGTGTGAATGACCACATGTCTCATCATTTTTTTCTTGGTATCATGTTGCCGTGCACAAACTTGACATCTATACCTACGTTGTACGGAATCGGCGGTATCACAATTTTTAGGATGTTGGATATTTACATGCTCCATTAAAGATTTACTATCATTACAAATTTTCATACACACTCCACATGTCACTGCAGCTTCCTGTTTGTGACCTCTAACCATATGTAACCAAAGACTAGCTTTGTCTTGAAATTCTCTGGTACATACTTCACAAAAAAACACAGTTTCAGCTTCCATCATACTTTCAGCAAGCTCTTCGTCTTCACCTAAATGTCCATTTAGTTTATGTAAATCTGAAGGTTCAATACCATGCACTTCAGATATATGTTGACTTAGATCATTTTTATTGCTAAAATTCCGTTCACATAACAAACAGGATTGACGAAGGTTTTCTTGTTTAATCTGAGAAAGCAGAAAATGATCACTTGGTCCTGGTGGTTCAATTTCATTTTCTCGAGCTACTTTCCTTGGATTAGCATTCTTGCGACGACTACCAGAATCTGATTGTGATATACTTCCTCCCTATATTTAATTATATTAGATAAGTAACATAATAAATTAATAATTAAAATAAAATAATAAAGATCAGGCCTCAAAACAATTTATTAAATAAACAAATAAAGTTAAATAAATAAATAATGGTTTAGGTTTTAGTTTATAATTGTATACATTGTAATTGTTTTAGTTTATACGTTTTGCAATTCTGGATGCAATCGATTAAGATGAATAAATGAGGTTTTAACCGATTTTGAGTACTGATAAAAATTAAAAATTCTTTCAATAGGTTATCTTTTATAGTTTAACACATTACCGATTTAAAATTTGATCTTGGTTTATCCCTCGGAATATTATTTATGATACAATTATCAGCATGAACTCCAATCTAAAATAAATAACAAATATTCAAATTATAAACTCAGAAGAAATACTAGCTTAATTTCACTAGATTGATACCTCTAGAAAATCCATTGGGTTTGGAGAATCTTCCCGTATACTATTATTGTTAGTATGGTTATTGATTATGGCACGTTGCTGCATCATTTTTTGATGCATTGCCTGTTGTTGTTTTTGATACTCTGTACGGCTATCATTAGCAAAATATTGCATTTTATTAAGTGGTGGAGGCCCCCTTTGAACAAGTTGCTTTTGACTCAGACGCTGAGCTTTTAAAAATTGTTGTAATTGCATGGATGCTGCAGGTTGCTTGGAAGGCCATATTGCTGGTTTTAAAGGAGGAGGTTCACTTTTAATTTTCCTGGGTTTGGGAGGAGGATTTGGAGAAACAGCAAAAATTGATACCTAAAAACACAAACATATAAGTTTAATTTAAAGTCTGAATATATTATTTAAAAAACCATATACACTTCAATACAAAATGAATATAGAATTTAATTTAATTATTGATGTAAAATATATAGGTATATATTTTTTCAAGGGATTACAAAATAAAATATTTTATACTGAATTGATGAAAAGTCAACATTAAAAAAAAAAAAAAATGTGTGAGTTTAATTGTAAATGTAAAATAAATAAATATTAAAAATTGTATAGTTGAAAAACAATATTTTTTAAATAGGAATAGAATTTTTACGTACTTCTGGTTGAATGTGATGTAATCGTGACATTTTATTATTTTGTATAGACTGATTGGATTCCTAAAACAAGCAACAATATTATATTAATATATAAGTTATTATTGAATAAATAACACAAAATAAACATTTTACCATATTTAAAATAGAATTGTTAAGAAATTAATACTCTTAACAAACATGTTTACTGGTTCAATATAGAAAATAAAATGTAAAAAGTTTTCCTTTAAATGACAACAGTACTTTGGTTATATCCTAAAACAAACCAAAGGTTAAAGTTATACATTTTGTACCATCAGAAGTAAAATATGTTAAATTTTCTTATTAACCTAATTCACTAAATTATATTCTTATTACAGTTGTTGATATATATTGAAGTTTCAATAATGATGAAATTTTTTTAAATTTTTATAACTATTTATATCTTATGAAGATAACTGATATGATAAAATGAATTATTTTCTACAATGATTCCTTAGTTATGATTTAGCTATGATTACAAGAGAATAATAATAAGTAGGTACCCATAAACATATAAACAAATAGGTACAATACTTTACAAATTTAAAAACATACATCATTGTAACTTTAACACATTCATCACTCTGCTCAGAATCTTATAATATTAATGGATAGAAAACTATGAAACAACTGCAGTTGCAACATTTAATAACTAACAAATTTTAATTTTAATAGTATAAATGTGATAAGGCAATAAGAGGGTATAAAATATTTATTTTTTTATTTTTTTGTGAACGGCTTTAAAACATACCAAATATTAATTATATTTTAGTATAAAAAAACATTCAGTTTGTTTTCAAAATTCAAAGTATGTAACATCACTAATTGTTATCTATATATAATGTATTATATATTCTGTGGGTACCTATGTGAAAATTCAAGAGTTATATTTATACAAAATAACTGATAACTGATTAACCCATGTCAAAATAATAAATATATAGCTTAAGTACTTAACTTATTAATAAAAAATGGCTCTATTGAATGAACAGGTAAAAATTTAAATAATTATTTATAAATCATAATTTTAAGATGAAAGTATAATCAATATAAGAAAAATTCAATTATTTAAAATCTCATTAAAAAAAGAGAAGTTATAAATTAAACAATCATTTTACTATTTGATATGATTTCATGTATTTATAATGTATATTTCACACTTTAAATAGATTGGTTTGTTTCAATTTAAATTAGGAGTTACTATTTTATCGTTCTCAACACTTGAAGGCGAATTATTTGTAAATTATTGCAAAGCAAAATAATAATAGTATGTTTATATTTTTATTGTAGTATCACACCAAATGATAATAAATTCGGTATATATAAATACATATTTTAATAATATGACAACAATTGTTTTCAAATAATCGGTTGTTCCGAGGAGAAACGTGATAACAATAATAATTGGAAGGCGGCGGCAACAGCTGCTGAAGCTGCTGCTGTATATCATTATACATAAATTTAATATGAAATCTTACATGCGCGCACGGTGCTTGAAATGTTCGGAATATGATTATTTCCCTCTAAAACGCGATGGCGTGATGATAAAAATGAAAAATTCAAATTTTGGTAAGCCTAGATGTTATCTTATCAATAATAAATGATAACAAAACGAAAGAATTATGAAATAATAAATAATAATACATATATAATTAATTATAATGTTATTATAAATATTGTTGTTAATAGATAACCACTAAGCCCGAGCATGTCCGAGTAACTAACGGTAGTTCCGAGAAGAGAAAAATTTCACACGACCGTCTGGACAACTTTTGACCGACTACCGAACTAGATTCGCACAACAAACTGGCCCAGTCGTTAAGAGTTAGAGACACCGTTGACGACGACAGCACCACAATCGTAGTCGTCGCCGACGGCCCACACACTCGTTTTCCTAGAACAATTCCACCGTGTCCGGACCAGAAGGAGGTGCAGCCGGCCGATTGTTCGTTCCGCACACACGCACACACGGCACCACTCCCGCCCGGAGTGAAAAAATATATATAATATGTAAAAATCCTGAAGCGTATCGTCAACCGCGCACCGTTAGCGGTGGCAGGTGTATTGCGTTAGTGTTTTCACGCGCATAACGAATTAGCCGCAGCAGGTCGTCGGAGCGAGAGGGCAAGCGGGCGGGCAGGCGGTCAGGCAGCGACGGCACTACATAATGTAAAGAACGAGAACCGAAATCCAGTTGCCGCCTCCGGTCGTGGCCCCTTGGACGAACGATTCCCTACCGCACTGCCTCTGACGCCCAACACTCCACCGCCCTCCGTCCACCTAGTTTCGCCAAACGACTGCTACATCACACTCCTAGACGGTCGCCAACGTCGTCGTTCTACATTCTACGCGCGCGCCACATCCGTAACACCGAATGGTGTATTTAGGTCACCTTCACGCGCGCCGACAGGAGTGTGAAAAAATTCCGAGCGCTACGTCCGGTCCCTTGCGTCGGACTGTACCTACCGAACGCTCAGGACCAATTATTTTTAGGTCGTGGCCCGAGTGCGGAGTCCGCGGAAAGAACCTGGGGGTATACCCAAGAGAAAGCGCGAACACGATCGAAAAAAAAATTAACTTCCAAACAATTGCAAAATACGTTACCTTTGCGCGACGCAGCCGCTATCCGTTCCGGGCGAAGTCTGATTATGTGTCCAAAGTCACTGCCGAGTGACGACGACGACGACGACTAGTAATGCGGTGCCACTCACGGTGACGTGCGCGGGCGGGAAGGTGGTGGAGGTGGTGGTAGTGGTGGTGGCGGCGGCGGTGGCGGTGTGTCGTCACTGTCGTGCGGCGGGGCCCCTTACATAACTGGCCCACGTCCAAAGTCGGCCATTTGCACGAGCATGGATATCCGGTGGCGGTGGCCGCCCGGGCGTGCACGAGTATGACTGTGGACCGGGCCCGTCGTGCGAACGACGGACGAACCGGCGGGCAGCTGCAGAGACGGCCACAGGAGCACCCGCGAGCTTGGATATCCGGCGCGAGCGACGGGCACGGCGAGACGTCGGGTTCAGACCGAGAGACGGGACATGGGTCCAACGTCGTGGACACGGATACGCGGATCACCGGAGCACGGCGCCCATACAAGATCGCGAAGTCGCGAAACCGAATGACATATTACTAACTGCTTATATCTTTTTTTTATTCCCCGTCGGCCGTCTGTACTTAGTAAACCGATGTAAACGGAACCACGATTCCACGATACGGTCGGCAGGATAGACGAGGGGAGAGAACCATTGGTGCTCGTACCAACCGAACCTCGCGCCGTCGGATGTGTCTCCGGCCTGTGCACGCGCACCACTGGACCAGTCGCAGTGTGGCCAACGGTCCCACTGTCACAGCAACAGCCCCCCCGTTTGATTAAAATCAATTGACGTCGTGCACTTGTGACTTGTCTACTTGTAGCTCGTGAGTCGTGGCTTGTCGTTTGTCTCTGAAAGGCAAAAATAAACAATCATAATGTAAAATTGCCAACTGATAACTGTATAGTTTTTATTTTTAAATTTGTATAATATTTTTATTTGAATAGTTGATTACTGTATTAGTCGTTAGTTTCTAGTTTCTATTTTATAACGAAAGGCAATTGGAATTGGACATTTATAAAAGAATAGTTGCTTGGATTGTAGGAAAACGAACCGAAGTTTCTGGGCATAATTATTTTAAGGGACGAGAGGTTTAGAATTTTTTTTTTTTTTTTTAATCCATTCGATAATTTAACAGTACGACAGTAATATGCTAATATTATATTTTAATTAAATTTGCTGTATGGCTTACAATTTTGATTGTCGTGTTTGTAAATGTGTTATAGGCTAGATAGGTACTATTGTAGAAAGTCATACAGTAGCCCTTATTATAATAGTTATTAAACCAGTATGGTTTTTATTTTTTATTTTTGGTATGTCAGAAATCATTAATCAAACTCATAAGTGTATTAACATTTAATAATATTATTTAGTCATGAGATATGGTTGAATATTCAAAATTATGACGAAGGATCACGGTTACTATCGACGCCCCCTGTGATAAATATTGTTTTACTATATACTCATAAATTAATTGTCTGTTACTTATTTTATTGACTATAATGATCTATTTTTATTAATTATTAGTATATGCATTATGCAAGTGGGTACCGTATATACCTAAATGTTTATCTCACTATTACGCGATTTTACATATATTAATATATTTAATATTACCATCTTTTAACTTAAAATATTTTCTTAATAATTAATATATTGTGCTTTATATCTTGATGGTGATCTTTCAAATATAGTGCGTGCTTTGTGATCTATACGACTATATTACTACAAATTTATTATAGAACATCTCATAATCTACCTATTATTTTACTATATTTATTTACTTATTTAGGCTTATTTTTTGGAATAAATAAACTTATGATGTGCGATCTGATTATGGTTTATGAAACATATCGCGGATCTATCAATATTTTCGTGACTCGTGTAGTACCTATTGGCTATTACTATTAAATATAATATTATAATAATCGATTCAAGGTCGTAACTGTGGTCTGTGAAGAGGGTCCAGGGACCCCACCCCCCATACAAATGCTTACAAGTAGAAACATTTTAGTGGTGATGGTGAATATAGTTTATTGACTACCTATATATTTTCATAAAAAAATTTGGACCCCTCGAAATTTTTTTTTAGTTATGGCCTTGAGTGGGTTAATACAGTATTGGTCAAATACTCAAAAACCATTATTGTTTTCTCAACGAAATAAGCTTGAATAATAAGCTGACTGCCTAGAGAATAAACAATTTAGAAATATTATTATATTATCTTTAATTGTGAGTTACCTAGTTGTTAGCTTAGATCATAGTGATCTTATTATGATCTAAGCATTAAACAGTGGCGTATTTAGGATTTCTTTAAGAGAGGAGATATAATTAAAATTGTTGATGCCAAACATCTCAAAATTGTAGGTACTGATAGAGTGATAAATAGAAAAAATACACAATAATAACACAGGGATGTAACTGTCTATTTCCCTGATGAGTGATGATTAGGACCTAATCTCCCCACGTAAATGCGCCACTGGATCTAAGGTTGTTACTTGTTATATAATATAATATAGTAATTAGCAAGGTGTATCAATACACCTTGGTAATTAGTAATACGGCTGTAATCTGTAAATAATAGATATTATACTACAATATTACATCTTCTACAATTGCAGCTGTGATCACTATAAAAAAAATTTACCATTTACCAATGGTGTAATTGTAAAGACTAGACTTTTTAAACCTTAGTTCGTGATAAATACTATACCTACACAGAATATAACAATACCTATACATACCTATACGATTTGTATACCTTAAATATACTAATACACTATCGTCTATCAATATACTTTAAATTTTCAATTTACCTTAAATCTAATAATATATAGGTATGATCTGGTCTATGCTTATTACCCTTAGATATTAATCCACTTTATCCAACTATCCAAGTACTAAGTTAGTAATTACTTTTTAGTTTTTTTATAGTACATGATACATGTATATTGTTTTCTACCATTTACTCATTTGGCTAATACATATACGATATACGATATATGTTTTATTCTGTGCATATCATAGACATATTATATGTCTATGGTGCATATGAACAATTTTAGTAAGAAATTGCAACCGAGAATACGAGATAGCGTCAGTAGTATGCACGATAATTGTTTACTTATTTTTAATAGTAGGTCCTCTTGTTGTCATATGTTTATATTATCAATAATAAATTTATAAATGTACTTTTTTTATTTAATAAATTGGAAAAATAGGCTGATGGACGAAAGACGATAGTTGCAACTTTGCAAAGTCGCTCAATAATCTATACCTAGTTGAGATTGAATTAAAAATTTATAGATTTGGCCTTCGATTTCAAGGGCTCAAACTAGTTTAATGTATTTTGTAGTTTACTTAAAAGTTAATTCGTTTTACCGTAATCATTAGCAACACTATAATATTTCAACAACCTTGAAATTGTATAATCCAATAATAATAAAATAAAGATTGTGAATGTTGATACTTGATATACTATAATAATGAAGCACTACCTAGGTAGTTGTATTTGGTGTTAATACAATAATCATGTAAATGAGTGGGAAAAACTGAAGAGTTGTAATTCTTGAATAAAATAAAACAGTAAGTAATTTTAGTAATTTGCATACTGTTGATGATAAATGCAGACTGCAGTGTTCATTTCTATTAATTTATAATTATGTAGATATGGCATTAGTGGAAGGATTTGGTGATGAAGTTATTCAGTTTTTTGGTATACTATTTGTTGTTGTACTAATCGTATTGCTATGGATGTCTACACAAGTGGCCGAAATGCAAATATTTCGTGGTGCTGTTTTCATTTTGGAAAGGCGTACAAGAAGAAGACACCACGATGCTACAATAACTGTACCCTTTCCTCCTAATCCATCTATTAGTAAGTATATTGTTATTTGTTGATTATTACAATAATTGTATCGGAGCAACTCTTAAAAAAACTATCACCATGGAAAATAAAAATTTATCTAGTCATTTAGATTTTATTATTTTGTTTATAATTATATATTTATATAAATACTTCAATTAAATAAAACAATAATTAATGTGATGAGTATGTATTCATAGTTATTACTTAGTTATAATTTTTAAAACGCTTTAAACATATTTTTATCTAGGTCTTTAATTATTTACATTGTATTTGAATTTAAATGGTAGAGTATATTATCTAATGTAAATAAACATTCTCAAAAAATGTATAAATTATTAATGATAGAGACATAATTAGCCAGTATCATTAAAAATTACAATTTTAATTATAACTACTAACTATGTGTATATTTTTAATAATTTCAATTATTCTTGTTTGGTTTTTAATCATCGAAATTTTATAGATACCACTATGCAATTCACTTGTAATTATTATTGATGAATAACCTTTAAGAATTTATGTTTTTGATTTAAGAAAATTTTTTTTTATTGCTTTAGTTTTAACCAATAATCTTTATCACTGCTTTGTAATCATAAACAAAAGAAAAGTTATTACTTTTAGGTTTACTATAATTGTTTGCAATAATTTTATTTTTAGTTATAAATGTAAAAAGTTTATGAAATAAATTACTTCAGGTGAACAATCGACAACTGAAACAGTTCCATTAAATGATGGGGTTCAAACAAATTCAACTTTAAGTAATGACAATCCTCAAAATATAAATGATAATCCTGCTGCTGCCAATATCGATGTAACCAAAACTGAACAGTTCAATGAATCTAGTCAAAGTAATTGTACCAATGATATTGCTAATGAACCGCAAATATATGAAGACTCTATAAGGATACGACTTAAGTATTTAAATGACAACTGTCGTTTAGTTCAAGGCAGGTTACAAGAAAACATTGGTGTTTTCAAAAGGTATTATAACAATTGAACAATGAATAAATACCTTATTGTAAATATTATGTTGTTATTTTATTTTAGGAGACATTTTACCAATGAGCTAACATCAAATAAAATCATTCGTTTGATATTTCAAGGAAAAGTATTACATGATGATGAAGCATCACTGAGTAGTTGTGGTCTTCATGATAACTGTGTTGTACACTGTCTTATACATCAGCCACGTTCTACTACTAATGCTCAACAAACCCCTGATCCTGTAAACCATGATACTAATGAGCAACCACTACCAAATACGATACGTCATGGTCAACGTCAACCTGGACCAGTTCAACGTGAATGGAATTTGGCAACATTGTTATCTGCTTTAATCACAATAATAATATCATTACTATGGTATGCCAGAATCCAGTTTTACACATTTTTCTCTTATACATCTACGGGTACACTGGGAATATTGACTGGAATTTTTTTGTTCACTGCCTTTCTCACTTATTTGGTGGACAACGAAGAACAACATCATCATCGACCGCAAACTGGACATTAATATATAATTATGCTATATTTCAGTATAATATAAAATCAAAGTAAGCACAAAAGCGGGTCTCAAAATATTTTAAAATATATGTAATAAATAAGGTATTTGTATAAATACATGGCGTCTAATTTATTTAGAAAATTTTGTTTTTATTTGTTCTTCTAAGACACTTAATGTTAATTTAATTTCTAATTTAACTATTACTCTCTAAAAACTAGTTGAATTTTTTATATATGTTCTACATTTTTTTTTTATGGCTTTTTAGAAAAATTGACCTCAAATGCTTTGTTGATATGCAGAATTCTGTATTATTATTTAACTCAAAAAAATAATAAAAGTAACTTTTAAGAATTAGTAATGAAAAAGTTTTTTGGTCTTAGTATTTCTTATTTTTATCATTAATAAAAATTAATTAAAAATTCATTTTGCATTGTCATGTATCTAAAATCCATCAAAAATACTCAATTTATATCTCCATAACTAAAAAATGTCAAAGATTTTATATATTAAAATGAAAACTATGTTATAATAATATATAGTATAAATATATATTATTATACAAGCTTTATAATATGAGATTTAGTTGTTAAGTTTAGAGTATTAATAATTGTCTGTTTTTTTATTTATATTTAACTGTTATTAAATATATTGAATATTATAATTTGTTAAACTAATCAAGCTTATTCACAAATGTCCTAATCAATACAATTATTTGTTGGTAGACATATGTTTTGTTTTATCTAATAGTTGTAGAACATTTTTAAACTGTATTCTATTCCAATGATTTTTATTTAAGTTTAATGATATTGTGATTAATGGAGTAAGCTTATGAAAGTATATTTAAACACTAAAATGCATTTAATAAATAATACTATTAATATATTATATTAATACTATATATATATTATATTATTACTATTATATTTGCTGCAAGAGATTTAAACAATAATATTGTTTTATTAAATTTTAGATTTAAGGGTAGATACTTATTAAATACCTACTTTATAAATATGTAAACTTAACTATTTTCTAAGAATAGAAATAAATATACTTCAAGACGAAATTGTTACTTGATTTTTTTTTTATAATTGTATGTTAAGTGTGTGTGTCATAATGTGTAGTGGGTAGTGGGTACTGCTTAATGCCTTATAGTGATCATTGGTTAATGTAATCAGTAAATTACTTTCACAAGTAATACAATGACATTATTATTAAAAGAGTATATAGAGTCAGCCTCTTAATAAATTTAATTAGTTACCACATTAAGAAAAAATAAGAATCTACTTTATCACTTCATTACCTTAAAATAAATAGGTATAATACAGATTACAATTCACAACCAGAATTATTTTTCTACTAAATTTAAATAATTAAGTGGTGAATATTCTCCGACTATATACCAACTATAAATTATAACAAAAATCACAATTTTTGACATACAAATAAGTTTATTTTTAGAAAAATGTGAATCTTTGTATTTAATTATTCACGGACCACACACATAACGTGAAATTTTAAAATTAAACAAAACTTAATTAACAAATTTAACAATGAATAAAGAATATTTTATCAAGTATAAATTGTGTCGCCGACATTATGAAAAAATAATGCGACAGTCCGAGATTTAGGATTTACAACTAAATATGCGAAACTATACGGTATAGAATTTTTGCTTTCTTTTGGAAATGAAACTATGTCATTAGAATCGAAAGCGACAACTTGGTACATCTTGGACGAGACTTGTATTCCAGACCCGGGAATTTTTTCGACACTGAAACAAGCAAAACCTGAATCATCTCAAATTTATCAGAGTTTAATAAATTATAATTATCATGATTTATAATATGATTTGCTCACGCCAGTAAATCTTTATAAACGTATTTTATTGCGTCCAAGTACGGTTCAATAACTACGTCGTCTTGACACCATTGGCCACCGATAGAGAAATGCTGCAACAGCCGAAACATGAATTCTGCGCGTTCATCTTCGCTGTACAAAAAATATTCTTCGCATTCATCTTCAAATAGCATCTAGACATTGAGTTATGCATTTGTATATTACTCAATCGCGTCAATGATCAATATTATAATATATTCATAAATTCATAATATATATGATATATCATATTACCATACACGCGAGTACACGACACGCTTACCTATATCGGACATCGATATATTTACAATTTAGGTCTATGACCTGTGTTGTAATCACGATTAAAGATATATCTTTAATCGTGGTTGTAATATGTGGTACCGCGATTAGAGATAGGTCATGGTATAGTGAGTGGTTTGCAGTGGAAGTATACAAAGTTTTTACACATACATTCATACTTGTATGCATATTAAGTATTTTATGTAATGTACCATATACGTATAAATCATCATAGGTAATTATTATTTATATAATTAAACAAATAATAAATGATACACATCGTGATTTAAAATGCATGATATAGGTACCACTTAATATGTATAACTTGTATAAGCAATCGATTTTATAATATTTTAAAGGTAATGTATTATAAAATCAATGCTATAGCATATATCTATAATATTTATTATATATTAAACTATTAGGTACCTATACTACCTACTAGAACCAGTAGAACCTAGTAGGCTACTAAACTAATTTTTATAAAATATTCTGATTCAGTGGCGTACACACGGGGGGGGTTTTGGGTGTTCAAACCCCCCCTTAAACTTTTTAAATACTTGAATACTTATACGAAAATGGCTAAAAATTGTTAATTATTTATTTTCATAACATATTTGTAGAAAAATAAAAATATAACTATATATATATATATATATATGTATGTATAATTTTTAATATAACCCCCTCCATTGAAAATATCTGTGTACGCCACTGTTCTGATTTTAGCGTCAACTCGTAAACAGAGGATTGTTTCTTAAAGGTTAAGTTTTGAATTCATAATAGTGTACGTGTACAATGTGTAGGTACATATAATATCATGTTTAGTTACTTCTGGTCTGAACATTTGGCAACTGACAGTCAATATTTCCCAATCGTATTTAATTGATTTCGCGTAGAAATGTAAAATATACAAATTGTTTTGTCTTTGAATATTTATAAAATATCCAATTTATACTTCTACCTAAGACTTGAAAATTTAATTCAAAACTCATCATAAGTAGTTAGTAGTTCATAGTGAAACCAAAAAATGTAAAATTAATAATTATGAATAACGATATTTAATATTTTATTAATAAATAAAAAACGTATTCATAGGACATAGAACTTTTACGTTTTTTAATTTTATCGGTACACCCATTCACATTTTTATATCTTATTTATTTGGCAAAATAAAACCTTAATGTAATATCTACAAAATACGAATAACACAATAAATCAGTTTAATTTATTATAACATAAAATATATACTTATATATATATTATATACCTATTATATATAAACCAGCCGTTTTCTCTTAAAATCGTTTGTTGTATACAATGATAATATATTACCTACTATACAGTAGCACATTCAATATCTACTGTAGAATATAGCTATATATACTTTAATTTTATTAGTTAGTATTTATTATTTTCATTAGTTTATTCTTCATCTAAAATAATATTTATATATTTATAAACTTAATCTACAATAAATATTTAATATGTTCTTATAAATATATATATATTTATAATTATTCTGTACGTGTGTATAAGTCACTGAACTTATTTTAACAAAATGTATAGTTTGTTTGAGTGGGTCCCTACTCCCTATCCCAAAAGAGTATAAATGGTTTATATTCACAATTGGATAAGTAGGTAGGCGGCGCTGCGATCGGGTATTAAGAAATATTGACATGGTTATGTCTTGAATAACACAAGTGTGAATCTTAGATTCCTAGACCGGCTGGACCACTCATCTGCTATAAATACCATAATAATTAATAAATAATTCATAAATATTATAATATGCTTTGGATAAAGAATGAACCTACTTGTCTAAAAAGGTAATTAAGAATTGTTGTGATTTTTTAAAAATTTTGTTAGAATTTGAACATTTTGAACTGAAAAAGGATATTAAAATAATTGTGCTTTCCGGTTAACTTTTTACTTTATTTTTAAAGGTAAATTATACTTAATGTTTAATAATTTATTGACACAGTTGACAAATACACAACTACAGAGTAGGTACACCATTTATTTACATTAACACAATTATACTGATTAAGCTCATAACTCCCAGACTCCCGGTACCTACTTTTTTAGATTATAAAATATTATGCTATAACTTATGTTGTAAGTAGCTAGCAATAAGCATCTATAGAAATCAGTCATCAGTGCTTGTAGGTTATAACAATATTAGAAGATTATTTTATTATCTTGAGTAAAATTTATTATGGTATTATATATTATAATTTATTATACTATAATAAATTATCAAATCATTAACTCCTGTTAAGTATACACTGTAAGTGTACACGCGCTACGCATAGTTTGCTTAAAAATTAAAATACTTAATAAGAACTGTACCATTTTCAGTTTATTTGAAATGTATATGCCGTTTTTGAATACTTCCATACACTGATGTATTGCATGATTACTGTCGTCGCCGGTGCCGTTGCAGCAGACGATGCCTTTGTTCGGGTCCAAGAGCTTGTCGAAGAATGTCATCGAAGTAACAGTGCAAGGAATGGACTTGGTCTGAACTCTAGCTACATTGCTTCCTATAAATACAATTAGAGTAACAAATGGATTTGTTAATTAATTTGTTAATCCCTTTCAAACAACAATTATAATAATATGTAGGTACCTAGCGAGGTTATAAAAAATACAGTATAATATTATTGGTTAAATCATAATAATATTATTATTATATAAATACATAAGGAACGGGAATAGAATTATTGAATTATTTGAATTGAACTTCGTAAACAAGAAACTATAATAGCCTACTAACTGACTTAAGTTATAGAAACAATAGGTACTAATGTACTATAGGAATTTTTTTTAACTTGGTTTTAATTTAAATAACGGTCCGAAAAAATATTAGTTTTAAAATGCAAGTAGCCGCAAGTGGAGTAAGGCTAGGTTCACATGACAGGCGTTAAACGCGCGTTGGATTATTATGCAGCTGTATCATAACGCGCGTTTACAGCTTTCCGGCGCGTTACAAAGCGTTAACGCGCGTTGCCATACATCCTGTGTAAATTTTCTAAACGCGCGTTCATCTAACGCGCGTTTAAGATCTTCATGTGAACCTAGCCTTACTGGGTAAATACTAATTGGGGGACAAAAATTGGCTTGTTTGTTTTTACACAAGTTTTAAAACTTATTTTATGGCTTAGAAACTAATTGTAGGTATCCATCATATTAATATACCGATATACCACGCATTAAATGATATTAGGTACACGAGAGTACAAAAAAAATACTAAACTTATTTGAAAAGATAATGAGAATTTATAATGATAATTATGTATTTATTATTTATATTAAATAATAATATTATAAGTTATTACTTTGTAACCCAAATAATGCTATATTATATGGTGTATTAAAATCTTATAAAACAGGATACATGTTAAATAAATGTAACCTGTACTTGCAAGAAATTAATGGAAAAATCATTACATTATTTCTATATTTTAGATGATTTAAAGATTTTTACTATGGCGTATCCGCAAAAAAATCAGAGGAGTGGGAAGCACTTCCCGCAGTCCTATTTGTCTCAAATTACACCACTGCGACTTACGAGTATTATAGGTACATCTAAGTATGTATAAATATTAAATGATCTATACTAAAAAGTAGTGGTGGATTTATAGGAGGGTGCTTGCGAGAACTGAAGCGCACCTACCGTTCCGCGTATTTGCATTAAAATTTACTAATAATTCGCCAATTTAAAAAAAAAATAATGTATGTTAAATTGTTTATAATTTTTATATTGCTTAGTTATGTTTAAATACCAAATTATTAATTTTTTTCCCCAACATTGTACAAAATAAGCACTTTAGGACTATTATTATTAACAAAATAGCACCCACCATAAAAAATCCTAGATCCGCCACTGCTAAAAAGTAAAATACCTACTTGCCTGAAAATTGGTTGAAACTTGACTGCAAGGTTTTTGCTACGTTGTTATCTCGAAAAAAATCCTATTAAAATAATATTTTTATTACATAATACATACATAATACATATATATATATATATATATGGGTATAGGGTATATACTAAATACTTCCTGAGTTTTGTTATAGTAATCAAATAGTATAATATTATTATTTATTATTATAAGGATATAAAATATATAAATAATAATTATAATATCAAACCAATGCAAACTGGTTAATGTCGTCCGATTTAAACTCTTGATTGAACGCATAATAATTAATGCGTAAACATTCCTTCATTGACCTGTGATAAAACAAACACCGCAGTGTATAAGTATATTTCTATAGGACTATACAGCTTATAACTATAAGAACCAATACCTAAAGTATCAACCATACACATTTTTTTTTAAAAACACGCATGTAAAAGAATTTACATTGGTGCCATAGATTGATATAATTTTAAAAATGGTATCTATATGCTTAAAATGTATATGTAATATGTATATTTCTAAAAATAGCTATTTCTGATCAACCATATTATTATTTAATATTTAATGTATCTTGTGAGATGATTCAATGATCATTAATAATATGATGGTCCTACAAATATTGTACCTAATCAGTGAAAACAATTATAATACATTAGTGTAAGATACAAGTGTTATGAATTACTTACCAATATTCAAGTTTTTAATTTTTTTCATATTGTAATTCGTTTGGAAATTTTAATTAATTATAGGCTGTATACTTGTTTATAAATAGTAAATAACTATGTATTATATTACTTGTATGTAATATATTATTATGTATTTCAGTGGTGTAGCCAGGATTTTTTTTTCTGGGAGGGCTGATCAATTTTTGTAAAGTACAATTTAAGATTTTTGTATCGATTTTCATAGACCATTAAAAATTAAAATAATTTTTAAATTTTCTTGATATTTTGGGGAGGGGGGACAGCAGCCCCATCAGCCCTCCTCCTGGATACGTCACTGATGCATGTATTGTACGCGGTATTACTCAATATTATAGGTTAGGTAAAAGGTAAAATACTAATTTAAATATTAAATAATTAATAGGTATATAATGAGTTAATGGATTTATAATTTATAACTACACACATAATAGATATTATACATACATATGTGTGTGTAAAAAAACCTAAGTGGTTGTCATATTATATCTATATCGATTAGGTATCTAAGATACCTAAGTCTAAGTGATATCCTATAATATTGTTTATAAATTTATCGGAGTTTGTCGATTGCGTCCCAGATGCAGGTAAATGATTTTTTTCACACCTTTTCCGTGTTCCGATTGCGTCCTATTGTATAAACGTTAATGTGACAGATAAATTGACATCTAATATTTTTGAAATACATGGTGTGGAGGTATATTTAAACACGAATTGGTTTTTACTTGATGAGTTTACGAGTATGCAGCGTACAACAAACGCTTGCGAAAGCTTTCATTCAAAATTTAACTTTTTTTCTACACATCTCATTCTAATATTCATCAATTTCTAAATATTTTAAAACAATGTCAAACAGATACATACATAAAAATAACGTCAAATTATAACTTAATATCTGTGAAACGCAGAGCAAAGTATTTGAAAAAACAGAAATTTATTGATAAACAAATAAACAACTTAAATAATATAATTATAACCCCTTTATAATATACCTTAAAACTGTTTCATTTAAAAACCCTTTTTTTATATGACATATTTGGATGTATTTTTATTGGTTTTTGCATTATTATTATTTACAAAATAATTATTAATTATGATTATTCGTTTTACAAAATTGTATGCTTATATATCATACAATAGGACGCAATCGGAACATAAAAAGGTAAGAAAAAATAATTTACCTATCCGACTTGTGGACGCAATCGACATATTGAAAAGCTATAAAAGGTTGAAACGGGACGCAATCGAATGACGCCCAAATTTATAACTATGTATAGGTACCAACGGTACCGCGATTGTTTAAATTAGGTAGATATTAATATATTATACATGTATTATATTTAAATTTTATCAGTATTTTTAATAATTATGCAAGTATAGGTACCTACAAAATGCTATTATTATTATTATACATTTAACACACCATTTCAGAAGATATCCTTGAACAATCTTATTACACAGTCCGACTGGTTCTTTGTTAGAAAGATGATAAAATGTATATGTTAAAGTAGACATAATGATACTGTGGTCTATGGAAGTTACTTTATAATATAGATGCACAGAATAACATTTACTTATTTTTAACTGCCTATAGAAAGTTATAGATTTGACTGTAGTAAGCGAAAAATCATAGATCTAACAAATATGAAACTATAGCAACTATCCTCGTTATAGTTTCGGTACCTACCTATTTAATACAATTTATTATATATAGATACGCTGTTAGGACACTTACTTTGAATAAATTATTAATGATTAAAAATAATCGAAATTTTTTAAAATTGAAACGTGCTTAAATATATTTATAAAAATGTAAATATTAAAAATTTATCTAGTCAATGCACAGAAAATACTCTTCTTTATAAAATATATTATAATAGCTGGTGTTTTTGCGCTAAACTGAACCAGAAAGTCGTAATCGTGGAAATACGGAGTATCTTTGTTCCTATATATTATGTGGGAGATAGACAGAAAAACCAATGCTGATGTAGCGGTCCCTTAATGAGGAATCTCCTATTGAATTTTCAAAAATTGGATACAAAAAGAGAAGTTTTTTTTTTTTTTTTTTTTTTTTTTATTAAGAAAGAAAATTTACAATCTGTACACAATAATTACAATAAGTAAATTAGATAAAGAAAAACAGAATAAAATAACATGAATGACGTGTTGAGGAAGAAACCCAATGGTAACACCTCTTTTACTAATTTAATAGGTCTCTACACCATTTGCGTTTTAGTCTGCGCGGTGGGTTTTTTGGGAGGGTGAAGGTAGACATGTTTGATATTAAAGTATTACTGTGCGTGTTTAAATTTTGGTGAAAACGTTTGTACATTGCTATGGCTAGTTCAGTGGTAGTTGCTATTTTTAGGTCTTTGTGTAAGGTAAAGTTAGAAACATACCAGGGGGCTTTGGTAACTAACCTTAGCGCAATTGATTGGAAAGCCTGAATTGGTCTAATGTTCGAGGGCTTGGCCGGACCCCATATTGCTATTCCATAAGACCAGACTGGTCTTATGATTGACTTATATATAATAAGTTTATTTTGGAATGATATTTTGGAGTTGAGGAGTGGTCGAAGGAGATGTAGTCTATTGTTTGCTGATTTTCAAAAAGAGAAGTTATTATGAATTTTTAACTACAAAATAATTTGCAATTTTTGAGATTTTGACAAATTTCATCGATATTATAACTTTAAATGCGATTAAAAAGACAAGATGTCTTAATTTTAATATTTGTATACAGAAATAAAAACAATAACTTGTGTGGAATACTGGAATACTGTTTTTCAAAAACTTTTTTCTCAATTTTCAAGAATTTTGACCAATAGTAAATAATTTTTTATCGACATTTTATTAAAAAAATACTAAAAATTTGGCACGCCTACAAACATCTCAGAGTTAATACATTTTTTTTTATAATGAAATTTTAAATTGATAATATAAACATTTTATGTATCTATAATAATAATAATAATAAAAAAAAAAAATATCAAAAATTGATTAAGAAATAATTATTTTACTGGTGAAATGTTTTTAAAAATTTATTTGACTTTGGCTAACTGGTAGAATATTTTATTTGTATATTATATAGCCATATAGGTCGTAAAACTGATCAAGAACCTTGAAATACATTTTTAAATTTTATAAGTATATAAACAAAAAACTAAAAAATTTCTAATTACAAAAGAATTTACTATAATCTTCAACATTTTTATAAATTTTGTAAAAATTCAAACTTTAAACGCTTATAAAAAAAATGTGACTAGATGTTCATTTTTTTTTTAATGAAAAATTAAAAACATAAGAAACTGAGTATTCAATTTCCAAGCATTTCCATCAAATCATTTTTAATCGTATTTTATAAAAAAAAAAAAAAATGAAAATTTCTTTTGTCGATTATAGGTTAAAGATTATAGAAATATTTTAATAAATATATCATGAAAAAAGCAATAACATAAATATTTGGTGAAAATTCCAAGAACCTACGATTCGTTGAGTTACATCTAAAAATGTGATTTTGTTGAAAATTAGATTTGCGTAAAAATGTACTTTTTCCTTAATTTTTTGTATATTTTCTCCGATTATAAAAATAAGTAGGCATTTTTAAATTTAACCATCTAAAGTACAAACTAAACCTAATTTGATATTCAATACCACCTCCATTTTTGAAAATCGAAGCATTTTATCTACAGCTTATTGTTATTCGTATAATGTTATTATAGCCTATAGGTAATCAAGATAAAACGGAATTTTTACGCAAAACCTTTTTATTTTTTTGATGCAACTCAAAATGAATGAACACAAATACTTGCAATTTTTACCGTCATTTAATAAAATATTGTTTTAATTATACAATTATTGCAAATTAAATTATTATTATAATATTTCGATTATTTTTGAACGTGTGAAATTTTCAAAGTCTGTCAATTATTATTAATAATTTAAGTTTTATTTTATATGAGCATCTTTAACAAGATATTATAAACAATTATATTATGTTCATACATAAGATAACAATTTTAATTTTTCTGATGTACTTATTAAATAATAAATAACTGTAAGCACCAAAGAATGACTGTTTTTTTTGCATAAGAAAATTTTCTAAATATTTTAATACTTTTGTGATATTTTTACTTTAAATTTTTCTATTTATTTTTTTATAAATGATAGCATTGTTGAAAATTAAATATAATAACTTTCATATGTATTTATTTTATATCTGTGTACAAAAATATACATTAGCACACATTTTTAAATGTATTTAAAGGTGAATTTTTTCAAATAAAAATAATAAAATTTACAAAAAAAAATATACTTTCAAATACTTTTAATTACTTATATTAAATTATACTCCCTTGGTATTAAATACAGTAGAATCTGCTTATTTGGGACACTATATAAAGGGGACAACCACTTAATAGGGACAAATTACATAGTCCCAAACGAATGTATCGGTGTATTATTGTATTATTCGGTTAATCGGGACAGTCGGATAATGGGGACAATAGGTCACCGCCCAATGTGTCCCAATTAAGCGGATTCTATTGTATATGTCTTAAGGGGGTGCACAAATAAAAAGTTTAAATTTGCGTACATGAGGCGTAGAATTGTAAAATTTCTCATATAATAATAAGTATAAAATACAGTGAATGGGAGAGGGGCACTGGCCCCATGTGTCCCTCCCTTAAATACGTCCCTGCTTGGTTAGTTTAAATATTAGAATCAATTTACATATTATCAAACTTAAAGGTAAAAAAATTTTCTATGGTAAGCATCAGTTTATTTTGATATTAATATTTTTAAGCAAGACATATGTATGTGGTATGTAAAATATCATCAATTAAACTATTAAACAATCATGAAAAATAAAGCAGACACTAAAACATAAATAATAAGCTTAGTGAGCTTACCTTTAAGTTTGATAATAGCTCAATTCACTTATATATTTAAGCTTACATGGTACATGAAATTAGTTCTGCTGCACTCAAATTTTATATGTTGTACATTTTTATGACAGATACCACACATGTAAGGGTAGTGTTCTATTAAAAAACATGTTTTAAAACTATTTTTAAAGAAAATATTATATTACATGAATACATTTACATATGCATATTAAATATTATTTACATATGTCTTATATATATATAAATATATAATACATACAGAAGTTAACTTTGTTTAAGTCCTTTAAATCCACGAGCAAGTAAATATTTTTCAGCTGAATCTGATCGACTGGCTTCAGGTTTTACAAATTTTACATTTGAATAAAACTTTAACAAAGTATTTTCAATCTCTGAATTTTGATTACCATCTAAAATTTTAATTAAACATGTTGCACCAACATTTGAATTTAAAACAGCAAATCTGTAAATTTTATATGGTACTTATAATTTATTTTATGTTTTTCATTATGATTATAATAAGTAATTATTTCAATTACTTACTTAACTACTGAATAAGCTAATTTTATGATTAAATCATGGTCTAAATGTTTCACTCCTGAAGCGTTAGGTGCCATATCACTTAAAACAACATCTATAGGACGACCATTTAATAACTCTTTTATCTTTTGCCAAGTTTTAGGAGATGTAAAATCAGAATTTCCTAATAATGTAACTCCTTTTATCGGATACATTTGTTGAAGATCAATACCAATCAGTAAGCCTGTTGGAATTTCACTATCTAATTAGATAAACAAAAAGTACATGTTGATTTAATTAAATACATTGAATTATGAATTGTAAAAATTACAAAAGCAAATTTTAAAGGAGAATTATCTATCTTATTTTTATTCTTTAATATAACTCAAACATTTAACAATTGTTTAATATGCTATCTACTACATATTTTGTTGTATAGTATGCAGCTATCTACAGAAAGAACGTTATCTACCTATGTATATCATACTACAAGTAATGTTTTTTAGGAATGTGAAACAAATAATTTAGTCAATATTTTAGCATATAACAAGTCGGTTTAAATATTATTTTTTAAATTTAAGATGAGTTTCTTTACTGTGAGTTATTTTTATTGGCACATCCTTGGAAATAAAGATATGTGTGCACAATTTTTAAAAGAACGAGAATTACACATATCCAAGATTACAGGAAACAGGGCTGAAACTCAAACCATCAAAATTCTTTGGAAACGCGTAAAAAATAAGTTTAACATTAAATCATGCAGAGCAACTGACTTGTTAAAATATCAACATCAAGAAGACAGTCGATTCTTGATTTGACAAAAAAAAATATATTTTCAAATTTTAATCCAAATTTCAACATAAACAGCAATTTGAACATTGATATTGTTGAACAATTAATTTTTTATTATGTAGATAGAATATCAAACAGATGCTATACTTATATACATATAATTATTGGTAACTGAGCAGAATATGGATGGTAGGTAACCAATAAATTTGTAATTTTTAAAATTAATTTGTGCTAGGTACCTACTAAATTATAGTATAGTACCTACCATTTTTAAAAATATAACTTACTAGTAGAAGTTGAAAAAATTTTAGATGCAGCTACTTGTGACCAGCTACCCGGAGCTGCACCAATATCTATTACACACTGGCCTGGTTTCAATATAGAAAATCTATCATCCATTTGCAATAGTTTGAATGCACTTCTACATCTGTATTAAAAATATAAGAAAAATATTTAATTGTTTTTATTTTTTTTTTTTTTTTGTAGCATTATATTTGCCTACTTTGTTAATGATAGTTACATTAAACTAGTTTGAGCAATTAAATATACTATACAATTAAAAATAAAATGTATTAAACTTCATCTACAATACCTATAACTTTTTATTTTGGCTTTTTCTACATAAGGATCAGTTTTTTGTCGCAATAGCCATTCTTTTGAACTGTGGTTTCTTGTAAATGTTTTTAGAAATGACCAGTTTTTACAAAACGTAATTTTTTCCATTATACAACTAATAAACTCAACAATTAATAACGTTTGGTCTAAAAACAATATTTTTACAGTTGTAAATCCACACTTTAAGGAAAAGATAATTTCAAATATTTATTATTTTTTATTTATATTTTTATTTTTATGTCAATTTAATCAGGTTTATACTTTGATAATATTTAAAATAATACTGTCACAGAATACTGTTATCACAGAATGGATAATGGAAAAATATTATAATGGTATAGAGTGGAACAAATGTTGTGTGAAATAATGGTTATTGGAAAAAATACATTTTGGTACAAGTATAATAATTATATAGAAAATGTTTTTTACAGAAATAAGGACATTGGAATAAAAATAAAATTTTTGGATATTTGTGAATTAGTGGATCTAAGTATAATAGTACTATAGTCTATAATATAGACTCTATATAATAGAATCCTAGAATGAATATAGTTTTGTATTAATACGTTTTGGTTTAAACAAGTTAAGAAAGCTCTGTAAGGCTTTTTAACTTATTATTGTAATATATCGTAAGATAGTATTTTTATTGAGTGCATCAAAAAGTTACTGGATGAGCTAAAACTTTGAATCACAATCTAACGAGTTTAAAATTCAATTTTAGTGTGCTAGTGTATGTGCATATTTTCGCATATTTTAAAATAAAATTGCATTTTACTTGTGTTATTATTATTTTTTGTTTTTAAATTAATACTACATGAAAATATTGGAATTTGAGTAGGTATATTTCAAAATTTATTTGTTGAAAAATATGTCTATAAAAATGTTGCCCAGGGCCGGATTAAGATATTTTGTGCCCCGGGGCAAACTTACCTAAAATTAAGAACTACTTTTTTATAAACATTGTTTAACTATAATTTGGCATTTATTAAATAATATATGACTGTATAGTTATAACTTGTAATTTAGATATCGGTAAATTCGTGGAAACGCGTATGTGAGTTTGCGCGCCGAGTACACTGTCGTAATCGCTAATAGTTTTTTCACTCTAAATGGTACCATTGGTACCTACAATATTTCAAAACTTTGCGCCTTTAAAATCTTGTGCCTGGGGCTGCCCCTCTGCCACCCTTTAATCCGACTCTGATGTTGCCATAATGCCATCATATATAAAATAAAAACCTGATTAAAATTAAAGGTCGTACGTACTTTAATAAATATTATATAGGTAATTTATATCCTGATACAGCCTTCTAGAAGATCTTCATATTAAAGAGATAGTTCATACATTACAAGTAGGTACATGCGAATTTCTTCTGTTGATGTAGAACGGACCTTTTCTATTTACAAAAATATGTTGGCTGATAATAGCCGTTCATTTGTTTTTGAAAACCTGTCAAAATCCCTAGTTGTAAATTTTAATTTTTGAAGTAAATATACAAGAATACAATAATATATTATATCATATTAAAATTGTGTATATTTTTACCTATCTTTTAATTATTATTTTTACCAAAAACGAAAAAAATTTAACGTAAAGAAAAGTTAAATGCACATTAATTAGTGATTTAACGCATAATTTGCATGTATATTTTGATAGATTTTGGTGCATGCACTGATGCACTTAAGGGCCCTATAACTATAAACAAATATTGTGCTAAACATTTTTATCAGTCCATCCGAATTGCGTGCCAAAAAAATAAACATTAATTAGAATGTCCAAATTGCATGCAGCCTCTTAGAGAGGTCTATCCGAATTACATACATTGTACATTTGTACCTATTACCACTTACAAGTTTATCTTTATTTATCATGCACTTACGTGCACAACTTAAACTTTATTTTTGATTTTTCTATTATTTTTTTAAAAATTGCATGCTTAAAAACTGATAAGTTTCTAAATTGAAATATATTTTTAAAAATTTTACCAAATCACAGGAGAAGATGATACTGTGAATATTAAATAAAACGATTGTAGTTTAAGGCAATCAATAAGTGAATATATTTTTCAATTTTATATAGAATTTCAAATAAATAATAATATTATAAAATTTAGTGAATTTTTTTTTGACAATAAAAAATATAGTACAAATATGTATATAATAATTAATAATAAAATAATAAAAATTATAATTAATAATTACAATGATAAAATATGTCGATATGAAAAAAAGGGGGAATAGTTTAAAATTATTTAATTAACTAAATTACACTGAAAAATTACAAATAATAATAATATACGAAAAATCAAAATTAAAGTTTAAGTTATACATATTATAAATACATCGTGCATGATAAAAACTTGTGGGTACATGGAATGCAATTTGGACATACAATATAATAATTATACATCGGGAAAAATGAAGTATTTTGTAAGTGCAATATAATAATAACAATAAGACATGCCAATATAAAATAAATAAATATGCGTACATATTGGTAATTGATTTAAAAATAGTCGTTAGTCTTTTTAACAATACTTCGTTTTATACATTGCTGGAGTGTAGAAATGACCTCCATTAAATTTTACAGCATTTGAATATTCATATTAATATGAATCATGGGCCATGGCATTATATTAATTATATAAATGACAAATTCATGTTAGTCGATGCTGAGGAGGTAGTCGTTATAATGGAATTGAGACTCGTAGTAGTCAAGATAGCGAAAAAGTACCTCTAAAAGATGGCAAATTTTGAAGATAGTCGTGTGAATATATATATATACATGCTATCTGTAAGCTAATTATTATTCGTATAAGAAATTGTAATATTTTGAATGTGGAAGAGCAGGGAATTGGGAAATATACGTTATTTATAGGTTTTATAAGTCATTCATTATAATAAAATTGGTTTAGTTATTTTCCCAAACTTTATAGATGCATTGATGTAATATAATTTACTAATGTAGTCAGCGCCGTAACTATCGGGATTGCTAAAAAAGGTTAGGTGCAAAAAATCCCCGGGCCCCAGGTGGTCGGACCCAAAATTATAATAAATTAATAACAATAGACCTGTGGCTAAACTATTTAGAACTGTTTTCTAAATATTATTATGGTTACAGACTTACAGTTTATTATATGTCTTGTAATGTCTTAAGTTATAATGAATGATGTATTGGCTTTATATTTTATTGTTATTTGATTATATATTCAACTTTCAAAAAGAAAAAAATGGAAATTTTCAATTATGTTAAAATTGTTTGAAACAATATTTAGACAAATCAATATGCCATACCCTCAAAAATATTATTTTCTATTGTTTTTGTAATGCGTGATTTTACACTAAGATTAGGTAGGTACTTAAAAACAAAAAAATAATGATTTTGTATAAATGCGTTTTGTCTATGTTGGGAATCGGCCAGAGAAAGAAAACAAACAGTACACTGACATCCTCTCAACAATTTATTGGATACTAAATTACTAAATAGGTACTAACAAAGTAAAACAATAAAATATAAATTACAACGGGATTGGTAAATTGAGTTTCAAATGACTCTAACTCGGTAAATTGACTCCCAGTAAAAAACAGGTAGTGGGTAAGTTGAGTCCCGGAAAAAATAAAGTAGTAGGTAATTTGAGTCCCGGGGAAAAAAATTTATAATTTATATGCATTTTAAATTTAAAAATATATTTGCAAACATGTCCTAACTAATGTCAGAATATGCAAAAATATTCACTATAAAATTTTTATTTGTGATTTGTGGACATCTATTAACTGCATGTATAAGATTTTATTATAATAATATAATGTATAGGTAATGTGTTATAATAATAACATTTATTTTTTATTTATTTTTTTATTAATTTATTTGAGTGTAAATGATTATGACTAAGTATTGTTTTAATGAATTTTTTATTATTTTTTTCAAAAAATGTTTGTTTTAAATGTAAATGATTATGACTATTGTTTTATTAACACTATTATTATATTTTTTAAACAATTTTTATTTTATGTGTTAATATATTGCAAGACTGATATTTTTTTACAACAATACGAGCGGTATCAATTTTTTGTATAGGAGTAAACACTATCTTTTGTAGGAGTTTACATTTCCCTATTTAAATAGCTTAACATAAGTCAAAATATTTACTTACTACCAATTTTTTCCCAGGACTCAACTTACCTCCTACCTGTTTTTTCCCGAGACTCAATTTACCTAGCACCAAATTATAATATTAGATATATTCTATATTCTACAAATTTAATTCTATATTCAATAAATCAAATTTGAATCTAACTTTCCTTTAATAAGTTTTGTCGAATTAAAACTTTCTGTAGTTTGTGGTTGTACCTATTTATAGATCACTAGCAGTATAGAAAAAAGATTATATATTTATATAATATATAATATACGTGGTGTCGTGGTATAATATACAAAATGAGTTGTTGATGGTGTGTAATGTATAAATAATAAAGTGTCGACTTATAAAGGAATATAATAATATATGTTTAGACGTTTAGTTAGGTATGTACTTATAGGTACGTGGCTGATCAGCAGCAGGCACATAGTTCCAATGTTAATTTTAACAGTTGTAAAAAATAAACATTTGTTACAAAAAATGAAAATATGATAAATAATAAAAATCCATCGGAACCATGAATTAGCGATGAGAAGTATATAATAAATATTTCTTGGATAAAATAGCAGCAGAACAAATATTTCTTAGAAAAAAATGTTTCATTCATTTCAAATATTTATTCAATTTGAACAAATTGACTTTAGAACTATTATTTTGTGGAACAGAAAGTTGCATGATAACATCTATGGATGCCACGGATATTATTAAAAAGTTCTTATCCGATCTGTGATAAAAAAATAATAATAAATGATTTAAATATAATATGAATATTATTATAGTTAATACTCGTTACCTTAATATTACGTATTACGTAATAACAACAGGACAACTATTGAACCTTGTTTATGCTATGAAACGATTTCTGCTTCTTAATATTTTTTTTACTTCTACATTTAATTTGCCAGAGGATTATATAGACTACTTCAGTACAGCATCAATTATACTGAAACACAATAAATGAAAAATTATAGATGCATTTAATTATTAGTTAAATTAATTTTATTCGATATAACAAATTGCAACAATGTAAGTATATTATAATTTTTTTTAAATAATTAAACTTATAATTAGTTTTATTCTTATTTTTTTTTTAGTCATCTAATGGATCATTGCTATGACGAGGATGTTTTATTTAATCAATTTTTGATATCTCTTTGCAAATCATCCGCAGAAACATTTTATCAAGCTGTTGAAAATGGATGGCCTATATGT
Organism: Schizaphis graminum; assembly: GCA_020882235.1. NCBI lineage: Eukaryota > Metazoa > Arthropoda > Insecta > Hemiptera > Aphididae > Schizaphis > Schizaphis graminum. The sequence goes on from CM037032.1 coordinate 96,918,078, forward strand.
GTTCCTAGAGAAGGTTCCTTCTCGAAAAATAAATATTCTGAAAAAGATTTTAATGATCACATTTTAATTCCTAGTAAGTGTTCAGATTTAAAATTCATTACAATAAGTGGCTACGATGTTTCTGTAGACAACCATGCAGTTAAATGTCAATATGAAAACAAGACTTACACTGTAGACATACTATTTATTGAAACATGCTATACAGAAGATAATCACAGTTATAAAATAATATGTATTGATGGTCCATTAAACTCTGCTACAATGTTAGAAGATATTATTGTAATAACATCCGTTCAAGACTGTATAAATTTTTTGTATTCCAAAAGCAATAAATTGTTATTAAAAGATTTAAGATCCTTAATGGATGATTTTTTATTATCCAATGACTTTATTAATATGTCTATTGATGGTAAGAAAAAATCTATTGAAAATTTGTATACTAAATGTTTAAAAAAAGCAAACTACCATACTAAAAAGTCTAATAATTTTTTTCAAAACAATATTAAACTTGCAGTAGAGTATTATATACAAAATAAACTGTATACTATCTTGATGAATAATATAAATGTCTTAGTAGCAACCGAAGATGCCAAGTTAAATAAACTTGTACGAAATTATTCTACTGCTATGATTGACTTAGAAGTGGACCAAGAAGTAAAATCTGCAATACCAAATGCCAGATGTGAATTATCCAAGTTGTATATGCATAAAACTATTATTGGAAAGTTTAAATGTTTAAAAGATACATTTTTAAAACTGTCTAATGGACATACCAACTTTACAGTGGATAACATACTAAGTGCTTTAGTCCATTTAGTCATTCATTGTAAAATACCCAATTGGAATGCTCAAATATATTTTATGAAACATTTTATTATCAGCAATATTAAAGACTTTGATGATAATTTCTATTTAACTTCATTGGAAGCAGCTATTGAACATATAAAATTTCACAATTTTAATCTTAAACTATCAACAAACTTCCAAGATTCAAATTATGGTACTTTTTATAATTATATATGCAACGGACAGTACTACAAAGTTAAAGAAACTTTAGAATATGTGAAAATACAACAATCTAGCTCAAAATGTCATCCTTTATGTGAATGCGATTCTTGTATGAAAGAGGTATTAAAAGAACCGGCGGTTTGTGTAAAGTATAAAGATGAACAGGGTCTCACTCCTCTTCATGTAGCAGCTTTTTATGGTTATCCACTTATTATTGAATTACTTTTGGAGTATGGATCAGATATAAATGCTTTGGATAATTTTTCACTTACACCTGCCCATTATGCTGCACTTAGAGGACAACAGAATGCATTATTGTTTTTGTTACATAATAAAGCATTGATGATCGGGGACAATGAAGGTAACACTCCTTTGCATTTGTGTTGTTCAAATGGTCATGATCTATGTGTCAAAGCATTGTTATATTTTATGGAGTTTTCGGACTCAAAATTAAACATAAATGTACAAAACAATCAGGGAGACACACCTCTTCATTTAAGCTTTAAATGGGGTTATAGTAATGTAGTCCAAATACTGATTGAACAAGGTGGAGATCCATTAGTGTGCAACCGCAGAGGTCAAACTTGTTTTGATTGTGCTCACAATTCCAAAATGATAGAGACATTTAAAATTAATAAGAAAAATAATATCGAAAGAGTGAGAAGAAGTAGTGTTGAAATTACATTGCAACAAAAAATGATTGGAAAAATAATAACTGCTATATCTGATGGTGACATACGTTTAGTGCAACATTATTTAGGCATTGATGATGAAAATCAAAACATCAATACATTTATCGATATAAACTGTTCTAATTATAAAGGCTATACTCCTCTTCATGTAGCAGCAGCCAAAGGTCAAACAAATATTTTAAAGATGTTGATTGGATATGGAGCAGACATTAATTCATTGACTACTTCTGAACAATATACTGCATTACATTTGGCTGTAAAGAACAAAATGAGCGGAGTTATTGATGTTCTACTAGATTCTGAAAAATGCAATATTAACAATCAGGATAATAGTGGTAATAGCGTATTGCACTATGCTTGTACAATTGGTGATGCTAATATTATAACTAGACTACTTGAACATGGTGCTGACCTCGGAATAATTAACAAGAAATTTATAAGTGCTTTGGATATTTTAAACAAAAATCCAGAATTAAGGTAAACAAAATGAAATCATATTTGTAAAGAAACTAAGTATCGCATTTATAGACTAGAAAATGGTATTTTTTATTATATATCTTTAAGTGATGCGATCATTTTAAAATACAAAACTGAAAATAGGTATATGTCTGATGATAACAATTATAATAATTTAAATAATTAACTTATATTTTTTCAGGCACTTGATTTCAATTAAAAAAAAAAACACTGATATCAAAATACAAAAAAATATTTGAATCCTTCAAACAATAAGACAATTAAAATCTTATGCCAAAAAAAAAAGATCTATTTATTTATGTTTGATTTTGAAATTATATTATTATTATTATTTTTTTTTTTTGTATAATATTTAAATTTTAAATAAATTATAAAATGTACATAACTATTAACTGATATATTTTCTGAGAAAATTGTAATACCTATTTAATTATCTAAATAAATAAAAATTGTTAACATTTTTATAATAAATTGCTTTATATAATATGATAAATGTTTTTATAATAAATTATTTAATATGATGTTTGAATATTCTGTTAAAAAAAAGAATCCTATTACACTACAATCTAATATTCCTAATTGTCCTGTTACATTATCAGAGAAATAAAAACCAATAAAAACATTATAATAACAAGGTATTGCCTAATTTACTAATAATGAACGTCTTTTTGATTTTTTTAATGGCCAAATTATTCCACTATCGTGCATACATGCCAATTACACATTACTTTAAATAATTTTTATTTATTAAAATATGCTTTAATAGGTTTATCAAATACATGATCTATTCCTAAGCAATGCTCAGCAAATAAGACCATTAATTATAACACTAATTTTTAATTAGATTATGTTTTACAGTTTATCTGAATTTATTTAGTGATTGCGACCTGTAGACCCCATTCTAAGATGTTCGCATAATCAGTAATCACATCCTATATTCATATTGACTTAAAAAAGTAGCATTGTATTCAGGTGCAGTGGCGTGTCATACATGTGTGCGATGTGTGCAAATGCCACGGGCCCTAAGCTTGAGGGGCCCATTATTGCTCAACATTCCAAAAAAAAAAAAAAATTAAATAAATACAGTTATGTACGAAAAATTAAAAAAATTGTTTTCAATTTCAAATGGTTCTCATTTTCTCAATCTGATATCAGTATATCATTGTTATAAAATATAAATTTATGATGTATATCCATATTACTTAGAATAAAAAGATGTAGGAGGGGAGCCTTTTTTAGTTTTGCACACAGGCCCGTTTTTGGGATAAACCGCCACTGTTCAGGTGTTAATTTATTGTTACTACATTATAATTATTTAACATTTATTCAACATGCTATGTATAGTATTCTGTTATCTACAGAAACATCTAGATTTGTTTGATAACAGATAACACAAACAAATAACAGCATAACATTGATAATAATAATGTACCAAATTGCTAAACCAACTGCAAACTTCCATCATTCAGTGTGCTTCCTTTAATTTTTTTAGAGCAATTTTAAATAATATTTAAATTTTAAGATTTAGACATTTTGATGGCAATTGTGCTGTCATGTTTCAAAAGATGCTTCGATGGCATCAAGTACACAGAACATACATCCTTTCCACTAATCAACCCTATATGTTTGGATACCAGCCGAATGGGTATAAGACAATATATAATTTAATGATTGATATATGCTCTATTTAAAATGTTGTAATAATCGCAGGTAATGAAGTAGTGATCGTGAAAAATGGTACTAGAATATGCGGTAGTGGTGGTGTCTTGTGTACTGCACCAATAGTGCAAAATAAATGTTACTTTGAAGTAAAAGTACAACAATCTGGTAAGTGAAACAGCTGTGTGCCTTTATTTTGATTAATTAAATATTTATATTTCTGATTAGGAATCTGGGGAGTAGGTTTAGCTCTAAATGATGTAGATCTGTGTAAAGCACCAGGTGGTCATGATCAATACTCGTGGGTGTTATGCAATGATGGAGCACAACGACATAACCAGCAAGTATTAAAAGCTATAGATAATACCATTGAAGAAGGTGATATTATTGTAAGTATTAAAATTTGGATATTTTTTTTAAATCTCAGGTGCTATAAACCAATAATTTTTTTTTTTTTTTTAGGGTATTTACTATGACCATGTCGAATTAAATTATTCAATTAATGGCCAACCAGTAAATGAACCGATTACAGGAATAAGAGGAACTGTATTTCCAGCTTTATTTGGTGAGTAAAAAAAACATAGTTTATACATTAGTTTTCACATATGGTTTTTTTAAAATTATAATTATAAATTTGTTAAATTATTATTAATAGTATATAAACTATTATGTTTTTAGTTACTATAATATATTCTCTTTGATACAATTGTTTGACTAGAAATCATATACCATACCAATAAACCAATAGTGTTTTTATTGGAAATTTTCACAGCTACTTTGTATTGAAATTTCGGACTGAGTTTTTTTGAAAAAAAAAATTTTTGTGCTGATTTTGTTTTAATATTAGCTTATTAATTATCTGCATAAAAATTATTTCTGAGCTATTATTATAAATGTAACACGAAAAAGTATTTATTCTATTGTCTTTATTTCAGTGGATGATGGTGCAATATTAGACATTGTGTTGGAAAGATTTTCATATCCGCCATCTAATGGTTATGATAAAATCATGTTAGAACAATCTATACTTTAACTATAATATATTGCTTAAATATTAAAGGAATAACAAATAACAAATTAATCATTCCATTAATAATAAATTATAATTTTTTATTTTTTCTATAAATTATTTTATTTTTATGTATATATTAAGCCGATTTGTAAACTAATAAATTAAATATTATTAAGTAATTATATTAATGGAACATTTAGAAGGTTTATTATATTAGTACATTAGGTATACAATAAATTAATACTATTAAATATTTTTATTAGCTTAAAAAAACTTTGTTCACAGATAAATTAACTATAAAAAAAACAACTATTCATTTATAATTTATATACACTACAGATAAATACTCAAAATATTTGTTCGTGTTCCTATAAATTGCGTTTCTCAACCTTTTTTCATTTATATACCTCTTTACCTCTCACCATTGCTCTATGTAACCGTAGGTAGGGGTACATGCCAAGTATAATATTATATTTTACTTAATATAGAATTATCTACTTATATATTTTTAAAAAATTTACTTTTGTGTCAACAATTAAAAAATTATTAAATATTTCACAAATAACAAACTATTTCAAATACATTTTTCTCGGGTATTCCCTCTTATCTTTTCACACACCCTTGGTAAGCAAACGCTGCTATAAACAAAACAATGTATACTTTGTGCCTTCTAACTGTTCATAGTCACCCTAAGATAAAATGTTTTAATTTTATTATATACATTATACATAGTACAACTAGTTTAATTATAGGTTATTTAAGTTATTTTTTTAATTTTACAAATATAACCTTTACATCAGCAATATTGTAAGTCCTTTAAACAAAACTTATTAATATGATCAGTATTTTAAAAATAATATAACTAAAAGTTAATCCAATATTTAAAATTAATTATAAGACTAAAAAATATTTTAATATTTATTTTTCTTTGCTGTTATTTCACTGTATACATTAAAACTATGTTATAGAAACATTTTACTCTTCTTGTATTCATAGTTAAATATGTTATATTATTTTATGTACTTAATATCCATCTGCCTATGTGTTACGTGTATAATATATAAAACAATTAATTTAACAATAAAATCAGAATCTCAGTTTATAAAAAATATATTTAATTTTTTTAAACCATATTTTATGTTATTCCATTTATATTCATTTTTGAAAATAAAAATAACATTTTTTGTGTCAATGATAATGATGTGTTGGTAAATCAGCTTAGGTTAAGAGGCCGTTATGGTAAAAGTGAAACGTATACAACGCTCAAGAGATGGTGTTGAATTTCATATCGCCGCGGCAGCAGTCACCCGTAACCACGCCCACTTTCCCCAAAGCGGGGCTATGCACAATAGTCTCGGGAGCGGCACATTATTATTTCACAGACCGCCATTTAGAACGTTTCGCGTCAATGCTATTTTATATTTATATCACTTGCGTAATTTGAAATTTGAATATGAGAATCTTGAAAATTTGAACAAAAAAACATCTATTATTATCAAGATTCTAATGTAGTATCTTTAATTTAATTTAAGACGAGAAAAATTATGGTAATAAGTATTTGTAAAAAACAGTAATATTACAACTAAGCAGTATACATGACCAGGCAAATTATTAACTGGACAACAATGAACAAGATGACTGCCAATGTTTTTTTTCACATTAAATAAAGTATAGATTTTAATCCAATTATTTGAACTTAACTTAATAGTTTTAAAAAGTTCTTGTTGAATTAATGGTAAGAGATAAGAAAGAATTGGATATTAGCCGGATTACTTTTGTAGAAAATACAAATAATACAATTATAATAAATATAATTTATTTCATATCAACTTATACAATGTTAACACTAATATTTTATATTTAATCAAATTCAGACTCATGTGGACACATAAAATATTCACATTTTAAATATGATTAACTAAATATTGTACAAGTATATAATATATTTTCATTCACCCCTACAACATAAAAATTACTAAAATATATTTAAGTTTGAGATATTAAGTTTTTAGATTGTCAACTTACTGAATACGCACAATTTATTAATGTATACATATTTACGCATTTCTATTATATAAACACAAAATATTTGGTAAATAATAAGTATACTTTAGTTAGAAAATATAAATATACATAAACTATATTTAACACATCTATGGCAAAAATTTTATTATGTTTTCTAATAAGTGTTTAAATTAGTTTGGTTTATCAGGTATACAAGTTATAGTAAATTAAAATGATGTAATTAAATTGAATTGAATTTGGTTATTTTCAAATTACAGTCTTGTAAAAAGTAAAATTGATAATGAAGAATACAAACATAATTCAAATGATAACTTTGATCATAATGCATCTGTGATTCAATGACATATTTTGTTCTTATTGATATGTGTATTTCAGTGATAAATGTTAATTTAATTTAAAAAACTGCAATATGGTTAATTTTATTACCTAATTACATTTATATTAATTATCAAATTAATAAAGATTAAAATTTAACTGGAATGGTTCTTTTACCATGGACAAATATTAATTAATTTTAGATTAATATAAATATGTATTTAAGCTCTACAACTTATTTTCCTTTTCTTATGATATGAGAATATAATATTTTTTAAGAACATTGTTCCTTTAGTACAACAATAACTAAATTATATAAGTATATAAACTATATATAATAAGGTAATAACATTATTATTTTTTTGTATTCAATTTTTTGAATTTGAATACATTAAATTTAATTTTAGTATTTTGGCATGGCAGGAACAAGCTCGGGAAATGATTAAAGCATACATATTATAGAATACACATTCTTTCAAATAAACAAGAGATCTGTTACTTTTCTTTGTTGGTTTTTGTTTAAAAAAAAGAGTCAATGCTACGTATAATTTACCTCGTTGTCAGCAGCTTCAGTCTCTACTTCTTTTTCCCAGTCAAATGCAGTTTGGCTTGGCAATTGGCCTAAATGTGCCCACCGTTCTTTAAAATTTGAGTTTTTTGCTCGCAATTTTTCAAATCGTCTATTATGGGAAAATAATATATTATTGGGTAAGTTTAATTAATAATATGTAATACAGTACCGAAATAAATAATGCTTTGCAAAATTGTACAGTTCAATGTCTAATGCATTAATTTTTTTCACTTTTTCCAACTCTTCAGCATTTAATAATGATTTGTAAACAGCAGATAGAGTTGTATTGTGTTGTGTAAATGTTACTGCAAATCTTAAATTAAATGTTTCTTCAAATATGTATTGATTTAACTGAAAATAAAAGTTCAATTATAATAACTAATAATTCAACATATTTTATATATTCTGTACTTTTTGAAATTCAGTGAGTCCAAAAAATGCAATTGATAATAAATTTCTTTTAGCACTTGCTAACATAACCCTGTTCCGTTCTTCTTGATTCATATATGAAGAATTATAACAGCCAATCAGAGATAGATCTGCTAACATTCTTGTTTGTCTAAAAAATTATTACAAGAATTAAAATTTATATTTTATAAAATAATTATTTTTTTTTATTACCCAAATTTTGGGATCTTAAGAGGACATTGCACCCGCATGTGTCGTCTCCGTCTTACACACATACGGCATAGGCAAAACGCGTTTACGCAGTTTGAGTATAACTCGCTCAATTTTGGTTCTCGAGTAAATATACTTATTATAAAATTAAAATATGACAATATTTTGGAGGGCAAGACGATGAGTTTTTTCCATTATTTCTAATATAACGTTCATTATAACCGTTTAGAATTAGTTAAAATTTCAAAATGTTTAAATGACCTATAACTTTTTAAAATTTTAATTTTCTAAAAAAAACTCAGTCTTGCCCTCCAAAATATTGTCATATTTTAATTTTATAATAGGTATATTTACTCTAGAACCAAAATTGAGTGAGTTATACTCAAACTGCGTAAACGCGTTTCACCTATGCCGTATGTGTGTAAGACGGAGACGACACATGCGGGTGCGACGTCCTCTTAATCTATTAAAAACATAATTTTGATTACCGATTGGCGGCTAAATTATATGGACAATCTGCAAATGAATTTAATGTTACATCTGTCCAAAATGTACCATTATAACATTTTGGCAACTCTTCAAGAGATGCTGGATGACCTCCACACCAATGTCTAGACATTCTCCAAGTTGCTCCTCTTTGTACATGTTTGTATTCAGAGAGGTAACGACTAACTGGATCTCTCAATAAAGTAAGATAGAAATATCTACAAAGATAAATAATTAGATTGATTTTATTTAATCAGTAAGTATTATTATTCTAATTACCTTCGCTTAATAGATTTTCCTTCATTTTTGTCAAGTTCAGAATCGACACATCCAGTTAATTCAGTAAAATCAGCATGGAGCCCACATTTCCATCCAGTAGAATATCGACTAAAAAGCCAATTTTCATTTCTACTAGGTCTAAAACAATAGCATAACTTTCTTTTTCTTTGACATGTACAAGGGCGCTGTAAGTCTAAATCTTGAACTAGATGACGTCCAAATGATGTACCACCAGTTTTCTGTATATGCAAAAACACCATAACATCATGTGCATTCATGTCAAAACGTAATTGGTTTTCACTTTGCATATCATTGTAACTCACACCTGTACCTGTGTCTTTAGCACTTTTAAAGTCTAAAATAAAAATAATATTTTGAAGTAGTAAATGTTGGGAAACAATTTATAACAGACATTCTTACCAGTTATGTTAGTTGATAGAAGATTCATTACTGTCCATTCTGAATAAATAGCTGGTTTAGGATTATAGGATAATGAACAACGGTTGTCTGAACAAAAATAACCAAAATATATGATACCGAATAAAGTCAACAATGCAAAGAACATGACCAGTTTCCTTAGGGTAATACGATGTTCTATTTTTCTTCTCATTTGAATATCTTTCAGCAACCGTTCGCAATCAGATTGTTCAACTACATTGGTAAAGGCCATTGTTTACCAATCATTTCATGCAGTTAGTCAGACGGAAAGATTTATCATAATTCCGACAGGCAAGTACTATTGAATATTTGTACTAATAAAGGAATTGAGTTGAAAATATCTTGTCGGCATGAAAGTAAACAGATTTCATGACAGCGACTTTAATATTCATAAAACGGTATCATGATCAATGTACAAGATGTAGTAAACACTAAACAATGAAAAATACATAATGAAAATAATAAATAATATTCAAATATTTACATCCTTATCTTAAAATTTCTATAAATTAGATAAACTGTTATCGTAGTCTGATAATTTAACAGTGCTGATCGTCCAATATATTATCAGCACTGCTTTACGATACTAGGTCCATGTTTAAGCGCAATTTAGATTGATATTTTGAATTTAGTAGCGCACAGTTCGTTACTGCATCAATGTATTATATGCAGTGCAATAAACTATTGTAATTTATTAAGTTGTCTGTAGTTTGATTTATGTGTGTTAATTGCGGAGATATAATAAAATATTGGTTTTATATGAAATTCTCGACTGTCAACATATTTATTGCAGATAATTGTTTGATTATTTAATATTGTTTACTGCTAATATTTGCAGTATTTTTTGCAATGAAGATAATATGGATTACTCCATTATTACTGATTCAGAGTTACCGTAAGTTATGAAAATCAATATTATTGTTATCGATTTAAGTTGATTTATTCCATAAGCTATATTCTTATAGAATTCTTAAATTAATATATTATATGTAAAAATGTTTAATTTATGTACTATTGTTTATTTTATATACTTCAACTGTTCAACTAAGTTTAAGAATTTTTATTCTGATATTTTAAATTTTGTCACTAAGATATTTAATAATTTATTTTATTTTATTATGCATATATATGTATATTTGAAATTATTTATTTATACGAATAAATAATATTAGGTATTTACTGGTTTAGGATAAAAGTATTACCAGTAACCAGTTACATCCTTGGGCATCTTCAATTCGGAAAAGGGTACTACAATTGTAGTTTAGTTACAATGACATTTTTTCGATTTTTTTTTGTTTTTTTTTTTGAATCATGTAATTCAACGAGTTAAGAACGATGGTGAAAAAACAATTAGCACAAATATTTATTTTTAGTAAATTGATATTAACTAAATAATACAAAATAAAAAAATGTATAAAAGGATATTTTAATTATTTCATCAAACTATTTGAATTAAACTACAAGAATGAAAACATCCTACTAACTTTTATGCAACGTTGCCGCGTTGATTAATAATACAATATAGTAGATATAATATTACATTTTAATAAGTGATATTTTTAACGTATGATATAGATTTTTTTGTCATTTAAAAAAAATACAAATTTTAATTATTTGTTAGTTTAAGAGACAATTTAAATTTTCACCCCCAAGTATTTATTTCTGTTACCATTTTTAGGTATTGCATACAAAGTCATAATATCTTTAGTTTGTTTAAACTTTTAGTAAGAATTAATTCATATAATTGTAGAAATAATACGATCATAGATTAAATTTAATCTATTCTGTGTTCAGAGTCATTACTATCCATGGTTTTGATAATATTGTTTTCAATTGATTTTATTATTGTCACGGTTTGTGTTTTGAGTTTTATTCAAAACAGAAATCAATACACATGTCACGTGAGGAAGCACGATTAAAGATATACCTATATATCTTTAATCGTGGTAGGAAGATGCTTAATAAAAATTTAGATAAACGATCGTTTATCTTTATTTTTATATTAATTAATATACCTAATAAAAATACTAAATCATAAACATTACAAATAATGTACCTATATAGATATTTTTAGTATATTTTATGTAAAAATATACTTACATAAAATATTAGTATGTAAATTACATTGTTAACATATTTCACCATATAATATCTAATACCTCGCTCTACGTCACATTAAATAAAGTACTTATATAGTTATATCTATACAAATTTGATGTTGTAACATATATTGAACGCAAAAATATGACAAGCTGTAATATATATTGTATTGACGTGTATAATTGATATATAGAAATTATAATATTACTATTATATATATATATATATATGATACATGTTATTAATACCAAGTCACTAAATAAATAAAATTGGTAAATAGTATATTACTTTCTAACCTAACGCTATAAATATAAGTATAGAGTTATAGAAACAAATATTATAATTATTCGTATAAATAATTATTCTAAATTTAATTTACAGGTACAATCGGCTTACATTTACAAGACGAATACAATCAATATTCATTTTATCAGAAGAGACCTTTAAGTCCTCGACCATTGGATACAATGGCAGATTTAACGAACGACCTTGGAATATGTGTTTTGAGAGTATGCAGCAATTTAACATTTATGTATTAAAAACCGTGACGGTTCGCTGGCCGAGCCGAAACTAATAATATAAAAAAATCATCTTTTCTTTACAAAAATAAAAACTATTTACTATTAATAAAGAATCCGAACAATGTCAATTAAAAAAAAATTCACTTTTAATACATTTAAGGTGTAAATCAAGGTCAAATTAATTTTGAATAATATTTGAGTATATTTCTCAAAGTAACAATAGAGTTAAACTGCTCGTGACATTATGTTTGTAAAGTAAGCCACCCAAATTCAAAATTTTGCATTCAAATTTTCTTCCCTGACTTCCGAATTACCAATTTATGTTTACTAGTTATGTTACTAGTTTTTAAGAAAACTTAAACTAAAAATATTATATTTGAGCGATTAACTTCTCGAATATCAGGACATTAATGTAGGTATTAGGTTATACAAATACAACTACATTATAGAAACATAATTTCTATAAAATTATTTTATCGATTCACGATCTTAAAATTATTTTTTATTATTATTATACAGATAATTTTTCATTTAAATTCATTAAATCATTGTAATTCACATAATATTTTAAGTCTTATTTTTATATTAGGCACATATGCTTGAATTTTTAAATGGTGCGAATAAAGAAACTGCCATTAGTCCCACCATTTAGAATTTGTAGACAATATTAATTAAATAGGCATATAGTTTAGTATTTTATGTATTATGTAAGATATATTATTTTATTATTAATAATAGAAATGGTTATAGAATCAATATGGTAACCTTGCTGTTACACATAACAAATAATGTACCGACTATCGTACTTTAATACTTTAAAATAGGTATACTGTATTTCAGGTAATTGCTGCTGGTGGTGCAATTGGAAATATTGCATTTTCTCCTTTTGGTTTAATGGCAGTATCAGTTCTACTTTATGAAGGATCCAGTGGATATTCTGCATTACAAATAAAACAATCTCTTAATTTACCTTGGGAAATCTTAGCTGTCAGAATCGGAGTTCGAGATTTAAATCGCTATCTTAAAGTAAATAGTTTAATGGTTATTACGTTATAAGGAATAACAATATTAATTGATCGATAAAATTTTGGTGTCCTAGACATATTTCAAAAGTGATGGATTTTTGAATGGCCTAACAATGAGCAGAGAAGAAGTATGTCTTAGGCCACAATTCAAACGTGTACTGCGACTGTACGGTTTTGATGATCCCAATAGTTTTCTTTTCGATTCGTGTCCAGACAGTGCTACGACAACTATGCAACCACTGCAGCCCATGTCTGTTACTACACATGGTACTGTAGTGACGGAAATGACCCCAACTAGCCAAATAATTCAAGTTTCAACTAATATTACGAATAGCTCAGCTAATAATACATCGACCGTGGCAACTGAAGTTCCAGCCAAAGTAACTTACGTAGGTGACGCTAGTTTTACTATATCTAATATCGATACAAACACCAATCTACCGATGAATTCTCAAACGGTCACAATGGTCGTTGATATTGATACACAACCTCATACAATGCCATTAGAATTTTCAACTAATCAAGCAATGACAACAGTTCTTATTAACGAACAAGAACCAAAATCATCTAATGAAATAAAAATGACAAATACAAGATCAAACGAGTTGTTAACGACTAAAGAACTCATTGTAAACACTACACCCATTACCTCTGACGATCCTATGACAGCGGAAGCTACAGTAACTCAAACAAACATAGATTTTAAAAGTGGTGAATTTAATTCATCAATCAACAAAATTGTTGACACTACAAATAATAGTAAATCACAAATTGCTCCTACAGACATATTTACTACTACGTGGTCGCAGCATGAAAGTACAACCGATGATTTATCCTACATTACAATTGCAAACAATGGAATTGTTTCACCGAGTAACTCTTATGTTACGCGTGCTAAAGATAATCCCGATATTACGATAATTGCATCAACAGAAATCCCATTTAAAACTACTGCTGATAACGAACTTAACGGGATATACACTACAATGGAAGATAAATACTCCTTTCTTGGAAAAACTGTGGAAGCTATAATGACCACAAACAATGAATTAAGAATAGACACAGAAGAAACGACTAAAAGCATGGACGTCGAAAGTACATCACAAATGATGTCGTCAACAAATCCTATATCTAACGACGACGGAACCACTACCGAGATTGAAACGAATACTGTTATTAAAGAAATAACCGATCAAACATACACGAATGCTAAATTAAATAACGATCAAGTAACAACAGTTAGTGATAATTTAGTATCCTCAACAGATATTCCACTGACTATGGTGAGTTCAAGTAATGCGACTGAAAACGAAATCATAAGAGAAGCAGAATCCAATCAACATTATCAAATAGCTGCTTTGGAAAAAAAGAGTGCGAGGTCTATGGAATCTAATAGTAATTTACCAACTTTCAACGTAGAATTTGTGGTACGAAAAGAAGATATGCCAAACAATTGCAATAATACAAGAAAAAGGACCATTATCAAGCCTGATAGGATTTTGACGGAGTACCCGTCAAATTCAGGGGTTTCAATTACACTCAGGGAATCAAAGAAGCGTAGAAGAAGACATTTGAATCAGTGTAATTTTAAAAGGATATGATATATATAACTATCTAAATATTGCCTGTTGAGAAAAATATTATATTACTTAACCATTTTAGATCAAGCATACAATACAAATCGAAACCAATGGTTTAATGGTTATAAGACTTATGGACCACCATCTGGCTGGATGGACAGATCATCCAATCCATTTGAGTCCATTAATTTGTTCAATGCTGGTTATCAACGTATTCCATTTTTTACGTATACAGCAGTATTGCCTTTTGGGTTTATTTTCGAGCTGAAGTCACAAGTTATTGAGATACCTTTAGATGTATGTATACTTATTAAATGAGTATTAATTTAAAATATTAAGTATTGAACCATAGAATAGATTAAACTGCCGAGTAATATTATTATCATCGTGATAGCCAATTGATTACATTTCATACTGATAAGTGTCGACTATGATATATTATTGCCAATAACAATATTATATCTAAAATTTGTGTGTATTTACGTATATAAAAATGAAATCTAACTTAAACTTTTTACTTTTTATTAACTTGTTATGTGCCGTGTTTACATTTGACTATTGACCTAATAATATTCTATTGTCCTACATTTTACATGGGCAAAATAAATTGTTGTAGGGAAATATATAATTTACGAAGTGTAAAAGTTGAAGCACTCGTAATTATAATATATGGAGTTCATATATTATACTATATACATTCAAATTAATTTTGCAATTTCCTGTCATGACGATTGTTCACGCAATAATGCACAAGCAATAATAATTATTATCATAAGGAGTGAGAAAATATAGTGGCGTTTAAAGAAATTCTCATTAATATAGGTAGGTGAGTTTATTATACATCACACACACACACATAAATATACAGGCGATATAGCCTTTATAGAATACCTAGTTTTCGTAACCAATAATAAAATTAATTTGCTTTTACATGTTTACTTATTATTTAATTGCAATACATAAGTACATACTATTCGCACGATGATTTAAACCTTTTTCATACTTAGTAGTTTAGTATCTAGGTACTATCAATATGACAATATGACAATATTTTATTTTAAAATAAGTTATAAATGTATAATTTAATATTATTTTTTGGTTATATATTAGGAAGAACACTTTGGGATGAAAAATGTTTTTATTTTTTTAATGTGTATTTTGATAGTATTTATATTATTAGTATTAGTATATTAGTATTTATACTTTCCTATTTATTTTAAACAATTATTTAAAAAAGTTTTGAAGTATAATTTATGGCTGTAAATAAATATATTTATAACAGTATTTTACATATTGTGACGTATATTTTTGTGATGGGTATAACAAGTAATGCAGGAATTCAAGGAATACATTATTTATAAAATGTTTTTCCGGGGGGAAATAAAGAGTTTAATATATTTATGAACAATATGTAGGTACCTATCGTTTGATATATTTCTTATTAATTTTGATTTTTGTATAATATATATAAATAGGACCCAAAGTACACATTGATGATACTTATGCCAAACCATCCAAATGGTTTGTCCGAGTTGTTGCTGCTGTTGCCGTCAATGTCTTTGCGCAACATACACAATTCTCTGAAACCGACGGCCGTTCACGCAACCGTACCCACATTCAAATATACGGCCAAAGTGGATTTGACTTCAGCTTTACAACAGGTGATTGACCGTCGAGATTGAGATCTTTTAAAAAATAAAATAAAAACAGAACTTCTCGCTCAATACGTAGATGTATAATATATAATACATATATTATATACATTCGTATTTCGTACATATATAAAAGGAATGCCTACAGAGTACTGAGAACAGGTAAAATAAATTGAAGTACGTTCATTACTCGGACAAGCAGACCGTGCAATTTAGTGTTTAAAGCGTATACGTCTTCCTTATAAACTATAGTTCCTTAATCGGCGTAAGGTTCAAGGGCACAACAATGCGTCAAAAACCCACCATGAACACTGCAGTTTAATCATCGTTATTATTCCATTATTATTATATTATTCATTATTTATATACCACACGTCCCTCGAGTACGAAATAAATCGTATGAACTCATAATACAACTCGTATAGCCTCGTATATATTTACATTGTACGTGGCCTATGCAAAATAAATAGGTACCTACACAGTGCCACATCAGTGGTGGATTGTCAAAGATAAAAAAATAATACTTGGACACTTAGTGTTGATAAGAAAAACAGAAGTTTCTGAAAACCCAAAAATGTTTTTATAGATGGCAGAAAATAGTCCATACATTATGTTGTTATCAATAAGTTTTTTGTGAGCACAAACAATAATATACAATTAACAGCGATCCACGTACCATAAGTATGACAGGCTAATACTGACCATTATATTACACTGCAGGCAAATCTGAATAAGTAATTATATCGAACCAGTGCCGTACCCAGGATTTGTTTTCAGGGGGGGGGGCTTAAAAATTCTTACTTTATTTTATAGGAAAATAGGAAATAATTTAAAAACATATATACGAATACACATTATACTATTTAAAATAAAAGATTTCGGGGTGAGCTTAAGCCCAAAAGTCCCCCTCCCCTGTATACGGTATTGTATCGAACTATATAATTTATTATTATATATTATAAATTATAATTCTTGAATGCATTTAATCATATAATATAATAATCTGTATGTCTAATCAATCGATTTTTATAATTAATTCTACATTTACCATTAACTTGTGAACCGTTGTAACTCCCCCTAGAAAAATTATATAGATTATAGATATATATCCAAAATCTTCCGAATAATTCTCGTAGAAAAATAAAGATTAAAAGAAGACGGTGTATTATTGACGTCTTCTAAAAATATCTGTACAGTAATAATAATACGTCAAGTTCTAACTGTTCATAAATCATAATGTTTATATGCTCTAATACAATTATAAATTATAATTTAACGATTTATAATTTTTTTTCTGATACTGAAAAGTTAAGATTCAACAGTCAACATAATATATATATATATATAGGTACGTATTCTTAATTCTATGTGCATATAGCCATATAGGTGTTACCTATGTGGTTAATTGAGGAGATATATTTCACTAATCCCCCTCATAAATACGCCACTGTCCACTGGTTGTGACTAGTAACTAGGGGTAAATTATAAATGTATTGTAATTTGTTTATTTTCAACTTTGATTTTATTGAGAACTTCCTGTGATTATTAAATCCTAGTTATGCCTTTGATTGTATATTTGTACACGTTGTATGTCTATTGTCTTCTTAGATTGAACATGCCGATTATAAAAATAAACAACATACCTATTGCAATTACAATAAATAATAATCACAACGTTTTTCGGTTCACAGATTGGCATCCATGACGTGTTCTACAGGTACAGGGCGGATCTTTCGTTCATGTCACCGGACGCTAGATTATTCGTTAGTTCGGTCCAGCAAGTGGTGTCCGTGACGGTCAAAAAGTACAACACGCCACCGGGTAAGTGCACTTACCATGAACATGTTACCTGAACATGTTCAGGGACGATAGGTGCGGTAATTTACATTTATTGAACGATGTTATTTATATTGCGAAGTGTTCATTTTCACATGCAACAATGTAACTGAACAGTAAGTTAATTGTTGTATATATTATTATTATACCATATTGTCATCTGCTTGATCGTATAATGTATACTGAATACCGATAGGTATTTATGCGTTCAACGAGAATTTTCATTTACAAATGGACACCATAGATGTAGTCTATATATCTATATCTTTATATATATATAATATTATAACACGTAGTATAGCTTATATATTATATTTATTAATCCGCATAGAAATGTAAATAGTGACCATGAAAAATCGTATTTATTCGCTATACCTGTTTGAAATTGGATTTTCGGACGTGTCACAGTGGTTGAAAATCACCAAAAAAATTCCACCGCGGCTAATCGTCGCTGTCCTTCGGCCCCCACGACGTGTATATTGTAGTATAAAGTATCAACTATTGGTCTATTGCTATGTATGGTACTATATAATATATTGTAGTAAACTATTCGCCCTGTTGTTGTGAACCTAATGGTTCGTTACTTATAAATTAGGTATAATTATTTATAATAAACCAGTAAACTACACATCTACTATAGGTACCTAGTACCTATTACTTACAGCTTTAGGTATTTTATGTACAATGTATCGCGAGATTCTTAGGTTTCGATTCTTTAGTGTCTCTCGTCGGTAAATATACCACAGCAAATCATTTATACATTTCATCATTATTTTTTAATTTTAAATATGAAGTTTCACGTTATTTAACTCTTCTTACATATATTATTTACCAATAATAGGTACTAGTCTTTAAAATCTTATATGACTATAACAATTTATTTTGATCGGTAATGGCCTAAAGATGACTATAAACTTAAATAGATTTAACGTATCTGCTCTTTATTACTCTTATATTCTAGTATTAGGCCAACGAACGTCGAACACAGTATATATGTCAATCAAAATAATTACATAATATGCATATAAAAATATAGTATTTTTGTGTCCAGTGTATGTCGATTATTGAATGGCATTCAGGACTCAGGTGCAAGTACTGATAGGTGTACTATACTATGTAGGCGCGTGTAAGTACGGTATTTTATGTCATAGCCTGTGGATATAATACGAGTACAATACAATTATTATTATGTAGGTACCTACATTGGACGCTGTGTCCATGTATACAACATTTTCTTCTCGGTTGATCGGTAAACCGAAACGAAGTAAACACATATATTGTCTTCATATGCGACATGCAATTAGTCTTGAGCAAGCAATCGATCGGATCGATTTTTTTCACAAAAAAAAAACAGTTCAAACGTTATAATATGTACATAGTGACTAGTCATACATATTGGCATATTGCGTCATTCATGCAGTTTCATATATTGAAAGATTTTGTCCTTTATATAATTATAAATATACATATTAAATTATATGGTTTATCTATCAGCTAATCTATTTAGATAATGATGTAAGTTGTGACGTGAAGGTAGTAGCCAGCAGTTATGTATTAAGTCATTATAATAATACTTGCGCTATATGGAGAATATATATTTGACTTTATGACTAGCTAAGTAGGTACTTAATTATATAAATATATAATATAATTGGTAGGTAATTGTATTTGTATAGTGTATTAGTGTATACTGTATTAAGCTCATCTATATAGTCCAAGGGGTTGTTTATCCAATAATATATTATTTATGATTTTAATATAATTAGTTAAACAATCTAGAATAATGAATATAAATACCTAGACGACTAGCCACTAGGCTATAGATTATAATTGAAACAAGAACAAGGACAACTCTATATTTTCATGTCTTTTTTGCTGCAGGAGTTAGATGATAAAAAGTTGTTTTTAGAATACTAGTAGATACTAAATGTTTCGATTATTTATATTTGTTTAATAATACAATGAAATAATAGGTATTTTATACTTTATGATAGGTAACCCAAAATTATTAATTAAAAAAGTTTGGAAAATTGGTACCGCTCTGGCCGGCTATGCTGTAAATAAGGTGTCGAGTGGGTCAGTTAAAATTGAATTCAATGATACATCATTGTATATGAATAGTGGCGTATTTATATAAGGGCTGAGGGGTGCTGGGAGTTTCCCCGAAGGATTAATGATTTAATAAATAAGAACAAAAATCTTGATTTCATTTTATAATTTGATTATTTATTTATATACATATAAATATATAATGTAATAAACTTTTCACCCTTCCCCCTACAGAAATAAGTTGTAAATACACCATTTTATATATGGAAAATAATTCTGAGTAGATGATGGTCTGTCAGAGTGTCAGTTTATATCACTAAGTTACTAAGTATATTTCATGGTATAATTTTTTTAAATAATATATAATAAGGTCTCATTAATCCGAACGGTACCTATTGGGAAAAGGGATCGTTCGGATTACCTATGGGCTATGTGGCTAAGACTCAAAAAATCAATTATCTTACGATTTAAATTTTAAAATTTAGTTTTATCTATGATTGAAAGACAATAAATATACAATCCAAATTTTTATTATTATACCAAATTACATACAATATTGAATATATTCATAAAATATTGAGATGATTTTTTTTTTTTTGAACACTGATTCTTCTATGTTGCAAACTTTCATCATCAGTTAGAATTTCCTGATGCTGCGTATCCCTTCTTTATAACCCTACCTCCAAATTCCTATGCTCTCTGTTGAATTTCAGTGATTAGTTGTGGAACCAACTTCACTAAAAGCTAATTGAGCATAATGCTGTTGAATATTAGAAGTTTCATTCATTGTGGGCTAAGGATTTTCTATGTGAACGATCACAATGTAGTATGACACAAAACTAACGAACGTAATCGACTCATTTCGATATTTTTTATAAAGGCGTACGTGCAATGTTAATGTACTATCGATATATTATTATTATTATTGTGTGATTCCACGGAAAAATTCAAAAATGTGTCTCTAAATATAGTAATGTAATAATTCTCTAGCCCGTTCGGATTATTGCATTTTTTGGATTAATGAGATTCTAGTGATCCAACTGTTTAATTATTAGGTACCTAGTCATTTATTTTACGGTAGGTTAATATATAATTTTTTCCAAAAATATTGCATTTATTATACTTTTAGTATTTAATTATTATAATAAATACATATTTAATGTATATAATGTATTTACAGGCTACGATTAGGAAGGAGATAGGGGGTTATAAAACTAAACCCACAAAAAATAGAAGTTTTTAAGCCTACAAAGAAAAATAATATAATAGGTATCTCATTTTTCACCTAATTGATAAATCAACTTTTACAAATTAAAAATTGTATTATTATTTAGTTTATGCTAAATATCAAACTTTGACTATAGTCATTACTCATTTGTGTATAATATTATTATATATAATAATTGATAAATGTTATAAGATATTGAAGTTATAACTAGAGACTAGATAGTAGATGTATATGCGCATAAAATCTTAAAAATAAGATGTTTTAATGTTACATAGTTTCATAAAAATAATTTTTTACATACTACATACATAAATATTGTTTTTTTTTTTTTGAACAAATATATAAAATACTGAAAAATCAAATAAAAGTAACAGTTTTTGAAAATTTTAAGGTACATAGTTAAATTAATCCTAACCACCATTATTAAATAATTAATTTATAACCTATTCAGTATTCTGACTTCTGACTTCTACGGACATACTGTATTAAACGCTCAAAATAAAATGAGAATCACAATACATACTACCCTTATTCTATTCAAAAGTCAAAATATAATACATTTATACATTATACAGCTGTATATGCTTGTACAAGACTATTATATTCTGTTTGTCAACTTATCAATTGTACATTTGTACCCATATTTTTAAGATAAATCGTTTTCATATAGGTACTTCTTTATTTATGATTGTTTATTCATTGAAGTTCAATGTTTTCAACATTTTAACATTTATAAAAACGTATAATTTTTTATGTTTATCTTTTTTTTTAATTTTCAGTAAAATGAATTTACAAAGAATTTTGTATTAAACATTTTTTAATTAAAATAAATACAAAATTTAAAGATATCTAGATATCTAACATAATAATATCGTATAATTGTGTACAATATTTCATTAATTAATTTTTTTTCCGATACGGATGAATTATATGTGCTGATACAAAGTTCGAGTTTCTTTATAAACTATCAAGTATAAACACGCCGAACTATATGACCGTTATTTTTCTTTTAATTTAAATATTGTTACCACGGACGTTAAACCTGTTAGAATTCGGGTCTTCAACTGATTTGTGTAAAAAAAATCACTAATTCCTATTTATTTGTTTTTCTATTAAAAACATGTGTGAAGTAAAAAATAAAATGATAATTCGATAAACAAGAAATGTCCTTAGTCAATTATGCACGATACACAGAGCATTTAATAATTTAGAAATACACCAGTCACAAATTGGGTATTGCTATATTAAAACATGTACGACAACACGCGGAAGGTAAAATTTTTTTTTTTCATTGTCTGAGGTCAACGTTAAATCACCATGAAAAATATCAATTATTTCGAGATCCGAGGTCTTTGCTTTTCGGTATCATCGATAATTTGGTGCTGCACGAGAATTAGAGATCAAATTCCCTCGAAGTGCACAAAGACCTACAACAGGTATTATCGTACGAGATGTGTTATTAACTCAAGCGGAATTTTATCTTATCGTTCTATGGTTATGGAGGATAGACGTCTACTGTGTTTACAAGTGTATGGCAAAATTATTATAACATGCGTAGTAAAATCTTAACACTACCTTATGACAGCTCATAGTGGACACCCTTTAACATAGTTATGTATTATTAACAAACTCCAGCATGTTAATTGCTATTTTTATTTATTAATAAATGTATTTATTTTACATAGCAGAAAATTTAAATTATGTAAAAAAACGCAGGTCGCTAAAACACCCTGTACCATCCATTATAACCAACATGATTAGTTTTTAATGTAGTTCTTAACTAGACTTGTTTAAGTGCATAGTGGGGTAATAGGTACCATAAGTCAGGAAAAATTTATTAAAAGAAATGAAAATTTTTAAAAGGCAGTATGATGAAATGTATGAACATACACAAGCAATGTTTCGTCTATTAATTTATTACAATTTTTAACCTAATAGTTTAAAATTAAATCACGAATTATATATTTAAATTTCTTTGTTTATTAATTATTCTTTTCTATCATTTTACAGTTTATGAAATCCAACGCAAATATGTAGAACAGGAATTTGTAGTGTCAAAACCATTTGTTTATTTTGTGATGGACATACATACCAAAGTCAGTCTAATAGCTGGAGTAATTACTGATCCATTAGCGTCACCAATTTGGATTTGATAATAACAGAAGTCTTATCATAAAGTTAAGGTTAATACTTAATAATAGTATCATGTTGTGGTACTGATTTGTAAAAAGAATAAATAATCATGTAAAAACAAAACTTATGTCAAAAAACATTTGTTATTTAATAATGTCAGAAGAACATGAACATCATTACAAAATAACATTTATTTATTTGCCTTTCTTGACCTTGATCTTCCTATGGTAAAATTCCAATTCTTTGCCTTCTAAGATGTAACCATCAGCACGTCCACATTGACCAGGTCTGCTTCCCAAGCACGCTAAATAAATATTAAAATTTAATTTAATATTATCCTTTCAATAAAATATAAATATAATAAGTTTAAGGGGTTCAAAACATGGTTCAGAAAACCCAATTAATATAAAAGCAATACTCAGAAAAAAAAATGATTTACATTTCATATAAAAATCATATTAACGAGATTTCTTAAACATCATAATATTGCTGAATATTTAAAAATAGTGTTGTATAAAAATCTTTTAATATTATGAAAGGAGGCATTGTACAATATAATATTTATAGTTCAGGGTAACTATGAAAACATCATTAGATAGTAAATTTTATCCTATCTTAAACTTACAATTTGTCATCATAACATTAATGTACAATACTTTAAAACTTTAGGTATAAGAAAAAAAAAACGCTCAGTGTAACTATGACAAAAAATGTTCATATTATTGATAGATATTAATCAAAACGATTAAAATCAAAAATTTCAATATCACCATTATAAAATTCAAAATCATCATGGCGTTTTAATAACATTTTCCTATTTACATTATTAGTCATTTGATAGTACATACCTAATAAACGTGAGGTTTGGAACTGCTCTTCGATAGCAGGTTCTACTTTGGCAAAACGTTGCCTTTTCTTGTATTTAACTTCAGCCTTTGATGATCGCTTCTTATTCAATATTGCATCTTCGGCTTCAGTCTATAAATAATATAACAAATACAATACAGCTGTTAAAAGACTGAAAAATTTGTTTATATAACATCTTAACAGTAAATAAACTAATAATTTGTAATTTATTAATAACGACCATAAGTAACTCAAATAGATGACTTTAGATTGTAGCGTAGTTTATTAGTTCATATATTCACATGTCTGCTCTCAGCTAGTACATGGTCATCAATTATCAGATAGCAATTCCTATCAGAAAGATTCATCATAGCAGATTTTATTTTTAAATTTAACATCAGAGCGCTGCGGAATAAATTATATCCTCATATAATTTTATCAGGAACCGAAATATTACTCATCATTTGAATTTAATAATCTTATAAACATAATATATAAAAAACATGATTTTATTAAGCTAATGGTTTTTAGGTTTTTGTTTGTAATATATTTATATTTCTGCAGTCAGCAAGAACACGGTCATCAATAATCAGACGGCAATTCCTATCAGAAAGGTTCATCATAGCAGATTTTATTTTCAAATTGAACATCAGAGCGCTGCGGAATAAATTATATCCTCATAAATTTATCAGGAACCGAAATATTACTCATCATTTGAATACAAATATTCTTAAATAGATATAAAAGATACATAATTTTGTTGTAGTTTTTTTTTTGTATTTCTGCAGTCAGCTAGAATACGGTCATCAATTATCAGACGGCAATTCCTATCAGAAAGGTTCATCATAGCAAATTTTATTTTTAAATTTAACATCAGAGCGCTGCGGAATAAATTATATCCTCATATAATTTTATCAGGAACCGAAATATTACTCATCATTTGAATTTAATAGTCTTATAAACATAATATATAAGATACATGATTTTATTTAAGTTTATTAGTTTTAGTTTTTTGTTTGCATATTCATATTTCTGCAGTCAGCTAGAACACGGTCATCAATTATCAGACGGCAATTCCTATCAGAAAGGTTCATCATAGCAGATTTTATTTTCAAATTGAACATCAGAGCGCTGCGGAATAAATATGTCCTCATAAGAAAAACATCAGGAACCGATAAATTACTCATCATTAAAATATGTTTTGTATTTTTATTATATAAATTAGATATATGGACAAGTCAACTGTGCTCTCAGATAGTACACGGTCATCAGTTAATCAGACGGCAATTCCTATCAATAATGAAGGTTCATCACAGAGCAATAAAAACTTAGGCTTTCAACCAATAATAAAATATGAGCAATATTGGTTAATAATTCATTAAAGAAATAAAAATAATACAAGTAAATACGTACTAATTTTGTAGTCTTCTTTCTTCCAATTGGTAAAGCGTAATGGCCTTCATACCATTGACGGAATGGTGTTGCGTCTATGACTACAATTGCGTTTTTAACCAAAGTTTTAGTTCTGACCAACTCATTGTTTGATGCGTTGTAAATAACATCAATGATACGAGTTTTAGCAGAAATACCTATATAAAATAAAAAATTACTAAATTAAATGATAAAAAAAATAATAATAAAATTAAATTTAAAGATCATAATCATACCTTCAGAACCCCATGAAAAATTTCCTTGATCTAATCTTAATGCTCTGTATTTCTTGTTACCTCCTCGGGTACGAACAATGTGTACACGACGAGCTCCAAGCTAAAAATATTTAAGTGATATAATATATTTATACTATACCAATAAATGTAGATTAATAGAATAAATTGCTATGTTAGTTTAAAGAGACCTATTTCAGGATATTAATAAGCGGATATATTTACTAATCATTTCATCTCATAGATTAATTTATCATCATAAATAGGACTTTTTGCTAAATAAGTAAGTTATTTTTTCAATATTACTATTGGATAAAAAAAATAATAATAAAAACAAGAAAAAACTAGTCTATTTCAGGATATTAATAAGCGGATAGATTAAATTAATCATTAATTCTTCATCATAACTAATCTCATCATAAATAGACAAAAATTGACATAAATTACTCAATAAAATTGAAATTAAAAACTAATTTCAAGAAAAGATGTTAAAAGATCAAAAATTAACATAGGTTAATATAAATAAACTTAGTTGATTATTCTACCTAATATTATAATTTATTCAATGGAAAATCCACCTACTTTTTGCGAATCAAATATTTTTTTCTCTTCAAAATTATGTGATTAATACAAACACTTTAGTCTATTTCAGGATATTAATAAGCGGATAGATAAGTTAATCATTAGTTCTTCATTATAACTAATCTCATCATAAATAGACAAAACTTTGCAGTTAGAGCTTAATAAAATTTGGAAATAACTAAATCCTAGAAGATGTTAAAAAATGTCAAACTAACACAAGGATAAAAAATTATCTAAAATTAAACTAACAGATCTGGAATCGAATGCACGTCAGAACGTTAGAGGTGAAAAATAGTAAATATCTTCATTCATTAGTCAGTGAAATATCTCATCATGTGTGCATTATTGTATAATATTATATAATTAATAATAATACTAAAATATTTTAACACAAAACCAGAACGTTAGAGGTGAAAAATAAAATAAATATATCTTCAATAATATTCGGATACAAGTCTCATCATAAAAATTTCCGTCTTTCAATCATACATAAAATAATATATACTTAACGATTAATAAACCTTAACAAATAAAACTAACTCTCTTATTAAGTAAAAACTATAAATTCAGCAAGTCAGAACGTTAGAGGTGAAAAATATTAAATATATCTCCATAGTAATTCAGACAAAAAGTCTCATCATTAACGCTAGAATTTATAATTTCTATACAGCACAAAAATATAGTATGTATATTACAAATATAACAATAACATACAAGTAAATTAAACATGAATTAAAAAGCATATTTCAATGTTAGAAGTGAAAAATAAAAAAATTAAGATCTTCAATAAAATATTTATTATAAAAACTCTGGTTTTTAAAATATACATACTACTATTAAATTCCATAAAAATAATAAAACTAACTCCCTTACTAAGTAAAAACTATAAATTCGGCAAATCAGAACGTTAGAGGTGAAAAATATTAAATATATCTCCATAAAAATTCAGACAAAAATGTCTCATCATTAACGCTAGAATTTATAATTTCTACACAGCCCAAAAATATATTATGTATATTACAAATATAACAATAACATTTAAATCAAAACGTTCTAGGTAAAAAAAAATAATCTCGTAAACATTATGTTTTTTGACCCATTACTAATGCAACTTAAAAGTATATTGAAATAGAAAGATCTGACCATGGCAAGTTTGAATTATCATTTGTAAGTTAACTAGTTCACGGAACAGATACTTGTAGTACACGGATTTTACATTTAACACAAGTCAATTAATGTCATACCTTAGTGTTGGCAGCCGGGCGACCCAATTCATACTTCCTCTTCTTGCGGAGGGGCTTGCGCTTACCTCCGGTCTTCCTACGTTTATGCCATGTATCACGGGATATACCTTAAACAAAAAACGTTGATGTTATTAGGCTACACGAGATATACGATATTAATGACTATTGCAAATTATATATCCTCGATATGTGCGCGAGACGCCGGGAGCCTAATCCAAGTCGAGAAAAATCGTTGCGATCGACGCAACATTAACTGAATACGAGTAGTTCAAAAGCGTAGACTAAATATTAAAGCGGATGAAAACGGATAAAAATTACTTACCCATCTTGTGTCTCTGACGTTAGTGTAACACGACGGGAAAAACTAAAAAGAATGGCTCAATCGACTTGCAGAATGTAAACAAACTGCACGACGACTGAAATGAATACAGGTTATGTCTGACCACGGTATAAGTGGGTGGAGCTAAAGTGTAACCTAACGTTACCATTATGGTTTTTGACAATAATTTCGGGTTAATGTAAATTATTAAAATTGAAAATGAACAATTTATAGCGTCGATATTTTTAAGAATTTGCCAAATCGCTTTAAAGAATCATTTTAATAACATTTTATACTCGATCGACATTTATCTCACGAAAATTAAATGAAATAAATATATTATCACAGATGTTTGAGGTTATGACACGACGTTCATGTGAAATAGCCAAAAACGTTTCGTACTTCATACACATGAGAGTCAAAATGAAATACATAGTCATAATAAATTATGTATATTATGTACCGTGATATTGTTCTATGAAAAAGACAACTTCTATTGATAAGATTTACGTTTAGTACAAAACCATTTACTACCATATAGATATAATGAATAGTAATAATTGATAGTGAATGTGCAACAATATACAAATTATATATTATTACGAAATACGAAGCACTGAAACAGTAAAGCTCAGCTTACGCACATTATCCACTGACGGTTTGCCAATACTATAGAATTTATACGTTTTAAAGAAGTTAGGAATTTGTCACTATTTATCCCGTTCTACCGACTACCATTCCATAGCCGTGAATGATTTTGGAAAGTTTGGCGATTCTTGACTAGCGAAAAGATATATATGTGTTGATTTAAAATGCCTGTAAGTATATTGAAGTGTAAACGTTCAAACTATTTTAATGTTATCGTATTTTGTTGTTAATCCTCATTCAATTTAATTTATATATTGTGTATCTATATATTAAAATATTGAGATCGAATTTATTTAACAATAATATTTTTTAATATTTTGTAACATTCAGTTCAAGATAAATAATTAAAATAACACCATGGTATTGAATTCCTACAGTACCTAATATATATAGACAGTTACTTAATACTTAAAACATTATTAAGGACTTATCATCTTACTGCCAATTACGGACTGAGATATAAAAGTAGGATGGATTATAAAGGGTGTATATTTAAAACTTTACCGATAATTTTCAATACTTTTCACTAATTAGAAGGTTGTGATTACTTCCCTTGGTAAATCACTACATAATAACTTTGGTTTAAACATTTTAGGGAAAGTATTTAAGTATAAACAGTTTCCACACCTGTCTGCGATTGCTTACTACTAATGCTAACAATTTAATCAAATTCATCATAATATACACAGTTTAATGATACCTATTTGTTTATTACTCTACTTATAATTTTAACATAAGTTTCTCAATCATAGATAAAGTTAACTCTTAAGAAATTATTTTAATATTTTTTTTTCTTTATAAATCATTTACTCAATGTCTTTGATAGGTGTTCTTGGCAAATAATTTAGTATTAGAAATTGGTCACTTTCTTTTGAAAAAGAATAAAAAACAATTTATTGTTTAATGTAATAATGTGTTAGTAAATTTTTATATAAAAAAATATTTATTAACTATAAGTAATGTATAAAATATTTTTTATCGCCATATTAAGAATTTTGAACTAATTTACTTTGTCTGTCACTACTTTGATATTTTGATATATATTTCCTTGTCAATTTTTTTAAAACAAAATTCTTAATTTATTGTTTTTTATATATTTAAAACTTAGGATATTTATGTTAGTATTTCAATTGGTTCATCAATGTATTTATAATTAAACAATTGTTAATATTACCTATGATAGGTTAACAGTGTACCTATTTTGTATTAGGGTGTTAACTTTTTAATGAATTCATATTCTAAGATTAAATTTTATCTAAAAAGATTGTAATAAAAATGATTTATTTAGTTAGCAAAAAGTATACTTCATCCATCTGCTGCAGAAGATTTACGTAGCCACAAATTGAAGCGACTTGTACCTCGTCCTAATTCATATTTTATGGATATCAAGTGTCCAGGTAATACAATTTAATTTAATTGATATTAAATTTTGAAAATTTTTTTTATTTTTATAATTAAATTTAAGGTTGCTACAAGATTAAAACAGTTTTTAGCCATGTTCAAGAAAACGTGAAATGTGACGGTTGTCTAATAGTACTTTGCAGACCAACTGGAGGCAAAGGAAAATTGTCTGATGGTAATTATTTAATTTCATTAAATATGTTTTTTTCAAAAATAGAAATGAAAAATAATAATTCATAATTTGTTAGTTACTATTATTTTTAAGAGAATGTTAGTACAATATTTATTTTCTCTCTGATACTTAAGCTTTAGAACATGTTTTATACTTTTATCTGTCTGTTGTTTGTTGGCTTTTTTAATATTTTAATTCTTTTTTGCGTTATATAAATTTAAAGTGTTATATTATGCATAGTACATACTTATAACTTGCATACAAATTGAAATATTGTAATAATTTAATGCAGCGTTTCTCAAACTTTTTTTTTACGTACCACTTAGGTATGTTATCAATTAGTCGCGTACCACTAATGACTAAAAATAAAATGATTCAAAATCCAAATTGTACAGTTAAATACATTTTTTTTTTAAATAATAAGGCAGTGAAATACTACAATAACAGAATAATTATTTTTTCGTTATTAGTTTTTTTAAAACAAGATATGAATTAAATAATTTAGTGGATTTATTATTAAAAAACGGACCTCCACAGTCCACATACTACCACGTAGTCTTTCACGTACCACAGTTTGAGAACCGCTGATTTAATGTACAAACACAGATAATATTCCTATTTTTTAGTTAATTCACTTAAACATTAAAGCATGAAAGCATAAGATTGATTTTGCTAAACATAAATTTGTATGATTTAGAGAGAGAAAACAAATAGTCTGTTCATTGAATAATGAAATTCTTTCATATAAAAATTATTATTGATTAATGTACCTTTTTATTATTTTTTCAGGATGTTCATATCGAAGAAAACACTAGGGAAATATTTGTTTTAAATTCAAAATTAATTTTAAATTTATTGATATTTTCATAAATAAAATTATATTTTATCTTTTATTATTTTTAGTAATTTATTTTCATGTAGAAACCATAGATAATAAAGAAATGGATAGGATAAGCATATTATGTTAAATATATTTGAGGCCGCATGCCTGGAGAGGAAGTCAATTGAGGCCTCTTTTATAATGATAGTCGATACTCCATATAGGTATATTTATTTGGCCTCATTTGTTCCCCTTCATGATTGCTGATAAGACCGTTATGGCCTATCCGTATCTTTATTAACTATGGTAGAATCAAATCTAAATTAAACTTGTAAGTTATTGATAATATTTTGGCTGATCGCTCTAAATTTGAGCTTGTAATGTAGATAGAATTTACAATATACATTGTAAATTATGAATAATATTCCTTATGAGTTATATACTTATATAGTATGTTATTTACCGAAGGGAAGAACTGCTCATAAAGGCCAAGTACCCGTTCATATCTAAACCATTATTAAAGACTGAGAAAGTACTAATAGTTCCTGTTTTGTATAGTAGGAGTTGAATGTATTTGGCATCAACTAGGCCCAGTGACGCAACTAGCGGGTAGGTTAAAAAAGGGAAACTTTGAGGCCCCTAATAATGCAAGTGGCTTCTTAATACCAAAGAATCAAAATTGTTTTTTTCTATATTTTCATATAACCAACATATAACTTTATTAATATATAATATTATAAAATCATGATCATGGCTAAATAATAAATGAGGACCAAGAAAACTGTTTATCCAATAGTCAAAATATTTTGAAAATTTAACTGTAAAGAGATAACCATAATATAAACATTTGGTGAAAATTTCAAGTATTTACATCGATTCGTTTTTGAGTTACAGCAAAATCAAAAAATCGATTTTGTCGAAAAGTGGTTTTTCGTAAAATTGCCATTTTTCTGTCATTTTTTTTTTGTTTTTCTCGATTTTTTTGAAAACTATTTGAAAATTTTTCTTTTGACCCCCCCAAAGTACCTAGATGAATTTTCCTATTCAAAGAGGGGCTGAAGTAAAAAATCGGAGCATTATTACTGCTCCAAATGTTGTCGTCAGACACAAAAAAAAAAACACACATCATAGTAAAATCAATACATTCTTCACTTCGTTCAGAATCTAAAAAACAAAATTAGATTTATTAATTAAATTGTATACATTTTCAAAAAGGTGATATTATTTTAATGCGCTAAATATTTTATGTTTTTAAGTACATCTTCAATTTTTTAATTGTATCTATTTACATCATTTTTAAGAGTCACAAAATAGTTAAGTTATATATATTATGCTAAAATAATTAATAATTAAATTAGGTACTTACAGGCGCGGACTGGTAAAAAAGGGCACGGGATGCTACATAATTTAAAGGGCAAATTCAAAATATTATGTAAATTATTTATAAAATATTAAAATATTTTATTTTGTTTAAATTAATTATTGAAAATACGTAAAAAAACGTAAATATATATTAAGTTACAACAAATATTCAAATAGTACAATATTAAATTACTTTAAATTCTTCAGTTGTATGATAAAAAATAAAAATATATTTTAGGGCAAGGGATGCTGTAGCATCCCAGCATCCCAGCCAGTCCGCGCCTGGGTACTTATAACCATTGATTATAAATACTAGTATTTATAATCAATGCTATAACTCATCATTTTTTATTTTAATAAAACTGGATAATGTGTTAATTATTATGTTATATTGGTTATTTTCTAAAAGTAAAGAAAAATTATACATTAGTCAAGGTGACTATCAATAGAAAGTATCCAAGTCTTTTAATAAAGAACAACACTTGTATTTGTTGGTTGTTACTAAATGGTATAATTGAACTATAAGTAAAGATGATAGGTATATAAAAAAATATACTATATAGTTTACTTAATGTTTATATAAATATTAAAATATGTATGTTTTATATTTGCACATCTGAATAATTACATTAGATTATAATATGTACTAGATATTAACTGTCAAGAGTTAATTTTGTCTACCTACTATTCTTTTTTCTCAATATTATGTAGAGCATTTTGTAGATAATTTTTTACAAAGAGCTCTACAAATATTAATACTGAATTCAACTTATAAATTTATATTGAAAAAAGTTAGCTTTTAGAATAATTTTTAATTTTATGAAATTATTATCTATGCAATGGTTTTAATTACCTTATGGGAGTTAGGAGAGGAGGAAGCAGTGTACCTTAGATTGTTTAAGGCTATTTAAATTTTTAGGTAGGATTCCCAATTTTATACTTGAATTTAGGGCTACCAAGCATCTAGTTGCGCCACTGAGTAGATCACTATGATGGTTTGTCACAGTGACGACAAATTTTTGATGGGATTTAATATAAACCAAATTTAATTGCATTAAAAACAAAAATTAAAATTAAATATTTTATCACTTAAAATATGTTTGTATAAAGAAAAAAAAATATTATACTTCTACGTTCTACACTAGATGTTGGTGCATCATGCATGTTTAATACCTACTCAATGTGCTCAATGGTACATGATCATATTCAAGCAGTTAGGCGTTATATCAAAATAAACATCTGTTTTACTTGATGTAACTTCATGTCTTGAGTCTTCATAGTAAGATCTAATAGTTTATATCCTTTATTTTTTTTTCAATTATACACATAGATTTGTCTTTAATTTTATTTTTCATTTGTACTGGGAATATTTGTTAAAATATCTTCAATTTATGAATAACTCATCGGATTAGTGTAATTTTATGAATGCTATAAACCACTTTTGACTGCATTATTTTGTACGGGCTGTTTCATTTTTTCCACAATGATTGGGATTAACATCATTTTTAATCACAATTAAACAATTTTCAAAATTAATTGCATAGAAAAGTGCAGCATTTAACCATGTTCCCTACCTTGTAATAATAACCAATAGCCAATAGGTTTGGTAGGTAAAGGTATACCCGACTCTGGAATTTCTATTCTGTATTTATTTATTCTCGATAGTACGTTTAGGAAAGCTTTTTTTCTTAAAAATTATGTATTATGTATTAGACGACATCGTTATCGGATTTTATAGGTATCTATATTAAATTAATTAGGTACCATTTTAAAATAATCTATTTATGTAACAATACATTTAGTTTAGTTAAGTATTTTGTTCATTAAAACACACAAAATTTAAAAAAAAATCCAAAAACGTGGGAAATTGTAAAAAATTACATTATAAAATTAATATTAAATAGGTACCTAGGTAGATAATGAGAGAACTTATAGACTATATTATATTTGATCAAATTTGATTTATTTTAACTGCAAAAAAAGTTGCAATATCTATTAAATCCTATCTTAATAATTTATTTTCTGAGTCGGCAAAAAAAAAAGTCAATGCAGGGGGATATATCCCTTAACCTCCCCCCTCTGACCACGCTAATTATATTGGATGTGTTAAATAATTGTATTTATTTATCATTTACCTAAATATTAAATTGATTCAATGTTTAGACTATCTAAATATATTTTAATGTATTATACTTATAATTGAATATTTTCATTACCTAGTTAATACTAAATATTATACATTGAAATTAAAAGTTTTATAAGTTTTAATTATAGAAAAACGTGAAAATATGTGATTTCA
Organism: Schizaphis graminum; assembly: GCA_020882235.1. Lineage (NCBI taxonomy): Eukaryota > Metazoa > Arthropoda > Insecta > Hemiptera > Aphididae > Schizaphis > Schizaphis graminum. The sequence continues at coordinate 96,953,139 of CM037032.1, forward strand.
ATAAATTTAATATTCATAATAAAATAGTGACTAAATTTTACCTTCAATATTTTTTTCCAATTGAGTAATAATAACTTGTAAGAAATCTTTTATTAAGTACATTTTCAAGCTTTTTTTGCTCAATAATATTATTGGTCATTTATAAACAGAAAAATAAAAAGTAGATCGTTTAAAATTTCCATATGCATCAGTGCATCACAAATTCACAATAGGGGCAATATTTAAAAAATTATAGTTTATAAAAAATCAACATAAGTATAGTGAAATCTCCCTTACGGACACCTCCAAATAGTGGACAAAATTTCAGCGATCAAAGGTGTCCGGTATTTAGAGGTTCACTGTATTTGGTATAAAATCCAAGGTTACAGTTCTATTTTTAATTATAAAAGAAAATATTTTTATATCAAAATTGTTCCATATTTTTAAAATTTATTTTTGACCTCGTTGTTTTGAAAATGACTGATAATTTTGATATCTCAAAGTATTTTCCTTCAGAAACCTAATGTTGAATAACTAAGCATTTTTTACTGCGAAAAAAGGTGTTCACAGACAAAAATAAAAATATATAAAAAAAACAATAAAATTAATCACTCTATTCAAAATTTAAAAATTATTTTTACAATTTATTTTAATAGAGGCTAGGGCTGGAGCATAGGCGTGCGCAGGACTTAGTGGTAGGTGTTGCTGAAAATTATATATTATAATAAGTAGGGTTCGGAAGTTGATGCATTTTGCATTCTTTTTTTGGAACTTTTTAGACGATGCTCTCCTGGCCACAAATCTGTTTCATAAGCATGTGAATCTAAATAACTAATTTTTATTTTGAATTTTTTGGTGTTTATTATTTTTTAAGTAATTTTTTTGTGATTTTTAGGTAATTTTCCCACATTTTTAGTTATTTTTGCTGATTTCACACTAGTTCATTTCTTATCGTTTCTTGTCGATCATTATGCCGATAACTTAAACCACAGACTAAGAATAGTACCTATCCAATTTTATCTCGACGATTACATTTGTCGTTGTCGTATTGTATAAATTTATAAAACAAATATTTTTAATTTTTTAATTTTCCTATTTTAAGAACATTTTTGTCATTTTTATGTCATGTTTTGAATTTTATAGTAAAATAGAGTAAAATATTTAAAAAAAAATGTAGTTATACATATTATTATTATTACAATGCTAGACATCTTTTGTAATTTTTCTTATTTTGTAAATTTTAATTAGGTACTAAGTTATTATTTACTAACTATTTTTAGTTAGAAAAAATAAAAATTGTGAGTGTTTGCAGCCCGCAGGTGTAACGCCTATGGGCTGGAGCTTTCATTAAATTTGAAATCTCGATGTATCGAAATCATTAATTTGGTCATGTACAGATTATGACCAGTTTTAAGCATTATGCCATTATGTAGGTATGTATGTTGAAACTTGAAACACGAATCGAAAAGCAGCTTTCTTATTCTAGTTTTCTACAAACTTCAATGTATCCAAATGCTGCTAATATTTTAAATTCATAATTTTGTTTTTGACACTATTATATAGTTATTTGATACTCATACTTATTGGTTTGTGGCATAGGTAGGTATTAATGTATTATGCAGAACACCCACTTGGCAGACTTGTGTTATTATTATTTTTCACGTTGGTTTCGATTAAAATTTAAAATTTATATTATGATCACTAAGTATATGCTAGAAGTATATTGTTATACATTAAGTGTTTGAACATCAAAAATATGATTGGCATATCCGTTATTCGCACTCATGTAATATGTGAAAGTCATATTATTATATTTAATTTCGTCTTCTTTTTTTAAACGAATATAATATTAAATTATTTGCAAAATAATTAGAAAGTGAAAATAATAATATAAGTCATTTCCTACTGGGCATAATAATTAATAGCATTTAAAAAATATTATTTGGATTTATTCAACAATTCAATTTCAATGTGATTCACTAAAAAGTAAAGTTAGGTTTAAATTATAGTGGCAGTGAGCACGACTCCACGAGGTTTATTGTTTTTCTATTGATTGTGTTATCTCGGACTTGATAAGAAATTTGTTAATTTGTAATAATCATAGATATTAGATATTATTGTTTTCTAATTTTCTATGGTAAATTATTAAATTAAGACAAATCAAAAAATGGATTTTTAATTCTTTACTATCAAAATTTTAAATAATTAATTATTATGAATGATTTATATATTTTTATAATAAATATGATGATTTAATTAAAAAAAAATTCATATTCCTACAAACGCATTTAATAATTTTATTGATTGGGAATGAAGCGACGAAGAATGTCTGCTGAATGTGAAATGGATCATTCATATGCAATGCCTAATGTTGTAAGTTACCAATATCAAAATTCTAAATTGTCAGTATATTGTGATTTAAAAAAATAAATATTTATTCAAATTTAGAATGATAATTCAAATGCTCTATTGAAAAAAATTCAACATGTCTATGCCAATAAATTATTAAATGATATTACCCTCGTTGTGGGTGGAATATCATATCCAGCTCATCGTTTCATGTTATGTATATCCAGTGATGTGTTTGAGGTGATTTTCAATGTAAAAACTATTTTGTAGATTTTAATATATTTATTTATTTATCTTGATAGACCATGTTGATGAACTCAACATGGAGTGACTCACACCAAGAAGTTATTGAGCTACAAGAAGTGCCTCAGTGTATTGAAGTATTTCCAGTTTTTCTCCAATATTTTTATACTGGTGTAATAACGCTCGAACAATCTAATATTATGCCAATGCTAGTGTTGGCTGACAAGTATAATGTCAAGGTATACTGTACAAATTATAGATCAGTTATGTAAAAAAAATTTCATTAATTCAATATACCTATTTTAGGATCTTACAACATTATGTGTTGAGTATATGTGTGAACATATAGCTGATGCTGCTGACCAGGGTCAATTAGTAACTTGGTTTCAATATGTGTTGTCATTAAACCAACCAACTACAATCAATGTAAATATTATTTTATTCTATCTTATTGATTATATCATAATATATGAAAAATATTTTTGTCAATTTCACATAAATGAGATAATTTAATATTTATATCTACATATAGGAATTAGGGTTTGTGGTTTTTAAAAGTATTTTTTGAATGTTTTTTATTAGTTAATATATGTTAAGTTCTTATTTTTAATCCTTTAACTTTATATTGTTAATGTTGTATGATTGAAATATGTTTCAACTTTTATAATATATGATTTACAAACTTTAATTAAAATATAATTTTCAAAAATTTGTTTCAGGCTTTATATTATTGTAAAATTTGGCAAGATACTGAGTGTATGGACATTAAGCCACCATGGAATAAATTACTCAAAGTGAGTTTATCATCTGTATTTTATTTGTAACTTCTGCGGAAAAATTATTCATAATTTTTATTACCAATATAAAATAAAAATACTAATATAAATTTAACAATTAGGCTTGCAGAAATTATATCAAATGGAATCTTGATTCTTGTACAAAATGTTTTAATACATTTCAATGTGATATTCTTGTTGGGCTATTGAAACAATCTGATCTTGTGGTACATGATGAAATGCAGTTGTTTGGGTAATTGTTTAAATTTAATTTTAATATTACTAATGGTGTAATTAACCTCATAGACCTTAGAGGAAAAGAAGTAGAGCCATAATATAATATTATAAAATAAATATGAACCTCAGGGACTAGTACTCTACCCTTCAAACTTTTTATATTATTATAAATTTATAATATAATATATTATATTTAAATACTAAACAAATAACTAACTGATAAGTTTTCCTCCGTTGACAATATGGCATTGCCGTGTTGTCTTAATATGTGCAAGGTGTGGGGTTATTAATATTAATAATAAATATTACTAGTTTTCTGTAGTTAATAGTTTTTTCTAGAATTTATAATAAATCGAAGGTACCTTCTACCTGGTACTAACTACTTATCTAAAAATAAATATATAGTAAAATTTATAAAATGTTTTACTCTTTTAATTTTTGTTGAGATTAAAAAAAATATTGGGGCTTAACCTCCTTCCTGATTTTGTCAATGAGTATTACTTACTGATGACACTTTAAAGATATTATAATGTATAAATGTATTATATAGATGTGTTGCATCTTGGTTAAACTATCAGTCGGCAGAAAAACTACTTGAATGTAATGATTCAGACATAATTGAAGATTACATGAGTTCCTTAACAGAACATGTTATGTCATATATTAGATATCCAATGATTCTTCCAAGACAGATGGCCCAATTATTAATGGTACCTGTTGTTAAACAGAATAAAGACTTTTTTGTTGATAAAATGGCTGCAGCCATGGAATACAATTTGATTAAAATGGGTATATTATTTACAATTTAATTATTAGCTTGGTATTTTAGTTAATGTATTTTTGTTTTAAGAAAAACGGTCAGATACTGAACATATATTAGAATGTACACCAAGATTGTACACTTGTGAACGATGGGGAAATTCTTTTAGAGTACGCACAAAAGCTATCCAAAACTACCAATCTATTAAGCGAGAAATTGTAACCTGTAGCAGTCTTTTTGACCGAGAACGAGAACTTAATGAAGAATCTAATTGGGTCTGTATAATTAAAATAACAATCATTAATTATTGAAAATTAAAATTATTCTTTTTATAAAACAGGAAATTGAAATGTACTTGAAAGGTATGTGTTTTGGCAAGGGAATGTTGGTGTCTTGGCGTGGTCCGATTGAAATACCAGAAGTGATAATCAAAACTGTGCGTGCAACAATTAAAATGAAATTACGACCGGAAAATATTGGAAAAGTTGCTCGTCATGTTCGTGTCGCCATTCTGGTATATGCTGTTCAGAATAAAATTATTCATGTTGTGACTGTTGTACAAAAGGTTGTGTTGTTTGATAATAATCAAAATTTGATAACTATTGATGATTTGATGGTGTATGATGCAGTGAACCAACCGACAACCAATGAAGACTTAATCCACATAAATGATACTAATGTTTCATACTTTATGTCTGACAGGATTCCATTAAAGTTCCATGTTATAATTACTCCTATTATTCCTGGTTTGACTGATACTCACGTTGGAACTAGAATACAACATGTGCACTTTTAAGTGATTATAAAACTAAGGAATTTTAATTTAATGTATAAAAGTTTTGTCTTTGTTTTAAATGTTTCTGTGATAATGTTCTTTACCTAATATTGGTGATATTTTATTTTGATTATGTAAAGGATTCTGTTTTTGAACTATTAAAGTTTGATAGTTTATTGATAAATTATAATTACTTTTACCTCTATAATCCATAATCCATTTATCAGCTAACATATATTTTTAAAATTTAAGATGGATTACATTTAACTGATGAAAGACTATTATATTAATATAAAACATACTTAAAAAAAAAAAATTATTCAATATTTCTTACTCGAAGATATATTTAATGATTTATGTAAAATGTTAAGATAATAATTATAATGAATGACCAAATAGTTGTTACTTGTTTTATGTTTATTTTTAAAGAATGCAAATCTGAACAAATTCAAATTTCAAATGAATTTCGACAAAATTGCATATTTATAGCTTTTTATAGTTAATATAATTTTACATTTGTTGCTAGCAGTATGAAATAGAATGTAAAACAAAATCACATCTTATTATTTTAGACATGGTAAATTGGAAACACAAACATGATAAATTCATTTCAGTCAAAATAGATGAAAATTCATATTTATTATTTTAGTAATAAAGGATAGATTAGTTATTCAATTAAAGTAATAACCATAGACCTAATTTATCCGACTGACTTTTTAATGAAACGGACATTTCAATGCTTTTATACTTTTTCCAGCAATAGAACACAATGCAGCTTGAAAAAGTTCAGAATTTCTGTGATATTCTGTCATCATACAATCAGTATCAATGACAAGGATATGGTGAAATAATACTGATATGTAAAATCGATGGTTTTCATGCAGGGCAGAATATAGTTAAAACTTAAAATATCCATATCCCAAGGTGGATCTTAGAAAGGTATAGTGCAATGACCTAAGATAGCGGTGTTCCCAAACTTTCTTAGCCTCGGAGCTTTTTTTTAAGTAGAAGTTTGTCGTGGAGCCCCCAAGAAATATTTAACGTTAAGTGTTATTTGCTTGTGCTCTGTGTACATTTATTGTGGTATTATGAATGGAGCACTTTGATAAGCCATTGCGAGCACAGTTTATGAACCGTTGACCTAAGGGAATTAGATTACTTAAAGGTTTGTCATAAATTATTATACAAAATTAAATAAGAATTAATTAAATAATAAAAAACAGTATAAGAAGGTAGGTATAATATATTAACAAAAGTTTTTTTTTAAATATTTAAAAAAAATTATGAAAAATTGTCATGATAGATATAATGAAAAAAAATTTGTATGCTCTTAAGAATAATAATAAACTCAATAACTTAATAAAAATGTTAACATTTTACGTCAAATATAAACTTAGCATTTAGTAACTATACAAATATTTTCATTGTAATTTAATTGTTTTATAGTATATTATACAGTAAATTATAATATAAATGTTAACAATCAAATAATAAAACAAAATAATTTACTTTATAATTGTATATTGTCTCATTTCTACAGTGCTAAAATTACCAATGAGAAGATCCCTTTTTTCAACTGGTGAGTGTACTTTAATTTGCCTCATATGTGTATCTCTTCCATTTTGATGATTGGTAATAACAGCGATTTGTAACATATAAGTTTTCAATGGTGAATCATTGATATCTTTGGTCATTATTCTAACCCAACCATATGGTTCGTTCAGTTCCACTACCTCAACTTCTTGTAAGTCATTAAAATTAGTACCAGCACGTACTGATATACGACCAGGTGTATAACTTTCATCTAATCTGTAGTCAATGTATATGCATATATCACGTACAACTGTCTTACGTCTAAATTGAATATTAACCAAATGTGGTAGTTGGCCATCTGACTGCCAGTAAGTTTCCATACAATCATCTCTTAACTGGTCCACACCAAAACCTAAAATAAATAATTATACAAAATATTAAATACCATTAACTTAATTAAAATAATAATAGTTTAGGAGTTGAATTTTAGATAAATTCTAAAGTAAAGTTTAAGGTATATAAGTTGTGTATGTCTATGAACTTTACGTAAGACACTTGTTAACACTTTAGACCAGTGGTCTTCAACCTTTTTGTACTCGCGACCCACTTTTTTAGGCCTACATTTTTCGAGACCCACGTAAGCTTTGAAAAAAAGCTTAAATTGCTTAATGCTTTGCAGTAATACTATTAAAACTGAATAAATAAAAATTACATTTTAGTAGCTAGGTATTTTCATTTATTAATTTTCTAAGTTTAATAATTAAAAAATTATTTGTTTACCTTGTATAATTTTATAAATTTAATTTTTATTTTAAAAAGAAGACTTATCGCGACCCAATTTTAAAACTTACGCGACCCAAAAATGGGTCGCGACCCACCGGTTGAAGACCACTGCTTTAGACTGCTGATTGTCAACGAATCATATTTGTTCTATGTGGCAGGCATCGACAACCTGTTTATTACTTTTTGACCTCTCAGCATACAACAAGCTATTTGTGCTTGCGCCTCTGCACAGATAAGAGGTTTGAATTGTTTAATTTGCATTGGTTTGAGATTCCAGGTATTTTTATATTATTATTATATTTACTACTATTATTAACAAAAAAAAATGTTTTACACAGGGGGTCGCTCAGGTCAACCCATGCTGCAGTTAAAGTATTAACACATTTACATATGTAATTTATACTATGGGAATTTCCCATAACACCCAACATTGTGTCTGAATTATGTGGTAAAGTATTAGTGTACTATACATCTATTCTGTCAAAAAGAATCCATCCTATGGCTTGTTCACCCATACCACCTAATAAAATTGTAGTTTTGAGATTACTTATAATCAATAAAAATGTACTAACGATTTAAGAATACGTAAGTTAACATTTTTTTTTGAAGAGCTAAATATCAAATATTAAATTTTAATGATCATAATAAGAGACTACAGTGCAAGTTATTGCTTTTTATTTGTTAAATTGACAGCACTAGAAAAGCAGGACTAAATATTTACATTGATTTTAGGAATACTTTTTATTTTACCTGGTTTGCACGAAGATAGACTCCATATCGCTTGACTACCAACTTCACGTACTATTCCAGCACGTACATCTTTCATTGGATCAATTTTTTCTTCATCAGACGCATTGTTATTGTTTGGAGTTGCCATTTTTAAGTTTGCACTGTCAGGCTAAAACCAAGTAAACAAGAAAAACATCAAAAGAAAATTAGGAATATGCTTAATATATATAATATATATATATATATATATATTAATACCTAGTTAATACTAAAATACACTAGAACAGAAAACCTTGTCAGTAGTTATATATTATACTATAGAAGAGTTAGTGCGAAAACTTGGAATTTATGTTATAATTTTCACATTAACTTGTCAATGATAGTCGATGGATATTCAAATTCGAAATTAGAATAAATCGAGTAATTCGATAATTTTAATTTTTCAAATAATAAATATGTTTCTTATCAATCTGTGATAAAAAAATTGCCGTACTGCCAACTTATTCTTAATATCAATGCCGCGACTTTTAAATGATAAAATAGTAATACATATTATCGAATAATTTCACTTAATTTGAATATAATAAATATTTAGCCATGAATATCTAAGTGAACAAAATAAAAATTAAGGAGACAAGGTGGCTTAGTGGCTATAAGCCGAACAAACTAATAATCAAAACGGATTACAATATGCTATCTTATTAAAATTAAGTAAAAAAATAATGTTAACGTAAGTTTGATTTTTCAGTTTTTAGTGCACTATTGTCTCAATATATTCTTACTCGGACGAAGTAAAAATGTATGTACTATTGTAATATGATTGAACTGTAGTCTGAAGTCAATTATAGTTATGTAAAAATAGGCAAGTTCGGTGTTCGTGAACAGCGCATAATTTATTTAACGATGGTGAATAGTTATTATTAATTATAGTTAAAAATCGAATTATTCGTTGAGCTTATTAAAAATATTTATCTGTAAAATGTTTACAAGTAGAACGATAACGTAACGACCAGTGTCCACTGTCCAGTGATCACGGAACATGGATCATCGATCTCTAGCTATAACATATAATTTGTATCGAATTATTTGTTTTTTGAATAGGTACCAAGATTGAGCAAGAATCGATAATAACTAATAAGTAATAACAAATTAAATACCTAAACAAAAATAAATATTATTGTCTTAATAAATTGGAGGGCCTTAGAGTTATATATCTCGATAATATATAATTTAATTTACATAATATAGTTTGTAATTGCAACTAAGTATACCTATAGTTATTACTTATAGGTAGCATTGATTATAAATACTATAATATTTATAATCAATGCTTATAGAATATTATATTATACAGAGTATTTAATATTCTGTGGTATATGGTAGCTACTATCTGGGAGTATTGATACTTATACTTCTGTTTAATAATGATTTTTGACCTTGTGGGTTTTTACATTTCGTTAATAGTTATTTTATTGTAATAGATAATATTATAATATTTATAACTCATTATCATTTCATAATTTTCTTTAAATCATTCCGTACCTGCTGTCCTACCGGCTACCTGGCTAGTGGCTACCTATAATGGATAATTATTGTATAGCAGTCCACTGACTTTCAAACTATATTATTTTCTGTGATTATACAATATACAGTAGATACAATGTTATACAAATATATATTATATATACATTTTATATTTACAACAATTAACAAGTTATCATTTTACATGCAGTTATTGTGTAAACGACCATGAGGCATGTTTCAGGACAGAAAACTAACTTATACAATAATTTGTAATTAGGTACCTAAATTAAATACATTTTTTTTACTTTTTAATTATAGATAATTATTAATTATTATATTATATATTATATAACACATTATACGACGAAGTGAAGAATTGGAAAAAAGTTATTAGTTGTCTTTTATATTTTAACTAATTTTGAAAGAAAATGTACCTACTACCTATAATATATATATTATAGTACATTATATATTTTAAAAACACGATAAGTATAAAATAAATTGAAATTTGAAAATCAATGGAATGATTATAAGTTACTCATAATAATTTATAACGGTTATCAATTTATCATTAATATTCAATTAATTAACATCACGCTAGGGTGACCAGACGTCCCGTTTAAAACGGGATTGTCCCTTTTTTGATCATCGTGTCCCGTTGTCCCGACAAACTTCGAACGGGACGCTTTTTGTCCCGTTTTTAGAAGATGGTCCCATTTTAATCCCATTTTTTACAAATTATTACATTATATTTTTAAAATAAATCGATCTATGAAACAAATCTAAAATAGTTTTATAACCAAATTTATAAATAACAGATAATAGTTTTCGTAAAACAAGAATCTAATAAGTAATTAAATTAGCGGTAGTGTTTAATAATAAAAAGTAAATTTTTCTATCTAATTATTTAAAAAAATTGTATTCGTTTTTAAATGCAACATTATTGTGTTGATTAATGATAATAAAAAAAAAAAAAGAAAGCGGACTCCATCCCCTCACGTCCACCCACAATTCAAACACTGCTATGGTCACACAACAAGAGTACTATGAAGGTGTTTTTCTCGAAACTAAACATCAATGAAACCAAAAAGTATCAGAAGTAAATACTACTCGTATAATGTTTTATTAAAGTTAATATTTAAAAATATTTGATTTTGAAAATTCCTTTATTTAGGTAAAATTTTACTATACTATTTTAAAGCCATTATTTTAAAACTAAAAGGTTAATAATATATTTAAGTACTTTAAAATCAATTTTTTTGAGTAAATTAATAATTATTTTATTTTATCACAGCAATGAAATAATATATTTAATATTTATATATTATATTGTTATTTAAATTATAATTTATATTAAGTGTTTAAGTTATGTAATACCATATTTTAACACCTACTAATTACTATACAGATTGTTTACAATATAATATAAATATACCTGAATAAATGGTGGCACAGATTCGCTATGTGTCTTATCTACTATATAAAAATACAAGCTGGAAACGTCCAAATACAAACATTATAGTTATTATACGCGTCAGTCATAACCCCTTTTTATTATATAATAATAAACTACTAGGTAGTTAAACATTTCATAGCCAAAACACATTATAATATCCAAATAAATCGGTTTCTTTAATTAAATTTGTCGGTTAATTAAAAAAAAATAAACAAAAAATAAATAAATAATGATTTTTTTATTTCTATTTTTTCAACAGCATTTTTATACAATAAAACAAAACACATAACACATTATTTAAATATTTGAAATATATAAGAATGATAATTTGAAGGTAAGTATATACAATTTTAACAGAATGGGATTTAATTTCGGCACGTGGGTGAGATGTAGAAAATAGGAAAAAGATAATAAGTTGGGAAAGAGAAATATGACGTGTGGCTCGCGCAGAGGATCATTTCAGTCTTGGGTGACTGAAATGGCTCACTTCCGCGCTCGCCACACAGTACACATACTTTACAAGTACGAAGGTGACGACGGGAATCGGTTGCGATGGACACTGCCTGTGTGGGGTGACCCCCTAGAAAATAATCCTAGTTACGCCACTGATAAGGGAGCCAAAAGGGGTGGTCAACTCCAGGACGTAAGTTATAGGGATGGACATAATAATGGGAAATGTGGGGAGGAGGGGCACTGGGGGTCGTGTAAATCATAGGTATGGGGAAAGGGTGGTGAGAGGTATAATTATAATATGCACTATTGTCTCCGGTCTCCGGTTCTGACCATTCCCTTAATTGTACGGTGGGGAGAGGTTGGTGAGGCATAGCATTGTGATATTCATTATTGTCTCCGGTCTCCGGTTCTGAACTTTCTCTAGCTTTTTCTTGTGTCTTCCTCGCCTTTATCTTCTCCTTCAGCTTCTTCAAATTCCTTAGGGTCCGAGCTTTCTGAGCCTCCGTCTTAACCTTCACCGCTGGTGTGCGTGGTCCGGATATATTTACCGGCGACTCTCCAGCCGAAACGCTGGAAGTCGTCGCCGGTTTTTCCACCTCCACACAAACCAACGGTTCTGGTTCAGTCGGAGGCGCAGCGTCTTCTGCCGGCTCTGCGATCTTTTTGTCTGCAAAGGACAGTTAGTATAATGCAATTTTATTTATTAAAATAAAATGCTGTGACGGAAAAAATATCATAGCTGCCGTTCGTTGTGTTAAACTACCAAAATACGCGCGCGCGTTCATTGCGTAATTTTTTCCTTGTGTACTATCAATCGACACCCGTTCATATAGGTAGGTACAGTTAAAAGTTTATAAAAATTATTATAAATAAGGTACTTACGTTTTAGCAGACGTTTAAGTCGGTCCAGACAGTTTACCACGTAAGGTTTTAAGAAGTTCATTAACCTCGACATTAACGTAATAAGCATATTTTAATTATGTTCAAAAATATAATAATAATATATTTGAATATTTCACAAATGCGAAATGAAATGCACTGAACTGTATTTAAATGTTTTATGGTACCTAATTAATAATATTTTATCACATTATTATGATTTATGTTACCATGGAATGTCAAAGTATATATTACTAGAATAATATTATGGCCAATATGGGTTAATTTCTTGGGTGAAAAATAGATTATAAATATATTAAAATAAAAATTAAATATGTCCGGAAACATAATCTAAATACTACTTTCGAACAACTACATACTATATCAATAATATAAAATGTATTTTAATTTTTAGTACCTATTTTATTGATAATATTTCAATAAATTAAAATGAAAAGATTTTATTTCAAAAATCATTTTAGTTATTGCATAAAATGATGCATATAATTTGAGGCAATATAATTATGTGTTTATATAAGATAGGTACCTAATCATTTAAAATGAATGTTTTAATAATTTTTATTCACTTTTATTTATGTAAATACTTGGTATAACCATGAAGTAATACAGAGATTATATTATAAATCGACTCTCCGCGAAAACGACCACAGAAAAACCCAGAAATTGAACGGATAAAAATCCTGAAAAATAAATATACCCCGTAAAAAAACTAAAAATATTTCAATAGGTAAATTGGATTTTTATTACCCAACTATTGGTGACAATTTTGATATTTTCATTTGTTGAGCAAAATACATTATATCTTATTTATGTATATTGTTGGGTACTTACATGGCCGTATTCAGTGGGTGGGGGGGGGGGTCAGGGTTCAACCCCCCCCCCCCCCCCGAAATGTCATCAAAAATATTTTTATTGACTTTCCTCGTTAATCCTAAACATCGCGTAAATTAAAAAAAGCGGGTAAGTGAGTATCGCTCTGCTGTACATTAGGGGGTGGGGTAGACCTGGGACTAGGGTAGGTTAAATTTGAATGCAATGATAGGTATCATTGTATACGAAAAACGATTCTGAACGGAGGTGATTTGTCAGTCTAGGATATATTATATAAAAATCGAAAATTATTTATTAGTAAAACGTAATTTTACACGCGTATTTTTGATTTCAAATTAAAATTAAAACTTTAAACACTCGTAAAATTTTTTAAATTGAATAATCATCAAAATTTTTTATAATTATTCTAAGCTTAACTTATGGACAGCATAGTATTAAATTTTTAATTCTTAGCTTCTGATAGTAAAATATTTATAAATTTTTAACTACCAAATAGTGAAAAATATTCATGATTTTGACAAATTTTTGTCAATATTTGAACTTCAAATGCTAATAAAAAAAAATTGTGCCTATGTATTTTTATAATTTTTGAATGAGAGTTAGAACAAGTTATGTGGACCCTTCAATTAAATTTTCAAGTAATTTGTCCCAGCTAAATTTTTTTTATCAACATTTATAAAAATAAAATAAAAAAAAATTGATTATTTCAAATGCCTATAAATAGCTCAAAAAAAGTCAAAATATTTTGAAAATCAAATCACATAAAGAAAATGGCAATATAAATAACTGGTAAAATTTTTAAGTATTTACGACTTATACTATTTGAATAACAACAAATATAAAAAATCGTTTGAGGCTAAACCGTTATTTAACGCGGTTTTGTAAAAATTTAAATTTCAAACACTCATAAAAAATTTTTGTCTGAATCCGGTCGAGTTTTTTTTACAGATAATTGAAGAAAAATTTATGGAGAACCTTGTACCAAATTTTCAAAACTTAGTTATAAAAGAAAAAAATTTTACGATTTTTCAACCACAAAATTACTCGCAAATTTTCGCAATTTTGACATATTTCGTATAAATTCGAACTTTAAGCACTTATAAAAAAAAATTGTGACTAACGATTTCGGATTTTTTTTTATCACTTTAAGAACAACTTATAAGAAACCTTGCATTAAATTTTAAAGATTTTCTGGCCGGCCAAAAAATTCTTATCGTTATTTTAAAAAAAAATACTAAAAAAAATTAAAAACTTCAATTGTCTATAAATAGCTCAAAAAAAGTCTAAATTCTTTGAAAGTTTAACTGTGTATGGAGAACGCTAATATAAACATTTGGTGAAAATTTCAAGTATTTACATCTATTAGTTTTTGAGTTATAGCAAAATAAAAAATTCGATTTGGTCGAAAAATGGTTGTGCGTAAAAAATCCCGTTTTTCCGTCATTTTTTTAAGGTTTTTCCCGACTCATTTAAAAAATATTGAAAAATTTTAACTTTTGACCCCCCAAAGTACCAACTAGATCCGATTTCCTTTTCAAAGAGGGGCTGAAGTTGAAAATCGAAGCATTTTTACTGCCCCAAATGTTGTCGACAGACACAAAAAAAAAAAAAAACACACATCATTGTAAAATCAATACATTCATCACTCCGTTCAGAATCTAAAAAAACAAAAAACAAAAAAACACACATCATTGTAAAATCATTACATTCATCACTCAGTTCAGAATCTAAAATATTAATTATTTAATTTAGGTTAATTAACTCAAAAAAGTAAAATAACAATATTCATTTTTTAGGGGGGGGGGTAGCAACTGTCCCGTTTTTTTATTTTTTAAAAATGGTCACCCTACATCACGCGTGGTTATAGATTAAAAGATTATTACCTATCTCTAGCTTTGGTGAAATCAGAGTATTTGACATTTTGTTAATATCAATTGGTGGAATACAATCATGTGATTAAAATGTATACAAAAAAGTTAGAGGCAATCGCCCCCATAGTCCGCTTTTAAAAATATACTCTTGTGTACTGATTATATAATATATATATATATGTTTATATATGTTTTGTCTATTATATCATAATTATATACATAATGTTACAATATAATTTCCGTGGATCTCTACTATTTAACAATCTAATTTCGTGTCTATTCCAACAAAAATTAACAAAAGGTACTTAAAACCCAAGTTGTGAATTTATAACACAGTAAATTGATGTTGACAATTTTAAAATAATTATAAACAAGTCCTTAACTGCAAGTAAAGATGCTTTTCGTAATTGCATTCTAGTGCAGTCACAGTGTACAGCGACTAATATTTTGTGCAATAATACTTTGATTGTGTGTTGTCGCGTTAGTGTGTTGATTCTACCATGCTAGATGAATTGCCTATACAATACTCCTAGGGAAATGTCAGATAGTAATAACTTCAAGACTACAATCAAAATGTACGGGTATGAATGTATGATAAATGTTAATATAACTTAATCAGGCAGGCGCACAATCTACATGATATGATTCCATTACGTGGTTGGTACTTGATTAAATTAAACAATAATAGTGAATAATATTGATCATTATATTGTGGTCGGCATTGGGTTGGACGAAACAATTGTAATAAACGATCGTCTACATTATAACCAGTGCTCCTCACATAATCACATTTTGGGAGACTATTGAATCGACGAAGTACCTATATGGCTGTATAGTGTATACATATAAACTACTAAATGCCTACATACCTATAGACATCTCAACCGTTTAGTATAAGTATAATACAAATCAAGTTGTGATATCAACATATATTGTTATAATATATACTATACAGTTACACCAAAATGTATAAAGGTTTATAAAGGTATTTTAAATGTTGTATGTTAAAAAGTGATATAATTTTTTTAGATCACTAATTTATGATTTTGTGTATATATCAAGTTATTTATAAATTAATAAATAAACATGAATTATAAAATATTCTTGCTTAAAAATTGTTTTATTTTGAAGTATGGTTTTTAGTTTTTATAAAAACTTAATTTGAGATATGGCGTGTTTCTCGAAATCTCTAATGATCACCAAGTCAGCTATCTAATTCAGTGAGTATATAAAAATGAAATCAAAATATCACGATTTTAGTAAAATAATGATAGAAAATTTCATATTTCTGTATACAGGACACAATTTTTTTTTTTTTTGATAATCTCATCTTTTAGTTTAATACTTTAATGTCAATTTCACTCTATAATATAAAAAACAATTAAAGTACAAAAACTCAGAATTGTGTCGATTAGACTTAAACCGAACGTAAATCACTAGTGCAAGACAAAGAAGACAAATAACGGTGTGTATAATACATTAATACGAGTGTCACTCGGGACTGTTCATGTACCTACCAATAGCGATCAAATCTTATATGATTTAACTACTGTAGTTTTTTTACTAGTATAAAATATGTTATAAGTTTATTATTATTTATTATTAATCTATAATGTTCAGAAGGTAATACAATATATGCAATATGTATAAGACATAATTCGATAAATGGCCTCGAACCTATAAACTATTTATTTAAAAATAAAATTTTACGATTGTATACGTAATTCAAAATAATATTGTTAGATTGTAATTTTTTGATAATAAATATTGTTAAATGTATTTGTGGTAGTACCTATATGAAGTGTTTAAAACGATTTATCAATTTATTTTTTAAAAACTCATAACGCAATATTATAAAAGTAATAGTTATTCAACATCCCAAACACACATGGTGTTCAAAATGAATATTTCCAGTTCTTTCGGTAAAGCCCACCCCACATAAAATGAACATGGCCAATTTAAAAGTATTATATCACTGCCGATACTAAAATAGGGCGCTCTTTTTAAATTGACTGCCAACTCTCAACGGGAGGGACGTTATCCCAGTTAAGATTAATGAATTGTTTCGAGACCAATTTCTTAGGGATCGTTATTTTTTTCTAACATTTTTTTTTTACGATGCTTGTCGCCTTATTACTCCCAATCGCCATTTTTAAAGACACCACATAATTTGGTATAAAAAAAACATAAAGACAATTGATCGATATTTTTCTTTGTTATCTATGAATATTTTTGTTTTTCGATGAAATTATCAGGTATTTTTAATTATATATGTTGTAGATTATATAGGTTAGGTAATAATACTATTATATTCCAATATTTTTAATTAATCTTAATTACATCTAAATATCTATGTATCTTATATATTATTGTAACTTTAACTGGTCTGTCTAATGTGACTGATTTTGTATTCTTGTTCTTATCTTATTTTATATTTATTTATTTATATTTTATTTTATATATATACTTATTGAGAAATTTGTTCTTTTGCGAAAAGATGTACCTATCCAAGTTTTATTATTTTTTGTTATTTTATTCTAATGTTGCTATTTTAAATTACTATTGTTATTATTATTACTACTATTTTTAACTCTCTACTCCATCACAAGCTTAGGCTTAAAGGAGTAGATATATTTCTTTATCTATACGATTTATTGTACATAAGTATAGAGAAATAATAAAAAAATCTATGTTCGTTATTAGTTTATATAGATTTAATTAAATACATTTTTAACAGTTGTATATACTAAACATATTATGACACATTTTACGACATTTTTTCTTGATTCATTTTTTTTAACTATATCTACTATATATTTTGAGACGTCATCTATACATCAAATCATAAAACCAAAAATATTATTTATCCTTACGCGTTATACTAAATGTTAGCATTAGCCATTAGGCGACACGAGGACAAGTAGGACAACTAATTTTGTACGATTACCTAAATGTTTAATCAACTTTTGTATGTTAACTACCACTCTTAGTATGTGAGTTTATTGTGCATCTTATGTATAAATTGTTTATTTTAAAAATAATTTTTTGCTAAGGTAGTCTATGTCAGACTAAATATTTTTTTTAAATATTTTCTAAAGTTTCTATTGATTTTCTAATATTTCTTTGTAAACTATATAATTCGTTTTTATGTTCAGGGACATAAATGATAAATGTTTAAATTGTTTTCTGAGTTTACATGGGAGCAAACAACATAATAGTTATCCTTGTGCACTTCGTTATCCATAATAATAACGCCTTTTGTAGTTCAAACTTTGTTCAAACTTTGTTCAATTTATTATTTATATTCGTCGTTCACGAATTACTACATGTCGTTCTCTTTATATCTTTATGTGTGTATTTTCGAATTATTTTAAAAATTAATAACTCAATTGTTAATTAACTTAAAGAACCAAAAATGGGCCTAAAACCTCCACCCGAATGCACTGTTTTACAGTAGCATTTTTAGTTAAAAATAGCTAGTGTAGTTTAGTGACATACATACAGAAGAATTATATATAAGGATATATATGATGGTAATTTGAAAATATTGCAATATAAAGTACTAAACGCGTACTAATATGTGTTGGTTATTAAGATATATTTAATAGATATGTTAAAAAAAATATGAAGATAAATATAAGAAATTATTATATTTAACCTATAAACAATAATTTAATTTAAATTTTTTATTGGCCATCAAAGTCAGTAAGAATAATTTTGATTAAATTGGTTTGATTCTTTAGTCAAATTATTAGGAATTTGTTTGGATCGGTTTAAAAATAAAATAATTCGTGCAGTCTTATAGTAAACTAAAAAGTTATAAATTATTATTAATAATATAATGTATCATTATTTTTTACCTCAACTTTTTTTAAAATGCTGACAATGCTGCAGTCTTTGAAAGTATAAACTTAAAAATATTGTTAATGATACATTTATTTTGTTAATTTGTTGTTAGTTTTTCACAATTTTCTCGTATAAATTAACATATAAAAAATATTATCCAAGTTCCATTTATAATTTTCTGAATGAATTCGTTAACTATTTAAGTCTTAAACAATTGGAATATTTTTTAATTGTATGCACAAATAACAACCCCGAAAGACGACGTACCTATACAAAATAAAATTTTTTTTTTATCTGTTTAGCTAGGTTATTAATTTTAATTTATTTAATTTATTATAAAATAATTAAATTACTATTTTTATATTATTTGTGGTCGCTAATCGAACTCTCGTGTAATTTGAACATTTTATTTCGTGTTCCAAATCCAACAAAAACAATTTAATAATAATCTGAATCAAGTGAATTAGATTAATTTAAACAAAGTTTTATTTTGTAAAAGTTTATATGCTTTTGTATAAAAAATCAATAAGCGCGTTTTAAATTGTATTTTATTAAATTGGAAGTTTTGTATTATTATAGATATTATTCCTGGATATATATTTTAAGAATGTGTTACTTTATCACTGTCATTTTATATTAGAACTTAATATAATACGATGTAATAAAGATAGTAGATACCTAACGAAGACGTGACAACCATATATGACTCATATAGGCGGGTGGTGAATATTGTATACATTCATCTATAGGAACCCAAGATCGTAGCTGTAAGAAAAAACTTGACAGTAGGTATATTTTAATAATATTTTGAAAAATTATAGATTCAATTTTAAATGATTAGTAAGATGTGCTAATATACTGGTTATTACATTTAAAAATAATATGAAATAAATAATAATCACACGAGTTTGCACATTTCAGTATTTTAATTGTACGTTTTTTGGTTGTTTCTACTTAATAATCCAGTCTTTCTCAATGTTAAAATTTAAATTTATGATAATTTAAAAACAATATTAAATAATATGATTGGAAATATATTTTTTTTTGATATAGGAATAAATTAAACCTATAATTTATTTTATTTTGACAGCGTACTTGATGTATCTGTAGAGTAAGAACAATATTTATTTAATAGCTATTAGCTTCTAAACAGCTGTATAATTTATTGATTATTTTTGGAACAAAAAGCTAAAAAGTTTTAAAGTTTCATAAGTGTAATTTAATTGTAAAGTAGACGACTTTGAAAAAATATAAGGGTAGTTGTACAAGTTGAAGTAAAATAATCCACACCCTAAGACCTACATTTTATCCTCCTTGAACCCTTATATAGGGCGTTGATCCAAAACATTATATGTGCTAAATGATAGAACTATTAAAATTCCCCTTTATTTGTTCGTCTGTATTCCATAGAAATATATAAGTATGTTGATCTAAGGAATGATAGGAATTTTATAAAATGATGTAAAAACCTACTCGGGTGTTTATATCGCTTATGATGATATTTCATAAATAATATTTTTTAATGAATAATATATATATTTTTTAAATGTTGAGTGGAGCATTTAATTTATTTAAATATTAAGATTATACATTTGTATAAAACCTAAAATCTATATAGCTTCATGATGTTATTGTTATACCATCTCGTTAGCGAGATGCCGTGATGATGTGATAAATATTTTATTATATTAATATAAGTTTTGAAAAAATATTATACCTAAATAGTGTTATTTTTATAAGTAGTCATGACTTATGTCATATGATATGTAAAAAATTAGTTTTAGGCATACTAATAATTTAAATATCTTTAGAGTTGTCGAGTTGCGTATCTGATAATAATATCATGATATAGTATAACATTTCAAAAATAATTGACGACTATATTCAAAACCTATAATATACATATTTATTATTTCACAATAAATAGAAATAAATTGTTACAATAAACAAAAATATGAAATAAAATGTGTAAGCAATATAATACTATAATACAAGAACAAATTTAATAAAATAATATTATATGAGAATAATAACTGCAGACTTTTTAATCAGATACTTTTTTATGATAATTATGTCTTTGACTGTGTTGTATAAAATGATACCTACCTACAACGCCGGATTTGGTACTAAAAATTATGACGCCGGGGGCAATTATTGCCTTCTTTGCCCCCCTTTAGACACGGCACTGCCTACCTAACTTATATATTATATAAAATAAATTTCCTTAATACTGTCCTCGGTGAGAGGTAATACTGTTCGAATAACCAATATGTTTTTTAACCAAAACTAATATTTGACATTTTTAAGTGTTTACTATAATTATTATAATCTTATATAGTTATACTTGATAATATGTTGTTGTGTGTACTTTTACATTGTTTGTAATAAAAGTTAATTTAAAATATTTAAATAAATCTACTTTGATTTTACGTAAATTAATTATTAAATTATCGACGTATTTTTGGTATACCTATGTGATTGTATGTAAATCATGCGATTATATCATATTATACGTGTGAAACATAAATATAATTATAAATACCTAGTATACTGTCTAACCCATTTATAATAAATGAAATTAGTGAAATTATGTTAAAATAAATATTAATCCATGATACAAAGTTCTCTTCATAACCATACAAAGTTATATTTATTTTAAAGTTTAGTTTAATTCTAAGTTTTCAATATTTATTTTACTGTTTAAATAGGTTGAAGTGTCATATACACTACATAACAGCACCAGGGTGTGTCTGCTTACATTTCACAAGTTACTGACGATGTGCGGTAAAAGAAAAAAGAAAAAAACGATAGAAAAAGAAATCTAAAAGCGAGGAAGCAGCAGAATAAAAGAGTAAGAGAAATTGAGAGGGAGTGAGAGAAAGACACTGTAGCGTGTGTCTGTGTGTGTGCTGTGCGTGCGTGCGTGTAAGAGCCTAAGCGAGGAAGAATGAAAGACTGAGAGGGAATATTACTATTCAGGGGGTTTTCGGGGATACTTTTGGCTGGGGTGAAATATTTTGATTAATGATCCGCCGGCAAGGAACTGCCGCGTCTTAAGTCAGTCGACGGAGACAGCCAGTGCCAGGGACAGGGCACATAACGAATATCGAAAACCCCAGGAGGTCGGTTAATACCCCCTTTTTCATTTTTTTCACTACCCCTCGTGGTTGTTTTTGTTGTAGTCCATGGATTTTATTATTATTATTTTTTTTTGTAATCATATCATAATTTTAATAATATAAGAATAGTTGTTTCTTTTTACAAATATATAATATATACATTTTATATATCATGAACAGTTGAAAGTACTATAATATTTTAATATCTACATTGAAATTTAAAAAACAAAATTTTATGCAAAATATATAAAATAATGCTTTTAAGTATAAAGTTAAATCATTGAAAATGTTAACGTTAATTTAAAATCAATTGTATTATAGAATCAACATATCGTTAAAATGAATGACAAGACATAATAGTTTATGTATACTATACATTTATGTTAGAATTAACTTTACTCAGTCTTGCAGATAAACTGCTAATATAGCATTATACATATATATATATATATAATACACATATTATTTACAATAAGTATATAATAATAATTATCTGAACTATATATAGCTATAATAGATAAAAATTATGTAATAGTATTATATATGTAGGTAATACATATACATATATATATACGTTATGTTACGATTTTACATATAATAATTTTGTTAATTATTTAAAATACAATGTTATAAGCTTATAACTTTATAAGTTATTAAAGTTGAAAAAAAAATATTTTTATAAAATGGTTATTAGATAAATAATTTTTTTAATTATTATATATACTTCTTTTTTCGGAGTGAATGTAATGAGAAGAATACATTGTAAAGTTGTAAAATTTCATTTCTTAAAAGTATTATAATTCGTAAAAAAGTTTGAAAATATTCAATACCTTACCCTAACCTTGCCATTTTTTTACACTGATTACAAAAAAAAAAACGAAAGTACCTAAATTATTATAAAGGCAGTCAACATTTTTACAAATGTGTGTTAGCCTTATTTAATAATGATACGTAAATAAAATGTAAATACCAATTAAATATAATATAACAAAAATATTTTTATTCGAGAAAAACTGAAAAACCGAAAAACAATGTACTATTTTTAATAGCCATACTGTATGGGCTAATCCTTTAGAGGCATACAGCAAAAAAACCGACGCACGAATTGCTTGGTCCGTTTCCACCACGTACGGCGCCCACATTGAGTCAAAGTCGTCTTAGACTCATGTTCAGCTTCGCAGCTAGTTACCGAATCCGTAGACGTTTGCCCATCGGCCGGTATTTTTAATCCGTTTAAGTCTTCGGCCGAAGCTCGCACGGGAATGCATTCGACTTCGGTTGCGGTGAACGTTAAGTAAATGTTCGGCGGAGCCGTCAAGTCGCCGCTGCTCGCCACGTCCCGTTCTTCTGGAACCACAGAAATCGGGAGCGTCAAAATCGATGGCAACGATTTCAGCTGATCCGTATCGTCTGCAGCAAACATCACTGCAATGTTGGGCATCGAGCAGTATTTCCTTTTCGTCAGACCGGAGAACTCGTCGTTTTCTTTTTCTGGTCGTCCGTTTGCCGCACCACACATCACTGCGATGTTAGGCATCGAACAATATGGTCTTTTCACCAGACCAGAAAACTAACAGCATACTTTTGCTGTCCGAACTTTGGCGAGTGGATCAGCTGGAATCGGCAACATTATCTGATGCTCGACCGAAACAGGCAGCGATCGCGTCTCGCCGTCGGATGTAATTAAATTATTTTCCATGATAATACAGTAGAATATTCGTCGATAAAATTATACGATAAATATATGTTGAATACTTTAAGAAGGAACGGAATGTGTTAGAAGACGTATGCTTTGTAAAAATAACACTTTAGCGATGAAGAAAACAGAAACATATTATGTTATGTATTTAAACACTATACACATGGTTGTCAATGGCAGCAGCAGCAGCAGCAGCAGCTAGTAATAGATGTTTATAGTTTTTGTGTCCGAAATATATTTTAATTCTAATACAATAGAACCTCAATTAATCGTCAGTATCAGGACCAGGACCTCGTCGGATAATCGAAAAGACGGTTTAAAGAGAAACGAAAAATTTTTTTTTAACATACAACATACAATATACATAATATAATTTATTCTTTTTTCAATAATATTATGACTGACTTTTTAGAACACATTCGCAATCGCAATATACTGTTATTATTTCATCCATCATACATATCATTTATCTAGTGTCCTATACCATATTAAGTTAATATTAAACCTGTAATAATTTAAATTTTCGCTCCAAACAGTCCAAACATATTACCTATGTATAGGTCCGTTTTTCATTCATGGTTTTTATTTCACGGGTGTAGATTGGTAATATAACATAATATATGCTACCCGTTCTTCTAATTATTAATATATTTTTTAACGATTGGTTATATCGTCGTAAAATACTTTTGCACTCGAAATAAATTCATCAAGACTAACAAGCATAAACCTAAAATTATAAAATTTAGTAAAATACGTAAAAGCTATCCACTGAAAGGGAAAAATAATTGTGAGGTCCGTTGTGGAAATAACTGTGGAATCTTAATTCAATTTCTATTTTTTTTTTAATGTTTCTTTTTACTGTTCATATTAATTGATTAAAATAAACGAACTCCAGAAAAATAATCCATATTTTAGTAGAAGTAGAAAAATAGTGTAGTCTTTGAATTTCATAAAAATAGTAGCTATTTATAGTAGCTGATATGAACGATATCTGATATCTCTAAGAATCAAATCATAGCTATAGAACAAAATAAATACTATAGAATTTACCACCAGAAGACATATATTACCTTTTAGTTTTATTTTGTTTTTACAATATTATATTTTTCATTATAACGTCGTGAACAAAATTATTCACTTATTATACATAATAAGTATATTGCTAAATTATACTTTTAAAAAGTTGCTTCATTATTTTTCTAAAAAAAACATATGACTTTTAATGTTATAAAATAAATATAATTATTGATACAATTTTTCCGATTTTGTTTTTTCAAAAAAAAAGCTCTAACATAATGTATTTTAAACCTAATATATTCGTGTATTCTTACACGTTAATTTTTTTAAAATGCGATCAATTATTATACTTATATACCAAAAATACACGTATTATCGACGTTAATTAAACGCAATTTTTCCACTGAAAATATACGAATATGCATCAACGTATTTTAAACCTAATATATATATATAATAATATATATAATATATCTATTTAAATTTGAATTTGATATAATCTAAAATCGAATTTTATAGGATTTAAAAATATTTAAGTGGTTTAATATCAAATATATTATTTTATTTGAAAGATATTAAAATATGCACCATTATATTATTATATATAGGTACTTTTATAAAAAAATTAATTTCTGAAATTTTTCTATATTTACGCTTTTTAAGTTGAGAAATAGCTTCTTTTTTACTTTTGGTATTTTAAGACATAAATAAATTACATAAAATGACTTTTAATTTTTTCAAACACTGAAGAATTGTTTTGACTTTTTGAGGTAATAAAAAATCTCTAATATGTTTTTATAATAGAAATGTTATTTATAAAAGTTAACTTAAATTTCAGGTAGCTTCTCTTAGTTTAAGTGCAGATAGGAAAAAATTATGAAAAATGTTTAAGACTTCTTAATATTCGGCTATTACAAAACTAATTTTGTTATTATAGTATTATTAAATTTGCTTGTGCAACAATATCATTTTTATAATCTTATCGATTACTTAATACCTACTTACCTATATGTATTATATTTGGTGTTATTATAAATAATAAGTTTATATATTATTTTTATTTATTTATAGGTATCTACTAAGTCTAAGTCATTAGAAAAATATTCAATTTTAATATTTTAGATTCTGAACGAAGTGATGAATGTATTGCTTTTACAATGATGTGTGTTTTTTTTTTTTTTTTTTTGTGTCTGACGACAACATTTGGGGTAATAATGCTCCGATTTTTGACTTCAGCCCCTTTTTGAATAGGAAATTGAATCTAGTTGGTACTTGGGGGGGGGGGGGTCAAAATTAAAATTTTCAAATAGTTTTCAAAAAAATCGAGAAAAACAAAAAAAAAAATGACAGAAAAATGGCAATTTTACGAAAAACCACTTTTCGACAAAATCGATTTTTTGATTTTGCTGTAACTCAAAAACCAATCATTGTTTATATTATGGTTATCTCTTTACAGTTAAATTTTCAAAATATTTTGACCATTTTTAAGCTACTTATAGACAATTGAAATTTTCGACTTTTCTAAGTTTTTTTTCTTCAAATGCCGATAAAAATTTTTTGGATGGCCAGAAAATCTTGAAAATTTAATACAAGGTTTCTTATAAGTTGTTCTTAAAGTGATAAAAAAAAATCCGAAATCGTTAGTCACAATTTTTTTTTATAAGTGCTTAAATTTCGAATTTATACGAAATATTTCAAAATTTAAATTAAATTTCATACTCTCATTATGCGTATGTTGCCTAATACTTTTTTTATTAATAAACAGATACTATAAAGTAACCATAGTAACATATAAAAACTATACTATTTGTTTCAAAATAGAAATATGACAATATTTAAATATAATATATCCTAAACTGACAAATCATCTTCGTTCAGAATCGTTTTTCGTATACAATGATCCTATCATTGCATTCAAATTTAACCTACCATAGTCCGAGGTCCACCCCACCCCCTAATATACAGCAGAGCGATACCCACTTACCCGCTTTTTTCTCTATACACTTAATAATATAATGTTCTATAATAGTTTATTTTTAAAGTGATAGTAAATGTAAAAGTTGATCGATTGTTACTAAAGATATCAGTAGTTATATGGTTATATATCAATTGTCTAACGTTATAAAATGAATAGGTACCTTTATAAAATATATATTATATATATAATATATATTATATATTATATTACATGTTTATAACATTAAAATTATATAAATAAAATTGTTTGTTAAAATATTATTTATTTTATTTATTAGTTTTAACTGAATAATATTCGTATAATTGTTATTTGTTTATTAAAATATGTAAATTATTATTATTTACCTAGGTTGTATTAATATACTAATAATATAATATTATTATATTTATAGTTATACAGTGCTCGAAATGTAAAAATATAAGAAGGGAACTTTAATGTATTAAAATTAGCGTTGTTTGTATAGTGATTGAACTCAAACTAACAACGAAAACTTGACAGAATTTTTAAAATTCCAAAATAATCTAAATAGTAAATAGTGTAAGTACTCTGAATGTAATAATATTATATAAGTATAGTAAGTACGTAGAATACAAATGGCGTACAAAAATATTATTTTTTTATATATTTGATTGAATTAATTTTCAACGATATAAGTAGTAATATCTAATGATTACTTAAATACTTTTATTACCAAATTGGGTTTAAAATAAGAGTGAAAAGTGTTTTAGCCTACTTTTTTTCTTTAGATTAGTTTTTAACGAATATCGAATGCTAAGTTTTTGGACAGATTATTCACACTTTTAACTTATCAGTATTATGACATTATGACGTGAGTATCTAATCAGTTTGTTTTGTTAACCATTTATGCATGTTTATGCTGTAAAAATTGTACATGATTTGCATCAGGTAAAACAAAAAGAAAAGTACTTATATTAATAATTATAATGATTAAAATTTAAAATTATACAAACATTAAATAAGTTTTTTTTGATAATTATTGACAAAAATGGCGTTTAGTCCTTCCGTTCCAATAAAAGCAACTATATAATACCTACCTAGTGTTGAGCTAAACAAATATTTTACCTATTAAAAATAAAAAATAAAATTTTTTATAGCATCTATCTTGACAAAGTACGATAAGATATTATACGGTTTATGGCAAATTGTATTAAAAATTGATTAATTTAATAAATGGTTCAATACAATTTAATGTACCAATATTATTGGCCACTAAATCATGTCTATAAGGACTATTACTGCTGCAGTATTACTTATTAGCTCACTATTGATTCATTAAACGTTTAGTAATTGGTCGTGTAACCTACCATTAGTAATTTGCATTAAATGGATATTTTATTATTATATTTTCAATTTTTTACTGTAATTCTAAATTTACGAACGTCGACATGAATAAAATAATGAAATGAATGGCCTTATAAATTTTTGTTGCAGATTCTATATCTGTTTCATTTGTACAAGCCACCCACCCAGAAATATCGTACTGCCGTATTTGTTTCACACATTTCCACGATTTTGATTTCTAGTCACACTAACTGGTTTCCGAGGAGTGCTATGAACAACGATCACATCAGGTCAGGAAGCAACGTGGGAGCTCGTGCGTTCCATGTGCAGCGCTGGTTACCCGGACCGTGTCCGAACAATTAATCTGACAATGCGCATAAAGACGTTTAACACTGTCAAAGAGACTGGTGGTGGAGGTGGTGGTGTTCAGTCAATGGGAAAGCGTTTTGAAAAAAAAAATATTACGTATACAGTATACTTATTTATTTTGATTAATGAGCGAAAACCGCTCTCCAATGTTCATTAGGCCCGAAACAGTAGCCGGTCAAGAAAACATGATACCGTGTGGGGTCGCCATAAAGAAAAGAATAGTTATATGTAGTACGTTATACATTGGGAAACGTACGCGCGTAGTATAGTTATATCATTTTCATAATAAAACCATGTGTTGCTTTGGTCTTTTTGATTTCACCGAATGCTGCGTTTTCATTGTCGGGAATATAATATTAAATATTATTAAAACGACAAATTCAAAGACTGCGCACCAGCTATATTATATTGTATACAGTCGTATATTCCGACCAACCACGCAACACCGTATATAAACGGGTGCGACCAACAACGCAAGTGGTTTGTGCAAGATTTTTAACATTTTCTACGGTAAGACGTGTATTATATACAATATACCTACAACCTACGTATGTGCATTTTACAATATTCTATACACAATTCATCGGTATAGAATAGCCATATAGTTTTGGTATTTGGCTCGAGTTCGACAACCATCAAGTTTCACAGACGCTGACAATAGAAGCCGTGCATGTATATATAATATATACGTATACGTCGTATACACAACAAACAAGTACATCGGGAGTGCGCGGTTGTAGGTATACGGTGTAGTGGTCACTGGAGAAGACTGATGGTACAGTAGTATGGACACACGGTAATAAATGATAATGATAACGATTTATGACATTGTATATTTTTTTATACATAATATAAACTTGATGAATGGGATACAATCAAGCCCATGACCTATGCACGTATCAATAAATATAGGCATACATGAAAAAAAAGCAAAATCTAAACGAAGAAAGTGTTATTATACTTTATAGTTACTATAGTGGACGTTGCAAGCAACTGATAAGATTAATAACAAATATAGTTTACACATTTATGTAAATATGCATGCGTGTTTAGAATATTTAGGATAATTGTTGTATACTATACTTGAATTATGATACATTATTTTTTTTTAAGTATTTAAGCACCTGCATATAAGAAAAACAAAAACCATTTTTTGTCAATTGAAGAAAATCAGATCTCTTATTATTAATGGCATTATGTGTATCCAGCCAATGGGTCAAGGGTTGTCTCAAGCGGGGTTTTGAGGGATCAGATGATCTATAGATTATGTAGCCCCAAATCTGATATAAATAGTAAATACAATTTTATTAAAATAAATGTATATGTCGTAGGCCATAAGAAAAATTAGTTTTTTTGCAAAAAGACTAGGCTCTTTGCAATGAGGTAGCCCATTTGCGAACTACTTATTATTTTTCCAAACAGCCTGTTGTTTTTCAGGTTCATTACAAACATACTAACAGCAGTTAGGCCTTTTAAGAACTAAAATCATTTTAATTATTTTATTTTAAGGGTTATTGATAATAAACACAGTACTATATATGTAACATGTAACATTATTATTTATTACTTATTACTTATTAATTTTGTACAGTCGTTGACCGTTGAATTATTATAATTATTATTATTAATATTATTTTAAATTACTAAAAAAAAAAACTGTAAAGTATTAAATTAAATTGAAATATTAAAAAAATATTACATTACAATATTAAGTATTATAATTTATAAAGGTATTATAAATAATAATGTTACATGTTACATATATTGTACTGTGTTTATTATCAATAACCCTTAAAATACAATAATTAAAATGGTTTTTACCATAAAATGATTTTAGTTCTTAAAAGGCCTAACTGCTGTTAGTATGTTTGTAATGAGCCTGAAAAACAGCAGGCTGTTTGGAAAAATAATAAGTAGTTCGCAAATGGGCTACCTCATTGCAAAGAGCCTAGTCTTTTTGCAAAAAAACTAATTTTCCATATGGCCTACGACATATACAATAATAGTCATTTTTAAATTGTAAACAGGCCTCTTATAAATCTTTATATTACCAATAAATAATAATATATAGTAATACGGCGTATTAGTGTTTCTTTTATGAAATAATGAATTATAAATATTAAAATACAAACATAATATTATTATATTATATGTAATTATTTATTAATATTTTTATACATTTACATTGAATTATTGGGGTGATTATTATTTTAATATTTCTATTATTACCATACATAAATATATAGTATAATATGATTATAACAATATATATATATAATTAATTATTGGTTATTAGGTCAAATGAAGGTAGTTTTATACTTATATGAGTTATATTGACATTAAATAGTATATACAGTACATAAGCAGAAAAAAGTTTGAGCAGATATAAACCAAAATTTACCTTCGCTTGACGATGATTGAAAAATGCATATAGGTACATTTAGCAATATTAAGTATTAAAATCACCATAGCTAAATATATATAAACTATTTATTTCAATAAAGTTTAATTAGTATATTTTCTTAAATTAAATAGTAAAGTAAATTATTTTTATTTTTACTGCTGTGTGTTGTGCACCTAATTATATTTATACTTATTTTAATACAAATATAAGATATAATTTACATTTTAAAAGATATTAATAATATTATTATTATATTTTGTTTTTATATCAGATACTTTATAATTAGTATAACTATTTATGGTTAACTTCTTTAATGAATTGTGCAAAACAAGCGATCACACCACAATATGAACGACTGTCCTAACAGACGCAGATTTCTATGCGGTCGTCTCCATGATGTCTTGGATTAGTTTATTATTAATTTATCATTATATAATTCAAGACATAGAATATATTATTATATAATTATTGTGAACCTTTTGTTATTTTAACATAATTGTTAATTATTATTACTTGTAATTACTTTTGAATACCCAATAATCTAAAAGTTCAACAATGTACGCTAATTGTAGTTGTAGACAACATTAAGAATTATAAATGTATGTATTTAAATTTAGTTGATTCTTTCAGGAAAACTTATATAATTTATATATATATATATGAAATATTTAGAACTAAATAAAAGAATCAAAAAGGAAAGTTTAAAAACAAGTTGAATATTAATAAATAATCTAGTTATATTTATAAATTTAACTTAATTATTGACCATTAAGATTGTTTAAATACTATGGGTTATCCGCCGATTGACTAACAATTTATAATCATTAAAATGCAACTAATAAAAGCTTGTAAAATAATAATTTGTTTTGTATGTAAATTAATTAATTCTTTAATATTTTATTATGAAATAAATAAAGCAAATCGTGACCAAAGCGGCAGTTTTGGATTTAATAATTATGGTTTTCCATATAGGTACAGGTGGCCTTTTGTGAGTTGAGCTGACCCACACTACTAAAATACTTGGTTATGCTTCTGTTATATAGTATATGTTCTTCGTATAATGATAAATTATTGATAATGATTGTCGAGTAATGTGATTCAACTTTTAATGAAATTAATTAAGCAATGGATGTTATGATTTATGTTATTAATTTATTATATTATAATTTGTTTCGTATAAATTGTGATTACGGACGATTATTCCCAAAACTATTTTACATTAATCGACATAATTTTATTTTGTTATAAACTTTTAACGATAATATACTTACCGACTCGGCGACACTAATTTATTATATACCTATAATTATAAGTGATTTTAGTTATTCATAGAGCGAAAATTAATCAATTAATCTATAAACTATGTGCATTTCAGTCTTCACTGTTTGATTTATGATATTTAAATAGATTAGTCAGTAGGTGTGTGATTATTTCCTTAAATTGAGGTGAATCAATTAATATATTAATATCTAATACCTTATACCATAATAGTTTTATAATCAGTTACGTCACTATACGAGTAGAATACTACTTTATTCATGCTATATTTATCGGTAATGGTCGTTTATGATTGAAACCCTTTGCGAATTTATACTATGATTTTTGCAATTAGGTAAAAGATATAGGTATACTGCTATACTCGTATGTTTATTAAAACAAATCTGTGTAGTATTGGGAAATATGTACACAAGAACTTATTTAATCATTCGGTATATGTAGAAATATAATATATCGACATTCAACGTACACAGCCGATCATATTATTAAGGTGTTTTGAACGGAATTTTTCGTTGCAATTGCCTGTATAGGCATAATATTGGGCGAACGCTTACTGTTTAGAATAAACGGGGCTCGCAGGCAGCCGCTCGCAGATAGACTGTCAGAAGTTTGACAGCCAGCCGACGTACCCTTTGGCACCTCTCCACTGGTTTAGTCCTTAAGAATTTTCATGAAAAGCGCTTCTCGCCCACCTCCACGCACACTCTGCCCCCCTCAACGCTGACATACGGTGTCGGTGTGAACTGTATATAGTTATACGATGTAGCTGAACGATATCGATCCAAATTGCCAGGGTCGAATCAAATAATAGCTGATCAATATAGGTATGTATAATAGGTTATACATGAAATATCGAAACTAACAGTATACGGCAGTGTAAAACAATAATGTTCGGACATAAACGAAATAAACGTAATGCATCATAACACAATTTAATATCACTTATCATAATTTATAATAAAGTAAAATAAAATACTTAATTAAGTTTAAATTCTTCAGGTTTCCACAAAAACCCATTTATTTTAAAGGGTGAAAAAAATATTGAAAAATTGCTCATTTCAAAAGACGGCAGGAAATTACCTTCATAATTTATATACTAAAAGCTAGAATTAGACATTTTTGTATTTGATCTATTTTGCCCATTCATTACTTATTAGTTATTAACAAAATAACTTCACTAACCATTCAATAAATAATTTAAGATTGTCTAGAATAACAAAATATGTACGAAATAACTTACAAACAAGCTAGAAGCCGCTTCAACAAAGAAAACAGTTCTAAGTTAGGTAACAAAATTCAGAATTTTCTTACGTGAATAAATTATAAAACTTAGTAACTATAGCACAACGCATATACTTTATAGTATTAAGTTTTTCACAGATGTAAAATAATTACGTTTAAAATTGCAAAATGTTTTTTTGTAAATGTAGGTACACTAGATTATAAAATACTCCAAATATGTCGAAGTCAATAATAATAAATAAATAAATTTAAAAGCAATCTATATACAGCGTATGTATATATTATACATACTGTATCAACAGTAGAGTGGTTTTATTGTTAAAAAACAACAATGTTCTCAAAATCATAGAGCGAAAAAAATTCCATCTATCAAATGCTAGTTATGAAGTGCGTAATAATTTATATTTTTATATAGCATATTATATAGTGGCGCTGTGAAAGTATATATATATATATAGGCATACACACACCGGATGATTTGATTTTTATTAAACTGCCATCATTGCTCAGGTCATTGTTGGATAATAGTTTGGCGCTTCATACATTTTTTGTAGCGCTATTGTGTTTTGACATTTTATGCAACCACAATGAATTTAAACGTAAACCGGAATTGTCATGTGTAAAAAAAATCAGACATCCTGCAGGGTAGATACTAAAAAAATAAAAAACCCTAGATTCGATCTTATTTCAATCTTGTGTTATTTACAATGGAACTGACCTTTCAATGCGTAACAATTGTAATTGTCACAATGACCACTGCTGACCAGTTATATCGAAACAAGTGTTAAAAAAAACAGGCGTTGACAAAACAAATTTTGAGCGCTGTTCATTTTTAACAATATTACAATATATTTCAGTTCATATTTTACATTTGTGTATACCTACCATTTGATTTATGCATCTGGCGCACATACCTGGACTTGCATATACCACAGTGGCGAATTGTATTCAATGATTACGACTTCAAAAGCAATTTATGTTATACATTTAAGTAAGCTACCAATGCTACCTATTATCGTAACAATAGGTAGGTATATACATCATGCTGCAAGAAAATTCGGCCACAAATGTTTGGATGAAGACAAGTGTAACAAAGACAAAGTACCTACCTACTCGTAGAATCACTAAAAGGATGGATTATTTCTATACAGAAATAAATATTTAAGTTGATAGTTATATAATAATTAATATAAATTACAGTTAATTGAAATTTTATATCACGATATATCATTATTATATAAAATGGCATTGCAAAAAATAAACTCGGAAATTTAGATCCCGAAATAATACCCGTTTATGAAATTTTGCAAAATTGCATATTATTTTTAATGTTTAAGAAAAAATTGGTTTTTGGACTGATATTTTACCAGTGTAAGAGTAAAAATAGTCAATATTTTTAAACATGATAGACAATAGTACCTAGATTGATATTTTAATAACCATAGACATAACGGATTAATGATGGATAAGAAAGGTACCTA
Source organism: Schizaphis graminum (assembly GCA_020882235.1). Classification (NCBI taxonomy): domain Eukaryota; kingdom Metazoa; phylum Arthropoda; class Insecta; order Hemiptera; family Aphididae; genus Schizaphis; species Schizaphis graminum. Next base: position 96,988,073 of record CM037032.1, read on the forward strand.
TAGCTTTTTATCTTTAATGTTACAAATATTATTTGGTTATATTTAGTTGAGTGATATGTGCACTGTATTGCAATGTGTGATTGTTTTATAATATTAAAATTGATATATTGTGTAAATTTATTACACACGTTCTTATTTATTTTTCAACGCATTTTATGTTTTAAATTAAATTTATTTAAATTTAAATTTTTATTTTAGGATTATTTTTCTGTGGTTATTTTTTGAGATATTTTTTTTAGTCTTTATTTCCGGGGTTATATTAGGGAATCGTGTAATAAACAATGTATCACGTATATATTATACAATATATAAATATAAACTGATACACGTTAAACATATATAATATATATTTCCTATTGCGGACGTTCAATAACTATATGGCTATAAATTATTATTTATTATTATTATTCGTAATCTATAGTATAATATTATAATATGCGGTCTAAGCCTCTACCTATATATATTACGATTATAATGTACCCATAGGAAATACACGTGGTGACCGGCAGCTGCTGCAGGTGTGCGGATAATTATTTATTATAATAATATGCGATCGATCCGACGGCCGCCACCGCCGCGGTAGAAAACGCGGTCGGTTTTTGACAGGCAGTTTGGCACCAATGACGACGTGCCAGCTAGCGTAACGTCGTCCGCCGAGCTCTGGTAGTCGTTAAATCTCTCGCTGACAACTTGTTACATATTTCTCGAAGGCCGCGATCGTAATTACGGGCGCATTATTATTATTATTGTTATTATATATAAGCATTAAGCACCTATACGTACATACAGTCCCGCGTGGTCTACGGTCGTGTCTCCACCGACTGACTCTGCGGGCAGTCGATCGAGATTTACATTATTATGATATTGTACCCATATAGATATTAAAATATTATATTCTATATATTTCGTTCTGGTACCTACTGCGATATTATGTTCATACATATGATACAATAAATAACCCGCAGAATATTTTTTAGTTATTACTTATTACTCAATACCCATATTATGATGGTCTTGTTATATGATAGGCGCACAGCGATGTTATTTTCATTTAACGTAACTACTTTTAAATCACGTTTTAACACTGTAGTTCCTTTGATTTGATTTTAAACTTTATAAAGTTATAGTAAACAAAAAACGTATTTTTAGTTTAGGTCCATATTATAGGTACATCTATGGTTTAAAATTAATTTTAAAATTAACCATATTTTTATCAATAATGTAAAATTAACTTAAACGGTACAGGGGATGTGATCATATGATAAAAGTACATTTATTATTTTGATATAAGTAATTTATACTGAAACCAAAAAGTCTAAAAATATAAAAGCATATATTTTTTTTTATAGACATTTATAAGTTTAATTTTGGACGATGTATTGATGTTACATATTTGAACAACACTTATTTTTTGTTTTTATTTAAAACATTATTCAGGGGGACTGGGACATGACAATTTTACGTATATTATTATTATTTTATTTTTATAAACACAATGAAAGATATTTTCAAATGCAATTTCCGGCAAAATTAATTCAATCTACTGTATTATTATTTACTAATAATTGTAAAATAAATTATTTTACTTAATTGTAATATCAAAAACATTAGATACATATAAAATACATAAAATATACTTAGTAATGATTAGGTTGATAAGTCAGAATCGTTTTTTGTATATACCTATACAATGATATATTATTATACTATACTATATTATTTATACCGTCATATTATATTATTATTATGTATTATTATAATATTATTCAAATTCAATACATTCATCACAGTGACCCACTCGACACCTATCGAATACTGTACACGCGAGCCACACTTTTATGAATATATAATTAGGCTAATTGATATTAATTTTACGTAAGTAGGTATCATATACGAATCTATTAAATAGTTCTCAATATAACTGTTTTATTTACTACATCAATTTTAGTATAAGATTTTGAATAATGAAGGCTCGAATAAATATTGTTCAGCATAATAGCACACGCATTTTGTTAAAATATTGTCTAACTGCAAAATGTCAATGTGTTATCCGCAGTAACTTTTGGTCTGATCTTTTTTTTTAGTTATTTTTGTTTACTATTTACAGACTTACAGTTGGTTACAATTTTAACCTATATTAATTAGTATAATAAGTATAATATTGTTTCATTTTTTTCGTAAATGTTACGCGGTACTGATTTATAATTGTCTTATTAATAATGTGTCGAAATATAATAGATTTTAATGTGATGCTATATTATATATCTATTAGGTACCTATAGGCTAAAACTATATACTTGCAAATTTACAATAAATCAGTGTTTGGAAAAATTAAAATGTAACTATTTAATATTTTAATAATATGTCGATATGATTATAATACGATTATGATTTAGTTTTCACTAATAAAAACTAGAATTTATATACTTATAGAACAATTTTATTTTTAGTTGGAATTGAAACTTTTTCATTATTATTTTATTTTAACTATTTGTTTTTATTGAACACATTTTACTTAAGAACATGTATAGTATAAAAAAATATATAAAATATGTATTATAATTATAACGTATAAGTTTAGTGAAAAATATATTTAAGTAAATAATGGACAGAATTCTGAATTTCTTTATTGTTTTGAATTGAAGTCAGTTGGAATTTGTTAAATATTTTATAAACATTTAAGTTATTATTACTTTAACCGAGAATAAATTTTCCGAAAAAGTTTAAGTAAAAAATTTTGAAATCGAGATACCAGGTTGACGGACATTTAAGATATACTTTGCTGTTATAAGTATATTATTTAAAATGTATCAGATATCTAGTTCGAAAGATAAGTTTAAGACGAATCTGTAGTTATTTGTTTTTTTTTTCTATACGATTGTTGCATTAGAATTGTTTATACATTAACCAACATAAATGTTGTAGCAGCTAGAGTTCTTGTTTGATTTTTGTTGTTAACTCTTTTTATGCACACTATACCTTTGTACATTCGGTCAAGTCAGTATTATACAAAATCTAAAATATTATAAACGCAATAAGGGTAGGTATATCAGTACCTATATAGGTGATTTCATGTAGCAGGTAAAATATATGATATAATATTTTGTATACATACATACATTTAATAATCGTTGTGTGCGAAACAGGCATTTATAGTTATGCAAGCCGCGTGAATTTCGTCAGAGCTGCTCCACAGGGTTATATTATATTCTGCGTCACAGTCGGTCATTCACCACAGCATACACACATACACACACACACAATAAAAGGGGTCGGAAAAAATTGCATTTCTATGTTATACACTTATACATATTATGTTATATAATATTATATAAAGCGACGACGTTTGTGGCGCACAAAAGGGCCGAACTGCAAAAGGATAAGAAGTCCTGGTTGCCGCCACCGCCACACAACAATATATATATATATATATATAAACATATTATATTGTGTATAGATACGCGAAAGAGTCATTTGTCATTGTATCGGCGGCGTCGGCGTCGGTCAAGTCTCGTTCTGTCCGAAACGGTATATATAAGAATAATATATATATATATTACTCGATATGTGCTAGTATACAATTATATATATATATACATAAATCGATCTGTTGAAAGTCGGCACGTCTTTTGTACACGTCCCCGGAAGTATTCCCGTCGGGATTGCGTCCGAGACGTTTGGTCGCAATGCGAAAATTGAGAGAATGAGAGTGTGAGAGAGAAGAAAAGGTTTATCACGCAAATCGCACGTACATCCACGTCGTATATACGCCCACGCACGCGCGCCCGTATACTTACGCACTGTCCATCGTGTTTTTATAGGTTCAACTATATAGGTAACTAAATAATTTGAGAATTTAATGTATAATTATTGGTTTACTCTCACAAAATCTGTAAAAAGTATTTAGATATTAGCTGCAGAATGGTGATAGAACGCACGAACAAATAGCTAAACTATTTCAAGATACAATAATAAATAAGTTATTAGGTATATTATTGGTGAATATTGTTTTATTTTGTTTTTATTTTCATATCAGTTTTTTTAGTAGAGCCTTTATAAATATTGGCCATTATCATTTTAAATAATAATAGTAATAGAAAAGATAGAAAATATAAAAGATTATTAGAGAAAATATTTATTTATACCCCTAGTGGTTAGTTCGGTTAACTACCTATAGAATAAAAAGACGAATGTATTATTTTGATTTAACCAACAAATTGATTTATATTCCTTAAAAAAAAAGTTATAGCTTATATATTATATAGTATAAAGGTGCCGATTGGAAAGAACCGACAGAGTGGAGCACCTGCGCCGCACACAAAAGACTTCATATTGTTATTTCGCCATTTTGTTGCGTACTGGGGCTTGTTATTATTTTCCCTACACTCAGAATGAAAAATGAGATATCGATTTAAACAATGAAGAATACACGATGCCGAATAGAAAAGCATATAGTTAAAACACAATTTGTTATATAACCATCAGAATCGTATTTACGGTTAATATTTCTAATTTTAATATAACACCGCGGGCGGTAAGTCGACTCAAACGATCCCATATACATTTTTTTCAAAATGATACCTTGGGGTGAAAACCACCCCTATTTACTTGTATTGGATTACCGATTGTTCATTTAATAAAAAAAAAATAATTAAATGTACAAATACATTGTGTTTGATACATTATTTTTATAGGTGCATATAATAGGTAGGTATGTGTATTCGATATACTATAATTTATTTATATAAAAATATGAAAACTAATAACTATATAATAAGTAATGATTTATTAATTAGTTTAAAATATAGTTTAAAAGTATCAAAAATAGTTAATCGTTAGTTTATACTAAATAATAAATAAACATGTTTATTTTAGGATTTTATCTATGATTTCTTATACTACATAATTATTTTATATCGTTTATAAAAATAAAATAATTGTATATTTTGAAATTATTATAATGAGTAAAAAATAAATATTTTTATTCCAAGATATACATGAGTAGGGTACATTATGATGTTATTGTATAGAAATTTAATACCTATAACATATACATAATAAATATGATTGGAAATTCAATACTAATTTCTAATTATTAATTTATACTTATTATCAATATAATATTACACTAATTAATTTTTTTTTAATTGTGGAAAGTATATATACTCAAAGTTTTTTTATACGCCAGAAGCAATTCTCTAATAGCTCTTAAAAAAAATACTACGTTCTCGAGGGACTTGGCGCTTACATAAGTTATCAATGCCACTCGTTTTAATGCTATATTTAGGTGTACCATTAAGTAATTGAAAATTTGCAAACTTTTCTTATCGTTGTACATTTATTCGTTTTAATTTATAGGAATTAACATACCAAATACGCATTTCTGTTAAGCAATTTTTTTAATTTAACGTAAAATAAAATACAGTTTGTATAGAATATAAAAATATCTCAGTTATTTAAAAACTTCACACTGTATACTATATATCAGGGGCGGCCAAACGATCGATCGCAAACGATTTCAAAGTCGATCGTGTTAGAATTTATTTTTAGGCTAGGCACACGAAAATTAATCATGGTGGTTAGGTTTTTTATGGAAGTCGATCATCAAAGGTAAAGTATATTTTATATACATATAGTATATACTATATGTACTTGCAATGTAATAATGAATATAATATTGATGTATAACAATTCAATCATCATGTACTGCAATATCAGATGTATAAATAAAAATAGGTATACTACGATTAAGAAAAAAAAATCGTCCTAAAAACTGAAATTGCAGTATACACATATAATTGTAAATATATAACTATAGATACTTATGCGGTGCAAACGAAACATATTAAATCCAAAACTGTATGAGATTTTATTGATGTTAGATTTTTTTTCACTATATATATATATATTAATATCTTTTTTTTTACACGTCGTCTATAGTCTATACTATAGACTGTATATAGTGTGCACAAGGATGAAGGAATGTAGGTATATAGATCTAATAGTATCTAATTCATAAACCAATTATACCTATATAGAGCATATATAGGCTCTAAAGTTCACCCAAATAAAGTATAAGCACATTTCATGATGTTTACACATTTTCACATCATGTTATTGTATTCTATATATTCTATATATACTCAATACTGTATTGAATACACCCAACATCACAATATGTCACGCAGTGCTCCGTTTGGACATGACCTATACACGTCACAAATTCGCACCCATACTGACAGAATTTAATATTTGTTTTTGTTAAACAGTTTTAATTTTTACCTTTTTGATTGTTCACTTTCACCCGGGGTGGCCGGAAAAACGAAATCGTGTCCCGTCGCACGCAGCGTATAAATATTATCCTATATAGGTAACATATAAACACGCGCGCAAGTACAAACAAATCGGATCCGTGCGTTCTCGCCGAGCGTTTGTTTCGATTTGTATATATTATAATAATATAATATTATTCTCTATAGCTGTACCTACATATACATATATATACATATATATATATATATACTTTTCCGTTTTGTTTCCAACGCGCTTTGTGCCGCTGTCCGCGTGGCCGCCGCCGTCGCAGTCGGTTCGTGTGCACAGCATTCACGCGCGCTCCACGGAGAACAACGTCAATAATGATATAGTAAAAGAATAAAAATAAAATGATAATATATAATACAATAAATAACGTCGCGCGCGACACGCGGAGCGTCGGAAGCGGACTCGCAAAGACGCGCAGCGCACACGAAACAGAAAAAGAAAAAAAGAAAAGAGAAACGAACTGTTGCAGGGGTCATAATATTATATATTATATACAATGAAAGCGGAATAAAAAAATTATAATAATATCCTATAAACGTATATATGTGTTATGTATATATTGTATATACGCGTCGTATTATTATAGGTATATATATATATTGTGCCGAACAAAAACGATGACGGACCCGGAGGAAAAGGACACACGCGGACGGCGAGATGGATATATATACGACATCGGGAGGAGAGAGAGAGAGAGAGAGAGAGAGCGCGCGAGATGGAGATAAATGTAAAACGAAAACGGGCGAAAAGCGTGCGCGTGAGCTTTGAATATATTATTATTATCAACAGAAAAAAAACCACACGCACACGCACACACACACACATATATATGTATATTATACGCGTACGTTCTCGGTTATTATTATTATTACGTGTCCGACTTATTATATTATATTCGACGGCGGCGTATAAACAACGACCGTACGCGCGGCTGCGGGACCACCCAACGAGCGCGCGACCGAGCGGGGGCCCCTCCGAACACACCGTATGTATGTATATATATATATATATATATAGGTAGGTAGGTACGCTCAAATATATAATAATATTTTATATATTATATTATATATATCGTGCGTATATATATGATGCTGTGCACGTTTTATGGGAGTTGTACTTACGCGACGGCCGCACTATACATGTTATTATTATACATCACATAATAATATATAGGCAGATACCTATCCGTCGGTGCACAGCGGCGCGCGGCGACGGCCACTCCCGCGGTGGTGGCCATACGGCACGCGGGCGATGGGCCGCCGCCGCCGTCTATAGGTACGTCGGTTTATTATTATTGTATTATTATATTTTGAAAAATGTTTTCGTCTCCCTTTTCTCTCTGTGCTGCGCGCGGTATATCCGGCGGCGGCGGCGTCGCGTAGACGTGAAAAAAAAAGTCGTAGCCCACATGAGATACCAAACGCGTACATATAATATTTTAAACACACGTGGTGTGTGTTGCGACAGGACTGTATATACTCGCGGGGTAGGATTTACATATTATATAATATAATAACGTGCGTGTGTACGGTGATAAACGCGTTTTGTACGGCCGACCCGTCAGTCCGAATCTGGCCCTGTGCAGCATGCCGTATATAATATTGTAACGTATAGCCGTAGGTAGGTAGGTAGGTATATACGTATAGGATGTCGTGACGGCGTGCACAGTGATGCTGCACGTGTGTGCAAGATTCGACGGAAAACCGGCTGTCGTATGGAGTGTAGGGGATGATAGGTCGACTAGACGCGAAATATTAATGTAATTTATACCTATTTATATATTATTATTATATAATATATTGTACAACGCCGTTTTTCTTCGGGACAAACGCGTCTCGTTCTTAACAACCATATAGGTACCTAGTACATGATATGCACGACGTACAATATTGTTATTGGTAGTTAACGTGCGATAGGCGGAGTTATTTTTTCGTGTTTCGCACACTTTTGTGTTACATCGAAAAATAACGCTATTATATAAATATTATTATTATACGTGGGTAGGTCGACAGGTAGACAAAGTGTACATTGTATGCGTAATTTAAATTGAAGAGGGGCCCTGGAGTCCGCGCACGCGATAATTAATTAAAACCCGATTGAAATAATAACCAGTTTATATATTACGCTCATTATGGTTTTACAATAGAAAACATTGTTCGCCATAACCTCGCGTATCAGCGTATACCTATATCTAAATGCCATTACAAGTATTATACGTTATATAGGTATGTAGGTATTATAGTAGTTATGTTACAAGTGTTAAGTATAATCGATGTTTTAAAACCTAATTACTCTGTACTCTCTACACATGTGTTGAATACTATTGAATCGCGATGATGGTTATTGTATAGTATATAGGTATTCGAGTCTATACAGTATTTAACTATAATGATATTATACATAAACGCGTGGAATATTTTCTACGAGTTGTCCCGTGAGCGAATATACCATTATATATATTGTATTCCAAGTATACTTTGAAATAAGTGGGTTCTATTGATTAATATGTGGTTATGGGTGACATTACATTAATGCAAAACACTTGATACTATAGTTGATACTTGTTTAGGTATTATCTAATATCTGTATAAAACTATAAACTATATAGTATATGAATTATCAAACACACAAATTAAAAGACTATATAGCCTATTTCAGTATAAGTATAGCCTTCATTATGTGATTAAAGAAGTAGAAAATAGTAAATTAATAATTGAGTTTGAAAAGCTAATTTTTGAAATATTAGAAATCCAGCAAATCATTAATATGATTGCAAACGTCGATTATCGTCAATCTTATACTTTGATTAACAGCCGTAGGTACTCCACCTAAATTCAGCTTTGCTATAATTGTCTTAAAATAATAAATAATTATCTACTATAGTATTATTACAACATTTTAACTTAAAGTTATTATAGTCTGTAGTCATATACCTAGTTAATGTTTTTAATATTACTATTAAAATTACTATTTTTTACACAATATTTGTCACATTTGCTTAATGAAACCACTCGTTTTGTAAAAACAACGTTTTACTATACAGTATACACATAAGGACAATTTTTTTTATCTTTTCTTGAAATGGACAACATTAATTTTACACACATTATATAATATGTCTTGTATATTTATAAAAAAATTCTAAAATAATAATTAACAATATTCTATGATATATATATAGGAACATTTATTTTTAATTGGTCATATTTTTTGTAGAATTTTTTATTTAATATTTACTGAAATTACTCTAGTAGTAATAAGACAGAATTTAAAAAAATATGTTTATATTGGTAATCTGGTATATTTTATTTATTATAATTTATTTGTACAACAGAAATATGAAATAATTTCTGAATAAGAATTATTTTTTAAAAATATTCATATTATCTTACCGCTTAACACGGGATTTTTAATTTATAAGAATATAAGAAGAAACACTTTGTTCACTGTAATGGTTTTATTATACCTATATAGTTTAATATATAATTAATTTTCTTTTTAGAAAAATTCGGTGATTCACCAGTAAAAATATCTCATATTTTTTTCAATTTTAATATACCATATTTTTAAACATATTTATTACATTCACAAATTGTTTACACTGCAATATTTAAGTTTAAAGTTATAAACAAAGTTGTAAATTAATTTAGAATATATTTTGGATTAGTAATAAACTAATTTTAAAAGACATGTTTAATTTTTTTTAAGTGCATATTTTGATATTTGTTGCGCATATTGCATGCATTTTATAGTGTTTTTAAGGTCATAAACATCCTAACCCAATTGATAAGTGTTAAAATTTATAAGTTTAAGATCTATATTTATTGGAGTTTTGACTAAATAATTAAAATAAATGAAATGATTCAGAAAATTTACTGTTTTTAGTACAATTTTATTAGCCAAGTTTAATTGTTTTAGACAATAGCTCATACAAAAAGGATAATCCAAATTTGATAGTTTTTCCAAAATCTTTAAAAAATAATTAAGAATTTAGAAAGTTACTTTTGTTATAAGTACCAAGTTTAGGTGATTTTTGTTCTAAAGAGATACATAGATGAATATTTTGGATCAGTTTATTTACCCAAAACGTGTAAATAAAATAAAAGAATCAAGTCAAATAAATATCATTGTAAAACCAATAGATCATTTCACTCAGAATCTAAAATAATAATTTAATCTATATTTAATTTAGACATGTAAAATATAGGTAGGTATTATAATTGTATAAATTAAAATATATTTCTGTGTTACTGAAGTAAATTGTATTTCAAATTCTCAATAATAATTATTATTTTTAAAGTGTACATAGGTGTTGTGTTTGATTTCATAATATGCTATTTTATAATAATAATATTACAATAATGACGTTCATGTTATAAATATATGTAAGTATAATAGTAGTATACTACTACAATATTTCACTTGAGTTCTATAATAATATACATTTTTTGTCTTTTAAATTCGTTTTATATGTATTAAAAATTGTTCTCTGTAATAAACTAATAAATACCGTGGGCTTGTTTCTGTAAAAAAGGTTTAAGATACAAATATAATATAGTAACTATATATAATATATTTATTTAACATTAGACTCGCGTATTAATACTCGTATACGTGGCTAATCCGTTACGGTCTTTGTTGTTTTTATTATTTTCTTTTATATAGTCCGATACTTCGATAGACATTTAGATACCTGTTACCAGTGGTGTATTAGGGGGTATACGGGGTATACGGCATATACTTACTTCTCTAGTTTTTTTTTAGCGTATACTCTCTAAATAAACGACGATACGCGGGTATATGGCCGTATAGCCTATACCTGTTAGAATTTTCAAAAATGAATAAAATGCACTAAAAATACTACAACAAATTACCTTAAAGCATAAAATTCCCTAAAAATGCAAAATAAAAACTGTACCATTAAATTCTATATTTCATTAATTAAATTTCTGTAAAGACGAGCCTCGAATGTAATCATTGGAAAAAAAGAAGCAAATGCATTAAGTTCCGGGCCCTAGCAATCACGATTAGTGCACTAATCACTAAGTTATTGGCAGTTAGTAAAAAAGTAACCATTCTAATTTCTTAGACTGTACTAATTTTTTAAAGTTTTTCTTTTGTAATAACACAAAAATAAAATAAATTAAAAAATAAATAAAATAAATAGCTATAATATATTATATAGTATGAGTTTATATTACATTACCCTTTGGTCAAAGTGATACTGATAATTAGAATAAATGTTATTATTAAATTCGAGCGAAGCAAGAAAATTTTTTTTTTGGTTCAATGTTATAGGTATATCATTGACACCTAAGATCTAGAATGCGTATACCTACGAATATTTTTAGCAATACACCACTGCCTGTTACCTAATATATACCTAATATACTAAATGTGTAATGACTATTTCTACCTAGATAGCTAGATAATACGTACTTACTTATAATACTTATATTGTGTTATTGCTGCTATAGCTATAAATACATATTAAAATAAAACGTACAAAATTATTATTAATTGTTCGAAACATTAATTCTGCGTCTATATTCTCATATTATTTATGTTGCAGGGTCAATGATTACTATGTTTTAACATAATGATTAACATATCCATCGTGCTTGTATAATGTATATAAACTATTTGGCATTTGCAATATAAGAATAAATTTAACATAAACATTATACGTGTACCTAGATATAGATGTTTAGTAATGTAAAGTTGATTTAATCTGTTTAAATACTTAATTGATGTAAATCATTCAATTTGCGTGCGGTAGCGTTTAATTCAGCAGAAGAAACAAAAAAAAAACGCAAATTGTTTCTCAACTATTTATCGACTTTTAATGTTGAGGGGTTGGTATGATCATACTTAGTATGCGTTTGATTAATACCAAACCCGTAAACACGTTCAATACAATTAATGGTATAATCGTATAAAAAACATATACCTACAACAATATATAGGTACACAGTTAAATTTTAGAATGCGTTTATTATGCACTTTAGGTACTTCATACTTATGTAGTTACATCATTCTCAGTAATTTCAGGTTTAATGCTTTTGTTGTTTTGTAGCTTATATTTGTTAAATGTGTTTTGTTTGTTTGTTAGCATATAGTAATATTACGCACCATATGTATATTGAATACAGATCACCGATTCGACGATGGAGGCTGTCTTTCGCAAGAGGAAAATCGAGCTCACCCCCACCCTAGATATATATCGTCATCGTACAACCAACACCAGAACGGTGTTTGCGGGACATGATGGCTTCCACATGCATTTATATATATATGTATATATAACGCGGCGGCGGTGGCAGAGGGGTGTGTGCACTCGGCTGTCAACGCTCCAGCGCACGTGAAAAGGGGTCGCATTTCAGCGGGGTTGATTTTTGAAAAGCGACCCCGAAAGCGACCGACGAATGGCGTATCTGGTTTTTATATATGTATATATACGCACATTTTTTTCTTCTGCGTTATATTCATGTAGGTGCCTTATATATGTATATATATGTGTGTATGTGTGTGTGTGTGTACTCGGGAAGTATGCGCTGCTACAGCAGTCTACATCTATATAATATATAGATATACAGGGTGGTTCTTTTATCAAACAACACTTATTTTTTCAAAATCTATAAATGTTTTTGAAAATATTTTCTTAACATTCATTTAAGTGTTACTTAAAATCAATTTAAGTGTCACCTAAGCACAGTCCCTTAAAATTGTGTTGCACAGTCATACTTGTGGGATAGCTATCACTTAAAGTCTCTCTTAAAGTTATGTGGCGGATAGACCACCCTTAAAGAGCCCGTAAACTATGATTTTTTTTTTAATTCAGCTGATAACATAAAAATAATAATGGAATAAATTTGTTAAAATTGTTCACAAAATTATTGTTTTACCTTCTATAGTGTAACGATTTATGTTATTTTTTTATTAAATTATCCTAGCTAAAGTATACTTAATATGGATGATATATTCGAACTAATTGATTTTGTGCAGTTTGCCAATGAAGATAATAATGTACCTAAAAGGTACATCAGAGATCAATAAAACCCTATAGAATTCTTGATAGATCTGGTAGGCAACCACCTCCAGTGCCTAATCTTGTATTTCTCTCCGTAAGGTTTTACGAGATTTTGCTTTTTCAGATTCCCAAAATGTTTTCAAATTCTTAATTTCTCTCTTTATTAATTAATAGGTAGAAGGTAGATTAATAAATATTTTTATAAATAATTATTAATTAAATGTACTAATACTATCTAAATACTACATTTAAAGTAAATATACACATTCATAATACCTAGATTAATTTCCTTTTGTACAATTATTTTGAAAGCAATGTTTAGTAATTACCTTTTTAACATTAGAATGAGCATTAAACTTATTCATTAGGCTTAACCAAGCTTGATTTTTTTTGCTGTTGGTATTAGAATCTTTTTTTGTATCTTCTAATACTTTGGCCACATTTTGGTAACAATGAAAAAATATTGTTTTTTCATCTTCTTTCCAATTTGCAGGACCTCTTTCGCATTTCAAAATTTTATCTGATTTTGGATACTTAAGGTACTTCCGAGTTCAAGTTTAAAAATTTTAGTTTGATTATGAACTATTTATAAGTATCAAACTGATAACACTGATAATTATCATAAACATTATTGATAAGCATGGAATAATAAATGAATTTTTACATAAAATAATTATTAAGTAATACTTTAATATTTAAGTATTACCTAGCTACGGGTTACTTAAATTTCAACTATGCAATCAAAAATTACGTGTCAGTTACGTATCACTTAGGTGTCCCGTAGTTAAGTATTACCTAAGCAGTTTACGGTGCCCTTAAAGTGTCGGACTATGCATACGAGCAAAAATTTTTAAGTTTTTTTTTTTAATGAAAACACTTATTTTTAATTTCATATTCTAAAGCAAAATATTTTTCGGACAATTTCGGTACATAAAAATATTAATTTGGAAGAATATTTAATGAGTTATTACTTTATAAGTATTTAAAGTTTGGTGAGTAGAGTGATGAGGTACGGATTACCTCGAAAAATGTTAGTTTACTACTTCGCTTACCTATACTTTAAATACTTTAACTGATAATAATTACTCGTCCGTTAATTTTTATGTATCAAAATACTCTGAAAAATATTCTGTTTCGGGAAATGAAATGAAAAATGTATGTTGTCAGTGAAAACAATAAAAACTTAAAAATTATAACGATTAAAAATATAAAAAAAATTAAGTTTACAAAAAAAATGTTTTTATTTTGACTGGAAATTAATGAAAAATTTTTTTTTTAAACATTAATACGGTAAAATAATAAGTGTTGATCGATAAATTAATCACTCGGTTTATATATAGGTATATAATATATATTATAAATACGAAGTTAGCCATGGTATTTTTCCATATATTTATAAACGGAAAAACTGTGTCTATTATGTGACACAGTATTATTATCTTGTGCTTATTATTTTTATGCATATATTATATCTATATATCATCAATTATCTCTGTAAGTAGACTACAGATGAACGAGAACTACCCAAATCGTCTCGTATCATATAAATATACATATTAGGTATTATGCAGAATAAATTAATATTGCTTGATTATACTATTATATAGTTATGTTTTGTCTCGTGCCCATCGACCATTATAGATGGATTCTTATTACCGGTTTTATTTGTTTACTATCGATGATCCATAAAAAATCATCAATACAGCTATACATTATATAGGTATAGCATAATAATATTAGTACATTATATATTATTATACAGACAGCAACAGCTGTGACCACGGGAAAATCGAATTATTCAACACTATACCTACACGATGACGTCGCGTCTGCCGCGTATACTCCCTTATCTACACAACCCCGACGAAAAAACCCACCCGCTCGCCACCGGAACCGGATATGACTTTGATCACACGCGCATATATGGGTACAATACATATACGCAAGGTATAGGTACTATATGTGTTGCATTTAATCCCCAAATCAAATAATATATATTGAAGACCATTTGGTTTTCGAATAAATTGCATATACATCACATAGATTACACGAGCGCATAACGACCACTGCAGTTGATTCTGTTTCATGATTAGTACAAATAATAATCGAATAAAAAAAATAATATTTTTTACTACTTACCTAGTTAAAGATTATAAATTTGTTGTGAAGAAATTTAGATTTGAAATGTTGTGTCATTGCGGCTATAATTTTTAGTTAACAATTATTGATGGAGCATCATAAATAATATATATTATACTCATATAATTTAATTTGAATTGTATAGAATACGAGTACACATGTGACACGATAAAAATAATTGTACACGGGAGGCTATTATTGGGGGGCGCTGGTGAGATACGTACACTCAGAAAAAATAAGTTTTTATTATTAATAATATATTTTTAACGAGAGAAAAATAACCATATGTGTTAATTTACTGCAAGTATTTATTTATATTGATAATATATATTATGTACAGTGAACATATGGTTTGAGAGGGATGTAGCATGTAGGTATATACTTGGAATTCCTGTATAATTTATATTTATTAAACAAAATGGATGCATGTAAGCGGAACGTATAAACATACGCCGTAAAACCGTTAAAAACGGTTCGCACTAATCACTAAAGTAAACATGTACCAGATTAAAACAAATTTGATATTATACATTAAATACATAACGATAGTCGAAAAATTTATATTATGCAATATTAAATAAATATTAAATATTAATGTTACGCAATATTAAATTATATCTATACTTGCAGCATTATGGTGTGTATTAATATTATAATTTATGCGTATCGCTGTCTTTAAATATTTATTACCTATAAGATTTATTATTATTCCTTATACCGTCTCACGAATATTGTAAGCAATTAAATTATAATCATTTATATATAATATACAACTAATAAAATATCACTGTGATACCTATACATATTATTTTTATAAATATTAGAATTAATTTGTGTAAATTACATTTTTGATTTGTATTTGATTAAAATAAAACACTGAAAATAAAATGTTGTTTTATAAATGATATTACAATTTTGCATATCATCGTATATTTTGTATAATATGTGATAAGCATATGCAATTAAGTATATTGAAATTATTGTAATTTTGTATATACAATTCAGAATTTAATTATTTATACAATTTATATTATCAGGGGTGGCTTCCTACCCGCGACTGGCAGTGGTGGTAGGCGGCTGCACAATGTATATATTATATAGGTCGTATATATGGTAATAAGTGATACGTGAAGGTATTTTGAGTGGCATCGCGTGTCTGCATTTAACAGATGCCTATCATAAAAATTAAATATTTTATTTTGATAATTAATGAGAAATAACAAGTAGGAAATAAATCGCCGAAATACATAAATTCATAAATTGTTTTGTATACAAACTTCATCATTATCATATAATATAGGTTACATAGACGGTTAAAATAATCTACGTATATAATGATATATATATGATAAATAAGGTTTTGCATACTCAAATAATATAGTTTATCGTTAAACGGATTTGAATTTTTTAATGCTGCAATGTAATTTTTTGATTATTCATTCTGCAAATTATGTTTTGTAATATTTTAAACTATTAAAAAAAAGATTGGCGTTGCTACTTGATTGCAAAAATAAGATAAAACCATAAAACCCATCATCATAATTTTATTTTTATTTTCAACTATGTGATTATGGGACTGTGGTGTATTTTATTTTGTACTGCCACAGCCAACACGTATAGGTAATAATATGATATTATATTGGTTCGTGGGAACCAGACGGCTGGGTCGACCTATCGACTGGCGCATACACTGGTATATATTATGTACAAAATTATAATAAAGATTGGAAAAAAAAAAGAGTTGAAAAATAGAGGGTTTCCTCGGCAGTAGTGGCGGTACAAATGCGGTGTCGGTTGTTTAAATAATCGATGAGAAGTGCGCGGCGGCGTTAACGGGGCAACTCTTCGCCATTTATCAACGCTTCTCGTAACTCGCTACAGCCGGCGTGTGCGGCGTTCAACTAAGTCTCTCCTGCTGCCGCCACGGCACAACATCTACTATATACAGCCCATACACCGTGATCGCATTCAGTCCGTTACTCCGTTCGCCGCTTGGCTTAATCCATATATATATACGTATAATAAGTTATTTGTACCATAGGCTTATACGAGGACAAAAGGCGTTCTCTTCCCTTTTTCGCCCTATATCGTTCTTATATATATATTATAGATGGATATAGATTTACCAATCGCTGAACGATTTAATTATATTGTATATGGCCACTTTACACATATATTCTTTTAATATATATATTATATTATGTAATTGTGTGTACCTGTAATTCTGTACCATCGCGTTTGGTGTGTGCGTTTTTTTCTTCTCATCTTTTATAAGTATACCTACACTATTTGTTCAAATTATATAAGCTGCTGTACTATAGCAACTGTATATTATACTAGCGACAACAGTGTGGAAAGCCGACCAGAATTAATTCTTATTGAAACGATTGGCTTGAGAAATAGTAAAAATAAGTCGTATATCGCATATACTTATTAATTGCACCATAGCGACTAGCACGATTTATTTTGAATTTGATAGGATGATAAAAATATAATATACATTATACATGAAATAATAGCTTTTTTTTAAATCTGTTTCAATATAATATTTCATCACATATTATTATCAAAGTGGATGATTTGTATTTATATGTAGTTTGTTTCAGGTCAAAAAATGATTTACACACAATTGTCTATACTCTATACTTATATAATACCATTATTTATATACATTTTAGAATAATACTGCAGTTATAAAATTAACTAATTAGTACAATTTATACTCAATAATGTTACAGGCTTTTATAGATTAATGAATATCCGATAAAGTTACTTACAAAATATGCAAATGATATGGATGCGATTCTTGTGATTACTTATATTTTTCAAATTTTTTTAGTATAACATATATTTAATTGTTGTACAATAAATGTTTATAGATTGATGATTTTAGGAAAAGTGCAGGACACAGAAAAACTAAAACATGTACCTATTTAATATTAATGTAACTCGTGGGCGGTTGGGTCGCTGTGCTACTAAATGCATCTGCAAAGTAGGCTGGTTTCATATTATATCATCCAGGCTGGTATAAAATAACCAGAAGTGTATTGTATTGTTGAAGTATAATTTTTACTATAGACAAACCTAAGTACTAATTACAATATATTAGTGTATTAGATTCAATTTTATACAAGTTTGATTCCCTGCGTATTACATTATTACATAACATGCAAATCTGTTTAGGTCATACTCGTTAGTATTATTATAAATTAGCAAATTTACAAACTATTACTTAATAGGTATGTAATATTATTTAACATATTGAACATGATAGTATTTTTATAACGTTTCTTCGTTGGAACAAATGCTGCGACCGCGATCCTCTTCTTTCAGAAGTTCAGACCTCATATTTACATAATAAAACATTTATATTTTATAATAATAGTAATGCGTCGACATTTTCATCTATCGATAGATAATTTGTTCCTTGAGAGAAATTATGCGAACTGGCTAGTCTATATATAATATAATTTACTTAAAAAAATTTCACTTGCAGAATCTGTTGCAAATGTCTAAAGCAAAAGAAATATACATTTATTCGAAGTATCTTATTTTTTTTTATAAGTTATATTTTAGTTTTTGATTACCATAAATTAGTGTTAAGACTTTAGGAGCATTAGTAAAAAGAAAAATGTTTACTTTATAATACATATATAATGAAATTTAGTAAGTTAAATTTAAATCATACAATAAAAATATAAACAATTAAAAGATGTACACTATGTGTTGTTTATTTTATATGTTAAAGATATATTTTATTTTTAAATAGTGGGCCAATTGGGTTCCAATCTACCTCTAACGCAGGGGTTTTTAATCTTTTTCGAATGATGGAACACTTAACATTTTATAAGGTTTTCGCGGAACACAGTAAATAGTAATTATATGCATTTTTAATTTTTTTAATATATAATATTGAACAATGCGTGTATAGCATAAAATAGTTTGCACAATGAAGTCAGACAATGAAACAAAAAAATTTTTGTAACAGAATTTTAAAATTTTGGTAGGACACTTATACCAAGTCCACGGTAAGCCTGTGTTCCACAGAACACCGGTTAAGAATTACTGTTCTAATGTAACTGCTATGAAGTTATTATAATTCAATTATAAATGACATCATATTGAGTTACACTTTGTAACATATTTCTACAGAAGTCACTGGACCTGTTATTTAAAAGAGAAAAAAATATATTTACGTTCGTCGTCGCATGCCCATTGCTCATATAATAATAATATTATCATACCTGTATCACGTTTTTGTTTCTTCATGTCAAATTGACCATACAGAATTGTCGGTTTCTATTCACATTATATTTGGTACACCCGTTTGATAGATGGTTTTATTTTGATTTGTGCGATACCACATCTCGACAGGCATTGCAGTGTTTCACTAGAATGTTGCGCAAACCGCACAAGACGATTAAAATAATAATATAACGTCTCTGCACACAAAAACAAACACACTCTCACACTGATGCACAATACTTATATACAGTTATACGACGTATTCAATACGACAAGTACAACTGCTGCAGTTACGCGCATATATTATATGCGTATATACCTGTATAGTTACATTAGTATATGTACGTTATTTGTTGAGCTATATACGCTTTTTTATTTGAAAAAAAATACTTACCACTTTCAGGCGTTGTGCAACAACGACTTTCGATATATATTTTAAAACGGGTGTTCAATAATGAACGTTATATAATATGCCCGATGTCGTATGTGATTTATAAAACTTCAGGTATAAAAAAAAATAACGAATTTATAAACCTCAATCGTATTATATATAGTACTTACCAGTTACCTATCAGTAATATATTATTTTATAAAGTACCTATAATATTAAGCGTGGAAACGATGATGATATATTTTGTGCATTAGTTTCACTGTGTTTGTTCTTTATCAATACTTTTTTTTTTTTAAAATGACTGTTTTATTTGTTAAATATCCACAGTTATTTAAATACATATTAATGTTTTTTAGTTGAATAAATAATTTCGATTGAGTTATCATAAAGCTATAAACGTTTCAAAGAATATAAGTTCTTATAGACTGTAGATGGCCAGTGTATATGAGAACAATTAGTATGGTGACTATTGAGATATAATATACAATTTATATTTTTTATTTGGGGATCAAAGAACATGTATTAGTAACTATTTATAAATACTTATGTATGAAAAGAACTGCGGAATTTGAGTGGAACATGTTTTTTACACGCCTACACGTAATAAATCGTGGTTGTATAAAGCTTCCTGCAATTTCAGCCATTGCGGCGTATTATAGGTCACAAAAGATTTTACTTTACTGTATTTTTGTGTAAATAACGTTTCTAACGCTATATAAAAAAAAAATAATAACCCAAAAAATAACATTAAATTTATTATAAATCACACAAAAATAATTAGGTTGTAAAAAATTAGTCAACTATAAACATTGATATTAAATTTTGATTACCTATGTTCGAAAACAAATTCAAGATAATACCTATTATTTTGTACTCAGAAAGGCTATAGTATATTTTTTGATTACATTTTTGCTGTAACACAATTAGTTAATCCAAATGATCGGAAAATGTAAAACATTTAACGTCAAATGCCCGCCAGCACACTAAATAAATTATTTTGTTAACTTTTTAGGTACCTATTTTTCTCTCCACATTATTAACCTGCAGATTCAATTTGCTATTAGAAATCACCCTCAAAGTTCAATATCGAAGCATTTTTTGTACTGGAGTAAAAATTGTCTCTAGCCACAAAAAAAAAACACATAATTGTAAAATCAATACATACATCGCTTCTCACAAAATCTAAAAATCATTGAGGGGGACTTATTTGACGAAGGGTGATCGCCATAACTACCACTCTGTGTATACAGTTATAAGTATAATACATACTATACTTCAGTATTATACACCTATAGGTACTATAATACTTACGCTAAACTAACGATCGGCGGGGCGGGTGGTAATACGTGACGCAGCACTCTGTATAGATGTATAGGATATAATATTATACACGTATAATGTTTATATAATACGATGCTGCAGGCCGCAGCTGCAGCCACGATAAAATGCATGCGTCAAGCGAGTAGTATTATTTGTAAGGTGCGCGAAGATCGTATGGATCATATAATTCTTAATCATTATTATCGTTTAAATATATCTAATATGTGCAGGTATATGACCGCAGAAAAATAATAAAACCTGCGAAACTAGAAAATGTTATAACTTTATAAGTGTGGACGAGTGATGTCCGATCAGTGTATATAGCGTGTACTGAGATATTACATATACATTACACCGAATAGGTGAATATGATACGTCTGTTATTATTATTACTATTATTCTTACCTATATTATTATAATCTCTTTGTGTCGATTTCCTACATGTCGCGTGCACGCGTAGAAAGAGTTAATTACACGGTTTGTGTGTACAATATTATATTATATGCGCGCGCGAGCGATAAAGACAAAAACAAAAGGGTATATTATAATATAATATATTATGTAGGTACCTGTACGCGTACACGCGAGACGCACTCACTACGCAAGGACCATTGTTTTTCGTCGTTCTCTTCACCACCACGCGCGCGCCAACACCATTGTTGTCGCGCGCCGGAATACCGTCTGGGCCGTACCCAAGGTCGATCGCGGTAAACTTTTATCGTGTTAATACTTGATATATAATAATAATAATAAACAATAGTAACAGTAGTTAATGCGGAGGAAGAAATTGTAATAATAATAAATTTATAAATAAAATATTATAGGCGTACGCAATGCGCATCGTATTCATTGAAACGTTTCTTGGATCTCATATACGGCATTCTTATCTTCACTAAACATATGATTTTTGGCAACAAATCGGAGAGAGAAACGATGGCTCTTAATCACGCAGAAACTTCTGAACGATAAAGAAACTAACATTTAAACATTTTAAACACGAGTGAAAAGAGATGTAATAGGATTTTACGGTTAACAATAGTATTAGTTGTATTGCCTAAAAGATTTTTATACAATGCGAAATCCACGAGTTTAATAGTAATAGGTCTCTGTCGTATCTTTGGTCAGTAATGGCACAATTTCAATGAAAAATTGGCGAGGGGGGTGCTGAAACCCCACAATTTTTGAATTATAAAAAAATATAGTTTATAAATGACGTGAATTTTATTATGAGGATGCTAATTTAAAAATACTGGTAGTGTTAATCAGCCTCGAGGTCTCCCTCTCAAGTTATACCTATGTCTGATCTCGTATATATATCGCAATAAATACCTACATACATAAACACTAGCTTCCGTGATTATATCGATAATGTTATACTTGTTATATTAACTTAAAACTTACGATGATGATAATTTTATATTTTTTAGACCGCACTCGTCGCACTGGCATATTATTAAAATCTCAGTTTCGAGAAAAAAGACAATTTATAGTTTTTTGCTCATGATGCCAAGAATCCGTCTCGTTGAATAGAACTGTAGCGACTAGCGGAGGAGGGCACACTGCCGAGAATGCGCCAAACCACGAAGGTATTATTATGTAAGTATGTTTTTATGGCGCAATAATAATATAAGGTAAATTTGCGAAATTGTAATAATTATGTACCAACCCATATATTATAAATTATTCATATTTGAATGAAGAATTTTTTAAAAGTTATTTTTAAAACGAATACGGGAACTTAACTTTTAGATAAGCTCAATTACTCTAGGCATCTACATACTATTATTCTTTAAAATGTAGGTACCTTACCTAATATTAATAATAAATTAATAAAATATATAATATATAATATATGGGTTAACCGAAATAGGTCTTCTTCAGTGCTTGTTGATCTATAAATATCAGTTTGATTGAGTTTTATTTTTAGATTTACACTTTGCATAATTTATAATATCTTTAAAACTCTCATTATTGTTTTAAAGAAAATATTAAACAGTATTATTATATAATATCTAACTATTAACTTATTTTTATGTGTATCTACTAGGCACTTACATATTATCAACAGTATACACGGGTACAGCCAGTTAATGTACCAATACTAGATTTTAGAAAAATAAAAACCCTTTTGTTTCAATGACGGTTTATATTTTGATTTGCTTTTCTTCATAATATTATTTGTATTATTTTTTGTTTGAATAATAATTTATAATATACTCATATCATTACACAGTATGTATAATAATAGCACTGTTCATTATACTGAAACGTATTGCCATTCGTCTGACTCAGTATAACAAGTACGACAAGCATGTATGATGAAGGAATAACGAAAATAAAATAAATACATATTTTAAAACAATTAAGGTTGAAAATATATGTAGCGACTCTTAAAGTATACAATAATATATTATACATAGTATATAGGTATAATACACAAGTTAAAAATATTTTCTTTTTCTTTGAATATACAAAAAAAGAAAAGAACATTCTAACATCAATCGACGACGACGATAAAACAAAAAATAGCTTTTCATTTATAGTTTATATAATATAGTCATGGAAAAACATTTACATATTACAGTAGACATGTGAATATTATAATAAAGTAGTAATACCTATTATATATTATATTTTATAGGTCAATTAATAAATGAGCTTGTGTTTTCGTGATTTATATTTTATATACATATTAAAAGATTACAAAAAAAAAAAAATAATAATAATAATAATAATAATAATAATGATAATAATTATTATAATACGTTCTTTATATATAGTATACAATATTTTTAAATTTTACAAATGAGCTGTATATAATTTTATTCTTCACATATTTTATATTTCTCATATATATATATATGTATAAATTGTATACAAATAATGTTGTCTATATTATAGATTATATAATTTATTCATGTATATATATATATAATATATATATTATATATAGAATTTTTTACCGTAACGAAAACAAAACGATTGGACAAAAAAGATCTAAATATAAGTGATACTAATATTAAATAACATTTTTTTCCATAAATATAAATATTTTAACCAATTTATATCTACCGTGCGTTGAAAATGATTTCGCCAGAAGATTTTAATAAGCACTTATCAGACACAAATACACATTACTATAATATACTATAGGAATATATCATTCTTCTCATAATCAAAATATCTATTTTTTTTTGTAAATGTGTATACCCACAGGCTCCAATCATACGCAATAAAATACGTTTGTCGAAAGTCTGCAGACATAATAATATATTAATCGTTAGGACTTGGATCCTATAGGGTGCGTATGACATAACCAATCGGACTGCGTGGAAAACAGCCCGTATAGAAGAATCTCATATTATATGTATAAAATGTCTGAAGAAGTGAAAATGCAGTATATATTATATATATTATATATAAATGATAGGTTAAAATATAGTATCTATATCGATTATAACGCGGTGATCACTTTGTATTTTTTTTTTTGGATTTAAGGTTTTTTTCGTACATTTTCATTTTATGTCAAGTAACTTATACCTTGGAAAACGGGCTCACGATCTGCAAACGTGCCGTTATAGCTGAGTGAGGCCGTACTCACCGGCGCTAACTCCGATGGCTAAACCCTGTTGCTGTTGCTGTAGGTGCTGAGACAGGTGCGTTGGTCGGTGGTTCAGACAGTGTTGTAACTGTTGCTGTTGCTGCTGCTGGAGTTGTTGTTGTTGTTGTTGATGAAGTTGTTGCTGCATAGCGGTGGCCGTATTGTTGTGTCCGGCGACCGAAGCGGCGGCAGATGACGACGAAGACGAAGACGTCGACGACGACGGTATTATGGCGGCCATCAGCGACGTCGACCCGGTATCACTCTGCTGTTGTAACCTCAACTCGGGTTGTTGTTGCGGCGACATGTCGTGTGAATCGATTTTCAACCCGGACGGCGAGCACAGCGGCTGCTGATGGTTGTTGTTGTTGTTGTTGTTGCTATTGTTGTTATTGTTGTTGTTGTTTTTGGCCCGGGACTTTTTGCCCGCCGGTTGCGTGCTTCCGTTTTTCCGGCGCACGTTTTTCGTGTTGGGCAGATGGTTGTCCTTTTTGTACTTCATTCGCCGGTTCTGGAACCATATCTTGATCTGTCGCTCGGACAACACCAACGAATGAGCGATCTCGATCCTCCGCCTACGGGTCAGGTATTTGTTGAAATGAAACTCTTTCTCCAGCTCCAGCACCTGATACCTGGTGTACGCGGTCCTTTGTCTCTTCACGTCCACCGGCTGGTACGCGCCGTTCGCTGAAATCAGAAAAAATAAGTCTTATATAAGTCATCAGAAACGAATACCTATGCCGTAATACAAACAACACGTATAAACACTATTAAAAGATCGAAAGATTACACTGTGGGGGTGTAGGTAGTACACTTGAATGCCTATATTATATAACCTTATCGCGATGTTGGCTCGTTTTCATATAAATCCTTAATGGAATACTAATATCGTCGTGTGCATATCATTTTTCACGCTTTTATTATAAAACTATTACCGTTTCGTGGTGTGAACGAGACGATGAGTGGTATACGGATGAGTTGTCAAGAGGGGGTAGAGTGGATAACAATGCGATTCGAACGACAGTTTATAGTGTTTACATGTATCATTTATAGGAATTAAGCGAGTTTGAATGACACGGTAGATTATGAGTATTTGCAGTTCGTCCTGAGACGTAAGCTTTCATATTATTAGTCAATTTTAATTTATTTTCTTGATAAATACAATAAATAATAATGCACTTCAAAAAGTATATAGTTCTTGAACTTTTTTGATTCACTTCTCTCATGAAAAAGAATATATTTGCCTTACGCTATTCCTATGAAAGACATAAAATAGAAAAAATATTTAACTTTATTGATTTATTTTCACAGATGAAATACTAACTTCTTTATTTTTTTTTTTTGGTTTATTAAAGAACACAATTAATGCGAACAGTGCGTTTGTTTTCCTCGTAGAAAAGCTTAAAAATTAAAATAGATAGCATAAATGATGGTTTAAACGGTTCTTTCGTTTATAGAAACTATTTATTAATTATCAATTGTTAATTATAGTTGTACGCACATTATTGTGTCAATAACATTGAGCGTGCAAGTAGCTATAGGTATGTATATGTATTTATAATTGAATATTGGTACACACTGTCATTTCAATGGATAATAGGTACATATATGATAATATTATTGAGCGGTGGCGTCTTTCTGCGCCCGAACGTTTAATTTCGAAATATTTCTCCCATTATTATTATTATTGAAATGCCGGAGCCATGTTCGGTCGGTGGACAAGGGCGTGGTGGTTACGGCGGCGGCGGTCCTTAAATGGGGGAACGTTGCCGGAGCAGTATGCGCGCCGTATATAATAATAATTTATGCCGCCGTCTCGGGTGCGTTTTTCGACGTTGCCGGGTCACCCGACGACGAATAGCTGCTTCTGCTGCCGTTATATTCCGTCTATGTGGCGTGTATGTGTGTGTATTAATATTATTATTATTATTATTATTACCTTTATACAATATACGCACTTAAAGTATTACACGCGAGCGCGTGTGTGTGTTTGTTGTTCGACATCAACTTTTCTATTACACAAAAACATACTATACACTATACAGATATATATCTTTAAGTATATTATGTATATAAAGGAACGCACTTCAGTGACAACGACGGCCTTGCAGCTCGTTAAGATCGTGTGCTAGTTTGTTTGCGCGCGCGCGCGTGTGTATGTGTGTGTTGTAGCGCGCAAAACACATCTATTGGTGAACAGAAAAAAAAATCACATCTACATATTATATTATTTTATCATAGCTTTAGGGGCCGCCGCAGTCGTCGCGCTTATAAAATAATATATTGACTGTTGCGCAACGGTATAGGTACGGGTACCTACTACCTATGTACAGAACATAGATATATAGCATCGAAAAAGTGTTGTGTTAACACCCATATGATATAAATCTATAATAGGATAGCCATTTATCTAACAGCTATGTATAATATATTATGAGAAAAATGTATTATTATTACGATTCAACATTTACCTCCCAATTATAAGATTTATGGGATTTTTTTTCTCGAATGTCTTCGGTTTACATATTACACTAATGATAAGTATAACCTTTTAAGATTTCGAATCTATTAGGTATATCAATAACGAGTGTATGTGTACGAGTTATACCTAATTATATTAGGTATATTTACATTTTTTAAATGTTATGATTTTACGAATTTTAAGTATTTAATTTCAAACTGAAATCGTATACAATATATTATATACTATAAATAACAATATTGCTCTTTGACAACCCGATATTATCGGTCACTTTCTAGTTTCTAATTTTTATATACCTATAATTTGTTTTCATTTAAACACGCAATAGCTTTTGAAAAATATATTGATTCTTATACGCGTAACTATATTTTATGATTACCAATAACATTATATAATAGTATTAACATGAAGAATAAATAGGATAGATATATCATATATATGCATAACTTATGGCTCATCTCGAAGTATTGATGTGTGCACTGCTGTGTTGTGTTATGCAATTTAAAAATAGAAGTCTAGAAGTCATCGTGTATTAAAATAAAAAATTAATTTTCCCAGCAGAACTTCTTTCAAAACTCGAACACTAACAGAATAATATACACCTATATATTGTGTATTTGCAGTATATAATATATATAAAAGAACACTAAGTATAAAATATTGGTGTATTGTAATACAGGTTTATACTAAATGACTAACAGTCACAACTATTTTTGCGGTTGATCGATTTATGGCATTTATGTATGACTATATTTTATTATACCAATGTAATAATTAGTATGTTTACTAAAAATACTAAGGTAATCATAATAACGTGAAAGTTGATTTTCCGGAAAAATTATTTTACAGTGTTTGGTGATTTTTTTAATATGTTTATTGTTTAAGTTATTCTTTAAGTATTTGT
The DNA here is from genome assembly GCA_020882235.1 of Schizaphis graminum. Lineage (NCBI taxonomy): Eukaryota > Metazoa > Arthropoda > Insecta > Hemiptera > Aphididae > Schizaphis > Schizaphis graminum. The sequence goes on from CM037032.1 coordinate 97,016,506, forward strand.
ATTGATGGATTAACTTATATTGATAAGTATAGTTACTGGTTTAGCGCATACTATTATATTTAGTAGAATTTATTAGATTCTACTTTTTGAGAAGTGGGATAATGTTATGTACCTAATGCTGTATCATTGTGATAACCGTTATTATTAACTACAAGATTTAGCCAAAAATTACTCCAAAGTATTTGATTCATCTAACTTAACATATCCTATAAGCCTTATAGTAAAAGGAGTGTGAAGTCACCTTTATAGTCTTGAGTAATATTTGAAAACTAAATACTTAGGTCTTAGACATCGTGTTATCTAAAAATTTCAAAACCTTAATTTAAGCGATTACGATTAAAATTTAGGCTTGATTTTTATTTAGGGCAAAATTGAGAAGGTCGTAAATTATTGTTGATTTTGGGCGTTTTCATATACGGTTTTACACGAATGAAAATAATATAATCATCACTGCAGCATTGGGGCGGTGCTCGAGTACAATGTTTGATTCCCGTAATTTGATTACCGGCTATTGATTAAACGTCAGCTAGTTGTTGTATACAATATACACTCTGTTGAAAAATTAATAAAAAAAAAACCTAAATAATATAATAAAATAATCCTTCGGACGCGTTTACAAAACTTTTTCGAGCAGCGCCCTTCGACTATTACGGTTCACAATATGGCTTGTGTGTAAACTCTGCACGTTTTGTCAGCTACTGAGTTATTACGCTTATCTGTAAGTTTTTCATTAAACCAAATTAATTCATGATACACAAACATGTTCAAATAATTTTATCAGTTAGTAAGCTTTTATTAGACGTCTTTAAATAAATTCGCTAAAAAAAAAACAAGTCCCGAAATGTCGTAATAATCTGGTGCTATTATATAATTGATAAACGGAATAAAATAAGTGAACCAATCACAACTTCTGTATAAAATTAATTTTTTGACCGTAACGATACAATACCCTACAGAGAATAATACGAATACACGATTCGTGCGGACCGGGATGCAAGGTGAAGCGATTTTTGAATTATGATTAATATTTTAATAACAAATAATTTATAAAAATATAGTTTTTTAATACCTATAATATTTCTGACTATTCTGAGACCGTACACGACGCATCTATACATGCGAATTTGTATATGGTCCCGACAAATGTGACACACCGCTTTAGTGCATTACGTTAGTCTACAGGACCAACATTTCTATGGTACAATTTTTATGAACTATTATGTTTTTTTTTAATGAAAAAATATGGAATAACTATGACAACCAATTTTATCAAACAAAAATTACGTCTTAAAAAAAGTTCGTGTCGATCAAATGAATGACTTAACAGTACAAAATTATCACGTGCACGCGGGAAGTGCTCTGAAGGACCTACAAGGACCTACCTATAATATATAGCTACATATCAAGGAATATAATAAAACAGCCGGTGCCCTGTGTGCGTGTTGCGTACGACTGTCGACCAGTGTGAGCCGGAGAGGACCACCGGTGGTCGTTGTGCGAGTGTGTGTGTGTGTGTGTTTGTACTTAATATTATGCCTTCGGCGGATACAAATGAGCTTGGCCGTGTCGTTGCATCAGTATAATATTGTTGTGTGTATAAACACGTATATAATAAATGTACGCTATACGTGAGAGGAGTGCGCGTACATATCAATAGCGGTCTAAAGATGTTCAAATTAGCAATGAATAGAGCTCGTCTGCAGCAGTGCTTGATATGCGCAGTAAATATAATAGGTATATATACATCATCCATACATAATACAACGACAACCACACACACACACACACACACGCACACGCATACACACCTACCCATACGTACCTGCCTATACGTAATTTACGTGACCTCTGTAATGGGTGTTTTGGGAGATATAAACGCGCTGGTGCTGCAGCGTTCGTGTGGGACATATACCTACGTGTATGATATGTGTACGATCATTAAGGGGCACAATGAGACCGCCCTGTCGAACGATATTAATCTCGCGGGCTGCAGCGGCGGTCCGCGCGCGTTCGCCGGGTGAGGTCGCGCGGTCCGAAAATATTATAAATCGCTTGCCATTGTCGTTAGCGCGCGTCTAACACGGTCTTATGTACTACACGCCGCCCCAAAGGATCCCGAGACGATACTGCACCGCACACATATTGATGCACACACGCATCGACGAGTGTGTGGCCATTACACATTTATACGCATACACGTGTACCTATATGATATCACCTATATATGTATACGTGTATATATGCATATACACATATTAATATACGTCCCCGTTTATATTGTTATAACTGATGTGATGTATATCGTATTATATATATATATGTGTGTGTGTGTGTGTGCGTACATGCGTTCGACAGACCATACGATAAGCACCTACTTAACATCGCACAAGCACACACTACGCGACACCCGTGTATATATAGGTGATATTATATTGTATACCCGCGAGACTTCCCCCGTTGCTGCGACGATATGAGGCCGTTTAATGTACGTAATATTATTATTGTATATATTATACACGCGTTATTAATAACGGCGTGTTCTTAGACATATTATTATTATTTTGATTGTGATATACTGCACGGGAGGGTCACGGACAATGTGTACACATTTATACGTATGTGTGTGCCGCACAACGATATTTATGGGGATTCGACGTATATGTGCGTGTTGATGCTGTGTAAAAAAATTAATGTACGCCGAAGGACACGTCGAGACGACGACTACCTATTATTGTACGCCGTCTCTCGGACATGATCGATACGCGTACATTATTATAATATTATGTTTGTGTATAGGTATATGTTATTATTATTATTATTATTATTATTATCGTTATATATCATTGAATTGCGCGCGATTTATGTCCTATGACTCCTATGGGTCCTATACGTTTATTATTATTATTGTTGTATAATATAGGTACCTATATATACATAAATTAATATTTACACGTACGACTTGCACGACCACAGTTGCCGTATAGAAACTACACGCATGGCACTTGTCGTTGTGTTTGTAGTACTTATACACAGTAAATATATATATTATATAATATAGTCACACAGCCCCTTGTAATTTATCAACATCTACATCTTATCGTCTCGCCGCCGCCGCCACTAGCTCCCCTGCAGTAACCAGCCCATTCGTCATTGATAATTTACAGGTACTTAGAAGATAACAAAATTAATGTCGATATTAATAATCTATCACACGAGTATCGCCAAAGTATATATATATATATATCATTCGAATGTTCTAATATAAGGCTTGCATCACGTTTGGTTATGACAACCGATATTTACTGCACATGTGTTATCCTTTAATTTTTATCTTCGACTCGAGGGTCGATATCTATTATTCACCGAATACCATGTATATATTATATTAAAGTGGTGTACCTATTTACCAATTTTACGATTTTTTTACGAGACATTTGGTTAATAGTTTATAAAATATTATATTCCCTTGGTTTGTTTTCATTTTTTTTTGCTATAACATAATTATAAATACATCTAGGACCACGGTTAAGTTGTTTCTTAAACGTAAACTGTTAGAACACAACTTCAAATATTTAAGGTAAATTATTTAATTATCAATAATAATTTACGCCAACGTAAAAACAAAATTGAAGGTAGTGAAAATACGGCTTTGAGGCGTTCCCTTATGAGGGCGTATATATACAGCAAAAACGCCCTACAGGAAACGCCTCGTTGCCTACAAATTAAAAAAGGTTTATTATTTTTGTCTTACAAGTGTAGTAGTAAAAATAATTTCGAGCAGAATTATTTTAAAGAAAACTTATATATGAAACAATTATTGGATATCAAAAACTTATACTGTATACCAACGATATTATGATTTATATAATTTAAATTTAAAAACAAAATCTAGTTAAAATTTTAACTTATTTAAAAATGAAGACATTAATTGATCATTCAATAAAACATTTTAATTAATAAATATTTCAACTTAATCATTAGTGTAAAAGTTACTTTTTTTGTTGGAGCGTTATAATGGTAACTAAATATTTTTTGGTTGAAAAAATGTGGCTTCCCGATGTTTGTCGGTAAACATCAATGAAGAAAGTGGATGTCAATACATAGATAATGTGACATTACTCGGCTTGGGGTAATATAACATAGGTACATATTATTATCGTGTCCTACCATTATCCGATGTTATTATATTTACTATTTAGGGACTTATAGGGTATAGGACATAAATCATAGATATTTATTATTGACGAGTGATCGCTACAAGAAACGAAATAAATAAAAATATATATTGACATAAACCATTAAAAGTGTATAATCATAATATATAACATAGATTAAACATAAAAGTTTGAACATTTTCGGTATATCTGCTTTTTTCATAAAAACGATATGATTTTTGACCACGGCGTTTTATAGCTAATCCTTAAGGTATACGTGCGAATTTTGTATAGCGTATATATGTTATTATCATACCAGGTATACGCACTTTTTTATATTTTTTTTCTAAAAAAGGAGAATGAAAAAATAAAATCTTTTGACGTGTCAACGTTGTGTGAAACCCGTTGGCACGTATAAAAAAAAGGGGAAAGAGGAAAACGTACGCGAATAAGGAACAGTAGCTTTATACAAATGGACGTGTGCGCGTGCGTGGGTTAGCGTGTATGTGTGTATGTGTTCGTGTGCATGTGTGTAGCCGTCCCTAGGGTGTAATGTATTCTCGCGGACACGCCGATGGTTACGGCGGCATGGCGCGAGCGTTCAAAGGACATGTCACTAGCTAAATTTTCGACAATATTCCGACGGGGTTCGAAAAAGGGCGCACAAAGGTTTTGGCTTTTTACCGTGTACGGTCCGCCGCGGGTTTCCCGCCGCACGCTACTCGTCACACACACATTCTCTGTCTATCGCGCGCGCCCTGTATATTGTATATTCCCCGGTACACCCCCTACACCACACCCATCCTTGTCCGGATGTATAACGGCAGATGCTCCTGACCCCGTTGAACCATTAATCAAATACGTGTCGTGAATGAAAACTGCACAAGGAAAAGGCCACAAAGCGCCTGCAGGTCCTACGAGAGAAGAGCAGAATAAAAAAAAAAAATAAAAATAAAAATACTCAAATGTATGATATATATTATATAAATATAGGAATCGCGCGAGAGAGAAAACCCGCGGGCCGCGTGTATACGTTTAATATATATAATATATTATATGTTTTATACAGTGCAATATTCGAGTAAGAGATAGTGCAGAAGCCCGATAAATTTAAGCCACGTGATACACGGCTTAAAAGAAATTCCTGTAAAATACAGCGCCGCGGAGAAAGGACGCTGAAAATAAAATATGTTTTGTAATAATAGTCTCAGCCGTATACACGCGCAGTAGGCTGCATCATTGCAGATAACCCTCAGGTCACGCATATGCGAATACTTATATATAGGTATATATACAGTGGCGTGTTAGTGTAAATAATAATATGTTAAGTCTTAAAGGCATACGATTGAGTACAGATTGTTAAACATATACATAAGTATATATAGATCGTCGGAATCGCGGGCGGTCAACGTTCCGGTTTACAATATATTATAATTGCTGTAATATAGTGAGTACATATAGAAACATATTATAATGGAAAATACTTTTTCTAAAAATATTCAAACGCATATATTTCGCTGCACCTATTTCAAGTGCATCTCGCGCGTATACCTATATACTCATATATGTCATTTACCTTGCTATTACATATTATACTGACTATGTACCATCATGACGTGTCCGTCACCGTGACAGTTTTAGTTTCAAAAACTCGTGTCGATGTATAATTTTACGGGGCAGTTCGTATTGTGCCTAAACAGTTATTTAAGTACATATAATATTTTTCGTACGGTTTAGTAAAATAAATCCTTGGAGATCTAATGAATGTCGCAAGAAATCCGAATCGGATGCTCGTGAAAGATATTCTATCAATCGCTTAAAATGATTTATGGATAATCGTGATCGCGGAAACATCCTTCACCGCCATTGCCACTGTAGCAGCAGTCGCGCGCGCACTATCTTTCCACGATAAGACCATCTATAATTACCTATCACTGTAATGCCGACACGGCATCATCCATTATTGGATGCTATTCACCGATGACGATATCGAGAAATTAAAATATTCAATGACAGAGATTGACAAACACCATATTATGTACCTTTACATTAACATTTTATATATATAACTAATATAATATATTATAGAAATAAAAATTTGTATAGATATACTAACGGCAGTTATCTATTGTTCGATTTGTATGACATTTTCTTAATATTGGAAAAAATAAAGATTTAAGTTTTAACAAGTACTAATAAACGGATTAATGACATACTATTACATTTACTATTTCACACAATACCTACTAATTATTTTAAAATAAATACAATTATCTATGTATATATTTAATAATTATTGTAAACATTATAGAGTATGTATATTTATCTCAAATATGACAATATAACAGTGTCACTGAATATATATACCTAATATAAATACATATAAGAACATTATATATAAGATCTAACATCGTAGCCCTTAATGCAGTTTAATATAAAGCTAAAATAATATACTAGATGATTTTGCAAAATGTTTGACTTAACTATTTATGATAATTATTAGTTAATATACGAGTTACTTAAATAAATAAATTAGAGCAATTAATTGAAAGCTTTTATAACTGCAATAATGAAATTAGTTGATTTAAATAAAGAATATCGTTTTTTTCACATTTTGACGTATGAATCGTATGAGTTACTTATATTATCACTGAATATTTTTATTTAAATCTATAATTACATACATATATATATATATATATATATATATATATATATATTAATATAATATAATGCCCGTATTCATTTTTTTTAATCGTTAACACAGAAGTCGCAGTTATTTAAAAATTTTTGTTTAGAAATTATAAATAATAATAGACTTGAAAATCATTTTTTGTGCTATTTAATGATGGTCCTGTAGTGATACTAAGTTCCAATTTTAACGAGAACCTTAATTTTTAACTTTAAATTACTCAGCAAATAAATTTTTGTGACTTTTGATGTAAGTATATCTAAATAAAAATTCTTATTTAAGATTGGTTAAATTGTGGGCGATCAGTATCTAATAGTGAATTAAAATATAGAAACTTATATAGTTAATATTGCTATTTTGTATATATTATATAGCCCTTAAAGGTAGGTACCTATATCGTAATTTTTAAACAAATACACATTATACTTATTTGTACCACAAGTTATATATTATTATTTATAAAATATGTTTGCTTTTATTATATTAACATTTATTATTCACAGTTTAATATAATATTCAGGATCACGGCATACTATATTATACAATTATTTATCAGTTATCGAGATTTTTTCGTGAGTGGTATTATACTCGTATAGTCACTGACCTACATGACTAAATTGTAATTCTATCTTTCTGTAACTCTCTGTAACTCCTAAACGATAAATAAAATGCACGAAAAGGTTTTCGAAAACAATTAAAAACCACGTAATAATGCTTATATTTTATTGTGTGCCGGTCAATAATTTTAATTCATAACGTCCAACATCTTATAATAATAAACACAACTTTCCATTTTAGCGGTCATTGCCACTACAGTATTTTAATAACACATACAGTAGTGCATATCATATTATAATATAATTTAAACATCTATACCTACGTATAAACAGTGTGCGTGTTGTATAGGTTATATCTACATTTTAATTGCATTATTTTATCGTGCAGTAACAGTTCGACAATCGCTGACTATTTCATTTTCACCGCATTGACGTACAGCAATGTACTATATACTATTAACATTATTATTCATACGAGAAATTCGTATATGTACGTACAATGTGCATACAGATATATTATAATTTATGCATATAATAATATATTATATATAATTAGAGGAAATGTAATAATAGTTCTGTCTATAATTTTGATATTTTGTCTGAATAGAGTGTATAATGTATATTGTATATACAATGTCAATAAAAGAAAACCATTTGATTATTATCAGATCTTAGTAGATTATGAGGATTGTATAATATTATTAATAATACTAATCAATTTAATTAATTGTATGTAATTTTTAAGTGAAATTAAATTACCTGTAACTAAATTTTATTTTAAATCAGTATGATACGAGTTATGCTAATTGAATCAAATAATTTAGTCGGTATTTGCTACAGTCAAAGTCAAAATAATGTTATAAAATATGTGATAGTGTATGCGTGAATTTGTGTCTGTGAAATATGTGAATATTTATTGATAAAAAATATGAAATAAAAATTAATTAGAGACGTTAAAAATCACAGGTAGTTAAAAGTTAAAAATAATGTGCCACGAGAATCGTTATTGATTACATTAATTATTACTAATTGAATTGTTGAATATTATATTATCTTCGAATTTTCTTATGTATACTATTATGTCAGTAAAATAATTAAAAAATTGATTTAAAAGCAATATCTAGTTAATAAGTAAATTATAACTATTATTAATACATTTTCAATGTTTATTCTATAATTATAAATGTTTATTTTCAATTTTCAATAAAACAACGTAAAATGAATTAGGTACTCATATCAAATTTAACGTAAATTACCTCGTTTATTATTATTTAACGTTACAACCTCCCTTAAAATACACCGTTGCGCATAACAACTAAAATAACGATCGTATTCTAGGTTATTAAGTAAAGTATAATACAATTGTTGGTAAGTAGGTCAATAAAGGGAGCAATAATACTACAAGTATCTATTTATATGAAACTTTGTCTATAAATATTTGTGGTATAGCACTTAACGCGTGTAGCGAGTAAACTATAACTTCTGCGTCGTCTCATAAGTGTACCTACTGCTGTTGCAGTAAATTGCAATATGTGTTAGCTGCTGCAGTGCTGCTGAATATTATAAGTTACAACCAATCCGAAACGAAAGTATGAAACATAATATAATAAATCGAAGGTCAAATATCGTATACACTATGGAACGCACACTACGTATAATATTATATAGAGGTACATAACATATATGTACCTACTATATACGCTTGTATTATCATCAGACATCGTGCGACCTACGTCTATGGATATAATATACTATTATAGCCACAATCTATTTTTTTCATGAAAAGTTATTCTTTTCATGAAATGAAAATGGCTTTTTCACATTACGATAATACAAAACTATTGCATAAAATGGTTTCTTTAATTTGACATTTCATCATTGAAAAATTATGATGTGGTTTGTGGTCATTCACTTTGTGAAATAAAACTTTTTAATGCACATAATTATTATTGTTTATGTTACGTATAGGTACATGACTACTTATGCATAAAGATAACAATATTTGATAAAGGCAAATATTCAATGTTTATAAATATTTAAGTCGTACATAATATTAAATAGAAGTATACATAAAAAATATTTTAAATAAAAAGCTATAAACTAATGAGCTTATTTAAAAAAAGTAAGTATAGGTTTATTTATTTAAGATATTTTAAGCAGATGAGTAATAATTGATTATGACAATGGTTATTATAATAAAAAATAAATATACCTACATTTCATGCTATATAGTTATTTTTAAAAGAAGCACATCGTTTGGATTGACGTGCATTTTTAAGTAACAACTATTAGAAACCACTAAACTCTCGACAAAACTTAAATATCTTCATAAAAATTTAATTATTTTTGTTCGTCTACTTGTTCAACTGGTACACAATTTGTAGTGGCACGCTATAATATATTTCTAGAATTTAACTGTGAATGAAAATTAATAGAATTAGAATGTGTGAATGTAGTGTAGAATGATAATGTGACGATCTATATACACTTTAATGTAACATTGCATCCTATAAAGTCTACAGTTGTCTGATACCTATGTGATTGTATATGGATATTATAATCTAGTATTGAATTATTTAATAACCAATAACTATTTGTATGAAGCTGTCAAAATTTTATCAGGAAGTCAGGGCTTTATAAACTGTTAATGTAGTCATACTGAACGGCGTCATACCTATATTGGGTAATATACAAAATAATCACATTTCTGAAAGAAATGGATAAAAATTATGTATAGGCACTGTCTTATTGTCATTTTATTGTTTTGAGGAAAAACGTCATAAATGGTTATATTCGTTTTTGCACAATAATATTATTATTGGTTGTTTTATTCATTATTATATTTTGATAATTTTAAAGCCGGCAGTTTCAACTGCTATCAATTGTATCATTATTATTCCAGGGGCGTGATAATATTATGGCAACGGCGCAGTCATCTAAGGATTTTATAGTCACTGTGCATAATTATATTATTTATATTATAATTGCCAATTAACATAATATGCATATACCTACCAATATATTATACATAGATACGACTATATATAGGAACTTATGTGTTGATTTACAGGTAGAATCAAACCTGGTGATCCTTTTCCCCCTTTCATCCTATAAATATGAGATGGTGACTAAAACGTCAGTTGTGCATTCGATACACATATAGTTTCAATAATTTTACAATACAAATTGCAATATAATTTAACCCTGCAGCATATTATATACAGCGAACAGCGTACACGCACGCACGCGAGCGATACCTACTCAGTTGACGATCGACTACGAAGTGCCGACAAACAAACGAGTACATATATTATATTATAAACGTGATATATAGACAATCGCGTGAAACTAACATGATGACTCGGCGGTTTCGGGGGGCGGTCGCAATGTCTCTAAACACGGAGGAACGGTCAAGTGCGTGCGAAAAATCTCCGTCAATGTCACGTGTCTCGACGGCCGACGGATTTTCGTCGTAGGTATATCTTATAGGTATGATATAAGTATCTTATGGGTATACGACGACGGATTTCCCACGTAGGTACACTGTACGGCGTATTATGTATAATATTAATAATTATTATTATACGATTATTTATGGTTATTTAGTTATTAACTTATTAATTATAATACAAATACTTTATAGGTATCAACGTAATACTATATAAGTATAATATAATGTATCTATGCATGATTTCGATTATAGAAGTCTATAATATTAAACGTTTACATGCATATACTTTTGCCATTTCATAATAACACATAATATATTATTTATATTACATACACACAACGTATAGTCTTACAATTTACCTCAGTGATACTTAATACGATCTCCTACGACCTATTCAAAACAATGAACTACGATAGAAAAATTTGAATAAAGTTCTTCTGACAAATAAATTAAGAAATATAAAAATTGAAATGTATTCTTAATTTTAAAAGAAGAGACCACATGAGGTATAATAACCACCAGAGTCAGAATAAGACACACATGAATTTATAACCCACTCCTCCCACATTACCAATCATCAAAGAACCGGGCTCTACATGCGACACTTGTAAGGGAAATCTTATACAATCAACCACATTGTGACCAAATGACCAAAATATACCAAAAATGAAAAGGCTTTACTAACTCAACCTTAATCCAATACACACTTAACAAAAACAACACGGAAGCAATACATTTATTTTTCCACAATATAAACTTATGTTAAAAATATTGTAAATACCTAATATCATTTTATTTTATTTATAATCTGTATATTATAATGTATCTAATCTATAAGGATAGGTTAATAATCACTTCTATTGATAAAAAAACAACAAATGTTGTCTTGAAGTTTCTATAGCAATGACGCTTATACAAATCCCTCTAAACACTTTTATCTATATACACATAAATATAATATATAGTACAATATGTTCTCTTGGATCGGTATAATTGCCGCGTCTCAAGGAAGACAAGGGGTCAGGGGCAACCACGTTAAGAGCAATATAAAACTACTTATATATATATATATATATTATACACACATACACACACGAAATAATTTGAATAATACCGTTTCATTTGTTCCTTATCCGATCGCCTTATCTCGTTGCCTCTATCTCATATTATACTCTATACGCGTCTACAACGTATTATATTATATTATATAGCTATTACGACAACGGCTCTCTTTCGGACACAGTATGTCGAGTGCATATGCGTTTATACGATACAATATTGTTATTCTCTCCGATTATAGAAAATTCGAGGTATTATAATATACCTTATACCTATACCCTTATATCGTGACGCGGCGCCTACCAAACAATAAAACGTCCAGATCATTATTGGCTTTATTGATCTAAAAAATCTATATTATAGTAATACGATTATCCCACGAGAAGTTGATGTCGAAATATATTTTTTACTATGATGAAGTTTTGTACTTTAAATAAAGAACCATAGTTGTAATTCGTTGTTAATCGTTGTCCAAAATATAAATATTACCTATTATTTTAGTGGTTATATCCATATAACCACATATACCTATAGCACAATGAAAACTATACATTTATTATATTATATATTATATATTATATGCCTATATATGACACTGCGTGAGTAAGACAATATCTAGTATACCTACATATTTTGGTTTCCGGAAAAAAAAATGCGAATTATTGTTCTGTTTTATCTACATACAAAGATATGGCATACAGGAAGTCGTATTTAGATAATATAATAGAGGAGAAAAAAATGTTTTTTTTTGCGCATAAGATGTTTTCACGGTGTCTTGTGTGGACAGTGGCCAAATCCGTTTTTGAGAAATGGCCAAAACATAATATATAGATCATAATGCCTCGCTGTTGTAGCGGTATGTGTGTATTGTTCAATTTGTTACGGCGGTTTATATTGCCTTTTTTTGTTAAATAAACATAATAATGTGTTGGTGAGATGCCATACACACGACAATGACGTTTATAAGGTTAAGAATATTATATAATCGGGATACGTGATCTATTAAATTCAAACCTCTCAAACCACAATTCAATTGTATTACGACTTGTCAACAGGACATTGCGAATACCCTAATATATATATATGAACAGGTAGGTCCCGAAGACGTGCATCAATGACGAAAAACTACCGCTAAAAAATAGAACGCCATGAATGAACATGACGTATCAATGGACATTCGCGTATACGTATCTCAGTATTCGCACATAAATGCACACACTGCACTGCATGATATATGGGACGTATTATTGAGTGAGAAAAAAATACGTCTGACCTTTTACAACACACATATTTCGCGAACTATACATAGATATTAAACATATTGTTATATTATATATACTATATGTCATCAGGAACAAATGCAGTGGTGCAGGTATATTATATATTATTATATTTATATATAAACAGGAACAGGTACCTATATAGGTATATACATCATATATTATATAAAGCGGTCAATGTTGTAACTTTGAAATATTTTATGTACATAACATATTACATATAAGCAAAAACGTATCATATTATAAATAGGTATATTGCGATCGATAGATATTATTAGAACTGAGAGCAATATACCTAATAATATTCAACAAATATGTATACGATTGAGATATTATTTATTATATAAACGTAAGATTATAGCGTATATTCTGTGTAAGAGCATTGTATAACTTAGAGGTTATTATTACGACTTAAAAGTTAAAACTTACGAGTGTTATGATATTTTGCTGACGTAGTGACCGATTTCTGAATAATGGTTCGGGATTCACATAAATATCCTATAAAATAACTACATAGGTAAGTCTTATATTATATACGTATAGTAGACGCATGATAATAACAAAATCGATATCGCGCCCCTCCCCCACACACAAATTGTATTGCGTTTAAGTATACGAATCACGACTGAAAATTAAGTTTCGGCGGTGACATTATATGCAATAATCAATACGCGTTATAATAACGACGGCGTAAATAGGTATATATTTCAATACCAAAACCGTATAGGTATATACACGACAAATATATAATGATATCGTTTGTTACATAATTATATTACAATATACGATTGTATTGTGTATATATATAGTGTCGTGTCAATAAACGCACTTATAGACGTCGAACTTGAAAAAGAGTCATAATGCAGTGAACTGCAGCGTATTTGTGATGTGTACAACACTGCACACGCATACACGTATTACCACAGATAATACCTATAATATATATAATATATATAGATGAGAGACGTTGACGGATTCGTATCGATGTCCTTAAAATTAGGATCAAGTCGTATATATATTCTATAGGTATAGCCGGTAGTTACCGATGTAAGTCGTAAGAGTTAATAAAATGTCAATCTGTTGTTGAGTATAACATATGGACTTACGCATTCCGGCCACGTGGTTCTTCTTCATCCACGGGTAGATGACCCGGTCCGACGACTCGCTGTCGTCCATCATGATCGGCGACCCGTTGACCGTGGTCATCATCATCTCGTCCGTGTCCGTGTTGCAGTCGTCCATGTCGTCGGAGCACGACCCGTCCAGCGGGTTGTTGGACATGTGGTTGGACGACGACGGGCTTGGCTGCAGGTGGCAAGGCAGCGGCGACGGCGACGAGTCGTCCTTGATGTCGTGCGACATTACCGCGTTGATGGCCACCGCCTGCAGGCCGCCGCCGGCCCCGGACGGTATTATGCTGCCGCCCTGGCACTGCTGCGCCGCGGCGTTGTGCATCAGAGCGGCCGGCGGTTGTTGCGCCTCGAGCGGCATTTGGCCACCGTGGTGCATCTGGTAGGCGCCGTAATTGGAAGTCGCGCTGGTGTAGTACGACGGTGTCTGGCCCGGGCTGGGGTACATGGCCTGGATCTGTTGCTGATAGTGTCCCTGATAGTGGCCACCGCCGCCGCCGCCGCCGCTTGCTCCGAGCACGTTCGAGCTACCGACACCGACGCCACCGCTCGCCTGTACTTGCTGGTGGCCACCACCGCCACCAGTTCCACCGCCTCCACCACCGCCGCCGCCGCCACCGCCGCCGATGTGTTGAGTGTGTTGGCTCAGGTGATTGGCATGATGAGAGGGGTGGTGGTGCTGATGTTGGTGGTGGTGATGCTGATGGTGAGGGCTGCCGAAGAAGTCAGGGGAACCCATGTAGTTCTGCATGTTGCCGTAGTCGTCCGGCGGCGAGTACTTGGGCTCCGCCATCATCATCTGGTGCATCTGCGTCGGTTGATGGTACGGCAGTGTGTTGTGCGTGAGAAACGAATTCATCGTTGGCGCATCCAATATACACCGTACACTGTTTAATACGTAATGCGACTGGTACACTGGAGGGCGGTTAGTATAAAAAAACGTACGAAGTCAGATGACGACGACGGTGATACGGGCGAGGGGACAGTAGGCCGTCCGACGAACTTTATGACGAAAAAAAAAAAAAAAAACGGCGAGACGGGTGTAAAAAGAAATATATCGCATGCGGGCAACAACGGTTATCAAAATATCAAACGCGATGTAAAAACAAACGAAACACGTTGGTCGACGAAAATTTGCACGCGCGCGCAGCGGTCCGATGAGTCGTATTATCTGCGTATCACGACGGTGATCCGGTCAACAACACTCGACACTAAACGAACGACGAATGACGAGACGATTTTTTCATTCCCTGCGATCATATGGTACGATATACCTACGGGCGGCGCGCACGCACACTCACACACACACACGTACAAACACACTCGGGACACCGTTTTGGGCATACTGACGCGCGCCGCGGCGGCGGCGGTGACGACGGCCGTCGGGGCCGGTGCGCGCCGCGATCGTCACCGTCGACGGGTAGAGGGGAATCCGACGCCGGAAGGCACGCCCCGCACGTGACCGGCCGTCGACCAATCGCCGGGCGCCGCCATATCGCCTACCATGTTTGCTGCGGCCGCCAACGACGTCGCGCGCGCCGCCGTCCTCCGCGCGATGATCGCCCCGATTTTTCTCGGCGTCCGTCAATGAATCGCGATGCATATTATGATACGCAGACATCATACTGCTGCAGCGTGTAATAAACATTGAAAAAGCGTTTGATCAAATCATGTGTGGATTATGTGTTATGTATTATGGAGACAATAAACGCGATTACGTTTTTAGGCGATACCTGCGACAGCGTACATATATTGCCAATAAATTCTGCATCAAAATTGATATCACATAAGTTACGTATACCTCCGTACCTATTATGAAGCTGTACATATTATACATATATTATATATATATATAGATATAAATAAAAGGACTTTAGGGTAGACGACATTTTTTGGAATATATTCTATACTATAGGTACTGTTGATAAAAAATATATTCAATGATTATATTATAAATAATAATATACCTACACAAGGTTTAGAGTATTTTTATAGTATTATAATATTCGGCAACAAAATATAAAGACGCAGGTGATATCCTATATAAATATAACATATATAATAAAGCATACCTATATAGTTAAGACCCATAAATATGCCTATATATAAATAGCTAAATAATATTCTAAACGAGACATATTGAATATGTATGTTGATATATTATATTTATATAGTATATATGTATAAAGTTTGTAGTCTTTACTTTTATACTTATATATATAATTATTTATTTTTAAATAGAAAAAGTTTAATAACAATCAAATATATAGAAGAAGTTATAAAATAGTAAAACATAATCAGTATAATATTTACAAAAGGTGTAAGCGTATATATCAATCTCAGCAAAAAAAGAGATATTTTAAAGTTGTTGATATCTCAAGTTGAGATTCTCAACTAATAACTTATTGTATATATTTTCACAAATACCTATACCTAGGTATTTGTAATGAATATTTAATTTAATTAAAAACAAAGCTAAAACTTTATACCATACATGCAATATGTATATTATATATATATAGTTGATCGTACTATGAATCATAGTCTATGATACATTTTTTTTAATATTCCTATCATGATGTTATAGGTTTATCATACAACTATTCTGACTAATTGGTTCAGTAAACATTGTAATGTATACTATTATAACGATTATTTTTTTTAAGTACATAATATATACATAACATATATTGTACGCACGTATAATAATTATTTGATTAAATGTATCTATAAATGAAAACAATAAAAGTACCTATATATATATACCTACCTATATAGTATCTTTCAAAAAATATTGAATGTACTTCGTATCATAGATACTTTTTTCAAGTATCTTATAATCCTTCCCAGACTACACGTATATAAACGTCAATATAGTTTATAATACACTAATTGCTGAATATAAGTGACGATGACTAATGAATAAACAATATAAATATTAATGTCTAACTATAGATTTTTTAATTTGGTTTTACTACTATGGACTAACTCAACAATACATTAAAATAGTATATATATATTATCTATACATAGTAAAGATAATTTTTTTTTCCGAAAAATTAACTATTCATAATATTTAAACATGATTTATTAGGTATAGGCCCTATATATAGAATAGGTTATGTATAGGTACCTATAGATATGTAGAATCAACTACTGAGATCATTTTTATAAGTACCTAATTCTATATTATATAATAGACATATATAGCCATAAAGGACCTACCTATATACCTAATGGTGAATTATATATATGTTTTAAAAAACAAATATTTTAATTGAATAATTATTATCATTCATTATTTAATCATTTTTTTTTAATAAGTTTATGTAACCGTAGTAATATGAAAATATTCTATTTTATGTATATGCCTAATATACAACGCATATAATATATATTAAAGTATATATATTCATGGATCTGCATGTAATATTTGACGCCATTGCAGGTTATTGGTATGTGTATATAGAATAGAAATGCGTGTGATTATTATGACTTATTATTATTATTATTTATAAGTAATAGCTATACCGAGACGATATAGCTATATTATAGGTGCACGCTTATATAAAATATGTTTGTCCGGCATCTTCCTGCCCGTGTGATTTGTTCCACAAGTAGGTACCTACATCGTATATTACCTTCTTGTAATTTAAATATGTATAGGTACAGTGTAGAGAGGCCGCGGTGAATGACGCCAGCACACGCCGTCAAATAACCGTGTAAAACACGATTACCCACGATTTGTTATACATAATTTATATATATACATATCATGCAGCTATTACTATATAGGTGTAAACCGGAACCTCTTGTCTACGATATATATCTTCCTACATACACACTTATATGAGGTGTCGGTGTTGTCTTGTAACAAATGTTCTGTATGATGTATTTATATGTATTTATCCATTTTTCATCGTTGTTTTAGTATGCCTACTATGTATAGCTTATATTGCATAGGTATTATAATAGTATTAGACACCTCTATATATATACATATTTAATTTATTATGTATATAAGTATATTTTATATTTATTTTACTTATTACCTATATAGATATAGATACTATATATCTACTGTAAGTTTTATTAACCTATACAAATGTATAGGCATTTAGTTTAGTATATGTATAATATAATATATGGCCGAAAATAAATATATAAAATTTAGATATTATATGCATTAGTTTGTTTTTATAGTATCGATAGTACAATACATATCTACAACAATTTGTTTTCAATGATATTTTTATTTGTGAAAATAAAAATAATTATGATGTAAGTAAATAATATATAAACTATATGTATATTAATATTACAAATGAAGAAACCATGCACATTGTAAGTTGTATTAATATAATTTATTATCGACACAATCAGCGGTCGAAATGGTTCTAAATAAGTGACGATTTAATTTACAATTCAAATATCCTCATTTCATCATAAAATTCTTCACACTTATTTGTATTTTATAAATTTAGCAATTGATAAACTCACACATGATATACCATACACATCCATTAATAAATCAATACCTAAAGTTATCAATAAAACATTGTCCAAAATTACGTCGTTTAGATATTTTAGAATAATATACATCTAGGTACGTACCTAATTATTATCATTAATTTCGTTATTGTTCTGTGATATTTTATTTTTATTTGTAAAAACATATATATAGGTACGCTAATCGGCTTTAGTTAGAAAATATTTATTAATTATATTATAGGTATATTATTGGTTCTAAACAATAATACTATAGATAATATATAATGGCGAAATTACTTATGCTACTAAATACTTACTTATATATACTTACTATAAACAATCAAGCCAATCCGAAATATATATGTTATAAAACAATTATTTTCAACAGAAATATTAAATATTTTCTCTTGGATAAAAATATAATATTCCCAATATAATACTATAATTTAAATTTTAAATGAAATAATATAACAAATATAAAAATGTTAATATATTATATTATAATATGTATATCTATTATCTTCATTAAAAAAAAACAAATTTTCGGAGGGATGCGTTATTTTAGACAAAATAAGTAGAGGGATGAAAAATGTAAGTTTAAAAAGTAGAGGGATATCATCCCTCCGTATCCTCCTGGCTCCTACTTCGAGTACTGACACAATATATTGATATTACTGAAAAGAATACATTTATTCAATAAATAAAATTGAATATATTATATTATACATGATGTATATTGTATACCTACATTATATTATCTAGTATATAGTACATGTAAAGTAATACATATACCTATGTGAGATTGAACTTAATTAAAAAAACAATATCAAGGTAAAATAAAAGTTGGTACCTAAGCATATATATACTATATAATTCATCACAATTAAAGGCTATAGAATATATAGAGTATAGATCTTTGTATACCGCATTTAAGGAATGTCATCATATTATGGCGTGTTTAAATTTATTTTTCCAAAATGAGAACTACTCTTTTTATACATAATATATATAAACATAGGTATATATATATTTTATATTAAGCAGATAGCTTTTTTTTTTTAAATATAGGTACTTATTATCTATAAATTAAAATCAAAGTATAATAACGCTATAATATAAAGTTATTTAACTTGATATACCAATAGGATAATAGATATTATTAATTATTATCAATTGCAGATGATATAGGTTTGAAAGATATATTATATACCTAAGTAATATAATATTACTATTATATATAGTACTATCTATCAGCAAAAAAATTAATAATTAGTAAAATTGTCTGACTACCTATATATAATACCTATAAAATATCAGATCAAATTTTTTATCTATCTTTTAGTTTTATAAAAACCATTTTAAAAGAACAATTATATAATTGTTATAAGATATATCTTTAGTACGAATATATAATATAATATCGTACTATATTAATTAAAAAAAAGACAGAAATTTCTCGTCGTTTGAATTATGATGTACCTATATATACCCATATAATAGATGATATATTATATAGTTGTACATTTCCAAAAAAATGTTAGTTTAACAGTTTAACGGCGTTTTATACAAAAAAAATTGGTTTTTGTGTGAAAATATTACCTAGTTATTACTGTTTTTAAAGATCTCTGCAGTGATAGAGTTATTTACCTACATTGATTTATAGCTGTAGGATACTGCAGCGGTTGTCGTCGCTGAAAAACGATTAAAAAGGTAAATATATATAATTTATATATATATAATAGAGTTTTATTTATATACGCTGTCTTCGGAAACGAGTGTGTTACAGTTTTTCTTGAATATGGTATATATGTGTGGTGACAGATAATTATATATATAGTATTTTTTAACGATGACGAGTGCATTAAGAGTATTTATTATTATCCATTATATATATATACAATACCCATTACTCACGTATAGACCGTCAAGCAATTAACGAAATTGCCGTTTTCGCAGCCAAAGACGCACCTGCAGCATCACCTACACATATGTACATGAATAATACCTATAAGTGTGTTTTTATACGTATATGATGAGCATAATATATAAAAACGAGCTTTTATATAAATGACCAAGAGGTGTTTATTACCTTATATGTCCTATATATAAATATAAATATTATACACCCGCACATACCTGCAACGTATAATGATGATGATGATGATGTACGTGTCAGGAAATATATATATATATATATATAGCTATTACCACTCGGTTATATATATACATATATATATGATATATATGTATGTATATGATGATTCTCGAGGGACCTCGAAAAACCCTTTCGACCGACACACCGTTTTTGTAGCGCACCGGCCGCAACCGTTCATTACAGTAATGAACCCTACTGGCGCATCGACTGCTCAATCACAACTTTTGTCGCATTCACTCGTCGATTGCGTTCTCTCCCCCACGCATATAAATATATATATATATTTATTTGCTCGTGAGCTTGGCTATACACATGTGCGGTAGAGAGTGGGCTCGAGAATTTATACATATACATACGCGCGAGTATACACATTATACTGCCACCGCTGTTATTATCATCGTCATTATTATTCTCACCCTTTTTGCGTGCGTCGCGTTTCGTATATTATTATATATTCCCTTTTTCCTGTCGCCGCCGCCGCCACCGTTTTCCGATGGGCGTGCAATCAATCACTCTGCCGCGGAACGCTATAGCGCTCGCGCGACACGTCTATCATTGGTCGCGCGCGCGATCCTATCCTCCTAGACGCGTCGCACACCGCGCGTTTTCAGTGTGAAAGAGGTATTACACATCACACACACACACACACACACACACACACACACACACATTTAAATTTCTATATATTATACGACACCACTTAAATATACGAATATTTATATATATGTGCACATTTTCTAATTCGTGTACGATGATCGTATAGACAAATATACTATATATATAATAGGTATATGGATTAATAATATACGCGTATATGATAAGAAAATTTGGTGAGGAGAAGTATCAAGATGTAAAAGGCATTTTGCTCACATTTTTGATTCTTTAGCACTTATACATAAAACATTTAATAAAAAGTATAAAATGTGCTGTAAAATGTAAAAGTCTACAAATTACTTTATTATTGTTATACACATTTGACAATAAAGAACACTACAATATCTAATAGTAATAAAATTGTTAATGTAAATATTTTATTTTAAATAAAAATGTATTAAATACTTGGATATTTTCTCTCTTTTACCAAAAATAATGAAATATTAGATCTGACCCAGAATAATTGTGGCACTATATCCAAATAACTGCATAGGTATAATATAATACACCGAGGTTCCTATGTATGGCTATATACATACTAATTGCAACAATTTACATTATATTATCTATGTATAATTTTAGATTCTGAACGGAGTGATGAATGTATTGATTTTACAATGATGTGTGTTTTTTTTTTTATTTTTTTTTTTTATTTATTTTTATTTTTATTTTTTTTTTTTTTTGTGTCTGTCGACAACATTTGGGGCAGTAAAAATGCTTCGATTTTCAACTTCTGCCCCTCTTTGAAAAGGAAATCGGATCTAGTTGGTACTTTGGGGGGTCAAAAGTTTTCAATATTTTTTAAATGAGTCGGGAAAAACCTTAAAAAAATGACGGAAAAAACGGGATTTTTTACGCACAACCAGTTTTCGTCAAAATCAAATTTTTATTTTGCTATAACTCAAAAACTACTTGATGTAAATACTTGAAATTTTCACAAAATGTTTATATTAGCGTTCTCAATACACAGTTCAATTTTTAAAGAATTTTGACTTTTTTAAAGCTATTTATAGGCAATTGAAATTTTTAATTTTTTTTAGTATTTTTTTTTTAAATAACGATAAAAATTTTTTGGCCGACCAGAAAATCTTGAAAATTTAATACAAGGTTTCTTATAAGTTGCTCTTAAAGTGATAAAAAAAAATCCGAAATCGTTAGTCACAATTTTTTTTTATAAGTGCTTAAAGTTCGAATTTATACGAAATATGTCAAAATTGCGAAAATTTGCAAGTAATTTTGTGGTTGAAAAATCGTAAAATTTTTTTCTTTTATAACTAAGTTTTGAAAATTTGGTACAAGGTTCTCCATACATTTTTCTTCAATTATCTGTAAAAAAAACTCTACCGGATTCAGACAAAAATTTTTTATGAGTGTTTGAAATTTAAATTTTTACAAAACCGCATTAAATAACGGTTTAGCCTCAAACGATTTTTGATATTTGTTGTTATTCAAACAGTATAAGTCGTAAATACTTGAACATTTTACCAGTTATTTAGATTGCCATTTTCTTTACGTGATTCGATTTTCAAAACATTTTGACTTTTTTTGAGCCATTTATAGAAAATTGAAATTTACAATTATTTTTTATTTTTTTTTTATAAATGTTGATAAAAAAAATTTTGTTGGGACAAATTACTTGAAAATTTAATTGAAGGGTCCACATAACTTGTTCTAACTTTCATTCAAAAATTATAAAAATACACAGGCACAATTTTTTTTTATTAGCATTTGAAGTATTTTTGGAAAATTCATCTAGTTGGTACTTTGGGAGGGGGGAGGGGTCAAAAGTAAAATTTTCAAATAGTTTTCAAAAAAATCGAGAAAAACAAAAAAAAAAAGCGAGTAAGTGAGTATCGCTCTGTTGTACATTAGGGGGTGGGGTGGACCTCGGACTAGAGTAGGTTAAATTTTAATGCAATGATAGGTATCATTGTATACGAAAAACGATTCTGAACGGAGATGATTTGTCAGTCTAGGATATGTTAATATATTATATTAAAAAATTGTCATATATTCTATTTTGAAACAAATTCAAACATTTAAGTAAAAGTTTTAAGATCATTCTTTAATAGATCATTTTTTTAAAAATAACAAAAATCGAAAATTATTTAGTAGTAAAACGTTATTTTACACGTGTATTTTTGATTTAAAATTAAAATTAAAACTTTAAACACTCGTAAAATTTTTTAAATTGAATAATTATCAAACTCTTTTATAATTGTTCTAAGCTTAACTTATGGACAGTATAGTATTAAATTTTCAATTCTTAGCTTTTGATAGTAAAATATTTATAAATTTTTAACTACCAAATAGTGAAAAATATTCATGATTTTGACGAATTTTTGTCAATATTTGAACTTCAAATGCGAATAAAAAAAAATTGTGCCTATGTATTTTTATAATTTTTGAATGAGAGTTAAAACAAGTTATGTGGACCCTTCTATTAAATTTTCAAGTAATTTGTCCCACCTAAATTTTTTTTATCAACATTTATAAAAAAAAAATAAAAAAAAATTGAAAATTTCAATTTTCTATAAATAGCTCAAAAAAAGTCAAAATATTTTGAAAATCAAATCACGTAAAGAAAATGGCAATCTAAATAACTGGTAAAATTTTCAAGTATTTACGACTTATACTGTTTGAATAACAACAAATATAAAAAATCGTTTGAGGCTAAACCGTTATTTAACGCGGTTTTGTAAAAATTTAAATTTCAAACACTCATAAAAATTTTTTGTCTGAATCCGGTCGAGTTTTATTTACAGATAATTGAAAAAAAATTTATGGAAAACCTTGTACCAAATTTTCAAAACTTAGTTATAAAAGAAAAAAATTTTACGATTTTTCAACCACAAAATTACTTGCAAATTTTCGCAATTTTGACATATTTCGTATAAATTCGAACTTTAAGCACTTATAAAAAAAAATTGTGACTAACGATTTCGGATTTTTTTTTATCACTTTAAGAACAACTTATATGAAACCTTGTATTAAATTTTCAAGATTTTCTGGTCGGCCAAAAAAATTTTATCGTTATTTTAAAAAAAAATACTAAAAAAAATTAAAAATTTCAATTGTCTATAAATAGCTCAAAAAAGTCAAAATTATTTGAAAATTTAACTGTGTATGGAGGACGCTAATATAAACATTTGGTGAAAACTTCAAGTATTTACATCGATTAGTTTTTGAGTTATAGCAAAATAAAAAATTCGAATTTGTCGAAAAATGGTTTTGCGTAAAAATTCCCGTTTTTTCCGTCATTTTTTTAAGGTTTTTCCCGACTCATTTAAAAAATATTGAAAAATTTTAACTTTTGACCCCCCAAAGTACCAACTAGATCCGATTTCCTTTTCAAAGAGGGGCTGAAGTTGAAAATCGAAGCATTTTTACTGCCCCAAATGTTGTCGACAGACACAAAAAAAAAAAAAAAAAAAAAAAAACACACATCATTGTAAAATCAATACATTCATCACTCCGTTCAGAATCTAAAATGACAGAAAAATGGCAATTTTACGAAAAACCACTTTTCGACAAAATCGATTTTTTGATTATTAATAAACAGATACTATAAAGTAACCATGGTAACATATAAAAACTATACTATTTGTTTCAAAATAGAATATATTACAATATTTAAGTATAATATATCCTAGACTGACAAATCATCTCCGTTCAGAATCGTTTTTCGTATACAATGATACCTATCATTGCATTCAAATTTAACCTTCCCTAGTCCAAGGTCCATTCCACCCCCTAATGTACAGCAGAGCGATACTCACTTACCCGCTTTTTTTTTTTAATAATAATAATTATTAATTAATAATAATTTTTAATAATATATAATTATTATAAACTAGATTATATACAATTTAGAATTTAAGAAATATAGTAAATTAACATATAACTATATCAAGTACATTAACCCTTATTAATTTAACAAAATTCTCATTAACATAATAAATAGTAATTTATCATGGTTCATATTAAATAATAATAATAATTAAAAAAAATCACTCCTACACACATTATAGTACAAATCATTCCTCAAACATATTATTTATACTTAAATAGAGTTTACAATTATAACACGTGGCCTAATTAAATTCAAATATTTCAATCTATAAAATATTTTATAGATTAAAATATTTGAATTAATTTATATAATATTATTATATTAAAGATAATATTTAATTAATAAATTAAGATATATGTATCTTAGCAAAATATAACTAAAGCTTTGCTTTTTATTTATAATTTTACTCAATACATAATAATCATCACTCTATCAAAAAAATACTCGACGAAGTAGTTAGATTTTTTTAGTTAATTTTGTATGAATATTATATGATATACTATTAAAAAGTTCACTCCCTTAATCGGTATACTGGTTATTATATGTGTTTGAGGTGTGTCTGGGCGTAATGCATACAATTTTATATGAATATTACATTTGAATGTATAGGCATGTAGTATATATCTACTTAAAATGGATGCAGTATGCCCCTATATTTTACTACTGCAGGTGATGGTGATTTAATTTAATCCGTCATCGTGCAATGCACCATATAAATAAAATGTGTATAACGCTGGTATGTACATAATACATAAGTAATATATGTGTAGGTATAATAGGTATATATAATACATATTAAAAATATATTACTCGAGTATATAATATATAATTACACAAAAAACAATAAATTAATACAAAAATAATATAGGTTTCAAGTATATAAGTAGTAAGTACCTCTTAATTGGTTATAAGTCACTGTAATATAGATGTATTAATTTTTAATTCAAGTGTACATATATGCATCATAGCATACGAAAAACGAATATAAATGGAAACTCGCAGTATACCGAAGTGCCGTAAAATGGTGTTAATAGGTTCGCGGTATAAATAGCTTTATATTAGTCCAAATATTTTGAGTACGTAATATGAAAAAGTTTCAATTGTTCCTAGTTTTTTGTGGTTTATAATTTTTAATTAAAAATAAAACTAAAATTGTAATTCTTATAAAAAATATAGCCTATTTTATTGTATAAGATTTTTATATATAACTGTAAGAAGAGTACGAGAGTATGAATAATCCACATTTTTTAACAGTAATTTGACAGTGTAAACATTTTTCTTATAAATATTTAAATAAAAAACATCAATATTAATATTGATATTAACTTTCGAAATTTCGAAAGTTACAAATACTGAAATACATGAACAAAATAGTTTAAAAAAAGTCTAAGATACTATAAATAATGTTTTTAATATTTAATGTTGTTTAAAAACTGATTATTTTAATGATAATATTGATATAATAAGTTAAACAAAAATACATTATATATAAGTACTTGAAGTGCATATACCTATTGGATTTATTACTTTATTTTCGATATAAATAATCAAAATTAATAATATTATAAATAGTTATACATTTTTAAAAATGATTAGGAGATGTTTGTCTGCAGGGTATGTTCTTATATCTCCACGTTACCAAAAATATAAAAATTTAAAGTAAATATATTTATCGGCAAATATTATAGCATGACATTTTAATGATTTATAACGACTCCGCTCAAAATCTAATCGTCTATTTATAGTATTGTTAATATTATTTCTAAAATACTTTTTATTTCCTTATAATATAATATAATTTGTTTATTATTTGTTATGCGGTATAAAAATATGAGTATGCTGGCCTTTATTGTTGATATTAAAGTATATACATACTGCAGTGTGTTTCATCGGACAGACTCAATTTATTTATGGCCCCTTCATTCTACATAGTAACCGTGTACCTACGTGGTTTTGCGAATACGTCCACGCGCGCCTTCATTGTGTCGAATTATGCTAAACGCGACGGATATGAGCTAACAAAACTTGTTAAAATGGTCGACAATCAAATTGTGCTGGTTCTCGAAGTGATCTTTGTCTATTGTATTGCCTGCAGCAACCTAAAGAGGATATAAATCATATACCACTTCCCCCCGATTCTTTATAATGCGCGTAATATTGTAATAAATGTATATAAATGTCTTTCGTACATATTATTATATTACGCATCGTGTAGGTACATAAAACGCGCATTAATCTGTTATGCATGAAGTATTCACCTGAATGAAATTTTTTTTTTCAGTAGTCGTGTTATTGATTTGTTGAACTATAGGTATACATGTATTGTATCCACGCAAAAGAAAATTTTATAATGCGTTTTTATTCGGAGTGCTTTTATAATATTTTATTTTCATATATATACGCACATAAAAGTTGGTATACCTAATTGAATATTTTTGTGTGTAATGTATACACGTAATACATTTAATTAAATTCTATTTGTATTAATCTATCGTAACATATGTATATACAATATACATATACATTATTATCTGGTATACCTAATTGAAAATTTTAAAATAATACATACACAGTTAATTTTATAGTAAATATTTCATCTATAATATTCTTTTCTATAATAGACATATACTTTATATAGTTTAATTCGAATAACATCATGCTGTATAATATATAGTATAGTAGCTATAGTACATTATTACATAATATTGTAATTTATATTTTATAGTTTTGAATTATTATCTGAGAATATCGCTGACTTAGTGATAAAATAATATTTACGCCTTTTTTAAAGCGATCAATGATAATAATTTATTCGAATAGTGAAATGGAATTTCATTATTATTTAGAGGAAAGAATGCTAAAAATATTATACATTAGATATAATGATCGTTTTATTTAAAGGATATTTACATTTTATCAACAGAATACCAACAAGTTTATATGAATGATTATATTCAGCGATTATTGAATTCCTTGATATGCATAGAGTGTAGTGGAATTCGATATTAAGAATTAGGATATGTTTTGAAATGTACGCTTATTTAAAAAATATAATACGTAATAGCTATAATAAGTTTAACGAAGAGTATCGTTTTATAACAGCTTTTAAGATATATATTGATAAAATTAAACTTAAATTATCATAATATGCCTCTACTATCATATACATTAGAATATAGTTATTGAAAGGCACACATTATACGTATATGGAACGTTAACAAGAAGAATTATATCCATTAGGTATTTCATCCAAATAATGAAATATTTATTGTTTATATACTTTATTAGGTCATTATGAGAATATGGCAATTAATTTCAACAATACAGTGAAATATAATCTGTGATATTTTACACTTTGGGTACCTACCTATACGTTATATTATTTACTCGCGAGTCACGGGCGTGCATGAAACTCGACTACTTCTAAGTCCATGTAACGACCGCTTATATATATATACATAAAATAATATTATAACATTGTATACACGAGCTGGCCATAAATTATCCATGAGATGATAGATAATATTTTAACGAACCCTCAAAAATATCGATTTATTTTTTTTCAAACATTTTATATTATAAATTGTAAAAAAAAAAAGGTTATAATATCATCTTTAACGGCGGCGTCTGTAGTTGCGCGATGATGGTGCTGCAGGATGATGGTGCGGTGCGGCGGCGGCGGCGTATACATATATAGTCGGTATAAAGAAGTGTCGCCCGCGCTAGTGATTAATTACACACGACGACGGCGCGCGCGTATTATATACATGCAGCGAGTGGCAAAGGAAAACACCGAACGAGCTCTGTTTATTTTCGTCGTCGACGTAACAAGAGAGGAGAATTTTGTTTCGCCGTGCATTATCGTTTTATATATTATATTATTATTATTATATTATATATATATATATATGTGTATAAAATTTCCCGCCATTCCCGTATAGTACATCCCCCTTGCCACCCCCAATCATAAGCGAAAGGCGCACACAATATATTATATACACACTCACACACACATATACAATATGTACGTACTCGCGTATGCTTCCTAACCAGGGCAAAACAATGCGTTCGCGGTGTATTGAAAACACATAATATACGAGTATATATATATATTTTGCGACTGAAAACGATTAACACGCGTCTCAGCTCCGCTCGATTCTCATATTAAAATCTCCTCGCGACGATGCCGACGCCGGAAAAATATTCGGTAGGTAGGTGACACGTTAAAATATGATATTATAATAATGACGATAACACCGCGGTCTCTTTAGAAAACGTTTTTAATGCGCGCACAAAATACAGAAGCGTATAATATTATATAAAATGCATCAAAGTTTATTGTATAAATCATAAATCACGATCAAACAAAACGCGACTTACGTAATGTACGCGGCATTATATATTGTAGCGTTTCCACTTACCGCACACGGGGAAACAAAGCATCAAAAAACTTATACTAAGTCCCGTAGTGTATGGTGTAGCACACCCTTAAAACCGTATAAATAAGTGTAGGAGTGGTAAAGGGGTGGTATTCTGAGACCTCATTCGAAGGAGTATTGTACAGGAGGCAGGGAGTGAACATTCAAGCATTTCATTAAGAAATATATTTTCAAAATTAATATATTTAACACCGAAAGAAACAGCATTAATAAAATATTCATTTTTGATAAACATATCATATATCTACGTATTATTAAATTACACAGATGTAAAAATACTGTTGATTACGTATTATTATATGTGTTGTTATTTTGAATTATTCGATTAAGCAATTTTGAATTTATGGTTAACAATTTTTTTTTTAATATTAGGAAAGGTTTTAATTAGATACTATTTTTGTCTCAACGATTATGTTTTGGTAAGACATAGCGTGAGTGTTGATAAAATTCTCAAATGGTCACCCATCCGAAAACAAGCAATAGAACTGCAAGTTTAACACCAGTGCCGTCAAGCAGTTTAATGAATTATTTTATATCGTAAGTATTAATACTACGTTTAAAAAAACATCGACTAGTTTTGCTTACCGAGTCTGTTGGTAAGTCTGTTGACTCAGTTCATTAATTATTAAAATCTATTAATGTAAAATGGTTTATTTATTAAACAATATATAAAAAAATGACTTTCGAAAGGAAAATACTTAGGAAAATATATGGGCCTATATTAAACCCCAATACTGGTGTATACGAGCGAAGAAAAAACACTGACTTAAACAGTCTGTTTAATACAGCCAATTTAAAAGATTTTCTAAGGTCGAAAAGGTTAGAGTTGGCTGGCCATGTTTGGCGTGCAGAGGGTAAATTGATAAAACAGGTACTCATCAACAAACCAAATAAAAAACGACCTGTAGGAAGGCTAAGACAACGGTGGTTGGACCGAGTAAAAGACGACCTGAAGAGATTAAGCAATGGAGCAAGTATTGTGGATGCAGAAGATCGAGAACTTTGGAGAACTTTGGTAGAAGCTGCGAAGCGCCTAAATGGCGCGTAAAGCAAAAAAAAAAAAAAAAATAAAAAAATATGTTTTATTATATTCAATATTTATATAGGTATTATACAATAAAAATTATTCGAAATTGGGTTTTCTTAGGAAGCATTAATATTTTTATTTAGTATAGTTGCAGTTCTCAAAGTACGTGGCACTGAATATGTGGTAAATTTAAATATGTCTACTTTATAAAGAGCTGATACGTTAATATTATACATGGGTATATATTTTTTACAGTGTCACGCCACGTATCAATTGGTTAACGAGATAGACGCGACCTGAAAAGTTTTGTTCAAGATGAGTGAAACGAAAACAGCGGCGGTGGCAGATTAAATGAAATGTGAAGTTAGAACTTAATTACACGTGCGAAGAGAGAATTGTGGGTAGAGGGGCGCATGTATGCAGCAGCAGGGGTAAAGGGTCGTTATCGGATTTTCTTGTTCGTTGAAACGGCGGCGGCAGCGTCTCAGCGAGGAAAACTTTATCAAGAAACAATTTCCAAAAGTATTTCGTTCGCGGAAAACGAAAAATGCACCACATTAACGGTATGGGGCGCCATCTACTATGAAGAGCTTATACAAGTATATTATAATAATATGTATATATTAACACATTGTAAATAAATAATTAAAATATTGCATGGGTGTTTATTTAAACAGACAGCATTAATGTTTTCAGGTGTTTTTATGTATATACATTAAATACATTTGGAAGTATAATAATAATTGTAATAATTCGAATTTATATAATGCATTATATATTTTCATACAAAATATAAATTTTTAAATATAGGAAATTATTTTTATTATTTTAATTATGATAATGATTTTTTAGGTATATCGGAATTACAATTTGAGTGGGAAAAGGAATGTATTGGTTTTACAAGATTTATGTTTTTTTTTTGTCTGTTAGTAAATTATTCAATGAATAATTTAGTTTAATACATAAGTCATAAACCATAAGCTTATTTTCATGTACCGTTTTATATGTAAGACAAAGTGCTATAAGTTCTATGGTAAATGGTAGTTATTATGAAGTTGTTTATTAAATGTAAATACATATACCTATACAGATTATAGTTATAAATATATTAACCGTAATTATTCTAATTAGAATAAATTATCATAAAATAAATACTCGAGTAACGTTATTAACGATCGTTTAGCATCTTCTCTTACTTATAGGTCCGTTTTTATATAATTATTTATCATTGCATTTATATATATTATATATGACACATTCATTATAGTGAATAGTGATGTACATTTAAAATCTATTGCATAGTATAGAAGAAAGTTCTCTAATTATTTTTAAAATGTATATAAATAAACCTATGTTTTTAAGTTTAAATAATAAAACATCTAATTTTTTCGACAAAACGATTTTGGCATATTATACTTTATATAGGATTTTTCGTAGTTTAAGTATTTCTTTTAAAATTAAAACTATATGATGATTAAATATTTAGAAAATTTTAATGTATATTATACCGCAATTAATTTAGGCATAAATTACCGAAGATACCTAATTTACTACTTAAATAATATCTAAAATTATCAATTATATCCATAACAATTTTAAAAATAATAAATTTTACATTGTTTCATTTATAAATGAATAATTTAAATACGATTTTTTAATCGATAATTATATTAAATCACTTATATTAAATTCCTTAGTTAAAATTATACAATTTGTTACTTACAAAATGGTCGTAATTTTATGTACCTACATTATAATATAATCAGTGAACATTTACGAATTTTAAGATTTCTAATTATATCTACATATATTAAAGCTGCATTTTACTTGGAAGTTAAATAATAATAAAATATAATTAAGATAAATACAATGAAAATAATAATTGGGCGTTAAAGATATCAACCTGTAAATATTTGTGGAACATGCGATCCGGCGATGATCAATTGTTGCTAACCTTAAAAAACAAGCTGCTACGAAAAAAGTTTCAATACAAAAACAGGGTTATTAAAGACTATAACGACTAGTGGACGGGCTAACGCGTAATTTGTTTTCTATTCGTAAGAATAGATATAACAAGTGAAAATGTTTTTTTATTGACATTTTACAGAGCTACAAAAATATTGTATCAATACTACTCATCGACAATTATTTACTGGTGAACCAATTTATTTTTTGATCAAAATAACATAGCATATATACTTTATTTTAAAATAAAATATTAAAATATGTATTCAATTTAAATTCAAATTTAAAATTACATCGCTGCAGAATTTATTAATGTTCTATAATAATATCTTTTATGTATATCAATATTACTATCAAATATAAAAGTATGTTAAATTTTTAAATACTGCGAATAGATATAACTAGATGCGCGCAATATAAAATGTGAAAATATATTGTGAATCACCATTCACCAATGTATCATAACTCATTTATAGAGAAAGTATAGAAATACGCGACAATAATGCTATGCTATAATAGAATTCAAAATATAGGCAATACTAAATAATAAAAGCCTAGTAGTATAGTATTAATAGTGGAAAAAACTGCGGGAAATCGATTACACAATATTAATTCTATAGAATATTTATAAGTGTAATATATATATATATATATATATATGTATAGTAGGTATATACTATTATAACATATTAGAACGTATAAAGGAAACAAATCGTACACTGCACGAGGTATGTATCGGTATATTATAATATGGTATATATGTAATATTCGTCACGATGCTCTAAGCCGTGTATCCTTTATTCTTCCTCCTTTTTTTTTAGGTGGTTCCCCGCCTTATTTTTATATACGGAAGCAACGGCGATGGTACCATACAATAATATTGCTTTTTTTCGCCCCAGAGTCGTTATTATTATTATTGTTCCCCAAGTCCAATTGTGCTGTCAATCAATCCCCTTTTGGCCGCGTGCAACCCCCGGACGGCCGCCACCACCGCCTTCGAAAATACACGAACCCGATGGTGCGGAATGACGTCATCCCTCCCCTTTTCTTTTGCGCTCGAAAGCAGTGGCGCGTTTTAAGTTTCTAGAGAAAGTCGCGTCCCCCGCGCCCGATTGACTGTATTGATTTTTATTCTTTACACTTTTTTTCTTTACACATTTTCCCTCTCCCCCCAACGTTGTAAAATACTAAAATGTATACCGCGTATATATATTTTATGTACCGAAATAATATGAGTCACCCACATGTTTGAATATTCTTGTTCCATATTTTTTCCTTTATCGGTAGCGGCGGTCGAATGCCGCACGGGGGCCCTGCGCGCCCGTTTGGGCGTGACTCGGCAAAATCGCGGTCACAACAGTTGGCTGAGGGAAAAATAGTATTTGTGTGCGTGTGCGTGATAGAGAGAAGGACAGAAAGAGGGTGAGAGAGAATGAGAGAGTACAAAACGAGGAGAGACCAGTTTCTGTGTACGCATTCGTATATATAATATATACCTATATGTACATGCCTATATAATCCCAGGCAGGTGAATCTTCGCATGTATTGCTCCTATGGGGATTCCTGCTTCCAGTGGCTGCTGCAGTAACGCGGCTTACGGAAATATATGGTTTAGTTATAATAAAATATTATACATTCGATCGACAAATGTCATAAATACAGTAAAAACGGATTTACATTACCAATATTATGATAGGCTGCAGTTGATCGATCGGCGGCTTTGGCACGGCGTTACTGTGTGATCGATTATAATATGATGCTTTATTCCCTGTATATTTAAGTCTCATTATTCATATATTTCGTATGATGATATTATTTAACAAAATAAATATTGAATATCATCGTATTTGAATTTTATTTAAGTAACAAACTGCGAAGTTCAACGTTTAAATGAATTCATACAAAATAATGAGGACCTATATCCTATATATTTACCTATATTTATATAAAATAGAATCAATGTTTACACAGAGACTGCAAGATATCACGTAGTTATTTTTTGCTCTCATAATAACTATGACAATATATTTTTAATACCTCAAGTATACTTAATACTCACGAATTTACTTTTTGTTTAATAATATGAAAATAATAATATTAATAAATGACTTAGGTATTCAAAGTTATAGATATATTTCAAATAGTAGCTATACAATTATTATTATTGCATTTCATAGTGGACTCGACCAACATTTTAAATGTTCTCATATGATATTTTACTAAACGTTCAAAAAATAACATTGATTATTTACGTACAAAAATGTATAAAGAATTGCTTATAATAATACAAATTTAACTTAGGAATAAATAATATAATAACTATTATATTATACATATAATGAAATCAAAAATATTTTATATACAATAATGGTATATTTTAAAACCTATAATATGTATGTGATTATTTATTATTCAAAATTTAAACATAAGTGCCGAAATTAATAGCTATTTCACAGCTTGTTTCTACGAGTAGTTAAATGAAACTTCATATTATGAACTTTTGTCAATAAGTTCTTAAAAGTACTTACAAATAATTTGCAAAAATATATGTATAAATCTATATATGCATATATTTTAAGTGTTATAATTTTCCAGTTTGGTTCATTGAAATTCTCTCAACTTAAAAAGTTATACTTTTAAAATTTTGAACCACTTCAATTGTCATAAAAAGTTATTTCTACAAATAATCTTCGGGTAATAAGTACGTCATGGTTCTATATATTCTATTTATTTATTTTTAATAATATCATTGTACATTTAATAAACACTACTTAGTTATTTTTTTATACTAAACTAGTTGGATATTGGATTTATTTTAACGAAAACTAAAGGAAAAAACAATAATTGATAATTATAAATATAAACATCAATTTACCTAGCTTACATTGTAAATATGTATTGATGTATAGCATTGAGAAAAAGAAAAATTATTATTAGAAACAAAAAAGTTAAATTTGCAACGAACGATAGTTCGTATATACTTGTATGACGGCGAACTCGAGCAGAATATATTATATCATAAATATAAGCGGATATAGTAGGTATTTTTCCGGCCCGCGCACGAGTTTATTCTATATATATTCTTTTCTTTATTTATTTATTATTATTATTTTTTATCCTGGAGGCGTACAATCAGGCTGATTGAGTTGTCTGCTCATTGTTCGCACGATGAAAAATGGTCGTTCCGGTGACATAGTGATAGTGTATATACTATATAGTTCATATAAGAAAATTGGATTGGATGGATTTAAAAGCTTTATATAGACGCCCGAGTCGTTTTACCGCGGTTTTCCACCGTCACCACCGCACGCTGCCGCCGTCGCACGGCCCGCTGACGTCGTCAAATCCATTTTTCATACGTGGGGTCCCCTGAGAGTTTTACGTATTCCTGGGATTGTCATATCTCCACCGTGACAGTTGCGATTCTTGATGTGCGCGCCACCGCACCCTTTACCCGTGCCGTAACCGCTGAGTATAACATACACATATAGTATATATGATAATATATATTATTATATACTGAAATGTGATTATATGTGCTCTACATAATACTTTCATACGTTTATATGCATATGAGTAGCAATATGAACTTAAGCAAGTAATATATGAACGAGCGATTATTATATACATATATAGCTTATATATAACTTATACCTATTATGTATATATATACTATACCAGCTGTATTTGTAAGCTTTAAGTACTTACCGCCAGATATAATATTATATTTACAAAGAAGAGATCATGGCAATAATTTAGTTTTTTTATAATTTATAATATAAAAAATCGTGGTGTAATATAATTATTTACAACGTACACGATTTTATTTTACATTTTATGTATACTGCAAAATAACCGCCTGCATTAATGCAATCAACAATAAACGATATCATGGTTGTATATTATAGTATTATACAAAATACGATTATTTATATATAATTCCTATTATAAAATTATATAAATTGTTATAATTGTTAACCCAATATAATATTATTTAATCGAAATTATTGTAGTTTTTTAAGAAAACTACATTATTACTAAATAGAACTATTTTGATATTTTGTTACCGCATCGACAATGATATATTATTATTATATAATTAAACTCATCTGCAAAGCGATACTATTATTACTACTATTATTATTATGTATTTCAATCAAACTACACACGTATAATAAACGGTTGTTCCCCATAGTTGTTGTACCTATATGTATTCTTAACCTAAAGTGGGGTCTTATTTAATGTGTTATAGTAAACACACTCGATTAAAAAAAAAAAAAAAAAGATACGTTAAAGTATGTACAGTATAATAGCACACACTTATATTCACAGCATGAGGATATTTTTCCCTAATTTTCTTCGTTTTTTGATTTTTCCCTCTTTGCTATTTATTTTACACATAGAGGGGACGATTTGCGATACTACCCACGTGATAAAATGGGAGTGTCCCATTTGTGCCCGCCATGAAAATCTCCTTTTTTGTTTAGACAAAACATGCATTACCACCATATGTAAGCTTGTTTTTGATATCTTCAACTTTAAAGAGAGAACGGAAAATAAGTGTATATATATATATATAGCTTATAAATCATCAAAAACTTGTTCTTCCTATCGCTAAAACGATTTAAAATGTAAATATAATAATATTAAGTATTTTCACTTTTGAATGTCATCAATTTTAAAAACCAAATGGTAAAAATAAATTTTATTAGGTAGATAATTATAATTATTGGGTACTTGACAAGATCGTTATAAGACACAAAACGTTTTATAAAAAATAACTCTATTTAATATATTATTATATTCTATTATGATGTATTTAAAATTTTTAAATCTTAAAAAATGCACAAAAAACTGTTTGAAAAATTCTCAAACCATATACTAAAATTATTATTAAAATATAGACTAAAATATTAGAATTAAATTTAAAAAAAAAATGTTTACTATAATTAATATATTTAAAAATCAACAAAGTATAAAATAAGGAATAAAATAATAAATATAGATAAAAGTATAAAATATATAAAATAATTAAAAATTCATGGCATATTATATTTTATTTGCTGTGTTTGATAGTCAATAAAGTAATATACAGGCAAATAAGTATAATATATACTAATCACCTAGTGTATATAAAAATAATTTATAAAAAAGTTTGTTAGCTGTTTGGTAATTTATTTAACGTAAAACACAATAATTATTATAAAAACTATATTAACGTTTTTATATAATATATTTTTGTTAAGTACCTACATAATTTTAAGTTGTTAAAAATCGACATTTAAAAAATATAGTTTTAGTATTTTTTAATTTTTTATTAGGAATATAAAATTTAAAATGTTAACTCTTTTAAAAGAGTAAAAACTTAAAAAGTTTTAATTTTAAAAAATAGTAAATAATATAATTGTTTCCAAAAATTTTACTTTGTAATAACTTCACATTATTTACTATACTAAAAACATTAGTGTTTTCTGAAATAATGAATATTTCACGTTAAATAAATAATCCCACTTATCAAGGTTTTTTGTAATCTTTAAAACAAATAATTAGCGAAAATTTAAAACTGATCTATCATAGATATATATATTGATAATTTACGCTATTTATTATAGTTATTTATATATATATCGTACAAAAAATAAATCTTAAAACAATAATAATAAAAATATTATTTATACTATAGGTATATTATCTCATAACTTAACATTTATTAATAGGAAATGTAATTACATTTTTGCTCCACTACGAAAATAAATCTATATTATATTATATACGTCAACACAATATATTATGTAATTATTTCAATTGCATAATGATTAATAAACGGTCTAATACCGTTTTTTAAACGCATTTTTCCGTTGATCCGACCGGATCCATAACGAACGCGTTTTCGCTCACTCTAGTTGCAGTCACGCACCCGTAAAAAATCGTATTTATAGTTCTATACATTTATACAATACACAATAATATTAATACCCAATCGATTGATGCATGGCGTCCGTAAAATCGAATACACGCATTACGCAACCATCACCACACCGTGATATATTATTATATTACGATGCCGGCGCAGTGCACAATTGTACAATAATCGTCGTGAAACGGCGGCGATGCGTGCAAACCGGGGAAGAGAGACGTCTTATTTGGCTCGGGGCCGCGCCGTAGTTGTAGATATATACCACCGTCAGGGGGTTAGGTCTTTTCTCGTGGGACGCCGATCACGACGGTGTTTACCACGTATTTTGGTGCGCGCGCTCATCACTATATACACACACACACACACACACACACACACACACACACACACACACACACACACACACACACACACACACACACACACACACACACACACACACACACACACACACACACACACACACACATCCATATACACACGACGTATACATTACTTGTACTACGGGTGGATGTACTCCCTCGGATTGGGAAAATAGCGGAGGGGAAAAGGGGCGAGGGAGCAATGAAAAAAAAGAAAGAGATGTCGCTGTGGCGGAAGGGAGGAGACCTTTTGATTCTCGTTTTTTTCTTTCTTTTCTTTTTTTTTCTTTTTGAAAAGCGTCAGACGCTCGGCGGTCCCATCTGAAACCAAACAGCTGAGCCAGAAAGAGAGATACACCGCGGCGCGGCGGTAGTGGCATTGAGAGAGAGGCTGGTGGCGGTGGCGGCAGCGAGTGATTAATGATGCGCCTCCCCGGCTGCTGCTGCTGCTGCTGCTGCTGCCGCCGTCGACGGAATAGACGTCGTCGTCGTCGTCTTCGTCGTCTACGTCGAAAACGTCGTAACTATATAGTGTATATATATTATGTAGTAGTAGTTGTAGTAGATAGAAGTTGTAGTAGTAGTAGTAGTAGTAGTAGTAGTATAGTAGTAGTAGTAGTAGTGGTAGTAGTAGTGGTAATAAGGGTAGTACCATATAGTTGTAGTAGTATGTCAGTAGTAGCAGAAGTAGTCATATTCTTGGGTAAAGTCTCGCTCTTCGTCATTTTTCGCACCTTTTAGAAATTCAGACT
This sequence comes from Schizaphis graminum, assembly GCA_020882235.1. Taxonomy (NCBI): domain Eukaryota; kingdom Metazoa; phylum Arthropoda; class Insecta; order Hemiptera; family Aphididae; genus Schizaphis; species Schizaphis graminum. Next base: position 97,056,444 of record CM037032.1, read on the forward strand.
CAGAAGCACTCAGTTTCTTGAGCGTACATCTTTTCGTCGTCACCTTGGGGAGGATATTTCATAAAATGTTTCATTCACGTTCAATATAAGAAAAATAAATGCACTAGTCACGGAAAAAAAAAGTTTCTAAATAATAGTGGATACAGCTTTAAACATCAATTTTCTCTAGAAGTGGATTTTATATTATATATGAGTACATGACAACGATAACGATCTTCGTTTTTTAGGTCGAACATTTTTAAGAATATCGTTTGAAGTTAATCTTTTTTACGGAACTTTGAGCGAACTACGCACGTTGAATATTTTATTGGTGTCATATTGCTATTTTATGTAATGTTATTAAAAAATAATTCCGATAATAGTTAACTTGTTTATGCCTGATACCGCAGCTGGGAGTATAATATACCTAGTCCAAACTGTTCAAAGCGTGCACGACGTGTTTGACATATACTTGAAACTTTCAAAAAGTTTTTTTTAAAACACAATATAGTTTTTAAAATATTGTTTGATTTAAAGTTAGTGAAAATATATCAAAATGTGTAATACATGCAACCAAACACAATCACATATAATTTATTATGGATTATTAAATTTTCAAGATTTTCTGGTCGGCCAAAAATTTTTTATCGCTATTTAAAAAAAAAAATACTAAAAAAAATTAAAAATTTCAATTGTCTAGCTCAAAAAAAGTCAAAATACTTTGAAAATTTAACTGTGTATAGAAAACGCAACTATAAACATTTGGTGAAAATTTCAAGTATTTACAAGTGATTAGGTTTTGAATTACAACCATATAAAAAAATCGATTTGGTCGAAAACTGGTTTTGCGTAAACATTCCCGTTTTTCTATCACTTATTTTTTGTTTTTCTCGATTTTTTTTAAAACTTTTGGAAAATGTTTACTTTTCACCTCTATAATGCACTAAGGATATCCACTTTGCCATCGGAAACCACCCCCAAAGTTTGAAATTGAAGCATTATTTCGACTAGTTAACAGACACAAAAAAAAAAAAACACACATCATTGTAAAATCAATACATTCATCACTCCGTTCAGAATCTAATAAGTTAAAATCATATTATTAGCATTTATTTAGCTGGTGGTTTATAAGACAACTGGTTATCAATATTTTAATGACGAACTACTAAATTTTAAGTATTAATACATGTTATTATAAATGAAAAAATATTATTAGATAACCAAAAACATTTATAAATGGTGTCATTCTTTTTTTATCATTTTTTTAAATAAAAAACATTATATTTAAACTTTAAAATTCAATTTTTCTAATAAAATTATAAAAGAAATCTTTATTTTATTTTATTAATGACTTACTATCTAAACCATACTTAAATCAAATAAAAAGGTTTTTTGTAGTTTTATCATGTTTTCTTTGTAAAATGTTAAAATAATACTTATCGTGCAATGGTATAACGTACAATGAGAACTTGTTGACTGACCTGATTATATTATTACATTTATATCTAGTACTTACTATATACCTAACCAGTTCACTTATTCATTACAGGCTAAAAGGAAAATACTTAAATACTTATATACGCATTACCCACATTCTGATACCTATACCATAAAATAACTCATCAATACTTTTTATTAGTTATTATTTATTCACGTTTTATAATTGAATAAAATCAGGTACATAATATAATATATAATATTAATTAATATAATAATATTATTATTATTAAAAATTGAATTAAAGAAAGTTGAACAGGTTAATAATTAAACCTTAGAAAATATCGATAAGTTATTTGCTAAAAGAATGCCATAATTTTTAAATTATATTTAAAAGTTGTAGAAATGAATCGTATTAGTAAAAATGTAACTGTTTTTATTATGTTAATATTAAATTAATTTTTAAATATTATATACATCTTAAAATGCTATGTTTTATAAGTTATTAAGTTGTTAATAAATATAAAGTATCTATAAGCTATGTATAATTAAAATATAGTTTATAAAATTATCACTTAAGTTTATTCTTTGAAATACTCATATGTCTGAAGGATGTCGAAAACTGTTGCATATACATAAAATAATAATTTATCACTAAAAGGTGTAGTAAGTAGATAATTCCAGTGAAGTAATGCCAATAATGATATAGCAAATAACAATAGGATAATATACAATAATCTAGGTTATGATTAATTTACTGTAGGTATTATAACACCTATCTACATACAGAATACTTATTTATTTTTTAATTGTTAAAACTAATGGTTTTATACCTAGTTTAAGAAAAAAAAACTTCAATTACTATTTATGGATTTTGGTAAATTTATAATCTATAAAAACTTTAAATTAGATATTTTATTTTCTCAAAAGGCATTCACTATAAAAAAGATACAAAGTGATCGTTCTTATTTAAAAATTATAAACACTTAAGGGGATTCGATACCGTGATGTTCTGTTTTTGTCTAATGCACGCGTGCACATAGGATTTTAGACGGATCCTTTGCCAATCATACCAACTGATCTAATGAAGCGATAAGAATTCTGAAAACAAATTTGAATTTGTCGTCAAGTCTATTTAGAATTAACTTACTTACATTTTTGATATTTTCCTCCAAATTTCTAAAAAAATTATATTAAAAAAGAGTAATTAAAAATTGCCGTATTTCAATTTTTGGAGAAGTTAAAATCTAAAAGTAAAAAATCTGGGACAGTCAATTTCAAGTAGACTCAATGACAAATTCAAATCTGTTTTTAGAATTCTTATCGCTTCATTGGATCAATTGGTATGATTGGCAAAAGATCCGTCTAAAATCCTATGTGCACGCGTGCGTTAGACAAAAACGGAACATCACGGTATCGAATGCCCTTAAATAGTAAATATAAAAATAAATCAGTTTTGCTTCATTCATTAAAAAAAAGAAGCATTATTACAATTTCATAAGAGATAATATAAAAAAATATTAAAACATATTTTATTTAATGAGTAACAATCGTAGTTTTACAAGTATGATATGAGTTTTTTTCACATCTGTTTAACATTTTAGAGTAGTAAATTTGTTCCAATTGTCATCAAGGGTGGTTACAGGTAGAATTTTCCATAAATACCCAAATTTTCTTGATGATGAAAAATTACAAAAATCACTAGAAAACAGGAAAATAGATATGTAGTTACTTACGAAAAACGATTTTTTGGTTATAATTCTGAATAAAATAATCGTAGAATCTCGTAGATAGTACAATTTAAATTCATGTATTTATTGTGTCCGTTATAAATGATATAATTATAATATATTAACGTTAATATTGAATGGCATACGGTCATATACAGTTGATACGGTTTTATAATAATATAAGAAGTATTAAAGTGTTAAAATTAAATATTTGAAGTCTTATAGATAATGAAAATGTAATCAAGAATCAAGATAATATAAAAAATACATAAGCCGTGTGTCAGTCTTCAGACAATATTATATTATGTCGTGGAGTACTCGTCAAAAAACGTGGTTCATATATAATTTTATAACTCAGACGGTGGTTACCACGGTATAAATTCGATGACCTCGGTGCGAATTGTAAGTGCAAAATGGTTTATTGTTTACGAGTGTATACCGAAATGAATTCCGTCTTCGTTAATCATTCTGAGAAAAACGTAGTCGTCGTCAGAACTTTTTACGTCCATCGTAGCATTCGTATCTTGATTAAATATTTTTTACCTCACGCGTCCGCGAGTTCGTGTATAGAATATCAATATTTAATAATGTGGTGATGCTGTGGTGCAAAATTTCAGCGAAACGAGTCTTGTAACTGTGCGTATATATTTTCAAACATTGTCATTTCCGGTTAGTATCTTCTTCGATCGTATCTTTATGATTAGATATATGCGATCTGATTAAGTGCTACTTTAAGAAAAGCATGTCAACTGTTTTTTTCAACATGTTTTTTGTAAAAATTAATATTTATTATAAAATTAATAGTTATATTCGTACACAAAAAATTGAAAAATTCGTTATTGACGCGGTGCGTAGCAGTACATTGTTGAGCGTATTAGTAAAAACGTAAAATCACAAACTTCGGAAGAGGATATAACATTATAACATCCAAAATAATTATTTGCGTAAATTTTTTTTGCACAACAAAATTGTTGTATAGGTTTAATTAAGTTCTGTTAAATAGGTACCGCTAAGTTTACAAAAATTACTGTAACATCAAAATTAGGTATGACAGATGAAGTCATTGATAAATTAATAAAGTTAAAAATCAAAAAGTTGGATTTTGTATTATTTATATATTAATGATTATCACAAGGTTATATAATGTATATATAATTTTGTGTTAATAACGTTACGTATGTATAAATACATATATCTATTCTTTTAATTCAAAATCGTAGATACGTCAACATTGTGTTATATCGTTATATGTATACGCGCGGTATACCTTATAGTTTAGGATTCAGTACGCCAAGTTATTTTATGTTTTAAAAATAATATATTAGTCTTTATTGTTTTTAATTTATTCAATTTATTTAATTTTGCGTACCGTGTCAATAGCACCGCTTCGGCAATAACTCATCATCATATATGAAATCGATTTTATAATATATATGCAAAAACTTGTATATTGTGTATACTGTATATATATATCACATATCTCGTTTTTGGTGAATACAATTTGTTTAAGATCTAAAGTATAGGTAAGGTGAAAACTAATAATAGATATTTTAAATAAAATCTTTCCTTCTATTAAAGCATTATGTATATTATATGATATAAATATTTAATAATATACCATAGTGTCATAATATATCTAAATTAGATGTAAATGTATCTATCTAATAAAATAAAATAAAATATCTAATTCGATTTAAATGTATTATAATGGCTTAATGTTTTTTTAAGATAATACGAAGAAATACATTTTATGTACACTAGCTCATGTATTTAGTGGGAAATGCACTTCAACGACTATAGTATGACATTGACGAGGGAACATTGTAAATTATATGCCCACGTCACAATGGTATTCCGAGAGGAAAGTTTTAAGACTAAAAAATTATACTAAAATAGTTTTTTGTTTTTCGTAAAAACCTTTAGTTGTAAGAGAAAAAACATTTTAGTTTATAAATTTAATTTTATATTTTTAATAAAAATGTTGATGTAGGTATACAAACTTTATCTGTGATATTATAAGTACTCATATGATACATAATATACATATATACACATAATACACACATTATACCTGCTACATGCATATTACATATGATAAATCAAACAATATCAATTCTTGGAAGTAAAGTCAAATAATATATACCATGTACTATAATTTGACATAAAATTTATAGTTTAAATACCAAATAATTTTTATAGAATTTTAAACTACATTATTGTATTTGCGAATAAATTATATTTTTTTTTACATAACATGAACATATTTTTTTCGCTCAACTATATATAACTATAATGTATATAATTACCAAAAAATAATTAGATTGTGTGTTAGTGTTACATACTTTATACGTTATACCTACACTATTTAATACCTATACGTTACCTAATATATTATGTATATATTCTCGTTATTAGATTTCAATTAATTATACTTAGTGTTAAAATATTGGACATAATATTACTTATTATGCATATAGACAATAACTAAAGACCATTTTACAGCGTCAGACCGTGCGATACAATATCAATGCAATGCATAATTCATAATACATTGTATAAGTGTAGGTATTTACTTATCAGATCTTAAAATATGTTTTGTATGCTTTTGTTGACTGTCTTATGAGTACCTCTATATATCATTATTCCTCGATCGTTACGTATCGATGAAATCATTATAACTTGATTTATTACAATCGTTTGTCATGTTTAACTTCGTGTCATAATGATGTTTAACACTATATTCTATAGGTAATATTTATCCTTTGGTTAGACACTCAATTTGTTTACTAATTTGATACTGAATAATATAATATACGATTTAAAAGTAATTTGTACAAATACTATTTATTTTATAACTGTGTTAAATTTTTAATTTTTTGTCTAGTGAAAATAAAACTATAGTTTTATGTCACTATATTTATCATATTATTGGTAGTTATTTAAAAAACAAAATCTGATATAAGATATGCTTAAGTAAAATATTGAATTATTAATAATTTATTATAATGGCTACAATTATGCAATGTAGGATACAAATCATAATATATTATATGAAATTAGATTTATAGTTGGTACATAGTAATATAGTAATATGTATATCATTGATTTGGGATGGTGAAATCACGTTTAAATAACTTATTATAGGTAATGGGAAAATTTATTTTGGTATAATTATAGGTATTTTAAATAATTTAATGTAATTTAAAAGTATTCTATAAAATGTCCGTGGTGCAGCGAATTCAGTAAAGACGGCGTCGGCAAAAGACTAGTTTGTCAGATTCCCTCGTGAAAGGTTGAAAGCCGCAAAGTTTGCCACCAAGTGCTATTTAATTAAGGGTTAGTCGCCACACACACACACATATATATTTATATATATATATATATACAATGGTCGTGAGCGGGAGAGGATAGGGACGGACACAAGGCTAAAGACCGTAATCCATGCACATACACGGTTATCGTGTTTTCGCCTATAATATATATATATATATATATATATATATATATATAATACTAGTACGTTTTGTGATGTTATGTATTATATATATTTAAGGCCTCTATAGTGTATACACGAACACAAACATAAGCTATACACACGCGGGCGTACACTGAAAACACCCCATCAACACTGACCGCCTACGCCGTCATTGTAATTATTATTATACGCTGAGCTACCGGTAAACGCCGGATCACGGTAAATTGATTACCTCAACCCTACTTTTGCATGTCCAATGAATTTAGTTATGTGCACGCAAATATAATAGTAGATACGTTCATGGTTCATCGCAGTGTAATATGCACCTATACTATTTTCCACTATACTGTGAATGGTGTTTCATACGTTGAGTATTTATATTATGTAAAATTTAATATTTTATATATTTAACTGTTCTCGATATCATATGGTATTTTGGTACCATGTTATGTATCGACATACTATCGTAATAATGAATGCGTTATTTACATAATTTTATGCAATAGTGTAGATTTGTATTCGTTATATCCACGATACTAAAATATAATAATAATATCATATGTGGTTTTCTGTATGATGTAAGTACGTACATTTAACGACATTAAGTTAACAATAACAATCAGTGAATGAAAAATATGAGATAATGAAAAACTACGTTTTAAGTAGGTATATAAATAAAAATTGACTAGGTACTAATGTACCGTGTTTATGTATTAATTATAAGTTAATTAGGTACCAAATTATATGTGAAACAACATTTTTGGATGATGTTTGTTCTGATATTTTTTTTAAAATTGTTATCATTGTTATAGGCAGTGGCGTCATTTGGGGAGGGGGGGCAGGCGGGGGCAATTGTTCCATCCTTGATTTCTTATGGACTGGTCAAATTGTTGGTACCATGGGGCAAAGGGTCGATGGAATTGTGACATTGCGTCATCGCTCATAGCGGGTCACTCGCCTACAACTTATAATCGTAGAACGTTACATTTCTAAGCAACTTAGAGCAGCGGTTCCCAAACTTTTTTTTTCGCGGTGCCTTTTTTTGGACCCAATTTAGACACGGTGCCCTGCTGTGAATAACACGAAAGACAGAACAAAAAAAATACTCATTGATAACCAATTTAACGTAGTCCACGGTGCCCTTAGAAAGTGCTCGTGGTGCCCCTAGGGCACCGCGGTGCACAGTTTGAGAACCGCTGACTTAGAGTAATGAAATTGGAAACCTTTTACGCCTAATGTTATAGTATAAAAATATTTATTTTATAGATTTATGAATGAACTTGACAAACGTTTTAATGACACAAACAACAATAGTATTTTAACCTGCATGTACTTTATTTAATTCTTCGAATCTTGATTAGTTCATTAAGTTAGTTCCTATTTTCAAGCTTTTTTAAATCACTATAATTATTTTAAAATTAATCCTATACTCCTAGAGTCTGAATTTCTTATTGCTAAAAATCTACTTTCTAAAAACAAAAATAATACCCATGAAGATGGTGTTCATGATCTTTTTTCCATATCTAAAAAATTGTTGGAAATTCCAAGCTCTTTTCCTGAGACACTAAAAATTATTTCTATTTTAATGACACTACCTGTAACAACCGCTTCAAATGAACTTTTTTTTTCGTCATTAAAACGTATTAAAACATGCTTAAGACTAACAATGACTGATGAGCGCTTGAGTAATTTACTAGTGATTGCTGTTGAAGGTGATGAAGCTTCAAAAATTGATCTTCAGGAAGCTATCGATCTATTTGCAGAAATAAAACCTCGTAGATATCCATTAAAAGCCTTAAGCCTTAAGCCTATATTATTTAGTTTTGCTATTATATTTAATTATTTAAATATAAATTTTATCATATTATGAATTATTATATTATTATTAGCTATATTATTTTTCTTCTAAAAAACGCTTGCTTAATAGATACCTACAGCATTTGATTTAAAAAATATTTGTTTTATTATTCTTTTTTTGAGCTTTGTAATATATATATTATTTTAAATAAATTAATACGGGGCCGATAGAAATTTTGCCCTACCCTAAGAAATACTGAAATGACGCCCCTGGTTATAGGTTAAGAAGGGCAACTAGAGTAGTTGTAAGCCTAAGCTACGGTTATTTTAAATAAAGCAATTATTATACTTTACTGATTTAGCCATAAATAAAATAAAATAATACAATATAATCAAAATTATGGCGTGCTCGTCATAGAAAAATCAAATTAAATTGAATATAGTATTAAAGCTATAACTATTTTGGATTGTTTTTTCTATTTCATTACTTTAATATACACCTATATATTTATTAATTGTGTAAGGACAGATAAAACTATAAAATGTTTCTATCAAGTCGACAATTGCATGTTATTATTTCTTAGGTAACATAAGTCAAGTGTTGAGCAGTATGATTTTTTATAAACAAATAAGAAGATCATAACCCGTAAGTACAGATAAGAATAATTAAATATTATGTATAATATTATAGAACTTTTTTTTAAATATTTAAAATCTGAAAACAGTAAAAACGTAATCTATAAACAATGTCTATATAAATATAATAACTTTATAAATTTCTATAACATTTGTTAAAAAATAACTACTAATTACATATTTTTTGGTTTTAAATTTACTCTTTTCCCATTGACACTATTATACTCACTCCTGAATATGATCAACATTTTATTATAGGCAACCTATAGGTACTGACTAGAATAACATTCATAGGACAGAAAGATTATTTTTAGAATACACATTATTACGCCGCGTTATTATGTAGTAATAGTATCATATTTAATATATTACATCATTTTAGATCATGTTCTACTTATTTGTAATACTTAATAAAGGACTATAACATATATATTTATACAGCATATTTTAGTATCTAGAATTTTGTTATTGTTACCTATATAGCTATATCCGTCTAATATATATATATAAATAAAATTATCACCTATACTCTGTAGAAATAGTAGATACTAACCAACATGTGATTTTACAATAAATTATTATATCTTCTTTAGTTCCATCTAAAATATATATATATATATATATCTAAATGACATAATATATAATATGTTACATTATTGTATAAGCTACCGTGACATAATTCATTCAATGTAATTCGCAACGTTTGTTTTTTTTTATGTCGTAATCCCTTTTAAATCAATAATAATACCCTTATAAGTATAATCAATCACATTAATAATGTTTAGGATTTGGAATATTAGGACGTGTACATAGTTGTATAACAAATAAAACGAAAAAAAAGCGTATGTGACGCCTGGCTTGAAATATCGCCTTTTTTTCTTTAAAACCTTAGGTCCAATCCATTGTCATCGTGGCTATTTGCAAAACAACCCGAACCCATAAAACCCCGCGGACGCGGCGTGAAGGGAAACAGAAACGATTCGCAAATCCCTTCATTAAGTCGTCTTGTGTGTCCCCACATTTGGCAGTTTATAATAGTAATATATTATATCCATGGGTGTTACTACCTCAAGTGACCTTTTTAACATCTCGAAAGTATGCAGTATCCCGGGCAGTCGGCCGACTTCATTGTGTCATCGCGTATTATTGTGAATAGCTACATGCAATGATTTAGGGTCTTAAATCTACTGAAAAAAAGGCAAAAAAAATATATATATGGTCCCGACGATTTGTTACTATGTTGCATCGATAGTCATAACATACAATAGGGAAATACTGTTTATATGCGAATTCCACGTGTGGCGCAGTAGTAGGTCGACATTACGTATATATAATAATGGTCATTGGTCTCTAAATGGACTTTTCCTTTCATTCCGGGTCATTTTTGCGTTATAAATGTGTTATACGACTTACAGTATATATGTATACCTTTAAGAGAAGAAAAGAAAAATATTTCCCTGTTGTGCAATTTAATGGGAATGTCGGTAAATCGGAACTAAAACATCGATTTATATTTTATAAACTACGTTAATCCGTTTTAAGATTTATAGTGTGGAAAAAAATGTCTCAATGTTATTATATTATATGCTGTATTATTATGTTTATACTCGTATATAATATACCATTAGGCATTAAGTGACAATACTAACGTATATAATGTATGTCATTTAAACTTAACTCATAATAGAGAATAAACATTAATCTTATCCTCATATAAATATATAAACATGTATCATGAGAATGTAAATAAACTATAGAGAATATTCCTTAAAAATAAAAAATGAGTTTAATATAGCATCAAATTTTGATTAAAATTAAGTTGATGTATAAGAACCTAAGTATTTGAATAATCTATATAAACATATTAACAATATTATATAATTTATAGTTATTATATATCTATACGGCTAAACCTATTATATATTATATACTATATATAGTTACATGGGTATATTGATGGTAATGAAATAATTTACATTTAAAATCATAAGTTAAAGTATTATTTTAAATTTAAATTTTTAATATTACATACGTATGTATAGTATGCAAGTAGCATGTAAATTTATTAGATTTGTATTACGAATTTAAAAAATTCATACATTTTAAATATTATTATGTACATCATACTCTTAAATAATGTGCCTGTATATAATCTAAATGACTATACAATATATGTATATAATGCGTAATATAATGTACCAATTAAATTTTACAATTTATTTTACCTATTTATTTTGTTCTGATAAACTTAATATTTAACAATTTTTCTCGTTATTTATTAACTTAATTTAATTAATTATCCATAGTATTTATACTATAACTCTATATAGTTACTATATTATAGTATAAGCGCTGTATGTATAATCAATGGTAATAGACCAACAATTATTATATTATCGAGTCAGTAAATGATATATTAAGACAGATATGACGTGATTTGTAAGAATAAATCCCCCGAAGGTTATTATTTATTTATAAGACCTTAACAATATTTGGCGAGGTTTCAACATCGCAAGGTTTCTGATTAAAAGATAAAAGTAGTATATTAGTATTTACTTTGTGTATAAATAAAATAATTTACATTGTTCTTTTACATAGTATATTATATTTAGCCAATTTAATTAGATTACAATATTATACTACGCACTTAATAAAATTGAATTTTTATAAGTATGTAAGGACTATTATATTATATTTTACTAAAAAAATATTATGGAATTTTTTCTATATTGCTATTGAAAAACAATGTGGCTAACTGCCGCTGTTAAAAATAAAGTCTGTGTAAATAAATTATATTTACCGGCGTACAACATACGTGCGATATAATATGTATTGTATAATTATAAAGTATGTATACACACAAAAATATTTATTAAATATGTCAATTATCATGGACTTTATTATTGCTAATAGCGTTACAATCTATTTTTGGTGATTAGACGGGGAGAGAATGCCTAATGTTAATCTTTACCCCTTATCAAAAATTAGTCGGAAAATCCACTGCCAAGCCTACAGTAGTGCAGTGGTGGCAGTATAGATATAAATGTTTAAAATATTATGAAATATTATTTTGTATCATTTATAAAATTATAACGAAGGAATACATTATTATACTAATATGATAAACAATAATGACTTATATACATCAACAACAACAAATATACTTATATAATATTTATATTCTGCAGATACGAATCTAGAAATCGGGGAACTTGTTAAAAAACAACGCAGCTCTATGTTTTTTTTTTCAGAAAAAGTATAGTTTTAATTTTAGACTTAAGTACATAATAGACTATAAGTATAACATTGTGGATAATACTCGATATCAATATATCAATTTTATTTACATTTTACATCATTAAGAGGTGTGAACCATATTTATTTATTATATAAATAAATAATAAATATACAATTTTCAAACGGATGGGGAGCTTAAGCCTCCAAGTCCCCCTTCCACACGCCGTATAGAGTATACGACGAGCATATCGCGACGGCACGAATGTATAATAATATAATATAATAACAAAAACGGTTTGGGGTTGTATGCGAAAAAAATAAATAATTCGCGTCCGATATATATTTACGCTCACGTAAACATTTACAATGCGTACATAATGTAAATACACAGGCGGCGGCGTTACAACTGTGTGACGTGTGTATGTGTGAGTGTGTGGACGAGAGTAAAACGGGTAATGCGGTGATGGCGGCAGCGGCGATGGTTTACGGATGTGTGTGTGTGTGTGTGTAACTCGTACACATATTATAATACACGCACACACGCGCACACACACACGCGCACACACACATGCATACACATGTATACAACGTAGTAATATATTAACGTGTGCGCGCGCGTGTGTGTTTGTGCGTATTGTAATAGTCGTTGTCGTCGTCGCCGTCGCCGTCGTCGTTCGCATCATAGCCGTCCGGTGGAGAGGGGTAGCGCGCGGCGGCCTCGGCGGCGAGACGGGCACGGGCGCTCGAGGGGCGACCGGCCGCGCGCAAGTGCGGCGGGGTGGTACACATTCGGTGTTTGCGATGTGCATTTGACAGTTAATTCTGTGCGTCTGGAAAAGATTAATGATTGTCGTTTGATATATACGTGTGTAGGTAGGCTCGCGCACACACACACACACACACACACACACACACATACATACACGTATGCATACGCGCACACACGTACATTGCGCGCTTGGTGTTAAACACAACGGCGGCCCGACGGCGGCAAACACGAACGTTACAAACGGAATAATAATAATAATAGTAATAATAAAAAAATAAATAAATAAATACAAAAAACGAAGGGCCGACGAGTGAAAAAAAAAAAAAAATAAAGAATAAGAAAATACGGTCGTCGTCGTGAGCGCGTATTAGAGAGAGCGACGTGTGACTATACGCGTGTACGCGCTGGATATATATTGTATATACATTATAAAGTTTTTGTGTGTCGCGCGCACAAGTCCGAATTATATTATTTAAGTTTATAATACACATGCACACACAAACACGTCTATAAATTGTAATGCATATATAATATACTAACCTAATCTATACCTGCACTATCCAAAATATTATATGTATATAGCTAACCTATAAGAGATGGTGATGCCGAGATGGACGGAAAAGCGTCAAGTCTATCGTCAACATTTTATATAGTTATGTTAAAGACTTGCAAGTGGTGAACAAAAATAAAGAAAAAATATGTTTCTCCGTTAATTAATGTTGTTTACAAAGTAGTACGTACGCCTTTGTCGTGTCGTGTGAAAAGCTGTAAAAGTATATTTTACAGACTGCCCGTAACTTTAGGCGTAAATATTACGACTATGTATATGAGAAAAATATGTATAATATTACCTTTTATGGCTATATATGTCCTTAGCGATTGCACAAATTATAGGTAGATAACATAATATTATTATGGAATTAAAATATTTATGTTGATTTTATAGTTTTTTAAAACACGGTAAACTTATAACTACATTTTAACATTACGAGTATATTATACTAATTATATTATGCATTATATATATATCTGTGAGAACATTCGTGTAGCAAATGATTTAAGTGCCTTGGTTATACTAATCTGCGAATTTAAAACTATAATAACCTACATACAAATACATTTATTTCATCCCTTATTTTCGTATTTAAAATTGAAAATAATTCAGTTATTTAAAAATAACAAATATTTATTGTTTAAGTACAATAAACATTTTTAATATCTGTTAAAAACTTCATTTAAGTCTCTTGGAGTTAATTGATCACCACTATGCCATATAATAAATGATGAATATAGAATTTCAGATAAAATTCCATGCATTCTTCGAAGATTTTCATTTTTAGATATGACCAAATTACATTTTATTGCTTGAGTGTTATAAGCTTCTGTTTGTAAATCGCAAATTTTTTTTAAGCTATTTACTGTAAAATGATTATAGTTATGATTTTGTAAAACTTTATGTGGTTATATTTCTAGTCATCTAACCTTAAGGGGATTCGATACCGTGATTTTCTGTTTTTGTCTAATGTACGCGCGACATAGGATTTTAGACGGATCTTTTGCCAATCATATATGATTGGTATACCAATTGATCTAATAAAGCGATAAGAATTTTGAAAACAGATTTGAATTTTTCGTCAAGTCTATTTGGAATCGACTTTCTCACATTTTTGATATTTTCCTCCAAATTTCTAAAAAAATTATGTTAAAAAAGAGTAGTTAAAAATTGCGTTATTTCAAATTTTTGGAGAAGTTAAAATCAAAAAGTCGAAAATCTGAGAAAATCAATATCAAGTAGACTCAATGAAAAATTCAAATCTGTTTTTAGAATTCTTATCGCTTCATTGGATTAATTAGTATGATTGGCAAAAGATTCGTCTAAAATCCTATGTCATGCGTGCGTTAGACAAAAACAGAAAATCACGGTATCGAATGCCCTTAAAATTGCTGTATTTTTGACACTGTGTAACCCTATGTGGCTATGTCGATAATAGCTAGATATATATTATAATAAACACAAAAAAATAATTATAGATCACCAATTACATTTAAAAGATAGCATTATAGATCACCTTTTATACACAAATGCCTTTACGAGCACGCGATATCATCAACTCATCAATGTAAATGGCATACAGTGATATTTTAAAATGGGTAAGCACTAAAATAAAACTTTTGGTTAAATATTTAAAAAAAAAACATTTTATCGATGAAAATTATAATTTAAAATGTATTTATAAAATACAAGTGTATTAACATATTTTTAAAAATAATTTCTTTCGAAAAATCTGATGAATTGTATTAAATTGAATACTCAAATAAGAATTAATAAATCGTAGTAATTATTTTAATGTGCACTACTGTCATTTAATATAGGTAGTAAACTTTTTATTTTTTTATTTTTGGCTAGGCATACCTTACGCGCTCCTTACATAGTAGAGGTCTGCACAGGCCATTAATTTTTAGTCAGGTCCGGCGCAGTAATTTTTTTTTTAAGTAAGCTCAGCCCGGAATTTTAAGGTTTTTTTTTTAATATTGTGTTCATAAACAATAATTATAATTTACTTATAAGTTGTAACAAGATATTTCTAATAAACACATATAATATACCTAATTGATATATAAAAATTCTTCAATATCAAATGTCACTTTATTATTTATACATTAAGTCCTTTGAATAAAAATTAAATAATATATATTACCTATAACTAAATTTGAAGAACAATTCTCCATTTTTCATAGAAGTCCGGACCGGTCCTGCTCATTAATTTTTGTTCAAAAAAATGTGACATTATGCAGGTCTTTATTACCTAGCTTACCACTAGTAGATTAGTAGATGATCTTAAACTTACAATTTTTAAATATTAATTATTTGAGACACACGATATATTTGACAAAAATCAATATATGTACATGATGTATTTATTATAAAATAATGTATTTTATTATTCATTATTATTACACAAAGTAAAATAAGGCATAGACAATTTAGTTTATAATTATTATTTATTATATTATAATATAATTTTTAAAATATAGATAATCATAATATTAATATACTATTAAAATTTAAAATATACGTAGTATAGCAATATGCATAAATGTATACGTATAGGTAGGTAATTAAAAATTATAATTATTTTTAAATTGTTTATAAATTTATATGTAAACCATTATATGGTATTAAAAGTACTATACCATATTGCTAATGAAAATTATTTCTATAGTTATTTGTTATTATTAATTTAAAGTTTAATAGTTATATAAGTTAGCGAAAACCAACTATAGAAATTAGGTTAAAAAATAAAAATTATATTTTTTTCAAAATACTAAATTAATTAAGTTTCTATGGCTACAATTATATTATATGAATTCAGAATTAGTAGAATTACTCTCTAACCTCTAAAGAATAAACAAAATCTATTTTGTTAAAAACTAAAATTGAACAACAGCTTATAACAAAATTAGACTCAATTAACGACCATGAACTGACGAAATAGCATAAAGCTCGTCTATGATGTTATTTTGAAGATTAATAGATTATTTTTATTTTACAGGAAAGTGTTATTGAATATAATCGTTCTTTTCCAATACACTTGATAGCGTATTTGGGTATATTTTGAGTCAGCGAAAATAAGAAAAAGTTTTACCGCATGATGTGGTGTTAGTATATTATTATGTTTAAGTAGATATTGTAAAAATATCTATACAATTAAAAATCAAAAATAATTTACATTTTTGATATTTTTAAAATTAAAATAATTATAATTGTATAATAAAAAGCGGGTAAGTGAGTATCGCTCTGCTGTACATTAGGTGGTGGGATGGACCTCGGACTTGGGAAGGTTAAATTTGAATGCAATGATAGGTATCATTGTATACGAAAAACGATTCTGAACGGAGATGATTTGTCAGTCTAGGATATATTATGAAAAAATCGAAAAAAATTTATTAGTTAAACGTTATTTTACACGTGTATTTTTGATTTCAAATTAAAATTTAAACTTTAAACACTCGTAAAATTTTTTAAATTGAACAATCCTCAAACTTTTTTATAATTATTCTAAGCTTAACTTATGGACAGTATAGTATTAAATTTTCAATTCTTAGCTTTTGATAGAAAAATATTTATAAATTTTTAACTACCAAATAGTGAAAAATATTCATGATTTTGACGAATTTTTGTCAATATTTGAACTTCAAATGCTAATAAAAAAAAATTGTGCCTATGTATTTTTATAATTTTTGAATGAGAGTTAGAACAAGTTATGTGGACCCTTCTATTAAATTTTCAAGTAATTTGTCCCACCTAAATTTTTTTTATCAACATTTATAAAAAAAAAATAAAAAAAAATTGAAAATTTCAATTGTCTATAAATAGCTCAAAAAAAGTCAAAATATCTTGAAAATCAAATCACGTAAAGAAAATGGCAATCTAAATAACTGGTAAAATTGTCAAGTGTTTATGACTTATACTGTTTGAATAACAACAAATATCAAATATCGTTTGAGGCTAAACCGTTATTTAACGCGGTTTTGTAAAAATTTAAATTTCAATCACTCATAAAATTTTTTTGTCTTAATCCGGTAGATTTTTTTTTCAGATAGTTGAAGAAAATTTTATGGAGAACCTTGTACCAAATTTTCAAATCTTAGTTATAAAAGAAAACATTTTTACGATTTTTCAACCACAAAATTACTTGCCAATTTTCGCAATTTTGACATATTTCGTATAAATTCGAACTTTTAGCACTTATAAAAAAAAATTGTGACTAACGATTTCGGATTTTTTTTATCACTTTAAGAACAACTTATAAGAAACCTTGTATTAAATTTTCAAGATTTTCTGGCCGTCCAAAAAAATTTTATCGTTATTTTTAAAAAAAATACTAAAAAAAATTAAAAATTTCAATTGTCTATAAATAGCTCAAAAAAGTCAAAATTCTTTGAAAATTTAACTGTGTATGGAGAACGCTAATTTAAACACTTGATGAAAATTTCAAGTGTTTACATCGATTAGTTTTTGAGTTATAGCAAAATAAAAAATTCGATTTTGTCGAAAACCGGTTATGCGTAAAAATTCCCGTTTTTCTGTCATTTTTTTTATGTTTTTCTCGATTTTTTTGAAAACTGTTGGAAAATGTTTACTTTTCACCTCTATAATGCACCAAGGATATCCACTTTGCCATCGGAAACCACCCCCAAAGTTTGAAATTGAAGCATTATTTCGACTAGTTATGCTGTACACAGACACAAAAACAAAAAAAAAAACACACTCCGTTCAGAATCTAAAATTAAAAAGGGTAAGAACTTGGGTAACGCTTTGCTGCACATTATGTGTTAAGCAGGTCACAGTTATATAGGTAGGTTGTTAAATTTTAATTCAATGTTATAATATCATTGTGCTCAAAATGAAATTTGAGCGAGATCTATCTGTCGTCCATATCGTTATTTTTTTACTTTTAGTATTACGGTAATTTGATATAATTTTTCCGAAAATATTGCAATATTGAATATAAATTATAATATATAATATGGATGTATGTATCTATTATTTTATTAGTATTTAATTTTGATAATAAATTTAATTATATACCATATTATATTAACTTATACAACTAAAAATGTAATAAAATCTTTCTGCAAATAACGTAAAAGAATAACAATAGGTTTATTGTATAAATAATATGTATTTATTATAATTTCTTTGTGTTACCATGTAAATATAGTACTTTGCATAATAATATAATATATGTAATAAATGTTAGGTAAGTCACCACGTATAATATTAATAATTTATAATAAAAAATTAACATAAATATACACCATTAACCTAGTATTAAATTTGAAAATTTTAGGTATAAACAGATTTTTTTTTATAAATTTCTAACTACAAAATAATTTTTATTTTTCGAGATTTTCAAGAATTTTGTCAAAATTCTAAATTTAATGCTAATAAAAAAAATATTGTTATTGTACATTCATGTACAATGAAAAATGAACAACTTAGGAATGTTGTTTTGAATTTTCAATTATTTTTACTCTTTTATTATTTTTTTATTAAATAATACCTATTTATAAAAATCGAAAATTTTAAAAGTTTTAAATAACTTAAAAATAGTATCAAAATATTTTGAAAATTATAGGTAGGTACTATTGCAGAAAATGTTTGTAATTATTTATTTAACACCGAAATAAAAACATGTTATTGTGTGTTATTTTTTCTCGGCTGCTCAAATCACTCAGACAAAACGTGTAGTCTTACACATTGATATAAAGATAAAATAATAGGCAGCCACGGCAATAAGTGCAGTACTACTCGATGCTATGTATAATATTAAGATTTGGCATTCTTAATTGTCATTGTAATTGTCATGTGAACGTCGCACGTCCGACAAGTAGAGGACTTGATAATAAATATATTATGATAGTATTTTGTATGTAATGTTCCTAAAATAATATATTTACTTATTTTATAATAAATTTTAAGGACAATAATTTTTTTTGAATAAATATCAAATGTTATAAAAACTTTAAACAAAAAAAAATTTGACTTCTAGATAGAACATTTTTTAATATATGTTACAAAACTTATTAAATTAAAGTTTCAAGCTTTTTTAAACCAATTCGTAAGTTTATATTAGTATTTATAAAAAAAAAATCAACAATTCAAATTTGTCTATAAATAGCTTGAAGAGAGTCAAAATATTTTAAGTATATGATAAATTGAAAATTATCATTATACCTACTATACAAATATTCAGTTTTGAATTATAACAAAATAAAGAAAACATTTTGTCAAAAACTGGTTTAACATAAAATTTCATGTTTTTCTTTATTTTTGTTTTTATTCTTTCCGATATTAAGAAAAAATATATGATCTATACCTACTCAAAATATCAACTAGATTCAACTTGATACCAGGAACTATTTCCAAAATTGAACGACGAATCATTTTTATTGTCGTCCTAAGACGGTGATAATCAGAAAAAACATGTATTATATTAAATCAATACAATCATTATTCCAATCAATATCTAAAAATAATCTAATGAAAAGAGCAGAATAATTATTAATCATTTTAACTTAGAAAAATTAATAACCAATAACCGTGTAATAAGTGCGTTTTCGAAAAGGTATCTACTCAAATCAAATGGTTTACTTAAAATCGTTTCGGCGATAATTGTATGTCTCAACGGCTTAATGTTTACTAAAATGTTTGCTCTTATCATCATTAATCGACTTTTCAACGATTTAGTGTTTCTGATACATTTGATAATACATTTTTAATATAAATCCCTTCGGATCGTTTTGAGGTTATGCAAACATCAAATGTTATATCAGTAATCAGTCAGTAAACATTTTGCTTTCGTCACCTTCGCGAAAACACAAATATTTTTATTTCTATTTATTTTTATCTTTAAAATAATACGAATTTTAGGATTTCTGGGTGTGCAAAATAACACTTTTCACTCCCACTAAAATACCAGAGGGTGTAAGTGCATTTCTCTGCACCCCTTAAATTATAGTCATGCGAACAAAAAAAACGACGTAATAGCAGTAGTTTTAAGATCATAATATAATATTAAATTTGCTATGATCAATAATATTATATCAAAATGGTAGTATTTACAGCGCTCTCTAGTACTGAAACGCATAACGAGTTTAGTCGTATAACTATGTGGCAGATGTCGTTGAGACGTTAGGACGCCGGTTGATTTTCAACAAAAAAGTATTATTTTACCTATTTATATTCTCCGCATCGGTATTATTTATAGGTATTATTATTTCATTTTATATTATCATACTTATAGTATCTTCGACTACCAAATAATACCGTCGCCCGGAAGTAAAATCGACATAGGTAATAATACTATTGAACACTATGAAATATATTTCAGAACTTCCGTACCTAATAAAATATAATAATATCCTATTCCTATGTATTGTTATATATTTTTGTTCTATCTATATCATAATATGTGGTACTATGTTGGGTGGATGGTAGAGTATGCAACTGTCTCTCTGCAGATTTATTCCTGTTACTTGTTAGTGTTCTTACATAAATTGTTAAATTAAAATAGTTCATTCATTTTATAATATATCTAAAAATGTGTAAAAAGTTTGATTAGGAATTTTAACCAAGTAGTACAAATCGTTACCATTTTACCTACCAATATAACTATGATCGGTAAATAATAAATACCATTGAAAGATCATGTTACCCAACGGAGCATTATTTTTTATATTTAGTGTTTGTCTTCGATTACGGTCTGTGATAAGGTTAATAAGTGTTAATGAGGTTATTCGCACCAAAATGATAAATGATCAAAATAATATGTACCTACTGTTAATTATTTGGAAATTGAGATTCGCCTATTTAGACTATCAACAGACTAATCAGAAAGTAATAAATCGAATTGTAAAAAGTGGATGAATCGGTTTATCAAATTTGAAGCCAGTAGAGAAGTTATATTTTATAATTTATTTAAAGTTTTAAAATCTTTCATAGTTGTTTTTGTGACGACTTATTCATGTAAAAGATCATTTTCGAAATTAAGCACATTAATAACTAAACTTACAAGTGCCATTTAGTAAGATCGTTTAGATAATCTTTTGGAGTTTTGATTATGTTCATAGAATAGAAACTAGCATACAATGTAGACGTTGACGAAGTTATTGAATCCTTCAAAACATTGAGGCTAGCTCACTCTAGCTGAGCGACGCATGGAGCATTAAAGTATGTAAAATAATGAAATGAACAACTTTTTAACTTTTAAAATGTATTTTATTATGATTTATCGAAGAATTTCCCCCCTACAATTTTTTCAATACATTTTTCAAAAATTAATTTTTTAAAATTTTAAGGTACATAATATACATATACAAATAAGAATAATAATAGGTCCTATGGGACTAAGATTCGTTGAAATTTACATATTTTGCATTATTTTATTTTAATGTACCTATATTATAATTATGATATACCTTAACGACTATGTATCGGTCGATCGTACTCGTACACCGGTGGTACACGCACGGCCGCACCGACCTGACAGCTGCACCGGAAAATAACACCGCGACGAAAGTCTGACGGTGACTTGTACCTACAGGCCACCTACGCTCGCGTGCGTGTACATCAGCACGCGTGGTGATACAGCTGAGTCGTATCTATTCTTATAATCATTTATATTTTAGAACGTATATAAACACGGGCACACACGCGCTTATTGGATTATTCCTAATACAGGGTGATTATTTTATAGGTAAATACTAAATAAATTATGTTTAAAAACATTTAAGTTTGAAATTTTTTTTGAACAGTTATTAAAAATAATATATTTTTTATTATTTCCAATTGTAATTATTTACTATTACTATTTTGATTTTAATCAAGTAAGTATGGTAATTGAAATGAAAAAAGTCTGAATTTTTAAGACTTCAAGAAATTGTGTTAAATAGGAAAATGATAAAAATGTAACTCAGTTGTAATGAGTAGGTGGATAATTAAGCTAGCTTTAACATAAAATAACATATGAAGAGAGATATCCGATATCTCACCCAAGCTGTATAACGATTTGAATCTACAAAAACGTCGGCGTAAACAGTCCCAAAATTTCTATTTTTTAACTTTTCTTCAAAGCTATTATAGCTGAAAAGTTGGTTGATAGCTCATCAAAAAGGGATTATCAAGTAAATACTAAATGTGAGGTTAAAAGTTTTCAAAAAAAATTATTTAATTTTTCACAGTTAAAAAATAGTTATTTTTGCTAGATTTTCATTTAGAGTGGTAGATTACCGAAACCGGAGAACGGATTTTGTTATTTGGGGTCTTGTTATATTCACATTAGCTAGGAGAAGTGCAGTGACGATTTTCAAAACTTTTTCTTCAATTGTTAACTCATTACAAAGCTATAAAGCTGAAAAACATAAAATAACTCCCATTAAAATGTGTTTTAACTTTTTTTAAAGCTCTATATAGTGAATTAACTATAAAGATTAAGTTCTGAAAATTTTCACTGCACTTCTCCTAGGCAATGTGAATCTAATAAGATCCCAAACAACAAAATCCGCTATCCGGTTTCGGAGATCTATCTCACTAAATGAAAATGAAAATAAAATACATTATACGTACATATTGCATAAAATTAATAAATTTCTAAAAATTGCAAATCAAAAAGCTTACATGCCGATCTCTGACTTGGAAAGCGTTTTTTTTAACGTGTTTACTTTTTTGAATGTCAGAACACATTTTTAA
This sequence comes from Schizaphis graminum, assembly GCA_020882235.1. Taxonomy (NCBI): domain Eukaryota; kingdom Metazoa; phylum Arthropoda; class Insecta; order Hemiptera; family Aphididae; genus Schizaphis; species Schizaphis graminum. The sequence continues at coordinate 97,079,759 of CM037032.1, forward strand.
TTTCATATTCAAAAGCAGAATATTTTTTAAAAATGTATTATAAATAAAAAACAAATTTCAAACGGTTAGTATTAATCATATTTAACTTTATAAGTGTTTATTTTAAGTTTATATAAGTGACGAGCGAAATGAAAAGGCACAGGAGTGTGTTCTGTAAACTATTTGTTACTATAATTTGTATATACTTATTAACTATAAATACTTATACTTTACTAAGTTTTTAATTATTGTGTATTAATATATTTATTATTTATACCTTCAAAAAATATTCTATTTTAAAATATGAAATGAAAAACGTATGTTGTGATTCAAAAATGAGAAAAAAACTTAACAGTAGATAACAATAAAAAAGCCTTCAAGCAGGTAAATGCTCTACTATACAAAAGGTATTGAATTTGATGTTGAATAGGTACTATAATGGATAAATTTGAATTCAATAAATTATTGTTTACGATGAAAAACGATTTTGAGCAAAAACCATAAGAATGTGCGTCATTAGGTCACAGAGTATATAACTGATAAAATGTCCTTAAAAATATAAAAAAAAGTCTCTAAATAAGATGTACATACCATTGTTTTAAAAATATTTATCATTACCACTATTATTATTAATACTTTTTATTAAAAACATTTTTTTCGTCTTGAAAAATAAAAACGAATTTTTATAAAGGCGTGTTTATTAAAAAGTATATAATTTTTAATTGCATGATTCTTGTCTCTTAATTAAACCGTAAATATCAATCGTTACTTATATAGTTATATACAGAGTGTAACAGGATTATTTAACAAATAACATTAACAAGTAACATTTGTAATGGAAGTTATATAATATATATTTTTTATTTTTTATACTTCCAAAAGGTGTTATTTTGGGTCATATGCTCATCAAAATAAATTCGTCTGCCCCCAAACTTTCAGTCTATTAGGTATATGCAAGCACACACCCTGCATAATATTCCATGCGCAAAACTATGGCAAAAATTGTCAAACTTTTGGTAACCAAGGTTACCTAACAATTATTTAAAAATTAATATAAAAATTTTAACGAACGTTTTGTTACATGGTCGGGAGAACCTTATTGCAATATTATTTATTCAATTATTCTTTATGGATTTATTTCCCGTAGCTGTGGGTTTTCGCATATGTGCAAGAGGTTTTTATATTAATAAAAATGATACGTTTGGTTTATATATTTAAAATAATATTTATATGCGTGGAGATGGTTATTGTTAATAACTATATATTACATATAGCTATTTGGATTCACTCGTATTGATGGTGAATGTCGAACTAACTGATGTATGCACTATGCAATTAATAATAATAAATTTTATAATAATTTGCACAGAGTCAAAAAGTATCGAGTACTTTTGTATTTTTAGTGATGGTGAATCATGTAGTGTGTATTAATATTAAATGTAAATAAATGTACCATTTATAATATTTATATAATATATAGGCTGTAACAAATGTTACAGTTTATAACCCTTCCAGGATTATTTAAAAAGTGCTAAAAATTTTCAATTTTAACCTCCAAAAAGTACCAACTTAATTCAATTTTCTATCAAAATCTCTCTCAAATAACATTTTTTAAACTAGAAAAACTGTTTTTAGACATACCTACAATTAAAAACAGCTAAATTATGGTAAAATCAATACATATTTTTCGATTTTCTTAGAAACTTAAATATAATTTATTTTTGATAAAAAATATTATTTTGTAATTACTTAAAACTATATAAAAGAAATATCTCCAAAAACATTATTACTTTTAAAGAAAATGAACGTTCACGTTCACGTAAGGTTACTATACCTATGTATTATAAATTATTATTACCTGAAACGGCAGAGTCTTTTTAAAAAATGAAAATGAAATTAATATTATTTAGCCAATATCCATATAGGTATACGTATTATATTATCAACTCATGTGCTTAAGTAGCAATATTTGTTACGGAGTATCTGCATCAACATCTGTAAAAGTCAATCAAGTAGTTAGTAAATAACATTATCAGCGTGTTGTCTGAATTTAAAATCGATCAAAATGAAATTCATAACAAGTAGTTTAAATTTTCAAATAGATTATGAAGGTATAATACAAAATTAAAACATATTTTAGTTAGACATTGTAGCGATAGGACTATAATATAAATTGTATTTATATAATTATTCCATATATGTTATAGTTCATCTAACGTTATGATTCTTTAAACCGTCACAGCAACCATATGAATATCAATTTCATCTATTTTATTTTTAATTACTTACGTAACAGGTTGAATATTGTGAAAGTAAAAAAAAAAAAATTATAATAATTGTAGATACAATTGAATACGTTTTAAAAGTAATGAATTTATACTCGTAGTAGTTGTTCTCTGTGCTAGCACAACTATCGTTAATGATAAATTAGTTGTTAATGTAGGTAATTATAATATGAAATAATTGTATTGCGTAAAAAGTTCTTGATTAAATCTGAAAACCGCATTACATTTTCATACTAGATATTTGACAGGTAACTGACAAAAATAATATTTTTCGATTTGCGTTATTCTTAAATATAAATATTAAATTTATTAGTAAATCTAACTAAAGTATTTTGTTACATTAATTTAAATGGCTAAATTGAACGCCTTTAATGTATTTTATAATCGTGTGTTTATACAGCAGTATATTTTTGTATAGTTACCCTCATATTATGCACTAATTCAGTATTCACTATGTCACTATCATAGAATACTCATTAGTAAATAACGCAGGGCTTAAAATTGATTAGCATTTGTGTAATATTATGCGTGACTGTAATACATATTTATATATTCTATACAGAAGTAGGTATATATATTTATTTAATATTTATATAAGAACATATAGTTTTAACCAAAAACTCCTGTATAACATACATATTATACAATACAATTTACAATTTATAATACACGATGAGTATGATGATTTTTCCGATATAATTCTAATATTCTACAATAATTACATTGGTACCTCAAGGTATCTTAGTGTTTGTAATTTATATAAATTATAATATAATATGCATCCTATCATGGCTAATGTAAAACACGATAAATGTAGGTATGTCGTTTGGAAATTATTTATTATTATATAGTCACGATTTTGACCACAGCGACGCATAACATAATACCTATATCAATATTATTATTACATAATATATTACGGAAAGATTCAAAGGATTTATGAATTTATAGCTTCCTGGGGGTAATACAGTATTTACTTATTACCCAGTATTACTAAAACGTTTTTAATCCATCGTTAGATATATTGTTATTTTATATCACCTCGCTGCACCCTAAATAAGGCCTATAATCAGTAATCACTAATCAGTATAATCACTGTAGTATTATATTAGTATATAATGAAAAACAATGAAGGTTATACGTGGTATTAACACATTATACAGGTAAAAGATACATATTTGTTTATTTAAGTATATACTTGCAATATTCCACACAAAAAAAAATGTTGTATTTGCTGTTAACCCCACTTAAGTGGCGTGTTTGTCATCATTATTATACCTACCTATTATTTATTATTATCAAGTTTAATATCGCCAATATTATATGTTCATACATTATCATTACGATTCTCTGTTATTTCGTAGACAATAATATCTAATGTGTTTGGTTTATAGAAGTGGTTAGGAATAGGATAATATATAAATTATAATGATACTATTATATACATTTTATTTACGAGTTTTTCCCCACCTACATGCGTTGACAAGTGTACGTTTATACCTACTTGTTTACAACATCATGTGTTTAATGTTTATGTAAAAATGTTGACCTGCACGACTGCAATACAGATGAGTATGAAATTCCGGTAACAAGTTTTGCAGTGTATATAAAACCTTTCAGAAACTACTTTGAATGTAAAAAAGGAATCTCATCCCCAAGTATGCTTTAAATTGATAAAGGAAAAGGAATATAATGTGTTTAAATAGTTATAATACCATATTGATGAAATGTACACACATTTTCCATAATCTTACATCATATAATAATTTTAAATCAAAATACCACATAAGCTACTCAATATATATTATTACAAGTAATTTATACTATATTTGTAATTCACCGCACTTTAACTGTATGAATGACGGATTTTTTTATTATTTTAATCATAATTTTATGAACAAAATAGGCAGATATTAGACAATATTATCTTTGCTGTATGTACAGTTTCGACTGAGTACAAAAAAGTCAAATGTAGCGCAATAAGATTCAAAATATTTTAATAATAGTATCGTGAATATAAATGCTATTATAAACATTTAGCAAAAATGTTAAGTATCTACGGTAATTCGTCATACTTCAAGACCATAAGTCAAATTTTAAAATTCCTGAATTTTTTTAATTCTATATTTAAGGAGTGTCATATGGCACCTTTCTTTTATACAGTTAATATTTTAGCAAATATGAGGTCCATGATAATGGGGTTGGAATAAAAATAGGGATATAGTAATTTGAAAATGTTAATAATTTATACATATTAATTAATCAGTATATTTTATATAATTCATAAAAATGTTTCAACTATAATAAATGGTATATTTTATATTTATATTTTTTATGGAACTTAAATTCTGGGCAACTAAGTTTATTAACTATGAGTTTTTGTTTTTTATTACGGTGGGATTGTGGAATAAGTGTTTTATGTGAGACTGTTCCGAGAGCTATATAGTAACGCTTAATCAGTGAATGTAACCAAATACTATGCTACACTATATTATGTCCTCAATTTTTTTAAATAAAAATTTAATAATCGTTCAAACTTTAAATTATATATATATCAATATTAAAAAAAATTATCCACTAAATAATTTTTAGTAAAAATGGAGAGTTGTCATTTGAACAACAAATGTTTGTATCACCACAAGGAATTCCTTCAATACAGTAAAAAAATATCTCAACATTTTAAAATATGGTCTTTATGTTAAGAATATGTACTTGAAAATTCCAAAAATCAGAATTTTTATGAATTTTTAATATTAGATAAAAATTAAAGGTGAGCAATGAGCATGCTTAATGAACCACCTTGTATAATATTAATATTACTGCTTTTAATGGTTTTATACATAGATTATATTTATGTGGACGTTTTTATAATTTAAAACTAAATATATATCGTATTCATATAGATATCTTAATTTTTTGCGTTAGTGTGATAATAGAATAGTAATATTAGTATGAATGTATGATGAGTGATGAGTATTATGTATTTGATGTCAATCATCAATGACAAGAAGAATAGTTAGAATCATCGACATCAAATACATTAAATACAATTCAAAACAATTTAATAAAGTTTAGTATTTAAGTAAATTTTAAATCACTTTACTAGCAAACTGAATATTATTCGCATACTTTAAATACAATTTTTCATGTATGAATGCATTTTTAGTTTAATAATTTATATTCTAAAAGTGAGTTTTTAAAAAGAGTAGGTAAATTTTAAATAGGTAAGTACTGAATAGGACAAAAATAAATTCAAGAATTGAATAAAAAACTTAATGATTAAACATATTTATCTTATTCAAAAAATTATATGTTTAAAATATAATTTTTTTTATAATTTATAACGAATAGTTTATTTAACATATAATTCATATTGGTAACTATAATAATAACTTTCATTTTAGGATATTTTTCATCAAGTCGCAAGTATTTATTTAGTCACTGCTAACCAGATGAAAAGCACCCAAAAATAAAAGTAACATATTATGGTATGAAATCTAATTCTACTAATATCGAATATAATTAAATTAGTAAATAATGAATAGGATATCAATAAATACAACTATCACTTGACAACACCTTATAATTAATCATATTTATCTGATTAAAAAAATTGCATTTTAATCTGTAAGTAATACTATTTATAATTTCTTGTAAATAATTTAATGTATAATAATAGTAATAATACTAACTTCCATTTTAGGATATTTTTCATCAAGTGGCAAGTATTTTATTATTTAGTCACTGCTCACCTAATGAAAAGCACCCAAAAATAAAAGTAACATATGCTATGATGTATAAAATTGTATTAATGTAAAATATAAGTAAATACTGAATGAAATAAATATAAATTCAAATATCATTTTACAAAACCTTATGATTAAATACATTATTTCTTACAACAAATATCCATACAAATAATAATTTAATAATACAATTTAAATTAATTTTGCTTATAGGTAGGTACGTAATATTTATAAGTTTACAACATTATCGTAATAAAAATCGTAGAACAACTTATTGGTAATATTAATTTCTTAAAATGTTTGAAATTAAACGTTGAAATATGTGCAGCTATAAAAATTGTTTGTATATTTCAGTCATAAAAAAAGTACACAACATAATTTGTTTTATGTTGATGATCAATATGCTTATAAATATATAATGAATAATAATGATAGGTAAAAATGCAAAATATAATAATATAATATATTTATAAAAACTAAACTGCCGTCGGGGCCACCACACATGGACGATAAAAATTCTGGTCGTAAGGAATATGCACCACACAAACCTCTCTAGAACCGAATTTGTCGCCGTTTTTCAAACAAATTCGGATCTACAGGGTAGATGTAGAGCATCACTACACCGAAGACGGACGGTTTCCAAAACCACCGTGTGATGATGAAGATTGGTGGCCCTCTGTACAGTGACCACGCGACAAAGTGGTACTCTGAAACAATACGTAAGAACACAAAACGATGACTACATAATATGGAAAATAAGGCGTAATAAAAAAATTAACTAAAAGTAAATACACACAATTTTGGAAAAAAGTAAAAAAGCTACGGCGTTATATATATATATATATATATTGTGTGCATGCGGATAGTATTCGCACAACAGCTCTGTGCTGTCTGTCCGTGATTTCATCGCGTTAGTCATCGACAACGTCCCCTTTTTACACATGACCGCGATGTGTCAACGAACTCTCTCCCTTCACCCTGCAATACACACGCAAAATAAAAAGGGTCGCTGCATACATGCAGAAGGGTCCGCAATTTTTTTTTTAATCTCGTTTTCTCGTATTATTATTTTATTTTAACGACGACGACGATGACGACGACAATTACTACTCGCTTACTCTCTCTCGAAACTATAAATCGTTTTTAGAGAAATAAAAACAAAAACACGACACGCGCGCAAGTATAATATATTATATACGCGACACACCCCTACGCCCCCGCACTCCTCTCCTCCACTACCGAAAAGGGTGAATTGTGCGTTCGCGATCAATACTCGACGATGATGAGGAACGGAGGTGTTGTGAGGCGTTGGCGTCGACGGCGGCGGCGTCGGGCACGAGCGCCGCTGAATGCAAATTACTCAGCGCCGGGCGAGTGTACTCCCCTACCACCACCCAACACGATCATGCCACCCACCCATCTGTCATGACCAAGCCGCTGACCGCCCTAACTGCAGCCCTTCTCTCGCGACGCGCCTAATCTCCATGAATGCACGCGATCCGTACGTTTTATACGTTTATTAACCGCCACCCGGTTTCCGTTAAGTATAATAAGTATTCAAATAAAAAAAAATATAAATATAAAATGATCAAACCCTCGCTTGTGTACATGGGTATTAAGGTATGTATATATAATATTATATATATATATTTGTATACTATAATTATGCATATATCTATTATTATAATAACCATCTGCACCCGATTCGTAAAATCATAACAATATTGTGTATGTAATATATTAATTCTATGATAGTATATTTAATATTTAATTTGAAAATTTTTATTTTATGTATGTATAATTATGTATATATATATATATTAAGCGAAATATTCGTTTACAATTAAGTTAAAAGTTTAAAAAATTGAAAATGAAAATACAATTTTGAGAATACTTTTCTTCTCCACGTTTAAATACTATATAAGTAATAATGTGCAATATATATTATTTTCAAGAAAATAAACTATATAAGTAATAGTGTACAGTATTATTTATAATATATCATCATAAGAAAATATAATAGAAAGTTAAGTTAGTAAATGTATATTAAGAAAAAAATAAACGAATAAACGAATAAAAATATTATTGAAATCATCGAAATAAAATAAAAAGTTTGAAAAGTGTTCATGCTTACCATACAGTCGCGTAGTACGACCGGACAGTAGCAGCAGTGACGTCAGCAGGAGTGGAGTGTCCTGCTTGGCGAGTGAGTCATCACTGGTGGCGACGACAGCAGTGCGAGAGAGGACCAGCTCGTTGGCTGGCGCTGACCAGAATGAAGCAAGTGAACAGCCGTGTTGTCTGCCTAGAGTCTGTCGCCGAAGTATCGCACGTCGGGCGTTGGTTTTTGGGGGTAGCTCGGTGGTCCCGGCTCGTCGGGCTGTATCGATCGGGTCGGCGGCGCGCCCTTTTCTCGGACGCAGGACGTGCGTGGAGGTGGTACAATTTTCGATCGGTGCGCTGCCTGGTGGCCACGCGTAGGGGTCACACGCAGACTCCCATCGTACACATCTTCCTGCGATCGGCGACCCTTCCGAAATCATCCCTCCGAATTTCACCCCGCCAAATAACCCTCGTCGACGCCGCGGTCTTTGCCGTATTTCGTCCACTACATACTTCGTCCTGCTTAGCTATAACCACCGCTGCTACCGGCTCAGCCGCCACGCACCGCCCGAACGCTCGGTCGCACACCCTCCTACCGGTACAATGCGCTGCTCGACCACTCCGCCGTTGCGATCATCTGACCCTCTTCGCGGGCGTATTTATGCAAAGCTCGTAAATTACTTCTTCTTCTTCTACCCCTCCTCCACTTCCTCTTCCCCTTAAACTACCACTATACTTCTTCTCCTTCTCATCCTATTCCCTCCCTCCTCCTTCTCTTCTCGTCCATAGTTCCTACCTCTATCAAGCCAACTGCTGCGTATATCCTATACTCGAACCCCTCGCGCACACGATCTGCTCTTTTCGACCCTCTTCCACTCGCTGCTGTAGCCGCTCCCCTAAACAGACACACACAAACTTTACTATGTGTATATAATGTTTATATATATAGTTACACGGAGCTCTCGGCAACGACTACCATATAGATAGGTGGGTGGGTGGTAATGAAATTTGGTGTCGTTGTGGTGGTGGTCGGGTAGTAGTATTTTTGAGAGAGAGTTTCTCTCTGAGGTCGTTCTTATCCACGGTAACGGGTGCTAAAAAAAAAAGGGAAATTTCATATATATATATATATTATATGCACAGTCTTTGCCTTTGTGTTTTGTTTTTTGTGGGCTCACTAATTGCCTTGATGTAATCAAGAACCTGAAAGCGACCTTTAATGCCACTGTGATGTACTCTACAGAGTTGGATAAGATCATCTCGTATATTATTATATTAAATTATATTTATTATGGTGTTTTTTCTCCTTCATACTTCTGTTCTTTACTCTGATGCTTTCTTCAAGTATAGTTTAGTATACAATTATACATAAAAGTGTATTTAATGTTATATTTTGGTTATTTTAAAAACTTACGATACAAATACAAATTAGAAGACAAATTTAATCCTAAAATATATTATAACAAGAATAATGCGAAACGACCATCAAGGAGAGGTTAATATTAGATTGACGATGGAGTTGACTCATGTGGTATTTAATTATAGTTTATACAACATACGAGTATTATTTTGCGTGTGATATAAAGGCCTTGAATATGATTTCAAATTACAACTGTGATAGTGGAAAACCACATTTGATTGACGTGAAAATGGCAATCGAAAACCATTGTGCAACAAGAGAATCTTCGATATAGTGTTATGTATTTAGATGTATATGTAATTATGTGAAGTAATTGGTGGTTAAAATATTCCACATAGACATCTACTGGTTTTAATAACTAATTTAATATAGTTAGGTAAGTACGTATATGTTAGTATAATAATATTAAATTTATATTTATATTATTATATTATAAATATTATATTTATATTTACCTACCTACATAATTTATTTATTAAAAAAAATAAACTGTATGATATATGAAATAATAAAAATTTTTATTTTAAATTTTAAACGCAGCAAATTATTTTTTTATGCGATTAGTCTTGACTCTATAATATAATAAAAATACAATGTTCTTTTTTTGTAGTTTTTCTGAAACCTATAAATCTAGTATCTTGATGACACAATTTTGTTTTATGGATTTTTTAAATTTAAATTTGGATGAAATTAAATATTTAATAGTAAAATAAACTATTCATACAATTTTTGTCGAAAAGTTACATTAATTTTGAACTACAAATTTTTACGACATTGGATACTTACCCGTAAAAAACAATAATTACTTCTAAAAGATTTTTTTTTACGCAATTAAAAAATGAAAAACTGTACATAATTGAAATATTCATAAAATATTTATTGTTTATATAATTCTTTTCATTATTTTTTTATTATTTTTTTTTTTATAAATGTCAATAAAAATGAATTCACTGGATAAAAATTGTTGAAAATGTAATACATGATTCTAAATAAGTTGTTCTTGAATTGTATAAAAATATTTAAAATTTATAGGTACAGTATTTTTTTATACGTAATTGAAGTTAGAATTTTGACAAAAATGTCAAAATATTAACAAACTGCAAATTTATTTTATAAAATCTTTTCATTTTAAATCTAAATTTTGAAAACATAATAGATGATTTCTTATAAGTAGTTAATACTGGAACTATAGTATCTAAATAATATATTATACAGACAATGATTTTTTTATAATTATAAGTATTTTAAATTTAAATTTGGTCGACATTACTTGTTAAACAATAAATAGTGCTGTTAATTATTTTGTAATATTTTAAAAACGTTATTTGTGGGAATTGAGGTACAAATTGTATGTATTAAATTATAATTCATTTTATTATAAAAAATGAAATTTTGAATTAATTTTAAGATATTATAAATTTACGCTATAAATCTGTTTATATTTACTATTTTACGGTATTTACAGATAGATGTTATTAAATTTTGAGTTGTATAAGTTGATATAATATGCTAAAAATATACTCGTATATTATGATTAAATACTAATAATATAATAAATCCAATATTTTCCGAAAACATTATATTTACCTACCAAATATTAAAAGTAAAATAAATGACTTTAATAATTATAATAATAAAAATATAAGTGGATAGACCGTTTCTGTTTAGAATAATATTTCTTGTACAATGATATATCTTTAAATTCAAATTTTTACTAACAGAGCAGTACCCACTTGACTAATTTTTTTTAATAAAAGTGTATTTGTATTTTGATTTCAAATTTAGGTAATTAAATCTATATACGATTAATGATTTACGTATTTTAAATTACTTTTTATGAAAAAATTAGTTTCATTAATAGTATTTTAAATTATTAAAATTTATGTAAGTATAGAACTATACCGATAAAGATAAATATTATAACAAAGACTTTACATTTTATAAAGTTTAAATACAATTGCTTTAATTATAAACAATATTTTATAAATCTTATCATTTGTTTAAAATTAAGTAGATAAATAATACTTTTTTAGTAAAAAAAAATGTTTGAATTGTTTATTTTGTGTTTATTACATTTTATTAATCAGTGTGGAAATATTTTTTGAAATTCAAACAATACAAAAATTATTTTCAGAATCGCATGGATAAAAATAAACAAAAAGATTAAAATGAATGTTGGGTTCAGATGCGTACTCGAAACCATGGTTTAATCTGAAAGAAATAATGACAAAAAAGAACATTTATTATAAGAGGGTTCATATTTTTAATTACACATAAATGAACATACAAGTGCTAAGTTCTTATTTAACATTAGACGTAGGTACAATGAAAAAACTTTTTTAGATAAAATATAAAAATATAAAAATATATATTAAATAAATGTTGCTCTTTTTTACAGTTTCAAGTAAAATATCCTTGTGAAGTAAACAAAAAAAAAAATACTCTATAAAGACGTTAGAAAAAGTCTATATTTATAATGAGAAAGAATAAGGAGAAACTCAACCGACTTTTTGTACAGAATTGTAGTCTTTTTCATACCTGAAACTTCTTTTTTATAATAATCTTAACAAACTCATTTAATTTTACACTCATATTTCAGAGAATTTCGCTTAACTAACTTATTCTTCAAAATGCTAAAACTATATAATTACATTATCTGTAAACAAAATCCGTATTAAAATTGTCTTTTAAAAATGTAATACTTATTAAATAAATTATTTTTATTCTTTCATGAAAACATACCTAAGACCTAAGTGTTTATAATTTGGCTTATATATTTAATTTTATAATATTAAGAACGTTTTTTTTTTCTTTTTATTATTATATTATACGCAGTGTTAGTAGATAAATAAAAAAATAAACTTATATTTAGTAACAATAGTCGATTTATAATTGAAATTGTTACTGTTGTATTTATAATACACATAAAAATATGTTTATAGAATATAAATTTAAGAACAAATATAAAATATGTCATTATACAATCTAATATATTTTTCATTGAATTTTGAATCTAATATGTTTTTTGGAATTCATATAAATATATTTATAATTGTTCCCTTTGTAGTTAATGATTTCGAAAACTATATTACTTAATTATCTCGTATATTGTTATATTACATTGTTCATTGTAAATCGTACCTAATACAGTAAATAAAATATGTATTTATCATATGGTTATAATCCAGTCATCTGAATTCGATACCATTTTCCTTCTTTCAAAATTATTTTGACATAATTTTTGATTTAAGAAATATTTTTCAAGTTATCGTGAAACATAGGTACTAATATAGAAGGAACTATAAGACACTACAGAATAATACAATCAATAAAAATACTTACACATCAACACAACTTTCGAAAATCGAACAAAAGTAATGGAATATCCATTTTCCTAGATAACACTTATAGTTATTGAACGAAACGGAGTAAAGTTTGTTTTATTTCATCCTAACGAAAGCAAAAAAATATAGATTATTCGAACATTGGTATTTTTATAAAAATATTTTCTTTACAAACGAGGTTTTTTGCGCTATTAGTGTCCTTTATATTTACCGACATTTTCGGTTGAAATGTTATTTTACTCATTTCTCGTTTTGTTTATTTCCATCACCCCAAAATGTTTTGACAGTTTACACAATATTATATACCCTAGCTCTTAACATTCGTAATAGGTAGTTCAGATGCTATTGTACATATAGATCACCCCAAAGGTATAGAATAACAAATATAATATACATAGAATATGATACAGGATAACAATAGCATTTTTACTCATTCCACTAATAATATATATTATAGTCGATTGAGTGAAGATTCTATTGTTTCCAAATTGAACCGCAGTTGGGTAAACTACAGTTAACCATAGTTATTGAACGTCCAATCGTTAACATTGTGTAAATGTACAAAGCCAACTCGCATTAGATATTGGAGAGTTATAGTTGATTTAGATATCATTTACCTACACCTAAAAGACTTGCTGAAATGAAATATACGTAATAAGAAGATTGAATATGAATTCTGTATCCCAAATAATATTATTCACTGTTCGTCGAGTAGTTTTTACGGATTTAATCGATAATTTGGAAATTGAATTTAAAATGAGTCAGCAGCGATTGGTTGTTTTATTCCGGGATTTTTTTTTTTGTAAATGCCACCTTTATTTATTGTCCGCACTGAAAAGTTCGGCAGAACTTTTTTTTACTTCATCTCTCATCAAGTTTTAACGCGTTAAATAATTTATTACACCTACAATATATCACTATATACATATACTATAAATGTACCAATCTGTTTTACACAGATAGCAATGATAGCATTCAAGTTTAACGTTACAATATATATGTATAATACTATAATTGTAACTGTTTTTAAAGCGTAACTGCACTTCCTACAAATCCCATAATAATATGTAAAATATAAAATATGGATTTATAAGAACACGATGACCTATGGCACAATGGTATTATGATTTATCACGAGTCACGTAAATCAAACCAATAGTCCAGTCTTTACCTTTTTAATAGGAAAGATTAAAATGTTTTCATACATAAACAACAGTATAACAGTATATATTGTACAAATACTCAAAATATGCGCTGTATAAATACGTGTTTCTATACAAAATTGAAAATACAACGAATACCTTCTATGTGGACTAACAACGTTGTGTTTGAGATATTGTTTTGATGTAGGTAACATTATAAATTTTATAATGTATCGGGCGATATTCTCAATTTTTTTTTGAATTTTTTTGTTTTTTTTGTACCAAAGTTCAAAGCTATTTTTTTGAAACATATACACAAATGCAGCATTCCGTAGATGATTACAGCAATTTATATACATGAACGCAAGTTTATAGTCATAATATATTACATATATATATATATATAGATCGTCTGATTTTATGCCATCGAAAGATGGGGAAAACTATATAGATTATATACGTTATGAAGAAGTTTATTTATGTGCGTATTATATGCGTTCAGTATCTAATATATATATTGGCCTTTAAATTTTAAAATACAATATACGTAAGTATGTATATTACTCTGCACACGTAAAATGGTTTTGTTACATAGATATTGAAAAATCGTTGTTTTACAGGATATATGCACTTATATAGACAAGTTTTATAAAATACTCAACCTATAACACAGGGATACAGGGTGTTTCTGCAGTGCCCCAGCATATTAGTGTCGATCGTACAACTGTACATAATAAATAATTACATGATATTATATATCGATGTACAGTAAGTATATCTGGTTTATATAACCGTCCATCTACTATATGTACGTGTAACACTTATTTTATAAATGTATATATATGTATAGGCACTACTCAAATCGCTTCTTGTCTAATTTAAAAAAAAAACCGCCTTGTGTGTTTGAATATACTAATAAATAATAAAGGAACATTAAATTATTTACTGTAGATAATACATGTATATTTTATCTCTACAAGTCTAGGAAACACGAATAGAAAATATTTTGATTTTGAAATTACGTTGGTCGAATGTAAAAATACAGAACACCGCACTTTTCGTCCGTAACCACATCAGTGATAACTTCCAAAAATATTTACTACATGTGCGGGAAAAACGTTATTGACGGAGACAAGAAAGCAGCGAGACATACTATATAACGAATCGACGCAATTCCTCCGTTTTGGGTTTTAGAATTCGCGCACACCGGCGTCATCGCCATCCCTTTATACTCCAAACTTTATACATATATACATACATACATGCATATATATATATACACATACACACACCACACACACACACACACACACACACACACACACACACACACACACACACACACACACACACACACACACACATACGCACACGCAACGAGGATATTATGTACGTGAGCGTTGTGCGAAATGCGATCTCCGTTCCGGGGTGTGGTGGGGGCGGCAACGGGAAGTTAATGTTTAGATTGAGGGACCCGACGCGGTGTGTAGTGCTGCAGCAGCCACTATATAATATATATATACAGGGATGAGAGGGAGAGGGGGTGGTGAAATGGGGGAAAAGGGAATGCAAATTTTTCAATGGTATAAATCATCCACAAAGGGTTTTACTATTGTTTAAATCGTGCGTGTGTGCGTACGCACGCGCCGTTATGCACGCGTGTGTGTTCGTATAACCAATTATAATATTGCCCGGCGGGATCCTTTCCGAGCACGGTCCGCGTACATATATATATATATAATTTATATTATATATTATGAATATTATGGTATTATTATAGTTATATAATATATATATATATATATATATATTTATTATCGTTATAATATATCATAATTATACACATGGTAATGCGAGTTACCTCGTTTTCCCCAGAAAATCTAACACTGATAAACGGGAAAACGAAAAACGTCAAGACTTAGTCTCAACGAATAAATTGGTTGAAATATTCTCGAGATTTTTATGTTGTTATAAGAAAAACATAATTATGAATCATTCATTATTCAATTGCAGTCAAGCCTTAGCTGTTAAATTTAAAAATATTATACATTTTTAATTATAAGATAATTTCCAAAATATGTTCATAATTTTAACAAAATGTGTCAACATTTAAACTTTAAATGTTTATAAAAAATAACTGTGGATAAATATTTACTATATTTTTAATTTCTGTAAAAAAAAACTTGTTTGAAACCTTGTTTTCAATTTTTTGGTAAAATACTAAAAAAAAATATTCAATCATAAATTAACTGAAAAACAAAAAGTTTGAAATGTTTATTATTATTTTTGTGTATATACTATATACTCATACTACAAAAAGAACGAAAATATTTAAAAACTATATCATTCCCTAAAAAACAAATGTGAACATTTTTGAATTATAACAATAAAATAAATTTTTAAATTGAAAACTTATTTTCCGTAAAATTTTTCGGTTTTACATATTTTGGTTTTGCTTTTATAAATTGTTATTGAAAAGAATCTATACCTACAAGTAATTTAATTTTTGACTAGATTCAAATTTACCACCTTAAAAGTTGAAGACTAAAGCTCCTAAAACTGAAGTCGACAATATACCACTATTATAGGTAAAAGCCAAAATCTTCTATTTAGAATTTAGATCACTATAAAATATCAGATTTGTTAATTGTGCTGACTTATAGAATCATTTAGTTATATTACTATTTTAATAATATACCTAAACGGTCATATTTTGATGATTTGATTTATTAATCTCTGATAACTTAACTTATGTATAAAAAGAGGATTTTCAAAAAAATCAAGTAGGCACCTTTTTGTTCGAAGCTCACTATATGTATACATTTTTTATACGTTCATAATATATACATTAATATACCTACAAGCTCATTGGTACACCACAAATGTAATGTGATTGTTTCAGTAGTATGACGTGTGTAGGTACTAAGTATATATTTATAATAATTGTTTATAATATGTATATTATAATAAAACTATAGTATAATCAATTTTTTTCAGCAAAACTGGGAGATTTTGAATAAGAATCAAAAGCACGATGACTGCGTGTGCTGTGCATCCGTGTGTTGTGGTTTCATCCCATACAAGCGCGCTCTATGGTCGACTACGACTATAACCTATCGATCGGCGCGAAAATTGTCGTCTTGGCACAAAAGGGTCACTCAGAGGAGCGTGTAGAGTACCAAATCTGTAAGACCAAAATATTCGATGAAATAAATATTTGAACACTCACATATAATGTGTAATCTTTAATATAATATAATATATAGTTATTATCTAAATAATATTATCTTAATAATACGGTCATATTCTAAAATATCTATACTTACTAAAGTAATTAAATAAATATGTATGATTGGGCTTTCTAGTGTTTTTTAATATTTTCAATATATACCCACCTAACAATATATTTTTACCACTCGGCATATTATAGTAATATTGCGTAAAAATAAATTGACAATTTCTTATTCGTGAATATATATTATTATTTCTCGCTCTCTTTATACAATATACTTTATGTGTATATGTATGCGTGTAGGTATACGTGACTACGTGAAAATAATCGAAATTCGAAAATAGTAATTTTTTTCTCAGTATATCGTATAAATAAACCTTAATCAATTAATCATATTAGTTATGCAACTATAATAGTTTATAATATTATTATTTATTATTAGTGAAGTTTATTTAGACGCTAATACAGTGGTGAATCTGAGTTTATTTATTTTTTAAAGCTAAATAATTTAAACTATAATACTTTAATATAATAAAATTACTTAAAAACTGTTCTGTTTTTAATTTTTATATTCTAAAAATAAAATGTGGACAAAAATCTGTGTATAACTAAAATAGTTGTATTTTACTAATAAGTAAATATAATTTTCTATATTTCTGATTTTTTCCATAAGCGTAATCTAGATGAAGATTGGTCGTAAAGTCTACGAATTGGTTTTATTTTGAATTGATTTTAAGTACATATTTTTGTATAATACAAATTAATATTTAAATATTATTTATTTTTAAAACGTATAACCCTACTCAATGATGACAAAGTACACTCGAATCCTTCTGTACAGCATAGTGGTTACCTACTTTCCTCCTTTTTATTTATGTTTTGGACGGAATATCATTTAAAACGGTAAAACAATTTATATAATTGGGTAACTATAGCGTGAAAAAAATATTAATTAATTTTGAGTGGAATGCCCCACAGCTGTAGTTTGTTCGATTGTTGTTCATTGGTAAATATTCACTTCAAATTTTTTAAGAAAAACCCTTATCTTCTGTAAAGTTTGTTCTGTTTGTAGTATATTATTATCTTTTATTTTATTAATTTATTTGTTTTCTATAAAATGATATTAATTTAATATTTAGCTCAATCAAATAATACGAATAATTATATTTCTTTAAAATTATTGTCGTCGAAACTCGAAATAGTAACATTATAAATACCGCAATATTTACTTATATTTGTATATTATTATTATTTTTTTTTAACACGATTCACCGAACTAGAATAATTTTTTAGTTCGGTGGATTTTATTAAAATACACGTGTTTCAATATTATATAAATATTGTTTCAGTATTTTTTCATAATATTAACATTATTAAAAAATTTAATTAAAATCATAACGAATAAAAATTATTAACAGTGGTCAGTGTGCAAGACTTGAACATAACATAATTTATTTTATTTTTTTGTATAAAAAATATAAAAGTATTGACTATGATAAATCATTATAGTTGTATAATTTATATGTTTCATAAATATAATATCGAATAATTATTTTGAAAAACAGTAACTTACATTGTCGAATCAATAACCGTTTACTTTGGTGGCTATTTATTACGGATATTTTCTTAGCAAGTTACGGTTTTTTTTTTTAATATTGTAGAACTCAAAGTTAGTTCTATACTGACGCGCGAAAAACCTAAATTTATCTTTTTTTCTTTTTTTTTTAAATTTACACAATTTCCATAAATTTTATTAAACATTGATTAATGATTTAAAAAATATTCAATTTAGCTAAATATTTTTCTTCAATCTATTATGTTTAAACCTAAATTTTATTTGGGTGTATGACAATATTATATACTATTATTAGTGGAGATATTTATCTAAATAGTAGAACCGAAATGTATTTTAAGTTATAAAAACCTTAAAAAACCTAATAGATGAAAAAAAATACTATATACAAGTGTATACGGTTATAAATGAATAAAAACTTGAATTATATTTTTGTATAAAGAGCATAATATAATTACTTCACTCAACAGCCATTCTAAAATGTATTAATGTATTACAATATTTTTAATATAATATTTATCTACAATAAAAAAAAAAATGATCTCATAAAATCATAACAATAGGGTTTTAAATACATTTTAATAGAAATGTTTTTTTAATTTGTATACTAACAAACATTTTAAATTTAAACCTAGCTATAAGTTTCACTTGTATTAATATATTATTTATAATATTATTGTAATGCATTACTATTTATAGCTTATAAATTAATAATAAATAAGATTAATGTAACACTGGCATGCGTTGAGGCGAGCAAAGTCCCCATCACGTCATTAATAATAGTGTCATGTCCATAAATTTTTCAGAAAAACTCTTAAAAATCACGTATATTTTTGAATCATGATAAAATTATATATATTTGTATTGCCTTTCTTATAATACTACCTATATAACCTAACCTGGGCTGTCTAAAATAAAATAGCCTATTCACACGCAAAGAGTGTCCGTTTTTTTAATCGTTTACTATGTATAGGTACTTCGTATTTTGTTTATTTTTATTAGCTTTAACTAAAACCTTTTATGCCGTATACGTATTTGAATACTTCATTATTAATAATTTAAAAAGGTTTATTTATTATTTAAAATTTCCACTTAATTTTTGAATTTAAACACCTACGCGTGTAGCTATTAAGTGTAAAATATTTTAAAATAGGAACTATTTAATAGGTACTTCGTAATATAAATTATAAATATTACTTATATTACTATCATTAATAAATATATATTAATATCATAAATGTTTTCATTAAATGCACTAACACAGAATATGAGATATTATAAAACTTTACTCATAAACGTACAGCAATAATGTATTTAACCAATATTTGCTTTTTTCGGAAATTTAGATGCCATGTCTAAACAAAGAATAACTACGTAACCCATACCAGTCTAAATTTTTACCCTAAGCGGAATTGGTACAAAAATATATGTACCCTTCGTCATAAACACTGTAGTCATTAGTCACCCTTCTATCTTGATATAAATCGATGTAAATAATGTTTTAGTACATTTTCACTGAACAAATAGTATTTTTTCAATGTGTTCATAAAATGTTCAGTAAAATATTACAACTTTACTTTACTCCAATTAAAAAAATACATATTTTATTATGTTTAAAGTATACGTAACTTATCAATTAGTTAGTAATACATTAAATAATGCTAAAACCTAAAAGAATAATATCTAAAATATTTTTTATAATAATATTGAAGAAAATTTTAATTTTAATTTTAAAGACACAATGCGATAATGTCGCTATTGTTATTATTTTATTCGTTCATTCTTTATTTTTGTAAGTTTTTTTAATATGACTAATAAGTATAGTAAAACTGAAAAACATAAGTTATTGGTCTTGCAATATTTGGGGATTTTTTTTTGTTTTTTACTGTGACGGAAAAACCCTTTAAAGTAATAAATGTGTTCTGGAATCCGGATTAGTGGGTAATAATATGGTTCTATAAAATTGGATGTAAAAGCTATTTCGCAGCGTGTGTTGCAAGAGATTGTAAAACGCCCATTAATTCAGAGAAAATTACATAAAACTGTCAAAAACTGCTAAATTTACGGTATAATACGCATATTACATACAAAGCTCAGTCCAGAATCGTTTAAAGAATGTAATTATTATTGTTCATTCTAGGTTATAAAAATACGTATTATTATATTATATCTTTAATTCACTCACTTAAAGGGACTTGACTTATATATTTATGTACTTATATATGCCATAGTAAAAACCTTTTGCGTGACATTAACCCACCATGGAAAAGTAGTTCACGTAAAAATCGTTGTACATTATCCTGCAGGGTTTTAAGATTTCTACAACTAACAGTTTGGTTGTTTTGGTAATTTTTAATTCACGCATATTTAATTATATAACATTAAAATTAAATAAACCAACTAGATATTGCATATCCTGTACGAGCATCTGTTTGAATAATATTATAATCTTTTACATGTACGACTTTAAACATATTTACATATTTATATACCGTGTAATATGTATATGTTTACAATTACAATTCAATATATTTAGTTTTTGTATTATTTTATACGTTATGGTAAAATAATTAATTAATTTTCTTTTGTTAAGATTTTTAAAAATAGCATAACGTATACCTATATGATAAATGTGTGATTATAAAATATGTGAATTTTCATTTGATTTCCTGTGAAGTGATCAATAACTCAGTATTGGTTATGATATGAAAAAAAAATATAATACTACAGTATAAATAACTACGGTACAAAACTATAAACTCGCGTGTGAAATGCTGCCAAAACAAAGGAGTGAAGTAGGCAATATGTACTCAATTTTACTTTGACAAAACGCCGTTAAAAATAAAGATAGGCAAATTATTTACATAAATTTAACGATAAAATTATTGACCGCTTCACTGTATGTTTTATACTTTTTTTAACGTCCATGTTTTTTATTTGGTTTAACCGTTTTATGTATACGAAAATATAATTTAACGGAAATAAAAATTTGATCAATATTGTATTCTGAGTAATGTTTTCAATTCGGCTTATTGTTTGACAACTCGCACAGCGATAGAAACATCTTGCGTTATAATAATATTGTACACGCACGAAATAATGATAAAAACAAATAATACCCGTCGTATACTAGAACAACTGTTAACTACAAAATAACACGGTTTTATATGTCGCTAATGGCAACACAGTAAACTATTGCTCGCAAGTATATTCTAAAGTCATTATTCGTATTATAATATATATTTAAAGACATAAACTATTGTATAAAATATAATATTTACACATATTTTTTTATCGTCATTACTCGATAATTTATGAAAATTAGTAATATCGATAAATATTGGATCAAACAGAATGTAATGTATACCTATAAAGTATAAACATATATAATATCCAAACAAACCCATAAAATAATTCAAAACTATTTGATATATTCATTCAAAAATCGACTGCACGATGTCATACCGATATCACAATATCATTATATTACCATACCAATTTTAAACGCTTAAATACAATCTAAACACAACCAAAAATCGAAACACAGTCTTGTTGGTTATTGAGACATATCATAATAAATTAAGACAACTGGTAATTTACACACTTAATTTTATAAAAATTATTTTATAGATATACGCGCAACGGTGGCAGTGAACCTCCGTCGAAACATCTAGCGACATCTGGGACATAGCTGAGGCGTAGAAAGCAGGGCGGCCCGCTGGAATGATTCGCGATGAACCCTAATCACGTCCGAGAAAAATAATGATTCGTCACGAAAATGTGAAATTTACTGACTTAAGTCCACGGCGACTGTTATTTGGTTTGCTGCATCTATCGAACACCGTGTTATCGTCTATATTACGCGGCCCAGAGATGTTCGGGAGAAAATAAACGATATTTTGTCCGGGCGACGTAACAGTCGAGTGTTGTCAAAAATTGGAGCGGTCCGTAGAGCGTGCTGCGAGGACCGGGATCGTGGTCCACCCGCCGATTATATATATATATATAGAATACGCTCGACCCGGCGGCAGGGCATTGATTTTTCGGCGGATTTCGGGTCACAGATGTGTAAAGCCGCTAGGCGTTTCGTCGCGTTTACTTGCCGAGGAGAGAGGAAACGTTGGGACGTTGGGAAACACCGTGCCTCTTCACCGCCCCATCTATACCAGAAAGTCTTTTCGAGAATTTACCTGCGCCGCCAATCTGTGGTTGTTTTTTTACGCTACTTTATTTCTTATACAAAAATATTTTCCCAATAACACAACAATAGTACAATCAACATATTTACATACCTATATAACGAGTGTTAGCTATGTATAGTTGTAAGCACCTCCTATATTGTTATGACCTGAACAATGTACACAATGTACATAATATTGTACATACTTTAAACAAGTGGTAACGTGTTATTATTGATATTTTCGTATTATTATAAAATATTTATAAAATATAATAGGTACAACGATTTGTAGTTAAAATATTTTCGTTTAAAGACGCAACATTTTTCTGCTAAAATACTCTGACAACACCGAAACAAATATAGCTGTTTACTCAAATATATATATATATAAAAAAAAAACTGATTATAGCCAAAATGAAAAAAGCACGAATTTAATGGGAAAAAGGGAACATTCGTGTTTATTTTATTGCTATTATAAAATTCAATACAATAATTGTAAAAACGAATTAAATAAAAAAAAAAAAAAAAATTCACTCATCGAAACTTTCTTCGGTTTCCCCGACAAGGGTGTACGATGTTGTAACGAGTGAGGAGGCGCGCTGAAAATTTCGGTTCCGGATCGTGAAAATTTCGAGAGTTACGCCGGTGACGACTCGCTTAACGACGGCGGCCGCGACAATATTATCGACGACTATTAATTACCTATAATATTACCACAGTGTATAATATATAATAAATTATATTACTCGGTCGGGGTACACGTATTATGTTCACATTCCAGGGATACACCAGCCACTTACCCGCCCGTCACTCATTTCCGGAGCGCGAGGACGAAATAACTTTCAAACGACTGTCGACGGGGCCCCGAGGGGGGGGGGAGGAGGTTGCGAGTGGGCCCAGCATTGCACGATGGCAGACCGCCGCCGTGAGTGCGTGCGCGGGTGTATGTATATATATATATTTGCAGGGCGACAGACGAACCTGCGTGCACCTATATATATATAGGTACACCGCGAGGAGAGGTAACGACTGCCTCCCCATCATCCCACTCGCACACTATGCACGAGTCGCCGAGAACGAATGTTTCCCCCCCTAAACGCCCTTTTCGCACGTAACTGCAGCCGCCGCCACTGCCGACAACTCCCCACCACCCCGCTCCTGACCTAGTTAGCATAGACCTCTGCCAAAATCCGCCACCACCACCACCACCACCACTCGTCTAGAAAGCGCTTACCTTCCGTGTCCATCTCATATATAATATATATATATATATACAGTGGGTACGGCGGGTGATACGAACAAATTAAAAACTATCATCCGCCGCCGTCGCCGACGCTGTTCCCGCGATTGTCACGGGCGCGCCTCGGCGACGGCGGCGCACTGCCTTGCTCGTGAAAACGGGTCGATGGCGCGCGAAACGAGGCCCGCAGAGTCCTCTCGCGAAAAACCACCCCTCCCTCTTAGTCGAAAAAATGGCGCGTGTACCACCATCGCCGGGGCTTCGCGCATGCATGTATATACATTATATTATGTTTTCGCGATGTATTATCATTCGTATATAAAATAATAATAAGTTGCAGCCGGAAAATGAGCGCGTTGTATCCATAGCCACGAACATTATGCATTTAATAATAGCTTTTTTATGGTTGTTATATTTTTGGACATCGTTTGAGCGGATAGAACATTTTTGTTTGTCCATACCTAATATAATCAGTTTTTTTCTCGAGCCTACCAATATTTTTTCATAGTTTTACGGGACGAATATAAAACTCGGTAATTTACCTTCCCGATTTTATAGTTGAAAATTAGGTCTCTTTGTGATTGACTACAGGTTTCGTTAAAAGTATTTAAAAAATTTGATTTTACAGTATTACAGCGATATATTTCAAAAAAATAATAAAAAATTGAATTTTAATAATATATAACAAATTATTTTGTTTATTGAACAAGTTTGTTTTAATTTTCAATGAATTTTTCACTCGCCCAAATGGCCAAATAAATTGTCTTGATTTATGTTAGTTGTCATACAGAAGTACATACGTATTTTTGTTCGGGGGGGGGGGGTATATTTTCCCTCTTAATATTTGAAACTTAAAAATTAAGATATGTTTATGAAATAAAAGAATAAATTTGTAAACAACACATTTGTTTTGTTTTATAATTTGTCTAAGACTAGCTGAATATAATTTATGTATTATCATTTTTCATTAAAATTTCTATCGTGAAATTTGTGGACATGCCAAATATCACATACACAATTTATAATATTTTATTGATCGCCAATTATTGTAGAATATTATTTAATTTTAATTGTTTATAAATTATTTTATTTCAATTAGGAAATTATTTTTAAGCACACAATTATACAATTATTATTACAAAATTTGATAATAATATAGCTCTGTGCCTTACCAACAGTACTTAATCATTCTAAAACTAAGCTTATGGCACACAAATACAAAGATGATATATTAAAATCTATAACATTTTACCACAATATTGTGTTTATATATTATAATATCATATTTTTTATGTCAATAAAATTCATGAAAATTGCCTATATAAAACCCCGTAAATTCATAACTATACTGTGAAATTGCATTTTCAAAATGTGCATTTAATTATTTCAATATGTAATTATAATTTAAAATTTTGATTATTTGCTAATATACTAATTTTTTATACGTACTAATTACTTTTTATTTAACTCATAGTCGTTCGGATGCGCAGAAATTTTTTAAAAATAAGTCAGGTTTATGAAATCGGATATAACGATTTTTATAAAATAATTAAAATAAAAAAATAATGGAAACTGAAACCTATCGTTCTAACCAGAAACTATATTTCTAAATCAAAAATAATGAATTTTACTGTGGTTAATAAGTTATTTTATTTATCTCCATAATAATTTATTCGGATATTTTTAAGGAAGGCTATGATAAAGTAATATTATTTTTATTTAATCGTTTATTTCTCAAGAAATTATAAAATTTAAATGATTATTCATATGTTATTTGAAGTATTTAATATGATATATTATTGTTGTTTTATGCGTGTAGCGTGTGTATAAAATTAAACAGATACTAAAAATATATTAAAAAATAATGTTTAAAACTATTAAATCGGATTTAATTGTCAAAGTGAATTAGGTCTGCTATTCGTTTTCCATCCTTTTAAAAATGCACCCAACCCACCTTTACTGTTCTTGATAAAAAGATAATATCAGTGCAATAGATTTTCAGATATAGCACACGTAGTACGTAGATATGTATAATTCTATAACACATCACATACACACGCACACACACACGCACACATATATATTATATGCTCACAAATGGCTTAATTTTGTCGTAACTAGGTGTGCATGTGTGTGTGTGTGTGTGTGTGTGTGTGTGTGAGGGGGGTATTTATCCTGAGTTCAATGACTCAAGAAAGGGATACTCTTCTCCTTTACACCCCAAGTTACCAAATATATATCTGTTTACCTTCAGGTTGTGGGATGGAAGATGTTCAACAGTAATAAATTAAAACTGTTTAGTATTTAAAATGCATTTATGAGTAATATTGTTAAATATTTAGCGGTCATAGAATTATGAAAATGGGTTTATATTTGGATATTAGCAAGATATTTTCAGATTAATGAGATAAATAGAAATAATTTTTCAGATAACTTATTGAAGTATAATTTTGTCAAGATAAAACTAAAACTAAAAAGTTATGGAGTGTTATGTTTAAAAGAGAGTATCGTAGTTAAAATAAGTACCTAAGTGAGCTAAAATACTTTCAGGGTTAGAAGAGATTAGAAAAGTTTTTTTAAAAGAATTAAAAGTGGATTAGAGACCTTATACAGTAATAGAACCATTGAAACCATTGAAAAGAAGTTCATAGAGATAAGTGCAGTATTTCAAAATGAAAGATCAGAAAGAGGTTTGAAAATATCATTAAAATAAGAGAAAAAATATTTGGAGAAAAGTTTTGCAAAATGTTTGGAAAAGTCAATTTTTTTGTTGTTGAAACAAACTGACAAAAACATAGTGGTTTCAATATTATCTTAACTCCTTAGTTAATTTTCAAAATAAATAAAGATTGAAAAGAAGTATAAATTTAGTTTCATTAGTATAGGAATTATAGTCTTACTTTGTTAAATACTTATATTTAATTGGCGCTCAGAGAAAAAACAATAATCAGTAGATAAATTAAATTGATTAATTAAAATTTTTTATGAACAATGAGACACTAAGAGAGTTTAAAATGAAAAAAAATTGCGATAGTATGATTGATAAAATATTAAAATGTTTAGGTATTTAAATTCTCAAAAATGTATGGCCCACACAATATGTGTTAATATTAAAAGTTTTTTTAAAATTGTAAGATAATTCTGTATTGTAAAGTATGTATTGGCACAATACATATTGTATGTATCTAACATATTTATATATATACATAGTATACCTATAAGTACTTGAATCTAGTTGAAACCTTTTAAAAGAAATAATTTATGACTATCATTATTCATTGTTTATACTTTAAGTTCACTGTATTTAAAATTACAAGCTTTAAAGAAGAAACCGATCTCTATAACCAAAATTTTACATCCCTTATTCTTTTAGAATAACAAAAGATAATATTTTATTTTCAGCTCTAGGATGAAAATCAAAATTTATTGTAATAAACTTTTTGAACTATACATCAATATTATTGTTAATTTAAAAAAATATAATTACAATTTATGTACGTATAATAACATTATAAAGTTCGATTATCATCAGAATTGTATAATATAATATAATATAATATAATATAATATAATATAATATTATATTATACACATACGCATATAGTAAGTCATAGTTCTATAGAACCATATCGATTATATAATATAACCAATACTATTTACATACCCATAATTTACACAGATTACATAAAAAAAAATGTTAGAATTATACAAACATACTCACTACTTATAATCAATAATTTTACCACTTTTCATCGTATTATTATATTAAATATTTTATGCTTTTAATAAGTTCAATATTTTTTTAAAGAAACTGACTATTTATTGTAAACTGTTTTAATAATGTCTGAATAATTTTAGTCTAATAGTAAAGTTAATTGTGCATGGAGCCTGTATAATATACATTAATTAGTAAGTTAGACACTCCACAATCTAAACACTTCCTTTATTAGGTCAGCATTGGACATTGCTATTATTACAGTAATTAAGTCAAATTAATAAACTAAAAAGAATGCTAGCTAATTTGTAGTATTATGTTGTATTATAACCTTAATAATAACTCGATATAGATTCAAAATACGTCGCATATTTTACATATAGCTTAGTTTTACCTAAATTGCATTTTAAAGGATTTGGAATTTTATACTATTACTGAATTGATACTATATTATTATTGATGTTTAATATATTGACTATTGAGAATACGCGAGCCGGTTAGAGTTAACTGTAAAGAATTAATACGTGACGTATTGCAAGTTGTGTATAATAATTTTTAGCATTTATTTTTCTTAAACTGATGAAATAAATCTGGCCAAATATAACATTAAAAAGCTGCACTAAGATACTTGTACTAAATTTTTAATTAGTGCTTCAAATTTTCTAATTAATTAACATTCTGTATAAAAAAAATTCCATTCTAAAATCAAAATGGTGACTATATTTCATATGATCTCGAAATACAACTATTTATCGAGTTAAAGTATTATTATTTATTACCATCATTTAATGAATGAAAACTGCCTAGCCAATAATAAACTATAAGTTGAAATTCAATATACATTGTGAAAATAAACATAATATGATTTTAGAATTTGAGACTAAAAATATTATTCTTAATTAAAGAAGTGTTTAATATAATATATTATAATGTATATATCTAAAAAAGAAATAATATAGGTACCTTGATTAGCTAATAGGTAATACAAATTAAAAAGTATAGACACACTGGTAATAAAACCACATTAATAAAGAACATATAGGTACCAAAATAAAAAACTTAATTTAATATTAACTAATAGATATATCTAGTGAAATAGTAAAACATATATAAAATTATCTTCTTGATTATTGGCGATTTCGCGTTATGAGCAACGAGGTAATCGTTCGCGGCCGGCGAGAGTAGTCGAACGGGCTGCAGATTACTCTCGCCGATCGCAGGCGGTTACCTCGTTGCTCATGATGCGAAATCGCCAATACGCGTTCGTATTAAATCGAATAATTCGACGGCATTAGCATATACCAATTTGTTGTTTATGAGAAGTATACACATGTCCCAAGTGTTAAAATTTAAAAAAAAAATGGGTTATTGTATGCGTATTAAAATAACTTTAAGCTTTCGCATT
The DNA here is from genome assembly GCA_020882235.1 of Schizaphis graminum. Lineage (NCBI taxonomy): Eukaryota > Metazoa > Arthropoda > Insecta > Hemiptera > Aphididae > Schizaphis > Schizaphis graminum. The sequence goes on from CM037032.1 coordinate 97,109,123, forward strand.
TCTAAACAGTAAATTCACTGTTTAGCTGTTTATGTTTTCCTATAACGATACAAATACGTTACCTACCTAAATTAAAACATATAATCAAATAATAATGTAAATATGATGTTTATAAAGGTGTTATTTTATGAAGACTGGTAAAAATTACATATATGCTATTCCCCGTCCAAACATGTGCAGTGTGTTTATATAATCATTGTACCTGAACGTTATAATGATAATAATATAATATGTAATAATTAAATAACAGTGTGCTGGAAATCCTAAAAATATTACATAAATATACACATAGATTATAATGTAAAAAATTCGCTGTGATTACAAAATATAGTATATTGCTAATTCATATTAGCCGTAATTACCTACCAGTCGTGTGATACGCGTCGTTATCGAACAAGCGAACTACTGAAAATCCAAAACGGATGTTTCATTGTATATTTTAATAGATTATTATCCATTGAGCATTTAAAACGAAACACAATTGACCGAGACTGACGTCTCAGAATAAATAGATCGTGACCCATCATCGTCATGATGGTGTATTTAATTGATACGCTGTATGCGAGAACTACAATATGTTAATTCAATAGCACGCGCTCGACAAACACAAAATACGAATTCCTTATATACTAACTATAATAAGTCGATTTTTTTTTTATAATTCTACAAGCCATTAAAAATACTGCCCGTGGAGACGTTTATTCTTGTTAAAATTATCTGATTAGTATTTAGGGTAACAATGTTTTTATAACATACAAAATATTATACCCATGGAGGAATTTTTTTTTTTACGCAAAAATTGAAAAAAAAATACATATAATATAATAGTAATAATTATTTGTATTGACAATTATAATTTAACAGTAGATATAGTATACATTTAAAATTTAAATTACAGTTAAATATCTGTTAAAATTAATTGATCATTTTTAATATTTACTTGTATGTTTTTAAAAAAAATAAAATATACTACGCATAATATAATATATTTTGGGGTAAATTCTTGTAATTATAAAATGCGATTTAAACCACTCGTAGAGACTGTACTATAATTCAGAGATAAGACACGAAGAACTGTTATTTTGCTTATCAAATGCAACCAGTGAAGTGATTGATGTTATGCATAATAAACTATACATTATTCATAATATATACCTACTACACAAGTACACAACAATATTATTTTATTCGCATGGAATTTTCATAAATACGTAATTTCGATTACCTTCAAATAAATACAATTTGAGTATAAGAAAGTTCACTGTTTTATATATTGAACTATATTTAAACGATCATAATTCATAATATCGTATATTATCTTTCAATTGAGAGATCAGATAGTATACGATGACATACCGCTATCCGGGTTTTACACTTAAGGAGCGGGAAGATTTAATGAGTTTGGGTAGAAAAGAAAAAGATAGGTATAATGGTATATCTTAATATAGAATTTCGACGGAAAAGGATAACGTCCTTTTTATTACCAAAATAAATGTATAATGTATTGCTATAAAAATTCTTTCGTCCATGATTAGATCAACCTAATGCTATTTGAATATTTCGGTTTCGTCTAGATATTGAAGTTAGCTGCTTTATTATAAAATATTGTGCCTCATAATATCGTTCATATTATATAATATGGGTATATTATTTATTTAATTATTTGTCGTAAGAAATATCAAACATAATGTTAAGTGATAATTTTTTCTTTTTACATTTTGTAATTAACAATCTGTTTATAAATATATAAAAAAAATAGTTGATTTGATGATATGTATAAAGAAGAAAAAAATGTATAATTCATGGTACTATGTAAAATTATCCTCCTGGAGGAGCTTCGATATGATGAATGACACTTACTTTGCAGCTAGATATATGAATTCTGCGCAAGACCGCGATTATCTCTTATACGCACGTACATGATGTTATAATTTGAATATAACGTTACAATATTATAATTTATACTCGCGCGTAATAATAAACTATATATCGTTGCTTTTTGTGTGTATAGACGCGTAAAAAATGCGTTATCGCAGACGTTAACGTAGTCACATAGCCGGACACGACGATAAACTGGCGTTGATGACAAAACGTGCGTCACTGTAGCGAATTATATTAATAATATTAATAAGTAGGTTGCGGAAGCTGCAATGTTCTTGATAGACGCACAGTTGAGACGAGTGTAATATTTCGATTACAGTACAAATATTTATCGTTCGCGCGTTCTACGTCTCCGTGACACAAGTACGCGATGGGCGCGTGTAATACATAATATATACTTAGTAATATTATTTAAAAAACAATTTTCCATTATAACAACAGCCATCGATGGTCAACATTACACAAGCAAATCGTCATAATATCGCATGATGGTTGAAATGCGCGAGATACATAATACCTACGAATCGTCGATGATTTATTTACGCAAACAATGAACTATGAAGTGGCGAAATATTAATAATTATTATTTATTATTCACAAATACGAATACACATTTATCTTGTACGAGCGCAGGACGCAGGTTAATGTCCATTATTATTTATACATATATAATTTAAAATGATATATGATATAGGTATAGATATGCATTGTGTTATAACAGCTGTATAGCGTTACGCCAATGGGGACGGGTGCGCACACGCGTAATTAATATAATATCTGATATCGGTGTAATGATACTGCGATGTCCCTTTGGTGGATGCATATAAAAATCCCCTAGCTAACGCGTATTCCGGTATAAAAACAATGTACTGGAATGATTTAATTTTTAGACCATCCTGACAAAAAATTTGATGGGAAAAGAGAGTTATAGGATATATTATTTTGTTATTGTTGGACGTTTGCTACAGCAGCGGATGTTTTATCGAAAAAGCGCAAAAGTATAAAGTGATTTGTACTGAGTATATCTTGTAGCATTTGGTAATAATTCGCATATACATTTTATTAAGTTTCAATTTATGTAAGAATATAAAACATACATGTTTGACAAAACGATTGAGTTGTACTAATTATAAAAATAATCATCACTTTATTCGCTGTATGATGCGTTCATACAAAATCGAGCCACTTAAGCTTCTTTTTAAATTTTTATTTTTTTGTTAATACCACATAATGGAAATTATGAATTCATTTATTTCTTTGTTCTTTAATTTTTATTAATTCTTTATTATTTATGGTCTATTATTATTACTATCATCTACGTGTCAGATATATTGTGTTATTGGACATCTGCCCATTAAATAATTAAATAAATGAATAATACGTCCAATGTGAACATTTTGATTTTAATTTGTATTTATAATACCACATATTTTTTCTCGTTAAAGTTAATTTACCTGGAAAAGAGAAGATATTATGTCAAAAAACGCTAGATATGTACCTAAAAATTATTCCAACATTCTATATTTAATATTTATACATAATATTGTTTAATAGGATGTCAGCGCACTGTTTGTTTTCTCTCTCTGGACCATGTGTAACAAAGACAAACGCTTTTTTTATGTTATTATTCTCTATAATTTTTGTAATAGGTAATTTTATTCTAAGATCACTCAATATTCATAAATAAATAATTTTAGGTGAAAGCATTTTATTTATATTGCTCGTGGGTCTGAAAGAGAAAACAAATATTGCGCTGACATCCTCTTAACGCACTTATATTATAATATTGTATTGTAGTTTTATTAATTCATTTAACTTTTATTGTTATGATACCTATTGGTATCGATGAAAACATAATATTTTTATATTAAACAATGTTAAATATACGATTAGCTAAAATATAAATGATATACAACTCATAAAATGAGAAATAATTTTAACTTTTTTATGAGGACACGGGACACGTCATAATCTATCATGATTGGAGATGCTTACACTATGAGTAGGTAAAGTACCCTGTGTATAAGGTTTAACCCTTTTCGATTTCAGCGAGTATCGAATCGAAAATCAATCCGCACGATGACGTATTATTTTAAGTCTGGTATCAAAACCTCTAGTGAAGAATACCTAATTCATATAGCCGATCGCAAATATCGCGTCTCCGCATGTACACCCCTATTTACCTAGGTATATTATATACACGGGTATTTTTTTTTTTTTACGTAACCGAATAACATCAGTAGCAATATTATAGAAGCAGTCATCGTCGCACAAAAATATATAAAACAACAACAACAACAACATTATGTATAATACGTGACTGTGCGTGTGTTTGTTTTGTCACATTACACTGGTTTTGGGGCGGCGGCAACGCGGTCGCACACGCGCTCCTCAGCGCTGCACACTCACACCGCCAAGCGTCGTGCAGCAGCAGCAGCAGCGGCGGCGGCATAGGGACCCCTGGCCGGGATGCCCGGGCAGCTGGGGCGTACGTACCATAAATTTTGACCCAGTGACAGTTGCCCGTCCCCGCCCGTCCGCACCGGTTTCCTTCCCCCCGAACCCCGCTACACCGCGTCACACGAATCTTTCGCGTGTATATATATATACACATATATACAGCCCCGACTCCCAACACGACGTAAATGCGCGGTTTACACACACATACACACACACACACACACACACACACACACACACACACACACACACACACATGTATATTGTGTACGTATATACGATGTGTATACCGTTTCTCTCCGAACGTCTCCGCGTCCTTCCGCGCCCGTTCGCGGCGATTTCGGTATGGCTTTTATTTATATACATGTATTATGTATATATATATATATATATATATATATATGTATACGCGTTTTCGTTTCGGATCGATATTATATTATTGCGTTATACATACTACACATTATGTATATATATGTATATATATATAGTATTCGGTAAGATATAACGTTGCTGTATACAGGCTCAGAGCTCAGCAAAACGCGTAATATATATATATATATTGTATACGATTATATACGTCATAGTACACTCAGCGCGGCGTCCGGGCACATTATCCCGAACGGCGGCGGTGTATTGATAAATAAATTCGCGGGTGTATGCCATTTTTATAACCCTTTGGAAAAAAACTTTTTATAGATACAAAATTACAAAAAAAAAAAACGTTAACGATATCACATCGTACACGAACATATTTTCAGTTATCGACAAATCAAAATACTACAATACGTATTATAATATAATATGTATGTACGGTCATAATGATAATAATATCTATATTTATCGTTTATCTTTATACAATTTTTATTTTTTTATTTTAACCGTTTACGACGTAACATAATACGATATTATACATTTTAATGACATCTGTGTACATTTTTTTTTACAGTTTATAAACAGGAACTTAAATTTTAATGAACGCATAAGAGTGCGATTTAATTACTTTTATTATATTATATTCGTAATATATAAAACACATCAAATTTATTTGCCGTAAGAAATCGCAAAATTTATAATTTTACTCACAGGATTCTTGGCAGAGTATAATTTGCTTGGACGTAGTATGAACAGTAGTATTAGAGTTTTAAAACAACCATAATTTAATATTTATGTCAGAATTTCCTATATTTTCATATAAAATATAATGAATATTATTTCATATTATATTCTATATTATTAATATATTGTTTTATTTCCATCATAATTCAGAGATATATTCTAAAGGCGACGACCTGACAACGATGACGGTTTTCCGAGAAAATTAAATATCGTGTCTTCTCTTACCTGTTTTCCATCACCAACTCTAGAAATTAATGTCTCCGCGAACAGTATTGTTATTATTATATTGTTGTCGTTATATTAATATTATAATCCGCCTCGTTGTGGCGACAAATACCTCGGTAATGAATCTATTATAACATTTCGAGTTATGGTACTGAAAATATTTCATACTGACTGTGAATGGTTTTTTTGTATTTCAAAAAAACTTATTTTTTAATTCCGATTCTGAGTTTCATTCAGAGCACCGATTACACCGTTTAATAGTTATTTCATGCTAGCACATCGTTAAAACCATTTTCTGTATATATCTGTATAAAATATTTATATTGTTAAGTCGATCAATATTTTACGTTGCCGTCTAAGACTCTGAATTCTAAACGTTACACATTGAAACATGAAAACCGCGTTAAAACTTTTCTTTAAACATAAAAATATATAGTTGTGGTACACAGACCAAGTGCCGTATGCATAGAGTTGAGTTTTTCGCGAAACGCGTTTAAATGTCGACCGTAGACAATAATATAATCGTAGTTTGAATTATAAATACACAGAAATGCAAAACATTTATGCGTTTGTGTACCTGCTACAATATGGGTGGACTCACGAAATGGAAGAAAAATTAAATTCACGCGATTATATTATACATACAATAATATATATATATGATTGATGCAACACTTATTTATTTGATTCGTGATACAATGTTATAGCTATCTACGATACGTATAGGTACGTGCTGTTCTTGAAAATTTTGCGTGTCTCAATAACATTATGTACGTACCTATATATTATACTTTTGCAATTTTCCGTAACGACTTACTATAATACGTAGATACAATATAGAAAACTCCTACATATAAAACGCACCCCTCTGAATTGTATGCGTATACATATATTGTTATATTTTGTATATTATATATTATATCACACTCGCGTACCTATTCTGCACCGTTTCTATTTTAAATCGTTTTTATTGTTCTTACGCGTTACGCTCGGTATAATGACGTATTTCCCCGTATAGTAAAATACCTACCCCTTTAGATATAACAGGAGCCATACGCGTCATATCTTCGCGATTTTAAGTCAGATATTCACTTTCCGACAGTCTCAGTGATGAGATGTCTTTGTATCTTTAACAATTATTATTACCTCTTGCTGTTTTTTTATGTTTTCTAATATTATGTACCTATAACGGATATACCATTTAGAGTTAATATTTTATAGATAAGTTATCTGATGGTAAAATCATTGTTGATTTCGTTCGTTCAATCTGATCCCTAAAAAAATGTTTTCTAAACCACTAAATAAACCTTCAATCACGTCATTTTAAGTTTTATTATATCATTGTCGTATTATACATTGTTTTACATCAAGTTATTATATAAGTATACAACAAATAAATACTATTAATTGTTACCTGCAGATACGTAAAAGAAACTATGAAACGACCTCTACACAAAATGGAATTGAAAATAGATCTGTGCTGTTTAATATTATACGTGGTATACGAGTGATATAATATAATTATCGTAGACTTTGATTGCTAGCAAAAAATTATGATGGATTCGGAGGTCTGCGTGCGTCACGACTCACGAGACACGACGTCCGGATACGTTGAAATTTGCATAATATGTATTAACATTTAAAACACCGGTTTAAAAATTAATTTATTTTGGCCAAATAATATTCTTTCAACGATGTCGTGTGGGAGGGGGAGAAAGAATAATAACGGTTTTTAGAATATTTTTATAAGTTATTCATTTTAAAATCTAAAAAGCACCTTGGTGTATTAAAGTTGGGTTAAAAATAGACCTAAGGGGAGAGTACCCAGGGAGGTTATAGCTCCGTGTATAAAATAATTATAGAGTACTTAATTACTATGATATTTTAATTTTTAATTCAGTATATAATTCCTATCCAGAAAAAACTATTTTTAATACTAATTTATTCAAAGTATTTTGATGTTTACGTATTATTTATAGACTTATAATAATGTATAGATTATATTATATTTTTATAAATTATTTATAATTGTGGTGGTCATAAATTAAATAATAGATAGACAGATACTACAATAAAGTTATTTTTTGCTGCACTGTCATAACAAAATCATTTTCAATAAATTGTTGTATCTAAATATTGGTGTACTTATATAGTTTCGTATATTCGTTTTCGTAAATTTACTAATTCGAAACTGTTGGTCCGTAAATTGGTCACTAACAATTAGTCAATACTATAAGAGTCTTATACTCTTATATTTAATTTTAAATTTATTTAAGCATGTACGTATATATATTTTGAATGATTATAGAAAAACTGAAGTGGTACTTTAATAAAAAGATAAAAGTTTTTGTAAAGACATTTTTATTAATTTTCATACCATTTTTTAATTTCAATACTTAAAAACCTAAAGAATTAAGCTATTCTTACACTTACAATAATTAAAAAAGCGAAATAAATCAAAATGTATTAGTCAAGATGTTATATTGATAAAAATTTATTTTTAATTTGAGATCTACTATTCGAGTAATATATAACTATTTATTATTATATAGTCCACAGTAGTACTTAATCTACAATATTCATCATAATATTATTAATTTCTATTCATAACGTCTATAAAATAATTTTTTTAAATTCGTTTAATCATATTTTATATTTATAGTAATTATTTTTATGACATATAAATAAACAATTGTAATTATTTAAAGTTTTGTATTACAGTTGTCCTGTCCTGAGCCTAGCAAATTTAATAGCATCGTCTCTGCATACAGTTAGAGAGAGTGTGTGAGTGAGAGGAAAGAGAAAGAGAGGAAAATGAGGTGTGGGATGCAGATAAAAACAGGAAAAAATTAATTGCTGGGGTGAGCTGCAATTCTCGCACCCCTCGGACAAGTCTGCCACTGTAACAGTACACAGCCGGTATCAATCCATATCTATGCGGACCGAATGCGTTGCGATACGCCAATAAATATACTGTACACTGTATACTAATCGTACCTTAATACAACGCTTATACGGATTTATATAGGCTATACGTGGTTTATCACATGCATCATATTTGAAAATTTAACCCTTTTGCAAACGCTGCACATAAATATTTTTTTTTAGAGTTATATTATACACTTTAGTCAATATACATTAAATAGTACCTGCAGTGTCCGGTGCTCCATATTATATTGCACGTGTTGTACAGTTGGCAATAGCGCAGCGGCGTGGCTTATGAATATTATGATACAATACATTTTGTACTAATATTGTTATATACGCGTTACGTTTTTCATTCATCATAAATTCATAACGAATAATTTTTTTTCAGCGACATAGAATTTTTCTCGATGAAATTAAATTAACGACGAATCTAAGTCCACATAAAGTCTAGTTAAACGGATTAATTTTTATTATTACTTGCTAGCAAACATCTGAAGTTGCGATAACAATGGAGAAATTATTAAAATTTATTTACATGACGTATATTATAGGTATAATAATTATTATATTGTAATCTTTTACACATTTTTCAGTTAAAAGAATATAATCCAATTAAAAAAAAAAATGAAATGTACGATTTAATATAGAAATGTTTTTATATTAAGTATAAAAAAAATAAAAAAAATGTTGCAAACCTAATACAATAATGTAACTAACACAAATGTACTATTATATATTAACGGGCAAGTCGTTGATAAATTTTAAGATCAATAATAATAATAAATATTATCAGTATACTAGTTAAATTAATTAAGTAAGCTATAAATTGTATTGTATTTTATAGGTATCTTAGAAGACTTAAAAGTAGACAAAACATCTGATTATAATATATTGGTGTTAGTTCGTACTTAACGAATTAGATAATTTTTAGATACTTCGTGTGTAAGTACACGTTTAGTGTAACTACCAAAATAAATTACCTAATAAAAATCCATAACATATAGATATAGAATATATTAAATATATGATAAAAATATTATTAAGGGTTATATTTATTTACAGAAATGTATTAAATATTATAGTATATAAAAATATTACTAAGCTATTATATAATATATTATGTAGGATAGGTATAGTACGTATAACGTATGGTATAATATTATAGTATGTATGTATACAATATTTTAGTATTAAATATTTTTAACGTAATATTTACTTAGAGCGAATTTAATTTGGTCGAGAAAATAAATATTCGTTATTGCTATGGTATATACTCGTATAATTTATACTTTGGAAACGGAACTACCTATATAATACTCAATGTTTCTTTTTATTGCAAAAACAGCCAAATAAAATTGTTTATTATTCGAATTTCTATTTATTTTTTGGTACACAAACTTAAATCAACTCGTAATAGCTGCTGCCATGAAAATATTATGGTTTTATTTTTTTATTTGACATTTTTAACCCTGGGTTATAAATATTGGTATTAAATTTTGTATAGAAGATAATTACTTTTGGAAATAATAATGGAATTTTGCACATTTATCATTTTTAGGTTTATAGATAAATTGTATTTTATGTGTTTGTTACTCACATACATATAAAAAGTGAGTGCCTACTTTAATATTCACAACTTAGATGTATCTAAAATTTAAAGCGTTAGAAAGTATTTGTAAAATAATAATAATATTTTAAGAAGTTCTTTCTAAATTATTTGATACACAACTTAAATTCAATTATGTAAATAAGAAATAACTTAAGACAAAATACATTTCATACTAAGAATAGGTTTGATTCATCACATAATAATAAATATATACAAAAATTAATACAGAATAGCATATGTTTTATATCTACGTTTTTTTTCAACTTTATCACCAACTCTGTACATATTCTTCAGACTAATTAAAGATATGTTTACAAGGACTCGAAGATCATATTAAATCTTAAATATAATATTAAATTTAAGATTAATGTATACATATGATAGGTATGCGCATATAAGTAGACAACAGACGTAACATGTTTAAGTATTGTAATATGATTTAATATGATTTATTTAATTTGGACTCCAGTCCTACATAAATATATTAGTGCATTACTACATCAAATTTTGCCATTTTGGACTTATTCAAGTCAAAAATTCACAAATTACGATGTAACTATTATATGTACTACTATATACGTATGTATCTATATGAACCTAAACGTACATAAGGACATAAATCTCACGTGTTTTTGAAAAAATTAGTTAAGTCAACCGAATTAGGGAAAAACTAATAAAAATGTAATATATATAAATATATACAGTTTACACTAATAATAATTACTATCCTTATAGTAATATAAAGAAATTACGATGACGGTTTGACGGATGGTAGTTAAGATTGGGGTGGAGGGCTCTAAAAAACGGCGACAGCTGGAAATAGGCAATAGCTTTATTCGAAACATTACAGCAGTGCAACAGTAAAGTGTCTACTATTGTGTAATGACTACAATAGTTATATAAAAATAATAACCATCATAATATTAATTATTGTGTTGAAAATAAATCGTGAAACGTTATTGATTAGGCCAACAGGCTATATTGTAACGTGTCTATTATTTTAATATATTTGTCATATATGTATAGGATCTATATAATTTTATATTAATATAAGTATTGCTGTATTAAATTGTAATTATTTTATATTATATTTTTTTTTTTCACAGCCCCGCCTTATCAAGTGTGGTAGGTATCGATTTATTTTCAAAAATGTACATCCAATAACAATTAAACAATCCTAATCCTTTTAGTAGCTTGATTAGAAGTACCTAATATTTATATATTATAAAAACAACAGAGACCGATTTGCATTGTATCGTACTTCAGTGGAACGGTTGAACATTTCAATAATAACTTTTTTGAATAATAAATAAATAAAAATAATTGAACATAGGCCCTGTACGCATATAAAATGAAGTATAGTATAGCGCACTCTGACTATATTATCACTTTTGTACTCAGTCTCGAATATTACCTACATAATCACAGTCTGACAAACCGGATACAAATCAAAAGCGGTGGCGACCGACACCACCGCTGCATTGACGGATTTGGTGCTGTCAGCGGCTCTCCCAATGATAAACGACCGTTTAACTGGCGACCGTCTAGACCGCGGGGCCGCCCTTATAACAATCATGGCCGGGAGGGTCGGAGGGCGGCCTGCGCGCGTCGTCGGCTACTGTCAATCATCGTGCACCAAGGAGACTGCATAAAATCGCATGCAAATATATATGCGTGTATTATTGTTGCTATGTATTAAAATCTAATATTAAATAATTATATTTTGATAATCATTTTAACATATTATCCCACTGTAGTTATCGATATAGTATATATATATATATATATATATATACGCGTTAAACAACAATTTTTTACACAGTACACTAAATTTAAATAACAAATTCTTTTGAAAATGTCTATGTGTGCAAAACTTAAAATCCTAACGTGAAGATTCTTGATTTATTCTTCTTTTCGTATCAAGGATAATTTTAATATTATAGTTTATTACTGAACAGTGTACACATAATAATGCTATGCAGTAGATTCGTATTAATGTATTATGTCGAACGTCGTTATCTCGAATTACATTGAATTCCCCTCGAAACTATCATTACACTTAATAGCTTTTTTCTCTTAATAACTTGATACAAAATTAATCGTTTTTTGTTATCATGAATATACAAATAATATATTGATTACGGTGAAAACAGAAATTTGTGCAATACATTCAGTTTAGCGATTGTGATTTCACGCGTTGGTAGTTACGTCTGTAGTCGTTCGTAGTTCGTTCGTTCGTTTGTAGTGAAATGAAAAAGAAATGTTAGTTAAATGTCCTTTCGATTTCGGACAAAGTTTGTTTAATTCAGTTAGTTGAAAAAGGTAACTGTAAAAAAATGTAAAATCACCAATAAACTTAATATTCCATCAAATACATTATTGTCAAATTATTAAATAGAAGGATACAATTTTGAAGTTCAATTATGGAAATATGAAAGAAATTAGGATGACTCCTTATTTGTATATCGATAAATGTTTATTAAAATGGTTTACTCACTGTCGTAATAAAAACATACCATTAAATAGAACATTTTACTTGTAAAAGCAAATAAATATGCACAAAAACTAGGACACACTAATTTTAAAGCTAGTAGTGGTTGGCTTACAAACTGGAAAAAAAGACATAATGTAGTTTTTCGAAAAGTTTGTGGAGAATGTTTTTCAGTAGACACGCACTGTTGTTCAAATTGGATTGAACATTTTTCTGACGTTTTAAAAGATTAATTTTCTAATGACATTTTTAATGTCGATGAAACAAGCTTTTTTTTTAATGCTTACCAGATAAAATATTAAATATTAAAAGGTAAAAAAAATTCCGGTTGAAAATACGGTAAAGAGCGCATTATTACAATTTTGGTAGGAGCAAATATGTCTGGAACTGAAAAACTAAATTATTATTTATCATTTGTAAAGCAAAGAAACCTAGATGTTTTAAAGAAATTAAATCTTTACCAATCGACTATTGATCAAATAAAAAAGCTTGGATGACTTCGTCATTATTTAGTGAGTGACTTTTACATTTTGATAGACAAATGAAAACTAGAAAATCGAAAAGTTTTACTATTTATAGGTAACTGTATAGCTCATAATATTTCAATATTGAATTGTTCCATTAAAGTACATTTTTTATTACATAATACAACATCTATATTGCAGCCCTTGGACTAAGGCGTTATGGAAAATTTCAAAATATTTTATAGAAAAGAAATAATCAGACGGTTAGTCGATAATATCGATAACAACGAATCATTTTCTATGAACATTTTCGAAGCTATAAGAATGTCTGATAGGGATTGGAGAAGTGTAACACCACAGACTATGATAAATTGCTTCATAAAAGCCGGTTTTAAATACCTACGGTGATGTAAATCCAACATATAACTCAACTACAATTTCTGATGATAAATGGAATTTTATTGCCAATCATCTTAATTTAGACGACAACATTTTTTCACATTATGTGGAAATGGACGACATTTATATATATTATGTGGAACATAGACAGACGATGGCATTTTATCAGAAGCCATCGAAAATCCTAGTGAGAGTAAAAGCTAATCACAAAATGAGAAAGAAGTCACTTTTGAAGTTACAATTCAACAAGCTAAACATGTTTTAAAAATATTAAGGGATTTTGTTGAGACTACTGCAGGTATGTGAGATAAGGTTTTCTAGCATTATTTAATTTAGAAGACGTAGTGACAGATTAAGCAAACTTTAATGAAAGATTTTTTTAAAAAAAAATGTATTTACTCAAATATTCAATCATTCAAATTATTTCAGTATCTTAAGCACATGTATTATTTATTATTTATGTATTATTATTTTTTTATTTTTTAATAAAACTCGATATTTATTATATTATATGTTAATAAATAAAATACAATTTATTCTCTGATTGATAAATAGTTATTTAATAGTGAGGTAGAACAATATTATCTAGGTGTATATAATTTATTGTTTTGTTTATAGTTTATGTGTTGTATATTCATATGCACTAATAATATTGTATTTGAATCTCATAATTCTCGATATTCAAGTAAATACATCTTAGTGTTAAAAATATAAGCATCTATTTTGAACTCCCACTCTTTCCCAACAAAATGTATTAGTAACAGTTTATTTACGCCTTTAATAAAATATTATACTCATACATATACTACGCAATAGGGTTTTAGGCTATATAAACTACCTATTCAACTGATATTATCATGGATATTTAGTATATCATAAAACAAATACATAACTTAACAACATAATTACTTTACTAATTATAAAAATAATACTATTAGACTTTAGAGATTTTTAAAATAAAATTGTTCCAAACCATTCTTGGCTGATTACTTTATCTTTTACCATGTTTCATAGTTTAAGCACAGAGTTCTAAGCTCAATATGTAATTTAAAATAAATAACATAATGTTAAGTCATTATTTATTACTCATTCATTCAGTCTACTAATATAGCGCATATATTATTATTTCAGAAATGAAAAAAAAACATGATAAAAACTTGAAATACTACTACGATTGATAGCGTATAGCTTCAAAAAATAAATATTATTATCTCTTATTGTTATTTAATATTATATTGTACGTTATACATTATTATCATACATTATCAAATACATATTATTAATCACGGTTTAATTTATACTTATTTGGTGTTTTATAAAAGTTACATATGATAAATTGTCATTATTTTGTCAATCATGTCTTATATTCAATGAACTTATTTTTAATTACGCGAATCATTTAAAGTGTATTCAATACTATTAAATTTAGGATATTGAGTGTTTTTTTCAACAAACTTTGAACATTTTAGTGCACACAACTATTATATTTTAATACATTTAATTTCGTACTGACTATTGTGCTTTGTATTAAACATACTATTTTAAGCCTTGCAATGAATTCATATTTTACATTAATTACAATATGTCTTTTGAAATCCCGTGACGTTTCGACGCCTCACAACTCATAAGTGCATCAGTGATGATTTTTTTTTTATAGCTATAGATATATTATGCATTGTATAATAAGAACTTTAATCCTGTATGGTAACTGACTTAGAGTCAAATACGACGAAAAAAATAACTGCGTAAGTCGAGTTTTTAACGAATGAAAAGATAGGGAGTAGGAAGAGATAAATATCTTCAAGTCGAAAAACGCCGTGACTGCTGCCCGCGGAAATCGAACAAGCTATACCTACCTACGTCCGCGGGGACGTTATCGTAGGGCCGCCCGCGCACACGAGTACAAAACATCCCAGTATAATATTGTAGAGTGTGATAAAATAAATACATGCGCACGCAATGATATAATCCCGGGAACGCACGAGTCCAGCCCTCGCCAAAATATTTTCGGAGAACACCACGGCGGTGTTACCATGACGACCGCGGCGAGGGACTGTCGTGATAGTCGTATTCTTTGTCATAAACGCTGGAAACCTTTGCTCGGTGATGTCTGGGCCGGCACGAAGTGAAAATGAATATATCCAGGTTTCGTGGTTAATGAAAGACAGAAATAGGTATAGCCTATAACAATTGGTAATGCAGCCTTCTGATGTTAGGACATTCAATACTATTTCCGGGTAATTTATATAATGCCCTAATTTTCTACGTTGCCCGCAACATAAGTATAATAAATCGAACATAAAATATTTTTTATCCACTCGTGTTAGGTACGCTAAATATCATTATTAAGTATTCAAACAGATTTAACACAAATGCATTTTTACAGTCAAAGAAGTATACGAAAAATAAGAGTTAATATAATATAATCAATATATTATACTTTTATAAATATTAATTCTATATTAACGTGGTCGGGGGGAAACTATCAGTTATTAAGTATAATATATCCAAGGGACGGGGAGTATCATGGTACTTTGTGTATATTTGTATGTAATTCACGTAGCTGGGGGTGAATAGATATAAGGATTTACAATGTATTTAAATATCCGGAACTCAATAAACTGTTATTATGATTATTAGAGTCCGAATTTTTATGCAAAAACATATTTTTTACAAGCATATGCTGTTTGATGGGAGTAAGAAATGTTTGTATTTCTTAACCTGTAGAATCTGTCAAAAATAGTTTTTTTTGCATATTAGTGCATATTTTGACTTCAGAAAATATTTTAGCATATTTCCGTTATATTGGATTATATTAAAAGATATTTAGCATATATAAGACATTAATCACTGTTTGCCGTGCTAACTTTATTATTGTATTATTGTACATTCCTAAATATTGTATAATATTTTTTTTAGATTCTGAACGGAGTGATGAATGTATTGATTTTACAATGATGTGTGTTTTTTTTTTATTTTTTTTTTATTTTTGTGTCTGACGACAACATTTGGAGCAGTAAAAATGCTTCGATTTTAGACTTCTGCCCCTCTTTGAAAAGGAAATTGAATCAAGTTGGTACTTTGGGGGTCAAAAGTTAATTTTTAATATTTTTGAAATGAGTCGGGAAAAACCCTAAAAAAATTACGGAAAAACGGGATTTTTTACGCAAAACCAGTTTTCGACAAAATCGAAATTTTTATTTTGCTATAACTCAAAAACTAATCGATATAAATACTTGAAATTTTCACCAAATGTTTATATTAGCGTTCTCCATACACAGATAAATTTTCAAAGAATTTTGACTTTTTTTGAGCTACTTATAGACAATTGAAATTTTAAATTTTTTTAGTATTTTTTTTTTAAATAACGATAAAATTTTTTTGGCCGGCAAGAAAATCTTGAAAATTTAATACAAGGTTACTTATAAGTTTTTCTTAAAGTGATAAAAAAAAATCCAAAATCGTTAGTCACAAATTTTTTTTATAAGTGCTTAAAGTTCGAATTTATACGACATATGTCAAAATTGCGAAAATTTACAAGTAATTTTGTGGTTGAAAAATCGTAAAAATTTTTTCTTTTATAACTAAGCTTTGAAAATTTGGTACAAAGTTCTCCGTAAATTTTTCTTCAAATATCTGTAAAAAAAACTCTACGGATTTAGACAAAAAATTTTATGAGTGTTTTAAATTTAAATTTTTACAAAACCGCGTTAAATAACGGTTTAGCCTCAAAGATTTTTGATATTTGTTGTTATTCAAACAGTATAAGTCGTAAATACTTGAAAATTTTACCAGTTATTTAGATCGCCATTTTCTTTACGTGATTTGATTTTCAAAACATTTTGACTTTTTTTGAGCTATTTATAGACAATTGAAATTTTCAATTTTTTTTTTATTTTTTTTTTATAAATGTTGATAAAAAAAATTTAGTTGGGACAAATTACATGAAAATTTAATTGAAGGATTCACATAACTTGTTCTAACTCTCATTCAAAAATTATAAAAATACATATGCACAATTTTTTTTTATTAACATTTGAAATTCAAATATTGACAAAAATTCGTCAAAATCATAAATATTTTTCACTATTTGGTAGTTAAAAATTTATAAATATTTTACTATCAAAAGCTAAGAATTGAAAATTTAATACTATGCTGTCCATAAGTTAAGCTTAGAATAATTATAAAAAAGTTTGATATTATTCAATTTAAAAAATTTTATGAGTGTTTAAAGTTTTAATTTTAATTTGAAATCAAAAATACACGTGTAAAATAACGTTTTACTAATAAATAATTTTCGATTTTTGTTATTTTTAAAAAATTACTTCACGTAAGATCTTGAAACTTTTATACTTAAATGTTTGAATTTGTTTCAAAATAGAATATATGATAATATTTAAATATAATATATCCTAGACTGACAAATCATCTTCGTTCAGAATCGTTTTTCGTATAAAATGATACCTATCATTGCATATTTGCATTCAAATTTAAGTTTGTATTGATGACCCACATTATAAGTACTTATAATAAGTGATCTAGCTAAATATTACTCTAAATTTGACATTGTGATATTTCCTATCTTGTTTTTAATTCATTATTTAGTAGCATTATTTTTTTATATTTGAATTAAAATGTACTTCTGATATAAAAACATGAAAAACTATAAACATGTATTGCTGGCTGCTAATATTGATAATTATAATAAGTATACATTGATATATCTACATAATAATATTATTTATTTCGGTAGCGCAGTTGATTGTTACAGTGTTTTTATTTATTTTTTATTTTATTTTTTATTTTATTGAATATATTCAACGGGCAATAGCCCTTTACAAAGTATATAATATAACAATATGACAACAACCAAGATACATATAAATAAGAAGGTAATAATAATACAAAAATATAAATAATATTTTAAAGTTAAAAATAAATGACTAAGAATAAATGTATACAATTAGAAACAATATAAAGAGTAATAATAATTAGATAAAATTTGGTTTTTTTAGAAGCAATACAGTATTTAGTTTAAAATTTACACGAGTAGAATTAAAAAAATCAAGATGGTGGGAGATTAAATTGGCTAACCTAAGAGCTTTTGGTAGAAATGAGAAGGCTCCACTATTAGTTCTATAATGTGGAATAACAAATAAATCTAGATTGCGCGTATAAAGACGAGGAATTCGGAAACCAATCATTACTAATAATTCAGGACAAAGAACAAAACCATTAATAATGTCAAAAATAAACATTATATCTGTTAGATTCCGTCTCAGAGAAAGACTATCGAGATCCAATGATACCTGAATTGGTATAATTGAGTCTCTGGAGAAAGGAAGATTTAGTTTATATGAAATATTTTTGAGAAACTTGTTTTGAACATTATCAAGTTCAGAGTAAAATGTTGTTAGATTTTGCGACCAAACAAGTGAGCCAAATTCAAGGTTAGATCTAACTAAAGAAGTATAAAGTAATTTTAAGCATCTAGGATTTTTAAATTCTTTAGTATTTCTATTTAAGAAACCTAACATCTTATATGATTTGTTGAGGATTGTTTTATGATTCAATTTGAAGCCAAGATCACTTTCAAAGAGAATTCCTAAATCTTTGATTGAATTGACTCTTGATAAGGGACACTCATTAATTATATTATACTGCTTCAAAAGAGGATTAGCTCTACGGGTAAAAGAAATTACATTACACTTTTTAATATTTAATGGTAAAAAATTTCTTTTACTCCAAATAACAAACTTATCTAATATTGATTGAAGATTTATTTGATCAGCTTCAGAATTTATCTTGCAAAAAATTTTAGCATCATCAGCGAATAATAAAATATGTGCTATGTTAGAGTTTTCTAATATATAATGTGGTAAATCATCAATGAAAATTAGAAACAGTAGAGGACCTAAATGAGAACCTTGAGGGACACCTGAAGGGACCTGAAAATTTTGTGATGAGTGAAATGAGATTTTGACGGCTTGAGTTCTATTTGTGAGGTACGAATATAGCCATTTAAGAAAGTTTCCATCTATACCAAATGATTTTAATTTATAATAAAGTAAAATATGATCAACTTTGTCAAAAGCCTTCTGAAAATCAGTGTATATGGTGTCAACTTGAAGACCTTGATCTAAAGCATTAGTTAGAAAATTTTGATACACTAGTAAATTGGTGAAAATCGAGTGCTTCATTAAGAAACCATGCTGAGTGGGACTAATATAATTTAATAATATACTGGACAGTTTTTTAGAAATAATAGCTTCAAATAATTTAGGTATAGCAGAAAGTTTAGAGATTGGCCGATAATTACAGGTATCATTCTTACTCCCAGACTTATGTATAGGTGTAACAAATGATTTTTTCCAGAAGGTAGGAAAAACACCAGTTGATAAAGAGAGATTAAATAAATAGTGCAATGGCTTGACTAACACTGAAAAGCATTTTTTTAGGAAAATTGGTGGAATACCATCGGGACTAGTAGATGATTTATCATCAATAGATATTAAATAATCAGCAATTTCTTCCTCAGATATGTACATTGAGTTAATATTTATATCATGCATATTAACATTAAGAGATTCAAGAATATTATCAGGCAATTTATTTTTAGAGTAAACAGAGGAGAAATGATTGGCAAATAATTGAGAGATTTCTTCTATATTATGAGCAGTTGTATTATAAAAAAACATTGACATTGGAATATTAGATTTATTTGATTTGAGAGATTGAATATATTTCCAAAAAGATTTTATATTAATATTAATGTTATTTTCAACCTTAAGTATGTAATTTAATTGAAGTTGTTTAGATAGTTGTTTACATTCCTTGCGTAAATTAGAAAAAATAGAATAATCAGATAAAGAATTTGAAATTTTATATTTTTTATGCGCTAATTTTTTTAATTTAATTATTTTTCTTAAATTATAATTTGACCAAGATACATTATGATCTGTATTAAGATCTAAAGTTATCATTGGAACTAATAAATCAAAAGAATGATTAATTATTTCATGGAATTTCAATATAGCATTTTCTAAATCCAAAGTAGTTATATTATCCATAATATCTATATAAGACAAAAAAGCAAGAATGTCATTAAAATTGCAGGAATTAAAATTGAAAATTACAGGAGAAATAGTTTGGAAATAAATATTTGGTATTGGAAAGTGAGAGATAAATTCTAAAGGTGGATGATAAGAATCAATTAAAGGTATTAATGAACAATTAGAAGCATGCATTGAATCAACAGTAGAGTTTGAAAAAATCAAGTCTAGAATACTATTGTGACTATTGGTAATGTTATTAACCTGCTTTAAATTTAAGTAATCGATATAAAAATTAACAAGTGTAGTGGATATAGGATTTCTAAATAAAGTATAATCAGTGACTGAAAATTCATTTGCATTAAAATCACCAATAATCAAAAAATTTTTAATAGAATTTTTTAATAAAAACTTTTCTATTATATCACAATGCTTATTATATAAATCAATTTTGGAGTTTGGTGTTATTATTATAAACAATACCTACGTCGAATAACTTATTATTCTGTTCTGAATTTGTATTGTTATAACGCAAATTTATCGTTAAATATATTAACGTATATCATAAACTATATACCTAATCATTAATAAAGCAAAATAATATTACGCCCGACGTCGAAAACCGATCGCCATGATTGCTTAGACTTTCCCAGCGATGTTATCGAATTCAGCCAAATCTTTTGTTTTACTTGCAAATGATGAGCCCCAAAAAGTAGGCCGGGATTTCTTCGATTCGACGTCAAAACAATATGGATCGGTTTCCAATATTGCACTAATTTCGGGTGCAGATGATGCGTTGGAGATCCAAACATTGTCATCGGTACCGACGCAGCTAGTATCTGCGGACTCGACCAAACCGGACGCCGCCAAGGGTGATTTCATTCGTTTACCGAAGAAACTATGGAGTTCTATGCCAAACATTCACTTAACGTTTGGTGAAACCGGTGCAATCGAAATTGAGTGCCTTCCTATTATAGTTTTAGACTCGACCAAACCGGACGCCGCGAAGGGTGACTTCATTCGTCTATCGAAGAAACCATGGAGTTCGATGCCGAACATTCACTTAACGTTTGGTGAAACCGGTACAATCGAAATTGAGAGCCTTCCTATGAATGTTTTAGCCGAGGTTGAAAATGGAACAAAACCGACCGATGACGTGCACGTTTATTCAGATCCAATAACCAACACCAGTCATGGAACCACCACTGAACGTAGACGCCGTTCGTGGTGGAAACGTACAAAAAAATTCGTACGTCGAATGTTTTGTTGCGCGTAAAATATTAAAATAGCCTATAGTTTAAAATATAATACGGTGTGATTATTTTAATTTTTAAGCAGTTATAAGTTAAGTATATTACATATTTGAACCTGGAAAAGTGCCTTATGGCTTTAAGGGTTAGGTTATGTAAAAATATTTTTATATTGTGTAATTAAAAAATTAAAAAAAAAAATTAACAAAGATAAAAAAATCTTAATATTTAAGTCAAAATTGGAAATAAATATAAAATTTATCGAATCAAAAAAAAGAGAGCCAACCGGCACGTAGTGTTCCCAAGTGGTCACCCATCCAAGTACTAACTACGCCCGACGTTGCTTAACTTCAGTGATCGGACGAGAACTGGTGTATTCAACGTGGTATGGTCGTTGGCATTATGAGGGTGGAAAATAATAGTAATATAATATCGTAATCAAATGTACATTTTTTGGTGGTGGTATAAGACAAAAACTGAATTCTGTTAATTTTCAATATTTTTTAAAAAATACTAAAAAGAAAACACGACACTAAACATAGATTTCATATTACATTTTTAATAAAAATATTTTACGATTATCAATTGGCAATAAACAAAATAATTATTATAAACCACGAAATCATTGATTATATTACTTATAACTAAATACATATATCAAAATTAATACTTAAAAAGTATGTAACTTAAAATTGTATAATAGTAGTTGGCTGTATCGTAATGGTAGGTACTGAGTTCGGTATAGTCGGTTGAGTTTTGAGGTGTAATGTAGGTATACGTAATACAGCGAACTGTTGTTCTTCTATAATGTATACCTATTACCAATAGCTCTTACAGTTAATTGTAAGCGAATGTAACATTATTGTATTACTCATCAGTTATTTTGTCGTGTCGTGTAACATAATCGTAAAAATATTATTATAAATACAATTTTTTTCGAAAAAATTTAATCAACATAGCGCAGATTATTATTATTAATTGAAATAAATTAAATAGCTATATCAAAGGAATATTATAAAATGTTTTTAGTGATATAGGTAGGTGATGGACAGTGGCAGATATAATATTATATTTTGGGGGAGGGGGCAAAATTGCTCATATTGTTATTGTTTTATAATATATACCTGGCATTTTATGATGTTGTCTTATGTAGGTATAACACTATCCCTCGACCCCCCTTAATTCACCAGTGTCAACAGGCCGTCTTTTTATAAGAATTGTTTTTCGTATTCTATGATACATCATTCTGGAGTCAGAATCTAGGTGAAAAGTAGAAACCAACCGTAATCTATTCTCTTAATTAAGAATACATTAATCTAACATAATATAGACGATTGTCTAATACAGTAATATTTTATGAATTTTAAATATTTTATTTTTTCATACACGACGAAAAATTTGTAATTTTTTCTTGTGTTTCAAAACGACAGAATACTGTAAATGTTAATGTATAATTCACAAAAATACTAGGTTCACGAAAAATACTTGTACATAAACCTACATATGTAATGTTTAAAAACATATGCGCAAATAAAATACATTTCCGTTAAAAAGTTTGTCACTGTTTTCTTAATTTTAAAAATGAAAATTTAAGTTGTTTTTATGTTTGAAACGAAAAATACCACTGTCTTTATGAAACAGCACAAATAAAAATTACCAAAATAAAAACGCAAATAATAATATTTTGTAAAATGTATAATTGTGTAACGTTTATTTATTGATATTACCTATTATTGTTACCATCAATTTTTGATTATTTGATTATTAGAAAGAACATTCACATCACCACCACTACACTGTCCAATAAACTGTTCAAATATAAAATAATTCTATAGTATATTTTATTTAGAAATTATAATATACTATTACTATAACTCGTACTAGTTATGTCATATTATTGAATAAAATCATAACACACAACAATATCATGTATAATACAATATTATGAAGGGTTTTCTTTTATTGTCATTGAGGCGCGCTCTTGCAGAGAATACAATATATATTATTTCTATTTTCAAAAAATAAATTACAAGCAGATCGCGTAAACAACATCTATTCAAATTCGAAATCATGAAATACATATTATTATTATGTTTTATTATACCTATTGATTAGGTAAAAACAAAATAATATAGTACCTGGCTACCTATATATTATTTTTTGAATAGTTAATTAAATCCCTTATTTGTGTTATCAAAATAATAATTTTCCTTTTTTTTTAAATTACCTTAATGTAAAAATTGAAATGTTGTTGCCCTATAAATTACTATAAGCTCAAAAATAGTCAAAACATATTAGAATATTAATTTATCATACAATGAAAATTAAAATATAAACATTTGGAAAAAATATCAAGTATCTACCTACTGTTAATTTTTTTTTTTAAATAACAATAATATTAAAAATTGTACTAGGAGAAATAATATAAATATTTATTTGTTATAATATATTATATAATTATGTATTTTTACTGTCTTACAAATCTATAGTTAACATAGCTAATATTTGCGTTCAACAGATTGTGTTATGTTAGATTTAAATATTTTAATATTCGATTAAACGGATCTATTACGAAAGTTAAAACTTAAAAGTATAAATATTATCTGAGCATAAGCTATAAGCGTTAGATTTTTGTCAATATTTAATAGTTAAAGAAGATATGAATATTGTAAGATGCTACTAAGACGGAGCAATACATGCTAGCGTAGTTTCCTCTTAAGTACAATAATAAGTTATCAACAAATATAATGCCTAGTATTTTTTGCTATGTATTATTTTCTAAAATCCTGTTTAAATATATTACTTTGCATACCTATTTCATAAAAAAAATAATTTCCCTTATAATATAATATTATATAATAATGTTTATATCCTTATAGGTTATTTTACTGAAGGCAGCGCATTAGATTAAAATCAGAAAATTCTCCAACACTAGATTTTAACGCATTTTTTAAAGTCATCAAAATACGTCACACTACGAAATTAGTGACAAGTATCAACTAATAGCTATAGAACTTGCAACTACAAATATTTGATTGGGTACATATAATATGTTTTGGATACGACAATAGATAACCTAATACCAATATACCAGTTGCTATTCTTATGCAATATTATATATTATTGTAAATCGATATGATATTAAGTGTATACCAATAAAATTGTGTTAAGATGTATAAAACAAATGTATTATTATATACTTTTATTATGCATTATACAGTGCTGTAAAATAATTTATAATTCATCTATTGCATCATAATTTAAATATAATTGATCATATAGATTAAGTCTTACGAAATTAATTTAATATGTATTAATATGTACTTAAATAAAATTGGTTTTTATAGCTGCGTATTGTATTGTATTCCAGATACTTTGATTGGTACCTTGGATTAATACTAAAAAAACGAAAATGGTCCGTATAATTATGTTTGATTATGCCGGTTCCGGATAAATATTAAAAAAATTGTTTTTATTGATATAACATACTGAAATTTCATCTATCTTCTTTAATTAATTAACAGATTAACAGTAATTATAACAATAGGTGTTGTAATAATATGAAATGTTGAATTATAAAAAGCGGGTAAGTGGGTATCGCTCTGCTGTATATTAGGGGGTGGGGTGGACCTCGGACTATAGTAGGTTAAATTTGAATGCAATGATAGGTATCATTGTATACGAAAAACGATTCTGAACGAAGATGATTTGTCAGTTTAGGATATATTATATTTAAATATTGTCATATATTCTATTTTGAAACAAATAGTATATGTTACTATAGTTACTTTATAGTATCTGTTTATTAATAAAAAAGTATTTGGCAACATACGCATAATGAGAGTATAGGTAAGAAATTTAATTTAAATTTTGACATATTTCGTATAAATTCGAACTTTAAGCACTTATAAAAAAAAAATGGGACTAACGATTTCGGATTTTTTTTTATCACTTTAAGAACAACTTATAAGAAACCTTTACATTTTCAATATTTTCTGGCCAACCAAAAAATTTTTTATCGTCATTTGAAGAAAAAAACTTAGAAAAGTCGAAAATTTCAATTGTCTATAAGTAGCTCAAAATATTTTGAAAATTTAACTGTAAAGAGATAACCATAATATAAACATTTGGTGAAAATTTCAAGTATTTACAATGATTCGTTTTTTGAGTTACAGCAAAATCAAAAAATCGATTTTGTCGAAAAGTGGTTTTTCGTAAAATTGTCGTTTTTCTGTCACTTTTTTTTTGTTTTTCTCGATTTTTTTGAAAACTATTTGAAAATTTTACTTTTGGCTCCCCAAAGTACCAACTAGATGAATTTTCCTATTCAAAGAGGGACTGAAGTCAAAAATCGGAGCATTATTACTGCTCCAAATGTTGTTGTCAAACACAAAAAAAAAAAAAAAAAAACTTCGTTCAGAATCTAAAATAGTAATATTAATAATAATAATAAGATTAGGAATAAGAATAATAAAAAGAAAAATAAGAATCTAGAACCTAATCCGTGTATTCCCCCCCACACCGAACGGAAAAATCCCCACTCTCGGACAAAAAAATTAAAAGTTAAAATATTAAACAATTATTTATTATGTACAAACTTTTCATGGGACTTTTCCAGAGTTTTTTCCAACCCATTCTTTTTGTATTCACGTAATTTGCGTCTTTTGAAAGCCGTACGTATATACGACTTTTTCGCCGTTTGCGTTCGTAGCGGTCGCGATCGCGGAACGAGTACGACCGCCGACGACAGTCCCCCGGACGTTTTTCTTCGTTCTTTTTTATTTTCGCACAGAAGATTGAGAGGACGCCGATCAACGTACGAGATATTTATTCTATTGTTATTGCTTAAATTTTCACGTATATAATATGCATTTGATTCGAAGCCCATTTGTCGATGTACAATACTGTTTTTTTGATTCAATAAATTGTATTTTATCGAATTTATATTTTTTTTTTGTTCTTGGTAGCTAAACTTTTACGCCATATATCTTCAACCATGAGTTGTGCTGCCGTATACCATAAAAGTGTTTATCGACGACGTTTGTGTCACACAATAATGCATTTATGTACCTGAGTGTATATATATGTACCTAGGTTAAATTTAATTATTTTATAATAATATACAATTAATTATTAAATTTGTACATTGTATAAATCTTATTAAATGTTAAAAAAATATTATTAATATACAAGATAATACTATAATAATATACATAAATTAAAAAGTTATAACTTTATGAGCATTTTAATTTCAATTTGTTAATATACAGGTGAAGTGTATGAGGGACGCAATGAAATATTGGAGTAGATAGTTTGGTAAAAATATAGAAATATAAAAAATATCTGCGTATTATACAACGTAAAATTGCTTAGACTTTTATAAATTATAAATTATAAGTATAAATTATATTTCAATTTGTAAATTGCTAATGCAACCTTAAGAACCAACTACAAAAATTACAGAATAAATATCCACAAAAAAAATGTACGTTAAATGTAAACTAAATACATCATTATAGTAACCTACCAAATGACAATAAAAACAGACTTAGTCACTTATTAGCTATACAGTGGTTTTTATTTAGCAACTTCTAGGTAAATTTAGTGGCCCCAATATTATTTATAATACTTATGACAAATGTCTGTATAATAGTAAGTATAATTACTGACCACCCACCCCAACTTAACAAGGTTTAATAACTACATTTTTAACAACTGGTTTTTAATGTTTTTATTCAATTTTCAAGTCTAATAAATGGTCTGAACGAACTAAATAATGTCGTAAAATATATCCTTTTTAATTTATATACTTATTATCCCACTGTGCAATATATGCTTCATAACATATTGGAGACATTATTATAGTGTTTCATAATCCACGTTGCTTTGTTACGTAAGCACAATATCACGACCTGTTTGTTTTTGTGTGATATACAAAATTATAAACAGTGAAGTACTACATGAAACGTACCATAGATTAGGTTAGGTTATGTTATCGCAATTTAATTGTAAAACTAAAAAAAATTTTTATTGAAACTGTCGAAATTACGATTATTTGAATTGTAATTAATATATTTATTTTACTAAATATAATTTATATAATTTAAGTAAAAAAAATGAAATATTAGGCTAGTCTCGGAAAAATCTTAATAGACGGATCCAATTGCAAATTTGAAAATCTTGAAAATTTATCCTGAAACTATGATACGCTACGATCTATGATAGTATAAAATACGTTCAAAATTAACCATGCATGATTTAAAGTTTTCACGGTTGCTTCCTGATTAAAAATAAATATATATTTAGTACTTTCAATGCTCACAGCACATCAATTAAAATCTACTTAATTATGCATTTACTTTAGATTTTCATACACAAATTGCAATTTTTACTAATTTATTGATTTAAGTTGACAGCTGCACATTAATTGTAGAGGATCAGTTCTCCGCTAAAAAACGTTTTTGAGTATGTACAATGACTTAAGTCGAATCGAAATTAAATCTGACACTGACAAGTCTAATAAAGTTGCAACCTCTCTCTATTCCAAGATACACCGGAAACATGCTATACAGCAGAGTTTCTTCTCAGGTTTCTTTATAAAAATGTTATTTCTTGTGATGCGTTTTTCACACATAATGCGTATAGAACGGCTAACCATATAGGCAATATAGGTACGTTACTGCGTTGTAAAATAACAACATCAATCAGGCTATTACAAATCGTCATTGTCATCCAATATTTTTTTCGTTCACAATAAAAACAGAAATCTCATAAGAGTTTATAAATCTACTACATTTATATTATTCTAAAGATCATTATAAAATGGTACAAATGGTGAAAATCACAAGACCATAAAATATATTATGCGAAATGCGAATAACAGTTAACTGGCAGTGTTATAATAATAATATGTCGATGCCTCAAATAGTGAAACGATAAATTATGATACGTACAATAATATCCAAGATGTAAAATTTACGTAAATTTTTTTCGGGGTAATTTACCGATAAAAGTTTACGTAAATTTACCATAAATTCTGTAAATTTGGTAAATTTTGATAATTCTTGTACATAAACATAAGGACATACTCGGGAACTCTTCACTGCCTCTTTCATGAAATTATTATATTATGATAACGCTTATTTTTATTATTAACTGAATAGTGAGATGTACTATAAATTTAATGAATGACTTAATATAAATACCTTGGAGAGTGTATAATTGACTTTTATATTTATATTATAAGTTATATTATATGTACATAAATATTAAAAATGTATCTATAAAATAAATTGCAAATTAATTAAATCATATTCATTTGGTAAGTACTTATAATAGCATTAATACCAAAAATCAAAATTCTAAATAAATTCTAGTTTTTAGTCTCATTTTTCTTTCTCTCATTATACCTATATACAATATATATAGTTACAATTATAATATAATAATAAAAAATATATATACTAAATATATTAAAAATATTGGAAATAAATTCCATCATACAAATCTAATTTAAAATAATAATAATTACGACGATACTTCATATTAGTATTTAGATGTAGAATATGTTTGTATTTATTCTTCATATTATTCATTATTATTTATTTATATTTTTATATTGACTAATGATGTTATAACGATATATGTAACACATATCATACACACACATATACATTTTTAATCACGCCTGTTAAAAAGTTTGAAACAGACAGTCCTATAAGCCTGTTAAAGTGAGAAGGAAAATGTGTGCGCAAACGAGTTCTGACAATAGTGATTTTTGTCACAGGTAGCCAAAATATATGTACGCAATCGAGTTGTGCATTTTTGCGCAAACGAGTTGTAAAAAAGGTAAATGTGCGCAAACGAGTTGTAGCCATATAATATAGTTGTAGATATATATTATATATTATGATAATACACTATTAGTAGTTATGGGCATATTGAACTTTTACGTTTTAAGTTTATATAATCAACTATTCCATTCTATTGATATTTTATGAATATTTACCTCGTTAAGACGTTTAATTTGAGGTGTCACATGCTAATTTTTTTGGTAAAAAAAAATTTAACTGTAAAAAAATAATTGGCAAATTTACCGAGCTTACATTTCTAATAATAATATATAATTATTATTGTGATGGATATATTTTGGTTTTATTGCAATAAATAATATCGGTAAAACTAAAATATCAAAACAAAAACATAATAATATAATAATATATATATTATTATTTATTAAAAAATCAAATGGTTGTTCGAATGCTTTGATTTTTAATGTGCGAGTAATGCTGTAGAGTGTAGATGCAGTATATACGCTGCAATATAATGTTATTATAACAGATTTAAAAAGATTTCATTGCTTTGTTCTTTTTTTTTGCTTCTTCGAGTCTATTTTTAATTTGTATTGCTATATCACTTGGATTAAATTTGTTTTTTATACTAAAGAAAGACCTTAACGAATCACTTAAAATAATGTACTTTTGATTTTCATTTTTGTTAACAAACTTGATGGCCAGAAGTATAGCCACTGCTTCGGCTGTATACAAAACATGTAGGTGGTAGTTTAAACGATGTCTGTAGGCTGTTTTTTACTATGGTTATTCCTACCCCTTCATCATTTTTGGAGGCGTCAGTATATATTTAATGGAATTCGTTTAGATGTTCAATAGTACTTTTTAGAACATTTTTGTATGTGTTAGAAAGTGTGTTTTTCTTGCGTAGTGTGATTAGTTCTGTGTTTATAATGTATGAGCTTGTCCACGGGGGGGGGGGGGGCTTATTATTTTTTATTTTTTTATTACTTGTGGTATTTTGGAATAATCTTGATTATTTTGTAGTTCTTGTTTTATTTTGTTCGCTGATGTTTGATTGTTTGTTTGTCTAGATAATCTTGCCGCGTATAGAAGTGTTAATTCAGTTCTTTATAGATCCGGAGTAGGGTCTCCCGCTATAATGTAGATGATTTTAATTGGGCTACTTTTAAATGCCCCTATAGCCATTCGCATTCCAGTATTTTGATTTGAGTCTATGTATTTTGTTAATGAGTTTTTTGCTGAGTTGTAAATAATCAAGCCGTAATGAAGTTTTGCTTGGATTGTTGATTTGAAAATTTTAATCAGAGTTTCAGTTTCACTACCCCAAGTTGTATGTGACAGTAGTTTTAATATTCTGAGTGTCATCTAATTTTTAATTTTTTGAATGTATATCTATATATTTTAATATACTTATAATATTTCAGCATGATATTTTTCTGGAATTTTCTATGTTTACAATGAATGTTGTTTTTCTGACGAAAAATGAAAAAAAAAAGATATGGCCTTATGAGATTAGAAAAATTGAACTTTACAGTAGCACAGTACCTCCTAATTGAAAGACTATAAGGTAGAAAAAGGTAGGTATATTTTATGTTGTATTGATTATGTATCATGATAATAATATTGTATAGCAAAAAAAAAATTATAAAAAAATTTTGTCAGTAGGCAAGAATCGAACCTCAGACATTTAATTATCTACAGTTAATTAAAATTGATAAATTTGACATAAAACAGATTAAAATAACCATTTTTTTTCTAAAACATGAACACAAAATGTGAAAAAGAGATTATTGGGACAATTTTTTATGTCTTACTAATTGTTATGCTTTTTCATTATAAATACAATTTTTTCTTCTTTATTCTTTTATAACGCGTGTATATATTGAAAAAATTGTATATGTCTTTTATTAATTATTATGCTTGTTTGTTTAAAATACAATTTTTTCTTCGTTATTATTTTAACGTGTATATATTGTAACAATAGCTTATATATTATATTAACTATTATGTTTGTTTGTTAAAAATCAGTTTTTCGTATTTTCTGCATTATTATTTTAATGTGTTTATATTATTGTAACAATAATTGTTTATATATTTTATTATTATGTTTGTTAAAAATGCAGTTTTTCATATTTTCTTTATTATTATTTTAATGTGTTTATATTATTGTAACAATAATTTTTTGTATATTTTATTATTATGTTTGTTAAAAATACAGTTATTTCATATAATAATAATAATAATAATAATTTTGTAATTTTTTTTTTCATATTTTTCTCTTAGATTCATTATCAAAAGTCAATTACTCAAAACAACAATAACTCACAACAATTAATCTATTCCAAAAAACCGAATTACTATCAACAGAAACCAATCCCTAAAAAATATTGGGAAATGAGATACATGCTGTTTTCAAACTTCGATCAAGGCATTATTCTGGACGAAGGTAATTAAATTATATTATATGTAACACGTTGACTACACATTATGTATGATATTTTTATGTAATTTTTTTTTACATCATATTTTATTTTACAGAGAGCTTTTATTCGGTCTGCCCCGAGATCTTGAGCTACCACATTGCAAAACGTTGTACAAATAATATAGTGGTAGATCCCTTTTGTGGAGCAGGTGGTAATGTCATTCAATTAGCCAAAACATGTAAAAAAGGTATTATTATTATTATTATCAATTATTATGTAATATAATATTTAATAAATGTTTTAATAACTTGTGTTTAGTTATAGCGATTGACATCGATCCGGAGAAGATCAAGTTGGCACGGCATAATGCTAAGATATGTGGCGTTGAGGACAAAATCCAGTTTATGGTCGGCGACTTTTTTTCGATTTATCCGACAATAAAAGCCGATGTACTGTTTATGTCTCCGCCGTGGGGTGGACCCGGATATGCAAAGGATAAAATTTATAGTTTAAAATCGATGTGTCAAAGTCATTTTGGAGGTGGTTTCGATATTTTTAAACTTGCCAAAACAATAGCACCAAATATCGCATTCCACATGCCAAAAAATACCGACATATCAGAAGTAAAACTCGCATGATTATGGTCTTAGGAATATACATTAAACTTTATATTTTAATATTTCAGTGTTTACGTTTGGCACAAGATTTCGGAAAGGTTGAAATTCAACAAAATATAATTAATGAGAAATTAAACTCGATCACGGCGTTTTACGGAAACTTTAATTGGAGTAACTGACAGTTGTCAGTTACTCCAATTGAAAACATTTTTTATATATTATATTTATTATCATGCTTTTTGTTAAAAATACAATTTTTTCGTTTTTTTCTTCTTTATTAACATATAACGCTTGTATTTATTGCAACAATTTTTTATATCTTTTATTAAATATCATGCTTTTTGTTAAAAATACAATTTTTTCGTTTTTTCGTTTTTTCTTCTTTATTAACTTATAACGCGTCTATATTATATTGGGACAATTTTTTATGTCCTTTACTAATTGTTATGCTTTTTCATTATAAATACAATTTTTTCTTCTTTATTATTTTATAACGCGTGTATATATTGAAAAAATTGTATATATCTTTTATTAATTATTATGCTTGTTTGTTTAAAATACAATTTTTTCTTCGTTATTATTTTAACGTGTATATATTGTAACAATAGCTTATATATTTTATTAACTATTATGTTTGTTTGTTAAAAATCAGTTTTTCGTATTTTCTTCATTATTATTTTAATGTGTTTATATTATTGTAACAATAATTGTTTATATATTTTATTATTATGTTTGTTAAAAATGCAGTTTTTCATATTTTCTTTATTATTATTTTAATGTGTTTATATTATTGTAACAATAATTTTTTGTATATTTTATTATTATGTTTGTTAAAAATACAGTTATTTCATATTTTCTGCATTATTTTAACGTGTATTTATTATGACAAATTAATAGCATAAAAATTTTATATTTATTTATTGAATATACATATAAATATAAAATGTATAGGTACACAGCTAATATATTTGAATTTCGTGTTAAAAAAGTTATAGAAAATTAAAAATGATACCAGATTAAAATATTTAAATCACGAATAGGTAATTAGTTTAACGTATTTAATGACGAGTACACTAATTATTGTCACTTAATTGACACTCACTAGTTACTAGACAACAAAGCGACTTCATTAGTTTTTTTTTATATTGAATGGTATTTAAAAGAAAATTAGTATAGACAAATTTAATCCGATAACCTAATGCAAGTTTACTTTGAACATCTCTAAGACAATATAACATATGATTTAATATGCGGAGACTATACGCGCGTTAACGTCGTGTTCTATATAAATACACCATAATACGGTTATACATTTATTTTGCACGTTTGTGCATAATCGTATTGACGGTGTAATTATAATAAAGTATTATATGAAATAACAATTTAGTATATTCAAATTCATAAATAAATAATATTATACCGTTGTGGGCGTTATTCGCAACGGACAAATTTCATAGTCCGTAATAAAATTAAAGATAAATGTGTATCATTACGTCATGTTTATAAACGAAAGAAAAATATTTATCGTTATTAAAATTTATACAAAATTATTAATCAACAGACAATTTTATAATAATATGGTTATTTTATATGGCGCAATTGATGTTTATAATTACACAAGTATAGTGTCCCAAATTCGGCGCAACTAACGAATACCGCGCGGTAGCCAGTATTATAGGGGACTATTGAGTATAGACAGTATAGTAGAAAACACTATATTATAAGTAAAAGAATTAAATTATT
The DNA here is from genome assembly GCA_020882235.1 of Schizaphis graminum. Lineage (NCBI taxonomy): Eukaryota > Metazoa > Arthropoda > Insecta > Hemiptera > Aphididae > Schizaphis > Schizaphis graminum. The sequence continues at coordinate 97,143,595 of CM037032.1, forward strand.
ATAGGATTAAAATAAATAATAGACGATACTTGACTATTGAATACATGATTCCTCGTATGTTATCATTACAGAAATTGAAACATTTTTTTTTAATGAAAAATAACTTTGGACAATACATTTATTCATGAATATCTTACGATAATAATTAATAACAAACATATATCAATATTATAATATACTGGCTTAACACTATAAACAGTATAAACAGTTAAAATTATATTTGGCTGAATAAAACAGTTGTCAGATTTTAATTATTATAATATCGTGTGCCCATGACGACAACAACAAACAACATTATTAACGCAATTTATATTTTTGTTTCTCATTGTCATTTCATACTTATTTTCAATTCATATTTAATTTGAATTCATATTTATTTTCATTTCATGTTTATTTTCATTTCATATTTATTTTCATTTCGTTAGTACTGAGATCGCAAACGAGTCTGTGCAAAAAAAGAAACATCTTTGTTTTCTATACACACAGATTATTTGTAAAGCGGATCCATACTAACAATGAATCGGAATTATCCGAAAGCGATGAACGACACTCCGAAACGGACGTCCATCAAAAACACTGATTTATTGAAAAAACCAAATTATACTACTCGGTCTGGAAAAATGGTAGAAGTGATATACGGCCGCAACCAATGCAGATTTGTTGATAAAAAAATTACTTTAGCGTGCACCTACTTTGTGGCCAATAAAAAGTAAATAATATTAACAAGAATTAAAAACCAATTTTTAGTATTTTATCAAACACGAATGTCGTTTGTTTCCGACGACAATGAACATTCCGTTTTCCATCAATACCTTTTTCTGTCTAATTAGAAAATTTTTTCCAAATCAGATAACAGTTCTGAAAATAAAATAAATGTTTATATTGGATATTTTTGTTTTTCTGTTGGTATAAATATTAAATTCTTACTAATAATTATTATTAGCTAGATAGAAATTATTTTAATGGGGATTTATTTAAAGTTTATAGGTTTGGACTTAGGAGGAGAGTTCCTCATTTACCCTATTTCCCTAGAAATATAAAATTGATTTTTTAAATTTTACATACGTATTTATAGGCATAATAGACGTCCAATTAGAAAGAAATCAGTAGTTGAAAATAAAACCTCTAGTGATAACTTCTATTTGGATAAACATAAATTATGTACTACAGCTATTGGATATGATGAACCAATTAATTCTATTACGTAAGTAATATTAATTTCTTTCGTTTAAATATAAGTAAACTAAACTATTTCATTGAACTATTTAAACGATTATATATTGTAAAAAATTCATTGTATTCGATTTTTTAATCCAGCAATATCAAAATTTAAATTATGCTAAAATGATCAAACTATAATAAAAAAAAGATTTTTTAAACTATATAAAATATTTACTGTACAACATAATTTATTTATGTTGAAAATTGTCACATTAGTATATATATATATATTATATAATATGAATATTGTTTACTATAATATTATTGTTATAAATAAATATGCTACAAATCAAAATTGAATAAATTTGTTGAATACCTATATACTATATAATTGTTTATATTCCACTATTACAGAATAAAAATTACAATTTGAAATTTTGAGCGATAAAATTTTTAAATAAAGCAATATATGTTAATTTTTTTTTTTTTCGTTACAGGGGATTGGACGATAACTTAAAAAATATTAATTCGGTTCTAGAGGATCTAGGTTTTTTGTCTACTTTTGATGATGCGTATACTCGTACAGTGTATCCATTAAAGATAAAATGTTTTAATGTCGATAAACAGTTTAATACTGGATATGGTTCAAATTCTTATACTTCGACAAAACTAGAAGTAAATATATTATATACTTGCTTGTTAAATAAAATATTTAAGCGACTAATTTTAGATTAAATCACAAGTCTCGAGTTAATTGTGAATAAAATACTACAATTTATTTTTAAATTTAAACCGCTTTTTAACAATAATTGTTAATGTTATTTTTTTATTTTAGAATGGATTTAATCATAATGGAAAATATCAAAAGCCGATTATGTATGAGAAATTCCCAGAAAACTGCAACAAATATTATGTAAATAAAATATATTTTTTATTTAATAATAGTTTTAAACCCTTCTTTTTCTCGGTTGCACTCTCGGTAAAATTTAATAATTCAATTAATTAACAACTATTTTGTTGATAAATTTAAGAATAATTTCAACTTTCTAAATAATATAATGATATCCGAAATTTAATGCGTATTATACAATAATTGTTTAAGATTTATAATACTTAGAACTTTTTGAGTTAAGTAACAAGATTAATAAGTCGAATATTATACTTTGTTGTTTATATTTCGAATACAATTCTTTACAGACTTTTAAAATATAACATAATAACATAATATTAAAATTAGTAATGGAAAAAAAAATGTTTGTAAATAAATAGTTATTTATTTATTTATTTATTTTTTTATTTTTAATAACTTTGAACGTTATTTGTTATATTTTAGAATTTAAATAGTAATCCTGATGGATACAATCAAAAAGAAAGATATGAAAATTCAATAACCTATGGAAAATTCTCGGAAAAGCATTATTACAACAACAATTATGTATAAAATATATTTTAATAATAGTATAATTAATAATAATTTTGTAATTTTTTTTTTCATATTTTTCTCTTAGATTCATTATCAAAAGTCAATTACTCAAAACAACAATAACTCACAACAATTAATCTATTCCAAAAAACCGAATTACTATCAACAGAAACCAATCCCTAAAAAATATTGGGAAATGAGATACATGCTGTTTTCAAACTTCGATCAAGGCATTATTCTGGACGAAGGTAATTAAATTATATTATATGTAACACGTTGACTACACATTATGTATGATATTTTTATGTAATTTTTTTTTACATCATATTTTATTTTACAGAGAGCTTTTATTCGGTCTGCCCCGAGATCTTGAGCTACCACATTGCAAAACGTTGTACAAATAATATAGTGGTAGATCCCTTTTGTGGAGCAGGTGGTAATGTCATTCAATTAGCCAAAACATGTAAAAAAGGTATTATTATTATTATTATCAATTATTATGTAATATAATATTTAATAAATGTTTTAATAACTTGTGTTTAGTTATAGCGATTGACATCGATCCGGAGAAGATCAAGTTGGCACGGCATAATGCTAAGATATGTGGCGTCGAGGACAAAATCCAGTTTATGGTCGGCGACTTTTTTTCGATTTATCCGACAATAAAAGCCGATGTACTGTTTATGTCTCCGCCGTGGGGTGGACCCGGATATGCAAAGGATAAAATTTATAGTTTAAAATCGATGTGTCAAAGTCATTTTGGAGGTGGTTTCGATATTTTTAAACTTGCCAAAACAATAGCACCAAATATCGCATTCCACATGCCAAAAAATACCGACATATCAGAAGTAAAACTCGCATGATTATGGTCTTAGGAATATACATTAAACTTTATATTTTAATATTTCAGTGTTTACGTTTGGCACAAGATTTCGGAAAGGTTGAAATTCAACAAAATATAATTAATGAGAAATTAAACTCGATCACGGCGTTTTACGGAAACTTTAATTGGAGTAACTGAAAGTTGTCAGTTACTCCAATTGAAAACATTTTTTATATATTATATTTATTATCATGCTTTTTGTTAAAAATACAATTTTTTCGTTTTTTTCTTCTTTATTAACTTATAACGCTTGTATATAATGGAACAATTTTTTATATCTTTTATTAATTATTATGCTTTTTCGTTATGAATACAATTTTTTCGTTTTTTTCTTCTTTATTAACTTATAACGCTTGTATATATTGCAACAATTTTTTATATCTTTTATTAAATATCATGCTTTTTGTTAAAAATACAATTTTTTCGTTTTTTCTTCTTTATTAACTTATAACGCGTCTATATTATATTGGGACAATTTTTTATGTCTTTTACTAATTGTTATGCTTTTTCATTATAAATACAATTTTTTCTTCTTTATTATTTTATAACGCGTGTATATATTGAAAAAATTGTATATATCTTTTATCAATTATTATGCTTGTTTGTTTAAAATACAATTTTTTCTTCGTTATTATTTTAACGTGTATATATTGTAACAATAGCTTATATATTTTATTAACTATTATGTTTGTTTGTTAAAAATCAGTTTTTCGTATTTTCTTCATTATTATTTTAATGTGTTTATATTATTGTAACAATAATTGTTTATATATTTTATTATTATGTTTGTTAAAAATGCAGTTTTTCATATTTTCTTTATTATTATTTTAATGTGTTTATATTATTGTAACAATAATTTTTTGTATATTTTATTATTATGTTTGTTAAAAATACAGTTATTTCATATTTTCTGCATTATTTTAACGTGTATTTATTATGACAAATTAATAGCATAAAAATTTTATATTTATTTATTGAATATACATATAAATATAAAATGTATACACAGCTAATATATTTGAATTTCGTGTTAAAAAAGTTATAGAAAATTAAAAATGATACCAGATAGGTATACATGATGCAAATTGATTTGAAATGTAATTTTTGTCTTTCAGTAGGTATGTAAATATTAAAATGTAATATTGAAATAGAAGAATAAAATACTAAATAATATTATAGGTCAAAACTAATGTCTTTACTTAAATTATTTTGTCTTGTTTAATAATTATAAAAAAATTATAAATGAGAAGTAGTGCATTGGAGAGAAGTTTATTAATTTAAAACAATATAAAATGTTAACTATATAGTAGGGGCCAAATGTATGTGTTGTTGGTGTCACCGACGACAAATTAAAACTTGATATATACGTTATTTTAAATAATGTTTATCATAGCAATTTCTAAAGAATATTTTGATATTTTTTCAATTGTAGATGGGACTGGGTTAAAATATTTAAATCACGAATTGGTAATTAGTTTAACGTATCTAATGACGAGTACACTAATTATTGTCACTTAATTGACACTCACTAGTTACTATTCAACAAAGCGACTTCATTAGTTTTTTTTTTATATTGAATGGTGTTTAAAAGAAAATTAGTATAGACAAATTCAATCCGATAACCTAATGCAAGTTTACTTTGAACATCTCTAAGACAATATAACATATGATTTAATATGCGGAGACTATACGCGCGTTAACGTCGTGTTCTATATAAATACACCATAATACGGTTATACATTTATTTTGCACGTTTGTGCATAATCGTATTGACGGTGTAATTATAATAAAGTATTATATGAAATAACAATTTAGTATATTCAAGTTCATAAATAAATAATATTATACCGTTGTGGGCGTTATTCGCAACGGACAAATTTCATAGTCCGTAATAAAATTAAAGATAAATGTGTATCATTACGTCATGTTTATAAACGAAAGAAAAATATTTATCGTTATTAAAATTTATACAAAATTATTAATCAACAGACAATTTTATAATAATATGGTTATTTTATATGGCGCAATTGATGTTTATAATTACACAGGTATAGTGTCCCAATTCGGCGCAACTAACGAATACCGCGCGGTAGCCAGTATATACATCGGTTCTATATTAGTTCTGCTCCTTTATTCACAGGGTTAGGCAGAACATAGTAATGTTACTCGCTAAATCTCTATATCAACGACGCCATAAGAACGTACATGTGTTTAGCTATTTTTATAGGTATTTAAATTAAAAACACGATTTATTTGTTTTCGTGGTGATGAATTAAATAAATGATTTATGTAAAACATATATTCATATATAAATTATATATGGACGAATAATAAGAAATTATTGATATAAATATTGTGTATTTATCTCTCCAGAACCCAGAAAGACATAATACTTATTAATCATCATTTCGCGCATGATTCGAAATATTCTATGCAGTCAATTAAAATCACGAATATCAATCATATTTATTACAAATCATAAGTTATCAATTGGTTACTAATAAATTAATTGTTCAGAATTAAAATTTAATGTATTGAAATTCTCATAAAACATACAGCTTTAGATTATGAAATTTATAAATATATACTATTGCCTGGAAAAGTAAAAACTTAACAAGTATACAAGAAAATAAGTATCAAAGAATCACCCTGTAGGTATATTTATTGTATATATATATTATTTAGTTACCTACTGATTAAAATGAAATACTTGCAATATTATGGTCTTTGAGTTGCTAATATCTAATTCAAACATTGAATGATATTATAATATTATGCTATTCTGTCCATCGAACTTCTTCAGATTTTCTTTAAAAACAGTTTAAAATGACAATTTTTTTCTAAAACATAGTAGTTTTTATTTTTGAATAGTATAATATGCAACGCTATCTACTTGCAAATTATTTTATGAGTGTGGGCTTTTCTACTTATCGTATATCAGCCACTAGATCGCGCCACAAAGTTTATTATTTTCTAAACGACTTATCCCTTATATTATTATTCTAAATATACACAAAATAATATTTCAAAAATATTTTATGCAACACTAAAATTATTAACAATATCAATTTTGTCATAAGAATTTTAAAATGAATAACAATTTCTGTAAATACCTGTTACTTTTATAAATATTTATTTTAATATTTTCAAAATATTGAATACCTATTCTTAAACATATTTGGGATAATATATTATGTATTTAACTTTTTTTTAATTTATACGGTTGGAAAAAATTTTGAAAATGTAATATAATTTTTATCATAACTTAAAATGGTGTGACTTTTTATAAGTATTCACGATAAATAAAAGAAAAATGCTTTGGTTTTCAATTTTGATAAATACAGAGTAGTGCACGAAACGGCCGATTTGAAATGGTGATATTCTTTGGCCACCTCGATCACTGGATTAAATATCAGTATGTGACTTATTTTTGTGGGGGTATTTAATAAGTAAAGTCTATGCATAGAAACCTTGAAATATTGATGAACTAAAAAACAAAATTAAAGAAGATATTGCCAGTATACCTTTGGAAGTATACATCGTGTAGTGGAAGATATACGAAATAGGCTAGAAGAGTGCTTGAGAAGAGATGGCCATCATCTTGAAGACATAATTTTTAAAAAATAAATGGCAAGTTATATGTACTTCATTATAATAAATAATAATTCATTTTTATTCGTTTCTTTATTTTATAATTTATCTTTGAAAATCGGCCGTTTCAGTGCCCCGCCCTGAATTTCTAATAGAAGGTTGAATCTAGTGGTACTTTTAAGAGGTCAATATTAAAAATAGAAAAATGAAAATATTTATATAAAACTTAATTAAAATTAAAACGAATTGTTTGTATTTTACTATCTTAGTGTAATTCAAAAATAAATAATCGTAGACACTTGAAATTTCTAGCTATTTATTAATTTGAATTTTGGATTTTTTTTTATAAATTGATATCAATCAAAATTTTTTTGATTTGTAAAAAACATTAAAAATCAACATAAGGGTCTCGTATTAATTCAAAAATATTGAAGATGAATTTAATATTATGATTTTTTTTTTAAATATAAGTAATACTAGTTATAGTATAATTTGACCAAAATTAATCAAAATCATGAAATTTTACAAATTTTTTAGTTAAAAACGTAATTTAAATATTAAAGTGGTCAATTTTTAAAGAAAATGCCTATAATAAAACGAAAATATCAAATAAGTAATTCATTTACTGGAACCAACAAATCTAAAAACATGTAAACTTAATTTTTTTAATAATAATTTGGATTTAAAATTTGGAAAAAATTAAATATGTTAACAGAAAATAACGACTTTAGTTATTTTGTTGTAATTTAAAAATATAATTCTTTGGTATTTAAATCATTTGACGTTTATTATTATTATTTTTTATACTCACAATCCAATTTTCTAATATTGTATTTTGTCAAAAATTTAAATTAATTCAGCCTAAAATAGTAAAATTTAAATGACTTCTATATAGCAATACAGTTTACTATAAAGATATAGGTACTTACACAGTTAAATAGTAATTTAGGCTATCAGTCTTTACTCAGAATGATTTTTCGTTTGTAATGATTTATCATTAAATCAAATTGAATTAATTGTCAGTTACTTATTTATTTAATAGCAAGGTATAATAGTAAAGCAGTTATCAATATTCTTATTTTTTACTTTTTCACATAATTCCTTTGTATTTGTGTACACTTTTGATAGCTGAAAAAAGCACTTGGATATTAATCTTTAAATCCTTTAAAGTTGTTTGAGCTAGAAAATTGAATATAGTTAGTCGTTACTCGTTAGTCTAAGTTGTGGTTAAATTATTAAGAACTTTATAAAATACAGAGAAAAATAATAATAAAACTAGAGAAACTGTATAGTTTTTACAATAATTTTTTGACAAGATCAATTTTGTTTTTTTATTATAATTCAAAAAATAATAACAGTAGAGCTTTGTATTTTAAACAAATTTATATTATAATTTTAAAAAGTCCACTTCAAAAGTAGCACTTTTTTGCTATAATATAGACCATTTAAATATGTTTAGTTTTTTATTTTTATAAATTAATTTGTTGTATTTGTTATTAAACAGCAAATTATTTGTACGGTTACTAAAAAAAATTTAAGCTCATTATCATAATTTATAATTACATTTTTATGTAGATAATTTTTAATTCATAAGAATCATAATTTTTTTTTATTAAACGATTTTAGTTATTTGTTTAAATTCAAAATATTTAATATATTAACCACGTATAAATTCAAAATATTCCATTTTAATTTAAACTATAATTTTCTTTATTGGATGAAATTTACTGGAATATTTTATGTCTTATTTTGAAAAAAATCGTATCAAAACCACGAAAATCTGCAATTTATTTTACAGTTAAGATTTAATAAAATTGTCTCTTTCAATTGCAAATGTCTATTCTATTTCAAAAATTTAACACAGTCCTTCATATTTTTTTACAGCAACCATAAAATATGAAAAATAAATTCATGTATTTTATTGTTTATCAATTTTTTTTTTTAAGAACATTTGAAGTTCATATTTAAAAAAAATTGAATATTTACATGCAAATTATCGATTTTAGTTTAATAAAAAAAATATTAAGTGTGAAGACTAGGTATAATATATTATTATTTTATACCTATACATGAAGAAATAATGAAAATCGTAGAATATCTATCTTGGAACTTACTCAGAGCCACCATACCAACATTTGTTTTCTGTCCATCTTCCACATAGTAGTATAGGAACAATGATTTATCGTATTTCCAACGATTATGACTCTCTAGTTCAGTTTTGGGAAAAGGCGCCTTTTCATATGTTAAAAAGAACAATATTTCCTGAAAATTATTGAACGAATAGATTTTTAATATTTAAATTTTTTATAATTATAAACATGTATTAATTTAAAATTGTTTCAATAGTTTTTTTTTACTATTAATAACTTATTCAAAAATATAAATATTAAATATCTATCCGGCCAATGCACAAGAAATATTCTTCTTTGTAAAATATATAATATATTACCTAATAGTCCTAATATGTGCCTTTGCCCTAAACTAAACCAAAGAATTGTAATCGTGAAAATACGGAATACTTTTGTTCCCATAATATTATGTATTTATGTGAGAGATAGACAGCTAGAGACAAAGGTTGGTGTGACGGTCCTTTAATAGTTTAATACATACATTACAGTGACCTATACTTAATTACAATATATCCTAAAAATGTATACAATACATAGCGATTAACCTGTGGTCTTTTTTATATATATTTATCTGCAAGCATAGGCGTTATCTAGGGATGTATATGATTGGGGACGAAGACTGCTTCCCAGAAATTTTGCTGAGGGGCAGTGGTATCTTTTTCCCTCCTGTAATAAGTTAAAATTAAATTTATTTTAAGGGGTTCGATACCGTAATTTCCTGTCTTTGTCTAACACACGCGCAACATATGAATTCAGACTTGTTTTTTGTCCAACGTACCGATTGATATAGTAAAGCGATAATAATTCTGAAAACAGATTTGAATTTGTCGTCAAGTATACTTGAGAACGGCCAATCCACATTTTTATATTAAAATATAACTTTTTAAACAATTGAAATATGACAATTTTTTAATTACTCATTTGTAATATAATGATTTTAGGATTTTGGGAGATAATATCAAATATGTGGACTGACCGTTCTCAAGTAGACTTGACGAAAAATTCAAATCTGTTTTTAGAATTCTTATCGCTTTACTGTGTCAATCGGTAAGTTGGACAAAAAAAACGTCTGAATTCGTATATTACGCATGTGTTGGATAAAGACAGACAATCACGGTATCGAATGCCCTTAACACAAAAATTAAAAATTAACAATTTATTGTAATTTTATATAATAATATTTGTTTTTCATTCATGAAAAAGATAATCTATATATATTTAAAAATCTAACCTGATTTTGGAGATGAAGGAAACCTGTTTTGAACGTCTCTGACCTTATCGCTTCCTTTAATAATAATTATTATTATAATATATATATTTGTTTGCACTTGCATTTTTCCATTCCAAATTTATATTATTCATTGAACAAATAATTTATTGTTACATTTTTTTTTCTACCTTAACTCTATTCTATAATAAAAAGAATAAAATTGACCACTCCAGTGGTTGAATTCAAAATGTAGGATATACAATTTTCAGAAATTAGCAATAACTATAACTACAATATGTAATTATATTATATTATTTGTATAGCCAAAAAATAGTCATGTTTTTAAATTAAATTATAAAAAAATACTTTCTTCATGAGGAAGTTCGGGCAGCTAGTAATAAATAATTATAATATCATTAATATCAATAATAATTGTAATCTTTCCATTCTTCCTCTTTTTCATACCCAATAGATTTTTATTTTTACTACAATTCCCCTCTCCTTTAAGGATTTGCCAATATAACGTATATGTTCACAAACGTTAGAAAACATAATTATTTCAAAACTTGTCCATACTTTTTGAATGTCAAAAGATATTCATACATTTTTTATTTAATCGTGTTTTACTTTAACAATATTTTTGTTCCTTTAATAATTTCATTAGCTTACCCATTGGCTATCACTGATGATATCAATATCCATATTGAGCGAAGTGTAGTGATTGCTGATTCTCAATGTCTTGGGCTCTCTAAATAAAATATATATATATAAAAAGTTGGTAAGTGAGTATCGCTCTGCTGTACATTAGGGGATGGGGTGGACCTCGGACTAGGGTAGGTTAAATTTGAATGCAATGATAGGTATCATTGTATACGAAAAACGATTCTGAACGAAGATAATTTGTCAGTTTAGGATATATTATATTTAAATATTGTCATATTTCTATTTTGAAACAAATAGTATAGTTTTTATATGTTACTATGGTTACTATGGCCAACATTCGCATTATGAGCGTATGAAATTTAATTTAAATTTTGACATATTTCGTATAAATTCGAACTTTAAACACTTATAAAAAAAAATTGTGACTAACGATTTCGGATTTTTTTTTTATCACTTTAAGAAAAACTTATAAGAAACCTTGTATTAAATTTTCAAGATTTTCTGGCCACCCAAAAAATTTTTATCGGCATTTGAAGAAAAAAAAACTTAGAAAAGTCGAAAATTTCAATTGTCTATTAGTAGCTTAAAAATGGTCAAAATATTTTAAAAATTTAACTGTAAAGAGATAACCATAATATAAACATTTGGTGAAAATTTCAAGTATTTACAATAATTCGTTTTTGAGTTACAGCAAAATCAAAAAATCGATTTTGTCGAAAAGTGGTTTTTCCGTAAAATTTCCATTTTTCTGTCATTTTTTTTATGTTTTTCTCGATTTTTTTGAAAACTATTAGAAAATTTTAATTTTGACCCCCCTAAAGTACCAAATAGATTCAATTCCCTATTCAAAGAGGGGCTGAAGTCAAAAATCGGAGCATTATTACTGCTCCAAATGTTGGAGTCAGACACAAAAAAAAAAAAAACACACATCATAGTAAATGCAATACATTCATCACTTCGTTCAGAATCTAAAAATACATATAGGTTTTAATAATGTATATTTTCTAGATAAAAATGTAATATTGAATATAAAAATATCACTATTGTATTTTTAAATAGTATATTGAAATGTTATATATCTTTGAATAGATCTTGTAATGAAAATATAAAAATGTAGTTGTTAGACATTTTATAATGTAGATAGCTGTAGTAGTATAATATAAGCGACTGTTGAATGCACTCATGATTTATATTATAATTTATAGGTACGTAAAGATCATTTTAATTCACATTCAATAACAGTCAAGTACATTTTAATTAATCATACAATTGTATTATAATTATTAGTATATAAAATAAGTATTTAAAAATTATAATCATAGGTATATTATAATAAATCAGATCTCTAACTATTGTATAATTATATATTTTAGTGAAACAAATAAAGCCGACAATATTGCCGTATCGTTGTGAGAGATGGAGTATTATCAATTGTAAATGATTATATAAATAAATAAATAGTTAATATAATATATCATAAATATGTATACTTATATAGGTAAATACTTATATCAATACATATGTATATTGTTTTTGTTTATAACAACGAATGATTGCCACAATGTTCCGAGATAAATCTAAAGATTCCCACAAAAATGGTGAATATCAAATTCACTTAGCATAATGTGTTAGAAAACTTTTTTTACTAATCACATAACATAAACCTATGTATATAATTTATTATAAATTCTATAATCATAAAATAATTAGGTGTACTATATTTTTCTCACTGATGATGTTACAACGTCGACAAGTAGAAAGGTAGGTATAGTCATATAAATATTAAAGTATAAATTATACAAATTAGTATATATTGTGCTTATTCATATCTTATTTGTTAATTGTTTGCAAAAAAAGATCGAATAATAATAATATTTCAGAGAGCATAAAAATAATAAGAACAAAGTTAAAAATGCGTTTAAAAATTAGTATGTATGATAATTAATTACATTTAAATTTGTTCAACGTTAAAAAATAAAATTATCTAAACTCTAAAAAGTAAATGAGCGTTAGTTGTTAAAAAAGTATCATTCACGATATTCTCATAAAATCATTGTACGTGAGCAAGGCATATAAATTGGAAAATATTTTAAAATACGAATTATATTGCGCCCTATCATTTTCTGAAAAACACATTTTAATCCGAAGTTACCCACCTAGAACATTTAGTATTAAGTCATACGTTACATGATAACTGCCAACTGATGTTTAATGATTAAATAATATTATTGTTATATACACGTATATAATTATTACTCTTAGTCCTTAGATACTACCTACGTTGATTGTTCTGTTCTCAGAAAAATATTCACGTTTTGGAAATGCATTATACACTAGATAGCGACTAGTGTCCGATCAAAACGTTTTCGGATTCGAACGAACTGCTTTTACTTCTAAGTAGACCTATTTTCGTTCTAAACGTTCTCATCGATAAAATTATTCGATATACATTTTGAAACCCGATTTCAAGACGATTCATCGTCTTCTTTTCCTAAGACCCTACTAACAGCATTTAATACATTTTGACGTTCACTTATTAACATATTTAGTTTTAGTTTTTTTCATATATATTTATAAATGGATTAAAGTCGTTCAAAGGATTCGAAGTAAACATAATATTAAGACGTTAGAATTCGTATTCAATATAAAAATTGCATTATCAGATCAATCGGTATGGTGAAATTAAAATTGAACAATTTAATTTATAATATTTTTATATTAAATTTAAAAATGTAGCTTAATTATTGCCTATACAGAACGCCTTACGTGCTTTATGATTCCCGATGTACGTAGGCACACGTAGGTTTTACATAGTAGTTATATTGTATAATGTGCATAACTAATAATATAATGTTCATGTTTTTATTAATAACTTATGAAATTTTATAAAATGTTTAAATATAAGAGTCTGTACGTAATACAATTTATAACACCAAAAGAATCACAATTAAAATAAAAAATAATAAGGATTTTGATTGAAAAGAATGAATAAATAAAATGTAATTTAGTATTTAGAATTCCCATTAAATGTTGAAAACCCTTATTCGATCACAAAAATAAATAAGTTATATGCATATAAAAATAACTGCCGAGTATTGAGGTGAACTAACACAATCGTATTTTTCTCATTAAAACACAAACACACAATCGCATGTTATCCCACAGTATAATTTTCATTTAATAATAAATAAATAAAAAAACAATACTTAGGTAGAGCTCTTTTTATTTATTTATAACTCTAATTGACCCGTTCGATTTGGTCTGATCACGTAACATAGCGTTTATTGCATTTAATTTAATTTTTTTTTATTTTGATAGATCACTATGAGTTACAAACATCACACCTACACGCCTTGTTTTAATTTGAAATTTACAAAAACCATCTAACGTCTAATGATTTTATTAAATATTCTTAGTATACCTATATACTTTAACCAAAATCAATTTTTTCCTTATTGTTATTTATGCAGACTTAAGTGAAATTTTACAAATATTATTTAATAATATAATATATTATAAGTTATTATTATTATTAATAGCTATACCGTTTAGAATAATAAAATATATTAATACCTATAAGAACGCAGCAAATGAATAATGTATACTGAATACGGTGGCAAGACAGTTTTGTTCGGCAGCTACCAACTTATTTTTTTCTTTCGCTCAACAATGTTTACCTCATGTGGTTTTTGGGTAACCGAAATTCAGGAAGTAAAGACAAAATGACGATCGGGATAATGATATCACATTCCTGAGAATCGAATTGAATACCAAAAATGTTCTAACACCGACCTGTAGATACTATGCAACAAAACAATTTAAACAAGCATAACATCCCTAGAATACACAGTTTTTTTGTTGAAAAAAATAAGTTAGTGTTTTTATTTTCTTATGCATTTAAAAAATGAACGAAAATAAATCACTCATATTTTTCAAAAATGTATCTCATTTAATAATGTATATTTAATTATAAGAAAAAGAAATTGTAGAAAATCGTAACTGTACTACACATTATTATTATAGGTAGGTATGTCATATATCAATACTTTGTATGAGTATTTTAACTTTTAAGACAACAATATTTTTAACTTTTTTATTTGTTTTACACTTAAATTAAATTATACAATATAACAAATAATTATATCATACTTGAAAATTTATAAATAATAAAATAATAAAAAATTGTATTTGTTGATACTTAAATGTCTTTACTTTTAAAATTAATGTGTGGACAATGAAATTTCTTTAAGAGTGTCAGTGCCTTTTTTCATAAAAATTATAATTAATTAAATCTATTATTTTTATAAATATTCATACCAAATGAGTTATATAATTAAATATTGACTGTAGTAGATTTATATTATACCATATAATAATGCCAATACATTTCATAAACTTGACTTAGAGAACTGAAAATAATTCCTATATTTAATCATGCATTAAAATTAACTGTATAATTTTTAAGTATACGATATAAAATACACATATTTAATTAATGTTTAACTATATAAGCTTTAGAGTAAAGACTAATTATAATAAATTATAATTATTTTATTTAATTATTTTAAAATAATGTATATAATATTAAAATGTATAAGCTCAAGAAGTATAAACTATAAAGAGTGTTTAACAAAATTATACATATTGTCGTAGCGTGATCTAGTATTCTAGTCATACAGGAAATATACAATGGTTTTCAACTGTTAAAATGTATTGAAATTTGAAAAATATTAAAAATTTGATAATTATAAATTATGTTTGAATTATATACTATTTTCGAACAATTTAAATATTTAAGTTAATACAATTTCTAACTTTAAAAAGTTTACTGTTAAAGACTTTAAAATTCTGATTGTTGAAACTATATGAAATTATTTCCTGTTACATCGATCTGAATTTTATATAAATCGACAAATATTCGATCAGTGTTAGTATTCATACAAATTAGTTTTGACACCATAACGTGCGCTTACAGTTATACGGTTTACTATTTGCTGGGAGTACTATATAAATAAAATATGATCCACTTTATTTTTTTACCTCGGTTAGGTGATTTATTCATGTGGACATGTGGTAAGATCTCAATGATCATTTATTACTTAAATTTTCGACCAATGAAAATGTAACTCTTTACTAGAAACGGTTTTTATATAATATTAGATTTTAGGTCCATAGTTTATTTTCACTATTTAACATATTTTATCAATCACAATAAATTATAATACAAATAAAAAGTATAACTACGTATTTTTGTTTGACAGGTTTCATAATCTAATAACTTTTCAACCTAATCTTGTTTGTTCTAACATATAAAGATTTCTTCTTCCGATAACATTTATGGGTTATCTTTAGAATTAAATACACAACAGATTATCATGTACAATTCACTAAAATTTATTATACTATACAATATCAACACAAACGCTTTTCTATATTTCGATTCTATTATAATACGTGTAATCTATTAAATATTGTTCTCTATACAAACGATTATACTATTAACAATTATGATGATATAAAATTATAATATGTGTTTAAAATATTAACGGCAATAATATAATAATATTATAAAATTATTATACTATAGAATTCATGTACAATAGTTGATACCAACTTAAAAATAATTTTAGTTAATAATTGTTCAATAAGGTTTAAGACAAAATATGTTATAGACATTTTCGTTTTATTTTAAAAACACGATTGTTTAAATTAAGAATTCAAAATGTAATAAACTTGTTATTTTAGATTATTATAATTTCTGTTGGCTTACATTTTACATACCTAAATTTTATTTAGAATAATTTGGTTTTAGCTTTATAATTTTGTATTCTTGAAAACTATATTTCACCCTCTTCAAATAACTTGTTGTGAAACTATAATATAATAGAATATTTGACAACGTTGTAAATGTTATTCCTCTACACTTTTCATATGCTAATGCCTAATATATTTGAATATCGCTCATATTACATGCCATGGGCCCATGCTTCTAGGTTATATAGTTAACTATTGTACATTTTTTACGTAAATGTAATAAGTACATGAGATAAATATTAACGATGACATATTTATCTATGTGTAAGTGTAACTTAAAAAGCTTCTAATATTATAACTATGGAAATAATATCCACGTAGAAAAATTAAAAACGTTATACCGTTGATTATAAAATTAATATACTAGTAATACATTCACAATAATGATATATTAAACATATTTTAAATACCAAACAAGCTGTACCTATGTTTTATTTTCTTGAGAAAGGATATGGGTAATCAATTATAGATTATTTGAAAACATGATATTATATATTTATTATTCGTGTAGCATGTGGCCCGAACCCGAACCATATAGAATAATTAGTTATCATGCATAATTATAATACATAATAGTATGTGTATGAGATTTATAATACAGGACATAGGTCGTACACATCGCTTAATATTATTAGGTATTGCCATAGTCATCTGGAGTAGATCGATTTCCGATACGAAAAAAGGAAGTATATCTGTCGTTTGCCACAGCTCCTTGTGGGGTCCTCTCACGTTTTTCTCATAGCCAAGGCATCCGACGCGAGTACGCGACACGTTCTACACTGGTTGTCGACCGTTTTCCACGCACATTACGCATTATCGTCGTTTTCCGCGCTGCGCCGTCCGCACAGGATAATCGGACCTCATCGTCGCCACTGAAATACCGGCGGCCGCCACAGTCGTCACGGTCCAGTAGCTTCACAAGATGTATATATATTATGTTATAATCAAATATTATCGATGCCTATGGTAGAAATAACTCGTATCCGATACGAAACGCGTCTGTACGTACCATCTATTGTGGCAATCGAATGAACGGCAGACTCGGGCCACAATAAAAATCAACGAGACACGATAATAACATCTATGTAAGCTAATAACAATGCCGGAAGTGCCGTGTTATAATTGAATGTACGACAAGAGAGGACCGTATGTCAATAATAATAATAATATAATGATATTATTATTATCATTATACCTATTATTGTTGTGTTTACATATTTTATCCAAGCAAATGAACCGCTTACCGAATATATCTCTTCTAGTGGTGTACCTATAATACCTGTATGGCAGCGAGTTCTTTCTTTATACATTTTCTCTTAAGAGTTTAAGCGCATAATGTGTTATACTATACCCATTATCCGCCTGAACTGTTAGAAAGTAAATTCAATTAAATACAATCAAATTTTGACCGGAAACGAGCAATCACGATTTCAATATACATTTCATATACTTTATTCTTATATTTTTTTTATGATATTATGGAACAACGATAAATTTGAAAGTTTACCTATACTTTGTTTACTTGTTTAGTATGGTGTAATCGAAAAAAAAAAAAACAATTTCATTCGTTAAATTGTACAATATTGTGCGATTGACTATTTGTTGTATACACAATTACATATAAAAATAAATTATTTATGTATTATTTTAATTTGTATTATGTTGTATTTACTAAAAATGATTAAAAACTTTAAATACTAAATATAAGATGTAATTTGAGGTCTAGGCGGTCTAGCATATAAAATATAAATTAATATAATTAGGTGGCTTAAATAGTTAAATTCGTATTAGTAGAAAGTCTTATCTTATAAACTATATTAGCTTATTTGACATAATATTGTATATACTATAATATAGTATGCCGATCCCTGCTATAATATAGTTACTATATTAGAGCAGGGATCGGCAACATTACAGTCGGCTTACCGGCCGAATCCTACTAGTGGAGGGGAAATAACTGGATCACCAAAAATATTTTTTTTTAATGCTGATTTGAATAATAATAGATATTTTATCTATTTTTATGATATATTTTGATATTATCGTTTATCGTTGTTTAAAATAATAGTCATATTAACACTACAGTTATTTACTAATATTTAAGTTTTTTCGAAAATATTTTTTAATTATCTGGACCGGCATAGAATTTAATTTAGACAAATTAAAAAATATCATCTTTTCAAAGTACCGAGTATAAACAACATTTAACTATTTAATTGCCTACTCATTTATCTAATATTTCGTAAACACCCCCACTATGTAGGTACAAATTGTAAAAATATATTAAATAAATTAAAAAAATAAAATATATTATTCAATATTATACTATTACTTAATAGTTTAATTTAAACATTTAAAATATGATATCAGTTATTATATTAGTTATACAAATAATTATGTAAGAGTCTAGCTAATTATTAAACAATTTGAGAGTTTGAAACTGAATAACAGTAGTTTTAGCAATAAAAATAGTAATTTCAAAAACTTATTTGTTAATGTTAAATAATAAAATTTATTTTTAAATTGTAATTATTTTTAATTTCGACTAGCGTGAGGAATGTATTGGTTTTACAGTTTTACAGCAACTTTTATTTTTCCTTTTAGTGCGGTAATATACTTTTGAGTAGCAATAGTACTCTAAAAGTTTCAGAATCCTCAAAAAAAAAAAAAAGATTAAAATACTAAAATCCTATAAAATCACTAAATGTACATTGTATAAGATCATTTATATTTTTGAATATTGTAATAAATAACAGTTAATTTTTTTCAATAAACATCACTCATAAACACAGTACTGTAAGACTATATCCAATAAGGCATTATTAATTAATATTATATACTACCTAGGACCTAATATCTATATAAAAAGAAAAATTGTCGTTGTTATGATTTTTTGAAGTTCTCTGTGCCCTATTAAATATTGCGTAAATAATAAATATAGCTCAAACAATTGTAGACATATTATTATGTCTTGCGCTTGTATAGTTGTAACATAATCAAGGCAATTAAAATAATATATAGTGAATCACACTTATTATAAAATAATCAAATTATCGATTGCACTATACATACAAATTTGTAATATATTGTTTGATGTGTCATACTTGCATGTAAACAGATTAATATATCTTGAATTTTAAGTTGGTTAAATTAATAAATGGTCAACGAGGAGGCACAAAGATCATAAAATAAGGATTATGTTTAACAATTATAAAGTGTTTAAAAATAAATCAATGAATATTACTTTTTTATGGGATTATAAAACTATTTATTTTTGACGTTCATATTAATATTATAATTTACTGCAAACAAAGATCAAACTCTAATCACAATTTTAAAATTGAAAAATATGTAAACTCATTAACCATGATGTGCGTCGTGCATATATGTGTCATAATATGACGAACTAAATAACGATGAATACAATATTATTATAATAACTTATAACTTATAAGACATAATACATTAATACCTACGTAATAATGCTTTCATTAAAATGTTCACTAATAAATAAAGTTACTTAATTGTTATGATTATGCACGTATACCTGTAAATTAAACGAGTTGCTATTAATAATCAATTTTAATATAATATAGTGTATAGTATTTTAATATAACTAATATTATATTTATTAATATATAATATTAAAAAATTGCGTTTACCATGATAATTATATTCTAATAAAATAGGTTTTAATTGTTTCGAATAGTTAAAAATGTTAATCTCTAAGCCCTAAGCAATACATATTATACAATACGAATATGGATGAGTAAAAATACTAAAAATAATAAATTACAAAGAAAAAAAAATACATGTGTATTTTATTTTATACGAGTATGATTGTTTTATATAAATACATTTATAAAACAATTTATTTTATTTTTATTTTTCTTTGGATTTTAATATTAATAACTAGTAGTAAAAACATAAATTCTCGGTCGTATAATATTGTAAATATAAAGCCAACGTCCATTCACCCTCATATTATTAAATGACGGCCACAAAATCCCCCTCGTTGGACTCTAATGGTTATTTAAAAGGGTGTCAGTGTTGTTGTTAGGTTAAGATCCCATTCTTGAAATATTGACCCATTTTTGACACTTATATTCTACTACCGTATTCACTTCTTAATCTTACGATATACGCTAACCAGACTGGCTATATAATGACCAACAAGGTGACGACTGACGGACCAGTTAACGCAAACTTATATATAAAAAATTAATTTACATTGTTTTTACATGTTCATACAGTAAAAATGTATTTATTTATTTATTTAATTATTAACAATTATTCGAGTAACCGAGTGTACCCAATAACATTATAATAACGAGTTATAATTAGATAAGCTTCACCTAACTTATAATCTGTATCTGCGTTTACGATTCAGTCAAGGAGAACACTCATAATATTTTATATCTAAATATTTTATGTAGTTATAGTTTTGTTTATAATAATAACATATTAAAATGTAAAGAGAATCTTACTTACAGATAAAAAGACGCTGAGTCATCTCAAAAAATTTATCTAAATATCATTTATAAAAGAACATATTTTTAATGATAGTACGTAAGAAACCATTAATAATTATTGTGACAGCTGTTTTCGGTTTCTTCATATCCAGTATCCACTGATATTGTAGACCAATTTATTACTATTACACCAATTATTATTATGTGCTGTAATAAAATAAAAATAAATCGGATTTAGAACGATTATTTTAAAAATAGAATATTGAATCACAATTTAAATATAATATGATAATAAAATATAAACTTAAATTGGAACATAACAAACAAATTTTTATGTAATGAGTAATAATTCAATTAGTTTTATTTAATAACATGAGTATATTGTATAATATGTATACTGCATCATATTATTTTATATTAGTGTTTTTTTTTTCACTTTCAAACTTAAATTCAGAAGTATTATTGGTACACATATAATTATTGATATTTGATAGGTAATAGCAATTATGACATTAAGCAGCAAACACTATGCGTCTAAAATACATTAATAATTAATTAAATTAATGAATTATTGATAAATATACAATTATTTGAACATCCATCTCTGTTAGAGCAATACTGTTTTACTATATAATAATATTACCTATATATTATACTATTTAGAATTATGATAAACTTTCATGAATATTTTGTCGTATAAGTTTATTGAACTATAGTTAGTAGTTACAAAAAGCTTATTAAATAATACAGAAGCAAATTTAAAGATAATAATAGTAATTAATAAAATTTATAATTGATAATATTTATAACTGATAAAAAAGTAGACTCTCTCGAAGAGTGGAATAAAAGATTTTCTCACATTTATTATTATTTAGCATATTAAAATAAAATTGAAATTTAGGTTAATAGTGAACGGTGGTGTTATATTTAAGTACATAAATACATAATTATAATTTACCTTATTTCGATTCATATATATTTATGCATTTACCATATGTGTGTGTTTGTACACGTGCGTCTGTGTGTAAATGTACACTATTTATTTTAAGTGAATGTTTCGAAAAAAGTATCATATTCGACAATTTGTAAGAAAAATACATATTTTTACTTTCATATTTATTTTTCGTTATATAACTATAACTAATTTAAAACTTATCTGATAATTTTTTTTCTTTAATGAAGTTGAATGTTTAAATACTTCGTTATTGGCCCATCGCATTTAACATTTAATAGGTATGATCGCTTTCAACACATTGAATTAGCAATCCATAAATTGATTAAATATGACGGTCTAACACAGAGTTAAAGTCTTACAATAATAAAGTTTAAACCTTATCAAGTGGTCGAAAATACTTTAAAATATGATACAGTTTTTTGTAGGTAGATTTACTAATATTTGTATTTTTATTAATTCGACATAGGTACTCATAAATGAATAAATTTGTCTATATAATATCCAATATCTACAAATTGTATTTTTCTCTAGTCAATACCTTGAAAGTTATCTAATATTAGTTGTAGTAATACACAAGTGTATAATATATATATATATAACTCGCTTTACAACTTTATGTTAAACTTGAATTTATCGATAAATTATTGTATATTTAAAAACAATTCTGAACGAAAAAAAATATGATTTCAACTATATATTTAGTATATAATTTGTATATATATACCTATATATACATATAAATATTTCTAAGGGCGCAGGTTTAAATAGTTTTTATTACATATTGAATAACTTTAATTAGTCAACATTTTGTATCATACCTATTATGGGGGGAAACATTTAGATACGTCATAATGATGAAAAAATATTTAAAATTAATATTTATCAAGTTACAAAAAATAACTAAAATCAATTTAGGAAAAATCGCTATTATTTAACTATTTGAATAAAAAAAAAAAAAACCTTTTTTATCAACATTATCCTAGTTTTATAATAGCTTTTTTTTATTTATGTTGGTTTTTTTAATTATTAAGATTAGTAAGTACTGAGTATTTATTATTATATTGATCTCATCAAAGTATCAATTATAATAAATTTTCTACCAATTTCAATATTAAAGATTAAAACGATTTTTTTAGCCCAAAACGCGATGGAAGGCACAAAAACAAAATATACTCCAAAGCAAAACCAGCTATGGACCTAACCCGTATTACAATAATATTATATGTTTTTGAGAGACGAGAGAACATCGTCTCCATCGCAATAAGTCACTGTCTCGATTAGATAATACATATAATAATAATAGTAATATAAAAATAATAAATGCATTCGGTGGCGTTAGTGGGTGGGTCGGAGTTCGGTGGTACGAGAAAAGTGGCGTATTTAAGGCGCATTATCTTTGGTGCGGAGAGACGTGCGGCCGCCGACGGGGTCATCACCTGAACAGCACAATAATGTATAGTATATAACGACCAGAGCGGGTTGACCAGGGTGTGTGTGTGTGAGAGAGGTGAGCAGAAAAAAAGTCCGACTAAGCAGCCGTGAAACGCGTTAATGTCCGTGCATTCCGTGTTCATGGTAAACGATTTGATCGATGGCGCGACAGGCACAGTCCGTGCGTGATTAAGTAGAAAATGAGCGGTTTCCTCGGGCGCGAGATCCTATAGGAAAAATCAATTAATAACAGATCCTTATTGTAGGCCTACATATTATATATATATATATATATATATAATAATAATAATAATAATAGATATGACTAAAAAAATGTATTTAGTAATATGACTGCGGCGGTGCGACGACGATGACGCTGTACCTAAACGCGCGTGTATAATGTAATAAGCGATGTTGAAAATTGAATTTTCGACGGGACGAGGGAAATCGTCGGCTAGGAAAATTAAAACAAAAAAAACTGATCATTGAAAATCGTAGACGTCCTCGTCGTCGTCGCGGCTACCGAGTTCGTCGGAATAATAATAACACTACATGGTGGTGTTGCGTACATATATATCTATAGGTTATGTGTGATTATGTGTATATGATGAACTGTTGAGCCGTATACATTATTACACATCGATAATCAGTCGGTGTGCGGTCGAGGTTGACCCACCGACGTTTCACAGGGAAGAGGTCGTTTTAGTGTGTGTGTACGCTGCTCATTCAAGGTGACGTTTAAATGTGGTGAAAAAAAACCCGAAAAAATAAAACATGCACATTGCACTGTGGGGGTTAGAGATAGGTCGAAAGCGATAAATATATTACGATAGTCTAAAACGAATCACGTGTTTCGAATACATAGATCTTGTGAATTACTGTTCTATCCCTAGAAATGCCTTTTGATAATATGATGCACTCGTGTGTTTAAGACACAGAAAACACGATACGACGGGCAGATGCTTTTGGATGAAATAATCATGAATTCAATATGTGCACCGACGTATTTTTCGACCATAGTGTTATAATAATAACGACGTAGTAAATTATTGAAAAATTCATCATGTACCAATACTTAGGGTTCTAAAATTTCATGAAATTTATTTTTGTGAAATATTTCATTTTAATGAAAAATTAAATAAAATGATTTTTTTTTAAATTGTAGTAAGAAATATAGTTAATTTTTACTTAGTAAGGTAGATATATTATTGCCTTTGTGTATAAGTATAATATACCTATATGGCTATACAATATGGCTATACAAACACACAGAACTACACAAGTCACATGCAAATACTGAAATACCCAATGGCCAATGGTGTTATTGAATATGCGGTAGCGGTATTTCTATTTCCGTTATTGGCGAAGAAAATGTAGATATTATCATGATTTTATTTATACAATATTCTATGTTTATACTTCATTAGCTGA
Source organism: Schizaphis graminum (assembly GCA_020882235.1). Classification (NCBI taxonomy): domain Eukaryota; kingdom Metazoa; phylum Arthropoda; class Insecta; order Hemiptera; family Aphididae; genus Schizaphis; species Schizaphis graminum. The sequence continues at coordinate 97,168,758 of CM037032.1, forward strand.
TATTGTCATATGGATGATAAATATGAAATCAGTGTGACAATATAATTATGACTTTATTATGGACATACCAAAAAACACAACATTTTGAAAAAAAAATATTTTTCAATATTTCATTGAAATATTTCAAGGAGGGTGAAAGTTTCAATTTTGAAATATTTCAAAGTGAAAATTTCATGTGAAATATTTCATACTCATAACCCTACGGCAATACTAGAATACTGTAAAATGAAAATATGTGTTGTGAAACACTTACATATTAATATTACAGTACTATGTTGACTGGTAGAAGTAGTGAAATTTCCCGAAATTAATTGTTCGTATTTAAAAGAGCTTATCTCTAACTTATACACATATCTTATACTATTTATATTTATCTAATTGCACAGCTGTATAAGAAAAGTATGATTAATTATTGTTAAATGTTTTGTCAATGATAAGACTATAAGGATGAGTAGCTCTAATTAACTGTTTTTGTAGACCAGTTTGCGAGTGTAAACAATTCTATATTAGTTAAAATATTATATCGTAAATGGTTTTATAAAACGTATTCTAAAAACAATTCGTGTTATTACTATGAAGAATTAAGTAAAAAACTGAATTCATTTTTTTCTTTTTCAAATACTTAACCATTTATAAGATCAATTGCCTTTATGCGATATACATCGTTCGGTAATGGGTGTAAAATATAAATGTTATCCTTCAATCAAGTGTATATGTATATGTATGTGTATATATATATATAAATATTTATATGTATATATGTAATGTAATATAACAATATAAATTATAAAATAATGTATTAAAATTAACTTGTATAGTTGTATATACGTACTACTTACTATAGTTATCATTATATTTTTGTTAATGTTTAAAATATAATATACCTAAGTATAATATTATGTATAGACCCTTAGATTCTCAAAAATTATTTTTATGTATAGGTATATTGTATTTGTTTTATTGACATAAACTATTTCATTTCAATTATATTATATTAAATAGTATACATAATGGCGTAAATTAAAATAATAATCATAATGAACAATTGTCAAAACCTCAAAATATATATTGTTATGTACTTATATAATACAAATCAATTATAAAAATGTGGAGACTTTGAGGTGACACAAAGGAAACACTCCTAATCATTTTTTAAATGGGTTAAATAATTTTTCAGCATAATTAATACGGCAGCCTGACAGCACGAGACAATAAAACAATTTTAAGAATCTCGTAGACTTACTGAAAGTTAAAACAACATTTTTATATTGATATGCTAATATTCATAATATTTATTATTTAGTATGATATTGATATACAAAATTATTATATACATTATATTCTATTTTAAAATAATTTATAAAAATATTCCGTCATTTCATAAATATAATGATGCATATTATTTGGTATCTTTAGAAAATTCTATTGTGGGTTGTGGTCTATGTGGCTGCTTTTTTGTGGAGTTCCTGGAAATATAGTCCGGGTTGCTCTCCCTTAAATCCAGCCATGATTATAATTAGGGTTGTAAAATTTCATGAAATTTATTTTCTTGAAATATTTCATGAAATATTTCATGAAAAATTCATGAAATATTTCATTTCCATGAAAAATATTTTTTTTTATTTCCAAGTGAAAATTTTTAAAAGTTGGTTTATTGTATGAAATAAAGAAAATATGTAACATAGTTTACATAGTTACATACCATAGACATATAAAAAAACTAGATAACCGACTATAAGACAATATTAAACTCAGCCATATGCCAACAGGGAAAAATTACATGATTGATAATATCAAATATTTATATTGTATATATTTGTAATATATATTATATTATTATGTCATATAATTATATAAATATGTATAGGTATCTTATATTATTAATTATTATAATCTTATCTATTGAGTTATTTTTTAAACATTTCCCTGTTGACAAATGGCCACTATACTTCAATGTTCCTATGGGAATATGCAAATCCGCTATCTAGTTAATTGTTTTACATTTCTAACCTTGGTTGATAAATGATACCAAACTGATAAGTTATTCATAATCAATATTTTCTTTGTTTTATCAATATATTATTTCTAATCGTCTATAAACACGTTTAAAAGAAAAAAAAATATTTTTCATAATTTCATTGAAATATTTCAAGAAGAGTGAAATTTTCAATTTTGAAATATTTCAATTGAAATATTTCAAGTGAAATATTTCAAGTGAAATATTTCAAATTTACAACCCTAATTATAATTAATAATAATAACAATTTATTGTTATTATTAATATTTATTTATTTATGCCTAAACAGAAAATTGGCAAATATTAGTGAAGAAATAATATGAAACATTTATAAATAAGATTAACATACTTAACATAATTATGATAAAATAAACAAAAAAATTGTGTATTATTATACTAAACTAGATTAAGAAACTAACGACCTAGCTGGATCACAGAAGAAGAATAAAAATTAAATTAAATATTATACTGACGTATCGAAGCATTTTTTTACATAAACTGATTTTAGTAAGTTGTAGAATAATGTAGACATTGTAGACAGATAAATGATAGGAATATGTGTGTATAGTATTACCAAAATATAACGATTGTACCTATACGTCTGATTATAATTATCTATCTATTATTTGTGAATAAAAATTTAGTCAGATTTGACTCGTGTGCTTCAGTTACTTATACGCATAATACGCTCTATAAAAACCGACATCCCTCGTTGGTGGGATTTTTTTCTCATTCAGGCCCCCCTCTTCCGCTCTACGAGAATTTTTGCGGCCTCCTTCCCTCGCCAGCACCAAAGTTTTCCAATTAAAAGCCATTACTGCAGCGAAAAGTTAAAAGGCGCTCGCGCCTGTTTTTCAATCAGCCGAACAACTCGGCAAAAACCGATATGCTCTGCTATGCCACGGCGCATTCACGCACACAAATAATAACCGACCGCCGAGTATGGAATGGCGTGGTAAGCGGGGTAGGGCAGGACGCCACCACCGCCGTCTCATCCATCCCTTACACCCTTTCACGTAGGGTATAAAAATAAGAGTAAAAAAATAAAAAAAATAAAAAAAAAATACGAACCATAGTGTGTAACGAAAGGATCTCAATATCCACTCTCTCTAAAAAGTGGGTTTCTTATTGAAATCAAACAGTCGATTGATAACGGCGCGGCGGCGGAGCTCGCATGATTAATGGTCGTTCCGCGGCGGTGATGGCGGCGAGTTCGCCCGCCGAAAGTCTCTAGTGATGCAAAAAAAAAAAAAGGAAACATGAAAATAGGTTTTTCCCGATTCGAATAAAAACGCAAACGTCAGAATGACTTAAGCCATTGCCTGCGCTGCCGACAGTTTTAAATGCGAAAGCGATTACCGTGGATGAAATAAAATAATTATGTTAAATGTTATTACATGCGCACGAAAATCACGCCAAAATTTCGCCATAATTTCTTTATGGTAATGGTGTGACTCGTACGTAATTTAATATATTATTATAATATTATAGTTATTTAATAATAATAAAAGAATACGAAATTAAAGTGTTATTATGTATACATATTTCGTTTTAAAATCGAATCCGTCGAAAGTCCAAAGTACTTACAGAACTATATAAGCTGCAGTATACTATGTAGTACGCGCCCTCGTCGTGCCATTGCAGCAACAGTACGAAGGGGTGTCGAAGTCATATATACTGTCGTAATTTAAAGTTGTCAGTTACTGTTTCTCCCTCTGAAATCGTCGTTGTAGATAGTTAATTTTTGGTCGGTCGGGGAAATGTTGACAAACGACAATTAATAACACTGCTTCAGTTTATACACCGAAAAATTGGAAAATAGTTCCCGTGACTTTCGTCCGCGGGAGTTGAAGAAATAAAACAATTCAAGTGCTAAGATCCATTTGTCATAAATACGTATCGATAATTCTCTTTTTGCACTATATACATAGTGACTTGTTAATCGCAATATATTTACGGTGATAAGGAACAAAATGATCAAATGTATAATGTATAGGGTAGGTAAATATACACACACACACACACACACACACAATTTACATATTATTGCGTTTATGTAACACGTGAATGAATAAATGTACTGCCGAAATCTAAAAACATTAATCGAACAACAACAATAAATTATTACTATACTCCGCGGGTATATTTGGGCTTTGGTCTAGTTTATTTTGCACATTTCAATCGCGATATCTTTGAGGAAAACAAATAGGTATTGGACGTCTTATGCAAAAAAAAATCGCTGGTAACAATTTAACGGCACAGACCATAACATAATCTATAATATATACTTACGTCAATAACGTCTGCTGCTTGAGGTGTATGTCTGGTTACATACGCATTTTATAATACATATTATTCTACACAGCATAGGTCTTTGGAAACTCGTAAACCGAGAAAACGTTACGCAATAATATGTGTACGTTTTTTCTTTCCTTTTTTTGAATAGGCTCACGTTTATTTTTAGTTTCGTCTTAAAATTTGAATAACATGTGGCCGTGAACACAGGTCGCCGCCGCATTTAAATGAATAATTTACAGTGGCTATCGGATTATTCTGAAATAGAAAAATTGCACCATAATACATTCAGTCGACGGACCAAGGTTTGGATTATGCGTATCGCAAGCTATATGTTATATAGGTATATTATTGTATGTATAATATTAGTGCGTTGTTCGAGTGGTACCCGCCCGAACGTGAGCCGCTCGGTGTCTGTGACATGCATGCCACTACGTATAGTATTATATTATAACGTATTAATATATTATGTTAAAAATGTATCCGTAACCTGTGTCGTAGAAAACACGGGGCGGAGATTAATCAAACAAAGGATCCCATGAAGTTATTAACCAAAACGATATTATTATAATGTTGTGAGTCCATAACACTTTGGATTTGTACCAAGGTACAATTACTTCGACAGAATCATAGTCCACGGTCGATGGTTTGATATGCAACCGCAATGAGCGTTGTATGGGCATTTGTGTAATGCAATTTTACATTTTGCATGTGTATATCTTAGAAAAAGATTCTATTAAAGTATCGCACTTTCAGAAAGACTATACTCATAGTCCCACCCTAGTTCTATTTTGAAAGAAAAATAAAGGTCACGTATATATAGCTAAATGATCTTCAGGACTTTCATTATAAAAAATACTGACAAATTGAAAAAAATAATCAGTTTAAAATAATATTGCAAATTAGTACCGTGAAATTAAATGATATTATTTTCAATATTTTAAATCTCAACAACCTTTATAGATATCACTTTTGAATTTATTATTATAATAATAACAACGAAAATGTATATACAATAAAACACGATATAGTTTTTATCTCTGATAGTGGTTCTGAGTGCCTAAGACAATATATAATATTACCTATTCGCTGTATTCAAACCTGTATTTGACCATACATTACGTAAAAACGTTTATGACGTACACCTCCTCCTACACGGCTACACAGGTCGTACTAATCACCATCACAATAGGTACAAGGCAATTTTCTCAATATACGTATAACTATATGCAAATACATATGAATAATAACAATCTGTTGTTTTTGTTAATTATTATATATGTCTAAATAAGTTATTGTTTTTGTTTTTAATTGAATTGTTTCAGCTATGCTTTTCGACGTGTGCACACAGAGCAGATTAACTCACAACTTTCGTATCTGCATAAGCAACACGCTCGTAAGTCACAAGTATGATCGTGTGTTGTTCGAGAGTGTGACCGAGTAAAAGAGTATAATGACTTTTACTGCTACCAATAAAAAAAAATAAGTTATTGCTAATGCGTGCGGTGTAGTCAACTTAACGTACACGCGAGTGACGAAGGGAATAACGGCGTTGTCGTTGTCGTGCTCTGCAAAGGTATTATAAAACGTTAAACCTCCTCTCTGCTACAGTTTTAGTTTACATACCACCTAAACATATAACACCGATATAACGTATAACTAGGTAGGTACTTAATAATTTTATATGGGATTGATGAAATGCTGTTTGATTGCAGGACTGCGCCCCACAAAAAAAAGTCAATTACCGGTAATAGTCGTCTTTATTATTGGAAACAGTTCACTTATTAAAATACAAATTGAGAATCGAAGGAAAAAAATAACACGCACACTATGTTTATTTCGTTATTTTTTTTTATTTTTTATTTGTTTTTTTTTATCATTATCATCGTTTGGATTCTTACAGAGAATTTTCAAAACACACCGTAACATCTTTTAACATATTATCTATTTACAATGGAAAAAAAAAATTAAAAATTAAAACAGGCATATAATTTTTTGTATAGTATATAATATATATTATATTAATATTATAATATTAAATAAAGTAATTAAAAAAAAGAAAATCAGGGTTTCCTTTTCACGGTATAATATTACAATATTATTACTCGTGGGCAAAACTGTGAAAACATTTATATATACTCGTATTATAATAAACCTTGTAGATAAACTATACGCGTTTAAGATTTAATGTATATTATTTACAAATTATTATCATTGAAACATTTTTTTTGTTTTGATTATAATAATTTATTTATGCTCTCGATCGATACTCTAATGATTCGAGACAAAAAAAAATATATCATGAGTGACAGCAACATGACAAGACTAATAATTATAAATTAATATATCAATATTTTTTTTACTATACAGTATACACTATGATAGAATCGTTTTTCTACATCTAGTTTACAATTTTTTTCTTTTTACAACAAAAATCAAACAATAAATATTGCACTTTTATAAATTAGATAGCTTGAAACACTGAATTTGACCATCGACATGGCAAAAAATAAAATAAATAATAAAATCGGGAAGCTGGTCATGATTTAAAAAAAAAAAAATAGGAGAATAAAATAATTAAAGAAAGAACAATAAAATAAGAAAACAAATTATAAAAAACAACTAGGTATTTTAATGTTTTAATATTTTGTTCTTAAAAACTAAAACATAATAATGATAATAATATAATAATAATAATAATAATAATAATAATAATAAAATAAAGAAAAATCACAGACTCTGGGTTAACACATGTACAGAAAATAGTTACAGCGTAATTTATAATATATTTTATACCTTTTTATATTATTTAAGTATATGTATATAGAATATTTACATTTTGTCGTTTCATTTATAATATCATGAATAATTTACGATAAAACCGTATAATAAAAATACTATTAATATAAACACGAGTACGTGTGCGACGACGTTTAAATATATGATATATTATTATAACGATTTTAAAATTACATTGTAAATTTTCTCTCAATTTTGTGAAAACCGGTTTGAGTGTAATATAGTAAAACATTGCGTATAATTAACTTATAAATTATAATATTATAGTACTGCCGATGAGTTCGTTTCCGCTAAAACTCGGCCTAAAAGCATGTAATATTTAATACTTGCGTATTACGTCCCCTACACTTCTCGGGTCCCGGTCCTCGTCGTAACTGACGGTCAAAAATAAGTGTTATAATGTGGCGAGTCGAAAACGAGATGTGTCGATATGATCGGTACTTGTGCCCGTGTACGCGCAAATAGTGCAACGGCAATATACTCGTGAAACAATTGTATGCAATATTATTGTATGGTATGAAATCGATCTATATACGTTGTATAGATTCCACTAGAATGATGCGTGCCATACGTATAGGTAACGAATTTCAACAAAATTGGTCTCGCGACTAATACTTGTCGTGAAAAAAAAAATGTTACAATGTATTATAAATTATTATATCGAGGATATTCGTACAGCCGTCCATATGTATTTAAAACACATCTGTATCGATCCAAAATGTCTCTTATTTTATCGACAGTTATTATCACATTATCTCCTATTTTCCACCGGCCATTTAATATACGATATATATAAAAAATAATTTGAGCAAACGCTATTCTTGCCTACACCGCCCAGTTGTTTTCTACGTTTTATCTCGCGTAGTCTTCTCGTTTATGTTTTATTTTTCGGTTTTATCGTACACACTCAAATATTTAGATTCACGGCCTTTCGGAATCGGCAGCAATAGGGGTTGTTTATATTATTATGCATACGAAGGGCGTATGTGCAAGAGGATTTTACGATTGCTCATTATTTAAAAATCGGTCTTGGACGCATTTTTCAGATGAAATGGGTGTAAATATTGGTTTACGCGGTATAATCGTAATGCGTGCTCATTACTGACGATATGACAATAAATTATCGTTGAACTCGGCGGGGTCAACTATTATAGTAAAACATGAAATCGAAACGAAAGGTATCGAAAGAAATGTTTTTTTTGGTTTTTTTTTTGGTTTTTTTGTATTTTTTTTTTTATTATTACGACGTGCGTTCGTCATATATTATTATATTATTATTTTAAAAACACATAATTTACACGATTACACGATACAACACATTATTTTACGATGTCCAAGCGATAAAATTAAATACAAATCGCAATAATAAATGAATCATATATGATAGTATATTTACCTATTGAAATATAAATATATAAACACATGGTCATATATTTTATATTTACGATAATTGATATATTTGTACACTTTATATACACATATTATTATATATCGTTACAATATGACGACCGATATGCGCAGTCGCGAATTTCGCGCACACCCGTCGACGTGCGTAACGTCCGTGACGCGCTCTCGCACGTCCCATGAGTTTAATTTTTTCAAATTGTTTTGTATGTATTATTAATTTAACGGTTGTCTTACCTATCGCGCGTTCGCCGTTCGGCAACGCCACGGCCGTGGGCCCCCGTCGATGTGGACGACGACGGAGACGACGGCGGCGACGCCGCCTAAACGGAACCGTTAAATTAATAATACGAATCTCAGGTGGTGAGGTGCGTGAACGGGTACGGGGTGCCGTAGGGCTGGGCGGCCATGTGATAGTGGTACGGCACCATGTTCATGCTGGCCATCTTGTGTTCCTTTTTCCACTTCATCCGTCTGTTCTGGAACCATATCTTTATCTGCCGTTCGGTCAGGCACAGCGCGTGCGCGATCTCGATCCTCCGCCGCCTGGTCAGGTACCGGTTGAAGTGGAACTCTTTCTCCAGCTCCAGCGTCTGGTAACGGGTGTACGACGTGCGCTGTCGTTTCGTCTCGCCGTTGGCGTTCACCGTACCTGCAAACATCGAACGCAAAACGCATGAGAACAAACACTTATACGACAAAAATTACGATAATAATAATGTGTTACTGAGTGTGCCAGTGACGTGGCCATGGAGGGGGCAGAGGGCCATGACCCCCCCCCCCCATTTTAAAATCCTGGCTACACCACTGGAGTGTGCTATATAATATACGTATATATATACAACGATTGGGTGTCTAATAATAATAATTATTAAATACTATGTATAGTAGATAAAAAGGTGTACGACTGAATTAAAACTTATAGAGTTTGTCTCCACTCGCAAGTATAATATGCCTTTACGGACGAACAAAACGAGTTGGGCGTTTGAGACTGCTGTTTTGTTATCAATATCTATTAACTGTATCATGGTCGTTAAATATTAATTTAAAATCAAGTTTAGAGTTGTAAAATTATATCATAAAGATTTTAATTTTATGTTGAGTATAGTAATTTTCAGAACACGATTTGTGTTAAAGTATACATATTACATTTATTTTTCATTTTTAATTCAATTATATCATTGATTTCACGCTTTTAATTTTGGTTGTTAGCTGTATTAGATAATTTTGTAGACATTTTCTGTTGGAGAATAATTGACTCAATCATATTAATCGTGGTTTTTCTCAAAGGTTATCTGCATGATATTACACATCTATCTATGGATTTGAATATTTGTTTTTACATGATATGATGCAATAGAAATCCAACAGAAGTTTAAAAGTGTGGTGAAATTCGAAAGGACAATTGTGGGTCGCGGCCTTTGGAGTTGAGAATATCTAGTATCATACACAGGAGTAAAAGCATTATGTATAGTGTGTGGATAAATTTTGATACGATTATATTCGTATATATCAAAATATATTATGAGTATTGAGTATTGAGTCACGTAAATTGCAAGGTTCGTTGTTGTACAATTAGTTATGTATGTAGAGTATGATATGATAGAGATTTAATATTTATATCTATAGCAGCGTATACCAGTGTGTTTTAGTGAGACATTTAAAGTACAACACAGAAGTTGTTAATGTATAACAATATACGTATCGATGTATGCTTGGAATATAATTGTATATTACGTATAAACGGACACACACACAAGTACATTGAACGAACAAACAATACGACGTAATTGACTGTTCGTCACTGCTGCTCGAAACACAGCTCGCGTGTACTGTATCGTTATATACATATAAATATATATATTTTGTAAAAGACGCGTGTATATAAATACGAGTATATATGTATATATAGGTTTAAACGCATAAAAGAATCGCTGAAAAGCGCGCACCACAGTGCAGAGCAGTTATAAATCTCTCATATAATTAGACAACCTGTTAAACGGTCTAACGAGCATTTTTTCAACACGTCTCGTGACAACGTAGTTATATTATAATATGTGTATAGATAGCTAATGTGTATTATTATTATTGTTATAATACATCAGAGGTGCAAGTCTTAATTGTTCCAAGAGCGCACGAGCGCCACGGAGTCTGCTGACGTCTTTATTATACTCGTATACCTACGTGTAGTAATAATATATATATTCTATCACTGGTACAAATATGATGATTTGAACAAAAGTGGAAAAACCGATGGTCGAAACGACAATTATACGATGGGACAAAAACACCGGATATCCGTTTCGTCACAGACTCCTGTAGGTATATAGTGTCTACCGATATGTATAATTTTAAATCTGTTAATATCACTGTGTACGATCCGATACTGTCGTCCGCGTCACACTCGAAAAACGTTTAATCCTTCATACAGCGTCTAGACCGTGTACCGTTGTAACTGGAATTAGCGGTCGTGCTCGAATGGGGAGGGGGGTTGCTTTCGATTTGACATTCCGAGACAAATTTCGTGTACTTACACGACACGGGCATGTCTTTTTTTGTTTTCCGCGCGTGTATTCTACTAGTCGGTGTTGACGTCCATATGACACGCACGTTCAGAGGTTGCCAAAAATAAAAAAAAACAAACAAAAATATAGTCAAAAATGTGATAACATCGGTAAGTCACAACGTAAATCATATTTTCTGCGTTTCGCTGACTATAACATACTATAGGATTGTTATAGTAATACGTTCAACAAAGCATGACGTCGAAGCTTCTATTAAACTAAAAGGTTTTTCGGTAATATTACAGATAATTTACAAAAATGTATATGATACTTAATATGCTCTATAATACTTGAAAAAAATTTTAATTGTGAATATGTAAATAATGTTATGTTTGTGATTTTAAAGACTTTGAGTATTCAATATACAATATAATATTATGTGTATTGTGTATCATGTATATTTTATGTCCACCCCACCATTGTATAATATAATGGTCTGTAAAATTTATTAGATCATCGTCTTAGCGTCTGAACTCAAAATCAGCCGACGGTCGATTTGGGCACCAATTACTCCAGTGTTTGAGGTTCTTGTTTATATTTTTCTCGCGTCGCGTCGACGGGATTCGGTTGTCACTGCGGCAGACGACGCGTCTAAAACGGTGACAGATCCGACTGCGGTACGAGACATGTCGGTAATGACGACGTCGTCGTCGTCGTCGTCGTCACCATTGCCGTCGTCGAGTGGGCGCATATAGTAATTATTATTATTATACTTTTTTTTTTTTTAAATTGTTATATATACATTTTTTTGTTCGGGAAAATGTCAAATCCGCCGACGAATTTTTGCCCCGCGAACAGACATTTCGACGACTAGCGATGACGATAATAATAATCAGACAAATTAACCGTTGACGTGTATCGTCGTGGCCGTGTTTTATTTTAGACTCTTCATATCTCATAATATTATTCATGAATATATATGTATCCATCCGTTTTAGAAATAATGACGGGTCTTTAATTTTTCCATCAGCTTGTGCTTTATAGACAACATGACCGTGTTGCCATATTACATTATACCATAATATAATAATATCATCACTTTTTTGCTAATCACATGTTAATAATATATTATAATAATACACCTTATTATAATATTATATACCTATACATTATGTACCATACGAGTATATCACAAGATTACAGCTGCAGCTTGATATACGAAGTTAATAAACTAGACGTGGTATCTTTCGGTTATCCTTTACTGAACGCAATTTTTTTAATTGATTTCGTGGTAGTTAATTCGTTGGTGTAGGATCATAGGAACCTGGATCCGCGCTATTGATCACTGGTCGTAAACATTATCGAATGAGCGCATAATATGATAAATAAAAAATTTCCTGTAATAATGAGTTTTAATTTTTTCAATGCATTCAATTATTATAATTGCAATATAATATGTTTAAAATATTACAATATACTAAAATATAATAAAAATTATTACTTTTTGTGTGTTAAATTTTTTTTTCTTAATACCTACTTTATTGTAGTTTATAACGACGTGCTGACAAAAGCTCACTTACGATCGTTTTACAGCTGCAGACACTCACGGAGATTTATTTCGATTATATTTACCAATTTATTTCTAGTATACATATAATAATAAATAATAAAATTTAAACAATTATATGATTAAATGGTATACTGCATTATAGATATGTTATATACATTTATTTTACTGTGGCCATTTCGTATAATATGATTATTATTTTCACCCTCTTATTGTATGGTAGCTTATATACATTACAAAATATCTATAATATTATACGATAGACATTGTAGTATATTATGGTTAATCGATCCATTTCATATGTTTTTTTTATAACAAAATATAATAAAATACATCGTTAATATATATTTTTAATAACGAATTTTCAAGTAGTATTGCTCAAAAATAAGTAGCCATACTCTTATTTAAAACTATGACGTAAAGAAATCTATATAACAAAAAACAGTAAATGATTTGCGTTGCAGCCGTTGTCTGCAAATGACATTCGAATAGACTTAAATCTTGATTATTTTATTTAAAATATCAAGAGGTCAATTTGAAATTTTAAAAGGTCGTTTTTTCCATATGCATACTGTTCAAGAATTTTAATAAGACCAATTTTAGCAAACGCTTGTTCGTATAATTTAAATCGGCTATGTAATTCTTTGAAAATAAAAAATGATTAATTTAAAGATCATTACTCATTAGTAAACACGACAGTCAAGAAAAACACTTTATTCATTATTTAAACTATTATGTTCTCTATAGATTTTTGGTGAAATTAATTTAAAGTATTTGTCGAATGAAATAATTATAAGAAATAACAAAAAATTATACGTATATTTATTGTTATAACAATAATGATCATTTATAATATTTGATGAAAAATATAATCCTATTATTGCCTATATCTAATTGGAATATATTTTTTCTATACCATCAAAACATAGACTAAATGATTTCAAAAGTAGGTATTATGCTAAATATATAACACCATTTACAACCAAGTGTGACCTATTAAATTTGTATTTAATTTATTAGTTTATTATACATGCATATAACGTGAAAACGGAATATATAATTGACAAATTTAAAACAAATTCAACACAATATTATAATATTATTTTCACTGATATACTACTATACTATTAATAATATTATAATAAAGATGCGAGTATCTATTTATGAACTTAAACACAAAAATTAACGTGAAATAGAATTATTGGTCAATTTGGATTGTATATTGAATTGAGTGCGGGAGGTGGCCCAGAGGGGTAGAATATGAGTGGGGACAAACTTCGGCCATTTTCCCATCACTCAAGCAGTCATAATACACACGAGGTACACCATAATCTGTATTGCATTGTATTTTGTATAGAAAAAGATCCCATCGAATGACTTGACGTTTTCGACGATGACCGTGCGACTTTGATCGCGACCAACCGTTTCGCCGCCGCCATGGCCGACCACGACCAACTGTATTCAACGAGTTAATATCATGTAGGTTAATATATACATATATATATATATATATATATATATATATATATATATGTTATACGTTATATACGAGCCTACCCTTATTGTATTGTGACCAGTGAATCGGTACGTAGATAATAATAAATTTGTTTCGTTGGCGTTCGCGGATGGCCGGCCGGACAGCGAGTAATTCATAATAATATGCCAAATATATTATAGGTACTGTATTATACATTGTGTGTGTACAAAATTTGTGTTATTGGTGCATGTGATGCGTGTGAAAATGGAAAACCACGACCTGTGAAAAACCCCAGTTGCCGCCGTAGTTATACCCGTGTAGGCTTCCGAAAGAGGAGCGGTGTAGGGGGGAGAGGGAAGTTGGAAAAAAGAAACGTTCGAGAAGAACGCTTCGGCAACGGTGCAATAATGTTGTATATCTATATGCCCCGCAACAGTATATACGCGAGGTAAGTGAAAACGATTTGAGTGACGGGCCGACCCGCGAGCGTATATAAACCCGAGTGCGTGGCGTACATACACACGCGTTGAAAAGAGAGTCCCGGACAGTTATAAATGGCCAGACGGCGGTGTAACGCGCGCTCGCCCCTTCGTCGTCCCTCCCCGTCAAAAAAAAAAAACAGTCGAAATAACCTCTGTGTGTGAGTTGGTGGGTTTCAAAATTGTGTTTATTGAAACCGACTATATACGCGTATATTACATGCGTGTGCGCGACAACGGTCCGCGCGTATATGTGAGCGAGAGCAAATAATAATAATACGAAAAAACCTTATAAACATTATATTATATATATATATATACCTATACGAAGGTACGTCATGAGACGAGCGAGAACGAATGATGGGAGTGGAAATGCAATGATATTATATAATATAGGTAAACGCGCAAATTTACAGCGGGAGATTTTTGAAACAAATTGAATCGGATGGTAAGTCGGAATTTTTTCTATTTAATAACATTTTGCGCGTAGCTATACGTTTTTGGATATTATACTTACTATATATATATTATGACATGCAGTCTAGATTCGTGGAGCTCGGCAGCGGCGTAATTGAATGCGACGCTACTGGCGCGTTGCGCGGACGCGGTCCGAGAAACCGTGGCACAAATCGTTCGCGTAATATCATGCCGTGGTTGGGGTGGTGGGCCGTCACGTATCAAACGGCAAATTATATCGCGGTTATGACATATACGGGAAAGACGCCGCACCATTACCGGTCAGAGAGACGTCGCGTGTGTGTACGTTTATATATATATATATATTATAGTATTATACCCATCAGCTAGGTAGAAGAAAGGGGTGTATTGTAAGGGTGTGTTTTTATAATAGTTTTAGATCGCTCACGCTCGAGAGTGTGTGTTTGTGTTCACCCTGTCCCAAAAAGCAGGGGCATAGGTATATAAAGCTAATTGCGCGGGGTGGAAGACCGTATATATATCTATTATATATATTGTATGTATATATGTACCTTATTGGTATCTATACCTACGCGGAAGTTTTTGTCCAAGACATTCTAACGTGAATCATGATAGTTTTTACTGTGGTATATAAGTATAAACAGTGTATATACGGTCACATTATACGAGTTTACGAGTATAAATATAAATTATTGTCGTTTTTATGTTATAGCTCATTAAAATAATAGTCGCGAGACTCGTTCAAGTGTATAATATTATGATATACTTAAGTATGTACTTGTGTATTGTGTATATATAAAAGAAACTATTTAAAAAATAACGTGATAATACACTCACGGTGAGCATATACGCAAAATTGTATTTGCATACTAAGCGCCAGATTAAAAATGGTTAAAAATAAACGATTCGCCCGTACTTGCCAAGTGCTCCCACATTTATGGAAGTGACCAGGCTCGCGAGCGCACATATATACATATATAATAATGTAATAATAATAATAATAATAATAATATTATAATATACTTTAAAAAGCGCACACCGTATCCAAACTCGATTTAAGCGCAATTTGTAAACGTTGCCAAAGAAAAATAAAATTTAAAAAAATAGTTTTGTTCACTCGCATAGTTGTCTATCTCCGTAGTCTGTTGTAATAGTATACACTGTACTTATATATATATTAGACGTTT
Organism: Schizaphis graminum; assembly: GCA_020882235.1. Classification (NCBI taxonomy): domain Eukaryota; kingdom Metazoa; phylum Arthropoda; class Insecta; order Hemiptera; family Aphididae; genus Schizaphis; species Schizaphis graminum. The sequence continues at coordinate 97,184,925 of CM037032.1, forward strand.
GGATACTTAAATAAAAAAACTTCATTGAAAGTCCAGTATAAAATAACTAAACAAAAATGGAAATATTTCAATATATTCAACATTTTATGGAATTAAAAAATTAAATGTTTTAAATAAAACAAAACAATCTTTAATAAACAATCAAAATCCAATTTGTTACCGGATATACAATACGTCATATGAGGTAATCAGATCATTTATCTTATATTAACGCTACTGTATAGATAGAAACATTCCAAAATTATCACAGACATAAAAAATATTTAATAAAATACATCATGTTAAAACTAAACTATACTCGAAATTTATGAAACTAATTTAACGAAAAATATTGTCTATTCAGTATAATATATCTTAGTATATTATAGGTATAACACTGTACAAGAATATTATTACTACATCATAATTAATTGTGATTACCCTATGATTATGATTATATTTTATGTCCATTTAGCACACGCCTGTTGTGTCGATAACATAAAAAAAAATTATTAATTATTGCTGGTAGTTTTTATATGCCTCCATATATTTTATTACATTAAATAATTTTGTGTACAAAAAAAATTAAATAAACACATCGATTAATTTAGCATTGCATGATAATATGTATACACATGTTAACATAATTAGGTATTACATTTTTATTAAGTTTCTTTTCTTTTTTTTTTTAATTTCTTGTCACAACGTTGCTAGGCAATAAGTAATAATTGTTAGTACTTATTCGTTGTTACAAATTTTATTCAACCGATAATAATAAACACCATATATGCATCCGGTGACTCATAAATTGATAAAAAATTATTCTGGACCCCTTTTCATTATAAACGATTGTCGGTCATAGGAATATAATGTAATGACGTAACTGGATAACATCGAAAGGTTATATTAAATTAATAATTTTTATAATTCACAACCAATTTAACAGATTTCCAAACTAGTATTTTCAAACATAATATTTGTATAGTTCAATTAAAATGTAATTAGAAATTCGATATATTTCATAACAATTATTATTGAATTATTCTTATTTAGGAACTTAGAAAATACAAAATTATAGGTATATCGTATATAACTAATTTATTTCTTTTGTTCACATTTTTTTACATAAAACTATAAATTTTAATATTTTCACAAAATATTGTTACAAACGGGGTTTTCCGTTAATATAATAAGATTAATAAATACACAAAACTTGCATATACTATGTTTTTTTTTTTTTTTTGATATTATCAGTTATGAATATCATACCTAATTGTTACAAGAAATACAATCGTGGAAAATACAGGGATGTAGTCCTAAAATTATTAAGTTTATATAAGTTTCAGCTTTCACCAAAACGGTATTGCAGCTTATAATAATAATTATAATATCTTAAATTACATTGAAAAATAAGGGTTATTTTTTATAAAAATTTTATTATGTATTATTAATATGTACGTGCTACTGTTTTACATTTTTTATCAAACCATCATAATCATGCGTGCGTCATATTTACTGTAAAGTAAAATACAATATTGTGTTTATAATTCTTAATATTTTCCAAACTACGTTTTTATTACCTTGAAAAGATAGACAAAAGTGCTCAATAATATGTATTTTATCATTTTACGAATCAGTTCGTTCGGCGGGTATTTACAGGTTACAGCATTATCTTATAACTATACGCGATCAAAGGGTCAATTAAGAAACCGCTTATTTGTAAAAATCGTTGGACGCATTAATCGGTAGGTATATAATATTAACATACCACAACTATGGTAGTAGTATACTGTGTTTACATACAATGATATAATCAGTGATTTTCTCAAAGTTTTTTCAAAAAATACCTATAGTAATCCGTCGGTTGTATGGGATCATGAATATATAATATTTTATTGAGGGTCAAACGTTATTATAATTTATAAGTGGGAGTGCGGTGTTTATATGAACATGAATAAAATAAAAATTACATTTTTTCTTAAAACCTATATAAAATTTATAAAAATAGATGAATCAAATAAATTGACAAAGTTACCATTTGGGTTATATAATATGTATATATATATATAGGTAATAATATGTTACTCGCGAAAAAGTCATATGATTTGTTCTATTTTTTCTACCGCAGCCATAGAATTCCAAAGTCAACAAATTTAGAGGCGATATTCGAACTTTACTATCAGTACCACGTTAATGATTTATTTTTTATATTCGCAATATAATTTGTACAGCATATTAATACTTGATTTCCACATAATCTTGAGAGTATATGACGTATGTTTAGTACACCCAATGGGAAACATACTGGATCTGATAGTACAATATATAACGTTCATATACATCACCCACTGGGGTGCGAAGACTTTTGGACACTGGCCAGGTGTATAGTGTACGGTTGATGAGCGGTGGCGTGGTGACGACGGCGATTAGGCCGAGTGATTTCGTCAACCCAACAATAATAATATTGTGTTTTTCGTAGACTTGGGAAGAATTCTATAGAAAAACACTCGTCTGCATCATATTCGATGCGTATAAAAATATCAGTATTATGTGTGATAGTTATATACAGTGACATACGTCAAAACAAAAATAGGTTTTAAATGTATTCCGTCAAAAATAATGATATATATATTATAATATTAATAAAATTTAGATTTTAAATATAATAATAACACATTATATTATTTTATGATTTCGGTGCTCGATATTAAAAATGTACGTGAAGAAAAACATACAAGCTTAGGTACTCGTTCATAACAATAAGTACGATTATTACATTGCATACATAATAAGTTTGTTAAAAATTTGAAATAAATAATTTTTAGTTTGTATAACTCGTTTTTTACCGACCGGCAGAAACTCGTCCACTTTTAAATATAATCACACGACGTCATATTATATAATATAAATGTATATTTATTATATATATTTACGAAAATCGTCGTGTAGTAAGATATTATAATATATTATATAATATTATATTTAAAATTCACCAGGAAACAACTTTGTACCTATTTGATTCCATAGCCCCCTATACCATCATCATTACCATAAACGGATTAGATGCGGCAATTTTATTATATAAATAATGTGACGCGATCGTTATATGATTTATCGCGTTGTGCATTATCAGCGTGTGTCGTCTCGTCACGTCATAAATGTTTCTATACATAATTATATAAAACAGAGTATGTACGTGACCAAATCACCATTTACCGACATATTATGTATATATTTTGATATAATATAATATCAGGACGGTCTCGATGGCGATAACCTGCAGCTGTATCGCGGGCAAGAAAGATAAGTCCAGTGACAGAAACAGCGATGAGACGTGTGTCTGTGTACATATAGTACATAATATTATAATTTATAATGACTGACCAGAAAATTGGATTCCACTTATAAGTAGTTTCGTAGCGATTACGTTAAACAACATACGTGATAAGACTTTTTAGTGCGTGTGTACACTACATACACTGCAGTACACGCGTTTTCGAGAGCGGTTGAATGGTGAAATTTTTCATATTCTCATCGTACAGATTATTGTAGAACAGAACGAGTCATGATAAAAAAAAATCGTACAACAATTATCAATATATTGATTTCGACGCATCAGTCATTATACATACGCTCGCGAATTGGATGACTCGATCGGCACTTGTCGTCGTCACCCGTTCTACCCACATCATATATCGTTATATCAAAGCGTTTGCGCAGTAACATATTATATCCGTATGTTCATATATCGGTTTAAAGTTGCGTTCGGTAAAGGTCTCACTCTGAAATCGTAAAAGTACAAACCGTACTCGTATAATATTATGACTGGGTCACCTTTTTTTTAAATTGCCGATTAAAATTGACGATAACGTCGTCTATATCGCGCGGCGGTAGACTAACGCGACGCCGTGTATTATAATGTATAATGTCGTCAGCATTATCGGCATTCTCCGTCGCGCCGTTTTCCATCGAAATAAAATTATAATTGTAAATCGTCGTCGTACCTGAACTCTGAGAACGCGAGCTGTGCGCACAGTCGACCGAAATCCCGCACACGACAGTCGCTTACAAATAATATTACAAGACGTCCGTCCGTCCGGATTATATGAATAATGTGACTGCGCAGCGCTACACGAAACCACACGCAATAAATCACCTTCAACCGACTCGGACGACTGTCCATATATGTACACCTTCGCGTACATAGTATTACACAATATATGTATACGACGACGACGGTTTTTAAGGATAAACGCGCGCGCGATATCCGATAGACGAGACGGACGGGCGGACGGACGGACGGACGGTGAGGCGGTACATAATAAACTACATATATGCGGAGAGAGACGAAATAAAAAAAAAACCAGAAATTATCGTCGAGTACGTCACACGCGCACACAAACGATATCGTCGACATAATAATTGTGTGTGTAACTTACCTATAAAATAAAATACATATTATTGTTATGCGTATGGACGTGATAATAATTGTCTGCGTTATAATGTGTATTTATATAAACACACACCGCGTGTCCGAGTCGATCTCGTCACCGCCGTATAAATTATATCGCACAACGATTGGCGACACGGCCCCCCCCGCGAACGCCCGGAAGAACTATACGTTACCGCGCGGTAATTACCGCGATCGCGCCACCGGTTCTATATGCACTGGTCGGTTCCGTGCGGTGCGCCCGTAAATCACCGAGCGCGCGCGTCATTTCGCCCGGTCGCGTCGCCGCGTTTACCGCACCCTTTGAAGAGCGCGCGCACAACACACGATCACTGCACGATATTTTATTACGTTATTATATCGTGTATAATATTATGCGCGCGTCGACGAAACCATCGGACGCGGTTTTATGCGTTTATAATAGTACACCCATTCGTAATGCGCGCGCGCCACCGCGACTACCAGTTGCTCGTCTCTGTGTGTACGCGTACGCTGCGATATATCATACAAAATGTACGCCGCCGCGGCGTGTGTTTTAAATCAATTTTCGACGTGCGGACGACATAAACAAACCAAAATAAAAGGTTAAACGCTCTTGTTGTTTCGAGTGTACATAAAACACTATAATATATACTGCACTGTATGTGTTATACTACACGATCGGTATATATATATATTATACGTGTGTACTGTGTACGGGGGAGAAATAAAATGCACACACATGCACACGACGAGAAAAACCACCGGCGGCGGTGGCGGCGGCCCAAAAGAAATTTATGGCGTTTAGATTGGGTGCCCGGGATTCCTCGGCTGTCACTCGCTACCCGCGGAGATATCTCAGTCGCCGATGCTGTGTAGTGTGTGTTTATATGTATTTACGTACGCGCGAGCGCCCAAAGTATGTGTGTGTGTGTGTGTGTGTGTGTGTATTATACGTGTGGCGGGGAGGGCAAAAGAAATTTACCGTTTTCTTATTACGTGTACGGCCGATGTAAACCGTACACGTATTTATATATAATATATACGTAATGTGTATATATATAAACAAACACACCCCCCGGTTAGCGTTGTGCCCTCTTGTACACGGCGACGACCAAAGTGCGGTGCGAGAAACGCACATAATAAAGAATAAGTGCCGCTGTGTGGCCGGTCAGCTCGACGTCCGTACACATATTACACATAGATAAGTACAGCGGGAGGCGCCCTCCTCCCACGGGGTGTTGCTCTCGCGCGGCTAATAGACCTCGGACTTTTTTTTTTTTTTTTAGTGATAAAACATCATGGGAATTGGTTCGAGCCGTTGTTTTTTAGGGTCCCCCGCGTATGTGTATATATGTGTAAACATACGAATATCTGTGTGTGTGTGTGTGTGTTTTTTCAGGCCAAAGGGAAACGGTTTAATTGATACACACCCGGTGATCGTAAATCAAACGTGAGATTGCGTGCGTGGTGTATTATATACGTACGTGTGTACACTGTAAGGGACAAGCAGTAGTAAGCCGCCACCGCGCGCGTGGAGTGTATATATATATATTTATTATATAGGTATACGGGTCACAGGCGGCGGTCGGGATGTCAAACGATAAAAAACAAAACGAGACTCTGGCCGGAGAAAATTGATTTTTATTTCACCTATTCTTTTATTATTATTTTTTTGTATTTCGATACGGTTTTTTTAAATTCATATTTATATAATACCTATTCGTATTGTTGTTTAATTATCCGTCTCGGCCTGTTATGCTATAAATACGTATATAATTTAATATGTAGTAGGTATACATGCAGGTATTATACACATTTGTACAATGGTATATACGCATTTTGTTCATATTGTATTTTTTCGCAAATCACCCTTAGTCGTGTAGGGTATAACACTATACATAGAAAAACTATAATAAGGCATTGATAGCGAGTGTATACGAGTGCGCGCACACACACATGCACAAAAACAGATATATTTACATGTTTAATAGGCATATTGGCGTTATACAGAAGATTTATGGATTGATATTTCAGAAGATAATTGGCGAATCGCGTATAAATTTTTGTCTACAATAACTTAATACATTATTTAGTGTCTATATAATTAATAAAAGTTAATAAATAATGTAGGTATTTATATTATTATTTTTTCGCATAAACATGATGATGAGTGCAATGAACATTTTTAAAGAAACTAAATCCGTATTTTTATGAAAAATTAAAATTAAAACTACGAAAATATATCAAATATTATAATAATATAGTCTATAGGATTGCTACGTTATTAAATCTCAAAATATTGTAAAAATCTTAATATTGTCCCTAAAGTAATTTTATAAGATATAGCTACACCACTCGTAATATCATACTTTAATATCGAACAAATGTTGTATATCGTGGCCTTACTCATAGAATTTAGGGTATAGTAAATTTACACCGAAAATGGAATCGATTATTATAAAATAAGTATTATCGAAAGAATAATCGTACAAGTTTTAATAGTAGAGTATATAATATAATACTGAGATAATATTATGAAAAGCTAAAGACATAAAATAAAATATGTATATCTGTTATAATTCTACTTCTACCGTTATTATGTGATTTTTCGTACAGACATTTCAATTTTCAACTGAATATAAATCATGATGTAATTAAATATTATAATGTATTAATACTAAAAAAAAAATCGTGTTCGTCTAATCCCCGTGAGTTTTGTAGCAATTCGTCAACGTGATTAAAAGTTGATAAATAAACGAATTCATTCGGTTGAAGCAAGATTTCAACAAAATCGTAATTTAAAAACAAAAAAAAATAAAACAGCTGGTATATAATATGCACTGTCATATGACTCGTACGGCGAACTATGTATTATAATGTAATATTATTATTATATGTTTTAGTGATTGGCGAATTACACGTGCGACAGACATTTTGTTCGTGCAGCGACGGTTTGTGTCGTCGACGACATTTTCTATATTATATTCGTCCGTCATCATTCAACGTGCGTGTACGTAGAGTAATATATTATATTAGTATTCATCATATTATACTGAAGGTCTTTAGACAGAACCATATAGTTTTTTAAAAGTTATATTTCATTCTTGATCGAAGGAAATGTCCTTCCATTATTTTTGAATTTTTTCATCTAATAATATTTTATTGTGTGGCTATACGATGACAATAATAATTTTATAAACAATAATTTTTCTTGATTTATTATTGGAATTTTTTTAATATTACGTTTATTTTTCCGATAAAATTATTATAAAAAAAAAAAATGATAATAATAATAATAATAATAACAATACCTGTACTAACACTACATTTAAGAATTATAAATACTATGCCATCTCTGGACACGCACCCTCGACATCTAAATATTACCAAAGCTGGAACCTGTTTTTCCGCACGTCTTCATAACATGCGTCTTGTCGTTGTAGAAACATAATTACACCATACTTTTCTTACGATACGATACGATACGATACTAAGGTTTGTACGGTATTTTGCGTTTAACCTACACAAGGCGTATTTTATATACATTTAAATAATCATATTATTATTATTATTATTATTACGTGTATTCTTTCGTATCAGTGACTGACATACTGTTGAACGCAGGGTATGTGTTGTGGTACACATAATATTATAATAGTAGCTGGTTTAATACAGCGAGCATGTACGCTATATGGCCCACGCCTGCGTTCAGCACATAAATCATTCTACAAAACACACTACTAACGCTTATTTAAAAAATAAAAATCTCTGAACGGTTTTATAATATGTATTATATACATATATATTAAAACAGAAGAAAAAATACTTTGCCAGAACACTATGTACACACACATACTCACACACATACTTGCACGCGCGCTTGCGGCAAACAAAGTTTTAATTATAACTTTCTTTTGTCGCCGCCGCCAAAAAGACAAAAATCCGTTGATTTCGTCGTTTATAGTACTTTATACGACATAAATCACGCGAACCAAACGCCGAGGCAATAGCGTACCTACACATTATGTAATAATATGTGAATATTGTACAAGGTAACGCTAAACTCGTCCCTACAATGTATTATATTATAATATAATAAATATATGAACCTAAATAATAGTAAAATCAAAATAAGTATCAAGTAACCACGCAGTTGCGTATAACGGTCTATAGGTATTTATATTAACATATAGTAATATACGTTGAAAAACAATATTATTTCGTGTTATTAATTATTTTAATTAGTATTTTACTACAATAACTGTTGTCCATATAGACTCATCATTTCGTAAGCGAGGACTGCATTATTGCTGTAGGTGTGTTTTGCGTCTGGTTTGTGTACGACAGGCGCTACGTATGCTTTTCATACGAAACGATTTTCATCGTGAAAATAAACTGAGCACAGCCACAATGCGATAAAAACGCACCAGTATCGTGTTTTCGGGGGTTGAGGATCAACATCTGATCGATGTGTGTTCCGCGTGATCCAATCTTAGTATAATTGATAATAATATGTGGTTGAACATTTTTTTAGTACAGATACAGCAATAAAAAAAATGCTATAATATTTTACTACATCTGAATAGTTAATTAAAAAAGAAAAAACTATTTAGTTTTAAAAATTTGTTTCTGTTATGCAATTGTTGTGAAGTACCGATCTACCTATAATTTTACAGTGATACAAACCAAAACATAACATTGACCAGCATTATAACGATTTAACCTAAGTTTAAATATTATTGTATATAGGTATGAACAAAATTCACTGTTATAAATTTATATATTATTTAGTTATTAGTTATATATATTTGTAGTAATTGTATGATAATGTTACGCTTGCTTTTAAAAATAAAAGATATTTTTAGTTATTATAAATTTACCATTATTTATTTTCTTGTTAATATTATTTTAAATTTAATACATTAACTAATATTCAGTTCTCAGAAATGTTATGACAAATTATTAATAAATGCTATATAGTAAAAAAAAATAGCTTCGACCACATGCCATTAAAATGACCCACAGAACACACGCACATATTAAAAAATATTATATGCATACGATAGTGCTTAATAGTTAATGTTCTTTAGTCAAACATATTATAGGTACTTTTGCCATTTTAGATGAAACTCGAAAAAATGTATATCATACTATTGATCTTGCTTAATATTTTGAATTATAAAGGTACGAGCGAGTATGGGCAAACTGATCTGCTTATTATTAATATTAGCTATCATAACTATCCTGCAAAAATAAATTATGTCTCCTTGTATTATAAATGTTATTGACAATATGATCAGTAATACCTTAAAACTGCAATATTTATGAAAGTTTTTTTTGAATATCGAATAGTATGGTTTGTAAGCGTATGATAAGTTGAGTAAGCTGCTGCACAGATGAAAAATACGAGTATACAACAATAGACGTTACAAACGCGTACAGGTCTATAATCATAATGTTGTAAGGTCATATTATGGGTGTATAATATTTTTGCTCATCGTACAAAAATGCATCGGATAAATATATTCATAATCAGAAAACAAACGTATTATTGAGATATTGGTATACATTTACTCGTCCTGAACTCTTGCTAACACAATAGTTATGAGTATATAATATGTAGTGCGTTAACTTTATTAAGTAAAATATTGGCCATCGCCCAATCGCTTTAGTACAATTACACAAACCGTGTCCAATGTCTATGGCAGATAGGTACACAATATGCACAATATATTATGCGCATAACGAGAAACTCGATAACTCGTAGATTTAAAATTTTTGTTTTTGATTAGTCCAAAGTATTCAGCTTTTTAGTTGGGCATGTGCGTTATTACTACTATTATTGTGATTCGAAATGCACATGACGATGATATACCACGTAAAACCATATAACTGTGCAGAAGACGTCGTCGTCGGCAGAAAGATAATATATGATATATTACAACTCTTTCTTGTACGGAAACGATATCGGCCACGTTTATATAATATATACGTGTGTAGGTACATAATATATCTATATTTGTCGGTCGCACGTACGCGTTTAAATCATTCCGACACGAATTGAATCTGACCGCCGGCACGCCGCGGTATACAACTACGACCATATAATATATAATGTATTGTATATATACGTACACACACGCATATACTCGCGGTCCATAAAAAACGTCTTCATCGGAAATTTTAACACACACACACATTACTGTTACAAGTAGTTTATTATACGTCTTAAACGCTACATAATATTATGCTGTACAGCGCGAGTGCGTGCGCTTGTGTTGTATGTTTCAATATTATCTCCATTACAGTTATTTAATTAACGCCCGGCCGGGGAAGTGTGCGACGGCGGGGGCGGAGGGTCCGCCACCGATAATTTACGACGTCCTCGGCCAGCCGACAATATACGGTCCCCGTGCGCGCACCGTCGCCCCTTTAAAAACGCCGTAGTAGTACTACTACAACGGATTGTCTGCTCTACACGCCGCCGATAATAGTAGTAATCGTAATAGTTATAGTAGTATTAGTGGAAACAGCAGCAGATAATGTTACGACCTCAAATCTTAGCGTGTGTATATATATATATATATACATTATACGATACAATGTGTAACATAATAATGTTACCGATAATTGGGGTTAACATTTTTTTCTCAAATCTTTATTTTTATTTTTTTGTACTTTTAATTTATTGTACGACTTATTATAATGCTCCAACACACGCTGTTGCTCCCCTTTTGGCGCACTAGTCAAAAGAGAGGACGACTACGCGCGTAACACGGCACATTTAACCTGACCGATTTGACTCCCGCCGCAGTCAGTCAGTCGTCGGCGGCATACATAAAACGTCTTCTGTGTATGATTTACTATTATTTCGCTTTTTTTCTCGATCGCCAAAAACACATTATTTACGCGGCGTGTGATGTACACAATATATATATACATATGAGCGCGACTCCCGCATATATATACACGTGTATTTTTTCCTCCCATCATTTGTACGGGCGCGGTTTTTTTTTTTTTTTGATAGTTTTTTTCTTTAGCATAATTCACACCACGCGCGACAGTCTGTTCTATAGAAAACCATCACCATCGCCTCAGGAGATCGTCACGCGTGCCGGAAAACTATTTCCGAATCTTCAAGACGAGCATGTGTACACTGTACGTACAGCGTTTGTAGCGAATATCGAGGCTCTATTAAAATTGGTTAAATTTGTACGACTTCGTATGTTTACTAGACAAGATCTTCCGAGTCGTAACTGGTAAACTATTCCATTTAGGCGATCTGACATCAATACGATTTTCTAACGCCCGGAAATCGGATGAAATAGACCAACACAGTCCAAACTGCAGGTGAATACTGCTTATTCTTTACAAGACATATAGGTATTATCTACCAGTCTACAGTACGCGTACCTAAATTTTATTATAATTTACTAAAGTATGTAATATTTTTGTATAATGGAACATTATGTTGTATATTGTTAGAAGAATATTATATACGATCGTCATCGTTCATATATGCTATAATATTAAATCATTGTAAATTACATGGTAAGTATAGTACGAACGTGTTTATGTGTTGTATAATTTCACGCACGTTTGTTTAATTATACACAGTATAAATATATGCGATGTATCGTGGTCGTGTTTAGATTCGTTCAATGCGTACCGTATAACGAGTTACAACCTATAAATTAGATTAAGTCTTACAATAATAAATTTATACTAAAGATTTTTTTGTTTCTTATAAGTCTATAAGACACTATCGCGTATTTTCAGGTCTCTTCGTACAATGTGGACGATGGCAATCGTGGATCATCACTCATCAGATCAAACATGTTTCTAAAACACTGTGACGTCGTTAGAATAATTACAAATTATAATAATATACGGCGAGTAAAATGGATAATATTTATAATATACAACGAAATAGTGTTATTGATATGTTATGATTAATATGTACCGAATAACATTTTGTTTTATATTACTAATTTGAATTTAAATGTATACAACAATCGTATAAAATTTAAAATATTTATTTATTGTTTAATTAACGCTGTGCAGCGCTACAATTAAATGTCTACACACTAATATCAATATGTTATATTCGATATAATATACGTTCAAACAATTTAAATACGCAGAATAATATTATCAATTATAGTTTTATTATATAAGATTATATTATTATAATATTATTATATTATTATACTAATCATTACAATTTAATTTAAATTTCTTCAAAAGTCAGCGTATACAACATTTTAGTTAGGTCTGATATAGGAAAAATTTAAATGTTATCATGAAGAGCGTGAACAGCGTGTAAATAGTAAATACATACAACTCGTAGCGTTGTGCTTCTGTGATTAGTAAGTTTGAATTATTTTGGTATCGGTTAGTATGTAATTAATAATTAAATAATATGAATTTTGTAAAATGCGCATTTATAATTAGCATGTATGTTAAATTTAAATAGTTTTGAAATTATAAGGAAAAACAGAGTAGCTATATACGAGAAGCAATTACATTTCTCGACATTTAATCATAAGCAACGATGTCTTTTAAAAAATACTTATGAATCTTAATTTGTCCATTCGAATTAAAATTTTGGTAACGTCTATAAAAAATAAATGTAGTCAAACGTCCGAAATGATGAGTAGAGCCAACTTGGTTGTTTATCGGTGGCCAAGTCGCAGTTATACTATCTATAGTGAATTTGTTTTATTAATAGTGTGCAATATATACATCTTATTATTATAATACTTTTTAGATAACAGTTTTTCAAGTTTTTGAGTTTTTACATAGATAACATATATCTATTACCTGTAAACATGACATGTGTACATAATATAATAATAATTTAGCAATGCAAACGCAAATATAATTTATGGTGATATTATGAGCTTAGGAATACCAATATACTTGTTTTTTTACGGTAAACTAGATATTTTGTGGCCGGTGCTTCAATACAAAAATTATTATAAATGAATCTGCAATAACCCCGCTAAACTGTTATTACAACTTAAATTTCGTGAATTTCGTATGCTGACGGACGGAAAATTTGGTTACGTTCCGTCTGTTTTCATTCAGCGGTTTCGTGAAGATTTAATAATAGACGAGCGCGCGTCTCTTGAACATATGTACGTACACATATATAAATATAAATATATAATATTAATATACATGTATGTATAAGTGTAAATATAACGTAATTATAATTAATCGCTTCACCCGTGTATAAAGCGCATTTCATATTACTAATTGCCGTACAACCATTGGATATGAATAAGATTACAAGAGCGCGAATAAAAACGAAGAGACGAGTTAAAAATGCGAAACTACAACGACCATCTAAAACGGAAGGTCCGAAACCTTTAGGTATTTTTGTTCCAAATTATAATAATATAATAATATTAAACGTGTGGTATTTGATAACACTACGCGGTACGATTTAGAAACACTCTATCAGCCCAATGATATTTTATATATAATATCGCGGTATTAAACAAATCTATGTACCGATATGATTATTCTATATATATTTTTTTTTTAGTTTTAACATATTGTTATTATTATACTTATACGTATAATATGCCGGTATGTATAGTGGTTCTCGTATACACGCGGATAAACGCCCCCGTCGTCAACGACTCGATCGATTATACGATAATTACTGATTAGTATACCTACGATACATATATATTTTTTTTATAAATGTATACACTGCGCTGGTATTATAATACTGCAGCTGGTAGAACGCGTATTATATACCTATATCTATGTTTTACAATATACATAATATTACAAGCGCAAACTCGAACGTATACTGTACGGCGGCTGCGGCGGCTGTGCCCGAAGGCGCGAGACTTAAACAATAATTATTGATACGCGAGACGAACATAATATTATTACTACTATATATAATATGCGTATACACACTATGTACATCTAAGTATATAATATGTACATATATTATATAATATATGGGTATATGCGCTGTGCATAGTGATATTATTATATTATCGTTTTCTTGTCGAAAGCAAAAGTTTAGACCAGACCCGATCTAGCCTCCCGTCTCCGTCAAACACACGCACGGCTGACCGAAGATACTTATTTATTCTATTAGTTTGTATATAAATTACTTTTATTTTGCGATTATTTAACGAGATTTTCAAGACCTTCAACATACATTGCGATATTATTTAATAACAGCTCTGCATGTGTTTATTTTTAACGTTTGAAGTATATAAGCATTCTAAATACAATATCATAGTAAACAAGCCACACGCGTGTGTTTAAAAAAAATGTCATTTTATTACTCTTCGCTCAGAAACGGACGACGATAGTCGTAAAAAATGAATGCATTAATATATTAATAATCCAAAATGTAAACACACGTTAGGTCACCTATAATAGATATACCTAAATATAGTAGTTATACTTTGTACTTAAGAATTTTAGAAACTACTACAAGCACTACATAAAAAATAAATGTATTTCTAAATAATTCAATCAGTGTGTATGTATAGTACTATAGTACATAGATTCGTCTTAAACATCAATCTTATAATCGTCAATACAGAATTCATTCCTCATGGTAGTGTACTTTCATAATAAATACTTAATAATATATGATACATTATTGGCTAGAATTTAGCGAAATGGCATAATTATTTATTTATAACTGACGCATAAGAAAGGTAAAAATAATTTTTATCATGAGAATACTTTAATTATTATTTTGTCCTCATAATATGCTTAAATCTAATACCGAGATATATTTAAATCCAGTATAATATAATATACAGCTAATACATGACTAATCTATGTTTACTAAATGCGCCTTTTTTTGGCTATAAATACAACAGCGTATAGACGCGTATTATTAAATATGATTTATTGTCTTTAGCACCTCCCTTTTTTCATTCCTGAATCGACGGCCGATTACTAGTGTACCTAATGTTTAATGGAAAAAGTCATTACGGTTTGACGCGTATTACGCGGCGCGTGCGTGTGTTATTATCCCGGGCCAATAGTTGCGCAACGTCGAGTGAATAAAATAAACACTGCAGTGACACATTTTTGTAATTATTATGAAATCGCGTGGGAAATATTAATTTGTAAAATATTTGTTCGTGCGATCGGTTAGGCACAACACAATATTATTATAATAAAAACATTATCGTCTGCGCGCACATAATATTATACCTAACCATCGTCCAGCGTATACGAATTGTGGACGCAATATTTTCAAATTGTCGTGTGGTCAAACCATAAACGTTGATAATTATTTAATAACGATTTTCCGTTTGTTTATAGTTAGCACAAGCGATGCCGAAGCGGCGTAGATACCTATATCAAGTAATTTCGGTTTTTTCCTCTCCGAATTCTTTTCAAAACGTCTATCAACCTCGGTGGCGCCTTTTTTATACTGCACGTGTGCATACATCATATTATTATTACTATACAGAGACGGCGGTACGAGGATTTTTCACCATTCGCTGGAATAATAATAGGTATATAATATGGGCTATACTCAAAGTGGCGTATGTGCTGCAGAGCGCTGTGACGATACGACCGACTGACTGACAGGCGACCGTCCCACAACTGCACGCGCGACGGCCTCGACCCGGACCCGAAAGACCCTCATCGTTTGTATATGCAACCGTCGTCACCACCACAGCCGCCGACGGCCCGAAATTTGCGCCCCCGAGCGGCCCGCTAACCCCCTTACATTGTACACGTAATTCGGAAAACGGTTTTGTTCGACTGATTTTTTTTTTTTGTTATTTAAAATTTTTATCACCGTTCATATAATGAATGTATATACACATTATATTGTATCGGTGAGGGTTGATTTTTCATGGGGGTACAAAAATTGTGGTCGTAGCGTAGGGGGAAACGGCCATTACGCGCCAACACCTGCCGCCCCCGACTTCT
Source organism: Schizaphis graminum (assembly GCA_020882235.1). Taxonomy (NCBI): domain Eukaryota; kingdom Metazoa; phylum Arthropoda; class Insecta; order Hemiptera; family Aphididae; genus Schizaphis; species Schizaphis graminum. The sequence goes on from CM037032.1 coordinate 97,201,276, forward strand.
ATGCGTATTCACAATCGCCTATAATAATAGTCGCGCGCTAGTTCAATCGCGGCGAGAGGAGAAAACCCGAAAATTGTGGTTTTATATTGCGCGTGACCCCTGATTTTTTTAAAACGATTTTTGAATTTGCTTCAGATACATACAGCATATGCAGCATATGTAAACCGCGTATATCCGCAAATCGTTTATTGGTGATTTTGGGTTGTCAATAAATAGTACTTGAAACGATACATTATTATACTGTCTAATTGTAGCTAAGCGTAACTCAAATTTGAATACAGAGGACCTATTAGGCGCTGACTTCCAGCTGCAATATTGCACCATTAAAAAAATCGGTCTTGTCTTGAATCACTTGGATGCGTTTTGGGATATATTTTCAATTTTGAAATCTATTTAATATTTTTAAGCCCCAGATTGGTTTTAAAATAAACATTCCACGGTTTAAAAGACACATATTATGTCCACGTAAAAACAACATGTATGAGTAACAGGAGACCGACAACTGAGACCAATTACGAATTATCATACAATAATCACGAATTATTAAAAAGTACCTATTACGTATGCATATATAGGTACACGGTGCTTCTGTATAGTTTAATGTTATAATATCTATGTAGAATATACACACTTAATTGTGTTGTGTTATAGTTTCATTATAGACGTTACGCAACGTCGACGGTCGTGTTATTATAATGGTATAGTAATTATGGCGGATATCGTCAGTGGCTATAGTAATAAGAAAAATAAAAAACCGGTGCTGACGTTCAAATTATCGTCCTATATGATATTATGTTTATACCCTATACCATCATACTGCAGCAGACTCAACAACAACCGCGAGATCCGTATTCGCATGCAGTCAGGATGACTTGATTTAGACAAATTTTTATGATAATATGATGACCATAGGGATGTTGACGGTCCAACACCACACTATGATTTGTTTGAAATTTACATAGATTCCGTAGATATAAAAACATAATAAATAGTACAGCAATTTCTAAAATTTTAATATACACGACAATGATAATCATCATTAATCAACAATACACTAAGTTTTTGTTAAATGAATTGCAATTGCAGATTATTAGGTGGAATATACCATTTAGGTAGATGATATTTTTACGGTAGTTGGAATACTTCACACGTAGATTTTATTTTACACGAGTACTAAAAACTATAGTCAAACAGAGACGATCATCGACTAATAATAAGCGTGTCAGGACGCGTTTTCCGTACACACGTATAACATGTAAACACGCGGGTAAGGGGACCGTGAAAAACGGTGACGACGACGACGTTTGACTCGAAACGGTTTCTTATATTATAACCAGGAAGGGTGACTGGGCGATCATCACGCACTTTATTTGCGTAAGCGAGGGATCCCACGCGTATATATCTATGTATAAAAAAAGACCCTTTGCGAGTACAGTGATTATACGAGTTTATTGCTATGTAATACGCGTCCCGAGATTTATCCACTTGGCCCGCGTATACCTATATACGTGTACAATATATTTATTATAGTATTATATGGCTGTTTATGAGCATATAGTTTTACATGTTATGATTTATACGATATAAATATATTGTCAGATAGCTCTCGAAGAAGGGTGGTTGCCGATTTTATTCGTGTTATTATTTTTTCGCAAGACGGTACAGATGTCTAGGTTTTTACACGAATTTGCAGGACATGCAGTGGTTAATTTTCAAACATCATTATTATTATAGCGACACAATTAAATTAGTATGTTTGTTAACTTATTATATTAAATAGCTACATTGGATTTTTGATTGATGTGAAATTTCAAACAGTAATATGAATAAGCAGCTGCAATAATATATAAAAGATATAGTTGGGATGCAACGAGAACCGTGTATATTAAATTTTAATATACAAAATATATATGGTTACAGTTGGTTAATAAATTGTAGTAAAGTATATTTTATAATTTTTTAATTATAACTATAATATGCTTGTGTTTTGCCATCTCGACTATCTCATTTGTTTTAGTAACAATGCTTCCAGAAAAAAACCATAATATTATTATTGTTATTATATTATAATATATACTGTCTTATTTAGTAGTACTTTAAAGAAAATTTATATATATAGTCCAATAAAGCTAAGATATCGAAACGGTGGAGAAATATTATGCTATACACCTCTTCAACATATTATAGGTAACAAAAATCCAACTACTTTTCAGTGAAATTTGCTGAGATCGGTGATCTACCGAAGAATCATTTTCTCTAATGTAATAGTCTATCACTGCAGATATTGAACTTGATTTTTTATTTTTCATAGATAGCTATAATTATAGTAATGATAATAACAGGTAGTACTCGAATTTGTACATATATATAATTATTATTATTACATATTTGAACTATATTTACCAGTTTTATAATATTAGTATTAGTATTAAGTAGCCCGTGTACAGTATTTTTACTTTTGACCTACTCTACCTAAATGTAATCGAACGTGTTTTGGACAACCGGGTTATTGAATAATACGATACGATCGTAATACAATATTTGAACGTAGGCCGATAATAATTATTTTTTCACAACCATTTCATTGGTACGGCCAATTTCAGTGTATATTATTCTTGTATAATTCGATATATAGTTTAATACACAGCTATGGACTGATATAAAAAAAATAATTTAACAATTAAACCGTCGTTAGAGGTTTTTTAACGCCTATAAGAGCTAATGTGTTATACAGTCCTATTGTTTGCTTCGTAGTAGGGTTGTTTTTTCGAATTATTTTTTAACCACAACAATATTTTTATCGCTGTTTAAATCGAGTTTTAACTACCCACTTACAACCTCAGTGGTATATTATCGACTCTAAATTAACATTATTTTATTATTCGGAATATTATTATATTTTATGTCCAGACTTACAGAATAATTTATTCGACATTTAAACAGAATATACCTACTCAGAGTTATTTTTTGTTAAATATAAAAATGAATTATAAATAATTTGAGATTTTATTTGTTGATCTATTGAATAATTTTTTAATAAAACGTATTAATTTAATAATTGATTTTATTTTTAATTACATGTGTCAATCTTTACCTAAATACAAGAGTACATACATAATAATTAAAAACCTTATTACCATATATTTTTTATAATATTATGGTTTATGTATGTTAAATGTTAAGTGTTCAAGATAAATTTAATATAAATTTATCAATAAATATTTGAAGTTAAACACAAAAAATGCTAATCATGACCTCAAAATTAAATTAAGCTTTTAATTTCGTAGTAAATTGAAAATCAATTAGATTATTTAAAACTGAACATTTTATTGTTATATAAAATTATTGTCAATAATATGATGTATATTATTGTTTTCAATTATTTAAAATTTATAATAATTATCATTGTCAGATCATTTTGAAATTGAACTATATAAAAAGCGTAATCATAGGAATGTTTAATTTAATTTAAAACAAGAAAAATATAGATTTTATTACCTACACATGTATAAAAATATAAAAATAGTACCTAAATATCCGTGGGATGATTTATGTGAGAAATCATAAACAGGTTCTGTCAAAATAATATTTAACCACGATTTACCCTATTTATTCAAATTATATAATCTCACACACAGCAGGCTATGCGATTCGAAATAATATTTCACGATAAATATATAAGTCTTGACAATGCGTAAAATTAAAATCACTAAAACACCTTATAATTTTGTTTTTATTTTTAATGATATTATCCTATACGTCAACGATTCATATTTTTAGTTTTTACAGTCGCGAATTTTTAAGATAAAATAAAAACGCACTGTACCTATAATATACGTATATATATATTTCGTCGATTCCGACTATCGTGACTCTTGCGAAATTCAACGATATATGGTACTTTATACTGTGCTTTTTACGATCATAAAAACATTGTCACAGTTTTTTAATCTGACTAAACCAAACACGAAATCGCTGTATATATATATATATATATATGTCGTGCTCTACCTACATACGTTTATAAAATAATATTATTATCGATAAGGTACTCACTCTGTCCGAGATGAACTCTCTTCATCCACGGGTAGATCTGCGGTGGGTTTTGGCCGGAGCCCTGTTTGCCGCCCGAAGATGCGGGCCCGTTGCCGTTGCCGCCTCCGCCGCCGTTCGACGACGTGGACGATATGGACGAGGCGGGCGACGAGGACGTCTGCGATACGGGGCCTTGTGTGGCGGGCGAGGAACCGGCCACCGGGCCGCCGGACGACCGGACAGACTTCATGACGACGGCGGGCGGCGGTGACCGGGACCCGGGTGGCGGTGCCGCGGACGTGGTCAGGTCTTGCGGAGAGCTGATGCCGTTCGGCGTGGCCGACGCCGAGGCGGACACCTCGTACTTGCACTGGACGACGCCGCCGCCGGCCGCGGACGGCATGCCGACGACGTTGTTGTTTAGAGCCGAAGATATGGGCGATATGGCGCCACCGCCACCGGGCGACGGTAGACCGCCGACGCCGCCGCCACCGCCGTGGTGCTGCAAGTGTTGCAGGTGGGCGCCCGCGGCCGCGGCAGCCGCAGCCGCCTGCAGCCTCTGGTGCTGCTGGTGCTGTTGGTGCTGTTGCTGGTGGTTGACCGAGTGCAGTTGTGTGTAGTCGATCATGGACGGCGACGACTGTTGCATGTACTGCGACGCGTACTGTTGCGGCGAGTAACAGCCGGCGGCCGGGCCCGCGTTGTACACGCCGCCGCCGCCACCGCCCTGGGCCGCCTGGCCGTAATAGTCTGCGGCCGAGGCCGAGGCAGCGCCGCCACCGCCAGGGCTGTTGCCCGTCTGCAGCGGGTCGACCGGCGACGTGACCGCTCGGCCCTGTTGCTGTTGGGCCTGCTGGCTCTGCTGGTAGCAGTTCATGAACTGATACGAACTCATGTTCATCTAAACGGTTCGGGTCGCGCGCGCGCGCTTAGATGCACGCCTCGTTGCGACGTTTACCTTTGACGGTGAGACCGGTCACGGTCCGTGTCTGCTATACAAAGCTCACCGGTGGGCCGCCGATGAACCGTGTATTATCTAAATATACTCGTGTATATTAGTTATATTTACGAGCAGCAGTATACCTATATAAATATTTATATATCGTAAGTCGTCAGGTCTCCAACATGCCATTCGAAAACGGCGTCATAATGTCTGTGCCGTCAGAAAAAAAGAACCGGAAAAAAAACGCGAAATCGAACGCACTCGAAAAAAAAATCAAAAAAAAAAAAAAATTTAATTTTAAAATTTTCGGATACCCGCGACAAAATATACGCCAACTGTACAATTTGCGGTAATCATATGTAGGTACGTCGAACGACAAAAAAAAATCACTCGCGCGTCGCGGCCGCGAATAATAACAAATAATAATAATATAATATAATATATTAAATCACGATAATAACACGACAATAATAACAATATTATAATATATACCGTCGTACGTGTCCGTCGGACGGGGCTGGGGGCCACGTGCTAGCGTAATTTACGACTGCGGCGGCGATCCGCGTTCGGAGGCGAGTGGAACAGTACAGCGGACCGACTCGGAGGACCGAACACACTCCGAAACCCGACAACTTCCGACGCGGCTGGAGACGTGCGCGCGCTGTGCCAGTGTGTATATGTGCGCGCGTGTGTGCGTGTGTGTGCGCGTGTTTTCGTGCGTGTGTGTGTCCGTGTGCGTGTGTGCCCGCGCGGTTGTGTGAGTGCGCGTATCCGTACAACGTAACCGCGGCCGTCGACCAATCGGAACGCCGGACGGTCGGCGCTCGGATCTGGCAGTCCCTCGTGTGCCGCCGCCGTCGACGGAGGCGGCGGCGGCAGCGACGGCGACGACGACGACGACGCATGAATGAACCGGTGTGCGTGGCGCCGTCGGCGGTGCGGTGGGGGCGGGGGAACGTGACCGCCGCCTTCGGACTACCTATTTCGTCGCGGACGTCGTCGTTTCGTACGCCGCACGCAGCCGTGTCCGAGTTGTTGCCGACGACCGGCCGGTCAAGGCGCTCGCGTATGCGCGGCTTTGGGTTATTATTGTTATTACAACGACAAGTGAAAAACAGTTACAATACGCTTCGCCAAAATAACGCATTTAACGTACTGACGCGTGTTATATTTTGTCAAAGTAATTATTAGTGTTTCGAGTACGACTGTATAGTTCAACTTTGCAGCCGACTAGTATATTATAATTGTTTATCTCAAATATTAAATAATTATAAATCGATTTCTTTCGACACAGATATGCATTGGACAAATAATATGTAGATTATAGTTCATTCCATTATTTTACGTTTTGCAAATTCGATTATTCTAAGATAACTATAATAACATAATAATTAGCCAATTAATAATGTTCTTTTTATCGTGTTAGTATAAATATAATGACGTATGATATTCATTTACATTGATTCTACGGATTAAATGTATATATACATTGTTTTTTTTATACGTATATTGATAAATTAATTAATTTTAATAAGATTTCGGGATAACGAAATATTATTAAGAATACATTTGTGATTTCTCACATATTTAAATGGTTTTATGTGCATATTATACATTTTTATCAGTTTTCTTTACAGTGAAAAATTATTATTAGTTTTATTAGTCACAACCACAATCTTACATGTGGTTAGTTTTATTTGGATTGTGATAACATACTATTGTTATAATAGTACAACGATTATGTATTATTGAATTTCAAATTAAAATTTATCTCTCGCGGTTGATGTAATTTGATATTTGATTTCATATAGTATAAGGGATAGGCTTAGTAACACAATTATTTATGACATTTCCGTAAGTACAACTTTCGCAGTGAACTTAAATATCGCTTTTTCTTAATGAGATTCAATAATAATGACTTCCTAATAATTATTTACGATATCAAAAGCTTTTGATGTATATGGCTTTTGGACATTTCGCGATCAACTTGATGGATTGTTTGACAACTTGTTTGTACATTAAAAATAATACTCCGTATTTACACTAAATATACTAATAGTTAGTCATTACGATTACTAAGTATTTAGGCATACTGTTTACTGCACAAATATTTTGAACAAAAAGACTGAATTCGCTTCTACCGTATATCATGATAGTACTCTTATTTATCGAGTGTTTAGCTATGATTGAGTAGGTCACCTTAATGGATTGAATTCAATGTCGTAAATCATTGTGATATAAAATAAACGATACACCCATCTCTGTGTGGATTACTGGATTAGTATATAGACATTTCTAAGGGTAGATAATATTACATTATGTTTATAATATAGTTATTAATATTTCATTGATTTAATATATTGAACTAATTTTTGCCAAAAACACCGCATATCACTAACTCAGTTTTGATGTTAAGTACTCTAATATCAATATTTTTACAAATAATAATATATTTTTAATTGAAAAAAGGGTAATGTTTTAAACCTCTAATAAGATTAATACTTTTTCATCAAAATTTGAATTATAAATATTTATAAAATACAATTTTGTAATGATGAATATTTATAGTTTATACGACTGTAAAATAAGGATATATATAATATGAGGATGATGAATCTTGTACTGAATTCATATACTATTTATAAAGTTATTAGCATAAATGAAAAAAAAAATTGAAAATGTGTATAAATAGTAAAAAAATATATAGCTAATACTGGTGTTAAAAAAAAATATGTATTAGATGTATAAAAATGTTAATATAAGTGTTTTATGAATATTTAAAAATATTTCATGTACACCAAATTCGTTTTTTTAATTATATAATATATGGTGATATGTAAATATTCCCATTTTCGAGTTATATTTTATTATTTTCCCAAATTTTCATATTTTTGATTTTCCAATTGAGTTTATCACCAATAATATCAACAATTATCACACTAAATGTGCCTATACATTTTAATTAAATTGTCTGCTCCAAAACATGATGTCAAACAAAATAATACACTTGTAAAACTAATACTTTTCTTGCTTTTTGTAGGTACTTGGTATAATCTTATAATGATTTAATAAAATAATAATCATTGAGAATCATTGTACTTTGTAAATTTTAATAGGTAATATAATTTATTTATACGTTGCATGGCATCATTCATAATACGATTTATATTATAATATATACCATAATAGTACTTCAATAGTATAACCTTTCAGTATTAATAATTTTCGTTTCTTATACATTACAGCCGTTTTACTTTTAAAGTTAAATAAATGGTATTCGATATCGTTGGCTGGCTATATACAGGATTTTTTTATCTGATGTATAATATATATTTATAAATTATTATAATACCTGTTATTGGTTATTTACATATTATTATAAAGGTTATAATATAATTTATTACTCGTTATGAGTATCTATAATATAATATAGACTATATATATATAGGTACGTTTATGGGAAATATATAAATATTTAAATTCATAATATAACAAAATAATAATAGGAGATAAGGCGATCTTATTACACGGCATCAATATCAGTTGAATAAAAAAATATTAATAAGTCGATAATTGTTTAAAAGTATATTATAATATACATTACCAATACACAATAAATTGTATGTTATAAGTTATAATATATTGTGTGTAATATATTTATAAACTTTATTCACCAATGAACGATCACAGCAAAGGAGTAGTATAATGTTGTTCCAACAGAGCCTCATATGTTATCGGTTAAAATACATATTATAAAAACAAAAAAAAAATACAATACATTTTATAATATTATACGGTGTTTTTATTTTTGTTTATTTCTCTGAGATTACTTGCTCTCACTGAGACATACTCGTGTGTAAAGTATTAAAGTACTAATTTAATAATATAGTTAGTTTTTTAATAAAAAAACAAAAAAAAATGTTGTTTTTCAATATTATTATCAATATAATAGTTTGCGTTTAATACTAAGAACTTAGAACATATAACAATTAAAGTATTGCTTTCAATATCATTATATTATCATATCATATATTAGTATTATTATTATTTTGGCTATGTTCAAATGATATTATATAATATTTATTTACTCCAGGATCCAGCTATCGATTATTGCTAGGGAAATAAGAATTAGATATGTATACAATATAATATTGAACTATTATTATATCGTATGAATTATATGTATGTATCAAAATGTGACGACGATGATGGTTAGTCGTTCATCATCCTTAAATGTAGTCGGACGCCTAGGTATATATTATTATATAGTTTCCAATCAATTTATCTTATCTTAAAATATGAAAGCCTAACTTTGTAATTTGATTGAAAAAATATCGAAAAATTACAAATCAAAAATGACGTATTCAATGACAAACTATTTTTCAACCCAAGACGTGTGATTGAAGTTATAAAAATCCTATATAATTGTTCATATCTTATACAGCATAGAGACTTTTCTTTGATTCTATATACATTATAATATAATATAATGATAAATGTTTATAATTTTTATGGGTGATTATTGCTCAACAACATGACTATTTAAATTTAATGTCGATATAGCCTATATTAATATATTAATCACAAGAGTTTATTATTATAGTTGTTGGTTAATATATAATATATATATAAGTATATACATATATACAGATTAAAGTGGTGGTTCTGAGACTTTTCAATATACCCTATGAATTAATATGATATACTATATATTGATAATGATTTTTATATCACAAAGGTCAATAATATTAGCTTTTAATAAAATACTATAATGTATTATTTGGATGATTTTTAACTATGATTTCCTTACAATTGCCGGAGGAAAGGACTTCCAAGTAAAAATTAATTTATAACTTTTCTATTTTTTTTTATTGAAATACTTATATTTTTTATATAAATTGTAAAATGTTAGCCTCAGTTTTGATAACTATTGGTATAATATTTTACTTGACTATGATAAAATTAAAATCATATTTAATATTAATTTTGAAAATGACATCAATACAACCTATACGCACTGTATTAAAACTTATGGTTATACCATAAACGAACAAGATATACAATGTACGAGTTTATCAGTACAAGTTTTTATTTGCAGTCCAATATTTGAAAGATTTGTAAACACGTGAAAACAATCATTAAACCATAAAATTGTTAAAAATTTCATTCCATCTTAAATATAATATGTTTTATAGATATCCAGATGGTCGACTCCGCCCTGCAGCCTATAATAAAATCATATATAACACAATATATGATCGGCCTATCGTGAAACTTCCCGTTACCTCGGCGGATTGCCATTTGCGTCAGAACGATGTATGACCATATAAATATTTTTTTAACATAATGTTTTTATATTACGGATAAGTATTAATTAGATCAGTTTATATACGTTGGACAATAATAGAGAATATTATTAGGTACAAGAAAGTAGGCACAGAGTAAAAAGACTTCCCAATAGAGGTATATATAGGTATTTCATTGTGAAATACTTAAAGTACTTATAGTGTTTGTTCATACGTTATAAACCCGGTGTATGTATATGATATTATATTTATATAATATTAGATGTATTTTTTTAATTTTTATTATTATTACATAATTTGACAAACAGCGTTTTTAGGGGGTTGTCACAGTCTTGATAACAAATTGTACAAGTATTAATCAACAGTTATTGTATCGCAGTTTCAGCGTTTGTTCATATTCAACAATTGCGATTATGTGGATCGGTGTATAATACTGCAATATATATTATTTTCGAATGATAATATTATATTATATTTATTTTCTAAAAAAAGACATGAAATCGTTTAAATGGTAGAAATAGATCAAAAATAAGAAAATATATGTCTAAATAGATCGTGGGGCGGTTGTAAAGGGGTAAGCAACCCTCTATAGTTTTCCATCCCTACAGACATACACCATATTTAATGTAGTAACTAAATGTTAATATTTTGTAACATAAGGTCTTGGGTGACTCCCATATTTTTTCAAAATGTTTTATCCTATAACCTTTTGTTTTAAATACGTGGTTAATGTTGCAGCGTTCGATGCTTATATAGGTATCTATATAATATTATATACGTATATGACGTATATAATATGATGTGGTTTAGTGCCGGTGGTGCAGGATATGCGTTCTATGGGAGGATACTGTAGCGTCGAGTTCGTCGCACACGTGTAAGTTAGAACTGTACAGTGTGTCTATTGGAGTATTGTAGTTGTGCGGGTGTGTGTGTGTGTGTGTGTGTCTAACACATGTCTTATGGCCGGTAAACGCGCGGGGCCCAACAACAACCCCACACACAGATTCTTGAGGGTTGCTCGAGTATACACGTCACAAGAAACATATATACACACATGCACACGCATACACATATGACGCGCCCGTTGACAGACCCTTTACGAACGAAGATTTTGACGAACTTTGACCGAAAACTCGCACTGCCGCTCGTGGTCCACCGCGGTATCGCTAAATAATTATGCGCGAGCGCGTGTCTGCGTCTAATGTATATATACGCAATATATTATAATAGTGAACTTGTGGCACGTGCGTGCATACGTGGCTTGACACATCCGCGAGTTTGCCGAAACTTTGCCCAATCACCCACTCGGACAGATTGCCATCGTTTGTCACCTCGCGATAGACGAATCTACAGTGTAGCAACAACGCGTTAGCATACTGTCAACTCAGGAGCGAGTCGTTATCGACTGTATCGCCATATAATTTCGCTATATGATATTATATCCTCTGAAGACTTCTGGCCAAGACATTTTTCGGCCTTTACGATTTACAACTGATCCACGTTCCCGCACAGTTATTTGATTGATCCCGATAGTAATGCCGCATGTTCGACAGAATTTCCAAATTTTTTTCGTCCACGCACGAAGTGACACGGCTGATGGATAACGTCCAATTTGTATGTCGTAAAATATATACATAATATACGTGCAGATGGTAGCGTTTTCGGCGGCAAAATGTTCTAAGATGAAATATTTTTTTCGTCATATTTTTAATGTGCGTTCTGCGCGTTTTTTTCATATATTTTTTTTCTTCTATTGAATTATATGTACTCACGCGTTGTATTGCTGTACAATATAGACGCATACGTCGTATTAATTTTTGAAGCGCACGTGATCTTTATGTGTTTTATACTCATCGGTTGAATTGTGTTTGTTTCAACTCTGGTTCAAGGCCTTTTTTTGTTTGTTTGGAACACTTGTTTATATAATATAACAGATTTTATTTATTTATTATTTGAAAAGATCATGAGTCTTACTGATCAACTTGTATTACCTATATCATTATACCTCGTATAAATTGTAAAAAAATTCTCGATATTATTTTTATTTTATTTGTGATTTAGAAATTATGTTCAAATTATAAATAATACACAATTGTTATGTCGTTTCGGTCATCAGTAATCATCAATCACTTCAAGTGTGATAATACAATATTACTTCTATATCCGAATTAAATTAGTTTAATATTGACGACGACCATTGGAAGGTATAAGTTTTTCCAGAAAATTTCAGCGCATCACGTCGTAGCTGACGAATAATATAAATATATGATATTATTATTATGCATAGTTCAAGAAGTATGTGCTTGTTTATATTAGATGAGTAAACATAACTATGTTTACGGTACATGTGTATGTCTGATATAGTTTGATAGAACAGAGAGTAATTAGTCGTGTTATAATTTTAACCGCTAAAACTTACACGCAAATGTAGGTATATATATATATATATATATATATATATATATATTTAAATATAAAATACACGCGGAAGAACGTTGAATAACGACTTATGCGCGTTTAACAACTTAACGATTTGTCAAATTGCGCCGCTGCCCAAGACTATTATATATGTATATGATTCGTTGTCGAATCGCAGCGCATAATATAATATGTACACAACAGGTTACGCTATGGGAATAGTATTATATAGGTCTTTGTATATCATTGGACTATATATACACATACTGTAAAGGTGTATACATATGTATATACTACATATATATATATTATAATGTGCACATGGTGACGTTCCTTTCTTTTTTATTTCCCCCGAGCAAAGTGTTTCCAGATAGAGTCCCTTCGTCCATGGAACCGGTTTGCGTAAGTACCCAAACATAATAATATAATAGCTGCGTCGACGACGATGTACCAGAGATTGCGCGAGGGATATCCTTCGAAACCGTTTCTGGCATTTACTTCGAAATTAAAAAAATATATTACTAATATAAAGTATATACAGTTTGTTATGTATTGGAATATCATAGTGTTATGTATACCTACTATTATCGTCATCATTTTGGTTCCCTACGAATATCGAGTACACAAACGCAAGCATGACTGAAATGCGTATGGTTTTCGTTTTGTATAGCTTTATATTTCGACAGTTTTATCGAATTAATAAGCACAAAATTAATGTGCGTAATATAAAACTAATGGGTTACGATCGAAAATCGTATGTAAGTATACTATAGGTAACATGTATAGGTAAACGTATATCGGTGCAGTTAAAGTTTAATTGTGGTTTCCGCGGTGCACCGTTATATAAATTTAATAACATAATCGCCACATGCTCAGGACAAAGCTAGCTGGTCCGTTCGCTGCGGTGATGTTTACCACTGCAGTAAACTGCATTCACACACACATACGTTTAGTGTATATGGTTGTGCGCATAACTGCGGTAAGGCCGTAAGTAAAACACCCGAGCCACGAGTACATTGTGTATAATATATTATAATAAATATAATATGTATTTTGTTGTCTTTGCTCCGTCACGATTAAAGTTTTCTAAGAATGTTATATATCTAGTACAAATTATATCGATACCTATAAATTATTATCATAATCGCCGTCACCTGCTTTATTTCTATTTGTTGTTTAAATATAATATGTATACCTACTGCACATTACGCACATAATGTTATTTCGAAGGGGTGTGCGGACTGCAGCACAGTATACATTAAATTTGCGTGCGGAAAAAAAGACCGTCAAATGTTAATCGTTCGAGTACAATATATGTTTTATACTTTTCGAAAATGATTAATGATCTATAACATTCATATTTGGACTCGACAGAACGCAGTCCGTTCTATACGCATTACGCGATATTCCGTTAGCATATAATGCACGTAGGTTCGAACGATTGGACGCCCGCAGATATATACATGTATACACATTTTGGTAACAGTATGTGATTGTTGTCTGTTATTATTGTTTTCTTTATTTAACACGCGAGAAACGAATTCTTACGCGTGTGATATAAGGGTATACCACTACAAAATATAATATGTATTATAATGACGTCGCTGTACCGGACAAACCGCGGAAGGCGTTTAAAGTGAAGTCGGTGAATTTCGTATGTAGAGTGTACATTTACAATAACGGTTACAGGTATAACGATAAATATTATTTGTGAGAACTCGCCTTCGAATGTACTCAAAAATGAACTATTTAAATGCACACGAAACGAAATCTGTAATAGGTATATACTTACCTCTGGGCTATGACTAATTTTGCTTTCGAATTGTCTATTATTATCTCTTTCGGACGAGCGTTGTATTAGTAATATGGCGACGTTGCTATTATATATATATATATATATATATTATAACTCGTGAGTGTTATTCTTCGTTAAGAGTTACTTTGCAGATTTCAACTGAACATGTTTACGACAATACCGCATTATTATTTATCATCGTACTAGACGAACAACAAATTATATTTCCCGCGTAGGCGCAATATACCCACGCCTACGACAAGCACCGCGGAGGTATCCGAAACGAGACGCGTGTGCACTCAAGAGGAACAAATCGACACCAATTTGAAAGTTCTACGGGACGACTCGGGTGGGCCATCGTTTACCTATATGACTATAGACCGCGTATTAATACAAAATCAGTGTATAATGTAACAAATTTCAAAAAATTTACTTGCGAATTCTCGGCAAAGCATTAGTCTCAATTTCGTGGGTGTGCGACTTTGTATTATGTCTTTTCTACTAATATCTATGCTAATATCGGTCGTTTCTTCTATACATATAGATGCCTAATATATCAATTATAATTACACGCACAAATGCTATATAATATACGTATAGTAGTAGTAGTATAGTATATTATATTGTATTTATGACACTATCGATAATCGTTTTTCGTCTCGTTCGAGTGACGATGAAAAAACGCGGTTTTATTGCGGACCGACTGCGAAGGAAAAAAAGTAATTTCATTGGTCATGTACTCGTATTGTGTGCATGTAAAGTTTTTGTGTTATAGTGTTTTCTGCGAGTGTCCAATGCCCAAAAGACTGCAACAGCAGCAACGTTGGGGTCACGGCGACCCACCACCCCTGATGTAACTGGCCGCGTTGCCTTTGTGATCAAGATTCACGTCTGCACCCTCCACGCGGTGTGCCAAAAATGTTTAATTACTAATAAAACGTGATGATATCGTCCGCGTACGATATTATGATAAGGGTTATTTCGTTTTGTTATTCTAAAAAGATAATAAATTCCACAGTGCTGTGTACTGCGCGCACACGCGACCTAGTGTGTATAATATTGTGTATACATTTATGTGTGTATAAGCTGCGCGGACACGGTGACATTATATTATAATATTATTATAATGATAAAATGTCACGACGCGCGTAACGCTCGCGTCGAAATAATAATGTATAATATATTCTATTATTATTTTTGTTTTAAGATGGACATTTTTTCGGTGTCGTTCGCCTTTTGGTGAGTATACACACGTTGTTCAAGGTTGCTTAGCGCATTTACAATATATATTATGAGTACGTCCGTAAGTGTAATATTTGTAATAATATACGAATATTAGCTCATTATGTATACCACGCACCGACGTACGCGACACTGTGAGATTATTCGATCATTGTAATTTCGAACATAGGAGATACCATTTGAAGAAGTAGAATATATAATATTTAGGTGTCTATAATATTATGTTTATCAGTGTCCAATATGTATGTCACTCGAGACAATCTTATTAGTATATAATTTTGGAATCTAAAATTCGAAACTGCAGTCTTGTGCAAATTTAATTTAATATTAAATATTAATATTCGCGTCTAGTGCTTATTATTATTTTTTTATCATATTTAAACACCTTATGTTACATTTTTACGTGATCTAGTTTGGAGTTAAACATTACATTATAGACAAGCGAGTATTTAAACCCCTCCCTCTCGCGAAAATAACAAATCGTATTTAATATATTGTATACCTACGCGGAACTGTAGCGGTACCAAACATAAAGACTGTAAACAGTATACGCGCGCGTTTCCGGCCTTGCGTATTGACCAGATGCTTGTCACATGCGCGTCCGCCGCCGTTTCTTCATAGGCCGATAAATTTCTCAACAGCTCTCTGGCGAAGCTAAATGTCGTATTATTATATATTATAGCCGGTGTGTATATACGATGTAACACTAATATGGTAATAATAAAACAGTGGCGGCGGCGTCGTAAATCGTACAACCGATTCCATATAGTTCGGCTGCACTCGAGTCGACCTCGCGCGCCCCGCGGTGTGATGCATAATATAATTTTATGTATAATAACGTGATCCCGTCGTCCGCTGCTGTTTGCAGTTTAACGCGCAATACGCCACCGTCGCGGTCGTTCTCACGCGAAAACAGTGATAAATAATAACACGCACACGTGCTAACGATTTTATTGTTGTAAAAATCACTACGGCCGCGCACGTCAGACAGAGTAATCGCAATTCGCAGACACGCCAAAATATCATATTATCATTCCGGTGATTTTGTTTTTTCACCTATCCATTAGCCGATGTGCAGAGTTTATGACAAATAATGATGCCGATTGCCGATACAATACAGTACTCATGTGCATAGTATTATTAAAAACGGCCGATAGTTTTATTCGATCCCTCAATGTCATCGATTGTTGAGACTATCGTGTCAACGAGTGTTGATGAAATTTGAATTTTTTTTTTTATAAATTATTAGGATATTTATTATGGACAACTTAACAATCATACAAATTTTATTCACCTTATAAATTACATATTTCCACATTATAAAATGATTATTGTTTGTAGGAAATGGTATTGGAATTAATCAAAAATCTTTTTTAGAAAAAAAAATATCTTATGAGACGTATAATAGTATTTGAATATCAATGCGTATATTTGAATTATAATAAAAATAAAGTTATGTCAGTCCCTAATTCGTTAACTTTTCCGGAGTGTTCAATTTTAAACCGTCTATTGAAAGTCGTATGAAAAAAAAAATCGAATCAAACTCGTTTAGCGAGGTATATTATAAATTAACCGTATTTATACTTAAACATAACGCGTAAGATGTCATTAAATTAAACACCGACATAAACGTTGTAATGACGTGTGTGCGGTATTGTTTTCTGTGATGGGTCGACGGCGAAAAAAAAATTCAAAATGGTCTCTGTACCAGTACGTATATGTGCGTGTACTCGCGCCGCGTGCGCGAGTGTGTGTATATGTGTGTGTGTATGTGTGTGCGTTCGCGTATTTGCCTGTTGCGAATATCCATCCATCTTTTATGTATTTGACAGCCCTACAGCGCGGCGAGTAGTGTACACGTCGGCGGCGGCGGCGGCGGCGGTGGTGGAGGGGTGTGTGCCAATACCGGGGCCCGGTGTCATTAGTCAATGCAGTTCAAAACTTGAGTGACAATCCGCCCCTTGGCCCGAAGAGAAAATTTAAAACCCGAACCGCGTACGCACGCATTGTTTCTTTTCCGCTTTACCACCCTTTCCTCGGAACCGCCGCCACCACCCTCTGCCGCCCGTCAGCGTCGTTGTCATATATATGTACATATATATATATATATATTATATATATATGTATGACATGCAACCATTCGAAATGAATATAAAAGGAATTCTCAGAGGGTTCCGCGCGTTTCGTGTTGTTGTTGTTGTTTTTTTGTTGTTTTTTTATTTTTTGACTAATGATGACGACCAAATTGGCGTGTTACACTGAAATTTTTTTCGATTTAATGGACTTTTTTTTCTCTTCCCCGTTCTGAATCGCGAATATTATTGCCCGGAGAAACGCTTTTGTTTCAACACTCTTAGTCGTCGCGAATGTACCAAAGTGACGAACAGGCGAAACGCCAAGAAAAACAGTATTCGTGGTCTGAGTTGGATTGTATATATAATATACAATATAGAAAAAACTGAAAAGTATTGTCGAACACGGATTAGAAACATAAATAATAGTTTAGTATGAGTATATAATATAATATATGTGTGCGTGCGTGCGGCCCTCGATATTATTGTAATCGAATTCACTTTATCACAAAAACGACGTATGGCGGAGCAAAGCCATCGCACCCTATACTTCTTTTATTCGCCGGATTATAGACGCGAGAAAAATTTTCATATTTACATCATTTACAAACGTCCGCGCGTGAGCATTTATTATCACCACCGCATGGGGAGTGTGAATATTATAATGTCGAAAACCTGGTGTCTGCGAACACTGTCGAACAGCGTTCACCTACCCACCACGACAGTATACGGTTTATTCATCCACGGAATATTATTATATTATTATTTTTCACGGTTGTCCGGTGACCACAGATAGTATAGGTATAGACAGATACGATATAATATGTTAGGTTTGTATGTTCGCGGAGACTTAAACGAATGTGAACGTACAAAATTATGAGACTCAATGTACGTCACGCCATACCTATATAAATCATTATATAATTATTTTATTGATTTATTCGTATATATCATTATCACTGATTAGATATATTTAATATTGTAACTTATACCAATAAGCTCGAATACAATTCAAGTTTACCTTTTGATGTTTCAAATTTTTGTTAGATCATTTTTGAAATTGAACTCTTTGATTAATTTTAGTTTTTGAAGATATACGTTAATAACTTCAATAGAGCTTCTTCAGTTAATTTTGATACTCATTGGTTCCGAAAAAAAAAATAGTATTTTTAATTTAGTTAAAACATAAATAATTTGTTTCGTCACTGATTAATTAAAATGCGATTGGGATTAATTTTTTTTCAAAACACTTACTTGTATATTTATTTCCGTTAGTCAATGAGTTCATATAGTATTGCTTATAAACCAATAATAGTTCCCGATATACCTATATTATTATACGTAGTATTTTGTAATTTTTAGTATTCGATCCACGGTATATTTGTAGTATGCGACAAAGGGTTAGTGACAATAATATGTTATATTGTCTTTTATACTATTTAGTCACGCATATTATTATTATACACAGCGTAGTATATTATTATCGATTATATTTTGTGGGATTCGATAGTTTTATTTTGGTGCGCGTATCACAATATATATTATGCAATGTATAATAAAATAATATGACGTGCGTGTGGTCGATTAGAGATCATCAGTCATTGTTGTATCGGCGGACGTGTGTTAATATTATTATTTTTTATTTGCTCAGGGTGCTCGAAAAAACAAGGGGCAGCAGCTGATTCGCGACGCAGGGTGGACGTGAATGCACAACGTTTCGGTCACGGTGTTACCGCGCGCCGGGATCGTCACGGAAAAAACCATTAAGAAGATCCCGTCACCGTCGACCGTGAATCGTTGTGTCCGAGTGTTTTGTTCTTGAGATGTTGTAAACATTATCCACTATATACTATGATATAATATAAGTATACGAAAAAAAATTGTTTTCGGTGATGGAAAAAAAAGAATCCATGTACTAAACAAATGTTTCCGGAAAGATTTTGTAGGATTATAGTGTATCTATATACAAAATTATTTTACATCCGGTATGATCGGTGTTATGTAAAAAAAAAACCTTTGAAAAGTTTTACAATAGTCGATTGTGATATATTTATTTTTCGAAAAAAATCATTATTTCAACATGTTGATTTCAATGGAAAAAATCGTAAAACCCACTGACCTACTTAACATAACATTGTTATATAGTTCAACCGTGTAACGTAAAACGATTATATCTGGATTGGAGGAGGAAGGCTGTTACTACAGGTAGACTTATCTAATAGACTAATATAACTAAGAATAAATAGTTATTTTGAAAAAAGTTATCAATTTATGCGTATTTTTTTGTTATATAATTTAACCAATTGAAGATAAATTATCATAATATTTTTGTAAATTTTATATTTATTACGCCTGTGTTTTGAATACGTTTTAAATAAAATAATAGTCCTATAGAGCCAATTCTTATGGATATTTCTTAAGATTTATCAAATTTTCACATCACTATTGTTTCAACGTTGATTTTCATTATATTATTGAACATAATAATATGTTGGTGGTTTGGTGTGTATAAGTGCTATTAAACTAACCGTTGGACGTTATAGGAAGCTTTATAGTGTCTGGACCATTTGTTGTTTTTAATTTATTTTATTTTGTTGGTTGCTCATAAAAACAGAATTCGTTTAATTCATTCTGTTTGGAAATAAGCTAGTATGTATTACAGATAAGTACCATTCTAGATAGCATTCTAACTTTAAATTAATATATTTCTAATTCATTATTATATTTTAGTATGGATGGAAATTGTTGCTTTAACAAATATACTCATAGGTATACAACACTATATTGGATATATCCAATAAAAGTCACTGAAACAGCATACGACCGGTGAGTGGCTATTTCCATGTCTGACCATGCAGATATGTATTAGACATTAAAATGGATTGTTTAGTTGTTCGTGAAAGCGAAATTTACTTACATGGCCTACGAATAACGGAGTAACCACTACAATCTAGCTACTTTACTACTGCTAATACATTTGAGTAAGTATACTCATCGACCAAAAAATCATAGTTTTCCCACACGGTTTGAGTTAATCAACGAAGTTTTGCAAAACTCATATCGTAAATGTGTTTTTAATGTCCATCTGCAGATTATATATCACTGCTGCCGCCGCCGCCGTTCTCCATCTCGTATTTTATTTCTACGCTGCCGCGTCGCGCGTCGTCATCATGGTGCAACGATGACGTCGCAATAATCGGCCATCGCGCAGTGACCCACATATATCTGTATCATACATAGTATTATATCTTGTACTAAATACGAGAATACGAATATAAAATAAATCAGCAGTGGACGGCACGAGTAGAAGGATTTATAATGTATATATAATATATATATATATATATATATATATAGCCATATAGGTACGGCTAATTGACGTGTGTTTAAAAAATACGACTTACATTTAATTTATATTGTATGATATATATATATATATATATTGTCGGCAATAATAATGCATTTATAAAAATTATTTAATTTTTGCATACTAATGACCATACAGTTTGTCTTGAGTCTATAAATACTTAATATAAGTCGTGTACAGTGAGGTGTGGATTAAAAAGTTAACCAAAAATGAGTATCTGTAATTATACTCCTCTTTATGCTTGCTGCCCTTATCATCGATATCGAATTATCTAGAAGAATTATACAGTGTTGAATAAAAATAAACAAAATATTATGAAGATAAGAAAATAGATGATTAATCGGTTGTTTTATAGTATATATTATAGTAATATTCTTGGTATAATAGATAAGATATATAAGATAATGGATAACACTTAAAATATGTAATCAGATAACAAAATAGATAATTAATTTAAAAAAAGCGGGTAAGTGAGTATCGCTCTGCTGTACTTTAGAGTTTTTTCACAGATATTTGAAGAAAAATGTATGGAGAACCTTGTACCAAATTTTCAAAACTTAGTTATAAAAGAAAAAAATTTTACGATTTTTCAACCACAAAATTACTTACAAATTTTCGCAATTTGACATATTTCGTATAAATCCGAACTTTAAGCACTTATAAAAAAAAATTGTGACTAACGATTTCGGATTTTTTTTTATCACTTTAAGAACAACTTATAAGAAACCTTGTATTAAATTTTCAAGATTTTCTGGCCGGCCAAAAAAATTTTATCGTTATTTTAAAAAAAAATACTTAGAAAAATTGAAAATTTCAATTGTCTATAAATAGTTCATAAAAAGTCAAAATTCTTTGAAAATTTAACTGTGTATGGATAACGCTAATATAAACATTTGGTGAAAATTTGAAGTATTTACATCGATTAGTTTTTGAGTTATAGCAAAATAAAAAAATTCGATTTTGACGAAAATTGGTTTTGCGTAAAAAATCCCGTTTTTCCGTCATTTTTTTAGGGTTTTTCCCGATTCATTTAAAATATATTGAAAATTTTTAACTTTTGACCCCCCAAAGTACCAACTAGATCCGATTTCCTTTTCAAAGAGGGGCTGAAGTCAAAAATCGAAGGATTTTTACTGCTCCAAATGTTGTCGATAGACACAAAAAAAAAAAAACACACAGCATTGTAAAATCAATAATACATTCATCACTCCGTTCAGAATCTGAAATTAAATTTGTAAAATAGAAATATTTCTTATACATATATATATATATATAGTTATATAACTATATATATTATGTTTACATTTGTACACACCTAAATTCGTGTTTTAAATTTTTAATACGATTACTTTACACATATTTTATAAAATAACTACAGTAAAATGCACGTATAATAAATATACAGAACTAAACTAAAAGAACATATTATAAGAATAAGCTCAAATACCTATATAGGATATAATATAGCCAATGTCTTAGGAAAAAGAACTCCACATCACAATCACAATCTTTAAATTGAGAAAAACATACATTTAAACAGTAGGTACTCTTTAGCCACTTTAAATTTTCCTGATGGTTGTTAATTTTTCCTAATTAATTATCATAAAC
This sequence comes from Schizaphis graminum, assembly GCA_020882235.1. Taxonomy (NCBI): domain Eukaryota; kingdom Metazoa; phylum Arthropoda; class Insecta; order Hemiptera; family Aphididae; genus Schizaphis; species Schizaphis graminum. The sequence continues at coordinate 97,224,062 of CM037032.1, forward strand.
ATTTTTTACAGCTAACATTTTATTTCAGTTTCATTAATATTTAATAAAGCTTGAAAACGTGAGACATTTTGTTATTGATCATTTTTTGAGGGTCATCATTTAAAATAATATAGTAATAAAAAATTTTCTATAGTGTTAATTAAAAAAATAAAATGGTATTTTAAAAATATGGTTACCGTTGATTTGATTAAGATTTATGATAGAGAGCTAAAATAAAAGTTGGGGAGTTTAATCCTCCAAAACCCCCCTCTCTAGTGAAACCCGCAGTGGACTATGGTTTTAAGTTATAACATAAAAACTATAATATAACATCGATGTTATTTTACACCAATAAAATTAATTAAAAAATCAACTAGGTTGTTTTTCCACATCATAAATTCATAACAATAGCGATTTTATAGGTTTATGAAGTAGAATGATTCTAAAATATACCCTTATGATTGTACCTATATATATATTTGTAAATGAATGTGTTATATAATGAATCACTTAAAAAATTCTGATATAATTTATGGTTTGAGCTGCAAATTTCGTTGTCGACCGTATTTATTGAGTCTGCTGTCCTATTCTCTACGGTTCTCAATAAAATCGTTTTCTACGCTATCGTCCAAGAGGGCGAACGAATGCATATTATATTGAAATAAAAATATAATGATTGTTGATTTGCGAAGACAACCTTCTGCGGCAAAACATGTATTGTACAGGCAATTTCCGGTTCGATAAACACGTCACTGGTTTCGAACGAATTACTCGCGTCAAGGTGAGTTTATTAGTTTATTTAGTTTTATAGAATTATTCACTATCATACTTTAATGTACGCCTCTACGACGATGATATGTATAAGTTTTTAAAAATCTATTAAAATTTTGGTTAAATAGTAATTGTACATTATCTTGGTATTATACATATACATCTTATATTATAATTATTAAATAGGATGGGTGAAATCGGTGAAACAAAATACACAATCTATAAATCTGCTAATACGATTATATTAAATAGGTATAAAATCGTAATATTGACTCTGCAAAAAAACTATTATAATACTACTACTATACCTACCTTTACGTCCGGTCTATACCGCAGTCAGGACGTCTGGACTACGCTACAACATCAATATGAAACCCTCGTCTTACCTGAAAATATCGTCGTGTGCACAACGGTGACGCGGCAGCTGTGCGTTTAAATGGTCGCGCACAGCAGGAGAGCAACCCCTGCGTACGTGCCGACGAACCAAAGACTCGCCGTATGTATATTATATAATATGGATAAAATGCATAATATGTGTATGCCGTTGGCACATAATGCATTATAATAATCATTGGTTTCGATCAGCGAAATGTTCATGTATTATAACTTTTAATTTTCATACTTGTATCTCGCTAATTGGTTTATTTTCTTAGATTTTTGATATCGTAGCATTTTACGTTTCTCATATTATTGCTATTGTCTGAGAAAGTGCCAAATCTATCACCTATATTACTGTTATCAATAAAAATAAATAAAATAGAAAAAAAATTGACTGAAATTAATTTTAATAATAAATAAATACATATTGTGAATATTTAATACTAATTTATATATATATATATATTCTATTTTAAATCGTAAAACACACATAAAAATATAGAGGTACACATGCATAAATATATACTATAATAATACTAACGTACGATATATTATAATTTTGATTATAATTGTATATGTAAATAATAATAATAATAATAATAATAGTAATAATAATGAATGATTCACATTTCACGTGTTATGTTAGATTAGGACCGTGTATGTATAGAAGATGCAGTTTCATCCGGTGGTCGTATGTGGGTGGTCTGATCCGAAAGGGTACGCATTTGTATAATATGGTACAATATTATTATGATTGGGCCCTCTTACGCAATACTCTTATCAACTGGACAGCACCTTTTTGTGAATTGACTAGAATTTTATCACCACGCAGCAGTCGAACAATGATGAATATATCGGCCGAACTGCATAGTATTATTATACTTGTATCGTATAATGACCACCGTCAATAACCATGTGCAGCCTGCAGCTGTGGCGGACCGTAGTCTTGTACCTGTGAACACAAACACACATTAATATAATGTGCAAAGACTCTATGGCGCATTGTATAATATAATACGTGTACATTTATTACGAATTAAATATTCAACATTTGCCACCCCGTTACAACTTACAATACGATGTCAAGACTTATATATAGATCTCGGCTCTCTGGTCGACGGCACGAGGGTTGTGCGGGTAAGTAATGATAGTGCAAACATTTTCAATCGGAATTTACTTATTATAAAATACATAGATATAGTTGATAAACAATTGTCCAAATCTAATAATTAGTGTATAAAATCACAACACGCTTTGTTTGCCGTATGAAAATAAAAATAAATGTATGATTCTAATAAGATTTGTCTTAGATATTCCATTAAAAAAATTATTTTTTACAATAGTATATGGTAAATAATCATATGCTAATAATATATAAGGACGTTTCTATCATACATTATATTATTATTCGTTTGACATGAAGCATATCAAGTAATACAAATTAATATACGATAACGTTATATGTTATTATCTATGAACAATATAGAATAATAAAAATATTTACTTGCGAATTCAACGGGTAGTGGTGGTGAGTCGTCGGCAGTCTTTGGAAATGGCTTGAATCATGCTGAAAAATTATATATAAAATATTAAAATGACACTGTTTTTTTTTTAATGTATAGGGGCCTTAACATTTTTAACGAGAAACGGGTCATGAAATACTCAATATATAGGTATATTATATTAAAGATCACTATAATTTATATAGAGTTATCCAACTATATACTCAATAATAACCATATAATAATTAGCTAATAAACTTCTTGAAATGAGAGATTTCTGAGCGTACGCAAGCTTATTACAATAGTGGGGTTGACCATGACGTATAATATATTTTAATCGAGAAGATAAAGTGTTTGATGATACTTGACGAACGAAATAGTATATTATTATTATTATTGTGAACATGTGTGTTTATATGGTTGAAACTTGAATGTGAATTTGAATGCCCGCAAGTTAATATATTGCATAGAGATACAATTTTAATATTACAATACTTAGAATAATATAATATACTCACGTCGCCGTATAAGTCTTGATGGAAGTCAACGGTATGAGCAGGCCAACACTGTTGTTTTGTCATTCGTTGGTCGTACGGGTCGGGTGTCAGCAAATCGTATCCACCATACACGGCATAACCACTACCACTGTTATCCGGTTGGAGTTTTGATACTGTAGAGTGATAACCATTAGCGAAAACGTCGTCGTCCTGCAGATCGTCGGCGAGCTCGACAGCGCTGTTATAATCTTCAGGATAACCGACCGCTGGACAGCTCTCACTTTGAAGCCGAGGCATATGTCCATCTACGACGATCCGCGGTGCTTCCTTGTGGCATTTCTTCTCCTTCATCCGCCTGTTTTGAAACCATATTTTTATCTGTCGCTCGGTGAGGCTCAGCTCAGCCGACATTTGCTGCCTCTTGTTACGCACAATGTACCTGGAAGTTTGGAACACAGTCTCTAGCACGGCCGTTTGATATTTGGAATATGTTTGCCTAGACCTTTTACCGGCACCTAAAAAACACAACAAATTTCGATGTGAAAAAAATCCAATAACGGACAGACGTTCTATTATGGATTTTATGATCTACCGGTGAAGGTATTTTTTTCTTTTTTAATTACAAAAGTTATTAGCATTAATATTTTTGTACTCTTTCGTTGTGTCAACCTACACTATATTTACTAGTTTATATGTTTATATTCGTGACTTACCTTTGACTTCCGGCAGATGAGTGTCGGTGACGGTGAATTGCTGCTGCTGCTGCTGTTGCGAATGCCAGTCGTAAGCGGACATGGTTCTCGTTCGTGTGTGAGCGTGTTCCGGGTCGGGTTCCGAAAACCGACTAACCTATAAATCAGAATACGTGAGCGATGGACCCTCCCGCGGCCGGGGATTGAGTCCGGCTAAAATTTAGGGAGATCTATACGTCGTCAGTGTGGAGGTGTAGGGGTAGAAAAAACACAATGAACTCGATAAACAGAATCCGTGTCTCGCCTTTTGTGTCACCGCCGGGGAGGTTCCACCCTCGATCGGACTATACACGCGGTCTCCCCCCCATCCGTCGGCGGGAGGTTTTCAGGCGCTCGCGACATAACGTTGACGCAGGGGAGTGTGCGATTTTTGTGCCTAGTCTGAGTAAATATACACAGTGAACACCGCGATGATGTAAAGCAGTAGTAGGGCATTGGGTGAATCACCTATATTGTATTATACCGTGTGTACGTATATATTGTTTGAACGGCCATGTCGATATATCATAGTATATGTATATTTATATGTTGTATAATATATATGTGACATGTGTGTGTGTGTGTGTGTGTGTGTGTGTATACTGTATAGGGCACGCGCTCACCCAAAATCCCTTTCCGACGGTTTCAGCACGCACACTGCGACGATACTTTATTCGTTTATTTATTATTATGTTTGCACTTATTACAATAGTAATATAGTAGACAAGGCTAGTGTGGTCCGTTTGTATAATTTAATATATTTTATTATGTATGTTATCAATGGGTAGATATATCATCAGACATTTAGACACATCGATCATATATTAGTATAATTACTAATTAGTAATTTACTGACGTACTTATATAGATAAATAAAACCGTTTAGTCCGTTGTTTGTCTAGTATAATGTAAACATTCAAACAGAATAACAAAATCTACATTAGGTACCGACAAAATTATATTCATTAATTAAAAAATAAGCTGCAGGATGTGAGTTATTTACATGCATGAAACGCATTTTTTTAATTAAGTGTTTTCGATCGAATTAAGTCATTTCGATAACTATTTATATCGATAATATGGAAATTAATAATATGTTTAAATGAAATAAACAAACATATTAAAATTATAATGATGATTGATGATAATATTTAATAATAATACTCTGATAAAAATATATTAAATTTAATAATTATTCATGTATATTATTACAAATCGACATTAATTTTATTGGATTGTATATGTACAATAACAATAATAGATCATGTCTTAACTATTATATTAGTGGCGTATGTTAAAAACGTGTTTATAATAAACAGGTATATTGCCTATAGTTACAAGGCTAGGTCTTTAGGTGCAGTTTTAACATATGATTTATTTGTTTAATGTTTTATTTTGTTTTTCAAACATTTTCTGTCGACCACTTAAAAATTATAAGATAGTCGTGAAATAAATATATGCATATAGAAAATCACTAAATAAGACTTCTAGACAACATAATATGTTATTTTTTATTATTTTAGTTTACTGTGGACTTCGTAATATATCATAATAATTAACGTCTAGTTTATTTCTCCGTACTTTAGAATGATACGTAATTGGTTTTTCCGACTATTTGATTTGTTTACTTGGCTGCCATCCTAACAATCGTGTCGTAATCGGCATAGCTTTTATCGGGGAAAATACAAAGCTGATGAGACATCCAAAAAATGTCCATGTGTATTTGACCTACACCGAGATCAGAGTAACACAAAAAAAATAATACAATTCGACTATTCGTTGTATGAATTTATGATAAATAATTTATGTATGGTGGTGCATCAACGTGCTGATATTAATGATATTATTATCATCGTGCGTATAATAAAAACATTTAACTGTATAACACAACGTAAACGATATTATATGGCTCGGCTGTAACTCAATTTTCTTATTAACGTATATTGCGCTGTAGTTGCCAAATTACCGGACGAATGGGTTAAAGAATATAAATACTCGTGAAGATTTCTTGTACGTAATATTACAATAAAGTGTATAATTACTATGCGTTGGCATATAAACGTCCACCGTCCAAAAATCTAAAATCAAACTAAATTATCTACTTCAAATAACTCCTTAAAGGATTTGTTACTGGTTGTGTGTATAAATCTTGCGCAGCTACAAATATATTACACTGCAAGAACACGAATGAGAGCTGTTAGAACCGCGATAAGGAAATCGCATCGATTGTTTTATATATGCCAAGTCCGTAGTTTAGAAATCGTAGTATTTCACGTACAAATAATACGTTTGAATTTTCGAACTGAAAACGTCGCGTAGAAACGACCGTCCGATTTTCGAATTTAACATGACTTGAAATAACATCGTCGATTACGAGTAATATATTCATAATATAATTTCTCATAACTAGTTGAGCTTGTGTATACGTATTATAATGTTTTTAACGACTACAATATTATAATAACGATAATTGTCATGGTTATAAAATACATATATTATAAGTACATTTTGTTCGGAACGTGATTTAGTCGTCATCGCGAAAGCTATGTAAATCCCCACGCGTATATTCACTCGATTAGAATAGGATTCATTAATTAGGGCGCTAGTGGACTTAACACGCGATTTGCATACGTTTATCGGTATCGCAGTGGACAGTCCCCCCGCCCGATTACAATAAGTTGTAGTTGAAGTAATTTACATGCGAACATAATGCGGACCCTCAGAATCCGTGTAATTGAAAGTAATAATTAATAAGTGTATAATATATTATATATATGTAAACGAATCGAAATCCGAAGACTTGTTGACAATTTGACCGCAGTGCCGCTACATCATCACGCAATTCGGCGGAGGGAAAAGTATTTGGGCGTGGGGATAGAACGAAAATTGGACCAAGGGTCAAGTTCAATTATTATTATTACTTTATAGCGCACCACAGTGTATAAGTGAGTATCGTGTGCGTATTTATAATCATTATTGTTGGGATAGCATTATTTCACGACGCGCGAGGGTCGGTCTCGTTGGCGAGACAACACCCTTGTTTTTCTTATTAAAATGTATAAATGTACGTCGCGTTCTTTAATACAATTGGTGGTAGTGTCTCCTATTATAATGTGATTCGACTGCTGCGTAGTGTTTCTTATTTATGTTCTGTTACAGTATTAAATTGTTCTAGTTTATGACTGATATTGTCTATTATAATAAAACCATTCATGTAATACCGCATATCATTGGAGTGCTTAAAAACGTTTTAGGTTCGACATAAAACGAAAAATTCCTTATTCAAATATTTATATTCACAAAATACAAAAATACTAAGTAGTGTTTTGAACCATTATTAAAATTTCAACTAATTATGCACAACAATTTCACTAAATATATGTGATAGAGTGTCGAGAAACGCATAATAAGTTAGTAAGCCGTATTGTAGCCTGTTAAATGGACCACCTTGTATTAAATCTATACAAGTACGTGTACGCCATGAAATGATGTATGGTAAACGGAGGTGTTGACTATAAAGTGTATAACCGGGTTATTTTTATATGATTATACCACGACTCGTTCTTATTAACGCGAGTATCGTTCAAGGCTGTTTTTAAATTTGGTGGTAGTATCGGCACATTTTCACGTAATTTTAGAAATTAGAATATTTAACATCCGGAGCTCTACCTGTTGTAGGTACATCGCCATTTAAGTATAAGCTAACGCCTAACACGCACGTCGCTACTGTAATGTTTATAATAATATTCACATTACGTTTCCAAGGACCTGTACCAATTTAAATGTTACATATTATATTCTTAACTCGGTGCCCGGAATTTCACTAATTATACCCGCATATATCAATCCCATAGAAAAATATTCTAATAAGCCTACGGTAAAAATATTTAGATAATTATTATTGTATAATGACGCGGTCCACTGTAGGCATGGTTGTAGCGGTTTTTCAAGCGTTATAATATCATGTGTCTGTGTAACGTCTGTTTTTTTCACTTATACGAGTATAATATAATGATGTTTTACGTACATTGTAATGATGTGATTTTAGGACTAATTCTTAAAACTCATTTCGGACTTCATCTTGATGTACAGAATAATATATTATTATAGTATTGCATTGTAGCGAAACATAGGCCATTTATAGTATAATCAAAACATTTGTTTACGCTCATTGTTCACATATGCATTTGTTAAGAAAACAAACAATTCTTAATGGTTTTTTTCTTTAACGGTTTATTATAATAATTGTTCAGCGTCGAATGTAAACTATGAATTATCTGCAACACATACTTATACAAGATTACTAATAATATGATAACAAATAATTAGATATTAATGATATTATACAAATTAAAGTTATTCATTTTTTGTGAAACATTTCTAGTAAACTTATACTCATTTAGATTATGAAATAATCCGTAGATATCTTATTTTTCAATTTTTTTTTAACTGTTATTATTTTTATTATCATGTGTATAAAAATGGTAAAATATTGTAAAATGACACTTTGTACTATATACTATATAGATTATTATTTTTTTCAATAGTTGGATGTCACAAAAATGTAAATCTATCTATGAATATTGTTCTATGGTCGTAACAGTTATTATTATAATAGTGTAATTTTTGTCTGAATATCACGAAAACTATTCAAATAATCAACGTTATTTGTAATTAATACTCAATGGATACCGTATAATATATATATATAAATAATTATATTGTACTTATGTACATTAATTCCCCTATACCAGTTGACATTTATGATGTTGGTAGTTGGGGTTCATTACAGTGTAATTAAATCGCATACGCTGATAATTAGTTATATTATGTAGCATAAGTCGATGGGGACGAATTGAAAATATCCGTTAACAGTTTGTACCTATTATAATTTATATTAAGTACGTAATAATTATATCAACAACAATAATAACACATAATAAAACACAAGGATATTATGGTTTTAAATTTTTAAAACGTCGATATTATGATTTATAAAACTAACTAATGATAATAATAATGTATCAACATCGGTGAGAAGCAATGGTGATTTCAACTGTTTTGACAGTAAAAATGAGAAAACGCCGCATTGTTTTTAGTCATTTATTTGAAAGGGGTCTTGTAATTTGAATGGAAGTATTTCCATTATAGAGTGAAGTAAAAAAAGAAAGAAAGTGGTATGTTGGACCCTTTCGTAATGTTTATCTGAACATGCCACGATAAATCAATCGCACTGGCGTGGCATGGCACTCGAAATAAGAACATCCCTCAATAAGATATCTGTACGTTCAGCAGTAGGTACCTACATTATACATCATATAATATATAGATACACTTGTATTTCATTCAACTAACGATTTTAAATGAACGGCTACCAAACATTAATATTTTATTGTATTTATTTTAAATTTTTAAAAATAATAAATATTATTAATATTGTACTTCATTGAATTTTTTTTTTTAGCGTGATTCGCTTCATACACAGTTAGAGTCGATCATTGGATTATCCACTATTTATGAAAATATTTTAATAATAAATAACATATTATTATGAGTATAGTCTTAATTTCGATACTGTAGCGTATTGGGTTAGGATCCAGTTGACGGACGACGAAATCGCCCCTAAATAAGCTACGTCTCCAAGCTACGGCTTCTGGAGACAAATTTTTTCACATTATATTGTATAATTTTTAAGTTGTCATTTTTTTGAAAAAACAATAAACTAAACTATTATTATTATTAAATATGTTTAATGCTATTCATTTTTAGGTATATATAAAAAGACGGGTTAAGAAAATGTATAATATAAAGTGTTAAAAAAAATCTTGGAGTTAAATTGCAATCGGTATAAGAATAAAAACAAATAATAAATTTAGTATTTTTAAGGTGATTTATTTTATTACAGCATAGATAATGCTATATAAAATCGTTAAAAGCTACGTTTTAAAATCGATTCGGTTAAATAAAGATATGAATCCATCACTGCGGCGGCCACATTCAGCGAAACCTTTCGATGGGAATTCGGACCGCTTAGATATATACAATTGAATTATTTATTTTTGGTCGATTAGGTTGGTCGCGTGCGATGTAATACTTCCATATAGATTTATGTATCGAATATAAGATTAACCATCAGGTATTTTTTGATCGGACGAAGAAAACACAAACCGACAAAAATGTAAAATACGTGTTTTATTTCTTAAATGTTTCAACGTTATATTTATAATATAAAGTATGTATATAAACACATCGAAATTTATTATATTAATGCAAGTTTAATTTAAGGATGCACAAGGCAGCTATTTAGTAAGGGATAAAAATGCAGACAATTTTACTATTTAATAATTTATAGTGATGTTTTTGTGGTGGCAATACGGAAATAATATATAAATTCAAATTATATTCAGGTCATATAATAAACTTTGATTTTGGAGTTAATTTTAAATAATGTTAGAAAAAATGCTAAAAATTCCTCAGCATTTGAGAGTTTTTAATATGAAGCAGATTTGTATGTTAATACTTAATAACACATTGGATACGATACGGCGATACCCTCAATGAATTTACGGTCATATACAAGAATCGACAAATAATTGTACATATTTTTATAATTAATAAATTATTTACTTTATTTACTTGTATTAAGCTTAATTGTATGCAGTAGACACTATAAGTACAGTGTATACCCTGAATTACAGATTGATTGATTTCTTTCCAATGATTCCCATGGCTTGGAGGACATACGTCTTTCGCTCGACCACCGATAAACATCTGGTACATAATATACATATATAATAAAAAAATACGCACACACACACACACATACGTTTGACAATATAAATAAAAATACTGAGAACGTGAGCTGTACTGTGATCAGTTGTCGCGCACAACAGTGGCAGTAGCAGAACTCATATATAAGTATTATACATAATATATATAGTTGTGCAACCGCTAAAAATTACACAATGCCATACCGGCCACTGCACTCCACGCGGTCGTCCATTGTACCCCGGCACCTAGGCACTATATGCGTTTATTATGTTATTATGTAGATACCGTATAGATTACATTTCGAGTATATCATATGTATATACGATTGCGATCGAATAGTTGTATTAACAATGGCGCGCGCGTATAGCGCCGTATAATATAATATATTACATTATAATGTATGCGTGTAACCAATCCTGGTAGATGTCGAAAAAGCTACAAAGGTGCATTGATTAGGATTCGTAGGTTTTTAGATTTTTGTCACGTCGAATATAATATAATATTACATTATAATATTTGACGACAAATAACATATGACAATAAAGACCGTCCACACGAAGTCGCTGTAGTTATCTATACATAAATTATAAGTAAATTATAATTTATAGGTACATACTTCACTCATATTTTAATATTTTACATGCATATATTATTTATGTACAAGTATAATACCTACATAATATTGGTGATATCAAAATTATCGAATTTCGCTGTGTCTATCATAACAAGTAGGTACGTTTCATAGTTAGAAAAATGATAGTCACACATGGAATACCATTCTCGAATCGTAATAGTATACCTACAATCTACATAATATAACACAATTATTATATATAATATATTATAAGGGCCAATAATAATAATATATATAACCTTGAATGTACTGTAAGCTATACCTTGGTAATTAAATCCATGTAGTTATACATTTACATGTGCCATATAACTATATACGTGCGTAGTGTGCATATTATTAGATGAGTTTTAAATTTTCGATATCATATATTGTAACCTATGAATTATAATACTCTTGTAAACAGAAAATCGGATAGTCGCGGTATGTATAATATTTTCGGCTCGATGTAGTTTACGGACTTGAATCGATTTGGTGACGGCTTAAGCAACGATATTTTTTTTATTGTAATCCACACACACACAATGTCATATACATATTACTTCAATCATATTGCAAACGACTCGTTGACGGTGGCAATTTACGGGGTACACACAAAGCGAAAACCGCACACACGCAAGCGAGAGTAAAGCACACAATTGCGACAGGGAAATCGATCTGGCCTAATAGCCCGTTAAGTCCGTAAGCACCGCTGCCGCCATATGTGGTGTAAATTATTCGGGAAACGTTCGAGATGAAATAGAGCGAAAACCTTACGCACATGGCGCGTCCGCGTATATATTATAATGCTGTGCAGTCGATGGGCTGACATTGGTCGTATTGTATACACGTAAAAAAAAATCGCACGCCGTGCTGTGGGCGGCGGCAGGGGCCGAGTCGACGGCTCCCGAAACTAGTAGCATATATATAGCAGTATATAATATAATAATGTAATATATATAATTTGGATGGATTTAGCGGCCGTTCGAAAAGACATAAAAAAAAAAATAGAAAAAAAATGTGCTCCCCGAAATAATAATGAAACATTGTCAACCGACACAGAAAACACAATTATATCATTGTGCGGCTGCAGTGTACGACTGCTGCGAGCAGGCGCGCACGGGCGACGCTGGAATTGCGAAAACGTCTATCGAAATCGATTTATCACGTCGGACGTTCGGATGCCATACGCACCGCATTTAAGGTCCGTCCACCGTATCTAAATTCCCTGTTTGCTGAAAAAAAAATAAAAAACCATTACTTACTACTGTATATATGTGTTTTGTGTATCACTATTGTATATGAAATATTTAAAAAAAGTTATATATATCGGATAAGTATAATATAGACACGTTATGGAAAAATGATGAAAATCAACACTGCGGTAGCCACCGCGAAGAATTAAACGTCTTTTTATACATTTTTTTTACTTTCGGATAACGCGCGTGTCGGCTTCCGCAGGGTATAAAGATTTATTGGTGCCATATCGGCCCGCCGACCGACCGACTCCTCCGCGGGGCGCACGTCGCATTATCTCACAAAAAGGTCGTCCTTTCCGTTTTCGAAAACCGCAGTGGTCGTCTGGAACACATATTATATGTTATGTTATACATATTATACAAACTATATGGTAAACAATAAATACGAATTCTTTAACCGAATACGTATTACTACGTCATAAAATCAGTTTTTTCTAACTCGACATTCGTATAAAAACGATCGCTATGAAAATAAACCATATTGGTGATATACAGAATGATTCATTAAGGAATATTACCTCCTTTTTTTCTTTAATAAAGGATGAGTTATTCAAAATCTGAATATAGACATTTTAAATAGGTACATATTTTTATATACTTATTGAAACATTTTGTACCATTTAAGGATAGTTTTGTAGACATATGAACTTCTATTTTTTCAATAGTAATCCCCTCGTTTCAGTAAACTATGGCACAAAAATTATGATTATAAATTTTGTTATGTCTAAGTCAAAATTCAAACGAGTAAATTCCAAGTTATTAAACTTTAAGCATAATGAATAATGATTCGCGTGTCTAAAGTCCTGATGCTAAAAATCAGTAAATTGTTTATATTTACGATATATCTTGTGACATAAGATTCGGTACAGCACCTAAGCACCTTCAAGTACCTAAGCGATTTGAAAATTGTAATAAGTAATAACTAATATTATCTATCAACATTTATTATTACTGAAAATGATTCTAGTATAATATTATAATAAATATTAAATCTATTTTTATAATTTATATTTTTGTAAAACCATTTTAAACACTATATTAAATCCTTATAATATACATTTTATTAACTTAGAAACCACCCCTAAATGTATTATCTAGATTTATTAATATTTCAAAAAAAAAATATATATATCTGTTTAACAATTTACAAAAAAAGAGCAGTTTCGATTTGAAACACAAAAGTTTTTATCGCCACAGGATGTCACCCTTAAGTGGTACAAAAAAAAATCATCGAGTATTCGAAAATGCGGTCTTAAATAACTCCATTATTAAAGAAAAATACGGTAGGCGGGTATCCTTAGCGAATCGCCCTGTATATAATATAATAATTCATTCCACTTGTGATTATATCAACAGGTTTGGTTACTATCGAATTCTCAACTCCCGGATATTTATTTTAATTTTGTACTTACTTTATTCACCAACGTTTTAAAGTTCATCTCCCAAATGTATGATTATATAGTTAACTATATTTATATACCAATATTATACATTATTTAAAACAGTAATTTATATAAACATATTAAACACGGATATGGCATACATTTTGTATTTTATAATAATATTATTTTATATATACGAGTAATGAGTATATCCATGATATAAAAAGTTAGTAACAGGTAGATACTCAAATATATAAATATAAGACTGCGTCGAAAATTAAACAATATGTACCTATAATCTAATATCATAGATACCCAATTATTAAGGGCTGGTCTCGTCTATAAGGTGTTTCGAACAATTCGAGTTTATCAATGAATAATATAATAATATACGTATAATAAATTATAGTATCACAAATTATCGTACCAAAATAAGAGACTTATATAAACCGTCGGACATCGAGTCGACGTCGAGTAATTCGCGTGTGATGGGTTGTAACATTATTTTCATAATATGCCATTTAATCATACGATTCACGAAATCCGTCTATACACGTAGATCATATTCACACGCGTCAATAGGAACACTATTAATTATACAATCATTACAATCACATTATAATACATCTCGGCGCATACACCGACCATATTACGTACATAGTATTGTATACGCGCTTACATCTCACCCCGTCCCCGTAATCGCGTCATTTGTTCGGTCGTACGACGAAAAACAGCCGTTTATTATAACGTCGACGTACACGTACACACACGAATAGGTTAGGTACCTATAAAAAGTATATCATATACATAATAATAATAATAATAATAATAATATGTGCTCGCGGAGTATGTACATATGTATATATATATATATATATATATATACGTCCGGAGGAGGTTTCGAACGCGAGACATCTCTATTAGCGCAGTTGAATATGATGTACACATCGCAGCCTGCGACGGGTTTTCATTAGCATATTATTGGGTGTAAATTGTACATCGGGACGGGCGGCGTGTACGAAATGTATATAATAATAAAATACGACCATTCGCAAAAATCGCGTCCATCAATCACCGGTCACCGCCCCGAAAATGTCGCGGTTTCCCGCATATACATGTATATATGCGCGCGTATACGTGTATTATTATTATTATTGTACAATATTAAACTATATACGCACTCGCGCTCTATATGGTCCGTTGACGGGGCGATGGGGAGGTGCAGCAGGAGGGATAGACGATAACAATGTAATAATTGTCATCCCTTCCCTTACCACCCATACGGTTATTATACAATGCGATGCCCTACAATCCTTTCTTTCTGACATTTTTTCGCCCTTTTAAATAATTCGAATTCGTATTACACATAATATTATATACCTAGTACCACACGACCATTCGATTCTGACTCAATTCACGCTCGTATATACAGTGTTAGGCGCACAATAATTATTCGTATCAGACATTGGTAATAATAACTGCACCGTATAATTTGAGGATATAAACACTGAAAATGTTATAATAAAAGGACATTGTTATCGACGGTGCAGCGATCGCGTACTATATAGATACGATAATATATGCATTATGCACACGTCGTTCGATTAATGATTCGCAAATGGCGGGTAACACTGGTGGTCTAATTAATTACTATTCTGTCCACATTAAATCACTGTATAATAATACATATTATTGATGACAAGTTGGCTGCGATCGAAGAGTCAATTAGGGATTAGAATCCTTTGCCATTGTGGGTATTCTTCGGTTGTTGCAAATCGTTTCGTTTGAAAACACGACGATTCAAATATTTTATAGAGGTAGGGCTATGTATTAATCTAGAAAGTATTTATTTTGTACACACTTTTTTTTTAGTACTGAAAAAAATGAAAAAAACCGGCTATTAATAGAAATGTGTTTTTGATAATATTATATTATAATTTATACCAACCGATATCTGTTTGGTTTTGACTTTTGATCGTTATAATCGAATTATAATATGTTCATGTATTAGTCTGTTTACGCAAGCCTCCCACACTCCCACATATAATCCGTACAATATCTAAAATTTAATAAAAATATCATACACCTTGAGCAATAAATGTACAGTATTAATACCTTAAAATATCTATATGACTATTATACGTTTATATTACAAAATGTATTATTATTATATAATATATATTTTATATTTTTATTTATACACCAAAGCTATTATATGTTTTATGATTATGAGCCTAAGGAAAAGGAAAATCATCAGTGTTGTTTACCATATTATGTTAAATTAAAATAAACGAACACCACAATCTAAATTTAATAATAGTTTGATTTAGTAACTAGTTGAAAATGAAAATAAACAATTAATAGTTTATAAACAATATTGGTTTGCTCGGCGAATAATATAATATACGGAGATACGACTATTATTTTACTTATAAAAATCTTGTATGTCAATAATTAGAAAATATCATTGTTTTTTTTAATAGTTGGAAAAACTAAAAGATAACTGCAGGGAATCGGGAACATAATATTATGCACTGAAAAAAATAAAAATTTTTGTATAACATAATTATTTTTATACATTGCGTATACTAGTCCTAAATATGTTTATTAACGTTAATTATTATTATATTTTAAATAGTCAATAGCCTCATAAGTTCACAAATTATTTTTAATTTTATTTATGAAGTACCTATAATCTAAATTGAAAATATACTAAAATGTTTTAGAATATACCTACCTACTTAATATAATCCATAGTAATTTTATTATTAATTTATAATTTTTTAATTCACAATAATTTAATGTTATATGCGAGTGAAGAGTGAATAGTTTTTTAATCGTATTGTACCTATACCTCTATACTTTACCACATACTAAAATAAAACTTAAATAAAATTTCACTAAAATTTTTATTTTTGTAAAACCTAAGTTTACCTTAATATTTGTGATCATATAATTATACATTTCAATCTATTGGTCACCATCACTGACAATTTTCGAAGAGAAAACAATTCTACATATTTTATGACTATATAATGTGCATTTTGAATATTAAATTCAACAAGGATACGATCAATATTATAAATATAAATATATTTCGTATTTCGTATAAAATTTTAATCTAATTTTTTTTGAGATCCAAACAATTTTTTCTGAACACTTTTCTCTGTTCGGGTATATTTTTTTAGGTCTGTTAAACTGCAGACACCACCGTAGTATACATAGTGATATTTAATAGTGATATTGTTATAACGCTTGTATTATAGTATTCCAAACAGTGTTTTCGTCCTATATTGTCTGGTGCACAAGTGATAGAGTAGGCGAGGGGTAGTGTACATTATACATATACGAAATATATCGTATATGCGAATTATTATAGTTGCTCGGGAGGTGGCAGAGGCAGCAGCAGCGATGACGTTTACGCGCCACCACTTTAGTATAATATATTATAATATATACGTGCGTATATACACATATACGCACGTATATATGTATACCTTTCAATTATTGTGTTTAGCGGCGAAAATATTTTGAAAGGGGTTTTCTTTTGTGTACACTTACACGCCGAGCTTTATAAAAATAAAATAAAAAAACCCACCCGAAAAGAGAAGGGTCTTGTCTGTCTGCCACGTCGCCGCCGGCACAGCCACCACTGCGAGTTGTTACGTCGACGGACGTAAAAAGATGACAGGAGAGTCGAGGGGTTGAATAAAATTGATGGAATCGTAAAAAGTGCGGCGACGGTTGCATGTGTATATCTGCAAATGCCGCAGAAGAGGAGAGAGCGTTTTGCTCGGTGGAAATGGACGAGCTACCGCGCCGTGACGGGTCCTGCCATTCTGTCGACTCTTATATTGATATCAATTTCATATTTTTATTTTATTTCAGCGAAGATTTGATACGTTTTTGCTTCATTGTCCCGACGAGTCCATCATCCCCATCGGAAAGTAAAGTAAAGAATGGACGACTTGGAAACATTTTATACATCGGTCACATAGACCTGCTTGCAGTGCACTGTACTCTACTGTAATGGACTATATCCGTTAATGAAGGTTGAATTCCTTGCAGCATATTATAAACATATACCTTTATAGATAACATAATGGCATGTGAAATATAAAATATAAACATAAAATATATAAAAACATATTATAACAAAAAATATTATGTTACACATATTTTATTTTTAATAATAAATAATAACAATTTATATTATATAATATTATAATAATAATTATTATTAAAATTAATTAATTAAAAAATATTTATGTTATTATTTTCAATATCTTACATAATATTTGATTAATAAAATAAATGCATTTAATTTTATAAATGTTTTCTATCATTTATTTAAGCAATATTGTTTGTAATTTAATGAAACACAGTAAAAAAAAAAAAAATTGGAAAATCTACTTACTTTACTGATTTGTAGATAGATATGTTGTATATATATAACTATAGTAACTATATGTCTTAGCGCCAATAATTAAGCTAATGTATACTGTTGAATTTTAACGATATAATTTCATATTCACTTAAAATTTTGGCATACAAGTTAATTCAGTTAATTGTTTTAATAATATAGAATAACACAGAAAAGAACATACAAGCCACTGGAAATTTAAATTTTATAAGTAATTTAATAAACAATGTTAGCTTGATTGGCATAGTCATAAGCGCAATTTCAATTTAAAAACTGAGAGTGCTTAAGCTCTACATTTTCCGGGCATAGCGTTGAATAGCTACTGATTGTAATATTATAAAAAAAGTATTTGAGTGTGCTACTTTTAAAATTGGGGGTGCTAATACCCCCTAAGCGCCTCCCTATTTGCGCATATGGGCATAATATATAATTTTAATATCTATAACTTTCTAATCAAAGATATTATTATTATTACGTTGATAGTCGTGGACTTTTTAAAATGTTTACTAATATTTATATACTAGCATTATACTATAATCGTTTTATTTACTTAAAAAAAAAAAAAAACCGTTTGTGAATTACCAACGATTTTTAGTTTTACACAATAAGTATGAATTAGAGTAATGAATAATGATTAAAGCACTGCATGATAATATATTAATATTCGTCAAAAAAGAACAGTGTGTACTAGTTGCGGTCATAATCAAAAATTACATACTAGTTGCGGTCACCCCTCAAAAAGGTTACATACTAGTTGCGGTCACTCAAATAATAATAACTAAGTATACTAAATAATATAATATTATTTAATTAGAAAAATTTACTAATCAACATTTTCCTACCCATTTATATCGAAAAGATAACAGACTTAGTACTGTCTACACTATTATTTTTGTTGATACTTATGTTTAAATTATGTGGTTAAACTTGTGTCAAAATATAGTAGGTATATAATAGTAAATTTGTGTCGAAATATAATATATAATAGTATAATAATAATAATTTAAAATTTTAAAATTTTGTAGGTATAAATTTAAAGGAAATCAACTTTAGATATTCAAGCCGATTTATTTCACCTTCTTTATAATATTATATTTGTTGCGCTAAAAAATGCTCTTTTTCTATTGAAATTTTATTAACACGACTGGTTTTTATACAATTCATTTTTAAATAGCCATTCGTTTGAATTTCATTTAAAGCGTCAATAAATGTAAAAATATTAGGGTGAGAGTGGTAAAATATGCTATTGAGCTTTGAATGAAAACTTTCGCATGCACTAGTATACAATTTAATCTATTTTATTTATAAACTTTACAAATAAGTAGTGGTGTTCCCACATTTATACGCTGTGTGCATTATACATATACAGCTATGATAAGCTATGACCGCAACTAAGATATTACCTTAATTGGCGTGACCGCAACTGTTATATCTGTTTATCTCAAAAATCGTCATGACCGCAACTAGTATGCAGCCAAAAAGAATCTCAGCAATTATAGTCACCTGCTACTCATGAGTAGCTGCAGCTACTAACTGCAGGTTACTTTATACATGCGAGTTTCTTATTGTTTCCTACGAGTCAGAAGTATCTGTACCAACTGTGTTTCATCACGACTATAGTCATCAGATTATTCCAGATGTATATATATGTATTTGAATGAATACCATCGCCCATTACCGATAGATTTTTTAACCACCACGACCACGATCTATTTAATCCGTCGACACGGATTTACGCGCAAGATTATACGTAATTCACAAACCGAAATAGGCCAGATCCGTGGGTGTATTATATTGTACCTACATAATATAGCCGAGTTCGGTGCAGTATAGGTGTATAATATATAATATACATATATCTCATGCAAAGTCATTGAAAATCACGCGAGTGGTAACTATCGATCAAGCAGCGTTTTCGGCCCGTATTATTGAGCGGCGGCGGCGGACGTTGACAAGTGTGACAAGTGCCTTTAATTGGCGAACGCTGTTAACGGTACGTACACACACACACACACACATCGGTGTATCAAAACGCATATACGCCAACGCGCCACACATCAATCGCCGCGGATAGAGGCGGACACGAATTAATTGCCACCGTCGTCGTACCTATACAGCCCGAGTCCTGTGCCGCCCGAGCAACGTCATGTATATATTATACAGTGTATCGTGATGCTATTATATTATAGATCGTGTAAAAATAGTCATTTATCAAAAAAAAAAATATATATATATATACAAATAATATAGAATACCTGATCACGGTAAAAAAAACTTGAAATCTACGATAAATGTAGTGCGGTTCGCGACTACCAAAAATGAAATGGACCGGTAGTCATTCTTTTTTTTTTACAGCTGAATTTTTAAATTAAAATATGTATTATGCATCTATGTATTATTGAGTTAATACTAATTAATTTTAAGATAGATAATTAGTTAAACCACAATTCTTTAAAATGTCATAAATTGAAAAACAATATACAATTTATAGTCAAGTCATAAAATGTCAACAGTTTTGAAAGTTATATACAGTGAAACAATTTGTATTTACATAAAGTTGACCTGGTAAAAAGGGTTTTCGTCAGACATCCCCCCCTCGAGTGTAAAATCACCTAGTTCCTAGTTACATTTTTAATGATTAGTATAATTAAAAGATATAAGAACACTAAAATAGTATAAATTATTTTAATCAAATTTTAATAAAATTAAAAATAACTATTTTATGTTATTTACTCTAAAACTGTAGAATTTTAGAATATGAAATTCAGTTTTAATGGGAGTCACAAAAAAAGAATTAAAGGGACTATCGCTAAACTAGAGTCACTAATTAAATTGTTTAATTGACCATAATTTCAATTTATCAGTCCCTATTAAAAATAAAACATAAACGTGCAAATATTTACATAAAATCATGTAGGCCATACACGTAAATATATATTATACAAACTGCTGGTCATGTATAAACATTTATGACAACGCAATAAAATTAATAACAAAATTGAATAAAAGAACAAAAGCAGATTTTTTAAGAAAACCTACCTATGTCGTGAATAACATAATATAAAAGAACACAGTGTTAAGTTGGACATTTTGAAAGGATTTCTTCGATAAGGGAGATTTAGTAACTTGTACAGCGACAAGAACATAATATATCATAAGAAACACGCGTTGTTGTAAAATGTACACTTCTACTCAAAGGCGGAAAGTGCGGCCTGGGCCACCTGGGTCTTGATCCTGGCTAATTGGTTCTCGTATAAATACATATTTATTTTTATGCCACAAAAATTATTCCTTATTACTAAACTTTATTTTAATTGTCTAAGTAAAAGTTATTTATCTGAACATATTTACTTTTTTATCTTTTTAGAAAGTTTAATTTAAATGTATACTGTAATTATTAATAATTATAATAGAATAAATAATAATTGAATATTTACTTTAAAAATTAAAACTAAAAAATCTCGCTCTGAAATTCACTGGTAGGTTTCGATTGAACATCATCATTAAAAGTCACTGTAGTGGAAGTGTTAAATTGTAATTATAAATTGTAAAGAATTTTAATGCTTCTATTTCTAAAGATATTTTATAATATATTTATATTAATGTTCGTAACCTATTTTTATATTATATTGCCTATTATGTTAAATTGAACTAGTTTTCGTTAAAAACATAACCTCTATTATATTATTTTAACATTTTATCCACACATTATTATTAATAACTTAGTTTAAGTTTATACCACTTACGTATGTATGTAATATACCTATTGTAAAATTATGTGATATAAGTTCATGATTCATGGTGTAAACTAATAATGGTTTAAGATTTATCTAAGTATTTTTAAAATTTCAATGTAAATCGATAGTAATAATCATAACAGAACATATTATTAATTCTCTACGATTAATATTTTTTGAATTATAACAAAATAAGTAATGAATAACAAAATTAGAATAAAAATAATTATTTGTTGTATAAATAACAAATTTTCAAAAGTAAAACTTATTATTTTTTTTTTTATCTCATTAAATGCGATTTTAACAAGCATAATATAATATTTTGACAGTTATTGTGGACATATCGGACATATATTTATAACAATATTGTGTATAATATGTATATTTTTAAAACTCTGTAATACCCACTTATGAAAAACATTTTATTACATTTTCCGGGCAAATAATCTAGCAAATTTAAAACTCAATAAATAATATTAGCTTAAAAAAAATTTGAAAACTTTATGTCAACATTTTGCAAATCATCATATTATATAAGTATCATCATTTTTAATGTAGGTATCAACAACTTACAATAATAAAGTAGTTCTCAATTTTCAAATTTTTGACTTAAAAAAGCTATTTTGTAAACATGTATGTCTTAATAAAAAAAAAGATCAACAATTTAAAATGTCTTTGAATAGTGGCTATACTGCTCAAAAATTATTTTTATACTTTTTTTATTACAATAAAATTAACAAAATAAAATAATCGTAAACTGATGTATAATTATTCAAATTTTTCCGCAATTTGTTTTTAGTCTTTAATCCCTATAACATTATGACCATGGTTAATATTATTTTTTCTAAATATTTATAGTGCGTTTGCGTTACGGATCAAAGAACTTCTCGACCGGGTTATTGTTGGCCTTACACGCATAATTTGATATTTTTGGACATATTTATATGCGTTATATCAAAGTATTTAGAACAATCAAATATGAAATTATAAAGTAAGTTGAAAAATTATATTATTTATTGCTTATTAAAAATATATTACAGATTTATAATAAACTATTGTCAATACATTATTACGTTTTATATTCGTGCGTTTAAGTGAATGACACTTACAATAATAATATCTACGTATACGGTCTATAAAAGCATAAAAGTATGTATGATATGCATAGAGAAAATGATGAGCATCTTTATGCATAGTAAATCTAATAACAATAAAAAGTATATTTAAAAAAATTATCTCTGAAATCTAAAATTAACCTAAAATATACATAAGATAATATGCAAAAAATATACTTATGTTATGAAACAATGTTGCTAAAATATATATTAATGGAGTATATAATTATTTAAAATAATCAATAAATTAATACTATATTATAATACATAGTATATACTGACTAATTAGTTTTATTAAGTATAGTAATATTGTATAACTTTTTACTACCTAATATTTAGGTAACATCATCAAATTCCATAAAATAGCAAACATTTTAGTAATCATTTTTAAATGTGGTAGACGGTAGTACATACTGGTAATATTATTAGTAAGCACCTGCTATATTAAATTTAAAACTAAAAAAAGTTGGTAAGTGAGTATCGCTCTGCTGTACATTAGGGGGTGGGGTGGACCTCGGACTAGGGTAGGTTAAATTTGAATGCAATGATAGGTATCATTGTATACGAAAAACGATTCTGAACGGAGATGATTTGTCAGTCTAGGATATATTATATTTAAATATTGTCATATATTCTATTTTGAAACAAATAGTATAGTTACTATATTATGTTACTATAGTTACTTTATAATATCTGTTTATTAATAAAAAAAATATTTGGCAACATACACATAATGGTAGTATGAAATTTAATTTAAATTTTGACATATTTCGTATAAATTTGAACTTTAAGCCCTTATAAAAAAAAATATTGACTAACAATTTTGGATTTTTTTTTATCACTATAAGAAAAACTTATAAGAAACCTTGTATTAAATTTTCAAGATTTTCTGGCCACCCAAAAAATTTTTATCGGCATTTGAAGAAAAAAAACTTAGAAAAGTCGAAAATTTCAATTGTCTATAAGTAGCTTAAAAATGGTCAAAATATTTTGAAAATTCAACTGTAAAAAGATAACCATAATATAAACATTTGGTGAAAATTTCAAGTATTTACAATAATTCGTTTTTGAGTTACAGCTAAATCAAAAAAACGATTTTGTCGAAAAGTGGTTTTTCGTAAAATTGCCGTTTTTCTGTCATTGTTTTTTTGTTTTTTCTCGATTTTTTTGAAAACTATTTGAAAATTTTAATTTCGACCCCCCCCCCCCCCAAAGTACCAACTAGATTCAATTTCCTATTCAAAGAGGGGCTGAAGTTAAAAATCGGAGCATTATTACTGTTCCAAATGTTGTCGTCAGACACAAAAAAAAAAAAAAAAAAAAAAAAAAAAAAAAAACACACACATCATTGTAAAAGCAATACATTCATCACTCCGTTCAGAATCTAAAACTATAATTACTATTTACTACTAATACAATATATTATATATATTTTATTTAGTTTAAGATCTAAAAATAATACAATTAATAACATTTTTGGAGACTTACAGGCTACAGATTTCAGACTACAATTATTCATGGTCTGTTACCTCGTAATAGTAGATCACGGGAAAAGGCGGAAATGAAAATACAATATTGCGATTATAACATTTTATTATAGTAATAATGTAAACTTATAGTTTAACGGTTATTTAAATACTTCTTTTGTTCTATGCAGTAGCGCAATAGGAAATAACAGTACACGGGAAACATTATGTGCAAATTATTACTGTTATAGTTATAACGTCTAATGTATAAAATAATCTTGATGAAATTTTTAAACATCAATTACATTATTTAAAATGTACGACGTATATTTTCATTGAAAATACCAAATAATTGTTGATTATAGTACAATACAACAAGTAGGTACAATAAGTCGTAAGTATAATATTATTTAAAAGTAATTTAAAAACATTACGGTTATTCATTTATATGTACCTACCTATTAATATTTATAGTTTTAATATGTACTTATTTAGTTATTTTATTTTAGATTATGTGTATA
Source organism: Schizaphis graminum (assembly GCA_020882235.1). NCBI lineage: Eukaryota > Metazoa > Arthropoda > Insecta > Hemiptera > Aphididae > Schizaphis > Schizaphis graminum. The sequence continues at coordinate 97,249,204 of CM037032.1, forward strand.
TGTTATTCATGGAATTTTAAATGGACAATTTAATGTAATATTTATTTTAATTGAGAAACTACAGAATATGAATTTGTAATTATTAATACTACAATAAATTATTGAACGATGTACTATAATAATACTGTACAGATCATAATATTTCAATTATTAATTAAATTGGAAAACATTGCGTTTAATTTTTAATTTGCTGTAAAAGTTATATATAATCATTCATACACATATATATATATATGATACAGATGTATTTGATAAATTAAATGGCTATTATTTAAATCACAACTGAAAATATTTATTTATGGGTCATAGCTCTTTAAAAAATTATGTTTTAGTATTTATTTTTTCTAATAATTACGTATGTCCCAACAATAAGACATTTAAATCTTTATGTACGCATAATTATTTCTACACTTTTCTACTCTGATATCATTCTTCCTAATTTATTTAAGAACTCTATGATTGTATATAAGCGTAATCGTGAAACTATCGAGTTAAATTTATATATACCTATATCCATGACGAGACGGGTAGCTCTCGTGTTGATTTTCTGTTCTCGGCCGTCGAAACGATATTTCGCTGTGTTGCAAAACTCACCCTCATAGTGCGATCTGTTGGCCCGAGGGACAAAAACCCAACCCACGCGGACAAACGAGGGTAACACTATGCTCAGAACAAGCGAAAAGACAGAAAACGTAGAAAAATACACTTTACCGATATTATATTTTAGTTAATTTTGTTTTTAAATGTATTTTTCATCCGTTAATACTCTTACCTGTTCGACTACAACACTGAATTATTATATTTATTATCCACGTGGTCGTCCTTCGCCGGGTATGTCAAACTTCATTTTTAAATTTATTATGGTATAACAGCGTTAATCTACAATATCCGCAATTGACTCACTATCAACATTACAGAAAAAAATATTATCTGTATTTGTACATTGGTTTTTTTACATATTTTGTTATTTTTTCAGTAATTAAGCGAATTATTAGTAAATAATAAATAAAATATTTCAATTTAAAAATAAAAATATTGTAAAATCCAACGTTAATATAGAGATAATATCTTAACTCAATAACTTTTATTAATTTTAGATAATATTTGTAACTATAATTCATGATTATTATTTTTTTATTATTATTATTATTATTATTGTTACATTAGGTATCAGTCTATGTTTTACTTACGAGTTAATCAAAATATGAATTGTCTTTAAGAATACATCATGATTATAAAGGGTAGATTTAGCAATAATATTATATGCGTACTTATAATAGTTAACCAATAATTTTGGTGATTTCGAAGGGATATCGATAGACATGGCATGAAATTCATACACGCGCGCGTACAATATTCAATTACCTATAATAAACTAAGAAGTTAATATAATAGATTATAATAATCAACCATGATGTGTGATCCATCACAAATATTGTTAAGAATCCTGCCGAATAATATAATATAATATAATCTATTATTTTTTTTATTTTATTTATGTGTATTATCGTAATTCATATACTTGTAAATAAATATGATGTATCATAACAAATATTGTCAAAGCCTTTCGACGCATTAATTATATTATCGATAATTACCAATATTAAATACTGTTATTTATTTATTGTATTAAACATCGTATAGTCCAACTATTTCGTTTCATTAATAGGACTTTCAAATTTGTTTATTTCAACATTATTATTTCATTATTTCTTATATTTAATGGAAGTACACGTATAGATAAACTGAATATTATTCAACGATATCTTATATCATACGGAGACGTAAAATTTAATTAATGTTTCCTTTGAACCGGTCGAGAAGTGATAAAAAATTGTCTGACCTACGACGTGCTATGAATACTTAGAAAGAATATAAAGAGATAAATCTAAAAAAAAAACCGTTTGATTAAAATGTTAGTACCAAGTAAAATACTAATCGTATAGTATACTGTATTACTAAGTGTTTTTAAATAATTAACCATATAATGGTTTAACAACGTTAAATCTTAATTGTATTCTATAAAAACACACATCATTGTAAAACCAATGCATCCATCGCGCTACTCAGTATTTTAATATTACTATATTATACTTATAAGCTATAACGGATTATATAAAAAACACTAAATATCGTATGTACTATATAGCTTGAATGTGTTAACCGTTAAATAATTTTAAACTTTAAGAACGCTTAAATTGTATAAAATCTATACTAATAATATAAGCGCAAAACAATTTAATTTTCCGTTAAATAATAAATTATTCACATAAAAATGCGTTTAATCACGTTTTCTGTTTAATTCGTCGATGTGAATTTTATATAGGTACTATTAAAATAATGCGTAAGAACTTGGAAACTATTTAAAATATAAATAGTTATTAAACATATTATTTTAAATCGTACAGATAATGAACACTACAGTTAAGATTAATGAAAAAATAATAAATTTTTTTGTAAGCAAAATAACTATATGGGCAAATATATTATTGTGTTATACTATATATTTTTATGTGTTGATATGTTTATAAAATATATGTATAATAATATATATATATGCCGGATACGGCATTTTTAGTTTACTTAAAGTTTTAAAATATAATAAAAATGTTATAACTTTACTTCATATGTATGCAATGCGTATATTATGTATATATAATATATACTTACGATTCAAGTCTAAAAAATGTTTCGATAAATAAAAAGAAAAGAATACATTTTTGGTATACATTTAATACAAAATAGCTATTATATACAATCGTATGCCTTTAGTCTATTTTATATATTCTACAAACGCTTATTTTATTATTTAAAATGTGTAAAACTTGACACTCACTAGGTACACAGCAATTCACTATAAATATTTCCGATTTTGTTGGAAATCGTGGGAGCTGATCGTACAGAATTGAACGAGTTGTACGTAATACTTTATACAAATGTGCGTGCGATGGGGGTATTATGTACCTAAATGCATTTTACACGTAAGCGGGAGGAGTGAATAAAATCGGTTTACCTACTTTCATCGGCGATGTAATCGCTACGGAAAAACCAAACGCTTAATCATAATCTAATATTATAGGTATGCGTATACGATAATATACGTATAACATAATATATAGTATACGGTTTACATGGCTAAGATTGTTATTAATTTTCGTCGTATTCTTGAAAGTTTAAGTTCCTACCGTGCTATACCTACATATATTATAATAAACAATGTGCGAAAATGCAAACACATATTATGATATATTATCGTGATATGGGTGTACGGGCAGGCTGCACGTATACTGCACCACTCGGTAGGCCGCCGAACGGACTAACGATTGCTCGTTTTGATCACCACCAAGTTCGATTTGTACACGAACAATAAACACGGTATCATAGGTACCTGCGTGGTGTGTTGCAAAATAATAGTCTGTAGCCACTAGCCATAATATATACATATTATGTATAAATAATATTATGTACGTCATGTGGAAGTATGCTGATCCAAACACGTTTTAATTAAAAATCTTTTGCTTTGCTTCTGTTATATTATTTTTTTTTCATACCCTTCTTTTTTATTTTTTACATTTCTCTCTTTATTTTAATTTTTTTTTTCGTATTTCGTTTTTACTCGAAATAAATAATAATTACGAGCTACCATTAATATCTCTAATGTGAGCCATTCATTACGGTTGGAAAAACATAGAAGGAACGGCGGCGCGAGATGTGGGCCGATAGGGTCCCGTCCACGTTAGACCCGGTCGTGTGTGTGTATACTGTATATACATATTTATATATTATTATGAGTGCGCGCGCGCGTGTATATTATTTATTTTTGTAGAAAATAATTGTGCTGAAAACGAGAGCGCATATTATACATATATATATAAATGATACTAATGGAGACTTTTGGTGACAAAAAAAAAAAAAAAAAAAAAAAAATGAAAAAAATTAATCGACTAGAACTGAGGAAAAAACTTATCCGACAAAGAGAGAATAATAGTAATAATAATAATATATGTATAATGTAAGCACACGAGGACCGACAGTAATGCGTTGCGACGACGAGGAATGTGAAAAATGTTCGTTTCTATATTATAGTGTATACCCGCGGACCCTTTATATTATTTTATCAGTTTCGTAATTAATGCGGGTGGAATACTTAATTTAATATTTTCCTAATGAAATCTCTCCTGGACGAGTGAACTCGTCTCAAGTTTAAATACTATACACACATGTGATTATATTTTTTATAAAATATTATTATATACACCGTTTAATGTATTTTATTGTATCGTAGCTGAATATTCGATTAATCGAAAAATGATGTTAGGTTTTTATTTTCGATCATTATTATTTCTTAATTCTTATCAATACATTGTATTATCCTCTCATTATAGGTATAGTTATATAATATATTAAATCAACGTTTTTAACAAATTATTAAAACATGTGATTACTAAAACTTAATAATAAAAATATAAGATATACAAAAATTAAGTTATATAAAATATATTATGTAAATAGTTCAATGAGAATAATTCATTTAGAAAAGAATTCAACGGTCGATCAGTTTTCCATCTATCTTATTTTTGTGTAATACCTTCGAATGTCTAATATACGTGTAATATATTGTAAATTGTACTTATTATGTGTGTTGTGTGTGTAGTAGGTGTTCAAAGGTAGAAATCGTTTACATGTACGTTTAATTATAAATCACAGTAAATAGTATATTAATTTGTTTCTCTGTCAACAGATTCGAAATAAAATAATTAAAAATATTCTTGGAAAGTTATAAACAACGCGCAATATAGATTCGAAATCTATAGTTGAATATATTTTTTATTTACTTAAAAAAAAGACTTGTTTATAATAATATTGTATAATGTTGCGATCCGAAACGGTGATACGAATTGAAGAGTATATTATATCGTTTTAACAAATCTCCATCCGTTATTCTGTTATGGAAAATAAAATATTATCATGTTTTACACCGAATGGAAACTTAGACGGGGTTATTTTTAAAATATCTCGCACTGCTGCTGGGAATTAGATTTTAGTTCGTATATTTATACGTTATAACTGTATGGTGTCCACATCACTGTCTGTATAATATAATATTATATTTTTATAACGATATGGTATTTTGTCGCTGGAGCTATTAAAAGGATTTTATTTAGAAGGTTGTATGATGGATTATGTTATAATTCGTTAAATTATTATACCTAATTAGTTTTAATATGATCCACGACAGATTATTTTTGGGTAAAAATGGTTAATTTGGCTACAACCAATGTAAATCGAGATAAATTTTAGAAACACTCTGTCTGTGCATTATATTAACATTATAAATTGGTTGTACATTTAATTTAACGCAAAACTTAATTTAGTATGATGTGATATAATATTATTATGAGTTTCTTTTAACGTTTTGTTTTCCTATAAAATGTGGTAATTGTAATCTTTTGTTATTTTCAAATGTATACTCTCTCTATATACTAATACATAATAATTACTACGAGACAATTTCATTCGTTCTGCCATAACATTTTGAAAAATAAAATTTACAAATTATATGCAATGGTGTATCGTGGTATAATAAAAATATAAGTATATGATTATTATGATTTGATTCCAAACATTCTCTAGGTCTAGGGAATATTGTTACACAAATCATAAAGTTCTGTCGTTCATTTAATAACAATAATTATTCAACAGTCATTATGTATGTTTCGTAAACATTCACAAATGAAAAATATTGGCCACGTCAGTGAATGTTCGTAATTCAAGCTGCTCAAAAAAAAAAAAAAAAATAGGCCTCATATGTACCCGATGTACGAGCACATAACAATTTGTATTATATTATGTACCTATGTAATTATATTACTATGACTTTAAATAAAATAAATAAATAATTATTATATTTATTACGATATCATATTAGTCCATGCATAAAGACGTAAACAACCATATTCATACCGCATTGAATAATATGTAATTTGGCTTCCGTTCTAAGTTTTTTAAATTTATTTTAATTTTTATAAACAATTTTTTTCTCTATAATAGATATTATTATTATTTTAATTAAAAATTAAATTAAATAAATTGTTTATGCAGAATAATAACCAATAAGAAAAAAAATATTATGCTTATTAAACCAGTATAATTTTTACGTATTATAAAACCGTACCACATTTATTTAACGATAATTTTATTTTACTTTTGAGATGTTTCCTATACATTATAATCTTACTGACATGAGACACCATCGAGGTTGTTGTATATTTTGTAATTTTATGACTTACGATATCATAAGGATTTAGTTTATGAGAAGAGTTGTCAGTGCTCAATGTTTAAATTATATAAACATTAATATGCATAATATATAGAACACATTTTGAAATATAATTTCCATGCTCATATTTTAACACTCACGAACAAAAACTCTTTAGTTTAATTAGATCTTTTGAGTTTTGACCACTATTGTAAGTACAAATATGTATATTATACATAATATGTGTGTGTGTATATATATTATATTTTATATACCGTTCGGTATGTTAAATTTTAACATAAAAAAGCCTTTAAAAAGGTTATAGGTTGATAATTTTAAATTTTTATTAATGATTTTAGTATATACTATAGCTTGTAGGTACTAATTATTATTAAAATTAAATACGCTTCTCGCAATATTATTTTTTATAAATGTCTTGCAAAATATTATTTTACAATATTAACGATAATAAATAATAATTAATGTTACCATTGTTACCTATACTATCAACAGTCTTAAGGTAAGAGTACAACATTATTTCTGTATGAACTCGAACTGGAATAACAATTTTTGAGTACCATTATTTATTATACATGTAATTACCGTATACCAGATACGAGCTTAGTTCAGTTGGTATTCGTATCAGCCATTGTTAATGTATTCTTAATGTAATAATTTACTAATAGTATCATATAATTGTAATTAAACTTGGCTGAAATAAATAAATAAATAAATAAATTGCCGCTATTGCATTCGTCGTTGTCGTTTGAACATTTAAACGACGAACAAAAAAGCTCAATTTAAAAACGCAATTTTTTTTACATTTAAGTGATTTCAACGAAAAAGCTAGACGCATTTTTTTTCTTTACAAATACTTTATTTAGGAATTCGTTATCATAATAATAGGTACCTCCAAGGAATTGTATGACTTTTAATTTTCGGTGTTATCATCTTAATCAAATCTCATCTAACAGCTAACAGTGACATTCGTAAACACATTAAAGTATAATAACATTACTAACATTAATTTCATCAAACTATAATTAAATTAGATTTTTATATCATACCAATTATTGTATATTAATATTTATAAGAATTTATGCACACATATATAACAATAAACTTTGAGTAAGAATAAAAACATAAACATAATTTCATAGTGAAACATTTTTACGATAAAAAATACTTTTTACCAAATTTGATGTTTCATTTACCGATTGTCATAATTTTTGGAATATTCTATGTTATTATCATTTCTATATTATCTGGACACGGTTCTTTGCATAAAATTAGTGCGATATAAAAACAATATCAGTTCGACAAAATCGAATTAATAAATAAACGTGGTCAAAAATCTAGGACAAAAATTATACTAGGACTGATCTTATGCAATATAGTATGAACCTTAATTTGTCTAGTACTTAGGTACCCTACTCGTACTTCGGGACACCATCAGGACGTTTGCGTTATGGACTTATATTTTATAATGGGACATTCGTCCAGGATAACACAAGCCGGACGTTTATATCGATAAAATAATATTATTTAGTCGACGCCTCGTGTTATTTTCGAGGACGTACACAACATTGTTAGCGATAATAATTGTATAACGTGCGCTACCCTCTAGCCCATCCACCGCATTACGTTTTATATTCAAACTCGATGCCGAAACACTCCTGCACGTCCCTGGGGCTGCCTAAACAAAACGCCTCGACTATATTGTATATATTATTATATACATATAATATCAGCTGTTCACGCGGTGCTTACACTACGCCCGCGCAAGTCTATTAAGTAAATATATAATTATATAAATTTGCATAGGCTGTAATGTACATATAAACCGTTTAAGGCGTCACAGATATAACTTATATACATATATACGTGTGTGTGTGTGTGTACATACACGACTGACTTAAGACGTGAAACTCCGCTACTGAGATAAGTGTATCTGTATACTTATATATTATACATTTTATCGTATTATAAAACGGCTTTATTACAATACAAACACTGGTGTATATAATAGTAAGCGGCGACGGAGCTGGTCGCGCGAAGAATATGAAATAAAAGAATATCTTTACTATTACTATTATTATTATTATTATTATTATTATTATTATCGTCGTCATCATCGTCGTCGTCGTCGTCGTCGTCGTTGCCGTCGCTGTTCGGGCTGTACTCCGAAAACCGAAACGCTACTGCCACCGCTGTTGCTGCTATACCGATGTGCACAAAACCTTTTTAATCAAGTCTGCCAGCGCGCGCGAATTCTCGGAATTGATTCCCTCGGGACGTCGCGCGCGAAAACAGACGCACTCGGTGGCGGAATGTAGATGGATACGGAGTATGCTGCACTGTCTCTCTCTCTCTCTCTCAATTTATATACAAAATAATATATATTTATATATATATATATACACTGTTTTGTGTATAGCCCTCAGGAATCGTTATATCCTTCAATTGTTATGGTAATTTATTCACAGTTCGAAGCGTCCGCGCCAAAGTTGCTGCAGGTCTCTCCGCGCCCGTTCCCGCCGCCGCACCCGTTCGTCCGACGGTTTCGAGTTGCCGCGCGCACGAGGAGTTGGCCTCGCAAGAAATTGAGATCCAACGTCTCCCCCCCCCCTCCACCGTTCACGCCGTAGTTTGATCGTCGTCTAACGAGACGTCGTTATTTTGTGTATATAAAACTCGCGCGAACGTGCAACCCGCAACGATAGCAGTAATGTCAGTAATATTATATATAGATATGTGTGTGTGTGTGTGTTCGTGTTTTTACCACTCTGCACGTATAATATAAACGAGAGAAATCAACGAAATATTATTTTGTTCTTACAGTCCACATGGTATCAAATTATATATTGCATGCGACATATTAAGTAAATTCGATACATTTTTGCTCACAAGACATGAGACATTATGTAATGGAAGTAATAGGTACGGGAGTATTATTATTACTCGTGATATTAGAAAGACGTTGCACCGATCAGCGGTAATGGGTTGGTAGCGGCACACAACTGATAAATATTTAGGTACCTAGAGTATAGTAATTATTATTACCGTTTATCGTGGTATATTATAATATTATTAAAATATAATACAATTATAGGTACCTAACTATGTATTTTCAAATGAGCTATCGAAATCATTCGGTAAAAAAACAATCGTTAAATAATTTTTAATACATTATATTATAGTATTATACTCTTAAAAATGTATAACTTTTTGAATTTAGAATTCTCTTTATTCGTGTTCATATAGTAGAAAAGAGTAATTTGTTATTTTGACTGGAACAATTTGTAGTCATGACATTTTTCTGAACGGATTTTGTTTTGAACAATCGATTTCTCACGCACGGGATCTGCAGTTAGATGTAGTTAATAATATTTCGTTTTGCTAGTAAATAAAACATCATCAATATGAATTAAATTATTGTTTTAAAATGTTTAAACTTGATCGATTGGCTGAAAAAAAAATTAATCTACGTCAATTTTTTCATTTTAAATAATGTCCTCATCTCAATGCCAAGACTATTTTCAGTACACCATAGTAATATAAAAATGTAATACAAATCCATCTAAAATGTAACATACATTGGTATTAATTGCATACAAATTATTTATCAAACAATAATAATAATATTTTGAATGACATTTTTTTTTAACCCGATGGGCTTTATATATTGACAAAAAAAAAACCATAATTTTATTAATCAAATATTATGTACATTTTAATAAAGTTACAAACAGTAAAATGGAATAGGCATATGTGTATGCGTTATATAGTAATATATATTATAAATGTGGGAAAATATATCGAATCAAAATATGCGTTTTTGAGTCAATAGATTTCTGATTGGTTTTATGTATTAGCAAACTATATACATCATTATACACGCAGCTAGTATACGAAATTCACATTTTAAATTGAGGTAGCTTTTGATACACCGAACGACCTTTTATATATTTATTCTATAATTATAGTTTAACGATCATGTCATTAGTTGTATTAAATATCATGTAACGTTTGTGTTAGAATATATACCTATATTTTATTTCAAAACATGCAAACTTGCAGCAGTTCATTGCCACACGTATGGGTAATGGGTATGCTAGGAGAAATAAGTACAATATAATAATATAAGTCATAACATATCGTTCCTATAACGACACATATTATGACTGACCTTCAGAACTGCGTTTAGTAGGTTCCTGTTTAATTTATCTATTTCGAAAATAAAAACAAAATAATATTGCTACAGAGTTGTGCCAATGTAATACCGACATATAACTATATAAGTATATTGCGCGTCTATACTCACGACCCACTACATATGTATAAAATGATCGTTAATACATTATAGGTAATTATAACCATATGACTGTATTTTTTTTTTTTTTTAAACATAGTAAATGTATATCATATAGATAAATTTAAGAATTAAAAGTTAATCATTTTCCTTCATAATTTCAGTATTAAATTCTCGGTGAAAACTTTGGCGGCAATATCGATAGCGTGACAAAAATATTACCTGCATTATAAATTCAACGAAATTGAAATTTAATGTTAACATTTAATACTTTTATTATTTTATTATACCTGTTATATTGTTAGCGTTTAATAAATTAGTTTAAATATTTTAAGAACACGAGCAACAATTATTACAACTCGTCTACCAATTAGCGGTGTGCAATTGCCAATTGACATACAGTTAAACCTATTAACTTCGAATACAAAACCATAATTGGGAGAATGGTCAATGTCGTATCGCGCATATTCTGCAGTCGCAGTGTGCTATTGGATTTTTTATCTTTTTACTTTCGTCTGGAATACAAAATCGTATTTTATTTTTAAGCCTATACCTACATCTTTATGTGACCTGTGAACACCAGAATCAGAATTTTACAATATTATAACGCCAACCTGGACAGATTTCGGTTGCTTCAATTGGATGTAATGGTAAGGAGTGAGAGGTTGGTAGAAGTCGTCCATAAACATATATATATATATATATATAATAATATAATATAATGTATATAAACACGGTACATATGACTGTCGTGACTACCAAGCGGTGGCGGCCGCGGCTGTGAGTGGAAACGAAAATAAAATATAAGCCCGCACCGGTAGAACCCCCAAAGATTTGCCCCGGACACGGTCGTATCGACGTTTGATTTGATCGTTCGTCGTTAATCTTCAGATGTCGTGTTGCACAGCCGCCGCCGCCGCCGCTGTACAGTCGTTTAAAAACACTGTCGTTTGATAATGGCAGGCAATAAGTTAAGTCACAGAGTTTTTTTTCTCTCTCTTTCTCCATCCTCCCCCGTCCCAATATTCCGTTCTCTTCATCCGACCTCCTCGGCGGACGGCCGTTTGTACCGATTTAATGTCGCCATTGTTCTTGTGTAAAATAAAAAAAAATAAAAAAACAACAACAAAGCACACGAAACGGTTTACGTCTCAATTTAAACGGTGGCGGCGGACCCATCGACAGAATGTGTATTATATATTATTATCATTATTATATTGTTATTATTATTATTATATGGTGTTCGGACCCCCTCAGGAGACAAAAAGAACCGTATCGGACCAAAGCATCTATGTAGCAGATATACAGCGGGAGCTACCGGTAGTTACAGTACTACATACTTTATCATAATATATAATATATGCGTACATAAAACAACGCCTATTTTATAACGACATTGATTTTATAGTAATAGATTATGAAAGAAATAATATTATATATATATATGCCTAGTTCCGAGGTGTTCAGATATCTGAATAATCGTTCTGCGTAGATTTGATATAGAGACATAAAACGTCATTACACGTGGGCACAACAAGAGGGTTAGCTACCTGTATAATATTTTCTACCCACCATACGAAATCAATAAATACATTTTTTTCATAATAGCGATTGACTAACTCATTTATTTTTTTTATCTAGTACTAATACATAAAACTAATATTCTAACTATACTATTGGTAGTCGGTACACGCAGACTCAAAATATTTCGAGATAATGTTTTTCTTATTGAATTTACGTTACCTACTTCTATAATTGTTTACACAAACATCAATAGATTGTTTTATTGAGTATTTTTATAATATTATATTATATTGTTTATATCGGTATAGATAACTAATTTATTATATTATTATTATTATTATTATTATTATTATTATTTGTTCAGCAGTTAAATAATGTCAAAAGTGATTACAATGAATGCATGGGTATATACTTTATTGTCGTCGCAACTTAATATTTTGTATAGTTAATTAATGTTATCGCAACAATTTATTTTCAATGAATTATCAAACATTTATATGTTTATTATTCATTAATAATTATCTACTAATGAATAATAAATTGTGGTTAATCTAATCTAATTAGAAAATAACTTAGATTTTTAATTTTTTAAATAAAAAAACAGAGAAACACATCAGTTTTAAAATATATACAATTAATACTTATTAGTTATTAGTTATTACTATAATTGCTAGTATTATATTATATTATATTATATTATATTATATATACTATAGACAATTTCTACTATACATATATTATTTTTTGTATATAATATATATGTTTTCATCATTGTAGACTTCAAAATGCAAGTTTTTGTTGTTAAATCACTTATATCTTTACAGTAAAATGTCAAATGACTCACAACAATTGAATTGTCCGTTATCCTTCACAAGTAGTAGTAATAACGTTAATTATGAAAAATAAATTTAAGTATGATGTTAATCTACATAATATAATAATATAATATAATATAATATAATATAATATAATACAATGTTTCTTTTTTCATCTCTTGGCTTCTAAAATTTGTATGCAAGCCCCATGTTTCGTATACATGAGTACCAGTCACCAGATCCACAAAACTATAATAGCGTATTAATATTGACTGTCCTCTGTTAATAATTTTCCTCTTCTAAATTAAATATTGCACGTCAGAAATGTATAGTTTTTTCTTACAGTTAACTTTTTGTGTAGATATCATATATATGGTTTTAATATTGGTCAATTGCGAGAACGAACCTTTTCGAACTCTCTTAGAGTAAAAATTGAGTAACCGTGATAACTGAAAAAAGGTATATTTACATAATATTTATGAACGCATAATAATGTGTTATATAATATTATGAATATTTGAATACTGTATAAGTCACTTATAATCATTGCAGGATTTTCAAGTTTAATATATTATCCATTATCCGTGGTCGTGATCAGTTGATATGACTTATTTATAAGTGACTATGCATATGACGTATTACAAGTACGATAATGACGCGTGACTTTCAAGAATATTTACACTATTCTGTATACATAGAAAATATACTGGTGGTAATTATTGACGATGAACGTGCATACTGTGTATTTACGTGTAGGTAATTTTCGATATGTCCGTGTTTTCAAATGTCGTGATAATTATACCCAGCCTGCATTTTTTTGGTGCTATACATACTTATATATACTCATATAGCTAATATATATCTAATAAATATATACGATGACCGCGCGTTTTAATTTAAAAACTTAAGCCGTATGCCATATAAACATAAACCACTTAATAAAGTCTTAACGTTCAAATGTCGTGTAGCATCATGCTTATTTATACGTCATACATCCTGAACTAAATCGTCCGATGAAATATAATTAAACAAGTATAAAATAAATACAACGACCTATCTCAGCTAGAAATACACATATATATATATATTTATTTATATTTGCATGTGCGTGTGTGTGTAGACTGTAGGAATGTAAAAACATAAAAATATATTATTTTAAAATAATTTAATAATACCCCAACCCACATTTAACCACCCTCGAGTTGCACAGACTCACACTGCGTGTTGTAACAGTAGAACTCGTTGTGCGCGTCATCCCCTTCGTGAGCTCACTTACTCGGATGTCGTCACCACGTGTGACAATACATACCCATATCCACAATATTATATAATATGTTATTATCGTATTCGGTGGTGTATCAACGCGTATATATTATTATATTACTCTGCGCTGTGTACGCGTATTGTTATGCTCTAAAAAGCGAAGAACAATTGGAGAAAACACAACCGCGCGAACTTATTGTATATATTGTATTGTTGTATTAGGTTCATATAATGCGTTACCTCACGTTTGTGTTTTACTATTTTTTTTTCATCGCAAAATACCCCACTATGTTTAAATAATTCGAAAATTTCACAATGTCTCGTAAAGTAAATATCACTGTACTTGTGTATTTGTAAATTATTTTGTACGCGCGGTGGTTACCACAGCACTCTACGAAATAAATGCGTTTTTGTTATCCATGTATACGCGTAATGAAATTATATTATATGATACCTAAATAAAATATACACTCGAGGCATGCGATACGCGAGAAACGAATTTAACATAAAATTAAAAAATAAAACTACCTATTACTGACTATATATCCCGCGAGTTTCCCTCTTACATTTTTCCCTTCGGTTTTTGATATTATCGTGACGTAATATTCGTGTACATACCATACGTCATTTACGTGCACGTCGAGGATACAAAGAGTTTCCAAGTGAATAATGAGATTTAATTCGTCAACGTGTTTTACGCACAACGTATATATTATAATATATATTCGTGTACCCTATATATTCTTTGCACGCGTTTAATTATAACGAACGGTTTAATTATTCACGCGCGGGTTGTTTCGTTTGTGTCGGGAGTTAATTGGTATATTATTATTATCGTTTGATAACGTATTACACTGTATTACATTATATATTCTCTCACGGAAATGTAATAACTAAATGAAAAAATAGAATTAACGCGAAAGCAACGAGTATATAAACCTATATTACCTGTATGTAAACACGCTGCACATATATTATAATACAAATACAGTCTATTACTATTACAGCGACTGCGGATAATAATTCAGTCCGTTTGAGAATTGAGTTGTATTTTAAAGTATAATAGTATAATATACTACGAGTAGTTTTGAAGACATAATATCGTGTAATGTATGTATATATTGTACAGCGTATCATACTATATATCGTATACCATTGGGTAGGTTGAACCTCTTACACAAACGGATCCACTGATTTAGTGTGAAGATAAAAACACAAAATCTAGACGTCGTTAAATAATATTAATAACCTAAACGACGACTTATTTTGTGATGTGTATAATTTGAGTAATATAAAAAAAAAAACACACGAATAATAAGATAATTCGATATATACGCATAGTATTATCTCGCGGGCGATCGTGGAACCTTATACCTCCACCGGATCCATCACTGCTTTGAACTTCACACGTGAAGTCAACGTTTTCATGGTTTGGTCGATCGTCGAAAAATCCAATCCGCAGTCTACTTAATATTGTGCACGAACGTGCGATTCGCCATTCTGCGTATTTTCAACAACAATAAGAAACGACTCGAGCGCTGTATAACCGCAGTCCACAGCATGTAAAAATAAATAATATCGAAATGAATATAAATACTCTTTCGTTGCAAGAAATAATAACTAGCTGTGTAGTATATACATTATACGTAATATGGTACAAAGATAGTTTCCGCCGAAGTCTCCGTCTGTCACGTCATATATCAATCACGTGTGGGGCTGTTTCTTCTCTGATGTTGCTGCTGCGATGCGAGTGTAAAAGCAGCAGCAATAGACAGCCTCGGGAGTCCGCGCGTCTGTCGGTGCAGCAGAATTCTCTCCGCTCGTATACGCCTTTTCACTTACTGTTAGCTGGTTTATACATATTAATAGGCAGCATATAGTCATATAGAAGTGTACGCATATTATTCAGTGGGTCACAGACCTGTACTGAGAAAAAAATAATAAAATCAAATTGCCTTTTGTTGCGGTGTGTACCTATACATAGGTCCGAAGATTTCATTTTATGGTTCTTAACAGCCATTAGTCACCATATATGATAAATTTATAAATATGTGTGCGTATACCTATATATACACGAGTAGAATCTCGTTTATAATTAATGTTCAGTTGGACTGTTCTTTGTTTTAGTCTTTTTTTTTCTGTTTCATTTAACCGAAAAATCAAACGAGTCAGATCGGCCCCGAGTAGCGCGAGATGTGGAAGGAATATTACATACCTGCGTAAGTCATCTATGTAAGAATTCGAAAATATCATCGAGAAACGAAACGTTTAATTAGTGTGTGGACGCGCGTGTATAATACATACCTATATATTCACGTACTACATCGTACATATATATTCATATATATATATAGGTATATAATATTATGTACAATAATGTTATAATATATGTATGTGTGTGCGATCTGAAACTGCTGATCGATGATTGGGTCCGCCAGCCGAACAGGTTTTTATGGACGACGTCATTTGTCAGTCGCCGAACCGCCTCTCAGGACTATATTGTAAGTACGCGACTACCGCGGATGACCAGGTACCATCCACGTTGCGTGTTTATTTCCAACAGGATGTACCTATGTTATATTACAGACACTATATAAACAGCTAAAGGATTCGGTCGCTGACATTGACGCTATCTCGACGATTTTTCTTTACTTTGTAAAAACCGCCGCCTATAATATTATACAGCACGCATTTAACATTTTTAGGTATTTTAGTTTCGTCTTGACGTTGTGGTTGTTCCGATCACAACGATATTATTATCTCTGTGTTCCAACCTGAAACTCATACATTAGTTAGTTAATAGTAGTACTATATAGCAAGTTAATAGTTATGTATATGAAATTGCATCAATAACGCGAACAGCACTAAAGCTAAAGATTGCGTGATATAAGCGATTAACAGATAGGGGTAAAATCAATTAACATACTTTTTATAAAAAAAACTTAAATGCAATAATTTTGAACGATTCATAAAAATAATTATCATATAATTATTTTATAGTGCAATATCATAGTTATTATACAATATATTTATTATGTATACACAGCTCAAATTATATGTGCATTAGTATTATAGGTGTTTCTATATTATGAAGTAATGATAATGGAAATCGTCAAATCAAAAATATATTATACATACGAGTATACCACCCAAAGGTAACAAATATAAGATGGTAAAATAAGGTAGTTATAATATAAAAGTAGCATACATGGTGTCGTATGTATATTATAAAGAAATAGTGGACTGTGCAGATGCGACGTCGTTCCGATATGTAAAAAATGAGTATAATGTACTGCAGTCACACTTTAAATTATTTTTCTAAACCGCATAGCCTTAATATATATTGTACAAGTACGAGTGTTATACGACGAGACCACAATTGTATTCACGGAGCTTTATAACTGAGTACACATTATTTATCGAGTTCGTGTAATCGTGTTGCGTGTACTGCAATTGACTCGAAAATAAATAAGATCGACATACTGTATAGTTTTGTATGCATTTAAAAATAAAAGTTAATATTAAAAATAACCCGTGTTATTATTATTATTAATATTTGATGAATAAAACTATAAACCTGTATTTTGAAATATCCGATAAGAAACAAAATCGCGTCGAACAGCTTTCATTGCTGTATATAATATATTACATTTATAGGCGGTAAATGCGCGCCGTCTGCCATGCACCCGGCTGTTCACAGATGCCTTTAATATAAATGTTTCGACTTAAACAACATATAGGCAGTATACTTTGTTATGATATCACACACACACACACAGTGCCGGCAGAGAAAAATTGGCGTAATAATAAAAATAAGTAATGCGAATTTATTATAATATTATATAATATATCAAATCGGTTGTTACTTGTGCATATTCTATATTCCTATATATATACCTATAGTTTTTGTATAATATGTTTATGATTATTCATATTCATAATTCAGACTGTATAAGTAAGCTTAACGTTTATATAATATATATATAAGGTACCTATTATTGTTTTTAATAATATGCAAAATGATTAGGTATATACATGCATATATGGTGTGAGGCTGCTTCAGTAATAGAAAGCAAAAACTTTCCTCCGCTAGCTCAAATGCACAAATTTAAAATGTGTCTGTTAGCAAAGTATTTTAAAACTGATACAAAATTTTTCTATTGGGTGCTTAAGATCTACAAAATCTTTAAATATCGCATAACGACCTCGCAAGATCTTTTTTGACCGCATGCATAATCATTCAAAAACGTTTGAAAAATCGTCGGTTATTCATTCACTAGGTACTATATATAGTATTGTTACATCGACGTGTCATTAAAATAATAAAATGATGTATTATGTATAGAAACTATGTGAGATACACCGAAAAATACCTTTGATTTTTCATTCTTTAATGAAATATTCGTTTAGCAGTTTTTGTAGGAAAGAAGTTGACTTATTAGTATTTATATCACGTTTATTGCGGTGATATTTTTTTGCTTTGACGTACCGCCAAAATATCATATTATAACATTATATACTCGGTTTATTGTACCCCGAAAGTGTGGTATAACATGTAAATGCGCATTTGTTTATACTACCCTATATGTATAATCCATATATCTTCGCATATCCGATTATGTGACGCGCTCGCCACGGAAGATTCGTTGAGTTTTCACCGCGTTGACCGTAAAACGATTATCGCCGAGCCGCGGAGCTTAATCGTCCCGCTGAAGCCACACGCCGCCGCGGTAAAGCGCTCTTTTTCGTGTATATATATATATACGTATGTATAACGACCAGAGTTCAGTCAGCTGCGGTCTCACGCGCTATACTTCGGTGAAATTCCAAAGAGTTTGTCGATTATGTGCGTGCCGTAATACATATTATACGTATATATATATATAATGCACACATACATGTGCGCCTGCATGTACACGCGGAGCTATATACGCATAGCTATCTACGAGTACAACTATTATTGTATCGCGAGCAGTAAAACGATCGCCCTTCTCACGTGCCCACCCCTACTCTTTCAACCCTTCTGTTCGCCGGTCGAACCGCGGGAGGGGCGTTAGACGCGCGCGAATCCTCCCCCGACTACTTCTCGATGATCTTAACGGCTACCATTAAAATAATCGCGACCGACGACCGTAGCCGCCGCACGCGGTGGTAAAGACATTATTTTCGGTCATCACCGCCTCCGTCTCAGGGCAACTCGCCGCGCGCTGTCTCCGCTTCCACCGCCGCGGCGGATCTTTCTCGCGGCGCTAATCGACACCGTCGGTGGTACAGCGGCAGCGGACGTTTATGAGACTTGCGAGACTTGTTTTTTGCGCGCGCGCGCGTGCAAACGGCCGGTGATTAAAAGTTTTCCCGCGAAGAAGCCTCTTTGCCGGAGCGAAGCGCCGTCTCCTCCACCGCCCACGACGATCTCGTCCACGACATACCCTCCCCCGCCCTCGGATGATCAGACGCTCCGCCACGTGTGTAATGGCACATCCGCCGTTAATTTTCATACATTACGCGACTATACCGCGAATGTAATATAATATATAAAATATACGAACGTATGCACGTGCAGTACAGTTGCACACACACACACACACACGATGCCACAAATAATAATATATTATGTTTACGTTAAACCTGATGCGCTTAGATTTAACCGTATTTATTATTTACGGGGTTCTTTATAATTATCATTATTTTATCGTCGTCTGGAGAGCAATGCGCGTGTAATGATCAACATTTCGCTGATTTCGACAAAACCCCACACAACATGTGTGTGTGTTTTATATAGTAACCAATTTGAATAATCTGTAGTATTATGTTTTTTTTTTTTTTTACTTTAAGATTACGTCATAAATTAACTTAACGATGATATAACGTATTTCGGATGTGTTAAAAACCTACTAATTGGTCTAAGCATTTAACCGTATGGTTATCTCTTATTATTTGAAGTCCGTGTGTTTTGGATAATGCACTTTTTGTTAAAATTTAATTCACAGTAATGGGGAATAATAATTTATACATAATATGTATTTATAGTGTACATATGAATGATTTTTAAGTGTTTTTTTAAGCATATAGTAATATACATATTATAGTTGCTTATATTCTTTTATATCAAGCAAATTTCGACTGACCATATACGCACTTATATTAATTATAAACTTAAAATACTTATGTAATTTATATCATCGAACATCGACTTGTTATTGGGACCCGAAGAGCTGTCGACACGTTGACGAGGAGGTCAAAGAGTTTAATTATCGGTCAACTTTCGATTTTTAATTAGATTGCTTAAGTTTAATACGTATAATTATTTACTTGTTTGCTCACTACATATTACATAAATGTTATTGCCATATAATATAAACATCAATTTCACATCAATACAGCTACAGTTCCAAGAAGTTAAGACTTTGGTGTAATAATTGTGAGATACTAAATTATATGCATGAACAGATGATATTTTAGAATTCTATTTTAAAGATGGATCATAATACTTCGAATATATGTTTAAATAATCTAATGACGGTTTATATATAGGTAATACAATAATAATTTGTATTTGTTTTTCTTATTTAATTTTAAATTTGAGTATAGCTGTTTATTCTATATATTTCCTACCAGTCACCATACAATGTTATTTTTATTACCAACACTTTTTTTTTATGTATGTAATAATAACATTTTTATAATTAATAAACAGTTTTAATGTTTATTATCAATAATATGTTTATATTGTATTATGCATTGTATATTAATTTAATTTTAAATACTTATTCATAACGAATAGTCAAATAAAAAATGTTTCTAATTGTGCTCTATAAGTAATAGTTTTTAGGCTATGCACAAAACATTCAGCAGTACTTGTAAATAATAAGTATACGTAGCCACGTAGGTATATATTATAGTTATGATTACTTGCATTCTGTAATTAACCAAAATACTTTTCACACATTATATACTATATAGTATAGGTACGCGTATTACACGGGTAATACCTACATGACTACACGTATTATGTGTTTTTATTAAAAAAAAATTATGTATTATGCAAATAGTTTATATGCGTTCCAAACACACATTTTCCATACCCAGAACCTAGTTGGTGATTTTATATCTATATAAAATATCGTTTTCTTGATAGATAATAGGCACAGCTACCAATTAATATTCATACATCTTATTATAAATGTACAAAACAATATTTTATTTTATTTTATGTTTTGTAGTGTAGAGTGTAACATGCCTAAGCACTAAGCAGCAGATACTATGAAAAAAAAAACCATCGTTATAACTATGACGAAAAAAAAATGATAATATTGTAATTTGTCAGCCGCGTATTGGGTATAATATACGTGTGCACTGTGCATATAAGCAATGATTTTAATTGGTGTTCTATACGTCTATATTATATATCATATCTCGTGGTATAGAAAACTAGTCTTTCCTCGGCAATTTTCGTACGTCAGACTCGCATAGATGAATCGTTATTACATATTATGACGATAACCCGTAGGCTAAAATTAACTCTGTTAACGAAAAATATCTGCTATCTGCAATACATAAATAATACGTATATGTATATAATAAATGACGCAATTCATGTATACACCGTAAATCGTTGGTATTGATATTTACGCAATAATGATTACAGCTTGTTGTTGTGAGACAAAAAAAGCAATTATTGAAGACACGTCTAAAGACGTGTTTTTATTAAAATCTAATTCGTCAATAAAAACAAAATACATTTGCAAAATAAACGGCCAACTAGATAAAATTGATTACTTTTCACAAAGAAATCCAAAGTCGTATCATTATTATTTAAATGGTCATTATCAGTGATGAAAATAAAAAAATCTGAAAGTGAAAATATAAGTTTCATTTTGGACAACAAAAAGCAAACAATATTAGATGGTCGTTCAGAACAGTGATTATTTTGAATAGGTAGTAAAAATTCGAAAATAAGATCTTAACATAGAATAATATGGAAAAATATAGTGTAAAATAAATAAAAAAAACCACTCGATGGCTTATTTAAGAAAATGTTAATAATATTAATTCAATAGTAAATTATTTAATTAAAAAGTCAAAAAATCAATGTTTTTAAGTAAAATAGTTTTTTCCCCCTTGTGTTATCTCCTCACGGGGGTGAACTGTTTGCACAATACTTACCTACCTCCTTAAATAAAATAATAATTTAATTTGTTTTTTAATTTCCCTGCCTGTACAAAGTAGTAAGTTAAAAGCAATTTCGGATAAATAATATAAATTAAATCTCACTAACCCTGTATACGAATTTTTTGTAGTTAGTTTCTCATGAACTAACAAATCTTGATTTCCGAGAGAATAGTCAGCAATAGCGATTTCACGTCATTTTTAAAGTAAAAAAGTGGACTAGTAAATTCCATTCTTCTGTAAGTACAGTAGGTGTCGGATTTACCATTTCGTTGAATAGGTCACAGTAATGGATGTGTTAAATTTGAATTCAACTATAAATCATTGTCAACGATAAACGATTTTAAATGGATGTAGCCTACATTAATATCCATTTTCATGGGAAAATTACTAATACGTATAAACATTAATTGGTGAAAATTTAAGATTATTTTGTGGTTTTTTGATTTGATTGCAAGAAAATATAAAAAGCATTCAAGTTGTTAGTTGGTAAATGCTTTGCTTGAGTGTACTCATTATCAAGTTATTCACCGTAATGGGAGTTTTTGGGAAATATATGGAGAATTATTATTTAAACATATTCTATATTTGCTGGGTATTTAACAGATTGACAGTTCTATTTATAAAACGGCCGATTCGTCATATTATAATGTAAACTTTTTTTTTACATATATTCGTAAATTATAGATATTTATAAACATTTATAAATGTCTACAAATATCGAACAATAAACAAACTATACGATCACTGCAGGTACCTATGTTGAACCTACCCATATACATTTAATGTAAAACGTGTACACAATTATAATTATTTTATAATATAGGTATAATATAATATTATATACCTGTGTTATATATGAGGTGGTGGGCAAGGGAAAAAAGTGTACCTACTATTTACGCCGTGGCCGTGGAAGTGGTGGTTATTATTAATTCGGTCGGTCGACGGCGGCGATAAAATAAAAACCGCCGGTGGAGCGGGCCCCGTGGGCGGAGTAGGGCGTCGTCGGCCAGGACGCCGAGGGGGGCTCGGTCGCTCGGTTGAGTCGCTGACTGATGGCCCGGCATCAATCAACAGTCGTGCGCACATACACCGCCGCACGAGAAGCATACGGCGGCGGCGGCGGCTAGAAGGGCTCTTGGGGGTTGCGCGCCGGCAAGAGAAAACTAATTATAAAAAATATATAGGAATATATATATATATATATATGTACAATATAGTATATACCTTTGCTACCGCGAAGGCCGGAGAAGCGAATGCGAGCAGGGAATATAGAAAAATCGCCCGCCGAGGAAAACTAATGGCGTTCGTCGTTAAGAATAATATTATATATTATTCGGTAACCGATTTATAATAATATTATTATTATTATATATTATATAAGTTATGTAATACCTCATCATATCCAAAGTTAGGTGGTATAACATAAATTAATTTTTGACCTTCAATTGTATAATAGGATTTTTTCAAAATATATTAAATATAAGTCGGCGGTGACTACACAAATAATATAACAGCAATTCGTATTTGCATACTTCGATAGAGCTACTTTTATTATTTTTAGTACTCACTAAATTTGAGTTTTGATTATATTTTGATTTAACATAAAACTTTCTCATAAAAATAAGTATAGATAAATAAAACAAAAGTTGACAATAAATATAAGAATTAATTGTTAGTTTTTAGATTTTTCGTTAAAATAACATAACTTTAGAACTATACTAAATCAATGATAACACCTATAATATACGTATAATAAAATAATTTATGTAATGACTTCACTTCTATATAATACATTATATGTGTGAATGATTAGTCTTGCAACATGCAGTTTGCTGACATTATATATATACTAATAAAATAGTTTAGGTGTATCTACTTAACTCAATAAGCTCGCAATCGGTATGCAGCGGTCAACTTTCGTCGAATGGTAAATAGTAAATACTAAATTGAAATTGTTTTATATTTTAGTCATATTGCAGCGTGTTTGATTAACGACTAGGGCGTGTGCGGTATACCGGTTGAGTAAAACTTGTGGGATACTCTGCACGCGCGTTTACTGCAATGTCGGTAAGTAATGTAATTTTTTTATGATTATTATTATTATTTTTAGTTTTTATTATTAATTAAGTAGGATTATTAAAATGCATTCATTTACAGAAATTCAAATAACAACCCCGCAAAAGTACGTTAAACATGATAAATGAGGTTCGCTCCACGCCGCAACCATGTCACTTTTATGATTGAAAATAAATCGCAACATTAACTATATATATCCTGTCTAAAGTTTCAGATAAATCATATAGATACTGCACAGGCGCACGCGTATGTATCTATGTGTGAATTGTGCAGTGTACAAATGTTACATTTTTGCTCTGCCTTCGTAAATTCATCAATATCCATCAATCACTTCTACAGTATATAATATACATAATATGTAATGTGTATTTATTTTCAAACGTTTCAAGTGTAGTGTACTACATTTATACCGGAACAATTGCAATGTTTTCATATTATACTGTGTTTTGTGAAAGTAAATACATAATTTTTGGTAAAACGTGGTGAAAGCTTTATAAAATATGACATTGTGACTTGCACAATAATAAAACAAAAATAAAGAACAATCACAGCAGCAATTACCTACCTATACAGTTATATAGTTATGCCTATAGTTTTTCGTTTATAGTGACGGAATTCATAACAAAATATAATAGGTACTTTCATTTTGTGACGGGGGGAAAAATTGACTTCATTATTTAACAAACCTATTAAAAAAAAAAAAAAAATTAGGCACAAAAATTAACCACTTCAATCTAATGCATAATAATACATAATATATATAATGTATTTTAATACGATGGGTTAAGAGAATGTCGTTTACACCTTCGACCGGAATTGCATTTTTATGTTATTTTAATGACCATTTCACGTGAACGCCTACGCATTTCGGTCGTTACAGACACTGGAAATTATTAGTTAGATTTGTTACGATTTAAACCAAAATCCAGCTAAAATACAAAAACATTAATCTATTGTAATTTCTAATAATTGTGACCCAAAAATCGTAATTATATAATGAAATAAAAATGAAGTGCTGTTAATTTAATTTAACACTGTACTCCTTTAATAAAACCAAATGAGTCAATCGAAATAATTATATTTTATAATTATAAATCATAAGTTATACTTATAGGTAATTATAATTATGTATGATTCCGAAGACCCATTATATCACTTTATACTATAAGTATCTTCGTTTAAAAAAAAAAAATCATCATTAATCTATCAAAAGAAAAATGTTAATTTGATAGTAAAATTTCAAACTCAATTCATAAATAAATAGAATTGATTTTTAATTTTTCAAAATACGCTTTTTTTAAATAATCTTTTTTTTCAAAAAATGTAAAAATAAAATATTAAAATTAGCAATAAAAATTATTGTAAAAACAATTATTACTAATTTGAAATGCATTTAACTGAATAATTCTGAATTGTATGCAGAATTTGCATTAATAATTTGTAAACATGATGATTAGAGCTCATACATTTTATAAATTTGGTTTTCCAAAATAATCCATCTATCATAACAATTCCAAAACAAATGAATGGTTTATGTATATTAAAACAAATATTATTCCGATTAATAAACTTGACTATTACTTAATAACTAGATCAATCTTCAATAAATTGGAATACCTTTATCTTAATTATTTGAAAAAATAGGATTAAGAAAATTACTATTATTGCAAAATGTCCAAATATTAAATTGCCTCATAAATATTATTTAAAGTTTTATGTATGAATTTTATAGGTATAATGCTATAAAATAAATGTTTTCTTAAAGATTATTATTGAGAAATCTGCATAAAATATTGATTTACTACAAAATTACATATAATGATATTGCATATATATTATGCTGCAGTAAAGTTTGAAATTACCTACAAATACTCAACTGTTTCAAACAGTATTGATTAAGTTTGCAAGGGATAAACATATTTTCAATCATATTAAAAAAAAATATTCTTAATTAATTGTATTAGGAAAAACAATATCGATATGCATATAATTATTATATCGTATATATATATACTTATTTTTTTAGTTTTTTATGATATAATTTTGGAACCGAATTCGAATTTATACAGTTATAAATGTTATGATATATAATTATCATTTTTCACACTTATTTCCGGTACCAAACTTTTGGTAATCTTTTTTAGTGGTATGCGATTTACGAACTGATAATAATAAGGCGCTAGGTAAAATAATGAATTCAGTTTATACCCGAATTTGTACATGTGTGGGGATTGGTAGGTAAACGCGGAAAAAAGTACCTGAATAATGCTAATAAGTGATGAGTATATATATATATATATATATTGATATATATTTATTTATAGAAATCAGCGAAATAACAACGCGCGGTATAACAATGATGACGGTAGTATAATTATTAGAGGACGGGTCGTGAAGATAGAGGGAGTGAGAAACAGAGATAGAATGAGAACTTGCAGAGAGGTTGCGAGAGAGACGTGCAGTGCAATTCGGTCGCGAGGAGCTCGAGCGTTGCGGCGACCTTTCCGTTTGATTTATGTTGGCTGCGGCCTCGGACATTTACAAATCGGTCGACGGCGGTGTACTCGCGAATTTATATCGACGATTCGTCGTATACATGTATATAAATACACTATATACGCGTATACATAAATACTATGTGCCAGAAGGAGAAAAAGTAGTAAATGTATATACCATCTTTTCGGTACACACTGATCGACCGACGACGAAGACGACAAATCGCTCGACCGCCGAGGAATCGTTATTATCCTGCGAAAGACGTAACGCGATTCATCTGAAGCCGCCGCCACTGATGCATATAATATAGCGCGCGGTTCCTTCTGATTTTAGTTTATTCTTATAATATGTAGGCAAATAGTATTTTTTCATTCCCATTTCACGCTTCTTAAAGCAAATAGGGTACCTATATAAAACCCATATTACCTATATCGATGTGAAATCACATACTAAAGTAATTCACACTGCAGAGTCGATGAAAATATTACTCTATATATTCGAACAATTTTAAGTGACTCCGCACCAACGTCTTTATAATTATTTATGTAAACGAACAATATATATTATAATTTACCAATTTTTTTAAATCAATTATCGAAATATCTGATAATTATTTTAACGACAGCACGAATAAAAATATTTACATAATTTAACCTATACAAAAATCATTTATAAAATTATAATGTATAATGAATTAAATTAAATTTAGATAATATAATTTATAACTTATAAAATATAAAAATGATTGTGGATCTGTTATATATTGTTATGTTTAAAATAGTATATAATTATTATAATTACACCAATAAGTATTATTCATATATCTACTACTAAAATATTAAAAGCTACTTAGTGTACATTATGTTTTTTTGATGTGCTCATATATGTTATAACACCGATGAAAAAAGATCATTTTTTAAAAAGAGTTATTTAACACAAATAAGTAAGATAAAAGTTTACCTAATAAAATGCTGAATTGATATATAGGTACGCAAATTAACTAACTTACAATGAATTAAATATAAAAATCAAAAATGAGCTAGAACCACTTGAAAGTAGTAATCTGTCTAAATCTGTATTCAGGATTATTAAGTATTGTTAAATATAAGCAAAAAATATTAAAATTTTGAATTTTTTAAAAATTAACATTACGATTTCACTCACTACATAAAAAATCGATTCAAATATTGAAGGTCTTTCCACAGAAATATTTAGTGTTACCTTTAACTTCGGACATACGCACAACCCATTAATCTACTAATAATCTATCTAATTACTGCTTTATATGTGGGTCCCTTTCACTTTTTATCCCATTGAGCTCTTATAACCATATGTGTCACTTTTATAATACTAATTAGTTATTAATAATTACTAACATTATGTATAACATTAATCACTGTCTAAATATTTTGGTCGATTTAATGCTATATACCGTAAGTAATGAAAAACACTGTTCGTGATTTATATTATATGTATTGACGTATTGAAGGTATTTTTGATTTATCTTCAAACTATTTTTTTGTCTACAGATTTATTTAAAAATAAATTCTTTTGAATAATTTAAATCAAAATATTCATAGTGGGTTGTAAAGTTTAAAGTGCTTAATAATATCACACCAAGTGTGTAAATACGGGTAATTTAAAATTCGAAATGAAATTAAAAAACGATTTCCTGTGTTATATAGAGTTATTATTAGTGTTAGTACACCTACAACTGCAGCTATTAACTGCAGTCGTGACTTTTACATGTTCAAAAACGACATATGAACTCTATACGATTATTGGGACGACCGTATTTATCGCGGTAACGGCTGTTAAACAGCCATCGTGTATATAACAATCGATTATTTTGTATATTATAATTATTGTGATATTTTCCGCGACAATTATTGGCAACATCATATTGCGACGAAGTCCGTATTATTATTATCACGACGATCATCGATCGGTATCACCGGAGATCGATATCGCGGGCACTATCGTCGCGATCCAAACGCATAAGATAATATGTATCGCGCATCCACCACCTACATGCAGTCGCGGGACGTAGGCAATACCTATAGTCGCGTCGCGTTGCAGCTGCAGTCGTGCTGCGTGTCGTAGGTACACGCGCGCGGGCCGACGATTATTGCGCGCCTCGTTCCCGCGACCGTCGTTGCCCTCCCACCTACACGCGACGAAGTGGTCAGCGGGCCGCCGCCGCCGTCCGTCCGGGCCGCGGACAGTCTCTCTCTCTCTCTCACGGCCGAAGACTATACGCGCGCGGCCAATGGGAGCGGCCGCGGCACCGACTCCTCCCCGGGCACATGGTCATTATTGCCGCCGCCGAACGAGTTTTTCCCGGCCGGGTCGTTTAATGGGTTTTTAAGAGACGCGTTTAAAACACCATTAACTCGGCTAACCCTTGAACCCGCGCCGAAGTCGCCACCTACGCCACCGAACGCCCCTCTATAAATATGTATTGTAACGACCGTTCGCACACGCGTACACACACACACACACGTGTACAAAATGTATTATAACGTTATCGTGTACTGCGACGATGTACGCGGGTACATATTATTGTATATATATATATATATGTATATTATGATATTGTTAGGAGGACACGTAATACAACGTTTGTGTTATATATAGGCTATATATAGGGTACACACACGACTGCGGCAACAGACGGGCATCACGATTTATAATATTATATATTGTATACCGCGGTATGTCGTGTGGTATGTTATATGTGCTTATGGCCATCACGTATTTAATCATCGCTTCGCGTCCAGTGGCGTGCTCAGGAATTTTGAGTGGGGGGGGGTTCAACTTTAATTATTTCATATCAAAAACGTGGTTACGGCCTATCGAGTTTCGCTTCTATATTGTTCTGTGATAGTGTGATGATACCTATAAATTATTATTATGTCTGATAAGGAGAAAATGATACCTAATCAATTTACGAAAAAAAAAAACTAAAATTGAAAAATACAATAATTATAATTACCTATATGTAAATCGTTAATACATATTATATATTTGTCAAGTGCCAGGGGGGGGGGTTGAACCCCCAACACCCCCCCCCCCCCCGTGAGCACGCCCCTGTTCGCGTCTAACGCCTAATCTACATCGAGGAAATTCGATAGCGGCGACCCGCCGTGACCGTTGGAAACGGTATTATTGATAACGGAGATATTCGGTTCGTTTGTTAGCTGAATAACACAATAAAGCAAGACGTTTGCAAACATAACATTATAACAAACGTCATAATACAGCGTTATGGTATAATACGTTTGGTTCCAATAACGACCAAAACAGAGGTCGAGTTTGTTTATATATACTCACATCGCCTATATAATCGGTTACTATTCCAGAGAGGCCGCAGTGCTATTTTTTTTTTATACTCTATACGTCTTAATATATATATTACGATTAGCTAATGTACCGCACCATGCCTATCGCTTATGAATTTCAACCCGAAAAACGTTTCAAACATTAGCGTTCTAATACGTTTACTGCCATCGAATTTTCTCATGGTTATAACCAAGGTATTACAGTATATAGTTACTCTGTGGTATGCGACATTGTCTTTTGCGCTGGAAGTGAACTATATTATAGTGGGAAAAATAATTGGACCACGGTCACGCATTATTCAATACTAAATATCTACAAATCGGATGTCCGCTATTCTGTTGTACTTTTTCTTCTTGATGCGACTCGAATTTCGTAAGCTGAAAATATCGTAATTATTATTTATATTTAATAAATTTACTGGAGTTTTCGTAGGTCGTATTTATATTTTATACTTATCAAATACAATATAGGTACTATAGATGTACTGCAAAATGTACGTATTCGATTTATTTGAAAAACTGACATTCAATATCCATCTTTAATATGATGTTCTTTTCGAGTACTTTTGTCTTATTATCTTGTCTTGTCGCCATGTAGGATATGACTATATGAATAACAATTCAATTAATATAAAGCTTATAATATATTATAGAATAATAATTTTATAAAATTCATGTATAATATTATTATTATCATCAGATTTTATAGCGGTAACTCTCGTATTAACTAATGTGTATACTTCCATAGTATTATAGTATAATATAATCGTTACACAGATAACATAATATAGCATTTTACTTATGTATGTATATTAGGCTTTACCTACTACATACATTTATATATATTATATATGTTAGCGGCAATGTGTATAATATTAGTATTTTATAAAATGTTTAGGAACTCTATATTTATTTAAGAAGTAAAGTTTCGACTGATGCCGACAGATAACGCTATAATTATTTTCGTCTCCGTATACCTAATATATACCTACTTTTTTCATATTTCAATCTTTGACAAAATGTCGTGAGTGGAGAGTCGAGTGTGACTTATATGGAGGACGAGATAGAATATCGTATGAGCTTATAGTCTTAATAGTAAGTTTAAAAATATTACGCGCTTTGAAGTAGAATTGATAATATTTATGTTGTCTTAACGAAATTTAAAATACAATTTAAAAAGGGTACTATATTTTTTCCTTATAAGTATCTACGTTCTACATAGATTTTTGTATTTTCTAGAATAATATAATACTAATAATAATTAATAAGTGTGTACTATCCATATACAATTTACAAATTAATTTTTTTGGATTTTTCTTAGTGATTTCCCTATTCTACAGATGCCAATTTGTTGTTTGTCATTTTATGAAATGCCTAGTTGTTAAACAAAATATTTAGGAAATATATGTAAAAAAAAAAATACATTATACACTTTTTTAAAAATCACCAGGTACTATATAGAATCCGTAGGCATTTTATATATTAAATATATTACATACATTGCCGCTAACATATATATATATATGTTATGGAATTCAAAAAAAAAATGTTTTTAAAATAAAAAACACGTACATAACACATAGATAGCTACTGATCGATTCATCGTATTAGTTTAAAACGTGAGAACAATCTTCATTAGTGGAAGCCTCACTTCATAATATTATTGCCAATCGAATCGTAGCTGCACATTTCCAACAACTCTATAATATGTAGGTATTATATGATATTATATCCTTTCTAAAAATATAATACCAACAGTAATGTCATCAATTCACACGAATCATCTCAAATAACTCAAACAATTTAATCCAACTAAACTTAATTTTATGTTCCGTTAAGAAACTATATATAATATTATGTAATGCACGTAAACTATCATAATATAAATAGGGTACCTGAACACCTGCCACGAATGTAGACTAAGACCAATTGTTTGTAGTTTTAAAATATGAATTTTTTTAACAATTTTTTTGAAAGCATTTTATAATAGGTACATTAGCAATTAATAATTATTGTAAGTATGTATGAAATGACTTTTTAATTTTATTTTTTTTTACATACAAGTTTTTGTTTTTTTTAGTAAATACAGCAATAGCATAAAAAAATTAGCAAAATAGTATAACATTTCAATACCTATCGGCTATCTAGATTCATATAGCATTTTAAATCATATTCATTATCTTGTGAATATTTGTCTCGAATATTTATTTACTAATATTTATCTATAATTTTTCCACGTTTATTTTAGCGTACCTATAATTATTTTTTATAAAAGTAAAAACATTATGATCGATAATTTGTCGAGTTTTGTGAATAGGACTTCGAGTGAAACGATTTAAAAAAAAAATAACAATAATGCACAATAAATTGTTACAGCAATCGACGGAAATCAACTGCACGCTCGTGTCGTCTGTCCGAGGTCGCGATGGCGATCGGGGCTGCAGCTATAACATATACGAGTAGTCTGCTGCAACCGATCGTACGATCGAATAGCAGTCGATTTTTCAACGCCCGTTCCTGCAGCGGTCGCACTAATTGGATTTTGGACCGGTCCCAATATACATATACCGGGATTACCTGCAGTACGACATTATAATATTGTTTATTATTATGTATGGTTACCTGCAATACAACCTACACCAGCTATCCGTCTCCGTTCGAGACGTGTACGCTATTCGTACTCGTATTATGGGTAGGTGCATATAAAACTGTTAATATTATTATTATTTTACTATAATATATTATAATATGCACTCTCGTACGACCGGGTGTCCGCATTCGTACAAATTATTGTAGTTGAAAGCTTCGGATGGTCCTCCGGCGTCGCTTGTCATTTCGTCTAATGGTTTTCCCGTGTACGGTCGTCGACGGATGCTGCTGCAGCTTGTACCAGCCATATTAATCATAATAAATAATATACATATTATATTATTTCGTTATCGTGTTCGCGGAATCGTCGACGATTTCTGCTATCCTGCCTCCTAGTTGATTTCCATTCGCCGTAGCCATCCCTGCAACATTAATTCGAAGGTTCTATATAGTATATTCTGCATCATGCGTAGGTACCTATATATTATTATATATATATTTGTGCGTGTGCGAATGTAATATTATACGCACGCACATGTTTTCGATATATTTATCACAATAATATAAGATTCAGAGTGTTATTTGTTTCAAATAAGACGGATTTTTAGTCAATAAAAAAAAAAAATACGTTGCTGGGTGTATGTTTCCAATTATATTATATTGTGTTGTATCTATATAAGGATAAAAAACATTTTTGGCATCGTATCAGATTGTTAATCTATACGAACAGATCTCCAACAGACGTGTTTTAAACTATTGTCATATACGCGCGTTATTTTTTTGTTTAACTGCGCAATAATATTAAAATAATGGTGGAATAATTGAAACACGAACGTTTTGACTAGTGAAAAATAATACATATTGCGAATTAATTTACAATAAATATGAATCGTGTAGGTGCACAACCATAATATCGTATAGCTTTTACATTATATTATACAGGTATCTGTAGAGATTATCAAATATAATTTTGTATTTTGTTTTTACTTATGATTTAAAATGTAATTTAATTATTTTTAACAAATCGCTACAGCTGGCGGAAAGTTGTACGTACCTACTGGCAATTTTTGTATGTGTCCGATTGCGTTACTCTTAAGTGGTATGATTTATTATTTAGTCACAGGCTTTTCTATAACCATGCAGACATCGTTGATTATTATTATTATAACTTTAATATTGTGTATTGAACGAAGTCGCTTTTCACTGATAATTGACAGCAGTATGTACACATCGCGGCATCAATCGAGCCCCGCGGCATCTTGCCAATCATTCAAATACACACACACCGTGGCATGAACCATTCAACGATGCACTATGCAATAATCGCATCGATTATATAGATACGTGCAAATTATTGCTACTGTCCATCGAACTACCGTTTAAAATCCTACCTGAAACATATATAATGTAATATAGATATGAGTATATACATATCATTCCGAGAAGTGTTTCGTTTGAACGCCTCCAGTATTAATATGTTTTAATACATACACGAATACACTTCTAATTATTGCCATCTTAATTTTAACTAATAGTATCCCATGGCAAAATAATTGCCTATTGGATAACACGAGTCAATCATATAGTTTATATTTCATTGTGAAATAGTGTTAATTATTATAAAGGTGTAACTTCTGCAGAGTCGGTACATCATAATACAATATACCTAAACTTAATAACTTCTAAGCCTATTGTAGAATACCAATATTATTTGTGTATGTATCGAGTTGAAAATCAAAAATTGCCTACGCAATGTAAACATAATACATGCAAGTATAATAGCTCTAGGGAATAGCACTAGAAAACACGAAATACTAATTAAAAATCGATTAGGAATTTTATGTACAAAACTTGTACATGGTCATCTCACACCCAAGGTCAATTTTTCTAGAAATGTATTACTTTATCATAATAACACTGTACGAAATATATAAAATGACTTCATTTATATATGAGTTTTTTTATTTTTTTCAAAATACCAGAATTATAACTAAAAGTCAATTAAGAACAAAGTATAAAAATACACCTAATTAAATTAACAAATATAATGTATAGGTACGCATATACTCGTAGGTACCTATATATAAAAATCCAGATTTTCAAGTAACTTGAATTTCAAAATCATTGCTTATTACTGAATACAGTCTCTTATTTAAATTTAAATGTATCGAAAATTGAAAAATATATTTTAGTATAATAATTATCAAAACAATTATTTTGTTTAAATTGAAATTCCTAGTTTAATGATCGACTTAAATATAAATTGAAGCACTAATTAAACGATATATAAATTTTAAATTATTTTTTTGATTGTTTGGATTTGAGTATCTGCCAATTCGAATTTGTATAATATTATACTCTTAAAAATATAGTGTATAGGTAACATCATATTATTACCTATACCACGTGCAAGTTGTACAATTTATAATTTATTATTTTCCCATTATAACCTACGTATGTTGAGGTGTCGTAGTAATTATAAATTATCGTGTATAGTGGGCGTCTACCACGATACGTTAAAAAGTCGAATACGGCGGATAAGAAAACCTTCAAATCGAATTTTAAACAGCGGTCTAGTTTTCCGTTCTCGGAGAAGCCATCATTAATAAAGGCGGTCGTGTTTGACGGATATATACCTAATATTATACGATACACTCTAAACAAAATGACTGCGTCTGGTCGACAATGATTTATAAGTTAAATTAATAAATGAAATAATATTAATCCAGCGGCGTCCAATCCAGGTAGAAAGCGTATTTACATGGCGTAGCAGAGTTGTACAGACTATACAGACTGTGTGAGGAGGCTTTCTTGTGCGGCTACATAATACAATATAATGTGTACGTGCGATTTGTACATAATATACTAATACTAATGCATGTACCGCAGATAATCGATCCGCAAACGAAGATCGTTGTATAACTTAACGACGCATTGTCCGTTGTTCGGGCCTCGAGGATGAACGAACACGTCTTGTCATAACACGCTCATATAATATAATATATAACATACACATAGACATAAACCTAACTATTAACTAGCTGAAGAAGAAAACGTTTCTCTGTAAATAGGTGTTTCAATATTTTGATTATACACGATAACAATTTAAGTATTATCACGATAATTATTGAAAGTAATCTTAACATTGTTTATAAAAAAAAATGTATAATATATCTGTAATATAAATAACTGATTATTACTTAAAATAGTAATTTAATCGCATAGATTTTTATCTGAGCTGTGAATTTAATTGGTTTGGTATTTTGTAGGAGAAATTAATAGTATCCGTCTAAAATAGTTTGTTTATTATATATATTATTATTTAGTATTTACTATACTAAATCATGTTGTATGAATGAAATATTTTGATTAAAATATTTCAGTGTTGAAACTTGCAGAATATTATAATTACATTTCTGCATATTTTCTTTTAAAATATTCTGATTTAATAGTAATTTTCATACCTTGTTAATTTATTCTTTGAAAATATTGACAAAAAAAATGTTTATCCTATTGAATGTTCATTTTAATAACATATATTATTATATATATATATATATGTATGTATTATGTATATTACATTTTGAATTATTAAAAACTATGTATATAAGTGCACTTGATTTTTGAAGCTAAATTGTATAATTCATAGATGTCACGTTATTAAGCCCAGCTTGTGTACAAAAACAAATCATAAAAACATAAAAAGCTCAACCGATTCAAAACATTGTTGCGTTCTCCCGATGTACACTTTTACAACATGTACATATAATAATTTAGATGTAGCCAGAACGCGTTTTCGGACTTCGGGTGGGGATGTTTCTGTGGTATGTTTGTGTGTATGCTGAGCGACGACGTCGTTTTCAGTTTTGTTAACGAGACTTGCAAAAAGTTGCAACAAGCGATTAACGTATAATGTGGGCAGATCGTAAGTACAGACCGAAGAGTTAAGGGTTCCTACACCGTGATGAAGTCCTGTGCCGCCCTCATACAGGCGTCACTCAGTGTAAATCTTGTGAAAGATATCATCTCGAAAACAGACGATGGCGGGACGTGAATGTTGTGCACTGTACATATTTTATCACACCACAACATATACCTACGCGTTAACAGTAATAACAATATTATGGTCACTGAGAGGTCTTGAGAGAACAATAATATAATATTACAACGTCCAATAATCATAAATATAGGTATATAATATTATCATGGACCGGTTTAAATGCGAGGACATCTATATATGATATTACCGCGTGTTCTACACGTACATGTCCCCAACCCTACCCACCATAAGTTTTTTATTTTTTTTTTTCGATTAAAAAATAGGCTTGCAAATTGTTGCTAAATGACTGCTAAATATTGACTTGAAAAAAATGTCAAGATTTCGAATGGGTGGGGTTGAGGACATGTACTTACGTGTGTTATACTTAATACTATAATAATATTATCTCATAATATGGTATGTGCGGTATAGACTATAGAGGTATATTATACCGTGTGATATTCGCGAATTTAAAAATCGTTTAAACGGCCGCGATCTTAAAGTTCTATCGTAACTTTTCACTATGTATATACTTACGCAGTGTTACGATTTTCAGCAATATTACGTAATATTATGTACACCGTTTATCTACAACAGGCTACAACCGTTTACCTCGTCGACGACGACGACGCCACCGCCGCCGCCGCCGCCGCCGCCGCCGAATCGATCAAACGACGTGATATAATACAACTGTCGTGTATATTAAAGTATATATATGCCGTTATTATGTTTGCACTCCCCTCGGCCATCCCCGCCTTTTTCCGTCCACGGGGTCTCGTTCGGAATTAGTTTTCACAAATACCTAATAATAATAACGTTCGTATAAGCGCGACGACGTGTCTCGTACATTTTTAATAATAATATCGTCTACGGGCTGCGCACACGAAATATAATATAATAATAATAATATAATATATTATATAGGTATATCATACGCAGTGCACGCAACGCACGCCATGCCGTAATCATGTCCGGAGCACACACGTGCATACACACACTCACGTCTATCTGAACCCGCGTGCGCATTACCGCTGTTAATGACAATTTGATTGACTCCCGGACTCTGCCTACACACATGCACACACACACACACACACACACACACACACATTCTTATTACTATTGCTGTTGTTATACTGACAATACGGCCGCCCATTATTATTGTTGTACGATGTTCGTCTCTTGTGGTTTATAAAACGCTTTTAATTGCCATCATGACCGCCGCCGCCCGGGCGGAAAATTCTCAGACCATCAACTACGCGTTTAAAATGATTACATTTTATTATTTTTTGCATCGATTACTATGACGAATCTATTAAAATAATATTATGTTTTTTTGATACACGATATTGCAGAGGCGTATGAGCCATCCCACAGATGCGTACAGACTTCTAAACATCACTGAAAGTCAATAATAATATATACTGTGATGCGTTATTTGCCAATAAAATATTTAATTATTTGTTTGTTTTTTCATTTATTTATTTATTTTTTTTTTTTTAGGAAGGAGTCGTTGTTTCAAATAGTAAATAGGTATTATTATAAATATCAAAAGATTTCACTGATAACTATAATAACACTTTATTGACAATACAAATGTATAGGTATAGGTATATTTTATTTTATTGCTGCGTAAACTATTTCAGCTAACCATATCGTTGTTGTTGGTTATAAATAAATGGTTATTGATTTCTATATTTTTAAATAATTTGGTAGATTTTATTGGTTTTATAGATATTTCTAATAATTTATTTCAGGTTCTGAATTCGTACACATATAATACTTATTATTTTAGTCTGTCGTTAGCATATTCGAAACTAACTCCGACTTTCAACTTAACAGGTTATTATAATTGTATCAAAATAAAATTGAACTGTGAAATCACGAAATTGAATGTGTTATTCCTATTTACCACCATTTTGGATAGCAGCAAAAACTTAACCTAACCCCCCCCCCACTACTTCTACTTAAATTTAGTCACTATTTTATTTATATTATATATTTTAATCATGTTGACAGTTTTATTATTTTACAATATGTATTAGATTAGGTACTGTAAATTTATATAGTATATATTTTTTTTATTCTAACTGTAATAAATTGCTGTCATACATTAAGTAAATAAATATGTTACGTTTTGTTGTTATATTACATCATAAATATAAAAAAAAGAAATACAAATAAAATTAATACTTTTATAATATTAGAATAATATTCACTGTAATACATTATTTATTTTAATATCAAATGCAGCTTTTTATTAGATGCGGTAGATAATAATAACTAATTAAAATTGTCTTCTACGAAGTACAAGTACAGCACTGCAATGACAAATTATAATAACATTATCATATTCAATTTTATATTTATTGTATAAGGTCCTAAATATTCATAATTTATAAGTAAATAAATTACAAATTCTCTATTAAAAAATGTTATACGTCAATTTTGATTTAATTCATTTTATTGTTTTTAAGTGGAGAATGACCATTCCGTAAAAAAAAATTCTTAAAAGATTATTATATTATCATACATCCTATTGATACATAAAAAGCCAAAAGGTACGGACCTGTTCAATCATATTTTTTCATTAATGTTGCACAGATACTTTTTCAAGTGGTTTCTAAAAATAACTATTTTATTTTACTATTTAATAGCAAATTAAATGCTCAAATCATCATTGTATTCATTTTGAAGTACTTCAGCACTCGTTCGTACTTCAGCCGACGTCATCTTTGATAATGTAAAAAAAAAATTGTAATTTTTAAGTTAATTATCATATGATTCGTTTCCTTTTTCCACAAGTGGTGATCTCAGTTAGTCGATTATAATAAAAAAATGTAGTTATTTTATAATAATGGTATTGAACTGACGTAGTTGTATTTTCAGATCGATAGTCTAAATAAGTTTTCTCTTTTACAGTATAAATCAAGAATAAAACTCCTTGCTTTAATTTTTATTAATTGCACATTTATAGTTTTCGTTTTTTGTTAGATATACCTACACTATAAATAATACCACTATAAGTAAGTATATTAATTATTTAAATTTAAAGCAGCAATACTACGTCAAACTATAATAATTAAATAATACAAAGATTTAAATTTATAAAGTTTTAATAGTTAGCAATAAATATTTGAATAATGTTGCCCAACTCAATAAAATGTTTCATTGATTATAATAATATAATCAGACAAAAGTGAACATTTCGAAAAAATCAAACAAAAATCTGTTAATATTATAGTGGTGATGATGACGGGAGCTACGCGGATAGGGGTTTGATCAGAAAACGATCGTGCACTGTATAGCCTAACAAAGAAGAACATCCTGATGTAACCCGAATAAAGTTGATTGTAACTATTATTTGAAAACCGTCGAAGAATAGAGTATATGTTGGAGATATATAGATTTATATCAATCGGATGTCGAGACAAAATCAGTAATCTATAAGCCCATAGAGCTTTCGGGAAAGTGTTGTGCAAAAAATGTAGGTAAAAATATTACAAAAGCGGATAGATTACCGGAAGCAATAATCAATGGGATGGTTAGGTTATAAATTCAAAATAAATTCAAATCGGTAAATATTTAAACATCCGAAATTCACATCGAGGTTGACTTCAGAAGGTAAAAATATGTTGTAACTTGTGTAAAATATTAAACCCTATACCTTCAGTATATATTATATAATATTTATTACTTAAATATAAAATATGAACCGATTTACAGGTGAAACAATTTTGCACTGTGTGTTATTATATAGTGCCCATCATCAACGTGTTGAATTTTCAAGCGAATGAATCGACTTTCAAAAACTTAACTAACAACCGCCCGAGTATATCTCAACTCAATTATATATATTATGTAGGTACGTACATATAGTACATAACATCACAGACCTTCCTGCA
The DNA here is from genome assembly GCA_020882235.1 of Schizaphis graminum. NCBI lineage: Eukaryota > Metazoa > Arthropoda > Insecta > Hemiptera > Aphididae > Schizaphis > Schizaphis graminum. The sequence goes on from CM037032.1 coordinate 97,289,995, forward strand.
CATGGCATCCGTCAACTTTTCGTCGATAGTAATATTATTATATTAATAATAATTATAATTATTGTAAACATGCGAACGACTCATATACAATATACGTATATAGTTAGCGCCTCACTATATTATGAGTATAATATTATATGCCTCACGGGCCCTAAACTCAATACAATATATATATATATATATATGTAATATGTATGTATAATGTATTACATAGATGTGCTGTACGTATAGTGTTCTGGCATGCCGCCGCGGTGTGCAAGTATAGATAATACATAATTGGTCGGCGGCGGTGATTACACGCCATTAGACACCGCGAACGCTTCTTATGAGATTAAATCGAATGGCAAACAATTATGCACCACGTAAGTTGCGATGGTTTTTTTTGAAAATATATATTCTTATTTTCTTTCACCGCGAACGTGCACGTGACCTGCATATTCTAGTGCCGACATGATTGATTATAATGCTATGTGCGTGTATCGTCCGCGGATTTATAATAACAGTGTGTATTATTATGTTATTATTATCTCATTATATACACACGTTGCTTGCGTTTAACTTGCACAGGTGCAAAGTATGATAATTAACATAATAGTATTTTATATATATGTGAAAATCGTGTTTAAAAAATCGTATCGCGAATTCGTGAACGATAATAATAATAGTAACCGATGCAATACTTATATATTATCTATAGTACCAAACTACCAACAACAGTATAGAACTACTAACTAGTTTATCAGTGATAAATTATCACCAACCTTACACTATGCATTATACACTAGTATAAAAATATAGATAACCAATGATAGTTAAATGACACCAAGTAACGCACAAAATGATTTTCATGCGTAATCGGGTTTAGTCTTACTTATAAGTATAATATTTAAATTCAAATATTTTAAAAACAATTTTAAATTTTCCTCGCGTTGGTTTAGCCATCGCAATATGTCATCACATATCGTTTTAATTTTTAATGCTTTGTGTGCTGCGTGTCGCATTCAATTTATATCTTCACACATGCGGTGACGCGAAGTACCAAAATATGCAATTCGCGATTAAAAAAAACTTAGAAATGATTCTTTATAACGCGCAATTTCATACAGGCGATATGAACGTGCAACCAGTCGGTGACAGAGATTGAAATATGCAATACCACCTCTCACTACACCTAAAGTCCTAAAAGTAGATACCATAATATTGCATTCTCATCTGAAATAACTTTAATATATCCATTTCTAATACCGTTCTCTATATCTATCGAGAACATCGAGCTGTGTCACCATATCGCTTGATCTATTCGTATTTCACACTACACTACCGTCGTACTTACTTGGCCAGACACTTGGGTTGTGCCAACTAGACATAAATTGTTTACAATGCGGCTGTGTTCACTGTTATCTTGATCGTATTCGACTTGAATCAATTAAAGATGCAAAAATATTTTATTGTATGCTGCATTGCTGCGTGCAATGAGACTATACGAGTATGGATATGAGTGATGGTAGTTATCATAAGAATTTGGTCCTAACACAGCCACGCATATTTATTGTTTGACCTTATAGGACCGCCGATATTATGTGTTGTGATGGTAAATTTGAAAGTATACAATGATAAATTACCGCATTAAAAAAATTATTTTGAGCGTAACTCGGTAAAAAAAAAACAGTATATATATGTTCAAAATAAAAAAAATGATTGTAAACAGTAATGCCAAATAATGTTCTTCTCTCTATTAAACAGGTAATTAAAACATACCATGATGTATTTATTTTAATTGTACCTAATTGTATTTATTTTTTTGACCTATAGTATTTTTTTATGTTAAATTCTTGTATTTCATATATATTGTATATATTTTATAAAAAGTTAAAATAATTTTATTTAATATTCCTAAAAGTAAATAACTTAATTATATTTATCCATATCGACGTGTACGATTTAGTTGAAAAATTAGAGTGAAATCGAGAAAATATCAATTGTATAAGATTTATTGCATTATAATAATTAAAAAGAAAAGATTTAAAAAAACATAATTTTAATTCAATGACTAGGAATTGTGATTCAAAGTAGAGTGCAAAACGTGTCAATAATTCTACTACTTTGTATTGTTTTACTGTTGCCTTCAAAATTGGAAAGTAGTATAATTCAAGCGTTATACTGTCATAATAATATGTCAATGGACACTTGTTTTAGTCGAGTAAAATCAAGAAAAAAATCTATCAATCAAATAAATCGCTAAGAAAAATTCTCGTGATATAATCTCATTTGGTGCTGTAGTCGAACAGGGTCAGTCTTGGTTTTAAAAAATTGTTCCAAGCACATGATTAATACACTAAAATCGGTTATTAGTAAGTTGAGTGAACTGTGAAGAAATTCACAACATTAACAAACTTTGATACTATAGTTAATGACATTAATTTTTCAACGAATTCAATTTAACAAATAATAGAGATTATAATTTGTTGTACAAAATAAATGATGAAAAACCGAACTATCCAATAACGAAAGTTATACCTATTTAATGGTGGATTTCGATTATTATTATTTTACAATAATATATATGAATACGGCAGAATATTAAAACGCGTAATATTATACCTAATATTATGTAGTATATAGAAACGTAAACGTGATTATACCAGGCTTATCATTGCCATGTATGTATACATAGTACTATATTGATAAACGCGTTGTTATTTTATAAAGGTAGGTATACTTCACCATCTACGAGTGTATGAAAATAAAAGTATCGCGCCTAATAACGGTAATCTATACCCGTATACGTTATTATAATATTATTATGTAAAAGTAGTTACGACCTCCAGAGGATAATGATTTTATAATTTTATAGCTACTGCGTGGTTTGTATTTGGTATAATATTGACTGTGCAGTACACAACTCTATCAAATATATTATATTTTTTTAATCCAACACCTCGTCAAGTAAATTATACATGAAAAAAAGAGGTGTCGTGCTAGTGGAACACGGTGTCAGATACACACACACACAGAGGGAGAGAGAGAGAGAGAGAGTGAAAGAGAGATGGAAGCGGAGTCAGAGAAACCGAAAAAGGGTTTTGACGGCCACGACACACAACAGCACGGGCGAACGCGACGGACACGATTCGGCCATTAAAGACCGTGCTCGACGATAATAATGACTTTATTAACGTGGCTGGAATGGAAAACATATAATATAAAAAAATACTCGCAGTGTATAACGACATACGCACATAGCAGCCAGACGAAATAATAGTTTATTTCATCGTCCACGGGATATAATATTAGAAAAGTATTATAAAGTGATAATATGCAAGTATATTATGTATGTTTTCCCTCATTAATGGCTTTTTCCTAATTACTGTATTTTTTTAAACTCAATTTTCCACTAATTAAAACTGTAGTGCTGAGGATTATGATATACTTATAGATATAATTGTGATCTCAATTGAACACTGCACATATAGATCACGCGATTTGCTTATAACGTTTACAACGTCAATATAGTTTTAAATATTAAAAAATATCTTCTATTTTATATGATAATTTATATATTATAGTGTCTGGTTTGTGAAAAAAAGCATCACCCCGCGAATGTAACCACCACCCATCTAATAATATTATAGTGCCCCGGGAAGAATAACATGCACCGTGTATACAATAATAATTAATAATACACGTGTCCTTGCCGGGCCCAAGACGGAGTGCAGTGAAAAATCATTTTCGCAATCGGACTTGGTGCGTCCGAAACGTTCAAATAGCGCGCGTGACCTACTTGCCAGCAGTCATGTCGAGCTTAATGTAATTTCATTATTTCATTTCTGTTGTATATAGCTCTATTGTTACATTTTATCCGCGTAAAGACGTCGGCGGACCTTTTTATTTACTTGCGTAATGCGTACAATTGTTGAACTGTAGAAACTCAAGAACTACGGTAGGGCCAACTATTGTGACGTGAAGACACCATCACGTGCCGTCCACCTCATAGCTGCGTAACAAAAATATCCGCCACTTTATAAAATGTATTATATTATAATCCTATTGTTTTTTTTTTACTACGAACTGGTTTCACAGGTTTGTGTAATGCAGTCACTAAAAAAAAAAAAAACGTAGCTAACCAATCTTAAATTCTTTAGACTAATGAGTGTATTAGGTATATAGAATACTTCTTCAGATTAAAAAAAAAAAAAAAACATTTTCGTTAAAAACAAAAAATGTTGACTATAATATTGTATGAACGTAAATTGACAATACGATGAATAATTATTTTATGAGTATGTACCAAGACTTAATTTTAAAAATTCGAAAAAAATAAAGCATTTTAAACTAAATCTTAATAATTTGATACTTCATTAGACATTCATCCCCTATTCTCATCACCAACTCATCATTTAAAAACCATTTCTACATGTGGTTTTCCGACTACCGTCCAAATGGTAAATACCCATTCGCATTTTTGTCGATCGCTTGTGATTTTTGTCATCTGAATGTGAGCAGATCAGTCCTTCTTTGTACTATTTTTTCGCTATTTGTAATAATATGCCGATTGGCAGTAGTATTAAATTTAATACTACTATTGGCAAAAATAAAAATTGTTTTTATAAAATATGTTTACTTCAGTCCCTATCTATTCAAAATTCAAATTGATATATGATAAATAGTTATTTTTTTTTTTAATATAAAAACACCCATCGTTGTTAAAAATAAAACTTCCGCACATTTTCATTGTTCATTTGTTTAACGAAAGCTTTTAGGTTATTACTTATAACACGAGGTTTATCGTCTAGATTAAAATAACTACATTAGAACTACATTAATATATTAGTGCTTTAACCCGTTCACTCCTGTATCAAGATTTAAATTTTACAATTATTCTATATTATGGAACTTATTACGTAACAATATATTTGTAACCACAAAAGCAGCTTGTAGCTCATTTTTCAACCACGGAAAATACATTTCTCTTAGAAGAGCTTTGCAATAGTAAAACAGGACCCAATGAACATCGACCGTATAGATTTGTTTTTAACTCAGAAATATTTCTTTACCAAATATGATGTTACATGTAATAATATATGCTATGTACCTAACATATTATACTGTATGCATATTCTTTATATTATAATACGTATAATAATAAGAGTTTTATATGATCACAATAGATTGATTTCTATCTATTTTCTAATCATACATGTTTCTGTGTAACGTTTGGTAGGACTAATTAACTTCGGTTGAAATACTCGAGCGAATAATATTCAGCAATATTGTTTTACAATTTAACAGTTAAGTTGTAAACACACAAACAAATATAAATTAGATAATCAAACAGTTGAACATAGTTCAGAATACGTTATTAGAACTTAGAAACAACAATATTTTAATATTTTCAAAAGTCAAATATCATATTATTATTATTATTATTAAAGAACAACTGCTGTCAAATGAAATTCGTGACGACAAGAAACTATATATCATGGGATGACGATTGATTGCAATTAAACAGGCTGTTGTTTAATTCGTATACATATATATGGGTCTCGATATATTTTTATTTCCAGACATCCTGAATTGTCGGCTGATGTGTCGGTGGCAGGGAGAAGTGGGTACAAAAATAATTAATGTCAAAAGCGTCTGTGCAGGCCCGTGTACGTATATACTATATATTTTTTACGATGGCGTTGTGACCTTAACAATTTGTTATCGCGTGATGAGATCTAACATTCGGTGAGCATAGAGCTGACTGTATAAGAAGATTATACTCGTATTTATATAATAATATGTTCATTCGAATAATATTTATATATGTATATTATATGCATATAAAAGGTTTAAAAAAGTATTCAAATACAAAATATTCCCGCACTCTTGTAATAATAAGGCCAATACGGGATTTTTTTTTTAAATATTTTTTTTCGCTGCTCATTATTTAGAACGAAAGATCTGTAAAATAACAATAAACAGAGTCATCAGTTACACGTATTGGTCGTACTGTTATATATCTTCAATAAATAATAACATAATTTACAGATATTTTTATATATAGTACAATGCAAGTCTGGATGCGTTTAAATATGCATAAATTATAATTTATGATTGACCATTCGTTTTGTTTGATAACGCATCAGTCATATATACATCTTAATAATAAATAATGAATAATAACTTACCAAACACAATATACAGCCACGAGTAGGTAGTTTAGTTTGTTCCGTTTGGAAATATAAAATAATATAAACGACCATAATGATATACACATATTATATAGTATTCACAATACGTCTCGGGATAAAATAATACATTTTTCTTAATTATAATTGATATTTTGACGATAAATTCTTAAAATAATTTAAATGTCTGCATCTCAAGACGCATCTGTAAAATACCTGTGTATATGTGACCTTAAGTATATATATTATATATGTGTGTATGTTTTATGTAGACTCACAGTTGTAAATACGTTAATATATATGACACACTACATTATTGTTATAAGCATATCTTGTATAAACTATATGCAGATAATGTATTTAATGCTGTGTATAATAATATTATTCATCATACAGTTTTATGGCCGTCGGTCGATCAACCCGATTTAAAAAAATACTTAAAGACAATCTAATTGCGAATCGCGTTAAACACTCTATCGTACTTTAATTATCGTATGCTCTGTGTGAAATCGGCTAAAATGTATTGATCGTTTCCGTCACACGAAAACGTCATATGATAGTAAGTTCACGTTGAGCTGAACCATTTAGACAGTGTGATTCTTGGTTTCAATATTGGAGTGAATAATAATAACGTATATCATCGTCAGTTTTATCATGTTTTTGGGATTGATTTTTTTCCAATATTTTAAATTTAGATCGAACACAATTGAATTTGAATACTTCACATCGATTTATTTGAACGGTACGATTTGGTAAATCACATTTTGATGGTATCAAACTCGTAAAACTAAAGGTGTGGGAGTCGAACAGCGTCATAGTTAAAATATCATTATAATACCATGTAATATCACGCACAGCTGTGTCAGACGTTTAGCAATCGTACTTTTGTAGTAAAATATAATATTATGATGTGGGACTATATATATTATGTTTGCTATACGTCACTCACCGCGAGAGCCATTGTAACGGCTATAGTCGCAGTTCCAAGTCCTGCAGGTAGATACAATATAATAACGGTTTTCGATCACCTTTGCGGAGCTTTTTCCCGCGTCGCTTCGGACTATTTAACCCGGGATGGCGCGAGATCCCGAATCGACGGACACGGAGCGACGACAACGGTATGCTGCCAGAAAAGAGAAAACGTACGTACAAAACAACGGCGGGTGCTTCCGCTTTTCTCAAACGTGAAAATAATCATGTTCAGTGAGACCCCATCGCATGCGCCGCACACCCACAATTATTATCTCATTACGGGGTACAACTTATATATATATATATATATATATATATATAAACACGTATTGTAATACTTCATAAGTATAATATGGATATACGAACTGCGTTGCGTATCTGTTGCTGCGTCTCTAATACGTGTGGCGTAATAACAATCATATTAAATAAAAACATAATGCAAAACAACGATGATAATAATTATGTTATTATGACGTGCCGTCGCGCGTATATATGTTTAAATATATATATATATAACGTGGCGGAGTGCGTGTGTTGTATATATTGTATATTATGCATCTGTATAACACATAACATTATTTATATATATATACACACACCATATAGTATTATTATAATGTATAGCTAATGTAGGTAGGTATATCTGTAGGTATATGCGCTATAACCTATCATATTATATTTTATCGCATAGTTCGCTCAAATGACGTTTTAATGGTTTTTCGTTTGCATATAGACAAACACACTACACCGAATGCTTTCCGATACGTTATACACATATTTATAACAAAATAATAATAATTAGTACATCATTTGTATATGTAGGTATACCTATTTTTTTTAGTCAGTGAACGTAAGTAAAACATTGTTGTAATAAACTCATTGTACTACTCTTCCCCTGCGCGCGCACAGATACACGACTATTATAACACCATAACATTTTATATTTTCACATAACGTGTTTGTATATTATTATCCTTAAATAATGCATTACATAGCTGGCATATAATACAAGCGTGTCGTGTTTTTGATGACTCTATTAACAAACGAAAATCGCATTCGCTTTTCATTTGGAAAATAATAAGTGGTCAAGTTATGTCAAAACTCAGCAATGATTTCAAATCGACAAAAATATATCTAAACGTGGACCACTAATAAACGTATATATTCAAATTTCCAGTCCTATTTTTAATTTTATATGAAGTCTATCTAACGAAAAAAGGCAATTTATACAATGTGTTCCGGGGGGAAGTGACCGGCCAACGTCATATGAAATTATATCTAAAATGATTAAAAAAATTCCCTTTAAAGAGGGGGTTACCAATTATTATTATTAGTATTAGAGTGTATTACTATTTCGAGCGACAACTTCGCAATCATAATCCGCCTTAATTTTTTAACCAGTCGTTAGGACCGATGACTATACCATATTTGTGAACTTTCGAATGAAAGATTTCTACTCGGAAAACCATCGTGACAATAGTAAAAGTTAAGTCAATAAACTCGGTTAGATGAATATAATCATAAATGAAATGTATGCTATTATTTTTTACTGATTGCTTAGGAATGATTCAATATATTCGGTATGTTCAAATTCATTAAAATTTTATAAATAACGTGTTAGTGAAATGTCTTAATTATATTTTTTATTGATGTTGTCAATATGTCTAACCTAACCGTTAGTAGTCAGTAACTATAGTAGATAAAAAAAAACCCAATAACTAACTAAACTAATACTATAATTATTATTTTTTGCTTTACCTATAGTCAAGCTTTTATTCAATAACAAGACCTTCAACCACGAATTCAAATTTTCATTTAGAATAGACTGATAATAGTGCCATTGCTGTTAATATTTACACCTGTTGTAAATGCAATATATATGTCTCTATAAACTACTAGTAAATCAAAATACATTGTTTTCGTAAGAGATAATACCACACGCGCATATACAAGGCTATAATATAGCGAACATTGCAAAGCGTGTTCACATTGCCAACGTTTATTTTTAAATTTTGTCAGTTTTGCTCCAAAGAAAAAATGATTAACAAATTCGCAGACTGAGATACAGTGTTTTCAAAGGTACGAAATTAAAAAAATATAAATATATTTCAATTTATTTGGAACAATAAACAAGAATAGAATGTCCTCGACATACTACTAGAAATTTGGTTCTGTAGATTTTTGTTTTCTTTTTTAATTTTTTTAGCAATAGTAATAATTAGTGTTATTATCTTATACACACGTCAGAGATGATGAACTTAGGGTACGAATAATAATGGGTTTTACGTTAAAAGGATTTAATATAACGAAAGAATATATTATAAATAACATTGATTTATTTTAAAATAAAAACTGCAGAAGTAAATTAAAGGTAAAACTTAGTCATTGCAAATAAAACTCTTTTTATAATTAATAATCAATTAATTTGGATTCTGATAAGATATTTCGATTATATAAGAAAAGTGAAATCGTTAAACCGCTTTTGAATATCAATAATTATATCAGGTCTACAGAGTATAGCTTAATAGACTTTTTGTACCGGTTTTATTTTTGATACAAAAACTGTCATTTATAAGGTATATATTATATTATATATATATACATTTTATAAATTAACTTGAATATTGTTAGAAGAAAAATATTCAATAAATCAGGTATCCATCAAGTTTAAAGAATTAAATAATTAATAAAAACATTTCGTTTACAAAATAATTATATTTAACTTAACATTTGAAAACTTTTAACCATAATGATCCATGTATTGTTAATATAAAAATAAAATAAATACAATAGTCACACGACCAGTCGTTGTATAAAAACTGTGATAAAAATAAATACTGAAAATGGTGAAAAAATAAATAACTGTTATCAATTTTGAGGAATAAAATAAAATATAAACTATTGTTCATCGTCAGCGTACGTATAATTAATTATTGTTGACATTTAAATGGTTTTATTTTAGATATTTAAAACTTAATCATTATTACTACAACTAAAATAAAATACAATAATATATTATGTGTGTTTATGTATGTAAAAAAAAAGGCAATTTCTTATTTCAATAAGTCTGTACCTACTTCTGTGTTGGGCTAGATATTTCAATTTACCTACTTCCCGTGGCTCATGCAACTTCTTCTAGAGGAAAATTAGTCCTAAAATTTAACTCTATTTTTTTATTCGGTTGACAAGACATTCAGTATTTTATCATATCATTATATAGTATTTCAGTTTTCAATATAGCGTTGGATTAACATAATATTGTATGAATCGACGTAATAGAATTTAATGATATTATAATATTGAAATTGTATATAATCAAATATAGCTATATTGTATTTATATTATTATTATAATAATACAAGATTAGTAATCTAATCGTATTTATTTATTTTTTCTGGTTGACCTTCGTATGACTCATTTGATTGAAAACGGTTAGGAAAAATTATTTATTCTACTTAAAATGTAATAATAAATAATTACACACATATATCAATTATAAATTAGGTATTTTAATATATAAAAATAACTTGGTACAAATCAAAAATTTGCAGGACGTACAATGACCTTTCAAAATCTCAGTATGTATATAAGTTACATTTGACTAATATTACATTTACTTAATATCCATTAAATTTTATCATGCCGAAATTAATTTGTCCCATTACTTAAAAAGGCTCTTGAACTGTGTTAGTAAAATTGAGTGTGCCTATAGTTCATGTATTATAAACAATATACAACATGCAATAACTTACCATAAATTTATATCGCAACCAGCTCGTTGTCGAATTTTAATTAGAGTTATTTTAACACATATAAACATAAACGTGTCAAAATAAAAATTATAAAATTGATTAAACAAAAAATGCTTGGGATTATTTTTGAATGGTTTGATAGATTAGTTTTAAACTTTTCAGATTACAAAGTTTTACGTAATTAGACAATTTTTATTACCTACTATATTATTCATAGCCACACTATTAATGAAACTAAAAATGTATAGGTGATAAACTGGTAACAATATTGCAGTATTTTTTTTGAGAAGAAAGATATTATCATATTATAGTTAATAGTATAGCCATCAGTTGTGAGTTATATTATTTATGGTGGTATAGCATATACCAGTAACATGGTAAAGTTATAATACCTTGTTAAAATAAAACTTTAAAAAGTTACTTCGTTGAAAAAAAAATTAAATATACTATTTTTTTAACAAATATATCTTTAATATGTACTATATAGGATCTATATTACAAGAATTGAGTGGGCCACACGGGTGGGTGTCTTTAAATTGGAAAGCAATGATAAATCGTCATTGCACTCTCAATAAGATTTACTGCTTAGAGCTTGGTTAACTTACGTCAACAATATCCTGACAATTTGTATAAAAGGTTAAATATAATATTATAAAATAAACTGTTGAGTATTATCACTTATATAATATCGAAACATTAAGAATAAGTGAAATTTAACGAATTAAAACTTATAGAAAGATAATATTTAGTAGTTGGCTGAATTTCAAATAGCATAATAGGTATTACCTATGGGCTATGACACAAGAAAAAGTTTTTTGGCACTTGTTATTTTTTAATGATTCGCCATACTAGTTGAACGGTTATTTTTCATTTTTAAATTATTAACTATAAATATAAAAAGGAAATTTTAATGTTTGATAAATACTTGACAATGACATTAAACTGATTAAATAAATATATTATTATCTACAGTAATCAGTAGTAGTAGTTTAATATAGATACAAAAATTGCTGAAAAAATTAATGTACTACAACTCATTGATAACATTGTTATCTCAAAAACTCGAATTATTAAGGTTTAAACATTTAAACTAATTAATAAGATTGTAAATATACTCAATTAGTACATCAACGTTTTTTGTCAAATATACATAATTCGTTTTCATTCATTCCATACTTAGTTTTTCATAGAAAATATTAAACGAGCTAGGGAGCTTAATATCGCATTAATGAAATATTATAAGCTTTATAGCGAATTTATTATGGTCCGCAAAACTTATTTTAAAATTATTGTGTTTGTATTATCCATATTTACATAGATACTGGATAACTTCTTAAAAAATGTTTAGTAGTTTAGTACTATAATTGTACTTTACAACATATTGGCCAAAATAAGGCATATATATTGTGATATAAAACCAAATCTCATCTGCTATGGATACAAATTATAAATTTATCGTTTATCTGTTATCTATTTTTGTAAAATATTATATAATAAGTCTCCGAGCTTTATGTGCGTTAAATAATTTAATTAGATTATTCACAATAAAGTTTTTGAAGGTAGATTTGTATAGACACAATAATAGACACAATACATTTGTTAATAATGTTATTTTACTTAATAATATGCTAGAAAAAGTCCTGATTGAGAAATTACCGTTTTACGTACTGTCATTATTGCAAATTGACCAAGTTCCTTTTACACATTAGTGGACAATTGCTATTATTATTTTTATTTTATTCCCAGGTATTATGGTTTGTTTTATAAGTAAAATACCGCTTAACAGCTTTATAAAAATAGATTGAGTGAAATGATTAGGTACAAAATACATTTATACAGAAACTCATAAATTGTAAATCCACAATCTCCAAAATGTTGAAATTTCACAACCTATATAACGATTGTACTTTTTAGGTAGGTACGTTTAAATATTTATAAAATGTAAATATATGTCATCAGTTGATGTATGTGTACAGAAATATCAAATTTGATTCGTGTACGTAATCGTCTAGAAGACTCATGTATTATGTACATAGTATAGATATAAATATCATATATTATTTAAGTGTTCTATATACGAATGTATTATATCATCGGCTAGCAATTACGTAAACATCACAAAACTGTTACTAGTTAAAATTTAAAAAATAAGATAATATAAAGTAATATAAATATGACAATAATAATTATTTCTTATGGTTGTTAAAAAGCATTAAATATTACTTATGAACTATAAAGATATTAAATTGAAGTAAAATAATGAAGTAAAATATTCTAGCAATATGCGTATGTCATACAGAAAATCTAACGTTTAATTATTAGTGTATAACCGAATAGAAATTTTATAGACATTTTAGTCGAGATATTTTGCGCATAAAAAAATTGTTCACAATTTGCATACACAACAATGAAATACATAATAATATTATATTATACATTGTCTAGCGTAAAAAACTCGATCGTAATACTCACTACATATTATTTCAACGACCAGCACTGCGCATATAAATTATACAATGCCAACGTTTATTTTTAAATATTTTCCGTATAATAGTGTTGTACCAGTCGTGGTTTATGGAAGAACGGCGGACGAATCAAAGACGTTTGATCAAAAGAGCGTTTTAGATATTAATTAAAACGTTTTCCGGAACGAAAACAAAAATACAACAACATCTAAAAAAACAATTAATTTTATCTAAATAAATATTAGGTTCTTTTTAAAATTTTGTTTTTTGTTACAATATGTAGTGCAATGTTTTATTTTTCTTAATTATAGTTTGTTATTAACTATTTTTTTTTAGGAATACTAATAATAGTGTTTCAAAAGTCACATTATGTAACATTTCGGTATACATAATTATATAATAATATTATGGTATAGTATATTATAGTCGATTCAAGACATTGGTGGTGTATTAATATAATATTATAATAAATATCCCGAAGAGACAATGGAATAATTATTACTAAATCATCTGAAATCAGATAAAATATTAACGTGAAAAATCGACTTCATCACCTATATGTTATACTTTTCTTATTTTAATATTTTATGTATATATTATAATATAAGTAAATGAATAATAACATATATTATTAGGTATACTTAAACGTGTCAAATAATTAAAATAATTAGGCAGTCACAAACTAGGAAACAGTGCATTTTATTTTTTTTTTTAGTCTGATTTTCTGAATAAGGTGCAATAATGAAATAATATGCTAACGAGACGCACGCGACATAATATAATTTGTATGCCATATTATCTACTATGCTAATGTGCTTCATATTTGTAAAATCAAAACATCTAGTTACGCCTTAAGTGCCCCTGTGAATATAGATTAACGAGTACCTGCGTTCGTCGGATATTGATCTTTTCTTTTTCGACTGGTGCAGGTGTGGTCAATATTAAAACTCTTTACGCATAACAATACGATGGCGTACGTGTACGCCGGCCGTGTATAGTATATTATATTTTTATACAGTGTGTGTGTGTGTGTGTGTGTTCGATAGTCCCGAAACGTGAGAGTTCTATTCGGTAGGTATATCTACGAATCTATCCGTAATAACATTATGTTCGTATAATATGTACCCGAGTTTTCTCTTTAATTGTGATTGTTGTTATAATATATGCATCGATGATTTTCATTGTATGACGCTTTTTGCTAATTATATTGTCATCTTAATCTTCATCTTGGAATCTTAAAAATGTTGCACTCACCAGTCACCACACTGTTTTGCCGATTTAAGCTAACAGAGATTGTACCGAGTAGAGTGACCGAACACGACGGTAGCTGGAATTCTTTAAAATCATGTTGATTATATCACTTATACTGCTTGTAGCAATTATTTATCGTGAAAAATGAAACGTAAATCATATCATACTTGTTTTAGATAATTATAACGCAAGTGTTAAGTGTTTGGAGTTGGTTCACACTGTATTGCAGACTGCAGTAACGATATACCTAATTAAAAAACGAAAAAAAACATTACCTAAAACGAAAATAAAGAATTATAATTTTCTTTGAAAACGTATAGTCTGTTTAAGATAAAAATTAGCATTTCAAAAACAAATCGTTACACGCTCGTATAATTTTACCGCATTATCCATAGGTATATATTATTAGAGTTGAGACTTGAAACGTTAAATTGAATTACCTTATTGCGTAGGAATATGCGTGTGTCGTGTGTGTTATAGGTAGTTGATATAAATAATATTATATGTTGTATATAATATTATACATTACGAGTTACTCGAGCAATGAGCACGTTTTAAAAGCGTTGTTTTGGTTTGATTATTTAGTCGTTCTGAAAGTCTTGCATAGTTAACATTTGGACTCGAGTATCGTAGAATAGATTTATAAGATGCCTTTGAAAAGCGTAAGTATACTCAAACGAGATTATATAACTGTGTAAGTCGTTAAATAGTTTGTTTGATGTTAGTCCTTAAATTGGATTTTTTGGAAATCATAAAGAAACGTATCATTTTAATATATTGTTATTATTCCAACAAACAAATTTGGTTTCGAGTTCATAATAATAATATGTTTCCCGTAACATATATTTTACAATTTATATTTTTATTTTTTGTTTTGAGATTAGCGAATACTTCTCCGACATATTGTTGCTATAGTATATTATAGGTATAAGCTAAAAGACTTAATAATATTTTATGCCATTAAAATATCCATAATATTATAGTTAGATGTTGTATTAGATTCGGTTCGTGGGTGACGTATTGTTGCGCCGTTACTAGTGCGTGGATGCAACCAAAACGACACCGAGGAACCTCGAACGGCGATAGCACACGGAAGGCGATCCCTACACGACGATGCCGAGAAAAAACTCGAGTAACGATAACACTTCAACGAGGTCGACAAATTTTTGAAGACCGATGACTTCCTGTACACACAAATATTACTGATATCGCAACACGCGACAGTTCGTTATGATTACCTATCTCCTATCTCGTCGTCGGCTAAACGAAAACGGCGAAACGCCAACGGAAAACTGTTAAACCGAAAAGAACGCTTATCCAGAGTGCTAAATAACACCACAAAAACAAAACACACACACACATACTATATATAAGCGTATAATAATAATAATAATATAGTTAAGAATGTGCTCGTACATGTGTGTTTTGAGAAGTGCCGTCTTTGGCCGCGGGTCCGGTTTTACTGGTTGCCTTGAAAACGCGATGGCGATAATGAAATAGCGAACGCACATCCGAAATTTCCGGTCCATCGTATCGTGAGTAGGTAAGCGTATAATACACGTACGCACAGGTATTATAATATATACCTCTACACGCGGCGTTGTTGTTACTGTTATTATCGTCGTCGTCGTCGTCGTCATCATTATTATATTACGCTCTCACGCCTGTAGTGCGGCTGCCCAATAATCACGTCGCGATTTCGACATATTATTATGATCACGTAGTCACGTAGTTCGGTGGAGGATAGGTCTATCGTAATATTCTCGGATAGCGTCCGCATCGGTCAGGTCTCGCTGCAGGTCGACGCGGACTGGTCGGATCTCGTGATGGTCTTCAATAGTTTTTACGCGGATCCGTACGGTATGCGAAATCGCTGCCGACCATTGATTGTGGACGCACCACTCCGTCGGCGACCGTTACAAAAAAAAGCGATTCTACGTATACGACGGACGAGTACGTGCACCGAAACGAATCGATTTTCCAAAACACGTTTCGGGCACGTGAAAAGTCGCGTGTGAAACGAACGAGGCGCAGTCATCGTGCCGTTTACGAATGTATACGAGGGAATGGAAGACAAATATAATTATTATGTCAGCACACGCGTATATGCACAATATACATTTTTTATATTTTAATACTATGAATATCATTTGAAGTAATATTATTATTCATTTGGATAATATCGAAAGCTTTCAAACGATTTGATATATTATTACGTAGGTGCATATGTATAACGCGTTATAAATCACGTTGTTTATAACATTACAACGCTAACTGCACCGAGTAATAATTGAATACCTACGTGTGTTCGAATTATGGAAACGCAATACTTAAAAAAAAAAAAAAACAAAAAATCACAACACGGTATACTGCGCAATGTACCTGCATAATGAGTAATGGCCCCGTAATAAATTTATGGGACGAAAATCGTACATGCCCTAAAGGTGTTGGTGAGGTTTGACAAAGGAGAAAATAAATCGATTCTGCTGTTTTGACTTCGAAGCCGGACAACGAAAAATTGTGTGTTGAAAATCGCAAATATTTGCTAAAAATACGACTGTATAGAACTTCAGATGGGCCGTGCAGGCGTTCGAGGAGAATAATGCACTCGAATCTGCTTCGACAGAATACCGTCTCCGATGGCTGTTATGCCCCGTGAAAAATACACGATTAGATAGCACCGTAACATTTTTGAGTGATTATACGCTACACGAGAAAACGGAAAACATTTTGTTTGACAGCTCTTTTCCACGAACTCGTGATTATTACTTTTTCGACAGTAATTTTCTAATTTTTCATAAATCGTCCATACCCACAGTACCTAATAGCAATTTACAAGACGCGCTTGTTTGTTTGCTGTTCTGACTGGTTATTTTTCCCGAAAATCTCTAGTGGTCGATTTGTAATATTATGAACAAAACGGTACAAATGCAATAATATCGTTGTCGTCGTAATTATTATTGTTATATTACGCGTTCTACCCAACGTGCGATTTATCATCGATGGTTTAAATTAAATGCAATTATTGTTCGACATAAGCGTTTTCATTTAAGCCGTCCGATAAAAATATGTAATTTGTATTCGATATTGTGAAGAGAAAAAATTGCGTTATGTAGCACGTATCTCATTCGTATAGACGCCATACAACGAGGAAGCGTTTGTGTGTGATGTCACGATAACACGACGAAAACAACGACGTTGACGTCCTTTCTAACGCACATTTATGCGTTTCACAAGAATAAAAATAAATTAGACAAATAATTTAAATAAAGAATAAAAACAACGTTTAACAGTTATCGAATCGCCGTTCAATTGACCGTAAAATTATGACAATAACTGTCTCCGAGTCTTAAATTTATATTGTAATGTTATGTTATAGTGTTGTTGTATAGCCAGTGTTAATAATGATGATTGTCGCCGTCAACCTTCGCCGCCGCCGCGTGCCGTGTCTAACGGCTGTTGTAGTAGACGGACAATATATATATACGTTATAATAAGATTATGAGCGGCTGTTCGCAATAATTGTTATTATAACTATTAATACTTTTTCGAGCTAATCATTTTTCTAAAACATAAGGCCAATTTATGTTAAGTACCTACGCATTTAATTTCACGGTATCCCAATATCTTTATAATATTTTTGTTGTTATTATAATGTATACTAGGCACTAGAGTTTCGCCGGTCTCGGACGTGTTAATAATTTTCTCAGACCTACAATTATTATCGAATACATCAATAAAAGCGTTTGTTATTATTATCATTAATTAACCTTGGAAACAAATGTACGTGTAAATTGTCTACAAGTGGTCGGTGGGTTAAATGTTAAATCGACTACCGTGTGTTTTACTCATTAACCCAAGCCACGACGACGTCGGGCGTGCAGCATGTCCTATAATAAGTATAAGTACCACGGCAGGAATTATTATTATTTTAAAAATAATATATCGAAAACGATAAATTAATTCACACGTATTCATCATAATATTATACAGGTATGTGTTATGGCATATAGACGTCGTAACGTCGACAAATCTGAGCGAAAGTACGCTGTATTGCGATGATAAATATATATACATAAAATAATACGTGGCTAGAAGTCACTGATTTGTCTAATGGAAATTGGAAATCGAAAAAAATCACCGTTTAAACTAGAATTAATTATATTTATATTATAAGGTATACCTAGTTAAGGTAACAATTAAATATTGTCTTCGACGGGACACGTTTTACTTCTATCCTTATCATAGAAGCCGTGTACAAATATGAATAATAATCAATGACCATATTAAAGTTGTATATTAATAATTTAACTTTCGATCTTCACCCCCTTGACGGCCATCAAAATATTATTGTATAATACTTTACACCTGGTAAATAACACCGTGTCGAATTATACCGTACGATTAGGGCGTCATTCATTTGGGCGAATAACCCAAAATTTACCTGAGTAGAGTAGATATCATTTGGGCGAGAAATTAACTGATCGTTTAGGCGAATTAATTTATGAATTATATAGGGATATATAATACAGGGAATAATAGGGAAGTAGCATACTTACCTATACAATAATTTTTATATTCGTATTTACTATACAATGTATTCAACTCAATATTATTATTATATCGTTTCTGCTGATTGGTGATAACTATTAATAAATTATAACTTTATAAAAATTAATTCTATCAACATAAAAAATCTATATTAGGTACGTAAAAATACTAAAGAAAAACAAAACTATACATTAAAATCATGGGAAGAATATCAAACCAGAACATTAACAATAATCGATTACATTAAAAAAATGGGCAGAGATATCATGCTAATTGTTAATTATTATAATTAATTAGGATTTTTAATACAATATATTATTATGATAATATTTATATAAGAATATAATAAATTTTATTAAACAAATGGGCATATGAGATACCATGCTAATAAAAAAAATTTAGTTAAGATAATAACAATACAATGCATTTTTTACCATATCAATTAGAGTTGGCTGAGAGTCCTAATAGTCTCTAAAAATTCATTTTTATAAAAATATATTTACAACTCGCCCAAACGATATATTGAATAAATTAGAGTCCCGTGTAAATTTCGCCCAAATGATATGTATAAATTCGCCCAAACGATATATTATTTTGGGTCATTCGCCCAAATGAAAACCGCCCTACGATTAGAATTCAATTCCGAAAGACGGCTAAAGAGTTATACATTTTAAATTATAATATAATATTTAATAATATCAACTATACACATATACATCAGTAACAAAACGGTGTTTTAATATGAAGTGTTTCTTCTCTTGATATTTAAATATTATAATCCCTCATGAGAGTGACCAGAGACCTTTTATGTAGATAAATAGTATTAAATATGCATTTCACTGCAAATGGACTTAAACGTCGTCGTTCGTTACGCTATACGGAGGGACGTACGATAACACGAAATAATCGAGTCGGACGACGATTTGTCGGCGGTGGGATGTCGAAAAGCATATTATTACTATTAGTATTATTATTATTGTATCGTTATCAGGAATACAACACTCGGCCTTGGAGGCGTGTGTCGCCAGACAACAGCAGACGGACAAAAAAATAAATTGATATAGGGAAGAAAAGCCCGGCGTGTGCACGCGCGTCATTCGACGACCCGACCTCTCGACAACAATGCAGTGCCACTATGTACATACATAATATATGTCGTCCTAGTTTAATTTTTTTTTATATACATATATTTTTAAGGACGATAAATCACGTGGGTTCCGTTCATTACCGCGTCTTCTTCTCGGTCGCCCTCTACACCTACCGTTTTTTTTTTTATTCCGACGCTATCTCTTTCTGTTTATTTCAAATCCTTCTCTCTCACACTCACGCGTGTCACTTGTTCCCGATAATGGAAACGTATACACGGAAATCTGTTATTAATCGAGACGTGCGCCTCCTCGTTGGAAGGTGGCATATAAAACTGGTTCCGACCTGCAGTATGCACTTTATACGATTATACTCGTACGTAAACATAATACACACTCACACATACACTTAAGGTAATGCGCGTATTATAAAATTATTTAATATAATATATGTAAGTGCGCTGAGTCGTGTGTGTGTGTATATATATATATATATATATATATATGCAACGACGACGAGTATGATAAATCGTCATGATTGCCGGCGATGCGCGGACACTTGGGCGAAGAGGAGCGGATAAGTCACACGCTATACAATAATAACAATAATAATAATAACCAAGAGCCACCGAGAATGGATGGACCGGAGGCTGCGGAAGAAAGAAGACGGTGGATCGTCTATTCGTGGGCGGGCGATACGTTGTCGACAGTATCGCGAAAGACATACGTCCTGTGTCTACACTCTATACATACATAGGTACATAATACATATAAACGGCTGTAGCGTATAATAATATGATAAGCGTCGTAAGACAACACGAAGCGTGCAATTATTATCATTCCTGTCATCGTCCGCGAGGTGGATTATTATTTATTTCATTATTTGTATGCAAGATGTCTGGACGACCAGAAAAATACGACCTCTAAATGAATACTGCACTTGCTACAGTATATACCACTTTAGTAACATATACGTGTAATGTATATGCGTATATAGTACGTAAAGTATACTTCTGCAAAGTGAATCTGCAAATTAACTCGTCACAATATAGGCACCGCGCGATATCGATTTATTTTCACGAATGAACAGGATTGCGCACTCACCACTTGGCATCGACGATCTTTTATATTTGTTGTATATTTGCTATATGTGTACAATTTACATTAAAATACCTTATCTTTAGTTTAATAATAACTCACTTTTATGAAGGTACATTATTATATAGGTATACCTACTTATAAATCTTTCAGGTTTGTCTAATAAGATTTCGTCCCACGTATGCACGACGACGGAAACTTTTCATTTCCCATAACGCTCTCTGCGATGTGATATGTGCAGGTATTGGGGAAAATTAAATATTTAATTCACCAATAAGTGACCGACGATTCAGAATTACATGTTTTATAAATATTATATTGTTTTAGAAAGATTTTCTATATTTTCTAATTCATTTAGATATTATTTGAATGAACTATACTATTGCAAAAAGTATAATATATTAAATCACTGTCTCCCTTAAGAATTTCTATATTCGTTATCAATAAAATATGGTGTATGCAGACGTGTATAAAACTAATAAATAATAAGTATATCTACTTACAATGGTTTATATTTGATTACAACAGTGTGTGGATAAACAGTAACGATTACTTGTATAATATACCACATATAGCGGATATGATGCTGGGATTCTATAATAACGATATTATTAAGTATAACGAGTAGAGAGAGAAGGCGTCAAGGTGAATCGTTAGGATATTATATATAAATATAATAATACATATAGCTCGTGGCATGAAATCCGGATTGTTCCGGAGTTAAATCCCAGCACTTTATAAACGATAAAAATGGCAATTTTCGTATACATAAACGAGAAACGCTCGTCGTGCAAAAGCTCACGCCACCCTGCCGCAGGTCCGAGTCCGTAATTTTATCGTTTTCTCAAAGGAAGGAAAATAAAAAGCATAACGGTAGAAAGACGAAAAAAGAAGAAGTATACGGGAAAAAAGGGTCGACGTAGTCCATCAAGCAACTATCAGAATTATTATAACAGGCGTTCGTATAATATATACACGTCAGTGAGATGCCGGTGGGTAGTGGTGGGAGGGAGTGAAAAAAATACCCGGCCGAAAGAAAAGCGTGCACGAGATTAAATCGCTCTGGGAGCCCCCGGATAGATTATATTTCTCGGTGGTTGCTGGATAAAAGGACGTTCGGTAAGCGAGAGAGGGCGAGAGGGAAACAGAGAGAGTAACAGAGAAACAGCGAGAGGGATATCGTGGCAAAGTGCGCAGCGTCGGAGTGTGGTGGCTGGGGAAACTGGCGAACGGGAGAAAAACCCAAGACTTATTTGACACTTGATGGATTACTGCCCGGGAAAACCGGAGGATTTTTTTCCCTTCTCCTTTTACCCGTCCGTCCGCTTCCCGAGAGAAAATGGACCCGGCAAATGGCGTCTGCAGGTCGAAACTTTTGTGCGCAAAGATCGAACTTTACATCGTCCTGTCTCCTCTCGTCCGTGTACCGCGTCACATCCATCTGGGTCCTTTTAATGTGGGAAATGGCCACGCAGGAATTCAAATTCCAAAACTACTTTAGAACCTTTGGCGTAGCACACGTAAAGCCAGCGGATGAAAAGGGTTTGTCGGTCGACAAAAAAAAAAGAAAAAAAAGAAAATACAGGAAAAAAATCTCTCTGTTCGATCAATTCGTTTACCGGACTCATTGAATTAGAACGTTTTAGCAATAAATCGAAAAAAAAATCGCACTATTTCAATCGTTTAGATTTAATTTGTGTATGATTTATAACATGCATAAATTTAATACTATATATATTATATATTTTATACCAATTTATTTTTGCATTAAACTCCGTAGCTTGGACACTACCGGATACCTATATATAATATTATATAGTATTATTGTGTATACTAATGCTGGAGTTAAGTATTTTAAATTTATAAGGAACGTAAATTATAATATTATTTGAGCGATAATACATTGTTTTGTTTTTTGTTGAGTAAAAAAATACGATTGCATATTAAAAATACTTTCTTCGCAATTGTATTATAGAAAATAATATAATCTTTAGGTTTAAATCGAGTATACCTTTTGATTAAATTTATCTGAAATTCTAAACTTACTTTTTGTTGCTTCTATACGTAATTGTTTATTAGTTATTACGATTTGCAACTGAGTATTACAATTATATATTTGTCTGTCATTTAAATTATAATATTAAAAATTAAATTTGAAATATAATGCATTTAATAATAATATAGCTACTATAAGTATACCATTATTATACAACATTTGGATATTTGCATCCACTCTTCATGAACGGTTTCCATCATAATAGATTAAAACAAATATATGTATGTGTAAAAAACTTGAAAAGCTGTGTTTTATTGCGGTCAAAATTAAAATTAAAAATATATTTTTTTATTAATCATAACTAAACTAATTTGAGTAAAAAGTTTCGAAAATGTTTATTTTTGCGATAATTTTACTTCTAAGTTGTCACTTACAGAATTAAGTTTATTATTAACATATAACAATTTGTTTAATCTTTAATGTAATTTTACTAATAATTAGCATTTCTTATGTGATGATTACTTTAACGTCTTATCTTTACTTTTTCGAAAACGTACTTCTATGAATACCTGCCCAAATGTCTGGCTTGTTTATGAAATAAAATTTACTTTAAACTATTTTTATAAATTATTTTACTTTAAATTTACATTAAATTAATAAAAATAAATAATAACTATAATATTAGGTATATATTTATAAAATTACCTTTCATAAATATTAATTGTTTGCCCAATCTCTACATGAGTTTGATATCACATATTATATAAATAACATCCAATACATGAGAATATGCTGAATTTGTAGACTTTTTCATTTCTAGATGAGGGAGAATGTCTACGATCAGTGTAAATGCCTATCTTTTATTATACACGCATTTTAAAATATTTTAATTTAATAAATGTCATACTTGATGTAAGTAAACAATTCACAATATATTATATAAACATACTAAAATGAACAATTAATATATTGTTTTAAATAACCTAAAGTATTAAAATTTGTATTTATTTATGCCATCTACATTTTCTTATTATATAAATATGTTTAAAAAAAATGTATTTTGTGTACATAATTCAGTGGGATTCTTTTTTCATACAACATCCTGTGAACTATAGTGATTGTATACTAACGTAATTCCATGATTTTAGTTTTTTTAATTCACTATTTTAAAGTGCTTCATATCCTGAGTGATATTATGTCCTTGTATATTTTTACTAAAACAATTTAGTACACTAGAATATAGAAATAAATCATGTAATCGAACTGATTATAAAAGGTTAACTTTATAGTCCTTGTTGGTACCTATTTGTTATTGTAAATAGTTTTTTTCTTAGTCAGGAGGTAAAATTTAACAGCTTTTAATAAATAATATTTCACACGGGCACCTTAGTTGCGTCCCGTTAAAAAGGTATACACGAATTGCGTCCCACTATATGGTTAGGTAATAGAATTTTCATTTCGTTTTCAGGGGTTCTCCGAGGTAGGTATATTATTAATAGTTATTTAATTAATAAGTTTTAAATACGTTTTATGTAAATAGAAATTCAAATCTAAAAGTTTTAAGTACAATTTTTGGGATTTTTTCAACTTTGTTGCAATTTCGTTGAATTTGTTCATTTATACAACTATTTTGACAACATTATTATTATTATTTATTATATTATGGACTATATTAATTTTGATTGGATTTAAGTGATTTAACATTTATTTACTTTTTTATTATATTTGATATACAATATTTTGATAGACTTATATTATATTTATAATTGTTATTTATTTTTGTTAGTTATTAAGAACCCCTGATTTAAATACACGAGTTGCGTCCTTTATTTTTTGGGACGCAATTCGTGTATATACCTTTTTTACCGGACGCAACTCGGCTGATCCTAGAGCACAGTATTAGATTGTGTTTTAGAATGTCATTGTATTGATTATATTATATTGATCGTTTTAAATAATGTATTCTTTTTGTGCAGTACCTATTGAAAAAAAAAATTAAAACCGAACCATACTACGTTTGATTTGAATTTTTCGTCGTACTGTTTTCCTTTTCACAATATGCATAATAAATTTTAGGTAGGTAATATAAATCTATAAATGTTTTTTACATGTTTTATGATTTTTGTATTTAAATGAAAATCAATTTCACTCACACATTATTCAGTTGAAGTATACCTATTTTGTTTTATACAAGATTCGTTGTTCACGAGAAAATGTTATCGACCCACGGACGTTTAATATTTTCGGAATAATATTTACATTTTTACTTTTTTTTCAGAATAATAAATATTAATAAACGCGCCGATAGCCATCCGTGGGCATTGTTGCCCGGATATTTATGATCGAGTCGTCAATCAATCAGTTTATAATTTAAATAATCAGCTCGGCCACGGCAGTGCTCAACACATTCCGTGTTATACCTATCCCGAGGAAATTTTCTTTTCCTATTTATAACATACGCGTCGTCGTCAATGCGATCCTAATCGCGTGAATACCTACACTTTGACGAAATTATGCAAATCACTGATCTACGCCAACGCGTAGGTACATGTTATAATATGTGATAATATATAACACCTGTATTGTGGTGGTGTAGTGCGTGTACATATATATGTATGTAAATTTTTGATTCCGATAATAATTCCATTGCGGATCGTTATGTATTCCTTTCTCGAAATATTATTCCGAAATTCGTCGAATTCTCTCGGTAGTATCATGGCAGACCATACATCTCAACGTTCAATTTACATGCACTACGGGCATATATATTTCATATCTAAATCACTGCTTCTGCACCAGTAACACCTATATATACATACCTATGCAAAGATATTCATTCATTCAGACTAAATCGGTCAACACGCGATGAAATTCCTATAATATAGTATGCAGTATAAATATAATATTATATAAAATATAAATTAATAATTTTTAAATTACAATAAAATAACTTAAATGTATTCAAATAAATTGTTTATTTTTCAATTAAAAATCCAATTTCGTCAACTTCAAATCATGTTTACATATCTATTTATTTTTAACAACTTTTTGAAAAATGTTTTATCAACATATTATGGAAAAATGTGTGTATTTTTAAGTTTTACCTACTAAAATTTAAAAGTATATATTGTAATAAAATTTAAACTCTTATTAATAAAAAAAAAAGGTGAATATTTTCAATACTTTATAATTGATAGAATTAAAATTTACGGGCTATGAGGGAATCTTGTTTTAACTTGTCAATCTCTTTAAATGGGTGTAAGTCTTACAATATTATTTGAAAAAATCGAACATTTCAAATAAATATAAATAACTTAAAATTAGTGAATTATTTTTAAAAAAATGCATTAACCATAGAAATTGTAGTTTAAGTATAATATTGGGAAGTTTCAAGTTTCTATGATTAATATTTAAAAAAATATAACAAAATTCTTTGCGAATAAAAAGTTATTTCATTTTGAATATCCAATGTCATTAACATTTTACTTAAATTACTGCTCATAAAAAGTGTATACGGCTTTATCAAGTCACTAAAGTAGATTATACCAAGCTTTATTTTTAATTCCATTAATAACTTATGAGAAATCTTATATTAAAATAATTTTAAACTTTAAGTTTTAAAATTAAATTTGCTATGCATTTTGAGTTGCAAAAGAATTCACATATTTTTGTGATTATAATGCATTTTGTATTAATTTAGCTATTTCTTATTATTTACTTCCCTGATAAAATAGTTTTGGTTTAAAATACGAGTTTGTATTTTTAAACGTTTTACGCGTTACCTATTTATATTTGATATAATACGATAGTCAACCGTACACGCATTTTAAACTCTTAGGGGTTAAGTGATTAAGTCAGAGAAAAGTAGATACCTACTTAAAACACGAAAATATAAATATAGGTATTCATTAATTTGCAATCTTGGGCAGCTATTACAAATTTTGAATTTTCCAGACACCGACTGATTTTTTGAGCGAAATAATTTAAATATATCACGTAATTGTTCAGTTTCCCCCTTATCTTTATTAATCCTGCTGGGAATATTATCACGTGTAACAATATCGACTGAGAGAAACGCACTTAACTATATATGCGTACTACGTTTAAGTATTATATTAGATAGTAGATACCTAGGTGAAGTCGCGGCGTGACATCGTGCAGCGCTGTATATAATAAATTAACAGTGTCAGATTTTTGTTTTATTGTTTAAGCCCAATGCACAGCTTCATTACCGAAACAATTCCCCCTATGCGTTTACAGCAATAACATAATATACAAATATACCATATGTATACATACCGATACCGTAAGTCATTAAGACGTCGTCGCCTGTAAACGATCTCGCACATAGGCCGTACATATAATGATTTGTTGGTTCGTGAGAAGGCTTCAGTATTGGTTATTTGTTTATTGTTTTATAATAATATTATTATTAGTATTATTACCGTGTAATAATAAATGTTGTGTAATATAATATGTTCATGTTATTATAATATTGAAATCAACGCGGGTCGGTTCTCGATGGCTATATTATTATACTGCTGCCGCGACCGTCTAATGTGTGTTATAATGTGTGTCAATGGTCGGATAGTTGGGCTTAGATAATTAATCGACACGTCTTGAACCCGCGATCTAATACCGTGTGTAGTGAGAGAAACAAACGTCTTTATTAGTATAGTATCTAATAATGTTAGAGCGGTTTTTTTTTTCAAGCGATAAAATACGACTTACTGAAAACGAGTATATTATTTCCCATATCGTTTTTCGTGTCGTTCTCTCGGCGATCACGACCGTTGACTGCGTCGTTTGTGAGTTTTTAACGAAGAAAATCGACCATTCAGTTACAAATGAACCTATGCTATACATCTATATCTAGCTACGTCTTTTCAGAATAAAGATGATAATGCGTTTGACACTCGTAGGTAGTTCATCTTGTAGTTTCTTACATTTGTACAGTCCACCTGTATCTGCAACCGAAATAGAATTAATCAATAACAGCTTATTATACAAACGTTGGATTGTATTTTTGTTTTGTTTTATTTTCCTGTTGCGTCAGTCATAAATGTATACATTTATTATAATATTATGATATACAATCGAACTGATTACATAACATGAACGTCTACACAAGCAGGCTGTACGATTGGATCGGGTTCTAAGGGGTGGGAGAACTGGGGATAACTTTTTTTTTACTTAGCTAAAGTTTTGACAATTTTTTTTATTGTTCTATGCGCTTTTCATAATATACTTGATAATGCCTTAATCGATTATATCTGTAAACGTCACTTTAATAGTTTAATCACATTTGCGTTTGATATATTATTTACAAATAACACGTAGTCAATCTAAAATAATATATCTAAGATGTGAATATAGACTAATGGTCTAGTAATTGAAGCCTTTATTCCCCGTAAAAATAAATTATTAAGTTTACAGTTTACAGTTTACCTAATATGACCCAGTTATTTATTGCATATTGTTTGTCTATTCATATCAGCGTATGATTAAAATACAAGTGATACTTCGCCTAATTAAAAGAAAAAATTTCAGGGGGATATGCCGTAGGAGTAAATAATCAAGAGCAGTAAAAATATCATATTATACATTTTTCACCCCCTTGAAATACAAACGCCGCCTCAATCGGTTAAAAACACATAAATACAATAATTTTCTTCTCGTTAACCTAACCCAGCTCTCTAATTGCCGACTGCCTCCCTGGCCCGGAGGCAGGCTGATTCTATTGTAATATACCAGCTCAGTGTATAATATTATTGGAAGACGACTTCGACGTGCACCGGAAGCCGATGCGGCGACGAAAGACGCGAAGTGTTCGACGAGAACTGGATTTGTAAATAAATTGCAGATTTATCCGCAGGTATCCGGTGAGTGGCGCACATGTTATTATCAAGACTGGTCGTCTATCTATACACACACACACACACAGACACATTCGGCCCGCAGTGCGGTGGCGGCGGTAGCGACAACCTTACCCACGCGGGTGGCGAGCGTGCGGACGATAGGTATTATTATAATATTATAATATAATAGCAATGGTGTGCAGCAGTGTGCGTGTACGCGGAATATCATTAATTTCCGCTCGGCCGTACACAACACACACATACACACAAAAGGACACTTCGACTAAAACCCACGTATATATATATACGTATAATGCGTACATGCACTTCGGCGGGTCTCGGGCGGCGGCGGTGTGTGTACATACCTGCAAAACACACCTTTGTAATGATGTCCGTAATCGATTTTCGCACGGCACGGCCGGCTTCCGTGTGTACACGATGCATAAACATTGTTGCGGCTGACGCGAAATTCGCGCACGAAACCCCAGAAATGCCGCCGACCGGTAGCCCAATATTTTGGCACGTCTCACCGGTAGCCGACTATTATGTAGGTATTACGGTGCCGTGCTGCAGTGCGCGCGCGATGACCCCCCGACCCTTAGCCCGGGGGTAGGTGTATATAATATGTATGTATATGCGCCCGGCGAGCGGTCGCGGTCTCATGCCGGGAATTCCTGCTCGTCCGCCCCGGACGCACGCAACAAAGACGTGTCCGTACGTACCTATATATATTATTATTGCGGGCATAGGTATATATATATATATATAATGTATATGCGACGGAGTTGTATTGCGTTCAAAGTCCACTGCGTTTGTGTGAGCGAATGATAAGTATAAATCTCGCGGCGAATGTCGCCGCGTCCTCGTAAATCCCGGGGCGTCGTCGCTATACCGCGGAATACCTATCATCCATAGAGTCTCGTCCTGTATGGTGTATACCGCGCGGACGCGCAGGACGATAATAATAGGACGTATATAGTGTAGATAGGTACACACACTAAGGACATTCGATTAATATAATAATGATACCAATATCGTGTTCAACCGCTGTATAAATAGATATCTAACTGTTTTCTATCTACCAAAACATACCTACACACGTATAATATGATGTATGTATACGATTTTATAGCATGTTATCGCCGTTGTTTTTTTCTACTATGAAATTAGGTACTCTATATATCATTATAACTACTATAAATATTAATGCATTTGAAAACTTTGTATTAAAACGAAATTTGAATAGTTTTGTAATTATATAGCCTAAGGCATTGTACAGTATTTGAAACATATAAATCAAAATAATGATTACACGAGATTATTATGTCAATAATATAAAAGTTTAGTCCCTTTAAAATTTAAACTTTAAATTATTTAGATTTTTAAATTTGTAATATTATCATTCTATGTTAAGCTTGGCGGTTTGTTCCGAGCACATTACCAAACGTTTTCAACTTTGAAACTGACCACAACAACACTCGATACTTTGTGTTTGAGTCCCCGAGTGGATTTATGAATACGTACGCAAAATACCATGCATAAACGTTTTATTCTTTTTCGATTGCTGCCGTAATGCCGCCGTGCGTGTATACGCGTTCAACGACTATAATATTATTTATGCACACCCCAACCGTCCTCTATAGGTATGAATATGGAAATCGTATTTCCCAGAGGAAATTAAATTCGCCTGTTTAAAAAACAGTACAGAAAATCGGTGCTTTTAATTTGTTAGTACCATCCGCTTTCCCCCCAATGTGCGCAATATATCTTTTAAAGTATATGCAACTCTATGTCTATAGGTACTGTGTATTGCGTCGGCGCGATAATATTGCGTACAATAACTGAAAACAAAGTCATAATTATAACGTAAAACGGCGGTTTATTGAGACTGCGTTTCGGACCTCTTTAAAATCGAATTGAGTCGTACAGAAAAAAAAAAAGAAAATTATTATAATTATAATGCATACACGTCCGATCCGTATTCCGATAATATCCGTAAGTGGTCGATGTATAATATACAATATGAATGCCTATGTACGTGTATATAGTTTCGTTTATCGAATCCGTGTATATGTATATATTACACCTATACGTGTGTAAAAGAGACGAATTTCTACGTAACCCAAGAATGAAATATATTTATTCGCCTTGCGTTGGGATTTTGATAATATTTTAATACACGGCGCGATTCGTAAGATTAAAAAAAAAAAAAAAATTAAATAAAAAAATACGAGATTTTTATTCAGATACGCGCGTAGAGCGTAGTAGGACAAGAATAATGCCGCCACCGCCAAGTGAATTCAAAACTGGTTTTCGAGAAGGCCATCGAACCGTCTTACACACAAACGTCCCGTACTTACGGTTGGGACACGGGACTATATTATAATATGATATTATTATCATAAATATATCTACGAAGAATTTGTATCCGAACGTCAAAAGGCGGACCGCTTATATTGTGCTGGTGTCTCGTGGACAGGACTAAACGCACGAAGAAGACGAGACGTTATGTCGGCCATTTATCTATAATATTATTATTCTTCACATAAATCCGAATTCGAGAGTATACTTTCGTTTAATTACGTTTTACGCGTATTTAATATACCTACATGCAACGGCGAGTGTATAATATTATATCACTCGCGTATGCAGTATTATGCGTGCACCGTTGTTGATATATTAAGATAATATTGAAAAATTATGTTCAATACGATCTGTTAAATTAACCAGGGATGGAAAAGATTTTTAATTTTTTCGTTTTCGTTTTTGTTTATTGATTTAAACATATCGTTTTTGATTAACGTTTTTAAAAACGTTATTTTCTTATTGTTTCCAAATAACGTTTTTGATATTTTTTTTTATATATGTATAAAAGTTATTCTTATAACTTATAACTCGTAACTTTTAACTTTTAAGTTATAAATTTATAATAGTAACGCGCAATATAGAAATACACTTAAAAGTTAAAAATTCAAATTAATTATCCTTAATATTTAAATTTTAAAAGTGCATTGGTAAAGATTAAAAACCAAAAAGTAAAGACTAAAGTGAAACACTATTTCAGATTTCTAGAGTAAATAATAAAAATTAAGAACTCAGAAAATTAACATATAATTGTAAAATATTAAATCAAATAAAAATATAAAATACATCTAAGAATCAAAATAAAAAATTTGCACTTACACAATGAGCAAAAATAATAAATACCACTGC
Organism: Schizaphis graminum; assembly: GCA_020882235.1. Classification (NCBI taxonomy): domain Eukaryota; kingdom Metazoa; phylum Arthropoda; class Insecta; order Hemiptera; family Aphididae; genus Schizaphis; species Schizaphis graminum. The sequence goes on from CM037032.1 coordinate 97,322,406, forward strand.
ATTTTGTGTGTGTGTGTGGCCTACAATAATAATCGTTCTATGATATTTATATACTTTATTGTCCACAATATTATCAGAATTATCAGTTTTTCGTTTTTGATAACAGATTTTTTTTTGTGGTATAAATATAATTTAATAATTTAATAATATATATTACTATAATTTATTTCCGTTTTACGTTTTTGTTTTCGTTTTATTAATTACTTTCGTTTTTTGTTTTGTTTCGTTTTCGTTTTATTAATTATTTTCGTTTTTTTCTTTTTTTCGTTTTCGTTTTTCATTTTTTCCGATTAATAACATTTTTCAAAAACGTTTTCCATCCACTTAAATGTTTCTTTGAAAAAAAAATAAAGCATTAGATGATTTAATTTATAGTCGGACCTATGATTATCAATGCAATTATGATTTTGGTTACATAATATATATATATAATAATATTATACTCATCTTATGTAGTATTCACTATTCATATAACAGGTACATTGTAATACTGTATTTAATACACTTATAAATATCTGTTAAAATTATTATTATTTATTTTTATATGGAAAATCACACGTTAAGTAAGTAGATTTAGACCAAAAAAATAAGCAGTATTATTTAAATAAAGTTTATTTGAAGAGAGGCACAATAATATGCTATAAAAATTAATTTTCATATTTAAAGGCAACTCTGATAATCCGATTTTCAACTACGGCTTACAGGTTTCTCTATACATTATATATTATACAATATTATAATATGCTATGTATTAATTATTGATGTCGTTATGTTTTGTGTGAAATATAGCTTTGTAATCATATATATTGTAGAAACCGTAGATATATAGATAATTGTATCAATATCAGAGAAAATCTACAAAGTTTATTAATTACTTAATTTACGAATAATATTATAAGTTAGGTCAAAAAGACAATGAAACATAATTATTTTCATTTCGAGACCGCTTTGTAAAAATAATGACATAATTTAAATATATTATTTTAAACATTTTTTTTTTAATTCTAAATTAATCAAATGTATTGTTATTATAATAATATGCATATATATATATACAAAACTAATATTTATAAATATATGCAATTTTGAACTGGAAAAATAAAAATATAGTAAACGGCGAAATAGGTTGCAAAGACTATTGCGTCCACCGCTATGCTGCCTGCGTTATCCTAATGTTCACAGCATGACGTTCCTTTACCTTACCCAATAATAATAATAATATTTCCAGACGATTATGATAATAATAATAATAATAATTCAATAGGCAAACCCGACTGCGGCGATCCATTTATTTACTAATGGCCGGTAATAATTATTATTGATTTCCTAATGGTCGCCACTGCCCGTGATGCACACACATACACGCTGAAATAACGCATTACCGTTTATGTTACATCGTTAGACCCGGCAATGCACCCGGCTCGCTGGCCAATATACATTTCGTATTTCAGTCCCGATTTTAGGTGGTATTTATTTTTTATTCCACTTTAGTCACACACCGGACTCCACGCACGCCAAACGCAACTCGTCGAGGCATGCACATCACTATGAAGTATTTTAACTTAAGAGATACATATAGTTGCGCCAGTATGGACAGCCGCAGATCGCAGAATGCGTGGGGACACGTCTTTAAAAATACGCGTGATGGCTATGACGGGTGAGTAAAACATCCATGTATTATTATTAGTATATACCTACGTCGTGTCGCAGTATATCGTTTAAACGCGTGTTCCATTTCGCGAAAAAAAATCCCCCCCCCACGAAAAAAACATATTCAACAGTCGATGTAGACCGGTTGTATAACAATAAAATTGTACTATAATAAAAAAAGATAGGCATTATATCCATATTAAAATATATAGGTAATGGTTTTTCGTACAGACGTGTAGACAGGGAGATTTGTCAGCGTCGAATAGGAAAAGTGCAAGTGGATACTTTATTATAATATATTACATTCGTTACATTCCTATAGTATTCCTATACCTATAAATTATAATAACAAGATGCGTGCGCGCTCATTAGAAGACTTTGGAGGAAGTCCCGTCTCCAGGATTTTGGTCATCTCATCATCATGTCGTATTCTCTTTATTTTTAGAAAACCAGACGGATTTAGGTTTTTTCACGTCGTTCCTTTAGAGTCATATGTCCAGCGTTATTAAATACACGCATATATTTGTACATAATATTATGTATTATATGTGTGCGTGTCATATTATAAGAGTACTCTCGAGTCTCGGGATTCGTTTTCGCGCGTGACCATATAAGTGATCGATAACTCCCACGCGCGTAACGCGACACTCACCTATAATACGCACTGCAATAATACATATAATATTATAATATTATAATATACACTCTATAATCTATAGCTCAAATAACGAATCCCGACTTTGGCAGGGTGTATATATTATAGGTATAGATATACACAATATGTATCGCGTTAAAATGGCGATTCGGATTTCTACTCTCCTCCCCAATACCCGCACGCGAGCCGCGAGCCGCTTTCACACACACCCGAGTCCAACCAGACACATATACGCACCGCCTCAGACGTCGTCGTGCAGCGCGTATATAGTTGCCCCGATCCCGAGGGGTCGTCGTCGGTATAGGTTCGGCCGTCGGGCAAACATATAATATACGTATACATATATATATATATATATATATGCACTGCCATACAAGCGACCATACCGTATACGTATTATTATTATTATTATTATTGTAATCAATCATCGAGCGCGCACGTACACACGCCCGTCAGGACGCGCGGGACTGACGCAGCGCGCCGAACTCATTTGTTATCTCTTGCACACATATACGCGCTATTGGTATGTGTGTACGAAGACAGACGGACGTATGTAGAATACGGTCTCATACCATCAGTGACAAGTTTCCAAAGCGATTTTTTAAACATTTCGAATTACGTTTTTCCACTGCGCCCGCGGCGGGGTTCCCCGACGCATAACCCTACGGTATAATAAACGCTGTAATGCATATTACATACACGTATGCGTATGCGTATACAAAATTAATATTAATATTATTATTTTTATTATACTGCACGCGCACATCACCAATCAATCCGCCGCCGCCGTCGTCGTCCAGTATAGAACGTGCACATCACATTATGCCTGTATATACTGTATTTCATTTTATGATACCTAAAGAATGATATGTGATAAATACGCTCAGTATACTATACAAATAACATATATTTATATGTTTTCTATTTATATTTAATAAAAAGACTTCAACATCAAAAATTATTAGTATATACGTTTAACATAATTGTATAGGTATTTTAAGCGCACATTTTATTTCTTGAGTTATTCGTAATATAATAAAATACCTAAAAATGTGTTTTGGCTTCTATATCCTATGATAGTAAAAGGGATATTATATTATAATTTGTATGTATATTTAATTCTATCCACTGTTCAATAAATACTCCCTAGTTGGTTCAAAAAATCGTAGACTTGATGTAACAGAAAATATGCAAGGTTTTTTTAACAACCCTTATATTGTATAATATAATATGTAGATAGTGTTTTTTTTGTCAAATATGAGAAGATAAATACCTATAATGATATAACTGATATAAGTACAATTTATTATATTGATCCAATGAGATCCTATATAGTATCAACTATCAATAATAGTCATAAACCCTGTTTATACCAACTCTTGTACCAACCATCATAAATTTTTTTTATAATAAAGAAACCACTTACTTTACACTCATTTGGATAATACATGGATGGACTGCGCCATTCCGGAGACATTGCAATCTCTTTTATCTTCAACACTATATACATATATATAAGTTATTATTAAAACTTATTTCAATAAATACCAATAAATAATAAATTTCAACCGATAATATTACAACTCACCAAGTGACAATTGTTAATAGAATAGTACCTACTTCGATCTGAAGTTTAAAACGTAAATTTTAATCATAAAATATTTTTTGTAAAATTTAAGAAAACTATGTATCGAAAAGTATATTCTGAATAAACTATAACTTACTCGATGTATACATTATATTTAGTATATTGTACTATAACCCAAGTAATAGGAGAAATCTTTTTTTTTTTTTTTTTTAAATAAATCCTACCGAAGACGTCAAAAAGGACATATTATAATCATAATCTTTTGTTTAAACGAAACGGCGGTCTTGAATCCCGTATCAAAATCTCATCAGATGTCATTCCACGTGTGTAATACGTATATATTTTTGCGTCCCGAGCACGTGTGTGTCGCCTATATAATATATTATACCTATACCTACATAATACCGTACATGATGCTAAAAACGCTGTACACGCTCACGCACGGCGGCGGTAGGATTAACGACGTGTTCGGGTTTCCGTCGAAAATCGGCTTCCGCCGTTTTTATATCCGGCTCCCAGTAAGCCGGCGGCGGAAAAAGTTTATTTCCAAAGTTGCCGCGTGCCCCGGAGAGACGGATGAAGTTTCGCGCGTGTTAAAAATCGAACCGTTTTAAGAATTCCGCTCGTGAACGTGCGGGGTCCCGGCCGGGATCATCGTATCTTCTTGCGTACCGCGTCCATCCGACCGACCGACCCGGTGGGCGTAAGCCGTAATAAGTCTAGCCCAGTAGTGCCGGGGAGGTAGTAAGGGATGCTTTGATTGTATACGTTGAATACAAAACGCACAATAAAGACTTCTGTGCGTATACGACGACTGCGACGTGAAAATAAAAAACAAATCTTATTACGAAATTTGGCGAGGTCAGCCGTTTTATTTTAATGTACCCACTTAAAAATTGCCCATTTTTGGTGTTATAGCTAAAATTAAATCATATATACGTATTTATATTATGGTGTTTAAAATATACATTAAAAATAAAAATGATAACGTACCTATATGAAAAGCGAATGTATATATACCATTATATTATATTATTTGTCAAATCGCAGTAGTCTGTTAGCTCAGAAAAATTATTTTAAACTTTAGTAATTATTCTCGGAGAACACACACACACACATTCACAGAGAAAAAATAATAACAAGGTGAAAAAATGAAAACAAAATTACAATTATTCATTTCGGGCCTGAACAATCCGGGGTGGCTTCCGGCGCGCGTGGTTCTGCGGTTGTCGCTGCCCTATTTATAAATATTAAAATGAAAAACTATGGCCACGAAAAATGCAATATATTTCGGCACCAAATACACACGCCAAAAAAAACTTAAGAAAAATAGCTAGGGGTGAAAACCCTACCGGCCCCATGGAAAAACTACAAGGGGTGACTGGGGCGGTCGGTGCACGAGGTGGCCGGTGATGGTGGCTCTATGGCAGCAGCAGCAGTATTCTTTCTTTTACAAAAGATTAAATCGGGTCGAGGTAATTACAACTTTCCGGGTGTTGACTTCTCGCTTGGCGAACGAGGGGGTCAAATAATAATAACGGAAAAAGAAAAAAAAGAAAATAATAATAAAGCCTTAAAAATTTTATATACACGGACGGCGGTGTCTGTGGTGACGACGATGAGGGGTAAATACCCCGGTGGCTGTGTCTCCCTTCGCAACTTCTACCACAGGTATTGTAATAATAATAATAATAATATATTTATACGACGTTACATATTTAATTACGTTTAAACACAATAAAAGTGATTTTTCAACGCCGATATTTTATTTCTTCCGTCGTACATAATAACGATAAAATATAATATGTACAAGCGTACTTTTCGTGTCTTTTCGGTTTTCGCTTTTTTATTTCTGTCGTTCATTGTTTATTTCCAAAAGCGTTTCCTATCCGGTTCATCCGGTGTTTGCTGCTGCATGCATTGTCGCTCGGCTGTGATTTTCCCGCACGTCACGGGAGATGCGTACTCACGGGACAATTGATACCTTTAATAATATAATCTACCGGCTCGTATATTGTATTTAATATCGTTATTATTATTATTATTATTGAAATACGCCACTCATACGAGTGGCGTTCATTGTTTCCGCGGGAGGGTTTTTTTGTTTATTTTTTTTCGTACTGACGCGGTAGTCGGTAAATAATATATATACATCTATCTATATACATATATATATATATGTATGAGTTTGTGTGTGTATATGTTGTATATACCACCGGAGGGTATTACGAATGTATTTATTATATATAAATGCGCTCGTGTGTGTGTTTTCGTTTTGTACGATAAGGTTTATACGGGAATCCGTCCGGGCTCCGGCAGATGGAATGGGAAAAAAAGCGATGACAAACGAGCAGAACGAATTCCTTAACGTCGAACATTTGTCAAAGTCAAACATATATATATCGGCGGACTGTTTAGTCAGAGAAATAAACGGTTTTCAAACTTAATGCGTTTTTCATGAAATCCGGTTCGATCGTCACGACGATTCTATCGTTCCGACCCCCGTTTAATCAAGACGTGCCGCGTACACGATGGGGGTGACTCTAATTTTCATTAGATTCTCATCGGCTACCGTCGCAGTGCGAACGCACAGGTCTATATAGGTCTATGTAGGTACCAACAAAATATATAAAATTATATTATATTGTATGTACACGATCCAATCGGTGACGGTTAAGTCGTGCGAAATCGAATTCGACGATACAATATTGTTTTATGCGTTATTTAATATAATAATTATTATTATATACATATATTAGGCGTACTATAATGAATACGATATTCGTGATCGCGTGACATTGCACTGTAATAGTTGAAACCAAACTTAGGAATATAACGGAAACGCAAGCCTTGGATTTTCTGCAGCGCTTAAAAAATAATAATTATTATTATAATAATAACAATCAATAAACAGACACTGAGTATATTACATTTAATTTATCATAAAAATAATAAGCCCCTCGATTTTTTGCTGCTCAGAATCTGTACGGATAATCTGCACATACGTGCTTATACTATTATATACCATATAGGTAGTGCATTAGACATTAAATAGAATTTAGTGGAATTCGTAAGTGTTTTCATTGTGCTGTGATGACCACGAGTTGGACTACTTACTATAATAGTCAGTATAGCCACTTTATACGTTTTTAATTATTTGATTTATTTTAGTTTATTATGATTTATGAAATATTAAGCATATTAAAATAAAAAATATACCTGTTCTATTTTTTATAAATGATTTCTAATAATTTAGCTTCGGCTGGTGGCCACATGTATTGTAATTGTATAAGTACTCATTGATTAAAACAAATATAATTAAATTATATTTAACAAATTAAATTTTTACATTACTTAAATGTAATGCTTACAGAATTTCGAAGTGTAATGTCATTGATTTCCATCAATTCAAGTCTTATAGTACCTTTATAAGAGAGAGAATATCGTATAATATAACAAATAGCTACTCGATATTCTGCTTTTCAGTAATGTTTTTATAGATACCTAAACTTATTATAGACACCTTATTTTATCATATATTGTTGTATACATTATGTTTATTGTTGTAATTGCTTGATTTAATAAAACGTGTGTTGTATAGTACTATTATTTATTATTATATAGCTAAAAAGTCGTTAGTTTATGCGCTCACTTGCAGTAAAATTATTCAATCGGTGATTCACTTTGACTGTTATTAAAAATATCAAATGAAATAGTATGAAGTAGAAATTGGAAAATAAAACTCGATAATTTTGTAACCGAAGTGTTGGGTTATACGATTGTAATATTATTAAGACTGTTTAAACAAATTTTTCCAGTAGCCAAAACACAATAATATATATTCGTTACACTGCAGTGCTGCTCGTCGTATCTATAGGCGGTTTTGTTTGAATAACTATGCGCCCACTGTAAATAATACATGTAATATAAATTATAATAGCAATGACTATACATGGAATTCCGTCGTATAGTATGTAATAATTATTAGTGTGGCCATAACTTAATATGTATTTAGTATTTACATGTATAATATATACATAAACATGTATATATATATAAACAGCATAAAATACATACAATTGTAATAATAATTACACACCATATTATAATATAATAGGCAACCACTGTTTATGTACATAGTTATATTATATACTTATATACGAATCCCAAACATATTTACATTTAAAATAATAATAATAATAATAATAATAATATATAGTCGTTATATTATGCGATCGCACGAAAACCAAAATAAACACATTTCGTGACGTTACATTGACCTATTTATCGAGAAAATACACGAAAACGTACTTTCTTATCGTTTTGAAAACACTTGTCTAGGGTTTTATGCTTAAACATTCACGTTATTTTTATTTATTTTTTTTGTCGACCTACACAAGCGTCATCAAGACCTGTACCGCCGCCATTCGTTACCAAAAACGCAATCACGTATACCTACCGGTAAACCGTACTATAATTATTTTAAAACATAAATCACTCGTTTTAATCATGATGACGGTGACAATCGCTTATAAATGATTTTTAAAAGTAGAACATTATAAAATACGAGACCATAAATTTTCATTTATGTAATATTAGGCATATTACTTTCGATAGCATTGTACTGTAAACTACCGCTTAGTTTCGAACAAAAGAAAAATTTTATAATAAATATGTACACAGATTATATTTATAAATTTATAATTTAAAATTAATGTCTTTCCAATATGTATTAAAATATTATTTTATAAATAATAAAAAAAGATTAAAAAAATAATTAGATTTTTAATCATGGATTACGATTGATTTAACTTACTTTAATAAACCCAACGACAATGCGCGACGATGCACAATTATTATATTATTGTCGTTCACGCAGTAAAACAATTAAACTAAACATTTGCTGTTTTAAACCAAATCGTCACTATATGAATCTATTTATACAGAGTGATCCATTTAACTGAAAAGACACTTTCATTCTAAAAAAATAACTTTTATTAAAAAATTATTTTACATAATAATACATATTATAATAGGTATACAAAACAAAATACAGGAAAATTATATTTTTACTATTTTTTATTGTTCTATTTTTTTTTTAAATTTTTTATCCATACATACATTTAATAAAAATATTTGTTCGGAATAGTTCTATATTCAAAATCAAATTTTGGATAAGGTGTTTATCAGTTATGAGCATTTAACGTTTAGTTGTGTATAGAGTAGCGGACCAACATTTTGTTTAATACTCTTGAACCACTCATAAATCATAATCTACTCATTGTCAAAATTCAAATTTTATAGATGATAATATTCCAAAATATATTTTACTTTGTAATAAGAAATTAAAAACAAGTACCTACCTAGCCAAAAATATATTATTTTTTTAACAACAAAAGATTGTATAAAAAAATATATTTTTTCGAAAATATTAATGGTTTTTGAAATAATAAATGTTACGTTAAAAGGATCATTTGGTTTATATATGAAAACAAGACGATTTGCATTCGAACGATCGCTCAAACTCAATAGTATAATAATAGGTATTTTTTAACAATATTTGTTCTATACCTATAAGGCTATAACACAATAAAAGTCTACAGTTTTCATTCATGATATCGTCGTGCTATGAAATGTGTAGTATAATAATAATATGCGTATACCTATATAGACGCGACGATACTTACCTATATATATATACATATATCATATTATCATACGCGCGCGCCGTGATTGAGTAATGCGTACATTATGAATATTATGATATATACGAGTATATATTATAGTTATAACTGCAGCGCGTATATATGTATAGACGTATAATATTATCATCGTATATTTTAGGTACGTATATAATGCGCTCGCGCCCGTATCGATGTAGACATCAAATTTTCAAATGTATTTTTGATTGATGTATCGTTCCATAGACGCGAACGTCACTGCAACAGTGGGGCGCGCGCGAAGGATTTTTATATATTATAAAATATATATTTTTTATTTTTCATAATGCATATACTTACACACAAACACACACACGCGCGGGAGCGCCGTATATTATTATATATATAGGTGCTATCGATAGTGGATGAAAAACGTACCGTTCTATCACTCGAACGTTGTTTTTTTTCAGTTTCGTTATTTCCCTACTACCCCGCCGCTACTGCCGCAGCGTATAGCCGCGCCGCGCCACCGATCCGCCAGGGACCGTAATTCATTTCCATCCATTTCCATATTTTCACCTGCCTCGGGGGCGCTAATGAAAAATGATAGCGACGCGCGTCATTACTCATCGGCATTGTCATCGGTTATCGGAAGTTTTTTTCCGCGCGCGCGTACACACGAAAAATCCAATTTATCAACGACAGATATTGTTTTTAGACCTCCCCAGGCACGCCGCACGTCCGTCTCTGCCGCCGCAGCATCCTCCTGCGGGAAAGCGCGCAGCACCCTCTCCACCCATGTATACGTCCCTTCCCCAGTCACGGCCCGTATTACGCCACCCCACGCCGCCGCATCAACCCCTACGCGCCCCTCGGACGCCCCTCCGGCGCACCGGCGATCCGACCGCCACCGCCACCGCGGCCGTGACATAAACTGGGTTGCTGGTATATACGGATGGAGCGGAAGGTTACACGGGCACACGCAGGAAACGAGATAAATTAGGTGTATTGTTTCAATCGGGCGACGAACAGTGTGCACTCTCACACACGCACACACACACATATCGCACGGGCTTATATTATTTTAACCCAGTGATCGGCTCTACGATGATGGCTTCCACCCCGTTTGTGTACACGTATATATATATATTATATGTATATTATAGTATAGTATTATATGCTATCCGCGTGTGTGATTCCGACCATCTCTGGCGGGCGCCACTTCAATGTATGAACGGGTATATATATATATATATATACGGCCGTTTCACTGGTAAAATATTGTAATTTTTGTTGTTTTTTTTTTATTTTATCGTCACCGCAGACGCGCACGGATTGATTACGTAATTAATCACTATTATTCACGCCGGTCGAGACTTGCTCACGTCATGTCCATAAAAGCATACACTGTCTGTGATGTGTATAATACGTAGTGTTATAACTGTTATAAGTAACCGCTAGGTAGGCCTGAAAAATGAAAATGAAAAACCTATGTGTATAACAATGTTTTAAAAATAAAAAATACATTTTTCGTTTTAATTATCGTTTATATAGTTTCATCGACATTGCACTAAAATCTTTAAATTATCCTTGTATCAGTTATTTTATTATTATTTATTATACATATATTAATATTTTCCAATTAATACTAAAGCATTTAAGATGGAAGTTCTAATAATAAAATTCAAAACAAATTGCATTAATTTGTAGGCACCTATATACTATATAGCAAGATACTTGATATATGTAATGCAATATTATACTATTTTAAATGTTGGATAAAACACTATGTCAGTCAATTACAAAATATGTATCACATATTTTGTTGAACAAATATTTTTTATTGTTTCTATTTAGAAAACTTATATAAAATCTGTAAATACAAGTTATTATATTTTCAAAAGGGTTGAAAGTCTAAAAGACCTTATTTATTCATTATATATTACAAATTTGCTTATTCAACCATAAAGCCTTAAACCTGCTCTAGGTACGTCCAAATTTAAGATTAAACCGATTGGAAGCGTACAAAGTGGACCACAGAAATCCAAAATAGATGATAGTTTCCATCCAAATAGATACCTATATTATATAGTTTGAAATATTTATTAATATAATTTACGCTTCACTAACCTAACTGTGAAAATAATACGCCAAACATTTAGTGCATCTACGATAAAATGTGTGGATGGGTATTTGTTCATTTTTTGGAAAATGTTGTATCTATACGCAACGAAACTGAGTAAACGAATGATGTTACTGCAGTGTATATTTTATATTATAGATAAAATATATATTATGTAATATTATAACTATTTATAGATATTATTATACCTATAATACGATATGTACTTTAAAATCAAAACAAAATATTTTGTAATAAAACAATTGTTTTTATAATATGTGTTGTTTCGGAATGAAAAGGTCCAAAAATGAAAATGTATACAACTGATAAAAAACGTTCAAAGAACATATTATGTATAGGTACCAGTAAAAACAAATTATATTTACAAAATGTATAATAACGTAACGCTGTTATTAAAGTATTACACGTTTTAAAATAAAAAAAAAAACAAGCGCACTCTTAATATTATTGGAATATTTAATTTATTATAATGTATAATATTATAATTTACGGTCAACATTTTTTAAGCATAACAACTAAGTATTTTCACTTTTCTTATACCTAATATTATAACTTCTATAAATTATTTCCTCAGGTATGCGTTATAATATTATATAATTTTACTCTTTTATTTAATGATCCAAAATGTATGTTTTAATCAACGTATTTATAGTTTAAATTAAACCAATAACATTAGATTAATAGAATTGTTGTAATTATCACGTTTAATATTGCACGTAGGATTAATATTTTAAACGTACATTATTGTATACATATTTTTTTTACATTTTGCATATAACAGTACGTTAGTATACCTATTTATTTTATGTCCATTCGAGACTTGCTTGTAAAAATATTAAAATGTACTTATTTTAATGACTATACCACCGAAATCGAGTTCATGTTTAACCCGTGCTATACACCGTAGTATATATATATATATACGTATATCTACTTGACTCGGTAAAATATAGGTGCTCTTTATTTTAAAACCATTGTATAATTATTATTAAAACACGAGTGAACTGCAACAGTGTGTAGAAACAATATTAATTGATACTGATGCGCTTGTTAGTGAAATTATTTCCGGGGAGCCGTTAAAATAATTTGATTATTACAACAACGTTATTATACGAAAATTACATGAATTATTCATATTTCACAACACACACACACACACACACACATCATACGTAGCCTAAGGTACATATATTTCCCTAACTGATAAACTGTTTAAAGTACGTTTAATCGTTGATAATATATTTTAACGATTCCGACTTCTGATATAATTCCAACATAGGTAATAATAGTAATATAATGATGTCATATACGCGGCACTGAATTAATTCACAAATTGAATACGTTCTTAATCGTATACAAACACAATCTGTAGCTATTATTTCACCACGCAAATCTGCTATAATTATATTAATAACGCATATAATGTGTATACTTATTAGTTATTATTAATTAATTTATCTATTATAGACGGTATAATAGTTATTACTTGCGTATATATCTTTCAGCGAAAAAAAAAATAACCAGACTCCAAAGAACTGTGTTGGGAGTTTTAAAAACTGCAAGACGCTCGACGAACGACGTCAAATAATAATTTCATCACACATGTACATTGTACCTATTATTAAAAAACATTACGATACCGTTTGTACACACACCGTAGTCATGTTTGCACTGTTAGCAGTGATATTTTATAATGTCTTGACAACTACATGTCCGCAATACGTATACGTGGAATACAACTTAAGTTATAACCATTTATTACAGGTGAATTTTTTTTTTTTTTTAATAGCGTCAGAAGCAAAACCTTATAGTATTACCTATACTTGTATATACGTATAGCTTGTTTTCATGTGGGTGTACCTCAGTCAGCAATTTGAATCCTATAATGGTTTAGACTTTAAACGTATAGAACGTTTGATTTATGTGAAAGTCGTATTATTTCGGTACTAAATCTATATCATAATTCCGTTTCAAACTTATAAAATGTCGTTTTTTACTTGTAAATTTAAAACATTATGATCATACAAGGATAACGAAATTACTTACTAGCACGATTTTGCACAAATAATCGAATTTAAGTTAAAATAAGTAAAATCGTTATAATTTATACCCCAAAATTGTAATTCACTTTAATATAATATAGATATTATATAACATAACATAAAACATAAAAGGTATTTAACTTGAAAAAGTAATATATAATTTTCAGTCCTAACACGATGTCCCTGAATAATTTAATATTTGTACAACTGATATGTGTGCGATAGCCATCAACAATGCTAATTATATAATAAATATATTAAGATAGTCGATTAAAAAAACACTTTGGTTTTCAAAATTACTAATCATTTTCGGACCACAGTCCTCGTCGTTAAGCTTAACGCCATCAATATATAATCATACAATATTAAATAGTTCACGACATTGTGAATTATAATAATAATAATTATCGATTGTACTAATTTAGTGTACAAGTGCAAGTCTTTTCACATAAACCGTGATATACACCTTATAAATCGCGCGTCCACAATAATACATGCACAACTTCGCGAACGACCCATCGCCTATTTATCATACATATTATACATATTATGTGTTTCGGGAATGATATTATTATAATCGTATTAGATTATTATTTATACGCGATTTATGCCGACGGTGACAATAATGACCGTGTAAACGAGTGTAATTCGCTCCGCATCCAAGCAACAATATAATATATTATTATTTATTACGTGTGCGCGACACTGCATCAGCACCGCTGAGACGATGGGTTTTTAGATGTTATTTTATTATTACAACTTCATCGGTCGTCGCCATGGCCGCCGCCGCCGATTTGGAGGAGGTGAAAAAAAATGGCCGCGCATGTGTGTGTATTATTATACGTATCATGGTATACATATATGTATATACATGTTCGTGTTTCCAAAGACCGGTCCCAGGAATTTTACCTGAGCAGCCACCGCACCGGATTAAATTATTTCTCTAACCCGCTGCCCACCGCCAACGAGTGCATGCACTTGCCCACAACCACCATACACGCGCGCGCGTACACACACACACACATCTCACATTCTTATAGATACCGAAGATAATAATAATAATAATAATGTAACATGAATTTAAACTAAAAAGACTGAACATTGTTTCCAGAATATCATATCGAGCGCGCGTGTGTGTGTGTGTGTGTGTGTGTGTGTGTGTGTGTGTGTGTGTGTGTGTGTGTGTGTGGTGTAGTGTAAACGAGGCGATATTATTTTAGCGTATCGCTGCAGTACGATTATATACGAGCTCATGTAAAATAATAATATATAACATTATATATTATGTGATGTATATAATTTTTACGAGGAAAATCGTGTTATATAGTAATGCTCATAAATCAGTCGGATGAGGGTTGACCACTTTATATACGATGTACACCTCTATAATGATATAATATAGGAACGAATAGTCTGCAGCCGCAGGTATATAAAGAGACGATAGATTATATATTAAATTATAAACGTTTAATTGGACGTCGACGGTTTGTGTCACAAAATATGGCCGAAAAAATAGCCATATATTTTATGTAGTGAGCAATATCATTTTATTGCCACGCACTGGGAATAGTTTTAAAGTGCACCTGTGTGCGGCTATAGTACAAAATAAATACACAATTATGATACTCATAATAATTATTGATTGTGTACAATATGTTTGTATAATATACAGAGTGTCGTCTGTGTAGGTATGTTTTCGTATCTAAATATAAACCACGTTTTCACATGCACATGATAAATCTTGAGACATATAATATCATATTATTATAATTATATATTTACTATTTTAAAATTTAATGGAAATGGACATTTTTAAATTTTTAGGATTTAGTTTACATTTAATAGTAATACGAATCGAATATCTAAAATGTCTAAAAAAATGATTTAAAAACACACTTATATAATATTATAGTTAACAGTTTTCAAAAATAAAAATATTTGTATTGTATTCGTCTATAGGGTGAAAATGTCAGTGAATCACCAATTATATTATAAAAATTAATCTAAAACTAATTTAAACTATTTATATATATATAAATATAGGTTAGGTGTAATGATCAATTTGTAATGTATGTACTATACTTATATATTGTGTCATCTTGTATTGTACTTAATACAACAGAATAAATTGTCTACGCATTTGTAAAAGAGTCATAAAACGCTTAAAATTCTTATATAGGTAAATCATAATATCGTGGTGTGTATAATATTAAATTTAGGTATGTGTTATGTATGTAAGGTTTAGATTACTTATATAGGTATAATAAACAGTTCAAAATAAAAACACGATCCCGATGATTTATGGTTAAGTAAAGTGATAATTCAGGGGTTGATTTATGTCTCGGGGTCAATATGGCGATTATCTCTCCTCATTGAACTTAATTTTACATATTTTATTTAAAACATTAAACAATTATTTTACCAAATTATATAAATTTAGTCATGTCTTCATTCCATTAAAATATTATATTATAGATGTCACTCCGATTTATATATTTATAAATATGACAAAATAAGTTTCGATTTGCCTCTAAATAATATAAGTATTATGATATAACAACAATAATACTCATTTTTATATGCAGGTAGCTTATCATAGTACAATGAGCTCACCTTGTGTCTTGAGAACGTTTGTATTCGGTCGGAAAAACGCGTATTAATTATTATTATGGTGTTATGACTACGCATAATATAGCTATAAAAACATGTCGAGTAAAAGCGAAATTGTATTTCAAAAAACTAATAATAATAATAATAATAATAAATTATAATAACTATATTCGTTTGCCGCCACACATAACATGCAATAAAAATCACATTAGAGTTACCTACGCATCACATCACTGCAATACTACATAACAACTTCGATATACGTATTATTGGCTATTAAACGAAGATCATCTAAATCTCTGGCCATTGCCCATCATTGCCTATTGTTTTTCAACGGAAGGTCAAGGTCGTCAATAGATATAATTATATAACAAGAATCTTTATGAGTATCCCGTAACTGTTGCGAAATTGTGCTTTTGAGTAACCTTTCAAGTGTATTCAATTCTATATGCAGAGTATCGATTATAATATAAGATAATAATAGTTATAATGCATACACGATATTTTTAGAAAGTTTGTTTTTTTTTTCCATCTCTTTTAATCACTATATAATATCATAATATGCTACAATATTACCGATGAATTTATAATTTAATAATAATATTTAACATCATAATTTATCGCGATCGTATCCACATACGTGTTCAAACCGACCGGAGATTAAAATAATACGTAGACAATTAAACTTGAATTTTTATTATATTTTTTATGCCGACTGGTTTTTTTTTTAACACATCCGAAATAAATCATTCCGAAATTCGATAATATCAATTTTTGTCCATCGATTAAAACCACTTTTAATAACGTGTAAATTATAATAGTAGGTGCTGTAGAAAAAATACGCGTCCGCCTCGAACAGTATTCCGTTGGCAATAATAATGTAAATTATATTATTAATATTTAACGTATATCGATGTCCATATTATAGCCAATACAGTAATATATTATACATCTGTATTATATAGTTACACGTACCTACAACGGGACGTTTTGTGTGTATGGTCTTCGTACGCGTTCATCCATTTATGATAGATACTTAATATTTTAATTGAGTTAATAAGTTGTACATTATCAGTACTTAAATAGTTATATAAATATAATATTAATGTACCAATTCGAGTAGCTTATTCAGAACTTTAATTCACTTAATAAAAAAAAAAAAAAAATAGTTAACACGAGTTATCGCCAACTTGCCCAGGTTTACCTATTTGGTATGTAATTTTGGTATATAACTGTAATCTCGCGTATTCACATAGCCTATCGGTATGTGTTTACCTGTTAAGTAATTATAGCATATGTGAATCGTAATTAATATCTATATAAAGCTATATATACACATCATATTACACTTCAGCCATACTATTATGATAATAATAAATAGTTGCTGATAAAATAATACAAAATCATTATGCACAAAATTATACACGTAAAATAGATTGCCTATTTGCCCTGCAGCGACGAATACACGTTTTTCCGCTGAATACGATTTTCTCAGATCTTTAAGATTATCATCACTCCATAATTTTCACTTAAGTGTATACTATTATTACTATTACTATTATTATTATTATTATTATTATTATTATTATTATTATTATATGCTATTACATTATATTACACGTAGGCACGTTAAACAAATATTTTAAAAGTATTTACTTAAAAATCAATTTTTTAAGTATCTAGATCTTGTACGTACCTGCGTATTGTAAAACTGAATTGGAAAATGTCTGTTAAAAATCACATTATTTTAACAATTCTAATGAGTTTTTATTAGAAATTGAATTATCGTTAAATTGTACCTATGATGTATACAATTATATTAAGTGAAAGAAGAATAAAAAATAAATAAAAAATAGTATGGTGCTTACGATAAAAATACTAATTCCTTATACGGTCATCGTCTGATTGAAAAAAATTTACGCGGTATACACTCGAAATTAAATTTAAATTTGAATAAATTAAAACAAACGTTAAATTGTATACCAGTTTAATACATCTAAATAATTACGACATTTTAACTTCGACTGTAAAAAAAAACATTTAAAATAAAAAATATTCGTGTTATAAATTACAATATAATGTACTTCACATTATATGATGTATCAATTCTGTCGCCTAAACGTTTCCATCATATTATGTTTTGTAAATTATACGCGTGTGATAAAAATATCTAATTTTTAATATGTTGTAATTCACAATCACACTCACCTGCTAGTAGGTGTAGGTATACGAAAATAATAATATTTTTAACGTATATACTATATATATAATATATATATTGCTTTTTTAGTAAACGGTCACTTTCAAACCACGTGCTGCGAATATTTATAACTATATAGTATGTATTATTATGTATGTGTCATGGAGATCCATATTGTAAAATATTACTTTTAATTATAATCAACAAGTAGCTAGCCATAGGACGTCGTCGGTGAAACAATAAAAAAAAAATGAATACGAATATTGCTTGAGGCAATAACATAATATATATGTATACGAAACTATGAATGAATATAAAATTAATTTCAATTAAATTATTTCCCGATCAATCAACCGAGCACGCTGCAAGTGTATATATAATGTATATACTGTGTATATATACATATTCGTTTCGTTGTTGCTATGCGTTCGAGCATTAGACCAATATTACGAAACGTTATTATACATATAACCACGTCGGTTAATAAAATGTTGCCAGTATAATATAATCACGATATTATACAAATATATACGAGCGCACGACACAGCACAGCAATAATATTATTATTTATTAGTTTTTTTTTATATATATAATAGTTGTAGACGTTGTGGTACCTACAAATTTAATTTCATTCGCACGCGTCCAATCGCTTATCTGTAGGTTATCTATCTACAAAAATCAGATATACATAATAAAACGTTAAAGCGTAGTGTTTTACCGAAAATCGTTTGTGCGACTATACGTCATATATATTCAATTTTACATTTTTTCCACCTGCTTATGGTCGGAATACATTTTAACGAACGTTTATTGCATTATTCACAGGGACTAAGGATGTGTTATATTTTTAAACTGTACGTATACCTAAGACAAATGAAAAAAACAACTTTTATTTCTGGTTGTTATTGTAACTTAATTAATAAATTAATGCTATTGAACAATGAACATAATAACATTTTTTTTATACATACATCCGTTTTTATAATAAAATAAAATGCCACATTGCGGAAATTAATATTCATTAGCAATATATTATATTATTAAATTATATCATAACTAATCATTTATATAAATGTATATGTTATCGTGCGCACAAAATTGGATTTGGTTTATTTTTTAAGTTGTTGAAATTTTTAATAATTTAAAACTGGGGGAGTTAACAATTTATTTTTAAAGTTCAAAATAATCTAACGGTGGAATGCACATGATTTAAAACTGATCCTTTAAAATTTGTGGACTTTATAGGTATGTGACGAAGAACATATTTTTCTATGTCTAAGTGACTAAGTGTATTTGTTCTTTGTACTCAACAGCGGTAGTTATATCAACTTATAATAAATATGTTTCCATATTTTATATTATACCTACTCATTAGGTAATAAAACTATAGGTATTTGCCAAATATTGATTATTATTGTAAATAAATAATTATAATTTCGTAATAGACCAAACAAAATTCATTAGATAAAATTATGATTAATGTTATTTAGTTTTGAAAGTTCCGCAACACCTATTACAACATTTGAGTAGCAATTTATTGAATTGTTTACTAATAATAACAAATATAGATATAGTACTGAGTCGAAAATAATGTATACATATCCATAGATCATCTTTGTCGAACTTTGAATTTATAATATTACATAAACAATACCAAAATAAATGCTTAATTCAGTATATTTATTTTAATATTACGACTTCCGATGTGTATAATGTATACAAATATAGGCATAATATGTACATAATTACCTGTGTTTAATGTTATATAATACTTGCGCATTTTTAAATTCTTAAATACCTAATAATTTATTATATTTTATTTTTAGTTTAATCGTTTTATTTACGTATATTGTGTTATGTACAATATAAATAAGAAGACACCTTACTATACTACTTTATCTATATTTATTATTATTATTACCATTTAAGTACTAAATATTATATTACACCTAGTTTATATAATTTTATATTTAGTGTTTTAGATGAATTATAAACTATTAACAGCATATTGTATAATTTGAAACTAATAAATTATTATGCTAATTACTCGTACCTTTATCTACTATATAAGGGACAATAAAAATATTTGGTTTTTATAAAATTATCTCAATATCTCAAGTACACACATGAAAAGGGTCTTTTTAAGTAATCGCACGGTAGTATAAACAATAATGTAGTATTTTGTATAAAGGTTCAATAAGTATACAATTTAGCTCAATAGCACAACATTTGCAGTAACACGGCACCTATGTATAAAATTCGAAAAAGGATGTTTGAAGTTCTAAAATATAGAAATACACAATAAACCCGCATCTATACCATCAAATTCAAACTTTGTTAGGTAGTGGAAATATCGACGCATTTTTGAACGTAATAATATAATTATTCATAAATTATGCGATGGTGCAGCAGGCGGAAGAACGGTCATCGTATACTTCTCTGCGTCTTATTATTTATAGACGCACGCCGATCGTGTAATAATATAATATTATTAACATGTTAATAATGCATATATTATGTGTAACGATAGGTCGCCACTCGCCATTCGTTTAGGAACCCATAATTTCTGTGTTTTGTACAGAGAACTGGTTTCTCTTCTTTTTAATTTTTTTTTAATACGTATACATTTTCCCCACCGTCGACGGCCGCTACCGCCATCGCTGCTGCCGCTGTTATTACGATATAATAATAATAATAATAATAATAATAATATTATTATGATTATTGTTGTTGTTGTTGTATTATTCGTTTTTAATGTAGTCGAAAACCGCGCGCACGACGACTGTATTATATACCTACCGAAACTCGGTGGGGCGGGTACAGCGGTTAGCGCACCGCAGATCGTGTAGAGGGGATGAATGGATGATGGGAAAGTTTATCCGTGGCGTGAGATCTAGGGGAGACGTGGACGAGTACACGGATGCCTGTATACTGCAATTCATCTGTACCTATATAGTTCCATAATAATGGTTTTGTTATTGCTATGCGTATATATTATTATTACTATATATGTATATATAAATATAAACATACGTATATACTCGGTCATTATAATCAAATAATGTATTATAATACAAGCTAAAATAACTATGCATTGCGTTTTTTTTTTCATGCCCATTGGCATTCTCGAAATAAAGTCATCAAGAACGCACATCATATACCTCGGTTATGGGCTAGTGCAGTTTTGTCGTAGAAACATCGTATCGTGTTTAAAATATCTAATATATTATTGTTATTAATTTATTTACGCAAACTCGAAAAAAGATAATAGCAGAATGTCCAATGTCCAAATAAATGTTTTTTATTTCATTTTTCTGCACACTTAAATTTTATTAATTGAAATTGGTTTTATTACAATATATACGTAATATGCTCGTCGCACTGCTGCTTGTCTTCAATGAATTGTGTTATATAGATAAAGCATGGCATCATAATAATTGTGTCTGCAATGATTAAAATAAATTGGCAATAAATTGGTTTGCAATGATTGATATTTTTTTTGTTTTACATATTGACCATAATAAAATCGACAGAAAAAAATTTGATTAATATAATATATTATTATGAAACATTTTATTAAAGATATTATTTTATTTATTGAATTTTTGCGACACATGTAATAACTAACTACACATCAACTGTGTACTACTTATGCGCGTCTATGGACTATAATGCACGTTGCACACTGCTGCAGGGCCGATGCAGCTGATATATATTATACATTTTCAGACGACCGCTCCGAGGTCGCAACAATCGGGCGACGTATATGCACTACACACAAGTGTTATACATAAGATATAATATATAATTTTAGATGATTGCATGTGTAGTACGTGTGTATATAGTGTATACGTATTTTATATATACATACATTATAGGAGTTTATTACGCGTTGTGTATATGCATATTAGTCGTACCTTGTGTATGATGGCGATTGGTATCCGATTATAATATCCGCGGCGAGAGCAGGGCTTGGTCGGAGCGCCTGTGGCTGCTGCCTCAATTGTTCCGGCTGGAGCAGACAATCTGTAAAATGCATACATACTTTGTAAAACATTCATTATTTCAAAATCGATTAACACTATTAACATTGAAAGTATTTTATTTTAATGTAAACATATGTATAGTTTTAAGTTATTAAAAAAATTACATTTTTATCATTTTAAATCTTTTATTTTTTGATTAAAAATGTTAAATTTTGTTATCCGGGTGCACAATTTTTTTTCAGGATATTTATAAACGCTAAATTTTGAAGGATTATTTAATTAGCTATAAGTATTTCAAGTTTTGGTGAGTGATCTGGCACAAAGATACCCCGCAATGTTGATTCCATTACTCTGCTCGCCAATACAGAAATATTTGCACCAATATAATGTTGTATATCACTGGCGCTCACTATCTGCACATAGCGTATACCTATTACATATAATATCTACAATCTACATATATATATATATCTATTTCCATATCGTACAATACAATATGTCTCGTAGCAGCAGCAAGAAAACGGAACAGAACACAAGTCAATTGACCCGATTGTGATAATATTATTGTTATTGACGTTATCGTCATAATATAATATATAATAATCCGCCGTAAATTTATTCGCAAAGTATAGAACGTATTTCGATATAACGCTGCAAGTTCATTATTTGGTCAAAGCGTCGTATTCAGCTACCTTTCAGTATATTTTTGCAAATATTGGTCATAATATCAAGCAAATAATATGTGCAATATACAGGTACATAAATGATAAAATCATGACTGTGTACCATATTTTGTATTATATTATATTGTCGATTCATAAAGCACAACATAATTCAAATAGTACTGAACGTCAAAATCGGCCTATTGAGAAAAAAAATAAAACTTATAGCCACTGGTTCATTGCCCGTTTCAAAGATAAAAATACAATATTATAATGATGCACAAAATATACTGCAGCTACCGTGATTTTAATTCGGGAACGAAATCATAACTGCAACTGTACATTGTGCAATAAACATGATTTACTATTTTTCTAGGTTGTGAATCTTAATGGTGACAAATGTATTCAATTCATAACCAGACGAAGAATAATTGAGTAGGTCATAGGTAATTGTGATATTATATAGTAGGTAGGTACGTATAATATTGTACACGGAAATATTATACCGACAAAACATTTATAAATAGCAACTTTTTTTTTTGTTCATGGTAGTAACACGGTTTAATTTAAATGTATAAATTGTTATACATTATAAATATGCGCTCGTTTTAATGTCAGTTGTAGCAAGTCTTATAATAATAATGCATTTTCCCGTGCATTTAATCATAAAAAAAATAGTATTATATACATATAATATAATAATGCAGTCTGTCATCATTTACATGCAAAATATTAGTTCAGTCTCAGCGTATACCGCAATTAAGTTCTGTAAGCAAAGTCTTTGAAGTACACGATAATATTATAATGTAGAAACAAAATTATAGGTACCTACATAATATACGTAATACATTTTAATTTTGTTGTATCATTAATTATACCTATATTATAACTATACCTACTTATATTTAAAAGTCTTAATAATACATACTTTTTAAACTAAACGTTAATCGTTTTTATGGTAAAAACAAAATATTTTTGATGTTCATGTAAAAAAATAAAATTACATAATATACGCATATATATTATATCGTAATTGAACAAGTTTATTAAGTTTAAAATATAAATATTTTTATAATCTCGTGCAGATAATTTAATAAGACTTTATTATATTCATGGATACATATTGACTGCCCAGTGCCCACCTATATGTACCATATTATATAGGTAATATTGTATAGGCAATAGGACGAAACCTATTGTTAAAAATGTCATTTCGGTGTGGTACAATAATGGCTAAAGTTTAAAAATAATACTATAGAAAAATGGTTGGTTATTTTTCTTCTCAAAGTCGAGATTCGATTATAAAGGCTAAATTATTGACATTGTAGGATACACTCGCTATGTTAAAAAAAAATATATATTAACATTTAACAGTTATAAATATGTACTTACATATCTTTGAACGTTATGCATTTATTATAGGTCGTATAATATTCGTAATGAAGCGTTACAACGTAGTGAGTGGAATATCGCGACTATAACGATAAACTATATCAATGAAGACTAAAACCAATAAAACGATATTACTGGTTTTAAAAAAGGTCTAATTTTCTATTTTACTTCGGATAAAGTTAAAGAACAAATCATTGTTATTACTGGTCCATAAATTGACGAATAAACCAATAAAATCGCTCCATTCAAAATGCAAAATAGAAAAATATCAACTTATACAAAACAGATGCAAACCCGTGTTAGAGCCAAATAACGATATACTGGTGTAAACGAACTACTTCAATTACCAGCACGCATACACTATAATATAGTATTCTGTGCGTTCTCTGTAATATTCCTCTAAAAGCACTATATAATGTGTAATAAATAGCTCATAAACGTATACACATTGTATATATTCTGTACGACATGCATAACTATATAGTGCACGCACTAGTATATTACTGTGATACGTATGCACACACGATAGGCATATATATATATATATCATATATGTCTCAGGTTTGGTGTAATAAATTATACATACATATATGACGTGTGCTTGCGTGCGAGTGCAGTTAAGCGTGGTGTCTGCTCTATACGAACGATGTCTAAATCGCGTCCGTGTAAGTATGGGACTATATTATAGGTATATGAGGTGACATTCGGCCAGCCGTGCTACATAATATAATATATCGTGGTATCTGCTTATAGTGCCTACCTACGTAGACACGATCTGAACGTATTTTGAGGTTGATAGCTCCGACGCAAAGAAAAGCAATAGTTAAAATTATACCCTGTGTGTATCGCCATGGCGTATAATAATAATAATATACACATATTCTGTGTACGATATATTATAAATATATTACAGTGACGTCCGATTGTGGTTTGAGATTAAAAGAGCATTACAGTTGAATTAAAAGTAATGTAATAATAGCTGCTACTAAAGCGACGCGCGTTTACTGCTGTCCGGACGGACGGGTAATATTGTTATAATACGTTTTGTCGCAGCAATGAACTATTACTATAATAT
Organism: Schizaphis graminum; assembly: GCA_020882235.1. Classification (NCBI taxonomy): domain Eukaryota; kingdom Metazoa; phylum Arthropoda; class Insecta; order Hemiptera; family Aphididae; genus Schizaphis; species Schizaphis graminum. The sequence continues at coordinate 97,348,069 of CM037032.1, forward strand.
TATAATACAGTATTTAATAATATGTACACTATAATAGTACTATATACAGATGGACGAAAACGTATTAAACGGGTAAAAATTCAATGTATACATATTGTGCGTATAGAATTAATTATTATTATTTTTTTAAAACTAGGTCGAGTTAAATGATAGTTTTTAAACTCATTAACTATATATATTACACAAGTTGCATTTATTTTAGTTTCTTACACATGATTTTGTCAGTCGGGCGACAATAATTTATTAGGGATGTCAAAATTAAATAGCAAAACTATTAAGTACAATTATTTACATTTTAAAAATAAAAAAAAAACATTTTAAAATGTACGAAAACTATATTTAATAAACTTCAAGAGTGAATTTTAAATTTATATCCTATTATAAATTAAGTTAAAATGTATACAAAATACAAATATCTAATAAGTTAAGTTAAAACAATAAAATCGAAAAGTAATTCGTTAAGTGATAAATTTAAAATTAACTTATTGACTTGTTGATGCCCATGTTCATCGCGTATTTATAATAAATATATGTTTCAGAAATAATTTGTTTAAAAATATGAACGAAAATCGTGTATAATTATTCCTAGACGTCAATTACTTCTGACCAAAATTCAATGATGCGTTTCAAATCGATTAAACTGTTACACAAAATAAATAATAATAACAAACAAAATAACAATCGATCATTTCAATGAGAATTCGTTAACCTAAATTTTCAAATATGCAACGATGGATTAATTTTAAAAATCGAAAAATTTGCTAAAAAATGCATTCAAATGTATAATAAAGATAATAAAGATTTAATTAAAAAATTTATATTAGTGTAGAATGTATTTTAATAATCTAACACAGCTACATTTTTATTTATTTTTTTACAGGCCTACAAATATTACATATTATTATAAGAATGAGGTTTTTCATTAATTTTTGTGTGATGATAACTTATTAAGCGAAACATTAGAGACGTACTACAAATAAAAAAAACTCTACACCAACGCTTAATAATTCATTTATTTTTAATTAAAATCGGGACATTTTTCGGGTTTTTTCTAGGTACCTATAATTATACAAATACGCCTGAAATAATTTTACAATTAAAAATCAAGTTCCATTGGTAGCTCTAAAGGTACCTAATATAATATTTTATTTAAGAATTTAAATTATTTAAATCAACATAATATCCTTCACTTTAGGATTATTATACAACTTACCATAGTCCATAATATTATAATATAATCGTATAATGCGTATAATAATATTATAAGTTTATAATAAGCTTATACATACTTTCTATAACCATAATACAAATGTCAAATACGTAATGGAATTTGCATGTTAGTCGTTTCATTAATATTTTAGGTGTATATGTCCACGTATACAGAAATACTGAAAGTTATAAATAATTATAATTTTCTCTCTTTTCGTATATATACAGAAAAAAAACAGGGTTTTTAATACAAACGATAGCAAATAAGCTTGTGTTGTATATTCAATTTTACTATACTACTATAATACAGTATTATATATGAATTGATAATAATTGTCTCCTGCACCGGACACCGCTTGGTCGTTTTGTCATTCAAAGGTTTCGTACACATAATTATATATGATATGGGAAAAACAGTTACCGTCAAAACAGATCTTTTAAACATTTTTTTTTTCGGTTTCACCGCTATTGTTCTTTATCCTCCCCGCCTCTCACTCTCTCTCTCTCTATATATATATATATATATATATTATACATATAGGTATATAAATATATATGTACTGTACAGCGCGAGAGTTCTCTGCAACACTTAATGTCTTCCAGCGTTTATTTTTTTTTTCGGCCTGGCCAAATCTATGTTTTGTTTCCTGCGGGTCGTTTACCCGTTTTATAATACGAAAAGGTTTCGCCGGGGAAAATTGATGCGTTTTACTTTTTGCCCCCGCCACCGCGCGTCGCATCAACGGTCTACCTCCGCCGCCACCACTGCCACACCGCCGTCGTTGTTGTCGTCATTGTCGTCGTCGTCGTAGTCGTATATACAAAATAATAATTTACGCACGCACTGCACGTTGGTGAAACTTTCAGCAGTCTGATATTTGGACTAAACGCGACGACGGGGTACTGTATAGAAGTGGGATAAGAGTGGTGGCGGCAGTGGCGGCAGTGGCGGCGGCGGCGGCGTGCTACAAATGGCCACAGTCAGACACATACATTTGCCTTTTTCAAAAAAGGTGCGCCGCTCGGGACGGTGCGCGGGTAGAACGTGAATACGGGACGATGGGGAAGTGAGGAGCGGGAGTTTTGTGTGAGCGCGGAGGCGGGCGAGGGAGGATTGTTCGGACTCTGAAATTCCATTAAAACGCTTAACGGATGACAAAAGGCTGTGCCACGCGCACTCGTCATATTCAACGGGCCCGCAAATGTGGAAAACTACCCCGAGGGAAAAACCTTCCCCTTACACACACTCATAACCGTACATGCACACTCGCATACATCGTATTCATGCACGAGTGTATAAGTAGTCACGGTGTCGGTGGAGTAGTGGTATGCGTTATAGTGTGTATGTGTTTATTCGCGTCGTTTATATATATATGTGCGCACGTAGTGCTATAGTGGACGGTGGACAAATAATCACAGCTCGTTAATTCTGGTCCCGAGATATGTCCCGGGAAAAACCTGCCGCTACTGCAGCCGATGCTGCGTGCCGGCACCGGAAATGAAAAACACTGCTTCTCTACTGCTGCAGTAAATTGGCCAAGAGTATAAGCTCGAAAAACGCACTTACGACCTGCTGAAAGTCTTATACTCTGTAGTGTACGTTGGATTTCGCGTTTTAAACAAAATTAGAACATATCCCGAAAATATTAAGTGCATTCGTGCACGTTCGCTCTATGCGTGAAAACTTTAGGGTGGATACTGGATGGTCGTATTTAGAAATAGAAGTTAGTTGCGGCCGGTTAATATAGGTGTGTGTATGCCACGAGTGATACTGTAATTATCCTAATCGTCTTTTTCTTCTTCCATGTCTTTCTTCCTCGTCACCATTATTATTACCTAGCTTCGTAATTCCAGTCAAAGATATTTTAGGTGACATGATACCGAATTAATATGCTATATCATGACTGAAACTTGGTTTTCTCTTACTGAGAAATGTCTCTGGCACGCAAAGTTAGCCCGGCCACGGTTACGGTGGCGTGACGTATACAAAAATAGCTGTGTCACGAGCAACTTTTTTAAAAAAAAAAAAAAAAATGTTTCTAGTTACATGCGCCAACCTATATTAATTAGATCTAATTTACCATGTGGTCTATAATAAAAATTAAAAAAAAAAAACACGTTTTACGAAAACTTGGATACTGATGCAGTATACCTATAACTACTTAAAAATGTATATTATAATATAGACTTACTCGGGTTATAATTTATTCATTTTTTTTAAATTTAATTTTATTCACAAGACCACCCGGATGAATAGTAATTAAACTTTTTTAATATTAGCGTTTTCATTGAAAACAACTAGACCTTTTTTCCATTGAATTACAGTAAACAATGCACATTTTTATTTCAATTTACCACTTGCAATAATATCTATATATTGATTGTCCCATATATTGATATTATATTACGCTCAAAATGTATCTAATATTCGATAATCGCAGCATATATATATATATTGTCCTAGATTAACCATTAATTTAATTAAATAAAGTCATGTTCAAGACTTAACAAATTTGTATACGTATATTTTATCAGGGTTATGGGTAGGGGCTGAAGACGAAAACATATTTTGAAATTCATTACACTCAAAACAGGAACAACTGTAGATAAATTGCACGACAATTGTAAATAAGATAGTGTCGGTTGACTTTTGAGCGAGTCGTTTGTCATCTTTTTTATGTACAAAAGTTGTTCGGCTGTTTAGATGTTGACACACCCCTCGTTTGAAGCGGACCACACACAAACGGGTGGACGCGTGAACAAATTTGTTATTATAATTGTCTGAAATGAAGTCTTTAAGCTTTGTATTTAAGAAAAATGAATGACTGCCCGCGACGTCTATTTGACATCGTTGTCGTTAATTCAAGTAAATTACTTTTCAACTGGATAACTATTTATGTGCGACACACCACTGCATCTGCTGCAGAGCTCTCGTTATGTATTTTACCGAAATAAATGTATTAATTCCATCAACACCGATAAAAACATCAATCGAAGTAAAGTATAATACAAGCGACACATGTCTACCTATTAATATGCTTTTACCAGTTGCCATTGTCGAATTGTGGTTACTATAACCAGCGCAAGTTCTGCAGTACATTATATAAACTTAACATGGTGAAAAATTCCGACAAACGTCGTAAAGTCAAGGATTTGTGGTTAAGGTAAAACTATACGGCCATACATATATGTGAGTATATACTATATATATATATATATATGTAGTATATTGTCCAATATAATGGGCCAGAACAATAATAATCTTATATTAATTTATCTTTGCTTTGTGGTTAGCGCGGAATTTTATTACTACGTATACATAATATGTATAATATTCTGTGCTACTACAGTTGATTATTTTTTTTTCTCGCGCGATTTTCATACCTGAAATAATAATAATTATCCATGAACATAAATCCATTTAAAGAACTCTCCCCAAAAAAATATGTATCTAGAAAATTTGAATATAATTTGCTTATAATACAGAAATGTTAACTAAAAAAAAGAGCGTTTAAAACATTTAAAATAATTATTAGTCATATATTATGTACAGGGTCATTGATATTCCGGTACTGCCGTCAGTCCACAGTAATCCGGTCTATTTTTAACATATGAAATATTAAAAGCTTTTCAGTGATATTAATAATTACATCTACACGCATATAATTCAATAAAAATGTAATGAACATAAATTAGTTTTAATTTGTACCCGATTTCTGCAGTTTAAATATCTATTTTTTTTCGATAATCCGGTAATGCTGTACCATATCTCTTACTATGTGTTGGACTGTCAGAGACTTTACTGCATAAACATATTACATAATAAAGCATTAGAGAACATTGAGGAAAAATTCAATCGTTTTTGAAACGATACACCTACCAAATAATATACTCAGCGCACGTCATAAAAAGTAAAGGTGTATATATAAGTACCTACTTTGAATTATATCCTGCAACGAGTTCTTCTCGGGGATATAATTTATTCTCGTTTTTCTTTTACAAGATTTCGAATGACATATTCAATCTGAATACCACAGCTATATATTTAAGAATTGAAATAGATGGATTTATGTCGACAAATGAAAACACTTTTCTTATAGTCGAAATACAAATGTGCTTAAATAGACACGACTCTGACGTATTTATATTATATAATATACTCTAATAGTATAATAAGCTGGCTAAACGACAGATTTCGGATGTGTGGTAAACTGGTACATTAATGTTAAACCAAAAGGTTGCTATAATATGTAAAGTATGGATACATAGAAATAATGATATATACATATATATATGTATATCATATTTTGTCGATCAGTTTGAATTGTACCTGTTAAAACAAAATAGGTATATAATAATTCTATATTAAAACAATTTTTTATGATCGAATTGTAATGTAAATATAACTATTAATAAATAAAAAAAAAGAATAATCAATTTTGGTTAAATAAATCAAATGATTAAATAGAACCTACATAGGCATGAACAACATATTTGTATACTATAATTTTGTGAGATGATTATAAGTTTAATCGAATTGAAATATTTTAATATATAATTTGAAAATTAGTAACCATTCGTGAATTAATCAGTAATTTACAGAAGATCCCATTGTTTTATTAAAACTTTTATGTACATTTATAAACGTTTTTTATTCTATGTAGATAGGTTGGGACGAATTCCGTGCAAAACAAATAGTAAGTATTATTGCGTTTTATACTGTGTAGACGTGGGACGGGCACTATACAATATGATAGATCTGATCAGAGAAAAATATTGTCACACGATTGCGGTGCGCTATTTTCGTGTCTTATAAATTATAGTCGTGACGGAGCGGAGACGAGCGAATGTATTACTTCTCGCGTGAAAAGGAATCCGAAATCGTTTTATCGCCGCCGCCTATTCGGACGGTTGAACGCCGCGCCGGTCCGACAGCACGCGTCGCCTACCGTGTGAAGGACGTCGTTAAAGAAATACGCGCGAGAAAAAGGAACCGACCAGCTACCTACAACACTGGCCGGGCTATATTACGACGAGCGCAGACTACCGAAGTAGTAATCAATGAGCTGTGTTTATGACGAACACTGTCTCACATTATTATATTAAAAAAAAAAAAATACGGCTGGCACACTGCACTGCACACCTAATAAACATCGGTCAATGTCTATATAATATAATATATACAGCCTCCGCCTGCACGAAACCCATAAGTATGATATATTCGGTCCTTCGTGCAGTATATACGTTGTAAATATATATATTATATGTACATAAATATTGAGTACGATTTGTATTTACATACACGATTTAATGTATGAATGGACGGCCGTTGTTAGTTGTCTCGATTTGCGCCAAAGTCGAGACGACAATATCATAATATTATATATTATACAAATCTGCTCAATATCCGCGGCGGTCGTATTTTTTTTTTCGTATTAAACTTGGCCTGTGACCGACGAATGCACAACAAAAATATTATATAATATTCGAAAACGTGACGACAACACCGACTGCGTCTTTTTTCCACGAAAATATATATCGTAATATAATATTTACGTGTTGCAGAAGCATATAATATATATGAATCATATACATTCCATATTGACATTCGACATTCAATAACTCCGGTCAACGCCCTCGTTTTGCATAACATAATATTCAGTTTTGAGATTATAGTACTGCAAATATCGCCAATAAAATACAATAAATTGTATCGATTATTCAATATTTTATTTTATGAGTGTGGAACCAATCGATATAAGTATGTACAAGATAATAAGACATTTAAGCGTCAGTGTGAGCATCTGAGATTTGTTCCACTGATCGATTTCTCACCCACATACCCTTATTTTTTTATATATAATATTATAACTAGGGACAGTACGGTTTGGTTATATATACGCTCCCCTTGGAATTCGGGCACATAATTTAGTACACGTGTTATATTCTTTGGGGAAAACAAAAAAAAATATCTTTAATATTTCATCCCCCAACAAAAAAAAATGAAGGGGAATATCCGTTTGGTCAAAACATTGTTTTCTCTTAAAAGTTGTAGGTTATTGAAAAGAAGTTATTTCAAACTTGTTTTATAACGTGTTTATAGGTTCGATATATGATGCGGGAAATAAATATAAAATAAACACCGTATCTTTATAATTCAATTACTGTAAAGCACAAACCAACATTCAGCTCAGGTTTTTTACACAAAACCATATTATTAATTTGAAAAATGTTATAAAAATTATTTACATAACTATAATATGTGTGTTTAAATATATAATAATTATACCCTTACCCTTAGTGTATATTATATTTAATTCAATATTGTATCATTGGTTCAGAAGTATATTTAGTTTAATTGAATAACTAATTAAACTTCACAGTTAAATGTTGTAACACATTAACGTATTTAAGTATTTATCCAATAGAGCAAAAACCAACTCCAATAATGAAAACGATAATTTGTATAAATCGATTTATTAATTATAATTTTATAAACAATTCGAAATGGACATGAACAAAATAAACAAATAATGACATAGATGCACATTATAAAAGTGTAATTAGTTTTGAATTTGTGAAAAAAAAATATAAACAAACGTGTCTATCCATATAAGTTATAATATACCTATAACTAACATAAAATAAACATGTAGAATCTACATTGTGCATATATAGTATTCACTATTATGTATAATATTATATTATACTATGTATATACTATATATACCCTTATTTAAATGTATAAAAGTATTGAAGTACTGTATTATTATAAAATATTATACGTAACTATTATCATTAAATTGAATTTTTTTTTTACATAAAATACACATTACATTATATATTAATTTATTAGTGAAAACTAAAAATTGTATTATAAAGAAGATATTAGTACATAATATTGTATTATGCACAAGAGAAAATTAGCATAGGTACAAAATAAGATGTCAATGATCTACTTTTTAAATCATTGCATTGTTATTTTACTCTTTTTATAATTATAATAATATTATAAGCGAGTAAATATGATTTTAATGTTCGTTTGGAATGTAAGATACTAGCTGATCTGTAAAATATTGTATTGACCGTAAAGGTTTTTTTTCGTTATCTTAAAAAAAAAGAAACCAATGAGAGCACCAACCGAACCTTATAATATGTGAATATGCCTGATAACTCTTGTGGTTTTCGAAGATACCTACTAACCATGGCATAATCATTTATAAATATAATAATAAATAATATTTCGCACGAAAATCATTGGAGATTATGAACATTTTTTTATTTGTTGCGGTTACTATAATTATTTTTAAAACTATGATATATAACCACAATTTTAAGAGGCCACCACACCAACATTTATTTTCTCTGTCTGTCTCCCATATGATATAGGAACAAAGATATTCTTTATTTCCTCGATTACGACTCTGTTAATTATTTATATTTCAATTTAGGGCAAAGGCATCCATTATATATTTAATAAAGAAGAATATTTCTTGTGAATTGACTGGATATTCTTAAATATGCCTAAGCATGTTTTACTTCAAAATAGATTATAAGAATTTGAGTGATAAATAATAACTCGCATAATTTACTATGAAATATTCTATTATCATATTGTATCCTAAACTCTAGGACATACATTCCTATATTGGTTATTTAATAATATATGTTATATAGTATATTAGAATCAATATACTATGACTTATATATTTACAAGGCTTAATAACTATGTTATTAAAAAAAAAAAAATTAATACAAAAGATTTTTTTTATAGTATTTATTAACCTAAAATACAGAACCAATTTTCTAAAATCATAAATTAAAAATACTATTACGAAGAAATCGACGATTACTACGACACAATAATATTAGTTATTACTATACCTATATGTTCAAGGTGACTCGAAGTAACTTGAAAATCGAAACTCGTTCGCTTAAAAATCTCAAAAAATTAAAGAATATAGGTATATATCTACAGTTAAATGTTCGTGACGGTTTTTTATTTTTATTTTAATAATATTATCTTATAATTGTACATCAATTTGTAATTTTATTATATAATATTTAGTGCGAATAGAAAATCTGGGTATTTTGATTTTTTTTCCGTTCTACTCAATTCTGTGAGTACTGAGAATCGAGAGGTTCGACGCTGTCGCGCATGCAATAAATTATACTAAATTATGTTCATTGGAAGCACTTGTCAAATATTCTAGAACACTAATTATTGTTAAATTTAATTAAAAAAATATAATTAAAATAATTACATTATTATTTGTTATAACAAGACATTGCTCGGATTTCGTTGTATAATATAACTAAACGTGTTGTATCCGCTCGTGTGAGGAGAGGTATTGCCATTGTATTACGATAATAATAGTATAAATTATTGTGAGAAGAAAAAGTCAATCCCTCTGGGCAATTCGCATGTATTATAGACCATGAATTAATGCCTCAAACTGTGTTCTGTCGAATTCATTAGCATTAAAACCGCGTGGACACGACACGCTCTGCAACGTTTAACATATATATTATATACATTTCATTCATTATTTATAATTTAACGTCTTATAATATATTTTACTGCAACTCCTAAACTATCAACTGTATGTATGAATTAATATAATCAGAATGCAATTTAAAATCATTGTACGTTAGCGATTTACGGCATATAATATATTATATGTACCTACACATAATACGCGTTCGTCTCTCATGGACTTAATTTTTAATTTTCTTAAAAAACAATTAACAATTTTTATTTGCATATTACTTAAAGTAATCATAATAATTACTGATAAAACAGTAGTCTATATTTTAAATAAGGCATTTTAAACAGTCAAATTATTACTTAAAATCTTTTCGATTTTAGCCTTATGTTTTCAAATGTACTTTTGATATTATAAAAATGCAATCAGATATGATGATAATGATTATATGGACAGTCAAGCCACAATAGGATAACGCGTATATCAAAGGAGATAAAATAAATTTAACTTGTATTTTTAATGTTATGTAACATTGAATTGTACAGTATTGAAAGTATAGGAGTTTTCAATAGTCAAGTAAAAATAAAAACGAATTAATGTGACTGGACAGTGTATTAAAATGTTAATTTATTTATGTATAACTACAGCTGCTATATACGTCGTCCGGTCAGAAGTTTTTAATCTCAAAATATTGAAAAGACGGCGTCTGGGGGAAAAAAAACTAATTTGAAATTATTTATTGCCATTAAATAGAAGCACGAGGACGACACAAGTAAACGAGAGATTTTTTCATTTTTTAAAAATGTCTACAAGCGCAAGTAAAACACGTTATCTAATTAAAATAGAATTCCTACAAATGAGCGAATATATATATTATGTACTATCATCGTTTAGCGTATGCCCGACTTAACTCGGGGGGTTAAACGTTGTAGACCGCGTGGGAGGATTGTGCTTCAATGTATATACATATATATATATATAATATAGTTAGCTAAAAAGCGTTTTGCTTAAATCTTCCATCGGGCGGCGAGACAAGGCGCGAAAGTTTTAACAAACAGCGATAAACAAAACAAAAAAAAAAAAATAAGTCAGAAAAAACAACAACAACCCTCCAAATGACAAAGAAGCGAAGGAGGACTTAAAGCTTTTTAAGAAATTGTAGGACAGAATTTTATTTCGTCCGTCGTTTCGTCGTGGGCGTCGTCATGATCGCCGACGCCGCACGAGAGTGGAAGTTTTTAAAAAGCTTTTTAGTAAATTGTAAATGCGTAGGGTAGTTCACCCGTTTCGTCCACCGTTGCTCACGCAAAGGGGCGCACGAAAATATTCGAATAAAATCCGGCGAGATTTCGTCTCGCGTAATAAAGTAAAAGTAAATTATATCCTTGTCTCCGAAGGCAGAAGACGCCTGCAGTATGCACGCATAAAATATAATATTATAATATTAGTGCGGAGAATATAATATGATAATGACGATATATGACTTAAAAAATCGAAACCAACAAAACGACGTGCTATAAATAGGATCGAAACTCTTTCGTAATAATATCATAGTATCCATAATAGGTATATAGGTATTGTATGCGTACAGATGATAAGTAACGAATATCATTTTTCAAAAATCTACATTTCGGTGAACAACAGCAGGAATTTCCGTATGTTTGATATCGAAAGAGTATATTATATTATATTATAGCGTCGCTTTAACATAATATTATAATATTTTATATTATGTAAAAACGTTTTTATTTATTATTATTATTATTTTTTTTTTTTTTTTTTTTAAAGCAGAAAAAAAGTATTTTTGTTTTATGTTTATATACGGCTCGAGCTGAGATAGCGGCCTGCAGCTTTGAACAAAACGACCAACAATCTTCGGCGCATACTGTTTATAATATATAATATAAAATAGGTATAATAATATGCAAATCGTGGTGGATAACTTTTGACGTTGGATGCGCTGGAATACGTCACATAAAATATATTATGGATGGCTATAGTGCTATACACTACGGATCATTATAATATATTATATTATATAGGCGCGTGTACATTATAATATAGTCTTCGTTGGTGGGGTGGTCGCCCGACGAGTGACGGTACGCGGGTGGTTCTCGAGCGCGTGGTCTTCCAGCGGCTTATGCGGATTTCAGAGTTTGTCGAGGTCTATCTCTGTGCATTTTTTTCTCGGTGGTTCGTTTCTTCGTCGTCAAAGAGCGAATGAAATAATGTATATATTTTTATATGGGGAAAAAAATAAAAACAAACACGAACCGAAACGAAAATGGTGGTAATCCTTCTAGTTTAACGCATGTGCGCATGCACACACACACACACACACACATAATTTAACATAATATGTGAAGTTCCGAACTTTGGACGGGCAAAAGTGTTTAGCCAGCTATCCCGTCTGGAAAAAACGGTCCCTCTAAGGGTAGGTATATGTAAGCGTATACGTATATATGTATGTATATATATATAATCTAGCCGGGACGAGACCACGCGACGTGGCGGGCCGCGGAGAATTCATAAAACGCGCGTAAATCCAAAAACCCCCAGCGAGACGTGATGTATTTGCGGGCGGGCGGCGACGCGTGACACTTTTGCAAAAAGAGTCGAAACTCCTCCGGAGGCCTGTATAGTAGTTGGCGGGTACCGGAAATGAAAACGCGCGGGGGAGAACGACTATATAATGTATAATGTATATAATATATATATATACACACACACACACACAAACACACACACACATGTAGGAAGACGACTGTGACGACGACGGCGACGCATTTTCCGAAAGGCAAGCGGACCGACCGGAAACGCTGGGCGGAACACCGGCGAGAGACGCGCTATGTGCACCTCTGCGACCTGCCGCTCACCCCGCTGGTCGAGGAAGGGTTTTCTGCTACTTTTTTTTTCATACGATTACCCTCTCTCGCACGTGATTTAAATACGTTCCACTTCGGGTATATCCTCTACCCGATGTCGCCGTACATCCTACGTAATATGTATATAGATATATAGGTACGCGAACGTGCACATATCGTCATCATATACGTATATATATATATATATATATATGTATATGTTATGTATGAGCGTGTGTATGCATACGGGTCGTGTCGATTTTTCAATTCCGAAAACGGAAAACTAATCTCACGACAAAATCGCACGTTTTCCCGTTCGCGATACGCCGTTTGCCTTATTATTATTGTTATTATTATTATTATATACATTTCGTGTGTACAAAACTCAGCAATGACTCTGCTCACTATTTTTCGATTATTACAAAATGTATTTTGACTTTAACACGGTGTACATATAATATATTTCCTTTTTCATTCCACGCATCCGCTGATGCAGATCACGACAGGAAATATGCAAGGGTTGGTTGGCTCACTCGAGTACTCAACCTCTATCGAATAAATCCAAGTTCCAATAACGACGCGATATTTTTATCAAATCTCAGATATTTATGTTATATTGTAAACATCATACAACATATAAAAAATAATAAAATATCTTTTATCAAATGTTATAAATATTTAGATAAGAATAATTTGAGAAGTAGGTATAGTTAAAAGTAAAATGCATAATATAACATAATATTATTAGGTACATATTTTTAAAAGATTTCTAAAAAAAAATGATATTATATACATATACCAATATTATTAGAGTGATATTTTGTCCAGTAAGCAAAACATTTAAATATAACCCTGTGTTATGTATTTAAGTACAGTCGACTCCGCATAACAGAGACACCGGTTAATAAGGACAGCCGCTTAATAAGGACAATTCTTCAATTACGAAAACAAAATAAATGTATACTTGCAGGGTAAACGTTCACCGCTTATCTGGGCCACGAATCCGGAGAATCGGAAAATTATTATCGACTAGGTATATTAATAGATCAATAGTTTGACAATCGCGACCGTCTTACATAATCGATTATTAGATTAAATTTTATTTTATCGTATGTTCAAATAGCAAATGTGATATACATGATAATGTAATATCATGTTTTTCTTTTTGTACAATCAATTAATATTTATAATAATTTGTGATTTGTAATATTAAAAAAAATCAAAAAAAAAATCAGTATTTCAACAAATTTATGTTTGTTGTTGTATTTCGGATTATTGGGACAAAAAACACGCAACCGACCTGTCCCAATAAAGCGGAATCGACTGTATATATTTATGTAATATAGCCTAAATTAAATGTATTTTGAATATATATTACATAATATTGTTTATATATAAGATCAAATGTTTAAAAACAATGGTATATTGTGTTTACAGCGGCGCAACGATAAGATGTTTACTGTTAAAGTCGGTAGCGTTGTTAAACGTGTATATTCATATATTATACTTGCCATCCAACACGTAAATTCGATTCCAGACGGATTTATTAATAATTCATAAAAATATACTTTAATGAAACGGATTTTTTTTTTTTTTTTTGTTATTCTACTCGGCAGCTAACACACCGGAATTTACATAATATTTTATGTGGGTCTACGCGGGATAATGTTAAATATTATAATATATATACCTATACAAACGTGAACAGTATAATAATATTATATATACAACGAAACGCAATTACTGCAACACAGCGTTCACTGTGTGTATATATTTATATATATAAATATATATTTATACACTCGACTGTGGCTTCGTATAGTTGTTATTTTTACGCTCGCGCCGACAAATCGGTCGAATTATAAATGTGTTTTTGTAAAGTCCGCTCGAGGGGTGCAAAAACTGTGTGAGATAATAAATGTGCTATGAGATTTCACCACGAGGTTTTTCTTTTGCGCATAATCCTATTACGTGTGTTAAGTATACGTGATGAACGAAGGGGCCGTTCTTCGGTACTCGTTTTTCAATATAATTATATATAGGTATATCGGTTCAAATGTGATATAGAATAACTATACTCGATATTGTTTCTGTTGTAAACCATCCCAAAAGCTCTTTTAAACGCATATAATGTGTACAATCATCTCCTTTATACAATGTGTTCATGGAAATTAAAAGATGTTATGTAACGAGCCCTTAAACAACTTATATCTACCCGTAAAGTACATACTATAATAGTTTTCCATTTTTCTATATATATATATATATATAGCCATATAGGTACATCATAATAATATGTAATTTCGAGTGACTCGAGTTTTGACACTATGCCCATAACTCTTATATTGTCTAGTTAAGTAATAGTAAGTAGATGCATTATGTTTCTTTTATAATTTCTACGACTAAATATCGACTGCTGGAAAACGTTTTCGAAGAGTAGTTTTGCTTATTTGAGCCTACTGGAAGATGAAAAGAAACAGAAACGCGCTCGTCTATCTCTATTGACTGTATTATTATTATTATTATTATTATTATACAAGAGTACCACCATCATCTCGTCGAGGTATACGGGTGAACAATATACGTAAACGCGCATAGGTTATACACAATACGATATGACGCGTAAAGACGGCAATGGCTACGAGCTCTTTGTCGGCGCGAGCCTTATTGTAACGTATATACACACCACTACAACAGTCACTCGCGAAAACCGATTGCCCGGAGCGATTATTGGCGAGACGTGCACGCAAAAGCCAAGCCCATCGACCGGTCCCTCGTTCGCGCGACGCAAAACATATTTACCCGTACTGGCCGTACCTATACACACACACACACACACATATCGTTTGGAATATCATTACATTTACACACTCGTACACGTTATTATATTATTATTATTATTATTACTTTAATACGAAGACGCAGCGTATAAAATAAAGCGTTGCGTTTGTTGTGCATCATAACATTGTTGTACGTGTGTGCGCACAATACGAGACTTCCATCATTAATCACAAGACTGCCTATAACAACAACAACAATAATAATAGTAGTGAAAACACTCGCATAGCAGTCCGTATGTCCGTCTGGACCGCGTAGTCGACCGTGAGCGCGATAGTCCGGTACGCATTATGTAATATACAACGCGTATGGTCTCTCTCGAACCGTTGTTGTGACACACATAACGCGGTTAAACCATCATTAATATTGCGCATCGAAGATACCGTCCGTGTATTATGCGTATACATATTATATATATATCGTACACTGCATTACGTAATCTATTATACGCGCGTTTGTGTGTGCAACCATCATTAACGGGCCACATGTTGCTGCGCGCACATTGTATGTCGAATTGATAAGAATCGAAACGCCGAGAGAAAAACGAAAATATGTAATAATATTGTGTGTGTGTGTGTGTGTGTGTGTGGGCACCTTATATTATAACCTTATACTTGGGTACCTTTTAACCACGTCCCGCAACATTCTACGACTACCCCCTTAGTCATATATGTTACGGCCATCACGGCTTCCCGTCTTTCGTCCAACTGTATATATAATAATATAATGCGGAACATATAATATTATGCAATTGCGACAACTGTGGTATTATTCGTAGATAGACGAAATGTCGAAATTATAGAAATCAAACTGTAAAATGGGTATTAGGTATACAAGAGCTGAGACACTGCTGCTATGTATACGACCAGAGTGAGAACAAGTCCTCCGCGGTAATTCAAAATCCACTAAAAACTTTAAACCGTTAACGTTTATAGAATTGGAGGAAGGGGAAGTGATTTAAAACCTTTAGGCGTGCTACAACACCCCTTAGTTGTGACATCTGAGTTACGAAACAACGCTATAGGCTTAAGTATAATCGAAAATTGAATTGGGACATAATCTCGTAGGTCAATTTCTATGAACTTTTAAAAGCTGTAATGTTACACACCATATACCTAATGACTATTATGAATTAACAATTTTTAACGATAGTACCGTGTATCATTGCACGAGCACACGTGTCACTTTGTGTCATTGTAAGTGAATAACAACAATGACTTAATGTGATGGAGGATAGTGCTTAACGTCCTATATACTTTGATTTAATTATCTATTTATCTATATACGGAGGTGCTATATATTAATATTTATTATAGATCAAGACATATAGAGTATATTATCAATACTATCAGCTGCAGAGTATCAAGACTATATTATTTGATATCAGGAAACAGGCATTTCTATAGGTACTCGAGAATAACTGTAAATGCAATGTAAACTATGGTGATTTTTTTTATTTAAATATGATACAGCCGCCCCCCCCCCGAATAAAAGTTCAATGTTTAACACCCAACATTACTGCTTCGACGGATAACGAAAACCGGTAGTCGCTGGTGCCTAAATCCAGATATACGTATAAGAAGTGCGATGTACACGTCGTCCATAATATAGCTATTTCGATATGGCCCGAGGTCATGGACGTTTTATATTCTGTACGATTTCTTAATCGAATACGAGTTAATTAAAAAATAAACCAGCGTTCTAATAATATAATTACTACGTACCTGTTGTTTTTCCATACGCGTCTGTAATGCACATCATATAGGTATATAAATGCGAGTCACGGAAGCGTTACGTCTTAATTATGTCAATATTACACCGTACACAAATACAAAATATATAATTATTCTGGTAAATACTCTTAATATTAGTACCTACTACCTATTCATTCATAGTATTTAATACACTAACACATTGTACAGTGTCTCTGCGATGATAATGTGTATGATATTAATGCTCACGCTATTTATATTACTTGTATTTTATTTAATTTTAGCTATTTTCCGCCATCGAAACATTTAACAAATGTGTGCCTTCACTTAATTTCATCCACGTTAATGTCATTATATAAAAAAAAAAAAAAAACTGAACAGGACAACCTCTTGACCTAGCTTTGTACACGATTTAACATAGCAATTATATTTTTTAAACTTTTAAAGATGATCCAAATACCTTAACTGTTCGACATTGAATTTAATAAAAACAGATAAGGCATACACAGTTGTTAAAATATTATCAGATTTGTGACAAATTAAATAAGTCTCTCCGTATAAATATATTTTTATCAACAATATGCATATATAGATATAATATATATTATATATTTTATTTTATTTTTTGATATTATATATTATTATTTACTAAGTAGTCACATGCGTCGGGAAGTTGATTTTCGTATATGTATATGCAAATGTCCAGCAGGACGATTTTGACAAGAGTTATCCCGCACTAAGCTACCGTCAACGTGCAACTACACCTATTATTTTTCCCACATTATACACTTGCATACTAAATGAGCAACAAAAATCTTAAAATGAATTCATAACGACAGTTTGCAATATCAAAAATCGTAACGTACTAATAACGTACTTATTTAATATTAATGTATTAATATCACAATCGAATAAAGATGTTGATTCTAGATAATGAATTCATTATTATTGATCACGAATCACGATTGTTGGTCCAGTATACATGCATAAGTATTACATTTTTATAGAAAACAGTAATCTAAAACGGTAATGAACTAATTTAATGTGGTTATTGTATGATAATAATAAATTAATACCTACATAGAATATTTTTTAAGGGTCTCTATAAACGAATTTATTAACTAAACCGCAAGTTTAAGCATATAAATAATATTTTTCACCCATTTTATTTCCCAGACTATATATTTAGATATCATCTGTAAAGCACTCAGAGTTCTTGGATACTGATCTTATTGGACACATCCAAGAACTTTAAGTGTATTTAAATTATGTTTCTTATTTAAAATAAATAATTATATTTATTCATTTTATATACATAGTTCGCCCGCCATGTATGAATACGATTTTGTTTTTTGGTATCCGTCTACTATATTATAAAATAAAAGTTATACCCAAATATTGGAATACGTTAATACTAAACATTTTTATTATTCGCTTTTTATATCAAAATTGACTACCTGCCATATAACTATATGCTTCTTTCAAAAAGCATTATATTCAGACACTATAAACAAACCATGTTTTCTTAGCATCCCCTTCATAAAATAGTCTCTATTTCTTATTCTTCTTTATAGGTATTTATCATACTTTTCTTGAACATTTTTTATGTGACACACAAATGAATCCCCCAATTTTCTCGTTAAAACATTATTTTTTAATTTTTAGAAGATAATTAGGTAAATATTACTTATTTTAAGTAACATTGTACAATTTCATGCTCTTATATTATTCTCATGCCATCGAACTTCAGTTTATAGTCTGTAGTTGTACGGTTATTTGTGAACACTTGCTTCGCTTTAAAGTCGATTAAAGCTATAAAAATGGTCGTAAGCTTCTTAAAATTAAAAAAAAAAAATACGAAATCGATAAAAAAATAACTATTTATACAATAACACAGCTGGCGTACACGCCTACTTTACACTGCAGTTTTAACAATCATTGCACTACGCATGGTGGTTGATATATATAATATAAAGTATATATTATATATATGCACTTATATAGTATATCGTGTAAAGTGCATTTTATGTATATATATATATATTTATGTATAGTGCTAGTCCACCCTCGTCGTAAATTATAACCCTAAATTAGCCAAACACGTATAGTTTGTTCTTGTCGAAAGCTTTTTATTTACAAATTATTCATATATGCGCGTGTACCACGTATACAAATAATCAATTATCGTCTAATATATACATATCTATGTATATTATACATAATAAACGCGGGTACGTGCTTTATATAATATATTTAAACCATACATAAATTATGCGGTAATAGTAGGCAGGAAAACAAAAACTAATATAGCGCAATAATGCATATAATATATTTTATGTTATACATAATATACGGAAATCCGAATGACTTCATTACAATATTATACATATAGGCGTAATACATCGATCTCATCCGCTTCATTGACAAAATATCCCGATAAAAAAAACAATCCCGAGATTTTTCGATTGGTTAAGCTACTATGTAGCTCGTAATGCGACGTTATTTGTAGATATTACACAATAGTATAATATGCAAAGAATATTTTTTTACCGTTTGTTAATAATTAATTCGATTGTCTTGAACGCTTAGTTATTGGCATGTACATTACAAGTAATATATAAATGTTACCCACGAACTTTACCCGTTATATCGACTACTTTTTACGAGTTCCTGTAGTGTATAATATTAAAGTATGTTTGAAACATTTGGAAACGCATTGATATATAATTAAAAAAAAATAAAATAAAATTTGAAAACGCGATCAAGATATTTAAACATTTTAAACTATTGCCGGGCGTCGGTATTTCTGACGGAAAGTGTTGTGTATTTTATGTGTATATAAGTATTATTTAATACACAGGTACACTGGTGAATAATAACATATAATATACATACATCGAGTACCACGTCGACCGAAATAATCATAAAATAATCGAATTCACGCGAAATAATAATATATGCATCCGAAAATATAAAGCCTGCAGGGAAACTCGCGTATAGGTAGTTATTTCATAGAACAAAAACTGTGGCATGACGTTAGCGAATTCCCGATTGAAATCGTAATATACAGTGACATTATACATATATTTAGAAACTATATTGTAAATTAACGAATCCCGATAAATCGATGTCCGTTTGCGTTATGTCACTACGCCCAATGCACTGCTAGTTAAAAGTCCGCCCGATATACCTATCCACGCAGCTATATAATGATATATACGGACGTCCGGATTTCCGGTCAAGCAATACATGTCTATACATAATATTACTCATGTATGTCTATACATACACTCACACTACAGTTTATACAATATCATGTATTGAACAAACACTCGTGTAAATCATTATCACGATTGACTTACTCGACGAGCGGAAAAATGACTATTGTGATAAAATATTGTATATAATATTTAAATGATATTTACAGGAAAAATAGTTGTAACGATTTCATTAGAAAACCAAATAAAAACGTTTTTGTTGACGATATCATAATATGTATAGTAGGTATACATATATAATTTTAACAATGTTTGGATTGCTGCAATTATATAATATCATATTATGTATGTTGATTTGCATTTGTCCAATTTTACGTTTAAAGAAACCGACGAAGTTTTCATTAATTGACTCGAACCAGTCAGTTATAGATTTTAAGCTTACAGAAATTTTAAACATAGTAAAACATCTGTTAGAAGTGACAAGGAAATCTATCAAAATAAAAATTTAGGTACTACTTAGACTAGCTCGTCTAAACGGTTAAGCAATTATAAATAAAAAAAAAAACTCTGCTCAGTTTTGTTTTCTTTATTTACACGCAAATAAACTAAATAAAAATTACTTAGATAGTTAAATCAGAACAAATAATTAAAATTATGGACGGTAATTGAAAAGTTTTTAATATCAAAAAAATCGCTGTATAGCACAAAAAAAAATAGGTAAAAAATTTTATATTTTGTCTTGTATAGTAGGTAACTTAAAGCTGTTTTCATTTTACTACGACTATAATATAGTTTATACTGCGCTACTGCGATTGCAAACCATTTATGCCTATGTATATTATCTGATTTGTAGAACAAAAACTATGAGTGACAGCTATTCAACTGGATCTATCATGATGCAATCTATATAGGCATATATAGAGTATAGTCGCATATAACGTAAATGCAACAGATCTATTTCATGCTAAGTACATCAAGTGTAAATACTTACAATATACATATATATACCTATATATCATTACTATGTATGATAGATAATAATTCATTAGATATACTATCGATATTCATTGATGATTTTTTACAGTTCCTATACATATAATTCAATATATATGTGCAATTTACACATCGTAAATTCGAGCACAAGATCCGATTTCGATAATTATAATCTCACCACGTCGATCTTTTATCCTAATATATTATACATTTATGCCGTTTTATACAGCATTATCGCGATGTCGTCGATTTTCGCCTCGGATCGAAACCGAATTTTTTAGCATGTAAATACATATACCGTATATTATATACTTGTGTGACGTTTACTTAAACGTGCATGCTACATTGTTTGCATTCCGACGTGTCGTAAGACGCGTTCGTGTCACATGCATATTATAATATACGAGAAACAAACATAGTCAAAATAACCCTTTATACGTCACCGCCGTTATTATGATTTATGACACACAATGTATGCACCATAACACCTTAATTCACAAGACGATAGTGTAATATCATATAGGCTATATCGGCCAAAATACGAACAGAAATCCGAACCTATACTTATAGATATATATTTATCCAAAAAATGAAAACCACTATTGTCCCGTCAAAGATTATCATCATATTGTAATATTATATCTATTATTATGTATTAAAAGCACTCACCTGCGACGTTATTAACGAATGTTTAGGGTGCGGCACTCATTTGCGAAAAACCACTTAGTAACGTTTTTAGTCATCAGTAATATTCATTCCGGCATAGTAGACGAAGCCTATTTATCTATTTGTAAATGTCGATTTCTTGAAAACGACTTTACAACTGGAAATTTGAGAAAATTAACGAACAATATATTTTTGCATTACACTGAATACGTTTTGCAAAATTATACACAATATTATATAGTGTGTCCAACAGTGTCTTCCGATGATTGTCCGACTAGCTGGAAGGTTGCGTCTCGACTACACAGAGTTTAATTTTTACCCAGACCGACATATTTTTTTATTTAAAAGACCAACTACAAAAAATTTGATGTTTTTTCATAAAAAAGAACAACATAATACGCATCGAGTGGTGCGTGTGTGCATAACAATAAATAGTTTCTATAATCGCAAAAATCGGGTCACATATTTTCGATATATACAATTTATATTCTTTACACCGTTTATAATATATAGACCACCCGCGATTCGGATGGTTTTTATTTCTTCGCTCAAGACGAGCTACAGGTATTTTGTGAATAGTTTTTTGTGGATAAAAAAACTCTCAAGATGCCGCGCGACACGTGTATAAAATAATGCAAAGGTTATGTCCATTCAGCGTACGATTCATGTGACAATGGGCATAAATTGTGGACTATTATATGATGTATTTAAGCGTTTAGACCGTAACAGAGCAATTATTATATTAAATTTATATTTATGAGCTACTTTTTACGATGATGAGAATTATATACAAACCATTTATTATACTGTATATTGAATTCTATAATATATAGCAAATAAGACATATGTTTCCATTTTAGTTGTAAAAAATTATGTCCTAAAACGTTTTACACACACAAACGTAAATATAAAACGTCTGCTGACGATATATTTCAGTATTGCTATTACTTATTTTTAACTAGGTACCTATCTATTCAGCACGTCTGCTCCGTTCAATACTGTAGCTCTGGTGCAACGACTAATAATGTTAAAGGTAATGTAAAGTTTTAGTGGAAGTTTAATTTCGAGATAAGACTAATATGGACAAAGATGTATGTATTTTTTCTATAATCTATGTGGATTTATACTGCAGAATCGTTAAATAATCATATTATTACAATACCTAATTATAATATTATGTTTTTCTAAATATATAAATATTTGTATTTAAAGTCAATAATCAATAGGGACACAGTCAGCAGTATCTAATCGCAATACCTTTGCGAACTTTTTGTCACTTAACGTAATTACATCTCACGAAGCATAATATACATTAAGGTAGAGAAAGACTATAATATATTAAACTGGTCTAGTTGTATTAATAGTGCTTTTAGGATTATTATTATTGTTGAAACAATTTTGGTATTATAGTTTATATTAAATTAAAATATACATTGTGATCATTATTTGTATTCAATATAATGCATCATTTGCATATTTAAATAATATTCTTTTTTTATATTTTTATCTCCTCAGTAATCTCAATAGGTTTCAATCTCAACTTATAAGCCGTAATAATAATATAGTATACACGAAGTTACTGTGTATAAAATAAGAATTATAAATATCTGTTGTTTTGTATACATTATATTCACTATAATATAATTTAACACATTTAAGATCCCCTCAAAAAAAAAACAATCTTTATTTTGTGCATACACAATATATTATTATAGTATCACTCGCCTAGTTATACGCGGATAATATATATATAAAGTTATGAGGATAAGAGGGATGCATTTACACGAGTTTTCATTTCGATCGGCAGCGATTCGCTTTTCCCCTCGTCGAATTCAATAATTCCTAGCCCGACGACGGTATCGCGACGTTCCGTCTACCAATACAACATGACATTATCTACAATATAATATACCTATTCGTGTATAATTTAATGTATAAATCGTGTATGTGTAATAACCACTATACGGCCAAAACGATAATCGACTGTTTATATTGATATTTTTGCAGACGTTGAGAACCACTTTGGTCGCGGACGGCGTCAGAGGCGATACGCTGTAATATTACGTTGTATGTATATGGGTACATTGTACGGCGGCGACAGAGGCAAACGACGACGGCGGCTGCAGCAGCACAGTCGCCGTATATTGTGTGTGTATTATTATTATTATTATTATTATTATTATTATCATCATCATCCGCTCCCATGATTCATTGCCGGCAAGATGGATGACCGAAACGCGGTGAACAGCGCACGGAGCGGCGGCGCGGCGGCCCACCCTCGCCGCGGTACGTATACGCGCCAGACATGACCGCGAGCAGCAGCCATGGAGCCGCACCCCGCGAGCAAACGGGAAAAAAAAAACAATTTTTTTTCTCTTTTTAAGGGGGATACGCGATTTCGCATCGTTTCGTATTGTCTGTGTATACGTACATATGATATTATATTATTATTATAGTGATCGGGATTTGTGTCTACAGCTATATAGCGTGTATAAATGCGAAAAGGACGTTGCGCTCGCACCATATTATAATAATGTATAATATTGTGTATACACTTATATATAGTGTAATATTATAGGTATAGTAATAACTTACTGTAAACGCCAAGTGTATCACCTACAAAGTATATACATGTAGAAAAATTGGCATGAATCGAAGCGTATATATAATATCATATATTATGTATATTATTGTAATCATCATATTATTATATCGTATACAGAGCAATAACTTAGTTATAATATGCGAGTACGTTTCGAATGTTTATGATCTGATCAGCCATAAAAAAAGCATTCAAATACATCGTAACATTTGAACATTTCGTAATATAAACTTAAATTACGTGCACTAAAGAAATGATCATCTTTTAAATGCTATAATTAACTATTCGAGTTTCAACTTTCAAGTTAAAATTTAGAACTGAATGCTATATAATAATATGTATGTACCTACAGCTAAGTGCATATAATC
Organism: Schizaphis graminum; assembly: GCA_020882235.1. Taxonomy (NCBI): domain Eukaryota; kingdom Metazoa; phylum Arthropoda; class Insecta; order Hemiptera; family Aphididae; genus Schizaphis; species Schizaphis graminum. Next base: position 97,373,025 of record CM037032.1, read on the forward strand.
TACTATTTCAGTGTCGTCTTACTCACTATAATATAATATATAGTATATACAGTCTGTATATAATACAGTCATTAACTTTTCAAGTAGGTAAATACCTATATATAAATATAATATATTCTCAAGTATAAAATAAATATAGTTTAAACTAGATAAGTTATTAGCTTGAATTAGGTTAGCATTTTATCTATTTACATTAAATTAATTTGTACATTTCAATTTTTTTTTTTTTTTTTAATAATAGAGTTTAATTAATATCAGAAAATTATCACAAATTGTTTCATTCAGACTTTCTGGAATGTGGAATTAATGTCTGCTGTAAAATTTGGACAGAGGACGACAATGGGTTTAATTTTAATTTGTAAATAATGTTAATATCATATATTATGTTAGGGATGATGGAGTTCTGCCTTTGAAATCAGCTATTTGTGTGAGAATCTTGTTTCCTCGCTACACTTCTAAAACAACTCAACAATTGTGTTTTATATTAAAATACGTATGCAAATAATAAATATTTAATCTGATAATATTATACGAGTATAATGTACCTATATTATTTTTTATTTTATATTATATAAATATATAAAACATTATCTGTTATTTGTATAAAAATTCATAATAAGGTGGGGTTTTCACAATAATAATGTTCAAACAGTCATCGAATAATTAAAAATTGTTTTTATTTATTTATCTAAATACCTTAAATGTATATAAAATGTATAAATAAGTTAAATTAATTATATACTTGTCTCATTTACCTAAGAGTAACTTGAATATTATATATGATAAAATAGAGCCTTAAACACAGCATGTACTCATAATCGTTTGTAATGATTCAATCTGAATTTTATCGAGTCCGGGTATCTACAACAGTATTGATAGAATCAGTTTTTTTATCGTGAGGCAGTATTTATTGGAGTACATCCCGTGAAGGTTTGCACCTAGTCTCTTTAATCATTTATTGATATTTTATCTATTGCAATGATCACTTAATAATGGAATACCCTCTAAATTCACTATATTACAGAACAAGTTTCCCGATTAGTTTTATTGGTGTAAATATTATTTGTGAAAGCCCTTATTTGTATGTATATACGTACCATAAGCAGGCATATTCAATGAATAATAAAAATTAAAATCTACAATTTTGGTATTGTTAATATACCTACTCGTATTTGATATAGATAAGTTATTAATTTATAACATGTATTATATAATATAATATGGTACTAAGCTAGTATATATAACTTATATTATAGTAAATGTTAATGGATTTTTTTTTCGTTTTCTATTCAACGTGACGAGGAACCAAAATAGAGTGCTTATATTGTAAATAAGCAATAAGGATTCATAAAATAATGGAAAAATCAATTTGAACAAATCGTAAAAAATAATAATTCAACAAAAAAAAACTTTTGTCTTTTAAAAACATATATAATTTATATATTTACACAAACAATATTAAAACCATGATGAATATATTATATTTATTTTCTATTGTAATTGAAGTACTTCTTATCATCCTAGAACAAAAAAAAATGCATAAATCAATGTCACATAATAAATAAGTAATTTTTCAAAATATATATACAACGCATAATAATTTATAACTAAGTTGGTATTTTTTTTTATCCTTAGAAATTAAAATAAAGTTACATAATCAGAAAAATTAAAAAATTGCTGCAGCCACACAAACGCAGTATTGCTATATATATATATATATTATTTCATAACATAGTGTTTTATAGGTTTTATATATTTATAATATATATTATATTTTATATATTTTTTTATATTTTATTTATACTGTACTACAAGTAGTATTATATTATAAATATTTGTGAATGCAATAACAGTTATTATAGGTACTTGGTACCTATAGATTCAAAAAAAATATTCTAGTCGACTAATTACAATATTAAAGAGATGGTTTCATTAAAAATTGAATATGCTCTTTTGCTTGTTCATATTTTTATGTGTGGAGTAAGCTGCGCATATTATTGGTTATACAAAGCTTTGTAACTAATTAGCGAATACCACGAAAAAATAGCTTTAAGTAATGCGTTCAATAAACGATAATTCTACTATTTATGGCCAAACATTTAAGATCCATTCAGAACCGTTTGTAAAACGCAATAATTTATTGTCACCTTTAAAATAAATAAAAATATCATGCCCAGCTGTCAACACAACAATATAAAAGTAGGTACAGTACTGCAGTATTAACACGAATTTGAAGATTTTCTCAAAAAACCAATAGAAATATGAAAATGACTCAGGATACAATATTATTTTGTTTTATAGATGATCATTAAAAAAAATTATGCATAAACTAATTCTTCTTTTGAAAAAAAAATATTGATATCTTATTTCACTCGTAAAATCTAAATTGAATTATTGCACTGTGTATAAATTTACTTCATAATGAAATTATTGCATTTGAAATTGTACAAATATTAAATGTTCACGAATAATATTATAGACTTATAGTTGTAATAATGTGATATAATGATAAACCAATGTTGTAGTATGTGATTGAGTATGACAACGTTTGATTGTAATAAACTGGAAAACAACGAGTGGACATAAATATATTTTTAATTTTTAATGTTTGCACATACTTATTATGTATGTATTTCTTACTCAAACTTTTCACAGCCACCACAAGCACTATGTTTCTAGGGGAGTTAATTATAAAAAAAAAATCAATAATTATTGGATCATGTTTTTCTATGGAGTCATTATGAATTAATTAATATTCTTTTATCATCACAATTGTTATATTTACATTCTTGTATAATATAATAATGTACATATTTCATGCAAAAAAATACAATATACATAATGTGAAACTTATTATTAATTAGAATAAAATATATATTATTATTTACTTCAATAGTTATAATATAATCTCTGAAAATAAATATATATCTATATTGGTATGTATTGGTAAGTATATGATAGTATTCTATATTTATATCTTTAAATCACTTTACTATATATATTTGATGATACATGTATTTAAAGAAAACTATCTAAACGCTTGTCGCTTAATTACGCGTAGTTATACACTAATACCTCAAATCTACTATATAATTGTTACAGCATAAATTGTTCATTCTAAATTCTGTACGACGATTTAATTGTACACATACTTTCCGTATACAAATAAGATACATATTATTATAATGATATTATTTATACACACGCACGTCATATGCACATGCATTAAATTACTTAGTTTTACATTGTATTATTGTACGCTTTACATAAGTGTGTATATGCATGGTACTTATGTGTAATATATACGTACATAGTAAGTACTTAGGAACCTACCTGTTTGCAACATAATCTTAAATTTCATTTCAACACTTAAATTTGTATCTATATTTTCTTAAATTTATACGTACCGTAGCATAATAATAGGTAACATTAAAACGGAATTTTACTTTCACTCGGTAAAAATCTTACCCATCACACGGCTTTTAGAAAATATATATTATAATATTATGCTAATACACATTCCACATATAGTCATGAGTATACTATATCCAATATAATATTATTAACATCATATAATTTTTATAAATTTCAGCGATCTATTTACTGTATACTAGATACGGACAATGTTGATAGTTGTAAAGATAACTAAATCATGACAAAATTGTAACTAAGTTTTATTTTTGTTTTTAGCAGGTACTACACATGGTGAGCTTGAACTTTTACATCGTTTTAAAATTGCCTAAGTCCTTACTACATCAACCAATTTAGTATTATATAAATCAAATAATTGTAAATTGTTTATAAAATTAAAAGTTACTAAAAATCGTTATTGAGATTTATACAATAGTACCTATTGTTTTCCTGCAAGGTATCCCTACAAAGGGTATTTGCAGTACTTGGTAGATATGACGCTTCAGTTTGGTTGTTGTTGTTTCAATACAATAGAAAAAAATACATTTTTTCTTTAAGTATACATCACACTAGTCAGATACGTATTGAAGATGTTATTATTATTTTATATACCGAAGAATAGGAGGCAATCGTCAACGGCGTTTGCGGTTCACACGGGCTGTCCGTGGATTTTGCGCCCGTCGATTTTTCAAACGTGCATTCCTCCGAGTGTTGTTGTTGATGTTGTTATTATCCATATACCTGTATGGTATATATATATATATATATATATACATTAATATAATATGAATAGCTTCGGTTCTTGTGTAACGCGCCAACAATGGAAGCGGCTTTTCCGTTGTGACGGACTGGCGGGCGGGCGGGCATAAGAGGATTATTAGTCAGTGTCTCTCTGGCAAAGGTGTCGACGACGACAACGAGGCGACGATCCCTCTCGCATATATACCTACCGTATTATACTAGACGTGTATAATGTATATGTATATAGGTGCGCAAAATTAACGGGTGGTGGCGAATTATAAGTACTAGAGGAGATTCATCCCGTCCCTCGCACCGCCGCTACTGCCAAATACTATACCCGCCGTACACACGGTCCGAGTACATTCGGCGAGTTTTGTCAGCTCCCTGCGAGCATTTTTTTTTTCACCCCGTACGTCTTTTGCCCCGCTCACAATCCTCCCCACCCCACCACCATAACCACCATGCGTCTTTCCACAGCCGTTTGGAATATACACACAATAGACTATAGCGCTCTCATTGTACTTCTCACTCACTCTCTCTGTCTCTCTTTCTCTCACCGACTCGGTGAATATATATTTATATATATATATATATACTTAAGCAGACGTATATATTTGAAGGCAGGCTAGTGGTGTCGGTGGGGGGGGGAGAGGGAGTGAAGCCGTCTCACACACACGCGTACACTGCACCGTAGGCGCATTGTGGAAAACGGACGGGTATTAATGTGCCTGAAATTTGTCAACTCTCCGCCGCCGCCATGGGCCGACGTGTATTCTGATGCTGCTGCTGATGCTGCAGCAGTGCGGTGTTCGCGGTGGCCGCTCGGCGCTACGGGAGAATGCTGCTGCGGAAAAGGCGCGTTCGACGACGTTGTGGTGTGGGTGTGTGTGTTTGTATATGTATACACGAAGAGTATAGACGAGAGTATTCAGAGCTGTTCGTGTGTGTGTGTGTGTGTTGGAGTGGGGGGAAAAGAGGGTTTTTTCGGCGAAAAATTCTCTCTGTACGCCGCCGTGCCGCCAGCACGATAGATGCTGTGTGCGCCCGTCGGGCGAAAGGGTAGAAAGTACATTAATAAAAGTGTCCAGGGTGTCAGAGTATTAATGTCTGTAATCAATTTCTGAGGCTTTCCGTGTCCCTTTTCCGCAGCAGGTTTCTCTCCCCGCTCGGGACCCCCTTTTTTCTTCTCTTGTGCGTTTTTTTTCGCCTTCCTCCCGTCTTCCTACTCCTGAATCTCGGGGACTCCACCACGACCACTACTGTCGCCTACCGCCCCCTTCGCCATAAACAGCGACTTTGTAAGCGCATTACAGACAATAGGCTAACGCGGTGACGATGATGACGACGACGTAGGAACAATACCATCACCACAGCCACTCTCACAAAAAACGGAGGAAAAAAATTACAATTTTTTTTAATAATTATCGATTACCAACGACAACTGGATGTAGTCCCGGAAAACAAAACTGTATTTATACATATTATTATTTATGATATACACTTAAATAAATAAACTTACCGAAGTACACGTATATGCGCTTCCTTATAATAGACCACGGTGTGTGTGTATTATTAATACGTAATATACGCACATAATAAATCATATTATATAATATCATATACCAACGAAGATCGTTGAGCGAACGAATAATACATCGACGGCAAAACGGTTCGGCGTGTTTATCTCTACGTGTACGGGTCAGCGGTTCGCTATAATAACGTCATACATCCACCCATTATATTATAGGCGTTAAACTCTTATACACAACACACACACATGCACACAAATATGTACATATATATATATATATATATATATATATATGCTTTCTCGTTTACAAAATTGAAAATTTATAATAATACATAATATTTTATGCCGCATGAAGAATATTCATCTGGAATTTAAAACGACCAAAACCACGACTTTCATTGCTCTAACCAATCTGTCGACGAATTGATTCTCATATCATTATATTATGTTATTATAATAATAGGTAATCATTTTAAAGGAACGCGTTTACAAATACGCGATAAATAATAATTACCGCAAAACACCTGTAGGATGAGCACCGGATAGGCACAGTGATTTATAATGTATGTATGTATATATACGTATGTAATATAATGTGGTAGCTGTTAGGTTTTTTACTTTCGACACTCTTATAAAAAGTTGAATCAGTTAGCTCTAAATCCAATGCTATAGCGTAATAATTATTATAATGATGGTGTTGTAAAATATTATAAGAGGACGCCGTCACCTATACGTAATGATATATTGATATGACTATCGTAACACGTGAATTATTGCGCGTTTTTCATGTCAATTCGCTTTTTTCGCCTATTTAAATAATTCTTCCTATCAGTTTTTCATGTATAACATATAAATTATAAATGAGTAAATTAAATATATTATACATGATTATAATGATACAATAGATAATTTAATATATGCACCCCCTGCAATCTGTGTACTAAATACTAATAAAATCACTCGTTTAATGGGTATAATCACTGTAGGTAGGTATATTATATTAGGTCAAACATCAATTAAAAGACCACGAGATATACCTATCATTTATGACTAAACAATAAAATTCAAATACTTAATAGTCATAATAAATACAAATTTTAATCAATTATTATCAGATAGATAATGTTGTACGTATGTATTTATAAAGGTTAAATAATATACTATCTACACTTAAATAATTACAGAATTGTATAATTGTATAATTTTGATTAAAATCAAAACAAGATGAAGTATAACTAGCACAGACACACATTAAAGATAATTAAAAAAAATATTTCTAATTGTAAAATAATTAATTTTAAATAAAATTTAAAAAAAAAATATTGTTTTACAAAAGTTCCCTGAAAACCAGTACTTGTTTATGTCTTATATACATTTATACGGTACAACGTATAATATTATATAGACATTATTCTAAATAGGTGCCATTATACTATTATTATAGAGTTAATTACACTATAATATAAGGATTACATTGGCTTTGAAAATAGAAAACACAATTTGTCGAGAAACCACAAATTATAATAAACATAGTTATTATAAGTGTATTTTGTATATAAGGTAAATCGATATTATATTGAAGTATCTATACTACATTATGCGTGTTGAACTGTAGATAACTTCCTAGTTATCGCGTTTTTAATTAAAATACCTGTTTTATTTTTATTATTTTCATCAACTAATAACATAATTGTATAATACTACACAATTCCGAAATATTATATTTTCTCTAAATATGATTATTATTCATATTACTCATCTCATAATAGTTACTCGCATACCATGTCTGCAATCATAGTTATCAATATATTATATAATATTATATACCAGCAGTATACATAAAACACAGCTATACAATATTGTAAAATAACTTAACTTTCGGTTTTATATCGATATAATGTGATATACACATTATATTATGTGGCGTTCGGGCGTTTTACACCACCATAACTAGCGACCAAAAAATAAATAAATAAAAAAATCGTAACATCTGGTTTCAGATCAATGTAGTACGCGGCAATACTAATTGCATGTCGTTAAAATAACAACGCGGAAAACGACGTTGTTGCGAGCGCAATCATCCCCTTGCCCCGAGCGGAAATCGGTTATTATAAACGCGAGCGCGCGCGCGCGCTGCTTCATCAGTCATCGCAAACTTTGCGGGATTTTCATTACAAATGATCTCGTTTGCGGTTTGCCGTTCCGTCGGCGGCGGGAGAGGGATGCACAATTACGATATTAAAATCCATTCGTTCGTGTCACCTCGCAGCGACGCAGTAAATATACCTACGGAGAACGCGCGCAGTTATCATGATATATTATGTAGACGAAATGCACCTGTAACAGCATCGTTTATATAGGTATAAATGTAAAATGATAATATTTAGTTTGTAAGTATTTATATACAGGTTAGATCGGTTATAAACGCGAGACAGCGGTATATCTATATTATAAGCTATCTATGTGTAGATACGCGTTATTGTATAATGTTATATATTGATACTTTATTCAAACATTGCCGATAATACGGTATAACGAAAAATGTATGTATACTTAAAAAATATATATACTTTTCTCACTTTTACAGTGGTCAGAATACTATTTCAAAAACATACCTATTGCTTGGGATTTTAACGAAAATTATCGTTGTGCATCGTAAAAAAATAGAGGTGATACATACCTATATTTTAAATTTTGATGATTTTTTTTACTGTTCGGATGCTTGAGAATAATGAACTCTAATAACCTTCTTTTTTTTACTAAGAATTTGCAATAAACAACACATCAGTTATAATAAATTATATTTAATAAAATAACTGTTGACTGGTTATTGTTGAGATACAATCCAATTTACGATCACGCCAATGCCTTTTGTTATGCATATATAAATTACAGTAAATACTAAATTGCCAGTAATTTATATTATGTATATGGGTACGTTTTTTCTTTACTTTTGAAAAGATTAGAGAATTCTGGTTTGAAAGCATTTGATTTGTATATTAATCTCAATGCTTCTCAGTTATAGTAGCGACTATTTCCTTTCTTTTTTTATCTTTTTCATTTCAATTTCCTGAATAGGTACTTAGCTCGAATACGAAATTGTGTAACACTAACATTATAGATAGTGATGATGGCCATTTAAATTTTATAACTAGAAAATATATTATGTATACATAATATTGTTTTTTTTTCTTTTATTTTTAAAAAGCTTCCGTGACTTATATACAGTATATTAAATAAATTAAAGCTCAATAATAGCTGTATACGATTAAAGATTTATTTTTAATAATAGATTCGTAAATGTGTAATATAATAACACTATTATTTTGATTTTAGACAATAATTACATGAATCAAAAATATATTTAGAAGTATAACAACAAAAATGATCTTAACACCAAGTACATTTTTAAAACTCATAATTTAAATAGTATAAATTAAGAATAATAGATCAGCATAACGAGACATCCTGTACTTATCATCTACAGTATGAAAATCATTAAGAATAGTTTGTTTTGCATGACGAAAGACTTGATAATACATTTATAAAGAACACACTCATATATTCTATAAATATATTATTAATTAAAGATCAAAATATACTCGCTATTAATAAAAACTTTTTTCCTTTTTTTCTTTTATTATAATTTATGATACGTTTAGCCATAGTAGTTTTGTATTATTAAAAAAAAAAAAAAAAAAAAAAAAATACGGTATTAAATGTATTGCATTTGTATTATAAATGTATAATGTATACGTGCTTAATGTTTCAAGTTTATAAATTCTATAATTAATTTTAAAAAAAAACTATTTTTTGTGTGATCAAAATAATATTAAATAGATTTAAATTAGCATCGAAATTAGGGGCTTTTCTCATACTAATACAATTATTGTGCCTTTGGAAGATAGTGTTTTAGCGGTTCAATCTATCATATTAAATTTTAAATAACAAAAATCAGACGAATCTCAAAAAAGTTTACTTTTTGTATAATATTAGATTCACTGTCAATTTTGCAATTAAATCTTAATTCGTGACAATATAGATGCAATGCAATTGTATATAATTATACACGTCATTATAATCGAACAAAGCAAATTACAGCAATTCGAAATACATAATATATATTATGGTAGTACCTACCATAAAAATAATTATCTACAAAATTAAAAAAAGAAGTCGTAAAAACATCACAAAACATTGCACTTCGACTATATCTACAAGGCTACATAAGTGTACGTTTGTTTAAGATTATATTTATATTATAAATATTTGTATATTATATATTTTCCTAATGTGCTCTATTGTATGCATCAAACTCGTGAACATATAAATTCCCTTGCAATGATTCCAAGAGACACAAAAAAGTTTATAGTACACACGAGCCGCAGAATTATATACATTATATTCATAGTGAGCGCAAAGGGGTGAAAAAGTATTTATTTTCGTCTTGAAAACTTTTACGTGATTACACATACACAAATAAATATACATATACATATGCATACATACATTCATACAGTAGACATACACACAAAAGAAATGTATATAAATATCCGAGTTTTGACGGGAAGAAAACAGAAATTTGGCAAAATCTTAGGCGCAATCTCGGTGGTTTTTGATCGAAAACTAAGCAATACATACAGACATGGGCTATGCTAGTCCGACAGCTTTATTTTAAATCGTTTGGAGCAAGAGAAAGACTGAAATACGACTCACGTCCTATACCACATTCTATACATTCATATATAAATACATATAAAAATATTCTGATGTATTAAAATCAATATTCGAAAGAATGGATTTTGAGTTAATACTTAGGGCACTAATAAGGGTATTTAATTCCATGATAATAGGTTTGAAATATGATGGCTATGGTAACTTGAAAATTTTAGTAATTTATATAAATCTATCAACATTTTTATTATTTATAAAAATGATCCAAATATATAACAAATACTAGATTATATAAAATCTATTTTATATTTTGTATTTAGTGTAAAAATTTTAATAATTGAAAAATACTCGTTTAAATTTTGGTAATTACTTAATAATTAACAATAAACAATCGATTCGTGTTTGGAAAATATAAGTTAGTATCGTCACAGGACACTTATCTCAAAAACATTTAAACATGGTCTAAAATTAACTTCCAAATATTTCAAAAATTATATTTTGAACAATATCAAAGAAAAAAATAGAAAAAGTATGCATAATGAATAACTCTATGTATAAAATAGATAATTATCATTGTGTTTTATAGTCCATGGGATTTAAGTGTCTTAATGTATAATTAAAATAATATTTATAATATTTTGTCAACTTTGTACAGCAAGTTTGGCTGATTTTTAGCGTAAGTAAATCATAGAACTAATTATATATAATATAATGCAATATATATATATATATATATACGATGGACGTAGATTTACACTTCCGTACATTAATTTTGACAATCACAAATTTTTTTTCATCAAATGTATTATATACGACGTCGTTTCTTCCGCCCACTTTATAAAGTATCTAGTCGAAATTATACAGATTGGCGCCACAAAGTTTAATGTGTATATAACTTACTTAATACAACGCATAATCTATATCATATACCGAACGGTGTTTTTACTTGCTCTTTCACACTGTCTTACTGATCTCTCTCTCTCTCTCTTTCTATTTTTCTCTCTCGCTCTCTCTTTCTCTCTTACCATCGTTCTCTATCTATCTATCCCTATCTCTCTTTCACTCACTATTTCTCTCTCTATCTCTCTAGTACACTGGTAAACCGACACATTGCATACGACACATCACGCACGGCGATGTTTGTTTTTTGGCGTTCGCGTATTATATTGTACGTACACACACGCGCGCGCGTTCCGCACATAATATATTATATGTATGCGTATAGTCGATGATTTATGCGCGCGCGTTCTCTGCGGGGGCGGCGGTCGTCACCACGGCGCGTCCGCATCCGAACGAAAGCCTATCCCGACGTTTTCTTTTTTTTGCCGCCCGTTTTTTCCTCTCCTCTTCCTTTTTTCCTCTCACCGTCGCCGCGCCGTCGTCATCGTTGTTGTTGTTGTTGTTGCCGTCGCCGTTGCCTTTGCCGCCGTTGTTCTATATAATATCGTTTCTCTTTGTGCGCACGAGTTTTTTTCTCTCTCCCAGAGGCAATCAAGATGATGGATGATTTTTCACGAGGCGTTCCGTGTCGTGTCGTTTTCTCTCTCTTACTCTCTCGCGCTCTCTCTCTCACTCATTCTTTTGCACCACCACCTCAGTTTTCGTTATCCGTCCCTTTTCATCGCGACAGTGGGCACGGGGCGAATGCGGGTACACGGGACGCGACAGGGGTTTGTTTTTCCCGAGAGCGTCTAAATGTTAAGCAGGAAATGACGGCGGTGGCTATGGCAGAGTAAAGTTTCGTCGACGGTGGTGGAAGAAATAATAAATATATATATTTCCAGTACGGGCGTGCAGTGTACTATAATACAATATATATATATATATATAGATACATATATACGTGAGAGAGGAAAAAAGAAAGAGGCGTGTATGCGTGTATTTGTTCGTGTTTGTGTGCGCGAGCGAGTACGGTCTAAGTGTGGGGTGGCGGTGGGGCTGCGGCCATCAGTGGCTCGGTTAATGCGTTCTTCAATCAGCCGACGTTCGGGGGCGATCAATCTCCGAAAACGCCGCCGCGCGCTCCTACGCTCCCGCACCTCGTCTACGGTGGCGCGGCTCTGCAGAGACGTGCGGCACCCTATTCTTTTATACACACTCACGAGCGCAAACACACATACACTTGCATACATATATAGGTGCACATACTCTCGCACACACTGGCGTCAGACCCACGCAGACCGTGTGCGGATGGCTTCATTTTTCTTGCGAGGGGATTTTTTTCCCCGCATGCCGACCCCGCTGTAAGAAGGGTTTCCTTTTTTTTTCGCGTTGCCCGAGGTTTAGTTTTTAGGTTTTTTTTATTTCTTTTTTTTTTTTTTTTTTGTCCATTTCCATCTCCCCATTTCTCTCGCAGTGTAGTGTAGCACTATTACAGTCGTCGCGCCCACGCACGGACAGAATAATAAAGATGACCGACTCACCCTTCCTGCCCCTTATTCCCGCAACCACTTCGTGTTCGTTTATATATAGATATATACAACTCGGAAGCACGCGTACGCGAAAATCCCGGGGCAAAGCCTGAATACGAGATTTCTTATAAATAAAACCGTTTTCGCATCGCATACACACTTCCGGTGAATGCGGTCGAATCTCAGCGGTAATTTATTATATACGCTGATAATATAATATATCATAACAGCTTATAATACGCGTGGCAGACGTTTTGATAAATATTATTTTTATGCCAAGAATGGAATGGATAAAAATTGGTGTTTTATAATTAAATAAATTATAATTGTCCATCGGTGTCAAAAAATAACTAACGGTTCGAAATGACTTGTCAAAACATTCACGCTACATTTACTGTAAATATACATAATCATTATTTTTACACTAATTGACTATTATTATATTTAAAGCCCACGGATTTTTATGGATTTTAAATCGACAATTTAATTTTAGGTTGTACACTATATTTTTAAATTTTTATATTTTTATATTAAAACAATGTTTCCAACTACTATAAATATCCATTTTATACATTTTTAGCAATATAAAATAATAATAAATGGTATGCCAACTAAAATAATATAATAAATAACCACGGCATTACCGAAAGCTTTGCTGATACACACTCTTCATACTCTAATCAAAACAGAATAACTTTTCAAAACTACACAATCTAATATTATCAAAGTAAACTGTAATTGAAATTATAATATTGTAATATATTGTTAATACTTTGTCCAATTTAGTGTAATTTATTATCCAGGTAATTGTAACTTACAGCCTTTATATCTGAGGTATCAATAATAATACTAATTTTAATAGATTCTTAAAGATTATAATTTTAACTACTTTATAAGTTATCAAAAAAATCTCAGCTCTAATTTTAATACGAATAGATAACATTTTAATAATAATATTACTTAATTAAAAGCAATAATACAAAATTATTTAGCGTACGTTATAGAAGAATATGGTTTTATATACTAATATATATGTAGTTATGACACTTTTTTGTAGTTACAAATTATTTTTATTCATTATTATTTCGCTATGAATACAATACAGATCTCATTCATCAACATTCAAATTGAGTTCAAATGGTATAATATTATTTTTATACTTTAAACAATGGAAAAATAATTTTTATAAAATTAAAATGCGAAAATACTATCAAAGTATCAACAGTAGATGTTTAACGTAAATCTATATACTTTTGAAAATGTCTCCAGGTGAGTGAAATAAAAAAAAATCCATTCATTTATTTTTGATTCACGAATTAAATGGAGGGAACATTTGCACCAAACGTTCTTTAAAATGTTTTTAATGTCCAACAGTTCCAGAGGGCATAATACACCGACGAAAACTATTTAATTATAATTTATGGCCCCCAAAAATATAAAAACGCGCACTACCACTCTCCGACACCGCTCGAAAGTGAAACGCGTTAATTTAACTACCAGCTAGTTCACTTGTTCTCCCCGTTTGTCTGTTCCGCCTAAGCCGATTTTAAAGGACGTTAAATCCGGATTAAAAGTTCAACTTTTATGTGATGGATCTCTGTTATTTCATATTTTAATCGGTACAAATCGTAGCAATAACATTATATTGTATAATAACGAGACAACTCAGTAAAACACAACCACTTGATGTACTCATTAATTTGAATTGTTAGATGATTTGATTATACATATTAAAAATTAGCCTCAAAAAATAAATTTTTGAAATAATTAAATTTACATCACAACACGCAATATATTAAATAATTCGTATTTATTATTATAGTGAAAACTTGATATAATAATATAAAGTGAAAATTTATTTTTCGATAATGTTTTATACGTTTAATTATTTTATAACTTAAATAATTTTACCAATGCATACAATATTTTACATAATGAGAAGTACATTTACTAATGATTTCTACTATGTTAAAATAAATAATGCACACAAATTTAGTGGCCAAAATTAAAATTTGTATACTACGAAATACATATTCATACAAGCACTACGTACCATTGAATGACATTAATTGACTTTGTCTCGACTTTGTGTTGCCATTGACGTTATAATGTATTTCTATATTGATAAATGTACCTAAATATTATACCACGTTAGGCGCAATATTCAAATGTAGACGTATAAATTTGCACATGTTCATAACACTTATGTATAAGTATACATGAGATTATATTTTGGGTAAGCGATGCTGCACATCAACCGTTAATATGGCTTCGTGAAAAAGATCGTTACAGTTTTGTCGTTTGACCGGAACGAAAGCATATTCATTATATTGCGACACGCCGCGGGGGGAGATTTTCGTTTTTCCGATTTCACATAATCGCTCATCGTTTTTCCCCTGCACTTAACGTACACGCATTATTATTATACGCGGGAACAGCAAAACAGTCGAACGCGTTTATGATTTTCCCGTCTCAGGGTGTATATACGATTTATTAAAATATATATATTATAGTATATACGTACACCACGTCGTCTTCCCGCAGGACCACCGGATGACGCGTATATCCCGGGGATGGCGGCGGCGGTGACCAGATGTATGCGTATATGTCCGCGGGGAGGAAAAAAACAATGGCGTGGATCTGTATTGAAGCATCACGTGCACCGCGTGTATATCCTGGGCCGGTTCTCCTGAGTAGGGATTGAAACGGTTACTAGGGAGGAGGAGGAAATCTCCAACACGACACGAGAAGGTCACGCGAGAAGGTCTACGAGAGTCTAAGGAAAAAACACACACGCACGTCCTGGCTCACATATACATATATTACATATAATATATATTATTACAAATCGCTTTTAATTTCACGGTCCTTAGAAGAAATCAATTTTTGTTACGCACGCATGCTTGGGACGGTAGTAGTGGGGTGGGAGGGTGCTGCGAGACCGAAGGGATGGTTGACAGATGCCGTGTTTCGGCGCGCGAATTGTATTATTATTATTGGCACTGCACAGCGCCGCAGACGCGCGCGCGAACGACAAATGTGTGCAACACTCGGAAATATTTTTTTTTTCATCCGAACGAAGATTTATCGTTGTTTTTATTGTAATTCGTACATATATGTATGTATAATATATTATATGAGTCGTTCACTACTGCGACGATAATACAATATACTACAAAAGGAACAATTTTCGCAAAAGAAAAAAAAACATAATATAGTAATCCTAATCCGCATCCGGGTCAAAGCCGAATAGGTCACACGTATTACATAAAACACATATCGTAGGAACAAATAGAAATTTCAAATGTTTTACAATAATACTTATATTTATGCATACAACATAAAAGGACTCTGTTTCGCTTATTGAATCCACGTGAACCTTTTTTTCAGATATTTTTGAATTATTTTTCCCTTTTATTAGATTTATAAGACTATCGTTTATAATTATATTATTCTATACCACAGATTTCTGTGTTATAATATAACTGATCCTAAATTGAAAACTTTCGATTATATTGTACATAATTATATGCCTAATGTATACGGCTAGCAAACACCTTGCGAAAATTATAAAAATTATGGAAAAGGAATACACTTTTCAATCGTCGAAGTCGATGTACATAGTTGTATTGTTGTATGTATCTCGGCAAGAGAGTAGTGGAGTTAAACGAATACCATACGTCACATTATACTATATCGGTCATTGAGCTCACCGTACTTGACCATATTACGACGTTCTTCGCTTCTGCTACATTCTACGTACAAGTCCGCGTAAGTCACGAATAAAGGGCGCGAAATACTGCAGGTATATAGGTAATATTATATAATAAATACAGGCGTATAGGTAAGACTTTATACTATAACGTATGATACAGCGCCGAGGGGTGGGCATAACGAGTCTTGAGGACAATAAATTGCGGGTCGACCTTGAGGGCCCGAACACACTTTATTTCGCTCGCCAACTTAGAGCGCGCACATATACAACCGTATAGCTAGTGCTCAAGTCCAGGTCTCTCTCTCTCTCTCTCTACATATATAGAGCAACAGCCGTGTTTACGGACCTTAACGACGGTTTTTCTGCCGCCTTTTAACGACGCACATCTTGTCGATATATATATATACACTCCCCGCGAACAGATTTCGTCGATAAACAATGCCACGTGTGTGTATTGTATATATATATATATATGAAAAGACAACGAAATTCAACGAGGATCGATTCGCTAAACCTGAACCACAACGTTACAACGCACAGTGGATTCTTTAACACAGTTTCATAAACAGCTCTGTATAATCATAATGGTAACCGCGTTCGTTGAATAAAATAGTATTAATTTACTTTTATTTCGTGCTGCTTGAACAAAAGCAGTTGAAAATCAATCACAAATATCATGTGGTTAAAATTAATATACCTATATATAGGTTAATTACCGAGTTTATGCCCACATGCCCACTTCCCTTAATTATTTTATTCAAATTTTGATTTTTTCGAATTTTTCACATTTTTTTTATTACTTAGATAAGGAATGTTTTTTGGTTATAAAATATCTGTGTTTCAAAAAAGGACCCAGGAATTTAGATTCGTTAAAATGTACAGAAAAATTATCTATTAAGAAAATTACAGTAAAATTAAGGTGTGCTTGTTTTACTTTTCCAAATGACATGTCGTAAGTAGTACAAAAATCAAAAAGTTTAAAAAAATATGATCTAAGTATATTTATGTAATACAAAAATCAAATTTTGTTACTGTATATTGTTTAAGAAAAAAAGCGAGTGAGCGTTCTTGATGAATTACTCTGTATATAAATTACTTTGATTGTTGCTGTGCACTAACCACCGACTAAGAGGCGGAAAACTATATTGTGTAGCGACGCTGGCGACAGCAATAATTATTATTACGATAGCGTAAATACTTTTGACGTTAATATTTTGTTTGACGGCTATTATATTATATTTTATATATGTATACTGTGTCGGAAGAAACGCCGACACGCGAAGAATTATGACGAGAATACTTGACAAATCGGTCCCGTGGCGGCCGGTTTTTAATAATTAATAATAATATAGCAGCCGCCACTGCTGTCGTCGTTGGTTTGTCACGAGGGGACGGCCGCAAACGATTTGTTTTTCGACGTCGCGGTGTACGCGGCTTTTGTCTTATAATAATTATAATCACTACCGTTTTTCGTACTATAAAGTTTTCCACCACCAGTGTCGGTCTATATAATATTACATTTTTGTACGCGTGCCACGAATACCGTGATAAAAGTGTAATAATATTAATAATAATATATGTTGACGGACTGCCATTCATTGATGTTTATTAATTGTTATTTATATTTCAATAGGATTATGATTAATTGGCCAGTTATAAGTGAATCTAATCTAGTCTTGCTAAGACATTTTTCATTTTGGTCCTTTTATGAGAGACAGACAGACGTAACAGTTAAGACAGTTATATATTAAATATATAGAGTACTATCTAAAGTGCAGTCATCCCCGAAATATATATTTTAAATAAAATAAGTATAAACTTTAAACGTCATTTATCAAAAATAAAATAAAATTACATTATTAGGTATGAATATTAAATATATTTGTGGAAAGGAATGATAAAACATTCTTATTCTGTGATTTTTGTATTAATTTATCATTTAAAATCTATACCATCTCAAACTCATAAATCATTTATTAGAATATTTATTGAATCACATTATTTACATCTATACCAGCACGTGTATTTTAGCATTATAATAAAATAATCTATACAGTCTGTTGTCGTTCCATTCGCTCAAATAATATTAATATGCATTATGCCTTATATAATATTATAATATAATAAACTTTCAATTAAACATTTTTTTTTTTTTATGAATTGGGTGGGGAGAAAAATTAACCTTAAAACCCCTTATTTATTATTTTGGCTCCCAACTACACCTTTATAATATAATTCAGAATGAATACCCAATAAATATTTTTCTTTAACTTTAATTTTAATTTTTTTAATAGACTGGCCGTAGGTTGAGCCGTTTGGGGATTCCACTGTAAGCATAATATATCAACACTGACTTTAACCCATATCTACTATGGTCTCACATACATCACTACATTATCATACAATACCTACGTTTAAATTTCGACACGCACATACATAAATACGTATACAAAATCGACATGCGGGCGAAAAAATAAAATTCCAACCCCTTTAACCGGTGATGCGATGGTTGTGTGGCGTTAACGCTAAGAGAGATGAAAAAGCGTCGTTCTGCGCATACGCACACATATACACACAAAATACGATGCGATTGTGGTAATAACGGCACTGCGTCCGTGTGTGTGTGCGTGTGTATGTATGGGTATACGTGGGCGGCGGAAAACAACTGATGATAAAATGGTGTGTATTTGTCAACGTCAAAATCAAAAAGAAACTTTTAAAAACGAATCCCCCCACTACCACCCGTCGTGCCACAGTCGCCGTTTGCATTGTTCCCGCAGTATACTGTGCAGCAGTAGGCCCTCGTAGAGGGGCGGGTCAAAAGGGTGGGGAGGGAATGGTGCAGGTGGGGGTGGTGGATGTTTTGAGCGTGCAAGGTGCGGGGTGGTAGCGGCGGTGTGTATAGTTGCCTCGCGCTGATAGTGAACAAGAAAAATACGAAAACGAGAAAAATAGACACTGTCAAACGACGGCACGACGCGGTGCCGGGGCGGCGGAGAGACGACCCTCCGCCGCCGTGGACGTCACAGAGTTCTCTTTTCTTTCAGGCGAAATGAAGCTTGAAAAATAGGTCTCTGACACTCTTTTTTCCCTTTTTTCTTCCATTTTTTCCTCGTGCATATTTGCATATATATATACATATAAATATGTGGATAATATATATTTACAAACCGACGAATTTGTTTCTCTTCGCTTTATTTTTCCACCTAGTTGTAATATTTCTCGTTGGCCCCTCGCATATTTGCAGACGGATAAAACACATATACATTATACAGTCGTCACTATATGCCTACACTATAATACATACATATATCATATTAAACGCGATCGCTGTGGTTATTTTTCACTGATATTTCTCCAGTGTCCGACCAATACACATTTTAGTAATGTTATTTCACCACGCTTTATACAGTAGGAGCATCCAAAATCTACTTTTCAAATACATTTCTTTTCAATAAAGACGTTATAATATGACACATAGGTATTCAATTTACACAATTTCTGGTAATAGGGTAGATCCAATAATCAGTAGAACTTCCCAAAAATACCGGTGTAGACGAAAAAATTCCAAATTCCATTTATGTAATGAATTTATATTACATAAATATTAAGAACGGTTATATACATTATATAAAACATAGATACTCTACAACGTGATCAGATAATTTTACTTTTAAATAATATATCAGAATGTAGTAATACATTTTGCTTAATATGTTCTTAACTTCTTGCATATTACAGTGCTCGTACGTACCTATACCTACATTAAATAACGACATTTCGGTGGTAGACACGTTCTCATTTTTTTACCTTTTCAACAGTTATATAGAGGCTTTCGCCGTCTGCCTTCTTTTTTTTTTATCGCTAACGATATTATTCACGACTTATGGCATGCCGGATAAAACATGGCGTAAACCCTCTTTACACTAGGTCTATAATATATGTGTTACCTCTACCTAACGTCCCAGTACGACTTATCTCATTTTCCGAAAGGCAAAATAAATTGATAGTAATTTGGGTTAAAACATTCTGCGACACATCTTTATGATACAACATAATAATATATTAATATATATTATATTATAATAAATTATATGTGCAGTATATATTTTTTATTATATAATACATTATTTTATGAATAAAATATCTAAAATGCATCAATGATATGAAACACATTTACATTTGCTTTTTATTTTCGTGTATATGTGTATATATTATTTATTTATTTAACACATAAAAATTGATATTGTTAATTGTTATAATGTATACCTATTACATTTAATATACATAAATGATTTGTATGATAGATAAATTGGAAATGAATATTTATAATTTTAGTTTACTCACACACTTTAAAAAGTTAGACGTTTATCGGAATTTTTTTAATATAACAACGAAATTTATTCAAGAAAACAATATAACAGGCTTAATAAAAAATTTTATAAGTTTAATTTTAAACGAGATTTATAAATTGAATTATTGTAGTACTACAATATATAATACTATATATATTATATTATACATAGTATAATATAAAAATATAATACTATAATATAGTTGAACAGTGCACTTTCTCTATAAATAGCATATCAGCTATATAATATTTTCCGCAACATTAATAACACTATTAACTATTGTTTTTTTCTTTTATCTATTCAAATGTCTTTGAAATTATTATTTTATTATATAAAATCAATGATTAACAACATAGTTCGGTAATTAAAATGTGTCAAATTAAGACATAAATTATTTCAATACATATTAATAAATTAATATAAATATTAGTAAGATACTTATAATATGTGTTATATCCAAATTTTTAAATTTATAAATTTATAATAGATAACTAATTTTTGAAATTTAGATGAATTAAATTTAGTGTTATAAACTTAATTTTAATTTTTGACAAACTGTTATTATTATTTAGAATTTAATTATTTCAAACTTTTAATTACCATGTCAATATTTTAAATAATAAGAAATATAGACATGATAATTTATCATTTTACTAAAATTTGAAAATTAATAATAGGTGCTATATTATAATATTATATTTCTATTTAAAACTATATAATATTATAATAATACAAAATGCAATAAATCCTATTTAGTTGAACAATTCACCTTTTTAAATATATTATTTGAACGTGTCAATTGATTATCAATGAGACAGTCGGAAACGCGTGTGCACTCCAATTATATTATATAAGTTTTATATATATATATTATACATATATTATATGTTATCAAAAACCGAGGTATACACCTACCTACAGGCGCCCGCTACGAAAAATGAGCTAATGTTCGGATTTCAATGGCGTCATGGCGCGTTAACCCCCATCGGGAACAAGATTTTTTTATTTCACTTTAATCAAAAATACTTTTTTAAACTACAGGTGGCGGCGTTCTTTTCTCGGTAAACACCCGAAACGCTCAGTCCGTAAGCATTGCACACACACACACACACACACACACATCATACACAAACCAACATCCGCCGACCAGGTTACACACAAATCCATCGTTATTATTAATACCTTTACGTATGTATAAGACAGAAAAATTCAGGTAGTGGCTCCTGATATTCTTGCCACCTAACCATGTATTTTTTTTTTACATTCCATTGTCGTTTCAAAGGTCGCGAACGAAATCCGTGCAAAGTATAACAAAAAAATATTATCCATCTCGGTAACGCAGGTGACGGTACAGTGTGCGTATTTCTATTCATACCGATTATGAACGGTATTATACGTGCGTAACACAAAATATACATTGCCTGACTAGTGACTATCTACTATATATTGAACATCGTATATACATATAATACGCATATTAACAAGTTTCTTTCATATTGCGTAGAACTAGATACGTGATCTATTGTTTTTCATAAAGATAAAAAATTGTTTAAAATTCAAACGAATTCATAATTATAACCATTAATGAGGATAATAATCAATATCATCTTATAATTTATCTAATACATTTTATCACGTGTTATAAACATTTTGTGTTGCAGTCGCGACAATGCACGAACTAAAATTTTTTTATAAATAACTGTGTGTGAATATTTTATAAATTTAAACCACCGTATAGAGTCTATTTAAATCTCATTAGTTTTAATAAATATTCATGTTTTTTATTTTAATGCTGTTATAAACTTCTAGCCTCATTGTAAAAATGTAAAAACATTACTAAGTTGATATAATTTAAAAATTGATAAAATTACTTATATATATTTATTTATTATGAATTGTATCACATTATTATACACGTACCTGTACTCAATTCTTAATTATAATCCTTTTTTAGTGAAATCTATGAACCAACCAAAATAATCTTCACGTAACCAAACTATATGGAGAATTGTATAGTGCTCAACAAAAATACATAAGACATACTCTAGAAGGTGCACCTTTTTAACATAATTTATACCTGTATCGGGTATATCGCAGCAACCGTCGTCGGCACGCAGCATTGTATAAACTCTTAAAAGAAATAACCTTCTCACCTAAAAACGTATAATCATATAGACGAATCGATGAGTAAGCTACTATGATAATTAAACTTGGACGGCAAACTCATTTCAAAGGAATAGGACTTTATAGCCTACGGTATGATTAACCGATTATAAATCTGATACCTATTATAGGTAACTAACGTCGATCAATAAATTCAATATAACACTTATCTCCGATCGCCGTCTTGCCTATTTATAAGGTTGGGTATCTTTAGGCTTTTATGGGGGGTAGGGGAATTTGCACTGCACGCTTAACTATATATATATACCAGGGGCGGCCAAACTTTTTTGGCCGTGATCTACTAAAAATATACTTCACCTTTGAGGATTAACTTATTCCATAAAAAACCTAACCACCATGATTAATTATCGTGTGCGTAGTCTAAAAATAAATTATAGCACGATCGACTTTGAAATCATTTGCGATCGACCGTTTGGCCGCCCCTGATATATACCATGTATATTATAACAGTAATATAGCAATTATATCACATCATGTCATCTTTAATATATATTATTATTTAAACTTAGCATAGCACAGACACGATACAATTAACTGTTGCCAATACAGTAATATTCTTACAAATAATAAACTCTGAGGCATAGATCTTAACATTATTATAACTGAACTCCGTATAACTACGATACTTCAACCTACTATTTAAAAACTTAATTTATCCATTTTGTAAGTATTTAGTAAGTAATAGAGCCTAATAATAGCCGAAATTAAATTCTCGCTATTTAAATTCATGTTTATGATCTTTATATATAGGTATATATTTGCTGCTGATACGATAATTATATCTCAAGGGTCCCACTACATTTCCTGACTATTTTACTTTTAACTTAGGTCATCTCCAGGTGACATTACAATAATATTCCTATATTACCTATTATTACCTACTACAATATAATATTATATTATGTTAGATATGTTGAAAAAGTGTACTGCAGTCGTTACACCAAATAGAAAACGGAGTGTCCGTCAGATACATATTACTATTTTTACATATATATATATACACACGACGTATGTCGTATATATATATATGTATTATACTGATGAATAACAGCCGGTAGGTGTGGGGGTGGTAACAAGGGAGAGAGTATGAGAGAGGGCATATTATATATATAGTAGCTGTTTGACAAACACGACATGACATCCCGCGCGGGCGGCAGCAGCGTTCCACCCCTGTTCAAAACCATCAGTATACTGCACGCACACACGCGCTCGTAGTCCGTCCGTCCTCTACCCGTCCACCGTCAAACGCACCCTTACCGCCGCCGTTTCGTCGACGGCGGCGGGACAATGATAAATTCCTTGCAAGATGAATGCTACTGCTGCTCCGGGATTGGCTCTCCCCCGCACTCTACCGCTACGGTACACACCTCGGTCCCCTTGGGGGTTTTACTCCTTTTGACAGAATCGAACTCGACATTTTTGCATTAATCATCTGGCAGCAGCGGCAGAGTTTCCGCGCGCTTATACAAATAATAATAATAATAATAATACACACACAAACACACACACACACACCACTCACTCACACAATTTGTATACACTGTTTATATATACACAGCAATGAACCACGGCAGCGCGGCGACGAAAAAATAAAATAAATAAAAGCGATCTATACACTATTCACCCGCGGCAAAATATTTTTACAAATATGAAAAGGACGGGAAGCGCCGTTTTAGTGTATATAGGTATATCTATGTCGACGTGGGCGTGTGGGAGAACGCGACAGCTGCTTCTACCGATGTTGCGTCGTCGTCGTCGTCGTCGTTGCAGCAGCAGCAGAGTTTATATTCGAAAACATGCATTATATGGGCTAAGAGAGAATGGCGGTGGTAAGTCGACGACGGAGAGTAAACGAAAAAGGAAAAAATAAATGAAAATAAAACGAGTATACCTTATAGTTTTTTTCATATAATTTTGTTCGTCTCTCGTGAAAAGATTCAAAGGCGCTCCGCACAATAGACGCGTATTAATCAATTTTAGTGAAAAAAAAAATAATAATAATAAATATAAGAATGAAAATATACCGGAGTGGAGCAGCGCTGCAATCTTTTACGATTATTTTTTTATTCACCCCGTTTTCATTACTCGCGAGATAAATGCGAATCGTTGCGATAACAAGCACCAGATATAATAATTTACGTATGTGTTTATGTTTGCCGTTTGGCGTTTACATAATAATATCGTGTGTACGATTAATGCACAGATAAAGAGTGTGTGTTCATGTCGTATAATAATATTATGTACGTACCTACATTAGGATATTATACTGAATTTGTGAGTATAAGTCTTATTCATGTCTCGTACGATACACACGCCGTCGATATCTGCGTTTAAATAGTTAATTTATACGAATAAATTATTTGTTTTTATGATATTAATATTATTATATTATTACAATTTACAGGGGTCCGTGTAACTGTCATGCAGCACATATTATATTGGTATGTATTAGGTGCGTACCATATCACGACATCACATGCTCGATAGGAGAGCACACGTCGGTTTTACAATTATAATATAACGAACAGGATGTTAATTATTCCTCGTGTACCGATAAGACATAGATACATAGGTACACCCGCGTATATAAAAGTATAAATACGCGACATCTTATTACGTTCCGACGACATCGCGTATGAATATACACATACCTATATAGTATGTAATATATATACGCCACACCGGATCGCGGTCGTGTTTCGGATGAAGATAATAATAATAATATATTAATACGTGTATGAGCTACAACGCGAGTTGGCGCCCGGCCAGATCCGACAACGACGAGTTATTCGACCCCATTTGTTTTCGTCTAAAAATTAATTCAGACGCATACGGGGTGGTGTACAACTGTTGTATGCTGTTATACGTATAGTAGTTAATTGGATATGTGTAAGAACTACGGGACGAGTATTGATTGTACTTTTACGAAAATTAAAACACAAAAATAAAAACTTCTATACTTGTACTTGACTCATTCGGTGATATTCCATAATACGATCGACGCCTAAAAATTGTGATATAGATAATATGTGATTACCAGTTAAACACCGACAAATTTAAACCGAAAAGGCGATTATTATTAAATATAATATATCTTTAATATTTATGTTTTATTCTCGAAGGTCTTATAGTGGGTCATGTGAATATCTCAAAAAACGTTTTATTCCGTTATCTTTCAATTTACTCGATTACACAAAATATACTTTTGTTATTTTTTTCAACTATAGTATTCTGTGTGGTTTTTTCTACTGAAAGAAGAACACTGAAATTCAAAAAATTTGAATATACGCATTAAAATATGAATATATTTTAATAAGCTGTGTTTAATTCTATAGAATGGCTATACCCTATAAAATCAATTTTGAATCATGTTTCCTAATACTTTTCAAACATATGTTACCTATATTATACACTTGCGTGGAAAACAATTTTACATCACGTGAAAATGTAAACAATTTGCATTAAAAATTATGATTATAATAATATATATAATATAGGTATATCATATCATATAATACTTCTGATTTAGTAAATTTAAACTAAACGTCTGTGTATACGTATATGTGTAAATTGTTTACATTCGTCGTTGAACTGATACGAAACGTTTTACACGGGAACTCAACTTATTCGGCTGATTAAGATGCGTGGTAATTAATGGTCATGTATATGTACATAAAATATGTATATATAATATATATATATATATGCAATTATTATGCATGTATACACAGTACCACTATTGCTCGGAAACTCATTTACATATACATACACACAAGATTGTACATTGTACACGATTATTGGTTATACTTGTATGTGTGGTGTGTATATATATATATATATATAGGTATTATGTGGCATGCGTCTATCACTCGCGAGTTTACCCTCCCTACAATGTATACATACACTTAAATACAGAGGTATTATATATAGTATATCTATAATAGGTATACTATACTATAATACTAATTTACGTATTCTTATTTTTACGCGTCAAAGAGTGTACCCTTTTTATTAAATAGTTGATGTTATATAGTAAAATATAGAGTAAGACAACTCTGCACACGAAGTCGTTCGAGGTAATTTAAAAAACATTAAAATAAAAACCTAGTTTTTGTATTATAATATATTCAAAACGAGTTATGGGCGAAGATATTATGTAAATATCGCGCTATACCTGCAGCTATAATATATACATTCATATGAAGAATACAAAACACTCCCGTCTAGTTTTAGGTAACCGATTGACATGTGACATTGGCTGCATATTTATACTACTGTACTTAAGACAAAACCAAAAACTAAAATACGATAAACGTATTTATCTGCGTATACTGTTATTTCTATTTAGAAGAAAAAACTCGCTCGTTTTTACACACTTTTTATCGTCGTCGTCGTCGTCGTTGTCATCTTCATTGTTTTCGATAAATAATTCATGGGATACCACGACGCACAGATAAAACTAGCTGACGGATGCGTGCGTGCGTAAGTACGTATTTATTACGTGAGATGTGCGATGGTGAAGGGTTTCAGACTCCTGCGGCGGTGGTGTAGACCCGCTGCAAAGACGTTATTATTGGTATGTTTAAAATATTATTAATCGACACACGAGTACGCGCGTAAAATATAATATTAATACATTCATGTTCTAAAGTGGGATAAAATCGTTAAATAATTTATGCGGATCTGAATTGGACAATGCTTATATTCTAAACCAGCAGCACATTGTACAATAAAAATAATATAACAATAATAATAATAATAATAATAATAATATCGTCCCGCCGAGTTCGGAGGTTGAGGTTTTCGTTTTGTTGCGGCACTTAAATGGTTGTGTTATGTTTTTTTGGCATCTGACACCGTCGTACCGTGTGTGGGAGCAAACCCCCCCAAAGATCCAAATCCGTAGACATTTAAAGTATAATATGTATACAATACATTTATGTTATATATAGGCGTTGTCTCTCGAAAAAAAAAATGTCCCGATATAAAAAGGGTGCGGATACCGTATATATTATTCGTTCAAATCGATTAATAACATTATTTTTGTTTTTTTTCTCAGACGCATCACTTTGGTTGTTGAATGGCGTCGCTGTCGATGATAGACGATGACAACAATGATAATAATAATCAAATATGTATAGGTACCTTATGCCTACTTGCTCATATAACATGCACGTAATAAGACAATATTATGTGTACCTATAATAAACCTACATCACACATTATATTACATTATGTAATATAATATATTTTAATATATATATATTATTATTTAATGAAAAAGTTATGATTTTTTAGGAGTCAGAATGGCCACTGAATATAATAAGAACATACCACAATTTTATTGAAGACCACATATATATGTATATATGTTATTGATACTCTTGTCGAAGAACTATATAAAATTATTATAAGAAATTAAAAAAAAAAATTCACTTTTTAATCCAGAGTGTACAATATGGTCAATCAATTTCAATTATTACACAAGAACTAAAACTTTTATTTTACCAGAAAAAATACATTGTAAAATCACGTTAACTTAATGCTCCCCATTAGGTAGGTACTTAAATTATTTTACAAATATAAGTACGTCATGTTTTTATTAAAGAAATTAAATAAAGTAAGTATATGAGCATACATATTATATCAAAAAAATGAATACCTAGTTAACTCTTTAACTGTAGTACCTACTAAAATATGTTAATACAATAAATTGTAAAAATTAAAAACAAATAGACGATTTTGAACATTAGCAAACTACTATGTTACAAAACATAATAAATAGTTTATAATATTAGGTATACCTACTTAAGTAAATATTAAAAAAAAATACCAATAATTAAAGGCTGTTCAAAAATGTTTTTGGTATATGAAATAAAATTACAATAAAATAAAAAGTTTATACTTATATCTATTATATTTTTAATTAATTTGCTTATTTTTTTTTTTTACTTACATTTTGTAATTTCCCTCATCATAAAATTAAGTGTTTAAACCTATATATAAATTTATTGATGGAAGTATTTATGAATAATTAAAAATACCTACACTTATAAAATATTATAATAATATTATTAGAAATTATATTTTAGAATCGTATACATGAGTATATTTAGTTTTATAGTTAATACATTTTTAAATGCTCAATCTCAAAATATGATTTTAATTGACATTTATGTAAATATATGTAAATTATATTTATTATTTATAATACTTAAATTATTATGCATTGATCACGGACAATAATTTTTAGTATAATAAATAATTTAAATTGATTTTAAATTATTTAAATTTACTAAAAATATTATATTTATAATTTATATTATGTATACAAAATATGATTTATAAATTTACTTTATGTGGAGATCATTAAATGTTTATTAAAATATTATTTAATTCATTTTTACTAAATATAAATTGTGTGTGTTATCAGAATACCTATATAAATAGAATCAAAGTAAATTATTTAAAACATTAAATGTGCGATTAAAATTAATAGAAAACGCTTTACTTATTATGGTTTTATTTTAATCATTTAAAACCATTTTATAGTAGCATATTATTTCTAAAGATATATTTTAAAGTAAAATTATTTACTTCCATTAATATATTATAAAATGAATGTTTTATATTATTAGAAAATGCATAATAATTATTTTTTTAATACATGACGGAAACAAATAATAATAATTTTTAAGAACATATGGCAATTGATATATGCGTATATTAGTACATACTTTTACAATTTTTAAGCTATATGCAAAAAAGACATTTTATTTAAATGTTTTAGGTAAATTTTTTTATAAGTATAAAATAAGAAAAACTAAATGAGTTCATCTGATAAAAAATAGTATAGTTAAAAATCAAGAACAAACTCGAACTCGGTGACTAACCCAATAGGTACTTAATGGCAAATATAAATAATTACCGTAAAGTATATCAACATATTTAAATAGTTAAGTTGTATTTTAAATAAAATTGCTATATCTAATTTAATTATAGCAGTATAATACGCGAATAATTTAACCAAACATCGATGTTCAACACCTGCAATTTTTTTTGTTAATATAAAAAAACAAACTAAATTATGTGCATTATTTTATAATATTAAATTGTTTCTACAGTTTTGTCCTTTACAATATGTGTACCTATATTATTATTATTATATATTTTATCGTTATAATGAATCAGGAAAAGTCCACATAGGTACCTATATGTATAAGAATTATATAGTTCATATTATATGTGTACATTGTTCATACAAAACAACATTATTTATCGTCGAATATAATGTCTTAAACCATTGCCAACAATTACAGTAATGTTAATTATATAGGTATATAATAATTGAGAGAATAGGTCGTAAATTTCATCGTTATCATTTACACGCACAAAACGGCAAATTAAAATCGAAAATTTTAGACATGGTCAAAATATTGGTCAATTATTTAGGAAATTAATCGAACACGACTGTTTCGGACGGCGTTCGTAAAATACAGTATTTATAGGTATAAATTAATTTAAGGTATAACTATTATAGAGGTACCTATATAATTTTTCTATTATATAATATATTATTATAGTATTTATAGTATCAGTTATCACGTATACATATTATAAACAATATATTATGTTCAAATAGAAGTTTGTACCTTTATACGTACTCCGACACGATCACGTCTATATGTAACTAGTTTTAGTCGAAGCACATTTTAAAGTGTGCGTAATCTTTAATACAGTTAGATACCTGCATAAATATAATTATTATTCGTATATCAACATACAAAAATATTCTATTTTAGGTAAAAAATATTTGTTAGTGATGAAGAACGCAAGTCTATGTATATAATATATAATATTTGATGTCAGACGTGTGATGTATGACCATCATTAAGTATTTAATAAATTCGTACGATTTTAAATTGGTATTATGAACAATTAGTAATTTTTAATAATTGAAACAAAAATGTACCAATATAATATACAAAATCCTACATACAGATAATAATGATGTCTAAATATGAATATATAGGTCATGTTACCTATACATTGCGATCTATTTAGTCTTTAAAACAGTAAATCACCCTTCGGGTACTTATACATATGACGTTGTTCTTAGACATCGGCGTTTCCGAGACAGCCACCAGAGACCAGCACTTGCCTGCACGCGGTGTTTATGACGTATGCGGCGGGCCGCGGTGACGCGACTCCTCTACCGTCTCTCGGCGCGTCCACGAGTTGGGGAGGGGAGAGTGGGGATAGGTGAATGACGTTCGGCGAGCGCGGCGGCGGAGGGGACGTATGACGGCGGCAATAATATAAATTACGAGTAATTTATTAAAAACGCGACGCGATCTCGCGGGGCGGCCGGCCAATGGCGTCCGGGCTAGGCGTCGCCCCGCGGCCGTTTGACTGACAGTTACAAATTGAAAATGGGAGTGACTGCCGGTACCACACCCAAAATCCAACATGGCCGCAACGACGAGTGTGTGCGTGTGTGTGCGGCGACGACGACGACGATCGTTGCTGCTGCAGCGACGTCTCTGTATATACATATATTATTACCTACGCGGCGTATATAATAATATAATAACAATATTATATCGCACCGCCGACGCCTCTCGCGTATCCGCCGTAATCACGATCGACGTTTGACGCGGGCACTGCACCCCTTTACCCGTAAACGAAAACATAAATCGTCGTCGAAAATGTGGAAAAAAAAAAGGCGAAATCCGAGGGGATATGGGTATAGATGTCAACCGGGGACCAAAAACTGCTTTCGTCACGGTAGCGACTGTTTCGTTTCGGTGTATAATATATTTTGGTAACATGTGTAGGTATAGGTATACCTATGGGTACCTATCGTCGTATTTGGCGGCATTCGAGTGCGGGGACCGAGAACGCACAAAAATATAATAATATGTTTAATTATATGTATAGCGTCGATATAATCGCGGGACTACTCCTCAACCGTATACAATATAATAATATATAATAAACGTGCATCAGCGGTGGTGCAGTGTGTGTGTGTGTGTGTGTGTGTGTATGTGTGTGAGATAGAGAGAGACGTTTTTCGGGAGAATTTAATTCCTATATGACGTCTCAATTTTCCTCTCACCCCCTCCCACTCGCCTCGGCTACTGGCGGACCGCCGCCGTCACCGCGCCGCTCTCGCCGAAAGTGATACACAGAGCGGTGTTACTCACGGTGATTTATATCGGCAAGGCCGCCGTCACAGACTCCCGCGCAGCGTATAGTATAATAATATCGTCGTCCTCGACGTATAATGTGTACACACACACACACACACACACACACACACACACATACATACATATATATATAATGCATCGCCAAACGCCGCGCAAAATCTATATCCTCACGATAGTGCATGTGCCAATTACCAATTTACTATTTCACTATCTATATAGATACATGATATATATATTATGTATACCTATATTACTACGCAAGGATGATGCGATGACAAACTGTCTTTATAATAATACCACAGTGCAAGTACCGTATTGATTGGATCCCATGGTGTACTGAGATGGCTAAAATTTCCAAATTGTATGTATAATTCGATATCCCCATGCGATGTTTATAGGTGGATCAGAAATGAAAATAATATAGATTTTGTAAAATATATAGTATATGATTCGTGTACGACATTGCTATCCATATTGCATCGCTTCCGATTTCTGGGGTAAATTTTACTGCTTAAGGCTATATTATATAATAAATATAATAATAATTAATCATTATAACTGCAGCGTCTAAAGATATTTAATATGTATATGTTATATTAACCAAGTCTATATCCATCTATTATACCTATTTCTATAAGTATAAGATACATTTGCAGATCATATTGTTAACGCATCTAATTATTTAACAGGTCCATAATTCAGTTTATACTAAACAATGCGTAAAATATTATATCGGAAATACTCGGAATGCTGTGGTGATGTTAATGAAATTAAAAACAATTAATAGTAGGTAATTGGCACTTGTTTCGAATGGTGAAAAATATTAACGTTCATTAAAACGAGCGCTGGCGTATAAATATCTATATATAGATTATATATACAGTAAACAATATGTACACACATCTATTAAAGAAGTACGAACAAAACAAGTAATTTGTCAGGCACATGAAGGTCACCATTTGACTGTAGGTACATGTATATAACATATGACACTTAAAAATTATGGAAACAATGATGATGCTGCAATGTTTTGCCTATACGTTGTATTTTATAAACTAAATAATATAATATATATTTAGTATTGCCGGATTGGTACGACCAAATATATAATAATAAGTATAGCTTATTATTTTTAAAAACAAAATGATTACAACACAGACGTTATTTCGTTTTCACGTATTGTGCTTATATAATATACATTATATTAAACGAGACGTTACGAGGAAAAAAACTCGAAAAACATTTTATCGAACGCACTTGAAATGCGGCACACGACACTAGTAATAAATATCGTATAAAAAGAACGAAACGAAAAACGTACACTTGTGTGTATATATATATATATATATAATATATTTTGGTGTACAATTGGATAAAGTTTTGGGGAGAGGGGAATTATAGCAAAACAACGACATAATTGTAAATCATCAAGCACAAATCGTATTCATTAAAGTTTATTATGATACAATGTACGCCACAATAACACAATAATATATTATATTATACATATACATTATACACACGATGCACGCAACGAATATTGAATATTATTATTATATGACATCTCTTATGCATGCATAATGTATGTATTATAGGCTGTACGGATAACAATATTATATATAGTGTGCGATGTCGATTATAACAACGCGAGTCCGCAGAAAGTCCGCGCGTCCGAGTGAAATTCCGCGGCGCGAGGAATTCGATTATCGTCCCCCCGGGATACACGCCGCTGCAGCGCGGTGCCGACGTTAAGTTCCGAAACAGTGAGCTACACAAACACTCACACACACATATACAAACGCGTCGAGTGTTTGTGAATTATAGCCATTTGATTGTGTGTGTGTGTGAGTGTGTTACGTACGAGGGAGAGGGTTGCAGTGCGCGTGAAAAGCTCGAGAGGTATTTTGACGATTTTCGGCAGCATTGTTTTGTTTGCCGAACGTTATATACTATATAATACTAATACTAATGCTACTAATGCTACTACTACTACTACTACTACTACTATTACTACCACTATACACGCTGAACCCTGGCCATCGCCGCCTACACATCCCTGCCACCCTTAACAACCTCCCCATGCCGCGTGTATCTGTGTGTATATATATATACACGCGGCGAGCACCACGCGCCCGGGTATTGATTTATGGCCTCCCCCCGACTTCCGTTCATAACCACCACTGATGCACATGTATATATACACAGTAGAGAGAGTATTGTCGAATATATATGTATAGACAACACAAACGCGTACTATAAAGCGGGACTTTGCGTCTATATAAGTATATACATATAGTGTACGCACCCTCTCTCACTATCGTGTACTGATATATATATATAATATATATGTACATATATACCTATATATGGTACACACTAAATACAAACACATACTACATATATATATAGATTCGAAGAGAATGCATATCGCGAGTGTTTGTGTGTATGGTGAACTTGCGGCAGCGACCGCGGCAGTGACACGCGCATCGCGCACGCAATAGCCTTAATCAATTCGGCCGCGGCAGTAGACCGCACGACCGCTGTGCGTGAGATATTGAATTCGTCCTGCTGCTGTCGTGTCGCGTACATGCATATATTTTTATAAACGCGCGGCGAACTTCCCCTTCACCCTCTTTCTTAAATATTGAAGTACATTAGGAGGGGGGTGGGTTATGCGAGACCAGTGGCAAAAACTTATGGCATTGCGGACGACTGGGTTTATATAACCCGGTCGGATCTGAGTTCGGAGTTTTCGATTAAAACCAGCCCTGCCGTAGGTAGAAACGTACGCGTATCTCATATAATATACACAAAATGCTAAACCTTATCCACTCACGTATGATAAAAGATATACCTGTCTAGAATGTCACTTGTTGAAATGTAAATCGTGGAAAATGATGAAACACTAAATACACCTATAACTAGTTTTGAAATTGCACTACTCATTGAATTATTGTCCATTAAAAAAATAATATACGATTACAACAATATAGAGATATATGCTATCTACGTACATAGAGAATCTTAAATTTGTAAAACGATAATATTTTTTTATAAATAATGTTATCATATATATAAACTAATGTGCTATATTTTTAGAACGATAGAAAATAACATCAAGACATGAACTATACACATATATACACATATGTACAATAAAAATGACCACTAAAATTTCAGGAAAACAAAAACACTCTAAATTCTCCATGGTTGAGTGAAATAGAAAAATATCCATCGCAATAGACGAGATGAATAATGGCAACGTGGGCTTTCACGTCTACCCGCATAGAAATATAGAAAAACGAATACACGTCGCAGTGAAACGAAGAAAGAGCAACAGAGAAATATTATACACCACCGGATCGTTAGCAAATACACGCTGACGCCTCCACGACGGAAAAAATCATATCTCGCTTTTTCCTTCTTCTTCGCCCTCTCTCACTCTATTTCTCTCTCTCTGATTTTCCTTCCCAACAACCGGGAAACCCACGCTCACATACGTACAAATGCATACATGCTTGCTTGACGTGTGTACGTATATATACTTAGTTGGCAGAGTATGAGGGGTTTTTCGTGCGAAAAGCCCATTGATTTATGTGGCCGGTGAGCTGCGAGAGGTGCAATGCTGCAGGGGTATGTAGTGGTTGATATAGCGGCGGAGGATGGCAAACGTAGGGGGTGGTTAACCGACTTCCATATCTCACGTCGAACGGATTCTGCTACCGTACCGTCGTTGATGGGTGTGGAGGTAGGTGGAAGAGGGGTTCATCATCGGCGTACGGCTATGTAGTGTTACAGTCACCACAGTTTTCGTCGACGATGTGGAAGTGATAAAGAGACGATACATAAATTTCTCACCACCGTGTATATTATATAAATATATACATATATAGCACTACCGTGGTTGCGTGTCCATCGAAGTTGATATAACGTTCTAAAATATACCTATTTACTAACATGAATGTATATTTATATACAGTTGACCATTATGAATTATACATAGTTTATGCGCGCACCCAAAATGCTTACTATAATCCACGTCTAAATGCATCAAACTGTATATGACTGTATAATAATATTTTATAATATAATAACTACACTTTATATTTTATATATATGTTACAGTAAATGATGTTAAACATTTAAATAACGTTATTTTCTAGTAAATAACAATAATTACCTAACAAACTAGTGATTATCGTGGTTTATTATTTTTTGGGTTTGATTATCGATAATTTCTACATACGATGGAAAATGTTGTTATATAATGTTATCTTAATGGTATTAGATACCTACTAGATAGTATTGCAGCCGCAGTAGATAGAACTTCGGACTAATATATTCTGTAATATACAAATAAAGCATAAATAAGCTTAGTGGGGCTTACTAGTGTAGGACTTTATTGTAAATATAATAACTATTATAGATAATATTTTTGTCAGTTTTTCACGGTACGCATCGGATAGACATCGCCATTATATCGTCATATTATTTTTGTATGTTAAAATATTCGTAAAACATTGTGTTAATTTTCTTTATTAATAAAATAGCTCATTATAATGTGAAAATAAATAATAATAATGTAACAGTTTAAATAGACAGAAGTAGCGGAGGACAGGGATAGGTGGCAAAATTTAGTGTTTTCAGGATGGTCTTAAGGGCCGTAACTAAAAGAAGAGAAGAACAGTTTAAATACAAATAACATGATTAACTAATATTGTTTGGAATTAACGTAAATCCTTAGTAATTAACGTTATAAACCTTGTAAAATATTCAATAATATCTAATAACGTTAATTACTAGTTAATAACGTTAATATAAATTTAACATCTTTTACTGTAACATATATAAAAAATTAGTTAAATATAATATAATAAAAACGTAAATAACATTGTATCACTCACCATTCTTGGATACAAAGACTTTCAACTTCATACTGCAGCAGGTGCAAGGGTAGTTGCAGCACTCTGAAATAACAGCCTCGGGTGCAGCAGCCGAAGTCACATTAACAGGTGCAGGAATTACATTCACAGGTCCAACAGCTCAAGTATACAGCGACAGTCGCTACAGACGTATCCTTGAACCGTAGCAACTTGCTATTTTGTAACGAGCGTGTTGTCGCAACGATTCGCGCACACCGTCACCGCACACGTGACTCGCGAAAAATACGGACCGACACTTGACCGAGGCGCACGTGAAAAATATACACTTTATTCCAGGCGATCCGCACGACGAAGTTAGGCGATTTTTGTGACGCGACCCGTTTGCACAAGAGATCGATCGATTTATCCGGCACACCGCCGCGATATTATACGTCGTGATATCATAATATTATTGGTAACGTTATCTCGTTTTCAAACCAACGCGTTTTCGGAATCGTGTCTCCGTGAATCCGTGGAAAGGTGACCTGGTGAAAAG
Organism: Schizaphis graminum; assembly: GCA_020882235.1. Classification (NCBI taxonomy): domain Eukaryota; kingdom Metazoa; phylum Arthropoda; class Insecta; order Hemiptera; family Aphididae; genus Schizaphis; species Schizaphis graminum. The sequence continues at coordinate 97,410,677 of CM037032.1, forward strand.
AGCTTCGAGTGCAGGGTCAGGGGAATGTATGGGTGGTTAGGGGATGCGGGGAGGACTGCCACAAATAAATCTCCACGTCCCGTCTCATTATAATATATTAACACGTACACGTCGTTTTTTTCACTAGGTATATATATATTATATACGTATACCTACGTGCACGCAAACAGACGAATAGTTTCCCTTCATTATCTACAACCATTGCTACATGAACACAATAATCGTGTGCGACGTTTTTTCTTCTCTCGTCTTCGTTTTCGTAGACACGATTTTTCGTCGCGGCCTGCCGATGTTTGTTTTTAATTAAGTACGCGTTCCGGCGTTCGGCTGTAGCCAGAGCGTATACACTATAAAATTATATACCACCACTGCGATCGTTTGGCCGTATACCAAAGACGCGCGCGCTCACACACACACACGGAGCGCATTACGCATTATTAATATTATTATTGTGTTATATTATTATTATTTTTTTCTTCAAGAGCAGATATCGCTAGACCGATGATGATATTATAAATATAGAATTTCGACAAGATCGAATCGGCCACTGGCCTGTCAAAAGTGTCACACGATACTGCAGTATATAGGTACCTACCAATATGCATAATATTACCATAATAATTTGAGTGATAATATTAAAAACAACAATATATTATGTATGCGTCATGCGTAGATCATAATCGTGTGCGTATAGTATGAGTGTATTGTAATACACATATTATAGGTAAAACACGTATACATAAAATAAGACAATTATGTACAAAATATAGTGTATAAAGATTTGTTTGTTTTTTTCATGTTTTTGTTTATTAAAAAAAAAACGTTCATTTTTTTTTTTTAATTAATTAACATAAAATTCTACTTAATTAATCTAAAAATGTAACGAACACTAATTCTAATATTTTAGGAGGAACTTATCGTGAATGCTGCATAACAACACTCAGTTATCTTAATATTCATTGTACTGACCGTTTATTACATAATAATATATATATATATTTTTTAATCGGAAAAAATATTAAAAATATTAATTAAATAATGTCGATAAATTAAAAATGTGTCAACGTTGATTTTTAAAATTTTGTTATTTTTTCTTTTTTGGTATTACAATATAAGTACTCAACATTAATGTTATTTATCACGACTCAAAAAAATAAACAAGACTTATTAATTACGTATATATGTCGTTTTTTCATTTTTACACTGTTTTACCTAGCATGTAAAAATAAATTAGAGGTAATCCTTGCCAGGCTTTGCAGAATAAATAAATTTTTATACAAAAATTCTTTTTACAAAAATAATAATAATAATGATAAAATTAAAAACGAAAAAACAAAATGGTTAATAAAATGAAGAATCTACCAGCACACGCACGCTTTTTTTCTATATAATATAATAAAATTGTATATAATATTAATATTATTGTTTTTTATATATATAAATAAAATCTCTCTGAACTGTACAATATTACGAAGAAATAGTGTCAAATAAATCGTAACAATTTTCAATTTTGAAAAACACTTTTCCTATAAATGTTTTTTTATATATTTTATATAATATATTCATATAGAAGGAATACCTATGATGTATATACAAGAGAAATAAAATAATTTGCATTTAATAATTATAATTAATGAAACGGGCTGATAATCAATAATTTCCGCTTATGCGTGAGCATAACACGCATGTATTATAATAATAACAATCATAATCGATGTTCTGCGTACCTATGTATACGGAAACAGCTGATTCGCGGAGCCGATGAAATTGCACATTCAATTTATTCATTTTTTTTCAAAAATGAGTTTTCGGATTTTCTTAAACACAACGATAGTAATTATATAGTATTATTGTGTACTCGAAAAAAAAAATATATATATATAGTTTGTGTGAGAAAACAAGTAAACAAGAAGTGGCATGGACCGATCTCTAATTAATATATAAACATTTTTTTTTTACCTTATTACAATATACAAAGTCTAAACATATTTTAATATATATATTATATGTACACATTTAAATAGTTTATATATAATTACTTAATATACATGCATGTACTTGAGTCACGCGTTATTTTTCCTCTTATTAAATATTCTCTCTTACACACAAAAAAAAATTAAAACGTAAATAAATAAATTAAATAAAAAAACAAAAACAAAAGTATACGCAAATACCACCTTTGGTACGTTAGCATTTATATTGTTACAATAATATAATAAATATATAATTTTATTATCATTGTTATTTCACCACAATTCCACGTCCGATTGCGCGCACGATTCCCCGAGCCCCATTCCACGTTTTATTCAATAACCACGAAAAAACTGACATTATAATATTATGTACGATATCGTAGGTATTTATTATTTAAATATTTACTGTGGCGGCGGCAGTAGTTATACGGTATTCGTGTGACCGAAGGTCGTGGCCGAGACAACAAGTACCTATATAATAATGTATAATAATATGTTATTACACGCATAGTGATTTAAAATTTTAACGACGGAGTCCAACGACAGTAAAAACAATTAGCGGTGCACAAACAAGACACATGCAGTGTTATTATGACGAATTCTGTGATTGCGAAAATAAGATCACACCGCCGTCACTGTATCGGACGCGAATCGCGGCACCAGTCTAATTCCTAATGGCACTATAAGTTGAATAAAAAATAAAAACAAGCAAACAACAACTGGTCCTGGAATTTTAAACCGATATATATGGACATAATCACACACACACACACACACACACACACACAAACAAACACTAACATACATATTATATACAACTTAATATTATATACAATATGTCTAGATACATACATATATATATATATATATAATGTATTGTGTACAACACGTATGTTAAGATAAGGCAAATATGTTAGATACACATTATTATTATCGAGAACGTGTTATTTGAGCTGGTTTTGAGATCCCGAGCGCATATCATCGACCACAACGATACGCTCGTAACAAAATATCTTAAAAAATGATTACGATATAATATAATATTACTTAGTGTATTTTTATTTTTTATTGAAATTATAATATCGTATATATTTATATTTGTGTGTGTGTGTGTGTGTGTGTGTGTGTGGGTACACGCGTGAATAACTACTTCGTGGTAAACCAGCGAGCATTATGTCATTTTTCTTTGGATATTTAAAAAAAAAAATTATTACGTCATCATTGCTATCGTTATTATTTGTTTGCTTAGAACTAAATAAAACTTAAACGAGAACTAAAAAAAAACCTACGACATAATGACTTAGACACAATCTTAGAATAAGTTTCCTAAGCGAGGGAAAATTTTACACGTAATTATATATTATAGTATTGCCGTCGGTATGATAAAAATTGATAAAAAGACGTTTTCCTATTTTCAAAAAATGAAAAAATTTTATAAGATACGTTTTATGCGTATATAGATAATATATACCCAGAACGAAATGTCAAAATTTTGTTGTGTGTTATTATGTTTTATTTTTTCAATATGCAATAAGAAGATTATTGTTTAAAAAAATATTATTGTTTACCACCTAAACCCCGCTCTATAATCGCAGTAACAACATATTGTATAATATGATGATGACCAGACCAATATTATAATAAATATTAATGTCTATATACAGAGCGATAGTATATAATTATTATTATTATCATTTGGAATTAATTTTTAAAGTATATACGATACATGTCAACGTCCATCATCGTCCTGCATCTCATCAGGGCGACCATGGGCCGGGCGCGCGCGTACTCACTCACACTCAAACGCTAACACAAACACGCACAATCGAAAGTGCGCGCGCCCAAAAGACACTTTGCAACACGCACACACGCGTACGGCACTCAGAAAACTGTAAGCCTTTTCACCTCTACACACACGCGCGTACAAGTACAACAGTAACAACAACAATAATAATAATAATAATAATAATAATAATAATAATAATATTAATAATGACGAGAAGTCGCGGCGTTATCACTGCGGCGATGTCTGCGGTGTGATATCACTACCGTCGCCGCCCTGGCCGTCGCCACCCTTGGTCTTGTTCTCTTTTTTCCACTTCATCCGCCTGTTCTGGAACCATATCTTTATCTGCCGCTCGGTCAGGCACAGCGCGTGCGCGATCTCGATTCGCCGCCTCCGGGTTAGATACCGGTTGAAATGGAACTCCTTTTCCAGTTCCAGTGTCTGGTACCTGGTGTACGTTTGCCGGCCGCGTTTCCGCTCTGAAACATAACGTTTACAATGACAACTACGATAAGTCTGACGTCCTCTGATTCAGCGCTAACAGGATAGAGAGTATAATAATATATGATGTGTATGCGTATATGATGAGACTGTTCTCGCAGATCGCGGGGACAGGGTAAGGCCCACCTAACTATAATATTATATAGTATGTAATATCTCTGTATACACGATGACCACACCCACGAAAAACATTACTTTGTTGCCGAACGTAAAGAAGAATCACACGGGAAATTATCAAAATCACAATTTTTAACGAGTTTAATAGACTATAAACAGTAATATTGCCTCCATGAAAATATAATCGATATCGTTGTTATACGTACGATTATTTAAATTAAATTTTTTTTTCTGTGGAATTTTGTTCACTGCTTTATAAAACCCAACTTAATCCAACAGAGCAAGTATAGATACACTATATTGTCATATCTATACGCGGGTGTGATCTTTAAAATAATAACCAGTGCTTTGAATTTGATACATTTGCATATTTTTTTTAAGAAGTTAAAGTTTGGTCATATTGTGTTTTAAAATTATTTTTACACACAAATTTTAAATTATATTTATGATATGATGCATATTTTTCTTATTTTAACATTGTATAATAATAATACAGTTAATATCAACAAATTTGATAACAATATTACACGTTATTATTTTCTTATAAAAACTGAATTGTTCGTATTATTATTTATACATAAAAACAAAGGCTTGTTCAAAAATGTCTTTATAATAAGAATAATTATAACAAATTTTAAATTTTACATGAGACAAATATCCACCGATATTTCGAGCGTAAATATTTTATGCTCGTTCAAAATTTACTAAACGCATTAAATGCACATCTCTAATAATATAATAGAACACACAGGTTAGGTATAATATGAAACGTGCAACAAAAAGTATAGTAAATCGTAATTTTTCTATTTAATTAAAACCATGCGATGTATATAACAAAGCACTCCCACTACATAATATATATAAATATGTGTGCATGTGTTATTCCCACGTGGGTGTCCCGATGGGATCTCTACTGCCGCAGGTATATGAAAATAGCATAATACACATTTCAATAATAATTATGAGTTATGACAATTCGTATTATTTTAAAAGCATGGCATCATAATATTATATGAATAGCAAACGGCTAGTTTTTTGTCGGCGGCGGCAGCAGTAGCAGCAGCAGCGTTGTTCGAGCGAATCGAACGTTTTTCTCGCGTTTTAACCCTTTTCCGCCATTAAAATAAGCGCACATTAAAATATAGACGGAGAAAGGCGCGTGGACACATACAAATATGCGCACGACTAACCTACATATACATCAGCGCCTATATATTTGGTATAAGATATTATAGACGACTACAATGGACGATTAGGTCCGGCCGCAGTAATATAATAAGCCATTCGATTATTATTATATAGGTAGATACTGGTTTGGTGGCAGCGGCAGAGGGATCGATTAACCTCGTGAAAATTTCAACGAAAAAAAAACTTTTATTGAGACTTTCTTTTCGCGCGCTCAACAAAGACCTTAACGAGTTTTTGATGTGGGGGAAGGAAATCGCCGTGAAGACGCATTTACGGCCACTGCAGCCGAGACCGATCAACCAAAGTCGTTACGATATATATATAATGTTTGTGTGTATAATATATATATATATATATATGTGCAGTGTATAGGACCCGGCGGCCGCTAGGGGGAATAATGTCGACGGTTGTGCACACCGCGCGACCAATGAAAACGTTTTTAATTAATCGCTTTTTCTTCATAGCGTGTGTAACACTGAACATTGTTGTGTTGTATTATATACTTATATATAGTGTACGTGTATCCGACATCGCGGAGGGTATTTCTAGTTTGTTACTATAGGTACAAACATACTACGTATTGTATAGCATTTATATTAAAATTCAAAGAACGGAAACGTTAAAATCGGTTATCGTGCCATATCTTATTTTTTCGTCATTTGAATTTAAAAAAATATGCGTAATAGATAAGTATTAAGAAACAGAAAAAAGAACAAATAAATATATGTATATTTCGTAAACAACTAACTGATTACGCGCAATTGTATAAAACAAATTGACTAAACGGGTTGATCGACTTAGCAGTGCTTCTGTCAAAATATGTCTACTGTCATAATCTAGTATTTTGAATTATTTATACATAGAACATAAAACATGATTCGTATTGCATAGTATGGTCAAACGATGAAGGACTGTATTGGATTTAAAAACTATAGATTGTGCAGACCAGCACGCTTAGGTATATTAGATATATCTACGATACTCGTAGATCCGTGAATGAATTGAAGGCGGGAGGAATGCAGCGCACAAAGCTAAGTTTGACGAGTTGGTCTTTAATATACGAGTCTAATAATGCGCGACTCAACGTTTATTCGTTCCGTTTCCGGTTTCGTAATAACGTTATACATGCATTAGGTATTAAGCGCGGAAGTCCGTTGAACCGTGTGCACGCACAGACTGATCGCGCGGACTTAAGTATACTCGTATATAATCCCATACACACACGCGTACGCGTGACGCCATTGCAGTACATAATGGGTACATTATATCTCTATACAATACTCGCGACGTATATACGGCGTGTGTGAGTGAGTATATATGTATGTATATATAAGGATTTCGTCGTGAGCAGCAGCGCGTCAAGAGGACACGTATTAATAGCGCGCCCGCCCGCACGTGTATATGTGTATACATATATTTGTATACAATACGCGCACAGACGAGTAGAGTACCTTCCGACTCTGCCGCCGTCAGACTTAAAACGGGGGATAGACTTAGATCCAAAAGGAGAACTACGGTGGGGTGCAAAGTGAGGGAGAACATGATATTGCACCGTATTATAAAAAAGATTATTTGGACGGGCTAGACGTTTTCGTGCAGCCGTCGGCTATACACACACGTAGGGACCTGTAGTCCTTGGATGCGAGCATGTGTGTGTGTTTATGTGTAAGTGTGTGTGTCGAAAACAAGAAAGTCGTGGGGTCACCGCCAGGAATGGGACCAGGCGGAACGGTGGAAGGTCTGATGGGCGACACTGCTGGCGGACCGGGGGGTGGGCTGCACAGGAAGAGAGACGGCGGTAAGGTGGGGTAAAGAGAGGAGAGACGTTGCGCGTCAAAAGTGACGAAGATTTATGGCGGCGGCAGGCAGGCCCCGTTTCGTTCAGCCTCCGGGGCAGCGCGCGCGGTTCGGCGGCGGCCGCGTGTTCCCACCGGGGACCGGTCGCCGCCGCTCGCGTGAGTAAGCATCCAAACCGTATTATATATATATAAAAAAAAAAAAAAACTAAACCGCCGATGGAGTAAAAGAGAGTGAGTGAAGGAAGGAAAGCCGTAGTAAAAATAATGTATATATATATATATATAAAGGGAAAGATTTAACGAAAACGTAAAAGGCTCACGACGGCGGCAACCACCATGTGTGTGTGTGTCTCAAATGAAATAAAGCGGCGACCTCCTCCGGGGAGTGAGTAATAGAGTAACGGGGTGGTGGTAGGAATAGATATAGTCAGTGAAAAAGAGAGGGAGAGAGAAAAAAAAGAGATGGCTTTAGAGGCATATATAATATTATGTACATTGTACATGACAGACGTACCGAGAGTAATTTGTAATTTTTCACCCCCCCTCCCCCAATGTGAACTCCTAACGGCAATACCGTACTCACGTATAGCACTTAAGAAATTAGAAAATATATTGGCCCCAAAATCGCAATACGTAAATAAATGCATGTATTTCGCAAAACACAATATTCGAAATTAACAAAGTTTTATTTAACATCTCGAATACATTATTATTATGACGGCAACAACTGAAATTATAACGATGGGGTGTGTTAGACAATGTTTGTTAGCGATGACGAAATTTCTGTGATTAATCACTCGGTGTTCTGATCCATTCTATTTACTATACCTATTGCGTTTATATACAACGCGAAGTTTTTAAATTGGTTATAAAATGTCATTGTGCGGGAGTTAAGACGACATAAAAACATCCTCAATGCACTTTTAGAACGATATTTATTATATAATGTAGTTACAAGTTACCAAGAATTACATATGATACAAATTTTATGATGTTAGTGTAAATTTTAAATTAATATCGTTCACTTCATACGTATTTATCCATTCTTGTTTCGTTAGGCTTTAGTTTGTACTGCATAAAATAAGATAAAAAAAATAAAACAATGCGCAATAATCTCAACAATAAATAATATTCTATCGCTATAATAACTAATGAGTAATAATATGACACTAAAATGGAATTTAATTAAATAATTGTGTATATTATAATTTTAGGATATCCAATACCCGTAATATTATGTTTTATCTAGTATATAATACGTAATATTTGACAATCATTTAAGTATGCTATCTTTAGCTACTATTTAAATCTAGAATTAAATAGTCATTATGCGCGCATTTGGATATATTATATTCACATTAATATTCTCACGGTCACAAAAATTTGTATAATATCCCACTTATATTATGTATACGCGTGTTAAACGACTCGAGTAAAATATGTTAATCGGTTTCAATGAAAACCGTTTTAACTGACATAAAACTATTTGTTTGTAAACCCGAATCTTCGAGACTTGGCATTACACGCGCGTAATCCTCTGCTTAAACCTTTATTAACTGCAGCGTGCAGCGGCGTTATAAATTCATTTAAACGATTAATTATATTACGGGCGTAGTTTACAAATTCATAATAATGGTGACGAAGAGTGCAGCGGGCGGGACGGCTATTATTATTATTATTATTATTATTATTACTATTATACACGCGCATAACTGGAGTTAAAAATGCACGATTAAAATGTCAAAACCAAAAAATTTTAAAATGTTGATAACATAGCCATTATGTATATTATATTATTTTAAGATGAATTTTGCGCATCTTAATTTTAACCTAAAATGATACAACAAACGGCGAAAATGCAACATTTTAAGTAAGTGGATAAAAGAATTCAGCACGAAAGATTGTCACATAGGTTTTTATACACAACCTGCAGCTAACACGGCGCTATCCATCGTTTCTCTAAACACGGGTCGGTTAGCTATAAGGAGAGATCGTTTAAAGGAAACTAGAGAAAATTTATGGCGAACCGGAAAAAACGCTGGCACGGCCCCGGGGGAGTAGTAAATCTGGACACAAAGTTCCAGGCGGTATCGCGTGAGATGTGCACAAAGAAAAAAATATAGAAAAAAATCGCATCATCGTTGAAAATGTACCTACATACCTATTATACGAGTACATGTGCGAGAGATTGACGAGATACGTAATAATATCTTATAAGTTATAATGACATAGGAAGTAATTTTTCTTTCTTTCTGATCTATTTCTAACACAGCGTTTGATCCTATATAGGTATATATATTTGTGTGATTTTATAGAGAAAATAAAATATTAAAAAAAAATTAATTAAAAACTTTAAGAACAGAATAATGGCATGGTTCAAGTAAATTATTTTGATCTATATAACGAGTAAATTACGAAAATTCTATAAGGATACTTTATGAAAATATATGATGGGTACATGCTAGCACGTATGTATTAATTTAAAAATAGTTAAAGACCATGTATTTTTAAAGAAATTTTCGTCGTCGAATAAAATATTTTCAAGTTTTAACAAAAATCAGCAAAATATATGTTATAAATGACTATAGGAGTAGTATAAATATTACATCTATACAACTGTTATTCCAATTACCATTACCATAGTTAACCCGGGGGACTTGCATAAGTGTCATTTTAATTATTATCCTATATATGTATAGTAAATCCTATACGACGTGTGTGTGTGTGTGTGTGTGTGTGTGTATATTATGAAACAAAATAAAGTACGGGTGGGAAAAAAAATGTTTCGTATTTTTAGACTGCAGTGTTGCGTGTGGTTTTAATTCGGTAAAAGATTGTTCGCGTGTACCCGGCGGCGCGTAGTCCGTCTGTCGGAGAACCGAGGCAAATATTAATTACGACGCGCGTATTGCATATACACGTATACGGGCGGCGTTTCGGTCGCGGAGAGCGCACAAAGTTAATTAACTCGAAGAACCCGCCGCCGACGCCAACCACCCTCATGGCGGCAAACCCAAAATGACGGATTGTCCCCCCTGCAGCCCGCCCGTCCGCCAATACACCGTGCAACCGTCACGTCGTGTCCGACACACTCTGTAGCGCCGCCGCCGCCGACATCACCACAAACCCCGCCATCGACCATTTTGAAAAGGAGCACCAGCACGGACACTACCCCAGCACCGAAAAATTTCAAACGTGTGGTTAAAATATTCGATAAGTTTTGTGTAAGACTCTATTATTAGCACTTATTTCCCCTTGCAGGCATAGTGTCTATATATATATAAGCATTGTTTTTCTATGTGTAGACCACGTAGGTAGGTGAAGTGTACAACATAGGACTATCGAATTTCGATTAGTTTTTCGACTTGTCTATCGGAATAAAGCTGTGCGGTTCACGTAGTCTTGAGTGTATACTTCAACGTGTGCCTATTAATAAGACAGATCGAGACTATACTTGTAGCCATATCCGATGGCCTAAAAATATTTTGAAATTGTATCGCCTGAATTGAAAATCTTTTGAAAGCGAAAATAGAATACAAAAATTGATTCTTCTGCAAACAATTCTGCAGATTAATAGCTTTGAAAAACTAATTGGTGACGGAATAGTGGATGATAATCGTTGACCTATATGGATATATTATAATAATTGTAATAAATGTTGATATGTTCAAATTGCTCCTATAAAACAGTACCTAAAGTCTGACGTTGGGATTTTGCGTTACGTGATCGATGGAGTGAATACTTAATAATATAATATACAATTCCTACCGTATGCATGCACAGCATAATATATACACGCGTATACCTACGTATATATTGTATTGGATTATTATAGATTTACATAATATTTTTTATACCACGAGAGAAATCACGAGAACCGCGTTCTTTTGGGTTTGTCGCTGCAGTGTCTGCACTGAGCTTCATGTCATATATATATATATATACATATGTTATTCTGACGACCGTGACGTCGGCACAATCTGTAGATCTGTAGATTGGGATAAACGCGCGCTGCACACACATACACACTGCAAATGCATATATATATATATATATATATATATATATATATATATATGATATATTTTATGAGTTATGGCCCAAACCCCCCACTCTGTCACCGGTCGGCCATATTATCACGATGCACACGATCATGCCGACTATGTCTTCTTCTCGTATCCTCGTCGGCGGCTGTACGTATAATAATATGATATACGTACGACGACGATGACGACAATGACGACATCATCATAATCTGTACACCAGCTGAGCCAAGATATACCCGCGTGAAACTCGTATTATGTGTACACTGTACATATATATATATATATACAATTACATAGCAGTGTGTAGTCGAATAATACGTATAACAATAAGAGAGACGAGCGTATATTACTGTATTAGTGTATTATATCTATCGTTAAGTCGTGGGAACTTCGTTGTCTTCACGGGAGGCTGAGCGAATCGGTATAAATGGGTAAGACGAAATTAATATTGAAAGTTGAAACACTGACTTGTTAACGCAAAATATCTTAGTAATATACCTCAAAAGTGTTCAACAAGAACACGTAAGCCGATAAATTTATTGCGCAAGTTTAATGCACATATTTTAATTACAATTAAATATAAATATAGTAAATCACTGTTTTTATAACAACTGACTACTGCAATATACTAAAACAACGGTTTCATCGCTATACCGTTATTATGTAGCTGCAGGTATATTTACTGTGCGCAATCAAATCATATTTTGTTATATCCAGGTCAACATTTTTTGTAAACTAATTATTTGTGCGCGCTGCAGACTATAAGTAGTCGTCTTAAAAATGTAAAACGTGCGCAAGACAAAACAGTGCATTGCGTTAAAAAAATTGCATGCCTTTTAGTACGATTAAGAGAGTACGTTTTATTATATATAGGTACACCTACGTTTGCCAGAAAAAAAACAAAATTATAAAAACGTTTGTTGGTCTGACTAGTGGCAGTGACCCCTCGGACCACGGTAGAGGTGATGTACCGCACCTTAAAGTTTTTCCCCGTATAACTTTGACGAATCGCTCGACAAGCGTTTCTTTTGATGTATTTTACTAAGCGAAACAATAAATGGGGAACAAAAAATTAGGAATTTAAAGAGATTAATCACATCGCCGTCGCTCAAAATGTTATTATAAACACCGCCCACTATTGCGTAGCAGATATATGTACCGCATACCTAACATAACCCAATCTATACAAAGTATGAGTTGATTATTTGCAAAAGGTATTAAGTTAGTCTACTTTTGTGAATTATTATTAAACTATTATAGCATTATTTATTGAGATTATTCATCCTTTATTATACTGTGAAAATTTTAAGTTTTAAAACGATTATAGTACATCATGAACACTATTTTAATTTCTTCAATAAAAAATGAGATAAAGTTGTAATGCAACGTTGTTTAAAACCATGTTTTTTTTTTTTTGGAGTAGAGAGGCATAATAAATACTACGTTTTTCAACCGTTCGACTCATACACAATCTACACACATGATATTAGACCACAATAATAATTTAAATTATATCATAATAAAATAACTAAAATAAATATGATACACCACTCATCGCGAATCCAAAATAATATTATGCGATAGAAAAACAGAAACAATATTGCGGCTGATAAAAACTGCGTATCAAATACCTACTATAAATTGTAAGCAATTTTAATTTAATAGTATCATCGCTGTTTTGCATAAACTCGCTAAGATCCACTCTAAAATTAATAAATCAGTTAACGCTTGGTTCCCGATAAAAATTTAAAAAACACACATATGCTATTGGAAGTTCTATAGTAATTTTAGTATAATATAATTAAAGCTTTCACCAATTTAACAGAGCATGCAAAAATAAAGAAAAAAATTAAAGTTTAAGACTCAAGAAGTATAAGTTTTTAAATTTACAACTTTCAATTAGTTTATGGAAACCTGTTGTGGAATAATAATAATAATTATTTTAATGATCCTATATTAAAATGTATGTTTGTATGTATTGTATGTATTAATTTACATATTATATTAAGTTCAGATATTGAAAAAATCGCAATTAAACGTGAGTTACGAATTTTTTAGTGGATATCATTGATTAAGATTTCTGGGCTGGGATTCCTATTAAATATTATAGATATTAGTGTATATAAATTTTTTGTTTTTGGCGCTTAGTAATTTTACTGTAATTAATATATTAATAAATAAAAAAAACTCGTATTTCTTAATCGCGTGAAATGATAATGCTAAAAATATATTAATAAATACGTGACGAAAAGAACGATTCTTGAAGAATAATCATGTATATTTTTTAAGGTATTTTTATAAATTTATAATAAAAAAATTTAAAATAACGCAATTAATAATAAGAATAAACGATTAAAAAAAAAAAAAAAAACGTTTGACTGTCTGATTATTTGACGTTTATTATTGGCTAAAGTACGCTTACTTTTAATATATCGTATACACAATATTGTAAAATCTCAGTGTATATTAACGTTAGGTGACTTAAGTTTAAGTTTAAACTACTGCAGTTATTACTCTGTGTATATTCAATAGGTAAAAGTGAATCATGCTGATGATGATAAATATAAATATAAAATAAGTAAGAAGTACTATTTAAAACTATTAAAACATGTGACAGACCAAATAATTTAAACCATTTAATGCATTTTAAATATTATAGCTGATGAAAAAATAAATAGAATAATGAATATAAAGCGTGTAAAATATGTGTAAAACAGAAAAGGAAGATAGATAGAGATAAAAGTTGTAAAATAATAAAAAAATAATTGCCACATAGTTGCTACAAATATATAAATATTACCAAAATACCGCAAATGCATCCGTACCTGAGTCTGGACCTGCAAAAATTACCGCAATTATGTAAAATAAAATAAAAAAGAAAACAAATGATAAAAATAAATAATGATAGTAATAAATATTATCTCTTGCTAATGGCTATAATGGAATATATATCATAATACGTAATGGTGTTTAATTTTGTTGTTTACCGGGAATTGTTGTTTTCACGTTTCATATTGAATGTCACATATTATATTAACTGTCTAATCATAGCGTTGTGTATGTTTATTATAACAATTTTAGGCATTTCGTTGGATAAAAAATGCATTTGTTTCGAACGAGCACGTGTCCCCTTGGACTGTGTTTCGATATTCGGTAATAAAACAAAAATGTGTTGTATGATGAAGCCGATTCTCGACGCATTACGATAGAGAAGGAGATCAATTAAGACCAATATAGTATAATATAAGAATAGCGGGGGCGATAGCGTCGTTGCTACATTCCACAGTTTTCAATAACATACTCTTTTGAGCTTTGACATCAAAACTCGACATCATCACGACTGATCTTATAATTTCCAATGAAACAACTGTAACGAACCAATAACCTTACACGAAAATAGCGCAGAGGACTGAAACCCAAAATAAGGGGAAATATAGTATATCCTTATAGGTATAATAAGTATATGGTTTTCAACTCGAAACATTATGGTGTAAGAAAAGAGTAGATGAAGAGGCATTATGGTGTAATCATGATGATGATAACAATAAACGCGCACTTTTAAATTGGTTCGGGGGTGAGTGGAGGACTTGTGTTTACACGCGGGGATGGCAGTAGTAGAGGGAAAGAGGTAAACCAGCCACTTGTTGAGCCGTAATTTATGATTGTACGCGCCGTCACACTGTAATATATATAACATGTACACCAACAGTTATCACGGTCACACCATACGTTTGCAGACATTTTGAAAGTTTTACGCGAAAATATTAATGCATCGTTTTTATGCTATAGATATTGAAAAATATAATGAGCCGTCCGCATGTATAAAAAAATGTATACAGGATACAACTACATATCAATTAAAAATAAATATAGAATATTATCAAACTAAAATTTTGTTTTAATCATTATTATAATTTAATATTTCATATTGGTTTCGTTTATTTAATTTACGTTATTAGTTGTATAGCTAATAAATAAATAAAAAACAAATTTATTTTAATGATTAATAATCATTAATTATCTACAAACAATAATCAATGGCATGTTTACCATGCGCAAACAGTCTGCTCAAATTTACGCGAACTAGGTTACGTTTCAAGAAAATATGTACTGTAATTTGGTGTCTTGACCCACCTCCTAGTCAGCCTGGATGACAAATTTCGCTGCTGCGTTGAATATATATATATATATATATATATATATATGTACGTGCGTCCGGTGGAGGTGCAGTGCGTTTTTTCATCGGTCGAGAAAAGGAATTCCGGATCGTTGGCTCCTTTCGGTTTTTCGTTTGCCTTCTCTATACGCATCAACGGGTCACCCCCAATGGTTTTTCGTGTGTGCGACTGCTGGGCGCGGGCGCGCGTCCGCTTACCGGCGGCGACGACCGTCGCAGGGAAGCAATATATTTCACGGTACATTAATCGGACCTACTGCGCGACATTACCAACAGGAAGAGAGTGAAAAAAAATCTGGTACAACGAAAAAATCCGACCACCACCCTTCTTAGCCTAACCACCCGCTACAGAGATTTCTAGGACGGAAAATTTCTCAGAAAAAATCCATTATGTTTTGTATAAGATACGAAAAATATCGAAATTATATCCCAAGACCATATGAGTACATCATTATATAATGTCGCTAAATAAATGCATAGATATAATACATATTCGAAGACATAGATGTCGTGTATTACACAAATATTTCACGTAATAATATACGAAAGTAAACATAATAAAAATAATTTTTAATATACTATAATATCAGAAACAATCTCTTGACAAAACATATTTTGTTGATTGGAACGCCGTCGCGACCACATGTAGACAGAATTTCTCAGAAATCGACAAAACGTGTACTCTGTATACACTGTACTGTAACCAAGAAATTTAAAAAGAACACAAAAGAATAAAGTATTGTAATAAACGACTTTCGAGTAAAAACATCATACGGAGGCGGTGGTGGTCGAATAAAAATAAGACTGCCCGCAAAGTGACCAGTGCGTCGCGAGATAAATTGATTTGATTGATTTCGATGTGTGTACATATATATATATATGTAAGGCTGATACACAGGTTTACACACCTACGTGTACGATATGCGACGTATAGTGATTCAGCGGCACTTTATGATATAAAGATGTAAAGAGGATCGGATAAAAAAAATGTTACGTCAATACGTAACGAATGCACATTGTGGCCGAGATCGGACGTCGTAATTTTTTTTTCAAATATGATTTATGCGGGAGACAAGCCGACAAAAAAGATTACACCTGGGCGAAGACCCCCGGTGACGATGGTCACTATACTATACTATACCACGCAAACGATGGCAAACCTGCGAATGAATATCTACAACGTCACCGTGCGTGTTTCTAAAATCACGCTAACGAAATTCGGTACAAGGAACACGACCTACACGTCAAATGTCATGCTTTTGTTATAATTGTGTATTATTTAATATTGTGGCGATACAAAACGCATGCCAAACTAAAAATAAAAACTACAGATTTTTGACGGTTAAAAAAAAATCAAAAACAAAATAAACCAAAATAAAACAACTCTATATTGATATTATATGATAGCGCAAGATATTAGAAACAGGCACATTCCACAAAACGGTTCAAGTCTAAATCAGGATTGTCATGATGTTTTTTTAGATATTGTAATGTGTTGTGTTCAAAATAAACGTATAACAACTGTATATCGTGTGAGTTAGTTATGTTAATATGCACTCGGAAAAACGGTTAGAAATAAGTACCTGCTGCAGTTGTGTCATTGTCCGTCGAGTTGGGTTATCGTTGTGCTTCAACGTGCCGGTCAACGGTGAGATAATAACGGGTCGTAAATAACAGGAAGCAATATGTCGAAAATAAGACGTCCTATGTGGTAGGACTCGCTTAGGGAGGGGGGAGGGAGTCGGTTTGTAATTTTTATGATAATATAGCTAGCTGAAGATGTAATAAAAATTCGATAAAAAAAAAATATTGAGCGCCTCGCTCGTACTTACCGAATTGGCTTCGCATCCACGGGTACAGTGGACTCGGCAACGAGTTGTTGTTGACCGCCTGTTGATTCTGAGCGGTGGGCGTCTGCAGCGGTGGCGTCTGCTGGTGCGGGTTGACCACGACCTGGTTGTGGTGTCCGGGAGCCGGCGGAACGACGGACTGCTGCTGTTGCTGTTGGTGGTGGTGCGGACTCAGATTGCTGAAGTACGCCTGCTGTTGCTGCTGCTGCTGTTGATGATGCGACTGTGGCGGCGGCGCCGAATGGTGGTGCTGCTGCTGCTGCTGGTGATGGTGGTGACCGGCGGCCGTCATCTGCTGCTGTTGGTGGTGGTTGGTCATGTCGACCATGTCGGTGGGGCTCCCCGGCTCGACGAGACCGTTGGCCACCGAGGCCTGGAGCTTGCACGTGGCGTATACGACGGGCGTGTGACCGTTCATAGTCATCTGTCCCATGCCGCCGCCACCGCCTCCGCCGCCGCTGCCGCCGCCGACCAGGCCACCGCCGATGGGTGACTCGGGCCTGCTGTAACCGTCCATGGACGACTGGTGGTGGTTGTTGTAGTAGCCGGCCGCCGCGGCCGCTTGCCGGATTTCCATCCGGTCGTAGGGCGGGAATCGCGGGTACGGCATGCCCTGGGGCGGCTGTCCGCCGACAGTGGGCCCGACGTAGTGGTGCGGTGGTATGCCCTGCCGGGCGGTCGGGTCACACGACGCGTTGTCCACGTAGTGCTGCTGACCGTGGTGGTGGTGATCCATGACCACGCCACCGCCGCCGCCGCCACCGCCGCCGACGATTCCGCCGACGCTGCCGCCGCCTCCGCCGTTCCGCATGTCGGACGGCATATACGAGTTGGCAAAGTACGAGCTCATGTTCAACAGGTCGCCGCAGTTGCCCTCCACTTTGCCGGCCGCTGACACTGGACCGCGGTCGCGAAAACGTGTGGTGTTCGATGTACCGTAATTACACACCGGTGTGGTGTACCGTTGGACTGCCGTGTGGCGCAGCTTCTAGTGGCCACCGACAAGTGCAACGTCGTGGCACGCCGTCATCGTCGCCGTCAGTCTGGTAGCGGTGCTGTTGTTGGTGCGGATATCGACAGTGGTGACGATGGTGTGGTTGGTAGCAACGGTGGTCGTCAACGAGCAACCGTCCTACGGTCAACAGTGGACGTGTCGTCCGGCGGTTGGTGACCGATTCGCTGCTGACTGCTGTATCGCACTCGCTGATCCAACCGCGGTCGCGGTTTTTCCGGTACCTGTACGGTTGACGGTTCTGCTGCTGCTGATTGCGTTGGATATTCTGCTTTTGCTGGTGCTGGTGACGGTCGTCGCGATCACTTGGTCGGGCACGCGAAATCCGCCCCTATAACACAAAATCAAATGCGTACAGGTCAATCGATAGTTCGCGTACGTGTGAGGAACATACAATATATTATTGTGTAGTTACACGCTGGATTTCGGACAGCCGTTCAACGCGAAATTCTCTTTACTTCCTCCCCCCCAAAAATCCGGAACGGGTTGCCCCCACCAGATTTCACCTAAGTATACACATGCATGAGTATACTATGTATATTGTATATATATATATATATAAATCGTACATGCCTTTGTGCGTATATTTGTTTTGCGAATTTCCGCACTCCACCGCAACGGCCACGGGACGTCGAGCTGTGTCAATAGATGACAAATACGTCCATCGCGGGGTCACAATGGGCTCGTGCGGCACCCACCACCCCACCCCGAACACCGGTCCATATGCTACATAAAGTATAAAGCGCGTACCTATACGAATTGCGTTAGGCATTATTATGTTTTACACTGTCTGTAATATACGTGATGCGACGACGACAATGGCTCGAGCAGCTGTCCCACGCCGGCTGCATACACTTTGCACGCGAATAAATTGCAAATTTCACGCTCGACGACAAGTTGCCGGTTCGTCAACGCGTACCAATGAGATGATCCATCGATGTGCATAAAAATATTAGCCCCCTTTATCGCATTAAAGAGGGCCCCTGCCCCTCATATTATTATGCGCTTATCAAGTCGGGCATTCACGAATGACTTGAGATTTGCCCTACAACCGGTACTATATATCATATCTACGTCGCATAATATACTCAAAGAATTTACATTAATATTTTATTTAAATATTTAGGTACATATATATATATGCTTTTGATGCCACGCGATTGTATTATTGTTTTTTTTTTCATCTACACAATTATCGTATTTTTAAGTAATAGTCATTAATACATTGTGTACGCAGTCTACGTCTAATGCAATCTTTATCCACAACAGCACAATATTAATACGATCTGTAATGGCCATGTTATTTATATTATCACGGAAAAGTACACAAACCACGCTTGTTATCGTACCGTATGAGAGTAAATACAACAGTCAACCAAAAAATACGAATTTTAATGAAATATAATTATATATGTAAGTGTCGTAATAAAGGGCGTTGATCGTAAAATATGCAAAAAAAATAGCGGTCTTAATCCGCGATTATATCACGTTTAAAAAGATATAATAACAATGAACAGTGCAGAGCATAATATACTAAATATAATATATGATACGAACGTGTAATTCGGTTGATTTTTGAACGTCATAACTGTGAACGGATTAAAAATCATATATATATATACTTATATACAGGTCAAAAGTTTCAAATCAATTCCCGTAGATTGTGCAGCTGTGGTATTTCAGTATTTGCATATAATAAGGACGGCACGCAACTTACGATTAAAATATTATTATACGGTTGATCGGTTTTAATCGATATAATATTTTAGAAATATTGACATATAGTCGTAGAGATTTTAAACTCAAACTCAATATCGATTTGACATGCAAATATTAAAACAATAATTACTATACTACGCGAACGATACTGCAAGAGATGTCCAATAGTAGAATATTGTGCAGATCAGCAATCGACGACAACGACGTCGGCAAATTTTTTTAACAATCCGAAAGTGTACGACAATGTTGATAAAATCACGTTTATCGAATTCGATGGCGTTTGTCGCGAAATCACTGGACGACACTCGTCACGACAACGTGGCACGACACCATCCCGAGTCGTCGGGACATCGAAAACTAAAAATGTTGTTTGTTTGTTTTTACCTAGAAAAAGCAAACACGACTATAATGGCGGACAGGGTCGGTTTCAGCACATAATACTAGTCGTTCGGATATGATTAGCGGTTCGTTATTTCCTCATAAACACGTGTATAATATATAATATACTCGGGACGTCCTGTGTGCCTATTCCAACAATTATATAATATTGTATATATTTCAGTAAACGCCACAACTCACGAACATATGGTGAAAATAAGGGCACACAGGAAGACGGATCAAATTTCACTAAGCTGGCTTATTCTGGCATAGCCAGGCCACGTTTCGCCGTCCTCCGATCAGCCTCGGATAACACTCAAATAGTCCATCAATTTCTCTTATCTCAAATACTCTTCACAACGACGATAATACGAACGACGTGATAACGCCCTCGCTGGTAAACACAATAATAATATAATTGTATTATATTATCGAAGTCATAATTGGTTTATTATAACATACATATGCAACAGTAGCGTGGGTGAGTATATAAACCACGGTTCGAGTGTGGTAAAAGCATTTAAATTCGGAGGGAGCACATGACCTTTAGCTGCTGGTCCGAACGCTAAGTGCGGTATTTAATGACTGTTGACTAATTACAGGTGCACCGTGCATCTCATATTTACACTACAATTCACCAACACATATGTTCACATTTTAGAGACAACAACAAGTCTAAACGTTAAGAGAGACAAAATTAAAAAAGTAAAAAACGGCTACGGAACAGTGTAAACTATCAGAAACGATATCGTATAATATTTCGATGGGACGATGGCGGAGAAAGATCCCAAGGGCTTAATTTCCGCATCTTTTGTGCGGCCGCACGCCTGTCCGTCGTCAGCCCCGAGCATTTAGGGGTTGAAAGCGGATGCGAAAGGGTTGACCGGTTTGTGCTGTGCGTCATGAATAAACGAAACATAAATTCATCAGGCGGTGTTCCGCAGCAGTTTAAAGCCCGTCGGGACCCAAATTAATATGCAAAACTCGATGGATAGGTATACTTTGTGTACAGCGAGGTAACTGTATATTATGTATATATATATTTAGTGGTCGTAGAGGTACACAGAGCGACTCGATAGAACGAGAATGACGTGGGTAGAAAAGACGAAGTGAGAGTGAGAGTGACGGTGGCTGGGACCCCTTTTGCCGTATTCGTTTCTTCGTGCACAAAATGTATATGTATATTTAAATAATATATATATATATATGTGTGTGTGTGTGTGTGTGTGTGTGTATTTATAGTGAATGACAATACACCTCCGAGTTCCGTTATATTAAATCCACCGATCTCTCCAACCACCACCACCTCCTCTGCCACCCAGTCGACTTACAGTGCAGTGTGTGTATTATAATATTATCGCAACGGGCGTAAATTTTTGGCCCCGATAAATTCCCCACCCCTCTGAATACACATGTATAACCGACAAAATATCACCGTTACGATATTATATTATATTATTGTTGTTATTATTATTATTATACGAAACATCTGAGTGGTATATTAATCATTACACAGTTTTTTCTTTTAGTAACCAATTCCCGTGGGTTTTTAACATTTCTTTTTCCTAAACGACGACTATAATAATGTTGAAATATTATTTCATGTGCAACAAAACGAATAATAAAGTATACACAATATTCCACATAATATTATGTCGCCAATGTAGTATTTTATAATATATCTAAAATAGTGCCTAATCGACGGGTGAATGAGTAACCTATAGGCTATAACAATTTAATAGGTACATTAATATTTCGTTATTACAACAAATAACGTTGGCAAAGTTAAAACACTAAAGGTCGTCGTCATCTGAACGCAATATTAACGCATGGTGAGAGGCGATAACGACTTCAAATTTGTTTATGGTACCGACAACCGACATGTACATCGTACACGTTATGTCGTATTATTAATAAGCATATAGGTACTAAATGCTAAAACGTATTAACCAACTATGTTTACACGATCTTAATATATAAATAGTATACATTACTATAAACCCATTAATGTGCTGTGTATACGGTTTTAATTGTAATTTCGAGACAGGTTATATTATACGCAAAGTGGTCAAAAGTATAAACGTTATTATGTTGAATTTGTATCGATCTGGAAACGAGAATCGACAACAATAATCATTCGAATAGGTAAGTAACATTATAAACGATTATAATGACAACGACGACACTGCCCAATACAAAAGCAATATTACGACATAAAAGATTTTACCCGTTACAACCATAGAAATTTGACAACGGTTACGGCGCTGGCCGTACAATTGGTTTTTAAAGTCGTTCGAAAAGTACTATAAAGTATAAAGCACACCGGACACGTTATTTTACCTACTTTTCGCAACCGATAACTATTGACCATAGGCAATAGTTTATAGTATTATGTGACCGGCGACGGGTAGACGAGATTAAACCCAAACGACTATTAACAATTTTATGCTAATGATAATATGATTTCCATAGGAACATAATAATAATTATTATGGTCAAAGTGTGCCTTATTATGTAATGTTTTTAAGTGACAACTCTCACGCGTGCTACAAGAGATGGACTGTAAACATAATAATAATATTCCCCATTTTGGATCAATGAGCATGATCTATGTGAGAACGACGCAACCATCGTACGTCGTCGCCCAGTGCTACCATCGCGCGTACAACGCAAACAACACGACGTATTCGTCGAGCGGACGACTAAACGCAATACGAAAGCTAACTATAAAATAAGATTTATCGTAGCGTTACGTCACGTCCGCGCACGACGATATAATAATTAATAACAGTATTGTTATTATTATTATGAAACGAATTATTGAAATAAAATCGTTAAGCAAGCCGAACATGTCCCGTGTATCGTACAGATATTTACTATTTTTATTATTGAACGTTATGTGTTATAGTTAGAAACACGTTATTTAGAGATCTGCAGTTATAAGTTAAGTTGCTAGATATATATTACCATATTTAAACATATTTTGTTTTGATAAATTTGAATTGTGCTCCGCGATATTTCGATAAACAGAAAAGGCTATGATGCGAAAATAAATACAAACCGAATAATCAAATAGGTTTATAATTTCCGAGAAATGTATACGAACCGAATAAAATATTATTCTCTCTATCCTTATATTATGGGCGGACAAGATGATAGCTATAAATAATGATCAAAATGATGTTACGCTCTAATAACGCTCGCTTGGAGTAACTAAATAAGCACGAAAATATCAAAACGAACGTTATGGTTTTGGAATATCACGAAAATAATAATAACAATAATAATAGTTTTAGTATAAATCCGTGGATGGCGCCTGAAATCCTGTGGTCAAGCAACCACACTTACATGGTGCCAACCTGTGCAGCGTCATGTATTTTGTCGGGCTAATCACTTACTCGTGTAATATTATGAGAAAATAATATACTCAACGGCCTAGTTTGTAGTTAACGTTTTATGTTAAAATCAATTTAAAACGGAATATTATTATGAAACGACAAGTATTATAACTATGGTATGGTTAAGCAAACGACAACTCAAACAATACGATTAGGAAAAATATTAAGATTTACTCGGAAAGTCGGAAACGTATTTGTCGCGTGCAATTTTTTAAGGGTGGCGTGTTGCAAAGCCTCATGACTATTGTAAGGAATACCTTATAAGCAACTTCTTAGGCATTCATCAAAATATATCGATCAAGTCGTCGTGTTGGTCTTAAGCAGTTGTTATTATTATGAGTTTACGATTAAAGTTCGGGTGGACTATTCTTTGAAATATATGTATAAATAATATTTTTAGTAGTAAACAGTAAAAAAAAAGTCCAGATGAAAAACAATCTAAATACATTTTAAAAAAATGTCTAAGAAAAAAATTATTTTTACTGAATAATTTATTATTTATATAACAATAAATTGTTTGTTTTTTTTAGTTATTATCATTAATTAATTAACAATAAACAGTGGCCACAAATATTTTCAAGAAAAAAATGTTTTTTTTCACCGAACGGACGAATCTAATTATAATAGTATGAATGTCATTATGTTTACTCTGATATTCATTCTGAAAAATATTCAAATATTTTCCATAATATTTACAATGGAGATTAATTTAATTTATATTTTTAATAAACATTATAGTTTGTAATATTTGTAATTTTTATGCTATATTTATTCGAATTAAGAAAATAAAAAATACGGATTATAGCTATTTTCTTGTATTAAGGATAGTTTGATAATTTGTTTTTAGATCAAAATCAGGATGAACGTCATAAAGCACAGTTGGAATTAGATCGAGTAGTTTATGTCGATTAAAATTACATTGAACCAAGCATAGTTACGACATTAGTTATAAACCAATTCATGTGAGTATGAAAAAAAGAACGGAATAAATATATTTAACGAAAAATTACATCCCTAAAATATCACATGAACTATAATGTATTTCTCTTATCGTGAGGACAATTATACCTATGTTAAAGTCTTACAAGTAGGGTAATCGTGTTGGCAATAAAACAGCTATTTTACGGTTAAAGTATGTTATTATTTATCCATCAAACCTAAAATTATCTATAACATCGGGTACGCAACAACAACAACAAAAACATCAACAATAATAATAATAATAATATTATAACATTTACGACTCAACGACCGGCGTACAGATGGTGCCACGGGATATTTTATCGCCTCGCGGACAAAGGCCTTTCGAGTGTGGCTGGGTGGAGCCTACGGGTCGAAGGGACGATGCATCATCCGTCAACTGTCAGCGGAACCATTGCTGGCAATCATGGCGATCGGGGAAACCATCGTCAAGAGGCGGCGGCAGGAGGCGTGTTATATATACGTTATGAAAATCTGATCGAAAACATCTCGTTACGTTAGAATTGCATAGTATAGTGATTTTTTTTTTTTTGTAATAATATTATCATCATTGTATATCAATTATACAGAGTAAAAATATAGTAAATAACGTAACGATTTAAGTCTAACTGGAGCAACGGCAAGATTGAAGTTTATATGATCCAGGGATTATGTAGTCGATACGTCATATATTCAGTGTTAGTCTTGGAAAATGACAGACAAAACACTTCCGTGAACGATGGAAAAAACTACCCAAATGATGTCTACTGAATACAAGTGTCAGGTACATACTATCATATTATATTGTATTTATATGTAGATCACTATTTTGAATTCGTCCTATAATTTCGAGTGACTAAAACTATAGGTAGACGCGTGCAGTGCAATATGTAAACAATTAATAATGTCATATGAGCATATATTATACATCGAATAATTAGTAGCATATAATAATTTGCAATGATTGTACGTAGCGGTCGAAGTATGGGGTATAAAAATTATGTTTAAAATATTTTATGTATCTTCTGCGGCCAGGGTATATATTTATACATATATATATATATATTAATAACACGTATTATAGGGAGATTTTGTCGTCCCCTTTTCCATTCCACGCGTGTATGAGTACTATACAATGATATTACAGAGCTATAAAAACCACAACGCTCTCGTCAACCCATTCCTCGAGCGCAAATTATCGTCAGCGTTCTTTACGACCATTTAATAAGTCGTAAAAACGCTGTTTCAACACCGTTGCCACCGCCACCGCTGCTGCCACCACCACAGCCGACGTATAATTTAACGTACAAGTTTCCATGGTATAACGACTGTATATTTGTGTATACATAAATAAAATATAACTCTTCCCGGTCTAGAGATTACACGGCATAATAATTATGAAGGAAAACGAAAAAAAACAACCTTAAATCGACCGTGCCAAACTGTACGCACCAGAACCTCGCCGCCGTGCCGCTTCGAACCAAATATAATGTTATAATTTATAATGATCGCCGTGCGTTCGACGACCAAGATTTTTCACGCCAGTTAAAAGACAATCTATAATTATTGTTATTAATTATATTCTGTAAGCATTTCAATATTATAATAATATTATAACGTACAAAACGATGCTGCAATTCAAACAGACACGTAATAAATTGTGTACCGAAATACTATTATGTGGTGTTTGCCGCTATAACTTTTTATCTATGGATTTTTATTATCAGGTATATATACAACACAATATATAAATGTCGACGTATACAAAACGTTTGATTTAAAACCGAAACTTTTGTTTTATTTGATTAGCCAAATAAAACTAAATTATATTTTCTACTAATATCAATATTAATTTTAGGTTTCTATGGCATATCTTAAAGTGTCTGTGATAAGATTGATACCGAAGATATAGCAGAGCATAGGAAAAATAAAATTATAATTTTAGAAAATTAATCCAATTAACTTAATTTCTTTTTTTTAATTGAGACTTAGTAATATAGTTTTAATTTAGTAAACTAAGTTTACTTTTATGTAAATATCAAATTATATATTATTTAAAATTTAAATTATGTACATTATCTTAACATTAAATATATTATACTGAATTGTATTAGGTACGTTATACAACCTTATAACATGGCAGCTGCAGCCTGTAGGTATATAGTAATACATATTGTATAATCATAAGAATCACCTAACTATGATGATACTGAAAACCAAAAATTTTAAATGACCACATACCTATAGCGTAATTTTTCTCTACTTATTTATAAATGTATAATTAAATTATTGGCTGTCGTCATTATATTGTATAATGCATATTAATCTGTGAATACACACCAATAAATAATGTACTAATATACTTTTCAATATATATTAGAAATATTAAAAATAAAATATAAATAAATAACTGAAAACACTACTACTACTACTACTACTACATAAAATAAAAAATGCATTTATAGATATTTTTTAGTTAATTCAAAACTAGTTATGTAAATGTATTATGCGCTTTAAAACATATTATATTTCTCAATAGGTAACTTACATTTATAAATTTTCAACTTCAAACTACTTTATAGATATAATAATAAATTATTTACATACTCGAATTCGAATTTAAATTGATTTAGATAATGTAATAATAATTAAATAAAAAAACGATTGAAACAGGATATAGTTATTAAAAGAATTTTTAAAACATTTGACAACACTATATATTATTATTATGATAATTCATACTATTATGTTACATTACAACTGTTACAAGGAACACAGAATTGTTTAATTATATAGGTAGGTATCTCATATACATATATATATTATTATAATATTATAAAGCTTTTGTCGGCTCAAAAAATATGAATAAATATTTACATAATATTATAATATTGTACTGTTTATTTAATTTTATTAAAACACCAAAAAAGTGTTCGATTACCATTATATTTCTAAAATAATAAACTTATGTGTACGACAAACACAATTTCTAAAATGTTTTTAAAACAAAAATGTATCTTTCTAAAAATTATGCAAACGATATTTAAAGGCATTTAAGTATACTTAAAGGTAAAGAATAAAAATCAAAAACTACTTCTTTATCCTTCGTATAATTGTTGAATTAAAAATAAATGATAAAAATTGAAAAAAATTACCTGGTTTTTGGTTTTGAAATGGTATAAGAACAATACTCATGTACAGATGACGAAAACAACGATAGATAATATTATAACGAGGAAGAAAACCCGACTGTGATACTGCAGAGCTTGCACACAATAATGACCGCAGATTTCCGAAAATTATTTTCCCAATGATTCTTGGAGCCCCCATGGGGACCCCCGCAGGATCAACAATTAAATGATTACTATTTTATTGTCTCTCTAAACAGTCTAAACGAACGCGTCGTGTATACACCATGATATATAAATAATATAATATATCGCTCGGAGAATATAATAGGATAAATACGCTATAATAATACATTCTTTTTTAATTATGTGCGCGCCCAACTCTTGATTGAGACATCAATTATACCTACCATCGCGCACGCATGACGTACATAGGATACCATATTATAGTATATTATACAAAATATATTATCATAGTATTTAATATATACACAGGACCCCGCATATGGGTTGTGCGGCGGCGACATGACGAAACTTGATAGTCCCGCAGGGGTCACCCCGATGGCGGAGAGCGTAGGGCTGCTATTAAAATTGATGTCGTAAAATTATATAGGTAGATTCGGGCTTTTGATTTATCGCGCGAAATTCTGCGGGATAAACAATACGTGCGCGGTGGTTGGAACGTGCCGAAAGAAAAAACCGATATTGTAGATAAATAGTGAAATTCAACTAAAGCGGAAAAACTAAAATAAACTATCGTAGAAAAAAATGTCCAGCTACGCGATAGACATCATAATAGATGATTATTGCTACAATGTATGCATGATTATTATCATGGTGGTGAATCTCCCGTGAAACCTCACTATCACGTACACTATCACTATTAATTTGCAAATATTGTAATGTTGGAGACGAGCAACAGCTGTGAAAAATGACGGAATAATTCTTCACTTATTCGTCTCCGTCGAAAAATAATTAAGTTCAAGAAGAATTCAGCGTGGTTTTCGACTAGAATGCAATTTCTTTGATATATTTATAGATACCTATATCTATTTATAGTTAGAAATAATATTATGTTACTACACGCATATCAAATTAAATCTTGTGTTTTTAATTTTAACTTCCATATCTAATCGGCCACAGCAAGAAGAGTGTATAATTTATTTATAATACTATAGTGCACTAGTACACTACATATTCAAAGACACTTATTAATTAATACACGTATTAATTAATGCATTTTTTTTTAGAACTACAGTTTAGATTTGTATATATATAACTGCACGTCTAGAGGCGACACAATGTGCGCACGTGTGCGGACGGCGTTATATTCTATACACAGTACTCACATCTTCACTTTACATGTGCATTTCAGATATATAATGAATAATGATTCTTTTTGAATTTGTTTTCTAATTTCAAACAAAATTTGCCGTAAATGTAATGGACAATATTTATATTATATTTATATTTCATATTTTTATTTATTTTTTACAGTTTTTGAGGAGAAAGAAAATAACTGTGACTTTTTTTTTAGTGCTGTATCAAATAATAGCGAAGCATCTAATTCATATTATGAAATAGGTACACGCTTAATACAAACCACCATTATCGACAAAACTTCGTAAGACAACCTTTCGATTTTTACATTTTTTAAACACGTTTTGTAAAAACTCAAACATTTACTTAAATCACATAGCAACACGTGACAAGATATACGGTTCATCACTATACAAACATTACATCCTTATGTATAGTGTATATAACAGCCTATAATAATTGTTATTTCAACAGACTGGAAAATCCACCAATTGTTTAAAAAACGGTTAAAGTTATATTGTGGTAAATCCATATATTTGGATTTTCAAATGGTTGTTGTACGCGTTTGCAATCGAAATATTTATGTGCCTTTATACATTTCATAAGTACGGAATATTTTCCAGAAGTATTGCAGTGTTTTAGCGGTGCATGTAGAGTAATAAACACTGTAATCGTATACCTTGTGATCTCTATATAATACTATAACGGCAAGATAGGATTTCCGTTATCAATTTATCACTGTAATCGCAAAAACATAGAACAAACGCAATAAAATATAATGTATTAATGTGTAAAGTCACAATCGGAAAAGTACGGATAACATGATAATCATTATCATAACAATATTTCAATGTTTGTTTTTAATTAAAATATTTATTCTAACAATTACCTACAATATTTTTTATAGATATAATATTCCAGCCATAACGCAGGCATATAGGTATTATATACGCAGCGGCAGCGCTATACAATCACCAGTGGCGTTGTCATCGTCGTCGTTGTTTACCCGAAAGGCCGAAACAAATAACCGACTAATGAATTTATAACGGTACACAACTACATAATACGTCGTGACGAAGACCAGGATCACATGTCTTGTTAACACACGCGGTCAGACTGAACAGAATTCTATATTAGAGAAGATTTATAATAATAATATACTCGTGCACATGGTTTCCCGTACAGTGAGTACGTTCGTGTATTGGTATCGTACATAAGCAACGCCGTGTGGAGAACAATCGAAAGAAGAAGCCGGTCGGCATTGTTACCATCCCGTCACGTCCCATCTTGCAACGCCACAGAAGACAATTTTTCCCTGATGAAAATCTCTACTACATAATATACAAAAAAAAAAAAAAACGATAGAAATCGTAAGCATAAAGATTTCGCGGTCAGATTCGATTGCGAGCGCGTTACTTTTAATAGATCAGAGGTTCACAAATTTATTTTACATGTAAAAATAAATCACTAAAATATTATAATCATTTTTTCAATATATCTGTGTTATAAATTATTATATCTTATACCGCCACGTAGTCTTCAGCGTACAAGCTGCAGTGTGGAAATATGCGTGACCACAATTTGATAACCTCGAAAATAGATCAATAATTGGCTAGGGTTGTTTTTATTCGTTGAGTGAAATTATTTAATCGTTAAAATATTTATTCAAATATCATAAGCAGCAGATGTTTTCGTTTAATGGCAAATAATAATTTATATTAATTATATTTTATATAATATTTGTTATTATAAAAAATGGCTCGCATTTCATTAAACCAAAATTAACTTAAACACAATATCAACGTAAAATCGTTTTGTTCTAAACTTAAATGATATTTCTCGTTTAATTTTAAATTTTAGCTGTAGGATGTTCGGCTTCAGTCGAACATCTGAGTTACTTTTCCCTTGTGGGTTATATATGTGTGCACCAAATTATTTTTCTACTTGTATATTTATATCATCTTAAAAGCGAGGGTGGCTTTTAGTACAATGACACTTTTCCCAGAGAAGTCTTTGATACGATAATATGACTGAACATATAGTTAATAAACTATAGTTTAGTTTGGTTGAGTGTTCATCGAGAAAAACCGTAAGTGAACTAATTACATTAAATGTAATTTTAATGTAAAATTTTGATAATGACGCTAATAATTAAACAAATATAGCCATGTTTATCGATCCAATGTGAATGCGGTTGACCATTAATAATTACTGTACTAATTATGATAGTAACGTATATTTAGAATTTTAGAACACGATTACAATTAGGCAAATAGATCGTATAATAATTATTATTATAATTTAAAACAATTAAATAAATAAATATAAATAAATAATAATAATTATAAGAATTAGTTTTAATTATAACTAATAATATTTTAATAAAGCCAAAGTTATATAATATACTAATTTACAATTAATTAAAATTGTTCACGTTTAATAATTATGACAAAATATACAAATTAGTTAGTATATAGATTTGCCTATACTGTCCATTGTAATTGGTAACATAATATATTATTAGTTATTATATAACATGTAATAGAAAACCAATAAAACGTAGAATAAATAATAAATGCAACGTTTACATAGTGCAGGTCATTGTCATCATTCAGAAATATTTTTATACTAGGTCGTATAAGCGACCGCAAGGGGATGGGCTACGGGTTGAGACCCTTTCTGCAGACTGTTTAAATGCGTTTACCGCCATCATACAAATGATAATATATAATGATGGTATAGTTATGGCTGCGTTAGAACGTAGTTAATAAATTATAAATATGAAAAAAAGTTTATTTTTTAGCTCTAACTTAAAAAAAATACCAACTCATAAATTGAAGAATCCTAGTTTGCACATTTTTTTCACGGTAAGCTAAAAGAGAAAGGTTTATCATGATATGCATAGTGTGCACAGAAAACATCCATCGAGGGACGTGTGTTGGTAATATCTTCACGACGATCACGACCGCTGTCACCGTCGTTAAAACTGATTTTTTAATTAAGAAAAACGTTGATAAATTTACAAAAGAACCTCACCTATATTATAGTCGTTATTTATTAAACTATCTCGCTAAATCGTTATAAAAATTAATATGCTCGTACATCTCTTTAAATATAAAACAAGTCATGGATAAGTTTAACATTGTAAACACACTATTTCGAAGAGTTCAATTTCTTCTAAAACATTTGTTTTATTAAAATTTCTAACACTTATATTGCTCTTATTTTAATTATATTAAGTATATGAATTGATATTTTACATTCATTATATAAAGTAGAATATATTTTCATAAATAATTGTTAATAAGTATAAATATCGAACTTTTTTTTTAATTTATAAAAAATTTAGGTTAAGTTAACCTTCATTTTTGAATTAATATAATTAATATAACATAATATAGTAAACGTTTTTACAATACAATTAAGATTAAATAAAATAGTACCTACAATAGGTACAAAAATAACAGAATTTATTAAAAAGTGATATCCCGGCATTATTGTTGTTTGAAACAACGAATGTTCACTATTAAAAGAATCAATCTATGAAAAGGGATGGCGTCAACAGCGTTTTATCAGATAGGGATGCAATTTATACACGCTTTACGTATTTGGATTATATCTTTTGCACTTGCAAAAAATAAATAAATAAACAAAAATATAGAATATAATGATAATATATTATAAATATTATATGTATACAAGCGACGGACACTCGGAATATTGGCAATATCTGGAAAATTGATAGGAAAATTCAATGGGTGTGTACGATATTTTATTATACATAAACATATACACAATATCGACGGTGAAGGGGAGAAGAAAAAGGGACACCATGGACGGCGGTGGTGGCGTTTTTTGATAAACAGCTAACACGCGTCAGTGGACATCCGGTTGGACGTTTGCCCGATGCAATATAATAATATATAATACCATATAAATATGAATAGAATATAAATATATCGATTCAGTAGTGGATGCAGGAGGAACTATAACCCTGTCGAGCGTATAAGGACTGTAATATCGGCGTATAATATAATACTATATACCATAAAATAATATATATCGTATAGATGTGATTTATTTTTATTTAATATTATTTTTGTTTTCTCTTTAGCTTTTTGTTTTTATTATGAATATTATTTATTTATATTTTCGTTGTTTCGTGATATAGATACCCACGGCGGAAAACGGTCCTATATTATATACTGACGCCGGCAGGACGATAGACGCAAAAGTCGTAAATTTCCACGTGCCGTAACATCCGATTGTTAGCGCGAGACTCGCTCATTCACGCATGCGTAACCCCCCCACCAAAAATAACGAGCGATATTTGATGGTGACACGCATAGTTACGAATCGAACGTTATTGGCTACATAACGATAATAATAAACGGACGGTATTACTTGAGCATACACAATATAGTACACAAAACATGATCATAAATTGGTAAAAAGTCAACATAGTTAAACGGTCGTCCGATATGATACTTTTTATATGTTTGTTGATGATATTCTGCGTGGAACAAAAGTACAGAAAGTCATCATAAAAAGTTTTTAAATAAACATATACATACGAGGTACCTAGGTAATAGGTACATATTATATTAACCACGAAAAGCGATTATTCAATCGATATAAAACAATTATTTGTAGTTCAAAATTAAATTAAGTCCAGTGCAAGAATAATGTGTTTGAAACAATAATAAAGGCAATCGCGTATTAATATAAAGATAAATAATAATCATAGAGAATTTTAATTGCATACAATTTTTTATTATTAGTAGTATTATGTATTTATAACTTACCGAATAGACCTTAATATATAGGTTATATTATACAAAACCAAAGTGAAAAATCGACGTCTTCTTACCTGTAACAAAGAAAAAAAAACAAAAAAAATTATTAGATTATTCATTATATTATATATACTGAAACTGAATCATAATGAATCATCGAGATAGGATATTATTTTATGAGTTATTTATAGAAACAAAATACGCATGACTGCCACGGATGCGAGGAGCTCTAATCTGAAAGGTGAAACGCGCAACGCACAATAAATCACATTATTGGCTAAATGAAAAGAAGAAACGTTTTATAATTTATTGACGCTATACATGTATAATATTATATTATAAACGACGCGTTATCAGTTTCACACTAAAAAAAATAAATAAATAAAATAGTTCGACACGCGCGTCAATAATGATTTTACGATCGGTTTTTTTTCTTTTGTAAACCATACCCGCAGGCTTCTTCCGCACGCGTACATCGCGTGTATTGTACAATATATTTCCCGCGTCCCCTTCGAATTATTATTATCATGACAATTGATGTCGATTATGGTTAAAAAATAACGTAGATACATTTTTATTTTATGGTTACCTTACTGATACACAGACAATCGACATTTAACCAATAATCATATAATATGATTCGGTCCCAATATAACAGTATAAAATATTACTCGCGGTGTGCACATCACATAGAATGTACACTATAACGTGTAGGTACATATTATAATAAGTATAAAGATTGATGGTAAATGCATACTTTGAGATTTGCTAGTAAAAAATCATAATAAGTATCATTCACAGGTTTATTTTTAAGTCAAATATCGAGCGAGTTCAACGACTGCAATATAATATCAACAACATATATTGTACTCCATCGGGTATATCAAGCTTTTAATTCATTACCTACATTGGCTATAAATTGTAATTTTACAATACCTCGCTTTTTTCTCAGTTAATTTATTAGTTAAAAATAATATTTAACAACTAGGTAGGTAGTATAAGTAGTTAACCAAATCGGTCTAAGGCGGTAAATGATTCGATATAGAAAACGACTGATGTGTACACGTGAATAGGTGTAAACACGAAAACAACTAGAGTATGAGTTATAACTTATAAGTGGATCTATTATGACTTGGTACGTATAACAGCGAGAAAAGAGCGAGCAATAATGTATCATATTATTCAAACAATTATCGAATACCAATTAAAATGTTTTATTGTGTATACATTAAGAACTAACCTGAAAATGTAAATATCAGCTAATCTGTATATGTTTATATGTATATTATATGATGTCTACCACAAAATCATGGTATGTCGAGTTAGTGTAACTTGAAAAACACATTTTTACGGATGTCAGGGAAATAAACAAACTTTTAGTAAAAAAAAAAAATTTAAAAAAAACCTACCTACTCGTACGATCAAACCATCCTAAATGTAAACATTTATTTTATGATTTATTAAACGAGCTTAATAAATTATTATAACGTCAGACACGTTGACGTTAATCTCGTTAGCGCCTTTTTTTCCGAATTCACAATATATGTGACGCCGTGTAATATATTGTCCTAATTATAATATTTTATATTTTTAAAAGCTAAATTTTCGGAAAGAATTCGTTAACACTGTAGCTGTAGTTATTATAAAATGGTATAATCCGTACAAAAGAACAAGCACAATATTAAAAATACAATCGCGAAAACGAACTTTTCGTCCGCAGATTATAATAATATATTATTATAATATTCGACTTGAACTATAATATAAACATATACAGGCCACGTGTTGTACTTATACAAAGGCAAACAAGCAGGGGTAGTTAACGTGTATCGCTGTGTACATAAACACAATAGTACATATTTTATTAAATTATTAAAAAAAAAAAAGAGCTGGCGGGAGTTCAGGGACGTCGATCTTATAATTTAATACTCCCACGTATATTACATTATATACCCTCTCAAAAATCGACTACATATATCAAAATACCACACGCTATCATATATATTTTAATATGCGCATCAAACGATTGCGATTTTCCGACCCCAACGGTTGTAATACTGTATACACACTGATCACAATAACAAATATATATATATATATATGCCTATACTTTAAAACAGTATATGTGATGTATATACTTTTGAAGTACAATTTCCGCTATATTATGATGTTTATATAATAATATAAATAATATGCGTATTTCTGCGACAACAACGACGGTATACGATAAATATAATACAGCACACGCCCACGCGTGACTCGCCCTGTATATACCTACCATGCACTGTATATATACACACAAAGTCCTTTTGTTCTGCAGACTTAAAACCCGTTGGGCGCGGGCGCGGGTGAGGGAACCCCCGTCGCGCCGAAAGCTCGTTAATAACGCACCTATCACCGCAGTGGCGGCGGCGGCGACGTAAGGGCGCTCCACCCCGTGTCCAGTATTACACCACCCTGCACCAGCCAACCCTCTGGTAGAGTTTTAAGTCCCGACGTGATTTAGCCCGTCGTAGTATATATATAAATTATATAAGCGTGTATAGTGTACACTGTATACTGTATAACTGTATACACACCACCGCGCTTATTATTTATATTGTTTTTGTACGCTACGCGATAGTTTACCGCGCAAAACATTTTGTGGGAGAAAAAGAAAAGAAAAGAAAAGAAAAACAATAAAGTACACGCACACCGCAGACTCCGCAGACCGAATCTCATTTGTGTCGAAATTAATTGTCTGATCGGGGAGGCCTCGGGTCGTTAAGCATCGTGAAAATTATAACAGGCCTGCGCGGAACGTCTTTTGGTGTTATACAGGGTTTTCGTTGTAATCGTAAATTGTTATTATTATTGTTATTATAATTTTTAACATACATTTTAAATGAACATCATATTATACAATATATAAAAATGATTAGACATCAACGTATATGTCGTAACAATAGTATCGGTGGTCATTGTATTATTTATGTACATGTAGTATGTACCTATTAAATATCTAACGATAATACTCGTGTATAAATGTTATACATTATAAACGTATAGGTACGAGAAAAAACTTTGTACAGTATTTAACAGATTTTGTATTATCAGCGATATAAATTGTAAAATATATCATTATTCATTATTTATTTATTTATTTTATTTCATTTCATATACATATGAATACTAGGCTCCACTGAGATGATACTGGGCCCAGAATTATACCTACATAGTTACGTTCGGAAGCCGGAAGGTTACTCGGCACTCGGCAGTCAAATCGACACAAGTTTGTTTCCGACTATGTCTACGTGAATACATGATAAAACTATATTAACATTTACGAAGTTTTAATGTCACGAATCACGATAGAGTGTACTTCATACCTAGCTAACCGGAGTATGTAGCTAAACACGTCGTGTGTGTCTTGAAAACTAGATGTGTATATTTTTATTGACGTTTCAAGGGCAACACCGTAAATGTATTATTCTTGTGACGACAGCATTGTTGCATAACGACTATAACGAGACACTGACTGTAGCAGCTTTATTATATAGTACCTACACGGCTACACATATTACGCACTAAAGTCGGTATTTGAATAGATCGGTACTCATATTATTATGGAAGGTACCAATGATACTACTAAAATACTGAATACCGGCACTAAATGTACACACGCATAGTCTTGTATTAATCGACCGTTATGTACTTCAACGAATGTAAATTATTCGGACGAGGTTATTATATACATAAGTAGTCACATCAGTACATACATTTTTTTTTTATTAGTACACGAGTGAAAATTGTTCTATAAAATATATTCATTTTAAATATGACATCGTGGCTTAATATAGTGTTTTTAATAATAATCAATTAATTTATTCTACAGATTATTTATTATGCATAATCTTTGATGATAATTTCACCATTTTAGAAAAAATGCACTGTTTATTTATACCTATCTAATACCTTGGAATTCTGCAGGAGGATACACAAGTATAAATATAAAATTTGCGAATAATCAAAAAGAAATTTATAAGAATTTAATATTAAATTATATTAAACGCCTATAGATTAAAAGAATTTCAACACGATTAATGAAAGTTTATTCGAATAATTGTTGAATGCGCATACCGACATACTTTCAAAGACTCCCGTAAAACTAACGTTGTCCTTAAAGAACAAGCACCATACTACGTGAAAAAGAATGAATATTTACGAATAATAATTTACAATATTCAACATAGAATAAACAGCAATTAAGTTTAAAAAAAATTAATTGTTTTAATAAATAATTTAAATAATTTAAAATTTACCTAGGTACTTTGTAAACATTATAACATATTCCTAGTCTCAATATTAAAAATTTCCATGGACTCCAATTATATTTATAAAGATAACAAAAATTATTTCTTACGCCATCAAAATTTAATTAAAATATAAAACACATTAGGTATTCCGAATAAATAAATAATTTAAATTTAAAATAATCTTTTATGATAAGTCCATTTTAAAAATATTTCCAATGATAAATTATTCTGTATAGATTTTAACGAACCGAAAAATATTCATTATTTAATAATTAAGTACATAATATATTTTAATTAAAATATTTCTCATAACAAAATATATCATGATTGATTCGGGTCAAATATAGTGGCGTTTGACCTATGATCTTGATCTATAACTGATTTAACTGGTATGTAA
Source organism: Schizaphis graminum (assembly GCA_020882235.1). NCBI lineage: Eukaryota > Metazoa > Arthropoda > Insecta > Hemiptera > Aphididae > Schizaphis > Schizaphis graminum. The sequence goes on from CM037032.1 coordinate 97,449,517, forward strand.
TTTTCAAATTAAATTTTCTTTTAAACTCCTCGATTTTACACAGTTCCAAGCAATAAACTTAAAAAAAAAAAACATCAGATAATAGACTGTGTTGGTTTAATATGTAGGTCGCGTTTTTTTTTTTTCTTAATTAATGTTAAACTATAATAACATTTAACTCTATTAATTAATGTAATATTAAAGCGGAACAATTACACGCAAGTGTCCAACCACAATAACATAGGTTAGGTTTGGTAGCTAACATTGCAGAAATATCATCTTTACTTAATTGTAATTTATGCCATAGCCCGTAAGTAAAGTGAAATTGAAATGGACTATATATTATTCATCAGTCATTAAACGCGCTTTAAAGCTATATGCATCGAAATCCGAACGAAACGAAACATTATTGTTTAATACTTTTATGTTTGTTTAAAACACATATTTTAATCGCTTTCCAGACATGATCTATGTGTTTTATTAATTCACGGCGATAACAAATATTACGATTATATGACGCCTATATTTATGGTATTTATATGCAGAAAATGTGTACAGCGATTTGTATCACAATATTGTGCGTAGTAAATTTATCATTTATAATAGGTATGTCTGTACTGTTCATGACGATCGTTCGAAATATTATAACAAACGTGTGCCTATGTGAAATTAACAAAAAATTGATATACTTACCAAGATAATATAACTACTAATAAATAATAAAGGTAGGTAACAGTAAAACTTAATAACAATCGTCCTGCAATAAATTGAAAATATTTTTTATCGTAGGCGTATTTAATTCGTTAACGTTGCGCGCGTTTATGGGACAAATGTATTGTAATAACTAATAATAATTATATTATGTACTGCTGTAAAAACGGACCTGAAAACAAAAAACCGGTTCTCGGACACGATTGAGCTATCAGACGAGAAAATATAGGTATATATAATAATAGTAACTAAAACCCTTCGCACGACGACGTTCTTACCGTGGCCAATCGTCCCTCGCCGAGCGCGCGTATATACCTACTGTAATGATGTAATAATTATGCACGATACACATTATTATTATACCTACATCCATAACATCCGTTAAACATGAACTGTTTCGATATTCGAATGGGGTGTACAAAGTCGTTTTCTATCTGGTTTATTAATTATTATTCCACACAATCCATCAAAAATGTTGCATTATAAAAGGCCAAAACAAATTTACCTGTCCTGTGCTCCCGGAAGCGCTCGACGAACGCAATATTACAAACATGTAATAATAGTAATATCATCCCCGGACAACCGGTTGTAGGCGGCGGCAACGGTGATGACGGAAAACGAAAAACTGTCGCGCACACTGCCGGACGAACCAAAGAAGAGTACCAATTTATTATGCAATAAGACGTATTTAATCGAAATCGATTTGAATAATAACTCGACACTGTGCTAACTCTCGTGTACGGTATAACGACGACGTCGAGCGCACCGTCACCGACGTTCATCGGACGCGTATTGAAACGCCGGTCGTGCGCGTGTACGTGTATGCGCGCGCGCGCGCTCGCGTATTTTTTTTTATTCCGTTCCGCCCCGCGACCGTGTTGCTCACACCGACGACGATCGCCCGCCGCCGCCGCCGCGACAGCCGCTGCAGCCGTCGACGTCGTGTGTATATTATATTCATCGTCACCACCGATCGCGTGTGCGTGTCTGTATGTGTGTATGTGTGTGTGTGTGTGTGTGTGTGTGTGTGTGTGTGTGTGTGTGTGTGTGTGTGTGTGTGTGTGTGTGTGTGTACAGCAAATCCTAGAGGCGTGCGTTTTTGGTGGTGGTATATGGTAGTTGGTCTATAACGTAATACGAATCGTATTATACTAGAGCACACGCGCACCCTTGTTTACTCGATGCCGTGCGACGACTCTCAACCACCGCCATTCGCAGAGCAGCGGGTTCTCATTTAGGACACAGACCATGTACGTATAGGTATATAATATGACGTAGGTGCAACGCTGGTAAACATATTTTTACTTATTGTATTGAATTGTATTTTTTTTTTTTTTGTAAGTAGGTATACGAGATTTGATCCTCCCTTATTATACACATCATGGCTACGGTAGGAAAAACATTGTTTTCTCTTGTATTATATTCCTGTTCAAAATACGAATATAATGCGCTGTACGTACACTTATCCTATGTATAGATTGCTTCCTACTGCTCAATATTTATGTATAGACATGATGGGAATAGTATAGAAGTATTTTTTTAAATCTATTTAATATTTATGTTTATATTATTTTGATATTTTATGATAGTATATAAAAGGTTTATTGATTTATTCTCACGTATTTATTGAGTCAAATGCATTTGTAAGCTGTGAAAGCTAATTAGTGAATATCCTGCTGTTAAAAAGCTCTCATATATACCTGCGCATATAAATAAGTTTATAAAAATAAAAATTTGGCGTTATTAACTCCGGCAGTGTTAATAAGCTCGCATATAATAATTTTGGCAAAAAAAAAATCCAATTATGAACTAAAAGCGTTTTCTTATTATATTATGTTATATTGTATATATGTATGATTTTTTTTTATTCCTTATTATTATATACGCAGAAAAATGTGTTGATGGAATCCATCATGTACAGTCTTACGTAGTGGATGAACGTATGAAAAATAAAACAATTTTTTTTTGCGCCGCCGCGGTACGATGATGGTTTTTTTATTGTATGCGACGTTTTGTTGGGCCAAATTGTCAAGTCTGGTTTTATTTCTATATTTTGCCGCCAAACATACTTGGCACTGATTGTGAACATGCATATATATATATATTGTATAAACACACGCTTGGGCGATTTCCCGTCCACACCCAACGTTACTGAACGCCGAAAAGTATTTATTATAATATTCTTGTTTCCACGAGTTCGTAGTAAAATTGTAAAAAATAATATCAAACAAAACATACTAAGGCTTTTCTTGAATAATATTAATCACGTATATGGAAGTGAAAGCACTGAAGAATATTTTGCATTTTGGTATTTACGTGAAAAACGTTGTATCAGCAAAAATGTTGCGTGAAATCGATCTAGGTTAAGTTAGGAAACATTATCGTAGGTATATAATATCCACAATGAAATGTGTGGAAAACTTGGTTTCAGTTTTGTGACATCGAGATACCTATATAGCTACACAGTACACACCATGTAAAATAGGTAATAATTATATTAATGTGTATATAATAATATTATACGTATACGCAGAAACATTCGTCCACGGTCACACGATATACTACGCAGTCGATAAGAATAATATGCTTTTATTATTGTAGTTTTTTATTTCCACACACATTATTACTGTTAGAAAAATTCCGTTCGCGCGATTAAACTGAGACCGCCGGCCGCATGCTTAATTGTATAGTTTCTCAGATGAACGGAATAATCGTAGATTAAAATAAAAATATAATTATAAACAAAGATCATAGCGTTCAGGAGTTTGAGGATATTCGAATATTGCACGCGCTATTGAAATCTACTAATTATATAGTGTTGACGCCGTGTTGTAATAATCTTCGTCGGGTGTAAAAATAAAATTATAAATTACCAATATGAAAATAATGAAAATTTTAGAGGTTTGGTGGTTTTAAAACTTCCTAAACAGTGAAAATAAAATCAGTTGAAGAAACTTTATACTATCCGTTAGATAGGAAAAAATAATGGTTTCGTGATTCAGTTGGTAACTCTTGAGCCAAAAACTTTCTAATAAATAACTATATCACTTACAAACAAATTTAGAGTGCATTTGTTTTGTTATTATGTATGTATAAATTGAATAGAAATGTTTCTTTGTCGTTGTGGAACTTTCACGCAAGTTTTTATTTGTACATGCATACTTTAAACTACGCCACTACGGAACTATTAAAGTGGTTTACGCTTAAAACCCTTTCGATAATATTAAAGAAAAATTTGGTTTTAAAAATTAAATTTTATTATTTCATACACAAATCCATCACAATGATTTTTAAAAATGGATCCAAAAAGTCACCCAACGCAATTATACTATATTCTTAGTAAACGCGTTTATCTTACGTTATTTGTTCCGCCTAATCGAGGGGGGATAAGCACGTCGCCGTTGTTTTTATGTGGTTTCACATAAAGGGTTTAGGGACACCCTTTAATAAGTATGTCCCCTGTTATACGTACGGTTATATAATATAATACTAATATTTTTATCCTACTCGTAAAACACCTTTCGATTTAATACACGCTATCACTGTAATGACACATATTATTATCGTACACGTTTTCAATAGCAAACTAATTTTTATCTAATACCATAATATATTATAAAAGGAGGCGGACGCGCATCGCGCAGTTTTTATTTTTTGTCCAACTGTGAGAACTTGCCGCAATTAAATTCCGTCCTGTAGATATGCTGTAGATATATAGGTATATGTATAATATAATATAACACGTTCGTGTGGCGCGTTAATTCGATTAATTATTTATGAACGGGACACTTCCTTATTCGAATTGCTATCGCACATACGCCGCTGCAACAGCAGCCGTATTCGATCGGACCGGACGTGCTTTTATATGACTCGTTTAACAGGGTGCATTATTATTATTATTATTATTAAACATACACGATTTACAATTGCACAAAGATAAACCGCACGCGAGTACCTTCATATATATTATAAATATATATAGTATATGCGTATTATATTACTATGTCGTATTTTTAAAATCAGCACACACTTAAACATATTATTTAAAAATGCTACTTGCATGCGTTATAAATACCAAACACGATTTAAATTATCGAGAAGAAAGCTTATTTAGTGGAGAATAGGTAATGCATTTCAAATGTGTGGACAATATTATGTGATTGAAAATTACTGCCTGTAAATTACTACTTATAAACTGATTCATAATTGTTACGATAGTACTTATTACACTAATTAATATATTTATTTTAAGAGTTTATGACTTGTATTTTATTTAATAATTTTTTTTATATAATATATTAGAAATAAATTAAGAAAGACACGAAAAATATACATTTGAGTAAAAACAGTTCAATTATTATTATAATCTTAAACAATTTTACTTCTATTAAATTCGAGAAGAATAGTATTACCTATAATATTATTATACCGTATGGGATATACATTAGGTAAATATTAACTATATTATATTATAAAATGATGTATAATGTATTTTGTATTTTACCGACGACGAGTGCCGAGTGGCGATGGCATTATGGTATTGTACTATTTACTCATATATTATTATAATATATGATATATAGGTATAGGCAATATAACTATATAAGCCTTTCCTGAGCGTTTCAAAATTATTTATGCTACGAGCCAACATATTTTTTGTACTACGAACAAGTTGTTTTTTCCATTATTATTTTACAACACACTTATGCATACTTATTGATTTTTATTATACAACTATAAGTTGAAGAATTTAAACTGATTTATTAGAATTCTGTTCAAACTTCCAATATTAAATAACCAAAGTTATTTATTTAATAACCATTATAATAGATAGTGATCAGAATAGTTACTTATTAGTTACTATTGGTAACAATGATATCAATATAAGATATAATATATAAGTATGCCTACTCCCTTCCAGGAATACTCTCGAGTATTTAGTATGATCTATCCATTCTGTATAATTTATATACCTTATAGGTACTAGACAACAGAAGATGACTAAATATTGTATAATGTTCACTAATAATTGAACTCATTTTTATTGATGCACATAAAGAAGTTAGAGATCACCCTTAGTAGTAGAAATATTATTGGTTTCCCAAACATTCCAAATAATATTTTGTATTATAGTACCTATTTATTTGCAATAATTAAAATATTCAATGAACATTAGATAAAAATAATAATTAATAATTGTATGGTTAAATGGCATCTGACATTTCTACATTTTACTTAATAACAAAAATATTGATGAACTTTTATCTTATATAGCTAAGTAATCATAATCAGTAATTCGTAATTATTTTTGAAAATATTAACAAGATATATCACTATTTGGTAAGTACTAATATAGGCCTTACGTTTAAATTTAAATATATCATAAAAATTATTTGCGACTTACCCCGCGGCGTAAACGAACGACGACTTCTGCGGTTGTGGCGGCGACGGCAGTGGCGGACAGACGACACGCGGACGACGACGAAAAATTCCGCGGAGACATAATATTACCTACACCGTGAACGGCGGTCACCGGTATTGTGACGCGGTGACGGCAATAGTCGAAGACGACGACGACAACCGCGATCATACCGACCCGCACCCCCACACGCGGGACCTGCCAATCAATGTTCATTTTGTTGCTATTGAACGATGGAGAAGAATGAACGGACGACCGGACGAAAAGGAGAAGAATAACAACGACGACGACGAGAAGAGAAGGATAAACCGCGCAGCGACGTCTTCGGGCCACGTCTGCCAGGTGTCGCGTCCACCCACGCACGGGGGTCGGGCCTTGACGACGACACAATGCACCGGCCGCCTCAGGGTGTACGCGGGCTCACATACATAGCCGGTACATAAACAGAGGTATGAACCAGGTATTGTACATGCCTAATATATTCGAAGATTATTATTGTTATTGGGTTCATTCATCATCGCTGCCAGAGTCAGTAGAGGGGACGTGTATAGGTGCGCAGCGAGCCTAACCCGCGGCAACCTGGAAGACGTGAATTTTTTTTTACGTTTTTATTTTTTTGTTTTTTGGACATTTTTGCCAGACAGTGTCTGTGTATCATAACGTCTAAATACTTTTGGCTGCGTGTTTATATACATATATTATGTATTATAAGCATTTGCACCCCGCGGGGTGAAATATTCTGAAAATATATGTGTACGCGTCGTTTTCAACTTAGTCAATGTCAAAACGATATCTAACGCGTGCGCTGTGCTCGTAGGAATATTACAGTACATATTATATTGTATTCAATATAATATATATAAATATAAGGGAGCCCCAGGATATGTGAGAAATTAACCAACTATACAATAGACAAGATGGCGGGTATACGAGAGATATTGCTTCTGAGACAAAAACCTATTTATCCTTTTCTACTGAAAGACGAAAATTGTACCTACTTTATACTATTATATAATATTATGTTCATATACTAAGCTTCACAGTCGTCCGTACACATGGTTGTTTTTCTATATGCAGCAATTATTATTAAATAACTTATTATTTATACTTTTTAGTACTTGTGTGATGAAAATTAACTAGATGGAATTAAAAGATATTTTCATAAGTAGAAACAGCAATACTGAACAATAACTGCAAGAAATAACTAGATTTAGATTCAGAAATGTGTTAAAAATATTCAAGTTTTCTTTATTATTTTAGCGTAGATAATCTGTTAATTTCAAATTGAAAGGAAAAAAGTTTTTTTAGTTTCAAACAACGCAATAAACTGAGTTTTTTATCCTTCAGGGCAATGTTTTGCGATTTAAAAAAAAAATTAATTATAAACTTTCAAACTTTCTGAATACGGAATAAAATTATTTTAATAATTATTACACAAATAATAATAAACTAAACATGATAATACTCATAAATACTTATATAAATAATATGTACTCCTAATATCTAACAACATATATTTATTATATATTTTACAAAACACATTTTGTACTGAACCAAGATTGTATTATAATATGAGTGTTGTTTAAGAAAATAAATATCTTTTTTTGAAAAACTATTGTAATATTAGTAATTATAATGATAAACATACATACCTATTATAATAAAAAAAATAATAATTAATGAGTTTGATGTGAGTGTATTGATAGTGATTGAATTGAATACAAAAAGCTTAATTGTTTCATAAACTTAACAAAACTAAATATCTTTTACATAGATATTTAATCAAAATAAAAGAAATAATAAATATATACTATATATTACTGTAATTATACAGCTGCTACAGCGTCTTTTGAAAAAAAGGTTAAAATTATAATAGTATTCGTTGTATAAGTACATACACTTGTACATTTTTAATCTCATACTCCAAAGCAGAATATTTTTCAAATTAATTTTATACTATATGAAAATCAAATTTCGAATGAACAGTTAATTAATTATTTAAAAATTTGATTGATGAAAATGAAATACGTACTTCTATAAATATATTATGGTAACTTCTATATTCATCAATACTTTTAGATTAATCTATAATTTTTTAAATTTTTAGACTTATACTTCGAAATACTCAGAATAATATTTTTCTTTGGAATACGAAATTAAAAATATGTATCATTTCAAAGTTAACAATTAAAAAAATGACTGAAAAATATAATTTTTTTTTAAATTTTATATTTTAATGATTAACTTAAAATAAATAAGTTAAATGTTATTTATAGTTTCGTCATAATTATTATCTCACGTTAATCACTTTCGAAATAAAAAACAATATAAACGTTTATCTGTATAGCTAGGTGTATAAAATATAAACGATTATATTATTACAATTCCTATATATTATATACCGCCGCTTCCATTTATCAAATAATTGGCGTGTGGGAGAGAGAAAAAAAAATAGGCACTTTATTAATTATATTTTTTTGTTTCATCAACTCGTAGTCGCATGAACGTTATCACACATATACACATATAAACATATTTTACATATATATTCATCCCACGGCAAACAAGCCCGATCGGTTTTTTTCGCGTTGAACACACGCACTGCAGACACTATTAATATTTGTATTCACCAGCTCGACATTTTTTTTTCAGTTATATCCCGTGTTTAATTACCATCATCTGATAAAACAACAACACGCATTATTAAACGTAATGTCAGATCAATATCGTCCGCGTTTATATGGCCCGCAGGCGCGTAATGCATATATTATTATTATATAATATAGGTAAATGTTTTGTCAACGTAAAACCTCGTCCTCGTGTGTAGCTATATAGGTACTTACTTGCATTATATACCTAATATACACACACTCGCCACCGGTAGCACATTGATTCACCTGGTACATATGATAATATTATAGCGAGACATCATATATATATATGTACATAGTATACAATAGAGAAACAATAATGTCAACAAATTTGCATACGCGCGCACGGGGTACACCGGCCTCAGGTAAGTATTCTCGGGGATGGAGGGTAGGGAGGTGTCTGTGTATTATTTTCATTGTTACATTTTTTTTTTTTTTTGTTTATTAGGTCCGTAAAATAAGCTTTTATATCGTCTAACTCGTGTGCGTGTGTGCGGTGTGTGCTTGTGTGGGCAACAACTGGCGTGTGCCGCCGTCGGACTACTTCAAATAAGCTCATTATTATAGCCATATAATAATGATAATATTATGTTTAAGCGACTGCTACAGCAGTCCAACAAAATACGCAACCAATTTTCGTTGGAAACAATTACGTACGTCGGTTTGACGGACGAACCGATATTGTCTTTTCGGCTTTGTTTTGTTTGCGACCACTCCAGCAGGACGAGTCAACTGAGCTGCAACGCTATAATTTTACGAGCCCATAGACTACTTATATAATAAAAGTACGCAGCTCGTGAAGTACTCGTCGACAAATGTTTTTCAGGTACTCTTGTATTAACAAACAAAGTTTATTTTTTTATTGTTCTCTCAGCACCCTCCCCACATCACCATCACAACACAATATTTTTAATTCAACGAATAATTGTATGTATAATAATATGTATAATATGTCATTCCCCATATTATAGTATAGTTAAAAATATTTTATTAATTAGTTCATCTGCACATTAGTTTTTTTTTTTATTTATAATTCAACTAGATATTGTTCATATAACAAACTGTTGTTCCGTTTATATAATTGCAATGAAATTAATTAAATTGCATAGAAATTCAGTTGGCGCCATAAAAGTAATGTAAAAATGATACTGCCATCAGTGTTGTATAAATGTATACATATTATTTTAAATGCATACGACAAAGTATGCTGTATAAAAAAAGTATTATTATCATTACGTATATATATATATATAGGAACGTTTAATAAATATTGACGTGTGTAGGTAATTTCTGTGGAGGGAAATTCAAAAAATCTCGACACGGCATTTATATTCGTATAATATTAGATAACGTGTTGTCATGCGGGGTGGAAAAAATACAAAACATGTATACTAAAAATATCGCGGGCGATCCAAGAGAAATGGCGGCCATGTTACACAATATTCATCCGAAATTCCATCCTCTGTTCGTTCATAATATACATAGGAGGAAGCCAGTCCACATGCGAGGGTGGCAGAGTGTCACATGTCGTTTGTAGAAACAGGCCGTCAGAATTTTTGATATTCTTCACCACCCCACCAAAATTTAGACAAAATATAGTTTATAATATTATAAATCATTTTATACAGCGTGTATCGCCAATATGTAACATATCCAAACTTGATTTCAATGTAAATTATAACCTATTCGTAGTACACTTAATATAATATATAACAGTTATATATTAGTTATGTTATAACTACATCAAAACACAGTTTGTATGCGTGGTGTATGTACGAGAGTAAGTCTTTTGCAAGCCCAAAACCGAGCATATTATATTTTATATAAAATAAATATATAATAGGTGTTGTGTGATGGCCGATGGGTATGCAGACGAATCGATCGGCGTTCGCGAGTTAAAATAAACGAGAGATATATTGGTTGTGTGTGTGCAAGTGTGTATGTGAGAGAAAGGTGGGAGAAGAAGAGAGAGTAGGGTAAGATAGAAAGAGAAAAGAGAAAAATATATCCCCCTCATCCGCACTCACCGTGGCGTCGTCAGAATCATATCGAACACCTCCTAGCGGGGGGTCGAAATTCGGATTTTCTGTTTTATCGCCGGGGCACACAAATATATACATATATAATATATATACACATACAATATAATATATAAGCTCCATTGTTCTTCTTTATTCGCACTCGTGGCGGATACGTCGCGGGACCGAGCCCTGCAGGGGCTGGATTCACTATATAATAACATATATACGTAGGTATACGAGCGCAGGACTGTACGCCGGAAACATTTTCCGTTACGGCAGACTAACTTTCACCGCGCCCGCCAGCCCTCGCCCGACCGCCCACGACCGACTCCTCTCTCTGTTCTAGACGTATTTATGAGCTTCGCCTATATATTATACGATGGCATATATATATATATATATATTTCTGTGGCACGCGCACACACACATTCGCGTTTATAATATATACTCAAAGCCTTTGACGACGGGGAGGCGGTAAGGCATTTTTTCCTACTTTACTTTTTATTTTTTCTCTCCTTTTTTACTTAGCAGCGCGCGGTTCACTCAGTCCGAATTTATTAAAAGAGTTTCCGTATCATACGCGCGCGCCAGAAACGGTTCCGTTGACACCGGAGGTGACGCCGCGCCTGAAAAACCACCACCGAAAGGTATATAACTATATATGTACAATGGAAAAAATCGGAATTCAAGGTGTTCCGGTGCGGTAAAAAAAGCAGCGAAATAAATATATGTATATTACGACGCCTGCGCAATCGGATAAAACACTGACACCCATTATAGTTGTCGTCGCGTCTGTTGTTGTTGCAATGTATTAACATAAAAGCAGAAAGAAACTCAATACGTAAGAGTATAATATTTATAGATATAATTGTATAGTTAAAAATTTTTTTTTACACGTACCTACGTGTAAATATGTATTATAATTTATAATATATCTCCAAAGATTCTCAACAAGAAATTTATATGCAGCTATATATACACCGTATATCATTTTTTGATTTTACTTTATAAGACACAGTTATTCAAACGAATAGAAAATTGTAAAATTTATTAAAATGGTGTGAGTATTGATAATTCGTACTATAATGCACTTAAATTTTAATATTTCTGGTCAAAGCATGTGTATATTAAATGTTGTGAATGTACGGATACCTACACGAGTCGTCCCAATGAGTACAACCCGAGTTTAAATGCTACAACAACGGTGTAAATAAATCATTTTTTGTTTTGTGTTTATTCTCACAATTTGGGTCAGTAAAAGTTATAGAATCGAATCAAAACAAACATTAAAAAAGCAATTACCGCGAGCAACAAGTCGAGGCCGTTTGAGTGCATTAAATTCACAACTGGGATTGGTAGGTAGGTACACGTTATTTTTATTTATGATTTAGTGATGTTTTTTTTTATCAAATCATCATAATGTAGGTATGTGTAGACAGTTGAATTTTTACTGTAATATAGAAGATAAATATTATTGTGGTTAAGCACTATGACATTTACAGTAAGTTTATTTTTATAGTATTTAATAATACAAATTATAAATACTCACAGAGCTAAATATACAAGTTTTAAAAGAATACCTAATACCATTAATTTAATTAACAGTGTAATATCATATGAAAATTAATTTTTGTAATATAAAAAATACAGGTTTGACTACAAGTATTCAAAGCACTAATGATCATTAATTAATATAAATAAAATAAGTATATTAAAACATAATGTATACAACTGTAGTGTAATCATAACAACACAAACATAAATAAAATAATGGTCATTGACCGATATTTAATTTATATGAAAAATAATAAGTAACATATTATTACTTGTATTATAAATCATAATACATACTGCAGTTTGTAGATATATATATTATGTGTATGTTATATAAAATGTGTACAGTTTTTCAGAAAAATATTTTTTTTTTTATTTATATTAACAAATAAGTTTAGAATGACTAACAGAATAGCAATAAAATTATTTTTTAAACTTTTAGACTCCATGTATATAATAATATAAAATGTATAGATAATTAATTTCGAAGTATGATACTTGAGCTTAATCAGGAACTTACTAAATGTATTATTTTGCAAGCTTCTGAGTTAAAAAAAAATCATTTAAAGGATGAAATTTGTATAATATCAATAATAATTAATAATTATAAAAATTGTGTAATGTATTGATAATTTAATTTAGATTACCCATTCTTGTAGTGTAAAATTCAAATTGAAAAAGTTTAAACATCCATAACTATAGCTTATAAGTTGTAGAATATATATATATATATATATAATATATACGAATCAATTTGTGTAAATGTAACATTGCTCGGTAGTATTTAAATGTAACAAAGCAATTAATGGTGATTATTTTAAGTCCCGTTCGTTTTTATTGTGATATTTTATTGGTACGTTTTGATGCATAGGAATTCATGGGTATTCCTTCATTTTTAGTGTATTCAATTCATAGAGTTTTATCATAGAACAACAAAAAATAACAAAATATAAATTATAAAACTATAAATATGACCTGGTGCGATGCGGTGTATAGGTACGTATTATATGTATATTAAGTATAAATGTATAATTATTATAGGTATATATAATATGTGTGTGTATATACATCATACACACTACATAACTAGGTAGAGGGTACACGCAATGGGATGAATTATTATGCACGCATTGCGTGTACACGTACGTTGGTGTATATCGTGAGGACTGAGGATTATTATTGTTCTTAGTATAGGTACTGCACATCGCATATATATGTATATTATTTAATGTAATATCCCTGTGTGTGCATATATATAGCCAATTTGCAACGATATACAAGTGTAGAACGCGCGTGTCAGAAACGGCATCGGCACCGTATATGTATACGAGTTTATATACGTCTTATTATAACAATAGTATACAAGTAATGTAGGTATAAACAAAAATATTATATTATTTCTACCGGAAAAGTCTCGCAATGCGTTTTCAATGCGCCATAAAATGTCGTGAAAAACGACATTATTATTTTATCGGAAAAACGTGATGCTCATCACGCACACCGATGGTACAATAATATCATTATTATTATTATTATTGTAATACATAACGTGCGCGAAACTGCCGTTTCGGGTAGGACGTGCTGTGCTAGAACCGCATCTGAGAGGGGGAGGGGTCAGTCAGTTTTTGAAAAACTACAAAACGAAAAAGTAGTAACCGCGGGCAGGCGGTCATCGTTTCTTAAGTTTAGTTTGGAAACAAAAACAACAACAACCATAGCCAAACGCACATCATAGTATATAATATATGGGTAACGTACGATAATCGTATTTTTATAAGCCCGCCGTGGGACGCGGTGAGACGATAACGACGGCGATGGCGTCATCAGTAACGACGCGCAAACGCACGCCGCCGCGGCAGCCGTCTCGCCTATATAAATCTTGTGCACACCGTCATCGTCGACGACGCGGTTATAACCTCCGCTGGGGCGAGGCGGCGGCGGCGGCGGCGGCGTTGGCTCGTAAGAACCTATTTTACGAGGCCGTTCCGGACGACCTTGACTCCCATTCGTATATACACACGTACTTTACACACGAGTTATATCGTTTCGTCGTCGTCGTCGTCGTTTTAGCGTTCTATATATTATACGTGGTTCGACCCCTAACTAGTTCCACGCGCTATCGCAATAAATTTTGTAAAAAAAAACGTTTCCGCGGAGAGCAACACACGCATCGAGTCACGATGACAATAACCCATCCTCGTCGGGACGAATATATTTTCATTCACGAAAACAACGCGCGGGCATCATCTATACACACTTATAACTAATCTGTAATCACGTTATTTTAAGTATACGGAATCTCGCGTACCTGTACAATACGCCATAGGCAGCGTCTAACCCGTCTGCAGTATAGTACTATAATATGTCATAATTATTTTATGCGTACCTACTGCGTTACGCGATACGACAACGTAAATATACCACAAACGCTTTTCGATCGGGGTTTGTAAGGTCGCGTACCTATACGTACCGTTTGGCGTTACGGTAACAATAATGTATAGATCGCGGATGGTTTTGCGATATTTTTTTTCCACTCTCTCCGCGGGCGGCGCGCGCACATCTCTCCGGGCGTGTGTTGTACTGCACGATATGAAATATGGAGTGCGAAATGGCTCGTGCGTTTTGGCCCCGGCGGCGGCGGCGGTGGGGATGATATGCGCGACACGGCGGTGTATATACGCGTGTACGCGGCGTTCGCGGTGGAGCGGCGGCGTGCGCGACGGTGGCGGCCGACCGGGACGCCATCGATCTTCTGTCTTGTCGGCGCGCAAAAGGGTCCGTTCGCGGGCGGACCGGTGGCGGGGAGGACCGGCCGACCGGCGATGGCAACCCTGTGAGTACGTGTGTATATTATGATACGCCGTCTCTCTCGCTCTTTTTATTCGTTCCCGAGCTGCAGTCACTCGTACGCGCAGCTCTACCGTCACCGCGTTGGAAATAATAATAATAATAATAATAATACGTTACACGACGGCGACTGCGATAATAATATTGTAGTATTACCTAACCTTAATATTATACGACTAAATGCGAGTAAGTAGGTACAACGCTTAGTAAACAACGTCTTGTTTCGCACTTTCTTCGGCAAGAGATTTTGTTAACTGCGTACTTAAAGGCCCGTATAATATCCGGTATAATGTACACCTACTGTTGCAATTATTGTCCGTGTCTTGACGTGTGTAACCATTCTATAACGTATACATGCGATGACCCGCAATTCTTATGTGCGTACGCCACTTGCACGCCGTTGTGCATACTCTTATATAATATTATGATTGTTATTTTTTATTAATTAATCGCCTAAATTATACAGCACAATATTTCCATTGGTTTTTTTTTTTTATTATAAAATTGAAAAAGTAGGTAAATCTAAAGGTAGTTATTTTTATACATACAAGTATGCAGCAGATTTAAAAATATAATTCTTACAATCGTTATCGATATAGGTGTACAAAATGGACATAATAACATTAGTTAATACAAAAATCTAATTTAACGCTTCAATGTCTTGTTAAAAAAGTTTTTCAAAACCTGCTCTTTTTATACTGAAACTTTTTTTAAAGTCTTTGTCTTTATGTAATCCTATCACCAATTAAAACATTTTTTTTTATTTTTTAACAAAAAGTTATAATTAATGAATCTAAAAAAATTAATTATTCGTGACTCAAGTTATATAATTTATAACTAGGTTATTGTTACATAAAATATAATGAAAAAGACGTGTAACATTTTATATTATAAGCATACGAATTAAGATAATAATTGATGTTTGTACAAAGCGTGTGTTATTTAAAAAAAAATAATTTGGTGATAATCAAAACGATTTGTTAAATTTTATTTTAATTTATCCCCCTTAAATAAAAAAACCTTTATTGAATGCTGCTTTAATTTTACGATATGATGATTCTTCTAAGCCATAAATATAAGATTAGGTAGGCAAAATAGCAAAAGAAAAGTAATTTAACCCACGCAACAGGTATGTTAAATATATATGAATACAATATGTAGATATATACTATATATAATATAGTAGAATGTGCGTTAAGCATAGTAGAAATTACTAAGAAAGTTGTACATTTTCATACATTAATATGCTATACTGTTGTTACATTATTATATTGTTATTTTCATCGCACTATATTATTAACGACTATCTGCGTGTTCTTATATATCATTTTTAATCAATAATTTAACGGAATTTTTTCAAATTTTTGCAAATCAAAAATTATTTACACTAAAACCATGGATAATATACTTTTTTTATATTATTTAGAGTTAGGTATGTAAAATATATTGATTTTAAGAAAAAATGATTTAACATAGATACTATATTGTTGACATGTACGATTTAAATAGATAACTAAAACAAAAATATTTTACTAATTATTTACTGCAATTATCATTAATATCGTGTGAAATTTAAGAATGCAAATAACATATAGATTATAGGTAATTATAGGTATAATAGGTACTCTTCAAAACATAAGAATTTAAATTATCAATTATTATTTTTAATATGACTATATGATAAAATACTACTTATTTAAATATTATTAGAAATACTTAAAAAAATTTATTTACCATTTTTATAATAGTAATTTAATTTAACGTCGAACACTCATTAGATATATCAAAATCACTATTAAGTTTTATGGAAATATTTTTCTTTACATAATTTCCAGTCAAAATAAAACAACATTTTTTAAGTTTTTGAATGACAACATACATTTTTATTTTCATGTTATGCATTATAAATATTTTATTTTTTGTTTCTATATTTAATATTGAAATAGAATCAACATTTACGGACATTCAACATTCGAATGTATCAAAATACTCCCAAAAATATAAATTTATCTAATGCTTTGGAATATGAATTTAAAATATGTGCCATTCAAGAAAATTAAAAACTTAAAATATACAAAATATTATCAATTATAGTTAATACTGTTTTTTTCAAGTGTTAACATTTAAATTACTTATTAAAAATTATATTAATACGTAAAATAAAATCTTTTTAACATTATAATATACTTTATGAATAAAAATTAATTTAACTTTTTAAATATCACTTCTTGCAAACACTTTATAATACTTAAATTTCAAAATTTCAATATAATACGAATGGTATGTATGCTGAATGATAATATTATAATAGATTTTATTTACACCTGCCACCTCTTTAAATTATTACGTAAGTCCTTATATTATAAATATAAAATATATACCTATGATTCACGAAAGTAAATAAATGAATGTTCACATTTTTACATGAATCAATACAAAAATATTATATTGAATTAAACTGAGAAGTATTCGAGAATGAACATTATTATTTAGGTATTGTAATACCAAAATATTATTCAATATGATCTTTGTTTTAAACAATTTAAAGGATATATTAATTATAATATATTTTTTAATAAAGAAGTCCCTGATCTGTGTATTATTTATAAATATTTATATATTTATATTTATATTTATAAAGAATAGCTATCACATACGTTTAAAAAAAACGTAAATTAGATCGCATGTAATATGTATGTTATATATTATAAAATTTGAATTCCATAATTCATCATAGTACATGAAAAACCTTTCTAAAAGGGATAGGGTGTAACTGAAATCAGTGAAATCACTGACAAATAAATAATTATTTAAAAACTTCTGAAATAATCTTATTTTTGTTATTATTATTAAAATAACCAAAATTGAAAAAAGTTATTAATTAATAATATGTACTATGTACATATTATTAATTAATAATATGTACTATGTACATAATAAATTTCATTAATTACATTTGTCATACGTTTTTGTTACAGCTTATACATTTAAATAAATGCGATACAATATTACGCAGCTCTGCTATAATGCAATTTATATGAAGTATATACTTTTAATGATATAATAATACCTACTATATGATAAATGTACCATTGTAATCCACTATATAATATATATATGAATTCACCAAGAAATATTAGTGGATACTATATTTCTATAACACTTAGGTACTGCATGAATCGTGTTCAATTTGAAAATATCAATATGTACTACATTATTACTCACCGTCACTGTTTGTATAAATATACGTGTTCTGAGAATAACTAAGTGCATGTACTGAATTAACTTGTCTTACCTGAAATAATAAAAATTTTAAAATTAATAATATATTTTACTATATTACATATTATAAATATAATTAAAAAATATTTAATGTAATAATTATAATAGAATTTCATTTCAAGTACATAACAATATTATGTACATCAAGTATGGACAGTAGTACTATTCCATGTACATTGTACATATACAGTAGACGAGGGAGATAAGAATAAGTGTTTTAGGTTGGTGGGCTTTTAAAAGCGCCCCGAGGGATGCGAAGTCCCCGGAAGCGGTTACCGCGGCAGCGTAAAAATTCATTAGGAACAGACAAGCCGGCGTGATGGACGGCCACAATATATATACGCACCCCCCGCCAAGGCACTGGAGCCCTCTCGTCGTCAATTTGGAATTAAAAATAAAACAAAATGTATCAATACACCTTAAGGGTATCTAGATTTAATACCGTTGCCCATAAATCGACGTCGGTTTAAATAAGCTGAAAAAAAGAGAGAAAACTGTAAGCACCCTAGCTTCTGTACAACACTCGCTATTCCTGCAGTGCGGATTTTCGTGTCTCGTTTAGAAGACCACGCGATTGACGTTTAAATTACAATTAAAAACTTCTGTGGGCTACGTGTTGCTTTTTTTTATATTATTTTGTAGGGTATATAAAATATTGTGACACAATTGATCACCGCGATTTTTTCTACCCACCAGCGTCGGTAGGTGGGTATAACACTAATACTGCAATTGTGAAGAGCCACATGTCTATTGGTTCGCAAAAAAAAACATATTTATACATTGCCAAGTCATTTGTATCGTTCCAGTTGTTTGTGAGGCTGACGTTTCGGTGGGTTCCGATAAAGGGACGTCAAAACATTAACATTTTTTTTTATATAAATAAGGGACCCGAATAAAAAAAAATACTGGAGGGTGTATTCATTTTACAAAATAACATTAAACCCTAGCAAATTGCGGTCTACCGTCAAAATGTACTGTCAAAATATTCAAACATGGTGTAAAAATATTTTAAACCTATGCAGTATAAATATAATAATACATTTTTTTTAATGCTATCTATTTCACCTTAAAATCTAGATATACCTAAGATATCCAAATGATCAAAAAATCGTAAATCTTGATTTTAAAATATTTACAATAATTTGAGCAGAAAATTATTTTTTGCGGGTACTTAAAAATATTAACAAATTAACTATATTTTAAAAAAAAAATTAGATTACTCTTTCCTACATAATTATATAACTAAAACAGATAAAAAGTGGGCAAGTATGTTGAAATAATTTTAATACATTTATATGATATGTTAAAAAATATTATTCTCATTTTATTAACAATCAAAGCAAAAAAACGGTTTTTGGTGTTGTGAACAATTTTAGAAATTCGATGAATTTACGAATTACCCGGACTAAACAAAAAGACTCTTATATGACTTATATGCTCGTAGAACCATTGTGAACCAAAAAAAAAACGGTTTGCAAAAAAGTAATTGAAAAAAAATAAACAACATACGTTTTTAAGGCACTGTATATTATATGGAAAAAAAAATGACGCAAAGAATGTCCACCTGTACTCCTCTTTTTTTTTCTCCGGTCTATACCAGACAATAACAAACGCGTATTCCCTCTCCTCACACACATGCATAGAGGTCAGGTATTCTTGGTCTTCACCAGAATTTCAAGACTGCAAGTAAAATATAAAATATATACCTGTACGTAGAAACCGAATAAAAAACTAAGTCCAAAACTGAAAGAAACCTAACCTAACAGGATTCTAATGGCAAAAGTTTTATATGTTCACTTTTATAATATTTACTATACATATAGTATAATCAATGAATGTCTGCGTCGTTTACAAACGACCGACAACACCTCACAGTAGCGTTATGACATATATATTACATAGTTTTATAATGTATAAAAATATCAATATATATATCATATACTACGCATCTATACCACGTAATTCTTACCTTCATATTTTGTTTTCTAAACTACAAACGAGTCATGGCGGTTATGGACACTCAGCAAAAACTGTATGTGTGTCTGTTTATCGTGAGGATTGGAAAAAAAAGCGTAAAAAACAGACCCGTGACGGAAAACGGCACCGGACACAAGATCGATTTTGCAACCGTGATCCCAAAAACTTCACACCGGAAACGAAAAATGAAATCGCAAAACTACGACGAAGAGGACCATGACGGGCGGCAACGGGCGCGATATTCGGTTGTTTCGCGCGGCAAGTGTGCGGTGTATGCGCGTTATGGATACGTGCGGCGGGGATACTGCCGCGAAGCTTCGGCCGCCGAGTTTTCCCCCTCGTGTACCGGCGGCGCGGCGTCCCGGCGCGTGGCGTAACACGGCGCCGGGACGCAGGCGCGTCACGCGCGCACCGCGTCACAACCCGTCGTCGTCGTCCGTGGCGTCGTGAGTCACACGCGAAACCAACGCACATACTCCCCCCCACACACCCCTCGACGTGAAAATCCACCCTCTCCTGCACATTGTGAATGAGCGGACTATACTCATAAATGCAGTTATTGTATACATACTGCATGTTTGACACAATTATATTATGCGACAAAACAAAAAACAAAAACCTAAAACTGTGTAAGACGCGCGATGTCATTACAACTAGATTTATATATTTAATAATTTAGTTTGATGCCTGTTATATTATTTTCATGTGAAAATCTGCTATTAAGTGGTACAGATTTTCGAGGAAACATGAGATTTGTTCATCCACGTATTACGAGCTTATGACTGCGAAAGAACGAAACAAAAATGTACGAGTATGAAGTAATAAATAATAATATACCAGTATTATAATTCTCTTCAGTATATATTTAGGCACGTTTACAGAAAAATATTTAGGGGGTTGAACCCCCAAACCCCTCTATAAACGTGCCTGTGAATAACATATTTTAAAGTTTAAACCTGGCTACTATCCCATGTATAACGATGGGCAGTAAGATCTTAATCAGTCTAGGAAATACAAAATGTGCGGTTGGAATATGAGCAAGGACAAATTGAAATTAATCATTTATTATACATTATTTTCGATTTAAACATCATCTCATTTTCATATTCCCGTATTCTATAATATCTTAAGATACATACAATAATGCATTCCCATATTAATATATTATGCATAAGTGTTTTATACAATATTGTTGATATTTAAAACTAGCTACCTCTAATACCATGATCATTAAAGTATTAAATCTTATTAATATACTATTTGGACAATACAGACAAATGTTTAGAATAAGCAGTCTGCTACAATATTATGTGACGGATGATTACCTTAATTTTATTAACATGTTTGGTCGGCCAATACTATTCATACAAAATATATACCTATTATAAATTGATTATGCAACTAAAATTATAAAATTGTAGGACGCTTGAGAGCAGTTAACTGTAGGTGTAGTATTAAACAATATAGATCAAATGAAAAACTATGTAGGATAAAAATATAATTTAATATAAATATAAACATAGCTGACTTATTATTATAACAATAATAATTGATTTTTCTCTGCTTAATGTGATACGATTTTATTGTATATAGTACAGATAGTAGAACGCATAATATAAAAAACCGATACGTATATTAAAATATTATATTTCATAGCATGGTTATCAGAATGTTCAATCTTTTGGTACAAGATTATGATAATTTTACTATACTTATGTAGTGGAAAAAATTGCGGGTATTATTTAATATTCATAATGTTTTATATATATCTACGTGCGTATTACATACTGCTACAGTCAACACCTCAAGAATGACAATATTGTACTCGTGACAATAATATATATAATATCGACGGTGATTAGTATAATATACAGCCGTACAAACAATGTAGGCACTTAAAACGTATATACACACATAGAATAGAAAATGTAAAATATCTAATTACAAAAAAATTCTTCAAAATATTTTACTATTTACTACTTATATAATTTAGTTAAGTCGATTAATATGCATATATTAAGATATGATTGGACCTAGCAACTATTAAAATATTCATATCGTAAATGATCACAAACTTTAAAAAAAATGAAATGTTAATATTAATATATATATAATATATATATATATACATATAATATTATTAGTAACATTCATAGTAGAGTAGTGTATGTGTGTGTGTGTGTGTGTGTGTGTGTGTGTTGGTTTTCCTATACTAAAAACAATTGTTCAAACATGTATTATGTAACCTGGTAGTATAGCAATCTTGCGTGCACTGTTACTAAACACGCGATCCGGCTGCCACAGTATAATATGCATTTAGATGATAAACACACGAAGAAAACAATTTTTATGTACACAAGTAACGCACTATAATATTAATATAATATATCTACCTATCTACGTACAAATACGAACATTATATTTTTAATAATTTAAAAATACGTTGTACATTATGTCATTATTATAGGTATTACACTATTATAGTCAATACATCTAATTTTTCTGTAAATGTTTTTATTCATCATTCAAATTATGATTTAATAGTTAATTCAACGACTAAGTAAATACGATTACCCAAGTACCTGTAGAAGCAGTTTAGAATACTACACTTTTAAATTTGTATTTAACACAAAATATTTGATATACAGAAAATGCATTAAGTGTTACAATAAATAAAAACTATATTTTATTACTATCGCGTTCTGATAACGATTATAAATGTATTTTGATTTTGATTTCTTAGAAATAATAATAATGAGTAAGTAAACCAATATATTATAATGAAAATCATGTTAGTTTTTCCTTGTACCTACAATGCGATTGTAGAATCGATAAATTGTTGCAACGGTTTTCTGTTTGCATGAAAACTATGTATATCATAACAATATCTCGGCTTACAAGTAGAGATCCTTTATACTTTTTCGAGTTAAACTATCTAAACTGACGTATAATACAGTTATTATACAGATTGAATAATAATTTTCTTAACAATAAAGAATCGCGCTATTTTGTTTTATATCGATTCCCACATCTGCACGTAACGATACTATATATTATGACGCACATGTCACGGTGTTGGCGTGTATTATATTATTTTATATGATATTATACGCGTGTAATTACTACGCGAACGGAGTCCGGGAACTATTTCGATTTACTATTGCCAATTTTAATTTAATAATATTTTTTCGTTACTTTTTTATCGTCTGCTTAAAATCAAAGTGAAAATTTCCACATGCGCATCTGGTTAGATCATGACGAATCTCGTCTCTGGGCTTTGACGCAAATTTATCGGCCGAATTTATACATATATTATTATTATTATTGTACACGTTTGCGCGCGCCAGTGTATGTGTGTATTTATTTGCGAGCGTGGAGAACACACACGAAGAAAACGAGCGGCGGCGACTAATTAAAATAGCTGCGCCAGCAGAGGCCAGGGATTAAACGCGCGCAGGTTCACGTGAATTCAAAAAGGTCATTTTTGCGCGCCAAAAACAATGTTATTTTGGTACATACATTATGCGCTCATTATTTATCGAAAATAATAAGAATAACCCGGTACACCAATAGACAATAATATACTGTACAATTTTTGAACAATCACACAAATCGTTATGGGATATCTATCCCATAACGTTGTAAATAGTAGCTAAATAGTAGGCACCTGATACTCTGTACACTTTATAATAATGTATATCTTCTGCACACTAATTCGTAGATGAAAAGATTAAAAATAGATAAGATATTTAGTATTTGGTATCCTATTATTTAGTATACTATAGCACGTATTCAACATGAGCAACAGTTGGGTCCTTATTCGGTTAGTTAGTCGTCCTCGTCCAGTGATGTTATATAGCCATTGTTTTTTTATTCATATAAAACTATATAATAAAAGCATTTCCCACCAGACACATCACGACTGAACTGAAGCCTACATACTTCTTAAATTTACGAATGAACACAAACAATAGGCACGTCACAATAAATCACTCGATTCGTACATGTAAAATATTCAATTTAAGAACGCGAAGCAAGGATGTACCTATATATGTTCAACATGTATCATTTAGATATTTTGTTTATGGGTGACTGCAATATATAATGTACGAAAAAATTTGAAAGGATTGTCAAAAGCGCTTTGTCCAAAATCTCGTTTCAACTTAACTATTAGGTATATTTTAAATACGCACGCGCACATTATAACACACGGCGCCTTAGGTAATATTGCATTTACGCGTTTGTCATTGTTATGTTCAATTTTATTACACAATATATTTCATGCTGAGTTTATAGTTGGAAATTTTCCGCTACGTGTACACTTGTACCCCCCGCGAATCGTTCACAAAATATAATTCAAACGAAATAGTTTTACAATTTTACAGTATTTGTTTTATTACATTTATTACAAATAATAATGTATGGCGTTAAATCAGATATACTTTCATTGCTTATACATTTTTATTATTGTTAGATGCTAATAATAAATTATAATGATAAACCTACCGTGATTTTTTTCGGTTGCTATACGCACAATAATCTATTTATACCACTACATGGTCTTATTATAATAGGTGACATTTATGCGATGTGTTTATAATATAATGCCTGAGCATAATTTATAGATATTTCAGATAGAAAATCAATACGACGTATTAAATAAAAAGTAAATTTTATTTTCCCCTAATACCCTTTCAACCTGGCATTTTATAATTAATAATTATAATAATAACACCACCGTCTAATAATAGCGGGAACCCGTAGCGAGGGGGTTATTGTGGGTGTGGAACTTTGGGGTCGTAAATATGCGAGAGGAGAGTGCACATTGACAAGAGAGATACCTCTACCACTTCTCTCGCCATCGTTTGTTGTACGGTGAGCGGCAGAGGGGGGAGGTGCAAATTAAATATACAGACGCGCGTGCAACTTTGACTGTATCCCATAAATCACAAGGCTCGTTGTCACCGTCTTGTCCCTGCGTTCGTTTTTCAGGGGAGGTTCGAAAACTTTTTGGGTACCCGCCAAAATCTGTCGGCCCGTGATCGATACGCGAACTATTGCTGAATAAAAAAAAGAAAATAATAATAATACAACTTTCCAAAATGTCATACCACCTAAGCGAACAACGGCTAGGAACGTTTTATTCGAAAGGTGTATACGTGGCATATAGATAAATATGCTTTGTCGCAGAAAACGTATTGTACAGTGACAGTACTTGGAAGACATCCAGGTTTGAATATACAAAGAAATTTCAACGAATATATCAATAAGATTTTTGATTTCCATAACTTTCTGGCCATCAAATATAGGATGCCGACGAATTTAACCAAATTTGGTAAAAGTTCGACGATGCAATGCTGCTATCCCTTATGTTTGTTTTAAAATTTTAAAATGTTAACGGTTTTAATACAAAAAATTGTGCACGGGTCCAGTCTAAATTTTATAGTATACACGAGCGCTCCTCTTCAGCTGTTGTTCGAAATCATGATTGGTTTTTAGGAAACCTAAATTTAGAGGTGTCACGCCGACGTGCAGGAATCCCGCGAGAGAATCCAGAAATAAAAATCCGTCCCCGTCCCTTACACGCGCAGGAGATTAATAAGGCACCGCACTGTCGGAAAAACTACACAGCGTCCCACCAGCTTCCCTCATACCACTACACTACCACCTCCACATCATCAACACTATAGGCTGAATGTACCGTTTTTTTTTTGTTTATTAATTTTATTTCACGGAAAAAACTTTTGAAAAAAAGATCCTGGCAAATTTGTCTTTTTGCCCGGGTGACGTATTATACGTTTTTCCCCGTTCAAATCCCTTTTTGTAAAATGGTATATACACTCTAAAATATTACCCTTAAAAGGTTCAACTTTGTCTTTTAATAACGCTTAATGAATAGAGGGAAGAGATGAAAAGTTTCAAACCATTAACCATGTAAAAAGACGACACGGAGCTCACCGCTGTATAGAGCGTTAATATTTTTGAAGGCGACTATGCCTGCAACCCGCACAAATATTCAACAGCAAATTATAATTTCTAGAAAACCCGATCGTAAATCTTTTGCTCTTTTGAAGGACCACAAATAAAAAAGTTTTTATATTAATTTTTAATGGAAAAATGTGACCCGGTATTGAATAATACATTATTTTTAGTGACATCTGTATTTTGTATAGATGCGCGATGCAGGCGTTATAATATAGAAGAGTTAAAATAATAATACCTATATATTCTTATAATTCACCGAAAAACGAATGACTATTTTTAAAATAAAAGTTTCCAAATTTTAAAACACTATTTAGTTTGACTGATTGTACATACCAAACTAAGCGAAACCAATTTTTAATGGATTCAACATTTATAAGATCGCACAACATAATATGAACTAGGAGTAACTCGATAAAATATTCATATCTCATATTTCATCCATATACGTTATAAAGTATGAGATTCTCGATTGAAAACCCCAGCGGGTGAATAATTTACTAATACACTCTCCGTTGATTCGTAACTAAAACGCAAATTTACAGTACGCGAGTCAAAAATAATAATATCCGAGAAAATATATTAATTTAGATCTTGCTCTTATTATACTTATTATATGACTACACGACTAGACCAACAAACTGGTTTTGATTTATTCCGAATGATTTTTTATTTATCGCTAACGTGTAATTTAGTAATATCGTCGTAATTATTGTTAGTACTCTATTATTATTAGATTTATAATTCTAATATATTGACGGTTGATTAACCTGTCCATAGAACGTTTATTTATGCCTAAAGTGTAAAATACAATAACTAAACTACGCAAATAATTTGAAAGATTTTTTTTAGTTACCGCCCACGTAAAATCATTTGAAAATGAACGAACAGGCGTTATATATGTGGTATGATGTTATAAACTAAAGTAGGAATTTTCTACACGTCACGCATCATTGACGATAAATAAATTAATAAATACAATTTAAATAACTGTATAGCACGGAAAAAATTTGTTTTAGACTGATAGAAATATATTTATTAACTCAGGCAATCATCACGGGGAAATATCATTCTCGATGTTCCGACATTGAACGAAATGTAATATATTATCATACAATACGCGATAACCTTTAGATATTAGATATATGCGCATTATTACTAGTCATTGGTCGCTCCTCGTCGAACGTTCTTCCGTAGGGTGATGTATATACAGCGGTGGTCGTCGCATAGTATTGTCGGCGGTTGCCGATTGGGGGTGGGTGCACATGCCATATTATACAGAGAGGGCGCACAACGATCACCCCTTCAGCGCACGTAATCCTACGCGCCGGCGGTAGCGCACACGGAAAGGCCTCGTGTCGGAGGAATTCATTTCCTTTGCCGGGTCCTCTCGCACGCATATACAGATCTCACACACACATCCACCAACACGATCGTCGTACATTTGTACCCATTTTTGCCACTAAATATGTATACATATATATATATATTAGTGCATTATACATACACGAAGAATATGTTATACCCACCCACCCACACACACACACACACACACGCACATCAACAACCTTTTAAATCAATAAAACGAAAGAGACCTCTCTGGCACGAAGGGTTGTATATATATTATATATAAACTATACTATACGACGAACGACCGGGGTGGACGTGTATACAGTGTATATGTGTATGTGTTTATGTAATGGAGGAGACGTGGAAAAACGGAGACGGGTGACCCGAAACCGAAGCAAAAGTTCAACCGCGCTCAAATGTCACGCGCGCATTTCGTCTACCCACCACTCACTGCAGCCGACGCGGCCACTGCGATAAAAAGGTTATGGCGGCGCGCGCAAAAGTTCTCACGCCGGAAATTATTTTTAACCGGCGGCAACATTGCAGGATCTCCACCGTCAGGAAAAACATCCCTCGGGGTAAACGGATAGTGTGCGTGAACCTACTGCACGTTTGCAGGGAGGGGGAGTCTTAACGAGATGAAAAACTAGCGTAGTGCGATCGTTATATACGTATAAATCGGCTGAGAAATAAACGACCCTAATCCGGATAAACTACAGTGCTGTACAGATAGGTACATGCTCGTTATTGTCGATCCAACGCCAATATAATATATACAAGACATTACACAAAAATGAAATATCCTTTATAAATATTATAATACTACGATTTACACTTTAATACATCACCATTAGTGGTGTATGTAAATGGTGAGAGGGTGAGAATCTTGGTAATGAAGTTGTCGGTTCGTGTGTTGTTTATATGATTGAAGGTATTATTACTTTTATAGTTATAGGTATAGGTGTATAAGGCATAAAAGCATAAATTAAGCTTTTAGTTTTTCTGTTTCTACACAATATTCAATGTTTGAAATCAATGGTTTAAAATATAATTTCATATGAAAAAATGCACAACTAATAAATACATTGTACAACAATTTTAAATAAAAAATCATTTATAGATAAATAAATTACCTATCGAAACAGCCTTTAAAGGTTATCTATGAGGGGTAAGTATAAAATTGTTTGGTCCATAATGAAAATTATATTTACAGATTTAGATAGATACTAATATACTATAGATACATATTTTTATTCCAAATTGTTAATTGTGTTAAAAGTCAAATATTATTTATTGAGTTAGTACAGTGACTGACTATGTGACAAATGAGTTAAGCGGTGGAGCCTTTTTGTTTTGTTTTAAACTTACACTTTTTTTATGTTTTTTTTTTTTGTTACCTATATTTCGTATGGATAATTGTCAAACTGCACGGATGGCAGCCCATAAAAAACTGGTGTTCGTAACCTTCAACGTTGTGTTCTCGCTCAATAACGTTATAATTATTCAATTGTGCTCAGTCGCGTCCGCGCTTCAATTTAAAACACGTTCAATTTCCCAAATTATTATTTATATTTTGTTTGTTGTGGCGTATCCGACAGTCAGACGAATAATTTTTTGACGTGATATTATATAGGTACATAAATTTATGTACGATGGCTAATATTTACTGTTCATACTTCAGACACAAACGCGGTTTCCCTTTTATTTTATTTTTTTCAGACAACATGTGTTCTTAAGAGACACACATATTAGAGGGCTCGCAGTGACGTTGCGTGTCGGACGTGGGGGACGAATGCGCTACGTAATTCATTAACGCTATCGTCTCGTTGGCATTCATCCGTAATATTCATAGTTAGTAAGAATAAAAAATACTTTAAAAAACTCACATCTACTCCTCCTCCTTCCCTCTCTTGCAAACGCTACTACGCACGGCCGTCGTCACTATCTGTATATAAAATGTACCGTCACATACTCACACTGTAAAATATTTCGAGTTGACAAAATAATTCTGTCGTCCGTGATGCACGCATCACGACGTATGACATACATATAATATTAATTTACATAATATATACACTGCACTAATAAATATTCTTTTGGGTTAATTTTTTATTCGTAACGAATATTTTATCAAATTGCAACGGCAGTATGTTTTAAGTAGCGACGCATTGATTTATCACCCGTTATTTAAAATAACGCCGAGATTTGATACTACACAGTACACACACGCGATTACGCTAAGCTCATTAAACGATTAATTCTCCCACCGTTGTGAACCAAGTTTCAAATCGATTCGACAGACGTGCGTTGTAAATGTTCTAATTTGGCATTCAAGAAAAGCTTTAAAATATTATATAATTAATTATAGTATACTAAATAACTAATAATATATTAATTATTTATATATATATAGCAGTTTACAATGCTTAACATATAACTTACTTATTACAATACTTGTATAACACTTCCAACAGGCGTCGTTTCACACAACACAATAATACACTTATATAGAATAGAAAATAATATAATTTATTAATAAATAATGTAAGCTATGTGAGTTTATCGGAACACGTTTGCGTGGCACCAGCTAAAAATATAACTACATCACTTTGTTGGACGACGAGTGTAGTACGCTTACACGAGGATTATACCGAACTGAAACGAAAGCGGAAAACGGTCGTGTTGCAGCGACAGGGCGATGCGTTTGCAGTATTTGCCGTGAACACGCTGTGAAATCACTTTCCAAAATCTATAATATGTGTTATCCTTATTTTCGGCAATATAATAATATGAAACCGTTATATTATTATATAATACCAATAGTACACCACAAAAAAGGTCCATCTATATTATTATTATTGTACTGTGCGAACCTATATAAATATATATATATAAATGGAGACCGGAATTTTGTCATCGGTTGATGTGGGTCTGCGTGCCCTGCTTTACGAAAATAAAAGCCGTGGTCACGTATAGACGATACGCTCCTTTCAAATTATAGTTGTATACATATACATGACGTAAGACGGAAAGGACACGTTTGTATTTTATCAAACACTGATCGTAAATTATACATGTGTGTGTATTCTAAGGATTTACTTTTGTTGTATAAGATATCTGTTGCAGGTCGCTTGTTATTATATTGTGTTTGGGTAAGTACGGACGATCGAATTATATTATGTAATATTATTATAACACGAACAATAAAATTATTGTCGGACATTGCGTTATAAATTATAATCTCTTTTTCTTAGGAACTGTACCAGTTTTTTCATATCTGAGAATAAAATATTATACACAAAGTATCTATTATCGTGTACAATAAGTACATTGATTATATATATATTATATTATATGTGGGTTTAATACACAAAAAGATATACCTAACTGTATATCTAAGGGGTGCAGGTATAAAAATATCTACTTGCTATCTAATTTTCTCGTTCAATATGACATTTTGATATAATTTAAAATATTTTTCGAAATAAATGCAGTGTCACCGTATTTTTAGATTTATATACACGCAGCACGGTCCACAACTACCGCGACGGACGAAGATGACGGTGACGGCGATGGCGACGACAACGCTGAACGCATGGGCGAAAAAAAATTTATGCGACACTCAAGACTCATAGTAGCGTCAACGTAAAACAGTCATCCGCTTCGTTATTATTTGAAGTAAACTCGTAAATCAATCACCATTAATTCATTATAATATATATAATTCTACATATTATACATGTATATTAGTATTTTTTTTATATTTATAGGTATATATTCATTTCACACTTATTTAATATTTTAGTTTTCTTGCATTGCCTGTCTCAAGTGTCTCGTACTTATATATTATATTTATACTAGAACAGTGATAAAGTGTATTATTATTGTATTATATATATTCACCTACGCAAGAGTATGAGAATATCCAAATAAAAAACCGCATTTACCTATTTATTTTTAACGAAATAAAACTCATTTTTAACAGAATTCCAAAAATGATTTTTAACGTGCCGGAAACATGACGCATACCCCTCGAAGAGTTCTCGGCGAGAGTGGGCGAGGGACAGTCCCCCTGGGAATCGGCGTTTGAACTGCCAATTGATTGGGTCCGACGTCCGGCAGAGGGTTAGAAAAACACGGTTGAACGAATGGAGTGTATATTGTGGAATATATATAAAAGTCCACGAGGAGAAACGAGAGAGAAATTTTCGGGGACGATCTATATCCATGCACACGTGTTATTTGGGAATAATCCCGGTGGATTATGTGTATTATATAAATATATATATATACATCATATATGTGAAATGAAATGATGAAAATACCACAGGATAAAAGAACTTAAATATTTTTCTCTCCGCAGTCAATAACAATTTCTGTAGGACGAATTATAAGTAGGTTTGCGGTTAGGCGTCGAATGTTTTAGCTAAAATAATAATACCGTTTTGTGTGTGCAATAAACATATACTTTTTTACTCTTAGCGAAATGGACATAACTTAACGCGATGAAAGGGTAAAAATAATGAAATGAAATTAATTACTCCTTTCAGCTATGTGAGAAAAAAAAGACTACCGGAAAAATTATTCAATTTTCTCAAACATTGGAATAATATATACGCGCGCATTTATATATAGAGAGAGAGTATATATACCGTAGATTTTTGATAGTCTTTGATGTAACGAGGAGGATTCAAGCGAAGCTTTGAGGAGATGGTTAACGGGTCGACGGTTTTGTCGGCCCAACAGTACAGACGGTACAGCGAGGTGATGTGAATGGGTACGGGAGAGGTGGCGCGTACGGAAATCTGACACAAAGATAATACGGGCGCAAATGATAAACGGTTCGCGCAATACAATGTCAACCTAATGGATGATCGATGATCCGGTCTCAGGGTTTCGGGTTCCTTGAGCTCGGTGGTGGGAGAAGACGGTGCAGTGAAGAGTCCTGCGTTATAGATGAGGAAGGTAGATGGTGCGGCGGTGGGAGACCGTCGAACAGTGTAAGAGAGTAGAACGGAAGTGACTGACGGAGAGGGGAAGCGAAGTCTCTCCCTTATATATATAGTTGATATCGTGCCCCCACTCTACCGCCGGCTTTCTCCGCGGTCACCGAGCGCGTGTTCGCGCAAGTGGAAAACGAACACAGCGAAGATGAAAACTCAAACATGGCCGACCACCGCTTTGGTATGGACCAGATGAAAATCCAATTAAGCCCCGAGGGCTACCCCGCGACGCGCCGTTATTTCCCCCTTCGTGGAGCATGTTTTTTTTTATTCGATAAAAAAAAAGATTTTTCTCTTTCTCGTACACAATACGGATAGTTTACGATATGAATATCGAAAGCAACACTACTGACGATTCTTAAAACGCTTTAAAAAAAAATACCGACTAAACTATTATTGATAAAATAGGATCAAATTTAATATTATAGTTTTAAAATGGATTCGATCAATGATATTTCAGCTTAATAAATAATATTTTGAAGTAATAAATATCGCACGCGGAGTCAAAAATTAAAAATTAAATTAAATCATATTTTCGAATCGATCCGGTTGTACAATACAGTATAGCTCTAGATTAAACCTATAGAATCACGAGAATTGCATCACATATAATTCTTTATAAGTATTTGATTTTTATAATATCAAACAGTGTTGCACGCAGATTGAGAGAGGGAGAAAAATACACTATAGACGTAACATATATTATTGTCGTTAAAATAATAAATTGTAACGCGCATCGGAGCAGCTGATAAAAACACTAACGCCGTGGTTCGATAAGACTAACGGTTGCGTATTAAAGGTTGAAGGGTTTTATCGAAGCCATAACTGTTTACATTGCTTATGGTGCTGTATCATCACATGACACCATATATTTTTTGTATGTATTATTTATCCTACAATATGGTAATATATTTTATTAACAGTAGGCATACAATGTATAATATAATATACTATATAGTTCCGTAATTATGTTATTATTATTCCGCTCCACCGTTTAAAATATATACGACATACGAAGAAATTCGAGCGCACTTTGCACATGAGTTCAAACGTACTAATAACCAATATGTGTATACTGCAGCAATATTATGTAAAATATACTTTATAACCTCTGTCTGCCGACCATTCAATCTAATGTATAATATTATGATGATATAACCAGAAAAAAAACGCGATAAACCGCATTGATTGTTCGCCATGAACCTTTCGATCACATGTGAAATGTTTATATTCAATTATAACACATATTATAGGTACTACGTGTAAACGTATCGACAGCATATTATATAGATCATTTACGTATCATCATATTCACATATTTTATACGTATACACGTAATAGCTTTTACTATATTATAAATATTTTTATCCTCGCAAGTTGGCTTGATTACGCGTTTTATTTTAAAAATTACATCTTAAATAGTATCCCTATTAAAGTTTTTATTTTCGTTGTATCAATATATTACAGAATCTTGTAAAAAGAGTTTTTTATATATTATGTATAAACAGTAAAGAGTAGTACCTAAACCTGTCTACCGATATAATATATAAATTAAATATTGTTATAGTGTATAATAGACATACAAAAAGTATCATTTCGGATGGTTAGTTTAAGTGTATATTAATGTGTGTACTGTGTTAATACTAAAATATAATTTTTTTTTGTCCAAAATGGTAATGTTCACTTTTCAGCTTTGATGTCATAAATGATAAATAATCTATATAACTATAATTACTTAGGTTATATTATTTTAATTTTTAAAATAGATAAGTACCAAAAAAGTTTATTTTAGGTTCTAAACTAATTAAATGTCTCATCAAAACGTTCAAGAAGTTTGAGTATAAAATTAAATAATCATATAGTTAATGATTTAGTGGTTTTTATGAATTAATTAGATGTACTCTTAAATAATACCTACATAAAAACATAAGTCTTTTTAAATATTTAATTGTACACAATTGTATTAAAATATTTTAATTCGTCCGTACCTATTAAAACCGCATATACTATAATGTTTTAGTTAACAATTAACATTAATAATTGTGTGCATAATATATTATTTAGGTATACTATATACTATTTAAACTTAAGACGAAAGAAAATTGTTTCTTGTACTAATATAACAAAAGCGCGAATTTTTAATTACGATCAAATATACAATTGAGATGCAATTATTCATTTTTCATGCCCCAAAATATAGTTTACATTATAATTACTTAACATGTGTACCTATAATTAATAGGAATATTTTTATATTTTACATATTATATTATATATGGTTTCCGGTTTTATATTGTATCTACAACTAAATTAAAGTAAACATAAAATAGCTTTATATTGAAATAATTAAGTAAGAACCTACAATAGTACTTTGGCTAATTAATCTTTATTTATCATAGGAATTTTTAAACAAATAATATTTTTCGTAATTGTATACAATTTTATAAACATAATATTATATGCCATAATTTAAATATCCACGCTTAAAAATTAAATGAGTAAGACGATTAGTTTAAGAATTTTCATACTATTCCTTTAACTTAAAACATAATATTATATTTATATAATAATACAATATAGCAAAATTTTATAAAATATAAATATTATGTAAGCACGGGTATACTTTAAACAAAAAATAACGTTCATAATAGAAATTTATTTTATACTTGGTCGATTGTTGATAACTATAAAAAAACTACCTATATAGTATATACAATAATATTATAATTCATCTTGAACCATTAGATTACATACGAATATAAACATCACCATGTCATCATAACAATTGAAATCGATCGAAACTTAGATATATTATCTAATTACTTTGTGTTTATTAATTTATATTTTTTTTGAAAAAATGATAATGACTATTATGATTATGACTGATCAAATTAAAGAAAAATATCTACCTACATACGTACTATGTTAGTATTAAAAAATTAGAAAATGCAATAAATTTGTTACAATGTATAAATAATAGGTACTAAATGTCATTATAGTTCTATGAAAATATAAATAAATAGTACTTACGTTATTAATTAAAACTACAATTTGGATATATTGAATATTATATTATACCATTTAACATATGTTAAATATTACTAATATGACTTTAAAATATATATTTTTAAAATATTGCATCAATAATACTTATCTGCTTCGACAATAATTTTCTTAAACGATACTATATCTACGGACAATAGAATTATTAAATTATTGTAAAACTGTATACAGTTTTGTGATATGGATATTATAATACTATATACTAGCGGAGAATGCGTATAAATAACAGTTTACTAAAAAATATGATGGTTTAAAAATTGAATATTTTGATTGAAAATCTTTAATTTAAAATTATAAATAAAATAATAAAAGTCGTCATCAATTTATCATAAATTAATGGAATTAAAAAAATCTTAAATTTATAGTTTAAACAATAATATTATCAGTACACTGAAAATTTAATGTCTATTTACTATAGCTGTATTTTTTTTCACTATTTCGGTGATTTTAATAATAATCAAAACATTGATAATATCATTATTGCAGTAAACGACACAAGATATTTCATTGTGATAATAATAATATATAATATTGTTGATCCTATATTACTCCTATTAAATTAATATTATTATACGTCTAATAAATATTATTAACTGTTAAACCTTTATAAGCTATGCGTCTCATTAGTGCCTTGCTGAAATAAAATAACGTCATACAAGTCGTAAACATTTTACTGTCGATCGATACGGCAATAAACGGCCGACCACCTTTCTTTATTTTTTTTTTATTCAGCCTTAAACAACTGTTTACAGCCATTATAGACAACAACTACCAGTTTCACAAGAAAACATAGGCATTTTTTTTGTTTCTTGATTTAACCCATGGGTACCAGCAGTCGAACTAACAAACATTTATTTGCATACACATTATACACATTCATCCCATATTTATATATTTTTATGTATAATGGGTAATCATTTTTTCCCTAACATATAATTCTGAAATATACGCAACAAAATATAAGTAACAAATATCGTAAATATTCTTATAAATAAAATTATATTGTTTTATAATAAACTCAATGATTATAATGTTGTATATTTGTTTTATACGGTGCTCTTCTAATATATATTGTAAAATAGTCTTGTAATTAAAATTACTCATTGTCAATTTTCTCTCGAAACGCTTAACTATCGACGAAGTAAAAATGTAATAATATAATGTAGGAACGTATACCTACACCGAGTACAATTATATGAGGTGTGAAATGTTGATGTGCGTAGGTAGGTCTTAAATACCTATAAACATAATCTATGCACGAGAAAGTCTTATTTGAAAAATACTTCTAAAAAAACCACACGCAGCAACCACGGCCGTAGCAAATATTTTACACGCACAAATTATAAATAAATCTCGACGATTATATTGCTTAATGATTTTTGCAGCGATATATTATTATCATAATACCGTAAGAAACGCAACATGTATTCTACCCATGCGAGAACGAGTTGATTTCCATCAATTAATGAGAAAATACGTGATCGTCAATAAACCTCTTCTGTATATTATTTTTATTATAT
The DNA here is from genome assembly GCA_020882235.1 of Schizaphis graminum. NCBI lineage: Eukaryota > Metazoa > Arthropoda > Insecta > Hemiptera > Aphididae > Schizaphis > Schizaphis graminum. The sequence continues at coordinate 97,486,876 of CM037032.1, forward strand.
ATCAATTGCAATAAGACTAGTTTCGTTTGTATTTCATCAAAATATACTATTGGAATATTACCTATGTAGTATACTAATATAGTACCTATATTATATTTAGTAACGCGTATTATATCGTAATTTCCAGTTGACAAGAGCAGTGAGAAACGAAAATTACAGTACAAGAATATCATATTTTAGCACTTGTACAGCTCTTACAATTTTAGGCATATACGTATAATAAGAAGATATACGTCACATCGTACACAGACGTGCTCGGGTTGGGGAATAACCAACATTGAAACGACGATGACGGATTCACAGCTCGTCTGTGTGCAGCATTGCAAGTCGAAAACTTGAGAACAAGAAAAAACGTCATAGCTATCGAAGACCATTGAAATCAAGTTTTGTATTGGCGTGTGTTTGTTATGACGTGACAAATACTGATCCAAAAATATCCGAATTTACTAAAATAATTTTTAATACGACAAATTGATGTATACATTTACGATTTACATTTACCTGTACACGTTCTACACTTAACGGTATAAACGTGGTGGCCTGCACCCGCCACCTACTGACCGCCACCTCCAGCTCGGTTGACATGACGCTATGTACATATCGCGCTGCAGCAGTCGTTTGCAAAAATAATAATATTCAGCCTGCATCCACTGCGGACGCGTCGCGCGTCGTCGTGGCGTCGGTCGCGTACTGCATTATAGTATAAGTAGGTACTGACAAATACTGCATCAGAGCCATAGCGTGTACCTCGTTACGAAATGGAACCGAAAATCGTGACCAGCGCGCGTCCGTACTGCGGCGATGATCAAAATACTAATTCTTCAATTCGCGATTTTTACGGCCACGCACGTTATTATTACATAGGTATGTTTATAAAACGTACACTAAAAAAAAAAAACTAAAATATAAAAAACAGCGCCTGGTCAGTTGGCTATAGCTTCTATACATAAGTAGCGCAGGTGACCACCCAGGGCGGACGCCCGACGGCGAATTTTTATTTGTTGTTAATACGCAACCGAATTTTTTTAACTGGCATAAAAAAAATTAAAAGGTCGATTATTGTCGTTTTATTATTTCGAATTCTTATTATCGTGATACCTGCTATAAATGCACGAGGCAAAATATGTACCTATACGCTTATTATATTTTATAATACCCTATAGCTACCGGTGTTTTGAAGTGCGAGTTTCTTATACGCGTGACAAGCCGACAACAAAAATAACGATTAGGTTATAGCTACAGGATGGATTATTTTAATGCTCACTTATTATTTTAAAAACTACTAACATATAAATATATATTCATTCAACAACTGAAAAAATAAATAAAATGACAGCAATACGAAGTACAGTGTCACAGTGAAAAAAAATATACTAAAAATTGTTAATAGTTTTCGAAATATTGATTTTCGTATGTTAAAAGAATTACTCGTTGTATTAGGTACTTAAGTATTATTATCGTATAACTGCAGTTTTAAAAGTATAACAAATTTGTTTTTGGTTAACACTACTATGTATATTGAAGGGTATCAACATAATATAACATAATATTATAATATATAAACTACTCTAAGAAGAGTAAAACAAGAATACAAAGAGGTTTGAGATATTATAGGTACGTGATGGAATACACAAACAAAGAAATACTTTTCACTCCACAAAAAGTTTGGTACACTGTGACATAATCAGTTCAATTATATTTTACCACAAGTGGTGGGATAGGATTTGATTTTGTTTATGTAGTGAAAAATATCAGAAAAATATTAGATACTTATTAAGAAACAAAAACTAGAAAATATGTGAAGAAATACAATATTGTCAACTGCAAGCAATAAAGTATAATTGATTAGGTTTCGCATTAAAAACAAAAAATATAAACATATTAATTTATTAGTAATATATTATATTAGTATTTAGTATATATATATTGTTTTCATAAAAATCAAACTAATTTGTTCAACTTGTAAATGAGTATATTATGTTAATCATCTTACTTCCTCATTCATATAATTTATTGTGTTTGACTTTTTGTAGATATATATATATAATAGTTTTTTTTAACATAAGAACGATAAGTTATTTTTAAATGTATACCTAAAAATACTTATATTATAGAATAAACGCTACAACTAAGAAACTATCAAGAGTAAGTGACTTTTATACTATTTAAATAATATATTTTGATGCCAAATTTATAGACCATATAATATACTTTTTATTGAATAAATCGATAACAGTTAATGAGAGTTATTGCTATATTAAGCATATCGACATCTCAAGATGTAACCAGTAAAATGCACGTAAGATTTCAACAATTTTAAGGATTCCACGTACATGATGACACGCAGGTTGTTAATGTACTATGATGAGAAAAAAAAATTATTATCATTTGGTAGAAATTCAATAGTTTAATATGCTTGTGTATGTGTATATATATATATATATATATATATATATATATATAAACATTAATATTAATCTTATAATAGATAAATACGGATATAGTATGTTCACATTACCACATTACCTACATCAGATCTTTATCGACAACTTATTTAATTATAAACGGAACCGGTAAAAATTCAGTCAGCAAATAAAAATACATTTCCATTCGAAAAAAAATCTTTTTTTTTTGCACGTACAATCAATAAGAATTTGACATTTTAACCCGAAACATCGAGAGCTTAAATCATCTAGTGAAAAGAAAAATAGAAATTTTAAATAAAAACAAGAAAATCGGCAGTAAATTATAATATGAATATTTACACGTCATGCGCGTGCTTGTCAAAACTATTAAAATACCGGTACCAATAGAAAAGTGAACGTTTAATCTCGAAAACACTGTTAGGCTTTAACGTGTGATGAGCCTCTGTATCGTTGCCGAAAATAAAAAAAATTAAGCTGTAAACACACGGGCGCTATCTACCGCAACGGCGGTTTACCGTGGTCGGACGAATCGGCGGCAGTGCGACATCTAACGGTGTTATTAACGGCGTCAACGACGACGACGACACGGGCGGCTGCGGGCCAGTATAATAATGTAAATTACACCCATTAAACTGCTGTTTTCCTTTCTTAATGGCCCGTTTTTATTACCCGGTCCGGACAACAACTTGTATACGTGCGCCCGCGTTTGTATGAGTGTGTTTATTCTCTCTCGCTCATTCACGAGTATATAGTCGTATTAGTATATTAATATAATATAGTGTAGGTAGTAGTAGTAGTAGTAGTAGCAGTAATGCCGTTAACGTCCATAACCTGGCACAATGGTTTTCTCCTTAGGCCGTCACCGACCGCTTTGCAAACAGTCGTAAAAATAATAATAACAATAAATAAATAAAATACGGTTTTCGACCTTGTCGCGATCGTGCGAGTGTTGCATTTTATTATTACTATTAATATAGTGAAGCTTTAAAAATCTGCACGAGAGCACGTGGTTCACGTTATATTGTTTTTTTTTTTACATGTGGTAATCGCAAAATGAATCAAAACGTGAGGAACGCGACCTTTATATTTCGTCCTTATCATACGATATAACATTATGTACAGCAAATGAATAATAATATTAACCGACGTTCGCACCCATACACGTCTGAGGACGTTCATTTTGAGAATAAATCACGACACCAGAACGTTTTCTCCGATCTAGTCACTGGCCACTGTTATTGTCATTCAATGTTTTTCTAACGCAGTGATAATATTTTCGGAGTCACACAGCTATGCCATTGAACTAACTTGATATGTATTTATTAAAAGTCCCTGATAGTGGTTTAATAGTATTTCAATTAATTGGCTACCAAAAACATCACGTTTAATGAGAAATATTGCAGTGTCTATATTATTATAATTTATATTTTTTAATACATGTATTATAATCAATAATATTTAAAAGGATAACGTTTCAACGATATCAATTATTATAACGTGAATACTTCAATTCTATTTTTTGAAAGTAGTAAGTTGTGTTATTATTAATATTGCAATGTGTTTTAGAATCTATGCCTGTTTCTGTCTCTATCTGTCGGACATACCACAAACTATTAAGGGCTTCTAAACTACCACATACAAAAATATGTAATTCCGACGAGTTGTTATGATTTTTATTAGCATTAAATGTTTAAATTTTTTACCGAGAACGCTACTAAGCTTTATACGATACCGATCCGTAAGCTCGAGTCTGTTTAACAACACTCCCAAGAGCGGATACGTAAATCAAGCTTGGACTCACCGAAAAATGCACGGACATTTTAAGATAACGTCTCACTGCCACCGCCGTCGTAGATCGAAATCGCAGGAATACTTTTTTCGTCCGACACTTCATTTCCGGTAACTAACAACAGCAACTACGTCGGCGGTGTGGTGGTTAGGCCACGAGCCACACCTACACATTTCCGGTATTTTCTATATTATAATATCTCTTCACCACGATTGTTCGGCCGGTATAATAATTATTATCGTCGGCCACGGTCGGTCGGCCAGATTAGAGTAGCCAAATTACAGGTTAGTGGTGTGTGTCTGCAGCGGCCAGTGAGTGTTCATATAAGCGCGCGACGGCGATAAGTGCAGGTGCGGTAGTTAGAGAGGGGACTGCAGGAGGAGAGGTCGAGTGGCAAAAAGGGGTGGCACGGTGATAGGGTATTTGGTGGAGGGGGTCGTCGTCGAGGCGTTTACCCGGCAGATGGTATCAGCGGCAGCGGCAGAACGACATTTCGTCGGGTGTGGTTGCGCGCATACCACCCATGTTGAACCCGTGCCGGTTGTATTGCTGTTCGAGCACGGGACCCGGAGGATATAATGATAATAGTAATAATAATATTATTATTATTAATATATTATTACATATTGTTATATTGTATCTGTATAATATGTGTATGTGTATAGGCAAATCGTTACAGTGTTACACCCATCTCACTGTCTTTAGTTTATCGTCGTCATTTTTTTTTTCGTTTTCACTAGTCTCTCTTCTAGGTCCATTCCATAGTCTAGATTATATACCTAATATTATTAATAATAATAATAATAATTATTATAAGTCAATTCGTTAAACGGTGTATACTTATAGTTATGACAACAGTCCGACGGCAATGACAAACTGCATTTATTTAAGACCCCCTGCGCGTCACGATCCGAGGGAAAAAAATAAACACATTATAATACAGTAAGAGAATTTGCCGGTCGGATAGTATATAATAATACGTATATAGTACACGCGTAAAATATCGTATTTAGGTGGATCCGTGTAGAAACACAAATCTTACGGACGTCAAAAATTTCGAACCGAGCGTAAAAAATAATTTACGATAGGATAAAATGTCAATGAAACTGAAAATATTTACACCTGCAATAGGTTGATAGATATTTCTATATTAGTTATTACCTGATATATTAAATAGACGTCTAAACACAAAAACAAAAAAAATAATCAATTGCAAAATATTCAAAACTCATAATACGATATTATCTGATTATTAAAAAAATATACCGGCTTATACATATATAATACTGTACATTCATATACATTATTTCAACATAACATTTTATCTCACACACAATGACTCATATTTGTACAATGCAATAATTAATGGAACGCAATGTCCTACACGATTTATTATGTACTTGAATGGCCGTTGTATATATTAATATTATTAATATTATATATCATTAATTTAGCCTATGAGATTGGTATTTCTACGATGATAATTAGGATTGCGTATTTGTAATTTGGACAATGATTGAATTAATTTGTACGTTAAATATATGCTAATAATTTAAATAAGAAATAGACAATAAACGAGATAAAAAATAACACGGAAAAGTCAAAAGCGTTTAATATAATGGCCATTATTGTTCCACCCACTTTCTCTTAGTCGATCACAACGTTATGAAATTAAATGTTAATTTTTATAGAGCTATTATAGTAGCAGGTAATATTTAACGACGATAGATAATAATGCTTATAAAAATTGCATGCATTTTTAAATGTTTGACTTAACTTTTAATACGGTATTATATATATATATATATGTCCATATAAATATTATTGCTCTTTTTCGCAATAGAAAAGAAAAAATGAAATACGTTTTTCGACATCGCTATCGTTCCAACACAACCGCTAGACAGGTCGCGAGATTTTACATTCTACCAATGGACGAAATAATCTATTCCGCTGCACTTATACTTAAATAAATATAGACGTCAACAGGATAATATTTATGTACCTGTTCGGTATAAATGTATAACATCACATAGCTAATACTAACAGTTATGCCACGACGGCTGTTGTATGCGCATTGTGCACCCGATGAATCTTTATTAGTAATTTAGTAATAGCGCGGAACAAAATGGGAAAACGCGATTGCTCGTGGCACGGGGCGACAGGCAGTCGGGCAAGCGGGCAATTGGTCGGTAATGGTGGGGGGAGGTGCCGTCGTGCCGCAAAGGCGATATTTACGACCAGCAGGCACGCAAATTTGATTCTAAACACGGATAAAAAAACGACCGGTGCCTGACGTTGGACGTCGGGGGCAAATTGTGTTTCGGGACACGAGGGGAAACGGAAAACGAAAGAGAAAAATATAGGTGTATATATAGGTATATATATATTTAGAAGTAAAAAATAATAATAATTACTGGGTCTGAAAGCCTCGCGTTGATTCTGTACGCACGCATGTCGTCAACGCTGCACGTCATGTGCGCCTATAGTGTACCTTTACCTACGTACCAACCCAAACATTAGGAATAATATGTATATAACATTATGTGTGTGTGCGTGTAATAATAATATATTATACAGGTACCTTGTGTACGTAGAACCTACGTCGTAGGTACATTTATTGAAAGAAAACTTTGAAAATACATAATGTACTCGTAGAAACAAAACCAAAATTGCATATAGAATTAAAATTAAGAAAATGAAAAAACACAGCACCAAACAATATAGGGTGTTTTGTTGTCAATAGATGAGGTCTTTACTTGTGACTGTTGTGTTGGTAGATTGCCAATGTTATTTTATAGTTGATTCACGTCTTAGTTTAAGGCACAGTAGCGTTTGCAGTAGTGACATTTTTTTTAAACCAGCAATCAGTCACTGACATTTTACAGGAGATGATTGCTCAAGTATTTCAAAACTTTAGAAAATGTCTTACTAAATATATCCGTTGAGATAGTTAACATATGGATGATTCTGTGTTCCAAACACCTAAATGAACTATATTTTTTATAGAATCTTGTAAATTCAATAAAAATGTAATATAACCAAATTTTTTGATTTTTTTTTCTGTTTTTTTAAAATCCATATGTTTTTTTATGGTGTACTCTGTATTATATTGTCGTACACGCCACTTCACGATGTTTGGTGATGGGTAACGAATGGCGATTGTTGTTTTCGGGAACGTTGAGCCCCACCGCGAATACGCACAGATCAATATTAACTGTCATAAGCGCGCGGGGGCCGCGTGTATGCGATGGCGATTGTATAATATTATTATTGTCGTTTCGCCGGAAAGGCGGTCCCTCCTATCCTTTCCTCTGCGTTTTGCGAGCCTCCGCCACCGCCGACCTTTCCGACGAGGGTCGCACGACAACCATGTTGTGCGCGCGCGTGTATATATGTGCGTATATATTCGTGAGTAGGGGGCGACGGCGAAATTGTTTTCGCGCGAGAAAGCTTATTGCGTTTTGAAAAACCGTTTTTATTTTATTTTAAACGAACATAATTCGGTGCTATAAAATAACGATAAATATAAAGCGTTTCCTTCCACGTGTTCAACCTGCACATTGTGCGAAATTTTAACGCGAATATAATATTATATAATAACATAATACTAAACAAAATAGGTATACATAACGGTTCATATATTATGGGCATAGACAAACATAACCATAATATATTAGATTATTATTATAGTGATAACTGATGAGTTATATTGATATGATATCATTTTTTGCTATTCTACGAATATTAATACTTGACTTTCAAAAGTCCATATTGTGCGTACAACATAACATATTATATAGGTACAATATATATATATATATATATATATATATATATATATACATACACTAAGTTAAAACTTAAAATTGATATTTTATTATACAAACCTTGAACACATTCGTGGTATAGATAGGTATAACTAAATTACAAGTGTAAATACAAATGTCTTTCCCTTTTGGTGGGACCCTCCTCCATCGACGGGTAACGCGAAATAAGATTTTGGCGGCTTATCGAGGGTTTTCGGTTGAACGCACCGAACTGTGTATTGCAATTTATCTTCCGCGAGAGTCGCGATGATAAATTGCGTCACGAGCAGTTACAAGCAAAATACGGCATTTTCATCAACGAAAATACACATAGCAACGGCATGACTTTAAAAAAGATAATAATTTTTATACATATATACGATTATTTTAAATCGTGAATAAATACCGATTACAATATATGTTTAACCCATAAAGCCTGAAGCAATCTTTGCGATTCGATAAACTATTTTATTATTTTAATATCGACGTACCTACACTAATATGAACGAAGAGATAAAACCGTATAAAATACAACATATCAAGTACCTATAATAAATCGAAAATTGCATGCCCAAATAAGTTTTGCGGATGTTTGCAAGTTAAAATTTCTCAAACGTATAGTATGTATAATAAAGCACGGAAGATAATGAGAGTGTAATACTGTAGTAGTGTATAGTTATCTCTCCCCTTTTCGGACTACTACAGTAAGACATTACCATAGATACGCACATGAGTTGTGTATCGACTACCTATTTATGTATATTATATAAAGTGGTAAAAGAGCTGAAAGAACGTGCAGGAAGAAACAAATGACTGTTGGCAACGATGGCAGCGGTGGTGTGTTAATTACGTACAAATTAGCAATGGGTAAATCGGTTGCAGAGTGCGCGACGAGGGTCAGTAGGTGTATACATATGAGGCTTGTGCCGACCTAATGGAATTTGTTTCGGGGGTGAGAAAAAGTGAGATATTGTATACGCGTGGTCCTGTAGTATTCTATTGAGAAGGGCCGCGAATACAACAACTATGTATATGTGACGAAGTGCCGTGTACACCGTGGATGACGAAGACTTAAAGGGTCGACAGTAGAAGCATTGGTGTTTTTGTCGTTTTAAAAGCATTTCTCACCCTGTGTACATGCGTAGCACGAGCAAAAAAAAGAAAGAGGGATAAAGAGAAGGCGATATACACAGAAACTCTTCGCTTTCACCACACAACTTGAGTACAAATATATATATATATATATACAACCCCCCTCCTGAGAAAGAGCGCCACCGACAACCGTATTTCCCACATATATGTATATGTGTGTCTGTGTGTGCGTGAGTATAGAGCATAAAATAGCTTTGCACGCGCTTATGTGTGAGTATACACACGCTGTAGTATGGCGGTGTAGGGACACACAAAAGGTCGGACGGTCCACAAATCTTCGCCGCACGTCAAAAACCGTCATGGACCTTTCTCGCGCCCGTATCCGGTCCAATACACACGCACGTTCGCGAATCGGCCGCCCATATATAATAATATATATAGCGAACCACACACGCACATACACAGACATCGTGTCTTTGCGCTCAAACGCACTCACACAAGCTAATACTTAATATATATATAATATTATGTGTTAGTGTGCATGTGCATGTGTGCAGGGAGAAATGAGGGGGAGGTTAAGTAAATTATCTGGTAATTTATCGAAATACCGTATACCGGAAATGATACATAGTCCGGGGCGCGCCAGAAATTTGAAGTTTTCCACGAGCGCGATGCTGCCGCCAACGTTGCGCGCGTTCTTGCTTTATCGTTTGGGTGGACCATGATTTTTGCCAACACACGAAATATATATATATATATATATATATATGCATGTATGTATATGTGAGTGTGTGTGTGTGCTCGAGTGAGTATGTGCCTGTGTATGTAATAAGGGTCGCAGCAAATATAATATATGGCCGCCATGTATGAAATACTGCTACGTTTGCTCGCTGCTAATGGTCGAATGGTTCGCTTGGAAAAACAATCGTTGTTCATACACTGTGTTTAATTGATATTGAAAGGTTTTTCGAGACTAAAAAATTCATCAGATCGATTCGTTTAGACTTTCAAATAAAAAGCGATGAGTGTACGTGGAATATTATAATTCCGCGTTATCGAATCGATAATATAAAACAATGCGAAATTCCTTAACAGTATATATTATAATATGTATATATACGTTCGCACATTCAAGGATATATTTAAATTGTTTTATACTAGAATAATAGTGAAAAACTGTAAATGGATATAAAAAGGTATATTTTTTTAAATAAAATATTACAATCGTGAGTAATAATATAAATAATTTATACTATAAATTATAAATTTAATTTGCATAGTTTACAACGACTTTAAGTTTCTTGAAACTCTTGGCGAAATGGCGTGACTATTAGATTCCTATCCGTTTTAAACTATATAGTATATACGAGAAAAAAAATTTGTCTAAGCGTTATATTATATTCTACTGTCTGTTGCACGGTCTGTTGTATGCTATTATCGCGTATGTACAACAAGCTATACGATTACATTTTGCAGAATAGTGAATACTAATTCAATAGATGTATATTAAATAAAAGAAAAAACGATAGATCGGAAACAACTGTTTATGGGAGGGGATATTACCCTCTAGCGACCCGAGGTTGCAAACACTTGGATGGAAGCACCTGGACCTCGCATACAAACATATGACGGCGATCTAAAAGAAATGTGTTCTAATATTTGTAATACTTGTATGAGAGAAATTTTAGTGCAACCGGTTTTGTGTGGTGGGACGAGATACGTAAATTTAAGTAATTATTTCACCACGTGACCGATTATATTTTACAGCCTACTATTATAATATTATATCAAAAACTACTGTAATTTTCGTTGTTCACTAATGTTGAGATAGTTTAAAAAGAATATTGAAATGTAAACAATAACTAACATTAGTTAAAAAAAAAATGTGAAAACACGGTGACAGTATATCCAAAATAATACCCAAATCGTAAAATATAATATATTTATTAGTAACTAAAACATTTATATTTATTAAATGTGATTACCATTTGAAAATAGGTAATATATTTGTATATAATTGTAAACACTAAACCTTTATGGTAATTAATAACGCTATACACATATGGATAGAAACTTAGAGTTTTCTTTAGTAATGTGTAGTAATGTGTCATGACGTGTAATGTATATACTATAAAAGTATGCAGTATGCACAAAAAGTGTTCCTATTAAATTAATATAATGAGGCATTGGAAAAATGTCATAAAATAGGATTACATTATAAAAATGAGTTAATTATCTAAACGAAATAAAAAATTAAGAGCAAATAAGTTTGAAAGAGTAAAACGTTCCATCTTTAATTGTGCGGTTAAAAATTCAAAATAATGAACGAGTAGTTTTTAAAAGAAAAAATGATACCAAACACTATATTAACGCAGACATTCAATTAAAAAATAATTATTCGGTCAGAACAAATGAACAGTATTTTATGTACGGGCGAGCATTGGCCATTGAATATACATAAACGGAAAACAAGACAAGTATATATATTATAATATAAACATGATACGACGAGGCGTCTAAAGTCTAGACTGTGAATGTGTGTTCGTATACCAAAAGAAACGGAGAATTTCATTTACAATAATTAGCGGCTTAATTAACGAGTAGCTTATTGTTATGGTTTTGTTCGCGATACTGCAATTTAATATGTAGCCGTGGCGTTCTGTACAACAGGCTATGACACGTGCAGAGCTGTGACTGGCGGACGATAGTAATTTGAAAAGCTCGTGAAAAACAATACATACTATGTATTTAAAGAGGTTACAAAAAATAAATAAACTTACTTGAAAACACTAAATCGCTGTCGGACACCAAAAACTACTTGCTATCATACGATCGAAGTAATAATACATAATAATAATAATAATAATAATACATTAGGAAAAAACCGTCTGACGCACTGCTATGGAGTAGATATACGTAATATACAGGTAATAGTAGTACCCGACGATGTTACATCAATAAGCCATGTTATTATTATGTTATATATAGACGCCGAGAAAGGTTGGTATTTTTTACTTTTAGGGTCCCGATACCTGTCAGGGGCGTGCCCTACGCGACGGATCCCCTCGGTTCTGCCCCGGCCAAGAACACCCCTTCGTCGGGTGTGTATTATGATATGATATACGAAGGTATACAACAATATCGCGTACACAATATTATACAGGGTGCTGCTGCAGCGACAACGGCAACGCACACGAAAAAAAAAACATCTCAATTTGCAACGCTCAGTGATCGCAGTGTGTTCGAAAAACCAATGATGATGAGAGCTGCGCGTATATGTATTATATATAAATCATACGACGGGTCTTTCACAATGCTGCACACATACATATTATTATTATTATACGCGTATATTGGTGGGAGAAGAGATTTTTTTTCGGTCGGCCGACCGGTATATGCGTTGCGTTTATGATTTATAGAGGTTGTTTTTATCACACAGTCAGTGGTTTTGTTATTAAAGCCGATGGGGTGAAGTGGTGGTGACGACGACGACAACGACGACGATGACGGCGGCGGCAACGATGTATACAGGGGTAAGGAGGGGGGCACATTCACCATAGGCGTGTATACGGTCCACGCGATAGGAATCAAATTGGAGTAAATCATTGACGCAAATGCACACACACTCGCATACAGAGAAAGATTCAAAATTCACCGACAATCGGATTTAATCGTGGACCTTTGTCGAGGACGTTACGTCGTATAAGTAATAATATATTAATATTATATATATTCGATAACAGCGTCGCTGCAATTATTTGTGGAATCGACGACTGTTGTTGTTGTAAGTGCGCTGTGTGTGTGTAATATTGGAAATTTTATGTGATGCAACACTCATAGGTAATTTATTTTACAATTATTTCGAAATTAAATAAAAAAGCCGATCCCATTATCCGGTTTTTAATACACAATGACATCCGTATCTCGATTTACTTAATAGCCAGTATATACGTCACTCGCGCACCACTTGCCTACCAAGGTACATCCGCATTTCTTGTAGAAACACATCGTAGTGTACCTGCAACTATACCAATACCACTGTATAATAATATAATAGTATAATATATAGGTACGTCGCTGTATACAATACGCAGGCGGTACTGCGGTAGAATAATAATACATCTCGTGTTTAATGAATATTCACGAAAATTCCGCGGCCAATAATATAATATTGTTATGTACATATAGTATAGAAGCCGAATTAGGTTTACAAGTGCAGGCGACTAATTAAAATCATGCAATAGTCGAAGCGTGAGAGGTTTGTCAATATAATAGTAATAATCATATGAATATGAATATGTTATAATCGGTACGACTACGGACTCTGTATGTAGGTAATATCCAAACACTGTAAAAATGCCCGTAGGCAACGTCTCGACGACTTGTAATTATATTACGACTATTGTGGCGGCTTCCCGGTCACTTTACAGTGTTTAAATATTACATATTATATACCTACTGATATTATATAATTATAACGCGCTATGTTATGTTTGCGCAACAAATAGTCAAAATAATTTAGTTGTCTAGTTGTCGCACGGGTTTCTGTGAGGCCGACGATGACGAGTGTTGTATTAAACGCTCGATCGCGTGGCGCGCGCGCGTAAATCGTAACTTAGGTACCTCTGTATACTGTATGGACTGTATGGTATAGGTATAGAGTTTATACCTTCCTATATTTCAGCTGAGAAACGGGTCGTTTTGTTATGTTATTACTTATAATTGTATTTTGGAAACCGGCCAATTTAACGGCCGTTAAACATACACGTATTTTAACAAGTCGCATCCAGCCATGTGACTAAGCTATATCGACGATTTGCATTCGTAATCGTTAAGTATGCACCACGAGAATACAACTGCGTGCATTATATTGTTATTGCGCCGACCGCATGCAGTCTCATCCACCTCTTCTGTTTATTATTCGCAGTATAATATGTACACATACGGCTCTTACCCGCAATGTTTTTCACGACGAGTTTGGTTTTAACATTCGGTTCTATTAAACACTGTCCTTGTGCTCATTAAAACTATTTAGGAGGTCGTTAAGTCCGGAAAAAATAGAATCGTGTATAATAATACTCGTGCAGAGTAAGTATAAGTTTATATTCTATTATTACTGTATATGCTAGCAGCAATACGACGGCATTTGAACAGTAATACACGTGCCTATTTTTTTAACGTAATACCAATTAACAGTATGTATACGAGCTCTACGAATTGGGCGCTCGAACTCGCACGCATCATACATGTGATATATATTACATCAAAAACAGGAAACGAAAACACCGCGGACTTGTGTTTGTATTGGCCGCTACTCTATGACATGACCAGCGGTGGCGGCGGTGGCAGGCCATGTGGTTTTTGAAAAAATAACATTTATGTAAATCAAACTAGTTCCTATGGTAACCCGGCCATCATAAATCTACGCCACTCGTCAGGTTATATACGATTGTTAAAAATAATAAACAAACAAATCTTTCCGGGGAAATTATACAAAAATGTTTACGAGAAGAAAAGCCGTTAGTGTCAAAAGTCAATAACCTTAATGGGACCGAGTACCGAGATAGAACGCGGGATATTGTTGCGATAATATAACCCAAAATTTGAACAAACGAGTTTCAATTCTTAACGGAATAATTCGGCACAAACGATAGACTTACTAGTTGTACCTAAATAGGTAAATATAATATTGTAAACAATTTAAAAAAAAAAAACCGCAAATATAGGAAATTTAAAAAAAATATACATATCACAAAGATATTAAATTGTTTTCAAAAATGTATTATTTGAGTGGATATCGTTATATTATTGTAATTTATAAATATTCTAAAACAACGAATACAAGTTATTATTATTTTTTTTTTATTCTTCTCCGTGAGAGTATTTAACGGAACTGAACTTGT
This sequence comes from Schizaphis graminum, assembly GCA_020882235.1. NCBI lineage: Eukaryota > Metazoa > Arthropoda > Insecta > Hemiptera > Aphididae > Schizaphis > Schizaphis graminum. The sequence goes on from CM037032.1 coordinate 97,501,892, forward strand.
TGAACTTTATATCATTATTGAATCACAAATGATCTATTTATAAATCATAATATCAAAAAACAATTGTTCTCAAATATTCGAAAAAAAAAGTAACGAGACCTTAATGCACTAGTGCGTGGGAATCAGAAGAACTCTGATGATTAAACTATACAAATTTCTCGTATTATAGTTGGTGTACAGTTTTGGTACGGCTATTATAGATTTACAGCGCATATAGGTAAATATAATAATAGTATATTGTATGACGGTGCAATTTTCAACGTTACTCGTCGAAAATGATTTACATTTGTTGACCGTGTGTTTAGCTCGATTTAATACGTTTCACAGTATCAATAACACACGATCTCATTTTACCGAGATTTATATTCCCCCATAGTAACATATTATTAAATTGTCCAATAAATATAGAATCCAACGAAAAATATTGATTCGACCTACCCACACTCTACTCTGGTGCATAGCAGACCTTGAAGCGTAATCAAAACGATGTGGTGTGACAAGAAAACACGATATTCTGTAGAATACATTTACTATTTATAGTTTAAAATAAATTACTAGAAAATATTATGTTTAGTCCGTAAAAACGTAAAATCTTAATTTTAATTTTCAATTTATACAAAAATATATTAAAACTATTTAAATATTTTATTACCTAAGTCGTTTGATACAGATATAATATATTTATTCGACATATTTCAAAAATAATAAATTCGAAAATACTCATTTCATAATAGTCTACCTCGTATACATATAGAATTGAGAAAAACAGGTTTATAAAAATCTACTGTTATTAAAGTCATTTCCAACACGGAGAAGCCTATTAAAATATTAATCTGAGAAATAACATTTATTATATATTGTATAATATTGTATACCGCAGTTATGGGTATTGAACCAAATCAAACCTAACGGACGATCTCTTATAATATACGCTCGTATTATTATAATATATATAATATTGTATATTCTGTAAATATGCTGCAGTAGGTACTGAAAAATATTATTCCTATTCGTCAACAGAAGGGATTTATTTTTTAATATATGAAATTGCGGCAAAGAAACGCTGTGTAATAATAAAATTGGAGATGTACAAATCAAGTTAAACCCCGTCCCTCAGAAAAATATTGGATTGGTCGGATTCGTTCTTCTCGGAGGGGCTGGGCGGCATTGCAATTTCGCTGATTCGATAGACCATTCGTCATCGACACAAAGCAAATACGCTGACTTGTCAGCACCATGTTCCATTTGCTGCATCTCTCTTCCTCTCATACATTCACTCCGTCTATCTACGTCTTACCCAATGTATACAATAATGTAGTATTAACATGCACCGGCGCGCGCGGCAGATGTTTCGTTGCCGCTGTAGGGGTGATCGCTGTACACGGCACGGACCAATGGTACAGATAAACCCTAAACAGCGTCCGCAACTTTTTATCCGCATACCTATATCTGTGATCTACATTATATCTACTTAAAGTGGTGTAAACGTATGAAAAATATCTCTAGCGGGCGAGACCTGATACGACCAGTCCTCGCAGTTTTGAGACGGGATAAAATACTGACCGATCGATATGCGCGTCATTCGGAATAATAACGCCGCCTTAAATGGTCAATATAATAATAATAATCTCATATTATATTATATATAAAATATTATAATAAAATACGACCATTACCGCGCGGTAAATGCGTTTAGCGACCGCTAAACCACACTATCGGCGGCGGAGATGATTATCGTGGGCGCGAGAGTATTTATACCTATACCTATATATATAAATATACAATGTATATACATAGTACGTACACACGCTCAACCTAAACGGCAGCAGTCACCACACGTGGATGCGACACAATTGGCCGGCGGTACCTATTGAACAGACATACATCCCTCGGCGGCGTCGTATCGTCTGCCGATCTTTGAATTACTCACAATATATACCTTGTATTATTTCTCTCTACTACTACTATTGCTACTACACTACTATTTTTACTACTATAGCTACTATATACTATATTACAAATATTACTATCGGATGCTGTGCACCTCGGCATAAAACGCTGTAGCAGTCACGCATTCCGCCGCCAAATCAATTGCCACCTTGCCGTTGCCACCGCGCTTCAATGTATATAATAACATGCGTTAAAAGAATATAATATTATAATACCTATACGTAATACGCGTACCGCTGCAAGCAGTGTGTACCTGTATACTGGTACCTATCGTGGTAACTCTTATAGCTATTAATTTTAACAATATTCTATATTCACACATATACCTGTATAATAGTTTATAATAATGATAACAATATATGCCGGTCAATATCGCCCTGTTGTATACGCTTTTCCACTGCAGCACACGTACCTAATCGTATTGTAATATACGCAAACGTCAATATTTTAACGATGCAACTGCACTGCTGCTGCTGCTGTAACATCTGTTACTAGGCGATCTCACCAGCATACCGTGGCATTATCGTATTTGCGCGCGCGTCTCTTGAACCGGGAACAAACATACATAGTATTAGGTACCTACTTGCGTATATTATAATATAATACCTACCCACCCGCCGACAATATAACGGTACATCGTGCATTCGTGCCTATACAGTATAAATGTTTTTGTATGGTTTTATTATTATATATAAAATGGGGGTGATTATTTTTACTGAAAAACACTCGATATTCGGTAAAGGATATACATTAAAGGTGGAGATAATGGGTTGGTTAGGTTTTCTACTAAAGGTAAGGCAAATCTCGTATTTTTCAAGTGTTTTTTTATGAAATAAAATGCTCATTGTGTAAGTACGGTGCAACTTGATCACATCAGATGACACGATTATAAGCCATAGCGTATTACCACCACATTCGTTGCAGACAAATATTAATTTTAAGTAATTCGATCAGAATTTCCGATTTATATGCGCTATGATAATGTATACGTATCGCACATAGTCGTGAAGAAAGTGTTAAACGTGCTAGCCTAGATGTCTCGTCAAGGTTTTTCTGACGTTTTGCGAGAACACGCACACGCGTTAATAATGACCGGTTAGATATATATTATTAGGTATTGCATGAATATGTATACATACAAGTGAAATAATTTTTCCATACAATAAATCAAAAGGGATGTTGCTGAGTGTCGTGTAATTAACGATCATAAATTTATTAACACGACGTTATATTATTATTATTATTACATTATATATAGGTACAGTGTTGTTCCTCAGTGCTCTCTATGTTTCTCCCTTACTCTTCATTTGATATACCTATCTATATAATAAACAGCATCCCACACTTGCTCTCTATGCATCACGACGGGCAATACCTACGTTATATATTATGTGTACAAAATTGTCTATCAATAAATTAGATCGCGACTATAAATACATATAAGCACTTAGTTCGATAAACTATAATTTAATAATATAAACGACTACGATAGAATTACCATGTCTTTGATTGTTTTGCATTAAGTCACTGCAGTTACGATATTATATACATTATAGGTAGAGCTAAATAAAAACCTTATACAAGACAACTGCATACATGCGTCCCTGCGGGGCACTCGCAAAAATCTATACTGCTGTTAACAGTGTTTATTCCCCAAGGCTTAACACCCTCTTTCGCGAAATGTTTCAGACCAAAAGTTGTCGACTCGACAATCTGCGTGGCTTTTGTTCTTAATTATTTCTGACGTATCATAATTTGATTACTAAAACCATTGTACGTATCGTGTTTTACATGCGCTAATAGTATTAATTACACCACGATGCACATTTTATACAATAAAACAATGTAATTTAAGTAAACAAATTGTTCGTGCAATGCGTTTGCAGCAACAATATTTATTACTCACCATTATCATTACGCGCTATTATAGATATATATCCTACAACGACTAACTTACTGACATGCATGTTTGATTTGAGATAAGATATATAATATGCTTCAGCCGACAATATTTATGTACGTACTACGTAACATACTTCGGTTCCAGTTTTCGATAAGTTATACATTTTACGTACACACCTTTTTCACCCATTGGCTATTACCATTTACCCAAACCCAGTATACGATGTAGTAATAATAACATATTTTATTCTTTCAATAATTATTTACAAAAATTAAAATTGAATTATCTAATTAATATTCTCAAATTCAATTATTTTACATAAAGTAACTTTTCATAGACGTAATTATGTTTTAATATACAAATAATTAATTTTTTCATAGTATTTAATATTAAAATTGGGTTTTATAATCAAAAAATATTCTTCAGAGTTTAATATTAAAAAATAAACCTAAATACTGTGCATACAGTTATAGTTTAACAAATGAGTACATATGTAAACATAACATTAGTGTAGCAGAAGTCTTTATAAACCTTATAAATACACACCATTAATCAATTAACGCATTTGTAAATAAAAATATTTACATTATACGATTCAAATAACAAATGCAGATTTTTTTTTCGGTTTGTATTAAAAACTTCGGTTCTTTATTGAAATATAATAGTAATAGAAGAGGTTTTATAAGTAATAGTGTAATAATATTATTACAATAACAGCTACAGTATACGGAGTTTCCTACTTGATTATTTTTCAAATGATTTATGATAATATATATCAATAATAATTAATTGACGAATTATAATAATTTTAGATTGTATCTTATAGGTATAATGATTAACGATAAAATTTAAATTTTGAGTTATTTGCATGTACATTATTAATAATCGGACAATCAACTTATAAAATATAAAGTATCATTATTTAAACACCACAACAATCAAAATTATTTACCAACAATTGTCAGTAAGTTAAACAATAGCATAAATATTTTATATTTTAATTAATAAATTTATAATTGATAATAGGTACTGCATAAGACGGCACAGTGCTAAATATATTATCTATTGGATATAAAACAAAAGTTAAGCACGTAATTATTAAAATCTCTAAAAGTTGTGAACATTCAAGTGATAATTCGGCGAGGTCAACAAATTACATTAAAAATACTATGTAATATGCAGTTTCATGGTTGTAAAATCTGCAAAATATTACTGCGATGCATTATAAAACATTAAAATTAAAATAAATTTACTTGAATTATTATAAACTAGTATAATTAATATAAACAACTATAAAACCCACAAAGGTTAATCTCATAAAATAATAATATATTTGATTGCAGATTACGTTATTGAAGTTTAGATATTTTTTAATACGGCAATGGATCAAAATAGTAATTTAAAATACTTAATAAGTTTTTTAAATTTGGAAACATTTTATGTATAAACGGCGGAACAGGAAAGACATACAAAAACAAGTTATTGTTAATAGAACAATATAAAAAACGGCTATTATATGATGTTTGTTTGCATTAAATTATTCCTACGATATAACCGACCGATATCGATGTGATGTAGTACGTTTAAAAAGCACACCGATGAAAACTAATAAAACGTAATAAATAACAGAGTTATACATACCTATTACCGGGGAAGAGGAAATGGATAACACGTGAAATATAATGTAATATTATTATTTTATATCGGCGATTGTAAATACGTGATTGCGCGAGATGACATCAATAATATGACACACGATACAATAGAAGCAAGATACTGTATCAAAAATGATTAATATATTATTGCGTAGACAATATAATAACGAAAACGATATATTTATTGTGATGGACTATAGACTAGTTAAATAAAATGTAATCCAATCACTTAAAACTCCGTATTGAAAATAATATGTGCGATTGCTGCATTGTGCATTGAAAGCTGATTTGCTAATAATCCACGATGAAGACCTAAAACAGGCTGGTAAAGGGGATGAAAAGGACGGGGGTGGTGCCGAATAAAGCGAGAGGCTGAACGAACACAAAAGGGCGAGATTCGATGACGACGATATATACATATATATTTAGTACATTTTTCATTGTAATAAAATATCGGTAGAACGCGCGGCGTATTACTGTTATTATTATAATGTGTTGCGCTACAGTGTGCGTTGTGTATGATACCTATACCTACCTACCGCCGGAGGTTTATCGTAATCGAAGTCCGATGGCGCGCGGCCAATAAATCATCCGGACGTCAATTAAATACGACTCCGGCTGCAACGTGACTGTTGACTAGATGAGTATATACGTGTGTGTGTGTGTGTGTGTGTGTGTGTGTGTGTGTGTGTGTGTGTGTGTGTGTGTGTGTGTGTGTGTGTGTGTGTGTGTGTGTGTGTGTGTGTGTGTGTGTGTGTGTGTGTGTGTGTGTGTGTGTGTGTTTATGTGTGTGTCTGTGTGTAGTAAGAGAGAGAGAGAATAAACGATATATTAATTTCGAATCAGCGATGTCGATTTTGTGCGATTGTGTACGCGCGCGTGCCCTCGACTAGCGAGAGAACCAAAAAATATTCCCTCAAAAAAATAAACCCGTTGACCAATATAATATTTTATTATAATATCAGACTGACTACGGAAAAAGTTATATTAAAACGTGTAGCGGACATATTATAATACTATGCATACATCATCGTATTATTATTACTACTATATACAGAGAGAAAACGGGACAACACGATTTCGTCCGTTGTTTTGTGTATAACGGATTGACGGACGACAACGACGACGGACGAGATGACGTGACGAGCGTACATAAAACGTTGTTATAATATTATAATGTTTTTGGTTTTTTTCTACTTCTTTTTTTATGGCCTGCGGTGGTAACAGTGGGTTTTAACTGCTGTTTATTTTATTCTTATCACTTTTATGATTTTTTTCTACGCTTAATTTATTTATGTGGTTTCATAAAAAAAGCAAGGACTCGCCACCCAATGTATCTCTTTTTAAGCCGATGACGATACTCAGCATTTGCGTGCGATGAATTACATAACCAGCCCTCCTTTCGCATCCGACTTACCGTGTCCTCGATATTTCCTAATCGTTTGCATTTAAAATCTGCTAATACGTTGCATATTTTCTTTTTAAAAAATGTATTGATTAACACGGACTGTACCGGCAGATGTTCATACGCGCGGTTACTACGGTTACTCTTCACTGATTCGTTGAAAAACTTTTTAAAAAATATTTTTTAATAAACCTTGGCAAATTGACTGACTTACGATCTGACTGTATACCATCGCGATAAAAAAATAGAAAATATTGCTCTTGTCGAACATTAATGCATAAGTGAGCATATATGTATATTGTATACAGTATACACTATATTATAAAGGCGATAAATTATGATAAAAATCGTAATCGTCAAATTAATTAATTGGTTAAGCCATGAAACAAAAAACCATAATAAATTTTTGACTGTAGATTCTTTAATAATCAATTAACGTTATCGCGTCGGTCTATTTAATGATCCGACGTAATTTAATACTCTACAAACCGAAATCTAAAAACAAACAACTCGTAGCGATAATATGATTAAACAAAATAATATAAATTGCGTATACACATAATACCGTTACGACTGATAATTTTTTTTATTACTAAAAAAATATTTATTTTGTTTATTGCAAAATTTGACGTGACGTCAATGTACGGCAGGTTTCGTGTCCCGTACACGAGAAAATCCGGTTTTTCGTAACACGCACGACACAGAATCGATATAAATAATAATATATATAAAACATAGATATACAGGATGATTCTTTCAACCTAAGCAGCTCATAATTATATTTTTGGAAAATTATTTTACTTAATTATATGTATCAGAAGTCATTACAAAATAATTTAATTAAAACTAAAATCAAAATTATATTTTTATAAGTATTTTATTTGTTATTTTTAATGATAATAAATATACCTTTTAATTTTATATACTGATAAAGAATATATTTTTTAAATATTTTATACACAAAAATCGAATTTCAAATAGATAAAAAGTTATATCAAACTTATAAATACTTATTTAAAGTTTTAACATTCAACTCTACTCATTAAAATGGTAAATACAAATAATTAAATTATTAGTAATTTGATGTTTAAAATAATCAGAAAAATATTATTTTCGAAGAATCGAAGTATAAAATAAGAAAGTATGTACAATTTGAGATCTGATAATATACAAAAGTAAAATATAGATTTTTAAAATGTTGTTTTGTAACAAAAATAAAAACTTTCAAAATAATTTTATGTTTAAAATGTTATCTTATATCGTATTTACATTCAGCAACATTAATGAAACACAAAACGATGTTTTGGCGTAGAATTTAAAAAAAATAATAAATAACTAGCAAACAATTTAGTAAGACATTAAGACATTTAACAAATTAAGATACTTAAATATATCCACGGTTCTATCTGGCAAAGTGTACAGTGTTACAGGTAGGTGCGAGTGAGAACGACGACGATAATGAAATTTTATTGATTAATTATATATATATATTTTTTTTTACAATAATTATTCAACGTTAATATTAATATTAATATTTATATATATATTTTATATTATTTGTATTATAAAATTGCACGTGTAGCTCAATTTAGAGGGCTGGTGGATTGCGCGCAAGTAATGACCAGTCAAAAAAATAAAAATGAATAAATAAATAAGCTGAAGCTGATACAAATATAATATGTTCATAGCAACGAAAAATGTGTAAAAATCGTATAAAAAATGTTATGACGCACAAACGTATAGGAGCGTGTTCCTACTTCCGGATATAATTACTGAGTACGTGTAATGTATACATGCATATTAATGAAACTACAACAAAATGAACCTTTTTTATTCCGTTTTTAATTAAAAACCAGTACATTTACGCGATTTTCAAACAAAGCACAACGTTTAGCTATCAATTCGGCAGTGTTGTTTTTATCAGCCAACCGTAAAGCTGCAAATTATATATTTTTATATTATAGAATGCGTGTATGCAAAGGGCACAATGATGACTACGTTATAGGTGTTGGAACTCGGAATAAGTAATTATAAATTATTTTTCAATATGCAAACAATGCATTTTCCAAAACGCAATCGAATTGCTTTGATAGAAATAATAAGTATTATTCCAAGTAAACCGTGAAGCACATGGAAAATAGTCATTGTATTCGTTGTGTATAATCACGAACGGAATTCTGAGTCACGTGATCGCATTTCAAAAGTATTATTGGTATGTATCTTTTATATACAATATTATACATCGTTTATAAATTTCATTTAGACGCAATTCAAACGTGCATGCCACAGCGAACATGCATGCAGTATTTTATGTAAGAAAATATAACTTTAAACGAATAAAATATTTTATATAAACAAATATATTTGTGAATTTATAAATATGTACGTACCTAAATAATATATACCTAGCTAAAAATATTAAAAAATATACAAGTAAACATATATTATACGCGTGCTGTATAGTCAAATATTTTAACAATATTTATGTTATTTTTTGGTTTTTATAAATATTAGCTTCGTGTATATAATAATAAATAGTTTTAAATTATTATTGGTTAATAAAGGTAAATGTGTATATTTAGATAAAATCGCTTTTACTAAAATATTTTTAATTAAAATATTATTTCATATATTTTAACATATTCCTTTCATTATAATTTATTATTTAGAGTCCTATTCTATTATTATTAAAACACATATGTATTTAATATCTTAATCTTTTTTTTATCTAAAAGAGATAAACTTAAACATAATAACCGATTACTGAAACTGAGTTTTTAAATCATTATAGACGTGTGCATCGCTAAAATTAAATTAAATTTAATGGATGTAGTGTTTTTAGTGTTTATAAATTTATGAAACATAATTCAGGAGTTTAAGAATTATACGCATGGATGTTAAGCGCAATGTGCAGCACGCTTATAATCGTCGTAAAACTCGAATAAAACACATCGTGTTTGTAATTTGATATAATTTTTGAAAAGGAGAAGTAGACTTGTGCATATACTGTTGGGTCAAATCAACAAATAAAAAGCAAAAAACTGATGATAATAATAAAGAATGCAACAATTATTTCGAACAGCCTCTCAACTCGATACAATTTAATAAGTAGTAGGTACATAAACCCCACCTCTTTATTACACCTATATATGAATAATAAATGTACTTATTGCAGTGAAACTATTATATTATCCGACTGTGGACTAAGGCTAAAATAAGCACGCGGAACGAGGACAATGAGTTCAAATTGCGTTTTTTTCGACAATCGTATACCTTCTAGAAGTACAATAAAACGATTAACAGTTGGTTCAAAACAGCCATTAAAGTACATTTATAAACATTTAACGCGAATAGCTCCAAGAATGTACATATTGTAGGTAGGTATACGATAAAGTCATATAGGTTCACTGTGTAGTGTGTGTATAATACGCCAATAATAAAATATCTTTATCCATTCCACGGCGGGATGCACCATGCAGCGATCGGGCAGGTGTCACAATGGTCGCATTTAATAACCGTGTAACAATGTCTATTTTTTTCGTTTAATACAGTATCAATGGCAATTATATATATATAGGTACTCATATTTTAGTAAAGCGTGTTAAAAAAATATTCGACCAAGAAATTTAACCAAGGTCGAGAGAATCGTCCTGTACCATGCACTATATAAGTAATAAGTATATATATGCGTTGCTATGTACTCGCCGTGGCCTTTGAGACTCGTGCATTGAAATTTCGTGTGGTATTCAAAAATATAACAACAAATCAAACGAAGAAGTTCGTCTGCAGATTACGGATTTCTTTGGAAAAATCATATCAGACATGGCGCCGAGATAAAGCACGGCGTACGTCCAACGATCAACTGAGGCCAAGCGTACACGCATTCTAATTAAAATGTTCCTATATATACAGCCTAATTTAACCTTTAGGTGTTATCTGAAACTTATTGTCTAAATAATAATAATATTAATATAGTACGTACGGTGTGAAAATGTTCTTAATTAAAAACGAATACAGCTTTACAGCTTGGCATAGTAGACAAATTAATATATTGTCTATAATATAAATGTATACTATAATATTTATATATTATTTGAAAATGAATTTCTTACCTGAAACATAAAAACAAAAATTATTAATCATTGGTTTACACATATATTAATATTCTTGGAAGAAAAATATAATTTTAATTTATTTTTAAATTCGTGCCTAAGTTGACCATAGTACATATAACGTTGACGTCACGTCACGGATCGCCAACACTTTAAATAAACGTTATTATAACGGATCCTTATTATAAATTATAATACTCTACGTATATGCATATAATAGTCTACATGGAACATCACACATCAGTATAAAATATATTGTAAACGTGCCGTGGGAGACTAGGACGTTCTTATCTAATCGATAGATAACGGACTTCGAGGTTATATACTTTATACGAGATGTATAAATAATAATATAATCTATACGAACCGCATAGCGATTCCAGGAATCACAATTTAATTTTAATTATTCGTTTTTATCAATTAAAATTTAGGTAATTAGGTATGAATATACTATATATTGTACAATGTACATAGGTATGAACCGTCGAGAGCACGAATTCAACCGGTCGCCGTTGTACCGGCGCTAATAATTTACACGATGCTCACGTGCGTATAGTCTTATCGCGTAGGAAATCAATAAAATACGTACGTAATATGTATATTATTATTATAATAGGTATATACGCGCAATGCAATGACTGTGAAAAAATAATTTATCATTTGCTTATTCATTATTTCGCACGCTTATTTTAAACATAGGTATTTATTTTTTTTCATTTCGTTATAATTTTTCAATTTTAATTTTTTCCATTAAACAACCCATCAAACACGTAGATAACACTTATAAGTAACTAAAATGAGCATAATATATACTTTTACATGCCGATATATATAATATTAATATACTAGTAAGTAATTATTAGTCAGAATAGTCAAATCCATAGAACTAAACATGATACTATAGTATAGAAAATATGATATATATTATTATTAAGTAACTACAGTAAATATCGCGACGGCACCGATCGAAGTTGCATATTATAAACGATATATTATAATATTCTGTATGCGACTCGCGTTATTGACTGCAATATAGAGGTATAATACTACTGTTTAGCAAGTATGTACTGGCTCGTGGAGGAAACGGATTGAATCTTTTTTATTTTGAATTTAAATTTTTAACCGATTCTCATTCGAATAAAAGACGGTCTTTAAAAGCAGTTCTCCCACGACCGCACACACGCGTGGTTAACTCGGCGTCACGTCCTGCTGACGATATATGTTGTATTACCTATAATGTGCCCTATAATACGCGTAGGCATACCTAACTTACCTAACATACTCGTACGTACTACATAAAATATACACGTAATCGTCGCGTCAACGAGCGTTTTATTAATTTTTATTTTTAATAATAAAAGTAGAAATTCGTGAAAAACCAAAAAATTTATAGAGTTTTCACTGTTCATAAATATTTTTTCATACACATCGCATATTATCACAGTGTGTTCTGATTTTATATCATCATATCACAGAATATAAGCCAAGGTTGTTATTTGAATGTATACATATTTTATAATATATTCTTAATTTTTTTATTATTATTGTTATTATATGCATGTATACACGATATATAGATATATACATGCGTATAAACTAAGAGCTGTCCCACAAAAGATCGGATCCTGAATACGGCAGCGTATGTATTATATATATATATATATACTAGGATTGGTGGCGGTATACACAACGAAGGAAAGGCGGCAGTGACGACGCAAACGAAACAGAAACTCGAAAAACGCGACTAGAATCCGAAATGAGCGGCGAGTGAATGGGCCACAGAATCTGAATCGGAATTACTTCTCAAAGACAACGACAATGTATACACGACAAAAAAACACGCATGACGTCACATTTATGTTCATCTAAAAATATTTCTCTCTCTATCTCTATGCAAGATAGCAATCGCAAATATAATATACGTAACTACACGTAAACCAGTTCGAAGTTATCCTGTATTTTTATAAAACGTGCTCGGCTTTTTACGTTTCAAACGCTCTTCGACCGTCAAAGTCCACTCACAATATATATAGACTACTTTTTTTCTCTTTATATACCCTTCTACACGTTCGTCTATTCCGATCTCGTACGTAATCTCATGCAGTAATACGTGCAACTGAGTTTAAAATTAATTTATTATTATCATCATATTTTTTTTCCAAAACCACCGAGATTATTATTTCAATGAACGTCGGTCGCTGCATCAGTCCTCTGCACTCGCGTTCTATTTAACGTATATATAATATAATATAATATAATATAATATATGTATTATGTGTACCTACTGCATGTTTTTTCTCATGCAAATGCGTACCAAGTACTTATCATTATGATTTTTTTATTAATGGATATTGTTGTATACACGTATATCGACTCACTCAAATATTGTAGCTATATAGATAAGTATAAAAACAATCACTGTACCTATCGATATAATGATAAAAAATATTATTATTATATGCAATTGTTTTTTGAAAAATATCGAAGTATTTATCGATGGATAATAATTTTATTCAAGTATTAATATTAAATAGACCTACAAACAGTTTAAACATTACGTATAAATGTATACAACTATGTATATAGAATATAAACTGTTGATTAAATATGACATATAAATATCGCTTTATTTAAATTATGATTTAATATTAATATTCGAAATTATTAAGTAAAACGATTTAAACTGAATATTATATTATAATATTTTACCAATGAATTCAAGATTTTTAGAAAATATTTTATACAAATAAATTACACGTATCAACCAAAATTAATTTAATAACAGATGTATAAACCAGGATGATTAAACATACTGATGACCTGTAATTGTTATAGGAAGAATCATTTTTGATACTTTATATAATATAATATATTATAAAAGAATAATCACATAAATAACATAACGGCGTAACATTAATATAGTCTATAACCTATATTATACAATAATATATAAGTATTATAATACTTTTAAAAAATGTTTATTGTGAAAAAAAATACAACGACGAAAAGGTGTGACTTAAAAAGAAAAAAATTGAGTTTCTTTATAGGTATCCATATAATAACGCAATCTGCTTTTTTTCCTTTCAAAAGAGATATAACACAAAATTGGACGTTTGCATCGAGACTGAACAGTGAACAGATTATATTGTCATGTGTACATTCTTCTATACATTATTATAACGCCAACCGGTTTGAATGAGGGCGATTCGCAGAAAACGGGGGTGACTGGGGTGCCGCCAGTTCATGCACCTATATATGGCGTATACCTAGCAAAATTGGACCCATTGCGCCTGGGGGTACACACGCATTGATGCATTGTATCTATTTTATTATTATTATTACTACAATTACGATTAGTGATTACTATTATTGGCCCGTACTCGTTTTTATTATGTATGTATACCTATTTTTATTATTTTTTTTTAAACAGTTTCATTTCTCCTCTTCAATTTCCCCGTCCCGCATCTGATGATAAATCAAAAATGGACGTCGCACATCTCTCACGCCGCAGATGATTTACGGCCGACCGTGCAGGGAACGACCTCCACAACCGCCGCCGCCGTCATTGTGATGGATACGGACGCCGCACGCCGTATACCAGCACCGGCGGCCGCCCCGAAAAAGACTGAATTGACGGGTGTATTTTTCAAAACTCTATACAAGAGGATAACCACGGCTGGTCTTGTCCCTGTCGGCTGGGCAGATCGGACGCATTTTTTTAATATTAATAATAATTATTATTTTACCGCTTACCGTCTATACATATAACATCATACTATACATATATGTAGGTACAGTATATTCTCACTGCCGGTTGCCGCCGACAACCCAGTGACGACGTGGTAATTACACACGGCATAGGTACATATTATACATATACAACTACACAGATATTTTATTTTTATTATATTTAGATGTATGGACATGTATAAACATTACATCTAAATACACTAAGAGTAGTTATCATGACGTATTATAATAGCTACGTTTATATATACATGTAAACTATATTGAAATATGTGTACATAAAACTATTTATAATATTAGGATAACCATGAAGTATTGGTAAGCAGCAATAAGTTACATTTAATAGTAGTGGCCCATAATATTAATTTTCGATCAACAAAAAAAAAAATATCATCAAACAGTATATAGATTCTCGACATTATTATCAAAAATCGAGATTCGCGTGCAGTACAATTGTTTTTCAATTAAAAGATAAACCAGTTAACTCAATTAGTATATATAAGCATAATAATTACAATATATTATTTAATCTATTTTATTCATAGACACAGTTTATATAATTTTATTTTTAACCATAATTTTCTGTTTTCTCAAATTCTGAAAGACTCATAAATAATTTATTGTAATATATGGGTATATATGAATATAAAGTAATAAATAAAAAAGGGCAAGTAACAGTCGATCTTATTATAATTGTATGCAATTTAGCAAAAAAAATATTCAAATAAATATGATAAAATTATATGAAAAAGTACTTAAAACACGCATCATAAATTTAAAGACAGTAATTTTATGAAATAAACCTAATTTTAATACACAAAAATTATAAACAGGAATTTATAAACTGAATTATAATTTGTTTAATTGTTTAATTCCTTAGTTAAAATAAGGTTATAAAGATGAAGACTGTAAATTTGCATATACCTACCTAATATTAAAATCAATTAGGAATTACTTTTTTTTTTTTATGAAAGATTATGTTTTCCTAACATTGTTAAAATATTTTATAGAAAATAATTAACGTGTTAAATATAAATAAATAATTACACATATTTACAAATATTATTATTTATAGTTATATAGTCGACTAAAAACATGGAATATGGTTTCAATTTGAAAATAAACTAATGACAAATGAGCACTAAAGAAAGGAAAAAACCAATTAATTTTTAAGTATTTAGACTTAACTGCCATTATTCATAAAATACTATTTCTCTTGATTGCTTTATTTGATTAACTCCAGAAAACTAGAAAATTATAAGAGAAAAAGCTTTTGGAATGCATTATGTTTAAATGAGCTAAGCATTTTCAGTTGAAATTGGAAATAATAATATAAATTAGTGAAAGTTAAAACTGTTTACGAGGGGGTATAGGGGGATAAAAAAATAAAGAGATGAAAGTAGCCTTTAAAATATATACGTACATTTAACTGTTATAAGTATAAGATTTACATAAATTTCAAAAACATTTTATAACGGTACACAACAAGTTTTGCAATGGTTTTATATTTTACATAAATAAATAAATGATCCTTACTCCCAAGTAATAGTCGATGCTCGCTTTTTCACCATGTTTTATTTGTTCTCTCTGCAGTTTACAGTGTAAACACAGTTAAGTTATATTTTGCAGTAATTCAGTAATTGACAATATGCATGTATAAATATCTATATATATTCCATAATATATTATAATATAATACCTAATAAATTATTTTATTTATATTGCATTGATATACATAAATTAATTAATTATTTATGATTAAACATACTAAAATAGGTATTATAGCAGTATCAGAAACAGTATATTATATTGATTAAATTTAAATAGCAGTTGAAATCACATACTATTATCTTGTAAATTGTCTATGTATAAACATAGATTATCATGAACAATCAGTTATTAAAAAAAAAAAAAAAATTGTAACTACAATATACTTTTTATGAATATCCACGTTTCGAGTGATAGTAAATTTGGTCGACATATATAATTTTCCTTACAGAAAAACACCCCTGACCTCAAACTTATGCAAGATTCTCAATTAATTAATATAATAATTATATGAATTATGATTATAATAATATTTTCCAACACGAAACTATATAATTCATTTGAAATATTATTTTTTTTTTATCTTCCAATACGGCATATTATAATATAATGCAGGTATATATTATGTACCTTATTATTATAAAATCCCATACCATATGATGAGAGTTGGTTAGAGCATACAACTATAATAAACACCTGTCAAAAACACAATAAGTTATATATGCACATATTAAATCGAGATTATTAAACCGATGAATTTCGATTTTTTTCGATTCTTATCGATTGTCGTGTATTATAGACTTATAGTGCACCACGACTATTATTGTGCTGTCCGCCCACGATCGCAACTGCAGAGCCGCAACAGATTTTGAGACAACTTAAACGTGTTCAATTCGTTGGTGGTCAAAATTGCTCAATAAATATGAAATAGGTGTACATACGTAATATATATATATAGATATAGAAATAGATATGCACGCCAAAATGGGTCCATGACCCACTTCGTTTCTGGTCATACAATTATAATCTGAAGTAAAATGTTGGCTATATTTAATACAATATTATAATAATATAAAATATTGGTAACTGTATAAATATATGAGAATCTATATTGATTTTTTATTTATTGCTAAATCACAATACAAAACTAAATACCAATACATATATAAGTAATATAAAATAATTACTAAATACATAATTACCTATCGCATAAACCTAGCTAGAGTGTTGTTATTTTTATAAAATACAAGGAAACCAGTTCCGAGTGCCAGATAAATAGAGATTTTTTCAATTCAAGCACTTTCTCTGTTAGATCTATATGAAATATTCTCGTGATCCTGGAGGTTTTATTATAGTATGTGCGCAATATGTACCTATCCACCTACTATATATTGCATGGTGTAATAAAAATATTATAAGGATGTTCAAATGGTTGACATTTTACGGTTAGTATTCATTTTGAGTATAAATTATTACGAAACAATAATACCATGTGTATAGTGATTATTATACATTATTAGTGTACTTGATACATATAATCATAGGAATATTTTTAAAATATGATCATTTATGAATACACCATAATAATTTATTAAAATATATACCTAATCTACAAAATATAATATATATATATTTATATTATATAATAAATTATTTTCTCGAAATACTATCGGAAATCATTAAAATTATCTAATCTAAAACATAGGAACTTGATTAATTTGTTTTATGAAAAAATATTATTGAATTTGATAAAATAAAATTATGATTGAAATTTAGTGAAGTCTAAAATAATATAGGTAGTAGATATACCTTTAATTTTTATAAGCGTGAATATAAATTTAATAATAAAATCAAAACGTCCATTTAAATAGACAAATAGGTATATAATCGAACATGTACGACTAAAAAGATAATTACACCACTTAAATTCTATAAATACTTATATTGTATAATATACTCGTTTAAATTAAAAGAATAAAATACAATTGTGTTGTTTATTTATAAAAATATATAAGTACAATACACATTATATGCATAATACCTACAATGAATTTTTGCCTATTAGTATAAATTGTGTAAGTATATTAATATAAAATTACTCTTTTATAATAGATACCTGAATTACGTACGACCATGCGACGGCGATGATTTGGTGATGATAAACAAATTTGGTATATATTGCTTTATTCAGATCCCGTCAAAAATATTTAAAAAAAATGTTACGATAGTGAATAAAAATTAATAATAATCATAGGAAATAAATTACACCGCAGGACTCGCTAAACTAAATGATATTGTAAAACGCGCCGAATGTATTATTTATGTGCGATATCTTTAAGATGAAAAAGAAACGTATATATAATAAAATAATACCGTAGTGTAATACGCGTAGCGACGAACGTTCCGTCGGAAAAGCGGTCGAACGACAATAAGCAACGTGCGAGCGAAAAGTCCGCGACACGCGCGCTACGTTTTAAAAAGCCGGCGCAAATGGTGATGAACCACGGGACCCGATTGGACGGCCGGACGAACTGACATTAATGGCGCGGCGGCACTCAACAGCTGCTCCGGCCGCTGCCGCCGCTTTGGACGATCGGGCGCGCACGCACGCGCTCCGTCCCGTCGCTACAGCAGTCGTGCCCCCGCGCGCCCAATGATAACACACCGCATAATACGCGCGTCCTTATCAGTAGCTGCCTCCCTCCACGCCACGACGAAAACCGTTCGCCGGAATACCTTCCCCTATATAATAATGGCAATAATATAGGCGCTTTTCCCCGCCGCACGTCGACACTCCAGCTTTACATTTACACATTACCTATAATATATCTGACGACCGGAAAATATAGATTTATAGCTCAGCAAGCGCGTTCTTGTGTACCTACATATACATATTATATAGATGTGACTGTATACGTGTATAGGTTTAATATATGACGACCGCGTATATATAATATAGTTGTCGTCAATTTATAAATCATATATAAACTCTGAAGGTATTGTATATATACCTATATGCATATCTGTGTATACTATTTTGGAAAATTAAAACATATATATATATATATATATACAAAGCGATTTAACGAAACGTTTTCGATATATATATCTATAATATAATATATTAATATTATCAATGTCAACACGTCGAATAACGAGCAAACATTAGATACATAATATGTATAGTATATACTATATATAGGTACTCGTAATATACGTGTTAGGTAGATTATCATTATTATTTGTTGTTTAGCTAATATATTTTTATCATGGCATACTAACTACCTAGGTAGTAGCAACTCGTTTGAAATTCGATTATTATGTATCAAAGTTTTCCAAAAAAATTCTGCGTCTTCAGAATTTAAAAGAAAAAATATAATATGTTATATTTTAAAATAGTAAAACACATATTTTTTTAATGATATAAAACAAATTAAAAGTATTACATTAAAAACATACATGTAATAGAATTCATGTTTTTATTATTTGTATACAATTAAGTAAGTAATAGTAATAGTTTTCATGACAATATATTTAAATTGTACCTATAACAATATTTTTGCATAATTTATTTTCATAAAATATCAACCAGCAGTATTCACTATTCACTTTATCATATTATAATATATATTATTAGAATTGAAGTCAACATTCTACACCGCCAAAATTTTATAATTATAGTTGTATCTCTCATACAATAAAAACAAACAAATATAATAAATTTATATTACCGAAACTGGAGAACCTATTTTGTTATTTGGGGTTTTGTTAAATTGGCTAGGAGAAGTGCTGTGAAGATTTTCAGAACGTTATCTTCAATCATTAACTCACTGCATAAAGCTATAAAGCTGAAAAACATAAAAAAACGTCAAATAACACGCGTTTTAATTTTTTTTTGAAGCTCTGTAATGAATTAACTATAAAAATAAAGTTCTGAAAATCTTCACTACACTTCTCCTAACCAATGGTGAATGTGCGTCACCCCAGCCTTCCAACTTTAAAAAAAATGAACATTTTATTATTCTATCCTTTAGATGGTGAATCTAACAAAACCCCAAACAAAAAAATACGGTCTCCGGTCTCAGAGATCTATCTCACTAAATGAAAATGAAAATAAAATACATTATACATATATTGCATACAATTAATAAATTTCTAAAAATTGAAAATCAAGAAAGTTTACTTAACGATCTCTGATTTGACAAGCGTTTTTTTTTTTTTGTTTTACCGAAGCAAAACAAATTGTTAGTTCACAAAAAAGTTTTTGTTGATATAATATATAAGCATTGTATTTCAAACGAATAATTAATTTATTATAAATATTTAAAGTCTTGATGAGTAGAGCAGTGATCCAATATAATTATACAATAAACCTGCTATTTACTCCACTAATCTAAACTTTAAATACCTATACTTATAAGTTATAATAGTTATAACTTATAAGGTATAAATAATAAATATAATTAACAACTCATACGAAATTCGATTTATAAGAATCGAAGTAGGTGCATTAAAAATATTCTGTTCCAGAATGTAAAATTAAAAATACGTCACTCAAGAGAACAGAAATAAAACATTATTATTATTTATTACCTATACAGCCCTATACGTGCTTAGAGGTATGATATGAGTAGATTAGAGTGAAAAAGATTATTCCTAAAAGTATTGATCCACTCCTTTTCTTTAAAATTATAACTAATTGACTGTTAACCCATAATACAGTTTTAATGTATTAAAAATTTCAGAAAAGGAATTTCTTCAGAATGTGAAAATTAAACTTTGTATGCTGTTATTCAAAAAAGTAAAAATGTTTTTAGAGTTCCTTCAAATTGTGTAAAACAAATATTCCCGTAATCGGTAAATATAATGCTATATTTTAAAATAATTAAAAGTTTTACATTATATTATATACCTATTATATATGTTAATGGTTTACACTAAACGGTCTTCACCCGTTAATTACAATAACAATGTGTATTTATACCTATTTATAGCATATATAAACATAATATATAAATCTACAATTATAGGTACGTGCATATATTACTGTATACCTGCTACCTACAACCATGAGCACTGTAGTATGTCTGTTATCGACGCGAGTATTACGTCTAAAACTGTCGTATATAATACATCGTATTAAGTGTACGAGTATACGAACACATGTTTTAATACAAATTTAATGTTTGGCGAAACAACTGTCGTTGATGTTACAACCTGTAGTTTACCTCTATAAGTATGAGCATATAAATTATAGCAGTATAGTACGTCAGCTGAAGCTTATTCTTATCCATTGTTTTCTTACACTGAAGTAATTAAATAACCAACGATATTCGTTTTTTTACGCATACTTATATTTATACATACAAATAAAACAAATGGTATGTTCGTTTATAAGTAGATACATATGATTATAATTTATAAGCATTATATAACGAGTGTGTGCCTATAATACGTGATGCACACGACAAATTTAGCACACTAGCGTATTTTTTATTTTTTATTGTTTTGTTTTGTTTTGTTTTTTATCTAAATAAATCCTTTTTATATACTACAATGACGAAGCATTGATACTATAATATGTTTATTAAATCGATAAATATATACATTTAATTATACGATTAAATGCGGCTCTACATTATAGCTACTTTAGCGGATAAATATATTTTTGTATATTAACTGCAGGTGATGGACTCTACATAATCTTTGTATTTATGAGACTATCACTATCGTTTATATATTAATCTAACTTCAACGAAGACTTTCAAATAATTATTTGATTACAATATTTAGATAATATACTTATATTTAGATTATATATATATATATATATATATATATATATATATGTATAATTATTGAATTATAATGGTTTATACTTTATAGACACTGACCCTTAAAAGTAAGCATGCAATGCGCTATCATAAACAATATTGCACGTTTTCCTAATATTATAATACTATAGTATTTACTATACTATAGACTATAAAAACATCAAAAATACTCGTGACAACCCCAAAGACCCCCTGATGATAACGCTCTACAAACATACATCCCAAAGAATTACACTCGCAATAGAATATCCTCGGGTCACATACATACATTGTTTTCTACGGGTGTTTTTTTTTTACGATAGTGATTTATCCGATACCTATATGAAAAGAGATACCGTTATACTTCAAATTCTATACAATCTCTACAATATTGTTACTGTTATAAGCTTAATTTTAAATAATATACAACATTTAATTCGTTCGCACAATAGTACTTGAATACATCAAACAAATAATTTTTGAGCAACCGCCTACACATATTGAAAAATATATTGTCAACGATAATCTTTTGAAAAATACAATAATAATAATATATATTATAATCTTCGGATTTGTTATAGCTTGGTCGAATACCATAAAGATTATTATTAGTTATTACAATTGCGTCACTATAATATATAATATTTACCTACAATGTTAAACCAGTAATATATATTATATAAATATTAAATCGAAGAATACAGTGAAAACTAAAAATATCTGCTGTGTAAAGGTACTATATTATTATCTCATGTATTAAGTCATTAAGATTTGTACACTTTCCACAAATAACTTCTCATAAAATTAAAAAAAATATAAATAAAAATGCACACAAATATCAGCTCGGAATGATTTCTTTGTGATACGGTACATCGTGTAAATTCAGTTTTCATAACATAATTATTGAGCTCGTATGACTATTGTAGACTATGGTATAATAATTTGCACTCGCCCATATG
The DNA here is from genome assembly GCA_020882235.1 of Schizaphis graminum. NCBI lineage: Eukaryota > Metazoa > Arthropoda > Insecta > Hemiptera > Aphididae > Schizaphis > Schizaphis graminum. Next base: position 97,524,984 of record CM037032.1, read on the forward strand.
GCCATAACAGCCTTCTGCAGTTAATAGTATACTGTACTGCATCATAATATATACTTAAATATACTATTATAAATGTTCAGACGATTTTGTATCATTTTTAATATCGATAAAAATCTGTTTGCGATCAATAACAATTATTGAAATCCTTCCGATTATGAGTTAGTAGATAGAGTTAATTTTTACTGATTAACAATATGAATATAATAAAATATATATTATATATATACATGCCGGGTTACGAGTATTACTTATTTTACTATGGACGTGTCTATCCTTTTATTTACAAATTACTTTATTTTTCATTTTATGATATTATTCCATACATACAATACCCCTCCCAACACTACCACCAATCAAAAACCCTATATAAATGTCGTATATATTATATATTTGCTCTCTCTGTATAGGGTGAATTCTGAAATTCGGCGGGACATAATATATTACTAAAATTTTAGCTTTAATTAATTGTCTGTCAACCGCAGCGTTAGCACATTCATCTCCATGCCGTTTCCCGCATGCAAGTGAAATATTCTCCCCTATTGTACTTTGATATTCAATTATTTTATACATTGCATTTGTTCAAATTACTTTTACTGAAAATATTCTACGACTTATAATAGTTTTAATTGTTACAGACATATTTCAGATAAAATAGTAGGTATAACTACTGTAGTATTTTTATATTTTATAAGTTACATTATATGCATAAAATAATTTAAAAAGAAATCAATATTATTAACAACATGAAAATTAAATAGTTTTATAAATAAATTGTAATATAATATCACAAACTAAAAATATAATGCTACTTTTATTGAAATTTTATTTAATAAACTTTAAATTTTAACAAATAAAAATATTTTATTAAATATTTTATAGTAAATTTTGTATAAAACTAATAAGTAATAAGTAATAACTAATGCATAATATAAATATTAAATAATAAGTAATAGGTACATATTGATGAAATTAAAAAAAAACCACCCTACTAGAAGTTTCTATTATTTTTAATAAAATAATATGTTTAAACTAAAGTTGTATAATTTACAAGATTTAAATCCAAAAACTATAATCTCGATTATGACATCATATGAATCAAGGTATTATATAAAATCTTTAAAAATTGGCAAATATATATTGATTAGTGAAAATGAATAACTTATAAACATTATTAAAAAGTTGTAAAATAGTTCAACAATCTAGTCGAAATTACCGTTTTTATTATACTAATATTAAATTAACTTTAGTTAATTCAATGAAATATTGAAAAATATATTTTCTTTTTTTAAATGTATTTATAGTTATAGTTTATTAGAAATAATATATTAATTATATACAGAAAATATTGATAGTAAATATGCAAAAATATGCGCTATACATTTTTTATATTTATCACTTGTATTATTAATTGGTCCCTTATTGGTTAATATTATCATTATTTATTATACATATTTTCTTTGTTTCACACAATAAACCAACTTTTGAAAATTTTCCCTTGCAAGTTGACGTGATTATAAACTTTAAGATATAATAATTTATATTTTATTTTTAATTGCAATGAAATATTTCATGAAAATTTCATGAAATTTTAAAACCCTAACAGTTACTATATATGTAAGACAGTGGCGTGTCATACATGTTTGCTATGTGTGCAAATGCTACGGGCCCTCGGCTTGGGGGGCCCATCATTGCTCAACGTCCCACAAAAAAAAAAAAATTAAATAAATACAGTTATGTACGAAAAACTAAAAAAAAATACTTATTGGCATTTTTTTAGTTTTGCACACAGGCCCCATTTTCGGGATAAACCACCACTGATGTAAGACAATAATTAATAAATTAATATGTTAGTACCAATAGTCGTAACTATACACCAACAATAACAGCCAACAGACGGATGTACATACAACGGGGATATAAAGTGTTCAATAATGTGTATATTTAAAATCACAAAATTTTATAATTATAACTTTGTTCGGCATTAAAACAAAACATTAAAAAATAATAGGAAAAAAAATAGTTAATATAACTTTTGTTCGAGATATTTAAATATGTAAGTATCGGTAGGTAGTTATAACACAATCTATATGATACGTTCTATATAGCGATCCAAAGAGATTTCTATATATTAGATAAAGAATGTTTCAAAATGTTATTTACATCAAAATAACTATATGGCATTTATTTTCAGACGAGAAAAAAGTCAATAGCATTATAAAATGTATATTATTCGATTCACGTAATATATCTGTCGAGTTATTCGAAACGAACAAAGATCGCTATTGTCCAAACGGCTTTTCTCGGAACTGGCCCGAGGCAGTTGTAAAACGAAACGGAAGTAAAATTTAAAAAAATTACGTTTCAATCACAATCACACTGAGGGGGGTTCTGGTTTGTTTAATTCCTATATAAATATTCAATAATTTATAATGAGCAGATACTATCTACCATAATATTACGTCTTATACCAACTATATTATTATGTACTATTTCAGAAGAAAATATCACACCTTCAAAATCACGTAGGTATATATTTTCTCTGCGCTGGCGCGCGACGTAGTTATGTAGTAAGTATTTGCGGAAACTTGTTGTCGTCCTCTTCCCCGTCAAGTATAAACGGGTACGAAGAAAAATATTATCCCGGATACTAAGATTTGCACCGGCGTCAACGTGCTTCACTCTGCTAACGCGCGCGCGTGCGTTATATATTATACATGTACCATTATACGTAATTTTATAGTGACTATACAACATACACAATATATATATATATATAGGTATACCATCACGGACCACTACCACAATATACCTATACGTCATATGAATCTAATACTTATACGTTTATATGTCGATATATTATATGCTGTGCACTATACCTACGTTTAACTTCTGCGAAAGTCTAATAACGTCAGACGCCACTGACGGCGGCACGTTCCCGTCAACGAAATCGCGTATATTTATACCGCGGTCATGTCCATATCGGTGGTATATATAATAATAATATATATATATATTATATTTTTATATTAGACATACTTACAAATTCATCATCCGTCTCGCGTTCATGATGTCGTTTATATAAATGTATAATATATATATATATATACGACCGAAGACAATAATAATAATAATACAAACGCGCGCGCTCTATACGGACGAGACAAGTTCGGCCGCGGCGATGGTGGTCATTACGTTTGCCACGCACGCCCCGTAATTGCCTCGCGAGTATCGCGGCGCTAATGGCGCCATGTGCCGCGCGCGTTGACTCGCAACAGCGGCGACGCGACTAGAAAGACGACAATCTCTCGGTGGCGTGACGTGACGTGACCGCGCAACGGAATGGGGGGACATCGGTTTTAACGCGAAATCTCTGGACGCGAATCTTACAGATTTTTTTTTATTTCTTATTCTCACCGCACGTACCTATACACTATAATTATATTGCGACGCGACGCTCCGGAGATTTATATATATATATATATTATATATATATAGTGAATGGATCAAAAACGTAAATGCATTATGTATGCCGTGTTTTTTTATGTATCTACAGTACGAAAATACGTAACAGTATTCTAATCAGCTATATGCCTACCTAATACCTATAATCTATATATTATAAGTATAACATATACTAGCACGTTTGGTTTATGCGCCGTCCGGTTTCAACTTCAAATACCTTAGTATTATACGTACTGGAGCTTTTGTTCGTCATTTATATATGACGAAATTATTAAAAATTTTTATTTTTTATTCAAATATCGATCTCCAATTCAGAAATTTCGTAAGATACTTAAGCGGATGGTCAACGAATTATTTGTTTTTTGTCTCTAACTTATGTGCAGCATACCAAATTAGCGTTTAGTAGAAACTGTAATATTCTATTGTTAGCTTAAATATAACGAATTAATTGAACTATAATCAGCAAGTGCATTATCTCTGTATTTGTACATTTTTATTATAATACTTGTATGTTAATAGAAGTTATAAGTGCACTTATGAGTATGTAAAATATTACTACTTAAAAATGCTGATAGGTACATCATAGACAAATTTAACTATCGTAAAAAAGCCTACTCATAACAAATATACATAATATTTTAAAATTTTAAATTAATAGGTCAATATTCACAACAATATTAAATCTAACAACATACCTATTAAGAGTGGTTATGAACAACACAAATTCGTTATGAAATATATAAATTAGCCATTAAATTTATTAATCTGAATGTTTTACAAACATAAATCATTCTTTTACAATTCTATTAAATGTATAATGTAATAAACTAATAAATACTTATTGCCCCCCCCCCACATGAGCCTGCTCAGTGGAACCTACTACACACGATTATTATATGTTTATAGTAATTTTCTGTATTAAATTAATAATAATAAGAAGGAATGATTTAACTAGAGACAAATTGATTGTAGAAAACTAAAAAATTAAAAATGTATATATATACATGGTAAAAGGCATCCCCCAATGAACGATGGTCACCCATAGATGTAAGTTCGTCATCATCTTAAGTAATTGTAAAAATGATTGTCATTGTATTTGTATACTCAGACATACGCATCCTCAGTTTATATCTAATAGGTACTTACTCATCTAAACACATTTAAATACTTAGAAAAAACTATTCTGATTTTTAACTTTTAAAATATATATACATCGCAGTAACCTTTATTAATTGGTTATTAAATTTGTAACACGCTTAAATGTACTAAATACTTTTTTAATACTAATCAATAATAATATTTCTAATATAATAGTAAATAATCATAGATTATTTTCTTAATTCTTTTAAATGTTAATAAGAAAAAAAATATGTAAACACATTTAATTTAATACGATGGATAATCCTATCAACACTTGAAAGAAGGGATTGCTCACGCGACACCTAACGGAGACTTTATACAACTTCAATGGCTGTTTCATACCCTGATGACAGAGGTCGTCCTAGTCTCTATTGCTGTTCACAGCCCTTTATGTTTTCCGTTTTTATTCACTACCAACACGGCAACACACCCTAACGGATAAACCCTAGAACGAGGGTTGAGCAAGACTTATATTATACTAAGAATAATACCATTGATTTCAGACACTTTTTATTTTATCTACTGTTGTTTTCGAACAGGTTAATTAAACGTCTTTACGAAATCTGATACGTTTTGTCCGGTTTTTTCACTATTTAATCTTTAAAAAACAAGTATAGATAGGTACGTGTCTTAATATAATATATAACTATATAATAGGTAGGTAGTGTAATTATCGGATCACAGGTTTTCTACATTCTTCGCTATTGATATAAATTAGCTAAAAAAACAATGTTAAGATATCTTTACAATATATTACTATATAAAAAATGTGGAATGATTTGAATTGGCTTAAATTAAACTTTATTTAATTGCCAACACTTAATAGTATGGAGATAAATGACGAATTTTATAATTTTATACATTTGTATAATAATAAGAGTACCGATTATAATTAAAATATATAATTTGTTTAATTTTACCTTTTAAACTATATATTAAAAATAATACGTTTAACTAAAAGGTCTTATAACGAATATTATGATAAAAAATAAATAAATAAATAAATTTATTGTTCATATTATAGTACCTAAATTAAGAATACAAATTGAATATCCTTTATATGTTTTCAGTATACGATACATATTGTCGAACCCAAAATATAAGAATTGTTTATTGAAATTCATCGATAATTTTACATAAACGTACATATTAATAGTTAATACTACCTACCTATTTATTTTTTATCGATTAATAATGATTATAATGAATAATGATGATGAAAATAATTATAAGATTTTATTTTTTAAGTCCACTATACTCCACTGTATTATAATAATTTAGGTTTACTATTAAGTTCACTTATTCACTAAATAATTCCCAATATTGTATTTCTTAATAAAAATAATTATTAATTTTTATCTTTTATAGGTTCTCAGTGGTTGTGGGAGAATTTTCTGTATGTAGACGGACGATATGCTTAAGTATAATTTAAATCTATACCACGATTATCATGTAGATAACCATGGTTTATACTAATAACCTATGTAATTAAAAACGTTTAATCGTAAACGGGAAGTATAATTTATTCAATAATAAGTGTGTATTACAAACATACAGCTGAGTAAATAGCATATTTTAGAATATCGATTATTCGACGTAAATAAATTCTGGTATAGTAATGCAATAATTTTTTTTCGAAAGAGTGTAATCAGAAAACAATTATTAAAATTTAAAACTATACCACACCTAGGTACTATTGCTATGTCAATTGGCATGTCAATTGTCTCAGTATGTATACAATAATATATTATATTAATATTTGTATTTGTATAATAATTTAATTTAATTTGCGGAGTCGGCGTGTATATACGCATTACGTGCGTGTGTAGAACACGAGAAGTAGTTGTTGCAGACGATAAAAAATCTTAACCGAAAAAAATCGTTTCACATAATAGGTAGGTATGATATAAAACAACAACGGTATATCGCGTACCTAACATATTATAATATACAGTCTATAACTGCAGCAGTTGTGTATATATGGATTGGACCGACCCATTTAAAAGCAATAAAAATCGCGTCGAACATTGTAAATCGACGGCGGTGGTAGTAAATTGAACGGACGGTCGGCAGGGCGAACGCCGCAATCGTGTTCCGTGTCCGTTGTACCTACAGGTCGTAAATATTGTCGGCGGCGGCTCTTCGGTTTTTATCGTTATTTAAATGAGGCCAGTGCACACACGAGTACACGACGGATCGTCGTCGTCGTCGGCGCACGTTATGTTATATTCGCGCGTGTCCATGAATCAATGGGGCGCGAGCAAGCGGTTATAATAATATAGTGGCACTAGGTGCGCGCATTTACCGTTTACCGCCTCGTTATATTACTATTATAATATATTGGGCGTGATTATTTTTTTTAATCACTTGTTTCCGATAATAAAAAGACCGTAAAACCTACGCGAACGACATCTACCAGGCCGATTCGTACCACCGACGCAGCGCTATCTGACGGCCAATGAATGAAGCATCGGTCATTCCGTCTAAAATTCGAAATGTTGTAAGTTCTCCCACGCACGTACTCGCATATTAACGACGAGTTTCCCGATAAATATCAAGCGACACTACGAAGAATTTGTTTAGAAGTACTTAACGTTAATTTTAATATTTTCTTTTACAATGGATATTCTTTATTGTTAACTAATTAGAATATTTACTAGGTAAAAATGGTTAGGTTTTGAATGAAAAAAAAATCCCTTATAGTTACTTTCTACTAAATTGATGCATTATTAGTACGATTGCGTGAACGGAAACCATCTTTTATCAAATAATTTAGAAAATGCATAGAAAAATCCACCGTTGATCATCCCGATATGAATATACAAAATATTTACGAGTTCAATACGGATATTATTATATATAGGTGTATCTATACAAATTATTTTATTGTATTACAATATAATTATGTTATATTTAAGTACACTACTTAGTAACAGCATAAAAAATACCACCGTATTTCAGTTATGTGTCTATATACTCAATAAGCAGATATTTGAAACACATGGTATCATAAATAGGTACCTAGAAATTATACATATCTTACATATAATACAGTTAAAAAAAAAAATAATTTTCTAGTATTTTATATTTTTACAGTAATTATTTGCTATATTTGTAAGTAAAAAATAATAAATAATTATAACTCAATGATCAATATCACAGAATGTATACATACAGTTGAAGAAACAATGATAAAGTATATTATTATGCGGTACCTATACCTACAACATTTTAAAGATAATGTACCTAAATTATAATAAATTACGTCGCACTAGAACCAAAACACGTTATAAGGACCAGTTTAATTTTAATGTGAAATAGCCGACGAATTAACTGTATGTTTGTCGTATGTTTTTGTATAAAATCTACGATAAAATATTTCTATATAGTATATACCATTGTCAGGCACTTAGGCCGTGTTATCATGGAATGCGTATACTAAATTACTACTGACCACAGTCATCGGATTCTCGCGTATCAATAATAAAATATAATAATCGGTAAAAAACACGAGAACGAACTCTTAAAATGTTTATATAACTACCTAAGAGTGGGTACATTATATTATCGAAAAATAACGTGCCTATATATTTCAAGAAAAAGCGATAACTTTATATTATGTATATATATTAAATATCATATTCGACATTCGTATACAGTTCAAGTCGAGGTTCAAGTTTTCTGTAAAATATTAATATGAAAACAACTACGAAGTTTAGTTGATTTTAATGATGATGATGATGATAATAATAATAACAATAAAAATGTTTGACATAAAATAAATATAATATTAGGTATATAGCTATAGAAAATGATTTCTACTTATGAAGTTTTGTCATCGTGAATACCTATTACCTATAGCATATACCTACTATTATATACCTACACCCCATACTGCAAAGTCACTCATGACTCATGAGTCATGAGGTTCAAAAATCGACGATTGGTATACCGCACGTAATGACGGCTTTCATATGCAGATAGGTAATATGAATTCAATTTCGAAAGATGCGTTCACTTAGTAATGGTATTTATATATATATATATATGATATAATACGTTTGTGCGAGCGTTTATTGTGCACGAGAGAGTTAAGTCTGCATGTCAACGTCTGCTGACACTCGAACCTCCTATTTCATTATGGCTGGCCAACATGGCTGTTACACTCCGCGAGGTCCCGATGCAGCGGCGGCGGAAAAGCAGCTGTCCGTTTGCCCGAAAATTACGAGGCCGCGTTCACACGTACTCGCGCGACCGGATTTGACAAACGATATTATTATTATAAATATTATTATAGTAAAGCTGTACGCTGTCATGACCTTAAACTGGTATATATAATATATAAATATAAATATAGAAATTATATACACTATACAATATACATATGTATTATGACTACGACTGCGTGTGATATATTGAATACATTTATACGTTACCGATTAATGACTGATGACTATACGAGGACGAGATGCGAGAGAGACCGCGATACTAAGACATATACTGCTGACTGCCGAGTATATTATAAGTTTCAGATTTCAGAAATAATTTTTTATCATCGATTCATCCTTACATATTATAATAATATGTGTATATAGAGTATAGGCCAATTTCAAACGGTTGGAATGGTTGGATAATATAAGATGTTACATAATTCAAATTCAAGATAACGAAAAATAATTATTTATAATCGAACATACACGTCATATTACAAACATTTTTCGAATCAGTACAAGATATTATATTATAACCTATAATAGTCTTGAATATAAATCACATAAACAAGACGCAGTGGTGAATATGATCATAGTATACATCCTATTCTATAATCAATATTCAATAATATGTACAAAGAATGGGTAATGTAGGTATACACATATATTATAGATTATTTTATAATATTTATGATATATGATTTACAGTATTATTATCTCGCTAAAAATATCGATAAAAAAATAAGCTTAAAATTCGTAAAAAAAATTTACGAGTGGTGATAGTCTACAGAAAGACGTGGTGGGGAGGCCGGGGAGGGTGGTGTCAAAGTAGTACACAACAGCAAATAATAGGTGTTGTCGTCATCAGTTCTATGTGAACAATTTTTTTTTTAAATTCATCTGGCATTGTCGGCTAAACCGCTCCAATTAACATGAGAATTTGTTATACATGACGGAGAGAAGAAAAGAGACGGAAAATTATGGGCTGCAAAGAGTTCGGAATGGAATCGCAATAATTCTCATTGTTTCGAAAATATATATAAACTATAATAATGTAATCGTCCTCCGACCTAAGCCCCGCCAACACTTCCAACATCCATCGGTGTGGCATGCAACAATTGCGGTCTGAACACGTCGTTGTCGTCGGCGGCGGCGGCAGAGGCAGAATGCTAATTTCACGCCGCTGTATAGGATAAAAATCTCTGTCGTCATCGTTGCCGCCGCTGCCGTCGAATACAACGTGTTAAATATTAGTTATTACTTATTACTGCAAATTAACATATACCATTTAAATATTAACGATTCCATTACAGTTCGTGATCATAATTTAATACATAATATTATAATATGCCTACTTCAAAATACGTTTTTAGGAATATGTAATTATAACTTTTACTCCTACTCTATGGTTACACGCTAATATCCTTGTTGACATTTTCGAGGTCTTAACTGTACAGTAGGTTGTAGGTTGGTACATACAATAAATAGCGTTTTTCGTATTCGTAAGCCAAACCAACAAAAATATAACACAGACGCTGTGTACACATTGAAATGCGAAAGACACTGTTGTATTATTTTAGGTGCCTACATAATATAATATATTCGTGTTTGTGTGGTGGTCATTGGTCGAACGGAATTTATAAAATGTTATTTTTGTACTGGACAGAGTGATAAATATCGCGAATTTTATAAAAATACGACACGAAAAATAATTTCACGTTTAGAATTTATTACTCCGCGCGTAATAAATAAATCGTGTAATAATGTCATATTATGCTTCGACCACTCCTATACGCGTGTAATACGTATAATATGTGCGCGCAGTTTACGATTATATTTATTGCAGTTTAGGGTGCATAGTTAGGCATAGAATGAAAAGACAAATGTTGATTTAAGTGTGCGATAAGGTAAATAGAGTATATTATATTAAACTGTAAAAGTGTTTGAAAGTTAACCGAGCATGCATAATATCATATGCTTTTACAGACTATGTCCGGTATAGGCACACGACGACCGCGAGAGATTGAAATAATCGTGTCGGCGGTGGCGTAGCGTAACATGTATCTGTCCGCCGTCTTCATAATATTATCATACACGTTGTAAATATCGCGTAAAATGGACGGACCGATTGACGTGTCCTATGATTATAATGAATTATCGTGACCCCGGGCCATAGACTGCGTATAATAATTGATTCAAATGTTTTACGATATTAAGAGAAAAAAATTGTATTAGCCGGCGGAATTTAACGAAAACAAAACAAAGCATCGACTGTAGTTGATTTATAAATCATATTATTAATTTAATTTATTCTATCCGTATACGAAAAACCTAATTGCATAGTAAATGCTGTAGCAGACCAGCCGCTACGGCGGCGATTTAAATTAAAATATTCAAAGAAGCAAACAAGTTTAAGTTAAACCGCTATAATATTTTATATATATATGTACAACCACAGACCGCGACCAATTTGATTTTTGTGGTCTTTCATTACCCTTTTAATCTCCATGGTTAATTGTACATTATGTTTTATAAGAATAAAAATGCTCTGTATTTAAGTACCCATTAAGAAAATATACAAGGATATAGTACAACAAATGTTTACAACCTAGACTTAAAAAGATTGATCTAAAATCATGTATTTGGTATACTCAAATTTTAAAATATTTATATCAACGTCAGATTTATAACTAAATTATAATATATAATTTACAATCAAATTTGTATTGTATAACTTTATCTCAAACAAAAACAACACTTACAAACAGGAGATAGATAAATCATTTTAAGCATATGTATGTAATTTATTCAAATATTTTTCTTAATTTAAAAAAATATTTTTATTTGATAAACATTTATAATATTCTCAGTAAAAAATTTAAGAATTTTTCTCATTAGTTACTTAATATTTAATTAATTTCGGAGTAATTATTTTCGTTATAGTTTTAGTCTGGATTTTTTTTATTAAGTACATGAATTAATATTATGTTGATACCTTATGAAATCTATACCTATACAGTAAAATATTATGTAGTTGTTTCAATATAAAAATATTTACAGTTCAAATTTCGACCGAATAAACCCCTGTTGTGTTCGTAATATTGACCGTGTAGATACAATGTTTAATATAAGATTGTTATCGTAATTATCATACTGGTTTGTAGTAGAAGTTTGTACTCGGATAATTAGAATTATAACGATATATCATTGGGTGTGAAACTTTTTATTTGAAAATACAACAGAATACGAATAAAACCTTTTAACAAATTCTGTACATGGAAGAATAATTTTGGGGAAAAAACGTTAATTACTGTTGTTGCAATAGTGGGTATTTATTCTAAGGTATTTATACACAAATCAAAATGCTCAAATTGTAACCTTACAATAGTTTTGAAAAAACCTGTGTAGCCTAATAGTATATAATATGATTAAAGTATGCATATTTGTATATGTCCTTTATGGCTTTATATAAATATAAACTACATAGTCTCTAATCAACAGTGGTTTACAATAAAAATCGCATAATATGCGCTGAGAATATTGAACATTTCTTTTTTGACACGAATGTTAGGTATCCGAAAAAAAATATACAGAACAATGTACAATGTATATCAGTATCGTGTCTGCAGCATATAATATTATTGTGTGCGGCGGGCACGTGCGATTCTTTCTCTTTGTACCTACGTTGAGAAATTCTGAAAGACTATAGAATCCCCATGACGAACACGACTACTCGCAATGGGTTTTTGAAAAGAAAGGGCTTTCTCTACTCTTTGAGGTATTTTTTCTTTAGACCTATCGTCTACCTGCAGCCTGCACAACCTCCCGCTGGGGGCTTGTTTCCCGCCTTCCACTCGATGAACCATCGTCGGACAAATCCTCTGCACACATACGCGAACGCGGTACCTATATGTACACATGCAACACAAATACCCCGTCTGATATGCAGTCGTGTTTTAGGACCAGTTTTCATGTATACGAGTTTATATTATTATTATATACGATGTGTTATCTGCCAGTGGGAATCGTTGGGGAGTTGGTATATTTTTTTCGTCTGACCTTGGCGTCTACCGAAGAATGTATATACATGTGTTTTATACCTACGTACTTATTTATATACCTATATTATTTATAATATGCATTCGATAGACTGTATGCCTATATACAAGCAATAGTAAAGTAGTGTATGTACTCTGTTTTATGGTTTTTTATATTTGGTGAATCATCGCGAGTACAGTAAAATGGGATAAAAGGGGAGGGGAGAATTATAATTAAGAGCTTCTGAATGAAACACTATAGTGTTATTGTATACAATAATTTCTGAAGAATTGAAATTTTAAACAAACAAGAGATTGTCTTTAAAAATAATATACATATATTTCGGATATTGTTAATTTAATGTTGTGTGGCATACAATATTTTCATATTTTATCGCAGGGTTATGGAATTACGATTTCCAAATTTTCCAACGGGACTATAATTCCTTCATTGCAATTCGCACTTGTCGAAGTGTTGGCTGTGCGCTTGTCGCATGTGCGCGTGAAGTTCTCTCCCCACGCGAATATATATATATGTATAAATACATAATACATATACACATACAAATATAAATCAAACACATCCGGCGCGTTTGAAATAATGTATAAATGTATACATGTATAGATGCCTACAAGCGAATATCCTAACCACTGCCACCAATGCACGTACACACACAAGCATGCGCGCGTATAACTGTTACTACTATAAATATACGCGTAGAGAAGATTTCGTCGTACACGTGTTACAGGCTAATAAATCCCATTGGCCTTTCCCTCTCAGCTCTTAACCCTTTCACACTCATACACATACGCTTACGTATTCGTCTGTCGCTGTTGCCGTCCGACTTCCCGAAACTCGCAGATTATACGCTTATACACGCCATACACACATATAAATTCGAAGAGGATTTAAATTATTCAACATTTAATCACGGAAACCTCCAGTCATATATGTATATCTATAGGTGCACACGCACGACGTATGGCGTAAACATATATATATATATATATATATATACACTATACAGTATATCGTGGCCTCTATATTATGCAGCAAATGGCACGCAGAGCCATAAGATTAATATACGCGTCAGGGTCCCGCCAATATAGTGCTTCCACCGAGTATACCCTTTTACTAGACCCTAAGCAAAAGTTCTCGATAACTACCACATTTTCCATTTCGCTGGACACACAGAGAGAAATACATTATGTCCTATACGCATTTGACTGCCGTCGATTAGCAGGTCTGAAGATTATGTAGAGCAGTTTAAAGGTTGTGCAGGATTTTCATACCTTTATTTTTGCTACCGTGCATTTAAAATGATTGTTTATAAATAACATTCATTAGCCGGAATCAAATCTACAGGATCAATTGCATACATTTAAAAACTTTCAAATTTTTGTCAACTTTTGAAATACTATTTAACATTAGTCATTTTTGTTTTTGTTGTTGTGTACATAATTAGTAAATCATATTGACTATTAATAACATAAATTATTGATAACAATTAATGTATAACAATTTATTTTAAAATAATAATAATAATAAAAAAAATTGATTAACGCCATTATAGAGTTATAATCTATAGTAACATTTGCGTTGAAATTAAATACCCCAATGCATTTATTTATTAAACGAAAATAAACTAATATTATATAAATCATTCATTAAATATTCAATTTAAAATTAAAATTAGAATTGCTAAACCAAGTTAAAATTGTACCTACTTAATTTTGATATAGATCATATGATATTATTAATAAATATAAATATTATTTTGTTTCAGTATATATTTAAATAATAGAAAAAAAATCTGTTAATATTTCTTAGGAATTAGGATAAAAACTTTACTAGAATATCATTATTGACTAATATATTATGTGTTTTCAGAATTAGGTATTCTATTGATTTACTAAAAGAAATGTAAAATAATTAAATATCAGTTAATTATTTTTATAAAATAAAAATCATTAAAATCCATCGTGATAATATGTAGTATAAATATACAGTATAACATATGGACTTAAATAAATAGTAAATTATATTATTAAATCATAACCAAAATTATATTACAAAAGAAAAGTTTTAACATTTTGTTAACTATAAAATCGATTCTTTAATTTGTATTTTTTTATTCAAAAGTAGATTAATACTTATATATACATATATAATAATAATAATTGCATAGATTTTTTATAAATTACCTTCAATTTAAGAAAAAAGTCATCTAAATGTGTATAGATTATCCATAAGTCAATATATTTGTAGATTCAACACAAATTATCACTCGAAACACGAACATTGTATTATTAAAAATAAAAACTATATGAAACTAATGAATATACTTATGTATTAAATTTATAACAATTATTTAAAAAAAAAAAAACAACTTCTGGTAACTTTCGGCGGGCTTGCTACACTATAAATGCACTGATGGAAAATACGGTAGATCTATTGACGATCAGTCGCGAAATATGATCATGGCAACTGTGCATGGCAAACGAATGGGCTGTCCTTGGGGGTGGCTGTGGACAAGAGGCCATTAAAAAATAACATGCAGCTGCGATAGGGGATGGAAGAACCCTCGGGAATTGAAAAAAAACCGGTATTAGGGTGAGCACATTGCAAATCATTCACCAACGAAAACGAGCTGATTTGAAAATGTCGTCGACTATGCAAAGGAAATACACATTTGGTTTGTGCATAATGCATGTATATTATACGTACATAATACTAAATAAGAAAATGTTTTACCGATAACGTGATAAAACGCAAAAGTTAACACTAGGTACATTATTAAGACTCGATGACACTAATAAGTACCGTGTTTAAATAGGTAGCTTCGATCATTTTATTACAATTTGCTTTATGATAATACTAATTAGTAATTATTTATGTAAAATTAATTATGAAAGTCACACATAATATTATCTTAAACATCAAATTAATATTTTAACAGGAATATAGCACGGATATTAGTATTTAAAAATGTAATTAGTTTTATTATTATTATTATTGTTATTAGATTAAACGTCAACGCCGCTGGTTCACGATTATTCTATTTTAAAATTGTTCCATTTTTCATTAACTATCATGGTCAAGTTATAGTGTCTGTAAGACTGTAAAAGATATTATTAAATAATTGTATACCTGTAGTGTAATAATATGTATAATAAAGATTATTATTAATTCGTTAATCTTGTAATATGTTATTATAGAAATTAGAAATATTGTGTACGATTTTTTAAATACTTTTTATATAATTTATAATTTGCATTATTAGGTTAGATTATAATTGTTCCAATTGTAAAACACCTACATAATCTATTAGACAATTTATTGTTGTCCGTTATCAATCAAACAGGTCACGTGTGAATACGTATATTGTTTTATCATCACAATTTTACGGTAAAGAAAACCAAACCAGTATAAGGCGGTTGAACACAAAATCGTGGGTACGCTGTGTACAAATATTTCTTTTGAATTCGATGTATACGTTGTTATGCAACTGTGCATGCATACACTGTGTATATTGCATCCAGGTGGTCGGTGTAGTCAATTGTTAAATGGCATGGCCCATAAAAACTAGGTCATAAAATCCGTCTCATTTATGGGTATGGCTGGTCCCTTCCTTTCTTTCTTTAATTTCCAGGAAAGGGCAGAAATCATCTTATTAAGGGACACCACATGCATACACACAGTGCCAGTTACAATAATGTTATGTAAGTGTACTCACCTTTTTCGTGTACGTCGATTTAGTGCTCCGTGGACACAGATAATTTTGGATCTGAAACAAAAAATATCGCCGAGGTAAGTTTTCATTATTATTTTATTTTATTTAAATCATGGTGATCGTTATTTGCAGTGTCATTACTAAATATTTGATGACCTATACCATAAATATAACAAAATAAATCCTAATATTAGGTTTTTAATGTAAAGATTAAATCATAAAATATGTTTTGATGAACGGCAAAAAAAATTATTTATAAAACTAATAAATTAAAACGCATTTAATTTATATATTTTCCATGGCCATAACATCCACTGTCTAGCCGAAGTACCTTTAAAGACAAACAAAGACGGCACGTAATGATGTTTTTTCCTAATGGCCTAGGACGGATTCATTAATTTTTTTCACACTCCATTATTATAACTTACGTTAGTTCTAATAATCCTATATCTTAATATTTATATTGAGGCTATTTAGTGTATCCCATGAAGAGGATTTTCAATTTGCATTAAACGTTATGGTCATTTAGGCTGTCACATCCGTATCGTTGAGCTAATAAATTAAAAAAAAAATCTATTTGTGCGAGGGCTAAGCCCACACTTGTGCTCAATATAGTAATTGTTTTTTTTTTTTTAGAATAATTCAATTAATGTAAAAACCACCCACATTGGAAACATATACGAAAATAACTTCGAAAATTCGTTCTGCTGTCGCCTGGGGATGATCTATAACCGAAACTAAATGTATCCCACTAACGAACCGTAAAATTTGTTTTTAACACTTAAGGACAGATCTTTACAGGATACACAATGTTTGCAAACAAAACTAACACAGTTTTTTTTATTATTCGTCAAGGAAAAAAAAAATTAAAACCGTAAACTGAAAGAACCATTGTTCAAATTGGTAATGTGAAGGTCTAGCCTTAATTTTAAGTGACGGCAAATGGTTTAAAAATGTAATATTAGTGATTATACTTACAACAAAGACGATTTTGTTTAAAATTAAATAAAATGTATTGATGTGGACTAATAATCAAATATTGTTTTGTATTTATACAAGTATTATATTTTATTTATTATTAAAATCTATAATCTAGACGTAATATATAATAGTATATAGTAGTTATATAATATTGTATTATTGCAAAGTATAAATAAGAAATTTAAGTAAAACAAGTTTTTTTTATCAAGTAATAAAATAAGTAATATTAAAAGTTATTTTTCTTTTAAAATACGGATAATATTGATTTTGAAAATATATTGTCAAAAAAATGCCTACGTTTACAATGTTAAATAATAAATGTATATTTAATATAACATTCTTTAAAATAAAATGTTTAAATGTAAGGACTTTTTTATGATGTTAATTTTCCATAAGTTTTATAAATCACATTTGGAATTCATAAAGGGCATATCGTGTGAGCTATAGCACTTGAAAAAAAGTTCAACCGAATTAACGATTAAAAATACAACTTCGTCGACAATTTTTCATGCACATCATAATGCTTTTAAGTATCTAAATAAATAAAAAACGGTCGACATTTATGTGTCATATTAATGGGAGACATTTACTAGTTGGTCTTATAAGCGACATGTCATATGATAATATATGGTGTCAACAAAGAATAGGTACATGGCATTATTTATGGCGGTTTATATATTTACTTGGGATTCCATCGCGCTTGACAAGTAATCTTTTTATTTGGATTGCTTTTTAATTTAAAGACCTTTTTAAAATGTACTTGCTTTATTGTTGTTTAGTCTATAGAAAAATCCATCGTAACAATGTGAATACTACTGTTTGATGACGAGGAAAAAACAGTAAATTATGTATTTTAATTACAGAGATGTCTACGATATTTCTTTTTTTCTCTTCTTTTTGCTAAGGACAATTTTCTAACCTGTCGCATGGACTTAGGCAATAAATCTACGTAATGTATAGCCGGAAACTTCCTTGGTCACGGTCGGGAAAAATGTACTTCGCTACCAAAAAAGTATAATGTTATGCACTAAAGGTAGAGGTCACGAAACATTTAGATTAAAAAATAAAATAAGTTCATGGGTTGTATTCAACTATTTGTACAAAATAAATAATCAGATCATTTTAAAAAGTATTGTTATAAAATATAGAACATTAAAATTATGTACTAAAGTGTTTCATCGATAATTTGGCCGTTTACTTTCAATTCCAACTTTGTATAGTATATTTATCAGTAATCAGCTGAACTGCATATATATACTTGTTGCTCCTGTAAGCTCATTATTATTCAGACACGCGACACGTTATTTTCTCATCTCTATATTCATGTATCTCCATTATAATTGTAATACAATGTCTTAGACTCAAGTATGCGATGTTCATTTTTAATTAACTAATTAAGTCAATAAAGGAAATTCTATTATTATAATAAAGGAGGACTTTTCATCGAGTCCTCAATCATAACTACAGAAGTATATAAATAAATGTAAAATAAAGTAATATAATAGATACCAATAAATAATATCACTGTCATTGATAAAAATTATAAAAATATCAAATTTGAGTAAAACTGGATATATTTTTATTAAAATAAAATCTATTTAGGTTTGATATTGTTAAGACTAAACATTATTTTGGTAGGTAATATCTAGTAACTATAGCGTAGAAATAGTATGCGTATAGTGTATGTATTAAGTAAATTTGTACTATGTTTAGATGAAATATAATTTTAAATTTACTTATATAAACTACTACTAAGTTTCATATAAATAAAATAAATCACTTCTTACTTTGAATTCATATTTAATTACAAATAAGCATGATAATATTTTAGATATAATGCATCGTGTTTGACTGTAATTTTTTTACGACGATTTTACTTTAGTTAAATTATTATGTATTTATGTTATAGTTGCGGTGAAATTAAAATTAAATTTTAAACATAATATTATACAATATAAAATTGTTTAAAATTCGATTAAGTATAAACTGATATTTATTAATATTATACTTATAGGTATGTAAGTTATACGTATACGTATGTCATTATTACAACTTATTACATTGACAGCTCATATAACTTAACCTCCCATAGATGATATTGCTGTCATTAATAATTCATAGATACTATTGATATTATTATTTATCCTTTTATATGCTGTAGTGTCATAACATTAGTATTGAATTAATTAATTTTTTCTTATAAGTTATAATTGATCTAAAAAAGTAAACACAATTAAGTAATTTGTTAAGAATAAAACTATAAAAAATATAAACAATTAATTTTTACTACAAAATATTATGAATTCGATATTGATACAATAACATTGTATCATATCAGTGAAAACATTAGTATTATTAGTCACCCCTATTTATGATATTTATAAATTAATTGACTATATAAAAACATTTTTATGAATTATAATATTATTATTATATTTTATTATTTCCCATATACTATAATTAAAATTTGATATTATAATATAATTAAGACGAGAAAATCGGTTTGATGAATGGATGGGATGATCATCATTTACTTTTTACTGATTTATTGATTAACTGTATTATACATATGTGTTCAATACTGAAATATGCAGATGACTTCACACAAAGATTATGCCGTTTTTTTTTAATAGTTAAAAAAATATTTTAACCTGACTTTTAATTAACAGTTTTTACTTACTTGGACCCCTCGAAAATAAAATGTAAAAAAAAGATAGCTTTTTTACTATATTTGACAAAAATAATTCATTACATTATTTTGAAACCTGAATCAGTAAAAATTACACCAAGAATAGGAATGAAAGTAATTGTAATTATAGTGCCATAAAATGGTATCACGTATACCTTGCTCTGTAGAGTGTAGACTAGCCGATAGTACAAATTAAATATAGTCTGAATGGATGAGGGAAGACTGGGAAGAGACCTGATAAAGTAACGAAAATGGATAAAACTCTTTAGGAAAGTCAAACCTAGCTATATGCAAAACGTTTTAAAGTTTCAAGGATATAATATATTATATACTTACATATATACCTACTACGTATATTGGAGCGTTCGCGGTTTCTTATCAGCATTGTATATTCGTTTATATATATAATAAATATGCAGTTACGCTACCGACGCCAACAGTGGTGAAATAATTAAAACCGATTCCATTAAAGTCGACCGAGTCCCGCAATTATTCACCTCATCTCGAGTTCACACAGATATATTTATATAATTATATATATATAACTCGGGTGGTTTTTGTAGAACCAAAAAACCAATTTATTCTACTTCCTACTCCCTTGCGCGGTCGTTGTCGGTTTTCTTTGTTTAATTCATGAAGGCGCGCTGCCACCAGGAGCTATTTGTCTGCGAACGGACGAGTGGGGAGTACCCACCATCGCCACTGACTTCACCGAAGGGGTACATTTATCTCTGCCGGCGCGCGGCCCTTAATGTATATTCCATGCAAATACTATCCCCAACCCGCCCGCCATCGCGTATATATATACATACGCCACCGCACATTCATTGGCAGTGGCAGCGACGGTACCGAAACTGATCGGCCGAAATCGACCTCCCGTCCACTACAGTCACTGTATATGTATTATATGAATAGAAGGGTGAGCGTATTGCCTTGCTGAAACAATAAATCTGTTGATTCATTGGTTGCCAAAAAAAAAAAAAAAAACGAAAAAAAACCTGGAGTAAAAATACAGATGGCGACGATCTAATATGGTCCATAATCGCTTATTGGAATTTGTGTAAGACGATTTGAGTGTTTATAGCGTATAGGTATTATACTACTATAACCGATACACGCACAAACCATTGTATTCTGTATTCTAATTATAGGTACACAATATAATATATACATGTATCTAATCATCTATATGTAATAATTGTTCACATAAAACGTACCAATACCCATGTTCGACGATAAAATTTAACAGGTTATTTTTACTAATGCGATATTTTCACTAAAAGTTTTAATTCTTATTTTATAATAACAAAAAAATATCATGCAGTAAAAATGTTTTCTACCTATGTCCTTTATGTTTTCATAATTTATTATGTACCTATGTTATAATTATTGTATTTAAGTACACATTTTATTTTTACACATTCTAACACTTAATTTTATCGTTCAATAATAAACGGGAAAAGAATATCATATAAAAATATGTGTTAAAATAAAAATACACTATAATAATTTGAATATTTGATTTATGATTGTCGATTTTTTTTTAAATAAGAACTTTTTAAATAAAAATTAGCAAGATTGAGAAAAATGAAGGATAATTTTGGTTTTATTTTTATAGTTTTAAGTAGATTGACAATCATATGTGTAGTGTATACTTGGTATCGACTTCGAAGAGGTATTTTATTTTCTATATATTATTTTAAATTAAAAAAAGCCTACTAAGAAAAACTTTTTCTTATCGATTTTTATGTTATTTAAGTTTTATAATTAGATGTATAGTTTTATGTTTTTGTTTGTGTTATAATGTTTTGTGTAAAACTGGAATATCCTCGTTTATCATTTGGAGGTATTCTTGTAGATCAGAAAAAGTTGCATAAATAAAAAATGTCTTCTGCGTATAAGATTTATTAGGGTAGTTTTTTCTTAATCACCGACATATTTCTTTGGATATACCTAAGTGGTCGCCAGAAAAGTGCCCGGTTTTATTGAAGTCTAGTGCGGGTCCCTATGTAAAAAAAAGTCGCTTGCAGATATTGTCACGCGTAAAGGCGTTTAAGGCAATGGTATGATATATATTATAAAGATAGACATATAATATATGTAGATAAATTTGGGCAAGGTTGAAAAATGTCGTCCAAGAAAAAAAGGATGAAAAAATATTTCACGAAACTCACAAATCATTCTTCGCTGTCTCTTAGCATCGGTCGCAGTTTTATTATGTATGCAAATTTTCAAAAACACGCACCCCCTTCACTTGTGCTGAGCGTGCCAAAGGCTCGGGCTATAAATCACCGACTGCCACGTCTCTTGCAGGGACAATGTTTCACCCTACGGGAATAAAAAAATACATTTTTCCGACAGACCTTGAGTAAAATTTTATTTTTATACTTGATAACTATTTTTGTGACCTATAAAATATTATATTTTTCCTTTAAATATGTCTTTTCAATTTTGTAAATCTAATTAGGTAAATATATTAAGGTTTATTTATTTTTAAATTGCAAATCTAATAATTTTTGACAAAATATAGGTACCTATACAAATTTTAAAATTTAAATTTGCATAATATTATTATTTATGATATCTATATTTTGATATAAATATTTACAAACTTAACTGTGTTATAATTATCAAAATGAGTTAAAATGACAAATCGTGATTACGTACGTATTTTGTAAAGCGAAACTAGTTCGAATTATACTATATATTTATTTATATAAAACAGTAAAATCGTTTTTTACGTATTTCAATAATATTAATAATATAAAATAAAAGCGATAATTGTAGATAAAATGCCTAATATTTTTATATACGTTATATGAGCTTAGAGGTACGAGAAAGTGTGTGGATATTTTTCTTTTTAGGTTAAGAATATTAATATACCTATGTAAAGAATAATGTTTATCGAAGGCTCTTTTAGTCTGAACATTCCGTATACACATATATATAAATGTCGTTACCTAACGTCTATATAGTTGATGACGATGACTAGCACACATAATAATATAATAATAATTACGATTAAGTCGTCAACAACTTGTCAACCGTATGCGCCGCCACTGTCGTCACCAAGCCCCAGGGCTGTACCGGCGTAACCGTTTTTTTTCCTTTAAAGGGAACCTGGTGCCTATAAATATATATGTATAATGTATATACATTATTCGAACCTAACCTAGCCTATCCATATGCGCGGCGAAACAGAATAGAAAAAACGTCCTTTATAGTGAAAGAAAGAAAAAATACAATTACAACAGTTATACACACACGCACACAAATACAAAACATACATACATTTAGATATGATATAACGGTTCCCGAATAATATCATTCTTATATTTATATATAATGTTATACAAATGCTATAATATTATAATGTACCGTTTGGGATACAGAATTACAGCTATCTATATAACGGTCGCTGTATTGACGTAGGAACAATATAGGCGACCCTGTGATATTTAAGTGTTATATAACATATGTGTTGCATGGTGACCCGTGTGCGAGAATTTCATCTATATGTATATGTGTATATGTATTATGTATGTATGCATGTTTGTATATATATGCGTGTGTGTGTGTATATAAGAGTGAGAATATTTTGCACAGCTCGGCACTTTTGCATAAATTTATCTTACCATGCTGGGTGGTTGAGAATACATATATACTATGTGTATACATACAAATTACCTTCACTATATACCGTCGACACTATCTAAGTTATTCAACCACCATGACAAAATTTTTTCTTATAAATTATATTATTAGATTTTTCATCACAAGGCCACTATTGCACTCTGCTTAGTAAAATATAATATTTCAATGTTTAACTATTATACTAAACGATTAATTTTTTTTAAAAGCGCTAACAGCGTGTATGTTAAATTGTTGACGTAAAACTAGGAACATTTCACAAATATTAAAGTTCATTTTATACTATTTTTTTCGAAATGATAAAAATTATACAAAAAACATGACCGCGAGTGAGATGGAAAGTTACAATCTACACATTCGAGAGCCTTCAATTACCAGAAATTATGATTTAACGAGTTAAATAAAATATGTATAATAAGAATTATTAAAAACAAAAAACAATCTTATGCACATATCTTCAATAGTTTATAAAAAAGTTCGACATTCAGGTGTTATCACCAGTGACAGGGAATTTGAAGAAAGTATAGTTATTAACTATAGATGCATGAATTTAAATTTTAGATAACACATTTTAATAAAGCAATTTATTACAATAAGTTGTTGTGAAAAATGACTATTAACATCACCTAATTTTCTATATATATTATATACTCTGTACTATCATGAACCGCGGAGTATTATTAACTAATAGAAGATATTTTTATAATCTAGAATCTAGATCATACCTTTTAATCAAAATATACATAACTTATGCGTTTGAAATAAGGCAGGAGGGGATACTCGGTACTTGATCATTAAAAAAAATGTTAAGTACAAATAGAATAGTATTGCTAAAGTATATATATAATTTCAGACAACATTTTAATGTTAAACGTTTAACGTATACCAATCGTGTATATAGTTAAGTCTTCTTTGAAATATTGTATAGTAAACTTTTATTTTATAGTAGGTGTACTAGCTAATTTTCAATTTAAAATAATTTTAAGGGTAGTTAGTAAAACTAAAAAATTCATTAAACATCTATACGGTGATAACTAAATTTTAATAATGCATGCTAAGTTAAAGAAGTGCAGTATACACATAAAATAGAGAAGTATACAAGTTTATTTTTATATTATGTACCGATTCTTGTTATAAAGCCGCGAGAAATATAATTGTGACCATTAAGCAAGGCAGTAGGAGATTGATGAATAATATTACGATGTTTTTTTTATCATTATTATGTGTGATTTAGTGATATGTCTATGATTTTTTGATTAAAAATAAAATAACATTTTGAATCTATACAGCATTCTATTTTGTTATACAATTACCTAATCGGTATTTAACCGTACCTACGTAACTTACGTATTATTTATATGCTAAATAATCAACTATGATCATTATATTATATTACACATTAGTATTATTGTATTATATTATTTGATTTATAAAAATATAGTCGATTGTGATTCTTTTTAATCACTATGAAATGCAATGAAAAATACGTTGGAAACGAAATATGAGAATAGACAAAATCAGAGTTTATGAATTTATAGCTATACACCATACAACATCTATGCTATAACTATATAAATATTTAAATACGATGTACGCGTGTGGAACAAGAAACGAGGAACGAGCGATGACGTGTTGTCGTTGATTAATTAAAACGCTTTGCGGTGGTGCACTACAACAGCAGTAGGTAGGTACCACACGTATATACGTACCTACAGCATACACCATCATAATATTCTCGTGTGTGTAGTTTGTGTACGAGTATGTACCTCGCCAGGTCTGAATCTGTGTGGGGAGAGAAACACGTCGTATTTCATTTTTAATTGGGACTTTTGCTTGAGTGTGATGCGCGTGTGCGTGTATATAGCGTTTGTTTGCGAGCGCACCGTTTTGGTACATTATAAAAAATAAATAAAATAATATCACAAGTCCGACGTGTGATGTAATATGTCTACTGAGGTAAAATTAAATGAACTCAAATGAAAAAAAAACAAACAAAGTTTTATACGAGAAGAAACCATAAAGCTGCGGCGACAAAAACCGCGATGTTTGGCAATAACTGCGGCGGTCGTCGTGACTATCATATTATACCATATTTTAAATTTGTCGGCCTGTTTTCTTGGCTGTAAGCCCACCATCGACATTATTATACCGGACACGCGCGTATGCATACACAGTAGGTATAATACCTGCAGAAAGACTTCTCGACCGCGCCACATTTTAAAAGTTTAAATTTATTTTACATTAATTTATTATACATTTTATTGAAATATACCTCGCTATAGTTTTTAATTGAAAGGAAATCAAAGTGCCGAGCCGACAACGTTCATCAATTTTAATACGAATTTAATATAATATGATTGCATACCTATTAAAGGACAAAGAATATGACGAATAATTTACTTTCTCCCCACCATGTACATGATAATAAGGTTTCATGAGTTATTAATGAAATACGTAATTCAGTAGTTTTATATAAATTATTGAACATTGAACTCCACAAATAAATATATATACGTATATACGTACCGATACCTACAATCTCATCTGAAAAATATAATTCTTATTAATTAGACAAATTTTCTGTATAACATGGGTAGTATTAAAACTAAAAAATTGTGTCCATCTTTTCATTTCGTCAAACTATAATCAAAGTCTCGCTACTAACTTTTCGAAAACAAGCAACATACGACTGATAAATGATAATACCATAGAATCAAAAATGTAAAAAAACTTATGAATATATATCACATAGTGGTTAAAATATGTAATAATAGGTGTATACATATTACAATCCATAGAACCTATTTTCTGCAGTTCTTAACAAGGTAACATTTGTCAACCGGTGGAACTTCAAATTCTGATTCCAGTTGTTCAATGAATATAATTTATTAAATAAGACCTTTTATAACTCCAGAGTACAACACATTTAGTCATAAAATGTATTCCATGATTAAAAAATGTTTTGACATTTATTATATAGTAAAATAAATTAACAAACAGTCAATAATTGACTATTAAATTATCAAATCTTACTTTATTTATTATTTAGAAATTACTCTAAATTGTATGCAGTATATCTATGCTCATCTATATTATTTTATTTGACGTACCTATAAAAGTATGTTCATAACGTTTTTCGGTGCTAATGTTTTTTACAAAAATAAAAATATATGTTCCTCCACTTGGTGTAAAAACGAAACCAATAAAATATTATATTTAATGTAATCTTTTTCTCTTATCAGATACTTTTAGGAGTTTTATGTTTTTGAGTTTCTCAGAAATCAATTGATATATTTATTTATACTTTCTGTATTAATTTTAAACAATATAGAACAAACATTATTAAAATTTTATACGAAGAATAAAGATATAAAGACCTATTTTAACCTTTCCATTCAAACAATTTAAATAATCAAATTAATTAATTATAATTATATTTAATAATTAACACTGAAATAAAATTGATTTATTAACGTAAAATAATGATCATTCATCATAAATTATTTAATCATTGCTGAATGGAAAAACATAGACATGGAATATGAAGATTTCCAACCTTTACATTCACGCATAATTTCGATAATAAAACTAATTTATTATTATTATTCCATAATTAATACTAAATATAATGCACCTATTACAAAATAATATCCAAACATTGAACCTAACTGATTTATATTTATTGAATAAATAAAATATAAATGTTATTTAAATGTGTTTTTAAGTAGTCTAGTCTTAATATTACGAGTATATACATTTGTAATAAAATGTAATAATAAAAGAATAAACAATTTAAACATAGATGAATAAAGTTATTGATTTTTAAATGTAGTTTTATAAAAAAAAAAAAAAAAAAACTTGAATAGTTGATAATTTGAATAATTTGAATTTATATAATTTATATGTAGATAAATGTATTTGTAACCGTTACTTATTGGTTAATTTTTAATAATTAGTACCTTATACTTATATCAAATTTAATGTTTATCAAGTCAACAAGTACTTAATTATTAATTTGAAAATCGATATTAAATATTACTTTATATTTTTTTTTTCATTTTTTCGTGTAAGGAAAATGTAAGATTTTAGTGGTCACCTTATAATATATTAGATGGTAGAACATATGATTTTTATATTTTTTACATCAATTATGTAATGTGAACGCGTTAAATTTTAAAAGTAAATGGGTTAACTGAAGTATACTTACTTTATAATGCATTATATTGTGTTTTTAAGATAATAAGATAATTTATTATCAGGTTGATCATGCTTAGTAACTAGTGATCCCTAGTTATTACACGTGTATGAAATTACATAATAGTAACTAGCACCTAACCTAACCTATGTTTAATGATTAAAGAAAAAAGTAACTAACATAACGTAATTTGTCTTGTCAGGTGGCACTACTGAGAGTATTCTTATTCAAATTTTCAAATGTTATTTTCACTAATTTTGTTATCATACTTACTTATTATTCTAGAAATAGATTGTAAATATATTCTTTTAATAAATAAATAAAAAAAAATTTTAATAATTACTGATATAGTTTAAAAGTAAATTTTAAGTTATTTTTAGTATAATAGATATAATAACTTTTATAAATATATGAATAAATACTCTCAGAACTTATAGAAGGTAAAAAATGAATTGTAATTGTATAAGCTGAAATGATAAACATTGATCATAACATTAAAATTTATTTTTTATTAAATAAAATCTTAAGTATATCTACGAACAAATTTACAAACTAAAAAAATTGGAACAAGATTAAAAAATTACAGGTTAAATAGTATAATTTATTGTTGATATTAAATAAAATGAATACCTACGTATTTATTAATAATAATGAAAATTCAAGTAATCAAATAAAACAAATAGACTTAAGTGAAAATGAAGTATAATATGACGCGCAAGTTTAGGTAGGAGAAAAAAACTGGTAAGAAAAACAGCACGAGGGAACAACATTCCATCAAATGTGTAGCCTTGCGACCACGGTGGCGACAACGTCTTCGGCGCAATATATTAAAATAATTCGTTAAATCGACAATCTGGTTTGGTATACCTACTCTTCTCTGTTCTCTGTACTCTCATTCCAATTCAACGCTATAAGCCTATAATACACAATAAACGATATACTAGTTAGAAATTCCCAAACACATTGTTAGATACATAGTATATAAACTGATTTCAAACAAAATTAATTTAGTACTAATTTTATAAAAAATGTAGTATTATTTTAGTACGCTATATTTCTAAATCAAATTTCAGTATTTATTAGAAACATTTTGACTTAATATTATAATTAACTGATATCCTAACTTAAAGAAAAATATATCCATGTACACTTCAAAATAATTATACTCGTACTTATAAAACGATTCTGATTTCATCTAAATTAAGTATCTAATTATTATTAAATAAATTCATATATTAATATCTTCATGTTTATCGATTTTGTGGACTAGATTGCGATTTTAAAATCTTTTTTTTTTTAAGTATTTCACGTATTTCACGTATTTTATAAATGGCTAATATTATTATAGTTTGTTAAATATATAATCATAATAATAATAACAAATTTAACAATTAATAATAGAACATGTTTTATAAAGATGTTTTAATTTAATGCAAACTCAAGTCACGAAATCTATAAAGCAAATTTATAGCACCTGTCCTCATTCATTCATAATATCAGTTAATATTTATTATATTTCAAATACATTGAAAAGATAAATTTAATGACTTTAAAATTAATAATAATTTTTAACTGTTACTGTGATTTGGAAATATTAAACACGGAGTACTTTCAAAGTGTATAAACTGACATAATGCGTTACTATATTCGCCTATCACAATAAATGTTTAACAAAAACCCAGATACTGTTTGGTTATGAGTTGCAAAATTAAAAATATAAATAAATAAAGTTTTTGGGTTGCATAAAATTGGTTTTTATTATCTATATAGCAAAGTACCTACGGCACATGCGCATTATATATTACTTATTTTGAGATGTTTGAACATGTAAATCCCCTGCTGGTCTTCTGAAAGCTTTCTATTTCGGAGAACGTGATACAGAATCAGTTTTTTCTTTATAATGTAATGTATAACGAACGTGGAGTGACCCAGTATGTCACTGAAGCGTAGGCGTGGCTTAATATGGAGTATATAGCGTCGAATAGCGATGTCCAGAGATAGGGTTTTTATTAGACTACCGAGTGTTTGTTTGGAATGAATAGTCTTTCTGCTTCGGGCGATTTAAGAATTTTATCAAAACACACAATCAGCATGCGAAAAATAAGAAATTGACGAGAATTATCATTACACCATTAATTTGGTGACAATTCATTTAGACATTTCAGTCATACATAAATTACCTGTGTAAGAAAGTGAACTATTGATTATAGTAAAACTTACTATAATATTTTAACTCTCTATAAACTATAGAGAGTTAAAATGTAATTAGTTATTAGTATGTAAAAAAACAATCAATTAGAAAATTGTAATACCTACCTATTTTCGGAATTTAATATAAGTATTTATTACATACATATTATATGTAAAATAATGTTGTAATTATGTTTATAATATTATAACACTAATATATTATGCAATTTCCTAATGTTTATGGATGATATAGAATTATTTTATGAAATTTATAAACATTAATTATTCTAAATGCATACGAATTTAATTAACTTATTTCTTAGCATACGTAATACTCTACAAATATATGATACTTAAATATTCAATAGCCTAAGTCATTATCAGACAATTATTGAAAACTGGGTATAATAAATTTATGCTCTCCAACAATGAGTATATTAATATTATGATGAGAAATTGACAGAGTACCTATTTAGAAATTGCCCTGTCGGACTTGTTTGATGGACAGGACAATCAATTTTCAGTTCCGCGACCAGTCCTGACGGATGTTGCGTCAGAGAAACCGACTATTTCTCCTTTTTGTTGTAGTATACTAACAAGACAATGATTATTATTATCCGCCAAAAAACCAAAGTAAAGCAAAACAATATCCAAAGATTATATTTTATAAATGTCCAGGGAACATTTTTTAGCTTGTTATATATAAAAAAAACTTTTGTTTAAAATATAAATATTATACTATTTATACATAGTATGTAAGTTTTCAAAAAAATCATAAATATTTATATATTTGAAGAAAAAAAAACCGTTAGGATAATATCAGGAAACGTTTATTTTTTTGAAAAAGGTGAATTGTTATAGTATGTTATTTAAATTTAACGTTAATAAAACGAAATCATATAGATTTATAGATAGTTATATAAAGTGATATTTATTATATTACAATAAAATATGAGAACGATTCATACATTTATTACTTTATTAGTTTGTCCAATGATTGATATGTTTAAATAATGTACAATATATTTCGATATATAATTTACGTCCATAAAGTATAGATTTA
The DNA here is from genome assembly GCA_020882235.1 of Schizaphis graminum. NCBI lineage: Eukaryota > Metazoa > Arthropoda > Insecta > Hemiptera > Aphididae > Schizaphis > Schizaphis graminum. The sequence continues at coordinate 97,556,337 of CM037032.1, forward strand.
TAATAAATTTATAGGTAGTAATTATTATTATATCGCTCCTTAAACAAATATATTTTAAATACTTTTACAGCTATACAATAATTTGTAAAACATTTTTGTCACAATTTACTAAAATATAAGAGTATTGATATATTTTTGTATGCCTAAACATTCTAACTTTTGTTATAATATGTTAAAAATATTTTGAGTTCAGATTTTTGTTTTATTTTAATACATACAGTAACCAGTTGGTATATAAAAAATATGTTTATTTTTAAATTACTTATGACATTAGGAATTATATTAGAAATAACGTATTTTATCAAAGTTATTACAATCATTAATAACCTTATATAATATATTATACTAATATTATAAGTTAAAGTGCATCTTAGTATTACAGTTGAGATATTTTGACGCTCAAATAGAAACTGATGTCTTTGATAGTATATAGTGGTATTGTGATCGAGAAACGATTTGAAACTGAAATACAAGATGAGGAGAAAAACGAGAAAGAAAATGGCTGTACCAAATAAGTTTATAATGATTGTGAGGGAAAAACAAAATAAAGCTAACGATTGAATGCATTAACTTTTCAAATGGGCACAATCCATACGACACATTTGATATTCATCCATAAACAAAGTAAATAAATCTGTATAAAGACAATGGAATATGAAAAACCTGATGTTTCAGTGTTTAATGAACAATGAAGTTCAGATACGAGTCGTCATCATGAATGTCAGGGATTTGTTAATATTGACGCATTAAATTCGCATTACAGTAGGTTTTTACACGGAAAAGAAAAATGTCCAATAAAAAACGTTTTGTGTTTGTGCCATTTGTCGTATCTGCTATGCAGCGGGCGATTAAAATCCCATTTAGACCCGACTTAGAGAGCTTATTGCTTTCCGCCCAAAAACAATCCCCCTTTAAACCCCTTCCCGTGCCAACTCACACACCCCAGGACGTAATGTACACCCCGAATACGTGCTATACACTCTGTTATGAGATTTTTTTTTCATTTATGTTACACTTGTCCTAATGCGAAATCGATAATGTCCCTTTTAAAGGCCCACGTGACCAAAATTGTCCACTTTTAAAAATATAGTCGTATAAACCCGAAACCCAATGGTTGACCCTACACTACCACTGCTATTGAACATATGTAATCGAAAATAAACTGTAAGTGTTAACAATATATACCTTTTTAAAAATATTAAAAAAAAAAATAATAATATATCATTTTAACCATTATGAGAAGTATAATATAATATAAATATTATTTTACTAATAGTTTTGTTTTTTTTTAATATTATAATATTATATACTTATGAAATATTTTTAAGTATAGGTACAATATTATGATTAATTGGTATATTATATAAAGCTGTTTGTGTTGCAAAAAAATACCAATATGCTTAGTATTATACACAACTATCACCGCAAATAGCAATATATTTTTCCCACAGTTAGTTATATCAATTTCACCGATTGATCCTGGCGCGTATAGACGCCGCGTGTCATTATTAATTGATCGACAAGGCCGATCGGCGTGTGTGTAAAAAGAGTTATCAATCCATATCGGGGGAGTGGACTATCATCGTACCGGTTATCTGCAGACACGTTAAGGACATTATAGTAGTGCGAAAGAAAATAATATTAAAACGATTCTTGGTTAGACTATAAATGATACGAAACTACTATAGAAAAACTTACGTATAAAAACTCGTATATACCTCACAGAGTAATAATATACCTACATGATATACCTACATTAAATGTCCATTATATTATGGTCTTATAAAATAACAAAACATGTAAGGTATTAACGAAAACCCACTTCCTAATTATATTTGATTTTACCACAAAACAATATACGATGGATGCAATAACTTAATGTGCACACGATTACCTACATCTCTAAATTGTACAAATTCTAACTAGATGATAGTTCATATTTTCATACTCACACTGTAAAGTACGAAGGTATATTGTATTTAGAATACACATACAATGGATGTCACAGGTCAATACCAGGGGAAAATTATATTTGAAAATATATAGCTAATAGCTACACAGCTGTTAATTAAATCGTATTTGTTAGTTCGTTAGTTTTCGAGCACGGCCACGTTGATAAACAGCTATAGAACTGACATTATTTATTAAGATAATATATAATTTATCACAAGTATCCGGATTTTTAATTATAAGTATGTGCTTGTGAGAATCGCTAGTTTATGATTTTATTTAATTATTAGCAATAGTTTATAATACAACTAAGAAAGTGGACACACTTTATTTTCTTTATTATACTTATTCAAACTGTATAGTGATACTTATAAAATATACATTTTTTATTTGTAATTAAAAAAAAACTATACCATATAATATAATAACTAAGAGTTTAATATTTTAATTTAATTTATCTATTTTATAATATTATTACATTTATCGTTATTATACTGCGTGTACTATGAAAAATATATTATGTAGAATATTATCTTAATATGACAATAATATAGATTATGAACCAACCTTTCTGTAGTTAAGTAGGCATGTAATAGTATTATAATATTATAGACTATAGTTTACCTATATTATTATATTTAAATAATAATTTTCATGACATTCAAGTTAAGTAATCGCCGGAAATATATAACTGTATAAGCGAGATTTATTGGCACGGAGCTTGACAATAGTTGCCGGCACTAGAGTTGAATTTCTAACAGCGATGAAAAGTTCACTAAGTTTTGGCTATAAAATAGGTTAGTATTAAGCTTTGGGTATTAAAGCCATGTCTAAGATTTTGGCATACCTCTTCGCAATACGTCTGTGGCTTAATGCAACAATTTTAATATTATTCAAAATATATTCGAATTCGGTGGTTGGTAGATATGTTGCTATGGGTTATGGTTATATAATATAATGGGACACATAATTATTATAATACAATTTTTATGAAATTACACCTGAAACTTAATTTATTTTGTTAGATAAAACGGGTAATCACGCACTGGTACGTCATCGATCGATCGACAAATACTTTCCTTTGATGTTAACCGATTGATTGTCGGTCAACACGTTATGCTGAATCAGTAAAATATCGGCATAATAGAAATTTTAATGTATACATAGGACGATCTCAAGAAATAAAAAACGGTATAATATCTAACACTATAGTACTATACGCATATACAAATAAATATATAAAAACAAATTTACGATAGGTATTTATTTATATCTTTACGACTTTGTGTGTTAAGATTTAATTTAATTCTGTTAACTAAAATAAGATTGATAAAATATAATCTGTATATACTTACATAATAATATTTTTTTAATTATATAATTTCAGAAGTAAAAGAGAAGTAAAAGTAAGTACCCAGGTATGAAATGTGCTTTAGATACGTTTACAATTTTATCTTCAGTGATAAGTATGCAAAATATAATATCCCATTTTCAAACTATAACTTATTAGGCACAACAATAGGTACTATGATGATAAATCGTATTATACATTGTTTTTTTTTTGGCTGTACATTTATTGAGAATTTCGATTAAATTCACATAAATATTACTATACGTTCCACTGCTAACCACAACGTCAACTAGCGTGTTGATACTTTTTTTTTCGTATTCCATTGTCGAAACAAGTATTCTACACTCTCGGTTACGTTCCTTGCCCAACACGAATGTCAACCGGTACAATCCCCGCCACTGCCACCAAGTCCTACATCACAAGGTGCATCACTGGTTGAGCGACTTCCCTTAAATGTTTGTGTATGTACATAAATATTATTTGCATCTAAAGTATTAAACATTATAAGTACCTACATTATATTCCTACAAATCATGTGTGAACATTATATATTTTCTTTAGCCGTATAGGCACACCTACCATTTATAGGTACAATGTTATCAAAGAAAAAAATAATAATAATAAATAACTAATAATATCAACAACTATATAAGTGTAATTACTTATTTATACCATACATGTGGCATTATTGAACTCCGTTTTTTCACGAATAAGTTAAAAATATTTGAAATGTTTAAATGGTGAACAATATTACTGAACTTACAGGTAAATAAATAATAAAGTTTATCTTATAGGTAGATATCTATATTATATACTGAATAATTAATATAAAATTAAAATTATGAAACTCAGTATTGTATACTAAAAAAAAAATGCATTATATTGTAGTTTACATAGTATTCATTCTCATTTTTTAGAATTTTATCTTTTATAATATTTATATTTTATATTTTCATATATATATATATGTGTGTGTGTGTGTTAATTATGCTAAACTATAAAAATTTCAATTAAAAATAAAGTGTAAATAATTTATCAGTTTTATAAATAATTTTATATTATAATAATTCAACAAATATAATTTAAACTTTATCTACCTATTTTTAATTAATTTACCAACAGTTGACTTTAAATTATTATATATATTAATTTGTATCTAGATAAAATTAATTCAACCTTTAAAATTAAAAGTAGCAAATATAAATAAGCTATAATAATTAAAATATATCAACATATATAATTAATTATATTAATTTTTTTAATTCAACTTGTATTTTGATAAAATATTTAATAGAAAAAAAAAATAATAATATAATTATAAAAGAAATAGTAATTTAATTTATGACATCTACCTACTTACAATTCATAAATTTTATTTTTTACTCATAGCACCTATACAACCAACCTATAAACAATCAGACAAGTTGATAAATATTTAGTAGGATTTTTCTAATAAAAATTATCATTAAACAAGCATTATCGTATACCTACTTATATTCTGTCAAAAGATGCAATAGATTTTCTACATGCCTGTCGTTTGACGGAAGCTATATGTACATCATTTATAAATAGTATATAAAGAGTATTCAATTTGATCGTTTAAATAATAAAACGACTTTTTTTTTTTATAAACGGATTTACATCTTACCGTATCTCATATGTATAAAAGTGAGGAGAAACGAAAGATGTGGAGAGAGAGAGTGAGAGTGAAAGAGAAAAAATTATTAAGTTAACGACGTGTAAACATGGGTTTTTATTGACGGTAATTGGTCGGAGCGCCGTGGCCGAGGCAAAAATATGGTCGAAACCAGGTCGTAAAACAGTCTGTGCACAACGACCTAAAGTGCCGAGGAGCGTGCCGCCGTCGCCACCGCCGCCGGTTTGCACGCGTGTGTATATTATAGTATGTGGATGTGTGTGTTCACACGCGCGTGTGTGTGTGATAAAATCACATACACTCCCCTTGTACATAAATTAGGCATGTTTATGATGTGGTTTTTTTCTTCGAAAAACTCTTTACTATGACTACCGACGTGCTTTCTGTGTTTCCTTAGGTACTCTCGATATTTAAGATATTTATGATTTCCGTATACACAATCAGTCAATCACGAATAGCCTGCGATATGTCACATATTAATTTTAATTTTCTATATATCCGGTGGTCCCCAACATTTAGTCCGGTTAATCATATAATAACGGACATTATATCCCATAATAAATATATACATATATATAATGTATAATATACACGATTGTTGTTAAATTGAGCCATTAAAAAAAAAAAAAACGGTCGTAAATATTCGGCGTGTGGCTACTGCCGCTGCTGTTATACCTTCACAGTAGATAGTTTATAAGTGTGCTCTCGGGCTGCCGCCGTCGTCGCCACCACCGTTGTTTATGATCCGTACGGTAATTAACCTGTGCGCGTGATTGAAATCGTTAATATAATGGTCTCTCGTGTAAAATAACATCAGATATCGCCACTATATCGCCGCACTGTACTGTGTCGCGAAGACATGATTTTTTATATATATACGTTCACTGTTATATATTATTATTATACACCTATAGGTACATTATATTTATTTTCTCCTATACCCCTTGCCCTTTCACGACAAAATATGCAGTAAAATGAAATGTTATTATTTTTTGATTAAATGGTTCTACAAAATAATATTAGCTTATTATCCTGAAATGTATAGTGAGTTCAAGTCGATATAATACTACACGGTATATATTTGTGCACCTGTTATAAAGTACAGATTTATAATATGTAATTTTTATAACAAATGCATTATATGTATTTATTGTAATATTTAATAATATAAGTTACCTAAGTATATTGAAAATAATTTATAATATACCTAATGAATTACTTATACTTGATTTAACAATATTAGATATAATTTACATTATTGTTAGGTACAAATAAATTCTAATAATATGTATAAAATAGCAACAAGACTTCTGTTTATTAATATTATATAATTTGAAATATTTTAAGGGTTTTAAAAGAATTTTGCCAAGCCAACATAAATTATGTTATATACATTTCTTTGTATTCTGGAATAGTCAAATTCAAACAACAAACTTTACTCTATCAATTAAACAATTTACAAATAATTAAGTATATGTATATAAGTACAAAATACTACTTATGCATAATTTGTTATGTATCTCCAACGCTAAATTGTGGTGAATATACTTAATAATATATATATATATATATATTTAACTTAAAAATTATTTGACAAACTTAGAAATAAATTATTGAAATAAGTATAATGATCTAATTTTTTTTTATATCTGGGATATATAATATATTTCTTTAAAGTTGTTCATAAGAAATACATTAAAATTAAATAACGAATTATAGATGAATGCATTAGTCATTCTGTTTATGTTCTTTTAAGCCGGAATACCTACTAACATACTAATTATCATCTATATACTTATATTAAAGCATTAAAACAAAAATATTAAATTTGAAGTATTCGATAATAACACAAGAAATCATACTAAATTATCATTAAATTTAAGTATATATTTAATATTTATGGTATAAAGTATAATAATTAACTATTATTTTATTTTAAAACACTAAACAAATATTGATTTATAAGAATTCAATTAAAATATAATTTATTATTACGTGCGGCATGTATTACGATCTTACTTGTTTTTTAAAATATATCGATTTATAGTGAAATATTATATAAGTACATAGTTTGTAATATTAACATAATATGTACCTATACGTAATTGCAAATACCTAGCTACGAATATCTACACAACAGATAGTTTTTTCATTTTGTATATTATAAGTTTGTGTAAAAATTAATATATCCTCCTACCGAACTATATATCGACAAAAATAAACATAACAAATAATAAGAACATTAATTGAAGATACACGCAGATATCTATATATCTATATATATATATATATATATATATAGTTATTAGTTATGTATTATTATTTATGATTCAAAATGTTATATCACTCACCGATTATGTTGGTCCTGAGAAATCGTTTGAATGACGAGTAGACTTCAATGAACTGTGTTTAAAATAATGTGTATTTTGATAAAAATAAAATAAAATAAAAACCAAACAAACAAAACAATAACCGCAGTGATTTAAATAATTAAAGTGATGGTTAAAAAAAAAAAATCGCTTCAACAAAAATCGAATACCGTACAACGAAAAACTGTGGCGGTTAAATTATAAAACGATCGGTGTTTAGCATGCATTTTTTCGTCGCGATTAAAAATACGATTTTCCGCGCGTTTGGATCGGCGTGTTGTAAATATTTTGGCGGGTCAGCGAGAACGGTGAAAAATCAAATACGTTACAAACAGAAAATAAATTAAAATATAGATACCGGTGTATGAATAAAAAATAAACAAATAATAATGACGACGTATAATATAATAATATATAATATTAGAGAGAACCAAAACAAACGAAATAAAAATACAATGTACAGGAGCGGCGTGGAAATGGAACACGACGATATAAAAGCTATAAAGTGTGCTGTGTGTGTTATGGGCTCCAAAAAGTTTGTCCTTACAATAATGGGACGTGAATCGAAGTGTTGGGCGGGAGAATGGTTTACGGTCTCGGAACTGATAGAGAGCCCGGCCCCCTGTGCTACCGCCCGCCCGCTACAGGACCCCACCGCCCCGCCGCCGACCACCACCGCTGCCACGGCCGCCGCCGGCAGGCAGTCGCATAAAGAATATGACCGTGCGGTGGCGGTGGCGATGGTAGCGCGCGGTATGAATGGCGGCGGGAGCGGGCGAGCGGGGACGGACGGACGCCGGCGCCGACGGAGTAAGCGGCATACGAGCCGGCCGTGCGTCGGACAGAGAAACGACGACGATGACGGCGGCGGCGGTGACGACGACACACACGCACGCCGCGCGCACCGCCACGGCACACCTCGTCCACCGCGCGCGCAAACACACGCACACACGAGCCCGCGCACACACGTACGTGGTGCGCGCGGTGCTCGTATATCGTCCGCGCGCGCATTGCGCTTGTCCTACCCGCCACCGCCGGCGGAGACTTACGACGACGTTTCCGCGCCGCGCCGCCGACCGGCCGAACGCGAAGTCAATAAAGTCACCGCCGCCGTAATTTGCGACGCGAGCGTAACGCGCGCGCGACAGGCTTGGTGATCTCGTTACTGACATGGTTTTTATTTCGTTCCTTTTCTCCGTCTAATGACGGTGTGTGCGCACGACAAAATATACGGAACCTGCTGAAACGAACGGTGACAACGACAGTTTTACCATACGATTATCATAACTACGGAGTGGTGTGACATGGTTTTATGACCGCTACAACAGTTATGTACAATAATATATTCGAATAGAACACTATACACTACTAGTACACGAATTTAACGAAACCTCGTGCGCCGTCGACACCTGTTGCCCGGCGAGTTGGCGGCCGCCCCGCGCTATCAAATTCGCGCCAGGTCCTCACAACCCCTCTCGCCAAACACAATAAATGACACTTTATCCGCGCTGCCGTATTGTATACAAAATATATACGCCAGTGTAGCTAAGTCATAGGTAAATTTTTATTCGTTGGAAACATTTCGTATTATACAAAAGTAATATGTATATAAACATATGACATTACAATTTGCCTATTATAGGAATGTACTAATTCATAGAATATATGTGAAATATGTATATGATACATTTTACGTAAATTACATTTTAGATTTCAAATTTTTCTTTTGAATATGAAATATTCAGATTGTATTATTATTATTGTATTTCGATTTTTAAATTTTGTATTTAAATCACTTGAATTAATTTTTATACATAAAACTGTACACATCTACTTTTAAACAATACGATATGATACTCTTTGTAATAAATTAATGAAAGTCTTTGTTTCGTTTTACATTTTAAAAATAAAATAAAATATTCAAATAATTGCTAAATTTTATTTATTTTTGCTGAAAACAATGCTTTTTGGAAATTATTACTATAAAATATTTTAAGAATGACAAATATAAAGAAAACTATTCTGTTTGTCATTGAATAGTAAATAATAAAATTATTAAATGTGGTATTATTTTATTGTTTCATGTTTTTGTATAATAATTTACTACAAAATAGTTTTATTTTATTTGTTTCAGAATTGGTGTCAAAATGCAATAGGTATACACACTGCAATGCGCTAATGTACATAATATAATTATTAATTATGCGTTTTATAACATTAACATGCTAGTTAATTTTGCGTGGTATTTTCCATAACAAACTAATTGCACATGGATTTACTTTGTTGAATATGTAAAAAATGCATCGTTTAAAATTATATCCAACCATAATAATTATTTTATTTTCTGTTTATAATCAATGACAACTCTATACAATATTTTTTTTTATTGTATTTCGATCATACGATTTGGATGAGTAGCTTAGATATTAATTATCAGTATTTAAAGGTAAGCGGAGTAGTAGACCAACATTTTGTAGAGTATCCTCGTACCTTCGCACTTCGCTTACATACATTTCAAATACTTATATCTCTTAAACTAATTGTTTGAATTCAATGTTTATTTATCGAAATACTCCGAAAAATATTCTGCTCCAAAATATGAAACGAAATATGTATGTTTTCATTCAAAAGAGTAAAAATAAACTTAAAAAATTATAATGATGAAAATATAATTTTTTTTTTTAATGTAGATTTTGAAACAATGAATATTGTTTTACAAAACAATCTTCCTTTATATATATAAATACAGTTACATATACCTAGAAAGATTGTTATAATAAATGTATATATCATACATACATTGATATATAATAAGGTCCTACGAGTATTATTTTTATTGAAAATTAGTTCTTTAATTTTTTAACTTTTTATTTTGGTTCTTGAATAGTACATAAAAAAATGAAGTTTGAATACCTCAAGACAGGGTATAAGCGCCGAGATATTCTTTATTGTCGGCGGAGGATGGTAAAATTTTTATAACTTTTTATCCGGATCAATTATAAAAGTTTTATTATTATACTATACTTTACTAGATAGTAGATATAATGATATGTAGTTTAGGTATTACTGTGTTAGTCAAGATGAATTCTTTAATCAGGTAAAAAACAATCCTAAGGGATGTGATAACTTTATGTATGGACAACACCTGTGCACTTATACTTTCAAATACTATTATTAGAAGCTTAACGCGATTTCAACAAATAAAATTAAAATCTAATTTTATAAACGGCAATAGGCATACGTCAATAGAACTTTTGTAGGTATAATAAAATTTGAATCTCTATAAATTAAAAAATGTTTTAACAAACTATATATTACTATACATTTTTTTTAAACTTATAAGTAGGTACTGTTTTTTATTAAGGATACTAATATAGTTCATATTTTAGAATTTATATATTTGGTTAAAAATAAAAAATAAGAAGTGTAACACATATTATTATTATTAATATGTGTAGGTATACTTAATTATTATGTACATAAACACAAAAAGTATTATAAGTGCAAATAATTTAATGTATTACAAATAAATAAAAATATTGTTATACTTCAATATAATCTATATTTAAAGTATACCCCATACAAGTTATTAATTAAATAACTAATTGATGTAAATTACAAACAATTTTACAAAAAATATGAATGGTATCTATCTCACTGATTAATTTAATTTATAGTAGGTATTATTATAGACAATATATGCGAGTTTTTTCTAGTTAATAATATGTTAAATAGAATGATTAATGTCGCAATCTTAAAGTATACAAATTTAATTTACTTAAATTAAAACACATTGGTTTTTGGAACATTTACAAACACGAGTCAGGAGTCATATAAAATTTCCTAACATGTTTTTATAAATAGTTGTCACTTTCCAATTATACAACATTTCATATTTAAAATACATGAAGATTAACATAAAATAAATGATTAAAGCCCATTCAAATATAGAAACAAAAATATATCGTAGATAGATCAAAGATTAGAATTGAGAATCAATTTTCGGATCAAAAATGTACATCTCATTTAGACTCATGTCAGTCCAAACTCCCAATCTATTGACTTTATTCGGCAATAATAGTCGAGTTTTTTTTTTTTATCAAACTACTATAATAATGTGTTTCCAAATCAAAATCGTGACGATCGCCGATCGGTGGCTATCTAAGAAATCGTGCTTCATAATAAATAATATATTGTGAACGTAACAAACATGCGATAAAATAATTTCATAGTTTAGATCGATATATGAATATTTAAACTATTTAAAGGTATACAATTGTAAATACTTATACATTGCATTTATTGAACATATTTCATTGTGTGTACTCGTAATTATTGATGTTGATCACATTTTACTATAACTTTTAAATTAAAATTGTAATTATATTTAAATTCGAGCAAGCTTAATGAATTCAAAAGGTTATAGCTTCGAAAAAACTTTATAATATTACAATATTACAACAACTTTAATAACTATTTTCTGCCTCTATGCTAAAACATATTTTATCCAATAATAACTGTATAGTACTAAAAACATTATTGAGTCTTATTTTAATATATGATAAATGATATTATGGTAATTGAAGTTTTTATAATGAATGATAAATTAAAAATCTATGCCCTACAATATAAAATTCTATTCGATGTTAACTAATTTGTGCAACGTAATGTATAATAACATAATAATATTATATATTATATTATGTACTTAATAGCTACCTAAATTTAAAAAAAAAAATGTTTTCAGTGTTCGAATAAATAAAATTATATAATGTTTTTAAATTATTTGCATTAGTGCAATAACAACCCTATGATTTAATAATAATCGTATTATGATATTTATATGTTTAAGCACGTCCAAGACAAACATTTATTAGAAACCATATTATATTATTATCAATTATAATTTATAATAAAATATAGTCCATTAAATTTACGGTATATCTAACATTATTTTATCTAGCGGAATTGACATGATATTTAAGATGATTTATAATATTTTATATATTACTTACATATAGTTAAAGATTGTTGTTATAGTTATTATACTTATTAATAATATTACCTATTCAATTTTATTTTTTTCTAGTTTAATTAAACATATTTTTTCATTATTATCGCAATTATAGATTTGGAATAATAAATGGTTTATGTACTGCTTCCTTATTATAATAATAATTATACACGGGCATGTTTTATCACTCTAATCAGTAATAATAGTGTTAGTTATACTACGTTTAGTCGTATACAATCCTAGTTAGCATAATATAGAAGAAAAAATAAAAAATGTAATTAATAATATTTATAATTACTTACCTAGTTCATCGACTTAAGATCATTTTTGATTTTATTTAAAAAAAATTGACTATACTGAGCCAATTTTATTTGTCTTTGATAGCTATTTACTACTTCAGTACTGAAAAAAGAGTATAAAATCCATTAGTATTTGTTCACACCTATCATAAAAGAGTACCTACTTATTAACGATAAGTAGCTGTAGGTTGTTTAATATTACGTCCCCAATTGAATTTAAGAAGCCAAATACTAGTATTTTATTATAATTATATACCAATACATAATAATAATAATAATAATAGGTATATAATTATTAAATACTCGTATTTAGTTTCTTAAATTCTGTTGGAGACATACATAATAATAATTATTAATAAGTACCTATTATAATTTATAAATACAAAGGTAAAATCTATTTTACTATAGTACGTTATAAACATAAACTATTTTTAAAATTATGTCATCAGCACGATCCGTAATATATGTATATATCAACAATTTAAATTGGATTATTACATTGGCAAAACAATAGACAAGTTTCATTAATGAACCTCACTCGCCACTCGATGAATATTGTATGTCACGCACCGGGTGGTCGTCCAATTATATATTATACAGTTGTAGGTATATGATAAATATGTAGAAGTACATGCGTACCATATGCCAAATTAAAAAAAAAACTTCATGAGTAAAATTGGATGCTAAACAGCTAAATATTTTTCTTGTATTGTACAACTTATTATATTATTATAATGTATTAAAATAATAACAGAAAAATTTTAAAATACTTGTAATGATACAAAATTTCTACAAATTAAAACAGATACACTATTATTCGTTAAAGGTACCTACAGTTATTTTTTTAATAAATATTAAATAATATATTTTTGTTACTTTATCCTATCAAAAATGTAAATTATATAAATTTAAAAATATTAAAATAATAATATTTAAATGGTATACTTATAATTGCGTTGTACCAAAAACTTTTAGTATATACAAATTTAAGATTGTTGTTAAGTAAAAAAAAAAAATGTTCACTTGGTCAAAAGCTTAAAAAATTAACGTAAGGTTCTTCTAAAGTTATAATTAATAGAAATAAAAATAAGTTGAGTGCAAATCCATTAAGCAATTATAAACATTTGAAGTTAAAATTGCGAAAATTAATAAATTAATTTTAAATTCTGAACGGAGTGATGAATGTATTGCTTTTACAATGATGTGTGTTTTTTTTTTTTTTTTTTGTGTCTGACGACAACATTTGGAGCAGTAATAATTTTCAGATTTTTAACTTCAGCCCCTCTTTGAATAGGAAATTGAATCTAGTTGGTACTTGGGGGGGGGTCAAAATTAACATTTTCAAATAGTTTTCAAAATAATTGAGAAAAACAAAAAAAAATAACAGTAAAACGGCAATTTTACGAAAAACCACATTTCGACAAAATCGATTTTTTGATTTTGCTGTAACTCAAAAACGAATCGATGTAAATACTTGAAATTTTCACCAAATGTTTATATTATGGTTATCTCTTTACAGTTAAATTTTTAAAATATTTTGACCATTTTTAAGCTACTTAAAGACAATTGAAATTTTCGACTTTTCTAAGTTTTTTTTCTTCAAATGCCGATAAAAATTTTTTGGGTGGCCAGAAAATCTTGAAAATTTAATACAAGGTTTCTTATAAGTTTTTCTTATAGTGAAAAAAAAATCCAAAATCGTTAGTCACAATTTTTTTTTATAAGGGCTTAAAGTTCAAATTTATACGAAATATGTCAAAATTTAAATTAAATTTCATACTCTCATTATGTGTATGTTGCCAAATATTTTTTTTATTAATAAACAGATATTATAAAGTAACTATAGTAACATAATATAGTAACTATACTATTTGTTTCAAAATAGAATATATGACAATATTTAAATATAATATATCCTAGACTGACAAATCATCTCCGTTCAGAATCGTTTTTCGTATACAATGATACCTATCATTGCATTCAAATTTAACCTACCCTAGTCCGAGGTCCACCCCACCCCCTAATGTACAGCAGAGCGATACTCACTTACCAACTTTTTTTATATTTATACTTTTAATGATTTAAAAATGTAATACAAGGATCTTTATTCTTACATTTTTATTATTATATTAAAAATAATTCTTTATTGACAAGTCAAATAAATTGTTTATAAGCATTTTAAATTAAAATTTTTACATTACATATGTGTTCGTAAAATAATTATTTATTCACGATTTTTGTTATTTTGTTGTAATTTAATAATTTTAATAACATATTATAAAAATAAATAACTGTAGATACTTGAAATTTTTATCAAATGTTTAAATTATAATTTTCTTTATACAGTAAAATTGTCAATACATGTTGACTCTTTTTGAGCTATTTAGGTAAAATTTATATTGTTGACTTTTTATAATTTTCTTTTAATGTAAATAAAAAACTATTCTCTGGATTGAAATTCTTGAAAATTTAGTGCGAGATCCCACAAAAATTAATCTTATAATTTTATTAAATATTAAAATCACATTGTTTAAATTTTGATAAAATTCGGTCTAGACATCATATACATTTAAAAATTATGAGTATTTTGTATTAAAACATGTAAAGAATAGACAAACAAAATTATTATTTTTAATAATATATTTACGAAGTTCAAACTTGGACCAATTTACGTTTAAGTATATTATAAATATTACTATTTGCAATGACACTTTAAAAACATGTAGACTAATTTAAGATATTAACTATTTAAAGTTTCATACTATATAAGCCTATTCACAAAATATACATTATAATAATAGTTTGTAGAAACATTTACACAGCAATTACAATCATATTTCAGTAATACTTATATTTTAAATATGGTTTACCATTTTAAAATAAAATTATACTATGATGTAGGTACTGAAAAAAATACCGAATGCATTTTCACTTTGCCATTGTCATTTCAATTTTCAAAATCTTCGGACCGTGAATGAAGTCGTAAACGTGTAATGGGCACGACGTGGCAATAAGGAAATACAATGTCCAATGCTCCAGCTGGGTATATACGATGCTTCTATTTCTATTATTTTTTCCCTTAGGAGGGGGTAGTCTTGAAAAACAGTTTGAAACACGCATATACCGAGGGACTGATAAAACACGTTATAGACTTATGCGCCGGATGGTTTTATTGTAGTTTTCCGGTTTACGGGATAACAAAAAATGCGAAAATGAAACGACAGTATAGAAAAGAAAAGACATGTTATTTTAATGACTATCAATATATTACTTCTTTAGTAAAATATAGAATAAATAAGTGCTAGATAGTCAATCTAATTTTTTTAAGTACCTATATAAATAAGTATGACTTTACTAAACTTGTTTTTACTTTTTTAGAAAATGTGTTAACTTCTTGAGGTTAACTAGGCTTGTTAGTTGTCACAAAAGTTTCATATAAAAACTACACATAGATAATAATAATAATATAAATAATAGATATCAACAATTGTATTAACAGCTTAAAAGTTAGATTACTAAAAATATTAAGGTCTTTATAGTAAAATATAGTATAATAGTACAAATACAAACACTAAAATTATATCGTATAATTATGTTGTAATTTTTTACTTTGAATTAAGTAATAAGTTATAACATTATGATATAGTAAACATAATTAATTTTAAATTTATAAAAAAAAGTGATTGAAATAACCGTTTTGAATAAAATTGTGAAAAAAATAAAAAATCCAATTATTTTGTTTAAAATAATAAACATGTAATAGTGTACTTATGCACGATTTTGTTTTGAAATGAGATGACCACTATCTTTTATTTCCATTGTTAAATTTATTAAAGTTACCAAACGTCCAAACCATCATGAATGAATAGAATTACGTTTCATTATATACTATAATATAATATAATTAATATATAAACTTTCAAACAACATAATACTTATATTATATTAGTTATTTACTACAGTTTTTAGTAATAATTTGGTATGTTAAATTTCAATTTTTTTTTAGTTTTAATTTATTTATTTTTAATATAACTATAATAAACGTATAAGTAATCAACACCCGAGATATATATTTTAAAAACATTTAATAAAAAAAAAAAATATGGTATATTACAAAAAAAACTTATTTGGTGGATTATGATTTTGTGAAAAAATTACAATAATACGGCTATAGGGGAGAACTGTAGTTTCTTTAGTTCTCCAGTAAATATTTGTATTTTATAGATAAATAATAATATAGCTTATACATGGCTTATATCAGTATTTTACATCCACAAGTTATCATATTATTATAAATTAAGTTTGATCTAATCATTAATATGTAGAATTAACATAAAATTTAATCAATTCTATAGAGTTTCAAATTATAAATAATGGACAATTAATTAAAAATTAAAAATTGAAAGTAAATGTTTATCATTTTAAATTTTCTAAAAATGATTTTACTAATTAAAGCTTTTAGTTTCCCGTAGATGCAAGCTAACTTCCCCGCCCTATTGGTGCATTATGGACTAGATTATACGAAGCTCAGCAACATAGGTACATGAACATTATGAACAATTATTTCACACCGGTACCTACATCCCCGAGTGCATATTCATTACGTTCGTGACAAGCCCACAAACGACATCTACTTACACGTGTTTATGCAATCGTATAATGGTACACCGATTAATTACACTGGAACTATACGAAATTAATTACCACTATATCGGCGGTACCCAACCGATGATATTGCGTGCTTATATTTTATGTGATTGTGTGCATTTTATATCGATATTAATTATTATAATATAATATTATTTTACATAGTGTAAAGTTTAATGTGTACCTATATTACATCTAGAAAACAGGTGCATATATGATAATCTACAAGTTTATTAAATGATCAGAATAAAAAAAATTTCCAAGAAGTTTACATTCAAATAACAGTTTACGCGTTTCTATTATAATTTTATAATTATATAAATTGACTACACGCAAATTTATAAAAGGTATACGCAATGTGAAAGCAATTTAAAGTACGAGATTCTCCAACTAACCCACATCACATGAACGTAACTTCAGTATTAAAAAATCGTATATAATATAATATATTTTTATGAGGTGTTTTACTATTTAAGAAAGTATATGAATATTTATATAATGTATATATATAGTGTATGTATGGAGGGTTAATTTACAAGTTTTGTACCAACACAAAAATGTTCTTTGTTCAAATTATACCCGACAGATTCTAGCTATTCATAATTTAAAGTAAAACTACTCTTTGACTACATGCATAAATCTAAGTGTTATGTATAATAGTCATTTGTCCCAAGGGACTCATGATGTTTAAACGTAGACGCGTTGAGTACTAACGTTTTTATGATATTATAGAAATTTAAAAGAAATATTTGTATATCAAGTTATAAACAAATCAAATAAAAAGTATTTAAATAAGTATTAATATTACAGGTATAAAGGCTAGATAACTTATACCTGTAGTTATACAGTATTTTTCAAATGTACATACTATATAGTCATGGAGACATTGAGTAAGTCATTGTAATGCATGTGCTAAATTTGAACTTGAAAACAACTTTATAATGTCAACTTTTTACAAATTAAATATGAAAATTTTCAAGATTTTAGTGAATTTTGTTAAATTAACTAAAAAATAACTTTAAGTCATACATATGTATAAAAATTTGATAATGGATGAGATGTATAAATACGAACTTAAATATTGAAATAAAGGACATTACAGTAGGCGATTATTAAAAATAATAATATTTATATATTATAAAAAATACTTAATCTTGAAATCATACATCTATTGATTTTACAATGATCTGTTTATTTGTATGTGTCTATTTTCACTTTTTATAATAGTGTAAATACATGAATCTTTAATGTTGAGAGTGGTTTTTACTTTCTACAGAATAGTAATTGAGAATTATATAGTAATTTGGAGGGTTAAAAGTTCTCATTAGTTTTTGATCAAAATTAATTTAACCTTCATTATTACTAATATAAAAATGAATCATTATAATAAACTGTAATATAATTGTAATACAAATACATTTTTCATCTATTTAAATCAATTAAAATTATGATCAACATAAATAAGAATTCTTTAAATAGATAATAAAAAAAAATGAATTCTCAAAAAATATTTAAAATTTTTAACTTTTTAAGTATCTATTTTCTCACTGTTGAAATGTTATACAGTAAAAGTAAAGATAAAAATCATATCAAACAGGTTACAGGGATGCACAATTAATGTTTCACTCGAATCTAATAATGCGATTTAAAATAATTAGAGTAGGTAATGTATGTGTGAGTCGAGAGAAAATGAAATAAGAAGGCTAATTTATGGTTTAAGTAGGGTCAGAATGAAGAAAATTATATTGCCCAACAATGTAAAGGGAAACTACTGGCTAAGAGTATATCCTACTGCTATATGGTTGAGCGCCACTGAGACGAATGAAATTCCTCTGTAACACTCCATTCCAGCCACGCCACCAACCAAGCGCCATTAGCGTTATAACGTCACATCAATCTTAACAATAAAACTAAAATGCAACCTCATAAAATTATATACTTAAATTGTAGTGCAAGTTTAAATAAAATATTTTTACTAAACATACCTATTATGTATATAATCGAATAAATAATAATTTGATTTTTAATTTATAGTTTATTAGTAGCTATATTAGATATAGGTACAAAGTACTGCTATTACAGTTAAAACATATTTATTTTAATTTTAATTAAACTTTAATAACTTTAATAATATTCATTGATATATAATTATACATTAGTTATTTTTAGTTAAAGACTAGGACACTAGGTTGATTTTAAAATAATTAGATTAATTTTACCATCAGAATTAATATCTACTTATTTCATCAACGAATTAGTGCAGATATAGTTCAATGATAAATGTATTAGTATATACCTATTATACATTTATACCTACTATATTTAATAAATAAATAATAGGTTTAAAAAAAGCCATAGAATAAACCTATCTAGAGACTAGGGAATCTATTTGTTTATAGTACAAACCTACAATAAATAATAAGTTTTATAATTTTTGAATTTAAAAAACTTCGATTCAACAGTATCATAATAATATTATAATCTTAGTATAGAATATATATCATAATATCATAGTAACCCTATATAGTATCAAATATGATGTTTAATTATGTTAGAACTAATTGGCAATATAAGACAAAATTTTATTACCTATAATAGTACCTACATAACTTATATAATATCTAAATCAACGGTCCAGAAGTGTGCACCATTAGAATCCACGGAACTATCTCAAAAATTACAAGGGTTTTGCACATACTATACAACTTTTTCAAATATTTGTTTATAAAAAGTGGGCAAGTGGGTATCGCTCTGCTGTATAGTAGAGATAGAGAGTAGGTCACTGGTCACTATAATGGATGTGTTAAATTTGAATGCAATGACTGGTATCATTATTGATACGAAAAACGATTCTGAACGGAGATGATTTGTCAGTCAATGATAATTAGTTGGACATATCATATTATTACCTATATTTAAATTATAATATATCGTTATTTTACGCGATTTCGTAAAAAATTAAATTTCATATGCTCATAAATTTTTTTGTATATTGACGCAAAGATTTTTGGATAGCCAAATTTTTTTTATTGGAATTTTAAGAAAAAAATCAAAAATAACAATTGTCTGTAGTTACCTACAGCTTAAAAAATTCTAAATATTTTGAAAATTTAATCATAAATAGATAACGCTAATATAAACACATTTGGTGAAAATCTTAAGTATTTTAAATGATTCGTTTTTGAGTTATAGCAAAGTCAAAAAATTGATTTTATCAAAAAGTGATGGTTTTGCGTAAAAATTCCCGTTTTTTCCGTAATTTTTTCAGGGTTTTTCCCGACGCTTTTGAAAACTATTAAAAACCCCCCACTTTTGACCCCCCAAAGTACCAACTAAATGAATTTTCCTTTTCAAAGAGGGGCTTGTAGTCAAAAATCGAAGCATTATTACTAGGTACTTCAAAAAGTGATGACAGACACAAAACACACATCATTGTAAAATCAATATATTCATCACTCCGTTCAGAATCTAAAATATAAATATGCAATTTTATTTTAAAATTGTTGTTTTAAGTCAAAGTTATATACTTGTTATGTAACTTCGAAATTCTTCCGACTACCTTTTATGTGTATTAATTTAATATTTAACAATTGGAATTTAGTTAGAATTAGAGTTCCGTGAGACACAAATTATTTTCTTAATGGTGACGTTATTTTCATTTATAACCTAAATAATCTATTCCAATATATATTTTGAATACAATTTAATAATAATTAGTGAACTAAATTTTAATAGATTTTGTTCCCAAAAATACTGAATAAAAGTGGCAATAAGTCTGTCAACATTTTACGTCAAACTTTTTTACAAACTAATAAATAAGATTTTATGATTTTCTGTACAAAACGCATGAATATATAAAGCATTAAAATACCAAATGTAATATTTTAAATTTAATAATCAATAAGTACTTAGAACATTGAATTAATTAGTCAACAATGAAATAGAGTCGATACATTAGTGTCTTGACGTTCGAAATCTCACAACTACTATTTATAGGTATTTATAACATTATTATTGTTTTATATTACTTTTTATTTTAATTCATTATTATTAATTTGTTTAGTAATTTTTATCGATAAATTTTTTAAGATAAATACGTTTATAAAAATTAAATTAATTTAAGGTTATAAAATATTTTTACATAATAATGAACTATAATCTATACATCAAAATATTGAGGTCACTTTGAAAATAATATATGTTATTAAGTAATAAGTATATATAAGATACCTATATTCAGATGTATACTTACGAAATTGAAATAATTTAAAATTATATACGAATATAAATTATTATATTTATCAATAAAATAATGACCCCTCATTAAATAAAGATAACAGAATAATATTCAAACATTTTTAGGGAAATATTTTATTATAGTTTTATATTTTTCTTTGTTTTATATAGCACTATATTTAATTAATCATGTATTAGCAACTAATTATAGTTGCTTATTAATTGTCACAATCCAATATAAATATAATGATAATTATTATCGATAAAATAATATATACAATACAAATATAAAGTAACATAGTATTATTATTATACTATTATAAAGAATAGCATACATATTACTTATATTATAGGGTATAAAAAAATTAATCGACATAAAATAATATGTATATCAGGATACATTATTACATTGTACATTTAAAATTTTTAAATTATAGGAAGATAATGTAAATACGTATCTCATTTCAATTCTGAAAAATAAAATACTGTTAAGGAATGTATTAGGACAAAATATATTTGAAAACGGAAATGGGCTCTCCTTTTCATATGTTATTGTTGTAAAGTATAAATTTAGGTTGAACAAAAAATAAATAAATTCTGTAAGTTTAACAAATACTTAAGTAATGAGCGATGTGATGACATTTTTATTACTTTTAACGCATAATAAAACACATTTAAAAATCAACATCCTCTTCCCATTAAACGTCGAATAAAAATTAAACTAATATTGTATACATAATGTATACTGCAGTATAGTGCAAGTATACATAAATTTTGTAAGACATACGATTAAAATGTAAAATATGCAAGAAGCATTTATTTTATTGTTAAATAATAAAATAAAAAATGTATATTATAATATTGATAATGATAAAGCTAAAAATATTTTATTAAAATTGTATTATGATTTAAAGTTGTAATATTTATTTTTATTAAACATGATACCATATATTTTTAGATTCTAAGTTAAATGATTTATATTAGGTATGACAATATTGTGTCTATATCATCATATTTTGGAGAGATCAATAAAAAATCTTTAATCTTATATGTCGAAATGGTTTTTTTAGTAGAAAATGTAAATGTTATATTTTTTTTTTATGGAAGTTAAAAGTTAACAGTTATAAATACCTTTCAAAATAATCAGAAAAAAGTAAAAAAAAAATATAGAAAAATAGAAAAATGTATGCGAAACTATTTACTTCTTATTTTTATATGTTTTTGATAAAATAGATTTTTTTTTTGTAACTCAAAAATTAATAAAGCTTATATTTTTATGTAAACAATCTTGAAATTTCCAACAAATATTTATATAAATATTATATAAACTATTTTAGCATATCTTTTATGACATTTTAGATATTTTTAGTTTTTACGAAGATTTTTTTTTGATAAGTTTTATAAGTATTTTGTTAGAATTTAAAAAAATATATATAATAATCGTAGAAACTCAAAATATTACTTTAATTATCACTTTTTTTCTGTAGGTCCCAACATTTTTAGAAAATGTAAACTTATTTTAAGCTATTTAAAACATGAACTTATAACTACGCTGTTCTGAGATACCTTTACTGGTATTGATAACAATCATATTAAAATATAATTATTATATACAAAATAGGGTGTTCCTGGTAAGATTAAGACGTTAACATACCATTTAACTAAAATAAAAATAAATTACTAACATGAATTTAAAAGTTATAGAATATACTTAGAAATAAAGATTATGTTATATATTCAGAATCAATTCATGTATGCCATGATTAATAACTTCCATGACAATGACCTCCGTACAATGGAGAGGTACTACATTCATACCTATACTATACTGCAAAGCAAGTTCCCGGTTTTTAATTTTTATAATTAATATTTCAAATAATACATAACATTTTATTACAATTAAACATTATTTTTAAATTAACTTATATATATTTAAACTCATTAAATTGAAAAGGTAATTGTTTTTGTTTCCATTTTATTTATTATTTTGTATACTTCTACAGAACACTTCTTATAATATTTCATTTTAATATCTACTTTTTAAAACTATTTATTAACAAACAAAATGTTATGTTTTTAATACATTTTTATTGACAATGTTCTTTTTACATTCTCAAAAAAATACACAATTTGTCAAATGATATGTTTTTTTGTTTTTAACAATATATTATTTAAATAGTAAAATTTATGCTACAGCAAAATACCAATTTTGTATTGCTTATGTTATATCAATAAATTATAATAGCAATGGGGTAGTAATGTTCACGCATAGATCTTCCACTGCTGTTGGTTAAAGTTGAATAACAATAAAAAGGTAGATATACAGAAATAATTCTATCAACTCTATGATTATCGATGTATTTATGCTTGAAGTATGGAATATATTGTTTCATTTTTAATATCCAAAAAAAAATAGTTGGAACTATGTTTTAAATGGATATTTAGATTTTTAATATAGTCAAACAATTAGTAATCGTGGATTTACATTCATTCAAGGTTTTAATTATATATTTATTCTTGCCCCTTTGTCATGCCAATGTATTCAGATCATAATATTATTATCATTTAACATAGGCGCCGCCAGGAATTTTATCAGGGGGGTGCATGTGCATGTGCAAGTAGGTAGATATACGCTGATTTCTAAATAATGCTTATATACGTAATAATAATAATGGTAAAATACGCGAAAATATTTTTTCAAATTGTATGACGATACAAAGTTATTTTAGTTTTAACGATTACAATGTAACGCGGGCTAGTGATTATGATTAGAAAACCCAATAATGACAATAGTAGCCTTTATCCTACACGAAAACTCGTAAGCTTATCGCATGCGATAAAAATGACCGATTTATATATTGAATATACAGTGTATATTATTATACACGTGACAACTGACATGTCCTATACATCCATCGACACTATACGATAAAATGTGAATCATTATTAGTCGACAGCAGGGGCGTAATTACGGAGGGGGATATGGGGGATAGATCCCCCCCCCCCTTGAGCTGTATTTATATATTGTCTAATACCTATACAAAAAAATCCTCCACAAGTTTGCCATAGAAATTTATTTTGATCCCCCCCCCATAAAACATAATCAATTACGCCACTGGTCGACAGTCGTGTGTCCGTGTGTGTATATCTCAACGTGCTTAATACCAAATACGCCATATAGGGTGATTGATTAAGCGTAAAACACTCATTATTTCAAAAAGTATTCAAGTTAATTATAAATATATAAAAATGAGTGACATACGAAATTTTTTGCAAAAGAAACGCAAGATAGAATTAAGTCCATCAAGTATAAATGAAGGCAATCATAACATAGGTGATTTAAGTAATTTAAGTACTAATATTTCTAATAGTAGCCAACAAAAAGAAGAACCACAACTCCTTCATCAGTTGACTGTTGGTGCTAATAAATTAGATATTGGACTGTATTTGAATTCCTATGTTGATGACGAATTACGTTTAAAGTTATTGAAGGACCCCTGGGTTCCTTCAAAAACATATGACTTAGTATTATAATACATAATATAAATAATATATTATATAGACAATATTGTAAAATAAGTATAAATGTATAATAATAAATAATAGAAATAATGTAGATAATTATGCAAAATAAAATAGTTTTAATACCATTCAATTTTTTTAATTTAATTTTTTAATTTTTTTTTTTTTTTGTCAAGCCAAGGGGGTGCATTTGCACCCCCTTGCACCCCCCTCACGGCGCCCATGTCATTTAATATTGATTATAAATTGTAATGGATCCATGTAAAAATATATACGAGTTTACACTCGATGTTTATTGTACAATCTACACATAATAATTTTAAGTAGAAAACATTTTTAAGGTGACAAATTTTTTTTTTCATACATATAATATATAGTCATGTTGGTATGTAATATTTCTTTCAAAACTTTTTCTATTATTATGATAGTATTTTTATTTTTTCTACATAATGTAGATGTGTATATATGCTAAACCATGCGTATGGTTTTTGCTCTAAACCTACTACCTATCAGCAAGTTTTTGTGGAATGGAGCAGGGTTGAAGAAGGGCGGTTTTTGTTTTCAGCCCCGTTGAAGGGATAATAAATCAAGGGTGGCCGCAACCGGCTGTAAATCATTGTGAGTTTGTGTGTGTGTGTGTGTGTGTGTGTGTGTGTGCGCCATTCCCGACCTGAGGGTAGTAGCACCCGAGTATGGGTAAGGTATTCGAAATGAACGAAATTAATCATTGTCAAAAACCTAACCCCCTCTCCATTTACTCTTCCATACCTACAAACCTCTGGGGTCCGCGAGTTTAATTCCTGTGCACTTTCCTATACATACTATATGTATGTGTATGTATGTACTGTATATATATAAATATAAAATATACCCCTCCTCATTATGATTATGTCCTGCACGGCAGTAACCATCTCCCAGCAATTTATCTAATGTCACTCCCCGCTTTTTCTTACTACTGCTTACATCTTACCCTTATCATTCCGGTTTCCCTTTAACATATAAAATGAAAAAATACAATGAAATCCATACAGGAGACGACGATAACAATATATTATACAACGTGATGCCGTGCCCATACAATGATCGCATGTAAAGTACACATAAAATGATACCACCTAGCTGTCACTCATATATAATGATGATTTGTATTTATGACAATCTATATGCATCCAAATTCTTTCATAAGCTTTTAAGTTATAACTTATAAGTATACTTTAACTTTTCAATTAATAATGTATACGTATGATTTTACTCTATACTGATAAGTTATATTGGTTGTAATATTATTAGATAAAGAAGGTTTCTATACCTAGATTTTATTTCAGGCCATTCATGTTTTACTGAAATATCAAAAAAAATATGTATGAATGTTATTATAATTATTACCATTACAAAAAAATGTATTGAAATTAAATAAACATATAAGGTATTTATAATTAGTACAGTTAAAAGTTAATTAATAAGTAACTAGAACAAAACGTACCTATTGAATTTATACTATATTTTAACTAGTGTTAAGGAACTACAATTCACTTAAATAAATTAATTGATTCAAAATATTTGTTGGCATATCACACATCTCTATTCAATAAAATTTACTTTTTATTAATTTACATACCAATATTATACTGTATCTAATAAATGATGAAAAAATGTTCATAATTATATATCTAAAACCGTTTTGTGTTCTTATTTGAAACAATTATTAAAACATAAGCAATTCGTTTATAATCTTAAATTAAACTAAATGAATTGAAAATGTAATTTTTACTTATAAAATTAAAAATAATATGATTACATTATATAATATAATATAGGTAAGTAATTTAAGAATCAAATTGATAATGCTAAATAACTTTAGAAATAGATGGATGGATAAATAATATTATAAATATTAATCTAATGTACCTACACATTTCCTTAATTTTATAGAATAATATAATTTTAGTCTTTAGTTTACTATCTAGAATACTATCTAAAATAGGTATTATTGTAAAAGTATCTATTTTTAAACATTTAAATATTATTACATATAAATATATCTGTAATAAACCGATGTTTATAGATGATACACACTGCTAATGAATACTCGTCTACCTCCTTTTTGTTAATATTATGTATCTATGATCTTCTTACTGTTTATAATTGTTTTGTATTATTGTACTTAGGGCTACGGCCCGTTCTGTTATAAAATAAAATAAAATATATATTTTAACTGTATAGTTGAGGACGACATCTGTAGGTTACTGAAAGAACTATAATAATGTCAGAACTTTGACGTCCGGAAACTTTCTCGACTTTAAGTTACATACATTTTATATTTAAATTTTATACATTTAGAAATAATTGATTATATAATACTATTTATATTATACAATACATACGTTAATAATTTTATTTAAAATACTTCAATAATAATATACGCAGTAAAATTATTTTATTTTAAAATGTAATAGTAATTCACATTTTATTATTGGTGATAATGGTATGTATTGCAGAACTATAAATAACTATATAACTATAGTTAGTTAAAATAAGTTTGTAAATTTATTATTAAACTTTGCATTATTAAGTATAGAATATAAGCTCCTCTAATTTTCAATGTATTTAAAAAAAGTATTAACAGCGTCCATTTAAATGGATTAGTAAGTTTATAAAATACATAACCTCATACGTAGTATTGTAGTAATATTAACTAAGTTGTGATAAGAATTTAAAAATAATAAAATATATTATTATTAATTGATTCTAATTGTTGTAGTAAAAATACTTCACAATTATATAATACAATGACACTGGACATTTATTGAATTTGTTTATTTAGGTAGGTGTAGGTAACTGTAATAAAATGATGATTATCTGAATCAAATAAATCCCAATAAAATAAAATTATTATAACCCACTATATTATAAAATCAAAAATAAAATGTACCAAACTATAACACCTATACGGCTACACGGCTATACTCGTATAGTAGATACGTACACATATTAAAGATCTTTGTTGCGCACTCAATAACAATCTTCCCCTCAAGTGAGTAAGCCACGTATTGTAATATAATAGCCAAAATAATAACAACAATAACACACATCCCATGTCTTGTGGTCATTTGGCTTCCCTTTGTAGTCGCTGTACCATTCAACATTACGCCATGCTAGCCTTTGCTCGTTCGCTAAACAAAATTATATTATAAATATTAAATACGATTAGGGAACAAACGAAAACACTTAGGTATATTGTTAGTGGATTCATGCCGCCATTACGGCAGGTATATCAACATGTCGCCTGTATCGTAAAATTTTATCTGACTGCATTTTTAGTTAACTAACGAATTTAAAAACAAGGGGTTGGTTGTGACTATTATAATATAATTTAAAAGGGGCTTCTCACTGCTTAGATGAGATGAAGTTATGTATTATAGCTGATAACTTTTCCTACACTCTGCAAGTATCAACTCTACTACAGTAAATAGTTAGCGAGTGATTGAAGTCTGTGATCAAACATGAAATTAGGTATAAAATATTATTATTGAAATAATCAACATCAATCAGTTACGTATTCTCTACTGTATGTGTTTTATTTTATGTTTGCCACCTTAAGTATTGTTATACTATAGCATACTAATTAAATTCTTTAACATACATGGGTTGATAACACATTTCTAAAATATATCTTATCAAAATGCATGAAAATTACCAGATTGAAAAAATAACTAAAAATATTGCCAAATCCGTGTAGACCTATTAAAATAAAATAATGGCCGACCATTAGGCTCGTACACGATGTCAAGAACCGTATAAATTTATAACCGTTCAAAACTGGTACTTGATTTATGTGGTGAAATTGGAATTACACATTTTACATTAGTCCATTTATAGCATATGTTCACTGTTCAGATGTATTTTAGTTCTGGATAGTTTTTAAATCGTTTTTACATCTATCCCTTTGCATGATTCACTAAATCCGATAATGTGCCTACTCATTGATCACCCACAACATTTCCGGAGCCGTTCAATAGCTGATAGATATCATATATTTTACTAACAAAAAGTTTCTAGAAAAACTCAAAAATATATTTATTTTATAATCTTTAACTTTTTCTTATAAGACAATTTATTATTATGTTTTTTTCATAATATTAAACTTTAATTATAAAATGTGTTCATCAGACTCACAATATCATCGACGAAAATACGGTAATGTATAAATACTGTAAATACTGAGATTTTAAATTTTAAATTATACCAAATAATTGTATTAAAAGTTAAAGAAAATTTTATTAAAAAAAAAACTTAATAAATATTGTTTACATAATAACATTGTATTTTAATTAATAAATGTATAATATAATATATATTTTTTATTATTATATATTATACATATACATATTTATATTTTAATATTCATGCTTAAATAGTAATTTTATCTTGCTATTGATTTTGTTTTTAAATAATTTGGAAGCTTGTTGTTTTATATTGATTTATTGTATTTTATGATATTTTAAGTTTAAGTTACTAATATTTGTATGGTAGTAATAAATTACAAGATGTTTGAATTAGCATTTTATAATAGTTCTCAATTATCATTATTAAAAAAAAATAATATATTTTACAACCAATGAAATTTTTGGACGAATATTAACTTATATCATCAGAACGTACACATTTTAGTATTTTATCCAAATATACAAATGGCAGATGACAGTTATATAATATATTGACATTATAGGTTTTATTGCTATTAATTGCTATAACGACCAATATCAGTGTCAACATTCGTTATGTAGACATACCGTGAATTTTAGGTGTTAAATAACCAAGTATTTAATGTAACGTAAAAATGGATTCGGACCAATCGAACTTATGTAGTACCAACTCTTTATTGTGAAGTGAGATGTACAAATATACAAAATAATTCAAAATAATACAAACGTATAAATCTTTAATTTTGTGACGTGATACTATAATATATTTTATCATGCCTACATTTGTGTTTATTCATAAAATGAATGCTATATATTTTACAGTTATACCCATTTATACTTTAAAAATCAAAACATATATTTTGATCTGCACCATCCTATCATACTAAAACGACCTCCCCATAAATCAAATACATGCTGCAATATAATATGTATTCATGATGTGATTAACGGAATCCATGTTTGCAAAACCGACACTGTAGACTCCTAATACTATGTAGGTACCTACTGTTAAGGCAGCACTTTTGGCAATTGTCGTATTCGGGGACCATTTTCGAGTTCAGCGGACGCGTTGTTCTTTAATAAAAATATAACAAACAAAATAAAAACTGTAAAAGCCCCATTCCCCTGAGACTCGTATATATTGTACGAAAAGGGTTTATATGAACAAAACGTATGTAAAAAAAAAAAAATAATAATAATCATAAAATAAAATAAAAATACAAATATAAATGCTGTCTATTTATGTTTTTATTGTCGTACACTCTTTCGGATATTACAAGGGTTTTTAATCAAAACGACTGGATGAAAAAAAAGGGTTTTTTTATTTTATTTTTAAATCGTATTTGGAGAAGGTTAGAATGGGGGGGCACCAAATTTATCGGCAAATTTGTCCGTAAGCCCCGACATCCCAGATCGTAAATCACACTGTCGATGGATACGGGTCTTCCGCTACATTTGTTCTTATTTGCAGACTGGCAAATATAAATTTACGACGAGCTATGTCGGTAGATGTTTTTTCTTCCGAAAAAAAGGAGGAATTGCAACACGCCGGGGCACTTGTACAATTTTATCAAGATAAACAGATCTAGCGTTTTTATTGCCGGTCCGTGATAAGTTTTTGTAAAACGGTTTTTTTTAAACTGTATATCACCCTCAAGCTAAAAACAAGACAATCGTCCGAAAAATTGATGTCCTCAGTATAACTGATACAGTAGAAAATGTTTTCACATAATGGTCCCGTAATTTTAATAAGTTTAATATATTCTTCCTATGATCAAATTTATAGAAAAGACAAATACAGCATATATTGTACAAGTTACTAAATTAGTTATTTTCCTAGTACCATTTAGTTCTTCTCTTTGTGTTTAATGAATTACACAACAATTATAAATAGAAAGTGGATTTTCATATCCTAAAAAAAAAAAGAAAATTTATTTAAAAATGATTTTTACATAATGTTAAACAAAAAGATAATTGTATTATTTGAATAATTTACGTAATTGTATGTTATATTTATGATTTTAAGTTGTAAATAAAACGACCTATCTCACTATACTCTTACATAAAAACAGACATAATAAAAACAACACGACGAAGCAAAATAAATAATGTTTTATTCCCTTATTTCAGGTAGTTTATAGTTAATTGTTATACAATTATATCCATTATAATAAATTATATAAAAAAATTACTGCTTATAAAATTCTACAAAAATAAAAAAAAGTTTAAAAAAATACAAAATGGAAATTAATCTGTTATGTGAAACAAATTTCGTACTTTCAAATCAATATTTTGGACATTAAGATTCACGCCCTAATATTATTAACTGTATATAAATATAAAATATACTGTACAATAAGTTTATAATATTAAGTATGTGATCGGTCGATAATTAGATTATACATTATATGTACGCTAATTATTAATTATGAATAATCTAATAAGGCCATACACAAAATATTACTACATACCTGCGTTTGCTTATGTTTTTTAGATCATAAATCATTTTGTTTCTACGATATGTATTTATTCATATAATTTTATTTAAGGTAAAAAAATGTGAATTTTAATACTGCATTTTTAATTGGCAATTAAGTAACTTACATTGAACTTATTTACTCGAATCCTATATGTAATTTTTTCATAAATAAACTATGAAATGTATGTTTTTTAGAATTTTCAAATGAAAAATTTTATGAGATTATAGTAAGGGTAAGTTATTCTAATTATGATAGAATACACGGGTAGTAAATAAGGTAAATTGTACATAATTAAGTAACGTAATAACTACTAATGCATTTTTTTGAAATTTTGATAACTTCGATTGAATAATATATAACAGATATAATAGTGTGATAAATCACCAACAAAGAGTAGTCAGGTGCAAAGTACACAGTTGACTAGAAGATAGTAGTAGTAGTAGAAAGGGGTTATTCAACAAAAGGAGATAATGCAAAACGAATGGTGTTTTATGCGCCTATAAATCTCTAAGTGATGGGGTTTACAGTTGCAATTAGCGATTCTTTAAGTTATCCCATACAACACTTGGTTTTCAAAATGCCAGAATAAATATTAATACTTATATATATATTATAGGTGCCCGGTTTTAAGCGGTCTCGTAAAGACGTGTGGTGGAAGTCAGGGAGCACATAAATCCTTGAACCAGGGCATCGGTGGCACTTCGAAGGATTTATTCGGTTTGATTTTCAGACGGTCCAAAATAAAATCGGCCATTACCGTACCCAATGTAGGTACCTATAAGTTTTTAAGACTGGCTGTGAATTGGCTTGGTCACTGTTTGAGAAAAAATACTTTTTATCGGATTTTCCTTAGTCTTTCAATAGCCTTTTATACTTCTAAACCATTTTAAGACTATTCGCTACTTCTATACGAAATGTTTTAAATTAAAATAAATTCAACAGGTATATAGCATAACATGTTAGTAAAATAAATAGTTATGCATTAAACCATATAATTTAATTATTCAATTATCATTACTCATTACTTATTATAATGTATTTATGTAATATTAAAAATAATAAAATTATATACACAATTAAATATAAATTTATAATTTGTAACTTATAAGATTATATTATTTTGGTTTTTAGTTTTCATATAAATATATATATCAATAGAACTTTAATATCCTTGTCATGTCTATTTATCCATATTAACAATTTATTTCCATGGTTACCAATCTTCAATCAATAGTGATAAATCAGTTATATTTATTCATTTATTTTTATATATATTTATTTCTACACATAATTTTCTTTCACAATATAAACATTTGAAATTCTAACATACTGAAATAGTGAGTTTTTTCTAACCATACACGCATGTATTACTTAAATATTAAATTGTTACATTATAGTAATAATACACATAGTATAGCCATATAGATCAGGCGTGGCCAACATGACTATGTACGCGAGCCACATATATTACTGCAATTTTATCAAGCGCCAAATTATCTAATCTGTACTTTTATACCACAAAAATAATAAAGATAGGTAACATCCGATAAACATATCAAATTATGAAATATTTTTTTAATATTTATTTTATTTATTCAATCTAACAATGTTTAGTATAATAAGCATAATATATGGTTATACACAGAAATACAAAATTTAACAGAAGGGCTTGAGTGGAGAAGCCGCCCACTGGCTACACTCCGGCTTTTTTTTTTATGAGTTAATCAAGGAGTAGGTCGCGACACCATTTCCTCTTTAGTCTTTTTGGGGGGTTTCCAGACATTGGGTTGGAAAGATATTTCGCAAGAATGTTTGGATGATCGTGAAGTGAATTGTGGTAGTGTTTGTAGGATTTAGAGGCGGTTTCTAATGCTGTTAGTAGTTTTAAGTCAGTGTGTAGGGTGTGGTTCGTGACATAGAAAGGCGCATTGTTAATTAGACGCAAATTATGAAATATGAAATTATAAAATAACAATAATAAAAACATTTTTTTTTTTCATAAATATATGCAAAAAAAATTAAAATATTAGTTTTTGTAAATAGGACCGCGAGCCGCATACGTCGATGAAGAGAGCCGTAATTTGGCCACCCCTGATATAGATTATAGCTACAACATGTATAAGTAATTAAATACTTGATGAATTTAAGTCATTTGAAGTTACAATTTTTTTAATATGAATTCGAAACAAAGAATAGTATATTTATATTGTTAATGTGAAATCATTAACAAAACTAATTACATAATGATAATTGTATATTTTTTAGTTGTTTTACGAATGAATTAGTAGGTAAATTCAGCAAAATCTTTAAATATAATTAATTTGAGATATTAATTCTTTTATAGATTTTGTATTTACTAAATTATAAATATTAAGTATATATGGTTAGGTAAATAATTCGTTTCAAGTAAGTGAGAATCATTTTAAAACATATTTTAACAGTGTCCAAAATTGAGTCAATAAATTTCAAATAGTGCTGGGTTGAAATAGTATAATTTATAGGTGTTATTTACCATTTAATAATATATAAGATTATTTTAAAAATTGTATATCATCTTTATCTATTTTTAACAAAATTATTTATTTTTTTTTTAATTCTGAGCGGAGTGATAAATGTTTTACAATAATGTGTGCTTTTTTCTCTATATTTCGGAGTATTAAAAATGCATCAATGTTTTTTTTTTAATTTGATGGTTTAATTTCTGAAAAATAAGATCACGATGGTATTTTGGAAGATCAAAAGAAAAACTCCCCAACTATTATTTATTTAATTTATTTATTTAGTTTTTTATTGTAAATCAAAATAAAAAACCAAAGAGATTTGACGATTTCACCAATTGTAGGTACATTAAATTTTTCTAAACATTTTATTTATTTCAAGGTTCAACGCATATTTTGGCTGTTTTCGATTTTTTTTAAGTTATTGTAAGAGAACCCCGTATATATAAGTAACGTTCTATGTAACTTTTCTTATATACTTAAAAATATCAAAAATAATTACAGTTAACTTTTTTGAATAAGAGCTTTAAGTTCAAATGTAGACATAATTGAATATTAAATGTACAAAATAATTATCCTCAATTGATTTTTGTTACAATCTCAAAAGCTTGAAACAATATAAAGTGAAAATTGAAATATTTTTTCTTATTTCAAGTTTTTTATGCCACAAATTTATTCAAACCATTCTACGTATACAAGGCATTTAGTTATAAGTTCATAAATACTGTATTAGTTATATTAGAAAAATAGTTCTACCATCTACCATATTTTATAGTAATATAAAACTAAATAATACAATATACTTAGGTATAAAGACAGATACTTCATCTTAATTCAATATCATTTTGCTTTATTATTCAATTCAAATTTAATGTATCCATTACCGTGATTTACTCAATAACGATGTACACTCGACACCTATTATACGTTAGACCAACTTTCCTAGTTATTTCTTATGTTTTTACTAAAATTTCTATTTCTCGTTGTTTATTTATGTGTACCTATGTCTTTAAATCATTTTGTCATAATACCTACTATAAACAAAATATACTGAACAATACTTACATTAATATTTTTAATTATAATTACCTAGGTATTTGTTATAATACAATTTAATATTAAATAGAATAAAAAATACGACTTTGATTGATTTTAAGACATTATCCTCCCAGTTAACTGATATTCTATATTTCACTTTATCAAAGAAATTTAGTTAAAAAGCAATCATGTTTTAGTTATATCTTATAGGCAATATGTGTATGAAATTACATTTACAAAAACATAATACGTATAAGTTTTAAATATTTATAATTTACCTATTGTATGAAATATACAATCATTATCATATTACTTAGAATTTATAAGTGTATTATTAAAAAACAATACCAAATTACCAAATTATGAACACATAAAAAAAACATTAATAAATATAATCAAAGGTAGGTACTAAAATATCTCTAACACTAAGGTTCATAATCGCTTAAGTTAATAGACCTTCTGGGATGTAATACGACATAAATCTATTAGGTATAGCAGTCATAGGTCAAATATTATGTCCATACGTTGATAAACTGATAAATGATAAGTAATAAACCAATTGAGATAATCAGTGTGCCAGTGTAATAATAACTCGCAATAAAAACTAATCACTATAGTTAATAGTTATAACTCAAATATATTACGGTAATATAAAATAATTAAAACAAAAATAATGTTTAACATTGGTACTAATAATCTTTTTAGGACTAATAGAAACGTCTAGCATATGAGTACTAGATACTCATAATGAACGAGATTGCTGATATACAAAGGTCGATTTCAGGTTGAGTATTGACTGTAATTATTTAGAATTAAAGTCGACGGTATTGCTCAAGTTACACGACAACTAAATCGTCTATACTTAACACTATATATCAATATCTCAGATCAGTGGCGGCGCGAACTTTTTTAGTCTTTGAAGCACATTCTATATTTTTAATAATTTGACCACCACCCCCTCAGTGAACAATAATATTATAAAGGTACTTCGCCCCCCCCCCCCGATTACAGATTTCTGAATATGACATAGGTAACTATAAAATCTCAATAATTTCACACATTATCATTTTAATATATATTATTTAATATTTGTCTTAATATTTATAGTGTGATCTCACAATTATATACCCACCCGGACTCAACTACCCACCCACCCACCCATTTCAGACATGAAGCAATTGCTTCAAATAATCCTACATCCCGCCGCCACTGTCTCAGATAATATTTAAAGACGATCTTTGAACGACAGAAGTTTGTGAAAACTGAACACATCGCATATATTATTCATTCATTCATATACATACATACATAAATACATACATACATACATACAACCTACATAATAATATTTATAAATAAATAATAATTATAAGTATCATGCACAAAAATTTGAAGAAAAAATACGTAGGTCATTGTTTTCTCTTTTGGATAGGTACCTATCTAATCATTAAATCACGAAGCTGTTTTTTTTTATTTTTAAAGCGCCAACATAAAGCTATCACGTCTTAGACGTACTGTAATAATCATAATATAATGCACAGAAACGTTGCCATTTAAAACGCGATACGAACGACAAGCATTAATAATATGACTACTATTATACGGTCGCGACAAGTGGTCGATTTGTCTCGTCTCCGCCGTCGCCGGACACGATCATTATTATCCCGCGCCAGCACACTGAACTGGTCTAGGTCGGTGGCGACTGGCACGCGCGCGCGTTCGTCAAACCGCCTCCATCGACGGCCCGTCGATTGTTCATTCAACACAACACTGCTCGCGCGCGCGTGTACGGTCCGATTTTATTGTTGTTACATGTACACATACACAATATTGGCAATCGCGAATAAATACTACTATTACTCGGGGTCATTCGCTATAAATAAGCAAGTACTCATGATATATATAGGTATATAATATATTAATATAATAATATGGGTATTGGGTACACAGCACACGATAATAATGATACCTAGGTATATACAAATACGATATTAGTTTTTTCTTACTTATAAACACTTCATTTTTCCGTACTAGTTTTTATTATCTCGGAGTATAATACTATATAACGGAGACCGGATTCCGGTGCTGGCGGGATCAGATAGTATATGCAGTTTTTGTATACACGCTTGTTTGAAAGTTACAGACAACGGAATTTGAATTCTCAACGAACGTTGTTCAGAAAATATTTTACAATAATAGACTGTTATAGATACTTCGAAACTATATTAATGATTAATGACGTCGGTGGTGTATTTTGTATATCGAAGATCGCAGATTCAATCACTAATAGTCCATATTGTGATCTACAGGAAATACACGAATGTACGCGAAATAAACGATCGATGACTTAGTGAAATATTGTGTTTTTTTTATGAATATCTCGATACCAACTTGTGCGCATTTTATTAACTAAATGTCGTTAAATTGTGTATCCTTTTATACTATTGTAAATATAGTGAAATATTAAAATTAAAACAATAGGTATAAATCGTGTTTTTGTTAGAAAAAACTAGGTGTCAGAAAACTATATTTAATAATATTATCTCATATCAAGTACTTTATTGACATCAATATTTTTCAGACACTTATTAGTCTATTTATATTGACAATCTACAGCCATGAACGTGTTAACGCGTATACACTAAACCAACAAGTTCAATATATTTCAACTCAAAAGTTTAGATATATAACGTTCGATTGCGCAAAGGTTCTTTATCAAAACAAAGCGGTAGGTATAAGATATCGGATTATATCTTTAAGTATAGACTCAAACTATAAAATTACCTACCGGAATATTTCATTTAGCCATTTTTGAGCTCGGCTCGGACTGCTCGGAGCATCAAACTAAGCGGCTGCAGCTTGCAGCTGGTTTTGCAGTTTACTGTCGACGGCAATATTTGTCTTTATATACAATTAATACGTACTACCTTAACACTTTCCGTTCGTTATTAACCGCACAAAAAAAAAAAAAAACAACAAAAAACGAAAAAACATACGTCTTATACGGCAACCGTCTGATTTTCGTAAATGACATACGCAGTTTTCTCGTGCACTATAAGTGACACACATTAGACCCGACGCACAGAAGAAAATACAAACCGACGAAAATGAACGAACTGATTAGCGATTACAATTTAATGATCTACTGAAAGACGACAGCGATTATCCAGCCGCGATAGACGAGACGGGGTTTTTCCAACAACAATGGAGATAACTAGATATTTTTCAAAGAATTGTTTTTACAATATTATTTAAATTATTATTATAACGATCTGCGATTGGTTACTTGATTATTAGGTATTGTGCTTGCACGTGGTTTGAACCATAAACCATTTTATTTCCCGTAATTATTCTTTACCTATAATAGTTACTGAAACCATGGTACAAAACATACGACCTCCTTGACCAGTAGAATTTCTTAGAAATAATTAACAATATTTTTTACATAGTGAAATACTGTAGGGGTGAAATTCAAATCAATATTTTCATGATAAAATAATTTAATATATATTATATTATCATTCTACAGTAACGTTAAACATTAGTATTATTTACTTTTGTCATTATTTTTGCTTCATACACAACCAAGACATCCCTCCTCCTACGATTACTACAAATGTATGCTATATTTACGTCTGAAGATATTACAATAGTAGTACCTATATTATTATTATAGTATATTTAGTTATTTGTAAATCAAACAAGCCAATCCAGTGGAACCATGTAAGGATATTAGTAACACGAAGTCGTTATGGTGTTTACAGGTATGTTTCCTACAAGTTATGATTTCTAAATAATTATCCTAATCATAGAAACATGACTATCGACATTCAATTTCATAAATATTATCGGCGTTTAATACACGCAGGGGCCGTGCGTTTTATCGAATGCATAAAATCTCACGTCAATGTCTATTACCACATATATTATTATGTACGTGAAAAAGGGTTGAAACACAGCGGCTTGTATATACATTTATAATTGAGATTCATTCGAATCTTTCGAACGTGATTTTTACGACTGGGTTTCCTGCGCGGAAAATCGGTAACTGGAAACGTCGAAAGAAATATCGTTCGGTCTTGCCTTTATCGCCATCTTATGCTCGTTCCTAATTTATTGTATCGGACCGAGCTTCGTCGAGTTTAGTGTTGTAGTTGTACCTTATACGCCATTCACCGCGCACTGTAGCTGTCCGCCAACCACGCGAAAAACCCTCTCGCAAAACAATACTTTTCGCCCGCCACCGCGCGTCTCGCTGACAGGATAAAAATGCTCGGGGTTTTTATTATCATTGTTATTGCAGTCATTATTATTACTACACCATTGTCACGAGATGTTTTGCGACGTTTTTGTGTTTATGTTGTACAGTGTAGTGTGTACATGTTATTGTACCAATAAATATCGTAATATTCGTAAACCACACGTATTACGTGTTTACAGAGAAAATTATTAACTATTTTCACCCCGGTGCAGTGTGCACTCAGACAATAGTTTTTGAAAATGGAATCGTTCGGAGGGAGTCGGCAAATAACAAACGTTTCCGCATCATATATTATTTATGTCACTGTGCCACTTCTGCTTCAGCTTCTGTATTTGATCGAGTTTCATGCGTGGATACATAAATTATACATAAAAATATATTACATATATATACATATAAGTGTTTATATTTACATATTATATATATATAGGAGTATAGGACTTAAAGTCTTGACGATGCGATTTTTGTCATACCGTAGTATAAAGTCGAATAAATATTTATATTTGTTTTGAGGGTTAGACGTGTTTTAATCTTATTAATCGGTTTATTCAGAAAGATTGATAGATATATAAATATTTCTTCATTATTTGTGATATGAAAATTATTTAACAGTTTGAATCATAAATACTTTTCATATTGTGCTATTGTGCATTTTTTGTATTTTCTATAGTAGAACGAGAATAAATATAAATTTCAGGTTTACCGTGTAATTTAATTTTTTTTCTCAAAGTATAGTTCAGTGGATACAACTGATACAAATATTTTCGGTTAGCAGAACTAATTGTTACTGAAAACAAGAACATATTATAAATCATTGGTATTTCTAAATATTGACACAATAAGTACCAATTCGTCCTTGAGAATATACTAAAAACCAATTTCACGGTTTTCGTTTGTGTCCTTTTTATTTTAAAAACGCACAAACTCACTTTAAACGAAAACCGAAACTGAACAAAGTATTTGTTGTATTTTTACACGAGTTGACTTGTTGAATTAAACATTTATAATTACGATATCGGATTTATGTTGTCCTATTTAATAGGTTTGTGATTCATAAAAAATAAATCATCTGAAATCTTAAGTTATAGGTACAAATAATTGTAGATACCTAACTGATTTTTTGCATATATGTTTAATATAGAAAACCTTATACTTAATAATAAAATACTTCATAGACGATAAAAAATTATATCGATAATGGGGAAACAAAAACTATTTTTTAAATTAATTTTATTAATTTATAGCTTTTATTATGCAATTCGTAACTAATACCTATCTTATATATAGTAATATGTTGTACTATAAGTATAATGATTCTTTTAACAGAGAATACGTATTTCCTCAAAAAGTTTGTACTTTATAAATTTAAATTTTCACGATATATTATTAGAAAAAATCTTAGAACTAATAAGATATGTTCAAGTATATAATATTACCATATTTTATATTGATCTTATTTGTTCACATATAATATTATGTTTGTAGTTTGTTGGTGAAACAAACATACATTTTAATATTTTTTACAAAGATATTTTAAAATATATTTAAATTTAATACAGAAAGTCGTATTATTAATAATATAAATGTATTATATAATAATTCAATTTATTAATGTATAATTGTGTAAACACAATTAATTTAATCATTTTTATACACCCATTTAAAAATAATTAAAGTAATTGAAAGTATATTGAATCTTTTTATTACACATTTATAAGACAGCGTTTTAATAAATACATTAAATTTATTACATTAATTTTATTAATTACAGTAGGATCTCGATGATTAAGAAATAGGTAGGGTTCAATTACTTCTGGTTATCAAAAATGCGATGTAGTTATTGTTGAGTTATTGCTATGATTCTATTGAACTTTAAGGATTATTTTGCTATTATAATTTAACATCTATTACTATTGAAAAACAATTATTATTATTACTTTAAATTTTTATAGTAGGCGTATAATTTTAGTATATGTATACTTTTAAACTATTATAATTAGAAAACGTTAACATGCAATTTAAACCAATTTCAATATTTAATGAATTACGTGATTCAGTTTTTTTTTATGCGTTTTGTATCACCTTATACTCGTTAAAATATCATTATAATGTTCAGTTGATTTAATCAAAATTATGATAAAATATACATGCAATCTGTTGTACATATTCATCGTATTTATAAAAGAATATTGTACCTATTCGTATTAGAATTTAATTATGCAATTCGTTATTATAAAATTATGTTGGAGAAATCATGTTCCATTTTAGTTGAAATATTTTAATGATGCTTTATACCTAATAAATAGAAAAGCTGTAACTTAAAACACTTTTAATTTGCAATCTTGTTAAGGCGCATATTGTCGATGGAATAAATAATATGATCGGAAATTCATATTATATAAATTGCGGGGACATCATAATAGAAAACGTATCACATCATAACATTTTCATTACCGGCCGTATATGTATATATTCTAAAATAAAAATTGCATTATATAACACATTAAAACTTATATAATATAAAAATGTATTCAATAACTTTCAAACAATATAAGGGTAGGTAGAAATATTAAACATTATACACACGAAACACGAGTATGTCGACCTTGATGCACGTAAGGAATTATATGTGTTTAATACTTAACAATGAAACCTGTAAGAATAAAACACTAATTAGGTCAATTATTGCAAGTATTTATATCTTAACAAGTCACATAGTATTATTAACAATATTAATGATAGTGACAAGCTTTGAATTATAATTTTGTATTTCTTCATGACGTGCTGTATTTATACATAACGATATCGTTATTACTTATGATACCTTCACATTTTTGATACTGGGCGAAACAATAAAATATGTATACCTTATAATATGATATGATATGTATTTATTTTTTATTTTTTATCTGTTATCGTGTTGTTTATGGTAGCAAATTAGATCAAATTTAAACCTAATAGGTTAAAAATAAAAAATCATCAATTTCAAATAAGCTGTGAAGCCCCCTCCCCTCCGGATAATATAATAGACTTTTTTTTTGCCAAATATTAACATTGAATAAAGATATAATGTATATTCAGAATAATTTTTCTTTTTTTCAAATGTACCTATGTAATTTATAATGTTGTTCACGTAAAGCTTAAAAATTTAGTTCAATGGATCTCATAAGATATAAATTAATATTATCATAATTAAACAATATCGAAAATACGAGTACAAAGAGTACATAGTATTTAAGTTAAAAATAACAATGACAATTACACATTATAATATTGTAATAATTCAATAAATATTATTTGTAGCTCACTTCAAATATTTTGTTAACAAGTAGGTACCTTTATTATTATTGATTATACGTAATTCAATTTTTAAAATTTTAGATTAATTTTAAACCGTTTATTCACATTGTTCTATAGTATTTCGATATTAATAATAATATAATTTTATAAATTAATAACAGATACTATTATTAAACGAAATAATATAATAATTATTACATAATATATTACACGATTTATTTTAAGCTAGAATTAATTCAACACGTACCGAATAATTATAGACAAATAAATAACTTATAGCTATATAAATATAATATAAAATATCCTTAAAAATAGGTTGATCGACTGTCTCAGAATCGTTGTTCGTACCTATTACAACGATTCATTGTTGAATTTAAATTTAACGCATCCATTCAGTGACCTCATTGGGTCTAATCGATCATTGACGAGGTATACTCAAAGACTACTATACAACAGAGAACCTTTCCTAGTTATTTTCTAGCTTTTGTTACTTATATATTTTCTATTCTTTGTCATTTATTTCATCTGTAAGTCTGTGTATTAAAAATTGCAAATGTAATTTATTTTTATAGGATAATAAATAATGAAATTAAAAAGTACCATACATAATATATTTGTAGATATAATATACCTAAATAATCATAATAATAATAATGATATTTATGGACAACAATCATAAATTATAATTTACACATAATCATGTTTTACAAGGTTTAATATTTTGTTATACCTAATACTATTCATTGAAACTCATTTTACAACAACCTTGGTTATTATATTATATTATAATATATTAAAAATGTTATTTTATTTTTTTATTTGAAGTTATAGTGTTAATTTATTTAAACACAAATTAAATTGTTAACATATTGTCATATTGAGATTTCTAAATATAAAAATAGTTGTTGTTGATTATAAAATTAAATACATAATATAACAATTTATATTATTAATCTAAATATACATTATCCATTTTAATACAATATTATATTAATTATATATTGTTTACTATATATAATAATATAATATATTATATTTTATTTTATTTTCAGCCACAATATATCTATACAACTTTATAATTTTATTAAAATTATACAGTATATCATAGTAAGCATGATGTGGACCATATTAATCTTATATAGCCAATTTCAAATGCCATACAGAACGATGTATTGACCCCAACAATAATTACCAACGCGTCACGGAAAAAAAGAATGATGTGAGCGGTACTATATTATATATGTATACCTGTTTAAACGAGTACTTTGGATGCGACTCTCGTGCGTGAACGTTGGCAAGAATTCTTTTTCCGTATAATATAATGCGGTGCAAATAACACCAGCGCCAGAAGGGGTGTTGCGGGTAGAAAGGGTGGTTGGGTGAAAGAAGATAGATAACATGACTCCCGGAACACAACGGGCTTCTTGAATATTTCGAATGCAATCCGGTAGTATATCATTTCTAGGAGGGGACGGGTATAACATATAGATGATAAAAAGAAAGTAAAATAAAAAATTGGTAGAGGCGCCCCGGTTTTTCTCCGCTGTATTGTCGGAGATGGGCGAATAAATCTCCAGGATCAAAAACGCGCTTGCGCTGCCCGGCGACGACCCGAACGTGATAAAGTGCCCCGAAGGCTTTTATTTTATCTTAAATTTCTCGAGACGTAGTTTCCCTTACGCGTATAATATATAATATATATATACAGAGCAGCTAGTGGTGGTATATATACAGGCTGTAGCACGTCCGCTCTTGTCTTCTACCCATCTTTCTCGAACTCTCACCCCCTCACCATCGTTCCGTCCATCTATCTTTTACTCGAATTCTTTCTATCTCTGTGTTTATTTATAATACACGACGGCTGCGAGAAGACTATAGGGGTAAAAATGGTTCTACCCGTTTGTCTGGACTGTCTGTACTGGCTGGCCAC
This sequence comes from Schizaphis graminum, assembly GCA_020882235.1. Classification (NCBI taxonomy): domain Eukaryota; kingdom Metazoa; phylum Arthropoda; class Insecta; order Hemiptera; family Aphididae; genus Schizaphis; species Schizaphis graminum. Next base: position 97,601,094 of record CM037032.1, read on the forward strand.
CGGTTTTTATATTGTTTTATTGCCCCCCGATACTGTAACGATCCCTTTGGTCCTCTTCGTAGGAAAAAAACAAGTAGGAAAAGAGACTGAAGGGAAAAAATTATTGCGCACGGACACAGAGTTATGGAGGGCAATTTCGGATGCGTCCGAGTTCCGGTATAGGACGACCTCTGTGTTCGGGTAACCCTGCAGCTGTATATGGACCTTTTTAGGCTCTCGATTTAATATTTATGTGCTCTGTTGGCAGATTTGTGTTGGTAAATGTCCATTTTATTCCAAGCCCTATTGTAAATGGTATGTCTTTTACGTGATGAAGTTTATACAAATAATATACCATTGCGAAATTTAATATTTATTCAGCAATAACTATACAATGATAGTAATCTTGTAAGTGATCACAATAGTAAAGGTAAGCATGTTTAGATTTAAAAACATAATAATATATTATATTATAATAAATATTAAAATGTTATCACCATATAAACTATATTATATTTAGATGGTAGGAGAAAATAAATAACACTAAAAGTAAAAACTTTTTTTATCCTTAATATTTATCAAAAAAATATATTTTTTCTTCAATGTTGAAAGTTATTGGTCTGTGGAAGAACATAAATTTATCGTAAAAAACTATAACATTGAATCTTGTTTAATAACATTTTTATTTTCAATAGTAATTTATATACTATTTAATTTAAATCCAAATATTCCGATATTAAAATTTAAAGTGAACATTGTAGAAACTTCGAGTGATATTTTCTTAGAATATTTTTTAATATTCACGAATAAAGTTTTTATTGTTATTGTTCAATAAATGTATTACATTAAATAAAATCGATATAATTATTATTTATACTTACTATTTAAATATATGTTAATATTATAATACTATTATAAATGATTATTAATTTAATAAATATATATTATTTATTAATAATTAAGTTTAGTAAATATTATAAGCTATACAACTTACACAATGTAATTATATTCTTGCATTTTAAGAATAGTTATGTAAATTGTTTTAAAATAATACTGCTATTCTCTATTTCTCTAATAATATATATAATAAATAATAATATCATTTTGTTTATGGAGTATTACCTACTGCTGTCTATGGGATTTCATACAATATTATATCATGCGTATAATACACATAGTATAATAAATATCCGGGACTCCAAAAGAGACATCATAAAATCAATTAATAAATAATATGTAAATAATACACAGTTTGTGTAATAATATTAATATACCTACGTTATTTTCTCTAAATATTCAATAGTAAGCACTGTACATATACTATCCTAATGGGTAATATTCAATATAATATAACAGTGTAATAGGCATCATATATTTAATATAAATGCAAATTGTCATTTCCCAAACAATGTTTAAATATTTATTTTAATATAAATCAGAAATAAAATCGTTTGGTTCAGTTAACTTATTTTTGATTAGGTATTTTATTTAAATATTTCATGATACTAATTTATTCTATTTTAGGTACACACAACTTAGGTACATATAATTTTGTATCATAATCCAAAATATTCAAATACAATTATTATAATATGAAATATACAATATTTTAATTATTTTAAACCCATATTGGTTGAATAATGATTTTAGTTTTTAGGATTGTTTATCTAAATTATTACACCTTAAAGAATTAAAAGATCGCTGGATCTACTTATTTATAAGTTCAATAATATTGATTAAAACATTGTACTGTTTACGTATACTGTACATAATATATGAATATTTTATAATCGCAAGTTAGATTTCTATAACTTAATCGTTTTCTTTTATAATAGGTACTAACAAATTAATAATTATAGTTGAGTTTACTCATTTAGTAAAATAATATTGCTATGTCCAAATCATTTTTGTTTACAAACGCATTATGATAAGTCAGTAAAATTTATATAATCTATACGAGCATTTCATATTAGACGCATACGAATTACATCGGTGTGTTCCAAATCGTTTTCAACCAACTCCGCTGCGGCGGGTGCTTGGCATGAATAAATGTACAAATGTGGTAATAAATTAAGATTTATTTCTTTAAGCCATAAAATATACACTTCGTTTAATCTTACAGAAGGTATCTTTACGCGGTGATTGTATCGATTTTAAAATATTATTTGACTTTCTATGTGGTTTGTAATGCATTAAAAAGCTCGAATAAAATATTACCATTACCAGAGAAAAAAAATATACGAAATAACTTCTTTTCGCGAGAGCACGGCGTTTTAACCACTGGGGCGCGGGATTTATTCGGCAGAAGATGTATCGCGTGGCTATAGTATGCATCTATTTAGCATCATACAGTTAGTACACATGCATAAAGATTAAATTCTAAGAAAAAACACTCGAATCATATTTGATGAGATCAATGTAACGTATTATGCTATTCGTACAGCAGCACGTACACAGTACGCCAGTATTTCAGGGTACCTATATCTGTTTATACATTGTGAAAATATTGTAAAATTGACCCATGGTTTTCTCCCCATTTGCGAGTTGGTCGTGTATCTGTAATGTATCGTATAATATATATTATGTGCGGCGTGTATCTGTGGGATTTTCGGTAGAAACGTAATTATTATTATTTCCCGTTGACGGGCTTTGCCGATAAGAGGATAAAGGTCATTGGGCGTTGCGGCGACAGCGGACATGGGAAGTCGGGAAACAGCGGCGGTGGTGAAGAAAAGAAACCCATAAATAAATTCGAGAAAAAAAGCCAAACTGGAATCAAGATGAAGGGCAGAGAGCCGGCGAAACGTGGCCCGGTCCAATATATCAGCGCCTGCAATGCGGGATTTCAAAGCCTAGTTGATTTATATCGCAAAAGTTGAACTTTTCGAACAGGACTTTCGATATATCTTCCGGGCTTTTTTTTATGTTTTTCGCTCTGTTCGGTTACGATACGATGCTTATTTATATAATACACACACACACATATAAATATATATATCATGTTTATAATAATATAACGAGTGCGACCGATAACGCCGCTGCAGACGCGATGAAGTACACGCACTTATAATGATGTTTTATTAATAATATGTATATTGTTGTCATTGTATACAGCTGCTGAAACTGCTAAATTTTAAAAATATGATATCATCATAAATTTAGTAGAAAATTTAGTTTTTAGTCGAAAAATAGTAAAACCTACAATATTAAAAAATATCCACGATCCGTCATAATATGTTTATAAATAATATAATTATAGAAAGAATGTATATATGTATAATTTCATATTATTTTTTTGATCAATCATAGTATATCAAGGTGGAAGATAATATACTATAGATACAAATAGCTGAAGTAGAAAATGCGTTTTAATGTAGTCTAAATCAATATTGTTTGTGTTATTATTCTTATATAATACTCCTATATTATGCAATAAAAGTATCTTTAAATGTTTTAATTTTTATAACGAACAATCGTGCAATACTTTGATGCATCGCTTAAATTTTTAAAAATCAGAATAAAATATAAATAACAATTTATTATTATATAATAAAATTTTTTTTTCAAAAAATATATATTTGTCATGACAACAGACTGACTAAGAAAAATCATGGACGGTTTACTATTTACTGTGTATTGCGAACTAGATGTATTAGTTTATAACATAATATAACTGCTAAGCAAAATGTTTTATGGCTAACTTAACCTTTAATTAAACTTAATATCTGAAAACAAAAATTTAGAATTACATCAAATTTAGTACAGAGTACGTAAAAACATAAAGTATATTGTTTGTTTAATAAACTTCCTTACCCAAAACTCATGTTATGTTAATGTTATACAATGATATAGGTACCATAATATTATATATTTTGTAATTTCGTTAAGTTTCTGAATACCATAACTGTGTTTATTCAATAGAATAATTTCTAGACTACACTTTTTTAAATAAATAATCTTCCAAAAAAAAATATGAAAATACTACTGTGTTAAAAATGTTAAAAAACACGAAAAAACAAATAATTTTTTGTCGTCGCGCGTCCCTTATTAGATACGTTACTAATTTAGACTTGATATTCTATTCTATGAATGTATGATATTAACACCATAATTCAAATCTCAATAAATAAATTATGAAAATTCGAATACCTACCAAGTTTTGATCGTTAATATAAAAAATTACGATAAGCATCGATCATTCGATCCAGTAGGTATATAAAAAGTATACGCGAATAGCTCACTGGGTGTATTATAAGTAGATATATAATATATTTGTTCAAACGAGTTAGAAATTATATCGTCAAAAATCGGAATTGGTCGTCGGGATTATGAATACACAATTCAAATAGTAATTTTTCATATTTTTTGATTGGAATACCTAAATAGTTATTTATACACATGTGTTTAGCCGACCACCGTGATTAATCGAGTTGGATTAAACTTCTTGTGGTCTTAATTTTGGCTGTTTGTGATAATAAATCATAGTGGCTATGTAACTTGTTCAACACTTGTGTCCCTTGTGTCTATCGTCTTCCACACACAGTAAACCATTATAATTCACTCTAAATCGTTACTATTATAGAATATCATCTAATTAGAAACTGGTTTTATTATTATTATTAATGGCAGCCGACCAAGGCAACACTATTATTGCCTATACATTAGCACACAATATATTATTTGGTCGGAGGGGTACAAAATTTATAGCTATATGATGTAGGCCTGTATATAGATATCAAGAAAAATGTGAAATATTTTTGGCACTACTATACGATATCAATGATATTGGACACATTTTGTTAGTCAAGTTGTTCAAGTTTGCTTATACTATAATACTATACACAATTTGTTCTGAAAGCCAGTTCAAATGCGAAAACCCGTAATTTTAAAATGAATAATTCATTAAAAGTAAGCAACCAACCGTAAATAAAACACTGCAGAGATGCATCATCAATAAAATTTCAAATGCGCTACTTCGATGAAGCGTAAACTATATTGTAATATACATCGATAAAATTAATGCGTGATTCAAAAATGTTTTCGACGGGACAGCATAATCGAAAAATATAAAAGGAAGTACAATAGTATAAAATTGTTCAAAGATATTGAATTATTATAAATGTATTGTTTAATGAATTATTTAATTAATTTCTCATTCTATAAGCTTTAAAACATCATATTTCCGAATTAATTTTTATCATAATTTATAAAATAAGTAGATAGGTATATAAAAAATAATTTTAATTAACAAATGAATGTTAACTTTTTACCTGAGAGATTGTTGTTAAAAAAATATTTTATGCCTTGGATAGTTGGTATAAACACTATAAACTAAAAAACGACTAATAATTGTTCATATTTATAAAACATTAGTTTTTTATTAAAAAATAATTTTTTTAAACAAATTATAGGTACATCACACAATCACTAATTTTAAATTATTGAAAATTAAATTTTTATGAAGTAAATTTGTTAAAATAAAATTGAAAATAGGTACTTACACAACAAAAGTAAATGTTACCCTTACCTAATAAATGCAGAATCAATACCTATGTGAAGTATTGAGTAAATTTTAAATTATTTTAAAAATACTTAGAAGTTTTGATAATTAAAAATGAATTATTATAGAATATATATATTAGATTTTTATCACAAAATTAATTTAATTAATAAATATAGGAACATTTTATAATAAAGTAAATTGTAAAGCATCTAGTGATACATAACTTAATTTTTTAAAGATCTTTTTTTTCTTTTGAATAAAACATTCATTTACTATAAAACAAATTGAAATCGAAACGTTACAAACTATTTTATATTAATTAATTAAAGAAAATGAGGCCATAAAAAGTCCTTTATAAAACATCCCAATGTCATTAAAAAGTATTAATACGCTAATGAATTCACATAGGATAAAAAAGTGTACTAGCTACTTCTAATAAGTTTTGACTTTACTTTTTCGTCATTGAGTAGGTCACTGTATTGGGTGTATAACATTTGGTTCAACATTTTAAATGATAAATGATTGAATAAAAAAAATATTTCAATTAAAATATATGGGAATTCTAAAAATATTGTACATATTATAAGTTATATTATTTATATTACAAATGATACCTATAGATTATAAGTATTAAAATAGAAAATTGTATTTACTTATGATTACAAATAATTTGCAAATTTTGACATATTGTCAACGTCTCAGACTTTAAGACTTTAACGCTTACAAAAAAATTGTGACTAGTAGAAACTTTTGATACATTTAAGATAATATAAAAACCATATTCGAGGAATCGTGTATGAAATTTAATGTAAAGAGCTGTGGACGAAAAATATGAATGTTAAAATAAAATTTTACGGATAATTATATATCAGTTACAAGCTAGTAAAATATAGTATATAAATAATTTATCGTATTATGGCTAACAATTGACTATAGACAATTTCACAATTTTTATTATCAGTTCTGATAATATTAGCTATTATGAAGTGTTATTTAACTTTACTAGTCTACTGAATGCAATTCTGAATATTTACGTACGAATAAACGTAATTCAAAGTTTATAATCCGAGAGTTGTTTAGTATAAGTTTATTTATTAGTCAACGATTTATAGATTTTTTTTTTTATTATGCATACATTGCATATATTATTAAAATCTGAAAGTTTTTTTTTCAGAGTCAACTACAATTGCTTTTAAATTTAATGACGCGCATACTTTAAATGTACTAACTAAGATTTATTCATTTTTAAGCCACTCATTATTCATTATGCAATGGTGAATATATAGAATAGAATAACATTTTTCTTCATGTTTTTCTCTAGAAAATTGCTTTTATAATGCTCATGTTCTACGCAAAGAACATATTTCAAAACACACACGAATTATATACAATTATAAGGAAAGATAAAACTGGAATAATAAAATATAAAAACAAAATCATGTTCTTTATTCAATCCATTAAACGGGTTTTAATTTTAAAATTAATAAATCTTTTGAATGATTTAAAACAAAACGTCTTCTGTTTTCAAAAAAATTGTTCAGAATTATTAATGTAATCAAATCGTTAATATTAAAATAAAGAAAATAAGAACGATTCGATGTTCATTAGGACTATTATAATATATATAATATATATACATTATTAATGCTATACAAATTATTCGATATTAATGTGACGCGTTTAATTTCGCATAAAACTGTTGATAGTCGCACACGTGTCCCGGCACATGTAAACGCGCCTGAGGATGTTTTTTACGACCCATTCCAGAGAGGGGTGGATTGTTGTAAAACTAACCAAAACGGATGAGGGATTATATCATGAACTTTGGTTCCAATTTTACTTTCGGAGACACGGCGCATAGGAAAAAAAGTAACACAGCATAAAAAGCTTTACGAGTATAAAATATAGAGCTCAACTAGAGGGGAAAAATAATGCCCGAACGTTTTGTTGATAAACTTATAAGTAAACTCACTTTGCATTGTTACATGTTATTATATACATTATAATGTAAAGTTTTCTAGAAAAAGAAAAAATAAACATGTAAAGCAGGCACCAAACTTTTTAATATCCAAAAGTGTGTGTGTATGGGTATATGTGAGTAAGGATCCCTCAAGGCTCTCGAAAACTCTGGTCATAAATAATCCCTTCAAAGTTGCGCGTTGCCATTGGGTCCCAATGTAACGATAACTCATTGTTATCTCTTGACCTGAGCCCGTCCACCATTATCATTCCTCTTTTCGGTCAGCCTCTGCGCTAACTTCAGCGAGAACTTGAGAAGTCTTATTATATACGAACGTTGTTATTATTATTATTATTACTATTATTATCATCTCGGGGGGCTCTCCAGCCTGCGGAGGTAGTCCGTGACGATAATATTATGGTCCCTCTTCAAATCGAACCCCCAGAGATGACCAACACTTTTGTTGTGTTGTGCATTATTATCGTATTGGTAGTATTATAGTAGCTATGTATAAGGAAATGATTACGTATATTATGTAAATGTAAGTAAATAGTTAGTAGGTAGATACAATATATTTGTGTACACTAAATTTACTTTATTAATTAACGATTCCTATTTCCGGTCACTATAATATACGATTTTTACAAAATTGTATGAATCTATATCACATAAAACTTGTCATGACAGCTTTTTTAGGATAAATTATTACTCAACCATAATACTATTTAATATTCTAATGTATAGATGTATATTTAAAAAACTATAAATTAATGGTAACAACTAAAAGATAGAAATATGTAAATACAATTTCCGGTTGTTTTTCATCGTGATTAAAATAGTAAAGCTTAAAGATAAATTAAATTAAGACACGCTACCCATATCATAAACACTTTTTATAATTAAAACATAATTAGTTTAGTTTAATAATTTACGAATAATATAACATATTAAATCAAACTAGTTAGGTTAATCAGCTTTTAAATGTGTGCTTACATTTTTGACCAAGCAAATTATTGCTAATATTTAATTTTTTACATAAAAGTGATATTTTTAAAACTTATTAACAGGTGAATGGTTATAATAAAAATATTTTACATGAGAATTTTTTCAAATTTATTATGCTTCCTGTTGACTATTTATAATGTTTTATTTAGGTTATATACAAATTATGTTTATATATAGGTAATATTGTATAATATTGTAATATTAATATCATACAGTTTGTATATTAATACATTTTAACTTAATCATATTTATATTATTCTGAAAATCAATCAATAATCAGAAATGTACATACTCATTATCATTGGCCACGTGACCACGTTATTATTATTTTTTTTTCAATAAAAGTTATTAGTAACTAGTTATTCTAGTATTTAATATAAGAAACTGGAAGTATTAATATATTTGGTTACACTCGCACTCAACAAAATATAAACGCTTTTATACTTTATGTTGTTGGGAGTACAAAATTAATGTCTTAAACATTATTACTTCTTAAAGAATACAACGAAATTATAAGAATATACTCATTTAATTTTTAAATACATCACCAACGACACCAACTCAAAAAAAAATATAGTACCTACTTTCAACTCAACGATTTTACGGTAAACTCAATTCTGTTATTGCGATTACTGCAGAGTACAGGTTAATATATATTATTATATTATTTCAACACAATTTTATAATCTATGTCCTATAAAATAAAAAAATATAGGTAAGGCAAACTAGTAAAATTTAAAACTTTGTAAAGCATACGAGTACAAAACTATGTATGACTACCAACAAACATATTTCCTCTGTAATACGCATTTTCACTTAAGACATCTTAGATTTACGAAAAAAAGAAAAATTATTTTGATTTTTACATAGAGAATAGACCAATAATCATATTATTTGATTAAAGAGATCAGTATGTAGTTCATGAATCCAAATTTTAATCAGGAAAGTAGGAAACTGATATTTTGGAAAATTATTGTGAAAACCTATAAAATAAAAGTAAATAGATACATTTAATACCTATCGTATATTATGTTCCTAATACAAGGAATGTTTTGTTGGTATATTATAGTTATGTATTAATTTTTATTCAGAAGACCTATTTATATTATTAATATTTTGTCTTACAGTTTAAAAAACTGTCTTAAAATAATATAACACAGTGTTAATTCAAAGTTCAAACTGCGTCCTGCGATAAAGTCACAACAATTGCAGTATTGACTGGAAAATCATACAGTCGATAAACGATAAGTCCGGTACGCAATACGTATAAATCAAATAATACACATCACAAATAGGTAATACGCATCTGTTGAAATATTTGTTCATAGTCTTCTTGTGGAAAAATGAGTAGGCGTATGATCCCATCGTTGAATGTTATAATATGCGCGATGGTTTTAGAAATTGAATGTTTTCGCCGTCAGGACGTGTTTTTTTTCTTGAAGTTTTGCCGTCGTCTGGTCGTGTGTATTGTTATTTTTAACGCGACCGAGACCAAACGTATTCGTATATATGATATATATATACCATATACAAAAACAACATCCGAACGTCCATTATTTTATTATTGTGAAGAGAAGAGGGCATCGTCGGCGACGGAAACAAAAAGGGAAATGACAAAAAAAAAGAGATGATGCCATGCACCAGTATAGCATATATATTGCCTATATTTTATCATATACGTTATACATAATCCCTATTTATAAATGTATTATACCGCGAGTGCCAAAAATCCATGAAAAACGCGTTGTAGACGACCAACATCTCTTTAACAGTGGAGGAAATGAACACTCAGAACACTATGTATAACATTTGTAGTAACAGTAAATACATTATATTAATCAGATAGACGTACAAATCATCACATAGGCTCGAAATTATTATAAAAATATTTTGTACGGTGAAATGTTTTAATTGAGTTTTGGCGTAATTACCTATCTCTTTTGATATAAAAAAATTCTAAAAATTAATTCTTTACGTAAGATGTTGATTAAAAATCACGCAGAGATTGACAAATGTGGTATACCTAACAATTTTTTTTTTAATTATTCCTTATCTCAATTTAAAATAATTTAAGTTTTAGTATATTGAAATATCATAATAAATTATCTCTTTAAAAATAGTGGTAGAATAAATTGTTTACTCTTTTGCAGTGTCCATAGTATTTGCAATAGATATACCAATAATTTAAGTATACGTAAATTTATGTCATATATGATATTGTATATAAATAAAAGAAGACGCAAACACACACACACACACACACACACACACACACACACACAATATATGTATATATGCTATATGAGAAATCTCGACATAAATCTCGGGGTAGAGTCGCTGGTACGGTCGCCGCCGTCGCCAGAGCTGACGTGATTTCCCTTGCGCGATCGCTCATCCCGCGTGGTTATTTATTTTCGACTGGTGCCGCTGTGGCGCACGAGTGTATGTGAGTATCGAGTATTTGAATGTAAGTATACGTGTGTGTGTGTGTGTCACGGCAACGTTCCAAGATTAATTGCGTGTCGACCGCCATGTCTTTTTTGCCTCAGCCATTAATTTATGGCCGAAAGAGGTGTGTGACGCTTGAGTGCGAGTATAATAATAATAATAATAATAATAATAAATACACACACATTTTTCTATATATAATATTAGTATAAACGTAAATGTATGATATCAAGTGAGTCAGAAGTCTGATATACAGGTGATACACCGTGTATGTAGCGACGATGATGATAAAATAATAATAATAATATTATTATTATTTAACATTTTTAATGCACGAATGATCGCTTCGTGTTTCACCCACAGAACGTCGCGTGTTGTGGACAAACCCTCCTTTAGCTGGAGTTGTAATAGCGGTGATAGTGTAGACTGCAGCTGGACCGTCCGTTAACAATGAATTCACAACAATTACCGCCAAAAATTCTCGATCACACCAGTACGAGATGTATATTACTATAGATAATTCATTTTCTACTCACACATCATCACAAATTGAGACCTTTTAATGTTCGAACGTTCGAGTCACCTGATGAGAAAAACCTCAACATTTTTTTTCTCTACTATACATAAAGGTAAAAAGTTTGTAACTATATAATATAGACATTAGACAAGGTACGTATATATAATCCATATTATACTAGCTTATTATTCTGTTTTGTGTTTTTCGAGGTGACTTCTTTCCAGAAAATTGTTATAATATAATATATCATATATATTTGTATATATATATATATATCATTCGTTTAAAAACAATTTCTTGTCGGATTTTAAATGACTGTAGCAAAATGTCGCTATTAGCATTATAGGTTTGTTTTGGTAGGTACTTAATATATAATATTATATAGAAATACACACATACACGTTTCCATCTGGCATCTATGTATTTTGTATATATATATATATATATATAATGAAGGTACTTACACACATAATCGGTAAACCGATGCCAATAGTTGATATACATATAATATATTATTAATATACGAACGCAGCCACGCCCGTTTGTGGTTACACGTCTTCGGCACCCGCGTTCGCTGCAGCGATGGCGTGGCGGAAGATTATCAGGGCGCAACTACTGATGGCAAAACTATATAGACAATACGTTATTATTATTATATTTTATTTAATATACTTTACGTATCAACCTATATTTTATAGAAAACAAAATATTCACACCAAGCGTGCAAAAACAGAGCTCCTGGACGTATCGCATATATTTACTGCAAAACAATATAAGCTTGTGTTGTATTATAAACGTTAAACAATAGGCGCAGTCACAGTTCTATGTATATAAAATAATACTTGGTTACGACGAGTACATAACCTGCAACATCAGTTACACCTCATATAATATAATATGCTTTATATACATCAGGAAGATCTGACAATATTACATTTGAATGCGTCAGATATACATGAAATATACTCTGTACATGCATATATTATTATGTATGATATGGTTGCGTATTGTTATGTATATATATATATATATATATATATATATTATAGTCCCCTAGCTTTAAATATTGAATGAACTGCAAACGAAATCATATTATCTAAAAATTTCATAAAAAATTAACTTATTAGCTAGCCATTACCTTCTAGGTATACTAAATTAATATTATCAAACTACAAAAAAAAATAAGAAATAAGAATAAGAATAAAATACCACTTAAAATCAAATAAATAAATTAAAAAAATTTCATCAAATTAAAATTTCTGCTTTCTTTATAAATAAGAGACGAAGCAATAATCGCTGGAGTCTGCAGAATAAGATACACAAATCTATATCCCACACTAAAGAACCACCTCTCCGGCTCCGTGCAAAACACACCAAGAAAAGCTTAGTATCAATTACATTGTATAATAACCAAAATACACCGAGATACAAGAAAATTTCACTAACCAGGAAGTAATACATTGATTTTGCCAAAATATATACTTAAGTCAATATTGTTGTTAACACGTGTAATGTTATATTGTCTTATCTATATAACCTATATATTATATTACCTAAAAGTAGGCTAATAACCATCGTTTTTTAATTATTAACAGAATATAATAAAAAAAAAGTTCACTTTAATGAAGCTACACCTATAACTACAGTTATAATAAATAATAATAATAATAATAATATCTAACCATATGGATACACGATGAGTCTATTATTACTTTGCTCCGCAATTCGATACTCGTACTTTCAACTGGCAGTATAGGTATACAATTGAGTACATAAGTCACGCGTTTTTCGATCTTTACGTGCTTTACACTTTTTAAGAGCTATTGGTCCATATAATATACGTACAAACGACCAATATCCAAATAATATATATAAATATCTATGTGTTTCGTTCGAAATCCTGAAAACGGATTCACGCACATAGGTATATATACATAATATACGCACTGCACGCTGTGACGCATTGTGCGGACGAGCCATAAATTCGACTTTGGTTTCCCCACAGACGGGCTGGTGTATAGGTGACGGGATGGCAGGAACAGAGTGTCGGTGTGTGAGGGGGTCTTCTGATACCGACGGGACCGTATATACCTACCTGCCACCGCACGAGTTTATCCCACAATATCCCCCTTTGAACTGAAAACAGGAGACCCCCTCGGCACACACGGAGGCACTGGTCGCGTGAATTATTAATTATAACGATCCCGCAATGCGCGTTCGCTCGCCGGCAACCGAAAATTTGTGTACTTGCGGCCGGCGGCGCCATTAATCGTCAGCGGGTTTAAATTTCATTACGTCGGACTATCTAAATCACCCCGAACTAAGGCGAAATACGACACCTGCACTACTCTAATTTCGGATCCACTACCGCCATTTGCTATATATATTGCCACCGCTGCCGCCGCCGCTTACATTATGAATATATATTATATACCAGCATACCGCCAGCATTCTCTCTTTCTCACACACTCTCTCTTACTATACATATACATACGAACCAGGTACGGTTTACGTATTATATTATAACATTGAGTTACCGAAAAATCGATTGAAAGAAGAATTGTATTTACATAACAAACTATTGTTATACTTGCCCGCTATTTATACGTACCTACACACACAGTTGGGTCGAAATTTTGCAGTTCAACGTCTTACACAATAATATATACAGCACATATTATAATATAGTTACTAAATTCCGAAGTCGTGGCATTTGCTGTTTTATTTTTTTATTCGATAGGTAGGTACGCACTAAATTTAAAGAAATTACTCAATTAAAAATAATTATTAATTTATATTCATTTGATCATCGTCTCGTGTATTATAATTGTACAAGTATACGCCCAGTGGAGCGCGCCAAGTAATTGGTCAGAAAACAAAAAGAATAAAATAATACACGGACAATGCCATATTACATTACTGGTATTACATTCGTATGGTAATGTAATAATATGCGCATCGATCTCAATTAAAAAAACATTCATAAATCTGTATACATAGGTAATAGTATGCTACAGCATACAGCGTGTAATGAAGAAGTAACAATTGAGAACGCGTGAAAACCAACACGTATAGTTTATTGTTTTTGTGCACATATTATAATATAGTATATTATTACGTATACATGCATCTGATCCATCTCTCGTTGCGCACTCGGTCGAGCGTTCTATTTACATTCAAAGTCGACCAAATCGCGTTTTTATATTTAATTGTCACGCAACGGCGGCCGCGTCAACTGTTTGTGGAGGGAGAAATAAAATCACTACGAGACAATATAATACAAAATTATACACATTTCACACACATATATATCATATAGTATAATACAACGTATATACCCAACATCTATATTGCCGAGTAACATAGTTTGCTATATTATGTTCCTACGCAAAAGTTGTTTCTTTGCATTTATAGGTACCTGCAGCAAAGAAACTAGATTTAAAATCAATTGACGCGCGCAAATTCCGATCGTCAATACAACATATTATTATTATGTACGTGTATAGGTCTTATATATACGTCCTCGGAAAATAACGTGTAAATTTTTATCCTGCACCAGAGTGAAACACACGTCTCTATCAAATATTACTCGTACATAATGCACACACACACACACACACACACACACACACACACACACACACACACACACACACACATACTAGTATGTATATAATATATATGTACACACGCACGTGCGTGTATGTGTGTCTTGAGTGTATATGCAACTTACGGTAAAGCGTATATAAACGTGAATTCCGCACAAACGAGCTGACAGCTACGGCGGCAGTGTAGGTACTATCTCGACAACTGGCTTAACTCGATAGAAACGCGACTACGACGATCGTCATCAACACGCGCGTTCAGCGACCATTGGACCATCGTATACATTATTATTATTATTATTATTATATTTTATATAGGTAACTATAAAGGTGCGACGAGACTGCTTCATCAGCTGTAGCTGTAGCGACTCTCGAAACCGTAATGATCAGCATAACCGATGTACCTATACGTAAACGAGAGACTATATATACTTACATCATGACCATATTTTTCTGTTCTCCGGGTCAAGTCTAGTAGTGTATTTTTTCAATTTTATTATTTATACGATTTCAGTGCGTTTCATAATATGCACATTATTTACCGGAGATCCGCGTTAGTTCAAAATAGGACTTAGGTGTATAATATTATTTAATAAAATGACCTATAGTAGTTTTTCTAGTATAATATAAGTATATACAACAATGTACCATATCGAGAAATTGACTATACAGTTATTGCTTATTATTCACTGTGATAGGTATTATTTATTTAATTTCAATTCCGCATACAAAGAAATATTAGGTTATGTCACTAAGAAAATCTAGCGTAAAAGCCCATGAAATGTTCACATATAAATAAATGACTATTAACATTACTATAATTTATATGGGTTGTACATACAGAACAACCATAAATTAAAATAAAAAAAAAAAAAACATAATATAGTTAATTATCAGTCTTCAAGAGTTTGAAAAAAGATCTTAGTCATGCCAAGTTTAAAATACAAAATACTTGTTTATTGTTGTATTTTTATTATACAAATAAAAATATGAAAGTAAAATATTATCATAATTCACATTAAGTATATTGATTTTAAACATCGTTTTAATAGTAATTATTAAAAGCCGTATATTTTATGACTAATTTTTCTGGGTCGTCTGTACGAGTGTGGTTTATTAGTCTAGGATAGTGTGATATAAGCATAATATATCTAGTTGCGAAACCTTTTCATTATTATTGAATATTTTAATTTACAGTATGCTGCAGTTTTACAGTCAAACTGATCATATCGTTTCCAGTTACTCGCGATCGAATGTCGCTACACGACCGACGGAATGTCGACTCCGTCGCAGTGGTTCAATGTAGATAGAATTAAAAACTATACATGTAATTTCACACTCATTAAGTGCAAGCAATATTATATGTTTTATTATATACAATATTTTTACGTGTGATATATATATATATTAAAATCAGAAACGGCCAATGCAACACCGAAAATCACGTTATATAAAATACTATTACTCTACCTATACACGGGATATAGGCATTGCATATCTATATAGTGTATTTGCTCATAGAGTTATAATATTATAATATTGTATTTTCGTTGTACAATATAAACCATTCTGAGTACCACGAGCGCGTGTTATTTTTTAAAACGCGCGCACTGCCGTTATTTTTTACCTCTCATCTTCTCCGAGACCGACCAACGGTGGAAGACTTATTGTGTTTGGGAGTTTTCATTATATTATTATTATGTATACATACAATATATATGGGATAAATACACCAAAAGACTCGTACAATTTCAAACCACGGCAGTTGTCGAGGGCGTGGAGGCTACAGGTGGGGAGGGGTGGTGTTAGAGAGGGGGATCCGATCGCTGGAAACGCAACGTAAAGAGCTGCTATACGTAGCAGCGGGCGAGTGTGTGCGTATACCCGTCGGTGGGTCAGCGGTGTGGCGGTGCGGGGGATCTCGACCGCAGTAATAAATCTCCGACGAGGTTTTTTGTGGCCGCGCATAAATTAGGAAATCAAACGGAACCGTGGATATGGCCGGTTTTATCCCGAGTGCTCGGGTGTATCTTCCAATTCCGACTCGGCCGGCTTGACAGTGAATAAATCACCTGGTGAGCCGAATAGCGCGTGCACGAACGAGGTGGGGCGGTGTAAGGCCGACCGTCGGTGGTGGCGAGAGGGGTGGCTGGTGGGAAGCCGAATATTCAGGGCCACGAATAAAAATAATTTACGAAATGAGAGTATTGGACGACGAGGAAGGAAGATAGAAAAAACAAAGACCCATCGCATACATACATATATAAATACTATACATACATTATACAGAAATAATGTATATACAATATACTATTATAACGAGCAGTTTAAATGTGCCCAATAACGCAGCGGTAAAATCGAACGAAAGAATAAGCGTGTATGTGCGATCTATATTTATGTTTTATATATATATTATGTTTAAAAATGGACACGTTGTTCGACAATAATATAATATTATATCGTAGATAATTGAATAATATAGGTAAAGGTTATAAAATTATAAGCATTGAATTATTGTAACTTACCGTATAATTATAAATTAGCACATAGCACATTAGCAGTTAAGCACATAAATAATGTATTAATTTATAGGTAAATATTTTAAAAATTAGCGAAGAAATCGTTGCATAAGTGTTCAAAATATATTACTCAATGTTATAAAAAATTTGCTTATAATAACTGAAACGTATAGTGTGTACTAAAGTGTAATCCATAAAAAAAATTTAGATTACATCTTTTGGTGGAAAACCGGTTTTAACAAATGTACTTTGGTATTTCGTTCTTTTAGTATAAAATGTGTATATATATATATATATGACATAATATTATATACACTATATATAAGTATATAATGATCTATATCAGTGTTTTAAATTTTTTTTTAAGTACAGAGCAATGTATAAGTTTAGTAGTTTAGCTTCTGTTAATTTAATCATAATGCTTTGTGTAGTTCGATGTGAAAACCTACAAATATATAGTTTAACAAATATTACTTTATCTTATATTATTTATGTACTTCACTAATCCATCACGTACCTACTATATACTACTAAGACTGAAAAAGATACTGACTAGTAAATTCAATAAAATATGTTAAAAATTGTTTATGAAATGAACATATAAAAAATATACTATATATTATAAGACAGACCCGACGGCAACTTAAATAACTGGCTTCAGTGTAGTTGCAATTAGCTCATATTATGTGTTCATGTAGGCTCGTTAAAAGAGAAATTACTCATTCGGCTACACGTCAACGGATATAATAAGCGTCCAGTAAAAGTGCATTGTTTGTTGATTTGTCTCGTTTATATTTTTGTTATTCGATAAATGAATAAAAAACAAATTTGATAAAAGTTACGCGATATACGTACATATATCAACTAAATATTATATACTAAAACGCACTTTTCATTAATCTACCACAATGTAATAATTATTGTCATATAATAAGACACGCCAAAGGTGCAGTACATTTATTCATAATATGATGCAATATTATTACACCTATATTATTATAGTTTATAATATATTATAAAAGTATGCGGGTTGAATAAAAATTTCTTTCGAAGATTGCATAATATTATACTCGTATTAGACAAGAGTAACAATATTTTTTTCCGAATATAACAGTAGGACAAGATTCAAAACATGTAAACATAGAAATTATTGTACCGAATGTACCGATAAAGTTTCCTCGTGATACGATATTACTCTACGCCACGATTTTCTAATTACCCTTCGCAAGTATTAATAAGACTATGTTATATACCATTAATACGTATATGAACGTCAAATTATAAATAAAACTGTACATATTATTATTCTTTTATAAGAACATTTTGGTTATTTATTGGTTCACTGTCATTATTATAATATAACATATTTGATATTATATATATATATATATATTTATTTATACAAAAGAATACGAATTTAAATACACATGTAGAATAAACCTGTTTTTTTTTTTTTTTTTTTGAAGTGAAATATAATTTATTATTTGAGAATAAGGTTGTTTTAACTGAATGACATATGAAAAGTCTTTTTCTTATATTCTGGAAGGATTTTTTTTGTATACAAATACACGATGTGAGTGCAATGTACACATACAACGCTATATATATTATGTCCATTCACATTTTATGAATCCGAAAATGTATTTGAGAATTATTCATAGAGAGCCTTCAGTTTAAATTTCAAAACACGTATCTGAACAATATTGTAATTAATATTATCTAGGAATTTACTGGCATGCTGCCTGCACTCGTGGATTAAAAGATCGATGCAGTACATGAATTTTACCAAATCAAGTAAACAGTATATTAAGTATAATAATATTATAATTTAGGATTTAATTATTTTTTAAATAAAAATAAATCATCAGAATTAGAGATTTTTAAATTAATTTATACAAAATATATAAATTTACTTATTAGTACAAAAAGTGTATTAATTTCTTTTATAATGGTCAATGGTCATAAATTATTATTATACCTTAAACGAAGTTAAGAAGTTAAATATACATTATTTTAATATAATGAATTGATATTTGTTTATACTTGTAGATAATATATTATTTAATTAAACATGATTATTTAGTATTTTAATTAATAATAC
The DNA here is from genome assembly GCA_020882235.1 of Schizaphis graminum. Lineage (NCBI taxonomy): Eukaryota > Metazoa > Arthropoda > Insecta > Hemiptera > Aphididae > Schizaphis > Schizaphis graminum. The sequence goes on from CM037032.1 coordinate 97,620,731, forward strand.
ACTTGATTTTTTTCTTAAGATAAGAAGATCTTTGGCACAATTATTATACCACTTGAATCGTGAAACGTTTTTAAAAGGGTGATTTTTTTGTTTTGTTTTATTGATGACAATATTCTTAAATACTTCTGAAATATAGTAGCAAGTGTTAAGTTTATTAACGATTACGATCTGTTACAATAAAATAATACTTAGGTTTTAATTTTAGGTACTAATGATGTAACAATGTAAAAAAAAACTCAACATTAAATATGTACTGTGGGATTACTATCACTTGAATTATTCAAAGAATATAATATTTTAATTTTATCATTAATAACTTTCAAAATAACTATTTTGAATGAGCATTCCTTGTATTAGTAGAATTAATAATTGATTTTATAAAATTTTTAAATCACTATTTTTAAACTTGAATGTTCATAAAATTAATAACAAAACAACATTTTTTTTAAATAATAATGATAATTTTACTATTTTTATCGTTTTATTTTTATTTTTCGAATGACAAACAGCGACATAACATTGTACTTAATATTACGAAAAATAATTTTATTTTTTAAATTTAAATAAATAATTTATAATAATTAAGTACATGTTATTAACTAGTTAAAGCTTTTAATTAGATATATTAGTGCACAGTCGTTTGGAGCTGAGGGAGAAGGTAATGATGAGGGTAGATTTTATTATAAAGAAGAATAGCTTAGAAAACTTGGTGAAATTTTTGATTTTATTACCTGCATAAACATAATTATATAATATAATAATTAAAGAATAATTTGATGTAGCTTAAATATAATTCAAATTTAGTTTTCCTTAACTATATAATATACTTACTTAAAAATTGCATAAGCCGAGTTTTCAAAAATGTTTAATTATTATTAGCGTTTAAATTAAGTAAACTAAAAAAACCGCCCTACTACTACAATACATTCAATAAACAATTAGTTCTAAAATAATTTATTTTTCAAAAGCTATAATTAGTGCGTTGTAGAAATAACATTTGATAAACATGGGTATAGTACTTAATTAATAATATGTATATTATAATAAATAATTTATTATTTACTAGTAGTATTGCGTGCAAGTTTCCTCACCACCTTAGCATATTAAAGCACAACATTGGAAAATTCAATATCGTTTAGTTTAAAAGCATGAGGTATTACACTTGGCGCGTTTTTTTAATGTGGTATCCCCGTTAAGGCCTAATCCACACATACAAATTTAGCATCAATTTTATTCATACATTCACCAAAATATCTTATTTTTTATTGTAATTGATCAATTATCGATTTATATATATATCTGTAAAAATTGTAAAAGTTTGTCCATGATTGAATTGAATAACATGGATTTAAATTATTGCAGTTTCAGTTTTCGAGTTTTTAAGTTAAATATGTGGCCATCTAGGATTTTCTTTTGTGTATCAATGTCCGTAGAAACATGTTTAAGAGCTTCAATATGTTTACAAGTAAATTAAGTAATTTTAACTCAAAACTTAAATAAATTAAATTGATACTTCATTTGCACTTAAGTTTTCATATAGGCGTTATTATACCGTTGTATCAGAGGTCTTACATTATGCAATCTAAGATACATAAAAATAAGCTGTTATATTCAATAAGAAAATTAAATTAAATTTTTAAAAATTAAACTTATATTATGATATTTTATATAAAATTTAACAATGTTTAAGCAGAATATCACGAAAACTATAATTAATATAATTAAATATCATTAATAAAGTAAAAGTAACGCCTAAATGAGTTTACTATAATAATAATAGATATAGATGGTATTAGTATATTTGTTTTTTAAAGGAATTTTGACTCGTACAAATTTAAAGTATATACTGAACCTATGGGTCTACCATTACTAAGTTTTTCAATATTTTTATTTTTAATTAAGAAATGGAAAATTACGATAATGGCAAATGCCAATTTATTCATAAATTATATAAAAATAAATTATTTAATTAGAAGCAGATATTGGTCGAAAATCAACCTTCTTTATCCTATGTCAACCTAAAATGGACTATAACTATTAAATAATTATACTAACGAAACTAAAATAGAAACGATAGCTATAGTATACGACCTGCAGCTTCTTTTTAATTATTTGACAATATACATTATAGATATAGCCGTGTTGAATATTTTAAATTAAAGAATAAATGTAATTAATTGTCAACATTACTTTAAACAGTTTAAACACTATAATAAAACTAAATATAAAAAAGCGGGTAAGTTAGTATCGCTCTGCTGTACATTAGGGGGTGGGGTAGACCTCGGACTAGCGTAGGTTAAATTTGAATGCAATGATGAATATCATTGTATACGAGAAACGATTCTGAACGGAGATGATTTGTCAATCTAGGATATATTCTATTTAAATATTGTAATATATTCTATTTTGAAACAAATAGTATAGTTACTATATGTTCAGTGCCGTAACTAAAGTGTCAAAGACCCAGGTGCAAACAAATGTATATTGCCCCCCCCCTCTTTCTTGAGATACAAAAAAAAAGTCGGACTTCACACTATGGGCATTTTTATTTTTTACTCCTTAGATAGGATAGTATTTGTGGATGTAAAATAATCGTTGCGATTACTTTTAATCCTTAAAATCTATTTTTTTTAATAATCAAAAATCTATTTATGTCACTCTAGACTTAGTATTTTTCCCTATATTTAGATAAACAATTCCAAATAAAACCTACCAGACTTTTACATTTTGTTATAAGAACTTAAATACAAGATAATAATTAATAATACAATAATTATGAATAAAATTAAATAAAAAAAAAAAAATTGATGGCTATTTGGTATGGGCCCTTTGACCCAGCGGGCCCCAGTGCCATGTACCGCCAGCACCTATGATTTTTACGACACTGTATATGTTACTATAGTTACTTTATAGTATCTGTTTATTAATAAAAAAAGTATTTGGCAACATACGCATAATGAGAGTATGAAATTTAATTTAAATTTTGACATATTTCGTATAAATTCGAACTTTAAGCATTTATAAAAAAAAATTGTGACTAACGATTTCGGATTTTTTTTTATCACTTTAAGAACAACTTATAAGAAACCTTGTATTCAATTTTCAAGATTTTCTGGCCACCCAAAAAATTTTTATAGGCATTTGAAGAAAAAAAACTTAGAAAAGTCGAAAATTTCAATTGTCTATAAGTAGCTTAAAAATGGTCAAAATATTTTGAAAATTTAACTGTAAAAAGATAACCATAATATAAAAATTTAGTGAAAATTTCAAGTATTTACAATAATTCGTTTTTGAGTTACAACTAAATCAAAAAAACGATTTTGTCGATTTCTGTCATTTTAGATTCTGAACGAAGTGATGAATGTATTGCTTTTACTATGATGTGTGTTTTTTTTAGATTCTGAACGGAGTGATGAATGTATTGATTTTACAATGATGTGTGTGTTTTTTTTTTTTTTTTTTTTTTTTTTTTTTTGTTTTTTTGTTTTTGTGTCTGTGTACAGCATAACTAGTCGAAATAATGCTTCAATTTCAAACTTTGGGGGTGGTTTCCGATGGCAAAGTGAATATCCTTGGTGCATTATAGAGGTGAAAAGTAAACATTTTCCAACAGTTTTCAAAAAAATCGAGAAAAACAAAAAAAAAATGACAGAAAAACGGGAATTTTTACGCAAAACCAGTTTTCGACGAAATCGAATTATTTATTTTGCTATAACTCAAAAACTAATCGATGTAAACACTTGAAATTTTCACAAAATATTTATATTAGCGTTCTCCATACACAGTTAAATTTTCAAAGAATTTTGACTTTTTTTGAGTTATTTATAGACAGTTGAAATTTTCAATTTTTTTAAGTATTTTTTTGAAAAATAACGATAAAAATTTTTTGGCCGGCCAGAAAATCTTGAAAATTTAATACAAGGTTTCTTATAAGTTTTTCTTAAAGTTATAAAAAAAAATCCGAAATCGTTAGTCACAATTTTTTTTTTTAAGTGCTTAAAGTTCGAATTTATACGAAATATGTCAAAATTGCGAAAATTGGCAAGTAATTTTGTGGTTAAAAAATCGTAAAAATTTTTCCTTTTATAACTAAGATTTGAAAAAATGGTACAAGGTTCTGCATAAAATTTTCTTCTACTATCTGCAAAAAAAACTCTACCGGACTAAATCAAAAAATTTTTATGAGTGATTGAAATTTAAATTTTTACAAAACCGCGTTAAATAACGGTTTAGCCTCAAACGATTTTTGATATTTGTTGTTATTCAATCAGTATAAGTCGTAAATACTTGAAAATTTTACCAGTTATTTAGATTGCCATTTTCTTTACGTGATTTGATTTTCAAAATATTTTGACTTTTTTTGAGCTATTTATAGACAATTGAAATTTTCAATTTTTTTTATTTTTTTTTTATAAATGTTGATAAAAAAAATTTAGCTGGGACAAATTACTTGAAAATTTAATTGAAGGGTCTACATAACTTGTTCTAACTCTCATTCAAAAATTATAAAAATACATAGGCACAATTTTTTTTTATTAGCATTTGAAGTTCAAATATTGACAAAAATTCGTCAAGATCATGAATATTTTTCACTATTTGGTAGTTAAAAATTTATAAATATTTTTCTATCAAAAGCTAAGAATTGAAAATTTAATACTATGCTGTCCATAAGTTAAGCTTAGAATAATTATAAAAAAGTTTGAGGATTGTTCAATTTAAAAAATTTTACGAGTGTTTAAAGTTTTAATTTAAATTTGAAATCAAAAATACACGACGTGTAAAATCACGTTTTACTAATAAATAATTTTCGATTTTTGTTATTTTTAAAAAATTACTAAACGTAAGATCTTGAAACTTTTACTTAAATGTTTGAATTAGTTTTAAAATAGAATATATGATAATATTTAAATATAATATATTCTAGACTGACAAATCATCTCCGTTCAGAATCGTTTTTCGTATACAATGATACCTATCATTGCATTCAAATTTAACCTACCATAGTCCGAGGTCCACCCCACCCCCTAATGTACAGCAGAGCGATACTCACTTACCCGCTTTTTTTTTTTTTTTTTTTGTGTCTGACGACAACATTTGGAGCAGTAATAATGCTCCGATTTTTGACTTCAGCCCCTCTTTGAATAGGGAATTGAATCTAGTTGGTACTTTAGGGGGGGTCAAAATTAAAATTTTCTAATAGTTTTCAAAAAAATCGAGAAAAACAAAAAAAAAATGACAGAAAAATGGAAATTTTACGGAAAAACCACTTTTCGACAAAATCGATTTTTTGATTTTGCTGTAACTCAAAAACGAATTATTGTAATTACTTGAAATTTTCACCAAATGTTTATATTATGGTTATCTCTTTACAGTTAAATTTTTAAAATATTTTGACCATTTTTAAGCTACTTAAAGACAATTGAAATTTTCGACTTTTCTAAGTTTTTTTTCTTCAAATGCCGATAAAAAATTTTTGGGTGGCCAGAAAATCTTGAAAATTTAATACAAGGTTTCTTATAAGTTGTTCTTAAAGTGATAAAAAAAAATCCGAAATCGTTAGTCACAATTTTTTTTTATAAATGCTTAAAGTTCGAATTTATACGAAATATGTCAAAATTTAAATTAAATTTCATACTCTCATTATGCGAATGTTGGCCATAGTAACCATAGTAACATATAAAAACTATACTATTTGTTTCAAAATAGAATATTTGACAATATTTAAATATAATATTTCCCAAACTGACAAATCATCTTCGTTCAGAATCGTTTTTCGTATACAATGATACCTATCATTGCATTCAAATTTAACCTTCCATAGTCTGAGGTCCACCCCACCCCCTAATATACAGCAGAGCGATACCCACTTACCCGCTTTTTTTTTTTGTTTTTCTCGATTTTTTTGAAAATTTTACTTTTAACCTCCCCAAAGTATCAACTAGATGAATTTTCCTGTTCAATGAGGGGCTGAAGTCAAAAATCGGAGCATTATTACTGCTCCAAATGTTGTCGTCAGACACAAAAAAAAAAAAAAACACACATCATTGTAAAAGCAATACATTCTTCACTCCGTTCAGAATCTAAAAGTTAAGAAGTTATTGAATATAATAATTGAAGCAATTTACTGTTAAAATATATTATGATATAAATAAACTAATTTTAACCGATTAAACAATCACAAAGTGTTTTCAATCGTTGTTAATAAAACAATATTTTCACCTTATATAATAACAATAATAATAATAATATTTATAGCCAACACAGTACTACACATATGTTATTTACAAGCTTACATAGTGTTATAAAAAATTATTAATTTTATAATATATTTATACATATTATAGAGTGCATTGTAGATTATTTATTTTTTAAATTAAAATTTTAATATAACCAATATATTATACTTAATCGTCATATACGTATACACACTAATACATTATATGATTATGTATATTATCATTATCATTAACATTTTACATTTTTTTTCTTTATCTTTTTGACTTAACTGTACTATAATTTAATGATTCTATAATTATAACTGAATATTTTAACATTTTAGCATTATTTTTACAAACTAGGTACACTATATACATCTTATTATAGTGAAGTCAGTTAATAAAGTAGTTTAATTATTTTAACATCATAGTTTGATAATTGGTAAATATTAATAATCCTTAAAAAAGTGTAAGCATTTTTTTGTTTTATTCACATCGTAGTCACATTCCACAATTGTACAACTACAACAATGAACCAATCCCTTGGATGCCAAGTAGGTATCTTAGTATAATATCGGGAAAAATAAGATAAGCTAGGCGATGGTTTCGCTTATCATCTAAACTTTAACAAGCTTATCAATCTAGCTATAGATGATACTATTTTAGTGTAGGTATTTCCAGGATGTTTGTAAAATTAGTTGGTTGGAATTTAAATAAAGTTTGTAAAAAAAAGTATACATATAGCAATTTCATTGATTAAATGGGTGTTAAGATAATAAGATCCGACCTAAGTGTTTCGTTTGTTATGTACCAGGATGTTCCATAAGCAATGACGCGAAGGTAATTATTTTGAAAAGCTTGAATAGTTCTCTTGTTTGAGCAGTTTGGCAGAACCCCAAATAACAAATCCATACACTCAATGTAGTTAAAGAAGAGATTTTTGTAAAAAATACTTTTTAAGATAGTGATAAGCGATAGCCTATAACCTTGCAATGAACTATCGGCTATAAAAGATGAATCCATTACTTATATTTGTATAATATAAAATATTTAGATAAGAGTATACAATGACTATAATATATGACTAATCGGGTTTAACCGATTTTTTGACCATTCCAAATCTCGAGTTACGAGAATATCATAAAAAATATACATAATTATATATTTTAATTGGATCTACTATTAGTAACTATTTATAAATTACATCAAGATACATTAAATTAAATGCAATCACTATGGGCAATGGGCAGTACCATCATCGTATGGTAAATATAATATTATTACGATGTATACTTCATATCATAGGCGCCCGGAAAGGGGGGCAAGCTGGGGCATTTGCCCTCCCCTTGGCTTTTCAAAAATATGTTTTAAATTGAATGTTTTAAGATAAATTACTATTTATTATATAACAAATCCTAACATTGCTCCCTCCTAGAAAAATTTCTGCGGGCGCCTATGCTTCATATCAAATTGGATTTTGGCCAAAAACACGTGTTTAGGTCATCGGGTTTCATTCTATATTTACACTAACGAATTTTACAAATTGAGCAGAAGAAAATATTAATCTTGTCGTCAATTTTCAGGGAACGTCTATATTATAGTATAATATATACAATATATTTCCTATATTTTATTTAACTAATAAATAAATATATATAATTGTGGTTAGGTGTTCATTTATAATACAATTATAAGTATAACAGTATGTATATTAAATATAAAGTAATTTTTTTAACTTATGTTAAATATTTCATTCATAATATATTAGGTATATCAACATTTTGTCTAAAGAGGACATCAAACTCATATTTTTTTAATCAGATTAACGTACCCAGTATTGGCAAATTACTTTGAAAAAGTAATAAAATAGATTTACGTTTTAAGTAATGATAATTATACTTTATTGTCCATGCACCAAATTTTATTTTTTCTAAAACATTAGAGTATGAGCATATTTTGTACTATGTATATTAGTATATATTTCGTATTTCAATAATATCTAACAATATCAACAATAACATTGCATACAAAAGTAATAATTTGATATTATACGTTTATGGGTAAGCGTGTGTATGATGCATGCGATGGTGATAAACTATATGTCATATCGATAACCGTTTCAGCGACTTTTATTTTCACTGTATCATATGTTCACATCATATCGTTTGTTTTCAATTTTGGAATTATTTTATTTTGTAAACCGGCTTGATGTTAGGAATATTATAAACACAATTTAACGAATTTTGCGAATTTCAAATAAATATGTATGCGGAATCGTACTAGCTGTACAACGAGAGTACAAATGAATATGCGTCATCGTCAGTGGCCTGCATTAAGGCTGTTGGAGCATACAATTTGGAATATTGGCAATTCATTATACTTTGAATGTCTATGTATTTAAATTAATGAATGAACATTATTATGAGAGATCAGAGAGCTATATTTATAAATATAAATTATTGTTATTCGTTTTTAATTTATTGATTATTCGAAACATTGTTTCCATTTTCACATTAAATTTTTTTGTACATTATATAAAAAATGTTACTGCTTATTTTTTTTCAACTATCAAAATACTTCAATAATTATTATTTTAATCGATAAATTTTATAATATATATATATTAGCTTATGCACGCATATAATTGATCATGAATAATTAAAATTTAATTAAATATGTATTTAATACTTAATGATAAATTTATCATTTATGTATTTTTATGATAATATTAATACAGTAAATAGTATACTTTGATAGAATAACTAATACGTGATAGAACGTGGGTAGCTAAAACCTTGATATATTTTTGAATGCCAATATTAAAATTTTGTACCTAAACCCACCCGACTGGAAAATGGTCGGACACATTGAAAACCGGCTGCTGTGTATTCATTTTCACGGCTGTTCGGTTATATGCGCGAAAACTAAATAAACGAGAAGCGATCGGCAGCCCTTCGTGCTTTAATATATTATAGATATGTGTATATGTATATATATATACACTCGCATAGTCGCATGTATTATATACCACGTGCTCTCGGGGGCGGAAGAAGATTTAACCGGAAAAAGGAAACCAATTAAACAATATACGATAGCTGCAATAGCTAGTGGACCGGTGGGGTGAGGTGTCCGTGCGTTATACGACTCTCCATATATACGGCCGAACAGCGACGGGCAGTGGTGGCAGATGTTGCTGCTCGGCCGTCGAATGGAGGGTAACACCACCGCTGTCCGAAAGTGAATAATCTGCAAGCGCTTCCTCGGCAGTGGCAGCGGCGGTTCGGTACATATTTTATATAATCGCGGGTCCCGAGGACGGTTAATCCCGCTGGCCGGGGACCACGCGCGCACGAGAGAGTTGGATTTACGTACGCCGCCGTAGTGTTCTCCTCTTTCCTATATATATAATGAACATATATATTTGTGTACGTGTATATGTGTGTATGTGTGTGTGTCTGTGTGTTCGGAATAAAGCCACTTGAACCGCCACTACCTCTGCCACCGCCGCCACTGTCGCCATTCATCAGTATTAAAAGCTCACGGCCGCACCGATATTTCGACCCTGGGTCCAGAATCTCCCGTTCCACCACCGCGCTACGGCCAAAACCTCCATAAAATTTGGCCGATCATCGTTTTTTTTTTTGTCTTCCACTTTTTAAATCGTATAGCGACGTTATACGCACAGAGCGCCACATATTAGTATTATTATTATGTGTACACACAAATCTAGCGAGACGATCGATTTTAGCTCTCATTTTATAATTTTTTAAATACATATATTATTATTATTATTATTATTATTATTATTATCGCAGACCTTCGCTGGCCATTATTATCGAGAGCCCGAAATTATTATTATCGCGTACTGTACATAACGTAAACCCGTTTGCGCTTGATATATGTTCCGATGTTCGTATATAGTATAATATATTACAAGCGCGTATGTACACGAAAACCATGTACGGATTTTGGATGAAAAAAAGGTCATCAGTATATAATAATATAGGTTGTTTTCCCGCGTGCATATCCACTTAATACAAAACGTATTATAATTTACAATCATCATCGAACGACTGTCTAAATTTCAAAAACATTTCATAATATATCACATAATATTATAATATTGTGATTATATAGTATTTTATATAGTATATTATATAATATATTTCCATTATATGATTAATATACAGGTTATAGATTCTTTTAACAGTTACTCATTATGTACAAACTCAAAATATTTATGAACATTTTTATTTCTACGCACCTTAATAGCAACATTTTCAAAACAAACCATTATTGTTTTAGCATTTCAAATTTATTGTTTTTAGATTTTAAATATAGTAGAGTGACATAACTCGCATAAGAATAATCTGCAAAATGTCGTTTTAAAACAATTTAAGTTGAAATACTTAAAAATATAATCAATTATATATTCGTTTACTTTTTGAAATAATAATGTAGACGCTTAAACTTGTATACATATAAATATTTATAATGATCCCACAACTATATTAAATCGTTTATTATTAGTTACAGAAAATCGTAAAAGTATTGAAGACTGAAAATATTTCATATTTTTTCATACTCATTCGTTCTTCAGGAAACTATGAATGATTATCAATGATGCACGTTCCACGTTTATGGATGGCTCTAAGAGTGATTCGTCTGGCCAAACTCAAGATCGGTACAATACTATTACTATAATATAGGTACCTATTAAATTGTAGCTATATAAATGTGCGTATAAATATTATACACTGTATCTAGTTTCTCGATTAATATAACTTAATTATGAACCTATATTGTATCATATTATAATATAATATGTACAATTGTACGACATCACAACTTTTACTATATTATCAATATTATAAAAGGCGCACTATTATTATTATTAGCACAGATTAAATTATTTATATGGAATATGAATACTACTATGTGTCAATGTCCGTTGAACTATTGAAGACTCAAGTGTCGCGTTAAAGGAATATACTTACATATTATATTAACATTTATAGATACGCGTGGACAAAAACAAGCAATAATTCCAAAAATCTGTATATTGCACTCGTTTAGTGTGTACGTAAATGCCGACGTTGTACTCGTTGTCTTGGGTCAGTTCGGGAAAACAAAGTGCTGACGTCCGGGTAAAAACCTAATATTTCTCGATATACATATATATATATTATATGTATAATATATCGGTGTATATTATATATAAAATATATAGCGGACCGGTAGAAGGGACACGGGAAGAATAATGTCCGTCCCGAAGCACTTGTATAATAATATATACCACGCATCCCATTTAATTGGGGTCGGCAATTTCCTATCACGTAAGCCACCTCGGCGGCTGTAATACCACGGCCTGCACAGCCCCTCCCCCGGCGCCATTTATCACTTTTCACCAGTTCCGCGCAATTTTTCTACACTATTTACTATACGACTATATATACATACATACATACTTACATACATGCACTCACACATACACCCCGAAAGTATGATATATATTATACATAGTATACGATAATAAAGTATAACGATAGCAATACGTCTTCTCCCTATCCACGCGTATACTTACCCATTACACGCTATCTTTTACAAGTGTGTATGGAAAAAATCCACCCTCCCCCTGTTAGGTTTGAAGTCGTGTGTCCGATCCAAACCACTAGCTGTTAAACTCTTATGCGGCGCGCAGTGCAGTTTTTCCTTCGGCGGCAACATCTCGCCCGTACACCCATAATATAATAATATATAGGCGGGGTTTTTTGTCTCAACGTTTTGCACGATAACTCAAAAATAAGTGTCCCACAGGCATCGTTGACAGACGTCGTTATTATGTCGATTTTCGATGAATTTTCTAGACAATTTATGACTAAGCAATTTTTCGGTTAGAAAACCAAATAATATCGTTAGAATAAATCGTGACGTGTGAATAATTGAATCAAACACGCGCACTACATTCAAAATATAATAATTTACAGTATATTCGTTATCGTTGAGAATGCAACTAACCTAAAAATTAATATATGTATTACTTAACACTTTTACCGGGAAAAACAAAATTTGTCATGTATACGTATAAATATTATAAAACTTACGAGACGTGTTACCTAACCCATAAACATAATATAATATTAATCTACATGATTCAGAAGACTGCAGGGATTCGACATAAGTATGTAGATTATTCAAATAAGCATTTTAAACGCAATACGATGAGGTTAAAAATTAAAAGTATAAATATTAAACAGGAATACACAGTGGCTCTATACCTATATTAAAAATAAAAACAATTCCGTATTGACAATATTATGCTTTCTATAATAATTATATTTATTATGATGATGGGTAAGAAAAACTTTATTAATATTAAATAACAGTTAATGCAATTTATTTGTAAACATTATGTTTGTAGATATCGAAAAATATGCTTACTACTTGATTACAAAAATATTTCCCTGATGTTGAAAATATTATTGTTATTTTGTAGCATCTAAATAAAACCAACATTAAAACCACGAAAAATAATACGAAAACAACTCGCAGAAAATATTGTACGATTAGTGCGTTAAGACTTATAAGTACTTACCAGTTGTTACTGGGACGAATTAAAATATTTTAAACATCGCAACTTAATCTGCAAACATTTTTGATATTTTTTTTAAAATGGCAAATAATCAGTTTTTATTATTAATAAATAGATTTTTAATAATTAGTTCCTAATATTCATAGTTTGTTTGTTCTATAACATTACTATTAAAGGTTCATGATTATTGATTTTTTTCAATAGTTTTTGAATTTTAAATAAATTTTACTTTATTTTATTTTAGAACTTGTTCTCAAAATTTATTCTTAATATTTGTACATGATTACAAATTTGTAAACGATATAAAATGTTTTTTTTATCAAAATTAGTATTTAACATAATACACATAAAATACGCCCACTGAAATAGTATGGAATAGAGGGTCATTTATAATAGCCTATTATTTACTAATCACTACAGAGTTATTGAAACTCATTAGTCAAGCTATATATAGTATACATTATGAATTATAAAGCACTATGACTAATGTTATTTCTGTAAAAATGTCAAACAATCTTTATTGTTTAATATTTATTTATTTAATATTTAATAATATTATACTTAGTAAGATTTTAAAGATATTTTTTATATTTTGAAAGACGTGAAGAAATAAAATAATGTCACTCAGTTTGATAATATAGTATATATACCTTCTGAAGCGCTGAAATGCAAGTAAAATAACTGTTTTATCGACGTCTCCAAGGAGAAGAATATATTAAGTACATATATATTATTGTCGTCTCGGTGTGTGTGTATGTATTCAACACACACGGCATGCATAATGGGGAGGAATATATATATATATCACTTTGGTGTTAATTTAACAAAAAAAGATCAATAGATATATATTTTCATTTGTTTTAAGTGTTTTTATAAATAAATGTACTAATGCAGTTTATACACAACTACGCGTACAGATTTATATTGGTTCTTTGATGGCTGGCTTTAGTGCGCCGGATTTGACTTTAACAAAAGCTATAAATTTAAATTAACTTATAATGATTGGGCAATAAAAAAAAAAGAAAAGATCACGGGGAGTTTTAAATCCGATGACACACGTCTAATATGCGTGTGTGTTTGTCATTTATAGCCGTATACGCTGTAGGTACCTACATAGAATTGAAACTCTGTACACAAAAACAATTATTATTACTATAGCAATTTTTGAATTACCTTAAAAGGTATTGATGAGTTTCGTTTATAACCTCATTATTAGTTCTTTTCGCATAAAATAAAAAACACCGAAGACTCTTTCCAATTATACTTATAGGCTTTATTTTTAAACACAATAATCAATATTATACGACATAAATATTTTACAAATAAATCGTTGTCTCGCTTTTTATTTATATATAATATAATAACTATATAATAAGAAAACATAAAAAAAAAAAATGGTTTCTGTTATGTTTATTTACAAAAAAAAACCTCCATAAAAATATTATCTGATTACAATATATAAAAGTTATATAATAAATTAAAGGAAACAAATATAAACTTATTGAGTAAAAACTAAAACTTGACACTTGTCATTGTAATTTTTTTTTTTTTTTTTTGAACACCGGTTTATAATGTTATAGTAGAATTTCACGTTTGATTTATATAGAAACTGGCGAGACTACTACTCGAGAACAATGTTTTATATATCTTCCAAATTGAAGAAAAAGTTATTTTAATTTGAAAATTCAAAAAACAAAAAAAAACAATACTAAGCCTAAATCCTTAATTTATATCTACATGACTATTGTATGTTATACATAATATATCTATGTATATGTATAACGTTACCTAAAATAAATATATAGTCTTAATACTAAAAAAGTAAATCTAAAAAATAGTATTCAATACGCGCTATACCACGTCTATAAACAAGTATACAGTACATAATGTACTCTATGACCTTAAGAATTGTTCTTATATTTAATTTTACGTTACTTAAACATTATAAATTACGTATATAATAATAATATACATATTAATATTTAAATGATTTATCGTCGATGGTTTATTATTATTTATACATATGTTATAATAAATTTAAATCGTATACAAACATAATATTACGTATATCTGTGTATCGACAATTAGTGTCGTTTCGAGCCGAGGTGCCAATATATTTTACGCGTATCATCAATCGTGTTTTCTCCGTTTATCTGCAAAATAATGAACGCAAATATACCGATTAAAAACATGCAGGAATAATGAATATAATTATATTACACTATAATGTATAATTGTGATATGGGTTGTGATTTTAGCAGTTCAATTTTTTTATTACAAAAAATTCTCTCAAAATCATAATCATAATCGATAACGCGTATAGCCTGCATTTGCATAATTTGTTAGGCACTCATATAATACCAATACCACTATACGTACTGGTATACGACTTTCCATTTATTGTAAGTGTTGTGTATACTTTTATTCAATTTATTATAATTTATTAATTTATAAATACCTATATAAAATATGTATCCAACTGTAATACTATGTTAACTGATCAAAAGTTAACCTATATTAATTTTATAATTATTTATACGAAAATAGTAATCGATCGTAACTCCGGAATCATCGGAATCATAGCGTGTTATATTACGTGATAAATGCATTATACAGCATATGATAGGTTCGAGTTGTATAGTAAAAACTATTATAGCTAATATTTATATATTTATAAGTACACCACGTATCTCAATGTAATATACTCTGACCTTTGATATAACAAATAAATGTCTTTGTTATATTGATTTTAATGAACTAATGAGATTCAGGTGTTGAATTTAATTTCGTAATGAAAATATGGTTTACAAAATACAAATTGAGAAGACAACAACGAAATAATAATTCAAACTGAATACCTATTTTATTTGACAATACCATTAAAGTGGGCGTAATCTGCAAGAGTTAGAAACTAAGCGGATCCGAACAGAAGAGAGGACCAACTCATATGGAAAATCACGAAATGTAGACCAAATAAAACACGATCAAGACCTAGACAATGGCTGGAACATCTTATTAAAATAAATTTGAAAATCCTAGGAGTGATGAATAGCAGAGTGATATACAAATACAAATGAAGATATATTGCTGGGTGTTTCGGTGAAGGGTTAAAATGGCCTTCAATGAGCAAAAATATAGATATATATATATATTATATTGATTTGAAAGACAAATTTGTTGGCATGCTGTTTTCAAACCTACGCCAAGTAAGCCATACATAAGTTTATTCATTTTAGCCATTAGGTATACCTATTTATTTATATAGTTATATTTTTCTTTTGTTAAATGTTCAGTTCTATCGAATATTTTAGGTTCGTCGTCTGTTTTACCATGTAATTTTATTGTATATACTATATATAATGTATTACATCGTGTAAGCGAAAGGTTTTGAAGAATTGATATATGGTGTAGAGCGCGTAAATCGATATACATATGCGCGAGTATGTGTTTTGTGATTTGTGGATAGTATGAGTGTGTATAATAAAAAAGTATACTGCAGTGAAGGTGAGGTGCGGGGACATAGCCGGCGGCATACTACATAATAATATATACATATAATATTATAATATAGTTGTCGGGCTTTGTGTCTCGTCGTATGAACGCAGTGGCGTCGTTTCCAACATAATAATAATATCAGTCTCACCGGATGTTACCACGTGCGTGAGTGTGTGTGGAAAATTCTTTGCAAAGACGATACAATGGTACAGCCATGGTGTGTGTGTGAGTGGAAGGAAAAACCGTGAGGCGGCGTTTCCGGTTTCCGCGTGTGTTCAAAAGAGACGTTGAAAAGTCGACGACGGTTAATATATAGAGAAAATGCGAGATCGCGATATTATATTATCGAATTCGTCGGCGAGTGTTGGCTTCGGTTGGTTTTTATTTTCTTATTTATCCGGATATTATATGACTGTTAAAAATCGTAATCAATACGAAAAATGGGGGCAATTATATTAAACTACCAGTGTTAAACTGTTTGAACCATTACTGCCTCGAGTGTTTTTTGTATTTTTATTTTTACAAATATGTTTTCTATTTTTTGTCAATAACTCAACGTGAATATTGTTTTAATGCTGTCATTCATAATAATATAATGTATTTATAAAATGTCCAATATTGAACGGCTTTTTTTTTTTTTTTGATACTGTATTTACTACGTTTTAAAATAATTTTTTAGAAATATTACCTATAATATTTATATCAGTATAAATATTGTAAACAAAACTAGAATGTAAACTTTTCACTTCATCATCACTACACAATACGTACAAAACGAAAATTTATGCATTAAACATTATTCTTGTTGTTACATTTATTCTGCAAATATTGTTTTTCACTTGCACATTATTGAAATCTATCGTATAAACAACACGTTTATAATGGGACAAATGCCACGCCAGACAATACTTTATCGTTATACAATAATATATATATATATGATAATGAAAAAAATAATAAATAAATAACAATAAATTATACTAATATTATACATGCGAGAAATGACTATATTATTATTGTGTTTGGATAATAATCTCATAAATTGTTGTTTATAATACATAGAATCTCGTTGAACACTTGCGTGCCTTGATTTGTCAACTCGCCGAAGAAATATTTTTAGTTTCCGTGTACTTATAAGTTTATAACGTTTACAGGTTTATTAATTTGTTTTGCAAAGATATTTGTACTTTTAAAGCCGGGATGAGAGGTGAAATATATTAAAAATGTATACTAGAAACGGAAGTTTGATCCCGTGGGTATGCGCACGCCGCATATAAATTCACGCACACACAAAATATAGTATTTTATTGTATTGTATGTAAAGACGAATTCACTAAGCCGTGGAGTTCGCGTAAAATATGTATTCGAAAATATTGTGAACAGCGTAACTTTTCAGACATGGCCGGGCCGATTCGCATCGCACAAAATATGTATGTGGATTGATTTACGTGGTTTTTTTTAAACGTATATGTATAAAGAAAAAAAGAAAAACGTCGACCTATACACTGCACTAGCAAACATACGACTGCTGCGGAAAGTTTTCTGAACAAATACATATGTGCCCGAATCCGTGGACCGGATCCGAAAACGATGGAAAACTTTTCAAACTCCGGTACGCATATATATACACATTAATCAAAAATAAATAAACAGGACACAAACATTTTTATAATACAAACAGTTTTATCTATAACGATGAGAATCTCTCAGTTTAAAAACGCTCTATAATATGATAATATATGGTAGCGCGTGATTTGTCAACTCGCGTTATCTCGAGTCGGGCGTCTTCGGACTGTACGAGCGTGAAGATGACGTCGGCCGGCGTGGTGTCCGTTTTTTATATTTGTTATTGTGTGTTATGTACGAAAAACTCAAAGCGCAGTGCAGATAACGCGAACTGCATTAATCACTTGAGGTCGAGGGGGTACGTCGTTTTTTTTCTCTGTTGTCCGCAGCCCAACGGCTTGGAAATGGGAGTGGTTTGTCGCCCGGCGGATTTGTTTTATTCGTCGGCGAAAAATAAAGACACAGAGAGAGAATCAAAGACAGAGAAGAAATAAGAAAAAGACTCGGAAAACACGTGCGTTACCGGTCGTCGCGGCAACGATGAAGCAATCTGCCCCGATCGGACGTCACGTAATTTATTATTGGTGCGGGTGGAGAGCGAGTGTGCCTTTCTGTATTATAATATTATCGGAACACGCGGCCCACGCCGTTCCGGCTAACATGAGACGTTGTCGTCGTCGTCGTAGACTATTCGAACATGATATTCTTCATATTTAAATATCTTATAATAACACGTGATATATTATACGTTATACGTACAGCGTTTGTAGAAAATATTATACGTCATGTGCACACGAGTTCGTCGATAACGTTATCGGATATTATTTTTTGCCGTTGTCGTCGTCGTCACCGACGTTCGTTCTCGTTCATTCGTATTTTTTTTTTCATCTGATCACACGGCTCAATATCACTTGTATAATATTATTATGTTACGATAATGATGACGTCGTCTCGGCGCATGTCTTTCGTGCCACTGTATTATTGAAATCTTTATACGCCGATAGACAAGAACGTTTTTTAATGGTTTGCGCCAAAAACTATCGATAATTCTATGTAGATAACAGTATAACACGATATTATAACATACCTATTTTGATCGAAAAAAATCATCATTAATCAACGTCAGTCAATACCGATGAGGTTTTTTTTTTAAATTTGTAAAAAATCAACTTAAATATTTTTCAACTTAAAATTTCTACTACGGTTACCAAAACATTACCGCATTGTTGTAATTTATCTAGTATGTATTCGGTAAATTAAGTGTTAATTGCAATTTATTAAACAAGATTATTTATGACTATATAATACTTGTAAACTATTGAGTTTCAATTTTTTGTAATATTAAATTTTTTATGAGAATGTATTTTATAAAATAAGAATATATACAAAAGTGTGTGTATGCTTTTGTATACAATAGCATCATTATATTTATTATTTTAAACGTAATTTATTTATAAATTCATAAAGGTGTAAAATATATAATTTTCTATAGTTCTACAAAACGATATACAACTCGACTTTTTATTCATTTGAATACAATTCTTTTATGGGTGTTTTTTTTTTTATATTAAGGATTTTAAATGTTATTTTTATGCTAATTAATTAATTCATAACTACTATTTTACATTTTGTGTACCCGTATACACGATTGGATTATTAGGTATTATATAATCATAGCTAAAATTAGAACTAATAGCTCTAAAAATCTGATAATTGTCAGTTTTTAAGTTTGCAGTTGTATACATGATATACCTAATTAAGTAAAATAATTTTAATTAGTTCATTTGGATAGTGGATGATATACCATATAGGCAATAGTGGTGACTTAAATAAATGGCAAATTAATTTTAACATAGGAATAGTACGTCGTAGTGCAACACATTCTAGTATATATTTAGATGAAATATAAAAAAAATGTGGTGTTAAGTATACATATATATGTGTATATTGTGTACATACTATAAAACTGAAAGCAATTATACAGGTCAACAAGCGCGTTCACTTTTAATACCGTTCAAACATGTGTAACGCATAATATAACATATATATGTATATTATGTTCAATGGATATCTTTCCTGTGGTCTATTGCAATAACCTCCATGGGGTTTTTTCTTCTTAACAAATTCACGGTTAATGATCATCAACTGATGTAAAAAATAAAAAAATATATTTATTCTTCCCTTTTTAAAAATTCTAAGAGGTTCATACCCGGTGTTTCAAAACGTGTCTTCTTCGCACGTAAACGATTTATATGAACAGCATGCGCGCTTGTTTAAAATTTATGACCGAGGCCACCAACACGGTAATTTTATGCGGGGTGACCAATAAATATAATTGTGACAAATATCAGACTAAATTTATATCTTTTACCTTAAAAAAAAAAAAAAACCATAAAGGCCTATTAGTATTATAGTGAAGGGTAAGCCAGGAAAAAATATGTTTCCGACTTGAGCATTTTGTAGAGAGGGTCGGGCTATAATCGGGCTGCAATAATTAACCCGAACGTAATAAATCAGAGACGATAAACCGATTTTACGTTTTAAAATAGCACCTCCGCTTTAGGATCGGGTTGGATGAAGTACAAGCCCCCCGGGAACTGTGCACTGCTGGCCAAAACTTTATCCATATCGCCGTCTAGTCGCAGTCACTGTGCAGCAATGTAATGCACATAATCAAAACGAATGAACCAAATATTATACCTACCGGCTACCACTTCATGTAAAATAACTCGGTGCGGAATAATATTTAAACCGATACGAGATGGGACGAGAATTAAGTTCTAAAACACCAAAGAATAAGTAGAACTTGAGTAACTTTGACATAACTGCAAGGATGATAAATATGTATATTATAGATTATAATGTTATAATAAAAAACTATTATCGAAAAGAATAAAATTATTAAACTACAAATCAAATTCAACTTATTTGTTATTTTAATTTCAATGTTCAAAAAGGTTTTTGAGGTTTTTCAATACCCAAGTGATTTTAGATTAAAGTTTCTTTATAGTTTGAAATGTACACCACTTTATAACGAAAATATTTTTAATTCACATTAATAATATTTTTAGCTGTATTTTATTGCGAAAATTTGTAATTGTAACAACTGATTGTTGTGATATTAAATGATTTTCTCATTAAATTTTTTTAAATAATTTTTACTAGACTTATAGTTAATTAATATTAAACAAGGAAAAATAATTTTTACTTAACCTGTAGTTGATTATTTTAGATTCTGAACGGAGTGATGAATGTATTGATTTTACAATGATGTGTGTTTTTTTTTTTTTTTTTTTTTTTTTTTTTTTTTTTTTATTTTTGTGTCTGACGACAACATTTGGAGCAGTAAAAATGCTTCGATTTTGGACTTCAGCCCCTCTTTGAAAAGGAAATCGAATCTAGTTGGTACTTTGGGGGGTCAAAAGTCAAAATTTTTCAATATTTTTTAAATGAGTCGGGAAAAACATAAAAAAAATGACGGAAAAACGGGATTTTTTACGCAAAACCAGTTTTCGACAAAATCGAATTTTTTATTTTGCTATAACTCAAAAACTAATAGATGAAAATACTTGAAACTTTCACCAAATGTTTATATTAGCGTTCTCCATACACAGTTAAATTTTCAAAGAATTTTGACTTTTTTTGAGCTATTTATAGACAATTGAAATTTTTAATTTTTTTTAGTATTTTTTTTTTAAATAACGATAAAAATTTTTTGGCCGGCCAGAAAATCTTAAAAATTTAATACAAGGTTTCTTATAAGTTGTTCTTAAAGTGATAAAAAAAAATCCGAAATCGTTAGTCACAATTTTTTTTTATAAGTGCTTAAAGTTCGAATTTATACGAAATATGTCAAAATTGCGAAAATTGGCAAGTAATTTTGTGGTTGAAAATTCGTAAAATTTTTTACTTTTATAACTAAGTTTTGAAAATTTGATACAAGGTTCTCCATACATTTTTCTTCAATTATCTGTAAAAAAAACTCTACTGGATTCAGACAAAAAATTTTTATGAGTGTTTGAAATTTAAATTTTTACAAAACCGCGTTAAATAACGGTTTAGCCTCAAACGATTTTTGATATTTGTTGTTATTCAAACAGTATAAGTCGTAAATACTTGAAAATTTTACCAGTTATTTAGATTGCCATTTTCTTTACGTGATTTGATTTTCAAAACATTTTGACTTTTTTTGAGCTATTTATAGACAATTGAAATTTTCAAATTTTTTTTATTTTTTTTTTATAAATGTTGATAAAAAAAATTTAGGTGGGACAAATTACTTGAAAATTTAATTGAAGGGTCCACATAACTTGTTCTAACTCTCATTCAAAAATTATAAAAATACATAGGCACAATTTTTTTTTATTAGCATTTGAAGTTCAAATATTGACAAAAATTCGTCAAAATCATGAATATTTTTCACTATTTGGTAGTTAAAAATTTATAAATATTTTTCTATCAAAAGCTAAGAATTGAAAATTTAATACTATGCTGTCCATAAGTTAAGCTTAGAATAATTATAAAAAAGTTTGAGGATTGTTCAATTTAAAAAAATTTACGTGTGTTTAAAGTTTTAATTTTAATTTGAAATCAAAAATACACGTGTAAAATAACTTTTAACTAATAAATAATTTTCGATTTTTGTTATTTTTAAAAAATTACTTGACTACTTCCTTTTACTTTATCTTGAAAAATTTTTACTTAAATGTTTGAATTTGTTTCAAAATAGAATATATGATATAATTTAAATAGAATATATCCTAGACTGACAAATCATCTCCGTTCAGAATCGTTTTTCGTATACAATGATACCTATCATTGCATTCAAATTTAACCTTCCCTAGTCTGAGGTCCATCCCACCCCCTAATGTACAGCAGAGCGATACTCACTTACCCGCTTTTTTTTTTTTTTTTATATTGTATTAATTGTGGGAAATGAATAGTTATTATTATTTATTTAATTCTCTATAACACTGACATATTTAATACCTGGTATACTATATTAGGCACTTTTTAGATTAACTTATTTTTACAATACAAGTATAAAAATAGTTTTAACTAATTTTAAGTATACCTATGTGGCACTAAATAGTTATTTAATACACTTTTTGGATATTTCCCCGTGATTATGCCTTTTAAACCAATTTCATGGCATTTATCATATTTCTAGATTTAGTTTTTTCATATATAACTTTAAGACTACAATGATAATTCTTATACTGTAGGTCATTTATCGTAGACCAATTTTAGATTTATACGTCGGACATAATATCATATTATACTGCTATACAAACCGTTTGTATCATGCGTACAGCGTATAATATTGTACCAAGTAAAGTTGGTTGTAGGTTAGTGTTATAGGATAGGTTTTTCTTTTTTATTTATACGCTTGCAAGAAAGAATTGTATATTATTTATAAAATTGTTTGATTTATTTTTTGAAATTTAGAACGTTCTAATGCCATAAAAACGTCTAATATCGCGTAATAAATATAAATAACAATAAAAGTTTAATTCTACTGGTGATGAATAATGATAAACGCGTGTAAGATAAAAAAAAAAATAGTGTTATGGCGAAATTGTAGGTACCTATATAATATATTGTACATACGGTCGTATTAGTGAATATAATTTGAATGCGCACCGCATTATCGAAGACGGATTACACAGCACGCGAACCGGCCACGCGTACCCTAAGCATAATATACTGACATAGGTACTATACCGCGTATAGCTGATGGCCAACATACCTATACATATTATATGCATACATATAGTATAACGACGGTCGACGAGGATTTCTTATTGATATTGATTACGGCCCGTTGTGTAGGTAATATATATTGTATAAGTTACGCGTTTCTCCCTTCTTCGACACACACACTCACATACACGCGCGCGCGCGCGGCAGTCGACTTAAGATTGCAAATTGTATATTTATCGTTTTTACGGCCATTTTGAATTTGACGCATACAAATACCTTTGCTCCGAGCACACACGCTTTCGGCGTCCGTTGCGTATAAGACACGTCCGGGAAAATTGGAAAATATCGCCCCCCGGACCGTTTAAACTCATTCAGATGCGCGGCGTGCCAACTTGTTTATTAATATATATTGTCCGGCGGGCGAGTCGTACCTATAAAATATGACCGTCTCCCTGTTTCGGTCGCGTCGGGTCCACGTGCGCGCTGCCTTCCGTGCATGTCCGTGTCCGGATGTGCTTCTTATACATACACGTATATAATATATTATAGTATATCAGCTGCTGCGGCGAGAGGAAATCCCGAGATCGACTTTTGCCGCTGCCGGAGCCGTCGCCACCGTACTTTGTATTATATATAGATATATATATTGATGTGCGTACAGCGCTGGACCGCCGCAGGACGCTGTGACCATCTCTCTGCCCGAAAACTCATGGCCAGTACGTGACCGGATCCGGACAAAGTCATATTAACATCGAGCGCGGCTTGTGCGAAATTACGTCTCGCAAACGCGCGCGTGTCCCGAACACCGCCGCGCCATTCTCCTGTTATACATGCATCACGTTCCCGTATACCTACCCCGCTGCAGTGAACCGTTAACCGGACAAGACGACTGTTGTAGATATTAAATTTAGTTCAGAAATGTCTCACCACTGCATATTCATATCCATAGACAATAATCGATCATATTTTTATTTTTATTTTAGATACACCTTGAAAAGTAATCTATATATATATATGTGCCATGTATTTACAATAATTATTTTAAAATATAATATCCCCATAAGCCATTGCCAACCATATAAGTATTAACTTTAAAAGCACACATCATATATAATATATACCAGTATATAATATTATATTCATTACGTACGTTAATAAGCACATGGCAATACACATAAATACTAAAGTACCTAATGATTAATATATTAGGTATGGTGAACGCGTGTTATGTTTAATTGTATATTTGTATCACATTTATAGTAATATTATAGTTTGTTAGTTCACATAATTATGCATTAATACCGCATATAGTTATGCGCGCTATAAAAATAGTAAACATAAACAGATCACAGCAGGTGCATTAAATATGATGTTACATTTTGAATTTTCAATGCAACTAATTTAATAACACACTTGTTCTGTTTACTTGAGACAATACATACGTTTTCAGATTACTGAAAATTTGTATTCTCTCTGATATTCAGTCAGTTGAATGTTATAATGAAATATTGAGTATTAACATTATATTATCATGATGCATATTACTTATATTTTTACGAAAACTTTTTGTTGTTGTTGATTTTTAGATTTTTAAACGTTGATCTACTCATACAATGATCGGCACACAAAGTGGAGCACTATAGTTTTAGTGACGACGCTTCATAGGTGGTGATAGGAGAATGTATTTTGGTAGCTTGGCTGTATCAAATACTTCTCAAACCCCCGAAAATGTAACTTTTTACTAGTATTATTATTTAATAACTTGTATTATTAGAATGTTTGGTTATTACTTATTAGTTATAACAATTATTTATAAAAAAAACATGAAGACACGACTTTTACATAGTAAAATCAATAATTACAATTTATTACCTAACAAAATCATGTAGGACAATTTTATTTTATCTGAGTAGTGTCATACATTGTACATAGTTTGATACAAATTTAAGTCTTTGCTGCTATCCAACATTGCTCTATAGATATATGTATACGTAATATTTGCTTATTTTAACTGAAATTTATAGTGTATCTAATATATTATATATTATATACATATATATAAATATATGAGAGTGTGTGTTTTATATATTCCAATTTACTGCACAATAATCAATATTGATAATTATTATGATAAAGAGCATATGACCAGCATTTAAAATATTTGTGAACATTCATAATATAATGCATTTTTAATAGGTTTTATCTAGTGAATTTGTTTGCCTATTTAAATATAATCCCTCATCCAAACGTTCTACTAAATATCCAACTAAATAAAATACTCTGAGTATTTTGTAGTCGGAATTCGTGATACACAATGCCATGTGCAGATAAACTTACATAGAGCTGTATATATCCATAAATACATTATCGCGCCTATATTGCTTGATATATTATAACACTAACAACAAATTATTTCATAACTTGTTTCTAACGGGTCAGCTAAAAATCAAATACATCTTAAATGTTATAGTGTGTGCGTCGGGTATCGTTTATTTAGTGTGCACGATTAGTATATAATACATTATTTAACATATAGGTAAGTTTACACAATAGTACGTATAATATATACGTCTGCATTGTGTGTAATGTACTAATGTGTATATACATTATTATAAATGTCCATGCAAACGCGTGTGTGTAGTCGGTCGTTTATTTAAATTTAACGACGACCGGTAGCGATCGTATTTCGTCCTTCTTCCACCACCGAGACAAGGTAATCGATTCGATTTCTTTAAAGAACATGCCCGCCCGGACAAATTATTGCAGCCGACCGATAGTCATTCAATTACGTACTACAACTATAATAATATAGTAATGATACGCGGCGGACAAGACATATAATATATCCACGTGCCAACGCCGCCACCACGACGATTTATTTTACGACTCTTCTCGGTCATTATTATTTCTCTTCTTATCACAATCATTATTTTACCTTTACCTCTATTCTTCGCCGTTTAACTTCGTAACATTTGCATAATTCTTATTATACTGCATGCGTTTAAAAACGGTTTCTTTATACGTAGTATTCCTATCTGCTTGTATATATTAGTTACCTGTCGTAACTTAGAAATCGATAATGTTATACACCACACAGAAGCGATTATGTTAACAGTTTATGAACATATTAAACATACCTATATATGTGTTAAAATAATTCTGCATAGATTTATTATACACATACAATTTAAATGTCTGTATGTTCTGTTTTGGTTTAGTATACCACAATACTGAATAATATCCAATAAAAATTGTTGTGCTTTTTTATAATTGTCAAATTTTATTTTAATTATTAATTACGAAATAGAAAAATTACCAAAATAAAGTTCTTACCGACATCTATAATATATTTACCATTAATTTTATGTTTTAAACAGATTAATTATATATGATTTATTGGTTATAATAATGATTAAAAATGTAAGTATTTTGATAATTATTGTTTTGAAATATTTGTTAGTTGTAAGAATTCGAAACAATAATGATAGGTACATAAATGTTTATAGTAATTTTAGCAAATTTATTTTGGTAAATTTGACTAATAAAAAATCAGGAAACACGCCATATAGAAGATGTTGAGTGTACCGCGTCAATGAGAAAGATTAAGTAATCGAATCATTTGAATCGAATTTGTATATAATTGTACACGAAAAACAATTTTGAGGTGAGTCAGTATCTAGCTATTTCTAAGGATATATTCTATACCTTTTTTATATTACTATCAGTACGATATGTTGAACTAATATTAATATAACATTATAAATTATAATATATTATCTAATAATTATTTCTATATTATATAATAAGCTATTATTATTTTTATTAATTTATAAGTCAATATCATTATATCAATGTAACTTGATCATTTTAATATAAGGTCAAGGTATAATGGCTTAATAATTTTGTACTATTTTAGTTAATAAGCTTAAAATAAGTATAAATATTTTGAAAATTGTATTCAAGATTAAATATCATATTATATAGTATATAGATTAGTGAAAAGTGTCTATATAACATTAGAATTGCGTCTTACAATATTAATGTTGATGCATTTAAATTACTGTTACAAGAAAAATCGAACCTCGTATCAATTACATTTTAAAGCTTTTTTTACCAAAAACAAAAAAAAATGCATAAAAATAAAAAGTCAAACAAAAGAAATATTATTAATTTAATATATTATTAAATATTAATTATTATTAAAAACTAAAAAAACAGTATATTTTAAAAATTACATCCATGTTCAAAATATGATAGAATGAATATTCGATGAAGTTTATTTTGTTTATCTTTTAATTTTAATTATATATGGTAATATGGTATGAAAACAATTCATGTTTAATATTTATGTAAATAAAATAAACATAATATTTAATTTAATACCTTAATCAACGCTCAATATTGAAGATTGAAGCATTTTTTCAATATAAAAATTGTCTATACGCATACAAAAATAAAGATGTTCATCATTCAATTATTTTAAAACCATTAAATTAATTGATATATACGTTATGTAAAATCTATCATTTTAGATGAGAATAAATTATAAATACGCTATAATATAATACTTTACAGTCATTATACAACAAATATCGTGTATATTATACGTTAAATGAAGTTTTGAATCAATTACGATTCGTCTATAATGATAATTAAGTGATAACAATAATAATTGAATCTTTATATTACTATGATTTATATTACAATAATAATAAAAGTATAATAAATAATATTGTCTGAATTTACGTGAGAACGGAGTTTGTGTAACACCTATACGATTATAATATATTAATATTGTTGCATGTGATTAGAAAAATACGTGTATTGCTGTTCCATGAGTTGCGTAGAATAAACGATTTCATAATATTTTAATAATATAAACAATATATTATAGATACTATGTATATTGTATAATAATATACGTATTTACGTTGCGATGGTGGCGTCTGTTGCCTCTGCGGCGTACCGCATGCACGTGTAATATGAAATACACCGTCGTCGGGGTGGTTTTAAATGATTCACGGAAATTCGACACGAAATATATGTGCGATATAATAAATATCCGATTATGCGCTGCGTGCAGAGAGTAGAACAAGAGCCGAAAATTACATCGAACTTGCTGCGTAAATAATATTATATATTACCTATACATATATATTTATTATATACACCGATCGTCGGCTTGGGGAAAACGTAATAAAAACGGTATATACACGAGGGGGTTATCCCATCTTTTGAACAGGGGGCGAGGGCGCGCGCGTTCGCATCTTCGCGTCTTTAGAAGACCTTTTTTTTTAAACGGTTTCCGAACGCTTTTCAAATGTCCTCATAAACTTACGAATTCCGGGAGCGCGCGCACGCAGCGGTTCCGTATACATATATACACACCGGAACAACGATGATTTATACAGGACGTATCCAACATTATCGGATCTTCCATCCGATATTGTGTGAAGCGGCAATAAAAGCGGTTTATCAGCCCACCGCCGCCCGCCGACTCGTCGTCGGCTCACGCCTCTCTGCCACCTCCTCCCCAAAACGACTGTTCCGTCTCGAATGCATGGGGCCCAAAACGTGTGCGGGGTCCGAGATGAATAATTCAAAATACTATTTCATCGCAACGCTGCCGTATATATTATATATAATATAATAATAATGCGAAATGAACGAGTTTGGTGGAGATTTAATGAAAATAATGGTATTCGTATATATTAGGCGGTATCATATTATGTGATATATAATATATACGTATATAAATTTAAACCGAAACAAGTGCGCCTAAAGACCTTAACTCGGCTTACTCGATTTTCATTGGCGTTATCGTTTTGATGGTGATAAAAATACTAGAAAAAACTCTACACGTGCACTGCACCACGTTTAAGTATATATATATATATATATACTCGCGTAGATTACTGAAGTACCTAAACGTTTTATTTATCCGCTCCACATTGACCCTCCTCACTCAATAGAACTGACCACTCTTTAATGCTGTGTACGCTGTGGCTAAAGTGAAAAAAAAGTTTTCCCATATTAGATGGTATATATACATAAACGCATAATATTATATACGATAAGCAATTGATTGTCACTATACTCTTGTTTTGTAAATGTTATAAATTTGATTCAATGCGTTATTCATTACATCTATAACCATTTACATTTTTTTTTTAAATCTATTCGTTCTCGCGCACGGGACACAATTACTCCGATGAACTTCATTATAATAAAATATACATACATTATATACATATTAAGATACGTTTTCTCACGTCGTTTTATGCATATATATATTATATATATATTATAATGTAATTATATAATATAATATAGTTCCTATTCCCCCTTTGCAACGTCTTCCAAACGAACCACCGCTATTTGCGGTCGTTGTAAATTAAACGTTAAAGAGTATATATGTATATTATTATTATTATTAAGTTGGCGAAAAACGTTCACCCCAATTTCGATTACACCCTCTCTCTTTGTTAGGCACTAATTTCTGAGACAATACTTAATAATAACTATAGTAATTATTCTTATTACACTTTATAAAAACGTCAGAGGGGAGAGAAACGCCTATAAACGTCTTAGCGACTTAACGAATTGTTTTTAACAGGGATAACGCGATATAAAAAGCAGGTGTCTCTTCACTGCTATATTTTCTTGTCAGAAATACAATGATAATCATACAAATATTTTAAAAATTTAATTTCAGAATATAATAAATATTATACGCTATCTATAATACAGAACAATTTTAATATTATATTCATTCGGAATTATGACGTTCCTGCAGTATATTTATTATTCAGCGAGTTCTTATGCAAACACGTGAAAACCAGTAACCAGAAAACGACATTATTTCGAAATTCGTGGTATTTCGCGAATTAAATGTATATATTTTATATTATTTTTAAATCGTCTCAAAACGTAGATTGTCATTGCGTCGAATAAGCTCGCGTATGATTTATTCATGTTGTTTTTTTTTTTAAATTATTTTTATTTACTATATATACATATGTACACGCACGCACGCACATATAAGTCAGTGGTTTTGATGTACGTTCTGTTATGTTACCTCGTTAACATCTAGCACTCTTGTTCCTCGATTTGTAATGCGGCACATAGGTATATTATTACAGGACAATATTATATTGTGATATATTATTAAATATTTTTACGATACGAGAAGTTTAATTTTTAAACCATAATTGACAATATTGCAATTGGGAAGCATTACAAAATTATCTTTGTCATATAATAACTTATCGTCTTTTATTAGATTCTACTCGGTTCATGCGTGTATGCTTATCCGTAACTATGAATATTTATTATTCCACGAATGTCTAAAATGTTTATTCTTTGATTTGTATTTATTTAAACATTTTGGAGTTTAACGAAAGTTTTTGGAGCGTGGCTTGTTTTTGAATAACACGAAATGAACATCATCATATTAATCAACTGATATCATTCGTCAACAATGCATTATTAAATTATATAATTTGAATTAAAAACATGCACAGCGCGTACAACACGTCGTTTGAATGATTTAAAATAATAACATAATATATATTATTAATGTTGAATGTTGATATTTTACGCTATATAATCTACATAATATTGTTGTGTATCCGACGTACGTTCATAAGTCATGAGCTTTGGCTACGACACGCACATAAATAAATATTCAAATCAAAAACCGTAATTTATGGGATTATGTATTATATAAACTAATGTACACACACACACACACACACACACACACACACACACTCATATATTTTATGCGTTGATACGACGGGCCAAAGTTTATAATAAATACAATATATTATAACTTATAAGTATCAAGTATGGCATGAAATCGCACGTTCATAATGAAATTTGCACATAATTCGTATACGTATATAATATTATTTATTAGGAAATTTAATGCGTGGTTGCGTTGTAGGTAAGTAGATATCTATGGTTACTAAGTAAAAGATCGAATCGACAATGCACTCAAATTCTATCGATCAGACTTCCCGTAAAATCTCAAAGGTTTACGTAATTATAATATTATTATATGAACGACGGATTTCGACGATTGTTTTATTTGTGTAGTAAACCGCGACCGGACGAACATCAAACGCTGCTCGCAGTAGGTATATAGGTATTATATACGTACTTATCGGTCACGCACATCACACACCTCCGTCTAAGTATCGTCTAATTTCCATTAACGTGTGAACCGGCTGTTTAAGACATCGAAACGGTCACGACGACTACAGCGGAGGCCCCACGCACTCGGACGGATGGATAGTGGATACACCCCCGATGGACGATATTAGTTAACGTCTCGTAATATGAATCGAAAAACACTATATCGTGTAATATATGCATACTAATACACCTATATAATTATGCGTGTTTAAATGTGTGTATGCGTGTGTGTGTATACACTGGAAAGCGTACGTGTATCATGATGTCGATTAAAAACTAGTAGAATAATGTAAGCGAACGGCGGTCAAAACGCGCAAGACATTTTATAATATTAATATGTTGTTCAAGATCATTAATAACGCGCGTGTAATAACGTATGTTTTGTGCATTTTATATGAATCGACAAACTGATAACAGTAGGTATATTATTAATGTACTATACGGCGTCGCTGAAGCCATAATAATATGAAATCATCGTTCAAACAAAACCATCACGGAATTTGCAATCTTGTGGGATCAATATACTCGTAAAAATTAAGTTGCTTCCATGAAACGATTAATGTTCGATGATATTGATATAGTCGATATAAATGCAGTGTTATATAATATACATATGATATATGTACGATAATAGTGATTTGCGTTTTATTTTAAGCTGGCGAATAAAATACGCTAATTAATAAATGCTCGAATAAGTGAACATCCTGAGTGATAAAAAAAAATATATAAGCTCACAAATTATTCAGAAACGTTGGACGATTGCCCAATACAAAGAATTAACGTAGGTTTTATTTAATTATTTATATTAATTCGTAATGATAAATATATTTTAATAATGTTCATACCGCACGTATACATGCTATAACACTGATAATAATTATTATATTTTATGTGCGCTGACGTTTTTTTCTAGAGAATTTAAAGTCATAATAATTAATAATTATCAATGTTTTTTTTGTTTTTATACCTGTTTTATTTCTGCTGAGCTTTATGTTTTTACATGACTGTAAGTACCTATATTACTATTACTTTAAAAACAAACACGAATATAATTATAACTATATGATATATTATTGTGTATCGTAATTCGAAAATAATCGAGATCCACGAGTAAATACTAAATATTTATAAAATGGTATACCACGAATATTTGAATAACATAGACAAATGAATGGAAGAATTGATTAAAAGACAAAATCTTTACAAAATATACACAATTATAGTAGGCAAGTATATGTATTATAAAGGTATACCTGTTATAATACATCATTATACGATAACAACTCATTATTGCAATAATAGGTTAACTTATTAAATTATTACAACGATGAGATATATTATATTATATTATTTATGATGATGAAATTGTGTAATGTACTCGTATAGGTGCCTACTATTATTCTCATCGTATATTACGTTTGAAAATTATTAAAATGAATGTGTATGACGTGTACGTAATACCTTTAGATGCTATATCATCGATTATAAATGTGTTTATAATAATCAATACGATGTGGCCGTATAGGTTTATTGAATTGCGTACTTAATATAATAATGCACTATATTATACTATATACTAAAATCGTAATGTAAATTTGAAAGAGCATTACATTTGGCTATTTGGCATAAAATTAATAAAAGTTACCGCGTTACTGCGATACTCGATAAACGGTTTCATTTCATTCTGGTAGTGAACAACAATGAAAACGACATTTATTTTATTACACATAAGCGATATTCACGAGGTGTTATTACATATGTGTTTTGTAAAGCATATTTTTATTTATTTTCTTGTATTATTATTTTTTAAGTCGAAGAGAGCCATACACTTCTCCTTAAACGGTCCATTAAGGCAGCGCGAGGCCCGTCTTATCGTGTGTGTGTGTCGCGTTATCGTCGCGTCGTTCCGTTTCGAGTACATATGAATGAAAACGGTTTTATCTACAGCAGCCTTCCTTGTTGCGATTCTTTCCCGCAAACGTCGCGCGTAGGTATAACATGCACGATGTACCTATGTATTATATATATACATACACATAAATACACACAATATAATATTTATATACATATATGTCGTATAATAATATGTGTATCTTAAGTGTGTATCTATGTGTAATATTTATTTGACTCGATTAGCGAACCGTGTAAACAGGTTTAAATTCAACGCGAACAATGAACGGAGAAAAGAGAGATTCCTATATTACAACACTCGTCGTTTGGAACCGCATAATGCATGCGAATGTATAATAATTCATACACATTTTCTGTTACGATAGAGCACTCGTGCACAATGGGAAAATATTTTTTTCTCCCGTTCTTGTTGGTTTTGCGTCTCGCGACGATATTCTACCGCGAAAACCTGTATAGTCGAAGACAACAAAATATTGCGCACAATGATTACGGGTATATAATATTATTGTTATGACATTATGTGCGACATATGACGTGACGATAAGACTTCGCGTCTCACGTGATGTTTGCAATGTATCTATATAGTATACGAAACTATTTTTACGAGAAATTCGATTAGGTTTCGTGAATGGTAATAAATAATAATCGCTCCACAATAACATTAATATTCTACGTATATTGTATACTAGCTCATACAGTGAACAGCGTTATTGTTAACGATTATTGTGATAATGTGGTATCACATCACACCCTAAACTCTAAAGGATTTGTTTCGCGGTTTGGTATATACAGGACTGACTGTACGGTTTACTAAACGCCGTTATTGTTTTGTATACTGGCACCATATTATATTAAATTAAATTATTCATAATTTCAGTTGTATATTACGTGGTATTACACGAGTATTATAGTTACGATTCAGTCGTAATTTAAATTTTTTTTAACGTTCCGTTTAATTTACACACTGCACACGATTGTGGGCTGTGCAAACACGCGATGGTTCGAGAACTCCACGTTTAACGTACACAGGAACCGGATAACGCGTTATTTATCAATATAGGTACATCTTGTATTCTTTAGCGTCGACATAATATTATCCGCGAATGCTACGGATGTAAGTATACTCGTTCGCGCGATACTACGAATGTTGGACGTTCGTTGGGTCGCGTCTGTCGCGCTTTTATAATGTGTTCGCAATCGAGTAAGGATGACGGCGGCGAACGACAAAATCGCGGTGCTTTCGATCGCGTCACGCAAGCCACGCGGCGCCGCGCGTATAAATTTCCCCAGAGACGCGCGTGCAGCAGCGAGTCTTCCCGTACACCGCCGTCCACGCCGAGCATGTCTCTCGATGGTCGCGACGCGAATATGAGCGGGGGGGGGGGCGAGGCTACACATCGAAGAGGAGCGAAAAAAAAGGGAAAAACCGCGTTTAATCTATATGTATATATACGGGATAAGAGCACATGCGTCTACGGGGAGGGTATTAGGGTTTTTCCGGCGCGGACCGGGGGTAAAGCTCGACGCGAAGGCAATATGGCGTCGACGGCAGCAGCAGCAGCAGCGGCGGCGGCGATGTATATAATATGCATATTACATAAACGCGCAGAGTCGGTTTGTACATATATACATCGAGTGTTCTTGCTGAAATCATATATACATACGGCTTTGCAGCGCGCCGCTGTTGCCGGCACAGCACCGTCCTCGGCGTCATCGTAGCCGAGTCGTAGTCGTCCTCGCCGGTGTTGCGGGCGTTGCGCAGCGCCCACGCTTACACTCGTGTACCCTTCACCCCAACGGGTCGAAAGGCGTATACATCATATATTATTATATGCGCCCGCGCGCGCGCGTGTGTGTGTGCGTGTAAGGCCGCAAACTTATAATTAACGTTATTACAAATTCAGTTTTGAAAACTCAGCCGCCGCCGCGGCCTCTTCTTCACGTCGTCGTCACCGTCGTCGCGCGCTGCTGCTGCAGCGTGCAATAAAGCGCGCACGGAGAATCGATGGTAGCGGCGTCGGTGTTGGTGCGCGGGCGGGGGGGTTCGAGCATAAAACAAAAACGGTCCAGCGCCCAGATTAATATGTAATAATTCACATCTGTTATTTTTGTATAATAATTCTTCCCTCGCCTTCTTCGCCGCCACCGACGCCGTTGTATTTTCTTTATTGCCCTTTTATATATATATATATAAATATACACACACATACACACATATATTATTTATGTGTGTGTGTGTACATAAGCCGTGAATCTTCGCCGCCGGCACCGTCTAATTTTCCACGAGCTTTCCATACAGATGCGACCCGGCCACTACTGGTGGTGCGCGCGTATATAGCTGCTGCTGCTGCTGCTGCCGTATATAGCTATGTGGGGTGGGGCCAACGAGATTTGTTGCCGTCCGAGCTGACGATGCATACGGCCTGGAGGCAACGCCGCCGCCGTTTTTCATATTTTATCCTTTCTTTATTTTTCGTTTTATTATTACACACAGATTCAACGACGAGCGCAAGCAAAACATAAATATATATTATAATATATATGTATATATAATACGGCGTGCACGATCTAAATAATAATATTTTTGCACAACTGACTTGGTGTATGGCACATACATATATATAAATGTATACATAATATAAATCGTTGAGCATTCCATCCGTTTCCGAGTTTCCGACCTATATCCGACGACACACACACATATATATATACACCATATTACTATTGTTATTATTGTATCCTTCCGCGATACGTCTCGTACAGACAATATACTCAATTACTATACAATTCGCGATTAATAGAACCGATATTAATGCGGTGAATGTGATAATATTACATTATACAAAAGAACATTTTTATTCCTCTTCAACAAACTATATAGACACAATATATACCATGTTTACCATGTTTCCTATATAAGAGCTAACATTTAAACAACAAACCGCGATGGATTCACAATAATATTTCGTAACGATGAAGTATACTAGCGCAATATCGTATAAAATGTTCACACTACGGCGAGAATAGACATAAAATCAATATATTAATGTAGTAGATGTAATATACTTTATGCGTATCGTAATATAATATGCACACAGTTGGCAAACCGCAGACTGCAGTTGGCTGGCACTTTTGCGCAACAGAGGCAATTGAAAACTCGAAAAACGTTTACCACCGCCGTCGCGGGCATCCTCTTTCGACTATAAACTAATTAAAAAAAAAAAACAACGCTACTCATTTGTAGAGAAATTCGCGAAATAAATGAGTTCCACCTGTTTTTATTTCATTTTTTATTACGACCCTACAGCAGCCAGCGCCCGCAACCCCCTTCTCAAGGCTCAGGCAGCACGGTGCACTGGCAGACCCACGTATAATTTATGTAAAAAGGTATTCCCGCAATTTAGTTTTTAAACGTCCATTCTTCATTTTCAAGCCATATTTAAACAAAAATAAAAATACCCGAGCAGCATATTCATGCAGCCACGTATTCCGCGTGCCGCGCACGGCGTATACACTTTTTCCGTCCACGGCCGAGCTCTCGTCCGGGGGCCCCGCGCGCGTGACGCACCGACCGCCGTCGCCGTCCTTTCTTTTTCTCATTTTTTCTCCATCCCTTTTTTTTTTTTAAATTTATGTCCCTGACATTTGTACGGGAATACCGTATTACGGGACCAGCGAACCGATAAATTCGTTCTGCGCGCACCGGCGCTTTTTTCGCCACCCCCACCCCCCCGCTTACCACCACCCGCCAGCGATATTGTGTCCCCTCGCGTTATCTGTCTTCTGCTGTGTAGTATGGCAGCAGTAGTGGCGGTGGCGGCAGTAATACTTATCTCTGTGCCGGAGAAGCGTTCGTCGTACACCCCCTACACCCGTGGGCTTATGGCAGAGCGGCGGTGACGAGGAAACTGAAAAAAGGGAGTGCACTCCGCACAAATATAACAACGGGGCGCGACGTGCTCGGGTGCAAATCCCGATGGTGTATCTGTTTGTCCGTGTCTATGTGTGTGTGTTTTTTCGCCAACGCGATAAATCACCGAGTAAAATAAACATATATAAAGGCGTAAAGCCAAAAGGAAATATTTGTTTAAAATTTGTTTCGCGCGAGCGCTGCTGCCAGGCAGGTATCCATTTATACATATTATCCCCATCTACGTGCCTCGCCCGCATAACGCAGTCACATTGCGCGGACGAATCCCATAGTCATGTTTTTATTTTTTTCTCCCCCAAAATATCATAACGTGTATACGAATAAGTACGTAATACAATATTATGAATGCTTAGGTGAATTTCCGCGACGTGGTTTTGATTTTCGCTAAAACCGAATGACTTGCTACTGCTACATCAGTTTAATACACGGTTATTGCCTAATTGACCGCGAGCGATTCGTATTATTTGACTAACGAAAAAAAAAATTGTTTCCGTAACCCTATTTCCTGCCATTTTTTTATAGGTGTATGATCGCTGAACTGCGTCGATAACACCACATTTCTCGTTATCTATTGGTCGCAAAATATAGCTAGGTAATGTGTTACCAGGAACAGTAAAAAAATAATCACTACGATATATTATTATTACTTAATAAACTAACTACGTTTATGTGTATAGTACACTAGTCACTAGTGTGCAGCGCCGGATTGGCAAGGTATATCGACTTACCGAGTTTTAGGATTTCTAACTTTGATTACAGTAACTACTGTATTAGTGCATGGTTTAATAATTCGATTCAATTACATTTTCTATTAATGTTTCATATTTGTACTAATTTATCAATTTATCATTACGAAAAAAAAATTACGACCAATAAACCTTCATAACTGGTTCATATTTTGAGCTGCCTACCGAGTTTTACTCGGTAACTCACCAGGTCAATCTGGCCCTGTATGTATATGATAAAAACTATAAATCGATGCTTGGGCACTGTGATATTGCTCAATCGTAACATAAAGTAATAACGATATTTAAAACTATTAATTATAATATCTTTATTATCGATTTTGAAGTTATGACAATATTTTTAAACATGAATTTTTTTATCATATTTATTGATACATCTCATTATTATTTATAATGCATGTGAACAATCTCAAAACTATTTCATTGCCTCATTTAAAGTTTTTAGTTGTGGAATTTCAGTGGGTTGCGTTTACATACAAGGTCGTATATTTTAAAATTGTGCTCCGCACAAATATTTCTATTCGAAAAAATTATTATTATTCGGTATCTATACTGAGCAATATTTTGCGAAACATAATCCTAGTAATACGTGGGATTTTATGACGAAAAATAAACATAATTTTGTGTAAAGAACCCGCTGGATGAAATTTAATAGAAAACGTGTTGATGTTTGGACCGTTAGGTATATAACGCATATTATACGGAAAATGTTTGCTATCAGTAAATATTTTTTTTATTAAATATTTACGGTTAGTACATTACCAACAGTCACCATAAATTTTAACCTTAATATAGGGAGTGTATTATTTTTAATACCAAATTTATCATAAATAATTACCAGGTGTGCTCTTTCTATTGTATAAATGGAAGGTGTTAAAAAAGAGTATATCCTAAACTTCATCGATTCTCTACTAAATTATAACTTAAGGTAAACAATATTCGTCGATATAATGTATACTATACGTTTATGATAACATGTACGCATGGTACTACCTATATAGTACAGACTATCGTTTGTTAATAAACATTTATAACCAAAATATGTAAAATAAATATTTAAACTTTAACTTTTATTTAAAAATATATATTGAGTTTTTATAAAGACATTTACTATAAATCTCAATGTATATTACCAGTCAAGGATATTTAAAAAGTTTTATATTGGTTACAAATTCTAACATTGCTTTTCTATAAACAATCAATGATTTAAATAAATTATAAATTTATACGAGGAAATATGTATTTGAATTGCTAATTTTTTTTATTTTGTATTTGACTTTTATTTATCTCAAATTTGTCTCATATTATTCAAATATTTGCATAGTAGAATACTTTATATATATCATATATATCTTAAATTAGTACTTCATGATTATTTTATTTTAAAGTATAAATCTATGATGAAAAAAAATAAAAATGAAAGTACCTATTTCTATTATATTTTATGATGCTGTATTATTTGTATCGATCCATTATTAAAAAAAAACACAATACATATTAAAATACAATTTTTAATCCTATAAATATATTATATTGATAAACAAAGAACAACATTTTGGATCATCTCCAAATACTATAATAGTTGATATTTTTGTTTTAGATTTACTATGTCTACCGAGGAAATGATTAACAATTATATTTATAACTCAACACTATTCAGTTAATAATAATGTACTAGTGTTTTATGCTTGTACCTACATATTAATTTTTAAATGTACATTAGTTACGCTATTAAATCGCATATTATAACGCAAAAATAGGGTTAGGATTTTGACACATTAAAAGTGATAATAAAAGCACTTAAAATGTAAAAACGCAAAAAATAAAGCATTTTATATACATTAATGTAAAACAAAGAAATTAAAAAATATTATATAATTTCACGAATTAACTATAATATATTGTATCAGTTTTTTTTTATTGATAACTGTGGATCGACATACAATCTAAGTAAGTGTACATTTTTATAGTATAGGTTTTATACATGTATATAATATATACGTAAGTTCTTTATAGAATAGTGATTATGTGGGTACTTTCAAGTATATTTTTTTTAAAATAACATATCAAACACGCTTGGTTTTAAAAATCTATAATCTATTTGTATTGAAAGTACGTTCAAAATTATTGTAATAAAGTGTATTTATAGAGGGAATAACAAAAATGAAGCATATTTAATTTTAATAGAAATTAAATTAAATAAATTCATGTACAAGAATTATCTATCTTTCTACAATATAAAAACGTTTGCAAGTAAATCCAAACCCATGAGTAATTTATTTATAAATAATAATAATAATAATTAATAAACAAAAATACACTTACAATTTAGTTACGAATGTAAATACATGTATAAATATATCTCATATAATGACAGATTAACGTGCGTTGTTTTTCAGCTATTACTCACCTGGAACAAAGAAAAAATATGAACATCATTAATGATTTATTCTCGTGTGATCGAAGCAAACTTGTGTTTATTAAAGTAGTTTTCACTTCGACGACTATCCTGGTCCTATTATTATTTTCAAAGAAAAATACCCTTTCGATACCAACCCTTCCCGCCTGCCACTAAGAGTTTGCTTTTGTACAAAGTTTGTTTTCCTCTCTCGCCCAAACCCGAGGTCTTTGAAAGTTCCTCAATAAACCCAAAGTTTACACCAATATTCTCTCTCACTACGTACTTATATAATATATATATAATCTCGTTCACTGCTCCGCCTTAGTATAATAATATTACCAGGTAAAATTTAGTTACGCGCGTATAACTGAGATGAACTCTTGCTCCTGCTCTCGCTCTCTTGCGATCTTATATATCCTCTGCGCTTGCTCTTTCTTTCTTTCTTTCTTTCTTTCGTTGCGCCTGGTCCTAACTAATTTTAAAGTTTTCAGCAGCATAAATTACACACCGACCACCGCAATGCCTTGTTGCCTGATGTATTATTGTACTCTACGGAATTTTTAACCCCGTCCAAAATGTGTATATATATATATATAAATATATATTATACACATTATAGCTGGCCGATGAAAAATGTACCGACCTTAAAGTTATTAATGGTCGAACGTGTTACCCAAAAACGTTGCACAAACTTTAATTTATTTCCTTCACCCTCACCACTACATCCGTCGTTGTTATATACGCACTTCACTATACATATAAATGTTATAGAACGCACAAGCATAAATAAGTTCCCATGAAGCCTATACCAACGTCTCCCGAACAAAATACATCGCCGTTTTTATTATTTTTTTTTAATCGAATTTTTAACACCACTTCGCTGCTATTAAATACTATACTATGTACCTATATAAATATATGTATTATAATACACAAATTAAAAATTAATGTGCACCGACACAAAAAATCGTTTATTATAACGACGTGCATTAATATTACTTGTCTATTTATTGTTGAATCTGATGTAAAATAATGATTTAATTTTAATCTAAATTATAATTCATTATAATAATATTATAATTTGTAATGCATTGTTATTTTGTTCTTGTAAATTTGAAAATTATAATTTTTCATACTGAGTTAATATAAAATACCAATGTACTTCTATTATTAGATTAGATTGAGAATATTTTCTATCCTCTGATATATTTTGATTTAAAATTTAAATATTAAGAGGTAAGTAAAATACTAGTTTATAAAATCGTATTACTTTTTAAATATTTTTATAATAGAAACTCTATACATTCTTACATACATATAGGTAAAAAATATATTTATATATATTTTGATGAAACATGAATGTTTGTTTCATACTTGTATATAAACACAAAACAGAAACAATAGATTAGATTCAATTACCCTAAACAAATAAGTATATTATTAACGGTCTAATGAGCAAACATACAGTAAAGTGCGCACTATTATTTTTTATTATAAGTCAATTCTACTAAATACTCGAATACATATTATATTATTTATAGAATCTTGTTTTTAATTAATTTGAATAATTATGGTTAAAATTTTGAATCTTTTAATTTTTAGTTTAATATAATAATATTCTGACTATGAGAATAGACTCGAACTGTAGTGCTACAAGTCGTTTTAAAATGTATATTTAAAAAAAGTTATAAACGTTAAAAATAAACGTGAAGCTTGAATGAATTACTATTGCAATTAAAAACTCGGGTACATTTTATAATTACAGTAAATCACAACTTGTCTTATTAAAACTAATATTGTAATTTCAGTTTGATATTTCGTCTGTAATATATTTTGTTTAATAAAGTGTATAATATTATAAAACTCTTCGCTCGGAGAACGCGCGTAGTCTTTAGCCAACGATATTGGGTCATAAATTGTATTGAAATATCACGTGCGTTTTAGTGACGCGTTGATGTATCATTACTATGTACATAGTACATTCGTTACTTTTTTATTAGTTACTACTATTATTATATTATCATCATCGTCATCATCATTATTATTTTAATTCTATCCGTGGAAAGAGCGTATAATATATGTGTGTGTACCTAACGCCATCATATATACAATATCAGTATCACGCATGTAAGTACATGCACCAGACCTATATTCTTTTCAAACTGCGTGGAAACAACTTTAATATTCGAGTATTTTTTGGAAACAAAGCGTAAGGGCTTAAGCGTCTTTACGCCGGTTTTGCTCGACATACCCCGACGCTATACCGCAGGTATAATCGTACAATAATATTATAGTAATATTTTGTCTTTCCGTTTTCATTGTTAACGAATTCTGACAATTCTGTTAAAACAGAAACAACAACAACAAAATAAATAAATAACCGACCAAACAAACGAACACTTTTATGTCGTACAGTCGGCATAGTATAGGGCATCGGCGTTGGATTAAAATGTTTTTTCACTCTTTCACCGTCAGCCGCCGGCTTTTCGCGTACACGGTGGTTTCCTATATTCTGGCCCCGTACACGATATTATAATACGCGTTTATAACAATATACATAATATTATATGGGCACACGGTAGAACACAATATAATAATATAATACGCATGGTACCTACATACAATACATTTACGAATACTACACACACTCATTTAGAGAAAAACTCGGGATAATAACACGGTGGCCGATCACAATGCGAACGTGTGCCATTTGCATAATATAAGCCCGTCGGCCCGTCGGCCCGCCAACACAATACACATTCGCTCAGGTGCGAAACTTACAAAATATTACGCGTATTATTATAATGACGATGTAGTCCAAGAATCACTATTTTTATTAATATAGGTATACCAGTAATAATATAATAATGTATTGCATATTACACAAACCTACAATATATTCTTTATTAATCGCCGTTCATGAACATTTAAAATATTTTAACTTATATTTTACACGTATATCATCCGATTAATTTGGGATAAATATATGTAAATCAATGCGCAGACGGCAGGCGTGCTTTCTGAAAAAAATTTAAATATCTATATGTATAAATTCAACCGATTCTGTGAATACTTATAGTTGAAAAAGCATAATTTAAAATCACACTTTCCTTGACCACTAGGAACATGTTTTTAATATTTGTCAGATTATTGTAGTATTGTTCGGATATAAAAAAAAATAATCTAAACAATATATTTATGATATTAAGCGTACATTGGTTTGTTTTGCAAAAATTCAAACTCTATTTTGAATAAAGTCTTCATGGTTTTTCCTTTAATGTAACTGATTTATTTTTTTAATTAATTTTGTATAATATGTAAATTATAATAAATTAAATATAAAAATAAGAATAAGCATTACTAAATAAAAACATGAAACATGAAAGT
Source organism: Schizaphis graminum (assembly GCA_020882235.1). Taxonomy (NCBI): domain Eukaryota; kingdom Metazoa; phylum Arthropoda; class Insecta; order Hemiptera; family Aphididae; genus Schizaphis; species Schizaphis graminum. The sequence continues at coordinate 97,664,877 of CM037032.1, forward strand.
GATATTAAGACATATTACGAAAGAGAAACCATTCAGTGACAGAATTACAGAGTTATTAAAATAAAACTTAGCCTATTTTCTTTAAAAATAGATCTTTGCGGTTATTAATTTTAATCAACGGTAGATATTTTATGGTGACGCTAGACCTGGTATATTGTTAATTAAGCGGATGGTTTGGTTTGTTAATTTTGAGTAAAATAATTTATTATTATTTTTTTAGGTATATATTTTGTTATTCAAATTTGAAATAGTTTATGGTCCATTATTGGTGTTAATAATGTCTTTGAAAAATAAGCAAAAAAGCACAATTTATTTTCGTTTTGGACGGTTGAGTATTTTCCTAAACTCCACACGGGGTTATAGGTTAGGTTTTCCCGACTACGACGATACGTTACAGCGACGTAGGAAATTGCGAGCAACAACAATTCTCGATTCTAGTGCGACATATGCACAGAATATTTCATGTAAATATACATTTATACTCACATTTTAATGATGATTGATAACTAATATATTGTATAATAGTATCTACAGTCATCGTGAATCGTGATATCAATAATAAGCCCATTGGCCGAAGTCAATCGATTTCATTGGCATTTTATATGCTAATGTCCAAAAGTTCATTGTGTTCTAAAATCGTGTCGAGTGTTTAATAGTATTTTATTGCTCAAACAATCCAAACACGTAGGCTACTGCATTAATATGTGTATATCAAGCTATCATATGTATTCATTTCAGGCCTTGAAAAGCCACACAATTTTTGCGCCGTAAAATAATTGAAAATGGAAAAACAACCCTCAACGAGTGCGTTTATGTAGTCAAGCACCAATCGTCGTTGGTCCTGGTAGCTTCTCAAACACGATCGATTGAAGACATACCTCACTGCGTCATAATATATATGGTTACTGCACTATAATATTATTATTACCACAGATTACGATAATATAATTCGGGGCCTTACTACCGCTATAGGACGAGTGTCTGAAATTCAGTCACGGTGTGATATATTATTATTCCACGTCTGTTTTTTTTCCGTTTTCGTCCAGTTACGTTATAGTATAAATTTATTATAAGTTATAAATTATAACATAATAAACGCTTACGACTGGTATTTCTGATGTAGCAGAATTTATCTATAGTAATAATAATGTGATCGAATGGAGAAAAGTTAAACGCTCTTCGGAACTATATTACGTATATAGTTTACTGTGTGCTGTGGTTTGCGTGTGTATATAGAACAAACAGCGGGTGAGCTTAAAACAGTTTAAACGTCAATAAATTATAGCGCACATGACGTTCAAATTATCTTGTTACCAGTTAACAGGACCATTACCGCGACCATTGTGTAATAACAGTTAACGACACCTACGCCCGCGCGCGTACCCCATCATTATACAATATACATACACCGACCGCGTAACGCGCTGGCTTTGACGACTCGTATGTATCCAATATACGTGCGTAAACGACACGCCGAAAATGTTGTTCGACATTTTTATCGTACACGTAAATATTGTAACATTATGACGAATATACAATAATATAATACACTCGACGATAAATATTATTTTACAGTAGGTACGCCCCGTGACGAGTAGGCACGTGTGTACATGTACATATACTATATATATATACGACAGAAGCACGACATGATGTGCTTTATTAGTATAGTCGTATAGTAACAATAAATTGTGATGTTAAAAGGTGGAGGAGACAGATGTCGTCGGCAGAGCATTGTTTTTTTTTTTTTGGGGGGGGGGGGGTAATATTTTTTGAGTTGTCAATTATTATGAATACATTTCGAATGTCTTACAAAACTATTAAAAAACGGGATTTCTATTAAAAAGAGAATATTTAAAATCTCAATATATACTTAATATATAAAAGTATATAGGTACCTACTATATTATATAATTGCTTATTTTATAAACAGTGGATGTACATATTATATTTTATAAAATTTAATAATAATTATTATATTTTTAAAGTTTAAAAACTATGTGATTATTATAATTTTTTTTAAGCAATAAATATAAACACAGATTATACACATTATAATTTTAGGTAGTGCAGTATTGTCATCAACGGTATTGCGTACAATACACACAAGAGGCAATAATTAAGTGAAGATCTCATGGCATCATAAAGTTTACCGCCGTGCGTTTTTTATCCGACTACGTTTGGCTTCAGTATTAATCTTAAAGTGTTGGCATCATGCAAATGCAGAGGTACGTACATAAAGTTATAACTTATATATTATACAACAGAAACGTTTCACCGTACGGAGATTAATTCGAATTTCGAGAATTAAAACCGTACACGCGCCAGATTGTTTCTGTATCGTTCAAACTTTTCTCCCCCGGCCAAACAACCATCCGCACAACCGGCAGCCCTTTTTCGGTTTTCTTCGCGGCAATTATCGTAAAATCTCAGCAACAGATAGTACATATATACATAGTGCACACATATACGCCTCACACCTACCGTATATATACATACGAGCACGTATATATATTATATATATATATTCGTCTAAGCCGACAACAAACCGCACCACGCGCGTCCAACGTAATTCTTTAAAACCGCCGCTGCCGAGAAAAGTTTTGCAACACACATCTCCTCGCCAAAACCCCCACACGCCGCCGACGGTGCAAGCGGCGGCGGCAAACGGCCCCGGCGGAATCCAGTTTAATTTCAGCACGGACGGAATACAAGAACCCGGAGAGATAAATAACACGCGCGGGATATATCATATTAAAGTTTTGTAATATTTCCCGGCAGCACGTATGCGCGGGCGTGTGTGCGTGTGCGCGTGTTCTTATATATACGAAAAGAGTAAGCGACCGGGGTGGGGTGGGGGAGGATCTTGTATAATATAATATGCCGTATACTGCAGAGGCAGTGGCGGCGGCGGACCGAGGAAATTCATCTTGGAAATATTTTTCTTGTGTACACGCACACGCGGGGGTGGGAATGACGTTTCCGGATGAATTATCGCCGGCGACCGATGGTAAGTGCGCACCGCGTCCTATCCTCGTGTACACACACACATATATATATTATATACGGCGAAGGGGCGTGCGTGTTTGTGTCTCCCCCCACCCCACCACCGTGGTCTTCCCGCGCGGGCATTATTTTTCTCCCCGACTTTTTCTCAGAATATTATAGATTAAATTTATAGACGACTATATATATATATATATGTATATACACATAAGCGTTATTTTTCCCTTCTTATCTGTTATATTTCATCGGACCGCTCTGTACATTCGCTGTTAAATATTACATCATTACTACGATACGACCAGCCAGCCACTATATAGCCAACCAGTCAGCGAGAAAGAGAGAGATGAGGATGGGGTATATCCGGGCGAAACGAGGAATTCATAGAGGATCGTCTCGATAATAATGTGGTTTGCCAAACGTTGTATTCTTTTACTTGGACCGGACGAGATTACTGTGTATATATATAAATGGTGTTATTATTGTCGTATTTGTTTTTATTTTTTCGTTAGTACCAACTCAGCAGAAGCATCGAGGTCGAGATGCAATGGTAGCAATGATATCTTAACTATATAGTGTTATTGGTTGTGTTTTTTGTAAATATAGTTTGATTTTTTAAAAGAATATATTAGAAAATTTGTAAACTTGAAATTTAAATGCTGTATTCTGTATATTACCTATTTTTTTATTTAAACGTAAAAAGTGTAAAAACTTTTTTGCGAAGTATATAAATATTATTTTCCTAATTAGGTTGGTCGTGAAAGAAAATTTCAGAAAATGTAAATTATTGTTTACGTAAAATCTTTTGATGATTGTTCATTGTGAATGTTGAAAAAAAAGAAAAAGAAGCAATTTATTAAAATAATAAGCGCGTACCTAAAATAATAAATAATGGGGATGAAAGAATAAAAAATACCACTAATCGAGAAAATTTATAGAGTAAAAAATCGTCTTGAATCACTGATTAATAATAAACACCTAAATACCTTTTGTTGGCCGAATGAAAAAAAAAATAATAACATTAGCCGGAGAGAAACAAAAAAAAAAGTAAATTAAATTTATCTTAATTATATAACTAAAGTTTTAAACATTACATTTTATTATGTATTTATTTATATTATATTATACAGTATATAGCTCTTGACGCAGATTAATAGGAACTACTTCTTTATATGTATGTATAAACACGCGTCTTTCGAGGTTAATATAAAAATATATCATATATTTTTGTGTTTGTGTATACAGCGTATAATACGAAACAGTGGAGAAGCAAATGAACCGGCGTGCAAGAGATTATTTTCCATTTCCGTCTTTCCCCGAAAGCCATACTACAGCAGCAGTATCGCGCGGGCGAGGAAAACAACCCGTCTGGGACACTGCAGCATGAGAGGCGGACAATGTATCGTCATACGAATATGAAATAGAACCGTGTATATCCGCCGTCCAGACAAACAATGGTCTCGGCTACTGCTATTATTATTATTATTATATTATTGGTGCCATCCATTTGTGTTTCTGCGGAATATACTATATATAATATGTATAGCGACAACACGCCCCAGTGCCGTACAATTTATCGGTGCTCGTTCATCATATTTTGTTCTTACATATATCCTCCAGTGCTATGTGTATTTAATATATTATGTGTGTGTGTGTGCGCGCGTGTCTGTTGTACATGCGAATGATGTATATATATTTTAGCGATATTAAAGACGATCGTTAATATTTTTGTTTTCAGCTTCCGGTCTTTTCCCGTTGTCGTATAATGATGGAAATCGAGAACCGCCCATTTCTCCCAAAATCGTTTCTGGCCATACTGGTTCTTGCCGAGGAGAAAAAAACTTTCATCAATAAAACAGCAACATATTATATACTTCACTTTACTGTTTTATAATAAGATATTGTAAAGATATTCCCTACTACCTATTATAAAAGTATATATTATAAAAAAAAAATGTATCTATTAATTATAGTATTCGTTTCCAATTGTAATGGACACCTCTCTTAATTTTAATTGTTAGATACTTGAAAATTGAAGATAAATGATTAGTATTCATCTAGGCACATCAATAAAATTTTCCGAATAATTAAAACATATTGTATTGATGAACTGACGGCTGACGATCAGTTCTAGTTTTGCGTTTAACAACGGGGAAGAGGTGGTCAATCACACATGATATTAAATACTACAGAAATCGACAAACGAATTTTTCAATCATTTTAATAGCGCGTATAGATTCATTAAAATTATTTGTAATAATATACATTCTACCGAAGCAGTTCACGGAGAGATTGAGGTAATATCGTCATACAGCAACACCCTATTTTCATTTTATATTTATACAGGAACAGGAGCATCTGGGGAGAACGTCCGCTCCGAAGATTTATCGCGGTGGCGGCCATCATTTTTAGCGCGGACGTCACGTACCTGCTGCAGCTCAATCCACCGTCTCCACCTTTGCGGTGGTAGTAATAATATTGATGATGATAATAATAATAATAATGATGGAAATGATATAACAATATATAAACGCTGGAAAAAAGTATCACCGCCGACTACTATCGTCCATGTACGGCGTAGGTACGCGTATTATTATACGACAAGGTACACGTGCGACGGTGGCGGAGCTCATAATAATAATAATAATAATAATAATAATACAACTACGAACGCGGCGCAAGTATAAGCGCTAGTCGTAAATCGTCGCGTCGTTGCGGGACGCGTATCGAATACGATCGCAGCAGTAAAAGCACCTTATATATTATTATATATTATTTATATACGGCGTGGCGTAGTGGCTGCCGTGTATATATATATATATATATAGGTAGAAAGAAAAGCTTTTCTGGTGAAAAAAAGACGTTTTGCGGTACGTATACGTATAGCGCGGGTGGCGGCGACGAGGTGAGCGAACGCGCCCGGGACCGCATCGTTTCCGGATTTGAATAAATAACGTATAAATATCGACGAGCACGTATAACGTCTCACTTGATAATATTATTATTATTGTTGTCGTTGTTACTATTATTATATTTATTTTTTCGGTTTCTATATCTTTTCTCTCTTTTTTTCTTCGTCTTCATATATATAATATGTATGTATAAAGACTCTAATGCCACATATATTATACTATATATTATAATTTATTATTTACGCGCGTGCGCATACACACACACACACACAAACGCGCGCGCGCTCTGGCCAGGTCTCGCGTGTAACGCAATATCTAATATAATAATAATAATAATAATAATATAAGGCTTATAATATTTTATATTATCATGTATATACTCCTCGTATATATGCACGCACGGAAATGAAGATATTTCACCGGCGATATATAAATCGTTTGCGCCGGCGATTTATTACGTGTAGGTGACGCGAACCCCTCACACTCCCCCGGGCGATGCAGGAATTCGAAAATCGTATTAAAATACCGAACGCGCGAGCTGCACACCATGATAATATAATACTACGTAGGTATAATAAGAGCGCCGAGTAATACGGCGGTGTTCATCATCACGTGGGTTCTCGCGCGCCGGTTAGACGTGTAGTTATACACACTGCTCGCCGCCGTGTATATATGGTAATATTAATATAACGTACCTACGTTGGTAGTATATCATTATAACATATCGTTTTACGTACGTATGTATTTTTATTTCTTTTTTTTAATATATCATATAATAATAGTCTATCTAGCCACGAATTTGAGTCCGATAACGACAAGCGCGTGTAGAACTTGCCCACAATAAGTATACGTATACGACTTTGCGGGCCACCTCGGGTGTCAGAAAATGTGTTATTCGGCTAATGCGCACGTGTAAAGGCGTGTAACTAGTCATAGCGTAACAGTTATACTTATAAATAGTCAAACCTATAATAATGTATTATATGAAAGTAGTGTACACAGTAGTTAGTATACACATTATGGTGTCTCTCTATACCTATGTGTATAATAATAATAATTAATTTTATTCCTCTTATTAACGTTAAGTTTTCCATATTTAACATATTATAACGACACTATAGTACAAACGAATAAATAATTAACATGGATCAGGCCGTGTTTCAATCCATTTTTCTTATTTATTGAATTTAAAATATGCCAGAATATAATTTGCTATTATAAATTTTAGATCTAGTGTTTTTAAGAGATTTTTTATTTTTATTTTTAATCTATCGTCGACGTAAACGGAAAGTAAGTAGGTATAACCTTCGTTCTATCAAGTATAATATAATTATATTTTAAAATAACGTACCTATCTACAAAAATGTATATTGTCAAGTTATACACGTTACAGTAATAATGTATATATTGTATATACCTATACTGTTAAGTAGTACACAAGTAGGTACACCATTGCAATTACGTAAGTTCGAATATTATAAATAATAATTTATTATAAACGGCCATAAAAGATTTTGAAGGTAGTCTTAATAATATTTGTCCCTAAATTACATAATAAATAAAGTCATTGAACACAGTACTAAATTACGACATAATAATATTATTGATCGCTCTCCGTAAACAGGACTTTGGCAACATTGGATTGTAAATATAATAACTGCTTTGATTTCCACTGTATATAAATTATGCATTTTTAAAAATATGAACCAATGAATAAATAGCTAAATGGCTAGTCATCACTAAACGAATTTACTAGTATTTGCATATTATTATAGTTTTATTTTTCATAAAATTACAGAATTATTTATTTTGTTTATTTGTATTACATTAAGAAATATAATATAATATGAAGCTATAATAAATATAAATTTATTATTATTTTGGATCCAGTAATTTTCATAAATTTCGTTGTTTAATATATTATAATATATTTCGTCTTTTTCTATTGATTTCTTATCAATTATTTTGCCCGTTATTTTATCCTTTGTCCATAAAATTAATCAATATTAATTTATTAGATAATATAATATGTACCTAAAGCCTGTAGTATTACAGATAACTGGCACTAGCTCCCTGTTAGTGAGGTTCCTTAATTATGTACTATGTAATTATATTTTGTTAAACTTAGATTTAACAGTAGTTGATCATTTTATGTTTATTTTTAGGGCGTATTTATAATTCATATTTAATTAATATTACAAATCTCTTACATACCTATTCATTATATTATTACAATTCATATATTATTAGTTTATACTATATTATACATTATAATTATACAGTATGTATACTAGGGAGGGGGCTCTAACCCCCTGCTCGCTCTGATTGCTAAATGCTAATCAATGATATTTTTTTGTCATGAGCTTTGAATTCTTGTTGAAAAATTCTTCACATTTTCGTTTATTTTTTTAGATTCTGAACGGAGTGATGAATGTATTGATTTTACAATGATGTGTGTTTTTTTTTTTTTTTTGTCTGTGTACAACAGAACTAGTCGAAATAATGCTTCAATTTCAAACTTTGGGGGTGGTTTCCGATGGCAAAATGGATATCCTTGGTGCATTATAGAGGTAAAAAGAAAACATTTTCCAACAGTTTTCAAAAAAATCGAGAAAAACAAAAAAAAAATGACAGAAAAACGGGTATTTTTACGCAAAACCGGTTTTCGACAAAATTAATTTTTTATATGATTGTAATTCAAAAATTGATCACTGTAAACACTTGAAATTTTCACAAAATATTTATATTAGCGTTCTCCATACACAGTTCAATTTTCAAAGAATTTTGACTTTTTTTGAGCTATTTATAGACAATTGAATTTTTTAATTTTTTTTAGTATTTTTTTTTAAAATAACGATAAAATTTTTTTGGCCAGCCAGAAAATCTTGAAAATTTAATACAAGGTTTCTTATAAGTTGTTCTTAAAGTGATAAAAAAAAATCCGAAATCGTTAGTCACAATTTTTTTTTATAATTGCTTAAAGTTCGAATTTATACGAAATATGTCAAAATTGCGAAAATTTGCAAGTAATTTTGTGATTGAAAAATCGTAAAAATTTTTTCTTTTATAACTAAGTTTTGGAAATTTGGTACAAGGTTCTCCATACATTTTCTTCAAATATCTGTAAATAAACTCCACCGGACTAAGACAAAAAATTTTTAGGAGTGTTTGAAATTTAAATTTTTACAAAACCGCGTTAAATAACGGTTTAGCCTCAAACGGTTTTTGATATTTGTTGTTATTCAAATAGTATAAGTCGTAAATACTTGAAAATTTTACCAGTTTTTTAGATTGCCATTCTCTTTACGTGATTTGATTTTCAAAATATTTTGACTTTTTTTGAGCTATTTATAGGCATTTTAAATAATCAATTTTTTTTATTTTTGTTTTATAAATGTTGATAAAATTTACCTGGGACAAATTACTTGAAAATTTAATTGAAGGGTCCACATAACTTGTTCTAACTCTCATTCAAAAATTATAAAAATACATAGCCACAATTTTTTTTTATTAGCATTTGAAGTTTAAATATTGACACAAATTCGTCAAAATCATGAATATTTTTCACTATTTGGTAGTAAAAAATTTATAAATATTTTACTATCAATAGCTAAGAATTGAAAATTTAATACTATGCTGTCCATAAGTTAAGCTTAGAATAATTATAAAAAAGTTTGAGGATTATTCAATTTAAAAAATTTTACGAGTGTTTAAAGTTTTAATTTTAATTTGAAATCAAAAATACACGTGTAAAATAACGTTTTACTAATAAATAATTTTCGATTTTTGTTATTTTTACAAAAATAACTAAACGTAAGATCTTAAAGCTTTTACTTAAATGTTTAAATTTGTGAATTTTTTTCAAAATAGAATATATGACAATATTTAAATATAATAGATCCCAGACTGACAAATCATCTCCGTTCAGAATCGTTTTTCGTATACAATGATACCTATCATTGCATTCAAATTTAACCTACCCTAGTCCGAGGTCCACCCCACCCCCTAATGTACAGCAGAGCGATACTCACTTACCCGCTTTTTTTTTTCTGATTTTTTTGTTTTAGATTTTTTTATCGAAATTTTTTTCATTATTTGAAGCCTCCTTCTATTATCTTACAATTCACAAACGAATTCTAATACACATATTAGTTTCTATGTGATAATTATTTTACGAAACTGTTTTGTGTTATAGAGAATTATAACACTTTAAGAGTATTACGTATATAATAAAATAAAATATTTAATACAATTAGATAAAGTGTGTTATTTATTTACGTAGTTTAAATTTTATTACTTTTACCTACATTAACATTAAATTATATATTATTTATTTTATATTTTGTTAAACATATAGATTTATTAACATAAATACATACATAAACGATTTCAAATATATATTTTATTTAACCATAAATTACACTAGTAGGTATAACATATAGTTATATGGAATAAAACAATTTTGGAATTATATGCACGTGATAAATGATGATATTATAAAATAATATATTATTATATAACTTTGGTGTGCGAAAAGTATAAGAATAGTAATATTTTATGAACAAAATTACTCGTATGAAAAAATAATTGCATTAAATTGCTCGCTATTTTATGAGTCGTGTAGAGAAAAAAAATAAGTAAAAAATAACTATAAAAAAGATAAAAATAATTTCAAAAGTTCACTTTGTACACCTATATAATATTGTATTGTTTATAATATATATAATATAATAATATTATTATTATTATTTACGATTAAATGTCAACAAAAGTTATATATAAAACTTTGGCGTGAAAATATGGGAACAAAAAAATGTGAGCAACGATAAATTAAGGACTTTCCCTTACAAAAAAAAATATATTGGTAAAAATTGCGCTATCCTCATGAAACCAAACGTATTTACATTCAGTAGCAGACAAGTTAATATCTAACTAACGCTCTGAGTTTGTAGAAAAATGCATTAATTTTAGCTTCCTGTAAAATTTATTAGGTTTTCTTTGACTTTTTTACCTCATTTTTCATTGTTTAATACTTTTTTTTCAATATTTTTAATAATTTCCGTTAAAAAAAACTTGTATAGACATGAATAATTATTATTTCATCTATGTCTTATATTTTAACTTTATACATGTTATACACGATCTGTCGGAACGTTGTACTTAATTAATTACATTTTCAATTTAAAGTATTTGAAAAATATTTTGTATAATATTTTTTATTATGAAAAATGTCTGTATTTTTTAACTATAGATCTTATATATACTTACAATGTCTTTTATACTGAAATTTATTAGAGTATAATATATTTATTAGTTTTTTTTTTTAATGTATTAAATTTACAGTCCTAGTATTTTAAATTAGTATAACAATAATATAATTAACTTAAAGGTAATATGTGCCTTATTTAATTATATTTTTTTAATTTTTAATTAATTTTATTGTTTATTTTATTTTTTATAATATAGTATAACTAAATAAACATTTTTATCATAGTAAATTGTTAATAAGTATTAGCAATATTTATAAATTGTTTTAAAATAAAAAATAAAATAATTAAATTCTGAATATTGACAATAATTATTGTTTTATTTAGCTTTTCACTACTATGATGGGTTGCACTCCTACTGCTTACAACTCACGACGCAGTCGTATCGTCAGTCACTTCAACCAAAAGTTATTCGGTACCTAATGTTTTTTTTTGTTCATGCATTACAAGCTAATAACCATGATTATTGTACCAATATGCTAAAGTAAGTGTAATAGCAACGAATGGTCGACTTTTGAAAACCTAATCTGTAAGTAGGTACACTGCAATATTGTTTACAAATACTCGTAGTTCACGTCGATTTTTATATACCTCTGTTAGACATATGTCTTATTATTTCTTTTGCATGTGTGACGTTAATACTTATTAATAATCGATTGCGCTGTCAAAACGCGAACACACAATATAATAAATTCATTGGCGCACGCAATTTAATATTAATATTGTATTTTGATATTCACAAATGATTATAATAATATTATGTACATTATACACAGTTTCAGAATTAATTTTCTGATGGAGCTAAACCGAGTGAAAATCTATAAATAAAAAAAAAACGTATACAAAATATTGCTCGCGGGGGTCTGGCCATCATCGGATCGGTAACCGTGCGCGAAAATCCAGTCGAATTTATTAATGGCGGCACCACCGTAATTTCGTTCCACTCACACCTCTCGCCACCCAAGTCACGCCAACGGCTCCGGTAAAGCGGACTGCGGTCGTCGCGTTTTGCCAAAACAAACGGTTTTTCTTACAAGACTATTTCTCTCTGTAGCAGCCCCTTAGCAAGTTTATACATACAAATACACACAGACACACATGTATTCAATATAATATATTACGACCGACCGAGATAGTCTAGTCCCAAAATTATTTTATGAACCGAAAACTGAACCTCACGGAATAATACTATCCCAACCACAGTTTTAGGTATATACGTGCACCATATATATCATTATGTTGCAGCAGTATACACTATTGACCAAACCGTGTAATATTGCAATATTTGTTTTTCGTCACTTGGTATATACATATATATACAATATCATTATATAGGTACGAGAATAAAGTAAAACGCAAGTTGAAATAAATTGTATATTATAGGTAAACGATGAAGAGTGTACTTTTTCACTTAGTTTTGTGATAGAACTATAGAAAGAGCATTATAATTAATGAAATAATATTAATATTATTTAAATTATACCACTGACAACAAAATTCTGCAAAAAAGGCTGGGTCTTTGATCAAATTTTAACAAATGTATACTATTAATATTATGATCTATTAAAGCTATACAATATTACTAATAGAGTTGACAATAAATGATTATATTATGATCGCATAATTATTATTTAATGAAAGTTATTAATACATTTAATTCTGAACACTATGTTGAAACTGGATCGAACCGTATTATAAATAAAAATAGGCTGGGTGACACTTTTAATTTATAATAAATACAAATAATACAATATACTTAAATTTGAATATATTATAAATACATAATTCACGTATTCGCATTTAATGACCAATATCTTTCTAAATATTTAAAAAAATATATGTTAGGATATGTTGTTTTATATATTATATCCGATTGTTTTCAATATTCCTTTCTTTCTATATTTACAAATATGTATTTTCCGATAAGTATTGGTAGGTACTAAGATTTCAATTTATCGCAAACCTTTTGATTTTATACTCTCGCTATATGGTATACGGTATATGGTCTCAAAACACAACATAATAGTGATGCTAGTGATAGAATAAAAAACCAAATTTCCAAATGGTCATGCGTGTATTAGAAACTGCACACAATTATATGAGTATTATATTATACCATTGTACCCTTAAACGCACATTCTCTGCACCCACACATATTTAGGTATTAGGAATTTGACCGAACGTGCTGTGTGAAGAGAAAAGGGACGAGTTGGATGATGATGATGATCCCTAATATATTATCGTCGTTGTATTGCAGTATGCATTCATATATTATTCTCTTTCGTTCTAACAAACGAGTATTGTTCGTGATAGAAAAAAATTATTCACGGTTTCAACGCCACATGAGTTTCATAATCCCTCCTCCTATCAATAACCAAAATTTGAATTTCTAATAATGAAAAAAAGGCCATAAATTTTCACCTTCATTGTATAATAGCAATTTCGTTTCAATGTTTTTATTTTTGACTAGAACTAATACATATTTTGACAATTATAAGGTATTATAATATAATATTTATTATATAAATCGCAATGAAATATTATGAAATATCAAACTACAATTTTATGAAAACCAAACAATTAGTGAAATAGTTTGATAGTTATTGAAGGGTTTAAAAAATATGATACAACAATATTTACTACTTACTGTTTTAAAAGTTAGTAGGTACCTATTTCCCGATTACAAATTATAATATTGCATTATTGCCAAATAAAACTTTTTTCAATCAGTTGATGATGTATTCAATGTATCATAAAGTTTTTCGATTCATTGTTTTAATTTTTAGAGTTCAACTTAAAGCAGTCAGTACGTTGTTGCACAAAAAACAAACACACAATCATAATATGTTTGTTTTGCGATGACAACATATTTACGAGCAAAGCGTGTTTACGACGAAATGAAAATACCGTTAACATTTCATATACATTGTTACAATATAATAATATAGGTAATAATGGTAATAATAAATACCTTATATATATATAATATCATATCATATTATCAATGGTTATATAGCTATATACAGGCGTAAAACGGAAATAAAAGACAAAAGCAAATGTAAATTCATTATTTTACGGGCTCAAACGTCGCATTTTTCACAATTCCTTTGTATGCGATATATACTAAGGAGTAAGGACCAAACTACGTGCGTACGTCATATTATGTCCCACTTGCAATATTATACATTGTAAATTTCATGTGAGTTGTAGTTTTTCTGCCGAGAAAAATATGTGCTGTCTCACAAACAAATGTATCCTGCCGATCATATAATAATCCTTCCTGTCTGAAGATTTTTACTGTTAATGGACGAGTTTTATGGGTTTCGTGGACTCTAACCTAACGGTATATATATATATACGAACTCCTGCTCCAGATGTGTGTTCATTGAAGTATAGTGTACCCATAAATACGCGGGGAGACGTCCCTTTAAATATTTAGGTCAACAGTGGTGTATTGTGTTGTACCGTTTGTGCATCCATTTTTACACATGTTTTTAACGATTGTATAAACATCTCTTACTACCAATATCAGAAACTGTGGGCTACAACACTGAGGGCCAAATGCAAAAATTAAAATATAATATTTAATATTTGTTTTCATCTTAGTTGAATATTTTTATTATAAATACAATGTATAATATGTAAGATAAACAATGTGCTGAAAAAGAGATGCAGTAGGTACTACTATAGTACTACAGTAACATTTGATTTTCCACTGATAGTTGATACGGTTCAAAACAAAGAGATAAACATAGTCATACCCATGTATTGTCGATTATAACAGGGATACCATTTAAAATATTTTTACGGGTAAGTATATAAGTCTAATATAAGATTTATTATGATCAATTATCATCGTTAAATCTGTTAGATACCTTTGAATCTACGTTTACAAATCAAATTGCAATTATACCATACCTACCTGTTTTTAACCCAAATGCATTAGATTATTTTTATTTCGATTGTAATGTTTCAATATAATATGTATATAATATATTCATTTCTACGACCAAATAAAATAAAATCAAACTATGTGTTTTTAGGTTACATCCATATCTGATTGCAATATTTAAAATTATCAAACTATATATAATACTATATACATACCCACATTATTATTATATTATTGGTATTTTTCTCAGTTCTCAAAATAATAAAAGCTTAATTAATTTTGTTTTGAATATCACACGATCTACAAATATTTGCTAGTTTTTATATATAGTTATATTATTATCTATGTATTATACAATCTCTACATATCAAGCATAAAAATATGTATGTAGCTGTATGTAACGATATGTTTTCGGCATCACCCCAAATCCGGAATAAATATTATCATAAACATCAATTTATTATTCGGACATTTAGGAAAAATGTTAATATAACGTTTTATGATTTAAGGCGGGGGTTATTGCGATGCTAGCAATATTGCTAACGTTTGTTTTTATAATCGTTAATGACTCATTAGATTATAGGTAATAACCATCAACCGATATTTTTGAAAAAAACGCAATTTTTATTCTTATTCATGAGAGTACTATGTTATTGCGGAACATAGTAGACCTAGAGATTAAAATCATTATTTTTTAATTTCCTGGTTTCTTTAAATAGTTAAAACTGTGCATAATGCCATAATCTTGATAATACCAAAGACAATAACAAATTTTCCAACAAAAAAATGATTAAGAAATAAAATACTTTTGATAAACACAGGTGCACAGATTTTTATAGGGTTGATGACTGATGGAGTCTTAGCCGCCACACGATAGCTTTGTGCTCAATTCAATCATGTCGTGGTCCGTGGAACAAAAATCATTTAATCACCGCATCACTTTGTAATGTAGTCAAAATACTCAAAAATAAACCTATTCTGTGAATTAATCTATAATATTATAATTATATATATAACATCCGACGATCAACTATGAATTATAATCATCCTGATTCCATATATACTGTGCAACTTGTAGTCTGAAATAACTAGTCACAACCCAAACCTGATGTAGTAATCTGCGATTTATCGATCGTTTTTATTTGTAGAACACTCGTGAACTCTGTCCATATGATTTCTTGTACCTAGGTGCTTCTATATATTATATTTAGTGACTTAGTGTCTTAGTGATACGAGTACATCTTATAACGAAAAATGTTTAGAATTCTGTATTAGGTTGGTACAAATATTATAATAATACATAATATCGTACAATATACGTATAAAGAGTATATATATTACATTTACATCAATGTGGGACGCGGAATAATCCGATAATGCCGAGGGTACGTAATATATTACGTAAAGGGGTTTTAAGTACCGAAACACTACTTTGGTGTCCCGCGCGTCTGCTATGCAACTTTATATATTGTATAGGTATATACTCGTACATTGTATACGCGAGTCTCTTATCGCGTCGGATAAAAAAAAATCCCCATAATATTGTACGCGTATTAGAGAAACACATTTAAACATTATAATATTATGTGAGTACCTATAATATACCTGCGCTAGAACGGCGTATGGTAAAGAAAAAAAAGCGAAAAGGATTCGTCGTTCTCATATACACGAAGTATAATAATATATAATATTATACTCGAGACCACCGCCGCCGCCGCCACCTCCGTCGTTGCCGCAGTCGCGTTGTGGTGATACGGATTTTCATTTTAAATGCACACAAACATCGCGTTGCCCCGTGTATAAATCACGATGATTAATTTCACGCCTGTTTCTCGACACTCGGGTGTATATACGCATTTTTTTCTTTCGATATACGTTTATTTCTGTACACACATACACACACAAGAGTATGCGCGCACACGCATACATTTCTCAGTAATTCTTTAATTCTTTTCTCTTTTCCTATCTATCATTATGTCTCTCTCTCACTCTCTTTCTCACTTTATCTCAATCCGCCTCTCTCTTCCCCGCACAAACCGTTCACAGCGCGCCCCTCTTATCCCCCTCACTGCACAACCGTCGCCGACCGTCACCCACCCACGTAGAGCATCGTCCGTCCCCCGTACACACACACACACACACACACACACACACACACACACACACACACACACACACACATATACACGCACACATACTCGTATCACATTATGTTATTATAATATGCATGTTATATACACCTATATCATACCTATATATGTATAATATTATGCGAGTTATACCCCCACGGTCACCGTCGCCGCGCAGAGTCGTATTATTTTTACCACCCTCGGACCGGGATTCGAGCGGCGTGTATATAAACGCGCGCGTTACACGCTGCTGCAGCCGGTGCCGAATCGATATCGTCGAAAATGTGTGTGTGTGTGTGTGTGTGTGTGTGTGTGTGTGTGTGTGTGCGTGCGTGCGTGCGTGCGTGCGCGCGTAGAGTACCCTCGGTGGCGGCGGCTCGGGGTGATTAATCATTCGGCGCGGCCATAAATCCCGCGAGTCGGCGGGGTCGACGCGCGCGCACTCGCATACATCCGCACACTCGCCCGTGAGAGACGCGTGTGTAGTTTTATGTATATATATATATATGTAGAGGGACTACAGAAAAAAAAAATAAAAATAGGAGGGGTTCGGCCCCAATATCGGTGGTAGACATCTTGCGGCGGCTGCTGACTATACTCAAAATCCTCCTCCCGATTCGCAGCCGACATGCTATAATATATTATATTACATTACGTATTATTATTATTAGTGTTATTATACTACGCGATTCATCACTGCTGCAGAAAAGTGTATTATTTTCGTAGGTACTTGTGTGTAAAACGACTACTTTCCGTGATTATTGTTTTAGTATTCTCAAAGTAGCAATCGGTGATCAATATATAGTCACCACTTCTACCCACCACTGTCTCTCCTCCTTCCCGCAAGCGATAACACCCAACGTTAATAATTTCGGCTTATTTAAATGTTTTTTTTTTCATGCTCTAGCTTGGTAGGTCGCGTGGGAAGAAAAATATTCTTTACTTTTGTTCTTTGAAAAGTAATAAACAATCTTCGATTAACGCTTGTATCTACATATTATAGTGTATAGTCATAATCAGACTATCAATATAAGTATCATAGATACCCACGGCGAATCTACATTTGATTTTATAACATAATGTAATAATTACAAAAACTATATACTTTATCTACGTTTGAATAATCTTATTTCACGCCGGATAACGAAAGTCTGGTATACTTTTACAAAAATATGTATATTACACAATTTTAATTGAAAATTAAGCGTTTTTCTCATAATTTAAGCATTATAATGTGTGCATAATATTATATATTTGAGTCTACATTGTTTATAATATAGCTTTTAGTTAATGCAATAAACTTAAATTAGTGGGCACCTACTACTGTAGTTTCAAAAATTATTTTAAAAACACATATTCAGACTGACCAAGAATAATATAAATTCCAGTCGAAACATATTTTTTAAGATACTTTTATTATTGCGTGATATTAGTACTCAAAAGTAAATATTTTTAATTTTTGTCTAGTGGTTTATTTTATAACAATAATATATGTATTGTAAGTATTAAACTATATTCTATTATTAACACTATACAGTATACCTACTCCATAACTTCAAACTAATTAATTAAAATTAATATTAAAATGTTACCATTGTTTGTAGTTTTGTTTGAAATAGTTGGTTGCATGCTCTGATATTATCAATATTCGCTTGTAAGAACTTATCTTCCCAGGAATAATTATAATCTATTAAAAGGTAATATCCGTATTAAAATATATTTCTAATTAGTAAAAAACACAATATTTATTTTCTACAATACACAAATATAGTAAACAATATTTTAACCATTAATATAAGTTCATAAATCTGTAGATTTTATTATTACTTATATTACTTATTTTACTTTTAATAATAAATATTTTAATTAAGGCTGAATGATTAAGAACAGTCGCAACTTGTAACCTTAAATTGACATTCAAATTTAATTAGGAATTTCCATAATAATGATATATCTAATCGTTCGATACTATAGTATTACTATAGTAAAAATAATAATTTAGAATTCTATAGTGCCATGCAAATTACTTCAAGTAGGTACATAACATTATAATGTATTAATGAGTTGCATAAAACGTTAACACGATCGATTTTAATTGTCCATGCATAATAATTACTAAACATTAATTGTCGAACATAATTATTATAAATGAATCATTATTTCTTTACTTCTAGTGAATCTGTACATAATCATAGTATAATATTGTTTTTACTGCTTATGTTAATTATTATACCTTTATTGGCTCTCAAACCCACGAATGAAATAAACTTTTGCTTTCTTACATGGTTTCTACTTGATAAATGCAATCTGTTTATTATAAATGGACAAAATAATGATGAAACATCGATTCGAAGATGGCTTAAATAATTTTATTTGCATTCATGTATATTATGTATATTTTTATCGAACAGTAAAACATTATATTTTGATTGTTTTTCATGCATACGGCGCATATATAGGTACTTATATTTCTGCACGTGCAATAATATTGCGTGTTTTGTTAGTTTTATATCAATCGATAAAATGTACCAAATTAATGACGTCAAAACAATTATAAAATGTTATTTTTATAATAACTCTATTCACCTAATACTTATTACAATAAACCAATATAAATTCGTTTATTGAAATACATTGAGTGTCGAATTGTTCGATATTTAGAAAGGTGCATAATTTCTGTTTTAGTTTAGTGGGAATGGTTTATTGCACAACAGTGTTCCAAGGTCGACGCACAAAAGCCTTTGGTGGGTTCGTTCCGACACAGGAGAAAATTGCACGGTACCTGCACATACACACAATGTCCCGCTGGGTTTGTGCATCAACACGCGCGGATCACACAGCGCGTAGTCCACTGAATTATCGACAAAAACGTTCTGGTCATTTACGCAATAAAAGTCAGTGGAAAAAAAATGTGATATCGTTTTTTTTACCTCCCAAATATTTTGATCTAATGGTCTATTTGTCATCGATTTGTTTCGGGAAAGAAGATATATAATGTACACCCTCGCACGAAACGATACAATAATAATAATAAAAAAAATAAACCCAATAAAAAATGTATACATATTATCGTCACCTATCTATTATGTTATATTCTATATTATATTGTACTGCACCACATCACAATACCCATATTAACCTATTCAATGCTTTATATTATACTCATTTTTTTTTACCGAATAAATTGTATTTAATATATACCTACTGCAGTTTTTTTTTACAAGTTTATATGTGGTTTTGATGAGGGAATATCATTAACTAATCGATCAAATTTACAAAAAACATATTTTAAAGGACTTTGAAGTGTAGTCAGGGTAGATACCTATATAAATAATAATTCGACATGAACAATTTTGAGTGTATACCTATAAGTATATAACAAATGCATCGGTGTAAGTGTAATGTACTGTATAATAAAATACTATTAATGCATAAAAAAAGTAGATATTTACCGATTTGCATAAAAGAGTTTTAAAAAAATGCATTAATCGGCGTCCGCGTGTACGGTGAATTATGAGTTATAATAATATGTTTATTGTAATATAACATGACATAGGATTGCGTATCATGTGTTGTGGAGAATAGCTATGTGATATTATGAGAGTCACAAATTGTCATTTACCACGTCGTGTAAAACGGTAATAATTAACGGAAGCCACAGGGAATTCGCACGTAAAGTTTCGTTTAGTATGAAAATGTATACAAGATTTCATGCGTATTATATATATATACGTATTTGTATTCTTGTGCAGTACACGTATTTCTCCATAACACAGCTGTCACTGCATGCGTTTTGTCATAAGACACAATATATAGGTATACACATCACACACATGCATACATATATAATAATAATATGCACTATATATAGTACTGTAGAGTTATGCGAATATGGCGGTGGTCGTATTAAAATTTTAAATCGACCACACCGCGATATCTATCTCCGCCGATTTTACAACGCTTAGACGTACATATATCATGATTCATGATACAGCATAATAAAATAAACCGACGAATAGAATACGATGTACATTAGGTAGACGACTAGACGAGGTATGGTTTGAGTTTTTTAATCGCAAAAAATGTGATAATGTAAAAAATGTTAAACCTAACGGCTGTAAAATAAGTGAACCGAATGTCTCTACGTCTGCCGTTGTAACAGTACAGCTGCAGTACCCCGGAACACGCGGTCTTTTTTCACCGCCGTCGCTGTCAACATAACTCTTTCCGGCACCTGATACCTCCTCCCGTATATTGCCCACCCCACCATACACACCCCGAGCGTGTAAATGCGAATTAAAAAATTCTTCTCTTAATTAACAAACGTCTGGAGCTACTGGAGTCTTGCCACTTGTTATATTTATGTGCGTCGCCGAAAAACAAAGGTCTTTTTTCGCTATACGGTTTTTGTACATAATATATTTCGGTCAGCCGCCGCGACGGTGTCACGTTTTTTTGGTTTGTGCGCGTCATGATGGGGAAATTACAAAACAAAGAACTACCCACAACGTTTTAATTTCACTAATTGCACCACACGCGGAATGCGAATATGACGCAAAAAAAAAATTTAGACAAAAAAATTAAATTGCATAGTATAATATTAAAACCATATATACGTTTAAACGGCAGCCGCCCGTAAAATAATTATAATAATATCTCCGAATCGCATTTTTGTCTCTCCTATCCGCGCCGCGCACACTACGCGTATATATAACGCGCGAGTATATTATAATCCGTTTTGTATACGGAATACGGATTTAAACACACACACACACACACACATATATATAAATATATATAACACCGTTTTGAAATTATTTATTTTGTTTTTTGACCTCTGAGGTCGGAAATAATTGCATATATTTGACGTGGTGCACATGGGGTTCGGACCCCCATCGAATCTGCTTATACACAACAATAATAATAATACAACGTCCGTCGTCTCACATGTACACAATGTAATAATATGCGCGCGTATTATACTCGTCTCATCATGTCCCCCGAGCGGATTGCGTAATTTAACACCACGTCGAAACCGCCATCGAGCCGTGTAGTATATATTATGTGCATATAGTATATACACGGTTTTATATAAAGAGCAGCCCGGCAATTAAAAGCGGAGAAAAACAGGCAGCGGCCGTTTAGAATCTCGTCAATTCGTCGTTTGCGGTCTGGGGGCCAGCGAGTCGTGTATCTCCGTGTATAACAATATAATATGTGTGTGTGTGTGTGTACACGCGAACCGAAATTGGCTCGCCGCGAGGGTCCGCGACGCCCATTGTTACGCCGCGGTCGTTCGCCAATTAAAACCGACACTAAATCGGCGGTGACAGGGAGGTGCGGGCGGCGGTAAAAGAAACGAAAAAAGTTACGCGCCGGGCCTATACTCGGGAGTGTACTGCGGAGGGTTCAAAAAATAATGATAAAAGGAGAGAGCGAAAAAAAATGCGCGACACTTATTTACGACTTATTCCCTGGCCGGCGATGGATGTTCGTATAATACTCGATGCGTACGTCTCTCTCTTCTATCTCTTTCACTCGCTCACGCTCTCTCTCTATCTATCTCTTCGAGTCCAATCTTGTCGCGTTAAACTCCCCGGACAATCATAATAAGATAATAGGATACGGTGTTATCCTGCACTTTATACACACACACACATATACACCTATACATGTATATATGTATTTTATATAATAAAAGGTGTCGGTGCAGCGTTTGCGTGTGACGTCTCGTGTAACGACTTTAGCGCTCCGTCGTACTCATATACAGCACATCTCAGGGGTGTCGTCTTTCGTTTAGATATACATATATATATATGCAGTACGGCGATATATTATATTGGTACAATTATTTTGTTGGACGAGTGAATTCTGGAAAAGGACGGTCAAACGTTTTCTATAAAATAGAACTCAATCCGCACGTTGTCGCACAGATTGCTACATGCAGTGACCGTAACTGGGTATAATAAACTAGTGAAGAGGGCGATTAATTTATTCATCACCGCCTAATAATTGTTTGTTTTTACAAGACCTAAAACTAATTTTATGGGTAGAAAACTAATAGTTTATAGATACCCGATATCGTTGAGTAATATTAAGTAACAAAAAGTTTATTTAAAAAAATGGTGCGATAAATTGTTTGAAAAAAAATAATAGGATGATAATCCTGTAATAATAATAATTTATGAAATAATATTAACAAGTTATTTTTATTTTTTATAAGCAAGATGATGCAATAACGTTAAAAACATGTCAACATATTATACAACAGAAGAAACGTTAAAATAAATATATTTGATGCAATAATTTGAGGAACAAAATATATTTGTATTATAAATACATTAATTATTTATTTAACGGGAGATTTAAAGATAGTTAGCATATCTGGTGGGGTCCAATATACCTTTGCTCTTTCACCAATAATATGATTACGCCATTAGTTAATTTCAACTGCTGAATTTACTGTATCTTTTAATATCACCTTTCATTTTCACTCATTTATTATATGGAAGTTTTGTGTTATGTTGAACTGTTGTGTAGAAGTAATTATAGATAGTTGAGCTACATGTTTTAAATCACGCAGCTTTTTATTTCTCTAAAATCATTCACTGCGAAGGATTTTAGCATTTTAAATTATATATCACAAACACGAATTTCGATGAAAATAGTCAAGCGAATACAAACATCACGGTATATTATACAAATTTATGTATGACTATTGGAACCTGTCCAGTGTCCAATGACTTTTTTGAATCGAAATATCAAATTGTTGGCTTTTGGAAGGGTTTTCCCGCAATTCGTCAGTATTTTAACGTTTTCAAATAGGGTTTAATATAATATTGTTTATTATATTCGTTTCAAAACGAGCGTACATGGCAAATATGACAGTTTAATGCCAAACCTCGATACGGGTCACGCGCGTACTGCATCAGTAAATATGAAATATAATGCGTTCTTTACACAATAATTCAGACCTAACCATTCCGATCGTAGGGTGACCCATTTCTTGGATTTTTCGATATGATATAATATAGTATATATATTTCGAAAATGTCCAGTTATAAAATATTTCTTTTATTCGGTGCGACGACGGAAACGAAGATATAGTGACACGATATGTATACATATACATTAGTAATATGTATATATCATACACACGGGCACACACGTCGTTTATATATGTATTGTAAATACGTATATTTGATGTAATGTATTCGTCGTATACTTGTATACACATAAAACAAACATTAAATATATTTATGACGTTGTTCGGAGTGTGCATATCCGTACATACATATATAACAATATATAAGTATGTATGACTACTGAGCGTTTTCATAATTAATGATGTTCAACGTTTTTATTACGCGGCATCTACGCGATGTATATTCGTAGACACTATTGTCTCTATGAATTATTCGTTCATATTCGTTTGCATAGAGACTTGTAGTTATTACAGATGTAGGAAGTAGAGTACGTCTCTGCTATAATACTCAGTACATCACGCAAATATAAGTAGAACATCGGCGGTAAAACGTATTTTTTAGTGATGTTGTCGATAAAAAAAATCCGACGAGTACAGCGGAGATTCACACAATTACACTATAACGTCTATATTGTATTTTATTAAAATGTATAACACGTTCGATAATTGCTGAATATACAACGTTGAAAGGAGTCGTACAATCTGCATAATAATTATTAGTATAGTTACCAAAACTGTTTGTTGATAAATAAATGTACGGATAAGTTTGGGTTACGATTTTTAGTCAGAAAACCAAACTTTTTTCCTACCGTCGACTTAGTTCTTCTATAAATACATTATCGTTCTGCATATTACTTACACATTATCACGAGGTTTTTGCGCCCGGAAAACGGACCGCAGATTTCGGTGTTTTTCCGGACGCGCCGCGTTACTCGTCCGTGTTCTATGCTATGGGGCGGTGTGTTTTATGTATAAATCCTATTCCGTATAACTCGTGTAGGTTCGTGTATACAATACGTATATATATGTACCTTTATGATATGATAATGTGTATAAGCTCTCGTGGTTATAATAATATTATATAATTTATATCGTGGCACAAGCCGCAGTGCCGGCGTCGGCTTCGAACACAACGAGCGCGTGACGGGCATGCGTTACCAAAATTTGAATACTTCGCAGCAACGACTGATAGAAACGGATCTCATGATTTATGTAAAAGAACGGTGTGCGCGCGCGCGTTCACAGTTGGTTTTGGAACAATGAAAACCCCCTACTCCGAGCCCCTGCAACAGCGCGCTTCATCATTCGATTGACCCTGTTTAACCGCGTTCATAATAATGTAAAATATATAATAATATATAATATAACTGGTTTCTGGTTTCTTTGTTTTTTTTTTCGTTTTTGAATCGAGTGGTGTTTTTAATTTATTTTATTTTTATTTTTTTATTGGCACAGATGTTTTTTTTGTTTTTTTTTTCGTTTGGTCTCGAAGACGCTCACATTGGGAAATTCAATGAGTTGAACGGGCCCCCTCGAAGGCGGATGGCGACCCCGTAAGAATATCCTGCACGAACGCGCATTTAAAACACGGTGTCCACCGCATATTATTATCACTATACAAAACGACAATAAATTTGAACGCAGCCGTTGAGCATATATATTATAATGTGTATAAATATATCACAAAAACAATATAATATATAGAGGGTGATTGTCTGATTCAATTAGCATGATCACCTTCTTCTTTCTTTACTATTTTGTGGTGTTACAAATTCACGATTTTCAAAATAAATGCAATCCCCCTTTAAACTACAATTTATTTAGTGGAGATGTTTTTAATTTTTTGACTTAAAACTATTTGTTCAAATGTTGAACATCAACATTTAAAAAAAAAATGATCCACTGAATAATTACAGTAATAATAATGGGTTTGTATGACCATAGAACACTTTTTAAGAAATAAAAACAAGTTTGAGTATATTTAAAAATTTTAAAAATCAGAATTCGAATCAATTTATTTTTAAATGAAAACATATTAAGGGGGTAAGCATATTTGAGGGAACACCATGCGTCCATACATAATAATTGTATTTAACAACCAGTATAGGAAACTATAACAGAAGACAACATTGATAATTATACGATACGTTCGTATATGACGTGAGCCTATACTTTGTTGAAAAAGCCAATTTTTAATTTCGATCCGTCGCCAGCCGTCAATAATAAGTTATGACCTGCGACATTATCACGTGTAATAATATTATAACGCAATATCCGCAGCTGTCGAACTACAAAAACTCTACACACACTCCATTATAATAGATATACAATAATATGATATAATATTTTTAGTTTGTCCGACCAGGGTTAAATTCAATCGACATTGATTTACACGCGTGTCGGACGATTTGATAATAACAAGTTTATAACATTTATTACCTAATGTAACAAT
The DNA here is from genome assembly GCA_020882235.1 of Schizaphis graminum. NCBI lineage: Eukaryota > Metazoa > Arthropoda > Insecta > Hemiptera > Aphididae > Schizaphis > Schizaphis graminum. The sequence goes on from CM037032.1 coordinate 97,691,517, forward strand.
AATGTAACGTATTATACAGGACGGTATAATATTATCAACGTGTTATATTACATAATACTAAATTGAATACAACTAGAATTTCAGTACTTCGTCCGGGACTATTATCACGTCATCAGTCAGTATAAAACTATAAACTTCACTGTCATACGATTTCATGTTATTGTAATTATATAGTATATTATAAATGATAAAACAATATAATGATAAATCCATCATATATTATTTGTTTAACATTCGACTATAATTATACACCTATTATAATACCTAACCTTTTTTATACGACATGCTAGTCAAAGCATATTTTAATTATTATCTATCCAGTATACCTCCACTATCTAATTTTTCAATACCTATTAAAATTCTTATTTTATGTTTTAAGGGGATTGGAAATGATGATTTTCTGTATTTGTCTTACACACGTGGAATATAGGAAAAATAGCTATACTCGCCTGACAAAAATTAAGGTACTTCTAGTTGTTCAATTTAAAATATGTAAAGATGATTGAATTGATATACAAGTTTATTTTGCATCGGTCGAAGTATATTTTTAATATTTTCAATATATATTTAATAATAAAAATTGACAAATTTATTAAATTTAAAATATTTATTCTCATCAAAATATTTATTTTAAACAATAAAACAATCGAAAAAGTACTTCGACCGATGCAAAGTAAACTTGTATACCAATTCAATCATCTTTACATATTTTAAATCGAACAACTAGAAGTACCTTCATTTTCGTCAGGCGCGTATAGCTATTTTTCCTATATTCCACGTGTGTAAGACAAAGACAGAAAATCAACGCTTCCAATCCCCTTAAAAACTAAACGTTACAACAAACTACTACTCAAATAGCTTATCTAACTTCCCCGCAAAAATCAAAACAAAAAACAAGAATTTAAATATTTCAATATATGATGTACGTAGGTACTAGGTAGGTACCTGGAAAAAAAATAATGAATACCTATATCAATTATCAATGTATTATATATATATATAAGCATGTAAGATGTATGCATTCTAATAAAAATTGTGTAAAGAAAATAATGACTAATCGACACTTATTGATGAACACAAAGCGAGAATCAATATACTATTTGTAATTGATTACCTGATAATAATGCAGAAAAAAATTGAAATATTATTAATCTATAAGCATATAATCAACACTTGTTGTTTTAGTGTTCGAATATAAATCTTAAATAGTTTTAAAATACATTATATCAAATTTTACTATAGGTAAGTACAATAAACGACATTTATTTATACATTTGTACTTAAATATCGTTAATAATGTGTCATTTGATGTGCCTATATAAATTATCTACAAAAGCCCGTATAAATGTATGCTTGTGTACGTATCGCGTGATCTTTGTAGAAAGAAAATTATGATGCACGATCATATTTGCAGTTAGTAATTTATTGACGTGTTCAAAATCCCCTTAAGGCCTTAACCATGACTTATAACGTGAAAATGTTTTTATAAAATATATTTGTGCAATTATACATATTCATTACTTATTTTTTAATATAACCCCTTCCCCTGTAAAAAAATGTTCATATACGCCACCGTTTACATGTAAGGTAACATACAATTTCAACTCTATGATAATATTACTGTAATATTTTATTTAGGAACTGCAGCAGGTACGTACGGTTTACTCGATCGACTACAGATCCAATACGTGTCGTATAAACGATGTCCGTGTGTAATCGATCATTAATCTATTATATTATGTTATAAATTATACCGATACTAATATATTATTATTATGTTTATATTGCACTGTCGATTATGGTGTAGCGAAGACAGTGAGCGCGTGTAATATTATAGTGCCGTCACCGATTAGTTATATATAAGTACGCGTATTTATAATTTATATATTCATAAATAAATATAACACATGCTCTTTACATTCTATAACGGCAGGTAGCCAGTTTGTACTGTGTGTATTATATAATGTATAATAGCCAATAGGCATTAATAAGTAGGTACTTTGTCGTAATTAAGAAGACGTCACACCCACATATTGTGTTATCTCCGTTTTAAAAACGTACAACATAGCAAATTTTCGTTCAGTAAAATCAATTTTGTGTGTTAAACTAAAATAATTAAGCGAAATGAACTTTAGTCAAACCTCAGGATAAGAACATTATCTATGTTTTCGTGGTAGTTTTTTACGATACTTTAATTTTTAAATGAATCATGAGCATTTTTTAAATTATTTACCTACAATTTTAAATACTCAAGACTCACATAAAAACTAAAATACCGTTAAACCAACTAAAGAACACAGATAATTTTCTTAACTTTAAGTTTTTTAATAGGTCATTTCACTCTAATATTTAATCTAAACGCACAAAATTTATTCTATTGAATTTTCTATGCTGTACGTTTGTAAGATGGAGATAACATAAGCGGGTGTGACGTCCCCTTAATAAATTACAAAATTGTTCTCCTTATTATTTGTTTATTTATTATTCGTAGGTGTAATATTATAATATAACTGTAGAACAGTGGTTTTCAAACTGGGTGCCGCGGCACACTGGTGTGCCGCGAGTATCCACTAAGTGTGCCGCAGTTTTTCTATAAATTACCGATTGCATTGAATTGTGATATAAGAAAATGAGGGCATGTGTCAACTATTCGTCCAAGAATTAAAAATATTTGTCAGCCCATCAATCTAACATATCTTATTAAATTTATATATATTAATAATTAATTCAAAACAATTTTGTTCATATAAAAAAAAGGTCAGTGTGCCGTGAAAATTTTTTGAAGTATACGGTGTGCCATGTATAATAAAAGTTTGAAAACCACTGCTGTAGAATATGCGAAACACTTAAACCCATAAATTGACAAGATTTGTCTCGATAAATAGTTATATATTACCTACCATCGACCATCGCTATGTATCCGATTCAGAGATAAAAAACAATTACGCGTTCTATATGTATACTTACCAGTATTATACAATAATAAGAGACAGATAATTTAAAAAAAATTCTATTTATATAATTAAAATGTATAAGTTTTTACACAATTTATATTCAAGTATACGTATATATATATATAAGTTAATTTTAATTTAACATATCAACTTTTAATAATCTTGACTGAGTTCTCATTATACTTTCCAAAGATTTCCCATGGGATATAGGGTAGTTTGTATTTATTACATGTTTCGTGCGTCTCTTGTATACACCTACATCATGTATCAGTGTATAATATGTATATATTAACCTACTTGCTATAATAAACAGCAAATTAAAATAAATGTTGAGAAAACATTTTGTAAGACTCTGCGCTGCACAGATTCCGAATTTTGTATATTATATTATTTAATATATTCATTTAAAATATGCAGCATCAGTGAAATTTTTAGGAATACCTGCTATCTTTGATCATAATAAACATAATTGACTAACATTGCAAAGAAATAGGTTTAATATATTAAGTGTTTTTAGATTCTGAACGGAATAATAAATATATTTATATGGCTATATAGGTTTACAATAATATGTGCTATTTTAACAATGTTTTATTTAAGTTTTCCTATCGGCTATCACCGTCACGTTTAAAACAAGAAAAAAATTATTATTAAAAAATTTCAATTTTGACAGTTTTTTCTGGTAGAAAATGGGACCCGATTTATACTTTAGGAAAGGGAAGGGGAGTTCTTTTAAAAGAAAAAAAATTCCCAAAATGTTTTAAATGGTCAAAGAAAAAAACGAAACAAAAAAAAGGGTTACATTATAACATTAACTTTCAATAAAATCGTAATTTTGTTTTAGTTTACAAAGTTTACAAAATTGTAATGCTTTAAGCATTCATTATTGCACATAATAATAGTATAAAATAGATTAATCTACTAGAAATAAAAGCTAATACACTGTTGTTTCTGCTTAGGACCATTTATCGTATCATTCTTATACCCTTGTGCAATGATTGTAATTTAATTCAAATTTATTCATAAAATAAAATCATATAAATAAATAATATCAATGATAATAATGTACACTCAAAATCTATTATACAGCACAGCGATTTTCCCGGTTATTTTTACTTAGTTTTATTTTGTTTTAAATTTTAACATAGCATGTTATTTATGCCACGTATAATGCATTATATAGGTATTATAACGAAGTGAACACACGTTTTAAGTAGATGCTAATACATTATTATACTGAGTGGATGAGAGGTGGTAAAATCCAATCTAGATGACTTACAAATTGACTATAATTAATTCACTAGAAATGGGTATTTGAATATTTAATTTCCTATACATCTTATATTAGATGCTCAAGATGCTTCTAAAATCTTTCTAACGAAGTAATGAAACATCAAAGCGTTATCAATACAGTCTCTTAGAAAATGGTCCTTTTTATACATTAAGTAAGTTTTAACATTAAAATCTAGTTCATACATAAACATTACTTACTGGAACTAGTGGTACTATATAGTATGGTGACACCAGTATGGTATAGTATTGAATATCGAAGAACATTTTGTATTATAAAATATATAGATATAATATATATCTACATATTTGTATAATTTTGTATACAAAATAAAAATAAAATATAATACAAATTTTTTAATAAATGGGGATGTTCGACCCCCTCTCGATCTTAAGAAGACCTAGATATTCCCAAAGCGTTACAAATTTACATGCATTTTCATAAAGCCGTCTATTTTTTATCATATAGATACCATTATACCATAATATTATAAGACTAATGTCTAGTAGTATTGCCGAGTGTTCTCTACCATATAATTGATTTGAAGTCAGTATTTATAATGTACGTTATATATTTTGTGATAATACTAATAATACAACTTAAATATAAATTATATTTTATATATATTTCACCAAAAAAAAAAGAAACACAATTATTAAAATGCTTTGGAATCTTTTAATATTATTTTAATATCTGTGTCGTATACTCGTATATCAAAGTTTAATTGATTTGGGACTACAGTAGACCCACATTATATTATGTGCTTAAGTATAATATAATGTGAATTATACTTATACCATATTTACATAATTATATATTATGTATGTACCTATGTATGAATAGTACGTTTTATCGTTTAGTTTACCCATATTCTCGTACTCTGATGCTCTTTTCGATATTATATTATATTTTCCCATACATTTTTCGAAAGAAATCGTTGTCCGACACCGTTGTGTTTTAACGCACAACACAATAATAATATAAAAACCTGACATTTGCCGCGTTCGCGCATAATTCTGTATTAAATATAAATAACACTGTAAAAAAAAGTGATGTGATACGCAGAGATGATAACAATAGTAATAATTAGTCGAGCGATTATCGTACGGCGAGGTGTGATGTATATAATATAATATATATTATATGCGCGTTGTAGGTACATAATATTATAAAATTACCTATATGTAATAATAAATTATAAGCTTCTCCGACGGGAATATACACCTCTACCGGCTCTACCTATATATTTTGTTTTTATAATGCTATTTTCTCATATTATATTTATATTTTTATTTCACAATTTTTTTTTTCATTTCTCGAATCCTCTCCAAGACGACAAAACGCAAGTGCGACACATGCGTGCGCACGCAATACGTATATACAATAATATTATTATAATGTGTATAATAACCCGGTGAACTGTACGAGATATAGAGGGAGAGATCCTCGTCGTCGTCATTCATCCGCTGGAGGGCCGCGTTATTTACGAGCCGGCGTCGATGAAATATGGCCGGTCGGTCGCACCTCGCTTACATACACATACACATATACATATGCACATATACACATATACATACACATACATTTATAATTTAACACATACACATGCCAACAAACGTTGTGTGTGTGTGCGTGTACGATAGTACCACACGCACAACATATAACGTGTGTATATATATTATATGCGTATATTGTCGCCGTCGTCATCGCGGTACTATACGCTGCTGCGCAGTATCCATTATAATATTATATAATAATATGATCGCATGCACCGCACGCATAACCGAAATCCGAAAACTGGCGCATTTCGTTGGTATTGTAATACGCGGTGTACAATAATATTAATTTTCACACGATATGTATTCTCTCGCAAACGACGAAAAATAATATCTATACATGACGTACAATATAATATAGGTAGTCCCTTTTGGACAATAGGACACCCACCGCTACCGCCCCCGATTTACCTACAAATTTATATTATATTATATACCTGCTGTTGCGGCGCGTCGCGTCACCTGCGTCGCGCGCGGCCGCGCGGGGCACTTTCACTCTGTTTGCCGCCACCTCGATCTATTCACACGCACGCAGCCCCCCCGCGTGTGCAACCTCCGTTTTTCGTTTTTATTTTCGAAGGTATATATATACATTATACAAACGAAATCATGTATATAAAAACCGTGGAGACGTGGAGATAACTTGCCACCGAGTGTACGAGACACGCGTTATACACTTATATAAACAATTTATAGAAACTATTTAAATAGGGATATACGCGTCAATAAGTTTATATCGACGATAGGACCAAAAGTAGGTTCAACAACACGAATTTAAAAGGGAAACAGCAGCGTATAATATAATTTATACGTGTGAGCAAAATGTTTATGTAATTTGTAATTTGTAGTATAGTTACCTACCCAATATTAAATACGATTTAATGACAAATCAAACAATCGACTGTAATTTAACATTATCGCGATAATATAGAAATATTACTATTATTATTTATTTGTTAATAGTTACGTTATAAAGCTTTACTTTTAGAGTCCCGCGCGTGTTGATAGAGATACGAACAAAGATTCTCGGCCAGAGAAAAATAACGTCACTGGAACTCTATAGTCGGACCGACACGTTTTTCTTTTATTTGTATTCCATATACGTGTTTGATATTATTAATTTATATGTATTCCAACACGCGATACACTGCAGCGTATAATATATAAGCAGTGTACAACGTACCATTCGTCTATTATGGTAATTAATTTAATCCTATACCTACAAAAACTACTTATTTTTTAATGACGCTGTTTTTCTCTATAATATAAAAAAACTGTTTCGATATATTTTATTATCTTATAGGTTGTAACTATACATACACACGCTCATTTGATACGCGTAAGCACATAATATACAGAATAGATATATATTGAAATGTACAGCAAACGCGTTTCGCAACAAAAATTACGTTTTTACATTATAATTTATATAATATTAATTATAAGACAACTAGTTAGTAGTAATATGCTGTTATATATATATATAAATATCTGTATGTATTTTGTATGATATATCTCTCATCTTTTGTATTTTTAATCCTGTGATAAGTTCACAATTTTATTCTACCACCTTTAACCTACCACTTTTCTATTACTTTCCTTTATTTTAATTTCTCTTCAGGAATCGCATCCTCGGTCCATCACTATTTGTTCTATATTATTATGTACCAATCGTTCATCTTGTCCTACCAAAATTACATTCCACACACACACTTGTATAATTTACCAATCCAAGCAATCCGACATGTTTTTTTTCTGGACTGTTGTAATTCGAGACATATCTTTAAAGATTTAACTAGGTACGTGTTACAAAAAAATGTGTTTCATAGTAACAATCACTATACAAAATATTTTTAATTTATTATTTATTTAATTTTTTTTTTTTTTTTGATCACACGTTCCCATGATCTGCACACTCAAATAGACACGTGGCACTGGGAAATATTGCGGGCGTTCTCACATACGGACCTGACAATTTACATTCTTCCCACGCGAGAAAACTCGCGTTCGCTCGCGCGCGCATAAACATCACGCTCGGTCAAAAAGCGTCATCTTCTCGATACCACCGGCGGCGGCCTTCTATAGTGCGTGGGCTGAGAAATTCGCCAAAATTGGAATTCCAACGGGCAACTCGATGATTTATGTCAAAAGTCACAGTCATACTACGCGTAAACACACGGTACACGGCCCGCGTGTAGTTGCGCAACGATAAATTACATTACGGACGACGTAATTATACACTATTATATATATATATGTACGGTATTCTCAACATAAGTTTAATTTTCAACATAACAATTGTTGGAAGAGATGTCATTAATTTTTGAAAACAATTATTATTGACTACAATTTGCAGTTAAATCCGAAAGTTTTGTTGGACATATAATATAGCTACTATTAATTATTCTCGCCAAAGTTACAGGTATATACCGCCACAACGTTATGGTGTTCTGATTTTTGCTAAAAAATATTAGTCATAATATCATGCCTACAATTATTTTAATTTGTGTTCGGAGTTTTACGCGTTTTAATTTTGACCAACCACACGGCGTAAACCATAAATATTTTTAATTTTTCCGCATGCAATGCAATTTTCGCTATTCGAATATGCACGACTTGTATGGAACGCCCACAAAACATAAAAAAAAAAATTAAAATTAAAATAATAATAATCACGATTATAAAAACTGTACACGCTATTCATTATACTGTACCATTATTTTTTTATTTTTAAATCCAATTGCTTAGGGACTGATGGGGTAAAAGTACATTCTCCACGTGCTTACCCACACGCAGATTGCAGTATATAGATAATACGATGCGCGCATGGCGTAATACAATTATTATGACAATAAACACTGCTAAATATGTATGTAATAGTACTGAAACTGAATAACATAATATAATATTATATACTTTGTATAGCTCTCCTCTAATTGGCGAAAACAAAGTTATACACATTCAACCACAGGGACGCCCGGAAGGGGGGGCCAGTGGGGGCTTTTGCCCCCCCTGAGATTTTTCATGTCATTTACAAAATTGGAAGTTTTTTACATAAAGCTGATCTATAATAGTCAGCAACTATTCGGCAATCCTTGTATCTAAGTATCTAACAAGTCATATAGGAGGTATTTATTATATTTAATCGTGAAAAAGATATTAAGATTATTTTCAATCGCTAAGTCACTTTTTAACTTTTGGCTGGTTCCTACAGATTGTCTGTTAACGTGGACGAGTCAAAGTAATTAATTAAATTAATTTATTTGCTTCAAACAAAAGGAGATTGCCATTAATTTTTGAATAAAATAATAAAATATGAAATAAATTTTATCAAATAAAGTTGTTTAAACTTAAGTTTTTGTTTAAACTTTATTATGTTTTTTCTTACAAATATTAGAACTAATAGTGTAAATGTGTAATTTTATATTAACTTAAATTAGTTTTGATTTTTAAAAAATATATTATTGATGGTATTGCAAAATATGAGTAGATGAAAGATGTAGCGGTAAATTTACCTATAAGTATTTAGGTACTTACAATTTTTTTTGCCCCCCCTGAACTACATTTCTGCGGGCGTCCCTGCTATAGGTTATTAGATCCGGTACGCTGATCATAAATCATAATATCATATTATAATAAATCACGTTGGTCAACAAGATAACATCGATTTGTGAGCCTTCGCATTTTGATCGATTAAAAATAATTATATTTATTAACAGTTTATTTCAATATTATTTAACGTATAAGGTATTAATATAATAATAATACGTGTGTGTTTATGGCACTGACGTGATCACAAGGCACAAGATACACTCACACACACACACACACATAAACTAGAAAAATATTAGTAAAGAATAATTTATATAGGTAAACGCGATTTCTACAACCAACGATTTTGTAGGCAGCACTCGGTATGAGCGAGACTGTGAACGATGGTTTTCAACGCCATGGCAATCGAAGATCCTATCGCCACGAGACTCCGTTTACGTAAATAATAGGTACGCGTTTGAAGTATACTATGACGTGTAAATACGCGCACATCATATAATTCCGTATTATATAGTAATAAAACATGTATTCGCACGACGTCGCACGAAGCATACGCGGGAAATCGATTTCAAAGTCTCAATAAGCAATAATAATAATATCGTGCGCGCAAATAATCTATATTATTCAAGTGTATGTAACGGAACGCGTAATAATGCGTAAAGGTTCTCCTAAGTCCCGCAGTAGAATTAAAACGATAAACTGATTATTTTATTTTATCGCGTCTCCGTTTAATCTCTGCCAACACGGTGGACGGGCATTATCATTAAATCCGCGCGCACGTCAATACGTGATTTTTATATCATAACGCGCGTCAGTCGATAATGGGTATTATACACATATTTTATACGATAGTTGATATTCTGACACAATTTTATGATTTATGTAGGATCAATCATCGCTTTCCGCAGCGATAAAACAAAAATATCTGTTCGGAAAGTAATGCGGCCATCAGGGGGCGTCATACGGCAGCAAGACGTACGCACACTTGCGATGTTAAACCACGACCTCGGTCAACAACAAAAATAAAGTGGTACATACCTATATAATATTATTATTATTATCATCATCATCATCGTCATTATTATTATTACTTGGCTGTATAGGGGGAGGGAAACGGGCACATAAAATTCAATGGTTATGTGCCGCGGCGACGGCGGCAGTCGTTCCGCCCGGGCGGCCGACCCAAACAAACCGTAAAACCGTACGATTGTAATAATAATAATAATAATAATAATAATAACAGTTGTAATAAAACGATAGCTGCGCGTGACTGGGCGACATCTATCCGCGGACGTCCGGGCCGCGATCGACGGCCTCCGTGGTCGGCAGATCGCACGTGATATACTCGAGCGCGGCAAGAGTTAAACATTAATGATATTAAATATTATTATTACGATACCAGAGTTGGATACCGACTTTTTTTCGCTTTCGGACGGTCGTTCGAAAAGAGATGAATTTTGTTAATTTTTATCATAACAAAATACTATTAACAGTGATTTATGTCAGCCGGATCTGTTAAAAAGCGTTAAGAGGACGCCGTACCCAAAGTGTTGTCTCCGTCTTACTGTAATAACAAACGTACGAGACGAATTTGCAAAATCCATAAAATTCGATCGTCGACGTTTACTTATCGAATTTAATGCGGTAAATACACTGTCTGAGGCATCTCAAAGGCTTCTTTTGATATCATTTCGTTTTAAAGCGAGTCATGCATAGCTATATGTCAGATGTTCCGATTATAAAATGCTCACCACTCGCTTTAAAATCATATATATTATAACACCCTGGGCCGTAACTACGGGGGGGGGGGTGTTAAGGGGTTCAACCCCCCCTCTTTAGAAAAATAGAAAATTTAAAAATTTCTAGTTTATTCTTAAATTTAAAAAAAAATGTTTAAACCATTTTTTTTTAACTGAATAAATAATAAATACTTTATATATCTATATTATGATCAATTTATGTATGTATATTATATTTATAGTATAGTGCTCAAGGTGGTAAGGTGTATGATAGCGTAAACGTATCTTCTCGTCGAATTACGGAGCCTTTCATACACGTAGAACGGATGAACTCATAGATAGAGGGCACTTTTCGTGTGTGACTTGTGACAGATATAAAAGACTTTGAATCTCTAGTTTCTTTCTATATTCCTGAATTCGATACTGTCACAGCTAACTGTGAGCTTCAAATTTGGAAACAAAAACTTAAAGGGCTAGTAACAAATAAAAATGAAATGCTACCTTCTAATGCATTGGATGCCATCAGGTGTTGTGACCCAATCATATTCCCTAATATATTTATGTTATTAAAAATTTTGTGCTGTCTCCCTGTTTCTACTTCAACACCAGAAAGGTCCTTTTCTGGCTTAAAAAGAATAAAAAACTACCTCAGAACAGTATGAAAGAGGTATGTATTATGTATAAACAATAAATTCTAATTAACCTGATTATTTTGATTTCATTTTATTGAATTGTTTGTCAAACAGGATCGTCTCAATGGTTTAGTGTTACTGAGTTATTATAGAAATGTTGTTATCACGCCAGATGAAGTATTAAATGAAATGGAAAAGAAGCCGAGAAAAATTGACTTAGTGTTATAATGAATATATAATGTTTTATTCTAAATGTATATAATGGAAATCAGAATTTTATTATGAAATAAGGCTGAACGATTCGGGCCTCAGAGTTTGTTAACATTATCCATTAGTCATTTGTCGAAGCGACGTAACTTCCACTAATAAAAATAGGAACTGGAAGGTTGTCATAATGGATATAATATCGTGTAGTGTAAGTGTACCTACCCACAATACTTTTATCACAAACTAAAGATATTGGTTCATTTTTTTTTTTATGTAAATGACATATGAAATAAATATTATATGGTTTATTATTAATATATTTTTAAAGGTTAGAATTAAATATTAATTGAGTTATATTAAAAGTATGAACTTGAAACTCATTGTTATATTTTAACAGCATTTTTTCTCCCATACATTTTGAAAATATCTGCCTCACCCCTCATACGGTTCACGAGCCGCCACTTGGTAGGTGACGTTAAGAGACGAGAGTGTCGTAAGTCGTCGTGTAACGTATCGATTATAGACTAGTAGTATAGTGTATACGTGTCTGTGTTCACGATATGATATCATTATTATGTGAGACGTACTCTTATGACCCGTAATAATAACGATATCACGATAATGTAAATCGAGTCTGCGTAAACGGGTCCACGGTAAAAAAAAACAAAATAATAAATTATTTATAATAACCGAGCGATAAACTATATGACAGCCTGTAGTAGTTGGCCCCAAAATAATATTTCGTTCGTATCTGTTTAGATAACCGTCGTTCGAATACACATCATCGAAGAATGTGCAGTAGGTATATATAGTTTACACTACGCAATACTAACCTAATGACCTATAGCTGCGTTCAAGTTGTTTTTCTGAATAAACGCTGTATAGAATCTAAACTCAGTATTATACTAATACTATACTGTATAAGTGTATTGTTTTATACTCAGGCAATAAAAACTATTCGGAGGTGATGGAGTATTCTTAACATATATCTCACTAGATAAGATATTTAAATAATCAGGTACACTAATTTTTTAAAAAATGTTTGCATCACTTGCGTCTACTTTTTTCCTACAGAATCAATCGCACTTCAACATATACCCAATACCCATACCGTATTTTTATTTATTTAGTTTTATTACACGAATTATATTTTGTCAATCGTTTATTAAAGTAAAAACTCTAAAAACATAACATCGATGCGATTGTGTTTCACAGACTGAATAATATATTTCTATTGTATATATAAGTAGGCATGACAAAAAACTTCATATTTTAGGTGGCTCTAATTGCTTTATTTTTTTGTCGACGTACTTTGCAGATACTTAGTACCGCCGTCCAATAAATGTCCAACAGTGTCGATCAGTAGGGAGGTGGTCACAGAATCCATAAAATCGAACAGTTCTACATAGGAAGTATTATTAGGGACTACGGAACCAAAACTTTATTAAAATTGTATTGTACGTGTTATTATTTTTCCTGGGCACGTATATCGACGTTCGATCAACTATCGATCGATAAGCGACGGCTATCGGTAATTCGCGATGGAAAAAAACACGATATTCGCTTAAAGTCAATGTTAATATTACAAATCGTCATCGCGCGGGGGAGAATAATGTCGATTTCTTTTACCGGTCTTTAGCCGTGTACCGTCGTCAACGGTCGTAAATCGCTCTCTATCAGTCCGTGCAAGTTACGGAAATCCCGGGTTCCAGGGGCTGCTGCCGTGCCGCCAGATAGCGCACGCGATTCGCATCAGAAACGCGACGCGGAGCACGCGCGTTGGGTTGCATAAGCGCGGGTTGGGCCGGGTGTGTCTACGACATGAGGAAATAATCCGACATCGTCAAGTATAGGTACTCGGGTAACAAAAAACGAAAACGTGAACCCAAAATACCGGAGCCGAGAAATATTTTCTATTTCCACCAGCAGACTACGATATCGTAGTAAACGCGATCGTTGAAACGAATCAAGCTATATAAAAAAAACAACATTTTTCGGTATTCCGCGTTGACGCATCAAATGCGGCAGTATGATAATATGATTATAATAATATTCATATTTTATTATAACATAGTGCATGTCCGTCGTCGTGATTGTCGCTGCCCAGCCGCCTCGAGCGTATCCAAATTTCGCGTCTTAACGCGTGTTAACATTTTAACATAAACATGCATTTGTACAACGCCTAGTAAAAAAATATGATCTGATACCGATTTTTATCGTGGTTATCATCGCGTACGTAATGTTTCTAAATGTATTACACTGCGTTCAGAAACGTTTCGCCTCGAACGCGAGTGATTAGAATATATAACGTACTAACGCTGAAAATCGTATATTTTTTTGTTTACAGATAACTTTAGCTCAATGTATTATATACAATCGACTGGTTAAAAAAATGTATGAAAAATAAATTAAGTATTCAGTACCGCAGATTAACCGACAAAAATAAAATATATCATAAGTTACAGTCAACAAAATAAAATTTAAATAACGGGAATGTATAGAAATCACTGAGCTGTTGTACAGTGAGAATCAAGAGTAGGTATATCTCGTTGTTGAGTATTAGTACTGTAATAGATAGTATTATGTTTAAATTTAGATTTAATGTCAAATAATTGTGTACTATGAAAAACGTTTCTTAGCGAAAACGGCATAAAATTTGGTTTCAAAGGTTATCAAACAATTAATTTGATAATAATGTTGAAATTGTAACAAATGTTAGTATATTATTTTAGTTATTTTTCCATTAAAAAAATATATTATTTTAATATAATCTTTAACTTTGTCCTCTTAATAGTACTTAATATCTCAAATTTACTTCAAAAACTTCTATTTAAGTTAATAATAATAAGAGCGTTATTTTTCTACGGTTAAAGTTTATTCAGACCAAAAAATACACACATTTATAATCTAAGACATTGCAGTGGACAGATATGCGTATTAATTAAGCTTTTGAAATGCGACTTTTAACGAAGAGCACACATTATTTTAAAATTTTATAAGGTTTTAGAAAATATCCATCCTCAAATTTTGTTTTAAATTATACTAAAGACTTTTATTATGCCGTTACTTAAGTTAATGAATAAGAAACTGTTATTTAGCCGTTTTGATTACACACAGTAGATAAATCATTGTAAAATTAAAATAAACACTAGGCGAAAATTGCATTATTCATTTCATTATATTTTATATAGTATAGTTAAGAATAACGTACACCTACATATTAATATAATAATGATAAGCGATATACATTTTTTATAATATTGTTTGTTATTTTTATACTTTTAATTCTTATTACATTATTTACAGCATTCTTTTTTTTAACTATAAAAATACTATCAAAATAAAAACAATAAATAATAGTAAGAAACAATTCTTTTCAAACGTTTTTTTTAAAATTATGGCGGAGCGATAAATGTATTGATTTTACAATAATGTGTAGTTTTTTTTATCTTTTAAGCCGATAAAATATTTCAATTTTCACTTTGGAGGCGGTTTCGGATAGAAAAATGGATCTAGTTAGTACTTTAAAGAATTTAAGGTATAGAGTGTTGAGTCATTTTTTTGTTATTGGGAATAACAAACAAAATGTTGGGGAAACAAACATTTTTACGCAAATCCAACATTATTATTAAAATTATTATTTTGTGTTAACTATGGTTTCAAAAATTTAAACAGTTTTCACTCAGAATCGTTTTTTATCATATTATACAATGGGATATTCAAATTTAAAAAAATTAAACTTAGTAATTTATTCAATAATGAGTTTTACTAAGCACTCAATGTTTACATCAGAGTGATATCCTCTTGTTTTTTTTAAATTACTTAATTATGTAAAATAAAAAATATTTTCATAAATCACTATCATTATTATTATTATTATTATTTATTATAAGGTAGATATCTGAAAAGAGTCACATGATAACTGATAAGTAACTAATATATTAATGATTTGTTTGATAACCTTAATGAATACTTTTGAATGTAAACATTTTTTCATCACACGAGTAGTAATGTATTCAACATTTTTCATATGTATGATCTAATTTTTGTTGACGATGTATTTTATATTCAGTTTATAGACTCTAAAAACATTATTATTATATACCGTATAATATGATTGTTGTGACATTTAACATTTTTAGTATCATTTTACATACTTTGAATTTGAACATTGTACGAAAATTAAAATTATAAATCATTAGTTAATATTTAAGTAATAGCTTTATGTTAATCAAGAATAAACAAAAAAAGAACAATTATGAAAAAGTAACTATTCAACTTGAACAGTATTTTAATTTAGAATAAACTCAAGTGAATATGTATACATATGTATACATATGTTATGTATACAGTTATTTTGATTTCATGAAAAACAAAAGTAAATAACTGAATTAGGAATTGTTGAGCAAATAAAACAGTTATGACTCAATAAAAATAGAACATTTCTGTTTTAACTGCGTTAATATAAAGTTCACGTAGGTCTTTCTAATCGTCATTCAATATAACACGACTTGTTCGCAAGTTTCTTACATTTTACATTCAAAATAATAATATATAGCGGCCACAATGATTGATCAATATTGTATTGTTTGTTTTGTAATACTTTTTACAAATTTCGTACATATGCATGATGGGTTATAAAAGTAGGTAGGTACTCATAATGCTAAATGTATTCGCTCAAGCCTTTTGGCTTGAATATCTTATAAAATAGCGTATGTACGATTTGTCACTAAAAAAAATGTGTAAAATTAATTGAATAACATCGTAGTCGAGAGCGGCAGTTAAAAACGCATTTCCTCATTTCTCTCTCTCTCTCTCTCTCTCTCTCTCGATGTATATATATATATATATATAATGTATCCTATGTATCTTTTCGTTGTATTACTATTATAATTAAATTGTACACATTTTTTAAAAAATTTTTTAGCGACAGTGTAAACAAATTTTTACGAAAAATACAATGTATATGAATTACTCGTGTTATGTAATGCGCGTTTAACATTTGTACATCATTATTTTCTCCTTGTCCGTGATGACCATCCGAATGTACTTTTGCACCATATATAGGTATACCTATTTCGGATGGCGACGTTTAATTGTTTGTAAAAATATCATGTGCGGTGGTTGCTGCTGCGCTGAGCTATACAAGTATGTACAAAGTGCCCCGAATTGAAATCTAAACACTCGGCGTGGCTTTCGACGAATAAATAAAAACCGTTTGGAAAATACATTTTAAGCCACAAGCGTTTGTTTAAATATAAATGACCCATCTCCAATCACGAGACTTTTAAATATAATGGTACATACCTATCGTTATTTCCGAAAACGGTTTTCCATGATTGTCGCGGGACACTACGACTACACATATCATGTATGAACATATTATTACAATATGTTTTACCAAAAACAAAAAAAAAAGTCTACTGTCTATATAGTGTTTTAAATTATTGCGCGCGTATCACCGTAATATATATCGTAACGCCATAATATGGAAATAGAATACAAAAACACATTAACCGAGCGCACAATAAGACTTAATCTATATGCGTCATCGGGCGGCACGACCGATATATTATATCCAGGAAGATATCCATTATAGTCCATTAGGTATAAGTGCAAGCCGCAGTGTAGATATATGTATAAACGTCTTATTTACGTAATACATGAAATTTATAACACGATTTACCCGACATCCCAAAAGTGGGTTCTATTATTATTATTATATTTATGAGTGTTATTTTTGGTTTTGTTTTGTTTTTTGTACACAATCCCTATATCGATATCCGAACATTTAAAAATATTACATTTCACGCCGCTAAAACAATCGATTGGACACAACTGCATTGAACGTAGAATATTGTTACTAAATATTATAAGTATAATATCATCATAGTATCAGTGGTCGGCAATCGGTGACCGCTCCAATATTGTATACGGTTCGCTTTACATTTTAAAACGACAAAACTTTTTTAAATACATTTCATTATTTTAAAGTTTTAGACATTATTTTTTTTTCATAGTAAATATTCAGAGTAAATTTTTATTTTTGTCCGGCCCACGAACTTTTTTTAATTTATGAATGTGGCCCGAGAGTCAAAATACGTAGCCGACCACTGATATAAATAAATATAAATATTGTAATATTATACATATTATAATATAAGAGCAAAAACTTGCACCATGATTGCTATTATTAAGCTCGAATGTCGTGTATCTCCAAATATAATAAAATTGAAAAATAATTTTTCCATTTACTTTTAAATAATTGGTGAATAAGATAATTCACTTTTTACCGTTTAAAAATTAATTACCAGATGATCCGCCCTAATAGTTAGTGAGTACCACAGTGGTACTTCGTTTAATTGTCTGTCGGTTTATTGTGATTCCGATTAATAATTATCATACTTAAAAATAAATATTATTGAATAATTGAAAAATATTTATTTTCGTTATAAATGATAAGTATTTTTTTATCGTTATTGAAAATTTCCGTAATGCTAAAAATGGAATTTGAGAATTCGGCACACTCATTCGATAATGTATAACAAATTCATTCGGTCGCTTATCGGTTTAATTTTGATCGTCGAGTAAAGTGGTTTATGGTTTATTATTGTTATTAAAAAATGTGTCCATACGATAATTAACGGTCTATTTGATTATTCGTCAGGGCTTTAGTCCAGTGTCTGACGAATAATCAAAGTTCCACGGATTATTGATACCTTTTTAGAACTTAGTTTCGAATGGAAAAGTATTAATATTATGTTAGACAGGCGAATTAAACAAAACTTCTCGCGGAGGTGTTTTACAATGTTTTGAAGTTTTAAACTTGATAGGATAATATTCTAAATCTATAATATTCATCATTAAATAATAACCATTGTAAAAGTTGAATAGATAAAATAAAATAAGAATAATATTATCTAGATGAGATATCTGGTGGCTTATCATAATATATACTGTATACGTTCAACTATTTAGGAATATAAAATATTGAAAGGACAACGATTAAAATAGTATAGACTACTTTTACTTCTATAGTACTTTATAAGTTTCCTTTTGAAAGCGAATACAATACAGTTTATAGATTATGCGATGGTATTGATATAACTTGCTTTGATAATAAATTTATTGTTTGTGATACATATATAAAAACACTATTTTACAATAGCTATAATCATCTTAAGCCTAATACAGTAGAAACCGTTTATAATGACATTCAAGGGACTAGTCAAAATTGGTCATAATAACCAATTGTTATTATAACCAAAATGACAAAAATTAAATTAAAAAATCTTTTATACACATACAATGAACAAAATATTTTATTACAATAACATTTTTAATGTGTTATTATATTATATATATATATGTATATTGTATATAAATTATAAATCGTAAATTTAATTCATATAGAAAAAAAATAATACAATTTTTTAATATTTAATTAACGCTCAAATACACGAATATCAGAACACTGACAATAAATTTACAAAAAAACGATGAAATAAGCTTTATCAGTAGTTATAAGACCATCGATAAAATTATTAGTCATTATAGATAAAAAAAATTTTCCAATAAAATCAAAAATAACCGTCATAACATCCGTATAGTCACTATATAGACGTCATTATAATCGATACAAATTTATTAGTACATACAATATAGGAGTTTTGCCGGAACTTGCAATCTAAGGTCTTTACACCCGGTATGTCATTACAACCGGTGTCATTATAAAGAGTTTCTACTATATATTATAATTATTATACATATGTAAAAATATTTGGAAAATTTTCATTTTACGATTATTTGGTGCTGTAATGTTTTATAGGTTACGACTTTACGAGTCTGCGGTTAGCACGTGCACATGATGTATACGATACATTGATTGTACGAACTCACGTCGTCATATAATACATATTATATTGTATTATTGTATTAAAATGGACTAAAAAACATTACAGATTGTCAATATTATTGTAACTTTTATACCTTTTACGCGGCGTTTAATTGGTTTAAAAACGTTTCGGGGATTACTGTATGCGATGTGTGCTCGAATTGCCTACACATTACTCCCGAAACGCCAACTCATCTGAGAGACGACAACGTCGTTTTCATGATAAAATTATTATTAAAACTGCCCTAATGTGTAAATGACGGCGATGTGTTGTTACTCGATTAATACATCGCGAATTATGACGGATCGGTAAAATGGATGTGAGCGCAGAACTGTTGTCGTCAGCGTAACGGTACACACAAATGTACCGAAAAATACACGAGTGCCTATAATAATAAAATGTGACATTAAAATGTATAACGACCATGTATGTTGTCCCATACTTACAACTGTGTACATACACGGTTCGGTATATACTTATATGTATACTTATGCATTAGATAATATGACAAAGAGAAATATTATCAAATGCCAAATTCAACGCAATTACCAATAATTAAATACTTGTTGTGCCTTTGTGATAGATTGTTATCGAACGCTTTTAATAACGGACTTTTTCGAATGTATAGTTATAGTACACTCTGTAGATAATTTCATATACTATAATATATATATATTTAAAAATAATAAAAGTCTACGATATCGTTGTCAAAAAACGTTAATATTTATTTTATGAACAGATGAATATATAATATGAATGCATGATTTCGTGTGTTATAATATGCATATGCATATTATGCGTATTGAATTTAAATAGTATCATTCGGTTCGTGATTAAATTTCGTATCATATAGATCCATTGTCTATTTTTGACTGTTGTTTACATACGTATTTCAAAATTTCTAATATAGAAGGTTTTTACTCGGCTTAATTTTCCTTTAAAAAGTATTGATGCGCAAGTATTCGACAAACTTACTATTGTAGTAAATTGAATGTGGATACAAAGTTTTATAATTATTAAAGATGATTTAATAATAATGTATTTTATGGTTGCTATTTTTTAATATATTATATTATTATTTGAAATAAACTTACTGTGTAATAACTTAATAATATAGAAATCACATGGCCAGAAACTTGGTCAATATTTCACTTGGTGGAGTCGTGTGTTGGTATAAAAGTACAAGGTATAATTACATTCATTTTTGTGAAAACGGGTATATAAGTATACTTTTAGTCTTTAGTGAGAACGGGTGTCACCCTTGTAGAATATTTTTAATCAGTATAGTGGTTATGGCGCGTAAAGAATTAATTTTTCTAGAACTTGGCAGTTCTGACCCGTATTGTTTTGCGTAAGCCATCGTCAAAACGATAATTTATTTTTTATTTTAAATGCATTTCGATATCGCTGACAAAATGTCAAAACAATCATCATCATAATATTTATGAACACCGCATATTATAGGTACTTCCGACGGCTGTATCATGATGCGTGCGTGCATGTATACAGGTAGTTCTACCTGTAAAAGTACGTGCGATGTATATTATACAGAGGTATAATAATAATATTAGTATCGAAAAATGGAGTAATGATCGTAATAATTATTATTATTGTTGTTGCCGTTCGCGGAGTTAACGATACGATACGGTCTTGTTCACACTAGTGGTTACTTATTATTATAGTTATACGTATACACCCTACGTCGGATACAATATAATATATTATATTATTATGTGTATGTATATGTAATATAATATAATGACTCAATTTAACCGCTCGGCACGATAACATCTCCATACAAGCGTCGGAAAAAAAACTCATTGGCTGCTCGCGCGCACAGCCGCCTGCAAATACGTATTATTATTTTTATAATCATAATATAATATAATATTTGGTCCTACATTTCACACACACACACACACACACAATTACACATCAAATTTAAAAAAAATAAAAACGAACGAAAAATATTCTTAAAAAAAATAAAAATCCCGACCCAGCGATTATTACCTTATTATTAAACACAGCATATACACATACGAGTAATATAGGTATATATACGTATTACACGTTGGAACACTGTACTTTAATATTTACGAAGTACGCGCTCAGCCGTGCATTGTGTGACAAAATAAAACTAAAAAAATGTTCTTTAATTACCGTCGCTGCGTAATAAGCGGTTTAATGGCGAATCGGACCGGTCCAAATTACGCCTACAAAACAATCGATTTAGATCGCGCGCATAGATACGGGCTTAAATTAATACGGACTTCGTGACCGAATTCGGGTTATTTTTTAGTATTATTATTATTTATCGCTGCTGTTATTATTATTATTTCCCGACATTTTCGTTGGGCGTTGCGGTCGTTTTTCGAGGAGACCGCGGCGTTCGACAAAGTTCTTGTCAGCCGGGCGATCTGCACCTTCGGTTTAGAAAGTCGCCGAAATTTTCAACCCCCCGGCCACGCACGTATACATTTTGGGTGGCCTCTCATCGAGAATTGGTTATATACACACACCGATTACAATATCGTACAATCTCTTTGGGAGCCTAATTACCTGGGAATAAAATAAGTAATGTTTTCGTATATAATAACGCACAGGTCATAGTGTCTATATATACGCGCAGTATATCTCTGCATAATATATAAGTTTTCTTACTTGTGTGTATGCACCCGCACCCATATACGCGTTCGGGTAATAATAATATATTATATAAATAGGGTTCAATAACAGCTTCGGGGAGTGCGAGCCTGGTGGACGACTCCACCCTGCGTTGGTAAGTATTATAAAAAAATAAGCGTACGCCTATTATATGTAAACCAGATATGGTAGGTATTATAGTAACTGGTGCGCCGACAACGTCGAAAAAAGATGAAATTGTCACATGGTCGTCGGAGGGGGGCAGGGGGTACATTCTGCCGCAAGGACAACGCGTTGTTGCTACCATATAACAGTATTTCATATTGTTAGTTATTGCTATATATTATTATTAAAATAATAATATATTGATCATGCAAAACCCGGATTAATAGCGTCGATTATAATAGATATTAGGTATATACCTAGCTATAATAATGTTACTTTGAAACGTACAGCACGCGGCTGCATCGAGAATACCTATATAATTTATATATATCGTAGTATGCGAATACGATTTAATTTAATACGATGAATCGCGTACAATTTATACGAAACTGGTTTATCGGACTTCTAAGCAAACAGACTTCCAGTCATACTAGTTTAATAGTATAATGCGTGGATTTATGCGGCGTATACTGCTTTACGCATATTATATAGAGTTGTTATGTATGCATATACCTAATATTGTTTCGATATAATATTCGAACGAGATCAGTTTGAATTATATGTTAAACACATACATAGGTACATACGTGTATAACATCTCATGTATAGGTATTAGGTAAATATAGGTATAACATAATGTATTAAATATATAGTATTAACCCGCCGCTATGTATAACTATATAAGTATTCCTATATTACTATTATATTATTATGTGTATTACAACAAACTTCGAGCGCAATATAAATTATATAATATGTAGATATATATGTTAAATGACGGATATATCATATCATTATTATAGTCAATTATATATACTTTTTAGAATTCGTGTATATAATGTAGTATATCAGTATATTATATGTAGTGGTATATAATTTATCAAATGTGTGTCGTTACGCACTTTGACTATATAGAAACGGTTCGGTTGATGGGTTGTAGATGAGAAATACGCGAACGCATCTACTTAATGTATAGTGGCATAACAATGTTATTACGTATGTAGTTCAAAAACTAATCGAATATCGATATTAAAATAAAATAAATTACATTGTTATACCGTTTCGAATATCCGACTATCAGTTTTTCAATACCAGAGAGTAGGTAGTGACTTTATTTTCGATTCTAAAATATGAACAATTTGAGTTCAGTGGAATTATAGAATTGTGTCTTGTAAGCTTTAACATAAAAATGTACTGAATATTATATTATATTATTATATATTTTGTATCTCATTCGTCTCATATAGGTTTAAGATGAATGATGTTTAAATTTTGAAATGAGTTATGAATGTTATAATAATTTTAATTTTATTTGTTATATTTGACGTTGTTTATTGTTAGAACAACACTTTAACACAAATTTACTAAATTCCCTAAATTATGTTCTTACCTTAAACTTTAATAATTATTCAATTCTCTCTAATGTTAAAGTTAATAATACAAAATTACTTCTACTTATAATAAAATAATGTTATGTTGTACACATGTGGCCATGTAGGTGTTCGCGATATTATAGGTTAAGAAATAAAAACGGCCAGTTTCAAATATCAAACTGTTCAGGAGAACAAATTTAAACTTCAAATAGTTATTTTATCCATGATTTTTAATGACTATCACTTTTAAAAATTTAAGTAATTTAACAGTTGTTCTATGTTAATTCTTGTAGTTTGTTCTAAGCAAAACATAGCGTAAAAAAGGTGAACATTTCAGTTAAGGACCAAAAAGTTCTACAGTTAGAATATTTTTGCAAGTTATGAATTTTATATTTTTTCATCTAATTATAACTTTTTTGTTCTGAATTAAATGTTTATGATTTGCAGGAAAAAATTTCGGTTAAAGAAAAGAGCGACACAACGTGAAAGTTAGAGTTCCTTGATAAAATATATTAAATATCTATAATAATTAATAATATTATATTTATAACTGACAAAACGAGTATAAGATAATATTTTTAGGTTACCACTAATTTATTTTATTATGTAGATATTGAACCAAAACCATTTGGTTTTAATGCTTCAATAATTGAGAACTGACAGGTTTATTATGATATAGTTATAGATTTAATATAGTTATTTCTTAATCAAAAACCAATTTGTAAATTGCGTTGATTTAGAAACTTTTAGTTCTCGTTAACTCGATAAATAATATATCTAGAAAGTTGCTTCTGAGCTTAAATTTTACAATATTAATTAATAACTAAACATATTACAAGGGTAAGGTATCTAACCCACAAAAAAAGTACAAAAAAATAAGTTTATTTAATCTTGGTTCCGAGCTCGCATCACGATATGAATTTACGAAATTTAAGTTTACATTTTTAGTTTTTTTTTTTGTAGTTTTTATCTAATTTTGAAGAATAATTGAATTCTTTATGCTAAGAATTCTATCGCCAGAAAACGCTAAAAATAAGTTATATTTTCAGAAAGTAAGTGCACATTCTTAGCTAAGTGTTATGTAAATAATATTATATACTATATAATATTGCAATATTAAATTTACTTTATTGTCTTGTTAAATTTCGATTGAAAAATCAAACTATTGATTCTGTTATGATTGGAAAAAAAGAAAAACGTTTGAAACGTTTGAAAAATGTGAATATGAAAAAACAACTACGTAATCAATACATATAGTTTTAGTATATAATATTATAATATAATGCATAATCAGATAGTAAGCGAGTTTCTCAAAAATGAATAATATGTATAAAATAACGTAACGTTAAATTTACGTACCTATGTAAATGTAAGAAATCCGTGATGAAATTGGTCTAAAATATTGAGTACCATTGGACCTAAAAACGTTAGGCGATTCGTCCCGGGTGATAGATGGTGGTCCTAATATAACGCACCTAACGGATCCGGTCCATTACATTAATAATACATTTGTATTGCATTATATTATACTTGTGCGGCCGCGTAATAATACCGATATAAACATAATATAATATATTGTTCCAAGACGAATTTGATTTTTTTTTCTAAACGTTTTTATACTCGTAGTGCTCAGTAATAATATTATAAATGAAAATTAAAATAATATATAATATATTTTCGGAACACCCACATTGGTCGTGTGCATACGAGCCTACGTTTCTTCGTGTATATTCTATACAAGCGAGAAACGCCGCAAATATATTTGACAACGTTATAAACTATTAATTCGAAATACCGAAAATTGAGGCGTCTTACACCACAGGTACGTTACATATCGTACTCCTATGTATAATAATAATAATAATAATAATAATAAGAGTTGGTATATACCTTGTACGACTATATACGATTTATCCGTCGGCAGTGACTGTGTCGAATTTGAAAGATTTCGAATACGAAAATACCACCGTTTCCACAGCGCCAAATTATATATTTATATATACGAATTTATTTTCGTTGATTACAATGTAATTATTATAATTATTGTTATTATTGTGTTTTTCAATTAAGTCGGACCAAATAATAGGCGAAGACTGCGCCTTGTGTACACGGACGGATTCTATTTCATCGTGATCAAAAAAAATAAAAATAAAAAATGTTTTGGCAGCATATAATCGTGTCCTACACGTTCTACGTATAAATATATATTTATATATATTATGTATTATATTCTCAGCAGTTAAAATATTCGATGAATAATTCATTATATACTATGTATACATACGCTTACTCTACGTTATAATTTTCGTATATATATACGTATTAGTTGTTATAATATATAATTTTGGGTGGTAGAGAAAAACAGGTGAACATATGATGCAAGTAGGATCATGTATTAAAAAGCCAAAAAAACTAGCTATTATCACAATTATGATTATAATGATGACTTTATTATATTATTATTATTATTATTATATAAGAGTAAAATTAAAGTTGCCTACTCCATTACGCGTTAGCAATTAATTTTGGTAGTTCTTCTGTCCTCTTCCATGCACGTACGTCATGGTACTCATCGCATTACCATGCGTATAAACTATAAGTGTATATAACCGACAAAATATTACATAAATATTTATATATTATACCAAATTGTGTTATTCAGAAGATAATAATATTGTCTATATAATAATGTATTAATTTGTTCTGATATTATAATTTATAGTCAAGTTCATTATCAACTCAGTACTGTAGTAATTCATATTATATATAATGAATAATCCGATAATGATGTACACAAGCAATTAAAACGAACTTTAAAAGACGCATAGATTATTGACATTCAAATATCATCAGAAATTTGAATAATATATTATATTATATTTAGTGTGATATCTAAAGGCAACTTAATTTTAATAGCATATAGGTTATATAATATAGAGGTTAATTATTATTGTTTGTATACGCGTTGTACAATACCAATTTATATATCATAGAATTTACAAGACGCTTGTCAATAAACATGACGTGTATGACGTATAACTAGATTATTTTCTACAAGAAGTTTTTGATAATTTATAGTCGATAATCGTGTGGAATGCATATAATGTATATTATATCCGATTATTTACAACAATACCATGTATAGATACCAACTTAATAAATAATGATAAAATACTATTTCGGTAAAATAGACTATAATGATAAAATTAAATCTGATTCGTTGATTTTACCTATAAATAAAAAACATTTACCGTAACGAATTAATTTTTAGAAAATAAAATCTAATTCTTTCAATTAATTTATGATCTTTATAACGGTGTGATTAGAATGTTCCACTATAATTAAAAAAAAATAAATAGTTTAGATTATAATTATACTATTATGTTATTCGAAGTTTAAGTAAAATTTAAATAGGAAATATTTTTTTGGATAATATATTATACAATATAATATGATGACCTTTATTGGGGTTATGATATTTATAGAATATAGAATATATAAGCCTTAAAAAACAATATGAACCAAGATCGTAAAAACTGAAATGAAAAATGTAATATAACTAGCATCAATTTAATTTAATGAAATAATAACGAGTAATTAAAATGTAAAATAATAATTAATATAGTCATTGTAGAGTGAAAAATCAGGAAATTATTAGGTTTATTGTTTAACTACTAAGGGATTAAACTGACTGTAAAAGAATAGTATTAATTACATACGAATAAACAAGACAAAACCAAAATTATATGACTTTAAATAGGTATATTCAAAATTAAATTATGTAGAATTAACAATACGCCATCTTAGTCGTAACGATATATAATATTTTTATTATTTAATGGCGTTGGTTTTAGCCAAGGTTTTGAGTTCTTTGGGGTAAGTTAAATTTCAAGCACCCTCTGACGATTCTACTTAGCAGTCAACAATATAATAAATCATTTTTAGTATTATTACTTTTCTGCAATTTTAATTATTGTAATTACACATTTATTTATTGATTTCATAGTTTTAAGAGGATATCAAGCATGTGTAGTTGTTTCAGTTGTACAAAGGTATAATGCATATTCAATTTGAGTTCAGTAGAACTAGTTTTGTATTGTTAGCTTAAATATTAGTGATTTTAGTATTTTATGAATTATAACAATTGTTGAAATTTTAAGTTCAACTAGAATTCGGTATTAAAAGTTATTTTAGTATATTAATTATATCATATAAGCTTTTAAATATTTGTATACCCTTAAATTCTTTGACGTGTTGATATAATATAAGTATAATACATAGTTAATACGCAGACGATAATTTGCCTAAATAAGTTAATAAGTTAAATAAGTTAATACATTATAATATGTAAGCACAACATGTTTAGAGAATATTCTTAGCATATTTAATTAATATTATTTTTTTAAATATAAATATAAAGAACATTATTCCAAGAATAAATACAATAGATTAAATGAATACTTTTTGAATGTATTGTAAGAGTTTTTTATCCACCATGTTTATCAATCAATAATATAAATTGTTATATATATGTTCACCTATAGGCATATGCTATTGTTGTCTCTCTCTCTCTTTCTCTCTTTCTCTTAACAATAGCAAATATATTTGTTTTTTTAAACACACTCAGCATATTCTCATTAAGCTTTGTTATGCTTAATACTGTAGTGAATTTACTTATCATCAATTATATTTATTTATTTAATTTTGACACAAATATTAAAATTTAAAAATTATCATAACTCGATTCGAAATTAAAATATCAAAAAAAAAAAAAAAACACTTTTAATAAACCACAGAAAATGATGTTACCTTATAATTTAAATAATTAAAATTAAAAAAAATAAACATTTATTCTAACCCGTATTATAAGCGGTAATGTGAATCAGAAGTAGTTAATTTAAATTAATAAAGTTAATGAGAACTATAATTGAACGTTATAGTTTTCACATATTATATTGTGCTGTTGTAAGGCGGAGACAACAAGTTGAATGTATACATTATTAGCTCAATAGACACTCATACTGTAAATTATGTTGATAATTATTGGTTTACATTTTTTAAGTAGTTTATAGTTGCTTTATGAAGAAAGTTGTCATAATTAATACTTTAATAGTGTAAAAGAACAATACATGTCATTATGGAACCAGCAAGCGTTTAAATCAAAGAAGCAACTGTAGAACATTTCAGTTTTACACATTTATGGGATCATCTATAATAAAAACTAGAAAATTATCCTGAAAATGCTTTTACAATGTTACAACGTTTCAACCATTCAATTACCTATCCTAGTTTCAATTTCAAAAACGGTGTGTCGGGTCTCAGATGCGCCGTAAAAATGACCGTATTAGACGGTCGACGCTTTTTAGAGTTGTAATCTACAAAATTATAGTTATCGAGGCCATAGATTCCATCTAGTATGGTATTTACTACAATCTATGAAATGATTATGAAAAATATCGAACTGAATAGATAAGTAAAATCAGGATGTCGATTATCGCCTACGATCTACTATAAATTAATCTGTCAATATTATCGATTAAATATATTGTACATTGAAATTATTATAGAAGTTTATAATATATGGTGATATGGAATTAAAAAGATATATACATATTTTAAGAAATATAGACTATTATTTAAATAAGTTAAATTGAAATATTAAATAAATAAAATAAAAAAAATTATATTCATAGTTCGAATAAGGCTAAAACGGTGAAATTATTTAGTACTGACAAATTAATTTGAACAACTTTGAAGTAGGTTGTTGACTGATATCATGATGTACAGGTTATATCTTAATTTTATCTTTATAGATTTTAGACATAACAGTAATTAAATAAGGGTAAACAATAATGGCTGAGTGTCAGTCATAATAACTATACTGCACATTATTGACAAGCCTGAAACGCATGTATTTAGATCGTGATTTTTAAAAATATATAATTAAAAAATATTTGGCTTTTAGGTATCAATATGTAGCATTGAAAATATTGTATGTTCTAAAAAACTAAGAAAATTCACTAAATATTTAAAACAATGCATTTATACATTTATTTGTGCAGCACTAAACAGTGTTACATCAGTATTAAACGTATATACTATGAGTTTATTTATAATGTATATAAACACGGTCAAGAATAATTTTTTAGCCAAACATACTATGGGATGTATTTAAAAAGGTTACCTATAGAAGCTTAAAGTAATGTACAATGACAATGAATTTCTGACCCAAACATATCATTAAAATTATCAAAATCACCCAGATGGTAAAGTAAATTTTTAAAGAAATAATATTATATTATAATGTATCTCATATCGTGTTTTTCAGTCAATTATATTACTTTTCATAGGTCACAGAATATACAATATTTATTTTAATAGGTAGTAGGTTATAGATGCTGAAGGGTTAGTACTAAAAAATTATAAGTAAGTAATATTTAATTTACAAAAATATCTCAAATCGAAAATTGTTCAACACCATGGTAATAATAGTCAGATGTACATTTTTAGAATAATAAAAATAATTTTTGTTTTTTACATTCCACTAAACTATTTTTTATCCAAAAATGTATTGTTGGATTGTACTTAGTTTACGAATTATTTTATGGTTATTTAAATTGACAATGATTTTACAAAAATAATTAAATCAATCAATAACTTAATAGCTCTAATTTAAATTGTATTCAAATTCTTTACTATACATACATTTATAATATTTCTAACTATATCATCAGTAAATATTTAAATGGTTAAATGTATGAAATATATGAGTTTATTATTTAAAATTCGGTTTCCTTATTATTTTGACACTAAGAACATAACAATATAATATTCATATTATGTGCATACGTCGTCGTAAAACATAATAATATTTAAAACAAAAAAATATTTTAACAATATTATATTTTTTATGGAAATATCCATAAATGACATTTGTATGCATAATCATAATAATAATTGTAAATAAATTGGTATCCATTAAAGTAATTATAGTAGACACCTACACGTGACTGAGAATAAATGAAGACCTATTGGGATAAAATGAATTAATGATTGATCACGATAATATAGAAACGATTTTAGCATGGAATTCATTGAACTGGAAAAGATTTGAAATTATTAAGAAATATCTCGACCTTGATAATTTTAAAAAGGATTTCGTGATTAATATTCGTTTATAGGGAATTCTAACATGTCTAGTAATATTCAGAAGTCTACCTAGAAAAATTAATACCAATTTAGTTAAAATATTTGGTACTATAATATTGAGTTCTCTACACAGCATAATGTATATAATTATTTAGAATTATTTTTAAGCACTAATTAATGTTATTTGTGTACTATTTGTATAAATAAAAGTTGTAATACCTCCGAAACTTGTACCTAGTGTAAACAATAGATAATATTTAATGAGAAAATAAATTTTCATAAAACATGTATTTTGATCTTTATTATGAAAAAAGGCTATGATAATAGTACACCCAGCGTTCGTTAAATTTAATTATGTGTTTAACATAATAAATCCGAAATGTATATGTATCTTATACAATTTGATACTTTATAGAGTATATATAGTGTAATTAAAAAACCTATTTCAATGTTTATATAGGTACAAGTTTTTTGTTATTCTTTATGAATTGCTTTAATCAAGATGTATTTATACATATATATAAATATAGGTACCTATACCTAAGAAATATCAAAGTATAATGTGATAAAACATTTCAGTAACATTATACAAACATTAAAAAAATTGTACTAAAAATATTTCAAATTAAAATAATTAAATTTTCAGCAAGTTCAATTTAAAATTTAATTTATAAAATAAACACATAAATCCAGGTCTGAAAATTCCATTTTTAAGTTTACTCGCCGTACCTATATATTTTAATACGAAAAAAAAACATTTTTTTTATAATCATATAATAACATAGATTTTCTTTACTTAAAACAATTTATTTTTTATTCCAACGAAATAATATAATATAGAACATTAAAAGAAGTTAATTAGTAAGTCTCACAAGCATTCTTAAGTTATCGCGATTCGCGTCCTCGTTGCGTTCAACGGACATCGTAAAGTATAATAATATAATAGAATGTTAACTTATTATTATTCGTTTGGGGATATATCATACACGCGTATTATTTATGTAGACGATAATAATCATAATAGTAATAATAATAATAATAATAATGCAATATTACGATGTTCCGACAGAAACGTTATATAATATACGTTTCAAATTATATACATTTATTATGTCGTGACTTAAGATTTATGTACTCCAAAATTGCTAATGTTCAATTTTAAAAGCGCACGTAAGAAACCTACGTAAAAGTAACAAAATCTGCTGGGCGACAACTGTGTTCATGATGAAAGTATATACCTATTATATTATTTACAATATATTTAGGCATACCTACAAATTATTATAGTATTATATTATATTATGATTAGTAATTAATAATTATTGATAAAA
Organism: Schizaphis graminum; assembly: GCA_020882235.1. Lineage (NCBI taxonomy): Eukaryota > Metazoa > Arthropoda > Insecta > Hemiptera > Aphididae > Schizaphis > Schizaphis graminum. The sequence goes on from CM037032.1 coordinate 97,724,004, forward strand.
AAAATATTGTAATATTGTTTTTTTTTCATCTTTTTAAAATAATTATTATTATCTTACTATATAGGCGGATTTTACAGTGTTTTTTTTTTTTAATAAGCTATAATAGTTAAATAATAACTAATAACAAAAGGAAAATCCATTAATATTCATTGAAAAATTATTTTATTTTATTCTTGTTTAAAACGATTTTCATTAAGCTGTATACTAAATAATAAGACTTCTAAATCCAATAAAATATGCTGAATCATGTACTTAGTCAGTTTTTAAAGCTCTGCATTGTTAATAAAAATGAAGTAGTAAAACCTATAGATATAGTAACTGAAACTTGTAATAACAAATAGAAATTAGATAATATTATGAAACTTGAATTTTTAATGAGCATTCTTTTAAATAGGAATAAGATATAAAATTTAAAATAAAGTTTAACATTTACAAATAATAATAAATTGTTTCTACTTTATTTATCTGAATTATCTATGAATATTTTTCAAAAATTATATTACGCATTTAAAATCAAATATTTTTTATAAGAATATTAATAAATACAATAAATTATACTATTATGTCTTATAACGGACAATAGCTTGTATAAAAATAAATATTTTTATGATATATTTTAACAAAATGATCAACTATTCATTTGGATATTAGTAAGTATAACCTTTCATTTTTCTATTTTTTTTTTTTGTTATTATTTTTGTGAAGCGGGAGAAATAAATGCCCCCAAGTGTTTTTGGGGATTCCACTTCCCTTAAATTCACAGACCTATAATTGTGTCAATGCGCTATATTCGTTGATATACTTGCGATATATTATTTTTTATAGTTACGTATAAATTTGGTAAATCCTAGTATTTTACTAAATTTTGGTCGCATAAATATTTCAAATATTATTTAACTCATAGTCAATTTTATTATAAAAGATAAATTTAATAATAGCAGTATTTCATGTTAAGTCAGTGTAAAAAATAAATTAAAATAATGATATCAAATAATTACACTGTATGGGACACCATTTAAACGAAAAATATGCGTTTATTGAGCTTAGTCGAAAAATAATAGGTATGCGTATACGACGATACTATAATTATACAGTACAAACTACACCAAGTTATTATAATGTGTAGTCACAAACACCCGCAAGGTTAAGATGTATGTATGCAGGATGATTTTATTTTACATTAGTATTTTGAAAATTATTCGAAAATATTTTTGGAAAATTTTAGGTAAGTATAATAAATACCTTTATACAAATTTAAACGTTTTATTTCAACATTATTTTTCTAATGTTTTTATAGTACCTAATTGACAAATGTATATATTTTAAAAGGTAGCCTACATTTTTATTGTGACAAAAAGTTTTTTTTTAAATTTATTAACATAAGTTTATAATAGTGAAGGCAATACGTTTTACAGACGACATTAATTGGGAATCTTGAATTATTGCTATACAATCCATCTACTATACCTTATAATTTAAAATTTAAAAATGTCATAAATCATAGTATGAGATTATTGGAAATAATTTTTAAATTTATTTAAATATAATCAGACCTATAATTGGATATAAATAGATATATGATATCTAAAATAAAAATAAAATCGAAAACTAAAATAATATATACATGAGGTCACGCATTTACGAGGCACGCAAATAATGTACAAAAATCAAATTAAAAATATAGTTATTACAAATCAGTTATTGACGGGGACGAACATCGTTGAATATATATTATGCTTGTAGTCCAACCGTAATTATGTTATATATCTAAAAGATATGTTATTATTTCGACGGGAAAACAGGTACCCGCCTTAAATTATTTTTATACGCAGACTTGATGTTATGAAAATATGAACGAGATCATTATGCGTCGTATATAAACAACTTTTGATCTTTCTTAAGAATTATTAAGTAGTTTACCATTTATATACCTACTGTTTGAACAGACCAGTGTGAGTATATAATATTATAATTTTATATTATATGAAGACGAACGACGTCTACGAACAATTATGATATCATTATAAGTGAATTTTAATCTATTTATTTTCGGAACTCGGTTTTAAAACGTAGTATATAGGTTAGGTTTAAACCTACTGTTTATTTTACATTTTTTTAATAATTATTATTTATTAGTATTTGTTTATAAATTGTAAGCAATTTTAAATATTCATTAATGTATTATATAATCTGAGGATAATATGTGTTTGGTTCATACTAAAATAACTACACTATACATACAACGTAACAATAATACAAGATATTGCATAGTTTTGAATTGTTTTATTTTTCTCTATGATTATACGAGAACGGTGGCTTATTTTCAATCATTATATACGGCGCTTCAATATATTATACATACCTAATAATAAATAAATAATAGTAATCTGTTTGGATAAAAAACTATGGTAGGCTCAACGAATAAAAATTATAAAGAGTTTAAGGTTCTGCCTATTAGATCGGTTTACAAAAAATAATGATACTTTGGTTGTACACTAACAGAAATACATGGTCCAATACAGAGTTATATAAAAATAAAAGACAACACAGTGCATTAGGATATTAGATGCAGTAGTAAAGCATGTAAAAACAACGTGTGGTCAAAAATTCATAGACTATCTTGAGCCTATTAAATTCAATTCATTGAATTATGATATAAAACAGAAATTACTATACTATAAAACCAAAAAAAAATAATAATAATAATAATGAATGAATGGTTATTGTGTAATTTACCTTAAATCAAATTCTTTTTATATTTTAAGCTATTTTAATAATTTTAATCTGTGTTTTGTTTTATACGTATAATATGTTTAAATATGATGTATTTTTATAATTTTTTATTTTTATCATGTACAATTTTATAAAAAATATTGCATTAATATTTGTTTAATATTTGTTTATTTACTGTTTCATATGTATTCTAAATACAAGATTATAAGATTCTAAATCTTACATTGAATCATTTAAATTTTAAATTAAATTAATTTTTTTTTCTTTTTATTAACAATTATATTATATAATTTAATAACTCTCTATCTTCAACACAAGCTCTGATTAAAGGAGATGGATCATCGAAAATGTTATCTTTTAAAATAATTTATTATATATTCATTATTTTCGATAAATAAAAAAAAAAATAGAAAAAAAATAATATTCTGTAATATCGGTGTTTGTACATCAGATTCTTAAATGTGCAGTGTAGTTATTCGTTTCTACAGTTTAAAATAAATATAGTTATTGGTTTTAATGTTTATATCTAGGTATGTAAAATGTATAATATTTATGTCATATGTAAGAATTAATTACACAGGTCTTAAAGTTAAATAAAAAAATATACATACATATACAAGTTTTATTAAAATTAATTATTAAAGAACCAAAAGATACCACTGCAACTACCTACTTCTAAAGTTGTATCTGAAATTAACACTTGTCAATAATTATAATGAAATTATATAAAAATTATATTTTTAATATATTATTACTAATATTCCCTACATTAATTATTATAAAAATATTAAGCATTTAACTTAATAAATTTATAATCAGTTGTCTAGCACTCTGGCTAGGAATAAATGTTATAAGAATAGTGCACTTAAATAAATTATTGTCTTTCGATTATTTTTCGTTAAAAAATGCAAGTTGTAGTATATTATAAAAAAATGAATAATTGAAATTAATAGTATAATAATCCATGCCAATATTTTTATTCTGTAGTTACTTAATAATGAATTAATTACTAGTTTACATTCGAACTCTTAAAACAAATTTAAATCTTTTTTCAATCGAGCGTGTAGGTACTTATTATAATCCTATACATATAGCTAGTGGTATTAAAGAATTTTAATGTACTATTCCTTTTAAAATGAATTCGTAAATATTTATTGAACTGTATTTTAAACGATACATTTCTGTTTTAGTTGAATTTCGTTGTATTTAAATATGAAGAATTGTTTATTATTTTACATTAGTATTATTGTCCAGCAAATTTTTAATTTTTATTTGTATTCAAGTATATAGGTATTACAACATTGTACTGAAATCTTTTATAGTAATTCACATAATATCATAATTTTTTTAATTAATTACAAGAGTGGAAAAACTGTAACTGTTAAAAATTTGTCTGTAAGTATACCTAATATAATGATACAATTTGAATTGAATTTTGTATATCGTATATTTTTATCTATTTATGTATAGTATATTGCAGGTATTATGTAGTTGTTGGTTATATGTAGTTAGTACTTTGTTTTAGAAATTTTTTTTTGTGATTATGTTTGCAACTGTCATGTATTTATGTCATAATTCTTATTTTCGTAAATTAAAAAGTGATTTAAATATAAAAGCAGCAACTTTATTTTACCAAAACTAAATAAGTAAGTATTGTAAGCTCTTGTCTACTGTCCAACTTGCGTAATTAGTTTTTAATACATAATAAGTTATTTATAATTATTAACAACAAATAAATATCATTATTAACAACTTTTATTCTTATCATTGTTTTGAGGAACTTTTCCTTTGTTCGTATTTATTATTTTCGAGATCATAAAATGATAAACTACTCATTTGTTAGAAATATATCATGATGAATAAAATAATCACATTAATAACAAATACACATTTTTTAAAAAACGAAACATTTTATAAATTATTTTATCTTTATGTATTTAATTATTTTATACATTTAAGACGTATAATGTGACCAAATACAATTTACACCATTGCATTATATTTTATGGATCTTCTATGTGAATTCTATAATCCTTTCAATAACAACCTAATAATATATTGTGCTTAGCAAATGGATAACACACGATGTACCATAATGTCACCATCGTATAATTATTATGTATTAAGTATCTAGCATAACCTGAGGTTTTGAAACGCGTCATCGCAGTGACCTACCTACACTAAAATATAAATAATTATAATACCCCCATTGTTGTGCTATATAATATATATATATATTGTATACTTACTACACGATATGAAAACAAGATGTTCGGACCGTCGTCATCATCCAACACAAACAACCGTATATTATTATTATTGTAACGGGAACTCATCTTTATAATGTACAAACACGTACAACAATCTTATCAGAAAATGAATAATAAAAAGCGATTTACGAGATTCGGGTGGCCCACTGGGGCGGGTGCGTTTCAATTTGAGAACAGCGTGATAAATCATTGTGTTCGAAAAACGTTTCTGACTTGAGCTCGGTTTATATTTAACGACGGGCGTGCCGTTTTTCTCGAAAACTGCTGAGAAATTAAAAAAAAAAATACATCAGTACTAATGTAAAAGCATAATTTACGATTGTGGTCCGTGTTACACACGAATACTTGGCGCGATGCTTTGTGTTTGTTGCGCGCTGAAAAGAGGTTTTTCGTGGAAGAAAGAATATAACAATAATTGCCAACATATAATTTATAATATATTTTAAAATTTTAATTAGTAATTATTATTACAAATATTACATTATTCGTATTGATGTTGTAATCAATATTATTGAAACGAATAAGACATAATATTCTATACGTTTTGTTTCGTTTAATGGTTTATTGTTTAATATAACACTCATCTACACGGACTACTCGTTTTTGAAAAAGTCTACCGACTACCGAACAAAATTCGAAATTCACACTATTGAGCAGCAATAGGTAATAGTATATGATTCATATCGTTTTAATTGTATAACACATTTTTTTGGTTAGCTGTCATTGACTATATAAATAATTTTTAAATGGATTTTTCTGTCTTTTATTATCTATTATTGTAATGTGTTAAATAATTTACGACTCGTTTGTACGACGTTTATAATTACTTTTTTGATCCGTGATTAATGATTATACCTATTATATGGTTTTTGTACGATGTCGAAAAATAGTAATATTATTTTAATTTATAAGTGTGAGCACGTATTGAAAATGAAACTTCGATAACGATCGCATAGGAAGAAAAATATGCTTTACGACGGACTACCGCGAATAATAAATACAGGTACGCATAGCTTATACTTATTACTGCGATAAAATCGATACATTTTTGTGTAAGCATATATTTACTATACAATAATACTGTAATGCCTAAGCAAGTACGAGACGGGTACTTCGAATACATGCGAGTTCGACAACGCGTACCTCTGTGAAGATAATGATAATATTACGTAATAAAATCGCGTTTTAGTTATTAAAAGTTTTTTATAATTTTTTATATTATATTTTTTCATTGATGTGTAAAATATTTTAAACGCGATTTTCTTTCTCAAATAAGCTATATAATATATAGATACGCGCATAATACCGTCTTGACGTTTAAGTTAAATTATGAAGAAGAAAAAAAGAACCATACTAATACTTATTGACTTATTTACATAACTATACGGTCTATGCCGCTTTACATATATGAATTCGCTACAGTACCTATATTATAATATACTCGTACGTTATAATGACAGTAATAAATATTGGCGGGAGCGCATGTCTCTATATTATAGTATGCGCGTTGAGTTGTAAATATTAGCGAACGTATAATAATGTAATAATTTAATATTACCATATCATGTGTACGGTCTCAGAAAAAAATAACCTCCATTTATTATAATATTGTGCGTGTGCTGTGATGGATATAATATAATAATATTGTTATGCTATGTTTGGAAAAACGTCTGCGAACTCAGACAATTATGTTTCACTCGCACGATGGGGGTAGGTAGGTAGATAGGTAGGTCGTGCATACATACACACAAATATATTTTATTATAGATAAATAATATGATAAATACACATGGCATTACTACAGCCTACGCTAATTATTAAGTACACTCGAGTGTACATATTTATTTGTTCGTCTGTATTTACTTAAAAATTTATAAGTTCATTGCGCATTTCTGCGAATGAAAAGGATCAGTGGGATAAAATTATGATGCTGTATGCCACGCATAAAAAATTGTAAAGTCATCGCAATCGATTGTGATGCCTAAGAGCTGAATTAGCGCAGTGTGGGTTGTTGACTTAAAGTACCTATATAATAATTAATAACAGACTTTACACCCCAAATAGCTGATTAATTTAAAACGGATTTTGGTGTTATATAAGTTTTCCAAACTTGACGCCTGTATGGTTGAGTACAAAACTTCAGGAAGCAATCAGTTGTATCAGTTGTATATGTAAGTACATTCACGTCTATAAGTCACTATGTGCGGTGAAAGCGATTCCCGTATCAGATACTGTGTTGGAGACACAATAGCAGTTTCCTTTTTATTTTAAGCTTTTAACTTTTTAAATATATACTTTACGCGCGCAGGATATTCCCGAGGAAGCAGTGTTCGTCTTCGATATATTTTCAGACATCAACTGCGCACGATTCATCTATACGTCATGTAGCGGACTATATTATGTAAATGCAAATTAAATGATTATGTATAGCAGTAGTCTGCAAGTTCACCTATATAAATATATATATATATATTATAATTATATATGTGTGTGTGTATATTATACTATGTAATAGCATACCGAAAATGGTTTATTGGCCCGCTCTATATACAATACATATGAATACACGAGCTGCGCACATTATTATACACGCGTTTGTTTCGCAAAGCCGCGAGGCAAAAGCCATCACAGCGGCCATAAAGTCAATTCGGACGGCATTTGTCGGTCTAGTACACACACACACACACATATACGTGCGTGTACGTCGTTGGTGACAGGAACTGCAACGGTAGCAGTGACAACGTTGCAGGGATACAAGACGACACCTCTGGGACTCGTTTCCGGTCGTCGACTGTTGTAGTGTTATGGCCTATAATATTGGTTCGTGGTCCGCGAAGAGGCGGTTTACGCACATACGAGTATATGTCGTATATATAAATGCGCACTCACAAATCGGACAGCAGTCGCGTTTTATTGGCCTTTTACGACAGGACAATCGAGTTTTCGCCTCCCGCGCGATCACCTATACGTATATATAAACTACACTATAGTAGAAAACGACGATTTTCTAAACGCGAAAACTGCAATTATATAATATATCATTCAGCGCGCGATGTAATAAAAATTGAAAACGGGAAATAAAGACGTCGCGGAAAAACGATTTTCATACACACGAACGCACTCGTATACGGTAATATATTATTTAGTTTTATACACCTACTGACGTGTAGGTACTACATAACAAGTATTGCGTAGATACGTTATGGGCATAGTGTCTCGAGGGCGTAAATTATTTATTATATTATAAACACGATATGGTTTGAGAAATTTAATGTTAAATGTGTTCAGGAAAATGTCATGATGAAAATCACTAATTATTTTATAACTAACTATATACAAAGGTTTTTATTCGGAAAAGGTATTTTGAAAGAATATTATTATGTATTATATGTGCACAAACAGTAAAATATAAGTTTTACATTTTTAAAAATCTCTGCTCCCTTCGACCACAGTTTATGAAAAAAATTTATATTATTGATATTTGAAGGGATGGCATAAATTCTACACATGTGGATGTCGAAAATCATAGGTACGGCTCCGACTACAATTTTTTTTTATGTATATATAATATAATGTTGAACAAGCAGCGCCAAACAATGCTCATGTGCGTATAATAAAGTCTTTCGTGGGAACCACGTGTACCACATCGCGCACACAAACGCACACACAGCCACACGTGTATTTACACCTATATATAAATATGTGTGTGTGTGTATTAAATGTATGTCCGACGACCATATATTTTATTATATTATATACATGCATATGGTATACCTATATCGAGGTATTGAAATATATCATTGTCGCTGCAGTACATGATGTCGAGCTATCGTATTCCGTATAATATTAATAATAATAAAACGATAACGTACGCGTATTATAATATCATTTGCCCGGAGAACAGACGTCGAACAAACATGTATAATATATCATATTATATATATGTACATCATAGCTGGTATATAGGTAATATTAGATACTAACGTACCTGTATACATTTACTGTGGAATGGTTAAAAGCATAATATTATTATATGGCTGCATGTGCGTGCGCTGGCATCATTATAATATTATTGGTACATCCGATATCGTATATTAAATGAGTTGATGATACTGAAATGCAAAGAAACGCGTAGTGGAAAATGGCTGCAGCTGCAGAATATGACATCGGAAAATCGGTAAAAAGTTGGTTGTGCCTATATAACGTACTCGTTCTATTTAGCTATATGCCGCCCGTAACATTTATCGCATATACGATATACCTACCTATAACCTGACTGACAAAGACATCGCCGTCGCTTTTAGTAAGTATATTATGTGTGCACGTGTGTACATGTGTGTGTGTGTCGGCCGGAAAATAGTACGATATATTAAATTATTATAACATGTTGCACCGTGGTTCGCAGAATATATATGAAAGAGACACGTAAATAACATGGTTTAAATTATTGCCACACGTTCAAAGGATCGGATTTAAAGCCGCCTCTGCAAGATGACGACGATGACCGATAATATTATACAGTTTAGAGGTTGTGCATTCGACTTTTCATCGATAATATTTACAACTTATATAACGCTCAAATACAATAATAATATATATATATAAGTATGCATGTGTATTTACGTACATAAAATACATTATTAACGTTTTTACATAGATGTATTGTGCATTTATACTATGAATTATGATGTTACAGTACACACTACACAGAAAACTGTGCTGCAGTATTTTATTTAATTTTTTCACTCCAATCACAAATTGTTAACAACGTATAGATTAGCTACGATATTTTATCTCCATGCGTTATAATTTTCAAAATATATTTGTCGATTTTGGATATTTATACATACGTATGAAAATACCAAAAAATATATCAGTTGATGCGAGCTAAATATTAAAACAAAAGTTTGCTTTTCAGTGAATATCATGCGTAGTAATGTCGAAAAGACATGCAAATTATGAAAATTTTAATATGATTATCAGTTATAATTTTGAGTTATCGACTGTAACTTAGCACTACAGTACTTGCTAGTCCTTTAATTAATTAATATATTATAAAGAGTACAGGCACACATTACAAATATATTTTGTACAAATTGTGATACGTAGTTGATTTCAATAAACAATAACATATTATAATTTTTTCCTACTAATATTTTTGAAATTATATAAATTAATACAGTGTTTATATTATAGAATCACATTAATTATAATTATTACAATTTTTGATTTAAGTAAGCTCAAAATAAAAAAAGAATAACCCATATTTATTGTTTATGTTTATAATGTATTACATAGGTACTTAAGAACTTGAGATGTCTTCCAGTTTAGATAAATTTAATTTAAGGTTTAGTAATTAATTTTTTTCCGTATTCTTATATTATGATATGAAAATTTAAATTTTTAATAGGATTATATTTTAATATATATAAGAACAGTAGCCATGCGGTGATAATACTATTGTGGCTCAATATAGAGTTCACTGTGTTGTATATTTAACGTATTCGTATCTACCTTACACGAAATAATATTATACTACTTGATGGAAACGATAATAATATTAATAATTGCACGTTAATTCTTATTTCGACTGCATCGGTTCTTATACAAATGTGAGTTGTGTAACGACATAATAATATGTACAATATGTTGTCGTTCGGAGGTCGTTTTTGAATAGGTTCGTTTCGGAAAACGTTCATGGAAATTTCGTGAGAGTTTAATATAATTTCGTTTGTAGAGGGAATTCTCGGTGCGCTGACAACCGGATTTAAATATATACATGTAACTATGTAAGTGTATGTATATTGTATTATTATACTCCAGAGAATATTGCAAGCGCGCTTAATTGATCGTAATCCTCGGCGATATATGGTTATTTATCAACCGTGTATATATATACGCGGACCCTGATACGGAAAGACGTCCTTTTTAATCCGATTGGACCCCGTCGTCGTCGGCTAGTTATTCTGGGATAGGTCTGGTGCTCGAGGACTATACCAAACCTCATACGACACTTATATTATTATAGTCTTTTGGTTTATAATAACATAAAATATTAATATTAATTAAAATATTAATACGTATGTGTCGTATTTTCTGCAACGACGCATGTTTGAAAAACGTTTTGCAAATTACTATATCAGAATACTCCATACGCATTCTCTCGAAGCATTCCCCTCGTCCATTGGTTCGGACTTTTTTATCTTCGACTCCCGTCGATAATTTTTTTTGTTCATACACTCATCACGATAGATAATTAACACGATATGTACTATTAGACGATCATTTACACGCAGAACAATCCGTGGTGTAGTCTCGGCGTATATTATATATTTATTATTATTTTATACATAATATATGATATATATTATAATAATACTGAATATATATATATATATATATATATATATACCGATACCAAAGCTGTTTCGTGTTTACGCCGCTCGGGGGTCATAGATCACGTTGCCTATTCGTGGAAAAAATAGACTTACACGCACCGAAACTAATATCATATAATATGATTACTCAATCGACCGCCTCGCCGCCGTGGTAGTTTATATATATACCTATTACCTATATAAGCCGAATATTATAACAAAATTACCAAAATTCCATTGTCACCACGTCGTGGTCTCCTCAACTATAACCGGTTACCACGGTATCAGTATAATATATACTACATGATGTATAAAATTATTATATAATGTATATATAATGCATTGCGCATTATGTACCTTAAAAATAAATAAATAAGTCTACGTGTGTTCAGGCTGCGTGCAAAATAGGTTGCTATGTATACGTATAATGTATAAAGATACGATTTGATCGCAACCGATAGTCCTATTTTACACTCACATACGTCTCTGAAAATTCGCGTGGGATATATGCAGCAGCCACATAATAGGTATAATATGCGTGTACACGCTAAAGCTTCGTCCGACCGCTCGACGTGATCTATTGCTTCGGTTCTCTTTCGCGTTTCTCTCAATCCAACATCAGTGGTTTTACTGGTTTCTGACAACATGATGTCGTCGTGGTATATATAATAATATAATATGGTATATATAATATACAGTGGTAGTGTGGTATACCTACCCGTATGTACTACGTGAATTACTATAAGACAATGCAATCAAACGGTTTTAATTCTGCATAGTGACAACTACACTACTGAATACAAATAGAAATATGATTATTGATCTTAGAGTTTGGGCTCGTTTTGCGCGGGAAAATTTAAACCGATAATTTACAACCTCCGCTTAATTATATAATTTTATGCTATGCATATTCTTGAACAATTTTATCGCCATTACTCAACTCAGAACTCACTTTTTTAAAATCATATGTATTCAAGTTTCAAATTTTTATTTTTATATCATACATATTATTTTTATTTATAATTAAAATAAAATGTATTTATGATTTTCATTAAATTTTAAAATAACTTGAATTTTTTTCATATTGTAATTATTATATAGGTTATATTATAACATAATAAAATATTTCTTGGACAAAAAATATCGCTGCCCCAAAATTTTATTATCAAAAACGTTGTGTTAACTTGTTAATATATTTGATACTGACGGGTTTATATTATTATTTTATAAATTATATACATATATCAACATCTAACGTTTACGCAGAAGTAGGTACGAAACATAATAGGTATACATTATATAGTTACGTTTTAATACATAATTATAATTTAAACAAATATTATACATAGGTACTGCATACAGCAATTATTTTTTACATATTTACCTGCTCGATATATCAAATTTAAGCGTTCAATTAATTTTAAATTTACACGATAATTGTCCATGCGTTGTACGCATAATATAAATATATAATATATAATATATACTCATTTTACGTTTATATATATATGTGTATTATATTCATACGTTCTCGGCATTATGCTAATAAATGTTTAAATATAATAATTTCGGAGGCATAAAAAATACACCACACGCCTGTATAATATACATACACGTATACACGTTATAATACTATGTATATTATCAAATATATATTATAATACACGGAACCGCACGCCGCTCGCGTCATTATCCGAAACATACGGCTGGATATAATTTCGTTTTGGAACTCGTATTTTATGACGTCCGTCCGGTTGAGGCGATATATTAAAATCGGACACGGTATATTATAATATTATATTATATATTATATATAGGTATACGTAATTCCCGTGTATGTACATAAGAATTATTTGATCATGTCGCATTCACGTGCGGGGGTCGCATTTAGTGAAAGACTCAAACGGACCATATTATACACAAATATAGCATAATATATTATTAATATATAAACGCACGGATGTTAATGTCATCCGAAAAAGGTCTTCGTTTTATATAATAGAGAATTATTAATGTGTATAATAATATATATATATCATTATAACCGTTTTGTTCGGACGCCATGAATCCAAACCCTAATCCGTCAATACTGTCTCACCCTTACTCTATATTATAACATAAATACATCAATATATCAAAAATACGATTGAAAAGTCCTTTTTTTTACGTATACCATACAAACTCGCCGTATGTGTAGGAAATACAGTGTATCAAATAAGTTAAAATTCCATTACGCCATCATCGGAACAAGACATACGTGTTCGATGATTTATGTAACGATGTTTGATAGTGAACGGTTGCTTAAATATATCGAATTACACAGGATAAAATATGTTATATTTTATCTCTGCAACCCTCGACCTAAGACTGAGTACTCCTAAATCTTCACTAGAAATTCAATTAAAATTGAATTCGTGTTCGTTGTTGCATACGTAGCTAGTGTTCCACGAGCTGTCTTTTATAATTTAATCTAAACAAAACCTAACGAAACCCAAGGTCACAGACTATTATAGGAGTTCTATAAATGACCCAATTAAATACTTTAAAATTAACCACTTATTAAATTTCTCATTGAATGTAAAATTATATAGTATAAAATTATTACATCATATTTTTAGATAACCAATTTTTAAGTCTGCAAATAAAGAAGTGCTCTATTTCTAAGAACTCGATAAGAGTTTATTTACTTGCCAAAGCACAAAAAACACCGATCTTTATTATTTCGATTAACATGATTCTTACTGCTATTTTTGGATATTGGGCTAAAGTTTCTAGAACTATAATAGTGGTCGATAGAGAGATCCAAGTAACCAAGTAATATTTTTATTATCACAGCGGTCAGTGATTAGTTATAACATTTATAACCTGCAGCTGTAGGTACATGAAAGAAAGAAAAGTGGAACTTTATCAGCAAACGTATATATCTAAAATTTATCTTTTGTCTGTAAAACATTTTAAAAATTTCAAAGGTGTTTAAAAAAAAAAAAAAATTAGATATATCTATATTATGCATATCTTACAATACAGTTTGATACGCAGAAATAAGTAATATTTTAGGTGTAGCAATTACAGTAATTACTAATTAATTTCAATACCATAATTTTCGATCTGATTAATTTTTATTTAAGATGAATATTGAGGTTTAATATTATCCAAGAGTCGTGGACAATATAAAATTGCCGATTTTTAGTTACAAACTTTATTTAAAATTATTGAATATATTTTAGGTGTAATTGTGCAATATTTGCAAACTAGTAAGTTGAACAAAAAATAGATATACTTGTATTACATAATTTTACTAAACAACAAAAATTACTAATAAGTAGGTATTTAAATAGTAAATTAATCAATTTAAAACTAATATTATATTGGCCTTTAATGTGGTAAATACTACAGCACATTTTACAATGAATAAATTGGGAAACGTCGGGAAATAATGAAATGCTTGTTATGAGACGTTGGTATGACATGTACGTAATAATATGTTAAGCTATTTAAAAATTATTTTGGCCACACAGCAAAAAATTGTTATGCTTATCAAAAATATTGTTTTGTACGAATAATAATAATAATTATATTAATCATGTTCATTATGATACAGTTTCAATAATTTATATTTTTCTTTGGCTATTAATTGTTGTGTCACATTCTTTTTTATATAAGTGTAATGCGTATATTTAATAGGAGCAACAAATTAAATATTTAGTATCGATTAGTTTTGATCGTATTTTTTTGTTTATTGGTTCACGTATTGGTACTATTATCTAGTTAGTTTAATTTTTTTATACACTCATATCATACATTCATACATTACTCACTGCAAGTCATTCGATGAATCATTCAAAATTTCAAAATGAAAGCCGGTGTATACGCTATAATTAATAATGATATGTTTAAATATTTTAATGGATTTCGACGACCAAACTGGATAATAATAGTATTATAATTATGTATATATTAATTGTGCAGCCTATTCGATATCTACTAATTTAACGTGATCTTTTAAAATGAAAATACGCGAAAAATAATCAACTTTAGTCATTATTATTCGTGTTGCGTAACATCCGTGTGACGGACAGCACAGGTGACATACGCTATGACTTTTATATGTACAATCATTATATTCTATGAAGATGTATACTAAACTAAATACTTAGTTAATGGTATAATATCATCGTACTATATATTATATTATATTATTATTCTGTATAGGTTCGACGATATAGATGGATTTATCTAATTAGTAAATTGTATTTACTATCCTTCACGGCTGATGTTTTCTTCTTAGGGCAAAAATACGCTCTTCTACCAACTCAAAAAAAAATTACTTAACTACTTTACTTAATATTACTTTACATAGAATACAACTGTAGTAATTATTTATGTACTAAAACGAGAAAATTGTACTTGTTGTATAGTTTTCTAATAATATTTATTATAATCTATAGGAATATTGAAATATATCATGCTACTTTTTAATTGAAATCGCAGATTAGATTTTGTGATTAATCAAGGTATTAACTATGATGTAAACATCTCATCATAATTTCAGCCTTTGCAATGATCATTGTCCGTCAGATGACAAGTGCATTACTCATTATAAAAAGTGAGAAGATAATAAAACAAATTACTCTTCAGTAATTGTGGGTATCGTTAAAACGTATAGAATCTACGCTATAATATTTCACACGTACGTACCTACATCATCTGTACGCATCACGTGTAAATGTTTTCACGCATATTCGTTTTATTCGAAAATCACATTACGAACCTATATACATAAAAATGTACTACGGTTATTAAATGTTGAGACTTACGATATACGATATTTAACGATAATAATAATAATAATACACAGAGTGGTCGTTGCTCCTCCCGCCGCGGCGGCGGCAGCAGCATATACGACGACGTCTGTCCAGAGGCTACCGCGGTGAGCGCGGCAAAGTGGGAGTGCTCGACGACGGCGGCGGCGGCGATGGGCAATATAGCCATTATGGCGGTGGTTATATTTTTTATTTTTATTTAATTTTTTTTACCTTACTTTCCGAGCAATTTGATTAAGATATTACCGGTTGTTCCGACGAGGTCTCTGCCGGGTCCGCTGCAGCAGCCTCACCGGAACCCGCCTATTAACCGACCCCCGGGGCCTTTTCGTGTTTTAATGGCCGTTTTTAATTATAAAATAATATATATGCGCGCGTGTGTGTATATGTGTAATACGCCGACGAAGAAACTATAATGTAGCCCGACTGCATAGATAGCGGTGAGGCGAAGAGGAAAATTTATTTTCAACATAATAATATAATAATAATATTTATAGTGATATTATAATAATATAATACGTACGAATATTATTATATATAATATATCATGCGCGCGCGGGTACGTTGGTAAATATCGTGTGCGTGTTTGTCCGAGACACGATCGGCCGTTCAGAAATATCGATTGTTCGCGCGCACGCGTCGGGTCGCCTCATAAAATGATTATAACATAAGTACCTATACGATATAAATCAGTAACCGAAACGCAATAAGTTTTGTGCGCGGAAAGTGAACGGCCGACGGACAGCTTTGGACGCGATCCACCGTGAATCATAAATGATATTATTATAAATTGTGTATAGTTATAGGTGATATATTATGTGCGTTCAAGTACTCGTCGCTCGTACTATATAGGTACAATGTACTGGCTATAGCAGTAAAATAATTAACGTATAAAAAACCCGACGTGAACGCGTGTAAATGTGATCGAGTGCAGGACTCGCGCACGAAGCGTTTTTTCCTCTTCGGTTATTTACAATAATATTAATTATTATTATATTCACGTTCAAGCCGTGAAAAAACATACAATTTAATAATATATTGTTACTGGTTTTAGCTAGTATACTATATAATAATGTATAGACGAACGGTATATGATTCCGGAAACTCGTCGACTAAGAAACTATATTGTTTGTGCGCTATGTGTATGTTATGAAAACCCTCTTCCGTAATATGTCGTTGAAACGTTGGATACAATAATTAACATTGATTAAAAAAAAAATCCTGAGGTTTTATATACGTACATATACTGTATACTGTATAATTTTCACTGTCTTTGTTTTTGTTCCATTATTATCATAGTATTTTTATTCGATTTTTTTCTACGTCGTCGTCTATTAATTAGAAAGTGTGAAAAAACAGTTATAATATGTATCCTTGACTATTTAGTGGTCTTAGATAACGCGTTTAATATTGATACACCGTTTAAAATCTGCAATGCCACGAAATACGGCTACTAATTTTTATGGTAGGTATTATACTTGATACCTGTATAAGGTCCAAAATTATTTTATAATTAATTATATATGTTATTTGATAAATCGTAAGTTCTATGTGAGATATAAATAAACATATATGCAATATATGCAATAATCACTCAATTCGAATAGAAATTCCTAATCGATTATCAATGGTGTAGTTACCGAGAGAACTGATAGTCATGATGGAGGAGGATTAAAAGACCAAGCTCCCTCTGCATAGAGCACACACCACACGTAATATTCAATTTTATATGTTTAAGAAATATAAGTAAAAAATATGCAATATTGCACATATTTAATTTGTATTCTAGATATTTTTAATTTGAGAAATTATAAAAAATTCAAATTTATGGTCATACTTTAAATAATTAATCAAATACATGATTAGGCAGCCAGTTTGGCAGCCGCCGTATATTTTCATATATATTAGGTATACACAATAATATTGTATATATTGTATTGTGACAATGCATACAATTTTGAGTATTTTATGTCATTATTTGTTATGATTAATTATTAATTATTTAAGTTATATATTGTTTGACTAAAACGCGAGAAAAGTCTCGAATTCACCGTGTACATAAATCGTACCCAGATCACCGAATGTTTAAATATATATAGGTAGGTAGTAAGTGTTGATTGGGAGCCAAGGTGCACATTTGGTATTTAAATTTATAATAGACTCATATTATTAAAAATAAAAGCTACATACCAGTAATAAATTAGTTGTATGAAACTTGCTGATTTGAGGTAGGTAGATTATTAAATTGGGCAAGTACTACCTACTATTAGTCTATAGTATACATTATCAATATCCAAAATAGATCAGTATTCATTAACGCCGCTAAAAGATTATTTGGGAAAAATCAAAGTTTTTCACGAGACTAAAAACATTTATTACAATGAAAAATGAATTAATTGCTCATAGGATAAAAAATGAAAAAAATATTCTGCTACAACATTGAAAACAACTGAGTAAAATTCGAATAGGTACAGTCAAAAATTAAATTGGAAAATCGAGAATCGTAGTAATTGTATTTTCTCTCGTGAGTCTAAAATCTAAAAATATAATAAAGAAGTGGTGACATAACTGCAGGTACTACGTACTTGATATTGGATTTCTAATTTTGTATATCAAGAGTTTTGTCTATATTATATAGAATTCACAATAAAACAAAATAAATGTTACTATGGTTCATTAACTACGTATAATATATGTATAATATTATTTGGGTCTGTGCAATATTTAAATATAGTTATTATACGTATATACTATATAGTAGGTTTATAGTATATTTGTATTGATATTTAGACATTTCTAAACGAAAATAATTAACATAAAACTGTGTGCTTAGTTTATATAGCTTAACGTGATTATTAATTATTATTATTACGCTCATCACTTTGCTATTTTTCACTTTTGATGAATCCT
Organism: Schizaphis graminum; assembly: GCA_020882235.1. Classification (NCBI taxonomy): domain Eukaryota; kingdom Metazoa; phylum Arthropoda; class Insecta; order Hemiptera; family Aphididae; genus Schizaphis; species Schizaphis graminum. The sequence goes on from CM037032.1 coordinate 97,743,117, forward strand.
AAAAAGATTAATAGGCGACTTGTCGTGGCATAAACTAGTGGTGCCAACTTCACGTACATTAAAATAAGTAACATGTACATATTATTATAGTATACTATATACACACAAACATAATGTAGTATCTATTTACTGTTTAGAAACGGGCGCCACTGATTATCATATATAAGTCTATGTGTAAGACGATTCTAAACACGAATATATATGACGATGGACGCACTTGAAACAATGGACACTGGCAAAAACAATAATCACACGTGGTGTCCAACTTACATATTATAATAATAATCATGGTTATTATTATCGTATACATATGGAGTTCACGGCGTACGATCGCGCATACACAATATAATATTATATTGTATACCTGTTACCGCGATCGTGTCGCGTACATTGTATACACCACAGAAGCAGTAACAGCTGCAACAGCAGCATTTTTAATGTATATTATAATATATGCGAATTGATAGGTAATTTATTTTAAATAAAGCCACGCATAGTAGTATTATAATATGTGTGGTCACTCGCTAACGGATAGTAACGCAATCAAAATCCTATTAAAATGTGATAAAAATAAAATAAAGAAACGATTTTCGTATAATACTTACGTGGGATTATTAAACACTAAATTATATGCATTTGATGTGTATACGTTTATAATTGGTACACGAGAGTGGTACATATGCACAGTAGTCGATGGCTATCATATTATTACTAATATACTTATCATATTGTAATATATAATGAATGGCCTATGGGTAATATTTCGTCGACGAGATTGGGGCCATCGATGTTCATATTGTTTTCGAATTGAGATCAATTATATAAAAATATATACATAGATGCGTTATTATATGAAATCACTTTAATACGGGTATAAAAAGCGTCTGGCACGCATAAACGATGATGACCTTCATTCTTTGTTTTTCTAACTGGCCGCTATATCAAGAAAGAGACTATTTTAATGCGAATTTAATGTATTATGCATAGAAAATCATCGAATTGATGTTGAACATGTTAACCGTTTTTTGACAACAGCAATACGGACATTTTCTTGGTGTCAAAATTATTTTTTCGATTGAGCAAATATCCAATTTTAATCATGTAAAAACAATATTTTTGAAACCGTTAACAGTTTAACGTTATTGTTAGGATTATTGTTTGTAAATGTATTAGTATAGCTGGTATCTTCCGTGTGAATATATTGAAAATATATTATTAAATAAATGTATTTATTTATATTTATTCAATGTGATAGAGCTGTAACTATAAATAGACATACCTTTTTTTTTTCGTAAAAAAAAACAAGGAATGGGTGGGAACTATTTACTACAATACTGCCACCCGGTCCAATAGACATACTTAGAACAATTCTTAACAAAGCACTTATTTTTGTTTTTTTTTAACTTAGTATATTTTAATAATAATAAAAAAATAATACAAAATGTATAAATACAAATATACTATATAGCAAATGGAAAGAAAAATAACCATTATTAAAAGTGTAAAAACTAAAAATTGTAGACAATTTAATTAAAACAAACATACATATTTTTAATTTCATAATCATCACATATTTTAATTTCCGTTTATCAAAATCTAAAATACACAACGCGTATTAGGTAGTAATTTAATTCATTGTTTATTTTAGTTGATGATCAAGCGTAGGTAATACGTATATAATGGGTATATTAATATAATACTGATTATACTGATGCATATTTTAAATACACATAAAAGTATGTAAACATGTAATAAACAGTAAATTGTATTAAGCAATTTTAATTTAAGATTACTATTACTAAATTATTATTACTGTAATAGTTTATTTATTACAGTATGACGTTTGAAATGTAAAATATTTTATATATTAGTTTTTGAACCGAGCGATAGAGCAATTGATTTTATACAACGATGATGTGTTTTTTGTTCAGAAATCACTTTTTGGGGCAGTAAAAGGGGCTTCAAAAGTTTTATGAAACCATATAAATGTATATAGTATTATAGTTATATTTTAAATTGAATACAGATGGTACTTTGTAGAATTTATTTTTGAAAGTTTCCATCTGCAGTTTTCTAGAAAATTGCGATAACTTTTTTACTATCGTTTTTAAAATAATAATAATAAAAGATATACCAACTTTGGTTAATATATATTTCATTTTGTGTGATTATATTTACAATTTACATAATATATAGTATAATTATTAACTATCATAGACTAATAACGTTATTTTGATAACATTTAAAAAATTAAACAGTTTTTTCAAATATTTATCTAATTAAAATGTAAAATTATCTAATACCTGTATAAGGTTGTATAATTTTTGATTAAAATTATTGTTATTTGATTATAGGAAAAAATATCTATGTATAAAACATATATTTAATAGTCTATACGTCTATATGTGGAGTATATAATAATTATTATACTTTCTACCAGTTTGTTTTTCTATACATACTCAAACAATAACTATCAAGGGTTAATGATATCCTCTATAAAAACGTCACATCATTTATAATATTTTTTTTTTTTAACTTACAGGTTTAAATATACAATTATTCAGTTTATAAAACATTGTCATAAAATTATTAATTTAAGCTTTTAGAATTAAACAGGAAAAAATTTACATTTTTTCATGTTAAAGTACTATACAGAAAGAAAACATTAAATTATAAGAATCATGCATTTATGTTATCTATTTATCATAATATTATCACAGTAAATAAATTAAGACCAAATTTCTTTGGATAGAAATAAATACAAGAATAAAATTATTAGAATAAATATGCATGCTGCAGTAAATGTATTAATCAATTTATTCGAAACAGTAAAATACGCAGTGCCGTAACTACAGCTGGACGGGGCTTAAATTTATATACCAAAAACTCGGATTTTATCATATATACTCATATACGTTTTAAAAAAATATATGCAATACAAAATGTATAATAAAAATAACACTAATGATAAGAATATTAAGTTATATTATGTACGTTATAACGTTTGAGAAAACCGAGTATTTCAAAAAATATTTAATTGCCAACAACAATTCCTGTATAGCATCATTATACAATGTCACTATTTAATAGTATAGTCTTGTGAGAATATTATATATATATGTATATATATATATATAGGTATATAATAGTCCAATAAGAGAAAGGAGGGAGGAACTCGTAGAGTTTTTTTAAAAATTAAAAATATCAAACGATACGTCGATTATATTTTTATGAGTGACCACCGATATAGTAAATGATAAAACTGCTGGCAAAGTAACATCGAATCGTCTGAAATCGATTTCATAATTTCAAGAACTCGTGAAGCACAACCGATGCGCCGGATAACGGTGTTCTGGAATATTATTTTTCAGTTTAAAATAAATAATTAAATAATTGACAAAAAAAATCTTTGTTAACGACATTTTATTATATGATTTATAACTTACAAGTAGGTAAATACTATAACACTCAATGAAAATAGGTCATCAATGTGTGACAATAATTTATAATAATCACGTATTTACATTGCACATAATAAATGTATGTGTCATAGATGCTTACCTTTACCTTTACTGTAGTTTGATGTATTTATTATGTGTTTTTAAATTTTCAGAAATTCTCATGAGCATAACTAGAGATGAATTTTCACATTTGTATGTTCATAAATCATGAGCTACAAACACCACATATTAATGGTATATGGATCGATAAACGCGCGTGGTATATTATAATGTTATAATATAATAGACTTATTTGTATATTAGTGGTGAACGATCAAAATGTGTAGTAGCATAAAAAGAAACGGAAGAAACCTAAGAGAGAAGAAAAAATTGGATGGAAAATCTCCGACATTTCCACAGGTTTATTTTTTTTTTGCCATTTACGCCGTCCAATCCTGAGCGCTGTTATAATTAAGAGCTTTTTGTGCGCGTGTGCTGTAGATTGTATATATATACTGAAAAGGCTGCTTTATTGCGCTCAGTCTATGCGGGCGGCGGCAATAAATTATTCCGTCTGTGGAATTAAAAAAAAAGGCAGAGATTTCGAGCTTTTGAATTCGACGAGACCGCTTCGACTGGCGGTGATTTTTCGCGCGGAAAAACGTTTGTGGGCAAAGTGAATGAAAAAAAAATCCGCTAACTCCGAGTTAATGCGGTTCGCCGACGAATATTCACGCGTCGGGTCTATTATAATGACGGCGGCGCCACGCCATGTCCGTTGCACAGTACGTTGCACGCAAACATTTTTCTGGGCAGTAGATAGATAGATAGAGAGAGAGAGAGAGAGAGAAGAGGGAGTGAGAAAGAGATTGAAAGAGAAAATTAAAATAAAAATAAAACATGAAGAATCACGTTACATTTAAAATTCATCCCCGGTTCGATGTGCCATGTAATGGGTTTTTATGCTTATGGACTCAGGAAAATCACAAAGCACGCGAACGCATTTTTTTCACGATCCTTTGTTTCTTTATTCATAATTTTTCTTGATATTTGTATCATCTCTAAGTCAAATTTAATTCAAGTCAAATATTTAGATTGCGGGTCCGTGAATAGAGATTCTAAATACGTTCATGCAATTATAGCATGTGACTATTATTGTTTTTGAGCTAATCGCTAATGCAAATTATTATAAGTTATTACTTATTAAAAAATGATTTTTCTTTAAATTTTGTTAATTAATTGTTATCCTTTTTTATATACAATAACACATACATACATGTCTAAGACGTATTACAACATTTTTTTAATATTATCACTTTTAAATGTGTATATACATGAAAACTAAATAATTGAACATGACTGGGATGTTGTTCCATTTTAAATATACAAAAACAAATGTCAAAAAAAAATATTACAAATATTAATAAGTGTATTTGATTGCGTTTGAACGAACCGAAATCTGTACAGAATTGATTTTTGACTTATCACATAGTTATTATCATCACTCATCATCTAGTTAAAAATGTTAATAGATACACTAATAGCCGACCCTTGATAATTAAAATTACAATTAACCAATGTTACGCCATTAAACACTTCATAACCCACCGATGATACTATTCATAAAATAATATTTAAACAATATTATAAAAGTGATATTACTCGAAAATTATTGTTGCGATTTTTTTTTTCTTGACAACAAAATATGAGTAGTTAGCTAAATGGATATAGACTATACCGTATAGCAGGGGTCGCCAACCTTTTCAAACAAGTGAGCTACATTTGAAATTTTTAGTCCCAGGTGATCGACATCTAAGAGAATTTAGGTCTTTAGGAAGAGATTTGTTTTATGAGCAAAAAAAAAAAAAAAAGGTCTGAAAAAAGGTGCACACTTGCACGTGACGACTAATAAATTGACAGTCGAGTTAAAAACTGAAACTGACAATAATTCTGATTATTTATTGTAGCCGAGGCATTTGTTTTCAAAAATTCTGACTATTACCGATTGACCGATTATGGTAAATTCCTAGAATACAATATAGCAGTCAACATTAACCGATTATTTATTACGCGATCGACCGATAATGGTAAAATTAATTTTTTTAACGATCGACCTATAGTCCTAGAAAGATCGACCAGTCGATCGCGATCGACTGGTTGGTGACCCCTGCCGTATAGTATATCTTATATAAAACGAATATTTTTTTAGTGCTTGTTCAACATAATAAATTGATTTCAGACCACGTCGAGGCGACATATTAATGGATAAAAAGCAATCGTTGTCATAAATGAGCACATCTACAAAACGATTTTCTCGTAAATACATACCACCACTCGACTTCAGCCTGCTCCATGTAACGGCGGTTAAGTTTCAATATTCGAATCCATCGGGTCCCGCGTATAACGGCGACGTCATAATGGCCTGCGTATACACACACACAAACTCGTAATATATATATATATTATATATATACACACACGCGTATATCAAAAATCGTTTTTCCATTCGCGGTGGGTACAAATTGCGACGAAACACTCACGCAGCAGCCAGCAGCACACTTGCCACGGAGCAGGAAACTTTGTCGGATAAGATAGAAACCCTCGCCCCCGAACGTCGGATCATATTAGGGCCACACGCCATATGGCGCTCGGAGACATTACGCAGAAGGCCACACCAATATCGTTTTGTATGTGTGTGTAAATATATATATATATATATATATATTTAGCGTATAATAGTCAAAACCGCAACGTCGTCGTCTTCGTTATTTATTTTGTTTTTTCCTCTCTATTTTTTTTTTTTTTTTGGATACTTTGAGGGAAATCGTAGTGGTTTCTATATATTTTTTTAATTTCGTTTGGTAAGTGAAACGACGTTCGTGCGTCACATGGTGGTAGAGACGACGATGGCGGCGGCGGCGGTATGAACTAATAAAATCGGTCCGTCGGCGGAAAAGGAAGGAAACGCTGCCGCCACTGCAAAAGAACCGGAAACTCGAGTGGAGGGCACTACTATAATACACACACACATACACCGACGAGTGCCGACGACCGTGCGCGTAAGTAAACTAATATAAAAGCGTATAATTACGATTTATATTAACGTCGTGGGGCGAAAAAAGCTACATTGAAAATTCCCGCAGGATTACGCGTCGACGAACTTTGCAAGTATTCTGTAATATATATTTATATATAAATATTATAATATGCATATTATAGACAAATTACGTTATTAATACATTTTACATTTTCTTTTTTATTTAATTTTCTTTTTTCCGGTATTTTTGAGATGGGTTAATGCAGTATAAGTCATAAATAAAACAAAATACTACAGCGTAATCAGTATCTGATATTTCGATATGTTAGCGTATTTGTTTTTAAATTTAATTTCATTCTCGTTAAATAGTGTTTAACTCAACTACTACAGTTGCCTGGTTGATTATTCACCCACGTATAAACATTGAATTATAATATAGTATCTATATAACATAGTCCATATGATACACGGTGGACATAGTGTTATTATAAAAACAATAATTGCAGATATCGAATTAATAAAAACCATGCGTGTTTGTAGATATAAATAAATCCCTTCACCATTGCTTCAAGACTAAGACAAGCTACCAAAAAACATTGGTAGTTGGAGTTAAAAATATTTGTGCCATGTAAAAGAACAATCATTATTTTTAGAATATTATTTTTTTTTTTTATATATTGTCATCATAGATTTTGTAAGGTTTTTTTCTGCCATAAAAACATTAATCTATTAATTTAACGACTTAAATATTGCAACATTTGGTTTTTGATGAAAATCTCCTTTTTGACAGTTTTTTCGGCTCGCCTTGAATTTTATACATTAGTATAATTTACTAACTGCCAGATCCCGCAATCATTAATAAAATTATGATTGGAAATCTTTCCAGAATTAGTATGTTTTTTTATTTGTATCCATAACTCATTATGTCACCTTTTTAGGTTTTGTCTACAATTTACATGTCTTTTATTACTTATAGTCTGTGCAATTCAGATACACTATAATAAACCTATATGAAAATCTATTATACGAAAAATTAGCCAAAATCGAACCACTTAATTTCTTAAACTAAATTCCAGCTGTATATTTTGTAAATATATAATGATAATTGATATCGAAATTTATTCAATTACACTTTTGTTCCTCTAATTATTATAAATTCATTTTTTTTTAAATACTTTTATCAACATATAGGTTATCGAAACGAACGATATACACACAAATATGTTTTGTTTATACTTTGCATATATGAATGTCACATCCGTAGTTTTTATTGTGTCGTTTTTATTACTTGTATGTATGATATGATAGTTTTTGACATTTTTGAACGAAAAAACGTATTAATAAACGTACGTCAGTTGACATTTTCTGGCTAAAAAAAAGTATATCTAAAAATTAAAATGTCAAGAGTGAGGATATCGGTCGACTCTCACGTAAGTCATTTTAGTCATTCTTTTTTTGGGTGATATATTTTATATTGTCATTTTAACAGCCACAGAAAAAAACATTATATTTTCACTAAGGTATATATAAATATATATATGTATCATGCTTATTTTTAAGTAGTATAACAAAATACATAAATAGATTTATAATGATTTCTATAGACCTTATAGAATTAGAACATTTTCCAAATTGGTATTTTGTAAATTAGATTATGACGCGAAAATAAAAATATTAAGCGTATATATACCTATATAGTACATATAAGAGTTGTGTGTACTAAATTTAAATCGGATAAGGAATAAACTTATATTACGTATATTATGTATAGGCAATCACATAGAATAAAGTTTCATCGCCAAATCGATAACTTGAATTAAATATGACTCCTTGCGGATAAAGTCTGAGATTATACATTGACTCGCGCACACTTAGTTTCGTTCCAATAAATTATTATATAACCAATAACCATTGATGTATAATACAATGCTATCAACATTATGTCAAAAATAAATTACCTAGATCGTTGTTTTTTTTTTAAATAATAGTGTAGTTCTTGTAGTTTTACACGTTTATCACAAGCATCTATATATATGTACTTATTTTTAACGAGGGGTGATTTGATTATATTGTGTGAAATAAAAAAACATTGATGTCTTATTTTTTTCATATACAATGGACATTGAACATATTATGCATAATGGACAATATGGGATTTACAACAGTATTATAAATATTTAATTCAATGAATATTTTTGCGATAATATTTATTTTATTTTGTATTGAATTATACACTCACCAACTTAGAAACATTCTTATGTAGTTATGTGCTCTTTATTTAATACATTTTTTCTTGTTCCACCAAAGCACTGTAGCTTACAGGAAATAGGAATACATATATTATATACATATTAAGTTGAATTACTTCACGGACTCTAATTAATCGCTTTCCTAATTTTTTAAACGTATACCTACAGATATTTATAAATACTATATATTTTATAACATAAGAATACATTATAATATATCGTCTCAAAATGTTTGCGCATCGTTGTAGTCACTAGACAAAAACACGGGTTTTATAAAAATATATAATATAAATACACTTAATCCATATTAAATTTCGCTTATAATATGATGTATAGAGAATTAGATATCCTATAAATATTTTTTAAATCGTTGACGGCCAGTATAGCAATAATAAACGCCGTCGCATCCCATCACAGTTATTACGCTATTATACTACAGCATGCGCGAAGCAGTGCGTTTATGTATAATGTATAATGTATATTATATGTATACATCGAGCGTCGACATTTATTTTTTTTAAATTTATTTTCGGGTAGGGCAATTTAAAACTTCGATCCAATCTGGTGGTGTGATAAACAAAACGCGAGCGCGACAACGTTATAATCCGTCGCAGTGTTATATATGTATTATATATACTGCAGCAGCACACTGCAATATAATATACGATGCGCAAGTGTGTGGGGTGCACAAACAAAAAAATAAAAATAAATACGTCCGCCGTATGTACATACATAGACCTATAAATTCCATTTTAGGGTTGCCATATATATGTATATATATATATATATATATACATATATGAAATGGAGATGTACTCGCGAACAAAGTGCGTCGCATATGTATTATGCGCGATAAACAATCGAGTAAATATATATATATATGTATATATTATACTGTATACACACACAATATAGTAATTCACGAGTCTCATCGCGCCCGCGCGTGTAGGCCGATGATAATTAACTCCAACGAGGGATGTACAATATAATATGAACATATATATATATTTTATATGTTTTATTATTGACTGAAAAAGTAGGCAATGTGTATATACGTAATGCGTAGTGTCGCCGTGTGCAACAGAAATAACCATTTTTTCCCCTTATGACGGCTTGTCTCGATTTTTATGATTTTTTTATTGGACACCATTTAAAACTTTAGACCGGAAAATTTACCACACCACTTACATATTATACTACATCCATTATTGCGTGTGTGCAATTGTATATTATAATATATTATTATCATCGTTTTTACACACTTTACCGTACTTCGTCGTGCGGGAGTGATAACGACACGTCGTTACGTGTTTTTTCTTCGTTTTATCATTATACTAAAATGTATAATCATGTGAAAGAGGAGAAAATAAAAATTAAGACGCAATTATTTTTTTTAGTATAGAATTTCACTTTTATCTTTTATTTCTATTTATTCACTAACAGTAGGTATATTCAAATTATTATTATTATTATTATTACATGTTTCAGTAAATATATATATTTTGGTTTCACAAAAAAAAAAAAAAAAAAAATTGAAAAATAAATAGTTATTATTATTAATTATATTTATTATTAAATTTCGTATTATTACACACTCGCTATAAATAATTGTATCAATATAATAATATAATATATAATATATGTATTAAAGTTATTATTATATAATTTTTTACACGTTGACGCTAAATATAAGTACACAATTATGTATATATACATTATATATACATTTTTACATGTATATTAAATGTGTACTATATAATATGTATGTATATATATATATATTATAGTCTATTTTTATTGAGGATCATTCGAGGGGTACAAAAATAATAATAAAATTAAAAATAAAACAAAATATACTAATGTTTTCCTTAAAAAAGTAACCTATAACAAAACCATATATAAAAAAAAAATTATATATAAAAAAAAAACAAATAAATAATAATATTATCTCTTTGATCTACAACACAGAGGGAATACTTTCCGAGTCTCGGTGTGCTCGTTCACAAATGAATGTGTGGTGTGAGTGTGTGCGGTTATCGATTTGACCTGAAACAGGGTTCCATACTAGGTTTTAGTCAAAATAAAAAATAAAAAAAACCACAATAAATCATATTATACAAAATAAAAACAAAAATAATATTAAAACATGCACATACTCAAAATAAATCAATAAAAAAATATCATAATAATTATGTATGAAAGAGTCGACCGTACCGCAACGCATATTCCTCGTGTTCTTTTATATTATTATTATTATTATTATTATTATCATTTTTAAACGATAGATTCATATATGAAATGTAAAGCTACGAATGCCATTATTCAATCGCGTTTTAAGTAGGTAGAATGGATAAATACTATAATAATTAAGATACCCATTTATTGTTATTTATTTATTGTTTGAAAAAATTTGTAACAAACAGATATAAATGTTTGGACTTTTACTAACACTGATTGTTTATCCTAAGATTTACCAAATCTCGTTTGTAAAAGTCCGAACTACAAAAATCATTCGGAGTTTGACCAAACGATATTGTATATCCTAGGTTTTACCGAAATCAATTTGTAAATGTTCAAAATTCGGACATTTACCAACAGTAGTCGGTGAAACCTAGGATTTACCGGTAAATTCTAGGTTTAACCGGTATTCGTACTTTAACCGTAACATATATACTGCAGGGTATAACATCTATATATATATATATAATGAGTTTTTGCTTATAAAGCGTATATAATTATTCTATCTAATATAAAATCCATTCAAGATTTTGATGTTAATAAGATAATAATTCTATAAAAGTGTTGCCTATAAATGTATAATACAGCGTTTATGTCATTTTTAAAGATTTGGTTGCAGTAAAATATAATTGTTGTTTATTTAGGTATAAACTATTACATATGATATTTGCAAATATACATATTGCTATTGTATTTTACAAAGTTCAATAGTTTTTGTTTTTGTGAATACTCATAATGACTAAAACGACGAATTGCAAGAGAGCCAATCGTAGACAAAAAAAATATATAACTTTTTTTTCGGACGCAGCGGCCGGTCTCTATAAAACGTACGTGAGCCAAAAAAACATACGCAAATTAAATAAACCCACAGTCATTCGTTCTTTTACACACCGCGTATATAGCATAATATGATGGTGATTCGGTTGTATATATTATTAAAATGTTTTTTTTTTGTGTTTTTTTCTCGGAGCGCATCGTAGCCGCACGTATAACATACCATACAAACGGCATTCTGCCGTATACTCACGCGTACAAGGGTCACATTCGCGAGGGCATACACAATTGTAAATAGAGAGAGAAAAGTTGAGAGATAGAGAGATGGTGATAGGGAGAAAAGAGAGATATATAGTGGGGAAGAGAGAGATATTATGTACACGTTTATAACATGTCCCGGCGGCATAACTCTCGAGTACACGACAATTGCAGTGTGTGTGTGTGTGTGTGTGTGTGTGTGTGTGTGTGTGTGTGTGTGTGTGGATTTTTCGATTTTTTTTACGATCCGATAGCTTCTGAATGAAGTCATTCTGAAACTACATATGCGAATATACATACATAGTTATATATATATATATATATATATATTATATATGTAAATACGCATATATCGAGTCAATAGTGCTTGTGTCGGTGGTGGTACGGCTTTTAAATGTTATAATATTTATGCGGTGTCTCCAGGATATCGTATATTTAATGTATACCTATATAGAATACATCGAATACAATTAGAATCGGATATTATAATATATTATATTGATTAAAATGTCCGTTGGAACGTGTTTATCGTCAGCGTAAGACTGAATTGGTATATAATATGCGTGAACAAATAATAAAATATGATAATTTGTCCGGTGGCGTTTTATGTTATATTATATGAGCTTCTATATCGACAATAATGACTATACACTACTATATATGCCATTTATTATTGTGTGTAACCACCGGACGATCGTAAAAACTCGGCGAACGTTGATGTAAAAAAAAAATATCGCAAAATCAAAACCCGAGATTGGACGAAAACTTGTTGTAACTACGGCTACCGGAGTGATGTGCAGAATCATGTTTATCATTGTGACAATAATGTGCAGTAATAATATAATATATTATTATGTTATATATCACCTATGTATAATTTCATGAAATATAAATCTCACGTTTTCGATTTGTATCCGTTTATTATAAATTATAATATAATATGTGTCACGTCTGTTATAGAGATTATACACGTGCGTGACGAATATGATACACAAATAATATGTCTCGCAATATGTAATAAATTAAAATATGGTTTAATATTTCTTTTATTCGATAATAATAAATCGTTTTTCCAATGGCGAATCGACTTTTTGTTTTTGATAAATTAAAAAAAAAATGTGTACAGTCGCAGATAAGCGTACCTACCTATTTAGCACGTATTTAAAATATTAATTGTTTTCATTCTATTTTGTTATAATGTTACAAATATTCCGCGACAGTTGTTAATACGAGAAAATCGCAGTGATCTATATTCTAAATTGTGTGTAGCCAATCTATATATTTTTTATTTTTTGTATATTATATTATTATCTTTATCGTTTCGATCGAGTATACGTTAGACTTTTTAAGTCGTAATATTTAGAGCAATTTTCCCGCGATATATAATGAAGTTTGCAGAACGATTATTATAATATAACTGGCGTTTATTTTTCGGTCGCGCAGTCATCGATGATATATTATATGGTCGTCAAAAACATGAAATAATATATAATAATAATATATTATGCAGTATAATATAGAAGAAAAAATTATACACGTCTAAAAACCGACAAGGACGGTACCAAATTTGGCGTTTCTGGTTTATTTAAAAAAAAAAATAAATAAATAATAGTAATAATATAATAACACGGGAGACCCTCGGGCGCATGGGACGTCTATATAGTATAATATAATATAGCGACTAGTTTTTGTGGTGACCGGACAAATTGAAACGCTCGAGCCAAAGACTCCATAAGGTCGCGACGGCTTACGATTTTTTTTCGTCGCCATAGTCGCCGCTCTCGCACACACGTGTACGGGGGCCCGACCGTCACTGATCAATTATTCCGACAACGCTGCAGCATGTGTACAGCAGCATTGCCTGAAACAAAAGAACGAAATTCTCGAAATGTCATGAAGCCGGACGCGGGCGATGGCGGTTCGGGGTGAAAAAATATTTTTATAATATAAGTATATAAATATCTTATACATAATGTCCATAGTACCTATACACACGCTTAAACGTATATCTACGTATATTATTGTATATACGAGTTCTATATCTATCTATCTTTTTATCTATATATATATATATATTGTAAAATATATTTAAAAATGCGGTCGTCCTCTTACCTGGTGATCATGATCCGAAGGATTCGTATAGGAGCGCGTGTGCGCTTGGCATTCCGGCAATCCTGCAACAGCAGTGCAGGTCTTGTCTCGGCGATGGCGGTGACGGTGACGTCTTCTTTTCGCGATGCGGATTTCGTTGCCGTCGTTTTTGCGTCACGCGACGAGCTCAGCCACGCGGTTTCTCTTTGGGACAATTCTGTGTGACGAGCGGTTGGGGGGGGGGGTCGGTGATAAACACACTTATTACGTATATAGATTTCGTATTTACATTTACAGTATTATATTTAAAATATTTATTATATATATAATGAAAAAAGCGACATAATCCTTATGGTTACATTATTTTATAATAATATATTAAGGGGATAATATACAAAATTATACATGAACACAACTAGAAACAAATACAATGGTCGCGCGTGCGACAATAGTACATTATATAATAATATAAGGTTGCACGGGTAAAAAAAAACGAAAATTACAAATTTATGTACAGAAATAAAAACGTTAAAAAATATGGCGTCGAAGGGGGTAAAAATAAAATAAAAATAATAAAACGATAAGGAAAATTAATGATAACTCGTATATAATAGGTCGGGGGTGGTTGTTTAAAAAAAAAAGTGTTATCGTCTTTTCTTTTAGCGATCACCGGCGGCCTGAGCGGCTGCCAGCACGGCGGCCTTCTGCGCCTGTGCCTGTTTTTCTTGTTCATTAAGCTCTTTGATGGCCTGTATCTCTTTTTTCAGCTTCATCCGCCTGTTTTGGAACCATATCTTTATCTGCCTTTCGGTGAGACATAGCGCATGCGCCATCTCTATCCGTCGCCGGCGAGTCAGGTAGTGGTTGGTGTGGAACTCTTTTTCCAGCTCAAGAGTCTGGTATCTGGTGTACGTCTGTCGACCACGGCGTCTGAGTCCATTTGCTCCTGGAATTAGAAAACGAAAGAGATTAACCAAATTATTCCTTTATAAGTTTAGAGTAAATGTATCCATTGTAAGTATAACGTATGGGTGGAGTAGGTACAATTATAATATACACATCACATTGTAATATAGTTTTAAAAACGTTCGCGCGTATTATATTTCATCACATCGCTACATTATGAATAATAATAATAAATTGCAACCTACGCCATAATTGAGTTATATAATTTTGTAAGGATATAATCGAATTCCATGTATGAGAATGTGTTGATTTAGATAATACAGTAGATATTTATTAATATGTTGTAAATTTATTCATCTCTATTCATTTTCTGTGCTTAAATTATTCAGTTAATTTAATAAACATCTAATAGTTTGATAGATGCGTATATATTTGTCAATACATATTTTAACCGTTGAGTCTGTCATAGCGAACTGCAATATTCCATGTATAATTTATGGAACGTTTAGAATGAGTTGTAAATATTTTTATCACCTTTATATTAGATATACACAATAAATAATTTATATACGTTTAGGATCAATTTTTGGCATTACAACCGCGCGCGATTATTTATAATATTATATGAATATATGTATATAACAAAATTAATTATTCGTGTTCATTCGTAGATATAATGTAATAATATTATTATGGTAACATAATATTTTTCATAATCAGTCTACAGATAAATTACTTTTTAATTTTAAAATTACATTATATGTATATAGGTGCATATATTGAGCGCACCCTGCGAAGAGTACGATTAACGTCGTAAATCATATCGTGGACAATCTTATATAGTATAAATGAAATTAAACGATATTATATGCGCAACCACATTAATATAATTACAAATCAATATTAAACACTTAATAACGAAGTATATATATATATGCTTGACACGGTTGTATATTGTAACGATCACTGAAGTCTTACCATGGTTTTCATATGAAAAAACAGGTTTATGATATGAATAAACTTCGGATTCAATATAAACATAATTTTCCGACATGTTTCGTTTAAAATTCGTTATCTATATTGGCTATTTCATTCGTTTAAGGATATATTATAATGCACATCATGATAGGTTCATCATTAAATTTATATATATTTATTAATGCAGGGAAGTTAGTGTAATAGTGTTTATATATATATATATATATATATATATTTATAATATACTCCATACACTATTATGCTAATACAAAAACATATTTTCGTACATTAATTTATTTTTAATACTTATATTTGAAGTGTTTTAGTACAATCTCTTTATGCCGGTCATGATTAGCCTTCAGGATTTTTTTTTTTAACAAGTTTATGTTCTAAATACATGAATGTTATATGTACATATTATATCATATAGTGATATGGTAAAGAAACAATGCAACTTTGAAAAAAGAAAAACCAAATATCTGTACATATATATTGCCCATATGCAGCAAGTTGCATGGTGTACCACTAATGGCGATCATGCAATACATATATACTATCAGTGGGGATTCTGCGCCAATTGGATATACCTATATTCAAAGACTCTGGCGGCGGCGTGAATGCGGGAGGGCGGCCATGCCATCCGATTGATTTACGACGTCGGACTGGTGAATTACGGCCATGTTGGGTACTCGTGACGTCACACGCGCGGCATCCGAAAATAAAAAGCGATTCTCGGTGATGGCCACATGATACTAGCTCAAGTGCGTACACTTCATAGGCTAGGTTTTTTAATTCATGCAACTTGTACGCACATTGATATGTATATTAACAATGTTTAAATTGTCTTTGTGATGATTTTTTGGAAATTATACCAAAATTAAGAATATTTTTAAGGCAGCGGCGGAAAGTTTCTATACTATAGTCACCTGGAATAAATGGTTCTACAGAGCGTTATATATATACAGGAAAATAGAGTAAAATATCGAAACTGAGAAAAATCTTGCCTTTTGGACACGTTCCACGGGCCAAAGTAAATAATTGAATTTGTGGACAAACTCGCAAGTGTGTGTATGTGTATAGCGTGGTGGGATGAACCCATTTCTATACTTAAATGTATATACCTATATATTGAACGACGGCGGTGGTAGTGGACGTGATTAACAAAGATTATAGAAGTCGGTGGCATTTGTAGGGAGGAGCGAGTAGTGGTGAGTAGCCGAGGAGAGACGCCTTCGGTTTAATTCGCACGCGCTATAAAAGTCCTATAGGTATAATGGTATATAATCCGATTAAGAACCCTATGTCGATATATATATACATACACATGTGTGTGTGTGCGTACCTAAACGAGCGTACATAGGTGCATGCGCCGCGAGATTTCACCTTTTCGGCCGCAACCGTCGATAAATTTGACTGCTAGTCCCCCATACATACGAACGGATATCGTCCACTCGTGATCAGTCGTATATAGTTATAAGTTTACGGTTCGTATATATAGGTAGCATAAACATAGTAAGTACAAAGTATATATTATACTTATTCCACGAGTAGGTATACTATCGCTGCGGGAAGCGGTAGGTACAATAATCACACTTAAGAAACTTTTACCAACGGTCTTTTTTGTTAATTGGACGCGCAGTAAATACATACACAAATATATATATATATGTATGTAGTACAGATTTACGTCTGACCAGTAAAACGATTAGATACATTTGTAGACCGCGTATTATTACCAATGATTGTGGATTGCATTCTTACAATCATCTGTACCTTCGTGCTGCAGATGTCTCCTGCCGAATTTATTATATCTGTATATGAGTATAATGGGCATGCGTGTAAAATATAATAATGATAGTAGTAATAACATAGTATTTCGATGAATTGATTTAAAGAACACATCGCGTATTATGTAGGTATACGTATATTGGACAATCGTCAACCCTGTTTGCCTGCTGTAGTACTGTAGTAGCTATACTATATACATAAAGAAAGAGAGAGATATTTTGCGGTACCGATCTCGTTTTGGCTGCGGTAGAAGAGAGAAAGGAAAAAGATTTTTTTTTTCTATTCCACGCTGCGCTGTAACATGTCGGGATGTATAAACGAAGGAAGAGCGCCTACGCTCGGTAGATATATAAGATATTATATCTACATATTATATACCGCGCTCGGGCGTTTAAATCATAATAATGTATTCATTTGCGGTTGTAATAAAAAATAATAATAATATTGTTATTATAATATACACGCCCGTTCACCGCCTTCTATATACGTATATTGGGTGTCGAACGATTGGATGTCTTATTAAACGCGCTTAGATTATTTACAACAAACAGGTATAGGTATACGCCTGTACAGGTATATTATAATAAACATTGCCGAGCCCGTCGTTTGGCGATGAAAACGTTATATTATTTTACGTATTATTACTATTTTAATACTCTATTTATATTTGTACATAATATAATATACCACGCAAGTAACACCTGTACATTTAGCGTTGAATTCTAAACAGAATAAAAGCGAGAAAAGGATGTAATAATATGTCCTAAACATTATCGTCTATATAACGGTATATATTCGTGACGGTGGGTCTGCATTATTATACATTGTCCTCGAGACCGTTGCAGCGGGAATCCTTCGACCGTACAAACACGTTTGCGATGTCATTATATATATATATATTATACTGTATAACGTACGAAAAGAAAGAAGGAAAAAATAACCCGAACAGTATACACTCCTACTGGGATGTACAGACATAAGCGTATATAATGTGTATAGAATTGTATTATATGCATGTGACGGGAAGCGCATGACGTCTGATTTAGGGTATACATCTCTTTACCTTGTTGAAAATCGGATTTTTGATCGTAAACGTTCCCTCCAGTTATCTTGAAACTCGGTCGAGTCGAGAGTGGGCTAAAAGTAAAGATTCGAAGAAACGGTTATCTGTTGCGTATACACACCACCAAACCTATTATACTTAATATAATATTATATGTAGGTACCCATTATATGAATTTATATAAAATATATATGCAATATCGTTTTTATATTATGTATAAAAGATCTTCGTTTACTTTTTCATTTCTCGAACGTCTGTCGTACAAAACATTACAATGATATATTATATTGACTACGTGTATATAAACTGCAGGTAAAATATAAATGCCATGTGCGCCTCAAGCAAATTCATATAGATGATATATTGTACTATTATATAGGTACCGAAGGGTAAATCGCCAGTTGCAGCGTATTCCTTAAATGTGCTATATGTATATAATATTCGCGATATGAGCTGAGAATTTGCATAATTGAACGCGAATATATATACAGCGCAGAAATGAAATGTATATATACTCGAGAATAGAAGGTGCGTGTGTTGGTATACATACACACGATCTAAATAAAATAACTCGTATAACTATACACAGGGTTGATTTACGGCCAAGAGGGGTTTAGCTCACCGGCGGCGGTGTATTATTATTCAGACTTCTGGCAGGCTACATACACACACACACACACACACACGCACAAGTATAAATACGTTTTATACCAACAAATTGGATGCCGGAGTAGCGTGTGTGTGTGTGTGAGTACGTGTATAAAGAATGAGAGTATAGAGGGCCTGCGACGACGACCGGAGAGGACGAACTAGCTGAGTAGACCGGGGAAATCGGCCAGACATTGTGCTCCCGAACCAATTAAAGTAACGGCATAAATTTCCAGCTCTCGCGACAACCCAAGAAATATATATACTACACGGTGTGTGTGTATATATATATATATTCGCTGCGATTCGCACGCGATTCGGAGGAGGAATTTCGCCGAAGGGGTCCCGCACTGCTCGAGGGATGGTTTATATACGCACCTCCCCGTCCATCCCGTGCCCAGCATCTAGTGCGGGCGGTGAAGTGCGCGACCCCGGGGAAAAGAATTAAATTACCCCTCTTCAGCCTCGCCGTTGGACTGGCTTATATATATATATATATATGTATACGGTATAAGACGTGATGAACGGACGACTACGATAAGGGTGGAGGGTTGTGGAATCAGAGAAACAAACCGGATATTCGAGGTGTCGTTCTACGATCGGAGGGAGGGGGGTGGGTCTTTTTTTTATATCGGTATATATACATTTTTTTCTTATACTTTTAAGTTTGTCGTTCCGGAACGTAAATACGGTGGCGAATTCTCCGGCAAAAAGGTGGCGGCGGCAGTGTGACGTGACTTATGAGTTTCGACGGGTCGTACATTTATATAAATTACGATACCTACCTATACCTATTAAGCTATTTATTTTTGTAAATCTATATGATAAATGGAGGGTGAAGGACAACCGTGGGGCAACACTTTTATATTACATATATTTTCGACAATTCGATGGTACACTTAATACCTGAATATGTATAATAAATAATAATAGGTATAATATGACCAATATTGTTTGTGATATATTATATATTAAATTATAATATATCGTGATAGTGGGTTTATCGGATGGCTTTGGAATAATAAAATTTGCATTAGCAATACACATAAGAGAGCTAAAAAAATCCCCACGTACACGAAAACCAGAAGTGTCGCGGTAGCACACATTAAATACAATAAGTATCTATACAGAATAATATTGTAATATATTATAATATGGTTCCTATGATAGGTACGTGTATGTTTTTTTTATATCAGTAAACACGTGGTTTATTAAGATATTTTCTTAAGCTTTGTAAAATATAAAACTATAAAGTCTTTTACTTAAAAACTTATTAATATTACAATAACGAAGAAAATTTGATTTTCCAGAAAATTAATAATTTTAGTGAAACACGGTCCGATTAATATTACACAAAAAACTTGTGTTATACAACGGGAAACTTTAATTAGTTTCAAAACTTTGTGCGAACGTTCATACGCACGCCTTTCGACCGTATATTAAAATATAAAATGAAAATATAATAATACATACGAGACGTATCCCTCTTATTATTATACATTGTTGAACTCAAAAAGCGAAAATCGTAATTTTAACCACTCTCCGCGAATGGCTCTTTAATATCACATAATAAATAATAATATAGGTACGCAATATTTTTAACGATATAGTAGGTACATACCTATATTATATTTTGATACCGAGGACAGTCTGTACATAAAGTAGTTATGTTTTTACATTATAGTACATTTTAACTATATTATACATTTTGCTGCAATATAACTATACGTATTACTACATATTATTATTTTAATTGACGTGCGAGTTTCCGTCTTAAATTTGGCAAATTATATATTTATGCATATATAATTATTTATTCTATTTAAAATAAAATTATTTCGCAGGTCATACACATATTACATATAATAATTATTATTAGATGATAGTTTGGTTAACGCTTTATATACAAATATAAAATATTGATGTATCTAGATAATAATGTATACAATATAGGTACATGCGTTAGTATTTAACGGGTGCATTGTTGAACGGTATTTTATAATTTAAATTTTAAAATAATATAATTATGTAAACGCATGTATAATCGCGTGCGCTTATTATGTGAAAAAATCGTAATTAATCCAAAAAAATAATAATCTGATCATAAACTGAAATTCAAAACACTTGCACAACACGCGTATAATATATGCATATATATATATATTAATATATAAAACGTAAACATTATATATTATGTACTCGGATAAAACGTTTTTCGTATATAGAATATTATATGATGTATAGCGTGAAGAAGTCGGAGGAGAGCGGCGGATTCGCCGTGAGCCGGAGGTCTGTGCGTGTGTGTATGCCTTTGGAAAAACTAGTTTTACGACCGTCGCCATGTTATAAAACAGTTTATCATATTATAAGCGTCGTCTCGGCAACGGTGCGCGGCGGCTGAGGGGAAACCGGTCCTGCCGCATAGGTACGACGACTAGACACTGCCAGCTAACCCGACGACGACGACAAGACGCTACCATCTAACCCGTCGTCGCCACGGCATCGCTGCTCTGCCGTCGAATACAAAACGTATAAAGGTATTAATGATAAAATATTGTGATTATAGCCGGAAAGCTGCTCGCGATACTTAATGGTGTTTAACTGCTGTCGAGAGAAAAATTAAAACGTGAAAAACACTTCCGCCAGCCTATAAATTGTTGAGCGAAAGATGACCTGCAGTTGAGTCTGTATAATATTACCTGAGCGTTTAATACTCGACTATTCAGTAAAAAATCTTTTTTTTCTTTTTTTTCAGACTAGGTTTTTATACATAAACAGAGTGAATGTCGAAGAATATTTCAGGGGGTGAAGGTCTGTGGCTGACTCGCGCGAGAACGACATATTTGGTGGTCCTGGCGGAATCCATATAGAGAATGAAGACAATTTTAACGTAATTTTTCTTTCGAACTTCGATTTAATATTTTCCTTTAGTAAACATATCAAGCGTTATCTTTTTTCCCCACTGAATTCGCGGATGTAATATTTTTTCTTTCTTAATCAAATCAAAAAATGTCTAAAATATAACACGGAACATTATATATTGACCTTATATCTTTAAATACATAGGTATTAATGATGATGGTGACGGGAGTGAAATTTTTCGTCCTTTCTTGAATAGCTTTTAAAGTTGATATAAGGCACGCGGTAGTATAGTTGAAAGTCGTATAAAAATGGGAAGACATACGACAATGTTTATACTTGGAGAACATTTTATAAAAAACGGTTACTCTAAAAAAGTATAGGTATTATTGTGTTGATTTAATTAAATCCTCTCATAATAATATCATGCCACTGGCATTTGGAGCTTATAATAATAATAAATTTAAAAAATATATAAATACGTTTTCGTTAAAATATCTTTGCGAAGTTTGGTAAATTGATAAGTGGTGAAACTGTGGAAGGAATAAATAAAGAGGTCTATAATGACAAAATAATAATAAAGTCTTACAGTAGAAGCTTTAACTTTTTTTTTTATTACTCCCGGACGGAGCTCTCGTAATATTGTAACTATATTTCCTTCATATTTTTATTGTATGTATTTATAATTGTACTTGTATATGAATGTATATAGGTGTAAACAGCAAAACAATAAAACATAAAATTATCCACTATAGATAAAATTAAAAATGTAATCATAAAAATTATAATAATGAGGCATTCGATCATAGATGATAGAGAAAAGGGAAAAATGTAAATTCGGTTTTTACTCGCAGAAATGTTTATGTGACAGAATCTGGAAGCTATATTATATATATTATATATATTATATGCCCTGTCCTGCTCGCGCAGCATATACGCTATACCGTTCTCGCACTAATTCACAGCGATTCGCAATTAGCGTATATATGCATATTGCACATATATACATGTATATATATATATATTATTATAACAACGGCTATAGTTGCAGTGACGGTGGATAAAATGTATTTACCGATTGCATGGCCGCGTTCATTGGTCTCTAATGAACGCCTCTAGAGATGTCTCATTTATACCACCATATAATATTATATATGTATATATATACGTATAGCCTGTGCGCGGAGTAACCCGAACCAGAGTTTTTACTCGGTCATACAGCAGACGATTTATGTGTATCCCATATCAAAATCCGATAAATTATAGGACGTAAAGCATATAAACATACATATTATATATTTTATAATATATGTGAAAAGAAAAATATTCAATGATAAAATATAATATATATTTGCCGAGAATTTAATGCCATGATATTATAATATTATAATATTGTTTGTAGACTGACTTGGTCCTTATAAATATAATACTTACAATCTTGCAACACTACAGCACTGTGTGTGTGTGCTGCGCATGGAGGGGTATTGGATTATCTAGTGAATAATAACATTATCCTTCCCCCTAAATTGCGCATTATGTGTTTTTATTTTATTTTATTTTTTTGTTATAGATTTTAAGGTCTAATTTAAGAGCAAGCCTCGTCGGCCGCCGATTTATGTACAGAGGCGAGTTGTGGTATACGTATACAACCTCGTCGTAATTTATTTATTTACGAAAATTATAATAAGCAAATTGGTTATATCTGATGGCAATAAACTATAAAGGACTTGAATATTAAATAGCAAAACGGCTACAAGACCGGGGGATCGTCGCCGCACACTCCGAGACTGAATTCGTATTATAAGCGAATCGCATCTTTGCGCCATTTAGGCTTTCTAAGCCACCAAGAGGGGTTGTCCGGCAATAGTAAGACGTTATTATATACACGAAACTTAATCTCATGCGACATGAGTGCCGAAATATAGGGGTTAAGACATAATATATTCGCATGATTGTTACGATTTATATAATATATTGTACCTACTATGTTATTAATATGTACGCACGTCACGGATTACGTACATTATAATATGCAAAAATGAAAATTATTAATTGTGTATAATTACTGTTACTGCCGCCGTGTTTCAAGACCGTTTTTTTTTAATAATAATTGGTTTCAAGAATGATTAATAATTAGTGTATTGTGCGTGCGAATGGTACACTTGTATTGGTTATAATATGTTATAAAACAATATTATTTGCAAAAACGCCACGCCGCAATAACAATAATATTAATTTTTGTGGGTACTTACATCTTATCGTTTGTATTATATGTTTTAAATGTTATATTGCACTATATAATTACGTACATATTGCGCGGTAATTTTCATTTGAGTATAAATAATACAGTATATAAAAAATTATGTTATTATTTTAACGCACGTATAAACGTATATTAATATTATATAGATTGTATGTATACTAGGTATATGCGTATATGGTGTACACTTCATTGCGGATTTCATCGTCATTCCCCCCCCCCCCTCAACTATGAAGTTATAGATATTTTAAAAATATCGAGTTGTTGTGCTTTTAATTTTTAAATATTTAGTGTTATTTTGTTCCAAAATAATTGTTTTCTTTTAATTGAAAATTCCTTAAAAAAAATCTAAATAAACAATAGTTAATGATATACGACGCCAACTTTTGTTACGATGACAACTATATTATGTCATACCTATTATATACACTGGACTGTGGTGGAATGCGGTGATATTTATATTATGTGTATTAATATACATATCTATAATATAGGAAAACGCTGAGTGTACCATGTAAGAAATATTGTACATTTATTATCATATAAAAGAGTATAGTAAGGTACATTGGTCGGAAACGAGACAATAACGTTATTGTTCCTGGACGAAAATGTCAAATGGCGAAATTGTCGCACGACCGACGGGGGCGAAGGTTATGTTATAGGTAGATTGTATAGGTACACGAACTGAGTAGTAGGGTACCTACCTACACTCCAATATTTTTTGCAACCGCTGCCACTATTTTGTGATATGCTGGAGCTCCTGCTCAGCCCTTTCTTTCTATAAAAAATCATTTTCCTTTCGCATCTACACTCACATACTCGTACATATGTAAGGAAACATGAAGATGAAATAGACCGGTTGGAAGTATGAAAAGTATATATTAATATAATAAATACCTATTGTCTTATTATTATACCTGGTCACTGGACGCGGGATAACTACTTATTTTGTTGCACGAAACTTTATTTGATATATTATTATTTAGTACTAAACCTGCTTGTGTATATAAATATAAAACGAAAAGTTTTACGGTACGTGCTACTACATATACAATTATAAGCTTTTCCCATTATAGGTATTATAATATATAGGTAATAGACGGTAGGTTAGATAGGCACACGCCACACATAGGTATATAATACTACATTAATCCAACGCAAAGGAGTAATGGTGTTTTGTCACGCGGACAAATCTTATTATTAGTCGTTTATTGAAAATGAACTACGTGTGGTTCATCGCACAGCCGTGTTTAATAAAGTTTAGATAAATGCTAAAATATAATTTCAAATGTGTACAGAAGACCATGTTATTTCTATTCAATCGAAAATCTCCGTATAATACGATAAATGATGATCACGGAATAATTTAATAACAATATGTCATATATCATATATGACATCATGATACTATTTGTACATTTAGAGATTAATTTTGTTTAGTATAATGAAATAATATTGTTCTAATATTTATGTTAAAATAATACTCATCAGATATTCTTGGTATGACAATTTTGCAAAAGAATAAAATGGAATATTCACCTTAAAATAATTTTGGTGCCAGTAGTATTATATTGTATAATTAAGTGAGTTTAATTAAACAATATTATATTGTTTAATAAAAATATATTTAGGCCCATACACCTTATACATTAATACATAGTTGCAATATTGCGTTTTCGGGAATAGAAGTAGTAAGACGTAGAAGTTATGACGATTTAAAGTAATTTATGTGTTGTCGAAAAAACACTCTAATCTCGTTTGCGGTCGTTTAGAAAGTTAATTTAATTTTTATTTGGGTGGGATATTACAACAACATGCGCTGAGTCACTTAAGCGCGTACACGTATATATACGGAATCAACTAGACGGATCGAAGGGGTTCTAAGTTATATGGGCACTGCCATGCAGTTTCTTGGAATTGAATTAGAGTAGGTACTTTTATCTAAAGGTCATCACTGGATTTGCGGGAGGGACAAAACTGTGTATGTATAGTGTATACACACCTACTTTCAGTTATGGCTATATGTACGTGTGCGTTCCGAAGCATTTGAACCGTGCAGCTCGGAAACTTTTAAGCAAACTTCTCAGACGTCCCGGACTATGGGTCGAACGCTTGCGCTAATTCACTCAGACTCACACCTAAGTGTAGTAGTACGCGCGTGTAATCAATTTAACCACAAATGGTAAACAAAAAAGAAATGTATTTACAAAAATCGTTTTTATTTTTAGTAATGATATAAAACAAAGTTTAATATAATGATAATCCTTTACAGCGGATTTATACAAAAATAACTATTTTGCGATGTGATTATATGATTGAACATATATTATATAGTCATATGGCCACCACTACGCAAAAATACAGAATCGAGCGGGGGAAAAAAGCCAACCGGCGTAAGTACGTTTGACACATATATAATTTATACGCGCGGTGCGTTGGCAAATCTAAATATACGAATCCGGCACAATAATTCCAGTTGATTTATTCACACCTCGTAAACGAGTATTTGGCAAAACGAATAATGCGTGCCGTGCTGAGGGCGGGAGAGGTGCGCCTTATCAGCCGGGTCCCGGTAAACCACCCACCGCCAACGCTCTTGCGGGTGACTTTAGCGAATACGCAAGCGCGCGGTTACTCTCTCTCTCTCTTTCTCTATATATCTATCTCCCTCTATCTCGTGTCTCTCGTACCCGCCACCGCCATCCACTCAAAATCCAATTAAACTTGACCGATAAATCAACCGGCCGCGATAGTTAATAATGTTGTGCGGCGGCGGCAGAGTGGGAAAGGCCCGCCGCCGTCATACAAGGGATAGGGAATATGTATATACTGCAGTTGCGAGTCGTGACAAAAATAAAAGCTCGGTATATATATATATATTATATATGTATATAGTTTTGTGTGTAAATGCAGTATACCTTAATGTATATATATTCTAAAAACGTGACAAAAATTATGTGAAACACGTTTTAAATTAACGGGCGGGTGGTGCATATATATATATATATTATATAGGAAATTGCGGCTACGGGGAGGAAGAGGCGACGAGCGAAACGAGGAGGAAAAAATCGTGGGGACTGTGTACAGAGAGAGAAACAGATAGTGAGCTCGCGCGCGCGCGATCGAGTTAGCTTCCAAGGATCACGCTGGGGTGTGAGGGAGAGATAATGCGCGCAGGGCCAATAAACATAACGAGCCACCACCCCCGTCGCCGCGCCCCTCGACCGCTCCACCAGTCTCTACTAGCAGCGTGCCACGTCTTATTTTTAATTGGCTTTGTGTACAAACCTCAATGGAAAAATAAAGAGAACTTCCGCCGCCGGCACTGTTGCAGCATAAATTCTGTTGGAGGTTTTTTTCTTTTCTTTTTTTTTTTTTTTAATCTCGAAGACACTAATAATATATATAGTTATAAGGATAGCGCGCGCGCGAATAATAATATCGTTACGGCGTATATAGATTAGTAGCCCTTGCCACCGGGGAGGGTATTATATGTAAATGCGTGGGATCGGTGAACTATGGCGATAAAAAAATTATGTGCGTTTAAAAAATGCACGCGCGCGCACTGTGTGCAATATACAAGTGCGCGATATGGGTCCCCCGGGTATGGTGACGGTCGGGTCGGAGTCTTTTGGCGGGCCGTTTTCTTCTCCAAACGACGCGTTTACGAATGAATAAATGCGTGCGTTGAAAAAAAGATAAACGTGACATAAAAACGACATTCCCGGAAAATTATTTACATTCAACTGTAATAATCGTGTATATATTATAGTATAATAATTTATTTTGTGTATTATACTCATGAACTTATTCGTATGTTTAATTTATCCCCGTTGTCACTGCGCGTGAGTTATACCTAAAAAAACAATTTCGGCATATAAAAATGACGCTCTGTTTGAGTGATAAAATTACTATAAAAAAAAAATTGTATTTGATTATCGTTGAGTTAAAAAAATGTTTAGTATACCGAATCACGTTTTGAATAGCCATTAATGGAAAGCTCGGAGCACTGTTTCGGTTTGAGGTTCTCGCGGCCTCATAATATAGGTAATGTGTTATATAATACAACATAATATATAACTAGCATATTTTATTATTAATGATGGTAATGAGAGATTTTTAGGACGATTTCGATCAATCAGCCCAGAAACAGTTTCGTTATGTGTTATTGTAATTTTTTTGCGACCGATGAATGTAATGAGCGCGATATCGTCATCAATCACGTCACCAGCGACGCCATTACGGCGGCGGCCCCCGTTGCAGTTGGTCGGACGCCCTCCACCGCTGCCGCTGCCGCAACGGATTATAACACACACACAGACACACAAGTTTAGAGTTATACAGAGACGTGGCCGCGTAACGAGACGGCGGCGGCTGTA
The DNA here is from genome assembly GCA_020882235.1 of Schizaphis graminum. Lineage (NCBI taxonomy): Eukaryota > Metazoa > Arthropoda > Insecta > Hemiptera > Aphididae > Schizaphis > Schizaphis graminum. The sequence continues at coordinate 97,772,085 of CM037032.1, forward strand.
AACATCCTGTATGTGTATACGTGTGAGTATAAATATATTTATGTGTGTGTGTGTGTATATTTTTTATGACTTAATCGCCGTCACCGATACCCTATAATTTACATAGAGCGTTGGTTGTCCTCTATATAATCAACGGGGTAGTCTCTCCGCCGGCATCGTATATTATGTTCCTATAATATACCTTCACGTATTTATTTTCTTTTTTCGGGCTATAGTTGCCGGTCTCGCAAATGGGTCGCAATACTATATTATACGCGCGCACTCTTATTTATACATACATAATATTATAATCATAAAATATTTATACATAATACGTACAATGTACATACTTGATAATTATAACTTATATAATATGTACGCAGATAGGTAGATATAATAATATGTCCTGCGTATGGGTACTATAATATCATCGCTGAGCTCAAACGTTGAGAATAACATAATTAAACAAAACGGTAAACATTGCGAGTCGTGTATGTGTGCATGATTATTAAATTTAACGAGATAGACCGAAAATCCAATTCAAATATAATATAATGTTATATATATATTATGTGTGTGTGTGTTTTGAAATCAATCCACTGTGAACGAATAAAGGGTTTATTATAAAACGGTTATTCGACCGAAAATCTTTGACCACCGACATCATGATGTTATAACACGAGCTGACTGCATAACCCAAGCTATTGGTTTATCAAGTCGAAATTTATAGAGCCGAATATATAAACAACATCACAAAATTATATGATCTACTGTTCTAGATTATAAATATTTTAACCGATAAAATATATATCATACCCGCACACGACGACTCTATTTTTTTTTTGTAGGACACACCCACACACTATAGGCCTACTATCGATCAGCTACTACGCGACGCGTATAATTACATACACGCATATTGATCACTATATAGGTACCTACGTCGTGGTGTTTTTTACTTTTGTGTGCGTTTCAATAATATACACACACACTCATAAATATATATAGGTATACGTATATAATTAGATGTGTGCCTCACCTAATTTATTTAAATCACCAATCTAAGTGTTTTTTTCCTCATTAAAATACATAATATTATTTACGCATATACCTGTAGGTACCTATAATGGATGCATGCCGCTGCTCAATGAAATGTATACGATGCGTGTCGTCAACGGTATAATGCGAAAGAAAATTGTACACTGATTTGTTATTATATTTTATTGTATATTATAATGACAGTCGCAGGCGCAGTAGGCACGCTATACGTTATCGATTTACTAACCTAAAAAATTAGGCGTTTTTATGTGTTTTAAACACAATAATATAATATAACACTGATACGACAAATACCGTTTATATACCTATTATAATACTTATATTTTATCTTATATACAAGGACACACGGGTTCTGTGTGTTCTGATGGCTGATCAATTCAATTTATTTAATATATTTATAGACGGGAGCAAGGGAGGACTTACGGTCGCTTAATATGACACCACCTAAGTGTGAACGACATACGATATGTTCCAGTAGAACGGAGTAAAAATATATTTTAATTACCTATACGTTGATGAGTATAAAGTAAAAAAAAATTCTGAAATACATAAATTATATTTAATTCCTGTTCATGATAATAAATTCTAATAACACTATTATATAGACATAGGTGTATGTGAATAGATACATAGTTAATACACACTATGATTATTCGATGCGTATAGAGCATAATAGTCCTTGGAATAGACGTATTCACGGTACAGCGTCATATAGCTTCACATTAAAGATTAAACCATCTGTATTCGAGCGAGTCAACCGATGTTGGTGGACACAATATAATAATAATTAAAATTTTAAACTCGCAATTGAAAAAGATCGTGTGTGCCTAACACATTGCAGAGTTGAGTAATAATTGCGTGTGAACAGTATAATATTTAATACTCATCATAATTTATTATTTTACAGGCACGTTGTTGGTTATGCAATTTTTTAATGGAATGTATATTGCAAAGCTTAGATGTAAATGTTTACAAATAATATAGATTTCGATCGACGCACGTACACGATTTATATTATATACAACGGCGGTCGATTTGTATATAGTCTAAATTTTGCTGAGAGAATTTTCGAATTTTGTTTATGTCGTGCATCAACACTCGGCCGAATAAAAATAATACTTGTTCAACGCTCTAAATATTATATTTAAGAGCTATAGCGCATTTACGTTTTGGTAAACATTTTCGTGTAACCCGTTGTAAACAAGAATGCGAAAAATCACCTCTTATTCAATACATTATGTGTATAGACGTATATACATGCACACACCAGTATACCTTTTCAAGGCAATGTGTTTACAAAATGAATCTGCCTCATCCATCGTTGAATATATACTTTTTCCGCCAGACCATTAGTTATATTTTATTTATTCGATTTGTTAAATCTCAAAAAATATTAAAAGTGTTTTTGTTTGAGTACCTATATAATACCACTTGAATTTACATTGTATATTATACTTGATTAATGGACGACCTCTCGCGCATTACCATATTATTATTACTATTAAAATGGTGTGCACATGCGTTTGTTAAACGTTACACGCGGCGGTTCACACATTCTAAAAAACTTTTAAAATGTCTAACTGTATATGTATACACATACGCATATGTTACTCGAAACTACGTGTTATAATATTCAGTTGGAATACTACAGCGGTGGTGATATTTATTGTATACGCGCGTTCTTCCGCACGAATACCTATATGTATATATGTGCGCGGGAAAGTAAAATATTGTGTGTATGTGTGTGTGTGTAGGAATAAAAATGGATCGCATCATTTATACACAGAACTCGTAAAGTAAAAAAAAAAGTGTTGACTAGTTTTATTCCTAAAACGATCGTAAATAATAAAAATAAAAATATAATAAAACTTTGTACGAAACTAGTTGGCCTAGAAGTAAATAAATAATACAGAAAAAATAAAATACGCGTTTAAACTTGAAATACAGTATACCTACTGTAACAACAATAACCGTACACGCGGCGGAAAGAAAATAATATCGACGACGCTTCAGCGCACTCGATGTCTGGTTTATGGTGTTTTCAAGACCGTAAAAAATAAAATATAGCGTGAGTTCTCGACGAACATACGTGTACATTCGAAGTTTAAACGTGCCACAGCGATGTTACCTGTACGTGTAGGCATATCATGATATTCTAATAGAGACGTTTTTTATTTTACTGGTACTGCACATCATCACGAACACTGCACACGTTATATAATATAGTATATTTTAATGCGTCATTATATGTGTGTTATACGATAAGAAAATGTGTCTAGAGAAGGAAAATAAGCATTTACCACCCACACAAATATATGAATAAAAAAGATTTTCATTGATAATCTTACCGAGGTCTTCGGCTTATAATATCATAATAACAGAATATTTTGTATAAAATAGTATATAAATGTTTAAAAAAAAAAAGTTTTCTTTCATCTCGTAGACTTAAAAACGCGCGAGATTTACAATTGACCAGCGAACGTGGGAGGAAACGAAAGCGCGCGTGTAATTAAAACAACAAGGGAGCCGATTACCGGAGGCATTTTGGCGGTGATGATGGTGTGCGCAGTAGTCGTCCAATTAAAAGCGGTTCCGAACAAATCAAAAGAAAAACCTAACCGGTACCTATACGTACACACACACACATGTATCGCATACGAACGTCGAAGACGAATTAAAAAAGAAGGAAAAAACAACTGGAACAGAAAGAAATCCCAAACGCACCGAGAATGAAAAGAGCGAAAAAAAAACGAGAAACCATCGTCATCAGCTTTGCCCCCGAGTGTGTGCATATTTCTTTCAGTATACCTACGCATATATCTCTACACGTCTCACAGATCGAATTTTAATGATCAGTTTTTAATGGTCTGCCGATGTTCTGGTTTGTGTTTTTTTTCCTTCTTCTTTTTCTTCTTCTTCATTCTACTTTAGCTTGCTGCTGCTGTCGCTGCTGTTGTCGCTGCTTCTTTCCTCTCCGCCGCCGACGACGACGACGTGCGCTCTTTTTTTCGTTCATCTCTATTATTTTTTCCTCATTCAGACGCCATATCTCGGCCGGCGGATCGGGTTATGTTTTATTTATCGACGTTTTGCACGGTGCAGTTTCCTTTGTTTTTTCCTACGCGCGTCCTGCCCCCTCCCCCGCCACCATCTTTTACGCACGCACGACGGCGGCGCGTAACTATATATAAATACGCTCCAAGAATTATCATGTGCTGCTGATACTGCAAAAAAAAACAGCCAATTAGGTCGTGCGCGGAGTCCTGGAATTCCACCGCCGTTCTTTTCCAGTTATCATTTTCAACAAGCCACAGATCAGGTTTTATGCGTTACCGCGCCGTACATGGATCATAATATACCGTCCCCGTTTTGGACTCGGAGACAGACTACGAATATTATTCGAGAAAAACGTGAAAAAGCTAACGGCAGCAATGCAGCAGAAGTTGCGCAACGCGTAGTATTATACGAACCAGAAGGAAAAAAATAACAACGCGCACGCGATGATATATATGTATGCAAACTATCGCGCGCACTATTGTGCAGCGAACGAGCGTGCACGTGGAATACTCAAGTATACGACTTGCCTACGTACATTATGTTGTACGAAACATCGGTTCATAATAATAATTACATAATATTGGCTCTACGTGGCTGTTCGGATCAATTTCCTCCTATCTCGTGTATATCAAATGTATCATACGGATATTATTATCTTGCAGATTTGAAACGTATTTATTTTTTCATTCCATTTGTATTTACCCGCGTTTATAATATTATACAGTCATAGTGTAGCCATTTTTCTATAACATGTACACATATCGGATCGAGCGGTGATCGTTATTACCTTCACGGTGCATCATAATAATAATATATAATAATATAATGTCGATCGTACGACGGTCACGTGCACGTTATTTTGTCAAACGTACACGCGCGCGCGGATATAGGAAACGCCGTGGTGGCGCCTGTCCGCTCGACCGTGCAATGTACGTAGGTATACATTCATGCGACGAATATTATACGTGACCGCAGCGCATACACCTCTAAGTACGTGTGATGGTGAAGGTGGATATGGTCGACGGAAACGCGTATTATCCGTCCGCCTTGCGTGCTTGTAATTATATTATTATATCTCGTGTTGGGATTCTCTTGACGATTTTTTGGTCGATTACGAAACCTCATATTGTCGTTTTCTAAATATATTGAGTGTGAGTTCTCTTACACAATATACTATGATATTTCATAAGTATTGGTTGTGACTTATGATAGGTCTAGTCAAAATCTACTCATCGTATATGTACAGCATATAAACACAATGAGTTTGACTATAATACTCGTATTTGTAGAGTTCATACCAATGTGCGTATCAATGATAACGTCAAATAATAATAGGTGTTCCTCAATACATGATTATTTTATTTATTTCTCGCCTCGTCGTGAAGTTCTCTAATCGGCAGAGGGTATTTTCGTCGTTGTTTCATATCTCGCATCCCGATTCTGAGATCACACCTCCCCGCATACCGCCACGACCGAGGATACTCGGTCGGTAACGCGTGGTCGCTTCTCGCGGGATAGTGGACAATCGTGTTCGGCCGTCACGCGCATTTGAAAAACGAGCGGCACGCACTGCATCGCATACTGCAACACGTTCGGTGCGGGAGACGTTTTAATAAAAATACAAATCTCGCGAAGAACGTGCGGTGGAGTTCTGAGAAAAACGGGGTGCCGGAGAGGTGTGGAGAAATCTCTTATACTACCGCACATTATATATACCGTTCTCAGTATTTATATATTATACTATATATTACATATACGTTGATGGCATGAATTACACAAACACACAGACACATGTGTGTGTTACGATATCGTCCGAAAAACGAGGGGCGTACATATTACGCATGGCATAACGTATATATTATAATTTATGTATTATGTAGTAACCGCCGCCGCTGCCACCGAATACATATACATAATATAGCGCTCTTTTTTCCATTTTAATTCCGCGATTTATAAACTTTGTCCGCCGCAAAGATGTGGACGAATCAATAACGTACAATCTTCGCATATACGCCGCGGCGGCGCTCGTACATAACATATAATACGTATGTATATATGCGCCGCGTGCTGCAGCAACAACAACAACGATATATCATTATACACATATACAGTATATCCACGCGATCCGCTCGTGAGTCTGAGCTCGGCTTGGTAACGGTCTCGTTTATGTTTATTTTATATATGGACACATATAGATGTATACGCGCCTCAGTAGACACTTTCGGTGAGTGTATATATCCATATTATTATTATTATATCGTCTGTTTTCTTTCGGATTCTTTTTTTCCCCGCACGGGGGGAATGCACCCGCATGCATATTTCATCCGGCGGGACGTTGTATAAAACGGTTTAAAGTTTTCTTTTTTTTTTGCGCAGGAATAATATCCATTCTGCTGTCGATTTCTATTCGGCCCGCGCCGTCGCCGCCATCGTCGGTGGAGGCAGTGGTACAGCGGCACTGCGGCGGCGACGGCTCGCCCGGTCGTTTCCCAGGGGTTCGATACCGTGCGCAGCTTTTACATTCCTTTCCCTTCCGCCGCAGCCACACAGTGGACGGTTCTTTCTTTCTATCTCCTCTTATACAATATATATATATATATACACGCGTATATTATATACCGTGTGCATTAGTGTGTGTGTGTGTGTGTTGTACACAGAGAATCGTTGGTCGTATATTTTATGTATAAAATACTGACCTTGTCGGTATATATTTGTAGTCATGCGGTGGTCGGGGATGGGGTACTGAAAGAGGACGAAAACGAGAGAAAAAAATGATTTTGAAATTTAAATGGAAACTCATATTGTAACCCTTGTTTAACAAAGTTCGCCGTGGCTTCGTCTGAATTATGTAAGCCATGCTCTTTCATTTTTTTACTCCGTTTCTCACAGCATGCATTATACGAATTTCTATATCGTACTTTCTTCTATTTCATCGCACGCGTCTTTCTCCTCTCAACCACCCCGAACGTATTTATTTGTGATATACACATTAACGATTTACGATTCACCGTGGAGCTTTAATATACACAAGAAGAAATATTGCGAATGTCCGTTATATGTCTCTTATATTACACACACACACATATATATCTTTTGTGACCCATTACAAACTCAACCCACGATTCGATTAGGATATTTGTTTTCATTGCCAATCATTCGGAAATAACGTTGTATTTTTTTTTATTTCTATTTTGTTCGCTGCTAATCTAGATAATGGGATAAATAATATTCCATTCTTTTGGTTTGTCATTCATTATACGTTTTCAGTATAATAAGCTATATCATTTATAGAATTATTAAGCATAGCTAAGATAAAAAAAACTGTTATTTTTAAACATCGTGCTTTATCATTGAAATTGATTAGTTAAAATAAAATTTCCTTACAGAACGATAATTTTATGAGTTGGAAATAGATTTTAAATCGGAAAACGACACTGATATAACACTTACACCTACCTATAGGTATAATATGGGAACCTCCCCCACGCTCTCTCATGAGTTGAGCGCCCGTTTGCAGTGCCGCACGATGGAAAAAGTGCTAAATTGGAACGATTTCAAAACAGTAAAAAAATCGAGAGAAAAAATGCAACGAAGTCCGTTCCCATTAATCGTCGTCGGCCAATACATCGTGTCGCGGCGGCGGCAGTGGCAATTCGAAGGCACTGGTCCAATTAAAAATCGCCAAAATAGGCATCGGTGTCGGACCGACGAGAGGAGCGGTCCGTTCGGATTCTGGTAGTTTTTAAATATAATGATTTATACTGGTGGTACAAGCAAGGCGGAGGTGGAGGACGGACGCGATGACATACCGGACGGCGATTCGAGTTTGGGGAATCCGCTAATTGGGTGCCGACCGATACTATATAATATTAAATTTCTGCGTGGCGGTCCATGTATAAAAATATATATGTATACACTCATTTATAGGAAAGTCGGGTGTGTCGTAAAAACGTCACCCAATCGGGCCGGTAAAAATTTAATTCCTAAGCGATATTACGTCACGTATCATAACCATCACAGTACTATGTAATTATTATTATTATATGATAATCGTTTTCGTCGTCGTCAAATACGAATATTGTGGACGATTTTAATAATAAATAAAACGCCATTGCTACAGCAGTACAATAATATAAAATACACACACAATATATTATATTATATTGTTGTACGGGCGTACGGCTATGGACTCGTTGTACGGTCAGTGTAATAATAACGATGATAATAATAATAATAATAATGTAAGCGGTAAATGGAGAACGAATGTTGAGGGAAAAATCTTTTATCGTGCACAGTGACCGCGGCTAACGAACAGACATTGTATCGCATTATATATATTATATTATTATTATCATATATAATAATAAGTGACCACGGCAGTGGTCAATAACCGATGAATATCGATCTCTACCATCGATGCGTGGAAAACAACAGCAGAATGGCAAATAAAAATATATTTGATTTAGGTACTATGTTGATAATATATTACACATAGGAGGCTCGTTGTTAAATTACCAGCATTTCAACTACATAATTTATTATAATATTTATATTATTATACGTATCATTGTTATTAAATCAGCATAATGTATTATTACTTATATAATATATTAAATCTGTACCGGAATAACGTAAGCTCGTTAAATTCGATTTTTCGGTCACTTACAATACAACGTAAGTACCAACTCAATAATAAATATATTATGTATAGAAACTGTACATTTGTATACATGTAATGTAAATTTTATTTTTATAACAGACTTTCCCCTAATTCACCATCACCGGACGAATCGATACAACATCGACACCACACCACCACACCGCCGGCTTTAATATTGCAAAACATTTTCATTTTATTCGGTTCGATTCATGTATTTTATAATATTGTTATGAGTAACTCTTGAACGTGGGCCGTGCGCATATATTTGAACAAGTTCTCGAACAACCGATATTGTAAGTAAATTAGTAATATTATTATTATTATTATATATTCCTCGACAAAACGACGTAGCGACACGCGCATAATAGTAACACAGCCCATGATAACATAATAATAATAATATACGATATTTTGCGTGGCATTCATCGTGATAAATCGCGTATACGAACACAATAATGATTATATGCGTATAATAATATAATAATGCGGACGCAATAATATTTTATAAACGCGAACCCCCGTGCGCGCACGACCACCAGAGAATCTCGACTTTATGCATATATCATATATTATTATAACTTGGTGTATTTGGCGTATACGCACACGCACACATTATACCCAACCCGACCAAGTCTGACTTTATGTGTTCGTATTATATTGTCAATATGCCGTTCGTGTATACACTGCAGGCTGCAGTCGGACGTAATAATAATAATATAATATGAAATATTATATATAATGACACGCATTTCTATAGATATATGTATATGTGCATAAAATAGTTACAAGTATATTATGCGTTCGTTTCCGCAATACGTCAGCGATACGATGATGGAAAACATTTATGTATACGTATATTAATATTTCCGTATCTCTACAGCCTCGGCGCGACGACAACCTTCGGGGGTTAGGTCAACGACGATCGATGGGAAGGAGTGGAGGGTGTGGACTGTGGCAGAGATCTGAACCTACGTGCATGCGTATGTACACATCGAGGAGACTTTTTATATCCTATATAATGTATGAGGTCTTCAAGTATGTTATGCGCCCGATAGTGGTGCAGTGACGTCTTTATTGTACACATTTTACGACCGGCACGCCGCCGCCGTCGCGCGTGTATATAATACATATATAACAGGTACTCGCGCCGGGTGGACACGACTGCAGCAAGCCCACGGAATAAGTCGTTTACAATACGCCCGTGAACGGCTCAATCGCGAGCACGATACATTATATGCATATATATATATATATACATTCTTTTGTTTATGACGTACCTATACGTATGTGTTCGCGTGCGCATGTCTGCTGCATCAGAGTATGATTTATGAATAATACTCGATTTAAACTTTATGTACGTTCACGGGAGGAAATAAAACGAAATGGCGATAAAAACGTCGATACGACCGTTTCGACTGCAAAGTTTTCTCCACCCGACTGTTTGAAAATTCTTATTTTATATCTTCGACTATGCCGCGCATGCGTTTCTTCCGTACGGGAGGTGATCACAGAATTATAATAATTTTGTATAATATTATAATCTAATACATGTCTATCGCATAGGCCAACGCTAGAGTTGAATATTACATTTTTTGAGTAGTAGTGTGTTGGCTGTGTCGGTGAAAAATATCGACCGGACATTATATATACATATAAATATAATTTATACTATCGTATATCGCCGGTACAACAATAGGTTGATTTTGAACGTTTAGAAAAACCTTACGACCTGCTATAAATAATTTATATACAAACGAAAAGCAAAAAAAATACTATATCGTCGAACATCGATGTAAAGTTTTATGGCTTTTTCAGATTATGTGGAAACTTGCGAAAATGGAAACGCGTACATACACATACATATATACACACATATATATATATATATACATATATAATACAATGTATATATAGTCAGATGGTTAAAACTTTACGTTTATATATAGTTACTGATGTTTAATGTAAAATAAAAGTTGTATATTTACTTCAAATAACGATAATAAATCGTACTTTATTAAAGTCATAAAATATAAACGTAAATAAGAAACTTTTTAGTTTTCAAGGAGGAACAACATTAATATAATAATAATAGTATTGTATATTATTATATATACATTGATGGGGACTCTGTAAAACATCTAGTTATATATATATTTATATTAAATTATACCGTTCAAGTTTTAATTGTGCGCACTAGTGAAACAATAATACGCTACTATATACATATATTAAATCGCTGGGTGTATCGTAAAGATATGAAAACGAAATAAATAAACAAAATATATTAAACCTATTTATGTATATATATATATTGTTTTCTACAAAATATAAATGTGAAAAACGTATTATGTCATATAATTCATAATATACGAACTTATAATATAGAGTCGTAGTACTGAATTTGTTTCGTCAGTCGCAATAATTGAGAGAACGGCGAACTGCACTTTTGTTTAGGTACAGTTTTCCCTTATGTATGGAATGTGAACACAATACGATCTCAAAATATTCGTGTATCGTTGAGCCAAAGTGTGTAGAAAAAAAAACAGTAGCCATTGCACGTATATACAATTATGATTAATCTGCCACTGGGAGTCATCGTGTCAATGTTATTTAAGGCGTGGTATTATTACGAGAGATCGTAGTCCGAGAGAAGACGAAGAAGATTAAAGACGAAAAAAAATATAGAAACAGTCTTCTTATCATCGTATAGCCGAGCCGCCAGACCGTATACAATGTGCAGCCGCCGCCACTGCAACTTGTGTATAATATGTTTTACGACCGGCCATTATAGGCGGCAGCGACAGCGCGGGCTGGTACCGGGAGGAACGTTATTAAAAAATATATGTGTAAGCATATTGTAGGACCGCCATTGGTTCGCGGACGTACGTCGAAATGGGAAACTAGTTAAACTTTTTAAAGTTCTTGAACGCATCGGCAGAAGTCTTCTCGCATAACCATTCACGACGTAATTAAATTTGAAAAAAAAAAACAAACGAAAATGTTACTGTTCAGATCTCCGTCGCATTTAAATCATTATTATAATATTATAATATACGAGTGCACTAGTGCAGTGATGGTGTAACTCGTTTATCAATATATTGTGTGTATATGCGCATAGATAGCGATGGCGCAGATTTATAATATATCGTATGGAAAATCTGGACGAACGAACCCGTTCAGTGCAGATGCTGCACGACGACGACAACGTAGGTATATGTATAGCCTCGCCAAGAGTAGAAGACGTTTTGATTGACGTGCGGTAGTAGCCTACATAAGATATATTATACGGCGGACGAAGCGGCGCTCGTTATCTCCCTCGATTACGGGTTCTCGCGACGTTTTGTTCATGAGATTTTTTTTTCACCGTTTTCGATCGTTGAACTCTGGCCAGTCGCGAGGGTATACGAAAAGTAAATAAATAGAAAAACCACACACACACACACCAACAAGAGAAATACGCCATATTTATTATCTTATGCGACGACTATACGTCGCGTACACACACACCAAGGTTATATTCATTTATTATATATATATAGGTTTATACCTAGCCGATATGTGCGCGAAACTATATATACATATAATATTGTATAATATACATGTATATATTGCAGCAGCTCGTTACCGCGGTGGGTGCTTGTTATATTATATACGCGTATATTATTATCAACTGTATTATGCTGTACGCACGCGGAAACAAAGAGTACACGAAGTCTCGTTAGCGAGTTCGCAATGACAAACAGTCGCGGACTGTGCATAAACTATACCTATATGTACATATTATAATATATACCAATATATAGATAGGTACGTGCATATTATACACGCGTGGAGTACTAGAGATGGATAGAGATAGAGAGACCGCGTGCGTCTGTTTGTATAACGTATAGACTCTTTATTATTTTTATAAACCGCGCGATAGACGATTGCGATGTCGCCGACCTGCCATGGGTAGGGGGCGAGGCAGACGGACAAAAAGCGCATCCGATCGCCGATACCGATCGCCGGACGGCGATGCCGATGCACATCTGGGTACGCGCGTGTGGTCCGACGTGGCATGGACGGACGGCGTAAAAGTCTAAACATCGCGGTTGTGCGTGCAAAACCCTGAAGGTTCATTAAGGTTGTCTAAGCCGTTTTTCAAGTTCACGATTCATATGACGTAGCGACAAAAATTAAAATAAATATACCTACGATTGCCGTTTGCACTTTCATTTTTGGAATTTTCGAAAGCATTCCCCATTCCACCCATTCACCAGTGATATACTCAAAGAACAAATAGTGAAAATATATCATATTGTTACACGTATAAGCAAAGAAATGGGGCCTTTGTTGCTCACCCCCCTCCCCCCACACACACAAAAATAACAAGAAATATTTTACGGGTGGCCTTGCGCATACAACTGAACGTTCGCACGCTATACGTACGTGCAGGAATAAAATATGCAAAATGTTTTAGATTTTATGTTTATATTTTTCTTGTTCACATTCGAGCATTATTATTTTTCGCCTTTTTTTTTCTACGCAAGAATTTATGACCGTCGCGAGCGATAATAAAACTCTCTCCGGCTACACGGTAAATAATTATTTAATCTGTCGCCGCCGTACCGTGTGTGCTTATGCCAAGTGTGTATAATATTATATAGCGTGCGGATTTTAAACTACACAAACCCGCGTGCGGAGGTCCGGCTAAAAACTTCCGCCCACGAGTCCTCGTCCAAAATAACTCATTGTAATATTATCCACGCGCAGTTTAACTTTGGTTATGAGTTTAATACAATACACAAACAATTTTCGTTTTAAAAAATAAAAATAGAGAAATTTACATACACACTAGTGTATATACGTTATACATAGGTATTTTATAATATGGGAATATTGCATTACACATACCTCCGTTAAAATAAATACCACTGCTATTTTTGGTATAAAAATCTAATTACTTACGTTAAAACGTGGTGCTTTTCTTTCAGCGTGTTTTTTGAAATATATAATTTATTATATATAAATACGTTCAAAATGATATTTACCTGGAAAAATAAAAGAAGAATATTAATAAACATCGATAATACATATTTAATATCTATACATATTATAATAGAACACAAACGGAAATATTTCCTATTTTTATATATTTAAAAAAAAAAATACAATAAACTCGCGAGTACTTATGTAATGATAATATAATTCGAAATTACGATTCCGCTGTTGGCGCATTACATTCGTGGTTTAGCGGGAAGAGAAGGATTACTACAACTCTTTGTGGTCCTCTCAGCAGACCGTAAAACCAATACCCGGAGACGGTTTTATGGCTTCGTTTTTATTTATGCGATGATATTTCTCGAATATCGTGGACGACAAAAAATAAATAAACAAATAAATAAATATGCCGGGAGAGGAAGAAAAAAGAATTCAAACGGCGCTGCGGCTGTCGTGTATATACGCTATATATCGTTGTGCGCGTCGTCGAATTTCCTATGTAAAGATCCCGTTCGCCGAGCGCGTACACAATACAAAAACGCTTTTTCTTTCTCTCCGTCCACCGCACATCGGATATCGGATTATCGAAAAATCCGAAAACTTCTAAAGCGCAAAAACTTTCCATAAGCCCCGAGACTTTGTGCGAAAGTTGTGCGCGTCGTGGAAATTTATACGAAAACCAGCGGTGAAAGAGAAGAAACGGAATAGACGCGCGCGTACGGAATATAATGTACGGTCGCCGTGATCGGGTGTGCAGCGAACAAGGGGAGGAGGCGTCGGGGCCTCATGAAATTCAAAACGACCGATATGACGTCATAAAAATTCTCCTCCGATACGCCGGGCACGCGCGCGGGTTGCAGCGTCGAGAACGGGTGGTTTGACACTATATATATACAGCTACTATACGAATAATGCATAAGGGAGCGTGTGGAATACAAAGATGGCAAACTAACGCAAGTAGGGAAATTTATATTCAGTTGACGGTTGTCGGTGAATATATATATATATATACATATATATATATATGTATTATCTCATTTTTTGTAACCCTCTAAAATCTTTTCGAAAATCCCAGCAAACCGATTTATATACATTTTATATAATATATACGAGCAAAAAGACGAAAGCTCCGCGTTGTTGTTGTCTTATATGCACGACATAATGTTATTATTATATGGATCGGCACGTCATTTTTAGAAATCCCGTAGACGAGAAACGTGCGGTTTGAATTTTTCTTTTTGTCACTACATTTACAAAATCCTTAAACTTCCCGGCATTGAATCATTATTTTACATTTTACAAGATAATATATGATAATGGAAGTTTGTGAAATCTTTTAAACCGTTTCGATTACTTCGTTATGTACAAGAAATATAAAGCTCAACATTTATGTATGAAAAAATCGATACACTTGGCGAAGATAGTTATCACAATAAATGTTCCAATACTTTAACATTATAAATTGTTTAATGCAGTTCCGAGAAATTTTTACCGCCAGATTGGTGTGCTCGAAAGAGAATAGCGAATTTAAAATCCATCGAAATTTTAGTGTAACCGTAAACTAACTTGTACATTCATTTCATTCCCCCTCGATTTTCGTGTGCGGGTGCAGCCCGCTTCCTCTTTAGTGCACCCCAAAGTGTACTTTGAAAACCTTTGTTTTTATAGATGAATAAACGTGATATTGGTCCAGAGAGTAACGACTAAACGACCCCTCCCACAAGACGTTTTTATGTAACACTTGGTTGAATACGTATATGATGATAATAACTATCTACGTTTTTTTCATTCACAAATTAAAATATCTTAACATCTGTTTTTATTTATTTACTATCACCGTTTTATAAGTTTCAATTTACATACCACAGACGTTTAAAATGTTTGGGATTAAAACTGTCACATAAAAACAATATCGTAGTCACATATTATAATACAAATATAATAATATAGTGTATTGTAAATACTATATGATGTGGATGTATATTCCATTATAAACTAAACATTCAAAATCGACGATAAAACTAAATAAATATAGAGCCTATTATACTAACAAATACTCACGTAGAAAAATGTCATGTTCTCAAAACATGCAGAAACTGAAAAGTTTTTAATATAATATACTGCAGGACTTACAATTTTAACACATCGCGTTCAAGACAATCAAAAATTTACTTTTATCAATATTATTGTTATAATTTTTTTTTCGGTCGTGAGGGGGGATATCTACAGTAAAAAATGTCAAAC
This sequence comes from Schizaphis graminum, assembly GCA_020882235.1. Classification (NCBI taxonomy): domain Eukaryota; kingdom Metazoa; phylum Arthropoda; class Insecta; order Hemiptera; family Aphididae; genus Schizaphis; species Schizaphis graminum. Next base: position 97,788,064 of record CM037032.1, read on the forward strand.
GCTATATGGCCGTCTCAAACGCAACGAAAAAAGAGATTCATTGAGATAAAATGCGTATAAAATGTATATTATGGCATCGAATAGGTTTAATGTACATTTCATATTATGTATGCGTCGTATTGGTGAACGTTGTCAGAGGGTGCGCGCGGGGTCTAGATGACCCCGTTAGAAAAGTGTTGGAATTCTGTCGTTCGCCATCGGTGGATAGGGAGGTTGCGGTCATCAAGTGATTTATGCTCCCGGTTATCCTTTATTGTCCTCACCTATATCATATTATATATTATACATAATATATGCACGTAATAATAATACGTCATCCGCCATTATCCAGTTGTTAAGCATACGAAAATACATATTATATGGTTATATTAGGTATGTATAGAGAATAGTCAGAGCAATTCACATGTATAAAATACAGGGAACATATATTACAGGCGAAAGAAAGATAGTAACACATAAAAAGTACGACATGACGAAGTTATTTTTCAACGTGGTTTTGTGTAATATACGCTAGTGTAATAAACGCCACGAAAGTCAATCGAATTAAATATTCGTCTAATATTAATACAATTATACGTATAGACTTATATTTGCTTCTAATATCTTGTAAAATGTAAGCATAGACGATAAATTGTAATCTGAAAATCCTTTATTTGTGTAAAAACGCAAGTGTATATTATTCATGACTCACGAAATGTAATCTCAATGTATCTATGACGAATATTTACAAATATTGCCGAGTATGAAAAGTGAAACTAAGCTTTTTTTCCTTACCATAGGTGGTTGACCAATCATTGGAAAAAAGCATGATTTAAGTCAAAAAATGACATTAAAAAAAATATTGTTGCGTATACAATGTAAAACACACACTTTTACATAGAAGAAGATGAATATGGTCGAGCGATATACGGTACTATAACTATATACTACTATTGTTTTTCGTTCGATAAAAATGCACCTCTGTATTGTCCATTCACACATATATATATATTATATATATATGTATAAAATATTATATTGCCGCCGCGTCCGCTCAATTTGGCAATCGTAGCCGGCGACGACCGTTTTTATGCTTTCGGATCATTTAACATGGCGCAGCAATATTATTCCGACAAACTCGACGTTTTAGTTCTGATTAAATCACATTTCTCTCTGGGTTCGCGTTTTATATACAATATATATATATATATATATAAATAAATATATATGCCTTTTTCCCAGCACGCAAAACTCTGAATATCCATCGAGTGCTTGAAAGACACCAAAAGGGTGGTGGTACAAGGAAAAGGAGAAACGCAAATAAATAAATAAATAAAATATAAAAAAAACTTTTTCGTTTTCTTGGCTATATAGCTGAGCCCGCGCCCAAACGCTTTGTCGTGGAAAACTGCGGCTCCAACGAATTCCATTAGATTTAAAAGCACGATCGGATGATGTGCGCGTGCGACAAGAGCAGCGTAGTAGATAAACTGGTGGAGGAGGATAATGACACAAGTAATGCGGTGATAAATAAAAATCTCGTCTTCCACCACTACTTTTGTATATTGAAACCTTTTACCGATATATATACATGTATGTGATATTATTATACGCGTATATGGGTTTTTATAGTTCTCCGAAACCTACATAATAATACGGACCCCTTTTCGCGGGGTGCACAGTTTATAACAATATAATATATATGTGTGTACTGTGTAACTACGCGAGCGTTATCAGTTCGGTGTCGACGTTGGCGTCTGTAACATTTCGGATTTGCGTATTTTTCCGATCCGTCGATCGGTGAGAAAAGAATGTGTCGAGTGGGGGAACTGCGGTACATTATATGCGAAAGGTACTCGACGAGGAAAAGGCTCTGGATATATTATGTATAAATCACAGTGAGAGAGAGAGAGAGAGTGAAAGAGAGAGATGAAAAAATACCGAATGGATTACTCGGTCGTATATTTTCGGGGAGGGTGAGCGCCCGGCAAGCGCGGCAAAATGGAAACTTTTTAATTCGGCCGAATTGACTTTGAGAAATTGCTCGCGGCGGCGTGCTCCGGCGTGTTTCACCGAGCGTCAAATAAACTCGGCACCGTCGATGTATGTATATATATATATATATATACGGGATTTAGGATATACGGAGCCAATTTAAAAAACTCCATCGACCTGGCTATTTGTTCCGCACGCGCGAGAAAACGTAGGAGACAGATATATATATATAGGGTCTGGTGATAGTCTTTCAGGCGTTGGTAAGAAGCTTTCCAACGTATATTTCTTATCTGAAATTTATATACATATAAATATATAGGTACCTCGCAGCAGCAGCAACTACGCTATCCGCGAGCACATCTCTCTCACATAAAGTTTTGTTTATCGGATCGTCGCCGTGACGGGTACGTCATTTTCTTGAACACTATATATTATATTTATATATGTATCGGTGCGGCGATCTTCCAGAGACGGTTCGAATGCGTCCGATACAACGAGTTTATTATTATACGCGGAAAAAAATTGTTTTGTCGACGTTACACAGGCCATTACTCTCATCATACCAGTACTTAAATAACCGTTCGATTCCCATAACACATGGAATATGTGTATATTTACAATGTATAGACAGTGGATAGACACAGTAAATAATATAATATGGTAAGCCGTCTGAAAAATATGGTTACTATCAAAACTACTATTGGACTGCTAGACTCGTACATACGAGTATAATAAGATAATTATGTGATAGGTACCTACATTAAACTATGTGGGATTTATATAATGTTTAAGATTTTATTATTTTATTTAATCGAGTCTGTAACGAGAGTATTCTAAACTGTTCAGATAAAAAAAATCATCTGTAGAAAAGGTGGAAATTTTTAATGCCGAAAAGTGGTTTGAGTTCATTTCTATATATTAGGTATATATACTACGTGACATTTTATTTATAAAAACAATGTATAATATCACCCTTAATAATATTTTCGCCTACCCTTTGCCATTTAACAACTATATAATTATAATATATCTGCTCACATTAGTGTTACGAATAAAAAAATTCTACTAGAATTGAAAATAATGTACATATAATGCATTAATTAAATTTATTATAATGATTTATATTATTAATAATAATATAAATAATAAACAGATCGTTTTGATACATTACGACAATGATTATACACTTACACGATATACGTGTATATCATGCATGCTAACTACAAACTACTCTCTCTATTCCTTCCACTATACATAAAATATTATATAGGTATTAGGAACGTGTATTTTCGGGTAGTTTACCAATCAATAGCCATTTGTCACGCAGCGTGGGGAAACCCATCGGATTGCCATTATCTCCGGGTCGAGCCCGGGGGCATATAATTTATGCGCGGCAGTTTTCGAGTAGTGTGCCGCAAGTCGGGGCGTCGGCGACAGAGGAGAGGACTAAAGAGAAAGAGGAGGGAGAGAAAGAGAGGGATGCACACGCTGTTTAGACGGTGCAGATGGAGCGACGGACGAGTCACCGCAAGAGGGGCGGGTAGATAGGTCCGTAGCGGAGGACTAGGGATTTCGAATTTATTAAACGTCGGTTCGCCCCGAGTGGTGCATTAGGCCGCGCGTGCGACATAAACATTCGCACCTCATTAATTCAATTAAAACAACGGACTGGTCAGTACGCATATAAAACAGAAGAGTATACCTGATATACGCAGTTAGCACCTGCGTGCATGTGGTCATCTATTATATGTGCAATATAATATAACTTGTATAATAGTCGTCTACTGTCTAGATGCGGGTGGTACACGCGTGATGATGCTGTGAGGATATATTATATAGTATAGTATCGTGTAGTATAAACAGGTCCCCGTCAAATCCTTAACTTGAATTATATTTGTAAATAGTATTATACAATTATTCAACGTAGTAAAATATTAAAACGGGTACGACCAACCGAAGAACAAATAATAATAATTAATAATATTGTAATATCCCTCGGCTGCGACTTATTGACCCAATACGCGACGACGTTTTATCTCTTACGCATTATTTTATTTTTCCGGCACTATCGTTTGTTACTGCTCGTGGAATGTACGCTTATGTACGGTATACGAATAATGTGCGTGTGCACGGCCGAGCCGGCCCACCCGCCCTCGTGAGTGTGGCGAAAAGGGCTGCACGTGACGGGGTACCGCGGGTTTCCATGGAAACCGCGGCGGCGGCAAGACGAACTACCCTACGTCGGTATAAATGGCAACTGCCGCCGCCACCGCCCTGGCCAGACTAATAAACCACGAGTAGTGTATTATTATATATAATAAATACGCAATAATCGTAATAGTAAATCAGACATCGACGACTCGTTCGTTCGTCTAACGTTTGTCCGTTATCCTAACCTTTGCGATTCACTTGTATAATAATTAACAATAATATTTAATATATTATATTATGGTTAAAATATACCAAAATATACACACCATAATATATTTATTATTCATTCCTTATATCTGTTAACTAAATAAATGTAAATGAATATTTTTTGCCTTTAATTTGTATTATCTTATAGAAGTTTAACCGGATATATGCGTGACTTTGGGCGTGGATTTGATTCTTGAATATTAAATATCCCCCCTCCAAAAATAAAAATGCTTATAAGTCACTTCGATCACTGTACGTAGATGATTGCTACCGCACAAAATTTTATATAGTACGCCCTGTGAGGCATTATTATTATAATACATAAATATTATTATATAATGTACAATGTCGTCCGGCTAATATATTATTTTTAGCTAAAATAAATAAATTAACATGTTCCCTTGAGTGCTTTTGCGACGACTGACAGCTATATTACGTATATATTATTATTATCTGTAATCTGTGTGTGTGTGTGTATAATTAACGAGGATTGCAAGTGATTCTCGCGAATCGGTTTCGCTTATATAGGTACTAAATTCCTACATACATTATCATTATACGCGGGAACAATGTGTTAGATATACATACATAGCGCATAGTGAATCTGCATGACCCGTGGACCGGTCCCAGAGTGTGAAACTCGTTTCGATATACGTACTATAATAAATTATTATAAATAGTTTGGCGTAAAACGTTAAAACCGCGAAGAAAACGTGCCTATTTTTTATTTATTTATAATTTTTTTTTCTATCTAAACGCCGCTGTTACAATACGTACCTATCACATGCCGACGTGCGAAAACGAATCATCTAAGGTCATAAACTTTAACTTTAAACATACTATGTATACTTATACCTACACACACATACACACACACACACCGGATAGTGCGATATAAAGCGATACCGTACACAACTCATATATTGTATGTATATATATATTTAAATGTCGACGGCCCTCATTGTGTTACATACGTATTATTTATGATTTTCGAAACGGAGAAATGCCGCGTATATACCTAAACGAACGCACTAGAATAGTATAATACCCACCTACCCATCTGTATTATGTATGTTCAATATAGGAACACATCAACCACCCCCGCGCGCATAAATCATGACTTAGAGAATTCGAAAAGCATAACCCGAATCTAGGTCACGAAATCCCTGCCTATTTTCAGTGTATAACCTTTATGTTCCAAACCCCACCCGCTGAGTTATGCGTACCGGGCGTCCAGGTTAATGAGCCTCCGGTCGCCACCGACATGTACAAAGTATACGAATATAATGCGAATACACCCCGCAAATGACCCAAAATATAGCGGAATTCCTATTGTTCAGGTAAGATCGGCAGGTAAATCTTTAGAGTGCCGTTATAAGTACACCACCCTGCGTACATAAGATGTAACATTTTATATGAAAACCACATCGTTTTGCGGACTTCACGGTTATTAATAACACGTCGCCACATCACACTCTTCGATGGTAGGTATATCGATTGTGTCCCGTAGACATTACTGGTAGTCCGCTTTCAACCGTCGGTCGTTACGCGACGCTGCACCGCATATGAACTGAAAGTAAGCCGAATTCGTACTAGCACTGACGATAAGTTGTGAAAGGTCGAATCGAAAACAGACACATATGGTTTTAATTAGCTGGGACACCCCCCCCCCCATTACAAATATAATCGAAAATTATTAGTCGGCCTTTTTATTTTCTCCAATAAAGCTTTATGATGTTAATTATTTGTGATGAGTACCTACATCAGGATGAACGATGACACACGGCCGGTAAACGAAAATGCTGCTGTTGGAGAATTTACGTATACATCATTCGCGAGCGAAAATGTATACTACGTGTGTGATTGAATAAATATGTACACACTAGAGCATGAGGGTGTTCTTTTTTTGGAGAGGGGTACACAGAATCCTCGTACATCCTACATCCGTTATTCATTTGGTTCGGTTGCCGTTTTTAGCGCAAGAATTAACAAGTGCGTCCGAGCCCTGCCGACTAATTAACTGCACCCGCCGCCACCTATTGCAACAACAGCAGCAGCAGCAGTCAGAGAGGAGGAGTACAACGATATAATATATTATGTACGTATATTTCATATTACGCTGTTATAATTATAATATAATAACGATAAATATACGCGTATTTACAATGCCGGGAGGAACGAAATCTGGGCACAAGGGTGGGATGAAATAACATAGAATTATTACAGTTTTAACCCTTTAACGTCTGTATTTGCTTTTTACTTATTTCCTCGTATGTACAACATTTTATCCACCAAAGAATCGTTCTAATATATGCGCAAATAATGTATTATGCATATACCTAGTCATACATATGTAAAACTTATAATAATGTAACATTTATTATTCGCCGGAATTAATTGCAATGACAACATGATTATAAATTATGATTTATATAAGTGCCTATTTGTAATTAGCGCGTTGTCGTGCTACTCGAGCTATACATCATAATATGATGCCCTTTTAAACGCAATCACGTAGTATCTAATGTCGAGAGGTTTAGCACAAATTACAACAACACCAATCTAGCCTCGGAAGTTCACAAAAATGGTTCTAAAGTCTAAACTGCTTCATAAGTTTGTCGTGGAGAAAAAGTCGTTAGGAGTTACTATTGCAGGGGTCGGGAACCTGCGGCTCCGGAGCCGCATGCGGCTCTTTAACATGCAACTTGCGGCTCTTTGGATATCATTATTATATATATCTTTATTCTAATAAACTAATAATTTATACACCACAATTAAAAAAATGGTTGTTCAAACCTGTGCGGCTCCCTGGATATCATAGTTTTGTAATTTTTTGAAAAAATGGCTCTTTCCTACGAAAAGGTTCCCGACTCCTGTACTATTGTGTCAGTAATCTGATGATTGTGTATTTAAATTAATAATACATAATGTTGGCGCAACTCTTCTTCTTTGACTTATCTTAAGACTTTTCTAAAAAGTGAAAGTAGCTCATATGGGGATGTCAGTTTTGAGTAACACGTACTTATTATATTATATTGTGTACAAAGTGCACACTATATTTCACAAATGGTATTCGTCACAAATTGTTTTATTTCTGTATATAAATTATAAACTGTAGCGTTTTTAAATTAGGACAATCGATATTTTCATAACTATTTTTTAGTACTATTTATTAAATACACACACAATTATCAATTTTAATGAACACAATGACACGAACTTTCATTAGTTAATAAAATATTCAGTTAACCGCTAACCAAAACCAAATACTTTGATTACGTAATATCCGGTGATAATTTTTAATAATATATTGTGATAACCTTTTAAAATTCGAACGAAAAATATTGGTTTGTTTTATATCCATACGTTATATATATATATCATTAATTAGTTGCATTTTAAATGCCAGTTATTAGTTTATAATATAGATGATTATTATTTTATAATTAGGTATACATATCTACACATATTATATAATTTGTGATTATGTATTTGTTGTAAAATAATTTTAAATTAATTATGAATTACAAGTTCACCATGTATTATTAAATATTATTTAATGAATAAACACGAAAAAAAATGTTCAATCTAAAATTGTGTTAAAAATAAAACAAAATAATAGAAAAAAAAGTGATCTATCTAATTGTTTAGGTTTAACAAATTTAATGTTTGCTTATAAAGAATATAACAAATATCAATTGGTATATATTCTATACTATTATTATGATACATAAAATAACGAAATTTATAAAAACTCAAGGACTCTTATAATCCTATGCTATGGACGTATGTGTGTTATTCAATTGTTGTGGACACTAAAGAAGAAAATGTAGGTATTATTTAGTTTTCTTTTATAAAAATTCATAATTTGTATTTTGTTTTATTATAAATGGATGACATCACCGCATTTGTGTGCGTAGGGGGAGGGTGAGGTTTTGAACAAAAATGATTTGTAATAATAAGTTTGTGAGTATTACCCGGGGGAGTGCGAGATAATTGAAAAAAAAATAAAGTAATAAATCCATTAACCACGATGGTTTAGGCAGGAAAGAAATAGTCGAATATTACCATTGAATTACATAATTTCATTTAAGTCTTCCTGTGCGGCGGTACCATGTATATAAATATAATTCACTCACGCGATAAACATATAATAATAATAATAACATAATATTTGTAATCTGTAAGAGTGCCCCACGACATTGATCAATCGTATCGGAGTGAATTATTTTTATTATTATTATTATTAGTAGTAGTATTGTAAATATTCTCTATCAGATGCAGGGACCGGGGATGGGACTGTAGAAATGAAAAAAAAAGATTTCGCTAAGATAGGGAAGGGAAAAAAATATAGGAAAGAATGGGTTCGATTTGGCGTGATAAAACTGGTGTAGGCAATAAATCTTTAAAATACGCCATCTCTCCCCTTCGGGATCCCCGGCGATAAATTCTCGTTTTGATGCCCCTCCGGCTGCAAAAGAAATAGCCAATCGTTTTTACGGATGGGCTATTGCAGCACAGTCTCCGCGAGCACCATGCGCGCGCGTACACACTCGCACACACACACACATTCACACAAAAATAATATATACGCACGAAATGTGATAAAATCCAGGAAAAAAATTATTGTCTTTCTTCTTCATATTTTATTTTTTACACACGTAGTTAGGACAAAAACGAAAACAAAAATAGAAGAAAAAAAGTGACTATACAGTATACATATAGGATTCAGTAAACGTTATTTTTATTGCCCCCGAGGAACAGCAAGGAGGATCCGCGCGGGACGTATGCGCTGCAAACTTTTCGTCCCCTACCCTACACAAGAACACAACTTCTCCATTTTAATTAGTTTGGGCGTCTAAGTACGGGTCCCTTGTTTTTTTCCACTCGTTGCGTTAAAAAATTATATAGAACTTTTATAAGCAAGGGAATTAAAAAACAACAACTATACTATACACTAGCTACTGCAACAATGCGCCGGGACCTTCGAAAGTTAAACATTAAAATTGTATTTATGGAGTTTAATAAAACATTCCGGGTCCATATATCTACTTAAAAACGTGCGCGAGAGTGTATAACGAGGAGTTACGACCTGGTCCGTAAGTGGTTATGGACTTTAGATGGTGTGCTGTTGCACGTCTCCCAATATAATGTATATAAATTCTTGCACTCTATATATTATACAACATTCTCGCGCTCGCCGCTTTTCCGTATATATAATAATATATCTCACTCACAGGGACGCGCGTATAGGTAAATGCAAAACCGCAGATTCACCCGTTAGATTAATTTAGAATAACTGACGATGGGTGTGTATAAGATATGTTATAAGCACTTTCGAACTTGCCGCAAGTTATTTTCTACAACGGTATATAGTATGGTCTAGCTGAAAAACATTAGCACGGCCACGTATAGTTTATATAATAATAATATATTATAATATTTAGGCGCTAAGAACCGATTGGGTGCGAAAATTACTGTACAAGAAATATAGCTCGCGTTTTTGGACTTACAGAACTCCCATTATTGCTTTTTGGATGCCTTCCCTTTATAATGAAGTATATATATATATATATATATATATATACATTTGTGTGTGTATACTATAACGTGCACGCTTAATTGCACTATATGTATTACACGTTGTATCGTGTACATATATTATGCGCGTGACGGTACTTATTGTGTGCTGTTTTCGACGTTAATTTTCTGTACGGAATTTTAATCGAGAATAAACAAACAAATATTTTAAATGCTATTATACGAACATTGCCGAGACTCTTAAGTCGCATTATTTATGTGTGGCTTTGCGGATTCACTCGTACGGTATACGTCTTCGTGAAAATTAATAATCAACGACGACGGATGCATGGTCTACGACTATGCTATATAATATATGCGTGTGTATATGTATATTATATAAGCTCTTGTATACTATATTGAAAGAGAAATACAGAGAGAGAGAGAGAGAGAGAGAGAGAGAGGAGAGAGAATGTAGCTCGTACTTAAATTACGATCAACCCTTGCTGCAAATTCACTCTGAATCAGAATTTACTGCGATAGAGGATACTATTATTATGTATAGGGCATATTATTAATGTTATTATTATTACAATTATGTCTGACTTTATCACTAGCCCTTTGTATTAAACCGTCGTCGTCGTCGTCGTTCCTTTCATATTATATTATCTTCCCGTATATTATGTACGTACACATTATATGTGTAGAGTGGTGATCTCGCGGTCAGCATAAAACATTAAACAAGATAAAAACACGGCTGCTTCAAAACAATATTTATCGCTATAACTAATAATTATTGTAAATAATTATGGAATAATAATATAACTCATCGACTGTTTAAAAACGGTTATTCATTGATGAGAATCGTATAATAACAATGTTATAATACCTATATAACGCACATTGGACCCACGATAACGACTAGTTGTTTCGACGTTATATTATATGCGTCCGATTACTAAATTATTGTATTATAAAACTGATGTAATTAAACGACGAATAATGATACGCGTGGACGATTAAAATGCATGTGCTCTTGTCGAAGAAAAATAACATGTATATATATTATAAAAAAATATAAAGGATGACCGCATTAAACTGTACGATATATACCTATTTAACAATTAAAAATATGGTCACGTGAGATAGATTCGTTTTAAAACGATAATAGCTTAAAAATCTGTTGATGGGTTGGTACACTATAACATAATACATTGTTTAAAATATCACACATTTTGTCGTCGTTAAATTTGTCTTTTTGAAGATGATGTATGTAATACGTATCGCGGTGCACGTTCGTCGGCCAGTGGGAATTCCGATACAAGCGAATAGTATAATACACTGATCTATAATATATATTATATATATATATATATATATATATGTGTGTGTGTGTGTGTGTGTGTGTGTGTGTGTGTGTGTGTGTGTATTACACATATATAGGTACAACGGCGTAAACATAGAATCTAGGTGAGATTGTTTGGTTCGCGCACGTGCCAATAAACATCGGAACTGTTTCTGCATACAAAACTATTTATACACAACATTGTATACATATAGTATAGATACAGAGTTTAATTATCGCGGCGTTAGGATTTGGAGTAGTGCCTAAACAGCCGCGAAATTGACCCCGTATAACGACGTCGATTAGACGCAAGATATGAACCTGGATGAGATGGGAGGGTTGGTTGTGATCATGTGGGGGTGGAGGATGAGCGGCACGTCTGCGATAACGACAAAGTATACGTTATAAACGACGTGCGTGGAGACGACGCCGAAGAGAAACCTGCACAGCCTCGCGGTATAGTACAACTCTATAGTAAGTTGTTTGAGTGTATGCTATATATATATTATATACTATACATATATTATTTATATTGTATAATCCTCGAGAATCGTTGATATAAATAAGCACGTAGTATCGGCCGCTGCGAGATAATGAGTGTTATTGGGGATGTCGAATTCGAATACAAAATCAGGGGAAAATACGAGGAATGAATGGGCGCACGATGGAACGCGGAATCGGAAAAACCAGAGTTTCATTAAAACTTTTACATTTACATAAGCGTTTTAAAGATTGTGGCGTCAATATGAGAAAACTCATAGCAGAAGCCACCCCCGCGAATACGCCCGGGCGCTATTATAATTGCTTAAGGTTTTTGGCGTATCGAAATGCGCGTGCTGCAGATTGGCGTTATATACCTATATATATAAATATATATAAAAAGTTTCAAACGGTTTTGCGACTGGCGTAGTGGCCTGACGTTTATATCATATATTTTTTGTATCAATGTATACATGTGCGTATACATATAATATAGTTTATTTCACGGACAGTGGCTGCAGATGGTAGGAATGCCTCAGGGAGATGCTGCTGCTGCATCAGGGAGAAGGGTTGATCCTCACCCCCACAATACCCTGAAAGTCGTTAACTCATATATATGTGGTCGTGTCCGTGGTGTGTGTTTATTGTCGAAATAACTGAAGCGTCCGAGCACGTTCGTCCCAAAGGCGTCTTGTGGGGGAGAGGTAAGGGAGATCGTGACAAAAAAAAAATGAAAGAAAAAGTAGATATAATACATCCTCTTATATTAAAAACCGAACGTACAGTCGTAAGTCGCCCGCGCACCCTCATGTATGGCCAATATATACTGCAGTCGTATTAACCATACCCAGAACGGACGTGAACGCGCGCGTGACCGTTATTATTGGTTGTTAGGATGCGCGTGGACGACGAAATTCCGCATATATATATATATATATTTATATTATATTGGACGTCCCACAAGACTACTATAGACGACTCGTTGGAATACGGCCGCAGTGGATCTATAATATATAAACGGAAGCGTAATGGAATACATATGAATTAGAAGTAGTTATAGATTTCCAAACCGCATGATATGATTTATCGTATGCGAAATTGCTTTTCCGCCTATATGTAGAGGATTCGAATTTTAGACGCTCTTACTCTGAGACGGACGTGTTAGTGAACGTTTTCAATCGCCTGATAAATATTTTTACTGACACTATCGCTGTTCAATATTACACACGTTATATAAACTATGTAAAGATTCTATATTTATCAATTTTACCAGCTTAACTATAGATGTATTAATCGAACGGTATAAATACTTTATTATATTCGTCTATTCACGTATGTAAGTACTTACACATGGGTACGTTCTGCGGTAGTGCGTGTAGCCTAATCTATTATATGTGTACACTTAAAAATAACAATATTTATCATACCAAATTATTCGATTACGCGTCAGTACGTATAGTTTAAAGGGCAAGAAATGATATTTAGTAGATATTATATAAATTAAAATCGTTCTCGTTTCAACATCTTAACTCAAAAAAAAAAAAAAATTATACGCATAATATAGCGATTGCAACACAGCTGCAATCGATGTTGGTTTTATTTCATTTGTTTATCGAATCGGTGAATACGTATAATAATTATAGTAAAACGAAAACCGATCTTTACTCGTTGCCGAGTTAATACACCGCATAATAATCATAATATATTTTTACAACGAATAAATATAGGTAAAAAAATAGAAAAATAGCAACCACTGTAATGTTCTGGTGGTGTAAAAAATACGAACACAAAAACGTATTGACTATTTAATTTCTCTCGCGAAAATGATATGCTACACCACGCGAGCTGTTAGCGATTCTAAAATCCTTTCCGCCGGACGACTGTATTATATACACCGTGCGATGGCCATTGCACTCTACGGAATACCGCGAACGACCATATTATACACTGTACATATATGCGTGTGTACAATATATAATATTATGTGTGCGTGCGTGAGTGCGTATCTGCCTTCGCCTCCGGCAGGGTTTCTCGCCAAAGTATATTAAGCCATAACCACCCGAGCGCATTCTTTCACGGACCGTCAATATATTTTTTTATCTCTACATTACATAATATACGTATATGTCGTTCTTCGGAATTCGGAAACTGTCAAGCGCGCATATATAAGCGTATATTTTTTCCTCCGGTCGCATATATAATAATATCGTGTACTATCTTTTTTTTGTTTTTAAGTTATTATTATTATTTTTTTTATCCGTCCCGAAACGGAAAACAATTTCGTTTGAACTGGTATGATATTGCGGCGCTGTAGCTGACCGGTTCGACCTGATGCACAAACATGGCTGGCACGAGGGATATACGTAATAATAAGATTGTTCAGTAACAACAATATACTATGCTTCTGCGTGCAAAACGTATAGTTGTTACCGTCGTCGTGGAAAAAATTATCGTGTAAAAACTTACAAAAGAACGAAATCGTCGAAGAGATCGTTAGCCGTAAAAACGTGTGTTAAACAAAAGTTAATATTTAACAAAATTACAAAAAAAAAAAAAATCATGAACGAATAATTATAATATTATGTGACAGAAATGCTAAGCAATAAGATCGATCTAATCATATTATATAAAGGTAATATTTGGTGTTCTATAATTTATTAGATATTCGAACAAAATTTAAAACCGCGGAGTACGTTAGAAATATAAAACTTTAGATACACACGAGTTGAAAAAAAAACATTATCTGAGGTCGGTTGTTCGACGCAAGTTTTTCTTTGATATTGATGGCCTATTGGATAAGAGAGGTCGCGTGGATTGTGACCGTCTAAAAAACAAACAACACAACGAATATTGCTATGCGTGTATTTATATTTATTTTTTATTTTTTTAATTCACATAGAAAAACATACCACGATCGAGTATTTGTATAGTGTGTGTACGAGAAAGAGAGATAGCGAGAGATAAAGAGTGGGAAGAATTAACAATTTCAACCGATGCATATCGAAGAATCATACGTTAATTGAATATATAATATAGATACATATAATATATATGTAGGTACCTCGATATACAGTACTTGCACTGCAACGATAAATCTTTGCATCACAAATACAATTATGTGTACCTAGGTACGTGTACCGTGGGTACTTTTCTACATATATTATAGAGATCTCGTGCACGTTATAATATTATGTATAATAATGAACGTTAAATTGAAAAACGCGTGTCGTATCGATGCGAAATGCGTTTTGCACGAGAATCGATTCCGCGTGTTGTACACATAATAAGTGTACACAACAGCCTCGTTCGACCGCAGTATATGTCGTGATCGTGGGCGGGCTACTACCTGCAGTGCCTATACCGAGTTAACTTGTTGATGATTTTAGAGAAGCCGATAGACGAATCGTGCACCGAGGTGTTCTGATTGGCCGCCGACAACGCGAAAACGCTTTCCAGCCAATTATACGAGCATATCGGCGCATTATTTAATAATAATTGATGTCGATTAAAACGTGATGTATTTAAGTGGGTACGAAGCGCGTTTGCAAAATATACGATATGAATATAGATTATTTGTATAATTACATAATAAATACATACTACTGTTTTTTCGTCGTCAGAAAGCTTGTGGAAAATTATACGTTTAGCTGAACACACCGGCGACGGGAAAGAGTAAACCGATTAATTTTCACAACCGGTTTCGAGTTTTTGACAAAACGACCGATGTACCTGAATTATAATAATATAACAGACCAGTATACATGTACAACAACGGTATTAAGAAAATCGTGCCAGATTTAAACTGACGGTCCCTCTATACAAATATGTTCATAAATTATTTATTCCTGTACTTCATTCTCCGCGGTATGCATGTAACTGCCTACAAAGTATAAGACCGTGGTTCTATTTTTTTCAACTCGACCGTATTTTTCAATAATTAAAAAAAAAATGTATACGATATTATTTTGTAATTAGACTTTTATTTTATTATACTAGTTTTAACCTATATATCGTGCAAAACACAATCTGATTATCGTCTGATTGCGATGGGATGTTAGTGCGCATATGTATTCACAATTGCAAGTATTGTAAAACAGCGTACTGTCTTGTATACCTATATGCAACGGTACTATAAAAAAAAATTAAAATAATAAAAAAAAAAGGCCGACCTAAAATAGGAAATTCTTGATTTCTCGCAGGGCGTGGTAGGACTATATTTTTAAACCAAATAATGAAAAACAATAACGAAAAAAACTTCCTAATTTCACGGCAAACGCAATTATCAGATTATATACCGTGTTATAATAATATTATTACGGTTAAATTGGATAAACAACGACCGCTGTAAATTTACTGAGGATAATTCTCGCTGGGTTGTGGTTTTCGCTAGTTCCGTCTTTCAGACTCGGTATTTGATAATATTATAATAACGACGTGCTTTAGTGAATTTGACGAATTTTTAATTACGAAGAAAATCGCTTTCACGTAGTGTCACAAACTTGCAGGCAAAGATGTTCTCAAAATACCGCTGTTATCCCGTTAGGGTATATTTTATTACAAAACATAATATATTTGTATGTATTTATAATTTAACATATATAGATATATATGAGGTATTTATGGTGCACGGCAATTATTATTAAAATTAATTCTCGACACGTTTTCCAGGCGATTATACAAATACGATTTTCGGTCGAATTTCGATGACGCGGCTGTTTAATTAATGTCAACGCGTGTTGTTTACCCGACTATACGCATCATATGCGTATTATATATCAGATTTAACGACCAATTTGTGTCCCGTTAAAACGTGTTGTGTCACATAACTTGATCGCGTAGACTTATAATATATTGACGTTATTATCATATTACCTCGTACGACTGTGAACCAATCTTAAACGCATCACCTTGATACATATTATATAATATATTATGCATATATACCCTCAACAATATTATGATAACATGCATGTTAGCGATGAAGCTAACGAATTTTTTGAAAATATAATACTTCCTAGGAATTGTTCGCAAATTCTTTAGCTTTATATTTTTAACGTGTACACATAGTTTACCTAATTATCGATTTATACATGTATTATATAGCTCCCATTAAAATACATAGTTGGTTTCCGATTAATGTCGACGAAATTTAAGTTAAATATAAAGGAGTCCTATAAATATAACATAAAGCGCAGAAGTGCGTTGTGCTTAGTACCAGAATCGACATGCCCCGAACAGCAGCTTCCTGTGTAGTGCAGTTTATGATTATGCTGTTGTCGTGAAAATAACATTCAATTGATACAGCCGTAAAATGTTTATCGCAAATGGCGCGCAAAGAAAAACTTCAAACGACGTGAAAAATATATAATATATTCATCAATCTAATTTTGAAACTCGGTGGTTGATCAGTTTAATCTATTATGTATGTATACTGCAAGTATATCAAATTGAAGAAAGATAAAAAAATAATCTCAACCCCTGGACAACATACGCTCGCGAATATATAAGCTGGTTGAGATAATATTATTATGTGTTTAGATGTATAATACATATAACTACGATTTCATAACTTACCCGCACTATCTGTATACATAATATATACGTACGCTTATACGGTAGACGTTAATGATGTGCATACTTGCAATATGTCTGCCACAAGCACGCACATGTAGAAGCAGTGCATATTATTATTGTACATGTATCGTATATTGCGAGCTGTTATAATTGATAACCCAACGGCGGCGTCGTATTATTAGTATTAACACTACGTCTGGGAGTAATATAGCACACGCCGTGTCGGGGCTATAAGTTTCCGGCGCGACTTCGGCGGAGAATTTCCCCGAGGGTCGGAGGCGCCGTCGGCGGCTGCCCGCAAGACACGGACAACTTTATTCGCGATAGGCGGTGTATATTATATATTATTATATATATAATAATATATGCTCGCAAACCTGTACGCCGCCGCCGCGTATATATTATATTAAGCTAAGACTCGGCGGATATCGCTACTATACCGGCTTTACCTCCTGTATTATATATTACGTGCATTTCGCGTTGTTAATTAAACGGCTTCGAAACCGCACGGCCGTAGAAACTTATATAGGTATATATTATATACTCGCGCGGATGTTATTTCGAGCGTCTCAGCCAATTCCCCCCACCCCCACTTCAACCATATCATTGTACATTGCTATATAATATTCATTTGATACAATAAATAATAATAATAAACCTATTTATTATAATATACGGTATACGTTTGATACGTACCAATATCGTATATTATCATAGCCCGTACGATAATCGTTTGCGCACATACCACCTAATAGTATATCCATTATATATTACGTTTATGTACATGTAAATCTCTATATTTTTACGATAAGTGTACAGCACTAAAGTGAAATGCGTCGTCGTTTGATTATTATTTTCTTATACACTTGTAAATTTCGTTTTAATTTCCGAGTTAATAGTCGTCTGCGTGCGGTCGTGTTTATTATTATCATTATAGGCGTTTACGAAAATAATGGAAAATAAAACGATTTATTATTTTTGCGACGTGCATATAGCATAATGTGTGTTTACGGGATCCGATTCGATTCGGTGGCGATTTTATGTGTGCGCCGGAGACCGCACGATAAAGGACGCAAACGACCTATATTATGTGCTACAGTGTGATGTGTGTGTGTATACATTAGCCGATCGCACAGCGGGACGTCTACGCCAAATATTTTGGCAGTTTTTGCCGCCACAGACGAAAATAAAAACTTTCTCTTTCCTTTCTTCGCAGTAATTTCATTTCACACGGCCAACAGTCCCTTTTGCTGCGGTAGTGGTGCCCACCGCCGAGCGACAACCTGGCTTATACTAATATTTTGTCGGAAATTCGGCACGCACTCGCGATAAGCACAAGCAACTCGTATATAACGTATGGACGAGGCAATGTCACAGAAAATAACGCGATATTATATTATTATAACTCCATTGTATACATATAATATCATATATAACGATTTCAACAAAAATACATGACAAACATGCACCGGCTGCTTATAAAATGCCACATACGTTTTCACTTTCTTCGATCGCTATCCTTTTGTTCACTTTCAACCCCAATTTCACAATACATGCGTTCAGGGGATGGCGATTATTTCACGGGAATCGACCGCTTATACTTTTGCTTTGATAAGTATAAATAATAAATAGTGAAAGATCACGCATTTGAATTATATTGCTGTTTTAATAGTAGAATTCAATGATGCAATGGCATTACGATTAAGTTAATTATCATAAAATATTTACATACGTATATAATTATATAGTAGGTATATATTATGTTTATACAAGACTGTATGAAAAAAACTGCACTCTGAAACGGATTCAAACATGACAGAAAATAATTATAGATGATCTAAAATTATAATATTGTGCTATTTATCATACATCTAACATTCGTTGTTGCGTACAAAAAAAAAACTTAGAATAGCGATTAAATTAGTAAACGGACACCTTTTTTAAAATTGTGTAAGAAAACGCTGTTGAAATCTGCGTGACTGCGTACCAATGAACAAAAAGTCCGCACGGTTAGGCTGCTGCGAAGTTTTTTGTAAAATTTATCGTGCCGTATACGTTGCAATTAAGAACCGTGTAAACAACGTATAGTACATTAAATAATATTCGCGTATATACACGTATTATATCTCTATGTATGCGTATAATAATGCGCAGTTATTTATTTTTACAATGAGCGTACCTTATATAAAATATACACGGTATGTATAGGTGGGTTGGATGGTCGGAATAAGTATCACATTAACGATCTGTGTAGCGCTCGTTTACGGGCGTATAACACAAAACTGAGTTTATTTTGTATTGTGCAATGTATAAATCTACCTCTGTTCGTTCGTTAGCCGCGTTCGTATATTATAATAGGTAGGTATAAACGCGAAATAGCGCGACGTTGTTAATACGGTTTTAGGCGAATAAGTTCAAAACGTGCGGGTCAACACATGCGACGGTGTGGACTGCGGCACGGGAGGGATGATGCGGCGGCTGGCGACAAGACCCCCGAAAGAATATTATTACCCACGGATGCCCTTTTGTGTTACAACCCGGCAACGAGGTAACGGCGTTCGTGTTTGTCCGGTGAAAAAACAAATGTATAAGTACAATAATAATAATAATAATAATAACAATATCGTACAACGGCGCCATATTATAATACATTAATTTAAACATTTTTTTCATTTATTTTACCGCACGGTAACCGCATTAATCGGTTCGCGCGCGTAAATACGACCTGCGGAAAACGACTGTATACAACGACCAGGAAAACGACACTTTTACATCACGTCCACGGCATATTATCGGTGGAAAAAACAGTTTTTAAGACATATTTGAAAATATGATTCCACCCGACGACGTGGCGTTGATAATAATGGTCGAGAAGACTATTTTTCACCATTTGGACTGTACACCATACGTAGTTAAAAGATTTTCGGCCATATTCTTCGGCGCAGCAATGCATGCGCGATCGGCCATCCACCTCAGTCGTGTGCTTTCTCTCTCTCTTATCCTCGGGAGACCATACACACGGTTCGTGCACGAGTATATTATATATTATAATGATTCACGGCCGACCGTTGGTTGATTTACGACCGCGCCCGGCCACCGGACACCAAATATAAATTAAGTAATTATTCAAATTCCTCGACGGAATTCTTGTTTGTATACACGCGTGAGCGCTCTGACCGGACTCTCCTCCCTATTGCCACCGCCACCGTCCACACCACCATCACTGTCTTATCTGTCGTGTCGAAGTCTTCCTTCTCCTTCTCCTTCTCCTCATTTTCCTGTTTCTCGTAACTCTCGCCACATGCCACTGCAATGGCCATATACTCGCGTACGCATTATAATATGGTATTTTATAAGCTATATACCCTTTCTCGTCGGCAGTAAATCATCCTTTAGTAATGTGTCACCGCAAAACAAATAGGCAATACTGCAATAGGTACGCCTCGTTTCGGCGTAATACGCTTTAGCCATCTTAACATTCATATATCATGAGTTTTTTTTTTTTTTAAATATTCTGCAGTCTACACACCACATCTAACGACCGTCGCATTGTCATGAATAACGTTTAATGTTTATATTAACTGCTATTTCTCCCCGAAAAATGCCATTTTGAGTTTTTACACTGAACGCCTAAAAAATACATATACGACTGGAAAAATACGCAATAAGACGTTTATATATTATACATTATACGCACATTCGTGACACTCCACACTGGTATTTTGATATAAAAAAGTGATAACTCTGAGTGTATATAGGTATTATAATATAGTATATTTTATAATCGTAATTTATTGCGCGGCGCTATAAGCTGCCGATCGCATATATAGTGTTATTAGATGAATAATAATACAACGCCCATCATGACGGCTGCGGACAACGCCGAAAACCAAATAGGCAAGCAGCATTTCTATTAAAATTATAACTACCCTATTTATTTGTTGTATAATATAAGTACATAAAATAAAATCGAGTAGGAAGAATGAGATATTATTATCATTCAAACGAAGACAAAAATTCGTATACACGAATGGTATATGATATCATATTAAAACAATCTGGTTGGTTTATAATATTTAATCATATATAGTCGACGATTTCAACGCCCTACATAGGTGCCTAATATTAATAATAATAATAATAATGCTCGACTAGAACTGTAAACCACCTAACCTTCAATCTGTACAATTGATACGTAGGTAAAACAAAAAGTACCTATATTTTTTCAACGCCGCCGGCCGCGCATAAGATATATAATATTATTATAGGTAGAAGAGTCTATCACGTATACGTCTCAGATATAATATTTATTATACAGTGGGAGTGCGTGCGCGGGTTCATATCTATAATGCCTCTGTGGAAACCCTTTTATTATTGTCGTACAAATATATATGTGTGCGCACGGTTTATAAGCAGGTACAGCTCGCGCATTTAGGGTTAGAGACATATAATTTTCTTACCATTATACAATTTAAATGCACATGTACCTATTGCTATTTCGGGCGGGTGTATTTCATAAATATATGAAAAATAACGTACCGGTTCACAAAAAAGGCATCATTCGGTTTGAGTTGTTCGACGGAATCGGTTTGTGGTCGTCGCCACAATACATGCACGAATACGGACCGCTCGCGACTTTAATTCCGCACATACTACTGTTGCCGTAGCAGCAACAGCACCAGCCGACGGGTACACCGCGACAACGAGACCCGTTTATTCGAGGGTTGCAGTTATTGCATTGATAATAATAATAATAAAAAAAATAAAAACATTTTTACGCGCGTGTTTGTATGTATCGGACAAAAGACTTTTGTCACGGGCGACAAGAGTGCGTAAGGCATCTGCACAAAAATGGCGTCGTATATATTAAATAATAATATTTTATACCTACAGTTTACAAACCGTTTGCCGCAGTTTGATTGAATTCGAGTGTGTGTACGGGTGTAAATAACAGTTCAAACTTCAAAAAGAACGGACGACAACGCAGGCGGTGACGATCTACATAATATAATGTGCCGTGTACTACATAATGTTTATGTACATTACGTACGCATCGTGATGGTACGTCAAAAGGGTAAGTAGTTTAAATATACCGTTGAAGTACTCATCGGGGGAGAAAGTGTAAGATAGTTTCGAGGGTGAAAGCACTTTCGATATCTTCCTATTTACTATAAACGAAACCCCGTTGCGTGTATCTGACAAAAATCTGAAAGGGATCCGTTTTCGATTTCATCCGATAACCTTTACTCGACTGACGGATAAAATATCGAATTTAATAGTATAGTAAGTATATATGAAAAAAATCATTTTCCAAGTATATAGTTGGTAGTTGTTATTTAACCACGTCAGTTGATCATCTTATCGCATTTACATGTTTTATATATGGTGTGTACAAAGTTTTATACAGGTTTACTATTTTTCTGTATTATATTTTAATAATTTGATTATTTATTTTGATTGAAGCTATAATATAGCAAAATGATATAATGACATTGTTGCCGATAATTGACAACCAAATCATTAATCATATCTAATATTTAAGATATTATGTACATGATGAGTGCTCAAGATTGTTGATCTTAATGTTTCTATAAAAAGTATATTATACTTTAAACTACTACACTGTCGTCTATCACAAAACAACAGTAAACGACACACTCTTGAGTATCTCGGAAATCGATAAACCATCTACCCAGACTATAATAAACTGTATAATGCATCGGTTGAACATACGCGAATGTGTAGAAAAATCAACTTGGGTGGGTGTGTGGTAACATAAACGTATACACTGACGACAGATTTATTGGAGCAGAGAATCACGTGCGGTATGCATGTGCACGTACTCACGAAAAAAATAACGCGCTGGCAGCGCAAAAGTAGTATAGGTCGTAGTAATGAAGCTTTTCCGCGTCAATCAGACGGATACGAAACAGAAACGTGGACGATAACATTATATTTAAAATGTGTCCAAACCAATAAATAACGATTCGGGTTGGCGAAAATAAACGTGTTATAAATCCCGTCGGCCAGCGTTTGTCCGTTGTCGGTGACGGTGTGTACAGCAATCATCGCGCCCCTTGTTTTCGATGTATATTTATATATATATATAAATAATTCGTTATAAAGACATTATTTTTAGACGAGTCGTGGGTGTACTTACACGCGAAAAAACGTCATGATGGTTTTTGACCAACCTAATAATTCGATAAAAATTAAAAAAAAAAAAATAATTACATCCAGACCTTTGAATATAATACTGTATAATATTATATATAGATGTGTGTGTGTGTTTGCAAATATGAGAGGGAAAACTATAATGAATTCGTCGTCTCGAGAATTCATGTCGACCCGGCCGGTTTTCGGATGGAGAGGTAAACATAACAACATGCACCTTTCTCGAATCTCTGTGTATTATATTCACTTGGAAACACACGTATATTATATGCGTGTGTGTGCGCGTACGTACAAAGTGCGTATACGTCGTCGGTGACGGCGGGTGGAGGTTTCGCGTGCGAGGCGGGTCCGGGGGGCCGTGATCAATAAAAATGCCGGAACACGAGGCATACATAAAGGTGCGCGTCCTACTCACAAACGCACACGCACTCGTACAAGCCGACACACACACTCGCGTGCGCGCGACGCCGCGCCCGGGCGGTGGTATATTGTCGAGGGGCCGGCACAACGCGCGCGTATACATCATCCCCCGGCGACCCCGGCCAAACCCACCCCTCCGCACGCCGAGACTCGGTCCGCGTTCCCCGCTCCTCCCTCGCGCCGTGCACCACGACAAGATTGATCACCGGCAATCGTCTTCGACCCTTCCCGCCGCAGCCGCCGACCGAGCATTATTTCCACCCCGCCACGGCCGCCCGTACGATATATATTATATAATATAATATGTGTGTGTGTGCAGTATACTCTCGCTACAGTTTCCTCGAGGGTTTTTTTTTCGTTTTTTTCCATCTCCATCTCCTCCGTCTGCGCCCAGGGCCTAATGGATTTTATATTTAGAAAAACTCGTAGTCTTAAAAACTACCACACACCCGAAAACCGCGCACTGCCATCATCGTATTATATCGTATAATGGGTGCATTAAATCTATAAAAAACACGACGCAAAATTTCAATTTTTAACGTCATATTGTTTATATAGTACCTATACTTATATTATATTTATTATAATATAATATAATGCTGCGATAGATCACTTCTTGAAACGAGTGTATACCTACACCACGGTAATTTTTTACATATACATTTTATCGATCATATAATATAATATATCGCTTATTTGTAGGCTGCATAAAAGAATTGAGTCAAGAACACCGCGATTTGCGGTTTTCGAAACGTGTTTGAATGAATTATATTAGAAGTCTAGAAAATTGCCCTAGTGCTGTTGTTTTATATAATAGATAATAATATGTATAAATGACGATCATATCTGTACACGAGTCCTCTGCTATAATATAATATTAATCTTATAATATACAATACCATGGTATAATAAAAATATAATATATTGATACAAAGATTATGTGACGTGTGTCTAGTCCATCTCAAATTTTCTTTTACTATCGTTTTATTATTTTTATTATATTTTAAAAAAACCCGAGTTTACACTTTATATCTATTTCCCAGATATTTGGTTTAAAATTGGTTATTTTATTATTTATTCGTACTCGTTATCACGATCTTCCTATATCAAGCTGGGAAACAATGGAACTACTTTTTTTTATATATTTTTTAAATTTATTATATTTTTAGAAGGGACCAGTTTTGAATCGAACAAATTTATAATGCTTATTTTCGAAAACCGTAAAATATATTTTTTATAACTGTACAATGTTGTTATGTTTGTAAAAACCACTTTACATTAATTGATGATGATTAATATAACCATATGGGTTTATGATAATATTCATCAGTGTCCATAAAAATAGGCTTTAATAATAGTAAAACCTTTTACAGATATAATAAATATACATTCATCTGTTAAAGAAACCATTCGCATGAAGTTTTTGATAATATAATATTATTAGGTAGCTTATATCTGTTTAATGTGATGCGGAATTTTATCATTACCTTTAGAATATATATGTAACCAGATGTAACCTATTTACCGCAGACCTATTAGTGATATTACCCGTGAGCATTGCAGTTCAGTAATGTAACTGTTGAAATGGATAACGAAAACACGTAAACGCCTGCTATAGATATAGTATATATGTAAATATATATAAATAAAAGCCTAAAATGCTGTGTGTTCACACACATAAATTATTGATACTGGCGGAATACTTTTTATTCCGAAACGGTGTGGTTATAAATTACAAACCTATATATGTAAATACGAGGTCGAAAAAAAAAGATTCGCATATAGGAAAATCGGCAGACAAACGCAAAAAGGACTCGATATTTATTGCAAAAAAAAAAAATCCCGGCATTAATAGCGCAGCGCGTCGTATATATGGAGTACACGGAAAGGGCAGGCCGGCGGCGACTATGGAATGGCGGCAGTGCAGAATATAGACTTTACCGCAGAGCTAAGGAGATGAATAATAAAAATAAAAAAAGGGGCAAAAGAGCGCTCGAAAAACGGTTCACGGGCGAGCGCGATTGTAATTTTTCGGAAAAAGAAATGAGCGTATTGTGCGCGCGCGTGTGTATGTGTATATATATATAACAGTATAGATCCGCATAAACGCCCGAGGCGGAAACGACGTGACGGGGGTGGAAATCCCACGGGGAACGGCCCATAAATCTAGTCGGATCTTATGCGCGTATACATAAATAGTACTTTTGAATATTATACGTACATGTATATGTATACGGTGCGTATAGGTGAACGCAGACGCGATACACCTATACAGGCGGAGGATATATATTATTATATTGTATATATTAGCGAGGGAAAGAATAATAATATATTCGACGTATGTACGCGGCGGCGATGGAATAGCTAGTGCGAGAGAGTGAGCGCACGAAAGGACCGTAAACAACGGCGCCGCGGTGATTTCGAATACGTGCATATTATATGTACATATATGTATATAATATACACAGCGACGTGACAATTTCCGTCGATTTCCATACATTATAATAATATAAATACGCGTATTGGTAATAATATTACACTATATGATGTACGGCGGCCTTCATGACTATACGTATATAACACTACCCTATATAATATACGCATTCGGGTCCGCCGTATATTCGTGTTAAGTATATTATGCGCATCGATCGCGTCATGTGATTATATATTATAATATTACACTGCCATTACTATATAAGCAATATATTATATATATATCATAAACGCACGAGCCGAGAAATGTTTAATTTAGTACGTGCTATATAATATTATATACATATATTATTATGACGTGTACTCGTATAATAATGTATATATATTGTATAAGAATAACAATCGTTTAATAAACAGAAGTTTAAACATCGTATATTATAATAATAATCGTATGCATATTATAATGGTTAATTTAAAATAATAAAATATGTATACACGAACCCTGGCGTGTATACAAGTATACCTACATATTATATTTAATTAGCCATCGTGGGATAATTTAGAATTTACTAGTTAAAAGGTCGGCGTGCGTGCGTAATTAATTAAATTAGTATTCATTCGATTATTTTTCGTACTAAATTATATTATAATATTAGGTGATATGGTTTAACGACCGCTAGCATAAGTCCGAAAATATCGATTATCAAAACACCCCACGTTTGATGCAATTCCTGTGAATTATCGAACGATTTATATATATATGTATATTTTATATATATATATAGTATGATACTAACAATTCATTCAACCTGCAGAACGCAGCAAGTTAGGGTGCAACAGCACTTGGGCTTCAAGCACTCGAGACCCTATCTTGTTATTACAAACGGTTTTATGTTTTTATAAAACGTAATTTTTATTTTTATGATAAAGTAAATGCTTTTTAAAGAGTATATAAATCATTTAATTAAAATTCTTTAGCCAATAGTTAAAAGTTCTAGAAAGTTCAGAGTAATGTTCTGGTTTTTAGCTGAATAACGAATTCAATGGTTATGTCGAAAAGTGACGTGATTTGTTGATAGAAATTAATAACTCAAATGAAATATACATAATACATATAATATAGGTAATAGTATAATAAATGTGACAGAATTAAACTAAAAATAAATTATTCACTCAAATCGTATCTGCCCCGTTATATTTATAGAAATCATATACAATGTAATACAAATACCGCCACCAATACTGTTAGGAATAGTTATTATTTTGTTATATATTGTAATAATATATCAGATACGCACGCGTACGACGAGCAGAAGACTAAAACGGATAAAACAAATAGCGGCCGACTGCCTGTGTACAATTATATATATATATATATATACTATTGAACCGTATGAATGTATATATTATATGTGTGTGTATATACGATGATACATAGGCGACGTTGTGGCGCACGAGAGGAATAACGTTTAAAACGGGTCGGCCTTTGGATCGGTTTCAACCTTATCGTAAGATATATATATATATATACACATTACACACACACACTCGGTATATACATAACGTCCAAGAAATATAGAGCGATCTTCATCGCTCCCTCTCCCCTTCACCATTTCACGACCGCCCCGGCACTAATCACCATCAACCATAAAACGATTGCCCGCTCGATGAGGAGAACGGAGAATTGGCACGACTGCGTAAAGTTATATATGCAACATTATCATTTGGGTCGCGTTTAATAACGTGTATGTATGTATACGTGTGTGTGTGTGTGTGTGTGTGTGTGTGCAAAGACACTAATCGAACAAACGCCTTGGACGTCGATAGGGTGCATCGACCATTTGTTTTCCTTGTATATACATAAAAACGTATAATTTTTTTTTTTTTTTTTTGTCTCTTTCGTTTTTCGATATTGTATGCAAAAGCCGCTTAACAGTCTCGTAACAATGGCGATATACTTTAACGACCCGCGGAGACTGGGCGTTTGCACAGTCCATAACTACTAATTTTTTGGTCCGGAATCGTTTGCGAAATGGCCCCGTCAAACTATATATACTTATCTATATAATACGCATCCCGTACACAATGTCTAGTGTTTACTCTAAAATATTGGCACGCGACCGTATACCTAGATATAACTAATAAACAAAATAAACGATAATACGTATCGTGATAAGCACTGCAGTTATAATAATATATACACGGAGGAATATATATACTCAAATATAGTTAAATATTGTATTGTACATTTTCATCGCGGAATAAACGAGATTTGAAAAATATGCAGTTTTACAGCAGACACCGTGAGTTTAAAATCACACCTAAATTTGTGTGTCTAAGTCAAAAGCGCCCACGCCAGTATATAATGTGAGTGTGCCGTGTCTGTGACGGTGCTTCGGTGTTTATAATTATCCCCATTATAATATATGTATATATATATATATATATGATATTACAACGAGACGAACCGGATACCGCAACGGAACAGAAAAATAACAACAGACCTCGTTAACTGCTGGCTAACTAGCGTTGATACACGATACGCGAGAGACGGTTTTTGATAGCAACACCTATATATAAGTAGGTAATAATTAATATATACGAGAGCTAGTTGCCGAGCCTACATAGGCATACAATATACTATCCACGAGATCTAATTATGGCGATACGTATAATATTTATATGACGGTACGATGGTCACTATAAAAATTGCGATTTGCGAGTTTCCGAATGATTTATACGTAGATAAACCTGCATGACAATACAACATATTATTATATTAATGTTGCAGGACAGAGAAGAGTCCTTGTCGACGTGAGACTGGAAAAAAAATTGCGAAAAATAATGACAAATTGACTCTATATAAGAACATATTTTATAACATTTCATACTGCCAAATGCGACGATATTCCTGCGACGATCTCGATGTTCGATTATAGCGCGTGTTCGGTTATTATAATATACAATATGTGATCGCGCTATAAATCGCCAGAGCACACTAATAAAAAATCATTCCGGTCGACACGATACGACGGCGCGGCGGCGGTTGTAAAATAAAAGTAGTCGGCGCTTTGTATACATATTGTTATGTACATTGTACACGGGCAGTAATCGAGACCACGTGAAATCGTTTACGGCGGCATGACTAAATCACACATATTGTAATCACCACCGTCAAGTGCTACTACTTAAATAATAATAATAATATTATCACAGACTATGATGATGTGAGATCGTGTTTCATATTATATAGACCGTGATATTTTGTATGCAAACGTCGTACGAATTGCGGCAACTACACGATTTATTTTTCCATCAAATCACTCGTGAACGACGAGAGAACGTATTCCCGCGGTCGGTCGGCATGTTTTTCAGGTGTCGACGATATTAAAATATATTTCACGCGTCACGACGATGTGATCGTCGATTCTTTATTTCCTGCAATTGTGTTCGGATGCGCTCGATTGTTATTCTTCAAACGTTTGTCGATTTTTTTATTTCTCTGTACATACCACGAAACACCGTGTAAGGGGTTGTCGACTACCCGATGTCGGTGACAACACGTAATATAAAATAACAAATTATTGAACTCAAACACATTGTCGCGACGTATTATAAGCCGCAGCAAGAAACAAAATCGTTACATCATTTTTAATTTACGTCAATTTGTCTGGTAGTCGATTTATTTTATTTTACCAAACAACAATATAATACTGCGGGAGAGAAATAGATTATAGTGATTTAGAGTTTAGACGAGCACAATAATAATTATTGGGCGCCGTCGTTCTTTGCCGCCTATAATCTATATCGTCGTTAATATTATTATATTATACAATAATATTATGCTATATGATATTATTAATATATTATTATTTTTGTACCACGTTGTATTATCTAAATAATATAAAACTGCCGTATACATTATATATTATAACTGGGAACATTATAACGTTGTTTTAAAATCAATTGAAATAAAATAAAACCAGGCCCCAGCCAAACTGCACTTCTGTGGAGCTTAAAATTTTTATAACAATATTTACATAATCGATTTAACTATAATTATAGTTTATACTATAGTACGCATTGTTGGATTCCGAACAAATTATTTTATTCCGATTTCTATGGAATCCCGGAAGTCCCGCTGCAATACCGGAGACCAATAACGCGTTATTCTTGTTTTTATTTTTTCCACGTAAAATATTACCCACGTTCGTTAAAATTGTTTATTTCTTTCGTTTATAAAACGCGTTTACATTTCTTGAGATATTGTTTTCTCTCCGGAAAAATAAATGCAAAAGATTTAGTATTTTTCATATTATATTTTCGATACATTTGTATGGTGGGTACGATAGATACTTATATTATCAATAGAATTTAATAATTAAAAGAAAATATTCCCTACCCACGTTTGGCAATTTCTTATCAATATTCAATTAGGTTCCCCTTATCTAATTTACTCGATGTGCATTATTTCTTATTGTAGAGCTTGTATGTTATTCAAAATTTTTTTTATTAATTTATATTATATAATGACTGCTGATCATACACGAGATATAGTAATAATATAATCAAAAGGAAAATTGTACATATTTAGCGCATTACACAGGTGTACACTTCCGGACTCAATTAATTTAGTTTGAAACACGCTATATACCTATATATAAATAACAATACTAAAAATGCATACGAGTTTTACAAATTATATATTTAAAAATTTTTAAATTATTTTATGTTGCTTACATAAATAAATCAATCCTAAATCCGTTTAAAAAGTAATGAAAATTCTTTTGCCATTATATGATACTTTAAAGTTTTATTATTAAGTATGGATTAAAAGTATATAATATTTCCCTTCTGATTGTCCATTTAATTAGTTCTGAGATAGTTTAATTCAAATCAAATATAGATATCTGTCATTACAGTAAAAAAGCATCGTACCGGATATGGTTAAAGACGTGTGGAGGAGAGAAGAAAGTTTATTAAAGTTAATTCGGTTCCTTGTGTGTACACATAATATGTATTAAATATAATATAATTACGATTTGTTGTTTAAGTGACATAAATACATAATAATAATAATATATAATATATAAAATAATTTCAGATTTTCGAGTATATGTATAATGATGAATTACAATAAATAAAATAAATATTAACTGTTAAATTTCGTCACCGCAAACGGAAACATGTAATTGCATTCATGTATTTTCTTTATTTTATATTTACCTACTGTTAATTTTCACACATTTTTATATCGATATGATTATTGCCGGCTAAATTGAATAGTCATGTACAATTATATAGTATATATTATTACCTGTATATATTTTTAATCTATTTTTTTTTTTTATTCCGTCGTTCTTTGTGCAATTTATCGAGCAAAACGTAGGTTTAATATTATTATGTTGTGTGCAATGTGCATGTTTAAGTATATATAATAAGGTACGCTGCACGACAGGTCGATGGATATACGACCTGCAGCCTAGGGGCGTTTATTAAGAATAAAATACGACTGCGGTAGGTGCCTTATTAATTAAAATAAAAAATAAGCGTTACTTTTTGCACTCGGCCAAACGCTCATTATAAATCACAACTGCAGGTTTCTCCACAACCTCGCCACCGTCGCCGCCACCCTGCGTTTATTTCAAGTATCGTCTTATATTTTTTTTCACTCCCCGTGTAAATATATATTATTATACAAATACCTCGGCGTTAATTAAATACACATACGCGGCATAATCTACAGTGCGAAGCGCGGTATTATAGTATACGCTTGGGTATATATTCACTATATACAGTCACAGTGAACTACCCAGACGGTTCGGGTCACTGAGCCCTACAACACTGAGTCGTATATTATCAAGCGTGTATTTTATAAAATTTTCTGAATTTCTGTATGACGTGGACTCGCTGCAACCCTCGCAAAAATTTCACCGATATCGTTATCATTATTACAATTCACAAGGTAAATATTATATTTTACAACAACCGCGATAAATAATATTATATACCTATATACAACCCATAGAGGTAATAATAACAATAATAATAATAATAATAATAATACTCGTGTAAAATTCCAAAAAACTGGTAATCTGAACCGGTTGCAGGTTTTTTCCCACCACCACCCTCAGTATACCTTTATTTTTTTCTATCGAGAAAAAAATCTCCCACCTCGCTCCCACGGCACTGCTTTTCTCACTCCCACCCGCGGTTGATCGCGTCGTCCTCTTTACGTACACGAACGATTTACGCGCAGCCACCGATTATTTATTATAGGTATGTCGCCGTCCGCCGCCGAGGTCCATGTTATTATTATTATTATTATTTAATGCCAGCGAAAAGATCCGGTTCTGGTTCGTGCTCGAAGGTCCACCCTCCTCATGGCTGTGCGTGTCCGTAAATGTGTACGCGCGTCCAAAGTTATGCCTAAAAAGTAAATATCTTTCCGTACCAATGCGTGTACTATGTATTGTAGTGATACATGTGATCGATTAAAAGATATTATTATTATAGCTTATGAGTTATGAACAAATACTGAGCGTGTAGTGATGATGGCAATACTAAATTTAATTTTTAACTTTGTGATAGGTTTCTATAATATTATTGGTCGTATTTTAATGTAAGTAACTAAAAAACCGAATTCTTTATTTGTCATAACACTCATACAAGGCTAGGTTTTAAGATTATAAAATATAGTGGCATAATAGGGGGCTAAATACTACTAAATTTTTTATACGATATTGATACAAATTGACAAAATAAAACATTTATAATCAATTTGGCTGAATGTGGTTTATTTTAGACTTTTTTTTTTTTTTACTTAAGTTGAACTCAAGCCCCTCCAAGGTTTATAGGCTATTTGTGCCACTACTATATAGTTGAAAATAATGATATAATAAAACTGTCAACGACGCCGTCACATTATATTATACGCAAATACTAACGGCAATAATTTTGCATTTGTATAAATAGTAGCTTGACGGAATATATAGACGACAAACATCAGTCATTGGCGCCTTAGTAATAGTATAGCAATTTATATTAACATCCAAAAAGCATTTAAAATAGAGGGAATTTCTGGCCGGAATTATTGATACCCTACTACGAATCGAACACATTTTTTAAATTATTTTTTTATCCATCTGATAGGTACTATATGGAATATTGCAATTCGCATACTAATATTATATAATGTTTATGATATATTAAAAATAAACGTAATATAGGTACAATATTGATAATATAATGGCACATAAATTTAAATTAATCGTATAGGTACACGTATTTATTATTTGAAATATATATAGTGCACCGGTTATCTTTGTACTAATTATTAAGTTTCGCATTAATATATTATACACTATATGGTGCTTTATAGGTCAACAAATTTTCCGTCAAAATAAATCGAAGGTAAATAACTGAATAAAAATTAAAATGTTTCTAGTTAATGTATTAAATATCTACTCCTTCTTTAACTCGTCTTAAATAATAATACTCATTATAAATAATATTATATGTTTGATAGAACACTATACAATATATCTAAGATTTATACACATATAACAGAAATTAATGAAATAACTTTTTAGCATATAAGTTGTGTAGAATATCGCATCATATTATTTATTTTATTAGTTGATTACACTTCATATTCGACTTTTCAAACATTTGCAGGTTAATCAGCCTATCGGAATGGACGAAAATTATTTTTAAACCAGTTAGTCATAATGTATAAATACATTATACATATTGTTGATGTAATATTGTATTATGTAAATCAATTTATCGGAATTTTCATTCTTCAGATCTTCCGATTCTTTATAATATCATAAATTTGGACTTTGACGCGTAAATTTTTATAAATTTATAATGTGATAGCATTCGTAATGGTCGGTGCGACGGACGTGCGCGTTAAACATTAAAGATTTCTGCACGTAATGTTGTTTTTGATAATAAAAATGACACCATGTGATATTATAATAATAATTGTATATTAGTTTTATCACTGCCACATACTGTTTGCGGGAGATTATTAGATCCTTCAAGGCCGGATATACAACATTCTGTCGCAGACGTAATCATTCATTACCCCATCCCTCGTGGTGGTGGTATTACCGACTTGGAACTCGGCCACGTCGTATCCATAATACATAATATATATACATGTATATTTATATCGAAACTGCCCCGCGCGCGCCACCCCATTATTTTTATTTCTGTTGTATATTTTATTTTTTCGCCTATTTTCATATCTCGCCGCTTTGTTTCGCCCCTCATCTACTTGAAATGTGCGTCTATGGCAATTATGATCATCGTTAAATAATGTGACTTTCTGCATGCGCGAACGATCCCGTCGGACGCGACACTCTTAAATAAAATATTTTTACACACATACGCAAATAATATCGTCCGGACAACGAGTGCCAAGAAAATGCCTACACATCGTATGAAATATATTAATATGTAAATCCGATGACGATGATAATTTTTCAATACTTACCAGCAAACCGCGCACGTGCCGTTTGACAAGACATAAAACTATTGCACGTACTCAACATGACATATATGTACATTATACATATATTATATATACATACATAATATTATATACAACGATCGCTTACCTAAAACAAAATAAAAACAAAACATGATTATTAGTCAGTGTCGTTTGATTCGATCGGTCGATCGGTGTAAGCATAAATGATGTATAGAATCAAGAACAAAATGTTATTCATATATTGTATGGCCAACGTTACAAACACAATAACAGATAACAGGTAGAGGTATAAGATATAGTATACAAACTGCTATTATTATAGGTAGCATAATAGATGTATAACTATATACGGCATATGTATATCCGGCGTTTTAATTTGATTGTATACGCAAAAGTTTGCAGCCCACTTGGTATATAGAGTAAGTGTATACGATATTTATAGACGCGCGTGCGGTGTATCAGTGAAAACGACTGTTTTAGAAACAAAGCGAGTTCATAAAAGGACAAGTCACTGTGATGCAGAAGGAAAAGGTCCCTTTATTTCAAGGGTTGCTCGCGACACCCCTCGGAGAAATTGTCCTCATAAATCTCGAGCTCGGTTAGGCTAAAACCTTAGTATACAAATATATACATATTACGTGTTAGTGTGTGTGTGTGTGTGTGTGTGTGTGTGTGTGTGTGTGTGTGTGTGTGTGTGTGTGTGTGTGTGTGTGCATGTATAGATCGGGAAAAGGAAAAGTAGAGAGAAAAAAGCGTGGGATGTATAAAAAAAAAAAGGAACGGATGTCTCGGAGACACTCCCAGATGTCATTGTTATTTATCCAGACGCGCGTGCGCGCCAGCGTTATAGTATATATCCTCTCTGTAATACATCTTTGTCGAGTCGTACACAGAAAAATGCACCCAGATATATAATATATATACAATATTATAATTTATAGTATTATATTATAATAAATGACACAACGTTAACGAACACACGTCGAATGAGTATGAACGCGATTCATTGCATCGATAATGCCTTGCATTTTATATGTGCATATAGGACGTATATAATAATATAGCGTCGGACATAACTATGCGTTGACTAGGCCACTGGCACTGGCGTTATACGTTCGTGATGTATTACGATTTTTATGTTTATACAAATTTAAAATCTGTTTTATCAAGTACGACGGTTTCGTTCGCGCGCGACACTATTATAATATTATTATATATTATATTATATACAAGTGCGGTTTCGGATGTTTTACAAGGCCGTTAAGGATCGTTAGAGGCGTGTCCTGGCACGATGAATATATACGCACGATACCATTAAAAAGCGCTCATCGTGCGTGCGTACGTAAATATATATATATATATATATAATATAATAATAATAATTAATTAAATCTATTTCTGGTCGTTTTCGCTGCATTTAGGCTATTAAGTCGTCTAGAACAGGCGAACCGCCACCGCGTGTACACTTGGCGAATTGGTGATATGCCCACATTATTGCACACATTTATATAGCACATACCGCCGTGCACAGTAGTCGCTCGCGTTTCGTACAAGGGGGAAACGACCCGTTGGTCCGGCCATAAAAGAGTATAATATTCTCCGTATTATTCTCTGGATATTCTCTTTCTCTCTATTAATTTATACTCATATATATATATTACACATCGATATAACACACACATACTGCAGTCGCAAGAGGACCAGTATAATATATTTTATATATCGCGCGAATATTCCGGTGACATTTCTCTAGACGAGGATGCGCGTTTAAAATTTATATTATTGTTTTCTCTCTTTCTCTCTTTCTCTCTCTCTCTGTCGTTATCCAGTTAATACGAAAATAGTGTGTTTTTTCACTGCATCCCCATCGAAAACCCAAACTCATGCAGTTCGCCATTCTTCGTCGGCGCTCCCGAGAGGAAACGCGATTTTCAGCTATATTTCCAAGGCGCCAATGGACTTCCGATGGGATCGAGATAATATAACGGCCCGACGATATTTATATGCACTCGCGATATAAACGTCACGACGCGTTTAGGAAGCACCGTCGGAGAGATACGACGGTTTTCGTCGTGACGCCACGGAAGTACATTATATACATGTGTGTATGTGTGTTTGTGTACACGTGTGTTATATGGATATTGCGTGTCGCTACACGACGACGACGTTCAGATATACAAAGAGTTTTTGTCGTTACACATAAAATATATCGTTTATTCTGTAAACATACATACATATATAAATAGAAGCACACACGTTATATTCACATAGTGTTGCAGAGCATTCCTCCTTGCGAAATGTAATAAAAACGGTTGGGACGAAAAATTAGATCCATCCGACGACTTAATTCATGTGTTAATAATGCGAAAAATTCAAATGCGAAAAGCGCCAACAAACTTGCGGCAGTCGGATCGCATAAATTGGTTTTTCATTTACACAGTGAACTAAAAAGAAATTTCTTATATATAAATAGAAAATATTTGACAGCAATACAATTTATTTTATGTCCACGAAAGTCGTATAATATACGATTCAACGAAAGGATTATGTTTATTTTTATAAAATAGGTGATAAGCACGAACGTTGTGTTAAAAAAGTCAACTAAAAACACTCCCGACCGTATAAATCGTATTCATAACATATCGTCGTACGTATTTATATATTATTTATTATATTATACTCGTTTTCTTTTAATAAACATTGTCTCGGACGTCTTTCGTGTATATTTCCAACGGATATATATTACATGATATTATAAATGCACGAAGAAAAATAATTTCTCGTTTCCTCCTATCGTGTGTACGTGGCTGTGTCAGTGCGTACGCGCGCGAGACAGCCGTTGGGATATTATTAAAAAAGTAGGTATAGAGTGTACGGACAAAATGTCGTTATTTACGGGGGCCGTGGCGTGTAAACGATTAAGGAAGCTCCTTCTTAAGTCCAAGGCGCATAATGACCTGTACATATTATATACGTGCGCAAGTACGCATATTATGTACGATTTGAGTGATTTATAGTGCACATAAATCTCTGGACGGCGAGTCATTAAACCGTCGTTTACCATATTAAAAATACAATTTGTATATATACACCGAGCGGTGGAGATACAGCGTCGTTTCCACGGGAGTGTTGCTGCAATATGTGCTCGGACCACGATGACCGTAAGGATTCAGGCACAGGATTTTTTTCAAAACCACGGGAGTGATGAGAGACTATATCCACCCACTTTTTGAGCAACGATGTGCCACAACTGCAACGATAGCTAATAAGGAATAATGTATACAATATATATATAATATATTATATACATATATAAGTCTAAGTATTTTATTGGTGATATATTGTATATTATTGTTATACGTGATCGATTGTATAATGTATATATAGTATACAAATAAATATACAGTATTTCGTTATAACCGGGACACGCCTCGACCACGACGATCGTTCAAAACGATTACAATTTTTGTTAATACCATTCCCCGGGTGTGCATTGGATAAACGTGAAGGATAATCTATTAGACCAAGCGGTGTTTCACGCTAGAAAAAATACGCGAGCTATCCTATCGCCGTGGGGAAAAATAAAATAATATTATGGACATCCGCAGGCCGACCACTCTGTTCGTATGTGTATGATAATAATAATATGTATATAATATGCGATTACCGAAAATCTATACATATACACACATACCCGTCGTAAGCATATATATACACGAAGTTATTATACTTCATAAACGGTATAGAGACGTACATAGGAGTAGGAGTAAGATAAATTGGTAAATCACGTTCGCACGTACTTGGTGTGCATTGTGGTCCGTGTGTGGTTTATAACCACCGTACACGGAAATTAATAATATTCAAAAAAAAAACTTAATTAGTGTGTGCGTCGAAGATCGTGTGAGACGAAATCAATTTTTTTTTCAAACGTTTCCCGTACGGATACGCTGCATAGTACAACTTGTTGTATGAGATATACCTCAACTGCTCTTCGTATATGTATCGCGCAGTATACGCCTCCGAGGAGAAAAATATTATACGCCTGTTTGCCGCCGCCGGTCGGCACGGACGCGTGATTTTTAAAAGATACAACCGACGTTTGTACGTGATTTGTATTACCACAAAATATCAAACCGATGATTAATAACGAAACGTCGAAACGTTCGATAAAAAACAGAAAAAAGAACAAAAGCCACCCACCTAGAAGGCATCATGTGTACAATACGTAATATTGAAATATAACAACAATGAGCTGTAGAGATCCGTCGAGACGTTACGCGCCGTTTGTCGGAATTAATTTATGAGCAGTGATCGTCCGCCGTTATCTATCCTCGGGTGCTGCACATGAATCAAAACGATTAAATCGTTTTTTAATTTGTCGGCGAAAAAATTATCTCTCAGCAGACCGCCATCGACGCCTAAAAACTTATATATTATCATGTATTATTAGTTATGGTTTTAACGGTTTCGCGCGATTCGGTTTTCGGAATACTATTTTCAAGCGCTCGTTATAATTGTTCATGACATTCGAGTAGTTAGCGATCTCGTTGATCGTATATACGCTACAATTTGCGTTATTAAATGCATTTAGTATTATCATCATGATAACACTATGTAAGTGCTGTTTTAGTTATTCGACGAATTCGGTATAAATATATACATGTGGACATGCGGTCACGATCCATGCATGTGCGCACGCAGTATCGCCACTGTAATAACGTCCACCCCCGGTCAGAGGGTCGTCGTCGTTGGTGCTGTCGGAGCGGGGGTGCGACGAGTGACTTAAGCCATCGCCTCGACAAAAACCGCTGCAGCCCCCGTAAATTCGGGTCCGAATTTAATTTCGCTAATAGACCGACTTCTCGAAGACGACGGTCCCCCCTTTTGAATATTGTATAATATACAACATATATATAATTCTCATACATAGACTCGTTTATCTCGCGTCGGGCTGTGCGCATACCCTAACGTCTAATATACGTGTAGTCATATCGGACCTACGGATTTACGACATGCGAAATTCCCGCGACGTCCCCGAGATATATAATAATATGTCTGACCCCTCGTCGTACGGTTGAGTTACTGTTTTTAATATAATACGGTTTGTTGGCAACTGCACTAATATACGCGTATAATACACCACTAAGAATATTTATATAATACACGTAAAGTCGTACACATTCATATTATACAAAGAGTATAATAAAGATGACTCGTTCTTAATCACAAAGGAATTTTAACACAAAATACACGGCGAGGCGCGGCTACTTTAATAAGTCTCGACACACAATTCAGATGAAATCTGTCTATTACTTCTAGCTTTTCGCCCCGCGCGTGATCTTAATATTATATATCATATCAAAACACGTCTCAGACGTGTCACATTTAAAAAAACGAGATTGACGCTCAAATTTCATTGAAAAAATATATCAAATTTCT
The DNA here is from genome assembly GCA_020882235.1 of Schizaphis graminum. NCBI lineage: Eukaryota > Metazoa > Arthropoda > Insecta > Hemiptera > Aphididae > Schizaphis > Schizaphis graminum. The sequence continues at coordinate 97,828,341 of CM037032.1, forward strand.
TATGTGAATATTTTTTAAACGATGCAGTTTTATTTAAATTAACATTAAACGTAAAATTATAATTATGAATTAAATTCAATGATTTTTCACTTTACTTTAGACGAAATTTGTCGATTTAATTTGTTTTGTCACAGATACAAATAATATGAGTGCAATTATATCGCTGTTATACACTTATACTTGTTAAATACATAAGACTGTCGTTAACGTACAGATACGGGCAGTGTCGTGACACACAATAATGTGATTAACAGTCTGACTTATAGTCAAATTATGCAAATGTTTTATGCGCATAATTGTCGTTAATCTATATACTATGTAGGTTGGTATGTAGGGTTAGGCATATACCTACGCTACGACGCGATACGAGAGCCCTTCTATATGAAATGATAATATTGTGCCAGCCGCCATGTAAAAAATAAGAGATAATGATTAAAAAAATTAGATTGTGAAACAATTATACAAATTGTAGTATTTAAAGGACACGGTAAACGGTTAAACACTGGCAGCAGATCCCGGGTAGACATTGTACTCGTAATAGTATAGGAGATAAGTTATTATAAGACCGATATAATATGGTTAATATGCTACCAACGAGTCGATAGAAAACGGTGGACTATTAATACATCGCCTTCGTAGTGTTTTCGATATCGTAGTGTAACGTCATAGAAAATAATTAAAATGGTCTGCGGATGATGCATGGCCGCGTCTCTATCGCAACGCCATGGTATATAATATTTTATTTCGTTACTAATTGCTATTTAAAACATGTAATAAATTCAACCAGAAAATATACGTGTTCGAAACGTCCTCGGACAGTCAACGGTTTAAAAACAATATCGTGTAGACCATACATTATATTGGTATATTATAATGGTATACATAACGAAAAATAATCAAAATACCTATCCGTACGTTTTATTTATTGCTCGCGTCAAAATTTGGGGCACATTATAGGTATAAATTATGCTAATTATACTATATCGTAATTAAATGTAATTTAAGTGCCACTCGCGGACTATATTATATAGATGTCCATTGTTCGTATGTATGTATGTATGTATATTATGCGAATCGTTAATAAACGAACGCGTGGTTAACATTACCGTTTATGATTGTACAACGAATTAGATGCATAATAATACGACTAATATACGTGTAAAGTAGGTATATAAATACGTATACACGTTTTAGTTTTCGTGTTTCCTTGGCGGTGGTCTATTTGATTTTCATCTGTTCCCGCACGAATGACTAGAAGATATAGACGCTACGTTTGTTTTCAACACGTTTATAATATGCATTCGGTGTAATATTTATTCACGATTGTATAATGATTATTATAACGATGCCGCCATAAACGTAATTGAAAAATATGTTCGAAGCTGAGCCAAAAAAACGGATTCAATCGTTTTGCATAGAATAGCTTTGATTTATGAAGCTAGGTATATCGTATATGTCGCAGAAAAAAAAACTAGTTAACGTATTCAAATATACAATACGAAATTCAAATCTATGCGTACCTATTATGCATATTGGAACCGTTTAGTTGTATCTATACATTAATTACCTATCTATAGGTTATCGAAATGATGACGAAGCAGAATTATCTGTACCCACACTAAAATATTGCCAAAAGAAGAAACTCATAGATCATGAGCGCATTACGATACGTGGTAATCGCTAAAACTGGTTTAAAAACGATCGTTTTTATTAAAAACGCATTAGGAAAATTGTTAAATTGCCAAAATTGTATTACCCGATCGTATTATATATATATAATAGATATTGAGACATATATACTGTTGAACATTTCGAAGGTAAGTAGTTTTACAACTTCATGACCGCAAAAGTTTCGAAAAAAGGTAATTATTGTTACGACACAATTATTTTTACAATTTGTGTAATACTATTCGTAAACGACTCTACTCGATATGTCGTAGAGTATACTTCCTATTATACAGTAAAATATACAGTGTGTACTCGTCGACTCACGCGACAATGTTGCAATGACCCGTATCCAAATATATCTACTCGACATTTCGTATCACGGGTACTTGTATGTTACAAAACAAATAATACCACAGAGAATACGTATACATAACGTGATTTTCTCGTAGATTTTCGAGATTCGACATTAAGCAGACAAAGTACATCTGTGCGGCGGGCGAGATGGATATACACCGTATCACGTGTACACATAACACGTCATATACCTAACCTATACTGCGCGGATACGAGTTACGGGCGAGACGACGATCGAGCGCGGTCGATTGTCGGTCGGTCGGTCGGCCACTTAAAAAATCGTTCAAGTGGTTGAAAAATGTATTTTTTTCGAAAAACACACCCGGCACACACAACAGTGTACAAATATGCACACACACAAACAGACACGCATGTATATATACGAGAAGCTCGCGCGTATAATAATATCTACAATGTAACCTTGGAGACCCGGCAACTCCGACACGTTGCCTGTTTGCCGTCGCCGCGCCGTATAGATGTATATATACGATAAAAATAAAGACTAATGTCTGCGCCGGTCGGAGAGAACTCGGAATGAAATTTGTATAGGCGGGATGGGCGGGTTATAAGCCAGTGAGATCGGGTTAGAGTATTATATTTATACATATATATATATATATATGTGTGTGTGTGTGTGTATGCGCGCGTGTGAGTGCGCGTTTCCCTCTCTCAAGGTTTCTTTTACTTATTTTCGTTTTTTTTTATTAAATGTCACGGGCTATAAAACATAATAAATCAACGGCCGATGTGACAACGATTATAACGTATTGCCGTTGAAACACACAAGTACACCAACTCTAACGTACATAAAATATATAAACATAATATATCCTCTTTACTTCTATACATATATATATACATATATAGGCGACCAAATTTATATGTTTTATGTACGCATTATGTACGGCGTGGAAATACACAAGCACAGATATTGTTGTATATGTGTGCGTTAAGGAAAGCCCGGAGGTGGATGTAGGGAATGGGCACGAGAAAAGGACATAATTCAATGGTAAAATTTGTTCTTTTTTATTTTTTTTTAATAAATGTAAAATTATTCTTCACGTTCTATACCAAGTAGCAAATGCCCACGTGCGAAGACATATTCGTGTACACGTATTTTATCCTATTCCTATATAATATAACACAAACATTATTCGTATTATATACATATACACGTATTTCATAGTCGACATTCTCGATGTCTAACCACGTTTGTAATATTCTTATGCCTCGCCCGAACGGTAAAACATTTGCAAAGCCGTTGAAACAATTTTATTTGAATCACATTCCTATTCTTTTTTTATTGTAAATATATATGTGTATATACAGTAATTTAGCGTTAAAAACACTTGTATACTACCAAATATGACTCATGTATAATATACATACAACTATATATACGTTTGATATTATTTTTACATACTTTTAGTACCTATTTAAACCTATATATGTTGTTAGTAGGTATACATAAATATCTTAAACATTATTTTATTCGCGTCTTATAAGTATGATAAGTACTATACTATTTATTATATGGAGGCGTTTTTAAAAATGTTGCATTTATAATGGCATATTATAATATTCATTATTTATAGTAAATAATAACCTATGATGAAATTTCGAGCAAATACAAAATAAGTTATGTGAAAAAACTATACAAAAAAAATTATAAATCAATATAAGCAATAAGCATAATTTATTCAAAGTATTTATTGAAATTTGGATATATAGTAGTTATAAAATTAGCTACCTACCTATTGAGTTATATTTATTCGTAAGAATCGTAGGATAAATCGATTTGGTAACTATATTAATATCAAATAAAAATAAATAATGTAAATATAATGCTCCTGTTAACCATACTACTACTTACACAATATAAATATATTTTATATACCCTTGTATGAAACGTGGTAACAATTTTTATACTTTTGGGTTTTTTTTTTAAACACTAAGACAACACGAAATACGACCAACCTATCACTTTTTGGTAGGATATATTAGGTATATATAAGACCACTCGCTAGCGTTGATATGTAGCGGACCCGAAAATAGGATATATAGGTTCTAAATGTGTGTGAACGCATATATATATATATATATATATATTACGTCGCAGTCTAATCCAGAATACGTGTTAAGTGCGTGGTTTACGATCCGACTGAAAGGGGGCGCTTTCTCCCCTTTTCACGAACACACGCGCAAATACAAATAACTTTGTACATTATGTAATATATATATATGCGAACTCGTATATTATTATTACTATATTATGACGTTGTTTATAATTTAGGATTCCGGAGGACTATTTGGACCACGCGTGAGAAGGATGCGCAAAGATGTATGAGATAGAAAACGCGACGCTCGCCAGGACTCGCCACAGCCAGCATTAAATACACAAGGAGCAAGGGACGGGACCAGGCAGCCGGATCCAATAATACAGCAGTTATTTACGACCAATAGCTCAATTCCTCAATTTCGAGATCCCGCAGGAGCGGCTTACACGCTCGCATGCTCACGTCCCGGTGCCGTCCGCGCCGGGGGACTAGTAAACTATACGTTCGCACACTCGTCCTGATGCATTGTTGCAGCGTTGCAGCAGCGAGCCGGGAGACAGGAAGACGGTTGTAATCTTCCGGCCCCATAACTCCGGTACGCGCATTAATACCGGTTACTATATTTATATACACAATATTGTACATATTTTATATAGTTATATACTTGACATAATATAGGTACATACTGCACCATGCAGCGGATAACAGCAGCTACCTATATGCCTTATAGTCATATGGTCGCGTGCAGCAGTTTCGCTTGTAAATTAAGTTTTTTTATGTATGTATGAATGCATTTTTTCTCTCAAAATAAAAAACACGCAATCGTTGAAACCGTCACGTGTGACATGACTCTTATATGAATATACTACCGATCCTGTACGTTATTTTCTCACAATATGTGCGTGTATGTTTATATACTTATATAAACCTAAATATTATATATTATATTCCTGCCTAGCATCGCCGCGATAGAATATTATTACTATAATATATATACTGCAGGTATACTATATATACTCTGTGGAAAAAAACACACCATACCGAGAGTAAAAACGAGAAGAATATTAATAACGCGACCGACGAAAAATACACGTTCGTTTTTAACGTGCATTTAAAAAAGTGAAAAAAAAAACTTAATAAATAATAATAATATAATGACGATATTATTATGATGTCCGTCGTGATATTATACGCGAGCAGACGCGATGTATCGTATAATTATAAATTTAACCAAGATTACCTATATAATGTCATCATTTGTTGCCGAGTTTTAAATATTATATATGTCTTTTAAAACATTGCACGATGTAATGATTAAATTTTCTTCTTGTTTACGTATACATATTAAATAATATACTTAAATATAGATACCTAAGACAATAATTATTGTAATTATATATTATTATGTGTAATGCTCATACGACTGGGGCGTGTGGTCAACCAATGGCTATATAATTATTATTTACTACAACGAATCGCCGAAAAGCAATCGGCGTTCAAAAGTCGACATAAACAATAAATACACGAATATAATGTACAGAAGAAAATTACAATAACCGATAGATTTTTTTTTATACATTATACATAATATTTTTTGAAAACCCTATTTATATTGTAGTACATCCTTAATCGCTTAGGAATAACGGATTTAAAACGTTTTTTTGCATTTTATTTCGTTTGTGACCTGCACGTGTATGTAACTCACACATAGTATCATTTTTTATAACATTGTACTTTTATATTAGACGTGCAAACGACGAAAACGACAGTTATATTGTGTCCCACTCAAGTGCCGTCCGCGCACCCTAGATAGATATATATATATTATACATTATATAATATGTATACCACGCTGCAGAGAGCCTACCATAAAAATATAATGTATGGGCACGAATGAAATTGCAGCAATCATTAACACTAAACGTAGGTACTTCAAACTCGTCTCGGTTACATAACATCAGATATTATATACCTACGTTATGATACACAGTGTTATACTTTCGGTGTCACGCGAGTCGTCTCGCAGCCAAACCCTCGAGACGTGTAGTAAAAACACATCACAATGTGTGTGTGTATATATATATATATATATATATATGTATTGGACGCCGCTTTTTGTACGTATAGACTTATTCAATGTCAAAAGAAATCGATAGACACCGCGCGTATGTAGGTACTGCTGCGGCGACCGACAAGGACGATAATATATAATACATCTACTATATTGTATTATATAATATACAAGCGCAGTCGAATTTTAGCGAATTGACAACTTTCGTATAGAGGTTTGGGCGTAGATTAAAAATATTCGAAAAGTATATATTATATTATAATGTAATAAATATCATCAACGCGCCGATGTCAAACTTAAAATAATAGGTACCAACTGCATGAACGGGGACACGGAGAATGTCCGCATATCACGTGCGTACCAATACATACGCATATACAAACCGTATAAACAGACTATAAGCGTAAGTATTACCTATTATTATTATTATTATTGTTGTTTTTGTTGTTGTTATCGTCGTATATTGCTGTGTGTGTATACTTTTGGAGTCGGCGCGTGAATCGTACGCGCGTGGATGACAGCAGAGTTATGCGACTGATTTCCCTTTCCCATTCGAAAACGCGCGCGCACTGCACCCGTAAACACAACAATAGACGTACAACCCTTCTCCCCCGGCGCCGTCATGTGTATTATGCAAAATAAATCCTCCGTGCGGCATATATACACAACGCTCGCGCTGCAGATAGTACACCGTATACTATTATAATACCTATATGTAATACGTTTATAAATATAATATTATTATTCGATCGAACGAACATCTTTATTTTTCATCTCCAACAACAGAAATATAATAACTGATTTATATTATAAACATATGAAATTATACCAGAGTTTATTTTTTACTTCTCTCGTCCTCGACTCACGCATATAGGTACGTAGGTATCTATCATAAATATTACTATAAACATACACAATATAATATTATACTATGATAATCTAGGTATATGTACATTTTGCGTTGTGTGTACTCGCGTAACGTTGTGCGGTCATGCCACACAATACTTACAATACTTACAATACAAACATCGCAGACCACCGCGATAGCTTTCCATATTAACGGTGTTTACGGGTTTGCGCACTACAGCGCGAAACATTTTTTCTATCCCCCCCGGAAACTCGTTATTCGTCGAAATCAACAAGACGGAAACCGTTTATACCGGGACATCCGACGACCCGAGCGTATCGCCGCAGCTATAATATACGGCGGTCTACAATACGTATTATTATTGCACAGCCTCCCGATACACCTGCTTACTGATAACATAATATATTATACATATTATATTATATATCAATAAGACGTATACTGTTGCAAATAACATCACCGCCACCGATATCAGAAAAACGGCAACGGCCGACACGGCGGAGACCATCTCGACGACGGGCGCCCGCTCGCCATGATATAATACGCCGGCCGAATGTGCCAGTATATTATTATTATATATTTTCGTTTCGTGGATAAAAAAAAAAAAAAAAAAGGTCTCCGTTCGGCCATGATGGAATATATGCAGTCGCGCGCAGCCGGGGACCCGCGTAGTGCCGCCAGATGGCGAGGCCATTTTGATTTATGGCCGGCTTTACCGTCATGGCATCCTCTCCCGCTCCCGCCGGCCCACAACGAGCCCGCCGCCCGCGACTATTTTTTTATATTCATTTAAAAGGCGATATAATTGTGTGTGTGTGCGCGCGCGCGTGTGTACCTACCCATATACACTGTAATATACACGTGTGCGTTATACAGGTATATACCACGCCGTGCCGTCTTGCCGCGCAGGGTCATGACGTATAATATATTATGGTCTGATGCGTAAACCGTGTTTTATTGCGTGTCTCCGCGCATCACAATATGTTTATACGCGTTTACTGCCATCGAGAAAAAAAAAAGACAATAATAATAGTAATCGTCTGCCTATACCTACTGCACCATCGTGGCTATTATATAGGTGTACACAATATAATAATGATTTATATACAGGTGCGCTGCGATATCAACGGGCGATTATTAAAAAGAGATTATGTTCGACGACAATAACTATATATATACGGCCGCGAATTGTTTACGACCAGTCGCACGACGTAATAATGAATAATAAAAATGCAATTAACTATATAATATACACCTGTATAATGTGGTGTTACACACGACGCTTATATATATAATATATAATATATGAGTGTATATATATATTGCGTCCGCCCCGCAGTTAGTAGCACTTTTTCGTGTGTGAATAGAAGTATATATATATTTATGAATAGGTATTATATATACATATATATGTATTACAAGTATACCCTTTACTCCCGTACACACTAAAGTAAACAATTCTCCGTGGTGGCGAGCATACATATTATGAGGTCCGATTTACGGGATTATAATAAAGTGTTTCGGTTTTTTTCTTCTTATTCCTCTTAATGACCAATAACAGCGAAACGGAAAGACCACCCTCGACCCACCTACCTCCTCTGACGAATATTAAATATATAGATACGCGTACACTTTTACGATTATAATAATATGAGCTGCACGGTCGTTTTGTTAATGATTATACACTGCACGCCGTCTTACGCGTTTTATTGAGACATAATCGATTATTTCTATGGCCACTATATTGATGAAATATACATATAGGTATAAATATATACGCGTATTATACAGGTAAGTACTTAAGCAACTATTTGCGTATCGATAAAATAACATATAAATATAATAACGATATTTTGTTATAACGTTCGCTCATCTCTTATTGACAGTATACGCGTATGCCTAAATGTTATTGTTTTTTTTTTTTTTTTAATTCTAGCTATATATTGTTTATGGAATTTCGTAAACATATACCTTTACATAAGTATAAACAATACGATAAAATATATTTTACATTTTTCAACAGATTACCGAGCGGTAGTTTATATATAAATATTAATAATTGCAGTAGAGTATGTATGTAACGTCTATTTCAAGTCAACGTGATATGGTAATAAACTTATGAATATTTTTAAATTCATTTTCTCGTGCACAATTATTGTATCACAGCGATGTCGTTGTATGTATAAATACTATATATTTTAACCGAGTACCTAATTCAGTTGTTACGTACGCGGAGGCCGGAGACACGTGTTTCGAGATTCGCTTTATCTATATAATATAATTTATACGGCTGGCAATACCGAATGAGAATAAAAATTAAATAAATAAAAAAAAACTAGTTTTGCTCTGTCGGCCACGTGTTACCAATAAGAAACAATAAACGACCAGTGCATTTTTCAATATATTATTCTTGTAATCATCGACAAAACAGGTTAAACAATGGTTCCTTTCGACTGGTTGCCGACGAGCGTTGCCGCTGCAGTTGTAACTATTTTATAATAATACATTATTGGAAAGCCATCATTCTGGTCTAAATATTTAATTTTCTAACCGGTTTTCCGGATTTCATCGAGCTATCTCCTAGTGTCCGGGTGTCACGTTACCTTAGGATATTTGATTTCCAGTGGAACTTAAATGAAATACAATGTGACCCATGTGCGGTGCAATAAAATATTATGCACCTACATTCTACCTACCTATATAATATCTGCAATATTAAAATCTGCAGTGACAAAGCTAGAATGTTAGGTTATAATATGTTAGATACAGGGACATATGACCGAATATATAAATCTGGTAGCTGAATTGAGATGCGAAACAAATTGTATGCGACCGATCGCATTATTATAATATGCTGTGTATACGAAGAATATGATATAATATATTTTACTATAATAATTATATAGAATACGTCCAGCGCACTAGCTGTAACATTTCGATCGGGTCACGGATTTGCCTATGACGGAAAACTCGTTGTCAACAATATCGATAACTACGCATGTAAAAAAAAAAAGTTCCTCACAATTTACTGCAAAACCTTTGACTAGCTAGTGCTACGTCTATACACCGCGATGATATTATATTATCCGCGGATACATGTCCGTATTATTGCCTATACAACGCGCCGTCGTCAATACCGTAAACCATCACGATAATAATAACGATGATAATAACATAATGTTGACAATAATGATAACATTAGACCGGTCTGGGCGGTGGTGAACGCGACACAATATATTACGTTTTATTACTTACTTCCGAGCGCGGACGAATACAAACGAAAACAAATAAATAAATAAATAGTAATAAAAAAAAAAGAACCTCTTGACGACGATGACGACGAAAACGAGTTGCGTGTTTACCCGTTGTCGGTCGTTCCACACGGGAAACGATCGGACGGGAAAAATAATAATAATAATAAAAATAAAATAAAACGACTACTCTTGACGTTATCGGCCGTTCCGTTTCCCGCATTCGTTCGCCCCTCTCACTACCCGCCACCGTACAGTAAGACTGCGCGATAGGTACGCCATCTGCACCGACTCGTTTTCTCGTTACGACAAAGTCGTCTACTAGAGGGCGGCACCAGAAGTGCACTCTGCGAGAGTTGGACGATATGAATAAAAAAATACGACCAAAAATACTATCAACCCCGGACATGACGTATCGAACGCCGTATTTTTACGATAATCTTTATTTTTTTTCACCTTGAACGAATCATCGAGCGTCTTCAAACTACCTATTACCAAGACTTATTAGTATTATTAGTATCAAACGATCGCCAAAGATTTTTCGGGCGGCTTTTTTGGACGGCATACCACTCGCTGCAGAAGAACGAGAAAAATAATACCATGTCCAAAAACGATGATTTCAACTCACGCGCGTGCACGCTTATCGCCCAGAGGCTTGACTGCCTCCCTCCCTCCTACCCCACCCCATAATCACCAATGCTGCCGCGCGATCATCCGATTAATTCCGTCATTAAAATAATAACCGGCCCGCGGTCTACCAATTCGTTTGTGCACACCGTGTATGCATCAATGTGAAACATTGAAACGACTGGTTTTTATCGTCTCAGAAGTCGACTTGGATTATATTATACGCTTCCATGTAAACCGTATTATTATTATTGTGTTATATTTTTTTTCACCAATTTTTATGCACAACCGTTGACGACCCGCCTCGTTTTACAACAAACCGTTTATGATAAACGTTTTAATAAAACATAAAAATTCAAAACGATTTCAGGATTTCATTCCGCGTTTGATATAAATATATGTATAGAAAAAATCGAAGCACAAACAAAAGTTTACAGTAGGTGTTTATTTGGATTTTTTTAATAAATTATATAAAACACATTTTGCTGTCACACACCTCTAAACGAGCTTGAAAAATATAATCGACATGATTATAATATTTAAGCCGAAAAAAAAAACGTGATTATTATTATGATTATGGTCGTATATCAACGACGTTAATTAAATTCGAACAGCCTTTTGCATCAACAACAACAACTGTATTATATTGTGTGCGGCACAAACAATATAATATTATAATATCTACGGACGAGCAAATTTACAACATTAATAATTATATTATATGTCGCACTAAATAATTTCACGGAATCAAATTCGGCGTAAACGCGTGAATCTCGAGCTGTAAACACGTATATAATATGTACAAGTTTAGGTCTTACATTGTACATACATATTATTGAATAAAAGCGTTTGAAAGTTTTTTTTTTGGCGAAAGAAACAGGAAAAGGAAGACGTTATAGGATGGAGCACATCTCCGGCGGCCTCGACCTTCGTCCCCGGTGTGGGTCGTTTCCCGTCTTAACGTTATTGCTACTTCGCACAATCCGGGTCGCGTAATAATAATATAATAAACCGAAACGCGCCCATCAGAATAAACCTTACGATCGAAACACTGAGTTTTCATTCAGTCGTAATGCACTAAACGCCTATATTTTGCAGTACGCGAACGTACTGTATTATTATTACACACTTTGCGTGTATGTTTTTATTTAATAATACGTTTTAAAGAAGACAGAATCGCGTTTAAGAAAATATAAAATATCCAGTCGATTTTTATGTTAAAACTAAATGCCCGATATCGTTTTTAATTAGTATACCGTTGTTCTGCGCACTATTAATGTTACTATTTATCACTCGCCAGCCCCTATCACCATACGAATAATATCTTACTATAACTACATATTATATATACCGGGCGGACAAATATATTATCCTGGCGTCGCGCACAACTACATGATGTAGTGTTACAAAATTAGTCGTGGTTTTGGAAAGTCGTCCTATAGTAAATATCGTATGATATATACACACCTCCTATTAATATACCTAACCTATATACGCGCATATATAATATAGTTTGAAGAGCCCTCGATTAATAAATGTGAATTATTGCCGCGTCTGCGTTTGTTGGCGGTGGCGCTTGTTTAAGTATATGTTTATAATGTACATATATTATAATATGTATGTGTCTGTGTGTGTGAGTGTGTGTATATACCTACATATTATATATATATATTGTATACTACATGTACCTACGAGACACGCTTACGTTTGTGTGTGTAAAATGAGTTGCTCGTTCAAAGTTCGGTCGGGAGGGGACGACGACAATAATAACTAACAATAGGACGAAAAAATAGACGGTGTGGTCCACGACCGAATTTTCGTCACCTACGCAGCAGTTGCGCTGTGACTGCATATTATTATATAGTGTCATGGCAATAATACGCCGATCACGCGCGATCGATGGGCAAACGAAAATCAGCTACGTCAAAAAAGTGAAAAATTTAATTTACTTAAAAAAAAAAACGAACGCATAATTATGTATGTGTGAAGAAGATGATAATAAACCAAAAGGATATAACTCTATACGAAACGGACGGTGGCCGTGATTCGAGTATAAAATACGTGTTTATCGATTATTAACCTAGACTTTTAAGCGTTCGCCTATACCTTTATGCGTATATATTATTATACATCGATTTTTCGGATCTAAACCGATGAAATTATAACAGTATCGGAAAATCACGAGTGTTAAGCGGTTCGCGTGTCAGTGTGCCATGTCGTGCGGAAGAGGATTATATATACACCCCACCCGGCCAACCCAACTACTCGCCGATCGGTGTACTTTGTCGCTGCACAATTGGCGCGTAAATCATAACACGGGTCGCGCGTTCGCCCCTCTTAATTAGTTCGACACGGGAAAGCATATATATATATATAAATATAATATATTTATTGTTATAACTATAAAGTATAAATAGTCGTATAGAGTCGCGGTCGTGGGGGGTAGGTTATATCCACGTATATATATATAGTTATACTGTTATAGTGACATTGTAGGTGTACAGCTAATAATGAGGAAGAAAGGAAGGGAAAAAGGCTAAAGGGTATAGGCAATGACAACGTTTTATTATATAGACGTCAGCAGACGATATTTTTGAGCTTTAAAGGTCGTCTATATTTTAATGGTTAAGTAACATTTTTAGTCCTTTCAGTCGTCCTATATGTGGGTTTTACGATACATCTGAACGACGCCAAAAGCATTTAATCGCTTATATTTTATTACACGTGATATATAATATCCTTTGTAGGTATATTATTATGAAATCTTTACGTGATTTACGAATTTTCACCGTCACCGCGATACGTTTTATATACACACATGGCGACAGTAATAATAACATGCGTTGTAACAAAATAAAAACAATAATAATAATAATAATAATATTAATATATAAATACGGTGACGGCAGGATTTTCGTAAGAGCGGTGTATGCCGGTGCTATGCACAGTACAGGCAGTACAGCGCAGTGCGTGTGTAGGTGAATGAGAGACGGCGGAATAGAACGTTTTGATTTAGTGGCTCCGGCTCAGAATTTATTGCCCTCGAATTACAATTACCCGCGGTAAACATATATTATGCACACGCGGCGACGACGATAACCGACGGCCACGAACTATTATTTTTATTATATTATTATTATTACGAAGACGAGGCTGCCGTTTGTGAAGATGGCAGACATTAGTCAAAACGAATACTATTTTTGACTGATGAAAATAAAAAACTGAAACACTCTTGAGATTAGAAAAATGACTACACTTCCCGATTGTTTCTCGTACACATTATAATATTATATATGATATAGTAATCGCAATTTACCACCGCGGTCGCTTTAATGACCTTATAGGTGTACATTTGAATTACTAATTTCGTGTCCAGCCCACTGTCGCGTGCAAATATAGGAATTTTATTATTTATATGCGTTTCGCCTCTTCCTCTTTGCCCGGCGAGAAAGAGAATGGAAAGTGTCAAGTCGCGTTGTCGCGAATGCGCGTGTTTTCGACGGTATACAATTACATCCGAGCGCTGCAACTATATTGTATGTCGACGTGGGCGTATATAACGCATTATGTAGGTATAGAATATAAACGTTACACCAAAGACTTGCGAAGTCTCTTCGACCATATAATATATAGTCAACGATATAATATATCATTTTAGAACCATGAAAATAATTTTTTTCTCTGAAAAACTTTACGCCGCATAATATAATATCATAAATACGGTATAGGAAATACGTGAACGCGCGGTTACCGGTAGCTGGCAGCAGGTACACAACAGAATTGAATAGCATACATTATATTATTATGTATATGTTTGTACATCGCGATACGGTTGAATTTTTTTCAATGAAAAAAATAATAATAATAAAACCTACGGGCTGATGAATTACACGGACCACCGCTGCGAGTGCGATTTTGCATAATATTGACCCAAACAAAACGCACGCAGGGCCAGTTTCGATTTGCCGGTTTTCGTTTACAACTTTGCCAAAACGTTAGTCGTAAATTTAGATTCCAATGTGTATATAAGACCGCCACAGGCGTCGGTTTCTGTATACATAAACTATTTAATATATTTATTTATTCTATTATAATTTATAATTTAATTTTTATCGTCTACGCTTTTTTCTTTTCATGGCTAATCTAAAGATGAATTTCATAGTGCGGTAATTATTATTATCATAATTATTATTATTTTGTACTTATTAATAATAGGTACATATTAATTATTAATATGACGACAGCACATCAGTGACGAGAAAAAACCCGTTTGACAAATTCTCGGAAAAAATTAACTGAACGTAAATTATTATTAGAACCGTAAAAAAACAGCAATAATATAATGTAGAATTTAACGGCGTTGCTAAGTAATAACGAGCGTGGTGTTTCATAATGATATGGTGTGTACCGCGTACCGCATTATAGAGCATTTAGATATATTACCGAAATTGTTATGTAAAAAACTGGGTCGTTATTGTTCGATCAAACTTTACATTATACGTCAAATTCCAAAAACTCGTTTGGTTTAGGCATTAACGTGGTTTAGACTATGCAGTATAGGTAATATATATATAAAATATATACCTACATGATGAGCGTATATATATATTGTAGGTATATAGGCACATACGATTAATCAACAATTTCTTACACATTTTCGTGTCCAGAAAATTATAATTATTTTGCTACCCATTTTGAGTTATTTCGTCGGAAAACGAGTAAAAGCAAAATATTAATATAATAATATCATTTACACAATATTAAACACGCCGCCGTGCCGTAAGCCCTTCCCATATTGAAAACGCGCACGCAGACAACCTCGATACCTACGACTCTCTTTGATCCTTATCGTCTGTGTTTATTTACAGTGAAACTGGGCCATACGTCTTTCGTTTCTTTCTGATAAAATTCAGCGGCTTGGCTGGACGTAGCGTACGTATATACTGCACACGTAACCGTATATTATTCATAGGTATAGCCGCCGTCGGTGTGTGCACGATATTTTGGCAACGATATCCGACCGACGGGCGAACACGATATCATATATATGTGTATATAACGTATCGGTCGAGTACGAAAGGGAGGGAAAAAATTCGACAGTGGGTGTAAAAATTGGCACGAGAATATCCGAAAAAGCATAGCGCACGTGGATATGTACGGTACATTGTTTTTACGTACAACAATAGGCGACCGCGCGGCGATATGGAAAATTCGGTTTTTAATATATGTGTACATAGGTACACGTTACGCATCATACAATAAAAAAAAAAGGGGTAGGAAAAAAATCGAAAAATTGCAGGGTGGACGCGGAAGATACGCGCTGTGTGGTATACGTATACACATACTCTGGTAAAGCGCGGTGTATTACCATACACAACAAAAACGCCGGACGATTTAGGGGTGGGCAGACGTCGTCGGTGGGTCCGGGTTAACGCCGACTTATAATACGTATAATACGTATGTATGTATTTATATTAATATTTATATATTATTATTGTGTGTACTTATATATATATATATGTATGTATGTATTTATTTATAAGCCGCGCGTACGAGTACGGACCGGGCATAAATCAATCGCCGACATCATATCGTCGTACACGCATATATATAATTTAACGATATATAATATATTATAGTTTGGTGTATATACGATATATCATATAGCGCGTGGAAATCGAAAAGAATACGGTGGAAGGGGTGGGGGAGGGGAAAGGAAGAAAAAATTTGAAATTAATTAGGTCCGGTGGCGCGGCGGTTCAGGCCACACCCACGCGTGCAGCCGACGTAGGTATACTCCGCATATCGTTAAAACGGACGCTGTACAATATATATATTATATATATATATATATTATAACATATACGTGCGCGCTTATATTGTTATAATGCACATAGACAATAATATTATAGATGTAGATATTATTTGTTCGTTTTTAAATGCCAATTACAATGATATATTATAGTGGTGGATATATTACATGCGCGCGCGATATATTATTGTACAGCGAGTAACCTCGCCGCGCACCTCCTACCTGACCTATAGATACCTACCAGTCGGTCTACGCGATACATTGTTATAATAATAATATTATTTATCATTATTATTTTTTTTTTTAGTATAAAGTACGTGACGAGTGCCGCCGACTGCGGAGAAGAAGCAAACGCCTGGCGGTCCACGCACGGCGGCGGTGGCCTGCAGCCTCTGGTGCTACAGACCTCTTACGATAAGAAATTCCTATTAGGATTACATAACTACGCTGGTGCATACAATTGACACTTGATTTGATGAGCTGGTAGATGGCTAATGACAGCGGCATAATACGGATAAATTATAAAATGAAATCAACTTAATATTATAAAAAACAATATTATGTAGGTATATTTTGTCTTTTTGGAGTTGCAAATCTTTAGGTTAATTTTCGGTTTCTCGAGAGTTTAAATTGTTTTAATAATTCAAGTAGAATTATTGTGTGACTGACACGTTTACCATTGAGTATAATATTCGAAACGCTTTAGCGTCAGCCATCGTATTCGGATGCCGCTACGTCCATATTGCCGCCGCCGCCGCTGCCCGATGCACATGGCATGCACACGTTAAAACGGCAACGTCGATCATCGGTCTTAATACAAGTGTCTGCGCGATTTTCCAACTACTCTCGATTTATTTTTAATTTATTTTATTTTTACACGGTATGGTAACACTTATTCTTGTAAGTCAAACTTCTATTTTCGACTGATTATAAAATATTAAACCACATATTATTTTAAACCACCCGGAAGATTACGAATATAAAGTATACTCTATTTTATTCTCTACTCGTAAGGTAATATAAATACGTAGAGGTGTACGAGCCCGATTATCGCGTATACAAAGCATGTACACTCTAGCTGCACCGCGGGCTATACCATTGTTCGATTGTTGCTGGAGTAAATAACACATATTATTAGATACATATATATGCTTTCATTTATGATCATGATGATGGTATATCCAAATTACTACAGTGGTATTTTACTGTTATCGCGTCCGCACTGCACAAGCAGACTTAGTAACTGGTATAGAATATTTTGGAGACCATTAGACATAGAAAATTACAATTCACAAATTTCCGATGTAATATAATTTTAAATAGGTAACCTATAACGGAATTGATTAAAATGCACTGTTAAAAGTGTTTTACCATCGACGAAAGTCCGATGAGATAGATATATGAAGTGTACTTTTTCATCATATAACATAATTTATTTGTATAACAAATTAAATCAAGATTACAAGTATTGACGATTTAATAACATATTTACGGATCTATAGAGAATATTGAAAATGAATTCCCATATTTAATCACAATAATTTTGAATCATTAGAATATTATGTTCCGCATAAAACACAAAAATAAATGACCTATATGAAAACAACTAAATTTATACGTTTTTATATTATATATATACATATAGTATATTTATAATATATTAATTATATATGCTATACGTACCTACTTCCTTGTTTACGTTACGCAATCGATTTTATCACCGAAAACGAAACGCGCACGTTTATTTTTATCGAGACGAGAAACAAATAAAATTACACTTCATAATATTACTGGTTATTATAATTAATTCAATCTTTTTCCCTTTTCTCGAGATTTAGGCGTTGATGCACAAACATTTATAGACCCACTTTAATACTGAAATATTTTATCAAATTATTATTTTATTATTTTTTTAAATATATATTATAATAATATAATATAAATATATTATATTTTTGTATAAATTATTTCTAAAACAAATTTGGCACCCTCCGAAAATGTTTCGCCGCGTGTATGTTTTAATCTTATAGATTCAGTTGAATGGCAACGTAAAGAGTATTTTTATATTTTTTTAATCGGATAATGTGGGATGGACGCCACTGCGTTGTTGCCGTTCATCGCCCTCCGTTGATTGTGAGGTAGGGGGTAGGGCAAACGACAACGTAGCCGTGGTGCTTGAACCTCTACCGCACGCACTGAACGTCATCGTTTTGGGGTTTGTACATATAATAATATTAATAATAATTGGACTACACTCTTTTTCACATACACACACACACACACACACACACACACATACACACACACTCACGTTCGTATATAAATATATACCTTCATTCGTTACATACATACATTCAAGTGGTACGTGGAGGGTTGTATAGTAGTGGCGCAGATGGGGTGCACCTGCAGCAGTGCACGACATTTCGTCAGTTGAACCAGATAACCATCGGCGTAATTAAAACACATTTTTCATACCTAATATTTATATTAATTAATCATTGTATATAATATGCGTATTATGTTATTCGAAATAGTTGTATTATACCAGTAGCAAATGCGTGTATGCGTTCTGGTAATATTATGTGCGTTAAAACATCACGTTTTGCACGAATTTGCCATTGCGAATTTTGTGATAAATGTTTTGATGATAATTAATTAAATTTAAAAAATAATTAAGAAAAAAGTAGGTAACGAAAAAATATTCAAAAATCAGAAAAGGAAAAATCGACGATGATCAAATAAACGTACATATCCTTATCCTATATCATGACAAATTTTAGTGTATATTTATAATTATGTGAGCGCCATATAGCTGAAAACACTATTTAATTATAATAAACAACCCTATAAACAGTGACATTCGATGATTGCGGGTATGGAACTAATAAAGAAACGTTAGTTTCGAAAATCTCATTTCGCGTATGTACATATTTTGCCGAAGCGTATTATACGCTATGTATGATATATAACTAACCCTGTATAATACAAGGGCATATAATAGTAGCTGTATAGGATATTATGGTATATAATATATAAATATAAGTTTTAAGAGGACGTTATACCCGCATGTGTTGTCTCTGTCTTACTAATGTAAATCATAGCAAATTTTCTTTCAGCAGAACAGATTTTGTGACGTTAGCTTTAATATTAGAGTAAATTTACCTATTATCAAATTTAAAGGTAAGAATATTATCTAGAAAATGTCATATGCTTTTATTGATATTATCATTTTAAAGTGAGTTATAGCTATGTAAAATATTACAACTTTAAAATATTCATAACTCACTTTAAAATGATAATATCAATAAAATCATATGACATTTTCTAGAAAATATTCTTACCTTTAAATTTGATAATAAGTAAATTTACTCTAATATTAAAGCTAACGTCACAAAATCTGTTCTGCTAAACGAAAATTTGGTATGATCTACATTAGTAAGACAGAGACAACATATGCGGGTATAACGTCCTCTTAAGTGTTCGTATAATATAATAAGTTCGTAACACCTTTTATGTTCCTCCATCGCGCAATATACGTAAACAGGTGTAAATTACATATACGGGGCAGCAGTCGATTATCAGCATAATATGTATATTACATTGTGTACATGATGCAGGACCGTATACACATAACACGTCTATCCAATGACTATTATTGTATAGGTAATAGTAATACTAACGATTAATCGCACGACCGCACGCGATCTACTCTTTGTTTTCTCTCCCACTCCACATCGTTAAACACCAAACGACTTGCTGAGGAAGCAAAAGTTTTCGTTGATGATCATCTGCAAGTATCGCGAGACGTATACATTGTGTGGTTTTATCCGTATAAAAATTTCGATGATAGATGATAATATTATTAAATATCACGTGCGTCATGCATATTATATAATATATGATATTTATTGTTTGTATTATGGGTGCGATATGAAAAAAAGTAATTTGTTGTTTAATGGTTGCAGTTGTCCGTCTGCATATGTAGGTACGCAACGCAATAAATCATAAAAAGTGTAGACGGGTCAGAATGACGGAGATATTATATACATATATATATATATAATATTATATATACATAATATAGGTGTTCAAAACTATGGCTGCACCAATAATACAACATAGAACGTAATACATGCAATGTGATTCACCAAGCACGCTAACTTCCATGTTTTCATTTATTAATGAATTTATTCAAATTCTGATTTTCGGAATTTTTAAATCTACTTAAGAAATGGATTTTCAAATTCTTAAAATTCCAAACACCAGAGTAACATATGCGTACAGGGCGCTGATTTTATATACGCTTATACGCTCACACGTACTGTGTAGGTTATACTGAGAAGTGTTCGGTAATACACTTATCGCAAACCGTATATTTATCATTACTTTATTTTATGCAACTTTTTTTTTCGAATTTTCTAACCAAGTACATTATATTATATTAAACGGTTTTTATATATAGTCGTCTCCCCTCGACACGGGCAACAACGACTCCGCGGATTGCTATATATAATACGAACACACACGCACACACACATTATACGTTCCACACGAATTACACACATAGATTTTAGCACGAAACACACACGCGACATAATAATGTACGTTTTGCGACGCGCGTAGATGTCAGACGGGAGTGAAAACGCGAGAGCGGCTGCTGGCGGCGACATATGGAGATTTACACCGTACGGCGGTGCGGGCGGCGGCCGAAACGCGCCGACGATTTTATTCAAATGACTTCATTTCAGACGTCTAGCGGGTGGTGTAAATTTAAATTAGGCGCCTCGGCTGCATCGTGGGGTTCTGCGTGACGACCGTGTATGTCGTCTTATGCAACGATATTATATGTACACTGGTACATATAATATGTAATATATAACACAGTTTCGCGTGCGAAATTGCTGTACTGGATGGACCCGAGACAGTTATGCGTGCGATTTACGCGTGTGATGGTGTATTATAATAGCAGGACAAAGTAATTCGGAACGGAATCCGTCTCCCCGAAATGCCGGGATTAATCAACATTTCAATTTACGGTCACATTTCAAGAGAGAATATGTATATCTCGGGATTAGCCTACCAGAAATCAGTATACATAATACATAACTATCATATTATTATATCGTAACGACGTTCTGATGATGACTATCTATCAAAAATCACTCGTCTTCTGAACATTTAGTTGGTTCAGTACGAGTCGGTTAGATGAGGTAGATACCGGGGACGGAACTCAATCGAATCCGATAAACGAACCGCAATAAAACAACGTAATTTCTAAACCATCGTATAATATATTATCATTATTCTCGATACCGCCAGTTATTGTAGGACGTGCGCGCAGTGGTATAGCGATATTCATCGACTAACAGCCAAAGAAATAGCCATTATAACATGACATATATTGTATTCAATACGACGCGCAATGTCGCAACAATATATTGTACTCAATACAATATTATTGCAGCGTGTAATGTGTACCTACAACTGACAAAAGCGGAAAAACTCGAATTAAATCGCCAACTGACCATATTATTCCGGCTCGGCGAGTACATACGCGGTCCTAGTGATTGATTTTGAATTTCACACGAAAATACTACATTATTATACGTTCTTAAACACGGTCATTATATCGTGAATACGCATAATATTGAATTTTCTTCAGTATGGGCGGAGAATATAATATGTTTCTGTGAAGATGAACCACGAAATTATAATGGTAAAATCTTAAATGTACACACGTTGTATATTATAAAAATCCGGAAACACCTCGAAGCTCTGCCTCCGTTGTTTTTATAATAATAATATACACGAACTAAACCATTCCGTAGTCGATTTTTTAACACGTTTCGTTTTCATTCTCCGGGCAACGCAATTTCAGTCCGCATACGCGTAGGTAATATACAATCGCCGATAATACCATCGTTGGACAGCGAAATATCATGGGCATGGCGTATATATACATTCCGACACACTGCTGCACCACTGCACGGGTAATAGGTATACATCACACTGCAACAGCGACCCCCTAATTAAAGGTCTAAAGTGATGGTGTTCCGGCCAACACATTATTTTATTATAATATTGTATGCGCATTAAAAAAAAATATGTATACATATAGTATAATTACGGTTCGTCGTTTTCCATAATCGCGTTCTTCTATATATAATAATATGTACGTAGGTAACACATTATTCTACAGAATAATATCGAACGCACTGCAGGTTTATATTAAATACGCCAGCTATCATTGGGTATTAATTTTTCACGATTATTATTATTATTCATATATATATATATGAATGTCGAACGGCCACAAATTGTCTCGATGACTTATTGTCCGGTCGGGACTTAATCAATTTCGAAGACACCCACATACACATACGCATACATCTTACGCATACACACGCATATACATACAAACAGAAACACACACAAACACGATCCGTTGCTGCAGTTTATTCTGCTGCAGCAAGTCGGAAACGCAGTATAATAAATAGACGGTCGTAATGAATGGCAAAAACCGGGAGGTCTTGTCACCGCAAGACCAGTTTTCTACTTTCATAATATTATAAATTACCGGCCGGCAAATGACTTATGGCCTCAAAATGGCCCGCGCGTCTTTGTACTGAAGTATATACACACGCGCGTTCACCAGCGTCGCGTGGGCGTTCAAAAACTGTATATCCTACCAATACAATAATAATTTAATATATTTACTCGCACGAATTAAACGTCCGCGATATACGTCCGTTTACATTACGTTCTCATATACGGGTAATATACAATCGTATACGCATAATAATAATAATAATACTATCCGAAAACTTTTGGACTTTTGAGTTTACCCACATATTTTCACATTTGGCCCTTTTTATTAATAATATTTCGCGTATAGATTACCCATTTGTTTGTTATTCAAACGGTTGTTTGGTGTGCGCGACTACACGAGTAGGTACATATTATTGTAATATTGCCTGAATTAAACTGAGTTTTGCATCTTTACGTATGCATTACGCGCTCGCAATCGCTGGTTATCATTATCATTCGACCTAGGAACGAGGTGACTCCGGCGTGTTGGCGCGTACGCGCGTCGTTGTTTATTCACGTCTACATTACATTATGTTATGTATTGTATAATATGCCACCCAGAAGTCAATCAATCTCTCGGACGCGCGCACGTCACACGTGCAATTTTTTTCAATGTTTACTATGCACGGATTTCGAATTTTACTGTGGTTATATTGCAGTCGAGTTATTGGCAATTACTTTTTAAACAACTGCAGTAGTTCGATATAGCATAATTTTTTGGCATATCGTTTATAATATACTATATTTATATTTATATTACTTATATTATGTTACAGCAAGACGACCGTATGTCGGGATACGTTTGACGTAGTCGGAGTCGGCCATTTTCAAACGTTATAATTAAAACGTTCACCGTAATGTGCCTATAATGCATCGGGTTTGCTGTGGATTATTAAGTATTAAACGTGCAATAACGCGGTACAGGGTGCGAGGCTGCGAGTGTGCGGGGCGGCGAATTATAACGTCGACGGAACAACTGTCGAGAAAACGCGATATATTATTGTAGGTACGTGTCCAGGTGAAAGAGAGAAAGATATCGTTTTTCGTGTGTTTGCGAGCGTGTATATGTATATGTATAAGTATATAATACGAAAGCGAGTGCCATTATTATTATTACTATTATACACATCGCGCGCACATATACGATGCGTACAAATAGGGGGACGTGGGCGTGCTGTGTGCCATATGCCGATCGGTCGCGTCCTATAAGTATAATATAATATATGTAATGCATATTATAGTAAAGGTCGTGTGCAGCGGCAGCGGCATCGGCAGCAGCAGCAGCAGCAGCAGCAGCAGAAGAGCAGCGCGAGACTCGCCGCCGCGTGTAGTCGAAAATTAAGACGAACCCGAGCCGCCGACCGGCAAACCGACCGGCCGGCGTGGGGGTCGGCGGCGGCGGCAGAGGGGGTCCCATCCGCGCTCGTGTAATTTATTTGTTTCCACGTAAATTATTTCGATGTCTTTGGGACGATAAATCTCCGAAAACCATTGTGCGCTCTTGCCCGACCGCCGCCGACGAATAATTCTATACCGCTTATATGTATAATATAATATAGGGTGTATACTTATACTTTATAAGCGTGTGTGTGTACCGTCTCAATTACAACGCAGTCTCGTAATAATAATATAATAATATATGTATATTATTATTGTTATTACCTATGTAATACAGGCCGTGCGATTCGTTACGATTATATTAAGCGCCAGAGACGACCGAGTGAATCGATCTATACACATCACTGCAGTTCGCCGATGGATATATTGCACCGAAAACCGCGACCCGTAAACGCGCGATGTAAATTACCTATTGTTTGTTTTGTTTATAATATGATATGGCACACTATATTATGACGCCCATCGTATACGATAATATTGTGCGACGATTATTCGTTTGGTTCAGCTGTCAACTGTACAAGTTGCCCCGTAGGAACCTACGGTTAAACCCGGCGCCGCAGCGCCGTCGCGATATGGAAGCGTAATTTTTTTCTCTCGAAATTGTTCGACGGCCGTCATCTTCGTCCCACGTCACGTACCAAGGACGTTATCGAACCGTCAACCTGACCGCGGGAGCGATCGTCATTCACGAGACGTATACGTACGCGGAATCCGGGCGCCGCGTGTATTATTCAAAGTGGTTGTGCGGCTAGAACGACGCGGAAAATGTGTTCCGAATCGCGTGCGCATGTAAATACAAAATACCTATTATACACTATAATACTACTCGTCGGCGGCGTAACTATTCCAAAATTAAATTATGACTGTGTGAACGCGCCTTACGGTAGCCGCCGCCGCCGCCGCCGTCGACTCGCCCCGCCATATTATGTATAATACACCTAATACCTTTTATACGTATTTATATACCTACCTACTACACTCGGCTCCCCCTTAATAGACGGCGGCGGCCCACGGTTACCGTCGCGATGATGATAATATTATTTTACACCGTCTGCTGCAGTTGTTAACACACGTATATTATGATGATGACGACGATGTCTCATTTAATAAAAACTATAATGCGTAATACATGTCTCGCTGCAATAAGAATACGCCGGTTTCTCAACTCGTACACTACGCGTGTTCATACTTTCGGAACTCCCGTAGATCCTAATAATGTCTCGTCTCGTAGTATATTACTATATATGATATATTTTATTCGGACGTCATCGTAGGAATGAAAACCGTCCGTTATCGTTTGGACGCGCGTGCAAGACGGTAGCTGTAGGTCGGTTTTTTTCGTTCGGGCATTCGGCTCGTACCTTGTGCGGAGTGTTCGAAAAAATAAGAAAATAAATCGTAAGATGCGTAAACTCGAAGTAGAAAAAATTAATATACCAACTATACCTACACCGTTGTAATATGTAGATGTATAACGGGATAGCGCTTAAACTCGTTAGAGATAAAGGTACCTAATGTAATCATTTGTTTTATTCTTTTCGTGACGTAAATTTGGCCATTAGCACGATGAAACTGTAAAAAAAAAATCATAATTTCTAGTTGCAGAGGTATCGCTTATCCGTAATTCGACGTTGTCGTCAGCCGCGGCGCTGCAGCCATGTTTGATACAGCCTACGGCCGCCGTCGCTGTTGAGTTATATGTATAAACATATATTTCTCATTCGCTCCTAAGCCACAGCTGCTTTCGAACATCTCGCATGACTACCGTGTACAAAATAAAAAAAAAAGAATGATTGCTCACACACGCTCGTGTAATATTAATCGATTCCGTATTAATTTTCGTCCATACTATATTATACGTCATGACTAGTGCGCTTAAACTAAAACTCGTATATTTGTGTGTGTGTGTGTGTGTGTGTGTGTGCGCGCGCGCGCGCGCGCGTGTGTATATATATAAATAACAATATATTAATTCAGCTCATCGTTATACACAAAAATTCTCGAACAGTCGAATCGAACGGTAGGTACGTGAATACGTGATTGGTTTTTACACGCCACTTGCGTCGTGTGTTAGAAAATGATCGAAAGTCGTGGTCTCTGATGGAATGTTTCCAAACGTCTGATTATGTAAAATCATATCCGAACGCATTCAAAACCGATAGTACAATTCTCTTTTGTTTCAGGTCACTGCTGCCGTCACAGCGGATTACGGTTTACCCCTTTATTTTCGTTTCGCGGACTGTTGTGGGTGTACATAATATTATTATTATGCTATAATATGTATAACATAGTGTTCGCGTTTCACTCGCAGTAGCCTGTGTGTCGTTTTTTTTTATCTATCGTTTTAATTTTTTTATAGGTGCGCTTCGTTTCTATATAAACCGGCGAATGATACATGAGTCCACTCGTAAATTCGTCAATGTTTCGAGTTTTTTTCTAAATTTGTATTCCTATTTAAAAAAACATATTTTTAATATATACATGTTCCACGATCGTATTTGTGTGCGTGTGTATATATGGTCCCACAAAAACCAAGGGCGGGCCCGACCGCGAGTATGTACGTCGGGCGTCAAATAAATCATGCGACTCGGACGGATAAATTATTCAGTGGTCGTCCTGCGGCCATCCTCGCGTCTTGTCCGCGTTGTGCGCACATATAATACGTGTTCGTTTTTTTTTTTTTTTAATTCTCAATGACTTCACCATTGCCCCGCTTAATTAAACTCTGTAGATCATGTGTATATATTATTATACCGTTTGTCCGTTACTCGCACACACTCTATGCATCTATAATCTATATATATATTATATATATTATAATATGATAGTTCTTATCGATATGTTTTTCGTACCGATCGTAACGAGTCTACAATAATATTATACAAATATCATACACGACGATCACGTACCGCGCACAAGTGTTTTTTGGTGGGAGGGCATTACGCGTAACGCATTAAATACTTATAATGGACACGAATTTATCGAAATATACCTATAAATACGAATGTTACAATATTATTATATTTGTGAACAACAACATTTTGCTAAATTATCTATAAAATGTTAGAATGAACACATTTACACCGCAACGATTACTGTAAGGATAAAAGAAGACAAAGACAAATTTGACAGCAACAATTAGTCAATTCATAAAAAGAATAAAACTGATAATTATTATATACACACAAATGAGTATTTATTGCTTTTATATACTGTGATGTGTGAACGAATCGCAAATGTAATTTCTGAAAACGTTCACATGTTTTTATATATATTAACAACGTTTTGGTACACCAGTATTAAAGTGCCATTTTTGGCACTCTTCCGGAGGTTTATATTTGACCGAAATTCGGAGACAAAACTCTTTGGGTCTATATGTGTGTGTTTATATGTATATATTTATATTACTAATGCTATACGAGGTTTCTCGCTTATTATAAACATGTAACTCTGTTTCTCCGTTATACGGAGCGCAAATTTCATACAGCTAGTTTTCTTTTAGCGCGTAGCACTGCTACATAATACTGTATATATATATCCTGAGGCGAAAATGAATTACGATCTGGAATGCCGGAAAGCGACACGGCGCAAGATTAATGTCGTTTTACCGTGTATAGTTATACGCGCTGAGCGGGACAAACGGGCGCGGGTCCTGTCGGAAAAAGCGTGCCCCGAGCACCACCCTGCCGCTCCATGGGTGGAATGTGTGGTGGGGGCCGGGGAGTCAGCGGCGTTTAAGGAGCGGGGTGGTTGTAATAATTATTTTAACAGTGAACTCCATTAGCGACTATAAGGTGCTCGGCAGCGGCGAGGGGGCAGTGACGTTTATCATTTGAAAAATAACCTCCCCTGTATAAACGCATATACGCACACATAAATACAATACGCAGAAACGTATATATATGATGTAATACCACTGTTGTTGCAGGAACTCTCCTGCGAGATTCACCCCCCCCCCCCGCCGTTGCACTCCACCACTTGCAGCACGTCCGGGTGCCGACGACCGTCGGCCGGAGCACAGTACAGGCAATTAAGATCACCGATCTTACAACCACCTTGGAGTTTTTTCCGTCTTCTCCCGTTACCCCACGCTCGACGATTATATAGCACGCGCGCACTAGCGCATACTCGTCGTTGTCGACTTATTAAAGGGCTCGTTGGAAAAAAAAGGTCTTCTTATCGTACGAGCGCGAAAAAAACGCGAAATAAAATTAGAAGGAGAGGTGGAGAAAAAATTAAATCGTTTAAAAAAAAAAAAATAAAGAAAAAGCTCCTTTTGTGTACCCGCGATGATTTACCGCACGGTTTTTATCTGGCCGGCAATAAATCGCGGGCTCCCACGACGGCCGAGGGAGGGTATATATGTAGGAAAAAATTGCATGAGCGCGAACCCCCTTCGTCGAGGCGGCGTATATGTATTGTATATATGTGCGTGTGTGCGTATTCAGATTTTATATATGTATTTATTTTTTCGGAGTTATATGCACTCATATTTTCAATGCCTATCGCCTCCTTTTGTGAATACTTTGCTCATTATGTATACACACGAATCCATTACGGGGCATCGTGGTTTGTCTTATCACCACTTCGCCGCGTTTATTCAACGTTTTTTCAGCAATAACTTTCCGAGACGAACCCGCCGCATAATAATATATATAAAATACATGTATATAAATATTATTTTATATTTACACGTAATACGAGCGATGTACTTATATACTGCACTAAATTTCTCCACTGTGTTAATTCCAACAAGTATTCCGCACCGCGAGTACTCACTGTATGATGTTTAATGTTGGTGGGTATATATAAATAAATAAATAATATATTGCGTCGGCTAAATTGCCATTGTTCTTTTTTAATACACGCGACGGCACGTAACGATGTCACGTTACGTTTTAAGATTCAAAATTCTGGTGTTTGATCAATTTAATAAACCATCTACAAATAATTATATTCGCAGAGATGAATAAGTAGTGTGCAATGTGGTGCATAGTTAACGACGTGGTAAAAATAAGATTTAATTTTAATTAACGACTCCACTACTAATCATTATGATATTATGCTTAATAAGTGTTTTAGTAAAACGGCACTAGTAATTAAAACGAAAACCGGTCGTCATCTAAAATTCGGTGATTTATCATAGGTCATCGTCGTCATTGGTGTACTAGGTGTCATCAAAACATGTCGTGCATATACTCCAATAGTTTTGCGCGAATGTGCCGTATTGCACACTACCCCTATTAGTGGAAAAGAGCGGAAAAGCTATGGATATAATTACCTCACGTTTCACACTAAAATTGCCAGAGATCAAATGGCCGCTCGCAATGATGGGAGAGAGACTCCGTGACGGTGCGCGTGTAATATCGGAACAAACGTATACATATAAATAATAGTAATAATAATAATACACAGTGACCGCCATACAACGTAGGTGGCATAGGTCCGTATTATAATAAATATAGTTTGTACCTAGAGAAAACCGGAGTCTGCGGGCACCCGACATAAGCTCGTCGAGACATACATACTTATGAAGTTATAAATTTATGTATACAGCATGCACTACTATATAAGGTGTACACAAATACCGGAGCATCGTGCTCGGATCGCCACGAACACGCTGTATACACTCGCCCCACCGTACATATAGTTCCATAATATATATATCGTAAGAGATGTTATATTGCCGTGTCCGCGAGTGTGTGCCGAACAATTTGGCGTAATCTGGGCACAATACCAAAGGGGTCTCTGTCCGCTCACTCTCTTACTCAAACATTCTCTCTCACTCTCTCTCTCTCTCTCACTCACTCAAAGTTTCAGTCTGTATACAGCGCGAACCGGGACACGAAACGGAGAGAATAAATCACAAGCACCTAGACTTTTCACGTCGCCCGCGAAACGCATTCCTCACTCGGTCATATATATATATATGTATAAGAACCTACCACACGCGTGTCCGGACGGCTTACTCAACCATCATATATATATATGTGTGTGTACGTGTTATTATATATAGGTACCTAAGAAGGGTAGGAGCGTATATAATGTGTGTCTATATGTATGTGTGTGTTGTCTTACGACAGGAAACAATTTTAATTTTTCTCCTACATATATGTTGTGAACTTTGTTTTTGCGGCAATAATACTTTTATTTTTTTCATCCTCGCCCGAACTGGCGAGCTTTAAACTTTTTCTTCGTTTCTCTATTATATATATGTGTGTGTGTGTTGTCCGGAGAGAAATTAGTTTCTGCACACGCACATGCACACACGCACAAATGGTCGACCGGAGGGCGGGCCGCGAAGCCATGCATCAAACCCTATATATATATATATATATAAACACACACACACGAGCACGGAGACTTTTAACCGTGCGCGCCATACATATACACACACATACACATATACAATCATGGTATAGAGTTGCCGGTTACTGTGGCGGCGAGGGAAGAAAAAACGGACGGTTCTCTTTCTTTCTAATTGAGATGTTACCGGTGATGTATTGCTCAAAGTAATTCTCCCACCCCCAACGCAGTCGGATAGAACAAAAACGAGTTTGTAATACAAAAACCATTTTTACCATTCGATTTTCGCTAACTTCTATAGGTACATTGTATATTAAAATATTTTGAAAATTTGGAACGGTCGGGGGACGAAAATAAAGAGAAAAACTTAAATTAAATATAACTATACAGCTAAAAACATTAGTTATAATTCTTTTTTAATTTAATTTTAAACGTTAAGTAACGCGGCGGGTTGGCTTAAAATTAAATATAATAAAACGATTCACTTACGCGAATATATTATGTAAACCAATAAGTCTTTTGAAGACGTGTGACAATTTTTTTCGACCCTTATTATTACAACGAATTTATTTTACCATTTGGGTATATTAATTTTTGCTTTTAATTCAGAATAATCACATAAATCTCTGCTATAAAGACTCGGTGCATATATAAAGGTGCTTGCTCACTAAATAATAGTGTACAATGTTATTACGAAACACGATTGTTCAGTATACGTTTACCTTGCCGCCGGTATCTACCGATCGCCACATCCTATATATCGTATGCCTATATAAAATATATTGTAGAGTGCGCGGGGCGAGTGCGCATTAGTATAAACTGGTATTATTTTAGTACTTGTTAATAATTATTATCGCGACCTGACGAATTCTTTCGTGTTTAGGCATTATAGGCGGTCGACGGTGCCGATATAATATGACCGTCTCATTAAACGTATAATATATGTAATAAATTAATAACTATTATATAATAATAATAATAATATGTATAAAAGAATTAGTAGGTACATTTTTTATCTGAAAATTTTTTTAAATGCCTTAGGAAATAATTACCGTCCACATATGCGTATACGTACGGTATAAATATATATATATATATATATAATATATATATATGAACTCGTTTGTAATAAACTAATAAATAATGTAATTCCATGAGCATTCAAAGAACAATTTCTTTATGTTTTAAACACTCGTATATACGAGTAAAGGGGTATATAAACGCGCATCCTGTATAGTTAAACCCCATACCTATATACGTTTATATAACTAATATTATATATATATATATATTATACATCACGCACCGGAACCGTTTACGGCATATTCGATAGAGGATTGGTTTTCGGGATGTGCCTTAAAAAAAGGTTGTAGAATATAAATTGTTTATCGTCCGCGGGCGCACAAAAAAAATTCTTAAACGTTATTTTGATTGCAAATGACCACAGAGCATATAATAAGACGTCCTGCAGCGGCGGGGGCGCATTAAAAAAAATGCGAGTACAAAAAAAAGAGAAATACGAGAACAAAAATGTGTCGAAATATTTGCTACCGGATTTTAAAATTTTTTTTTGTAAAACCGATTTCACGCTACTCAAGGTCTAACGTGCGCTACTGTTTGGTTAGTCGGCCGAGTCTCTCGCGAGCAGCGGTGTTGGTGTTGGCGGTCGTCGTGGAGCGTACAGAATCGAAATCCAGGCATTGTCAACGGGTCCCGTGGTTAGGGGTACATGTACCAGACCTACCTATAATACCTACACATAAATGAGCATATATATTATATACGTGTGCAACCCGAGTTCGCAATGTAAGCATATACGTATATACACACTGCTGCAGGCACCGCGTGCAGTGGCAATGATGGCGGTGTCCCCGGGTGTCTATTGTGAGGATACGACATAGTATACCTGAGGGTGTCCAAAAGACAAACAAAGGGGATGCCGAAAACGAGTTTCACCTTTGAAAACTTTCACTTTACGTTATTTATTGCCCGGCGTGCGTGCGTGTGTGTGTATTATTATTATACACGTACAATAATGCCGATGACAGTGCACGTACCCACATATGTGTGAGTGTGTGTGTGTGTGTGTGTGTGTGTGTGTGTGTGTGTGTGTATGTTATGGTACCTAAACCCCGAGTCGAAATGCATCGCATTTCGTCGAACGCGTCCGCGCCGGAATCATCATCGTCGTTCAACGCCATCACCGTCGTCGGTAAGTGCAAATTTGTTTCATTTAAGTACTCGCAAACCGTTCGCCACCTATATATACCTATTATATAGCTATCTACAATATTGCGTAACTCGTACGATATGATATCTGTGAGGTGGACGCTTAAAAAAAATAATTATCGCCGCAACGAGTCAGTTATTATCGTTATATTATTATTATTATTGCCTCATTAACGGAAAACAAACACGACGCGGTTTAACTTCGCCAGGCTCGCGGAATAGTGCGTACGCTTATGCATTATTATACGTCATAATATAATATATTATATTTCGCGCGGCGAGATTTATACACACATATATATACATATATACGAATGTATGTGTATACATGTTTGTATACACGTTATAAGAGGGTTTCTTATATTGATTTAAACGGGTCTCCTGGGCATGCTAAATATCCGTCCGGCAGCCGCTCGCCGCGCCGCCGGGCCCTGCCATTTTGCCCCTTAAGGGGTGAAACCGTCCCTCTCACCGTGCCGCGATTCCGAACCCCACCGGAAAGCGCCGCCGCCACTGCCACCCGCGCGCACATAGGTCATTCGCGTGTAATATAAATTCTCGTAAAATATACATAATATTACGCGTGTATAAAGCAACTCCAACAATATAATAATATTATAAGCATTTCATTCAATAATAATTATCGTTTTTTTTTTTTTGGTGTTTTTTTAATTCTTCAACGCCTGCGTTGTTCGCAATTTGTTTCACGCACGACTGTATTATGCATATCGTCGTAAATAATAACTATTATAGGTACTAGACTGTTTTTTTATTTCTCGATTTTATCGTTAATTTTTTCGCGTATCACTATACTCTCATCGGGTAATAATTTTTAAAACTATTTGTTAAGAACAAAAGTCGAACAATATTTAATTAGGTACGTTATTGGTTACCGAAGCTCAACCGTCGTCACGCCGGCAAACTACCGGTTTGAAATACTCGTACGCATACATTTCCAAATATCGTATGATCACCATTTAACGAGTATGTGCGATAAACGTGAGCAATTCCGTACCAGATTCGATCAAGGCAAACGAGAAAATTACATATATCTAATTCATTGACAATCGCTAATTAATAACGTTGTGTGAATACATTTATCAAAGTTACTTATATGAAATGCGTGAATTG
The DNA here is from genome assembly GCA_020882235.1 of Schizaphis graminum. Lineage (NCBI taxonomy): Eukaryota > Metazoa > Arthropoda > Insecta > Hemiptera > Aphididae > Schizaphis > Schizaphis graminum. The sequence goes on from CM037032.1 coordinate 97,862,701, forward strand.
CGTTGTAATTTTTCGTTATCAAAAAAAAAAAATTCTCATATTTTGTTATTGTTAACGAGATAATGAATAGAAAAAATATTACATTGATGGCGCCTACACATTTTTGCTCATTAAACCTAGATGATCTATTCTTATTATAATAAATTCTAAGATTACATAAATATAATATTATTATGGTACTGTATTATTACTATAATTATTTTACATCGCATTATTATGTAGTTACATTTGTGTGTCGCAAAGTTCGATAGATTTAGTAGCCATCTTTATCAAAGTAAACCAATCATATATTTGCGTTTTAATTATTTATAAATTATATAGTGTATTATACTTATAAATTTTATAATATTATGTTTTTCTGTCTCATTATATGGAAAGCTGTATATGTGTATGTGCCTAACGTGTCAAGGAAAATCAGATTTTAATTAATATAAATGTTATTATTGTACTAATTGTATTAATTATTAATGACGATGGTATTATGTAATCCGAAGAAACCATATTAAATTAAATTTTTAAATTTATTTTTTATAATTTTTTAAAAATGACGACTAGATAGATTTATGTCTTAATAGCCGACTCACCGTTGAATGAAATATTTTATGTTATGGTTTGGTCTGTATAAAACGTGATTTGATTTTAAACAATTACCCGATATTGATATGAATTAGCAAACGTTTTATGATCGTGCATGCGTGAGTTAGTGTAGGTTAACATAAAAACGTCTATGCTGTAGCATTTGATAAACAGTTTTTAAAAACATACGAGTATCAAAACGATGTATAATGTCGGTCGTAAAAATCTCAAAAAAAATATTTCAGATGAATCTCATATTAGATTATATTGCTTAAAAAATATACATTTAAAACTCATTAATTTATTGGCTATAAAATCCAAGATAAATAATGGGATCAATAGTGTCTACTTAGTTACGCTGCGATAAAAAAAAAAAAAAACGTAAACCGATACTAGGTATTATTATTATTTAATTTAGATGATAATATTTAAATTACGTGTACTGTTTTTTCATCGTAATTCGACCTCCGCGGCGATGAACAACAGGAACACGAATTTCAGGAGAACGGGTCACACTGCATAATAGTCTAATATGCTTTATACTAACTATTATTAGTATACGTACACAAGTCGTATGTTATTGCAAGCGAGAGATTTAGGGCATAGTAAGAGGAGGTGGCAGCGGCACCGGTGGTTATCGTCGTCCGCATGACCGTTGTCCACTCTCTTGCGTTGTAATAATATATGTACCGACTCGTGTATATTATAATATATTATATTTATGCGCATATAATATCGTTTTCCTCGGAAGTCCACCGCGCGTGAACGATAAGGCTGTTTGTTCAACACCAAGTGGTCGCCGGGCACCGGAGACTTACACCATATACCGGTCAACCGGAATATAATTTGTCGATTATAATAATATATTATCTTCTACATTCGGTGTATATGCGATCGAGTAAATCCCGTTTTCCTACCGACGCGCGCGCGGTCCTCGACCCGAACGAGGTTCACATTAAAACAACAAGGATATACAATATTATAATAACACTCGAAAACTTTTCGGCTGCGCGCTGCCGATTCGATGACCCGCTGCTGATGATAATTTCCATTCTTGACATTTATAAACCCAATAACTCTTATCGAGTTTACGGCGTCATTGCCATGTATCGGATCATACATGCGTCCTGCGTATTTCTGGGAAATGTGTGACATTTTGTGATGTATTTGAGACAGCGTATATTATACAGTTTAATTCTTATTTTACAGTAAAATATCAACGAAATATTATAATATATACATGTTTGTGCGACACACACATACGCACATCGAGCGTATAATTGGGGTCACTTCCTTCCTTCCTTCCTTCCTTCCGGTCCTTCGGTCGGAACTCACGCAATCACATACACACATACACACGTCGCTCGCACACATGGTCGGAAAAAGGTCCTCGGCCTCGGCACGTCACGTCCACCTACCTATATAAATACGACGCGTACCACAGGGTACACTCGCGCTCGCCCGTCGTTTGACCACGGAAGCGGGTGTATTACATGATACATGACTGGATTACGAAAACTTTACTGCACATATTTTACGAAAATTATAATTATATATACAGGATGAACTAGCTGGCGACATTTTAGGAAATATGAGAAATTCTTATATCAGTCGTACTTTTTTTTTTTTATCATTTTAAGAACTAATAATATATACTACTAGCTGTTTGCATCTTACATAGAAAAATATAAAACTAAACAGTATGTATTCTCAAAGTTAAAATAATTCTAAGTCTTTCCGAGATATCAGCTGATTCGCGATTATTTAATCACTCTGTATTATGAGAGGGTTTTCGGCTTTTAGCACTGCTCGAAAAACGCTCGACCGCTTACTGCAGCTGCACACACATGTTCGGCAACATAATATATATATTATTATTATTGCAATTCGTTATTCAATTCTGCCTGACACGCCGGAAAAGCGACAAATTTAAATATAATCGCACATAATCCATTTTGCTGCCGTCCAACGCCCGACCGTAATAATTATATTATATATATATATATATAATTATAATTAATATACGCTATTTGTACGCATATTTTAACGATAACTGAGCCGCGCGCGCTCGTGAATTTGGCCGGAAATCTATTGCACGCCGAGTCCGTTTGTATACATCGTAAACCCTTTTGCGGCGTGTAAACCGTATAAATTTCTCGTTTTAAATCGATAATATGCTCGCGGTGTATTATATTAGCTTGAGCACGTACATAATATGTATTATAAATTCTAACGCTCGGCGATTATTAGGTTATTATACTGTACATTATTTATCGTGTTTATTGGAAAATAATTGAACGATTTCACCGGCAGCGTAGTCGGCGCCTTCGAGTTAGTTTTTTTTTATTGTTTCTAGTAAATATCGAAAGCGACGAAAACTGGTCGTTACGACGACAAAGAGGTAATACCATCAAACTATACATTATGGTAAATTATATATATTAGATGACGTGCGTACATGTGCGTACATTTCATGACGATCTAAACGTATGTAATATAATGTAATTTTATTTTGAAATCTATATTCTACAGACCTATATCTACATTCTATCTATATACCGTTGATCAATTACTGTTGAATTAATGTTTATTAGGTATGCGAAAAATACTAATATGCCGTGATATAATATATTATAAAGCACGCGGTGGCTAGTATAAAAAAAGGAATCTTTTAACCATTATTGAAAACACTATGGGTGTATAATATTATTATATGTATTTGCATTAATGTATACATATTGTATGATTACTAAAATTCTAATAAAGATAACGTCTCGAAAACTTGCTACTGAATTCAATAACACAAAGTAACCTAATTATCAACGCTCTATACAGAGTTGATTAACCTTAGATCTTTTTAATGCAATAATATTTTTTTTTTCATTAAAAGTTATTTAATAATATATTACTTAAAAACGTCATCTTTTGCAAGCGATTTTCGAACATACTTCAATTACATACTTTTGATTAACTTCAGATGTTTATAAATAAGGTACGTTTGAATATGCATCTAACACTCAAAAATATTGTTTTAACAATAATTCGTCTCCTAGCCCGAACATCTAATTATTCGTAATGTTATATACAGGTACCACGGTTTTCAGTAACATAATATATATTATATAAGCTGTTTTAATATACACATGTATAATGTATATAGGTAAACGCTGTGTATATACTTAACTATATATAAAATATTATACATTGTATACGGCCGCGTATTGCAATTCATCATGAGCGTTTAATAGTAATTTTATTTAGTTGATTTCCATGTTCTCATCATGAGAGTGTATATAGAGTATGCACTCTCGGATATAATTTATTATAAGAAAACACGGATTGTCTCAATCGTATATTATAATACTCGTAGTAATGTAATGTAAAATATTCGACTACACATATTATACAACTCTAATCACGTTCGTAAAAACTAATAAACGTTTTTGTTTCAGAGCATACTTTATACAATGCGCACACCTTCGATTTAATTATCAGTGAATTTGATGGATTGCTACAGGTTTCGAATGCATATCCTACTATATGGTGGTAATTATTCCCTAGCGGTGTAATTGTATTCGTATATACCTACCTATTATTTGGGATTCAGAAGCCACACGTTTCGTTCTAGAGCTTGATACTATAGTCATTACTCATTAGGTAAGCCGATTTGTGATTAATAAAAAAAATAATAATAAACTTATAATAATTTATCATACCAGACTTTGCTGCTAGTCAATATTGTTGTTGATAAAAAATTTTAAATTAAAAAAAACTGACACGAAAAATTCAAAATATATTATGACGATTTATGTTTATCTACATTCAAGCCGTTGAATAAAATTTTTTTTACAAACGGTTGAGGTCGTTATAATAATTTTTATGTATTAAATAGATACAGAGAAAAATTGTTTTTTTTTTTAAATTTTTATTACCTATCAATTTATTATAAAACATGTTGTTATTAATTATCAACCATCGTTATTAAACCATAGTGTATAGTAGTAGTATTACTAGTATTAGTAGGTATTAGTATTAGTAGTAGTAGTAGTAGTAGTAGTATTATAATATAGTAATATTAATTTCGCGATGATTCGATAAACAGTTAATAGCGCCATATCTAAATCGGCGCTCACAAAACACATATTTATACGAATTAATTACCATGTACCTATATATTACTCTCATCGTGTATTTATCGATTTTAATGGCGCGCGCACGTATATTACGATGTTTGAACTACGTAGGTGTACCTATATCATATAGGTATATATTATAATATTATACTGCATAATTGACCATGTTTTAACACGTTCCTGTGTTTCACAAACACACACATCGTATTTTATACGATGCTTTCTTTGTTGTTAGATACGGTTTTTGTTTTTGTGTTGTCGACGCATCAAACTTGAAACGAAACGTGTCACCACCATTTCACGTACATATGACTCCCGTACTCGTAATATTATCGTGTTATATCACACGTGGTATAACATTTAATAATATAATTTGTTTGACGACCAACATAATAATGTTGACCCTTGACCAGTGATGTATACACCGAGCTTGCAATATGGCATTAAACAATCAAATGAACTTGGCCAAAAAGATATACGAAAACAAAACACATAGAAAAACAGTAAAAAAAAATGTATATATATTTATATCGCGGGTTCGGTGCACGCAACGAGTCATGTGCATTTCTCGTGCACTTCATTTGGATGCATAAATACTGCAAGCATATTAATGGTATAGGTAGGTTTACTTCGTCGGCAGCAACTGGCAGCGACATAGAAGTCGGCATAACATATAGGTGTATAAACTAACATATTAGATACACTCTATACAGAACGCGCGATGGTTTATTATAACAACATTTCATTATTTGCACGCCATTTGCGAACGTTTAAAACGCCGTTTAATAATATCGGTGTATATTATAATAATAATAAGCAATTAACCGAAAGCAATAACATAAAAATGAGAAAAAAAGAAAGAAAACGTGTAATAAATCGTTGTAGTCGAGTCGCGAGTTTAATTACTGCATAGTTGTTAGTTATTTATTTATTATTATATGAGTATACTTTTTTTTTTACATATAAATATTATTTTCCGTTTTTTTCCGCTCCGAGTAACATTCCCGCCGTTCGACTGGTTTACACCGCTATGACCGCTACCACCACAACACATATAAATATGATAGGTATTAATATACATTAATACAGCAACAATTGTAAAAACAAAGTATTTATTATTATTATTGTTGTTTCTTTTTTTACTCCGTTTTGTACTCGGAACCCCGTCACACGATTCATACTTGACGGACGTTGTAGGAATTTTATTTCCTTTTTTACCCTATTAGCGAACGTACACCGCCGCCGCCGTCGTGGTTATGGAAACGGATTTATGGCCGGACTCCAAAAGAGGATTGCGGCGATACGCATTGGAAAACTTGCGAAAGCGCATATGTAGGGTATTTATAAACGTGTGAGTGTGTGTATGCGTATGTGTTTGCGGTTTATATTTCGGGAAAGGGTGATCAATAAATCCTACAATTGTATATGTGAACGAACGGGCGAGCGCGTTTTGTGGGCTCCATGTATACACGACCTGTTGGGGATTCGAAACGAGACATTTTTAGGTGCGCCTCGTGCGAGTGAATATTATATAAGTACGTTACATCATATTTTATCCATACGGTCTAAGACCAAATCGGTATTGTTAATCGCGTTTTTCCAATATATATATATATATAATATATACTATAGTCTATAACTATGACACTTAAAAGTATCTACGAGTGACCCTATAAAACGAGCCACTGACGACGATGACGATTCCACCCATAATTTGTACAGCATTGGTACGTGTACTCGGCAGGATAAAATTAAAATTTTTAACGAAATCGCAACTATTTGTTTGTGTGTGTGTGTGTCTTTCGGAGAGAGAGAGGTTGCGCGAGCCTGTGCGCATGTGTGTATTAGATGCCTATGGCCGCAAACCGAGTAGAGACCGCTTTGTTATTTCGTATAACATATTATATATATAGACGCGCGACGGGACGTTCGCCTATAAAACATATCATATATCATAACGTAATATATTGTAAATCGAAAATATCTATTTTACATGGTCCCGCGGCCATCGTCGTGTACATATATGTTTTTACCGTAGGTTTATTACGAACCGTAAATTATACGTCCGAAAAGCGTTTTGTTTTATGAATATAGATATTCAACCTATACTATTATTTGAATATGATATAACAATAATGACAAACGGCTTACACGATAATGCTATGCAGCTTGTTAAAAAATGATTATAAACATTTTTTACAGAGTGCGCTGTTACCCATCCAAAGTTATTTAAATTATATTACACGCCTTTGTCATAAAATAAATAATTCGAGTTCCGTATAATTATTTCAAATGTTTTAATACCTATATTATGTGATTTCAGATTTGTCGAATAAACGTTTGGGAATCCTGCAGAACACTGAATACATTAATACATATATGAATAACAATACATAAGTATTATATATGATCGTGCTTCGTCTAACGGCAGAACCACAGTGGTAAATTAACAGTTTATATAATATACTAATATAATTCATCAAATTTAATTTAATTATTTCCTTAATTATTTTTCAGGTCGTATATTATATATAGTTATACTATAGTTTTTGATGTGTGGCTACTTTGTTAATTTAATTTTTTTTTTTATTAATGAATTGTTATACGCTCTCAACATATTTGCATAAAACAATGGAATTATTAAAACTAAATTCAAACGTAGCTGTGAACATAATACACATTTAAACGTAGGTGTATAATTCAGCTTCATAATGTTTGTAATTCAGTTATAAACAAAAATCGATTAAAAATAATAAATGGGCACCTCCCGTTCATACGTGTAGAGTGTATATACATATATATATGTGCATATATTTTAGAAAGATATTTTATGCAAATGCATGTTATGATAAGCTATTAAACCCTTTGGCGATGCTGTTTAAACGTACAATCTATTTATTATTTTCCACTGCGATGACGTATTATAGTCATCTATTGTATAACTGATGTGGTCTATACCGAAAAAAAAATATGAAAACTGTGTTAGTGACGTTAGTGTAACCTTAGATAACTTATTAAAAGGCCATTATATTCTTTCCTGCGTACATAAATTTAATGAAACGTAAAAAGAAAATTAAAATATACACAAAGATTTAATCGAGGAACTACTTACGTATAGAAATAATTACTGTTTGGTAAATCGCCTCAGAAGACTAAATGAATATTATACAAATATATTAGGTTTTTGCAGATCTATTTGCTTTTCACGATTATACAGAATTACATGGTCTGGCATGAGATAATATGGTATAATTTATTTTCGTAAGTAAATTATACCGCAGTGTATACTATCATATAAAGTAGTAGGTATATCGTATCAGCGGCAACCTTTTAAAATATCTAAACGCTTCTTTTATAGATATAAACGCGTACGCCATACGCTGTGTCGTGTATTCATTGTCGACGAGTTGGCCGAGTGTGTTGTGTAAAATTAAATTAAATTCATCCAAGGTTTTACTCATTGAGGAAGGTTGTGTATTTTTAATGGGCGTCATCTGTCGTCTATCTAATATAATAACTATAATAATACGACTGTTAATACGTGTGCATAATATAATATATAATATCAGGTCGTTTTAAATCGATCTCGCGGCCGCCATATTTCACCACCGGTTACTACCTCGTGGTGTGTGTATATATATATATGCATACATACATACATACATACATACATACATACATACATACATATATATATACACGTTACACTTATAGCTGCTACTGCACCTGTACCGCGATGGTCGCTCGTCTATAATACTATACAATATCATAATGATCTCTTATGTATGTAATATGCAGGCAGCGCGAATTATGCTTCATACGCGCACACGCGGGTATAATGTGCAAATTTGCATATCGTTTTACGTACACGTAAATGTACGATATATTAATTTATAAAGAGATAGGTATAATAATAATAATAATAATACTATCGCGGTTTAACTACTACAACATCAACGACTAATACGACTACCGAATTACGCGGCGTACGTGTATTACACTCGTATAATAGGTACATTATAGGTATACTAATGTGTATATAAATGAGCGGCGACCGTAGTTCCGTGACGCGGAGAACCGACTAGTATAATAAAAATAATAAAAATGTCGAATAATGACGGTATAAACTTAAAAATAAAAAAATAAACACGTATAGCGAGTAGGCGCTTGTCGGACGATTATCGTCGCACGCCGTCACGGGGGCTCCGTTAACAGCTAATAAAAGTCCGCGCGTCGTCGGATTCCGTTTTTATGCGCGCGCGCTCTCGTCTCTCCTATCTATACCTATACAATAATAATATAAAACCTAGTATTTTATTGCCCGGACGGGTTTTATTTTTATTTTTTTTTTTCTGAAAATCTGATTCGTTTTAAATTTATTGTCGGCGGCGTCTATACTATAGCGATCGCGCGATATTATCGTTACTGCGCCGTGTACCTACCTATATTATTACGTGTAGAGATGATGATGAGATGCGCGACCACTGCACAGCATCCGTAAATAATATATCGGCATTCTACCTGATCTTGCGGCGACGACGACCGTGCCACGCGAACGCGTCATCTATCGGACAAACTGTGATTCTTTCGCGTTTTTAGTTTTTACTCTCTCTCCCTAACCGGTCGTCGGCCATTACCGATTTATAGTATTTCGTTTAATACGTATTACGCATAGCACACACACATACACATATAACGCTTGTGGTAAGGGGGTGGTTGAAAACGCGTTACGACCCTCTGGGTAATGGCCCGGCAATTGGGTCAGCCGTTGACCTTGGCATACGTACACACGCAGTACAGCTGATCGCGCCCACAATGGATGATCGTCATAACATTATCATATTATTGCTTTATATATCGTTGTAACAGTCTTCGGGTATATAACATCATTACACGTCGCCAAACGATACACCTGATGATCGCAGCCTTGTCGGAAGAACTCGCGAAATCGTTTTCGGTCCCGCTAGGTCAAACATCGTTTGACAAGTAAAATACGGTTATCTTCGTGTACATAAGATGACTACATAATATAAGCTTCAGAATTCAAGGAAAATTACCAAAAAGACAAGAACCACTCGACAATTTTCGTTCCCGGCTAGAATCACGGGATAAATTTAATATTTAAATCTAACTGAATTCTGTTATGGTTGTCGTTATTATTCGATAACTTCGGTGCTAACACAATAAGAAAATCAAATGTTAAGTCTGCAAACATAGTGAAAGAATTAAAAGGATATTATAGTATCTATACAATTTATGGAAACAAACATATCATCTCCGATTGAAAAATTAAGAATTTTGTAGGACGTGAGGACGAAATAAGCATACGAGGTAAAATTATAATTAATAGGTATTTATACACATCCGAGTACATATAGACTTATTTTAACCGTCAGTCGTTTTCTATCGAGATATCACGACGAAAACGTTGGACCTATAATAAATATTCGTGTCAAACAGTCATTAACGCGTGTACACTGTATATATAATATATTATACTTGTATTATATGTATTGTTAGCGTCTGCTTATTTTCGTATATCGGTCTAGACTCAATCTCGTCGCGTCGTACAACTATAATTTATAAGACCCCAGCAATAATATAGGTATATAAGCGATATACTTACATAATATGTATATATATATATTATGAACGAGCAGTTTTAAAACGTATAATTATATAGCCGTATACACAATGTAAACGTAGTTACTTAAAATATTTCATTTAAATGTATTGTTTTAACAATTTTGAATTTTTAAACAATTATTAATTTATTACGCCATATTTTGTATTATAATATATAGTCTAGACACACGGATTATATTATATTACTTACGAGCTCAGAAATATTTCCATACTATAGAATACACGCGAATTACAGTCAAAAGTTTATATTATAATCGTTTGCGTTCGAGACAAAAAATGTATTTTATTTAATATGTGCAGCGTGCGCTTACACAACCAAAGTGTTAAAAACGAAAAGTTTACTTAATTTTTTAATAATTTATAATAACAATACTTTTACACACACACACACATATATATAATATATATATATATATATACAGTATACACTTATATATTATATATTTGAACTCATTGTATTTGAATGTACCCATGACAAATATGCAAATTCATAATAGTAGACTTCCTACAATATATGATCTATATAAATACAATACATATGTATAGTTGGACCAGTACGGCGTAAACGCGCAATTCTGTGTATTTCATTTATAGCAATATTTTATTAATATAATATGTGAAATTAATAATAGCGTTTATGAATAATCGCGGAAAGTATTTCATGTAGGTACCTAAACTAATAATGTTTCTTTTTGCGTACTAACGTCCGAGTGTCCGACTATATTATAAACTTTGCACTCGTATAAACGGTAGTAATTTGTAACGTATAAATACCTATTGCCCATATTGGACAAAGTTCTCACATCCCCATGCAGTATAATTTTAATAGAAAAAACACGCTAATAATCTATTATACTTTACTTCCATTCCCAATCGTATATGAACACGGTACCTACAAATACGCAATAATTATATGTTTCAATATTTAATAATAATTAGTATACTCATTGAAAATAAATCGTTTTTATATTAAAGTATATGTATAACAGAATAAGATTGCTGTTTATGATTATGAAAAAAAAAAGATTTATAAATCAATTAATTTCAAATTATGTCAATTATATCTTTTTATACGCAACACACATTAGAACTAGAAATCTTTATTAGAATTTAACAATATTCGTAACTTCTGTAGACGTTTTATGTACCAATCGTCCACGAACGAATATTATAAATTTGCGAGGACGAGAAGAAAAAGTTACTATTATTATTATTCTTATTGGGATAGCATAAAAACGGTCTGTATGGTGATATGGTGTTACTGTGTTAGTATAATATGTTCTAGACAAGTAAACGTTTTTTTTAAGAGGTACCATAATCGCGCGTGTTTAAATAATAAAAGTATACCCGTCGTTAAATATTATGATTATAGTTAAAAAAAAAAACTATTTCAGTTTATTCTGACCGTGTGTAAACCGCCGTTAGGTAGGTACCTACATTCAATGCTTGTGTATTATGTAACAGTTTTGCCTTCGTCGGAATCTCCGGGGATGATATTCGAGTATATCATATTATAATATATGTAACACCCACATGTGCTTTAAAAGTATCATTAAAACATTAATATTTTTTTAAATAATTAAAATAGTATTTACGCAAAAGTAGGTATATTATATTGTTAAATTTATTATGTGATCATAGTTCCGCTTCGATATGTTTACGATTGTGATACATTGGTTTTATAAATCTTTTATAACATAAAGGAAAATGATTTAATTATTTTCATATGGTTATTGATTATGTTATTATTATATTTTTATTATTATACATTTTTATCAGTGCTTATTGTATAAGTTATTATCTAATTGTATATGTTAATATCCTTCGATCACTTTTAATAACATTTTAAAATTATACCTAAAGTAACTTGAACAATCGGTATTGTCGATAACTGTTATTTTTGACCTGATCTCTGTTTTATGTTACAAAATGACTACTATTTTATACTAATCCATCGAAGAGACATTATAGCGTCATATCTGTTTTGCTTTTATTTTGGTTGTATTTTCAGATATCAGTAAGTGATGATTTATAGACGATAATATTGTATACTCGATGAAGAGGTTTAAGAATAAAGTATTGTGTGGAACCTCTGATATAAAATTGAGACAGTTTCATATTCATTGTCTCGATATTATTTAGGTTGGGTTTATTTTTAAAGTGATTATAGATATACAACCTACAGAGATAACGTGAATTGTATTGATAGAAAGGCTTATATCGTTTCGGCATTTGACAGTTTGGCAGCATCCCAAATAATTTATTTATATTTTGATAAGTACCTAACACTTAAAGAACTAGTAAAAATATTTTCATACTTTTACAATCAAAATATATACTAATTTACAGTTTTGAAGTTAATCTATTACAACTATTATGTGTATAAAGATATCAACATAATTTATTAACCAGAATTACAATATATAATGATATTGAGAAAATCATGTTCTGTGTTTTGATACGATAGTTGTAGTATAGGTATACCGTTACAATGAATTAAAAGCCACGTATTTATCGGTGAATGTAATAATATTAATGCCCCATAACATGTATTACGAGTGAGTCAGGGGATAACAATTATTTTTTAACACACATACCTACCAGAGGTTCCAGAATCTGAATAAGTAAAGCAAAGGAAAATATTGTAAAAGCATTTCGAAATAATTGAAGGTCTTGCGTCGAAAAAAAGATCATTCTGTACATTATACACATTATACACGTACACGGAATACGATGATTATCATTATTACGTTCGTTGACACGACTATATATACATGCTACACGTTTTTAACCGAACGATAATATATTATTATTATTATTATTATTATTATTATATAGGTAAACAGGACCGCGGGGAAAAGCGCGAGTTTTAATTTGTTGGTAAATCATAATCGTTCCCTAAACGCGTATTTGTATAACACACACACCCAATCGTTGTATATGTTATACATACGATGTCGAATATTTACATAAAGTAGCCGCGATACACATACAATAGGTAATAAGTATATAATAACAGTAATCACCGTGTTGCGCGAATTCGTCACTAATCAAAATGCTTATTATAATCGTATTCGTACAATGTACTATAATAATATCGCGATGTAATATTTTATTATAATGGCGTTAACCACTGTAAATATTACCAAACACACACACACGCGCGCGACAGAATTGCACGATAATTTGTTATGAACCGCCATAATCAATAATAATAATAATATGCGTACCTATACATTATAATATGATGTACGCATACGTTTATAAACTGTAATTTACATATGATATATACCTATTTACGAGACACTATATAGGTCTATATTTTCGGGCGCTGCAGACAGACGAATCGAATTGTAAACACCTCAAACGCGGTCGTTATATTATACAATATATAGGCTTAAGAGATACCGCGGTACCATATTATATACATCGTTGTAAGTCATAATACTTCGCGATGTATATATATTTATTTCGTCAGCGTTATTATATAGCGCGTTGTTTCATAATACAAGTGGTGAAGCGTCTATACGTCTCGGAATAGATATTTAAAAATATATATAAAATAATATCTAGCGCTGCAATATCGTCGTGTAAAATAATATGTATACGAGACCGCGGTAGTCCACGTGCGCGATAGTCGTGATGATGTGTTATGAAGACGCAATATGCGTTTCGTATTATTATTGCAGCAGTAGCTGGACTCGTATTTTTATGGCTACGTTGTTTTAGAACATAATGGTTGTCCAGTCATGTAGCGATATACCAGCGATATCGGCTCACGAGGTGTCGGTGACGTTTTCATTCTTATTTTTTTTTTTTTTAACTTTTATGGTATCAAGTAAAACGAAATACGTGTAAAACAAAAACAATGTACACCAAATAAACAAATTATCGATTTTATGATTTAGAAATTACCACTTAGAAATTTTGGTTTTTGTTTTAAAAATATATTTTTTTTTTTTTTTGTTACTTGAGATATAGAATTCGTATTATACCTATGTTAGGTTGAATTTATTCAGGATACATTTGAGGATGTAGTTTACTCTAATGACTTTAATTAAAAATTGTATTTTATTTTGTTTTGTTTTTTTCAATTTCAAGGTTAGACTGTTACACTTTTTAAAATTTAAATCTTACCAATGCATTTTTACTTTACAATTTCCTTTATATTGTTTTGTTTTTTATAATTATTGTTACACCTACCTATACATATTATGATAATATTACTATGCATATTTGCAAGTATAAATGAAATTTACCACAACTATAGAATTTTATATTAGGTTTATTATAAATACTATTATGTTCTCAGACAGCTATTTTTGTCTAATTGCAGACGATACACAACTTCCAGTAAAGTATTTTAATGTATTATTATTATTGTTAAAAATATTATATACTCTGGCACACACGTTAAACGTTTGATGTTCACTGCGTATGCTTTCACGCGAAACACACTAATATTGTTTAGGATGTATTTCTAAAATTGCGCACGAAAAAATGTTTATAACCTGCGTGACCTGACCACACACACACACACACACACACATAATTCTAGATTACCGGTGGATAATTTTATCACTAAATTAAATTATTTACCACCAATTTAAAGGAGGTAGCTAGATATTTTTATATTTTATTCTAAATTTTAGATATCGTGTTAAACTCTGTATAAATGCTTTTTAAAAAAAAAAATTGTAATGGGAAGAGCTGATATTATTATATTTAACAATATAATACTATCATACGTAGGTATAAATCGTATTCTTTATTTAGTGATATAATATGTATACAATTCCTAATCCCATTTTGTATTCGTTTTCTTGTGTATTAAAAACATAATACGAAAAAAAGAACTTGAAAAAAAAATATATTATGATATGGATATAGCTTCAGTGATGTATAAGGTCGCTTGAAATGTTATCAAGTGACGATAATTATGCGTTCCTTCGCGTTCATTATAATAATATATATAGTATATTATATAGGCTTAATGTTACAGCTAGTATATTATAAACTTGCATTATTTTATAATATTACACACATAGTTTATTCGTTTGTTTGAAGTACAATTAAACAGCCGTGTGGTAAAGTTATCAGTGTGGAAATTTAGATAACAAATATTTATAAATATTGGTTCGTCAATTTCAATTACTAGCGCGTGCATAATTATTTATATTAACCGTATCGTATATGCCTAGGGTGATTAAAAGTACTTAGATGAAATAGGGCCGTATTACAATGTTGTTATGCTTTGTAATCGTATATCTATATGGCTATATATAATACACATGAATATGTACCTAACACATCGAAGGCATCACTATTATATTGTTATATTATAATCAACTCTTAAAAAAAAACTGTCTAAATTCCGTTATCATTACATAACATCGTACATACCATGAGACACACCGATAATAATAATATAATACATTGATGTATTTTGTTGCATATTATCTTATACGCGCACTCTAACAAACAGACGATAAAATAACAAGGCAGTATGTCGTAAATTCGACAGTCATACTTGAGTTAATGCATTAAAAATGAATCGTTTTTTGGTAAAAAATCAATTGATACCCTCATATTGGATGACTGTAACAGAGTTTTTATTTTTCGAATTTCTAAAAAAAAAACAAACTATATATTGATTGTTATAACGTAGGTACTGCAGTAAACGGAATGAAACGACTCCTATCGGAAAAGTTTATTAGAAAATCGCACCCCCATTGATCAGCGAGTACGAGCAGTTAACGGGACGAAATCGAAAGCCCCATATAATACACACGGAACTTACAACCCCAAATTGACAACTTCCGTAATATATACCAACATCTTTATTAGGTACAGCCGGTACAGGTACTGTCATTGTTATTTGTATATAAATATACGATAAAGGTATAACTGGTACCTTTATAATATATGCATTGATATACGCAATATTATATAAACATTGTAGGCCGATAATTAAATAGTTTTTAAAGCCTTAACAGACAATAATAATAATAAAAAAATATAGATATAAATATTCAAATAACATATTTAAACACCGCTATCGAGTGGATGAAATATTTTTTTCGCGCGACTCGCGATTCCTTACCTAACCGACTCTGCCTGTACGATTATAATTATAGGTATTATACGTGCCTTCTATACCTACCTATAAGGTGCGTACGATGTTATATTATTTATTACGGCGTTCTGTATACATACGGGGGCTAAATCGCACATTGATTACACCGTGAACGAATTTCTCCTTCCCCCCATCAAAACGAAGCGTGTGCTTACGCCACCCGACGATTTATACACACACACACACTTAAATCAATGACCTTTTAAATAACTCTGCACGCAGCATATAACATATATATTACAATACACACGCATTATTATATTGTTGTAACGCGTACGCGTGTGTATAAATAAAGGAGAAAAGTATTCCATATAATGTAATAATAAAATAATATCGTATATATCGTATACGTAAGTGCAGTATGCTAACTATAGGTGTACATATCGGGCAATTTTTTTTATTTTTTTTTTAAATATGCGTGTTTTACTCAATATATATATTTATATATGTACAACATTGTTGCAGGGTCATCTCGCGGATACACACGACGACGACGACGACGACGACGTTTTACTCGCGAATCTTTTCCGTACTGCGTGCGCTCTCAAAAACGTGTACGGTGTACCTATAGATGGGTATTATTCTACGCGTGCATAAATGTATAACGTATATTATATATTATATTTTATAAACATCAGGTATATATACACCGATGTATGTATGTATAATAATATAATACAGAATGTACCTGCAGCAGCCTACGCGTATGTACGACTCGGAAAATACTGCAGCTCAGATTACAATCGCGGGTAATCAGCAATCGTATTAACTGTGTTGCTAATAATATAATATTATGTATGTATGCACATCGTATAAATTATACGTATACTCATTTATTGTGGTTCACGCGTGTAATTTTTTTTTACGTCTAATTAGCAATCGCATTTTTTTTTTTTTTTTTTTTGTTCAAGCCAAACACACTCCACTGGAGAAATGAACATACTCGACAACAACAAATGGACTAAACGATGATAATTATTATTAAATACGATACAGAATTACAGAATAACACATGCGTGCTGCATCGAATCAAAAAAAATTATATATAATATACTTATTTGACGTGTGTACCTAATGTTTAACACTTTGTTTAATTTACATTAAACGCTTTGTTGTACCGCATCCATCAACATAATAAACCTATTAATATATTGTACAAATACAAATTTGTATTTAGTAGAATAATTTATACTTGTGTATATCGTTTAGAGATGTATCGGTATATAGGTACATTTATCTAAGTGTCTAATTAAAATGTATTTTTTATATAATTAGTAATTAAGATTACAAGACCGTTGTATATTTATAGATATTAGATATATAAAATGTATACGCGGGCAATAATTGAATCGAATACACCATATATAGGGTCTGTATAGTGTGGTTAAATTAATTATTGTCCGATTTACTGTTGAAAGGAAATCTCTAGCAATCAGTTGTTTATTATAAATAAATATATGTATATATAACCAAGCCAGGATATGAATACTAAATTATAATCATCAATCAATATTTTTTTAACTCGCCGAATATCTACCTTAGAGAAAATTATCAATTTAATATTGTATATATAATTTAATGAATTTATAATAAACATCATAATCGCATAAAATTATTATAAGAAACACTCAAAAAATTAAAACTGTATAAATTATTATATTTGATCGATGCAAGTATAATAATAATAATATAAACTATAATAAGTATAGATTATAATATATGTATACATAATCTACATTATTTAATAACGTTGTTTTATTTCTTGAATAATTATGTTTGATATAAAATATGTATGATTAATTAAGTGACAAGAGGTAAAACATCTTTCAATGTTGTATAAAAATATATTTCTTTTTAATATTTTTTAATGTCCTATAATAACAGACAATAGAAGTTTTTATCGTCGATTTACATAACTATATTCGTCCTTATATACAATTAATTATATGGTCAAAAGTTATTATTGAAATTTGTGCTCGGAATTAAAAGAAAAATCTAGTTAGAACGTGTGTGATGAAATATTATAAAGAAATACAGTTAATAGTTTAATGATAAAAATATATGAAACTTTAATTTTACCGCGACTTAGAAAAATATTAAAATGCGTAAAAAACACTAAATCGCTACCGGACATTTTTAGAGCGTTGTTAGGGTGCAGACATAGTCTAATTATAGACCTGCGTAAATATTATTTTAATACAACGGTACTTTGTTCCCCTATAGGTACCTACTTTATTTTAGTGTTACAGTTTTTTTATTATTATTATACTATTTAGCATATAGTTATAATTATATAACAATAATTATGATGCGATTTTTTTTTATATATATAATTGCACGAATATATACATAAAAAAAAAGTAAAAAAATCTAGATATACCTATAAGTAACATTTTGTTCTCGTGGCATGCACTATTGGCGATTATAGAAGTATATATAATAATGCGTCGTATACAATATAATTATAAATATATGTTATACATTATATTTATATATACGTCTCATTATTTTATACACGGAAATAGCGGGAAGAAAATTGAAGCGAGTGAAAGATAATATTTAATAAAAAAAATACTCTTTTTCGTGTCTGTACCTAGAGACTGACCTGCAATGGCCATCCACGGGTAGAACGTGTGGTTGTTCTGTTGCTGGTTGAGCTGCAGGGCCTGTTGCTGGTGACCGTTGTTGTTGATGCCGGTGCATGTGTTCCACGAGGCGGACAGCGAGCCGGCCGAGTTGCGTGCCGAGTTCGGGCTGGCGCCGGCGCCGTCCAGGCCGGACACGCTGTTGCCGGACCCGTAGCCGACGCGAGATTCGGGCGTGCACACGTTGGGCCGGAGCAGCGACCCGTTGGCGGCCGCGGACGCCGCGTTGCCGGGCCACACTACGTCCTTGGGCGACGATGCGTAACCGTTCTGGTGGGCCGCAGCCGCGGCGTCCGATTTGCCGACGCAGGGCTCGGTCTTCGTGTAGTTGAGGCCGGCCGCGGCCACGGCGGCCGCTGAAGACTGATCGCTGCCGCCGCCGGAGCCGCCCCCGCCGCCGCCACCACCGCCACCGCCGCCGACGCCACCGCCGCCGCCGCCGCTGGAGCCGTAGAGCTTGCACGCGGCCGCGGCCACGGATGCGTCGTACGGGCTGTCCTGCGGGGCCCTGGACTGCGATAGCCCGTGATGGTGATGATGCTGCGATGACGCGTACGGCGACATGCCCAGGCCGATGGGAAAGCGGTACGCGGCCGCCACGGCGTTCTGGTCGTGGTGGTGCGCGGACGACGACTGGTGATGGTGATGTCCACCGTAGAAACCGCTCTGTTCGAAATACGAATTCATCTTGCGGCGGAGACTGTTTATTTAAATATTTTTTTTTCCGTTTGCAATTTTCGTCCGCTCACACGGGCGAGAGGAAAGACGATTTTTTTTTCGCCCGACACTCGGAGAATTTTATTATTTTCTTATATATCAGCAGTCAACGGTGATGATACATATACGATTATGATGTTTCGTCAAGATCGCATAGCTCACGGGTCGGTGCAGGCGTACAAATAATATTGCACACATACGCAGACAAATACACACTCACGCTTGCACGGGCGCACACACAAACACACACACACACACACACACTCACTACGAAAACACTTTTTGTCGGCTTTACGAACCGTTTAATTTGTCGTAAAAAGGGTCATCTCGCTGTCGTCGTCGTATATCCAGACAAGTCGTAAAACTCGCGCGCGGGCCCGCGGTTTTTACGAGCAGAGTATAAAATTTTTAACGACGACCGATGATGATGGATATATATATGTATATATATATATATGTGTATGCCGCGCGATTTGATAATAAAAACGCGGAAAATAAACCGAACCGTGGTCAGCGAACACTTGAGAAAAACGAAAAAAAAAATTAATTTACGAATTTTCCGAAATGTATATTAATGCACGAGAGTAGAGCAAGTCGGTATTTAGGCGCGGGGAGGGACGACGGACTTGACGATCCGCGATTTTCGGTTTTAACGATATTATACAATATTATTATTATTATTATTGTTATTATTATTATTTTCGTCCGTGTATGCGCTTTAAGTGGTTATGACGACTTAACGACGGGACAATCAGATCGTCACTGGCGCGCACACACGAACGTGCCATGTGACTCGGGCCGCGAGCGCTCGAAAAAGCCCCCCACCACCGCGAAGGCCGCCGCTGCGTACACGCCGCCGCCGCCTCGCGGGGATCTCCCGTTTTCGTCGCCCGTTCGCTTTTTGTTGCGCCATTCGAGAGAAACGGGTTGCAGTGCGGCGCGCGGCAAGAGAGCGCGGCGCGCCGACGGTGGTGTGGTGGGACGGCGGTGGTCGCGGCGGGCGGGGGGGAAGAGCGCCGCGGAAAGACCCATTAAAACGGAATCGGCGAGAGCCTTCGTCGCGCGGGGTGGGGTGGTGGGAGCCGGGCCAATAGCCGTTCAATTCGTCATGGCCGGCGCGCGCGGTGCCCAGTGGCGCCCGGGCGCGCCGCCGTCGCGTTTCGTCGCCGTATTCGTCCGCCGCCGCACTATTTTCGTACCGATGCTGACATCTACCGGACTCGAGTGCGACGGTCTGCTGGTTTGGTAACCGCAGGAACGCCGTTGGGTCACGTTTTCAACATATTTTTATAACAATTCAAAATATAATAATAATATCAATACAATCGTGTTAATGATGTCTCATGCTCTTCTAACGTCTACTCTGCACGTCGTCTACAATATATTATTTGGACAACAAATTGATGCATAGTGTTGCAATGTAAATAGGTATATAAACGAGCAAAATAAATAGAGTGCGTCGTGATTACACAATATTCTAATGTATACGAAGTGGCTAACTATTAAAAATCGTCAACACTAAATGTGCAAAAAATATAATAATAATGATATTATTTTCAAATTCCTATGCAGACTTGAAATTAATTTATAATCATTTATAGCGCTCATTATAGCTACCCTCAGACAACAAATCTACACACAAAAAGCATAATCTAAATGCAATTGTATTCGTGCTCTAATTGTTATGAGTTTTGATCTTATATGTACATACATATAAGGCATTGTCAACCGTGGCAGTGGTAGTCACGAGTCACGGAGTTTTGCCACGTATAACACGCGATTACAATATCGAATTTTACAACACAAACTTTGGTACTAAAAAAAAAAAACTTTGAACAACGCGCAGTTCGATAAAAATGTAACACTCGAGGGTATTTGCATTATCGTCTGATATCTGTGAGTCGATCTCCGCATATTATATAAACGAATTTGGTCGTTAAATATAACGGCTTTTTGTGACGTTCTCCCCGCAAAAACCGTCGAAATATAGTATTAGGTGTAGGCTATAATTTTATTATAGGTCGGTAATTGCTACAATAGACTAAAATATATACAAGAATAGTATCCGTAAATATAACGCATCAAACTGCAGTAGTTAAACTGCAACGCGTCATATCACTACGTCAGTCGGCAGTGAATATACCTATTGCATTGATTGATGTAAAATATAATAATATGTTTCTGGACACAGAATGAATTCTATATTTTCATTAATTATTAATTAAACTATCATAAACCTAAGAATAGAACCTCATGTGTGGTACGTCGATACAATATAATCATACGAAACATGCGGTTTTTCTTAGTTTTTGAACCGTCGTTGAACTGTTGGGTATAAGCATTTGTAATACAGTTATAACACGTAACATTTATTTTGGTCTACGAGTTAAAATAATTAAAAATTAAACGGGCGTACATTAATACAAATTTTAATACATTTGTTTTGTTTAATAAGTTTATATTTTATATATTACTAGAGGTATATAGACTACATTTTTAACTTCTCAAACAATTGTAACCTGCTAATAACATATTATCTTAAGTATAAACTACATAATATACTTTAAATGTAGTTTGAAGTCCAAATTTGCTTACATAATTGCATTCTAAGCGATTATAATTATAGTACTTGCTATAGTGTACATTTCTTTTTTAATTGTTATAGGTACTTTTCTATCAAAATTTTTTTCAGAAAGTAAGAGCATGACTTATAAGATGTTTTAAATACGTTATATCGACCTTAACTTACGATTTGCCTAACCTATTATAACCTTAACCTGCACCTATATATCAACCAATTGACGGTGTCTATTTAACTGTTTAGAAAAAGTTATTTTCCGTTTTATTGCTCAAAAATCTCTCAAGCATTAAAGAAAAAACAGACAAAAAATGTCTGTTAAAGAAATAAATATAGATTTAAACAAGCATCGTGGTGTAACCAATAATATGTTATGTATATAGCTCCAAACTCTCTCCGAACACATTTTGCATACGATAATTATATCCATAATAATCATGACTTGAAAGCAATTATCACAACACACAAATTTATATGCCTAGCTAAAGTGATCGAAGAGCGAATAGATTTGTCAAGTGATGGCCTAAGTGCTTATACCTATATAACGTCCGGTTCTCCGATACCTATACATTTATAGAACATTTATCCGAGTTCCGAAATATCCATAAAATCCTGTTTTTTTTCATCATTCGGATCGTACCCAATACAATATATTAACCAGAATAATATGCCTACCTCATAAATTATGATATAATTGTGAACCTATATATATAGGTACATATTATTTCAATAATTGGTTTAAACATTTTTAATAGATCATAATATTATATACGTTTTTAATCGTTCTTTGTTGTAGGTATAGGTATTTATTAATAAGTGTATAAGTACTTAATACAAATAATAAGTAAGCCGAAATAATGTATAGTTATCAGTGAATAAAAAATAGACACATGGTGTAATAGTTCCAGGAATAATCGATATAAAGCTGCGTCGTGCCGAGAATAACAAGTCTGGCAATAAAAATAAATAATATACTATAATATATTATATACATATACATAATATTATAAACAACATATTATTATACTATTGCAGTACTATATGCATTATATTGTGTTTGTAGACCGATTTCTGTTTAATGATTGTCATAAGATTTATCGAACAATAACTGCAGCCGTTCTCGTTTACTATAATAATATTATACATGATACATCAATAATATTATAATAATATATAGAATTATTACGTCGACGGTTGTCGGTTTGTACTTTTATACTTATAATACTTCAGAAATACGAATTTTTTCAATAACCCGTTAAGATAAATTATTTATAGGTATTACAGGGAAATCATCATCGATATACCTAATATTTTATTCTTCGTCAAATTATTAGTTTTATGGCGTACTCTTGTTATCGAGTGAAGTGGTACGAGGATAGCCAACAAAAATGTTAGTCTACAACATTGATCATCTTAACTTTAAATACTTAAAAAATATTTGTATATATTATTGTTATTAATTATAAAAGTAAAAAATATTAATTCCCAAAAGCATTTAGTAATAAATATACTTTAATATTTTTTATTTTGATAGCAATTAAGTAAGAAAAATATTTTCAAAAAAGTCTTGACTGTGAACTTTTTTTTTTCATAAATCATAATAATGTACACCAATACGGTAGGTACTATAAGTAAAAAACCAATAAGGTAATTAAAAATATCTATTTATGAAACTTTTCTGAAATTTTGAATAATTCAAAAAAGTGAAAGTGAAACAAAAGTGTTGTTGGAAAAAATGAATAACCCTATATTTTATAGTAACTAATACAATCGTCTATTTGTATCATTATAAAATTATTTCTGTAATCTGTATATTCCTATACCTGTAAAAGCTTACATACGTCTAATGAACCATTTGCGGATATTTGTATACCTACTTATAACATATTGTGTAGACACTGCGTATATTACCGGCGTATAATACCGTGCAGTATATAATCCCTTTTATTGTTTCACTCTTAAATATTATTAATATAATACAAAAATCAAAACCATTGAGAAAATATATTCTGCATCGGGTAAAAACCTCCAAGTCAAAATAATTTTCCATGCATAGAAAAACGAGCTAGATCTAGATATCCTAATTATTTTTCAATTTTCAATAAAATTATGTAAATAAAGATAGAACACACCGCCGTGTTTAAACCTCTATATAATAATATTATATATTAAGTATATGTATTATTATTATTTTAATATATCTTCGTCGTATGTATATATATTTAGAACGTCATACTACATGTAAAATATGCTATAGATACGAACGAAGACGTTTTTTGGATTTGCATTTTAATTTTATTTGCCGCCGGCATCGCAGTGTTGTTGTATATTTTCTATATTCAAATATATTAATGTCTTATAAGTTGTATATTATTTAATATATTACAGTAGGTATACATAATACATTATATACATGGATATAATATAATCCCTATATAATATTATTAATATTGTCTATAACACACACTTTGAATCGGAGCAAACATCATCCAACGTCCCATATTTATTTCGTATTATTACGGTTATCTATACAATTATTATATATATTATATAAAATAGAATATTACATGCAGCATAATATAAATGATTGAAATGTTTCATTAGAAACACGTGGTATAGCTGGTATAATAATATATAACAACATAATATACCTATGTATAGAAAAATTACTGCAGTGCGAGAAAACCAATATTAGGTATAGGACACTCATTCAGATTATAATACGTCTAATGTCTATAAGGTATTAAGTATAAAAATGTATACATTTTACAACTATATTAGTTGCTATAAAATCGAAAGTATGATTTTCACGATAGTAAGATACATATCAACATTTTCATTGCTTTATTATGAATTTAATATATCGCGCATCTTATATATATATACACCTATACTACACACACTTGGTATTTTATATATAACCATATAAATCACACTTGTAAAACACACGATAAAATACTATATTATAGTATACATTATATATAATATATATATACATATATATTATTTATATTAAATTATGTTAATATAGTTAATTAATATATACGTTATAAGACAATATTATTATATATACGACACGATATTTACTACTATTTTGAACTGAACGTATTTTTTTACTCGCTATTATTGTGGTTATTTTTTGCGTTGCAACTATTAAAATATTTAACATGCTGTAATATAGAATACGTGTATATCCCCTCTTTAGTATGCTTTGATTACTTCGAATTTTATTATTATTATAACTATAACATAACTATAATATTATTTTGTTACAAATAAATAAATAATTTAAAAGCGTATTTATAGTTTTAAATTCTGTACTATATTATAATATTTATAAATGAACAAGATAAAAATATAACAAGACTTTAATTGTTTCAAGTAACCACTTTAATACTGTATTATAGTTTTTCATATATTATTAAAATATTTTAAGCAAAGCCTGTGATATAACTATCTAATAGTCTATAATGACACATTGACAACCATCAAAGTACCATATTTAAACATAAAATATTAGATCTTCAAATAGGCTACAGCAGTGCTACACAGAACTTTTCAAAAAAGTTGCTGAAATATACAAGAAAAAAACATCGTTGTAAATCCAATAACAAGTTCAATTTGCCACAGAAATAAAAATATTTTTAGAAGATAATTATTTTTTTTTTTTAATATATAGATGAAATTTAAAAAATCATTATGTGAACAAAATATTCATCATAACGGATTAAATTGTTACTTGTTTTCTAACTTCAATAGTAAACTTCATAGTAAAAACCTCTAAAAGTGTTATGTGAAAATGTTAATGTTCTGAAATAATATTTATATATAACCTTAAAAGCTACATCTAATAATTAGATATTTAATGTTAAAGGAATTTTGTCATGAAACAAAATTAATAATGTATAGAATAAAATGAAAAAAGTGATAATGTAAACACTGAGCCAAGAGAAGAACTATACTAGCAAAATCCTCCCTCGGTGATTATAGAAAACAATAAATCAAATAAAAATGTATGAATGTGGACGCACTAAAAAGAATATACATAAATGGGACTTAGCCAAAAATGACAAATACGAATGTGAAAAAGTTCAAAATAAAAACATGTTTTTGTATGCATGAATTTTAATGGAAGTAAAATTTCGATGAGATGAATGACAAAGCCAAATAATTGGCAAAATACTGAGATTGCAAGTCTTAAAAATATTAATAGGTAGGTACTCGTAAAACTACTATAGTCGAAAACGAATATGATAAATGAACATAAATCTACTCAATGCCATTATATTTTTGGATAGTCTCCACCATGTAAAATATAAATATAAATAAGATATAAACTTATAACATAATATATTATATTTGTTATTATTCCTATAGTGAATTTACTATAAATAGTTATATTATTAAAAAAAAAAATAAGTTTAGCAAGTTTTATTACAACTTAATAATATATATACAATATACATATATTTTTTTTTGTATATTTTAATCTATAAATTATTTTTAATAGTTATGAATGATAATTTTAGATGGCAAGTTATACAAATTCGCGATAAAAATTCAATAACTATGTTACAATATTCTATAAAATATATTTTTATTATTACCTATATCCATTTGAGTATACGATTTTTATATAATTTAAATCTTCGTTATAAATCATAATTATTCGATATATTTGTGTAATGTAATGTACGCATAAATAACCATAAATAATATTATCCTTACGTACCTATATATTAGACCAATTTTTTTCAAGATCGTTTTAATTTATTCAAATACCTTTTTTAGTTAATATTTTTTACGCTTTTAGAGTAGACATGGAACTATTTTAATTGGTGACTTAAAGGAAACTGATTCCGACAAAACAAAAATTGTATATTAAAACCTATAATAGCTGCACTTGAATGAAAAACGGTTTTAGTATACAACATGTGGTTTACCTATTTAAACTATAAACAAATTTAATACAAGAAAATGTATCGTGATTATAATAATATAATACATTGTACTTATATTATTATCTTTTTTATCTTTACGTAGTAAAAATATTACATCACCGCTCTAGATACACAATATTTATTAAATATTAAGATATAATTTTTTGTTTTATCGTCGACACTCAATTATATTAATAAATGATTTTTTTCAATTTATTTTCGTAAAAATATTATAATATATTATGTTTGTATAATATATTTTATATATGTTAAAAATACCTATACATTACCTATAACAATATAATAATGCAATAATATCAACATAATAATATAATATTATAATACATTCATAATATATTAGAATATTTGGCTTTAAAACAAACATTGTTTGGACAGAAAAATTAGGAATAAAACTAGTTTTTGTTCACCTTGTGAATTATGTATATTTTGGGCTTATTAAACATAATTGATGATCACTAATAAAGAACTTCCGGTTCATAACGATATTATTATATTTTAAATACTCCTTGGAATGAGTTCACGGGAAATTTTGTAAACGCACAAGAGGAAATAGGTATGCCGAAAATATCGTTATATATAAGAATACATTTCTAAGCATGACGTGTATACATATAATATGCAAGGGCATAAAAGACCACACTTGTAATCATAATTAATAATGGCTTGATAATTGGTTCTGGTACATCATTTTTGGTAAAACAAGACGTCGCGGACTGGTCTCGATTATATATTTTATTTAACGATATATAAGTATAATGGTTAATGGAAACTAATTTGCATCCCCGAAATTTAATTGCTCATTTGTATGGTTGTATTATTTTTTGATAATATCATCTTGTTACAGGTTTCATATAACATTTAATTTTATAATTAAAATAAATTTCATTCTTGATGAAAAACTAATTTGTAATATATATCCGCTGTAAACGTCCTGCTTGCAGCGTACATAATGTATATACTATATATACCTTGTTTTCTCCCACAACGTACCTACATAATATACTAAATGTATTATTCTAAATATATATATATAATATTTCAGTGATATTAATCAATTTTGAATTAGAACGTGTCTAAAAAATAAAGAAGATAAATTAATCTAAATGTAAAAATACTGTTTTACCTTATTTTATCTTTATCTATATCAGCTAGGTTAACTATTATACGTATATGGTTACATGCCATAATATATTACATCAGCCATCAAGTCATGAAATAAAACATAGATAGCTACTAATAAATTACTATGTGCCTTGTATATTGTTCTATAGTTGGAATATAAAATATAATTTTTGCATGTCGTATAATTCATGAATGGACGAAATTTTGAAGCGATTAATATAGCACTTGTAAATATAGGTAATTCGCAAATACTTATAAATTTATAATTTAATTTAAAATTAATTTATAAAAAAGAAGTAGGTATTCACTCTTCTATATTTATAATTTCAAGTTTTTAATATGTCGTTGAATAAATCGTCAAAAATTAAATTTGAATTGTAATTGATATAATATTATACATCATATATATTATGAAAAAAAAAACACTGAGCGAAGATTATAGGGTCAGTCATTTCTATGGATATTTTATTACTTATACATTTATATTGCTATAAATATTTGTAATACGGAAAATCTGTTAAAATTATTTTTGCAAAATCAAATTGTATAAATTATATAAAAATAAACTCATTATTCCATAATATATTTCTAGGTATAATTAACTTGTAAATCAGTAGGTACCAACATATTATATCATCTTAGAACAGTGTGAGTCGAATCATGGATGAAATACATTTTCGTTTTCGTGTTTTTTTTTCAAAATTTTAATTCCAAATGTATATTATATAATAATCTATATTACCTAATACTTCCACTGTGCATGAAAAATTATAATTTAAATAAAGTAACGGAACATTTCAAGTTACTATATTTCATATTTGTTAAATAATTTAGGTAATAATAAATCGTTATTTTATTACTTTTAAAAATCGGGTTACACAAATACAACTTATACATAATTACATTAATTTGTTTAAAAAAAAATAATTAAATTGTACTTTTTTGTATAAGACAATTTTTTATTCAAATAAATATTTTGTAATCCGGTTTATTTTAAAGGTCCAAAATGTTTATTAACTTTTAATCTTATTATTTTTGTAATTTTTAAATATATATATTGTTGAGTCTCGTAGAATGTATTTTGTCCAGGTAACCTATCACTGCGGCCATGATATTATATGTCGTAAGAAAAAGCACATTAAATTTAAACTACATAATATATTATAATGTAAAAAAGTTAAATAAACCTTTCATGTAGTTTATTTTAAATATAAACTATTATAACATGTCATTAAATATAATTGTTATATTTTATGGTTAAAAATGATGTCAACACGACAACACCGATTTAATACATTATAAAAGAATATATATGTAGCAATTAAAAAGTATTTAAATAATAAAATATCGTTTTAACTTTTAAATAATATGACGTAGTACTATATATATATATACAACGTTTTACTGTTATAATAATAGATTATTGTCTATGCTATAAAGAAATTTAGTAAAATATATTGTACATAACATAAATCATAAGCGCGCGCACAAGATAATTTACAAAGTAATAAGGAAGTTACCATACTATATAATGTGATAATATTTTTTTTAGGTATATTATACGTATAATAGACGATAAATATAATCGATATAGGTGAAATAATACGTAAGATAAAAGTTATATATGTTATCCAAAATATTAATCATCATAAGTTCGATTTGGATTAAGTTAAAAAAGCAGTTATTTTCGGAAAAAAGTTTTTAAGGTTCCAGTTATAAATATTATATCTATATGATATAGGAATAGTTATAAAGTATATAGTACTTACGACTATATTAGTTTTTAGTTTTTACTATTTATATTAATATAGTACCTATCATATAATATTTTAGGAAATATGTAAATGAAATTAAATAAGTATTAATATTATATTTTGTATGTGAAATCGAGATGAATATCTTATATAGTTCATGATATATTTGATATTATATATATACGTTTGATGGTAATGATAAGTGTTTGTGGTTTAAAAAGTGTAAGGTACACCCTACCGAAAGTTATTAAATAATATTGCCGGAATATAACATCGGTATAGGTATATTTGAATTATTATTTATGACTATATACCCCCTAACAATAGTGCCTGCGCACGCTTATGCTATAAACGTTTATAGATACCTATATAATATAATAAATATACACTTAACAAGAGCAATTCAATTAAACCACAATATAAAATTAAATACGTATACATTACTATATTATACATGCTCTTTGTATGATGTACATTATATTTAATTATTAATTTAAGTGTAAACTAAATATATATGCCAGCAGTTGTATGACTGTTGTTATATATCAAATGTATATACATAAAATAAACACCGCAGTTAACGAAACATTATAATATAATGAACAGTTAAATTTCAATCTCGTCCGGTCGAAAGTGATGTACCTATAAACGTCAACTTCTGTTTTATATAGCGCCGTCATAAAATAACCCTAAATCAATTTAATGTAAATAACAATATAATAAAACATTTATATAAGGTATGGCATCCGTATATATAGTAATAATGGCATACGTATACAATATATTATATATATATATATACCATTAAAAAAAAAATTTACACGTATAATAACGGCACATAAAATGTTGCTTAATTAGTGGTTAACGTGCCGCCTGACCAATTATAATTATTATTTATCTAACATAATTTTTTGCTATTTTATAACGCCATTAAACGCGCGTGATCTATAAAATTATACGACTGGTGCAAACGTCAAAACACGAGCCGCGGTATCGGTTACGTTATTATATACAGAACACGGTAATATTAATTAATGTTTTTAACACATCATTACCTATACTATGCATCGTAGGTATACATATTATAATATATTAGGTGCTTCTGATTTGTTTTCTAATGATATTCTTTTTTACGTGCAGTAAATAATTCTATGTTTACATATACGCCGCAGACTCATATATTATTAAAATGTCATTACGTAGGTATTAGCGCTAACGATTATTTTATTCGACCGCTTCCGGGTTTTGACAAGTATAATACTACCTGCCCACATGATGTTTAACGTTTAATGAATGCCGACGCATATTTTTAGATACGTTTTATTTACATTCGTTTTTTTGGATACACGATAAATATATTTTATTTTATTGTAAGTTTTTAATGTTTTGTCGAAATATTTGTGGCATGTTAAGTATACCCACTTACACAATAACAAATTCAATCCATTAATTATTTAAATTTAAAAACGTTTATAATTGCAAAAAATTTGTTAAAATTAATACATTAACACGTAGGGGAACACAAACGATAAGTATTATTTTTATTATTGAAGCTTATTACATGTTCAATTGTTATTACGATTTATGACAACCTATATATAGTTAAACATCTAGACATTTTTATTCTACCGCAAAATTCGAAGAAGATTTACTGCGAGTTTTGAAATATTTGTCACGGTCAATCCAACACCATTGGATTATCATCATCATCCGGAAGGCGTTGTGATCAGACACCATAACAATAATATTTTATATTTTTATAACATTAATATATAACCGACGGTTTCATCCCCAAATACACGCGGTTAGGCAACCGAGATTACATACGTGCATATAACAAACGACGCAGCGCCGGAGTCGTCGGTTATGACGGCCAAGACAATAATGGACGTTTACTGTATAACAGTGGTTTTCAAACTTTTATTATACATGGCACACCGTACACTTCAAAAAATTTTCACGGCACACTAACCTTTTTTTTAGATGAACAAAATTGTTTTGAATTAATTATTATCATATATACATTTAATAAGAAATGTGAGATTGATAGGTTAACAAATATTTTTAATTCTTGGACGAATAATTGATACATATCCGCATTTTCTTATATCACAATTCAATGCAATCGGTAATTTATGGAAAAACTGCGGCACACTTAGTGAATACTCGCGGCACACCAGTGTGCCGCGGCACCCAGTTTGAAAACCACTGCTGTATAATATCAAACGTCTGCCGCACATGTCATTCTTCAAAAAATAGCGGGCCAAGAGTCTTCGTATATTTTTATTAAGTTAATGAAAATTATGTATATCATTGAAAAAATGAAAATTGTACGTTTTCAAATATCGCGAGCAGAGAAGTCATTTAACTACGCGATAACGCAGTTCATCATAATAAACTATATTATAATAATATTATAATAATTTCGATATTGGTACATAATATATGATTACATACAACACGAAACAGTAAACGTACACATTTTTGCATATTAATAAGCATATTTAAGGATCTTTTTATGACTACATACCTATATCATATTATACGTTATTTATAACGCCCAGAAAACCCAATCGTATTTTGTTCTTTAAGGGTTCATTTGAAAATGAAAATATAGAAATTATAATAAAATAATGCATGCTAAGGTATACCTATTTTATACATAGGGTTTTGCGTCAGGATCGCGGGGCGCGGGTTTGTATTATGTTTATAATCGCAGGGAGGAATGAAATAATAATTCGTAGTATATATAGATGTTAATCAAGACGTTGTGATATACAACTGCCGTACCTATAGGTATATATTTAAAAATAACCTGTAGTACAAATATATATTATACACAACGATATGCGTAGTCATTACTATTACCATATAGTTATTAAGTAAATTACAATAATGCTGTATAATAGTCAAGTGCCGCGTAGTCACGCAATATCGTTCATCTTTTAACAACAGTGAACTGATTACATAATATTGTTATATATTATGTGCGCGTATATTGTAGGTTCAATATATATAAGGTGTACACATAAACATATACCTACTGTTTGCAAGAATATACATAGGCATCGTAGACAGGTAATGTATAAATACACTGTCGTGTAGAATTTTCTACAGAGACATGAAAATCATGCTGCAGCCGGCTGTGATATCATGCAGTGTACGTATATAATTTTCATGGAATTCAAAAAATTCATCGTGTAAGCATATTTATCTTACAGTGCCACAGAGAAGGTTGACGTCCAAATTTGTATGATATTTTGTATAATGATTGTAAACGAAAAGCGTAATAGTTGACTCATGACTCTGTATACGATATAAAGCAATGACATTTATATAATATATACGTAGCACTTGTACCTCTTTAACACCTATACTAATAACAACGATGTGCAACTTTAATCATCATAACGAATAGCTAGAATTATTGATAAAGGGCACCCTGCAGTTTTAAAATTTTTATTTTACTCCACTTGCGGATATGGACGATGATGGACCATACGCAGTCGTATAGATACGCCGAGTCAAGGGAAATCCGAAATCTGCAAGTCTATACGCGTATTTTGCTAAATATATCATCACCACGCGTTTTCAATAATATAAAGATAGGTACCATCACACTATATAACTGTCAAACCTGCACGCGCTCATGTGCATATAATAATAATATTATATATTATGAGTTACGACGGATACTACTGTGGTTTCGCCGTAGGTATCAGTTCATAATATATAATAGGTATGCTATATGTATAAGTGCATAATATATTATAGTCGTAGGTCAGCGCGAGTGTATTCCACATATTATATCCAATGTAAATAAGTAATAACGATATATTATGATGAATGTACTTCACGCGTAACGCATAATAATAATAATACAATATTATATTATATACACCTATATAGTAATAAAATCAATAACGACTAACGAGACGATCATAAAAACGAAATGGGCTTAAACGAGTGAGAGTGCGCGCACGCGTGTGTGCGTGTGTGATGTTTAAATACGTGTGTCGGTGGGTACCTACAATGCGCGCACACGCGCGTTACAGACCGTATCGGAATATTTATTGGATCGTAAAAAAAAAAAAATAATAATAATAATAATAATAATAATAATGATAATAATAAAAAGAGAAGAAGTAGCCCTTTTTTTTTCAAACACGCTTATACGCGTTATAATATATGTGTGAGTATATGTGTATATAATGTATATATTAAAGTGTGAGCGTGTGTGTGAGGTTGTATATTATAATATAGTAATAATGATAATAATCCCGTGTAATAAACTGTCCATAAATGTTACTGGTAATGGCTAATAAAAACGGCTGCCAACAAGCTACTCAATAATAAAAGGCAAATATTGTTGTTATTGGTCGTCAACCACTGCCGCCACCGACGCCGCGCGCCGTATAACGCTCTCGCACACTCACGCACATGCGCGCAACGTGCCCGCTCACGAATTTATATTCATCGCTTCATCGGTCGAATTGCTCTTCGCAGTTTTATTGTCGTACCTAACACGTGCACCCGAAATCGACTGGTGTTGTATTTTTTTTTCTGCCCATAAGTCCGCATATTTTATTCCCATAGGGCATAGAGAATCACTCGTTGTGGTCCGATGAGAGGCAATGACAGATTCAGTACTTATTCAGTCGTAAAATAGTTTTATGATCACGAGTAGCGTATTGCCAAAACGCTCGCGCTTTTAATTTTAATTCCATTTTGTCATTGCGACATTGTTTTTTCGTTCACCACGCTTGTAAAATAATCGGTGATGTACCTACGTAACATAATAATGTAAAATACAAGCAAATATTTGATTTAACGGCGTTTTGATTTGATGGGACTCCGGTTTTTCTCGATTCTCTTATACCGAGGGGACATCTGTGGGTGGAAGGATGAAACGCAGGCGCGTGTGGGCGGGGGCGCCATCTGTCCGGCTCGTCCTTGAGAAGGCAGCGGACGGCGCATCCCCTAAGTTGAGAACACTACGAAGAGTCTGTCATCACTAATCATAATATTATACAGGATTTTTAAAAACCTCGTGGATATTATTTTGCAAACGAATAAACTATAATAGAAACGACTAAAAACGTCGTTTGAAACATTCGGAGCGGTGTTTCCGACCACAACTAAAACTCGACCATAAAGTCTAGGTATTTGTATCTAATTTTAGGTATTCAAATATTACCTATAGTGTACCTATGGGATTTTAAGATTTTTAAACGATTTACGATCGACACGAACAGTTTAATAGCTATAGTGTTGCGAGATAGTTATAGGTCAAAAGTGTTATAATCAGACGATTTCATATTTCCGAAAGTGAAAAGCAAAAACTCGACTTGCAGTCCGGAATAATATATTAATAAAATGTTTGATTTATCGTCCGGGAAGAATATTCACGGTTAGCACATATACAGAGGTTCCTACTACCTATATAAATATCGATTATACATTTATACCTACTAATACTACGTATAAATATGCATAGAATAGGCAAATAAAAACGATAGTTTTTAATGAGTCGTGAGAAAAATAATGTGTGTACGCGCGGTTTATATTATGATAGGTAGAGGCGCGCGTGACAGAGATAAGTGAAAAATTGAACAATTGAATATCAACACAGATACAATGAGTTTATAGTGTGTTATAATAGCAATGACAAAATCATATCGATATTATTATTTATTTATTACAAATTATAGACTATAGTATGCCTGCAGTATATATATATATAAATACTCTTATTCAAGTCAACAATCGACAGTATATACATAATATTGCAGTGTATCACGATTCACGAATAACTGCCATTACTTATTCAATGTAGAGTCATCAGTTTTTCGTGAATCGTGATCGAAACACTTATTATGCATAAACCGTCGTCGTTTATTATAGTCCTATACATATTGCTATACGCGCGCCTATCGGCGACCGACCGAGAGTTTAAACCGGCAAAACTATATAATCTTAAGTAAATGTCTGTTGTGTTAGTCTGTATAGTACTGAAATCAATTAATTATTATTCAAGTCGGTGCCAAGACTGCGGCGAATTACGCGCGTAACCGCGGCGGCGTCATAATTTAATTGAAAATTATTATATTCGCGGTTTACGAGAGTGACGTTATATTATAGGTACGTTAATATTATTTTATGAAATATACTTTCACGAAAAACAAACATGTCCCGCTACATGCGTTTATGTACGCGTTATTAATATAATATTATATTGAAACATCGTCTTCGTCGGTTTAAAAGTATAGGTATATATAAATATTGTATAGGTATGCAATGCGGGTGCAACGATCTCGGCCGACGGCGGCGCGGCGTTCACGAAAAACGGGCACCGGCCCGGTGTATGATATTGCCACACGGTCATCATGGCGGCGGCGAGTACGCGACTCGACGGCACAGTGCGCTGCGATGGTGCTGTTGCTCGTCGTCGTCGTGACGGTGCGTGTTTGTGCGTGCGTGTGCGTGTGTGCGTGTCCGTGCGATCGATCCGGCGGGAAAAAAGGGGGAGGGGATAAGGACGCCGCGCCGGCCCGTTTACGCGCGGCGCGTGTAACGTATACAGTGTGCACCGCACGCCATTCGTGACGTCCTCTCTGTCGCCGCGCGCATTCGGTCACCCACTCGCTCTGACGCGCACGAAATATATAGTAATACTTTCGCGGGAGAGACGCTCTTTCTGGTATTTTTTTTCCTTTTTTATTTTGGTTTTTTACACGTACACGCGGGTCACACCCTCGGCCGACTGCCATTAAAAAAGACGAGCGACCGACACTTATAATACCTGCAGTATAATATATACGTGTGTTGTTGTTGCGTATATAATATACCTCCGCGTGTTTTTGTTTCTTTTTTTTTTTTTTTTCGTTTACCGCGTATAATATATTATAATATTATTATGTGTATTATGCGATTATTACGTATACGCACGCAGAGACGATATCAATATTGCGCGACACTGCTGAATGAGTCCCAAGCCTCTCGCCTGCTATATTAATAATATAATAACGGTGGAAAACGCCGTGTCGCGTATATTTATATAGATACTGCAATATAGAATGCTGAGAAATTCGGCTATAGCGAAAAAACAGACACCGCGCTCGTCTGCCCGAGTCGCAGTAGTTGTTTTTACTATTATTTTTGTATTACTTTTCGGGCCGCACTCCTCTTTAAAACCACATAAAACATTTTTACTGCCCATATACGACCCAGCGGCGCACTCCGCGTACATTATATTTAGGTATACGCGTGTGTACTGTACACTGTATAATATGGTACACAAACTATAATGTAGATGGTGTAATTTTTATAAAAGGGCACACGGGTTCAATATAGCTGCTTATTTTTAGCACGTGCAAGTTGAGAATAATTTATCTACCTACTATTTATGTATAAGTACAGGCACTTCACACACATAGGTATACTATGTATAGATGCCTAACACCTATATACATCATCATCATCATCATCATTGATACATCATGTATATAGGATACCTCTATATTTGTATATATATACACCTATTTGGTGATGTATGTGTTTTTTTTTATAAGTACGCGTAAGCCATTTAGAAATGGTGAACTTCTATCAATTATATATCATATAAAATGATATAATATGTACTATATTTATATTTACTTTTAACATCAACCATCAAACACGCGTGTTCATCATATCAATCGTACGTGCTACTTACGAATACATTTAAATGATTATCGAATATTTAAATATAGTTAATATTAATATTTTTTAATCATTTATATTTTATATTTACACACTTTTTCTAACAATTTAAAATAATTATTCTCAAATATTGAAATATTCAAAACAAACTATTTCATTTTAAATATTTTCTATCCTGTGTATTATGCTGGTATTATTATATACTTATTTCGTGCAAGGAAATAGTAATGGATGTTATCCAAAGCATAATAATAATATGCTGGTACATGCTCGTCCTATTCCAGAGTTATATATTTAATCAAATATAAGCTGTATTATTATAGACATATACGTTGTAACAAAAATATTAGATTAGAAAAGTTAAATATATTATAGACATATAGGTACCTAATATTAATAGTTAAAATAAATTTTTGGTTTTACTGAACATCTAAATATCTAATTTAAAAAATTATTATAGTGATCGTACATGCATATAATTTACAAATATGTACGATTTTTTATCAAGTCGTATACAAATATATAGAAGTTTTAAATTATCATAAACGTTGTAGAGACCATTCTGATAATTATTATTTTTTTTAACAATTTGCCGATTAGTACCTATATTTTTAAATATATTTGTACATATATTATATACATGTATAATAATATTGTATATGCGTTTATATTATGTTATTTTTTTTTGAGTGTGTATAGTATATGTATATTATATTATTATGTTTTAAATTGTTTTGTGCGCACAGAGAATTCTAATTACAAAGGGCTGTCCTGCTCCCGCATAGTTATTTAGAGAGTATATAATTTTCAAGTTTATTTTCTCTTGATGTAAAACCTAATATTTAATGTGTACTTAATAGGTATACCAACCACATACTGCAATAAGTACTGTCATATTATATATGTATGTATATAAATATAGATATAGTCATAGATACGACAGTGTTGGTGCTCCTGTACATAGATAAATATAATAAAAATAAAATGTAATATATAATAATAGTAATAATACACACGAAACCAGTCGTATTATTATAATACTTGAATTTATTTTATATAGCTGTTTACAAAATATTACACTAGGAATTCGTCGGTACGCATAATAATATAACAGTTCATCTGCTGACGGGGCATACGTGTTACTGCGTGCAGTTTTAAGCCACCTGGTAAATGTAATAATAATATTAAATGTATATGAATAAGTATAAACATTTTATGAAACACAGACGACCATGAGGAGACAATGTGATTTATTTATCTGCATAATATAGTGATGTATATTTCAGTAAGCAAAACTACTATACGGTCAAAATTAGTTCTAAACGTATAGGTTTAATACGTAGGTAATATGTACCAATACTAACGATTATGAAATACCAAATAATATTGAGAATTATGTAGATATGCAAAAATA
The DNA here is from genome assembly GCA_020882235.1 of Schizaphis graminum. Lineage (NCBI taxonomy): Eukaryota > Metazoa > Arthropoda > Insecta > Hemiptera > Aphididae > Schizaphis > Schizaphis graminum. The sequence goes on from CM037032.1 coordinate 97,902,084, forward strand.
ATAAAAAATAATTAAGTAATTTCGGTTCATAATATTTTTATTTGTTTTTTTTTTTAATAATAAAAAAGACAAAATAATATAGTATTTAAAATAATTATTTTTTCCGTCCGGTTTATTTAAAACGCTTACACTAATATGCGCGTCTATACCTATATGTACCACGTCCATTGACGAGACAAATATTTTACACTCGACTGTCTCGACTACAATGTATACAACATAAAAATAGGTATGTATACTATGTAGTATACGTTATATAATATAATAATATAATGTGTATATACGTACAATAATTAATAATACTTACACGTTACACACGTTAACACCTAAACTTCGGGGGATTCATTTATTTCAATATTGTCAATATACATATATATATATGTGTGTGTATAGCCGTATATAAGCACTCTTGTATAATGAATATAGATAATAACAAACAGACCACGCGCGCACTTGACGCGTTATTTTATAAACCTATAGTTTCGAGTGCATGCGTATATATATAGCATCCGACTGACTTAACTCAGCAGACGTAAGGCAGAACTGTTGCAGGTCTTGATCCGTAGCGTGTGTATCCCAACATATAGGTATATTATTATATAGTACGTCGGTTTAATATAATATATTATGTATACATTGTTGGCGTTTATAGATCGGTCGTATAATATAATATTATAATCTTTGTTACAAGAATAATAATGTATAGGTACTCTACTGTTATATACAATGTAATACTATAATACTATATTAATTATAAATTAAACACGTCAAATACGCGTCTTCGTGCGTTATAGTCGACCTAATACGAATATTGCTGAAATATTGATTAATATTGATAATAATATATATTTACATACGAACTTAAAGAATGCGTACTCGCGGTTATATAACGAATAGTGTAGTAGTAAAACATATCATATTATACAATTTATATACTAATAATATTCAATTAACACCTCTATACCCGTCTCCTGGACAAGCTTTAAAATGTACGATATATGCGAGTATCTAATTTAATCGTAATAAATAATAATTAAACTTCTAAATAATTCACCTATCATTGATATGTCATTGGACATTTTAAATAAATAATATTTTATATTTTATTATATTGCTAGTTTCTACAGGCGTTTCAGTGCACAAAAATGTGTGAGAACTTTCTTGTGAGAATAATCGTTTCGATATACACATAAATAAATTTTTATATCACATACACACAGCGGCGTTATACCTATATAACCACACTATACTCACAAACGAAATTTAAAAACGATTTTATATCTATACTGAAGTGTATACCTTTACATACTTTGATGAGGTGTTTTAGAACTTATTTGTTTCTGATAACATGTGATTATAAAATTGTATACTTTATTATAAAACTATAACCATTCAAAACAATCTTGTCGGCGGCGTTTATTTATATGTATGCAGTTAACACTTTACATGCGAAACGTATACGATATAGCTTTGGGCGTGCGTCGAGCATAGCGAGAGATGGCCATCTTGACCAGAACGCACATAAATATATTATATTATTCGTCGACTACTATATAATATATTATTATAAACAGTTCACTATTATTTATTTTGTTTTTAATTTGCTCCAAAGTACCTATATAGATAATCGGCTGCGGTCCAATAGGAAACACGACATTCCGGTCCGGTTCCGCGCGTATACTTATTAAATGACTATGTACCTTCTTGCTTTGCTTTATTATAGTATCAATAAACTAATAGTACTAAACGTATTAGGTACACCGAATTTCGTACCCCGGGGCTCATATTTAGACAAAGCACGTATATTATTATGGGATATAACTGCGCGATTGAAATTTTGTCAAAATGATTATACACTATCGCGCAATGTTGATACAACACACAATTTACGTTAACAATTCCTTTCTAGTCGATACACGTTAGAGTTCACGTTTAGGAGCAAAATTACTATTAAGTATATAAAATGATGATTTTGATGACGATGATAATAATAATATAAGAAAAAAACTCAAATCATTATTATTATAGATAGAGTTTTTGGACAGAATGGTAACCGCCCATCGGATATAAGTACACCGTGCCGGGCCAAGCCACGAACGGTTTTATAATAGCTGTATAATTATTGATACGATCCAATCAATTTCGAAGGGCAGCGTTCACCACTGCACCGACAAAAACAGCAAACAACAAAACTAGTACAAAGCGTAACTTTTATTATCTCAATCATGGATTGTATTTTAATAACCAGATATTTTCATTTTAGTTTTCGGCAAAACTTATATAGTCGGTGCAGTAGATAATAAATTAGAAACAGGAATTGTAGCGATGGTAAACCTTAAAATACGCGCACTCGCGTATTCTGAAAACTAAATATTATGTTCTATGTATAAGCAGCGTGTATAATAGATACTCAGTTGAGATTTTAATAAATTCCTGCGGGTATAATATATAAGCTGTGGAAGATTTCGTTGTTTGAATTTATGTCCAAGAACGTCGGACATTCGGTTAATTGAGCACTGGGACCATTGTACGGAGCGTGGTCTTCACTTATTATATATTTATACATCGCGCGTATCTATACCATATGTGGTACGAACGATATTGTAATAGAAAGTTTTTTTTCTCTTCTCTCGGATACAAATTGAAACCGAGAGGACTGCGTCGATGCGGACAATAGTCCTCCGTGACAAATGGGATGAGACCCTATCGAGTCGATTTATATTGTTTTGGGTATTATATTTTCGTCCAACGAGTTCTTATACACCATATTAAACTTATATATAATGCGTATTATGTGATATATACATGTATTTTATGAATTGTACTGACCTCTTGGGTTTTCTGTATGGGCAGTTTCCTTCGTTAGCCGGATATATACTACAAATTATGTTATGTGATTTACTGCTATGTGCGCCGTTACGCTATTCGACCAATTGTGTATCGCATTTCAATACAACCGTCAACCGAGAATAACCACAACTGCACCCCGACCGTCAATTCTCGTTCAATACGACTTTAATCTGAAACATAACACAAAAATCATTATCTTATAGTTACTGTATAGATCGAGTGTTATCACGAATATAGGTACCTATACATACAACTATCATATATTCGTACATAGTATATAATATATGTGTATAGTATTATAATAGGCATATATAGTTAGGTATAGGTGCGCGTATATACGCTTTTATAAAGGTAAAATATATTTATGTTTAAGTAAGAGCTTAATTAATTTTATACTGATACTCAGTACATATATATTTTTTATAAACCATGCTTAAGTATTTTTACAACGGTACAAAAAAGCATTATTGCATATTAATTGTATATGCTCTTTTGATTATTGCTATCGACTTTATCTATTACTTAATGTAATGTAATATAATTATAGGTTTACGAATTGTATGCTCTGTTAATAATTCAAAATTCAAAATTATTATTTAGCAGATTATAATAACCACCTCACGTCATGCTATATACAAAGACTGAAAGACGCAGTTTTATGGAAATCAACGATGACTTTCAAATTTTGAGTCTTGACAGCATTATGTTACAATAAACGCCAGCGGGTTGAATAATTCTTTGCATTGCATGGCATATACTTATATAGATATAAATTAATATTTTTTAATATCACGCATGACCGTCAAAATCAATTATATCTGCATTGACTTTGTATCGCGATAGCCATGATAATAAATAATAATATAAAATACATATACGCAACTACAATAATTCTACATAGAGTGAGTTATTTGTGTATAGTATAACATAATAATACAGGTAACTGCGCGGAAACATAATAGTTTTCCGTTTTGAGTACTTAGCATTTATTTACCAAATGAAATAATAACAATAATGTTTTTTATTTGAAGGGGGGAAGTTAAGATTTCTTGAAATATTTTAACCAGCTGATCTGAAGGCTTGCTCTATATATGAGCTATATATTACACGAATAATATGGCAATACATCGATGATTATGACGAGTGCAGTATAATATTTAAATTATACTTATTACTTAAGTTTGGTAATCAACCCTAGGTATATAAATTAGGAGGGTGCTTTTTTGCCTTTGTAAAGATTAGATAGGTATATTATAGGTTAAGCATATTAAGTTATATACCTACTATGTAAAAACAAATTATTGTTTATTTAAATCAGTTTAATTTTACATTTATAAAAAATACATTATTTATTTAACTTAATACGTTATAATAATTAACTATTATACGAAAAAAATGTATATATATTATTATCCATATTATATTATATTTTATGCGTATCATTTATTATTTAATCTTATGTATTTTTTTGTAAATAATTTTATATTATCAGTTTTTAGAAACTGCAACTAATAAGTTAGATGACTGATAGGAAAACTTAAAAACAAAAAACAGAAGAAATCATATACATACACGCAGAAAAAAAAGTAAAATTGTACCTATTATAATATTTAAAAAAAATGTTACTCGATATGTGTATAATAATACGGGTTCAATCAACACTTTACATATTATATAAAAAATGTATCTTCCTCCACTCTGATCTTACTTTAAAAATCTCTTTTTAATCCATATTTTAAGTCAGATATGCTGTCATACCAGATTTAATTAGCATAGCTATTATATTTTACAAAATATTATTTATATAGTATTTAATATTTCACATGGATGTTTTAATACTTATGAAATCATATTATATTATGATTTATGAATAACTGCAGTATATTCATGTCAGCGATCAATTACAATTTATAACCGTTTAGTTAAGCTATATACGAGTATAATAGTATAAATGGTATACGTAGATTTAGTGGTTTACCTCGTAGTGTATTATATTTACTAAGAACAAAATAAGTTATGATAGTTTATCACAGTTTATCGGTGCAGTACTTACAGTACTAATGTAGTATGGTAATTTACACAAACTGCAGGGTAATAACAAAAAAAAAACAATAACGATAATAATTATCTTTTTAAAATCAAATGCTAAATATTATGGTAATATCGAAAGTGTATTGAGTTTTTGATGTCCAAACGCACATTCTATAGTCTATACCTACATGGCTACATCGTACATAATATTCACACTTACATATAAACATATTATATGACCTAATTACAGATGTGTACGAGTATATATAGGCATAATGAAAATGGAGTTGGACGAAGAAAATATTGTTGCATCATGGCTCAGTTTTTTCGTAATCGTTTTTATTTTCAAACAAACAAACTACATATACATGCATTATGTATAATGGTAAAACGCCGCTTGCCGATGGAGATAATAATAATAATATTCTCACGGATAAATAATATCATAATTTATCAATAATAATCGAATCTTGCGGTCAACCGGAATTGAAACAGTGTGCAACGGCGTGAAACAGTATATAGGTAGATTGTGTGTATAAAAAAATAGAATTTATCGATGTACACAAATAATATTTATATATACATAAATATAATAGGTACCTACATGATAGAAAATGATTCCTGAATAAATTTAGATGATCAATAATAAAACGTTTCGACTATATCAGATATTATAAGCTGAACATATAAATTACATACTGAAAACTATAGGCGTTTATCATACTTATGTATATATTATATATTTTATATATTTTTTTAGAGTCCAAACCTCGACTGACTTTACTGCTATGTATATGTTATAGTATAATATAATTATATATGATTATAAAAAATGTAAGTCGTTGACCAGTGGTTATTTTTTCGCACCCGTTTAAGTGTTGTAAATGAACAAAATACGATCTAACAATTGCAGTACCTTCGTATATGCGCATATATAAACATAATAAATAATTATATAAACGATACTGTATAAATTATAAAAATACTGATATGTATGAATAGTGTACACGTATTCAACGTGTCAGTAAAAATATAAATGCAAATTTCCACAAATTAAAAAGCACTTCCTCCGGCAAAATACGCATAACCTTATATCATATATCTTCAAAACTTATAAATAAATGATAATTTATATGCTATATCATAGGTAAAAATAACGTTTAAGAACTCAAAAACTACTTGTTTAAGTCTTGATTTATATACAATAACATTTTCTAAAAATCATCAATTTACTATTTTACTACAGCGAAAGGGTTCGACAAATGGTTATCGTTAATGGGATATGATGAATTATTCTTATATTTATTTTTAAAGTTGAATATTTTTATATCACCACAACACACTGCTAAATTGATATAAATCAAATATCAATCGAAGTACCTATACTTATTTGATGATATAAGTGCATAATTATAAAAGAAAGAATGTGTATGAGCTATAATTTAATAAATACATTATATAATATGTACCTATTATATACTAAAACAGTAAGTATACAACTTTTTAATCCAATTTTGGTATATTCTATAATATCCATCACAGTAAATATAATTTTAAGCTTGTGGGAATAATGTTTATTACATGATATAGATAGGTTCATTATTTTAAATCTAATTTATCTTCATTATTTTTTAAAAGGTTAATTATTATAATTATTTTAAGAACGAACTGTTATTTTCGTTAAAAATATAATTTTAGGAAATGGATAACCTCAATATATGTTAATTAGGGAATAGATAAAAATGAAAAAAAAATCTGTCTTTAAATAATTAATTTAGTATATTTTATTAAAAAGTATTTCTTTCAAACATTTCGTTTTTAATAAGTAAATGATAAAATCCACACAGTATCAGTCAAGTCGATTCGTGTATTTTGAACTGTATAGAAGCAGTTTTAATTGTGGTTAATGTGAAAAATTATATTTAAAATATAGGCAAGTATAGTGATATACGATCGATTCCCATAACGGGATACGTGGATTAGAGAATTATATAATCGTTAAGAATTAAAAAATAAGAATAATTTGTAGTGATATTATATACTTCTTCCATCTAAAACGTGTATTATGTATTACAATATGTTACCTTCACGTATTACATAGACATATTATATAGGACTAAATTAAAGTTCGAAAATATAAGTTCGAGTTTTAATTTTCATATGAACGAACTTTTCATAAAACAATTGAATCAAAAATATTTATGAAAGATGGTGGCTTTCATTCGAAAAACAGAGAAATAAATAAATCTCCAAATAATACCTAATCCTAAATGACAAAAAAAAAATATTCTGTAGGTACCTTCCTATTTGGAAATATAACACATAATATATATATATATATACTATAGATTAAAATTACAAAAAACTTTAAATATATTAATGGATAAAAACTATATCATAATATATTGTAACATAACATCTATATACATATATTTTAAATTATAATTTCACAATTATTACTGGATACTACGCATATAAAACGGGGTTGGTTCACAAGTGTATAATAGGTATATATACACTTGCATAAAATATATATGTACATACCATAATTATAATATATTTTATACGGAAAAGAGCCTCGAGACAGATAATATAGGTAATATAAATTATAATATAGCTGTATTTATCTATAATAGGCAAAGAATTTATTCGCTTGTGCGTATGTGCGTTTACCGGAATGTTATTAAATAATAGACAAGTCGTTTGCGGAATTTCTAGCGAACGGATGAAAAAAAAAATGTAATACGAAAACAATTAAACGGTATATAGTTACGGGGCAGGCGGAAAGGTCTCCGTCGTGATGATGAAGTGCGGGTCGGTGAGGAGGTTTGGTCCATTGTTTTTGCAGCAGTCTCCTATCGTCTAGCGCATTCCACAACGGACGGCGACACGCACGCGATCGACTATGACGCGTGCAGGTAGATTTTTTTTAAGCACCGGACCAGCGGAAAGGGTCGCAGAGCAATGTCCCTATTACATGTGGGAACACGTTACAGTATCATATACCTATGTAGGTATAATATGCGCATTGATACATTAACGGTTTACGCAGCGTACACGCAGATAGATGTAACATCATATATAATATAATATGTATAGAGGGCAACGGTCCAGATAAATACGCAAGTACTATGCTTGTACTTTATACATGAACGCATAAAAAACGTATCGCGGACAATAAAACTCGACGACGTAAGATAACGCGCACGATCGCGTATTTACTATTTATTGCTGGTATATGTCGTATAAAACACGATCCCGCTAAATCCATACCTACTTATATGCATTAGGTATATAATATTGGAACACACGATAAGCAAAAGTCCAGAGTCTTACAATTTTTTCCCTTCCCGAGATACACGATATCTTCGTCGAACTGATTTTAAGTGCCTACAGTGCATTATTATACACCTATATATTATAATATGCGCACAATGCACATAGGTGCACGACAGATATATTATATTATATTGTTATTTGTTGTATTATAATAATAATACGTCGTTTAAACTAGGGCACGATTCGCTGCTGCTGTGGTATAGTGTTTTACGAATTTCCACCCTTTCACTTGTCATCGTCGCACACTCTCCTATATATAATTCAGTTTATGCATATATGAATAAACATATATTATTATAATATCGTCGCGGGTATTTCGATTTTTTAATTGCGTTTCACAACACTAGGTGCGCGTGTATACGAATGCGTATCGTTATTCGTTATATTAATATTATTATTATGTGTTTGCCGCGATTAGAATGCAATTGCATATATACTAAATATAATATTATGTACATTGTACACGTAAATATGTGTATGTACGTTTTCACTCTTCCCGTTGATACAATTTACATCGTGTACACGCTATAGGTAATTACAGTGGGTGGAAGGTACCTACTTAGGATAAAATGCGTGTTATTTACGATCCGACATAATATATAATAATAATAGTAATAATAGGTATCACAGCATGCCATTTATATATTATAACACATGCAGTTAATATATTATATGATATACGAGTGTATATATAAATATTTATGTATGGGTTTACAATATGAGCGCGTAATACGCTTTTATAATACTCTACGCCGCTACAGATATTATATTTTTGAGTTATATGTAGTTATTATAATATGCATTTGTGCAGTATACATATATATATAAAAATAATAATATATTAATTTAAATAGCAATGATATTTTTATCAGTTTTTTAAATAACCTATATCTACAGTATAATTTAGGTACTCGGTAATAATTATAAAGATTTATTTAAAGTATTAATTAAATAAAATTCATCAAACGTTGAATTAATTTTTAAAAAAATGTATTATAAGTTGAATATAATGTTACATATTTATGGCACTAGAATGTTCATATTAAAATAATTTTAACTGTATTTATATAGTGGTGATTTTTTTTTAACTTATTTTTTTGTCACTATAAAATAATATAATAATCTTTAGTTATATCCAAACTAGGTAATGCAAATATGAAAATAATAATAATCAAATCATTATGTGTTGGACATATAATAATAAATACCACGATAAATATTCATCGATGAAGTCCAGTCATATTGCTTATCTAATTACCTATATTAGAACATTTTGCAGGACATAATTATATACTCTTTAATTAACTTTATAAGGAATCTTATTATTTCATATTATAATATCAATTCGATCTTCGATATATACCGTAAGTATTCTTACAGCAGCTACATAATAATATAGGTATTTTGCATGTACTTACCTATTATAGGTAGGTATATCATACCTACATCGTAAATGATTTATAGCTCCCAATAATAATATAATAATAAAGGTAAAATAAATAACATTTTACTTAGGAAACGGACACCGCAGTTACTCGTAATAATTATAGAACTACATGTCGTTCGAAAAAATATATGTACACCGTAATTCATGAAATGAATACAGGGTGATTCTTTTCAAACATGTTCAACGCTTTCTTTTTTTCAATTATGCAGTTATTCAAAATCTGGTTTTGGAAATTTCTAAATACTTATACTTATATAGATTATATTTTCAAATTCTTGAAATTGTTTGTGTTGCTTAAGGAGTATTTTTTGATGATACAAATTTCTGTTTTTCAAATGACAACCTCCCTTTTTTACTGTAAATTATTTTGTAGATAATGTTTCTAAAAATGTTGACGTATTAAAATCAAAGTTTAAATTCGTTGTTTTGGAGTTATTTGAATTTTGAATCTCAAAAATAAGAATTGAAATATATGAATTATTAAATTTTTCATTTATGAGAGTGACCATAATCGGTGAATCACACCGTATATTGTGTTCTTACAAAACTCTTTAGATTTTATATGTACAAATATAGAGCTTTATAAATTTATCTGCGGTAGCTATCTTATAAATGTGTCTATATATTATACCTACCACAGAAATCGATATTTTATAAAACATTTTTAAATATATATAGGACATAGGTCTACGCATATTATAAAATACACATAGTCCATAAATAAACAGCGAGTGTATTACATAAAATTCTATGCAAATATATATGTATTATAATATATGACGTGTCATATATATACACGAGTCATAGCTCCGACCCTATTTAAATTGTTTTTTATGAATTATTATATGATACATAATAATAATATTATTATATTTCACTTCGTGTTAGTTATTTCCGTCTGAGACATCTCGGGTGAGTCCAAGGAGAACTACTAGGTACTTCTTTGGCCGGTGTGGTATATAATTGATTTTGTGCCGCGCGCGAGACCGCCAGTGGCTCGTCTCGTTAAAATCTGATATGGGTGTAAAATCCGCCATTTAAATTACACGAGTATATATATATATATATATATATTATTACATTATTTTTTTCACTCCAATCGCTGCCGCAGATCGTTTGGTACGGGCAACAATCATATGAAATGATTTATGTGCCGCCGCGTGTACCACACGCACTGCTACAAACTATCGCACGCCATCGTCAGCATCAGCCACAACGTACGGATTCATAATATTCAAATAATAATATGATTTGTCTGCAGGCACACATATGCGGTGCAGCCATATGTACATATATAAGCCTACAACACATCCGGCGCGAAAACCGGCTGTGTGACAACGCGTCATAAAATGCCGTCAAGATTTAAATAAAAAAATAACATTTTTTCCAAAAATAATGGTTTACGTAGGTATATTACGTATAATAAATAATTGATCGTACATCGCGTATCTCGCGGCGTGGTATCCTATGTAACTATATATCATTTATGAACCAAACTATAATAGAAATGGTCTTAGCAGCGTGCGTTTATATTAATCGCTGAGCGAGTTCATACTGCGCGAACGCTCTACTCCTATAATATAATATATTATCATATTATGAGGACTGCTGTGTCTACTGTTGCACCGCAGTGTCGCGGTTCGTGATTCGTACGAATAAAAATATACTGGTATGTTAGGTATAAGTAGGAGGAACCTTAAAATACGACTCTGCGGACGCGTGTAAATAGTGTTTTAAATTACATTTTTGTTATACGATTTGTCATATATTGCAGCGTATATACCTACTAAGAAAAACCACGTTTAATTTATTCATTATTGAACTATACTAAACCAAAACCCGCAAGTATACGTTTACAATTATAAAAAAAATATTCATGATACTTTTTTCGCATATATATATTATAATTCTTAATTTATTAAAATATATTACACATAGCGTGCAGTTAAAAATAAAACAGTAACTCAACAATAATTATCAAATATTTTGTCATTCGTGCCTGTTAGTATTGTTTATAAACAATTAATTTTCTAAATTTCTCATTATACAGTATACTCTTATTTAATATTAAATTTTAAAATTTGATAAGTTATTATGATTGTATTGTAACGAACAATCACTGAGATCATTCAAGATTCAACACAATTGAAAATTGTGTTGGGAATATTAATAAGCATGATGGAATACTGTGATAGGCATAGTATTTTATCCCTCGTTGTATAGTGTTTATACACAAATACAAAATTTATAACGCAATTTAGTATCAAATTGGCATATAACGTTTTATTTAGTGTTTTAACTGATAATTTAAATATATTTTAGTAAATTATACATCTATATAAAAACAAATAGTTCCACAAATGTATGGTAGGAACTCAAAGACTTATATATATAATATTTAAATAAATACCTGTCTGATACATATATAATATATAGGTATATTATATTATATATATATATGATTTGAGCGTTTCTAAATGATCGTTTATGCAAAATAAAATAACTTTAGATCTCTATCATACGGTTATTCTATAAAATTGCATAAATAAATTTATGAAGATTAAAAATAAATATTTGTTTTAGATTATATACGTATTTACATGAGAAATGTGTGCTAAAATGCAATATTTTTTGGCTTATTTTACTGAAAAGAATAGTATTATTTTATGGTTATTATCAAATAACAAACATATAAAAATAAAGCATTGGCGTTCGCCCATAGGTACTTGTTTACAAGTTTTATACGAGTTATACATAATTATATAATATATATTGTATAATGTGTTTATATTATGATATGCTTCATTATAATTTAATAAACATGTATAAACTTTTATCAATTTCAACGTTTATATACCTACCAAATATTATTGTTTATTCAAAAGAAACATTGAAATAATGTATATATAGCAATAAATTGCAATAATAACATATTATTTAATTAATTATCCCTTAGTAGTTTTAATATTATCATTTAAATCTTTTTATTTGAAATTTTATCATTAAATACAATAAATTATTTGTATATAATTTCAGTAGTATTACTTATACATGCAAATATTAAGTGATATTTAAATTTTGAACGCTTATTACAACATAAATATATACATATCATACTACATACATATGTATACAAATAAATTAATTAATTATTTTTAATAATCTTGAAAACTAATTAAAAGCAAAATTAGGATAATAATTGGTATGTTTTTTTCATTAAATTTATTATTGATAAGTATATTATTTTTTTGTCAAATCATTCAAAACATTTTAATAATATGTTATATATACTGCTCCTAATATTACAAACTGACTGCGTATATTATAATATCTAGGCGCATACACAAAGAGGGTAGAGACAAGAGGTTCAACCCCCTCCCATGAAATTTTAGGAAAATTACTAAATATAATTTATAGATTGAAAGCGGTTTCTGTCAATGAAATTGTTGTTATATATAATTATAAGTATATGAAAATATACAACCTTAAATTTTTCACCAAAATAGATTTGTATGTACGCGCTTGAATATATAATATTATCTAGGTATACCTAATTAATTATAAACGGTTAAAATTTCATTTCGGTGATAAACATTTAAGACCTACCGGCTACCACCATCGTATATATAGTATAATAAAGTATATTCTATTCCCTGTAACTATATATTTAATTTATAGTTTACGTTGATTTATCTTTTAAAAATGAACTTATATGCAAATATATAATATTAGCTTAATTTTTATTATATAATATATTAGTATATTTCAATACTTATAATAACGCATTGTACTAACGTAAAATCCGCCCAAATTGATAGCGAGTCGCTATATAGGTTCATTGTTTATATATATATTTTTTTAATATCCTTTTGAAGATTATTTTTTTGATAGCTCCCGCATGGTTATTTCACTTTGCCCTGAACCCGTATCACGGCCGATCTATTCGGTCAATACTATGCGCTGTAAAAATTTCAAACTTGCGGTTTTCGGTAAACCGAAAAACAAAATATTTGTTGTAGCCCGAAGAGCCGCTAACCGGTTATCTATATAATTTCCGGTAATTATCATCGGTGTTGCAGGCCATTTATATTTTCATTCTCTCCCCAAATAAAAAAATGTCGAAAAAATAATCAGATTTTTAAAATGGTCTAGCGGTTGCGTGAGAAGCCAACACGCTGTATAATATATATAAAAATATATAATTAGTGCATGTATACACACCCCACCGAGTCTTGAGGGTATTTAAAACCACATTATACTACAAACACGTGGAAAACGACTTTTTAATTATTCGAGTATACCTATATCTATAAAATAATATATAATTGGACTTGAGCGTGAGTTATATATTTTGGGGAAAAAAATATAAATGATAAATTGCAGGGTCTGCAGTCTGCACACAAACTGTTAAACACTCGACGAGAATTATATATTATATGATTGTCCCATAAAGATTGATAAGGACTTTTTAGATAAAAGTATTAAACAAGGGTTTTCCACAGTCACAATGACGGTGTCACGCGTATAATAGTTGCAGTAAAATCAATATATATATATTTAAATATGATATCGCAACCAAAGCCGTTGATTGATGTCGTGGATTAATGCATAATATAAATTAAAAATAAGGGTACTGCTGTAATATCATAATATAATACCTATACATATATTATATTATAATGATAACGCACGATGCATAATATATCGTGATACAACGCGTTGATTCATATACTCATATACATTATATAATAGATATTAAATATTTAAATAATTTTCTTGTTATTTACTAAAATAAAAACCATAATATTATACTGTAATATTTGTATAACTATAACAAGTGATAATAATAATATGTAGGTATTTATAGTATGAATCCAATTTGTCCATATGAAATTATATAATAAGTCATTATCGCTTACATGTATGATGATAACTAATCTACACGTGTTACGTCGTTATTTCTTTTTACAAATAACGAAAATTCTATAGGAATAATGTTAAATTTCGCTGTAGTCCTGTATGCTATTATTTATATGATCATTTATATGTGAGTAAGTCATTCAATTAGTATTTTTTTGTACGATTGTATTTTATTAACTTAAACATTATAATATATGCATTAATTGCATTAAACTCTATTAGATTACTGCATCACGTTAATGTCAGTCGGATCGCATAATTTTCAAACTGAAAATAATATAATTGGCAACAAGAGTGCATCAAAAATATGTCATTAACATAATATAAGCATATGGGTACAGTCATAAAGATAATAAAGGTAAAAATACAAATATATCAAATGCAGTTTAAGACTGATAACCCGACCTCATCATACCAATAATTTTGGTAAGTAAAATGTAAATCAAATTATCTACAGAATTGAGAATTCACTATAATATATATAAGTACACTAATCACACGTATATTATGATAAAAGTATACCATTTATGCGTGTTTTGAAAATTATGTTACGTTATAAGGTTTATAGTAAAGGTATGATAATAATATATACATATTATATTTATTATTATTGTTATAACATACTTTTTCCATAAAATTGGAAACGATCGTTGAACCGTAGTTCTTTGTTATTGTAAAGTGCACGTTCAACCATCAATAGCTTTATGAATAATTTATACATAATATGGTGTAGGTATAGCATACATAGGTACAGGTAGGTACATGTATATAATTCATTCCAAAATATTAAAATTGGTTATAATTATAGTAGGTTAACTACCTAGAAAAACAACACACGAAAAAAAATAAAAGGGTTTTTTCTAAATCTAGAATACCTATATATATATATATATATATAGTAAAAATGCATAAAATTAAATAAAAAAAACTACCGTAGGCCGAGTATGTTAACTTTAAACAAATTATCCCTACCAAATAGTTAACTACAGTTATTACATGTATACGTACCTATATTAGATAGAGTATATCTATTTTCTTTAAAATATATACCAACGTTGTTGTGCGACGATTTAAGAGTTGTTTACTATATTTATTACAAAATGATTATATTACACAGTAATTAATAAACTAATATTTCTTATCCATCAAAAATATATATATATATATATAATATATATATGTAGCGTTGGAACATTAACATTTAAAATTAAATAATTGTTGTTCAGAAATAAACTATACCAATGTATGTTTTTATAATAAGATGAATTAAATTTGTTGCTATTATAGTATGGTATATTATATTTACGTTATGGTTAGGTAGTCAAATAATAACATAAAAAACAAAAATTAAATGAAAATGAAAATAATTTAACATTTGAATAATATAATATTATATATATAGTTAAAGGCATGAAAAATAATGCCATAATTATTTTTTAGTGCGTGTAACTAATAATTATTTATAATAATCATCATAACAATATTATATAAACATATTAAGTAACTATATATACATAGTTCTCTTTTTACCTAAAATTACGGTTTAATTTATTGTTACCTAGTTCAGGTATTATATAATTATAATATCAGTTTTTAACTGGTATAGGTAATTAAAGTAGTTATACATTGTTTTAAGTATATATTCAGGAATTTGACTTTGAGTTTTTGAAGTTATAAAAAACTAAATTTGTAAACAAATCAAAATATGATGGTGACCTAAAAACTCATTGTAAGACTTCAAAGAATTATAGTGTCAGACATTATTATCAATTATTGTACTTTAATAGATTTACAAGGAAGTTATTTTAAAGGATATGTACATTTATAAATAACATTCAGAAACAGGGTCGGCCACAAGAGGTAAGCTATAATATATAGCTAGGTGTGCCCCCACAAAAAATTTTCTTAAACAAAATGAATAATTAATCATAATTAATATTATTATACATATATTTTTTTTTTTTTTTTAATAGCGTATAATTATTAGTACAAATAATTAGTAAAAAGTATTATTCCTGTATCATAATATTTTTCCCACGACAATAAGTCTTAATATGTTAATCATGACCAATAATTGTAAGTTTTTTATGTTGAAGTACAAACTTATTACTTTATTTTCCACTTTTCTTTTTTAAGAATAAATTATTGGTAGTTAGGGTAGGCATATATAACAGCTTATCTATATAATTTTAGGTTTTTTAAATATCTTTTTTGATCACAATAAGATAAGTAAGTTTTTCTAGCGATACTAGTATTATATATAGTTAACTCCTTTTTCTAAATATCTAATCTCTTAAAATATACATTAACTTTATATATTGTTCCAATTGTCTCTGTAATTGTTATTGATATCAATTCTTAATGCTTTTCTATTATGTATATTATAAATATTCTTTATCTCATAAGATATCTAATGTACTTAAATACACAGTTCTTAAACAAGTATTACTATTAAACTTGTTCCATTATATGTTCTAAGTTCCAAAATGGTTTACTGGTTTATCTTTTACAACTAAATTCCGACTGTATCTATAAAGTTTTTCCATGATTTTTTGAAATATGTTTTTAATTCTTTTCCTATTTCTTATACTTTTTGTTCAATTTCTAAAATAGCACTACCCTATAATCAATATTTTCTAATTAGAAATTTGTTCAAAAGTAGCAAAACTAAACCCTAATTAATTGATCATGTTTTTATTTAAATTTGATGATCCAGAGATCACAAATTTAAGTACAATAATATCACTGAATTTAATAATATTATTATAATAACGATAGGATTGTTCAAATAATTATATTATTATATATTTGTTAATATATCTATATACCCAATTAATCATACTATATTTGCACCTAAAATGCAGTGTCATCTGCTTGAAAAAGTATTATGCCGATATAATATTATAGCATGTGTACCTGTCCTATATACCCATATACCTATACCCATATTATCCATATACGATATGTGTAAATACATGATATGGTGGTGTTAAGAGAAGCATATATCAATATAGCCTATATACATTATATATGTACATAGATAGAGACTTACTGTAGACACGGTTAAACACACACACACATATACATATACTATTAATAGCACATTACCTATACCTATAATGTACACCTACTAGTACACATCGGACTTACCGGACGTGTTTGCAGCGCTGCATTTGAAACACGCTCTATACCGCGGTCAACCGGCAAATCGTAGATATAGATATCTTTATGCATACCACTGCATCTATATATTATATGTACGTAAATAAACATACGAGACAACCCTTTACACCACGTACAGCACGATTTCGCGGCGAGCAAAATGGTTTTTTTTTTCACGCTTTATACGCAAACATACATACGTACATATAAAGGTGTGTGGACACCGCGGATTCGGAAACGGGTTTGCGAACAGTGAATGGACACGCAAAAACGAAACATGCGCGGCGGATGACGGACGGACGGACGGACGGATCGCGGACGTACGCACGTGTCACCGTATACGTTGCAGCGTACAGCAGTATACACGACGACGACGGTGACGACGACGACGACGATCCCCGGCCCGGACGAAAAAATAATAAAATAATTTGTAACAGAGAATCGGAGGGCCCCGCCGTATAATAATAACGACGATACGTGTACGAGTATATAAAAGACCCGACTACGACGACGAAAGTCGTATTATACGACCTTTTTTTTTCCCCGTATACTCGGTTTTTATGGCGACGAGGCTATAAAATCTCCGCGCGGTGATCGCAGCCATGTTTGTATGCCGCGGCCCGGCCGCTTCGTTATATTACACTATATTATTATATACAGTCACCGCGAGCGCGGTAGATATACACACGTCGCATTGCCTCCTCGACGACACGGTACCTATACCTTTTTGTAGTGACTATCATCCGTTCGTATAATATATACGATATAACATATTATTATATACGTTTGGCATTATATTATAATATAATATTATTAATATTATGCGTTTATATGTACCGGACATCGGTATGCGTCGGTTTTTATTTCAACGTTATTTCCGTACCCGCAACGGGTTACGGTTTTCGTTCAACGTTCCGATGTGCGCCGGGTCCGCTAGTGATGATCTCATAATATTATATATTATTCGGCGTAAACCGGCGAGTATTCTCATCGTCGTTCGCCCGAAAGCGCGTGCAGGAGGAATGTTTGTTGTCGTCGTCTTCGACGTCGTCGTATCGGTCCCGACCGGTGGCGACGGCACACGACGACGACGACGACAGTGGCGACGAATGCGCCGCGGCGGTGTCGGTCTCGGGCTCCGACGGGTCGGCGGGGAATCGATCTCCGCGCGCGCGTCACACACCACTCCGACCGGCTAAGATGGCTTCCAGGCGCGCGCAATCCGGGAGGCGGAGCCCGCGATTGAGTTATTGGACGGGCGTCTGGGGCGGCCATGAATGCCACGGCGGCGGCGACAAAAGGTTCCCCCCGCGCCGCGTCTCACCCAACGATGATCGGCCGAGCAATTCTGCAGCCGTCCACGCGGAATTTCGTGAGGATATTTTTTTTTCGTATTTTTCGTATTTTTTTCTTTTAGTTTCTTTCGTTCGCTATAGCCCGCCCGCCAGCCCAAACGCTTTGTCCGAACGCAGCGCTCGACCGCGTCTATTGTCGCAATGGCGAAAAATTCTTACGACGACAATATGATTTTTGTATTGTACACAGAATTCGATTTTTCTGCGAAATTTTCGGCTCCGTTTGCGTTTGGAAACGTGACAAAAAGAGCACGTCAAGTGGAAAATATAAAATAATCGATGACATCTATTTAAGGCAGGGAAAAAAGAAACCAACAGCTATAGGGTTCACAACATATATGTACCTATTTCTATACCTACGCGCGTTATGTGATATAATATATTGTACTTAGCCATAAGAACCTTTATATTATATTATATATTGCGCAGCTTCATTATTTATAATAAAACAGCTGTTGTATGTATAGTTTAGACGATTTTCTTCTATCAAAAAATATATACGTATAAGTGAAAAAAACCACTTCAATATAGGTAACATTATAGTGCCGCCTATATATAGTAGGTATATATAGGTACCTACATAGTATTCTTTATTATTATTATTGTTGTATTGTGGTAGCAAATTTAAATCTCGTAATAAAATGTATGTTAATGTAAACCTTAGTATATTTTTAACGTTATATGCACAAAGCGAATTAATTATTTTTACATTATAAATGGTATATGGTGTATTGTAAAATATATGTGTTTATAGTGTATATATAGAACACGCTGAAAGTGATTTTTTTCATACGTCTAATAAATTAAAATATGCTTTGAAATTGCAAAGTGCAGGTTTAATATATTATGCAAATATATATAGGTATTATAGGCACATTATAAGACTTAAGTAAATATTTTATACAGTGGCCATAACGCATAAATAATATTATACAACATTTAGTTAGACATAATAATTTTAGGTATATTTAACTAAATATTTATAATAATTATGTAGGAATTATACAGTGTAGATAAATAATAAGTACATTTTAATATTTTATCAAAGTTAATATTTTATAAAAAAAAACAGTATACCAAATGTGAAGAAGATAGTTTATTATAACTGCGCTAATTATGTATATATAATATATATATATATATATATACGTAGTATTATGACTATATATTTTAAATCATATTTAATTTACACTTATTATAGTATATTAAAAATAGTTTGTTTTAGTGTAACTATATAGATACATATATTATACATATATATAGTTATAAATAATAACTATTATATATAACTATATAACTGCTTACAAATGATTAAATTGCTGTATAATTATCATATCATTATATACCTATATATAGGTACGGCAGGTACGCACATCAATTTATTTACATATAATATACAGTATATAGGTAATTTATATACCTACTTTAATTGTATAAATACATTGTTATATATACATATAGTATTATTACATACAGTATACATATAGGTATAATATTTTTGTATATATAGATGGATATTATATAGTAAATGTACCTATATATTATTGTAACTGTTTCGTGAAAATAAAATTAGTTTTAGTTACATTTAATAGGTACCTACTTACACCTATATAATATTGTAATCCGTTAAAAATATTATTTGATATATTTATAATTGTAGTGTATAGTATAATATAATTATAATGATTATTATTATTTTATTTTTATGATATATTATAATATGCAAAAATGAATATAAACATTAAATATCTTTCAACATACCCAATGGTATCAAGAACTAATGATTACTGTAAATATATTTTTACTTATACTATTTATTTAGTGCTTGTGACATATAGATATAGTACCTAATTAATACTTATAAAGTTATAAACTATATAGTTTAAATAATGTGTTTTGTTCCCGCTACCCAATCATAATAATGTAATAAATACTTCAACCCCATGATTTTTTATAAAAAAAATTATGCCACAGGCCAGTGGCGGTTTATCCCAAAAATGGGCCTGGTGCAAAACTAATAAAGGCCCCCCTCAAAACATATTTCTATTCTAAATAATATAGATACATACGTTTATATTTAATAACAATGATTATATATTGATAATCTGATTGAGAAAATGAGAACCATTTGAAATTGAAAACAATTTTTTACTTTTTCGGATATACCTATTTCGGTATTTGTTTGATTTTTTTTTTTGCGGAACGTTGCAGAGCAATAATGGGCCCCCAAGCCGAGGGCTCGTGGCATTTGCACACATCGTACATATATATATGGCACGCTACTGCCACGGACACATGATGAGTAACACAACTACGTTATAAACCACTAACAGGATATAACGGCATATCTGCAGTTGCAAAAGTTCGATATATTATATATAATATATAGTATAGTGTACTCAAGCGATAAAATCAATTCCATAAACATTAAACGATTTTAAGTAAACCCCTTCATAATATTACAGTAAGTAGGTATATATTGTATATTTACTATATATTATATGCTTAAAATGTAGGAGTTACTGTGGCTCGTAAAACGCTACACGCGTTAGGTTAGTTGTTATTGTTATGACAATAATAATATAACAATTTAGATTTAAGTATATTATAACAGTATCTACTTATAGCTTGTCAATTTCATATCCAGTGCATACAAATAAAATGTGAATATGTAATATTATTATATACCCATTATGTGTAGACGACCAACCTCAACCCACGTCAGACGTGCCGTAGGTCGTGACGATAACGTCGTATATATGCACACAATAATAATAAAAATAATAATATACACCGAGACGTCGGTGAGCAATAAAATTGGACATAAAAATTTTTTTTATAGCCCGCGCCATCATTAATGCGTAATAAAAATGACAAGTTTGTGTAGTATATTATATATTATACGCGCGGCAGCGCGCTATATTTGTCTGGGCCGCGCGCGCGCCAACTTGATCGACGCGAACTATATTATATTGTATACTATTAAATTATTATTATAAACAAATAATATAGGTACGTAGTTTTATATCGTTGACGGAGTGCGAGGTGAGTGCTTAAACGGTCCTCTCATTCAGAGAGGGGGTTCGATGGTCGGGGGAACGTCGAGAAGTGGCAATTCGGCCCAGATAATAAAATCGTATTTTACGATTATTGTGCTACTCATTTCCTTCACACACACACACACTCACATACTTGCGCTCGCATACAGAGCTACATGTGTGTGTGTGTGTGTGTGTGTGTTTATATGTGTTAATAATATAATATTATATACTCACACTATTCATTTATATATACATGTGTAGACGTTTACGTACTAGCTGCTGCATCAGCGTATGAATGTACCTACGTGTTACTGCAGACTGGTGTTGCCATGAGTCTATACACTGAACGACTTGTGGATTTCGTATTATTAGTTATTACCAATTAAAACGCCATATGTATATGAACACATACACGTAAAGACTAATGATATATAATATAATATACAGACTATGTTATACCAATAAGAGAGAGAAAAAACACTCCGCTGACGAGATTGATAACATGTATCGTTTATATTAATACATTATATACCTATTTACACTATATATAGGTATACACTGCAAGTCGTTGTAGGTCATCGTATATTAACACGCCGTTTTTTATGATTCTATAAACGTTTTATTGTACCCCGTTATCGTATAAATAGTAATGGTAAAAAAAAATCAAACAACTATATAATATAATCTTATAAACGGGAAGCTATGTGACATTGTATCAATTGTATCAATATATCAATGTAATTTATATTAAACTCGTTAAAAATATACTTGCGAAAAATAATCAATTTAATCGGTCGTCGTGAATAACTTACTACTTACATATAGAGGTACTATTACTTAAAATAAAATATTTTTGTAATCCATAAAAACGAATCGTATAATGGATTACTTTGGAAATGCAGTTAGTAGGTACATACCTAAAACATATGTTAAAATAGTCATCAAATTGGCATATTTTGTGTCCATAAACGAATAGAATAATTATTATGTATAAATTAAATATTCTTTTTAGCAAAAATAAGAAAAATCGTAAGCCATATAGATACAAGTATTTTACGATTTTACATAAATACACTGTTTAAAATACAATATAATTTATATATAAGGAACCATAATCTATTAGTTCAAGACTTAAATTAATATTCAGTAATAATAACCGGTGCAGGTTTATAATAATATATAAGAGAATATGTAATACTACTCTTATACACGCTAACCGTTAGATAACATATAATGTTAATAGGTATTATTTATCACACGTGCGGCAGCGCTCGTGGTAAACAGAACGAGAAAGATGCGTGAATACAATTTATAATAAAATATCTGATGTGAATATTGTGCATCTAAAATAATACCTACGGGTAATAATATTTTATGTAGAAAACCCAGGTGGCGAGTAATATTTTTTTCAGTAGTTTATGCGCATAACTAAGATAATAATGGACGATAAAAATTATACACGTAGTTTTTATACATAATAGGTACTTTTATAAATATAAATAATAATAGTATCTATGTAGTGCGTACCTATATACACAGCTACAGTACGTAAACGTTTTCTTAAACGGATATAATGTATAGGTTTACAGTGTACACATTGCATACACTATAGTCCATAATACGTATACTAATATTATAGGTTTACTATGGACATTGAATATTATATTATATAGTAAACATACCTCTATCTGATTATTGCCGTTGTGACGATTTGTCTTCATATGTCCAGTATATAATATATACTTATTAGTTATTTATAATATGTAAGCACACCACATGTATATGTTCACATCATATTATATCGTTTAAGCATAAGAAAATATGTATATACTATACTATCAATTTATCTTCCTATTATATTATAGCAAAAAAGTCAAAAAATCACTTACGCTATATACCTAAAACCACCGTACGCGTGAGTATCTATTGAGTACACTAACTCGCATCTACTCTGAGGTCCGTCGTACGAGTGATTTTAGCTTGAAACTGAAAAGAATATCCTGCATGTCATATTATTGTGTCTACAGGGTGACCGAACAAAATTTAAACACGGGTGTGGTGGCGGCAGGAGTCTGGGTAGTGTACCTACCTACCTAATATTATGTACGTGATGCGGTCGAAAAATAATAAAACGAAATAAAATAAATGTACCGTTATGGTTTTCATATGAATAACGCGCCGTTGCCGATGATATATGAGCGGACCCGGTCGTAAATCAAAAGGTTCCGCCGAAGATGAATGCGGCTTCTTTGACCGCAAAGACATTTACGCGCATATCTAGGTCGACGGTGCCCATTGTCGACCGCACGTCCAAACAAACGCAATGTTGTCTGTACACAAAGTGAACGACGCGGCACAAAACAGTGTTTGGGTTCAATATTTATCATTTATAAGATAGGTCGATCTATAAATTATTATTATTATTGTATTTATATATATTTTAAACCCTCCGCTGACCGGGTGGTGCGTGTAACAAATTGTTTAGAAAATTGCGGTCCGAACCATCGATTTCGAGACCCACAGCTAAGTGTATGGGACGTTATATCGACATAATATGACTGTATAACACTGTACCTATTATTTTATCTAACATAAATATGTATACAATGTACGATCCCGAGTACAATCCTTCGGTTTCGTCAAACGTTTCTACATATAAATATACGCAATGAATGTACATACCTATTTAAGTCGCACAGCATTTATGCCTGTGTAGTATATACGTGCGCGCACTGCTCTAACAGATCGTCAAAACAAAAACGTTGTCAATAAAATTATGCACGTCGTCGAACCATCAGGGATAGGTACAATCAAACCGGTGCACCAGCTTGTTCACTCTATACCATAAATATATATACCTATACGTACCTATATAATATATTATATTAAATTTACTCGGTGTTGATTATTGTCGAAAAGTATAGCATACCTAATACTTATTATAATATTATTATTGTACTGTTTCATTAACGACATTAAGCCCTAAGGCCTAATCAGTAATCGTAAAGACATGACGTACAGTATAAGATATGTACACTACTCCGGATGTACAGTACCTATATATTTGTGTTTTGAGGTTATTATTATAGATTATATTAGTAAAGAAACAAAATGATCAGGAAAAATATTTTGCACATTTTTTTATATCTCTGTTTATCAGAAATTATTTTTAAGAGAAACCTAAACTATAAAATTAATTGGTGTAGCCAATCAAAAATAATCAAAATAAATTATGAAAAATATTTCACGGTTTTTAATTTATTTAGTTTTGCAATAAATGTATAAATATATAAATTAAAATTAAAACTTAACCAAATATTTACTTAACATATAATATCTATGAAATTCGGTTTTTCTCTTGTATAATTGATTTTATTTGATTCATTATTTTTATATACATTTTAGATTCTAACCGAAACAATGGTGATTTTACAGTTGAATAATAATTGTTTAAAACTTATGTTACACGTTTACAGAAAATAAATAATATGGTAAAATACTAAATGTTAAATAATAATAATAATAATAGGTATTATAATATTATAAGTGCTTGGTATATTAATTTCGACCTCACTTGCGACGTTTAACTATAATAAAATTTCAGGACTTAGACATAGTATATATAAGAGCCTATAATATCGATGTGCTCGTATATCATGTATATATATGTTATTATGTGTGTAAGCGCCGAGCGGTGAGTAATGCGGCAGTTCTCGCACGTAAATCCGTAGTCCATACAATATATATAGAAAGTCTTGTGTGATCGTAAGATATATTATTCAGAGAACTCTATATTATAATTGCTTTTCTCTCGTCTCTTTCGCTTCTGCAGCATCCGGCCGCTGAGTGCGAGTCGAATAAATCGTACGGGGCGAAATTATATATATCCACGGGGGTTATAGAGCGTGTGCTGCTGCTGCCACAGAAGGGCGCAGAACTCGCGGGGCGGCAGCAGAGCACACCACGTGCAGCAGCTCTTCGCCACTCCTCATCTCGTCTCGATGCCATCACGCGTTTCTAATAATAGTGATATCGGATCTATATATATACATAATATTCAGAGGGAAAAGCGCTCGTCTTGTATATTATACGCGCACGCACACATTATTATACTTACTTCCGTACGCGGGAAACTTTCTTGGCGGCGCGAACGTTGAAACAACATCGTTACTCAGCCAGTGGTGGAAGTGGTGCGGTTGTGTGCGTGGGGTGGAGGTGTGGGAAGAGGTTGATATAGGAAGACGTCTTCCCGAGGGTTCGGCTGCCGTCAGCCATATTTCTTTTTTAATCACCCGAATAACTCGGGTTGCCGCCTCGAAAAAACCTATATATATATATATATTTATATGTATATAGTATAAATGTATATTCCCGCGGCGGCAGCTGCAGAGTTGGTTCAATGTATATATACATATATATAAATATTGCTTGTTGTATACTGCAATAAATACACGACGTCCATCGTAATCATCGTTCTTATTATTCCGATACACGCATACAATAACATACATATATATAATCTATATAATTATATATATATATATATATATATATATATATATATATATATATTTTTTATATAATATATCGAATTAATCGAGGGTGGTTTATATTAAATGCACGGCTATATATATAGCATGCCTGTAGTCTTATAGCCGTAGGTATATGAGTGATCATGTACCTTTTATTCGGCACGAAAAGTTATTGACGGAAGTGAATTGTGAATGAAGCCACTTAAGTTTATAACGAAAAATACTCTATAATGCTATACCTAATATATGTTAAGAATATTATTACAATGTTCGTTGCACATGAGACTATTGAAAAAATAATTAGCATAGCTAATTATCTAGCTATTTAATTCATCACTTTACTCCGCCACAAGAAGTCGAATAAATACTGTTAGCTCTACTGATTGTTTTTATAAATATTTATATATTATACAACACTATAAAGTATAAATGTAGAATAAGCATAGGTCCGTTTATATATCGTTGTAATAATTATAAATATATTTTAGCATGAATGCGAGCACAGTGTCACGTCACTCACATGCACACCTCAATACCTCATCCTATCTTAAAAACGTACATAGATATATACGATCGTACACCCTCGACTTATAATATATATTACTCACCACGATCACAACGTATATGTATATATGTATACATTATTTTACATGTAAATCGTCGTCTTGAATATATGATATATCTGTGAGTACAGTCTCAGACGTAGGTATATATGTATAGATCGTATGTATGCTTGCAGTGTACGAATCAAACGAGGAAAACATTCACGCGATAAATGTATCCAAATGTTGTATACTGCTGTAGCCATAGTACTCAATACTCATATACTTAAATACGAGTATATATGTGTGTGTGTATGTGTGTATGCTTTACGGGCCCAGAACGTAATCTAACTGTCGCGTTATCGACGCGTACAAGTTTTTCCAATTTCAGAGTCCATTATAATATATTTATGTACGACTCCAATATTTATTATTATAATACTTATATACACTTTATTGCATGTCGATGTATTGCTATGATATTTCAGCGTTTTTTTAATTTATATAGGGTAAATTTTTCTCATTACGTCATCTATATGTATATTTATGTAATTTATAAATAAATACAGTATATAAAATGTATGATTTAGTGATTGAGCGGTGAAAATATTTTATATTATATCTGCGTTACGCAATGTTTTTGGGCAAGCAGTAGGTATTATAATATAATGTTAATTCAAAAGTCAAATAAAATCGTTTTACCGCTCGTATATTCAAATGGGGAACGATAAAAAAAAATGTGTACGACGAGACGCAAAACGCGAACGAGAGTAAACATAATACGAGGACATTTGCAGTTTAAAACTACTTTAATTAACTTTTTTAATGTTGAATTAGTACGACACGGACCATTTGGAGTAGTTTTATTTACATAAAAAAATATCTCTACATTTATTTTATTTTATTTATTTTTTAATCTGAATTGAACTCACTGATATTAGTTATTTTTATTTTAGATTAACAATGTTTTATATGAATAACAAAATAAAGTTAGGGACCTCCGTGTTTTCCTGCCGGTTTTCAGTACCTATATCAATAAAAATAATTTTTAAAAATTATTGCTATTGTTTATTTTTTATTTCCGTTTATTAAAATATTAAATATGTATCTACTACTGTCTACTTTTTAAAATCGTGAGTTTTAATTTATTAATTTCTACTTAGTTGGTATTCTTATAGAGTTATAGATTTCAAGATTTGTGAATTTTTACATTTTAATTATATTACCGTTGAATATATTATAATATAGTATATGTTCATTTATAAATAATAGAGTTAAACACGTAGCTAGTGTAATTTAGCTATATTTATATAAGTACAATAGCGTATTTAATAATGGTTATACCTATTCAGAATGTGTAATTGTAATATGTATTATGTTTTATGTTTGAGGTTAAAATTGCATGTAATTGTTATTCTCCGGGAAACAATTATTACCTACTTAATACTTTAAACAACCGTTGGCAAGATTAATACACCTAATTCATACAATTATAAACGTCAGTTGTGTAGTGTAACCGCGCGTTAGGCAGTAGGCACATTATAAATTATATCTAAAATAAAATCATTTTGAAACTACACGGTCTACACGCAATACATCATCGTGGACACGGTTCATATTGTATATAAGTTATAATATATCATATAAATATTTAATTTATAGAGTGAATAATAACGAGCGACGATTCCGTGCAAGCAATATTTTAGCTTAACCTGTGATGCCTCACAGCTTATAGAACTTATAAATTATAATAACTGTTTTTGTGATAGTAGCGTACCCACTACCGGTACGTCGCGGGCGCCTAATCGAATGTTTCTGTTATTTTACCAAAAATTGAATATCAAATATGTCCAAATTAATATAATAAACCTAATACGCAATACAATATACATAATATTGTTATTAGATATATTAGATTATTATTAGGCACCTCATCCGATTGAAATACCCGAGCGTGTCCGTCTGTTTAATATATTCTTGCAGGCGGGCCCTTATTTCCTGTTACATCCATCATTATACACGTGACTCCACGTACGTCGTACGCACATAATGCATACGATGTATATGTATATACGACGGGATCCGGTTTCACAAACCTATTATATATCATGTCGAAATACGGCTGAAATTTAATACATATATAATAACCGACGGTGTTCCTTAGTATTTTTAATTACGTATCATACCGCACGGTGCCGCGGAGAATCAACGATTCGTCGCGTATAATAAAGATTATTATTTTTTATAACCATGGTACCACACGTTATTATAATATATATTTCATATTTTTATATTATATAATATTATTATCATATACGTCTAATATTATATAGACAAATAGTTTTATTTTACTTGAACGTGTATAGATACTTGTGTTACCTATTATATTTACTAAAAAATATTATCATGTATAATATAGTTAAGCATAAATAATTTTGTTAACGTGTGCTTATTGCAGGATATACTTTCAATCATTGTCAAATTTAATTTATAAGGTACTTTGCACAAGACTAATAATGTATCAAAATATCATATATTAATAAAGTAGGTACTTAGTATTTACTTTAACTTTAAAATTTTAAATTTAAGCTTAAAATAATTATGCTATCCAATCCAACTGACATGAATACTCTTTTATTTTTATATAATAATTTATATTAGGTAATATATGGTCGATGTCACATACGTTTCACAGTAGGCTGAAGGAAACATAATATATTATAGATCATTGAAACTAGATTTATTTTACCATTTTACCTGACTATTTACAAACAATTATATTGTTATAGGAGTGTATTGCGATGACGTATATAGTTATAAGAATACTTGATGTATTAAACGTAATTATTATATTATACTAATAAGTTTATACATTTGTATAACATTAACACATTAAAGTCAATTTATTTTACGGTATTATATAATACCTATTTTACAGTAGTCGTTCTAGAATGAAAAGTGTTTCTACCGTTTTTTCTTAAAAATGTTCGTATAATAAATTGTAAATCAGCAGTCGAAACTTCAATAATTAAAAAAATATTGTATTGTTACAGATTTTATTTAAGATCCCTTTCCCCGGATATTATTATTATACTACATTTTCAATTATTGTAAATAGTTTTCTAAACAGCCATTATGATTATTTAGTAGTAAGTACAATATTACTAATTACTTATTAGTATTTTATTAATATTATTAAACTCTATAGGTACATTATAGATAATAAAACTTGAAATTTGTACACAAGGTAAATTTGATCATCATATCTTATGAATTATAAATCCCTACGCTATACGCGTACTTTTTCATATAAGCGATAAGCGTGTGCATATAAATTTAGGTACGAACAGTATTATTGCAATGAAATTTATCTAATTTAAGTATAGGTACTATACAAAATAGATAGATATTATGTGCGCACATTTCATACAACATACGCGTTATCTAACTGAGTATAATATAATAATAATTACTGCCAGTTTTAAATTATATTAGCACCTTTTAAATTTAAATTAGATTTTTAATCGCATCGTTATTTATTATTATCATTTTTTAATCAGTTTTATAATACAACCACTTTGACCGACTGCGCCGTAATTTTTCGTCCGCTATCGGTCTCCTGCAGCAGCAGCAGCGTCGGACGGTGCAGGCGCGACACGAGTATTTTCGATTGTATGTACATTTCGGGTAAAGTTTCACGTTTTAATATTTACGACATCGATTAAGCACAGGGTAACACGCACCCGGTTAATTACTGCGGCGCGCGTATATCCCAAGGCGTTAATTAAAAATAACAGAAAAATCAAGGCCAGATACGGATTTATATTTTATGATTATTATTCGTTCGTACAACGCACATTTTATCAAATATATATTTTAAACACCTCGTACATGTTTATATTATTATACATACACCCGGTGAACACGACCTGCCGGCACTTTTTTAATTTATTCGAACTGCGCGCGTTGTTATTGCTTGCTATCGTATAGTATAATAAACATACCTGTTCTGGTGTTTTTTTTTTACTTAATTTTTTTAATTACCATTATTTATTATTGCCGTTTGTCGCGTATATATAACATATATAAATACCATATATAATATAATATTACATAGTACCTATTTATGATGTGATTCTGGTTTATTGTCTTCGTGAACTAAATTTATTCCTGGTATTAATATTATATATTATACAACCGTGTTTTCCCTAATTTATAATTTTTTTTTTTATATAGTTACATTTATTAATTTTGGAAATTGTTACTACTTATATTAAAGATCCACGGTATATTATTATAGTTTGTAAACAATTTTAGTATACTTTAACTCGAAACAAAACAATTTACTATTATTATTATTATAGTATATGTTTCATTCAAAAGCCAAAAGTTTCAAGTTGTATGTCTGCACTGTATTTAGATACCTATATAAAAATAATAATATTTATATATCCATGATAGCATATCGAGTTGGTTTACATATTTTTAAACAAATAATAATTATATACCTACATCAAATAACACGTTTATGAGGGTTAAGGTTTTTTTTTATTATTTAGTTTTACTTGTACCTATATAGTCAATCTTCACACGACAGCTATATAATTATAATTGATTATTATATTTTTTTTTTTTTTTTTTTTTATATTGGTTTTCGGTCATTGAGACCATACCGCCAAACAAATTTCTCTCCATCTATCTCTATTTTCTGCCACTACTCTCCATGGTATTTCTGGTTCAATGTTTTCCACGTCCCTTTTTACACAGTCTTCCCAGCGTAAGCGTGGTCTTCCTAAGGGTCTCTTACCGACCGGGTTCTCTTTGATTGTTGTTCTAACTATGGATCCTACTCTCCGCCATGCATGTCCTGCCCAGGTTAATCTTCTTTTCTTAATTTCATTCGCGATGTTCGGTCTCTGGAACAGTTCTTCGAGTTCTTTATTATGACGTTTACGCCATTCACTTGTGTTTGTGTCAAAGCATGGGCCGTAGATTTTCCGTAAGATTCTCCTTTCAAATACTTTTAGTCTGGTTTCTTCTGCTTTCCTAAGTGGCCATGTTTCCGCGGCATACAGTACTATGGGTCGTATCAAGGTTATGTACATTTGTATCTTCAGGTTTGTCGATAATGTTCTTGAACTCAGTACTTTTCCAAGACCAAAAAAACTTTTGTTGCCTTTTTGTATCCTAGCACTGACTTCCATCTTCAGATCGTTATCTTGTGTTATCAAGTGCCCCAAGTATTTGAAATGTGTGACTCTATTGAATACATGCCCTTCTACATTCATAGATTGTCCTTGTTGATATTCTCTGTCCTGTCGACTTACAATCATGTACTCTGTTTTTTCGTCGTTTATCTCCAGTCCGACCTTACTAGCCATCGTGATGAGTTTCCTGCATACTTGTTTAACCGTTTCTTCAGTATCTCCTAATATCGCTATATCATCCGCATAAGCCAAGATATTTATGTTCGAGTTTCCCAATACTATTCCATTGTTACAATTTGTTGCTCTGATTACCTTTTCTAATATTAGGTTGAACAATATTGGTGATAGCGCATCTCCTTGTTTTAGACCTGTCCTAACCGTTGCTGGTTCTGACAATTCCGATGCTACCTTTATTTTGATTTCTGTATTTTGCAGAGTGGCCTCAATTAATTTTATTAGTTTGTTCGGGAACTTAAACTCTTTTAATATGTTTATTAGACTATGTCGGTGGACAGAATCGTATGCTTTTTTGAAATCTACAAATAGTATACATATGCTTTTATTGAATTCCCATGATTTTTCTATGATCTGTCTTAAGCTGAAGATTTGATCTGTTGTTGATCTGTTGGGTCTAAAACCACCTTGATAATCTCCCAGTATCTCTTCCGCAATGGGTTTAATCCTATCTAAAATGCAATAGGACAATATCTTGTAGACCACATTCAATAAGGCAATTCCTCTGTAATTATTACATATTTGTGGGTCACCTTTTTTATGGATTGGACATACGACAGCGACGTTCCAACCTTCCGGTAGTACTTCCTGCTCCCAAATGTGGGTTAGTAACCTATGTATATGTGTTAATGAATCTTCGTCTAGCATTTTCATAATTTCACCTTGTATACCGTCCTCACCAGGTGATATATAGTTCTTCAATCGCTTTATTTGTAATTCAATTTCTTGATTATTATATTTACAACTGCTTTATATGTACCTATAAAACTACGTAATGTAAATGAGAGGTATAATCGCATGGACGACTTTGTCCAAAATATACACGCATATTATTATAGGTAAAATTTATTAATCGTTGACATCACGGAGAAGAAATTATAACCGATTAAATATTGCATTAATATAATATGCTCTGTAATTATTACAAAAGCGCCAATTATAATGCACATATAGTATATTATATATATATTATATCCACTAAAATTAATCGAAACAAGAATTATTATTCGAAATCACGCTCCACGTAACTCATTTGAATAGGTTTTTACATTATATATTATACCTGTACGACAGGTACGCGTGTCCATTTTACGCGTTTTTTTACGTGTCGTTAAACACAGCGCAATCATCGCGTGAAAACCGACATTCCCGGATCATATATCTAATATATATATATATTATAATATAGAAGTACAAGAGGGCATTGGGTAGATTAATGTAACTATATATAGTACATATTTATGTATACATGGGGTGAAAAACAGTCTAATTAATACGAATTAGTGGTACCACTATATATATAAGTCGTCTCAACTAACACTTAAAGTAAAGAAAATATTTAGAAAACCACAAACACAGCGAAACGTCCCACTGATGTTCAACATAATAACACAATATATTATATTATATTACCTTGTTATTTGTTTATTACTGCTGCATTTTTTACTATAACCTGTAAAATTTTAATATTATCGTCAAACGTGGGTTCATTATTATAATATATGATATTCTCGCTACAGCAGCACGCGCGCGCTTGTATATAGCAAGTGGAATTTATGAGCAATCAAACGAACGTTTGAAACGACTTTAATTAACATACAAAACGACACTTTGCGTCATCGTAGTTTTCATAGTATATTTTTGTTATGCACCCGCGTATTATTTCTACTGCCGTTTTAGTGTTTTACCTATATCGAATTAATGAATAGTAACATATTCAAAACACATCAATTATAATACATATATAGCATTTAAAATTTTATAAATACACATTTATATAATATATGTACCTATTGTTTGCTGGTCATTTTGTCCATGATTTATTTTCTCGTGATATTTCCTTGGAAATTCTTTAAATTAAAGGCCAAAATACTTGCATAAGTACTAATCTTACTCGTGGTAATGTTAAAAGTTAGATTCATTCAATTTATACTTTCATTAAATTAATTAAAATTAATTACATTTTGGTTATTATATATATAAATTATTAAATATACTCATACATAAGAAATCAATAATTTAATTTAGTGCTTTGTCTTGATCTCTCTCTTTCTCTCTCTCTCTATACATATATATTTATATATATTGCACAGTGCACACCTTTCTTGTATAGAAAAACTTTATTCAAAATATTTTTACACTTTATTTAATTAAACTCTTTTTTTAAATATAAAATATAAATAAATACATAAATACAATTTTTATCCTACAAAATGGTTATATATTGCATGTATCCGCATTAGTTTGACAATTATTATTTGCGGGTTCGTGTCATTTACTAATTTTTGTTGACAGTTCATGTTAATAATAAATAAAAATAGGTACATAAACTACAAACCTAACACAAATAATAAATATATTAAAAAATTGTACAAGAATAATATTATTATTAATTTGTCTCATTACATGTAACAGTGCGAACTTGGTAGGAGTAAAAAAGTTTATGGCACATATATTAAGGTGTTTTTACGCGTATTTGAATCGTTTTAGTACTGAAATCGTTTAAATGCAATGTAACCATGGTAAGAAGTGCGTAAAATTTAATTGCAATCAATTTAATTTATGTAATTGGTCAATTTCGCGGTAAATCTGTACTCAGACACCAATGAAGTAGTTAAAAAATAATAAAGTAAAAAATAAGAGGGTATAAAGGTCTTGTTAATGGATTGATTAAACTTAGCCGGTCGTAGATGAACGCCGTTAAATGGGGTGAGTTGTTCTCGACTTGTTTTAACGGCGCAGTAATATCCATTTTTTCCGTTCCGTCAAATTTATGGCAGCCACAAATAAATTTAACGTTACCGAAAGCGCGGGGGTGGGACGATAAAAGTTTACGGCCTGATAAAAATCGGAATCGCTTGGTGCCGCATAAAGTAAAACGAAGAAGACCTTTGAAAATAGTCAATTTAGCTGAAAGTTTTCTCAGAGATAATGCCCCGGGAGTTAGTTAGGTAAACCTTGCCCCCCGGACGCAGATCTACGGTTATTGCTTTATCAGAGTTTTCTTCTACCTCCACCACACAGCTCGCCATGCACTCTTCTCCGCCAACTCTTTCCCATTTTCTCTCTCTACTTATATACTATAGTGAAATTTATTTATATATATATGTGTGTGTGTGTGTGTTCTTTATATAACGCCCGCATTGCGGAATTATATTGCCTCTTTTATCTCCTTTAACGTCCTCGTTTTGTTTAATACGTCTTTGGAAAAAGCAGAAACGAACGTCTTCGTAAAACACCATTCCCCGTAGGGTCTTACCACGACAGAACGATTTATTATACCTATTAGATTGTATTTTTTTCTTTAGGAAAATTCAAATCTATGAAAAATAAAATGTATACAAAATACTATTCTTTGTTGGATCGGTTGGAAATTGGAATGAAATTATTCCGAACGCTCCTGATGCAGCAGTAAAATTTTCATTTTTCAGTGAATTGGATTTTGGCGTTATTTTATTATCTATAGTCTTTACTAAATTGCATGCATTAAAGTAGCATATTATATAGTTGGTATATACTATATGCGTATACTATGGTTATATTTAGGTAGATATTTACCTTAGATTTTCATCGTTAAAATTTAACGATTGGTTTATAATACGGCAATTACTGAACGATAAAATATCCACGAATTGAGATTTAAATATATGTATATATATGCGCTTATAGGTGTTATTGCACTCTGGATAGTGAAAATAAATAAACTTATAATATAATAAAATTATAGTACTATTATATATTATAATATAGAACTGTTTATATTATATAATACTATTGATATTTACAGTAGTATATTTAATATGTTTTTAGTCGTGCAACCGCATAATATAATTCTCGTTCAACAAACACAGTACCTACTTATTTTCTTTTATATTTTTAAAGGGTTTACAGGTATTTATTATATTTTAAAATGTAAATATATTAAACACATTATGTACGAGATTTTAATACAAACATTGCAGGTCATACAAATAATGTGAAATATTTTATATTTTTAAAGAAAGGATTTTTAATATTATTTTTAAAATAATATATATATATTTTTTTTAGATATACGTATTCTTGTTTCGTTGTTATTATATTTTGCCAATTTTATGTGACTGTTAACAATCAAGTCTACGTATTTTCCGACGTAATCATTAAATTAATACGTAAATTACAGGTGAAATCTTAATAAGACATTTTAGGAAAGGATGTATATAGATATTAACTAAAAAAAACCTAATATATCACATTTATAATGGTTATTGAGGGCTGAAGGAGGCTATTATTTTGAAGTATTTTGTTTATAAAAAGAATTCAGGCAACGGTTTATACCTTTAAATAAGTAATTGTCAAGTACAACACACCACATGATGTTCTTTTTGGTGATCATTTTTCTCTTTTTAATAGAGGACAGAAAATAAAATAAATCCGAAAAAGAAAAAAAAACTCCAAGGGATATCGTCCGTATAGATATACAATCAATATAATAATATAATAGTGCATGTATACGCCCGTCTTGTGTATAATATAATCGTGTGTTATTATATATTATATTATATTATATTATATTTATATTGTTGTGGAAGCATCGAGTTGGCCTGCCCGACCTGAGTCGTGTCGCCGACCAATATGGGAATTCAGTGTCCTGTTTCGTCGTCGTAGGCGTGTCTCCGTCTGTCCGGTTTTACCTTTGATTTACAATGTTACCGGTTGTTATCCGCTGCCGACCCCTCGCGTTCCGACCGTGATGTACCTCTAGGTGTATACCTATACATAATATTATGTATGGTGTGTGTGGATTCTATTATACGCACACGAAGATAATAATAATAATAATAATGATGATGATAATAAAACGAAAGGGAACACACACGAGCGCTTTACCTATATATGTGTATATACTCGCGCACATTATCATGCGTATTATTACATATAAGCAGGACAACGCGTATGTAGTGTATACAGCGTAAATCTTTAACGTACCTATATGCATACAACAATGTGAGACTAGGTGACGTCACGCCGGGCGTAGAAGATGTGGAACACGGATATAGTCGGACTCCGTGCGTTGTATACATTATGTCATGTGGACGGAAAAAAAATGAAAATAATAAAAATAAAATCTAATGTTGTTTTTTTTTTGTTCACGCAAGGGTTGTACGCGACTTCTGTTTTCACTTGTAATAAATATACACACGCCGCGAACAAGGCATATTATTATATTAAAGTAAAATTATTATCATATTATATTATATATGTGTAGACGAGAACGATTGTATGTATACAAATATAATAATAAAATGTATATGTATAAACGTATTTATTTTTTAATATTATTTTTTATTGAATAATAACTCTTATTGAACCAGTAAATCGTATCTGTATATATATATATATATGTATACATATATACAGTTTTTAGTTACAACAATAAATATATCTTTAACTTAAAGACTTTAAGCAACTATACAATACTATATATTATGCATAATATGAAAGAGTTCATCACGCAACGGTGATGTTTTATCGCTGTAGACATAAGATATTAGCTCTAATATTTGTTGCAGTAGAGATTAACTCTATATATTTTATTTATCATGATATAGTAGGTATATATATATTAAAAGATCACTGTCGTTGTAATTTAATTGGGTCGCTGCAGGACAACAGAGATTGCAGTCCTCAAATCAACACTTCTGCAGCAGTAAGCCTTGCAAAGTGCCACTAAATTTATTATTCGTGGTGCCCATTTAGTAGCTGTCTGTACATAAAAACCCCTCACTCACTAGTAATTTTGGTACAAGTTGTTTGTCTAACGGAACTCTTTTCGATTGAATATTGCATTAATGAGATGAGTGGTTTTATTTTTAATCGTAAAATATATATAGTTATTTTATGTATATATATATATATATCCTACTACTTTTGTACCTAATATGAAATCGTCCATGGAAAACAAGGAATACCTACTCTATACGGCGAAGGCAGGTGTAATATCTGATTGACAATAGACGGACTTTGAGGCGTCGGATGTACATAAACATACCACATCATCATGGTCTACTTACGACCTATCGTAGTCTCGTGTGTATAAGTGTGCAAGAGACGCTGCATTATGCCGCAGGGGATATTATATTTATAATATACGATTTACGCGAATTCCATTTTTTTCCGCCAAGGCCCTTTTTAATAAACCGAAGACGAGTTTTTTTCTTCGTTTTATTATATACAACCGAAGTCAGTAGAGCTCACTCTATACAACGCGTTTTTTTCGTTCGGTTTCTTTAAAGTTTTACTGCGCGCCGAAATAATTTCTGGTGCGGCGGTTTCTAGTTGCTTTAAATATCGGCCCGAAAAAAAAAAATTCGACAAGATTTATCGTCAGTCCGCTTTTTTCTCGTCTTACTGCCACAGACCACTCAAATAAAAAAAAAAAAAATAATATGAGAAATCTCCAGAAAATCTAAAGCGATTATATATATATATATATATATATATAGGTATATACGAACGACATGGCTGTAGTAGGTTTTCGTCGTTAGTGCGCTTCTATGCGCGTACGTATATATACATATAATATGTGTATAAATAATTTCTATACCTACGTTTTTCTGTACCTATATAGTTTTTTTTATCCAAAAAAATATTTAAAACCCGTTCACGATCAAACCCGACGACCGACGTTTAACTACACTCTAAAACGACGCATTCTGATCACGAACTGATGCATTTCTGATTGTCCAAGTAATATCTCTCGGCTTCTCGCGTGTACATCCCTCATTTTATATAGGTATATAGAAAGATACTCTCTATGGCATTTTATCCGGCGGAAATACACGTAAAGTATGCAGCTATTATACTTAAAAGACGTATACTACAATAAATAAATTTGTATGTATGTGTATTATATACAATAAATATATATGAATATTATATCAACAAGTCACGGTGCACTGCACAATTATGATAAATTATCAATTATCATTGATAATCATAATTGAATTGACACGTATAGATTAGAAAGTAGAAATGCGGTTTGTTTTTCACAACAAAATCGGTTGTTTTATTAGTTTCTTTTATGACCCGTACGTAATTGTGAATACTATTGTTTGAGTCGTAATTTCAAATTTATAATGTATAGGCATATCTCATAATTCAATGAACACGTTATTCGAAAAAAAACATTTCATATAATTAGGTATAATATCTACAAAATATGTTCAGTTGACTAAAAATCGATATTTTAATAAACTATAATGTTATAGTTGCAATAATTGAGAGATTATAAATACATCATTATAGTTACAAATAATTTATATATATATATATATATATATATATATATAACAATCGAGGAAGAATGATTTTATATTGTAACATATTATATTTATTAGTGATTATAGGTACTCATTAAATAAAGTATATCATTATACACGGTCACACGGATATACTGAATCAGACAAATTACTACTTGATCGTATACAAATTAATTATGAAACAAATTCTCGGTGGAAAATCATTATAACTGAATAAAAACTTAATAGTATTTATACCTTTGATTTTCATTTCTTAAATAAAATATTATACTATTCTAGTAAGTTTATAATATTATCATTTAATTGCATAGATATAATAATGCAATTTTATCATATTCAAAACAAATTATAGCGACTTGTTTGCTTTTTTCATATTAAGACATCAACATTATAATGAGCACATACGTCAACCATATGAATTCTTTTATAAACGTACTATAATAGAAAATATTTTTTTATATTATATAGGTGTAATAAATATACGCAATTAATTTCATATAGATAATAATATTATATATACTAATTGACATAATAATGATGCCATATACTTTACTTATATAAATGAAGAAGTCATTGAATCTATATTGATTATATTTAACATATATACATTTATTTATAAATATGTAGATGATTGTATATAATACATATATATAAATATAATATATATATCTATAAAAATTTAGGTATGGACATAATATCATATAAAGAAACATTAGATAGGTACCTATCCCAAATATGTTTTTTTAATCAGTTAGGGTAAATTACAGTTAATAAACACATATATTTCAATATACGATATATAATATTATAATAATTCTACTATGATTATTGATTACTAATCATAATAATTGAAAAGATTCTTATATTTATATATAATATCTAGTTCATCGATCATTCATTAACCTTTACAATACCGTAAGCAATATTGTCTGTATACATAATATTGTAATGCACGTGTATGTACTCAAATATTACTCAGCGTAGTCGTACGCAAGTTTTATTCGTTTTCCACGCAAAGCATTCTACATCATTTCTAAAAGTAATAAATGTATAGCTAATAACTGTGATACATAACCGTTCGTGTTGTTATAAAATTATTACACTCATAATGTTATGTGAAATGGTTAACACGGGGGGGCCAATTCTTGAAAACACACAAACACGATATAATATATATGTTCTTGTGAATACATGATGTACTCGTACATGGTACATAAATACCTTTTTATAAAATATAATATTATATATGTGTACAAATACTACAAATTAAAAAACAAAGTCTTGGTTTATTCCGTTGGGCCTGGCATACATCATATATGTATATACAGGGTGTCCCACTGAGATCTGACAAATGAAATAAATTTTGTTCTAATTAATATTTTTAAAACATTTTTTTTAAATATAATTCATAGACAATTGCGCTAAATTGTTATTATACAATTTTTATTTTTTATTTTTTAATACTAAAATTTTTTTTTAAAAATATTAATTAGAATAAAAGTTATTTCATTTGTCAGATCTCAGTGGGACACCCTGTATATATATATATATATATATATATATATATATATGTATACCAGCTATACCATATTATTTATATGATATATAAAATATATTATATCAGACGTTTAGAACGAACTTTTTAATTTCCACGATATATGTTTTCGATAAATTACAAAAAACGCGTTATGAATCAAACCGTCACGATTGTTATCGTTTATATACACATAATATTGTACGTATAAGTAGATATGTGTATATGCATATAGTATTATGTTTTGTACTGCTTCGGCGGCTATTCGAGTGCAGTGTACTCTATACATCACTTTATACACACGATCGTAAATATACACTGCACCGC
The DNA here is from genome assembly GCA_020882235.1 of Schizaphis graminum. Lineage (NCBI taxonomy): Eukaryota > Metazoa > Arthropoda > Insecta > Hemiptera > Aphididae > Schizaphis > Schizaphis graminum. Next base: position 97,943,906 of record CM037032.1, read on the forward strand.
AGTATTCTGCAACTACGGCGTATTATATAGGTATATATATAAATGCGTGTGCACTTAAGTATATCCGTTCGGGGTACGTGTGTGGGCACACAGAAAGTTTTATAGTCTGTACGTCATCTGTTATTTATTTTTCGTGTTGGTTTACTAGATATAACTTTTAAACCGTGGATCACGATAGTTGAAAAACATATAAAAAACCATGTATTTTCTTCCCGCGCAATCTCTTAATACATATTTTTATCAAAATGTATATTGACCTCAGTTGATAGCATGAAATATGAGTATTATAACTATTTCATAGTCTATAATAACATATAGTTTATATATATATATGTAATGTATATTGTATACACACCGTTCATATCGATATAATATATACTATATAATAACTACAAGATTAAGTTTATATCATACAGGATTTTCAGTTTAAAAAATAGTTCATATAAGATTAGGACCCATGCTATATGCTGCAATCAGTAGATATATCGATATTATTCTATAAATCTATAATCCGTATCATATAGTTAAATTCGAAAACATGGATACTTATATATATATATATACGAAACAATATTATTATTATTATTTTTTTATTATTTATACATATTATATACAAAGCAGCAGTGTACGTATACATAATTTTCAATCAATTATAATATTAGTATGTGCGACGAGTGTGCGTTATTTGTTGTACCTAACTTGCATATTAAATACCTAAGGAGCGCGCACCGCGTTACGACACTTAGCCTACGCCCCGCAAGTTGTTTACGACCCGACGACATACGTATAAAAGGTATAAAAAATGTAAAGAATACCGTCCGAATTGGCCGATTCGGTGCACGGTATATATACATCTGAGTATATAGCGTTGTAGTGTAGACATTGCAGCATACTGCAGTATACAACAGGCAGCAGGTTACTATAATAATATTATACAGGTCGGATACATCGTCGTGTCGTTTGTATAGTGGCAGTAAAAGCGATAATACGTCGTTTCGACTAGAGGTACCCTGTCATAATAATACGATATATTGTTATTATATAAGTACGGTACGGTACAATGGTACATACACGAATACGACGCATTTCGACCATTCGTCGGATGTAAATTTCTAATGAGGTTCGTTTTTCGTCACAATAGTGTATAATATAGGACATAGGTTTATAGTATGTATATTATATGTTTAGAATATTAGACACCATTATTCGGACGATCTGCTCTCCATTCGGTTTACGGTGGGACGAGAGTACAATAGCAAGAATGCAAGATAATATATAAGCTCATATGTTATAATATATAAATATATATATAATACATATATGTGTGTTCGGTCGTGTAGTGTGTGTTTTTCGCGTTGTAGGAAAAACCGAGTAGTATATATACACGGCAATTTAAAAACGGAAGAAAACCATTTGCCCGCCGTACCGTCGTTTGCGCGACCTCTCCTTCCACCAAACTTCTATACGTGACAGCCTGCCGGCTCCACCCCGTGCGTATACACGAAGGTTCCGGTCTTCCGCGTGACCGAACGCTACAGCAATATAATACACACTTTATACAATAGCTGCTGCAGCATTGCGCATACAATGTATACATACATATACACACACTCGGAAAGCGGGTATACGAGAATTCACGGATCATATAGTCCCCTCCCTTGGTTAATGTATATCGTCGTTGTCCCTCCACTATCCCGCGATCGGTTCCAGACCGGAAGACGAAAACGAGCGTCGAGTATTTTTTTTCCAAACTACGTCTCAATAGCAGCAGCAGCAGCAACAAACACACGTGAAAGATTAACATTCCCGCCAAAAGTTTGCACTGACTTCCGAACTATTGCAGCACGCTTTACTCGTACGGCACACTAAACACCGCACAAATGGTAGATTTCAATTAGACATCCGGCCACCCGACGTGAAAAAATATACGCTGCGGTATACCTTCGTATATGCGCCTATATATGGAGTACGAAAAGAAAAATATAATAATAAAACCAACCGGGCCGATCTTCTTCACGAGTGCCATAAAAACAAATTTATCGCCCGTATAATAATGATCGTTCTCCAAAAGAGGGTCATAACGTGGTTTTATCCATACCAATATACATATATGCTCCAGCAGTAGCATTGACCATAGTGTATAGGGGTGACGTGTGTATCGTGGTCGTAAGATGGTCACGGCAGCATTACTTTTTATTTTTTATCGCGTGTAAAAATTAGACCGAATAGTGTTTATTACGTGTGAGATATAGTATCATATTATACAAGATAATAATAATAATAACATGTTCGCTCATATATAATAATTTATTAATAATAAATATGTATTATACATCATATTAGATATATTATGTAGCAATATTATAACACTGCCGTGTTTGAACGCTACTGCCGTTTTTCCGGTCTGTTTTTATATTATACCTATATATCCTGTACAGGTTGTAAATAATTGGACACGTCGTTTAAAACGTAGTTTTACCGGTAATATAGGTTTTTAGAGAATTGCACAATAAAACGTATATTACTGCGGCGATATGTCTTGTATAAATTATTCATCCTCGAACCATGGGCCCGAGGGAGTCAAACCTACCTTACCAATATGTATATAATATAATATATACCTATAAGAAAATTCAGGCGGCGAAGGTGTGCATGGGACGGGGGTATATGCCGGTGGAAGAATAGAACCCTCTCGCAGCGGCTATATAGGTATATATTTATAATATTAATGTGTATTGTGTAATAAATAATATGATATGGGTCGTCTCTAGAGCTAAACGCTGTAAGCCGGAATTAATAATGAAACGCGCACGCGAATTGGTATTATACGAAATGGATAAATATGTAATGTGCGACATCTGTAATAATACAAGCAACTAGCGTCTAGCATAGTATACATACCTACTCTTGACGTCTATAATATATTTGATGAATAATAAGTCTTATTCGTATCGCTATATAAACTGCGAGCGATTGTAATTGATGTGAAACTGAGAGACGATGTTTGTTTCCTACAAAGAGCATATATACATAATACATAAAAAAAATAGGTTTTTTTTTCTTCACTCGTCATATTTTCCCACCGCGCGGGGGATACAGCACATATAAATGAATACACGCTATATTCCCACACGGAGCGATGCACCACGAACGACGTTCGTCGTGGTCACTCATCAATATATCACAGTGTTTTCATACTCCACTGTCATATGGAGCGTGTACCTATACATATATTTATTTTTTTTTGCTATACAGATTTCCCGTTAAACGCGCATTTCCAGCACATTCAACACGGGGGCACGCACGCGCCCATATATATATATTATATTATTATATTCGCTAGCCGGGACCATGATGTTAATAGACTACCCCCATGCGTGGCTGAACGGCGGCGAAAAGGCGAAAAAAATTCGACGGGGTATGGCTATTGTAGGTCCGGCGGCATATAACGATGGCGATTGTGCGTTATTGCCACCGCCGCCGCTGCGAGTCGGAGAAATGGCGCGTAAACGCTCTCCGTGTATATCCTACACATAAACTGCAGCGCAGCCCCGGACGTGCAACCGACCGGAAGTCCGATATAATAATGGCGCGCTTGGAACGCCGGCGTCGTCCGCATCCCCACGTAGATCACCACCGCCGCCTGCACCCGAGCGCATGGCGTGCGAATGTTAATTAAATTAAATAAAAGTTTATTCCCGGAGAAGAGTTCACTATACCGATATAATATATATATATAACATTTTATATTATTATATGCGACACCCGTATTATAAATAATATATATAATACATATATGTGTTTGTTCGTGTGTGGATGATGCTGCAGAGGGTGGACGCGCGGCCTATATACACGTGTCTCGGGATTTTGGAGACAGCTCCGCCGGGTCGTAAATCAAATTCCGCGAACACAATGGCCGGCGACAAACGGCCATGAAATTTAATGTACGACTACCATCTCCCCCTCAACCACCACCTACTCATCACGGACGACCGACCAAGTCATTTTTCTACACCGCCCGCCATCGTTGAGACACAGCCTCAAAATTTATTTTATTCCTCGGCGATCTGTAGCTTTCGTCGCGCCGATAAAATAAAATTATTATATTTATATAATATTATCGGCTGCCCTATATCTACAATTGTAGGTCTCTGTGGCCAATGTTATTTCGCTTAAAGCCCTACAAATAAAATATAATAGACGATGTCGTTTTAATTTTTTTTATCGTGGTTTACAGTTTTTACAAACAGAAAGACAGTATTATACATACCAACCCTTTACACATCATAAATTGTACATAAACCATCGGTCAATCGGTGTAATTAATATCTATGGCTTAAATTAAAAACAGCACATATAAATTAAATATAATAATGTATGCAATTATATACATGATATTGTGCTTACCGGTATATAGTTGAATTGTATATATTCAAATGTATGTATAATTAATAGGTAGATACCATACGTTATATCATAGAATTATAATACTAGATACGCGCTAAAATCAATAAACAAAATAAATGTGTTTTTCGATCGCCCATCATTGCCATACGTTTAATAATATAATTATGTGCGGCATAATACATTTTAAATGGCATTTTATGTACACGAGTTACTGCAGTAGTGTTATTATACAGTGATTAGGCTTTAGGTGTTTGCGCTACGTATAACCGTATTATAGGTATTTGCAGTGTTATTTTTTGCACACATTTTGAGGTATTATAGAAATATAATTTTAAAAAATCGCACCGAATAGCTCATATTTACTTATGCTATATACTATATTTAACCCTCTGGGCTATAAACCTATAGACATCTTACCTATTAAATATTATATGACTTTATTATATTATATACAATATTTAACATATTTAATATTAAATAAGCAAACATGAAGATATTTATCTTTATCTACCTTAGTAACTATATATTTATACGTGTTAAATCTATTTTCTAATTTAAGCTGTTGTAAATCGTTCGTGAATGTGTAGGTTAGGTATATCTCGTACCTATATATATATAATATTAAAGTTAATATACTAAGTCAAATTCAAAACAACGTATTAACATAATTTATACATATATAATTGTCGACACATACCTATAATGTAGTATACAGTAACGAAATACTATGCATATATTGTATGTATATAACAATAAACTATTCGATCAAATTGTAATAATATATATTTTAATAGGTATTTATAATCATATAATACATTATATAGGTCTTATGCGGTAAATCTTTTATGTGTGCCTATATATAGTATTCACAAAGGTTCTTTTTAAAAAAAAAATATTATATTATTTAGATACAACCCGCATATATGTACCTATATATACCAGCTTTGTAGGCGTATTATACGCTAACTATAAATTATATAGCTAGTGATTTGATAGTTTAAATTTTTTTGTCGTTCAACTATAATATATATTATATATATTATACAACACAAGCCTCCCATATGAATAAAACCATATTATACTGCAGCGGTGCTGTGTTAGGATGTATTATATAATCGATGGGAGCGGAAAAGTACACGTCGAGGGTGACAAAAAACCCTTTTATAAATGTATATACTTTTGTATAATATAATGTATACCTAATCTCAATGGCATGACATATTATAGGATAAAAAATAACAAAATATATAAGGGCAAGCATACAAGGTTTTTTCGCGGTTGGCAAAGGAAAATAGCTAGCCTGCAGCTGTAGGTCGTTTATCTACTTTGTATACCTATATATTTATGCAATGTAATATATATATATATTATATTGAATACAACAGTATAAATTTATATATATATATATAACAAAACAATTGAATATTTCAGGAATAATGTAACCTATAGTTTATAATACTTAATATATTAATGTTGTATAATGTTACCTATTACAAACAATAATATATGAATATATATTACTTTTAAAATATGTGCGTATCCATTTTTGGACATATTTTAATATAGTTAATTTTTTTTTCATTTTAAATATTGGGCATCTCCGTATAGCGGATAAAATTTCGGTTACCGATGGTATTGGTATATTTTAAGGTTTCGCTGTATATACATTTGATTGTGAGTACTTCTGCAGCAGGGTGTTTAAAAAGTTGTTACAAATTGTATAGACCTTGCAGTACATGAATAAGTAAATATATAGGTATATATAATATATATATTATTAGATATTATATAATATACAGTTGTATCCTCCGCCAACATTACTATACATAATATATATGCATAATAATATGTTTCATATTACACATCACACATACATAGCTTATACGTAGTTGTGGCTATGCGACAAATGACGGGTTCACGTGGTCTGTGCAAGCTATATATTATATTATAGTGTATATATTCATTGAGCTATACGTCTACAAGAGCAGCAGTGCAGTGCAATGCGGCGCGCATATTATATGTATTTCCCTTTATAATAAAAACGATAAGTTTACCGCATTTTTCCCGCAATGGGTGTCACACGGCCGTTTATTTATACGCGATGATATAATAATGTACATTATAATAATATGTTATATTATACGAATATATACGCGCGTAGGTATGAATTTATTACGTTTACAATCCGCATCTACGCTGTATGTGTGTATGTAAATGTAATATATTTAGAGCTGCGGTGGTGGATTAGTTTTGGTGAAAAACGGATTGGTATTTTAATATTTTTTTTTGTGCGTTTCGATTATTTATCACGTAATTTGTAGTTTTTTATTCCAGCGCTACTGCGACAGGTTCAGCCATAGCTCATACACACGCGGTTATATATATATATATTTATGAAATATACCTATATATTGGATGCACTGCCCGATGGCAGATTCCTGGCAACGAAAATGACCGTAAAAAAAATATGAATAATATGGTTTCGTATATAAAAGAAACGCTCGAGGATTATGAATATTATAAATTTTGTTTTATAGAATATCCTACTCACAATATATCGCTGCACGATCATACATACATACACAGTTGGACAACAGTCAAGCCGTGATCAACGAGGTTTTCATTTGCGAAATGATATAATATGACGTTATATATATATTATACGGTATTATTAGTATACAAGGTAAGCCGATACAAAGCGTGGTCATAACGCTGTAGCACACCGAAAATGCACGAGACTCGAAAAATAATTTTTGCGACAGTCGTCTGGCCACATTGATTAAATCTCTATAAATCAAGATGTGTTGTACATTATATTTTCATAGTTTATAAAATTTCACGCGAACAGTTAACTCAATATTTAACGAATGTTACAAATTACCTATTGCAGTATAATTAATATTAGGTATATATCACATAATATACTGTGATCAATATAAGGTTCATATCACCCCTAATGTTTTACTTAAATATATTTTTCTCTAAATTATATCCTTCATATCATGTGTATAATATACCAGATACCTATATGTTATGTATAATATTATATGTATGATATAAATGGTATACATAATGACTAAATTCAAATTAAACCTATATGTAAGTATGTTACGCCTGCGTCTTTCGAATTGATTTTTAAATTCTAAACAGATATTGTATAGGTATATACAATTGCTCGTGTAGCTTTTTTTTAGTATAGTATATATATATATAAGATTGTTTTAGATCATAGTATTAGGTATTCATTATAAGTTGTTTAGGCTCGATGTATGACGTGTTAAACTACTAGGTTATAGCTTCCTATATGATTACCAAAACATGATTTCAGCAGGTAGGTATAAAAAAATACTCGATGTACCTATATAATATTATACTCACGCAACGTGCACTTACAGAATATCGAATAAAAACCAGTGTATACATATAATATCACCTATTACAGCAGAGTAGGTATATACCTATATGTTAGACTATAGAATTCTGCTGCATATAATCTATGCTAAAAAATCATTTTATAAATTTTAGATCACTGCAGTTACCTACAACTAAATATTTTTAAATAGGACTTAGGTAACAGGTAATAATAGGTAATTAACTCTGTACTTAACAATCAATCAAATATTCAATTTATAAAATACATAATATATCGTTGTACACTCATATCGAATGAAAGAATTGGAAGTGAACATCAAAAAGAAATCATATAAATGTGTAATTAGTCAACATTTTTCAAATCAATTATACACATAAATATATTTTATTCATACGTTAAATGCATTTAAGATAATTTTATAAATACATTATATAATAAATATTATATCATAGAAATAATTTGACCTCACACATTGCACATTGCAGTATATGATATATTTTAGAATATATAGTATACTACATAGTATAATATAATATATTATAATATTAATACAACCAAAGTGCGTACACATAATATATGTATAATACTTTATATAAACATAATATAAATTCAATTTAATACATTTATTGTGTATGCACACTTTACATTCATGTACCTACTCGTATATACACTATATACCGGTATGTTTTGTTATACAATCGAATAACGATTAATAATGTGGCCAGACGAATACACGATGTTTGAAATTAAGCCGTTTTACTGTATTCTTATTGTCACGATATAGATAAATACATGGAAATCGCTTTAACTTTACACGAAAGATATATAAAAAAATAAAGAAAGATTAGGTATAATTGCTATGATATAAATGCGACAGCATTAACTATCTGCACTGACGGCATATTTGTTTCGACGTATGCGACTACATAATACACCTCATACCATAATATATACCTATACCTATTACCTATATATATCTATATACGTAACATATATATTTTATAAACATGGAAATAGCCAATAATATATAACACCTAACATACGTCTTTTCTGCTACAGACTTATCTTGCGGCAGTCTCTTGTGTGCCATTTCAAAGAATAGTATAACAATATTTGTTCACAGTCGATGTAATGTAAATATATAACAGTCCCGTCGTTGAGGAGTAAAAAATAAAAATACCAGCCGCAGAAGTGAACAAAAAAGTGTTAATGTCGTATATTATATATTTCATCACGAGTATCTTGAGTATATATATGTATGTATAAAATAAGTACTGCAGCCGTCCCACGAAGATTTACCGGTTTTATTTTTTTTAAGTGGTGGGTGTAGTTAATATATTATTGTGTACATCGCACGACATTATGGGTACCTCACATACTTTAAAACCGTAAATCCTCGTGAGACACCCTATATATATATGTATGTATGTATGTATGTATATATATTATATATTATACAGAATAATCTAAAAAAAGTATATTATGTCGATGTCTACGGAAAAATTCAATTCTTCCGAATTATTTATGTGACATGTATTCATATATAATAGGTATACCGTGTATAATTTGTCTATATAAAATACGAAATACATATATTACACTATAGAAATTTTAAGTAATGACTAATAATATTATAAATGTAAACATTTTTCTATCTGTTATATTTTCACGGCTAAACAATTAAATCTATTTTGATAACATTTATTTTAATTGTTTTGATTTTTTAGAACGTTTCTTTTTATAAATTTTCCCCTAATAGATGTCAAAGGAAATGGCAAATTTTTATATACAAAATATATTATATTTGTATAGTAAATTTACTTGAAACTTGGTATCAACTTTATTGGACGAAATTAATGTTATACTCTTAACTTAAACTCATAACCATATTATGCCAATAATCACTCATCATACAAAACTAGGTATTGTAGATATGCTGTTTACAACAAATGTATAATTATATATAGTGCTGATGAAAGGTTATATACGTCATGTATTTATAAAACGTGTACGACGTGTGAATCGTGTGATAAAATATTTCAAATTAAAAACTTGTATATGTATGCTTAACAATTTTTTAATCAAAACCATTGTGCAAAAGTAAGTATCTCGAAGCGTCCCTCTATAAATACACATGTAATAAACATTCATTAAAACGCACGTATACGTGTAAATAATATTATATATGCATATACTATAGTACTATACACCGCGCCGACCACCCTCTGTGTTCCCGAAATAATTGTTAACCTAACCCTAAAGGGGTCGATAATACTGCCCTCGTGTCCGGCGATTTAATCCTGCGAACTGACCGTCGTCGAGTATTATATGAGTATGTATATGGTATACATACTCAACACCCCGTTTACTACTAGAAATATTTTTCACGCGCATACATATAATATAGCTAGGTACTATACGGTCAACGATGTTTGCTCTCCCCTCTGATCAAGCTATTTCGCCCTTTCGAAATGACTTTGACCCCCTTCCCTCCTCAGTTCTCTAACGTCACTCCGACCCCTTGTGTATATATACATATATGTCTGCCAGTTTCGAAACGACGTTCGAACACCTCTCCAGAACCTACTTCACAAATCACGAAAAGTAAGTATACACGAAGAGCGTTGACCAGTGCCACATCGGTTGACCCAACACCGGACTGTTCAAACAGATTACAAACTTATCGGAGGAAACGCGCAACGTCGTACAAAACGCTTCTGCAACGGTCACGCGCGTGTAGACTATATAATATATTATAGTTTGCACAGTCGCACGTTTCGCAGGTTACGACCGTTTATATGTGTTTGATATTCATAATTATTTATTTACAATTTACATGTACATTATTACATAAACCTGTGAGAATCTACGGACCTAGGTTTTTCGTTCCTTGGATTTTTTCGGACGTTTTGTTTTTATTTGCGATACGATACGTTTCTGCAAAAATCTTAGCTTTACATATATTTATATGTTTGGAGACCTGGGGTTTTCAAATATCGTTTAATAAAAATGGTGAGGATCAAGCATAAGAACTATAACGTCATAATTCCTACTATATGTTTCCAAATAAAATTTGAATGATTACGGAGGTGTAGATTAGATTCAACTCCCTTGGGATTTGTTTTAAGACTCTTATTATAATACTCAAACGTGTCTATGTTATACATATTACCATGACACTTTATGTAAACATTTCATTTCTACAATAAGTTAAAAAAAAAAATAAAAGATAGCTGTTTTTCCATAATATAATCAAAAAAAAGCTCATTATTTATGTCATTCATACAATATATGTAAGGGTATGAATTTTTTTTACAAGATTCTTAGTTAACCGTGTATCCATGCAAGTTTTTGATGATAAAAACAAAAATTACAAAAATAAAAATAGTAGCATTATAATTGCTAGATTATAAATTTAACAGAGATGTTTATTTAAACACTATTTTTTTTAATTTTCTAATAGTATATTGTACACAAAAAAATTCCTAAAAGTTATTGAAAAACCACTATAATATATTAACACCATGACAAACCCCAAATTATTTATATTATTTTTATATTCTATTAATAGTTTACCATTGTGCTTTTCAAATATTTAATTATTTACTGACGATTGGTATGTATGGTCATTACTTTTTGGTAGAAATATAGTGATCAAATAATTATATCATCGTGTTCATACCTACTTTTATATTTTCTCATGATTTAATAAAATGTGGAATTAAAACACACTTTTGCTATAAATACTTGATAATGTAGTTAAAATAATCAATCATAATGTAGGCTATACCCCGTTAGGTAATAAATATTTTTATAATATTTTATATTTTGTGATAAACAAAGAAAAATATAATATTACTTTATTGCCAAAAATAAATAAAACAAGAATATTATAATTACTGTAACATAGTTGTGTTTGACTACAAATATCGATAGGTATCTTTTTAATACTATTCATTTCATCGTTTAATCTATATAATATTATATTTTTATATAAAAGTAAACCAATTTATTATCGATCGCCACCGTTTAAGAACTATAGGAATATAATAATAATGGACGATCATGTGTATCGTTCCAACGGATAATACATCGCTGCACCTCTTTTACGGATCGATCCAATAAAAAGCACGTCATCATTTTTACCAAACAGTTTGTACTATTGGTAAATATTAGTCTGAGTATCGCAATAAAGTACGATTATAATATTTACGCGTGCTATATGTGTACGCGTTTATGGACTACACGCATAAAACTCAAGCAAAAATCCTGGATATTTATTTGTTGACGAGACGACCCCGACCATGTGAAAATCAATTTTGATGAAAAAGCCAACCCCACTCGTATCGCCGACGTTGATCATCGGCATGATGTCAAAGCAAGTGTATTAAAATAATATATATTGTATTTTTATAGTTCAATACAAGGCATTCTATACATATATATATATGTGTGTTTTATAATAATATTATAACATTTTCCATCGTATACATTACCGTATATCTTATTATTTTAAGATAAGAACGGTCGATGCTGTATAATATTGTTACATAATACGTACGTGTATATAATTTTATAAATTATAGCTAAAGAGAAAGAGAGAGAGAGAGACAGACAGAGGTCCCGGGAGTCCCGATTCCGCTCAGAGTTTATGCGCTCGTCCCCGTCGTTATCTTTATCCGAAAATTATCTGTCGAATAAATCAGATGCGATATAATATACAAGTACCTATATTTACGTATACATATATTATGCGTATAATATAATACATAGTTGAAGTGGCAATGGGACGACTTTCACGGCTTTTCTAAACACATAATATTATAATGTGCAATGCACACAGCATACAATTCGAGATATGATTGCGTTACGCGCGGCACTGTGATGGCGAACAATGGCGGTCCGGACATGGCACGTCCTTTGTCGAGGCATCGATTTCCGATAAGATTGCCTTTCCCGCGACCGTATTATAATACGATAATATATACTGTATTATATTATAATATTATCGCCGTTCTTCGAGTGCGTTTTAAATACAGAATACCTGCATTTACGTTATGTACATGTACATTGTATTATAATGTATATCTATATTATTTTCAACATTGTTAAACAAACTTAATGTATTATAATATGCACCTATATGAATTGTATATGTAAAAAAAATATATTTCAAAATTATATCAATAATATAGTAGAGGAGAGAATTGAAAATAATTTTCATTGACCTTAATAATTTCAGAATTAATCAACCCAGACCCAAATGCATGGTTTAGAAAATTCTGGATTTCTAATAAGAAAACAAATACCTAGGTAATAGTTTCAATCAAAATACATCATGATACGTATTATATTTATTTTACAAACTTAATGTAATTCAATATAATATATTATATATACACAAGTACCTTTTCGTAACGAAAAAAACCCTTATTGTTATATTGTTAACCACGTATTTTTATTAATATTATAATTATTGTAACTAATTTTCACAGAACAGTGTAGTAGAAAAAGATTTTACATTAAAATTTGTTAAAAAAAAAAACTATATAATATATAGTTTAATAATAATAATAATAATATTATTATTATTATTATTATAATTTCTTAATTAATAGATGGTCATATTATTATAACTATTTTGAAAAAAAGAAATTATAGCCGCCTTCTTTAGTACCTAATTACATTTTTAAAATGTATGAGATAATCAAAACATTATTGTGTTATTTACTTATCGTATTCATTATCATACATCATGCGGTTATTGTATTGTACGTTATGGAATGATTAAAAATTTAGATACGTGAAAAATAATTAGAGAATTTTAATAAATCTATAAAACTTAATTTATATTCTATAGTTATTAATTTTTAATAATACTAAAATTATACAGAACCTTAGCATTCTATCAGTGGACAAATTATAAATATACATATATACATTGTATAGTACTGGTGTTATAACTTATCATGATAATTAAAACTGATAAAGTATTAGGCATGTTTATTGAGTATAGACAATATAGTGTATTTGATAAATACTATTTATACACTATGGTACGACCAAGGTCAATTCGTGTAATGTGTATACTGTATACTAAACAATACTATATACTAAACTAAATAACTACCGAACACGCATAGTTGTTAATTTGTTATATTAGAAAGACAAATAACTAATAGGTATTACGAGTATAGAACTTTGGTATATTAATATAATTTATATCGCACATAATACTTTCACAACAAATGATGCCACCTTGAGGTCACCTTTAGTACGACGATTATACAGATGCCGCACGTAGTGTTTTAATAATAATGTAATAATTTTAATTGACTCTTATGACTAAATAATAAAGCAATAATATTTTATACTTAGACATTTTTTTCGGACTTGTACATATTTTTTTATAATAATATGAAATACATTTCTTATAACCTCAATGGGACTATAATAAATTATTTATTTATCTAAAATTCTAAACGACCGTATATAAACTTAAGTAAAGCACATACTATGTCGTTTTTATAGACAGTACTCGGCATTGCAAAAATAATTGCATATTTATATATTTATGAGTATACACTTAATAATAATACAATTTAGGAAGGAATAAGAACATAAAAATAAATAAATAAATATTACAGCTAATACGAGTATAAGAAAACTTCCAAAGCACGGTATTTATTTATTTATTAATACATAGGTACGGACCTAAGTCTTTTTACATATAATCGCATGTACTTATTGAATATGATAGTTAAAAGAAAAAAATACAAATAACATTGTTATAACATTTTAGAACTGATTCATATTATATATATAATGTAAAGGCTTATGGATGTTCAACTTAAATAAAACGATAGAATCGTTAACGTAATTAATAATAATTAATTGTATTTTATAAATGGCAGTCTTTTTTGATATCAAATATATCGATATAAATTAATTTGTTGAATTCACGTGAGATAGGATCAATGAGGTTATTATATCCATATGTGTTATATAGCGGGCTTTAATTTAGAAAATTAGAAAAGATCTAGTTGGGAATAATTGAGGTCAAGAAATTGTATTAGTTCTAGTAGTTCAAGAGTCAGGACAGGATACATATAGTTCCATTTAAAAGTTTGGACATGAAGTAAATGTCAGTAAGGATCCAGGTTTTTTAAATTATAAGGTTTTCTTGAACGTTTTTTTGCGAGTGTAAACATTGAAGGCGAGAGGTCAACGGTATTTCACTGTCGTTTTTATAGGCAATTTAACATACAAATCATCTCTGTATACGTTGGAGTGATTAAATAATATTTTCTAAATTACAAAAAATAAAAACCAAAATAAAAAATGGGTATACCATGAATATTAAATTCTACTTTTGTCTATGAATTATTCGGAAATTGTTTTTCAACTTTTGGTAGAACTTTTCCGAAAATCAAAAAACAAATGTTCTTTTCAATAATTACAATTATGCCATTCGCAGGTCACAAATTAAAGTTGCGTTGTAAAAATGGGAATGAGGATTACTTGATTACATATATAACTGAAAAAGTTAGGTACTCTAAATATAAATATTGTCCTTGCGTATACAGAATCGATTTAATAAAACATAATGTATAATAACGACGAACCGAACGTATAAAGTTTTGACGATTTGTATATGCAATAATAACAATGGTATTTTGTAATATATATATATATTATACATTTATTGAGTCTTGTCCGACAAGCGTATACCGAAATAATTGAAAAAGTCGATCTACAATATACATTATATTGTTTATTTCGACGACCCTTTTGTCGTTTTAACAGTAGTTTTAAAATCGTATTTTCCGATAAAGTATATATACACAATACACATATATAGGTATATATATATATATACATAAATCTTATATATATATATAATTTGTATAAAACTACGAACATTGTGTATGGACCATAACACTTTTAGCGAATTATATGTTATGTATATTTTATAGACGTTTGTTTAAAGTTAGACACTATTTCGACGTATTATCGATTTATATATTATTTTACAGAAAATAATAAGCGCGAAAAACTTTCGACTATTTGAACTGAAAACTCGTTTTATCGTTACAGAACGGAGAACAATGTGGCATGTGTAAAATAGTGAAGAACAGTTTTCTCGTATGAATAAAAACTCTGTATAATAGGATACATACTCTTTCGATGCTATAAAAGTATCAAAATAGCAAAAAAAAAAAAAAAAAAAGGGAAAACGCGTAAAAACACGTAGGTATCATACCACGTTGGAACGTGATTTAAAAATGTTTGTACATAATAAACGAAGCATTACATAATATACAAGTGTAGGTATAACTCTGTACGTACGGTGTTCAAAAACATAAAAACAATTATTATTATAATATATTCGTCTGACGATTAAAAATTGAAAAACACGTGTCACACGAATCCTAGTGGAAAATCAAAGTAAGCGATATTGTTATAATATTATGATTATATTATTATTTACACTGCAGCAAACGCATATTATCTCGTTTGAACGATCGTTATTCGCAAGCCATTTAATTTCAACGTGATTTTTTAAAACTTCAATGACCATCCGATGTTAAGCGTTAAAATTATTATGCAAACAGTCATCACGGGAATTAATTTTTATTTCTACATAGCCGAATACGCTACTGAATTGTGCCCGCCAGAGGGGTCGCTGCTTGAAGTGTGTTCGATATGTCGTCGTGACCAAAAACTCATGTGTTTCTTGTACACACGATTCTATTATTGACGCATTTTGTATAAAATAAAAAAAAATGTGATCAAAAAACCGAATTCAAGATAATACGTATATACTCATATAAGTAGAACGATAAACAAGATCGCAGTATAGTTGAGGTCTTGCGGCCGCCAGACAGTTAAAACCGGCGACACTATCATGTTTATACATTATACTATAGGTATATATAATACGGTTTCTCGCGCGACGACGACGACGACCGCGTAAAAGGTCATAAAAGTCTCTAGACGCAAACCGCGTAATAAATTTGAACGAGTCCGGCGATGGCTACGGTAACGGATTTACGACGCGATTTCAGCCGGTGCAAATCCGCGCTGGGTGGATTTTTATCGCCATTTAAGTGGCGCTATATCGTATGTATACATGTATCTACTGAAACGTTAACGGTCTGAACAATGGTACGTATTAACTTAATATATTATTAGATGGTGTATTTTGTATTATACTAATATTACATAGTTAGGCACTGCTGAGGTTATACTGCAACGGCTGCAATCGAGGTCTACAAGTGTTACTTTTATGAACCCGAAAGAAAACACGCAATATACTGAGGATATGCGACGAAAGGGACCCATCTGACTCGATATATCGTTATGTGGGCACTGTACGTTTTATTGCCGATTCCATGACCTGCCACCAATCCCGACATCATTTGCTGCAGACGATTTACTTTTGATCTTTTCCTTTTTTTTTCTTTTTTTTTTTAGCGGAAATTGGCTCGATACGCTATCACTGCGTATTGTAACAAAAAAATGAAAGACTTAAAAAAAAAATGCCGAATTTCAAAGTAAGTATGAGATATTTTTCAATCAAAATCGGACCAATATGGCCATTCATGAAAAAGTGTAATACTTGGAAATAAAATTAATTTTTTGCTCTTATATAACTCGAGGAGGACGTGTTAGTAAAATTCGTTTGTCAGAAAAAGTTTGCGTATACTACATCAGCGGTTCCTAAACATTTTTAGCCTTGGAGCCTTTTTTTAAGTAGAAGTTTTTCTCGTGGGGACCCCAAGAAATATTTAACGTTAAATTTTATCTGTCTATGTTCTATGTAAATGTATTGTGGTATTACGAACGGAGCCCTTGATAAGTCATTGCGCAGCATCAAGGGCTCCGCGGAGCACAGTTTGGAAACCTCTGGTCTACACTATAGGGGTCCCCACGGGCGAAATGCTGCAGCAACATTAATATACAATACAGAACGAAGTAACGCAAAAATAAATCGCCGCGGGATTACGCAATTTATAATATTATACTTTATTTTCTCTCTCTATCTTTTTTTTTTTATACAAACCAAATATCATTCGAGAGCATATACAACGTTTATAATTGGTTTTTTTATCGGTTAATGTGTACTCTTCCGATCGAGCTTTTCGTTTATAGAATGTAATATCATAAATATATGTACACGACCGCCCGCACTGAATGCGAGCGCACATAAATTGGCAGGTCACACTATTATCGTATCGTCTGTAGTACACGGGGAGGATCAGGGAATATAAATATTTTTATGCTATGCCACAGGCTTCGCGTGAATTTTAATAATAATTGTTAATTTTTTTTCCACTCTAAATGGAATGCTGAGCGAGCACCACTGGAATAAAACTTATCGGTGTGAAATTGCGTATTTTGATATTATACAATTTACTGCTGATTTAATTCGGTCTTCGGACGAGAACATTGCAATATAATTCATGAATTTAACTACCTGCTATTGCATTTACGTGTATGAAAGTATTACAAATCATATTATACGCGATTGACGCACACACGACGTTTCTAGTTGGAGTTGACCAGTGGCGTGATCGCGTTGGTGGAGGCGTCTCTTTAGGCGTCCCCACCAAGTATACCAATAGTAAACTTTTTAAATCTCTTATTAAAATGTATTAGTGTATAATATAAACATATTTTTTATCAAATAATTATTGCATTAACTGCATTTATTTTATGTTTCTACTATGTGCAATATAAATTATATTACTATGTTGACGTTATCGTATTATTACAAAAATAACCCAATCATATATTATTTCATGAAGTATGATTATCAATGCATTATTTTTCAAACAAGTTATAGCTTCCTCCCACCTTTTTTAATAATCTCCTATTAATATTGAGTAGATTTAACGATATCCGTATCAATGATTTGTTTTCAAGCTATAAAATGTATTTTAAGACTTGTGTAAAATACAATTTCAGTTAATGATTTCGATTTTGGTGAATGAATTATGTTCCTCTACCTCAAGTTTTTTTACGTAGCCACTGCTGTTGTTGGTAAATAATATGAACCTCGTCTTTCGTATATGCGTAATATTATTTTAACACCATGTGGGCAGGACTTTTGTCGTCCGTACACATACTGAGACTTCAGTCATCGCCAACTGATGCTTTCATGATGTTTACGGCGTTGAAATAATAGTGCAGCTGTAAAACGATCGTCAGCAACAGGGTCCGTCGGATTTATGTGAACCTTACGTCGAGTTTACAGAATGCATGTACATAGAGTATATCATGATGTAATTGTATCGAGACGAGGGAAAACGAGTGTTTGTTCACGCGTGTTTTTATTGTCGTATATATTATATTATATCGTTTCGTCGCTGGGCTTAAGTCGCTGCTGAGTTTCGACACGCTACACCAACCAACACCAACAGTCTTATAAAAATACTATGTATTTAATAATATATTAGTCGTGTAACGTGTCCATTTTGAGCTCATATAATATATTATACGCTATATATGCATATAAGTCGTATAGCGGCGACAAATGTGCAGCACATTCAGCCTTTTCTTTTCGAAAATATGTCCTCCGATTACTATATATATAAACATTTATGTATCAAAGCGAAATGAAAGGTTTGTATCTTAATCTTTGTAGGTACGTATTCGTTGATGACGTAGTGTCTATTTTTACGTATCGTTAAACCCGCTACTCATACGCCACTCTTAATAGAAAAACGGATTTCTACAAATACAAGTAAATACGTATTATATTACAATTTACAACCACATATACAAATTGTATATCGTGTTACTCCTAATCTGACTGCCATAATCAACAAGTAAAATATACTTCGTGCACCTTGCCATTATATTAGGTTGGCTGTCGTTATTTAGTTTTAATGGTTAACTTAACTTTTGGGAATTATTTATTTTTGAAACACACAATGTTTTAAGTCATATTTTACATAATACTCTATTGAAATAAAAATTTATAAAATACTGTACGTTATCATCGACTAATGGATAAATAAAAAGCAAACGTGGTTGTCACGCATTTATGGAAAATGTAAATGTTATCATTATGTTATTATCGTACATTGATAATACAATACATTGGCATTACAATTATTATTGTATACTAGAACCTGCTATATAACGGTTATTTACAATTTATTTTTGATTGTAGGTGCACTTATAGTTTTTTTTTTTAACTCAATGTGATTATCAATGATGATTATTCGATCGTGCGAAATGCAAATAACTAAATATAATACGCAGTTACGAGAAAGTTGTACGTATGGTTTTGCAGACGCCTCAGCTGCACAATCATTTGAATACGACGTTCAGTACAGAATCAGCGTATATAGTATCATATTAGATATTATTGTTTGCAATTCAATATTTTTATCCTACAGACAATAGTATGTTTTAATATGTAAGCAGGATACTTGCGGCAACATATTGACGCATCGTTTGAAATTTATATTGATGGTAGAAAATTATTTCAAAACTTTTTTATATTCATATTGACCACACGGTGTCGAGAAGATAAGAATGGTTTTTTTCTGTAGATTACTGTTAATATCTATTATGATCAGCGATTGTTATTCGTATACAATTCGATTTCTATCGGTCTAAGTAGCTGTTACACACTTATATATAGTATAATAAGTATATAATATATATATAGGAATCTTTACGAGACGTATACTTATATTTATAATAATTATGCTTCACTGGTGGTAACTATTCATTTTTGAAACACACCACGTTTCTACTTTCTAAAACATCAAAGTTAAATATTTGTATGCAATATTATATTTTGTTAAATATGGTGTGTGATATAAAATCCGAAACCTCGTGTTATCTATTTGAAGCGCATTAGGCAGATCATAGCTAAAGACACATCGTATTTGATTATCACAGTGTATGATCTGAAATTCGTTGATAGAGAGTTCTGTTTTTACTTTTATTATCAATATATAAACCACGGAAACACGGAATCAAAACTATGGAAATGTTATCAAATTATAATATGAACCAATTCGTAAATTATATACTTATTTAAAATAATTTGTTTTTTTTTTTTGTTTGATTTCAGTTTATCCAACATTCGTATTTAAGGATGTCCAAACTGCAAATTTTCAATATCAATAATAGGAAAAAAAATTTAGTTATAATATCATGACTGACGATTGACATTTGGCAAGTAGTATTTGCAGACAAGTGACAACATACAATCAAACAATTAATAATCACGAGCGACAATGTAATGGTTCAATATAATATATACATATATTATATTGCTTCAGTTAATAGATTTCTATTGACTAATAATAAATTTTTACGTGAATAATATCATGTATGTTCCGTAGTTCGCTGTTACGGTAGGCTACATCACGTTTTATCGTCAGACTTTTTTTACGCTCCTAACAATAAAACTACTCAGTATCCCATCCCTCGTATAAACACGGTAAAACGACAAATAACAATCGCAGTTGTGTACGCGCGCGTGCCTAAATGACGTATAAACATTGTGTTAAACTATTTTAGTATATTACCATATAAAACGTTTAATATCTAAGCGCGAATTACGCGATAAACGTCGTCGTATTACCATTTATAACCATTAACCACCACAACGTGTACAACAATATATAACAAGTTTAATGTATATTTTACTGTCATTATTGTTATTATTATTATGACAACGGAACAACGGTCATAAAACAGACTCAGATAAAGTGTGTTTTACGATTCGCGTTATGTATAATATAAACGATTGTACACACACACACACACACACACACACACACACACACACACACACACACACACACACACACACACACACACACACACACACACACACACACACACACACACACACACACACACACACACACACACACACACACACACACACACACACACACACATACATACATACATACATACATACATACATACATACATACATACATACATACATACGATATAACCGACGGCCACAGAGTACTGTAATATTTGTTACATGATGCAAATAAATATTATATACATAATACATTGATACACACTATATAATTGACCATTACAAAAAAACACACTCGATGATACTCTGTCCGAATTATTATTTAATATTAAAATGACATACAACAGTCAGTTTGATATTTACCAACAAAACAAGTGAAATCAAATATTATACAATTATTTACAGCCAGCAGTAGTAAAGTATTATTTTAAATATATTAATAATTATTTTAGCTATATATAAACCAGGCTTTTTTACTGATATAAAAACTTCTTGCACAAGACTCTTGAGTCTTAACTGCGAAAAACTTACCCATAAGAAAAATAAATGACATTGCCTTGATAATAAATTTCGTAATAAGGTTTTCCGACCACATTACATTGCGTTCGAGTGGAATAATTTTTTTCATCTGCGTGAGCGGACGAGCCGTTTGGATCGCGCAACAAAAGACCGTGAAAGGTATAGCGGTCATGCAGGGTGATTGCGCGGAGGGTATAGCCGCTCCGAGAGAAAATAATCGTCGAGCGTGCCTATATCTATGTATGTGTATACGCAGTCGACGGCGGTCGACCGATAAGTTTTCGGGGCCGCCGCGAAGTTTCAGCGTTTGTCTTGAATATTTTATCGGTCGTTTGTGCCGGAGGGGGGGATGAGTAAACACTCTAAACTCAAGTCCCGCGAGGTATTATATATATATATATATATGTATGCTATCGCGGAGTAGACGTATCTACTATACCGCCAACCCTTCCGGATGCACGACCCTTGTGTATTTCTTCCCCTGCAGGCGGTGGCGTCTTGGAGGTTATATTATTATTATGTTATAATATGCGCTGTGGTAGAGTGGGGCGTCGGTTTAATTTCGAGACCTCGAGGCGAGCGGGCACCAGCGCACCGCGGAAGATCGCGCACAGACACACACACACACAAACATATAGACTTTGGATTATTAAACTTCCCATAAAGGCGGATATATCCACAACGGCCGCCGCCGGTATATCTTTTTCCACCCGGGTTCGCTTTATTTTAATTCCCCCACCGAAGCTACCAACCGCCTCTTCACTAAGGTTAGCCCATCAAGACGTTTTCCGTTTTTATTTTTAATCCGACTTTTGGCCCTCAAAGACGTCGTTTATTTTTTCAACCGCCTTCGCTCCCTCTAGCTACAGTTTTCCCATCACTACCGCCCGCACGCGATACATTTTTAATTAAGATATATATATATACACACACCACTTTTATACTTGTATGTGTATAAGTAGTATACTAGGCAGTCGACGTTGGTTTTACATTATTTCTCTTCCGCCGTCTTTTAATCCACATAAACGGTAAATTGCCCGTGGACCCGAGTGGGTTGATTATTATCATCGCCATTATTATTATTATCATTATTATTATTATTATTATTATTATTATCATTGTATAGTGCAATGCGCTCGCACTTATATATTGTATACGGGGGACCACGCCGGATTTAATTCATGAAACTTTTTTTCCCCGTTTTTTTTCGTATCATTTGCATTCAGTCGTAAATCTCGGTTTTTTTTTTTTTGGTGGCACCGGTAGGTGGATTTCGTCCCGAGATCGGAGATGTTCCGCAAACATGCGTCATATATATACACATCGCACACAGTGATCTGTGTATATATACCTGCAACTGTACCACTCCCGCGCTTTATATTACGTATATTACACGACTACGTACGTTGTATCCTGTGTACTCGCCGCTCCTGCAATTCGTTCCGCTCCATGAGCACAAAATCCGATTGTCCGGCAGCAGCCGCCGTAAATCACGGACGACACGAGGTGGTCGCCGACGAGGATGAGCATAGTGTGGTCGTATATTATACAGGTAGAGCAGCGCGTATATACACACATACGCACAGTGTGCTTAATGTTTTCGTTGGCACGACGGTAGGTGTGTGTATATATATTATATATAAACGGTATATTATTTTTGTATGAGCCCTCACGTAAGGGTACACATATTTTAATCACTGCGCGACACATGTATACACGTCATGTATACTCTATAAGAGTATATATTATTACATTATATAATGAACATAATATAAGGCGTGCGCGCATAGACGGTGCATCAGAAAATACGACGAAAAAAGGGTAACAATAACGGGCATATACCGAAAAAAAAATTAACTGTCACACATAGGTCCTTTTTACCTTGGCTTCTTACGACTTTACATTAATAGATATTATTACCGTGTACGGATGACTGTCCGCGCATACCTACACGGGTTATATGTGGACGAAAATACACCTTGCCCGAATGCTACAATATTATAAACCTTTTAAAACTGCATAGCGATACAACAGTCAAATATTAATATGTTATACATACACATATATTTTCTTTAAATATTATACAAATAATTGTTGTTTCTTAAATAATCGCACACTCTTATAACAAAATGGCATTGATAATCAGAAATAAATTCAAAGTCTGAAGACGAAGTGAAAGGTTTATACTTGAGTATAATTGTTTCAAAGAAATTCTGATACTTTTTATTTAATGACTTTTGAATAGAAATTAGTAATAACCAACGACAAATTTATTTAAAACCGATAAAACATTTTGAAGCGATCATTTGTATTTATAATATAATTTGAAAAATAACATCTTATACTTGACAAAATTTTGATTTTAGCAAAAATCTCAAATGAATTAAACTAAAATAACTGTAATAAGACATTTACCATACAATTGAAAATACTTGAATATTTCTATAACTATTGTACTTTTTATATAAAAAATGTACAAATATTACAAATACTACTCGTATACATAATGTTGTATAGTTTTATGGTTATTTTAAACTAGTACAAAATTGTTTGTGTCCTTTTTTTAGTGCATGAAAGCTTTTTTCATGACAATGCTTTTAATGCAATAGCAGTTTAGTCGTATTATATAATATTACAATATAATTCCGTATACCGTTTTGTGTCTTTACCCGTCGCCGTCGTATGGTTAATTGTATCAGTTCCGAAACGAATGGGATTAATTTTTTTAATACAGCGAATAATATAGGAAATAGATGGAAAATATCTGTACAAGAGGACTGTAAGTATAATATATATATAATATATATATATTTGCCCAGACGGCGGACAGACAAATTACGACACAATAAACGCTGTGTATATTGCGACTGCCTCACTGCCGGTCTCGTACATATATATATATTGTTATTATTATTATCACAAGGATATAGGGTCAGCGGCGAAATGGTCGAGACACTGCACAATGCGCTCGCATATATTTTTATTAAAACTAATTATCGAAATGCGCTTCTATCGCGTGGGCCATATAGCTGTCACCATTTCTGCGCCAATTCCGTGCGTAATACGGTCGCACTGCAATAACAGTTATACTATATTATATTATATTGTTTATATACATAATATAACGCGTGTGAAAATATGAGGTTGGGCGTTGGGTCCCGCTTCTATGTTGGGTTAAAAGTTCCTGTAGTGATGTTTATATTAATATACAGTCTTAAAATAATTAAATTGTTAGTTCAAGAATTGTTATATACTTGCGGTAATAATATTACAGCGTATAATTTGCGTAACTATTAAATGAACAAATATTTTGGCACTCTAATGATATATTATAGATATATTTATAAATAACGACAGATTTGTGTAATTAATAATGTTTTTTTATTTTCTACGTGTTAAACATAATTATACTATTTTTTTCCCCTAACAATCGATATCGATTTAATTCCTGAAATAAAACTTCAACCTACAGCAGTAAATACGAGTAATCTCGTCATCAAAACGACTAGATTATAATATAATGTTTTTTATTTTATGACAAAAGTGACTTTCAAAAAATGAATTATTATTTTTTAATGAAAACCTAAAATATGATTTAAACAAATTTTTATCTGATTCAACAGTATATATATACATTATATATTTATGTAAATTATAGCCTAGCCATCCACTACGGTCATTTTATAGCTGAACGTTTACATGGGAGGTGACCGGCAAACGAATATTTTTACAATTCAACTGTTTTTTATTTAATTACGTATAATATAATATATAAGCCACGCTGACTACTACTTAATATAATTAAAAAAGATTGTTCTTTCGAAATAATCACTCAACGTATGTATTGTTTTACATGAGCAAAAAATAAATCCTGAAAACCTATGTAAATTATATATTTAATATGAGTAAATAACAGTATAGACACATCTATATGAATAAATCCTAAATTACATACGGATAAGATCAGAAAAAAGAATTTCTGAAATTATTATAAAACACCGGCATTTAACAATCATAATGTATATGTATATGTGTATTATAATAGTCTCTAAATTATAGAGTAATAGGAACTCATTAAATTAATTTTTAATATTAGGTCAACGAAGTAAATACAGTGTAGAATTTAAATCATGGTATTCCAAGAGGAGAATATATTTTAATTGCATTTTATTTCCATTATTATTTCTAAGTTTTTAATAATTAAATATCCTAACATCATAACGTGCCGATTGAATTATCAGAAAATTGCATTAATCTAAATAATGATACTTTATTAAAAAAGAACCACAATACGGTCTTTAAGTGTGTAAAAATAATGTTAATATATACCAATGTAAATTACATTTATATTGAATAACTTTATTTTATTCCTAATATTTAAAAAGATGTATTTATGTTTGGTTTCATGTTTGACGTGCGACTATTAAAATAGAATATCTTGAAATAAAAAAATATTAAACATCAAAATTGAACTACGCTCGAGTAAAAAGTAGAAATTTTTATTGCTTTTTAATACGAAAAAAGATAAATAAAATATTCAAATCCATTTGAACCTATGTGGCATTTAGATTTCTTACGCAAAGTTCATACGTATTAGCGCCCATCATTATTCCTTATCCACACTAATAAAATATGAACTATTGTTCTGGCATTAAGTTTGATCGTATTTTTTAAAACATGATAAAAACAGAGTTTAAACTTAGGTATAGATAAAACTATTTTTTAATATCTCAGATGTGAGTGTTCAAAACAAAATGCTTTTCATTGACTTATACAGTAGCTTGTCAATCTGTTGAATATATTTTTATAAGAGTCGCTATAGTAATTTATATAAAAAAAAAATGTTTTCACAAATTATATGAATAATTTACCTAGAAAAATCATTTGTAGTGTTTAATTTGAATTCTTCTCGTTATTCATTAAGACTGTTTAAAAATAAGTCAATAAAAAAAAAAAATAAAAAAAATGAATCATTGTAAAGTTATTTTAAATTAGCTATAATTATACTAATGTATTAACTTTTTATAATAAAATATTCAACATTATAGGTTTGTATGTACCTCTATACTCATATACATATAGTGAACCATAAATATACATAACATAACATAATATAATATAACATGTAGTATATGAATATTAGTGTGCGTGCGTTTGTATATTGTAACAAAAACTGTATTATGAAAGGGGGAAAATCAAAAGCGTCGTTACCACACGTTTTATGGTCGTTCGGGAGCGACAACAACCGGTTAAGAAGAGCACTTACCTAACGTTAAATAAATATATATATACTTGCTTGTCGATTGGATGGGCTAGTGCGCTTTCGAAAATCGCTGGTATATAGCTTTTAAATGGGTCCTTCCGGGGGCTTTTGAGAGCGGTCTAAACCGCCGGATCGACGGCAAAATGAGCCCATCGAATGGCAGTCCAAATGAATTTTTAACGGCCGGTGGCGGCGGCGTATGGACGAGAGGGTGGTGGTGTAATCGACCGGTCCCGTCGATGACGACGATGATGGCCGCCATCAAGACGGTAATATAAGCCCCGTTACTCGTTTGGCGTGCGCCAAGAGGGTTTCGTTTTCGTATGCCCGACGGGACGCGTCGTGGAAAACAGAATAAAATAACAGTGATATATAGATTTTAATATTACGACTCTTGTACACACTTTGGTCGTTTCAGCATTACGTGAAATCAATCGGAAATACTGCCGTACGATCGGCGGATAAAAAATGTGTTCGTCGTGTGACATATATATTATATACGTATTAAATAAACACTTTATTATCGGGGAGAAGGGCTCGCGTTACGGTGTTAAAAAAAAAGAGGTCAGAAAGAAGAAATAAAGATACGATTGGTCTGCTAACGGACTTTAGATAGCCGTTTTATTTGATCTCATTGAAAAACAATCGTTATCCCCTATCGCATAAACCCGAAACGATTCGTATGAAATTTATATGACGATTGCCACGAAAAATTTCGTTACTACAGCAAATAAACACCCATACCAAGTACATATTATATACCACTATACTCAGCACGAACGATTTTCAATAAATTAAGTATAAATAATATATTATATCATAATATATGATATTGAGTAATTATACCTGTATATATATTTATATTATAAATAATGTGTGTAAATAGAATTCGTCCAATGAACGTTATAACTCTTTAAAGCAAATATATTTATATTTAGGAATGTTTTGTAAAATAAATGTTCATCAAATATTTAAAAAAATAATAATATATTTTATGTTTTGAACGCCTAGAACCGTTTGTTTTAGTGAAGTCGTATATATCTACGGCTTTTATTCATATGTTGGAATATTGATTTATGCATAATATATTCTTAGTGTATGATGTACTAAAAAATTCTACAGATTATAGGTAGGTACAACGTACATTATATAAAACAACTAATTGAAAATCTACATAAACCTATAAACCAATTTAAAATGTATGATATGTAACTATGTAACCTAACCTATAATACATAATATATTGTATATTAAGTGTAAGTTAATTCAATTTTTGTTAAGTATAAATGTAATCGTATCACTAAACTTAACATTATAACACCATTTTACTATTATGAGATTACTATAAGATTACTATGATAATATTTTACTTTAAATTAAACCCAACATAATATTATTTTATTATATTGTGTGAATTTGTTCTTAAGCGCAATAAGTCATTCTAACTATAGTCATTCTATTTTATATTGGTACACGGATAAAAAAGAATTAATAGCGATATTGAAATACAATACATAAAAAAAAGTTACCAACGTTATATATTATATTTATCCATGAGAAATTTGGTTTATGAACATGGTATCATTTTTTTTTTTTTTTTTGGATTAGGCTCATAGGGGAAGTTTGAAATATTTATGCTCGGTTTCGTAAAAAAAAAAAAAAAACTATTCGTAGCACATAAAGATTGGATGCGTCCGCCCATTATATCTACCTTTTTTAACATTATAATAAACAGATTTAATAAATTTTGATTCCCGGCTGAGAATTCTGGGGTAAAAGGGGTTTCGGTCTTTCGGTACGTATACTGACGCAGTAATAAAGCAAAACTAAATAACCCCCTCCCATCGTGTCCATTATCTTTTTGCTTCTTCCCGGATACATCGCTCAGCTAGGACCCCTTTCCAATGATAATGTTACATATATTTCTTTATATAAAATAGGGTAGATTCATATCGTTTATTGACAAACTTTTGGGGTGCACTCGGAATGTTAGTTTTATAATCTAAGATATTTTAACATAATATGCACACACGTTTACTCTCTACAATATATAATGTATGGTTAGATTTTATGCAGTGTAATTTACACTTATATATTTATACTAATTATAAGTAGACACTTTTAAATGAAAACACTTACATAAATATATAATGTGAATGCTTTAGTGTTTATAGTGGTTTTTTGTGTTTAAATTATTGAACTTATTTTTTAGTTTTTTTACGTAACTATTAATGTATATTATTAAACTAATATTATATATTACATTTAAGATTTAAATATATATAATATATTTACACACATTAACAATAGAAAAATAGTATGGATAAAATTAATAGTATATTTTTTTATAGAAACATACATGTACATCCGTGTTTCTTATACATAAAACACATAGGCATTAATTAATTTCACTTAAATACACGGAAACTATACACGATATATAATAGACTACCAATGATATACAACACACATACCAGCTATAATAGGCCGTAGTAGGTATTGGAAATATAATTTACCCTACTTTGCAAATGGCTATAGTTCCTAAAAAAGACCTAATAGAATTTATGTTTTAATTTCAAAAATCAATACGTAATCGAACGTTTTATTGACCATTGATTAATGCCGTGAAACCTCGATTCGGTGGTCATGTTGACTGATTTACTATTTCATATTTTTGACTATTTGTTGTGGTGACAAAATAACCGTTTAAGTAGTTAGGCACACGCTGTTAAATCGTATATAAACCAAATCTGAGATCTTGAGTGACAGAAACACGTGAACCGATTGCCGATTCGATTACCATTATGTTATAATACGCACACACACACATTATATATATAGGTAATATATGACTCTTGGACGATCGATTTCTGTTCTAAATCGCTTATATTATACGTATGCGATATTGTACTTATTAAAAAGGACTGAGGTGACAATAAAAACAGTTACTGGCCTATAAAATCCATATAATAGAATGACGCCGAAACCATAGACGATATATGTTGTATACCTAGCTGAAGTATAACCAAGCATTCACGTTTACCGTATTTCCTGCTACTACGGCAGTATTTGCACGCATTACAACTGCAAACACGAAGTATAAAGTTTTTAATTAGGCTTTTATCGCGGCGCGCCGGTATACCCGCGGGTTTGTTTGAGTTCTGCGCGTCCGAATTTATATACCTAATAATATTACGCGCTACCGCTGTTCGAATTCCGAATATAATTATAATATATTGCGTTATTATACGAACGCGCGGGCCGCGAAGAAGCGGATATAATACAATATAATAGGGTTGGCGGACCGGAGGAGATAAAGATGGCGGCGGCGGAAAGGTTTTAACTTTAATCCGAAAAGCTGATATTTCACCGGCGCGGCGGCGTTAATGGTCGGAAAAGCTGAGCGCGCTATACACGCACACACCACACACCCACACACACATACATGCACATATATACCCGCCACCGTTTCAGATTCATCCCGTATTCACGCCCGGATGTGTTAACACCCCCACCCGTGATTTACAGACGCCATTTACCCGGGGATTTCGCGAAAACCGTATACGCGTATATATGCGCTTATAAATCTTCGTAATCTTTTCCCGCCTATATATAAAGTACTAACGCACATATATATATATTATATAGGTATATATATATATATAACAATATAATGTTGAACTCGTTCATACTACGTATCATTCGTATATGTTATACATGTATGCATATTATCGCATAACCTCCCTGTGTACAGTACACGCCACAACGAGTAAATCCACTTCTATATTTTCAAGTCCACGATCGAAAATTTTAAAAAGTTATAATTTGAAATTTGAAACTCAAGCAAGACTATTCAAGCATTTGTGTGTGGGGGGGTTGGGGTGTTTTTGACAATAAAATGTAATTAATTCACATCACACTCTACACACACTCACTCTGTATATATGTAATAATATTTTATTATAACCGGTTCATATTTCAAATTATATACCCAACACACGGGGAAAAAATTGATTGTTTCAAAACAATACGCTTCCAAAATAATATATTTTGGTTTGTTTTAAAACTATCTGCATCTATAATATTACTTTTTTAAAACAGTTACATAATATGTAATACATTTTCGTAATATTGCAACAAATCAAAGGTTTTTAAGCATGATGTACAATCCATAATACCTAATTTTATATATTTATAATAATTATAGTTTATAAATGTTCATAAACTCAAAAAAAAAATCATAATATTCTCGATTATAATATTATTTAAACGCATTTAAACCTCCACCACTTATGTATTCAGAGTTTTTAAATGTGGTGTTAGTGTACAGTTACACACCTCTTTCCACCGACTGTAAACAATAATTTATAATCAAATATAATTTTTACTTAGACTAGCTATATCATAAATAAAATAAAAAATAAAAATACTCGTTGGAATATTTAATAATAAACTAAAAAATTAATTTGTGTTCGTTGAGTTGACGCAGTTAAAAGCATTAAATTAATTTAGATTTTAAAATCATAAAAAACAAATTAAGTACTGTAACAATTACAGTTTCATGACAGTATGACCCTATGTATGATATATTATATAAACTTTATATTGAGCACATGATACAGACACGATACGATAACCAGGTGACCGATACGGCTAAAATATATTCACATGCAACTAATAATTGGAAGGCACGTCGTCAATAACCAGCATGTACGACCAATTTATCGCTATAAGTATAGACATTACAAATATCAACAACACTCGTGTTACTGACCATACGATATTAAAACATACTCGTATTTATCTATCTGTCCCTGACTACAGTATAATTATATCTACAGATCGACAGAAGTGTATACAGCAATGACAATATTACGACGACGATAATGATGATAATAATAATAATAATAATAATAATAATGATAATAATATGGTATATTATAATATAAAATATCCTACTGGGCCCTGACGCTAACATTTTGGTAAGTACTCAAGTAATAATATTATGCGCTGTGATGTGCGCTCGTGTGATAATAATTTCATCGTGTACAAATTTGTAATAGCCGTCTGTACACGATTTTCCGCGTCGCAAATTCGAATCGCTATCGTTCCATCCGGCCAGCAAGCGGTTAAACGACCGTAGAAAAGACGTAGATATTATATTTTCGCGATCCCGCCAGACTGGACCATAATAATAATGTACGGTCTATTATTATTATTACGCGTTTATTATGTGTTTCTGCTGCTGCACATGCACATAATACTATATAATATATATTGGAAAACAGAAATGTTAACGACTCTCCGCCCAGTTCTGTTTTACACGCACCCCGAACACACATATAATACATATCATCCATTTATTTATATAGATAATGATTTTTTTTTAAGTACCTAAGTAATAAACTCATTTAGTTCGATTATATACAATGATGACATTAATATATATATATATATGTGTTATCTTATAAAGTTATTACAAAATAACTGCGATTTTTGAAAAAAAAAATATGTTCACTATATTTTATTTTTATCATTGATTAAGTTTTATTTTTTTGTACAACAACATACATTTTAAGTTTCATATACTTTCATACACTTTTAGAAACATTTTTTGTGATGACCTCAATTCTGTATGAAATATGAATAAATATTTTCAAATCAATATAAGCGTTAGTTGCGAATTGTTGACGGACCCGAAATGTCTACTCTTTTCGATAACGATATAACTGATATAAAGATATAATCATTTAAACCATCTTCGTGTATAAATAATATACTAAAATAATCTAAAACTAATTACGAACAATTTATTTTTATCGTATGACTTACAAAACTATTCAAATATTCACTGCAATATAATATATTAATATATAATATATTTATATATACGTAGACACATATACAACTACATAGTGTAATTTGACCGATTTAAAAATGTCTATTAAACATGTATTTTGAATCCTTCAAGGCGATTGTAGATATAAGTGAACTTCCTCATCCTTAATTAAATTAATTAAATTTTCCTATATCAAGTTATATTATATTGACATCTCACCGTAACACATTTGAAATAGGAAAAATTTTATCGGCTTTAATTTTAAAAACTATAATTATAATAATATCGTATAGATACTTGGATGCTGGATTTACCGCGAGTAGGTATTATACTATAGGAATACAAATTTGGTTTGAAGTATCTATATAACTGCATATAAACCACCATTATTGTTGGTAAGGTAAAATTGTAAATATAAATAAAAATGTCAACTACTAAGAAGGTACTTTTGTATAAGGTATGTATTATATTACACATGAACACGCCACGTGTCTCGTTCTAATGGTATTCATATAAAAAACGAATAGTTTTCATATATAATATATAGCATCACGGAGAGTCCATAGCATATTAAAATATAAGTAATTAATAACACTTTATAGAGAAAACTAGCTATATATGGTATCTTTTTTGGGAATTCGGGGTAAAACTTGAATAAAATATTACATATATAAGTGTAACCCCGACTGCCACCGTCGCTTAATTTCGTTATACAAACGTTTTTTAATATTTAAATATTACTTTTCCTCGGTCTCTTCTTGCAATATAAATGCATCTATTATTTATACGTAAGCTTATGTATATTATAGCCCATTACAGTAAATTACAATTTACAATTCAAACCAAAATATTATAATTCATGTAATGATAATTCATTAAAAACAACAAAATATCGTATAATACAATATGATATTGTAAGTTTTAATTTTAAACATGACATCGTGAAAATAATTTTAGTTTAATATAGTTAATAGTTATATTATCAAAGTTTATTTTACGAATGTGTTATCTTGGTAAATGGTTTCTTATTCTTTATTACGTTTATTAAAATTATAATAAAAATCATAAAAATTGATTTTTTTTTGTATGATATTAGTATATTACTTGAAGTGTGTTGTTTCATAATATACATATTTTCTCGAACAACATAGATTAGTATAACACATAGCCTTCAATAAAATACAAATAGATAATGAAAAACAATGGAATTATTCCAATATGGTCAAAGTTCTAAAGAATTGATAAGTACAATGTATTGTATTTGTGTGGAATTA
Organism: Schizaphis graminum; assembly: GCA_020882235.1. Classification (NCBI taxonomy): domain Eukaryota; kingdom Metazoa; phylum Arthropoda; class Insecta; order Hemiptera; family Aphididae; genus Schizaphis; species Schizaphis graminum. The sequence continues at coordinate 97,978,388 of CM037032.1, forward strand.
ATTTCGCAAATGATAACCTAACAGACAACAGTAAGTAATTATTTATCACAATATCCAATTACTATAATTATATAATAATGTTAGTTGTTATGAATTTTATATAGGTACTACCTATGATAACATGTTGCACAGCTCGTACTTTAAAAGTTTTAAATAAAATAAATATAATGTTTCTTTGAAATTAATAATATGCTTTTTTAGTTATTATATATTCAACATCTACAGGCTAAAGAGGAAAACGGAAATTAAAATATTGATTAGATATTTTATCGTTTTAGAGTTAAAATCGTTTTTACATTTTACTTTTATTTTTTATTTTACCATGTAGACGAGGTAAAAAAATGATAAATTATAAAATTTAATTTGACGAAAACATGTTTGAAATATATTTTTAAGAACCGGTTACTACAGTAATATACACAGCGTTATAAGCGTAATAATAGGTAACCCAAAAAATGTATAGATAATAATATTATTTTGATACCTATCTTTACTTGAGAGCAAAAACAGTATGATTAAATTTAAAACGCATCATGGTTCCACGATTTTGACCTTTTATTTCTCACATGTAATCATTCAAATCTCCTTACATAGGTAATCATATTTTAACAATATAATAAAATATGTAATAATAAATTAACGTTATAAGTGCAACGTTATGCATACATTTACCAGTAATTTTTAGACGTGAAGTGTTTTTTAATATTTATACCTAATAAATAATATTTTTAAGGAAAAATATGTTTTATTTAAACTTTATTAGTCGGCAGTTTTGTTCAACTATCACACCGTTCCATGGAAATATTTAATTATTAATTACCATTATTAAAATTATAAGCTCCAGAAACGTGAATGATTTGCATATATTATACTTAATAATTATTTCACTATCATAACGTATAACATTTTTCTTTCTAATAATTATAATTATTTTAAGTCTAATCACAATAAGAAATCATATTATAACAATATAATTAATCTAATTTACAGAAAAGTCTGCAAGAATACATAAAAATACATATGATCCAAGAAATAACTTTAAAAACTCCGTATACATATTCATATATTAATAACTAATAACTAATAAGGTATATATTATTATTTTAGAATAAATAATATTATTTTTCAGAACGTTCTACAACACAACAATATTATAATATTAAATACACGTATAATAATACAATAATAATAAAAATATAAAATGAATATTATAATAATGTTGATGTACCCATAGTATTTAATTTAATATTACAATGGCTTGCACCCTCTTTTACAAAGATCACTATAATACGATTCCAAAAACTTTTTCCAGCCCCCTTATATAGCACAATTCTGTGTACTGCAGAGATACTTTATTTAAATAATAACAACTGACGCCAAAGCATTATTATTTTTTTCATGACTTTATTGCAGACAATATTTAACTTTTCATATCTAAACTCGAAAAGAAAACAAAGGAGATAAAGCACTTGTACGTTTTTTTCTTACATAATAATTATTGTTTTAATATGCACTGGTTCAAGTCATTTGGTTATGAGTCACGATAAAAATATTTATTTACTCGTTTTTAGAATTCAAACAACATAATTACTATTATACCTGCTATATACGTGGTTACTTAAACGAATGTCGAAATGTTTTATTTCCTCCTCGTTGTTTGTTGGTTTTACAATGTGATTCGATCTTCTGATACTTGTAAAAACGTGTATATTTGTAAAGGTATGTGCATATTATATCAATATATTTTAAAAATAATCATACCTACATTATTTTTCTACTATTATCTTAAATATTTAACATTATTTATATTTTGTACCATATTGTTATATACTTCTGATTGATATTTATTTTCCAATAATCAAATACTAGTTATCATAATAATCATTTACCTATCTATAGGTATAATATAGGTACTCATTCTCTAAAGTTATGATTGAAACTCTAAATACAATGTACCTTATACCTACAGTCTGAACAATTTCGATTGCGGCACAATATTGATCGATATTGGATTTGATACACTGGCAGATCCATTCCCACAAAAAATGTTCGAATATTCATTTTTACTTCTAGAGGACACCTTATATCAATGAAACGTCGTTCGCCCTTGCCGCACACTCATGCATGATGATGGCCGTCCATTTCGCAATAATTGGATTAGATACTCAATCAATGTTTTTACCTCGAACGATTTGTCACCACAATTTATCCGTTATTATTATGTGTGTTTAAAGTAATTATTATTGTCAAGTCCCGAGTGTAATTTTAACATTACTATAATGGGAGTGGTCTTGTAGTGAGGGAGCACACGCAACTGTTCATCTTGTTTTTATTGAAATGAACGACCATGGAACACGATATTTTCTATTTTGCGTTCTATTATCTAATATATATATGCGCGCGAGCGCGCGTGTGTGGATTAAAGTATTATTATTTTATTTTATTTTTTTGTTTGTTTTTGTTTTGTACCAACCGACAAAACCTTAATTAAGTTATAATGTAGCTGAAGCAGACGATAGGGTGGATTGGAGTGTGGGCGTATATTGGGGCCAACGTGATTTATGCTTCAATTCCGTTGGATATAGTCCCCCTGGACAAAAAAAAAACCAAACTAAAATAGAGAGAGAACGCAAAAAAATAATCTCCGACGAAACTTTTACATCAACTTAATGCTCCGGGGACCGTGACCTAAAACGAAAATTGGATGTGTACACACACAACGTTTAATTGATAATATAAATGCAAAACCCGTTTGTAGAAAAACTGAAATATAAAATTAAAAACGTAAATATTCTCTTTGTTTAATTTATTTTTAGGTTGTACAAACTTTGTAAAAGCGGAACGGAATATGCAACGCCGCGGATAAAGTACGCTCTTACTATTATATGGCTAGTGTATATAATTACTATATATATCATCACAGTTCGGGTCCCTTGGCAATTAGCATTTTGCTAATTGTTATATAATACAGGAGAAACAGCAGTGTAACTTACGATTTGTAAGGTATATTATGTTTGTGTATATTTTACAACAACAATCATCGTTGATGGCGCGGATTTCAATAACATAACGTAACAATTTATTAGTTGTTATTTTTTCTTATGTATATTTTTACTTGTTTTTCATTATTTAATGCATATTTTTAAATGGATAATATTAGTAATATAATATAATATACAATGTATTATTAAATTGAATGTTTATTATTAAGGTTTGAAATATGTTGATAGGTAAAATATTATACGTATTCTAATATTATTGTATGCGCATAATATATGAATAAATCAATCAAATAGAATAATATTATTATAAGTATTTCAAAATATTTATTTTACTTTCCCAAAAAATACATTCTAACATCGTAAACTCTTACATTATGTATTATACTTTTGAAATGAATTATAACTGTTTTAGATGTTTTAAGTTTCAACTCTTACTTTAACGCGTTTCGGTGGTATTAAATCCGACCATAAACCTCAAATGTACTATGAAAACACAAAATATTATATTATAATATATATCGTATTCAATCTTAAATGAGAGACTTCGTCAAACACTTTAGCGGTGTTTAAAATTATTGTATATATGTCTAAAAAGTAATTCAAATGTATATACTGTCATAATAGTTCACTAAACACAACATTATATATACGTATAATTTATTATTATGTTTATAATATGTGTATGTTGATTGTTGGTATATTTAGAATATTAATATATTATTATATTTATATTTGTCAAAAACGACAGAAAATCGCTTAAAAAATCATGATTATAAAAAATTATAATATGTATTATTATTATTATTATTATTGTATAATATAATGTATGTCATCGTACTCGCGTTCATAATATATAGGAGGTACCTCATAACGTTGCATCTCGTGGGTACTTAATACCTATATGTATAATAATATATACGCGATCACGAATTCTAAAAGACAGAAAATGCACACGATCGAGAAAACAATATGCATATGCAATAATGGCCGAGTATAGACGATGATGGGACATTGACCGAAGAATATACGGTTCGAAGCGTAGGACACGCGCACGGGGTGGAGACGATAGGTATACCTATACCTATGTGCATAGCTGCTAAGAGGGCGCACAAAGGGAATTCGTGTGCAGTATACTACAATATATTATTGTCATGTACCTATTATTACAGCGAATGTACGGCGACTTCGGTGTTAAATCGCTCGTGTACGCGTGGGGTGAATGCATATTATAAATATATGCAATTCTCTCGGAATATATAGGTATAAGATACCACAGACGCGTTTTGTGTGCACATACTTGCACCGAATGGCGATAATATACATCACAGAAAACAAGGATAATATATTCGCGTATACTGTGTATAATAATATATTATGAAACGAGACAATATTTGTGCGATTCACGTGATGTATCAGTAAGTGAGTGTGTGTGGATTTATTTTTATTTTTCCAAAAGCGTTATATACACATAATATACGAATGACAATATGCGGTTGGAGAGGGTTGTGTGTAGTGATAAACATGGTCTATAATAGTTGCAACCCTATTTATAACCTATAATATAGTAAAGGGAAAAATGCGCTTACGAAGATTAGATTTAGCGAACGGCTCTCTCCCTGCAGTACGATTATACGAGAATATTATCATGCAAATACCTATATATACTGCATGCAGGCTGCAGCTGATACGCTTATATGTATATGCATGTATCCATGGTTTAATCCTATAAAATATTACCATACACGTTTTTTAATATGATTTCATCGATCACGCAAACTATATAGAGTTTTACTCAATATACCTTTCGTTTCTGAACTTCAGCAATGTATAAGTATGATACACATGCGTTCGCATACGATAATACAAGCTTCGCTCTTTCTGGAAAAAAAATATGATCTTATACTCATTTAAGTAGACAGTGATATCTGTCCGATTGATGCAGAACACCTTAGTCATAGCTAGTGCAGTGCAAGTACATACATTCGTATAGGTACTTAATACACAATATAATACTATCAATACCGCGCGTATATACACATATATCATAATACTATAATATATATCTACGTTTGATTACATTACTATATTATTATTGTAAAATTGTGTTAATTCTCCTTAATGTTTCATGTACACGTGATTTAACTACTACTGCCGTTTCATCGTATGTAATAATAATAATGATAATACAAAATTTTTTATGTACTGCAGCGCGCTATCATACTACGCGGAGTGTTTATACGGTCTTTTATTATTTTTCCACCTTTTACGACTATTATCGGTTCCTTACAAGCAGCTGTTCGAATAAAAAACAGATAAACACGAGTCGTTTATAATATTATCACTATTATTATTATGATGATTATTATTATTGGGTATTGACAGCACGCGTGCGCACGCAGTGTATTAAGGCTATGTTCACACGTTTATATTCACATAAAAATCTCGATAAAAAAACCTGCGGAATAATAATACCACGTCCCACCGCCACTGGTATGCATGTACAGCTTTTTTAAGCAATCAAAAATATTCATTACCAACCCTGTTTCGTATATTATATGTTGTACTTATATATAAGTGTGTGTGCGCGTCTTTAACGGACGAGAAGCTGCTGCAAAGGCGAATAACTTTGAACATTACATGCACCGGCTTAATTAAAGTTTTAAGACGCTAACGCCGTTTCGCCCTCAGCAAAACTTAATAACACTCGCGCGGCTGAGTGTGTGTATAATATATATATAATATGTATGTATATATGTGTGAGTTTAAACTCGAGGAATAGTCTTCCCTCGTGGTTATGTGTGTGTGTGTGTGTATATAATATATATATATATAACTACTACACGGCGGGCTGCTGCAGGTCCATTAAGTTTAATACAATAACGTTGTGGTTTGGAATTTTTTTTCCTCTCCCTCTCTCACACTCTCTCATGTTTTCTCTGAAGATATTTCTCGCACCGCGCTATTCGAACTCATTTTCAAATAATACGATAATAAACCAAATTATAAGACGCGTGACCGAACTCTGTGCTTTGTTGCTGCTACAAACCAAAAATTTAGAAAAAGTTTATTTTGAAATCCCGCGCGAAACGATGTCTACACGCTATTCCTTGTGCCGTAGTATACATATCGTTATGAACAGGGGGAAGGATCCATTAATATGGCCACAGTCGCCGTTCCCGTAAGTATAAATATATTTGTATGTGTGTGTGTGTGTGTATGATAATAACACAGTGTCGGAAGAAGTTAAGTCGTCGACAAGAGTGCTACTACAGCCGATGCTGGGAGCCAACACAAACACGTGGCGGTGGCCCACCCGTCGGGGACGACGACCGTGCCCAACTGTGGTAGTGCAAGTCACTATAACGGGAAGAGCGACGGTGGAACATTTTTATGGAAGTTGTTCGTTTTTGTTTACTCGAGATTAAATCTGTTCCGAGACTATATCCTACGATATATATACATATACGGTCGTTGTTACTGTTATTGCTTTTGTTTGTTATTATTACTATTTTTCCCCCTTTTTTGTTTTGTTTTCGTGACTCGAGAAGAAATATAATTTAGTATTTACTGTATTATTATTTTTATTTTTTTGAAAAGAGCTTTTTCGATTGCAATAACGTCGTATATTTAAACTATTCTCAATTTATTACACAGTACACGCATATTCTGTAATAAAAAACAAAAACCGATTAAGTCAAGAATTTTAAGTATGTGTACGCAAGTTGATAGAAAGAAGCTGCGGTCGTTTGGTAATGTCCTATTTCGTTTAATTACGTTTATAACAATAAAAATAAATAATTATCATGACGATTTCAAACGAATTGTGAGGATTAACTATTCATAACTAAATAATATCACATAGTTTAATACTTCTAAATTTTAATCGATATCTTTGTGACGTTAAAAACAATATTATAAATCATTTTTTCCTGCAGTTAAGCCATAGGTAGTATAATTAATAAAATTAAATAATAAATCGCATAGGATTAAATTTCATGTATTAATCAATTAGAACCTAGCATTACTGTTATCTTTAAAATTAAATTAAAATTGAATAATATATATTTTATTACATAACATTAAGCAATTATAAATTAATTCAGAGAAAAATAACTCATCACTCTTGCAGCAAATTACACTTTAAATGGTTAACAATAAAATAACTGTTACATGATATCATGATTAGTACCTACCTACTGAATGAGATTGTAAACACAATAAGAATTCTTTTTTTTTTTAGTAATTAAATCATATAAATTAATGCTCAAATGTAATCGTATTGTGTGAAATTAATAGACCGTTCTTAAGTATATTATATAATAAGAATATAATATATATACTTAAAAGCAAACATAATAATTTTATTTAAATTATAAAACGTAACTGCAATCGGAAAACGTTTAACTGAATTGAAAAATCGAGGTCGACATATATTATTCAGTAATACCGTGATAGAGTGTGACATAATGTCAATCGTGTCAGTAAAAGTGTATTCTTTTTTTTTTAAATTGTATACGCGTTAAAAACCTATAAAAACTATCAGATTACTGCAGTATGTTTATATGCTATGAATCATGTTCACTGTGATATCTGATGAAATTTTATTGATCGTTATATAGAAATAAAAGTAACCGCAACCGAAAACAAATTAATATATACATATATAATACATAGAACCCGTTTAATTCATATATAAGGAAATCAATTTACATAATAAGTGAATTACAATGTTAAACGACCAAATCCAAGTGTGAGATTCCCGTGGCGATTCCAATTGTACGTCATATACAAATTATTATGAGTATAGATGATCAGCAAGATATTCCTAAACGTACAATCATTAACAACTTATAGACAAATAATAAATTAACTTTGTTTTTTTAACGAATATCATTTGAACCGACCTGTGCTTTTATATTCATGGACACTTATGGAATCTAAAATCTTTACATTTTAAAATGATGAGGTACGTGTTATTGTTATTATTATTATTATTTTTATTTTTAATAAACTTTAATTAATTTCCATCAATACATTGTTATTTACTTTATTATACATAATTATATTTCTTTTCTGTTATAATATTCTACATTCCGTACGTATATGTTTAAAATAAGCACAAGTGCTGTTTATACAGTTAATATAAAATAAAGTAAAATATAATAAAATAAATGAGCTACATTTTATAAAAATTAAGTACTTGAATGAAGGAATCATCCATCATCCATCGATTACCCTTCAATGACGAGGCAGGTAGAAAATCAAAAGTAAGGACACCATTTTTGGACGAGGGGTGAATTAAATGTAATATTATTAGTTGACAAATTCAATATTTATGAGACTTGAGGAGATAGTAGTAAAATTGGATTTAAAATTAATTCATTGATTAATTTAAGATAAGTATAGGGTTTTGGTTTGAATGATAGATAGTCCTCATCAATATATATTTAAAATTCAAAGGTAACATATCGACAGATCATTATAAATACACATTAAAAGTACTATTATTATTGAATCATATTTTGTTCACTTTAGTGATTACCTTAACTTTCCTAGTCTAATAATAGTCTTGTTTGCAAACTTAATTATTCTGTATATTTGTACCATATTATGTACAATTAAATATTGAAGGCTTACATAACAGTAAACATGTACTGAAGTACTGAAGTACTTGTTAAATTTGATGAGGAGTTGAAAAATTCAAACTCTGGACTTGATAACATAGGTATGGATAAATAAAAAATGTATTAAACTTTAAACATAATTACATCGAATTGTATTCTATAGGTAAAATCTTTTTCGAAAAATTATGTTTATCGGTTTATTGTAATATATTCAATGTTCCAATTTAATGTATAGGAAAGTTATTTTTTTTTCAATTTATGGTTTTTTAGTTTCAGTTATATTTAAAAGTTTATTTTCGGATCACTTAAAAATTTAGATGCAATTAAACAAATAATGAGAACATATAAATAATAATAAACCCGACCACTTAATACCTGACTGAGGTGATAGCTAAAGTGGTTTGCAAAATGGGTTTGTTTATAATAATAACCATTCTTGTTATTTTCAGTAAGTCTTATAATTTTTTTAAACATCTGCTAGTATATTACAAAAATAACTTACATAAAGTGTTACTTAAATATTAACAAAAGTTAAATATTTATGAAGTATACATACTTCTTATTAATTATTTATCTAATTGGAATAGAACAAAAAAATAACGTTAGATACTACAGAATGAGTACAAATACAATTGCCTGTCCCATTTAATCAACAGTATGCAAAATGTATTATCTTAAACATTTAAAAAGCATGACAAGCATGTATTATGTTTTATTCATAAAAATACATACATTTTACAACAATTATTTTACATTTCATAAAAAAAATTATATTCTAAAATCGATGCATAAATATTTTATTATACATACATATTATAACTATTTATATTATAAAAGTATAAAACAATATTATTAGTGGTTCTTTAATTTAATATTATTTTTATTTATCACATTTAAACCACTCAATACAATTTAAGACTTTTATATTATATTAAACATTAGATAGTATAATAACATGTATTGATAAATGTCGTTAATTTTATAATATACATAATTCAAGTAATTACATTTATTCATTATTAAATAATATCCATAGCGTTGTTTCATGTTTGCAATAAAAATATTTTTATACATTTGAGTGGCCTTTAAAAGTCCAAAATTATCGAGTTAAAGACCTATTTTTTTTAAAAAGTTACCTAACTATTATCCGTATTAGAAAACTGAGTACCTAAATATATGGGCACTTTTGTAGGATCCAAATGGCGTATGATGGTTAATTCAATCACCTATTTCGTAAATAATAAATATACCAAACACTTTCAAATGTCTTTTATAGTGTTATACGAAAATGATCTGACTGATAAACTCAAAGATAATAGTAGGTAGTTCAAACGCGTTGGGTTAAAGATTTTAATATTTAAATATACATAAGAGGAACAGGAATTTACACTCATGAATCTCACAATGATTAATATTAGAATATTGAAGTTATATCATCAATCATACGTTTACAGATTAAAAACGCACGGATAATATAAATAATATTATATGTATTCGCAAATGATGGTGCATGATGATTATTGCTTAGCTGCTCTTATGGTATTTTGTCTTTACGACAGTTTTTACAGGCTATTCGAAAACGAAAATTTGGCGATTATTATACATTACGACAATATCTCCTTAACTGTTTTTGTGACAACAGTATCACTTGGTGTATATATTGTATATAATATATATTATATACGCCTACGAGCGGACGTGAAACTGTGAAAGTTAAAAATTTAAATTTTCATTTCTCGTGGGCATAATATGTACAATATTATATTGTAAAATATAATACAAACACACGTCATATGCATAGCAATGATGGGTTTTCGGATTTTTTTCTATACGGTAAAAAAAGCTTATATATTCAAAAGGCGGATTTTATGTGTGGCGATAACAATATCAATATCTTATATCGTGAGTATACACTTCGGTATCCGGTTTATTGCGCAGGTTGAACCCCATAAAACGGGGAAAAAATACCGATAAACTCTACCTACATATAATATGTTCTCGTATTGGGGTAGGGAGGGGGAAATATTCTCGTCCGGTTTATCTGCGTGACATCCCTCCGAATCGCCGATCGGGGGAGGTTCTAAAAAATATACAATAATAATAATAATGATACGAGTATAAATATATAGTATATTCGAGAGATGACGATAACTTCCTAATATAGTGTACCTTTGAGATACCTACAGTACGTTATATAGTATGGTGTGATATTTTTCTTTCCATTAAAAATCCAATTCATATATAATATAGGTATTATTTATTATGCCCACGTATCTACTAAACCTATATAAATTTAAATAATACGATGTTACCGATCCACATGGACCTACGCTAGACCGAACCAACAAAATATCAGAGAACGAGGTCGGTATTCTCGTGCAGGTCGACGGGCTGATAATGAACCTCGCTCGACCCTTTTTTTGGACGACCGTTATTAGATTATATTATTATTATGTAATGCGTGCGTTGGGCACGGTCCGCTGTTAATTCGACAATAATCAGCGATATTTTATTGTCTCGTCCAGATTAAAACTTAATAATATTATAATATCATAACGCAATACCCAATTATAAAAACAGCAATAGAACAACCCGAATATACAGCTTATTTATGTATATAAACATCGAACGATATATGCCACATTATTGTGTGTCACAAAGTGTGTAAGTAATAAGTATACAATAATATACACTAAACTACTAAAGCGAGTTTATACGAAGATTAACAATAAATGATAAAATTGATACTCGCCGAACTTATTATATATTACATAGGTACTTACTTACTTATTAGTAATGTATAATAAGTTATTACGAATAAAATTTGTTTGCGGAGATAAAGATCGCACATTTATAAAATTACGTTATGCACATAAAATAGGACTCATATTTTTTCTAATGATATTTTTGTATAAAAAGATAAAAAAAAATGTTGAATATACATCACGACGTTTTAAAAATATGTATTTAAATATACGTATTTATTCATCGACGCTTCATATCGAAGTATTCTGTAGTCAGAAAACGTGATAGGTATATTAAAATAAAATTTGAATATTTAAATTATTGTACGAACTATCGCAGATTCGCAGTAACTCATCAGACAGTCGACAAATAAAATGAGATTCCTGTTAAAATTAAAATCATATAATATATGCACCGTTCGTAATAAATTCGATGAAACTGCAGTATATTTATAATATGAGTAATACAGTATAATTCAATATCAGACATATCAAAGTGTTAACGCAATTCATGATGCAAGTCATTTATTATTTTTATTCATACTTTGTCAAATATTACATTAGTTATGAAATTTCCAAACGTATTGTTATAAAATCACAGTCCATGAGCCGTTAAATAATATTGTGGAAAAAAAGGGGAAGACAAATTCAACCCACAGTCAAAATATTTTGAATTTTAGTTCAGTAAAAATGTAATTTTTTTTATATTTATGTAACTATATATTATTATTATCTATTTAAGTATCTATAATATTTCATAAATGATAAGTTTTATATTTTGTAAACAAAAACAAAATGTTTTCCAAAATATAATTTCTTAAGAAATCTTTAGCTTCAGTATAAAACGATCCAATCACGATACCTTTGCGTTTTTAAACTTTTAACAATATTTTAACTCAAAAACTTACACATCATGCAATCTAGTAATGCTAAGTCGAACTACACACCATACCGCAGCGCCACAACTGCATCAATTCGACGTAGGATCGTATTAATTCTTGTGTCAGTGAGTTAGTCCACGTATTAAATATTATATCATAAAATAATATATTATATTATATTATAATATTATAATATGAATGGTTGAGATCATATCCCTGTGTGAGGTCATATCGTATTTCTTTACCAACGATCAAAATGGAGATTGTAACTTATAATAAATTGGACAACGTCTCGTGGCACAGATAGTGTATAAACTATTTTCGTACACCGCCGGTAAACTATATAACATATGACATTATACTACGAGAATACTGCGTAACTGCAACAGATGACGAGCAAAGATCGGTGTGTACATTCCAAACGGTTCGTATCGTCGAACGATCCACCGCGCGTTTGAATTCTATGATTACTTGCGCTTTTGTCGGAACGTTTCATTTATTTATCTATATGTATATCTGCGTGGTATGTATATATGCATTGAACGTCTCATAAATAATCATTACTTGATAATAATAAAAGTAATATACGAACGACGAAAAATGCCGTTGGCATGATTTCCACTATTTTGTCATATAATGTCCTATGTATTATAATAATATATGTATAAATATTGTATATAATAATAAAACTGCAGCTGCAGTAGTGAAGATTTTGTGGCGACGATTGATATTGATTAGGATTGTAAAGAACTAGGACCAATCTAACTTTTTATCTATTATAGAATAGATATGAATAATATAAGTATAATACTTTTGTAAATCATACGCGTAAGGCGATCGTAATGTATTATACATCATGACACTAAGAATGGGTGATGCACTGATGCGACGTCACAATCCATTTGAAAATAAGTGTATACATATATCTTATCAATCTACACATTTTTACATACCATTATAGATATGTGTGATGTACCTATACATAGTGTTTACATAAATCAGCTGCACTGGGTACTTTAGAGAGTCAAAAGTCAAAGATTCTTTACTTAATATTTTTTTTAATAAATGGGATACCCAGATATATCTGCATATCAGCAATACAGTTTTTGTTGTAAATATATAAAGCGTAAAACGTTCAAAAACGAATAACCGCTAGATTTTTAAAATTAGAATTTTCTAGACATTATATAATTTTCAACATAATGTTTATTTTTGAATTATTTAGAAACATTTAAGAATTTTTAATTACTTAATTTTTTTTTCAATTTATATTAGAAATATTATTTTTCCTAACCAAAAAAACTCGAAAATATAATTTAAAGTTACTCATAATGGTATCATATTGTAACAAAACAAAATAGTAAATAAATAGTTACAGTTTATTGTATAAGTATTAATAGTTCAAATCTATAGAAAATGATAAATTATAGGATTTTTAATCAAAAGTAACCATTTTTTTTTAAATATTTTATTTGTTAAGTTGATATAAAATATTAATTTTAAAACATTTATTTCACTAATATTCATTGAAAATAATATATACTTAATATAATATAAGAATTATTACTATTAAATAAGAAAATATGCAATGTATTGTGCAAAAATATGTCCAACTTTCTTTATTAATAATGAAAAAATAGATAATAAAATACTTTTAGAAATAGAGGCAATAAGGATAATCTCCGTTTAGAATCGTTTTTAATATGCAATAGTCTATTATTGATTTCAAGTAGGTATAACATATTACACATCCATAATATAGTGACCTACTCAATTGCAAGATATACCTACTCAAAACGTATTTTAGTAGAGCGATTTGTCCAGAATTTTTAAAAATATTTTTGTTTGCGATTGTCATTTTTTTTTTTAAGAAACGTTTAAAACTGATTACACACAATTTATTATAACTGATTCCTATTATACGAATATTGATCATTATAATATAATATAATAAGATCATGATATTTTCTTAAATCATAGTATATATTTTATTTGTTTTCCAATTCATCATTATGATTAAGTTAAGTATATTTCTTTACATAATATGTATACAAATATATGCAATTTTATGTAAAATAATCGTAAATTTACTTAACATAATAGTAGGTATATATGTTTATATGAATGATGATAAATAAATTTAGTGTAGATACCACAGGTAACATTAAGTGACGATTTTTCTTAAGTATAAAATATATTCTAAAGAATTAGAAAATTTAATATTTTTTATATTATACCTAAAATGAGTATTTATTCTATATTAAAGATACGTATAAAGGTTTACGAAAGATTTTTTATTTATTTGTATCTTTTAAAGTTTTAACACATATAGCTGCCTAACTATACTCTCCGATTTCAGAACATATAAAGTGCATTTTAGAGGGGTGACGATCTCCTCTATAGTATAGTTACCCTCAGACTTGAACTTAAATATAGGTATATATTAGATACTATTATTATAATATAATATAAGGTACTGTTATAGGTACTCACCCTATTAGAATAATTCTTCGTGTATTTGATTTCCTATGTGATTTGTGGTGTTTAGGTATAAATTTTAATGATGTATTCTAGAAAAAAAAACAAACAATTTTTTTTTAAACATTTTCATTCGATAAATAAATTATAATTTAGTTAGTGAATTTAAACATGAAAAATAAGTCAATAAATATTGTTTTGGTTTATTACAGTAGTGCGTTTAATATCATATAACATAATATAAACTTCATAAAAACATATGTCACCATAATTATATAAAGTTGTTATCAGACTCGAGAAAATATATTATACGTGAATAATGGAATTTTTCAACATTTTATTCGTTATATTGATTATATACAACCAAACATGACTGTGCTAATACTAGTTCAAGTCTATAAACATCGACGTGTATAAAATAATATAGTATCATGATAATATATTACAAAATTTACGCATGGGAAACATTTATGAGACTATATCTGTTCATTCTGATCGGCAAAAAAATTCACGCATATTACACGATACATAATATAATATATAAATTATGGTCAACTTGTTTCGTATATAATATTTCTACACATGCAACGTAATTTTTATCTCTATGAAAACTATCATCCGTACTACGATTGAAGAAGGACAGATTGCCGATTGGTATATTACATTTCGGCAAGCATAATACAATTTCATACCACTGACTATATGAAAATATACAGGGTGTATCAAACAGTACTGACATATGGAATAACTTTTTTGGTATTCAATATTTTTTTTTTTTTTTTGTATTTTTTTTAGACGCTTGAGCTACATGTTTTATATAAAAAAAAATTTTTACTTTTTTAATTCTGAAAATAAAAAATTTAAAATTTGATAAAAAATGTATTAGAAAAATTCAATATAGCCAATTTATAAACCCGATTTTTAGAAAAATTTTGATGGTTCAAATATTTATAAAAGTGTTGCCGTTAATTTTCTACAATTTATTTAGTTTTTGGAAATATGAATAATTTTTTCCTTTATCATACTAAAATAAACAACAATCATCACTCATAATAGATAAAGGAAAAAATTATTCATATTTCCAAAAACTAAATAAATTGTAGAAAATTAACGGCAACACTTTTATAAATATTTGAACCATCAAAATTTTTCTAAAAATCGGGTTTATAAATTGGCTATTTTGAATTTTTCTAATACATTTTTTATCAAATTTTAAATTTTTTATTTTCAGAATTAAAAAAGTAAAAATTTTTTTTTATATAAAACATGTAGCGCAAGCGTCTAAAAAAAATACAAAAAAATAAAAATAAAAAAATATTGAATACCAAAAAAGTTATTCCATATGTCAGTACTGTTTGATACACCCTGTATATACTATATACAAAATATAAAATTATATACCTATGAATTTACGCATGAAAATATATAGGTACTCCGTTAATAAATAAAAACGCAAAAAAACAAAAAACATTCGGATTAATAATTTTTGATTTTGTCAAGTATCTTTACAATATATTTTTTAATTTTTAGCCAAATTTTGAAGTCAAACAGTATAATTGTTTTAAACAATTTTACCCTATATAGACCATATAATTATACAAATTATCGATTGCAGTAGATTTTTTTGATAATCAGAATTATTGATGGGCTAAACGAGTTTCCTAACCAAAATAATTATTTGGTCCTAATCTTAGTAAAAACTTTCATATTCACATTTACTGTCTATATTTATCCCACCCGTATCCCATTAGAAAACACACGCTCGTTATATTCTATTATTCTAAGAAAACCCCGCTACATTTGGTTTTATAGGCGATAAATTCCTATCACAATGTATCAAAATGAAAGTCATACCTGACATATTTGTCCACATACTTAACGTAAAATACTTTTTAGAAATTAACAATGTCGTAAGTTATAAGCGTTGACCGTTTAAAATTATCATAAGTAGTTGTACAAAAATAGCGCGTTGATTATCGACGATCTGTACCAATTAACTGCAGTGTTATCGTTAATTTTTATATTCTGAAAGTGAATTTCATGGATATTATTATACCGTTTAGTATTAATTATACTGCACATACACACAAACGCGTTTATCCTGTAAAATCGACGAAGTGACCCAACAATTTCGGCCGCAGTAATGTTCTTTCAACAATTTACCTATATAGGTGTATCATACGGTTTATAATATACGGTTTATATTGTTTATAAGCAATAAAACATTTAAACCGCATTGTATAGGTTATAGTAAATAATAAATATACAGACATCCTGTATGATGCATTAAATATGTTTGCAGTTCTAAAAACTTACGCAAGTCGTTTTAATAAGATAGGTACCCCAGTTAGGAGTAAGTTTTGTATATAATTTAATATTATAATCATAATATAACATTATACAACTCTTGATGCCCAAGCGGTGCACCCTACGAGTCGGCTTTCATCATAACTTAGATCCGGCAACCGCACTGCAAAGTCCGTAAGCATTTATAACAATATACATTTTGCGTGCACGTGTACCGAATACACCGCGGCAGTATGTCGGTATAATTATATGATGACGTAGTCGTGTGGGCGACGCAAGTTAGGTATAATATTATTATCGTTCATAACATATGGTAAGTGGAAGTACTTCCGAAAAGTTTAAAGCGCGACCACCACTACCTATATGAAGGTGGTAGAAGTTCGAAAGACGCATAACATTTAGTCTGATTAGCGTTTAGGACGCGACTTCATCTCCTGAATGTATATATTATATTATATTGCATAGGTAAAAATAAAAATTTCTAACAAAGTCGTAGCAGCCATATTATATAGCTGCAGCACCTATACCTATACCTATACACCCCGTTTGGCCGTACGTGCGTATACTGCGCACCATTTTACGTGGATATACAGCAGCACACGTTATTACACATTACATTAAATAATACGATATATACTCACACGTCGCACGCGTCTATAATATATAAACGAACACATACACATACACACACGTGCAATGTGCATACATACTATATAGGTAAGTATTATATCCGCATCACGTGCCTGTGTACGTACACAAGACGGCGGTGATAAAAACAGACGATTCGCGCGGGGGAAAGTGCAGTATATATGTGATGCGAGTGGGTACAGATAATATTACGGTAGGTTACTCCTCCACCGCCGATGGTGTATAATATGTACGACGCTTGTGTCGACACGTCGTCGGAATGTCTGTTGGGAGTTTTCATTAAGGACTCGATGGAATATAAAAGGGCGACACGATATTATATATATATATATATATATACATTATATACATATACGACGGTCCCGTTACAACGTCGTTGGCCAATTTTCGTAAACGTTTTGTGTTTCGCCGTGCCCCGTTATGCTCACCCGGTATTACTAAGACTGCTACTACTACTACTTTTATATACTACTATAACGCTACACTAATACTGTGAAACTTTATATATATATATATATATATAATAATGATTGCAGCACAGTATAAAGTCGGCAAAATTGCTCGGCGCCACCAAGTGAGTGCGGTGCACGTGTCCGTAACAACGTTTATTACGATTATTAAATCAACCACCGACAAAAATATAAAAACTACAAACGCACGCGCTCAAATAAAAAGATACGTGTGATGTGTACGATTCATCTGTGACGACTGACTAAGTCTTGTAAAAGGAATGTAAGCGCATATTATTCTAAAATATGAATTCATATAAAATAATTAAAGATGTTTAACATTGCGAATATTGTGATGCATTGCTATAAGCAAAGTATGAACAAATAAAAAACTGGTTCGAACCAATAAGTGACGAGATATAACTAAACGGTTTATTTTTTTATCGATATTCATAATGTCTAAAATAAGCGAGGAAAAAAAAGTAATTTGCATCATTTTTTGGTTGATACTATAATTTAGAAGGGTGTTAACTGTCAAGTCCTCTATGATAGAGACTCTATCTATAAAGACGCAAGTAAGTCAATTTTTTTTCAATGACGTCAATGTTTAAGATGTTCACGTGACCCTGCATATGATTTGGTTTACTATCATGTTTTATACCATATATGTGTGTGTTGGTGATTTATACGGTCGACAACTGTATTTTACGAGTTAAATTTTCTCTATGATGAAAACTCGAGAGTGTATACATAGCCTGACACCATAAACGAAATTCATCCCAATATTTTTGAATTATGTAGACGCATAATAATTTAGGTATATATAAATACATTAAGAACATAAACGGAACAATCGATTGCCATCAACTGTTGATGAATGGAAATATAATAAGTATAGATATCTAGTTAAAATATTTTTTTTCTACTTTCCAATTTTTTAAAAATAAACACACCTCATTATGCAAACAACTCTATACAAGTAACTCTATAGATATGTATATATATATATATATATAGAGAGAGAGAGAGAGATGTGGTCACATATTCCAATAGAAAATATAAAATAATTAAATTTTATTTCAAGTTCAAAGCCGATATACGTATTTATCCTTACCTATATAAATCCCAAGAAACAACTACAAGATGTGATAAACGGTTTTAATAAATGTTTTTTCGATAAAAATAAAAATATGTCTTAATGTATTTAAATAAAATGTATTCTTATACTACACACACGGGCGCAGAAGGTTTCTTTTTTTTATATATATAATTGTTGCCGACACAAGCTATTTTAATTTGGCTTATTCAATGTTAATTGACTTTTATAAAGTTATTTTGTGTCACTCTTTATGACTAAAACAGGTTTTGAATATAGTTTTGATAAAAATCATCATATATATACATATATATTATATTCAAGTACGATTTATTAAGTCATTTCTTATGTTTGTAATAAAAAATAATTACTTTTGTAAACGAATGTATTCTAACTTAAAAATACCATTAAAATATAATTGTACATTGGTTAAACAATTTCCTATAAAATCGTCAAATATTTCTAATAAAAACTCAACTCTATTTGTATAATGTAGGTAGGTATACCATATTATATCAGTATTATTACAATACCAAGTGAACTTTTGTATATAGATTGACAGAAACGCCAAGGCGCAAGTGACAATAAAACCACTTGGAAATATATTCCGTTGAAATATGAAAAAAGATGACATCAATCCGAATATTATACAATATTATCGAGATTAAGGGAGCAGAATGTTCGCGAATTAATAACACCGTATATTATTATATCATTTGTATGTTAATGGCTGCAGCGATTCTTGTGCTTAAGGCAGCAATCACGATCATATTATATCACCTACATAAAACCAGTCGAAAACATTGATCATTGGTGTATACTATATATAAATAAGTGTGTGTAGGCATGTGTGTGTGTGTATATATGACATTTTAGAAGACCATATAACATATTATTATATCGAACATATATAAACAGAACGTTATGTACGCAAAAAAAGAACTATATAAACGCAGAATGGTTGTTTTTATTTCGTTTTCTCTCTCTCACTCTCTGTAAAATCGGTTATACAACACCCACACAAACACACATATACATATGAAGTGCAAGAAGTGTGTAGAAAGAGAAGGGAGAGTGTATAACGTCTACTTGCCCCTCATCCTCACAGCAACAGCCGGTATCGTATGCGCGATACGGTCCAGGCGAGAGGTTCACTTATCGATTTTCACAAGCATTATATATACACGGTTTCTAGAGACAGCGCGGTGGTGCATATATATATGTAACAGGGACGCGGTTCTCTCAGGACAAGCTATACGGCAGGAAAGAGAGATACGTTCCCCGCTGAAAGAGGGTTTCGAGGTCGAAGAGTGGGAGGGTTGTGCGTTCTTCTTCTTATATATACAATAATGTTTACGTATATAGTGTATGCGGGTCGTCTAAGATCCGCACGCGCTCAGAAGTTTAGCCGGATACTATGCGCGGTGGAAAGGAATTGGGGAGCTGCTGTGCGTATATCTATACGACGGAGGTGGGAGAGAATAAGAGAGAGGGCGGGTGAGTGAGCAGCGGCGAGGACTTCATCTCGGTTGTGTATAGCCGCGGCGGGTTGGCGGACGGGCGGTCGGTCTCGGCCGACTCCCGGGCACGACGCCGTATCACACATCATTGCGCACCCGAGGGATTTAGGTGGTGCACGGCCCGCTGCTATCTTAATGCTTTTCCGAAAAGCTTTTCGCCCCATTCCTACTGCGGCAGCAACTCGCCGACGACCCGCGGAGGGACGTAATTGCTGCAGCAGCTAGCGTTCACGATTTATCTTTTGCTCTCTCTCTCTTTCTCTCTCTCTCTCTTTCTCTCTCTCTCTCTCTTTCTGTCCACCCACCGAGTCTCCTCTAGCGAAACAACAACAGTAATAATAATAATAATAATAATATACAGTTAAATATAATATTATATCTATACATGCGACGACGCCTCGTGAAGTCGTACGCCTATGGCCTAACATCGAGAGATTATTATTTCCGTATACATATAGGTATATATATATATATATATATAATCAACTTCACATGAGGCGTGCGATACGTGTACAACCATATATATACGACTGAGTTAAGTTATGTTCTCGTGTACACATATACAAGAAAATATTATAATAATAAGATAGTATGCATATGTACAGCAGCTGCGACTTTTGCCGATATAGCTTGCTGCAATACATATTGGCTATTATATTATGTATAACATTGTCAAAGATATCACACATACAAATTCAAATAGCAGTTATGAATAAGAAATAGTGCGTATTTTGTCGGTGTCTGCAGTATGCAAAAGACCAGTGGCGTCGAGCGCCATACGAACAATTTTAACCGCCCGCGTATATGAATGAGTATCATATTAAATAAATTATTTATCACTTAAAACGAATAACTATATAATATGCTTGCGTACATCGCAATATAATATACTAGATAACATTCCATACCTAACTCATATACGACAAGGAACATCATTAAATAGAGGAAAAGGGAGGGCCAGTTCTGCCCCTACAAAATATTATGTTTTGTATTCCACATCTATACCATATGAACAAATTGAAAAAAAAAATGCAAACATTTTATAACATATATTTTTTTTATATATATAATATAATCGTATGCAATGATATTATCATATTTCGAATATATTTTTATGTTATAACAGGAATTAATATGTTATTTTTTACTATTTTAAATCATGATATTATATAAATATATTTATGAAAATGAAGTAGAGGGACAACGATAATATTGAAATATTTTACCCACATTTTTCAAACAAACAAAAAAAAAAATTGTGTTCAAATGAAAAAAAATTGGTACTGTCATAATTTACGTAGAATTTCATATTGTTATATAGATCGTCAAGAAAAAATTGTATATTTAAATAAATTCTAAAGTAATAAAGTGAGATGTCTCCACTAGACAGCACTCGTTACCATAAATAAGTATTAATGTTACAATTTACACCAATCATACAATATTATACATATAATAAAAATTACAATATTTTATCTATTCTAATGGTGAATAATTTATTCCTCGCTTTTGTTACAAACTTTTCATGTACCGAGTACGTATTTTTTTATGTGGCAATCATAGATAAAATTTTTTAATCACTACATGACGCAAAGGTCTATACAAATCGACGACTTCGGTGGATTTGGCAAACACATATTATAAAAAAATAGTCATTCGTATATTTACTACCCACATACGTTCTGCATACCCAATTCAAAATTAAGGAGCAACTTAAATCGTTTAGTATTCTATTCTTGATCATTACGCACTATTGTTTTTTTTTTTTTTATTTTATCAAGTATAAAAATTAAAAAATTGATCATTAAATATTTAATACAATTTTTTTTAAGTACGTTATATAATATTATTTATTATGTATATTATCATTATTATTTATTTACAACCATAGTTATATTTGTTACCACTTTAGTTCGTTAATAGCAGTTATTAACATAAGATAATTAATAGATTAAAAATGATATCAACTAGATTTTTTTTTAATTACTTATAATTGTTAGTCATTATAATTAAAAAATGTTTACTAAAATTAAAATGTATAAATATTTTTTAAATGATTTTATAATATAAATGAGTTTCATACACATTTATGATATATACCTATTATATATATTATTGATGATAAAAATAAAAGAAAGATTAAGTTGTAATACTAGAAGTTATTTATGAAGATTTGTATCATAAGCACAACTAGGGGGAGGGGTTAGCTTTGTCCACCCAGCATTTTATGTTAATGTTAATAATCAATATTAATGGTGTAGGGCAAAGCCCTCACGGGTCACTGATATAAATTTAGCCTACCCAGAAAAAAAGCTCTAGTTGCGCCTATACACGAATATAAACGAATAGTAAAATTTGGGTCTCAACCTCAAGGTAACTGTAATAAAAATAATTATTTAGTGGATGACTTCGAATAACCATTTAAAACAAAGACATAGAATTTTTTAAGTCATATGGTTTTTTTTTCAAATTAATTTTAAGTAATCTGCCAAAAAAAAAAAAAATGTTGACGGTGAATACAAAGACTTGTAACATCCATATTATTGGATCTTATGGCGATTAACGAAAGTATAGTCTGTGATAGATATCAAGATGCTTTGATAAGGTGCATTTGTTTAAGTGGCCTAGCTTAGTCCTAATCTTACTCTTTATACATATTAATATATTATATATCGCGTTCGAGTTATAGGTATACGTATAGGTATTATATACTATACTATCATTGGAGATATACGTTTGTGAACGAAAAAATTCATTTCTACGAAAGACCCGTCGAGGAGGTCGGGAAGTATGTATAAATGATGGTAAAGTTTTTCTTCTTTCATTTCTTTTAACCAACGCCGTTACTACCGTCTGATACCGCATTCCGAAAAATCTCCATATAAATGAGATTTCCCAAATGGCCGAGTCGTTTTCTAATGCGTCGTTTTTATAACGCGCGCAAAGTTAAACGATTCGTAAAATAAGCTCGAGACCGTCGCCCGCTCTTCTGAATCGACCTATATATACGTATATACATTATACACGCACAGTTTTAAAGTTATGTACATTCTAAATAGTATATGTTTAATAATAATATATTCTTGAATATCTCATTGGGATTTTCTATTAGGCCAAATACTGTTTATTCTCTGATCAGATACCACTACGGAAGTCGATTCATATCACGTTAACCGTTATTATTTATTTTTCAAATAGTTTTAAACTAAAATTTCCAATGGCTAGATGCGTGCGTACGGTATACAAGTCTATAGTGTAGCACAAATGCACAATGCGTGCTCGTGTATATATATTTTATAATGTCAAGCGTTTATGTGTAGGTATACTTATGTCTGTGTTATAAAAATATAAATGCGTTTTACAAAGCAATACAATATGATTTTTTTCTCGCGCAGATATACGCGATTTCACCATAGTACATATATACATGATGTATTGTTTTTCACGTAACTCGTGAGAATATACTGCTGTAGAACTAAAACAACTCGATTTGATCTAAATCTGCAAGCGATGCGCTCGACAAAATTATATACTCATGTATGTATCGGTAGATATAAGAATAATATTATAAACGTATACATAGTATTATATTACATATATTATCCGAATTATCAAATCAGACGCTAAAATAATATTTTACATACTACTTAAGTTGTTGAAAAACTATAATACATATATTATTTCTATTTGTAATATAAAAAATAATTTCCAAATAATTGTCAAAAAATGAACAGATTTAAAATTTAATTTTTTTAGTGACACCAAAGTTTTTTTCTATACAGAGATGAATGATTTGAAAATTTACACGTATATTATATTGGGTCACATGAGTACGTCATACGTTTACCTACTTACGTTTGAATATATCATTGTATTAACCATAAAGGCACTGCAACACCAGTGATAGCATAAAAGTATTATTGTATTATATTTTCTACGTTACAAGTGTAATATATATATATATATATCCCAACAGGCGGCAAACTACACGTAGTCATCTTAATACTATACAATTGAACAGAATTCCTTCGGATAACACGAAACGATTTAGCTCTAACATAATGATTTATTGACATTCAGGGCAATAAAATAGTAATCCCATGACCACTTAAATTAGTCAAACCGTATCTAATATAAAACACATTTAGGGACAAATATTTGTTAGAAATGTATCCAAGTGATTTATGTTTCGAAATGAGGTCAACCATTCGAGACAAATATTTTGGAGGCTTTTCGACTATTTTACAAAAACACAATACAGAAATATAGCAGCACGTCAAGTATAGAGTATTATATATTAAAAATCAAATGATAAATCATTGCATTTGAAAAAGAAATATTTTAAAATATTACTTAATAAGATCTTTAAGTTTATTTTAAAATTCCAAAAATCAAAATAACGCTAGGTGAAGAACCACCATGGTTAGATAACTATATAAAACATTTCGAAAACAAAAAACTCAATTATACTTATAATCAAAATAATATTGTTTGTATAGTTTGCAACTACACTCGAATGTAATTTCGTTTAAATTTGCTTATTTTTAAACGTACCTAAACAAATAATATCAGTCAATATTTATTTAACTCTAAGTTCAATTGTAAATTAATTTTTATATTCGATTTTATCTCATATATTATGTTATTATTATTATTATTATTATGTTATTATTGTATTATTCTGTGATTATTGATTATTCTAATTTTAAATCAATCTTTTTATTGATTCTGTTTATATTCATCATTCAATTTGTATGTTAATTACTGATATTTTTTTTTTTACCGATACTTTACTAAATCATATGTCATTCACTTCATCTGTATTTCAAAAGAGTTTATCCCGTTTATAATTAATAAATAAATAATAAATAAATATTTAAAAATAACATAGAAATATTAGCGATATGCGAAGACTTAATAGTTATTAGTTTTTTACTTTTCAATCATTGTCAACTTATGTATTCTTAATAGATAAGAAAAATGATTTATTCCAAACAAAATAAATATAATGAAGTATGTACCTCAGTAAAAGTTAAAATAAATAATAGCGCCCGCCGCCCTTCAACATTAATTATTTCACTTACTGATTATACTGTTAACACACTTTTTGTTTCTCGGAAATAGACATTAAATTAAATAGTAGGTACTATAAAAACAGTTGTTGTATCGTCTAAGCTCGGTAGCTCACTTAGTTTTATATACTGTTTATTAAAACACTGGGATGTGGATTGACCTTTAAAAGCACAATCAATAAGAACTTTTTTTTTTTGGCTCACCTCGTTTTAAGCGAAATTTCAACTTGACCCTCATTCACACGCATATTTTTACACATCGTCGTATAAATTACGGGCGCACAAATCCACGACTATACTATATTACTCCGTATTCGAGTAATTGATAATAATAAATCACAATAATAGCATTATATAAATCTATTATAAAATATCAATACATTATGAGCATATTTATTACTTAGGTAGTGTGAATTGCAATCTGTATAACTATACGAATTTTGTACATATTATATAAATCATACAAAAAACAATTTAATTTTCATCTCTTAGATATTTTGCTACTGGTTCGACATTGTGAACCTTAAAATTGTGTAATATTTTAATTGGCGAGTTATCATTAACCCAAATTTAAAAACCATTTATATAAATAAAGATCTATATAATATAATATTATGTATCACATCACTTATCCTCCATCGAATATAATATATTATGTGAGTATATAATGATATTTCAACGTGCGTACTTCATGCGTTAGTTTGTATTGTGTATTCACGTCATACTATTATACTCCCGTACCATCAATATATATAACGTTAAGCATAAATACGCGTAAGAAAATATATTGTATATTATATTCAAAGGAAAACACCCGAAACAAAGGGATGAACCTTTATTATACCCTCGCTTGCACGTATATAATATAATACATATATATATTATATATATATATATATGTATATACGCGCGTTTTATACATTTTTTTCTCTACGCGCGTTGTATGTCTAAAAGGACTCATGCGCTATTTCCCCACTACCTTACCACAACCGTACCTCCATCGCAGCAGTATCTGTGTACACATAATATATACGTATACATATATATATATACGCGAACCGTCACTATTATAACTTACTGTCGTGCCCTGTAGGAAAAATAAGTTATTCTGGCAATACCAAACGGCAGTTTGTTTTAACGGCCTCAGTTTTCCCGGGTTTATCCCCGTCTGAATACAAATGGCCAAGGATATATATATATATATATATACGCACCGGGCGTTTCCTCCTTTCTTTTTTTTCCACACTGCTCTTCGCCCCATCCCATCCCCGTTACCGGTCAAAGGTCCCGCAGCTTGTTCGCTTCCTCCGGCCGGAGGGTTATTTCCTCTCTCGTATTCTTTTTTCTTCTTTTTTTTTTAAACTCTTATATATATTTCTTTCCGAATTTTCCGCCGGGTCCTCCGAGCTGTTCTGTTACTCTAGCACGCCGACGCCGTGTACCGTTTTTTCTCTTATTTTCCCGTTCGCCCGCCGCGTGCCGCTGCAACGGGCAGAGTCGGCAGCCACGCGCGTTTCATTCCTGCCACGTAACGCTTTTAAATCGCCCTGCGGAATCCAATTCCTGAACCGGGGAAAATAAAAAGGGGCGAGAGCGGACGGACGGCAGCATAGAACGGATACTACGGGTCAGAGTGTGAGGGTGAGTGATTGAGTAGGGACGGGGGACGAAAAAAACACGAGGAAACGGACTTACAAGGAGAGAAAAAGCGATAAAAATAATTCACGTATTTCTTAGCGTGCTTGTTTTTGCCGCCACCCAGATAAACCTATGTTATATTATTATAGGTACAATATACATATATATATATATATATATATATATATGAGTGTACCAGTGTGGAAATTGCGTTCCCCTCTCCGCACATACCTCGACGGTTTACCGATAGCTACTTCTGCACCAACACTGGGCCTCCATCGCCGATACAGCTGCAGAAGAAGCAAAAGAAAAAAACTGACTTTTTGCAATTATTTTTCGTTATAGTTTTTTCTTTTTATTCCACGTTGAAAAACCATTTCGATCAAATGGTCCGATCGGCGAAATGGGCGACTGGAGACGTTTCGCTCGAGTTACAATAATATATTATATCGGATACGATCGAGTGCCGTCGAAAATAAAACCCGACATCGTCTATCTACAACATGCTGTATGCGGATCGTTCGATAAGTTTTATTTTTTTTACGTTTCGATTAAAACTACCTACGCCCTCTGCATAACGTTTTTTATTACATATTTCTACCTACATTCTTGAACACTGTACAGCTTACACACTGCAGATTTCTGTATAGATAACGTGTATACCACAATACCACATATTATACATATATATGTAGGTGTTAGATTTACAATGGCGTTTAAAAATATTTTACTTTTTTACTTCTAGTCTCAAATGTTTGGCAAAATGAATAAATAAGATAATAAAATATTACTTTAACCCGCAATGTTCGGCTTCTGTAAATGAGTCACGTCGAGTATTTTTAATTAAGTTTTAAAGACTTGAAACAATTTAAATTGTTTTTGTTTTTTAAAACATTGACTGTTGTAATGTTTTAGCCGAAAATATTTCGGTTCATAATTATTTACATTTATATTTGTATAAATTTATTATTTTTCTGAGTCCAATTTCGTTTATAAATCGAATAGGCCCAACCTACCCCATCAGTTGTGGGTGCCAAGATTTATAGTATATCATAGTATTGTATAGTATAGTATATAATTTAAGTAATTATTTTCTTGCAGATATTTCAAAAAGTATAAAGTAGAGTAAACCGTATGCAATTATTATCGTTAGTACTATTTGTTTACATTGTTAGTCTGCAGCATATTTATAGGTACATTTGCCATTTATATGACGATATAATGTTTGTTATATAATTATTTCATTGTTATTGAATTGTCAAAAAAAAAAAAAATCAAATAATTCGTTGTATCTAAATGTGTTAATATTTTATAAATTTGATACGAAATTTATAAGAATAACGAAACAGAGAAAAATGTTATATTTTAAATTCATTCAAACCTATCAAAATATTACAGTTTTGGTTTTCATAGTTACCTATAATGAAACGACAATGAACTGATATTACAACAATTGTAATGGCCAAGTTAAACAACTCTTATATAGTGCCTATTATATAGTTATTTAAACAAAACAATTGAATAATAATAATCTAATAATAAGCTTTTTAAAATACAAACTCAACTTATATAGATAAACACTATGTAACGGAAAAATTATAATCTACGCATTGAGAACTGTAATAATAATTATTGAAATGGAATGGATGTGTTCAGTATATAATAATTTATTTATAGTGGCAATTAGATATTATGTACATTAGAGTTTTGGTTGGAAAACTATACAAGTTTTTCTCGTTACAGAGGATAACACCGTCATAAATAATGCATACAAAACGTCGAAAGTCTCAATTCACAACATCCAAATTGTTTGCGTTCGTAACGTTGTATAAAATAAATATACACTGTGAGACAAAATTCTTAAGTCTAGTCATAAACCGCTTAAAAACCGATTGCGACAAAAACGAAACGCACGAGTGTTTGTAAATTGTATTATATTATTATATGTACACGAGCGTGTTTAAAATAAGGGTTTCGAGAACGCGTACGATCATCACTGTGCATGTGTTGTGTGCAGGCATGGAAGTTCGTATACGAAAATGATCGTAATTTTTTATCGCCAATAATATAAAAACACCAATTTCGTCTTGTTTTAGCTGATACATTATATTATATATCTGACACTGCCGTCGCCGCCGCGCCGACTATTTTCAAAGGGATGGCTGCAGTAATATTGTTAAAACAGCAATAATAATATATTATACGGTTATATTATAATGTTGCGCTGTCGATGCGGCAGTAATTGGTTAAATGTCTTAGAATACTCATAAAACGCCGACACCGAGGACACGACAGTGCGCGAAAACCGAAAGATTGCAAGCCGCCACCTACCATGCGGCAAAGAGTCGTTAAAAACACGTTACACACACGCACTGTAGGAACCTAAATATCATATAATTTTATATAACAGTCGTCGTGCAGGGATCTATATAATAAATCGTTTAATTTTTTTTTCGATCCTCCTCCCATCCTCTTGGAGTGGATTTTTTTTGTATTTTAATCTCGCCCGCCGATACGGTTTACTGCATAGCGCTCGCGTAATTTATTCGGGTCGCACGGATGTCTTTTATCGGCGACGCCTTTTTTCGTTTTTTCGTTTTTCTGTTTCGTCTTTTCCCTCACGCGCGCGCGTTCCTCTTCGCCGCCGCGCCGCAGTACATTATATTATATCTATATCTATATATATATATATCATATTGAAACCAAAACGACAGCTTCTTATGACTTATATACGCGAGACGACATGTATATTTTAGTAGTAGGTATATACGAGGGGAGAAAAAACAATAAGAAAAACAAGACATCAGCCATTATAAAAACCTATAAAGAAAACAATGAAAGCGTTTTTATACTTGGCACGACGCTAGTACCTACATATTATTATTATTATTTTTTTGTATTATTATTATTACTATTGTATTATTTTATATTATATAGGTATTAGATAGATCTTCGGTGCAGCACGTACTACATTACACTGCAGTATAACGCTACACAAAGCCTATCCCGCTCATACACATTATCTATAGTATATCTTGTATGTGTGTGCAACAAACTTTATAATTTTATAAATGTATTACCATTTCATTATAATATTATTAATAATATTCGTGTAGTGATATTTGACAATAATATCGGCATAATTATTGATTATTGAATAAAATTAACATCTACAAGACGTCATCCTTATATAACATATCCATCAAATAATATATACGATCGGTGCCGCAGTATGTTCACGATTTTAATACCTAAGTATAAACTATTACGAGATACTCATTTGTTGAAAATGAAAAGACACTTGTACTTACAGATAACTATATAACGCGTAATTATGTGTCGACAGCTGAAATGAACATTTACGAAGTATAGAAGAGAAAAAATACTTTCACAGAAGCGAACACCCTTTTAATTAAATAATTTGTTACACGATATATCTATAGCAAAATTATTCTGTGCACAAACGTTCAATACTGACAATACTAACGAATAAATAAATTTCTAACCCTTAATAGAAAAATAAACACGCATAAAATATTTACTACGTCCTGTTAATCCTTACTAAATTAAATTTTATTTTTAGAATAATCCATGTGAGGATCATTTGTAATATTAAAATGAATTAATAAATGGTAGTAGTATATTACATTCATTAGAAGATACGAATATAACTCAGAACACACTCAGATTTTTTTTTTATATTTTAATTGTGAAGAAAATGTTGATTATTATAAAATTATAATTTAAAATGCCTTAAACTAACTTTAGAAATTTCTTTTAAAAACATTTTTAATATATTTTTTATAAGCCACGGACTATCAATTTGTGTCTATATTTTAGTATGAGCTTAACTTAAAAATGTCTTAAAAAATATGTTTTTTAAAACTTTTTTTTATTAATGGAAATTTAAATTTCTTATTATTAGAGTAAATTTAAAATTTATTTAACAAACAAAATATATCTATTATTTATCTGTGTATTTAAAATAATAAAATTACAATAAATAAATTATAATAATCACCCCTTATTAAATTATTATACATCATGTACAAATCTTATCAATTTAATATTGCTTAAATATTATTAGTTATGATGTATGTATTATAATTTATAACCATAAATATAAAATATTATATATAATATATAAACGTAAAAATAATCTTAATATATTCATCATTATTAATCATTAACTATAGGTATACATAAAGAATAATAATAATATGCGAATATTTCAATTGAAAAGGTGAATATTTAACAAATTAAATTGTTTAGGGAAATATAGTTATAATTAGTTTAAAAATTTATAATATTATAAATTATAATATCATCTCCGAACTATTATTTACTTAATATTATATAGTATCTTACATAATAAATAGGAATTTTGATACCAGTATTGTCTAATTTTAAATGTTAAATAAGCCACTATCACGTCTTACTACTTTTATTACAATTTGTTGTTTAAATTATAGATTGTAAAATATTTTATAAATAAAATAAAAAAAATACTTAATATAGTAAACATTATTGTATGTTTAATCTTGAACTCCATAGTTCAAAATCTAACCTAACTATAACATTAACATGAAGTATAATATACGCATTTTGTTGTAGGTACACACTATTTTTAATTTTCAGTTTGTAATATACACTTTCCCACATATAAACTTTAAATTAAGTTCTATACATTCTAAGATACAGACACCACTTATCAAACAACACATTACCTAATTGTTTAATAAATCATATTTTTTTTTTGTAATTTTCTTAATGGTTACATCAATACCATATAGGTACAATAAATATATATATTTCAACTCTATATACTTGTACAATCGACTAATTTATATTATTTGACGTTTTTTAGTGCAAAAACTTGTAATATTATCGTATCCGTCCTTCCTTTCAACTAAATTACTTTTTACGAATTTAGCATTGAAATCTTATATATAGTAGAAACACAGTTTATTTAAGACCTTAAATTTATTATTATTTGATATTCGTATGTACCTATAATAATTTCAATAGTGCATCTACATTCATCGATATTGGTCTTTGGTCGTCCTCAATAAATCGTATTACGACTCATTCGACTTATTATCTGTATTAAGACATCAGTTAAACTCCCTGAAAACATTAATGGAAACGATTTGGTAAGACGCCAGTGAATTTCAAATCTATACGACTATACACATCTGTATAATATATATAATATTTTACAATATAGTGTACCTACAGTTATAATATAATACACATTATTTTAGAATACCTATACTATTATTTTAATCCGACACACTGCGCTATCACACGCATGATATATTGTATTATAATATTATTATCTGAGACAATTTATCTCACGTTTCAATTGAAAAACAACTGAAAATTTTTATTTAATCCTTTTGAAGAATTAAACCGAGTTCATTAGAATTCATGTGAAAACACATCGTTAAAAATACATAGTCCACCGTTGCCTCTTGTACGAGAAGTTATTTTACATTAAGATAAGGTAAAAAATAACGATATCCTTTAAAAAAAAAACATAATATAAAAACAGTTGTTATAAACATATCGTCATAACCTAATAGGACCCATAATGTAAATTCAAATTAAGTTTATTTTATATGCTTGTTGTAATAATCATTACCTATTCAATGTTTGTGGATATTTTCAACTAATTATAATAATATTACTTATGAGTGAGATTACACATATCCAATCTAAACATTGTGTCTTTAATCGTTACTTATATTTAGATTTTTGTATAATTTATTTTATAACACCTTACAAGGAATTATATTTTAATTTTTAATACAAACAATTATTGTATATTCAAAATATTGTTAATTTTCAATTAATTTAACAATTGATAAAATTAGATTTTTATATATATTATATCAAGACTAATTCTTGTACTTAATTGTAACTATACAGTTATATAATATTCTACTAATAATTATAGGTTTTGACTATTACATATAATAATTCAAATAATATATGTAATGGCCAAATATATCACACAGAAAATACATAAATTACCTAAATTTTTTTATTGAGAAAATTCTGTAGTTTATAATATCACAGTGTGATAACCACTCATCATAATATAAGATATACCAACTAAATAAATGAACACTTGCATCGTAAGATATAGCAACTATTGTAGCTTTCAAAGTTCATCAAAATGAATTTTTACATATTTGATTACTCGTACGAATGCTAATGTTAAAAATTCTTCATACAATAAATAAATACCTAAATGATAAAATTATATTTTCTAAATTTTTGTTACTATCAATAATTTTGTATGCTAATGTAGACAATTTAAATATATAGATGTAACTATAATACGTAAGCGATTTTTATTAAGCATTGTATCGAGTTTTTATTGAAGAAATTACAAAGATAAATATAAATATGTAAATTTAGATTGACGAAAAACAATATATTTCAACAGTATAGAAAAAAATCAAATTAAGAAATTACAATAACACTATTTAATCAAGGCCTATTGTCACTACTAAATGATTCTATGATATTAATATTTTTGTTAAAATGATGAATTTACGATTAATATAATGAGCATGATAAATTGTATGTATCTCACAATGTGTTTATTAAGAAACAGTGAAACAGAAACTAGTTTTAAAGATAGTATAGAGTCATAGAGTCATAGAAATTAGATTTGACACACCCCTTGCATGTTCAAACCTTTTGTAATCTGCGTATTGAAATGTATTGTACGCCATACAAAAGACTATGTTATAATTTTATGGTATTTGTGTAAGGGGAAATGAGAGTATAAAAACTGGTTAAAAATATTATACAGTGGCCCACCATATTTTCCTGTTTTCTTTTTTACTTTTACTAACACGATGCACCATACCCTGTAGTTAATGATATATGTAAGTAGATAATATATATATATAGTAAAATATTTAGGAAGTTAGATAAGTGACCTCTTAGTTTCTATAAACATTTAGTTAGGCCTATTTTTACAAACTATTTATTGGTAATATTATACATAGTATTTACTGTACCTACATTTCCATAACATTTGTTTTTAAAATCGAATATCTATTTTTTCACAATCTCAATACAATATTATTTATTATCATTACAAGTTAAAAAATAATATGTAGGATGACAAATATTTACTTCTATAACTGCCCACATATATATATGAGTAAATTAAAAGTTATTCATGAAATATACCATCATGTTCTGTGTAGCTACATGTATACAATTGTACAATAAATTATTTATTTAATATATATTATATAAGATGTTGTTGCAGCAATTTAAGATTTTTTTTTTGCATAATATATATACCTAATAATATACAAACTGTTAAGTCTTACAGCCATATAGACTAGGTTAGATACCTATAGGTACAACTAACGAAGATTGATATATTTTAAAAATCTCAACCGTCAAATGATCTGATTTCTATTAATTATACAGAACGATTACAAAAATTAAACAACACAAATTCATAACGAACCGAAGATTTATATAAAAAAAATAATAACTATATAAACTGCAGGACGTCGTGCAGCAGTGGCGCCGGCGGCATACCAATCGGTAGTTTAGTCACCTATATATTAGTATATAGTCACATTATAATAATATGGGTATTTCTCGGGGGGAAAAGGAGAATCGTTAGACTACTGCAAACCATATATACACAATATACGCATCACATACTTACACGACATATATTAACATCATTATTATTATCATTATCGTTATTATTATCATCATTATTTTTATTATTATTATAGGACAACGAATCAGTATTGAAATGTTATTTTTTTACGACCAGTTAACAGTCGGCCGCGCGGTCGTCCCTCGAGCCACGGCGATCAAAAGAGAAAATAAAAAATGCAGTTTATCATTGGCTGGCGACTTAACGACGTAATCACGCATTGTCGTTAACGAGATTTACGCGCGTATTTTCGTTACCGGTACATTATAATATATATAATAAGACAAACAACACGAACGCGCGCGCCACGACGACACGACAACAATATAATCGCCGAATTAATTAGCATTAACGGCCCGTTAAGGAGACGTACTTAACGACTTTACAACCTACATATACCTGTACGTACACGATACACGTAACATAATATTTTAACGCCCCGTACACCCGCGGGAAGGGCAGTTTACAACTCGTTACGTATACCGTCGCCGCCATTATTCTAACTACAACTATCCTTTATAAAATTATTTCGTATACGACTTTTTATGTATATAATGTTTCGTGTGTACACATAGATACGAACTCGCAGACACGAAAGTACGCAGTCCGTCCGTTTTAATAGGCGTTTTAATATTGCGTGGCATACCCGCGAAGACTTTAACGACTCACTCCGGCGGTTGCTGCAGCAGTACGGACCAAGGAACGCAATGACTGACACTGACTTTGCTGCTGTTGCTACTGCTGCAGACACGCACACGGATGTTGAATACACCCAAAACAAATACGACGAAATAATCTAAAAAAAAAAGCTGCAGTAAATCGAAAATAGTATTTACCCATTTCCCCTTCAATCCTCCAAGTATAACAAAGCGTATAATATATTACTTATACACACACGTATATCTTCATAATAGTATTATTATAGACTATCCCACCTACTCGTTCTCGTAAATATATGTTAAAATACCTCACCAGAAGCACATGCAAATACAAGTACTTCATATTTTCCTCATCGTGCACCTATTTTTTACTTATGTACAATATATAGGTATATACCATGATTTAATATTTTAATTTAATAATTTTATTATTATAACATGTGCAAAATAGTAAAATTATTAATTACGATCACATTATTATTGAGATTCATCCCCGTAATATAGCGGTAAATACATTATAATATCTCATATTTCAAAAATTAGTTTTGGTGCATATTCGGGGTGCTGCACGAAATTATAATAGAACTAATTCCATATTTATCTGCTTTAACAAACGAACAATTGTTTGGAACATCATACTCATTTATATAATTGTATTAACCGTTCTTGCAGTAGTAGTGTTATATTGCAGCAGTCTCGTGCCGAATATTAAGTTGTTTCAGTGTGGAAAAAGGTATTATTTTATTCGGTGGGAAAGTGCTGTAGTATACCTATAAATAACGACGTACGTGGAGTATCGCACACGCATATAATATCTACCATGGGGTAATTATATTATTATAATGTAACGACGACGGGGTGTGCGAGAATAAAAAAAAACGTCTCGCGTATGTAGGTATATACAATACAATAGTAATAACAATAATATTATATTATATCCTAGAAACATGGCCGGCGTGATTAATGAATGCGGCCGGTTTGTGATACAATGGCCTCCGGACGGCGAGTGCGGTGCCCCACGTCTACCTGCTGCCACAGCAAAGAATATATTATATTATATTGAGACGTAACTCTGACGGTGCGTCCTCCGGGACCGACTACCGAGGGAGACGTTGTGATGTACTCGGATAGGGCCCACTACGAGTATTATATATCATATACACTATACAGGTATATGATATTATATGTATGAGGCGCATTCCTCTCGTATCCGAACGGCCATTCGTTCTTATATGAACAATATATATCACATATTTATGATAAATAGGTAAGTCAAGGTGATATTTTATAGTCGGGCGATTTCTAGAATTTCGTTAAAATAATATCACGATTTTGTTGCGTTGTCAATCTGGTAAAAGTATACTATACAATATAAATTTATTGTGTTATAATATCTTCTTATGGCCAAGACGACAATTTAAAAGGGATTTATTCCGCGATAAATAATAAGACTATATCTACTGCTGCCACTGCTGCTGCATGTGGGGCTGATGCTGCGACAGTGGAGTTTGTTGCTGTGCTTTAAACTACAATAACGCGCCGCGCGCATATACATATAATGTTGTAACGGCGCAGTAGCACCCGTCGCCTGCTGTATAAGAAAAATAATAATATATACATTATTATAATGATTGCACCTTTATATATATAGGATATATATATCTACATGTATGTATACAATGCGTATAACCGCCGATAATATACGCCTGTGAGCTCCTTTTGATCTCTTTATAATACATATTGTCATTGTTGTACGAGCGTCCTTTTGGTTTTTCTTTTTAATATCACATTATATTATATTATATTTTAATATAATATATTATCATAATGTCGTTCTTTTCTTGGGATTCTTTTTTTAATCGAGTTCTAAATGGCTTGTGTGGACATGTTTATGGGTCGCATCGTCGTCGTCAGCTGTATACAACAATAATAATATAAAATACGCCGGTCGAATTAAAAATCGTTATACGCTGCCGCCCATCATGAGAACAAAAAACGCGAGAAAAGAGATGGGCCCAACCGAGAGCGGATGGGAGATCGGGTCGTTCGGTCGGCTCACTGCTGTTGGCGCAGCGATTCCGACGCCGCCTTTGCCGTCGCCGACTCGCTGCAGGCTGCATATCATACCTGTAAGGATCGTGTGACACGATCGCGTACATGTTTCTATTGCGTGTCTGTGTGTGCGCGCGCGCGCACGCTCGTATATATAATAATATAATAATATAATATATATATATATTGTAAATATCACAGACATCGTACACGTCGTAATACCTATACAATAGGTACACCAATATATGTATAAGTCCACATTATTCAAGACCCGTGTACAGTCAGAGTCGTTCCCAAGGGTCGTTTTCACCCCATAGATATTATCGGAGTTTTTTTTCTTAATTTTTTTTCTTTCTAACAAAATAATAATAATCCATCGATATCCCGTTTCCGTATATAGAGGTACACGTGTATTCATGTTGTATGCCGACACTGGAAAAGTTACACAGACACTGATGGCCCATAATAATAATATATTATTATAACACACACATATAGCTAAACAACGCGTTAAGGGAACTCGAATAGTTGCATATTATGTATAATGTATATATATATTATATATACAACAATGTTTATTATTATTATAAGTATACTCCAAAACACACTATACTGCAACCGTATATGCCACCTCGTGTAAATAGGGTAGACGCAAATGGCTAATTCTAACACGATTTTGTGTGTAGATTTAAAATTTTTTTATAGGTAACAATATATTTTATCGAGTAGGTCGTGTTTACTTATATTACCTATAAAGGTGCATAATATTGTTGTGTGTGACAAAAGCATCATATTGGATAAATGTTAACAATATTAACATAGTCGATAATCGATTTAATATTTTATTGATAAAATCGTTGCACTTGAATTGCAAACATTTGGCACAAATGTGGTGTTAGATTTTAGAAAAAATTAGTGTTATTAAAATTAGGATCTTAAAAACCCCAGTGTCTACTGTAGCAACAATATAAAATGCTTCATACAAAAAATACAAAAAATATAAAAATATAAATAAAATAAAATTGACAAATTTTGTATAAATACTTATAGAATTATTAAAGATACCACAATGAATTATTTAAATTCAACTATATCTGATTTACTATTAAATTATATTTGTATTAAATACTTATTTATTCTGATTAAAAGTTTAAATTATATAATACACATCAAAAATATAAATATAGCCAAGGTTCTAAAATATGTGCTTTGTAAGGCTGTAAATCAAATTGTGCAATCAAAATTACAAATAAATGTAACAAGTTTTTCTAACGCGAAGTTAATATTAATTATTTAGTTAATATTGTATAAACAACAATAATGTCAATACGAATATATAATATTTTCATCTAATTTAAATTGATAACAACATAACTTAACCTAACCGTTTTTAAAAATGTGATATAATAATATCGCCTTAATTATAAAACAAGATTCTGCTTTGAAAAATAAATTAAAAATGTAGGTATACTTACTCACTAAAAAAAAAAAACAAAAAATTATACCACTTAAAATGTAGTAAAGACTAGTAAAGTTAGTAAAGTTATAGTATTGTTTCGTGATAACTTCAAATAGTTAAAAAAAAAAATATTATTAAACTTATTATATACTAAATAAGAATCACAATTATCTTTTAGTATAAACTTTAGTATCATCTACTTATAATATTAATGAAATAAATATGTCTAAAAACTATAATAATATAACAAAAAATAATAGTTTCTATGTATAAATGGTTTTATAACTTATCTATATAATTATAAATTATGACTAAACCACAATGTTAGATATGACATCATATTTTATAGATTTGTGTTTGTGTTTTGCAGTGAATAGTGTGCTGCAATACGACTACGCACAACCAGCGTGGTGATTCTTAAAGAGATTATTTAAAATAAAAATTGAAAAATAATAACACATTATACTATCGCGACGAATACATTTCACGCGTGTTTATGTACAATTTTAAATTGCGTTACATATGTGATTCTCTGTAAATTTGCCAATGTTGCCCACATACTTGCTCAACACTACATAAGCTTAATGGAAAAAAATGATTTTAAGAAACAGTCTCAACAAACACATAATATTAGATATGTTTACAGTCAAGTAGGTATAATATTATTATTATATTAATATTATAATAACTGGTTACAGTTTTACTGTTTTTATTAATTCTTCAACAGAATAATAGTGCATTAATACATATATATATCATCTACGATCTACCCACTTAAAATTACAACTGAAATAAAATTCAAATTTAATGAATTTATACTCTTATTTTTTTACTTATGCAAACATTCGCTTAGATTCTGAAGGATTATTATTTTAATAGTGGATAATAATAAAGATTAAGTATAGGATATAAATTATTAATAAAAATAAAACAAAATAAGTAATAAATATTAATAAATATTGATAAATAATAAAAAATGATTTTAGTAACATATTAAAATGTTTAAAATTGATCAAACTTATTATAATAAGTGTAATACCTATACATATATATATATGTGTGTGTGTGTGTGTGTGTGTGTGTGTGTGTGTGTGTGTGTGTGTGTGTAAAAGATGTAAAAAGATAAAAGATAAAAAAGATAAAATAATAAAAGATAAGAAAAGATGTCGCCGTTATCACTTATTACTACAATATTATATACTATATAATACGAGTATATTCAATTTTGTCTACACCAACTATATGTTTACATTATATATTTATATTATTAATACATTTCTGTGGCAAATGTATATTGTATAAATTGTTCACTGATAAATTTTAAAGACGAGTTTGTGTGAACTAATTTAACGTATGTCCCAAAGTTGCATATTCTTTTCTTCTTATGAATAACAGGATAACTTCAATCTTTATACAATATTAAACAATAAATAATTTTTTATACGATTTTAAAATTGTACAAAACCATCAAGTGCATAAATTAATATGGACCTTAAAATTATTCTAAATATAGTTGTAGTAATGTAGTATACAAAAAATGTGTTAATAGAAACCTAATTCGTTATTTATAAGTGAACAAGTTGACTGTTTAAGAGTTGCAAGCTGCAAAACATGTATAGGTACTATAGTAAAATCTACAAATGATTTATAATAAATAGTTGCTAAATACTGATATTCGTGAAACTAAATGCAGCGCAGAGCGATGAGTTAGTTAGTGGATAAAATGCTTGGATAATGGATAATGAAGAATTAAACTAGACTGAATAATAAATGTAATATTACAGCGCATGCTTCAAACAAAGATTTTCGAGTTGGTTATTCTCAGATAAAATGTAAATATATTTTCGATCCTCGTAAAAACAAAAATTGAATTTATACAAAAAATTTAATGCTTTTAAAATGCAGTAAAAAGTTGTAAGAAAAAAATTATATAAGTCAGTGATGGTATTTTTTCCTTAGATATTATAATATAAATAAATATTAAAATAATTATATAATTGATAACCTATTTATTTTTAACAAAGTTATTCTACTGATTATAATTATAATAAATATAATATTGAACTGTGTATAACGTATAACACAGTGTACACAGTGTACATGTGTAAACTTATTACATCCTGTATATTTAAAGATATTATATCAAACATATAAAATAAATATAATATGTTAAGCATACTTATCGGAATTTTTTACTTAAATAAAAATGTATTCATATTCTAATTTTTTAAATTGTTATGTATATTTAAGAATCATGTTTTCAAATAATTAATAATTGCATAAAACAACCTTATATATACTTTTTGAATCATTCTATATAAAATTATAATATATATAGGTATTAAGAAAATAATTGACTATTACGACATTACGTCAAAAACTAATTAAAGATACATTTTCAGTTTAAAACAGCGTGCGAAAATCATCTACCGTAAGTTATTTTCTGGACTGAAAACATAATATACTACATATAATATAAACAAACTTTTGGTTCTTTTGTTTAGTATATTCTCTATAGACATATAGAAGCAAAGAATAGAAGAAAGAACTATAAATATTGTTTCTCATTATAGTGTTATTGCATTATAATATTTCCTTCGTGTTTTTAATATAATCACGATTCATTTAAACACGGTGACATTTAAAAAACGGGGTAGCGAAAGGAATGGCGGAAAGTGTTTAATATTTTGTAAAGAGCTGAAACCAGCCAACGATGTCTACATTAATCGCGTAAACATGAATAAATAAGACGCTATGTAGCGTTTCGCTAGAGAACTTAAAACGGAAAGAGGGTCAAAGTTATGCCACACTTAATACAGATTTAATGCTCACGGAAACGCGACATTTCTCGTTTCCGTGCGTAACTAACTGCAAACAATTTTTTTATTTTATTTATCTACAGTTTTATATTCACGAGGTGGAAAAACGCAGCGCACCGTTCCTCCGCAGCATTTTAAATTTAACATTATTGTGTAATATTTTCATTTCTACGAAACAGTAATATTACCACACTGTGCTATCGCTATATATACGGCAGCCAACTTTTTTCCCCTGTAATAATAAGAAAATATTGCCGCGAAAACGAACACCTGGCCTCTTAATCGAATCGTATATTTTTTCGCTAACCCGCAGCAAACAAAAAATATAATATAGTTAAGTAGTTTCTGTATATATATTTATATTTAATAAACCTAATTGTTTTCGAAAACCATTTTTCAATACTGCAGCAGCGTTATCATTATACGCAACGCGTACAAAATAATATATCTGTGTACCGTGAGTAAGACTACGCCGCAAATGTCGAATTAATAGATAAAAATGTGTATTTACTATTTAGGTGTGCAGCGAGTAATATCGATCCAAAAACACCAAGTACAATAATAGGTACATATATGTATATATATTATATAAATACCTACAATCTACATAGATTTATATTCTCGTCTATGCGTATAATATAATACTATGACTCAATACTTGTATAATATTACAATAATAATACATAATTGTAATTTTCAGCTCGTCCTCAGCTGTATTTAATACTGTATGTCTAAAATATAGGTATAATATGTGTAACTTTCTTGTGTAATCAAAATATATTATTTTAATTAACCAGAAAATTAACTCAATATTCCGATGGCACGATTACTTTGTGTGTTGAATAACTATAAGTTATAATATAACTACATATTGAAGTCCGTATTATGAGGAAGACTTAAGTAAAAAATTACCCAAATAGCATTATTGCAGCTTTGAAAGGAGTGGCAAAATGTTTACAAATTAATTAATGCAATTTATCATTACATATATTGTACATAATTGAAGCTCTCCATTATTCGTAGTTAACACTTAACACCTTAGTTAATTTATTAAACAAATCATAAATTTCCTGTTATTCTATTGAAAAATTCGAAAGGAAAAATACATTTTTAATATACCTAACTGCTTACACAAATATTAAATCGAACTAATAAAACAATAATAATAATGTATTGTAAACACAAAAATGCATTTGAATCAATATAATTTAAATGACCGAATAAACTGTACCAGATGGACTTCGAATCTTTGCAAATTTTAAATCATATACCTAATTGATATTACCTAATTAATATTGTAATATTAATGCAGCAAGATAATGATATTCACGCAAATAACGATCAAACCTGTGGCGACATATTTTTCAACCCGTTATAGCAAGATGATCGAATGGTGGTTATAATGCTTGTAATATATAATATATACCTAATATTATACGGAGTATACACTATACAATCTTCAGTTTGCCAGATTATGATAATAATATCGCATACAACTCGTTCGTGGTACATAACATATTATTTTGTCGCGATAAAAACGCGTTCGCCGCTACCACCGCTTGACTGCACGATAGTGCCATAAGGCGCGTGTTTGTTTACGGCAAGCTCACTACATACGTATATATATATATATATATATATACACACTTTGTTTGCTGCTTACGCTCGCAATTTCCCGCCGGAGGCTGCGGAACATTGTGAAATTTAACGGGTGACTTTAATCGGCCAATTATAGGGTTATGAAAACCGAATTTCCCTGCACCGCCGCCAGTTCTCGTACGGCCCGAGATAAGGATATATAAACCGGGAGCTTTTACCCGTCTTGCTGTTGCTGATTTACGCGTTCAATTTTCTCGGCAGTCACCACCGCCACCACGCGTTTATACGGACAGATATTATAAATATAATGGTAGGTTAGGACGGTTAGGTATTACAGCTGCAGATGCCGTTTATATATTATATATTAATTTTACATTATACACATATATATACATATAAAATACGCGGTGTTAACCTTCACATCCGACGCTGCACTGCGCCAACTCCTCCGCAGAAATTGTCACGCCCGAGCGAAACGTGTCCTATACGTATATTATATTGTATATTGTAAAACGCTCGTCGTCGTTTTTATAATTTTTTCAATCGTTTTCCGTTCTGTTTTCATAACGTCTCATTTAAT
The DNA here is from genome assembly GCA_020882235.1 of Schizaphis graminum. NCBI lineage: Eukaryota > Metazoa > Arthropoda > Insecta > Hemiptera > Aphididae > Schizaphis > Schizaphis graminum. The sequence continues at coordinate 98,022,720 of CM037032.1, forward strand.
CGGAAAACAGAATGTGAATTATTACGCACATGTATAGGTATCTGGTACACTACATTAGATACGTATACATTGTATAATGTTAATCTCCGCGCAGTTCAGTTCACACGAGAGTTCCAGATCGTCATCATCGTAGTAATATTATTATGTGCATATTTTACAATATCATTTAATGGTTTTTTATTTGCGGTAACGATTTTTTTTTCGGATTAGGTGGGTTTTAGTTGGGTGTGAAATATTGATATAGTTTATACAAGCGTTGATTAATATATATTCATATATACATGTAAAATTCACGTTTTTTGTAGATGAAGATTGTTTACGCGGCGATTAATATATGTATGGTTTATGATGTCGTGTGAATGCTTTGTTTTTAATAACAGCAACTTTTACTGCTATAGAGTCAAACCGCTTGTAAAATATTGTTTCTGTAATAAAATACGACAAATATATGTAGTGGTACAGAATCAGGACTATAATTATTCTATGATGGTAAACATTTTTATTCTGAAAATGTATTATTTAAGACTGTCTATCGCATTTTTAATTTTCTATGTTGAATAATTTATCTGCGTGATGTATTCGTCATAATATCGCCATAGTTTGTATTATTACTACTTAATAAAAGATGAATGATCGACGGAAACAATGATTTTGTTTCGAAATCGTTTTAAAATCTTTGTGGTTAATCATCAGCATATTTATTCGTTATTCTTGGTTTCCCAATATTTTTATGACTGATACTGATACAATATCAAATTATAATATATACATCATAGTATGTATAAAAGTATCTATGTGCTTCATCAATAACCGTTTTATTTTCCATTAGAACCAAGTGAGAGGAAAAATGTACGGAATGAAGGATATGCGCGCACTATATACGATAGCCGTAAAAAGAAATCGAACAGATATTTATTTATTTTTAAAAGACGAGTTATGGTCGATAAACGAAAAGGTAATCAGTTCTACGAGCATATTTTACATAAAGGTACACAATACACATATATAACGACTAGCCAATAAGATACAAATTCGTCTCGTACTCATATGTCATTTTGTTATCGTTTAAATGCATACACTGCTCCATCGTACATCCAATATCGAACTGACGTCTTTTATCTCTATAACGAGTTAAAATATGTACAAATGTAAACTGAATAGATCGAATCTTCGGTGTTATAGTTTGCGCAGAAAATGGCTACTAAACATTATTCTATCAAATACTTTTAAGATAATTCGTGTTCGAACGAACTTCCATAAATTGACTGCAGTCATGAAACGAGATTTACCGCCCTCATGGGAGTTTTTTTTATCAGGAAATCGATATGATAACACATGAATATTACACTTAATGTATAAAAAATACGCGAATTGTATAATTTTGCACATAATATTATAAACCTCTGTAACATCTAAATATCTGATCGAAAACTGCAGCATGCGTAAATCGTAATAACATTGTACGCACATTACGATTTTATGTTATAATCTCTTATCTGTATAGGTAATGATTATAATAACCATTATTAAACATCTATTTACGTGGCAACAAGTCACATGTATGACGATACTAAGTCTCGCACATATTTTCACGCATATTATAATATTATTTACGAGGACGAGAACACAGAAATTTGCGTTTTCGATACCATGCAAGTGACCGCATTAAATTTTGACGTACATAATATATATAAATTATACATAATATCGTCATATCGTGCGGAACACACGCCTTTTATTATAATACAGAATATTGTACATGGATACGAATAATAATAATTATTTTTTAATTTTCGTGATATTTTTGTTGGTTACAGTATGATGTGGATTATATGTTTGTACATGCGACCATAGGATTTTTGACCCTGGAGGCAATAGACATCATACTATACCTAATAATAATAATTTAACAATTATCAAAGACACTAATACTAGTATAAGCTTTAAATAATTGAACCCCAATACGCATAGTACATTATAAGTATTTATTAAAGCTATAGACCTGATCACCCCCACCCCTTCCAGTAATGGCGGTAATTATGTATTCAAAGTCAGCTATATCATCATATTATAATTATTTATTGGGCATTTACGAGATGTTTAAATCCTCATGACCTCTATCATGTATATAAAAGTTACTATAATATGATAATTTATTATTGCAGAACTTTATTATCACTGTAGTAATATACTATTATAGGTTATCTTTAATTTTATATTTATATTACCTCACTATATTTAAAACGATTACATTATTGGATAAATATATATAATTGTGCCTGTAAAATAAATTTAGTTAATTAAATGTGACTATGTACAACTACGGGGATACGAAAAATGTGTCTAAAATATAGACTTTCAAAATATTTGAACAAATTTGTATGTACGATTACATATTATTAAAAAAAGAAAAATTCTAAAATAATATATTATATTATAGTCAATAATCACACTGTCAGTTTGGGAGTTAAGTTAGACTGCTTGGATGCGTTTTATAACATACAATATGAATAATATGATACAGTTATATAATTACAGTAAGATATAAACATTCGAACACCTTTCAAAATATTAAGATATTTATTCCGTTTTAATATCAATACTATGAAATAATAATGCTGAATTAAAAATATTTTATAGATTTTTTTTTTTTTTGAGAGGAGTGAGTAAATATCGTTGAATTATAAAATCAAAATTATACTGAATATCTTTGAAATTTTAGGTCTTATATACATTTAAAACCTACATAAGCATTACGTCTGCTCCGCGAGGCTTAATTTTGTTTATTAGTGTTTACCATAAAACATTACGATTATTATTATTACTGATAATTTAGTTATTTACTGTACGAAAATATTGTAATCGGCAATTAAATGAAGTCTGAAGGCCATTGTAGTAGGCAGTGAAAATTAAAATTAAATAACTTTTATAATTTACTTGGTACTAATTGGTACTCGCCATGAAACTGAGATTTTAATTCTTAACGTCTTTTTTTATACCTATACTAAAAAGTAAATAGGTATAATTATAGTACATATACTCTATAAACAGCTATATACTGATCAGTGTTTTAAATCTTATGTAATAATATGATTGGTGAAATTAGCGACTATTGTCTTCTATCGAGTGCCGAGAATGTATAAAAATATGTATAATATGAGCATAAAAAAAAAATAATAATTAAAATACTACGTTTCAATGTTTATAGAAATACTATAAAGTGTAAATAAATTAAAATCACCGGTTAATCTGCCAAAGTGCCAAGTAATACCTATAAATAGTTGACATAATATTTTTGACACAGTCGCAGAGCCACATAAAGGTATAAAACCGAAAATTGCATTCATCGGCGATGATATTTTAGTATTGTATAATATGTGTACAGTGTATCAAAGTCTAAAATAACGATACCCTGCACTAGGACGTAATTTGGGGGAGGAGATCAGCGTGTGCGATTTCACCCTTTACTTTTAAAATAGTTCCAATTGGCCTACACCTTGATGAAATAATGTACCTACGATTATTAATATGATTAAAACTATAAATTATATTATAAATATTTTAATTTTTATATTGACATTTATCAATATTAGTATACTATCAATTATGATTACAACTTTAAATTACATTGATTATAAACAAATATTGTGCAATACATTTGTATTATATTTTTATTTTTAAATTTATTTTTACTATTTATGTTACGTTAAGATGCATTGATTTGGTCTATAATGTATGGAAATAATTATAATTAGGATAATGTACATACAATAATGATATAGGTAGTATATCTATTTTTATATGACCTGGTAAGATTTCAAAATGGCCTGCTTAATACCTAGCACAACCGAAAAAAACTTCACCCTTGACCCTGCACTACGATTTTATGTCTGGCGGTCGAATAGATACATAATAGTATGTGGCATTCTACTGGCACCTGCAGCAAACGCGTATCGAAACATCGAATCGTTTTGGCAAACGATCAAAAACCTCCCCAAGTATAAAACAGATAGCGCGATATTCCTTATATAATATACAACTCAATAGTAACCAGACAATGTTTATTGTATTCCCGCGAGATAACTGTGTACGCATATTAGACTGTAGCGTTCGGATCGTCGCCGTCGTTCAGATGTTATCTCGAGTATCCAAGTCTGTTTCACAAAATAATATTATGTCAGCCAAGCTAACAAACACTTACAACTACAAGGGCCAGGATATAGGCTAAAATATGATCGATTAAAATACGTGATAGATACTATTCCTAGAAATATTTATAATTTCTAAAATTAAAATAATGCTTAACATACATTTGTATATTGTGTACAGGTATCTAATATATTATATTACCTGCATACACTATACATATTACGTGTCTACATGAAAATTTCCTCAGATTGTACAAACACTAAAATGTTATTAATGTCTTACGAAAATGTAAATTAATAAATTTCGTTATTATATTACCTATTTCTTTAGAAAAAAAAATGGAATAATATCAATGGTAAAAATATCAATATATTATGTAATACAATATTATTAAAAAAAAATGTGTATATTAAATTTTTAATCTGGGATATCCGGATTCCGGGCAATACTAATGTGATAGTGTATATTAACTATATTATTTATTATTATTATTGTATTTATACCATACAACATACAAATATAAATAAAATATAGTATAAATACTAAGGTAATATTTAAACGTGCTAATTAAATTATTTATATTACATTTAGTAATATTTTCATATTCAACACATTTTATGGTCCACACACTACGACTACAAGGACGTGTTTTTGACAAAGCGTTTTGAAGTACGATTTATTCTACTTAAGAGATTTTAGAAAAACTCAAACCTATACTTCGTCCATATAGATATCACCTATTAGTACGACTACGAAGTAGGCCAAAAGTCAAATCGGTTGAACGACAATACCTCAATACGAGGGGTCGGTGAATTTTCGTTCGTTGCGGTTCCCGTGGACAAAGGTATAATACTATAGTATAGTATTATTATAGCGCAGAAAATAAAAATACGAAAAAGGCGTTGTCGAAGATTCGTTCGCACAGGACTTTATATTACATTTGTATATTATTATAGACGCGCGCGTTCGCTTCATTAACGTTCATGGGGTCAACGGGATGCGTTATTCGGTGGGGAGGGGGACATCGCCAAAGGGACGCTTTCCAGATTACAAATATTTATTTACCAGCATAGGTGGTGCGCGGCCATTGTACGGTGGCGATAAATAATACAGTCGACGTAATACATATCATGTTATACGTACATAATAAATGTATATAATACATAGGTATAGGTACCTAACTTATACGTACTATATTGTATTGCATCGAGACGGCGGGAAAACCGTGACAAATTGACGGCGATGGGTGTTGTTATCATTGTCCTGTGTATTATTACGTGCTTGCGGTTTTTCGCCCCGACGCAGGTATATTATGATATTATATATTATTCTATTATACTATATCGTTATTACACGAGGGCGAGCACGTCGAGTGTGAAGATTAAATGAACTAGAAACGTGACTTTTCGATACTGTGACGAAACAATAATATCTATATCGTATATATACGTATTATGTACGTGTGACATGCGTATTGTAACCGTTTTCTCGGCGCGTCGACGACCAAGGAGAAGGAGTTTCCCCGGTATTGTTGTCATGTGGGCAAATCGCGAACGTATACACCTTAACAAAATATGACATTACAGAAGTACACGAGCTGCAAACACACTCGACATACGTAATATAATAATATTGTTATGTACCAATCTACTCTGTTCGTCGTGCCCCACGACGACTGCCACATCACCGCTCATGTGCGCAAGAGTTACGACTTACAACGACGTCGACTCTCAGCATTCCATATAATATACATTATTATAATATAAATAATAATATTTTTGTGTAGAAATCAAACGACATATAAAACCGTCTGTCGGCGAGACGAACGTTGCTTCTGATTTAGGGGGGAGTGGAAGTGGTCCATGACACTGCAGGTACGTGGTCTGAAAATAGAAACGTTATTCTCCTTCTCCGCTCCCCCCAGACAAGGTGCGACACCACTCGACAGCGTTATTTATACCTATCCGTCTCGAGCGCGTATACTGCGTACCACAGGCCACAGCGCGGTTTCAATGGCCGACACGTTATTATAAAAACACATATATTATACTTTATCTTATTATTTGTATTCGGTTTTCTGTAATATTTTGTTTTTGGTTCGGTTTCGTGTGGTATACCAGCCACCAAGTCATCGCATAAATTTACGACGAGAGAGTCGGCGACGGAGCAAGGGAATAAGAAAGAGAAGGAAAACCGTTAAAGCAACTACTTGTGAAGGAAATGCTGCACGCTGTCGTCACTGCAACAGTCGCTTGCATAAATAACACTGAACATAAAATTCATTTTCCCAGAGGATTTTACGTATTGAAAACCTTTCTATAGGTTTGATAAGGTCGATTTTGTATTGGATTAGCTACGGTATCTATCGGAATGAATAAATGACAGAAGGTCGCTTGGTGAATTCGTTTGACATTTTGTCCCTAACGCGCTCATATCCTCGGTCAGCACTTGTCAATGAGATAATATATATAACAACATATTTCGTTTTATTATAACATGTGGTATCTGTATAATTTATAATGTACTATACACATAAGTGTGCGTGTTCATTTCATATTTATAATACGAGTAGATTTCTATAAATTATTATTTAATTTTCTAGAAATGGTTTTGATGAGAATATTTTTTATACACGTACTTAAAAAACACGACTTTTCATACTTGAATACTTTAAATTATATGAAAAAATATTCTTTAAAATTCTTATAAGTCTACTTAGCTAGGTATATATGAACTATATCATCGTATTTTTATATCCCACGTCTCATGTATAATGATTTATACACAAATTTATATATTGATATGCGCATGCACCTTTGAAGAAAAGATTAGTGAAGGTGTGTGTGTGAATAATTTTCATCGACTTTTCAATAGATATTTCAATATTTGGTGTTTATGTCTGCGTAAAATCTCCGCTATTCAGAGATAATACATTTTGAATCGAGCTCCACAATTTTCAGAAAATTAATCACGTGTTAAGGTACCTATTTTATACTTGATTTTTATTTTCTAATCAGTTTCTTCATCAGATGCCACATATAACGGCTGGGTGTAAATACACAGAAAAACTATAAAACACTTAAAACTCAAATTAATTTCAATTTTTACTTAACATGTATATCTATTGTACATTTCATTTTTTTTTTAGTTGGTATATTTTTGGTTTGCTAAAGATTGATATGTAAACAATTTGTACATTTTTTTTTGTTTATCTTAAAAGTCTGAGATTATGGCCAAACGTTTATATGGGTATGATATTATCGTTTAAAACTAATCGAAAATTACTTGAGTTTAAATCAATACTAAATGCTAATAGTAACATTATTATATAATATAAAATATTTTTATAAGTAGAGCTGAGTACGGTTTACATCAATAGCTAATACAAAACATATCCGCATTTGTTTGCAAAAATTAGTTCAACCTACCGCACCAATAGAAAATAAATTACCTTCTATATAGCAATATAATTGTATAATAAAATATCATTATAAATATAGGTTGACAGAACATCTACATCACTCGGAATCGTAATCGTATATAGGTAAACAATGATTTATCGTTGAATAAAAATATAACAAAATATTTTTATTATAGTGACTTACTCAATGTCAAAATATACTAGAAACCTACTATAGATATTAATTATTTTTTCCTAAATAATTTTTTTTAATTTTTACCCATTACATTATGCGTTATGTACCTAGTATTATTTACATGAATAATATCTACTTTATATTTTGAAATATTTTCTTTTAATTTCGTATGTTTACTATAAATGATAATTAAACTTTAATTAATAATTATAGTTAATAAAAGTACCTACACTAATTAGTAATTATGTATACCTACATATATTTAGTTTCACCATTTTTTGTCATTCTAATTCAATAATATATACTTATGGAATTATCAATAATAAATAATTTTTAAATAAAATACCTAATCGTTAATACTTAGATGTCAGCCTCACATAATACCTTAATTAATAATGTTAAGATTTAAAATTCAAGAAACTGGAAGTTTTAAATATTTAATACAATTATGTAAAATATAGTGTCATATTTAAACATATACGAAGACAAATATATATTTTTTGTGGTCTGTATATACTTAATAGGGTTGGAAAAAATATATGAACATGAATATCGCATTTATATGGACCAGTCCCAAACGCTCTATCAGTGTACATACAATATAACATAAAAGGCAATACTATATTGGTGGTCGAAAACGAGGTACTATTCAAAACTGTTACCAAATGTTAAAATATTTGGTACATATTCATCTTAACATTTGGTCAGTAATGACTTATTACTAATGAGTGACCGCTAATGACGAATAATGACATTTGCGTTAGAAATCACCGGAAACACATCGTTGTCAAATGCGAGTATGGTCTATACATATATATATATATATACATCCTGTATCATGATTTAAGTACTCAATAAATGTTTATTAAATTGTATTAAATACCTATGTATTGTTGTCTTAAATTTAAAAACGATCGAACAGTTTAGTCAGCTTTTATTGTCACAGTTTTTTTGAAACGATGTCTATAAATAAGATTATTTATATATTTAGCGTTCAGTTTTTAAAGCTATTTTACAAATAGTGAATATTTAATATACATAACACATTTTATATTTTGGCGCCCTTTCTTGCAAGAAAAAAAACAGTAGGTACACAAACAATTTTATATCATATTATATAATACATAAACATAAGTATAATAAGATGTTGTGCTTCATTAACTTATTAACATCTGATGTTTTATATTTAATGTATTTTATATCTTATTGCACCAATACTATCTTAACAACAGCCCTCTATATGAGTATATAGATAACTAAATAATATGTACCTATATAATGTTAAATGTATACGAGGTTCACCAATTTACATTAACTTCGTACGCCAACTGTTGAATAGGCAATGTATAAACAGTAATTTTTATGCATCGTTGACTTAAATTTAAATTACAATGATTGTATCTCAGTATTTATACCTATAAACAATAAACACATTCAATTTTTCATTATACGCAGCTCGGTTTTCTTACGCTTTAAGTAGGTACTTTATAATGTACGTACAAACGTTAAATTATGTATATAATATTATTATGTATGTTTAATTGAATTAAATGCTTTCTATTACATGTGCAATGTGCTAAATTGTTAAATATAAGTTTTAGTAGTTTTACAAAATAAATTGTTATTAAATTACAATAAATACAAATCTCTTTAAAAATCTTGGTACTATACGTAATGTACAATAATCCTGAAGCAAATATGGTTCATTGACCTCAATTTCATATTTTATATTTTCCACGTGGATACTATAAATTATAATATAGGTATACTACAATTTTGTATACTTGCAATTATTGAATTTTGTATAATTAAACTTTAACATATTTACATTATAATATAGTTTCACAACAATAGTTTATTAAAACTTAATCATTTTATATTTTTATAAAAAAAAATTGATGTAACATGACTAACTAATTATAAAGATTAATTATTTAAATTTAATCATATAATAATATGATAATATTATAATAATTATAATAAGTTATAAAGTAATAACCATTATCATAACACATTTGTATTATTATTTTTTGTGAACCATCTTTTAGTTTTTCTAGTTTCTCCATGTACATCATTATCCATCTAAAGTTAATGTTTAACAAACAATAAATGTTATCTATGTTCTACATTCTAACTACTTGTTCTAAAAACTTCTAGTTTCTTCAGTAAATTTATTTTTATTGTATATTATGCTGTACAGTATATTGTATACAAATTGCTGTACAGTATACTTTATACGAATCGCTTAACATTTTTAAATATAATGTAAACATTGTAAACTATCTAAAACATAGCATATAATTTAAAAAGCGTACACTAGAAAAAAATTTAGATCATGTCAACGACGAATACTATATCCAGAAATTAACAATAAATCAACATAATATATATTGTATAATATCCTTATAAAAATATACATATACACTGATAGTGATTTAAAATATATGTTAAAGTTATTTTGTCAAATAAATATTCATAATAGAGAAAAATGTTAATACTAAAGTTTTTTTATCTAGAAATATCTAAAATGTTTATCCAAAAAAAAAAACTTTCACATTATTATTGCATAAAAGTATAGGTATTTATTTAAATTTCCTAAGCCGACCCTAAAAATCTTCTCTACAATGATATTGTAAAAATATATAAGAATTACTAATTATTTTAGATATTTTTAAATAAAACGACAGTTGTATTGAAAATATTTCATTATTATGGATATTTTACATTCATTTGATGAAAAAATGAATGTAACATAAATTTTTAATTTCCTGCTTGTATGTTATACTGTTTTAGTAGTTTAACTATTGTTATTATTTTATCGAATAATTTGAAAATTAAATATTTAAAAGAATTTAGTTATTTATTAATTAATAATTCTTCATTATTGTTTATTAAGATTAATTTATCATCAAAAAAAAAAACTAACATAAATAGGAAACATATGTTTTGAACGTGTGCCTTTATCAGACTTATGTAAAAGATAACAAAACAAATAAAGGAGTCTTAAGTCCCGCAGCACATTCAGACCATCTGCAGCCGTATTCTTTAATAATATATTGTAAAAATCAATATTTTAAAATAATTTGTGTGTCATACATGAACGAAATAATATGCTTTCCTTTTTCGATGCCTACAAATACATCCGCACAAAACACAACTAACCAAATGAATGTTATAGCTTATTAGGTGCATTTAATTAACCAATGATGCGTACGATGATTCACGTTTGAAGCGCGACAATAACTCTTGGGTGGAAAAAAATGAATAATAAATTATTGTGTGGAAAAAAAATTCTAATTAAGTTCAGATTCGACAACACATTATTAATTCGACTTGTCCCATACCGCGTCTTCGAAAAAATACGATATATAGATGATAATAACATGATAAAATTGTATTCGCGGCGGCGTCGAATAACAATCTGACTAGTCGTCCGATAAATCTCCTTTGCGGTCGTTTTCGGGTTTTTTATATATTCTTATATATGTTTTTGTAAAATGCTCCATACATAGAATGAACCTATATACGTGTATATTTATATATAGGATTACGCAATCGGTCGCTAGCGCGTGTGTGTATAATATACGCGTCCAGTCGGCCGTGAATTATTCCCGTATAATGTAAGCGTAGGTAATATATATTATATTTTAATAAATTATCACGGGAGACGACTAGGATAATAAATATGAAGATTTTTTTTCCTCTACCTCGCGAGATCGCATAATTTTTTCTCATTCTCTTCAAACTCATAATTTTATCCGCACGGAATCCGTGTCCGAATGTCACCGGGCACAAATTCCCTCTACCTTATCACCATCGCCACCGCCACCGACTCTACAACGCGCAGCAGTACAAAGCACTATAATAGATATCCTGGCTTATGCTAATCGCGTTCTTCGCTATTGAGAAAATCAAAAAACTGGTTGTCCACAATGCGCTCCACTGTATACGCATTATATTGTAATAAATATTAGGTATGCCTGCCCCGCCCGTCTATCTACCATTATACACAATAATATAATATATATTACTTATACGTACGCCGCGGCGGCGCTATACACATACGATTTACCGGTTTCAGTGCGGGGTGCCAACAGGGTGCTTGTACGAGACTGCTGTGAGCAAGACGTAAAAAATGACATAGTAGACCTACCGATTATGGACGAGCTATTATATCTTTGTCATTATTATTATTATTATTATCGTCGTTATTTCTGTCGTCTTCGCGCGCATAATTCACGAAGTGCAGCAGTGCGCGGGGTTCTCCGCGGAGGTCCCGGGCAGATATATATATATTGTGGAGGCCATTTTCGTTCGCATAAATCGTTTTTAATGGGCGACCGAAGTGCCCATTATATATTTACCTGTACGCGTCTTACATGGAAAAAAATTAAGCGATATACCTAGCTATATATACACCACCCTATGATTGTGTGATGGACCGCTCATTGGTCTTTATAATATACAATTTTATAGTCGTCGTTAGTCTCGTTTATTGTAGGTATTAAAGTATACGCTGCATTTAAGGACTTAATTTCACTGCAGCGCCACAGTGTATATATAAATATATCAATATATATAATGTTATACAAAGCGCAAGAATTTGATAATCATGGGGGCGTCATCCAGAAATCGGTTATTAACAATAAACTCCCTAGGTATATTCTCTAAAACTTACACGTACACCGCCCAATAACCCTTAACATTATTATTATGACTGTTTCATTTAACTATACCTATAAGGGCACGTATTTTATTACTATAAAATATAATTTAATTTGGTATAATTGGTACGTATATAATGACTAAATGTAATATTAGATGACGAACATATTTTACCTTCAGTAAAAAATATCACCAAACTTCCACGTAGAAAAAAAATTATTGTATAACATGAATAAATATTCAGCATTTTACAAATAAGCGAGTAGATATATCACTTTGTATACACATTTTAATAATATTTCTGTTTATTATATAGGTATAGTTCATGAGAAAATATGAATGTCAAAAATACAAAGAAGAGACAAAACTACAAAGCATTCGCACTGTCTTTCCGAATGCCTTAGAGTTGAAATCATAAATGGTCAACGTAATTAAAATTCCTTAAAATGTAAAATTCTATAACTAATCAAATCGATAGGTATATATAAAATATATTAAAAAAACTTTGACTAGCATCATTTTATACTTTTATTACAATTCGTATTGCATTTATTTTTTCTATTTTTTAACAAAAGTTTAATGGATGTATAATAAATAACTATTTAAATATATTCAATCATGTAAATAATGATGTACCTAAATAGTGTTAATTTATTGTTTTTTCTTTGTATTTAATACATAAATCTAAATAATATATCCTTATAATATTGATGTAAGTATCTGTAACTTCTACATAATATTATTATTTAGTTGGACATTTAAAATAATCTGCTAGTAGTTTAAGATCTAAAAATATAACTGTTCAAAAATTATCTTAAATATAATAATAAAGAGGTTGATTGATTTTTGTTGAAAATCAATTTAAAAGACCAAATAAATACATATTATAATAAATTATTGATAATATAATATAGTAATCTATGGATATGACTATATGAGATTCACGAAATTCATAACTATGTATAAAATATTATTGCAAATTAATAAGTAATTTACAAGGATTTTAATTTATTTATATATTATACCTACCTACATAAATATAATGATTGCGTGAATGCATGATTCATTGCTGCAAAAAGAATCGCTATTTCTCAATAATTTTTCCACAGGCTAAACATAATATTATATTATATTATATACTCTTATCGAAGAGAAATAATGATGGTATAATAAATATTCTTCACGATCACGTGCCTTATCACACGAACCTTTATGTATAGTAACATATTTTTCTGCTTTATTTTTTCCGATGTTATCTTATTCTATACAAATGCACATTTTTTGGATGCATTACTCGAAAGAAATAAACAATTCCGCAAACAGAACAAATATGCATAAACAATATATGGTATATACCATAATATAAGCTATTTACGAGAAGCCATTTTTTTTTATTTTGCTTATATTAATTTATTACTTTAAAGTATTAATACAATTTCGTTGGTAATCATGGTGTTACAAATTTGTTTTTAGACGTATTTACCGAGTAACTATAAAATAGTCTACGCACGTATGTTTTGTTTTATATTCCGTAACACGTAAATGATTAATAGAATAAACGAAAACGTACGTCCATCGCCAACAATGACGCATCAGGTCACAAAAACATCGATACTTTGCCACGCGCTGATTTATTTAAAAATGTTTTAATATAGTTTGAAAAAAACGATTGTTTTCAAAATCCGTATCATACTCGGGACCATTTCGTGGTTGATTTTAAATATATTATTTTAACTGCAGTATGATATACCTGCTATTTTATACTGTAATCTGCAGAGATTGCCCATAGCTAGTATCTGTAAATACTAGCTTTATACCTCGACCAAAACAGAACCGATTACTTTGAGATGTTATCCATAAATATACAGACACGGATTATTTGTTTATACACTTTTAATATTATATATAGTTTTCACGATATGCATGTGAGACGCGGTATTGAAACTTGTCGTTTAGACCACTTATTATTTTATGATTATGTATAAATATGTACATAATATACACCATATAACAAGTGGATAAATAACCTCTTATGACTTATTATATCGCTATATAAGAATTAGGTACATTTTATGTATACACGCACAACAATATAGGTACATAACAACCGTGGAACGTTTTAAATTATTTATTATATCATAGCATGACTGCGAGATTACTTCAAATCAATATAAGTGCTTACGACATACGTTTTTTCAAATAAGACATAATTATGGCTGTAATGAATGAATAATAAACAGGATAATGGTGTATATATGTGAAAATATATTCACGCATTTAATATTGATATTTCAATTTTAAACGTGAAAACTATCGAGATGAAAGGTAACATTCTTTTTACTATTACAAATATATTTTACTCGATTTATTTTTATAACTTAATTAATTCTGAAAAATTATTTTGAACTGTATATACTATATATAATATATATACTTATATATACATTAGAGTCTTTTTTCCATAACTATAATTTATGCGAAATTATAATATTATATTTTATGGTATAAGTACCACAATTATAATAATGTATCGTTATTATTCACCGATAGGCCCCAGCACTAACCTGTGAACAGTTTTACTATAGTTGTTCTAAAAATTAAAACACATTCGTTCATAATTTTCATATTATTCTATAAACCACAATACATTTAAAAAAAATTTATTTTAGAATCTATAGTCATGTTTTTTTTTTTTAATACCAACTTCTGAGTAATGTAAAATTGCTCTTTTATATTAAAAAAATATTAAATTTACTATAATAAATTTTAGATTAATAAATCAATGAGAAACATTTATTTTTTGAGAAAACAAAAGTATAATTTTTACGAACTTTAACCGATATGATACTAATATAAATCGAGAATATAGATATTGCAGCTAATGAAGCACTACAAAACTGTATTTCTCTGTATACCTATTCGTAAACTTAGTCATAAAATAGATTCCTTTATAAAACTTCTAGATTAATGATTTTAAGAATATTCTAAAGAAAACAATATTTTATAATGATTTAAGTCCATTGAAAATCAAAAAAATAAATTAAAAAAGATTACAATATTATAAAACTACGAAAAACAGGAGTTTATACCTCACTTATGGAAACCACTAAGACACAAGACCATAAAATATTGGCTTGTCCAATTTCCATATAAATATAAACAGAACAACCTTTATTGGTCTTAGTTTTTTTTAAATTCATATTCTTCTTGCAGTGCTGCAGGGTAAAATACTAAACTATATCTATATACTTTTACTAATCGCAGTTATATAATATATAATGATAATTGTTATATATAAATATGCGAATATGATTATAAACACTTATTATCTTTCTATAAAATATAATATTATGATAACTAGATTTTTTTTACCATTCCTTTTGCTTATAGCTTATAGATATATAATTATATAAATATAATATGAGATCACAATATTACATACGATATATATATTATTATATTATATTACAGTGGTGTAGTCGAGGGTATACGCGGGTATACGGCGTATACCCAAAACGCTCAAATTCTTAAATGCGTATAGGAAAGAAAATAAAACAAATAGGTACGTGGTATACGGTCGTAGCCTTTTGGATGATAACCATATTACCATAATTTATTATTAATATACATATAATTTGAACATTTCTGATTTTTTTCAAAATCATAGACTATAAACATTGAATACTACGTAAAAATAATTATTAGATTTATATTTATAATATATAAAATATATATTTTATTAAATTAAGCAGGTAGTTAGTAGATACTAGGTAATATACATACTGATAAGTGATAATACATGCTTGTCATTTATTACATTTAATTTAATAAAACAAATATTTAAAATTAAATTAATATTATGAATTGTGACGACGGCAATATGGTATATATGTATAAGACATGGGGAAAATAAAATAGAACAATGAGCCGTAGATTTTTATTCAATACATCTGTACTAGTACAAGGAATGAGAAACTTTATTCACAATAATACAATAAATGAAGAAATACAGGAATTAAATATACTAATGTGAACGGAGATTTAATTTAATGTTCAGATCTAAGATCTAAATTGACAATAAAAAATATAATAAATCTTATGTTTATCAATATAAATGGGCTACCTCTTAGTATAGGGAACCCAACCAAATATGTTGGAAGCTGGCTGTTGCAGCACAGATCGGCCAATGATAATCTTCAAGGAAAGTGGAGCCATTAGAAAAACAAAGTGGATAATTTTATAAATGATAAATAATAAATAAATACATTTTTTATAATGGAAATATATATTATGTATTTAAATATATTTATAATTGATACATTTAAGTTAATTAGTATTATACGAGGGGTGTGGGGGCAGAGCCCCCCACGTATTACATATTTCTTATTTTAGGTGTATACCTAAAAAAATATTTACGACTACACCACTGATTATATAGGTCTTTATACCTGCATAGTGACAATAAGCGTCAGCAGTAAATTCTGTTTTACCGAAAAGGGAAAATCCAAAGACTTTAAAACCATCGTATTCGTACCTCGTTCGTTGCAATTTACTTGGCCGTTATATAGCCATAATGCTCGGATGATGATAAAATATGCGCGTGTGGACGACCAAAAAAATTAATAACCACAGCGTTCGCATTATTACATTAATAGGCAAGCGTTGCGATTTTCGAATATAAATAATATATTATTATAACGTAGTCATATAAGTACGGAGCGCAATAACAAAATCGATTCATAACAACTGTATTTTAGTAAGAATATCAATATAATACGTATGTACAACACTGCAGCTGAAACATGCAATAAAACGTGCAATCTAGCGACTTTAAAGTGATGAAATATTATAAAACATCCATCCTATTAGTTCATGCACATGTTGTAAGTATTCTGTATACTACCTCTAAACTGTAAAAAAAAGTAAATTTAAATTGAAAAAGCGGGTAAGTGAGTATCGCTCTGCTGTACATTAGGGGGTGGGGGGTCTCGGACTAGGGTAGGTTAAATTTGAATGCAATGATAGGTATCATATTGTATACGAAAAATGATTCTGAACGGAGATGATATGTCAGTCTATAGGATATATTATATTTAAATATTGTCATATATTCTATTTTGAAATAAATTCAAACATTTAAGTAAAAGCTTCAAGATCTTGCGTTTAGTAATTTTTTAAAAATTACAAAAATCGAAAATTATTTATTAGTAAAACGTTATTTTACACGTGTATTTTTGATTTCAAATTAAAATTAAAACTTTAAACACTCGTAAATTTTTTTAAATTGAATAATCCTCAAACTTTTTTATAATATTATTCTAAGCTTAACTTATGGACAGCATAGTATTAAATTTTCAATTCTTAGCTTTTGATAGTAAAATATTTATAAATTTTTAACTACCAAATAGTGAAAAATATTCATGATTTTGACGAATTTTTGTCAATATTTGAACTTCAAATGTTATTAAAAAAAATTGTGGCTATGTATTTTTATAATTTTTGAATGAGAGTTAGAACAAGTTATGTGGACCCTTCAATTAAATTTTCAAGTAATTTGTCCAAGCTAAATTTTTTTTATCAACAATACATTTATAAAAAAAAATTGATTAATTCAAATGTCTATAAATAGCTCAAAAAAAGTCAAAATATTTTGAAAATCAAATCACGTAAAGAAAATGGCAATCTAAATAACTGGTAAAATTTTCAAGTATTTAGGACTTAAACTATTTGAATAACAACAAATATCAAAATGGTTTGAGGCTAAACCGTTATTTAACGCGGTTTTGTAAAAATTTAAATTTCAAACACTCATGAAATTTTTTCATCTTAATCCAGTAGAGTTTTTTTTACAGATATTTGAAGAAAAATTTATGGAGAACCTTGTACAAAATTTTCAAAACTTAGTTATAAAAGAAAAAATTTTTACGATTTTTCAACCACAAAATTACTTGCAAATTTTCGCAATTTTGACATATTTCATATAAATTCGAACTTTAAGCACTTATAAAAAAAAATTATGAGTAATGATTTCGGATTTTTTTTTACTTTTAGAACAACTTATAAGAAACCTTGTATTAAATTTACAAGATTTTCTAGCCAGCCAAAAAAATTTTATCGTTATTTTAAAAAAAAATACTAAAAAAAATTAAAAATTTCAATTGTCTATAAATAGCTCAAAAAAAGTTAAAATTCTTTGAAAATTTAACTGTGTTTGGAGAATGTTAATATAAACATTTGATGACAATTTCAAGTGTTTACATCGATTAGTTTTTGAGTTATAGCAAAATAAAAAATTCGATTTTGTTGAAAACTGGTTTTGCGTAAAAATTCCCGTTTTTCTGTCATTTTTTTTTTGTTTTTCTCGATTTTTTTGAAAACTGTTGGAAAATGTTTCATCTCTATAATGCACCAAGGATATCTACTTTTCCATCGGAAACCACCCCCAATGTTTGAAATTGAAACATTATTTCGACTAGTTATGCTGTACACAGACACAAAAAAAAAACACACATCATTGTAAAATCAATACATTCATCACTCCGTTCAGAATCTAAAAATTATAATTATAGGTCTACAAAAAATTGTACATTATAATGGCAACTAAATACATATTATTATACAGCGATAGAAGGAGAGATTAAAATGGTAAACGTTATTCTATGGCGTGAACAGTTAAGTATAATTTTTTCAGTAAGTTAGTTTTTATGCAAACAACTTAAAAAACTACATGTACCTACATTGCATTTTATTTTCTTTCATTAATACGTAAAAGTATATAGAAAATTTTTTCTTCAACATATTATAATAAAGCTTTCGATTTACAAGCATATATGATTGTTTATTTGATGATAATCCATTCGTGCTAATTAAAATAATTTAAACACTTGGTTAAATTTAAATAATTTACTTACCTAAAACATAAAAGTAACGAACATAGACATAATATCTATAGTATCTATATTCTATAGTGTTCTATACAGTACATGATAGTACGAGTAATTAATCTTTATTCTGATGATTGTTTAAACTATTTGTATAAACTATATACTATATAATACAACGTAACCTATCTATTAAATGTAACTATAAATATAAATTGAAAATAATACTAAGATAAACGATAACATATAATATAACTTTATAAATCTTACTATAGAAATCATGTGTGATACATATTAATTGTTACTTTAAATGATTTTTGTTTAACGACAAAAAAGTATATACTTATATTCAGAAACTTGTATGGATAATTTCGTAATTGGCTTATTCAAAACGCGGAGATGGAAGTATTCAGTCATATTAAAGTATATATATTAAATATTAAAGAGATATTAATCGCTTTCTATAAATAAAATAATAAATGTACATTAAATTTCATTTTAGAATATTCCATAATGTATTACGATAGTACCTAGGTACGGTAGTAGCTATAGTGACAATTTTAGAAGATTCAATAATAACTTTTAACTTTATCAACTTAAAAGTAAAAAAATACTTGTTTCTGATAAAAAAAAATATTTATTTCCTTCACTTTACGGAAAAGCATTGAAGCATATGAGTATAAATAATATTAATAAAATAGTAAAACATAAATTATAGGTATATGTGTTTGGTGGTACTTAACTATTAAAAAAGTATAAAAAAAGTAATAAATCTAATAAAGTTAAAAAAAGAAGTTAATAATGTAACACAAATTCGATTATGAAAATAGTATTTATAGGTACTTAATGTTTGGTCATCAATGTAAATTTAACGCAAAATTGTTAAAAAAATATAATTAATATATAACGCAATATGATTAATCTATATAATTTTAGTTATTGATAAGCTGTGAAAAATTCGGTTTTATCCTACCAAAAAACATATAAATTTAAATAATATGTCAATTTGACATTTTAAGCAACATAATAAAATTTATTGAATATATTATGTAAAAATATGGTAATTATTTAATGTGTAAAATTATAGTTATATAATATATATACCTAATGACATAAAATAATATTAAGAGATTAATAAGATAGTAAGAATACTAAAAAGATTTTTTTATTAAACTGATTTATTAACGAATAAATAACAAACCTAATCCCAATTTACTTGTTTATAATACATTATAATATTATAGAGTATAATAATTAATAAGTAATAACATTTAATAAACTGGATTTATATAAATAATAAAAATGATGTCATAGTGAGTATTTTACCCTAAATGCTCATTATTTTTAAACTGAACTACAATCTTATTTGATAAATAATAATGATACATCGAGGTTATCGTTAATCATAATACTCTTTCCGTCATTCATAAACAGATAACGCCAAATGAAGTTGATTAATTGTTATTTATCAATTATTATCTAATTTTTTGTTTAGATATTTAATTAAATATATGTGAAGAATGTATAGTGTAAAAACTGTATAAAATATGTATTGTGAAAATGTGAACTTATAAGTAGATATAATATAGTATCGACGATAAGAATTATAGCTTGATACACAAAAAATTCTATTGAATTCTATTGAATTATATTTGGTAAAGTCTATAATGAGTGGACTCAAAAACTATTCTCATCGATGAACAAGTCGATAAAACAGCGAACAAATACACAATTAAATTATTTTAAAGAATATCAAAAAACACAAACCATCGTTTATATAGGTGTAGCCATGTAGATTGTAGATGTTTATACGGCTAAATATAATAACAAATAAACCAAAACATGAAAAAATTATATGTTATTAATGTGTCACAGGCAAAGTATTTTTATTATAAAAACCCAAATTGATTTAATACATTAACATAGAGATAAAATCAAGTACTTCATTTGAATTCAACTTCATTATACGTAGGTACTTATACATAGAATACATAATATAGGCTTATATCATAAACATAACATGCATTAATTTCTATTAGAAAAATAATCTCTTCGAGAACGAAAAGTATGTGATACAACTTTCACAACATTTATTTATTTTAAATACTATAGATATACAGCGCATACCTAAGTACATAAACAATATTTAAATATAAGCATTATGTACAATGGGCAGAAAAAAGGACAACACGCTTGGGAGTAGATAATCCAAAAAAAAATCAAGACATTTTAATGCATTTAAAACACATAAATAAGATGAACGAGTATTACTATAAATAAAACAATGTAATATAACGTAATGTTATGGTAAAAATGTATTATCGACATAAATGTATATTATGCTTATGTTTATTATTAAATAATATATTTATATATTGGTATAAAATAATACACGAATGGCTATTATAACATTATGAATACTGTTTAGTAGGTATTTACTAATTAATAGACAATATTAGAGGTCGGCAACCGGCAGTTCTCTTTAAATTCTAGAACGACGAATTTTTTTTTATACATTTCATTATCTATAGACATTATTTTTTTTCATAGTAAATAATTTAAGAATGTAAAATTTTTATTTTTTTCTGGCCCTTTTACTCTTTAGTATAATATGGCCCGAGTCTAAAAAGGTTGCCGACCACTGAACTATACTAAAATAAATTAACGGGAGTATAATTTTTAAAGTAAATAAGCATCACGTTTTAATAAGATATTAAGTATTAACTATATGATAGTTGGCGTTTAAAATGTATTACTGCACTAGTTGTTTGTGTATTATTATTAAATGTAGAATATTTGTGTTTTTAGAAAATGTACCTATAAAAAGTTATCGCAAGAAACCACGATAGATAGATAGGTATATCTATAGATAATATCATAGATTTTTTTTATAGAACTAATAGAAAAATAGAAAATCACTGTACATAAGTATATTTTTAAGAAAACTTTTAACTAAATAAAAATAAAAATAATTTATTATTTAGATGTTTTATATTCTATCGTGTTGTCTAAAACTAAATACATCGTGATAAAATTCCTGTATTTTAATTAGTTGTATGGCGTAGTTCTTTTTAATATACTATATTACCATTACTTTATCACATGTTACGGTAACTTTAAAAAATATTTAATTTGACGACATCTGGTTACAGTGATCAAATGGCTATATAATCATTTTTATAAATAAATGTTAAAAACATGAAAAGTTACACTAGCTAACCAGGTTCTAATTACGGCCTACATAAGTATACTATAATAGTATAATCAAATAATACAACACAATAAATTATAGATAATACAATTGAGTATGGGCAATGGGCATCTTTAGTCAAATTATTACGACTGCTCTTAATTTGTAAAATACAAAAAAAAATCCGTACAGGTAGTATTTAATTTATGTAAGTACCTATACGTTGGGTTTATCAAATAATGATATTTATTTTTAATTATTTTCGAATACAATAATAATAAATCCTGTATCTTGTTTGACTTGAAATAAAAATATATTTTAATAAAAATAATCAATAATTAAAAAAGTATTATTATCTTAAGCCATATGACTACCTATATATCCTTGTTTTTGTTTGTATTCAAAACTTTTCGCAAACCAATGGATTAAAAAAAATCTTAAAAATGCATTTAATCTGCTAAGCCCTTGGTAGGAAAAATATATCTGCAGTAGATATAAAATTTAAACTGCCCCTGCACAATATAGTATAGAGTTTGTAATTGTTCGAAAATAATAAATAAAATCTCGACGTCGTAAAAGGAGTTTTATGTCCGTTATTTATCTGTCTAGGTACATACAATATAGTTTTATTGGTTTTTTTTTTACTGTTGTTTTGACACGTATAACATAAACATATGCGTTTAAATAGGTTATAACCGTTTGTTATGCATTAAAATCACTGGTGAATAGATGCAATTTTGTTATACGACTGGTGGACGAAATAAAAACGTGTACAATGTATGCAGCACTACACACCTTCTCGCAATTATACTGCACCAAAAAATAATACCACGGAATCCGTGGCATATGGAAAGAGAACCGTGACAAAAATATATGAAAAATGTATGTTGTTGTACTATACTGAAATTATAATACGACGCATTTTCGAGAACTTGATCTTATTAAATGAAATCATATTTAACGAAAAAACCACAAAGATATGTAATTACATTTTGATGATATAAAAATGACAAAAATAATATTTTATAGAAATACCTATTAGTCAAATCAAAAAAGAATAAATTTCAAAATAAAAGTATTTTGATACCTAATTAAAGCACATTTATAAAATAAATAAACATTTAAAAGACTATACAGTCTAATGAATTATATCGGTATACTATAATAAAATAAGCTTTATTTTTTACAAAAATGAAAACATAGAATAATAATAATGTTTTTCATTGTTGTAATACGTTCACAGTTACATAGTTTAAATGTACAAAAACCCAACATCTCCTCAAATGAGACTACGCCTGAGGAAAGAATAAAAAACTGGTAGAAAAAATTAATTTAGATATCTATAAAATGAGAATATTATCTTCGATAATAACCGTTCAAGAATATTCTCTTCTCATATCACTATAATAATGAACCATCGAATAATAATAATAATAATATAATATTATTATTACTATTATCGTCTATCTACGAAATTGGCGAAAATTGCCGCCGTCGCGTCATCGTCCCGAATAAAAACTATTAATCGTGATAGGCGCGGAGGTCATAACAGCAGCGCCAGCTATGGAACACCGATCCAGTCATACGGGCATAGCGGAAAGGTAAAGCCTGCGAACAGATGGCGTGCGCGCGGTTACTAACGGTACGGCAACGACGAGATCTCTCGGACATCGGAAGACGTTATAAAATATTTCGTATTCGACCGAAACACATCTTTAAAATAATTATGGACGAGAAAAATTATTGATATGCATTAAAAAAATGAAAATAATATGAAATTATAACGATAAAAAAGTTTTTCATCGAGCAATGATAAACCTCACATCAATGAAAATATTTATTAAGTTCTATATAATATTTTATTCTTATGTTAATTATATTATTATTTATTATAAAACATAATATAGGTAATTATTACATATTATTCTCTCTGTGAACTTAATGCACTAAAAACTGATTCATAAACGTGCACTAAATTATTACACTAAACTTATACATGCAATGAAAATTGGCAAAATATGCTGTAAACGTTCGAAAACATCGGAAACTGCAGTTCGATAGAATATAAAGAATGAAAGATCTATTTTAAACAATTAATACTCGTAAATAATGATAATAATGATAAAGTAAATATTTTAAATGAATCTTTATTGTATAATAGGTATAGGTATACATACTTATTAACAGCTATTATAAAAAGCGTTACAGCAAATAACATAATTTTTATTAATCTTGCTGCAGGTGCTTATAATATATGAAATTAATATACGATTTAATTTATATGACTACGTTGGGAAATTATTATTACATAAAAAATAAAGGAAAAATAGAATATCATGTAATTTCTGTGCACTAGTAAAATAATATTATATTATGCTACACACATTTTTACTGAATTCAATTTCTACGCACAAAAAACATTCAAATGCATTTTAATTTAAAAAACATTTAATACACGGACCAGCATTTAGGTATCTTACTTAGGTGTGAAATGACAAAAAGTATTAAAATTATTAAAATTATTATTATTATTTAAGTTTTTTATTTTTTAGTATTTTTTCGATACACACTATACATACGACGTATTATTTATATTTTGTTTGCGGTCTGGACGACAGTAATGAACAATTGAAACGCAGACGATTTTCCCGGGCTCATTGAACATCGGGACGGCGGAAAAAGCCTTCACCCGTTTCGTACCGTTTCGAAACGTTCAGCGACATCGGTGAGAACAGCGCGCGCGCGTGCGCGGCCATCTTACAAACGCCGTCGACGTGCAGCCCGCGAACCAAACGCGAAGATCGATCGATAAACGATGACCCTGCAAGCTCGTTTTTAACACGAGTTAGAAATAAAATCCTTTTTTTCTATACGTGCTATTGCCAACTATAGAAACTATTATTCTAACACAGCATTTATTGCATAATATTACTCATCTTATATTTAAATATTAATAATATAGGTAGATACCCATTTTAGTATAATATATATATTAAAATAATAATATATAATATTACAATTTATTATTATTATAATAATATTATAATATATTATATAGATATATATTCGATTAATTTTCATATTTATTTATTAATTTATACATCAATTCAATAAGTGTGGTCATTACTTTCTTAAAAACATGAAAAATTGGCATCTACCTCACTATATCTACTTATAATATAAAATAAGTATAAATAATATGCATCAGTACCTATAATTGTAAATAATTACGTAATTAATCTATGAGATACTGACGAGTAACAATCGTATTCGGATAAACTATAAGTAGCCAAGTAGGTAGGTACTTTGAGCATCACCACTTTTTAAAACGTACCTGTAAATAATCACTGTTCCTATCATACATCTTAACTGAATGAAATCATGTGTATATAATTATGTTTGACCGAACTACAAAGGCGGTGTCATTAAGATATAGATTAATTCCTTCGAAATAATTTACATAATAAAAACAATTGATTAAAATGTAAATTTTTAATAATAATAATAATAATAATATTTAATTCTTTATCAAATACATCTGCTATATACGATTAAATTTGTTTTTTAGTATTTAATTATTTTGTAATAGTGTTAACCACAAGTCTTATTATTCGAGATATAGAATAGAACCATGTAAAATATAAATATAAGTACCTACATATAATGTATCAATAATAGGCGATATTAACATTAACATTTACCTTAATTATGCATGTTTTATAATAAATTAATGTTATATGTACATTATATACTCGTAGTTTAATTGTTGTACTAATATTACAAATAAATATAATAACATGCAGATTAGCATTATTAATAAAAATTAATAAAAATTAATAATAATATATACTTATAAACAATATTACTATTAATATAAAATATTTACCTACTTAATTATTCATGTTTGATTTGTAATGTATGTCTACATCATAGTAGAATTGTTGTAGTTATTAATAGTAATAGATTAGCATATTAATAATAATCAATAATATAATCATCATATTAATTATTAAGAACCATGCATATATTAAAAAAATTAAATTAATATAATTTTAAAGTACTTATTTTAAATAAAAATAATAATGTCCATCAAGTTCGGAAAATAACAATAATAATAATACCTACAAATAATTATGGTAAATTTATAAGTTATGTTCGCTCGTTGACTGCTGTTCACGGAATCGACGTAGAATAGTTAAACTATTGATCACGAAGAAAAGCGTGGTTTACCTACATTTAAACAAGTCCGTGGTCCACGCACATTTTACTTTATTGCTCGTATAAACGAGATTTTATACTACCAAAGAAAATCATACAATAATATAAACCAAACTTAAAACGACACTAAGACTGTCGTAAGACACTATACTATATAGCTGGTTTATCGTATAAGACAAAGTGTACAAATAAGTCGTATTTTATTATAATATATATGCTGTTTAATTTTACTCATGTGAAATACATTTAATATAAAGAACACAATTAGGTTGCGAACTCTGAAAAACAAAATATAAATGATCTTCGACCCATCGCTCATATATGACTATGTAGTAACGACTGTTCACACGTAATATATAATATATAATATAGAACATAATATTATGCGTTTTATATTTTTATATAGGTATTATTAATGTTATAGCGTCAAATATTTTCTGAATTATAAATTATATTATTTATTAATATAAAAGCAATGTATTTGTAGTTTCATTGTGGTTGATATTGTAATTTTTATATCATACCAATAATTTGATGTACTAAATATAATATACTTTATACATATAAGTACCTAAAGTTTAATTTTTTTATATAACGCACATTCCACACAAACTTGCACATGATTAATTAGAAACACCTAAAACTGTTGACTAGTCGTTATTTCTGGATTTTTATTTTCGAACCCGGTCGTAAATGACAAATGCACATGATTAACGGTTTCCCGCACACCATCCCCGCCAACCACGCGTTCGCATCAGTCCTATACACGTCAAGAACCATTAAAAAGAAAGAAAAAATTTAAAAAAAATCTAATCAGTCGTAAAAAAAATGAGAATAAAAAATCCCTACTCTCGGACCGGCGCGAGGTGCACGTACACACATTATATACGCGCGGATACGTGTAGTCGTCGTGTATTCAAAGGAGCTGGGTGCGTGCCACCAGAGTCGTTAAAAATCTCTGTTTTTATGGGCACCTGTAAATTATTATCCGCTATGATATCCCGACACACAACACGGCGATTTAACGAAATTTAATGTCTCGCATACACGTAAATAAATCCATTTGAATATTTCGAGGTAAATCGTAAAAATGTCGAATGGCGGGGACCCGCCACGTATTACGTTGGTTCGAAAACGAGCGCGCTCGTTGAATTGTGATGATGAACCACCGCGAGCCGCCGGTGAACTAAAATGTGCTACTATTTAAATCGATATATCCGTAGAATAATACGTATAATACACATCACATTGGCGCACTAACCAGTGTACTAGCATATTAATTTTATACTAATTTATAATATTCGATTTAGATTTTAGAGTAACACTACTGTAAAATTGTTATTGAAACTTTTAATATTAAGTATATAGGTAGTATACCTAACAGTATTGTATTGTTGACATATCATTATAATAACTAATATATAGGATAGCATTGACTGTAACTTATAATACTATGTACATTATAGTATTATACTATAATACATTAATATTTGTTATAATTTTCAATTTTCACACATACTGTCACACTGTCACATAAAAATGATTTTACTCAAATACGCCTGCAGTTTATTATTTATGTAGATCAATACGGTAAACGCATTGAGCACAATGATATAGCCATGACGTATTTCATTAATAATTTTAAGTACAATATTTAATTACGAGTGTGGTATGTATAATATATGCTTAGATAAAAAAAAATAATTATTTTAAACGACTAATGTGTTGTCTTAATCATGTTTACTAGTTTAATAATATTTGATTTATAAACTATATAGGTATAATATTATTTTAACCGGTAGCAGAAATTAAACAACTTTAAATATTACTGAGCCCCTATTTATATTAAATATATACATATATATATATATATATATATATATATATATATATATATATATATATATATATCTAACCTACCCGAATGGTTCAAAATTGTATACATAAGTCATAAATATATGTATATATATTATAGTATTACATATTATTCATAAGATGTCAACTTATAGATATAATAATATGTAAGCATCTGCTTCTATATAAGATAATATGAGTACAAATTATATTTTAAGAACGGCTTATTGTATAATATAGTAAATACAGTAATAAGTATTATTTCTAACAACTATAACTTGTGTAACACTATAGAGTCTATATAGCATACAACACAGACGACGAACAAACATGTATAGATGACAGATCAGTCAATGATGATCACAAATCCATTTTTTTAGGTAGGCACGAACTCGATATTATGTTGTAAGTACTTTCATATTATATTATATTACCATTTAATTTAGAAACTTAAGATTTCGTTTAAGACCTCCAAGCATATTAAATTCCAACACCTAGAATGTCTGCAATATATTTTGTCGTGATGATAATACCATGTGCAAGGTAAAAATAAAGAAGAGTAAATACCAAACTCTGAGAGTGTATTATATAAAAATACGAGTGAAATTAAAATGGATACGAGAGACAATATACGCATTTAAGTAAGTACATATTTTGAAAATTGAGATAAAAGTTCAAAAAAATTTTTTTTTATTTTATTTTTTTTTTAGTACCGCCTCGCCTGTGATAAAAATATAAATATACCTATGTAAAACTTTAAATCATTTTATAATACAGATAATTCATATTTCAATACAATATTAACTACCTAAATATAATTATTTCCAAAAGTAAAAGTTTAAAAATGTACTTAGTGAATTACATAAATAAGACTAACTATACATATATTATTCAATTTCAGACATCTGTTATTTTATACGCATAGTTACAATTTAAATATTTCAATGTTTATATAGAATTTCAATATCATTTTTTATAATTACCTATTAAATAAACAGAAACATAAATCATTATAGGCTGTACATTTCAATAATACTTTGAAATGTGTATAAGGAACATAGCATACATACACAAAATGTAAATAATTTCCAAAATAAAATTTTTTGTTAATAATTCACAAAGTCGTAGTGAAACGGTGATTAATATCACTAAAAATACTGGTAAAATATCGAACGCGTTTTATAGGATTCAAATGTATTGTCTCGCGTTGTTTGAATCAATCTATTCCGTAATTATATTTGAGTTTCGATCGTCGAACGTCATCTTCTCACGATTTATTATCGTATTATACACAAGTGAAGATACATATAATAAAAATATATATATTATATACTGTTAAACGGTCTTTTAAACTTGATTTTTTTATTAGGATTCAAAAGCGCACCATTGGGATTATTTTTTCCCACTTGGTTTTTCGACTAACCATCCGACACGCCGCATTTACCACCCGTTTACATTCCTTGACCGTCCCCTTGGACATATACCCCAACACCTACACCGCAGTCAATGCGGTTGCTTATCGGCGACTATGTGGCTAGTTACGGGTTGGATCGCGTTCAATGTCGATTCGTTAAGGTCCCGGGACGAATGAAACGCGAAAATAAATGTTCATGTGAATGCAGAATACATTTAATTCAACTATTTTCCACGGTACCATTTTGTCGGAACGTTTACCAAGCCATAATCCGTATTGTCCATGAGTGCAGTATAATATATATATACATACATACAATATAATATAATATATACTTTGTAGTTTATGTTTTTGATGAACCTAAAGTGATGTTCTACCGGTATTGTACGTACATTATAGACATTACACATAAATACAGTGTATACAATGCGAGTTGTTTAATATTATGTAAATTTGCCTGAAACCAGTTTCCCTAACTCCGTCACTAAATAAACTATAACCATACGCCTGTGTATAGTATAATAATTCGGTACAAGGGTCTTGTAAATTGGAATACAAGAACTACGGAGTAACCCTTGGCAACAGCAGAGGGGAAGGTGCTGGCTGTAAAGGCGTGTATATATCGATGATAAATACTTGCACGATACTAAAAAAATTTCAGTTCGATTCAATGAATACAGCCGTTGCGTTATGTATTCACTGTTTAATAAACAAAAATATATTGAGTATACATTTTAA
Organism: Schizaphis graminum; assembly: GCA_020882235.1. NCBI lineage: Eukaryota > Metazoa > Arthropoda > Insecta > Hemiptera > Aphididae > Schizaphis > Schizaphis graminum. The sequence continues at coordinate 98,053,425 of CM037032.1, forward strand.
TATATAAAATAATGATATAATTGAATCATTCAAAACGCATAATTTTAAACTTATGTATACGATTACCATATACTTATCGTAAACAATATTATTTATAACTCAATTTATTATAAGTTTAAACAGTTCAAATAATTTGAGTGGTGTTGTTCACACTTGATACAAATGCATTTAATCGTTTCAGTTATGTACCTAAGATTTTTAAATTTATCAATTAATATAATAGTAATAAATGAGTCGCCCAGTGTATTACAATTAAATAAATGCTCTAAAGTCAAATTTATAATATATAAAGTAAAGAAAAATTGTTTATGTACAGAATCTCGTGAAATCATAAAACTGATTTGTACTTAACTACTATCTGTTTATACATAATATATCTATACATATGTGACTAAGATAATGATATGTAGGTAGGTTTATAAAGTGAAAATAAAATAACAAACATCATAGCTGCACATATAAAGAAACGGTTGCAAATTGCAATGTAGGTTGAACCTTAAGTTAAAGTTGTGACAGATATTAGAAATTTTATAAACGATTTCAGATACAAAATAATGATAATGCGAATGTAATTTTCACCGATACGATAAACCAAATTGTGTGTGTACATAGTTAACAAAAACTGTTATCAATTTTATATTACTTACGTCTTATGGTAATTTAAAATGTAATAAATTTATGAGACTTAAAAATTATGTAAGGGTTAATGTTATTTTAAAGATTAATTCTACAAAATACTTAATGTAATAAGAATTTAAAATTTTATTTTTTTAAACATATTTTTGTGGTTATCGTGGTTATCTTAATTGCACACCAAACATATACATTAGATGAATTAATATATAAATATTATAACATCAATAAAATACATTAAATAATGTGTAAGTATCATATAAATAAAATATATATATATATATATATATATATAATGAAAAAAGTTAGATAGTATATTATCATGATAATGTTTAAATAATTGACTATTTACCTATTTAAATAATTGTGCAATATAATATTTCATTTTTCAATATTTTTACTATTAAAATTCCGTGTCATCAATTAATATATATACATCATTAATATTAATTGACAATTAAATTCACTAAGTATAGAATATGTAAATTTAGGAACATTCTAATACAATAGATATAAAATAAAATACTGAAAATGTATAATCAAAATAAAAAAGCGGGTAAGTGGGTATCGCTCTGCTGTATATTAGGGGGTGGGGTGGACCTCAGACTATGGTAGGTTAAATTTGAATGCAATGATAGGTATCATTGTATACGAAAAACGATTCTGAACGAACATGATTTGTCAGTTTAGGATATATTATATTTAAATATTGTCATATATTCTATTTTGAAACAAATAGTATAATTACTATATGTTACTATAGTTACTTTATAGTATCTGTTTATTAATAAAAAAAGTATTTGGCAACATACGCATAATGAAAGTATGAAATTTAATTTAAATTTTGAAATATTTCGTATAAATTCGAACTTTAAGCACTTATAAAAAAAAATTGTGACTAACTATGTCGGATTTTTTTTTATGACTTTAAGAACAACTTATAAGAAACCTTGTATTAAATTTTCAAGATTTTCTGGCCACCCAAAAAATTTTTATCGGCATTTGAAGAAAAAAAACTTAGAAAAGTCGAAAATTTCAATTGTCTATAAGTAGCTTAAAAATGGTCAAAATATTTTGAAAATTTAACTGTAAAGAGATAACCATAATATAAACATTTGGTGAAAATTTCAAGTATTTACAATAATTCGTTTTTGAGTTACAGCGAAATCAAAAAATCGATTTTGTCGAAAAGTGGTTTTTCGTAAAATTGCCATTTTTCTGTCAAATTTTTTTGTTTTTCTCGATTTTTTTTTGAAAACTATTTGAAAATGTTTTTAATGAATTTTCCTATTCAAAGAGGGGCTAAAGTAAAAAATCGGAGCATAATTACTGCTCCAAATTTTGTCGTCAGACACAAAAAAAAACACATCATTGTAAAAGCAATACATTCTTCACTCCGTTCAGAACCTAATATTATAGAATATTTTAACACTACGATATGAGTATATAAAATACTTCATATATAAAATGAAAACCATAAACATTTATAGTACCTAACTAAACTAACAACTATAACAACTGATTGTTAAAATAATGTCATTAGTTATTATATAACTAGAAAATGATTGAGACATCAAAGATTTTTATTTTATATGTCAAATATATTATATTTTTAGGTACCTATAATACATATTATAATTATTATTACTCCTCATCTATGTTTGTTTAAAATATTGCATAAAAAACGTAGTAACTTAATTTAATTATATAGTTTTTTATTCCCTGTTCAATCAAAAGATCTTAAAATTATTATGTTTATTAGTTATACATAATTTTTTTTTTTATGCATTTTATATACATAATAAATATTATGGTTTAAGATCCGAGAGGAATCATAATATTTAAACGTTTGTAAAACATCTATAAAGTTTGAACAATTGGGGAGACTTCAATGAAAATATACAGTAGGTTCATTCGTAAAGACGGTTTGTCGCGTTCTTAACAATACTCGGGCTATAAAATATTATACGACAGCTCCGGGGAAGGTGTTTAGTGTGTATTTGATATATGTGAAAAAACAAGGGAAAACATATTATATTGCTCATATAATACATAATAGACTGATAGTATAGCATAAAGGTCTGTTTCAGATTCAGATATAAACGACCACAATGGGGTGTTTAAAAATACATAATAAATTATTACAACACTGCGTTAACATGACATAATATAACTATAAAAGTATGTAGTTAATAAAAATAAAGCAAAAATATGCTAATTTTCAATATTTTTCCTAGTCGGAAATAGGGTTTACAAAATCACCGATACTTTATTTTATTGTACATTTGTGTGTATACAAAGGGTGACAAAATTGTTTTCATTGTATCCATTTAGACATACTTTGTATTTTTCATATACTAGCTGTGGCTATAATGACATTATAGAAGACCTGATACTGACTATACTATACCTACTTATCTATACAATTTAATAAATCAGATTTTTATTTAAGGCGATAAACAAATACAAACTTGATTATTACATTATATTACTATCGTATTGATAAAAAGTAAAAAACCATATGGTTTACAATCAATCATATTAATTGTAACAGTAATTTATTTTTGAATTGGAAAAATCATTGTGTTTTTCGATAACTTGAACAAGATTATACTATTGCTCATATTGATTGGTAAGAATTTCATTAAATAACGTTATTAATGCTATAACCCTTTCAGATATAGTAACATAGTTTTCACTAATTAGAGTGATCCATTATCCATATCCATAATATTAAACTCTATATTATATAAAATCTTATAGTATCCTACAATGATAATAGATTTAATTAGAAATAACTAAAAGTTATATAAATATGTGACTCATACATTATTAGAACACTAACCTATTTAAAAAAATAAAAGTCTTTTGTATTTCTCATTGACTGTGGAATTCTCATACATAAAATACATTACACTTCGATAATTATAAGTTTAATAAACCAGATTGGATTTTAATAATTGTATACAACTCTTGTATACCAAGCAACCGTCCTACTATTCAACCAAATTACTCGGCTACAGTGAATATATTAATTTAAAAGGATGCCGAACCCTCGTTAGTTATCTCCATCTTATATAAACGTACAAGTGTATATCTCATATATGAGATAGCGAATTAGTGTTCAGCAGAACCACTCCTGTGTTGTTAGTTTTAATATTACAGTGTGTTATCAAGCTATTTAAACTTATCATTAATTATTATCTAAGACATATAGCATAGTCTTTGTTTTCTTACTTTATGTGAGTTACAACTAAATTAAATATGACAATAATTGTAATTCATTTTTAAAAAACTTAAAAGTATTCATAAATTGTTTTAAAATTTAAATATTAATAATAACTTTGAATAATATTCTTAAATTTAACTTTTAAATATATAATAATTATATCAAAAGCAAAGGTAGGTACATAAAATTGGTTCTTCTAAACGCAAATTTTTAATTTTGTATACAGGTTCAAGCGTCCATTCCAATCGGGCTTTAACTCTTCCAGATTTTTTCTAAACGCGTTAAAACATCTTTGGCTGGATGTCCTCACAGCCTTTTCCTTAATATTATAATATTTTGATCTATCATCAAACTTAAATAAGAATATGATCATTTGAACAAAACAAAATGTATTCCATTAACTGATGAACAATTGTAAGACGAAGACAATATACATAAGTTGGTTTATTTTATAATTATTTTCATTCATAGATAAATTATTTTACAAATATATTACGCATGTTAGAAAAGCTAACGATTGAAAACGATGGGGTATTAAAATCAAAAGTTAAAACTGAAGGTATATACTTGCGTATTATTAAATATTTTGATTGTACAAATAGTTAAAATATATAATAATTAAAGGCAAACAATATATTCATCAACTGAACTGCTTGACCGATAAAAAGTAAAAATATGAGACCACGATATGTATATCGTATATGCATATTATAATAATATATATTGTGATAGTATAAGACTATTTAAATGCAATATAATATGTAGATGAGACGAGCTAGCGTAATACAAATATTGAAATATCTATTACGAGTATATATTAGTTAATGTCTAATGAGATTTTTGAATTTGGACCAGTCGGCATCACGTCTTGTACAAACCCGAAATGTTCATAATAAATATAAAAATACAAGATGCAAAATGGAAAAAAAAATACAACCAAAGCAGTTTGTAAACGTTAAAGCCATAGCCCGACCTCAAACGGGCGCCGCAACTGACGGCGGTGTGTATGTAAAGTATGTAAACCAAAGCGCATTTTTGAAATATATATGAAACAAAAAAAAACAAAAAAATGTATAATATATATAGTTATAACAATATCATTATTATTATATTACGTGTCGGAATAATTACGCGCGTAATATTTTCGTCGGCCGGCGCATTAATTTTTTTTTTTACGAGCCAAACCGGCCATAAACGTGATAAATGTCGTCGTAAAGTACGAAATGCACACGGCGGCGGTTTAAAGCGGATCCTGGTCGCAATGGTCAGCGAACGGCTGCTATATACACGCATGATGGCAATAATCACGAGAATAATAATATAATAATCACGAAGATGACGATGATGAAGATGATGATAATAATGATAATCCTAACGGCACAAAACAACGACAATGATGTGGATAAAAAAGCACATAATTTTAATAAAAATAACGTTTATAATGTCGACGGCGGATGTCATCGCGGCAGAGGAGAAAATAAAATATAATGTCATGCGTTCGTCCACAACTGCATTTACCACGCATTCATAAACACTGGTATAGATACATCGGTTTGTAAAAGTATACATGAATATAGTTTCTTATTTTCCAAAAATCAAATTAACGATTTAGTTCAACCCTTTAATGGTAACATAGGACATATATTTTGGTAACAGAGTGTACAAAACTGAACAGTAAATAAAATACACGACTATATAGATACCACTTATGGTATTAACGATCGCAATTCTTTTTCACAAAAGTCACAATCAAAAATTTTATTATTCTATGCCTGCAGAATGCCTAACTAGTTCGAAACAACATCATATTTCATACGCATAAATATCGTCACACAACACATCACTCTATGTATTTCTTGGTTATCTATTTACTTTACGTCGCAAGAAATTAATTTACGATCATCAACTTAATAAGATCACAATATTATAAATTGCTCGGAACGAATGTTTATAACTCAGACCGTTTTATAAACTGCATTATAAACTTAAACAGTTTCGTATACAAAAATGTGAAACTCTAATAATTTTGTTACAAAATAACTGTTTCCTAAGTTTTATACAAAAATTACGACGTTATACTAAATATTTTATTAGTCTAAATTATTTGTACAAGCAACAACATTTTCTATTATTTACTCAGTATCTACATCCAACAACTATAAAATATTACAACTGTATTTATAACTAAAAATAAACTAATGTCGTGCATGAAGATCATAATTATTTTTACAAGATTAGCAAATCAAAATATTATCAATTTTAATACGAAAACTTCTTATTTTGTACAGTATCAACTTACTATAATTTATATATAATATGTAGGCATATAGTAACTTAATGTTAATGTTAAGACTATATCATAATATTTAATGTGTATCCAATTTATAAATTTTACTACAGAATAAATCACCATTATATAAAATTTAAATATCCAAATAAATTAGTAAATTCTAGATGAACTGACACACGCACTATAATATTTTTGGTATACGCAGATTCATTATTATTATCCATGAAATCTTAATCTAAATACAGTAAAAAGTTTTAAAAATGTGAACTTACCTCATCATGTTCATCTTCAGAATTTTTTCAATGAAATACAATATTTGTTAATGAAACTTCTAAAATGTATATTTTATCTAAAAAAAATAAAAAACATGGATAACCTAATAATGTATACAAAAAATACAACCAATATTAGACATAATATTATATAATAAAATGTAATTGTTTGATAATTATTAAAATTAATAAAATAACTACTTTTTTAATATAATATTTTACTTAAACTATGTATAATATATACCTGCAAACAAATTACATTTAGTTAGGTATTAATTATAAAATATAAACCAGATACCTAAAATCTGTGTAGATTTTTAAATAATGTGTAACTTTGAATATAAAGATGAAGCATAATTAAGGTTTTTGTTTTGTTTAATATTCCTTATCTGGTTTTTATAAGAAAATTGAATATTTAAATGTAATACACTTGAAAAACAACTTATTTTTACAACCAAAGCAAAGCATTTTTGTTTAATTGACAATTAAAAAAAAAAATTTTAGATTAGACATACAATATAATATCTTAAAATTATAATCATTAATCATTGATATTTATTTAATTAATAAACGTAGCTAACAACATAATAATAATATTATTATGTTATATCTATTACATAAAAATTAATAATCTAGTCGTTGTATTGATTGTAGTTTGTTCAGTAACTAATTAACAGAACTGTAGATTTAACGTACTAAAAAAAACTGTTAAATAACACTATAAACTATAAAGTATAAATATGGAAAAATATGCACTATAGTTTTTTACCATAACAATATATTAGTACCAAAGTATTGAAAAACGTTTATTGTGTATTTGTGTGTATGATATTTATAATTTATATTAGATACTACATTATTTAAAATCTTTTATTTAATTTATCTTAAAATAATATTCGAAATATCAACGAAATCAAGGTCCACCAATAATAAAGTGCCATGTAAGAATAAAAAAAAAACTTGCGAAATTTATGAGAAGTAAACGACTACTGTGGAATACGTATATCTGTAGGAATACTGCCAGTCATCCAATCATTTGCGCATTGCCTAATTGCCCGTGTTGAACATTAAAATATCGCAGGTACATCGTTTGCGTATCAACATAATATTAACAATTTTAATACCAAATTCTAGATAAACTTGCAAGTTTAATATACGTTATAAATTATAATCCACACATTTTAAATGATGGTCATAATATTATTATAATACATACACATAGTCGATAAATATATGTATATATATGAGTTGGTTGTGATGATTAAGAGTTTACTGTATTCGTTTAATCTTGTATTACGTATAGGTTAGGCATTCGTTTTTTAAACAAAAATACCTACACGAATAACACAATATTTGAAAATTGAATATTACAAGCGTTAAATTAAAACTCAAGCTTTTGATTAACTGTTTCAATTATATCGCTTAATATGCAGATACGCAAATTATGAACGATAATTAGACACGAAGTAAATGATAACAATGCATTAACGGTACGCTCAACCGTCTTATAAAATAGGTCAAATTTAACAATAGTGATGTGCAACGATGTACGGCAGTAGGTACTATATAATGAGGTACTTTTTACTTTAATTACCATCGGGTTGTCGTTGATGTTACAGTAAACACTTCGAATCGGACGAGTCGGCTATATTGATTTTCGTTTAGAGCACAGAGAGGGTTAGTGAAAACTTTAAAACATGTACAGTGTGGTGCGTGATGGCGATCCGGGCAACGGGTCTGCTTTGACTTTCGATAAAGAACGCGGAAAAAAACGTATACACGCACGCGCGCACTTCAAAAACGTTCGAAACTAAATGATTGTGATGATGAAAATAGAAACAATATTAAAATGTGTAACGCGATGACGAGACGTTGAGACGGTAGAAAAACAACTACTCCTTTCACAAGTAACAGTTCTAACGTTTTGTAATATTTTTCCTTTTTTGATTTCGCGGTATGAACGCGCGTTTAAATAAAACTGCACAAACGTAACCATAGAAAACCAAAGAGCTACCTAATCTACTGCATAATTAGTAAAAGTACTGCCTAAGTGGCTACACTGGCTACTAAACCAAGTCTAAATATCCATAAAACTATTCAGAAAAACATATTTTTTAATTTTTGTATAATATATTATTTATATTATGTAAACGATGAAATTATATTATTTGAATTATAGAATATTGCCCGAATATTGGTTTTCTGTGAAAATGGTCACCTAAGTTTTGTGTTCCATTTTTAGAGATGATTCCGAGAAGTTATTATAAATCAAAACTAACAGTAAATTATTTCATCGTTTCTTCGAAAATATTTGAAATTCACTGAACGTTATTGATAATAAAATTATTGTTTACTATTTTTGACCTAACCATATAGTATTAAATATTACCTAATATAACGGATTAAATTTAAGTTTTATATAATCTGTGGTAATATTGTATTTTATTTGTAGTATATACAGCTCCTACGTGACCTGAAATATAAATTATTAAACAAGATCACCTGTTTTTATTATTTATTTTTAGGTATATAAAATATGGTTTTATAACATATTAATATGTTATATTTTTTTAAAATCTTTAAACATTCATTGCTGTTCAAAATCTTAAATTAAGGAAAAACGGGAAATTGTGCGCGAAATAGTTTTAACAAATTCGGTTTTGCTTTTTGGTTGTAATTTTAAAATTAATAATCATTAAAAATAACTGTAAATAAACTTTAAATCATTCGCACAAATATTTTGAATCTATCTGTGTTGTATAGGCATTTGATTTGACATTTTGAAATCGTGAAAATATAATATGAGGTTACTCATAATTTGTTATTTACTACTCTATTTAAAGTCCCTCTCGTAAATATTTCATAGTGGCACTACTGACACTAAATAATCTTAAAATTTACAAAAATAATTATTTTTTATAATTATTTGAAGTTCAGATTTCGACAAAATTACGTATAATAATTAATAACCCATTGTTGACAAAATAGTAAACTTTATGATACAAGTTGGTAATTATAGATTAGTTGTGATTATAAGATTTAAAAATTTTTAAAAATAAATAGGTTAACTAACTTTGTATACCTATTACTTCTTATAAAAAATATTTCATGACAAAGCTCAATGACAAATTAAATAAAAATATTTAAGAATTTAAGAGTATTGTAGTCATTTCACAAGGCACTTTTACTGCAGTAGTATAGTGTTATAAAGAAGAATAAAATATTTTATTTTTCAGTGGATGGTGAATTACTGTACTATGATAGAAATCGATTTATCTTCGGACGATAAGTTGCGTCTCGTAAATTTCTGTGAACAGATGATAACAATATATGGAATATAAATATATGCCCCAAGACTTAAATACTCGTAATAGGGCACTTTAAACGTTACTTATTATAGCTACTAACTATAATTTATATAAACCATACAAATTGCGTCCTGAGTAAAAAATGTTGTTCTGTATCAGTCAATATTTATTATAATAATTTATTGCAATCATCTTTATACTGTACATTTAAAGAATATTTTTACTCATGCGTATAAAATATTTATTCCCTTTTGTCCAAATAAATAACAAAAATAGTTTACTTTTTTTTCATAAAATATAAATAAATATCTATATTATATTTGATACTTCAATGTATTTACAACATATCCAATATAATTTCAAGTATTATACTTGATAAGATATTTCATGTTTATAAAATATTATTTAAATAGTAGAAAAATATAATCATGTTCAAACGTAAAAATATTAGTGTATATAGTTATAGTATAATATAAATACAATTGTATACTTCTTGCCAAAATACATTTTAAATAAAATTATAGGCTTGTAAGTGCTCGTACCGATGTCACATGATGATACTTACCAATGAGTTTCGGATTATTCGGAAAATTGGGGGATGACATAAATTATGAGAAGTTAAAGGAGTAATGTTATTGAATAATATAATCATTTGGTATCTTTTGTGATATGGAATTGAAATATAAGATTTTTAAAATATATATTTATTTTTATTGCTGTGCCGAGTAGATATGTATTTATTTGAACGTCTGCATTAATATTTTAGTATACAGGGTGATTTTTTTTATCAAACAACACTTATTATTTCCAAAAGTATTCATGTTTTTGAAAATATTTTTTTACATAGTTTCAAATTGTTAAAAAAAACAACTTTTTTATATAAAAATTATATTTTTTAATATTTTTTATCCTTATAATTTTTTAAGTTTTTTACTTTTTTGAATGACAACATAGATTTTTAATTTCATATTCCAAAGCAGAATAATTTTCTGAGTATTTCGATAAATAAAAATCGAATTTAGGACGAGTAGTTTACGAGTTATACGTATTTAAAGTCTAGACAAGCGGAGTAGTGGACAAACATTTTGCGGGGTAACCCCGTAGCACTCCACTCCGTGCAACTAAACTTTAAATACGTATAACTCATAAACTACTGGCCCTAAATTCGATTTTTATGTATCGAAATACTCAGAAAATTATTCTGCTTTGGAATATGAAATTAAAAATCTATGTTGTCATTCAAAAGAGTAAAAAACTTAAAAAATTATAAATATGAAAAAAATTTAAAAATATAATTTTTTTATAAAAACGTTGTTTTTTTAACAATTTGAAACTACGTAAAAAAATATTTTCAAAAACGTGAATACTTTTGGAAATAATGAGTGTTGTTTGATAAAAAAATCACCCTGTATATAAACCAGCTACTATACGTGATATCGAGCACCAATAGCATTTTTGCATTTTAATTGATATTATTTTACAAGAATCATGACCAAGTTACCCAGAAGTAATATTTTAGTCAGCGTTACACTATACAGTAAAAAAAAACAAGATTTTGGGATAAAAATGTATGTCCAAATGGTTTACAATTGGCGGGCAAAATTGGCGATGAACTGCACCCGCAAAGGTGTACATAATATATTAACTACATACCCATATTGCAATATACCTACACGTACCGTACGGATCTGTGCAGAAAACAGTCTGTCGACAACATTGTCGGTCACTAAAAGTTTGTCCACGATAAATATCCAAAATCCGGTACACGTACATTTATCCGGCGGCCAGCGTCATTTGTCTTACAATAATATTATGCCATTGTTTCATATTATGCGCTTATTTTTATTATTTTATTCCCCGGCCATCGTCGTTCGTGTACCACACATACATAATGTTTTATACTTTTCGTTTTTACTCGTGCATACAACAACGACGACCATTTGGAAACCGATGTCTGGAACATTTTCCGGGGAATACGATCAATTCGGAATGATAAAATTACGTTTTACCGCCCCGGGGTCCGCAGGTTATGTGCACATTCCGCAGGGCGTAACCATTTTCCATAAAAGTTTAGCCACCCGCCGCCCCCGCGTATGTATACATATAGCCGCCGCCACTACTATACACACGCTATACACACTATTGATCGTCGCCAACGTTTTTACCCTCGCACGCCGCTCCGACCCCATCGTACGCCGATATATACGTACCTCACTTACCCGGATTCTGTGTAAGCACCGGCTGACGACCCCTCCTCGATATTCTCCCGTAATTTTATATCGCACACACGCACAAGACGCGAGCTTATACCATGTACAAGGTTTTTATATGGATTTTACCCCGCCGGGCTAAAAAGAGGGCTACCGCCGGTCGGCGTTTTTCCTTAACGCGTTTCGTATCCGAAAATCGAACACGGCGTCGCAAAGAATGTATAAAAACGGCGTGCAACTACGTCCGTGGTGTAATACGTCGTCTGCGCAAGTATATATGAAGAATTAGCGTGCCGGCGTGTGCGGAAACAAAATGACTTTTACGGCATTTTATTTGTTTTACACCAATAATGTGGGTATTAATAATAATATTATCGTCAGTACACGCGGCGGCGGTTCTTACGGTTTATTATAAACCTTCGCACGCCAAATGCTCATATATATTCGAGCATTACACGACGACGAAGACGACGGTTTGAGTGTACACACAACAGCGTAAAGTATATTGGGTACTACGTCGGTATAAAAAGAAAAAAAAAACCAAAACACAAAACTTTAACGTAATATCGCGTGATTTACTCAGTATTATACGAGACGTATAAACACACACACACACACATTGGCACTCTGCTGTATAGAACAAAAAAGCGTCTAAACCTATAGCGTGTATATTATATAATATGAACGTATTACGCATATACTTGTAGGCACCTTTGTATACAAAATATGTACCACGAAGAACCTTCTCCTCGAATATATGTGTGTGTATATATATATATATATATATATATACGCCAATCACATGGTCACACGCGTGTGTATATTGGTACACGTTGTTTCGCTACACGAATTCGTCTTATGTCTGCAGTATACCATACCGTCGTTAACATGTAGGTAAATAATTATGATTAGCAAAATTCCCGAAATGAGTATTCATTAAACCGGGAAGTTATTACGATGATAATGTAGTCAGATATCAGTGTGAGTTAAGTAAAAAAAAAAAATCTACAAAACTCTTTGATTATAACTTGCAGTGATTCCTAAAATTCGAGCAGAACCTGTGTAGATCCGGGGGCAAATAATATTCAGAAGCCCGCGTCAACTAACGTTCATTCAAAACCTCTGCAAATCTGTGCGTGATATACTACCCCATAATTTTATAGCTGATAAAAAAATATTTAGTATAGGTAATATGTGATATATAATACATCAAATTCAACTGTTAAACTATAAGATCGTCATAATAAATATTATTTAATATAGATATATTTTAAAATTTTCATAAGTCCAACATTTTTTTGTTAGAAAATAATTCAAAATTTTGATGATATTATTATAAAAATATAATTATTATTTATTTTAAACACAATTTTTGTGGATCCTAAGATCCATTTTTAAACATAGCTTATTGACTTATTATTTAGAACTTAGATCGTTTATACAGTATTTTAAAAATATTTTCATACCATAATTGCAAGAAAAATAGATTTCTATTAAGACACAGAAACCATAAAATATTTTAATCTCGAATTATTTCATTAAAATACAGTGAAATTCGTTAATATTCACCGAAAAATTAAATTATTGAGAGTTTTAACAAACCCTAAGGTTCCGAAAAACAGAATAATAATATTTTATTCAAGTTTAACTCCGTGACCTCATTTTCACATTAAAAATTAAAATATGTTTTAAACATACACACAATTACATAAGTACTTGTACTTGAATGGAACTTAACTCGTTTGATAAAGAACACAATTTACCGCTACAAGTACATGGGGTAAAAATTATAAATACTTAACAAGTCCGCCGACTTGGTTTTCATTCAGCACTATAAGATTTGTTATATATAGCGATATTTGTTATTGTAATTTTTTTTTAATTCACTGCAACGACGTAAACTTACAGCTGTACAGATACCTATAACTAACCGTTAATTTGTGTTGAATCTTAAACAACGTATAAGTTATATAAGTATGCAACATTTATAAATACCTACTAACGCGCGTCATGTATACCTATGGAGACACGCATATACAGCACAACTCTATATATGCTTGTGTCGGAATATGAATATTTACTGCACGAGCCAAGACCATTTTTTACGAACACGCTCTTATAATATACTCGAGAACAACATACAAGATACCTCTATTATTTAAGTAGGTTTAATAACGCACTACAATATATTATTACACAAGCGTTTTTTAATTTAATGTTTACGTATAATATAATATAATATTGTTTATTGCGGCGCCACATAGTATTTTTTTCTAAGAGTTCTGATACTTCAAGAATGAACGTAGACTATTAAGTATTATTGGTAGGTGGTACTCGTAATAAAAACACGACAAAAATATTTTGTCTCCGTGTAGCTCGTAGGTTTACTATGAAAAAAAATTAAAAAAAATAAAAGCTATTACTATTTAATTAAATCCAATCCGGTATCGATTCTGTCTGATTTGTTGTTTTCCAGCAGCACGTGCTTTTTGAACGAACGCAACGATGGCACGCGTAGCGTACTTGCTGTAATGGAATCGTTTTCATAAAAATGTTCAAGATTTGTCCAAATTATCGATAAGTTAAAGTATAATAATATAATAAAATCATCGTTAAAATAGATGAATTTCAAAAAATATACGTATTATATTGCACTGAATTTAAGCTTCTTTAATTGTCAAAAAATAAAAATAAATTGTACACTTGAAAACAAAACATTATTATTGTTTAAAACTAACATTTCATTACAAAAAAAAAAAAAATGAACAATAGCCTACAGTGTTGCACTACTCTTATATATGTATTTACATATTAAGTACATCCATTAAAATAATTTACGCTATATATGCGTGTATTATAATATATATATACGCATATGTAAACGTATTTATATATTATCGTAAACACACTACGCTAAAAACTGCATACACTAGACAGAGAAAAAAAGTCAACGTATCATTATTATATATAAGTAATAAATATAGTTAAAAAATATTAGTCTTAGCAGATCGACTTTTCACACATTATATTATAATTTATAATATATATAAATATATTCATTAATGCTATTTACGTATTTGTCTTTCGTTTTAATAACTTTCACTTAGCTTTACGGTTTAAATTGGTGTAAAACAACAAAATATATTATTTTTTAACAATAATGACGATATAAGAATATTAATATCATATTTCCATGTATTAAATCTGACAACAAAATGTTTTTGCAGAAATTATTTTTTTAAAATTATTATAGGAATTCTATGTCGTTTCGATAAACTTTTGACAGTCGAATAGTACAATTTAAAAAACCTACCCTGAATCTATAATTACGTATATATGTGGATATAAACAAAAATCATTTCAAATGTATGTCTCAGATGGCCTTAAAAATATAATATGCATAAATGCTTATTAGGTACCTATATATTATGTTAAATTACAATATTTTAATACGTATATAATTTTTAAAGTTATTCAATCAATCTAAATAATAGTCTAAACGCTCGCAATAAACATCTTAATATCTATATAGAAGCTGTTTACAAATTTTGAATTTTGGATAGGCCTAAAATATATGTTTTAGATTGTCGGAATTACGACCGATTTATATATAGGCGTAATAAAAAAAATATATATAGAGATATATCATACAAATGAAAACAAAACAAAATAATAATAATAATAATAATAATATTAATAATAAAAATAAAAAAAACTTCAGTATACAAAATAATAATTAAATATATATTAATTGAATAGATTATTATGTTTAATCGTAAGAAGATTGTAAAAATAAATTAATATTAATAAAGCATTAATCTATATATATTTACATAAAAGTCGGGGGAAAATACTTTACTCGGTAAACATCAGGATGTATTTGGTCATTTTCTTTTTATGTATTTATCTCGTTAAATAAACCCTACACGACGAAAAGTATAAACAAACAAATTATATTATAATATATTACGCTTAATGATAGAAGTAAAGAAACAATATTTATCTAGGAATATGAACATAAAAAGAACCAGCTAAACGATATTATCGTGGTAAATGTAATAAAAACTAAAAAAAAAAAATATAAAAAAAATATTGATCACAACATACGAGGAAAGAAAAATGATAAAATAAAAACGTAATAGATTTGAACGAAAACGTCAGTGAAAAAACGTATACAAACTTGAACCAGAAGAAATCGGCGAAAACGTAACTCCGCCATTCGGAAACTTAAACGAAACGAAACAAAAATGATATGGAACAGGAAAAAATAAAAAGGAAAGTCGTACACGGTTTACGCACCTGAATTAAACATAACAAACAAACATAAATTAATAAAAAAATCATATCGTTACAAACGAAACAATATCGTATCATGTATGATATAATATTATTATAATAATAATACTTGCGAAGTAGGAACAACGTCGGCCGCCGTTTGAAAATACCTCGGAATAATGTATCTAAAAAACGGAACCCGGTATGATATCCGCGAGTCCCGAACGAAGTATACCTGTACCCGTCGTTGCACCGCGCGACCTATGCACACCGGGTGCGGACGAAAAAAAAATGAGAACAATCTTCTCCACCGTCATTGTCGTGACAACTGTACAAATGTATTTAATGTGGAGTGAGAGTGTAGGAATGAAAACCCCATGCGCTGTTAGGGGTACAGTATAGCAGTATAGGTACAGGTAAAAACACTGAGAAATCGACAACCAATTAAATAATATTGTGGCGGTCCGACCAGCGATTCCGCACAGGTTTCCGGATACCGGATACAAGGGTTTTTACGTATAATTACGAACGGAATTTTTATACTTTTGTGGGCGCAAAATGCGTACATATAATATAAATAATATTATCAAAATATTTATCAAACAATAATATGAGTCGTAAGACGAAGAATGAAGACGAAAAAAAATTAAGTAATAAACATCATATTTTAATATTATCATTATAGTTTATAGATTAATACATAAAGAGGCGATCGCCGCGCTGATCGAACAACGGCCGCAATATTGATTATTAATATTATATTAACAATCATAATTGCGGAGTCGTAGACCTTCGCGGCGACCGAGAGATGCGATTTTTATTCTCACAGACAGTCGGTATTTTTTTTTTCTCAAATATTTATAGTATTAGTAAAAAACGGACAGAAAAATGTAGGCCTACGAATGTGAAAATCGCGTCGTTTCTCGTGCCGAAACGTTCATCGAGAAAAATACTTTCTTGACAAAACGTTTCTTATGTATTAGTAAAATTTTTTTTTTCCGTTTTTTTTTTCTTTTTCTAGTCCTTAACGCTAATATTATAATTAGTTATTATTTAAATTAACTGCCTATATGAATGTAATATATAATATGTATAAATATTATGTAAGAATAGTTTGTATATATATATATATATAGAATAAATATATAATATATATTTATAAATTATTTACGTATTTTTCGAATCGAAAGAGAAATTCTATACAACGTTATTATCAAAACAATAACAATAATAATCATGCGACATGTAATTATAATTTATCATTATTATTATCATTACTCTATTACTGTGCGCGAAACGTCGTCGCTGGCTAGCCTGCGACGTTTACGTTTTGGCTTTGAGCATGTCGGCGGATCCTTTGTCCAGACCGCCCATCTGCAGCTTGTGCTGTTGCTGTTCGTGAGACATCTGATGGTGCGACATTTGCTGTTGCTGCTGCTGCTGTTGCTGTTGCTGCTGCTGCTGTTGCTGTTGTTGCTGTTGGTGCATACCACCGCCGCCGCCTACTACGTCCATTTTCGTGTGATCCTGCTTTTTGGCCTGTTCGTCCCGTTCCCGGCGAGCCTGCTCGTTGATTTCCTTGACAGCCCGCAACTCCTTCTTGAGTTTCATCCGCCTGTTCTGGAACCAAATCTTGATCTGCCGCTCGGTCAGGCACAAAGCGTGCGCTATCTCGATCCTCCGCCTCCGGGTCAGATAATGATTGAAATGGAATTCCTTTTCCAGCTCCAGCGTTTGAAATCTGGTGTATGTCTGCCGACCGCGACGACGCGGGCATCCGTTCGGACCTGTGGACAAAAAAAATCAAACAGACGCTCGTTAAAGGTTCTTCAAAAGAGTTGTCGTGGGCTTATACATTATATAGAACAATATCAACTCCTGGACTACGGTACCGTTTCGAGCAATCCTTCTAGGATATCGAATAGACAGTGGTGCAAAGGCTTAAATCTTAACTGACCCGTCTCATACGGAGGGAATATAATTTAGACTAATTAATTAATAAATAAAATGTCGCCATCGGGTTGTTGCTTTTTTCGTATACATCATTTCATATATCACATAATAACGACACAAGTGGTTACTGAATAATAAGTTGTTAACAATACAGTGCGACTGATTGCGAGTCCGAATAAATGCGCGACAATAGTCGGTATACACGGTATGCGTGAAATTCGAACGTAGAAGTTTTAAGTCCTCATGACATTCATGACATTCATTCACTCATCATTCTGTATAAATAACACGAAAACACTATAATATAAGCTGACTATCGCGGCAATAGGTTAGGTTAGATACACCATACACCATCATCAATTTTTACTGGAAACAGTATAAAAATCTATCATTATTACGCCCAAATATGTATATATTACACGTTTTACAAAATACACGCGAATATATCGGGTTTGAATACCAGACGATCACTGATTTTTCGTACTACATTATGCACGGTTAATCTACAGAGTTTAAACAATAAACATGAAAAATATTCGTTAAAAATATAGAAGTATAGAAAGGTTGGTTCACGATAATATAATTATACATAATTCGTTACCATAAAGTATACTATGTTTTCATTTATTTATATGCACATTTTTTTATATGGCTTATGCGGTTTACTCTGCAAACGAAATACCTATTAACTATTATAATACAGTTATATAAAAACCCTATAATATATATCTGTCAGTCACAGTACCCTTATATAGTAGCGTATGTGAATCAGCAGGAAGTTTACAATGCAATTTACATTAATAGTGCAACAATTAATAAACGAGCGATAGTCGTACAATAACGTCAATAACACAACCGTTCGTTACAAGTTTACAACATAACCTATTTATACATATATTTATTAGCTATTGTTTCACGGTATAAATAATAAGACACATTAAGTGCACGTGGTCGGAAATTGTGCTGCGACGTCGTCGTAGGTGGTCGAATGGATACGAGATCGATATGGACCAGAAAGACTTCATTACAATCAAGGTTGCGATAAATCGTTTAGACCCCTATATTAGATTGAGGCCCGAATGGGTAGTAAAAAATAATGGACGTGAAGGGTTCGGTCGATCTCTGGCGTCTGTATGGTTTTTGGGGAAACAACAGAGAAGTTTATCGAAGAACTTCCGTTTATTAATGACAAAAAAATAGTGGCGTACGGCGAATGGCGATTGATCGAACACGGTGCAACAGACACACCGGAATGGCAGAGCTTAGCTAACCCCTTTGGCGTGGATGAGAGCGAAGGGGTCCATGTACGTATCCATTAAATTTCGTAAAATAACATTAACTATACACATATAATGTAAAGAGAATGACCCGTTCCTAAATGCACTTGTACGTTTCATAAATACGATTTACCAACATTACGATATTATACATGATATATATATATATATATATATATACGTATTAGCATATATAAAACATTCACTGTGTTATATTGTATACGCGTGTTGAGGAATTCGCGAAAGGTGTGCGACGGCGGCAATAATATTAAAATACACCGACACTGTGTCCCTGCACCGCCGCCGCGGATGGCCGTGCCGGGAATTCACCGCGCGCTCTTTAATGGCGCCACCACCAAGGGCGGAGACTGCGGCGATCGTCATGGTTACGCCGGGTAGACCGCCGAGAGGGTCCTATTTCTCTCTCTCTCTCTCTCTCTCTCTTTCACCCACCCACTCACAAAAAGCCTCACTCTCTGTCTTATTTTCTTTCGCTCATATTAGTCATATTATTCTCATCTCGGTCGGCTCCCGCATGAGAGTATATTCTCGTACACGACGACGATCGCCGCCGCAGCCACCACAGAGTAGTTCGAGACGAACCGAGGTCGGCTTTTTTTCCACACGCAGATTAACGTATTGATACTTGTATACAATATAGCGCCCAAATAATAATGTTTAATATTACTATTATTATACCTTTTATAATATTGTTGTGGGAAACGCCGCAAATAATTTACTGCATTGGACATCACCAAATAAAATATACCGAGTACTATAACCCCGCCGATCGACCGTGGACGACACCACCCATACGACTCCATATAAGTATCTAATAATAAATAAAATACGATTTCGTATATCATTACGCGCGTGTTATGTACACGACAGCTCTGTTGAGAGTATAATTTTATTTCGATACGATTTTATCGTCGATTTATCGTTTGTGCCATGTTCTGCGTTTTCGTTGTGTCTACCTGTTTTATATTTTTATACCTATAGCAACACGCAATAGTTGTCGTGTGGGCATTATAATAATGTCTTTTTGCGATAATTTTCAGCCTGGTCACCCAATTAAACAAGTCCAAAAATTATATTTAAAATGTATTTTACCATTATATACATACGTTGTCCCGCACGCGTAATAATATTAACAGACTTGTGTAAAAAATATATACATATAATACGCTCTGAATCATAAACGCAATTAAATTATATGTAGGTACCTATATATACGTTTAGTCGTCGTATAATGTTATTTTATCGCAGTTAAATTTTCGACGCCCGAGCACGTTTTAAGAATATATTAAAACATTTATTATAATAGAACATAATATATTATTTATCAACGACACACGCGGGTTATTGTTTAAATGAAAAACTCCGGAAACTACGGCATGACAGTCTGCGTTGTTGCGGCGATATAGTTATAGGTAAATGAAAAAGTATATCTAAAACTTACCTATGAAATTATTTTTTTATTGATTTATAAAAAACATAAAATATAACAATATATTATCAAGCCTCCTGCCTTTAAGAGGATGACACAACCACGTATGCAGTCATCTTCACATGTATAGTCTTACAAACGAAAAAACTTACATTCGGCAAACCCAACTTTATGTTATTAGCGTATTAATTTGAAATTTAATTTACAAATTTACTAAATTTAAAAGTTAAAATCATAATTTTTATTCGAATGTAAGTTTTTACAATATATTCATTTTAAAATAAACATAACACGCTCAACAATTAGAATATATCATAAAAAACATAATATACAAACTCATAAAGTTCACCTAATATTTAATATTATAAAAATATATAGTAGCAGACCTAATTTTACGAGTCAAACATAATCCCATTTTTAGAAACCAACCGTAATTGGTTTGAGAAACTCGATTTGATTACTTTTTGAAAGATTATCTTTTGTTTTTAGGAATATTGTTACGAATGTCACATGACCTAGAGCACGTATTTAAACCACATTTTCGTTTGAGGACATCTTTTGAAAGAATTATTTTATTAGCATACACATAATATTATTCTGTCACTTATGAATATTAAATACTTTATAGAGACACAATGACAGTTGTATTTATGTAACCAAAATACCACGAACACATATGATAATTGGTCTCACTTGTAGTAGGTACGATTACACCGCAGAACAGGTTCCGCAAGATTAATTATTAATTATTATTAATATTATATTTTTCATAAATGCGAAATAGTACAATGTTTTCCTAGATGATTCTGAAACGATAATTTCGATTTACAGTCGCTGTCATCGTTATTACAAATATAATATTTTTTATGCGAACTATATTATTACAGTATGAAACAGTTGAATTAATTCAAATCGCGACGTAAAACCACATGCCTCACCTCAGCATGCATCGCTCGGCATGCCGTCTCATCAAGCAAAAAGAAACAACACAATCACAGACGTCCAATAAAGTTCGAACCTTTATAATGCGTATTAACCTCCATGTAATTATTTAATTCATTATGTTATTTTATACACTAGTTTGTTTATAAAACGAACAGATTTCAACAAAACTAAATTATATTTTAGTATTTTTAAATATTTATTATCCGCTGTTCGCGACCGAACAGAAAACACGACCTTATAGATTTATAATAATACACGAACAGAGTACTTACATTATTATTACAACGCACGCAATATGAGGAGTTCGTTCCTATAAAATATACTGGCAACATCATACCGTACATTATGTAAATAATATAATATTTATATCATAATATTATATCCAGTGATGTTCCCATTAATTTTTTTGAGAGTATATACTATATCATCAAATATAAACATTTAATACAATAAGAATATTTTTCTTATATGGTCTATAGGAGTAAAGCCGATAAAGAGCGTGTTAATAATATGGAAAAAAATTGAGATTGAGAGCATACGCAGTATACCCTATGGAAACACCTCTGATTATATCCCCCACCCACCCCTGATCTTAGCACAGTTAACACATAATATAATGCAGTGCGGACCGAACAAAACAAGAACTCTATTTACATAATAAATTTTTTTCCGAAGGTTTTCTATGTAATATAAATTTCTATGTTTATAATACATGAATATAATAACATAATATGTATATAAGCGCGCCGCAAGACTTCGGCGAGGGGGTCGTAAAACGATAGACTCAGTGAATTGGGTTGATCAAAGATTTGGAACGACGGAAAGATAACGATCTATCGTCCGAAATAAAATTTAAACAATCCGCGCGCAAAGAACCAAACTACACGTTTAATAATATTATAATAATAGTAATAATATACCTAACCATAAAATATAATAACGTTTTAACTCGACGAAGAAAGTGAGCGTGCCGACGTCGGTAGTTCGGACGGGATTTATAAAGCGAATTTTATTACATATGTTACGTAGCACAATTTGACTAAAGCGACAATCGTATTTTAAACGGCCGTCGTGCATCAAACTATATTTTGAGATG
Source organism: Schizaphis graminum (assembly GCA_020882235.1). NCBI lineage: Eukaryota > Metazoa > Arthropoda > Insecta > Hemiptera > Aphididae > Schizaphis > Schizaphis graminum. The sequence continues at coordinate 98,076,363 of CM037032.1, forward strand.
ATAGCGCGTAGCGGCGTACGAATGAAAATCGTAACTACGTTGAAATTGACTTGGCGCACGTAGTCCAGAAGTGTAGAAAGGCATTCTCGAAATGCGTGTACGGTGTACCTATTACCTACTTATTACGTTCTATTATAAAAACGACGGATAATAATAATAAATAATAATAGCAGCATGAAGATAAAAATAATTATTATTCTCAAAAGTCATTCGACGACGATAACTGAACAAAAAGTAGCATTTATAGCGTGCGAATGTTATTTGCGAATTGTTACTGCTCCGTTACACGAGTTTATTTTATTTTTATTTTAACATCTATATAATGACTAACTCGTGCGTAATGCGTATATAGCCCATGTTTATATGTTTAATACGGTCATAACCAAAATTTAGGTTCAATAATTTTACATAAATCCACATGTTGGTAGGTACTATTATTAAGTATAGTAATAATGATTTATTATATTTAAATCAAACATGGTAGGTAAACCATTAACAAAAGTATTCCAAATTCGAAAATTAGATGAGTTATAAACTATAGTAAATCATGAAGACATACCAAAATGGCTATATAGTATGACTAATATAAAGACTTTCATGCATTTTTTTTTCTGGTTAACTTTATCGTTCACCAGAAATCATATCACAACGTTTGTGCTATATAAGATTAGATCTGTACTAGCTTTATTATTATTTTTTTATACATATTAATAGTACATAGACAATTGAATTAAGTAAAATAATTAATTAATATAAAAAATAAAAAAACAAAGAAAATATTTAAAGAAAAAATGTTAATTTTTAATGTAATATGGGTATGTAATTTTTTTCAGAGCATATTTTTAATGTTTTTATGTAGGTATAAGTAAGTATTTCTAAAAGAATACTTGATGATTTTTTAGCTAGTGCATAAAACTCTTTACTATGACAAATGTTCTTATAAGCTATTCGTAGATGCTATGTAAACGACTGTTGCCAAAAAAAAATACTAAATTGTGTCACGTATGTGTATACGAGTAAATATAGGTGGAATGCGCAGTAGGTATAACAAATGATAAAAATAATATAATGATATAATGTATATCTACAAATTAATTTAATAGAATTTAAAAAATGCCTATAAAAATAAAATATTTGATATTATTGTAACATAAACATTGAACACTATGTGCAGATGGTAGAATTTTGACGTCAAGTAAGTCGTTAAGAATTTTTTTTTAATTAATACATTTTAATGTAGTGATCATTAGTCGTAATTTTCTACAGTTGTAAGTAAATATGTGATTAGGTATTAAAAATACAAATTTACATTCTGCGAATATTATAGTACCGACCGCATTAATTCCGATAGCACATTATTCTCCAACGTTAACGGTATATTGACATTTAGTTACTGACGACTTTACTAAAAAACGATTAAAAATAGCAATCACTCGGAGCGTAAGTACTTAATATGTCGATTAAAAGTCAAATTTCATGGTTGGGTAACGTCGTGTCTCAATAGACGTAAACACGTCAAATGTCTATTTGAGACCGTAATATAAATTAACTTTAGGTAACATTTTATAAACGAACGATACATTATATTATAATTATGTAATGGCAGTAAACGATAATAATTGATGGTCAATATATCATACGAATACAGTACTTTAACAACATAGTTGCAATGTTATACAGAGTTCAACGAATGTTAAATGACCAATAACCTCTATGCGTTGTTTTAGGTCAAAATATTATCCGTTTACCTTTTATATAGTCGCGAAAAATACACCATCAGATGTGTATAAAAATTATTGTGACTTCATCCAAACACGAATCTTAAAAAAAAAACTTTAACACTCGTGACAATCTGAAAAAAACAGTAGCCAACTGTTGATAATTAATAACAAATCAAATCTGACTGTGTCTTATTACCATATATATTATCATATGTTAATATTTTTTTACCGTATGTGATCAAAATTATTCGATTTACTGCCAGACGAAAACTCGTTGTACAAATAAATAATACACGCCAAGTGTTGTCGTTTCTATATTAGTTATATATTTAAGACCACGCATATACAAGTATATAATACACGTAAACGACTTCACAGTGGAGTCACGTCCGCGTAAGTACAGTACACGCACGCAATTATTATATTTTGGTGCCATTAAATTTAACCGCTGCAATGATGATAATAATGATGATAAAAATAATAATAATAATTTAGTCGCAACGGCGCGGTGGCGGCAGATGCGCTTGGCAAAGAGAATGCGATAAGAAGCAACCGTCGGCGTTTTCTCGAATACGATATCATTATTATATATTTTACCTTATATTATATTCTCTCGTGTACTTTTATTCATCGTTATTATTATTATTATTTTTTTAATTAAAACTAACGGCTCCGTTCACGAGAATAAGTATAGAAGGAGAAAGAAGAAAAACGAATAGGAGAAAAAGAAGCAATTATATATATGTAATATATATACCTACTGTCGTGAGGGTGTATAAGTATATACGTATACGCGAAAAGGGGTTGGTGAATGCGAATAGGTGGAATAGAAGGTTAGGGCGTAAGGATAGTACCGTGCATAGAAGATATCTCGGAAAAAAGGGGGAAAAAGGGGGAGGACGCGCGTCGTTTAATTGCATTTAACAATAAAACGCACCCTTGCGCGGGCGCGCGTGCATGTGACGTCGCCACCACCGGAGTTTCTGATGAAAATACCCCACGCCGGTTTCGCCCACGTCGTTGCCATTATAATATTACCACCGCTTTCCTGTTCAGTCCCGACCGCCCAAGAGAACCCGTCCATTCTCTGGTCTGTTTGCACCACCCTCGGTCGAAGATGCAGCGGTGACTCCTTTAGCCTTTGCCGGCAGCTTACACTATATTATTATTATTAATATTTTACCGTGAACGCAACGCCGCTGCCAATTCACATCAAAAAATATGTTAAAAAGGGTATATTAATAATATTATTCGTAATCAGGAGCTGCACGTCTAAGCGGACTAATGGAGATATAGTTTAAACTATCAACTATTTATGATAAATTATAATATATTATAATTAAGTGTAATAATAAATATTAATTAATTATGTACATATTACCTACAAAAACTGCTAAAATAAAATAAACATTCATTCATCATTCATCATTATAAGGTTGTGGATTTCGGTCGAAGAGGTAAAGGGGCTAAAACAAATTTATCACAGAGGCTTAACATATCTACCTACCTAAACATGATGATAATATCGACTACATAAATCATCTCACAATGCTGATGAGCTGGCATGAAGTTTATATTTTTTTATGTATAAATTTGTATTTGAAATATGTTTCCTTTCGATGAAAAAAAAATGTAAATTAGTTAAAAATCGAAATATGGTAAACGAAAATAATCCCATGCGGTCGAGGTTTTCTGGTCAAACAAAGTGTTACAGTGTTGTTGTAGTACCACCCATTTGTCCCATATACACCCTACCCATAGCATACATTGTATATATAATATGTGACCACGTTTGAGTGCTTTAATTTAGATGGCACGCCGTGCGTTCAAACTACATGTTTTTTCCTATTATATATATACATATACTTGAAGGTCGTAAGTTAAAACATACATAATATATATCACGGGATCTAAAACATATATTTTCAAAGTAAAATTAAGACGACGTTCATCTACATTATAAATCTTTCAGCTTGCGCGACAAAGATTTATCACACAAAGCTACATAATATTATTATTTATAATTTAATTTAATTTTTTTTTATTACCATTTATTTAAAATACAATAAATACATAGGTAGACATTAGATAAGATATATTTTTTGTTAACAATATTAAACCTATTGTTATCATTACATAATATTAGGCTTTGTCACGATGAGAGGAGCTATTTTGAACCTTGCAGGTTTAATTTGGTTTTGATCGATAACATACGTTTAAGAAAGCAAAGATTTGGCAATAAGCAAACTACTATAATATTAAATTATGTTCATTTTAACGGTTAGGATATTAGATTAACGTTATTCGAAAAAATTATGATTTTAGAAAACTATATTCAGTAGTTGCTCCCGGTAAATTAATGCTCGATTTATACTACAAAAGCACCTTTGGTTATTGTATATTATTGTAGTGCAGAATATATGTATCCATGTGATATAATATATCGACTCTTATTCTTGAAAGTATGTATACCTAACGCCATCGTGGGGCTTTTTTTCTTTACATTTTTCGCACCTCATATTTCAATGACTGCGCTGTCCTCCACGGGTCCTTCAAATTTAACGCAGAGCAACAAAGAAACGATCGTTTTCACATTATATTACATACACGCACACATACACAGGAAAATAACTGTCAACATGTAAGTACATGTGTCATTATGTAGCTCGCCTTGTGGCTTCAAAACGCAATCCCCCAAATGTGTACAATCTGGGCACCGCTATACACGAGGTGTATGGAAATGAAAAACGATATAATATAATAATATGCGTACCAACATATATATATATACACACGCAATTTAACGTCATCCTTTTGAGTGTTGCTATTGAAAATTGCCCATCCGTCGTGTGCATACATATTACATACACACGTATTGGCATCAGACTGCGAAATGGTACATATATCAGTCAACGGGCAATCGTATATATACATATAATGAAAAGACCCTCCTCTCGTCGCAACGTACGTTTTCATCAAGAATTCGGCAAACGGCTTGGAAACGGCAATATCAATTTGCAACGCTGTAAACAATTCTATTCCCTGTCACCCCCCACACGACAAGCTGCCCTAACCAATACTATCTCTCCATGCACACACCAAAAAGAAATGCGAAGTTCGTCTTTCGAATTATTGCCATAACCTTTCTTGGCCCTTTTCGGAGCAGTACTTGGGACCACTGCCGTTTTTTTCGCTCTCATTCTCTGATGCTACTACAGTCTCACCTCTCAACCCAACGGCGTCGGGGAACAATGGTCGCGAACAGATGGCGTATTTGGTGTATATTACACAATTCTGCCCTCCATCGGCATGTGTGTGTAAATATATGTGTGTACAACATAGGAAATGCGTATACGGCGGTGGTACAAGGGGTGAGAATAATACCTAAGGGAAATATCGAGCTAGGGTTTCCCTACGTATACTGCAGTTATATTGTATTACACGAACCGAGCTGAGTGGAAAATGAAATGAGCTCGTATTTTTCGCAGTTTCCCTGCTCTACGACACCTTATATATAAACGCATATGTGTATATATATATATATATAAGTATATATATATACATACTCACATCGCCTACAGAGCACCTGCGATCTTGTACTATACGCGTCTAATATACGTTTCTCGAGAAAACGACTACTTTTTTCTGATATTTACGCGTACGCGAGTGTGTAGATATATTTTTTATCTTCGTTTGTATGGAAAACGAGATCCAACAACCCCGAAGCCGAATATCAATATGGAAATAACGTCATTTATACATACGACATATAATATATTTCAAAATATAGTGAGAGCCGACCTCTAGTTCGTAAGAAACATAATATTTCAATATGCGAAAAAAACTATTTGATATGCACGTTTCTACCATTTCAATCCATCTTCACGTATAACATAGGTACATAGAATTTTATCAAAATTATTACCTATACTGTACCTACATATAATATATGTCGATCGAAATTGTAGTTCGGATGTTGTATTTTCTAAACTTGTTTAGTTTTAAACGAAAAACGATATCACACTTTCGAAAACCTATATTATTGAACATTTCGAAAGGTTTGAATCGCTGCACCTCATAAACGAATAACATGACCTATAACATACATGGCGTGTCTACGGGGTACCAAAATTCTCTTTAATCCGTCCGAAAATACCTATTGTGGCAGGTAGTGCGCGTATGTACAAATCGTTTGACCTAAATAACAAATTTTAACTCTTTATATAAATAGGTATCATAATATAATAGAAAAAAACTTACCGTATCGAATTATTACCTAACTCTTATTTTTTTCCCATCAAAATCAGGTCACCCCGTATGGTATTAATAACAGGTAATAAAGACGGCGGCCACAAAACCACACAGATATAAACACATATATTATATATGCACACAAAACCCTTTAATTCGATCACATATTCTAGTATCATTGTGAACGCGAGAAGCGGTCAAGAGAGAGTGAGAGAAAGAGAGATAAAGAGATTGAAAAAGAATAATATCGTATTTTTATAATATATATATATTATATAGGAATAAACACAAATTCCGTAGCAATTGTACAGAGTAATATAAATATAATCCGTACAGAAGAATTACACAGTTCACGTGCATACGGTGTGCACACAAGTTATAGTATATAAGATTGGCGGACAAAATTTACAACGCAGTCTTTCACCCCTTCTATTTTCTTTTCAGTACACGCATTTATCGACAAATTTACGAGCACGAGAGGGTACAGTATATCATAATACATATATACATAATATATAAATATACACGCATAATGTATAGATATATTTTTCAAAAGACATTTCGCCAAGACCCCGAGACATTACTTTTACGCAACGATCTTTTGAACAGCAGAAATTTATACGGGGGATGTTGTATGTATATATTATATATGCGCAGAGTGTAATATATTTTCTTTGCGGAGGGTTACAAAGGACTACAAGCGGGATGAGAGACCACGGGAGCCGCGCCCCCGCCAAAGATAATGGCGCGGCAAACGCTACAGTCATCTTCATGGCGCAATAACCATAATTCTTCGTTTATATTATTTTTTAGTTTTCGTTTTTTTTTCTCATACACAATAAGAGGGTTCAGAAGGTTTTTAATTTTTCCCTCGTCTTGCCGCCCGCACACATATTATATATATAGCACCAATAAGCCATCTCCCGCGGGGTGCGGCCGGGCGCGAGGAGATTGCCGACAAAGCATTTTATTGGCGCACCGTGATCGGTGTTTTTTTTTTAGCATTAAATTATACGTAGGTACACAAAAGACCACACAGTAACTGCTTGGCGTAAATATTTTTCCAAAATCGATAGTTTTATGTGCTTTTCATGTACCTCCTGTATTACACGATTCCTAATCAAAATATATAAAGTATATTATAATTGACACACATATCGTATGTTTCAGTAAAGATAATACCAAATTGGACTATCATACCTAGTAAAGACGCATATTCCATACAGACACTTACACGCATCATATTATGTACACCGTAACTTATTTCGACAATAAAATAAGACTTTTTTTTATTCTCTCTTGGTGTCTGGGTCTATTTTTAAACAAAAGCTTTTCTCGATTTTATCATAATGTGGGTGTAACGGGGGACCGCGTTTGAATCCCAATTATATAATAATATTTTAAACGTATCAAAACATAATAATACATTGTCATTGTAAAATAAACGTTTGTCTTGGCAGAGCAAGCTGTATCAAAATGTACCTACGTCGAACGAAACCATTCGATTTCAAAATCGATGTCCCCTATACATTGCACGTTTTATAATATATTATGCGTAGAATTGTTCGCATTATATTTGCTTAAGAAAGAATAGTAATATCGAAATCGACGCATGCAGTCGTGTGCAGCACGGGAATTATTATAATGGTATCTCGCCAACGCATATCGAACGCGTATGTTCGTTTTCAAAAACATTTCTGTGCACACAAACATAACGGCTGGAAATTGAAAACTATTCATCGTATATGCTCACATCGAGTATTTATAATAATAATGCGCGCTAGTATTGAAAAACTATCAAAGACGTGGTGTCACACGACGATATCAATATAATGTACAGCACTAAAATCAACAATAATAAATATAAAAACGAAAAAACCTATGGTACACACACACACACACTAGAACGCCGAAAAAGAACCGTTACGGAAAGGACTTTTTTGTGCGAGTTTAAGCCCCGAAAAGTAAAAAAAAAAGCAAGGCGAGGTCATTAGACGATTTATGACTTTATGTATACAACGCCACAGACTCGCGAGCACGTTATAAATTATGCAGTACCTTCCTAGCTATAGAATGCGTTGTATAGATTTATTATACAGGCCAAACGCGACAAATGACGTTTGAAAGACGAGAGTTCGAGACTAATTGTCACAACAACAGAAAAGGGTCGAGGATGACTTCACGGATGTATTATAATAATATAATATACGATATATTTGTACATATTTTTCACTACGGGTCGACGTATTATTATTGTTACTATCATGATAAGTGTTAGTGAGCAAGGGTTGCAGGGGATAAAGACGTCACGCTGCAGCACTAATGTATTGTGTATAGACGTCGTATGTGTACATACTAATGCGTTTTATTGATCCTACGCCGAAAATCGTATGGGATAATAGTATGTCGTCTGCAATAGTAACGGTCACGCACTCGCGCGCCTATATAGAAGAAATCGTCTCGGACAAACCACATCGATGATAATAATAATAATAAATATTACGTTTGGGTGTTCAACAAAAATCACTCGATCATCCGCAAAACTCGCAAAAGACTGTGTCTTTCTAATCCGGTTGTCGGCGACGAATAATAAAAAATTAAACAGCAACGACCCAGTAATAAAGAAAAATTCTTATGATTTATTGTTATTATTATAACTTATAAGTTATAACTGTTATGAGTCTATTATATTATTATGTTGTACGCGTGTGCGTTTTGAATTCTTGCAAAGCAGCCTGGCACTAGCTAGTAAGTATAATAATAATAATAATCGTTATACATTATGCGTGTATAACTGCCAAGCATCGTAAACGTACATGGGATAAGAGCTATGAACTGAAACGAGTTACGTTACGACTCCTGGATTGAATTCTCGTTCTGTGGGTTGTTGATGACGGAAGAACTCGAGAAAGAACGCGAGATTCTGCATGTAAATTTACTAGTATACCTGACAAAACAGCTGGTGTGATAAATATTTATAAATAACTTCATATACAATACAAAAATAAGCCGTTTAAAATAGTTTTCATCATTTTTAACAATATAACTCTTTAAGACAAACACTGTATGTTTGTATATAAATAACACAAGTAGAGTACAGTTTCAATTTAAAGAAAATCATACAACGGACATTTACCACAGTCCACAATCCGCAAAATTGTAATTATTTCGTGAACAGGTTTTTAAATTTTTTAATATAGTACTAAAATTATACACTAAAAATATGTAAGTAGTAAGTTATGTGTAATGGGACAGTTATGATCTATAAAATTTATAATACGAGTAGTCAAACACTATTTAGACTTTAAATTACAATATTTACGCACAGTTTGCTAGACTGAAACTCTAAAAATAATATAACTCATGCTAAATGCATGATAAATTTGTTTTATGTATTAAAAATGAAAAAAATTATTGTGTCATTAAATTACTGCTAACATAGTCAATACACAAAAAAAAACATGACTATTACTCAAACAACACTCGTACAGTGATGTTTGTATATATTTTATAAAATTAACACATTTTAATTTAACATTGCACTATATATTCCGGAATGAAAAATTTTCAAAAAATATAAATAAATATAAATTTCTAGGTATGTGATGTACAAGATATTTATTTAAAAAAAGATTTTAATGATTTTATCAAATTGTTTTAGAAATCTATGACATTCCAATATTCAACGAAATAAAATGTTATGAAATTAAGCAAAATAATAACAATTTATTCCGGTTGGTGCATATATATATATATATATAAATTATATAATGAAATATTCCAAACAAAATAATTTCAATATTTTTACAATTATGTAATGATATAACTCGTAACGTCCGATACGCAGTGCAGATCGTTTTCAAATGATTATCAACTGTGAGTATCGACACCAGCAATGAATACGAGTACTAAATTAACAGCCACTACTATAATATACTTTCTGACCTAAAGATTACATTGTTTGATCCACTACTGCATAGTGAAATCAATACATTCGTCATAAAGAAATGACTGATCTGGATGCGCGAAATTATATTATTTCATGATAGTAAACGTTGGAGTTATATTAATTTTTTATTTTACAAGTCGTTTAAAAAGATATCTTGTATCTTGATATGGGGTTCAAATTCAATGGCCGCACGCTATTGTAAACGACAAAAACCAAGGGAGATGGGCAGATTCGCAAACAACACACGCCCAGAATAATGCCGCAGACCGGTTCGGATAAACCTACCTTATATATATATATATTTAACATTTTAACACGATATTTCATTTTCTTCCTCGTGATATGTATTATTTTTTTCCACACGACTTTCCCCCTGTAATCATTCACCACGAAAAATCGTGGCGGTAGTTTACGTCCTGGACTGTTGCAAGTGTTTTTGAACATTATTTTGTTTCGACACAACAGGCGGGCAGTAGAATCGCAAACTCTCGCTGCACCTTCCATTCGCGTGTGCAAAAACAATATGATTTTTGGGGCACACGCGCGCCGGAGCTAAGAAGTAGGTGTACACAAACTTAGCAGTTTTTAACGATAAGGAGAAATGGATCACCCAGAAAAAGAGGGTATAGCTATAGCTAATAGTATATTAATATTATCAGTCATTAAACCACATACGCACACATTGCTACTACCTGTATATAGAAATCGTATGGCGCAATCAGCGAATAAAATATTCGGAAACCAGGGAGCGCGCGGTATAGACGTTAAAAATATGGAGCCATCGGGTGATTTTAAAATACAAGATCGTCGAAACGATTTTCGAAAACGATTTCTGGTCGACTAATAAGAGATTTACCATACATGCAACATTTAAATATATGTATTAGATACATATTATACACATAATTAACATAATAATTACACGCGAATATACAAAAAGAAAAGAATTTAAAAATTAAATCTCTGTTTTTACTCGTATCAAAATAGATGTTAAAGGTTCTCTTTTGATAAAACAGATATAGTCCAAATATCTACATATAGAATATAAAATCATCACACTGTGTGAATCAGCAGTAAGATATAATCGGTTTTCTATGTTAATAAACGGACATGTACACACCCACGCACACAAAATTACTAGACATATTAACTTCAATTTTCGTACATAAACGTTTAGAATATAATACAACTAAATATAATAAAATATGTGTATAACATGTTTTATTGAAGCTGATGATTTTAATATTGGCCATGAAAAATAATTGTAAATTGATATAATAAAGTTAAATTATACCTTGGGTATCTATTATATTACTTCCATACAAATGGAACGAGCACGTGATTAACCATTAGCACGCAACATGTACGATATAAATGTAAATAATTAAAAAGTGTTTGATCTCTCCTCGACATATCGATCGACGTACTCACAAGCTATATTTTTGCCATAATACCTACGTAGCTACATCTCGATTATAATGTATGTATTATACGCGCGTTCTTATTATAATAAGGTATGTTTTCGAACTATATAATATTATTATTATGATATTGCGCGATTTAGTGGTGAGTTTATCGAATAATATAACAGCGGTACATACATACGCTATTGAAGTGTGCAATAATAAAAATAGATGATTATATGTTTAACAACTGATATTTAAAAAGGGTTAAATGTTAAAATATAACGGACCACACAATTTGAGATAATTCATTTTAATGAGTTATCATTAACGTTATAACCCGTTATTATTTAATTATACGTGTGTTTAACTTGTATAACTGCAATATTTGTAATTTAATGTGTGTTAATTGAATTGTGTGTTTATCAATATTTAAATTACACTGTTCTTTTCCAGTCTTTGATATTTCGCCGATATATTAGTCTATTAGTTTTATTTTATTTCTACATATATATACACGCTGATATTCACTGAATCCACTTGTACCGTAAAAACACATCGCAAATTGGTCATTAAAATAATAATAATAATATCGATAATATATTAACATTTATATGACCTAAAATATTAATAAAATATAGGAGTTTCGAAATTTTTGCCAATTGTCTTTGTTAATTCTCGCCAAGGTGAACCTGTTATTTATTAGAACCTTTCCAGACCATAGTATATAGTTTTAACACTGGTATAAACCATACTTTTGTACTCTTGTCTTCTTTTTTTTTCTTTTTTTTTTAGCAGCAATCAAAAAAAAAAAAACTTCTCAGTCCTACGCACAAAAATCGATTATAATAATTGATGTTAAATCGAGTACATAAACAACAACACGCCACTAACAGCCATTATCATGGCGCCAACATGTACTACTACGAACAAACGTCCGCATTGTTAGAACGAGAAAAAAATTAGACTAAACATAAATATGTTAAAATAATTGCCTCAAAATTAGAATGGAAATAAAAAAACACCGAAAACATAATTGTACTTTATTTTACAAAAATCGTAGCTTAATACTCATGTAATATATTGCAGGAACAATATTTATTGAGATTAGAATACAAATATAATATGTCATGAACGATCACGATTTATCCAGAATATTATTTGGTATAATTATTAACGGAAAAAATAACATAGAATTCGAAAAATAGCTTTATTTATTCGACTTTGGATAATATTCGTTTCATAATTCATTGGTACATCTGCAGCAGCGATATTTTTTCTATATCAATTTTGACCTTCTGTTTGTTTTCATTTCGTTATCAGCTGCACAAAATAATATGCTAATACGCGTTTTATACAACATCTCTGCAACGATTATCGGTAGAGATAAACTAGTATGATCTTTCAGAAGGGACATCGTAGAAATCGGATTTGTGAAAAAAACAAAAACAAATAATAATAGTAAATTCAAACGAATTTACTATTTTAAAAACAGGGTTACATTTGCAATGAAAAACTATTTTGAATTATAAGTCATAAAATGTATTAATAAAAAAAGTACAACGTTTATAGATATACCTATATAATAATACAAAAGTGGGGTAGTCGTGACATTACATAAAATATCGTTTTGGTAATCTATACACAATAATTGTACAATTTCCTTTCTGCGTAGCATTACTAAAATTATTTTATTCCAACACATGACATACATATTTATTATTTTGCATATAATATATAATACGAAAATACGGATTATCCACAAGTATATATTATCATACGAGTAGTAACAATAATAGCGCAATGATATAAAATAAGACGACGTTCAATTTTATTAATCGTAAAAACGAATGCTAAGGAAACTCAACAACCCAAGGATTAATGATAATAAATCGTAAAAAACTACTGTTGTTGGAAAGGTCAATACAGAACCATTATTCTACACAATTAGTATTTTTTTCCCATTTAAAAGGACAACACCGAAACCATTATTTAAATAAAAAGGCTCTAGAGTATAATAACGACGACTAGTTTTAAATGATTCTACTCTAAAATCAATACCTTTCTAATTTTATTACAGAAATCTATGAATTTTAGAGCAAATATTTTTACATTTAAAATATAAATAGTTTGAACAGTTTAGTATTTATTTTCTTTTAGGATTATACATTAAAATACCTAAAATTAATTATGACAGAAGCTTTTTGGTAGGTACTAATAAATGGTATTTCAACCTTTTCTTCAAAATCTATAAATATGATTTTTAGTTTCGAATAAATTATTATTATAAATTAAAGCATAATGCTTGTTATTTTTTATTATTTTTTATTAATTACTAATTTTAATTATTTAAATAATTCTTATCTAGAGAATGATTTTGATTTGTCAAAGCCAATTTTTGTTCTTTTGACTGATAAAATTGTGATGTGGTATACAATAATCATTTCAAGCTATTTATTTAAGATGAAAAATTGAGGCTAGCAAAATACCTATGTTTTTCTAATATAATTTTTATCTAGATTTTTTTAATACAAAGAAAAAATGTACAAATTGTCTCAATTCTATTCATTCTATTTTAAATTTTAATATATTGTTAAGCTAAGGTAACAAAAACCTAAGTGTTTATATAATTGACCAAATTACTAAAGAAACTAAAAACGTGAATGGCAGAGCATATAAATTTTCTGTTATGCACACTCGAAGACGAAGACAACAAAATAAAGTTGAGATGTCTTTTTAAGAAAAATTACAACGAAAATAAAAACTTGTTATGTTAAATAATGTATTAGTTTCATATCATACCTATATAATATATATCATGATCACTAAAGTGACGTTTTCTCAAGATCAATTATCAGAAATCGGATATCGAATGGATTATGCTTGTACTCATCGTATATATCAGAATGCTGGCAACTAGGTATATGTATATTAATTAGATAATAGTAGGAGCGGACGAACTGTAATAATTAATATTAAATCATAAATGTTGTAATATTGAAGTCATACACCAAGCCGTTTAAAAGTGAATTTAGATTAAAATAATATGCGTTCGGTTGTCGCGCATCGACGACGTCGCGCGTCGATAACAATTCAGTCTTCACAACAATATATCCGGTTGATTATTAATTTGCCTACCATTTAATTGTATACACTAATATGTATGATACTTTCTAGTGTATACAAAATTACCATATTATTGTGTTTAACGAAACAGAGATAGGGAATGTAATTTGTTTAATTAATATTATTATACACGGATGTGGTAGGCACCGCCTCCGTAGTAATGATACCCAACCCCGGTAAATAATTCACACGCGGATTTACCTACATATCTTCGCGTTCACTACGACGTGTATCCGGAATAAACACACACACACACACACACACCATATTATTAATATTATATTATATCCAACAGTTGTACATAGTATTATATTATTGCGTACGGTTGCAGTTGCGACCTACCTCAATGCGTAATACTGTACTGATATTGTATAATATATTATTATGTTTATGATATGCGAATAAACGTTTTTTTTTCTCGTTATAATAATATTGCGATTTACAAACGCACACGCACACAGAACAACGAGCACGCGTTTAATTATAAGTTATATTATTAATATTATTATAATACACCTGATCATCTGCACACAAAGAAATGTTATTCTTGACAACAATTTAAAGTACAATCATGATTTTTTTTATAAAAAAAACGAATAGAACATATTTAAATATAATAAATACATCAATGTATGTATGTTGAATAAATAATACGTAAAACGGGATTTATAGCTATCTCAACACATTGCATTTCCTTACTACTCTGACCACTATAATTATAGTCAAACTACTCGATATAGCTGTACTCACTGCAGCTGCATTCCTGTAATATACATTTCTCGACGCCCGACAACGGCTGATTTTTTCTCAGTCGTCGTCGAAGAGGTTTCTTCTTTTCGATACGTGTGAGCGTCTATTTATGTTTTAAAAAAAAATGCGCACAAATATATATTATAATACATACAACACAATAAAACACGTATTACAATAACAAGAAGCGACCCGTCCGTCCATATATAATATGTGTATGTATAATAAACATGCCACCATTGTCCACGGGTTGTTTTTTCCCTCTTGTGCCGCCGCTCCTCCGATTAAACACAACGACCATTATTATTATTCATCCTGGATACTCGTTTTTTCCCCTTTTTTTTTACACGCACGCATATCTTTTTATCCGCGTCTACTAAATAATACGTGTACACATGTGTGTGCCGCCATCATAACGATAAACCGGATCGACCCGAAGACTTGCGTGCGGTCTCACCGAGCGATGTCACGGAACGGGTTATTATACTTATGATAATATACGCGTCTCCTCTTGCCTCCTCCCCTCACTCAACCACCATCAGGAAAAAACGGCTGTATGAATAACGATGTCCACGATCAGGTGGGAAATGTGAAAATCCCAAGGAAATCGGTATCACCGTAACGAAATCAACCTCCAAAATATTAGTGGTTCATATTATTTGGACTATTTTTAATTTTATCACATAAAAGAAATTAAAGAATTTAAGATTAACTAAATCTAACATAAAATTAGAATGAAAAATTACTATTCAAGAGTCTTGGAAACTGTTATAATAATTAAATTAATACGTATCTATTAATTTTATGTACTGTAAATAATTAGTGAACAGATTTTGAAAAAAAAAAATACTTAGAATTAATTTATTATTGTATATTTCTTATAGTATTAATATTTAATAGTTTTAGCATACCGCACACATCCCGTAAAACAATATTATTTATTTTAGTTTTAGATAAAATATAATTTCTCTCGAAATATTGAATCGAACTAACGGTCAAGTGATGGCTAATTAGGTAGTGTGGACAATATCAAACAATATTATATTAAATATCACGTAGCTGGTTATTTTAAAAATACTGGGAAAATTTTAGACTAATCAGTACTAATTTTAAACGTTCTGTGGCACTCTACAAACGATACCGCCAATGCGTTCGACTGGACGATTTTCCGAATATCGCTTGAGCGAGATGAGAATATACTAATTACTGTATATAATTCTATCAACTGCAGATAGCGGAACAATGACACAGTCTCGTAATTATGTCTACTTAACAATTGGAACTAAAATCGTCGGGCGATAATATTTACGTGTTTACTATATTTAAAAACGTACGATAATAAGGCGCAGTATCGGTGTAAGCACCATCGCTAGATTCAATCATATAGGTCGAAAGTGCAGCGAAGAAAATTGGCGTTATTATCCCGAATGACCGGAATACCGATATAACCTGTCGATTTTCCGACCGTTTTTACGAGGCCAACCCAACAATAAACCGATAGCAACACACCACATAATAATAATATAACTCCATACGTCTATTATGGCCGACTTGGAAATATTACAATAGTCGATAGTCGGTACTGCGGCGCGCGTTGGTTCAATTTAGTTAATTTAAAGTGACTGCTCACTCACTCACTCTCTCAAGAATTGTCGACTTCTCTCGTTATTGGATATTATTATACAGAGGACATAATAATAAATAATAATTACAAATGTCTCGGAACTACTTATTACTTAAAAAACGACCGTAACACACTTAACAATTTACACCACTATAATAGCACCGTAATAGGGTTGTGCTCAAAGATTACTCACCGCCCTACCATACTAAGTTATCACCCCCCTTCGACACGTTACCACGGCACTTTTTAGTTGGCCTGCCCCGTTATCGAGGCTGCTGCTGTTGAATGTTTTTGACACGTCCATTATTATAATTGTTCAACGAATACACAATTATAATATATTTTTATGTTATTATTATTGTTATAACTACAACGCCTTTGTTTGGAGTAGCTACCACTGTGCCTTTCGAGACGATGGCTCATATAATGTTATAAAAACAAATCGCAACAATACCAGAAATAGCGCCATCGCTTAATAAGTTATATACGTATTGTGCTACCCACGTTCGCACGAGTCTACAATGTCTCCCTACATCCCATCACCACAAAAACGTTTTTTATTTTCAGTTCAGTTTTTAATTTTATGAGTTCGCGACTGATAGTATGGTATTTTTTTTAATCGTATCTAGACAACTTTTATTACAGTAAAACCGTTGTAAATATAAGAAAAACCTATTTCAAGAATACGAATAGCAAATAACATGCAATTAGAGGTTACCGATGTAGTGATTAGCGTGTAATATTTTAGGTGAAAAAAAACACACAAGTAATATTATAATATTTTATTCGATATCAATAAGTGGAAACTTCGACAATCGAGTTGTTAGTTGATAGTTGTTACTATTGTATACACGATATTTGAGCACCAATCAAGAGAGTTGGATGCTGTTTTTTTTTATAATAAATTACAAGCTTATGACTAATCCAACACGTCGTTAATTTTTTAAAAATAATTTCGACGGAATAATTCCAATATAATATGACTACCGTGTATATGAAAAAAAACACAATTTTACCAGTTTAATATAATTAATACGCATTACCTCGACACCAACTGTCGTCGAAATGCATATAAAATAAAATATATATAATATTATACACCACAAAGACCTTGAAACGTGTAATATTGGCGTGCGTGAAGTAAATTAATTTACAAACATTATCGACGACAATATTATTGTCTTCTTAAATTACGACTCGTGCATGATATCGGTATCTACCGGCTGCCACTGAGACTATTGTTTTCAACGCATTACTAGTGGGCAATAAAAAAATCATGAACATTCGTCGTCAAGACATTGTTGTTCGTCTTCGGGCTACGCGAGCCACGAGAGAGGAAATGACGGGTCTATTAAAATAATAGATACATAATACCTTTACCATTTACACCGCAGCTCAGCAGGCGCATTTTCAGATTATAAAATATTATACTGTTTGATATAACGGATATAATACTACAATAGGGTGAGCATACATAAATATTCTAATATTCCGTCGGTTCTAAATCATTATCCCGTTTTGGGTGAAACCATGTATAAATAATAATGGGTGACGGGAGCGATAGTAAGTCGTCCGTACAGCTTTCGAATTAAAATAATAATAAATTGTCCAGGATTAAAAAAGTGCGTTTCCTTCCAAGAACGAACAGCCGCGGCGTCGTCTTTTTCTCTTCAGTCCGTCAGAAATGGGAAGAAATCCTATCCGAACGCGACGAATGACGATGACGATATTATTAACGTCGTATAATAAGCACTACAAAATATTCTATTATGATATTAAGAGGCGTAGAAGAGCATCGAAAGAGTAGTCATGTAGCGTCAGCGGCGATCGCGACGCGTGTAAAATACGACATTTCCGAACGGAAACATTTACAGTTCGCATAAAGCACGCGGCTATTATAATAATAATAGTATGTTATATACCTACGATAATGGGTTAGACGGCGGTGTAAATTATTATATTTATTGTTATTTTATTCATTCAAACTGACGGCGTGTGCACCTCTACACATAATATAATAGGTACCAACCGACATATCATTACTGCTAAACGTATCGGTCGGCTAGGATGCGTCCTACGCGCGTTGACAACGCGCGGCGTTATGGCGGCGCGCGGACTTATAATAATAATATTATATTATTATATACGCTTATCGCGACGTGCCTATACGATAAAATGATAAATACCCATACAGGCGAAAAGTGTACTTATAATATCATAGCGTACATTACGGTATGCTAATGAGCGGATGGTGTCTATAGATCCAAACCCATCACCACCACTCCCCTCTACACTTCCGATCGGGACGATGGATCGTGTCGCGCCATGATGGACGCTATATCAAGCGCGATTTGCATAAAACTCGGACGAAGAGGATTAAACACGCGTACGGTATTTTTTTTCACGCGATATGAATAGGATTTTCGTCATTTCTTCGCGTTGCACCATCTGCATGGACGCGCGCCCACGGTCCGTTTATTTATTTATTCTTTTAACTCGCGTTTATTATAGTGTTATTAATCCGCTCGTATTATCGTTACGATATAATATTACATGTATACCTACGTTCCGGGCGTCGCCATTGGTAAATACCTCCGCCGCCACCGCCACCGGTGTATACGTTGTAGGTATGTATTATATTATAATGATATGATGATATGTACACGACGCGCATGTACGCGACGAATCATGAAAATAATATGTTATATTAAAATGGCGGGGAGTCAGAGATATACCTGAAAAAAGGGGTGAAATTATCTCACGCCGACAAAAAAAGGGTAATGAGGAGTCAACCCCGTCCGCAGACGGTAGGCCGTACAATACACAAACGACGTGCAAGCACACACATACACACACACACACACACACATACAAGACGATAAATCATAATTTATACCACTCGAAATGCGACGGAGAAATAATAATGAGAAAAGGAGAGTAAAGGGATAGTAGTAGTGATATATGGTTATATACACTTATAATTTATATATATATATATATATATATACTACGCTGTTATAACGTTTATTGTTGTCCAATAAAAACTTATTAACTGGCCGGCCCGCGAGTGTATGGCCATAAAAATATTTAATATAACCCGTGTGCGACGGCTCTGATGCGGCTGCGTGCACGTGTTACGCGCAAAGAGGTAGCTTTTCAAGTAGACACTCATATACAGAGTATGCAAACGAGAGAAAACCGCGTCGGTACCGGTATGAAGATAATAATTACACGAACACCCCGGTGCGCGGTGATAGTATATATTGGGGGGCGGCAAAAAAAAGGGAAAATACAATCGCCGTAATATATTAACAGTTTATAAACTGTTTAGTGGGAGGCGATTGTAAAATCGTTTTATCGACTACAGTATAAGATTAACGACAATAATAATATAGCTAATAGTACGTGTAAATTTAGATAAACGAATAAATAACGTGTTTGGTACTCACCACAAACAACTCTGTCGAACGGACTCATCCAATCTGAAACAAAAAAAAAACAAGAAAACGTTTTAAAGTCACATTACGAACATAATATCATGATATCAGTTGTACGTATACACATATTATATTATTTATTATATCGTACACGCGTTTGTAGGGAGAGCTCGATATACTTTTAAAGTTTTATTCCTAAAAAATATAGTTAAAATTACAGTTTATTACGACGAATTATATCCTAATAAAAAACCCGTAGATATTAGTCTATACAATAATTTAACATTAAAAATCAAAATCGCGCGGAAGACACGAAAAAGCTTTTGTGTATATTATCGTTGATTATTCTGTCGACTCAGCATGTAAATCAATAGATATAATATATAAATTGCGTTTTATCGCATCTATTATTGACAGTTTTTTTTTTTTTTATTTATTTTTAATTGACAAACAGTCTCGTGTGTCTGTGGTCGCGGCGCTAACGGAGTGCATGAAAATTTAAATATTATTTATACATTTTTAATATGCTAATTATTGTGTAGATTTTATTGATCATCAAACGAGTTAGAATTGTCTACACTACAAGAAAAGTATCGACTACTCGAATAGTAAACAACATTGTACGTCATAATAATTGTGACTTTAGGGACTTTCTACACATTTTCACTCAATGAAAATCTGAACAACAGTTTATAATAATATACCGAATATAGTAAATAATATGACTATTATAATCATTAATCGTTTATCAATCATAAATCATAATATACATAACTAATACCTTTATTGATTATAAAAAATTGTTTTAAACGGAAAAGAGCGACAGATTGTTTGTAAATCACTACCGAGAATCAGAAGTTTTTAGTCGCTCTGTATTTTTAAAATATCATCAATACCACCGTGTTCGTTAAAAACTTGTACATAAATCATTTGTTATGTGTGCAATCGGTATCGTCTTGGCGCCCCGGTACAAGTGGAAATGTGATTACGGCCATGCTATTCCAAATAGCGATGAAGCGAGTGACGAAGGGGAAA
Source organism: Schizaphis graminum (assembly GCA_020882235.1). Taxonomy (NCBI): domain Eukaryota; kingdom Metazoa; phylum Arthropoda; class Insecta; order Hemiptera; family Aphididae; genus Schizaphis; species Schizaphis graminum. The sequence continues at coordinate 98,097,659 of CM037032.1, forward strand.
ACCCTTTGTGAAAGAATTGCCCACAAGGGTATAACTACTCCCCATCTATACGCCATTGCAAGGTTCAACGGTTCGAGGTATAATATGGTATCTGGTCAGCGCATCCTTACAGATATTTAATAGTATGCGAGTCGTTAAGTGTTCAGAAAATTGGGCAAACCGTTAGTACTTGTTCCTATTTGACCACCACCGTATCCACTGGTCGACGACGAATTCGAAGGGTGTTCAAAAGCTCAATTGACGGGACGCTAAATTATTTTTATAGTTATTGCCAAAATTCGGCGTGCGCTCGAACCGGTTTTGGCGGCTAGATGATCTTCTCAGAGGTATCATATTATAAGCGATGGGCCGTACCCGCCCGCCTACTAGTGCCCGCTCGTTGTCTATTGTTCAATAATTATGCAAATGGCCGTCCATCGAGTACACGCATTAACAGACGCACAAGAGTTGAACTGAAATATAATATATATTTTTTAATATTCGTGGATTCACGTGCACACCAAAAATATTTTTAACAAACGATTTTCGACCACATCAACCAATAAACGACGTCTAAAACATACATTAGTCGTGGATTATTATTAGGTATCTGTGTGTCTACCTATTAATGTAAACTATCACTAGAAATGATATACGACTATTCATTGATTTATATTAAAGATCGTATATAAAATTGATTATGATGGATTCGCGCTGCGGTAACTATATACAATAGCCAAAAGCGAATTTATTAACGCTTTTCCCGAGGCTTTTTCATACGGTCGATGAGTAACTACTAATTAGTTATTGAAGTTATTCTGAAGATTGCAACAAGCTCAAGCTAAACCTGTATAAATTCACATGACGTGCTAAGTCCCCCCACTAGAGCCATGATCGACCACCCACAGATAAATTCATAATTTATTGACCATTGGTTTTGATAACATTTTATTTTTAAAATTGGACAGCCAACGTGGGTATATTTTAAAATATCTACCGTTTGGTATCTATACAATTTCATTATTACGTCGAAGCACAAAATTCGCAAAATTATAAAACCAATCTAAAGAGATATTATTAGATTACGTATATAATGATATCATTGACAATTCAAGATATTAAAATGAAAAATGAATTCTCAGTACAAAACTATAAAAATGAATTGTATAGTCGGTTTGTACATAAATACTGTTCCTTATTTAATTTCAATGTTAGTAATTTATTAGAAATTCGTGCAAGACCTATTACCGTATTCATTACGTTCTGCATAAATGTACTATATTTTTATCTAAATTAACAGATTTTGTCAGATCAGTACCAATATGAACATTTAATTTCGCAATAAATGTTTGTATCCACGATTGGTGGTTGCTATTTTATATTTATTTTATACATTTTCCTCGATATTATCATTTATAGTTGTAACTATAGAACTACATCGATTGCAATATAGTTTCTCGTGTATGTACAGTTTTTTTAGCTCTAATTTAGATATTATAATATTGATATTTTATTATATGATTTGAATATTTAAATTCTCACTATACGCCGTGCTGCCTGCACAGATGTGTGTAAAGCGTATTATTGATCTGATTAATTGTAATTACTTACTATTAATATGAATTTTACGTAACCATCAAAATTAATAATAATTTCATCTAAAACGAACAGTACTAAATAAAAATTTGGTTTAGTTAAAAATCTTTGATTTTTATATTAAAATCTATGAACTATTCGTTAAAACTATTCGACGAAAAGTAAAAATAAAAATATTAAAACTATTATTATGAATAATACAATAGGTTAAGTTTAATTATTAGTTATTAATTAAATAATATTCACGGTAATTCATATATTATTTTTAATTAAATTTATCATGAAACACGACTACACGAGTACATGTAGACATGTGGTATTTTAGTTTAGTATAGGTATTTATAAATATGAACTATATTTAAACCTTATTAAACTGTTGGTCAAATAATTTTAGGAATTGTAGTTATTAATTTCACAAAATTGAACGGCTATTATTTTTTTTTCTTAAATAAATGTAGAAACAAAAACTAGAAAACATGCAATATAAAATATGACTAAACACTATTAAAATAAATATTATTTAAACATTCCGGTCAATTAATTTAAATATGCGATGAAATAATAGTCTAATAAAATAATACCGAGTTTGTGTGGGTAGTAAATAATAGGCAGTTTGTCTTAGAATAAGATGCGGGTGCGTACGTAATGGATAGTATTAGATTTAGGCAATAATAAATTGGTTGAATTCCAAGAAAATATGTATATAATTCAAGTATATTATTTATAAAATGCCATCAACACATACACGCAACTTATTGGCACTAGTTGAATTTTATGTATTTGCAAATTATTTTTGGCAAATATCGACTAAATGTTAGGTATGAAGATAATTTAACTTAATAGTCAATTTTTTGATAGAGTAGGTTACTCAGATGTACGTTTTACAGTTTTGATACAAAATGCAAACTTTGTTTACCTTTTTATACTTACTACAAAAAAAAAAGATAATTAAACATATTTTAAACACTTTTATTGTCTTTATAATGATTAATAAATAATTTGTTTGATAGTGTATAATTTAGCAAAATATGTATACATTACACCATAATTAATATTTAATTTATATTAGTATAAATATAATGGTAATTGCTGTACACATAATTAAGTTTATATGTTTATTGCTTATTTACATATAATTTATAGGGTAATTAAATTTTAATGGTCTTTACTTTATGATGGGGACATTAATATATTTAAATAATATTATTTGGTAGCATAAATATATAAAATTGTTCATTTAATATAATTTCCGTAGTTTAAATAATAAATTAACTAATCAAAATATGAAATATCACGTTCAATAAGAAAACATTTGTGAATAAAAAAAAAAGATAGGTATATTTGTTTAAACTGTTAGACGCCTATTAAATTATATAAGTATCTACTCCTACATATTATTATACAAAATGAAGAATATTACTAAAGAAGCATGTGTTCTATTTAACCTAGTTTTATAAATATAAACACATACTTGAACTACCAACTTGAACACTATATAATATACCTAGTAAAGAATAATGAATTCATATGAATATAATAGTTAGGTAATATACTTATGTTTACGGTTTTTTTTAAATTTAAAATGACATTATTTTACGTAGATACACTTATAATGTTGATATTTGTGCAATATATTAATTATATCTACCACAGTGCCAAAACATAATATATTAGTTTATTACAGGCGTGTAAGTATAACGATAGAACATTTAAAACAATACGTGTAATTAAGTTATCGAACTATCCGATAATGCATTTCATCACCACAAATCTAAATAATAAAGCTAGAAAAACAGTGTTGCTGATTAAATACGAATTTCTCGATGGCAATTAATCAGCTAACGTGTTACAGATTTGCTGAAGCCATTAAAAGCAGAGTTTAGAATCGTAAAAATATACGCAACAGGACGAAAATCCTATTTTTTTTTTTACTTAAAAAAACAAAAAAACCTCATCAGGTTTATATCATTAGATAAAGTATTATTATGTATAATATTATTATGATACCTACGTTAACGTCTCTCTGTACCGTAAACCATACGTATTCGGGGTTTTAGCATATTATCGGAAACTATACGAACGAGATCGGGCGGGAGAGTATTTAAACACAAATCTACAGAACGGAGTATGGCCCTATATATATATATTATATGGAAATTGTACGCGCTCAACAGGTTTTCTACAGTGACCAACGGTGTAAAACACGGGACATAATTATATAATTTTTCGGTAAGCGTGGTAAATAGCAGTGATGCGCTTACCTGTAATGGACATCCACGGATACCGGGGTATGTCGGGCATGGGTTGCGGTCCGGGGGCGCCTGGCTGTCCGGCGCACGCGGTGTTGAGCGGGTCAGCGGCCACAGCGGACGCGGCGGCCGCTTGGTGATAGAACTGAGCGGCCGCGGCCATGGACGACACAGCGCCGGTCCCGCCGGCGCCGTTCTGGTTGTGGTGATGGTGCAAAGCGGCGTAGCTGTTGACCATCGTGTCGGCTGCAGACACGCCACCGACGCTCACGCCGCCGACGCCACCGCCGTACCGGCACGACGACGACGTCTTGTCCGCGGCGTCCTGGACGGCAGCGGCCAGGGCGGCCGAACCGGGCGACGTGAACGCCATGGAACCGGCGCCCGAGCCGAACTGCTGTTGGTGATGATGGACGGCGTACGCGGGGTACATGCGGTTGGCGGCCGGCGAGACCAGCGACGACGTGGACGGCGGAGAGCCTCCCGCGCTGCTTGACGACGAGTTGTTGGGCGTCAAGCTGTAGTTGACGGCCGACGAGTCCAGCCCGCCGCCGGATGTGATGACGGGGTTCAAGAGCTGGTGGTGGTACTGTTGGTGGTACTTGGGCAGCATACTGTCGATGATGAACTTTGAACTCATGTCGGGCGCGTAAGTTGCGACCGGAGACAGGATTAATACACAGCGGTGCGATTATGGGTCGCACGTCCGTATATAGTGTTATGCACGGTCTTATAAAAACCAATCCTTTTTTTTTTGAGATCTTCAAAAATATTATGGATATATGTGCGAGTCGGTCAACGCCACCGCATTATTATGCTGTCGTGACGAGGTTCGGAAATCGTCGACGTTAAATCAAACGCACGGCGTTAAAAAATTTAAAAGATTGACGACGTATTTTTATTCAAAGCCCGAAAATATCGCGGACTACACGCACACTGTACGGGCACTGCACGACCGACACGGGAATGCGAGTGGATACAAAAACAGCGGATTGACAAGAGTATATAATATTCAAAAAAAAAACGAACGGGACAATATTGCAATATAATAGAAATAATATTTTCAAACCGTGTGTAATAGCGACGGAAAAATAAAAAGAACCCGCGCGACGGCGGCGGCGACCCGATCACTGTCGACGGCGGCGGCCTTTGGCGATATAATATTATATGGCGGCGCGGGTAATTTCCCGAACGTTGAGCACTTGTTTGTGAGATCGTTTATGACCCGGGCGGCGCGCGGAGGGTATTGGCGTGGCCCAGTCGACCGTCGTCGTCTCGTCGCAGTCGTCGTCCGCGTCGCAGTCGTCGTGTTACCTCTCTCCGGACGCGCGCGCACACACTCTCACACACACACACGCGCGCGCACACGACCACACGGCAATACTTACATGGGCGCGCGCGCGCGCGAACCGGCGTGCACACGCGCAGCGGCGGCGGCGGCCGTGGTGGCCGGCTCTTGGAATGGGTCGGGTTAGGCGCGGGGGGTCGGCGGCGTCGTCCCCGTCGCCGGAGACTTGTCCCCTCCGCGGCAACGGCCAATCCACGATCGCGCAGGTCTCGTGTGTGTAAGGCTAGGTTCACATGACAGGCGTTAAACGCGCGTTGGATTAACGCGCGTTTACAATTATTATGCAGCTGTATCATAACGCGCGTTTACAGCTTTCCGGCGCGTTACAAAGCGTTAACGCGCGTTGCCATACATCCTGTGTAAATTTTCTAAACGCGCGTTCATCTAACGCGCGTTTAAGATCTTCATGTGAACCTAGCCTACCGCCGCCGGCAACCGCGCACTCAAGCGGCATAAGACCGATCGTTTTTTACTTTTTCTTTTGGCCGCGCGCACGCGAGTCTATATGATCATCATCATAACAATAATAGTACTTAATAGTTAATATGTTAATAATAAATAATTTCCAACAATAATATAACATTATTTTTATTTTTATTATTATACGTCGCGGTTTGGTTTTTTATTTTCGCTCCGTTTGTAATTGTTATGTTTTTCGCCGTTTAAATCCTAATTTAGTACACTCGACCTGAATTCATCGCCCACGACCAACTACATATACCGGAGATATAATATGCTTTATTTCTTTTCGCCAACATTTTAAATAATCGTCGTCGGATACTACTTCGATATAAAATTATAAACACGCACCTGTCATAACTTATTATGTGATCGCTGTATTGGGATATTTAACGTGTCACCTTGTATGCATAACCACACGCGTGTCCTTTACATTAATATAATGTAGGTGCGAAACGATAATAATTTATCACACCGCTGCAGTCTGCTGTACATGATAGGTAACCTTTATAGATATAAATTTATAACCAGACGGGAACATTTGAAAACGGAATTACACAAATAATACATAATTAATTAAATATTATTATGGTCTATAGTTATATCAACTATATCAACATTGAAGTATAATTTTGCATAATAATAAATGTATGTTATTAAATAGGTACTGTTTATTAATGAGTACAACATATACAAACATTTAATTTCACAATACTCCTACATTCATAATTTCATCTCAGTTGATGGGCTAAGGCTAAGATATAGATGTCATATTATTATAACTGTATAAATAGTAATTTAATCAATCGATTATTGTCACCTTAAAAACATCATTTTGAATTGATTATTTTTATTCTGTTAGCATACCAACTGTTACGATGTAAAATTAAAATAATATTTTTTGGATAATCACCTGCTTATACGATTGGGTATTATTATTAATTGTATTACTCGAACTATATTATTGTAAAGTATACGTATATAGAGAGAGTATAAGTGTCAAATAACCATAATAATAAATTATTGTATACATGTTTAAAATACTAGATAGATATTACCTACCACACCTTGAACCGTAAATTGAATTATTTATTTACATATATTTTACAATAATTATTAATAATTAGCTACAGTTATTCACTACCTATGATAGATTTTAATTGAGTGATAAATTGACAAAAACCATATAAATGTTTATTAAATCTTGTTCTTATTGTGTTTTTATAACATAATAGTATTTTGTAGAGTTGATATCTTTAAATGTTTAAATCTTAATTTTATAATCAATATTTCAATAATAATACAAATTAATATTTTAAAATTACATATTTATAACTATGATTTATAATGTACAGCTACCATATCTTGAATTTCTGAGCGAAGCAAGTGAGCTAATCGTTTTATGAAAATACACTTTTTTCTATAAAAAATTCTTATAACTGCATTTCTAGTCTACTAATTGGAAATTGTATACCTATTACTAAATACATCGATACTCTATGAATGTATAAACTAAGAGTAAACAAATTTACGTTTTTAAATAATTTAATCAACGATTTATTTTGTATTGAAAAATTATAAAAATAATATAATAAATAACTTTTGATAATTAATGAATTACCTACATTATATAATAATAAGATGTCAACGAAATTAATTTCCGTGAGTATCTATTTAATATGGCAGTAAATCCGGCCATTTAGTATGTACAACACTTGTCGGTACAACGAACAAAGGAATGAATATTTGATTGTAAACCGATTTTTTTTTATTTTAATAAGGAAATATGGCATACCTACCTATGTGAGTTACAGAGATCCGGTCGATAAGACGCGTTCTTGGAAATCGTTCTTTAAAGAACATGACCTCGACTGCCTGTTACTTTTTGTGATTTAATTTAATATTATTGGTTATAAAATGTTATATTTTTAAAGAAAAATGTTTACATTTAGTTCTTTTTCTTATTAATATATGTGTGTACACTTTTTCGGTTTATCCAAAACGCACGCTGTAGCTCTATCAACAGATTTGAAAATGATCACAGATTGTGTACTTGAGGACTGAAATATTATTTTTGAAATCATTTACAGTAAGAAATTGCAGGAAAAAATTTTAAAATGTATTATTACATAATTTGATTTTTTTGGTATTTAATTTAATTGGTACATAATTTTTATGAGAAACTCAAGTCTGTTATTATTTATTAGAAATAAACAATATTATTTGAATTATTTATTGTAACGTTTTACTCATTACTTTGCCACTTAGCCATTTTTAAAGTTAGTGTAATTTTATCGATTTTATAATTTACAAACATGTATTACTCATACTAAATTATGCCTCAATGACTAAATGCACTAAGTGCACCTAAATGCACTAAACTCCTTTCCATTTCCTAATAGAAAAAACTCATCTCTATAACTAAGACGGTTACTGTTGAATGTTTGCAAAACGTGCGACTCCAGGGTCTATTCTCACAAGAAATTTTTTTTTTAATAAACAAATTTTAGCAGTAAATCTAATAATTTCACCAACAATTATTTATTATAATATTTTATTTTATTTGTATACTTAATATCTGCAGTTAGGTACCTTGTAAATAATAATTATAACCATTTATTCTATTATAGTTTTGTACCTGGAATTCTTAATTTATCGAATAAAGACTAAACAATTATTGTCATAATAATGTCCCGTTGTCCCCTGAGAGAATTCATCTTACGATCCACATCAATTATTACCCTATATTTTCCTGTGTTAGTCACATTATTGATGTTAATTTTGTGCTTTATTTTAAATATACTTTAATTTGTATAATATGTGTTTTTATTATATTATAAATTATAATTATTAATTATTCATAACTAATCAAATTAAATCAAATGGTGTATTTCAAAGTCTTAAAAAATAGATATATACAGTGTAAGTAATAGGTATAAATATAAATATAGTTTAATCTATTATTGAATAAAAAATACAATTATATAGGTTTGTTGTTTGTCACTCATACATAAGATTAAGTTCTTTTAACTAACATAATTTGACCTTTAAGTATGTGTGAGTTCATAATCAAACGTTGTATAATAAAAACCGCATATTACATAAGTACCTATAACAAACGGTATTTACTATATATTATATTTTATGTGTTTATATATACAAATAATAATTAAATTAAGCATACAAACTACAAACGAACTGATAAATACTTTTAGATATTAAACGTCGATAAAGGTATGTACATAGAAACTATATTGAAAGCACATCCTACATAATATTTTATAGTTTTATACCAATTTATGCCTGAATGTATAGAAAGTCACGACAAATAGGTATTGCAAAATATTTTATTAGAATTCCATGTTATACACAAATATTTAAAATACGCAGTTTTGAAACTTATCGTGAAGAATTTTTTTTTTTAAATAGTTTTTGGACCATACATGAGTTTTTACAGTTTTTATTCATTAAATACTACCAATTCGCCGTAAACAAAAATGTAATATCGTGTACGGATTATCTATACTCTGCAGTAATTTACCTATATTATGTAGCTAGGGTACAACATTGATACTAGAATTCTAATTTCTATTTATATGTTATAGTTCAAATCATTCCACTTATATATACTTCGAATTTTAAAAATACTTTGGAAGTACATATTATAAATACTAATGTATGCAAATTGAAAATTGCCAATAATCGTAAGCACTGTACCTATACATATACAGTATACTTAAATAACCAACTCAGCGAGCCGTGACGGTAGGCAACCAAACGTACATGATAATCTAAATCTTTAATGATTATATTTTATTAGTTATTAGATATTGTAATATTTATTTCATATCACGTATTTATATGGTGTAGTTTGAAGAAATTGTTTTACGATTGTTTTATTCGTTATAAAACACTTACTAATATGTTGTATCTGGTGTCATGTTTGTAGACCTTCAAACAATAATACAAATAATTCAACTCATTTCTTTCATAATATTATGTTGTCAATTGTTAAATGGGAATTTTAATGTGCGGTGTTTACATTTTTTACTTCTATGATTATTAAAAAGCAACAAAATGTTTTGACACCTACTTAAGTGCTATACCTATTATTTTTTTTTTATATAATAATATTACATTCAGTTCTAATGAGTAATGAGTACTAATTCCGATGATTCTTTTATAACTGGATCTTCATTTTTTAAAACAAATCATTAATTGTGTATTGCTTTTGTTATCTATTTTCAACAATTTTCCGTTTGTTGGCTTTTTTAAAATAAACAACAACACTTAAAATAAAACTGTTTAAACGTAAATGTTAATAAAAGTTAATTCGTTTAATTATTTTATTATAAGTCAAATTAAGTTGTAAAATATGTAATTGAATATTTTTGATAAAATTTTAATATTTTTGAATTTTGGAATTTTCTATGTGCATTTAATAGTTTTTTAGTACATTAAATTCACATCCATGGTAGCTTTACTTAATTTAAAATAAATTAAATAAAAAATTACTTTTAAGAAGCAATAGTGTTTAAGCATTTGTGGTGGTGGGATTGGGGAAAGAACCATCGGATGGACAACTGTTCAAATAAAGGCGTTGCGCAATATTTATTGCTAAAACGTTTAATATTAAAAACAACGTTATTTAGGTACATGACTGAATATAATAATTCTTTATACACTAACAATAATACCATAATGACTCCTCATTTTCAACCGTGTCAATCACCTGTTGTACTGGTTGTATGTACTCTAAAAATCATGTGGTATGGAGACTGGAGAGTGGTTTTCACGTCTTGAAGTTATTACTATAATCGCTATTAAGGACAGAGTTAATTATTATTCTGTTAAAGTTGATGCAATATCGTGCGTTATTAATTGTTAATTGTTATCTATAATGTTGATCAGGTAATACCTACATGTAATCGATAGTGAATAATATAAATATCATGTTATTATAATCACGGTGTACCTTATATGTAGCGTTCGATTCTATACAAGCGCATGATCGGGTGACAAAAATATATATTCTTGACGCACGATGTTCGGTACACTTATTTAATATAATATAAATAATATAAAATATTATTATATAATCGAAATAACGATATGTTTTTTTTTCGCGAATCGTGTTAAAACGATCGTAAAAACGATTATTGTTATTACGAAAAAAATGGGCAGAAAAACTAGCCGTATATCGGTGATTTACTGCAGCAGACGAAACAAACCGTAAAAAAACGCATAAATGCTGTACGGATAAAACGAATCGAGTAAACAAGAGGCAATCGTCGTAAAATTATATGTGACTAATATTTTTTAGATTCTACTTTATAGTTTATACACACAAACACACATATTATAATATGATGTATATTGTATATTATGTTATACATATATTTTTTCGGTTATAATATATACGTATATTGTATACTAATGCGTTTTGTCGTCGCGATAAAAAGTGTGTGTACAAGGCGTACATCGAACACGCTGGAAGAGAATCGGAACATTATAACATTCTTTTATAACACTAGCTACGCCTTCATCGTTCGCGGTTTGGCAACGGTTTTTGTTTTTAATTAAGAATGTTGTTACGTTACGACTCGCGACGGAAGCATCGTATTTCGCGAAAAGCTCGGAATCAACTGTATAGAAACATATATTATTATACACTTTATTATTGTATATAGTATATTATTATATTGTTATATTACGCCACGTAAATGGTTTCAAGTACATAAAAATATAGTGTCTTGACGTTTTTACGGTCTCTTGAAATACGTACCGAGAAGTGTTTGAACATTTTCGGTTATGTTTTTGACTTTTGTGAAAAACGATAACACCGGCCGTTGACTCTATTTTAACGTAACGTCCTGCGTGGTCTCGTGTAAAAAGTCGTATTAACCAGTCATCGGCCGTGAGCAATTCACACCACAACGCAACAGTGTTTCACCGGTAAAAGTATGACGTGTTGTTGCGTTAAAGTTAATGATTTGAAAGTTTTGAAATCGATTTCGATTTTAAACCATCTTTTACGATCTTATACGATGAGATTATTCAATAAAACCGACAAAAAAAAGAACTTATTAGCATGCAATTTGATCGTACTCTGAACTGTAATTAATAATTGTATTGCAGCAGTATATTGCATATTATAACTATGTAAAAATTATATACGTACACAGTATATAAATATATAAACGCAAAAACCATTTACAAAGCAAGCGCAGTTTTCGACGTATGTATATAAATAGAAATAACTAACATTCTGGATTATTACGCATGCACAAGGTATTATTAAAAATAATATTGTAAATAAAATTTGTTTGATTATTATTATTAGTAGGTACTTACCGAAGACGGAAACTACACAGCCAACGGACACGGCGAGGAGGGATACCTTTAAAACACATACGCACACTCACACACTTACCCCAGTGGTCTGTTGCAACTCTCGCCAATACCTGCAACGACACACAAACATTTCAAACACGTATTAACACTGACGATGTGTATATATTTTAATATTATAATATAACGTCTTGTCATTTTCATTTAAAGCTTGTTTCGTACAGACGAGACAACACAATGTTAACATTGTTAACAAAACAGTGTGTAGTGTCAGTGTGTTTTAAAAAAATATTTTAGCACGAAAAAGTGATATAGTGATAGTAACCCAGTAAGGTACTACGGTGACATTTATAAGTGATGTTAGTCGACGAAGCCGTGACATAAGCATTTCGCCGTTCATATACATTTTATCGGCCAATCATAAGAGGCGTGATTCTTGTGCCCCGGGTTACCTGGTTTGGTTAGGTTAACCTACTACTATTAACCTAGTGTGCACTGTTCATTAGATAATGATTAGATTTGTCATCAATCGTCGTATTATACTACGTTTATATGCAGCAGTTAATGCGCATTGAGTTAGTCCGAGAGTTGGGTGCATATATGTATAAACGCATTTTTAATTAGCACTGATGCGCATTTATTATTTAATTAGATTCGTCAAATCGAATTAACTCTTACTCCGGGATTAAGAAATGCATGTAAACGCTTTAATGCGAATTCATATTTTAGCGGGAATTTTAAAATATGTCAAATTATAAAATAATCTAATTATTTCGGCCATGGAATCCAAAGTATAAAGCATGGACTAAAAAACAACCGCATTAACTTTTAATTGTATTCAACGTTTAATTTTGATATTTCAGGTGCATGTAATGAACCCGGTCCCTAATGCACATTAATTGCTGCATATAAACGTGGTAAAATATTATACCATGTTGTCTCATAATTTATTTTAGATAGTCTCGTCTGTGATGGGAAAGTTATTGAGTTTATATGTTTTGTTTACTGTTTTATTATATAAGCGAACCTAGCCGAATGCCGTAATATTATATTTAACAGAATGTATGATATGTAGGTAAATCATACACATGATTATTTATGCAGAAAAATATTGAGACCGGTTGTTTAATTTTCAAATAATGTTTTATAGTACCATTCCGCTAGTATTTTTAAATCCGTGACTCGTTTGACTTTCTCGATATTGTTTTAAATGTCATAAAAAGCAAGATATGACGAATTAAGCGTAATTATAAATAATAACATGTATAGCCGACCACATATTCCAAAAAACGATAAACCCGAAGAGATGAGCTCACGAAAAGTAAGTAATTTTGTATTTGAGTGTCGACTTTAAAGCCGAACCGTTGTATTTGTAGTTTTATTTTTTATTAATTACCTATTATATCATAATAATTTATAGAGCGTCACACTGTTATTTTTATTGAACCGTGATTGATGTCAATCTCAAATGCTATGGTAGCATCTATTTTATTATTTATCATTTTTATAGGCGTATTCTGATTCTGTATACAATACAGTTATAATAATAATTCGTAATTAAAAACTATAATACATTCTTAAAGTTTAAACAACAATTACTTGCATCGAGTATATAGTCAATAATATTGTTTCGTTGTAGCGTGATAATATGCTGAATAATATATTAACATGAATGTGCGACCTGTACCTTGTATTATTGATTTCGGCATGACGGTTCTTTAAACACTGATATATTATTATTATATAAGATAGATAGAACATATATAGGCTAAATGTAGACCTAGACCATCGTCAAGCTCGTTTGTAAATGTGTCAAATAAAACATTCAGATACCCCTGACGGATAAGAAACCGTTTTCCTTTTAATTACTAGTTATACGTTAACTAACTAAAAAAGAAAATTACTTCGATCCGCGATGGTATTATATTATATAATATTAAATTCCCGCAGCTTATAGATGTTTAAAAACGGACGTGAAAAACGTCTCACGAAGTGTTAATTTCATTTTTCCTCTGACATTTTTTAGTAATAAAAGAGATTTTTCCGTATTCGGGTTTCCATAAATCACCAATATCACCATACTCACTGATAGAACACTGGACTGGAATATAATAACGATATTTGCTACATTTAAACTTTTCACTATACGCTTAGGCTCATACTACCTCATGCACTCTGACTCACGGAAACAATTTTTTACATAGTGAAGTTTCAAGAGAAGATATTTCCTATAAACTTGTGCTATCCCCAGAATAAAATATAGTATATCTCATAATAATAATGCTAATTTTATAACAGTTCACAGCCTATAAAGCTAGACAAAGTGTGGATAAACCGAACTTTAAATGGCTATGATCAACGAAATCGAAATCAAAATTGGTGATCCTTAGTCAAAAACGTTAAAATTTACGTGTACGGAACTGTGCACACATCATTTTAACTTAACAAAAAATAGAAAAAATTGAATGTCGCATATACTTTATATTTACGGATGTGTACATTTTGAATTTTTAACATTATAAAAATACTAATTATCAAACAAAATAATATTTTTTTGGTATTTAAATCTTAAAAGAAAAAAGGTCAATATGGAATCCATTTTAGATTTTGAACGGAGTGAAGAATGTATTGCTTTTACAATGATGTGTGTTTTTTTTTTTTTTTTGTGTCTGACGACAACATTTGGAGCAGTAATAATGCTACGATTTTTGACTTCAGCCCCTCTTTGAATAGGAAAATTCATTTAGTTGGTACTTTGAGGAGGTCAAAAGTAAAATTTTCAAATAGTTTTCAAAAATCTCGAGAAAAACAAAAAAAAGTGACAGATAAACGGCAATTTTACGAAAAACCACTTTTCGACAAAATCGATTTTTTGATTTTGCTTTAAATCAAAAACGAATCATTGTAAATACTTGAAATTTTCACCAAATGTTTATATTATGGTTATCTCTTTACAGTTAAATTTTCATCATATTTTGACCATTTTTAAGCTACTTATAGACAATTGAAATTTTCGACTTTTCTAAGTTTTTTTTCTTCAAATGCCGATAAAATTTTTTTGGGTGGCCAGAAAATCTTGAAAATTTAATACAAGATTTCTTATAAGTTGTTCTTAAAGTGATAAAAAAAAATCCGAAATCGTTAGTCACAATTTTTTTTTATAAGTGCTTAAAGTTCGAATTTATACGAAATATTTCAAAATTTAAATTAAATTTCATACTCTCACTATGCGTATGTTGCCAAATACTTTTTTTATTAATAAACAGATACTATAAAGTAACTATACTATTTGTTTCAAAATAGAATATATGACAATATTTAAATATAATATATCCTAAACTGACAAATCATGTTCGTTCAGAATCGTTTTTCGTATACAATGATACCTATCATTGCATTCAAATTTAACCTACGCTAGTCCGAGGTTCACCCCACCCACTAATGTACAGCAGAGCGATACTCACTTACCCGCTTTTTCTTATCATCTTTCTGTGAATACGCCACATAAAATTAACGTATACTTTGATTTTACTTGATGGTTTTGTTGGTGGTCTTTGAAAAATTTGTCAACGAGCCATCATGCATTTTTAAATGCTTAAATGCAATTTTTATAATTATTTGTAGCTCTATATCTAATGATCTACGCCTATACATTTTAAAACTTTAAAAGACGATCAAAAATAAATAAAGTTCATTCGTGTACGAACTCTTATTTGTCGGGAACCAAAACTTTTAGACAATAAGGATTAATGAGTTAAGACCTTTTTTTGTTTTGTTGCTTATATGTATATAACTATACCTTAAAAAATTATAATAATATAAATAAATGAAATAAAATAAGTTCGGTTTTGCGATGACATCATGTTTGTATTTATAAGCATATATAGATACCATAATATTATTATGTTGGTTTAAGCACTCCCAGGCATATAGTAAAGTCGCTAAACATTTTAACAAATAGTTTTTTTTCGTTTTATTTTGTAATTTGTACTTAACTGCAGTCACCTTATAAATATAAAATTAAAATATAAAAACTGTTACAAATAATCATTTTAAAATTGTATTATTAAAGATGGTATCGTGAGTCTTCAAACAAATTGTACTCGGCCCATATGCCATGTGGCCATGTAGTAATCATTTAGATAGTATATATAGGTTCAAATAATCTATAGATTCAAATTTATCTGTGATTTATAATTATATAAAAATAGTCATTTATAATATGTTAAAAATACACATATTTTTGTATATAATATAAAAATATAATTGTATTAAGAATTTCTATGTATATATAAATTATAAATGTAGCAGTACTATTAGAAGAGGGATGTTAATAACAACTGACGCAAACTGCAATTAAAAGTCGTGTTGCGCCGCGATCGTGATAAATTGTGTTTTATACGTATGCATTTTTAACGATATGATTTTACAATAAAATTGTATTTGAAACTATATATAATAAAACGCGGTCACCGCGCATGTATAATAATGTATACAACATGCATCGCTTAACCCGCAATTGATTTACGATATACACTGCTAAAACCAAAATAATAATAATTATCCTAATAACGATTTACGTAACTATATACACATTTTATCGCTGTAGAACCCAAACAAAATATAATAATATTATATTATGTATTATGCGTGTAGCGCGTTTACAATGCGTGGGTGTGAAATCGACGAAAATCGTATTGTTAACGCGTGGAGTTTACGAGCTTATTGATTTATTGTGGTTATATGGGTACTTACACTAACGCGTAAGTATAAAAATGTCCATATTGCTAGTTGTTTCCATTTAATACATATGTATTAGGTAACAATCATTTGTGTTGTATTTATTACGTATTACCTATTGGCTATTAGATGTAACGTCACGTCGTATGTGTATAGTAACTATATAGTTGATCCGATGGGCTGAATTTCTGTTAGGAAATTTATTTATGTATAAGAAATGAGCTTGAGTAAAGATTCAACGGATATAATATTTTACATTAATATTGTAACATGTAACAATTTTACAAAAAAAAAAATGTCATTGTCTTTAGTATTTTCATGTGTAGACGTTATTTTATGATTCAGCGCTCTTCTAAGGGTACTAAGCACTTCGAATCTATTCTAAACTCCTATATCATAAATATAATCAAATCATTATTGGATGATTGGCTTTCATGTATTTTAATTTTATTAATTAAGATGTACATAATTACATACAATTTGTTGTACAACAACAAATGATTCTTTTAACTGAAAACTAATTTTTTAGAAATATTTATTTTTGAAAATTTGAAGGACGAATTATCTTTATGTTTTATATTGACGTATTTTTCTTATATTATTTTAAAGTTTATGGTTTTTATTCACTCAATTTATCTATAACTACTAACAATAATTATTGATTTTTAAATAGCGACATGTATTTTTATTACGTCATAATACTTAATCTGATACTGAATAATTTTCTAAACGTTTCATTGTACAAATATCGTGATTATTAAATAAAGTATACATAAAAACTACCATTGTTATTATTTGTTCTGTTCTTGTGACCATTTAAATTAAAATTCTTAGACGTCCTTACGCTCTAACGTATTTGCCAAAGTGATGCTTTGGCACAGAAGCTATGAGTATGAGTAAAAAAAAAAAAACAGTAAAAAATTATTTTTATAGAAGGTTCATGCATGCATATACGCGTGGGTAGTGATCACAATTGCAGGGGTTCATGTGGTTTGAAAAAGTGAAAGTATTGTCATCATGAATTTTCTGTTTTTGTATACCTATTTCGTTGCGTAGATATGTATTATTGGAAAATATAGGAAATATTACATTTCCAAATTCGTTTCGAAACATTCTATTTACCCGCGGTACATCGTCGCAATAATGCGTCGTGACGCGTACGCGCAGTTATCGTTTTGCGGGGATGCAGGAGATAGTTGACTTTTAAACTTCCGGGGAAATACGCGAAAAGCACGGCGCTGACGCGGCGGTGGTAGAGGGCGCGGAAATCTCGACGATTATTGATCCGCAGGCGGTGTGGCCGCCCGAGAGCGGAGGGCGTGCGAATCCATTCTTCGTGATATCGAATGTATTGTATAATAGCAGCAACAGCAGAATGTTTCATGGCCTTTTGAGCACGGATGTTTTCGACAGTTTTATCGCTTAACCAACCAACCAATACATTTTGAAATTTCCACTGATGGAGGAACGACTTCGAAAACGGATCATAACATTAGTAGAAAAAAAGTTAGTTTACGAGTTACACGATTACAAGACTATGTTTAATGTTGGTATAGGAATCGAAGAAGGGTATGCTTTTCGGTACCTATTTTGACTAAGTTACGTTTGAGAAATTTCAAACTATTCAAAATTTAGTATTTTTGTTACGTCTATGTATACAATCAATAACTAGTCTATAAATAGTAAGTGGTTTAATCACAGTTTTGGTATTATTAGAAATATCACATATTACTCTGTGGTAATATATCTTTTATCCATGGGTAATATCTCGAGGAAGAAGTTATTGATACTTTTAAGTTATAATTATAATATTAACTACATAGTAACATTATTATTGGTAAACAAAAAATATTTATAATACGAGTGCGTACTGCGAATGTTGCGGATCAACTTTAGTGCATATTATTATTAGTGCTATATAATATTACTGATATCAATCCCGGGTCATTCCCACACGTAAATTAGTTTTTAATTGTCGTTTTAACCTCTCGGAAACACATTAGTTTATTAATCCCTCTCGAAGACTGCCAAGTGGGTTACTACGTTATAATAATACAGCCGCAATGCACTTTTTAACGCCTCACACAATATATCAGACCGTATACATGAGTTTGTGTGTGTGTTTTTAATACGCGATAGCAGTAAATCGATACATATTTATATGTACCTATTTATAAAGAGTATTTAATTATATTTTATACTTATATTATGCATCTACTCGACGTGTACTAAAATATACTTCTGTTTATTGTTATAAGTACAGTAATTTTAAACATATACATAATTATTATTATATTATCTCTATGATAAGTCGCTAATATAATATTAATGTTGAACTGTCTATTCGAATCACTCATATTTAAAATTACGCGCTGTATCCTAATAAAGTGCCTACCTATACCCTATACGTATTTTGTACCTACAAATACTAGATTTATATTATTATAGTTATGGTGACCAGACCATATATTAAAAAAAGAAAAAACAGTACATAATAATATAGGCTAATATATTATGTATATATATTTATATATATATAATATATATCAATATAAATACCTAATAATATAACATCAATTTAAACTCATTTATTTATTTTTAAACATAAATATGCATCACAGATTTTTAATCTTACTAAGAGTGAAAAATAAAATATGTGTTTTTATATAATTAAACTCATGTGACTCATGTAATTTTTTTCCATTTAGAATTATTAAATTATTAAAAATAAGTACATTTAAGTGTACTTCGACCATTTATTTATAGGACAGTAGGACATGTTACCAAAAAACAGTACTGTCCTTATAAAATAAGTACGTCTGGTCACCATAATTATAGTACATATTATATACGCATATGTGTATGTTTTTTATTTGAATTATTATTGTTTATTATATAACAGTTGGAAATAATATTGTCATTACTAATTATACGCATTTAGTAACATTGACATCATAATAGGTTATAGGTATCGTAGACCATAGTACACAATCGAAATTCAACGTCAAATAATATATTATTGACCAGTGGTCAGTGGCGTATATAGAGGTGGTAGGGATTCAAACCCCCCCCCCTGAAATGTATGGTTGGTACGGGCATTGATTTTGATTGTATAATTAATTGGAATTTAAGAATGAAAAATTTTTTTTAACCCTTCCTGAAATTAAGTTCTATGTACGCTACTGTTATTGACTATTGTACATTACTTGATGAGTGTTGAATATATACACGAATATATTATTATATTAATATTAGTTAATTATATACAAATATATATATATTATATATTTTGTTTTAATAAAATATATTTTATTCTTGTAAATAATTAAGTGACACAATTTGAAAATTCAACTTATCCAAAATATACTCTCATTAAGTTCCGCTCATGGACGTAACAATGAATATTTATTTATCTAATTGACAGATGAGTTTATACTTTAACAGAGATTTGTTTAAAATTTTTAATTATTATTTTTTTCTCATTTGATTCATTTGAATTGAGCTGATGAAAAATCTATATAATATGTTATTGTTATATAATTTACGAGATATTTTCACTTGAACCGTCAATGAGGGTTTTTCAGCCCTGCAGTATCTATAATTAAATTATTGAATTACTCTTTTTGGATAATTCTTTGTATGAAATTGAATGACAGTAGAGTTGATTCGATTGTCCCGGTTAAAAAACTAAAAGAAAACAGAATACCCTCACGTAATGATGGTGCAATTTTTTATGAAAAGAATAAGAAACAAAATAATTAAAGATTTATGATTATTATTATAAAAGACTCTTGTACACAGTACTAAAGTGTTGGTTCGGCAAACCGAAACGAGTCAAACGATCTGACTTTAAGTCCCCCACGCTGCAGTACGGGTGGCGGTATAATGTGTAAGTAGACCAATAATCCGAATCGCTTTCGCACACGCCCTTATTTGCACTGCTCCAGCTTCCATCGTCGTGTATAAAATTGTTGTGTTATCGCGCGTTCTGGGGACTTGCTTATCGGTTTCCGGCGCCCTATAATAATGATGATGATGATGATGATAATAATAATAATAATAATAATAATAACGGTAATAATCATAAACGAAAAGAGCTTATGCCTATCAGCGCACGTCCGTCGTAGCACTCTAAGGGGTAGTTTAGAATTGGTCCGCTACGACGGTCAACTGAGGGGTTGTAAAACCCGTCGCGAAGCTCCGCGACGTTGTCGTGATGCGCAAACGTTCGAATAACGAGCTTATCACTTTGTTGAATGTTTTTACGGCGCGATTTTGGTGTCTTTTTTTCACGTCGTATATTATTATAGCTATCCGTCCTTTTGTTTTCATATATAATTTAGTGAAGCGTGCTGTATACACGTTTTATTTTATTGTAACGACCACGAATGTACACGTACAAAAATGGCACCCGTTTAATTTTATATTAAATTATAATAATATAATAGGTAATACTCAAAATGTATTACGGCTTATTTGTTTATATACTTTTGTTGGGAGGTCTTTTTTTTATAAAAGATGTATACCTAGTACCTACCACGATTTGTAGATACGGCCAATGTTATTGTATAGATTTCACCAAATAAAACGTCGTACTATAAAGCTGCAATTTCAATTAACAAATAAGTTTGTTATTACTCTTGTGATCTTGCTTGTGATACTTTGCGTTTATGACTAAATTTATTTATTTATTTATGTCTCAATATAATAGTATATCTATTACCACGAGCCTTTCAATTTTCTACGTTTTCTTTAACAATATGTATATGATATACAATTTGTATAATTCAAGTATACTACTTATAGTTGTTGGTATACATTTATCTTATGTGTATAAAAGTATTATAAATGAAAAATATTGCAACACGATTGTTGATTGCACACTATGAAATTAATTATGTAATCATAATATTACTATTGAACACGAAATAAATAATAGGTTTATTATAATTGTTAGTAAGTACGTGGTAGGAAAATGCTTGATGTAAAATAGCGAATTGATTGCAATTATTACAAGTAAATTCTTGTGATAACAATTATAGTTATGACTATACTTCACGGGGCAATTTAATTGTGTAAAATAATTTATTTATTTTGTTATTAATTATTTATTATGACCGTATTCAACCTTATTTTCGGAAAGCGCCTTCTGTGTGATACCCGCTTCTCTCTCCAGTTTTAAATGATCGTGTTATTAATAGTAAGAAGACAATTTATTATCGATGTGGATGTCTCATATTTAACAGGCATTTTTTTCACACAGATTTTACAGGATACGAGCTCAACAAACATTTTGTCGTTTAATCGAGTACACATCCTGTAGACTATGCCGGACGGTCATTGTCGATTTAACTACTTGAACAATTAACTAACTGAGTAATACATAATAATATGTGGGTGTAATAAATTTTTATTTTTCTCACGGGAACAAACTGAAAACATTGTGCCCATCGCGCAGCGACATCTACATGACTGTGTGCGCAACATAGGTCGACCCGAAACGGCGGCTAAACTCCACAACCTTTGCAACGGGTATTCGTGATCGAGGAATCGCCTAAAAGGGTGCGTGTTTCCGATACGGATAGGTTACGTCGCAATAGCTAGTCTTTGGTGATCACAGAGAGAGCGAAAAAATTATCTAGAGATTATGTTATTATGATTAATGCGCTTAAGTACGTAATTTACCCGTCACTGCCGCGTTTGTCGTAGAATGCGAACCCAAAGTCAACTCGCGAATCGCCGAGGACGGATACGCTTCCGGTCTGTATATAGAGAGGCGAAGTGTCAGCCACCCACACGGGGTCGCGCCCTCTCGCTGTCCGACCGGAAACGAAGCACTTACATCGCGTGTAGAGCGCCACACCGTGGGTGGCTCCATTCGAGTGGTTTCGGCGTTTTACGAAATAAAAATTTAATAAAAAAACGATTTTTTGCAGCTATCCCGATTTAAGTATTTTTCGCGCAGTTATCGTTAAAAAAAAACAATATTGCGTGCCTCGTGATAATAATATGTGTGTAGCTTTATTGGTACCTATGGTTATAAGTTATATAATCTATAACTTAAAAATAAAATTATTATAATGAATACGTATTGTTTATATAACGTTTATCATATTGTGTTGTTTTTGTACCATCATTTTATAAAAAATGAATTATAATAATGTACACTGAGTACCTGACCATCAGCCTCAGAATCGCTATTTATTATTATTTTGTTATACGCAAACATGTGCTGAATAGGTACATCATATTATTAGCATAGTTCACAGTGATGGTCCGAGAGAACTAAGGGCCTAAGGATATTTTCACTTTTGACATCAACAATTTGAAAATCAGATTTTGGTATAAAAAATATTATAATTTTATCATTATTAATATGGCTATTATATTATATTCTTTTTTTGGCAAAGTCTTCGAAAATATGATGTAAAAATATATGAAATTACGTTTAAGGTGGTTAAGATTCACATTCATTTTGCACCCAATAAATTGATTTTCAGTGTTTACTCGAAACGCATAGATATAAAATATAATCAAATGTTGTGGTCATTTTAGTACTATAGCAGACGATTTATCAACCGAGGGATGGCCGTTGTTTCGCCGTATAATAGTTACATATTGCATTTAACACATGGATTGCCTACACAGTACTCCTTAATAAACGCACGACGTTCCTTTGACTTGTAATGAACACATTTTTGGTGTTTTAATAATGTAATAAATATTAAGTGTCAGTATTTATATTTTAAAAGTTTATTAGTTTATTAATAAAAAAAAAAAAGGTATTCGCAGTATTTGAAACTGGCACATAAACAATTCCAAAAAAGCTTTACTTTTGACTATAGAATTATTAACAATGTATATATTTATACTTATTATTTTTTTTGGTGGGTTTTCACTAATAAATTAAATAAGTACTTAAGAAATCAGAACAAGAAATAAGACAGAAAATTAAATTTGTTCATAAAAATATTTTAAAAACTTTTTAAATAATATATTTAACATATTATTATAATATTATATGGCAATTATTTTTTCAAAATCGCAATATAATTAGTTTATTTATTTATTATCATCTAAAAATATTAGTTGTTTCAGTAAAAATAATATTAATACAAAATTATATATAAATATAAACCTAAATGTTTATACTTATGATTCATTACATTAAATTATGATATTATGTATTTTTAATTGTTATAAAATTTATTCTAAATATCTTTTGTAATGGCTAATTAAATTGAAATAAATGAATCATTCAGAATGTTTAACTACTGGCGGCTATGCGTGTAATAATAACTAAATGGTTATAAATGCAGATACTTATTGTTTAACATCAGCCATGTTGGCATGTGACTATCAGATCACATGTTCAAGTGTTCTACAGTGTAGATAATATGAAGTGTCTCGTGAGAATGTATAATATGATAATATGATAATTTAAGATGATTAGGGCTCATAATATTATATTTATTATTGTACCTCTCGCCATTCAAAAATAGTAATTCATTGTGTCGTTATGGGATGCACCCCGTAGATATAAATAAGAAAATAACAAATTTAGTTTGAAATAATTATTTTTTTTGGTTTATTATATTTTATTTTTGCCATTAATTTAAAATATGAAAACATTTCATTGTTAATTTGGAACTAAACGATCACAATCAGGACTCAGTAATAATGGACATAACATAATATTATATACTATGTTTATTTTTTATATACTTGCATATACTTATATTATATACTTTTTATCTATTTACAATAGAAACTCGTATAGGATATATCTGTTAATTTTAATCTTTTATAATTTTTGAAAATTTATAAATTTTATATTTAAAATAATCATTATTAATTTAATTATGATTAGGTACTATATTGTTTCGTTATTATTTTAGAAAATCTTCGAAATTATCTCTATTTGTCTGCTATCATATTCGATTTAGTTTTTAATTTTTTTTTTTATAAATTTAGTTTTTGAAACATTTATTTAAAAGTATTTATCGGAGGATTAAAATGGTTGACTATATAAATCAATATATTATATAATATAAAAATAAAAATTATTAATGATCATTAGGTACCTATAAATATTAAATTAACTGCAATTTTATAAATCACTATAGAATATATTATGAACACATATTTTAATATAAATTTAAGTGTACCTATATTATTATATTCAAAATATAATTATGCTGAAAATGATTATCCATTAATACGAACCAAGTACTTTCAAAACTTTAAAAAGGAAAAAAATTAAATTACTCGAAATAGATATATGTTTAATTAAACTAATGAATAAATATTTTTGTAGAAATAAATATATTTTCAATTTCTAGTTAAATACTACTATAAAATTCAAAGAATCGTAATTATATTTTATTATTAAAAATTAAATAATCAATTTTTATTTTTAATCTATACGTTTCAGATAATATAATTGAATAGTTAACATTTAGTTAACATTTTTTTCTTGTGTATAAAAAAATCTTAATAAAATTTAAGAAGGCATAAAATAAATGTACTTAAAAATTTAAAACAATACTTAATAAAGTCACGAATGTATAATATTAATTATTTAAATTACTAGCAATTTATATAAAATGAAATTACTTAAAAAATTATATAAATGCATATAACATTTTGTAAGCGAGGTATTAATTAATATAATTCAATTTGGGCACTTAATTATTTTCATTAATTTATACGTTTGTTTTTTGTGAATTTGGCAATAACAGTATAAATTATAAGTTTAATGTATGATGATGATATAAAATACTAAAATTGGTAGTTCTATTATGCGACGGTAAAATTCGTATTCGTATTCGTATTGTTGACATTTTTAGTCAAACATCACTAATATATCATTATATCAATATCATCTCCATAGGCGTTTGGCACAAATATTATAACAAATTATAATATGATATGCGCACGTGTCATACGAACGGTTACTGAACTAAAATCATTCAACTGCAGCTATTATATTATATTATATTATTATGTGCCTATATGGAAGGGCGTACGAACCTAGACGTAGATATAACATTTAAATATAAATATAATGTAGTTGGATGCTTCGGGCGTTCTATAGGGTCATTGAGGTCATTCCATCTTCCACTGGTTCCATACAAGAGATCGTATAATGATGAATTCCAATTTATCTTCCGATGTCCGTGCTCACTCACGTGCTATATATTATTTTACATATATAAGACGTTTGCAACACGCACGTTTAAAAGCATTACTTTGGAGTCGAAATCAATTTTTTTAAACTTATATACTTGCATAACGTCTGCTAAAAATTAAACATGATATTTTTTTGTGCTATTTTTTAATAACAAAATTAACAATAAAATAACTATATTTACAAACGCAGAAGTATCTATACTTTTAACTTTTATCAATATGCCAAGTTTTAGGTTTATAGGTCTATTGTCTGACAAATTTTTTCCATATAATAACACTTATGATTATTTTGAAATAAAATATATCTCAATAAAAATATGTTAAATCTTTGTATTTTAGTAGCAATTACATAAACGTTTATATTTTATGATCAAAACGTATAACGTCAAATGTATAATTTATTATAACAGACGACGGAGGAAAATTTAAAATCTGTTTAACTATAATGTTGAAATTAATAGAGGGAGAAACATTTCCAATTTTCCTAAACCATATGGGTGATAGAGCTTGATAGGTAATGTTAGCGCAACGGGTATAATATTACGAAATAGTTTAACCTGTGTTATTAACACATGCATGGTTATAATGACTGTATATATTTTCGATAGGTAACTAAAATGAATATCTAATATCTGATAATGAGCGCATGTCTTATTACCTACATTTTTTTATGCTTTTGGTGGTTATGCTGCAGAAAGCTTTTAGTATTATTGATTTATACGAGTAAATATTTAGCTACGTAACTCCAACATAAATTAAAGTTTTTTTAATTTTTAATTTTTAATTATTAAGAATATATTAAAAGAAAATCTTTTAAGACATATGTTGTATAATTTAAAATAGATACATTATCATAGGTTTGGAAAATTAATAATGTTTTACAATAATTAAACTCATTATTATTTTATATAAGAAATGAGAAAGATGACGAAATAAATAAAAAAAATAATAACTTAAATATATCTTGAGTAATAATTAAAATGAAATTTTTAGGTTTTTAATTTATTATTCCAAATATAATTTTATTAAGAGGACGCCATACCCGCATGTGTTGTCTCTGTCTTATACACGCGTTACATAGTTAAAAACTGTTTTGCGCGGGACAATTTTACTCCCTCAATATTTATATCAAAATTACCAAAATTTCAAATCAAATTGAGAAGAACTTTACCTATGACGTAGCGTTTTTTTTTTTTTGATAGTGGTAACCAATAATTTTTAATAATTAAATGAAAAAAACCTAAAGTTCTCAAACCGATAACTTTAATTGCATTCATGTTATTAAAAAAATTAAAACGCTACGTCACAGGTAAAGTTCTTCTCAATGTGATTTGAAATTTTGGTAATTTTGATATAAATATTGAGGGAGTAAAATTGTCCCGCGCAAAACAGTTTTTAACTATGTTACGCGTGTATAAGACAGAGACAACACATGCGGGTATGGCGTCCTCTTAATGTGTAGATCAGAGGTTCCCAAACTGTGGGTCGCGACCCAAAAGTGGGTCGCGATTATACTTTTGGTGGGTCGCGCTATTTTTTTTAAATAATACAAAAATATAATCATCTATTACTTGTATGGTAAAAAAAAAAAAAGGTCATTCATTGATATTGTGGGTCGCCATATTTTAAAAAATTTTCAAAATGGGTCGTACAATAAAAAGTTTGGGAACCTCTGGTGTAGATATTACAAGTCAGCCCATCAGATACTTTTTGGAAAATAACTTGTAACATCGCTAATTTTTGCCCACTTTTCCCTATTCATTTCGATTTCGAATGACACGATATTATTGATAATGATAATGTTAATAACAATATTATATTTTATATTATCGTCTATACTCTATAATCTGTATTGAATAATTACAGAAACATAAAATAATAATAATAATTTGTATCCATTTTTATTTATATCAGTGTTTATAAATTATGTCTTTCGTTATTAAGACATTAAAAATGCGATACAGTCAAATCGACGTATATAATGGTTTTAAAAACACATTTATGTGTTTTCTACGCGCGGATCAATATTTAATAATTAATATACCCACGTATTTTAAATGTATTTTATATAATATACATAAATATTAACCGGTTGTTTGCGAATTACACATATTATGTACAAGATGAACATTTATAAGAGGATAAAATTATTCAGTATAATATCAATGGGCATTTATCAGGCTTATCAAATGATATAGTTAAATATAATTTTTTTTATGAAAGATAGACTGTAATTTGTTTTATGTGCCTTTGATATGCAAAAAAGATGATAGGGTAGCACCCAGTGGTGTTCTGTGTATATTATATTTTATATTATATTTCACAATAGGATTTTGAAAGTATTAATATAAATTTTTTATTTTGGAAACAGTGCAAAGGTGTGAAGTGTGAGTGTCTTCTCAATTTTTCACGCGCTTTCTAAATATTTTTCATGATTATAAAATATAATTTTACCATTCGTTAAAACAATACAACCACAATATCATAGTAGTATTTATATATTAGGTTCCTATATACAATAATATTATTATGTCCGTAGGTACCTACATAAATAATTGATAACAATACGCGCTATGACAAGGGGTGACGTTTATGTAACGTGGTACCGATTGTAATTTAGGCGGGCGTCGAAATCGGCCCGTGGGATTTATAACAATATAATGCAATATTATGCCACGATGATTTAATATTTTATGTGCTCAAATTTCAGTGAGATGTGTTCACAGCTTGACAAATTTTTCTAGCTAAAATATAGCCAATATTTATGATAATCATATAATAATTCTTAGTAAGACAGATAATACAATATATTCCTGATAAATCTTATCTATATATGTTATACGAAGTCATTACGATAATGTGTCATTTACCAGATAATTAGCTGTTTGTTCTGTGTAATTTCCTGTCAAAAAAAAAAAAGTTTTCATCTCTATCTTTTGAAACGAATTTGTATCAAGAATATTATTACTCTATTATGTTTTTATAAAGTGGGAAAACTATATTATTATGTACGACATTATTATAAGCATATAATAAAAAAAATTAAAATGAGCGATTTCAAAACAACTTACAAACGACTTGGATTTATTATCAGTATGTTTTTTTAGTGTGTGTAACAAACTTATATACGACAAAAAACGTAAATGATTTTTGGGCTTGGTTATAATGTGTAGCAGCGAGAACGACCGTCCAGTGCCGTAGGCGCGTAGGTGTGTTCTTGGTAATAATATTATATTATAACACGTATGTATAGTCGAAGGTCATCGAATAGTGTGGGGCTGGTGATTCGGCCATTATGAGGGTGAATTCTCACAATAGGAGCCGGCTCGATTTTGACGCGTGACCAAAGTAATTTACTGTTTGTGTCTCCGAAATTGGTCTTAAATTATTCTCTGTTAAAAAATACTGAACAAAAATCTGTTTTTAATTCAGCCCATGCATAACCTTAAGACTACATCACGTCATGCGAATTGTACACATATGATGCACATAAAATTTCGTCCAGTCATATATGTATGCCTGTTGATTTGAGTTAGTTTCACGACTTTCAATCTATTAATAATCTATTTAGTGATAATTTAATTGATTTATTGACCATAACGATATATTTTTTTTCATTTTAGACGTAAAATTATTTATTTGAAAACATTGGAAATTTTTTTTTTTTTTTTTAATTATACGCAACTAAGTAGATTATAGATAATAATGATTTAAAATGCAAAATTCGTTAATATTTCTGTAAAGTGTTTCAGTTTTTGTGCAATGTACCAATGTGTATTATATCTATTCAAATTTATTAAATGTCTAGCAATCATAACAATTACATAGTAGGTATTAATTATTTAATTTGATAAAATTATATGTATATATACTATATATTATTCACATTGAATAATTAAGTATTAAAAAAGTTTCATCAATTTATATATATCTTTTTTCTTTGTTTTTTATAGAAAACAGATTATAAATCGTTTATATTAATTTTATTTAAATAATAAATTTATATATATTTTATCTCAAATTCATAACGAAAAAATAAAATGGATGAGAGAACATTTAAAAATTCTGTTAGTAATTATTTTGTTGTTTGTATTTTATATATAAATAGATAAATCGTAATTATAAACAATATTAGTATATTTATAGTATTAGTTATACAGTATAATATCGTATATCGATTAAATAAATCACTTAGGATTTTAATTAATATTTTCACCGTTTAATTGGTCAAAAATATATTTTTTTTATTCTCTTCGACCTCGTGTTTGTATGCAATTAACTACAAGAATCTTGATTCGACTTAAATTTACTCGTTAACAAAATATTAATCTTGAGAAATCTGATATTTCTTAGTTTAAAAACATAATTTACGATAATACCGTCGGTCATATGTCAAAGAATTTACGTTAGGTTGATACACCTATATGAATTGGGTTACATGAAGTATACAATTACTGCAACTTTTTGTAATATTGAAATTGAAGGCGTTCAACACAAAACAGTCTAATTATATTGGTTATATCACGCGCGACGGTTCGATTTTGTTTCACGTTTGAAACAATTTCCATGTTTGTCACTGTTTTTAAATTTATCTTTATTTTTACTCTGTATATATATTACTGCAGGATGTTTGGTGCTATTGCACACGTGTGTCTGCATTTCAGGGTTACTTTTGTATACATAAGAAACGATGAAAATATGTTATAGAATTTTGTTTCGCTTCAAATGTAGTCTATACGATTTAAAATCGATCACTGTCTAGACTATGATTGACGATTTCACATTTTCGAATGCTTGTAAAATATAATTTATTAAACATCAACTATATGTATAAAATACCTAATATTTATTTTTCCACGTCAAAAGTCGTTTTTATTTATTCTTCGCCGTTTGTTTAATTATACACATGTGTATATGATAATACTGAAACCGAAAGCCGTGGTTTTTCTCCTATATAAATTATATAAATATTATATGAATGTTTTTCACAAACATTTTGACCTTTTTTCCGTTAATATAGTACCTACTCCTATGCAGGAAATTGCTCGAGGTACAGTTAAAATAAATATTGTTGATTTTTTTTCGAAAACCTCGATATTCAGTGCGGAAATATATATGACAAGCACAGGGAGTTTGATACGTCTTCTATTTTTTTTTCACGATCAGCTACTGGAATATACTTGTATACACATGTAATGAAGCATATATAGAATTGGGGTACTGCAGACGGTTGAAATTTGTTCACCGTCGGTTGCAGCGACGCGGGGCGCGCGAATCTCGGATCGCGTAGGTGGAGCCCAAACTATTGATCTTTACACCGCCACCGCGCCGAACCATCCACCCGCCGCAACACACGTACTGCACCTCATCGATGTATATATAATATATATATATACGGGTTTGTTATAATTTATTATATATATATATATATATATATATACGTATTTGTGCGCAAAACCCGTCCACCACGCCACCCCCAGCTCGATCGCGGTCTCTGCCGTTTCGCCAAAATGGCCGTTCGCACTAAGCCCTCTCGCCGACCAATAACTATATATATACAACAATATATATATAAGTACTCTTCGTCCCCCCTTCTTGCTCATTTCACACCCGGATTCGCGTGCGGCAGCAGCAAAGCCTCGCCGAGTTTTTCTCTACACACAGACATTAAAAAGCGCACAGACCTTTTAATATTATCGCGTGTATATGTGTGTGCGGGTCCTCTGGGGGAAAAGAGAGACGGTCGTGCACACAGTATATATATAATACACACACACGCCCCCGTAATCGTGTACGTGGGTTTCGCGACTAAATCGTTTCGACGAGGGACCTGGCGCGATGTTATTTCGCGCTCTGCACGTGGAGAGGCTGCAAAACTCATATACGTTCGCTGTTTGGTACCATATATACACACAAATATAGATATACATATCATAATAATACTATAATAATACTATATACATTATTAGGATGGGTGTTATATAGATCGACTGGCAAACGTTTTCGTTTTTACTGCACCACGCGCATTTCTACAGCGGTACAATCATAATATTATATATAACAATATTGCAATATATAGATGATTCGTATATATATATATATATGTGTGTGTGTGTGTGTGTGTGTAATAAATGTGCGTGTGCAGTATATTATATTATGTGACGTGACGCAAAGTGCGCGAATGACCGGCAAGCGCTGATCGAGCGCCTTTTATTATTAATCGTCGCTGCCACCGGATTGAATATAATTTTATAGCTGGACAACAAAATGTCGGTGTGGGTAATATAATTTTAGGAGACCGTGAAACGTGTATAATATGAGACATACATTCGATACAATAATATGATTATTGATTAGGATGTCTATACATGATGAATCTCTGATCCATAATAAGATCCGTATAATTTTTACGATGCATTGTACAATTATTACCGAATTATACGGTCTATAAGCATGTGCCCATAATATATAAACGCTGCTATAGTATTGTTGGTTTGATCTGCAGTCGTATCAGTAAAAACGTGATTTGTCTAAATGCGTATTATCGCACTAAGACTGTATGTTATAAACATATAGAAACTATAGAAATCATTTTATTGTGCATATAAATCACTCTTATTTATAAATAATTATAGTAAAATCACGAGTGATTCGTAATTATAGTATTTTATTTCATTGTTCTTAAATTTTGTATTTCAATAAATAATCATTTTTTTAGATTTTGGCATAACGACGAACTGCGGATTGATTTTATAAATTATAATGATGTATGTTTTTTTATTAAAGTGCTCAAACACACTTTTTTTACTAAAAAAGTTAATGGGATCATCAACATTGAGGGAGGTTACTATAGAAAAATAAATCTAGTTGGAACTATTGAAAATAGTAATAGATATATACAAAATTTTAGTAGTTATTAAAATAATTAGGAAAAAAAAATACGAACATTTTTTAAAATTTTAATATTATTATTAAAATAATTGTTTGATAACTGATTGATTACCATTGGCAATGAGTTAAACCGTCCTGGCGTTCTATTTGTTCAGAATCGTTTTTAATCATATAAAATAATTTAACATTGAATTCTACTTTAACTTGTCTTTCATTATTTTTGTATAGAATGGTTATTTACTTGCTCTTTTTTTCATTACAAATATATAAAAATTTGACATTTAAATCGCTCTTCATATAATTGGTACATCATTATTCATTATTATAATATTAAATAATATTCAAGCACCGTTATACGGTCATATTTTATTAAATATACCATGACACCGTGCTGTACCTGTAAACAACAATAAATCTATCAATCATGTATAATCAATGTATGTACTATATAATATATTTAATATATTGCTCAAGAGTTATATGTGCGACGGGCGCGCGCATTTGTGTGGTGTGCGCCTCATCGAAAAAACGTATAAGCAAACAATTTGTATTCCATAAAAAGCGACTGTTCGGGACCGTATCGTAAATATCAGAAAACTGACAGCGTTGAGAATACTTTTCGAACCGTGCCTGAAAGGTTTTTTCTTTCTCCATAATTTCATTTCTTTTCAATATAATATACACAATACTACCTATATATTATTATATATAATATACATGATATGACGTTTTTCGTGCCCACCCTTATCAAAATACTAATAAAAAAACTACTAACATACCAGTGCGTAGGATGTGTGTAATATATATATATTTATTATAAAAGAGCACATAACCTTGCTAAGACGTGAAATCATGTTTACCTGCATCACATATGTAGATAGTTGTACCATTTGAGGTTATTATTTTATATCATATTTATATATTTATGTGACAAATCACGAAATGATTTCGAAAAAATGACATTAGGTGTAAATAATAATAATAAACACTATTCGGTTCCTGCTGCGTGTTTTTAATACTAATACCAATACCACAATAACAACCAATACGATATGCTTTTAACGAAATTAGTTTACGCAACTATATATAAATATTTTTGTCACGAAAATCGTTTTTCACCTAATACTATGTTGATTAATACTTGACTACAATATATAGTACATAGGTATATATAAATAAATACAAGTAACGTGCGTCTACTTGTATCATCTAAATCGATGTGAAACGAAGTATCGAAATATTAGTGCTAAAGTGGAAATAAATAATATAAATGAGGTCCATTTTCGTTTACCACCCAGGATAGGCGGTTAAGGGTAGCGTCTCCCTTCGATTTTTAATCTATAATTCAATTTATGATATAATAATTTTACGATAATAAAATAGGTTATGTGAATTTCAATGTACTTAATATATACTTTATACTATGTAGGAAATATGAATAATAGGCAAGGGAATGACTGTGAGTTCCATTATCAACGGAAAACTTATACAATGTACGGCCAATATAGGTTTCCGTAAAAAATAACTTTTCCGTTTTCTATAACTTTTAAATTAGGTTATAAATAAGTTTTGAATTTTGTGAGTCCATTAACGTTAGTATTTAAAATTACAACATAATAATAGCAATATGATCGAATAATGACTAATAATACTGATGTTCATTAATTTGTCTTTAAAATTTACACTCATATTGATATATCTGTAATTATACGTTTTTAGTAAAGTATATAATTTTATCATAACATGTATTAAGTTACACTAATGATTGTTCTATATGATTGATAAACGTAAACGAAATGAACAATTCATTTAAAAATAATCACGAAACCAGTGGATACGTGTTTAAAAAATGACATTATAAATTATATTAGGCTAAATATTGTTTGTCTATACAATTTAAGTATATTATGTTATATGATTATACTGTAGTTTTAATTTGTATTAATTTAATGAATTTTTTAGTTTTTTTTAATTTGGATTGAATGACTTATTGATAGCTATAACACCAATAACACACTGAAAAATATTAATATTTTATTAATAATACGCATCTTGGACAAACTATCCGAGGTAGATAGCAAGCAGATTATTTATTTATTTTATGTATGTACAAAGAAAAATGTTTAAAAATATAATTTATGTGTTATTTTAATACACGCAGACAATGTATTTTGGTATATAGTATTACTATGTAGTTAGAGTTGTTAGACTCTTAAGGGTGTTTCGGTGAGTTTTCAATTTTTTCTGTTTTTTTCTCAACATAAAAAGTAAAAATATTTATATTAAATACATAGAAATAATATATGTGTATATATATTTTTTTTGTATCCCTCATATAATATTGTTGTGTATATGCCACTGTTAGTTATTATTTTACTAGTAATAGTCACTGTACCTATAATAATTTACTATAGTATAATGATGAATATAAATTAATTAATTTACGAAAACATTGTTATTTATAAATAGCCGAAAACGGAAAATTAATTTTTAGCATAAACCGACGAAGTTTCAGCCTCCTGTGGTACGTGGAGAAATCACGACTATTTCACATCTTATACCATGTACCGTTTTTCATCGTTGAGACGTTTGGATTATACGGTTTATTCGAGTGAAGCCACGACTGTACCGTGCTCATTATCGTAAAGGACATGTGTTTCGTTTGTATTACGTGACTCGTTTCGCATTAAATAATAATAACAATAATTGCCTCAATAACTTGGTGGTTTTCAAGTATAAAACAAAAAAATAAACACCGACACGGACGAGTGACGATAACTGAAATCATATTTATTAGTTTAAACTCTCATCGAAAATATGTTTATTACATTAAATTATTATATAAGTTACAATCAACGATGGTCGTTAACTCGCGTATAAGATTGTAAAAGTGCTAATGAAGATAGATGATTTTGAAAAGTATATCATCTATATAATATTACGAGTAGGTATACTGTATACATAGGTACCTATACTATTGTTTTTTTCTACTAAAGCAAAGAGTTTATTACAGCAATTATTTCCTTCACGCTTTGTATGATTCACACAGTAGTGTATAGTATAATGTTTGATATTTATTATTATACATGTGTACATGTACGTTTATAAATGAGTAGATTTTCATCTTTCGACATAAAAACTCGTTATTAAATCGGTCGGTGTATGCGGCTAGAAGTAATACGTGCGTATACACCGAAAAAACGAAACGAAAAACAATGTAGGACTTCACGGGACACGGGTTATACCCATATGCATGTTACCGTCTTTAATTTAAATAATTTAATACGCCATAATAATTATACAGACACATTATGAACACCTACGTACACGCATGTATATCATACAAGTACATGAATTCTTTTTAAATAGATGATAGTCCGTAGTACGCCAAACACAAAGTCAGTTTCAAATCAGACAATAAAAAATAATTTTCACGTTTCACTTGCCATATTCTACATATCAACCAATATTATATATAATATTTATTTTTCCTCTTCTTGATCATTAAATATTTACATTGTTTAAACCTGTAACGGCTGAAACTTATAATTTATAAGGTATATTATAGTATACTTATGATATATAGATTATAAATTATATTTTATTTAGTTTGTCAAAAACTGGTTAGTGTTTATCCGTACATAACCCAAAATTTGCAGGAATTCAAATTCTTACTGGTACAGGTACTCGTAACTTGCGAGTGATTTCGTTTTCGGTTCAAAAAGTTAGTAGCCTGGTTTAACACAAGAACAGACTTGTCTAACAGTTCGTATGTGAAACATTCCGCAAGTCTCACAATGTACCTATACAATATTATATACTTACATCATACACATTGTGAGATCGTGTGTAAACTGTCGCTGTCCCGTATATTATTGCCGCTCGAGTTAAGTCGGCTTTGTTATTGTATATGCTCTATAATATTATGTATATATATACATCGAACATACACACACATAAGTATTATTATATTATTGTGTATGTAGATGCGACATCACGGCATGCGTCGTAATGTTGAATTTGTTTACGGAATAATACGTCTTGGACAAAGGTCTACGTCCTTGGAACGCATATTACTGTTATTATTTCTCGCCGACAACCACCGTCGTATAAAAGGATACAATATATTTTAAACGCAATCCCCGGCGCGGCGATGACCTTGTGCCGGACAGGATCCGTTGGATCGTTTGATAATGTTCTTTTTGTTTACGTTCAAGGGTATGTATTATGTATAATATACCAGACATCCGTACACACGATAATTCGGAGGTCTACATATGCGTACACACACACACGCACACACACACGCATATACCTATCTATATTTATATGCGTACACGAAGAATGTCATCGAACGCAACCAGCAAAGGGTTAGTCGGATGTATGTGACCTATCAGTTTTAGTCCGAATCTCTTGGTGCGCGAAACGTCGTCTGTCCGTCCGTTCGTTTGAGTGCAATCATATTTATATAATAATAGTGTTGTACGACTGGTTTTTTTAACGTTTTCGAGAACGTCTCGCGAAACACCGCCTCCGACGTCACTGCCACCATTATTAGGAGATAATATAATATGGTATATACGTATTCTACACGGCGTATATATATATTTGTGTGTATGTGTAATTGTTATCTACTGCAAGAGTCACATTACGCGATCGGTTTGGTATTTATTTATTTTTTAAACTCCGTTTTCCATAACATTAGTCACAATAGCATACACGCATTGACGCGTTGTAAGTGATATAATATATCTACGTACTATAACAACTCACACGCACGAACGAGACTATATATATTATTATGGGTATTACAATCTGATTCGTGTATAATGCATATTATACTCGTATATTACGCGCTTGGTTAAAACACTTTACTTCTGGTTTTTAATAATTAGGAGTAAAATCATGTCATCGTTCGTTTCGATGAACGCGGTAAAAAGGAATAAGTTAATTTAGCCATTTTCGGTTATTATTCTGTAGAAAAGAATGCTCTATGTACTTTATACTATCAAACTATTTGATTTTTGTTTTTTCCTATCTTAAATAGTTATCTATACATGAAAAAACCATTACGGTTAATACGGAAATGACACAATTTTTCATTCATTCCTGAAAATGAGTGATTTTAACTTTTTCTATTTTACCCCCACATCGATCATAATATTAATTAAAACTGCATTATTTAGAAATTTGTAATACTTTTTTTTTTGTATTATGAATCTGATAAATATATATATACATATCAAGCGTATTTTGTAATATATATAAAGATAGGTTTTTTGTGTTAAGTTAATATTTATTATTTATACAATATGTAAAATAAAACATGTTATTTATATTTTTCGTAAATTACAATTGTAAGTTATATCATTTACAACTATAGACAGGGACGACACCAGACATTTATTTCTGGGGGGGGGGCAGGATCCGGGCAAAAAAATTTTCGGTGGGGCAAATATATATTTGTACATTATTGCTCTATATTTGGATTTTCCATAATACTTTTATTAATAGGATTGATATTTTGGTATATCAGCTGTTAAAGATTATGAACCTGAATACTTTTTTACTATTCACCCAAGACTAATTAACATTTAGATTTTAGAAGGTAGGTATATAAATTACTGTAGCAATACTTCCAGCTTGATTCTTCTCCTAGGCTAAAAAGTAAAAACCAAATGTCTGATTTGACTATGTGGTTACAGCAGTATATATATATAAATATATATATAGTATCATCTAATCAAATAAATCATGATTACCAATATATTATTGTTAAAAAAAAATTCTGTAAGCTATAAAGTATATCAAATTATTTATTATAATAAGAAGTACAAATAAAACTATGTATAATAATAATGAAATTTAAAAATAAGTTATTAATTAATATTCTTTATTAGTTATTAGTTTAATCATTACAACATATTTATATTTGAGTAGGTAGATTATAATTTATTTAAAATAATATAAAACCGAAATCCATGCTGTATTTGCTTAAAATAAAAAGTAAAAATTTGTATGGATTTTGGTTAAAAATTATATTACTCCAATATTGTGATAAGCAGTTGTCCGATAAATTCATAGATAATATATTATCTATGGATAAATTATATACCATATTTAATACTCGATGTGGTGTTTAACTGCTAATTGGGGGAGAGAAATTTCACACAATATTGTGATGGGTAATATAAATATATAATATAACATAATCTTAATCAAATACATAATGAAATAGATGGAAAATGGTATTAGTAAATACTTGAAATTTAAATTTTCATTTGGTCTCAAACAGGAAGGGCAAAGGTGGGGCTAAACCAAATTTGGGTAGGGCACCAGCCCCACCTTGCCCCCCCTTGGCGCCGCCACTGTCTATAGAATAGGTAAATGATTCTAGAAAACCAGTATAGTATTCGCTTAATACATTCTTGCATCTATTTATTTATCATGATAAAATATATCTATATCCAGATACTTTTGAAAATTATGAATTTGCTTAAAGTTATTGTTGGTAAAACTGTATAAATTGAAAACATTTTTATATTCCACTATTTACATCTCACAAGACGCGAGATTCGATTAGTTTGTTGTGTACTATAGCGGGACACAATTTTTTTTTATCTAAACTTTTGCTATGCTTATGTGACATTTACGATTTTGATTCTAAAGTGTAGGTGGGACAAAAATACAGTACACATAATACAATTATAAGCACATAGAATTTAATCGATATACAATAAATTCGCACTCAAAAATACTAGTTTCTATATACATATTTATGCTCTGATTGTTATCGATATTTACTATTTAGGATTACCACGTTTAGACATAAATAAAACAGCATTATTTACCAGTTTATTTTACCATATTATAACATTATATATAGATGCGATACAATGTAATTAATCGTTCTAAGAATAAAGAAAAAAATGTATCTTCATGTTGACAACACAACGGTTGCATTTTTTACCTACTGCGACGTTTTATATTAATATCATGACCGTTAAACGACTAAAAATATGTTTGCCATCTAGCCAGCAGTGTTGGAGCAAAGCCATCGTCATCGCATATACCTACATTCAACGATATATCCTCTCTATTGCAGTGGCCGCCGCTACAGCAGTGTTTACGCGTATATACTTCACGGTTCACACGCGCACGCTCCCTTATAATATATGCGAACACGATCACGTTTAATTTATCATCCGACGATATAATATTATATACCTAAGTTTATAATATAAACAATGGTGACGGGCATGGACGTCGATGTTTTTCACACTGTAGCTTTTGACGTGTCGCGCATAAGTTTTGTTTTCACATATATACAACATAATATACTATCAATAAAATTCTGACGTTCACCAAACACACATACACACACATGGAAATTTACACGGTGATGTCCGACTGTAATCTCGAATGAATACGTCGTTGTTTACAACAGACGAGGAAATACGGTCCGGACGCACCGCACCTACATAGACAATGAGGGAAGTTTTTTCTTCGATTCGTTTACTTAACGGAGTCATTTAGGGTTCTTCGTATATCATGGTGATTTTCCGTTAAATTATACTATTATATGTACGACCAATTCTATACGCGTTTCTCGGCTTTATGTTATTTATATTGATTATTGCGTTGCTTCCGTTAAACGACACAAGACCAACGTACACACAAGATAATATATGTATAATAACACTCGATAAATTCACACTGATCAATTGGGAATTTGTTTTTGTACAAACAATCGTACACACACACACACATTGTTCGTAACATATTTTACACAGCGCAATAATATGTCAATATATTATTATAATTCACGCCATCATATTATACTAGTTTTCGCAATCGAATATTCTCGTTACGCGCGGGCCATACTGCCGAAAACCAATAAAAATGTACGACAGTTATCGTATATATAGGTACGTTGGGCTTAGACAAATCGTCATTCGTCGGAACCCTAATATATTATACCTACGTTATGTTTACAATTTTGCTATATAATTTATACCGATAATGGATACCATACTTTATTATAATACC
The DNA here is from genome assembly GCA_020882235.1 of Schizaphis graminum. Classification (NCBI taxonomy): domain Eukaryota; kingdom Metazoa; phylum Arthropoda; class Insecta; order Hemiptera; family Aphididae; genus Schizaphis; species Schizaphis graminum. Next base: position 98,138,513 of record CM037032.1, read on the forward strand.
TGTATTCAGATATATTTTCTCATATTATATTTTGATGTACGGTATACCCATAAGAATATTTGTACAACGACCGTTGTAGCGGAGTGCTATTTTTCAGGCATCGATTTCACGGTTTATATTTAGTTTACGAATATCGCAGTTTTTATATGTTTTAAAACGAAATATAATTTAAATGTAGGTATTATAGCTTACTCTTTTAACGATTTATTATGAGAACGATTTTAATTTAAACATGTGTTTTATACCGTATCTTACAAATCGTATAAGTCTGTCCTTCTACTTATAGTAGAGTAAAAATATTGTAGAAATACTATTGTGCTATTAAAGTTGATTTGCAAACGTTGAATATTTCGCGACAACAATAATAGTAAGCATCTATATTATATTGAATTATTAAAAAGTTTTTGAATCGCAATTGCAACATTATCATACGTCATAATAAATAATGTGTGTACATTGTATCGTTTTAAAATGTACTTATATTATTTATATTATTTTATTTTAAACGCTCAATTATATTAATTCATGTACAAAATAATTATATTGATTTGAACAACAGCGATAAAACTATATAATTATTGTTGCTCCGTTAATTTGTTAATGATAACTATACATGATTAATTATCTGTACATACTACATAGTAGATATGTAATGCATGTAAAATTGTTGATTGTACGTGACATATTACACACATTATCCCGACTGACTTTTTAAACTGTAGAACTTGGGCCTTCGTCGAATTAATATTCTCGTGGTTAAGTGATCGTATTGTTTGTTCAATCGAGAAAAATTACCTGCAGTTTTCGTGTTATTATATATATATATATATGATAGTCTTCACACGTTACAAGTAAATTATAATATTCGCACGATTTAAAAAATAATAATTTACATCTCAATAAATTATTTGTATTCATACTGGTCATCGGTTATGGTGAGCGATATAATATTATATAACAGGGGTGGCCAGCGAGAAGAGACTCGCGAGCCACCAAATATATTAATAAATATGGAAGAGCCAAAATGTAAAAAAAAGGTCATATTATTATATAATTTTTATATATATATATATATTATATGATATTGTAAATAAGGTATCGTATTTAATAAAATATTATACTTTTTCAAATACCTACATAAATTCATGTTTTAAAATTTTTTTTTTAAATGTTACAATAAGATGCGAGGGGCAAAAGTCTATGATGCGAGCGGCGGTTTGGCCATCCCTGTTATATACTTATATATAATATATTAATATTCGAGTTTATTGAATTCAATTTAAAACATAAAAATAATATATAAATAAACTTTAAAATTATTTGATTATTATCATATTTGTATTTGTTATATATCCATTAATCTTTTACATAATATTCTGTTATCATACATAAAACACACTTTAAAACATGTAAAACCGTAAAAATTATTCAAAACAATGAGGATTAATCAAAATAAAGAATATAAATATTCTTTGCAATCATCAATTGTAAATGAAAGAAAAAACTACTAAATAACTAAACAGGCGTTTATAATTTTTTTTTTTTTTTAATAATGCTTCTGGTGTTATTATTGCACATAATATTTAATAATTATCAACGTGAACGATGTCTAATAATGGACGGTTTTGGTTTTAATTGTGTGTATTTAAATTATACTTAATATGTCGCCGATAAAACCAATATAATAATATACGATCATGCGTAATCATGCGGACGTGTTCATCGTCGACAACCATCAGATCGAGACTTAATTAAATTTAATAACTCTGTATACGATTTAATTTTATTATAAACATCTTTGAATTGTAAGACTATAATAATAAAATGTATATATATATATATGTATGCGTGCATGTTTATCGCACACCGATCTCTACGTATACGAGGAAGAATTATTATTTCTAATCCCGCCAGGTTATTATTATAGTACATTTTGTTCAATACTCGTTTATTAATTGTATAAATAAATAAATTATTTTACTCCCAAGTGTATTCATAAAAAATTATTTTGATTGCTTATAGATATTCTATGTATACCTATATAGTAATGGTGTACTACCTACATAAATTTATACACACAGTAGCAATTACATGAATTATTTTTGTGCGTTAAATATGAGTGAATTTGTGATGATTAAATAGATGAATCGTGCTTGTATACATTTTTGTGCACATTTCTATTAATGGTTTTACATAAATTTATACAAAAATACAGTATATTATATATTATGTTAGTGCGGATTTCGTTTTGCAACAACGTAATAAGTGAGTTTGTCACGATTCGTTACAAGCGTAATTATATAGACATACACACACACATATAGTTATTGAAATTTATAATAATACAATTATACCTATATTGAGTAAATATTTACTATTTAAAAATAATAAAACTGTATAAACTTTTAAGACCATGATGATCTCGGCGTTTTAATATGACAGGTAGTAATTAAATGTAGGTACAAGTTATAGGCAAGTAAATAATTTACATTGTGATTTTACACAATATGTTTAACGCATGAGTCGGTTGACACTTAATATTTCGAAATGAATTTCGTTTGAAATGTTTGAATTTTGACTATATATTTTTTTTACGGTACCTTTAATGTAGACTGCGGTGATTTGTATGCATCATAAACATTTGAATCTTTTCAAACGTCGATTTTTTTTCGATTCAATTCGTTTAGTATACATTATTGTGAAACGAACAACTGAATAATACCATGTGTCGAAAACAAGAGCAAATATTGTATCACTAAAAAGCTATGTACTTCAATGTTTATTAATTATTATTTAAGACGCATATATTATAAAATTTATCTAGTGAAACGTTCCCCAATAGAACCTCTAAATAGCGGTGTTTTTTTTTTTAAGAACAAATTACAAACTTTCGACAATCTGAAGCTTCTGAATAATATACAATATTTTCAGAGTCCGAGAGTATTCAGAAGTTTCACACTGTAGTATTAGGTACATTTGTTCCGTATACTTTCAGATCGAAAATGACGATTAGTTTTTGTGTTTGCAACGAATCGTTTCAAACTATCAAAAAATATTATTTAAATTATTTTCTAAAAATATGCCTAGTTATAATTGTCATATTGTCTTAACCTAGCCAAACCCTATCTTTTTAACGTATTGATTCCAATGTTAACCATCAAAACTAATACTTTTCGTATATTCAGCAAAAATTGTTGTCCTAATTTATAAGTATCTAAGGTTATTCACGCCCTCCATGATATCGTTTATATTAAATTATATTTTATTCTTGGTGCAGTAGCCTTGTTAAAACGTGCAGGAAACGAAAACACTACGAAAAACGTTCCTGTAGCAGTAAGCAATACAAAACTATATCGTATACATGTATAGTGTATATATACCTGTATTATAATGTATAATGTACGCATGTGGCCTATCCACAAACGAGTCGTACATGGAATCCGGCCGATATTAATATCGAATTGTGCATCGGGAAAGAAAACGTCCAGCCGGGTACCCGTTAAACCTGTTCAATGGTATTTTTTTCCCGTCTGCGAGTAAATGCGCCGACCGTCGGGTTAACGTGACCCGACATTCATTGGGTTTTAAAACGATATTCGTGTGTGTAATAATATATTATTATAAACGAATTACATCCATGACCGACGCCATCGCGCGTTTAAAACATATTAGGTATTCGATACTATTTGGCGGCATTATATCTATGTAGTCTATATTATATCTAATAATAATAATAATGATTTTTTTTTTGAAATAAAAGAAAGAGCTCAATATTGTAAAATAAGTATACACATAGCACATTACATTACAATGTTTGAGTTAATTATTGAATTAGTATATCATAATAGTATTAATAATACTGCAATATAACATTGTAGGTAATATAATAATAATGATGATCTAGGCTGTACCGTTTCAGTATAGGTACTTGACCTGAGATTTAATTATTCTTCGTATTATATCTGAAATGAAAAAAAATCGTTGGGATATTTGTTGCATATTGACATCGGCCTTGTATGAGGAGAATTTTACAAAATTAGTATTATGGAAAGAGATATGCAAAAGTGTGGGATATCTGTGATGATCCATCATATGCTATTTTTCTGGCGAAATGGGCCATTGATATTATAATAAAATAATATTTTATTTTGTATACAGTATTATTATTATTATTATTATAGGCTTATTATTATATTTGAAATTATTACAACTCATAAGTATAAATATACGTATGTTAACTCTTAATTTGACGTACCGAATGCATACGCGTTTAAGTACCGCAATGGAAACATTATTAAATATTAATATATTATTATTATAATTATAATACGTGCCATCAATGCCAGTTGTACTACTTGTAGATTTTCAGAAAATATCATGTTCGAAAAAAGCTTAGGTTTATACTGGTTTGGCTGGTCGATCTGCATTCCGAGATAAGAATTAAGAATATACGGTGTGTGTCATAATGAATTATTTTTGAAATAAAACTAATGCAGCATCACTACAATATTATGTGTGATGTGATTTACAACTCGTTCTATACCGTATTTCTCGGTCAAACGTGTGCGTAATTTATCTAAGTATGGATACCGACTACCTATCAGAGGCGTGTCCAGCGGGTAGGCCTGGGCCTACCCTGATTTTTAACCTTTAAGTATACTCAAAATATGAATTTTTCTTAACTTTAAAAATGTGTTGACTATACAAATTATTTTTATAACCAGCCAGTCCTAAATTTTGGTCCTAGATACGCCTCTGCTACCTATACATAAGTCTGGATACGGATAGGCTTATATCAATAGGTAAATACTCGTGTTTACATTATTGTTCTTATATATAATTATATATTGTATACACCTATATACCGGTATACACCGGAAGAATATAAACACATGGTGCATATTCTATTGTAATGTAATTATTCTTTTTATATGAAGAACATCGAGTTTTTATAATATTATAGTCACTCTCACCGGTCGAACGTTGAATAAATTGTAATATCGCAGCTGTAAGTTTATAATCAAAACGTTTGTGATCGCACAGCGTGGAAAACATTCGTGATTACTGTAGTATGATGTTATTATTACAATCGTATTATTATTTTGTCTAAGGATCACGCAATAGAAAATTTACAGTCTCCAAGTATACCACAAAATTGATTATATTTGTGATTTATTGAGCAGTTTAAAATAATGATTGTTGTAATCGTATATAATTGTTTTCGATAAATATTATAATATTTAGTAACGGTATATTCATCGTAAAGTATCTTTGAATGAGTCATTCTAAAACGCCGCCATTTCGAGGCGGTATATTATTATGTAGGTACATTATATACAATATACATATACTTGTATATATATATGTGTGTGTTCAACGCGTGATGGCTTAATATACAAACGTTTAAAAGGGAATATTTTCCAACATCGGCACAGTTATAAGAGTAATAATAATAAATAATAATAATAATCAAACGACCTAATTATAGGAATAAAACAAAAACGTTCTCGGTTGCGTTTCAATTACGTCATATGACAAATCATATCACACTCATATAATGTGAACATAGGCACGTTGGTACGTAAATTAATTTATGCTACTGTGTCATCGTTTTTTGGTATAATTCAAAAACTATGTCGAGAGAGAGAATAAACTTATAATTTACAATAATAGGTATATCTTTTTTTGAGCGGTGCTTCCTTTTTTTCTACCTAGCACGCTTTTAACGCACGAGCGAATATATTATAACGTGTACAATATTATTGTATTCATTATAATTTATAATTTATATATCGTGTGCTCGCATGTTATACGATCGGCCCCTATATCTCTTTAGTCTGCCGCATCGATATGTGTGTGTGTGTCATGTGTGTATGTGTGTGACATGTGTGTGTGTGTGTGTGTGTGTGTACATTTTTTTTCTTCGATGTGTATAATTTAAAAAAATAAAGCTAATGCATGGCCGGGAGGCGGTGATCCCGTGTCGTGCAGTGGGAGGACGGGGTGATGCGTGCGTTGTATACGCACACAAATACATTGGGCGCGTGTAATAATGTACATGCACGCATATATATATATATATACGTCCCGGAGAGCTTGACAAGCCGGCGAGGCGGTCGTAAAAACTGTAATTTAACTGCTGTTCTGGGCCCAGCACGTATATAGTTAGCTGATAAATTAAAAAAACCGTGAGAGACAGAGAGAGAAAGTGGGAGAGGAAAAAGCCAAGGGTCGTAAAAACTAAAAACCGCGGGGAAGAAGAAAGTTTTTATTTTTTCGAGTATGGCTGGGAAAATCGGATAGCAAACGCCTAGCTGATTTTCGTATAATATTTTTATTCTTTCCGCAGTAGTTATTAAATTATTATATATTTAATATCGCTGTGAATTCGGTTTTAATAAAAGGAGTGTTATGTAGGTTTACCAGCAAAAATTGAGTCTGTGAACGACCTCGACTGTGACGTCGTAATATTTGGACTTCATTTCAATTGTAGATTCATAATATTATACCATAGAGTGGGTGGATAGTTTTCATTTTATTTAAAGATATTATGTCTTGAACTATAATAATTATTGTAGGTCTGAATATAAATTCCTAATCGTTAAAAATGCTCAACAATTTTATTATACTTTCTTCACTATTAAAAGTGGCCAACAGTTATTGTTTTTTATACTCTCGTATAATATGGGTGTAGTATTAATAGTGTATGTTATGCATGTACCTACATAGGTATATTTCAGAATTTAAATACACATAATATATGTATACTACTATATTTGGTAATTAGGGTAATATAACTGAACAATGTGTTTATTGCTAATAATGTCTGAAAACGATCTTAGTTGTTCGATTATGTACCTATAATATTATTTGACCTTTCACTGGAATAACAAAACATGAATTGCTATATTTGCGGCCAACGAAGGAAGGTTAGTACGAGGTAATAAAATAATATTATACTTGTCACTTTTTATAGTATGGATTTTATTCAAAATATATTTAATTCGTTTTCCACAGTCCACGCGAACATCTATATAATATATTATGTGTTTATACATGTATATAATTATAAAATATATAATAGTAATAATGGTGATAATAATATAATATACACTTACAAGTTACAAGTAATAGTAATCGGGATTAGGTATGTTGACAAATATATGAACGTAAAATAATAAAATAAAAAGAATTATAATCAAAAAAACAGTTCATTAAAATTTTGAATTATACATTAAGAATTTAGTAAGTAATACCTCAAATCTATTGATTATTAAAAACTACAAGTATAATTATGTCATATACGCTGTGAAAATTGACACTAAAATTCAATTTTATTACACCAAAGAACATTAGGCTACTATTTCTTTTTTATTTACTGAGTCTCTCTGTATTTTAACAATATTTATTTTCTATAAAATTAAAAGTAATTATTTATTTTCTCTATTATTTTTTTTTTATTCTCTGTTTTGTAAATGTATTACTTTGCATGAAAAATGTATACTATGACGTTAAATTCAACAGCTTTGCTATCTTGAAACTTGAATTTATTGTCTCATCATTTTTCTTACATAAATATTAAATATATTTTTTTAAATTTAACTTCAAATTATTTTTTACCAAGTATTATATATAATGCCTCAATAATCTGTTTTTTTGAAAAAAATCATGTTTCTAATGATTCTGAACACTATGATTTACAAATTTTAATATTATTAATATTAAATTTAAAACATAGACCATATTATGATTCATAACTCATGAACAATGTTAGAAACACTTAAAAATATTACATTAAAAAAATATTTTAAATATTAATTAACTATAATATTTAATATATATTATAGTATGCAAATAATAGTAAAATAATTTATCTCATTCAATTAAAAATGACGGTTGTTGATGATAGTAATTCATAGTATATATCAATTATTAATTTGTATGTGGGGCCTGCAGTGATAAATTTCTTCAGTTTTGAATAAGTTATTGATAGTGTTGTAAGTGCTTTAAAAGTGTTTTATATCGTTTTTATTACACCCATCAAATCTTAAATGCATGTTAAGCTGTAAACAAATATTTTATATAACATTTAAATACGATTATATGTCAATATCAGATATCTAATGTCAAATACAAAAATTAAAACCAATATTAATTGACATTAAATCAAAAAATCAAATATCTAAATGCTAGTACTTAGTAGATAATAACAAATGCATAAATAAAATCTGGAGTAAAATTAAAATTAATTTAACGCGTACTACTATTGATTTCTGTTTTCGTTGATTAATATCAATGTAATAAAATATAAAATATGGTCTATTTAAACATTTTAAACTCTCCATATATATGTATATATATATATATACATAATACATATTATATAGATAGGTAACATATAAGTGTCGTATTCGATATATCACGCCCGGCAATTAATTGTTGTCAGAAATCATTATAATGTTGAATACCAAATTTAGGTCATAAACGATGATAACACGATATAACAAGACACAATATTAGATAGTATATAAATCGTAAAATAGTATTATATTAGTATTATAATATGACACTATAATGTGGTTTGATTGTATGAAAAAAAATACTTAGCTACTCACAGATGGCAAAAGTAAACGATAAGAATAAGACGCGTGTGTAGCGTATAATATATAATAAGCATTATCACACAATTTTTATCTGAGGCCGCCTGAGTAAATACAATAATATATAACTCATCACGTCGGCATGACAATTATATCGCTGTCGGGACAAACTATAAAAGTAATTATTTAATTAAAAAAATAAATAAATAGATTAAAACGACATCGTTAAATGTTTTGTGCGTCAACGTGGTATTATAGAAATAATCGGCGGTGGATGGTTATAACGACATATATGCGAGATAAGTCTCGCCGAAACTATAATCGAACAATAATTATAATTATCAACCGATTAAACAGTAAAGGCCGCCCGGGGCCAGTACTTAAATAGCCGCTGACAGTACGTTTCGGCAATAGTCCATCGTCTACCAAGCCAGGAGATGTCGACGACCATCACAATGATGAAGACTCAACTACAGAAGACCACTACAGCGACTATCAAGACTTAGACGACTACGATTTAAGACGACTATGGCGACGACCAAAACTATGGCGGTGGTGAGTACTTTCGTTTATTTCTCCAATGCTTAAACAATAAATCATAATTTTTCCTGCGCTCGTTTTAAATCGTTTTCATATAATAAATATGTACCTATTATGTACGCTGCCGCCGCTAAGAGCTATACGCGATAATATGAGAGAATAAAAATAATACTCGTAAAAATAATAAGGAAAATAATTTATTTATAAAAAAAATGTTGTGTCCGAGACGGATGTTATTGCGCCTTTTAGTTCATTTTACGAGCGGATCGTGTATACACACAGACACATATTTATACAATATGTTAAACATATATTTCATAATTTGCCGACGCAAAGTACGTCGTATTAATTATTGGGCTGTGAAATTTTAGATCGAACGTTTCCTAGCTGCTGTGTGTTCCTAATATACGCGTTACAATTTATAATATTATACTTACACTTCAATTATTTATAAATTTATAATTCATACACCTCCTTTAATATCATTAAATTGGTTTGACAATTTGTTTTATGTATATTTCTTTTTTATAAACGGCTATGTTGTGGCATATAATAATATGATGTTATTAGGATAGATGTATTTCAGTAATTTTTTTTATTTAGCCCATTTATTTATCCATTAATTCAAACTAAATATTCATGATATTTTTTTCAATTAAATGAACATTAAACGATACATAATAGCTGATAATTTAAACACATAAAATATATTTAAATAAATAATAAATACATTTTATTTTCTATTTTCATGTGTTAAAAGTTTAAAATACATGTTACAATGTTTCATAATATATATTTAACTTATTTTACTTATTATTTTCTATCAAAAATCTAAATTATTTTATATTTTAATAGGCCCCTGAGTAAAATCTCTTCAATTTGTACATAGTTTATTATGCACACAAGCACATACATTTTTATAAATTATAATATACCAATTATATTTTATTACTTTACAAATGTTCAGAGGAATTAATAATACCCCATGGTGTAGCTATATTATTATTATGGGTAGTCTAAACCGACGAAAGGAAATACAATTTATGCGTTTTCACCATTTAAGTAAATTAGTTAGTACATTTTTATTTAATATATAATCATTAATTACAAATATTAAGTGTACAGGAGTAATAAAATGGTAGTGTGTTATAATCGTTAATTGTTATACTTGTGCGGATTGTGATGGTTGAACTCTGTGAGAATTTAAATAATACCTTTATCATATTCAAATAAATGTAGGTATATATATAAATATTTTTAAACAAATATAATTTAATTGCCATTGTCATGTTTTAGTTCTGATAAATTGCATAACTACATTTAACTTAAAAATATAATAACAAACTATAAATATATTATTTAAAAATATTAATATAGAATAATATTATTGTTTGAAAAATTGTGACTTTAATCATTGCAATAAAATATTACAGAGGCATAATTACTTTTACACTGATTATAAATAAATATGTTGCATTCGCATTAGTTTCGATTTATAATTTCTTCAGACGGTAGTATTGTTAAATACTTAATAATGGTGGTGGTTATAATGAGATTTCTTTTATATAATTACGCTCAAATCAATTATGTTAATGAAATGATGAAAACAAAAAACAACCGATGCGTTCTTTAAATTACTCTTTCCGTGTCCTATCATGTATATATATTCAATATGTATGATCATAAAAACTCACTAGTCATCTGATAACCATGTCTGCCGTTCGTATTTTTTAAAAACAATGTATATCACATCATCTCGCTGGACCCTATATCGTTTTAACCCTACACATTATGTACGACGATAGCTGTTTTGCTATCAATACGTTTGAGTCCCATACATATATATATATATATATATATATATATACGATTTAACGTTTATACTGTATGGGGGCGCGGAATCCATTACGACACTCTCTGCGGCGGCGACCCTCTCCATTATAATGTACAATTCCATTGCGCGCGCCATTGCTGCCGCATTTATATAAATGCAACATCAGCGAGTATACCCGCCGCCGCCTCCACCACTGCCGATGCCAAACCGTTTCCCGTTCGATGTAACAACCCTCTGGGCAATCTCCTCCGCATATAATACAAAGAAATATATATAGAGTAGGTGATCGGCGTGTGTTCAAGCGTACGCAACATTGAAGGGTCGACGAAAAAAATAGCCGGGGGTTTATTTTTTTATTTCGATTCGCCTCTTTTCCGTTCCCCGTTTTCGGTATTACAATATATAAACCAGCCCCCGCAAAAACCCGTCACAGTATCACATCGGGACCCGAAGTATTTGCACAGCGCCTGCCGCGGACTTCCGTTCGTCGTGAGCTCCGAAAACCGCGATTTATTTTCGTTTTTTTTTTTCATCGTCGTTTCTTATCCGTGTGTATACACAACGGAAATCCGGGCCGCAACGACGGTGATCGGTATAGGTATGTGTATGTCCCTTAGTCGTCGAATCCCACGTACGTTACCACATATTTACTTTCACCCATATATATATCATATTATATATTTTTATATATGCACGTATTTATTATTATATTATTGTACCTATCTATAATCGCACTCCGCTGCAGTGTCACGCAATGACGTATATTATTTATTGCCGAGCGCGTTACATTATATTATATATTGTTATCATTGTATAGTTGTTATTATTGTTATTATACCGTGTTTGTTTTTCCCTCCGCAGGTATTCATAACACTGCGTCCAGGTGTAGCAGTGACTGCTGCCATCGTACACACATACGTCCATTATAATGTACACGAATAATGCGTGTGACGAGACTCACGGAATATTACGCCTGGAGAATTGGAATCAACGGATTATGCCCGCAATGTATACACACGAACGAACGTCGCGTACTGCATATTTTATTATTCCAACACAATGCTATAATGGTGCGGCAATACTGCGAAGAGGAAACGAAAAACAATAACAGAGGTGATGATTTTTCCATACATTGTAATTTTAACACGTACGCCTAATATACGCGTATAGGTAATATAGTTTGTATAATATGGCGAGCGCGCGTGTTTCTAGGTTAAGTCTGCTATCGTCTCTTCACTCTACCGTCGAGTACTTTTTGTTTTTCTCTAAACCGCAGCGTTCGACCTGTATATGTATTTTAGTTATTTGTTATTTATCGTACGTTTTTGTCGCGTGTTCTCGTAGAAACTTTGCGCGTTACCAGGTCAACGTTATGTAGCCGAGCATACCGCATTGTTTACACGCCAAACCTGCGCCATCAACGGTCTTTATTTGTGGGTTGTACCATCCACTCTATCCGCCAGTTTGATACCCTAAAGATATTATTGTAAGCGCCTTTTAATATTAAACATCCATATAGGTGTTTTAATAAATGTGACACGTATACAATCTGTCGAGTTTCGATGTAGACATGACAAAGGAAGTCGGCGAGGTTTACTGTATAATTTCGAGTCGACGAAAAGCACGAGCGTCACACGACGGCTCAGAAAGGGGTGCTTTTTTATTGTCGTTCCGAGACGCGTCGAGAATTTCGAGTTTCCGAGAATCGCGGACCACTGCAATAATGACGCTTTGATGCGCAGCCCTTCGGGTCGCGTGCGCGTAAGACTTAATCGCTCAGGCTTCGTGGGGGGGTGGGCGTTGGGTGAAAAGCCACTCCTTCGTTGCGTATCGATCGGCGGCGGGGCGGGCCGAGCGTCCACCCGCCGTTGGCCCAGCAAAAGCCCGCGGCGGACGGTAGGCGCAGGCGCTGCGGCGGTGACTTTGCAGCGCGCCGGGCCGCGGAAAAGCTGCCGCCGCCGACCATGTCTTTTGCGCGACCGACGTATAAGTCCCATCGTTATACCGCAACCGTCGTCGGTGGTGGCCGTGCGTCGTCATCGTCGTCGTCGTCGCCGCCGCCGCCGCCGCCAACATCGCGAACACATCGCGCCGAGAAGCTTGCCAGCCGCCCGCTGAGAATTCATCCACAACTCACTACTCGATCTTCGCGCATAAAATATAAAGGTAATCGTGCTTTTCGTACAGATTTTTCTCCGCGTTTATTAAACGAACGCCGCCGCGCCACAGTCTTTATAATCCATTTGGCCCCAGCCGAATGGCCGCTATACAACAAACATGGCCTCTATTCCTATGTAACCCTTTTGTGTGTGCACATTATAATATATTTTATAATAACGCGATCGAATATAATACGCACGCGCACGCGCACACACACACACACACACACACACACACTCATACATTATATTGTGCACTCGCCGCGGTCGCGTACAGCTTTGTCACCCTCCGCGCGCACGAATAAAAATAATCTTTTGTGTATCGTATATATACGCATATACTCGCACAGACGCGCATCGCCGCCGCTCGTTCTCTCTCACCCGCGACGCCGTGACTCGTGGTCCGCCACCGACGGCGGCTATTGTTCGCGACGTCCGGCCGAGAGGGTTTTTTTTCATTCGATTTACCATTTTTTCCGAATGAATAATACGCATACATCACGTCGCGCGGCTACCATATAGTTATTATACAATATATTATTGTCTTTCCGTTTCCAGATGTGCTGCACCGGTTACGACGACGTGTGTATAATGAGCTGTTCCTCGTCGGTCCGTCCGGTGGTCTGCCTGCCGAGCACCGCCGCAGAGCTGCAAATGTCGACTCGACGAATAATGCGTGGCACCCTGTACGTATACTAAATGTATCCTGAGTGCATTATAAAACTGTCCGGTATACCTTCAGTATACGTAACAGGGTGCCATACCGATCGTCCCGAAGTGGTCCCGTGGCGCTGCCTGCAGCGTCATCATCTACGACGTCACCGTCGTATTTTTGTGTACAATTTTATTCTTATATACATAAATAAATATAATACATATTGTTGTTCCTCGTGTCATACCTTAAACGTGCAAAACATTTAGTTTGTTACAAAAAATAATTTAATGTATTGCGCTTGCGAATCTAATACACACACGCATATTACATAATAATAACATCGCAAGAGGTGTACCAATAATCTATATACAATTATATAATATAAATTATGATCATTTTAGTATAAATTATTGTTAATATTGTTTTACTCGGCAAGCCTACTCAATTCATTTGTTTTTTTATTTTTTTTTATTGACACTATCTGTTCAAGTTATAAAATTCCTTAGTTCGAAAAAGTAAAACTATTTATGAATATCTATTATACTCTATTTATTGTATGACTGTTATTGTCGCGAGATTGTAATCGGAAATAAAAAATAATATACATACATTTATATATATATTATATTATATTATATGGTGCATTATATGCTCGCGAAACCCGTTTGTCCCGATGGAAAATTGCACGACAGTAAATCCGTAATGTTTACGATGTTTATACGATACGTAAAACGTGTAGGTTTATTATCATTATTATTATTATTATTATTATTAGTGTATAGTAGCAGTTATAGTATATAATATAGCGAAGAGTAGGCTTGCGTGATGTGTTTTAATATACATATAGATTTCTATAAACAGCGCATTACAATAATACATATATTACGTACAATTTGTTATAATATTATTACAATATTATGTGATGCATCGAGTATATATAGATGCCTAATGGGTTTTTTAAAAACGTTTTGTAATTTTTTTTTTCGAGCATAATATGAGCTTATGTCGGGCTTTACAATAAAATTGTACGTTTGGGTGGTGTACACGTTTTTTAGTCCTGTAAAAAGCCGTACGATATTATGTACCAGATATCTAACCACACATGTCTAATTACGTAATCGCAGCAACGAGAGCTTGTTCTAATTTTTAAAAGGTCCGATATTTATAAGTTATACATTTCGATAAATGCTGTACAGACTTTGGTTTAAGAATTTATATATACATGACATGGGTAAACAGTAAAACTAATGACACTCTGGTCTATGAATACCAATCTTTCAAATTTATATAATTGTAAAAATAATTTGTTGTGTATGCTTTACAATAGTAAATTAAAAAAAAACATAACTAATTAAAATGCGTAGGTACGCATAAAAAAATGTTTTATAGGCCATATTAGTGTTGCATAATAATACGAATATAATATTTTACTCACTATTACTCAAATTTAGTGTTGCAGTGGCCATACATAAATATGTAATTATTTTTTTTTTCGGAACATTGTAATAAGATACGGCTATATTATTTTTTAGATAATTCAGATAATTGAATACAATATGACACGGATACAGGTAAATAATAGTTTTATATAATAAAATATAATATATTGGTAGGTATTATAAAGAATAAAAATTATACAAACCAGTTCTCCAAAAATATGTTCATGAATACAAACTAAAAATTATTAGTGTGAGAGAAAAATCCATTACTTAACATCAAAATATCAATTTTATAAATATACACAATATATCAGTAAATGCAAATATTATAATATAATATCTCGGTATAGAACGGTATAGAGTATAATATAGTACTTACAATACGTCAAGTATTTTAAATTATGTAATACATAGAATTTACGTATATATAATAAATAAATTAAATTGAACACGGGCGGCCACCATAAACTCACAATAACTGTTAAGAATTTCTTAACGTTTGTCTAATAATAATATATAAAGACGTTGTAACATTAATAATATTAAACTGAGAAATGGTTGTTTTTTAAGAATAATAAAATATTAAATATTTGTATTATATCTATAACATACGTGTATAACGCTATTCAATGACCGAAATGTCATTATTATCAAATTGATACAATACAACAAACGAAAAAACATTTGTACTCCTATATAATTACATATTGTAATATGTTAAATATAGGTAACTATGTGTTTTAAATTTAAACAATTAAGATGGTAATATTATTAATTACTTGAACAAATAGATTTCCACGCTTAAACCTACATAAAAAATGAATTCATACGTTCATTCGTCTAATTAAAATTATAATTAATAATAATGAACCTTTTTAATATATGTAGGAGAAGTAAATATGTACTGGTAAATGTAGAACTATTGTACATAATATAATGTATGATCACATGATGTATTGATATTTATTATATTTCTATAACACTTCCTATTTTGTATATACACTATTCCTGAAACAGTCAAACCTATATTATGCTATAATAAAAGTAATATAATTATAAGGTATTACTTATATAGTATTAAATTGTAATTATTAGTACATAATAAACATGAATTTTTTATGCATTTATTATAGAGCCAAAAAAAAAAAAAATGTACAATTTAATTTGGAAAAAATTAAGCTTTTACACTTGATTTTATAAATATATTTGATAATTTATATGAATAATACATATTAATACGTATTTCAATAATTTATTGGTAGTGCATTAACTAAATTTTATTTTCAAATAAAATACTCGTATATTTAAAATTACTATATTTATATAATATATTTTATTATTTATGGTTCTTTTATTTTTCGATCATAAACAATCCGCCTCAATCATAAATATTAATAAGTTATTAATAATAACGAATATTTTTGATTTAATGAAATGCGTATATTGTATATTTGTATCGTGTACAAATTAAATGTAGATTCCTATTACAATATTTGATAAATCATAGCATCATTTGAATAATGATATTGTGAGTGGAACTTGATTTAGATATCTAATTTAAATAGTGCATTTATCATATAATTATAAGTTTAAAAAATGTTATTTTGCTCACTTGGTTGTAAAAATTTTTTATTAACGAATAAATATTTTCAAACTGTATAATATATAGGTAGATATACCTGCTATACACCATAATTACAGAAGTGGTATTATTTACTTTGTACTCAATTTTCAAGTTTTAAAATTCAAATATAATAATTTTAAATTTAGGTACCTAAAAATTATAAGAAATTTCAAGTATAAAAGAAACAACTGCTCACGTTTTAAATGTCCTATTGTTTTGTATACGAGACTCAGAAAACTGGTCAAAATCAATATTTTTAAATTTTAACTTTTTAAGATTATTATTTACTGAGTTATAACTAGTGTCTGATGTAAAAATAACGAATAATCAAAATGCAGATTAAAACAGTAATTTTAAATTTTATTAAGTATGGAAAAGTACTTATGATCTTTTCTCAAACCATTCGATGTATAAAGTTATATATTTGGAAAGACGACTATAAAAATCAAAACATGACTTGTTTCAATGAGTTTAAATAGTTAGGCACATTCACGGTTTAAACAGCATAATTACAACTATTTATTTAATTTAATTATTTACTCGATTTATGAGTTACTGTGTAGTGGTAGTGATCGTTCTGTTTGTATATGACGTATGTATAATGTATACAGGGTGATTTTTTTATCAAACAACACTCATTATTTCCAAATAAGTATGCGCGGAGTGGAGTGATACGGGGTTACGCCGCAAAATGTTTGTCTACTACTCCGCTTGTCTAAACTTTAAATAACTATAACTCATAAACTACTGGCCCTAAATTCGAATTTTATGTATCAAAATACTCAGAATATTATTCTGCTTTGGAATATGAAATTAAAACTATATGTTGTCATTCAAAAAAGTATAAAACTTAAAAAAATATAAGGATAAAAAATATTTAAAAATATAATTTTTTAATAAAAATGTTGTTTTTTTAACAACTTGAAACTATGTAAAAAAATATTTTCAAAAACATGAATACTTTTGGAAATAATAAGTGATAAAAAAATCACCCTGTATACTATATACTGAGTATATAATACTTACTAGATTCCAACTTATTGCATAATTACTTAAAATGTTAGAATCTAAATTCAGTCAGAATGTACGTCACACGATATATATAACCGTTTGGAAACGACCATTAGACTAATTGTAACTGATTAACGATAATATGATATAAATATTTAATACTTAACATTATAATTAATACAGTCAGCTGCAGTTGTTATCTGTTATTGTTCTATGTAGGTGTTAAAGTATTCATACAATAATTAAGAGTTTCAAACCTTATTGAACACCTGTTTAATGCGTATTACGTACCTACACATACCTATATAGTATTTTTTTTTTAACTATAGCACCTAATACGTAAAACGGTCATATAGGTTTTTACTGATTCTCTGCACGTCAGAGATACAACGAATTTTTGCATATATATATTATCTGTGTATATACATGACACGTATATGATATATATATAATATTATTATATACACGTACTGTACAGCCAGTGTACACAATCGTTTGAGCGATAAACGTGAATCCAATTACGCTTGAAATGAGTTTCAATTTTCATAATACATAAAGTCGTAAAATGTTGTATGCCCATATTATACATAATACCTAAATATAACGTTAATACAACTCAATTAATTTTATTATTCATATATTTCCTTACAGATACCTTTGACATCTTATCTCAAAGGTACACATTTGCGCCTAAATAATATACAGTGATAACATAATATTTGCGTGTAAATATAATATAGTTTAATTAAAACTATTATAATTATCAGTTAATTTGACTATTTAGTGTAAGTTACGTGTTTAAGAAATATGCAAAGATAGCATTAGCGTTCTAACGTATATATTTAATATAAGTAGTCGTTTTATATATATTTAAATATATAGTTTAATACTTGAGCGTCATGCACTCAAACGAATATGGTTAGTTCTTCTCGATATATATATTTTTTCACCATTTTGTGAAACATTTTCATTTAATACAGAAGATATACAAATATCATATACAATGATTACTCAATGTACATACTATGATATTTTGATTTTTATATTCGTTCTTACACCACAAAACTCGTTCGAAATATTATATGTTGTAGTTATTTTGATACATACAATGCATGCATCGCTTTTTAAAACCTACCCTCCTCCCGCGCAATTACTACAAATCGCGTTTGGAATATAGGGGGAATTTTCTCTTTATCATCACGATGACCTGGTTTCGGGGACAAAAGGTGTTTTTTTCTTTCAGAGAACTCAAGACGTATAAAAAATATTATAATACGCACGCGGACGTGTGTTTCGGATACTATATTTTGTACGTAACTTACACCTATACGCGGCCAGCGATTGGACCACCTGAACGCGTGATATAATTTCGTTACGACCGTAACCGAGTGCGTTGTACACCGCAAACACATACATAAACATCACACATAAAGTATTACAATAATACATATATGGGTAAATAATACGTAGTGTTTTGTGAGGATCGTAGTTTTTTGTCGTTGTCGCGATGGTTATTGTTTCGGAGCTCAGAGCAAAAAACTCGGCCGCGAGAAACGAAAAGGGTTAAAGAATTCTTTTGAAACGTCTCGCGATGACCAAGACAATGCAGTCGTCAAAGGTGTATAGGTTAGTGGTGGCAGGTATACCCTGTGGCTGTCCACGTAATGTGCGGTGAGAAAGGGGTCACTGGGCCACGCCACAATGTTTATTGCGACTGGGCCATTATTACGAGGGAGCGACGTTTAAAAAGAAAAAACGAATAAATTTGTCTCAAAAAAAAAAAAAAAATTACCCGATTCTGATGTAAAGGATATTATATTATGTGGGTCAAGAGAAAACGACAGTCTATCGTCGTCGTTGACCAATCGGCGACGGTCTCGCGTTTTTCTTATAGGTGGATACGCTCGATGACGATGACCATTATTATTATTATCACTGTATCTCACGACCTGCAAAGCCCTTCTCGATCGGCATACTACTTATCGTCACGTATTCGGCATTTGGTATTCGAGCAGACCGCTGCTTGCTAAATCTCTCATACAACCTGCCACAACGCTGCAGCCGAAGAACACAGGACACAACCACCGTCGCCCCACAGACTCGTCGTTTAAGGTGAGTGCAATTTCGTACAGTTAAAATAATATGATATCGCGATATTATTTATACAAGTCCGCGTTACACTTATTGACGACGGTCAATATATTATTATGAAATTTTAATCCGTTAATGATTAGCTCAGTTTGAAGGAACTCGCATCGTATGCCGCGGCGGCATCGGCTCTCGGTCGCGATGTTGGTGAACGTATATAAATAGAATACATTTTTGTTTCGGCCGAGATCCAAAACACCGTGTCTAGCAAACTCGCGAGGGAATTCTGTGTATAGGTCTCTTGGTGGAGTCTCCCCGGAGACGTGCTACAGGTGTATTACGAGGAACGCGCGTGTATTTATATATATGTTTATGACATATGTACTGATATAATATTTACAATATTTATTCGCCGGTGCAGCAGCGATGAGTTTTCGCGAATTTCGCTACCCGTCGCAGCCGACTCTGCCGCCATCTGGGGGATCGGATATCCCGTCATCCCCAAGGGTTGTTCGCGGACAGAGCGAGAGAAAGGAAAGGCGGCACAGCGTCCGCGCGCGTCGTCCGGTCGCGGTGGCAGGTCGAGGGGTACGCTCCGCTACCATTGTCCTTGCGACCTGCGCGCGACTCCTCCTATCCGGCATGGCGCCCGGCGGCGGTCGGCTTGGCCATCGCCGCCGTCGCTGACACCATTACACAACACCGCCGCCAAAATTTCGCGATCACGATGGAAGGATCGGCCGGAGTTGCGCCATGATTTTTTTGCACACTAAACGAAAAATGATGCCGGGCACGGTTATGATGGTTTATTTTGTTTATCCGCAAAAGTTCACGGACGATATTTTTTAAGAAAAAAATCATATGTGCTGGGCTTTAGGACTTTATGCACTTTAGGTGACTATATGTATAGGTACTTACACCATTGGGTAATGACTTCGTGTTTATTCATCAATTATACAAGAATAATCCCAATTAAATACCTAGCGTTTTATGTATACCTACACGTCATAATAAAAATCACGTTTTCACAAATGATACATTTTTTATGCTATTTACATGGATTTAGGTATAAAGATTATATACAGTCGCTGGATATTGAAATTTTAACTCTTGGTAGTCGCGTTATTCTATACTTAAGTACTTACTAATAATATTACGACGATATAACCTATAGATATTATAGTCTTTATTAGTTATAAATGTATAATATTATAAATAGGTATGTATGAATTTATAGAAATTATAGAATTTATTTATATATATAAATATAAATAGATAATATGGTTTTAGATAAAATATAATTTGAAATTAATAAACTTGACTATATATTATAAACTGATTAACATTTTATGTTTGTTTACATTTACATTTTATTTAATTGTATTTATATTGAACAACTCTGTTCTAAATCGATGTATAGGTGTATTATATTTAAATATTCAATAAATTAATATATAGATCCTAACTATTATCCTTGGTATTATAAATTGAAACAAGTTAGAAAATTGAATACTATAAATTTTGATTTCGATATATTAACTACGTTTTAAAAAAAAAAAATCATCTACTTAATACTTCTTAGAAAAATGGGAGAAAATATTTTTTAATAGGACAGTCTACAAATGCCTTGAAAAATCTAAGTATGTAAACATACAACTGGGTCTTATTATAGTTTATAATGTCCAATTCTATGCCAAAATAACTAAACTTTTTTTTCAAAAATTAAAACAAACCATGCTAATTTATATTTAGTAACTTATTTGATATTAAGATAGTTAGTCCAATAATATATAGGTATTACACATACAATTGTGGCAAAGGAGATATAGTCGATAATGTTTGTATTCGCACTATATAAAATAATATATTATTGCAATATATACCTACCTAATGATTGACGAGGAGTCGCAGACGATGCACGCGAGTTTCCGATATCGCGTGTATACATAATATAAATACAGTATTATAATATATAAATATACATAATATATTATTATTTTGCTGCAGGACGACACGTATAGAACAGTTTTATGCGTTCAGAGTGTGCACGCGCGCGTATAGCCAGACCGTCATTTGAATATTATAAACGGTGTTTTCTAAGTCCACGCACTAGACGTATAAAATAGTCGGTCGTCGTTTTTACGACCGTTTTTATGGAGTAGTTTACGCGCAGTCAATGTACATATATAATAAACATTTCATATATATATATATATATATATATATTATATACATACATAATACGTATAAAGCGTAAATGCCGCAGTTGCGGTTAATCAAAGTCTGTGTTTGACTCGCATCCTGCAAAGTGCATCGTACATAATATCAGGTCAATACCTATGTAATGCTTAGGTATATAATATAGGTAGGTATTGACATGTTATATGCAAGTATCTATATGTCAACGGGCTGAATTTTAAGAGGACGTCTCGCCTGGATTCGTTGTCTCCGTATCCCAAACGAATTATTAATATTTAGCAAATTTATATATAGGAACACGAAAAGTAAATAACTCATTTAATTGTATTGGTTTTTAGTGTGTAAAAATTAGAGTGAATTGACCTACAGTTTTCAAATTTAATGGCAAGAATATTATTCATAGGTATCTACATTTTTTTAATGTTTTTGTTTTATAGTGTGTTATAGAAACGAGTAAAATACCTATTATTATAATTTCATAGTTAACGTTTTTGCTTCTAAAATTTATGTTTGATAACGTGTGTAAATTAATTTTAACATTTATATGGTCTGGAATTTTATGTCTCACTCATTTATCTAAAATTATTATGCGAGATCGTACACAGAATCGAATTTTCTATTAATACCTATTATTGATGGCTTAAGATAATTTGAATTTGGATATATGTATGTATATATAATATACATTGCAATGTATGAAAAAAATATTGTAAAATGAAAACATTGCTCTTGACCTTATAAAGTCCTGTCGCAGTCCCTTATTGCCTTCGTTTGCCTTTTTTAATTAAAATTATTCTAAACCCATTTGATTTAATCTCTCTAGTGTATATATTATATACTTATTGAAAATATATATTTCATATTTTTGAATAACTGTTAGAACAAAAATGTTATTATACATCTGGTATTCTAGTGGTGTAATTTTTATTTTAATCTAAAAGGATTTGAAATTCAATATTACCGTACACACGTGACAATACGTCATCAATGCTGTCACACACCTGTTCTAACCGATCTAACCTATTAGCAGTTAGTATACTATCTTATTGTTAAAACTTTTACACGGCAATAGATTACCTATTGCTTTTTTGTAGCTGCGACGACGGAAGGTCTGCAGCAGATCTCTTCTTATATCATATCTATTATAATATTATTGGAAATATATTCTTTTTCTATTTGCGGTAACAGTTAGGTTAGTCAATTTCGTATTATTTCTTACCTATTATTCCGGACGGCGTTTGCGCAGGCACACACATACAATCGCCGGATATGTCGCGACACTACATCATCACTTCACGGTACCATTTGTCGATAAGAATACTTCACTCCCGACACGTGACCGCGCACGTCACGCGTAATCGCATACCGAACTTGCCTTCACCTGAAAATCATAAGACATTCGAGTTTATTATTTGTGCATTATGTAACAAATAAAATAATTCCTAAATACGTAGAAAACAGATGTAAAAAATATTTAGTATCTATCTCTGACAAAAATCGCAAATTATTATTAACAATTATTGCATCCAGATATTTAAAACAGATTTTTTTAAATTATAATATAGGTATTATATACGTCATATGATATACCTAAACACTCTACATAAATATTGCAGATCATTCCTCTGTAGCACTTAAACTGCAAGTTATAAATATTTTATTCAATTCATTATAGATAGGTCACGTATACAACATATAACTTGCAGATTATTTCGTTTGTATGGACTTGAGGTATGATATACACTTATTAATATATAGTATTGTTAACTAAAATGTATAACATTCTTTAAAACTTTGATGTATTTATTTATAAAAATAAATTTTAATCAAAATTTCTATAATAAAAAAAAAATGATTCGTGTGCCGGTACATCATATTTAATTTTGTATTATTTATCTTACAGAGTTTTATTCATTCGTAGCCGGTAATTTCATTTTATATATCTATACATAGTATAAATGAGATGGATAAAGTTTAATACCGCACGTGGAACATCGTAGTCCGTACTCAATGGGACTAGCTCTTATCGCGGTTAGATTAGATCCATGTTCACCATCGCACTGCTTTACGCGAAAATTTTTCTCCCCGAAAGTTTAGTAATACGATTATAGCTGCTTCAATAGGTAGTCATTGTAGTGTAAACAAAGGGGGAAATAATCCCATTTTTGTTCGCCAACTGTAAATTAAACTTGGGTACGTGTACAATAATACAGCTTATACTAATGGCGTTTTTGAGATCGCGTATAACGTTTAAAACATTATTAATAAAACGCTAAGTATTTTATTTTTTTTTTTTTATGAAAATAATAGCCGACCCAGGAGGTTGTTATTTTTATATACCTACGTTGTTTTTCAACTGAACATTGTATATCTAGTATATCTTTTTGTATATAAATAAACCCATATAATATATCGCGTTTAAAAAGTTTAACTTTAAAATCCTTAGTTTAATTACTAACGACGACTAATATAAGTCATTCTTCTTTATTATTATTTTTCGTTTATTAGTTCCTATTAGTTTCGACTTGATGTATTATTACAAATAACCTAACCAATCTAACCGTACTTACCTTGCCTTTAGCTGCGTAGTTCAATAATTTGTGTTTCTCGTATTAAAATTTTCTTTTAGTATTCCTAAATGTATTGTTTAAATACCAATACAGTCAAATCCATATTAATCGATGACTTCGAAAAAAACTATTTTATCTTATAGGTACGTATATTTATATTTACCTACACAGTTACGACCTACGTTTATTAAATAGGTATATATATGTATATTGAAAACTATAGGTCATTCAAAATCTTAATATAGGTACCTCCTATACGTATATATTATTATGTACGTTCAATATTTATCGCTATAGATGATATCTTCTGGAATATCCGGCACAGATACATACATATAGCATTCTACGCATCATGTATATAGTCCGCGGTGTATTATATTATGACTTTGACTTACGACGTTAACCGATCTCGATAGAACACAAATGGTGTACTTACAACAAAGACCTAAAGCGGCAAACGTCCGTCGCGTATTCGAATAATATAAACGTCATAAAATAACGGGTTGTCTATACTGCAGTTGCATATATGTATAATACCTAATATAATTATTGTATTGTATAGGAATGACGTCGTAAAATATATTTTTACGAGATATCGTATTTCTCTGGGTACGGTTTCAGAATTTAGCTGCTCTCTTATCTTTGTATAATACCTATTTATAGCAGGTAAATACGAGACTTTATCATTATTCTGTATCGTATTCATTCAAAATAAACGGGCGATAAAATTGTATGAGATAATATGAAGATAGTAAGAAGATACGAATACGAAAGTTCAGCTGTAATGTTTTTTTCGAAACAACGACGGCAACGCCTTCACAAATTTTAGCTTAATTTCCTTACGTTTGGTTATATTTTTTGTTAAGAGCACGCACGCAAATTAAAGACCACTGCTCTTCAGTGGAACGTTCGTAGTGGTTAATTACACAGTACCTATATATTTTGTGCTTATAATTATTATTTATTTATATAGGTCTAATTACACATAACAATAGTGTAAATTACTTCATATTACTCTCATATATAGGAACATACTATATTATTTAGAATTAATTCCGTTTTTTTAATCCTACGAAAATGTCATGATGATTGCAATGATCCTTTTTAATTTCCCACATATTTATTGTTTATTAATTTCATCTCTCACATTATTTTTATATTTTGTTGAAATCATGTTGTTATTTCAGAAATTTCAGGCTATTTGCGCATATGATCTGCAGAGTTTTACATTTTGCAGCCTGGAATCGTACGCGTATTATGTGTGTTGATAACAGTTAAATTAGTTGTAGGCGAATTATATTCAGTAGATATTATAGATATATGTGTTTATATATATATATAATATACATAATAGGTATACTATCGCAAAAAATTACGAAATTCACTCCCTCTCCTCGAAAGAATTAAATATTTTTCATTTTGTTTCGGCACATTTCTATCACAAGAGTAAAATATACGAAAATCGTTGCTGATGTAATAATATTATTTCGTGATGCACGTATGATGGGATAGCACGCGCGAAATACTCAAGTCGGTCGTTTACGACTCGGTTTTATATACTTTTGAGTTTGGCCTTGACCCCCGTGGCTGCATCGGACAGTATTATTATTACTGTACGGACGATGGTGGGGTGTCAAAAATCGAAATATTTTCATCGTCTGTCGTTTTTTCTGAACGGAAACGCCGCCGTCGCGTCGCGCCCCGTCGAGACTTTTGCAGTCTCGCTGTGTCATTTTTACGACCGAAATAAATATGCATACGTATTACGATGTAAAATATAATAATATATAGGTACTTTAATATACAATACTCATTAAATTGCGTATGAATATGGAAAATAAATTCATTATTAATCATATATCTATAGTGTATTTATCCCTGTCAATAATTTAATTTCTACAGTTTATAATTTTGACTCGTCATGTCGTCTAAAAATGATATCGGAAACATTTATTATGATTCTGAGTATATTTTTAAAATTAAAACGAGATGTTCTAATTTTTAGTGCTGATTAATATTAGTATTTTTTTTTATAAATGTTGAATTTATTAATTTAAATTTAGTATGTTCTGCGAGTTTTATATAATGTATATAACGGATAGAACAAACAACGCAGTGAATATCCTGTGACAGTGTTTGCAGAGACGCATACGCATACGCATGTGATTTTTATGTGTCTGTGTGCATCATAATAATTTTATATATCGGCTCATAATACCGCGGCATAGGTGCTGCAATGACGCTGAAATTGCGCTAGTTCGGTGACGTCATGAAGACGATAAAAACGGTTTTTACGATGCACCCCCGATTGCGACTATTATATTTTATATGCGCCTAACGTAGGTCAGGTTTGTGACTGCAGACGGCGTTCGCATTTGAGTGAGTACTATATTATGTCTATATTTATCACCGACATCGGTCCTGAAAACTTCGTTTGATCTTTGCGGTGTCCTATCTACGTGGTGGTTATTCGTACAAATATTCTATAAATTTACCTACATTTATAATATTGATACATTTTTTATATAATATAAACCTAGTGTATGCGAGGATATTACAAAAAATGGCTGTCCCTATAAATGCATTTTTAATGATGAATTAAATGATGTTTTCATAACATTTAATTTGATTTTTTTGATTTTCCTTATTTCACTTGTCTGATGAAACGTGTACATCTAATTTTGATGTCTCCCGAAAATTTTCTGAATTTCTAATTGTCTGCTAATATCAATTGGTGACCTCTAGACTTTATATAAAGTGTAGTAGTATATACATATATATATATTATAATATATATACGACGTATAGTCTACTTTATTTTACGATTGCGTTACGAATCCGAAGAACTTTGCAGTATATCAATAGGTATAGGTATAAAATATATATTATACTCATTACACTTCGTGAGACTACGATCGTGGGCGTGGAAAAATAACCCTAATCGAAATAAACTATTTTTCGTATACAGATTTAAAACAGTTTGTCCGAAGTCAGGCGTTCGTATAACTTATAGACCACTCTGGAAAATCATCAATATATACACTCCATTAGGTTATCCGACTCGTCTGTGTACACATATACACACATCACTTTGATATATATTTATAAGTTCGAGACTGACTTGGAATAATGTATTGAAAGACATCGTGGCGAATAGCGCTCATATATATATTTAGAAATTGCCCCTGTTTCGGTATAATGGTGCGCTGTAGTGTATATACAAGGGAACTCGACGAAACTTTAATTCCGAAGGAATTCTTTGAAAACTAACGAAATTCGTTCCGCATTATTCGTACTGGCTTTAATATAACATATACGTCTGTATAAGTATAATATATTTCGCCAAACTCTCATTATATACATTATATTACTGAGGGACGTACGGCGACAGCTTTTGCGTATATTATTTAATATAATCCCCTCGACGAGCGAGAACTATACACATACACAGGCGCGCACACACATATACGCACGTATTGTATAAACTTTGAAACTTCAAAACGCGTCGTACTCACATAATAATAATATAAAACAAATATATGTGCAGTCAAATTGCGTAGCTGCTGCAGAGCCGAAGAATTTAATAAAAACTGTTTCGATTTGCAACGATACATTACTATACAAATGCTATAGAGACGGTGAAATATATATATATACATAAATAAAACAATAAAATATACACACATGACTGGTGGGCTTTATGGTTTATTGTTGCATACTTGCATATTGTATACTGTATGGGCCGTGCGCGTAAAAAATTACAATTTCATATGTCGAAACGATCATTGTTTTTATACTATGATGTATTGTTATATTGTATCGATCTGACAATCGTAATTATAATGTGTCCGCATAGTACATATGTAATGCACTATACAATGTTAAGGAATTGAAGTCATTATTTAAGGAGTGGAAAATTACTTACAGACGCCTTAAATAATTACCGTTGAGCATCTAATAAATTGTAATATATAGCTTTTAATTTTCAGCACAGATGTGTCGATCGATCGACGACTACAGTACATGCATATACATTTAGCTTGTTTTACATTTTTTCAAAAATTATACTTATGAATAAATGATATAACGTAATCATCCGTTCTTTAAACGTCGTGTATATATTATATGTAAACTCGTCATTCGGTCCTTTAGAGCTAGTCGGATTACAGATTACGTTCAAAGAAACTCGGCTCTTAGACAGACAATTTAGGTCTTAGTAAAATAGTATCATAACATAAAATGTTCAAA
Organism: Schizaphis graminum; assembly: GCA_020882235.1. Classification (NCBI taxonomy): domain Eukaryota; kingdom Metazoa; phylum Arthropoda; class Insecta; order Hemiptera; family Aphididae; genus Schizaphis; species Schizaphis graminum. The sequence continues at coordinate 98,167,480 of CM037032.1, forward strand.
GCGAGATGAACGAAAATCTAATCTGTTTCATAAATCGTTTTATAAACGATTTATCTGAATATATAAAATACATAATTTAATATGAGGAACATTAAAAATAACGGAGAAATTTTAAAGAATTTATAACAGTGATAAAATAGGTACATAAAGGAGATAAAAACTGAAATTAAGTTCTAGAAGAATTTATTTTTAACTATTAATTGTAATGGATAGTTATAATAGTGGAATGCGATATAACACGGAAGAGTGCTTGAATTAAAAAAAATGGTAAAAATTTGGTAAAAAAATCGGGTGTGTGTGTCTATGTATAGACATCAGGAAGAAAAGAGAGAAATCGGATGTCCGTTTCGTGTTGACATGAATAAAGTGAGAGAATAATGTTTAATTCGTGAACATATAGGTTGAGTATACTAAAGGAATCGATTTTGTTGCCGCTAAAGCCTTAATAAGTCCTTGAGAAGATTGGGATACCATTATATATCATGCTGTCCACCAGTATTGAGTGAAATAGTATGAAATAAATATATATATTTTTTTTTATATAGATGTCGTCTATATATAAGCGTAAACGACATACTATATAGAAATTATGTTTTTTATATGATACATTTTCGTCGAATCAAAAATGGTTGATTACAAAATTTTTCTTTCTCTGTTCTTTATATGCAGTATATTATGTTATATACACAGTTTTTCTCTCGCGTTATTTTTGAAAAAAAAACAACAGCAAAATAAATGTCCTCGAACAAAAATCTTATTCGGGCCTCGCTGCGAAAACTGAGACTTGTACAGGCGAATGATAAGATAAAAAAACCGTTCGGAGTCACCGATTTCGATGTCTATCTGAAAAAGAGGAAGCCATTTACGCAAACGACATACGTATATATGAGACTGAAAATCCTAAAAAATAATCTTGCGATCGAATTGTTGAAGCGATCTTATACGTATATATAAAACGATATATATATATATCGTATGTCATTCCACACACACACACACAGACTCGAATATTTATATATATATATCAAAGAGTGTGCGCACGAAAAATTTGGTCGTATCTTCGTGCAGCAGCTAGCAAAACAATCGAAGTTAGTGAGAGGCTTATAAGTTCGACCGATTTTCCCTTGATGGAAAAGCGCACGCACACGTGAATAAAGGTAGATAGGTTAGGTATATATATATTTGATATTATATCACACGACGTGTGTATATGTCGTGTGTATATATAGATATAATATATACGCGTGTGTTCGGAGGAGTTAAAAAAAAAACTGGGCGTTTTCGGAAATGTCGTCGTTTGGGGAGAGGAGAGCTCGCTGCATCGCGTATGTACATGCATTGTAACCCTCTTCAAAAGTACCCTCTCGCACCCTTTCACCCTCGAATAGTCAAATCTCTCTCTCCACCCTTCGCCGACGTATATATTAAACATATACCCCTGATATTTTATACATATATAGGTATGCATCACATATATACGTATTACATCGTCATGCGTTGATGATAATAATAATATATACGCGCGTATGCCCGACGCGACCCTTTTTCCAGTCTGATGACTAGACGACTTTCGATGGTCGTTCGACCGAAACGAAATGAGTTTCACGTGCCCGTAACAGCAGCAGTAGGAGCCAAAACCGACGGCTACCATTTATATTGTATTACGAGTGGGTACAATGTACTATATACCTATGCTATAATTTCCACCACGACACGAAACGTATATAATATATAAATATAGTAGTTATAATTACTCTACATTTTCGTTTCCTTATTATATACTATCGTGGTGGTGGTAAAGTATCGTCAGTGGTGTACCTACGTCCAACCTATGATTGACAAAATGCACTATGTTTATTCTCGTGCACGTGGCAGCGGATTTTGATGAGTATCTATAATGATTTAAATAATTAGTATACAGATACCTAGCTATTATACATAAATTATCTAACGATAATGGACCATGAGCCCCCCGTTCTCGCATATATTATATTATAGTAATTGTGTGATAACAGTAATTACCTATATGTTTTACTACTATTATTGCTTTGGAATATTCGTTTATTCACTCAGTTGAACTGAGCACTTAAAAATAAAAATATGTGATAATAGAATTGTATATGCTTAATTTATAACGTATAATATTATATACGTTTATAAAACGTGATTCTGTGGCATTAAAGAACATAATTTATTACGTCATGATACGATAATACCAGATATATTATATATTTTTCATCAATTATATATTTATTTAAATATGGTCAGCATTGTGGACACGAATATATAATTTTTCTCATTCGTTTCAAACCATAGACATATAAAACAATATGTCTATGTTTCAAACCAAAATACTGATAACTAAAATAGATATATTATTATGAAAATATTTATAGTAAAAATAATAACAAACATCGGTTTTACAGTGTTTTCATATATACCTACATTGTAATATTATACTACAGTCTATTTATACTCCATTAAATGATAAAATTCACTGACCACACAGCATAAGAAATACAAACAATAAACACATATGTACGGAAATCCGCACGTATTTTATAGTTTTAAAAACGTTGACACACTGTGTATTTATGTACGGCCTTGTCAAACGACTTTCGACTGTACGACTGCATACTGCAGTCTTCATCAATAAAACAAAACATAAAGCACGCTATAAAAAAATACTGAAACTTAATTTCTCCTATCATTGCAATAATATAGTATTAAATACTTATAAACATTATACGAGTGTACAGCGTTTATGCAATTCTTATACTGCGATATTATTATATATGCGTTATTATTGTTATACGAGTATTAGATGCTTATATTCATTGATATAATTATTGTTCTATAAACATTTAATTGATTGTATACAATTGTCACGAGTTGCAACAGTGTGTAACGTCTTTAAGCGAAATATTTCATAAATATAAACCAAGTACTTAATGATTGTACTTAAACCACTGCATTTGGGTCAGATCAATAAAAAATAATATATTATTTTTCGAGTTAATTGGCTAACAATATTCGTTGAAGACGATAATAATTCCGATCTTGATTAATTTGCCATTAACCAATTGTTGTTATTGCGTACAATATACCGTTACATATCAAATATCTACTTATAAAAGTCGGAATATCATTTTTTTTTTTTAATTTAAAAACTGATTTAATCAATTAATTAATATATTATAATATTTTTATAATTTGCGTTTTAAATAACTTGTGTAAAAGGTTGCATAAATAATAAATATACACTATTGATTTATAATATTATATATTATAATGGGGTATTGTGATTTTTATCGATTATGTATTAAATACTGTTTGATGTTTAATGCAATTAAAACAATTGTATTTATTATTAACTAATAGGGTTAAGATTTTAAGGAAATATAAATAATGAAAATCGTTTAAAATGTTAAAAAAACAAACAAAATCATTTACTTTAAAATTAACTTTGATAAACGCATAATTAACTTGATCTGGTAAATTAAAATTTAATCGATAGGTATATCTACCAATGATAATAAATAAAAATAATAAAAAATATACTAATGTGAGTATTTTCTAGTCACTAGAATTTAAAGGTAATTTTAAACATAGACCAACAAGGCATTGTCTTCGTAAGTTTTTATAGGTTTATACTGTAAAATACATATAAATCTATTGTGATCAATTCATAATGTAATATTAAATATAAAAAGTATTTACAGGTAAAAATTTAGTTTGAAAATTATTGGAGTATAGAACAGACATATTTTTGTAAAATAGTTATTTTCTTACATAATCAAACAAAGGAGTTATTTGCCTTCAAATTTAAACTTTACTCATTATTTAGTATTAAAATTTAAAATGTATTAAAATATATAATGATTTATATTATACATGTAACAAATCTAAGTATATCAGCATATGGTTCAAGTTTAAAAATGTTTATTTGAAAATAGTTTTAATAATTTCCATTGTGTATTAAATAAAATATAAATGTCATGTACCTAATTAGTGCCTGTTCGTATCGTAATATATATTGAGAGATCGAAACGAAAATAACTATAAACACTTTAAATAACTTAAAGAAATCTTATGGATTAATTTAAGAAAATTATCTAAATAAAAACAACATATAGGTATATTTTTCAAATTTTATAGCCGAGAAACATGTTGGATATTTATTGAAATTGTTTCGGATTTGACACTTTATAATATTATAAATATGCGCAATAAATTTATGAAGCAGTAAAATAATAAAATAATAATAATATTAAGGGTAATGAATAATAATCAAATGGTGATAGTGCATCGAAACCATACTTTTTTATTTTCTTTCCAAGTAGTAATGGCACTAAATGTTGTACGTAAAAAACGATCGTATAAAATGTATGATATTATGTAAGTACCTATATTTATTATATTGATTGGCGTCAGACGACCAAATAATCTTCGTTTTTATTATATTATGTACCTATATCTGAACACGGACTATTGCACAGTTATTAGATGGAATTTTAGGTCATTTTCGTTTTTCACATTTGAAAAGATATACCAAAATGGATAAACGTGTTTCAGGAATTACCAGTATTTTGAAATGGAATTCTTATGCTTTGCATGTTTCGACGCCTTTCGAAAACATTTTGTACCAATGTCGTTTCAAATATCTTTTAATTCATATTATTAGATAGATGTATAGAGTTATTTAAAGGGTGTTTGTTTGTAAAAAATACTTAAGTCACGCCTACAATAATAAAACTGATTAAGATTTTTTTCAGATTAATGATAAATTCTGCTATTTTATTTTACTATTTGTGTTAAAAAAAAACAATATTCCTGATAATGATCATTAATTTGACCAATCGTTATATAGTTGAATATGGTATAATATGTTAACATTTGTCATAATATGTATATGACCTAATAAATATTGATATACAATTAGAATATGTCATTTAAAAATAGGTTTTATATATTTTTTTCTACAATGAAGTCTTTTAGCGTTTTAGTAAAGTATACTATTCTTGTGACTTCTGGTTTGCTAAATATCCCACCCCAAAAATATCATCATATTCATAATAATGGTATAAAAATACCACCGGTATAATCGTTTTACGTTCAGTACGCGCGTACTCGGGTAGAGAAAACAAAAATGTCTTCCGAAATATTCCAAAATCTTTGTATTGCCTATGTGTATTATCTGCGATTCCCTCGCAAGCCCCCTTGACGCAGTAAACTCGATCTCGCGTTTTACGATCCAACGGTGACAATGCACGTCAAAACAAATTTCAAGATTTATTTTCTCAAATCCCTCCCCGTCCTGCAGCTTCTTATTTTAGGGGAGGGACTGCAATTGTCCGTATTTCAACGAGAACGGCTGTAGCTATATATATAGGAATAATATATACGTGTTGCGTATATTATACTCATATCACATACTTTGTGCTTGTTCTTTTTATACATATTGTAATCGTATTATTATTAGACTCACCTCGCATTATATACGCGTGTGCATATATATTATATACACTTATTATATTATTATGGGTATAACGAAACGTTTGGGGGGGTATTGCCGCGATCGTCTTGTGACCGCACCTGCGTCGCGCGCTGTCTCGTTTTATCCGGAACCATTTTGTCTCTGCGACATATAATATAGCGTGCCGGAACAGTTAAAATTTTCACTCAAAATACATGACCACTGGTCACTACCTACGTATAATGTGTAACTGATAAACAATAATATGCGTAAATCAAATCGACAAAAACAGACGTGGGCCATGTGTGAAATGGAGTCACATGTAAGGAAAATAAAAATTACATTCATAATAATAAATAAAATACTCAGACATTAAATGGAGGTTTTATACATACGATTTAGCATGCAAACCGACAGTTTAGAAAATCACCGTATTTGAAAATATATAAATTATATGCGCTCTTCTGGTATATTATAAATGTGTACTTTAATAATAATGGTAATAACTAATAATACATACAGACAGGCGTATGCGTTTCATCACATAAACGGATATCCATAGGTACAAGAGTGTTAGAACCATATATACGTAGATCCGAGTCGAGGAGAAAAAGAAATAAAAAACTGTGTAGTATGAATATTGCAGTTTTTTTTGTTTAAACGCGAATATCAGAGTCTATACTCTATACGCTCATAACACCTGACTTAATTTGGATGGTTTAATTTTTTCTGCAGAGGCATGTTATCGTCATGTAAGCTCAAGAACCATCTAATTTCCAACTAAACAATTAATAATTTATTGAGAAAGTTAAATAAGTATATGCAATATAATATAATATGATCTCTCAATGTATATTACGATACGAACATGCAGGCACTAATTAGGTACATGACATTTATATTTTATTTAATACACAATAAATACACACAAAATAAATATATTTATTTAGTACCTATATGTTAAAGTTTGTTTCTCCTGCAGTAGAGAGATCAGTAAAAGTTTGTTTATATTTAGGCAGACGGCGACTGTCTAATCTCTCAAATCAAGCAAAAAATATTTAGATACATACCTAAATTTGGACATTACGAACATATATAGTAAAAAACTTGGTAGTTTTTTTTAAAATTCATCGGCCAAAATTACTCGAGTGATGATTAGGTAGCTAAATCGTCTATATATTTATCATAGTATCTAAAGGCTAGAAGTTGGTAGTATGGGTGATTTTTAAGTGCGGAGGACAAAACCAAAGTCTATTCTACGATACTCATAGTTTTCTAACAAAAAAATTATAAAACATTTATTTTTCGAATGATACGTATATATTATATTCGTAATACAATATTTACTAAAGATTTAGAAAATTAATTATTGACGTGTACAATGTACATTATATTATGCGAGGTACATTCATGAATAAATAATGATTGAATAATTTTATTCATAGTTGATTATTCATATACCGTACCTAATATTTACAACAGCGAAACTATGATCAAATTATTAGTATTTAGTGATACAGCGATACGGATAACTAAAATATTCTCATAACTTGTCTATAGCGGTACTACAGAGAGCGCAAATTTTGTTTTTTCCAAATACGCAATAATAAATAAGCTACGGCACTACTCTCGATGGCTAGGACAAGTCATATTATAATCATTATTACCATCATGTACCTATACGTATCATGTAGATTGTAGGTATAGTACTAGAGTGTACACCGTTAGCTGCCGAGACAATACGCGTATATAGTTTATTCATTTATATTTGTATAATTATGTGGACATAGATGTAGGTACATATAATTATAGAAGTATATTATTATATTATAACATTAACGCGTGTGTGTAATGCGCGCTCGGAATAATTGCGATGTCGGTCGTTAAAAATATCACGTTTTATGGTCATAGATGTTTTAAAAGTTGTTAAGTAAATATTTATGCATTTTTAAACCGTCGTTAACTGTATGGTATCTAATATGCACGTAACACCGCGGCAGTAGCACATTTTGTAATGCGCCCGTTAACGACGTGTGTATATATATATTATATTCGTTCAAAAGGCGAATCGGTTTTTTTTTCATACCTTTCGTATTCGATATTTATACGCCACATAGGTACTACGTATATCTGCGTATACATATAACCCGTACACGCGCTCATTGTTTATTTTAATTTTTATATATTAGGTATTACGTTTAATGAGTGGAGAAAAGCCCGCGAGCCACGTCTTATGATACACACCCGTTTTATGCACTGCGATGTTGATAATACACTGCAGGCGAGTTTAAACGTATCATTAAATGTATATATTATACATGCAATGCGCAACGAACGACGCCGATTTCTCAACCGTATTTATGTATTATGTACATAAATATCTATAATATGTATTTTATAAGTATCGCGTTAATATCACGTCACGCAAAAAAGTGTTTTTAATTCATTTTCCGCGTTTGGATCGACGCGATAACAATCGAATCGAACAACATTAAGCAGCAATATAATATGTTATTGTACGAATAGAGATAACGATCTATATACATATTATTTTCCGAAATACTTTCTGCACTCGTATAATAAACGAGTGGTTTTGTATTAGTCGATAAATTATTTTCAAAATTTTATTTTTGAAATGTGATGTCGAAAAATAACTACTGTATACGAAAGCCGCGCGTAATCGCGTGTTAAGCTAATTTTTATTTTTTTAATCAAAATAATTGTTGTTGATTGGAAGACAGTCGGTTTCTTGATCTATGCATTTTTTTAAATATACCTATTTGTTATTTTGCTCGTTTTGTCAAGTATTCAAACATCAAGTGAATAGTTATTGTGAAGGTAAAAAGCTTATTGCAAGAAGGCGGGTATAGATGAGGGTACTATAATCGTGTACCATATACAGCAGGAACCGCCGCTTAGCGAGCGGAATGTGTATACGATGCAAGTACCCGTGCATATATAAATACATTCGAAGGTGCAGTTGTGTTGCTGTGGAGCTTTACACCGATAACCGTATTTTTTACGCGGGGTCGAAGAAAAGAAATCCCATTCGAATCTGCGTTTGCGATAAAACGCTGCAGCTATACATTATATAAATATATACCCTCCGGCAGGAGATCGAAAAGCGAATAATGCTGCACGCGCGCACATCGAGTCCTATTTACGCATATTATGAGATATACAGTCTCCGCTTTCCGTTCTGACAATATATCCGTCGCGTGGTATATATAATAGAGATATCATCCCCGGGGGGTACTGCGGCAGGCACGCGCGAAACTCTCGACTTACGCGAGCACACACACACACAAGAACACGCGAGTATGATATTATGATGTATTACTGTATTAGTATTCCAAAGCCGCCCTTTCGTTATCAGCGCAGAGACGTTTTCGCTGGATAAGTGCTGTAATTCGTAGTCATTTCCTCGCCACGGGCGACGTCGCGTGGAATCCCAGCCAATTACCGGATGCAAATTTTAAACCGGCCAGGATTCCCCGGGGACTCCCGGTTCGTCTTCAGCCAATGTGTATACATATAGTATACACCTATTGATATTATATACGCGTTCAGCGATGATGGAGCCGTTTTAGAAATCTCGGAAAATATAGTGATGTCGTTCTCTGTTATATCTAACTCTCGTATTGCCGCCCGCGGAAATCGTACGATTTTCCGACCTTATTCAATTTTTATATTTTTTTTTTATTTTTGAACGCCGGCCATTTTATTTATTTAAATGAATTATTCTTGAAATATCTCCTAGCGATCTTTATACCTGCAGTTTGAAATTGCGTACCTATATATCATAATTTCGATATAGAACGACTATGCTTTTCATCATAATGTATATATATATATATATATATATACGATGTACGATATGACTAGATTTTTTTAAACAGTTCACTCTAAAAAACCACTGAGAAAATTAAGCCTCTTTGAATAGCCGCCGTCCGTATTCGGTTTCTGGTCTAGAAAGATGTGCGAGTAAACATATTTTTTAGTTTTCGAAAAAAAAAATCACATACTTGAAAAACATACTTAGATTTTCGATTTAAGTGACGTTTTTTTTGAGTGGGCCCAATATTTATGGCACGATAATTATGTGTTTGTCTATATTATAATATTGTTACTATTATATCTATAAATACTATATTATAAGGTATACATGTGTGTGTATCGTGTATTTACTATTTAAGTATACACTATGTGGGTAATAAAATAATGTATTTATTTGTTTTTTAGATGCCGTCAAAAAAGTGTGAAATCATCCGAGGAATGGTTATCATCAAGCGTTAAGGACACTGACAAAATCGGACAAATACATGTAGGTTTAATATACTATATATATACATTCAATAATATTATAATATTATGTCGAGTTGTTTGTTAATACATTGATATTATATGTATAGTGTTAAAAACGTTCTGACTATATTCACTGCAGGGACTTAAGTTTTTATACTATTATATTTTTCGTTAAATTTATTCTCTCTATATATATATTGTTATAATATATTCTTGCTAGAATTTTAATATACGTACATAAATATTGAACGAAAAATTAATAGTCCATTATAGTATGCATAGGTACATATTATATACATTACTATTTAACTAATAAAATATTAGTTTAATAAGTATTCGATATTTATATGATTTATCTGTTGTAAAGGTATATCAAAATTATAATCATATTAAAATATGAAATTAAAAATGATTAGGTAATGAAAAAAAATAAAATCTAAACCAAAATAATACGAAACCTATAATATACTTATGTACAATATATTTTCATCTTGTACAAAATTTGAGTTAGTCAATAATACTGTCTTAACGGATTATATGATATGCATGCTTACAACTTATATATTTATTGGTTTAATACAACCTTACTGCTATCAGCTGAAGGTTATACATTTTAAGTATTATGTAGGTATACTAAAATGTTGTTCAAACTTAATTTTCAAATTTGGTATCAATTTCTTAGATAATCTATGTATATATATATATATATATATATGTATATTAAATTCAACAAACAGCAACGAATTAAACTATTTTTCACAATAATGCACATTAAATTCCGAAACAGTATATTATATGTATTGCAAAGTGTATGCGATACTATACGCATATCAACTAATATTTTCTTTTTCGTGTGATACGAGTGTGGATTTTTTTTTATTCAATGTAATTTTCAACTTTCGAGGGGCGCTTATATTATAGGAAAGTTTTCATTGTTGACGAGGCGGTGGCGGAGGGCCACGCAGCTGTTCCGGGCGGTCGTTTTCGACACGCGGCGCTGCTGCGACTCGACTCGAGAACGCTCATTACGTTATTCCATTACATTATTCCCTCTAACGCATTTACACACACACACACAAATATATATATATATATACATATATATACCTATACATATATATGTATGTGTGTGTATACGCACTTAAAAAAAAAAGAAAATAACTCGAAAAAGCGAGTGTGCGCCATAAAGCATTACGGACGCAAACGTCGCGATGATTATATATATATTCTGTGTAAAAATAGGGAGCTGCACGAGTACAAAAATTTATATAATATGCCGTATCTCGCTGATACACTTGGGTATTTTGTCATTTTATTATTTTCCCCTCTCCTATACCGGTGATTTCCATTTGCGTGAAATAATGCAAACGACGTCGCGAGTCGGAGTGCTTGGTGCAGTGGTTGCACTCAGTCTATAATGATATACAGTTAGTACGTATATAATAAACCCGATAATATCATACAACAATAATAATATGCTCATTATCGTTTACGCGATAAGAATAGTTTGCGACGACGGTTTATAAGTAAACACGGCACCCCGAAACCGAACGACAGTTTTTCTCGTTATCGTAACGATGAGAATATATAGGCCTGCAGTATAATAGACGTTTATGGTTTATAAGGCTATACAACCATAGTGGTGGTGGACGTTTGGATACATCATACACCGGAACTTCATATACATACAAAACATGTATGTATACATAACACGTAAATGCACGTATATAAATTATATATATGTATATATACATATCTACAAACCGGAAACGCGAGTCGAGTCGTCGTTTTTACAGCACGCGATCCATGTGGTATATTATATATAGATGCTATAGGAGTCTTCCCCTAACCACTGTAAAGTTATTTATTTTTTTTCAAACGATCCTCCCGCTGGATATTTTCATTCGCACGCACTTCAGACTTCAGTGTAGCTCCTATAAGATCGAAATACTCTAATAGTACGCATGCATACCTATATATAGTAAAAAATACTCATTTCGAAGCACTTATGCTCGTGGTCACGACGACGGCGCGAAGAACGACAAAAAGAGTCGTTTAATATCCTTGTGTATCAAGTATCAACAATATACTTAGATTACATAAAATAATTTGAGAATTGTGTATTTATTTATTATTTATTCTGTTAGCGAGAATATAGATATATTGTTTTTCAAGTATCAAAGATACCGAGGGAAAGGATAACGTCCCCTCTCTTTCACCATGTGATGCTCTATAATTCTGTCGATGTAAGTAAATTGTTTTTTCGCCTTAAGTATTTTTTACCAAGCACAAGGTTTATTCAAATTAGTTTTTCTGAAACCTTGGACGCGTGGTAGTGAAAATGCTAATCGAAAAAAGTTCTGTGTAGAATAAAGTGCTTCTTGCCATATCAATATAAAAGGTGTCTTAAACCAAATATTTTTAATAATATAATTTCACAACATAAAGTCCTTAGTACTATATATAATAACTGGGCGATTGTTTTAATGTTAAACGCTCATTGTAATCTAAAAAATTCATATTTATGAAAATTTAAAATTATTAAATTTCAAAAATATTACTACAGAATTTTTAGATGCATAAAAATTAAATTTTGAACGAATAATAAATTTGAAGAAAAATATGCATAGGTACCTATGTCATAAATATAATATAATTGTTATTTATGAATAAAACGTAGTATATATTATAATAACACATCAAATTATGTTATACAATTCTGTTCGTACATTTTTGAAATAATGAGTGTTCTTTGAAAAAAAAACTACGTTATAACTTATTATCTATAGTATACATATACCAATACACTATACTTTATTGAATGAAATAATATAAATCAAATCGTTTGGAAATATCTAGACTAGAAACTAGTAGTAAATGCACATTGGCACACTACACACGAAATTTTAAGAATATTTTCAAACAAGACTGTAATTTAGACAATTCTTTTACAAATGGGTATTTTTCGGACTTTTTGTTGGCACGCAGTATTCATATACGATAAACCTATATAATATATACATATAAATATGTATATTTACATATAATTTATTGTCATAAGATTTTGTTGAAATGTCTCATTTTTCAGACTTTGTTCTTTTTTATTGCACTCGTACGCAACGATATTACCAAATCCATTTAGAATATTTTTCCTATAATTTATACTTTGCATAATAAATTTTATGGTATTTCGACGTTTTGGATACATTTTGCGTAGTACCTACCTAAACGTATTATTACCATACATTTTTTTAAAACGATCATATAATAATACTTGATAATTAATATAATAATAATATACATATACATATAATAAACACGTATTAATATAGATAGGTACTACTGAAAATTTTGAGTTCAATCACCTAACAAACTAACAGTTTTCCGACAATTTGAGATGAATTGATATTGAACAATATTCCCTCAAGATTATTTAAACGGTTATTATTATGCGTATACAGTTCGCACGTGAACGAATCGGTTGTGAAGTTATTGGATTTATAATATTATATATTTGTGTTTGATTTTTATCCACATCATACATATTATAATATAAATATTTAATAAAAGTAGACTTCTGACCATTGTTTAAAGTTCTTAATCGTCAAGTCCGCTATGAAATAAAATATGATTGTAAATATATTGTCGTACAACGGACGATAATAATTTATAATTAAGTAGATACAGTATTTAAGTAGGTGCCACTATAATATAGTCGCAATATTTTATTTCACTATTACAATATTTAAGTTGTTGAATAACAATCATTGATATAGGGGACATAGGTACTATTATAACTATACACAAAATCGTAGGCAATCATAATATACGCGCGTCTAACGAATATTGCTTCTCAGTAAAAATATTATAAATCAAATTCTACTCGGATATCATTTGTTCCTACACTAATAATAAAATAACAACATAAAAATGAACGAAGGTGAAGACATTTGTACGTATATATAACGAGCATGCAACGTATAAATAATAAATTTTTTTCAACCGATGCGTGTCAAAATATTCAACCCCGGTAATAAAATACATTAATTTCCCGAGGGTAGAATTTTAGGTATTTATATAGAAAATAAGACGTTTGGGGATGAAAAAAAAATAGTATCTCTATCTAGTGTTCTCTCTCCCGTTTTTAATAATAATAATAACGTCGCTGCCAGGAATTTAATATTTTTTGCACATATCGCATACGATGGGAGGTACCTTTCACACAAATACAAATCGCACAAAAGACTTAGGATTTACGACGCATGTGAGGAACATATCTCCCCCGGTAAGCAGTAAAAAACTAATTTTTCAAAAACACAAAACTGCCATTATCCTTTGGACAAAGCCAAATGTCAAAATACTTCGTACTCAGTAAGATTAATTGAAGCGCGCGTATATTACTTTGTTGCCGGTAAACATCAAACGGTAGTTTTTAAGACCGTTCAAGAAATCCTAGATAGGCTGTAACAATATGGTTACTTGAAAATGTATATAATATAGGTATAAAAAAATAGTCACATGTAACAAAATAACGAAAAAGTCTTTTGTTACTCCGTTTTCAATACTATAATAAAATTTATGACAAGGCTTTTTTTTAAATCAATTACAAAAGCATAATAACATATGGCTATAACAATTTGATGGTAACAATGAAATAACTAAACATAGAAATTCATGTGGTCAATAAACAGTAACATATAAAGTTGAACCATATTTATTAGTTGTTGATTTATAATCTATTTTCATTCATAACACTATACCCATATTTACGTGATTTCATATTAATGACATTAAAAAACTATGATCATTGCCACACACATAACAAATGACAATAAAAAATAATTTTTTAAAAGTATATCAATTGTTATTGTTATGATAACGTTTCCAATTAGATTTAGGTATACAATACGAAATCAATTAATTTGATTAAAGTCGTGGTTTTTATTGTTACATATTGTAATTCATCGATTACACGTTTGCGTTTTGTTAATACTTTTTATGCATCTATATGATGCCGAATGTAAAAGTACTATAAACATATAAAACGATTGTAGAAGTTTATAAAAATAAAATAATTACCGCGAACGACTTCATATGGTTACGTCGATTATTAAACGAAAACGACGTTAAAACAATTCCAAAGTTTTACAACAGGACGGCGCGCGAGCTATGCGCCCGTCGCAAGCAAGCAGTTTGCGTTCGTCTCATTAGAACTGACATTCAAAACATATACTTAACAGTTTTATGAATACTTAGGCTTTGCGTAATTTACGACTTCGACGGCCGTCATTGTCCGGGACCAATAAAAAAACGGAATGGGTTACCACGTGTGGAAGAGCGTGAGGGGGAGAGTCGAAATATCGTTCGCGTCCGTTCGGAGTTTTTAATATTTCAAACGTATCCGGACAAACGGGTTTCCCATTGGCCGTCCATCGATTAATTTATCACCTCGTGAAGGAGAAAAAAACAATATATACTTATAAGGCGACTCTAAATAAATTATTATTATAAACATATTATTATTATATTATAATATAATATACTTTGCCATTTATACACACGGTAATATAATTTATGTTTGATGTGTAAATCGCATTAAAACAATTAAATTGCATAAATATTGTTTTTACGTACCTACATAAAATCGAATGATTAATATACTCTGCATAATATGCACCCTTTGTCAAAATAATATCTTATTATGAACGCCGTATATTGTTGCAAAATATTGGCGAAAATGTACTGTCGTGGTCATAAAATATTGTTACAGCCAATTTAGAATATTTCCCAAAGAAATACATTTCAAGTAATATACCTTCTTTTTATTTGCTTTTATATCGATAACACGCGTGAGTTTACATCACGTCGCAGTTGTACACATATGGCATATAAAGTTAAAAAATCTAGAATAGCAGCGAAGGTTCCGTTCAACATTCGGAAGAGTTTAATAATTACTGTGTATTTGGTGCTAAAATAAGCTCGGAGTATGTTTTAATTGGATACAAAAAAAATGGTCTACGATTCATAAGTATTTCCCACCCGCAGTAGTGAATAATGATTCGTAAATATTTTCTTAGCCGAAATCGCAATAAATTCGTTACCTGCCAGATACTTCTCGCAGGAGTGGTGCATAGGCGTAACTATACATGGATTTTTATGGTTGGTAGGAGAGAGGTTATATTATATAATCCCACGCAATAGCTAACCTCGTTCAAATGGCATTTATTTAATCTATAATGTTAATTTTTTAATAATAATAAAAACACAATACGATTATGTATACGCATTGTTTATTTTAATATCTGTTTAAAGAATAATTTACAGAATATTTTTAACCAACAATGAATTGTTTAAAATATTGTATAAACATCGCGAATTTTTCAGCTTTTAAAGCATATAGGTACATGTTCAAACTGACTTCACTCTGAAGAGTTCATCTGTGGCTAAGCTTAGGAGTATTCTGGATGTTACGACAAATATGTTTATAATATAATATTAGATTTTATTATGATGATAAATATAATTGAAAGCATTCCTAAGTTCATATAGATAGGTATAGGTACAATAGATTTGTGCAGGGTTTGATGTCCAGCTATACAATCTCACAATGATGTAGGACGTATAGGTATTCTGATTGTTTTAAAACATTAAAACGTGATCTGCACATACCTATAGTGAAAAGATATCTTTTATAACTCAACCAAATAAAAAACTACTGACTTGAAGACTATATTATTAACTATTTTTTAAATAACATATTTACCGGTACAAGAACTATTTTTTATATATTAGTATAGTATAAGACGCATGGTTTTGTCTTCAATGTGATATACGTTCAAATGACTGTTCGGTAGCCGCATGAGAATATATTATATTTTATATATATACATATACACGTATACACGAATATATCACATATATATATATATATATACATATATATACATATATACGCAATTGAAACTTCAAAGTAAAAGCTATTCCGATAGATGGCCCTGGCGAATCGTTTATTTACGCTCTTACGAGAAATCGGCTCTATTCTTTTGGACCACGTGGGCGAAAACAAAATACATGATATATGTATATGGACGTTCAATCTTATATATATATATATATAAATGAGTAGCACTGCAAAGGGTCTCGTTATGATCTCACACACACAAATACTCGTATACTCGCGTATAGATATATATTTACTGTAGGTACCATATAGCAGACATGCAGTGTTCGCAATTCTGCTAAAGGTCGGAATGCAATACTATTTTCCGCCCTTTCGTTTTATCTTCTGTTCAGAGCATACACCGTTCATTGACGACGATTTACTTTCATGAGTCCGATTACTGTTCCTGAGGGAAATTCTGAATTATTTCGTAGACGCGATGTTTTCTCGTACCATATATACATGAATTGTATAGTAAATATATATATGTATTGTAAGCCGTCGTTTGATACTGCGCGAACACAAATACACATGTATATATTTAATATATACGGTAGAAACGGTTGTCGAAATACACATTACCTACACGTGTAGCAGTTTATATATTATATTATGTTAGTCCTTGCGCATCAATTTATTTTATGTCTTTATAGTTAATGATGTTTTCGTTGAATTTAAAAAATTTTAAATTAAAAATTGTAGTAAAACGATCTATAACTCACTATGTATGTATATTGTATATTGCAGTAATCGAATTAATTAATCAATCTTTATTGATTGACGCATCAACGATTTCGAACACAAATAAATATCCCTTTTTCTTTATTCCAGCTAAAATTGCAAGTTATACACACATACAGCTTGTAAAATTTCAATTAGGTACCTTTTTTTCAAGTTTAACCGACGGCGTTGCGGAAATAGCAGATTTTGCAATATTTCCGCGGCGCCGCCATGGTTTATTAAAATAATAACAATACAGTCGGCGTGAGTTATAATGAGGGGTTACAAGGATTCGATATCGATTATATAGGTAGCTTTTAAAGATAACATTATTTGTAATAATATTACTGTGTTTAGGTACTGTTATTAGAAATACTCGATGTCATTGCGTGTCGAACTTTTTTAAAAATAAGTACCTACATATGACGTAGGTGCACTTATTATATTGTTGTAGCTTAAAAAAATTAATTTATGTATAGTGCATTAGTACCTGTACACACACACACACACACACACACACACATATATATATATATATAGGCAGGTCGGTGTAAACTAATTACCGTATACAATGTACAAATTGACTGTGATAATCGAAAACGAGCTGCAAGCTTGAATATATAAAACTGCATTTTCGTCACGACGATATACTTGCTACATATTTTATAGTACAATAATATGCAATGTCACACCTATATAAATAAACGTTTTTAATGGAATATATTTTATGCACTTTATTATCATATATTCTGGATAAATTGTTATGTATATATATTGCAGTGGTTTTGGTGAAGGGAATTTCGGCGATACGGACGATACACGCGCCACGGGGCTATGGCGAGGGGTCTGCAGATAACGCACGAGTTTGTATGCGTATAAATATATATATATGTGTGTGTGTGTGTGTAGGATCCGATGCGTGGGACGGTGCTACACTATATGGGAAATACGAAAAAGGTCCGCTGGCAACGGGTGCGGGGGAGGGGCGAAAAATAAATCGGGGCCTCGGCGACAATCGGCTGCAAACGGATTACGCGTATATATACACGACCCAGCGGGCTGCCGCCGGATAAGTACACACATGTATCATAAATAATATGTGTATATATATATTCGGTTTTTCGTCCGCAAACGCCGCTGCCGCCGGCCGTCGCGTCTTTTCACGCAGTACGACCGTATAATATAACGTCGACCACTCGGCGTTATTTATAGACGTGTGCGCGGGCGTGCGTGCAGCGTGCGCGTGATTTACACAATGGAAGTTTTGGCGAAAAAATTCGATAGCACACGCAGCACATGTATAAAAGGCGATATAATAAATCGTCGATTGCAGATATCGCGTATAGTCCGCAGCCGTGTCACAGGGGATTCGATTTTTTCTTCTTCTTCCTAAAAAATAGAAAATATTTCCACATGTACGATATATATTATCACGATACTTGCGCACATCCAAAAAAAAAAACCTATATCCCGCAGAAAAATCTCGTGCATGATGCTGGTATATACAATGGCATACGTTGTTATGTAGTTTTGAAATGTATTCGCACAAGGGCATGTATTTTACCAACACCCTAAACTTGACGTATGTCCGTTGATACTAACGATAAAACATAATAAATTACCCTCCATATACGATTTATTTTATTTTTAGCATATTATTAGTTTCATTCCTATCCGATCTGTTGTTAGCTCTGTGCACATTTTTTAATAGTATATAATTAATGGTATTACTTATATAATATATACGCGTGTAATCCACTTTTTTTATATTATATAACGCAACTGCTTCATGTGTAGTCGTACTTCGAGGAAAATGTGGCGCGGGTGCCTATACGCATAATAGCCGGTATACATTAAGTATTAAGGTGATCGTTGTGTAGTATGACTGAGACAAAAAAATGATGTTTTTTACGATTTTCATAGGTATTTATCCGCCGAACACATTCGCAAATAATACAACGTCGCTAAAAGGACGTAATATAATATTACACTGCAGCCTTGGACGCGGTCGTCGCCGAGACATAAATTATTCGTTAAAACCAATATTTTTACGTGTATTTCCATTTTTAGTAATGGAACCAAACGTTTTTGGACGCTATATTATAATAACTAATGGCCAACTTTTTACACGGAACACATCATACGGTCTCTATATATCAACCATCACGCGTAAACAACGTGTGTCCGACGAATACCTACGATTTACTAAAAGCTTATGGTAATATTTAAAAAAATATTATGATCAAGAGGCTTTACAGAATTAAATATTCTTATTTATAATAATTTATCCGTCGTCCGTTTTCGACAAACGCCAGTTATATAATCGTGTACGGGTGCGTATACTATATACTATACAGGTACTCTCATCTCCATTACGATATTAGGACGGACCGAGTCGACGGTAATAAGCGGCTTTTTTTTAAATACATATATTACGACTGGTGGTCCCAGACGTTGCGTCGTTCAGATAACGGCGATTTGATACGTGTTATTATGGACTGCCTACTGCTCGTTTCTCTGAATTTCAGGCTTGGAAAAAGTTGTACCTGTAGAACCATCATAATTATTATGTATTATTTGCGCCACGTGATGGACGATAAATATTATTTCCAAACCGCATGCCATCATAGACGCCGAAACAGTACAGAAGTACCAATAATATGATAGGCAATATGAAATTTACTATTCACACGATACTTTATGTTTTAGTTTATAAAATATAATGTTAATATTATATTCAAATTGTAATGTTAAATTTCAAATATTAATATCATATTCCGATCGTGTTAGAACAATATAATGTCGAACGTTTCATGTGCCGTATGGGCACGGTTTTTATTCAGAAACGTAGTATAGAAGGTATAAACAATAAACATGTGCTTAATATATTGTTTATATAGTATATCTATTATAGTGTTCGTGACATCTGTTTAATATTATTGCCGACTATGATTATGGATAGGGTTGTGCGTACTTGTTACAATATAATTCGGTTTCGAACGACGGAAACGCTTCGACGACTCGCCATCGTAGATGTGGACTAGGATTATAACCAATAACTATATTATATATACTATCAAGTAGAATATTTATTTTCAGTGGTGTTATAGAAATAAATATCAGATATTGATTTTGAAGTCCGTTATTCTTTGTTGTACTTTACTTTATTGTAAATTAAGGTAATTTAGTAAATAAATTATAGTTCAACTTCAACATTGTCGTATATTTTACGGTTTTTATCTTTCTTTAAAACATACCTATATACATGAATAATTAAACGTTTCCTATTTAATAGCCCAAAATACCGTGTCGTGGGATCATGGTAAATAAATAAGTTACTCAAATGTTCATATTTTTATCCTTGTTAATATGTCTGATTAGGGTATATGCACTGTTATTTTTTTTAAGTGCAAATTGATAATATTGTTATAATATGTTAATTCTTACGATAATAGTTACAATACGCTTTTAATTTGGATTTAAATATTTTATATTGATATGAACTGTTTAAAATGGAAATTATTACGAGTACCTGCTGTTATTGTGTTGATTGTGTTTAAACGATATTAAATATAGTTAAAATGCATATTATATATTGATAATAATATATTACTGCATCTATGCATAATAATTAGTATCGATTTGTAAGTCACAGTTGATGTACCTATAATGATGCAATATGCATGATTTTTAAATAAATTTCAAAAAAGAGCCTGCAAGTATCATATTATAATATTGATCCTATATACAACTAACAATCTTTTTATGATATAAAATTTAATAAAAACTGTAAAAATTAATAGATTTCTAATATACTAGGTATGCGTTTTTATTATAACATATAAGTTTTAAACATGAATTGACTATGATTAACGTACTAAAAAGATAATAAGAAAGTCTCCTGTCTTACAGTCAAACCCCCGACCTTCTCTGTGAAAAACAATATTATACCTATCTATATGTAGAGTGTAATATATTATAAAATATATGTAGGTACATCAGAGGTATTTTTACAGTAAATAACCATATGTATAGGCATCGTATTGCACGTTTTTTTCACGACGTGACCTAAAAACACATTCGAAAACGGCCACTATAGTATATATATAATAATAATATAATAGGAGGTGTATAATATGTGTGTTTGTGTGCGCTTATTGGTGTAGTGCGTATAGTTTTTTCTTTCAAAAACAGCCGTTACCCACACGAGTGGGACCGGCGACGGACTCACGGATATAAATTCACGTTGACAGGATTACTGTTTTAAGGTTATTAAAAAAAAAAAAAAAAATCCGATTGCTTGCTACAGCGGGAAGCGTGCAGTGCGGCCGAAATCGATTTTTCGACTTTTCGGACCAAGGAACGCTGTTTACATTTCGTGCACCCATATTATATATGGTCTATTATTATATGCGTAAGTGTCGTGTTACCGGACAATTTATTGTAGGTGAACGTTCAGCTCACAGTACCGGACTTCAAAATAATATATATACCTACGTATTTATAATCTACGTAAAAACTGTCTGTTTTTTTGTTTCTTTCTTTCAGAAACAAAAAAAAATGTAAACAACTACATTCACAATATATTAAAGATATATTATTATTATCATTATTATTCGGCGCTTTTACGACGATTTTATTTTCAGTGTTAATGCACAATGGTATTTGAAAATATCTCATTGATATAGTTAACAGCGCGCATCGTGTAATGATTTATCGTTTTCACAATTACCATAAGTTTTCAAATAGTCAGTGAATGTACAGGAAAATAATAAATAAAAAAGTATAAAAATATTTTAAAGAAAAATCAAAACAATTTTCTATAAATACTTCAGACATTGAAGGTAGAAACAATATTTTTAAAGCATTACTATAGTATTAAATTATTTTTTCACGTTAATAAAATATGCTGTTGATCATTTGATATATTTTTATTTATTTATTTGAATCGTGTATAAATTATAATAGAATTATTGGACAGCGAAATATTAACCGGAATAGAAATTTCTAATTAACGGATTTTTTTTTTTTTAATAGTATGGAAATAAAAACAAAACTTAAACATTTTTAAGGGTTCCAACTCTTGCTGTTCGATGCTATTATAGAACAATAATAATATTAACTTTTATTTAATAAAAGTTATCCTGTAGTCGCTATTTGTAATAATATACTTCATCTTCTATAATACATTGTTCATTATACACAATTTTAGTGCGATATTAGAATAGGTTCGAGCATATTATTATTACTTATTATTCACATATGTGATTTTATATATTATTTATGTATACACATTTACACTTAATTTTATTGTATATACTATTTCGTGTCGTGCAAATCTTCGCAAATCGTAAAATCTTTCAACGATGACAAATCACATTAATGTCATATGTATTATGCGTTTATCATTTATGTATATTATATAAAAGTATTTTCCATCTGGTTAAATCACTGAGTAAGTACTGAGTATTGAAGATTTAACCCAGTACGCCCAACTATAAAATAATAAATTATAGCCATAATAATTAAAATAAAAACTATTAATTCGTTTAATGATTGTATCGTCAAGAGGTGCGTACTGCAGTTCTGATACACAATAATAAGTCGTATATTATAATATTATAACCTTTAAAAGTATCGGCATAGTTGATTTATTGGATAATAAAAATACCAATTCCTTTAAAAACTTTTTATGATGTACCTACCTACAAATTATGTATACAATATATAATGTCATTATGATGTATGTGTTCAAAAAATTAAGTAAATCATACATGTCACTATAAAACTTTGTGTACCTCAAATGATCTGAAAAAAAGCGAAACATTTTAATGTGAGTAATTTGGTTAAACAAGACATCAAATAACTTTTACTAAATTGTATACAAGGGAGAAGAAACAAATTTATTTTCACGTATATTCTTATGGACTACGTAGATTAAGTAGTTATATATTGTACTCACAGGAATTTTGAGTATATAACTTTTTTATTTTGTTGACTGCGTAAAGTCAAACTTCAAAACTCGAAGGCAATTTTTCGGGTAACGGCGTACGATAAAAAAAAACTCAATTTTAAAGAAAAACAAATGTTATGCGCGGTTCCTTTTAGCCGAGATATAATATTAATAATATTATGTATATACATTATAGACGTCCCATCGGACCTCTTGATTGCGTCGAGACTTTGGGTGGATAGCCTATATAACCGTAGCTCAGTCGTGGGATATACCGCGTGGGCGTCGACCACGTTAACTATGCGCGTCTTATCGCCGAATCCTATTTAATTTTCCTCCCTTCCCTCCACTAAGAAACCGTCCAGGACAATATTTGCGGTAAACTTGCAGTGTCAGAATACGCAAAGCGCGTATTTATCTATCGTGTGTGCCGTTTTGCACAGTAGCCGTGTGCTAGCTGCGGGTACCGCAATTATGGACGTGTAATAATAGTCTATAAATTATGCAAAATTATATTCATATATATATATGCACATCGGGCGTACTTAATAATCTAATATACCACCGCAACGGTTCGTGTCCGCGGTAGTGGCTTTTCACCGCGCGCGTCCGTTTAAAATTCATCCCTTATAATATGCGCGTGTATATTATATTGCGTATACACAGCAGACCGCGGTCGGTTTAATTTATTAAAACTCTCCACGGGAAAATGTGCGCACGGCCCGGCAGTAGCTGCAGCTTTTCCCGGGGGATGAATTCACGGGGCTCACGTCGGCACGGACGGGAGCAGAGAGAGAGAGAGAGAGAGAGAGAGAGAGAGAGTAACAGCAGAGAGCGATATAGGAAGAGGGAGACCGTTGTGAGCGAAAAAAGGACGCAGATGGTCGGCCCGTGCGGAAGCTGCGACGACGGGCGGGTTGGATTTTAACGTTGATGTGCGGTCTCTAACTCGTATCTCTCGTGAGCGCCCGGCCAATGGATTTTCCCCCCAAGAGCTCTCGTCGGAAATTGAACAAAGTTTGCGCCCCCTCCCCTCGACAACCCTCGACCACGCGCCCCGTACTTGCGAAGCCACCGCCGCTCACAAATCGTGGTCCCTATCCTTCCCCCCCGCCACCACCGCTGCATGTATATCGACGACGGTCGTTCTCTGACCTCTACCATCCCTCCCACTCGGGCTCAGACATTGTGTGTATATATATGTGCAGGACCGGTGGTGCTGTGCTGTATACACGCACAATTCTCGTCACGGTTATTATTATTACACCACTGCGGCGCGCTACTATTTGCTACGTTTAATAATGAAAATTGCTTTTTGTATACGCGCTGCGTGCCTTAAGTATAATATATAAATGGAAATGGCACTCGGCGATGGCGGAACATACGTATATATATATATCTACGTTAAATTAAGTCAAGATCTACTATATTATACAACATAGTTTTAAATCAAACATTCTGGAAACCAACATTTTTTCAAAATAAAGCTCTATTATAGCGACTAGCGAATTAACACAATATTACGCGTGCAATGTCATTGGACAAAAATATCACTATACAAAAAAAACGTGTCAACTACTTTCCCCTATTTTATCAAATTATGTTTATGTTGTTTAAAAAAATGTATTTATTTATACATAGATTATACAATAACTCAATAATTAATTATTTTATTATTGATCATTATTTCAATCCGAACATAATAATAAAATGCGTGACGCGCAAACGTATTTGTTCACACTGCTCATGGACATTATATATCACCACGGTTTTTTCCAGAGAATTTCAGTAGCGTTTATATTAATTTATTATACCTATATTCGTTATATTGTATTAATTTGTTAGTAATATTTAGTAACATTTTATTAGATTTATTATCTAAACTATGAAATAGGTATATGTAACAATAATAATTATTTAAATCGGACCCGCACACGCACGCTCACGTGCAGGTATTCGAACACGTTTTGTAAAATACATTCACATATTTTTATATACATAATATATACTTGCATGATATACGCAGAGCTTGTAATTTATTTATTGTTGCTAAGCGTGCGTACAATAGCTGACCTAAATAATTCGAGTACAACAAAGTCCGAGACCAAAAGGGGGTATTTGGGGAGGGGGCGATGACCACAAAGGACGATATGTGTCATGCACGACAACAATAGTCCGATTATTATACATTTCTTTGAACGTGTGTGTATAATGTGTATTATACCGCGGCGAGTATAGGATTACCATCGGTGTCTGCGTATATACGGGGCGGGACTCGGACCCATATAGCGGCCATTATTATTGCCTCTGCCGCCGCATGCAGAGATCCGTGTTTATAAATAATATTTCGAATTTTTTTTTGCCTCGTGATAAATATTTTTATCCCGAGTGTTTTACGGTGTTATATCTGTCGAACAGCGTAATAAAAATATTATAAGTTATTGTTTTTTACGAAACTAGTATTATACATATAGTATACCTATATAGGTGCTTGCATATCATATACATAATACACACACACACATATATAATATACCTAATAGTAGTTTGTTCAAACGTATGTATAAAATACATTCACAGTAGGTATGCGCATATATATTATATGGACGATGTAAAATTATGTTTTCGAATATATTATATTTAAATTTTGATTCGTTACATAACCGACTCCACAGCTATGGTGGGATAATATAATAATAATATTTTGATATACTTAAAAACCGAGTGCCATACAGAAAAGTATCTCATTATATATTTTTCCTGTACGAGTTATATAGGTATTAGAACGTTGTTACTATGTATATATAGATAGGTATATGTGATGTGAATTAAATTAGCTTACGACAAATATATTATTTAAATTTATACTATAAAAATGCATAAATCTAAGTATACTTGAGGAACATATATAATGTCCCGAACAATGTACGAACTTATATACCTATAATAATATAGTTATACATTAGTAATCAATTGGGTGTTATATATATATAAAAGTACCTAAGCAATAAAAATTGAAGAAAAATAAATTTTTGTTAATAAATACACAGGCGAGTATATATATATAGATATGGAAATACAATAATATTCTCAGGTACTCAAATATATTATTATATATATTGTGGTAGATTCAACAGTTGCTATGCGAGTTTCCTATATGACTTGATATTTAGAATTGTTTTATTCACACTAGTTCTGATGTGCCGAAAGAAAAAAAAGCCATGTGAAAAATTCACGTCCGGTCGGAACTTTGCGTTTATTATCAATCATCGTTTAGTCCTGAACTACAATAATTATAATAATTTAACGGTTCATATCAAATACCTAATATACTCATTACTCATAATATGTGTATATAGGTACCGCGGTCTGATTTGTATACCATATATTATGGATACGGTTAATACCATTGTGGTATTGTGTATACATATATATTTGTAGAATTATAGAAAAACACTCCATTACCTATATTATAACACTTTAAATTATGTTTACTAATCTCATTTTTAAAATACACGCAATAATAATTATTTATTTATATTAATATATTACATGTATACAGAACAGCTATATTTTAATTTTTGGATACACACAAGATGATTCTTTTAAACGTGATTTTCACTACATTATTGGGACACTTTTGTAAAAAAAAACTGTATACAATTTTTATTGATTTGTTTTGTGTTTAATATCATATCAATGTCATTATGTCATGAGTTCTGTAATCGGAGGTAAACATAAAAACATTGCATGCTATCTATGGTATAATACCATAATAATATACCTATATTAATTATAATATTTATTGTTTATACTACCATATAATATTATTATTAATTTCTTTTCAATCTTTAATATTACAATTTTTGAATAATATTTGTAAATAACGTTTCATTATAGATTTATGTAATTGACTTTTTTTACACAATTCTATGCTGGTTCGATATACAGTGTTATTTTTTACTATACATATATATATATATATAATATATATACATACAGATAATAAATAAATCATACAAATAGTCTGTTTTCAAGTTGTTTTTTATATTTATACATTTAAACATATATTTTAACATCTATAGGGTTTGGTTATAACTTCATTTCCCATTTTAGTATGTGTACTGCAACTGTAAAATATATTTATGTGATTTCAGGGACTCGACCGGACCAGGATCAGGAAAAATATCATGGATTGTTGAACGCGACCTGTATACGACGCGGACACCGCGGCGATGACCCGGCAACGGAAACCACATCATCAAAATATAATTACTTTAATAATAATTGTTGTTATTATTATTGCGAACGATTTGCTGCAAGTCGGCAGCGTCTTTTCCACTGTAATATTATTATGTAGCCGCGCACAATGAGCAATAAAAATTAATACCACCGGTTCAAATGGCTCTGTTAAAATGTCCCGTTTACGATGGCGTTATCAGTGTTTAAACGGTTGTTATTACGAGCCATTTTGTACGATACTTACATAACATAATATAATATTATTACACATACATATCACCACCGCGTATATAATAGCTTGTGTGTGTGTTTTTATTTCTAGACTTTATTATTTTCTTTACAGCGTACCGTTTAAGATTATTACTATTTATTTTTTTTTATATTTTTATTATTGGTTGTATACACTTATTATTATTATTATTATTATATTTACTACGAGCATAAATCCCGCGTACAATGATTTCAATACGACTAATTTTTATACATTTTTTATTGTATTTTAAACGGACAGGTTTATCGGTTTACTGCGTTTTTTTTTTTATGTCTGTGTACATAATATACGTATTAAAACATTATAATAATAATATGTATACGACGAGAAACAATATTCTACGCACATCAAAGTAATGATAAATATTATCAAATATTTCATATTATCACAACAATGTTTATATAACTATTTTATAATTGGACCAGATATTATTACTAAAATATGGATAGGAATGTCGCGACGTGGCGCGTAGGTTTAAACTATAATATAGTACTTTGGCCACTTACAATTTAAAATTATTAAAAACTACTTTAAGTCTGCATACTTGTAAACTTATTATTTATATTTATATAATTTCAACCGTTTTATTTTTGTCTAATTAATTGTCATCATTGTTTTCTTTATTGCGCATAAATATGTTTTTATATTCATCATTCATCATTAGTTTTTATAGCTCATGCATGGCTACTATTCACAAACGATTAATTATATATTTTTATTACCTTAGTATTTTTAATACAAATGAAAACCATATACAATGTTAATTATCGTTCGTCTATACATAGAAAAACATAAAAATTAAATATAAATTGATATACTTGTATTAACGAATCTATACAGACATATTTTTATATACCTATTATATTAAATAAGATAGAACACAACAATTATTTTTGCATTATAAACGGTTTGTATTTAAGAATATTTGTATTTAGAAATAACAAAACGTTTTATATTGTATAATAAAATATAGCATAATAAATAATGATTTATTATAATATTATGTCTAGACTAAAATATCGGGATACATTTTATATTATGTAAAAATTATTATAATATAGAAATATTAAATACACTTTGTGTAAGAAATATCATATGCTATAAAAGTGTAAGACTTCACTTTATAAAAATTATTCAATTATTTATTTATCGAAATATATGCGCACTAAAACATGTACCTAACAGAGTTGGGTAAAGAATTTTTTCTTTAATTAGATTCATTAGAAGTTCCTCAGCTAGATGACAAGTTATAATTAAATTAATATATTTATATTTATTAGGTATATTATGTATACACATGTATATATACACATTCATGTGTATTAAAATAATATTAAATAATTATTTTTTCAATTAGTTGTTGATATTAGGCCACAAGCGTACATTTTGATTTATTATGGGGGGGGGGGGGGGCTAAAATTATAGACACAGAACAGATGACTATAATATAGGCCCGTTATCCACTATATTTAAACTACACAATAATTATATAGCATTTTTATTAATATTTCAGAATTATTTATTTTACAAAACCATACAAATTTTAATTTAATTATTAATAACATTTTCTTTATATTAATTAACATTAACATGATATGTTTATGCTCAAATACTATATTTTTTATTTTGCATTTTTACATGTACAAGATGCCTGATTGTATCTATACTGGAACATAGATATGTTTATAAATATTTTTTTACCCCGTGTATAGCAAAGAAGATTATATTATCTCACGTACGTAGAGCAATAATTGTCTGTTAATGTTAGTTTGGCTAAACATTTTCCTATAAAATAAGCTTTAAATTATCAACTGTTAATTCTTTTGAAAGTACCATATATATATTTGAATTATAGTCTATAGGTATAGTTTTTTTAGAAACGGCCATTTCATCATTCACTGAATTAATAGAAAAATTAAAAAAATAAAAACTCTAAATAAATATGAAATATGAAATTTAATACTGATAATATACGGTTCTCATGCAATATTATTATTATATTTAATTTATATTGATCAATGAAGTAAGTACTTAGTTCAAAATTTAGTTTGAAAATGTTATTCTACTATATAGGTAGGTAGTATTGTAATATAATATATACACATACCTATTGGTTATCCTGCTTAGGAATTAAAACAAACATAATAAATTATATCATAATATTTTATCTTAAAATTTTCAGTGTGACTATACAAGTTATGATGGGCTAAACCTCCACAAGCCCCCCCCCAAAATTAATCATGTGTATTATAGGTATAATAATATTTAATTGTTGCCATAAAAAATATAAGCCGTATACAAAAATAATGAAATTTGTATGTTAATATTGTGTTACTTAACATTTATTATCACTTATATTTGTTATTTGTAACAGAGGCTTATTCATAGTGACATTGAATTTCATAAAATCAGGTAGGTATATAAAATTACATCAGTACGCATATTAATATTATCATATATTTTTAAGGTTCTTGTGCTATGGTATTTAGAATAAAATACGATTGGTAAAATACTAACTAAAAGTCCAGACGTCTTTTTCAAATAATTAAGATTAAACTTCAAAAACTTTGAATAAGTAAATAAGGTAAACGTGCAGAAGTCTTAAAATCAAGAATAAAATATTTTACAGGTTTTGTGAAATGTATATTCTTATCGGACATTTTACTTTTTATATAAGTTGTGTTTACAGTCACCATAAAAAACTTGTGTTTTAACAAAATGGCTTGCTATATTGTAACTATGTATATACATAAGAAATAAAACTAACAAAATCGTTTACCATCGTACATATAATTGGGCTCATACTGCTGCAATGCATACGCTTCAATGGTACAATTTTTAATATTTTAATTAAACTCATTTTTGTCGCTATAAGAAGACATATTATATAGGTGCGTTACTCCGCAGCTGCTACATTCACACACAGACACAGTAATGCGTATCTGCACAATAATATAATTTGTTTCTATTTTTCCTTAACTTTTAAAATCCAATTTAAAACCGATAAAATGATTGTTGACGCGTGGTAATATAATATTGTATATAATGTACATGATATAGCATATATATAATATGTTATATAGGTATCATACGGCACAGTATGTGAAAATATCTGATTCGGCTTTCGAGCCAACTATAATATTATTTTATGTTGTAAGAATCATTTAATTTCACGTGCGGGACTATTCATCTGGACATATTATTATTATCGTTATATTGTATTATGAATAAAATATAATATATCCGGCAGCAGTGACCCGCCGAGCTGCAGTGATGCACAAAGCTTTTATGTCTATAGCGACTTGTGCGTGGGAATTGTGGATCTTACATAGGAAAAAAATGATATGTACGTGTGTAAGTATAATATTATATTGCCATGAAACCAGTGTAGGTATACAAGGTGTAACGTAAAAAGCCACGAAACGTCTCATCCCGATCGCAATAAATGATATATCGACTAATATATTTTACTATTATAAAATATGGATATGAATAATAGAATATGAGTTTAATACCGGCTATTGTGTGGTATTTTTTTCAATATTCAATAAATCCGTGTAGGTACTCGTTAACGGGTTGAAATATATTAATACTGTTAGATATATATATATTGAATAATCCTTCGCATTCTGCATGTGTAATAGTTGTTCGTTTTTCCAATTTAAGTCCATTGCCCATTCGAATGCATACATATTTATATTGATACAATATAATAAGTGTATAGATACCCATCGCGTAGTTCTAATGCAACATTATGTATTGCAGACGTGTTAATGGACTGAGTGTATATTATGGAGGTCGTTGTATGCCGCGAAGTAGGTACTTTCAACTATATGCGTAATAATATATTGGATACCACACGTATAATATATATATATATAATGACGACCACCCCACCATAGTAAAACAAAACGAGTATTTTCGTATACGTTTCCTAGATTAATTTTAGACAACCCCGTGCAGGGTTCGGTATGAGGTGTGTGTGGTCCGAGCGCAATAAAAATAAATAAAAATGAAAATAAGAGCAACTACGGGACAGAACACGGCGGCGGAATATTTGCTGTATTTTAATTTTAGAATCTCCTCCTTGTTATGTAATAATAATATTACATATTATCGTAAACATTCGCAGCTTCGGCGGGCAGACGTCTCGCGTACAGCGGACACGAAGAGACGAGTGTGTAAAATATGTATAGGTATATTCACTTATACGCGCGCAAGAGTGTACGGGCCAAAACGTCCATTAACGAGCTGAGTGTAAATTATTTCTCGAGAGACATTATACGATGGGATATTTTCTATAATAAATTATTATAATACATTATTATGTATCGTACGGGCCGCCGCCGTAGAACGATTTAAGTATAATAACATTGTTGTACACATTTTTTGTTTCAGCACGTGTATATATATACTTATATATATTATTATTGTCGTCATTGAGACGTTTCCAAAACGTGTTTTCCCTTTTATAATAATTACGCCTAATAAAAATCAACTGCAACTGTCGTTGTGTCAATTGCGTGATAACTGATAATAGCTGTCCACCCTGCCATTATACCTACAGATATATTATATATGTATAATGTATATGTAATGATATAATATAGGTATATACCTAATATTATTATAGGTATACGTGTAAAATACGTTATCATGTTAAATATCCATAAGCAGGCAGCAGTACTAGTGCTCCAACTACGCATTACGTGTTGGTTTGCAAACCTTAATTTGGGGCCTAAATATTATTTCAAAAAGTATATTTACCTACTGTAAATAAGATAAATGCTAGCTGTAGCCTATAATATAGCGTTTACATTATTGTAGCTCTTAATCGTTTTACAATTTTATATACTGACTTAATTCTAATAGTTTTTACATTAATATAAATAAGTGAAATGTGTGTTGTAAACCTATGAACGCAAATTGTTTGAATATGTATAGAGTATCCACGTAATTCTACATTAACTGACTTTTTAAGTCTATTTTCAATACAACAGTTTGAATAATATCATAAAATTCAGACAATATTTTGGATAAAGCATTCATACAAAATAATTCTGTTACAAAGAAACTACAATTTTAATGCAGCTGCATAATGTGAATGAATTATTATTGTTGTTATTATATTAATATAAATCTTATATATAAAATAAATTGTATAAATATAATACAATTATTGTTGATATAATATATACGCGAGTATTATATTATATTTTAATATAAAAACTGACATTGTTGAATTGCGATTAGGTACTATTATTTTCTACAAATTTGTGTAGGTGTACGTTTATTATATATTTGTTTAAAAATAATCGATAAATATAATATCTAAATATATAAACTGTAATTTAATATTTATTCACATATTATAATATTATATAGTTAAATTTTAACTTTATACTTTATTTTAAAAATTTGTAAAATTGTATTTTACATTAAAATACATTTAAATTGTAGGGCATTTTCTATAATACTGAAAATATAATAGTATAGGTACATAATTTATAGATATTGCATTTTAAAAATGTATAATACCATATATCCATTATACGTTATATAATATCTATAAATCTATTTGTAGTGTTTTATCCCTGAGAGTTAATTTTTAATACCTAATCAACAATGCCGTAAAATTGTCTTGCGCCGACATATATGTAATTAAATTGCTAATTCATAATATAAAAGTAACTTTTTATCACGTACCTACCAGCTAATAAATGACATGACATTTTTATAAAACAATAAACTCATCCTTTTTATTATTGTTCCATTGCGCATAATATGTCAAAAACCCATTTGTTCATTTGTTATATATTTTAGTTCAAGACAAGCGAATATGTTTTATATTAAATTAATAGAATAGTAACTAATGAAGGTTTAAGAGGATGAAACTTAAACATGTTTTTCCCAAAACTAATTTATAGGTTATCATAACACTTTTGCATGGTATATACGTCATGCTATGTACGCCGTTATGGGGTATCCTATTTTTGGACAATGTTCTTTTTTCGTGTATTGAAACCATAAGATAAAATACATGTTTTGGGGAAGATAGGTTTCGATGTATTTCGCGCACCCGCAGAACTGAAACAATATCGTCGTCTTCGGGAGCCGGCACTTCAGTGCGAATTCCTACTAACTACAGCGACGAAAAAACAGCGCGCTCGCAAAAGTCGCGGCGGAAATCGATAGAAACGGTAAGAAAATATACGATCGCGTCGCGTCTGGACTCGTGATGGCTGTGGCGGTATCTGTCGGACACGCGACGACGGCCGGTCGCGGCGAGCGCGGTGCCGCCGACGGCGGACCGGATTTATATTAAAATATTATAATAACGCAACGTTATCGTATACCGCCGCCGCGAGTCCGCCGGACAGCTCTCTCCACATTTTGGCAACCACCGGTTCGCGCCGCCGGCCGGCACCCGTGGCGGCGGCCATCGCCGCGGTAACCGTGGCGACGGCCACTCCTCCGACTGCCGGGCGCCCGGTCCGTCGGGCTCCGGCGGCTCACCCGTTCCGGTCGCCACTGGCAACGCGCGCGCGACCATGTTTCCTGCCGGTCGGAGGCGGATCGATGGTACGACCGTTCGCGATAACGAGAATAATGATAATGATGGGAACGTGTATTATTATTATTATTATTACGACGACGACGACGACAATAATGAACGGAGCTGTGCGGGCGCGCGCTCGCGATCTGCTGTGACTAACGTATATATTCCGTCGTCGTCCCCGTCGATTTTTTACCCGTGTTTTTTAACACTACAACGTTATATGTATATATTTAAATAATATTATTATAATATTATGTAATACAATCGAGACGACGGACTTTGTTCCGTCGGTCCGCGCATACAAAAATGTTCGATTTCCGACGACTTTATATGCCGGTGTATATTATACAGCTATAGTCTGTCAGTTTTTTTTTTTATTTTTCGTTTTACCGCACACCTATGTATACGCCGATTTGTGGCTGTAGCATTTCTAACGGACTGATATAATATTATAACCATTAACCGCCGCACACGGTTTATGTGTAACAATATTATTATTATAAAAAAAACATAATAATATTGCATATACACATACCTAATATACCGCAGCTATTACGTATGATAATCAATATGATTTATTCAAATAATATATTTATATATATACGTCTTATGCGGTGTTAGACTGCGTGTTATATATATATCCAAATATCGCGTTCCGATGAGTATACCTATAGATACCAGCTATAGTTATATCTCTAACCCGTAGTGTTTATAGTAATTCTAAATATTATCGTCCTTACGACGTTGCTTTGTACAAGCGAATTTTCTACCATTAATTGTCCGACTGTACTAACAATGAAGCGGATATCATCTATACGTATCCTACTCATTAAGCATAATATGAAACAAGAATATTATTTGGAAAATCTAAAGTTATATAATTCAAAGTAGAACTGCAGCGGTATTATATTATATATCCACGTACCTATATAATATTATATACCTGCTTCCGCACTGAAATTAAAATAATATAACTTTGCTATCTTACAAACCATAATAATATTATATATTCAATATTCATTTAAATCCGTCTTTGATTTTCACACAAACCATTACCTATATCATAATTATTAGGTATATTAAATTACGGGTGCAGATGCGTATGCCAAAACCTATTAGGTATAATCGCAGACGACTGCAGTTATTGGGTTCAATAAAAACATCTCAGTACTTTTATATCGATAGATATATATCTATAGCAATATTGACACTATAGACTGAAGAGCACATTTACGAATACCTATATCGTATGTTTTATTATATTATTTTAATTTATAATCAATAACCGTAAACGCGGCCCTCTGCAGTGAGAATAATAGTTGTTTCCAAAGTTTACATTATATTTATTTACACGTCTACATCTCCCGCAATGTGACTTTTATTCTCGAAGGCTATGATATTAGTAATTTATATTGTATAATACCCAATACTATATTATTATAAAAATATAATCTATAAATATTATATAGATACCGCACTTGATTAATAGGTACCTGTTTTGTAAAAATATTCGTATAACACATGGAGTTGTAAAAATGTTAAATATTATTTTAATTTCACACATCGGTAAAAAAACATATGTTGGTATATACTGACTTAAGTCAGTTATAAGTTATTATTTATGACTGTTTAATCATCTACTGCGAATGTATGCGGGTGTGAATAATATAATAGAATACAATAATATATATAATATACGGTCATCGTTATTAGGTACCTAGTTATACATATAGGACATAGCTGGTATACTTATAAGTATATAGATCATAGATCAATATTATTATTTTAAACCCACTTAATTAAATTTATACCTAAATTTACATATTATATATCTACAGAGTGTCATTTCATCATGTTTAAAAAAAAAAATACTAACGTACACAAAATCCAGACGAATGTTAATATAATTTAATATATTATTTATACGCGATTTGAGTTTCTTATACATAGATTTATTGTATATAGATATATATAGGTAGGTACTTATATTATGACTTATGAGCCATATAATTATTTGTATTTTTTTAAAAACTCCCTACACTTCTAAACTGTATATTCATAACCATTTTCGTTTTACGCAGACAGTAATGCTATACTAACACTGAGATGAGAGTCAAAAATCTTAAATCATTGTAACCATACGATACAAAAACCTGATTATACACTCATCTTCCAGTGCAATGAGTATAATATATTATTGAGGAATGAAACCATTGGCCTCTTTCAAGGTCTTATCTACAAGGACATTATATTATTAATAAATTAAGATTATATGTTAACCCTTAACATAATTATATTATTATAATAGTTTGTTTACTCCACTTGACGTTACCAAAAACCCTTGAAATATTCTTCACCGTTAAAAAAAAATCATATTATACTTAAAACATGAAATATTTGTTTGATATGCATTAGTTTAACATAATAAATTTAGATACAATAATTGGATATTACGCTGTATATATGAATCTATATATTGGATATAGTAGTGTCAAATATATGTAGAATAGGTACATAATATTTGTAAATTATGGGGTCAACGTACGTATACAGTTTTGGTAAAATTGAGTTCAAAAACAAATACAACATAATATACTTATAAGTACTCGAGATTGATAAATACCGGAACTTAATCGAAATATATATCAGTATAATATTCATGATATATTTAGGTGTTTTGTATTTGTATATAGAAGTATAATATACTATAATATTATAATAGCATTCAATACAGCGTAGTTTGAACAATATTTAAGCTAATATGTTCATTATACATGCGTTATATATACTTACCAAAATGATAATTTATAAAATAAATAAAAAACATCATTAGGTACTTTACATAATAAGACAATATTGTAATTTACGAATAGGGTATATAGGATGACATTGTACCAACCATACAGAGCGCATGAACTTATTATTTATTGTTCTTAACAATATTATTTTTATACATGATTCAATATTGTAATAATTATAAATCAAATACGTGTTTGTATAGATAATATATATATATATAGATTGAAAACGAAGTATATTATATATGTAAAATGACAATTTGTTGTACCGCTTAAGAAATTGAAAACGTCAAAAAACTTAAACATATTATGGGAAAGGATTGGAAAATTACATATCTGAGATAAGTACGCATATTACATTATATATGTACTTACTTGTATAATATAATATATTGTATATATATTAGTAATCAGATATTATATTATTTATAAGATTATATATTATAATATTCTTATTTCTTTAACATTTTGGCGTTCTTAATGCATAGTTGTAACATTTATAGCTACGAGCTGTCTATATGTATATAATTTATGTAATTAATAGAATAAGAAAATTATTATGTAGACAGCAGAATATCTAATTGTATAATTAATTTTAATTTCACAGTTTTCAAGCATTAGTTTATTAATATACATATAGTATACACTATATAGGTAGCTATATTGGCCTATTGCCCATTACACTTGGGTTACAGCACAAAATTAGCTATAATTTATCAATAATTATCATATTATTCTGAAAGCCTCAGTTCAGCTTTACATGATATGCAAAGAGTATAAAATATTGTAATTTCTTAATTGAATAAAACACTAAATAGATTATAAAAATAATTTGAATGTTAAAAACCAATCAAGAAAATAAAAATGTTACATTTGCATTGAAAATTCTTCAAAAAATTATACACGAAAATAACGTCATAAATCAATATTATTTTCTGTATAATATGTTATTTTTTAAACATGCTGTGGGTCTGTGTATACTGTGTGTGTGTGTGTGTGTATGTCTGTCATTAGCACATTCCATAGAACGGCTCAAGGGCGTCGCCACAGCCACACTATTATAATAATATATTATGCTTGCGCGCGTGTAAGATAAAACTCGCTACGGCAGAGTAGCGAGTATTGTGCCGGGCGATGAGGTCTATTTGTTATTTTTTAGATATTTTATTTTAGATTTTTCTTACCAGTAGTCATTCGTGTACGCGTTTACGGTTGAAGAGAAAAACGTGCAGTAACCTTTCAAACGAATATATGAGCAATATACTCGTATATAATGTTTACCTCATAATATATTATATTATTTTTCAAAATATTCACCTGTGTGTGTCGCGGATTGCTGCTATATAGAATTATCTAAATCTCGAAACACGAGTTATAAATAAAAGTGTACAATATTCATTCAATAATAATATTTAGTAATAATCATAAAAAACGTTAAAATTATGGGTAGGTATATAATAATAAATTATGATATAAAATAATATATCGTAAGTATAAATATTTTTTTATTAACAATAACACGTCTCGTTAGATTGACGCACTTATTTTGATAATATCTATTACTGTCCGGAAATAAACAAAACAGAGTTGTTGGATAACAAAAACCGTTTATAGCTATTATTATTACTTTTTTTTTTAGGTGCCGCAAAATAGCAACCAGTAGGTGTATAATGTATATATGTATATATTATA
Source organism: Schizaphis graminum (assembly GCA_020882235.1). Lineage (NCBI taxonomy): Eukaryota > Metazoa > Arthropoda > Insecta > Hemiptera > Aphididae > Schizaphis > Schizaphis graminum. The sequence continues at coordinate 98,206,436 of CM037032.1, forward strand.
ATAACCATATTATTGTGACTGTAGTGAAAGACTTTGCGCACTTTGCATACATACGACAGCCGACGATGAGCGACTTCGCCTTTATGGCGCAATAAAGACGCGTGTTAAACACATTATAAACGTGTAAAATAGAAATATACGTTTTTTATTAGATGTTAAATATCGGGTTTAATCATAATATGTATGTATATAATATATAAAATAAAACGGTTTACGATCATAAAAAAAAAAAAAAAAATACAAACGAATTAATTGAACATCACGATGAGTTATTTTTTTTACCAAAGTACCTACTTATAGTATTAATTATTACAAACACCAATACGATGCCTATACAGTATATACTCTATATGTATTAATAAACTATATTATGAACAATTCTTCTTTGGCAAACCGTAAATTGTATTAATTTAATAATATTACCCAATATTTATATACTGTTGTACATTTGTACCTACTTGAATTTATTATTATTATACTGAGATTTATACCGATGCACAAACATTTATGCATAATGTGATATTTAATTTTTTTTTCGGTTAGCGAATTATTTTTACCTAATCGTACTCGAGAACATCTCTGGGCTATGGCTCAGTTGTCGAGTGGGTGGGTGGGTGGGTGGGTGGTTGTGTGTAAGTGTGTGCGGGGAGGGGGATAATTCATATTTTTTAACACGCTGTAATGTTATATACAATAATCGTTCATCCTATTAATAAATAAAATGTATAATATGTCTGTGAAACTCATTAGAAACCAAACAAAATTAAAAGCAATCGTCTGGCATGAAAAATCTACGACCGCCGTTTTTACCTCATTATGTAAAAGAAATAAGAATTTAATATGTAATAAATTATACAAAATATGCTTTTTGGTACCGAACAAAGTTTAAGTATAGCTTATTTTAGTAATGATTGTCGAGTTTGATATGTCAATATATAGATTGTACCTATGTATTATTGTTTTTGTATACCTATTTTCTTGTATCTACTTGTTTTAGGACTTTTTTTCAAAATCTATTTGAGCCTAATTAATTTTATAATTGATTACAAAATGTTTTTTTTTATACTAAATAGTAATATGTAGGTATATATTGTAGGTACATACTATAATATATATTATTATAGTACATAATGAAATACGTAGGAATGTGTCATTTTATGTATAGTTAACTTTTTAGATTAAACGTAATATATTTAATTGGTACTTTAGAAAGACTTTAGCGGAAACTTTAACTGTAACATATATATGGTCTTCGGATTAAAAAAACTAATTAAAACAACTGAGTGTTCTAAATTTGCCATCTGAAAAAGCTGTTCTATTTTTCCCGACCTCACTTGATTTTTATATTATTTTTTTAACTTCATAGAACATGATGTAATAAATAATTTATGTAGTTAGTTTTTAATAATTATCAGTGGATATTTGTTTTCAAATTCTAAAAATCCTTTTATTTCCTGAAGTAATTCCTATTTCAAGATATAAAAGAACTAACACTATATAATATGACTAAGTAGTACAAATAATAGTAATATAATATTATACACTACTCAGGACGGGTCATAAGTCTAAATGAAAAACGATCGGGGAAATTCATAAAATGTTCTCGTGAAACGGTTGGTACGTTTGATAATAATATTGTATACAAAAGCATTGGCTACGATTGGGTGCGTATATTATATTGTATTGTAATATATTATATTGCTGCACGCGATCGAAATTGCGTTACACGAAACAGTTTTTTGTTTTTATATATTTTAAGTGTATTATTGTATACTACGCAGGGACGACCTGCACGTGCGCTCTATTACATAATATATATATATTATGTTACTATGTGCTTTTAAACTAAGAATTTCGTTCCCATCGGACAACGGATCATTAATAATATGGCGTAAAGCGACTGAGCTTGTTAGACGACATATTATTTTATCATAATATCGGTATAATTTATATAAATCATGCTGTACGGTACACGGACATTAAATAGCTTATGGAATTATATTATACGTAACGTACATGGGTAATTTATAGATATCATATATATATAATAAATATTATATGTTGGTAACAACTACTACACGTCTTCGCCTCTTTCCACTTTCTAATTTTCATATACAATTCCGTCTAGTAATCGATACATAATGGTTACCATATATATATATCGCATGTTATTACCACTGTGGAACTGTATTATAGTTTGTTGTATTTCGTCGTCACTATACAGTTTTCGTATACATATTATGCATTCGACTATAGAGATTCATATCACTTTGTCTGGTTATAACTTACAATATACGCGTTTGTACAATATTGTTATTGCCTATTGGTTTAGACTGTTCATGAGTTCAAAGTCTATTAGAGTATATAAAATGTCTATTATTGTAATTATATTGGTACTTATAAATAAGCTATATTATTAAATTATATAGTATCATATTATATGTATATACAATATATACACGTGCATTCAGTGATTATCTGTTCATAGATAAACAGTAGGTACCTATATAAGTAAAATAAAAAATTCCGTTCACGTATACCTTCCATATCACTTAAATTATAATATTTATCGATATACTTATATGGCTATTATGTATGATACTATATATCCCTAATGTATGATATTATGTTTTGGTATTTTTATTTGTCAAAAAATTAACTGTTTTTGTTCTGCACATACCTCATTAACGATCATACCTATATAGGCTATACAATATAGTAAATAATTATAGCTTTATAATTGTAATTTTTATTTTATTGCGGTTCTTACAAAATAAATATTTAAATAGCTAAAATGTAACAATGACATTTTTTGAAAATTTGAGTATTATTAATTTTTAACATTAAATTTCTTATATTTTTTAGTTATTATTTTTTTTTTCTAAAGGCTCTTCGCATTTGTTTTGCGATATTACATAATTTATATATATTTTTTTGCAGTAAAGTCCTGCAATATATAATAGTAGCTAGGACAAATTTTCATTGTTCATATTCTAAAAGCATCTCGGTCTGGTTAAGGCAACAGTATGAAGCAGTAATATAACATAATTCTATAACACATAATAAAGTATGGGTGGACAAGAGAAACAATCATGCAAAGTGATCCAATAGCATATCATAGACTGACGTTTGCTTTTATTTCAATGACTGTTAATAGATTTATTTCTGTGTGCATTATGTGTATAAACATTTCGCATTATGAAATGACTTGGTTTATTTTATTTACATTGATCCGCAGTGTTTTTATTTTGTTGACACTCGGTCAAACAATAAAAGATATTGCAAATTCAAAAAAATTAAACGATATTGGTTTTTGACATTGATTTGATATTTAACATTAAAAAGGTTTTAAAATTCTATGAAATTTATTTTTATTTTAATTTGAAATATTTATTTGATCTTAACCAATTACAGAAAACACGAAAGTAAGAATATTTATTTCATAATTTGATGTCGTGTCATATTATATGTTCCATACGTATATATTACTATACGTACCTATAGAGTTTTTTAGTGGATGTAGGTATGAAATAAAATCTATTCAAATAAAATGTTCTAATTTATGTTAGATACGATAAATGAGAATTTATAAAAAAAACTAAAATTAAACAACTATAACACTTTGTATAATATTATACATAATATAGAAAACTAATTGAGGTTAAACATGTTTTTGATTAAAAATTAAAACTTAGAAGAAAATTATTTGAATATATCAATGATCGACTGCGTAGATAATGTAATGTGAGTTTATACGTGTATTATAGAGTAATTAAAAATAAATCAAAGAGTTATGCACATGCGAACGGGATAAAAAAAACTGTAAGCGGGCGAGATGGTAAATGATAACACAATATAATGTTATGTTGTCTAATATATTATGATGGTCATCTTGCATCATCGTCGGTGGCCGATCGCGGTGGCTGCGTATAGCCGTATTATTTATTGAATGTGTAATCCATTACAATAATATTATTCTCTTATAGTGATATCATATCGTGTTCTCAGCTACTATTTATTCACAAAAAGTATTTTTTAATCAAAATTTATCCGAACATTCATCTCCTTTCCCGTTGCCTAAATTACCAATAAATTGTATTTTAAAATGTAAATATAATAATAACACGTTTTTGCTTTATATTTTTAAACAGAATTTACCAAAAAAGTCAAGTTAAAATGACATACGTAATATTATAAGTGAGAGCTGTGTATTTGATTTCAACATTTCAAAATCAGTGCTCAAAAAAAAACTCACGACGGTCGTATGGACATCCCCTTCCCACCACGCATAATATGCGACGATATGGAGTCGTGATGATAATATGATGAACATTCAGATACGTTATACGCATTATTATTATAGTAATAATATCACATTATACGATGGTCGCCTACTGCGGCAGCTGCCGTTTGCACGGGCTGAAACATGGCCGTTCCGTATATTATTCTGTATACATTATATACTCACACATTGTAATATTATAATAACATTGATGCTGCGCAAGGATGTCGATGTGGTATAATAATAATATTTTTACCGACCAATATGCGTGCGCGTTCGATTCGACGACCTACACATCATATTGTATTGTGAATTATGATATAATAATAATACATTAATACACGTCATTACCTATCTCATTATTTTGTACTTAACCAATGGCGTCCTTATAGAATTTGTGCACTACCAAATATAGATAACGAAAAATTACACATATTTTGGATTTACGATTTAGGGCGAGGTGGTTTTTTAGAGGGAGGGGATCGATTACATTTTCTGGACTTTATTTTAAATTCGTATTTATTTCGTAATTCATGAATAAATGAATTGAAATCATAAAATTAACAACTAAAATGTTTGGTTTTCACTGGGTCTCATTGAGTTATAATATTTTGTGTGTATCGTTAAACATAATACCATCCTTAACACAAAAAAACCAATTATGTATTAAAACTTGATTTCAGGTCACAAAAAAAAAAACGTTTAAGTCATATTTTTAAAATATTAGAGTGAAAATTGTATAAAATATTTGTAGAACATATAAGTTATCAATGTTTTGTCACGTTGGAAGTTTTATTGACTTATTTTTTTCAAGTTTATATTTATATAGAAAGTTTTTGAATGATTGTTACGTCATATTATAATTTTTTAATCACATATAGAAGGAAACGAAAGCAATGGTATCAATACTATCATGTAAATGTTTACTTATAGTAACACATATTAGGATGTTTTATTTATTGTTTTTCATTAGTCATACGACGGGAATAGATGATAACACATATTAATTATAGGAGATATAATCAAATGGTGGTTTATTTATTTCCCGAAAATTCAGTGACATTAAAACCGTAAATTCGTTAATTTGACATTTAGGAATTTTTTGTGCGCGAAAATTATTTTGGCGTGTTTCCGATAAAAACGTTAATTATAATAATTATACGTTTTTATTTTAATTTTCGGTTGACTAAATAAAAAAAAAACTGGTTTGAACGCCTCGTCCTAGTAAAGGGCACAGTGGCGGTCGTAAAAAAAAATCATCCGCATTTGTCGAGTTGTGTGAGCGAGTATAGCGTATACGACCGATAAAACGCGCTGGCCGATATCACGCACCGTAGCCGTCCGTCACTGCTTTGATCGCGACTATTCGAGTGCAATGTGCATGATATACATTGTGCGTTTTGTGGCGTTAAAGACATTACCGACGTTTATTACATATAAATATATATATATACAGTATAAGGTCAAGTCGTTTTTATTTGCCTTGTTTTATATATATTATGTGTGTGTGTGTGTGTGTAATAATCGGCTGTGCGTTTAGAATATAATAATATATTATACAGCTCTCGCGGTGTATAACAACGCGTATAATACTTATAGTTTTTATTATTTTCGTCGTGGCGCAGGGTCAAGGACGTTCGTGTCATCATAATATTATATGTATTCTCATATTATATATTGGCCGCGTCAGACAATGATGTTATTATTATGTAATTCGTGTACATACAACAATAAAGCTTGTGCCGTTTATCGACGGTCTTAAAACTCCCACCGTCTGATAAATCCTGTAAATATATATATATTATATTATGTATATAGCGGTACTTAAATCTATATACGATACAATATATGTACACGGATGTTTTTATCTACCTGATGTAGGTACATACAGAGTGCGTACATATTTTATAACATCGTGTACCAGTTTTTAGCGGGTATTATGTCATATTATAATAATATTATCTTCCTGTCCCGATTTTTATTGGTTTTTATAATGCAACTGCAGTCTAAACCTCGATCGCGGTCACGGCGACAGGTTTATGCGTTATAATCGTATGCCATACGGATGCGTTGTGCTCTGTTTTTTTATTCAACCTGTGATTCAATCGGCATAATGAATAATGAGATTAGATTTCGTTTTGCGATGTCTATATAAGACGATGATGTTGTATACGTATATGATTTGCATTTTATGTTTTTTATCGTTCTGTCGATGTTTCTTACATAATTTAGTAACGGTATAATATAAATAAAAATTTCAAAATTGTTATGAACAACAGTTAACGCACTTTACGGGGAAAAAAATGTATATTGTTTTTCGTTATCAAGATTATACTAAATTATGGATATGTGTATCATTTGAAAATAATATTACAAAATATTGTAAATTTAATAATCTTTTTAAACTTTAACAGTTGATTAAAAATTAAATTGATCTCGTTTAATGGCGTACACGTACCCAATATAGCTATGGTTTAAAGAGTTTAAACGATTTAAATTTCTATTATAATACAGTGATTGAGTGATGTATATTATAGTATAAATTCGACAATACGTAAATGCATATACATATATATTATACGTGTATTCGAGGCGCGACGACGATCCAGTCTACATCGGTTCATATCGATTCTCCACCGACACTGCGCCGCCGCAGCACCATATCCACCGTATACCGCAGTATATAATAATATATTGTGATAATGTGTAAGATGGCCGCCACCATTATATGTACAGCTGTATCAACGTGTATAGTATTACATTCAAAATCGTCGTGACATCCAATACGCGCGCGTTTGTCGATCATCCGTTTAGGTATATTCAAGTATCCAACTTCCACTGCAGTATAAAAAAAACTTGTTTACTCGGATTGTCTCAGGCCTATATATATTCTTATGTGGTATGTACTACGGTGTTTGACTGTGGGGCCCACTGGGCTCAGCTAAGCCATCGAACACAAGTATAGATATATGTAAGATATATGCTTACACCCGACACTTAGTAAACATGTTTTTCACACTTGGAAAAAAATTCACAAAGGATTAAGCAACTATCACTTGAATGCATAAAAAAAATAACGGGGTAGAGTGGTGAATACCAAATGTAGGTATATATCTTTTTGAATACCTACTAATTTTAAGATTTCCTACATATATTATCCATCTACAATAGTTTCACCATTATTCACTTACGAAGTCGAATTTGCTTATTGGACTTGTTTCATAAGTCCAGATTGTAAATAAATAAGTAATTTAAAACAAAATAATTTCTGTTTCAAACGGTCTAGAACTGCTGCAGGTACTTAAAAATGGTAAAATTAACATATTCATCATGTAATAATTAGAAACATAAATATTATGCAAAATTAGTCTAATAAGAATATTGATTATTGTGTAATTATAATTCAAAATTAGAATTCAATGAATAGTCTCAGTGTCGTATCAATGCAATGGAAAATATATAATTTTGTTGATTAAAACTACAATTGATTGGTCGTGTAACAAATTTGAAAATAATATGCCTACAGTATGTACAACCACCTCTTATACTATTCTATATACTATAATTCCAATCTAATTACTTTTAAACTATAAACTGTAATAGTCTCATAAACAAAATAGAAAAAGGAATCAGAATCTCTTACGGTTATATATTTTTCACGATTTATTTCTCATATTTGTAAAAAATGCATTATTGACTTGAACTTTCGTGTATTGGAGGTTTGGGAGACATTTTACTGAATATTCGCTCGACATGTTATCTTCCGATTATAATGTACTAAATATTACAATTGTACCAATGAAAAAAAATGTAATAATATATCATTTTACTTTATTGGAAGTTGATTATTGCTTAAATTAAATTTTAAATTGGCAATTTAAAAACATACCCATGTTACAACTGAAATTGTGAGTAATGTTACACTACTTATTATATGCACGCCACGTTACTGAATGAAGGTATCTATATATAGTTTATACGATGTATACCCCTACATTATCCCCCCCACACACACCATACACACACATATATATATAGGTATGTAGGTATACCTACATTAATCACTATTTTACCCATGTCAGGTGAAATTAATTATACGGTATTTTTTTCACAAATCTTGCAACTGCAGTTTAATATGCAAAGGAAATCGTATACTTGCATTAATGTCGCACTTGAGTCATAAACTACATTTTTATGGTACCTATGTGTTTAATATATGGTTATAATTTATATTATTCTGCCAAATGAAATATTGCCTATGCATGTATATTGTATACTACATTGTATACCTATATAGGCACTATAAGTAAATTACTATACACGCACGGGGTACAAATTTAAACGGGTTTAATTAATTTTATTTTATTACTTATTCAATAAGCAATTAAATCAAATCGTTAACATTTTAAAATACCTGTCATAAATTATTAATTTTACTCAATCCCGATTCTATTTAAGTTTATCGTTTTCGAACAGTGTTAAATTATGATTAAATAAATTACAAAGTACCACTTATTTAATTATTGAACTAAGAAGCATACCTATCATAATGTATACCTATATAAAATGTTATAGAATGTGTTTCATACTATATGCAAAGAATAAGTTTTGTTCGAAGTAAATAATTATACAATACAGTAATAATTTCACGAATGCTTAGATAATTCATACTGGAATTAATATCTTTACATTGTTAATAATAAGATTTTTTTTTTTGTTCACAAACCCGACACAGATAAATGCACTTATACCGTGCTAATTTACCGCTAGCCAATACAAAAGGTAATTGAAATTATAATTTATTTACATCAACATTTTAAAAAAAGTAATCAGAAGATCGTCTGCTCAACAATTCAAAAGTAAAAATGTTGATAATGTGATACTATAATATTATAGGGTATACTATAATTAATTTGTATACAGTTTTTAGGATTTTAAAATATGGTGGATTTTATGTGGTTGATTGTTCTTGTGTATTTGAAAATTCCAAAAACCTCAATCTGAATAAAATCATTATCGAATGAGGAAAATTGGGAGAAGCATAGTATATACAATTAATACACACAGCCATCGAGAAATCGTTGTAGATTTATTATGAGAGGAACATTGTGGTAGATGCGTTTTTCAATATAGAATTATAGTAGAGTAGATAAAATAATTATTATATCATATCTAATATATATATATACTTTTGTGTAATATCTATAAGGTATATACTTAATATTTATTTCGACATTTCTTTTCTTTTGTAAAAGTTTAATGGAACAACGAATATCGTCGTCTTAGCGATAACATGTTTCTATATTCTAGATATTAGAGACATTATATTATTTCTCACTCACTTATTATCGCCACTCCCCTACATGTCGGTGCTACGCAAACGCGCGTGACTGTGTATGTCGTGTAACACGAGATTCTTGTTTATATATATTATTATTAAAATATACGTAAAATACTGCAGTCGTATTCTGTTCGTTAGGAAAAAGTTTTTTTCAGTCGACCCGGTCGTGTCGTTATACACTATAACATTAGCCGTTCGGGTTTCGTATAATATATAATACCAATATACTGCACGAATCTAGTCGGAAGACGGCAAAAGGGTCTACTTAACAAAACCACTGCGAGAGGTCTTGAAATATTACAATAAATTACTGCACGCGTCTGTGTGCTCCTTTGTCGACGGAGTTGCCCTTGAACCTTTTTTCGGTCATTTTTTCGACTATTGTTTACGGAAGGGACTTGACCTCGGTGATGTCTAATATAATATAATAGTCCTTTTTAACAATTTTTTTTATTGTCACTTTCGTTTTTTCCTTTCACTTGTTATATTGTCGTATTATCCGCGTGTGTCCTATATGTTGTTTACTTTTAAAATATCATTTCTAAAAGAATATTACATGAGAAATTTGTTCCATCTCATTATAAAATGTTTATTTATTATATACTGATTATAAAGGCGAGATTTGTTTTGAATTATATTTCCATAATATTATAATATCTTATATACACTGTGTGTTATACACATAATATGAATCCACGATTTACATTTCGAACATATTGATTTTTTGTATTTTGTTTTTCTAACACACATTTTACTACTTATATATGATAATTTTTAAGGTTTAAAATATATATAAAAACTTTTTAAATTTATTTTAGCCAATATAGTGTATTATTATTTGACCAGAAAACGGACGACTTATACAATAAATTGTGCAGACAATTGGCAATATATTATCTTAAAGCTAAAATATAGTTCTTTATTCTTATATATTTTATAACCGTATTACATATATATATGATTGGGAATTGCGAAATAAGTTCAGTTTTAAATAAAGAGGAATAAACCTATAAACTCTGTAAAAAAATATTTGATATAACATTTACATACATTTGTAGAAACACACAAATATCGAACTTCTAATATACAATAGTCGCAAATATTTTTTAATTATTGATTTTTAAATATAAACAGATGTAGTGTTTAAATCATGAAAAATTATTATTATTATATTATATAATATATATGTATATATAAATAATATGTTTTATTTAGTAGGTTTAATTTATTATATTACGAAATAACTACTTGATTAAAATGTAACAACATTTTTATAGTTTGTAAAATCAGATCGTTCATATTTATTTTTGTATTTAAAGTGGTAGGTATACTCATAAACTTGAATTAACAACTATTTTATACAAAAACGTAACTTTTTTTAAAAATTCTAAATCATGCGGAATTTTAATAGTTTATCATGCTCAGAAATAGCTTACATGAATATATAAATTGTATATACTTTTATGGTTGTGCATATATGTATTATTGAATCGGTAAAGGACGCGTTCATGAGCCAATAGAGTTTCCTTTAAAATTAAGTTTTACGAGTACTATTCTTGCTTATATAATATTGCTCAATGACTAAAAATCAAACTATTCAAAATGTCAATACATAATTAAAAATATATGATATAAAAAAAAAATGAATAATCACATATATTAGGTTATTTTTACTTAAATGAACTTAAAAATAACTTACAAATTATTGACAACATTTAGGGAAAAAATTTTCACTTTGGAAAACCAACTTCACGAAGTTTATTAAATCATTTATATTACACGTTCGTGCGAAATATTGTGTGCGGTATGTGTCCAAGATCAATGTTTATTATAACGCGTATTCCGCAATTTAGTATAACGATTAAAATACAAATAATTTATTCAAATAGTAAAGTAATACTATATTATATCTGCAACAAAATTAATTTATAATACTACCATGCATATTCATATGGTATTTGTATATATTAATATATTAAAATATTTTTCAAACGATCGGGGTCAATAATAATATACGAATTTTTGCTTTAGTAACGAAATATTAAATTAGATGTCTATATGTATTTGTAATATAATTATACACGATACACTAAATAATGAGAGAGTAACACGACACGTAATCGTCAAAGTATAATATATATGATATTATATTATTCCAGTAAAATAGTATTTTTCGACACTCTGTACGGTACGTTGTCATTATTGTTGTATATCCAATAGTTTATAAACGTTTTTGCTCGGATTCGAGGCCTGCAATAAAAACCGGAAATAAAGTTGGTAGACGCCTCGTGATGTACATAGGACGTATATATATCGCACATCGCGTCCCGCGTATATTGCTCGTTTTTCTCGTCGGGAGATGAGCAACAGCCGTATGTCTATATATATATATAGTCACGTCGCGTATGCGTACAATATATTTGAGAAGAAAAACAAACAGAGCGATAATAATGCTTATATATACAATAAAGACAACGACTGTCTTGTCTGTATATATATAATATTACGTGTAGTCCATTGCGTCACATCGGCGTTTATACTACACCAGGTTTGTCGGGAAAATTTTGAAAGGCGTACCTGCCTGCACCAGCAGCAGCACAGTAGATATCGCGGCCGGAAGCGACTTAAACCGGCGACGCCGCCAACGAATTTTCATTAAAAGCGTATACCGGACTCGGCGCTGCGGGCCGCTGCCAAAGCGTGTACGAAACGGAAATTGAGCAACGTAATAAAAACGATGCCGAGTGTAATATATTTATATACCTACTATCGTCGCCGTCGTTGTTGTATTAATACTATTTTTTCTTTTTCTTTTCTTTTTTTTTTTTTTAATGCCGGAAACGCGATAGCGAGTTCCCGTGTCGAGTTAATTTCATCTGAAGCCCCATCCCCCGGACACCCCCGCAAAGGCGTTAGCACAACGTCAAATTGCACCTGGGGGATTGTCTCTATCTATACTCGCTTGCCTGCGTACGGAGAGAGCAGACCAAATTACATCGCTACTCGCGGTAGGTCGGTCGGTGCGCTATCATGGCTGCTGCAGCATTATAATAATAAATGTATTATATATTTGATTAAAAGTCGTGATGTAATATTTTACGAGGATTTTTCTTTATTTTTTTCGTTATACTCCGGCTTGGCACAATCGCCCCGGGATGTGTATTATAATATAACGTTATTTTTGCAAGAAAGATAGATGTATATTTCCTGTTTTTCGTCTTAACGAGTTTTTCTTTATTTAAGTCGCTGTATATATATTGTGTATAATGAACACCAACGAACTTATGGCTATAAATATTATAATATATGTACTTTTAATTTAATTTAATTTCAATGACTATTATTATTACATATTCGAATATATTATATCAATACTGGAATACAATTATCGGGTTTTTAAATCAAATATTTTATATTATATTCAAATTATACAAGGGATATTACAATACGAATATTATATAATTTACAATACAATAATTTAACGTTTAATTTAAACTTATGCAAAAAAAAAATTGAATTTTCTTATTATATTTTACATTATAATATAATGTATTCAAAGTGACCATGTAATAATACATACAGTAATGTGTATACAACCTAGCAGGTATAATAATAATCATAATTATATTTTAAAATGAAGATATTTTTATGATAAATACCGAATAAAAAATATACATAAATAGGTACTATATAGTACTATACATAAGTATGTGCCTATATAAATTACTATATACTCGTGAAATTTATTTTAAACGATCGAAAATACATAAAAATGTCTAGTCATCGCACTTAATTAATTTTAGAAGACTACAGTAGCTTAACATTCAAGATAAGTAAAAGCGTTTAGAGAACACCTTAGTGTAAATAAAGCCAGTATATATTATTATATTAAAAAAGTAAAATACAAAGAAATTATTTATGTGTTATACCTTACTTACTTTAGAATAGAATCGATTCAAAGTTCACGACTAAACAACAATGCATTATATACGTACGCGTAGACTACATAATGTTTTTATATTATTATGTGGTCTTAGAGAGTAAGTAAAAATATCGAATATGTATATATGTATTACATAAACATATATTATAACATACGCGTGCACAAACGGTATAAATTATAAACATATAGAGTAGAATAGAATATGTATGCAAAACGTGCACACACACACACACACACACACACACACACACACACACACACACACACACACACACACACACGTCATATATATAAACAGGAGAGAATGAATTATATTCGACGATTCGCCCACGCTATAAAACGCGTCTACACACATATCTATTGGTGGCATTTTCAAATATTCATGCAAGTCTGTTCGGTATATAATATATAATACAGCACGAGTCAATGTATACGACTACCCTGGGGCTATTGTACCTATATATAATAAATGTTGAGTTTTTTTTTCCCCCAAAACAATTTATTTCGAACGTTCGAAATGCCAATTCGTTGTGTTATATATTATCTATAGGTATCTATAAAGAACTATACCGTCTGTCACACACACACACACACACGCTCAGCCGCCCATCATTCACGTTGAACCTGCGTGATATAGAATACGGCCTGAAAACTTTCCGATATATTTTATACAGGTCGGTACCGACTACCAAGTTGCAGTAATACTGTGCCTGGTACAGGCACGGGCCCAGTATCGTTACAATTATAATACGATTATTACAAGATGATGTATGACAGTAATAATTATATATAGTACCCATTATAACCACGAACTTAGTCCTCCGACCTTAAAATGCATTTTATACCTTTTATTATGATTTTATAATTTTGATTTTTTAATATTAACTTTGAGGAATAGTATCGCGGTGTTAACGTAATATCATTACACGTTAGCAGTTGCGTACGGAAATGTAATTCCTCGGTATACCAAACTTTATGTGATTCGATAAAATAATGATGACAATAAGGATTAGACGCGTATAAGATATTTGAGCGTTATTCGAAGGGAATCGATTTAAAATTAAATAAAACTAAAACTCATATCGATGCCCAAAAGATTATATGTAGAGATAATATTATCGTGTATAGTGTTTTAGAAATATTTCAAATCCGCTGCTGCAGTAGGAAGTCGACGATAATAATTTGATGGCGTACATTAGCTGGTATACACATCAACGTAATATTATGTATAATATAAATATACTAAATATAGCCGGAAAATATGTAAATATGAATTTCGTAAACTATTTCTAGGTCAAACACGTGCATATGGTGTTTCTGGGAGCTTGGTGAATTGAAGATTATACGAAATCGAAAACCGTATTACGCGTAACACACACACACACACACTTGCATGCAAAGAGAGGAAAAAGTATAGATGATAGATATATGATAATACGCGAGATATACAATATCGTTTTCTTTTATTTCCCGTCGGGTTTTCGATGAACCGAACGAAAATACTGGCTCTTCCTATTATTGTTATTATACCGAAAGTCATTTACCGGAAACAGACGACTTGTATATTACATATACACGCCTACACACACGCGCGCACCCTTATAGAATTGGATTGATCGCGTTGTACGGAAATGCACGCGCGCATATGATATGTGCGTGTGTGTGTGTGCTTTTCCATTTTCTTTTCGCAAAATACAGCGGGAAGAGCAATTTCAGCCAACATTCAATATCCCACAAGCACGCACACACGCAGTGTATATATACATTTAGATATGCGAATACAAATAATAATACATATAATACAAACGCAGCAGGTGATATTATTATTATTGGCGTTATTCCGATCACGAACCGAACAATGGCATCACGCGATATATACGCGTATATGTGTATCTTTTTCATCGACTATAATATATTATATTATATTCATAAAAAACAAACGGTGTTCTTGTCAAACTTGAAATTAGTTTATAAACTATACAGATGCTCGTAATATGTAAGTTCGTTTTGTCTGCGTCCCATATACGCGTAACGGAGAAACTTTTCGTTCGTACAATCGTACCATAGAATTGTTTTCAAAGACGGAATTCGTCTATATACACATTTACATATACACGAGCGTTACGCTAGATAAACCTTTTGGACTCGGGGAAAACGCATCCCCATAAAAAGCTATGTACTGTAAATAAATACTATCTTTCGGCATTTTCAGTTTCTCCGAATATTTTTTTTAACATTTCCATATTACTGCTTATCGGGCTTATATGATGGAAGTAAATACTAAACACAGAAAATAATTGAAACATGACTTATAAGTTATAAATACGAATTGAGGTATTGGATTTATTGTCATGATTTTAAGTTGTTTTAACATATTCAGTATGGGTGAAAATAATATTTTTTGTTTCTATGTATTTTAACAGCTAGTGAACTGATGTACTGAATTCACTTGCAATTTGATAGCGTAATAAATTGTACTTTTCTTAATGTAGCTTTCTATATGAATTCGAATAAGATTTAATTAGAAGGAATATATACAAATTATGATATATATATATAATATATATATATGTATGTATGTGTGTGTGTAATTTATAGCCAACTAAATTCTCCGTTGTTCACCTTATTGTATTTTATCAGCATTAAAAATATTGAATTAGTTAAATTAATGATTTCCATACAAGTTAATGTATGTATAATAATACATATTTTAAACAACTTTTTTGTATTATCGTTAATCATTATGATTCATAACCATATATCTATTATTAGATCTTATGAGTTTATGACTCATATAATTGAGTTATCCGTATATATTATTTTCTGTCATCGACGAGTAGAAATAATATACACTGTTATAGTAAATGTAAATATGTTATATGGTACAATAGTTATATATATGCCTAGCCTTCTGGTAAATTAAAAAATATTGCGTTTATTGGTCATCGTTTTTGTTTTTATTTAGAGTATACATGACAGCGGGGCGTTTTCCTTATTTCGTTGTAGACTTTTACATGCATGTGTGTTTTAAATATTTTTTTCTTATCCGGTTCCCCATATATTACGTCATTATAATATTATATATTATGTGCGTGTTCGAAACGATACATATATTATTTATGTGCGTTCACCTCATGGCAAGTCTTTTTTACCCCGAAAGCCTAAGCCCTTACTCAGGCCCATCTAACAAAAAAATATATAAATATAAAACAAAAAGGTCTACGTTTTATCCAAAGTTGTTATTGTTGCACGTATAGAAGCAAATTTACATTTTACACCCATTCGTTACATACGACCATGTCTTCTTAAGCTAACGTGTCGCAGACGCCATAAAATCAGCGAAAATTTATAAACGCACACAATATAAAATACGTATTACATTATTCGTCGGTTGTAAGTATGCATGTAACAGCCGTAAGATGATATTGTGTAAACACATATAACATATAGATAGAAGACGTCTATATCTTCCTTCTATTTATGTTATATTTATATATCTCTGGTGTCTGGCCTATATATAAATTATAAATATACAATTTACTTTTACTTTTAAAATTAATTTTTTATTTAAAATTATAAGAACAAAATATGTAATACAAGAAAAACGTAATGTAAAATAGTAGTATGAACTTAATATTTTAAAATTCACGATGAAAGAATCACTCTTTGTACTTATACGATTAGGTTTTTTTAAGAAATTCAATTTCTCAATATTTCTACGCTGCGAATATATGTGGCAGTTAGAGTTATAGACACTCTATTTCCAAATACTAGAACATAAAAACAATGTAAGACAGGACATTGATTGAACGTTATTTGTCTATGCTGAGAGTTATTGCAAAATATTATTTTCAATTGACAGTATTTGTGTGTTCACATAAAAAGAATGCTGCAGTAAAATGTTTATTCTCGTAATCTCGTCCGCGATGTATTCTTCTATATTATTGTATTGGTTTAGAGCAAAACGTTTAGTATATTAATTCCAAGTGCGTATAATATATCCTAAACGTATTATATATACAAAATTGTATAAGACTTTCTTTGTATATAAATATTGAAACCAATTCGTTTCGAAATGTGGGACATTAAAATGTGAAAAGTTCAGTAGCGTCATTTAAAACGAGGAAAAATAAGTATATGTATATTAATTTTATTGCAGGAATTAAACTATCATTTTATACAATCCTTTTCGATTCCTATATAGTTTGAAATACGATCGGCTTGCAAAACTGTAGCGACGCATCTGCAGTGTGGTGGAAACATAACGCGTTTTCAAAACCTCGTATAAGTCGTATATCAACGACGGATATAGAGACTATATCGGTGTACGAAATTTTAAATTATACTGAGGTGCATGAAGTATTCATTAATCACGAGTGGTAGCTCCACGGCTCCACCCATTCACTTCGCAGAAAAAATGCTTTTGGTTCGGCATTTGTATATCTATATACAATAATGATATACCTACTCCCCATATACGAACTGCACACGCCTATATATATGCGTTTCTCCAATACTTGTACGTGTGTCGATCTGGGGCGCGAAGAGGATCTCATAAATCGCGTAATGGTTTACCAAGCGCGTGTTCACGTCAGTCGAACTGCAATAGTAATGCATTATGTGCATGGCATGGCGTATTATACAGTATGGGACATCGAGTTTTGCCGTTTTACCGTAAGGCTATAACAGAGAAATACGGTTGCTCACCCTGTACAAATTATATTGGCTTCTGAGGTGAACAAGTCGGCGAAATTAATAATAGGGCTACACGCACACACATGTATACGTGGAAATGAATTTTGTGCCGTCAAGTAGTTATTATTATTGCAGAAGAGTGGGCTATTTTAGGTACATAATATGGTATTAGGAATGCTGCACCGCACAAATCATATACTATATACCTATAATACCTACATGTTGTATTCAGCGGAAGACCACATATTACCGCCATAGCTTACCTATATATACCGGACGTCTGGTGGTTTTTAATAATCATAAGAGCGTTTGGCCGTTTTCCGCTCTAAAATATATATATTTAGGTCCCAAGCGAATTTCGGTCGTACTTATCATATATATATATCACTGTATCTACCGATTATGATGGCGGCTGGGGGGGGGGGGAGGCTAGGCGTTTCGGAACGTATACTTGGCTTGGCGTCCGGGGAGACGTTTGTCGCGAACGGAAACCAATTTGGCCCGAGAAAAACGGAAATCGATCCGAACGCCCGCAATTTTGTGCACATCTACACGTCCAATAGAGTATATATGTATTATTCTATCACGTATATACATATATATATATATATATATATATATATATATATATATTTGAGCAGATACGATACAGTATACATATACAGTTATCATATGTGTATATATAGTTATTGGCCACGTCCGAAACGCGTTATCATACGTATTGCACTATTGGTCGGCAAAACGCTAACCACACACGACCATCGGACTATCGTAAATAGCATTATTATAATATATGCCCACGGTTTTTCATTCTTCTTTTTACCATATAGATATACTGCATATTATTATGTACACGACATGCTGCACACAACAGCCACATTATGCACACGGAAAAGTTTTGTGTACAAGTACATATATATACATATTATTATATTTGTATGTTATGCGGGTGCTCGTCGAACTTATGAATTTCGTCTAATAAATCGACGTGAATACACTACTCATATTATACAATACACTGCGTATACTATATAATATATTTTTCCGAGATAAAATCGTTGCCTCTCTATGTATGTGTGCGCGCATAAATATACGTATATATATTGTTGGCGATACGAGCGACGATTTAGATCCGCGTATAATATAACCGGAGAAAAGTTTTCTTTGTGTCGAACGAACGTTATGTATACTATATACACATTATTATACATTGTTTACGCGCAGAAATAATAATATACGAGTGTCGTTGTCGTTTTGTTCGGGCTAAATTCGAATAAAAGCACGACCAGATTAGTCACGATATTATAGTATTTTGTATAATACTATTATTATTATTGTGTACAGAGACTGTTTAACGCGATGATGTATAATATTATATGTCGGACACGCGTTTCAAGCAGACCGTTGTTATTGTTTCAAGTCCGAGAGAGAAACGAGATCACTCACGTTCAAAAGAACACCGCGATTATTATAAACGTATAGGCATTACATCGTTGTTAAGACGATCGTTTTCTATAAAATAATATTATATTTCCAGACGAATAATAATATAGTCGACCTGACCCGACCCCGCAAACCCGTCTATACGAATCATAATATTATTTGATATCAGGATTCGACAATGTTCAAACACAACAACACAACCGTTTATTGATTAACGGAACAATAATTCCTATACGATATAATAGGTATTATACTATTAATTTACAAGTCAGACGTTTCGTGTAATGAGTTTTTTTAAAAACTAATTAGAGAATTTAATCGCTGAAATTAAGCAATTTATCTTACCCAATACGTTTACCTATTGTACACGCACATAAATATTTATAATTATTCAAGTATTTACTCACTTTTCGTCAACTTGTCACGTATTAATTTGTTTTTAATAAGTTTTCTTAGTTAATTTTTAAATTTCACTGAACGTACCTCCTGAAAAACATAAATCACTTTGCATTAGACATCATGTTTGATTTATCGGTGAATAATATACAATAATATACACCATTAATTATTCATTTCATACCATTAATAAACGCGTTAAAGTATATATATATATTTTTTTGAAATTCAATTAAAACGTTGATTATTTTTTTTTTGTAATTACGGATTTCAGATTATGTTCGCAGCCTAATCGCTCGATAACCATATAATTATATAAATATGTATAATATACGCTCAACACGTACAGTTTTATTATAGTGATCATCTTATTATTATAGGTATCCTATATATATTTATTGTTCGTATAGGTAATAACTACAAAACGTCAACTCAGTCGTCGCGCCTGAATAATATATGACGCGTATATTATATGTACCCAAACCTAGGACAGTAAATACATTTTAATATGTTCTCCCGATTTGACGTTATTAATGAAATCTATAAACATTCATAAATAATGTGAACCTCATTCGCACCGGTATACATGTATTTGTTCGCTGACATCTTAAAAAATAAACGAACCGGTTGCTTACATAATTTATTTGTATGTATATAATATAATATGTCCGCGTGTATACTAAAATATATACTGCACGGGAGACGCATAATTAAAAACAATAATATATAGTATACGTTCCCCGTTGCGCGCATTATCCATCTACCTATTATAATACATAATATCTCGTGCATACCTATGTGCAGCGATGGCGTACGTCGGACAAATATTTAGTTATTCATATAATTTTTCTCGAAATTCATATTTCGTAACTATAGATAATTATTGTTATAATAATAATAATAATAATTATTATTATTACTAGTTGTTATAATAATATGTATTGTACCCGAAACACATAAATACGCTTTATATCGGACACGGCATTATAATACACGTTTTCCGTTTTAACGTTTACGTCGTTTACGACGCGCGACGGGCAGTTATCGGATCATGATGTGTGACGAAATCGTCAGGGAAATTATTTAATTCTGATTTTTTTTTACATTTTTTATTATTTAATATGCACGTACGTGCAGATTATATTTTAGCGTACATTAAATTACGTGATACCCGCGATTTTTATTTCATATAAATAGCAAGAATTCCATAAGAGTGATATAGTAGAAAATATTGAGTATTTAAAATATTAGTACATCATAATATAAGTCATTCATAAGAATTATAACCAGGATGGACAGTTGTATTTTTACGTTTTCCCGTAAAAGACAATACTGCAGAAATACTGGAAAATATACGGTGTTCTACATATTATGCATAATTAACAGTGAAATTCCAATATTTTTGTATGATTTAATTTGGAAAACGTTATAACAAATTTACTAATATTTGAGTGAGAAAAAAAATTCTATTAAAAATTACAAAAAGTTTATATCGTAATTGGATTATAGTTATTAAATTGTATTAAATTAAATAATTAATTTTGTTCATTTAAAATATTAGCAGCAGAAAAAAGTTTGTTAGTTTTTTATGACATTTCTATACCCGGCTATTATTTAACAATAGGAATTGTGTTGGATGACTAAATAATAAGACATGTACTATTGATATTCGACGGCGGAAAAGTTGTATAGATGTTGCCTAAAATCCGCACCGTTCACGAATTTAGCGTTTGATATAATATCACACCGAAAGTATATGATATAATAATTAATAATATTCTAATGCCGTATGCGTCACTTCATTATATATACATATATACTACACAAACACGGAAAATATCTTTGTAAAATCGTAATTGGCATGTTTAATCGAATCTTATATTATATCTCACGGGTTAAGTATACATTTATTTATTGCGTTTTCTTCAGGCCGTTGCCGCAGCAGCAGATTTTCGTCGTCAATAAATAACTACGAGCAATATATATATAATTTGTATATGTATTATAATGCGCATATTATAATCGACTAAAATTTATAATACACGTCGTACGATCTTTTTGGGCATAATTACGCCAAACTAAGTGTATTATTATCATAAATTTCACATAAATTATGACGGGTTTTTTTAATCTCAGGTCCTAGTATGGATTTTCAACAGATGCGCGGGCACGTATTATATGTTAAACACTCAGCAAAGCGAACTATAAAATATTCAAATGGGCCTTCGTCGGAGGTATTATATTTTCAGTAGTTGATGACCATAATGAATAGGTGTAGTGGTAATAGCCAATAGGTATAGTGTGTACCCGTATACTCGTATTCCTGAGAAAAACCCTAAACGCCAAAAATAGTTTTGTTTAAATTTGATTGGGTGTAGAATATATAATTAATAATATGTATATTGTATAATATGATCACGTAGGAAGAGTATTAAGATTTATCATAATTTTATTTAAAAAAATTACACATTTTATACAAAATATTCTGGGTGTAACGCAGGAGTGCAGGACTATCGTTGAATTTTGCGTCAATCTTACAAATACAATAATAATACTAATAGTTGTTTAGTATAATAATTTACCGGGGGCGCCTTGTAATTTCTCACTTTGCCTGGTTTTATGGACAAACAAATACACTGTTCAGATGGTAATATAATGATTATATAACCATGTGAATTTAACTGGATAACTTATAGATATCTAAGACTAAGAGTCAAAGTGGGTTTAAAATATAACATAGTCGGGTTTTAACTATTTTAGATTTCTTATTCAAAAAGGTTTTTATTTTTTCCTGTTTGATACATGGTTTAAAAATCTGTTTTTAAATTAATATCATATTATATTGAACGGAAACGAAATGATACGAGAAACAGTATGGTACTATGATTATACAGGTACATGATGTTATTCTGGTGTTTAATGTGATGATTAAATGTATATTGTTATACACATTATCATTTTTACATAGGTATATCAGCTATTATATTATTATTAATAATAAAAAATAAAATAAAATATTTTACTTTGATTTTTTTTTAAAAAACTATGAGAATCGAATGTAATCTATATACCTAGTTAGATTCTGTACCAATACTCTATACCCTAATAACCTGATTGATCGAGACGTATCATTACTGTATCATTTTTATATTATAATAATTAATTATCATGACTTATGAATAATATGGACTATAAAAATATTGTGTATAAAAGTATACGTGCGTATAATTAAAATTAATAAATTCTGATAATGATATGGTTTTTATTTAAACCTCATCAATATATTTGTGTATGATGTATACATATAGCAGGTGCGCCTATATAATTTAATATTATAGTACATGAACTTATCATAATTTATAGACTAGAATGCAGCATTATTAAAACCAAAAAACATTTTACTTGGCACTATGCCGCAATTTTGAAAACTGTACATATATGATTACGTATGAATAATATACGTTACAGAACGGCCCATCGTGATTTCTTATTTTCTCATTTAGCTAACATTGAGCCATTGATCTAGTTATATCCGTATACATGTACATACTATAATATACACCATAGTGTTGTCGAAATACGTAACGAACATATTATTAAAATATTATAACGAATAGTATATTATATTATTATAAACGTTGCACGTAATCTATTCTTTGTTAGACTCAATTGAATGCGTATAAATTGAAAGGGTATACATGTATTTAATTAAGATTAAAAACTGTATTTATATAATATAATATAATATAATATATACATGTATAAGTGTATGCGCGTAAACTGCCGGATTACAATAAGACCGGTGCCTTTGCAGCTTTTGCAGGACTGCCCCATCGGTTGTTTAATATTATTACATGCGTTCGTCTCGGGGTGAATTTCCAGACGCGCGAGAAAGTATACGTATATACGATCCCTCGGATTTAACTAATTTCGAGAACGAGAGACCCTGCCATCAGCAATTTAGCAATTTACCGTCTTACCGAATTTCAGTTCTTGTCATGCTGCTGCGCTCGCGTATAATATTATATATATATACGTATATATATATATTATAGGTACATATAAATAACAAAATAACATTAACATAATATATACGGCCATTGCTCGTTGAACAAACACGGTTCAGAGTTTCGCTAATTGCAACGATTAGATTTGATCGCCGTCGCGCATATATATATATATAATAATATAATATTATACATTATCATTCATTATATTATAATATATAATACGATATGAACACTCGTTCATTTTGAACGCACATACGGCAACTACGAGCGAATAATAACGAACTCGCAAGTCGGCCATATTTTCTGGGCATCATATTATATACCTACGCGTATATGTCTATTGTGTGAACTTCTCGGAGCCCGATATAATATTATGCTGTTAATTCTCCCCTAATGAACATAATATATTGTGAAGGTATACCTAAGGGGCGCGCGTTACCCGTTTGTGCGTTTATCATGAGAATTTGATTTCCCCCGAGAAGAAAAAAAAAACCGTTTCGCTTTTCGTCCCGTGACGAAAATATTATATTATTATGATATACCGAGGTCTTTTAATGTCAATTATATACATTATTATTATCGTTTGTTTACACTCAACAGTAGAAACCACTTATACTATATACAATTATATAATGATATTTAATATTATAATATATATACCTATATAATATAGTCGATTATATGTGCACGAGCGTTATTCTAATAGGCATAAGGCATTATAGAGGCATATACCTCGCAATACGTGTGATTCGTTCCACTAGATTAATAACGCCGTCACTTACATACTCACCTATATATTTAAATAATCTACCTATAATATTTGTGAGTATATTGCTCTGCGGCCGCGATAAACAATAATGAAACTCCTTATTGTTAAGGACGACGGTTAATGACGGTCGTGTGCTAGCGTATCCATTCCGTGGGAAATGCGTGTACATATATATACCGGGTTCGTTAAGAGATAATATTGTTTTCGATGAGAATTACTAATTATTGAATACCGACGAAATGACGTTCATATCACTCACTCACGGGCGTCGGTTTGTTTCGAGTAGAAAGGAGTAAAAACACTTCACTGGTCTAAAAAAAAAAAAAAAAATACACGCGACGGTCGACACTGCAACAATACAATACATTGTGCACTACCGCGATCGACGTCCAAGAAAAAACTGACAGTTTGTAAAAAATAAAATGCTTTAAAAAAACGAGAAGATAAAAAAAAACATTTTTGTTTGTCATTATATTCATTTCCCCACCCCCGATCCGAAATAAGAGTAAAAGTGTAAATACCCTTTTTGGTCTTGGCAAAAGGGTAATGGTCAGTCGTTCGTTAGTCCGCAGCATGATGCAGTGATTTCGTATACACGTAGAAGGACATACATCGACCTCGCCGCTCGTACCGTGTCCAGTGAAGGTCGAGGACAAGGGTGCATTCCTGCAGGATATATCCGTGTATATATAATCATCAATGTGCCTCGATCACGTGTTTAAATATTGAACATACCGAGTAAGTCGTGTACTATATTGTTAATGCTATAATAAAAATTGCAGGCGTTTAGGTGATACTTTGGTGGGTGGGGGTCCAGAAGATCACTACGTCATATTATAATTTTTAGCAGGAGGGACAAATAAGTTTTGTCAGATATTTTATAGGTAATACACATTTAAATGTTCTTAGATATTTTGTTTGATTTTCAATTCAGTTGTATTATAATAAACGTGTTACTAAATACATGAAACAAAAAATACAATTCTGTAATCATGGTATTAGTTATTTTAAAGTAAAAATCGTAAATTTCATTCAATAAATATACAATGTAACAAATAATAATATATTAAAACGCGCATTTTATTCTTAAATATAACAGGTGTTTGTCAAAGCTCGAGAAATACAACTTTTTGTGTTACTTGGTGAGATATATTATTCCTCGACCCTCAACCGCCTAATGGTCACTTAAATTATACGTTTCGAAACAGTCCTATCGTCTCAGTAGATAATACATGTAGGTATATAAAACGGAAATGAAGTAATACGAGTTATTATAATTGTATATCATGTGGAAATAGTAATCCTATGACTTTATTTTTTGTTGATTTTCATCTATTCGGATATGGCCCTTGTCCGTGAACGACGTGCACATAATATAATATATATTTTATAATCCTTATAGGTAGATTTGGTTAGGTTCTATCGTATATCAGCTGTAACGTCATTAATTTGAATATAATCTTGTATTTTTTTTTCTTTAAACTAGTTCCACTCGTCGGAATGTTATATTCCCATACGCGCATCATCCATTTCGATGCATTTGCATTTGAGTTTTTTCGAATAAACACGTAATATTATTATAATAATATATTGTTCTGTGCAACGCGAACGCGCATGAGCTGCTTATAAGGTAGGCGTATGCGTGAAGATACCACACGCGGACCATCAGAATAGAATGTTTACTCGAGCGGGACTCAGATGATTGTTATATGGATGAAATAATTACCGTCTCCGGTTTGTTCAGCATTTATTATAATAATATATATAACGTAGTAATGACTAGTTAATACGACAATGATGACAGAAATATAGTCAGCATAAAAAAAAAATAATAAATAAAATAAAAAAAATAATATCAGAAAACTCGTCGTACCTACGCTCAAATAAATCGTATCGGTGAAACTGCAGCTGCATGTGTTCCGTTTTACATAATATATATAATTATTTCGTCCAAGTATATATAATATAATGTATGTCGTGCCTAGATTTTCCAGTAGGTAACCACGGATAATTTATTCACCGTAAGTTAACTAATGGACGCGCGCATAGAATTTCAGTGGCGTGGGTTTTTCGTATAAGTTGTACCCGCTTAATTAACAAAGCTATTGCGGGTTGCATATAAATGACGAGTTATAATATGTATGTGATTAATAAAAGAATAACTTATAGTGATACGACGTTTTTGTATTCCACCGTTTCCTTAAATGTCATCTGACGATTTAATCAACTTAAGACGATAAATTATATATATCTGGTAGATATAAACTATAAATTAAAAAACATGCGTTTGTTTTGACAAGAAAAAAACTACTTTCACATTTTAGAAAAATCCCTGTCGTTTTTTCGTTGACATTTTACCCCCATGGTTCAATACATGAACATATTATTATATGGTTCACTCACGTCCCCGAGCACAATTAAATTATAACTAATAAGTATAATGAAAGTAATAACACACCCCGTATTTTGACATTTAGGATCATAAAATATACAAAAATACCTAAATTATATACGCAGTACTAATATAATATGGAAAATATTATACAGACGGATCCACTAATTTATAAAGTAATTTATTCAGTATTTTCTATTTTTTTTTTTTGGCTTATCATTTATTTAGAAAGGTCATTGTTTTTTATTTTAATTCAAAGTGATTACGGCTGTATAAAACACATTATAATATATAATTTTATAATATTGATAGTATATTTCCAGAAATTATTTCCTTTATCGTGTGTCTATATGATATTATTAATATATATATTATTCAATAATATAATGGAATACGGATATAATTAAGTAAATGTTATACGATAGTAAGTTATGTAGCATATTAAAATAAATATGCAATTAAATACTAAATAATTCGAAATACTCATTATAATAAGTAAATGGGTATTGTTTATTATAAAGGTAGGAGCAATTATATTTTAATAAAAAAATATTTCTTTATTAAGTACACCATTAAAACAAAATTTATATTATTATAGTTATACCATAATATATAGAATTAATTAATTAATTAAATTTTTATTTACTATTTATTTAATATTTTCCAATATAATCTATAAAAAATATTCTATTACAGAAATTATCTTGGTACCTATTAATTGAAATTATATTATAGCATCTAGGACCAACAAAGTCTACCAGCGTGCCATTTTTATTTTAACTAATAATAATATAAAAATTAATAAAGTAAAATTGCTTTAAATTGTATCATTTTGTATGTAACAGTTGTGTTTAAACATTAAGATCATTATAAATATAGTGATCACTTCTTGTAGAACCTCTTTCCATTAATTATTAAAATTCTATCAAAGTGTATGATGTCAGTAGGTACATTTTTACACATTTATATTTCTTCTAACCTCCATATAAATTTCAATAATGTTAATCTATATTTATGAATTATAGTAGGTACACGATGTCGGATATATATAGATTATAATTTATTAAATATTATACAATTATATACAATGCATATGTTTCAATTTTAATAAATTTATTTACGCTTAAAAAGTGCAGGTTCATTAAAAATTTTAACATAAATATTTGTATTGAAATTTTTAAATATATGAAAAAAGGTGCAATTGTTACAATAATTGTACTTAATGACTTAGTGTGACTTATGAAATATTGATATTGAGCAAGAATTATTTTATTATCTCATTATGACGATGAAACCTCGTTGGCTAACAATTAATGTAATTTTCATAACTTTTGATTTGATAGACGTCGTGCGTCGTCGACCGCCCGTCTCATTGGCTCCACCTAATGATGACGGTCGCACTTACAGTAATTATTGTCAGTTGGTTTCATCTCGGGCGATCGGTGAAACCTGTTTGTGTCGTCTCTTAAACGCTAAGTGCTATGGCTCCCACCAATCCAGTACCCTCGCGGTATAACACTTTTGAGTTCACATTAAGTAACACCTATGCAAGCATGACTTATCCTTCAACTATATCCCCTCCATCCGTTGCATGTCGATTTTATCATATAGGTACTAATAGGGATTAAATGCGAATTAATAATGTCAAATCAATGTAATTTTTTTCGTAAATCGTTAAAATCATGATTTTAATAATAAATATATGCATGTATTTCAATACTTCAAAGTTGCAAACGATTTAATTTATCAGTTTAACCCATCAAATGACATTGATATAATTTTTTATTAATAAATCATTATAACATAATATTATATATTGCAAAAGTGCCTAATCTGCCTGATCTTACTGGCATATTTTTCTTTCTTTATACAGTCTATACGATCGCTAGTTGTTGACGAAATTTAAACGTATATTTTGTCCTTGTAAATAATTAGTAATGCCGGTAGTCCTCAAATTTTTAATTCTAAAAGTGCATGTAGAACTTTTTAGCGTTCACTGTCTGTGGTTTCATACACCTTTCACGCGACTTCGCGGCACTCAATTAATAATAACGAATACATTATTAATGTGTTTATTTTGACCTATTTGCAATTGGGTACTTACATAAATATTAAACATAATTATTCGTACCTTTATTCACTTAATATTTATGCAGAAATAATTTTGGACACGCTATAGTTCTAGTAGGGGAATTGAATAGCTGGAGAAGTAAGACAGCATCAGTATCGAAGCACGCAGAAACTTTTTTGAACTTGATACAAAGGCCACTTTCTAAGTAAATGATTGTCCAGAAAAAATATCACTTTAAAGAAGTCAACGAGAAAACCAAACCATTGCATTGTATTAAACTCAAATTTTGTTCAATCCAAATTTAAAGCAGAATTTATTATTCTAAACTAGTTGATTATTGTTTAAAAAGTAATAATTAAAAAGAAAATTTACAATCTGCAATAATAATAATGAGTGTGTGTGTGTGTAAATCACAATTACTGGATTATGATGTGTTGAAAAGAGATATCCAATGATAATACTTCATTACCAAGATATATATAGAATTATATTATTACCGTCTGTTGAGATATGAACAAATATTTTTTTATAATAATAATTGTAGTGGGAACAGTCGATACAGATATTAAGTAATAATTTTTCAGTTAATAATAAATCCTCGATGACTTGTTTTATCGTTTCGTGCTGTAGCCTGTACAGTATGTTATCAAATTCTAATAATTTATATAGTTATATAGTTAAGATATTATGCGTATTCTAATTATTATCGTATATAGTATTGTGTACAGGTGTTAACACATTTTGTTTAAGCACTATTTTTAAGCCTATCTAATGTGGTCGTTAAAAGTTATACGATTATATTTTTTACAGTTTATAGAAACACCGGAATATTATCAATGAGTAATAAGTATAACGACGACATACGCAACGTACGTTTTGTTATTTGTATTCATAACGCTCACACGTGGAAACTCGAGAGAACGACACAAAGTATTAAAAATAATGTATAGTATAATATTATATTATATACCTTCATAGTTCGTGAGTATATTATTATGTATGCACATTAAAGGACTTATTCACGGTGGTTGCACCCCAGTCACGGTGGATAGTATACTGCCTAATATACGCCACCGGTTCGCCAAAAAAGACCCTCTGAAAATATAGGTAGGTACGCTGCTAGAGGTATACGACTTTCGGTTTATATAAGTGAAAAGAGACGTCACACGCGTGTGGTCGCAGAACTGTTCATAATATTTTCGTCAGTTCAATACTATAAAATGATAAATAGTAACGATATATACGTTTATAACGCGTAATATATTATGTACGTTATACGTCATTATAAACATATCATTATTATACATTATATTACACTCGTATAATACGAAATAAATACGTCGTAAAGAAAAATCGAAAAACCATAATATAGAAAGACGCGTACAAAACATTATAACACTCGTATATATAGGTACAATATATTCTTATTTATATGTATATATAGGTATTATACGTCCGCATCGAGACATAGGATCAGACGCATTCTTCCACCAGTGCGGGCTGTATAGGTACGGTTGAAACCGTTAACCACGTGGGCCGACCATCGCGTAAAAATAACGCGTCGTGGCAATGTATTATTGTATCGTCGTTTTATACGACTATGATGTATATAATTTATATGTATGTTATGTCTGTTTATGCGATCATAAACTTCCGTGTCGCCGCAAAGTCTGCTGCACCGTGTCCCGCGACGTACGCATATAATATGCACCATAATAAAGGTAATAATAAAAATAATAATACCACATAAATACATGCATATATATATATATATATATATAGTATACCTATATATATTATTAAACAAGAATCTTCCGTACATGACAATATTATATATTTTTAATATCGTATAATATATTAATATTATATATATACCCATCACGTAACATTATTATTAAGCGCGAGTCGCCAATTTTTTTTTCCCGCGGTCGTTTCGGACGACTGACAGACATTTGCAGCTCGCGGTGCCTTATTATTATTATACATTGACACATTGTAATGCCTCTTAATCCCCCATTTCTTTAACAGCCGGCCATAAAGCTGTTGAGTGTTTCCTATCAAATTGTCGTAAGTTTATTATGTAAAATATATAAAATACTTATACAATGTGATAAGGTGATTCGAACAACACTCATTATTATTTCATAGTATACAGTCGTATAATAAAATAACATTTTTTAATATTTGTATCGTTATATTATATTTTTTAACTTTTTTATTTTTTAAATCACAACAAACATTTTTAATTTCATATCACAGTATTTAAAGTTTTTGTGAGCGGAATGTAATGGTACGGGGATACATGCTAACATTTTGGTCTATAGTGCTACTCTATATTCATCTAAACTTTAAATGTTTATAACTCAAAAATTACTCGCCCGAATTTCGATTTTTATGTATGAAAATTTGAAATACTCCGAAAAATATTTTATTACAGAATATGAAATTGAAAATGTATATTGTCATTCGAAAAAGTAAAAACTTAAAAGAAATTAACAATAAAAAATATAATTTTTATAATTTTTTTTAAATTTTTTTTTTTTTTTAAACATTATTATACGAGAAAATAAATAAAAGTATATAACATTTGATGCAGTATATATTATAGATGGACCATTTTTACAAATTATAAAATGCTAAATGCTTATAGATCAATATTAATTTAAAACAATTTCAAATCACCATAAACTCTAAATCATCTAAACCTATTATATCATGGACCTTTTTTTAAATCACAAAAAAATCTTAAGAATTTGAAAATATAATGGTAATATAAGTACCTACTTATATTAAAAATTTCAAAAAACAGATATTGAATAACTGCGTTATTGAAAAAAAAACGAACTAAGCGTATGATTGTGAATCGCAATTCACCCTTTATATTATATACACAAATATCAGTATAAACTGTAGGTAATGGCTCGGTATTAAAGTGATATTTTTTATATAACTTTTTCGTCTGGCCAACACCCTGCAAATGCCATTGCAACGCGTAAAAAATCCTTTAAAGGATATTTAGATGAAAAATTATGACCGCCACCGTTATCGAATCATGTATGAAACGGCTTTTACTTTCGTGTGAAATATTCGTTTTCTGCAGTAAATGACGGTATAAACGTTTATTTTTCTGTTTTCAACTACACATAGATATTAAAATATTGTACTGCAACAGCTCATATTATGTGTGTGTGTCGGTGACCGAACACGACAACATGTGTTGTTCCGCTTTTTAATGATTTAGTTTCGCCGACATCCCGCGCTAGTTCTCTGCATGCGTATATTATAACTGGCAACCATTTCGGAGGTTTCGTGCGCATCATAAGGCGGTAAAATATTTGACTCGCGCATGTGTGCGCGTGTGTGTGGTTATTAATACATGTACATTAACGATAGAATATATTATGTGCGGTGTATATTATAGTCGTATACGAGAGTCGTTGCCACCGCGGTTGACGTTCAAAAAGTTTCATTTCTAGAACCGTATAATATAATATATATGTATATATAGCCGTAAATCACTACGACTACTAGCAGCCATCGTCCCAATTAACGTTTGTGCCAATTAAAAAGAAAACATTTCAAAACCCCTAAAAATCGACCGCTCGGCAACGACCGCGATGATGTTAGACACGACAGACCACCGCGTGAAACGCGAAATATTATTTTAAAAGCCAGCGAACATACCATCATCGTCATCGTCGCGGCCGCCGTGTAATACACACAGCAGCGGATTATGCGTAGGTAGTTCGCTGCACATGTAGTCGGCGATTATAATATTATAATATTATAAGCCGACGATCCGCGGTATGTGGTGCCGTGCCGCACGAGATTATTAATAATATTATATTTTATAATATTAAACGTACGGATGTCTATATAGGTATAACACGTATGTGCGTTATTGAATATAAACGATATGTATATGTGTGTGTGTGTGTGTGTGTGTGTGTGTGTGTATCGGTGAGTCGGTCCTAAATATATAATGAGTTATAACAATGTGTGATTGCGTGCGGAAAGCTCGTCCAAAACACGAGTCTAAAAAACGCGCCGCCAAAAGTATATTTACTGCGTTACAACGACAATATTATTATTGTGTAGACGAGTGTTTGTGTGCTATACCGCAGTCACATAGTATATAGGTATATACTATGTCTACACTCAACATATAATAATGTGCAGTACGGCGTGACGGTCTGTTGTTGTCGTGTTCGCGAGACTACGAATTATAATCAATATATAGTGTGATATAGACTATAGCTGTGAGAAAAAGCGACAAAAAGCGCAAACGCGCATCAATATTTCAAAGAGTCTAGAAGCTGGAGATAATATTCGAATTTCGTCCCGTTAGGTTTTTTGTTTTCTCTCTCATAACATCTACCTATATACAACTGTCTATTAATAATTGTGTATTGACTAAAATATTTTTTGAGCACATTTTCCCTACTTATTTCAGTAAATTAGACAATTATTAATAAACCAATCAATAGTGTTGTTGTGGATTTAGAGAAGTTTTAAATCAAGTTATAGTTCATACATAGGTTACTTGTAGGTTACTTTATATAGATAAACACATGGTTTGAGTCGATTATGGATGGTTTAAACGATTGTGATTTATCAATATAGTTTTGATTATATAAATTAGTTTATAAAATCAAAATAATTAAAAGCGTTTTAGACTAACAACATTTCATATAAATAATAAACATTTTCACAACTGACGACGAATGGTATGAAAACACATAATCCAACAGCTTAATAATTTACATACTCATACTCACACATACTCACGTGTGTAAAATCATATGTAATTTTCTTGAATAGAAAATACAGAATATAATTTTCTTCAAAAAAGGCTAAACGAAAGAAAATCGTGTTGTGAGAATAATATTTTGAATTTACATGTAAATGGTTGGAAAAAAACAGAAGTTAGCAGAAAATCTTTGTGTCTCGGTCTTTTCAATGCATTTTAGTAATCATTTAACAAACACGGAAAATGTGTGAAGTTCGGAGGAATTAAGGACCTATGTGAAACAACGCCTTTAGCATTACGAAATGTGCCATGGTGTAATTATAAATAGATACCTGCTTGCTTATTTAAATAAAATATTTAAAAATCATAAAACAGAAGTAATACCTAGCGTTTTAATTTGTCATTAAATCAGTCCGGAACTTATAACTATTTCGTTGACCGACAGATGCCGCAGCCATATAGGTTCCAGTGAATGTGAAAAAAAAACGAAAAAATATTCCTTGATGAATATGGAAAGAATGAGAGAGAGAAAAAAGAATATCGTCCTAAAACGTCCTGTCTCCACCGAAAAAAAACCCGTCCTGGATCGACTACGACGCCATCTGGGCCTGGGTGCCCGACACTCGTTGAACGCATTCAGTGTAACGATAGAGGACACTACCTGTTCATTGGTTACTGAGCGCATACTTATTACAGCGGGATCAGAGTTCGTGATTGATTCGCCTGGAGTGTAGTCACTCTATATGGGGTAGAAGATTATAGCCCACCCCACAACTATTATATTATATTTTAGTAGTGTTTCCAGTATTTATGATCTATATAAGTTAGGCACACTGTGTAACAGTATAATAACAATTAGCATTTTCTTTTAAAAGTGTTTTTGGAACACAAATGAAGTAATAACTGAAAGGTACCAAAGTCCAAAAGTTTTATCATCTATAAGTATATTATATTATTTGTAAATTCAACGAAATTTCGGTTTGAATGTAGGTAATCCTTTTAAATTGTCCATTGAGATAAATTGTCTAGTAAAACTTAAAAAAAAGTTTTTATATAAAGTAAACTTTAGGATAAGGTATCTTTTCACCGTAATCATAGCGCGAGTAGGTTTTAAGATATTTTTATCTAAACGCACTGAGATGACTAACAAATCTCATGTTCGCATTACAAATATTGTGGGAAATTAATTATGTATAGAAAACATCAGTTACAAATTATAAGTACGTGCACAGATATAGTCTATCGAGTTGTGATTATAATTTCTCATATTATAATAAAATATTTTTTATACATATTATAATAAAAACTTTAGTATATTCTATACTTACATCTAAAATATTTAATATTATAACGCGACTTTTAATAAATATTAACATAATAATAATCAAGGTTGGAAAGTATTTTAAATAATATGTTTTGTATGTGTACATTAACATCTACGTAAACATTATACGATACATTATAAATGGTATAATCTACGTTTAAAATAATTTATTTCAATTTAAACAAAAATATATTACTTATTAGTTTGAATTTAATTCTAATAAACACCTTTTATCTACTTATCATAATATTGTATTTTTAAGAAATTTCATTTTTTTTAGTTAACTGCAAAGTTATAATCAAAGAATTTTTGACAATTTCAAAAGAATATTAAAAACATTAAAAAAAAGCCATATAATTTTAAACGTTCGTTTTAGTTAATTCAAAAATAAATTTTTTTTTTTCAAACTTTTTTTTTTAATAAATAAATATAATACCTAGGTACAATGACCGCATATGCCGTAACGTACTAGTACAACACACATATTGTACACATCGGGAGAGATGTGATATATATATATTATATTGTACGGGATTGAAATCTCGACGGGATGTACAGCGCTGGGTGGCTGTTCTGCAGGGAAAGGAAACGTCCGGGGTAAATCAATATGGGCACCCCATCACTGGGCGGGAGTATATACAACATACGAATCGGCTCGTGTACTGCACTGCAGCTACACGCGATTCGCCTCTCCAAAAAAGAAAATCTCCGCGCGGTACATATATAATATTGTTATATGGTTTTCCTACGTTGACCTTTTTGCGCATAACATCATCACGCACGGCTACAATATGGTTTTCGGATCACATAACACCGGCAACGGTCAACGGCGTTCATACATTTTTATTTATATATTTCCGTGTACAATAATATTATTTAGTATATTATACAGAATTCGTGTTATTATTTCTTTTATTATGAAACGATGATGTGTGTATTGTACGCGCATGACTTTCGACTCTTTTCCGATTTATGACGAGCACACAAGCTATGCATATTATTACAATATGTTATGTGGTTACGGTCAAAATATCGTCTTCAATTTGTCGACCTCGGCGGTTTCGTTACTATAATTTTAATAATATCATATTCACTCATATATACTCGATACGCGCACATTACGCTTAGGATTACAATATTATTGTAAACGATGTAACTGTTTGTTTCGGTCGCTGTATTTTGATGCTCGTTTGGTGCGTTAAAATATGAGAGTTACTATATACAGCACTGTTTAGCTGCGGCGATAGGTACCTTTAGAACAAGCTACTAGCTAGTTTAAAATACGAATCTTAGTAGGTATTTTTAACATAAATTTTACCGCACCACACGTTATCGGAACAATATTTAAGACTCAGTATCATGCGCATTTCATAATAGAACGTGGAAATATTCTCTATATAGGTATAGTACATCACGCTATTCATATGTTCTTAAAATAACACATGCGGATATGCTTTTAAAAAACTCCGTAGGATACACACACACACACACACACACACACATATACATTATTATTTCCTAGAAAATTCAGAACCGATCGCGGAGGAATGGTTCGAAAAATATATATTGGCACTCTTGACTTTGCAATACCTATCAATTATATTAGTGTCTGCAACGTATATACGGAGACAAGCGAATGTTGTTCACATGTGCGCACATTTCTACGACTGAATTGCTTTCGTCTAAATTTGAATTCCTCTTGCTTTTATGTACTGCTTCCTTTTATATTTTTGATCAATATTAAATTTCTATAAGCCAAGGAAAAATATATATGTACATATTATTCATCTTGGCATGAGGTATAGGTACAAATATAAAATAAGACAGCGGCAGTTTGGAAAATATACATTTTTCTCATTTTTTCGATTGCTTGTAGAATAAAGGAAACCTAAAACTACGGGTTAAAAAAAATGTATGTACTTGATACTTAAGTTGAAAGAAATAATTCAGATGAGACAATTTTTAATAAATTTATGAAAATGCATCTTATGGTTTAAATTAAAATAATGCATTCAAATACCTAACGTTAAAATGTCGATAATTATTTTAATGTTACTTTATTATTTATGCAAATAATACCTACGTATTTTATTTATGAAATACAGCTATCAACATAACATCAATAATGGCTAACACGAAAATAAAAAAACTTAAAAAAACTAATAATAATAATCAAATCACAATAACTATAGTGTATAGAATATAGATATAATATAAAACTACAATAATTATATTATTGACTTTTTTTTTGTAGAACAATGTTTAAATTATATCTATACATTTATAATATTAAATTTTAGCATATATTAAATTAATTTAAATTATATATTACTCAGAATTTTATTAGTGATTTAGAACTGGATTTATGAATGAAATAAGTATCTGAATTACGGAATTAATTAGGCCATAATAAAAAAAAAGATGAAAATTTTAATATAATAGTTTAAATCGTAATAAAGAAACAGCCAAATCATAATGAAAATAATAATATGTATTAGATACATAATAATATAAATAAAAATAACATTTTGATAATCGAGTTTCATAGACCATGTTATAGAAAAGTTTTTGAAATTACTTATTTTATTAATTTTACTTAGGTATGTCGAGACTGTATATTTTTTCATAGAAATCTTCTTTTTTAGAATTATTACGTTATACTCGTATGATTAGTATGGTTTGAAATTTAAATTAAATTACTATGCCAATATAAAAACTTATTTTTTTGTTTGTATAATTTATGTGTTGTTTATGAACTCTCTGTTTATTAGTTAAATTATATAGTTCTCTCGTAAAGTGTAACACATCATTCTGCTTTGTCACGGAGAACTCTGTTTATACTTTAATAATGAACTCAAAGCTTTTTCGTTTCTGAGTGGCCTCATAAATTCTAACGAATGTCAAAATGCAAAAACATTGAAGGCGTCTTGGTCATTTTGTTTATGAGCTTTTTCAGCTGCGCCAGCCCATTGCAAAGCCGTGACGTAATTTCATACATTTATGAATAACGTAACCACCTCATCTTGATGTTTCACAACTAAAAGTTTTCTTTTAAGACTTTTTCAAATTTGAATCATAAAATGTGTATTCGTTAGATTATAATGTATGTCTTTCTTTTACTTGTAAATAAATTATGATACAAATTTATAAATGTATACTTTTGTCAACAAGATATTGTGAAAATATAATTTCAACAGAAATGTAATAATAATAACAATGTAGGTAAACAGTTGATAAAAAAACGGTTCTACGAAACAGCAGGATTAAAGTATTTAAAATGTAAATTTATTTTTAGAAAGTGTAAAGAAACCCAAAGCGGAAAAACGTGTTTTAAATAATAAAATATATTATTTTTCCTATCATATTTACTATGCTTTCATAATAATTTTCGTTAGAAGTAATTAAAACTAGTTGCTATTATAAAACAGGTACCGTTATAACGCTTGCTCTTAACAATTATTTAGGTCTTTCTGTGCTCATAAAGTAGTTGTATCTTAAAATGTATATTATATTATGTCATAATAATTTTGTGAATGACGAACGTGCTCATACATACGCATTTCATGGGTATAAATCTGCACTTTTGCAGCGCGAACAAAGTGAATCAATAACTTTTAAATATAATTTCGTTATAGTAGCACGACAATAAAGAACAGTATCGGTTATTAACTGCAGACGCGTATAATATATATTGCTACTATGCGGATCGACTATAATATATATACTTTCGTCTTTCGAGCACTTATATTAATGTAATTATTAATATCGCTATATAACAATAATAAAACGAAGCGAATGCATCAGTATAGTACTGGTATATATATAGATATATAGATAAATGATCGAGAATATTGTTTTGGATAAAATTTTGTGATGTTTTACGACCCTTTTAATTTTTTCGTGGAAAAAGCACACCATTCGCTTGCTAATGCGATTGTCGCCCGTCTCGAAAACCCTCTTCGCGCAGATAAATATATCTATATATATTATGTTATATCGTACATATATAGAGTTGCAGCAGAAGCTCAACGAGCACTCAGCCTCTGCGCGTCGTACACGTTTATAATAATATATAAGTCGTCTTATCCGAGCGCGTGTTATATACAATAAATATAAAATCGACCGAAAGTTTTGTGCGCAATTTCCCAAAAATCCAAAATTATATAGTGAGACTGAGAGAGAGAGAGAGAGAGAGAGAGATAGAAGAAGATTACACACGCACACACATGACACGTAGAGAGCTAAGAGACGCTATACAGAAATCTTAATCCGCGCAAACGGGGACCCGAAATAGTAGTGATTTTACTACCACCGAGTCCCCGAATCCGAGCACTTTTCCCAGTGCGCGTGTGTTCAACTTTCGTCCGTAATACACACGAAATACCCGTGTGTACGTGTGTGGGTGAGCCCCGCAGATCCGTATATATAAATTTATACAGTTCTATATAGCTCGGTGGCATAAAAATATTATACGATCGGCCGTATATGATATACTCTTCGTGCCCGGTGTTTTTATTTCCGAAATGATGCGAACGCGAGCAGGCCAAAATGCTGCCGATTCGCCTGCAACAATATAGCATCGGTACCTATACAACAAGCGCGTATATAGGTATTCGTATTAAACGGCACGTGTGTGTGTATTATGTGTACGTATCGAACGCCTCTTATATATATTTTTTTTCCAAAGGGTCGTCTCTCCAAATGGCCGAAAGAAAAATAACAAGATTAGTTCATTAGCTAAATAGCACCAGAACGATACGGATATATATAGAGAGAGATAAAGAGACAAACATCATGCTGTAAAAAAGCATACACTGCAGCAAAGTGCCAGATAAAGCGGAAATATATATAAAAAAATACGATACATTAATATATATACTCGTATATAGGTAGGTATATACGTTTAGAGAAGATTCGGACTCGAGTGATCGTAAATTCGTGATGAATCCCCATCCCGAAATGGTGGTGGTGTCTAAAATCAGCGAACGAGTGTGTATTTTATGTAGGTATTATACGTATAATTTTTCAGGTTTAATTAACTCAATACGAAAAATTTGATATTGTGCGTAAAGAAAAACAATTTAATATTTTTGATCCATGAACTTTTGCCACCTCCGCCCGTCGTCATCACCTCGAGAAAGTAATTTTGATTAAATTAAATTATTTATGAAAACTTATTATAATACGGCTCCAATCGGCGGGGGCCTTATTTTGGCGATACTTTAAATCTTAATCTCTACTATTTTATATTCTCCAAGGACAGTATAAATTATAATTAATAACATATTGTTTATAGTCTATGCCCATGTTTTGTCCGATAGGTACACTCTTCTATAATATATCTATTGTCTGTATACTTAATGAGATCCAGGCTCGACACGAAAATCTGCGACATCCAAAATTGTTAAAAATTCTAAATGTTTTTACCTACCCAGTGTTTATATTTATATAAATGATTTTGAAAATAATAATAGATCTAACATTTTCCCATAGCTACTTTTCCCATGTAGCAGTGTTTCTCACGAACATCTATAATATTATGATACTATATTATATTGACGATGTATTTCACACGGCGCCTTATTAACGACAACACTGCGCCCGATGTTGATTGGATCGTTTATATCACGCGAAATATACACGAAATCTATAATACCTGTCATCATACCATTGATTATATGCATCTATAGTCCTAATACGCATTATCATTCGGTGGCAAACCGCGCGGACGTCGAGTGTTTGTCTTTCACGACATAAAACAACAGCAAAATTCGGCTCCTACTTACTTGCCTACCTATAGATGCGTACACAAAATACGGTGTATATGTAAATAAAATGTGCGATGAATCATACGATATAATACATTATACACACCGCCGTCGTCGTAAAACGAGAGTCCGAACGGATTTATGTCGCGCCCGTATGATAACGAGCGAAATCCGATGGATCACACGAAAACGTAGACCATTATTATATTATTATTATTATTGTTGTAATGTCGTCCGATGATGCGTTCATACACCTCTGCTGCGGTGCTTTATCGCGCGAAACATCTCAATATCATGTACGATAAACACGTGGGAAACTAATGGCGGCGGCGGCGGCATTGATTAGTGTCTTTCCGATCGGACACACTTGTACACAACACACAAAAACACACATATATATACGTGTATACAAGCCATAGTTATATGTAAATAGACGACAAGAGACGACTATATTATTATTATAACGAATATAATATATATGTATATTATGAGATAAATAAATACCGGACAACATTATCGGATCGTGCACGAAAACTATACTTACGCCCATTTGGCCCAAGCTTAGGTAGGTACATTATAATAGGGTTGTACGTGAGAGGGGGAGGGGTTATGCGAATTAAATGTTTTTCAACTTAATTCTTAAAAAGAAGTTTCATCAGTAGATGAATTTTTTACTAAAGACTAAATAACCCACGCACCTACTATAATACTCAACGCGCATTACTTTCGCTTATTGTATAACCATAACTTATAGATTGTAAAATATATTTATAATAAATAAAAGAGCCTATAATTTGAGTTCAACAGTAATATATGAGCTCCATAATTGTTCAATTATATGCTATAACATATTGTCTTTCATTATGATATTTATTAAAACTCAAAAGACTATACTTAACTAGTTGATTATATCATTCAATTCTCACTTCTGTACACTGCAATTATATTATTGTTATTATTTAATCCGTATTATTGTTGATTATTTACATAAAATGTATTATTATTGTCTATACATTATAATAAACTTGTTCTGAACAATTTGAAAACTACGAGTATTGATCATACGTTGACTAGCTGTAATTGGTATACGTTACGAAGTCTTTGTAAACTTACGCTAAATACAAAAAATCAAGAGGATGGTAACGCACCCCAAAAAAATTCCTACGATATAAACCAATAAATATATATGCGCATATTATACATTTATATACGTACCCAAATATAATCGTCATAACATAGGCTTATAATATTGTGTGTGGACCGTGGTGAACAATATTGTTCATTTGCACGCATTATGCGTCGACAGTCCTATACCTAGTAAATATGACGTATCATAGAAAAGTTGGCGAATATATAGATGATATACAGACAGGGGTACATCGAGTTTTCCGTTTTCTCATTGGGAAAATAATAAATCGCTGTGACCACCTCTTATATATATTATACATTTCACGATAACACCACAAAATTATAGCACTTATATACAAGTATACGCGGCGATTTAAGAGTACACACGCGTATCGTCGCTTATTTCGAAATCGGTCGGACCTTCCGCGATACGATCATCTGCGGTACACTATATGCACTGCAGCGGAACGACGACAGCCGGACGGTATGAACGTCCGAAAAATATTTTGAAAATTTTATAACGCGGACCTTAAGGTAGGTATACTGGATATATATTATGTATCATAATATATATATATATATCGCCGTCTCCGGTCTGTTTTCGACAACGCAGCCCAATTCCCATCGACCAGCACCCATTAAAATTCGGTCACTGTACGTAATATTATATATATATATTATACTAATATAATATGTAATGTCTGGAGACGGTCCCACC
This sequence comes from Schizaphis graminum, assembly GCA_020882235.1. NCBI lineage: Eukaryota > Metazoa > Arthropoda > Insecta > Hemiptera > Aphididae > Schizaphis > Schizaphis graminum. The sequence continues at coordinate 98,249,466 of CM037032.1, forward strand.
TGTTTATCGTTGTGGCGACGACGACGATAGTATACCTACTCTATACCATACCGTATGCGTTATGCTTATAGGACACATTATCATCCGAACAGACCGTCCAAAGTATATATAACGTCATATATATATAGGTATCGTATAATATCCATCGTTATTTCGTAAAAATTACTTCCACGCGCTACTGCACGCACACAGAGTACGGCGGGAAAGGGTTAATTTATATTAATATATAGAACCGTCCGCATACATATATAGATAGACACGTATATGGGAATAATTTACGATATGTGGCTTGTATATGCATATGTATGTATGTATAATGTTTATGGCGACTCCACATAATGGTTAGGTTTACGTGTACAGCATATTGTATTGTACACACTATAATGTATATTATATACACATACTATATATAATACAATACGCGACCGTCTGCGAAGACGATTTTTTTCTCAATTCTCAAATATCCGTTCCAGAATTCCTATACGATATTGTTATACGCGTATATTCTGGCAAAAAATCGAATAATACGAAATGTCCGTCACAAAAAATGGAAATAAATGAGAGGGTCGGCATATGCGTGTGCGTGTTTCTTTTTTTCTCGCAGACTCTAGGCAGTTGGGCCGCCGTCATGTGCACACCAAAAAAAAAAAAAAAGAAAAAAAAGGGATGTGTATACGGCGGAGACAAAGTGTATATATATATATATAAATTATATACGAACATTATGTCGCGCGTATAGGAGTGTATTTTTTTTTCGGTCTCCCGCCCACCCTACGCCACTGTGTTCGTCGGCCATTTCGGCAATTCGTCTCGCGTATTGTTCGATGCTCGCACACGCACACGTGTAAAATTGTGCGTGTGTGCGAGAGTTAGGCATGTTGTTCACGAGACTATGGTGCACCGGCCGCGTATTGCCGGGCGTCGTTAGTCGTTTTTTGTCGATCCGTGGTATTGAAAATCCGCTAAAGGTCGACGCGTCGTTGTGTTCAGTATGATATTATGCAGAGAAAGAAAGAAAGCAAAAAAATTTAAATACCGAAAAAACATGAATCCTTGGTCAGCGTATTATATTATTATATGATACGCCCCGGAGGCACGACTGCATTGTACGTACATGTGATGCGCCGCAAGTAAGCTTATATTATATTATTTATTTGTGTATACCTATATCTTATTCTCGTATGAAATATGTATAACTATTTTTAGATATTTTATAATAGCTACTGGGCGAAAAAGCACACGTTTCGGATAAACCTATACAGAGACGTGATGTCTGACAACATCACACGATTACAAATGTTTGGAATTAAATATACACTAAATCGAAATTATTGGAATAACGTAATGAAATATCAATGGATTTTGTTCGTACACTATTGGAATTATGTTTTACAGAATAAAATACTCTCGTATAGTATAGACGTATAGTTAATTGCGTGATATAGGTTTGTTTCGATACTTCAAAAATGTCATGTAACCTGCACTAACCGCACGCGTCGTTACACTTTCAACAACTGTAATGCTTTTATTCGAAATAACCGACTATGTACGATTTTTGAGGTCTCCCCGTTAAGTTTATATAGATACTTTTGAGATTTTTAGAGAATCTTTGGCACTCGTGTCGATTATACTTACTCCGTAAGTGATATTATAGTTTGTATAGCTCAGGTTTATAAAATAAAAAAGTTTATGCGCGCGAATATAGGCTTCTAACGTTTTACTGTAAGTATTTTTCATGTTTTTTATTCGCAATCTCTAATTTAATAAAATATATTACGAGTATGATGTTGTATATTATATATACATACGAGTTGCACCATGTGTAGTGCGCGTACATAAAACCCTAAAACGCTTTTAGCGAAAGTACAAGTGTATATAAGACACGAGCTCAAAGCATACGCGCTTTATACACTTTGAGCGCACTTTACGATTCGACACTTTACGTAGGTGTGTATACAAGGTGGACCACTGCATCCTCTCGTCGTATCGTATGTGGTCTATTCTGTATGAGCCATCGTGGACACTATTGTCAAAAACCTTTTATTATAAGTACGATGCTTTATATATATTATGACGATATGATGAGTAATATGACTACAATGGTACTATTATTCTTGGATAATGTTATTTATACTGTATAATCGGGTAGTATGTACATATCTACGATAGAATCAGACTAGAAATAAAAAAATTTCATCATATTATGATAGAAACGCCCACTCGGCGTGGTGACATAAACGTTGCTATAATGTAATAGGTAGGTACCTACTATTATAATACAGTAAAACCTCGATAAGACGGAATCGCTTGGGACCATGCAATTTATCCGTGTTAACAAGATTTCCGTTTTGACGGGATTAAAAAAAATGAAATTTGAAAAAAAGCACCAAAGAAATTTTCCGTATTACCTGGGTTTCCGTTTTATCGAAGTTCCGTCTTATCGAGTTTTTACAGCTGTAATATGATATAGGTATGCATTAAATTTGCGCGAAAGGATAATATACTTACACTTTAAGTGTATCGATTCGAGTTTATCTACCTGGGTTCACAGACTCAATCAGGTTAAGAGAAAAAACCTTCACGTCGATTGCTTTGCGAACAATGGTATAACTGCAGCGCTTATCGACGCGGAAACGATAATTAATTTCTTTATTTTATATGCGAATACTTGGCAGATCACGCATTCTCAGTTTTATGAACGTATGTGTAATTTTTATAAGAATAATTTATGTAATTATACGTGTGCGTGATCTATACGCTGTGTACGTACAGGCGGACAACCGACTACATTTTAAATGACGTACCTATTTATAGTCTCGTTCGCAGAAATTCTTAAACATTTAGAAGGCGAGCGTAGTGGTTATATTTTCAATACTTGTAAATTTCATTAGGTTAATGATATCAAAAGTAGAACAACAATTTTTACCTGGAAAATATAAAACTTAATAAATTTAACGATTGCTGAAAATAACACCTGAATTGATATATATGTATGTATAATATTATATGTACCTACTATTTATTTATTTGTACCCATTAAATACATTATACTATATAATATTGTAGTATACATTACTCTACCTATAAAAGCATATATTGAGAAACGTTTACAAAATTATGTTTTTTTTTAAAAAATATTTTACGTTTAACGTTTGACTAGGACGCAGAACGGTTTGAATAGGTTTATTTCTTAACTTTTAAGCGGTGTACATGCGTGCTGTGCCGCTAATGATCACATTTAAATTCTAATAACGCGCAGTTCAAAAGCGTAAAAAGATGGTACAAAATAGTTGGTATACCGGTTAAGTCACCCCGTTAAGTTAGACGGCAGTAGCGTATGGTTCATGAAGAAATCAAACGTTTCCACAACCGACGAACAGGCGCGTGATGGTTCCCCGATAATAGTGCGTGCCTAAACATATTATTCCATCTCGGTTTTTGCCGCTCGCGTGAGATATTACATAATGTACGACGTACAGGGCAAGTTCGGCGGGATATAATAGACGATGAGAAACAAAACCGTCGGAATTTACATATAATATGCATTATTATTATACACATAAATATTTTGAATCCGATTTTAACTGTCACGACGATGATATAAATATAAAGTAATAATATGTATTATTCATGTATCGGTTAGGTACGACGTCGCTGCCGCCGCCGCCCGATATCACGTATATCATTATATTATACGCCTTATCGTGCACGAAGTGTCATCTCATCGATATAGAAGTGCGAGGAGCGTGTGCGTGCTGCAGTGGTGTTTTTTCCGTCTAATTAAGATATTTTCGAAATCTCATGTAGAGGCGATGCTGGTTATAACATAATAATACACTGCCCATCACACTGTACGGCGTCGCGCGTTTACGGTGTACGATTTCCAATCGCACGCGTTCGTTATACATTAGACGCGCATAGTAATGTGTATAATATTATATACTCGTATGGTCGTATCACATTATTATGCTGTATAGGTATCACAATAAACGGGCTGTATGCGGTCGGGGGGGGGGACGCGCGCGCGTGTGAGATTTCCGGCGGATTTCGTGGGGGATAGGAGGGGGGGAAACGGGTGAACCCGAAACGGATTTTTATTCAAATTCGACGGACGCGCACTGGACGTATACGCATCACGCATACCTCTGGTACACGAGAAGATTCCGGTTTTTTGGGCGACCACATCGCATTTGACGTATTTAATTGTTATCGTTACATCACTATAATAATACACAGTGTATACGAATATGCATAATATAGGCATCGAAGTCCACACATTATGATAATAACGTGTAGACGGCGACGCGTGCTTTGCAGGACGACCCGCACTATTGGTCCGACGTGAAGCCATCATTGCTGCAGAGAGTACCTATACGCCGCGTCTTAATTATATACAAATAATATGTTATACGCGGCAGTGCAGCGGATACCCGTTATAGGTTAGGTTTGTACAATATAATATGATATATTATGCGTATATAGCAAAATATATATTATAATAATATCACGGAACCTGGGCCTCGATAAAAATATGCACAATAAATATTATATTTTCTATATTTTTCGTTTTTTTTTTTTTTTTTTTTTTATTAATTAACGGCCGAACGACTCCCCTTTTGTGTAGGTCTCTGCCTCTCGGCCAAATAAAATATCACGACGATAATAATATGATATTTAATCATAATAATAGTACATAACTATTATTATACCTATGCCGCATGCACTATTATATAATCTAATATGATATCTGTGAATTCGTGTAGTACGCGCGCAATACAATGTATTGTAATGACTTGACCTCACGCTCGACGTCGTGCAGTTCGCTCGTATTTTGGGGGTTATGTTTTTCGCCCTTTATTTATTTATTTTTTTTTTCATTTGCTCAGTAACTCGTTTCACGGTTGCAGACGTTAGGCACGCGATAAGAAAACGCGCATGTCACGCGGGTAACACTTGGAATTAATGAGTTGAAAATTCGAAAGCCGCGAGTCGCTGTAGAAGTTTTTGTTTCCGCAGCTTTTCACTGATACATAATAATGTATACACTATGCGTACATAATATAATGTAAATGGCAACGGTGTATTTTTACACAACAAAAAGTATCACCGATAATGTATTTTATCCTAGCGTTAAAAAAACTATTTTTTTACTTTTCAATTTTATTGTAAGAATATGATCACTACAAAGAACAAATAGAATAATTGTGTCTATAAATACCAGACAAAAATCGCGGTTATATGATATAAACGCGGCTTCGCTTATATAGACAATATAATAATAATTGTAGAATAAAATAAGTATACGTTTGACTACTGATTGTAATATATTAATTTTGGGTTAACCTAATACACAAAATAGTATTCATTAATGTATCCATTCAATTCTACAAAATATATATAATGTTAAATAATGCGAAAACAATTACTTATTAGTTATTAGTTATAACTGTTTAAAGTCTTTGGTAACATTATGTTTAATCATACAATATTTTATTTAATAATTATTGTAAATAGCTTATAGGTATATTATTTGAATCAACGTTTTATAATTACTAGCAAGAAAAATATTCATAAATAATATTCAAACGGTAATTATCATATAACTGGAAATTTTGAGAAAACTTAATAAATGCAAAAAAAATCCTAACATAACTATATAATATAAGTACATAACTACATTTTACAATTTTCCGAGAAATAAATGTAGCAGGAACAATATATTCTAGTTTGCAATGTTCTATATAGTTCTCAAATAAATATTAATTTTGTAAAAATTTGGTGCATAGTTATCATGTCAGAAACTAATAAAAATGATACTCGTTGACTATTGAATCTGTTTACTTTACATAACATTACGCTTGCGCATAGAACACATTTCATATGATTATAGCCAACTGAGCCACGAATATAAATTAATCAACGTAATTAGGTTTTTAAAAGTATTAACGTTCTTTTTTTTCAACTTGATAGCAGATAACAACTGTAATATAAAATTGTGTATGTAGGGTAATTTCCCACGAGAGCTTACCAAATTTAAATGGATTCCATATTGTTATCACGGAACACATTCAAAATGTAAATAGTTATCTTCTGCACGAGACACCATGAAATCTGAATTGAGACCTTGATTTTTATATTATAGTGAAAAGAAATTTATAGAATACCTATGAACATATTTGATATAATTATTAATTTGCGATATTTAATGTGCATATAACCTAACTCATTATTTCCAATGTTTCACCTATAAAATAATCTGCATATAACATTAATATATAATATATATATGTGAAAATAATTTGAGGTATTGGAATGTATATCTACATCAGTAAACTGAGTAAGTTATAATATTATATACCCTATAACTATATACTACGCCATCGATTTGCAGGAACACGCAAAGTTTTAATCGTATAAACTACTGGATATTATAATTAATTATTATACACAGGTATTTAAATTTATAGTAACAGTACTTATAAAATAATCTTAATTATCCGTTTTATGATTACCAAGCGTTTGCTAACCATTTTGCAAACAGCAGCTGATACATAATATTATATTATATAGTTACTTATTATAGTATAAGTCGCAACGAAATTAGCTGCAATATCGTAAATACACCTATAACCCATCTATTAAAACTACGGTATAATATGGTTACCTACACTTTGCACCTAATTAAATTATTATAAGTGTTGAAAATAACATGTACAAAATATTATATTATTATTCTTTTGGTAAGAAATTACAATTATTTTAAAATGTATATTTTCTCATTTTATTTATTCGTATGATATAATATTAAATTATAGTTAGGTATCTGCCATTGAAATGTATATTATACACAGCCGATCCCGTCGGCTTTATAAGATTTTTAATAGAAATATTTTTAAAAATTATTTTTTAATCTAACCGTATATTGTATATGACTTTTGGGTGGTGAGTAATACTATTTATTTATAAACTGTTTGTTGACAGATTATTAGATATGATGAAAAAGCTTAATACAATTTCGTCCAAATGTGAAAATGAATATGCGCAGTTCTATAAGCTGAGACGTACCTATTACCTACCTACGATCATTCAGTAGAAATCTACAATATTTTTTACTTGTAAAATTAGCACTTCACAAATATATTGACCATTTAAAATTCGTACAACCATAGTTTAAATGTGTCAACAACAATCAAAAATCAGATTAAAATTAATAATAATAATAACTATGGTTGGGAAAAAAAGTAATCGATGCAGACAACAAGTGGTGGGACGATCCGTCTGCACGCGGACGCATTATGGCGCGTTAGAAAAACATGGTTGACATCGTTTTGAATGTTGTGTGTGTGTGTGTGTGTCACGTTTAAGTGTTATTTTAATATACTATTATATATTATAACAGATTGTCCAGTTATCGCTCATCTCTGAATAAATTATCGCGTTCGAATTATAATGACGAGATTTTCAATCTAATTTTATTGTTCGATGAAAAGAATATATTTTTTGTTATAACATTTTTTAAAGCGTGCCATGTATCATATATTCTATACCATCGCGTATAAAGCGCTAGCCAATATATTCATCGGTTTTAAATAGTAAATTTTATTTACAACATGAACTAACGCACACGACTACCGTAAATTGACTATCGGTGGTCAGCTGGTTTGTTAATGCTTAGAGTTTTATTCTTCATTTTAATTAATTTAAAGTAATTGTATTTTAAATAATCAAATTAACTATTATAATACTATAATATGCACTTGTAATATATGTCTATACGCAGTCATTTTATCTTACAGCTAAAACTACAAAATAAGGTCCTCATGATGATATGATAGTTTGTGTGTGTAATTTCGAGTGGTCTTATTATAGTTGTATTATTGATAAATACTTGACGAGTAGTTAAAGAAATTGAAGCCAAACATTTTTCAATTCTGCCGCAGCTGAAATTTAACAAAATTACGCATACATTATGCCGTTGTGTTTTCTTCGGCACGTTACGTTTTTGGATGCGCGTCTTGTGCTGTAAGGACCACCGCCGCAGTCGTGTTTCGGCACAAAAATACAACATGTTACAATTTACAATATGGCACCTACGCAATAAAGTGACTGTACAATGACAGAAATAATAATAAGTCCATTAATCGTCTAAATATGTTAGTTATAACACGAACCTATTTATAGTGCGCTGGGCTAAATAAACGTAATAGTGTAGTGCATATAGCATTATATATATTAAAATAACATTTCGCAGTGTGGGGTGACACTGACGTTACATATTTATTGTCATATTATTATCATGACACATCCAAATAGACATACTTACACACACACACACACACACACATATATGTATGTATATAACACATGTACCTATATAATATTATAGTGTAAGTGTATAACTCTGCGCACAGCGTTTAAATAGTTATAATATGTAAGTAAAATATTAAATAGTCGTACGCGTTAACAACCATATTGTAATAATATTCTTCCATATAGTTATATGCCATATATTATTTTTTCTAAGCGTAAGTATATTACCTATATTATTATTATAATTCTTAATTTTTTCGTGACGTGTTATCGTAATAATTTTATACTAAAATGTGTGTAACGCAAACGCGTGATTCTAGATTTTTTTAGATTTACGATGAAGTACGTTGTTTAGGTTTAATTTTAACGTTGCACCGTGTCAAAGCCAAATATATTTATATTTAAATATATAATTCTAAATTCACAACGCAGTCGCTAAGAATAAGGGCTGAAGGCTGCTACATCTATGCAAAAAATGTGTAATTTTAACCACTACTTGACTAATTTTCAAAGATATTATCATTTTATTTGTGAAAGTGAAATTAAATTTTAAATTTATATATATAACTCTTGCCAAATCGTACATTTGAAACAGAAATTGTTTTATATATAGTTTATCATCAAAATCTTAAGGATTAATTAACATATCATAGTAGCGAATGTTTCAATTTAATATTATAATATTGTATACTCCATCATATATATATATATATACAGTCCTAGGAAATTATTTTTAGTCCACCTGACATATTTGTTCGTTCGAAGATGAGCATATAATATGCTCTATATATTATATATATATTATGTTTCTCGCACATAGATTTCTATATAGATAGGTATAATATGTATTGTATATACACAATTTATATCTCGACAAGCGTTTTGGGTCGAGGAAAATTGATTTTGCACTCACTACGCGTAGCAGGTGACATCATAAAACGCAGTTGCCGTAAACGTTGACTTTTACTCCCCCCGGTCCGGTCCACGGCCCCGCGGGGGATACGGTTGATTGGAAGAAACTTCTTCTTCTCCTCCACCCCACTCTAACCTACGACGTATACACACACACACACACACACACACACACTCACGCGTATAAATGGGTTCGGGATCACGGTTTACGCCAGGGATTTTGTGTGTGTGTGTGTGTTTGTTTGTGTGTCGGAGAAATCATTTTCTCTATTTCACGGCGTTTCGCTCGCGAAACCCTTTGGGAATGGCCGCGGGATTAAATTTCCGCTTTCCGCGTCCGGTCTTGTACATACCCTTATACACCTGTGCGTTCTTATGATCGTATATATATATATATATATATGTGGGTTGTATATACTCGTATACAACGCCGTCGATCGCAGAGCGGATTTTTGTGTCGATTTTACGATATATATATCGTTCCACGAAGGCGTCAGCGACGGGAGAACGGGGGCTGCCGTACCAATACCTAAAGTTTTTCTTTTTTTTTTTTTGCTTTCCACCTCCGCTACAGTTACGCGCGTTCGTTTGTTTTTACCCCCCCCCCCCCTCCACGAGTCTTCGAACCGTGTTGTTTTTATTATCGCGCGTTCCACTCGCCCCCGAACTATTTATATATATATATATATATACATTATATTATATTGGATAAACTCTCGACTTTCGCTGGTTTCTTTTCTGACGTATATACTTATATATATGCTTATATTATATACGAGAGACGGAAAGTATACGTACGAATAAGGTAAAATGGCGTTTTCCGATTTCTCGCGTATTATGCGATGTATTATATATTGCGTATAATATAATACACGATTTTGCTGCTGCAGTAATTCAATTTTACGATTCTCGCGCGATATCGAAACTCACGAATCCGCCCCGCTTCCTGCTAAGGGTTGAGCCTATATTTACACGGTATATATGATTATATTATAATCGTTTTTGTTGCAAAACAGCGAAACACGCACATAAAATTTCCAATCCTTTGATTCGAGATAGTAAAATAATATCGAATACACCTATAATACCTGCTTATATATGAGTTTTCTTTTTTTTATAAATAAAATATTTTTCTTCGCGCAATATCATATTGTATACAATATACTATTATATCAGTGCCGTAGGTATACACGAGTTGCATTCAGCTTTAGCCGGCCGCGTTCCGTAGGTATATTATAATATCTTAAACGACAATGCCGAAACGGTGAACTGTATGTTATGGAATGATATGTATCACTTTATATAGTGCAATACGTTTAACGGTTTCATGTACCAGGACTGCGTAATACAAATTTTCAAAAATAATTACGCGCCTGAAGTATTATAAATTATAATCAATAAATGCGTGTAACTCGCGCGTGTTTGCAACAATAGAGTTAATATTATTGTACACGCTGAAATAGAAAATCAGCCTGACGAGAAAAATGAAAATATCAAACGCTCATCTATGGATTATCTATAAAATTCGTTTATCTCTCAAAATAACTATTCCCTAGTTATAAAGTATAACCGTGGATGGGTAAAACTGAATATTATTACTATTCGCGAATCGTGACTGAGTATAATAAAATATTGAAATCGTGAGAACATCGACAACGGGCATATACGCAATTATTATACGCTCACTATTTCTTTCTGTCAATTTGGCTATAGTAGGTACACGTACCTACCTAAATATAAAAACATAAAAAAAAACGTTTGAAGTAAATGTATTTATTCTGTCGCCATTTCGTACTTATTTTATATAAAAAAAAAGCTATATTCTACTACGCAGGGTTTGGATTTTGATGCTTGTCGTTTTGTCATGGAAAAAATCGGCCACCAATATGGAGTTGTATTGTTTTCTTGAAAATTAAATTACTCTAAAGAATGAAATACACATTTCTACGTATATTTATATGTGTCGATAAAAAAAAAAAATAAACGATTTTAGTTAAATACGAATACAAAATATAATTTTTATTATGTTATTAAACCGCGCACGCGTACACGGAATTAAAACCACGTATATAGGTATACCTAGATCTAATAGAGGAGTGGTTTTTCTTGGTCGTAATTAATTATTATTATTCATATTGGAAATATTATACGACGTTGTTTTAAAATAATTTTATCGCGCTAATAAATTGACCGGAACGTTTCATTCAGTTTAATGTATAATATGTGTCTACGGTTTAACGGCGTCAATTGATGTTAAATAACTGTAATTTAAATAAAGTGCAATAATTGATGGCGCATACGCCGAGATTTGTCATTGGTACGTGTGTGTTATATATAACCATTCATTCAACTGTAAATTATACACAAACGTATTATATATATATATATATATACTTGGAGACATGGTCATTTGTAAAATACTTAACATCACTATACAGCATTGCAACGGTTATACGACCTAATAAAAAGTGAGAGATTTTAAAAGTCCAACATTATATAGAACTGCATGTAACAATGTGTATAATATATTTTTGCACATTGTTTTCACGGGCTGCTCGTATATTGTATTTACCAATAGGTAATATTGTGTTTATAATGTATACCATTATACCTATCTAATATATTTATATAGATATTATATAATTGATTGATGGTATTAAAAAAAACATAAATATTAAACACTCATTTTCTGTTCGTATAATTATGTATACGGTAATAGATATTTAAAACTTGTATCTTATAAATTACCATAAAATATATTAAATATCATATTAAAACACTATTTACGAGATACTACATTACATGCAAGAATTATTTGACGTATTATATATTAATTAAGTATGTATATAGTCAGTACCACATTTACAATAATTATATTTGTATTCCCGCGTGCGTGAAAATAAGATTTAATCACTTTTTAAATATATAAAACATAATTATTAATAAATTTTAAATACAGATGCTTGTACATTCATTTATTCAAAATATTATGTATGATGATGTATTATGTGTGTAGATCACATTGCAAAATTATTGAGTTACTAATTAAATAATAAAAGTGCCTATCGTTCAATTTAAACCAATTATAGGAATCTTTGTTTTGAAGTCTATATTAATATATTGTTATGAAGTTAACCTGCAAATAATGATAATATATTTACAATGAAAAACAATTTAATTACTATTTTTCACAGATTTATGTTTAATATATGACCATTTCGGAAAATGTTGAAGATATGATATATTATGATAGAGTTATGGTACCTAACTTGAACATTCTATTCATTAATATTGACTTTTTAACCATTTAAAATTTGTAAAAATGGTCCAAGTAGTATTTTATATTTTTGTACAACCATTTTTAAAGTATTTATTTTTTGAAAATTTAAAAAGCCAAAAAATTACTTTTTCTTATATTGAATTGGGCATATTAACAACAACAACAACAACAACAACACAATTATTCACTAAATAATTTACAGTAATAAAGAGATGGTGGAGGGTTCTCATTTTAAAAACAGAAATATGTATCACCACAAAATGAAACTACTAACTTCTTCAATTGAAAAAAAATATATTGGTAAATATGGTATATTTAATTATTTCAATAATCATAATTTGAACAGTTTTATTATTGTATGAAAAAATAGAGGTGTGCACTGTGCATGTTAGAGGAATTTCTCTGTACATTCATTTAAGATATGATATTATGCATGCACGCATTCATGGTGTGTTTGTGTGTGTGTGTGTGTGTATGCGCAAAGAATTGTTCGGATTGTATTGTATATTTTTTTTTCTCTGAGCGATTGTGGTAAAAATATACTCTGATCCATCAATACGTTTTTACGGAATGCGCGTTGGGGTCGGACTATCTAAAATTATATAATATAATACATATAGTGCCTATATGACGAAAACAATGGGTAAATATATGGCCGTAGTCGCCGTTGTCGTGAGCGTCGGTGATCGGCGAGACCGTGTTCGACGTGTGTAATACGACAAAAACACGAGAAAAAAAAATAAAAAATAATAAAAGACCAAATACTAATAGCTGAACAAAAAAATAATAATAAATAAACATTGAATATAAGGCCTTAAACACGAGTCGGAAGCATGGGGCAAAGAAAGAGTGAAAAGAAAATGGCATGCTTCCAGAGGAGACCAAAACTCATTACCGTCCGTCCGACCGTCTGAATTACCAATTCAAATGATGTCCTACGCACATATACATACCACAGTCGCATATAAGCTCCGGCCGAGTAATCCAGTCAGTCGTAAATCTGAGGACACTGTATACATTACATACATATTACATTATATATATATATATACTATATACATGGTATTTTGGATTAAGACGTTTCTCCCCACCCTATATAAGGTTTCGAATATCTCTCTCTCTCTCACACACACCCCAATCACGGTCACTTATTTTATTTGTTTGACCCGAACCTTTTCAGTTTGTTTATTATTTTCTTTTCTTGTTTCAGAATTAAAATTCGGATGGACATCGTCGTTGTGACTCGTCAGTCGTCACCGCCACACACGCCACCGCCGACCACGACTACCGTGACGACTTCAATATGTTGTCTCGCAACCATTATAATATAATCATTTCACCGGACGCATGCAGATTAGCTTTTCAATATTATTTTAATAAATTTCGGTTAGGTGCTTGGCCATCTTGCTACCATATTCTTGCGCCGTAATTCATGCTTTACATCTATGAAGACTATCGCACGAAATTTCCTTAAAATATTCCGAGAAATTAAATACGTCCTTTTCGTTCTGCACACAAATTTCACGGTAGAATATTTGCATTCACACTGATATATTATGATATTATTTGTCGTTATTATAAGCATGTTATTGTTTACAGTGTGCTGATTTTTGAATTTTAAAATAAATGTATTTAATGTATATAATTTGTTTTCTTGTACACATTTCGTACATAATTTATTGAATGTATACGTAACTAAATAGTTATCATAACATACACACACACACACACACACACACACACACACACACACACACACACACACACACACACACACACACACACACACACACACACACACACACACACACACATGTATATATATATATATATATATAAACAGCAATTGCTGTAAGTGAACTGCAGTGGAATGTAATATTTTATTTAACTCGATTGATAGAAATGATATCCGTCTATCCGTCTATACCTAGATAATTTACGTCTGATCTGTGCTCGTATATTTTAAATGGTTACGCTTTTTTTATTTATCTATTTATTTTATATCGACCGATGTTCGTTTACTACGACCCTTTTAGGTCAATTAAAAATGAATACCTTTTAACCTCAACAATTTCACTGCATTATAGCAACTAAAAATATGATATAATTAATATTCAAAAATAACGACCGATTCACCGGTAGACCGAATATTGCTCTAAAATATTTAAATTGGTTCCAAGGTTGTTGTTATATAGGGTTAATACAAATTAATTCCTGGGTATAGAATAATTATGTTTTAAATATTGTATCTAATTTTTTTTAAACTTTTAGATGTATTTCAATAATATTGTAACTTAGGTTAATATACTAACGCACGTTTGGATTTTTTCGGATTATTTGTCAAATATTGTGTCGCATTTTTTCACTTTCTTTTAGGACATTAATTATCATGCAGTAACCACTGACCATAATTCATCATGTGTATGTGTACCAATTTAAACGGCTTAAAACGATAAAACTGTTAACACAGTGTGTGTTATTATTATATTTATATAGTTCTAAAACTGTCTGGAAAAATGCACGATAAAATGTTATTCGTGATATTGTGCGTCTATACCAATCTGTTCACTATTATATTATATAATCTTATTATTTATTAATTTGTTTCAGGTGCGAGAAGATCAAAGGGATTTGTCGTCTACGTTTTCTTTTTTTATTCTAATGTATGCACATACAAATCACACGTGAGCTACGACGAGTATTCTTCGAACACCGAAAATAGTCGCATCGTTATGTAATATACAATATTATACTGCACCTTAATCGCATTGCTCCCAAGTGCATACATATACGCTTATATATATATATATACGATAAGCGCTTGCACGCGTAATAAATACGAACGTAAGTGTAACTGCACAGCGGGCGTGAGCGATAAATAACAGTTTTTGTTTCGCCGTCTCTCTCTCTCTATATATATGTATATGTATTATAATTATATTATTTGTGCGCCGTTCGTGCAGTTCTCTCGTTTTGAACGCGACTCGTGCAGTGTGGATAATAGATATATATTATCCTATTTTTTTCTGGCTCGCGGGACCGACGGTCCGCCAAATGCTTGCAGACGTCGTCGCAATAAACTCTCTCGCGGCGGGCGCGGGGCGTGTTCCGCGTGCAGTGCTATAATATGCGTCGTGTCAAAGGCTGCGTACAGGATGAAGTACTGATGCAGTACGAGAGACGAATATAAAAAAAAATCTCGTCTGGCTGTGTTCCAAATTCGAAACAGAACAAAAAAATTAAAACCGTATACCACCCGACGTTAGAGCGAGTGTATAAAGTATAATAATACTATACGGTATATATTAACATAACATAAATATAATAATATATATAATATATTATACATTATACATCATGTGATGTCGAAAATTGTCTATGCCGAAAAAATCACCGACAAAATAGGTAACCTGCCGTTGTGCACAATATGGTATAATAATAATCGACAGCATTCATAATATGACGATCGTATATTATATACAATATAACAAGCGACATTCAAAACTGTTTACATACGCCTTGTACTATAAAGTGTGGTAAGACGACTGACGAGGGGTGGTACACATTTGGCTATTTTTAACTACATATAACTACATTTTTTGGGTAAAATATTGATATAGATATCTATAGTATATTATAGTTTAGAAAGTCGGATACATACTTTAGGAACCCTTATTATAAATGTTTATAGAACTGTTAAAATATTATGTATTATATAGATTTTACATTTTGTGTATTATTATATTAATAAGATATCCGTGGGCGAGATTACTGCAGGTCAAACGATCCGGGAAAGTGAAATAAATACTTACCTAAATGTCAAAACTTTAGGCACTGCCGGAAAAACTATTTACAATCTAGCTGCATTGTCAATATATTTAAATACTTACACAATTTTATGGAAAAAAAAACTTAGAAAGTCGCTTTTTCGTATAGTACGGGTCTTGAATTTCAAATCACTTTGTTATTGATAAGGTACCACTATACTTTATATATTAGATTATATTTTCAGTGAAACTGGCAAAATGAATAGTACGAAATTGAAAAAGTGCGTACGGATTTGATAAGTGTAGTAAATATATGAACGAGTGCACACAATTACATATAATAGGTATATAAAGTGTATTCACTTGTCTTAAAACAATGATGAACTGAAGGTGTTTTTTTGGAAGCAAGTCCAAGCAAGAATAATTGTGTAGAGTCAAATCACGATTCAAATAATTACAATCTATAGTAACTGTAAATTATTTTGTATTTCATAAATATGCATACAAAATAATAATTTAACTATAAACCAAGGTTTGATAAAAATTAAATTATATTTTTAATAAAATATCTATATATTCTATTATCTATAGTTTACTATATAAAGTATACTTGTTAAATGCGTCATGCCAATAATTTTGGAATTTTTCTAATTATGTAGGTATACAAACTTAAAATATTAAGCATTAAAACATTATTTTACATCTAACATGCATTATTATAACGATAATATATATATATATATATATATATAAAATTATGTTAACATTGTGGTGCGAATCTCTGAAAAATAACAAACAGGTTTTTTGAAAAAAAAAATATTATGTATAAGACTTATAGATAAAATAAACACATATAGGTAAACAGGTTTAAGGTAAAAATCTATTCATTTTAATGCTACTAATTTCTTTCAATTTTCGGTTGCTCGATTATCTTACGACTAAATTATGAAAAGAAAATATATACAGCGATATTTTATAATCCTATAATGTGCATAATCTCCATAATATATAACTACGTCATTTTTTAATTTTTTTTTTCTTTTTTCCTATCAAATATACTACATTATTTGTGTTGGCATTTCACAATATTATTATCACGGTAGAATCTGATTAGAACATTTTCAATCTGGTAAACGCAATATATGACGAAGGTATTTAAATATTGAATACTATAATACGTATACACGTGCTTGAGGTCCATTGCAAAGAATCGTAACACGAACAAGATTACATTTGGAGGTGACCTTTGGTATGCGTATTTGTATAATATATATTGTATGTTATGTATTTATACGGTCGGTAGTCTAGGATGATCGCGCGTGGTTACTCGTCGGTTAGCCCAGGAGGACGACCATCTACACATTTTGTCGAAAACATAGGTACCTGATGAGTGGAATTTCATCGGAAGCATCAAAATTAGCGAGGAAAATGTCCGTACACGTTTTCCATATGTATATTGTATAATTATTACACACACGCCATGCGTGCACACGTACAACTATCGACATACAAAGATACATTTTGTAACAATTTCTTGAAAACTCGGATGCCGTGAGATGTAATGTACGCACTCGACAAAATAATAATAATATTATGCCATGCACAACGGACGGGACCATTTTCATCCAAAAATTATTATGTATTTTTTTTTTTTTTTTTTAATATTAAAATCATTTATTTTATTTGTGTTGAGTATGAAAAATATTGTATTTAATTTGTTTTCTGATACAATATAACCAAAAAAATATATCAAAACTCCTATAATGTATTAATTACATATGTCTAACTTTTATTGAAAATAATTTGTATATTATATTTTATTCTAAAGATATTATATATTTCTAAATTATTATTAATTATTATGCTACATTTTATTATAATGGTTTTAGGAGAGGAATTTGGTCAATGGTGGAAAATTCTCTAAACTTGATTTTTTTTTTTTTTTTATTAGAAAAATATACTGTGCTGTAAAAAAAATTCCTGATAGCTTAATACTTCTAAGACTGCAGGCTTATTCAAATAATATACGAAGTAAACATAATACGTGGAACCTTCAGCAATGCGTAACGTTCACGGAAAACCAGAAAGGCGTATTCAATAAAGTGTGTATATTATTGCTACACTGGATGTATATTTAATATACGCTGTCTACGGTTTGGCCGAACCTACTTACGCATGATAATATGAGTATCTAATATCTATGCTGGCTCTACAATAATGCTCTGCAGACAGATAATAATTTGTTTAATATATAATTATTTGAACTTGGGTATACGTTGTAGAGGAGGTGGAGGGCACAGTGAGTAGTTTTTCCTATTGTCATTAAATTTTTTCTTCTAATAAATATGTTTGAAAATATGTCACTATATTATAAAGTAGGTATGCAGAGATACCTATAATGAAACATGATATATTATTATAATCTACAGAAATTATTTGTTTAAATTAAATTTTAGTTTTTACGTTGAATCAATTTTCCAGGGTTATACTATTGATTTTCGTAAACTATTTGAAAAGTAACGAATATAAAGCTTAGGCGGGGAATATATGCGCACACGAGCGTAGACGGATCGCAGTCATGAAATCATACTCGTATCACGTTCGACGTTTGAAATTCGAGGAAACTTATATTCCGTACCCGTTTGTTGCGTATTTTATACATCTAATCAATGTTGTTTGACCTCGACGATGTCGTCAGACACGCGACACTCCTTAACACAACTTTTTTGTTGCTTTTTTACTAAATCAAAATGACATTGTAGCGTGCATAATATATATAGTACCTATGTACACGTTGGCATTATGTGGAACGATATAACGAAAGGCCATAGATGTTTGAAACTACCATGTAGAATATGAAAATCTCGCGGGGCTCAGAAGCTGTAAGACAGCGGACATCCGTCGAGGTGTGGATTCTTGACCCAAATACTCGGAGGGGGCGCTTAGTTGAAAGCGACGCATGCGCGCAACTTGGAAACGTATAATATTGTTATTATTATTATTATTATTGTTATTATCATTATATTCCGCCCACACGCTGAGGGATGAAAAATCAATACGACTCGGCAGCGATATACCGCTCGCGCGATCGGGTACTCTCTGTAGGCGGCGGCGCGTAGCGTCTGACCTATCGCATGGCGTCGTCTTATTCGCTTCGTGAAACTACGACGACAATGTTGTACAAATGCTGCTTAAATATATTCAATATCGTCGTAGTTTCTCGTCGAAAATTATTTGTGGCCATCAGAATTGACACTGCAAATATTAATAACTGCAAATGATTGGTATTATAAAAGAACAGCGGACTGTGTGTGGTGTATACTAAGCCATCGCTACGATTCACGTATATCTGAATCGTTAGTTATACACATTTTATCGCGCATATAGATATACGACGAACAATAAGAATATATAATGATCGACAAAACTATAAATCACGTATAGAAAAACTGTAGTATAATTATTACGTTATCCGATTGTTGAATAATATCAAAATTATTGTGTGACTTCCGGTAGCCAAAAGATAATTTACAGATTGATATCGTATCTTGAAAATCCACAATATAAAGGTAGGAGCGAAGTAGTACAATCGGACTTCCGATCAAATTTAAATATTAGGTACTTACCTATTATCTTCCTAAAAAAAAACTAAATTATACAACTTAACTTAGCTAAACGTACTCATATTATATTGTAATTAAATGTAAATATAATTAGTTTAAATGGCCTTGGATGCCAATGTCATTTAGATCATTAAAAAAATATATCATAATAATACGGATTATTATAATTTTTCTCATAACATTAATAAATTTTCTCTTTAGTCTTCATTTTATTATATAGAAGATACCGTTAATAATTTATTATATTTTGTTAGTTTTGTATTATAATAATATCAGTTAAATGGGTTTTTTCTTTTTTAATAATTTATACTAAGTTGAAGTATACCTCACTAGTTACTACCTATACAACTAAAAAAAAAAAAATCAGTTTTGATTTTTCGTTTGATTTTAAATATTTTTTAAGATAATTTATATTATCATTTATCATTATTTTATTTATTATATTATAGTATATGGATTTAATTATTAATCAGGTAGGTATGCATAAATTAAATAATCAGTTATTTAAATTTGCAGCTTAGATATCTTATGTAAGATTATGGTCTATGGGAGAATAAATTGAATTTATTTAAATAATCGATTTTTATAGTAGGTACTACATAGTTTTCATATCAATACGGTAGGGTAAATATAATAATTACAATATACCTATATATATATATATATATTTAATATATATTTTACTCAAATATCAATACTTATGTAATCATGTATTATTATATACAATGGTCACGAGTAAAAAATCTGTGAATATTATTCATGCTAATATTACTTTATGAATAATTATTAATTATCTTTTGGTATTTAAAAAAAAAAATGTTTATAATTTAAATGACTGAATACTGATGTACTGAATAATCGCATTTATTCATAATAATGTACATCTATTTAAATAAGGGTCATGATTTTTCTTGACTCGACTATAACGATAATTGAACGAATATATAATTATAATTTTCGTTACATACAACGTCTAACCAGACAAAAACTCTTTACATTGATGTATGGTAATTATATATGCACACCAAATGAAAAAAAAAAATAATAATCCACCGAGCTTAAATCCAAACTACCAACGAACACTATTTTCGGACTCACCGAATAAATTCTCATATAATCTTACTCGTTTATCGTAAACCGTGTCCCAATATAACAACGCGTCAGTGTATATATTTATACCTATATAATATTATGTGTATATGAGTACATAATATATATGATAGTGTTTGTTGTGTAGTGTATATATATACATACTCTGCGGCAATGGCCTCGAGTTACACCGTCACATACGTTGCATATAGAAAATCAAAATAAAACCTATAAATGACAATTAAAGGTATTTTTTGTTACTTCTTTTTGTATTTCGTATTTTTTTTTTTTTAATGAGCAGCCTCGAGTAGATGACAGTATTTTCCTCCGTTAATTAAAAGAAAACACGTAACGTATTATAATAAGACACATAAATATGTGATGCATTTAAAATAAAATAAAATAAAACGTCAATGTCTGTTTGTTTATCCTCTATTTAAGTTTAAAATGTAAAGTAGCGTCGATTATCTTCAATATTATACCGTATCGTACGTATTGTACAACTCTCAGCAATACTTAATCGAAACGTTCATATTTTATTAATATTTTAATAAATAACGATTCGATCTTATATATATAGTCGATCATGATAATAGTCATAAAACGACATTTTCATTTTTACCGGGCAAGAGAACATATTATTATAGGATTATACTATTATGAGTGTAATAAATTTGTATATATAGGTCATAATAGCCTAATAGCCGGTATAATAGGTATACACAGTAGTTTTTAGTTTGCAGTAGATATAATAAAATGCGCGTAAAACTGTTATCCGCCCCAAATCTAGACTATTCGCTGCTATACACCGTTATAATATCATTTATAATTTTTATTAATTTATCAGTCGAAATATAGTTTCAGTGATAATAATTTTTGGATTTTACATAAACCATAATATAATGTATTCTTCGTGACGACTAATTCTTTGACAAGGGCCGAGATGGTTACGTATATCTGCGTGTAATTATGTAATAAAAAATTCAGGAATTTGGTTTTGCGAGTAAATATTATTATATATTTATATTGTATTATTTTTTGTAGGTTATTAAATAATAGAAAATAAGACTATTATAGTATAAAATGCTGTTTTAAACCTAGTTAAGAAATACAATGGAATTAGAAAAATATGTATTGATTTACCTACCTATATAACATACGAGTGACACTGTACATTAAAAATACAATGGTTATTTTTAGTTTTAAAAAGCTGAGTATATAATATTACGTATGTTACCTATTCATAAGCTACACGTATTATAGTAACTTAATACTTTACATTGGTACTTTAATATCATAAAGATCATTATTATGGTACACCTGCTAAAAGTTTTAGATTTTAGGTAATAACAGTGACTAATGCGATTTTAACGTTATTGACTTGGAGTGGAGCGTACTGTACATTGAGCATGATTAATGATTAATGACCTACTATTATATAAACATAATCAAAAAAGGATTAAAAATATTTGTCCTATAAAATTATTATTTCTAAAATATTGTAAGCTGAAAGTAAAACACGAAAAATGCTAAAAATGGTCATTTATATCATGTACATAAAACATGTTTTTAACTTTCAGTTTTATATTTGGAAGTTAGAATGTATTAGTATATTATATTTGATTTTATAATTATGCATCATGATGCCAATAAAAATGTAGTACTAGTTATCATTTATACGCATCTTTACCTATTTTGATTTTATTATAATAAAGTCATTATTATTATTTTCGCAATAACGTGAGGTATTATAATTTCTAATATATATACTAATACATCGGCATTAATATTAATAGATACAATTTCGTAAAAATATGATATTAATATTATATTTTGTAAGGTATCTTCAATCTTTAGTAAATATTATACTTTATTTTATAATTGTTTGACGTCAACACGTTTGAACTGTATATATGTGTCACGTACTGACTAGTGATAACTAAACGGCAACATAAACAAAAGTACTTCTATACCTATTTTACTGTTGGAATCATACGGGACAATACTATAATAATATATATATATTGTATAGACTGTAGAGTATTAGTACATTGACCTCTAGTAATTTTCTAATATAGTGATAAACGATTCGTATAGTTATATTTATCTATTTATAAAAAAATGTTAAATATTTTTTTAAAAAAAGAATATGATAATATATTATAATTAGTATGTGCTTTTACATAACACACACGTCGCGCTATAGGGTCGATATCAAGAATTCAAGAGGAACTCGGCGATTGACATTATAATATCATGTATCTATATAGCTGCGTTGCATTAAGCTGTTTACACTTTCTAACAATATAATATAATATTAAATAAAGACACACAAGCGAATACTATATATATCTCATTTCTCCGGTGAAGTGTGAACCGTTTTAGACCTCTAGAGTCTAGACCTCTATTACTGCGTGATTGACAAAAACGAATAATTCTTGTGAGAACGTATTATTAACATCGCCGACGAATGAACGCTTTCGGTCCGGTTTGTATTTCAACTTAATTAAGAAAAACATATATATTAGAACTCGTGCCCGTGGTTAATTTAAACGTGTATATATATATATATATAAATATATTATATAAGTATTCGTGGTACAATTCCGAAAGTCGACTATATCTACATTTATGGGTTTATAGCTACGACGACTTGATATACATATTACACATATGCATGCACGAAATATACAATATTACCATACAGTCATGTTGCTCACAGAAAAAATAAAATCGAAATAATAAATGAATTTAAATATATATATAAAAAAAAAAAACACTGGATTGGTACACACTTATAATGGCTACCGTTTGACTAGCGCGCATATTATCTAAACACAAAATCTTTGATCGAGATATATCTGAATTTTCATAAGTTTTTTTTCTTCATAATCCTACGTATTTTAATAATGTCCCTATCCAGTATCCACTGCCCCCCCCCCCCCGCCGCCACCATCACAACCCCGCCATAGCGCTCATCGTTGCACCTCACCGCCGCTCCCGTCCCGCCCGTTCGACGCACCGATTGTGTTCTTACCGCCGTGTGCGTGCAGCCCATATACCTCTATACGTACCTGTCCATACCTTTAATGAGATATATATAGTGTACGTGTATAATGGTCCGAACAACGCGCTACGTGTAATGGCCACCCAACTGGCGAGGCACGCAGGCCAACGGTTTTGCATAAAAACCAGTTTCTTTCTGTCTATTTTTTTTCTCTCATTTATTTATTATATTTAAATTCTCGGAGGAAAATCATTCGTTTAACCGAATTACCATAATAATTATTACACGTATGCATGCCCCGTGCACCGCGGGTTCGCGCGTCGCTGACGGTGCTCATTTTTTCCACATATTATTAGAATAACATTACTAATACATCGATAATAACGTACACATAATAATATGACACATACGACGAACATAATATTGTTTTATGCAAAATTATCGCGCAACCGGTAAGTAGCGGGTAGCGACCGGATTATTTATTTACGTCGGTGAAAATGTATAGGTGCGATGCCAGAGGTTAAAATAAGCGACCATAAGTATGGACAGAAATTATTTTTATTTTTTTTTTAACGAAACTGCCTACACATAAATTGTTCAATGTTATATCCATAAATATTTTGTTATTAATTTTTTTTTATCCGTCTTATGGATTATAGTGTAGCTATGGTACAACAGATATGGTATACCTATTATATACCTACTCGTTTCCGATGTGTATATAGATTCGATAAACAATCGAAGTCGTGTAAAACATGTAGCTACGCCAACCGATCGTAGTAATAATGTAATTAAGGTCTTAAAAAAAAAATCGACATCACACAACCTGCAGATATTATTATTGAATCGATAATAACAAAATGTTGTTTTCACGTTTTTTTTAAGTAGTTTAGCGTTAAAATATTTTAAGCGTTTATTTTTATAAAATATTTTTATTAGGAAGGTTATAATTATACCAATATAGTAACGACGTGACATAAATATACGGAAGAATTTTCGAGAGAATGCAATTACTAAATCATGGATCTTGAGGGACTTTACGACCGTTCACTGAACCTTCTTTAAATTGATTGTTTAATTTAAATGAAATATATTTTTGTATCAACAATATAGATAGTATAGACTATAGACCATTTATAGCTACCTTATAGTTTATATACTGTAATTAATTATCTTGCTACCCCGATATTCGGGTATTAATTTTTTTGTTCTGTAGTCGACATTGTGACTACCTATAACGATGCAAAAGAACTTAAATGCTACTTTAACAAATACATGGTAAGAGAACGCATGTTACTCAGTGATATATTGGATAGACTTGATTTTTGGAGAACACAGTTCATATATATTTCGATTTTCAAATTAGTCTTTTATTGGAAATACTACGAAAACTTGACTAAAAATAATCACATTGCGTGACAAAAGTGTGATTGAAAAGTTTAATACTGGGGAGGCCTATAATAATGTCTCCTGCGAGGATCATTTTCGAATATGTTAACATGATTACTACACTGACCATTACCGAAATATCAAATGTATGCCAACCATTTAAGAGAACACACAACAAATAAAATAAAAAAATAGCTGTTTCAACACCAATATTAATATTGATATCAGTATTTCAATACTATACAAAAAATCCTCACTCGGCCAGCATCACCCATCGAATATCGTATCGAATATGTACGCAGTCGTATGGAGAATATTAATATTATATTTCAGCATCGTTCTTGGAAATTCGTTACGGCCATCACCACCAGTGGCGCGCATTAACAAGTTTGTACTAGATGGCGTCTGGTATATTATAACGTGGGAATTCGAAGGCTCATCCCATTGTAATGTAAAATTAATTTTAATATTTTGTTTTATTCGTTAAAACATTTGACATAAAATGTGCCTCTATCAGTACAATAATATATTATTAGATCGATTGGTTAACCTATTTTTAGTTTAATAAATAATTTCTTAACGAATAGTGTGAATTGTCAAAATATGTACATGACAACGAAAACTCGGCGGCGGCTATTATACAAGAAAAATAGTATTTTTTAGCTGTACATTGGGTTGCCTGTAACTACGCGACAAAGGCGTTTTTCATATTTTTAATTTTTACCAAAAAAATATAATCAAACAAAATCAAAACGTTTATAATACAGTTAAAATCTTGTACAGTGTATACTAGATTTTTTTGATAGAAATAAATTAAATAAATTATATATTTTAGTTTATATTGTTTATATTGTTAATACACAACATTTAAATGATACAAAATTAATAATTGGAATGTTTTTATAAAAAGTGAATGTGTTTAGATATATTCAAAATTTAATACGTATGATGATTTTAAAACATATAACGACTTGTCTATAATCGTATTACTAATTATTATATATTCAAACTATTTAAATATTGAAAAACCTATTAATCAATAAGTATAGATTCACTTAATAAAACATACTTGCTCAAAGCGAGTTTTAAAAGATGCAACACGCTGTGGAAAGATTGAGATTAAAATATTATAGGTATTACACATATACCTATTTTTAATTATGGAAAAACATTAAAAGAATAACACATTTGATGATGAGAATAATTTTAGGTATAACAGATTAAAAAAAAATGTACTCTAAATTAGAAATAAAAATAGTATGATGTGAAAGAAAAATTTTAATTGAATATATATATATATTCGACGAGTTTAACAAAATTATTCTCATCTGGTCTAAAATGTTCTTAGTTGGTTTATGGCTGTGTATAAAGTTCATACAATGCGAATGTTGGAAATTGTGTTTTTTTACTATAACTATATGAGCTATTTGTGATTAACTGTTATTAATATAGGTTGTTTAAGTTTTAAAATTATTTTTTTCACGAAAATTGCCTCTGTTGTCAATTACACATTATATTGCCTTGATGGTATATTACGAAATGTGAAAAAAAATCAGAACGTTTATAAACGCATAAACGTTATAGAAGATTTTTTATCGACAATCATTTGTAAAAAACGACCATACAGTAATAATAATTACGGTTTTGGTAGAACAAAAAAAAAAATTAACTGAAATTAATGCGCGTACCTACATCCGTCATTTTTAATTTATTAGCCTATTTAACAACCAACAAAACAAGAACACGTTAAACTTTTAGCGTTATTTAATAACGTGTATAAACGGACTGTGTTTACGACTATATTATATATTATTTTTTTATATATATATATATTATATATTTATATGTAAATTTACTTGTTTTTGAAAATCTAATAAACGTATATGTATCTATTTTTAATTAATAATAAGTCATATTCTGCATCGTTCTACCTGTAGCTAGTGGGCTATATAATATACATGTATATAGGAACAATTAATCAAGGAATATCAATTTTCTTTTGTTGAAGAGTGCATATCCTCCATATATAATTTAGGAATAAAGTAATTATGTTGGTCAAAATACTTTATTTTTTCTTGTTTTTTATTTAGTAGAATATTTACAATCTATATTTTAAGTAACATAATTCGTAAATTAAATGATATGAATAAAAAAATGCCAACCAAAGAACATCTGTAGTGACAAACATAATTTTATTTCTATCCTATTGTTACATAATTATAATTAATATAATTAATATAATTATTATTAATATTATAAATACTTTCAGGTAAAATGCAGCTACTAGAAATAAATGTGCGTTTAAAAGATTAAGACTACGATCATTACAGAATACATTTATTATGTTCTATATAATACATATTATGCTATATGAATATATATCAATATTATTTGTATATTAAAAAAACAGCCAATTTTAAACATGTATAAACTATTGCATAGAATTTGAGTTTGACGAAATCGAGTATATAATAGGTATAGACAATACGGTAAAAGTAATAGAAAAAAAATTGCATTATCAATTGTAATAATTGATATACCTATTAGTTATTATTATTGATTATTATCATTTGATGGGTACAACCGTTACGCCTGTAATACATTGTGTTTAACAGCTATAATATTATTTCACGCACCTTGTGAAATATGATTTAGTGTCCGGTTTAAAAATTGTAAGTTGATTTTTTTTTAATTAGTTTTGTAAATAGAAAGAATATTGTGTTATAATACTTGTTCTATAAATAATATCTTTTATTTATTATATATATATATTGTGAGACCAGTTACAAGGTCTTTAGAACACTGAAGAAGTTGATTCGCAATCGAATATATATGTAATGCGCGCGTCTCGTAAAATATAAAAACCTTATTGCATATTATATATACTAGCCAACTCGTAAAACATTTTCGTATGGATATCAAGTATGAACTTTTTTTTATTATAAATATATATATATATATGCGTTATATATGTAATATGTATACAAACGCACTTAAATAGAAGCGCACAAGTCATATACACAATAGAAAATATCGAACATTTTTTGAGAAAAAATAAATTTACTTAATTAATGATATTTTAAAATGAAAACGAGATTAATCACGTAGGTACAAAATAATTTTATGAACGTGAATATACGAGTATAAAGACTACTCGTATATTATTTACTTTGAATTAATTTGACGTTATATCAAAAATAAACCTCATAAATCAAATATAATAAAATCTAAGTATATGTTTAAATAATTTGATCTTTGATGTAAATACCAAGGATAGCTTTTTAATGAAAATAATAAAATTAACACAAAATTATATTTTTCGAAACGATGCGATGATCAACATCATTATTTAATCTGTACATTTTTACAGAAACCCACGTTTCTGATTTTTGCATTTCTTATTCAAATTCACCGATCAATTATTTGAGGTTATACGTAGGTCGACCCTTTCTCACAAAATAAAGCTACAATATTGACATATATATAATTATTAATAAGTGTATAATGTATACTTCATATACATATATTATATTTATGTTTACTTCATGTATACATCATGTATTATATAAAGTGTCTATGTTGCAGTATAGATATATTGTTGCGACCATATATTATATATTATGTTATTACACAAAATCGTATTACTTATATTATTGGAGGTACATAGACACATAAACGCATCATGTATATAATTATCTACGAACAAAACACAATCGTTTCATACGTATATAAATACCCGACCTATTTTTATACCTGAAGATATAATATATATTATATTATATATAATGTTATGTGTTAATAGTTATTAGATTCTTATCCAAAGGGGAGTTGGGGAACGCCGTTTAGAAATAATGAAAATCGCCAACTCACAATTTAAGGTCGTATACATATAGGTCTAATGATGGTTGGGCAATCGTCTCCTCGAAGGTCTTTAAACACGGGTTGTATTTTATTGTAAAGCGCACGTCGAAGAGAAAAAAATGCACGTTATTAATATTATTACACTTTCTACCTATCTATCCACAATCACGTCTTTGATGGTAAATTTATCTCAGCTTGAGGTTCTTTATTACTAAATATTATATTATATATTATTGTGTACGCACAGCATTTGAAAGTGAATAAAGTTAGAAAGCTGATTCTGAGTCAACTGCTGCAGCAATTCAAATTTTTAATAAGCCTTTAAAATTGCCATCACGGTTTAACTTGGAAGTAATAATAATAATAATAATAATAGACGCTAAAACTTTACAGTACGATTCATTATTTTGATTATTATTTATTTGATACAAAAATGTATAAAATATAAAGGCACTTTATATATTTTGAGTTATAGTAAATTCAATACTAAAATATGAAAAATTAACAAAGTAACTTTACATTATTATAGTAAAAATAAGAAAACATGTTGTAACATAAACATTTATATCATCTATTTATACTTTTCAAACAAATATTTCTACACAATATATTATATATTATATTTTACTTTCTACATTTAACTAACCCCCTCTGGTGCATATAATGTAAAATTATATTTATATGTTTAAATGTTTATAACTTTTATATCGTTACTATCACAATATTATAAAACTCTGAATTATATTACATTTTAATTTTGAAATATTACGATTATCTGTACATCCCGATTTTGGCTGAGAAAAAATGAACAATTATAAAATACAGTGGTAAATCAGTGTATTTCACTTTATGAACTAATTGATCGAGGTGTGTAATCAAATGATTTATTTTCAAACATTGTCCAAACTACTCTCTAAACTTTCCTTATATCTCCACATTCCCCATACAAAGTATAGTCATTCTTAAATATATATAGGGGAAAGAAGAGATATTATATATTTAATTGTTGTAACAAATAATAATGCAATACATAGTATGCGTGTGTCAATATTGTATGGGTCATTATAAAAACGATTTAACTTTTATATACATTTAAAATACGTGTTGTATAAACATGGTCTATGATGAATTTGTAGTAGCTTCATAGAGCATATTTCCAAATGTAAAGTACATATTTCGAAAAAAAAACAATTTTTGTAATAATTTTGAGTTTCTTCTACTTAAAAATTAAAATTTTTTTTTTGTGAAATTCTCAAAAAATAGTTTAGTATAGGATTATGAAATTAAAAAAAAACCCTCAAGAAATATAATAGCGAAAACAATGATAAAAAACATAATAATAATTGTTTTAATTATTAACTGCATGTTGAATTTATTTATTTAAAATTAGGTAAGTAAAAAAATAAAATGTTTTTTTTTTCAAACCTAAATTTAACTATAAAACGTTTGATTAGTTAAAATAAAATCTTTTTTTTTTACATTTGCACATACGATATTAAATATTATTGTGTATAAATTAATTGAATTATATTTAAAACACATCATAATATCAATAATGTATAATAATATAACGGTTTACACATATTGCGTTACACCGTGGCTTGCAAAAGTATTGTCGCGGGTTATCTACTCGTGTGTAATCGCTGTTGCAGCTGCAGTGTCAGCGAAATGACTATATTATATCGCTTTGAACGCAGGTCGTAGCGGTCGCCGGGCGCGGTTATGAAACTTTGGCTCGTGGTGACCGCACAAAAGTAATCAGTATAGGTAATAATTATCCGCGTGAGCATAGGAGCTTATGGTCTACTGTATAGTATATGTGTCGATGCCTGTGGTTAGTGTGCCAATCTCTCAAACTGCACATACGACGATAAAATAATATAATGCAGCCGCACACGCCAGCACGTCCGTATTATAATAATAATAGTATTGTGTCGCACGCGCGATAGCTGTAGAGTGTACATAATATTATGTAGGTCTGTATATGGAAGATTTTATGACGTATTTGTGTCACCTGAGAAACTAACAACGCCGCGGTGATAGGTCCGAGACATTCGAGAAATGTATTTTAGATATTTAGGTAGGTACATATCTACTCGTGTAGTATATTTATAATATTATAATGATATCGCGTACACTTAAAAATAAAAATAGTTATACTATTATAACCGTAGAAAAGGCAGTTAAAGATATCGATAGAACCCAAACAACGTCTAACACTTCAAACTCATCCTACTAACTGAATACAGTTCAAGTAGAATGAAATATTTATACTATAAGTCCTAAAAACGTGACTTTACTTAAAATAAAATATAGCAATCTCGTGCATCAAATTATTTATATATATATTTATTATTATTATTTTTATAATTATTATTATTAAATTTATTGATAATTCCCCTATTTTTAAGGCGCAACTAAATAAATTGCACATAATAAATTTAATTAAAAACGAGCTCATAGTCAAAACGTAAAAAACATTGAAGTATACCCAATAAAGTAGGTAATTCAATACCAGTTAATTTATTGCTATTAAATTTAAAACATGAAAATTCACAATCTGTACAATATGCAATTCGTTCAATAAGCAAATTTGAGAGGAAAATCAAGAGTTGTGAATGGGAAAGTCGCTTAGTGGTGACACCCCAAAGCTTTTTTATCTATAAAGCAATAATATTAACGAGCTTAAACAAATGACTAATTCTACGAACAAATTTTTTAAAAACACAAGACAGATACATCAGTAGAAAGAAAAATCAGCACATTTCTCACACGAATACTCGTACCTATATAGGCAAAACTGCATTACTCAGATATCATAAACCACATATTACGATACCTTTTAATGCAGCGGTTCTCAACTTTTTTATATTCGCGTACCACCTACACAGTTTGAAAATTTTTACGTACCACCTGACCATTTTTTTTACTTATTAATAATATATACGTTTATGTTACGTGTATAGAATTTTATTTTATAAGGAATTACAAAACAATGGGAATTAAGTATTTAATGTACAAAAAAAAATTAATTTAAATATGTACAATTATTATTATTATTTATTATTACGATTACAAATAACGACCTCCACACCACCAAATACACCAAATAATATTTAATGTTAATAATGATTCATTCCAATTTTCTTCGCGTACCACTAGTGGTACGCGTACCATAGGTTGAGAAGCGCTGTTTTAATGCAATCATAGTGAGTTAATCAAACATTAATTATTTTTATTTTTTTATGCATAGACACCATTAATAACACGCAGAACTCAAAATTATTGATAAAATATAAACTGTAATAGCCAATAAGTACTTATTTATTGTAAAAAAATCGTTTGGATTTTATTCTCGTTAAAGGATTTCCTGAATCCCCCCCCCACTATAGAGTATTTATTGCATTTTTTTGTTCGTCTGTACAATGTACCTATTTCGTACCTATATGTATTCGTATAATCACATAATATTATCCACACTGCCGGCGGTCGTTGAGAGTATATATAATATTATTATTAAATGAATAATATGGACGCTTATTATGATATGCACGAACGTCACCGGACGCCTTCGCGTGAGATTACCATACGTACATTGTATATTATAGGTACACATATCAATATTATATTTTTATTATAGTATAATATAGACGACGCATAAGCACACGGCATAAGGCAAGGTTTCCACGTGCCGCCTAGAAGAACTACTCGATTATTTATACATATTATATAATATTATAATATATTGAACACATATAATACGATACACGTGTTTTTAGTGCCGCGCGACCCTCTCCTCGTCCGCCCGAACGGAATTTCGGTCTTCGTACCGAACCTCCTCCCCACCGCCGAACACTGTCCAAGGGGAACGCGTGTACGATTTATGTACGGCGTGTGAGTGTAATACATGTGTGCGTGTCTCGGCCGGTTGAAATATGACGACGACGAAAACGTTTGAAACGGGCGTTAGGTATTACCATAAATAACGTTCCGCTCAGACTCCGGACGAATCATCTGATCGTATAATAATAATAAGAGGAATATGTATCGCTACAATCGATCCATCGATCTCGTTTGAATCTGCTTTTTTCATCGCCACGCCGTAATCCTAGAAATCAACACCTATACTTTTTTTATTATATAGGAACACTTCAACTATATAATATAATATGTATATACGGTATGTACCTATGTATATATATATATATATATACTCAAGCATGCTCTCAGAGACCAAAATAATCACCGGCTTTACAAAACCCATATTTTATGCGTATAAGTGCGGGGCCCACGTATTTTTATTCGTATATACTTATAAAGTATTATTTGTAGCCACAGTGTGTTTCGTTGTCCTTCTCAACGCTCAACCGCGTGAAATAAATAAAATAAATAAATAAAATGTACGGCCAATATAAAAATAGATAATTGATTATATAATTGCCAATAGTTTACCAAAACTGCAGTTAAACCTTCTACTGCAATGACGTACCCGCTAATTAGTTACCACATCGGAGGATCCGATTAGTACTACAACAAATATTAATATTTTCTATTAAAAACTAAAAAATACTAAAATTATATGTAATTATACCAATACTAATATAATCTATATTATGATTTAAACATTACCTAATTTGTTAAATCTTTATTCGAGTAAATATCAATTTCTATTCTTAATTTATAATTAAAATTGTAGTTTATACAATTTGCAGACAAATTAAATTCACAAAGTATTTTTCTGTGCCATTCCACCTACAATCATTATTATACAAATCGATATAATTTCGCCTGAAATCAGCTGTATAATAATAAGAAAAACGTTAAAAATAAATTCTTTTAGTACTTATTAACAATTTAATAATCTTTTTAAAATATATTTCTATAATTTAAATACTCGCCTACGACCCGGAAAATATAGAATAATATAAATAAAATCTTTACGAATTGTCGATAATATTTTTTTACGGAAACCATACGCAGACTTCCTCGTTTCTCCGTCTCCTTAAAATAATATTATATATACATGTCACACATGCAGTAAGTATTTTGAGAAACTTATTATTTAGAAACACGTCGTAAAAGTTAAATCTACGATTTGACACCCATCATGAACAACGCCCTCGCACTAACTAAATAGTATAAAAATGTTGTATAAGTTTAACCAAGAATAATCAAGAGAGAAAAAGAAAGAAAGAAAGAATAAGACCCATATTCAATTTATATTTTTTCAATAATTTTCATTCCACATAATACGAACTCAGCCACGGTGTTGTTGTGTTACCATTTCAGTGCGGTTACGCGGTACCTATTATATATAAACGAACGAATAAAACACATACACAGCCGAAAAGGGTGCGTGAGTTTTTTCTGGACATCGTACAAAACAAATCGACAGAAAACGAAAAACAAAAAAAAAAAAAAATGAAAAAAAAAAACTATGTTGTGCTCAAAACAAGTCTATAAAATGAATCATACACAAACACGCCGAACGGTCCCGTTAGGTAGGTATAGATTTTCGAGAGAAAAAAAACTGAATTGTTTTCGACAACAGAATCGACAGGAGAACAAAAAAAACTTTTTTTCCCGTGTCTCGTTTCTGGATATATACAATAACGGTATCTGAAGACGATCGGAGGAGCAAAAAATATGAATATTTGGTAATATATACATGTATAAATTTACTGTAATATCGTCATCCCGAATATGAGTCTGAAATGGACAGTCTTCAGTCCACGACCGCTCGACATAGTACACGGACCAAGTGCGATCTGCGAGTAAGTAAAATATTATTACATTTTTTCGTCATTTCGTCAACTTTACGTATATCTATATATCGCGTGATAGGTACTCGCGAAAATGTATTTTATGTTGTGTCGTATAAGTCTAACAGGTATATTGAACTTCCTAATTTATCACTATCATACTCCGCGGTCCCATCAGCAAACGCATTTCATTTTAACTTAATCATATAGAATAAAGATACTTATAATAAATTAATTTCGAACTCGAATTCGAGTCAATGATTATACATGGAGATTTTCCAAACATGCTCTCCCTTATTTTTAATTTAATAAAATGTTATTAATTACCATAATTTTAAATTCTTTTGATTTTTTTGTACTATTTAAGAAGTAACTGGTGGTGATAAAAAATTCTGTTTTTTAAATAAGAAATCAAATTTTTTTTTAAATGTCAAAATTCGAAAATATTTTAATATATAATAAGGATAGAAGTTCCTTAAAAAAGGTTTTATAAAAATATAAAGCAGATACAATGATGTTGGATTTATTTTACTTGAACCACTTTGATAAATTGCAAACGTTGATAAATTAATATAAATTTCTAAAATGTTCACATATCACATCATTACAGCTTTCATATCTTCCAAACCAATTATCATAAATATATTATCTTTATTCCTTAGTATACACTACGTTAAATTACTCCAAAACTATTAGTCCAAATTCTGGTTTTAATATGTCAAAGTTTAAAAAAAATTATAGGATTAATAATTTACAAAAGAAAAATAAAAGTTTGAATTTGTCATTTTTACATACAAATCCTTAGTAGTACAAACAATCTCAAGAATTCGAAAATACGGTCATACAGTTTATTCAAAAATTCCAAAAATGTATTTAAACAGCAGTGATATTAAAGAAAAGACGGGATGAGTATGTTTGGTGATTCATCCTGTAAAGTAGCAGCGGGCGTAGGTGATAATGTCTTTTAACGCACACGCAGAGACTTGTTACATACACACATAATATGCATCAATGCATCGGGAGACTGTTACTACCGTATACTAGGTAGGTACGAGTGTTTGTGTAATATAATATACGTGCGGTGTATTATAATGTAGACGACCGACGTCCAGCACAGTAGTAGACACACACAGATATGACATAGTGTATGTATAATATTTTATTATTATAAAAATTACGTTACCATAAACCATATGATTTATTCGTGTTTGCTCACCGTGTGTTTGCCCGCGTTTTCCATGCCGCCTTCGGTAAATATTGGCCGCGAGTCGAACAAATCGGAAGCGTACAAACAGATACTATAAAGAATAAATAAGCCATTGTATACACATACCGCGATAATATAACAACGGGTATTACATATTTTGAGTGTACTCTGATTTCGTTTATTTTTTTAATAATTACGTTAGCCGGCTGGAAAGAGATCATCGGTACTCGGGGCTGCCACGCACTGAGTATACACTCGTATTTTAGTCATCTTACTATTTTAGTATATTTATAAATTTACTGTAATCAATGATATAATATAATTTATAATTCTAGCGCGTATATTTACTGCGGTCCGTAAACATAATTCGCTCATTTATATTCAAATTATTATGTGCACGCCGTTCACATAATATACATATTAAAACGATTTATAAAAATATATCCGATTTTAATCCCGGATGGATGAGAATAATCGTCGAACTCCGGGCAAACACACGACGGGACGCGAAGGGCGGGTCGAAGAATTTCCTAATTTATCGACTTCGAATGATGCCGTGGCAGGTACATCTTTATATATATATATATAAACGCCGCTGCTCCAATAATATTGGTCGTATTGGTTGTAGTCGTTGTAGAGGAAGGGGAAACCAGAAAATCCACCGCCGCGTATTCTGTCGGAGCGATTAGCATAGAAATGGGGTTGGAAACGACTAAAATATATAAAACTGCGGCGATAGTATAATATAAATCAGAAAAGGCGGGGTGGAAAGACCGGAATACACGAGAAACTCCGAGGGAAATTGCCGGAAGGAACTCTGGAATAATGCGTGCGCGGCAAAAGTTTTGCGTGGGAGGTCGTATACTTATAGTATTCTGTATTCAGCACTGCAATCGGGGTGTACGCACACATATATATTTACGGTGTGTACTGCGCACTGACGTGTGCATCATTGAAGGTTTGTGGTGAATACCAAAAACTGCTGCTTTATGTAAATTCCGAGCGAGGGAAAAAAGATTTCTCGCAAGGGATTTGAATACAAAAATAGGAATATAAAAAAGGGCGCACCCGCTTTTAACGCGATTGCGTTATTTATTGTTTTTTTTCCGTCGTTTTCACGACTCTGCTACAAAGCAATAGGAATACATACTATGTATTATATACTGTACAGCTGTAGTATGCGTATTATATTATTATTATTTTTTCTGTCCAATAGCTATACTTTGTACGATACAATAATACACTTAGGTAAAGTGCAATGGCGTTCCCGAAAAAACGCCATTTTCATTAACGCCGCATGTTTTAAACTTTCCGGTAACAATTAAAATATTATACGATTTATAGTTACGTTCTTATTCGATCATAAATTCACAAAACGAATTATTACAAACAAACATGCGTTTTTGCAGTAAAAAGAAAAATATTAATATCTGTTTTGTTTTTTCGGGGTTATTTTTTATTAAAATATAAAACGAGTAAAAGAAAAAAAAATACTATCATCTATAGAGCGTGTCGTGTTCCTATTTTCTATTTATATGATTTGAAACTTTGCATGTATATCCGAAACTAAATAGGTACATATAAATGAGGTAAGAATTATAAAAATAATTATCATTAATTTATTCTGTGATAAATTTGCATTTTGAAAACATTAAACAAATCCGAAAATATATTAAAAGTATGGAGACTGCTATACACACATGAATGTGCATATAAATATAAATATTAAATACATTATATTAACAGTGCAATAATACAATTTTATTAAGTAACAATTCATTTATTT
The DNA here is from genome assembly GCA_020882235.1 of Schizaphis graminum. Taxonomy (NCBI): domain Eukaryota; kingdom Metazoa; phylum Arthropoda; class Insecta; order Hemiptera; family Aphididae; genus Schizaphis; species Schizaphis graminum. The sequence goes on from CM037032.1 coordinate 98,287,459, forward strand.
TCTGAAATAAAACAATGCTGTTATTGTGCTAATTATTAGGCCTAACCTAAACGCGTCTCTATTTGTATGCAATATTAGTATATAATAAGCTAAAACAATTTATAGTTAATCATTTGAATCATGACTTCACAAAGACTAACAAATAATGGTTTATTGGAAATAAATTCTGTTGAACAAAAATCCAAAAAGCTCACTATTAAAAAGTTTAAACTATAATAGTATGTTATGATATATAGGTATTATACCTATATGTAATAATAAGTATTATTAGATGAAAATATATTTATGTTTCCATACAATATATTGTATTCTATATTTTTTTGAGTACGGGAATGTGCAGCTGTACCAGTCCATTCGCGATACTATATAATTTAAAATCCGTATATATACATAATATGTATATACTCAGAGTTTTTTTAACAGAAAAATGAAAATCAATTACATGTTTCATAAACTGAGCCAAAAGTAGGGGTAGTAATTTGTATTTGTTATTATTATTTATTTTTATTTTTACCGTTACAATAACACTGCTGTCCACATATTAGTTTACCGCATGCAGTGCGCGTACCTATGTGTATATAAAATATATAAATATGAGGCATGTGTACACTGTACATATACCAACCGGCTACCTATTTCAGGCTATATAATAAACGGTGAAAACAAATATTTTAATGTCAAAATATCGTACGACCTCCGCCGCCGATCGTATTCGTGTTATTATTTTATGTATACTACATGCCCATCATACCCACAATAATTATTATATATACCGTCGTACTTAACTTATTCTCGCCGTAAAACCGGTGCCTCGCTCAATTTGTTTTTGCAAAAATTAACGTCACCGGGTAGCACCGATTTATCGGTAACATATTACATATATTAATATATACGATGATATTATTTTTGTCGTTCGCTCGCACATGGAATAAAAAGCAATAACGAATAAAGATGAAACGAATCTCACAGATTCCGACGGATTTATAACGTATGTATACATAGATAGGTACATCATATTATATCGATCAGTGTGTAGTGTAACAATTGCCCCTCCCCAATACTAATTTCGATTTAAATGGCATATACATAGGAATATAAACTATAATAACATATAGGTATAGGCTCTTCGGAAATTTTTAAACCAAGAACAATTTTTTTTTTTTTTTTTATAATAGCGTGAAATATATTGTATATATTGTAACCTTTGCGGAGTTTATTCTGCCAGAACTAATCGGTCGACTTGCATATTATAAAAATATACCTATATATCCACAGACCGTCAACTATACGTTGACACACCGTTATAAAACGTGAACGGCATACAATAATATATAATATATAATATTTCGGTCGGTATTTTAATAATATAACGTACATATATATTATGTAACGTGGACAATTGTTTGAAATCGGTCGCCGAAAATGATTCGTCCGTAGTCGGGTCTTTCGCGTCTGTCCGCCGCGTAAACGAGCGGGCGTACCCCGTACAGTGTACGCTCATTCACTCATATTCCACTCCGTACGATAATAAAATATTATACACAGGCATAGAAGGCATCTAATACGGTTTGCGCGTCGTGCAAGCCGCGTGTATAGATAGTCGGTTTTGCTGAACGAGAAGAAAAAAAAATGACAAATATATAATACACATACCTATACACGACGTTTTGTACGGTTTGCGTAAGATGAAGGTATATAATGTAATATAATAATGTGTATAATACGCCGCGGCACGGGCTACTGAGTCGCGAACACATTATTACACTATAAGTTGTAATGAATAAAATTGTCGCTTATTACATTGAATACACGGCGACAATAAAATGATAATAAAACGGCAATACACAAACGACCAGAAAAGCGCAATCGAATTACCGCGAAACATGTGTGAAATAACTCTCGTACATTGTCGCGCGCGCGTATATAATGCGTATAATATTATAATATAATATTACATTGTACAAATAACCCACGCGACTTCTGCGCAGAATATATACATTGTGTGTATATAGGCAATAATATCCGAAGAGATGACAAACAACAAAATATGTATCTACCCACCCCGCGATTACCCGCAAAAAACGATGTTTAATATTTACGCAGCACTGCGTATATTTATACGTATTATCATCGTACACCGGTACAGTATGTATTAAGTATAATTTTATCTTTTTTTTCCGCCCCGACAGAGATCGTGAGACCGAACCGAGAATATGGCAGCCGTACGGTCATACAAACGCGTTACTATACCTATACAATATGTACGACATATAGATATTTTATACTTTTATATATAGGTACATTCATTAACTTATGCGTAGGTCATGAACCGGCTATGTGGTGTCAAGTGGATCATATAAGATCTTTCGACCCATTTCTTTAATTTTTTCCTTAAAAAAAAAAAAAAAAACAAAAAATTAAAACGACCTCAGAACCACCAACGTCACTTCAAAACACTCGGATTAAAGGGGGTGGATATATAGGCATAATTATTGTCAATGGTCCAAGAACAATTTATCAACAATTTAATAAAATTCATATGATAACGCTTTTTTAAATAAATAAATTAACATGTTTTGTTGTCACTATTATGCAGATATTCTTTTAGTTATTTCATTTTATTATGGTTACACAGATAATTGTATATAATTGTATTATTTAATATTTCATTGTTCATAAAAAAAAAAGTTAGGAAGACGTCAAATAAAATAAATTAACTAAATTACATTATCAAAGACAAATATATATATATCATAAAAAAATAATAATTCAAAGTATAGAACAAATATTAAAATGTATTTTTTACCAATAATAAATTAATAAAGTTAATAAAGTTATACATTTTATTGGTTATAATTATTATTATGTCATACATAATAATTATAAACTATATAATTCCATAATATTATAACATAATTTGAGTGAATATGTAATGTATTTTAAAAAGTATGAATAAGCTACACATATATAGGATTTTCTAGTGTATGCATGATTATGGTCCTATAATATTTTTAATCCAGCTCAAGGCCGATTTTACTGAATATTAAATATAGGGCCTTGCAGAGTAATCCAATTATTGATAGCTTTTGAAAATTAATTCTGATATCTTATAAAATAAGAATTTAATTTCTTTTGTCAGACAAAATAGTATTTTATGTCTATCGCTAAAATAAATAAAAATTACAGTTATAAAAAATAATAAATATTGATATAAGTACTTAAAATAGAATACTATTTCGTTTTCTGTATTATTTTAATTTTTATAAATTTGTTTTATTGACGAATATGACGTATACTTTCTAATGTATTTTATGTGGCCCTCGAAAATAAGTTCAGATGGATCGTTCGCTGCATAGTATATACAGACGGTATATGTTTTACTTCTTAATATTAATTTACTATATTCACGGTACACACACTTAATTTAAATCAACTCATAAACTAAAATTTTGTCAACTTTTTCATTGTTACTTAGCATTTCAAAATTGTTAAATTGATTGAAATTGTAATAACAAATACATAACATACGAGTTAATATAACTTGTTATGAATTTTAATAACCACATTATTTAATCGAATGTTATATCTTATTATTATTAAATTTTTCTGAAATAACTTATTAATGATGTAATTCATATAAATACATAAATGTATTTTTAGCATACGATAGTTGATGAGTAAAATTTTGTTAATTTAATAAAACTAAAAATAAAATAATTTTTAGAGATGTTATTATTTACCAAATAATACAATGTTATGACATGTTTAAAAACATATTATGAGTGGAAAAAATACGCGGAATCGTACGGAAAATTTTAAAACCATAGGAAAATCGTCGACAAACTCTATGATTTAAATTAAAATATTTGCTCGTTGTCATTCAGTCAATTTCGGTTTGAAATCTGTGGTTAAGAGATCAAAATTACTTTAAAAAATTCGGTCTATCCGAATGTGATATCAAAAACACTTGTCGCTATTTAAGAAATGCCAGTTGTATTGCGAATGCGCGAACTGAAAGACATAATTTTAAAATTATAAAAAAAATGTGTATTTAGATATTTCCTATCACCTCCCGAAAATTTCATATCAATCTGTGGTGACTATAGACTGAAATGTTTCGTGTTACCTTTAAAAGAAAATGCACTGTATATCAGCTGTCGTATACAGGCCATTATTCAATTTAATATTTAACATTTTTGTAATTTATCTGTCAAAGTTGGAAAGCATAATACCTAGAGCATAGGTGGTTCAAATTTATTTTATATAGTTCGAGAAAGTATTTATAGATTAAAAATAAAGTTTTTAATAAAGCAAAATTGTTTTGAGAATTTTATAAATCATTTCAAACTTTCAGAAATTCACACAGAACGCCCTTGCAATCCCTATATAATATATAAATATAAAATATTTTTGATATACCTATTTACTTGAGTCTTATTTCGACGAAAATTATTATTATATTTCACGGGGTTTTTATTATAATATTGTTTGAATTTTGAACAAACTTATAAAAATACTTGTTAGTATATTTATATTTTACTAGATTGTATGGAAAATATATGGTTTTTAAAATACGAGTACCTATTATTATTTGGGTTATACTTTATATAGTATATGACTCGATGCATAAAACCAATGACAGTATAGTATACAAATACTATAATCAATTTTATATATTCATATGTAGCAAATAATATTTTATACGAAAACAATAATTTATTTCAATCTCGCATGGAATATAGTTTTTTACACGAAAACAAGTAACAATACTGTAGTGTTATATATAGGTACTTTCATATATACCGCGGATGATGGAAATGCGCGTATCATTATATTTATTATTTTATTTTTTTAGAATTTATATCATGCGGTTGCAATCATTTTTGTAATTGGAAAATATTTTTACGACGTGAATGCACGTCTTCCTTTTTGTTTCGATACCATTGTTATTGTCATATTTTTGGTTTTATATTAGCTGTTTTGAACTCACGACTACAGTAAAATTTACGATGTTTTTTTATAGGCTAAAAGTTATAGAAATAGATGTAGTATATCTGAGCACAAAATCTAACTTAAATATACTTATTCAAAATCTTTGACTATATAAAAAAATAAATAAATAAGACAATCGAGCAAAAAATTATTATAACAATGTTATAGTAGGTACGTATAAAACGAAAAAAGAATTTATTTTATGCGAAATTAAACGAATTATACAGGTAGGTACTAATTATTTCAGGCGTATAATATTTAATGATTTCAAATTGTCAATTTGTAGGATAGATTAGTCTATGGAACTGTTAAACGTTAAATAACTAATACTTATTATTTATTATTTACAATTTGGCAAAGACGTGGACATTTCCAAGTTCAATTTTATATCTTATATATACAAATATTATTCTTGATTAAAATTATTAATAAATAAATATTTATAACTTATTTATCTTAATGCAACTATTGTACTTTAATATTTTTAAATAAAAAAAAAATAGCATTCAAATGAATGTTACTGCGCTGTACCTATACTAGTTTTTCGAAAAGCTATAGAAGTTTCGAAGGAAAAGTTATATTGACGGTAAAATATTTTATTTATACACACTATAGATACAGAAAGTACATAATACGTTACATATAATATCTATCATATACCTATATATATTGAACATTCTTTAGATATATAAACTGTAACATAAAATGCGCGCTTTGATAAATATTCTATATGATTTTAAATGTAACTCATACCCATAGTTCTGACAGTATTGGATATAGGATGATAGATAACTGATGTCGGGGTAGGTGAATATAATATTATATAGTATAATATTCGCGGATGTAAATGTTTGTAGTATCAGTTAAATGCGTGTGTGTGTGCGTGCGTGAGGGGAGTGACAGATACATTCCGAATTTATTGCACTAGCGCAATGCGTTGTAAAAACCCATAGAATAATATAATTTCGGAAGTATAGCTAATGAAAACCACTCTCCAAAACTCGGTCGTATATATGTACATGTATATATATGGTTTTTATGTACATACAATGTATATGGCGGTAAAGAGCAAAAAAATAAAAAAATAAATACCAACGAGAAACTTTGGTCCGTTAACCCGATATTTGTATATATATATATATATATATGATACTATACAAATAATATTTGCTCCGAGCAAATCAAACGACTTCCACACGCAGCGACCGACGCTCCGCTATATAATTTGTCACACACACACACACACACATGCCCTCCGCCATTTTATATGCGGATGCTCATTATCTCGTCGAATAGTTTCCAACTTTATATGCGCTTCTCGCACGCGTTCTGGCATCTTATATTTTTTATTCGATCAATTCCGGAGATGTATACAATATTCTCCGGGACAACTTTGGACATAAATATTGTCGTATTATTTATACATATACACGTTCCGTCCTCGCGACATTTTAAGTCTTCACTCCGTGTATACTCGGTCGTAGTCATAACACATAACACATATATATATATATATATGTTTATGTTTTCCAAGTTATTTTCTCGTGTGTTATTATGCATTCATTCGCTATACACATTTTATATGTATATATATATATGTGTGTATATAATATCGTGTATGTTATATCGATTTATGTCATTTATTTATTATAAAAGTTCGAAGGCCGCAACATTTTATCGCGTTATATTGTTTGTGTATAGCGAACCCGCGCGGCAACGTCATTCGTGAGATGCGGAGCGGCGGTATTTATAACACGATCCGTATATGTTATTATTTAAAGCTATACACTACTACACATATATAATATTTTGGGAGTAGGTTTTTACAACGACGGTTGTGTTTTAGAAAGAACAAAAAAAAAAAATAATATATTAATAATATTAAGAAAGGGAACTACGGCGTAATGATGGTGGTTTCGAATTCGAATTATATAGTATATAGTGTATTGTAGACGGCTGCGTAGGGGGCGTACCTATATATACATATACTATATCATTCCGAGTGGAAAAAAAATGTCTCTAGAAGGATATGAAATGCGTATAATATTATAGTATATATATAATCACCGCGACGAGTGTGAGAATTTCGATATACGAAAGCCGACGGTTATATATCCCAATTAGAAGGGTTTTAAAACATGAGACTATATATACGTATATAATATATATACATTATATATATTTATAAATATATATGAAGGGTTCAAAATTTACGGGTTATATAGTATTTTAAGTATAGGTACACATGCGCGACGGCGTTCGTTCATTATTATACGACCTTTTCTCAAATATACATTGTTTTAATATATATGTGTGTGTGTGTATAATATATTTGACATATACGAGTGAATTCGTATAAATGAGAAAAGAGTAGAAAAATAACGTTAATTAGGTCTACAGGATTTTGTATTTTTACATTTATACATATAATAAATAAAATTAAGAAAAAAAAACGGATGTCCCGACGACGATAATGATCGCCTAGCCACCCACGCACGTCAGTCACATGTATTAAATAAATATATTTATTTGTTATAAATATATAAGCTCGGGTATATATATACATACATAAAATTACTTACATTATGTACCTATATAGTTTCCGTTGAACATGCAGTGCACAAATAGTAATATTATGTGTATATACAATTATATATGCATACACAAAAAATCTATTATTATATAATTTAGCAATATATAAATATGTTATAGAGAAAACGATACTCTATACGTCGCTGCAATATACGAGATTTTCAACGCAGTTTTAAACGAAAAAATATCAGAAGAAAAATTGCGCCGGCGATACGGTCGGAAGCCCGTCGGGCCGTGATGGCTATTATATATATGTACGCATTATTATACATATATAAATAATGTAAAATGTTATGCATATATATACATACAATGCATGTATAACATATCATAATAATAATATATATATTATATTATAGTTCATGGAAACCAACTGCGTGTGGTTTACAACAACTGGTTCGTGGTAGATATATTATAACATGAGGTTTTTACTCGTATGCGTACAAATATTCGTCGGCAGCGATTCAACCGTGTGTGCAGCGATATAATACAAATGTGGCCACTCGGCTGTAAGTCACGAGGAGACACGCCTAATGTTTCGCTGATTTTTGGTAGGTTTTTTGAAGAAAATAAATTACGATTTTGAATACTGCAACAGTGCAACGACTTAAGAGTACATATGTATACTGTATAGTATACATATATACTATGTATGTGAACCATTTACGTTTAACGCATTTTACCTAACCTTAAGTATATATTAATTGTATGTTCGGGAAAACCGATTTTTCCAGGATACACAGATAGAAAAAATTATTTAATTTAGCACAAATTGGTGTTAAAATAACTAAGATGGCGTGTAGGTTTTCACTCACTAGCTGCTTGGCGTTGATACCACATCAGACGTATAAGTCAAAATAAGTTCTTTTAGAGGTAGTAATTTTTAATTATTTTGGAGTTAATTTAACATCTATAAATGTTTTACCATTACACAACCAATTATAGATTGTTCTAATTCCACTTATTGTCAAAATAACACGTAGTATACTTATTTCAAAATATTTTATTGTGTTCAAAATAACTTTTATGTGATATCAATAGCTGTCGATCGGAGTGTTGAATTAACAACAAGCAGTTTTAATAATATTGTAATTTTTTAAAAAAATTTATCAAGTTTTATCTCATCCAACGGGGTTCGAACCCACGACTACTATCCGCTTTTACTACCTAACAAATTTCCTACCTAATTTCTACGCGTTAAACCATTAGACTACCTATCGGGGTTGTATTACGTAAGAAAAATATACTATTTAAACAAATAAAATTATGAGACATGGATTGTATTTCATTATTGGAAGTTTTATAGAGCCCACAAAATACTGTTTCTCATTGTCAAAATCTTCGCATATTCCCCATTTTGTGATAGGTACAGTAATAACTAATAGGTAATGATTTTACCTTTATATTTATTGTATGCATATAATATATAATAAATGTACCTATATTTATTTTTCTAATTTGGAGGTGATGTATTTACTAGTCTCCAGGGTTATTGGACTCTCAAAAGTATCGTTACCGATACTATTCGCAACGCATTTTGGGAAAACACAACAATAATAATAAATATACCATCATGATTCGTGATATACGATTTATTCTACTATAAATATTAAATACCTATATTTTTAATTCTTTAACATTAGAAAATACCTATATATATATTTATATATATATATACATATGCACCTATATATATGTATATAATATGCTATTTTTATAACGTGCATGTTAGGAATTAAGACAATTTTTAAACGCAAATTATTTAATTTAACAAACAACTTCATAATTAAAAATCACATTATGTAGCAATTGTTATTATAAGCATAGTTAGTAGTAAATCTTAAAATCAAAAATTGTTAAAATTAAAAACACTCTGTTGTTGTTTTAACCACAGATATTATTATACTATTTAACAATTTATTAAGAGTAATATTAACATTTCTATGATTATATTAACAACAATTGCTTGTCGGTTATCAATATATTAGATGTTAAAATGACTAAACATGGAATTGTTAAGTTATTAATATATATAATTTCAAAGTTACATAACAAAAACTTAATTTAATCGTTCATATACTTAAAATACATTTTTTTTTCTTCATTTCAAATATAGAATATGGTTAACAATGAATATACGTAATAGGTGTTCTAACATTACGTAGTGTAAGACTCAAAATTCAATACAACACTCCAATGTTGTTATTTAATATACAAATCACAGTTAATTTAACATTTAGTTCTTAACAATTGATTGAAACTGAATTTAACTCCAATATTTCTATGTGTGTACATGCCAAATCTTTAAAGTTCCTTAGAAGTGTATCCATATAGTATTTTTATCGTATGATTTATGTGTGTATAAACGACACGAAATTTAAGCTTATATTATGTCATATTAATAATATTATATTTAGTATATATACTATCTGATGTACCGTCAATGCTATGTAGGTATACAGTATACAATAAATTATTATAATGATAAGTGACTTATTAATTGTAGCAATCCAGTGTGAACTGTAATTTGTAGTGAAAGTACTCGCACATATATAAGTAAATAGCTAGAGAAACCTATGCGTACTATTTATAATCCTTAATACTTGCTGATTAACAAAAACATCATTCTGCAATCTACCAGCTTTATAGAATAATTTACTCAAGTATGCTCAATTTTTTTTTAGTAATGATCTTAAGTATTTTTAAGTATATTCAAGGACCATATTTTTAAATACAAAGACATTAATATCATCGAAGGGATGTCATATTATTACGATATCTATTTATTCTTTTTTCACACAAACATCCATCTTTTACAGTATATTTTTATCAGAAGAATATTGAACAATTTTTATGTATCTAAATCGTTTTCTGAATGATTAGATTTAATGTTATTTAAGTTTGTGTAAAGATATCAGTACTTAAAAATCAAAAAATAAAATTAAAATAAAAACAACTATAATGACTTATAATGACTATTGCCTTTAGTTTATATTATCCATAATTTTTTTTAAACTACTCGTTCAAATTTTGATTTTTATAGGTACATAACAAATTTTTAAAATATCATTTAATTAACAATTTTCACTAAAAATGTTAGTTCTTATTTGAAAAAAAAAGTTAGTATATCACCGTTTTATCACAAATGATACCTATACAAAATAAGTATTTGAAAATATCGTCCATATATAACTAGGTATTTAATTAAAAATTACAAAATACAAATTTAAATAAATTCATTAGTAAAGGATATAGTTAGATTTATTATTAAAGCATAGGGTTGTGGGTGAGCATGCTTTGTATGATATGTATTTAATATATTTATAATCTTATTTATTTATAATAAATTATGTTATAAAAGTAACGTCATAGTGTTTTTATTTTTAAAAAGTGTGGAAGCTACCAATCTCAAATATAATTTTAAACACTTGTATAATAAAACATGTAAAGTCAATCAAATATTTATTAAAATAAAAACAACAGAATAAATTTAATAATTATTAACTCTGCGTGGTTTTCATCACTGTCATTATTTTAGACTTCCCTTGAAACACGGCCTTGGCAACGCGCATCGGCTAAATTATCGGCAAAAATAATATATCTTGTAAGGCTATATATGCAATATGCAAGACGTACTGTGGCCATTGTGAGCACGTCACATTATAAATTATAATCGTGCATATCACAAAATGTTTCACACTGTAAACGGACACGGTGAAAGAACAAAGTACTAAAAAATAAATTACAAATGATGGACACACAGAAAATCGTAGTTGTCAAAAAAAGAAAAAAAACTGTAAAATATGTTCGACATTTCAATAAAATAAACTAATGGGTCAAGGAAAATAATAAATATTCATCATGATAATAATTGTTATTTAAATATTGAATACCTATGACGGTATACCACAAGCGTATAGTATAGTAGTGATTTAGTTATTTGTTTATTTTAATAGAATAATAAATAATAATATTTTAACAGGATTTAAAATTGTCTTAATATCTTAAACGTGTCTTGAAATCCATAAGAGATTTAAGCAATTTTTATAGGTACATTGTTAAGTCTATATTTAATTTTTATTATTAATCATATAAACTTATTTATATATTATATATACATTATACAAATACCTATATTTCAAAGTCTTATGTTAAGTTGCTAACTGTATTTGTATATTATAGTATTTTATCCCATTCTTTTATTTTTGAATGTATTACTATATATATATACGCTTGTAATTCAAATAATAAAATATGATATTTAAAATTTATTAATACATATATTTATTTATTTTTCATCAATAAAAAATAAATATACTTTAAATGTGTTTAATGGTTATATTTGCGTGTAAATAAAATGCAGTCTTTAACTATTATATAGTACAATAATATATTATGCTTAACGATTATAACTATATATCTATAATCTATATACCTATGTCACTATATATATATATAATATATATTATAATCATTTATGAGTTGTTTCACGATTTTTTTTTTTTTTTGATTAAAACTTCACATGAAACATTGTCGGCGTATAATAATATAATATACTTGATCCGTAAAACATAGAAGCGTTTAGCGTAATTATGTTATAACGATTATATAGTATTATTAAACGAGAATAAAAATATGCACGAGTCGACCGAGGAATTAAATTTCGAATTTGGAATTATGTACCTATTATTAATGATAAAAAGTTGTCAGGACGTTTTGCATGTAAATCTATTTCAATAAATTATATCAATAACGATACTGACTATATATAGTATACATATATAGCATAAATTAAGCGTATGCTTCCTACGTTTAAAAAAAAAACGTGTAGTGCATATATACGAGCCCGCGTATTAAAAAAAAAAAATTAAACAACAAAAGCCAGAGCATAACGCGTATCTATAGCTGTTGCTGTGTATATATTATAGAGTAATCCGATGGACAGACAGATAGCAACGCGACGCTTCAGTTGTAAACGTCAATGACGAAAATTATATACACTTAATCTGTAAAATAATAGCCATCGTGATATTGAACGACACGAAACTGATTATTTCCGAACACGGTGCAGTTTGGGTGGAGTTTAATTTTTAATTTAAATTCCCGATCGCCACGATTTTCCCGATGCGCGATTGGACGAGTATATAAAATAATAATATATTATACACACGGATTACCTGCTGCACCGACGATATAATCTCTTTTCGATTCGTATAGCCATTTAAGGTATACATACATAATATTATGGGAATCGCTCAAGATTCTTTCGTGTAGGTACTTTGTACGTTGTAATATTTGTGGGTAAAAATATTTTATAGAACAAACGTTTCTATCCTCTAAACGATCAAGTATAACGACAAAATTATGTATAGGTACAATATTGTATTCTACATATAATATATCCAATCATACACATTGTTTGTTTTATATGTTTAATGGTGTATTATTAAGTTTTCTGTGCTTAAATGTCGATTATAAATCGATAAGACTGGAAATCGTAGAACGTAAATAATTATAAAATACCAATGTCCGAACGAATTCTAAATGACAACCCGACCGCCCGTGATGACAATATATGTATAGTATAGGTATCTATATAAGTATGGAATAATATTATGTATTATGTATACGCAATAACGGTACTTCTGAATTTCCTTCGAAAATGAAGAATGATGTTACCTTATTGTGCAACCGTTTTTTGAAGAGTGCAACTGAATTTTATTATGTTCGCTGTATATACATATATTTTAATATAATAATAATTATATGCCAAATCTTTTTTTTATTCATTTAGGACTATGTATAAAATATTGAATGTATACCGGTATCGATGGCGTAAACAACTTCTCGCTCACTTAAAATTCTGAAGTTTTTCGCTGTTATGCAAATGATTATACGATAAAGCCACTGGGAACACATTTAGGTACGTTATGTGCGATAAATATGTCTGCATAATGAAAATGATTTTTATCAGAAAATGCGTAATATAATAAAAATATTAATATTTCTCGAGGTGTCTGGACGATCTTCAAAATATCGCACGTGTATGGTCGCGTAACCTTTCGCACCATTGTATAATATAATATATAGATAGGTACGCACGACAGTATTGCGGGAGTGGAAAAATATATTAAAATCGATACGGACAGAGTGAAAATTGTTATCGCATAATATAATATTAATATGCATGTATTAGTTACAGTATATTATATATATATATATTTATGCATGATACTATCGTGCTATACGGTTTTAAATTATAATCGTTAGAAAACACGTTCTCCAGCACGAAAGTGTATGACGTATATTATTCTTATAGATAGAAATACGACTTTTTTTTATACTTTTAGGTACAAGAATGACTTTTTTTATTGTCGAGGATGAACAATCTATGTTAATAAGCATCTATAAATACATATATATTACACATAATAGCTACTTATATGTAAATATATATATAGTACCTAATTATTTAAAAATTGTAAATAATATATTATTTACTATGTGCACGTACATATAGGTCGTACAATATATTTTGTATGTTAATATAAATATACCCTATTAATGCACTGCAGGGAATATAACTATTAACGTCGATAAATGTTCTGCCAAGTTTAATAACTATAATGAATAATAGTAAAAAGTATACAAGCCAATATTTTGTAGGATATACGAATACCTACATCACAATAATTACTATATTTTATTTTGTTTCGTCAAATCGAAAAACGATTAACTAAAACCACCAATAAAATGTCTATAAATTCATCACAGAATTACAAAACATTACTCAGAAAGTATATGTAAGTTAATTTCATCTGGATAATATAGGTAGGTTATTGTTACAATAAAGTTTTGACATGTCAATCTCAGATGAATATTATATAGGTAACTAAACATTGATTATATAATCGTCACACAGACTTCGTGCACACATTGAAACCATAAAATATTATACTCAAATTCTTAAAAAATATTTAAATTACCAATATATGTGTAAAAATGCAGTGTTAACGCATAATATATGTGCTATTATAGTATGCAGTATAGGTATTAAATATAGGTGCAGTTAGGATTTTGTAAACATTATGTTAAATAATATATTTATATATGAAGGATTAGTAAAAGCTCACATTTTCAACGAATATGATGAATATATAGCGATATATGCGTAAAGAATTTTACTTACATTGTAGTCATAAATATATACATATTATATATTATTGTTATTATATGTGATAGGTAGGCTATATTATATAGCCGAAATCGCGGCGGTCAACCAAATTTCGGACACTGCTAGAAATTCGTTCCCGACATCATATTATATTATTGTATTATACACTATACAGGATATCATGGTGCGCGCGTCAAGGGATAATAATAATAATAAGTGTACAGAAACGGGGTGTGTTTTCTCTCTCTCTCTCTCTCTCGCACACACACACACCACTCCCTCTCGTCCTGTCACTCACCACGTTGTTGCGATGCGCATTTATATATATATATATACAATATACATGTATACATACACATGTTATTATTATTATTATTGTGTTATATACGGTCGCCGCCATCCCCGTCGTAGTCGTCGGCCATCATGGCGGCAGCGGCATTCCATATAATATATATTATGTGTATGTGTGTGTGTGTGTGCACGTGTTATTGTGTACTAGTAGAAATCCGGTGTGGTGGCAGTGTGTGTGTGTGCCGAACAGATGAGGTGGTGGTGTGTGGCGACGGAGACGATTATAAGATGCCGACCGACTGGAGCCAAGAACGATCGCCGACCGTAGTCTCTATGTGTGTGTGTGTGTGTGTGTGTGTGTGTGTATGCTGTTTGAGTTTGTGTGTGCGTGAACGGCTACTTATATAGGACATACACGCGTTTGTGTGAGATCGTCACATATGCGAGTTCCGGACCGACAAAAGCTAACGTCCGTGTCGTATGTACAGAAGAGGGCTAAAGTCTTAGGTTTTATACGTATATATGTGTGTATTATATATCTATATATATATCATGGTTTCCGACAGTACAAATACATATTCTTTTGACGGCGTTTTCCGATATTTTTCCTTTACGTTTCCGGGTTTTTATGTCAGACGTAACATAGTATATGTAGCGCATACAAGTCGTTAAAATAATAAAAGAGAAAAAATAGAATGTCGTATTGAATCGCTATAATTATAATGTATAATATATTATATTATTATTTATTGTGTACAGCGGCACGCCTATGACGTGATATACCTATATACATACCCATCGATAAGTTCCTAGATTATAATTAATATTATCACCAGTTACCGTGAGTTCAATAATATTTCGAATTCAAATATTTCAGACAATTTATATTAAAACGATACTGTATGTAATATACATAGACATACATACATACATATATATATATATATATATATATATATATATATAGATGATACATTCATAAGGTTAGGTTAAAAAAAATGTCGCTATTAATATAATATTATTATATTCGATGACAACAGGACTTACACCAATATAACGATGACAGTTTTTTTAAACACATATTATTATTTTTACATAGTAATTACACGATGTCTTGATCATTATTAAAAGCGCGTTATTATGACTCAAAACAGTTAGAACATTATAAGCAAATTCCCTTTAGTTAATAATAATATAACACTGTACGTTAAGACAGTACAAAATATTACGATAACGCTTAGATTTTTATTATTTACACTCTGTTTAATAAATATATATTTTAATTCTTTATATTTTCTATGATTATAATTTGCAGATAAATGGTGAAAATTCTTAGATTACTATGAAATTTAGTTTTATCAAAATTATGTAATATCATGACAACAAGTTTAATGTAATAGTTTAGTAATAACAATACAGTTATAATATCGTGCGAACATAAATCTTGCACATAGAATTATATATATAATATATAAATAAATTATAAAGTAGGTGCACTTTACACGCACATACACACAGACACATGTAGTCAAATTCAATACATAATTTTAATGTGAAGACAATAGTATCAAATAAGTAATAACAAAATAATTATTAATGAGAATCATTATTTTTCTAAAAGTATCTGTATTATGCAAGTATATATATAGATATACACATGTAAGCGAATACGTATATATTATTAAAATATGTAAAAACCCTTGCTGAAATTTTTACCGATAATTTTTTCAACTTTAAAAATAATTTATGTTAACTACCTATGAAAACAAAATAATGCTACGATTTCATACTATTTTTTCTACATTGTAATATAATTATATACGCATGTACAATTTAATTTTAATTACTTCTCTGCAATATAGACTTGAAAGATATCTTTCAAGTAAATTTAGAAAAATATCATAAATCAAAGTACACGAACATCACACATGCGCACGCGTTTATCCGCCCCGCAGCAAAATGTTCAATGCCGCTACAAAGTGACAAACACAAATTTATTTTGCACTTGGTCACTTTTTCGAAGGAGTTTCGCATCGTAAAACACGCCTATTTAATACGGTTATTATTTATTACGAAATAAATTAGAAGATTCGTGCGGCCGTAACGGTTAGCTCTTTTGTACATTATTAATGTTTTTGTTGAGATGCCAAACACAGTAAATTAAAATTATTAACAAAATATATAACTAGGATATATTATAGTTGAATACATTAACTATAATTAATTTGTTTTTTCTTTAGACTATACACGATTTTAAAAGCTTTCATTTAATTGTTTTTATTGTAATAGTTGACCCAAAATATAAAGAATCATAATAATTCTGAACATTAATGTATTACTAATTAAATAAAATATATTGTTTGTTGAGTTTGTTCTATGACATGTATTTTATATATAAATATAAGGTTAGGTTGTAATATAATCTAGTATAATGTAGACAAATTTAAACTTTTGTATAAAAATGCATATTTGTTGTATTTTATCATTATAAGTATATATTAATAATATGATATTGTATTCAAGAATTTTGTTTTTAATAATAGAAATTTAAAAATTTTTTTTACTTTTTAGGGGTAGTTCTCAATGGATTAAAATTGACTTTCACTTATTCTACTGGCACACTTTTAAAATAAATTTAAATGACAATTTTGACTGATTGATGGTTACTTTATAATAATATAATGTAATATGTATAGTATTATCACTAAGTGAGTGCCTCCTGGTCGGTATCCTTTCGTTGGACCATATACAATAATTTATTAAGTATTTTTATTATTCTAGAATATAATATTGATAAATTATAAATAATTATAACGGTATTGTGATAGTTTGGAAATTTTTACATCATGTAAGGTAAAAGAAATTATAATATGCAACTTACTATGAAGAATGATTCATAACGTTTATTGGCACATAAAACGAAGTACAGTGAAACTTTCCACAACGAACTACTCCCAACAGTGGACCGTTTTTTGGGAGCTGGCCATTTTTACAAATGTTTAATGAGAAAAAGCTTTGAATCGTAGACACCTATATTTTATCTTAATTTTAAAATAATGACAAAACGACGATTAAAAACGCGCTTATATACTAGGTATATCAGCTTATATATTTATAATGTGAATACCAGTATATGCCAAATTACAGATGATTTGCGTCATCAGTTGCCGAGGCTTGTTATTGTTATCTCGCGTGCGTCTCAAACACGGGTGAAAACGTTATACATTATAATAATATATTCTGTTAACATACTTGTTAATCGGAGAATTTGAAACGAACGTAAATTAGCATGTCGTCACCGCGGTATAATAATGTAGGGTTTTTATTATTATTATATTTTTATACTCACTCGACTTGTCTGCACGCGGCTGTATCATAATGGAGACGAGACTAATGAAACAATTTACACATTAATTGGTATTGGCGAGAAGTTATATGATACATTTATACATCGTCCGTACTCCGCAATAACAGTTTAATAATATAACAGACTCAATTATAGTTTACTTAAGTAATATATAAATATAAATGTATATATATATAATATATATATACATATATAATTATATAAGCACATGCTCGATACTATACACTCATATACACATACAGTCACACTAAAATGATGGTGCCATACATAAATATAATAGTTTCCCACGTGATATTTGGACGGGTATAATAAATAATGATAGATATACATAGCGATAGATGGACAAATAAGAACAATTATAAACTTGACGAGTGTACAACTCGTATCTATCGTATGATGGCATGCTTACCTATATCTATATATATATATATATTAAACTTAAACATTTTCACATATTCACTAGTTATACCTACCTACTTAGGTACCTCTGTGAAAACGACTCGCCGAACCGACAGCGACATTTCTTATCAACTAATAATGTTAATAATTAACGTGAACGCCAAAACATGTATTGTAATTGACTGAATAAGAAATTTCACAACAAATACCTTATAATTATAGATTATATAATATATATAATACTAAGTGCCTTGAACCGTACGATTTCACATCAAAAATCTGTTTCTCTGTGTAAAATGGCTGTCGGTTAGGCTCTCAACAATAACATCGGTATCCGAGATTTTTACACGGGAAAAATTCTATTATTTAATTGTAGCGTTGCGTCCATACTTCTTAAAATATTACACTATATACCTATTGAATACGAGTATCATATTTTTGTAACAAAATAAAATGAGTCTTCGGCGGGGGTGTATGCGCACAGTATATTATTATATCTGAAACTCTAATGCATGTACATAAAATGGAAACAGTGTTCGACCAATAATATATTATAGTGATGTAAACGCCGCCGCCGCTGCCGCTATTTTTAATCACAGCATCGTCATGGTGGTCTCTCAATTTATAAACATCGCGTCGTCGAGTGAACTTTTTAAAGCCGTTTAATACCGCACACAAACCGCGCAGCCGCGTAAACAATATGATCTGATGTATACGCGCGCGATCGTTCATTCCGAAATAGCAACTATATCGATGAGATAACGCTGCAACTACATTTGTGTTTCGCACCTCGAAAATCAAGTATTTGCGATAAAAAAAAATATCACGTGCGCCAAAAATAAAGATATTTCACCGAAACATCGATTGGCCGAGTGTTTATATTAGAATATAGTAAATATAGGTTAACACTCTCAGCCGTTTCGCGATGAAAAACTACGCCCGACTCGTATACATCGACTAAGATGCATACATAATTTATAATATGGTCGAATATAAAACTAATAAAACTGTCCACATAACCGATGTAAATATTTATATAACGTATACACTATATGTCAATCATTTAAGATGAACACATTCGTTTAAGTTACGTCGTTTATTTTGTAGCTTTTACTGAGAGACGTCCCGAGTTTATATTATTATACATAATAAACTCTTATACAATACATTTTATATCACGATAGACAAAAACAAAATAATCTAATCTTTTTTTTATAAGTGATTTTAAATTATAACAATACTGCGCACTTCATATTGTACTATAATTATATATAACTGCAATCAATATACAAACACAAAACTGTTTGAAAAACAATTAATTTTCTATGTTAATGTCATAAATTTCAAAACAATAATATACCTAAAAAATATATTGCAAATTTATTAATTATTTTTTAATTAACTAGAATTTGAATGAACAACCGTATAGCACCGATCTCGTATACATACAAAACTGAGGAAATTCATCCCCAAAAAAATTGGTGAGTGTTTTAATATACTATCATGTTAGTATAGTTATTGTGATGTAAATAAAATAATTTCTTATGAACTAAATACAGTATTATATGCATTATACAATAACAATAATAGTTATGTATAAACGAATTAAATTCTTAGAGTATGTTACGTAAGTAGTTATTCAATTATAAGTAATTATTAAATAATAGTATGTTTTGAACAATTTTAAATTTATAAAACATATTATTTAATATTTTTGCCAGAATTTATAAAATAGTCTACTAATCATGCATGTACAAAATATAAGATTTATTTATTGATTATAAAATATTGCAAATTTAAATGTTATATAACATAGCTGAAACATAATTCTGGAACAGTAGGTATACACCGGCATAGGTAGTAGGTACTGCAGGTGAATATTTGTTCAGCATAATATATTACACTTACTAAAATAGTATTAAGTACAATATATAATAATTAATTATTACCTACATATAGTTGTTTAATACCATTGCCAAAAGGCCAAAAGGGTGGTACTTACTTTCCACAGTATTATTATTTTTTTCTCTTTTTTGTGGTCGTCGTAAAACCCTACAAATGTAGGTTATCAACGCTACCAGTAATAAATAAATTCCAACAGGGTAAAAACGAAAAAAAAATAGTTTCAACATAAATGAATCGAAATTATAGGTTCCAAGCAATATTATATAGCGTTTTCCGAACGTGAAAGGCGTTTTAAGGAAATTGCATTGAGGGTCCAACCCCGTTGGTTCTATACGTACATATATATACTTATTTAGACGATGAACATAATAAGTCCGATAGAGTAATAAATTACAAAAAAAAAAATAAAAAGTTTTTTTACTGAATCCATCTTGTTTGGATAAATCGTAAAAATTCGACACGAACTAAAAAATATATATAAAATAATATATAAGAGTCATCTTCAGCGGTGCCAAACAAGTCACGGAAAAAAATAATAAAAAAATTAATTAAGATGTATTTGCGATTTTAAACCGGTTTTAATTAATTTTCTATATGCAGATATATTTATAATATAATCTACTCGTTCAACATATACCTACCTAATGTCTTAATAATTTATGTTAAAATATCATGTCGTTAGATTTGGTTAGTAAATATATTATAATACAAATATTAAATGCTGATATGCGTATAATTTAAATCAAAATCAAAATGAATTCATACTACACATTCATATTTATGTATCTGACTAATATTTTTTATAAATTTTGTTATTAAATTAATATTTTGGACTTTAAATTTTTGGTTACGCACCAAAAAATATACCTAATAAATTGAATTGTTTATATTTACCATCAACGAAGTAAAATAATATACGATTATTCTCAGTACAAAAATAATCATTGACAATGTACAAACAAAAATTCTAATAGAGGCTACAAAGTATAATGAAACACCCCAACACGACTATACGTATAATATACGCGTTATTGTATGAAAAACAATCTGGAAATCCTCTAAACTCAAATGGTTCTATTATCTTACCTTATTAATAATATTCCAATAAAATTTAACTGTTTAAACGATGACCTCATCCAAAAATCACTTTAAAAAATCTGTAGGTACCTATTATAAATGCATATGAGATTTTTTAATTATATATTATGCGTAATAGAATTATCGTGGCCTTAAATTAAAAAAATTAAAGGACCAACAGTATAATTATGTCATGCTTATTTAATCCGTTATACTCATACTTTATATAATTTACTAAAACGTGTTTGCATAGTAAATTTTTTAAACGTATTTATTTTTTGCAGGTTTTCGTACGATTTCAAAAACATTATGGTTCGATATAGCCACAATACCATTAGTATTATATAGTAACGTACTTAGATTCTGACGACATTTGCGAGTATGGAATTACGAACTCAACACTGAAAAAGTCCTGCAGTCTTAACACGATGATTACGTTATTATATTACTGCTGTGGTACGACCTTAGCGCAAAACCGTCTAGCTGTATCATATTACTGTTTCAGTCACTGTTGGTTTCACGCATTCGACGTCGTAATATTTCCGTTTAGTCGGACGCCGCGATAATGTGATGTAAAATGCTCTAAAACGACCGCGACTAATGAAACATAACAAAAACAAAAAGTCTTTTGTCCATGCGAAACGACGTTTTATATTATATTATTATATTATTATTATTGTGTAATAAGTATGGGAGGGGCAAGTTTGAAAGGGGGAAGGTAGCAGTATATAAGTATCGGTGAGTATGCGTTTGTCGCGTGTATGGAGTGCGCTTGCGCGTGCTGTTTGGTAATATAGCATTATTATGTGCTCAGGTATCATACATCGACATACGTAAATAAAATAATGTTGTATATGTATAACGTATAGCATTATATATGTGCTCGTTCCGGTCACGCGAAGATCAAACCGGCGCGTATCGCGTTCGGCCCGTGACGACGTCATGATAACAATAATAATAATAATGTGACGTCGACGGGCGCTTTACCCGCGTCTATAATATAACATAATATAACCCGTACCCGAGTCCCGAATGCACTTGGAGGACAAGCCAACAGTGGTATTATAATATTATTTTATCGTTCCCGAGATTCGCGTGCGTCGAAAAATCGCGTGCCATAATGCGTACTTATATAATATATACTATTATTTTCTTCGTAACAAATATGAATTGCTGTGCGGTAAGTAAGCGCGTGACACAGGTAAGTATGCGTAAAGGTATTCTTAGTAAGTACGTTCTTCGTGAACTCCTTTTAGTTACTTACTTACTTATACAGGTACTATACGGACGGCGAACGGTATAATGCGGTGCAACGCGACTTGTGTCTCCCCCCGGACTCGGACCTCAGTAAAAACTAAATTTTCAAATAATTAGACTAGAAAATACCTCGCGGGGAGTCTCCGCAGCGGCGTTGCGTCGCCACACATTTTATATCGTACGATATAGTATTGTAAATATAATGATATGCAACAACTCTTAAGATCCCGCGACGCACTACGTTATAGGTACCTAAATGAATATAATAATATAAACTATGCCCAATAAAAATGACTATATTATCGTTATTATAATTTCCGTTTAAATAAAATCGAATATCGCCAGGACATCACGAATGCGTTCAATCGGTCGTCTCCCCGCTGCAGTAAGCGCCGTATGCCGGTCCCATCACCGCACAGCAGCACTCGGTGCTTCGCACATATATATACTATATAGTATATATACATATCAAATACCTGAGCCAGTGAACCACCCATAGTGCGAAGAAACGGCCGGCTATTATCTTATATCCTAATTATTATCGTGAGAGCAATCCCCCCCGCGTCAGTTATTTCGAGGAGGGACCGGGAAAATTATGACCCGACCAATAGCGTATATATTATTATATAAAAACACGTTCGTACGAACGACCGGCGCAAATGTGTTGTTAAATCACAATATATTATTAATATTACATAAGTATATTATTATAATATTATATACGTACCTATATATATATATATATAATATGTGTGTGTTTAATATCGCGCACACGTATAGGTATATACACGCGCGCAACACACACGGGGATGCTGCGTCTCGGCCGTCGCGATTAAAGCGGAACGCGTAAGTACGGGCGTACATTATTACATTATACGTCGGATTTCGAGCGCCCGTCGGACCCGGCGTCGTCGTCGACCGTCATCGTAATAATAATACGCAGTATAGACAGGCACGGTCGTATTAAAATAATATTATATACCTACCCGCGTGTACGCGATGAGCTGTGTGTATTATACGATAAGCCCCGTACAGCGATGGCGCGCGTATAAAATATTATATTTTTATGTAGACGCGTGTGTATAATAAAACTATTAAGATAATATTATTATTATGTTCGAGAGTGAGAAGGAAAAGCATCGTATACGTAGGTAGGTATAATATCACATAACGCGCGTATTTGGCCCTCCTACGGCGGCGGCGTCGGCGACCATCCTATTACATATTATATTATTTCAATAATTATTTTCATAATATATTTTAATATATATACGTGTAATCGGTTATTGTGTTGTCGTAATCGCCGTTATTATATCATGCCGTTGGTTTTTATTATTATTAATTTTTTTTTATATATATACACGAAAAAAAAAATACCCGTGAAAAAATCGCATTTTTTTTTTATAATAATATGATATATTATGCAAGTATATGTATAATGTGCGCTCGCGCGATTCGCAGCTACCGCGATGTATGCATATGTGATATTATTATATAGGTATAGGTACTGCAACTGTTTCTGTCGTTTTCGCTTCGAGGTGTATGGCGCGTCGACGATAAGTCGTTCGTTTATAAAATTTAATTGGTCGTAAAAATGGCACCTAGTACGTTCTTTAATTGAGTTATAAAAACAAAATTAACATCTGCTGTACACGGCGGTAAATGTGTTGAAGTTACACACACTAGCTATAGATGTAGGGAAATATGGATTTGCGCGCCGCTTCCAAGTGAACGTAGGTATATAGTATATACCCATATAATATTAATAATCACTGGTACAATATGTACCTAAATAATATACTAAACAATATATACGACTATACGAGTGCGCGTGTTCATTTTTATCTTATCATTCTTACCTACGAGTTTTAGTATATAGGTATTGTGTACTTATTAAGTAATTAAAATTGATTATCCTTTTCAATTTACGTTTGCATACACGAATATTAATATGCATTCATGTATTGTTTTTATCGCCTGTTGCAACTTACTACAGATAAACATATTGCGTACTTATTACTCACGATATGCATCAAAAGCGATTATTTTGTGTGCAAAACAAAGATTTAATAAAAATCGTAGTTTTAGTGTATAAAGGACCAACTTCTGCAGGTTACTGATTTTTTCCCTATCCATTAATTTTATGACGATACTATTAAGTAATAATAGACATTTTTATTTCTATTAAGTGGACGGATAATTAAAACATTTATAGTTTAATAATCGGTATACAACATATAAAGGTATCAACAGAAAAAAAAATTCACAATTTACGGTTCCGTAAAATTATGTGTTTTAAAAGTAATACGACAAATGAAGCGTGCAAGGTGTATGTTTTCCATGATACAGCATAGAGTATATATAATATATATATTATATATATGTAGGTATATATTATTATATTTCAGTATTTTCATGTTTTTTTCCTTTATCGGCCATTGACTTTTCGTCGAATACATATCCCATTTATATTATTACATAATAATATATACTATATTTATAAAAGTGTGAATGTAACTCCAGCTGTTGATGTACATGCAACGCAGAGCAGGTGTCTTAGCTTGCGGGAAAATGACTTTGAAAAACAAATTAAAATGTCGCCGTAGGAACAAGCATAATTGACGTGTTATTTTTAAGTATACGACCGACGTTGAGAGAAGTACCATTGAGACTTATATTTGGATGTCTAATTTTAGCCGTATGCTAGAAAATCGTGAGCACCGGACGAGGTACGCAATTTTCTCAGAAAATCATCACGATAAAAAAGACAAATTATTATTGTCTCCAACATAGACTATGGCAGCTGCTGGACACCGAAATTCGATACAGAAATAATTAATACAACGATATTATGTGCAATAAAACCTGGCCGACAAAAATATATACAACAGTGTGATGCAGAAGCCTGTAAATACACATTTTCCGGTCTATTTTTTATGAGAGATGAAAACTGAAAATTCTCAAAGTACCTACAAAATATCACACGATATAGATGGAAATTATATATTATACATGTATCATATGGGGTAAGTTACGTGGTCATAAGGCATATTACACATGTCAATATTATTATACAAAATATCTGACATTTTGAATTTTGATTATTATCACTTACCCTCGTCAATTCAATCTTCGTATTGACGTTTTAAATAATCACCACTACTGTCTTAGAGCACCAGAAATCTAATAGTAGTTCTTATTTAAAATAATCTTATAATATATCAAATATTAATGCTCGATTTCACGAAGAAATCTAAAGAGATTTTGAATCATATAAATATTTCAAAAGTAGAATTGATTTTATTTCAATAATGTAATGATAAATTAGTTTTCTAAGTTTAGTAAAATACGGCTGTAAATAGAAGTGGTATGTATATATGTATGTATGTATGTATGAGTATTGAGTAGATATGGAAGGAGAACAAACCTAGAGGATAAACTCGAAGAGACGCACCCAGTATATTGTTGAAGTAGGTATATTTCGTTTACTTTTCTTTTAAATAGTAAATTACTGTTGTAGCATACAACTAACTAAATGTTATTTCTTATTATTAAAAATAATACGCTGAAGCCAAGATTAATATTTCTAGATTTAATAACGAATCCGGACGTTTAATAGCGGTTCAACTGTAGGTATATAATTGTACGATAAAGTTGAACGCTCGTCTAACCGGCTTGAATGTTGCATAGATATTATATTTAACATACCTATATTATACGTGCATGGCTTTAGTAGGTATACATAAACAAACCTAACTATTACCAGATATACTGCATGGGGTGACATTTTTTGGCTTTAAATTTGGCTGTATATACTCATAATATGTAAAATAAATACCTCTTATGAATATATAATCTGTTTAATTCAAATAATATTAATATTCAGATAAGTTAAAAGGAAATAAAAATAAACATAGAAAAATCTATGTATAAATATGTTAACAAAAATAAATGTAATAAATATTAATGTTATTAATATAATTATAATAGTTTACACGTCTTTAAATGTGTAAATGTAATATTATACTCTTAAAATTAAAAAAACTATAATAAATCTTAGTTCAAAAAAAATAATATTTATGATCGGATGCAAAAATATGAAATATTAACAAGTATTTTAATATCATCAGATAACTAATAGTTATTACTGTATTATATATATTTTACACAGTGGTTTTGGAATGATGAGCAAACAGTTTAATTGCATTCATATTCTTGTATGACCAGTAGTTTCTAATTAGAATTTCATGATTTTTTAATGTAAAATAAAACAGATCATAACTAGATACATAATAATATGTATAATATAATATGACGTGTGTATATATATGTATTATTTAATGAATGTAAATCCACAGTTATAATCTACAAACGATTGTTTTATTTGGATAATTTTACTTTGATACAATATTTCTAAATATTAAACTGATCCTCAATAAAAAAAAAATTAAAATAAAACCCTATTACCTATTTATTTTTCGTATTTATACCTTTTAGATTTATTTTGTATACTTTTTATTCATATCTAAATTAAATTTGTATAGGTGACTTCTTATTATTATCTAAAAACAAAGTATAAATGTGTATAGTATTAATTATAATTTATAATATTTATGGCATACGGTACAATTAAAATCATATATTGAATATTATATAAAACATATCTGTTTAATAAAACATATCTGCATACTTTGTTCGTAGATAATTTATCAAGATTAGTTCTTATTTGACATATTTAGTGGTCATTTAAATATGAGTATAATGAACAGTGAAAAACATATTTCGATAAATAATATAATATTAAATACAAGTGTGTACTCTATAATCGTGTGTGGCCATGAAGAGAATAATTTATTGTACGCACCGTGCAAGCAACCAAGAAAATAATTTTTAAAAAAACATTTAAAGATCGAGGTGAATGATATATGTGTGGAGACTGAAAGGATACTGAAAGAGAATTCCTATACTCAAAAAATTTAATATCTAATGGTTAAAATATTGAGGAATTATAATTAATAAGTATTTAATGCGTCACACGTGTATACAATAATAACCAGAAAATAAACTAAAACATATTGTGTATTAAAAATCAGGTAAATTTATTGACCAATCAGGATTATTATTATTTAAAATTGATTATTAATGAACACACGTTATTAATTATTAATTATTTATCATTAATCTAATAATATTATACAAACGTACGAAATATGTAGTATACATAATAGAAAATATAAATAAATATACCTAATAATATCTAACATGTACATTGTACATAATATAACTCCAAAGTCCTGGTAGCTATATTATTATTTCAAAGTAGTTATATATTTTACGACGATACATTTTGGCAAATTATTTAATATTTAATAATACATAGATCATCATAAATAAATAATATCGTAAAGTTTAAGACCTAAATTCAAAAACATCATTCATCGGTAAATATAGGTGCATTTATTTAAACTTCCGTGATCAACCACAGGAAGAAAATATATTAAGGGGAGTAGTGACGTTTGAAGAAGTTCCAGTCCACCCACTTCCTAAATTAAAAAGAAGAAAAGTATTCGAATTGTTTATTATTTTTGACTGTTTACGAGTTTTTATAGTAGACAATAAACACCGACCGACAAACTACTGTAGATTCTCTCAAAAACAAAATTCTAAATACCTACATTTCTTGGATCGAGGATAAACTGTAGAAATAGCGACGGTTATCATAAAAGTACAAACATTCTGAATTTATTAACACTCTATATAAACATTATTATTTTGTGAAATTAACATATCACGTCATTAAAATGTATCCTAATTATTATACTAGTTCCCCAAGAATACTACTATAAACTTATACTTATTTTTTTTTTCGTGGAGGACGATCGATTTTTGGTGTTCTTATATACAACTTTCCAATCATTAAATTATTTATTTCGGAAACCCTACACGCTGCAAATCAACCACTGTTTGCACAAAGATTTATGTTATTTGAATGGACTATATTATTATGTATCCGACATGATGGGAAACAAATGGTATCCAAGTCACATACGTGACATATGTAAAAGTATGTAAAACTATATTGCTGCAGTGTATAAGACTGTGAATATCGAAAAGGACACGTTTCGTCACGGTTAGAAAAAAATATAAATAATAAATATACCAAATGCTGTCGTATAGGAAAAGAAAAGACAGTTTCCGCCGGCTTTGAAACTATTTTGCAGTTCGTAAAACCAATCATACTACAATAAGGACTTAATATAACGTCTATATAATGTACCTATATAATATGTAGGTATATACTTTTTCGGTACACGTGTTATTCGTATAGATGATGAGTCTTGTCAATTTTATGATGGAAATGTGTAAGTGATATTTTATTTCATGTGAACTTATAAAAGACGATTCAGGTAAAAGTTCATTTTTTCTTTCTTTTTTTTTTTAAATGTTAACGTTTATAGAATTTTGTTACGTTATTTCAAGTTATTAGATTAAAGGAGGATGAGCCATCTCATTAGAGGTGATTTCAATAACGCGTTAAGACTATATAATTTATATAATATTGTATGTAAAATATATATGATTGTTCAACATATCTATAAAAGCCCTTTAAGTTGTTTAAATAATAAAGCTCTATGACGTTAAAAAAAAAAATCAAGTCATAAACAAGACAATATTTTTTAAAGAATAAAATGTATTTTCCTTTATTATTTTTTAACTAGCTGCATACGTATTTTTAATTTAATATTTCGAAACATAATTTAGAATGTATGATAGTCAAATGTCTCAAGATTAGTTAGTTTAGTTAAAGTTAAAGGTATTAAGGGTTTAAATGAGTGGGTAATTTTGGACTAACATTCTTTCGTAATGTCTATTCTTATACTTGGTCACTGCAGTGTGCCTTTCCTCTCAATTTGCCTAAACTCTAACTTAAAATCATCAAATAAACTATTCGTTTGGAATAGCATTTCTCGACAAATCTCAGAAACTTCCAAAATCAAGTTTAATAAAAAATTACTATATGTGTCACCGATACATGTATATTATGTAATAATGGTTTTATTATTATAAAAAAGTATTTTTTTTAAATATTTTTTTTATTGTCATACACTATGATCTATAAACATTAGAGATTATATCTATATAAAAAAAAGTAAAATGTCTAAAACATTTTTAAAACTAAATTAATTAACTTATCCCATATAGGCACACATTAAATTACCCTGCTATTCACTATGCCTTTGTCATTCATTACAGCTCGTCTAAATAAGTAAAATATACCTATATTAACTTATTAACTAATCATTCAGTATTATAGTCTTATTCTGAACAATAATTAGAAACTTCCAAATTCAACCTCCGTATAATAACTAATAACATTTAGGTATATTAATACAGCGGTACAATAATTAAAAAAATATATATATTATTATTAGTTTTATATAAATTATTTATTATTATAATAATATTGTATAAATAAAAAATGTTAAAAAAATTTTGTCATTAGGCGAGTATCGAACCTAAGACATTTAATTACTTGCAGTTATATACTTATAATATTTCAGTATGATATTTTTCTGACGAAAAATGAAAAAAAAAGATATGGGCTTATGAGATTAGAAAAATTGAACTGAACTTTACAGTAGCACAGCACCTCCTAATTGAAAGACTATAAAGTAGAAATAAGTAGGTATATTTTGTGTTGTATTTATTATGTATTATGATAATAATATTGTATAGCAAAAAAAAAAATGATAAAAAAAGTTTTGTCATTAGGCGAGTATCGAACCTAAGACATTTAATTACTTGCAGTTAATTAAAATTGATTCATTTGACATAATAGTAAAATACAGTTTAAAATAACCATTTTTATCTAAAACAAGAACACAAAATGTGAAAAAGAGATTTCATCGGTCCTTTTACTAGTTCTGCTGTCCTCTTTCATAGAGCTAGACAAGAACATAGTAGTGTTACGCGCTAAATCTCTATATCACCGACGCCACAAGGACGTACAAGTGGTTAGCTATTTTTATAGGTATTTAAATTAAAAACACGATTTGTTTGTTCTCGTGGTGATGAATTAAATAAAAGATTAATGTAAAACATATTATTATATATATATTATATATTATATTATATTATATATTATTATTATGTATTCATGTATAAATTATATATGGACGAATAATAAGAAATTATTGATATAAATATTGTGTATTTATCTCTTCAGAACCCAGAAAGACATAATACTTATTAATCATCATTTCGCGCATGATTCGAAATATTCTATGCAGTCAATTAAAATCATGAATATCAATCATATTAATTACAAATCATAAGTTATCAATTGGTCACTAATAAATTAATTGTTCGGAATTAAAATTTAATGTAATGAAATTCTCATAAAACATACAGCTTTAGATTATGAAATTTAAAAATATATACTATTGTCTGGAAAAGTAAAAACTTAATAAGTATACGAGAAAATAAGTATCAAAGAATCACCCTGTAGGTATATATATATTATTTAGTTACCTACTGATTAAAATGAAATACTAGCGGTATTATGGTTTTTGAGTTGCTAATACCTAATTCAAACATTGAATGATATTATAATATTATGCTATTCTGTCAATCGAACTTCTTCAGATTTTCTTTAAAAATAAGTAAGTATATATTTTATTATCATCAATCTATAAAATTGTATGTATTTTAGAAATAGCATTTAGGTAGTTACAGTTAATATTAACAGGAAAATATTAAAAACAAAAAATGTATGTTTAAGCTACCTAATTAAAACATTCAAATGAGTAGGTACGAGATTAGCAACAAAATTAACGCTTTGATTAAATTCAAATAAAATATAATATTAAAAAATGATGCATATAATATATATTTATATATATTATTTACAGGAAATTAAAAAATAGAACTTTGGTTTTTCAAGTTCGAAATTTAATATACGCTTATAGGTAATAATTATATAACGCGTAATAATTAAGTATCTAAATATGTAAATTATACACTTATAACGGCTAGGCCGGTTTAAGCAATGACGTCGTCACACACGTCATGACAGAATATAATAGTATTTACAATTTACATTTTGTAGAAATCAGCTGCAGGTTTTTTTTTTGTTTATACATCACAGGGTTTTCCCGTCATCAGCGTACATTTATTATACAATATATATATAATATCACGGCTTATAATATTATAATCTTCGAAATATTTTTATAATAATAAAAATAAATACTCTTACATACAATGTATGCATAATAATATATTATAAATAGCATGTGTGGAAATGTATAATCCCGATAATCCAGAAAATTATGACGGTCTTCGGATACTGCAGTACAAGTATATATAATAAGGTAGGTTTACGTTGTGGACAGTGGGCAGAGGCACAATAAGGCAGTTGGTTGGAGCGCAAAGTTTTAAATTTACGCCTCGCGAATGGTTTCCAAATGTCAATGAACACATTTTTTTTTTCAGAATCCGTTATAAAGTATATTATACAATTCTCGGATTGTTAAACGGAAATTGAGGATTTTGTCGTCACATTACCGCTTGGATTATCTTATAAATTCATATATGTATATATATATAATATACATTATGCAACATATAAAACATCGTCTGAATGCCATTGGTACAGATGTGATTTATAAACGTCGAGTCTTGGGACAGTGTAGAAAAATGGTTGGTTGTCGTAGGTGATAAACTCGTACGTGTCCGACTCTTGTCGGTCATTATTTTCCGGTAAACTATGCTATTATTTACGCGATTTTGCAATATTTAAGTCATATGATATTATCAAGATATATATTTATGTCCAACATATGCATTATTAATGATAGTGTGTCTAAATATGTTAGCTGTTGATGTCAGACAGCATCATATATATGTAATATACCAATAGGCCAATACGAGAAATCGATCACGGACTAGTACCTATACATATATATGCTAACGGCTATATCCGTTTTAATTTAGAAAATATTTCTACCATATACTTTGTTTAAATTTGTTTTAATTTTCATATGCGTAGGTACATTTATTGAGATGTATAGTATATGGGTTAGATCTTAGATCTTTATCTACACTTATAGCAAAAACTAATTTTTTTTTAACCGGTAAGTATAGAGGTGTCTATATAGCGAAATCGATAATCTCAGAATTGAGCGTTGAATAGGTACCAGTTTTGACGATATCGAAATGCATTATATATAAGCATATACAATCGAAGCCTAACTAGTTTTTTTCTGTAAAAATGCATTATATGTAGTACCTACATAGGTTTATATTATAATTTTCTTTCATTCAATCACAACTCCAAGTCCGACAAATACATGCATACCGTAGCCGTTTAGCGGTATACTGCACAAATTAAACCACAACCCCGTTACAATACATTCCCTGTTGCTTTATGTAGGGTCGTACATGACGTGCGCAGACAATATTCGGGTAGTGACTGCGACGGCGTAAGTTCCGGTCGAGTACGGTCTATAGAAAATATTGTGACGAGCCATAAGCATATGCACACACAGCGACGACATGACGTGCGTGCAAGAAATATGTATGCACGCATTTTTGCATATTATTATAATAATATAAACAGGTATGCGCCGCGGTAACCGACCGATTTACCGCACGTGTCGACGACGGCCACGGTGACTAAAATATATACTAACAACGAATAGAATTGATTCTGCGACGCGGCCATCATTGGAGAAGGCATCACCTATACAATGTATAATAACACACCGTATAATATATACATAAGAAAGACGTATTTCTCTCATTAAACAGGCAATTTACAGGCAACATCCGTGAAACGGAAAAAATAAACAAAATTTAAATCACACCAGCCGGCCGCGCTATATGATAGCGTGGAATTTGTAGTTTCTACAGCCCTAAAAAATGAAAATAAAAATAAAATGTAAATCTGTTGATTAAATCGTACCTGCTATATAGACGATATTTACGAAAGCGTCATATTATAGCTGATGCGCGCGCGCACATTTACGACTTCGTTTATGTATACGTATATATATTAACTATAATATATTATTTATATACCTAGTATATAGGTATACGTATTAAAGGAATATTAATAAGACCGATACACAAATATGTAGCGAACCTATAAGCTCTAATTTCGATCAATTCGATGAGATATATGAAAAACCTGAACACATGGTACAGGTTATTTTTTATATCGCACTGAAATAAATGTTTAACTTTTACCTTACATATACTTTATAATTTAATAGAAGTATCTATATTACTAAAACGGGTTTTTGTCGCACAGGATAATAGTGTACTAGTTTTTATATTATATGTAATTAATCATTTCTTTACGCACACTATCCTCCAAGTAGTCTAAATATTATAGTCTATTCCATTGAATGTTATCATTCGTGTTGCTATCCTGTGACTGCTGCAGTGAGATAATATTATAAAAATGACTATCAGAAAATTCTGAGTACGCATCCTTGAAGTAACTATAGTAAGTACTTATAATATTGTTTCACTTGACGCTCTATCGCCGTGACCTCGTTGTATTAATATTTCTTTGTATATAATAGACAAGTACATGTTTTGCTTATTATTGTACCTATGTGAAAATAGAGTTTATAAATATTTTTTATTTTCAATAAAATAAAAATAGTAATATTAATAGTAATATAATTATATTCCATATCATTCGAACGGAGGCGTCACACTATGTACAACATAAAAACTAATGTATAATATTATACAGACGTGTACCTAAATTTCTTGACACAATTATACAGATCATTGGTTTAGGTGATACCTGTAAACTAATTTTAGCTCGTACACAATCAGTTTTAATAATTCAATTTTATTACAGGCCGCACGCTTATTTACAAAGCACGATACACACTATAAAACAGTTTGCTCATAAAAAATGTACATTTTACTAATCGTAGGTAATATAAAAACTATTACAGATTTGTGCATGTATTATATATACCTACTATCATAATAATATAATGAATTATATAAATATAGTTGTTTTATGTAGATATAAATATCATTCAGATCCGATTAGCACGCGTGCTGCAATACAATTAATTATTTGTACATTTTGTTCGCTTACGCGTTTATTTGCCGATATACAAAAAAATAATAATTTATTAAACGTTATAGGTAAAACGTGTAATGCGGGAAAAAAATTAAAAATCTAATATTACAATAATTTTTTTTTCGTACAAATAAGGGTGCACATTTTGTGGTTAATCGAAGACCGTCATATTATGCAGTGTAGTACTCTTAATTTTCACGATCGGACTATCCATATAAATATGAATTTACGGAACTATATTACTGTCATTTTTATAATTTTTATTACAGAATTTTGAGTTTTGAAACGTGATCTAAAAATATGTTCCACCCCTGATATTTATATTATATAGGTACCTATCCATAATAGATAGGTGTCGGACAATATGTATGTCAAATATTATGATATATAAAATACATAATTTATAAGCATATAGTGTTCTTTGTAACGCGTGTTGCGCAAATAGTGTGTAACTTTCACGCCACGTGCGGAAGTCAACATGTACTTGGGTTTGAACGGCGGCCAAGCAATAAAAATACAGTATAATATACAATACACATACAAACGATAAAGAAAAAAACATGTGAAATGTCGCGTGAGCCCGACCAGCAAAAAATGCCTCCCAATATTCGGCGTCGGCGTTCGTGTCAAAACGCGAGTAAATCATTTTTGTGACCGCGAGCAATTACATTAATACATTATATTAATATTAATATAATATTATGTGAATAACGGTATACTATTATACACTTACCCTATTTTACTCGCATTTTCGTGCATATATAGGTATATATATATATATATATATATAGGTTAGGTTACATTAGGTATACTTCACAAAATATACAAAGAGCATGAAATGACATCATTATACAATTTATTGCTATGTACCTATAGGTATATTGTATATAGTATTATGAGAAACGCTATTGACTATAAAATGCTGTCCCTGTCAGAACTAAAAAGACAAATGGAACAAAAATTTTCAAAATAAAATTGATCATACAAAATGCATAATATTATATTATATAAGTACATGGTTTAGATAAGTATATACACACCGCTTCATCATGGCTTAGATAAAACGGCGGCTATAGATTCGGCTGTGTATTGCTATATCAGATACTCTATCTGAACGATTTGTCGGTATATCGTGGTATTATGTTTGTCCACGATTATAATATTACGTAAACAAAAAACTCTGTAGGTACGTGAAGCTTCGTTTCCAAACCCGTGTGGGACTATATAGTCACATGGATACCACTCATGATAGGGGGCAATCAATATTATACACATTATAATATATTAAACACTTACTAATTGTATTATTGGTAAGATTAATTTTTGTTTACATTTATAGGTACTTGATCGCGTCGAATGAATTAATCAATCGTGCTTACTCATACTATGTACTTATATAATGTGTAAGACATCAAGGCGTATAATAGTTAAATTCGTCAATAAGATGACTAAATTTTTTCACTGAAATACAAACAGTGAGAGAATGTCACAACCTATAACTGAGCTCGCGATAACTCTTACGATAATAACAGCTTAAACCTATTATTATTGCTGATTGTAAAAATATTTCGTCATATATTGAGGAAATGCGAATGAATTCAGTATTACTATATATGATGGTTACTTACATACTTATAAATTATTTTATTATTTTGTGAGTATGTGTGTAATGTTTATCGAAAGTGTTTCATCATTGCACTATGACTCTTGAATGTAGAGTGCGAGGAGAAAAACGAGGAAAAAAATGTTGAGGCATCGATTCCGGTATTCGTCAGACGTTCGGCTGCGCACATGCAACAGTGTCTCCCAAAAAACAAATGCTTCCAAAGGGATGTAGCAATGTGGCGCGCAGGGGTCTGACGGTTAGAAATTCACCGTGAGGACGTACTTATGCCCCTCCGAGATGGCGCCAGCTGACGGCTATCTAGCGGACTGGCTCGCAGGCATCATGTCTCTTTACAGAGAAATCACATTCCATATGTTCTGAACGTATCTCTCGCGTACTCAATATAATAATACAACAACATTGATTGCATATACATCTTAACTTGTAGGTCTTCGCTCATTTGTCCAAAAACAATTGTTTGATAATTTTTATCATAGTTAAAAACTGGTTTTTAAATTTAATATAAACAATTCTTTCACTGGTACCTATAATAGGTATTGTTATAACAACTTGTTTTTCTATTTAACATTATTTCGGAAAATTAAAGCATACCTATAAACTGAAAAAAAAAATCAAAATTGTTGCTTAAAAATTTATAGAAAGTTGATTATGGGTAAAGGTTTTATGATTAGCAGGTTATTTAAAAAATTAAAATTGTATTCATTTTTATGTCATTGCCCTATATTCTTCTAGTTTTTTTTTCATTTTAAAGGTCCTACTCACAAAAAATCAATAAGTACTTTTTTGTTTGTATATTGTATAATTTTGGTCAAAACCACCCGTATAACTGTGATAAAAAAAACTGTGCAGTTCTAATGTATTAGAATGGATAAATTCACGAGCATCTCAATTTTCACGATCAATTATGCTGTGCGAAAATTTGTGTAATATAATGGAAAAAGATATAAAAACCCTACATAATTTATAGCAAAATATGACATATAATATTGTATTTTTATGTAGTTTACCTATAAGATTCAATATTATTTATCATAACGTTCGCGTCATGATCGTCGCAGGTAGGAGGAAATTCTTCTGCGAGAGGCGCCGCCGCCGCCGCTACCGCCAACAGCAGGCCACGCCCATTTTTCTATGGCTGACTATATATTATAGTGACAACAAAATGTTGAGCGTGCGCGCAACCGACCGTCCGCCGCCGCAGCTATAGTGGACCTATACTGTCGCCACCGCCAAACGTTTTTGTCAACTCACGCATCCCCCTCCCACCTACACGAACGTCGTTCGTCAAAGAGAAGACACGACTTGCTCACATTCTGTGTAGGTATTTCCAAAAACTCTACTTCGGCAAACTGAAATTGTCATCATCACATTTTATACGCAATCAAACTATTTCCGTTATTGCATACCTATTTCAGACGGTTAGGTATTTCCGGTAACGCAACTAGGAAAAGAATAAACTGAAAGGACTTAATAATTCTTACAATTCCTTTCGAATTTTTTTTTACTGCAATATAGGTACAATATATATGTACCTACAATAAAAAATATAAATTATAAATTAGCTATAAATAGATATATTATATACCTACCAACTATTTATTTTTGAATAAGATTGATCTTTACTTTAATGCTTAATATAATATTATATTGACAATATAAATACGACGCCTATTGCACTGAAAATTTAATCACTTTAGCATGTAGAGAAAAAAACGATATATTACGATAAATTTGTTAAAACGTAACAACCTACCTATTTCCTTGATATATAGTTAACAAAAAAGTAATCATTTCGAGTTAAAATAATAATTTCCCAATGAAAGTATAGTTACATCAAACATTTTTATAATATTTAGCAAAACAATCGATAATAGGTATATCTAAATATGGTTGTTGGCCCTTTAATGAGTTTAATGCCTAAAAATGGAAACCTTTATAATATATATATTATATATACCTATATATATAATGTCAATACCATATGTATAACTATATAACGTATAATGATGCCAGTATATCACATTAAAATATGTATGATATTATGGAAAGGTACATATAAACATTCATTATTATTATAACATATAGGTAATAAATTATAATAATTACATATAAAGAAAAATATCTGCAGTATATAGAGACGCTGAGAGAAATATAAGGTGCAAATAATAATCATTTGATTAGTTATTATATCATATAAATGATTCAGATTTTCAGAGAGGAAATTTTTGGACACCTATAGCTATAATGTTTCCATCTGTTACACACATATATCCTATAAAAAAAGTTAAGAATATATATATAATACATATGTATTGATTTATGGTCATCATTTTATAAAAAAAATTACTGAAGTTAAAAACAATCAAATTACCTCAATTTTCAGTACTATTACAATGATTACAAAAAAAAAAACGTAGAAGAAAATATTATATCAATATTATAATTATTATATCTTTACAATTTACTATCGAATTTGTAAGTCATGATGTTGATAAAATATTATGAGTAGGTATACACAATACACAAATGTATCCTACTTGCAATATAATTAGTAATATTGTGCATATAATACATTATAATACAATACATCATGCATAATGCATATTGGTAAATATATATATATATATAGGTACATTTATTAAGCAGTGCGTGCATATTATAATAGCCGTAAGATACAGAAAGTGGCTACATTCTCAAGGCCATTATGTTTAATGTTTATATAATATTTTATATTCTTTTCTATGTACCTATATTATTACTTATGAATTGTCGTACCTATACAGATACCTTGCTGGCATATTATATATTTTAATTAAAATTTACATTTAACAAAATATTTTGTATAACGGCATGTGTTTGAGAACCATAACTAAATTAGAACAAAATGTATTAAATTTTAATTAACGAAATGCTTTATGTTGTCCGCTGAGACTATATTCAACGTAGTTCAGTGGCGGCGTGCAGTATTACAAGCCTCTACAATATTATATATTATAACACGCGTCAAAATTGTCCCCCCTTAGCCCAATGATGGGACCAATGGCCGCTATAAACCGGATTGTTAACATTCTTTGGGTCGCGTGTATGCATATAACGAGCTGCGAGATAGTCACCTCATACGTGTATCCACATTGTACACACGCGTACTTTATATTATAATTTAATAAATGTATTATATTATATTATATGGGTACCATCTTGTATATATGTATTAATATGCACCGCGCACGAACAAATAATTATTTTTTTTTATTGGACCTTGCAGTTAAACGTATAATATCAAACCCGCCGTGTATGATCCGTCGTTGTTTTTCTTCCCATTATTTTTCACCCCGGCCACTGTTTTTCAATCGTTTTTTATGTATTGTGTATAAAACACGCAGACTTGCACAACACTACAATAGTGCTGCAATACGCTTTGTAACCTGAAGCGTGCACAACGGAGAACAATTCGAGTAAAC
The DNA here is from genome assembly GCA_020882235.1 of Schizaphis graminum. Lineage (NCBI taxonomy): Eukaryota > Metazoa > Arthropoda > Insecta > Hemiptera > Aphididae > Schizaphis > Schizaphis graminum. The sequence continues at coordinate 98,327,713 of CM037032.1, forward strand.
ACGTGTATAAAAAAATATGACGCATGTTACGCCTATACAACTATCACGAAAAAATTGTACATCAAATTAAAGGGAAAAACGTTTATTGCGTTGTCTGGCTCTAGGTAAATTGTGACTTGAGCAACACACGCTAACGACAGCTGTGTTGTCATTATTATAATATGTTCTACGTAATATTTCAGTTTACTGCGATAATACACAAATTTAATAATATATTATAATACTGTATTTTTAATAATATAGAGATATGATATTTTGTTTATTATTATGATTACTGTATAGTATGATTATACTTATTGAAAAAATGTAAAAATTTCGAAAAAGAAAGAAAAATATAAGTATATATACCTAGTCATTTTCATTTTTTCAATTAGGTAAATACATTTTATAAATGATGACACATTGCGTGTTTATTTTATTTAATTTTTTTAATTTTTAATATGATATGTTTACTATTAAATAAATAAATTATGATTATTTGGTAATCATAAAATTGGAAACATTATCAGATACCTAAATTTGATTGATTTTAATTATGAACTTTAAATGTATTTAATTGTTGAACAGAAAAATTAACGAAATATAATAATACCTATTATATTTCTTAAAATCATAATTAGGCATATGATAATGTATACATTTTGACAAAATAAATAAATAAAAACATTTTATTAAATCAGTCGTAATTATTTTTGTATTATACCTACTGTATATATACCTACTATTTGAATTTTATATAGTGCGATAGAATGGCTTATTGTTTGTATTATAATATTTAAGGTAGATAGCGTAATATAATATATATGGAATACAAATATGATAATTATGCATTACTAATTACTATTTTATAAAATATAAAATATTGTTACCCTTTACTAAGCTCTAAGACCAAATATTTCGTAACCATAGTCCAAACATATACAGTATTGTTGTTTAGCGTCATACGATACAATATAATATTATAATTATTAATCATTATGATGTGACTGTGTTGAGGTCGCACGCATATACTGCATATACTGTTGCCTGTTGGTTTCTGGTCTGCTGCATATTATAATACGGACAACAACCATCCTATAAAATATATATTAGACCATAAAATATATTGCTCCGTGAAACTAAAATCGTACTAATGTCTCTGATTAGAAATTTAATGAGGATTCATTACAGCGGGTGCACACGAACTGGCTTATTATGTATATTATTATAATTACGAGCGTACAGCATTCAAACCGATGATAACGCAATCGATGGTATTATACGGACCGTTAAATCTGTACTCTGTACAAGGATATATTTTTTATTGAATTTATATTATGATAATATAATATTTCAGTTTAATATTATACATAATGGTACCTACATTACGATATTGTATGTTGCCAATTAAAATTTAAAAAGATTATAATATATTAGATTTTCTAATGGCATGCGTTATCGGCTATTAATATTAATTTATAAATATTATCTAGCTCTACACATTTTACGTTTACCGATATGTATAAATATATATATACAAAGTATAACTTATGCTACTGATATATTATATAATACTTATTATAAAAAAGTTTTAAAAAGTTGAGTACGTGTGGTTATAGAGAAGATTACAGCTGTATGAAAAAGGACTGATCTTAAAGTTTAATATAATCCCCCTGTAATTTCTATATATGCAATCAAAGTGATATTAATAAATTATGTTATGGTATAATATAATATATTATATTGTGTTAAACTACAAAACTATATATACCAGTGGTTTTCAAACTGGGTGCCGCAGCACACTGGTATGCCGCGAGTATCCACTAAGTGTGCCGCAGTATTTCTATAAATTACCGATTGCATTGAATTGTGATATAAGAAAATGAGGGCATGTTTCAACTATTCGTCCAAGAATTAAAAATATTTGTCAGCCCATCAATCTAACATATCTTATTAAATTTATATATAATAATAATTAATTCAAAACAATTTTGTTCATATAAAAAAAAGGTCAGTGTGCCGTGAAAATTGTTTGAAGTGTACGGTGTGCCATGTATAATAAAAGTTTGAAAACCACTGCTATATACAATGGTATTATATTATGATGTACCTATACCTAATCAACGTTATAGTTTTAAGCGAATGCGTATTATTAACAATTGATATATTTCAGCAGCTCCCCTCGTAACCTTTTTGGTTGTTAGGACCACCAATTTTGTAAACAAATCTTTGAGGCTCACTAATGACTAAGAGCACACCTATAATCTATATACAAATGTGAATACTATTATAGTATTATATATAGTATTACTATATATATAATATATCTATAATATTATTAGATATATAATGAAAATATAAACGTTACTACGCGTTAGTAATGTATACTAATGTTAAAATTGTATGGTCCACGGCCCAGTTCCATGTTGCACATGGTTCATGGGTTGGGAACCGCTGATATATTTTATTATACATGACATAATGTTTAATTATACTTAAAGGACGAATCAAACATTTTACAGTACCTATCGCTTTAAGATAAAATAAAAAAAATAATAGTAATACGAGCTTCGAGAATTTCGAAATAGTGGATTATTAGTTGTATGTACTTTTATAGCATTTAATGTTGTTATGAATGTACGCAGATTAATGAATCAACTCATCTGATTTTAATCTAAATATTGATACCAGAATAATTGTTTATTTTATTCTATTCCCATACCAAATACAATCATACATATATGTAATATGTATGATCATATTATGTTATACAGTTCAAGTCATCCATTAAAATTGTTCCAAAATATAAGTATAAGTATCCTGGATTATGTTGTTGACAAACAATATTAGTATTGATTTGTTATAATAATAATATAATGACGTCAATATCGAAATTATATATAGCAGGGGCAGCCACAACGATGATCAAGCTTCGAATAAAATTATTGACTTTTTAAATTATTTCATAAACATCTCTTAACAATGTGGCTTGCTTAGAACTATATAGCTTCGTAAATTTTCAGCTCCCAAAATTAATATTAATGGTCACCCTTGATATATATAATATATATATAGCTATACCTACAACTAGAATTCTTGTAACGCGTATTTATATAATTGTCGGAAAAAATCTATAAGGTTTATTACATCATATGTTATGATTCTTAAATTATCTAGTATAACAGTGTATCAATAACATTCATCTGTACTTATTATTTATCACATTTATAAAATAATCACATCATAAAATCAATGACTGCTTATTTTTAATTTAAAAAAAGACTATTTTTGAATATCATTTTATAAACAATAATGTATATTGACTAGAAAAAAAAGACGCAAATAAATTGTTAGACTAGACAACTTAAGAGTTCTGTGTTTTATAAATTCAACACACCGTTTAATTTTTTTATTTATTAATAGACTTAAATCCCATTAAATCACTAAAAAAATATACAAATACGACGTCTAATGTGCTGAATATTTTATTCACATGACACGTGTTTAAAGCTTCATTCAAGAATTTATACTATTAGAACTTTGTTACAAATTATAGTTTATATATATATGATATATCTTACAAGCTCGTAAAAGATAGGTTAATATATACATTAAGATACATTTTTGAACATAAATTATAATAAATAAAAGTTTTTGTGAATGATGTTTTTATAGATGATCCATTGCATTACAATTTATAATCAGTGGCGATGGCGTTTTGTAAACTTGTTAAGTCCCACACAGAGACCGGGAATAGACATCTAGCTATCTTGTTTGTCGGGTGTAAATGGAATACAAAACAGTTTTAAAAGAAATATTATACAATTTAAAAAAATCCGGTATTAAGTATTAATTAATACAAAGTTATATAATTGGGAATCTATGTCACGAAGTAAAAAATATATGTGATATAATAATACATGCACTATGACATGTGCGAGATTTACTGAACAATTTTCATATAATTGTTATTTATAGTTCATTGTGTTTTTTTGCATCACGTAGTAATGTGGTGGACAATAGGCACAAACGAACAGCAATACAATTGCAATTTTTTCCATTGATTTAAACGTAAAAAAATAAAAACTAGTCTCGACGAAACTCCTATCCTGTGAATATATGAGGTATTTATAAATATATATACATGTATATTATGTATAGGTACATACAAGCATGCTATATAAAATATAATATAAACAATTTCAAACAATATTTAATATATCGCCGCAGTGTGAATATTCACGTAAAACCTATTAAAACATTGAATATAATACATAATTTAACGTTTAATAACCGTGTCGGTATCTTAGTTAATTGACATTACGACAAAAAAAAAACTGATGTTGTCGTCGACTAAAAAAACACTGCGAATATAATAGGTATAGATGTATAGATTACATTATCATATATATATATATATATAGGTATTGTCATATCTATCGTACAAATGATATGATTTTGTTGTTTATAACATAGTCTAGAATGGTTGACAAGGAAGAGATTTAGTTGATTTTTAAAATTCATTAATATATATTTTATTGTAGTTAGATCAATATTTTAATATGAGGATATTTTAATTTAAAAGACTATACCTAATAAAATATTGTTTTCTAACTGGCCATTTGCATAGTTTCTACCGTCTGTTAGAATGAATACGGCTGAAACGAACAATTTTCATATCGTACCTTTACTATTTTTATTTTATATAATAACTCATAAATCATATACATCAAAACATAATAATATAATATATATTTATAAATGCCTATAATTATATATTTTTACTTAGTTGTTTTTTCACGATAAATTCTCCATATAATTATTATCTAAATCTAATTTCCTATATCTAACCCATTAATATAACTCGTTATAATTTAGATAACGCATTATCTGCATTATTATATTTATTTTTTCTCTCACTTTTAGAGATATACATGTATGTATTTATTTATATATATATAATACATAAGATATAGAATATGTATAACGACTATATTATGTAATTGCCAAGAATATAATTTAATATTTTGACGAAAATATCGTAATTGTTGAGCGGTAATAGATTTTTATTAGAAGTAAATAATACAAAAATATATATTATATTTTAAACGATTTAAAATTATTATAATTTCAAGGCAGGTTTATAATAATGTGGTGTTTTAAATTTGAAAAAAACCTATACCTATTTTTGATATAGTTAATGTATAATATGTACCTATAAAATGTAGGTATAGATACTACTAACTGCGTTACTGTTGCAAGTCGAGCGACGTCTGATAGGTTAGAACTTTGCGTCGGCGGTGCGGCAATAAGGCGGGCGACTCTCGATCAGTCCAAATATTATTACAATATACACGACTTAATAGCGCTCGTACAGCGTTTATATTATACAGCATAAGATATGTGTGTACACTTGGCCAACAAACAACCGATCGCTGTGTACGATACATTACACTATATAATATACACATTTGTCGGTGTGTGATACGATATAATATAGTGACGATGACTGATCGAATTAATATTGCGAATTATTATTATTGTTTGTATATATTGTTCTTACACGGCGAGTAAAATTTAAACGTACATACTCAATACAATGGCGGACTGGGATCGGAGACGAGACAGTAATACTACAACCGCACACGCAAGTGTGTTATAATATACGCACTGTGTATACGGGGGTCTAGAAATTTGATGGTAACCACACACAGCGTGGTGATGATGACTTACAGACACGCGCGGTAAATATAGCGACAAGATAATTACGTTATTTATAGAAAGCGAAAAATGAATTAAACAATGTTTTGTTTTTGAATGAGCTAATCTAAGTTGATCAAAATATTGACATATTATAGTAATAACTAAATTAAACATGTACCTAAAATATATCACTTCTATTTTCTATGGTAGATGTATTACAGTCGAGTCGCGATAACTCGAACGTCGATAAATCGAAAAACTTGATAACTAGATTTTGTTTTTTATTCCCCTAGAAATATAAATTAATATAAATTAGAGTTAGATATCTCGAAGCGAATTTTTATTTCCCTTCAACTTTTTAGTTATCGTGACTCAACTGTATATTATCAAAATATTATTCCGGCCGGAAGGATGTTAATTTTTTCAAATATCTGTAAGATATTAGAAATATCTATAGAGATAAAAGAATGTGATTTATCTAATAAAACTGCATAGGTATAGAGATAAACTTGTAAATTTTGAATATATATGAAATAAATAATATAGTATAAAATTTAATGTATATAAGTACAATTTTTCACTACTTTAACGACTACATGTTCGATTGTATTTATGTACTTTGTTTTACATGTTTTAAATGTTCGATTGTATATATGCATTGTAAGTATATTGTAAGTATATTTAATGATACCCATACCGCGTATGTACCTATATTATTTAATACATCAAAACTGAAATCATGTAGAACAAATTATTAAAATATTACTGCTGAATATTTAAATGAATAAATAAATTAAATAATTGTAAATTTAATGTAATAATTAATAAATAATATAACTTTCCATAGGTACTTAAATAATCTTACATAGGTATTCTTAGCGTGACTTTATTCAATTATTGGTGTTTATACATAAATATTTATTATAGGTGTAGGTACGTGCGGTACATTTGAAAAATATTTATAATTAAAGATTTTAAATGAATGTATCAATATATTTGGTATTTTTCATTCGGATCTTGTTTTATAAATGTTCAAAATATTTTGTTTGAATTTCATTATATACTGTTTAAATTTACCATTTACCTATAATCTATATATTATAAATATAGATATATGTCTAAATCTACAATTGTGTAAATATATAACTATTTAAATATATTTATAAGAACTAATGCCGTGAAACTGGGTCAAATACTTAAATAACCAAATGTAACAAAACATAAATCGTAAATTAAGTCTAGAGGGAATCTTCTTTTTTTTCCACCATGTTTTGGGTCATTCTTCACGGTATTTGTATAAGAACCACATAATGTTAGCCTTTCGGGTCACGCGCTATCCATAAACATTATATATTTTTTTTTTGTTTCTTCGAAATAAATGTGTATATGTTTATATATATTATATGGGTAAGCACACAAATTTACCACTTATTCACATTCCACATAACATATTATAATATATATATATATATCATCATATTATATTATATATCATTTTCTATAGCCTTGACCTAATTTCGGTATATTTTAAAAATACAATAAACTTAACCTAACGTACCTTATTTATACCCTTGCATGAAAAAAAAAATTTTTTCTTGTGATCATGTTTGGAAACGTTAAATTATACGGCACGAATTTTATTAAAATTATGAAACTTTTTTAAATTACTAATTTTGAAAATTAAAGATATTAACATGCTCATATAATTATATACATTTTTTAATTTAATAAATGATTTTAGTACTGCATGATATTATTATATTATATATCATGAATCATGATGTTATAGATGATTAGAGCGATTATATTATTATATTTATATTTGATATAATGCGCATTTTATTGATACTGAAAATTTTAAATGTATCGTTAGTATTATATAAATATAGGTGCAATGACTATTAATTAAAATAAATATATTCATCATTATTTTATTTTAAATTATTTTCTGTATTAATCTATTTATATTCTGATACTATTTTCTACCACACATATACACAGGATATTAGAGAAACAATGACACAGGTACATGCTTAATATGCATAAGTCAAAATAATAACAATAGTCAAAGTTAATGAAAATTAGTTAGATTATGTCAGATTAGTTGGTATATTATAATATTATAAAAATATATACTTGAACAGTTCTTATAATGCAGTACGTACAGTTTTATTCCATCTTTATATCATATTATACCTGTAATGATGAATTGCTATACTAAACGTGTTATACTAAATAACTCATTACCTATACAATATATAAGTATGCGTAAATAAACGTAATTAAATAGGTACCAAATAGCTATGTTATATTATCGATATATGTGATGCGTCTAAAACTTAAATTTAGATAGATATAACTAACCTGCAAAGCTGAATATTTCTTTTGAATGCCAAGATGCAACAACAATATACGTTCACTCTAACAAACAAACCGAATCAATCACTATATATAACTATGTAGGTAGATGGAAATCATTGGAACACAAAAATAAGTTTACAATTATTTTTAAATTAAGAAAAATATATTAATATTTAATATAGATTAAATCACATAATATACTTCACGTTGATTTACTAAAATTTAATTTAATCATATATCTTAAATTTGTAAAACAAAACAATCATAAATGAATAATAATTTAAATCGATTCGTCATATAATCTGAGATCTTGATGCACTGAATATCTACATCTATATGGCAGCGGACTATAATATGTAATTAATCCTATACATTAAACATTATTTATTCGTAAAATATAAACATAATTCAAGGTTATATACATATGATTATGCCATAAGTTTATGATTACATTATTTAGACAAGAGGTAAGGCTAAACATCGTGTCCGGTTTGATCCGTTTCTATGTGTACACGATATCATGTATATTGTATATTAATACTATATGTATGTATAAATGAATGCGTATACGACATGTTATGATGACTGCGCAGGTTTTTAGATTGTTAGTTAAAATCTAGCTAAGACTTTCGAAATTCTTATGAAAAATAACAACAACAAATATCTTCCATCATAATAATCTTGACGAACACGTAAGCTTACGTAATTATTGACTTACCAAAGGGTGGTATAATATGATATCTTCCATTAATAGCACTATAATCGCATCATTCGTTTTTCCATAACTATCGTATTATCATATACTATGTGATACGGATATAATTTGACACACCATTTCATCTTAGATCACAATTTTATAGAATTTTATAATATTTTGTATCTTACTTGACAAAATAGTTTCAAATGATTATAGTATTTTATAATAAATTCAATAGTTAATTTAAGTATATATATTTAGATAGATAATATTATACAATTGTTAATAGCCATTAACAAAAATTTTAAAATTTCATCAAACCAATAAAATTACTATTTATTTCAACTATTAATATACTATACTGTATGCCTTGTAGATAAAATTAATATAACTATATATTTGCACAAATATGTATTATATAACTCATTAGCTCGACTACACTCGTAGCTATGCTTTAAGGCCCCACATTTTATAGTAATGTCTACCGAAAAATAATTCTTAGTACACGCGTAATTCACGTATATATAGGCTGCACTCGTCTGCCCAATACATATGCATAATATAATGTATGCGGAAAATACTGTTGCACAAGAAATGCGAAGACGATCAACGCGACCGGTTTCGAAGGTATATAAAAGCGTCGCGCGTCGTAGGTATACACTGGCTATAGTGCGTGTATAGCGTATGCAGCAAATAACGTATAATCATCATGATTCGTGAGACCTATTATCTATAGGTACGTCGTCGACCTAGAAAACCATCATGCGAGAAAATCGTTTACCAATGTATATGATCGTATGCTCACGTGCGGTGCATACCGCGCAGAAGAGACTTCTGGACGAGTGGTGACGGCGAGAGGGGGTCGTAGACGATTAAGTAAAGAAAAAAAACTGGCGTAACTTCGAACATAATATATGCGTACGCCGCAGATAACTTCTCCTACTATATTGTAATCCTCCTCCTACCACTATATATATAATATGTATGAGTTAACTCCTACTATACTATATATACACTCGTCGCGGTCGTCGTCTCATCCTATCCATCATATATACGCTCGATTTACATATATATATATATACGCGCGTGTATTATAGAGGTATGCGTCGTGTAAAAACTCGTAAAATTAGATAAATTTGTACTCACCATATAACCGCTTGCGACGCCGATCCTCTGCCGAGTCGTATCCACGGGGATGCGCGTATTACAGATAGCCGCGGTGTGTGTGCGTGCGTGATGGTAGGTGAGTGCGAATGCCGCGACCGTCGACGTGTACAGCAGCGGCAGCAGCAACGTCGTCGTCGTCGTCGGGGTCGGCGACCACGCGCGTCCGGGGTGCTAAACCGCGGAGTAGTGAGCGACGGCGACGGCGATGGCGGAAAAACGCGCGCCGCGGAACCCGTCGTCGTCGCACCGTCCCCTCGTGCGGGGCGCGGCGTCGGTGGCGGGTAAGTGGAATACGCGCGTACATACATATACACGTGAAGGTTAGGTTAGGGGGTTGTTATAAGACACCGCGACCGCCGCCGCCGCCGCCGCCGCCGCCTGCGTTTGCGCGCGCGCTTGTGTCAGTGGCGGCTCGATGCGAACGATATACAACGCAGTCGTGTATCGTGTACGCGGTATATATACATATAACAATAATACATATATTATATGTCGGTAGCGTAAAGGCGTCGCGCGCGCGCGCTCACGTGTGTGTGTGTGTGTGCGTGCGAGCGGGAGTCGTAAAATTCCGAAAACGTCAAGGGGGCCTTTTTACGACCCCCTCTCGGCAGCGGCAACCCCCTTTTTCTTATTTTTTTTTTTTCCCCGTCGCGTCTCGTTTTTTCGTTCCTTTCCCACCACCCGTCCGCATATAAATGGTCGAGGGTCACAAACGCAGTCGCGCGCGCGCGCGTGCACACACAGACACACACACACACACACACACACACACACACACACACGCACACGCCGTCGGTTCGCCGCCGTGTCATAGGAGAGACGGCTGTAAAATCCGTGACGACCGGCGGTGCGCGGGGTTTTAATGTCCGCCGCCGGTATACATAGACGCGATGTGTAAGCATAATGTCATATACGCACAACAACATGCGCGCTCGACCCCTCTCCGCTGCTGAGTAACCGTTCGCTGATTGGACCAAAGCCTATAAAAACGAAAAAAATAAAATACAAAAAAAAACTGTTCGATTTACGCAAGCAACCCCCCTCTCGCCGCTGCCGTCGCCGCGGGTAGTTCGCTCTTTCGCCTCTTCTCATCGCCGCCGCCGACGCAGCCGACGCCGCTGTCTGCTTCAGGTTAGAGAACTGATCTCTGCAGTAGGTATATACGATGCGCATAGGATTACACTGTATTTACCGCGAGCAGTATGCACTCCGCGTGTACGTATATATACTATATTATGATACGACGATGTATAGATATAGGTAAAACGATTTGCGCAAATCGAGGACACGAAAAATATATTATTATAGTAAATAACTTTAAATACCTATGTGTGTATGTGTGTGTGTGTGTGTGTGTGTGTGTGTGAATGATAGAATATTTCTATACAACACAAATTATGTGAATGTGCGTCGACTTATTTTCGGTACGGATTTCTTACAGTTTGTTATTAAAATACCGGTGTACATAACTTGATGCATTGCATTTATATGATTTATAATGCATAATATTATGCACGAAATTCATATTTCCTCGACGTCAGTTTCAAAAACTTTATTTTATTTTTTAAATGAATAATTTACCACTATAAAATACACGCTTTATACTCCTAAATTATATTTAGATTATGTGTAGTGAATACCGAATAACGATTTCAATCTTACATATTTTGTGTGATGTTCTATATAATATAAAGTTTATACTATATACAGTACATGTACCTATTGCCTATTGTTATATAATATTAATCACTAAAAATGTGTTACTAAAAATAACATATAATCTCTTGTTTATATCGATACGATAACATGTATAACATTTGATAATGTAGTAGATATATGAGTATATTTATCCATATAAGTATAGTAGTATTTATTATAGATATAAAATACAGTATTGCAGTCAGTACTGACTGAACACTTTCTGTAATATGTACATATTATAATATAGAATATTAATGCATATTTATACTCCTATTAAGTATTAAGTAGGTATAGTAGAGGTAATCTCTACTTATTCGAATAACAACAACAAAATTACAACATTATCTATATAAATAACATAATATATTTAAATATTTAAATAAATTGTTATCTATAGACTTAACTTGTTCCATTATAATATTTTATAGTCTTTAATATTTATTAATTAATAATTATATATTATTATTTTTATAACGAGAAAACTGTAAATCAATAATTCATTATTAGACTTATATAGCATTACGCAGGTTCTTACTGAATTACATAAGCTAAGCTTTAAGCCTAAAACATTTTAACAAACTTTACCATCAACCTATACGTACCTATACGTCGTATATCATAATAATATATACATATATTATATTACAGTAAATACCTAGTAAAAGTTTACATTTATATTCTATGAAAGCTGAAAAGTTGTGTGTTGTATTGTCTGCCAAAATATGTCAGGCCATAATATTTTAGTTAATTGTTATTGTATTACTACTAAATAAAATAATGAACCTACATACATCCACGTATAGTATTTATTGATAAGCTAATATTGATAATACTCAACCGAACATTTTTTTGTTTTTCCATAATATAGTAATACAATTGTTTTCCCATTAAAACACAAAAAACTACACGCTAAACTAATTTGATGTAAATACATTATTGAAATAGAAAATTTAAAATACTAACAATCTAACTCATTTATTATAATAAATATACATTAACTATTACGATTATTTTTTTATACAATTCATTTATATTAACTAAAACATAAATGTTATTTTATATTCTGATAAGAGCAAATTTTCAATTCAATATACTTACTGTAGATTCATCTTGATGAAATAAATAATTGAAATAAGTCAAGGATTAATAAATAGAGAATAATGAAAATTTACCTATACTACCTATAACCTATAAGGGCATTGCTTTTGTAAGATACCTAAGAATATTATAGTTAATTTGCAATACTATGATATTTTTTTTTTTGGTTTTTAATAATAAAATGTTAGACACTAATATAATATGGTCTATTGTAAAATCTATATCAAAACCAAGTATGAATGATGGAGAATAATATTTAACCATGATTTACTTTTTATTAACTATATTTTTATTCGTAGGAAACAATATGGTTATTGATACTTATTAGTGCAATATAATCAATATAGGTTTGTATATGTACATTACTTAATAATAACGATTATTATTCAATTACTATAGAAAAATCAATTTAAATGATATCATAGAATAACTACACTTAATTGTTAGAATTTATAATTTAACACATGATTTTATACTAATTTATATTGTCAAAAAATAGTTAACAGAATAATTGATTCATTTATTAATCAAAGTAGCTTTACTCAACAAATATAACCATAAAATAATAACTAAATTTTAAATTACAGATGTAATAAAATAATATTTAATAAATTCTTGTTTAAATTTGTCTATTTTTGTATGTTATATACTCATTTAAACCATGCAATTTAGTCCTGACTTTTAATTATTTTTGATAACAATATAAATTACAACATGACATACAATAATTGTAAAATATTTAGTGAAAACTGATTAAATGAATTTTATAGAAAAACTTCTACTTAAAATTATACTTATACTTAAATATTATAAACTCACTAGTTAAGCTAGTAAAGCTCTATAGTTATAAATATAATATATAAACTTTAAATACTAAATTTTTTGTAATAAATGTAACAGTTTACGGCAGATAAATAAAGTCATCTCGATTACTGAACTATATTCTTTTACTATATGAACATTAATATAGGTTATCATTAAACTATTGAAAAGAGGAATGAAGTAAAATATATTTTATTGATAATCGGCTCTCTATTAAAACAATGCAGTGGCTTAAGGTTGTAAATTGGTCTGAAATTATAAATACCTACCTACAACGACTACAACATGCATGTACGCACACAGTGCGATTTTTTCTACATCACAGTCACCTACATAATACAATAAATACCTAATTTTTTTTTAATTCTTAATTATTGAATCATGTTTATGAATGATAAAAATATGGTATTATACACGACTTATAAAAAAAAATTACTGCGGCGTAATCCACGCATAATCCTGTAGGCCTATATAAGCCATAATCCTATAATACCTATATAAGCTATAATACTACATACTTACTTATTATATTAATATATTGTGGTTTACCAGTATTATATAATTTAAGAAAATTGATATATATTATAACCTTAGTCTTTATATTTAAATATATTTATATTTCGTTAAAATATATTGTATAATACAATTAACAAATCAAATATGTTTTTCCTCTAATAAATGTCTAAAAATAATAATATACAATAGTATACTTATATAATATATTATATTATACCCAGACGAGAGATATATTACTTGATTCTTGATAAAAGTGAAATCACTCTGTATAAAATATATTATATACGCGCCTATATTATTATAAATGTATAGGACGGTCGGCGGACCGTTCGCAATTCAATTACCCCTCCCCCCCAACCGGAAGCTACAGCCTAGACTCAATATATGTATGTGCATATAACCTAAATATATATATACACACATAATAGATTGTGTTATCGTTGGACCCCGGGAGGTGGCTCATCGGGGGTGGTTCCGAAACTTAGCGTAGCTATATGCCGAGAGTTTGAGGGGGGATGGATAGCGAAAACAAAGGTCGATCCGCATTGGACGAGGGCTCGTTAAAAGCATTATTGTGCACCCGAGTCACAGTGCACATACACGGCCAAAGGTCATGCGCCACCCTCAGCCGTACGATACCTATATATATATATACATATACACGTAAGTGTGCGCGAAACGACCGCATTCGCATATATTACGCGGGTGGGGATCGTGTGCGAGGACGGCGAGAGTAGGATAGATTAAACTTGCGCGGGCGCTTTCGAAAATATTTATTCATAACTTTACGACGTGCAGCACACGACACACGCTCCGTGACGTACATTATATACATATATAATGTAGTATGTGCGTGTGTGTGTTACGGGTCTTTGGCGGTTCGTATATGCATAATGCATATTGCATATACCTATATATACGAGTACACGCATTGTGTACAGCTATTATGCAAATTCCGGACGGCTCGGGGACGACGCACATAATATATATATTATATATATATGTGTATATATATGGTATTATACCGTTATAATTAACCCGCCGCCACGTCGTGTAAAAGCGCCGCGAGCTTACGGTATAATATATATCGCGCGAAGATTAAATTTCGCCGCGAGGGATCGTAAATCGGTGGCGGCTCGTTTATCATTTTCTCGCGCGCATATAATGATATGCATAAAATATAATAATACAAACTATAATATGTATGATAATTAATAAATATCACGTATTTTGCGATGCAATTTAATATCTGCGAATGTAATTTGAAAATAGTAGGCGAATACCAAAATATTTTCTCAAAAATGTTATCATTATTATATTAGGTCAGTTAAAAAATATTCACGAAATAATAATGTTACACGCGTATATTTATTGCTATTTTTTCTCAAATAATATTATAACTATTTAATTAACGAAAATTAATAAAACAATAAAATAGAAATAAAATAAACGATGTTAGAGAAAAAAAATCAAACGACATTCAATGTGGGTCGCGTTAGGGTCGTTAGGGATAAACAATTTTAGAAAAATATTTTCTGACAAACTACACTTTTAATCAATATTGGAGAGGCCATAGAGTCATTTATACTTTGTAATTTATAATAAATAAGAATGTTGGAATACAATTTATACATATTAAATAAATAACACCTACGATGCTACAATATTTTCACCATTTAATAAGAAACAATTTCATTACAACAATAATAATTTACATATTATTATAAACACGTAAGAACACAAATAGCTAGTTTGTTTATCTTAATTAATATTTGTCTACCTTATCGCACCAATCAAAGTATGGCGTCGGCTCTGGCTCTGAGTCTACCGCTTCACTCGTTTCCTTTTCCTGGCTTGTACTACTGGCTCATTGGCCAGTAGGTCCACCACCGAAACATCCGGGTCCGAAATCAGTTCAAACTGCATGGCTGATAACTGGTATTGCTGCTCGGTAATCGATTGCCGCATGGGATTTTTCTTGTCTTTCAGCTTCTGAAAATGTTTACAAAACTGCGCCCGCTGCGTGTACGTCCGAACCTTCACCGCTGGTGTTGACTCGGTTGGTTGGCTTCAGGAACTGGATTCGCGGCGTCGCTAAAATGTTGGTCATAGCTTGCCGCCGACTGGCGATTGGCCAGTTATTCCTGCTGCTGTTTTTGAAAATCGCTGATTTTTGAAACCCCAGCCTCCTTCAAACGATGGAAGTCCACCGTCCTATCTGCTCATCCCCGGTGGTATATGGCCACCCACACCGGGTCTTTCAGTATTCGGTGAAACATTCGGTCCACCTGTGCTTCCTCCTTCAGCGGTTCGATCTCACCTCCGTTGCATCATGTTGTGTCTGGGAAAGGACATGCAATTAATAGGTACAATGGAATTATGTGCTTAGGGTAAACACTTACAGAGGTTATAAAAATATGTAAATGTTAGTCGAGAAACGCTCTTATGATATACAGCACAGCCTGTGACTGAAGGTTATAAGCTACCGAGAACAACAAAACAATAAAAATACAATAGGATGCAATTTATTGAATAAAAAAACAGTATTGTAATTGATAAATGGGCTTCGAATAAAAAATCAGTGCTTTACGTAATATAATATATGTGTAAATATAAGCAAAAATAATAGAATAGATATCTTGTACATCAATCGGCGTTCTCGATCCTTGTGCAAAAATAAAAAGAACGAAAAAAACGCCCAGAGGACCATCATCGTCGGCGGTCGTATATTCATTACCGTGATCGCTAACGCTACAAACGTAAACGGCAAAAAAAACCGTATACGTACAGCTTTAAAGAACGCGCATTACGCGAATACGAAAAGAATGGGTTGGAAAAAGCTCTGGAAAAGTGATGTTAATAATATTGTTAATAATCGATAATGTCAATCGCGCATATCGACCATACTACCATAGAGTAATAATTACTCTATGACATTGAGCTTTTTTCTATGCGACCGCACCGCATTCTTTGTGTAGTAAACGACCTATTTTTCACGTTTTATTATATAAGACGAGGAGGAAGAAGAAGAAGAAGTTTTAATTACTAAAACATCAAGTCATTGAAAATCCTATTATTATTATATCTATACGTGTTTTGATTGTGGCTGAAAAAATGTCTTTACAATTTTAATTATTGGGTATATTATGTGTATAATAAAAGTAACTAATTATAACTGGCTTATATGAAACACGAATAAAACAATGGAAAAACTCATTATATATGGAACATAGAGTAACAATTTATTATATTATGAATAATATATTGTCGTTCTTTTTGAATTTTGATAATTTTACAATAAATTTATGTTATTCGTATCCGTTGGCCGGCACGGTATATAGGCAATTTCGGTACATCGACATTTAGATGGCTTTTGAACGGTAGGGGTACCACGCGTTATTTTCTACAATAGGTAATTTAACAAATTGTAGATTATGCCAGTACTTCGTTGCGATAATAAATCACGCATTACTATACCTATGTGAATATTTGCGATTACTGTTCAATATAGTTAACAACATCCAATTCGAGGTTTTAAAAACATGTGACTGTTATATATTTTATACCACAACAAAGTTTTCACAATTAATTAATTATGGAGCTATAGATTCAGTATGATTTAATACTAGAAATCTAAAAATTACATTTCAACGTAGAATAAGTTGTAATAATAGCAAAACAATTATTTCATTATTATATGAATGAGTATTATTATTTTTCGGTAGTGATTGATCATCGTTTTAATAATGAATATATTATATAAGTAATGCTATTGAACATAATAATAATTATATAATTGTGCTAGTACCACTCGGCAGTTATCGGTGAGTATATTATGCTATATAATTTACTGGTGTATTACTACAGTACAGTCGTTATAATATTGCACTATTTGAACAGTCAGTGATAAAAGTGCACATTATTACCACAGAATATTCAGTGTAAATTAATACATAATCTGTTTATTTTAAAATTAATTTAATGTGTTACTTACGTGTTGTATCCTAATAAGATCTACAAACGTTTGATGTTTGCTAACAAAAACTGTTCTTATATTAGTATACTGATGCACGCCAATACTGTATATTATTTAATAGGTATTATAGAATTTATAAGCATCGGCTAATACACTACATCAAAGGTAAACGCATAATAATTATCATAGTTGTTGTTTATGGGAAATGTAAGAAAGCAATTATTACATTATTATCGCAAATCGATAACTGTTTTAATGACTTATGTTTCCATTGGGTGACATTAATATATCATAATATAATAGGTTGTTAACAATGAGTTTTTATCATTGGTTTTCAACTTTAAGATTATAGGTAATAATATTATGCCAGACCATTGTGCGCCAGCGATATATATGACCTATTCCTAAAACTGTGAAATTGATTTAAAATGATGTTCCATTGCTGATTAGCGGTCACATAAACGTATAGTGCAGTTAAACATTATATACAATATCAACTACTATGGTCCACGAGCATACACGATTGAAAAAAGTATAATTTTTTGAGTATAGATAGAAATTATAAGTCTAAAAAACATATTTATATTATGGAATTCGATTTTGTATTATCAAGTCAATCGATTCTTGTGTCACAGTCTGTATTTCGTGAAATGCCCGAAATTTTAAGACATTGCATATTTACCCGTAAAATAACTATTTATTACCAAATAACGGTTTTTGTTATTTCACTGTAATGAACGGTTACAAAAATGAATAACCTTAGATACTTACTACATTCACCAAACGATTATATTTTGCTATACATGGTAACATTTTTTTAATATTTGAACTGTTTCTGATCTATTATATTTATATAATATATATATATACATATAATAATTGCAATTTTTGAATTTTTTTTTTTTGTACAAATATTTTATATTAAAAAGTTTAAAAATCTGTTACACGACCCTACTTAAGTCAATTTTTCCATGATATATACACAAATATTAAAAATATATAGGAGTATTTAAAATTTTTAAAAAATTTTAAACTATGTTGTAGTTAAAAATTTGTAAAAAAAAATTCATTTTATTTCTAAGATTTAAAAATTTGATACAACATTACTCACAAGTTAGTTTAACTGGAACTAAAAAATAAAAAAAATTTAAATGAGCATATTATTATTTATATAGACATTTTAAGATCAAATTTTGATAAAAATATAATTATTTGTTATACAATATTATATAACATTTATAGAATAACATCAAGGTCAAGACGAATCAAAAATATTCTAACACAATAAATTATGTAAATGTAATGCTGTATGTAATGAAAGAAGTACAATTTGAACACTTAGAATAATTTTGTGAATAGAAAGAAAAAAAACTAAAATTATAATGTACTTATACTTTATAGGTATTTATGACTGTATTAGAATAAAATGTGTAGATTTTAAATTTTGAGTAGAGTGATGAATATTTATTGTGTTTACAATAATGATGTTTATTTTTTGTACACTTTTCATACCAGATAAATACTTACTTCAATCTTCAATATTGAGGTTGTTTTTTTAATAAAAAAAATAAAAATACAATTTTTATTTCAATTTTAAAAATAATAAAATAATTAGGAAAAAACGACCAAAAATAGAAAAGTAGAAACTATATTATGTGAAACTAGTTTTCAAAGAAACCGAATTTATTAATAAAAATTATTGGGAAAAACGAACAAAAAATAGAAAAGTAAAAACTATTATGCGACACCAGTTTTCAAAGAAAGCAATGTTATTATATTTTAACAATTAATATTATATTCAATTCGATATAAGTAGTCGATTTTCCAACAAATTTTTTGTGTATTATAAAATATGGCAAAGCCACATTATACGAAATATTTAA
Source organism: Schizaphis graminum (assembly GCA_020882235.1). Lineage (NCBI taxonomy): Eukaryota > Metazoa > Arthropoda > Insecta > Hemiptera > Aphididae > Schizaphis > Schizaphis graminum. The sequence continues at coordinate 98,347,616 of CM037032.1, forward strand.
TATACTATTATATACTCAACATTCAAATATAAAAATGATTATAAAAATCAAATAAATTCTAACTTGAATCCGTTATATAATATTATGTATGCGATGTTTATTGTGACTTTAAACGACACGTCATAATATATAAAGGTCAGTACATTTTACGTTGTATTACGTCGAAGATATCGTTTTAATAAATATATATTCAACTTCAACTGTCTTGTCTGTCTTGATTATACACCACACGAACATCAATACATCAATAAAATTTAAGTTGCTAACGCTCGTTACATAATAATAATAGGCAGTACAAAATAATATGACTTTAACATTCTCTCTATAATTAAATCAATTGAACAGCACGATAATAGATTGTTGTTGTTATTAGTTTCATAACTAACTATTTTAGAATAAAAATATAATCGTGATTTATTAAAAACTATTAGTTGTAAACTAGCACTGGCGTACTGCTGATTGTAGAACTGAGAAATATTATTTTACTAATTATCTACAATAAATCTGAAAAATAAAATACATGACTGTTTATATTTTGCGTTATATTAAATAAAAAGGGGTACATTTGAGTTTAAAAAGTTTACATTAGAGTACCACACATTTTTTAGATGATTTATCTATAATAGAACAATACCACAATCGAGTGAAGCACAGCCAAACTATACAATACTATATTATAGTTAAATGCCATAACTTATTATATCGATTTAATTTGAATTTTAAATTAACCAAATCTTAAAAGTAATAGTATATATTATAAAAAAATATACAAAATATCAGTACATAAATATAAATTATTTATTTATTTTTTAAGAATAATTGTATTATTTAAATATTACTAAATTATTAGATTAATTATTATTAAAATTTTGTAATAATCATTTGAATTTTATTAAATTGAATTCTATCATGGCAATTAATAATGGTAAATTGATTTATAATAATTCCTGATGCACAATATATATAAATTATAATATACGTAATATACCTACATAATATTCTTAGCAAGTTTATCACGTTCGGAGCAAGTCGATTACAAAACCGAGTTGCAAATATATTTTACCTTAAATGACGTAGATCACGCTCACGCGTTAGATTATTTTTTAGTATTGATACCACACTGATCCTAATAATCGATTATTAAAATTGTATTGGGTTTCCGGCTTCGCCCCGATCTTAGGCTAGTCATCAGTCTGTATAGCTGAAAAATCATCGCAACATTTCAAAAATTATTAGTTCATTTTCGATCAAAAACGGTTAGATATATTTAACAAAATATATCGTCAAAAACTCAAAAGTCGGCGGCACGTAATATTATCATATTATACATAATATACTTACAGACCGATAAATTCTATTGTATACATATACGCATATTATTATTCGACTTGCCCGCTCATGAATCGATCGAGTTATGCTAGTCGATATGTCCAATGTGGTTTAAATTCATTTTTGAAGTTTAAACTCGACTTCGTTGTATATAATATACTGAAGCGTCAGAATCCCTTCGCACTACCGCGTCCGATAATATGATAATATACAACGTTTCACCGTCGGCACGCATAATATATATATATATTGTATATAATGCGTATATTATTATTTATACATACTGTGGATATGGTGAAATGCTAAACCTATACATATATCGTATTTGTTTGGTTCGTGCGTATCGTCTAGTTTCGCGCGTATACATTTTTGCATTGTTATCGTACACGCTTTTAGAAAGAAATAAATAAAAGCTCCATTCGCAATAGTATTATAATATGTACGTATCTATCGAGAGAACTGCATAATATAACAATGTGCACTTGCGGTATATTATTATGCGCTTCGTTCGGATAACGTTGTGGCGAGTACGTGCACACCGCTCGCCGACCTCGTCGACGGCTGTCGCACCGATTGTCGGGCGTAAACGTATACTGTTCGTTACCCGACACAGCATCATCATCGTCACATCGATCACTGCGAAGCGTTTTACGATCGTACGGCTCTTCAGCTATGAGTTTCGTTCGGAGAGACCAGACACGTTCGAGTTCGACGAAACGTGTGACGGAAACGACAACGAAACGTCACGATCGCCTTACGCCTGCGACCAGTGGTGACGACCGGATCGCCGTCGAGACCAAAAGTCGACCGATGGAGGACGAATAATTAACGGCGGAATACGAACGACGAAAAACGGGGCGACGACGATCGTACGCGATTTCGATGACGATATTATTCGCTCGTATAACGGTCGAAACGTAGGTTATCGTAATGATGTTATTATTATTTATTATTATCGTTTTAGTACAATATATAGCATTCCGGTTGTCCCAAAGGTTTTTGTTTCAAAGGTCCGGTGCCGACGGGGAAACGGTTGGAAGCGATGCGCTCGCCGAGAACCAGGGCCGCATAACAAGGACCCGCGGCGTTACCGAGTCGTCGTGGACTTACGTGGAGTTGACGATTTTACGCCTCCGTGGCTACCAGGATCGCATGTACTCGTGCACCGCCGCTACAGTGCCGCAAATAATAATAACCAAATAACAATATTATTTCGATCGGGAGCACGGACGTACAACTACACCGCAACACTGCGACTAATAATATTATAAAATATGTTACGAACGTCCTAAATATTGTATCGCAATGTTATTTTGTTCACTTGTTACGTGTACGGGAAACAAAAACGTATTAATGTTCTCTCGGAAAAACGTGCCAGAACGCGATTTTCGTGTCCAATCCAACACACTTGCCAACGATTGTTTCACACGAACAACGCTTAATATTATTCGTTTCCACAAAATGACTACGCGATTCGTATATCGTACACAATATCATATATTATAAATTATAATAATACTCTGTTCACAACTTACTGTAACGCGTATATCGTTGTTCGTTGTATACCTACAAAATATAATATTATATATTATTGTAAGAAGCGGCTCGATCCTGCGGGGGGGGGGGGGCCGAAAATGAACAGGAATAAGTCCATAGCACTACAAAATATTATATCAACAGCGGAAGTTTTCGAAAAACTTAATATACAAATTCCTATAACAATATTTACTGGCGGTTTTTGCAGGTTTTGCTGAAGCCTAAAATCAAAAAATATATATACATATTATACTCGTATAGGTACCTATATCATTATTAATTAATCATTCCAATCGCTTTTCATTTAAATAACGTCAAATTGTATTTGAACAATTTTTCAAACCTGTGAACAACTTATCATATACACATTTATAGGTTTACGATGAGAAAAAAAATTGTAATTAAACTGTTATACGATGCAAACAATTAAACAGTTTTTAGTCATTACCATGTATAAATCTACTTAGATGTTATAAATTATTTTATTGTAGGTATATATTTTGAGTAATATTGTATTTTAAAACAACTAATTAATATAAAATATTATGTTATTTCATAATTACTTTAAATCTTAATTAATTGTTTGTAAGGAGAGAAATATATTTTACATTCATTACCTACCAAAAACTTAAAGTAGGTAGAGTATTCCTACTTAGCTGATATAGATTTAAAATATTTAATTTGATAATTCCTTTATAAAACAAAACGATGAATTATAATTAATAGTTAATAGGTTTGTTAAAAATTCTATTTTAATTACAGTCAACGCGTATGCCACTTTACAGACTACTTGGTACTACAGTTTATTTGATTACACGGTTTATAGTGGAAATCTATGAATTATAGTGATTAGGGGACAATGAGACGTGTTACACATTTATACACAATATTCGGAGGTATAAGCACTGTATTAGGCGGATGCTAGTATAATACTACAATCTACAATAAGTCTCATAGTTGATAATTTATAAACAATTTAATTATTTAGGTTTTTCAGTATTTATACATAAAAAAACACGTCCAAAGACAAATCAAACGAAAAACGCAAAACTAATAATATTTTTAGTAAATATTTTATTATTAAACTAGTTGTTATTTTAATATTTTTTAAAAATGTTTCACTACTTTTAATATTTTATTTTCGGAAAAATTATCTTTATTTTTCTTTGTTTTTTTTTCACGCCGAACATTATTATTATTTACATTTATATCTATTTATTATTTTTTCTTTAAATTGTTATGATTGATATACTACCTACCTATTATACAGGGTCATAGAATTCTCGAAAAAAATATAAAAACATACAATAAGAATTTGAAAACACATGATTCCATGAAAAATATTGTCAACGTTTGATCATATACGTCTGAAGAGTGACCACCTATTACAGACAGTAACTAGTAAATATAGGGTAATTACTAACGAATCTGATTCCGAAACTAAATCATTAGACATTATTTTTCCGTTTAACTTCGAATAATAATTCATTTATATTTATAGCTACTTAAACACTTATTATTTGATCTTGTACAGTATTAAATATAAGTTTTTAATCTGAATCGTTGTTAACAATTATTTTAATTTTAAATTATTTCTACGTATAAAATATTATAATGTAGCGATGTCGTATCTACCAAGGCCTGACATGTTATTGTTTTTATTATAATATTACAATATATAGGTATATTAAGTATAACACTGTAGAATTCAACTCGTAACAATATCTTGTGTTTAATTATTTTATGTTCAAGTGTTAGCAATTATTGATTGAAAAAAACTTCGATTCGGAAGTATATATTAATATTTGTTTTCGCTCTCGGTTACGTTTCTTGGCTGAACTTCGATATCAGGGGCCAAGGCAGACGAAGGTGATGGTATTCATAACTCCGATAGGGCAGTATGATATAGTATACTATTATTACTGTTACGAAAAACGTTTTGTTCACATTATCTACAGTCCATAAAGGCGTACGCATATATTAACGATAGGGTAGTCGTAGTCCATAGATATTTGATAATATTGTATTTTAATACCTAACATAAAATACAATGCGAAATCCGACCTAAGCGTGTTATGGCGTATCTTCTACTGATACTCCACTCGTAAACTCAAACATAGAAGTAAACAAAATAAACCTAACAACAAATGGCAAGCAAAGTAAATTCAATTCTATAAAAAATAATGCTTAAATATGGTACAAACCATATCAAAAATAAAGGATGAAACTGACAAACGATAATAAAGCATATTTATGAGTAATATAACACATTCATTCCACTAAAAAATAAATTACCTAACCTATAGATGTAAATCATATTGAGAAAATAACACGGTGAAATATTGTCACCGAATGAACATGTATATACTAGGATACAAGAAAAAAGACATTGCATTTCACAACAGATTGGACAAACAGCGCCGAGTCGGATTTACTGCAATCAAATAAAATGATAATTAATTTTCAATATTAATAGTAATACACAATTTAATTTAATTTAACCAAAAACTCTTAATCAAAAATCTTATGAAAAAAAATTCACTCCTGACCTCCGTTATCAACAAGCTTATTATCTCCAATAACAGCAAATAGACTCAACAATATAATATCAGTAATATCACATCTCAAACATAATTGGTCACGTGACCTGTTTATATAACCAACAAAGTTTTTTAAAAAATGAAGTATATTATCAATGGACATAGCCTTCTTTCACATTAACAAGCCTATTGTACATTAAATTTATTATACGTATAATGTAGATTGAAAATTTTCATTTTATCTAATAAAAATAACTTATTTTTAAATAAAAAATAATTTTTATATCGTATATTTTATACTAATGCGGTAGATTGAATTGACTTTAGGCTTGGTCAAAGCAACTTGCAAATTGAATACAAGATACCACATAAGTTATTCTTATATCTGACAATTTAATAATGTTCAATTTTAAAGGCTGTATATTATAAGTTGAAGTGTGAATGAATAATTAATTTAATACAAAATATAACGATTTTAATTTTGAGATATTTTAGATTTTGTTGCAATTCAAAAAATATTATTGAAAGGGACTTGATACTTTTTACCAATAAGTTTCTTATTAGTTTTATTTGCAATACATTTCGCAATATATTTTTATTATAGTTTAAGCTATATGTATATAACAAACTTATTAATTTACGACGTGTTCATCATAACTGTATCATGGTATTAACTTTTAAATATAAAAATATTATATTATAAAACAATAATGTAATATTAACTATTATTTAATATGATTATAGCTTTTACCTACCGTCTACCACACGTAAAATAAAATAAATCAATAATTTCTTATTATTCGTCTATATATAATATATATATAATAATATGTTTTACATTAATCTTTTATTTAGTTCATCACCACGAGAACAAACAAATCGTGTTTTTAATTTAAATACCTATAAAAATAGCTAACCACTTGTACGTCCTTGTGGCGTCGGTGATATAGAGATTTAGCGCGTAACAATACTATGTTCTTGTCTAGCTCTATGAAAGAGGACAGCAGAACTAGTAAAAGGACCGATGAAATCTCTTTTTCACATTTTGTGTTCATGTTTTAGAAAAATATGGCTATTTTAAAATGTATTATACTATTATGTCAAATTAATCAATTTTAATTAACTGCTGCAAGTAATTAAATGTCTTAGGTTCGATACTCGCCTAATGACAAAACTTTTTTTATCATTTTTTTTTTTGCTATACAATATTATTATCATAATACATAATAAATACAACACAAAATATACCTACTTATTTCTACTTTATAGTCTTTCAATTAGGAGGTGCTGTGCTACTGTAAAGTTCAATTTTTCTAATCTCATAAGGCCATATCTTTTTTTTTTCATTTTTCGTTAGAAAAATATCATACTGAAATATTATAAGTATATTAAAATATATAGATACATTCAAAAAAGTAAAAATTTGATCAATGAAAACAATAATACAATAGGTTTTTTAATTATTCGTAAAATACTGTCTTTTTATTATATAAAACTGTTAATACTTTCCACCATAATAAATAGTGTTTTCTGTTAAAAAAAATTCATTAAACATAATACTATATAAACGTTTATTATATTACGCCAATAAAACATTTTTTTAATTTGAATATTAATAATTGATCAATCTGTAATCGATCGATTGCGCAACGAGTTGCAGCTTGTATATAGGTATTATAATATTATGTTACAGTACCAATACTACTACCAATCTTGAATATGATACATAAACTATAGATATATTTTATACCTATATGTATTAATATTGTAAATTATTGTAAATAACATTGCATGCTTTTGTATATTCGAGTTTTAAATAAGCATATTATCACTATTACTATATACAATATACATAAATAAATGTACCACCCAGGCTTTACAGTAAAGATACCGATCGGTTTTATTCGAAAAACATATTTATAATGAATGAGATCGAAATCTGAATCTAATTCAGGGTCTTTTAGCAATTTTAAGTTAATATTATCTCGCATATTTTGCATACTTGAAATGTATAAATAATGTACCTATATGCAAATAAAATAAAAAATATACTTAACATTGTATATGCCTACACATTTTATTTTTCATTTATCTCGAGCTTAATTAAAGAAGATGTATATGTTAGCATTCAATTATTATACAATATTTCGTTATTAGCTAGCAGATATACCACGTTTAACATTAATCTAATAATATGGTATGTTTGATATAATTTTTGTATAAATAACATAAAAAACATATATATTTAAATTTTATATTTTTTCTTTTACCCTTTTATATCAATGAAAAAAATGTCTCAAAATACACACATGGCAAGTTATGCTGATTTGTATCTATTCGATATGATACAAAAAAAAATGCAAACATTCTAATACAGCCATGTATGATTCATACAATGTTGAATACTATTAATTTAAATATAATTAATTATATTTTTTATTTTCGTTGTATAAAAATATAATTTAAACTATTCCTAAGAACTTATTATCAGGTATGGGTATACCATACCCAATCCTTCTAACTACAAAATTCCATCTACAAACGGCTTGTTATTTACCAGTCGTTTCTTCACTTCATTACAAAATTCTAGTATACAAAAAATAAAATGTAGATCAGTAAAACTTAGTAAGTTGTCAATATTATATAGATATACGCATATTGCGTGCACAATGTTCTGTGCATATAGGTCTTCAATAATGGTGACAACAGAAATTTTTTTCATGGACATTTTAATCTTTGGGGCCATTTAATGTCGGGTAAGACCGAGTATCGATATGGGGAAATGGAGGAAATGAGGACTATTGACTCAACAAAAACAAATATAATAATAATATAAGATAATAAAACATATGTATATTATTATATAGTAACAATTACCGACCTGTATTTCCAATTTTACAAACATATACGTCTTGTGCTCAGACAATTCACGTCTCCATTATATGCGCATACATGCATAAATTCGTATAGAAATAATCGTGGGTTTGAGTTTGAAAGAGCGCGTGTGAGAAAAAAAACTAGTAATTAGTATTATATAATACGTAGGACGGAAGTATGGAAATATATATATATTATATATTATATATATAATAATTATATATAAGGTACCTATAGTTCGATTGTATATATATAATTATAAGCGTTCCGGTGTCGCGCTCGGTGTTTATAATATTATTGTATACTACGCATAATATACTTAAATAAAATATGATAAACGCAAGCAGTTATCGTTTGGAAGAAAACTGGACATTTTTTTATATGCGTTTTATTATTATTTTTCATCCGATTTAACTTTGGCCTAGCGGATTCGTCAACTATTATAGCTTTATATGGGTAAAATTACACCAATATTTATACTAACACGGAACATCTTATTATGTTATAATATACACGCACGCGATAGGTGAGGTGTGCAATGCGTACAAATATAAACATCATACAGGGTGTAGATGTTTATTGAGGTTGGTCCCCGTTTATAACATTTTATTTTATTTTTTATCAATATTTTTGAAATGTTATCCTTCAGAACTACGCACAACGGTTATATAATACGTAAAACTGTTTAAGCTCACTCACACACAAAATGAAATACAAAATACAATAACATATACTTTGCTTTAATGTTTCTCAAACTTATTAGATTTAATTTTAAAATATTTAATTGGTATACAATTTATTTTAAGCGCCTATATTATAGTCCTATATAGTATCGGAAATATTAAATTTTAGATAAGAGGCCTGGTCAAATAATATAATATATAATAACTATATGTATTATAATATTTCACGGGGATGAGTGTGTTCCACGATGTATAAAGTATTTAAGGACAAACACGTGATGCCCGTGGTGGTACATCCTGTATATATATTTAGGTTGTATACCACGCGCTATAATATAGCCTATACGTTTATTGCTGCAAGATATGTAAGGATTAAAGGATTATACGTTAGTTTTTGGCTCCGGTACTTGAGCGTGCGTATATAGTATATACATGCGACCGTAAACTCGTTCGTCCGGCGGATTTCGTGTTTCAAATTGTTATGGCCGAGTTTCGGTTATTTATACATCATCGCGTAATATGCAGCCAATAGGAATATTATTCATCATAATATAATACTGGCCTATATGTCAGGAAAAAAACGAATGATCGAATAAATCGTTATTATAATATAACTGTATATACACAGATTCGTACGGTTCCGTTGCGTTCGGTTACGTTCTACGCATCTGCCGGCATGGGTATATAGGTGGACCTATTATATTATTATATCTATAATATCTGGTTTTTTCTAACGTTTCGTCGTCGACGCGATTGTAATAAACAACGATATTAGAACCGTCGCCAACTATACGACGACAAAAACGACGGCGACGTTGATGACGATGATAATAATATGCATGTTACGCGTTTATATTAAATTTATGTAAGCACCTATATAGTTATGACGTTGTATTTCCGACCCACCTGTGATCCTCATCCACCGTTGTCCTCGTTGACGTTTATCGCCAAATGGTGTAGATGGCGCCAGAAATCGGAGCAAAACGTACAGACTAAATTCCAATAGAAAAAAACCACTGCATTCGTATATATATATATATATATATTATACCCGAGTGTCGAGTACGTAACACGGTATAGTATTATACTAAACGATTTTCACTGCAATTATCCGATTTCAAAAATTTTAAATTTATTTATTCTGAAACCTCTGTGTATCCACTCCAGTCAATCGGCGATTTAGTTTGTTTAGTTCCACCTAAGACTACTCTGTGTACCTTTATACGACAACAGACTTTTCCGTATATTATTTGAAATTTTGATACAATCAGAAATAATAACATTTAATGAACAGTTTCGATGGTCAGTAATTATTTAAATAAATACTTTGATAATACTTTGTAAATCTACCAAGATAAAGTTTTCTAAGTCCACAGTCAGACTCAGAGGTGGTCACGTGGTGCATGGCATTATTATAACATCCTACCGATAAATGAAATATGGATACTAAAGCCTAGAGGTTTTATACTAGTTTTGCATCAGTAATCTGATCAAAGGTTTTCGTCTTATAGACTAATAATATCAGTAAAGTGTTAATGTCATATTTAAAAACTGTATAAAAGCCTAAATAAGCTCGCCTACACGATATTTACTTAAAAAAAACTAAAACGTTTGTCTATAAGTAGGTATAATATACTCTTTAAATGAGATATCTTAATTAACCACAATTAACAAAAACAACAAAATAAAAGTTTAAAAAAATAAAATAATATTCGTTTTGAGTCGTTGTTAGTGCACTCACAAATTATTAAAGATTACCGTTTTTCAGGATAATCGATCTCAGTAAGTATCCAAGTCATGTCTGAGCGTGAGTAGTATGTACTACTTACCTTCGTAGTTATACCAAATATAACTATCATTCATCGTATAGCTGTCAATATGCCGCCGAACAAGTTTCTACCGACTACCGAGGACAAATTCGCGGTTTGACGCATTACAGCATTGTGTGTAAAAAAACATAAGAATATGATTTATATTTATGCGTTCAGTCAGTAGTATGGGGTAGACCGTTAACACAATTTATGTATACAATATGAGCAATTACCATCCTATAATGATTAGTATATTCACAGCGTATACGTGTAAGTATATATATACCTAAAAATCTAAATCAAATACACCGTTTTTTCCGTCATCCGATGAGGTTTACGAAGCAGCTCGCAACGAATTGGTTTATTTTATTATGTACCTGTGTATATACAAATGGAAATAACTCGTTGTCATCCAATTTCTACATATTTTCTTTAATTCACTAAACAATTTTTATACACACATACCACAAATAATAATAATATTCAAATTTAGTGACATATACAATAAAACAATATTATTTGATTTTTTACAACCATACATCATGGTTTCAATTCGCAAAATATAAAATCCATTATACCGTGCAAAAAATGCTCCAAATTTGAAATTTGCGTATGGACATGTATGTAGATAGTTAATTGATTCTTATATAAATTCCTCACACAAATTTGTGATTTTTTTTTAAGTGTTAAAATATCAACTCGTATAACGTACCACGTTTTTATCGGTGGAATTGTTAGAAAGTGTATCGGGTATAGTATATACTTACGAGTAGAGTAGTACCAATGGGGACTAAAGTATATATATATTATTATTATATTTACGTGATATAGTGGGTGGCATCCGTGAGTATACGTCCATAAGAACACGACATGTGTACATATTTTTTGTCGGTGTCCGTTCAAGGTCCGATCGTCACATTGCGTGAGACAATCGCACTCGCAACGATTTATTATGTAAATATATATATATATAAAGTATATACGTATGACTGAACGACAGTTGGACGCGGTTATTAATAAAATATATGTCTTATAAATATGTATGCGTATTTCCTACGCCATCATACGCGACACTTCTCTTTATAATAATAATCATCATTATTATTAATTAACGATATATATGCTAAGTCGACGATGTCGGACTCCCACAACAAATATTCTGCTGCTGCCGCAGAAGGTAAGTACGCGTATACGAGGACAGCCGAAGCACGGCAGTGCGGGTCATCGAAAATATTTCTGCACATACACCGAATCCGACTATTGTGACGATATATAATTGTACCTATACCTATATATTGTTAAATAATATACTTTATGTTGTTTATCTAATGCGTATAAATAACAACACTGGTAGTTAACGCTGATTTTTGTATAGTTTTTTTTTCTTTTTAAAATACTAATATAACAAATCGGGTTAATATATTTAGGACAAATAGTAAATAATATATAATAATATGTATGTAGCAAATTTTGAAATAGAATTCAATTTACACGTAATTATAATAATAATAATAATAATATGTAGTCTACTAATTAGCAAAAAACAAAAAAAAAAATTACACTAACTTACATATAAATCAAAATTTACAAGGTACAATAGGTATAATAATAAAAAAAATTATTATCCATTTCGTTTAACATTAGTACATATACAATTGACGCGCGAACCGAATATAATCACATTTTTCAGTTTTTCATATTGCCCATATTACATTCTTATGCTGTGTAAGTGTTATTGTAATACATTATATTAAATTATATTATAATATAATTACGCTCAAATAACATTAAATTATTAGTATACTAAATTCTTAGGTCGATACAGATGACGATACAATAATATTGGACAAAATATCGGTCGCGCGAGTTTGTATTCATTAATACAATGTCATAATAAATTATAAATACTTTTATTTTGTATTTCCATAATCTATAATACTAATATATACAGTAAAATAATTTTTTTTCTGAAATCTATTTTAAAAAGAAAAATTGAGTTCAATCGTTTTTTATATAATGTATAAATATTACATATATAAAATATAACGACGGCACATTAAAATTACCTATTATATATATTTATATAAACGCGGTATACGCGACGATTAAAGCGTTTTCAAAAGAATGGGTAAGATGGGGATCGCATTAAAAACAATAATAAAATAGATTTTGGCACCAATAAATAATGTTTAAAACACTAGAGTTGAACCGAACGAAAAAAAAAAATAATAATAATAATGATGATGATAATAATAATAATAATAATAAAAATAATAATAATGAAACTAATATAACAAAATAATAGTCATACATAACCAGAACACAAATAACGTAAAAAAAAAAAACAATATAGAAAGAAAAATTACACGTTTATTTATTTCGCAGATATATTTCAAATAAATTGCGACATCTAATACTTCATAAGACTGGTAATTATTTTTATTTTTTATGAAAAAAATTTGTGTATAATATAAAGAATTGTAATATATGCAATTAAATACTTTAGCTACAATGTATAAAGAAAAAACTTAACAAAACGAAAGCCGCGATAAACCGTTTTCATATAGCTAATGTATTATTGTAACTGTTTTGTCTTAATGTTTAAATAATATTGTCTTACATACATTTACATTTTGCAATGATTGTATATATATATATATAAATAGGTGTGTGTGAACAATGTTTTATAATATAAATACTATAGGGGAAATATTGAGAAATCGAAAAAACCGACTAACATCTATACAACTGCAGTTTAAATTAAACAATATTATATATTATATGCATATGACTCATACAATACCTATGCGTATATTATATATATCTTTAGTTAATTATTTAGTAGTAAGTTATATTACATATTTACACGTCACATTTTTAATTTAAATATTAGAAAACGCTAAAACTTGCTTAAAGACGGAGATCGATAGTTTTTCGTCTAAAAAAAAATTAATAATATAATAATAAATATATAAAAACCACTGGTTATGTTTCGAGAAACGATCTATATAGTTTTATGTATATCATTATTCATTATTATTATTATAATATTTATTATTATTTAAGTTAGAGCCTAAGTAAAAAAAAAAAAAAGGAAAAAAGAAACGATAACACATTTTTAAATAAAATACCTACAACGACGCTATATTATAATAAATAATATCATCGCATCACACTCGAACGCGTCCAACTCGGGGACTTATTATAATATTCTACATTATTATATTGCGGCATATACACGTTTTGTTAAATACACATATACATAATATCTAAATAGTAAAAACACATTGCGTTATGTATTGTATATTTAGCCTAATAGTATAGTCTCATATAAACGTAGTAACTTAAATTGTATTTTATGTATATTTATATAATATGTACACGTTTAAACATTATGATTTATAACATATAATATTATAAAATGTCGACACTCTGGAGCCGATGGATTTTTTAAAAAGGTACACCTAAATATGCTAAAATAATACACATTAATATTATTAACCGTATACGCGATTAAAATATATTTTATGTATCTATACCGCGTTTACCCTAACGTTTTGTAATTTCAAACATTATTTGTTTCCAAGTGGAGATTTTTCATTTTTCCGGTTTATCTACTGAATTTTATTATATTGTTGTGTTTGAGCGAGATTTGGAATAAGAGACGATGCTCGTCCGGAAGAATTATGAATATAAGATATTCCTATATACGAATAGCCCGAGTACGAATTGTACGGTAAACGGAAGGCGCAGAAATTCGTTCGCGTGGAACGGCGTCGAGAGACATTCTCGTTGGCGTTAATACCGTAGCCAAATCTGTTTCCGAAATTAATCGATATTATAATATATTATTATACCTATAACTGCTGTAGACTCGTACACAGCATTTTCTGGCCACATATAAATGCCAAAACGTTTGCTCGGCAACAAAAATTGGCGTAAGAAAACAAAAGTCGGTCTCTTCCCCGCGAACGTATTTAATTTGTGTTATACCGTGTTATGTAAAATAGATTAAGACTTACGTCGTACTCGGACTTACGATGTAACAGTACTTAGACGGATTGCATCGGGTAATGATGGTGTAGGTGATGTGGCGGCGGGGGTAGCGGTTGTAGTTGATGGTGTACGTGGTGCATGTGCATCGGTGGGTGGGCAGCGGCGGTGACGGCGGCTCCAGAGTAGTGCAACGGTCACTGATGGTGTTTGATGGGCCCATTGCCGTGGTGGCCGCCGATGACCTGCATGTGATGTTGGTGATTGGCGTTGGCGCTACCGTTGCTGTTGTTGTTGTTGTTGGACTGCTGCTGCTGCTGTTGTTGCTGCTGCTGCTGTTGCACGGCCTGCCGCTGGCTGTTCTTCTTGTTCTTCATGCGCCTGTTCTGGAACCATATTTTCACTTGGCGTTCGGACAGCGCCAGGTTCCGGGCCAGCTCCCAGCGCTTCTGCTTGGACACGTACGCGTTGAACAGAAACTCCTTTTCCAGCTCCAGCGTTTGGAATTTCGAGTACGGTTTTCTCTTCTTGCGCACGGTCACCTGACCCGTCCACTCCAACGGGTTAGTCCCGACACCCATCCCGATGCTCGACAACGAACCTGCGAGTACACAAAACGAACAGCGTTAATACGATAAAATATATATACCTAAATGAAAAATTGCTAGTGAAACGTTCAACGGTATACGCGTGTCGACGAGACGTTTCGCATATTATTTCATTATTATTATATTAATTTGTCAACTTATAATAAAATAATTGATAATTGTATATTTATTTTATATTATTAAAATATATTTACGTATAATATTCATCTAAATAATATTATTTATTTATTTTTTAGAACTGAGTGGAGAGTATAGTAAGTATAACAAAGTCGAAAGCAAGTTCTATGGTATTAAAATAGTAATTATACATTTATATTGAAACGCTGCTTAAGAATAGTTACGTGCAATTGTTAACGTCACGCGTATTACTATATATACCAAACACCGCATGATATTTATCGCTATTATATATATACAGGTACATGATAATGTTATGTTCGACACTACTATAGTGATAATGTTTAACATAATATGTATTAAATACGTATAGTATATTTTATGTCATATAGAATTACGTGATAAACACGCGTCTTGTATAACTTCATTCCACCACTCGTCTAGGGAGGATTCGCGCTGAGATTATTAATTTAATTCGATAATAGTGATGCAACTCAAAACGGGATCGAAACTATACAATCAATTTTGAACCAACAAACGACCGTCGCGGGTTATTTCATGAATTTACATCGAACTGGTCCCGGCATAAACGTATTTATTTTTTTCCAATAAACGGATCGAAAATTTTTTTTATTTATACAACCAAATAACATTAAATACGTCACGGTCGATTTGTGCCCGCGGTATTATATGGAATGATATGTTTACGGCCGGTTTGGCGCCTTTAAGCCAGCGCTCGATCAAATACCCATTATAAAATCGGCGGTCGGCTTGGCCAAAAGCCTATCATCTGTACATACAGTGTCTGTGGTATTATATACAGGCCGCGCCTGCGGTATACCTGTACGACTTGAACAACGGTCATTTGAATATTTTTTCTTATTTAAATCGTCAAATCGCCCTGTATAAAACCTTTTACACGATGTATACATTTCGTCGATCAACTCACGGTTACAATATGTACACGACAAATGCGTTGCAGCGGGTGATCGCACGGTATAATATGTGCCGTATAATATACACATATACACGCACTCCTTTATGTCGTATATCGTCGTGTAGGCATAGGTGAACGCTGCAGGTATATATACTACACGCTTAAATGTACTGCAGGGGCATTCGTGTTTCGTCGAAGTGTTATAGGACCGGTGACGATTTCGTTTGAAAACTGAAATTTTTCGGGGTTTTTATATCTGTTTCTCGTCTGCGGATAACATCCCTCGTACTCGCAGTTGGGGTGAAATTCGCAAACAACCGCCCCTGACGCTCTCGGACCGTACCCGATAAAATGTGTACATATGTAATATATATATATATATATATAAGTGTATAAGCGCGTTATTATATATTATCATGCGGCCGGGTCGGGGTTGTTTTTTTTTTTTTTTTTTTTGAGAATTTTGAAATACGCGTTCGTTTTGTCTTTTAGATTTATTAAATACTATATATATGTACGTACTCTACTCTTATAATGTAATCGGCTGTTATATGTGTATATATACAGTGAACGAATTTCACGCTAGAAAATAAAGGTGTTATTATACACATTATACACTGTCTTAAACAATATATAATATATTATTATGAAACGCGTTCGTATACATTTATATATAGATAATACCTATTATACATAGATATATATACCACAGAACGGAAAATATCGTGAATTGTTGCGCACGCGATAGTGTTGCGTCAAACAAGGGTTGATTTCTGTTCGATTTCGTAATGCTACAGCGCCGCCGGTCGGAATTCGTCCGACGAAATTTATGTCGTCCGCACCACGGCCTGATATATGACTTCCGAATAGAAATCAGCCATCAGACGTGTCGTCCACATCCCTGTGTACCAGCGTACCTATAGCGAACACACATTACGCGTATATACCGAGCACGCGTATTATAGATGTTAATATACTATTCTAACGGGAGAAAATAATATACGGTCGGACTGGTGCAGCCGCAGCTGTCCGGGGACACTGAGGCGCACACTCCGTCGCAGCCGCTTGTCGGCGACTCGGAAAATTAAAAAACGCGTTTTTTTTTTCATTCGCGACTCAACGATATATTATATATACATTATGTAGATTATATTGAAGTGTGGGAGACGCGCGTGACGTATAATATGTAAAATATTATAAAACACGCCCGGCGACGGGGGCAGACGGGTCGCGCGCGCTTAGGAACTAATAATAATAATAAGCAGATGTTATATCGAGTATATAAACGGAATTTAAATTTTTCTACGCGCTCACACACAAGCTCAAGTATACATTATTTGTACGCGTACGTGTGTGGTGTATGTGTGTGTGTGTGTGTGTGTGTGTGTGTGTGTGTGTGCGCGCGCGCGTGGTAATAGTGCGCGCACACGCGTTATGGTTATAATATTATTATTATTATTATAATACGTTCCTCCGAAATGGCACTCGGAGTGTCGTCGGCGTACACGGCTTATATTATATTTAGTAATATAAGTATAATAACAGTCTCGCATATACGGAACCGACAGTGGTCGTCAACATTTGCGTAGCAGTGGCTATATGTGACTATATAATTAATAAATGTATGTGTGTGTGTTTTTGTGTTATACTGCATTGATATTGGGGCTTAAAAGTTAAAGTAGCAAGAAGAAATTACAGGGAGCAGTATGACCTCTATATAGTTTTTTATCACTGTATATATTATAATATCATGGTGTTAGGCGTAATTTGATGTGTGTATAAAAACGTATATAAAGTTAATAAATTAAAAACAAGGCGTTTATATTATCGGTAAGAGTTAAACCTATAACGCTGGGTTTACTGCATGTATAGATGTTGATTTTTAAATATGGTGAGTCGGTTATAGACGATGAAAAGTGCCGCTGCTGCAGTTCAGACCAAATATTTTTGATAGAATAAAATATATTTCTTGTTGACATAGTAAAAAAAAATAAATAAATAAATAGAGGTATTGAAAATTGCAATAATGACTATTAGAAGTCATTAATTAATATATAAACGTTAATCGTAGCTTTTGGAGTAAAATATATTAATGATAAATCTTCTTAATGGTTTTTAAACGTAAAAATACCGAGTCCCTCTTACAAGTTATAAGTTACAATTCCTAACCACTTTAAGGACCAGTATATCCATATTTTTGTAAGGTATAGACATAATATCTAGCGGTAAATAGCATTTTACTGTGAAATATATATAATTGTACGATCTCACGGCTGCGTGAGTGACGAAAAATAATGAAAACCTGTTTGAGTCCTTAACCTAATTATTGAAAAATTTAGAAATACATGTAGGCAGTAAAAACATTAAGAATAGCGTCTAATTGAGAAACATAACTGTTTTAAACGAACTACACGTTTTTTAAAAACACTACAAGCTCCCGGTATTATGAACAAACAAAAATATATTTTTAGAATTTAAAAAGCATCCAATATCTTTATAGAATATTATTTACTATCCATGAATTTTTGAAATATGTGTTTAGTCGATTTAGTATTAAACGGCTTAAATATTTTTATTTCAACACGTTTTTATAAAAGTAGTTATATATATATAAATATATATTATAAACAAAATGCCTGTTTTTTCCATAATAATGTACACATAGCAAAAACAATTTAGGACCCAATAATATAATGAATTTAAGCATAGTATAGGTATCTGCAGCGAGTTTATAAGTTAAAAATGATTTTCGTTTTAGACGATATTGTAATATCTTAGTTAATCAGGTAACGATGATCGACTTGCAGTATAAGGACCGGTGGTAGTTGTAGTTGTAAGAAGTATCTCAAGCCATAAAGGTGTCACGAATGACGGTAATAAAAACACATGACTATATTTTAGTTAAGAGTATATAGTTTCACCGGCGTTTAAACACGACCGCGGTCAGCGGAGTTGACGCGTTTTGGTCATTTTGGATATTGCGAAGTATAATAGTATACCTGTATGTCTATATATACGGCACGCACGGGACAGGTAATTCAGATCGCTGTGACGCGGCAGCTTTTAATCCGGTAAAACTTATCGGTCGTCGGCGTCCGCGATCCTCCGGGGACTACTATACAGTTTCGATTCGATATGATGTACATAAAGTGTCTAAATGATGGCCGCGCGAATTTGTGCAAACAAAATAAATAATATATACCATACAATGAAATAATAATAATAATAATAATGGTTTGCATCAACTGAATAAAATTCGTCACAGTGAAAACACCTATACATCGCGTTATGGGCGGCGACCGAGTGCAGAAAAACCCGCGTATTGTAAATGATGCGCGAATATAAGGGTGCGGACGCCACCGCCGTACTTCGCCGCGGGGACAGCTGCAAATTACGCGCGGTGGAACGCGACATCGGTAGGTCGGTCGGTCTGTCGGCGGTGACGCGATATACATTGCAATATTATGTACTAATATGTCATTCGATTTTAACGTTTTTTTATTTTTCACTCGTTTTCTATTTCCGCGAAAATCAAAAAATTATCTCCGCGGATAACATTTTCACTTCATGCGTTTTTTTTTTATAGCTCGCTGGTTTTTCTTCGTTTCCGACGGCAAACTCGCGAGCCACGCGAATAACACGTATATTTTAACATAATAATGTATTTCAATGTGATACGAGCGATGGTATCACACGCGTACGACCTGCCAGCCAACTACACACACACACACACACTCACAGCAATTTAATGATATCATAATAATATAATGACGTGCGCATCGTATTCATAAACTTGAATATTACACTCGTCATGTAATATCTACGTCGTGAAGCTACGAAAAAACTGGTCTAGAGCGGTTTTCGCGAGCGCGTTCACACGGTACCGAAATCAAAACCTCTGCCGTAGGTACTATGGTATATTATTATTATTATTTAAATTCGTAGACGTAGTGTACGCGTACAACTCTATTAGGCGGACAACGAATTCGGTAGCAATCGAACGGTGTATTATCGTCATCGTAACTATTACGATTAGTATTATTTTATTATAATTTGAGACCCGCGCGCGCGGTGTATATATGTAGGTTGTATAGGTCTATAATATTATAATATATACCATCGGACCATACGACGACGACGACGACGACGACCCGATATACCGATGCCGCTCTGCGTGAGTGCTGCGCTTACCGTGTGCAGTGCGTATATATATTATAATATATATACACACAATGATGATGATAATAATACACGCGGCGGCATCGACGTCGAACTGCCGCAGAGACAGCTGACCTACCCGTCCAATAAAATCGTATACTTTACGGCCGCCCGTCCTTTTGTACGCGGACGGACGCCCGTGCACGTATCGCCTCTGTCGCTCGCACCGCACAACAACAATAATAATATTATAAACTATGTATATATATATATATACACGCGGCTGCTGCTGCACCATATATACATACATATATATGTATTATATTATTATATGTGTGTCATGTGTGTGCTGTACACCACCACTCTGCTGTAGCAGTACCCACCCACACCGGCGTGCATATATACGGGACGAAACATTTACCTATATACACTGCGGACGGGCGTGGAAGAGAAGTCGCATTATTATAATATAGTAGAGAGAGAAGAAGAAGAAAAAAAAAAAAAAAAGGCCGTAATATATTATGTCATTACGCGCGTCGTGTTTGTTTTGAAATCGTATATTTATGTCCAAATTTTTGTACAAGTCTCCGACCCCGCGGCACGTATGTGTCGTTCTCGGAACCCACAAACGGGTCAAACGTTGTCGTATAGTTGTTGTTATTATTATTATTGTAATCATCGTCGTGTTATTATATTTTCGTCTCCGAGCGGGTAAAAACTGCTGCAGAGGTGTGACGCGAACATTATTTTTTTATACGATACGACGCGATAGACGCGGATAAGACCACCGCGACCACCGCGGTATTTCTAATAATATTATTATACAAGCGAACATATTGTTATTATTATATTAATATGGCGAGTCGATTCAAAACGAGTACGTACCTGTTGGCGGGTAAGGCGACGACGTGACGGGATCGTGCGAACCCCCGTAGTTCCTGAGCGGCAACGACGACGGAGGCGGTGGCGGCGGTGGCTGGTACGCGTTGTCGTGGCCGAACGGGCCGGCGGCCGGGCCGTCAGCCGAGCCGGACGTCATTCGCGACGAGTTGTTGCCGCCCCGGTCGTCGCCAGGGCTGCCGGACTGCAGGTACGTCGGTTGCGGCGTGTCGGCCGGACCGCCGCCGCCGGACGGATGTCGGGACGCCGAAGCGGCGGCTGCGGCTGCGGCCGCGGCTGCTGCGGCGACGGACGACGACGACGACGAAGACGTGGTGGTGGTGTACGGCGAATAGTTGGTGCACCAGGACTGCGAGAACTGGTGATGATGGTCGGCGGCCGACGGCGGTCCTGCGGAACTGCTGCACGGCGTCACGCCGCCGTTGGTGTATTTACTGGCGAGGCCGCCGCCGCCGCCGCCACCGCCACCACCGCCGCCGCCGAGACCGCCGCCGCAATAGTCGGTGGCCGCGGGTGACCAGAACGGCAGGCCGGTGGGCGGTTTGCGGCCGCCGCCACCGCCGTCCATGGACGTCCGGTGATGGTGGTGATGGTGGTGATGGTGGCCACCGCTAGCGTCCGCGGCCAGGTTGTAGTAGGTCGGCGCGGCCGGCTGGTGGTGGTGGTGGTGGTGAGGCGGAGCGGCGTACTGGTCGAACGCGGCGTGGTCGACGACGGCGGGCGAGTACGCGTTCCACTGGTGATGCGAGTGTCTGATGACGCCCGCCGAACCTGCGGCAGTGTCCATGCACTCGTAACCGCCGCCTCCGCCGCCGCCGCCAATGGAATGCGATTGCAACCGCTTTGCCGGTATGTGCAACAGAGGCGGTGGCTGCTGTTGCTGTTGCTGTGGCGGTGGTGTGACGGAGGACGTGATCGGCGTGGACGACGGCGACGTCTTAATGACGGCCGCCGGCGCGGCGCGCGCGATGTCCACCGACGGTGGCTGCAGCGACACGGACGACGGAGGCGGTGGTGCTGGCGGGCTGTCCTCGTACAGGCCGCCGTTCATCATCGTCCACCAACTCAGCCCGGGTCCGGCTGTCGGGGTCGGGCACCCTGCACCGGTGGTAACATCGTGTTCACCGCCACCGTACAGCGTACCGACGGCAGCGTCCCCGAGGTCGCCGATGATGATAATTGTTGTGGTTTCGGACGGGGTTTAGGTGACAGACGACCGCAGGCGTAGGTGATTTCGGTGTAGTAGACGATGTCGGCAGAGTTCAGACGTCGGTCGGCGTTAGGTCAGAGTCGGCAACAGAACACAAGAAGACAAGTCCAGATCAGTTTAGAGTATATAACGGTTTTACATATCATATATTGTATAGGTATATATTGCGTGCGCGTGGATAGTTGTATTTATTACATTTATATATATAATTTATATTTATATATAAATCGCTGCCGCTTAACCGCCAGACGAGGCGCGCGAGCGATTATTACGACGACGCTATCATGAACGGCCGAGGATTCTTTTGAACATTGAACAAAAAAAAAAATTCAAGTACGAACGCATATAAGCTTGCGGTGAAAAAAATCCGTTGGGAGAATTACGATCGCGTCCGTTTCACTTTTGAAAAATTTTAAAATAAAAAAAATAAATAAAACAACTTTCAAAAAAAAAAATAAAAATAAAAAACCAAAAATACAAAACTTAGCAGGAGACGACGATGTTTTAATGTTATATTATATTATCGTGTATGCGAAATACGCGACGGAACTACCGAGACCGCGGACGGCGCGTGTGCGTGTGCGGCGGAGGTCCGAAGTTTCGTACGCACGGTGCACGAGAGCGGACTGACGTGAGAAGTGACGACCGCCGATGACGGGTGACGACACACCGCGCCCGACGGCTCACAAACGGGCCGACGCGAGCGCGTAGTAGTTGTCGTTGGTGTTTACCGTCGTCGTGCGCCCGTTCGCGTGCGCGTGTGTGAGCGCGCGCCGCGCTCCCGTCTCTCGCATCCGTCCGACCGTCGCGCTGCTCGGCGGACTGGCCTCGGACTATGCCTCTGCCGTCGGCGCTCGCGACAGCGCTGCTCTCAGGGCTGTCGTGCGGATAGAGCCGCTGCTGCTGCCGTAGCTACCGTATCTTATGTACACAATACGCGTTACAGAGTCGAAACATTATTATTATTATTATTATTATATTTTTCATGTCCGCCGCCGTCGCCATAACGATATCAAAAGGCGCCCTTTCGTCGCCACAATATATAATGATAATGGCGCGCGCCCTCGAGATTTTTGGTCGTTTCTGCATGAGCATAATATTATTATAATCAAAATTCAAATTGAATACATTTATTATCAATATTATCGGAAATTCTGAGATAACAAACCAACTATCTATAGTATCTTAGGTATTATATCACCGACGAGTTAGACCGTCATCACCTACTACGTTTCACTTGAACTTTGGCAGAATTTATGTTAAAAATATTACAGCTAAAGAACCTTTATCTAAGAATAATATGGTTCAATTCAGTCTATCCATTTTAGAAATTAGCATTTTTAACCATTGAGTACAGATATTATACACATAACTATTTAGTTTAATCCGGAATATATAATATAATATATAAGTAGATAAATGTAAAATATTAGTCTCAATCATGATAAAAATAATAATAATAATTTGTCATAGGTATAGTTATATATAAAATTAGTTGAATTATTGTATACCTATCATAAAAAATATATTTAAATAATTAAACTTCTTTTATATAATATCACGTGGATCTTATTTTTTGGAAATTTGACCGATACTTAAAATCGAAATACCTAGTCATATATTCCATTTTATACATAGCTGCAGTAGTACAGTTTATGTATAATATAACTATTATACCAGAAAACATAAATCTAAATTGACTTGTTGACGTACTTTAAACGTTATATTTTTATGTGATATATATACCTACATTTGTGTTTGAAAACCTACAGATGGAAATCGGCCTATATAATATAATAACATCTATATTATTTTATAACGTGAAGAGTGATTTAGAAAAATATATAATATGTGTATATTATTATTATACCTATAGAGTATATAGGTACTATATATAATAACTGAAACCTTCAGCAGATTTCGGACATATATATATATTTATTTAATGACGTTTATATATACGCATATATTATATGTATATTATACATAAATATACCTACGAAGTTAACAAATCCGGATTCCGGTTCTATATATCTGCGTTTCATATGCATAAGGAACCGGCTCGTCAAAAATAATATATTAATATTATTAGTCACGTCCAAAAAATTTGATGATACTTGCTATATATATATATATATATATTATATCACGTACAAAACTATTTGAAAACTATGCGCGGTGCACTGCAAGATGGATAATATATAGGTATTTACAATCCTTCTGGAAATAGGCACCACCATTATTATGTACCTATATAGTATATATATACATATATATTATGTATATAATATGAAAACCCATTATGGACGACGGTCTGACGGTAAAATAAATTGTATTTCTGACCTCAACCCTTTTAGAGTTTACGAGAGATAACGGTCGTATAGCGTATACGTATATAAGCTGCTACTATATATACCTATAGTATATATAATATACGCGTACATGGCTTATATATTTAATACGAGTGTATCGATATACGGTATAATGATGTATACTCCGGACGTCTGAGCGGCGACTTTTGAAATACGAATTCGAATAACGGACGCCATATACGATATAATACAGCATGACGTAAATATAATGTGTATTATACGTATAAACTGTAGCCTATGTGATGTGTACATGGTTATAACTTATAACCGTTAAAACGCACTGCAGTATACAACATTACGCGACAGATTATATAGATAGGTAGGTGTAAATACTGAATTTAAACAAAATATGAGCTAACGATGGACGGATTTGCACCGGTATGTATAGAGAAAAGAAAAATGAATAGAGAAGATCCAAAAAATGTGAAGGGAAATAATATAAATACCTATAAATAAAAAGGAAATGGCGCGTTAAAAGACGCGTCGGCGCAACGCGTGCGCTCAAAATCGCAACGTACCTTACACAATATATAGGTATATAAAATATTAGCAGCTTGACAATAAAGGTCACACACAGACAGCGATTAGTCGTGTGTATATATATATCTATAGGTACAAGGCGCGGGACGATATATTATACTATGTCGAATGTCTATACACATATGTGTATATACATTGTACTTTCGACAAATTTTTCTTTTTAATATATTATTGGCGACACAACAAAAGCGGTGTTGACTCTCGAATCGTGGGGCTGATGCCGACTATGTGCAGTATAATAGGTACATTAATATACATGTATATATACAAATATATATAGGACATGTATTGTGCAGAATAATAGCAACACATACTCGCAATCATTGTATATTATATTATGCGCCTATATATATATATATATATATACAAAGCATCTTTGCGATCTTTTGACTATATATACATTGGTACACACAACATTTTAGTCACAGCCCCTCGACGAAACGTCAAATATTATATTATATATATATATATATGGGGTACGCTTATAGGTATATGTATCGCGAGAAAAGAGGGCTCGAGAAAAGAGAAAACAAAAAATGTGTATATATAATATATATAGGCTATAGGCTGCAGCGGCCGAGGGAGACTTTTCAGCATTAGGTCGTTGGTGTGTGTGTGTGTGTGTGTGTGTGTTTGGGGGGGGGGGAGGGTGAAAACCGGGAGACGGTATAATACTGCATGGCGTCGTCGTTATTACATTATAACCGGTGAGATGGAAAATTGCGCATTGTGCACAGCGGCGGCGTCGTCGTCGTCGACGGCTAAAGAACGACGGGCGCTATACGCAGACAAATATATGCATTATATGTATATATATATTATATATATATATATAATAGCTGATGTACAAAATCATTACATTGTATATTTGTGTCTCGCGATAGGGGATCGCCGCCGAATTCAATCTGTAAGTGCAGTCGTGCCGCTGCAGCAGGCGAACGGTGTTCGAATTTTATGACGCGTATATATGGAAAACAAACGACCGAATATAATATAATAATCTGTTTCTCGTATCTCCCTCGCCGTCATCACTATAGTTCGAAAAACAGTTTTCTAGGGAAAAAAAAATAATACAAAAACATTTCTCGGGGCGCATGTATAGGTATACCTATATATATATATATATGTCGAGTATATGATGGGCGGCAGGCGATGAACAGATGAGACGACCGAATTTTTAATATTTATAAAGAGGTTTCTACGTGGAAAATATATAAAGATGTCAGACGCGTATACTTATACACATAATGTATATAATTATATTAAGATGTCGTCGTCGCGGTCCACCTGCGCCGCTCGACGCGTATAATACAATTTCCCTCGAATAGGTATATATGATAATATTAAATTATCTACGTAAAGTAATCACGCAGACGACGATGATACTATAATAATATATTACAATGATAATAATAATAATAATATATTATAACTGTACGGTATAGCTACAGCGGCCGTCGACTGCTGTATAGATCTCAATCGGCTAGCTATATATGACCGGTCGCGGCGACGGCGAACGCCGCCATCTTTGTGCGCGCATGTCGGCTCATTATACGATTTTCGACTGGTCCGCAGACGCGCCGCCGCGGGAGGTCCCGAGTCCGGACCGCGCATGCACACCACTACTCGTTATCTACTACAATATATTACATATTATTATATACTATTTTTGAGTATTATTTATACGAAATATAATTTAGCTAAACAATTTTATTTGTATATTATATTAAATTAACAAATATGACTTAACGACAGTGTATAATAGGCACATATAATATATATTATTATTAGTGCAAGTACCTATACACGGGTTTATGCGAAATATAATAGATATTATAGATACATATATATATATAGGTATAATAAATAGTTTATATAACCTAATACCGTGTATAGGCGTTTCACCATTTTTGTCCTATTTATATATAGTCTGCAATAAGGTAAATATATTTAAAAAAACAATCACTGTATAATTTACTGTAAATTATTATTGTATATATTTGGTACCTAAATATAATATGTACAATAATTTTAATTAATACCTATTCATTAATATCTAAAATCATTTATGATTTTACTTAACTCGAAATATAAAAAAAACCAATAAAGATTGTAGTTACATAATATAATTATATGTGCCCTATAACGTTTCGAACTTAGTATAGCCAGATTACTTAACATGCGTGAAACCAATGTAGAGATGTGTATTTAATATGACATATATAGTAAATGCGAGAAAAAGTGTGTATAGAAGGGAAAACGGTGAATTACCACGAATAAATATATATATATATAGGTATTATATATGTATACAAATCCAAGTCATTATTTGATAGATTGCATAGTATAAAAAAAAAAAAATACTAAAAATAAAGTTAACTTCACGAGATACTTATATACCTATATAACACATTACATATTATGTAGGTATAATTAGCAGGTACGCGCGAAAATGATGATATATGATGATAGCACGCGACGTCGCTCACTAAAAAATTGCATATACCTAACAATATAATACATATACCTTATACCTATATACTACTATATATATTTAACGCAAGTTATTGGAACATATAATTATAAATATTATAGGTAATATATAATGTAATCATCGCGTGTTTAAAGTAGGGAATAATAATGATACTAATGATAGATTATGTTTGTGCATCATGAATTCAATATAATTACCTTGGACGCTGGCCAGAGTGATAGCAGGCAAGAAACAGTGCAACCTGTAAACACAAACAAACATATTTGATAATTTTGATGTTACAGCAGTCAAATTTTTTGGGTACATAAATAAATAACATACAAATCATATTTTAACACAATATAATAGGTATAGGTATTACATGACGTATGAACACGATCGTGTTGATTATGATAATATTATATTCACATATCGGAAGCAGGGGGGACCCAACTCTACTGCATGCATCGCCGCACACCGCAATGCACTGCATGCTGCACGCGTGAACACGGAACAATACACGAACGTATTATAATATTATATAGGTATAGATAAATTAATAGGTATATATATAGCACGTGTACTATTTTCGTTTAGTATTATATTATACATGATTTACTTATATTTATGTATAGGTATACTATACTGCAAAGTGCAAGCAGATAAAACACGTAGATAAAATATACTAGCGCTAATATAATATAGGGCTGTGGTATTTAGAATTTTGCGCCCTTTAGAATGCTGCTGCTTATAATTATTATAATTTATAGCATGATGTAGCTAAATATAAAGTGGTATTCACTATAATATATACTCATATTATAATAAATATAATAAATATATAGGATATTACTTATGTCATTAGGTATATTATATTATTATACCTATATATATAATTGAAAATTGAATATATTATATTATACATTATACTGTATAACTATATGAAGAGGGAATAGAATTTATACATATCATATTATAATCGTTGAGAATTGACAGATCTAATATATAGCATCTAATAATATATTATATTGGTATATACATGACTAGGTATATGGGTGTTGAGGAGGCATTCCCATTGGCATATGTAGTATGTACTATGTATGAAGTCTATATGTATTGTATACATTGCATGGACGTATGGTTTATGTATAAGTCTTAATAGATTTATTATATTATTATAATAATGTACAGCTATCCTATAGCTTCACCAGGACTCGTGAGATAAATAAGATATATTTTCCGTTATTTATTTTATTTTTTTGTATCGATTTAAAGTGCACTCGAGCATATAATATATACATAATATACAGTAACATCATATTATTTTTCTACTATATAGGTATAGTGGCTGTTATAAAAGCCCTTTACATTATATGTATAATAATAATAATTTCACTGCATAAACTCAAGTGCTGCAAGTCTGTGATGGTATTAATATGATATATAGGTACACATAATTTTTCGTAGATACCTCGCTAATATAGGTACATGATGTATATTTCGTATAATGTGTTTTTTCATCTTTAATATCGTATACTTCAGCGGTCACATATGTTACTGTTGATGACGACAATAAATCTTCAGGATAAGAATAATCGTCGCCGT
This sequence comes from Schizaphis graminum, assembly GCA_020882235.1. Classification (NCBI taxonomy): domain Eukaryota; kingdom Metazoa; phylum Arthropoda; class Insecta; order Hemiptera; family Aphididae; genus Schizaphis; species Schizaphis graminum. Next base: position 98,377,305 of record CM037032.1, read on the forward strand.
ATAGCTATAGCGTAATATACTCATTGAATAGCAGCTAATAAATAAATCACTTAACCAGCATACAATATAAATTATATTTATTATAACACAGTTTATGCATATAATTATTATACAGAGCCATTATCATATTGTTAATAAAATATTTACATAGATATTATACACATAGATATATATACGAGTGCAACAATGCAACTACATACTTGTATAATAACGACGAATATAATATTACAACAACGATGACATTCGTCCATTTATATTTATATATTTTTTATATACAAGACAAATGTACTGCCTGCAAGTCACTGAGACTCAGTAGCGAAGTAAAAATGTTTGAAAGAGGTTTCTGCAATGATCTTAAGAATTTAAATTTCAGATAAAATAAAAAATGTTATGCTACACACCCCCTCGATTTTCCAACTGTGCATGATGTCCTAATATAATGTTATTTACCTCCCTTTGATCCACCTAGAAAAGATCCTTGTGCCACCACTGTGTAGAGTATTATGTACCAACTCTAAGTATAGCTTTCTAGCTGCAAGAATGTTTGTAATCAACTATGAACGTTATTATTAAATAGGTATTTAATTTATTGCAGCTTATAGGGGTAAATATATAAAATTAAATAGGTACTTAAGTACAATTTTATTGCATCGACAGATCACGGATATATATATTTTTTTTAAAAGCCAATAATGTTATATTTATATTTAAGTATCTTCACGAGTCCACACTGTCATCCTATCTACGTATTTCATCACTGTGATATAAGTATATATAGGTAGTTATGCATTTTAACTTGGCTTGACGCATAACTATATATACATATAAATATCATAGCTGTTATTGATTAAATTATATACCTAATGTTATATATCGTCCCTTATAGCCTTCTAAATATTATATCTGTTTATAAATATGCAGGGTGCAAGCCTATTGTATTCATAAATGTAATATATATATATAAATCATAATCTCTAAGACAGAATATACCTACTGCACCATTATACGTGCAGATCTGGTTTCAGAATAAGTACAATTTCCGGTTACGGTGGCATTTATGACCGATGTCGGACTTCCAGCTATTGTGCCAAGTACCTACTTTGTGTGTATATATATATATACATAATGCATGGTATATTATTATAGATTGTACTGTATTAAAATAAAACATAGTATTTTTGATATACATGTAAGTCATCAGCAGTTTCCAGAACGTACCAAAAAAAAAAAAATTTAGAGATTTAAAAATTACAAATTAAAAGTTATATAATATGTGTAAGTAAAAATATTTTTCTATACGATTTCGAAGAAGGAGCTAGTGTTTAAATCTCAATCAACTATGTGTTTATTTAATCACATTTGGTGCTATTTATAGAATACGATAAAAAAGTATAAATAATATAATTATAGAGAATTGACGATCTTTCTATAATACTGCAAGAATACACACGTATAATATTTGTACGTATATATATATATATATATTATGTATGTGCTATGGCCACAGCTAAAAGATTTTTCGCCAATATATTATATAATATACTATAAATATATATATATATATCCTATATACGCCTTACTATCTTAACCATAGCGAGAACTCTAGCACATATGGGCCTGAAATATGTTGCTATCGAATACGCATCTGGTACAATATATCATATATATACGCATACATATGTGTAATATAATATATAGATACACAAGTATCATGATTTGTTGCATATGCGTGCGAGCAGGTCTCACACAGCACACATACATACACACAAATATATGTACATATTGATATAATTGTATGTATAATATTATATAATATATAACAATTAACATTTTCTGCATTATATCAAGTCCATTTATGCATAAAATGAATTTAGTAAATAAGTTTCTAAAAGTATAATAATATTTGAAATTTTCATTAAAAACCTCAAAAACTAAATATCTATGTCACTACCACATACAGGACTAAATTGCTTGTTTAAACAGAATAACAATTTAAGTATTTAAAAATACTATAAAAAATATAATAATAATAATATAACACTATATATAATACTGTATAGTATACCTATTTATTATATATAGTTTTAAAGTAAATATATATTACATTAGGTATATACTTGAAAACTATTTTAACGTAATATAAATGTATAATATTAATGAAATATAAAAATAATAGATGATAACTTATTTAAACAGCTATAGGTTTGTATATCCAACACCTTCTTATTTTGATATAATATGTATAATAAATATGTAATAAGTATATTATAGGTATCATAATAAAGTATATTTCAGGGATCACTGAAATATATGGTGGCTTATATGGACAAAATGTATATCTAATAATCATATATATATAATTAGGTATATATGATTATAAAACTTATTTAATAGGTGATGATTTAAATGAGGTTTTCATTACTAGATTTGATTTTGGGTTTTCTTAGGTATTTTGATAAACGCATAATGTATATTACATTTTGATGACCCTTATTTGAAACATCCTAAATTCCTAAATTGGCCTTCTAAAAGTATTAATTATAATAATCTGTTTATTATGCAACATAATGTATACCTATAATGGCTAATGCTAATACTATATACTGTATATAATTGTCCCTCTTTTTTATATACCTACCTATATAACTGCTAACAAAAACTTAATAAATTAAAAAAAATATATATATTTATAACTTTATTTTTAATTCAGTAATATTTTTAAGAGCTGTAAAGAAATTGCAGAAAAATTTAAAAATGCTTTCTGCAGTATTCTGTTTACACATTATGTAAAACTTTTGCTTATTGTATAATTGCGTAATTTGTATGAAGGTTACCACAAACTTCTAAAACGCTTTATATACCCGCATGTATCACTGCAGTATCAACTTAATAAACGTATGAGGGATTCTAATTAAGCTTCATACATTTAATAAATTATCAGCCTCCCTCTCAAAGCAAAATTCTGGTTATACCACTATAATAATATACTATTGTGAATATAATACGAAGTATGTGTACCTATATGTATAGCATACATACATTAAGCATCTACAAGATTATTACGTATAATAACAGTTACTAGTTGTTATATATACTATTATAATATGCAAGATGAATTTGAAAAATAATAACAATATACGAGTGTAAAAGTTTATAGCAAATTTACAGTTTGACGATTTACCGCGCGTTTATATAAGATTTTACAAAAACTATAAAATACCTACATATATATGAATAATTTGATACCATCAAATACATATTATATTTCCAATATTATCTGTCCTCCAAAACAGGCGATGTAATATTTAAAATTATTTTATAGTTACACTTATACACACAATAATATATTATTATTGGATGTGTATTATTTTTATATGTTGCTATTGTCACGCGTAGCATCATTATAATGATCGTCTTGGGTAATGTAAAAATATAATATTAAAGTTGTAAAACGATATAAACAATATTAATGTTTTTTTTTTTTTTGACATCAGTTCGTACTATATACGTTCAATAATAAATATACCATTGTTTGTATTAGTGATGTCCTATACTCACGACTGCGCGGCGCGCGCTGGTATAATACTTATTCAGCGATGATCACATATATTATACATATATACGATTTGTGAAATAAATTAACGACGGATTTAAACTATAAAAAAGTTTGAAGCGCTTTGAATAATGTCTTATAATAATGGTATATATGATATATCACTGCAAGGCGATGCTCGCAATTTCGCAAGCGGAATTCCGATACGTATACATAATAATATATACTATATGTATATGCGCACTGAAAAAGTTTGTATAGCAAAAAGTTTCCGTCCATATATATATATTTATGTTACTATATCATCTGTATCTCTTTAGCATCATGTTAAAACTTTATTTAATGTCTTTTATTTCTGCAATCTGTATACATTTTAATCGAATTTAACACTACGATTTTCCACAAAAATTAAAAATCTAAAAAATGAATATTCTGCAAATATCGTTTAAACTAGCTGTATATATAGGTAATAATAACGCATTTTCCCGAAAAATATTATAGATACACTGATTAATCTAATCTTCAAAATAACTAAAGTATTCATTAAATTCGATGCGTATACAATACATATACGTATGAGTGTGTGTCTGTACGACATATTATAATGATATTAAACACGATAATATGTCGTATATAGTGATTTATAAATATATCAGCTACACAGACAACACGACACGACACGGCACACGTGTCGGCCATACGTAGAGGAACACACTTCAGTGATTTTCTCCGATAACGCTATCTACGGCAATAATGTTATAATATATTTTTTTCAGATATTTTTTTTTCATTTTAAAGCCATCGATACTTTAAAGGGGCGTATACACATGACACGATACAATATATATATATATTATATATATATGAAATATAACATTTTTTTTTTTAGCTCATTTTATCTGCGTATATTTGGAACAGATTTTTTTCATTAGTGCTTTAAGAGATTATTATATTTTATATTTAAGATAAGATTCTTCAACACATGTGTAGTAGCCGTCTACATATAGCAATGCCTAAGCATAATTATAATTATTTAACCGTCGAAATAGATTTATTTTCCTACAATTTTGAACACTCATCAGGGTTGATTATTAGAAGTTTAACCACGTCTTCTGGAAATATACATACGAATACATAATATAAAGTCTGTACTTCATTATAAAATCTATAAAATAAAATGAAAGAGAACGCAGCCACTGTAGAACTTAATAGATGAGGAGTGACTTGAAACAGCAGCGCGGTAACCGATTAAGTCGAATACCCTTACAGAAAGAAAAGAGAAAAACGTGCGTTTAAAAGACGCACATAATAACTATGAAAAAAACTACATAAATAACTCAAAAAGGAGAAAGGGAGCCTTATTGCGTACATTGCGTAGCTATATACGCATATAATATATGTGTATCATGTTAAATATTTTAATTTTATATTAGATAAAAATCTTAGAAAACCAGTCTCGCCAACGAGAAAAACATTCACATATTATTTTATTGTAATAAAAATATATAATATGTTCTCATCTTCAACAAAACTATTCGATATTATTCAGGAATTTTCCAACCTTTTTTTACTTATTAAATTCACAATCTTGAGTTGAAAAACGGGTATTAAAAAAAAACATAGTACCTACCTATTATGTATAGATAGGTAGCCACTATAGTAATTATAGTGCACTATGTATTATATATTATATATTATGTGTAATAATATGTATATACACATCGTAGCTATATAATATAATCTTATTTAAAATGTCCTATATCTATACCCTATATAGCTGAATATTATAAATGTATATAATAAAGAAATGCATTACCTGTTTGAAAAATAACTCGATTGAAGTTGGGAGTCCACGATTAGGCGTTTACATTGGCTTTGTACAGAAATCTGTGTCCGTTCGTCGGTTTTGCGGCTATTCGCCCTCTCGCTCACGGTGATGGCCTCTCCTCTCTAAGTCTTAGCCGTATCTAAAAATGAAACACAACAACAAACATTAATAGGAATTAAATTTCGTATACATGAATGTGCACACACGTACGCACCACGAAATGTCGTAGTACAGCACACGCGTAATAATATATATGTATTCTATGATATATATACGTGCCGTGCATATATAATATGTATATATACAAACATAGGGTTGAGATATATCACAGTCTTCTCACGCGGGGTAGTTTAATTTCCTGCGTGTAGGGGTCCACAATCGCGAGCACTCGTACAGGCGTGGGTCCCAATATAGCTATGCTGCAGCGTACAAACAATATATAGCCAAAGCCGTTTTATCGCTCTACTCGAGAGTAAATTTTAATTTCGAATAATGCAGTACACATAGCTCCGTGAAGAACCACGCCGTTTTACCGAAAAGCCCGTTGGCTGTAATCCCTCGCGGGAAACGCCGCTTCACACTACACAATTGCTGGAATTTGTGGGACGGGCACTAATTAAAAACAGACCCCTCGTTTCATGTTTTTAGATATATATATATACATATATATATGCACACACATATATATTATACAATTGCAGCGGTGTTTCCTTCCGACGTATTGCTTCTCATTACAAACAAAGATATTATATTATCATAACCAGAGGTTGGTGAATAGAAAAACCAGAGGAGCAAAGTTCCCTTTTATAAAAAAAAAAATAAAATATACATATATACTGATTATATGATACTATATTATATCATACATAATAGTATGATTGTCCAATTGAAAATTAATAAAACTAATTTATTTAATAAAAAGACTGTCGTCAATATTTATTTAGATTTTATGCTGACCATTTTCGTTTCGGAACAAAAAATAATTTTTGTTACATATTAGATATATAATAAGTATAAATAATATGCATATTATTATACCTACTTATATTTATTTTAATTTTTAAAATATTTAAAATGTTTTTTGAAAAATTACAGGCTTATTAGATTCTCCCCCCAATTAAATCCACTAATGTCACTGGGAAGGAAGAGATTGTAGGTTTAGATATCTGATATCTGAGATCTGCCAAAAGCTATAGCCTATATTTAAGCCAGATCTTATACTTTATTAGTTAAAGACAAGCCCTGGTTAACTTTTAAATATAATTAGAACATTCTTTTAAGCTTCTTGGTCGATTAAAACGATGTTGTATAGTTATAGACATTATTATATAAAAAGAGATATAAATTAATTATATGTACAGAGAACTAGTTTATTTGAATGGGCCGTATACGATGATATGTTATAGATAAAACTCTCACCAAAAACACCAAACGCTGTTTAAATATATTTTATATTGTATGTCTAAAAAGAGTTAAGAATGAAAACAAGTTTGGGTGTGCTACTGCAGGAGTGAATTGTCTCATAATTTTTCAAAACATATATACCTATATATATATATGCTATATATAATAGTATTAACTATATTAATTATAGCCTGTAGGCTGTAATAATTGAGAATTAAAAGCATAAAATTATAGTTCACTTAAATAAATATTACAATTTTTAATTAATCTTAGATGTGAAATTTAAGTAGGAAAAACAAAAAATAATGTTTTCAAAGGAATGATAAAAATATATGGATCCTTGATTCACACATTATATGTATATATTATCTTGTTATTTTTATAATTACGTTTTGATTTTTTTATCTATATGATTCATGTCAACCATATATATCAACAATATATATTTATGACTTCGGTTATGCCTTACATACTTGTATACATATTTTATACTACCTATATTATCTAGAAAATTTTGTTAATCTATAGGCATCACTACTAATTTATACATTAACTACGTATATGTATAATTATCGTTATATATATTATGTAAGCGATGGTAATCTGAACTTCGTGTGCGGGCCATCTTGCATTTCTCATACCTCCTCCACCATCACTACTTCTAGTGGTTATCGAAATACGTATAGGCATCGGTTGCCCCATCACCGAGGCCGCCGCAGTGGCGAGGAATCTCCGCCTTATCCCGTATACATAATTATAATATATATCATCTATAGTTGTAAACGTGTCTCGTGATGGTGATTAAAATATAAAACACGTGTATATGATGTATGCGTATGCATATATACGTACCTACTGTAGGGGAGAAACGCGTATTTATCCTGCTGCGGGACGCCTGTCGTTCCAAATCGTCTTGCGACACATGCAGCGACGAATGATATATGTATGAAAAATGTCCCATTCGAAAACGAAAACCGTCTGAATTTATTTTCGGTCGCGTGTGTGGCGCGTCCGACCGACAATATATATTACACTTCAGTATTAAACTATGTAACATGCGTCATATAATAATATACGGGAGACCCCAATGTACTATGAATATAATAATAATATTATGTAGGTACCATATACGGGCGGTGATGATTGACACGGACGCCTCGATCATCGCGATCGCGTTCGCCGCGATATTATTACTATGTGTAAAAAACGCAGACGTGGTGTTGCAGCTGCACATGCGGAGGAAGGAAATTTCGAGTGGAAAAATGTATAGCATATACAGAATAACGAATAGAAGAAAATAAGTCTTAACCCAAACATTTGGAAACATTATATAACCATAAACGTCTATGTTGCAGCAGTGACGAAAACGTATTTAATGAACGTTAACAACTGTGGTCTATTACGATATTATAAACACTGCTGCTGCACCACGGTCCACGAATATAATATGTACACACGTTGTAGTCTAGACGCCATTTTCCTTGAGGTATTACTACTATACATACATATATTATATCAGTATACGGTTTTTTTTTAAAAATATAAACAAGCGTATAGACTATTTATAGATTCATAAACGCGGTGAGCAATATCGCAGAATATAATAAACAAAAAATATAGAAGCCTATTAAGTCATTTTAGATAGGATTATGATTATACGTATACTATTTATACCTCTAAATATAGTGACTATACCTATAAGAACCTATTTAGTTAAATTATAAAAAATGATATCAACATATATGTATATATTAAATATATATATATATGTGTGTGTGTGTGTGTGTATTTTTACTATTTATATATAAAATATTAATTATATATCCGTATAAAAGGTATATATAACCTGCAGATATAAAAATAAGGTATCGACAGCGTTATATTCTTGCATGCCCTCTTAAATGCGTATAAAATATTGCAGTTATTTATTTTGTACACAATTTTTCCAATAACCGACGAGTAAATATTGATTTTGTCTGTAATACATATTATATACATACATATAATATATATATATATCAACAGGACCTATATTATATCCTTTATATGCAACGAGATTGCAACGAAAAGTCTGAGATATTTTTTATACTAATATTTACAAAACTGCAGGTAATATAACTATATACACTATACACATATATATGCAGGTTGATATGAAATAAAATATTATATATACAATATTATGTACCTATGAAAATTAGCATCCCCCTCGATGATGTGATCCAACTTGTCTCCAAATAATATATATACGTCAATAATGTATATGTTAATATTATAGATTCACAACTCTCGTTTAAAATCGATAACCCTTAAATATTAAAAACTATTTTTTGTCTTGAATAAAATTATAAGTTTTGTTTCACAAAAAATCAATGTATTTATTGTTTATTTTAAATAATTAGAACGATGCACTTATAATCAGTCTAATGCATCTGAAATATTTATACATAAGTTTATATATGTAATATGTATATATTATTATATTAAATATTATATATAATATAAATATACTCAACAAATATATTATTTGCATCACTGTATTAATACACATAGGTAGTATATACACCTTTTATATACAATATACATCATTGTATAAATATTTATGTTTTAATATATTATAAACGTGCAGATTTATTGCACGCGCGATCGTATAAAAATCGAAATTCCACTAAATACCGATCTACTACTGCTGCTGCTGTTGACTGCAGGAGATCGCGGTTTTATCGTGTGACGGGTCGCGGAAAGTGGTAAAGAATATATACTATAGATGTGTATATATATATAAATATACAAAAATACTATGTATGTATGTATAGAAGAGGTGCGTATATATATATATTTATATTGAGCTGCAAACGCACTAAAACCATAAAACCGTGCTGCCCTCGTCCTCGTCATCACTCTTGGGATTGTGGATCCTATATAGAGCGAAATAATACCCGAGAATTGTGTGTATGTGTGTGTGAGTTGTATCTGTATATAAGCTGAGGTAATTACGAGGCTTCTGTAGCAGCAATCTCGTCTGACTTTATCCGAGTCCCCGACAGACTTATATCCACTACTCATTAATGAAAGTATATATCTTTAGTAGACTATATATATATATATTATTTATACTATAGTATACAGGAAAATTATAATAGTATAAACTGTACAAAAATAGTGGAGGTCTTACCACGTTGTACATTGTGTGGTTATACTATATACATTTTTAAAAATATTGATTTGCATAAACATATTATTATATGTTTGACAAATTTATAGTAGGTACCTATATATATATATATTATTTATTATAGAATGGTATAATTTTAGAACCAGTGCTATAGTTCGTTGAGATCTAAGTTTTTTAAATATATTTTTTTTTACATTATAAAAATAATGTCTCTTTATTATAATAATATAATGGGTACCTATATTATCTGTAATTAAAAAGCTTTTTTTTGCATCACTCATTCAATTTATAAGTATTGCGTTACAATAGAGATTATTGCAAACTCGATTCTTGTAAGATAATATTAAATAGTTAACCACGGAAATGAAATATTAATATAACCTGCTGTGTATAGGTATAGGGACATCTAGCTCAGTGATGCCCAACCTTTTTTGTTCGGCGTGCCACTTTGGTTAATAATCATCTTCGAGCGTGCCACTAACTATAAAAGAACGAATAATTCCAATCTTAATCTAATAATAATGTTTTATTTAATAATTTGTGACGGGCCACATGTGGCCCGCGGACCGCGGGTTGGGCACCACTGATCTAGCTGCTTTATTATAATATACGGGGTGTTTCACGATGAACTGAAACTTTTGAACTAAACTTATGTGTGCAATTGTCAGTTCATCGTAAAACACCCTGTATAATGAAATTATATAATATATTTTTATTGGCTTAGAATGTTATAAATAGTACCCACGAAGTGCAGCTATACAATTAAAAAAGAACCAATAAATAAATCTATACAATTATTAATACTATTACCTATAATAAGTCTATGATATATAAATATAATAAATTATCCAATTACATTTGTGCAAACATTATTAACAATAATATTTAACAACCAATAAAATAATATAATGTTGTTTATACATTTTCCATAAATGAAATAAAAAAAAACTACTGGTACAAACATGATGTGCATATTATTACTAGGATCAAATCGAAACACCATATTATATAAGTGTTCAAGCTTAAAATATTTTATTATTTATACACCCAACCACATACGGCAAAACAGAAAAATAAAATTATAGCCGGATATATAGTTTTCGTTTTTTCAAGAGCTAATGAGTATACCTATATTATATCATACCGCAAGTCTATTATTGTTATAATTTAAATATAATAATATTATAGTATATATTTTTTGTTTCATTCTTTTACTAACGACCCTTTTCGGAACAGTTTCCGTTTCCAGATGATAGACTGTACACGGCCGAACGCCAGTAAAACGTGCCGCACTGCACGCATACGCACGCACTCACATCAGTTGCACCGACCGCCTAACGACCAATGGCGACGGCCATGGGTGTCGCCCCGGGGGCGATGGCCGCCGACCCGCACTCCATCCCCGTCTATAGTGGTGGATGGTGTTTCCCTTTCTCCACCTCACTATCATTCAAAAAGAAGACGACGGGGAATGTAGCAGCCGCCGCTGTCGCCGCCGAGAGGACCGATTTATTTTCGTTTTTACTTTTTACCCACAAGAAAAAAAATCGTTTTTCTAGAACACGCCGCGTAGCGTATCGATTGCCAGCAGCAAAATTCATTTTTCTTCTCTTTATACTCATATAAACATGAAATGCCTTGCGCCCTACATACCCAACAAATTATAGTGGTACTACGAGTATACGACTAATAATAATATTACACATTTATAATTAGGTATTATAAATCATAATTTAATATACTGCAGGTGTATTAATTAACGCCTATACGTCATATAAAATCAGGTATATAATAAAATATATTATATGTGTAAATCACCTATAAATTCATTTATTTTTTTAAATATATCTATGTACCTACAATACTTTGGAATAATGGAATATATTAATGTGTAATTTATATTTAAATCGTGTTTTCTTTATGATATAATATAATATAATATATATTTATATATAGGTATAACTATTAAATAATGTACATTATATAAAGCGGTACAGATATAATAATATATAATAATTTGTATTTATTGCAAACGTACTACTATTGTTTTGTATATTATTTTAAATTAAAATATAAATATAATTTAAAATTAGAACCTTATATTTGTTGTACCTATGTTTACATGATGTAACAATTGTTAGGTACATCATTTATTAGGTACTTATATTTTTATAAAAACGTGTACATACTGATTAGATATATTAAGTCCCCTGGCTATTTGTTCTATATTTATTATTGAGAGGCTACGATTAAATTTGAATAAGTAAGAGAACGGCAGTTCTCCTGCAAGATATACTATCAACTCTGAGATAGCCACACATTTTGATATAAACTCATCTGTTCGTAATAATTATAAAAAGTATTGACAATAATTATTATATTAGACAAATTATCTACACTTGTTTGTAATATTAAAATTCTAAATACCCGTCGTGCTCCCGTGCTACAGCTATAAATTTATAGTAGCCGCTCATATCTTCAAAAGAAATTAGTTTCTTCCCTGAATATTCTATATTTAACTGGTCATCCCCGACAACGTTACACTATAATATAGTTATGTACATAATATACCTTTATAGAAAATAATATTAAAATAAAATGAATAATTACCTAAATACCTATGTACTAATAATTATATTTTATTATATTATTTATTTATCTTCCGGTATTAGTATTGATATGACGGAATATATATACATATATACTTCCTAAATATAAATTAAAAGTCTGGAATTCCATCCGGCCTTTGTCTCCCCATATAAATATATACCCCACATTTTATGGCCACTTATATATATATATATTATGTATACATATAGTTTTATTATATTGGTAACTATATATTATATATGATGTATATATATACGACTATACGAGTATACACACATACTATATCGCATACATTATACAACGTATAAAATATAAATAATAATAAGTACTGTATAGCTTTTACCTATATAATATAAAACTGACAATTATTCATTATGATACGATGAGCTTATACTATATACGTGCAAAATAAAATGAGTAAAATAATAAATATTGGAAAAATTAATAAATAACGGATTTCAGACCGTGTGTATAATAATAATTCATCAGATTACACAATATACCTATACGCACATGATAGTTTATCTATAACACACACACATATTTAATATATTTAAACTTAAGTATATACACTTTAATATAAATAAAATACTTAATATATAATATAATATAATATATATACGCGCGTATATTATAAACGTCGCGGTGTGATAAATACAATTATAATATAATACTATCGCATAATATATAGCGCATTTTCTCAGAATCGTGTATCATCTATTATTACAACACAATAATTCATATACAATATTATGTATAGGATAATACATATTGTTAAGCACTAAACACCCATAAACACATATCTTTGTCCGTTGTCGCATACCTACCATAACCGGACACGCGAAATTCGGTGGCCCTGGGAATTTACGACTTTTGGTATGAACATCGTATACAATATATATCAATATATATCATACATATTGTATGTTACAAAGTCAAACTCATCAATAGTGTAGGTACAGTGCACCTATATATATAGGTATATCATCACAAAATATATGTATAAATGTATAATATATATTATACTATAATCTTGTTGTATTTTACGGCGGCCATAGTCACTTTATTCACGACCCGGTCCGTCGCATAATATTATTATGTATATATAGGTATAGGTTATTATTTATTATATTATATATACAAAAAATTAACAACAAAAACGCGTTTTCATTCGATAAAATTGTTTGGTCCGAGGCGTTTCGTTTATAAAACGAGCAAAATTACAATATTTTACCAATAACTTACTGATCGTATATTATCAACTTCGCATACCTATATATAATACGCATATTACACTTCACACGCGCACCTATCGTAGTATGTTTATGCGTCTATACTTTGTAAGTGTATAAAATTGTATATTTTGAATAAATTATCGGCAATAGTATACACCCAATATACCAGCTATATATAAATATATATTATACCTAATATTATTAAACGTGTGGTAGGTATATATATATAATAACACACGACTATATTGAAGCGAGTATCGAAAATATTATATGTAGATATTATTATTGTTATTATAGATAGAGGGAGGTGGGTAGGTACACATCGCGTGTTGGCAATATCGCGTGATTTACGGTCAGGCTTACGAATCGTGTATTTTTTTTCCATTCCAAAAAAAGTTTTAGGGGAAAATAAAAAGCGTATATATAGTTATAACATACACTGCAGTATTATACATACACGCACACATATAATCACCTATAATAATAATAAATTGATAAATAATACACGACAAGCGTATATAATATATATTGCGTATATTATATTATATATATTATAATAATGACATATAGATAGCCAGATAGGTATAGGTACTATATGTATAATATATATTTATAGATATAGATATAATATGAAACAAGCGACTCTCGTGTATTATAAATATTACATATATATTAAATGTATTATATTTATACCTATGTATATTGTGTATAATATATACCTATATAGTTATATCTCTGTGGGATACGGATGATAGTTTGACGTTCGGTGAATGGATAGGTACGCCCAGTTTTTTTATTTTTACCTTAATAATAATATTCGAAATTATTATTATAATCCAACAGGCGGATATGTATAAGTATATATTATAAATTTTATATTATTACACACAAAAAACGACTTTTTGACGGTAAATCGTTTTCTTCGGATTAAATTATGATACATAGGTACGAACCCGCGGGTACCTTTATATATCCGTAAATAATATAGTAACAGAATTACAGTATATTATATTACAAACAATTTTACAATATATTATTGCATGTAGGTCCTACATAGGTTTTATAACGTTTTCGGATGCACCCCGTGGCGGACGATGACGATGGTTCGACGCGACGACTTTAATATACACATATTTATTATTTAATATTTTAATACGTGGGATTTTGGGAGAAGAGAGAATTTACATTATTTTTCATTTTTTTTTATTTAATAAGTATATGTATAGTGCAGATTAGGTATACAACAATGTTTCTCGAGAATTATAATATTATATTATACGGCGTGACGTAAAAGACCGAACAAAGTGGGATTATATTAAGTATATATACGTATAATGTATATCTATAATATATTATATATTATGTTTATTGAACAAACCACATTTTTGTATACAAAATAATAAGTGTGTATAAGGTAATGTATTTAATAAATTATTCTCTTTAATAATGAATTTATTCAAATCCTGGTTTTCTTTCATTTTGCAGTAAAGTATTTTGTGGATATATATTACATAAAAGTATTGTTTTTTATTACTTTTTAAAATATTTATAAACCTAAATTAAAAATTTGAACAAGTAGTTTATCAGTTAACAAAATGTTTATACTTATAAATACTTTAAAGATAAAAGTTTATAAAAATGATTTTATATACTATAGTATAAATTAAATTAATTATAATTATACTAGACTGGTCTAGAAAGTATAGTATTTATTAATTAATTACATATAAACTATAGAATTATTTTTACAAATTAAAAATGTAAATAATGTTTATAAAAGTTTATAGATAAATGGTAATTATATAATTATTACTACAATTTTAAAATCACTATAGAGTCTCCATATCATTTAACCTCTTAAACACGGATCTATGTTATATTTAGTAGATATTCTTATATAGTAAACAAAATTATGTGTAGCTAAAATCTATTTATTAATATTCGAATTTAGATTTTAATATTTCAAACTTTTTTAAAAAATTATTCGCTCAATAATAATATGCAGCTGAAGATGAGGGTTCTCATTTGAATAAAACAAAAATATGAGCGCCTACTTATATAAACTGGTATCTACAATCTGCATATATATATAAATAATATATTATAATAACAATACAACTACAATTATAAATAATATATTTTATTTGGTTTTAAAATAATATACCTATAGTATAATATGTAGTTTAGACACAGAAGAAAGGGCGCTTATAATTTGTTTATAAATTTAATTTGTTATTGAGAATTTATGAAATCAAATATATATGCTGCGTAAGTGATGAGCGATAACAAATCGAAGGTGAGTTGTTTTATTATGTTACTTTTGCATTTCAATAGGGGAAACATATAATATAATATATATGCACTTTGTCTATACGCTGCAATTGGCGATGTGTACAAACATGCATGCAAACCTATATGTAAAGGTACGCCGCACATATGTGTATACTTATAATATATCAAAACCATTGTATTGTACAATGACAAATATAATTTGTTCGCTGTCTCGTAAACAACAATTTGTTTGACATTGAACAATATTGTTCAAGCGAGATACGCGACGAGTACCTATATCTGTGGGACATAATATAATATGAACATACTTTGTAATAGTACAGTTTGTACATTCTTATCCTTATATGGAACGTTATACAATATTATAATTGAATTTTATCAATTTAAAATCCAAAGTATACTGAAATATGATTAGTTTCGTAATAAATTAAACATATGATGAAGGTTAAATAATAATTACATCACTTCAAAAAGGTACCTATAGTGAAAGGTCTGTATTTATTTTCATTATTCTGATGATTCATTATAATTTATAGGTTATTTTTATTTTCAACACATTGATATATATTTTTTTAATAAAATTCAAATTAATTCTGATTAAATATGACAAATATGTGTTACTGCTGCAATATAGCCCGCGATTACTATAAGTAATTCTAGATTTTAATAATTAATACTATATAGCAGGATGATAGCTAAGATTTACTGTTTTTATACATCAAAGTATTCAGTAAGTGTTAAAATCATAACTTAATTCGAGATTTTACTATAAATAATATGTTGTGTATATCCTAGGATGTACAAATGAGTTAGTATTGTATTATATATAGTTGCTATATATGACTAACGCAAATAAATTAATTTTATTCTCTACAATATTATTATTATTAGTAAAAAATATATATTATTTATTTATACACAATGTATATAATGGCACCTATAGCTATTGTTACATATAATTATATTTATTTGGTGCATATCACTTTTATATTTTAATTGTTATAACAATATAATCAACTTTTAATAACTCAATTTTATTTGTATAAAACCTATTCACGCATAACGTGTTTAGTGAAAGTCCGAATAAAATAAATTATGATTTTCAGCATTTACTGAGCTATTATTATTTTTCTGCATAATTTTATCTATAAATTATAACATATATTTTATATACTCATTAATCATTACTTATAACATATAATTAGGTATATAGACCGCCTATTATATAAATTTAAATGATAATTTTGAATATTAATTTAATTTAAATTATCTATTCCTGCAAAAGTTTTCAATTGACATATATATATAGTCATTATTTTGAGTAGGTACTTATTATAATGCAAATTATATTTTATAAATATTGAAACATATACCTATCTATAATATTATAAACAAATATTATAAAATATATAATATATATTCTATGAGAATAGTAGTATAGCTACCTTGGTTTATTTTCGTGAACATTTTCAATAAATTCAAATAATGTAATTTTGGTATAACAACGCGTCGTTCCATGTACAATGACCTGCACTTGTGCTATACATAATACATATATTATATACCTAATATAACGTCGCCACAGTTCGTCGCGATTTATTAATCGTATATTATTTATAATATTATATACGTAACGTATACCCAATCAACAACTATACTGATAAGAATAATAGTGTATAATAATCACGCCATTATCATTATACGAGCTTCGTCAGTGGCGGCGGAGACAGCGAAAGGCGGGAAAATGCGAACATCTAATAATAAATATTATTATTATTACGTCACGCGCGAAACGATCTCGCGAATGAGTAGTGAAAAATATCCCCTCAGACTGCGCCACTCGACCATGGGGCCCTGGTGTCGTACACGGACACGCGTATGACGTTGTGCACAGTATGTCCGGGCGGCCACGGCGGTCACGCGCCACCGCCGCCCGTTTGTCTTTCTCTCGCTCGCTCGGAGTGCACCGCTCGCGCGGACTACAGCGACGGTGACGGCGAAGCGGTCGTATTTTTTCCCTTCCGCCACCGCACAGCCCATACCGCTGGCACGCCGGTGCATCGCTGATGCACTTCGCGTTGGATATAAATGCACTCGCCGCCGCCGATGCGAAATCGCGTTTTCAGACGACGCCGCCGCCGCCGATGCAAAATCGCGTTCTCTGCAGACGCTGCCGCTGCCGTTATCGATTTTTCGCGGCGCGCGTTTCGCGTAAACCACGACAAATTTTAAATCACTCACAGGTAAATTTCATGTTTGGAAAATGCCTGTTATTATTTGTCATCATGAGTTGTACTGAGATTGGCGGCCGTCGCACCGTGTGCCGAAAAAGATTGGCGAAAAAGAACTCACAGTTAATAGAGTACATAATATTATATTATATAGGTATAATAATTTATAATAGGTATGTGTTATTATCTATCATAAATTCGACTTCGAAAAGCGGTGAAGCAAACGTGCAGGACGGATCGGTTTTGGCGGTGGGCTGAAAAACGTATAATAACTTTAAGTAATACGCGTTTAATTTTAGGCGAAGGGACGACGTTTCCGGAGGTAGTAGCGGGCGAATAACAAAGCGATAGCGCCCACTACGCCCGATTCGGCCGCCGGTGCGTGCGTGTATTGCTTTTTTTGGCAATAGTGTTTTTTTTTTCGGCGGCGTTGGCCCGGGCGGGGACGCGGCCAATGAGACGCGGGCGCATGGGCGGAACGGTGTTGCCGAAAAAATGAACGAAAACTACGAGAGAAAGAGACACCGAACGAGAGAGACACATAACAATAATAATGTATATCTCCAGAACACGACGCCGACCAATATAAAATATATTGTTTAGGTGTAATACGCGAATAAAATGTATCGGGCGCGCACATCATATCTGACCGATGGATATATTTTTAATCATATAGCAATAATAATTTTTTTTAATTGCACTAATCGCGTAAAAAAAAACAACCGTCTGTAATGATAATATCGATCACGAATACCGACCGACAGCAGTCGGCGGCTGCAACCCAAAATCGTAATAAGACTGTTATTATTATTATTATTATTACATTTTCTGCAGTGGTTGCGTCGGTGTCGTTTGTCCGCGGACACCCGACGTCGAAACCGCGAGTCGAGCGTGTGTGGCCAGCCGCGGGCGCCGCGGAATCGACGACCATCATGCATTTACCGCGGACTGAGTACCAGGATACTATGAACCGGAGCGCGCGCGAGGCAGCCGCCGCCCGAGCATCCGCGGCCGAACCGTCACCCTCGCCGTCACAATCGCCGCCGCCGTCGGCATCACAATCGATGCCGCCGTTCAAAAACGGATCTCGGGACGTCTACCGGACAAGTCGCGGCGGTAAGCGACGGTTGTGTACCAGGGGCGTAGCAACCGGCCGCGACTGTTTCGCGTCGGCAACACCGTACGCACGATATCGTGTTCATTCATGACATTCCGACTGTGTTATTACGTGTACGTCTTATATTAAATTATTATTATATTATTATGTCATTTTAATATTAAACTGGTACTGTTCTTTGCACCAAGAATATTACATTATTTACACATTAATAAAATTATTTAATAATTCATAAAATAACAGTATCAAAAGCCATTTAAGGCGGATATGTACTTAAATTATATTATTATTAGATTAACATTTTTCCTCAGCAATATTAACCTTATTTGAACAGTTAAATGATTACAAAACGAGAAAAACAACTAGATAAAATATTTAGTTTTAATTTCGATTTTTATACATCAATATTTCCAAAAATTCATCTGATAAAAATGTACCTACAAGAAATATATTTACAAAAAAAAAAAAATTTGCCAAACACATTCTTTAATGATACCTATACATAATCTAATTTAATTCAAGATTAGAATTTGAATAGATAAATTTTTAAATGAAACAAAACGGTTATGCTTGTATATAATTATCATTACATCATTATATATAGACACGTATCTATACTCACGTATAAAAATCACGTACCTATTATTAAATTATGATTTGAAAGTTTCATCAAGTCGTGTTCTTGAATATATAATTTAGAAACAAATTGCAAATATATGTATATCCGTGATTGTTTTGAAAATGATAATGTCATGAAAAAACCAAAAGCATAATATGTACCTATATATATTATATTATATTACGCGCGATTATCTACATGCATATATAAATATATAACATTTCGATCCATCAAAATAATAAGCCGACATCTTGATGAAATTTCAGATATTTTAAATAATATATTCAATTGTTAATTTCCAAAAACACTTATTTACATACCTGAACTTCGAGTTCGTGGAGACTTAGGATCAGAGACGAATTTACGAACTGACTTGATCATACTCGGCGGTGATGTGTACATCTTCG
The DNA here is from genome assembly GCA_020882235.1 of Schizaphis graminum. Lineage (NCBI taxonomy): Eukaryota > Metazoa > Arthropoda > Insecta > Hemiptera > Aphididae > Schizaphis > Schizaphis graminum. The sequence continues at coordinate 98,397,776 of CM037032.1, forward strand.
GGTCCGAATAGTATACTGACGGAACGCAAACATGATAATATTAATAATATACCACACTCCCAGTATGAAAAAGGATTGTGTCGACGGAGGAATTTTAGTATACAAGAAAAAAACCAACCATATTATATTGTAGGTAAAGTATACATGTAGGTATAAGGTTATAAAATAATAACAATAATATATGCGTGTCTAAAGCAGACCAAAAGGGTCTCGTTTTCGAGTAAATGTGGGTCGACAATATTTACTCATATATTTTTTGTTCAACCCAGTCAATTTGTTTCAGTCTTTATGCCCTTTGGTTAAACTACGTATATATTGTGCTGTATGCATACCGGGTCACCGCAGTATACAACAAAGATATGACGTAGGGTTGACCTAGATATTTTTTCTACGATTTTTTTCATACTTTTTTTGTCTTGGTACATATGACAACGGTGCACCAATGTTTGTATACACTATATTATATAATGTTCCACCACGTTATATGCCGTAACGTAACTGCAGGCGAAAACTATAATGTGGCCGGTCGAAACATAAATATACAAACTTAATATATTATATTACACTTCATATTTGACCGCTTCTATACATACAAAATAATTGTTTCAAAAATTCCCACGGAGTTCTAAGTATAGTGATGTTCATAATAATAAATCAAAAAATTATTTCATGGTGAAACTCAGTGGTGGTTTATCCCAAAAACGGGCCTGTGTAAAAAAACTAAAAAAGGCCCCCCTCCTACATCTTTTTATTCTAAATTATAATATGGATATATACATCATACATTTATATTTTATAACAATGATAACTAATATCAGATTCAGAATATGAGAACCATTAAAATTGAAAACAATTTTTTAATTTTTCGTACATAACTGTATTTATTTAATTTTTTTTTTTTTTGTGGAATGTTGAGCAATAATGGGCCCCTCAAGTTGAGGGCCCGTGGAATTTGCACACATCGCACACATGTATGACACGCCACTGGTGAAACTATTATATTATGATATTTGCATCGATCCCGGCCGAAGATAAAATATAAACAAAATAATAATATGTATACTATAATTACTATAATAATAATTATGTATAATATTGAAAGCGAATAATTTTATAAATTATATATTTAAATAAATCATTACACATAATATATTAATATCATACAGTTATTATTATTGATGTAAATGTAAGTACATAATATATAGAGGTGTATATTCGCATACACAAATTATATTGTCTGTGAAAAACAGTAGAAAAAATTGTTATGAATTAATTTAATGTCATTTTAACGATGCTATATAACGAACACTAAAGCACACATTAAATCGTTTTGCTATTTGTAGCCTGTGAATTAAGATATACACGATTATGTTTAATGATCCGGCGTAAGCCACAGTCGACTTGTCTGTATATATATATATGTATGTATAATACTATGGTATCAGAAAACATCACCTATATTTGAGTAAAATATGTTTTACTAGTTGTAGCCTATAGGTTTTTACATAATATATTACAACTGTGAAATCTGCGTGTTGGAATGTACATTGTTTTTATACAATTATATTTATAAATATCATACTATGTACCGCGAAATTTTAGATTCCTAGTGAAAAAATTTATATAATAATTGATTTTACAAATAAATGTCTGTTTTTTTTTAGTGAACTAACGTTTTAATCTTTATAACTTAAACATAATTTTTGTAACATGAACGATAAACCATTATGATATGTGTATAGTGAACCTATAGTTCATTGTTATTTTAGAGATGAAAAGTATAAAAATTTCTCAGTAATTTTCTTAATAATTGGGAAAAACTGAAATTTTTACGAAAACAATTTTGTTAAAAAGCAAAAGGAATAACTGTACAGCGGAGCATTTACCAACTTAACCACTTTTTTTTTAAATTTTACTGCAGATGTAAGTACAGCCATACAGGAACCTAGTGGTGAATAGGCCTACCTGGACACCGGGATTTTCCTTGTAGGCCGCTACTTAAATTGACGAAAATAAATAAAAATTATTGTATATCCATGATAAAATATTAACATTTATCTCATCAAAACATATATTAAATGTACAAGTTAGGTAAATATAAGTTTTATAGTATTACTTTTAGAAGAAAAATGAATTAAATTACTAAATACTTCATTAAATTTTTGTTCAGAACATGCGTGATAAAATATATATATATACCTATAAGCAAATTTGAATGAATAATCAAAATTTTACAATTTTTACTTCTCCATTTTTTTAAAAAAATAGTTATGCTTTAAACACCTTTGTTTTAAAAAAATGAATTATATAAATAAGAAAAATAACCCAATATAATTATAAATTTAATATTTATTTGTAAAAATAATTATAATATCATAATAAAATATCTTATTATAAATATGGCATCTTTGTTTTTTTGTTTTATAATATTGTGATGTAATCTCTTTCACAACAAAATATTTTATACTTTTAAACAATAAGAGTTGGATAAAAATTAAAATATTAACAAACATAGTATTTTATATATAAGTTTATAATAAAAAAATACCAATTTATTAAAATCCAGGTCTGCAGTTTAATTTTGGTTTGCATTTTTTAATAAAAATTATAGGTACAGTGAATACTGAATAGTGATATAGGTACTAATATTGTACGTATTCCATGATAACATACTATGATGAAAATTAGATTATGAAAATCAAATACCACGGGTACATTATAATAATTATTGTATATAGTGCAGATTAACGGATATATAGTATAATATTTATCTAATATTAAATCAAACATAAACGATAATAAAGAATATATAATTTTTTTTTTGTCACAGTGTGCAGTTATCTTGGCCTTTACCTATTTTATCTTTATAGGTAAAACGGCGGTCATAAATTTTGTTAATTTTTAATAAGAATAAATTATGTTAAACTCGATGATATCTTGAATAATTTTGTATCATTTTTGTCGATTTGTTTATGAATGAATTGTTTGTTCTTTTGATTAAAACATAAAATTTATGTTCACAAAGAAGTTTACAATTTAATTTTTATACATATTAATCATTGGCTTAAAACTGAAAAATAAAGTATAAAATCAATGATATAAATATATTATAATAGGTACAAGATTATAATAAAAAAAAATAATATAAATAAAATATTGATTATAATAACTACGACCAGCCAGATGATTAATTATATTAAATAGATAGGTATATACAATTATAATAAAAATTTTGGTCATGTTTATGTTTTTCATTTATAATATAGAAGTTTTAACTCTAAAATGCTAGTACCTATACCGGTATAATAATGCAAAAATCTTCAACTCGACAAAATCTAAATATTAAAATACAATAGTAAAAAGTATAGTATATTTTTATAAATTTATAACATTCAAATATACTTAGCTAGGTATATTCCTGAATTTACCGACTACAGGAAAAACTAAATAAATGTAATAGATAACTGTATAAATATTCATTACCATTAAGTTAGGTAAGTTAATATTATAATGATTATTATTTAAAAAGATCATGATTATTATAAAAAAAAATCATTAATTTAAAATAGATAAAAAATATAAAGTTTAAACTTGATACCTACATAATAATATATGTATATTATTTCAATGGATTAATATAAGATTAATGCGTTAAAATCTATATTATTTTTACCACCCATTTCTATTATAAAGTGAATGTAGTATAGGTAGAATACCTATATATTATTATAGCGTCGATGAGTCGGTGGTACACAGTGTTATTCGCAATTCAGGACTACTGAGAGAAAACGATTTAAAGATTCCGTCGATCGAATGATTGTAAGATCAATTAATTATACGCATGACACCATCATCATCGCCATATTTGTTACGCCACCTCTTTTTTGTCCCATCATCGTTATTAAACTTATTAGTTTTTGTGCGACCATCCTGTGGTTAATATATCAGGTCTGGCAGAGAATTATAGCACAATAAATTCAAACTTTTTAAATTATTCGCCGAATTTTAGTCTTAAGAATTATACGATAATATGTATACAAATATGTAATAAGCTATTAAACTAATATAATTATATAATAAAACTTTAACATATGTATATGTATACCTATATTTATTTTACAAATTGATGAGATTCAACCGCATCAGCCCTATAGCACCTAATTTTTACTTTTAATTGAATAAAACACGTGTATTATGTTTAAATCTATATTACACATATAGCTAAATAATATATAATTATATAAGTAGATTTTAATAACGGAAAACTAACGGTCAAGTTGATGAAAAAAAGGGTAAAAAATATATGATTCGCTAAAATAAAAAAATCTCTGCTCGCAAAACAAATTGCCCGTCGTCGCGTATTATCCTACATTTTACACATACTAGCGTATATGTTTGTATGTACCTATATAATGTACATTAATGTTTTATGCGTAATACCATTACGCACTTTATGGGCCCATAACGTTCTCACGTACTCCTGTCCGCCGTATTTTTATGATTTCACTTTCGATGTACGACAATAATTAGCTGACCCCAGCCATAACGGATCCGGAGGCTGATTTATTATATACGACGGCCAGATATCCCTTTTTAAGTGCGGCGTTTAACTTAAGTACTTACGCATATATATATTATATTATATTCACACACTTAAACCTACACAACAATATATAGTTATATAGAACTACCTTTATATAGGTTTAAATGTACAATAAGGCACTTGTAGCTTACATAAGATATTATATTTGTGATTTACTTGTATACTTAATATTGGTAGACCGCGAGACATATGATTCGTTATGGGCGTTATCTATGGTATAATATCGCATGCAATTATAATAAATGTTGTATCACGTGATTACATACGATGTACCTATATGACTATGTATAATAAAACAAATGTATAACACATTATTACCTATATATATACTTAATTTTTAGTATAATGAACCGAAAATTATATTCGTAGCATAAGATCGATCATATTATACTCTAGTTAATTTTCATTATAATAGATTTACCTATAAGAAACGGATTTAATGAAAATTATCATCTATAGAGCATTAGTATATTATATATACTTATTTGAGTTATTATACCATAGCTATATAATTATATATATACATTGCTGAATGAACTGAAGCGGAGTTACAATATTTGTCTTAATTTTATTTTAAACAGTGTCAATAGAATGGTAAAAATAAGTATTGAAATAAACAATTAATATTATTATTAATGTTTGAGCAGAATCAGGGCGTGTGTATAAATTATAGACTAATCAATATCGTTTAATATTATTAACTATTAACCTCCTGCTTATAACATTAGGACATTATTTCTTATTGTTTTTTATTTATTATTATTTATAATTTTCAATTATTATATGGATGTAAGAATGAGAGTTTATGATACCATTGTTGTCTGATAACATAATATATCCATACTGCTTTACTTTAAACGTAGACACTCACATACAAAACATCATATATATATATATGATCAATGATCATGGATTGCAGTCCCTGTCTTACATTATGTAGTCATCCATTTTAAAATTACATGTGTGTTATTGGTAATTAAATAAAAAAGTACCCACTATTACCTACCTAAATATTATTACAAATTTATCATAATAATTGTAAAATGTATAAAGTGTAATTGTCCATAATAATAAATATCAACTAAAATATTATTTTTCGTTAAGTTCAATTTCAACTATAACATGTTATTTATGGAGTAGAAAATGTACATGAAGATTCAACAGGTATTTAAAAAATTAGTATATTTTTAGTTTTATTAAAAACATTTGTTAAATACACAATTAAAATCATATTTCACAAACATTTATAAATCCTATATAGGGCTTTTTTTTTTTTTAAATAATACATTTTAATATTCAAATTAAAAATAGTAATTTTCCATCACTTTTTACATCGAGTTAAGCTGTAATATTGAACGAAATTGCTTTTTTGATTATCAAACAAATTCCAACAAACCAATACTGCATGGCATATCAATAAACATTATAGCTAAAGTTTAATATTTAATATGCAGTAATGATTATATTTGAGTATTAAATTAACAATTTTTGCATGTAATATATTATTAAAAAACAACTTCCAATTTAAAATTGATTTATTTTTTGTATAAACATTTTTATAATATGGCTTAAAAATAATAAAAACGTATGACTATACAACCTACCAGGATTTATTTTTACAAATATAAGACTATTTTTTGGTTAATATATTTTATAGTAGGTATTCTATACTTCTATTATAGCCAATTACGTGTTTAAACAAAAGTTTGTAGTCATTTCTACAATAGGGTAATGTTTATTATATTATATATTATAAAATCACTAAAAATTATGATTTACGTTACGAATTCATTTATAAGCTAAAACAACAATCTGTAACTATAGGTACGTTTATTGAAAAAAAACTTTTGCAATTTGTAACTTGAGGTATTTTAGTACCAATAAATAATAACTAGTCATTATTTTAAACTTTTATATCAATAGCAGCATACCTACCCTTTAAAACCCAAAAAACTAAGAAAGTATTGTACATATTTTGCGAAGTTATATTATATAGGTTAGTTGCAACTTTTCTGCCATCGTAGTGCAGTATATATTGCTCAACTGAAGTTGCCGCCTCAGCGAAAAATTATTATTATTAATTTGTTATAGCGTGTTTTGAAAACAATTATTGAATTAATAAATATATGTTTACATTTATTTATATAATTAATAAGTTATCAGCTGATTTTCACTCATTATTTTGTAATTTTAATAAAACAATAACTAATATTAGTAGGTACACTCAATAATAAGTATAAAAACAAGCATATTCGAAATATTATTGTAGATGATTAATAAATAATTTTTATGTTGAGACTTGAAACGAAATATTTTATGGTATTTAAAATATCGCACTTATATTATATAAATTTTTATAAATAAATTATAATATATCTACTATTTGAGTTATAGTCGAGTAACCATAAAATATTTTTTTAGCATTATCAAAAACCTACTTTTAAAATTCTAATAAATTCTAATAATACTATAATAATATAAAATATTAATTTTATATTTATTTAATTTATAATTTAAGTGAGGTCAGTCTATAGTATTGATAACTTAGAAGAAACCTTATTATATTACATTTCCGAACATTTGACCTAGAATTATTTTTTTTATCGACGTTTTTAAATTATGGTATAAGAACTGAAAACAATTTTAAATTAAAAATGTCTATAAATACCTATACTAGTTATAATATATTATAATACTATATACATCATATATGCCTATATAAGTATAACATGTGGTAGGTAATAATGAGGAATCTATTATAATTTACAGATTATACAACGTGCGTTCTAATGACATTCGATTAAATATATTTAAGACTATCTAATTTATGTCCCAGCGTCATAATTTATTTGTATCGAGATTTTTCAACGTTATATAGTTAACGTTTTTCTTTTTATCGTTAAACACACACACACACACACATATATATATATAATACGCATGGCTTTATGCATATATTAGACGTTTACGTATACCTATACGACATAGAGATATAACACGGTGGGTATATTTTATAATATAATATTATACAAAAAATATTTTTATTTTTTTTATTTAAAATAAAAACTAGAAATCCGTATTTTTATATTTTTTATGTACCTACAGTCGATGATAATACATAAACGTCGTTTAAATATTACATATATAATTTACAGATTTGCTCGTCCATGCATATATTCGATATGTATAAATCTACGCCTTTGATATAAAAAAAAAAAAACAAAAAAATATATTATATATAGTTACATCTGTACGAGTAAATTTTTATCGTCAAACATCTCTATGGGTCCAGCATCTCGTTATCAAGATAATAATATGTTAATTAGCCTTAGTATATTATGCAGGATTTCCCACGTGTCACCCAACTTTATACGACGATTTCTATAATAGGTTAGGTACTATATACACATAATATAATGTATATAAGAATATCATTTAAAAAAACTATCTCCTATCTAATCATCTTCTCTATGATTCGTGACATATACATACATTTATACACACATACACATAGATAATAATAACAGAGGAAGGGTGATATTCCAGTATATGGATTTGGGACGAAACAATAAACGACTCGAATCGTGTATGATATTTATAAATTCACTCCAAATACATTTTGAATATATTTACAAACTCGGTATAAGATTGTCGTCGCCCATAATATAAATACAGACATTTATTATTATTGACCTAAACCTGCTGTACAGCGCATTACGAGCATCACCTATATATAGGCATGGTTTTTAGTAGATATATAGGCGTTATATGTACGTATATTTTTTGTTTTTTAAGCCGTTGAAATTAAATTACTTATATTCGTATATTATATAGGTATTATAATATATACACGAAGGAAAAACAAATTAAATTAAATTTTGGTTTAACGGTTAACACACACTCAAACATATTACTTATATTATAATATGTGCAACGTGACGTGAGTGTATTTATATATGTGTGTGTGTGTATTTTATACGTGCAAGTACGTATTATATAAGAGAACCCACAGCTCGGGTGGTATAATGATGTAGGACGGACTACGTGGATATACCGTGTGTGTACGTATATATCTTTGGTAGGGATGAACGAAGAAAGAGTGTTTGCGGGATGGACATGGGAGGACATACGTAAATATGTATATGTAGGTGATAAAGGATCCGAATGAATAAAACCATAAGATTTATATGCCGGACAAGTTTTACAATTTTTTTTTACGCTTGGATGACTAGCGCACGTCAAAAGTGTCAAATAAAATTTGATTTTTATATTCACCGTTCATTCGTCCCCATTATTATTAATAATCCATATTAATATATATATATAAACGCGCATTCTGTGTGTACAAAAATAGCACGCATGTTATCGCAACAGTGACGGTGTATTAAATTATATAAATTATAAGGTAGGTATATATAGTGTGTGTTTAAATCAAATAATATGATTCCTTGCGTGCTGATTATAGATATAAGTATGATGATAATTATTCCTACGATGAACGATGAGTTGGTGTATGAAGATATCGTGTCAGTGTTTATTATTACTTATCGAGGTCTACAAGTAGGTAAAGCATAATATTTTTATAAAGCTACTTATAGGTTTTTAACTCGATCGTCACCACATGGTGATTTCATTAAGCATCACATTTTGATTTTAATATAATCAATTCATGCACAAGTTAAATTATAATGACGAGAAATAATTATTGAACATTGTTAGTTTTTCTATTAATTCGTATTGTTATACATACATATAACATATTTAAAATAAAAAAATAAATGTTTATAAATTTATTTTCTATGTATTTATGAATATGGCAAAATAAAAATATTAATTGGAAAAAAATGTATTATAATATACCATTGATACATACGCATCTGTACGTTACACGTCACCGGTATAAGACAAATCATAATTAATTTTAACATAATGTATTTATCATATATTGCATCCATGATTTGCGCACATATTTAAATAATATAACTGTAAGCAAAATATTTTAAGGTCATAAAAAATAACTATATTCATCATTGAAAAACATATACTAGACACGTTTGTTTGATACACAATGGATATACCGCATGGTACGTCAATATTTTCGATTCACGGAGTCTAATTATCATACTTATAAAATATTATATTATTATAATTATTAGTTTAATATTTATATCTCTTCACTTTAAGTGTTGACGTATGAACCACTATACCAATAAATTGTAGTGTAAAAAACTATTTATAACTCATAAACACATAAGCAATAGTTAAGAAAAAACTAATAATGGCTACTTAAATTACATAAAGCTATACCTTTTATATCATATTTGAATTAAATAGTAATTAATTCTATGATACTATACTAAAATACTCCTATTATATAATATGAGAGTTACCACATTTATATTGTATTTGTTCACATTTATACTAAACTTGTGTAGGTAATTTGCTTAGGTTATATATACCTATTTATAACCGTTTGAAAACACTTATCGAAATTGTCTACATATTATAGTTAAATACAAAGATAGAAATCAATATACATATTGTCACAAATTTGGTTTATTGAGTTGATTTTAAAATAATACATTAAGTTCAAATTAATTATGTTCTGACATAATAATATTAAAGATAGGCATATCTATAACTTAACATAGGTACTATATAAATTAATTTTTTAGTTTTTTGTTTAATCACGGTGTATGTGTATACAATGATTTAAAAATAAAATAAAATAATATGCATCTATTAAATAATAAAATTGTCACAAAACGTATGTAATTGCCGAAACCATTATATTATATATAGGCATACCTATATATAGCTAGTATTCAATAAGAGGAATATATATACCTTCTAGAATTAGTATTTTTAGGAGGACTTCATACCCAATTATTTTTTATTGGAGTTAATGCTTCGACAACTCAAGTCATTAGCCTGTCGTCCGCATAAATTTGTAATAACGTATCTTATTATATCTTACAATAGTCAAATCAATTTTAAAAAAATGTTAAGAACTTATTATAACTAATTTTAAAGTAAAAAAATAGATTCTTTGCTTAAACTTATAGTTTATTTATATATTCTCTTTCAAAAATTTGACCCGCGATGAGGACTATGATTTACCATATTTAATATTATGCTTTGTAAGACAGATACATCATGCAGGTATGACATCATCTTAACAAAATATTTAATTAATATTAAAACATTATGAAAGTTTCACAATTACTTTATGTATGACTTAATATAGGTAGCAAATAAGAAAATAGTTAATCAATAATAAATTAATAAAATCTCTTATAAATAGTTAAGTAAGTTATTATTTTTCTTTGTGTTAACTATAAACTTTAGCAGTTAAATATTAAACTATTTGTTATAAGTTTATAACTATATATATTAACTTAATATTCTTAGTGTTGACTTAACTCTACCTGAGCGCTCAAGTAAAATTGTTTTCTATTAATTTTCAGTTCACCATTGGTTTATTATATGTATTATAGGTATTAAATAAAATGTTACTAAATAATATTTGTTTTCTGATTTTTATTTTTTACGCAAATGTGGTTATAGTTTTTCAAATGAACTGATTATAGTTGTTCTGCAGTTATTTAGTACGTATATATTATACCAGCGCATATACCTATTGCTTATAAATTATAAAATTGCTTAGCAAACCTTGCATCATATAGAATATATTTTATTATTAATAATAAGCCACTATATGTAATGTCGTAAATTCTATTGGGGGAAACGCGTTTAATGACAAAAATACTCGCTGACAACCTAAAACTACGACGATCCGTTTGATTCGGTTCCAAGTGATGTAAATTAAACTGAAGCATAAACGTGTATATATATAACGGATATATTATATGTAAAGCATTAGATGATGTCTAGTTGTTGGTGGGACATTGAATGGACGGTGTCCAACTACAGACATAATATGATCGCTGACGTTTAAATTAATTTTATTTGAATTTTTTTCACACATAGGTTGATTATATAGGGAAGGAAAAAACTGAAGTTATTTTAATTGCTAACTACAGTTTTGATTTGATTGTTAGATGTTTAAAATAAAATAATATTACAAATTGAAAAAAAGACTTTATATTATAATAATGTATATATTAAAAAAATTAAAAATTCGGTAAATTTTAGCGTTATCGGTCTCTATATAATTTAAAGTTTATATACATGATAAATAAACTTATAGGTACGTTTCAAAGTCGGGCATATCGTCGGTGTTGGAATAAGTCGTGGAAGGCGTTGACAGCGTCCAGTGATATAAAATATATATAAGGGCGTAAAAACGTGTTCGATACGAGATTTGAGTCACGTATTTTCGTGAAAAGGTGACGGTCACCGCGATTTTACGGCCCAAGTCGTCTCACGAGAACGCTAGCTTACATATAGATATATTCTTGGCGAGAGACTTTATTCTTGACGTCTGAAAGCTTTTCGCTGTAGTTTGAAATGGTTATATGTATAAAAATGAGCACGTGTTGGCGGGAGTACCATCTCAGTCAAATACACTTGACACGTGTAAGCATATTATACAGCAATATCTATGTATATTGTATATATACAGAAGTTAGAAAAGTTGGAAAATTGTATATAAATGTTATATGCATACTAATTTTAAAACATTATAAATATTGTGCAATATAATGATATATGTTTAGAATGTATATAATAAAAATATATTGCATATTCACGTAGTCGTAATTATACACCGAGAATCTATTTTCCTATATGTAAAACTGTGCAGAATTTTCCCCGTGTGTGCTGGGACTTTTTTATACGGAATAAACATATATAGGGTTGGTTTTTACGTTATCCCTCACCCCCGATTCGTGTGCACGTATATCATGATGATAAAATATATCGCACGTGCCTCGAAACACATCTCCGCGCGGGCTTCTATATTACATATATAGGAGAGTATACGGTACTGTAACGAGAGAGATATTTAGAAAAAAATCAAACACACACACACACACACACGCACACATTACAGATATCCATATACACAAAGTATCATCCCCCTTGCGACAGATGATCGTAAACACGCAGACGCCGACCGTGATGGTTTAAAAGTGAGTAATACAATTTTTCCATGGCGATGGCACACGTATACATATATAAATATTTTATAAATGTGAATGTGTGTGTAAAAATCGACGACAACAACAATAATAATATATATTATATATATATAAAAATTTATGTGCACGAGAGTGAATGTATGTGTGTATGTGTGTGTATGTGTGTGTATGTTATGACATTTGTATTTGGGCCGCGTAAAAAGCTAAAAGAGATTTTATATGACGTATTATATCATATATTATTATTATTATACATATATGTAGATATATTATATTTGTCTACGCGTATAGTATAGCAATATATATCATGAATATTTAAATATATACGCATGAAGATACTGTTGGTGTTTTTATCAATTTTTATTATAATTGAGGCGCTATGTGATGTATATGTTTTGCGAATATATATATTATATATGTATGTTTCTTAGCACACAAACTCTATAATATAGAGTCATAATAATAGACATAACAATGTATTATATTATATAACTCAAGTAAGTATAAATATTACATACTATATTTATATTTAATAATATATTATTATATATATATATATATATACACGATCATAGGGGACTTTTATTTTTAATATGAGATCGCAGATGCAAAAATTAATTTGATCTAATTTTAAAAATATTACATTATTATTATAGATAAAAAAAGTACAATCGATTTTAAACGATTACGATCATAAATTTATATAATATCACCACGCTTATTAATATCGATGCTCCAACCACTGGCTCATCTGTGATTTATATTTTCACCATGAGAACGTTCAAAACTATCAAAAAAATGCGTGAATACAAATTGTGTGGTATACAAAATTATCAATGATAAAAAATTCCCTGCTCAAGTCTAAGACTGATTAGTTTTGAATAAAAATTGTTATCACTATATTAGATGTGTAATACATTATTGTTGATTCACAATATACCTATAATTGTGCAATAAACTACACACAAACTAATTCTTTAGCCACGTTTGTGAATTCCATTGTTACTAATTCATTTTTACAATCTTTGACCGTTAATAAAAACGTATATAATATATACTAGAAATATAAATAATAAATCTTAAGTTTATACGCTTTTTTGGTTTTTCCTTTTCAATAGCCCTATGGTTAGGTACCTACTATAAATTATAATCAAAACGCACTTTTAACACGCCACAGAATAAAATATCATTGTTTTTATATACCTTTACTTATTTAATTAATTTTAAATGTTAGCATTTTTTGCCAGTGCGTGTTCATAAGATTAAGTTTGAGTTTTCACTTGAAAAGCATATTTTATATTTTTATTAGCGATGTATATAATAAATTAATATAATTTAATTTATTATCTATTATAATATTATTATAAATTATAATACAACGAGAATTTAATATTTATAATATGAACCCTATTACTAGTATTACAACATTATAATATGTATTTTGTATTGATTGCGCCATCTATAAATAAAATAAGGGTGTTTTGATGGTAATAATTTGTCCGACCTACCAACACTACATTTTCCATGAATAAAGAACTTAAAAAAGTAATTATAAGACATGCGTTATGAAAAAAAAAATTTGTATTACCGATAATAAAAGCAATAATAATAATACGATATAAATCAAATTATCAAATAAATAGTAATATTATGTAGCTTACCAAAATTCAAATAGCATTGCAATCGATGAAGCCTCAGAAATCGCCTATGTCGCCCTCTATGTTTCACCAATGGTTTGAAGGAATCTGTACCCTTGTCGCGTGTCTTCTAGACCGCGAATGGCAAAAGTTCACTAAACGTATCTGTAAAGAAAAACATTTTTTACAATTAATATTAATCACGTTTGTATTTTTTGATAGGCGCTCGACAGGCAACTTAAATATCATAAAATAATGTGATGAAAATAAATAATAATAGTAGGAAATAGGTAATAATTTATACATTTTCACTTTTCAATGACAAAAATTAAACGAATGACTATTCAAGAAATATTAATTTGTTGATAACATTGTATCGAATTGCTTCATAGACTAAGAAAACTGTCAATGCTCTGTTAAAATATTTTTCACTAAATCTTGTTAATTTGTTATTGGCGCCACTGTCCTTTTGTGATGGTACTGAAGAGTGAAGAGTCGGCTTAAATCGTTTGATACTGAATATGAATTTTAAAAAAATGATTGAATGAAGTTGAACAATATCACACGTGCGTAAAAAACTTATATTTTTGAGAAAAAAAATATATATTATAAAAGTTAGAAATTGAGTAGTAGAAAATAATATATTTTCGGAAATGAACAAGGTATGCGGAAAATTGATATTGAATATTATTGAAATACCGTACCTATAGTGCCATCTGGTGAATTAGTTGTTCAAATTTCTTTACTACCGACCGAGTCGTTCAAATTCGAAATATGGTATGAATATTGATGTATTTTATATACGTAATTTAGTACACTGAATTGTGTCACAACTAAATAACTATATTGAATCTTAAACACCTAATTATATATTATATATTTAACGTTATAACTGTGGTGATCTAGTACATCCTTCTGTACATTTTTGTGACTTCAGTTAATTCGTATTTATTTTGTTCAATGATGATTAATAGAGCAGGTCAAGTAGATTTTTGTTGTAATACATAACTAATAACTTTAGTTGAAACTTGAAAATAAACAACTTGATTAAATTTACTTCATTGTCTATCATAATATTATGAATCAATGATAAAAATATATATTAGGAATACAATCGCTTAATGGTTATAAAATGTAACATAAATCTACTTATGAGTAACGACTAAAGAAAACAATTATTTTAGATGACGGCTGATCAATTTTCCTTTAATATAGGTGTTATATCTATCATAAGTTACAAATATATTTTTTTCATTATAAAGAAAATATATTTGTTTATGGAGAGGGATTTTGAAATAGGCTATTGTAAATTGTTGAGTAGTGAGACAACCAAATACCATGACTTTGCATGGACTGTTGCAATAGCTGAGACGAAACCTATTATTATTATTACTTGTATGTATGTATTATGTATATATATATATATATATGTGTGTGTGTATGTGTATGGGCATGGTGTATATGTGTGTATGTGGCGCGTATATGTATCTTCACGATAATATAATATAATATCGTATAGGTATAATAAATTCATTCCAATCGATATAATAATAAATGATTCGTCTCGCTCGACTAAACGATGTTTTTCTCCCTATAGCTCGATACCCCATTTCACCTTCAACAACCACCATTTACGGTAAACACCTATATATTTCGTACAAAACATGTGAGGAAAGTATGTGTAGCGTCATCTGCAGTAGATATTCGTCGTACGTCGAATGACATACCGGATATTCGCGTTTCTCTTGCATAATATTAATATTACAGCAATATTAATCATAAACTTAATTATAGTCATTTACCTTTTAAGTTAAAAAAGGTGACTGGAATACTGACATTTTATGATAACGAATTAAGGTATTAAAATATAGTGAATTATATTATTAATTGATATGAATATTACATAAAAACATGATGGATTAATAATTATTAATACTACATAAAAATACTTAGTTTGATCTAAGCTGTATCAACAATATTGATCATAAAGTTAAATTGTAATATAGAACTTGTACGAACTTATAATTTTACTTTATAGTGCCTACTAAAAAATAGAAAACGTTTGTAGGTATCGTACTACTCTTGTTATTCCTTATAAATTAATCGGTTTATAAATTATTTATTTTTTTTTTGTCAGTTAATAGTTTAAGAATACAACAGAAATTGTGACTATAATCATGTCAGTAATATAATAATATATATATAATATAATGTCTTTTTTACGATAATGAAAGTATTTATTTAATTATAGATTCAAATTAAAATATTATATTATAGTTAAATTATACATTAATCAAAGAATAATTATAGATTAACAATCAGCTTACAATGGACATATTACAGTTGAGTTCAATGGAACTACATTTACATTTAATTAGATTTAAAAAAATTATCTAATTGAGTTCAAACATTTATTTCAAAAAAAAAAAACATTTTCATTATAATTTCACATACGAGTACTAAAGATTGACAGTTCACAATATGTTAAGAAAACCAAATTTAATTTAAAGTATCAAATCCTAAAAATAAATTTAATTATTAATAACTAAAAATACTCAAGCATTTTTTTCATTCATTATAATTTTATTATAATTATAATTATTTTCAATTATTACTAATGAATACTTACGATCAATCAGTGATTTTTAATGTTTGAAAATAATAATCTCATCCTACGCACATATTTCATACCATTATAGTAATTAATTATATAGACAATTTAAGCATAAACCAGCTATTTTATTGGACTCAATTAGACGTATTATCGGGAGGAATTCAGCCACAAATATAATTCGAAATCTAGAACTGAACTGTTTAATTTCCACAATGACTGTTGATTGTTTAATGCAGTCAATGCAGCTATAGATATACAAACATATAATATATACAGGGTGTCCCACTGAGATCTGACAAATGAGATAACTTTTGTTCTAATTAATGTTCTTAAAAATTTCTTCAGTATTAAAAAATAAAAAATAAAAAATTTATACTAACAAAGTAGCTCAATTGTCTATGAGTTATATTTAAAAGAAATTTTTTAAAATATTAATTATAACAAAAGTTATTTCATTTGTCAGATCTCAGTGGGACGCCTTGTATATATAAATTATATTTATATAAATTTTATTATTATTGAAAGTATTCCAGGCTTATATCGGCTAAACTTAAGTATGTTAATTTACTATTTGTATCGTTTGAACATCAGAGAGCATTTATTAGTAATTTAATTTAATATATAAATATAATATATTAATGATTTCACTATAAACATAATTTATTGTTTCAAATATATAAATTCAAAAATTAAATACTAAGTCACTATATCTATTTATATTTTATATCCTGTAAAAAATCTCGATGTATACTAAATGAATCCCATACCTGAATGACGAAAAACATAATAAACCTACTAATTAAGTACTATAAACGAAAAATATACTAGTTTAGTTTTTCACATTTGTGAGACGTATTCAATCTTAGATATTTTGGTTTTGTAGTTGTTATATTGAACATTTTTATAGTTCTAGTTGTTGTAATAAAAATACTAACGCTAATATTAAACACTGAACTTGTACATCAACCGAACCTAACCAAAAAAAAATAATATCATAAGTAAAAAAAATAATAATTGAATAAACAAAATAATTGAAAAAATCCAGCTATTGCAAATAAAACCAAAAATCAAGATTTGAATATATAACTGTATGACATTAAATGTATTTATTCATATATTATTTTAAACAACTTAAAGGTATAAATTAATGAAATATATTTTTTTAATTTACTGTTGAAACATGGACTCTATGAGTACCTATTGTATTTTAAATTTTTAAAACTTTTTTATTTTAAAAGTTTTTTAGTCTAAAATGAACAAGTCGTAAACAAGTCAATGATGCGTTATAAAATTAATGAGCTACGTAAAATAAAGTAAAAATAAAATACAAAATAGTAATACTTAAAAATAATAGTTATGAATTTATATATAGGTAACTTTGAATAATTTATTATTTAATTATCCGTTATATAAACTGTGAAATGCAAATAAATATTATGTATTATAATTTATACAATTTTAAATTGCTAAAATCTAAGTGTTTAACTTTTATTTCTAAATTTTTAAAAGTTTGAAAATCAGAATTTTTATGAAATAAATAGTGACTGACTATAGTTAATGTTCAATAAAATGCCAAAATGCGTGCATACTATTTATATGAATATAGTCAAATGATTTTTACTAAATTAAGTATATTAAGAATAATATTAAATAAATAAATATCAATTATTAATTCATTTAATGAAACAATTAAACTAAATATCTTGCACATTACGTGATTATTCACTAAGTTTTAAACATGATAAATATGATATAATATTGCAGATTGCTAATTTGATACAGTAATGATTTGTAAACAAAACGATAAAATAAATGAAAGCATTGCTAATTCATATAGAAATCTATTTTATGATTTAAAAAAAAACATATGACCATACACAGATAAAGTTTCATTCATTATTTTGGAATTAAAAATATTGGTATGTTGGTAAAATAGGAAACTATATATAAATATAAACTAATATAGGTAATTTATGTACACGGTATATATATATATATATATATATATATATAAACAAAAGAATACATTTAGCGAATATACTCTAATAAAAATTATACAATTCATAGTATGTACTCATACGCATTTGTGCATAAAATATAAATATTATGAAAATTGAAAATAATTAAAATTTTAATAATTTTAATTGTTGAAAAATTGCCTATATAAAACGCCTAAAAAGTTGTTATATGCCTTGCAATAACTGTT
Source organism: Schizaphis graminum (assembly GCA_020882235.1). Taxonomy (NCBI): domain Eukaryota; kingdom Metazoa; phylum Arthropoda; class Insecta; order Hemiptera; family Aphididae; genus Schizaphis; species Schizaphis graminum. The sequence continues at coordinate 98,416,938 of CM037032.1, forward strand.
ACACACGCAAAATATAGAGGCCAGACAAATCGCCTATAATAAGCACGACGCATGCACCAAAGCCGAACATTTTCGAAAAACGCTTGTCACCAGATAAATAATACACCACTTAATGGAACGATATGGAGTTAAATTCTTTGAGCATATCACATGATGTATAATAATATAATAGCTTTTGTCTCTTTTATTTACAATCTAGTGAATATGATGGATATATGTATATAAACACCGGATGCCTAATATATATATATATATTATATATATTATATCCGTCTAGGTCACAGTGCCTTGTTTCTTTTGAAGTCTGCCGAGGGTGGGTATTTATTCGACATTTTATTGAACCGAACTGCAGAGTGTAAACACAAAACACTCATACCATATTATACAAGCATTTTTTTCCCCTTTTTTTTTTGCTCTAGTTATATCGCTATATCAGGGTCGTTCTCCGGCGGCTTGCAGTAGGTACACGGATCAGAAAAATACTACGTCCAGTTGATGTATATTTTATTATGTGTATATTATTATATAGGTGCACGCGCCGATTACGAAATTTCGAAAACACAATAATACGATGGTTAACCCTTTCAGTTTTACGACTATTCACGTCTTCAAGGTCACACACACAACGAAAATATTTTTCCAAACGCAGTTATAGTGATTTCAAATATCAAAATAATCATAAGTACCCACATGATTATACATAAACACGTCACTATTACTAAACTATTATAATAGTTATAATAGTTATACTATTATAATAGCTAAGCTCTACAATATATATCACTATCGAAGAATCATCCTAAATCTGCAGTAAATTATACATACATAATTATTATACACGAACGATGTAGGTAACACGATTATAATTGTTATTATATATATAAATATATATATATTGAAATAATAATTTAAAAAAGAACGTTATGACTTTGGAATGAACATAGTTAAAATGTCTATAAAAGCGATAATATAAGTAGGTACACATAACTATTATTATCATGGGTGTTTAACACTACTATTTATAATTTTATTAAAAAAAAATTTGCGCATATGATTAAAAATTTAGTGTAATTATGGTTAAAAAGTACTTAATAATATTCAAAGACCATAAAGTGTAATAATATATAATTGTACATTTGTATACGCCGTATTGAGAATATTGTAGACAACGTTTTATGTAAAATAATAATAAATATGTAGAATATTACGAAAATTAAATAAACAATGTTAAATCGCATATTTTGTTTTCATGTATAAATCACTGCTGATTACAGAACTTACAGAGCTATTTGTAATATAGGTAATATATAGCCTATGTACCCATATTAATTACATTTACAGAGTATACCTATCCTACACGAATCAGTTGTCTCAAAAAAAATTTGATAGTAGTGATCTTATATTTTGTATAACAATACCATAGAGTTTAAGGTTTTTTAAATATATTTTAATTTTCCAAAATTATTAATTGGGAAAAAAATCAAAAGATGAGACAAAATATTTATAACGAAACCTACGATATTTTCAAAATATAAATACATTAATTATATTATAAAGATATAATTATTATTGTTATTCGACATACATGCATCTATATATACTATACTCGTGGTCGTCAAAATAAAAATAACTGATTTTTTTTTTTAGTGAGAAGAAATTATATATTATAGTCATTAATCGATAAATTAAGTAGACGCATTAAATAGTGCTGTCACAATCCTCCTTTGATTCTGTCAGATCGATCAATATATACAATAACAATTAACGATTATTAGGTTTATATGATAGGAAAAAAATATATTGGATAAGATATAGCACACCATTCGAAATACCTAGTAATAATTATTTATATTGTATTACATATTATTATAATATGATATATTGTATAATATATCATATATATATGTGAGTAAAGCCATTGTATCCATCGCGTTGAATACATATTTGAATTATTTTGATTGTTTTTATAATTTTTATATCTAAACAAAATAATAGTTGACGGTATAAAAAAGTCATGGTTTGGTATTTTGGATACGCTTATAGGTGGAAATCTTATTTATTTGTATGATAATCATATATTAATTTGTACCACGACTTTGCAGTGTATTTAAATATATTATAGACGGTCGCAGAGGTTGTAAACTTATACATTTTAATATTATATTATAAGGTAGGTTAGGTATACACATTCAGCAATGTAATTATTGCGTGCTGCATAAAAGGTTTGTAATATTACGTAGGTAATAAGCAACTATAAGAAGACAAACAGGAAATTAATTATAAACAGCGCCGTGTACATGTGATCAGTTATTTATTTTATTGATTAAAAATATCGTGTTTCAATACACTTATTTTAATCGAATTTGAAAAATTTCCTAACTATTATAATTTATATAAAAAAAATTATAAATTCTAATGTGCTTACTACAGACGTATGGATATATTGTTTTTTAAAAATTAAAATTACTTATGTAGATACTAATATTTTATATACACAAATACTATTGAAATAAAAAAATATGATTTAAAAAATGTTTTCTGTATTTTGTGTGTATGCCATATGCACGTATGTATATTGTATATATTTATATATACCTATGTATGGATGTATATGTATGTGTATAATTTTAATTGAATATTGTATTATAATGTACTGCAGCTATTGCTGGTAGGAATATAATTTATTTGAAAGCAGGTTTTTATTGACTGAAATAAATATTATTATTAGGTAATTATAATAATATATAGGTACTTATTGTATATATGTATATTGTATATATTTTAGCAGGAATGGATCGAGTTTTAGATACTTTTTCAAAAAAAAAATAATTCAGTCAATTTATTTTATAAATCTGCCTTGTGTTATTTCCATATAGGCTATAGATTGATAGAATCTTATAACTAATAATTTTTAAAACGAGTTTTAAAAGGTTTTGTATATAACTATATAGTGTTAAAAACAAATTGATTTTAAGTTTATAACATAACAAACATGTTAGATAAATAGATATAATTAATTGTTTTATAATAAAGATATATTATATTGTTGTCACTCATCAGAAGTCTCTATTTTATAATATTTATTTTGTAGTAGTATACTATAGTATTTCAATAAATTATATTTAAGTATTTTTTATTTATTAAAAAAATTTAATTCTCTAATAGTAATTTAAAAAAAAAAATTTCATAGTATATTATACCTTTATCTGAAAATAAATATTAATGTATCTATATTGTCTTACACCTAGGTACTTTTTTTTAGTATATATATATATATATATATATATATGATATATATACTATACATATATTGTATATATTATATTACTTATCTGTGTATTTGTGTAAATTAAAGAGACCTCTTCAGTAGAATATCTAAATATACTTAAACATAAAATAGTAATATATAATTGTTACCATTTAATTTTTATTAATTTTAATAGTATTTGTAGTTTTTCAAAACAATATGATAGACATAATATTTATATTTATATTTTCAACGCCTAAAGGGCTAGGAAAAGGTACATATTAAACTTTTTATAAAAAAAAATTAAATGGAAAATTACAATTAAGAAGAAAGTAGGAATTAAAAAGTAAATCAACATCAGACAAATTATAAATACAGCTGGAATAGAGTGATTAGGGAGGGGGCTTGCATAGCACTCTCGTGTATTATAAAACGCATTTCATATAGAAATAATGCGGTTAATTAGGTGCAAGCAACTATACCAGAGGTGGCCACTAACCTTAACTTTGGGAGTCACAAATTTATAAAGTTGATTCGAGGTGAGCCACATTGTAAAGCAATGTTTATAAAATGGAGATATATTTTTCATTTTAAATCAAACGAAGGAACATTTATTTACATTTAATTTTAGTCTAAGTTTGGTTCAAGAGCCGCATGTGGCTCGCGAACCTCGTTCTGGCCACCCCTGAACTATACAATAACCTGAATAAGATAAGTGAAGCTACACGCAATTATAATCCAAAGTAGATGTACGTGGATATACGTCATATGGACGCCATAAGATAGTAGGATCATTACACGTACTCAAGAACTCGAGATTGTGAAAACCGTAGAACACGATGATGTGCATCGTTTGAACAGAGGAGGGATACGACCAAGAATAGTAGGGAAAGAACATATATAGAGGAGCCCGAAATAAACCTTTTTCAGACGTGATTTACAAGGTTTAGAGCGTACACCTTATAATGGCATGTCTATATCAGAATTATACTATTTGGACTTAGAAACTATTACATTTTATAATTCTTAGAAATATTTTAAATTAAAAAAAACGTTTAAAAAAATATTGAGACTATAATTATTTAACCGAAAATTACTGCACACCTTCATACATGATTACTTGTACGTAGACTGCGTCAACAAAATTAATTTTATAAGAAAAATCCATAAAATATCTCGATCTATGGAAGGAGATGGCCGTATTACATTCACTTACATTAATAGTTAGGTTATTATTTGAACACTTTAAGGTTATTCAAGTTATTTTGTAATATTTTAAATCATCCAAAGAAAAAAACAAAACAGAAAACGTTAATAACATTGTCAATACATACATTAAATATTTCGTAGACCATAATAAATTACGACAGTAAATTAAGAGTGTAATAATCAAGTAATTTTAATATTGCAGTAATGAATATTATAATATGTTAAAATATATAACATATAATATGTTAGCCACATAGGTACACACCACAATAAGTCGTATGATATGACATATACGCATATAACTATATGTTGAGTACCTATATATACAATTAAGGTTGTTTAAGGTTTTTTAATGAATTTCAGATGCCTATTATGTGATTCTGTAATGAACCTAATTATATGAAAAAAGCACTTAATTATGTGGAAAAATTATGAATCATCGTTATTGTAGAATATACCTAATTGTCCCCAGACTAAAGACCAATATGTATCGAATACAATTTTCAAAATTTAAACTATATGTCTCAAACTAATAAAATCAAAAGTGGTGATTTAATATATTATAATTATTATATACATATCCAATATGAGAGAAGAGTGATTAATTCACACGTAAGAAACTTTTAATTTACTATAGGCGGCTACCTACTATAATGTTGCCTGCGTTGAGTAGAATAAAATAATGCATTTAACATAATATAATATAGTATTCAAATTCAATACAATTATATAATAATATTATGTGATATTTAGGTTTTACGTAGTTATAAATTTCTAATGACTGGATGGCCAATTCGATGTTATATATATACATATAACAACAATATTTCGAATAAATCAGCAAACACAAGTGATTTTTGAATTAGGCATATATTAATATTTTCCATATATTTATAGAAACGCGTGTGAACAAAACAAAAATCCATTTGTAAAACTTATATTATTATGTGTATATATAATATATCGTAGCAAGGTTTACAAAATTTGGAATAGTAAAACGTGATTTATACGTCAATAAAGTAATAAAAGAATCGAAGTAGTTAAATAAAAGTTATAACTCATGAAATAGAGCTCATACTTACGCATCTTAAATAATGCTGCAATAAAACAATATATATATTATGTACTATGTAGAACAATTATATTATGAATTATAGACAATTTATAGTAAACATAATATACAACAATTAATATCAATGGTTTGTTGACTACTTGCATATTAGTTAGTATACTATACTATATAATAGCATATTGTATATAATTTTTGAAATGCATTTTAATATATAAATGCGTAGGTATAGTATATATAGTATATATTATATTGTAAACAATGTACCTAATTTTAAATGTATACAAAACTATGTGTGCTGTGTGTATGTGTGTGTGTGTAAATATTATAGTGACTTGACTTTATGTAAGAAAACGTAAAGAGCACTGAGCAAATACGGTTTAAAATTAAAATGTGGCCAAAATATTTCCAAATATTTTGTCGGCAGTGAGTGGAGGCAAAAACATCACGTACGTTACAAAAATCAAAAGTTAAAAGAAAATAAAAGAACCATAATCAGTTAGTACGTTAATACGCAAACAGATGACTAACTACAACAGACGTATATTGTATAGTATTATTTAATACTTATATATAAGTTATAACATAATGCGTGAAATCGATTTTTCCGATTAAAAATTCCTCGTAAAGATTTATGACCACATCCTGGATACCTTATATGACGTAAAATTATATTTGTCACCGACACGACTGCATAAGTATAAGTATAGTTGCATTTTACGGCGTTAAATATTTTTCACGTACATGTGAAATTATATAATATATTATAAAGTACTTGACCCCGGAGCGCGCGAGCATATGTTTGAACTATAATAAGGATCTAATGATAAATAAAATTATAAATTATAATACATAAATAACATAATAACAATACCGTTTTCAGCCGAGGAACGCATCGTCAGGACTAACATTGGTGTGTTGGCGTGTCTAGCACAAAATAATTGGTTAGGCCCGTTTTGTTCTGTAGTGTGTACCTAAGTGTGTTCATAAATATTAGGGAAGATTTGTCCCATTACATGGGATATGGGTATGATAATAATATTCAATAATAAATATTACTAATATTAATAGCAGGTAATATTTTTATTTTTGATAAAAAAAAATAAAACAACAGTCAAATAAAAATTGGATAGACTTGAGGGCTTAGTCAGCCTATACCCTGTAAACACGCCACTGAGAACTAAAAGCGATTTTTGAACTCTTCACGTAAGTGCTCATATTATTAATAACTTATATTATCGTATCGTCGTAAACAAAGGGAGCGCAAATTCTACCAATATTTGTATATATTATATACTCAGATTTAGGAAGTACGTATTATGTAAATGAGACTCGACTCGTGCCCATCAGTATGCGAGTATGCCCAAGAAAAGTATTCGCGTGTGTGTTATAATTTACGGTTATCCGTTCAATAATAATATAATATAATATATAAAAACGCACACTGGCGTGTGGTGGTGCATACGGTCGTTAAAAAGACGAAAAAATAACGCACGAAAGGAAAACTAATGTTCTTTGTTTCGACCGGTTGACAAGTTGACAGGTTGTTAAGATTCCGTGTGTGCGCCGCCATGTTTTATTTTTCGGTTTTTATTTTATACGTTTTTTTCTTCATTCGTTCTGCTCGTTTCCACTTTGCGGTCTTTCAATAGACGTGACCGGTTTCGTATATCAGAACCAAGATATACCAGCTATTATAGATATAATATATATAATACATATATCGTATTCGTTTCGTTTTCCCATTAGATACACGCGGCGTTTCTTTTTCTCTCTTTCTCTATATATATATCCCTCCACTGAAATACAATATTTTATATGCGTACATGGCACATATATTATTACGTGTGTATAGGTATATATATACAATCGAGTTAATATAAACACGCCCTCGAGAAAGATTTTTTAAAGATTTTTTTTTTTCATTTTAAGATAAATTCCGTATAATATAATGTTATACACATTCCCATGTGCAGCTTACATTTAGACCGCCTACTACGCGTTGTGGTGAACGGCCGAAATCCGTAATAAATATATTGCACCAGCTCGAATTATAATGTGTTACGATAATCGTGTATTATGTATACGATTTTTAAGACGACCTTATATCTTATATGATAATATACTAATTATAATATTATACGCTTGCGTATTGCGCTGGAACGTAAATTATAATAACACGTCTAATTAAAAAATAATCACTAATTAACCATATAAACAATTTTAATATGATAAATATGGGTTTTTTTAATTTTAATAGCGCACTATATAATAATAGCTTACCTATTAATTAGAGTTCCAATTTCTGTAAGTCTAATAATGTATACGTTTATGTAGGTATACGTTTACGTTTATGTTTTTATTAAGTTTATATTATGTATAATTAAATTTATGATACAAAATAATACTTTTTTCAATTAAAATTGCATTTCGAATTAAAAATAACTAATATATATAGTCCATAGTCCAAATAGATGCAAGTTCTATAAATGAATAAAATTCCAAAATTTAAAATTATTTATACAAATTGAACATAGTAGAGGAATTTAATACTTATTATATTAATTTGTGTAACAGTCAAACATAAAGTTATATAAAAAAAAATGTTATTCTATTTTTAATCAACCTTGCAATATTAATTGAGGTTTTACATAGAACAAAACAAAAATAAAAATATAAAATCATTATTCCGACTCGATCACCGAAGTTTATGGGTCTACATACGTTACGACTGTGTTGTGTGTATATCTATATGACTATAAATTAAAAACACTAATGAATAATAATTCTATTATTTTTATGTATTGATTTACTTTATTCTTCTCATTATAATGCACAACAGCATCGTTCTCAGTAAAATACACTACATATTTATAATTACAGATTAGTTGAGGTAGTTAGTTGTAAAACTTGGTGTTTATTTGTAAGAGTTTACACTCACTGAACAGTGGATATAATATATATATACCTAGAATCAATATAAATTAGTCATTTATTAACATTAGCTCTGACCTCTAAAATACGGTGGTCAAATAGTGAAATTCGAGAATTAATTTAATAATATGACTTGTATCACGTATTATATACCTACTTATATTAATGTATAATATATTACACGTTGAATGCGATATTCTAAATACGAGTATAGGTGCAGCTATAGTTAATAGTTAGTATAATATACGCATTTGTATAATTATTGTGATAGTGCACAGTTTAAAATATTGTATGTAATATAAAACCGTAAGCTTATTGCCTTTGACAGATAATCGTTATACCGACGAGAATAATTCAATATAAAACTGATTTTTAATCACTATACGCATATTTTCTTAGGGTCGCTTTATAGAGAATAATAAAAAAAAAGCACAATTTCCACACATTTCCAGCACATATATATTTATATATAGCGACTACAGTCACGATAGTGTCATGGTGATATATATGTATTATATAAATTAATAGGTAATAATTAAAAGTTCAAAGTGGCGCGTAGGTATAATGCATAAATGCATAAATTCAAATTATAACATATTTACATTAAACATAGGTAGATATATCAACAAAGGCGAATAAAGAATTACATTATAATATACGCTCAACCATAATACAGCTGAATGAAGTATTATAAACAACAAAATATGTAGTCATCATGTAATAAAATTATATAAGATTAACTGCAGCAATCCTCTATAATATCTACGAGAGTATAGCGTCATCTAACCTATACGATGTTCTGTCGGAATGTTATATTCGTATAATATCGATGTATAATTTATATTATATGTATATTGTATACTAGTTGTTTATGGAAACCTAACATATAATTATTATAACCTGTCAGTTTTTATGTGAAAAATAATAAGAAAATATTATTTAAAAAATGTAGAATTTGATTTGATTTTTATTTTCTGTAGATAATGTATTGCTTCAATAATTAAACGCTGATAATATATAAATCACATATACCTAATACGAATTTATAATTGCAACTGTTTTAAGATATATATTTTAGACGGTATCAAATTAAATATATTTTTATTTGCAGCGGTCAAACAAAAACTTATCATTTTTTCATACTATTACTATATTTCACACTTTTATCGATAAGACCATGCAAAAATAGGAATTATATAATATGAATGGACTATGACGATAATTAACTTTAACCACTAGCTATATATATATTACAAAACAAGAACACTAAAAAACATTATGTGTTTTATTGCGTATTTGAAATGGTATAATAAATATTAAACGATGTACAGTTATTGCCCATTCGTCTATTTATTACTAATAATTAATACTATACAAATACTAATAAATAGTAAAAGAAAAATCTCTTAAACGGTTCGTTAACGGGTTCATTCAATGATTTTTAAACGATTATAGTATTATTATTAATATTTTATATACAAACAATGATGGTAAATATATTTAGTATACCTAACTGTGTTTTATTATTATTATTATTTTTTTTTTATTAAACACTTAGAAACACATTAAAAACGTTTATTCATTTTGAGTTTTATATTGAATAAAGTACTTACACGTATGATATAATATATTTCTCGATTTAGCGAGCTGGTACGACAAATGTTAGCAAGCGTTTTGTGTAATATTAACATCCTTTCGCAAAGAGCATTACTAAAGTATCAAATTATTTTAAAGGTTTTAAACTTTTTTATACACGCAAAAATAAAAATAAATATGGTATTATTGTTTTGAAATTGTATTAGTACGCTATACTATAAAACATAGAGGTCAGTTATTCAACAAAGATTATCATTTCTTTTTTTTTTTATAAATATCTTCACACGTAAATAACAATAAATTAATAGACGTTACAATAATGACTGCTTTTATTTAACCATTTAAATGTTATGTGCAATACAATATATTATGTACACATTGTAGATAAACTACAGGTATATATTTATAAATACCAGACGGCAGACACCAATCTATAATTATATGTTTTATATTTTAAGCATTAATAAGTTTAATAATATTATATAGGCATTTAAATACTGTATATATGTAACAAATTATTCTATAGATAGGTAATCAACTTTTATGATGTGTAGTTATATTATAAATATTTCAGTTGGTCATTAAATATAATAAATTAATATTTATCAATATTATATAGAAAAATAAAATTGGCTAATAAAAGTATTAGCATCGTAATTACATATGAAAAGGGAAACGAATTTTTTTCATTGTCATTCATATAATGCGGACGTTGATATGTAATTAAATTAAAATTAATATCTGCAAATAATACAGTATACATTTAGTATTTGAATATTTGTAAGTTTATTATATTGATTTATCGATCCACAATTAATATGAATAAATATGTGAATAAAATACATAAACGTGTATATATAATATATAAATATATTATGAACCTATAGTACCTATGTAAGTTTTAAAGATATGTACATTCCTATAAATCTTTATTATATCGATTACTAATATAAAAAAGTACGATATTACTATAATTTGGACTTTAAAACCTACTACTTGTACCAAATACAGATTTAAAAAGTTGTTTTTCTGTATTTAGAACACATTCATTAGTATCAGTTTACTAACTACTCGACAAAAATGTCTAGGGTACAAAAAGTTTAAAACTATACTTATTTATAAGTATAATAAATGTTTTTATGTGTAAAAAACGGTACCTTACAAATTTAAGATACATTTCCAACTAAAATACATGTTTATATTAATGATTTTTTCTTTATTCTAAATAATTTTATCATGTTTTAAATGTAAAAAATAGAAAATTGAAAAATCCTTGATAAATATTATTATTTCTACATTCTATCATTCTATTTGTAACGGGTCCTATAATTTTTAAGCTTGATAAAATACCAATAAATTTATAATATGTAATTAAAGGTAGTGTCGTGGTGAATGACATAATTTGACTAATATATAGTTATATATTATACTGCGTATAAGCCCTAGAAATTTATCTAGAGTTTAAAAATTAAAATTTGTTTGGATAAATATATATAATTAAATATCATAATAGTATTTTTTTCTTATTAAATTTTTGATGTCATATATCCTATAATAAAAATTTGAAATTATCATATAGTTTTAAATTATATATTATTTTATAAGTGAAGTGAATGAGTCATTGATTAAATACTAATATGCTTAGGTATAGGGTTTTAAATATGTTTGCGATGCCACTGATTATAGGTTAAGCGAAGTGTGCTTGTGAAATAAGTTAATTAGTAATATTTCTTTAAATGTTTATAAATTATAACTAACATATATTATTTATTTACTAGTAAACCACAAAATTGCATAAAATTTTACAAATTATGTGATACTATGCTTTATATAAGCATCATATAGGTATATATTTATACTATTGATTACATTGCCATATTGAGTCATATTAAGTGCATTGATTACCAGATTACATATAATTATATTATAATTATAACAATTGAATATAAATCTAATTAAAAATATAATTTATTACGGAATATACCTATCGTTATAAGTATATATTTATATACCTAAATCTATCTATTGTTCCCCGAAATTATCTTATAATATCATAAAAAGATTATAATTATTTCTATACGTCATGTTATAGTATACCAAATATATATATAATCTGTATATGATGCTACAGCGATGATGCACTCGACTATTAATTATTTATATATATATAAACATCTTTTATGTAAATAACGCGTGTTTGTCGTCTGACATTAATTTTTTTCTCATTATCACTGCCGTCAGAAGGAGTTAAATTTCAGACTCACGTGTGGTGAAGGAGATGGTTATTATTTCGAATCATCCCTACCACACAGGCAGCATAGCGGCGGCATACGAGAGCATGATGGTTTTTATGGCCGCCAGTGTTATACAAATGGCCTCCATAAAGGACGATCCTTAAGGGGTGTATGACTGTGTAACGCGTACATATACACACACACACACACACACATACACACGCATAACAATATGATATGACCTCCAACGCCGAGTGTTTAAGGAAGCCTTATTATAGCTATTTGCTTCCGTGTACCTATATAGTGCATCACGTCTGTAGTATATATAATATAATATAAATTGTTAAGTACACGTGTGCTTATGTATATATATCCAAAGGACCCCCGCAATGACGGGGGTGATCACGCCGTGAAAAAAATATTTGTCCTTGCATCAGACCTTGAAAATGGACAATGTATAATAGTGATGGTATATTGAAATGAAAAAAAGGTACAACATTTATAGTCTCTTGACTCGCGTATAAGGACATAACTATATATAAGATCAATTCGCGTGATCACAATAATATTGTAAGATATTCCGTATATTCGACGCTGATGCTAGTCAGTTCGCTGTTGTCGTATGTGCGCGGTTCGTGTGGCGGAGTGTTTGCATAGGTAAGTACCAACAATAGATTTTTTGGTTTTTGTTGACGGGTAAAATATGTATAATTCATATTAAAATATTATAAACCTAATAATTGATAACACAAACGTTTTTATAGATTAGGTACCTATTGTTATTTTATGTATACCTACGATCGAATACCATCAGCCTTGCAGTAACCTATACTGCAACATATATATTATATTTAATTAAAAATTAAAATTATACATTATCATATATGAGGTAATATGTATATAGACAATAAGCACGCACGAGACACATTTAAGTTATTAATATATATATAGATACTATAATCATCGAATTAGGTAATAATAATAATAGCTATCATAATATTGTAGATATTTCAAATTATAATTTAAATACTAATTCAAACTTATATCAATATGTATTTATATATTAAATATATGTAATATGTATGTATACATAGGTACACGAGTATACACGTAGTACCTATATAGATAAGTACAAGAAAAAAGTTAACACGAAGTAAACAGTTTTTACATTTTTTGATATTCACGTAAATTTTAGCTGTGAGAAAATAGATTCACTAAAATATATAATCCATATGACCGAATATCTTGTGCAGGTATTTTAGTATAAAAACCAAAAGGTTCCGATTTTATCATAATAACGTGTAGGTATAACCGAATAGTATCTATATACATATATACCATATAGGTATATATAGGTACATACGTTTTAATAAGCTGCTTGATAATAATATTAAGGAAATAAATTTCTGTCCCCGCTACTCGCTGAACTCTGCACCTCATCAAAACTTTATTAAGGTATAGGTATACTTATAAAGTTTTAACTAATTAACTTAAAATTCGTATAATATATCAAATTACTCTAGAAAATATTCTGGTTCGGAATATTAAATTAAAATTTGTGTTTGTAATATTTTAATTTTGTAAAAAATGTAAATCATTTAGCACAAAATCGAATAACAAAAATTTTAATTAATCTGTTAAATACATTTATATATGTCTGTGAGATATATATGTCCAAGAACTCTACAAAATAGAGACAATTAATAAATACCGAATAAGTAATAATAAATAACCCAAAGAAAATACAATGTAAAATGGATAAACGGAAAAGGCAATATATATATTGGTGATAATCTAATTTATATGTACCTATATATACTATACTTGCACTATATACATCTTAAAAATATGTAAAAACAAAAATATATTTTTCTAATCTGCAGCAGTTTAATAATTGTTTTTAAATTTATTATTATTTTTTTTTTTAAAACAAAGTTTTACCGCAAGTGTGAATATTATTGAAAGTTTAAAAAGTATTCAATGTTTTGTATAATGAAAATGAAAATAAAATTACTAACTATTCTATATTGATACTCTTGATCGAGAAAAAAATGAAAAATGCTTAAACTACCTATCTATATAATTGCTAAATACATTTTCTATTTACTATTATAATATTTTTGGCGACTATGAATTGGTTCCCAAATGTCAAATTGGTTCCCAGGTTGTCTACAGGTAACATATGAATCGGTTTCCTCAAGCTTACATAATAATACAACCTTGTTAAATTAACTTTTCAAATTATTATGATATATTCAATTAGCAACAATTTCCTTCCCATTTTTCACATACTTAGGACTGTATAGAATTATTATAGATATATAAAATATTTCATACTTTAAACACTATCTAGAATATCTATAGTATGGTTAAAAATGTTCCTCAACATAATATATTCATAATATTAAATATATATAGGTATGCTATTTATACCTATGTACCTATTGGTCAATAATAATATTTTTCGTTACATCAATAATAATAATTAATTTAAATTAAACAATTGCTGCTAGATACAACTAGATATACAATTATATTTATAAACATTCTCAGACATCGTAAAACCACTAAAACCTATTACCTAATAAAATATAAGATTATTGATTTGTTGATATTTTATATTATCAGTCTGTATACTGGAAAGTATATAACTATATAATTTTTTCGCCAACTAATTCCGTATTATAGTAATGCATTAGTAATATGATGATATATATATATAGGTAATATTAATTTAGGAATAAATGGAACTAATGATTATACAAAATGTGCATATTATATAACTGTGTTAATCGACCGTATAATATATTAATATTATATACCTATAATATACAATTAATAATGTAAAAAATAAAGACTTACGTGACGGTGGCATTATGACGAACGGTGTGCACGCGCGTATTATTGTTGCAGCGGATGAACGATATCACGATAATTGCAACAGTATTGTGATGCGGTGTGACAACGATGTATAGTATAGGCTCAGGTATAAGATTTATACTTTTACGAATAATGTATTTATATACATCTAAATACCGCCTATGCCGGGCGTATTCCACACATAGCCGCGGCGGTACAAGTCGGAGAACGCGCGGCGATCACGTGCGTGTAACCTGCAGCTACGCGTGCCGAGTGACGAAACGGCGACCGTATATATATATTATTATATATACGTGACCCACGATACTCTATATATATATATATATCGTGTATATCTGTGGGTGTGTGTATGTGTGCGCTTGTGCGTTTGCGGCGTTCTTCCGTGCTTGCGTGTGTGCGCTTAACTCCACGCGGGAATGAAACGAATAAGTTTTTTGGACGTTACAACAATATTATAACGCATTAACCGTGACTTCCGTATATAACGTATACCTACGATATTATTATACATAAAAATATATAGCTGATGACTATATACATATATTGCGTATAATACCGAGTGGGCGTATAGCGTATGTACCTATATGTGCGAATATTGTATATAGGTACTTCAGCGTGTACGATAAGCTGCGGTGGACCGAGTCGAACATCCAGCGATGCCGGTAACGATGAAAACCACGGGACACCCGAAAATTGCACGGTTTAAGTTCAAAAAAAAAAAAAAAATTATTTATAATAAATAATAATTCGAAAACGATACGTGCGCGCGCGATTTTTTTATATTCATGGGGTTGTGCGGTCGCCGTAGTCGTCGGACTGCCGGTGGCCGGGGTCGGTCGTTCTAATGAAGATATTATTATTATCGTCGAAAACGGGCGAGTCCGCGACCGGCTGGCTACCACCCGAACTGGGCGCCCGCGGTCCAAGATGGCCGCCCGCCAATGACGTCGCTGCTCGCATAGTCGCGCGCGCGGCGCGGCAATTGTTACTATTATTTCCACGGCTCGAATAATCGCCGACGACGGAATAATATTTTTTTCCGAAAAAAATAACAAAAATTTACTTCTTGCGCGCAGTCCCGTATATAGGTAATAATAATCTATACACCAAACATAGCGCTAAAATATCTATTTCAATATTCATACAGCCGTAATAGGCATATGATGTGACAGAAAATCACGCATACAATATTATTAGGCTATATATTATATATTAAGTTATTTCAATAGATTATAGATACCTAATACCTATATACATGTACTTTTGCATAATTATACCCGCGAAACATTATGAAACCAAAGCTATCATCCGTGAAAACACTTTCATTCAAACGCAAATAATAAACGATGTAAATATTTTTCCATTAACATTGCATATAGTATATACCTATACATAGATATTATAGATATACAAATTAAGAAATCATGTAAAATTATACAATAATTATACATTTCTCATTCTTGTATAATATAAAAATAGACGATATACCTACATCAAAAAAATAATATCGTGACATATTATAATAGATATAGTACCTACAGTATATAGGTACAAAATATACATATTATATAATATATTATAAAATAAATTAATATATATATATACAAAATATAGTACCTATATATATATATATATATATATATATATATATATATATAATATAAGTGTTTATGGTTTAACATAATTTAAAAATAGGTTTTTCTTATATATATATATATATATGGGCGTATCATTGTATACATATACCTATATGGTAATGGTTATAGAAATGGTTTGGAGAATTTAAACGTCATAAAAATTTGGAGGTTGTAAAAATGTATAACGCGTGATGATTTTAATTATATATAAATATTACATACCCTGAAGCAGAACTTTATATATAGGTTTATGATTTATTTAACTAATTTCATATAATTATTATTTATTATACACATATATATAAATTGATAAAAATATAAAATAAGAAATCGGAAGAAAAATATTATAATATTATACACAATATATAATATATATATATAGGTAGATAATAATATAAAATACCTACCTATGCAATGCTCATATTAACATACTAATAATACATTTAAAATAAAGGATATATCTTTAAACCATATAATATTATATATATTTATAATCTCCATGATTATTGAATAATGATGAGAAATATAATACATAATACATATATAATATACAAGTTTAGCTAGATTTATATACCACTATATAAAAAAACATTTAAATTCTCGTAGGCCTTATATACTGCATAATATGTATATTTATGTTCCCGTTTTCTTTTTATGACTTTATATACATACACCGTAGGTACACGCTAATCAGACGTTTATTCATTTATTTAAGTAATAAATAATTTATACTGGTGTTTTTTTTATTGCATATACGTAAAATACTTATACGAACAAAATTTAAGCAATTATTTATACCAGCGGCATAGAATCATGTACCTATATGTAATTATATACTTTATAGATATGTCAATATATACCTCTGTATAGCTTAGTATATTTGTTCGAATAAATTAATAATATTTTTTGATTTTAAGTTAAATTTATATAATAATTGTGTATTTAATAAATTATAACACACATAGGTAATATTAATATAAATTTAATATATACAAATAGGTATTGGTGTATATAATAAAATGTATACAAGGTTATACATATACGATATACCTATATGTCATCCTATATTATATTATATATACACTTTCAGTTCAGAGATAATTTTACATAAAAATACACTCTATATCTCTTTTAAAAACATTTTTTTAGTGTACCTAGCTGCTATTAAGTGTTTATACCAATATACGTATATATATAGTCTTAAATTTTGTGATATGATGTGAAGAAGAATACTCTATATTATATACTATAATATTTATTCTATATGAAATCAAGCATCCTCCAATAGGTAATATTCAGATCCAAACTTTATATAATTGTTTTACAGCAGACCTACCATAGTAATTTCTACTCGTTGTTAAATTCAGAACTCATAGAATTTTTACAGCTAAAGGTTGTGTTTACTATACCAAGCACTTTCAACGCCGATGACACGTATGCGCGTCAACAGAGTTTATTCCATTGGTCCAGTGACGTTTTTACGCGTTAGTAACATGTACGTTTGTATCCGCCATAATTTTATCGATTTTATTTTAACAAACTCTGAAATGTACACCAGCTGTAGACAATAAACTCTAAATTTAAATTTATAATTGGTTTGAGTTTTTATTAAATTTAGATTCGCGTTATCTAATCATCGCGTCACGGTATGAAAAACACGGTGCCGCGATATAAACTACGAAATCGTGAGTAGCATTGAAAGTGCTAGTAATAATACCTATATCTACTTATTATAATGATCAGGTATACTGCAGCAATAGCTATATACATAGTATACATATATACATAATATAAGATTGCATAATATTTTTCTATAGTTCATTTATTTTGTAAACAACAGTCGTTTCTGAACATTATAGGTACCTATAGATGACTATTTTTTTTTTGTAATAAAATAATATGTACCTACCTATCATATTGATTTATTAATATATACTAATAAGGTATTATACCTATATAATATAAATAAACATGCAATATGTCAGGAGTAATATATATCGATGGATCACATTTCTTCACTTCTTTTATAGTAGATATTTTACATCTCGTTCATTTATTTTGTTTAAAATTAGTTATTTTCGTAATTTAAAGCTCTTATTATTATATATATTATCGACTTTTTTTTCAATTAATAAATATTTACAAATTATGAAGTTTTGCATTGTAAAGAAACTGAGAAGGTATATTTTGTACTAAAACTGTAGGTTTATAAACCATATGGCTCTAGTATATAAAACAGTAAACCTATATTATCGTCGTAAATATAAATATACTTGTAGAAATACTATTATCAATTAATAAGCTATGCCGGTTATCCGTAGACGCACGTGGTGACAAAATTTTATTAACATTAATGTAATATTACTCTATATTAGTTTATTAATAAGTAGTGTAATTAAATACGAGACAACATGGATAGGCTTTTATATAGCAAAGAATATTTAGCTTTTAAGAAATACACTAAAAATGATGCATGATATCACACATTTAAGAAGAATTTATTTGAAAAAAAATCCAAATTATACAATCTAATTTTTAATACATAAATACATAGAATTCTATATGTAACTAGCCAAAAAAGTTTAGAATATATACGTTTTGATTTTTGAAAAAATATATTCATATACAAATACAATATACCTACATTGTACTTATATCATACCTATACAATATATAGGTACTATATAAGTAATATAATAATTTTATTAACCTACAGCAAAATATTCACATAATTTTTCTCGTGAGTAACATAATAAGACCACGATTTATTTATTAAGCACACCGCCCGACGTAGAGTAATTATTCATACTTTGGTTTTATATGCATATTAATATATTATGTATTCGCGTTTCACACAACAACAGGTAAATATAAAGTAAAATTATGCGCCATAACCGCTCAGCGGGCGCCGAGGGAGATATATTATATATATATATATAAGGTGAACACTGTAAGCGTACGCTTGTTTTATATTTTGTGTTGTTTTATATGTACAAAATAATGTGGTCGTCAAAAAAAAAAGAGGGCGGTTTAAAGACGAGACATAGTATGCGAAAACTTTTCGTGTATAGTAAAGGGCTGGTGGTTTGTTATACGGTCAAACTTCCCTTCTAGTATATATTTTAAGTTTTTTACATCTTTCTTTCTCTCTCCCTTTACGTCTCGTATAATAGCGGCAATAACGATAGGACGTGGCACGTAAGCCACGTGAGCGTATATAATGGAAAAAGTTTTGTACGTATATATATTATGACACCGCATAACGCTGTAAACTCTTCGGCTAAATAACGACAAATAATAACATCCTGTCGTAAAAAAAAAACGTAAAGAAAAAAGAAAATCGGGCGAAAAACGTTAGTGAAAAAATGGCGGATGCCTTATTGTAATACCATAATATGCATAATATATAGGTAGTTATTTGCATAATTTGTACGTTACGAAGAATATATATTATGTATATATATACACCTACGCGTGTATGAAAAACGAGCTTTATTGTGGAGAGAGGGTTTGAGTATGATAGTATAATATATTATCATAAGTACGATCTACCTATATATATATACATAAATATAATTTAATATTCGGGCGAAAAGCATGCGTAGTTTGCGTGTTCACACCACTCACTTTCTGTAGTCCGCCATTAATGTCAACCTAACTGAATATATAAATTCAAAATATTATGAAAAAATTGAAAAACCTTAAAAAAATGACACTTTATGCAGTATTAATTGCAGACTGACTTCTTTTATCACCCTACTATATGTTGTGTACCTATTATCTATTAAAATAGATTTATTGTTAAATGATTTTTTTTTATAAATATAAAGTATCGAAATATTAAAAAAAAATTTAAAAATATTTAATATAAGATTATCATATATACTATAGGTAAACTATAAATGTATAATATATGTAAATATAAAACAGACATTTTTTTTAAATAACTTACTACATCATATAGGTATTACATTAAGTATTGATATTCGTATAGGTATATATATAGGTATAGGTAGGTACGTTATTTTCCATTGTTTATTAATGAGAATTCCATGCAATAATATTGCACGTATACCTCATACAATATTTGAACGCGAATATACATTTTTCTATTGTCTGATATTAATGGATGGATTTTATTACAATAATATATTACGAGCTACACCACTGCAGGTGTATATTAGTTTAAGTCGTATGTACAGCCTATACGTGGCTTATCCCGGTATTATAGGTTTATACCGTGTATATTATGATGTAGAAATAATTTTCATTGTTACACGCAATAGGTACCTAAGGTAGTGAATATAAGTACCACCTACTATAAATATATTAGAATAATACCTGCAACCTGCCTATGATATGACGTATATCCTATAGAAATTTAAACTACATTGTAATTTTTACTCGTGTGTAGCAGTGTAATGAAAACGACTATTATTATACGTTCGCATATATGTATTTAGTAAATTTAATGGATTTTGTTTTCTTGTTTGTGTGTAAGTTATATGTACAATAAAATCGATAAACGTCATATGTGTTTGTATTATATATAGGTACATATTACACAATTTAGACATTTAAAAGAAATCTAATACGTTTTATTTTTTATATATAGTGTTCAACACATTGCATAAGAATTTCAACTAAATAAAACGAACAAGAAAAGCGGATTAGGAAAAACTATGCTTAAAAAATATTTTTTTAAATATATTTTTTCGACTTTCTATTCCATTAAACTGTTAAGACCTATTAAGTATGATATAGGTACTTCCTTAATATGAGTATAATATTCATGCGTGCAAACAATATTGGGAAACACTTATGCTGTACATTATACGAATTAAAAAGTTTCCAAAAATAGGTAAAGGTTCAATTGTTTATTATTGAAAATGTATACCTACAATATACAATATAAATGTATATATTATAATAACATATGCGATTAAAAAACTAATTAATAACATACAATTAATGTTAAAATAAAACTATTTAAGCATACCGGCGTTGTGCGTAATTGTTCATATTTTCTATGCAATAGTAACAATAATAATTAATAGTACCTAAATATAGTATATCCCAAATATAAATTATACAACGTCTCGTAAAAATACGAAGGTGCCTATTTATTAGCCATATATTGGCTATATTAAAGGGTTTAAATTTTTTCACCAGGATTTAGTTTTAAATACCCCTTGTTTCAAATTTACGACGACAAGACTTTTTACTATAATAGTGATGTACCTACTTTTACTTATGCGTATACTCAACTATATATTGACTATATTATATACGCCAACGTAAATATCAAAATATATAATATTTATTGGTACAATATAATAATCTAAAAATTTTGCGACATAATACCTATCTTTTTGTTGTATTTTAAAAACGTATATAATAATAATATATCAATGTGTATATGAGCTATATAACCATAACATCTATCTAGTTGATGTATGTATGCTCCAAAATTATTTATAGGTATAATATATATATATATTACGTTAAATATACTTAGGTAGGCATAATCATGTTGGCACATCAGGTTATATTATTATAATATGGATATTGCATAATTATTTATTATTTTTTTTTTCAAGCACTCGTATATCGGTACATGCATTTGAATTATATTATAAAATATATAAAAGTTCAGAATAATAATTATAATTATATAGATAATTTTGAGTGGAGTTTGAAATATTGTTTTGTGAAAAAAATGTTAAGTCTATTATATGATATAGTCACAAATGTAAAAACATCACTGCACTTTAGTTACAGCAGTTGCGAGGCGGGTTTGCAGCGCTCGAGTTTATTTCGAAGGTGGCTAATGGAATTATATACATAGGTATATACAGTAATAGTGTAATACATCCAAGCGAATAAATAGTATTACTTAAGAACACATTTCCCGTCTATGTATTACCCGACAGCAGCGGCAACGGGATCATGATGGTATTATCATTATATTTTTTTTATTTTTATACGGATGAACGCTATATATACACACACGCACACAATGAACTAAAATATAATATATTATATAGTTGAGGTAAAGTATATATATAATATATACCCTACACTCTTATCCACTTACAGCTCACATTCCGTTCCATTTTGGTCCCCGGGACGAAGAGTAGTATAAATCATTTTCGAAACATTATTTTACGACCCGTTTCTTTTCATCCGTTTTTTTTTGTTATTATTATATATATATATATATATATATATATATAGATACGTACATATATACATATACTACAGTAATGCTTTAACCGACATTGCCGTGTTTTAATTATAATATTGCAACGTACATAGAAAACACAGCGACTTATACTATATACATTATAAAATTATATATATAGGTGCATATATATACTAGTATATAAGGGTATAAATTACAATCCTCGTTATTGCTCCATGTACAAAGACGTACTTGCGCCTGACGTAAAAAAACGTTTTAACTTTTATCGTGATGAAAATATAACACAAAAAATGATTTACGCCGAAAGTATAAAATATATAAAAGTATATTATAATATGCGCACACGTAAAAACACCACCCGCCGATCAGCTGATTTGCGACCACCGGCTCCGACGCCGCTGCACACAGTCGTAATCGCATCGGATTTAATTAATTTTGAGCGTATTAAATTTAAAATTAAATTACTTTTTGTTTTAAAAAACTAAAATATAATTAAACCTGAATATCCCTACGCTACTATATTGCGCGACCTTTATAATGCAAACGCGCAGTTGATCAGTTCACTCATTTCCGGTTTGCAGCCTATTTTTCGTAGACACGGAGTATAATATTATTATACTGTTAACGTTTAAAGTAGATTTCGAGGTTTGGCAATTTAATTTAATTTTTCTTATTAATTTTTTTCAGTATAACAAATAATAAAACTTATAAGAAACCTTGTATTAAATTTTCAAGATTTTCTGGCCACCCAAAAAATTTTTATCGGCATTTGAAGAAAAAAAACTTAGAAAATTCGAAAATTTTAATTGTTTATAAGTAGCTTAAAAATGGTCAAAATATTTTGAAAATTTAACTGTAAAGAGATAACCATAATATAAACATTTGGTGAAAATTTCAAGTATTTTTAATGATTCGTTTTTGAGTTACAGCAAAATAAAAAAAATCGATTTTTTTGAAAACTATTTGAAAATGTTTACTTTTGACCCCCCAAAGTACCAACAAGATGAATTTTCCTATTCAAAGAGGGGCTGAAGTCAAAAATCGGAGCATTATTACTGCTCCAAATGTTGTCGTCAGACACAAAAAAAAAAAAAAACACACATCATTGTAAAAGCAATACATTCTTCACTCCGTACAGAATCTAAAATACCCATTAGTTAAGTATTCACTAAAACTATATAATAATATATTTTTTTCCATCATATACAGTCTATAGTTAGTGCAATCTTAAAAAAATACATCATATAAAGATGCCATAGTGTTATAATAATATAACCTATTTATATAGCTATCGTATTATATACTATTGTTTTTGTATTCTAATTATCGCGCATTACTTATAATTATAACTTATAAGCTATCTGTATTATTTATACACAGCAGCTATACCTATCTATATAATATAAAAACCTTATACAATAGATACTATCATGGGTCACTTATACTTATTGGATTTTATAATATACAATATACATATTATTATTATGGTTATCAGCATATACAACAACTTTAAAAAATGTACAACAATAATAATATTATGAACGCATTAAAAAAAATGATTAAAACCTATTTAACACGACGTTTCGTGTGTTCAAATATTTTATAATAGTGTCTATATAATGGAGTATCGATTCAGAAAGAGTTGTAAATAGCTGGTTTAATAACTAAATGATTAATGTTCGCGGTCGTATTCGTGTCGTAATATTATATAGACTAGCTGTATGGATACACATACGCATATTTATAATTTAATGTAACACGTGATATATTATACATATTATGCACAATAACTAAAACCAATAGCTAATCAGTACCTCCTAAATGTAATTAGATTGAATATAATATGCATATAGATATTTATTAAAATGTGCACTGTTATACCTATATTATAAATAAAATATAAAAAATATCATATAATTTTATCAACGCAAAAACAAAACGTCTGCTAAACAATTTAATATGTTCAACGATGATAATTATAATTTATAATGTACATTATACGTATACCTATATAGTATATATATATATGATAATATATAGCCTTCTTGAGTATTGTAAATTTATCTTATATTTTTTTTTATGAATAAGACATAATATACAGTATACATCATGCTCCTAACCTATATGTATTACCTACAAATAATTTATGATAACTGAAATTCAAACTAACCATTTGTACTTCCATAGAAATCTTTATCTTTAATTAGTAAGGTAGGTACTATTTACAAAACTGCAGGAAATTAAAATTTTTTTTCCATGACTAATATTCAGAATAGATAGGTATGTGAATATAATACAGTGATTTATTCGATAACTAATATTAATCAACTACTCGTTTTTAAACATCGAAATTTTCACGAAAATTATACATTATTATATATTCATTTTTAGAATATTAAATTTAAAATGTATCCAGTCAAAAAAAAAATAATAATAAAAAATAATTTTAAACGTTAATACTTTTCAAAGCAATGAGCATTTAATATTATTAAAAGATTTACCCTGCTATATTTATTATATTAACTATATATAGTATATACCATATTATATATTCATATATACCGGCCTATTTTTATGATAATTATCTTTAAACGAGTACATATAGGTACCTAAAATATTTTTTGAATTAAATAGATACATTTATTATAAAAGTAGTATTATACAGTAGGTATAGCTTAATGTAATATCTTAAAACGAATAATTAATCAAAACAAAAAAATTATCAAATACTATTAATATATTTTTTATATTTATAAATAATAATATTTCTACTTAATAACATTTGGAGTAAAATATTATTGTGATATTTACAATGATAATCTGCTTAGTGTTCAGTATAACTGTACGAAACTATTTTTATTGAGATTCGTAAAACACATTAAATAGACTTATTATTGTCCATGCTCCCAAGATTGTTAAGTTTTGGAATATTAACCTCCCATCACCTGGTATAAAACATATAAACCTGTCAATAAACTGTTATTATTTAAAAGAGCACATTCTATAAACTATATAAAGGATACACTATATATACCATGCGTATTAGCCTCAATAAAAAAGTAACATAAGAACTTATCAAACGAAACATCTTAACAATTACCCATTCGTCCAATTTCAATCATAATTTTCAATTAAAAATCAAATTTACTGAAAATATTTCCTAAGTAGGTACCTATGCAAAATAACAAAATCTCAAACCTCAAATTTTTTGATTAATTTAAATCCATCTGGCACGTTAGAATCATTAGATCCAGGGACGCCCGCAGAAATGTAGTTCAGGGGGGGGGGCAAAACAAATTGTAAGTACCTAAATACTTATAGGTAAATTTACCGCTACATCTTTCATCTACTCATATTTTGCAATACTATCATTAACATATTTTTTAAAAATCAAAACTAATTTAAGTTAATATAAAATTACACATTTACACTATTAGTTCTAATATTTGTAAGAAAAAACATAACAAAGTTTAAACAACTTTATTTGATAAAATTTATTTCATATTTTATTATTTTATTCAAAAAGTAATGGCAATCTCCTTTTGTTTGAAGTAAATAAATTAATTTAATTAATTACTTTGACTCGTCCGCGTTAACAGACAATCTGTAGGAACCAGCCAAAAGTTAAAAAGTGACTTAGCGATTGAAAATAATCGTAATGTCTTTTTCACGATTAAATAATAAATACCTCCTATATGACTTGTTAGATACTTAGATACAAGGATTGTCGAATAGTTGCTGACTATTATAGATCAGCTTTATGTAAAAAACTTCCAATTTTGTAAATGACACGAAAAATCTCAGGGGGGGCAATGGCCCCCACTGGCCCCCCCTTCCGGGCGTCCCTGATTAGATCATCTCTTATTTTTCTTCATTATTACTATATTCTTACAAATTTATCTAATACTAAACAATTTAACTGCTAGTTATATAACAACAGTTAATTTTTAAACATTTTAATTCCTCTCTAATCTTTATACTAAATCATTGAAATCCTCTAGTCACTAAATTAACATCTGAAATCATCCCAAGTAACACTCTATAAGCTTTAAGAAGTCTAATATGCAATTGGTGTCACAACTTATTCAACTTTTTATAATCCATATCTGTCAAAAATTCCATTGATGATCTCTTCAATAAATCACTTATCAATTATCATACCTTCCCATTACCCTATATTTCACTAATAATAATTACACTTATTGTAAATTTATATAATACTGCAGATTGCCTAATATAATAATAAATCTTATACAAGTATACTTATAGTTTTGAGAAGAACCGAGCATCAACGTTGTTTATTTGACAGAACATAACATAATATAATATTTATTATAATTTATTTATTTCCGGGTAATAATCATCAAACAAATAAATGAAGAATTTATGTATTATATTATACTCTTTTAATCTACAGCCATCGTATACATCAGAACAAATCTGCGAGTATCATAGCTGGCGTATACAAATATTTATTATTAAGTCCATGATGTGATCTAAAATTGTATTATACCTACTTATAAAAATTTAGTTTAAGTATTAAATACTTACGTCCTACAAAAGAATGTGATAATTTAGAATTAAATTAGGTATACATTTTAATATATGTTGTAATAGTGAAAAACCTAATTTCTTTGACATATAAACTTAAGTTTGTATACAAATTATACCTAAAATTACATAATATATAGATAATCAGATATTTAAATATTTTTTTATTTACTTATTTAAAACTGCGACTAAAAATATATTATAGGTAGGTCAACAAGAATTAAATATAGAAAAGACAGCAAGGTAATACGGCAAAGTTAACCTATAATAATGACTAAAAAGGAGCGTAATTGGAACGGTTGGTAAATATTTCATTAATTATAAAAAAAGTAGGAGAGATGGTCTAAAAAGTTATTACATAATACTCCAATAGTATATTTCAACATGAAAATACTGTACCCGACGTGTCCACTATAATTTATAAGTATATAACATAGGTCACTAAATGGCGGGTCTTGGGCCGTATTTATACGGCCCGCGAACAAATTTTTTTGGCCCGCAGACAAAGAATAAATAACACATATTACGACAACATTATATGTGGTATTATTGTAAATTATTATTTTTGTTAAATATTGTTGGTTTTTAATTAATTTAAATATATACTTAAAATTTTGATGGACCGTGAACAATTTTCAGATTCCAAATGTAACTCTACAATAATATTAATTTTGTGACCCTGATATTATATAATATAGAGCAGCCGTATTTTATATCGTATCCGTGGTTTAGGCGGGAACAAAGATCGTCAGATGTAACGTATAGGGTCAAATATAATATTATAATCTGTATAAAAGTGATATTATATTGTATCTTATAATGTATCTTATCCTATAAACATTTGCAAATACGCATGGACGCCATAAAGCTGTAGTACGATGCGGAAAATACTCAACCTTCTTATTTCTTTACGCTCCTTTTTTTTGGTCCCCTAGCTCGTGTATGCACATATATATATATATATATAGTTACGCCGTTTTAGTTTTTTATTATATTCTACACGACATATAGATAGATACTTTGTATGGGCCGTATTGTTATGTTACACGATAGGTATAAATATAAATTCTATGTGTTCGAGTATTGCGTTTACGACATTTTTTGTCCTAACCGCAGTATATGTGCATATTACAATAAATCGTTCGTCAACGATATATCACACATTATAATATAAACTTGCGTTTATTGTACGTTTGCATATAAACTCTCACGCAAATTTATGAACATATAGGTACTTGTATACTCGAAGATGAAAATTGTTAGTAGCAAAATAGGTACTATTTATAATAAACATGATGAATAGTCATGTATAATAATATACATAAATATGTACGATGTACATTGTACCTATTTTACTATATATTATAATATATATATATATATTATATATACACGAGTATAAATAAATTATAACTAATAGCATAACAAACAAATGAAATAACTTTGAATGTTGAGTACAAAAAACCATAATATAAGAAAATCAGTAATTAGTTATCAGAAGTAACATATACTGATTAAGATTTAGTTTAATCTATGCAATTGCCTACTTTTTAGATTGTGAATTTTTAAATCTAAAATTTAAATGTAAAATATTTTTCTTTTACGGATCCTTATTTATACCTTTTTTGGTATCATCAGCTTTCTACTTTGATCCTTCAATCATCATATATGTTACTTTACTTAACACTGCTTATATTATGTAATGTCGAAAAGTTGCACAAGTTAGTATAATAATAGGTATTTCCAAAAAAAAAAAAAAATTGATATAGGTACACTGATTTTATACCATATATTTCGTGTATACGTTAAATAAATAATCAATTCATTCACAATAAACCATGATAAAATATTGACTATTTGAAAATGGACGTACTACTTTTATATCTGGACAACATAATATATCATCATATTTATACCTACCCTGTTGGTACGAAAAAAAAATATGAACACTCCTAAGATATAAAACGCACGCACACAATATTCGAGCAATATCCGAATTCGTTTTCTCCCAATTTTATGTGCGCGCGAGACGCCTGCCAAACCTATTTCATATATTTAATTTACGTATATTATGTATCATCTTTCTCCTCTCTCATAGTGTATGATATGTGTTTTTTTTTTATCAGATGTACGAGAAATTCGATAGTATTATAAATAAAAACGTCTGCAGTAAAACTTACATATGGAGTTTTGACGTAGACGCCGGATGAAGCTTCCGCCTACTCAATACTGGAGAACGATTGGGGTACTTTCCAATTTCGCAGAGAACCCTCGACTATCCCTTGTCGCGCACACACGCCCGTTTGCGTATTGTATAAATATATACAATTTGCCACAACTATGTCGAGGACGATCGGTTTAAGCGCCAAGTCATTACCGCGGTTTTATGTGTACGATAAAAGTCAACACTGATGCACACCCCTCCGACGATGGCCACCCCGTTCACCAGCCTGTTTATATCGTATATAAATAAATATGTGTGTTTGCCAGTACTACGAGGTTCCTATTAAACTATCCGACAGCAATCAATTGATACAGTTTAATGTGCGTCTATATAATATAGTAATGTGTTGTGAACATTCGTTTTTTATGTGGTCACATAATTCGCCCTCAACAATACTATATACATGTATATAATATACGCCTAATAACATGATATATATTTCACGAGATATACCCGATAACTACTGTTCCAATTGTATTACAATATCATATACCACGTTACACTGTTGTATTATATTATATTGGTCCCGCGTGAGTAAATGATGTACATATATACATAATATAAAGTAATATGTATAAAATTCTGTAATCGCTCAATCGAATTTATATATCCCGCCCGCAAGACCGCGGCTTTAAGTAGTTTTTCTTTTACTACAATATACGATATTTTGAAAACAATTAATGTTTTTATAGCCAATATTCCAAACTATATATTTATATTTTATGTATATCTTGAAGTTGTGAGCAAATGATTCATGAAAATAATAACTGTATGTACCTATAATCTATTTTTTACTTATTAAGTGTTAATATGTATTCATATTCAAAATAACGTTCCTACGTTGCATTTGGTCAAAGAGTTTCGAACATTATTATTTATTACTTTATTAGTAGACCAGTGTTGAGTATGCCGACTTTCATTAATTGCGATTAATATCAAATTCAATGCGATAGTTACGTATTTTTAAAATTGAAAATATACATCACTATACGTCTATACATCATATTATAAATACAAAAAATATATTACTATACATATAAGTACAGTTTAAATTCATTATATTGATAATCGCGTAAGTACCAGTGTGCCACAACTATCCATCCAATATCTACGTCATTCATAAAGCCGGAGACGCTGCTCTACGATATTGCTGTTATAACGTTAAATACCAATCCTAAAAAAATAACGCCAAGATTTTAATAAATATTTCTCTAAGACATACAATGTCATGCTGTTCTGAAAATTGAATATATAAATAAATATATGTATGAATCCATTATTCTATTATTTCGTTTATTTTTTTTCAGATCCACAGTTACGAGGACATTGAGAGGACTCACATGCGCAACACCTGCAGCATAGATTATAATATAATATAATATTTTATATTAAATTATACACACATACATATATATATATATATATATATATGGATGCATTGTCGTATACCATCAACTAAAACGATCACCAACATACTTCAGTGGACATATTTAAATTTTAAACCAACCAGACATATAAATATATGCCTAAATATTCTGCGATAATAAAATATTTAAATATGGTTTATGTGCAAGTCTAAATGCACATTGACAATGCCGAATGATGTATATTATGTAAGCGTGATTTCGATGGCTGTCAAGGGAAGGTGTGTTCAAGACTACAATAATAATAATAATAATAATTTCATCGCATTTTTGTCCACGACCCATCAGAGCGAATTGCGAACAGTGTATTGTATTCGTATATATTTGAATATTATATCTTATTCATCACGCAATATATATCAGGTACCTAGCAAAGAAACACGTGATTATGATGTATTTTAAGTCACATAAGACCGAGAGTTTGGTTATAACTGAACCGTTGTAAAGGGAGCTGCAGAAAAGGTACAAGAAAAAAAGGGAAACGTCTGTATCTATATATATATTATATAAATATACTTATTCCCGTGTACCCAGATTGCCATTTTTATATTTTTCCTTACCTATATATTTTATTTATCACGCTCCCCATTCGAGTTCACGCCATAGCACAATGGAGACGGTGCGACGACGGCGGCTGCGAATTTATCGAGTGAGACATCATCTTTTTCACGTTTATATAATTTATAATGGTGTGATTTCCTTTGTATACCGACGAGGACTCTATATAATATACTATACATAATCCGACAGTGAGTTACGACTATGCTCATATAGTAGTTTCATAGATGAATACAATATATAGGTATACCTTATTCTTTGGGCTCGCTTAAAATATTAATAATAATAACAATAACGGTCCCTCAAAGAATTTTTATTGTCCTGGGCGAGTCGACCACACCAGTCCCACCAATTCTCCCTTAAATACCTAACCGAAGTTCTAGATGGTTCTGGTTTTGACATTTTTCACGGCGCCCTATATATTATGATGTATAACAATATATAAAATAGCTACAATGCACTTGAGTTTCACACTATATAATAGGGGTTGCCGGCTGCCTCAATCGTTATACGTTCACGTCGTAGGTATACTAAAAGAAAAATGCAGCAATTAAATAGGCGTATCATACTACGTCAGTCCGTTAAGTACATGTGTGAAAAAAATCTAATCTTGGCTCCGCCTTATTGAAGTAAAATAAATAGTACCTGATATATGTGCGTAATAATATGAATTTGACTGCACGCCCGCAAATAATGAATTTCTATAGGGATTTTGAAATATGGATGAAAAAATCGTTAGTTATAATACATTGGTGTATGACAAGAATATTAGATATTATTATAATAATTGTACGTGTTTATAAGAAAGTTTTTACTGTAAAGAGAATATTTTTCAGTTTCTATTGTTTTTAGATTAAGTTATTATATCAAGGCGATAAAAACAATTTTAAAATAACTCATTTCTATGTATGTAGGTTCCTATAATAATTATTATTGATAGTGTATAATATTATATAGTATGTGGTATGTACACTCTAATTCAACAATTCAATATAACATACAAAAAATGTAGGTAATTTATATTTTACCTATACTGCAACAACATAAAATTACATTTTTAATGTTTTTTGTTGTATTTTCGTATTCGGTTCACATAAATATTATGTATTATGTATCAAAAGTAACATATGAATTATATGGCTTATTCGATGTTTGGATCTCGAGCACGTTTTTTTCAGTGGACATGCATAGTATATCAATCGAATATCCGAAAAGACCGTTTCGTTGTAGACGTATGTATCCGCATGGTATCCATATATCACATATCAATAATATTATATATTATATCCATAGCCGAGAGTCAGTCACGTTCGTGTTACCATATAACATATTCACGTCTAATATAGGGTGCATGTATTATTATACAAGTATATTTATTATTTCCTATACAGAGAAATTGGAGGACGACCGTAAAAGCTCAGCCCGGCTAAGTCGTAAATCTGTCATATTATATATATATACCTATTACTAGTCTCGTTTTCTTTTTGGGTCGTTAAATATAATATAAGAACACTTGGATTCTTATCTTATTCCAATTTCTTCCTACACACAGAGTGTTTTACCATATGTATTTCTGTCAATAATTTTCTTATCAATCAATACTAAAGCAAAATACAATTTTCAATACATATTAAACAAATGTAAAATAATCATTTTTTATTTCGTAAGTAGTATTTTTAAATTTAAAACAGCCCATCTATTTTTTACAAATATTTTAAAGGTTGAATTACTAAGATTTTCATCAAATATCCAAATAATATATATGACAGAAGTTTGCTAGAGCTGTATTTATAAAGTAAAATGAGTGAAGATGATGTTATTACGAAGCCATTATATTACATTATTATTGTATACGATGCTGTTCTCTGTGACTAAATTCACATACATAGGTCATATGTATACATATTATACGAATATCGTGTATTTATAATATATTTATATATAACTCTAAAAACTTAGAGGGATTGTATTTCATCCTGTCGGCTAACCAGAAGGTCTTGCTCCCGGAAGGATCATGACAACCGCTGCAATTACGACGCTCACCAATACAATATGATTTATTTATCCAGAAGAAACCGGGGGTAATGGAGAAAACCAGTAGTAACCAGCCTATTTGGGAGGGGGGGAGTTAAAAGGATTTTAATGAAACCAACTTCTGCACTCTTGGTATTATGAATCAAACCAAACAGTTACTTTTTTTAAGATATTATTTTTAAACCTAAAACGACAGTTGTTGTTTTTGAGAAAAAAATAATAAAATTAAAAAACAAACCACCTGGTTTAGATGGATATTTTATGTTTACCAACCGATCGTACATATAATAAAAAAAAAAACGTAGTCCATGATGCAGGTTTTAGGTGCCATTTTTCGACACGTTTCATCTTGAGAATAAATTTACATATTTTTTTTTTTTGGTGTTTCATCAGTGTATTTACTATTTTTAGATTCCAACACAATTATCCCAGAGAGAAAGTTAAATAGTGACTTTAATTTATTACGACAATTTTCATGCTGGTTTATAGAGCTTAATGCATTTTTCCACCCAAAATGTCAACATGAAAAATAGTTATTGATATTGCCTAAAGTGCTAGAGGACCAATGAGAATGAAGCGAAGCAGCTATAGTAGTTATTATTACTATTTACTATCAAATGTTCGATGTTTATATAAAGTTGAGGCATGATATATGTACCTATATAAATAAAAATAATGGTGGACTCTGATTAATAAATAAATTAAGCTATTACGTTCATCCATTAAAATCGCTTCATTATTGTAAAAACTATATATTATAAGTACTAAATAATATAATGCAGGTACGTACAAACAAAAATATATTAAAATCAAATTATTATTAAATTGTATGCATTCAAAATCATTCATAAAACATATAATGAGAATTCATTATACAGAAATAATGAAAAATGTTGTTATAAAAGTTACACATCAATTATTATTACTTCCTATAATCTTGTAAAACACTTCCGTCACTAACACGATCACATGATCAAACAAAAACATGAGCAATTTTATATGACTACGGTACATTATTGTACATATAATTATTATTGCCTCAAAAACCATTTAAATACTACAAAGTGCTGGATAATTAATACCTATAGGGTACAGTATTTATTATACTGTCGATTAAATACAATATTAAATATACCATTAAAAACAACTTCTCGTAATTGTGCGACTATTACCTACTTAATTCAAATTTACTATATATATGTATACGTATTACGTACATGTGCCGATACAGTACATAACCATCGTTTTAATTTTTTTTAAAACCCGTTGACATTATTTATAGTTTTAAATTTAATTGTCAAATTTATTACTAAAGTATAATAAAATCAATCATGATTTTAGTTTTATGAGTTTATCGTTATTAAAATATAATATGTGTCTTCAATTTCAAATGCACACATGCTTGTTATCTACATTATAATACTGTATAATTACATTATTAACTTTTGTTGTACCTATACGTTTAGCATACTATACATTGCAATATTATTTAACATCTTATTACAATGTTTGTGTTCATTCTGGGCCTATCCACAAAATTTTACAGCAAATAGCTACAATTTTGTCCTCAGAGAAAATAAAAAAAAATTAAAACAAATATAGTTGGTCGTTTACTGAATCACTTCCATGTTTATCTTTAAATATCTGACGATGGAAGCGCTACTTGATTGAATGCCACCACGAAAAAGTCAAGTTCAGGAAATCCGAGCGCGGCATCCGCTTTTTCTCTGCTACAACAACCACATCTCGGGTGGGTGTCGTAAATCACCTATTTGATCGTTGTACAGGGGTAATTTTTGCTGCAGGGAGGTACACTAAGCAACCTCAACTACAGTATACATAGTATTCGGGGTTAAATCAACTAATACGTCCGCATGTCCGCAGCAGGGCACGGTGACGAATGGGTCAGAAGGGACCGTAAAAATCGACCCTCACGCGGGAGTGGTTTTTTTCGTTTTCTTCATCTCTCCCTAATTGGGCGTTCTTGTTTCAACGAGAAAACCGTAACGGTGGCATCGGGCACGTACGTGGTACGTGACGAGCGCAATAATACAACAAATAAGTCCCGGACGGCATATAGTTGTTCGTAGAAAATTATATTCTAGTTATATTATTATATATTTTATTTTCGGTTTTCGTTCCTGATTTAAAATTCCTACTTTACGCACGTGCATAATATACCTATTAAATATATTATACTCTACGACGCATATGTATGCATACAATTTTATCG
This sequence comes from Schizaphis graminum, assembly GCA_020882235.1. Classification (NCBI taxonomy): domain Eukaryota; kingdom Metazoa; phylum Arthropoda; class Insecta; order Hemiptera; family Aphididae; genus Schizaphis; species Schizaphis graminum. Next base: position 98,452,973 of record CM037032.1, read on the forward strand.
GTCTACCGACACCGTGCGGATCATAAATTCCTATATATTGTATATACCTATTTTGTGTTAATATACCTTTACACGTTTCATTTATAAATATTTGCATACGCGTATTTAGAGAATAATATCAATAATATTAGGTACATTGTTTCTCAGAGTGATAAAAACTCATTACTCATTAGATAATATTAAAGATATTTAATTAACAACCTCTGTTTAAACAATAAATGTTTCTAATTCAATATTTTGTTTTAGACAAAATCAATTTTATTCAAAATTTCGTTAATTTCTTAATTCATATGCATTTAAATAACCCATACTCTTATTTAGATGAGAAAATCTAATTTTAAAATATTATAGAATATATTTTAATTAATCGCTTATTAATTTAATATAAGTAATATTATGGCGCACAGTCCTTATTTTTAGTTTAAATTATGGCTGACAAAACTACAACTTAAAAATAGAAATAATGTATATTTATTTCTACAATAAAATAACGATTTAAATTTTTAAAACACATCTATTAAACACGCAGTTTATAATAAATCTATATACTATAGGTATATTATTTTAAAGTCATATCAAAATTATGAATTTTACTGAAAATATAAACTTTAAAAAAATGTACCTACTATTGTAACTAACCTATCTTTAAACAGTTATCACACATACTACATTTTTTAATTTGTACACACCACTTATGTTTATAGCGATGTAGAATGGCTAAAACTGTAACTACTTTATTATATTTCATTATTTTAAGTGAAAAGTGAATGCATATAACTTCCATATAAAAAATGCATTTATTTCCAATATGTCTTAAATAGTTTTTTGGATAGGTACATGTGTCAAATATATAGATATATTATATATATATACATAAAATAATAATGGCCCGTAGGTACTATTTTGGAAAATGTATTTAATTTTTGTAAAATCTGATTACAGACAGTGATAATGGTTCTCACGCACTAGTCTGAAGCTCGTAAAATGAAAAAAAATAACATTATTATCCAGATTATACAGAACTTGGTGGCGGCATTTCGTGTGGTCTCGACCGCCATTTATTTTAATTGCTGTAAGCGGTAGCAGCTAGTATTTATGCACACAATATTACCCAACATTATACTACGTAACTATTTATATTATTAATTATTATATAGACACTATAGGTTAATAAATTGTATAGATACACATGATACAGGACCGAGAAGCATGATCGAATTCACTTATCATACTTAGTTTTTTTTGACGTTATTTATTAATTTTATATTATTATTATTATATAATATCAATACTAAGTAAAACGTGTATAGCTCTTAACCAAACTTGAGTCAACAGTATAAATCAGAGTTATAAACTTTTATATTAAATAAATAAATATCAAGTTATTTTGTTATGTACATAATATGACCAAGGTTTATAGTTACTAAGTAGTAATAAGTACCTATATTAATTACAGTCGACAACTCCTTTATAAAATAGCTCAAATTGCATTTTTTCTGTTCGATTAAATAATGGTTATACAACTACCAAAATATATGAAAAATATGTTGTAAATAATATAATATCATCACAATCAACTCGCATAGGTAAAAACAACGAAAAATAAATGTTAAAACAATAATTAATTTAGACTGCAGCAGTATACAGCCTTATTATATTTTTACGTTTTAGATATTTGTTAAATTGGATTTCGGTTTTTAACAGCCATCGCGTTTCATGATTATATAAATTAAAAATGAAGATGTATATAAAAAAAAAAAAAATGAGAAAAACTCCAAATGATTCTAATGTAGTAAAGTGGTTATTTTTTAGTGGTCAGGTTTCACGATGCACATTTCACACCACGACGATATATTGTAATCGTAATGTGTTCAGACGATTGGCAGAAGAAAAATGTCGTCCGAGCGCGAGCACTGCACAAACCACTTAGGTTACATACCAACCGGTTTTATAATATATAACTGGATACACGCGGTGATAATAATATATAATACATGACTATATTTATATGTATAGATAGATACCTCCTAATGATAATACACGGACACACGTCTGGCGAGGTGTACAATAATAATAATAATAATAACAACAATAATAATATACGGAAAACTAGTTTCTGGCATAAAATCAAATCCTTTCAAACACACGCATATGGCGTGTATATTATTATATACATACTATAGAATATAGATATAATGGTATTATAATATACCTCTGCGTATGATTCCAATCTCAAGTGTGCGTCTCGGGTGTAATTTATTTCAGGCAAGCCGACAACGTCTGCGCACCATACCTGTACGCATATGTATAATATATTATTTTTACCCCCGCCATGCATGCACGCGTACACATATTTTAGGTATATCTATACATTTACAAGAGGATAACGCGTGTAAAAAGTTACGATAGAGAAATGTAAGCTGAGAGCTGGTTGGGAATATAGTTAGGGAGGAGCCGACAAATATCTTGCGTGTATGGTAAAAACGCGTACGCTACGTAGGTAACAGGGTGGATTGGTCGGTGGAGCGCGGCGGGTAATAAAAAATGAAAAAAGTCATTCCGACGCTTTCCCCGGTCCTGGAGTCGTATATCATCTCGGACGGCCCAGGCCGCGCACACGCGTGTTCGTACACTATACATATTTTATATATTTTTTCGACATCATTTTATAGTTAATTAACTATTTTTCGTATGTGTTGTTTTTTTAATTTACTTTTACGATTAGATATCGGCCTGTCGATTGTGTGTACCAGACTAAATATATAATAGTTATAGGTACGCCAAGACTTGTTGAAATTTATGTTCAGGCATATCGTATAAATTATTATACGTTTATACATGGTAAGAAAAATATATTCTATGCTTATTATGTACATCCTATTATACCTATTATATTATCACAATATAAGTATTATACCGTGTAAGCAGAGTGTATATAATAAAATATAACATATATAGGCGTGGATTATATATATTATTTATAATAATATATTGTTCTATACAATCGATGGATGGTGGGTGAGAGTAGTATATACCATATAGACAACAATTTTTACCTTGCAAAAGAAATAAATTGTATGTGTGTTCGATATTTTATGGTGACCTTTGTCTTATTTAAATGGAGGAGCCCTCAGTCCTAACATCTCCCTTCTCTATGATATATTATATTACGGTCAAAACACTTATAACTTGCCTCGATAAACCGTATCATAAAAATGTATCGAAAAAAAATCTCCATACAGTTGCACAACAAAATATATAAGCAAGTACAAGAAGTATAATCATATGCAATTTTTACCTGTTATATTTTAATGTACATGATATTCATAATATAAATAGGTATAAATTACATTGTACGTAGATAGGTAGTAGAATTAGTTTTTTCAAAAAAATAACGATAACCTAGGTTTAGACTGTATCGAAGATCATAAAATAGTTTTAGTCATAAGGTACTGATTTCAGATAACAATTTATCAGATCCTAACATTATACCATTATTGGTATTTTACTCATCATTATTATTAAAAAAGAAAATTTTACACAAGTGTTTAAAAATTGCCTATACATTACTCCTTGTATTAAATACGATAAATATATTAAACAACTAAGTTCTATGATAAGTACATTTAAAACAAATAAAATAAAATATATTCTAAATATTTAAGTTTAACTAGTAAGCCTGTCGAATAATAATACATTGTAGTAATCATAAAATAATAAGCTTACAATCAAAGTAGTAATAAGTCTATATATCAATATAGATGTACGGCGAACACTGTGATATAAATTTATCACTGAGTGCAAGCAAATAAAAAATAAGTACATAATATTCTTCATATATTTTTATATTATACAGTAAATATAATATTTTTTAATTGAATTAAACTAAAACTAATAAGTTTTTCATATTTTGTCAGCGATAAAAATCTTTACAAGCAATATTAAATTACGATAGTTATAGTGTTTACAAATACCTAATAATAATTATAATAATGTGTAACTAGTAATTAAATTGTCTCAAAATGTACAATTGTACAGCTATTCATCATTGTTATTATAACCAGATATTAAGTAAAACAATTAATCGTATTTTTTTTCTTTGATTTATCTTAATCTACTTTTACACGGCACTATTTTTTATAACAATCAATTTATTGGTAAGTACACTGTAGTCTATAATTAGGTATACCTGGAATATATTTTATTAATATTTTACTTTTAATTATAAAGTTATAAACTTTTATAACTTCGAGTACAGTATACTAAATGTGGTATACCTACCAATAAGTATTATCTTTACTATATAATATATAAAGGAATATAACATTATATTTAAATACTTATAGGCATTAGTCAGTTCTTTTACACAAAATAACAGATAATAATTAAAATTTAAAAATGTAATACGAGTATATATTAAAAATTATATTATACATTCAAACGATCAATTAATCAATTATAAATTTTCATCAAATTATTTTTCCTACCTATTTTTTAGATTCTGAATGGATTGAAAAATGCGATTATTTTATCATGTTTCTAATTTTGTACGCGGTAAGTTGTAGATAACATTTTAAACAAGTAGAGTCAATTTTTATATTAAATTGAATCTATAGTTTGTTTTTCAGACAGGTTAAACTCAAAAATTCACAGTGCATATTTTTATAATTGGCAAAAACAAACAAAATATTAAGGAATAACAATGGTTCTTACACAAATACAATTTTTGACAATATCGATTTTGTTTTTTTATATATATAATTCAAAATCGAATAACTATTAACTATAGATACTTAAAAAGTTCATTAAATATTTATATTATAATTTGTATTATGTATAGGTACCTATGGTAACATTTTCAAAATTATTGAACACTTTTTGAATTATTTATACCTAGGTATGAGAAATTAAAAATTTTTTTTACATAAAATTTGATTTAAAATTATTTGCTAGGTAGATATGTTTGAAAATTGAATATAAGATCCTACAAAATATATTCTTATATCTCTACAAAAAAATATTGAAAATATATAAGCTTAATTTGTTTATATAATATTATGTATTTAAGGTTAAAATTTAATGAAGTTTTTCAAAACTTCAAAAAATTACAAACTATTTTGTAGGTAAAAATTCATACATTTTTTTTTTCGTATCTAAGTTTTGATAATTTAATACAAGATTCCTCATAACTTATAAATCATAAGTAATTCATACTAAAACCATAATAACATCTAAAAAATATATAAAGACAATTATTTGTATAGGTATTTTAAGTAATTTAGGTAAAAATGCAGACACAATAATTAGTCCCCGCGTGTACGTCGTCATGTACTCAATTCACCTTCGTCCAGTCAATCATACGCCAGTATAACAGTCGCCCAAGGGCTAATACCTACATTTAATTCCGCTGCTGTATTGTATAATACTTAATGGGTGGCACCAGACATTTATTTCTGGGGGGGGGGACAGGATCCGGGCAAAAAAATTGTCGGTGGGGCAAATATATATTTGTACATTATTGCTCTATATTTGGATTTTCCATAATACTTTTATTAATGGGATTGATATTTTGGTATATCAGCTGTTAAAGGCTATGAACCTGAATACTTTTTTACTATTCACCCAAGAATAATTAATATTTAGATTTTAGAAGGTAGGTATATAAATTACTGTAGCAATACTTCCAGCTTGATTCTTCTCCTAGGCTAAAAAGTAAAAATCAAATGTCTGATTTGACTATGTGGTTACAGCAGTATATATATATATAGTATCATCTAATCAAATAAATCATGATTACCAATATATTATTGTTAAAAAAAAATTCAGTAAACTATAAAATATCAAATTATTTATTATAATAAGAAGTACAAATAAAACTATGATGTATAATAATAATGAAATTTAAAAATAAGTTATTAATTAATATTCTTTATTGGTTATTAGTTTAATCATTACAACATATTTATATTTGAGTAGATTATAATTTATTTAAAATAATATAAAACCGAAATCCATGCTGTATTTGCTTAAAATAAAAAGTAAACATTTGTGTGGATTTTGGTTAAAAATTATATTACTCCAATATTGTGATAAACAGTTGTCCGATAAATTCATAGATAATATATTATCTATGGATAAATTATATACCATATTTAATACTCGATGTGGTGTTTAACTGCTAATCGGGGGAGAGAAATTTCACACAATATTGTGATGGGTAATATAAATATATAATATAACATAATCTTAATCAAATACATAATGAAATAGATGGAAAATGGTATTAGTAAATACTTGAAATTTAAATTTTCATTTGGTCTCAAACAGGTAGGGCAAAGGTGGGGCTAAACCAAATTTGGGTAGGGCACTAGCCCCACCTTGCCCCCCCTTGGCGCCGCCACTGGTATCATACTAATAATTACATAATGATCACACGATATACTATATTAAATGTTAATATTGTTGTTATAAAGCTTGTCAGAGCATTAATATGCTGAAACATTTTAATATAATAAATATAAAAATAAAGTACTGATTTGAACGAAATAACTTATTTAAACGATAACAACGATATATGTTAATTTTTGTTATAATTTAAAACATTATTCGTGGAAACTTAAACTTTTATGCATTTTATATTATTAATTTATTATGAAATTTACTATGCGAAATAAAATTTTTATTTATTTTAAAATATTATCTATTTATTATAGGTACTATGAAAGTTGTATGTATAAGTTGATATTATATGGTATAAATATATGTTATTATAACAATTACATAATAATAATATAATGAATGCAATATTTTCGAGAAAAAATATATCATCCTACTATAACACTAAAAGTCAAATAAATAATAGTTAGTATCAAAAAAAAAAAACATTATTGATATTATAGTATGCTGTAGATAGAGCTTTTCCGCTCAGTATGGTATTTCGTATCCTATGATACCTATACCTGTATAATTGAATTCAAATTTAACAGACCTATTGTCATACATATATAAAAATATAAAAGATAGGTACATATCTACTAGTTTTTTATTACTAGCAATAGAACAAGTGAAAGTCCCAAAGATCCACATAAATATAATATATAGCGTCAAATCGCTTGCAATACAAAAATAAACTGTTAATATATTTTCACGTTGTGCATAATTCGTATACATTATGCTAAATTCGAATTATTCTGTTGGTCTCCGATAAAACACTATTTTGCTATTAAAACGGAAAAAACCTACTGGAAAATTTCGTAACAGTTCTAAATTTACAATGTTATTATTTTTCGCTACCAGTAATGAGTATAATAAGTCTTAACGACAAAACCGAAACTGAACGATCGCAAACGCGCGCTGACAGTGCGATCTGTCGTTAAAGCAAGCCGCCACTCCGAACGGTCGGAGTTAGACCGGTAGAGACCGCAGCAAGTACGGCTGAGAACTCGCATCGTTGCATTACTGACGCGCGGCTGACGACAAGATGCATGGCCGACCAAACGTTGCCCTAGCGACAGCGATCGACCATCACAGGCGGCTGGTAGCGATCATGTCCATCCGCCGAGTCGTCGTCGGATTTCGGAGAAGGAGGGCCGCAAACGACACTCGACATCGGCGTGTACAATGTACCATTATGAATATTTTTTCGAATGATATTTTGATTTAAGTTCACCAACTAGGAACGTCCTCTGACCGTGCAGTGTTCAGAATACAGCACCACGCGCTCAAATATATAGGAATATGTGATATTTCAGATTTTTAATTTTATCAATCGGTTATTTAAACATTTAATATCAAGTGAATTATATTACCCAGTAGATATGTACAATGTACCTACCAATATTTGTTATTCACGTATCATACCTATTCGAAAATTCGCGTTTTCATATGAACTATGAAAGTAATTTGGTCACATTTGCGTATTGACTTTATGTATAATAACTAATAAGGTACATATTATATTATTATTGACCGCACTATATTGGTTTTTTGTCAACAGTAACAGTTCAAAATGTACCTGTATATGGATGACATTTTGCGTTATAAAATTGTTCAAATCTTATTCATAACTTTGCCTCTTCCCTGAACAAAAAAGTATAACTCACTATAATATATAGACAAAGTGAATTGCAATAATATATTCTGCAGTGGCAGCTTATCGTAGATAGGGACGACGGGGTGGTCGTCCCCTTTCTAAAATTATTATTTATTACTAATTTATAAGTTTAATATAAAATTTCAAATTTATACTGCAGTATGCAATATTATTCTCAAAAATAAAAATTATGTTTCCTATATTTACACTAATAAATATTATGAAAACATTATCAGATAATGGGAGTTTACAATTTCTGAGAAACGATTACCAATAACATTTTGCCGAAATCCGCGAGCAGCGAATGCGATTCTTGAGCGATAGTCGTAAAAGTAAAAGTCGTCCGTCATAACTATGATCGGAATATAAAAACTAAGAAGGGGGAACACAATAATAACACTACCGCTGGGGCGATGGTTTTAATCACTCGATGCCCCGATATGCACGGATTCCGAACTTGCGGGTGTTTATTATTTACTTTTTGCCGTCGTAACTTGTAATCAATTATTATTTCATTATCATTATAATATATTATGTATTAAATAGATTAAAGTGATTAAACTATTGTTAATATTATTTATGTTCAATACTTTCCATAAATAAGCAATTTTATTTCGCCCTACCACTTTCAAAGCACACGAGCCGCCATTGATATTCTGTAAACATTTTCGAAATATAACTAGCGTTTGTCGCTAAATTTATTATATGTGCGTGCCAATAAAAAAAGAACAAATATATATATAATAATTGCTATATCGGTGGTATAATAGGTATCTCAGTTTTAATGGATCTGCTATCACAATAACTCGACGTTTTGATTTCAAACTATTCAACCGAGATGAGCAATCCGCATATGCGTGTTGGTATATTATCGAATGCGGTATTAGAATTAAATGCAACTCTAGTATTCACCCAAAAAACAAATTGAAATTTTCGTCAAAATCAATCGAGTAGTATTTGAGTAGGGATATGTAAGCTACAAACACATAATTCGCCGAATATTGGTTATTAATATAAAAGACTATTTTATTTCATAAGCTAATATCAACCTTATATACTTTTAGATTCTGAACGGAGTGATGAATGTATTGATTTTACAATGATGTGTGTTTTTTTTTTTTTTTTTTTTTTTTTTTTTTTTTTTGTTTTTGTGTCTGTCGACAACATTTGGGGCAGTAAAAATGCTTCAATTTTTGACTTCAGCCCCTCTTTGAAAAGGAAATCGGATGTAGTTGGTACTTTGGGGGGTCAAAAGTTAAAAATTTTCAATATTTTTTAAGTGAGTCGGGAAAAACCTTAAAAAAATGACGGAAAAACGGGAATTTTTACGCAAAACCAGTTTTCGCCCAAATCGAATTTTTTATTTTGCTATAACTCAAAAACTAATAGATGTAAATACTTGGCATTTTCACCAAATGTTTATATTAGCGTTCTCCGTACACAGTTAAATTTTCAAAGAATTTTGACTTTTTTTGAACTATTTATAGACAATTGAAATTTTTAATTTTTTTTAGTATTTTTTTTTAAAATAACGATAAAAATTTTTTGGCCGGCCAGAAAATCTTGAAAATTTAATACAAGGATTCTTATAAGTTGTTCTTAAAGTGATAAAAAAAAATCCGAAATCGTTAGTCACAATTTTTTTTATAAGTGCTTAAAGTTCGAATTTATATGAAATGTGTCAAAATTGCGAAAATTGGCAAGTAATTTTGTGGTTGAAAAATCGTAAAATTTTTTTCTTTTATAACTACGTTTTGAAAATTTTATACAAGGTTCTCCATACATTTTACTTCAATTATCTAAAATAAAAACTCTACCGGATTCAGACAAAAATTTTTTATGAGTGTTTGAAATTTAAATTTTTACAAAACCGCGTTAAATAACGGTTTAGCCTAAAACGATTTTTTATATTTGTTGTTATTCAAACTGTATAAGTCGTACATACTTGAAAATTTTACCAGTTATTTAGATTGCCATTTTCTTTACGCGATTTGATTTTCAAAACATTTTGACTTTTTTTGAGCTATTTATAGGCATTTGATATTTTCAATTTTTTTTTATTTTTTTTTTATAAATATTGATAAAAAAAATTTAGCTGGGACAAATTACTTGAAAATTTAATTGAAGGGTCCACATAACTTGTTCTAACTCTCATTCAAAAATTATAAAAATACATAGGCACAATTTTTTTTTATTAGCATTTGAAGTTCAAATATTGACAAAAATTCGTCAAAATCATGAATACTTTTCACTATTTGGTAGTTAAAAATTTATAAATATTTTTCTATCAAAAGCTAAGAATTGAAAATTTAATACTATGCTGTCCATAAGTTAAGCTTAGAATAATTATAAAAAAGTTTGAGGATTGATCAATTGAAAAAATTTCACGTGTGTTTAAAGTTTTAATTTTAATTTGAAATCAATAATACACGTGTAAAATAACTTTTTACTAATAAATAATTTTCGATTTTAATTATTTTTAAAAAATTACTAAACGTGAGATCTTGAAACTTTTACTTAAATGTTTGAATTAGTTTCAAAATAGAATATATGACAATATTTAAGTATAATATATCCTAGACTGATAAATCATCTCCGTTCAGAATCGTTTTTCGTATACAATGATACCTATCATTGCATTCAAATTTAACCTACCCTAGTCCGAGGTCCATCCCACCCCCTAATGTACAGCAGAGCGATACTCACTTACCCGCTTTTTATATATAAAAACATTATTAGATTTTTGTCAGCCAAAATTAAATTAAATTTATGTGTGGGTCAACCTATTATAGCAACTTATAGAGACTGAAAAATAAACATAAAATACCTTCCAAACCTCAAGTAAATTGATATGACTAAATAACATTTATTAAAATCGATCCAGTCTTTTCTGAGAATAACGCGTTCAAACTTATTTAGATGCAAACGGTTCATAAATTATGTTTAATGTTAAGAGGACGTTATACCTGCATCTGTTGTCTCTGTCTTACTAATGTAGATCATACCAAATTTTCGTTCAGCAGAACATATTTTGTAATGTTAACTTTTTAATTTTAGAGTAAATTTACCTATTATAAAATTTAAAGATAAGAATATTATTTAGAACATCGTATAAGCTTTTATAGATATCTTAATTTTTAAGTGAGTTATAGTTATGCAAAATATTAAAACGTTAAAATGCTCGTAACTCGCTTAAAAATTAAAATACCAATAAAAGCATATGATGAGATGCCTTAGATAACATTATTACCTTTAAGTTTGATATAATAGGTAAATTTACTCTAATATTTAAGCTAATATCACAAAATGTGTTCTGCTTAACGAAAATTTACTATGATCTACATAGTAATAAGACAGAGAAAAAACATGTGAATATAACGTTCTCTTAGTAATTAATATGTTTTATGTATATTATGTTAAAAGTATGTCGTAATTTTAATTTATTAATAATAATTAATCGAATTAATAAATTATAACAAGGACAACAGAGATCATGTGTCGCATATCTTTTAGTACCTACACTGTCCTTGAACACTACGACGACTGTCTTTATTAAAATACTTTTAATGACAAATCGTTAACACTCGACTGTCGCGACAATAATGGTAAAATGTTTTATAGAACTCTAAACGCTGTTATAAGATACTCGGTACGCGACAGTTTATAAAAAATAAACAATCTAGATTTTTAGTTTCAGTGTGAGATGTTTATAAATCATGCGTATTATGTTGCATTTTCAAATAAATTGAAATCACAAAAATTTTTCCATAAATTTCTTACTAAAAAGCGATTTGTAATTTTCGAGACTTTGACAAACTTTTTTAAAGTTCTAACATAAAAATTTATAAAAAAAATGTTGTCACTATGCATTTTTAATTGTGAAATGAACAACTTATTAGAAAGCTTGTAATACATTTTCAAATATTTTTACCTATTTATAAATGTGTTTTGACCGTATTTATAAATTTAAAAAAATTGAAAATTTCAATTACTTATATATAAGGCCAAATCATCTTAAAAAGAATCAAAATCTTTTGAAAAAATTATCTTATAAATAGAAAATATTTGTGTAATTATTTTATGAAAAGTTGAAGTTTCTACGGTTACTCATTTTAAAAAATACTGGTCATTTTTAATTATTCCTCAAGTACAAACGAAATTCAATTTTCTATCCAAAACCACCCTAAAAATGTAAACTCGAATTTTTCGGCTATTTATCGTATATGCGCAGATAAAAAAACACACAAATAATTGTAAAATCAACATTTATCACTTAACTCAAAATCTAAAACTAATTTACTAATTTTTTTATAACTTCCAGCGAAAAAAATGTGTGCCCACCACTGTATTATAATGATTATAATATTAAAAAAATGTATTGAATATGGGCCGTGAATTTTATACCCAAGAATAGCTACATATATAACTTTGCATAAACAATATATTTAATATTTATTATTTTTAGCATCTAAATACAACTAAGATTTTTGGTGTATAGGATATAATGACTTTAGTTATTATAGTTTGTTTTATATTAACACATTTTTCATGATGCATGAAGGTTTATTTGTTTAGTTATAACTTTATAAGTTAACGTCGTTATAACAGCCACCATATTTATTAGAAAATGAAAATTCAGTAGATTTTGTGAACAGTTAAAAAACATCCCTCTCTAAAATGTGTATTAAAGATTAACATAAATCTCTCTCCCCCTATAAATGTGCAGTATAATGACAGTAACTATAAAAGCGGCCATTACCGCATATGGTAACCAAGACAACGTATAATGTATAGGTAAATATATTTAAAAGTTCCAAAAGACTCGTTAAAAATCAGTTATTTCTAATTCTAAACTTCGGTTCTATAGGTATACATGGACTATAATATTATATACATATATATAATATAAAATCTTATAACATTCTTAGTATATCGATATAAAAGTATGCGAAATTGCGAAAAGAAAATAATTTTAATTATTACATGTAATTGAAATCGTAGTACAATGATTTCGCATAATTTTAATTTAATTGTATATTGTATCATCTGTATTCCGGTATTCGTATATATAATTATAATTTTAATAAATCCATAAATAAGAGTATAACATGGCCACCAAATTATAGTTCAACTTATTTTTCTTTATATATTCCGAATAAACTAAGTAAGTAAACATATACCTTGTAGGTATAGTTATTTTTATTTTAATGTTAAACGTTTAACCTGTTTACGACGTTATTAAACAGCTGTATTGCACAACAGGTCATCGAAAAAACATAATAAATATATTTATATATCAAGATTATATAGGTAGTTATAAATTACGTTATTGTACATACCTATACCATACCACTATAGGTTTTAAAAATAATTAGCATAATAAAACCAAAATTCCGCGACTCGTGATAACGTGCGTGAAAGGCGTTTGTGCGTGTATGGAATACAATAAACATATAATTACATATTATAAATATATTTAATATGCCCTATATTATATATATATTGGATTCTGTAACTATCCTTTTCACGCCCACGAGACTATACTATAAAATCGTATATACGTTTTAACGATCATTACTGTAATATTCATATACTATGTGTATACATACCTACTCATATTATTATGTGTACTTTGTTAGTTGGTAAAGACAATGTCATTCTTAATATACACTTATTTTATAAATGTATAAAAAATACTTAAGTTAACTATAATTGAGGTTATTTTCAAAATAAATTTTTATATAATTAATATAGTTACTTCAATTTTATCATTAAAAAGTATAATGTAGAATTATATCACACCTACTTACAATTAAAATTAAACTATGTATATTTTTGAATTCTCATTTATAATTTTATAAATACACTAAACTAAAATTTTTCGCATAACTATGTAAAATCATATCTATAAACAATATACCTATATAATATATGTATTGTATTCACATACATTTTTACAAATTAAGATTTAAGAATATAATTTCATTAAAACCGCATTTAATAAAGTTGAAGTTGGTTGGATAATGTATTATTAGTCAATTTAGTTTTTACGAGTATAATAACCATTTAAAGCTAGAAAAATAAATTACTAATTTTAATATAAATATATTAAATCATAAAACATACTTTTTAATATAGACCAACAAACCGACTTCGCCCAGAATTGTATTTCGTATGCAAAGAATTATCATTGAATACCATAATAATTTAACAGATCCAGTACAATAATCTACTCAAGTATATATAAAATACACTCAAAATCCCCTATATGTCTACATAGCAAATGTCTTTCTTTATCAATTTAGATCTATGAACTTGAAATCAATAATAATTCAATTCGATTACTGGTATTTAAAACCATATTTTATATAATTGTATATGTAACTATTGTCTAGTAGACTTAAAATTGTTGTATGTAAAACTAACACTACGATTTATCATCAAATATACTGCAGATAAAATATACATTACAATGGTATTGATCTTATCTGTCATCTATGTAGAAACCTAGTTCTTATTTCTATTCTATAATCTATGGAATGTAGATGGTTAAACATTTTTTTTTAAATATCAATTTACTGAGAACTTAATTTTTCTTAGAGGATCTATAAAAATAAAAAGTGCCTACAAAGCTGTAACTATTTTCAATTGTGAACTCAGAAATTTTTAAGAAGTTTGCTACTAAATGGTCTAAACGTATAATAATATACATTTTAATACATTTCAACAAAAGGGGATCTACTGTTTGACCACTTCTGCAGCTTTAAAATCTAACCCTTGAATCCTGTTCCGAGAGTGCATATTATACTTAAATATATAAAGTGATTGCATTACCTGTCGATAACTTGATTGAATTTGGTCAATTTGGAAGTTCACCTGGATTTATCCACCCGCTCACGGCGTAAGTTTTTCTCTTAGTTTAATGTATCTAAAACGAAAAACAACGACGCACGTTAAATAAAGTTGAGTGTTCAATTTACACGCAAGAGCATACCAATGTAATATCGTATTAGTAGACACTTACGTTTATTATGTATTAAGAAAACGTCATATCCACATTTATTCGTCTTACATAGTTACATAATAAATTTGCGTTCATCGGTATCAATTTTATGCTGTTAGCTTTAGTATTAAGAGTAAATTTACCTATTATTAAACTTAAAGATAACAATATTATCTAGGGCGTTTTAAAAACTTTTATAAATATTTTAATTTTTAAGTGAGTTATGGTTATGTAAAATATTAAAAGTTTAAAATGTTTTTAACTCACTTTAAAACTAAAAAATATCAATAAAATCCTATAGGATGCCCTAGGTATATAATATTATTAATTTTAAGTTTGATAATAAGTAAATTGAATTTAATATTAAAGCTAATAGAAAAAATTGATTCTGCTGAACAGAAATTTGCCATGTTTTACGTTCTTAACCGTCTTAAGAAATAGACAATACCTATATGCGAGTATGATAGTTATTTTATTGTATTATGGACTATGGTATATATACGACATATATTATATGTGTAAAGCGCCTACGCATACATACATACATATTATGTAAAAAAAAAAATAGAATTGAACTCTACGTATTCTCACGCAAAGTAATATTTTGCGCAGAAGAGTCAAAAATTGCGAGTACTAGTATACACGCGTGTGGGTCCCTAAAATTGTATACTTCAGTGAAGGTAAAAAAAATTTAATATAATCATAATCGTTTTATCGCTCGATCGAGATTAATTTTAATTTCAAATAATGCAGTATTTACATATTTCATTTATCAATATACATAATTATCCTACAAGAATATAGTGGGTCGTTTCATTGAGCTTTTTAAAATTAGCATAATTTTAGGCTTTAGCCCTACTTGCCTTAACTACCAAAGAGATTGCCAAAAACAATGAGAAAAGGGCTAGGTATTAAATAATGTGTTTTTAATACGGACTGATTTTAGTGCGACAAAAATGGTTTGAGAATCACCAAAACGAAAAAGAATTGATTTTCAATTCCACTAAATCTATTTCTACCTACCTGTCTAAATAATTATAGTTTGAGAACCGTTCATACCCACTTTTCCGAATCCCAATTCGCCGACAACTTAGTTTGCTGAAAAATATATCAGTTTTAAACATAGGCGTGCACGGGGTATGCAGGGTATGCACTTGCAGACCCTGCGACAGACGCTTAGGACACATGAACGTCATGAACAATGTCTCAGTTCATAATTTAAACGGGATTTTTATAAAATGGTAATGTGATATCGATATGGAATAAGGACTTGTTTTTAAATTAATTTAGGACGGTTCTCAATAATTTAAGGAAATATTGATTTTATTTTTAGTGTAGGTATTTACTATTTATATATCCCAAGAAATGACAGCGATTACATCTATTCTTTAGTTTGACGATATCTAAATACTGATAATAATTATGAATTAATATAATAATATAGTAGTTAATGTATACCAGGAAAGAGAAGGCTTGAATTATAAAAATTATATTGTATAATGTACATTTTCATTTAAATAAACATGTTTGTAAAAAAAAAATACTTTGTATTAATAAAAAAAAAAAACTACTTAAAATCAAAAAAGATGAAAAATTTTTTTTTTCTTATGTAAAGTAGTAACCTATAATATAATGTCAACCACATTTATTTTAGGGGTATTTATATATATGGGGGGGCACATTTTATCAGCTGCATGCCTGCAAACCCTGCGAACAAAGTCTGCGCACGCCTATGGTTTTAAAATATTCCCATTTCGCCGACAGTTTAGTTTGCCGACGTCTTGGTTCACCGACAAATTATTAATGAAGTTTCAATTTTTCCGATTCGCTGACAGTGGATGGTACATTTAAATTCACCCCAAAATTATTTATGCAAATATACACATTACACTGTTTTGTAATGGGTGTTATAGTGCCAATGGTTATATGGTATGTTATTATTTCAAAAATTAATATATAAACATATTTTATATTCATATTTTTATACATTATAATATATTAAATTCATATATTTATTTATATTTACTTTTATGCTCTTTTACCGAATAAAAGCAATAACACTTATTATAAGAGCTTATAAGAGAATGTTCAATATAATCAAAGAAGCTGCCTTGAGAAATTATTTGGCTTTTAACTAAAAACATTTCAAATTGATTTTGAAATAGGAATGATTGTTGCTAAAAAAGATTTATTTGGATATTACACAGAAATAAAAGGATGCCTTTTTCATTTCGGGAAATCTACGAGTATATGGCGTCAAGTACAAAAATTTGGATTAGTGCACGGTTATTATATACAATGATGAAGTAAAAATACTGTTCGAAGAATATGTGCCGTAGCTCTATATATAATAATATATCGTAACCTACTTTTATTTTTATATAATATATCTACTGACAATGTATTAATATTTAATAACCATTTATACATGACAAATTTATATTTACTTTTATTTTTTAATAAGTCGGCAAATTGGGAACATGTAAATAAATAGTCGGTGAACTGGGATGTCGGCGAATTGAAAGCCGGCGAACTGGGGTGTCGGCGAATTGGGATTCGGCAAATTGGGTTTCGGCGACGTGAAAAGTCACGGTTTAGTGCAACCCAGGGACCACTAACAGGAGATGGTTTTTATCACAGACTTCTATACAGAAGTATATAGAAATATATATATATATATATTTCTATATAGAAATCTGTGGTTTTTATTGATCCCCAAAAACTTGTTTAATTTAATTTTCGAATTTAGGTTCAAAAATTTAAATTTAATTAAATTGAGTAATTAATACTTAATATAATATTGTTTATAAATATTTCTGACAATTCTATAAATTATTTTATATTTATTATTTCGAATATACATTGCATACCTTTTTTATAAATGTCATTCTTGAAATTGTTTTATTTTTGTATTCATCTATTGCGTTTATTGTATTAATTAATCATTTTTATCGATAAAACAGACACTATATCTGTACATGTAGGTAATATACGTGAGATAAATTTTGAATTATTTATAGAAGATAGAAAATAGGTACTACGAGTACAATTTGTGGAATTATGTAGATCTTACTAGCCATTGATACAACAATATACATAAACAATTCCGCATAATTTTAAATGCAACGTTGCCATATTATAACTGTTTGTTCTCGTTGTTATTATAAACTGTAATTTTTACAAATTAAATTTTTTCTTTAATTGTTGATTTGTTAATGAAAAATAACTCGTATATCAAGTATCCAAAGAGGTTATAAATGCTCAAACAATACATCGTATAATATTATCTATCAAAATTATTGATACTAACATCTCGTATACCCACATGATATGATACCTATACTGTCCTAATATTGAAAGGTTAGGTATTTTAAGTTCATCAAACTACTTAGATTTATTTATGGAATTATACTCCGCCGAAATCAGTCATCTCTTATTATCTATCAGCAATATATCAAATGAATAATACCGAATACTGATGTATATCGATGGTTGATAGCACTGGCGTAGTGGCGCACTGCAGATAGATCATATTTAGTGATTTTCAAACTCCATCGCAATAATACAGGTAGAAATAGATTTGGCGGAAACGAATAAACGATAACCGCCCAACGAAGGTAAGTACCGTTAATTTTACATTATTGAGATACCATACACATTTTGACCTAATTGCGGGTAAATGTTCTCCCCCGATGATACCCACCTTGTGATAATGAGAGAGCTTAGAAGCTATAAGATATTTGATATCTGCAGACTTCCATCAAGAGGTTCTGAACCAACCATAATTTGTACCAAAACAAAAGTATATTTAACTATTATTTTAAACAGAAATAATAATAAATAATAGATTATTATAAAATATAAAAAACTAAATATTTAACTCACATCTGTAGAAATTAAAATATTTCCTTTCGTTTAGCTAAAACCCCAATGGCCAATAGTATAACGCTGGGTGCAGATCCGTTAAAACATGCAGGTCACAACGATTTTCCTAATGCACGTTTGCAGAAATGTTTACATTTTAATAGCGACGAACATTATTAACAAATAACAAACTTTATAAAAATAAATACAAATATTTTTAAATTGAATATTATTTATAAATCTATCTATCGAAAACTATTGATATACCTCATTTAAATTTTAAATATTTTATTTTACTTAACATTTTTAAAAGGAAATGAAAGATTATTATCTTAAAATAATTTTTAGTTTATAAAAAATTAATTTAAAAGTTCTAAAAAGTTTAAAAAAAATTCTTATACCTACAAAATATATAAATAAAATTTATAATAAAATCGTATTCTCATTTTTTTTATTATAATATGAAACATAATTATATTTATTTGAAATAACTGTTATAACAAATGTGTATGTTATTCATCTACATAATGTTTACCTATCTTTTACCTGATTATAGTAAAATTATTATTCTACTTATAGAACATGTATATATATTGTATGTCTTATTATTCATTTTTAATAATCAATTAAAATATTATAAAATATACAAAAAATAATACAATTATACCCCAAGCTGCATTGTTATGAATTCAAATATACCTGATATTTAAATTTAACATATCTACATAATATTTAAGACATTTAAGTATTTAAATATTTTAGATAAAATATATGCGAAGACTTTAAACTTTAAAGAAAATTGATTTCGCTACAGTCATCTGCAGCCCTATATTAAGTACGTGTAGATATGGATAGGTACATAATTATTATAATATAATATTAAACATATTAGGTACGTTTTCAAACATATCTACACGGCATATTAAATTGAATATTAAAAATAGATAAAAGTAATAGGTAGTTACTGCTGACGAGTAAATAGTAATAAACTTAATGCATATAGAACTTCATATTATTTATAGATGTATGATTTTTGTCATAAATTATATGTTTGTATACAATTAGGCATTTGAAAATCATTTTATTGAACAAGTTCATCACGTGTTTGTGAATACAAATGGGTTGTTTATTTTTCGTACTTACTGCTCAACATAATAATGTTATATGATCCCCATAAAAATGTGTTGCATGTATTAAGTACGTATACATAATAAAACAATTAAACTCACATTAAAATTCGGTGTACACGTAATAAGTCACGCGCAAGTGGTTATATTTCAAAAAAGAAAAACATTCAATCGGTATTATTGCCGTACATAATAATAATGATGTCATTACTATATTTAATGTTTTTCGATTAAATTTAACTGGTAAGGTTTATCTATAAAATAATTAAATAATGTATAATTTATAGTCGCAATACACGCGTGTGCAAAGTCGTACTGAATATGTTTACGGCCGTTAAAAAAAAAATTAAAAACCTATTAAAAACATTGTGTTCAAAAAAATCAAAACTATATATAGGTAGGTAATACTATAATAACATTACTTACCTATAATACGAGTCTATAATATGAGATGAAAACGGCTGATGCGGGTACGTCAACGCGGTCAGTTTTACAGCAGACGTCGGTAAAAATATAGACGGTCAAAAATAAAAATCGTTTTTGCAGATGCGACAAACTTTACCACGAATCGAGTACTATACGAATGAATATGATCTACGCCATGCGCACGTATATACACAATATACAACAGTATATCCACATAGGGTCGGTCCACGATAAATCTGTGAATTTTCCCTACGCGCTCTCGTGTTGCGGGCGTATCCCACCGAGTGACCCCTCACCCCCCGCCATTGGACACCCCCGAACAAACGATCCAATAACCGCGCGCCGAGTCGACTGAATTTTATGGCCGCACGGGAGGTCTCGTCCTCTGCAATGCGTCTGTATAATAATGTGTACATAATATACGGGTGGGTAGGCGGACTGAAACGCGCTTTTGGAGATGTGAGAAAAGAAAAAATATATATTACTTTTGAATAATTTTTTTTCCTAAAAAAAACTTGTCAGCTATAATTTATTGTGTAAACGTCCAGTGGATATAACTAGGTAAAAATAAATATAAAATCCTCGGTTTGCCGCCGAATTCCAAAAAAAAAAAAAAAAACAATAATACAAATACGTACACTTATACCATGGCTAAAGTGTGTGCTACAGTGTGCAGTATACCTTGTATAATATAGGTATATATGGGTGATAAAAACGTATTTAATGCACTTATTATTTGTACCCATAGGTATGTAGGTAATAATATATTGTTGTTATTACGAGTATATAGACACTCTCGAGGAGGATACATTTATTAGTTTTGTAATCATTGATGGAGATCTCTGAGTTTTTATTATTATTTTTTTCTTAATATTTATAAAATTACGCATAAGTATTGCCATTAAAATGATATTGATATAGTAAAAAAATGTTGATGTTATCAACCTTCAGTAGTTAAAAACATATAATATAATATTTATGTTTATTTATATGTGATAAAAATATCATATGCATAATTATAGGCAATTATTATTTATTAGATAGATATAAATATTTAACACTGCGGGCAGTAAAGCAGATGAGGTTGTGCGTGCTATTATATTATGGATCGCAATGGGTGCATGCATGTTGCTTTTTAAAATCGAAAGTTCAAATTATTACATTTAATAGCGATACAAATCAGTGATATACCTGATCGAAGCTCGCTGCTTGTCTACAAACCTTGTTTAGAAATTAGAAGATGCTGTTAAAAAATGAGTGCTTATTATTATACAATATACAAGTATAGCTTACTTAAACTTATATAACTATACATGTACCTAATACATTATAAACTTAACATATAACACATTTGATTTTTTTGTTTTTAAAAATAACCATCAATAATCACAAAAACTATATAACTGAATTCGTGAAATAATTGATAATTAATTCAAATATTACTTAAATATTAACATGCATTTACTATATGCTTACACAGAGCGATGAATATCTTAGTTTTCTAATGCTATGATGTAATTTTTGAGGTACTTAAATTTTTCAATCTTCAATTTTGATGAGAAAGTTTATGGTAAAAAATTTTATGCAGTTGTTATACTTAAATCTTAAGTAGAATATTATTGTATGTATGATCGAAAAATTTTTTTAAAAAAACTAAATTTAATGACGCATCAAATTTTGGAAAATTCAATGTGATTTTCTATGATTTAAAAAGCAATAAATGTTCTGATTGAAATTTGAACTATTTATAAAAATTTTAAATATTTTGGGGGATTTTACAGTATAAAATTTTGTCGAAATTACATATTTATACAAATAAAATAACAATTAACATTCATTCTACTTATAATTTAAGTTGTTTTGATGCAATTTAAAAAAATATGATTCTTATAAGCTTGAGACTTTACGCAATTACGTTAACCATTATTTTCTATACATAATGAAAAAATATATTTAGATTAATTTTAAGCTCTTTTACGGTTTGTCGGTGTACCTATTGACTAATTTAAATTGATAATATTAACAATAATATAGCTAGGTGTCTTTATTTATATCTATAATATCAATATTAATAATATTATGTAATATTATCATAATTAATAATAATAGACAATAGTATAATAATATAATTTAATACATTGTGCGATGTTTTTTATAAAGTTATAGTTCAACCTATTATATTATTATAATACAGAAATAATGTATTTTATACCTACTATAAATTAATTTAAAAATATCTTGGAAATAAAAGCTGAAAAATTATTTCCACTCGGAATCGTTTTTTCCAGCTATAATATATTATACATAAAGACTCGTGCAATTTTTTATATAATAATAATGTTTATAGAAATTTGATTTCTATTACAAAATTCAATGGTTATACATTTAATCTATATTTTTTCTATTTTTATTGTATAATATTATCTATATTTTTCGATGTATCATTGGGGGTTTTCTCATTTTTAATCGGTCTTTTTATTTGTAACGTATTATTTTTATAAAACTAAATATTTAAAAAAAAAGTATCATAACATTTCATATAGGTAAATATAATAATAAAATATGTTTTATTGTTTTATAATATTTATGATCTATAACAACATAACCATCATGTAAATGGTAGATATATATTTGTCTTAAATTAACATCAGTATTATATATATTGAAATCTTATGAATTTAACTATAGTCATTCTATAGACTCATCGATACAAAAACTTCAATCTTCATTGAATGAAATCACTTCCTGGTTCCAAAAATGGAAGCTGAACCTCAACCCGACTAAAAGCGCGGCTAAAATATTCACCCTAAAAAGGTACAAAGATCCTAAAAGCATCTACATTAACAACCATGCCTTACAGTGGAACAGAAAAGACGACTCGATAAAATATCTTGGTGTTTTCCTCGATGAAAAACTCTCATGGAACATACACATAAATAAAAAACTCACACAGGGCTATGCCAGAATGAGAATGCTCTACCCCTTTATAAATTTTAAATCTACACTACAGATAAAATCGTCACTCCTTCTGTACACATCAATAATTAGGCCTTTGATATCCTACGCCTGTCCTGTTTGGGCAGCCGCGTCACCCACAAAAATAAAAAAGTTACAAATTTTACAAAACAAATTTTTGAGGATTTGCCTCAAAGCTCCGTGGTTTATGAGAAACAGTCAAATCCACAACGATACGGGTATACCCTTCATTAACAAATGGATAATGACTCAATTCCAAAACTTTCACGCCAATCTCAAAAATTCGGACGGAGCCCGTCACTACAACTTAGGAAAAAAAACACAAAACAGACGTCTGCGACCTCGACTCCCCCAGGACATTCTCCCAACGGATAGCGAAAACTCATCATCAGAAGACCCATAAAATAACACACTTACACTATATATATACCTATAATTTACTCAACAGTATCAAATTTTTTTTTTTTTTCTCATGTACTTGTATAATCCAACCCATTGTTAAAAAATAATACTTGTAATAGCACTCAGTGTGCTGAAACATTTTAAAGCTAAATAAATGAAAAAAAAAAACTATAGTCATTAACTTATAAAAATAAATGTTCTCTTAGATTTATTAAAGAAAAATGTATTTTGTAACAAATATTTAAAAAAATATACTTTACTTTAATTTAAAATAGGAGTGTCGTTAGTGGTTCTCTTAAGTTTTAAATGTCGAACCGTTCTATAAACATCACTTATGATTATTTAAATTGTTATATAGGTATATTATTGTAATCGTGTAAATCAATTAAATAATAATAAATAAAAAAATTGCAGGTATAATATAATTTCACATTTCAAAAGATTTCAGAAATGTACCTATAATAAAAATTATAGAAATATGTACACATTTTGTTATGTACATATTGATTTTTTTAAATGTATTAATCATGGGTATTTCTCTCTCTATATTTATATATAAGTAGAGAAATATATAACAGGTATCTGGTAGGTATATATAAATATATTAAACTTCAATATTTAGAGCATTATTTTCCAAAAACAACATTCTATACGTTGTAAATCCATAAAATAAGTCTGTATTGAAGTGTAGGTATAATATAAATTCGGTCTACCCTTTCACATACCAAGACTTCTATATGTATATTTCCTTATTGTTATTCAACCCTTCCTTATTAGGTGTTTAAACACCATTTTAAACGATCGCAGCAGGTAACCCAAAACACTTTCGCTATTAAATATAAACTGTGTGATTTAACCGACAGTTTTTTTCTCATTCAAATCAAAATATTGTTTTTTTTTCATTCGCAAACCGAACTATATTTTTTGTTCGATTATGTTTGTAAAGCCAGAACTAAATCCGTATCAAATTCAATTTTATAATCTAAACGAATTTTATATTGCTATATATGTGTGCGTATATATACAATGATATTCGTATTGAAGATTAAACCATCTAATATGAATGAATTTAAACATTTTGAATATCCTAGATTTTTATAAATAAATATACATTTATGATTAAATTGTACACATAGATTTTAATTTTTATTCAGTCAATTTTTTTTAGAGCTAAATTAAGTTGTTTTTTCAAAATAACTGCAAAAAATATCTTATTCAATCATGATATAAAAAATAAATGTTCCTAGTCGTTTTTTTTTAAATTTGTTTTTATCCTATAAAATAAATATGTATTGAAATACTTCCTGGCTTGTTAAAAAATTTCCTATTAAATTAAATTCGTAATCTAGGCATCTATACCAAACCGAAATAATATAAAATTCACTGGAAAATTCACAAACTTATGTATTTATTATTTTATAATACAATAATATATACTGCATGTATACGGTATACCTATACGAATATACGATAAATCTACATTAGTGCGTTATAATCTTAAAAATATGATTACATTAAATAATAGTATCGCTAGGTATACACCATAGATTTATCATTTATTAATTATTATAAAATGTATTGTGGAAATCAATTTTTTAAATTTATTGTTGCAACATGTTTGCATGTATGAAATCATCATAAATATATCAATAAATATGTCCTAGGTAGAAGCGAAGGAGAAAATTTTTCTTCACAACAACGATTATTTTAATCCTAAATATATATATTATACATATTATGTAAAATATCATCTATTATTCATTATGCACAGAGAAAATGTATTATTAATACACATGAACGATAGATAATTAGAGATATTATTCTCAATTTTGAAATATTATGTTGTGTCAATGTAATTTTCTATAGTTATAATTTTTTTGCCCATTAAATCATTTAAACTTAGGCGTTCCTTAATACATTTAATGTATCAAGTTTATCCTCAATCTAAACTATGGTATATTTAGTTATTATAGTTACTAAGGTAACATAGTATAATACTATCACCTGTTTGTAATGCTTGCAAGTAATGCTGCAATACCTATGTATTACAGTTCTCGCTATATACCATACGATATGCACATATTGTTCGCAATCAGATTACCAAGCGTAATAATATATTTTGTAATAATAGGTTTATTTAAAATGGTATTATTATAATAATATATCGTTTATTTCATTTTCATATACCGAATAATAAAAGTCCGTTTTGATTTATGCGATCTGGACGCGTTTGGCGAGGGCCGCTCTCGCACTGCCGTCTCCACAAGAGTTATAAGTGTTATAACTTATAACTATTATAACAGTTTTTCCAAAGACTTCGCATTGGGCCGTTCTTATATACTGCATTAATGCGCGCGCACCCCAAGTAATTTTTAACAGCCACTGCATGCCTCTTCGGTCTCCATTTTTTCTTTCTATTCCACAGCCGTCGCATAAATCACCCAAACGATCTTCGTTCGGTTTTTAATAATAAAGAACTCTGTCGGGGGGAAAAAATAATAAAGGGAAAAAACATAAAATAGTTACAAAGATTTAAGAAATATCCGTCGTAAGCAAAATGTCCGCCAAACGCGATGGATGCGCTATACAAGATTATACAGTCTGCGTCTATACAATGTATAATACATTACAATAATTTGTAAATAATTGTTTTAATTGGGTAGTTTTATAGATTTGTATAATTTAAAGCATTATATTATAAAGTTATTATATAACCATAATAATAGAATTGTATAATTTTAAATTTACATATACATATTATTACCAGGCGTGCCCTGCAGATAAAAAACACCAGTAATAGTATAATATGAATTATTATTGTTTATTTTTCTAAATTATTGTATAAGTATGTCTAATCAAATTCAATTTTAAGAGCATTTATAAAGATGTATAACAATTTGAGTAGGCATCTTTAAATAAAGCTAATAATTTAAAGTTACAGTAGTGAGAAGAATATGAGAGTATGAGAGAACAGCCCCGTTCTAATTTTTAATATTTTTTTAATTATGCTATGACGTAAATAGTTATAATTTCTTTTAATACTTATACCTATAAAATAATTGATTTAAACTAATAATTTATTTAAAATACTTACATAAATTAATCAATGTTTTATGTCTGACTGCATACATTATTTCCTTAAATTTATTTATTTATTAAGAATTAAATGTTGTCTGTATAACTGTATATAATGAGATATAAATATTTTAATAATTTTTACATAAGAATCCTAAACATTTACAAATAGTACCTATATGAAAATGAAAAATTAATATTAAATAAATATTTTGTATACCTTTATGAATATTTCGTTTTTGTCATAATTCTTTGTAAGAGACGATAATAATGCTCAATGACTAATTGACTAATAATTTATAAGCAATAATAAGCCAATAACTAATAAGTTATAAAAATTAATATTTATTATATAGTTCAAATAATAATCATTAACTAGGTATATTATAAATCTTCACGCAACACGATTATTTTACATATTTTTTTACCAAGGTTTAACTTGAATTTTACAAACCAACAATTAATGCCTAAATACAATCAATTATAAATAACAACGTATATAGATACACGATAAGAGTATAACTGTATAAATTAATATAGTAGACTATTATAAGTACCTATTCTATATTACTACAATAAGAAACCTATGAATCATAGGTGATTTTATGAGTGTTATTTTGACATACTGCCACCCAAATCTAAATCCTGAAAAATGTGCAATGGGTCTTGTTCTCTTGGCGGACCGAAGCTATGGTGAGTGGTAACGTGTGATAGGCGGTGGACGATGGCTAATGGCACAGAAAATTATCAGAGATTGGAATTTAATTACAAATTCTATTTCGTGAGTTGCAAAAAAAAAATAGTTTATTTTAGGACCAAGTATCGGATGGAGCTGAAGAACATTGTGAAACAACTGAACACAGATTGATTAAGGTTGAAACAATTATTTTCCAATATGACTAACCGACGGTAAATATCACGGATACCATCTTATAATAATAATTATATACGATGCATATATGAAAAGTAGTCGTGTCTTGTCTAGAGATTATAATAAAAATAATAACTATATAATATTAATAATTATTAGTAAATAATAATTAACATTATATATATATATATATATTACCTCTTACCAATATTACCTACCTATTATACTTTTACGATTTATGTTTCTTTTTGTAAATTATAGTTAATTCATCCAAATTAATATTATTATTTATTCACATGCTAAACGTAAATTTTATAGAAACAAATTATAAATTATAATACAAAAATGAGATAACAGTTATTAATAATTTAATTATTATTAATTTATATTCAGTATACCTATACATGATAGCAGCTCAACTCTGCTTTATTTTGATAAAAATTAATATTTTTTTTTCGAATTCAATAACAGAAAACGTTTGGGATTTTATGTGCCCAACACATGTTCGAGGCGACGCGCGGTGAGATGTTATAAATCCGTAGAAATTTTCAAGTTTTTACGACCTTCCAAAGGATTAGGTTTTCCTGAATCGTCTTGTGCTACAATACCCATTGTTTTGAAATGCCGATCCGTTTTTACGACCATCCATGGCAGTCGTTTTTATACGTATCGCGTGGATTTATATATACTTCGTGGTATACTCATGTGAGGGGTGCTTCTTAATATATCATATACAAATACACTTATAATATAGTATATATCATTCTTCTCTTTTTTTTATTTCTAGTAAACTGAATAGTAAAATGACATAAAATATTACCTCGAGAATTATAGAAAATATTTTCTTATAAATTACAATAAATAGGTGTTGTATGTTTATACATATATAACTATATTACCAATGGACAATGGTGAAGGAATAGACAATATTAATTTATTTTTCATATTTTCTTTTAAAACCACTTAAATCGTTTTCGCTAAATATAATTTTAAAAATTCTTAAATCACTATGTCCATGATAACATATCATTTCAGATTCTGAGAATATTTAGATTAGTTTTAACTTTTAAGTTATTGCCTATATATTTTATACCACGAACCTATATTCACGCAATTTTATGGTTATTGGTTAAGTAATTTTGATTCAAAAGTTAATATAAAAAAGTGGGTAAGTGAGTATCGCTCTGCTGTACATTAGGGGGTGGGGTGGACCTCGGACTAGGGTAGGTTAAATTTGAATGCAATGATAGGTATCATTGTATACGAAAAACGATTCTGAACGGAGATGATTTGTCAGTCTAGGATATATTATATTTAAATATTGTCATATATTCTATTTTGAAACAAATAGTATAGTTTTTATATGTTACTATGGTTACTTTATAGTATCTGTTTATTAAAAAAAAAGTATTAGGCAACATACGCATAATGAGAGTATGAAATTTAATTTAAATTTTGAAATATTTCGTATAAATTCAAACTTTAAGCACTTATAAAAAAAAATTGTGACTAACGATTTCGGATTTTTTTTTATCACTATAAGAAAAACTTATAAGAAACCTTGTATTAAATTTTCAAGATTTTCTGGCCACCCAAAAAATTTTTTTCGGCATTTAAAGAAAAAAAACTTAGAAAAGTCGAAAATTTCAATTGTCTATAAATAGCTTAAAAATGGTCAAAATATTTTGAAAATTTAACTGTAAAGAGATACCATAATATAAACATTTAGTGAAAATTTTAAGTATTTAAATAGATTCGTTTTTGAGTTACAGCAAAATCAAAAAATCGATTTTGTCGAAAAGTGGTTTTTCGTAAAATTGTCGTTTTTCTGTCACTTTTTTTTTGTTTTTCTCGATTTTTTTGAAAACTATTTGAAAATTTTAATTTTGACCCCCCTAAAGTACCAACTAGATTCAATTTCCTATTCAAAGAGGGGCTGAAGTCAAAAATCGGAGCATTATTACTGTTCCAAATGTTGTCGTCAGACACAAAAAAAAAAAAAAACACACATCATAGTAAAATCAATACATTCTTCACTTCGTTCAGAATCTAATATATACCATTATAATAATCAAATATAATTCATAAAATATTTTCAAAAAAAGATTAATTTAACCTGCAGTATTACTAATAGTAAATAAATAATTATAATATGACAGATTGTTTTCGTTTTTAGATTCATTTTTCGTTTACAATTATTTATAGAATCATTCGGCTGCCTGATTTTGACCGTTCATCCGTCCTCATGGTTAATTCGCATATGCTTCCCAAAATAATGATAAATCGGTTATTCATCTCGTTTCTATGTTTAATTATTGTTAAGATTACGATATTTTGTAATGAATTTTTTTTTGTTAGGGGGGATAATAGTCATAAACCACTATAGGTATACGGTATACCATATGACCTTAATAATTAATATTTAATTATGAGTATATTTACATTTAAACTATTTAAAGTATACGCGCTACTCACCTGTCACATACTACAGTTGTTGAAAAATAAGAGCGCTACTGTGCTGTTGAACGGGAAAAAAATTGTTTTAATATAACATATATATTATAACAACAGAATAATGGCAATTTTTCAACGCTTAATAATTAAAATTACTTAATCAATGGCATAAATAAATAATAATACATATAAAAAGTTTTAATATAATTTTATATGGTCTTGCTGCTTCATTCCGTCTTGCAAGCCCGTAAAGTTGATTTTGTTCATAGACAAGTTTTCATTACAATCGTCGCAATATTTAATTAATAAAATATTTTCACTAAAACAAAACATATAGCTTAATCCGAATATTAAGCAAAAACCTATATACGTACTAATCCGACTTATCGGATATATACTAAGCGGTGACAATACTGTATATTATTATTATTAATAATGTATTAATTATATTTTATAATATTTATGTACAGATCAAAATCGTGGCGACTATATGTAATACTATCATATATTATACCTGTATAATAATAGAAGTATACTGTTCGATATTATACTACATTTTATTAGGTATCTAGTGTACATATATAAATATCTATCCCATATTCCCATATCATCAATCCTAAACTACTTTGGTGACAGGTCGGAATCCCGAGTCTTATAGTCGTAAACTTTGACGTCGTTTTATGTACACAAATACATAATATATACAATATAATATGTATTCGACCCTCTCGCCAAGAGGGTTCGTAAATACGTTCAATTTTTGGAGAAAAGGAGAAGTAATCATACATAATTCACGAGATGTTATCTCAGAGCCGTTCGACTCTTACGAGGGGGGAATTTTCGAAGGAAAAAAACGACGTTTTTATTACGTTGGACCGTAGTTGTCACTGCGGACCCATAAAACGTGACCAGTGCCTTAATTCTAGAACGCGCCATCTTGTAATTAAACTCTTAACGACACATTAAATCGAAATAAGTTGATAATATAAAGTCGAGGCGTATATATATTTATATATATTATATACACCTACTAAAGGGATCTACAGATCGTAACTGCACTTTTCATTATGTGTACACAAAAACTTACGAACGAGAGAGTATAATGCACAGCATATATATTATATATGTATATTATATTTTAGTGTCACATTATACCCGCGTATATGTATACATATAATATATATATAACTCTTTATATGTATACATAATAACCTTGACGTATTTGAAATGCCAAGTTTAAATGTATATTATTATATGTATTCATGGTGAAAATCTATTGGCACTTGGTGCTTTCGGATTGGATATATAATACTTCCCATCCGAAAAAAATTACTAAAAGTATAAAGTGTATAAGATATTATAAATAATTATATAATTACAAACGCGTAGGTATACATAATATTATAAGATATAAATATTAAACTACTCGACGGACACCTCGTCAACATTCAAAAATCACGAAGCGACGATCACCCGACCGTCGGCGTATTAATTGTTGTCATCAATTTTGCAAAACAAAAAGTACGCAACGATAATGCTGGACGATGAGATGAGACGCGACAAATCACGTGTGACCCGGCTTTGCAATACATCCATAACCGTTTTGTTGAATATTATTTGCTTAAACGAATCCGTGCAAGATACACTCTTTCATCACGAGTAGTTGATCTATATATGATGTTATGTTATCCAAGCGCATTTTAAGTGATTTCACGTGTGGGGAAAAAGAAGGATAAATAGGTGCCCCCACCTGTAGCCCCATGTATGATAATTTTTTGAATTTTTTTCCATAATCATATTATATAACTAGTACTTTTGATACTTCAGGAATGTTTTTAATGAACTCCGACAAGAGACAAATATAAAATATAATTTGTATTTTTTGATAATTTTTAATTCGTTATATTTTATGTTATTTTGAGTGGAACGATGAATGTATTATGTGCATTTTTTTTGTATGTGTCTGTGATCACACATTAGTCATTACTCATTACCTTTCAAAGAAATAAAATTGATTGAATTACCTAAATTATTATTCTGAATTATTCAGGTTGGCGCAGTGTTGAGGTAATAACCAAATAATAAGTTCACTATTAAGAAATTTTGTTTTTTCTATTAATTCATTAAACAGAAAATACAATTTCGAATCGAACAATGTAATAATCTAACTGTAGTTTTTCTCTATCATTTTTAAGAATATATAACATAATTATATAACTTAAAAAAAAAAGTTTGTCAAAATTACCAAATCAACACCCTCACCTATAAACTTTCCGTATATTGTAGATAGCCGTCAATAAAATATTTAAAATACAATAAGTTATATAGGTAAATATAGTATATTTTTAACCACTATTATTATTAAGGCAGGTCTGGCCAGTGGGCAATGAAGCAAAATGGAAGCGACATTAATGTTTTGATATAATATACTCATACCTATAAAACGTATGTGCAGGCACGGGCGTACCGTTGTCGTCGAGAGCGTAATAAATAATAATATTATATCATAAGGACGACGGTTGTATGTGAGAGCGATACGGACTACCTACGGAGAAGTTAAAATCAAAAAATCAAAAATATGGAAAAGTCGATTTCAAGAAGACTTGTCGAAAAATTCAAACCTGTCATTACCTATAGTACCTACCCTAATATTTGGCATAGGTATTCAGTGGCGTACCTATATAGAAATAATTTTTGGGGTGGGCTATAGATAGAAATTATTAAGTGATCTAACACCTAGAGGCATATTATTAAATGCACATTTACCTAAGGTATTTCGGGGGGGGGGGCTGCGGCCCACTAGGCCCCCCCTATATACGCCACTGTAGGTATTTATTTTAATTAAGGCTAAATCTAGAGTAGATTTTAAACATAGCCTAAAAACCCAATGAGTCCATTATTCCTGAAATACCTATTTATTAGAGTTTTAGACGTTTTAGTAAGTAGTAAGTACTTTACTCAGTGAAATAAACTAAAGATGTTTTTTTTTTATTAACAACTTAATATACCTAAATAATAAAATAACTTAATAATATTTAAATACATAGTACATACAGTTGTACAATTTTATTGATATACATAAAATGAATTGTAAATAATATGTTTACAAATTGATAATAAACAATAGGTATTGTATAGGATTGATTGGTTACACTGGTTTTACACGTACAGTTTTAATATTATTATTTGTGTTTAAAATTACCAAAGTTACCCAAAATTCCATATTATTGTTATATTGCTTATACCTACATCGGAAATAAACAAATATTGGATAATAAATAGTAGATAGGTACTAATGTTAAAATTCAAAATCCAAACCCCAATCTTAAGATAAAAAAAAAGATAATTTGCTTCTTTGTTGGTTCATTTAGTCAAAATAAATTTCAGAATAAAATTGGACGTATCTTATTAAAATTGACTGTTGTTACTATAAAATTTTTATAATGTTCACTAACTATATGCGATATGCCATACTATAATATCTGCTTAAATGTACTCGTTTCATTAAGGTTAACATCGCGGTTCCATGGTGTAATGGTTAGCACTCTGGACTTTGAATCCAGCGATCCGAGTTCAAATCTCGGTGGAACCTACTAATTTTTTGCATTTTTTTTTCAATTTTTATAATCACTGTTTATTTTTATTTACATTTTAATTATTTTTAAAATTCTCAACAACAACTTAAATATATAGCCCGTAATCTTTAATACTATATTATGTGTAGAAAAATAAAACATTACATTTCATTTTTAACACAAAAAAAATTAATGATCTTGGTCAAAACTATGGCTCGAATTTTGTGCACTTCAATAGTTTAAATATGCATTATCAACAAAATATGAAGTTGCAGATATGCACCTAACAATAATGAATTACACAATATCTTACACTCACATTATTGCTATATGTATATTTAAGATTGATTTAGACCAATAGTTGGAAACCAACGCCCCATGGACGGCTATAACATTTTTACCTATTATTTAAATATTTTTATAATAAAACAAAACTAAAATTTTAACTTTTTTTTTTTGATACGGCCCGTAAACTTTTTAATTTTTAAATATTGCCCAAGATTTTAAAAATGTTATCAACCATTGATTTAGATTTTAGACAATTCAGACCTATTTTGATTTTTGTTTTTTCAGTTTTTCATATTAAACTCTAACTAAATACTATAATATTATTAAAATTTTTAGAATTTTTATTTACATAGTACATACCTATATAACTATATAAGCTATAAATAAAAAGATAATAGTTATAACAAATACTCTTTATAAAGTATTTGGTTATAATATTACTTATAACTATAATACCAATATATACGAGTAGTATACAGCTAAACATTATATTATTATTTTATATTTTTAATTCTCGTTAGTCATTGGTATAATATAAAATAAATTCAATATATTGTATTCATCGATTAAGCTCATTTTGCAATTAAAGGCATACATTGCGGAATTGCGGAATATCCACATTCAAATTTTACCAAAAAAAAAAAAAAAGGATAGCTGTGGAATTAACCTAATCATTATGTTCATAAGTATTATATAAATTAAAACATTTAAATAATATAGATTAGTCATAAAGGTCGTTCAAATGATACTTTAACCAACTAATGAGAAAAAGTTCAACAGTGTGCGTGAGAATGACTAACTACAGTCTACCAAACATGAAACTCTAAAAATAACTGTGTACACTTATTTTATTTCATAAAGATCACAACGCTAAAAATAAAGTTTTAAAATATACAAAAAAATGATAGGTCCCACCGAGATTTGAACTCGGATCGCTGGATTCAAAGTCCAGAGTGCTAACCGTTACACCATGGGGCCGCGATGACCAATAATAGAAAACATAATTATTTGTTGCAAAATGAAAAGGTAGGTTAAATTGCTAACACTATGTCACTAGTTGAGTAATATCAATGTATAATATACGATATACCTATATACCTATATACTATATAAATGTATGCTATATTCTTAGTTAACTGTTTCAATACTAATCGTTTTTAAGGAGTTCAGTATAGGCAATTTTTCAAGTATATGTTATTGTCTACATGTGTGCATACCGCATAGTGATTACTAAGTAAATCTAACTAATATTTTGTTGGAAAATAAAATAATAGAGTTTTCTATTTTAATATAATATAGGTAAGGAACTCTTCATCTGTAAATAATTTAAATTAAATGACGTTGTTTTTATGTATTTTTAATAAGAGCTAAAGATATTTATAAATGATTTATTGAAATAGTTATGATATTTTTCAATGTTATAAATGAATCTTTAATATGTTTATATTTTATATTTTGTGGTGTTGATATACAGATGAATCGTTTTCAACTTTTGTTTAAACATAATATCAGTTAATATATTGCTTTATACAAAATAAATTTATTGTAAAATTTAATATTATTTTAATAAATTAAATAAATATATTTTATGATTTTTATATATTATTACGTCTAATGGCACTGTAATGGATGTTTAGTATTCAAATTTAATGATAAGTTCATATACACAACGATAAACATTTCTGAGTGAAAACATACTTTTTGATAACGAATATTACCAAACAATAATGTTAATAATTGTATAATTATATTATAATTTTAACAAATGTTCATAATATAACTATTTTTAATTTTCTCTTAATTATTTTAAAAAAATACCGATTTTTTTTTTATTTTGTCTTCCTAAAATTACCAAATACATATCCAATCAATGCTTTCGTCTTTCAGTATCTAATATATAAAATACCTTGTTATTTAGAAAAAAAAATATTTTTGTTTTGCAACTGTTTTTACAAAAAATATAGGTATGTATAAACTTATTTTTTAATTTTGATGATATAATGAAAATATAGGACGAGTAACCCAGTATGTAACACTTTATTAGATTCTGAACGAAGTGAAGAATGTATTGATTTTACTATGATGTGTGTTTTTTTTTTTTTGTGTCTGACGACAACATTTGGAGCAGTAATAATGCTCCGATTTTTGACTTCAGCCCCTCTTTGAATAGGAAAATTCATCTAGTTGGTACTTTGGGGGGGTCAAAAGTAAAATTTTCAAAAAAAAAAAAACTCCACACAATATACAGTAGCTGATTGTTACTCGTATAGCGTCTTATATTAAGTTTTACGACTTGTTATATATATTATATCTGTTAATACCTTTATATTGTTAATATAATTATATCAGTTACCTGTTACTAATATAGTCAGTTACATCTCGGCGTAACTATCTCTAACACTAACGATCACTAATGTACATATACTAGTTAGCAAACTCATTTTATTATTTAAATTTATATAAATTAGTAATCATGTTCAAATTGTTAAAAATTGTACCATTGTAAATATCAATAGATGTAGATAGCCACCAAGGCTAGGAACATCTTATCTAAATTAAATAAAAAAAAAAAAAAGTTAACTGTAACTTAGTATTTTATAAGTTTAACCTATCTTTTCACTTTTGAAACAAATAATCACGTATTTCATCATCACTCATCGCGGTCCCATGGTGTAACGGTTAGCACTCTGGACTTTGAATCCAGCGATCCGAGTTCAAATCTCGGTGGGACCTATCATTTTTGTATATTTCAAGACTTTTAACATAATGCGGTGAAAAAAATAACTCTTTTATCACAAAAAATTTGTCTACCAATGTTTTCTGCTAAATTAATATGCTAAATGTCATATAAATTTTAAATCGAAAATGTAATTTTATATTAATTGTATAATTTTATTATTACTATATTTCTTGATTTTAGTTTAATGTATTCTTAACTTTTCCAATATGTATAAAATATAAAATATCATAATATTATTATTATTTACCATAATTACGAAGCTACTAAGTATGAAAACAATTCAAGCACTTTTGATAGGTACGTTTATTTAATAATTGTGTTATCTATATTCTTTTTTATTTTTAAATTTACGAGGACTTAATTTATTTTTATAAATGAGTTTAATTATACTATACCGAGTGTCTTCCCAATTTAATTATTATTTTCATCACTTTAAATATATAATTAAAATTGCTTAATATGTTCTGCAGTATGCATAGATTGTAATAATTAATTTTCGATAGATATAAAAAATAAATAAAAGTAATTTTTATATAAAATTATAATAGTATATTGTGTGGCGCAAGCCACACGTCATACCTACTATTTTTTGTCACGCCACTGCGTTCATGGAAAAGGTTATGCAGGGATCTATGCAACAATTATAGACTATTCTACAAAAACAATTTCATGGAAGACATTTTATTTTATTTCAAAATAATTACAATTTTCACTTTGTATATTTTATTATTGTAACTGATAAGATTATTATACTAATATACTGTATTATTTTATTTTTAATTTACCTATATTTAATGTCCAACTATACTATACATTTAAGATGTAACCAAAAGTTTATGTTTTGTAAGAACCGTGGTAGGTAATAAGTATACATTTTAGTTTCTGGTTGTGCAAGGGATACGCGCCCGTCACTTTTGGGGATTTCCTCTTTTCCACCCGGCACTTGGGGATTTCTACTTTACCGCCCGCTGGACGAAAAAAGGACGCTTTCGAACGCTTCAACCGTGGTCGAAAACCAAACTTTCGGTGCAAGCGTGACGAAAAATGCTTTTCTCAGAAAATTTATATGATTTTTTAATTATTTCATAAAAATTTAAAACTGCCCATGCATATTTAATTTTTTGGATTTTATTCTTTAAATTTGACTAAACATAAAAAAAATTAAATATACATAAAAAACATAAACATTTAATAACTTAAATAACATTTATCTGGATAAGATGAAAAAGTACTTATTACCTATATGGGTTATAATTTATTACATCATCATTATATACTATAATAGTACCTATAAACTATATCAAAATCATTGATTCTTATGATATGCATAGGTCGCGTTTGATGACATAAAATAAATGTAAGTTTGAGTTTCAAGTACCTACCTACCTATAAAATATAAATTATAAATTAAAATATGAATTAAAATTAGATAGGTATATATAACTGTCGTCTGTCAACAATTAGGTACAATTTTTATTGAAAACTATAATCATATAGCATTTAGGGACTGACGACTAGATGTTAATATTTAGTATTTGTAATTTGTATATCTGACATCTGTAATACTATTTAGTAATCATGGTAATCAAGACATTTTTTTTATTTAATTAATTTGATCATACAACAAAATCGCATCATATAAACTATTAAGTTATTCCCGACTGATTATTGAACAAATAAAATTAATTGTTTAACCAGCGGTTCCCAAACTTGTAGATCTTACGGCGCCCTTTTGGAGCCAAAATTTCCTCATGGCACCCCTGATAAAACTAATGACAATTTATATTTATTTATATAAAATAATGAATAGAACGTTTTAAATTTATTTTGGATAACATAATGATTAGCGTTGCGACGCCTCGGTAAAAACGCCGTGGCAAACCGCTGATTTAGGCGTAATGAACATTTGATCAACCCAACTGAAACGAGTAATAGCAGGTATAGCACCGGTACCACAATACTTTATTTGTCCCGCGACATTACTGTTAAATTGTCACTAATAAATAATAATATTTTTATATAATAAATACGGATCGTCCGACTATACATATTAATAGGATATTGATGATAGAGATTTTAATTATCTACAGATCAAAAAATAAATTATTTCCATTTCAAATTCATACGAAATTTCATCATTTACTTACAACCAAATTAGGCAAAGTTGTACACAATGAATAGTTATGATATATACGTTGTATCACTTAAAATAAATTACGCATATTATAGTCAACAACACAATTAAACATGAACTAGCTATTTAATCATAATTGTTATTGACATTATTATTTTTATCATGACACACTCAGACTATGTAGTCTATAATGCGTGATCTGTTGATAATCCCATAGTAAACTAATTAGCATAACGTATCATAATACTGGCAAGTTGGTCTCTCCGTCGTTTATACTGTTTATAATTAATATTATAATATTAATTATATACATGTTTTGCTATATAAATCACCATTAGACTTATGATTATTATAATTTTGTAAAATAATTATACTTATATTATATACAACAAATTTTACAATTTTATTATTAATTATTATTATACAGATAACCTTCCCTGATCGACCTTTTTGCCCGATACTGTTACTTAGTTAATTGTTATACGTTAATATTACTTCATTTTATTTTCAACTTTTGCAGTATAAACCACTCGGGAAGACTTACACAGTTACACATTAGCTAGAAAATTAAACATCTCATACACGTCGTGTATGGCGTTATTTCTATGTTTATTGTTATA
This sequence comes from Schizaphis graminum, assembly GCA_020882235.1. Taxonomy (NCBI): domain Eukaryota; kingdom Metazoa; phylum Arthropoda; class Insecta; order Hemiptera; family Aphididae; genus Schizaphis; species Schizaphis graminum. Next base: position 98,492,620 of record CM037032.1, read on the forward strand.
CGTCGCGAAACTTGAATTTGTATTACCTACGTGGTTTTATTAATTGAATATTATACGGTCCGTTTATTACTTATATTGTTATTACCAATCTCAGTGTTAATTATCTTTTTAGACTCGTCAGTTGAAATCATGAAATCGTGTTTGTTATTAGTCATAGGAGTTTTTGTTGGATTAGCGACATCGCTGTATTGTAAAACAGATGAGTTCGACATAAGCGATTTGTGTATGGATAATTGTAGATTTAAGGCAGGCCATAATTGGTTTAGAGGTAAATGTAGAGTATCGTCTACATATAAGTCCGTCAAGGTCGAAGGAGATATTGAAACAACAAGATTTATCTATTGTTGGAAATGTTACCATGAACCTTTATAGACTCTTGACCCATAAGCTTTATGTTATTTTACGGTTAGTATTTTAAAACTTTTTTTTTTGTTAAATAACTGCACGACGAATAAAGTCATAGTGACATAAATCCTTAATATTTTGCTTATAATGTCATTCATTAATATATTAATTATTTGATAAGTACCTATAACCATAGGCGCCAGGTTTTGTAAATGCCAATGGGGGCCGAATTAAAAAAACAAAAAAAAAAAAAAAAAAAACTTTTAACTGAAATTTGCAAAACAACATAATTTTGATAAAAAAAAGTCTGTATCACAAGAACTAAAAATTATGATAAGCTGCAGCCACTGCAGTCACAATGTTACAATATTCATATCATCATTATAATATGTATAATTTTATTATTAACAATGTTCTCGAATCTCGGATATATTATTCTGTAAACATGATTTGGGAAATTCAAATCTCAATCTTTTCAATGGGGGCTGAGCCCTGACTCCATCTTTTCAATGGGGGCTGCGGCCCCCGAGCCCCCATGTAGTCGGCGCCTATGCCTATAACTGATTTAAACTGGCTTTAAAACTAGATTGTTTTTTTATGGAATGTAATTTAGTATTTTAAATTAACTTATTTATAATATACAAATGTGTAACAAATACTATGTAATGATATAAATAAATGTTATATAAATCAAGAAATAATTTTTTCTACTGTCCAAGATGCATCACGCGACACGCAGCAATGCAGCATTACATTCGGCCAGTAAAGATATGGAATATAGATTTGCCAATGAAAACCATTGCGTAAACGTAGAATAAATTAGATATTATTAGATTAAATATTATATATTTTTTCACATATTTATTAGTTTATTACTTTATTAGAAATGTCTTTGTGTTATGGCGCTGTGAGTCTATGACTGCTATCTGTTTTCATCTACTTAGGTAATAAGAATTCTTTATTATAGAATTTTTAATACGCAAATGTATATATCTTACGTGATTCAATAGATGCCACTCTGTATAGCTATCACTCAATCATTAATTTTTTTACCCTCCTAAAATTCTACTTACACAGATAATAATAGTGTTAATATTATTAGGTGCGAAACGTACATACAATATAATTATAGCAAACAAATTTATTTTTACAAGTAAATATCAAGTATATTATATTCAGTGCTTAGGAAGTTCCTTTAAAAAAGGAACTAGTTCACGTTCACGTTCCTCTTGTTAAAAAAGAACTAAATCCTTTACTATTCCTGTCATGAAGAAAGGAACTAGTACCCTTTTAATGTGAATTAAAATATAATAAAAAAACATAAATACATTTTTATACTATAATTGTTTTAATTTTAAAGTTTTAAACATAACACATTGTTGTTTAGTAATACTGTAATAGTTTTAACTTATATAAATAAACTGTACTTCTATACATATAACTATAGAGTCTATATTAGTCTATATAGTAAATCAAAAATGAACTTTTCATTTATTACACTTGTGTAACTTGATAGATATAATAGTTATAACTATGTGAAAGTGCAATTAGCTTCTGCAAGTCAGAAATAAAAGTTGCCTACATACTGAATAAATTCTTCATAAAAAATTAAATATAAATAAACATTTTTTAGTATATGTAATATGTATATACTTTTGAATGTAATTAATGTAATAATTAATTTAACTATGTGTTTTATTATTTGAACTTAAATATAATGAAATAATGATAAAACTTTTACTATTTTAATCATAGAAGCTGTACTACAGAAACTACTCAATATATTATATAATTTATAGTATATATTTTATATATTATAAAATATAAGACACACATAAGAACAGATTTCATCAAAGGAAACCTTTATAAATTAAAAGAATATATTTCCATTATAGATTCACCATACACAAATATTATTATTATATATATTTTTTTTATTGCTTACATCATAAAGGGGCTATAGTTGAGTCGCATTTTCAATAGAACAATGTGATTAATGGGAATAATTAATATCCGACGTGATGACATGCAGATTTTCCGTGGTGAATATCCAGATACTCCTTGATGTGTGAGCAGTATAATAATGATCTGCAACAAATATAGACCTCTATCACTGCCAATATAGGTACTAACAACAGAGCAGCGATTGTGTAGGCATTCAATTCACTTACTGGAATCTGATGATTGCGCGTCATCATGATAATATGTACCAAGTACCAACGAGGTGAGAAGTACTTATATTCAAAACATTAATAAATATTAGCTATTTATTTAAATCATAATATACCAATATAATACAATAATAAATAATTTATTAAATAAAGCACAATAACAAAGATATATACATATATTAATTTATTAATTTTTTAAAACGTTTTAAAAAAAATATAGAATCATATAATTATTTATTTATCTAAAAGAGAGAATATTTAACCTGTGTTGGATGCAATTTTTTTTTTTTATTATCCAAACTCAACACTGGACGAAATAAAAACATAGGAGTGCATGGATCTGAAAAAAACTTATAAATAATTCAATCAAGAATAAGTACCTATAATCTATATAGTAGGCAATATGCTGAAAACTTTGTCAATATGTAAAAATTAACAAAATATAATATTTTCATATTGGTATATTGTATGAATATACCTATTATACATTTATACACCAATATTCACTCAATGTGGTACTCATCAGTCATCAGATCTCAGCTACTACTGGAATGGTAATATGGTATTTATAATAAAGTAGTAACGTATTGATAAATAAAATATCAATTTAACTTAATTTATTTTAATTAAACAGATATAAGTACCTATCTACAATGATAAATACTATTATACGGTCTTTAAGTCTACTTCTAAGATAACGTTTTAAGTTTAACCTACCGACCCTTTTTTTAATGAAACAAATAATTATGTTTTCATACTTCTAACATCGCGGTTCCATGGTGTAATGGTTAGCACTCTGGACTTTGAATCCAGCGATCCGAGTTCAAATCTCGGTGGAACCTTCTGAATTTTTGCAATTTTTTTTCTATTAATTAAATACCATGCAAAATGCATTTCTTTTATTATCACATCATGAATTTTTTTTATTTTACAAAGTGAAGTCTTCTACAACTACAATAATGTAAAATAATACAATTATTAAGTATAATAAATAATAATATTCACACGAAAAGCTGCTCAAGATGTTTATGTAATCGTAAAATGTATATTATGAGTTATGACATAAAAATAAAATAATGGATTTATATTGATATTTGATATGTATACGTATAATTCGTGTAAGCACACGTGATATGTTTGCAGTAATAAACAAAATAAAACCATATGCATAATAAATTAATTAATCCGATATTCTTAGGTGAATACTTGGGTGTGAACAGATATAGGTATTAGCCATTATAGATACACAAACGGTACCTAAACCTTTTAGTTTTAGATAAGATTGTTGGATCATATACTAAAATGTTTTATATAATTAAAATATTATAAAGATTAAAAGATGTGTAAATTGTAAGCAGGGCGGATTTAGGTATGTGGTGGCCCCTGGGCGAAATATATTGTGGGGGCCCCTTATACATAAAAAAGGAAATTTATTTTTTTACTTATTAAATAATATTTATTATTATGTTTAGTAGTAGTAACAATTAACTACTATTTAATAATAAATAATTATAAAAACAATCAAATCGAGTATAACTAGTATATTATATTATCATAATATATTAAGTGTAAGTTATTTTATTAAATGAAAAATAATAAATAAAAAAATTAAAAATAATAATGTCAAGTAATTAAAATTAAATGCCTGGAACTATAAATAAAATATTTTTTCTGTATCCTAATTTGAATATCATAAAATTGTGGGGGCCCCTGGGCCGCTGTCCACTCAGCCCTCCCCTAAATCTGGCCCTGATTGTAAGCACCTATCGATATCCAATAAATTGTTTACTGTTGATCAAGTTGTCCGTTGTCTTATAGATATAGCCGTACATGGTACATGTATCTATATATATATTCTATAGACATCTAATGTATAACATTGCTAATTATATAAATATAACTAAAACGTCTAAAACTAAGTATCTATACACAAACAATTTTGAATTAATCTTGTTTATTATTAATTATAATAATATATGTAATACTCGAATTAACTTGTAATTTTATTTATAATTTTGTAATAAATACTTAGATTATGCATTTTGTTTACCTACTGAAAACTTAATTAAATAACAAAGATAATTTTTAATTTAAAAAAACTCAGCTCGTTGAAGTGGTATACGGTGATAAAATGGTAATTGACCATTTCTGTGTAAATACTTAAACAGTTAAACGTTAAACCTATAATAAATAATAATCCCTAAATTATTTTATATTTGTGATTACCAGATTACCTATATTACCTACATTAGATTTGACATATTGATATCTCTACATGCATCAAAATAGTTGAATACTTCAATATCTAATGGAAATCAGAATACAACTACAAAAATTAAAATAGATAGGTACACAATAAAAGTACTGATATTAGTGATATTACATTATTATCATAAAATAAATTATAATAATAGTACACGGATAATATAATGAACGGTCGAAGCATTGTATCACGAAGGGGGCGTGGTTTCGAAGACCGTGACGTCATAATAGACCTCTGAAATCATTGTACGTGTAAAAAAAGTAAAAACAGTAGTCTTTTATTTCAATTTTGCTACTACACTATTTAACTTTTTTACAATTTTATTTTCACAGATATGTTTTAAATACTTTTCTGAGTGTCACTAAGTCGTCCAATTTTTCATTTTTTTTCGTCTTAAGGGAGTGAGGGGGATTGAATATTTATGTTCCAATTTTTAACGACACTTTTTAATAACAATAATATTAGGTATATGCAGCATACAATGTTATTTGTCAAAAAGGTGATAGTACAAAATTATATAGGTATATAAAAAAAAAGCGAGCTTTGTGCCGTGTGGATCATTATTATACATTATAGGAGTGTTAAATTTGAATCCAATGATAATTATCATTGTATACGAAAAACGATTCTGAACGAAGATGATTTGTCAGCCTATAGTATATAATTTCCAGTAGTTGGTGAACAAGGTGGTTTATGTTTTAATGGCCTGAATACACCAAAATTTAAGTTCTTTTATACCTAATTATTGTAAGCTAAACTTATGAAAAATCTTGTATTAAATTGTCAACTCTTACCTACTTATACAACAATTTTTATGAATTATACCTACAAAATAATTTGCAAATTTTCAAGAATTTGACACATTTTTGTCAATATTTGAACTTCAAATGCTAATAAAAAAAAATTGTACCTATATGCGTATTCTTATAATTTTTTAATCATTATAAGAATAACTTATAAGGAACTTTGCATTAAATTTTCAAGTATTTTGATAGGGCCAAAAACAATTTATCGATAATTCAAAAAAATTATTTTAGAAAAATTGAAAAGTTCAGTTGTCTACAAATAGCTCAAAAAAAGTCAAAATATTTTGAAAATTAAATCACGTAAAGAAAACGCCAATCTAAATAACTAGTGAAATTTTCAAGTATTTACGACTTATACTTTTTGTATAATAACAAATATTTAAAATCGTTTAAGGATAAATCGTTACGCTATTTCGTAAAAATTTAAAATTCAAACGCACTTAAAATTTTTCCTTTAATGATGCTTCGAGTTTTCTCTATAATATACTTGAAGGAAAACTTATGGAAAACTTGGTGTTGTATTTTTAATCATTAGTTATTAACACAAAAATTTTTATGATTTTTCAACTTCAAAATTACTTGCAAATTTTCGCGTTTTCTACTGCAGATTTCGTAAAAATTTGAACTATAAACACGCTTATAAAAAAAATTGTGACTAACGATTTTTAATTTTTTTTAGCTACAATAAGAACAACTCATAAGGAACCTTGTCTTAAATTTTCAATTGTTTTGGTCATCCAAAATTTTTTTATCGACACTTCAAAAAAAATTCTTATAAAAATCGAAAATTTCTATGGTCTATATAAATAAGTAAAAAAAGTCAAAAATTCTTGAAAATTTAACTGTAACTATAGATAACACTGACATAAACATTTGGTGAAATTTCAAGTATTTGCAGTGTTTAGTTTTTGAATTTAAACCATTTAAAAACATCGATTTTTTTGAAAACTGTTGGAAAATGTTTACTTTTTACCTCTATAATGCACCAAGGATATTCACTTTTACATCGGAAACCACCCCAAAAGTTTGAAACTAGAGCATTATTTCGACTAGTTATGCTGTCAGTGGCGCAAATATGGGGGGGCTTGGGGGGCTTAGTCCCCCCGAAATAACTCAAAGCCCCCTCAAAAAATAATAGTATAATATATGTATGTTATTCTTAATAAGTTATTTTTACCGGTTTTGGTAATTTTGGGGCTTGAGCCCCCCCTAAACATTTTTCCCATTTGCGCCACACACAAAAAAAAAACACACATCATTGTGAAATCAATACATTCATCACTTCGTTTAGAATCTTAAAAGATATTTGTAATTACTAATTACATATTACATAAAGATATTATGTAGATATTGTAATTTTTAACATAAAAAAATAGTATAAAATGATGGGTAAAATTTATAAAAATAATGTGAATAGGTACAATAAAAGAATAATTATAATTATGATTAAGTATACTTAGACGCTTAAATTACGCAGTCTGGTAAAATACTCTCTTTGTACCAAATGAGCTTATATTTTTATTAATACAATTATTATTATTTTTATATACTACCTAGTACCTAATATACTATGATTATTATTTAAATATTTATCATTGATTATAAAATATCTATCCTATAATCTATGATATTTACCTCCTCTATTTTATACGGATTGCCATTGGTATTATAATCATATACCGATATACCTTTAGGCGAAACTAGGGGGGCTTTGGGGACCTAAGCCTCTCAAAAATACTCGTAGCCCCACCAAAAAAAAATACTTTACCTTTGGTTTAGTTTTGATATGGGGCTATAAGAATAGCCCCCACTAAGATTTAGTGCTAGTTATTTAATATTATAATGGATTAAAAAGTATTTTAAAGTATTCACAATTTATTTGATTTTTGTATTTTATGATTCGACTAAATAAATATTTTATTATGTGTTGTATATACTGTTGTGTTTATATTGTTATTTGTAAATTTTAATTGTAATATAGAAAATAATAAATAAACAGCGGGAAATAGGAATGATGGGTCTATTGTGACGTCATTTATCAATAACTGTTTTTGATTGGTTAACGGTGTTTGGCTTCGACCGTTCATTATATTATCCGTGATAATAGTATTACTACTATTACTAGTATAATAATATACTAACAATATTATTGTTAAAAATTAACGTAATAATTGACTTAAATAATGCTATTTTCTCCCTCCGAACATCCCGGTCCCATGGTGTAATGGTTAGCACTCTGGACTTTGAATCCAGCGATCCGAGTTCAAATCTCGGTGGGACCTAACATTTTTGCAATTTATTTTTATTTTTTCAATTATTTGTTAATATTATAATATTTAAAATACCATAAACTGAAATTAATTTATTTATTCGTTTTTGGTAATCAAGACAACATCGTCACGAACCACGGCTTTAAAATATATTTCACTGCCCACAACTAATTTTATAATGTTATACATACAAATATGTAGTATAGAGTAGGTAGTACTATAGTAGTAGTTACTTAAAACTATGTATATACACTATACACATAGACAGGGCTGAGCAAGATACTTCAAAAAAAGTATCTAAATACAAGATACAAAATACTATAATATTTTTTAAAGATACAAGATACATGTATCTGAGATACGTATAAGATACAAGATACCTACTTAATATATTTATTTATTATTATTAATTTTCTTAATTTACCTTGGATACAATTTTCTCACGTTAAATTTTATCATACATAATTTATATTATATTAGCTTTTAAATGTATAATAATACAGAATATAATACATAATATTGATCATTAACAATATAATATCAAATGACATTAGATACGCTTACAATAATAATATTAATAATAGACAAACGAAATAATAGGTAAAAAGATTTACAGTCTATAAAAAAAATTACGTACACAATAAGAAAACGTTATGAAAAAAAATATATTTATAAATTACTAATTAGCAATGTTTACTTATTATTCATTAAATGTTTAAATGTAGGTGATTTATATAAATATTTAATTATATTATTTATATCCCATGTTTTGAAATAAATTCCTGGTTACCTTTTAAAGAGACTAATTTTTTGAAAGTTTCATCTGACATATTAGATTTACATGGAGAATGAATAAGCCCAGCAAAAGAAAATAGTCGTTCAACAGCCGTTGAAGAAGTTAGGCTTGTATTATATTTTATAAATAATTTTTTTATTTTTGAATAATTATTTTAGCTATTTATTTATTATTTATTTGACTTTTGTCTGACCTGGTCTGGTTTAGAAGAAAAAATAATAAATGATTCTGACTCTGACTCTTCACCTGAATGGGATTCAATTTCTGAACTACTTTGTTTCGCAATACAATCAATTTCATTAATACATAAATTTTGAATTATTTTTTTCTCTCGATCAGTTGTTATTTCTTGGAGTCAACGTAATTTAAATGTAGGGTGAAAACATGTAGCTAAAATAGCATAACCATATGAAAACTATTATATAAATAAAATATGAAACATATTTTTTGAATGTATCTAGTATCTTAATCATAAAAAGATACTAGATACAAGTCAATATAGTATTTAAATACCCGACAGAAGATACATTCAAATTATGTATCTCGATACAAGATACAAGATACAATAATTGTATCTAAGATATGTATGTTAAATACTAGTATCTAAGATACTGCCCAGCCTTGCACATAGACCAGGGACGCCCGGAAGGGGGGGGCCAGTGGGGGCCATTGCCCCCCCTGAGATTTTTCGTGACATTTACAAAATTGGAAGTTTTTTTACATAAAGCTGATCTATAATAGTCAACAACTATTCGACAATCCTTGTATCTAAGTATCTAATTAGTCATATAGGAAGTATTTATTATTTAATCGTGAAAAAGACATTACGATTATTTTCAATCGCTAAGTCACTTTTTAACTTTTGGCTGGTTCCTACAGATTGTCTGTTAACGCGGACGAGTCAAAGTAATTAATTAAATTAATTTATTTACTTAAAAAAAAGGAGATTGCCATTACTTTTTGAATAAAATAATAAAATATGAAATAAATTTTATCAAATAAAGTTGTTTAAACTTTGTTATGTTTTTTCTTACAAATATTAGAACTAATAGTGTAAATGTGTAATTTTATATTAACTTAAATTAGTTTTGATTTAAAAAAAAATATATTATTGATAGTATTGCAAAATATGAGTAGATGAAAGATGTAGCGGTAAATTTACCTATAAGTATTTAGGTATTTACAATTTTTTTTGCCCCCCCTGAACTACATTTCTGCGGGCGTCCCTGACATAGACTATGTACCTAGACTACCGCATCAGTTTACAAGTTATCTACTAAAAAATACCCATCTACTTTGAGAAGTTGACTACTAACCGTCTCCGTCTGAAGATCGTTCACAATATTGTGCATACTTTATAAATCTTATACGCTCGTTCATTCCGAAAAGAATTTATTGTGAGCATACATAATGTGTGGTGTGGATCGTTAAACGTGTAGCCAACAATTGGATGATATATGTGATTGTGATGACTTTGAACCTATAATAAACGCGTGAGTAATAGAATATACCGAATCCCGATTATTGTTGGTGTATTACCTACATATAGTACAAAATATTATAAAACATTCAAATAAATAGTAGTGAGTAGTGACTTAGTACAAACATTCCCTAAAAGACTGTTTTATTATCTTAATCGGCAGAAAACGTTTCTACACAATGGCCTAAGGTTATAGTGTGTCTAATATTCTTATATTTTAAAGGTATATAATATTATGGTGGTTATATGTGCATCTCGAAATAGTCAAATTTAACATTTTTTTTATTGGCGAATTTTATGCTCATAACAACAATAAAGTATACGTGTCTTTATTGTTGGTAGTTTTCCCTTAGGTACTTCCTCCCTCTATACCATTTTATATATTAATCCAAAGGTAAATTTATTTTCGATTCGACCGCGACACTGAGTTGTCAGTGAACACTTAGTGTTCGTTACTCGACAAGATACCGTCATCGAGATGATCGGACGACAACCGCGAAGTGACTTATAATTTAATATATATTATAATATTATTATAGATTTTTATTCCAAACTAATACATTTGTAATAATTTATCAGGTAGTATAGGTGGCTGCAGAGTAACCAATAGTTGGTATAGGCAATAACTACATGTAATATTTATAAATATACTAATATTTATAATAACGTTGATTTTAAGTATTCAATGTTAATAATAACAAAGATATCACGAAGATCGACGACTGGTTATACGAAGCGGAAATAAAAATTATTTTAATGAACCGTCGAGTTTGTTTTTAATGTCCGCGGTAAGTCTTGAACGACGAAGATTGGTCGTGTCACCCGTCCGACTTTTTTGAGGATTTCATTTCCAATACACCTGGTGAGTCGTTTGTTTCTTAAAATATTTAAATATCTACACTGTATTAAACATTTTATTAGAAATTACGATATTTTCATTATTGTAATTTGTTAAACGTTACAATTATTTATTGGTGTAAAATACTTCATATATGACAATATAATATATACACATACCTACACAATATTGCTAAAACGTTACATTCCCGCAATGGTATACAATACTCATATGAGTCATATGCAATATAACAAATATAATATTATTAGTTCATTAAAATACTTATTATATTTATATTTTCATTATACCTAATATGCATCTTCAGATATTTTCACATATTTTATATAATTTACTGTAATATAGGAAGTATTGTGTATGTTAATTATTGATAATAGTAATAGTTGTAATGCAACTTGACGTTAAAATACGTATATTATTATTTAGAATTAAAGTTATCAGATAAAAAAGAAATACAATGTACATACAATGCGCACAGTGTTTGTAAAGCCAATACACTAGATAGCGCTACAGTATTAAATATTAATAAATACAACCCGCAAACTTAGAAAGTAGATTTTTTTTATTATTTAGGTATTTGGTAATTCTAATCCATTATTCATTTAATATATATTATTTTAATGCTTAATATGTACATTTAATTTTGAATAGGTTTGTAAAAACAAGTTTAAATATTAAACAAAGTACCTACTTTAGATATATTTCAATATACGTTCAAATGAACATACAAATTTAAATTTAAAAATGCTTTTCAATTTAAATTTTTAAATTATTTATGTTATAGGTACAATTTTAACACCTTGAATATTGAGCATAATAATATTTTACATTTACATTTTAAAATACACCAAAATTATTATATTTTATAACTTGCTAAAATAATATTTTTTATATTCTGTATGTTATTTTTATCAAATGTATGATAATTTATATTGACTGAGTAAATTTACTTTTAAAATAATCAATACAAAATTAAATAGAATAAACACATTTAAAAGTCTATTAAGCCTACTGAATTCTGATATAATGATATAAATATTAATTATTCCTCAACATCTGAGATATTGGAGTCGAATTTTATCATTGTATGTATTCGTTTATCGTTGATCCTTGTGTTTTACAGCTATTGATTAATAAGCAAATTAAATGTATTACTTAGCTAATATCATTATTCATTAGTGATATCTAGACTTTTACCTCAAACTTTTTATATTTCGGACTTTTTTTTTATCTAATCTCGTGAAGTCATAGCAAAAAATGTTTGGATAACAAAGTCTGAAATGTAAAAATCTAGTTATTATTTATTTAAAAAAAAATCATAGTTAAAAATATTTACTGTTCTACTAGCCCAGTAGCCCCTAATTTTCTGAGTGTTCCATTTACATATTATGTCGAGTCAAAATTTTTATAAGTTCTCCTTTGTTAGAGACATAAGGTGGACCACTTATTTTAAAAATTTAACTATATTATAAGCAAATTACTATTATTTGCTATTTTATTTACTGGTGTGCAGTGTGTATGAGTGTATGACAATATAATTATTGATATTTAAAATGTATAATATACTGTATTAGTATTATACATAATATAAATTCTGACATATAAAGTGACCAAAAATAAAAAATTTAATTTTAAATCCAATCATAAAGTAACTATAATATTAGGTATTCTCGTGTGATAATGTAATATAATTTTTTACCGGCTCTCGGCCGGTCCCGTGTTCTGTGACGAACTCGGTAACAGCGATCGGACCGGTCCCGTGTTGTGTTCTATTAGTAAAGTTCTATACTAACGCGATTCTTGGAAAACATATTTATGTTGTCCATTCTCGATCAAAAGTACGTGGACAATCGTGCCTATTAATAGAAAATATACCAAGAAAAAACGTAATCATCGCTTTATGAAACGTTCCTCGCAAGTGTTTCTTTTTGTAACGAAAATTGCACGAAGGCGCGCATTATAGAAACACACCAATGTAATATCGCGAATCTTGGAATTATCTATTTCAAATATTACAAATTCTCGTTATTTTTTTATGCTTTTATAGATATTTATATTTCTTGAAAACTATAAATACCTCCCTGTTTTAATAAACTGTTTAAAATTATATTCTGTGTAGTTTTTCTTATAAATAATTTTAGATTCTGAGCTGAGTATTGAATTGAGTATTGATTTTAAAATGTGGTTATTGTATCATATGTTTATACGGTTAACAATAATATGAATGACAATTTCCGATAAAAGATTAGATTTAGATGTGATTCTTTAGTAGGACCAAAATTGAAAATTCTTAGTATTTTTCACAATAATCGAAAAAAATTGATTAATTATTATTTAATTATCAATTATTATTATTTTACAATAAACCATTTTCTTATTTTGATTAATTTAAAAATGAAGAACTGTCTTATGTACTTCAAATTTCCACCTAATATTTATATTAATATTTTTTATACATCGCATAGTTTTAATAATATTTTTACTTTTTCTAAGCTATTTATAAAAAATTTAATGAACGGTGCTTTATTTTTTTATTTATTAATGTCGATAAAATAATCATCGTTTGGAGTGTTTAAACAGAAATCTTAAAAATTGAATACAAGATCTTTCATAAGTAATTAACATTGCAAGCCAAAAAATCTTAAAATATTTAAGAACATTTTTTTTTCATAGATACTGAAAAACGTAAAACGTTATTTGGTTGTAATTCATCGTTTAGGATTTAATTCGTTTACGTAAGTATAATATTATTATAATTTAATATACGCATTGCAATGACATTTAAAAAGTATTTAGATTAACTTTAAGCCTAATTATTTAACGGTCCATCGTTTATTGATTTATCATATTTTTAATAGTATATATTACTATAATAGCAATATTTAATATATTATAGCTGATATTATAAGTTATAACATATTTATAATAATATAGGTCGACAGACTGTCTTCACTTGAAATTGCTTTTTATATAATACAATGATAACATTGAATTCAAATTTATAACATCCATTAAAATGCTATTAAACGTGATTAATAAAAATTATTTCTTTAAATTTATAATTCATTAAAATAGTAGTAAATTCTAAAATATATATTTACATATAGCTATTTAATACTTGTTATTTACCAATATGTTAATTTAATTGTATGCTGAAAACAGTGAAAACGCTTCATCGGTAACTAAGCATTATATCAACATCGTTTAGTATAGGTAAACATAATAATATAATTATATACTTTCAAAAAATATAAAACATATAAAATTAAAAGTACAAACATTACTGACATTAGTCATTGCGATGAATACGATGACTTTTCCAATATCGAGGTTCACTCGACTCCCATCAAACTATAGAGCAGAGTGATAAATTACTTTTCCCATTTTAATATTCGCATTATGCATTTTGTTTATATTATATTTTCTATATGTTTTTGAATTTCGATTAAAATATTAAAGAAAATACAATGTTTTGTTGCATTTTAATAATACTGTTTAAATTATAATAACTTTGAAATCGGAAACTATATATAATACAAGCGAATAAGCTCCGTTATTTGATTACGGTTTGTTTTAAGTAAATTATTTTGCATTATTATATGTTATTATGTACGTTCAAAATTCTTAAAACACGCATCTGTTATCCATAATCTGTGTCTATGGGAATAATGTCCAATACCAATTTAAGTCTTAATTAATACTTTAATACAGTTTCCCAATTAAAACGTGACATACGTGTGCAATTCCGCCCTCCATACTATTAGATAGAAAAGTGTTCTGTTTCCAGGTTTACGTGTTTTTTTTCCGGTACACATCCACGTTCCACCAACATGATGATAAATCGAGTATAGGGTGACGATGACACGCCTCAGTCATAGCGAAATAACGTTCTGTCAACCAATTATCATTATTACGACTTACGAGGCAATACCCCGGGGTACGTGGAAACAATAAATGGCCGACTTTTCCAACTTATAAAATTACAACCCCCATGCTCATCCTTGCAGCGATAGTTTTTTAATTTTTGATAATTTTATGTGATCAATACTGCATTAATGTATTATGTGGTGTTTAAAGAATGAAAAACAAATTGTCAATAATAATAATATTATTGTGATTAATTGATTTTGTTTAACTTTAAAAATGTGAACATTATAATTTATAAATATAGTATGCACAAGTACAAAAAATTTTAGTAAAAACGCATTTATTCAGAACAATCGGATATACGAAGAAATCGACGTTAAAAATTATTTAAATTTAAGTTCAAAATAATCTGTGAATTTATTTTGACGACCATCATAGTGTTTATTGTTTCAGAAGTTTATCTGTACACTGTGTATATTATTTTATTCACGTCCGGCCTCGTTATTGTCAGTTAATTCGAGCCAATTTAACATTTTACTGTTTAAATTAAATTAAATATAAAAAAATGGTCTTCTGCCGTTGTTATCCGTAAGTACACGTTGTATCGTGATTTTAAAGTTCCGATAAAGTCCTTTGGCATTTCATGTGCATGAATGATTTCCTCGATTGGCGACTACTCCTACTGAAGCGTTAAAATAATATAATTTTCTTCTTTACGTGAGTGAGACCATCTCCAATTGATTGCGTACCAATTAACACATTGTAGTTGTAAGCGATCTTCTAGTCTGAAGTAAGTTTTTGATTTTATTTATTTACTTAGTGCACTATGAAAGATAAACATATTTTATAAGGAACTTAAAATTCTTCGCGGAATGCGATTTCTTTAGACGGGCTTGTACTTAATAACCAATTAATTGCCATAATAAATTATATAATTACACGTATATTTATAATCTTTCCATTTATTATTAATAATGCATTAGATAAACGTTAAAACTAAATAACACTGGCAATGAAATACTTTCTGTAATTATATATTTATATAATATACCTACATTATAATACATAATATAGGTACAATATTCAATATGTTCGTGACATACACTGATATTCTGAAGTAATTAAGTGTTAGTATGAGTAATAGTAATAAAGTCATATTACACAATGTGTAAGTAATATAAGTTATTTATAATTTATATTATATATAATATAGTTTATTGTGTCTCTAAAATAAATATATGAAATAAGTTCATAAATCAAATATATTTGTATATTATAATTTTATGATGTGGTCGAATTTACTATACCATCATACGATTTATTTCCAACTCCGAGTTGCCTTTGTGAATTATTGCAATATTTGAAAGAGTAAACACGAAGACCAGCGTTAACGGTTAAAAAGCCGTCTGGTATGACCACGTAATTCTCCTAGGATATATACAATGTCGATGATAGCTGACGGGTGGGTGCTAACTGCTTAGTGCTAACTATCAAACCATTGGGCGTGTCATTATCTTAATTCATGTTTTGTGATCGTGGCGAATTGAAAGTTAATTCCAGTAAACCTATATTTACATACATATATTATATTCTATATATTATCTGGACGTTGTTCTTATAATATAAAATATAAATATTGTGGCAAAATATTATAATTTGGAAAGGACGTCCATAAGTTCACTACGAATATTCTAATACATAATTAGAGTTTATTATATATTGATATTTAATTCAATTTTCAAACAATGATAACTTAGAATACTATAAGTTTTGACCGTCAGAAAAGTTAAGCTCAAAAAGATAAAATTTAATATTAACATATTTTTACAAATAAACAGTTTAAGTGATATTTTGTCGATATAAATCAAAAATTACATATCAGCTTAAAATATTGACTATTCGGCGAAGTTTTTATAGTTACTGTTAATGATTTTCAATCTATTATTAATAATATGTATTATTTAATTATTCAAGTGTACAACTGTATAATATTGCATTTACGTTGTAAAATAATCATTAAAACATGCATCAAGTTATTAAATATGTTACAAAATTATACTATTTTGATAATAAAAGTCGATTGTTTATCTTTATAAAACAATATTTGATAAACATACGTCATAATAATTTTATTACCAAAACGTCGATACTAAGCCATGAATAAATTAATTTTAACAACGTTTGAAACGTTTTAATTCATATTTATTTCTATTTTTTATGATTGTGAGCCATAAATTGAATGTTCTAAATTAAAAACTATTACAAATGTTATAAATATTCCTATGGCGTATCGTATTTTAAAGCTTATAACAATAATGGATATAATATGATACGAGTAATGAAGAAAATGTTTATAATACCTCTGTAATTATCATTTTATTATAATATAATACTAGCTTATGTACGAGTGAATCGAGTGATGGTATTTCCGTGAATATTTTTTCCTGGGAATTTCTTAGAGTGGCAAACCAAGAGATAACAGTGAATATTATCAAATTTATAATTTATCTATATTTATGTGTATGTGTGCATGTGTGTTGATAATTTCAAATTTATCAATCATTGTTTTAGTTATTTTTAAGGAGCATGGGATAGTTACGAAAATAATAAATACAATTTGATTTCGAATAAATAAGTATATAAATATAATAATATAAAATTATAGTATTATAATAATTGCATATTTAAATGCTTTTGTTAGTGTTTTAAATAAATAGAATTATAGAATTATAATTGTATAATGTTTAACATCCAGTGTTTGTCAATGAATAATTTATCTTGTATCCCTTTTCCACATCTTCGTTTGGATTAGAGTAATCGTCGCTGACAAAGGCCACGTATAGGGGTCCTTGAGTCTTGACTGAAATTCGTAAAAAAAAAAAGAATGAAAAATAATTTAAAAACACTCTTTTCATAAACACTTCTGTAGATGAAATAATGTACATAAAGCCTAACGGCCAATCACATCAGGTCTATTTACGTGTCAGTGAGATTCGACGAGTGACTTTAAGGTTGTTAAATTGTGGTCTAACCCTTCAGATTTTCCACTTATACCAGCCACCAATAAAGTCGTTTGGTCTACGCCGTTAAAAAAAAAAAACGAAATAAAAGTTTCGGTTGCGGTTACCTGTGCTGTCATCGACGTTTTCCAGCGACTTGTCACAATATTTGGACGCGAACCGCGAGCTCGAATAAAGGCCGTCCGGTATGAGCAAATAGTCGCCGCGTTCGGATGACCGTTTCTTGCTACTGCGTTTGTTTGGCGTTTTCTCGGTCGAGCTCGGTGACTGAGTGGTTTCCGTGGAAAGTTGAGTGGTTTCCGTGAAAAGTTGAGTGGTTTCCGTGAAAAGTTGAGTGGTTTTTGTAGTAGCTTTAGTTGTTCCCGATGTCAACGTGGTCTGTCCGGGTGCCTGCGTCGTCGATTGTTCGGACTCGCCGGCTAGAACCGTATCGCAGTCTCGGTCCGTGGAACTGGTTAGCCTCTGGTTATACGCCACTTGGAATTTCAACGCCTCGTATCTAAAAGATTGGAAATTTTTCAGTTGAAAAATATTCTAATATCTATTATTTTATTAGTATAATTAGTTGGTATTTATTGGTATTTCAGTATTTATATATGCTTACGTCGACAATACTACGTTTTATTAGAAAAAAAAAGAATACACATATCATTTTACTCCATGTTTTTATTACAAATATAATATTATGCGTAGTTACATTTATCAATTTTTAATAAATAGTAAATTTAATAAGTATGAATTTATAGTTTTCTAAGGTGGTAATTACTATATTTTGGTATGTTACATATTATGCAAACATTATGTTTTTTCGATCATTTATTTGTTGAAGACCCGACTAGGACGAGAGGTCTGTAATTCGTGTTATGGCAAAAGATCCAAATGTAGGATTAACTGCAATTTGGAAAAACGAGGGACGAGGACTGAGGCATGTTTGAACTTTTGAACTTATTATTAATTGTCTCAACAAAACCGGAAACGCATTTCATTTTATTTTTTATAAGCATTGAATCATGCTCAGTCTTTATGAGTAAATAATTGCTGTATACAACAAAAAAGTGTGATGGTGTACCTACCTACTTTGTCAGCAAGCGATTTTAGGTTAATCAATACCGAATTAATTAAGCACGGACAACTTGATTTTGTCTTCAAACTGTTGCTGTGTGTTATTCTAGTTATTCAATGACTTACTTGATTCCGCATGTGTCTTGGTCCCTTCTAAAGCATGTTGCGTAATTTAAATTTCCCAAATAGTGTCCCATCCCTTTGTTGTAGTTGAAGCTTTCGAATGAACCGTGTTTGTCAGTAAAGTATTGTAAACAACCTTCTGGCGCTAAATAAAAGTAATAACAAATAATAAATCGGCGGCTTATCCGATGACGTAGTGAAAATAAACTGGTAGTTTGGTAAATATAATATATTATTCTCTTTTGTGTACATATTTATTTAGCTGTAGATTTGGCGTTTTATTTATCTACTTACCTAGGCTGTACTTGAATCTTGTAGCATCTCTTTCCTCATCTTCCCAATCCCAGACTTGACGTGCGATGTCTTTGATCTTCCACCAGTTGGTCGACGTCGTTTGGCATTCTAATTGCGAGATTTTTAATTTCCAAAATGGTTCTGGGTCTGTGTAGTCTTCATCTCTCGCAGTCAATCGGAATCTTAATGTTATTTGTTGCTTGTTGTTGTTGTTGTTTTTCGGGTCATATTGCTGCTGGTTTACGGGCACGTACACTGCAATTATACACAACATATACGTTACAGGAAATGAATTTCGACAACCATTAAAGTGTATAATAAAATGTTATAAATAATAATTTTTTAACGGAAAGTTTATTTTTTTCACAATTTACCGTGTTGACCGGAATTTTCACCGCATAAAACAGGCACGTTTATTTTGGTGTCGCCGTTCGAAATTAATGTAAACTCGTCACGTTCACATGTATATGCTGATTCTGACGTCTGTTTGGTCGGTTGGCCGAGTGAAAACCTCTCGAAATCGATTCTAAAAGAAATTTTGTTTGTATAATATATATGTTTAAGCAAAAATAAGAGTTTCTGAAAAAAAGCCGACGTAGGTATAAATTATAGGTGTTGTTGCACCGTATATCGTACCTTAGTTGGCATACATTTCGTCTGACGTTGATCTTATACGAGCAAACGTCCTGGAATTTCTCTGGGCTTTGGAAATATGCCGTGCTTGAACTCGAAAATCCACCACATGAATTAGGCGTAACTTTAAAATAAATAAATAATTATAATATTGAACAATTTTAAATATATAAAGCTACTTTTATGCAAATTTGATCAAATTAATAAAAAGTATAGACAGATCAATATTTAAAAACTCATTATTTATATAGCATTTTTATTATTTAAAGTAGTTGTATTGAATTGATTATTATCATTATTTATAAACGCAGTTTTTAGTGTTAGTTTTATGAAATTCATAACTTTTATTTCTATCGTGTGTTACATATAGTATTGACTATTGGACCAATTTATTGTGTGTGTTATGTATATATACATATATATATATACAGGTATGGAGTGCTATACATTTATGATTTTAACGTGAGTTTACAACGAGGTAATTAGCATTATTTTCGTTTGTATTCGAAGAATGGTAAATTTGTATGTTATAGACTAAAGATAATTATATACTGCATACTATTTTCCTGAGTGACTTTTTTGTTAAATTTATGTACGCATAATTACACATTTTTATCGTCTTATTATTATATTTTGTATTTTTAAGTAGGTATTAAAATGGTAAAACCAAACTCACTTCAATATATAACCTTTGTACCTACTCATCGTTTAATCTTATATTTTTGTTTTTCAAGTATAAAAACGTTTTGAATAATTTTAAAATTATTTACATTATAACTCGTACAATTAATATGACCGGACATGCGGACGGACGTCACAGCTAACATCACAATTAATTAACACGAAATGACCATTATAGGCAGCCGCAGGTGCATACATAATACGTTATTATAATATTGAAAGGCATTTCATCGAACTTAATTTATAATTAATGATTATATAAATCAATGTTACTATATTGTTACCTGAACAGCAAGCATCGAACGGGAAACACCTGCCCACTGATTTTCCGTTAGCTTCTGTACACTCGCTTTGGCCCATACAAATCCCGGGTCGGCCGTTCATCCCAACGCACGAACGTTTGGCTCCTTCCAGCATATTCCATCCTGAAACAACAACGGTCGGAACAGTTATTTAGATCGGACGAAAACGAAAAATAAAAATGAATCGTCCAAGCGATCGAACATTGCGATGTTTATGTATTATACATACGCAATGCATAATAACATAATAAAGTCAGCATAATAATATATTATAGAATATCGCATATTATCGCATGATATTCGTACACCATTACACGCACCTCTGCCTTGACGCTCGTCGTCGTGATAATCCGCCTGCCCGATGACGGCTAATGCTAGAGCCGTTAAACACGTCGCGGTCGCGAATATTTTAAACATTTTAAAACGCCGTTACGTTAAAATATTATGCGTGGTAAAAAACCAAAAACTGTTAAACAAGTTAATGTGTTAGCCGATGAACACAGTTCGATCAAATGTATCGATTGTAAGTTGGGTTCGAGTCTTATATAGTCGGCTGTACGCAAAGTGCTTATCTGCTTTGAATTTCTGGAAAGTTAAGATAAACCGCATATTATAAGCAACGGCGTCTGTGTTTGCTTATGTCAAACATATTTTGTCGTCGACCCGACGGCAAATATATACCGCCGCGAGTTCGGCTAATTGCTAAAGATAATGAAAAATAGAACACAGATAGTGTTTTGTATCCGGTTCTATCGGTTTATCTATAGGCGATTTTTAGAACGGTTGCACAATATTCCGAGTCTTTTGGAAACGCTTTTTAAACTTAACATATATATATATATATATACAAGTATATATATATATAAGTATATATATATACTAAGTATGATAATACGATATTATC
Source organism: Schizaphis graminum (assembly GCA_020882235.1). Taxonomy (NCBI): domain Eukaryota; kingdom Metazoa; phylum Arthropoda; class Insecta; order Hemiptera; family Aphididae; genus Schizaphis; species Schizaphis graminum. The sequence goes on from CM037032.1 coordinate 98,514,493, forward strand.
ATCTGATAAGTAAATAATTGTGTTAGACTAAAAATTATTTGATCACATTTTACTTTCCGAGCAATTTTGTACCGCTTATTTGTACACATACGATCAATAGCAATTAGTAATTAAAAAAAAATGATAGATTAACCTATACGTATCATGTTATATTGATTGTATTTTTTTTCATTCGATCTAACCACGTAAAATAAAAATTATGTACTTACGCGTGCCAAATGCGATGAAAAAATTGATATGTGCGACGTTAAAATAATAGCAATGGGGTTATATAGTAAAAATTGCACTAATATTATTATAGTGATGTTCATATTCTGTCAATTGATGCATTTAAGGCGTGAACATTATTGTTACGTGCGAGTTCACAATAATGATTTTGATTCACGGTAAGATCCTTCTTATTAGGCATAATAGTAAAATGGATAAAGTGATGTACATTGTACTCACTCGTTTCAAGTTTTATATTTTATTATTACGACAATTAATAACTAATTGAAAATTGAACTCTGATTTTATTGAAAACGCAATTATTCCTTGTTTTACGTCACCTGTTGTGCTTTTCAAAATATTAACAGCGTCTATCTGTTAACTGCGTCTTCGTAGAATATATACATTGTACGTTCAAACTTTCAAAGCAATATACTTTACAAAAATAACGATGAAAATAATTATCATGGAACTTTTTTTTTATGATTATTCAGAAAAAATAACCCTTTATATTACAACTCTTAATAATGAGTTACATTTTTTTTTAATTTTACAGTTTTAAAATAAATTATAATTGTTCGTTGAAAATTATATTGTTTCTTAATATTGGAATACAGAAATGTTTTAACATAATAAGTGGGTATTTAAATATTGAAATGTTTTACAACATCGTTTTGAATGGGTTGACAAGTATAGGTATGTATTCAAGCGTCAAACCTAAAAATTATAAAAATAGATGCTTTTAACAAGTGTCTAAATGAGAGAGAAAATAAACTTATATGTAAGTACTATTACTATTATGAGTATTATGATACCTGTTTATTCTGCAGTATGTGAATTTCATGTATAAAAGGAATAAAAAAACAAACTTGAGAAATTGTATGCTTTACATTCTACAATAATCTATCTAGTTTACGTATAATTTATATAGTAAAGTCTGTTACTTCATGTTACACAATTCCCAGTTTCATCACTGGACGGGCCATAACTCAAGTCCTAAAGTCTTTAAATGTAGAAGATTTATTTTTCATATTTTATATTAATCTTATAAACATCAATTATACTTATTTTAAAAAGATATTTAAAAATTTTACAAATTCTTCGAGATATTATACACATACCTAATGTCATTACTGTTATTATTATTTCTAATTAATTCTTATAATGCAAACAAATGTATTTAATATTTATGTGAGACATAAGTGTTTTTATGAAAATATAAATTAACTTTGAATTTTAACTTTTAAAAGATTTATATTGTTTTAAAAGAAATGCTTAGTGTGTGTTATTTTTTGTTTCAGTGGCGTAGCCAGGGAGGGGGGTTTGGGGGTTGAAACCCCCCCCCTTCGGCCGTATTTTTATCAAAAATATAATTTTTATAATATAGAAATACAATCATTTATTCGTGGTGAAATGTATTCTGTTATGTTGTATTCACGTTATCGACTGCACCGATGATAATAATCATTATCATTCAATTATTTTATTATTTCAATACGGTTGTAGAATTATTTTATTTTATTACTAAAAAAACCCCCCCTAAAAAAAATCCTGGCTACGCCACTGGTTTGTTTTGTATTTGAATTAGTATTTTACAATATGTTATTGTCATTTCAAATATTCTTAGTTATAAATTTATAATAAATTTAAACATTTATAATAATTTATAATTTATAAAGATGATGAAAAATAAAGGAATTCATTCAATGAGATGAATTAAATTTTTAGAATAAATTAAAAATAATAATGTTATTTCATTTGTATCGATGATACACATAATTATAATTATTAGTTTTTGGGATACTGTCACTGGGTGACATTCCTAACTATGCCTTCCAATCTTTCCCTAATTTATTTAATTTACTTGTTGTACTATGTATTTATTTTTACTGAGTACAGACTGTAAATTTCTTATTTTGAATAATAAAAAAATACACTAATATAAATATATAATACTGCATTATATCAGTTATGGTCTATGGGTATATTATGTTATGAACATCATCTGGTTCAATACATTTTTATTATATAAATAACCAGTAAAATCCATGTAAATCATAATAATTTATACTTTAATTATAATAATTGGTTACACAAATGTGGCTATAGAAATACGTTTTAAAAGTAATAACTCAATATTTTTATAAGTTATATTATTATTGAGTATATAATTCATTTAAAAAGAAAATTATACAATAATATAAAAATAATCGTTTAATAAGGGTTTAACTATTTATAACACTTTTTTGGGGACAGGTGCTCCAAAAACCGTTCATCAAATATCTGGCAAATCGCTGACGTGATAAATTATTGCAGTATTATAGTTATAATGGTTTATTATGTATACCTATAGCATTTGGACCGATCTTGGTCGCTGACGTTTACGTTTGATCAGTGCATGACTTTTGCGGACTGCATTTTCTGAGGGGGGAGGGGTGAAGGATCCAAGCAATCACCCTCAACGTACAACCCCAATCGTGCCTCTTATCGATAAGGTCTTAATGTTCATCGCGTCTCCACCGTACCGACTAAACACAAACTGCATTTTAATTATATATACATGTATATTTATTTACGTAATACGATTATGTATATATGTATTTATATACGACTATTTATGTTGTATTGTTGTACAGTATCTATATATAATATATTCTATATATGTATACATATAAATATATATATATGTATTTATAATATACGGTGGTGTATTTTACGATCCTCGGCGGAATCATTATTCGCGTTTTGGACCAACGTCTAAATTTAATCGACTTAGTGGGGTTAGGGGATAATCCTCCAGTCCACGAGTTTCGGTTCGCCCTCGCGCATAAATAATATATGTAATATATTTAACGAACGAGGCGACCGCCATGGCCGTGGTTTTTACGATGGTTTATGTATGTAATATGTAATATATAATATATATATATATATACACTCGCCGTTAGTAGAATATCACACACACATATATATATATATATATATATTATAAATTATAATAACGCTTTACGAGCGGCGTTCCAATCGGAAAATTGTCGGCCAGTCCGCCATGACTATAATATATATATATTAACATATAACGCGACGTATCGTGGTGTAATATAATGATATGTACTATTATATTTTTGTGTATTTTGTCTCCTCGAACGTTCTCTGCGTTTAACAAGAATACGTGGAAGAAAGAGCCGAAAAAATAACTGCGCGGAGCGGAAGACATCTCACTCCAAAAGGGCGAAATGAACGAAAATAATGTATAAAACTGTTATTATATAAGTATGCACATTATATGGGTATGCGTTTTATAGCAAAAGTGACAAGAAATAAAAACGTTTCGTTGGTGATAGTAAAATACATATTATTTGTAAAAAAATCTTTCAAAAGAGATATACAGCACGTCGTAGACTCATATTATAAACGCATAATGTGTCGCTCGGTTGACTTATATCGATGAGTAGAAGGTGCGTTTTGGAAAATACGATTTTATGGGGCACGTCACGTTATAAAAATACGAGTTTTTGGGTATAATATATCACACCTTACCGTCTTGTATATAGATTGTATTATAAAGTAATATTATAATTTATAAGTTTATGACTGTCAGTATATATAGGTAAAAGGGTTTTTATTCCGTACAAAAGTCATGGACAGGATCGATTCATGTACGATACGTTTATTATATTATTATTTATTACATCGCTACATCGAATTATTTAGAAACATAATATTACACAATATATATTGTTGTACGCGGCGGGGTAAATATTCTATTCACATGTCAAAAATGTGTTGCAGGTGTACATACTATATATTGCATCACATATTTTAATAATATATTATAACGAGCATATTATACTCGATTTTCCGTGATATACGAGTTGTACGAATATCAAGAAGAAAAACTGTATATTTAGCACTGGAGATATGACTGCAGTATAAATAAATATATATACTATCTCATTTTACACAATATATGTAGCCTATAGGCAATAGCCTACGTAAATAATGTATACTTAGTTTTTATGGATAATGGATATTATAAATAGTATTATTGAGATTTTTAAACTATAGGTAGATTCATATTGTTCTTGTATTATAGGTACCTAGTTGAATTTGTTACAAAAATCGTGTATGAAATAATTTTCGGATAATAAATTAATTTTAAATCTTCTTGATTTAAAAATTAATACACAATTATTATTTGATTATTCATACTAACAGGATCGAATCTTTGGTGGGAAAAATGAATTTATTCATAACCTGGCATAATATATAGGTATGAACGTTAATTTTATCTATAGGTATGCTATACTTTATATAGGTAGTTATTTTCTCTTATATAATAGTTTAAAAGCATATTATATATTGGCCTAGTAACTGACCAAATTAAAGTATGTTTTTCCAAATTCATCATTAAAAACAAAATACCTATTAGTGAATTACGACAATTAATTTCATATAAATTTAAATATAAGTGATTATATTATGTAACTTTTAGTTAAAATAATATTTCAAAAGAAGTTTATGAGATGACTTTTAAAATGTTATGTTTTACTCTATTTATTTTCACGAAAATAATATTATTTATCTCTAGTACAGCACTACAGCTCTAGAAACTCTATGCCGTCTAATTGTACAGTTTGTACAGCCGATCTGCGTCAATGTGTGTCGAAAATGTTCGATGACAGTTCAAGTATTCTAAATGTATTGTCGTACATCATAATACAACTGTTGAAAATGTTTGTTTTTTATTTAAAATATTTATTTGCCTGAAAAGCGAAATAAATACGGTGACATACCAAATTCGTAGTTTTTAGATTCTGAACGGAGTGATGATTATATTGATTTTACAATGATGTATGTTTTTTTTTTTTTTGTGTCTGACGACAACATTTGGAACAGTAAAAACTAAAAATGCTTCGATTTTTGACTTTAGGCCGTCTTTGAAAAGGAAATTGAATCTAGTTGGTACTTTGAGGGGTCAAAAGTTAAAATTTTTCAATATTTTTTAAATGAATCGGGAAAAAACCCTAAAAAAATTATGGAAAAACGGGATTTTTTACGCAAAACCAGTTTTCGACAAAATCAAATTTTTTTATTTTGCAATAATTCAAAAACTAATCGATACTTGTAATTTTCACCAAATATTTATATTAGCGTTATCTATACACAGTTAAATTTTTAAAGAATTTTGACCTTTTTTGAGTTATTTATAGACAATTGAAATTTTAAATTTTTCTAAGTATTTTTTTTTAAATAACGATAAAAACTTTTTGGATGGTCAGAAAATCTTGAAAATTTAATACAAGGTTCTTATAAGTTGTTCTTAAAGCGATAAAAAAAAATCCGAGATCGTTCGTCACAATTTTTTTTATAAGTGTTTAAAGTTCGAATTTATACGAAATATGTCAAAATTTAAATTAAATTTCATACGCTCATAATGCGAATGTTGGCCATAGTAACCATAGTAACATATAAAAACTATACTATTTGTTTCAAAATAGAATATTTGACAATATTTAAATATAATATATCCTAAACTGACAAATCATCTTCGTTCAGAATCGTTTTTCGTATACAATGATACCTATCATTGCATTCAAATTTAACCTACCATAGTCTGAGGTCCACCCCACCCCCTAATATACAGCAGAGCGATACCTACTTACCCGCTTTTTTTTTATTTTTTTTTTATAAAATATGTTGATAAAAAAAATTTGGCTGGGACAAATTACTTGAAAATTTAATAGAAGGGTCCACATAACTTGTTCTAACTCTCATTCAAAAATTATAGAAATACATTGGCACATTTTTTTTTTTTATTAGCATTTGAAGTTCAAATATTTACAAAAATTCGTCAAAATCATGTATATTTTTCACTATTTGGTAGTTAAAAATGTATAAATATTTTACTATCAAAAGCTAAGAATTGAAAATTTAACACTATGCTGTCCATAAGTTAAGCTTAGAATAATTAAAACAATTTGAGGATTATTCAATTTAAAAAATTTTACGAGTGTTTAAAGTTTTAATTTTAATTTGAAATCAAAAATACACGTGTAAAATAACGTTTTACTTATAAATAACTTTCGATTTTTGTTATTTTTAAAAAATTATTAAACGTAAGATCTTGAAACTTTTATACTTAAATGTTTGAATTTGTTTCAAAATAGAATACATGATAATATTTAAATATAATATATCCTAGACTGACAAATCATCTCCGTTCAGAATCGTTTTTCGTATACAATGATACCTATCATTGCATTCAAATTTAACCTACCCTAGTCCGAGGTCCATCCCACCCCCTAATGTACAGCAGAGCGATACTCACTTACCCGCTTTTTTTTTTATATGCGCTTTTGCTTCAAAATAATAATTTTTAATATGAACGTACAAATGATCAATTATATTGTTTGCAATGAAAGAATAATATAATACATAGGTACACGTAATCATAATATTATACGTTGCAGTCCGTTATGACAAAATCACAAGGAGAAAACGATTATATATTTACGGGTTAGCACAAAAGCACTTCAGACTATGATTTAAGTGTTTTATAATGTATTATAATATAAAGGATAGGTACACCAATTCATTATGTGAACCTATAGAGAAATCTAAACGGTCAAGAACATTACGCGGAAGACCGTAGTTAGGAAGCGTTTAAGTGTTGTCCTACCAGTCCGTTGAAAGCGATATTCGCGACCCGTAATTATAATTGTATTAAAAACAGCTCGATATATATGTTTTCGTATGTTTATTATTTATAGGATTGCGCATTGTATCGGACCACATCATTTTTACAGCGATCGTCAGCCGAATCGCATAAAGGCAGCACCATAATACTGCACCAGACGATACAAAAAAATGTTTTCCACAAAATTTTTAATCTCCTTCGCGCTCTACAGTCTGGCTTTGGATACCACTTCAGGAAAACCTTTCGTCGGTAAGCGTTTTTCATCGCGAAAATAACTATATTGTTAAATAAAACTAGAATTTGATTTAACCTAACACAAACATTCAGTGCACTTAAATATAATATTGTGTACGATTTTAATATTACCAGATGGACTGACGGCGTGCAAGAGAAGCGATCCGCTGTTGGACGAATGTCTGTTGAACATGCTCAGACAGACTAAACCTCAACTTATGCAAGGTAAGTGGAAAAAAAGTTATACTTATTACAATTTAGGTACAACCATTTGAGTTATGTTTCTAAGCTTCTGAGCTTCTGTCCTTAATATAATGTGATCAATGTTGCAACTACTTTATGACAATAAATCTGGAATACCTGTTATAGTGCGGTTGAACACTTTTTGTTTCAGTTACTGCCTTCACTAAATATTTTAGTTGGATTTCACAAATTTTCTTAATTCTAGTACCCAACATTTTACTTAAATTATCTAAACGCTCAGTCGTTCGTTTGTTTTACAGGTAACCCGGAACAGAATCTGCCACCGTTGGACCCTGTGCATATCCCCAGGGTTTCAGTATACAAGAACATGCAAGATATTCGTGTGACTGGAGAGCTATCTAACTTGACGGCTAAAGGCGCAAGTTCGATTACCTTTAAAGCATTAAAGTTCGTATACAAAATATAAATATATACCTATATGCATATTATACATATCTATATAACAAAATGCATATATATATTATATATATATGTATGTATGCATATATACCTACTACAGAGGTAATGGTTGCTATTGTTTTGTTTGATTCATTGATGATAATACACCATCGATATAAAATAATTTAGCTGTCAGTGTATTATCTAGACTCAAATATTTTAAAATAATTTAATAACATTGTACCTATACATTTTCTCCGCACTACGCTAGAATATATATCACTCATACAGTGTATTTATAAAATTATATATTTTGTAGGTATTTAAATATTTAATTTTAATATTATATATTGTACATAACTTATAATTTATATTTTTATACGATATACAATAATAAAACATTAGTACCTAATGGATTATTTATTAGGAGGTGCTTATTGTTTTTTTAATTTATCAAGTACCATCTAACTATAATCAAAATTGTTGGCATACACCATCACTTAACAAATGGAAAACTGAATACGAAATTATAATATACGTTTTTGTGTATCACAGAGTCAATTTGAAAGAAAACACGTGGGACATGACCATAGCAGTTCCCCTTATTACGTTCGTCACGGATTTCAATCTGAACGTTACGTTAAAAGTTATTCTAATGCCAGTCTTCGGAAAGGGACTCTGTGACGGAAAAATCAGTGAGTCTTTGACTATTATTTATTTTTTTTAATAATTGGAACACTGTTCTAAGTTCTTGGTATGTAAGGCCGTTGGGTGCAACACTTTATACTAATTTTAAATAGCATATTGGATTAAGATAATTTTATGATTACCTATTTGTAAAATGATTTACATATTGTGGTTAAATTACATAATTAATGTGCACATTTTATTTATAAATTGTTTGTTATTGTTAATAATTATTGTGTTGCATTATCAGATATATTTTAGCGCATTTAAGCGAACCTCTGCAGCCAATTAAAGTCTAAATTCGACATTGGACCAAATACGATATACCCATTTGTAATAAACAATAATTAGTTTTTTTTTTAAATAATAATATAATAATTTATTAAAAAATATAAAGATGATACATACATTCTGTAAAATATTTTGATTTATCTACTTTCTGTAAGCAAGGCTTTGTTAAAGGTAGAGAGTTATTTTCTTAGAATCCAAAAGCTAAATACATTTATAATAGATAATAAAAATAAATATAAAATACAAAGTAATTTCTTAAATTTATAATTTATATATATAAAAATTAGACAAAGATTTATTTATATTGAAATTATAATTTAGACAATTGAAATGTGTTGGCCCTAAATAATCAACACATTTCTGCCCTACACCTATTTTGTACAGCTTACATTTAAATCATCTTTTTAAGTGTCACGTTTCCTTTATACATGGATTCAATTGAGTGATTTTTTAATACAAAGGATATAGAATATTTTTTTACAGAAAATTAAGAGGAATTATACTCAGTTGTTTATTATAATTATCTTCAGTAGATACGACCCGATCTGTCTTATTAAGGCAGATATGAGCTGCACTATATTAAATATAAACGTCATGCATTGAAAAATGTTTATAGGAACTTGCAAGTCGCAATATATTAAATTACTGATTAATATAATGCAACGTGAACTTATTATACATTTTCAGGTCATAGCGTCGTTCGATTTTACGCCAATACCGAAGTGAAAGACGGCAAATTGAAGTTGAACGATATCAAAATAAACTTGAACCTCGGCGACGTGGAAGTGCATATCATCAAATCGCAAAACCCAGCATTAGGTAAGGCCACGCTTTTACTTAATAATAATCGTCCACAGGTCCTGATATCAAAGTCTCGCAAGGTAAACATAATATAATAACTATAATATAATAATTATGTTGAGCACTTGTTGTTGTTTTTCGATTGACGGTCGATGCCCCTCATCGTGCAGTAGGTATACTGCATCTTATCGCGTATATATAGACTACGACAATAATCGCAGTAGTGCACATATTATATTATTTATATAATGCTGTATGTGCGTATAATGTATTTACTTTACTTTTAGATTATTGTGTACGTCTAGTCAATATTATAATATTTAAACGGCTAATGGTTCGTTTGCGTGCGTACTTTGGTTAGATTGCTTATACATTAGATAAAAATATGTGATGTGCGTATAGGTAATATATATTATATTATAAATAGTATACGGACTAAATTACTTAAAACGAATTATTAGTGATTTCCGGGGAACGGTGAAAACATTAAAACGTTACTAATATCGTTCACGTCAAAATGTATTTATTTATTTATATAATATAAAATAGTTTTTTTATTATCAAAGACAAAAACCCACATTGTAATAATATGGAATTTAAAATATACATCATGGTTGCGTAAAAAATATTTACATAGACTATTTTTTAGGAGCATAAATTATGTCAAGTTTGGTTTAAAGTGTTGAGTGTTGATATTTGATATTATTTATACTTGACTAAAACAAATTTATATCTAAATTGTATTCTGCAATAATTTAGCCATTCTGTTATAAAATTCCGCGTGAATAACTTAGGTATTATTACATCAGGTTAAAACTTAAAATGGACAGTGTTTTTTCTGCATTGGTATAGTATACAAGTTATTTAAAAGTAATGTTAACATACAATAATATGTAGTATATACCTACACCACCCATATATACTATTATATTCACATGTATTATAGGTACTTATTATATTATAGTGTATTAACATAAATATTATTAATTATATTATTTTATAATATTCCATAGTTGTATTTAAAAAAAAAAATAGTAATATTACTGTAAGTATTACCAAAAATTAATTTTTTCAATATACTCTATAGTATCTTATAACAATAGAATTGCAATAATATATTTGTAAAAATATGTAAGACAATTTTAATTGTTATTGAAATGTATTGTTAAATTTACTTTATTTCCACTACTATTCGTATACATATATATATATATATATATATTCATGTATTGATTTATAATTGCAGTAGATTAATTTGTCGTGTAACTGGGTAGGTATTATATCGTGATTAGTGCAATAATTCAATATAGTAGATAAAATAACAGTATTTTATATGATTAATAAACATTTAACATAAATCGTAAATGTTTATTTCCTGGGATAGTCACTATTTCACTAATAGTAATTATATTTATATTTATATATTGATTTTAAAGTCTAGACGGGTGAAATGGCGGAAGGGTATAATACTTCATTTATGTGTCAAAATCCATCATTATAATATACGAGTAGTAAATAGTAATATATCATATTATACGATTTAGCATTCGATCGTTTTTTAGCGCAAACGACGTCGCAGTTTTTAAACACGAACAAACGCATGGTTCTCGACCTGGTGACGCCAGTCGCTGAAGACGTGGTACGACAGATGTTGCTGCGATACGGCAATAGAATTCTGTCTACGGTGGAGATTACGGATCTGTTGATTGACTGAGTCATCAAAGTCTTAGTGGATATCGGCAAGACTATACGTGACCTAATCGTCGAACAATTATATACCTATTATAAAGTATTTTCTTAGACTTAAAAAGTACTATGATATATTATTAACTTATAAACTATTCGGTTGGAACACTATACATACGAATAAGCCTTTGACTTAAATCCAGATATCTTGATATACGCTTGGGTATTATGTTTCATACAGGTCGCAAAAATAGTAATAACAATCAATTAGTTATTACCTAATATTATTATAGATCCGAAACTATTTAACGCACATAGTAGCATAACCGCATGTTATATCTAATTGACTTACAATAAACCTATGTTATATATTATCTCGTTAATACCGATTAAGAGCACTTATTATATACAGATTGATATTATTAACTATTTTTTTTTCTTAAGAAAATATATTTTAAATATTAATTGTATTAGAGGTTTATTATCTTTATCATCTATTTTATTAGTGTAATAATTTATTATTTATTATCATGTGATATCTTAACAATATTATATTTCTAATACATTGTACATAATATATTTGATTGTAATGTAGTATGTTAATAATAATTGTTACACCTTTATCGATAGTTTTATTCTATTTGTTATACAAATATATCATGACCTATATAGTGTGGTAATTATTGATAGGTAAATAAGTATCATGTATTTATGATTTGTTATTGTCTTATCGATAATTTACTCTACATATAGTTTGAGCATTATAGTTTGGTATATTAGGATTACTTAATAATTGTATTTAGATATATTGTCATTTTGTACACATCATATTAAAGTTTCTGTATAGAAATAAAACGCAATATCATATTATTATAATGCCGTTGTTGCTATAAAACACTCAAGTACTTACCTCCGGTTCCGTCATCGTCATAATTCTTTAATATTACGAATAATAAATAGTGATAATGACTATAGGAGCTATTTAAGCTATTTTATATATTTTACAATTTTTTACTGCATAGAAATTCTAGCCCTAGAATGTATTACCAAGCAGAAGTAATAATATAAGAAATACAAATAGTTTTATATTTTCAAGATGCGTTAATGTATAGATCGTAAACCATTTTGTTTATGAATAATACGCTACACGTGAAAAATATAATTTAAATATGTCTAACCGTAACTTCCTACAAATTTCCCAATATCAACGAGTATTGGTCAAAATAACGGTCAAAATAATTTTACTTAAAATATGACAAATGCTGTTACAGGTAAATCTGAATTTACTAATTAAATAATATTTATATACATTTACCTATAATTAAGTTGGTCTATTTTTACTATTAAAAAATAATGCTAAAAGAAACACTATAGCAATATCTTCATAACCTCATAGGTATTGTGTATTTTATATTGTGATCGTTTCGTCCAATATAAAAATAAGTTTCACTCGGTAGCAAACTAACAATACGTCGGATTATATTTTTATGTATAGTACATATACTATACAGAAATTCAAAAAATTGTTATTGTATAGGTGCGTGTCAATTAAATTATACTATTTATAAAATATTTAAGTGTTCGTTTTTTTAACCATAAAGAAGATGTTCTCAGAAGACCAGCATTGAAAATATTAATCAAAACCGGTTTTCATGAATAGATTGTTATATAGATATTCAATGTTTCCCAAAACCGTTGTAAGTACCCTACCCAGTTTTTATCCTGTACACATATTTATGATTTCGATAGCCAGATTTTTTTGTTATATTTTTCACTTCCATTTTCACCTTGTATAGGTTTATTATTAAACTTCCTTATCTTGTGGGTATTTACATATTAGTTACATTTATTTATCGTTGTTATATGCACATACTATTTTTTGGGATTGCTATAAACCCGCATTATACGTATTATACATATTACATAATATTAAATATATATTAATTTATTTAAATACACATTTTTCATTTTAATATTGAAAGATAAGTATTAAAGAAAAATTGGTATGTATTGTCTCAATTCACATACACAATACTTGTCAGTTATCACATATTGATATTTATCACAAAAGTCTTGACGTTCATAATATTATGTTTATGTTTTGTAGTCACGAATTTAAAGAGCTATAATTTTTTTAAAATCGTGTTCGTCAGTATATAATTTGAAAACATAATTTTCTCTCGAGAATTTTGGTTATACCTGCTACTTCACCAATAATTAAGTTCACGATCCTACTACGATCTCCGAATTATAAAGTGTATTAACCATTAACGCTTAACAGTGTTGTATTTAGCGTAGTATATATATTTTTTTTAATTATTGGATATTATATTCAATCACAACTGATTATATTATATAATCAATCTATTTCCACAGACTTATGCGTTCTAAATGTTAGGGTCTAACATAATATGTCTACTAATAAATACATTACATGTACATTTTTTTGTTTGAATCGAGTCAAGACTCGGTATCGAATCACTACGAGTGATATTTAAAGATTAGTAGGTATTATCCTAAATAAATTAATATTTACTAGAAGTCATTTGATTTTGATTGAATTTTACTTAAAGTTTGAATGGAGTGGCAATTTTATCCATTCACAGAATATTACAAAGTTATTAGAGTATTATTATTGATGGATTCTCAAAGTAAAAAATTAAATTTTTATTTTATCATATAAACATAAAAAATATTGATATGAATTAAAAATAAATTTTTTTTGACCGTGTAATTTTTTATACATTTTTCATAAACTCGTTGGTGCCTAATTCACGGCCCGCGCCGCGTTGTCCGCGGAAACGGTCGTGCGAAAGCCATCGTGAAGTATGAAGTCGGCGAGAAGGCGACATGGCAGCCGTCGACAAAACGAAAATTACGATGACAAAAAACAAAACGTATATTATGCTATGTGATAAATTATAATGTATTACAATTTGTCGCATTTCTGATCGGTAGGTACAGCTGCAACGGCGTTTGTTTAATAGCGGATTGAAGGCAAAAACGTCGTCGCCAGTCGATTATTTAATCCAACGCCGCGCCATCCGCCGTCCGGTGACGTTGGTCGATCGGATGGAGGAGGTGGTGGCAGCGCGGGCACTCCAGCGGGCTAAGCAGCAGCAGCTGTTTGTAGTCGCCGTCCGCATACAGCGCACGTTCGACCTGCACGCGAACCCAACGTTTCCCGACGACGGCGACGACGACGACGACAACGCCGCCGCACACTCGTGAGTATAATATATTATATATATATATATTATATTATCATCTCTAACGGCTATCACCAAAACCTCTGACTTGCGTGGGAGAGGGGCGGTGATAAGTTCCACGTACGCAAACGAAACGTGTCATCGTCCCTAATATCGTATTGTACCTATATAATACACATATAATTATTATTTGTACGTTATTTAAGGGGTTATACGAAGAGGATTTTTACGGATTTTTTTAACTCTCGTAGTATTATTTTGAAAACTAATAGTTAAATCATTTTCCCAAACACGTTTTGAAGACTCCCGCGAGTATAGATATCATATTTATTTTTATAGCGTTCTGGGCCTTAGGTGTTTTTTAGGTATTTAATGATCATTAATAAATATAATATGAAAGTCAAATTATTAATTTAAATAATATATAATATGAATATATGATACTATGAATAATGAATAATAAATAAAACAATTTTAAGAAAATTGTATGCTTTTAAGACATAGTTTTTAGCAAAAATAATTGTATTACTACCTAAACGTGATATTTTACGTGAAACATCATACATTTATACGAATAATTAAGTTTACGATCACTAAAAAATAAAAATAAATTGTATTGTACCAACCATATTGGTGATATAGTATCTACTTATTAATTATTATAATACGCGTTGTGCTTTAATCATTATCTAATTCAGCTTTGTTTTTCATTATCGTTTCTATTGTATCACTTAATATCCATAAGTCATGACTGAAAAAAAATACGAAATATTAAAATATAAAATATGAAAATATAAAAATATGTATTATTTTTTTACCATTTTATATCACCATATCAATTGTTATGGTTTGTAGAGTTTATTTTAATACAATATTACATTATTCCGTTATATTCGTTGCAAAACTTTTTTATACGTTATTTGTTTTGTTTTAATCGTTCGCCGTACTTTAACTTTACGTTATTTTAATGGCGTGATTAAGTTTATGTATGATAATAATATAATATTAATAAATTGTTGTATAGATACACATCTGACTATAATCTTATGTTTGTGGACATAGTTTTATTTATTTCGCTTTCATAATGTTGCAAAGTCCGTTCATTTGCTACAATAATATTTTATTACGAACCTACACAAAGTAATTTGAAAGACATTTTTTACAATCAATAACTATGTTATTCGACTTTTATGACAAATAATAACTGCTGTTCTTCTCGCCAGCAACCAAATCCTGTTCGTACTATTTGCAAACTGCAATATGTATTATGTACACTTCCATATTTAATACTGTCGCATATTTTATTTTATTTACTAAATACTAAATAGTAAATATACACATTTACAATATATAGACAACCCACGACAAGATGCATGTACTATGTTGGTGTAGAAGCGAAATCACAGTACGCTGTATGCGAGTACGCCACGCAGCAATGTCGATAACCTATTATATTAATTGGCAAGCTATTTCGTTTTAGATTACTACTATTACGGGCATCGTATGTTATATCATCGAAACTAGTAACATATAAAAATTTGTTTTCAAGTGTGGAAAATTGTATTTTTTTGGTATATTTCATATTCACCCAGCCTAACAATACAGTAACCTATTTACATTTCGCCACACACGATCCAACTCGAAGAATAAAATCTAACGGTTTCAAATCTAAGGTGCAATTTATTAAGAATAATAAAATACAACTATGAACTATAATATTCCGATAAGAATTATTTAATTATATTATAGACACATGCCCACGGACTGCAATTATTTACCTATAGAGTGACGCGAGTATTTTATAACAGCAAACATAGTTATCGAATCTCAACAGGTAATTCAGTAATAATATTAGTGTCTCACAGGCCGCATTGTATAACATATAATAATTATTACAAAATAATTTGTCATGTTATTGTATTAGCACACACATGCACTAATGCACTTTATAGAGATGTCTTATATTCAATATAATTGTACAATTATTAAATTATTATCATAAAAGTATATAGTATAATATCTTTTAAAAGTTTCATACCATCCCAACTCCCAAGTGTATATCTCTGTGAAACCATTATAACATATCTGTAAATATATATTATATAAATGCATATCTTTTTTCAATAATCATCTGTGAGAAAATTCCAATTAAATGACATACATTTTCTTCTACAATATAAATTACTGTTAGAAAATAGCATTGAGATTATTAATTGTCCATGAAGATAACTAAGTAACTATACAGGATTGATATACACGTTTTATCATTTTATTACTTGAATACTTGACAAAGTTTAATATTTTAAGAAAAACTTATAAGTTCATAAACAATCAGAGTTTAATATTTTTTTACAAATCTATTTAATACTCGTATAAAGACTGCAGAAATAACGATCGATTAGTATTTAATTTACTCATATGATTCACTAATAAGTACCACACTGTCCACACTTATTATATATGTTTTTAACAAAAAATGGTTTGATTTAAAAAGGTTTTATATACAAAATTCTAGTTTGAATAATATTAAATATTTTGTTTTCTCGCACGATTATCATAGAAATAAAATATCGTATTTGATTTTTTTGTATAATGTATAATGTATAGGTATGTTATACAAATTTTATACATGCGATATTGTTATAGTGTTATATGTAAATATAATATTATTGAATCTCCTATGATAATATATATTATTCAATACGGAAGTTCTATAATAATATGTAAACACTGATAATTTATTCTGTTGTATAATATACATATAATATACTGTATTATTATCGTGGTAAAATTAATGTTCTACTACCGTCGTTTGTAGGAAACGTTTTATAATTCGGTAAAATATTTGAATTGGGATACGGAGTAGGTACCATGTGGTGACGTGATGCTTATATACTAAAAATGTATATTCCTCACCGAAACGTGTCGATATCTCAAAATCAATTTGTAAGACAAAGACACGAAGTTACGTAATAATGAGTTATCATTGTTGTTAGTGATTGATGACACGTTTTGTCTTTCATTCGTGTCTTGGTGTATTGTAATATTATAATCAAATAATTAATTAAAATTATAAATTGTATCAAATTATTGTTAAGGTTAATTTTTAAACTCCAAAATTCTTAAATTATTATAATAAATTATGTGGTAATCTATTACCATTAATATTATATATTAAAACTAATATATTATATAAGTAGTTTAATAGTGTAATAAAATATATTGATCTTATAGGTATTTTTTGTATTTTGTCTTCTCATTTATCAAATATGGACATTTGAATACTTTTGAATAACACATTGGATAAAACATTTTTTTTTAACCCACATATAATCAATGAAATAACAATAAACGTAAAATTGAGTTCTTAAATTGTTAAAAAAAATTTTCGTGGTATATATTTAATATTTAGTATTTATTTGGATAATAAAATTAATTGCTATGAATGACAATACATTTTTGATGGTATTTGAAGTATAATCTGAGTTCAGCCGGTTTATAACAATTTACTATAAAACAGATTAATTTTGAAATTTATAATTGATTATGATTGGTATTACATCAAATGTTTCAAATTCTATTTTATTAATTACATTTTGTATTTTTTGATTTAATATTATTAAAAATGATGTGGAAAACCCGGGTACTAGCAAATGGCGCGAGTAAAACCGATATGACATATTATTATTAAATATGGTACATTGTACCATAATTATTTTATTATATAGAATATAAATACCGTACTATCATAGTATATCTTATATTATTGATTATATATATTATATATAGGTATATATTTATTAATAAATAACTCACAATCTACAAACCTTTAAAAGAATAAGAAAACATTGTTCAAGCATTTAACTTCTGCAGATGCCAGATATTAAAAACTTCAAAATTTGATTTTTGTAAAATATTATTTTAGATTAAAAATGGAAGTTGATTACGCATGGGGAACGTCATCGGATAACATACCGGTTCAAAAGTTGGAGCAACATTTTCGCGAAAATTTCGAATCGCTTCAACCAGAATACTACGTCAAAGTACCGGGCAGAGTTAACTTGATCGGCGAACATGTAGATTATTGCGGTTATTCCGTGTTCCCAATGGCTATTGATCAGTGCATCGTAGTGGCAGCGAAGAGGACAACTGATCGTCATACCATAGAGTTAACTAACTTATGTACAGAACGATACGAAAACGTCTCAAAAAATATATCAGATATAAGGTAAATAAATCTAAAATGCTGTGGAGTCTGGTTTGCGAAAAATGTAACCTATACGAATTAAACTATTGACTTATCCAAATTTAGTGCAGAGTCATTGAGCAAGAGCCCAAGTTGGTCGAACTATTTTATGTGTGGCGTGAAAGGAGCTCGAGAGTACTTGAGCGAGAGTCAACTGAAAGCCGTCGAAAAAGTAGGTTTTTTGTTCGCAATTACCGGTAACATTCCTGAAAGTTCTGGATTGAGCAGTTCGAGTGCACTGGTGACGGCAGCCGTAATGGCCACCCTGGTCGGATACGGAGTGAGTATATCATAATTATTTATGTTTACTAACTTATATATATTATGCAAATCGATATAATTTTTGAAAAATAACAAAAAACAAGTTCAATACAATATTGAAGCTATGCAATAAACATTGTAAAAACTACCAAAATATCGTGCTTTTAGATTTCATAACAATTAGGTACCTACAATATTTAATTACCTATATGGCTAATGGCTATATGGTTTATCACATGTGTTTTTTATACTCAAACTTAATTATTATTTACTTGAATTTATTTAAACAATAATTTTATGTAAGAATAAAATAAGATTGTCATACAGTATTTGTCGTAATATCGATAATATGCAATAGTGATAAAAATATCAACATTTACAACTCGTAGCTATCTGAAGACGGCGTATCGTATAGGCAAAACGCTTACGATGTCTTTGTTTATAGGTACCGATCAGTAGACTCGAGCTGGCGGAAATTAGCGCCAAATGTGAAAGATACATCGGTACGGCTGGCGGTGGCATGGACCAAGCGATAGCCGTGAACGCCAAACAAGGTAACCAAACGAAAACATAATTTTACCTATTTTAAGTATATTATTATAATATTACCTATTCAATAATAATAATTATTGAATATTATATTATCTTAATTATCTCCATTATTATAAGTCTCGTTATATCTTTGTTATTAATATTATTGTAGTTAATTGTTATTTTGCGGCATATAGGTTATGCGGCCCGTATCGACTTCAATCCGTTAGCGGTCAAACAGTTCCGACTACCAGCCGATGCCAAGTTCGTCGTGGCTCAGAGTTTAGCCGTCAAGAATAAAGCGGCATCTAACGACTTCAACACGAGGGTAGTGGAATGCAGACTGGCTTCACAGGTAAATGTTTTATGCGTTCAATTCGAAAAAATCCAGTACTCCATATTTATTATCTGCACGTTATATGTCATACTTCTTTCGGGCTCCGGCTATAATAAACAAATAACCGACCTAAGTATCGTTATTTTTAAATGACAAATACTGGTTATTTATAGAATTTTCAAATACATATACATATATATATATAAGTATTATTTTCATAAGTTTTTTAATTTAATATTGTTTGTAATGTTATTACTTTAAATTTAATGAATGATTAATAAATAATAAGCTTATCGATACTTTGAGAGTTTTTATCAAATACAATTTTATCAACCTAACATAATTGAAAGCATAAATGAGATTTCAACTCGTAATTTGTGTTTTTTGATAATCGAGACGCAAAATAGATCTGAAAAATCTGCTAATCATATACAATAGAGTAACAATAACAGTTACGTAAATCAATAAATATATGTATTTCTGTTAATATTGATATTTATATTGCTGCATTTAATTATGAAGAACATTTAAAATTTATATTCAACATAAATTGATAAACTGTGAACGTGGGTTTCAGGTAATTGCTAAGCAATTGAATCTCGAATGGGAGAAGATGACCGTACTAGCAACGTTGCAAAAGCGTTTGGGCAACACGTTGGATCAAATGATCGAATTAGTTCACCAGTACTTGCACGTTGATAGGTATACTAAGTCAGAGGTATGACAGCTGGTCGATATAATATACAGTATTGTTTATCTGTAACTTCGTAACTAAAACGAATGTTTTTCTTTTTTTGCATACATAGGTGTGTGAAATATTATCAGTATACGAAGACCAACTCGACAAGCTCAGTTTGACGGCCAACACGACCGACGTCACCGATTTTTTTTTGCACCAGAGAGCTTTACATGTGTTTGAAGGTGGCGATTTGAAATATTATATTTTTAGACGACTATGATGAAAAATATGAAATATCTACTAAAGCTAGCGACTATTATTGTTTCAAAAAGTAATTATTTATACTAAAAAATGTACTGAAAGTCTTGAAGCGAACAAAAAAAAAAATATTAAATTAAAACGTATATAGTTATCAGTATTTTCAGTATAAAATATAGTAAAATTTCGAAAAAGATATTACACTACTCGAAAATGAAATGTGCTACAATAATAAATAAAAATATTCTACTCAACAATTCATTAAACATGATTTCGTATTTTCGTGGACACTAGACGTTTATAATTAGTTAATTATAATTAATAGGTGGACGACCCTCACGCATGTCATTCTGGTTTGTTTGTTCATATGTACAAATTTACTTTAATATTTTTAATTTAATAAATATTATAAAAATATATTTTAATATTAATTAAACAAAAATTATAAAAGATTTAACAATGTACTTCCAATATTAATTATCATAAATAAATATATATCATTATTTATTTATTTATTTATTTTTCCTTTTAACAAAAGTATAGAATAGGTAGTGGAAAAATTTTAAAAATAAGTAGAATAGCACAAATTTCCGATGTATACAATAATAATAAATAAATAGTATTTAATATTTTACTACCTATTTTCCAGTGATCTAAAACAAATATATAATTCTGCACTTAGGTGTCTTTCGACGTTTTGAAAAAGAAATATAAATGGTTACCTGGAAGTCATGAACTTTTGGGAATGATTACCAAACATTTATCATAACTCTTTATAATTTTTTTCAATTCTTAACATCTATTCATCTTATATTACAGAGGCCAAGCGAATGGAAGAGTTTTGTAAGCTGTGTGAAAGTTCTGGAGCAGCATTGGACCTCGGTAAATTGATAGACGATAGCCATTCTTCACTGCGAGACCTATACCAATGCAGTCATCCAGACTTGGAGGAGTTAGTGACACTTTGCAAACGAGAAGGAGCGTACGGATGCAAACTCACTGGTGCCGGGTATATTATATTACATTAATAATATAATAATAGTAATATTACTTGTATTCATTTCAAAATAAACACAGACAAATAACAGTATTAATTTATCAATAAGTAATATATTTTTTAATGTATTTTAGTTGGGGAGGATGCGTTGTGGCTATGGTGCCGTCAGATGGTATCGACGAATTCGTAAAATCTGTAAGAGATCAATACTATGCAAATAGAGATACTTGTGGAAAAAGTATCGATCAACTTGTGTTTGCAACGAGTCCTTCTGAAGGTGCTTGCTGCGTTCACGTTAAGACTACTACTATCAGTGATGGTATTTCTGACCTCGTTCCGTCTCTCGTGCACTTATGAAATAGTTCAAACAGTTTATTCTGCATAGTGTATTTGGTCAAAATGTAATTAAATCGTATATTTTCACAAAAAAATACCATATTTTTTCATGATAAACATCGTTTTAACAGTTTAGGTTAGGTTACATGTTTAAAAGTTTATAAATACGGTAACTGTTGTTTTTTTTTACTTAGAATAATTGCTTCGGTCAATCAATGTTCAAATATAAATCGTATATTTAAAATAAATCAAATACAAAATTTAAAAATATTTAACTACAATGAGTTTTTACATTCTTGATTCTGTATAATAGTATACTTAAAACCTTTCTTCGGAAGCAAATAGTACAATGATATGAATATTGACATTTAATTTGTTAGTACATAATGTACATATTACAGTATTACACTCATAGTTAATGTAAGTAGTATCTAATATGTTAAAATATCAAACTTGATACAGATATATTTTTTTTAAATAATGTTTGGTTACTGTGCTTGATTGACTTAAAATTTTAACTATATGTATACAAGCCCTTTTTTATCTGCAGGAATTAACTGCAAGATATGCAGTAGGTTGCTCGGTATTGTACAATAATAATAAGTATTAAAACCTATTTTTTACCAATATTTGTATTTATACATAGGAGTACTAATTTTGAAAAGATACTTATCTTAGATACATTGCTGATATTGTTCTCTTATATAGAACTAATGAAAATAAACTAGTTACCTTATTATGATTTTAATTTTCATTAAACTAAATCACTAAGATCAAATAAAATAAAATAAAATAAAACATAGAACCAAAATTATCTACATAATAAATCGATCTAGTGTGCTAAAACTACACTAACACGACCCGCTTGCTAGTTGTATTCATATTTTTTTAAGATTTATTTTTATGAGCGTTAAATATTTAGTTTCTATAATTTAACTTGCGTATATGTTTATATATATATCGTACATCATTAATTTGTAACAAACAATATCATAACATGATATACACGTCTTGTTTTATTTTTTGAGTTTTTAAAATTAACAGTACACGTATGTTTCGTTTAAACATTTAATTGCATATAGTTTAATAAATGAGATGATTCATCGTTTTTTTTTCATTATTAAAAAAATTACTTTAATGACACTACACTTAATTAAACAATCTCTTATAATATTATTATTATATTCAGTTCCTAAGTAGCTTGGACATTTTTAGAATACTAGTAGTGTGAATGTGCAGATGAATGACGAATTTTGGCCCTATAACAACGTCTTTTTTTATTATTATTTTAAATTACAAAGAAATTTAAAATTTGATTTACTAGAAAACTATTTATATTGTAATCTTAATCAAACCGATAAAATTTACAACGAATAATAAGGCATCTATCCCTTTCATGTCATCGAAAAATATAATTAGTTAATTGCATTGTTATTTAAAGACCGTGAACTATTCAGGAATAATATGAACGATTCTAGTATAATGTAAATTTACTAATTCCACGATTATAAAATATATCATGTTGGATATAGTAGGTTTGCTAGTTTTTAATACCTAGAGGAATTTGTCTTGTAATATCGATGAGCAACAATAATTTATTTTTAGTACGTACTTATATTATGTAGAAGACAATAAATTATTATGAAATGTATAACCTATACCACCAAACTATTTTTAACTATTTTCTATTAATATTTGTATGTATATTATAGTATAATACTAATTTGTTTATAATTCACTGTGTTGTCATTAGTTACATAAGTTTACAGTATGTATACTACTCATAGCTAAAAAATTAGACACGCGTGGTACCTTTGGATTGGTAATTTTTAGATTATGCCAAGTTTTTTAGAAAAATTTCTAAACCTACATACAAACCTACTAAAAAAACAAAGAACTACTACTAATGAATGTACACAAGTGTAGCGTTTTTGAATGTATTAAAAAAGTTGTGCCGTATTTAAGATTTAAGGCGGACAAATGTTTTTCCTCACGAATTACCTGAAAATTGTTTCATACAGAAAAATAAAAATAAAAAAATCTTACAATAGGTACGTATATGTGGTATATTAGTTTTAACGCCAAATTTAAAACCTATTTTACATTTGACATACAAAAAAATATAGGTATTTTGGAATGGGTATAAGTTATATGACAACAGCAGCGAACAAAACTGTCTAATTGTTAAGTAAAATTAGTATTATTGTACGTATATAAATGATGAGTAACAAAATTGCAGGTTTGTGATTAGTGATTACTAATTTGTCTTAAAAACAGGTACACTTTAATTTATACTCATTATAATATGAAAAGTATTTAACTTAATAAATTATTACTAACTTTACAATTCTACAAAGCTTCAAGGACTTGTTATGTAATGTTTACATAAATAAACGTAAATTGCGACTTAAAATTGTAACTTGAGTCCAACACATTTAGAGCTATCCATTTCTGTGTAGTAAATTGAATCCAGAGATTTTTAAGTAATATTATTATTTATTTGTTTGATAATTATTAACTACCATTATAATGGGTCAAAGAGATACTATGAGAAGATCATTTAATTTTTTAATGAAATCATATATTTTAGAAAATAACTTAATTAATTCGAAATCATTTTCACATTATATTCTGTATGAGCGTCATTCATTTGGGCGAATAACCCAAAATTTACCTGAGTAGAGTATATATATCATTTGAGCGAGAAATTAACTAATCGTTTAGGCGAATTAATTCATGAATTATACAGGGATATATACAGGGAATAATAGGGAAGTAGCATACTTACCTATACAATAATTTTTATATTCGTATTTACTATATAGGTACAATGTATTCAACTCAATATTATTATTATATCGTTTCGGCTGATTGGTGATAACTATTTATAATTTTATAAAAATTAATTCTATCAACACAAAAAATCAATATATTAGGTACGTAAAAATACCAAAGAAAAACAAAACTATACATTAAAATCATGGGAAGAATATCAAACCAGAACATTAACAATAATCGATTACATTAAAAAAATGGGCATGAGATATCATGTTAATTATTAATTATTATAATTAGTTAGGATTTTTAATACAATATAGTATTATGATAATATTTATATAAGAATATAATAAATTTTATTAAACAAATGGGCATATGAGATACCATGCTAATAAAAAAAATTTAGTTAAGATAAAAATAATATAATGCATTTTTAACCATATAAATTAGAATTAGCTGAGAGTCATAAGTCTCTAAAAATTCATTTTTATAAAAATATATTTACAACTCGCCCAAACGATATATTATTTTGGGTCATTCGCCTGAATGAAAACCGCCCTTCTGTATTTCTGTGGCATTTCATGAACAACTGACTAAAATATTAGGTAAAATCATTAATACCAATATCATAACAACAATTATATAGCAATAAACATTTGGCCTTTTCATCAATAAATGTATAAAAGTGTCTGAAATATATATTGATGAATTTAAAAGGTCACTAAGTACTATTGATTCAAATTTCTGGGAAATCATTATTTTCCTGCATGATAGTAGCAGGTAAAAATTACTAATACTTACGGTAATTCCTACATACATGATGTGTAAATTCCTACATGAATATACAAATGAGATATGTAAGTTTCTTCACGACAAATAAAAGTTATGTAATAAAAGTTAATTCCTACATAATAAAAAAACAATATGTATAAAAAAAATTGCTATATTTTATGTAATATTAAGAGTTATCAAACTGAAGGTACGAAAATAATAGTATATACTATAAAACAATATAATAACGCGGAGTAACTGTAATAATATATAGTGGCACTCATTTCAATCACTATGCGTGGTGAACTGGTGCCTATATACTTTAAAGATTATAACATTTATAACGATAACTTATCGATAAAGCATGACATATAAATTTGATCTTTCAACACATAAAATATTTACAACTTTTAATTACTGATAAAAATGATACCTACAGAAAACAACTCACAATAATGTTTATTTCCTCATTGAATAATAGGTAACTGTTTATACTGACAAACCTGAAAATTCAGCAATAACAAAATTTTTTGATTATTTAATAGACAATTATACATCAAATAATAGTATTTTACCACGGAAAATGTGGGCGTGACAATTTTCTAGCAAAATACACATGACAATCGCGTGTGAATGTTTTCATTCGGATTTTGATTCAAATTTTTATCATAAATATTGACACATTTTTCAAATTATTGAAATTCTCAAACTATTCCAAGTAAATATAATATACATAACAAATAAAAATTGCAAATAGTTATACAAAAATTAATATGAGTTAAAAATAATAAATATGTCGAAAAAGAAAATATTTTTCATATTTTGAGAATACTCAAAAAACAAAATTAACCAATATGATAATATTAAACATTTAAATTTCTGAAATAAACCACATAAAATATAATTTTTTTTTTATAATTATAAAATATTATATTAAAATGTATGACAGTATCATCAGATTGATAACTAATAAATTATAATATTATACAAAATGAAATATATTATTTATTATTGTTGCAATTATTAAATAATTATAATATATAATAATATATGCAGTGTAGGAATTAACATTCATACATTTTTTTTACCACATAGGAACTTACATTAATACAAATTATTATACCTATTTTAGAAATAGTGAAATTCCATGTGCAATTATTGACTATACCTAGTCTTTTTAATTGCCTACCTGTCCATTGTAGGCGCAATTTACGAACGTGTAATTGTATAGGTTTATTATTGGTAAATAATTTGGAGGGAAGAATCTAATAGAAATTTCCCAACACACTATAATTTTAAACATAATTAATAAAAAAAGTTTTGTCTACCCCTTAAAAAATAAAAAAATAAAAAATAGACTAACTCTAAAATAGAAATTTGTCCTGTATAATGATTTAATATTTAAAATATGAACACTTAAGTATGAGAGGTAGTACCATATCACTAACTAAACTACGGTATGAAAACCAATCGGAAATGTTGATGAAAACAAAAGCGTAATTATTATCTAAGTACCTACGCATAATTATAGTAGGTACGCTATTTTCACACTTAAATAAATTGTTTTCCATATGTAAATTCTGTCATATACATATACTGTCCACGCGACCACGCTGTCAACGGACAGAAGATTTGTATAATCATATTTTTAACTCATTTTGCGCATTATTTTCACGTCACATTCAATATCAAAACATCATCATTCATGGTTTTCGGATGATGCGATCGTTATTGCGAGTTATTTAAATCATATAAATTATTATACACTACTTTACATCGGATCAAGTCGAATTTTTACCTGGTGAGACGTAGGTAATATAGGTACGATCGAGAAAAGAAATTTAATTCCCCCGTCAAATAATATATATATATATATATATATTACATATATACCGTATACGTAATAATATTAATAAAAAACATCACACACATTTTGCTTACCGAGCTGCTGTACTGCTGCGTAAAACTAAAATAATATACACAAGTACGTAAAAGTTTCATCGGATTCGACGGATGTTTGCGGACTATAAGTTCCTTGACCTGACGAAACGATAAATATAAATAGTGTTTCACCACATACATATAACATATAACATTATATCGGAATATATAGTATATATACAAGCGTTGAAGTGTAAGTACATACCTATTTCAATGCCCTTGCACGATATAATAATAATATGATATGTATTCGTATCATGTAAGAAATGTGTGTGACTGTGTGCGACGACATGTCAAAATTGGAATTGCAGTATCGACGACGCAGTTTCGAGAAAAACGTATCGATGTAAAATATAATATTATAATATACTTGGTCGGTAATGGCAACTGTGACTAATGAAAGGGTCTTGTGTTTTCTTTGTTTTACAAAAGTGCAACACTGAAAATTTGTTTTCAGTATGCCCGATTTTGTGTAATTATCATTAATGTACAAAAGTGAATTAAACTATTGTAAAACAAAAATAAAAAAAGAATGAAAACAAAAAAAGGTGAAAACAGCATATATTATGTGTTAACACGTCGGTTTTTTTACGATATTTCAATTTGTTATGAAATTTAAAATACTGCAATTTAATAAAGATCAAAACTCTTTTAAAAATCATTATACCATAAAACTCCACGCACAAATGCAGATAATATTCTTACCTTTAAATTTGATAATAAATTAAATTACTTTAATATTAAGCTAACAACATAAAAGTGATTCTGCATTTCTACAGAAAAATAATTTGCCGTGTTCACATTTCTGCAGTCGTTATTATTTCTGGTTGAAGGAGATCAGGAAATCTGGTTATATAATATATTAATAAATTTAAATATTGATCTATATCATGTTGTTTTGGTTTTTTGTCTTGTCAAACAATAAAGCAATGCATATATTTGTTCCATTATCACCCCATGAATACTATACCTATATAATTTATTAAATATTTCGGAAGTAGTTTTGAAGGTCCAGTATCCTAATAAAATGTTACTTCGCATACGATTATCATATATTAGGGTGACCAGACGTCCCGTTTAAAACGGGATTGTCCCTTTTTTGATCATCGTGTCCCGTTGTCCCGACAAACTTCGAACGGGACGCTTTTTGTCCCGTTTTTAGAAGATGGTCCTATTTTAATCCCGTTTTTTTACAAATTATTACATTATATTTTTAAAATAAATCGATCTATGAAACAAATCTAAAATAGTTTTATAACCAAATTTATAAATAACAGATAATAGTTTTCGTAAAACAAGAATCTAATAAGTAATTAAATTAGCGGTAGTGTTTAATAATAAAAAGTAAATTTTCCTATCTAATTATTTAAAAAAATTGTATTCGTTTTTAAATGCAACATTATTGTGTTGATTAATGATAATAAAAAAAAAAAAGAAAGCGGACTCCATCCCCTCACGTCCACCCACAATTCAAACACTGCTATGGTCACACAACAAGAGTACTATGAAGGTGTTTTTCTCGAAACTAAACATCAATGAAACCAAAAAGTATCAGAAGTAAATACTACTCGTATAATGTTTTATTAAAGTTAATATTTAAAAATATTTGATTTTGAAAATTCCTTTATTTAGGTAAAATTTTACTATACTATTTTAAAGCCATTATTTTAAAACTAAAAGGTTAATAATATATTTAAGTACTTTAAAATCAATTTTTTTGAGTAAATTAATAATTATTTTATTTTATCACAGCAATGAAATAATATATTTAATATTTATTAAGTGTTTAAGTTATGTAATACCATATTTTAACACCTACTAATTACTATACAGATTGTTTACAATATAATATAAATATACCTGAATAAATGGTGGCACAGATTCGCTATGTGTCTTATCTACTATATAAAAATACAAGCTGGAAACGTCCAAATACAAACATTATAGTTATTATACGCGTCAGTCATAACCCCTTTTTATTATATAATAATAAACTACTAGTTAGACATTTCATAGCCAAAACACATTATAATATCCAAATAAATCGGTTTCTTTAATTAAATTTGTCGGTTAATTAAAAAAAAATAAACAAAAAATAAATAAATAATGATTTTTTTATTTCTATTTTTTCAACAGCATTTTTATACAACAAAACAAAACACATAACACATTATTTAAATATTTGAAATATATAAGAATGATAATTTGAAGGTAAGTATATACAATTTTAACAGAATGGGATTTAATTTCGGCACGTGGGTGAGATGTAGAAAATAGGAAAAAGATAATAAGTTGGGAAAGAGAAATATGACGTGTGGCTCGCGCAGAGGATCATTTCAGTCTTAGGTGACTGAAATGGCTCACTTCCGCGCTCGCCACACAATACACATACTTTACAAGTACGAAGGTGACGACGGGAATCGGTTGCGATGGACACTGCCTGTGTGGGGTGACCCCCTAGAAAATAATCCTAGTTACGCCACTGATAAGGGAGCCAAAAGGGGTGGTCAACTCCAGGACGTAAGTTATAGGGATGGACATAATAATGGGAAATGTGGGGAGGAGGGGCACTGGGGGTCGTGTAAATCATAGGTATGGGGAAAGGGTGGTGAGAGGTAGAATTATAATATGCACTATTGTCTCCGGTCTCCGGTTCTGACCATTCCCTTAATTGTACGGTGGGGAGAGGTTGGTGAGGCATAGCATTGTGATATTCATTATTGTCTCCGGTCACCGGTTCTGAACTTTCTCTAGCTTTTTCTTGTGTCTTCCTCGCCTTTATCTTCTCCTTCAGCTTCTTCAAATTCCTTCGGGTCCGAGCTTTCTGAGCCTCCGTCTTAACCTTCACCGCTGGTGTGCGTGGTCCGGATATATTTACCGGCGACTCTCCAGCCGAAACGCTGGAAGTCGTCGCCGGTTTTTCCACCTCCACACAAACCAACGGTTCTGGTTCAGTCGGAGGCGCAGCGTCTTCTGCCGGCTCTGCGATCTTTTTGTCTGCAAAGGACAGTTAGTATAATGCAATTATTTATTAAAATAAAATGCTGTGACGGAAAAAATATCATAGCTGCCGTTCGTTGTGTTAAACTACCAAAATACGCGCGCGCGTTCATTGCGTAATTTTTTCCTTGTGTACTATCAATCGACACCCGTTCATATAGGTAGGTACAGTTAAAAGTTTATAAAAATTATTATAAATAAGGTACTTACGTTTTAGCAGACGTTTAAGTCGGTCCAGACAGTTTACCACGTAAGGTTTTAAGAAGTTCATTAACCTCGACATTAACGTAATAAGCATATTTTAGTTATGTTCAAAAATATAATAATAATATATTTGAATATTTCACAAATGCGAAATGAAATGCACTGAACTGTATTTAAATGTTTTATGGTAATTAATAATATTTTATCACATTATTATGATTTATGTTACCATGGAATGTCAAAGTATATATTACTAGAATAATATTATGGCCAATATGGGTTATTTTCTTGGGTGAAAAATAGATTATAAATATATTAAAATAAAAATCAAATATGTCCGGAAACATAATCTAAATACTACTTTCGAACAACTACATACTATATCAATAATATAAAATGTATTTTAATTTTTAGTACCTATTTTATTGATAATATTTCAATAAATTAAAATGAAAAGATTTTATTTCAAAAATCATTTTAGTTATTGCATAAAATGATGCATATAATTTGAGGCAATATAATTATGTGTTTATATAAGATAGGTACCTATTCATTTAAAATGAATGTTTTAATAATTTTTATTCACTTTTATTTATGTAAATACTTGGTATAACCATGAAGTAATACAGAGATTATATTATTAATCGACCCTCCGCGAAAACGACCACAGAAAAACCCAGAAATTGAACGGATAAAAATCCTGAAAAATAAATATACCCCGTAAAAAAACTAAAAATATTTCAATAGGTAAATTGGATTTTTATTACCCAACTATTGGTGACAATTTTGATATTTTCATTTGTTGAGCAAAATACATTATATCTTATTTATGTATATTGTTGGGTACTTACATGGCCGTATTCAGTGGGGGGGTCAGGGTTCAACCCCCCCCCCCCCCGAAATGTCATCAAAAATATTTTTATTGACTTTCCTCGTTAATCCTAAACATCGCGTAAATTAAAAAAAGCGGGTAAGTGAGTATCGCTCTGCTGTACATTAGGGGGTGGGGTAGACCTGGGACTAGGGTAGGTTAAATTTGGATGCAATGATAGGTATCATTGTATACGAAAAACGATTCTGAACGGAGGTGATTTGTCAGTCTAGGATATATTATATAAAAATCGAAAATTATTTATTAGTAAAACGTTATATTTTTACACCTGTATTTTTGATTTCAAATTAAAATTGAAACTTTAAACACTCGTAAAATTTTTTAAATTGAATGATTCTCAAACTTTTTTATAATTATTCTAAGCTTAACTTATGGACAGCATAGTATTAAATTTTCAATTCTTAGCTTTTGATAGTAAAATATTTATAAATTTTTAACTACCAAATAGTGAAAAATATTCATGATTTTGACGAATTTTTGTCAATATTTGAACTTCAAATGCTAATAAAAAAAAATTGTGCCTATGTATTTTTATAATTTTTGAATGAGAGTTAGAACAAGTTATGTGGACCCTTCAATTAAATTTTCAAGTAATTTTTCCCAGCTAATTTTTTTTTATCAACATTTATAAAAAAAAAATTAAAAAAAATTGAAAATTTCAATTGTATATAAATAGCTCAAAAAAAGTCAAAATGTTTTGAAAATCAAAACACGTAAAGAAAATGGCAATATAAATAACTGGTAAAATTTTCAAGTATTTATGATTTATACTATTTGAATAACAACAAATATCAAAAATCGTTTGAGGCTAATCCGTTATTTAACGCGGTTTTGTAAAAATTTAAAATTCAATCACTCATAAAAAATTTTTGTCTGAATCTGGTCGAATTTTTTTTACAGATGTTTGAAGAAAAATGTATGGAGAACTTTGTATCAAATTTTCAAAATTTAGTTATAAAAGAAAAAAATTTTACAACTTTTCAACCACAAAATTACTTGCAAATTTTCGCAATTTTGACATATTTCGTATAAATTCGAACTTTAAGCACTTATAAAAAAAAATTGTGAATAACGATTTCGGATTTTTTTTTATCACTTTAAGAACAACTTATAAGAAACCTTGTATTAAATTTTCAAGATTTTCTGGCCGGCCAAAAATTTTTTATTGTTATTTAAAAAAAAAATACTAAAAAAAATTAAAAATTTCAATTGTCTATAAATTCTTATAAAATTCTTTGAAAATTTAACTGTGTATGGAGAACGCTAATATAAACATTTGGTGAAAATTTCAAGTATTTACTTCTATTAGTTTTTGAGTTATAGCAAAATAAAAAATTCGATTTGGTCGAAAACTGGTTTTGCGTAAAAATTCCCGTTTTTCTATCATTTTTTTTTGGGTTTTTCCCGACTCATTTAAAAAATATTGAAAATTTTTAACTTTTGACCCCCCAAAGTACCAACTAGATTCGATTTCCTTTTCAAAGAGGGGCTGAAGTCCAAAATCGAAGCATTTTTACTGCTCCAAATGTTGTCGTCAGACACAAAAAAAAAAAAAATAATAATAAAAAAATAAAAAAAAACACACATCATTGTAAAATCAATACATTCATGACTTCGTTCAGAATCTAAAAAAAAAAAAAACAAAAAACAAAAAAACACACATCATTGTAAAATCATTACATTCATCACTCAGTTCAGAATCTAAAATATTAATTATTTAATTTAGGTTAATTAACTCAAAAAAGTAAAATAACAATATTCATTTTTTAGGGGGGGGGGGTAGCAACTGTCCCGTTTTTTTATTTTTTAAAAATGGTCACCCTATCATATATTAACAGGGTTGGGCACTTTTCAATTACAGTAATTCAATTATAGTAATTCAATTACTTTAGTAATTTGTAATTGGTAATTAATTATAAAAATATTTATGTAATTTGTAATTGGTAATTAATTATTAAATGTTGATGTAATTTGTAATTGGTATAAAGAATTACAATTTATCAATGATGAAAATTTAGAATTTAAGATTTTCTACAATGTACAATATATATATATATATATAACTAATACAGCATAAGTTTTATCGAACAGCTTTATAATTACACCTACTCGTTCCCGGTTGTCTGACGACCAATTCGAAAAACTTGTATTTTTAAAAGGTAACCAAAATTACGGGATTATCTAATTTTTCTATGTAGGTATACCTATATTTTTCTAATGTTTTTTTTTTATTTAATTTAGGTATACACTTTTTTCATATAATAATATTAATAACTAAATATTATATTAAATATAATAGTAATACAATTTTTAAATGTAATTGGTAATTGTAAGTAATTCAATTATGTAATTTGTAATTTGTAATTAAATGTTCTACAATCATGTAATTAGTAATTTGTAATTAATTACTGATATTTTGAGTAACTTGTAATTTATAATTAATTACTTTTTTTTTGATAATTTGCCCATCCCTGTATATTAATAAGTAATAACATTCAAGTATCCAAAATCCCAAAGTGTTTAATAAGTATAATATTATAAATTAGCATCCTATTGTGTTTGACGAGTCAATAACCTGGAATAAAGTACTTATAAAAAACTACACTTTAAAAACTATGGACTATTAAATAGTAAGTATTTTAAAAAAAGACATTATAATATGTATACATATATGTATAAAGAGTAAAGACAATAATTATGCAGTAGGCCGTATTTAGTTAACCACTTACCCGCATTAAGCCAAGTGGAAGACGAATTTTCGAATTTTAATTGAATAATGCTCAAAAATTATAAAAATAAGATTAGTCAATTTATAATTAATATCTAATATATATAAATCATCGTTTTATTTCTAAAAATTAAATTCGATTACTACTTTTCACATAATAATGTAAAGTTATTTTCATCTATATTATTATAACATATTACATATTATATACCTAAGCAATCAGATATAACATCAACAATTTTTCGTCGAATCAACCATATCAAAATACTATAGTGCTCTTCACAAATAGCATTGCTCTAAAAGCCTTTTGTCATTAAACTAATAAACACGTTCCCTTGGGTGATTGGTGGTGATCGATCTATTGGTCTGTGAAGAATGATCATGACGTCCAAACGTGAAAACAAATATTCTCGATTTCAGCTTTTCTTATCTAACAACTCGAACGCCTACATATAAGATCTTAACCCAACCCGGTCGAAACTGATAACAGTTACCTATGCAAATATGCTATTTCTTTTATGTATTTGCTTCCATAGATTAATGCATGGCTATTGTTAATTCATTATACCAGTGACAATCATTAATTCGCTCAATTTATTAATATAACTTATATTGAAGGTAAAAATCTATTTATGACATAATATATATTATATAAATAAATGCAAACATATATCATTATAAATCGTACGTAGGTACTATTATTGTGCGTATATATATATGAGAATGTTCTACTAATCTTGAACATAAGATTAAAACAATACTTAATCATGGGCGTAGGTAAGGGGGAGTTTTGGGTGTTCAAACACCCCCCGAAATTAAATAAAACAATTGTATTATTTAATACATACAAATAAATTATTCATAATTTTATAATATAAATATAGATTTAGACAAAAACCCTTTCCCAAAATATATCCTACCTACGTCCATGTACTTAATAATATAAGTGTTCAGTGTTCTTAAACTAGCCTTTCAAGTATCGAGTATATATTATACAAATGACACTTTAAACCAACTACAGTCATTATAAAATACATTTTTTCTATAAACTTATAAATATATCTATACCGCCGTATTTACGTACTTGAAATATCTACTCTAACACCGGAATAGCAATACACGCTGAGTAGGCACACGCTTAGTAATTACATAAGCTATAGTAATAATAATAGCGGTTCCACGCCCTCATTTCATAATTATTTAGATGTAATAATAAGCTTAATTGTGTTTATTTATAATTTTGAACTTGGCGCCTCAGCCTCAAGTCTCAGACGTCTTTACCTGTAGAGATAATTTCAAAACATCAAACCATACAAGCGTAAAAAAATATAGTGATACAGGTGTAAAATAGATAAGTATTATTAAAACTAACGCAATTTAGAAAAAAATAATCATTTTGTGCGTATTACAGAATTTGTTTTTAGGTCTAAACTTTTTGTGTACAAATCGAGCTTTGAGGAAAATAAATAGAATAAGATTCTCGTGAAATGTTCGGCTAATTTAAGACGGTTAGCGATTTGCGAATATGTGTTGAGCAATGAAAGTCTATTTATGTATAAGTGATTTTTACGCTAATCGAAATTTTTAATAACCAATTAAAGATATACTTTAACTATGTTAGATAAGCCAAACGTGTCCAATCTCAAGTCTGCGATGATAAATTCAAATTCCAACACGTTGATAATGAGTATGATAATCTATAGTCGATAATCTTTATTCTATACAGAAACATTAAAAACAAAACCGTTCATTGAAAAACAACAACAAAAACAAGTAATTACTATTTATTAAAAAAATATTGAACCCTGTGATTTTATCTAAACATTTAATTCTAAATTTGTTTTCGGTAAACACAAATGCAATCACACTATTAAATTTAAAATTGTATAAAAAAAATTTATAATAATAAACATAGGTAATACTTAATACGTAATATTTAATACATAATAATATTTTTATCCTTCGTGGCTTATAATTCAAACGAGTTCATATAATTAATGATTAATGACATTTGTATCATGAAAAATCTTTAAAATTATAAATTATAATTTATTGATGATGAATTTGAAAAATAATATTGTTATTTGATGTAACAATGTTATTTCAAAAGTCGATCCCAATAATACAAATATTTATTTTTACGAAAAAACTGATCAAAGGTTTTAACATTCAATATAATTTTAAAATTTTAATAACCCACAAGTAAAAATAAAATGACGGACGATTGAAAAAAAATATACTCTCTTAAAACTATTGGTTGATATCTTCCATTTTATCCTGTGTTAATTGTATTCAACACTATTTTTTTTTTTTAAAAACCTTTTGAGCGATCTTTTATTAGCAGCAGTGGCGTCTGGAAGTCCTCATTATACATAATTAAGTAAACTAACATGACCAGATGAATTTCAATCAAACATTAAGTGTTTCAAATTCAAACAAAATGTTTCGTTTTATATTCAAACACTTATTTGTCTTAAATATCATTAAGAATAAACAATATAAGTAGATAACATGATTAGTTTTAAATATTTATGAATCCGAATCACTTATTAGCTTAATAATTAAAATTGTATTTACATATATTATATTGTACAATTATATTATGTTTAGAACTGCAATAAATCAATAAATAAAAATATATATAATAATATGTAATATAGTATTAAAGTGGGCAGTGACAAGATAAATATAATTTACTATTTTTACATTGATTATTTAAAAAACAATTTATTTTTTGTGAAGAAGTTTCTTAACGATTTATTAATTTCTGTATTTGATTTAGTTAAAATTCGATGAATGATTAGAAATATTAGATGAACATATACTGTGACTGATACCTATAGTGAATATTAAACTAAATAATATTCCATATTATTAATCAGTCGCTGTTTGAAACAAGTCAAATCATTAAAGATTTTCTATAATACTAATGTGCTTGTCTTGATGAATAATATGTATACACTGGAAAACATTATCATTTTAATTGTTTGATGTTTTATTTTTAATTTATTTTAAGCAATTAAGTGCTTGTAATTTTTTAACAAAAATTTTAAAAGATGATGCGAATTAATATGTTCCCAATTTCTATGGTTCAAGATTTAAGAATTAAGTTCAAAATATAATTTTGTTGTTTTGTATTAGAATTTAAAACAAGAGGAATATTTTGACAATTAATTAACTATACCTACATAATTGTTATGACCAAACTTGATGTTTTTTTTTTAATTACAAGATATCTAAACTATAAATATCTGTACTTATTTCTAAATATTAGTGTTGAAATTAGAACTTTAAAAGTTCATAAGCAAGTTAGGATACTATACACTGAAATTATTTCTTATAGGGTTAATACATAAATACTTAATATTATATTATTAACAGTACTGGAGACAATATTTTATATTCTTATGACACGACTTAATCTTATAAATTATTTTAATTAATTTTCTAAAAATAAATTAGTCTTGACGACTATTTTACAGCTATAGTACGATGAGTTGAAATTTTTAGACTTGTTAATTTTGAATTTATCATATTCATATGATAATCTATTTACCTATATTATTTTTATACTGCAGTGTTATCAATATTCAATACACATTACACATTTATAATTTAACTATATTAACAAAATCAATTTTGTTTAGAATTTTTAAACAATATGATAGTAGTTAATAGTTATATATAAATACTACGAGTATCTTGACGGTAATTTTCTTTTAGAATTTTATAAATGTTAGCTATTATTTTTTTTTGCCATGACAACATATACATATATACGTATATATCAATTTTGGTTCGTACATAATAATATAACATGACCCGGTAACGATACAAAATTTAAAAATTAAAATTTATTTAATATTAGTCAATAATAAATTATGTTTTTTAACAAAACCGTGATCACTTTCGCATTAGTTATTTCCACCGTAGTCTTATTTGGTTGGTACATGAGGAAGAAACGTAAAAACAATAATGATGTGAGTAATTGAAGATTGGATATAATATTTCTATATTATTTCTAATCGTCTAACAATAGTGATAATGATAATAATAATAATAGTTACAATAACAGCTACGGTATCAATAAAATAAGCGAATGTTTTTTTAATGTACATATAGGAAAATACAATCGATAATCAGGAGCCTGAAGATAACTTATCGGTCATTCTAAAGGACAATCGGTTTATATTATTTATGATCAATGGTTTAATTCTCGTTGGATACTTCCTCAGGATGTTACCGATCGGATTGGTTGCCCAATTAGTGCTATTCGCATTACTAGCATGCACCTTTCATATGGTACTGTCGAAATGTTATGCTATTAATGTAATTTGGTGTCAAGGGATAATTTCTATAAATGGTAATATTTCGTAAGTTTTTAAAACATAATATTATAGTAGTATGTATTGAATTGTTCAATGTTCAGATGTACTACTTATTTATTATGGTAATAGGTATATATAAAAAAAAACATTTTATATTAAAATATATATTTACTACAAATTAAATATATTATCTGTTATAGTTGACATCGATTTAAAATTATTTCCAAAATTAAGAATCTTGAAATTATTTTACTTCAGTGGTAGAGCGCAGTGATAATATATTAATATATGTTATACAAGGTAATTCTTTTATCATGAACCACTTATTATTTCAAAAAGTATTCATGTTTTTGAAAACATTTTTTTACATAGTTTCAAGTTGTTAAAAAAAACAACGTTTTTATTAAAAACTGTATTTTTAAATATTTTTTATCCTTATATTTTTTTTAAAGTTTTTTTTCTTTTTTGAATAACAACATAGTTTTAATTTTTTTTGAGTATTTTGGTACATAAAAATCGAATTTAAGGCGAGTAGTTTATGAGTTATACGTAATTAAAGTTTATACAAGCAGAGACGCAGAGTAGTGGACAAACATGTTGCGGGGTTATCCCGTACAACACCACTCCGTGCATCAGAACTTTAAACAACTTGAAACTATTTAAAAAAGTGTTTTTAAAATCATGAATACTTTTTGATATAATGTTCATGATAAAAGAATCCCTCTGTATGTATATTAGGATATTAATTAGGAAGCATGTAAAATCACAAAAAGTATTCAAACAGACCGTAGAATTGCAAAATTTAAATGCACGGAATTTAATATCACAGACCGTCACATTAAGGAAAATGACAAATTGTATTTGTACGGAATCTATCTTCAAATTACAGAAAATCTTAATGCATTGTCCATCATACCACGGACCGTCAAAAACGGAAAATAAACTTAAAGTAACGGATCGTAAAAATACGGAAAGTAGAACCGTAATGTCCTGGTTCATCAAAATATGGAATATAAAATATTGATATGAATGCTCTTGTAACGTTCTTTCTTCACCGGGCGTTCGTCTTCCGACCTACTGGTTTAAGTTTTGTTTATATTAATGAGGTTTCGAGGACTCGACCTCGGTGTGTAATATTAATAATAAGATCATGGTTACCTTATTGAAGTAAAGCACGTAAGTATAATGTATAAATTACGTATATTATTATTATGCAGTCTTGTCAAGTATTCGAATAAAAGTATTTGAATATTATTCTAAATACATTAAAAAAATATATAGGTATTCGAATACGTATTTTGAATATCTTTTTTTAGTATTTTTATTTTATATTTAAATACTAAATTTGAAAAAAAAATGTTTGTGTTTATAAATTATAATTCTGGGTAGTGGTCATTATTTAAAAACATAAAATTTAGTTTTAGCCATAGCCCATAGACCTTAAATACTAATTGACTTGATGTGTGGACGTACAAAAGTAATATCCGTATTTTGAGAAAAATAAGTATTAATAAATAGTATTCTCAAAGTATTTGAATAATTTTTTGAGTATTCCAGAATATATTCTAAATATATTTTTTGAAAATTATTCGAATACGTATTCTGAATACTTTTTTAACCGTTTATTCGAATACGTATTCCGAATACAAAATAAAAGTATTCTTTACAAGACTGCTATTATGATAGATTATGTAAAAGTATAATAGATATTTCTGCATTAGATTATATATTATGTATATGTATAAATATGTTAATTGGTTTACTGATCACGTACGTTTCCCCAAACCCTCACATATCAATGTATGCAAATTTTTTTTTGCCAATGCTTAGTACGTCATTTGTTTGTATTTGCTTGACTATCCCCAAAATTTGTTTGATGTCGATTCACCTAGGAAAATCGATTTTCCAAGGTGAACCTACATCAAACAAATTCTGAGTATAGTCAAACAAATACAAACAAATGACGTACAAAATATTGGCAAAAGAAAATTTGCAAAAAGTCAATTATATACGGTAGTGGGGGCCGGGGAAACGTTTCTCTAGTCCCCTACATGAAAAATCGATTTTCCGAGGTGAACCAACATCAAACAAATTTTGGGGATAGTCAAACAAATACGAACAAATGACGTACTAAACATTGGCAAAAAAAAATTGCGAAAATTGATATGTGGTGGGCTGGCCGGCTGGAGAAACGTACGTTTACCGATCGAGGTAGATGTTGATGTGTCGTGTGAGTGTGAATAGTTGATGGTGGCCGCACGGATCGTCGCGGAGTCGTCTTCACTGTTGTGTTCTTCTCTATGACGTAGTTTATTGGAGTTTCTTCCTTTTTTCGTACCGACACCCACGGCTGTTCTCACTTAACCCTTTAATTTGCCATTAACATTATTTTTATATTCACAAATAATATATCAGTATTTTTTTTTCAATTTGAACAATTTAAACAATTTTATTTTTCTTAATGATGGCAATTATTACAATATTATACTCTTGTCTCTAATTTATATTAATATTACACCATATTGTATAGGTGTATTACTCTACCTTTAGATCTTACAATTTTTTCTGGTTTTTCCTTCCCCACAATATTATCTTATTTTACGACTTATTTTATGTACAACTAAATAACCCACAATACCTATTACTAAATACAGTTCATATATAATATGCCAGTTTTTATAGTTACTATACTCTGTGTCTTCTGATTCTTTATCTAAGTCCCTAAATGTCCCTAATTTTTGCGAAAATTTGTGTAAATTTTTTAGTTCTGGAATTTGAAAATGAAGATTTCTTAGATATATTTTTAAAATTTTTTTTTTTGTCTATTTTTAAACTCAATTCGGAGATGTTTAATAAAGAAATGTCCGGGTTTATATTTACTGATAAATTAATATTTTTGATTTTTTCTTCTGACGCACTTACTATTGTCGTTGGTGTATATATTGAACATGCACTTGGTAACTTTATAGTTTCTGGTCCTTTTAAAATATGAAATGTTGCCTCCATGGGCTCCATGGATGAATTTATGTCTATATTTAATGGTAAAACTTGATTTGTAGATAACTCATTTTGTATACTTTCCAGAATCGTTGTTATTATTAAGGATAACTGGGTGAAGTATATTTTTATATGCCAATAATAAAGCATTTAATAATTCTTTCATTTCAAGCAAAAAACTTGAATTTTTTATTTATTTTTTTTATTTTGCATGCTTTTGCATATTTGGATAAAATGCATATTAATGCATATCTATACTATTATATATAATTGTAAGGGTTTTTCTTAGACCGCGCTAACCGAGAAAACTACTGAACCGATTTGGCTGAAATTTTTTTTGGCTGAAACCCGACACTGCTGAAGGTTTTAGTACCACTTTTGTCAATAAAAAAAAGTATAAAGTTCATAAAAAATCAAACACAGAATCACAGTAGTGGCGTCCTTTTTTGGCCAAAAAATATACTAAATATTTTTAGTTGTTATGGTTTTATAGGTTGCAGATCCAAAGAGGATAAGTTGTTCTACTTATATAAAATGGAAACATATGGTAAACTTATTGTATGACATATAGTTACTATTGGTTACTGATTCATAGAAACTGAATACTATGTTTGTTTTTTTCATATTATTATTATTATAAATGTGATTTTAATTTCAACAGGAGATAAACAAAAAACGTCATATACTCAGAAGTCTTATAAAATTATTATATTAATTCTTTATCAACCAGAAATTATTTATTTTTTATCTGTATTTATTTTCAATAAAAATATATTTATAATTTATAACGCTAGAAAAATTTCAATCCGTTTTTTATATTTACTCGCCGATCATATTAACCAATAATATTTGAAAAAAAAATTATACATATCAATATATTTTCATGGTTCGAAGGCAAAGAAGCAACCAATCACAAAGTCTTGCTGATCTTGCTGAATAAAATATTAGAATTGTACAAGATCGCATTAGGGAATCAAGCTCTGAGCGTTCCGAAAACTTTCGAAATTAGAGAGAAAGACAACAGATGTTGACGGCTGGAGTTCGCACACTACAATAAACAAAAATATCTAAAGATAAAATTATTTATAATATTATATTACTTCACGGGCAAAGTCATGATGGTTCGGCTAATATTGAATAAAATGAATATTATTGCGAAAAATGCATGTTTTATAGTATATTTTGTGATTAATATTTCGTATTTAATTCTAGCCCTGCTAATTAAAGTATATAACTTGGTTTTTTTGTCAAGCATACATTTTTCAAACATAAAATTAAAAATATTTCCACTATTGAATGTGAATTATACATTTTATTTTTAAATTATTTCATTTTATTTCTGAATTGTATTATATTAAGATAAACAGCCAAACACTGATGTATTTTAATAAATAAATATTTTTTTTGTAACTTTATTTTTGTGTTTATCTTATAACAATTTAAATACATATTTTTGCATATATTATGGTAAATAAAATGTATATTTTACAATTTTTTATTTCATACAAATCCTAGCCCTGATTATTATTATTATTTATGTATGTTAACATTGTTTACTACCTATGTTACTTTAATATCTTCTGCTTCCCATACACCTTCATCTATTAAGGTATCTAGTTTTGTTGATAAATTTTTTATTTTATCTTCACTTACAGATAAATCAGTATCAACAATTTGTTTTATATCAGATAATGTAATTTTAGGTGCTGATGTTTCTAAAATAGTACAGTTTTCAGATTTTAGTGGCTCCAAAATGGAATAGGATGCTAATATCTTATAGATATGTATAAATGTTGGAGTGGTGAGATATAAACATTTGAACCTGATACCTGACGAGCCATTCTAAAAAATTGCTGAAATAGAAAAGTAAATAATTGTTAATTTTGAAACACTTTGTATCAATCTTGAACTTAGACTTCGTTCATGGTATCAAATATCAATATATTACTTCTAATCTATCTAGGTTCATTTTATTCGATAACACATATGTATATCTTGACTTCAGTAAATATTTAGATAGTTCAATGGTTGATTTAATTGTAACGCGTA
Source organism: Schizaphis graminum (assembly GCA_020882235.1). Classification (NCBI taxonomy): domain Eukaryota; kingdom Metazoa; phylum Arthropoda; class Insecta; order Hemiptera; family Aphididae; genus Schizaphis; species Schizaphis graminum. The sequence continues at coordinate 98,558,283 of CM037032.1, forward strand.
ATCCATCAGCTGTTGATTTTTTTTAAATATTCTGATTCCATAATTTTGTGATCCAATAAATTCTGTTCCCATGAATTAATAAATGTTATTCCTTTTTCTATTACCTTACATAAAAACTTTTTTTGACGAAATATTCTACTGTGAAATATTTACAAACATAAATACTTTAAAATCATCAGAATTTTGTCTTATATCCTCGACTGGAAATTTTCTATTTAATGCGCCAAAAATATAATTAAATAAATTTGAAAAATGTTCAGTTTCTTAACTATTTTTGAGTTCTGATACTTTTTGATACTCTCTATAGAATTGAATTACTAAAAGTCTGTTTAAAAAAGATAGGAATATAATAATAATGTAATATAAAATATAAAAAAAATTATAGGCAATAGAATATATAATTAATAATTATATAGGTAGTAAAAAAAGTGTATATATATTTCTTTAATAATTTAACCTGAGCCGCTAGTTTTACATTCATTTTTGAAAAACTATCCAAGTATAAATGTCGTTTAGTGAATTCTGGAAAATTATTTTTGAAATTTGTTTCATGTCGTGATTGTGTAATGTTTCACGATGAAACCAACTAATTAATTCATTTTCGGGAGATACCTTAAAGTAAATTGTTTAAGCAATTATTTGTTGAATACTATAGAGAGTTATTGTACAAGTGTTATAAACTTACTCTTAATGTTTGTTAATTGTATAATCTATTTCGTACTGTTTTTAACAAATGTGGAGCATCTGAAAAAAATAAATTCTCCGTTTCCTATTCATTGAGTGTATAATTCTATTTTTAAGATTATCTTTTGTTCCACTTATACCAAATTCTTTCCAAAATTTTCTATTCGAAGAGCCAGCATCAGAAACAATAACATCCATCATAACCTCAGCATTTTCAAACAATGATATTGCCTTTATAACTAATTGTGTGAGTACAATACCTGATATTCATATACAAATAAAATTAATATAATTATAATTTAATTACAATTCACTGGCCCTTCTGAACAAAATACTGCTGAGTAATGTTTGATCCAAGACTTTGATAAATCATAACGAGCCCATCATCTGCCTTTTCACTAGTGTTTAAAGCAGGCTCATCATTACCGAAATTTTCTAACCTTGAATAAGTTAGGGTCTTTGAGTTTACACTTATACTTTGACGTAATACAATTTCATCAAATAAAAGCATTCCGTGTTTTTCATTTTCATTTAATAAATATATCTTTTTTTTTAAATGTCATAAAAAAATTGTCATCAAAACCTCAATTTGTTTTCATCATTGATAAATATCTGTAAATACTTCTAGATGATAGTAGAGTCAATATAGAGTCCTGATTTATTAAAAAATTATAAATTGAAGATGATCTATATAAATATATTGATGAAAGTTAATGAAAGTATAATTTATAATATTATATAATAAATATCTTACCTAATATGAAACATAATACATAAAAGTAACCAATTCTCGGAGTATCTTTTGTTTACTGATTTAACTTTACTGGTGTTTAACATTTCTTGTATAAGTATTTGTTTGTGATTCGCTTAATTTATTATTTGCACATATCTTTTTAAATGAATCATCACATAAATGCTTCATTTTATTTTGTAAATTAGATAGTGTACAATTATTCAGTTATTCAATTTTGTTTTATAATCTATTAACACATTTTTGCAATATCAAAATATTTTAATGATATATATTTTTTTATTCCATCTATTTCTTACCTATAGTAATATTTCTGTGTTATATGTCTATTTCTTTGTAATTTGTGGAAAGTTTTAAGTTTATTTGGTGTGAGTGTTGGTCCAATATTAATTTTTCTGTTTGTAATTTTATTCCTTAACTTATACACCCTAAATATTTTTATTATTTTTTCACACCACAAACATCTTTTTGTTATACCATTTTGTATTATTAATGAACAGTTTTTGTGTCTCCAAATATTATTTTCCCCTTTAATTGCATTTTTAGCTGATATGCCTTATAAAAATATTAGAATCTCATTAATAATTTTATCTATAAATCACAAACTAAGCATTTTCTTAGTTCATGTTATAAATTTAAGTATATCTGAGTACAAACCTGGATAGTCAATAACACTTGGGCCACCTTAACAAACATTTTTGGAGTTCATAACATCTATCAAATGTTGTAAGGATGACACATTCTGAGAAAACGCTATTTTACTAATCCCTAAAACATCCTCAGTGATCAACTTATCCTTTATATACATTTGTATTTGACTGTCTTTAAAGTTTATGATTACTTGATTTACTACTGTAGCTTTAATTATATCCATCTTTTTATTTTTTGTACAGAAATAACTTAAAGCTACATTATCACAATGAAAATACCAGCCATTAGGTAATTTTACAATAATTGGAAATTGTTTCAATTCGAATATCAAATATTTAAAGGTTTTAAAACACTAAATTTGTTTCATTAAAAATTTAAAAATATTGGTTAATGAATCTGTACTATTTTTATTTATGCATATATAATTATTTCTAACCAGTTGTAAATTATTGTTAAGTACTGTATGCTCTGTTTCAGTATTTTCAATGGGCCACATCAATTGTCGCTTACAAAGATTTACAAAAAATTCTATTATTATCAAGATTATCTTCTATTGATCTTTTGTTTGAAACCTAATTTTTTTATTTTCATATGCAATTATATTAATTTAATTTACTTTTACTTAATAATAAATTACCTGATTACATAATAAACTTGTATTATTTATTGTTTCAAAATGAAAAAAAGACGGAAAAGAACCTTTTTTTTAAACCCGGCTTGAGTCGTGATAAAACATTACGAATTATTAAGTAATAGGTATCTTAATATCTATAGGGATTTTTATTTTTGTTTTATTTCTATAAGATAGTTACAATATATTATTTTATTAGAATAACTAAATAACTATAAAATGTTATAAGTGAAGATCAAGTAAAATTTATGAAGGAAGAAATCACCCAATAATGACACCATCTCTAAAAATTATTAAAAATTAAAATTAAATTTCTCCAATTATCATGAACCATGATATTAATAATTTAGTAATTAATTGAATTCAATATATTTTTTTAAATTTAATATACAAAAAATAAAAATAAAAAAGCGACAGAGTTCTACGATCTGTATAATATTATAAAACCAACAATAAATCACGAATTTGGTTCACTCAATCTTGTTTACTTTTTCCTCCTTCTCTTCCATTTCTATTTGTCAAAAAACAATAAAATGTCACCCAAATAACGATGATCCGAAGGCTGATCGATAATCTACTATCACATTGCATAGGTATACGTAGTATAACATACATTAAAACGTATATATTTGGACATACTCGAAAGGTGGTGTGACAGTAATATAAACGCGTTATCGAGTCAATGTTGCGTAAAGTTTTTAGCTATATACGCGCATGCACATTCAAAAGCTATTCAATAATACGCGAACTATGGCAGTGGCTTTTTAATAAAAATACTTAATAATATTTTTATTATGATCATAATCGATTTTGTTTTCCGGCGATATGTATAGACAATCCAACATGCGCTGTTTCAGTGGTCAACGGGATAAGACTAGAGTGCTATGTATTTTATTTTTATTATTATGAATTCGCGATTTAAGTTTTTTTTACTATATACTTATTGTGTTGTATTTGTTTATTTCACCGACCAGAAGGGCAAAAGTATAGTTTATACAGAGTGATTCATTAAACATACTTATTGTTAAACCTTTTTTCTTCATTAATGCAGTTATTCAAAATTATTATTTTTGAAATTTTTAAATATACCTACAAAAGATCATATTATTTTTCAATTTTTTAAGATTTTTTTTCCATACATAAGGGATGTTTTTTGGACACAAACTTCTATTTTCAAATAATAAAAAGGACCTTTTTACTATAAATTATTTAACGGATAACGAAATATTTAACATATCAAAATCGAAATTTGAACGAGTAGTTTTTGAGTTTTTACTTTTTCATTCTTTTTAATCTTTTTAAAGATTTAAAAGATATTGGAGCTACGGTGATTTTAAAATGTGAGTAATTATTATTAATTTATCAACATTTATAATCTGTAAAAATTGTTTGAGTATGATAAATATCATATCTAATTTTCCATATATTTTATATTTTTATAAATTATTTTTAAGGACTATTACGCATAAACATTTTAATGATTTTAAAACTACTCGTATCAATTTTTAATTAGGTATACCAAAATTATCAAAAAATTATCTACTAAATAGTTTACAAAAAAAATTATCGATTTCATTTTAAAAATATAAGTATATTTAAAAATGTGAAAAATCAGGATTTCAATAAATTAATTATTTAAAGAAAATTGAGATTAGTATAGTTTGTGATTTACTCTGTATATTATTACCTATAAGTTATAACAGTTATTAAAATGTGAGCAGTTTTAATTACCTTATTTATTATGCAGTATACGAATATTTAATATTATTACTAAAATGTTTTACAATTATATTTTTTACCTAAAATTTGTTGAGTGCCCTTGAAATAAAAAAACAATTAGTAGGTGGTTGTTTGTTGGTAACTCAAGGTTTTCTATGTTGGTTTGCTCGTCTTCACCAGGTATCCAAATAATCTACTCAAGCACAGAGGCGTATCCAGCACAAAATAATTGGGTAAGCCAGTTTTGTTCTGTAGTGTGTAAGTATGTATATACATTGTTTATAAGACAAGCATAAAAATTATAAAAATAACACCCTGTGTATATTATAAATTACAACCATTAAACTCGCATACAGACATAAATAATGGTGTAATATATATTATATATAAATGCACACCAGTCACCACGAATTCGTGCAACACATCATACGCTGGTTCAATATTTATTATATTATACACATAAATATAATAAAACATGTCCTATATTTCCTCGCTGCTAATTAATAAGCACAATATTCAACATTCATGCGCATGCGAAATTATTTTCTTTTTTCCGTAAATATTTTCTCCGTCACAAGACATAATACCTATTATAATACTGGATTAAGTGTGCTTCATAATTTATAATAATATTATACATAATTTTGTGATACAGATATTGAGAATAAAGTCGTAACGCACGCTTAATACACCAGTAGTATACAGCTCATCGTCTCACTATACGTATAATATTAGAGTACCCCATCTTTTGTCATAATACTCATAATATCTTACGAATATATATATAGGTTCCCATATTAAAACCGGCACAATACGTCCCGCGGCACACGTGCGCGAATTCACACAATACTAATATCATAATATAATATTATATGATATGCATCGTGTGTACTGTGTATAGGTACTCATTCACTATAGTATTTATTATAACATTTGTTAATATAATATAGTAAATTGGTATTATAATATATACATATCTGTTATCTAAGCACGCGCGTGGCTCTCTGTGACCGTGTGACGACGATAATGACGACGACCCCACAGTGACATTTTCTCGACCTACATCTTTTTCAGTTTAACATTGAATTTAAAACCAGCTTCGTCTTAAAATATGTGCGTATTGTACCAAACAACTTCCCAAAATAATTATTTTTTAAATGTACGTTAAAATATTTGCGGAAAAAGTTTATTTGGACGATTGGCAATGCAACAGTTGCAAACTTCTGTATACTCTATAATTGGTTGAATAATGATAGAAAAACACTTTGATTAAAATTCACATCAAATAGTACACAACACCTAGATATATTGCTAGTGAATTTGGAGATTGGATGTTACCCCAATTTCCCGGTCATTAGAGGAAATCTAAAGAATTATATTAGTTTTTTCCTTTTCCCTGTCTTGAGTTGGAAAATTAGTATATTGCACAGTATTCAAGGACTCGAAATTAAAATTAAATTATTGCTACAATTTGTATTATTATTAATATTAATCATCAATAAATTATACTATAATTTAATATATAGGAATATAGAATTAAAGATATAATTGCATTATTATATACCTAGGAAATACTGGTTGGTACTTTGTAGGTATATAGTGTATTTTTAATTGGTGTAGTGTAAATAATTATATGTGATGTATACATTAACAATACTTTTCACATTATTTTATTATTGTATACTATTACATTATACTATTTTTTATATTATTATGAAAATGGGAAAATGGAAATTTAAAAAGCGTATTTTATAATTTTTTTAATTAACATTTTTGAGTGCTGAAAAATGATTTATATTAAATATCTAACATAGTTAAATAGTTGGATTTATTACTTATTTAATACATTTGTATTTGTAATACAACTATAGATCATTAAAAGTACACCTATATTACATAATAACGTATAATTATATTAATATTTATATAATAGGTATATTTGATGATTATTATTAATAATTTTCCTTCTCATAAAAAAATATACAGTGGACGCCACGTATATTAAACTTAAAAATCAAAATCGTATAACACTTTCACTGGACTTTTCATACCTTACTTTTTTAAATTTTAATATATAAAAATATGTTGAGACTGTCAAGTCCTTAAGGTTAAATGTATTGTTTACGAAATACAAAAATATTTACCTAACATAAAGTAGCATTTAAACTACATTTTTAGATTCTAAGCGGAGCGATGAATGTATTAATTATATCATACAACAATGTCTTTTTTTTGCGTTTATGTGTACACGGTAAGTAGTTGATAAAATGCTTTAAATTTTGAGGGTATTTTTGGGTAGAAAATTGGATCTAGTTTGTACTTGATTCAAGTTTAAAAAATTTCAGATTAATTTCTTTATAATCAAAAAAAAAATGAAAATACAATTTTAAAAAAACGGGAATTTTCACTCAAATCCAATTTTTGAAAACGATAAACAGTGAATACTTGAAATTTTTACCAAATATTTAAATTGTTATTTTCTATTTACAATACAATTTTCAAAATATTTTGTATATAAAGAATTTTCAATTTTTTTTAGTTATTTTTTATATATGTAAATGTTGATCAAAAAAAAATTGCTGAGTAGAAATTCTTGAATATTTATATTACATAATTCTTCATATTTTTTTTATTTTTCAATTATAAATATCGAAAATGTGACAATTTGACAAAATTCATAAAAATCCGCGAAAATTAGTAAATTATTGTGTAGCTAGAAATTTTTGTTTCTACATCTACTTATAGGTAAAATTTAAAAATTCAATACTAAGTTCTTTTTAATTACCTACAAGATCCCACAAAAATTATACTTATATTTCTATAAAAATATTAAAAATACATAGGCATAATTTATTTTTACATATCTATTTTTTAGTTAAAAATTAGTTTGTATCATTTTGCGGTTTTGACAAAATTTTAATTTAGCTGGTACCATAAAATCAAAAAACATGTAAAGACCATTATTTTTTTAGTTCAAATTACTTATTTATATAAAATCAATAACCATTTTAATTATTTTGTTATAATTTAAAAATATTATTCGTGGAAAATTTAAAGCATATTATATATTGTTATGAATTTTATTTTAATATATTATTTATTCATAGGTTCTATAAATAACTTTTTACAGTTTAAACATTTATAGAAATATGTTCTTAAATTTTGAGTTATGGAAGTTGATATGATATGGTATAAATATACATAAAATAAATTACTAATTGCATAATTGTAGACGCGTATATCCGCACGTATGTACGGCGGTTTTATACGTTGTCTAATGGAAGATAATACGTGCAGATCTGACTTTTTCTAGTCTCTATAGGTTAGACTAATATGCATATAAACTATATGCAGTACTACCTATACTAAGTATACTATACCTATATAGTATATATAGCTAAAATGATTTATATTTTCACGTAAGATCGCTCTAAATTGTCACTACTCTATTATTATTATTTTCATACATACAATTATTAATATTATCTATGTACCTTTTAACATGATGTATCTATTTAAACTATAGAGAGATTTTTCCAATTGTTAATTTTATTGATCATGCTATATACATTTTATATGTTTCTTAATAGAAATTACTAAACTCCAATATATTCAATCAAGTATACAAAGTTCCTAAAACATATACTAATTATTAGGTATTAACCTTAAACGAATCAATCCATCGATCATCTGTAACAATATACCTAATACACTGTCCAGACGTTTTAATAAAACTTATTTTGATAAACTAGAAGCATAGATGTTATTATTATATAATGTATATAATATATATAGGTATAAAGGTATAATAAATTAAAGATTTGACCAATAAATTGATCAAGCTGATCCTCACCACCTATAAAAGAAAGCCTTACTATATACCAATGTTTTGTATTTTGTATACATTATAATTATATACTCGTAACTTTCCACTCCATTAATATACTGCACAGCGAATAAAGATCAGAAAACGGATAAATCTTACTTATTAATATAGCTTCATGCTTACATAATCATGAGAATAATTTTACTAAATACATATTTTTTAAATCTTAGCCTGACCAGTATAATAATAATTAATAATCAGTAGGTAGTTATTATATATTTATAACTACAAATAATGACTATTATACTATTATATATGTTATATGCTTATTAGCATATATTGTTGTTTAAAAAAACAAATATGCAGTAATCGCATAACATTTTATCTAAATTATAACAACATTGATAAATATTTTTCTAAATTAATTGATTCAGTAAAATATTTAGATAAGTTGTACTTTAATAAAATACCTTTATTATAAAATCAATTATAGTATATTTAATTATATAAAGTGCATTATTTTCTTTATTAAATTGTTAGTTTAAATGTTTCAAAAAATGAACTTATTACTATAAAAGCAGTGATAAATTATATTTAAGCATTATTAACTCAAGTATCTAGATTACTGCAGTAACCGTTTATTTAACTCATTCAATTATTAGATTCAAACAGTAACCTAACCGACTTATATGTATATCTACACAGTAATAAATTTGTTACTCTATTTTTCCAATTGTATCGCATATATTTTGTTGATTAATTAACTATTTCCTCAACAAAGTATTCAAGTTATGAAATATTTTTTTAATATTTTAAGTCATTATGAAATAACAGATTTGGTAAATATTTAAAGTATCTATGATTGATATTTTTTGAATTCCATCAAAATCTAATATATACCTAATTCATATGATAATTTGACATTCGGGTTACTTATATTGTATCAAAAAAGAAAAAAAAATGTGCCCAGTAGTATACTTCATATTATGTAGTATATTTTGTTGAAGGAAGAATATCTTATAAATAATTATTAACCCTTCCACTGTGACGGTTGTTTTCGGATATAAAGAACGACAATTTTTACAATAAACCATTATTATCTTTAAAAGTATTTATAGTTTCTAAAATATTTTTTTAGTAATTTTTAGTTATTACAAAACAAGTTATGTTTTCACGATTAATATTATTATCGTTCTTAAGGTTTTTATTTTTTTGAATAGTAGAATGCTTTTTTAATTGCATATACTGAAGCATATACTATTCGTTTGATTTTCTCCAAAAAAGATATTCCACTTCAAAAATATTAATTTAAACAAATCAGTTCCATTCAAAAATTAATAAGGATTAAAAATAATGAAAAACATAATTTTGAAGAACAAAAATATTTTCTAGATAACTAATGATTACAATTAAACAAATTATTTTGTATAATAAACATTTTGTTAAAACAATTTTTAATAAATAATGCTCGGCACTCGCTTATATTTAAATGTATAATTTTCTATAATTATTTAATAATTTCGATTAGCTATTCGATTTTTGACACGATATAGTCAAAGATTGATATGCTAACTGTTAACAAAATTTAAAAGAAAAGAAACGAAACAATAACAACAAAATCAGAGATACAACTTATAATTACAATTAATTTAATTACGAGCAATTAATAAGACTGAATGAAATGATATTTACGCCATTTACAGTAACAAAATGTTTTTTAATTAAAATATACGCATTGTTATTTGTTTCAATTACTGTCGCATTATATTACCTTTATAGGTATAATAATATCTGTATTAAAAAATGTTTATTATTGAGAATACTTGTTAATGACTAATGTGTATAAATTTATAAACATGATTCTGTACCTATTGTCATACGTTTTTCCATGTGAACAATAATTGCTTATTAACAAAATATTACAATTTTATAGTTACATCGACATTTTCAAAAAAATTACTCATTAAATAATTTACAATAGAAAAGGAGAGTTGGTTCACATTTGAAAAACAGAAGTTTGTCCTTCACTGGAAACTCCATAAGATATACAAACAACTCAGCAATTTAAAAATATATCCCTTACTTACATTTTAAAATTTCAAAAATCAGAATTTGAATAATTTCATTAAAATAAAAAAGATCAGTAAAAGATAGGAAAGCAATAATAAAAAATTTTGTTTAAAAAATCTATACAAAAAAAAAACATAGGTTTAATAGATTTTGAAAAATATACCTCTAAAAAGGTTTTAAAATTGAATACAGAAAAATATTAATATATCTATATTGATAGGCAAAGACTATTGGCTTATTTGTCACGAATTGTGACTTTGTTGAATTGGGGCTCTGGGACTACTTTATTTTATTCAGTAAATTTTTATTTTTAACCGAATATGATATATTATTATAGTGTAATGTTTAAAATTTTTTTTATATTTAACTTCTAACCTTAGAATACGGAGTTATGAAATAAGAATACACCGGCAGTGTTATCTGACCGGTTTCAATAGTTTTCATTTTTTACATAATATATTGTTTATAATTTTTCCAAGTAGAGGTAAGATTTGCGTATACATACTACATAGTTAAGTTGTGCCATGGCGACACCGAATTACCTGTAAACTAAGTATTACACTTAAACCTTAATACAACAATTATAAGCGTCATATTTTATATTTGTTCATTTTTTTCCTGAACAAAGTTAAGTAACACAGTTGATTATAATATAAACGAAAATACGAAAGAAATAGTCAAAATGTTTGTTTTTATTTATTGTTAGTCTACGTCTTGGCGTCTTAACTCTTAACTGCAGTTAAATATTTTAATTTACATTATTTAATAATAAAAAAAAACTAATTTATAATTGCTTAACCACGATTCAGTCCAAGTTTGAAAATGTAATATTTACAATGAACATACACATTAAACATTTATAATTTATGTACTATGCACTAGAATACGTGTTGTGCATGTACACAATTACAATGAGATTTCATTTCTAGGTGATTAGGTATTAGGAAAAATTATTGTGAGGGACGATTGGTATGCGACTAGGACATACACAAATCAGACAACTGAAATTTCTAAATATTGAGATATTCAGTAAATATATTTCCTTTTCAGTTTTCCATTATATATATATATATATATATATATTATTATTTATAATTATATTATCTATCATAAATAATAATATACTATGATCATTCAATATAATGATATATACAGCAACCAGAAATTATAGCAACATTATTTATTTTAACACATGATTAAAAAAAGTTATTATTTTTTTTATTCCATACTACAAAACAAATCGTTGCGGTTAAAATCGAAACTGTGGGTGATAAAAAACACCAATAACTAAAATCTACCTTTTTTTATTTGTTTATCCATTTTATTATACTTCAATACCTTATAATAGCTGTTATTTAGTTTCGAAGTGTATACAATTTTATTATATTATAAATTGTGTATGTATGTATGTACTGATCTAATGGTATATACCTATAATATATTATATTATAGTTATTACTAACTATTAACTGTATATGTGTGACGTATGTATTGTGTAATATGAATATCATTGTTTTTCTTATTGTGCAAATAAATTATTATTAGTATTCAGGTACTGTTAAGTTTATTTCTTTGATTGGAATATTTTCAATGTACTCGAACAGCTTAGTAGAAAGCATAAAAAATATTGAAATATTTTGTTTTGTTTTGAAAACGTTATGGGTATGAGTGGCATGACAGTGATTTTTATAATTATATATAGAATTTATCAATGTACGATTAACTAACTTTAGTTATATTACTAGTTTTAAATAGTTAATCATGGATCAATATTCCTAGAAATATGAAGATTATTTAATGATTAAGGGAATGTATTTTAGTTTTTATTATCTACTTAAATACTAAACAGTTAATATTTTATATTTTCGTATATATTAATTATGAAAAAAAATATAACATTAATGCCGGGTTGCATGAAACCATTCCTTAGATTTATTTAATTAATAGTTTTATTGAATCATTAAATAATTTTATTTAGCGTTTTGGGTTGCACAAACAGTTGAATAATTTTGTATTGGTTTCAAACATGATACCAAGGTTTAAGTACAGAAAAGATTAAATTTAATCTATTCTATGGTTTAAGTTTGATGCTTATCACAGAAAATTGATAACAACTTATTGACAAGACGTATAGGTTGTTACCAACCATTGTTTAATGAACGAATAAATTTTTATTCAACCGAAATCGGATCATTAGTTTAATTGACTGGTAACCAATAGTTTAATGACTCAATAACGCTATTGAACGTTTATTTAACGTTTAGTGGATGAATAACTTTTTATTAATTCAATAGCGTACTATTGGTTCATCAAATATTTAATGAACGTTCATGCAACCCGGCATAACAATACTTAAATCTCATAAACTGTCAAGTTATTACAATTAAAACCGTTTTCTGCTTCAGTTCTGTGTAATCAATCTTGTAAAGTACTTGAGTGAAAGTATGCAAATAATTTTTAAGTACTCAAACACGAATTTTAAATATTTTTGTAAAAAGTACTTGAAGAAAATATTTAAAATATACTTTGTCAAAGTGTCGGTATTTGAAATTAAATACTAATTTTAAAATATTTTTTCTTTTAGTTTTTAGATTTTCTATTATGTTAAAGATGATAAACAATCTATAGATATACCAAATTATTGGGTGTAATATCCTCTATAAAATTAATGTAAGAAAATATGTAAATGCTTAAATAATGATTCTGTTAATTTATAAAAAGTAATAATTTTTTTTGTACAAAATTCGAAATTATCTAAATAATTTTTTAAGTAATTGTATTTGTTAATAAGTCCATATCTATAATCTATACTTGAATGCTTTTAAAAAGTAATTTTACAAGATCGTGTGTAATATAGTACCTATGTATTAATAGGTATAGACGTATAGTTAATAATATAGCTAAATAACGTGTTACAATACAGATATATATATTGAATAAAAATAGTTGTTTCGTAAATATATTTTAATATTAAAATATCTGAACTAAAAATGAGTTATTTTAAATTTTAAATGTTTTAAACTTGTGTAATGGACGAAGATTCCATAATCTGTATTTAAATTATTCGCTAGGTATTATATACATACATATATAAATAATCTAGCACTAGTGGCGGTCAAATTATTTTGTCATGGGGGGGGGGAATGTGGCTGATGACTGATTATTTATATGCACTAGGTACTTAATCATTAAAATACGAATGGTTATACATTTAGCACTTATTATGTCTAATATCAATTTTTTAAATTAAAGTGAATTAGTACCTTTATTTATAACTAGTGAGGAGTTATAATGTTACTGAATATTTCCTAGAATGAGTCTAGAATCTAGATAATAATAATATATGCTCATAGACGTTGTATTGAGAAAAAAATAAAACAAAATTTAATACATCAACATTAGGTATGATGTATAGTACAATATATATAAATGTAATTACTATAAATATTAATGAAAAAAGTCACAGGGAAGTCTATCCCCCTTACCCCCTCCCTTTTGACCGCAACTGCCCAGCACTGAGTTCCATGGACCATGACATTCAGTTAATGAAGTGTGTGCTGGTTTTTGTATGTATTCAGTATTTATTATATCTACCATTGAATTTATTTCAAAATAATAATATTTTATAAAATTAAATCAGTATAATTATAGTAATTATACCAATTTGCATAGGTACATTCAATAATATATTAAATTTAATAATCAAATATTGACGTATTTTTTTTTTGCATAGGTATCTTTTCTTAATATTTTTTTAGCATATTATGTTAGGTATTTTAAACATAACAGCAATAACGACAACTGTTTTCACTGTGTAATAATTGAAACGTTATTCGCGAGCCAAATTGTATGTCAAACAATTTCGCTTTTCGCACGACAGCAACCGGCAAATACAGAGTACCTACATGTCCTGCCACCACGAAAATAGATCGACCTCAATGAGAGCCAAAAGCAGTGTATAGGTGTAAACCGGAGGCGCGAGATATTGCCAAATTTCACGTGTATGTAGAAAAACAGAAAATAATATTTTTGCAAAAATGTTGCTACAAATGTTTTTTTTTTTTTTTTTAGTATCCGTGTGGCGCTCTCGTAAGTATTTTGGTTGTGCATTTTTCGGTTACAGCAAATTTATATGACTGAAAAAAAAGTAATTACGTAACAATAGGTACATTGACCCGTTTTTTTTAAATTCCCATTGAAGGGATTTAACATTTTTTTTTATTGTTTTTACATAATTATATTTTTATTAAACTATATTTATCATATTGTTCCACAAATACTTGATAGGTATTCCGGGAAGAAGCTGGAGTTTTCTTAATAACAAGATTCTTATATTTTCATGTATAGGTACCTATGTAAAATATAATCAGTCTTAGTTTATCTTGTATTAATAACAAATTGGCTATAAATTAAGTCTACGTCTTGGTTCTTTGAACTTTCAAAAAGGTTTAAAGGTATTAATTACAAATCGTATAGAAATTATGGTCGTAAAACAATTTTTATAAATAAACCTATGTACAAAACATGTGTGATGTAAACATAATCATGCATTTAACAATAAAAAATATCTTCATTTTTACCTCATATAAACATATTTTATGTGCAACAGAAGTCAGAAGAATCGTATAGTTATTAAGAAATAAGAATATCATTCAAGGATTGCCATTATTTGTGTTTTTATATAATGTTAAAACATTTTCCCCGATTATGGGAAAAATCTTTTAATGCCCGAAACTTATTTTATAAAATTTTATTGTGTTTAAAATCAGGATGTCGATTACTCGATTCAACAAAAAGATATTATTTTTAATCATATTATCGTGTTTATCTTTACTGGGAGACTCCTTTTACGCTATTATTTAAATTTTTCTCGTTGTGTATACAAAGCACTTATTTTGTTATTATTATGTATAAATTATAATCTTTTTAAATAAACTTATTTTTAAGGATATAATTAAAGCTGTTATATATTATTTTATAATAACATAACACTTGAGCCATACCAATTTGATAAAGAAATTTAATTGTGACATACAAGTTATATAGATAAACATGTTTTTATAATGCATTATAAAAGGTTTGCCGAATAGTTTATTAAATAAAAGATATATTATATAGTAATATAAATTATAGATACGCTTAAAAAACGTATTTTCGCCTTTTAATTGAAACGACACTTTTATGTTGGCAAATTTTTATGTACAAATAATTTATAGTTTATATAAGCAAAATAGGATACCCACATTATTTTAGGTTCCGTTAAACTATTGTTCAGTGATTGTACTTAATTGATTAAGAGTTACTTAGTTGTTTAAAATAATTTGTTTGATATAAATTATAAAATCTACCTTCAAAAAAAGCATATAGGCTCAAAAAATAAAAAATTGAAATATTTTATGTACACCAGTACACCTTTAATCTAAAAAAATGTATGGGTATTTAAAATAAAAATAAAAATAACTGTTTGTAGCTTTATAAATAATGGAGTAAATCATATGGCTATTAACGAGTACATTTAAATTTTTTTTAACAAACTATAAATTACCAGAAAATTATTTTATGTATGACATATATTTTGTTTTACATCATCGATTAAATTTATTATATAATATGTTTTTTAAAAAAATTATATTATATTGTTTTGTAATAATATTATATTAATTTGCAGTTTCATCATAATATATAAAAAGTGTTTTAATAAAAACATTTTATTTTTAAGCACACCGAGACCAATATGGATTGTGCATATTATTATATTTCGTACTAAATTTGAAAACTGCAATACTAAATTTTCTAGAAAAAAAAGAATAATATGGTTCTTAGTTTATTGTAATAATATAATGTTGCGAACGATTTTTCGTTGAATAGTATTATAATTTATAATGTTATAACTATGGTTCTCCAGTTATTGGTATACAGCCGAAAACGAATTCATAAAATTTAATAACTAAAAAGTAATATCATTTTATTATATAAAAGGTACGACGTCAATTACTCTTTTAATAACTCAAGCATCATATTATGACGATTATGACACGTTAAATATAGTAGGTATTTACTATTTACTTACTATGATTATACGACTGAACGATTTGAAATAACTTAGTGTTAACTAAGACATGTCTGCAAAAATGTAGCCCGTTAGTTATATTGTAATATAGGAGCACTATGCAAATTGCAGACACATATCTGCACATGAACTCAAATTGATGAGTCACGTAACTTTTCAAAATGGAACACTACCTATATAAATTAAAAATTGAATTTTATTGATAACAACTACTTATCTTCAAAACTATATAAGACCGATATCAATAAACGTTATGTCAATAGATTCGCTGGAACTAGAACTGTGTAATAATAACTAATGTGAATATGCTTTACACATTGCTATAAATTTAAAAAAAATAATTTACCAGAGCAAATGAAAAATTTAATAATTTTAAAAGAGCCTAATAATAGTGAATCTACTGGTGATATGGATGATGATAATATTTAATAATTAGTATTATCTTAATTAATTAGCTATACTTAACAATATAATTATGTTAATTGTATTTAAATAAAAAAAAATATATTATTTTAAATGTATATGTTTATTTTCTATTTTTTTTTTTTTTTGAAAGGTAAAATTTGATTTTTTAATTTTCAAGGATTCATCAGTATTTTAATAGAAGGTTTTATAATATTGTTTAAATTTATTTTTGATTATTAAAGGTACTGACTAAATAAATCGGTTAAGCGGTTCAAATATTACAGCAACTAGGTACTAAACATTTTGACCGACGTATTTTAATTTGGAAATACTGTGCGGCGTTCATATTTTGTATTTAAAATGTGAACGTAGCATTTTTTTTTATACAAGATTAGTATTGATTACATGGAAGAAAAAAAACATTTACCTGCTTATTATTATTTAATTAAATTATCATGGGTAGGGTTCTTTTCATACTACAAACAAAAAATATTACAGCTATTATCGCTTAAACAATATTGTTAGCAGTCGGACTACATAAGTTCATAACCTCGCCTAAATTCCACGGTAAACATTTAAAAATTTCAGATAAAAGTCGTTAAATGTGTAACTTTACGAATTTCACAGTGAGGTTCTGATAAACACGGTCAACCGGTAAGTATACCGTGGTATGTTCAGCCGAAGAATGTATCATCCATCTATATCATTATATATATTATGGTTATTCGTAGAAAACGGGTATCCAGAATATTTTTTATTAGTTATCCTATTATTCGTCGTCCGTTTTCTCTACAGTCTACGGCTGCCGCCTGCCATCTTCCGATTCCTGACCGTTGCAATCGATGAATAAAATCAATAATGTTGTGAAATGTGGCAAATTTTTGGCCACGAATGTTAATTTATTTCGGACTAATCGTTTATTTACCTCATGTTCCACGAATGCGCACATATTCGATGAAATTTCAGTGAAATGATTTTTGACAGTCTGGACAAAACTGCTTCCCGAGGAATTTGTGATGAATAAGGTAAGATGCTTATTGCTCATAATATTATTCACAAATTTCTTTTAGGAAATAGTAGAATTTTCATACGTTTTTATTGTAATAATTTAGAATTTATTGTTTTTACGTGATATGTGTGTATAAAATATAGATTTAAAAAAATCAAGTAAAATAGTTAAGAGTTAAGACACGATACATAAACGTATTGAGTATTGATATATTATTGTAAATTATTATCGCTTTTTATTATTGATTTATTATTATCTATAAAAATCGTATCTAGAATTAAATTGTTGAAGACAATACGGTATTATGGTGTAATATGATAAACGGAAATTCGGCAGAGTGATCGGGTTCTGAATATACCACAATTGAATTGTCTAAGTTATCTTGAAATTATTTCTACCTGTAATATTTTATTCCGACAATAAATAAATGTTTTATTTTCAAAATACAATCAAATATCAATAGTACATTCAATTTACTAAAAATTTATAAACGGAGCTAGTTCTTTTATTTCTTAAACTAAATTTATTGATCTCAAGATATGCCACCCATGCATGTTATAGGTATACAATGTATATACTAATATTACTATACATTAAAAATATTGACTAATATTATCTAATTAATTGGTTTTCCTTTTGATTCAATTCAAAACAAAAAACTAGTACATGACTATAATATTGTACGTTAACCATTTAATATTATACTAATCATTTTTGTTATTAGGTAAAACATGTATAAGTGCACTTAATAATTATTATCTTAATTTTATTTCCGATATACAAACGATTAATAACATACTTTAATTACATATAACTAATAATCAATATCAAATCTTGAGTATTATCATTAATAAGTAATTTAAAAAAAAACTTAATTTATATATATTTTTTAATTATAATATACTTCAACATCTAAGGTTATTACTTATTAGCCTTCTTCATATAATATATTATATGATTTATATGTATACAAAATATATATTATGTGCGTGCTATAAAGAGTAAACATCTCAAATTAAAAATTGTAAATACATATAGTAATACATTTTTTATCAACAACTTTAAAAAAGCGGGTAAGTGAGTATCGCTCTGCTGTACATTAGGGGGTGGGATGGACCTCGGACTAGGGAAGGTTAAATTTGAATGCAATGATAGGTATCATTGTATACGAAAAACGATTCTGAACGGAGATGATTTGTCAGTCTAGGATATATAATACTTAAATATTGTAATATATTCTACTTTGAAACTAATTCAAACATTTAAGTAAAAGTTTCAAGATCTTACGTTTAGTAATTTTTTAAAAATAACAAAAATCGAAAATTATTTATTAGTAAAACGTAATTTTACACGTGTATTTTTAATTTCAAATTAAAATTAAAACTTTAAACACTCGTAAAATTTTTTAAATTGAACAATCCTCAAACTTTTTTATAATTATTCTAAACTTAACTTATGGACAGCATAGTATTAAATTTTCAATTCTTAGCCTCTGATAGAAAAATATTTATAAATTTTTAACTACCAAATAGTGAAAAATATTCATGATTTTGACGAATTTTTGTCAATATTTGAACTTCAAATGCTAATAAAAAAAAATGTGCCTATGTATTTTTATAATTTTTGAATGAGAGTTAGAACAAGTTATGTGGACCCTTCAATTAAATTTTCAAGTAATTTGTCCCAGCTAAATTTTTTTTATCAAAATTTATAAAAAAAAAATAAAAAAAGCGGGTAAGTGAGTATCGCTCTGCTGTACATTAGGGGGTGGGATGGACCTCGGACTAGGGAAGGTTAAATTTGAATGCAATGATAGGTATCATTGTATACGAAAAACGATTCTGAACGGAGATGAATTGTCAGTCTAGGATATATAATACTTAAATATTGTAATATATTCTACTTTGAAACTAATTCAAACATTTAAGTAAAAGTTTCAAGATCTTACGTTTAGTAATTTTTTAAAAATAACAAAAATCGAAAATTATTTATTAGTAAAAAGTTATTTTACACGTGTATTTTTAATTTCAAATTAAAATTAAAACTTTAAACACTCGTAAAATTTTTTAAATTGAACAATCCTCAAACTTTTTTATAATTATTCTAAGCTTAACTTATGGACAGCATAGTATTAAATTTTCAATTCTTAGCTTTTGATAGTAAAATATTTATAAATTTTTAACTACCAAATAGTGAAAAATATTCATGATTTTGACGAATTTTTGTCAATATTTGAACTTCAAATGCTAATAAAAAAAAATTGTGCCTATGTATTTTTATAATTTTTGAATGAGAGTTAGAACAAGTTATGTGGACCCTTCTATTAAATTTTCAAGTAATTTGTCCCAGCTAATTTTTTTTTATCAACATTTATAAAAAAAAAATTAAAAAAAATTGAAAATTTCAATTGTCTATAAATAGCTCAAAAAAAGTCAAAATGTTTTGAAAATAAAATCACGTAAAGGTAATGGCAATCTAAATAACAGGTAAAATTTTCAAGTATTTACGACTTATACTGTTTGAATAACAACAAATATCAAAAATCGTTTGAGGCTAAACCGTTATTTAACGCGGTATTGTAAAAATTTAAATTTCAAACACTCATAAAATTTTTTTGTCTGAATCCGGTTGAGTTTTTTTTACAGATAATTGAAGAAAAATGTATGGAGAACCTTGTATCAAATTTTCAAAACTTAGTTATAAAAGAAAAAAATTTTACGAATTTTCAACCACAAAATTACTTGCCAATTTTCGCAATTTTGACGTATTTCGTATAAATTCGAACTTTAAGCACTTATAAAAAAAAATTGTGACTAACGATTTCGGATTTTTTTTTATCACTTTAAGAACAACTTATAAGAAACCTTGTATTAAATTTTCAAGATTTTCTGGCCGGCCAAAAAATTTTTATCGTTATTTAAAAAAAAAATACTAAAAAAAATTAAAAATTTCAATTGTCTATAAATAACTCAAAAAAAGTCAAAATTCTTTGAAAATTTACCTATGTATGGAGAACGCTAATATAAACATTTGGTGAAAGTTTCAAGTATTTTCATCTATTAGTTTTTGAGTTATAGCATAATAAAAAATTCGATTTTGTCGAAAACTGGTTTTGCGTAAAAAATCCCGTTTTTCCGTCATTTTTTTTATGTTTTTCCCGACTCATTTAAAAAATATTGAAAAATTTTAACTTTTGACCCCCCAAAGTACCAACTAGATTCGATTTCCTTTTCAAAGAGGGGCTGAAGTCCAAAATCGAAGCATTTTTACTGCTCCAAATGTTGTCGTCAGACACAAAAATAAAAAAAAAAAAAAAAAAATAAAAAATAAAAAATAAAAATAAAAAAAAAAACACACATCATTGTAAAATCAATACATTCATCACTCCGTTCAGAATCTAAAAAAATTGAAAATTTCAATTGTCTATAAATAGCTCAAAAAAAGTCAAAATGTTTTGAAAATCAAATCACGTAAAGAAAATGCCAATATAAATAACTGGTAAAATTTTCAAGTATTTACGACTTATACTGTTTGAATAACAACAAATATCAAAAATCGTTTGAGGCTAAACCGTTATTTAACGCGGTTTTGTAAAAATTTTAATTTCAAACACTCATAAAAAATTTTTGTCTGAATCCGGTGGAGTTTTTTTTACAGGTATTTGAAGAAAAATGTATGGAGAACTTTGTATCAAATTTTCAAAACTTAGTTATAAAAGAAAAAAAATTTTACGATTTTTCAACTACAAAATTACTTGCCAATTTTCGCAATTTTGACATATTTCGTATAAATTCGAACTTTAAGCACTTATAAAAAAAAATTGTGACTAACGATTTCGGATTTTTTTTTATCACTTTAAGAACAACTTATAAGAAACCTTGTATTAAATTTTCAAGATTTTCTGGCCGGCCAAAAAATTTTTATCGTTATTTAAAAAAAAAATACTAAAAAAAAAACCGGGCAAGTGCGAGTTGGACTCGCGCACCGAGGGTTCCGTACAAACCTGTAGGTATATAAGTAAAAGTTTTTTTTATTTTTATTGTTACAGTTTAAAGGTATTATAGACTTAAGTATTTAATATGAATTTTAATTTAATACCTCAACGCGTTCATGAGATAAGGAGTAGTAACTTTGAAATTTTCAAAATTGTCAAAAATATTTTTCAAAAATATTTTTTTTTTATATGATGAAACTAAAAATTTACGGTTTTCGTAATTTTTCCTATATCTGTACTATATGACGTGACTTCGTACGAAATTTCAAGATTCTAAGTTCACGGGAAGTACCCTGTAGGTTTTGATTCCCGTGCGAGTTTCGAAAATTTGCGGAAATTTGCGGCCTAAATGGCTGTATCTTTTGATTGCGTTGGCTTAGAAGGTTGATTTTTCTACAGCTTCCAGGGACAGTAGACCTGAGTATCATATACAAATTTCAGTTTGATACCTCCACGCGTTCCTGAGAAAAACGCTCTTGACAGACGGACGGACGGACGGACAACAAAGTGATGTTATAAGGGTTCCGTTTTTTTCTTTTGAAGTACGGAACCCTAAAAATTAAAAATTTCAATTGTCTATAAATAGCTCAAAAAAATTCAAAATTCTTTGAAAATTTAACTGTGTATAGAGAACGCTAATATAAACATTTGGTGAAAATTTCAAGTATTTACATCGATTAGTTTTTGAGTTTTAGCAAAATAAAAATTTGATTTTGACGAAAACTGGTTTTGCGTAAAAAAATCCCGTTTTCCGTTATTTTTTTAAGGTTTTTCCCGACTCACTTAAAAAATATTGAAAATTTTTAACTTTTGACCCCCCAAAGTACCAACTAGATCCGATTTCCTTTTCAAAGAGGGGCTGAAGTCAAAAATCGAAGCATTTTTACTGCCCCAAATGTTGTCGACAGACACAAAAAAAAAAAAAAAAAAAACACACATCATTGTAAAATCAATACATTCTTCACTCCGTTCAGAATCTAAAATATAACTGCATATTTGTTTGCTATCATAAGCGAAAATATTAATAAATATTTAATATTGTTATAATATATAATATTCAGTTCGGTCGCGACCGTTGATAATGAAACATCGTACGCCGTTAACGTATTTCTTTCTCTTATCATTGCGTGTTAAGTACTCTAAATTTTTCCCAAAAAAAAACGTTCTCCTTCGACAAAGTACGCTGAGTCCAATCCGCGACGTCTCACATCTCTACATCGGCTCTGGACCGTCTCATCATCAAATCGGTAATAAATTTAATTAATTAATTAGGCTAGGTCTAGTTATCTAATCCACAGCGGCCGATCGGTCGGCCCGCTAATTACTCATTACGCAATCCTACCAAACCGGTGATAAATATAAACACATAATGAGCAACAAAAATACCGTCTCTCCATTAATTATTCAAAAGTCTCGCATACAGAGCGTGCCAAATAATTCTCAAAACAAATCTCCAATTTCTCCATCTACACCTACCTCTAGAGATGGATTCAGTTTTCCAACTAACTCAAAACGTCTCATATCTCCGTCACAATCACTGAGGAATAATGAACAAAAAAAACAAGCTACCTACGTTTCTAAAAATCGTTTCTCGTTATTTGCTACAAATGAAACCGTTGACACTGATCATCAGAGCACCAACATGGACTTAGATAACGAGCCGATTACCGCGACCAAACCTCCACCGCCAATATTTATTCGAACAGTTAATGACTATAGCACATTTTGTGCACAAATAAAGGAGTTAATTAAATGCGACAATTTCTCTTGCAAAAGCTCAATAAATGGCATTAAACTTTCCACGGAAACAGCAGAGTCATATCGCTCTGTTATTCGATTCCTACAAGAAAATAAGGCAGACTTTCATACATACCAATTAAAGCAAGAGAAAGCATATAGAGTTGTACTCAGAAACTTGCACCATACTACCCCAATAAATGTAATAAAAAATGAACTAGAATCCTTAGGCCATACTGCCAGAAACATCACTAATGTTCTACAACGCACAACTAAAATACCACTACCGATATTTTTTATCGATTTAGAGCCCGCATTAAACAACAAAGACATATTTAAAATCGAATTTATACACTACACCAAAATTAAGGTTGAAGAGCCTCGTTTCAACCACCAAACTATTCAATGCCTTCGATGCCAAGGTTTTGGGCACACAAAATCGTATTGCTACCACCCTCCAAAATGCGTCCGCTGTGGAGAAAATCATCTCTCTGACACCTGCCAAAAATCTAAAAGTCTCCCTGCAAAATGCGCCTTATGTGAAGGCAACCACCCAGCCAACTATAGAGGATGCCCGATTCACAAAGAATTTCAATCAACTCAACAATCAAAAAGAAAAACCTATCATATCCAAAAAAACCCTGTTTCCAATCATATTAATGTCAATTTAAATAATGTAAACACTACTTCAAACTTAACTACTGATTCGGAAAAAAAAACCTATGCCCAAGCAACCAATAATACCAATGAAAACAAAAACAAACAGTCTAACATCCCCTCCACTGCTCACACAGATCAATTTACCCAAAAATTATCCTCCTTTCTTGATGATTTCAAAGCAATAATAAATCCTCTTATCTCTCTTTTAACCACAGTCATAAATAAACTTATAAGTAATGATAAATAGATCTCAAAATATTAGTCACCCGCTATCAATATTACTTTGGAATGCAAACGGTCTAATCCACCAAATAAACGAAATAAAAGCCTTCCTTTCACAAACAGATATAGATATTTTATTAATTAGCGAATCCCATCTAACAAATAATTCCTGCTGCAAAATTCCTGGTTACACAACGTATCAATGCAATCATCCTGATGGTACTTCCCATGCAGGCTCAGCGATACTCTTAAAATCAAACATCAAACATACAATCCTTCCAACTTACCAAACAAATACCATACAAGCGACAAACATAGCCCTAACCCTAAACAATATACCCACTACGATTTCATCGGCTTACTTTCCACCGCAACAAAAACTGAGCACACTTGACCTCCGTCAATATTTCAATTCTCTAGGACATACTTTTATTGCAGGCGGCGATTTCAACTCTAAACATCCCTCATGGGGCTCTAGACAAACAAACACCAGAGGTCGTGTCTTAAATAACTACATTATAAACAATAAGCTAAAAATTATTTCCCCGAAAAATCCTACCTACTGGCCTTCACATACTAACAAACTCCCAGACATACTTGACTTTTTTATCACCACCCTCCCAAATCACGTTAAATTTCAAATATTTGATTCATTAGACCTCTCCTCAGACCATACGTCTGTGATTCTAATATTGAATGATACTTCCTACACCACCAAATCTTATCCTACCCTAACCCCAGGTAAAACAAACTGGTCGACATTTCGCAATATCCTAGATAACACAATTAACCTTAATACATCACTTAAAACCCCGAATGATATCGAATCAACCGTTCTTACACTTACTTCTCTTATTCAAAAAGCAGCCATCGACTCATCCACTAAAACCAGTGATATCCAAATCACTACTAAAGTCATACCTCAACACATCTCCCAATTAATTTGTGAAAAACGTCGAGCCCGCGCAAAATGGCAAAGAACCCACTTGCCTAGTGACAAAAGAATTTATAATAATCTTACTACTTCTCTTAAGAATACACTGCGTAAATTCAACTCAAATAAATTTCACGATTATTTAAATTCTATTAAAAACGCTGATAACTCCTTATGGAAAGCAACAAAAAATATCCTCAGAGAAAAAACCAAAATTGCTCCCTTGCGTTACCCAGACAACTCTCTAGCTATCTCTAATTTAGACAAGGCAAATTTATTTGCCACAGATCTTGAAAATAGATTCACGCCCCATCCAGATATCCAAAACAGAGATCACATGTTGCACGTAGAATCCCTACTCAATCAAACTCTTCCCATGTCTCTACCGACTAATCATACCTCTCCGTCTGAAATCCTACACATAATCAATAAACTTCACAATAACAAAGCACCAGGCCATGATCTTATTACCAATCGTATAATAAAAAACTTACCGAAAAAATCCATAATATTCCTCACGTTCATTTTCAACTCGATCCTTCGGCTATCTTATATTCCACCTTCATGGAAGCATTCAATCATTATACTAATCCACAAGTCAGGTAAACCTGAAAATCTTCCCTCTTCTTTTCGTCCAATTAGCCTACTGCCGTCTTTCTCTAAAATACTCGAAAAAATAATACTGAAAAGAATCTACCCAATCATTAATGTGCAAAATACTATCCCAAACACTCAATTTGGATTTAGGAATAAACACTCAGCCCTCCACCAAGTCCATAGAATTGTAGATAACATTGCTTCTTCTCTAGAAAGAAAATATTTCTGCTCGGCTGTATTTCTAGATGTTGCTCAGGCATTCGACCGAGTGTGGCACAAAGGACTTTTATACAAAACCCGATTTCTTCCTGCTCCTCTCTATCTCATTATCAACTCATTTCTCTCCAATCGTACCTTCCAAGTGCGCTGTGACGATGTTCTCTCTGAAACTCATTCTGCAAAAGCAGGTGTTCCCCAAGGTAGCATTCTTGCACCCACGCTCTATAATATTTACACATCTGATATTCCTCAGTCTCACCTTACTAGCCTTGCAACTTTTGCCGATGACACATGCATAATATCCTCTGATCCAGATATAATAACTTCAACGGAGAACCTTCAATCTCATCTTAATGACTTACAAAATTGGTTCAATCTATGGAGAATAAAAATAAATGAAAACAAATCATCTCATATAACATTTACGCTTCGACCAAATACCAGCCCCTCGGTTACTCTCAATAACGAAACTATCCCTAGAGAAAGTTCCGTAAAATATCTAGGTATTCATCTAGACCAAAGATTAACATGGGCCACTCACATTAAAACCAAAAGAAAATCAATGAAAATAAAACTTCATAAACTTCGTCAACTTCTCCGTTCTAAAATATCACTTAGTGACAAAACTCTTGTATACAAACAATTAATTCGTCCTGCATTGACATACGGTATAGAAATCTGGGGCTCAACCAAAACCTCAAACCTAAATCTTCTCCAATCTTTTCAATCGATCAGTCTCCGTCTTATGACAAATGCACCTTGGTATGTTAGTAACCTTACAATCCATAAAGACCTGAATATTCCAACTCTTCTCACCCTCGCTTCAACACACTATAAAAAATTGCACTCCAAAACAAATAATCATCCAAACCCGCTAATTTCTAACCTCTCCTCCAAGACTCTCCCGGATAACCCTCCCCGTCGACTAAAACGAAATTGGCCTCGTGATTTACTTCGCTAAATAATAATAAAAAAAAAAAAAAAACCAGTTTGAAGTAGTGTCAATGGACGCTCCCTTCAGTCAAGCCTCCAAACCTTGTAAATAAAAAAAAAAATCTCACATTTACTTATTGTTTTATTTTTATTACAGATTGTAAATTTATATTATATTACCTATAATAAAAAAAAAAAAAAAAAAAAAAAAAAAAAAAAAAAAAAAATATATAATATTAAACGGCGGGTAAGTGGGTATCGCTCTGCTGTATATTAGGGGGTGGGGTGGACCTCAGACTATGGTAGGTTAAATTTGAATGCAATGGTAGGTATCATTGTATACGAAAAACGATTCTGAACGAAGATGATTTGTCAGTTTAGGATATTATATTATTATTTAAATATTGTCATATATTCTATTTTGAAACAAATAGTATAGTTTTTATATGTTACTATAGTTACTTTATAGTATTTGTTTATTAATAAAAAAAATATTAGGCAACATACGCATAATGAGAGTATGAAATTTCATTTAAATTTTGAAATATTTCGTATAAATTCGAACTTTAAGCACTTATAAAAAAAAATTGTGACTAACGATTTCGGATTTTTTTTTATCACTTTAAGAACAACTTATAAGAAACCTTGTATTAAATTTTCAAGATTTTCTGGCCACCCAAAAATTTTTTATCGGCATTTGAAGACAAAAAACTTAGAAAAGTCGACAATTTCAATTGTCTATAAGTAGCTTAAAAATGGTTAAAATATTTTGAAAATTTAACTGTAAAGAGATAACCATAATATAAACATTTGGTGAAAATTTCAAGTATTTACAACAATTCATTTTTGAGTTACAGCAAAATCAAAAAATCGATTTTGTCGAAAAGTGGTTTTTCGTAAAATTGCCATTTTTCTGTCATTTTTTTTTTGTTTTTCTCGATTTTTTTGAAAACTATTTGAAAATTTTTACATTTGACCCCCCCCCCCCCCCCAAAGTACCAACTAGATGAATTTTTCTATTCAAAAAAGGGCTGAAGTCAAAAATCGGAGCATTATTACTGCTCCAAATGTTGTCGTCAGACACAAAAAAAAAAAAAAAAAACACACATCATAGTAAAATCAATACATTCTTCACTTCGTTCAGAATCTAAAATAAAAAATGATTATAAAGGATCATCGCGCTTGTATTAATAATTATTATTACGTAAATACGCAATGTGAGTACACTGTTGTAAGTACCTGCACTCTACATTATTCCAGTGGTGTCCCTAGATAAATTTATATGGCCATATTGTGAAGAGGGGGTTATAGATTTATGCGAGAAGTTAAATACATATAGTATTATAGTGTATCTATTTTAAGTCATCTAACCATGTTTGCCCTAGTGCATATATCAGCACGCTACTATATATAAACATAATACTTCAATAATCACTTCCTGATAAAATTCTAAAACATAGTTAACTATTTAAATACTAGATGGAAATCAGAAATGCTATTTTATACAAATTGGCTTTATTAAAGTTTTAATATGCACAAAAACAGATATTTAATAGTTTATAATTTTATGCAGTATTAATATCTTCAATTTTAACCAACGTTCGCCATGGAATGGTTGATTCATCTATTTTTAGATTCTGAACGGAGTGATGAATGTATTGATTTTACAATGATGTATGTTTTTTTTTTTTTTCTGTCTGTGTACAGCATAACTAGTCGAAATAATGCTTCGATTTCAAACTTTGGGAGTGGTTTCCGATGGCAAAGTGGATATCCTTGGTGCATTATAGAGGTGAAAAGTAAACATTTTCCAACAGTTTTCAAAAAAATCGAGAAAAACAAAAAAAAAAATGACAGAAAAACGGGAATTTTTACGCAAAACCAGTTTTCGACAAAATCGAATTTTTTATTTTGCTATAACTCAAAAACTAATTGATGTAAACACTTGAAATTTTCACCAAATGTTTATATTAGCGTTCTCCATACACAGTTAAATTTTCAAAGAATTTTGAATTTTTTTGAGCTATTTATAGACAATTGAAATTTTTAATTTTTTTTAGTATTTTTTTTTAAAATAACGATAAAATTTTTTTGGCCGGCCAGAAAATCTTGAAAATTAAATACAAGGTTTCTTATAAGTTGTTCTAAAAGTGATAAAAAAAAATCCGAAATCGTTAGTCACAATTTTTTTTTATAAGTGCTTAATTTCGAATTTATACGAAATATGTCAAAATTGCGAAAATTGGCAAGTAATTTTGTGGTTGAAAAATCGTAAAAATTTTTTATTTTATAACTAAGATTTGAAAATTTGGTACAAGGTTCTCCATAAATTTTTCTTCAACTATCTGCAAAAAAAAGTTTACCGGACTAAGACAAAAAAATTTTATGAGTGATTGAAATTTAAATTTTTACAAAACCGCGTTAAATAACGGTTTAGCCTCAAACGATTTTTGATATTTGTTGTTATTCAAATAGTATAAGTCGTATATACTGGAAAATTTTACCAGTTATTTAGATTGCCAGTTTAATTACGTGATTTGATTTTCAAAATATTTTGACTTTTTTTGAGCTATTTATAGGCATTTGAAATAATCTATTTTTTTTTATTTTTTTTTTATAAATGTTGATAAAAAAAATTTAGCTGAGACAAATTACTTGAAAATTTAATTGAAGGGTCCACATAACTTGTTCTAGCTCTCATTCGAAAATTATAAAAATACATAGGCACAATTTTTTTTTATTAGCACTTGAAGTTCAAATATTGACAAAAATTCGTCAAAATCATGAATTTTTTTAACTATTTGGTAGTTAAAAATTTATAAATATTTTACTATCAAAAGCTAAGAATTGAAAATTTAATACTATGATGTCCATAAGTTAAGCTTAGAATAATTATAAAAAAGTTTGAGGATTATTCAATTTAAAAAATTTTACGAGTGTTTAAAGTTTTAATTTTAATTTGAAATCAAAAATACACGTGTAAAATAACGTTTTACTAATAAATAATTTTCGATTTTTGTTATTTTTAAAAAATTACTGAACGTAAGATCTTGAAACTTTTACTTAAATGTTTAAATTAGTTTCAAAATAGAATATATGACAATATTTAAATATAATATATCCTAGACTGACAAATCATCTCCGTTCAGAATCGTTTTTCGTATACAATGATACCCATCATTGCATTCAAATTTAACTTACCCTAGTCCGAGGTCCACCCCACCCCCTAATGTACAGCACTTACCCGCTTTTTTTTTTAGAATTTATGCATATCATATCAAGTCACTAACTGCTGAGTATGTAGATGACAAAATAGTGTTCTGCAATCATGTAGACCCTCTGCTAGTATTAACATCTATTCAAAACCTTCTTAATCTAATATCTTCATTGTATACTTTCGTTGGTGTGTTAAAAATTAAAATCGAAAAAAATAATAAATTCACACAATTTTCACGACTATATACAACAATAACTCCCACCACTCACCAGTCCACTAAACAATAAACTTATTCCTCATTCAAACACTTTTAAGTACTCAAGCCTACAGTTTGATATAAGACTAATCTAGGTAAAGCACACATATACACATAATCAGTTTTAACCTATACGATTCACTCTTCTTAGTCACATTCTACTATTCTAAAAAAGCGACCCAAACTAAACTTAAATATGTATAACTTACTCCTTAAACTTATCTGGACCTAAACGGTGTGGCCACAATATTAAGTACCTATTTAAAATATTTATATCTTCTAATCAAAAATTTTAAATACTCCATTTTACACTCCCTACTATAATGACTCAAACAATTATTTTTTACATACTGCAGTATGCACCAATTAACATGTCACTCATTCCTTGGAAGTCTTTCAAGAAGGTCTGAAGTGTTAGTGGTCAAGAGATTTTAGTAGTTAACACGTATAAATGAAATATAAAATTAAAATAATTTAACCACCGAGAGTTGACGCTAGGTGGTTTTTCAACAAATATGCCAGTTACTTTTATTATTCGTTTAAACCTTGTACTTATTGTACCAACATGCAATGTAGGATTATAAATTTTATGATTAAAAATAAAGGTATAAGCAGACCAAACATGTTTATAGTTTACTTGGATATTTAAAATCATTAATCATAAAACAATTTTATTGATAGGTCAAACACGGCTTAAAGACACGTTCTATGTAATGCATAATAATGTATATTATTATTGTCAAGCTGTATGCAATGTGCCAATGTATAATGAATAATGAAACATTATACCTAAATAAACGCTCATAATATAATGTGCTTTACATATTTCAAAAATATTTAATTGATAACGACTGTTTTTATTTTTAACCACGAAAGTAATACGATACGCATTCAGGTACGACAGCTTATTTACGATAAAAAACCATCCAAGATAATATGAAGATTATTATTTGTATCTACTCAAATTACTGTAGGTAAATGGTTTTTATTGTTTCAAACGTATCGTTTATTTACGTAATAATTATAAGCTGTATAGGCATACTTTACCTATTGACATGTACTGTAGATGAAAGGTACGTCGATTAATAAATTGCTGTAGTGGTTACTGTGACAATGTTTTTTTTCTTTTTTATATTTTCGATAGGCTTTATCGTTCAGTATGTATAATAAGCTTAACCATCGTGGCTCACGAATTTTGTAAGTTGAAAAATGTTTAGATTTACCTATTAATTTTGTTTTATTTTATGGAAGAGAAAAATATTCAGGACGGGACGGTGAGTTGGAAGTCGATTTTTTAATTTAATATCGTCAACCAGGCATAAAATAAAAACACGTTTTTATATAATTTTTAATAGGCATAGGTATAGAAAAAAAATATTTAAATATTTATAAAACGAAAATAGGCTTATAAAGTACTACGTGTGCTGCTGCATGATAGATAATTTTCTCTCAAATGAAATATGACGGAAAAAATAAAATAAAATAATAAAACATAGAAATTCGACGGGTATAAAGAATTCGTGGTATGGGTTCCACAAAAACAAGTTTTATAAATATTTCTAGTTTTTTTTTTTGTCGATTTTTAGTTTCATTGGTAGACACGATAGCAGTGAATACACTTTGTAATATCCCACACGGTCATATTCACTTTTAAAAAAGTTTTAATATTTTGTTCGATATATTATAAACTGTAATAAATGATACTTTATAATGACTTTCATAGAGTACCTATAAATAGTTATAATTATTGTATTATGTAGCCAAATTTTATTTCAACTAATAATAATATTTGATATTAACACATTTATTTCGTTTATATTGATATCTATCAAATTTGCGTGTTATGTAAATCACTGAAACGAAAGAGAAAATAAAAAAATCAATTATTAATCATACTATATGTTTCTTTTTGTACTGTGAAGAAAATAATATTCTTCCTAGTTCTTTTAGTATGAAAAAATAATACAAATTAATATTATAGATTAATTAATTTTAAAAACTTACTATACATAAAAACGAATAGATTAGATAAAATAAGATATTCAATCATCTTTCGCTTTAAAAATAAAAATAAAACATTTTGGGACTCACATAGGGTAAGTTGTCCTGTGTCAATAAAAATATTTAGTTCACTAAAATATGTACTATGTATTTGTATTATAAAATAACAAGTTGTTGCAAATTATAGCAATTTTGTTTAAGAAAATATATAGATATATACAATAATAATATTCGTTTTTATCAGTAAATTCCATTATTTCATAAACAATTAAAAACTATTATGTTTTTAGAAAGTATGTGATACATAATTTTAATAATTTGATTTCCATAGTTCATAATATATATTTTATTTATTATTACTGATGTGATTTGTTTTTTGGACCACTCGCAGTTGTATGTATTCATACAATATGAATACATGTTACATCCAATACTTCACAATTAATAAACTCATTAACTTAAAATATTTATTTCAAATTTTAATAATCACATAATTTATATTTTTTTAAACACGTCAAGAATAGTCAATAGCTATGCCTTCTATGGATGCTATTTTGAGTGGATTCTTGTATTCTTTATACTAATAGTTCCTGTATGTTAGATTTTACTTTGTATAATAAAAAAATGTTTTACCAACATGACAAATCGTTTTCTGTTGATAGGATTGTTTTATTATCAGTATTTTTAATTAATACCTATAGTTTTATAATCGTAAACCGTTACGTCTTATATTGCATCATTTATCATTTGCATTTATAAGATAACAAATATTTTAATTTTCGTTGTTTGAAAATGAACCTTAAATATCGTTTTGTTAGAAAGCTTTTTCTTCGAAATTCATATGATATATATATATATATATATATTAATAAATATTAAAATTAATTTAATAAGTTCTAATCTAATTTTTGAAATAATTTAAAAATGTTTACTTTAATAAATTATATTACTATTTATTATATTATTAGAAATTGCATTTTCAGTAGTAAGACGTTAAACTAGTGTGCAGGAAAATAATTAATAATAGGAATAATACAATTTAGGCATTTTAAATTATAGAAATAATTAAGATGTTATCTATCGGTAAAATAACATTACCACTAAAAGAATGTATTTAAAAAAAAAAAAAACCAAAGTAACACAAAACTCATATTTTATTTTAGGTACAAATAATTTCTTTTATACTTTTTTATATGTATAATATAAATTAATTTACCTACAGCAATAAATGTGATAAATGTATTATACATTTTCAAATAACATTAATTTATCATATAAACATGTAAATAACTTTGGTGTTGTAATTGTATTTTTTAAATCGGAGTAGATATATGATGAAAACACATTCTGTCAGGAAATTGATTACACAATTTCTAAGTAATTCGGAAACGTCATAATATAATTATATCGTCGTTATAATTCGTTTTTTAAATCCTTTAACGTTTAACGCAACATGCATATTATTTTTATTTAATTTTTTTAATTGTTCCATAGCCTTTTATGTACATATTGTTTGCATCATAATATAAAGTAACCATTTTTCCTGTTTTTCCCTACTAATTAATAAACATAATATTATTATATCTATGATAATATGACAGTATTGATATAAATAGAATATACATCAATTAATTGTATTCCAGTACTCTATTATAAATTATTATGATGTTCTATATGAAAAATTATAAATACTACATAGTGCACATAACAAAATAACTAGGTATTGCTTTCTCGGTGCAATTTAATTAAAATACATTATATTTTAATGTACATTATACATTTACTAATGTATAATAGTCGAACAACTGGATACATCAGATGTTAATGATATATACTAACCAATTCGAATGATAAATATTAAAATTGCATTTAATATATGCTAATCGTTTTCACGTAATGTTAGGTGCATATTCTATATATTATCCAGTCTTGGACAGGTTTTTATGTCTTCAAATTTCCAAAACTCGTATTTATTGATGACTCGGTAAAATAAAAACTGTATTCATAATGTTTTCTTTACCTAAACAGGCTATACGTTCACTAAAATCAAACGAAAATCACGATTCTTTTCTAAGCGGTTTACTTACCAATAGGTTATAATAATATAAATACAATAATTTCATAATCGATGTTGGCCACCACACACGGCTTGTACAGTATAATATTTCATAGTAACGTCGTAGGTATGCCAATATAATAAACCATAAATAACATATTATATTATGGCGAGAGCACAAACAAATAACTGCTTATCACAATCTTTCGAATTTTAGAATCCATCGATTGACAAGTTAGTAAATCTTTGGTACCTGCCTAGTGCCTACGTATGCACGAATCTGGCACGGGATAAATATACCACCAAATTCAAAATAATTGTTTTAATTCGATCACCGGGCTTATACGTTTAGAATACGAGATGATCAATATTGGCAATAGTAATATTTATTTCTAAACAATAAGTTCAATAGCATATTTGTGAAACAATAGTTTTTTACGTGTACGTGAAAAATAGTTGGTATCGGATATAGAAAATAAAATAAATGTTTGACTGGCGGAGTTCTAATGAGGCAATAACCGACTATTCTTAACTTTACTAATGTCGATTATGTATAGGGGATAAATACAATTTTAATTCTTAAAGTAATGATGTATAACGAATTTAGTGTTATATGATCGTATAAATGTATAATGACAATCCAAAAATATTTTATACAGCTGAAACATCAAAGTATAATATAAATGAACATAATAACTCGTATAAGAACTTGTATAACTTTTAATTAATTTGCAATATAATATTATTAATTATACATTATAATACATTCAAAGAAAACAATAGCAAATTATCACAATATTCTTTTATGATAACATTTTTTTATAAAATGTTAAAATATTTAATATCATGATATAATGTCAGTGACGACTAGTGTCACTAGCGATATTAAATATATTAAGTTTTATCATCTGTTTTTCATAAAAGCTCAAATTATTATATAGTATGTACAAATTTATAAATAGTAAGTACCTACTCACAAGTATTTAGCACTTTAGCAGACTATTTTGCCATGAGTCAACCTTTGATTTATTTAAGTCAATAGGTTAAGTTAAGTTCAAATTTTTACATAAAACTTTTGTTTAACTGTTTAAGTATTATCTGTATTTTGTAATGACTTGCTTATTTTTAACGTTAATATTATACATAATATGTATACCAGAGTCCAGAGCTTATAATATATCTACGGGTTACGATTGAATTTACATCTTCATCGGTCGTCTCTTAATTATGAATAATATAGGTAATAAAGATATAATATATTATATCTACATACACATACTTTAGTATATCCGTATAAAATCATATAAAGCTTTTTCGAATATAAACAAATTATTCTCTATTATATAATATGTACTTCAGAGGTAAAGTCTTTATACGTTCCAATAAAGTAAAATTATTTCTAAATCAAACATTAAATGATTAAACTACAAGAAAATGTTTGTCTGCATTATTTGATAACTTGTAAATATTTTTTCGCAATACTGTAATATTCTGAGTATTATAACTTTAAAATTTTAAATAATATAACATCATGTATTTAATATCATAATATTAAATTTTTTTAAATTGTTTATTAATTTTAATATTCGAAACAACTCAATCAATTATTTTAAACTGTACAAATATTACATTATAAGTTAAGAAATCATCTTCATTAAGAAGTTATTTTATCAATACCTTGGTTTAATGACTATAGTTGATTTCGAATTAAAAACGCATAAGGTAATATAATATCGGCATAATGACATGCACTGAGGTCAGAGAAACTGTACGAGTGCCCTACTCTGCTACATATACCTAGGTACTGTTTGTATTTATATATATATATAATATATACGTATATATTTACGACAGGAATGTAATTAAAATTCTTTTTCGAACAAAGTTGTTGCTTTTTAATTACTTTGAATGATGTATAAAATTAACCAACAAAACAATACACAATTCATTTTCAATTCTTATCAGTTATAATTATATTAGCATTAATATTATGCACAATACAGCATAGACTTTTTATAGTAAAGAAAATGCATGGTAAACTGATAAGTGATATTGACTGTATTGCTGATATATATATTAATGCATAAGTAGGTATAGATAGGTATGTTATTGTAAATAAATACAATAAAAATTTACATAAAAATTACAAAAAAATTACAAAACATCAAGTCAACATTAAAATATCTTCTTATTCAAATGCATAGTTTACATTTCTTGAAAACTGGGTATCAGGTAATGTAGCCATGTAGGTTTTATTTGTCTGAGTACGCTATATTACCTGTGTAATTACATTATTATATCTTTATTTATTATTATAATATATTCTTATTAAGCATTAACACAACTCATGATATAAATAATTAATAATTGATAGAAAATTATTTAATGGGATTAACCACCTTTAATAATTATTTTAATTTTATTGATGTAATGTTGTATACACATTTATTTATACAACCAAAATTTAATATGAATTTTGTAATTGTCTTTCTAGTATCTATATGATTATAATATTATTATAGAGTATAAAAACTATATAAGATGTTATCCTTAAAACAAAATAAAATATGAAATGCAATAAATAGGATTTAAATTAAATTTAGCTAGTGGTAAATGGTAAATATGTTAACATATTATAATAATAAAAGTTCATGATTGATTTCAATATTACAATATCAGTTCTAAGTATATATTATATTAGCATACAATTTATAATACATATATGTATATATATAGGCAATGCAAATACAACTTTAACTCCGTTGGTAAAACTGATTCAAAATTTAATTCGTGGAATAAAATGACTCATAATATTATAGTCATCATTAGTACATGAAAATGTATAAGATTAAAATACATTTATATTTTTTAATAACTAACAATTATATTATACTATTATTATATTTGTTATTGCTATTTAATTATTCTATAATATTATACAATAATTTAAATAGTAATACATTTCTAATGACCCTTAAGATTAATAGCAAAACAAAATTATAAATTTCAGATTTTGCTAGTTCTTCTTAAATATATAAGTACTAATTAAATTGTTATTAAAAATCTCTTTTGAAAATTAATCAACGTTTTTATATGTTATGAAAAAAAAAATATATTTAATTAATGTACGTGTAGTGTTGATAAACAGAATTATTAAACTTTCTTCTCTATTAAATTATAGAATATTATTTTTGTTATATTCTTTATTATAAGGCTCATTAGTTATACAAAAAAAGAAACGGTTACCAAATTGCGTAACGTTTATTTCTTACATCAGTTTATGATAATTTACTCAGCACTGGTAAAATTATATTATTCAAAATCAAATGTATATCTTATTATATTATAAATATCTGATTGGCATGCGTAAACACTTTTAAAATATTATTAAATTTAAATTTAGCATTAGAACTCACAATATAAGTATTTCGTCGTTTGGGCTATTTTTTGTAATATATATATGTGTAATACTTTTATACCTATTAAATATATTTAAATAAATGTGTATAATGTGATAAAATATATAAGCTCCATAATTTAATGCTTATATGTAAAATAGATATAATTTAAAGGATCCATCCTATGTCTATGTGTGTCATATAAAATATAATTTTTCATTGATGATAATCACCGCAAAAAGTTAGTTATATTACTAAATAATTAAATATAATACGAGTATAATATTATATCCTCCATATAGTGTATACGCTGAATCGGAATATAAACAAATGTAACTTTATTTATAATTCATGCATATATATTTATTGTGTTCAACGATTTTCTATTATCTATTTGTCCACGGCCCACGTGATTATGTCAAGGTTACCTACTTTCGAAGGATTGTAGTCAAATTAATTTTAAATCAAATTTTGAAATGGATTACATACCAATATTTTCAATGTCCTCAAATTTTTGTTATTTCTGTAATTTAAAAATTGTTTTTTTTTCTATTTAAAATGACTATATAACTCTTTATTCGAAAATTTAAGAAATACATATTGTAAAGCTATAAAATATAAGTTTGATATTTATGTAAACATTAAACTCGTATCAGTCGTATCACATCACAATAATAAATATAAGATAACATAGTGAACTCAACGAACCCCATTTTTTTCATAATTTGATTTACTAATACTCTTGATTTACTTGTAGGTAGATAATTATATTTATTGAATGAAACAACTTACTGAACATAATATCATTAATCATTTTTTTGTATATCTACATATTATATAAAAAATAATTTTATTTTCCATTGATACAAAAGTTAACCATTAACAATAATATATAATATGAAGATGTACATCACAATAATAAAAATAAATTATTCAAAACTCATGCTTATTTCTATAATATTAAAATGAGATTGATTAACTTTTAAAAAGAAAACAATTGAATCTTTGGCATAACACTTAAACTCACTTCAATAATCGACATATTTTGCGAGGTAGTCCGCCGTATTTGTAAACATACCTAATTTTGAAGCAAAAAAATCTAGTTATTTCTTTTATGATAATTTAATAATGTTGTTTTACGTGTTTAATTAGATATATAACCCGTACAAATACTATTTGTAATACATCTACATACCAGTCGTGTATTTTACGATTAACTAAACTACATTTAATTATTAGTAGACATAATTGCATAAAGCATTTCTAGTGTTCCCTTATCAAAAACACCAATATTGTTAACATAAAACTATCGAATTATTGTTATTTAACCATTGTATTATTTTTTCAATAATAAGTGTAAAATAGTATATATAA
This sequence comes from Schizaphis graminum, assembly GCA_020882235.1. Taxonomy (NCBI): domain Eukaryota; kingdom Metazoa; phylum Arthropoda; class Insecta; order Hemiptera; family Aphididae; genus Schizaphis; species Schizaphis graminum. The sequence goes on from CM037032.1 coordinate 98,597,697, forward strand.
AAAATATATTGTTAAAAATCAAAATGCTACATTTTTTTGGAAACAATTGTACTATTGTTATATTTTGTAAATGCCAATGATTTTGGAAAGAAACATATATCAGAAATAAATCTAAAATATTATACATCACTACAAAAATACCTCAAAAATCAAAATGTTTTATGAGAATTTCCAATTCGCTACAATTATATTGTAATGGATATTTGTAAAATTTACATGAACTTGTAAATTTATTGAATACCTACTTGATGTAAAATCTTATTTTCAGATTCCAATGTCTAGCTGTTTTACGATTTTCAACTTTTTTTATCCATTTATATTTTATTAATAATTTTTATATAAATTTGTATAACAGTTGAATTTCCAAAACATTTTTTAATTTTTTTAAATTACTTTCAATTTACGTCATTTGTTGTTATTTGCATTTTATAAAAAAAAACAATATAATAAATATAATATTTAAAGTTAAAACTCATAACTCTACATATTTGTTAGTTTGATTATTTTTATTCTAAACCTTGTAAAACAATAACCATCACAAAATTATTAATTATAGTCTGGTTATTAACTGTATGTAACGTCGATGACCAAGAAATAAAAGTGCATTTAGGTATTGTATTAGAAAATTTAATTACCACCTGGATATTATAATATAAATAGTATTAAATAATTGAATATTATTAAATTTTTCGATATTTATAAAATTAAAATAAAACTAATAAAATGTATCTGTGTAAATATCTAGTGCAAAAGTAAGTTATGACAATAATTATAAAAATTAAATAATACAATATTATTTTTAAGTGTTTCAACACTAATAATTTTAATTATTATTTTTTTAATTAATACATTAAATATTAGTGAAAAATATAATCTTATAACATGATTAATTGATAATAAATATGTAGGTACAGCAATATATATATTATATTTTATTATATTAATAATTTAATTCGGTTTTAAGTCAGTATAATATTACTTTCAGATCATTTGAAAAAAAATAACTTTAATTTTAATGAAATTTTAAAAATCAAAAAATTTAAATAAAATTAAAGTTCAAAATTATATTATTCGAAATCCTTGAAGTATAAATAAAATTGTAACAAGGATAAAATATTATTAATTATTATAAAAAAAATATTGATTATAGTTTAAAGTTTAAATAATCTTAATAATCATATAACATTAGGTACTGTAATAATCGATACAAAAATGTTAGATAAACAACCAAGGTAATAAAATATATGTATTTATAATTAATTATATGAAAATAAATCGAATTATACAGTTATGTATTAAACATTCAATATTATAAGTACATAGTATACAGTCTATGTATTAAAAGGGACGACCTAATCGAGTACTACATAAAACAATTTAAATATTGATTTATCGTAACCTTTTTAATGTCTTTTAATAACATAAGTTATAGAAACGTACGATATTGAGTAAATGTTGACGTCCCTCTCTACTGTTTTAAATTTTATCTTCATACATTAACTGCTCTAACTTGTAGAAATATTTAGACACATACGTTGTATAAAACAGAAAAACTGACTAAGTGTTTACTACATACCTTTCATCAGATTATGAACAGTGTCTTGAACGACACGGAAAATATAAATAGTGTATATTATAAGACCAGGAGTACAGTGAGAAAAAAGAAAATTTGAACACATCAAAAATGTTTATAACATGCAAGTGTGATGAAAGTCAAATGATCGTTGACTTTGTTGATTGTTCTACCTAATGACCACGGTTGTGAGAAGTAAAATTTAATATATTATGAAATCATTACGATTGGAGGACACCACAATAAACATTGCTTATTTTATTGGGAAGTTAAGGAAAGAGATTATTAGATTGTTAAACTTGTTAATTGGTGTACTTCAACGAAAAGATTTAGTATTACATATGTACATGGTAAACAGTTTTATTTTTAAAAATCTATTGACTTATTGTAATTTAACTAAATTCGTTATAGTCTTCAGCTATGGATTGGAAGTTATATTTTGTTACTAATTCTCGACGATCCTCAAAAATCATTACAAAAAACAACATTTTAATCTATTGCAAATTAATTATCAATTAAATGTTAATCTATCGGATTTGATTTTACCTAAAGCAAATAAAAACTATGGTGGTATTTGAGCTGGCGAACGACGATGATATCTAGATAGGTAACCTAACCTACACAATTGAAGAGCTCAATGCTAGCTGTATCATCTTTAAGTTCATCAGATCTTCAGTCTTCACTAGTTCCAAATGTGTGTTTGAGAAATCTTATTCTTGTAACATATTACTAACATTTTCATTAACCATTTATTAGAAAACAAAATGTATATAACAATTATTTGTTATAATATATGCTTACACAATAACACGATGTAAGGATTGAAGAATTACAATATGTATCGTAGTAAACGCAATTTCTGAAGAAAAAAATTATAAGCTTTCTGTTTACATTGGTTCTATAGTTAGGCATGGTGTACGTTTTGCAATAGTAAATAGAATTATATAATGTGTGTAATTCAGCTATTATGGCGTCTGAGGCAAGTTGGGATAATGCATATATTATTATCTGCTGCAGACTGCCTACCGTCTAGAATCAGCCTATTACAGATGGTACCATACTCTTGGTTATTCACAGACAGTAACACCCATTCCAATGAAATTCCTATAACCAGTTTCACAACTACTTCTCGAAACCCAATTCGATAATAGGTACAACAGTTTTTTAACAAATGAGCGAGTTTAATAATTATAGGAATTATTTTTATTTTATCAATTTTACGTTAAATATTTAGATTAGGTAACGTTTTAATCAAAAAATAAATAATCCTAAAGAAAATAATGTAGTAACGCTTTTATCAGAAAATTAATTAAATTAGTATATGTAGTACATGACTCAGTATTTTTTTGATTTTTTTAAACGTAAGAAAAAACTACCGACATCCAACACCCGTTGAACTATTTTAAATTAAGTCACCAAACGTTTAAGTAAAATTTGTATACAAAAATCAACGTGTTAAATAACACTATAAATATATTAATATTATTCATATATAATTGTGTGGCCTAGAAGCATAGTCTTCCAAAATTTTAGCCAAGAGAATAAATGACACTTTTCATTTTATTTTATAACAATACCATTTAAAAATTTATGTAAATATAATATATAACAATCAATAATAATTGTTTTCCATCATAGTATTAAATAAGGACTGCTACAGTTTCCACATTAATGTGACACATAGCTATTATAATAATATAATTATTATTTAAATATGTATTCTACTGTGCAAGAGTCCTCTACAATAATAATACATTCTTGTACTGTTTATAAACAATAACAATAACTTTTTGATATATAATATAATATATTATGATCATATATTATTTAAGGAAATGTAAAAAAAATGTAATATTTATAATTAAGCATAAAATATATATATTATAATGAAACGTATTCATTTTTAATGTATACCTACGTGTACCTTGTACAGTTTTACCTACCATGTACCAGTATACTGCTAGTATATAGTATTGTAAGCTCTACAATTATTGTAATGACTTACACATATTTATTTTTAAATAATTCAAATAGATCGTTTTAATTGTTACTATTTCGCATTTTCGTTCAAACCTGCAACCGATAGCGAAGTAAATTTCCAGAGCGGGAATTCACATTAATATCACACGTGAAATCGACTAGGTTATAAGGGGTATACATGTTTAAATATGTAATTACATACAGTTTTTTCGTCGTACGACACTATATAGTATTGTCGTCGGCGACGTCAGCTTTCTAGCGTAAGCAGATAATGATAACATATACGTATTTATATATACTCGATTATGTATATTATACATAGAAAGTGTATTATAGACTATAGACTATAGTTATGGTTAAATTATAACGTACTGCGTTAAAGGTGTATAAAATACCTTACCTACGGAATTCGTTGATGAAGTTGTTTTGAAAGACTGAAACAGGAGGAAAAAATCATAAGAATCATGGGTTTTTCGTAATTAGATGACGGTGTAGTCGGTGTACTCACAGTATATACTATATATGCATAAATAATGTGCGTACATACTTTCGACAAACTATTATAAATTTGTGAATGTCTTTTATAGGAAACGTGTGATACATCTATCTATATTACAAAACCATAACCGGCGAAACTGTATAATATAAAGACGAATTTTTCCATTCCTGATGCCCTGCATTTACGTTTGACGTCACGAAAACGATTATATTATTTATAGGTAGATAGGAACAGGTCAATAATAACGTATGTAATTATATACATTTACTATTTACAGTATATTAAAAAATGGTGGCACGTTGCCACCGCAGTGATATTAAATTCATACAATTTTAGAAATGGAAAATACCAACAATTATTTGAATTTTGAAACTTTTTACATATTTTAATTCTCTCAAACAGTTCATTGAAATTATATATATTATGTAAATAGATATGTACCTAGTACATAAGAAAATAATACAAAATAATAATATATTATTATATAATTCTATCCCTATATGTATAAATTTTTAATATTATATAATTTATTAATATAATATACTCGTACATGTCGTATGAAATGGAAGTAAATAATACTAACCGTGATTGTTATGATTTTCATAAGACATAATAGATATTTAAATAATCAATACCAAAACCAATATATCAACATATCAATGTTGGTACTTAAATAAGGCCGAGTTCATCAAGAATATTACCAGTCTCTAATCATACATATATATTAACAAGAATACAGTAAATATAGAATGTGAAATTTGCGAGGGATAGTGATTCGTTTATTTGTTATTTTTATTTTTATTTCACAACTTTTTTTAATACGCAATAAATCGTTTATCTGTATGGCCTGCTAAGTATATCATTTACATACATTAAGTGTCCATAATAATATTATAGTGTCAACGAACTGGTCAGCAGCGCATAGGCCCCTAGGGAACTTTGGGTTATTTTATTATTATATTTTTTTCTTTTTAAATTTTTTTTCGCCGTCTATGTCAAAGTCGCAAAATGCCCGGCGGCTGTAGTTGTAGATTATATACTTATAAATTTATAATATCGTATATAGATCACAAACACATACTCAGAGTATAGCTGAATATATTATACAGAGTGATAAATATCAAATTAGCCTCCCTTCTCTTTTATCATTTAACAATACATTTATTCAAATAGCAATTTGCAATTTTTAACTAATTTTATAGATATCATTTAAGTAACTAAGCAGATATAGGTTTTTTTAAATTATTATTTTGTATAAGTACCATTTAAAAGGTGTTCTGTAACGATTACAAAATCATTTTTACTTTAACTTTTTACAGGACGTACTGTTTAAAACCCACATTTACCATTTATAACCACTCATTTTAGCTAGATCATTCAACACCACATACATTTTTTTCTTAAAAAGAGATATTTGGAAGATCAATAATTCAAAACTACATACGATTAATTGAAAATTAAAAATTAAACATTTATCGTTAATAAATAAATTGTTGTTAAAATAATTCAATATATTATAATAAGATGAAATAAAGTATGTAGGTATATTATAGATGTAATACTTAGATTAGAATAAATGTACATATTAATGTTTACAAATATTCTTATGAATTAATGATTTTGGTTAAATATGATAACTATAGTGTATATACCTACGGTTCTAAACAATAATATAATTTTATAGATAAATTTGTACGTTATTGATACATAACAGAATGTTATTATTTAAAGTGAAAACATAGGTTCTAATTTAAAACAAAATATTATGGGTATGTCTGAAAATATGGTATTTATGAGCATATTTAAAAATCGAAAAACTATTGGGATAAATTTATAATTTAGGAAAATATTAAGTTGAGCATGTTTGTGGTGAATCACTCTGTATATAAACATATAAAAAGAAGTATATAGAGTTATAGAGTGGAGGCATCTTGTAGCGAGTGACCATAAAACCGGTCGAAATATCAACATCTGTCCATTAACAGTCTCAGCGCACGCGGCCCCATCAAGGTCGACAGAGAAAAACTACCGCAGCCGTCGATATGTGACGCCCGCGGGGACAACCTATTAACATAGGTCGTGCCGTTGTGGGTATCGAGGAATCGCGTACTCAATAATAATATTAATATCACGTGTCCGTTTCGTGCTGGATCGTTGTCCACCCGCTACAAATTTGTCCGCCCAATGCCTGCCAGTAACGTAAAACATCTAGTTTACATCATATATTATCAAACACGATTTGCAATCCGACTGATTAGTCGACAATACACAAAATTAATTATTCAACGATTTAATATTAAACATCTCTTTAATTTAAAAGTGATTATCCAATAGAAGTAAAAACTAAAGGCTTTAAAGAATGCTTGTGTAAATTAACTTAATATAGGATCAAATCGATCATTGGCCGTTGGGATAATATAATAATGTCCTATTTTTGTGATTCATGTGATTTCAAATAAGTGTTTAAGTATATTTTATAATATATGTATAATTTTGATAAAAAAAGTAAAAACTTTAAATTTGTCATTATATACACCGTAGTTGTATAACAATATTGCAATATCTGCAGTGTAGATTCGACAACAATGATGGTGTGTTACATCGTAAAGTTTGGATGACTAAAGTCTGTAGGCTATAGAAACCACAAGTCGGTTTATTGTTCGTTTACGACTAATTAAACTTGTGTTTCATGAACAGTATTATTTGTTGATTCGTTAATAAAAATTATACCTATTAAGTGTGTTTCCGGATTCGGAATTTTTAACACATATGTATCTTGTGGTTATTCACAGTATATTTGTGAGACATATAATATATCTATCGATTCTCATTTCGGTGTACGCCCACGTCACAGCTTTACGGGTTCCGTGATGCTTCTTGACATAATATAAGTACTATATTATTGCGTAAATTTATAATTCGCATCCATTCGTTGGCTGTTTTGTGAACATAATAATTATTATTATTCTTTGTGTACTTTATTTATTAAATATTCTCGTATACAATTGAGGTGTTTGTATTATTTCCGACTTTTTTATATTTTCCATACAATCCATTTCGAAACCATAAACAGATAACGGCAGTGACAAACGTGATTACCTCGCACATATAGGCGCTAATAAACCTTGCTTATGTAGTTTTTTTTTGTCGTTTTCAATACCAATAGTTGTGTATAGTTATATTTAAATTTTTGTACAGCATACGTACGCTACAAGTGACACGTCGATATAACACGATATTATTATAATTTATAATACGTACTATAGTCTCCCAATAATTAAATTATTTCTAATGATTTACTATAGTATGGCCATGAATGGTGAATTTGAATTGGTATACCTATAAAACATACTATGTATATAGATAGTACACTATAAGAACGACTTCAAAGACTAATAGCATTCTACGCAGTTATGTTTTATACTATCATTTAACCAAAATATGATTGTCTATAACCTATTAAATATCTAATGACCACAAATTATAATATTATTTATACTATATGCTGTACGTGCTCGTTCGGTTTTTCGACAATATTGTTATTAAGTGGTACAATAAACGATCACCGTCAATTGAATTCATTAAAACGATCGAGTACAAACTCGATAAAATAAAGAAAGCTCGGCAAAGGAAAAATAAACATTTTATTTGTAAATTTGAGAATTTGATTGTACTTCAGTAAATGGGAAAAATAATACTTAATTCGATACGAAATCACAGCCCTCTATGGCTCTAAACAAAACTATTTATAGCATTGTTATTTCTATTATACCCTTGAAATTATTTAATGTAAGTTTCATTTTTGATAAAAATTGTGTTTCCGTTCAAACATTGAAAATATGTACTGCATGTAAAGCACTTGAATTCACGGGCTTTATTAAGCGTAAAATTATATATTTACTGTTCAATTGTTTATTCAATTTTGAAGTATAGTATAACAATAGCCTTGGATGCTATCACTGATACTGATAGCTAGAAATCGGCTTCAATGTGACATAAGTAGAAATTCTTCAAGTTCTCTACTTTTACTTTCTTGATTTTTAATCAAGTAAAGTACAGTAATTGAAATGAAAAAAAGTCTGAATTTATAAAACTTCAAGAATTTGTGTTTAATAGAAAAATTATAAAAATGTAACTCAGTTGTAATGAGGAGGTGGATAATTAAGCTAGCTTTAACATAAAATATTAATGAGAGAGATCCGATATCACATCCGAGCGGTAAAACGATTTGAATCCAAAAAACGTCGGCGTGAACAGTTCCAAAATGTATATTTTTTAACCTTTCTCCAAAACTATTATAGCTAAAAAGTTGGTTGACAGCTCATTAAAAAGGGATTATCAAGCAAGTAGATACAAAATGTGAGATTAAAAATTTTCAAAAAAAAATTATTTAATTTTTCACGGTTAAAAAAATAGTTATATTTTGCTAGATTTTCACTTAGCATGGTAAATTCCCGAAAAGATTTCAGAACTTTATTTTCAACCGTTAACACACTACAAAGCTATAAAGCTGAAAAACATAAAATACGCCCAATAAAATGTGTATTAATTTTTTTTTAAGCTGTGTATAATGAATTAACTATAAAAGATAAAGTTCTGAAAATCTTCACTGCCCTTCTCCTAGCTATAATGTGAATCTAACAAGACCCAAACAATAAAATCCGCTCTCCAGTTTCGGAGATCTATCTCACTAAATTAAAATGAAAATAAAATGCATACTATACTATTACACATATATTGCATAAAATTAATAAATTTCTAAAAATTGAAAATCAAAAAAGTTTACTTGCCGATCTCTGACTTGGCAAGCTTTTTTTTCTTTCAAATTGAATACACCCATCATGGCATCATATAATTATTACTCTCTTGCTATTTGTGTTCTCTTAAAATTGAGAGCTAGTAGTAAAAAGTTATTCATAGTAAAATCTTGTATTTTTGTCTAAAATTATTAATTATTAATTCCGAGATTAATGCTTCAGTATTATTAGTAAATGGTAATTAATATACATTTCTGTAAACCTTTCCAAAACGTTCGCTATTAGTATTCCTTTTTTATTTACTACTACTGTATGACATGTTATCTAAATACACTTTATCTAAAAAAACTACTCTTATTTATACTGAATGAAGAAGGTGATAGACGAAGACCCATCATTCCTCATTTGATTTATTATTATACGTAATTTTGACTATTATTACATTATTTCAATGAATTATTAACAATTTGTTTTTCATTATTACCTACTTTAAAAAAAAAAATTTAATTTGCTAAATCTTAATACTACTTTAACTTATTTTCAATTTTGTTTACTCCATTGAAAAATATAAATAAGAAAATAAATAAAATATGTATACTAATATGTTATCTGAAATTGGTCAAAACCGTTATTACGGACATTCGTGGTTTCTGACACGTTTTGGCATCCTTTCCAATCAAGAATAGAACGTATACAATATTATTATTAAGTTGTTTTCGTTTTCTTTACGCCGTGTTGTTATTCTTGTTTATCCAGCAGAAAAAAAAATATCACTACATATTATGCGAAACGGGATCAACGACAATCTTGATAACGTCCATACATGTAAACATCGTATAGACACAATAATACATCATACCATTATTGTATAATAATATATCAATGGTTAATCGTTACCTGTAATAATTACGACCGAGTTTGTTTTGTTTTTGCCACGATAAACTGACATGCAGATACCGTAAAATTGTTGTTATTATTATAAAACTTTATACCTATAGTCTATACATAACAATATAATAATATTATTTAGATATGAATCTATATACGATATGTGTATGTGTTTCTAATATCACCACAAGTCCAAAAATATCTAACGACTTGCACAGTTACCCACAAATTCGTACCTATACAGTATACATCCCGTATAACTTTTTAATTGCACATATAGCATTATAACTATCTGATATAAATATTTATTATGTAATGCGTATTAAGTAGGCGCGGTTTTTTGTGCGTTAGCTATGATATTATGCGTAATAACATTTACGCATTACTTATATTCAAGAAAAATAAGCCAAGATTAATCGCGAGAATCTCTCATGTTACAATAACGCGCAAACGCGCAATAATTATTATTTTATGTAGTATTATATTTTTATTGTATTTTCGAATGATTAATTATGTAGGTATATTGCATTCTTCGTCATTGAAACGTGTATAAATGCGCCAAAAGTTTTAAAACTTCGTCAAAATATTATTATCTCTTTATACCATTATACAATTTACGTTTGTAATTTAACTGGTACTCATCATGCTACAAATGATGTTTTTATGAGAAAAAAATAAAATATTCTTCAGATGTCTCATAAATAAAGTATATTGTTAGTTACATACATCATATGTAAGCATGAGTATCAAAAAAAGTTTCGTTAGAAAAGAATTTTGATTAAAAAAAATTATTTTTAATTTCTATAGTTTTATACTTTTATGTATTGTTATTGTATTTATGATGCATTAAAAATAAAATAATAATTTCACAAATATTTTGGTTTAAATTCATATCATTAACACCAAATGATAATGAGCAAGTTTAAAAAGATCTCATTCTTATGTCTTAACCTAATTATGTAAAAAAAGTTAAGAATATCTACCTTCAGCTAAACGTTAACATAATATGTTCAATCGAAATTCTATTTTTCTATATACCAATTTTTTAATTTTTACAATTAATTTCGTCAACTTCAACAAATATCACTTAATTAAATATCACTTACTATATTTGTTTTTTAGTTTTTTTACCCATATTAAGTATGTAATACTCGTAGTTAACTGCATACCCCATTTATTATCTTCAGATAAAATGTGTGACCTAATTAATTTTATTAATAAAATAACAAATACATTTAAACAACGTGGTACATTATTTTCGAGTTATATTTTGTACCGTAAACTTTTTATCTGAAGTATTTTTTTGCATGACCAAAATAGGTGTACCTATTGTATTTATGTACAATAACTATAAGAAGTTTATATAGAAACCAAAACTACATATTTTGATATTAACACATATTATGAATAAATCTTTATATAGACATATAGTACGAATAATGTTCGTTTATTGCACAACGCAGATATTAATATTATAATAGGTACCATAAAAATAAATAATGATTCGCAATATAACTTTTAACTATTTTTTAAACACTACTCTTTTCCAAAAAATACGTATACACATAATATATATCGACTACCGCATAATATAATACAGTTAAACAAACTTTTTTTAACTAAACTATTTAATAATAATGCAGAATTATCAATTCTTCTACATGTCTATTATAATATATAATACGTCACCTGCTTAAAATTATATTTTATCCTTAAGCAATGCGCTCCTAGGAAAACTACTCACGGTGTAGTTAACATTTATTAAGTACGTTTTAAATACATCTTTACACGCCTTTTTTAATTAAGATTTTAGAATCCCAGAACTCGGGAAGGGAGACGCTTTATATACTATTTTCTCGTATTAAATAGTTCATTAATAAACTACGTAGAGTTTTCCGCAATCGACTCACTTTTTGGAATAGGAACATAATATCAAGGCGATGTTCATAGTTTTTGTATTAAGCAACTACTGGGAAGAGTTGTAACAAATTTGCATTTATTATACTGTAATAAATAATAGTATACGCCTACTATTATTGTATATACAATTACAACAGTTGAGAAGACCTATCAATATATACATACGTAGTTACTGTGCGGCGTGATAGTGATATGGATTATGATTTCAAACTAAATGTATTATATTAGCTATTCACATATTATGGCAGAAGGCCATATAAAGAGGAGCTGTTACATTACGGTCTACGGATACGTTATGGATAATGGATTATCATAATATTATAATATAGGTACCTACACGAGTCCGCAATTAAGTAATGGCTATAACGCATATTATACATTTGTTATACGATTTTTAATTTTTATACGTTTAACTTTTATACTCGAGATTGTTTCGATAGTGATTACACAAATGACCTAGGCTGAACGACGTATATTCCGATTACAATTTCCTGTTTTGGTCGAATTTCGTCTTTATACAACGTGCGTGTCTTGAATTAGACATAGCAGAGGTTCTCAAACTTTGTTTATCGCGTACCTCTTATATTTATTCTGAATCAGTTACGTACTACTAAAACATAATTTTTAAATTATATACGTGCAAGGTGTGTATTGATAATAAATTACAGTTTATTGACGTATTTTCTGTAATTCAGAATAATAATTATTAATTAATAATAATTCACACAAAATATAAAATAATATTAGATCTATCACATCGATAAATATAAAAAAACTTTTCCATGCTAAATTATATAATAATATGGTCTTAACCCTTAAGTGCATCATCGTTAATAATCATTCAGTCTGTCTCGTACCACAGTTTTGAAACCTCTGTTTTACAATAAATACGCATTACCTATATACACACTTTACTGGCAACTACCTTTAGCTATAACATCGACAAGAAATAGAAATCATAAATTATTTCGTAGCAACTATATCACACAAACTGTATCACAGAAGATTATAATTACACTTAAGTACAAATTATTTGGAAAAATTTAAAAATTCTTTATACTTATAATAATTAATATATTATATTATAAATACAATGTATTTTACAAAGCGTTTTATTTCAAACTACTCATTAGAATTTTTAATTAGGTACACCTACATCAAGTTTAAAAAATATATCTATCCACTAAATAATGTAAATCAAAAAATTAGTGCTCTAACGTAAAAATCAGAAGTTTGTACAACCACTTGACACTCCATAAGTACAAAAATATCTCAAGAATTTTATAGAATGGTCTTTTATTTAAATATTCCAAAATATAAATATATTAATTATAATTAAATTAAAAATGGAAGTGATCATGTTTGGTGAATCACTCTGTATAAAATAATATATAAGTATTGTATACAAATATAAGTAATATAACTATATTTTAGGTATACCGATTTATAATACCACCGGTGTCCGCGAGCTTGAAGACTATACGTATATTTTAAATTTGCACTTTCGTCTTTCAATCTGTATAATAAGTAAGATATAGAGACATGTTAAACGTTTACTTGTTCTATACTTTTTCCAGACGTATTATATCTTCCAGCATTACGCTAAAATCAGGCACGTATATACAACAGGGTTTATGGAGTTCAACCCACCCCCCTACTCATTCCACGAGAAAATTAAAATGTAATATATTGATTATGGTACGTGTCTAACGGCTGACTGCAATACATAGAATGTATATGTATATATAAAAAAAAATTATATTATTATGCCCTTAGTCAACAATTGGACGCGAAGGTATTTTACGATGACTTTAATTTTTTTGTTGTACACAATAATATGAGAGCAAATAGGTTAGCATATTAATATACTATTCACGTAATAATATTATGATATGGTTGCCATAAGTCCTGGTTTAGTCGAAACTGTACCAGTTTTGATAAAATACCCCGGTGTCCCAATAAAGTGTTTTAATAAAAAACAACCAATTGTTCTGGAATTAAACTTTAATAATTTATTTTAACATTTTATCTCTTAAGTTTTCGACTAGGAATGCTTCATTCCTAGTAGAAAAACAATATTGTTTTGATAAATGATAATAATACAATGAATTTTATTATTTAAATGAATGATGAAATTATATAGTTATTATATTTCTAAAAAATGTTCAACCTGGCGATGACCAATATTAACGAATAGATGTTCATTATTTTGTTATTTCTACTCAACAAATTGTGTTATCACTTATTGTTTATTAATAATTTTGTCGGTTACTCATTTTTATTTCATTATTTGTAACTTTGAATTAGTTTTTAGCTTATTAACATATATTGTAAAGTTCTAACCATTATGTGTGTTATTACAGTTACGAAAAATTATGATATAAATATTAATGATTAATGTAGAAGATTGGTAAGATTTTCTCCATGAAATTTATGTTAAAAATATTTATCCCAGTTTAAGTATATTAAAATATAGCAACCTAACATATATTATGTAGAATTGTGTTTCACGATCGAATTTCAGTTGTCTTCTTACGCAAACATTCGTTACTTCAGAATTTAGAGATTAATACTTTGTTCTTAATGCTCTTAAGTACGTATTAAATATACATTCAATCACGATGGTTTTAAGAATATAATATTATAAATAATTTAAAATAATTTACCCTAGTCTTTAGCAGTTTGATCAGTTATACCTTTGTTAAATTTTTTTTGGAATATAACACATAAGTGCAACCACTTCCTATTTACCGTATTGAATAAGTATTACTTAATAATAAGTTTACTAAGTACATATTATATACTTATACGATAGTAAGTCTTATAACTAACTAATAGTGATTCATAGACAAAATATCTGGGTTCGGAACAGGGGTCATCAACACCCTCTATACGTCAGAGGAATTAACTTTCAGTTTAATAAATAAAATCATATCTACGGATTATTAGCGTGTTGTATTTTTCTGTCCGGCTTTGGGTGAAAACTGAGAGTGCACTGTATCCAAGGCTGAAAGGAGGGACCTTCCTTGCCGTTTTCATTAAAACTGTCACGGTTCTTTTGATATGCGTCGTCGTAAAATATATTATAGGATGTTTTTATAATATTATAGGTAATATATATATGCAACGCAATTGTAGGCAGTTTACCTTTAACCACATTAACGCGTGCTGTATATTATTATTAGGTATATGTATATTTATTTTATGTACCCATTCACCGTAAAATAGAACATATTTTTCTGAAGTACTTTAAAATAATAATTGTATATTCCATTACTGTAATAATAATAACAGACAAGTGCGCTCATTTCTCTCGCGGATAAACCTGTATTATTATTATAGAATTTCATGCGTAATAATTTATTATGGTAGTCGGTACCGGGTAAGTAGTTAGCACTTATACTTACGCAGTTACGCTTGTACAACTACAACCGACGTAAATTTGAAAAACTATCATGTGCTTTGAAAACGACATTTTGCGATATTTAATTAGTATGTATTATCTTTACCTATGACTTTATAAACGTTATTGATGTGTTGCGTACTAGCATAATATTATGTATTCAGTTGTGCACGTTTACAGTATAATATACTGCATATACCAAAATATTATATATTTATCATTTAACAGTACAGAGAAAAATGTATCTACCAAGAAGGATAGTATTATCGAACTTCTGATGAAAAACAATTATTTAGGTTTTTTGTTAAATTGTTTTCGGGGAAACCGTATATTATAATAATGCATTTAAACGTGATTCGACTTTGAGAGGTTTTTACTTTGTTGTAAAACCATTTTCTCTCAGGTTAAAATTAATTTATATATTTTTAATTATATCGAAATTATTAAAACATGCCATATAAATATATAATAAATATATTAATATAGTCAACACAAATGTGTATGTTTATCCAACACTAAATGTTGATAAAAACATTTTCAATTAAAAATAAAAATAAAATGTATTACTGTGCTAAAAATATCTTTGCCCTACTTACGATTTTGAATATTAATGCTGCAATCAATTGTATTTATTTTGTTACCTATTGAGTTATTTCTAAACATTTTACACTCCATGATTTATACATATTGAAGAAAGAATATATTTTAATATGTTTTTAATTTTTTAAATGCTAAACGATTCAATTATGTTCATCTCTTGACTCTTTGAGTTTTGACAATGCAAGTTATCTCAGAACTTGTCAATATAATATTTAATAATATAATATAATTAACTACTCGAGTGCTTTTCTAGTTTTTTATAATTCGGAAGTGTGAATATGAAAGTGTGGTATGCATTGTCAAAGTTAAAAAAAAAATAACGACAAATAATAATAACTGTTATTATAATAAAGTTTATTAGTAAGTGATTGACAATAACGACAATATAACTATAACTCCGGCTATATATTATTCTCGCCTAATTAGACAGAGTAATATGCTACTATTTAAATTTTGACGATCATTAACAATTTTTAATGATTAGCATACCGTGTACGCTTAATATATATAATATAAATTATAAAAAATTATGCCGAACCAAATTAGTGACGTTCGACATTCGTTTTCGAGTACAACTAAAACGGTTTGTTAAACCCGCAACGGTCATACAGCAGAGTTCCTCCATTTATCATAATATATTATTTACTATTAGTTGTGTGGTGTGTTATTATGTGTTCATAAATTACTAACTATTTACTGCTTAGCTGCTTGACTGCTGCGTATAACGTTGTAGTTTGTAATTATTTATCATATATTAAAATATGTTATATGTAATTAAATCGTGTTTGAAAAAGGATGGGAATGCAAATGGAAGGAAAAACCGCTAACGAGAGATTTTTACCGAGAATTAATTTTTTATTTACATCTGAAAGATAATAAAATAAAGTTTCGGTAATTACGTCAATGTGAATAATTTCCATTCGCTTATTGTCTATTGACGTATTCTGCAACGATGAATGCTCTGGACAGTAATTATAATTTTAGTACCACTGAATAATACAAAATATTGCTGCCCATATATGATATATATTATAGTATTACACTTTGTCTGTCCATGATTGAGAGGGAAAGAGATTCTTATGAATTTCATAAACATTTTGTCAACTTATAATAGTTTTTCATACTATAAATAATAAGTAAATTAATTAAAACTATTTACAAATGAAAATTTTAGCGCTTAAATAAAATTATTCATTCAATAAATTAAATTTTAGAAACTAATTTATAACAATATTACATCCTTCACATTTTTTTTATTCATTTTGTAATTTGTCTCGTCACTAATCTCAATATTAATACAACGAATTCTTTCTTGTTATTTTTTTTCATTTAATAAACATATAAGTAATAACTAATTGGAACTTCGACAATTTAATGTTAAAAACCACGTAAACGCCAATACCCTACATACCTATTGTTTTCTTTGTCGAGCTATAATAATATCATGTTAAATTCGTGCTTTAACATGATATACCTATGAGAGGTATATAACTCGAAGTTTAAATAACTTAAATAAATTATATTATATTTGGCTTTTGGTGAGATATTGTTTAGGTATCTGCCCTTGACATTGGAGGAGGTAAAAAACGATTATGGTAATCTTTTGCATCGACCATCAACAATGTGTGATGCACTGATGCGTAGATTTATTATTAAAATTTACAATTTATTAAGGTACATTCCACCGTTATAGACTGAACATGTATCCAAATGTCTCACATGTATATTTTACATATATTTTTTGTCAGCAAAATCACAAAACTTATAAAAACAAAACGATGCTGAAGGTGAAGGTCCTTTTTGGAGAATAAAAAAATTCTTTTACCCCCCTCCTTCTCCCTCTTTCACAGCTCTTAATAATTGCTTGCCCTTGACGCCCTTATATTTATTAGTGTATATTTACGAGTGTGTATGCGCGTACGCTGACGTTCGTGAAATTGTTACCGAACATTCGATATTAAACGCAATCCCCGTACGAAGATTTCGCACGTAGAGTCCTCGAAGACCGCCAAAATCGTCTATATCACGCTTACTCTGCGGAACCCGTTTTCTGTCAATAACGATTTGTGTAAATTATACACACTACACAAAACACGCATGTACATCATGTACCTACCAACTCGTTACCTGCAGTTTTCCATGTTACATCCAAATGTTGCAGTAGAAATTCGGTGGGGATCACGTCATAATATTCATTCGTAAAATTCAATCTCCGCTATATTACAAATAATGTTGTTTGGTAACGTAAAATTTAACGACCCTGTGTTCAGCAACATATAAATACAGGTATTTATACGGACAGTATAACAGGCGTTTAATGGTCTGCACGTGAACGCGCACGTGATCAACGAGGACGAATTTGTTTTTTACTTTTCACGTCGTTTTTTTACCCACGCTCGTGAAATAAATACTATGATGGCCACCATCATGACGTGACCCACTGACTGCAGGCCGTCACTACCTCTACCTCTTTAGCTATGGTATAAATAACGCGGGACGCGATTACGCCAATTCTTAGGCCCGCGTTTACGTGTTTTGTAAACATCGCCGGTTTCGCTATTGTACATATTATGTATATACTATATAAATTATACTGTTGGTGTATATTTAACACATATCATGATGTATCAAAAAAAATTATACCGCTGTGAATATGGCGTCACCTAGAGCCGGATCAAAATAAAATATTACTGCATAGATATCTCTATTATCTAGGCACACGCACATCCATCCTCATTACTAGTTCATAACTTATTTTACCCAAACCAACATAATTTATTGTACCTAAAAACAAATCAAAAAAATTAATTTTCCCGCGTCAACAAAGGTATGCATAAACGTATTAAAAAGTTCCAATCATTAAATGTATACGGCTGAGTTTATTACAAGTATAAAATATATATGTACAGAAACCCATATGCGATGATTCCTTCCTCTGGAAAACAACAGGTCGTTGTCGTTATCGTATTTGATACAAATAATGAGTATTATATTTTATATTGATGTATTATCGTTGTAATCGGATGAAAATATTTTTATTTAATATCTATCATACAACCATCTAGGCTTGTTTATATTACAACCTAATTTATTTATGTTATAGGTACCTACTGCCGTTGTATAATGCAGTATTTTTGTTTTAATTTTTTTTTTCCAAAATGTGTAAAACACGAACAAATGTTAATTTTTTGTAGTGGCATTCAATAATGTTATAGACGTATTATAGTTTTATCTATTCAAGCTATTTGTTTCTAATTTTTATATGTTCTTAATAAATGAAAGTAACTTTTTTATTTAGGTACTTTGACAGTAATGACGCACTGCACCACTTTGACCACTGATTACATCAGGACCCCCAGAAGCAAGTATCCACAACACAAATAGACAAGCGACAAAAAGGGAATTTATTATCTTCTTTTAAATTGTATCTATTTAATATATAATTTAGTCAGTTACGTCTCGGCGTAACTATCTCTAACGTTAACGATCACTAATGTACATATACTAGTTAGCAAACTCATTTTATTATTTTAATTTATATAAATTAATAATCATGTTCAAATTGTTAAAAATGTACCATTGTAAATATCAATAGATGTAGATAACCAAGGCTAGGAACATCTTATCTAATCTTAATAAAAATATATATATATATATATAATTCATTATTTATTGATTTATCATTTAGTTTTTAAATAATTTAATTTAGTAACAGTATAGTGACAGTTCAAAGTATCTATTGATTTTTTTTTCCATTAATTATAACATAATAACCTGCAATCTGATATATCATCAGACTTTTGATTGTCTGGTGCAATGAGAGGAAGTGGTATAAACGTATAGTGGATTGCTAATATATCTGTTTATATTTTTAGGAAGAAAATAACTGGCGTTGAAACAAAATTCGACACCAAGTTTACGCAAAATATTTTGTTGGAGAATCTAAAATACTTGAATACTAATATATATATATAATATAACTACATCTGTACAAAACAAAGAACGAAGAGAATATTGTTTAATATATCACTACGAAGAATTGCAAACGCATTACGCTAAACTTAAAAGTAATAATATTATATGGATCATCTATACTACCTATAAATATATACATAAACACAATAAATGTATACATATATAATTTTATAAAAACACCTTGCAGATGATCAACTTAGCCGCTTAACGCCTTAAATTATATATTAAATAAAGTGAAAGCTTTAATAATATTAAATTATTTTGTGCAGCTAGATTTATCGAGTATTAAATCATAAATGAAATTAAGTCTTCTAAGCGTATTACCGAATTACCGTACAGAGACTTTTTTGTAAGTAACTATAATGCTATACTCGTTTGTAATTTCTTTACAAGATACATTCATACATTTTCTATGTCTTGAAGCATTATACCACACGATATTAATAAGTACTTACTTACTTGGACACATTTATACTTATACTTTGACAGAGGTGATTCACTTAGCTTCTTCTATTTAATCGATGTATTTAAAACGTACTCATATATATACAATATTTTATTTTTTATGGTCATAAGTTATGACCTCATAATATAAATCCAACTTTTAATTTTTTTTAAATTATTTATATAACTTCATCATAATTTATTAATTATTATTAATTATCTGACAGCTAATTTTTGTACACAAATATTTTGAATGAAATTATCATTATGTTAAATTATAATATACATTAGCTAATATCATAATTCGATTAATCAAAAAATAAAGATGAAATTATCTAAAATGAAATACAAATTAAAATAATAAAACATTTCTTATATAACAACTGCTTTTAATTTTAATATTGCAATATAGTTTTGGTTTCCATCATATAAAAAACAATTGGCTTAATATAAGTCATAGAATATTTCAAAAAACCGTAAAAAGTTTTAATAAATATTTAAGATTCAAGTACAATACAACTTATACATTAAATCAATCGCCCCAAATAATTTTTCAGTTTCATTTTTGTTTCATACCATTATATCAAGTATAAAAGTAAAAATATGACAATTATACTACCGGTTGTCAAGCTATAATGCTATACCAAAACATACTGTTTCCGCTTCTTTTTTATTTATTAAAACCTTAACGACAAATTCAGAACGTATTCATTTACCTATCGTTGAATCGTTCAACACTACAATATATATAATACTTGCATATTTACTACAGTATACACATTTTCTTAGTATATCACATTTCCTAAAACTATAAGTCAGATATACAAACTGTATTTATAGGGGTTCCGTTCACGAATTCCTAGTCACGATACATAATAACAATAAAATTATTAATATGTACCTACACGCGGCGTAGTGCTAAAATAATAATGATTAGGTTAGCGATGTTGTTCCACACAATCATCAGGCATGAATCATGTAGGTATGCACTATGCACAATAATATTGACCACACATTCATAGACTTCATAAATTTAGTGATTTGATTATCATGACATTGTTAATTATTGTTATAGTATTTCGGCTAAACCACAAAGTAGATGGAGTCCTTGAAATTTTAATGAACGTTAATTAGGCAGATATATAGACAGGTCGGTAATCAGTTGGTATTATGTACATTTTGATAATTATATCTGTGGACTACTCAGGACGCAAAAATACGGTTTGAAATATAAATTATTACGACTCTATACAAACGTAATGATAAAATTATTAAAACCATAAACATAGTTTTCGGTTACAGAGTAGAGATATTTAAAAAATGATTGTTATTATTTTTACGTGTTTAAAATGTATAGACAATGTTATAATAATAATAATAATATAGAAAAGAATAATAAATTATAGTTCTATTAAATAGTATAATATTATGTTACATGCTAATATGCTAATATGCAACACAGTCTTTTGATTTTAATTGGATTGTATTTACAAGACAAGAATTGTAGTGTTTTATCAACCGTGTTCCTTGCTGCATGTAACTTTGTGGTACATTATAAATATTTTGTCTTGAGAGTATGTTATATTTAGTTATTGTGGACCTATTATAGTAATAACTTATGATTTATACAAAAAACTACAAAACTATGATAATTTTACTTATTTATTCCTTTCCCAAAAAAGCCCAACAACTTAATTATTATTTTAAAAATAATAACGAATAGTAAAGAAATTTCATAAATATATTATCTTTTAAAAAAATTAAATATATAAATATTTATAACAAGTATATTTATTTAACTTAAATTTTGTATCACAAGGCAATAAATATTCTGAATAGACGGGCAATTGACAATGGCCCACCTCAACGGCTGTTGCTCTCTCAATTATACGCTTAATAAACTTGTAGCTTATAAAATTATCGATTAAAAGATTTACAATAAAACATTCAATTATAGTTTTGATGTACTGTTTATATGATATAGGTACATAAAGTATTTATAAATGTGTAAATTTTTTTTTTTTTTAGATATAATTATTTAACTTGTCACGAATAATTTATGAAATTAATTTTTTTCCTCGTCTTGAAAGATTTGTTAAGATAATTTCAACGTAATCTGTATCTCAAGTGCACAGAAATATATACATGACATATTGATACATAAGGTAAACAAGTATCACCTATAGTTTAAATAGATAACTATCCATATTTTGGCGTTAAGCCAACATACATCAGTATAAAATTAAATATAAATTATTTTTTATATATACTAGTACAGTATACAATATACATATTATATAGTTTATACCTATACTACTATTATAGTTAATAGTGAATAGTTATAGCAATTTATTCAATACACATAAGTTATTACATAACAATTTGCGTATTATAATTTTCTTTTATTATTCGACTTAAATACCTATTGACTATTATGCTATATAGTATATATACTATGATATGCTCATAGAACAATACACAATTATTTCTTGTGTACCTAATTAAGTACCTATAGTTTTGTAATTTATTATTTTTGTTTAATTAATTCCACTATATAACTTGTAAGTGCTTTCTTTATAATTATCGGCTGTTATTTTTTACACAAATATAATTATAATATTTTATTCCTCTAACGCCCATTATTATACGAAAAAAAAATGTTTCATAGATAATACAATATATATATATATATATAAAACAATATTCACATCCAAATCAATTACTTCCTAGTTCCTTTTTTTAAAAGGGTGATTTGAATTTAAATTATCAAATACACATCAGTTTACCTATCAATAATTTCTAAATTACTGCGATTATATAACTTCAGCGTAATCGGACCACATTGTATCTTTACGATTATGCCCAAGTACTGGATGAAGGTATATACTTACTTTATTTAACAAATCACGGTAGTCAATTTACTTTTATTTTGTATGCTCGTACAATTTATATATTAAATTCATATTTCACAGAGTGTAATGTAATAAAATATTATCATATCGTTGTCCTTTTCCATTCCCAATTCACGTTTCGATTCTACTTCCGCACCCAGACAAACGTTGAAACGTGCATCGTATAGACTTCCGATAATATTATTTCCTAGTTCATAAGCATACATTTTTATGGTTCGATACTATTGATAATATGTATGGGATTATATTCTATGATAAAATAATGCTTCTCGATAAAAGCAAAAAATGTTGAAATTGAAAATCGAAAAAACAAACAATAATATTTTCCTTGGCGATAACATTGCAGATAAGCATTATATTGTCTCCTTAATCCTTTTAAAACCGTGGCAAGTGAAATAATCTCTTAGAACATTCCAATATATATTCTCAGTATCTTTAAAGCTGTGTACATTTTAATAATCTCCAATATGAATTATCAGAATACCTAATATAGTGTTTTTTGAGGATAAACTATACGTCGCTTTGAATAATTATTATTTCTTTCGATACCATATACATACATACAATGTATATAAATTACTATAAAAACTTTCAAACTATTATTTCTTATTTAATTTTGTACAAAAAAATATATCTTAGAATCGTGAGAACATTCTAAAATTTTTATTTTTAAATTCATTAGGTAAACGTTTAATGGTATTTTATTGATATTTATGTTCTTGTTTAGACGTAGTAATATAAGTATAAAATATATAAACTTTAAATTCTAATCCCACTTCTAGTTTCGTTATCTCAATGCTATAAATTGGTATAGATTATTTTATTTTACAGACTTTATATCCTTATTTTTTTTCAAAAATAACAACATATTTTATAATAATAATATTTATCTTGTACGGGAATAAATAATAATATTTTGATTGGTAAATAATATGTTTAAGTATCAATTTTATTATTTTGAATTAACTATCATTTCCTATATAATAATATAAGTACCTGTAGTTTACAAAATAAAACTTTATTTAAAGATATACATTATACATTTATACAATAATAATAAATAGGGCAGAGGACTTGTAGCACTTGCATATTTGTTTTACGTATTCAAAAAAATAGCAGAGTACGAAACAATAAGTATATATTTCATGTTTACACACAGCTAGTTTTGAAATTGTAATTTGCATATAAATACATATTTTGAGTAATGTTTGTTTTTAGGGCATATTTTACAATTTTTACTTTTTGAGACATATATTTAATATAAATCAATTTTTTCCACACTGATCATTGCCAGAAAAAGAAATATAAAATTAAGAAAAATGTGTTTTGCTTAATTAGTTATGGTATAAAATATATTTAAATTATGTAATTGTTTTGAATTGTTTTACGTTTTACATGCTATTTATTTTATTAATAAATAATGAATACAAGTATATGATGACTATTATTGAAATTTATATAACCCATTATACATTTCTAACATTGTTTCACAAATTCATTGTTTAAAGAAGTCACCGATATTTTTTTTAGAATGGCATTTCAAATATATATAAATTAGATATACATAAATATAATACGAATAATTAATGTTATTATCCATGACATAATATTTCTGTTGATGTGGTATAGTAGGTAGTGGACATTTTGAGATTTCTGTATTCTGTTTGTGAATGCCACAAAACAAAGTAGGATTATTACTTAAATAAAACGCCTATTAAACTATTGGAGTATTGTTTATCACATAAAAAAAATACGCTTTACAATTCAAATTCGAAAACGGCATCCTTCGTTATTTTCATAAATTTCCGGACATTTTTTAAAAAATAATGATGTATTTGTACAAAGTAAAACACTAAATAAAAAAATGATCATACCGAATTCGATAAAATATAATAAATAAATAAACGTAGCTATCCGGGTGTTATCATTAACGGTGTAGAAGTCTAGACACAATATATTATTCTTACTTTTATTATTATTATACTTGTATAGTATGCTGTGGGTAACTGGGTAAGACACAAGAAGAAAACCGGCTTAATGTTAACGCGAGAATTGCGTCCGTTCAGTTAACATATTCGATCTTTTTCTACTATAATTGTGTATAAGTTTTAGTACATATTATAGTAGAATAAAATACATACAACAACGGTGGACTTTTGTTCATATACGGGAGAGGGAATCAACGAAAAAATAAATGAAAAAACTACACCTGCGAGCGGTCCAAAGAGATGAATTCAGGCCATAATATGGGGCACTTTACAATACTGCACGATTATAATTATTATTATATTACGATAATCTTTTTCGTTTATGGTATGTGTTTAAAAACTGTTCACTAACTCAGATATTGTATACACTCCATGCGTGCTGCTGCAGTCATTTTTCTTTTCAATAGTGATTCATTAACCACGTCATGTTTTGGCCAATAAACTCTATAGTGGCGCCGAACCCATGTACACTGCAATATCAAAACTATACGACAACGACCGGTTAACACATATATGTATATATAATACCTACATATATATTTAAAAATCATATAAATATTTAGTTTTCGTAGTAGGACTGTGGGGGGTGTTTTTTATATGTACGAGTATAAGTCATGTATAATACACGTCATAAAACGTTATATAAGATTCTGGCGCCACTGTTGCTGGCGATAGTGCAATACCTATACAATTATATCATGTATTATGTCGGTTGTTTACTCATCTGTATAACAACTTTATACATAATATTATATTATACTTATAATAAATAAATATATAGTTCATATATATACATTATACGCGTATGTATACAATCGTATTATTGTATCATTATTGACACGTGCACGTGATGACATAGTTCTTTTGCCGAATCCCACCAAATTTTTTGAACTATGTTAATTAGTTATTTATTTGTTAATATATATTAACGGGCGAAGCCCTATACAACAATTTAAAATTTAGATAACATAAATAAGTTTAAACATGATAATAATTCAATAATAATATGTTGTAAGTAAGATAGAATAAATATAATGCAAGTAGGTAATAATAATTTTTAATATTATAATAAGTTATGATAAATGGTGCTCTCAGTCTCATTATATAATATTTACCCATTGTTAGTTTTACCTAACCACGTAGATATACAAACAAGCTATTTAAATTGTATAATTTTTTCCAAATAAAATGTCGTTTCACCAAAATATCTACATAATATATACCTACAATTTTTTAAATAATTGTGCCACTCTTACGAAAAATCCTTGCATCAACGCGAGTACGCGACAACGTTGGGGATGACTGTATTTAGAGAAAATAGTAGCGGTTGAGTGGTCTAATACATTAGGGGCCGAAAACTATTACGCACGAAGTTTTAAGGTTTGCACACGTCAAACGAATTATATCATATAAATAAATATTATACTCACAATTACACATACACAATACATTAAATAAACGAAGAGCGACGGACACAGACTTACCGCATGTCGACCAGGGTTATTAAATACGCAAGACAAAATGCTGGCTAAGATTAAAAAACACTCGGCCTGAGCCTATACGTCACGCTGTTCCTCTCCGTAATATAAAAATTTTGGTTTATTACCGCATTCAAGGATTGGATCGACTTGCGGAGATCCTTCAGACACACGGCGGCGCTCAATATGTATGCACCTGTAGATATAACATAATAAATAGATATACGATAAGTCGATAATATAATTCATAATATAAAACACTACTATCTATGTTTCTATATCATGTGAGCGAGCGTGAAAACGAGAATCGTTAAAATATATTATACGAACTAAGTCACGTGATGGTTGTCACTTGTCACGCCGCAATATCGCGTGATATCAAAATCAACAATGGTACTAAATACTATTATCCGACAAACCACAAGCGCCCAAAGTCTAGTGTCCGATTTCATACTTTAAGAGAGTCTGTTTAATCAGTTTTAATTTTATTCAAGTCATTTCAGTTTCACGACCTATAGATTTAAATTTTGGATCAATCATGATATTATTTTAATTATTATTATATATATAATTTATCGCTTAATATTTATGTTAAAAAATGTTAAAAAAATGTTTTATGAATAATAATTAAACATTTGTTTAGCTGTTTTCAAAAAGTGCAGGAACAGAGTTTACTAGGGTAGGGACAGTTAAATATTATAAATAATAATAGTACTTACTTAAAATTACTTAAATGAATATGCAATATCACCCAGTTATATGTATATACACTCGACCAGCAAATTATAGAGAGAGCGCTAAGTATCCTTTACCGCTCGGCTCTGCAATATCTCATCTCCTAAACAATAACATGGCCCCGGTATCGTTATCAATAAATTGTTATTTACTGACCTCTAAATAATAATTATATACCATATTATACTGAAGAAGATAACACTTCCAGACAAACTCAGCCAAGTTCTGACTTTCGTAATTATATCCTCTCAATGTCTATTAACCGTAATATTATATATTTATATGAAATTGTATTGATTTTTCAAATTTTTCAAAAAAAATTTCATTGAATTGATTTAGGTATAAGGGTAACAGCTAATAAATTATTCATGTATAATGTACTTGTTTTCATTGATAAGATATCTTTACCGAGGGTAGAAATGTGTAATATAATCATATCACATCAATCTAAACAAAAATACGTTTATTTGGTTTATAGGGTAACGTAGAGATAAATGTCCATCGCAATGGACGTCAAGAAGTAATATATAAATAAACATGATAATGTAATATAATACAATATATATTTCTTCCAATATTTTCGCTTTAATAATCACATATATTATAGATGAGTATATGATATATTTTCATTCACTTTGATCATGCCAAACAATCCAATATATACGCATTTCTTGCGATATAAAAGACTTGATGATTAGTTACACGCGTGACGGAGATCAAACAGACAATTTCCGTGAAGCGCACATTGAAGCTGCGACACAGTCGATCTGTATCGATCGTCATTATTATAATATTTTTATTTTCTACAGCGCATAAACGTATATAAATGTATATATTATTATGTATTCAAATACGTAATGTGATATGAACGTCTGGAAATGCGCCGCACCGAAATGACTTTACACTCGCGTTCGAGGAAACGAAGCAATACTAGCAAACATTAAAAATAAATGAATATTCTTATAATTGTTATACATTTATTGTAGTTATATTTATATGTGTATAACTGCGTAGTTATTATAATACACATTATTAGTTGACTATAATTATTAAGGTCGTCGTTCTGTTTTTCAGACACATTTTACACGTGTCTTCAAATAGGAAACACTCAAACACTTATACAGTACTATACACACTGATGAGTGGCATAAAATTTCTCACAGAACTACTACGCATAAGTCGTTAATTTCTTTCAGTTCATATTGGTTTTGACACACTGCTATGGATCTACAATGACAACCGTTTACGAATCATCGATGGTGACTAAGTATGTGGTGATGACGGTCCCCGGGAGAAAAATGTTTGATGGCCCCAACAACTGAGCAAGATGTATGTTTATTTTTTACTCTTATTACATAGGTACGTCTATTTCATGTTGTCTTCGGAATTTTACGTTTGCAATAGATAATACATAAATTATAAAAACTAGTACATTTTATTCTAGTATTTATGCCTAGAACGAAATCCTATAATCAGTATTATCATGATAAAATACCTAACGGTCATAAACTCCTAACATTTCATTACATAGACGCTACCCATCAAACTTAACAAATGTATTACGGTTTACATTTTTATTATTTGAAGATATATATTATACATGACTAGATCTTATATTATATTTCAGGCTCACGAAATAATCTCGAATAATTAAATTTTTGTGTATAATATATTTTTATGGTATGATTTCATTTTTGTATACCTAGTGCTTACAAGTTACAGTTACATAATTATAAAATCGTAGGAGGCCCAGGCCTATTACACAGCCTTCCCCTCCCACTATCCAACTTCTTAATCCAACCCTACATCACCATACATCATAGCAGGACTTTTGTTATTATATTATAAATTATTATATGAAAGCTTCAGTTTTTTAAAGACACTATAATAATATTATATAATGTAAATTAATATACAAGCATTGTGTTGTGTAGTGGCTCAGCTAGGATAGTCTTCGTCTAGCTATTATTATGTTTAGAGAAAATACGTTACAATGGTAAACAATCTTTTTTCGTATACCGTCTCATTGTTTGTCGTCAGCTGCAGTCGGTAATAATTATTATTATATCATTATATTGTTGTACTATACACTTTGTGTTCTCGAAACGACGGGGGGGAAAACGATGATGTCGAAGGATTAAAGGATTAAGGTGTAAGGCGTATAATAAATAGTAATAATATAATATATAATTATTTATTATTATTATTGTAACCGCACGGGCACGATAATGTTTTCAGCAACATTGGTCCGTGCTCATATGGTACCTAGAATATCGCGTACTCTTAAAAAGAGTGTATTAATATTTAAATGAATACATTTTATACATTTTATAGTATGAGTATATTAAAATATTTAACGCGATTTACAAATATTTAGTTTTTGTACGAAATGCTGTTTCGTAGTACAGCAGCTACATCAGATTTATTACAAATAATATTATTATAGCTCGACTAAATGCAACCCATATGATCTTATTCCCGGCAAACGATTTTTAGTGTATGGTAAACAAGCAAGACTATTAAAAGACTAATATGACAGTAATATAATCAACAATTTCAGTAATTTCACCAATAACATTATATTTATAAATTATAACTTATTATTATCAATTTATCATACTTCATCGATATTCATATATTATAAGAATAGATACATTTTAAAACGCTTTCATACA
The DNA here is from genome assembly GCA_020882235.1 of Schizaphis graminum. NCBI lineage: Eukaryota > Metazoa > Arthropoda > Insecta > Hemiptera > Aphididae > Schizaphis > Schizaphis graminum. The sequence continues at coordinate 98,627,524 of CM037032.1, forward strand.
AACAATACAACCACTCATTTTTAACTTCATTAATAGTATAACATTTTTGGAAGGGAAACGCGTACAATAAATATAATATTTTAAAAATATGCACCATGAACATTACCTTTTTAAATCGAGTGTAATATTGTTGGACTAAAAGAAGTTTACTTTTACCCGAGAGTCACTATATTTTTTTTTTTTTTTTGTTATTGGCTGAATGCCGATAGGTACATTTTTGTATTTCGTAAATTATTTCTTTACGACACTTATAACCTCATTGCAATCGTTATATTATTGAACGTTAATTTTTGTTTCGATATAATAATTTTCAATTCATTTTCCGACGTGCCGTTGGTTTGTAAAGGCAAAATAAAATAGCTGTTTCAAAGGAATCGTTTGCAGTATCGTAATAATAAAATATTTTATTGTGTACACAAGAATAACGAACGAAATATACTTTTACAACCGTAAAACTCACTTACACGTTCCTACGAAAAGCCACTATAATATATTATATCCTCAACCATCGATATGCAAATTTGGCATCTTAAAAAATCATCGTATATTATACACCATACACGAGCTACAGACTACAGTGGATGCGGCTGTACTACTGAACATCGTAAATCATAAAACATCATAAATTCATAACCATAAGTATATTTACACCGCGATATGAGTGAGCTAGTATATAATATACTATTGAACATTATTTCTAAAGGGAAACTGTTTTAAATTCCTGGAATGTAAACCAAATCCCAGCTGTATTTAAGTGTTTATAAGTTACAAAAATATATTATACCAAGAATAAGTTTTTGCATTTGACCGATTTTTGACGCAGTTTTATTACGAACAATACTATAATATATTATATGATTGTACGATGGATTAATATCATAATATAATTTGCTGAAATATTTCGTTTTCCGAAATTTTTTAATCACGCAACTTTTCTGGGACATAACCCATTTCCGATTCATCTTATATACCTATTACCTAATGTGTATATGTATTATATTTATACAGCGCAATAAGTTATAGGTACGAGTGTAAACGTCATATAGCGGATATATTAATAATATGCATCCATTATCATTTATCACATAGTAAATACGAAAATTGTTATGAAAATATCTGTCTAATGTCAGATTTGGATAGTCTATAGCAGTGATGGGCAAAGTACAGCCCGCGGGCCAACTCTGGCCCGCGAAAGTATTTAATCCGGCCCGCTGAGGGTCCATCGACATGGATAGTATATGGCCTGTATAGTATAAAAGTGCCATGTTTTTATAATATTATATGATTCAAAGCTTTAACCCAAAATGCATTTTTTCTATAATTATGGCCCTCCTCTAGAATTTCTTAAACTTTGTGGCCCCCTATTAAAAAAGTTTGTTCACCATTGGTCTATAGTATTAAACGAGCACAGTACCGTGTTAACGAACCACCAGAATCAAGTACATAATATTACATGAATTCATTATCATATGCAATGCATTTTATAAAACACCCTTATATAGGTATATGAGAAAATGATGTTAAGCAACAGATTTAGAACCATTAACTTTTTGACTTCAATGAATATTATCTCCGTTTGTAATAAAAACTTCCGATAATCATTGAACTTTTTTTTTTAAAAACACATTAAAAGACTTGTTCAAAACTATTTTTAAATTTGATTTCAAATTTCATGTTATAACGCACCACCTTTCTTATGTTAAAGGGATTGAAAAACATTGGAAACTCACCACATCGTACCGTACTGCCGTCTATATACTGTTAGATTTTTTTACATTACACAGTACACACATTGTTGCGGGCAAAGCATATACGTTTCTTCGTTTCTATATTTATAAATAGCTTGTAGACAGTTTATTATTATATAATATATACAGATACAGATATATCTATAATGTTGAAAAGCATTTTAAATGCGATATTCTTTAAATTAAAAAGAGCTTAATTATTATTTTATTTCTTAGAAATCCTAGATAAAATACTTTTCAAAATTCCTGTCCAATCAAATTACAAAAATTATTGTCCTTTTTGAATCGGCTATATTATTTGACATGATGAAAAAAAAACATTCTACCTACTCGTATTACCTCACTTGAATAACATCTCTCCAGAAATAAACGGACCGTTAGCGTCTCATGATAACTTTATTATACGTTTATGTTGTTGGTGTATATAATTAATATGATGTATGATAATTTATCTTTTAAATAGTTTACGCTTTTTACTGCACCGATACCGCTTATTAAATGAGAATCATACCACAGAATAAATTAATAGTATCGATAATTTCGAACTAAACCTTGAAGCACGCCATTTACAAACTAGTAGTGTAATAAACTAATAAATAGATTCGTGAAATAAAGATGTAAACTAGATGTTAGCGATCGGTGGCGCCGCTTGAGATTTGTGGATGACATTTTTTTTCAATACGACCATAGTGCACCCTGTCCGAGTGTAAAGTAATATAATATTGTCAACCAGAGCAATATCGATTTTGATATAATATGTCGATCACAGAGACGCTGATTTGTAACATAAAATTATGCCATTGATGCCACTATGACGTCGACATGTACTTTCAAAAACACGAACAGTGAACGATGTATACCAGTAGATATGGTGCATAAACATAGTTATTATTATAATAATTTCTGTTGCTGTTTCCATAATGCATACTATACAATAACAATTTTATTTTTTTTTTACTTTTACTGCTCGAATTAAATTTTCATATTTTTGTTGTTTATGTCGACTTGATCAATTTCCATTATCATTATATTTTGATGTTTTAGAATTTAATAACAATAAGATTTGTATAGAAGTTAATTTACTTAAAAATTTTCAATAAATGATTCGATATCTTACTGACAGATACCAATACAGTCAAATTCGCGTATAACGATGCCGTATATAACGATATTCCGGGTAAAACGATTTCAAGCAATGTATTTGGTTAGTTTTATATGTTATGTGTAGTAGGTACTTTTATTCGTATATAACGATATCGGTTATAACGATAATCCGGATATAGCGATGTTATTTTAAAACGAAAATTGGTTTTTATAACCACCTATAGCGATTAATAATAATATTATATTGTAGTACATTGGGTAGTATATTGTGTAGTAAATTTGATTTCGTCCAAATCGATAATTCTTAATCTTATCTGTAACAGATAATGTGTTTTGTGTTTTAAAAATTAATTAAATTAGAAGTTAATTCAAATTATAAACAAACTACTATTATAGATTATTTTTCAAACAAATCGTAAACATATACATACTATATATGTGTTATAATATAAACTTTTACTAAAATTTATATAAATATGTACCTTGAATGTTAATATAATATGTAATCTTAAATAAAATTATAGGTACAGTAAAAAATGTGTTTAATAAATCAATTTTTCAAAAAAATTCTGTTAGTTTTTATGATCCGGATATAACGAAGTTCGGTTATAACGATCAGATTCCCTACGTCCCTAGAAGATCGTTATAAGCGAATTTGACTGTATTTATTTTTAATCATTCATATTTTAAAGTTTCAAACAAATCGTTTTCAATATAATTGTCGACCAATTTTGATTTATATATAAATAAATATATATGCTGACTACTAGTTATACCTACATTTCAAGTATTGCATCTGAAGGAATGGCAAGAAAAAAATATTGAAATTGTAACTAATCGCACTTCCTATATAGTATCGAATTTATATAATATCCATCCGAACTAGATTAATATTTATTTCTATGTATTTAAGTTAACATCAATATTTGATTCTATATTATAAATTATAATATTTTATAGTAGGCAATTATCTCTAATACTGTCATGCAATAATATTATGTATCATAATTTCAAATTTGTATGTGATATGACTAACATGAATTAGATTTAAAATGAATTATTCACTAATTACTTAATTCTATATACTTATATGTAAAAGGTTAAACTTTTTTAATAAAAACGTGGGTGTCCATTGTTAGGAGGGGGTAATACGGGGTACTTGACTCCCTTAGAAAAATAATATTAAAATGTAATATAATATATTACAATGGTATTAATGTATTATGATACTTAATAAATATTAGACATCATAAAACGAAAAAAATTACAGCTCTCAATTACCGATATTGAATGATACATTTGAATATATTTTTTATTTTTTTGCCTGTAATACTTATAAACATTTATTTTAGTTTACTATAATTAATAATATGACAATACAAATATTAATTTTATAAATAATATAGGTTATATAGTATATAGCATATAAATATAGTGAATATTTTATATTTAAATGATGGAATAACATATAACACCTTTATTTAACTTAAATTTGAGATTACTTAAAGCTTTTTATAGAATTTCCGATGAAATTTAATGCGATTGTACAAAAATAATAAAAATGAAGAGTATGGTTTACTAGTGGTAGTATTAAAAGGAATCATTTTGTAATTAACTTCATTTAAATTATACTTGTTAATTAAACTTTTTTTTAGTATTTAAGTATTTAGGTATAACAGTAAACAAATAATAACAAACAACTATAATATATTATTATGATATCCGTAGATGAATCTTAAATCCAAATTATTATAACATATATATGTATATAATTTTATATAATTTTATATAATTTTATATTACTAACAATAACGGACTTGCTCAATAATTTAAGGTTTGGTTGTTTTTCGATTGATTCAACGTACATTGTTTTCCAGGAAATCGGATCACTGAATAACATAGAATTGTACTTATGAAATGTGAAAATCGTTATTTTACAGGCAGGTATATTGTATACAATATAAACATGAAGAGGTTCATAATACATTATTACATTATTATATTATATAATACTTTATACTTAAATAATTGTCAGATTTATGCGATATTCTCGAAAAACTAAACCGTATAATATAGGTCGCAATATTTCTTTTTGTTTTATTTGAAACATTATATACAATGCATACGACAGTAGATAATACAGATTAATAAGACACAATAATATATAAATATAATAATTGCATCGTATCACGTTTTATAAAAATATTATAATATTATATAATATATCAACTGCAAGGTCGTCAGTTTCAATACCAATAAGTACGTACGACTATACGAGTAATATTAAAATAATACCAATGGATTACTCTACTAGTCTACTATATGCAAATATAATATTAAATGTATGATACATAATTATTATTGATTTATTAGAATTAAAATGTAACAGTATTTATAAAAAGTTTGAGCACCTTATCGACCACGATTGATTCGATTCTATTTCAGGATCATCCGAACAGGGCTAATTAGTGATAACTCATTATAATATTATATTTAAATACTTATTGTCATTTTTCACTTTATCAGTACAAGACTATCGATAAATAATGTGCAGAAACGCAATGCACCATTGTCGGGTGGCGTATATTTAACATCATGACCGATAAAGACTGCAAGCAACAAGGATAGTAGCTGGTCGTAATTTGGTAAGCCTCGATACGATTATATTATATATATATATATATATATATATCATATAATAATTGCCAATATATATACACAGATATGGATTTATGATAATATTAGGTATACACATCGAAAAATGCATCTATCCCTCCCCAGTCCCCGTTGCTGGGTAAACGAGCCATTCGGAGTCTCTTTTGTGTGCACTCTTTTTTCGTTAAGTCTACAGATAACCCTATCTCGGTAATGGTGATGGCATAGGTACACTTGCACAAAGCCGTGATCGCGTCACGGTATCTTAAGATGTTACTTATACAATAATCACAGACAATACGTATTGTAATATATTATAATAAAATATAACATGGGCTTTTCGGATAATAGTGACACAGACGACCCACGTGAAACCTCCCCTCGTACCGCCACTGTATGTATATATACGATAAAGGTGAGACAAATCCCCACAAATCCGCGCCAATTGTATCGACTGCCGACTGGGTGCGCCACTTTGACGAGAACGGAGCCGGTGACTTACGTAAAATGTCGCGAATTATGATAATAAAATAATTTATTACTTAATATGGTATAACACTATACCTACGCGGAACAATAAAAATCTCTATGATTAGACCACGTGCAGGCGCTGTGAACGAAAAACTCGTCCACTCGACCACTCGACCACTACCACTACCCCGCCACCGTACGACTCCCTACAAACCCCCTCCCTCTACGAAACATAAGACTCCCCTCGACCACTCGACTCTATCGCCGCAGCGCGAGCAACCCCACGGCGGCGGGTCGGTAGCGACTAGCGGCGCTGCGTTCCGTTCGTTACGGTGGAAAGGGAAACGGATCACGCGCCGCCGCGGCTTATATATATACGGCCGGCCGGCGAGCACCGCGTTCAGTTTATCGTACGCCCGCCGCCGGTTCAAATATTCGTCCCGTCGTCCCGCGTACAACCACTTAATCACCTAATCACACCAACAGTAGTTGTTTGTCGGTGTAAAAGTATTCAATTCATTTATTTTTTTTCCAATTTCGAATCACGTACGTTCGATCGAGCGTACCTGAGATCGTTTAGTGCGATCGTCAACAACCGATTTTAAAGTCATCCGCAGTATATTGTCAACATCACCACCAGTCAATAGCCAGTGAGTTCGGTCTCCGCGACGAGTAATACATTCCAATTCCGTACCACGGAAACATATGCACAGAAGATGTGAGTATATACAATCGATTTTTGTTACCTATTATTAGCATTATTATTGTCAAACTCCGTGATAGCAAAATAGAACGTATAGATCGATGATTGGCCTGGGGGGGTGACTTTCGACTTGCGACGTTTATTTTTAGCACGGCGCTTCAACGCGCACGTTACGGCGAGGACAATTATAACATATTTTCGACACATTTTTCTACGGACCATCATAACCTTTTTTTTATGCTATGCACTCGTATAATGTAATCATGACGTAGTCGCAGTCGCCGTCTCGCAGTCTATTTATAAACAACTGTTGCGTAATCCTTGAATGTATGATACGAAACGCTATCAAAAATCCGTGCACCGAAGAAAGCGCTCCGGGAGAGCATTTTGGATCATAAGTCTTTCTATATAAACTTTGTCCGATTAATTCACCGTATCTCCTTGTGTATATAATCTCTATACCTATAATATCAATTTATAAATTGTGCTTGAACAAAACTCATGAACATCATTTGGCCGCGAATCGCGATTTTTATGTCAGTGATAACGATAAATTTAGGAACCTCGTATTAATAACCTTTGTGTAGAAGATTAAATGCGTGATAACGCAATCCTGTCTACTATATGGGTAATACTTTATTGTCAACGGGCTAAATTCCCGCCATTCAACTATGCAGCAACGGGGGGAATAAGATGAATGGGTTCTTTTTCTGAAATTGGTGGAGGGAGGTCGGTCTGTTCGGTATATATTATCGAACCCTAATTTTCAAGGTCAGACCACCCCCTACGGACGTTAACAAAAGAACGTGTTGAAACACGTCCTTTTTACCAAGAAACAAGGGACAATAGAAGTACTATTATTTTTTTGAAATCTCGTTCCGTGTAAGCCGCATCGAACAGAACGTACGCTGTTACTATCCGTACATTATATTCGTTGGCGGGGAGCGCATGTAGGTCGGATCGCATATGAAAATAACCCAGGATGATTCATCCGATCGAGATGTCCGACGAGCCGGGAACACAGTTAATCTGGAATTTCACTGATCAAAGTCCACACGTGGTATATTATTATATCGTTACACTTGGGTTTTTCACATCGCTTTTTTCCTAACAAAAACCGGCGGCATCAAAGCTTGTACCGACAATATTACGCAAATAAAACGCTTTGTATAGTATAGCTAAACAAATTCGACGTAGTTTCACATTTTTGACATTTATATCGGCTACATCTTACACGTTATCAACGCAATTACATCATTATTATGATAATACACCCTTTCACGCTGCAATAACGGTTAGGACTGATCATCGTTTTAAATACTTTTATATTTTACGGTGACGATGGGCGTGATTCAAAACGCACCTGTACTTGCATATTTATTTCGTTTAATCACCAATTGGACATAAAAACCAAAATCTATTCTGCGGCCAAACCCTTCTTACCAAATCGACCTCATATTACTATGTATAATAAATAATAATATAATATTAAGATATAACAATATTAGGAATTCTCTTAAGCCCGTTCATTATAATTTACAATGTTTATATTAATATAATATAATATTATATTATTATAATGGCGTTCCGTCGACGTTTTTATTTGCTTTCCAAAATCCATTAGAAGTTTTCCTAACCGGTTTTTCGGCCGCCGCGCTGTGTCCATACATAATAACCCAATATAACCACTTACACACACATGCGCCCACATTCACACGCACACACATTTCGGTTGTTGATTGTGGGTCCTGTGAGTTTAAACCTGCACACAGCACACTCACGCACATCTTTAATACCCAGCCGATAAGCCTACTCACCAACTCACCTGGTTGTAGTAATGTATTCACGAAACAAGTCACGTGAGCCGTGACAGTACGTATACCTAACTATTAAGCCTGTCGGAAAATCAGGAGGTTGCCAAACAGATATAACACTTGTCATCGTCACAAATGCAACTATTAAGTCGATATAAACTATGAAATCCGTCATTAACTAATCGTTCGCGACAGTAGCGGACCAATGACAACAATTAAACTAGTCAACACGTAAAAGTAAAACAAAACTCGTTTTTGTCACTAATATTCCACACTGGCCGAATTTTAACTCCGTCTTATAATTATATCAGATTTTACGCAACGCCAATCAAAACTTTCGCAAAAGTGGTTCGAAAATATTTTTGAAAAAAAAAATACAAAATCGAACCACGGATGGATACAACGACTTTCCACACACAAGTCATGTCCCCGCCATGACCCCTCTTAATACCTATAGTCACAGCTGTACTTGTACTGCACACATAAACCGTCAAAGCAAGTTTGACCTCCGCATCGTGACGAGCCGTCGTTCTAGGTGAAAGTGCTTTCTGCTTACCCCCTCTCGCCACCGGTGCCCCCTTTCGGTGACCACCGTAGCGGGGACACTTTTTTCAAAGAAATTTCAAAATTCGTGCTAAGTGCAACGGACCGTATAATGCACACTTTGGGAAAAGTCTCTATAAATGCTACATTCGTGTATTCTGCGGGAGTCCTTCTCCCCTATACAATCGCTCAAATCGCGCGCGAAACCAGATTTGTGACGATATTAATATATATATCGCTATAAAAAATAAATAATAATATTATGGTCGAGTATACGGTAGGTATGTTATGTAGTTTTCAAACCGGTCGTGTCTTAATAATATTATTACATCGCACGTACTTACTAATATGTATGTATAGGTATTACTTATTATAATAATATTCCTCCCACCGTATATAATTTTTTGCATGCCCCGTTCAAGGTCGATCGTGTTTTCAAAACAATAGTTAAGTGGGGTGATAAAAAAATTGTCTAAATTTTTGTCACGCACGATGACATGCGAGTTTATACCTGCAATAAAATAAATTCCTAACTGATATATAAAAGCGCTGCTGCAGCTGTCTAACGTGCCATACACAATGGCCATTTCGATTTCCGCTGTTGCGTAGTAACACCCTCTCATACTCGATTTTGATACATACCAACGTGATAAAGAACGAACGAGTACTAAACACAACATAGGTATACATTAACGAACAATAATTGTATACACGTCGGAATCAGTACCTAGGTATAAATATGACTGCATAGATCTGCTCGTAGATCCGGTGGTCGACGATAGAACAACTCGTGATGTTTACAATGTATATTAGGTACGACGAGACAGAAAACGAGTTCACGGTTCGTGGACCTACTTTTGTAATCTGGAAAAAAAATACAAAAACGCCGACAAAATAATATAAGTAGTATGAAAATTGTCGTCTTCCGTTTGTATAATGCACACAAGGATGGATAAAATACTCGTACTTTTAAAATTGTATTTAAATAGTAAATACAAATTACATCAATTTGTATTTTTTAATAATTATACATCTAATATTATATATCAATTGCATTATATAAAATGTATTTGATTTTAATTAGTAATTCACTATAGTTGTATGCGATACGATACATATATTTTAATTAAAATAATTTCGTATCATAATATTATTTTAAATGTCGTCGGTTGTCAATGTCTCGTTAAACTTTTTTGTTTGTTTCTGAACAAGTTTCGTATAACTGTTATATACTTTTATTGTCATATGAGGTTCATAAACGAGTACTGTAGGTACCACCTATACATATAATACATTTTCAAATACAATGATTTATCACTCAGAATATAAGTACATTCATATAATATACTTAATTGACCTGCATAAAATATTTTACTATTATGTCATGTATAGTGAACATTGACATTGATTTAAGTTTTATACTTTCATGGTTATTATTTATTATTAAGTGGAAGTCATATTATATTGTGTTGTTTCGGTCTTATAATATACTAACGCTATTAACATGCCAAAATTTACTTTCATGGTTTCCGATCTTGTGTTATCTTAAATATTAAAGTAAATTGGACTATTATAATACTTTAAAATTGAAATATGATGAAAATTTTAATTTTAAAAAACCAACAAGAGAAACCCGATAGTTTTTTACCTTTTTATTTGATGATAAATTAAAACTCACTAATATTTTAGCTAGTTATAAAATCAAAACTACTGAATGTAAATTTGTTATATTGTACGTTTTTTTAAAACTGATGTTGGTGTGACATTAGTATAGTGAACGAAACAATTTATAATATATTCACCATTTTACGACATTCGTGTTTTATATTCAAAGATATTTCAATAATTATTTATTAGTGTGGATTAACACGATTAAATCGCAAGAAATTGTTGCGATTATTATAATATACTAAAAAGTGGTCGGTGGTATTGCGGTGACGCCACACGAATAATCAATGATTATTTTTTTACTGTTTTATGACTATTTTTAATTCTCTAGTCTCTATATCCGAAGCTAATTTAAATCCTTTAAGTTTTAAACAAAACTAATCCGTGTCAAGTACTTATGAGTACTCATATTTATTTTTATTGCTCGCGGATAGTGGAGACTTACACTGTACTCTTTAGTTAGCTAGTCTGATGATCGTAGTTAGATCACGCAATCGACACAGTATTGCAAATTCGTCGTAAACGTGATGGCGATTTATTCACTAATGCGCTCGTTCACGTAATAAAAATAATCATATGTTAGGTGTGTATGTGTGTATTAAATATGCATCGGAATCGCAATAATCATAATTTGAGTTTTATAAATTCACTATACAAATTTCCATAAACATAAAATTTCCAAAGAACATTAATAGAAAAAAAATAATTATCAGTGACAAACACTTTAAAACGTTATGTAAAATATTATTATAAGAATGACTGTGTTTCAATTTCTGAGAGTTCAAGAGGACGAACCACGAGAGATGTCTAACGCCCCGAAGCGATTACTGTAGTGAGAACTATAGGTAGAGGATAAAAAAAAAAAAAATTCTACACAAATATCGTCATTGTCAAACACTTTCTGACGTGATGCAGTGTGTAATCGAGGATTTGTTGAATTTTTTTTTACGTTTTTCTTTTTTTAACTTTTTAGCTTAATCAATAGGTTTTTGTACCATTTTCACGCCACTCAGCGCTCATGTACGGTCGGCACTGTGTGGTGTTATCTCGCGGAACACAACGATTATAATAATATTATAATATAATTTATTAAACTGTGCATGCGTTGATATCGCGGCGGTGGTGGCGCGCGTGGGTTGGATCCGGTCCAGACGTATTTTATTTCTGTGCGAAAAAAAAACCGCTGCCCTAACACATCAAACACTGGTTCTACATTACGGTATTTAATATTATTATTATCATTACATGCGTATAAAATATAATATTATCATCTCACTACTACAGCGTTCGCTAAAAACGCCCCGCTGGGCTTGCAACGCGAAGGTCGATAAAGATGGATACAATTATAATAAACGACACATAAACCTATTCGTACGAATTTTATTATTATCAAAAAACAAAGTAGTGAGTTGGCGTAATCCCCGAGGTCCCGTTTAGAAGATCTTCACTGTATTTTGGAGGTCACGAGCTCGCGGTGGTGTCATTGCCCGTCGTGTTTATTTTTCAAAAAATGTTTTTCTATCCCCTAGTGCTGTTGTTTTTAATCTTTTTTTTATATCAGTATCATTAGACAAGATGTATATTAACTGATAATATATATTATTTTAATTTAACTTATCCACATATTATTATTTATAATACAATTATATGACGCACGAGACTTTATAGGCACATAATATCTTTTTGCTAATTTACTGGCTATAGTTAGCAACTACCAATATATATTATAATATATATTTAGCGCTGATGTTTATTCGCAAATTTCGATTTAATGATCGTCTGATAATTATTTATTAGATTAAATAATCATGTTTGTAAAATATTAATAGCTCATATTCATATTATGCAGTAACCGCCCCGCTGCAGAGTGATGGAAAGTTATTGCTATAATTAAATTTAAATAATACACGCACAATAATTTATATATTCCAACCACTAACCTTGAGGTTTATTTATACAAATTTGAGTGATTAAAAATATTCAAAAGTCATTTCTTATCATATCACGAATTGTATAAAATACATTAATACAGCAAATACAGGCACTTCGAGAACCACAGGTTAGTGTTGGTAGGTAAGTAAGCATGTATATGTATACTATTGCGTAACAGCCACGGCAATCTATTTTTTGCATTGCAAAAATAGACATTCGTTTAACACATTGTCTGTATGCAATGGGATCAATTATTTCATCGAAAATAATTTATAATTGCTCGCGAAATGTGCACGTCGTAAATCATTAGAGCAATGCTGTTTTGGATACCACTCTACCCACTGCTATCAGTATTATATTCGTGCGGTAAAAGAACGCGTTTATGTCATACCACAGATCGATACGCTTCTTTCACATTTAAATTTTACGACAGACAGAATGGTTTTTTAAGCGTACAGATGTTTTGATATTTTGCGGCGACAGCGTGAAATAGGAAATAATAAACTAAACAAACTGAACGTTTCACTGGGATTTCTCTGATATTTTTCCACGACACGCCCACGTTTGTCTTTTTACATTTTTTATCGACGTCGTGTCTTACAAAAAGTCTACAAACGGGCAATTTCTTTGAAACCATATGCAGCCCCCACTGTCTAGTACTCTACTGTCTACTCTAAACATTTTTTTTTTGACAATTTATATTAAAATATTATATTTTATTTGCTGGTTCTACCTGGCTGCAGGTACAATATATTATATAACAAAGTTTTTTATTAACGTTTTTTTTTCCTAGTCCAAGATCATTACGATTATGGACGTCAAGGTCTTCCGAAAAAAAAATATATATAAAAACGCGTACTAAGTAAACCTACCCAGATATACTATGCAATATATTAATTATTTACTTCGTACAAAATAAACATAAACGTGTACCCCGTTTCATTATTATAGCAGCTTTATCAGTAGTTATCGTTCAGTTGTTACGACGTGAGAAAATCGTCGCGGTTACTGGGGAAATGGTAATGGTTGACGTCGGGTTAACCGCACGCGCGCGAATCGTGCAGATCGTGAGGTTTCTACTACGATTACGAAACAATTATAATACTGTCATCTATTATAGTTAAGAAATTTAAAAAAAAAAGATTTTTTCCGACGACTTAATCGGTTAGATTCGATCGCGCGAATCAACCAAGGTTCAGACCGACCGGAAAACATCAGAGAACGCATAGCAAAATATTAATTTGCTATTGTTGCGGACCTTGTGTACAGTGGCGTATTTACGGGGAGGGGGGGGAGGGGGGTCCCGGGTTCAAACCTCCCCAAAACAAAAAAAAAACATGGATTTATGCACAAACGTGTTGTAGAAGTTTTTAATTAAAATACCTAACATGTATGTGTGTACAGAGTTGTCGATAAACAAATAATAATAAAAATATTGTCCACAATCCACAAAAGCCATAATAGTAGAGTGCCGGTGACCGATGTCGACACTTAATAGACCAGGCAGAAATTCGTTGTGGCGATACACTATAACGGCACGACAACATTTTTTCAGTTATAAATTAATATTGTTTGTATTCATTTTATTTCTTTATTCCTAGTTTTAAATTTAAAGTAAGATGAAACAAATAAGCTTTTTTGTAATATAATTTTTAAAAATTTTAAAATCCCTCCCCCCCCCCAAGAAATTATTGAAAATACGCCACTGCTTGTGTATGTTTTTTCAAACAGTTCGTTCGATCGAAATTTTACAGCAATCATTTAATTTAGGCCACACACGTGGTGTATTACAATTATTTTCTAGATAACTCATCAATAACGTAATCTACGTATGTATAGTACTGTAGTGTATATTACGAAGTATAATACATATTCAACGGCGGCAACCAACCAAATACATTGTGGTTTCATATTGTTTCGTTACCTTTCTGAAATATTCGTAATTTCTCGTTAAAAACAAAAATATACATTTTATAATCATGGTCTTAAATTTTGTTTACCGTCGTCATTTTAATATCCTGGAATTATATAATACTATTTAATTGCTATATTGATAATTATTTTGATACCTTAAAAGTCCTCCGTCCACACTCCACAATATCAGTTACCATCAAATACGTTATAATAGATACTTATAACTTATAAATACTGTACTAATTAACTTACTGCAAATGAAACTACAACTTGCAAAAGTGGACGATAATTTAATCACACAGAATGTATAATATATTATTACGTAAAGTTTAGTGAATGCTCAAAACGTTTACTCGGTGAAGTCCAGCTATTTCTTTGTAATAAAATTAAAATAAATAAATAGTTATATTCTTTGAATATTGATAGCTAAGTGTGACAAACCAGAATAAATAGCCGCACTTTTTATTTAATGCCTTAATGGTATTATTATTATCATCACTTTAATCATTTTCATCGTTAATCGACGTCGTCGTCGTCCCATTGTCTATTAATGTATGGAAACAAATTGTAAACTAGAATAATTTTTTGATGGAGATGAAAATTGGTAGTAGTATTTTTCGGTTATTTTATATTTTCCATCGATTATTGGATTTCACGAAACTCCGCTTGCAGTCCATATACGTTATTTTATCATAACATATTTTTTTTTACCTACAAACAATCGCAAATATTTATGAAAAATATTCGCAGTATACAGGATTAATAAAACGGATAACATTATTATTAATTACGTTCGAATTTCGCGCACAAATTAACATTAATTATTAATTTATGTATTTTATCGTCTTTATCTAATATTTGTATAAAATACAAACCGAGTTCACAGAAGTTATTCATTCATTTCAAAGTTTATACTTAACTTACCTATATCACAACGCTGTGTAATGTATACCAAAATGATACATTGGACTCTGTTGCGGGGTGGGTGATGTGATGAATTCAAATTCAATCACTAAATACAATCTATAATAATTAGATACTACGCCCCCCGATAACGATGACCAGTGACCGTACAAAAAGCCTATGACGCGAAAAGTTAAACGTACTTAGGCTTAAACTAACTATATAGGTACTCATCATCAGTATTTTAATTTTGTAGTCAGTAACGAGGTATGTGTATTAGGTGGGGCAACAGGGCAATAAGCACATGTACTCGTATCGTGTTTCAATTCGATAAGATTGTCGGCCTTTATCGAATTACGATTGTCGGACGCGCGCCGTTTTCGCCTCTACTCAGTTCGGCAGTCGTACAGAACGCTCCGCCGCACGCGGACATCTTCACAGTGGTCACTGCTGCAGCCCGTCCTAAAGACTGCATCATCCGCGTGAAACTGTCGACCCATTCTTCAAAAGTTAAATTTTAAAATCTTCGCCGTCTATAAATTTTATTCGTCTCTTCCTCCCCCTTTACGACTCGCGAACGCTTGCAGAAATGTACGGAAATTGGATTTTTTAAAAAAAAAATAATAATAATAGGTATTATAAAATTCAACTAATTAACGGCATTTGTTTGATTTTCTGTTTTTAGTGTGCATACACGCAGCCCAAGACAGTAGAAATGACAGACAGCATGACGCGGAACTTCAATAATTATTCTTCCACTACGAAACCAGAACAACACGTCTCCAAACAAGTGAGTTTCCTCACAACTATGCGTACTATATGAATAAGAAAATATTATTATAATGTCACCGAACTCATTTCGAGGTTCAGTTGGACGGGTGGGCAGTAGAACACGAGACACAGAGATTAGGTTGAAACAAATTGAGTCCGAACCTAACCGGCCTTACAATTTTCAAATCGCACTTGTTCGTTTTTATGATTTTTTCTAAAAGTTTTTATACCTGCTTGACAAAGATTATTTATTAGTAGGTATTTAGAGGTCGCGTGTATATTGAAGGTTTATAATATTGTGCTTCTGCAGCCGCGTCCTTTATTCCGCGGTCGGCGCGATACGTGCCAAAAAAAAAAAAAAAAATGATGATAATAAAAATACAAACGGCCTTGATCAGATAATGTTATAAAACAGTTAAACGCGAATAATGCTGAAGGAATACGTTTCTTTTGTTTATATTTAATTCGTTTACGGTGTTAAGATTTTTGTAAATATTGAATCTCGATAATCATGATACAGTATTGCTTATGACTAGGTACTACTTGCGGAGGAAGTCATACAAAAGAGGTCAAATTATTTTATTATATAAACACAAACAATTACCACCCCTAACCTCACATATTATATTCATACCCGAATACTTCATGACTCCCCCACCTCCACGAACGTCACCTACATAAGCATGAAAACCAATGCTATTTAATCATCTATAATAGTAAAGGGAAGTTTATATACGAAAGGAAGTGCAAAGAAAGTTGATGAACTATTAGATATCATATTATTATTATAAACGTTATTGGCACGCTTTGAACCTGTCGTGTAATTATTTAACTAAATACATACACACAAACATCATTATTATTACGATTTTGTGATGACCAAATAATTATTGCCGTTAATGTTTTAAAATTACAACCTCTGTATAGTGTGACAATTCGTGGTGTGTAATCAAACCACAAAGTATAGACACGTAAATATTATTACTAGGACTTAAATTTGAAATAAACTTACTATAATTTCCAATGTAAAACCATGCAATAACAATCCAATATTATTATTAAAAAAAATAAATCAAAATTATCTAAGTGTATTAGTACATTTTTAGAACTTTTGATTCTCATATTATTAACTATTACAGTATTACCTGTCGCCTGATAAAATATAGATACCTATATAATTACTGTTTTGGCTCTCGTGACATTAAAACAAAATTAAAATACACACATCAACGAATGAAACGGAAATGGCCAAGAACCCATTGTTCTTCGAACAGAGAAAAAACGTTCGTATATACGTTTTTACGTTTTCATAACCGCAATATTATCATAATTCAGAGACATTATTTATGAGTGTCGTTTATTATACCCACGCCTGATCCGCGACAGACACCTGTATGTACACGCATTATAAATTATAATTTTCGATAAAGTACACTCGACACTTGAGTAGCGGTTACTGTATTAGACCGTACATTAGGTTCTAAAACCACAAACAGTAGTCCACAATAATAATAATATATTCGCGTGCCATTAACCATGATAATTTACGTTTTACGTATTTTTTTTTTGACTATTTTTTGGCACTTTCAACGTGTCTCGTATACAGAAAAAATAACCCGGTAATATAACTTTAATATTAGTAAAAATAATTGATTCTGACGAATCAACGATAGGGAAAATTTAGGGCGTTTCGTAAAACACCTTACAACAGGTATATAATATGCGAGATATTTGAATGCGTTTTTTTCCTTTGACTAATGCGCACTAACCGCTCTCGAGCTTATAAGTTATTATAAGTTAACGGTCATATTTCATACGCGAGATCGGAATTCATGTCGTCAAATAATATCTATAGTATATCGAATTCGGTTTCTTATTCTGTCTATTACATTATTATATGCCGTGACTTCTGGACGTTTTGCCGGCCAACCGACATATAATCTTGCCCAATTATATTAGTGTCGAATTATAATATCTGTGGCAGATATGATTTTTGGCACCTATAAAAAGCGCAGAAAATCAAATACGTCACGAAGACGAACCGGGGCGTAGCTATTTTGTCATAAAACGAAATAAAAATACTTCACGCGCGCGCGTACTCACTGTCACGCACATTATGCGAGGCTTGAGTTACAACCTATACAGCTGGTGCACGTCGAGTTGTAAAAAGTACCGTAGGTATAGCCCGTGCACTAAATAAGGCGTCTAGAGATCACAATATAGCTATACTGCTCGTACAAATAATTCACGCACTTTGGTTATTAGATTAAACGACGAAATTTATTCTGTATATCAATGTGTACTTATACATCATATAATACGTACTTACTCGTTGACTGCCGCAGCTGCAGCTATCGTTCAATGCCCGACAGTTAAGTCTCCGTCCGATAAACAACCGCCGGTGCACCGAGGTTATCATCGCTGTACCATATTATATTATTATAACATTGATGTGCCCATTCGTTATATCACTGGAAGGGGGTAGCGAAGAGAACGGAGAATAAGCACGTGCAATGACAAATTTTCTTTTTTTATACACTACCATACAGTTTTTGTGTAATAATAATATGTCTAATAATTAATAACCAATGACCGTCTGTTTTATCGTTACAGCAAATGGCAGCGATGGACGGTTACGATAACCAAGGGATGCTGAGATCTGAGTTAGACATCAACGGAAAACCCGTCAACGGAAACACTTGGTGAGTATATTATATTCTTGACGACTTGTATTATAAAAATTAGGATTTAGGATTTAGATTGCAGTTTAAATTGTAGTGTTTTTTTTTTTGCATATGATCTGAACTATACCCACATTATCAATATGCATATAGAGTGTACAACAACAATATTTCACTGTAAATATTATGTTTTGACATTGCATCGTCTCAGATTACCGACAAATGAAACTCGTCGATTTAATGAAGATTTTATGTTTTATCGTTTTTATTTTTTTATTTTATATCCGGTTATGAAAAACGCTTATTTGCTGTTGAGTCGAATCCGAGACGTTATAGTCAGACGTAATAACGAACGTTTTTGGGCAAGGTGTTGCGCCACTTTGTATTATGTATACCTATTAGATCCGTAGTGGTGTGGGGAACTGTATAGTGTACATAGGTATTTAATCAGCTCTATTAAACTACCGGTTTCAAAGTTCAGATGATTAATTTTTTTCATGAAAAACCTTCCAACTAATGACGAACAGACTTTGTTTTTACTTTCATGGTTTACACTAGCAATAGTATTTCACAGTCCAAAGAATTGCATTGCCTTCGCATAATGATGCATTTATAAATCGGCATATCATCCATATAATTTATATCCGTGATATTTGTTCAAAATTAAAAACAGACTCATGAACTCATATACTATTATGATGTCTATTGCCTATCGTAATAATAAGTATTCTAGTTTATTAACTCGTTTTTATTAAATTCAGTCAACATTTTGACTTTAGACTGCAGTCTTTTAAAAATTGCATAACACTTGTGTACGACTACGTTAATTCATAATTCGTATAATATATTTTATTTATTATATCTGTCTGTAACCGAATGTCAATATGATACATATTTGTACCATTGCGGTTTATAATCAAATAACAATCATCATTTTACACTTTTTCTACATAAAACCATAAATATGTAGGTACATATTATAATTTGTTCCGGTGTAAATACTAAATAGGTACCGTAATATACCAATGGCAATATTATAAACCTATATGTTGCCAATTATTATTTATTTATCGATGTGATTATATGAACGTACAGTGTGAGTGTCCATCAAGTCGATTATCAAGTAGTCGGCTATGTACTAATGTAGATACTATAATATTATTAAATAAAAATAAATTTATCTATAGTCTTCTTAGAGTTAAATGTTTATTAATTTACCACAATTATAACAATCTAAAATAACCTGCATAATATATAATTGTGCATAATATACAGTATAGATAATAATATATTATACGTATAGGTACATACTAGCAAGCATCATTGAAAACTATTAATTTACGATGGTCTATAATATATATACACCGGTAGCTTGTTGTTTCTAGCAGAATATACGAACATACGGTCTTGACCTATTAATATTTGATAATATTTTAGTTGGGTGGTTTTTTTTCGGTTAGTTATGAATAATCATTAAATGATCTGATACCTAATAATCTTTTATGTATGGTCACGTATACATATGCAGATAGATTATTCGATTAATGTTTTTCTTTTGTTTCTTATCATTTAAATTTTTATTCTTATCGTTAAATCGTAACTGATACGTTGTTTTTTTTTTTTTTTAATTAAACCGTTCATATTAATTTAATCTTACATATTATAAGTTATAACATACCTCATTCTGCCACCAATCAATAGCGTCATCATTTTCGTTGCGTATATTAACTCCATTATGATATAGAAGTACATATATTGCATAATATAGGTAAATAAATATATAATATAATTTATTGATCGAAAGGTATTCTTCGTAAAAAATTAAACATTTAATGGTAAATCGGTTTCATTCATCGGAATGACATAAATCAAAATACTGTATATTATAATAAATAATTAATGCTGTGGATTCTAGTATGAGTTCTAGTATAAAGTTTATTTATCTTATTCAAGTTTAAACATCACGTGCTTCACACTGAACGAACAAGTAATAATATAATACGATAAAATATCTTCGTTGTTCGTCGTACACTAAGTTATAGTTCGTACAAGATTTGAGTGCTGATTTCTATAAACGTATAATATTATAAGAGAACTTAGAATTAAACCAAACTGAGTTCCAAACAATTTAAATTTGTGGCACACTTGTATACTCAATGGACGTTCATACTTATACGTTCGAATCGTGACGATTTATCAAGTGCACAGCACTGTTAAGAGTCGTTGATTTTATTTGTGTATATATTTGTATATTTTTCAAGTGTGCAGTTGATTATACAAACAGTGAGATTGTCCATACACATGATACATACATGACTAATATATTATTAGATTATTATTGTTATAAATATATTATTTAATTTTTTTGTGTTGCGAATGTTACAGCATCAACATGGACAGTCTCAACAAGTGTGTCGTCATCAACACAAAAGGTGACACCGCCGCACAGTTGAATGAGAAACAGAATTACTACAACCCATACCAACACCGCGACGTAAAACACCCCACAACGTTAGTACAATAATAATATATATATTCACCATAACATAGCAAAATATCGTAATTAATATTGTTATAATATTCTGTCCATCTATTATATAGATATTTTGACACCCTGATACATCTCCTAAAGGCTAGTCTGGGCACGGGAATTCTAGCCATGCCCAGTGCCTTTAAAAACGCCGGTTACGTGGTTGGTACGTTGGGTACAATCATCATTGGAATACTGTGTACATACACAATACATCTGCTGGTAAGTGTAAAATATTATGATAGACGCGCCGAGAAACGGTTCGTTTTGCCCACATGCAACACAACTTAATAATACAACCGTTATTGTTTGTTTGGAATAGATAACCGCATCGTACGAGCTGTGCATCAAAAGGAAAGTGCCCAGTCTCACGTACCCGGGTACCGTGGCGGCGGCTTTCGAAGAGGGTCCTAAATTCACTAGAAAATTGGCTCCTTACGCCAGGTAAAACCCCGACAAAAATATAATTGTTCTAATTATATTACATTTTAATTTTCGTCCGTTAAATTAACAACCCCTGTTTTAACACTCGTTGTTGCTTTACAGAATGATGACAAACATGTTCCTAGTCCTGTACCAAATCGGTTCCAGTTGTATTTACGTGGTGTTTATTGCTAGCAATCTCAAAGCGGTAAGCGAGAGTGGCACTCAAATGTGGTCTTTTGGGATGGACATTCACGGTATTTTGTAAAATGTTACAGGTCGGCGATGCCTATCTCGGCGGCAACACAGACGTGCGAATGTACATGGTGTACCTGTTGATCCCACTGATATTGATCTCTTGGATAAGGAATCTTAAACTCCTAGCGCCGTTCTCCTCAATCGCTACTTGCATGACCATCGTGAGTTTTACGCTGATTTTCTACTACATTTTCCGGGAAGCGCCGTCGTTCGTCGGCCGCGAACCAGTCGGTACCGTCAACAGTATACCATTGTTCTTCGGTACTGTACTTTTTGCCATGGAAGCCATCGGTATGGTGAGTACACATCACAACATTATAATATAATATTACACTAATACTTAAAACCTGCATAGGTTGGTGTTAGTTAACTTATTTAGTCAAATGATTTTTTAATCGCGCTGTATGCATTGCCGTTTTAAATAAAACCAAACCAATAAATATTTCTATATTTTATTATTTAGTATTATATATTTTATTAATTATTTACACGTGTAATTACCAACTAATAACTGTAATCATTTATAATGTGCATTAAATCAGCAGACAGAATAATTGTTTAACAAAACTGTTGATAATTATTTTTAAATTAATAGTCTAATCCAAATTATCTACCAGCGACAAACTGGTAATTAATAAAACTATTATCAGAGAACTGTGATTCTAAAATGATCAGATGTTTGGCTTTACCAAGAACTTAAGAATAGTTAGGCCTTCTAGTTAATTTTCTTCGTAAAATCGTATTTGCTTCTTGGTTAATCAAGAATAATAATCATCAAAATAACTTAAAATTTCAATGTTAGCTTACTTAATAAAATTATATTTAATACTATCTTTCATGTTTTAAATTGAACTCATCATAAATCTGACTATATAATCCATAATATTGAACATTGCATTTATTCGGTTTTTCGTACAGGTCTTGCCGCTTGAAAACGAAATGAAGAACCCCAAGAAATTTGGCAGTGTGTTTGGCGTGCTTAATGCTTCCATGTTGCCCATCTCTATCTTGTATACAGTTGTCGGATTACTAGGCTATCTGAAGTACGGCGAAAATACCACCGGTAGCATAACACTCGACATGCCCCAGACCGAAATGTAAGTATATAGACATTAGATATATAGTATAAGTGGCGTTTTGTTTTTAATATAATACTGCATAGTTCTATGTATAAGAACATTAATTACTTATTTAATATGTTTAAAAATATATTATATATGTATATACTAAGTTTAAAAATAAACGTGAACGTCACTCACTTATATCAAATGGAACCTGAATATAATCCGTTTTTATAAGGAACTTAAACTATTTTTAGATCGTTCAAATAAAATTAATATTACTCTATAATTATTCTATATTTCTTATATTATATTATTATGCATGTTAACACTTATGTTATAATACAATTTATATGAAAAATTCATTTTATATTATAATTGATAACTGTAATAAGAATTAATGATTAATGTATAGAAGGGAAAATTTTGTTTTTATAGAGTTTTAAGTTTCAAAGTATAACTAACCTTACAGCCTATAACCTAAGCCTTCAATAAATTTGGTACTCCAACTGGCCCAACTAGTGAACACTGAATACCAATACTGTTACAGCAATTTATGATAATATTGAATATATATATGCATATATAATATATATATACATAATACATAAAACATAATATAAAAAGGGTATATAATTTTATAAAATTTTAATTATATATTATAATCTATTATAGGTATAAGATTAAATTATTACATAAACAAAAAACAACTTTTTTTAAATTATTTATAACTAGAGTATAAATAGGTAAATAGTAGGTATACTATTACTAAACATTTATAGAACAATTATTTCAATGAACGACTAAATTATGAACGTTTTAATTTCTTTTATGAGTTTGTATATGGACGTTTTTCTTTTTAAAAAACAGTTAGTGAACGCGAGTGACTTCATTTTTTATGCATTAAATTTTCCGTATATTTTATGTATAATAAATATGCCATACGATATGTCAAAATATCAACCTGATTGAAGATCAACGTAATTAATTAATTGTAATTATACTTACAGGCTCTCTCAAGTCGTGAAACTCCTTCTGTCAATTTCCATTTACTTTACTTACGCTCTGTCCAACTACGTCGCATTTGACATCCTTTGGAAAGGCATGGAACAAAAGATGGAAAAGAATGAGCACAGGATCTGCTGGGAATATGCACTACGCACATCTATAGTGATCATCACATGTAAGTAATCCCCATTGATCGAAAGTAAATTACCCGGTTTCGTGTGGGAGGCTTTAACCGTTTCGAGATAGTCGAATGGTTAAACGCGATCATACAGCCGCTTGCCTCTCCGCAACCGTTACTCTCGTTGCATTAACAAGACTTGACCTAATCAAATTTTTGTTTTTTTTTCTCCATACAGTTTTCTTCGCCATTGCCATACCAAACTTGGAGCACTTAATCTCGCTGATCGGCGCGTTCTGTTTGTCTTCTGTGGGCATCGCGTTACCAGCTATCGTCAGCTTTTTGACATTCTCTGACGTCTACAAGAACGAAGGAAACTTACGATTCGGTCTGTTTTGCCTACGCAACTTGCTGATTATTCTCATCGCCATATTCGCGTTCGTAATCGGCGTGTCCACAAGCTTGTCCGACATCATACATCACATGACGTGATTTCTTCCGTTTCAATCAGCATTAAGTTCGTTTCTGTGACGGGTTTTATGGTCAACCCACACCAAAAACGGACTATACGACAACTGCAACAACAACAACAAAAACAACAACGATGGCGGTGACCATTGGTTGTCGTGTGTCGGATAGTTAAAAGTTTTTTCCACCTCACTCATTCGCGAGTAACGACCAATCATTGTTTATATTATTACATCAATATTACGCGTTTGCTTCGGTGAACTCTTAAACCGTGTAACGAATAAGACAACTCAAATCCAGTATTCTATATCACGTCATTAAACTACAATTGTTTGCGTTATTGGTTTAGAATTTGGATGGATAATGCCCACTCAGTATTTTTATTGTCATTTAAAATAATCGTATTTGGTTTTATTAATATTGTAAACTTTTATTAATGGAATCCGACGTTTAAAATCAAAATAATAATAATAATATTACCAACGTAGGTGTTTAGGTTTCCAACCGGTCCGAGTACGGCACGGGTCGGTTTTCAAATTATGTCATACTATCATATTATGTATTTTAGTGTCAATCAAAACTATATTATTTCACATGAGTATGCGTGAAATTCACAATGCATTTGGCAAAAACTATGGTTTATATTGACTTTAAAGCAACGCTCGGAACAAATAACAAATATAAAGAAAAATATTCTTTGTATTTTTTTTTTTTATATATATACTTTTGATTTTAAACATTTAACTTACACTCTGTACAATTTTATAAGTTGAGTGCGAACAAATTTTATTTGATTTCAAACTCACGGCCATTATTTTTTAAAATTAAAATTATATAACAGTACATCAAATACAAAAGTTTCTTTTTCTTTAATCTTGTCTTTATGAACCAAGCATCATAACCTCAGCCGTTTTAACATTCCTTCGCTGAATACATTTTTCAATAATATTTTGTATATGTAACATACGGTGTAGATGAACCATTTGGAATTGTATTGCTCAATAAGTACTATATTTATTTTACTATTTCTACTATTATAAATTGTATCAATAGACGTAAATTGGTTAGTAAAATAAAAATAATTGTTGTTGAGATAGATCTCTAGTTTAATTTTTTTTTTTTGTTTTTTTTTTTTTACCTTTTGGAAATACTTAAATCGAATTAACCTTATGAAATTATTATTGTGATACGAGTTCGTTATATTTTTATTTTGAAAAATAACATTAATGGCTATTATTATAGATTGTAATTAATTGATTCTTATTTTTAAGTATATATATTATATACTTATCTATGTACATTTAAGATGATATATATTTTTTAATAAATTAGATTTTTATAATGTATTTTAGACTGACATAATTTACAAAGCGGTTTTTTCGCTAATTATTATATGTAAAAATATTATAATAATTATTATCGTACTGATGTTTATTTTTTTTTTTACAACCTTAATTATTTTATTTAAAATTTTAATCACCTAATTCCAAAATATTGGTCACAGAAAGCATATTTGTGTATCAATAATCAACATTGAACATAGTACTACTAACCAGTGCTGTAAAATATATTTTTACACTTGTTGTTTACTTATTATTATTATTGAACTCTTATTCGAATGAAATATATTATAGTATGCTATTACTTAAATCAAAAAATGTATTTAGTACATGAAGTCATGAAATAACTATACCTACACAAAGGATTAAGGAAATAAATATTCAAGTACGAACCTTTTACTCAATGTGAATGCTTATATGTTTATAGAATAAACATTTGATCACTTATACTTATACATTAGCAGTTTACAATTTATCGATAAACTTCACACTTATTTCAAAATGATTTTTCATTTCATAGCAATTTGGCTGTATCGCCAGATTTATTTATATTAGAAAAAGAATTGTCAAAAATTAAGTTAAACCAATTTATAAACATTCAACGATCATAAATAATGATGTTTCCATTTCTCTATGAACATTTAACAAAGTAAAACCACATAATCAGTTTGTAAGGTGTTTTTATAGCTTAAAGTAAATCTATATAGTATCTAGCTATTTACATAGGTATTTATAATAATATAATTATTATACGACTTGGACATAGCAAAATTATGATGAAGTATTTTCGAACTGTTTTATAACAGGGGTGGCCAAACTTATTTTGGTCACGATCTACTAAAAATATACTTTATCTTTGAGGATCAATTTCAATATAGAAAATTGTTCGATAAAATATATATCTGCATCACGTCGTCATCCTAGTAACAATAAATATTTATTTCAAGTCTATAAATTAAATATAAGCACCAAAATGATAGGAACAACAACTTACGTAAATATCAACTCTTTCGTAGAACAAAGCTGTTTAATATCCTAAAGCCAGACGAGCTGTACACCGCTACCGAAAATACAATTTAGTTTATCACACTGCGAACTGGTAGTATTGAAATTTTTTATAAAAATCACATTGACGGAACTATTTTTGACTTATTTTTTTTCTTCGATACAATTATTACAACTATGAATCGTCTCTAACGAATAGTGACGACGGTAGCTTGCTATGTCTAATATATATTCAAAAATCCATAAACCTTATATTATAAATTATAATTAAATTATTGTCTAAAAACAAAACACATAATATACTAAATACATATATATTGTATGTAATTACCAAAAAAAGGTAAAATTATTACTATTACACGTATTGACATAACACTGTTTAACTTTAACTATATATTATAATATATGTTACAATGTAGTGTCCTTTATTTATAATTAATTGGATGCGAAATGTCAATAATTTTAAAATATAAACAATATGAGAAAATCAATTCTACAGAAAACTTTTTAAAACATAGTGAGATATGTATGATTATCGACTATAGTAAGTATTAGCATAACTGCATTTCTGCATTCGTATATTAGTATAATAGTAATCAATAATCATTATGCATGTATGTATTAATTATTATTAACAACAGGTGGTGCAATGAATATTATTAAATATTAACATAATCAAACAATTACAAATAAATACATGCAATCACAAATAAGGTACGATAATTAAAAATGTATATCATTTAATTCAATATCTCAACGTAACATTTTAACTAACTTATCTTGGTATAATAAAAATAAAAATAAATTATTTTAGAAAAGTAAGGTTATAAAAATTATAGCAGTTAATAATAAATCAAAATAACATTGTGTTGAGGTAAATAATTATTCAAAATAATAATAAAGTGTTGTTAAAAATATAAATAATGTTCTAATAATATATTTTTAGATTCTGAACGAAGTGATGAATGTATTGCTTTTACTATGATGTGTGTTTTTTTTTTTTTTTTTTTTGTCTGACGACAACATTTGGGGCAGTAATAATGCTACGATTTTTGACTTCAGCCCCTCTTTGAATAGGTAATTGAATCTAGTTGGTACTTTGGGGGGGTCAAAATTAAAATTTTCAAATAGTTTTCAAAAAAATCGAGAAAAATAAAAAAAAAATGACAGAAAAATGGCAATTTTACGAAAAACCATTTTTCGATTTTTTGATTTTGCTGTAACTCAAAAACGAATCATTGTAAATACTTGAAATTTTTACCAAATGTTTATATTATGGTTATCTCTTTACAGTTAAATTTTCAAAAAATGTTGACCATTTTTAAGCTACTTATAGACAATTGAAAATTTCGACTTTTCTACTTTTTTTTCTTCAAATGCCGATAAAAATTTTTTGGGTGGCCAGAAAATCTTGAAAATTTAATACAAGGTTTCTTATAAGTTGTTCTTAAAGTGATAAAAAAAAATCCAAAATCGTTAGTCACATTTTTTTTTTATAAGTGCTTAAAGTTCGAATTTATTCGAAATATTTCAAAATTTAAATGAAATTTCATACTCTCATTATGCGTATGTTGCCTAATATTTTTTTTATTAATAAACAAATACTATAAAGTAACCATAGAAACATATAAAAACTATACTGTTTGTTTCAAAATAGAATATAATATGACAATATTTAAATATAATATATCCTAAACTGACATATCATCTTCGTTCAGAATCGTTTTTCGTATACAATGATACCTATCATTGGATTCAAATTTAACCTACCATAGTCCGAGGTCCACCCCACTCCCTAATATACAGCAGAGCGATACCCACTTACCCGCTTTTTTATTTATGTACACAATATCTTATATGCTTTTGGTATATAATAAGTATAACTAAGTGATATCAACAAACATCAAATGTTTTATTAGACTCTTAGATAAAAAGGATCACATTAACCGTGGGGAGTAAATCACGACAACACAAACTTAACTGCCAGTAATCAGTTAAAATATATACATCATTTACGAGAATGTTTAACTTGTTTAAGTATTTATTAAAACACTTATAATGCAATAATGAATATATAATTTTATTGCTACAAATTTGTAGACATGCAGTTACTTTACCTACAAATTATGTTTTTTCATTCATTTTTTTAATAATTTACTAATTCTAAATTCACTTTTATTGTCTTTAAGAATATTACAATATGTACTTTAAAATATAATATTGCACTTAAACTTATATTTTTATGTATGAATATGACTATGTGTAATGTGTGTATAAACACTATAAACATAATATTTAGATTCAATAAATATACATAAAGTGTTTAATGAATTTTTAAATAGTCATTAGACTAAGTAGAATTTATAAACGATAATAATATAATATGATACAATTATATAATGAGGTTATTAAAATATGTATTTTTACTATAAATGCACAGCAGTGGTATTATCTTATATGCATACTTAAAGTAATAAAAAAATTTCAAACTTATTGAACACCTAATTACATAATAGTACATTTAAGTAATTGTTTGATTATCCACTTGCCTTTCAACCTCAATAAGTGCGGGAAATTGGCGATATATTGCACTATTTTGATAATTCATCATGATAATTTAATGCGATGACACCAGAAACAATGGCAAAATTAACTCACGACAATGAATTATCAATAGCCTTTCCAAAACCTCGTGTAATTGTTGCAATTATTTTTGGGATGAATACAACTTTTTTTTTCTGATCTTAACCGATTTCACATAAGGCTATTCATTGAAATCAGTTTCTATATTGACTAAATACCTATCAGTTTTAGCAGCAATGTAAAGATTATAATAGTAATGTACTCATAATTACTGATTAGATTCTTGAGGCCAAGTATTCATACGGCTTATAATTTATACCTAAAAACATAAAATCTATGATTCGATAATTTCCCTTTCTGAGAAAACATAATATCTATACTTTATTAAAAAAGAAAGACAGCGGTGGTGACTAATTATTGTCAGTCGGAAATCAGGTTACATTCGATTGTTCTCCCCAACGAGTCAACCAATTTATATGTTTTCTTTATAATATTTAGCCATACTTCTATGCATTAATAGGCTACCGACTATGTTTCTTAACTTGAACAGAGTGTATAGTAGCATACCTACTACTTTTACTATTATTTTAAAATTATATTGAAACATTAGATTTTACCTAACCTAGTAACTAACTTGTCTTTTTCTTTTATATATTATTGAAAGAAAAATGTTAATTATATTATTAAACAGTCCATTCATCTATTATAATAGACGTTGTTCTCGTTTTATAAACCATTGTGTATGTTTAAGTCGTTTTCTATTAAATTATTCATCCATGGTATAAAATTAAAAAATTATTAAATTTATAAAGTATTATGAAAATATTAATATTAATATTAATTATTTGTTTTATAAATTATTGAAGTATTTTAGTTTTATATTTTATTCTATTTTATTATATTATTACAGTTAATCCGCCAAAAAATGCATGTTAGTTATTTTATTATTCTGTTCCAATGTTAATCTCATCAGTTTCTTCTATCTTGGATTTGCTCAGTTTTTTCCTCTTTAATTCTAACTCTAACTCTTTAATTTCCTTTGCTAGTTTCATATTTTCTTGACTTTGACTGACTAAAGTATCATAGGTAGCCTTCAATATTTTCAATTCTTCTGTTTCCTCATTCATTTCAGTCATATGAGTACGAATATAATCCAACGGTCTTATTACCATACTATAAAGGTCTGCAAATACTTTGGTCAAAGCATCAATAACTCCCGTTATCGAGTCAATTAAATATGTTTTGAAATCTTCACGTTTTTTGTTAACTAAATGATCCTCTTGGTTGGTCATTTTTGAAAAATGTGTATCATTAAATACTTGTCCAAATATGAAATATTTTTGTTTATTAAATATTACTGTAACCAAGCATTTTTATTTATTGTGTATATTATCTATTTTAATTAAATTTATATAACTAATAAATATTTGACTTTAGGAACTAAAAAGAAGTCTTCGAGTATAAAACCTCCTGCAAAGAAGGTTAAAGCAAAATCCCCTTTTGATTCAAATTTTGAATAAAACCATTAATAATGTACTTAGATTATACATACTTAATTATGAATTCTCGTTATAACATAATTTTACTCTTTTCTGTCGTTTACTTGAAGAACTTACTTACTTAATTTATGTATTTTGATAGAAGATAAATTTAAGTACCTAATTTATGTTTAGTTTAAACTATTGTTAAGGAATTTTAAGGAGCACTTGAAAATTTTTAGAAAAATGTAGAATTTTTTTTTTTTTTTGAATAATTATAAATTGTATTTTTATTTTTATTTTATTTTTTTTTTTATGTATTTCTGTAAAATTTTATCCTCTCACTTCTGAATAGTGTAGAAAATATTAATTTATACGAGTTTTATTTTTATTCATTTTAATATCTTCAACAGACATAACTTGTACTTTGTAGTATTTAATTATTTGTTAGGTGCGATTTATGTACATTTATAATTAACATAAAGTTGTATTATTATAGAATAATAATGAACAATAAGTTTTTTTTTATACGTTTATTTATACTTAAATAAAGTATTTACACATTTGTATAAATGGTTTATAAATATTTAATACTATATATATTATTACATCTTAGAAATTCTGAAAATTTAAAGTATCTGTTTTTCTAGAATTTATAGTAAATCAAATATCGATGCATATTATATGTTAGGAATGTTTGGTGTTATTTTTTTTTTATTAATATTACTGAATTTTAGTTTGATAACACAAATGACATAAATAAATAATTTCAAATATAATTTTTTAGACAATTATTAATTGTACAACTCGTGGACAGAAATAGTAGTGTTTTATGTAAATCAAGGTATAATAAACGGCTTCTTTATTTCAATAATTGAAATAAATTACTGTTATATTTGTATGATTAGTAATAATTGTTAAAATATTACCCATTTTTATACATATTTATATTTTAAAACAGAAATACCTATACTTTTTTAATATTTATAACAATATCAATATATTATAATAAACATAAAAATAAATAATATTTCTTGTATGGTTTTTTATAATATAAAATGTGCAAAAATTTAAAACCAATTTCGATTTAATACCATCAGTTATAAAATGCATTAAAACTTAAATATTTAGTAGGTAATGTTTATTAAATAATTTTTATATTTTTTTTTATACTATATTATTACTATTTTATACTTTATTATACTATTAATTTAAAGTAATATTCATATTTCATAATAAGGATAACAATCTTTAAATTTATTTTTCTAACCGTAACCAATTTTTGCGATTAACTAATTAACAAAATCTGTACTAATCAGTGCTTAAATTGGGAGTAAAAATGGGTTTTTAATTTTTTTTTTAGCATACCCTTTCTATTTATTTGAAACGGAACGCTAGGAACGCAACATTTACTATTGTGAATTTGTAAATCATCAGTTTGTATGATGCAAAATATACCTATAACCTATAGTCATAATTTTTGTACATTTGTATCGACTATGATAAAAAAATTGATTGTAAAATTCCTTATCGTAAAGGCGTAAAACATAATGATAAGAAAGTATTATGCCCTTTGATCATACAAACTAAGTTGAATTTTACTTAGTTTATATAGTTGAAGATTATTCCCACAGAAGTATATAAACATATATTTATGATATTATAATGTCATTGGATGATATAATAAATAAATGTTTCTTTATTTTAAAATATTTTAATGCATTTTTGAGATTATAGGTAACAGAAGGGGGGTGTGGGGGGCTTTGTCCCCCACGATAATGTGACAGTAAATTTTGTATGGAACGCTCATTCATCCAACATCCACTGAGTCCACCTTTTAGTTTTTTTGCAAATCAAGCACTGGTACTAATGGTATAAAACAAATTAAGGCTATTTGCAAAACATGACGACAAAGCACTACATAAAATGTATATTCCCAATGAATAACTTTAGCAATAGATATACTCTTAATAACAAATTAATATAAAAACACTTAAAAGTTATGATATAATAATATATATTATACACTTAAATTGAATCATTTTAATTTAAAATTATTATTTTTACAAATTAAACAAACAGAAAATATAATTAAGGCTATCTGCTAAACATGAAGTTGAAGAACTGCCAATAAAAATGTATATGAACTGGATACAGTACAGAACAAACTGATTCTCTTAGAGGGGTTACAAATCAAGTATATATAGTCAGTATAGAACATTTTTCTGCTGACGGACATTTCACCATTTTCACAGCCGCGGCCGGACCAAAGTTCTCAGCCTGTTCCTAGTTTTAAAAATTAATTATTCATAATTCGTTCATTAAAGATTTTTTTGTATTGATATAGTATTACATTTTTAAATTAGTTAAAATAATAATCATATTAGTAATTGACGTGTAGTATTATATACCCAGGCACAAACTGATAAAAAGAGCATGGAATGCGACTAAATTTAAAAATACAATAACAATTAACAACAATTTTCAAGAAAAATTTAAAAATTAAAATATGTAGATTATTTATAAAATATTACAATATTTTATTTTGATCTAATAAAATATTTAAAATACATTAAAAATCATAAATATTGGTACTAAGATACAATAAACATTCAAACCGAATTGTACATTATTTTAATTTCTAGAATTGTATAATAAAAAAGTAAAAATAAATTGATAGTCTATGATAACAAATTCAGATATTATATTTAATTACATTAAAGATATCATAAATTATTTTAAAAGTTTAAATTGTAATAATCTTTGGACTTTTAGAGTAGTTTAGAGTAGTATCTTACTCAAAATATATAATTTAATGTTTAAAAATTCTTATTATTTTTAAAACAATACCAATAAATACAAAGGTTTTAAAATATAATAAATATAATATTTAAATTAAATTATTTCTAGATTAAATAAATATTTTATTATTTTAAAAATTGGGTACCTCCCTATCGCCTATCATTCATTATTATAATGTATATTATGATGTCTTTATAATAATTCGTTTCTATAATTTGTTTTCATACAACGATTTGTATATAGAATGAGAGGATTCGGGATTCTTTTAATGATCATTACTAGAGATGGCTTTAGGTATGTGGTGGCCCCTGGGCAGAATGCATTGTGGGGGCCCCTTATACAGCATACACAAGGAAATATATATATTTTTTTTTTTTTAAATAACATTTACAATCATATTTAGTAGTAGGTAGTAACAATTAACTACTTATTTAATAATAAATAATTATAAAAACAATCAAATTGAGTATAACTAAATTTTATTTAATTGAATTCTTTCTAATTCTTCGAATACTAACCAAGCTGATATTATAATTTTAAGATAATAATATGCAAAAGCGATATTTTACGTCGACACGTCGTTTTGAGGCAGTTGTTATTGCTCAGTCCAATTGTCATTTGACCCCGATACATTTTTAAATTATAGAACATATTTATTTTAACAATGAATAATATACCTATAGGCTATAACATTTTTTTTTTTTACTAAATCTGGTGTACGTGTATTATACGGCACGCACAAAGTATTATACAATATGTATACATATATAATGTTAATATGTGCTTTCTGATAGTTATAAATTATATTCAGTATTGGGAAATATCTAGATAACAAGTGTTAGTATATATCTAATAAAGCCGTGCTTATTCCGGACAAAGTCCTAACAATTTTGTACGCAATATATATTGAATGCTATAATATTTTTATTTGAATTTATAGTTTTTATTATTCCACATTGCGTGTTTGATCAATAAGAAATGGTAAGTTATTTGTATTTTTTAATCAGTTGGTTTATTAAAAATGTTTTTTGTTGTTGAATGAATTCAAAAAATTTACTTACCTACCCGTATTAAATGTTTTATTAAAATAGATAATAATATAACCTTATTTTCATATCATTCGATTATTAATACTAAAGTACTATTATGATTTATTTCATGTGTAAATAAAAACTATTTGTTTTATTTATGGCTGACATTGGTTTAAAATATTTAATTTACATAGACTTTCATAACGACAAGTGCGAATTTTCAAATATCTTTACATGTACGTATGGAAAGTACAACTCAAAGAGTAAATATTTCAAACTGTTTATGGTTTATTAAAATAAATATGGTTTAAAAACTATACTTACGCATATGGCATATACATTATACAATTATATTTTTGACTCATACGTATAGTCCGTAAACACTATTTATGTGATACGCAAATTTATTACATTTTTCACTCGGCGTAGATTTAATAACCTATAATCCATGTAAGGCTATATCTATAACAATTATAATACTGTCAAAATATTAGGAAACCCTGGAACGTTGAGTTTCCATAATACCATAATATTCTGTCGTATTATTTCAAACTATGTAAAATCGTATTTGATCATCACGATATTATATAATAAAATAATTCATGTTTGCATATTTGTCTCGGATGTTGAGGCCGGACATAAATGTATATTGTACATAGATTTATACCCTGTCCAGAATGGTGTGCAGCGAATAATACATCTCGCGCTGTGTGTGTGTGTTTGTGTGCCAGTTTTAATTTGTTCCTCTACAAAAGTCAGATTTGGTGTCTACAATGGTTTAGGATGTGCCAATATTATATGGGTTCAAAACTTCCACGTGTATTTGCCTAAAATCCTAAATGAAAAATTAGTAAAAACGATTTCGCGGACAAGTGTAGCTGCAGTAAAATAGTGAAAGTGACTTTTAAATAATACATTTTATTCGAGTATAGATTATAGAACAAACTACAACGGTACAATATAATATATTATTTATTTTATTGGATGTATGCACTATGCATATTATACGACCGATGGTCTGTGAAGATGCAATTGTACCTCACATACCTTTACAAATATTTATGTCAAAATAGTAACATTCTACTTTATGTGAGTACTTACACTACTGTGAATATTCATAATATTATATATAATCATCAGTAATTTTATTATGTAATTTATCTATAACCAACGCGTAAAACATTAAATCATTGCACTTCCAATTGCCCCCAGTTCCCTACGTCACCTATTTTTAAAAATTTTTTTAATGAGGGAAGAGAAGTTTATATTTAAATGTCATGGTTTTTCGTCGAGGAATTTGAATAATTTTATGAATTGTTTGCACAAAATAGTTAAATTATAAAAATAATTATAGTTTATATTAATTACCTATTATATAAACAATTACATTGTAGTTTAAAATTGCGCACGGGCGAAGCGCGAAACCCGGGAATTCAGCTGTTATATAATATGACAAAAATAATCAATGCTTATTGACGAAAAAAATATATTTTAGAGAAAAAAAAATATAAATAATAATATTTGTGTTGTAAATGTCGGTAAGTCGACATGTTTTTTACATATGCGTACTTCATTCTACAATCAGTACAATCATATAATAATGATCAATGACTACGCATACTACAAAGGCATTATCTTAGAAGATTGCCTATATTTAACTCCTTAAATACGGACACTATCGAATCCCCGAAAACCGCATTGTAATTTGTATAATAGTTATCTATTTATAACTATACAGGCTGAAGTCAATAAAAAAAGAATATGTACATACTGCATATACAAGGACACTGTACAAATTATTTAGCTAATTACTTAAATAATTAAAATAACTATTTGTTGATTAATTTTTAGGTGGTGAAAAGGAATAAAGAATAGATAATTTATTATCGGAAGAGGGGACTCTAAATTAATCCGGGAATCAATGTAGCCCGTGTTGGAGAAACCCATTTGATCACATAACTCATCAGTCATCAGAAAACAGTTATTTGTTATAAAATTCAAACAATTTGTCTGCGGTCTGAAAGAGAAGACTATTTTAACAGTTGTCGGACAGGAGTAGTTATACGAATATCAAATACTAATGAAAAATCAAAATGCCCTATACCAGTGGTTCTCAATCTTGCGGCCCAATTACCTTGAAAAATATTTCGTGACCCACGTGGTTTCACTTTTTAAAAAGTAGTTATAAAAAACAAGATTTGTATTATATAAACATGTATAAATTTTTAATTTTATAAGTTTATGATCAATTTATTTTTATAAATGTACTTATAATAATGAGATGTATGCGAAATATGTCGCGACTCACTAAAAATTGACTGACGACCCACCAGTGGGCCGCAACCCACACTTTGAGAAACGCCACGGCCTATACTATTATCATCATTATACTAGGATAAATATATAATATATTAAATTATTTATTACATATTATAATAAGTATTATTATTAGTAATAAACATGAATTTTCTTCTACACTGTTCGGCGTTTACAGCGTTTTAATGTTTTACGTATTGTACAACTATTGTTATGCAAATACTTAAATAATAGTCAAATGGCCGTTGATTTATTATTTCAAATATTCAAAGAAAAAAAACTTGTAGTTTTTTTACAGAATAAATTTATATATTAAATATTTACAAATAAGTTTAAGACGTTTACAATAATTTTATACAATATGTGTACTAGCTAACAACTTAAATAACTTTTAGATTCTATATAGATGTATTATATTGATTTTACTATTATGATAATGTCATGATGTGTTATTTAATAATTAAATTAATCAGTAATCAATAATAATCGCAATTTAATCATCTCAAGTCAACAATTTTTTACAGGAATCTTATTTATTTGAATTGTATTAATTGTATTTTATTTAAAATGAATATTTATATTGTCCATTATAAATTATAATACATAATATTATATTATGTATACAAAGTACATTTGGGGAAATATTTTCAATACACGTGTCGTATTTCGTATGACGTATTGGAGATAGAGGTTATTCCGTGCGATACGGAATTCTTGATTACAATTATATATCCGGGATCGAAGGAAAATAACGTAGCTGAATGGGCCGAATGAATGACGTCTGTGACTCGTGTGTCTCTGAATATTGTGATGTTATATTTTATTGTTACGTCTAATACGAAATAAACATAAAAAAATCACAATGCTGTGACTTATCAACGTTTAATAATCATATTGTTGTTATGTAGATGCAGTTCTACCCAATATTGTATAAATTAAGATATAATATTACAAAACATAAGATGTTTAGTAAACACAATACACAGACAAGCGTCACTGTCACAACAAGCACGTGGGAACGCCGTGAGAGACTTGAATTTGTTTTTAACACGTGCGCCCGCATGCATCAAATGTATATTATTCGTTTAATTTATAGCCGATGATTTATCGTTTCGATATATAAAACATTAAACAAAAATACATTATAATACAATTTATTAATAGTGAACGAGCAGTATGTTTATATTTTGATATAGATCAACGTTAGATCGACGTATTAGGGACCTATTCTGTAATTTATTCGTCGATAAATCAATTGGATTTCAGTATAAGTCGAAAAACTGTTGGTCGTGTACAAAATATAATACGTCAGTACTACTATAATATTATAATTATACATTATAATATTATTATTATTATTATTGAGTATTGACATGCTAGTAGACGGCGTTTGCTATTGATTGGCGATATAGCTTCATTAGTTAACTAACTTATTATACTTTCCACACCACCACACCACAGTGTTTGTATTTGATCTCGATGATTTAAAGCCAATATACATCCGAATGCTGACACGTGCAGTATATTATCCTAATGATGAATAGCCGTAAACTCGTACATATGTTCTATAATTTTATAGTATGATTAAAACATAGCATACATTAAGTCACGTCAGTAGATTTGAATAATATAATAATATTACAAAATGATTTTGAGTTTTACCGGCGATAAAACATTCCGAAACTACTGATAATACAAATTGTTTTCCCATTTGTCTATAGTCTATACCAACATAAAACGATTGTAACAAATATATTCCGTTAAAAAAAAAAATACTTCTTGCGCTAAAGTTATCAATACAATTTTAGTACCAATCAGTTTCAAAGGCAAAGTATATTATGGTATCCCGGTATCCCTACTATACTAAAATTTATAATATTGTGTTAAGAGGGCGTCACACCCGCATGTGTTGTCTCTGTCTTACAAGTACGTAACATAGCAAATTTACACTCGGCAGATCACGTTTAACTCTAAGAAAATTATCTGTGTTTGTATGTTGGTTTTTTACGATAGTTCAATTTTTTAGCAAGTTATGCGTATATAACATAACGTAAATTAAAAATGCTCATAACTCACTTAAAAATTTAATAATCGTAAAATACCAACATAAAAACACAGATAATTATCTTACCATCAAGTTTCATAATAAATAACATTTTAATGTTTAATAAGTAGGTAATACTGTAA
This sequence comes from Schizaphis graminum, assembly GCA_020882235.1. NCBI lineage: Eukaryota > Metazoa > Arthropoda > Insecta > Hemiptera > Aphididae > Schizaphis > Schizaphis graminum. The sequence continues at coordinate 98,667,039 of CM037032.1, forward strand.
TAGGTAACTAATAACGAAAAGAAGTATATTCTCATAAAAATTCATCAAGAAATATAGTATTACCTATATAGTTTTCTCGTGTACAAATGATAACTTCAATTGATATACTTCACTAGATTTCGCAAGTGATTACTAAAACAGTTAACTATTTCACATTATAACGACTTCGTTCAAAATAATAAATATCTTGTTTTTGAATTTATTTTATGCATAGCAAACAGTGATGTTACAAACAAATTAACATATAATATGGTTAAATAATAATACGATAGATAATATTATAGTAATAACACAACACAGCTTATTAAAAATTATTGGCCTTGGATTTTATCACGCATTTTTTATTTTAGGTACCTATCTATTATGTTATATAAAATATAAGACGATTAGATATAACGTTTAAAAAAATACTTACCTATTTAAAAAATAAATAGTAACTTTGTTATACATCATTCTTGCAGTATATACCTATAACCATGTAATTAAATATTATTAACATACGTATTGTATGAGTAGTATAGAAATAATATAATAGGCTGTAATCAATATGCATGAATGGATGATAATTTATTTTTCTTAGGGAGGGATCTCAAAATTAAATTACTTTTACCTATTATAACAATATTTTATCTATAAGTCTAGCGAGGAACGTATTATGGTGACACACGATGACGTTCTTCTACACATCAAATACTTGGCTTATAATAAACTTATATACAGTAAAACCTCTTTATTCACTCATAATACTAATTGATTTTTCCATTTTAAAGATATTTTCGCCTTATAGTGTAATCCATTATAAAATAGTTTTACTGTAATAATATGTATTAACACTAAATACTGGTCTACACTTTGAAGTTTTGTAGAATTCTAAAATTAGTAAAAATATAAATCAAGTCAGTACTATCTGTATTAGTATACATACTACCTTTAAAGTAAATTATTATTATAATTATTACTTTTTTTTATATGCAAAAATGAGCATTAATTAATTATAGGTAGTTTTTTAAACTTTTATACTAAATTAGTCTAGTTAATTCTCTAATGAAAATAATTAATTAATTGTCCATTGTAATTATTTAACTTTTTTTGAGAGAATTTGAAAAATTATAGATGCATAATTAAATTAATAATATGATTATACACCGTGATTAAAATTTTAAATTAATTTAGCAAATATATTTTATATTTTATTTAATCACACTGTAGACAATGATTTTGAACAAATAAATACTTGGGTCAATAATTTAGTAGACTTTATAATAATTACCTCAGCTATTACAGTGTGCAGAAGAATTGATTAGACTGTAATAAAAAAAATGAATTGTATTTTTTTTTTTTTGTGTAAGATAATTAATACAAAATGGTTGAGTTATTAAAAAATTACACCTATGAAGTAGGTATTATATTAACAGTCAACAGATAAAAAATAACCCGATTTTCATTTAAGTTTATAAGGATGTGTGTAATAATTAAATTGATATATTAAAGGGCCGCTACACCTGAATTTGTTTTCTCAGTCCATCTCCTACATAATATAGGAACAAAAATACTCCGTATTTTCACGATTACGACTCTCTGGTTCGGTTTAGGGCAAAAGCGCCTTTATTTATTTATATTTTATAAAGAAGAGTATTTCTTGTGCATTTACCGGATAGATTTTTAATATTTACATTTTTATTGATATAGGCGTGTTTTGATTAAAAATAATTTCAATTATTTTTAACCATTAATAATGTATTCAAATTCAAAATTGTAAATGTCAAAAATCTGTCCAGTCAATGCACAAGAAATGGTGTGCGTTTAGCCGCTGCGGTGTGGTATGGGCGGTATGGCACAAAACATCGTGCTGTAGAGCGATTTCGGCACATGGGACCCTAGTAGTATTATTCACAAAATGTGACATAACTCCGGTTGGACTTGACTTGAGTCGGACAGTTACGGACATTCTGCATGAGCCTATAAATGACTCGCTTTTGACGTGGTACTATAATATGTATTGCCGCCATCCGTTACGAACTAAATGACTCCGAAATCCATCACAACAACAACAACAAAAACATTAATATAATATTATGAAAATAATGAAATACAGCACGGAACGCGGTTACATGCTCATGGTGCCCTGGTACTCGGAAAGTGGTTGTTTCATTTTCGTACAGTCGCCCACGCTATCCTTTTTCCTTTTCGGTCCTTCAGTACATATATTTTACATTATATTTCACTTATCTCCAGGCGCCTACTGCGTCGCGGTACATGGTTCGTGGACGATAATAATAATATTATTATTCGTACTCACATTTCTCTACGTCACAGTCGGACGTGATTATTAGGTAAAGTATTTTGCAGTGTTTTCTGTAATTACATATTTTTGTTGTAACAAAGTTTGGAGTTTTTAACGTTGTTTATTTTAATTTACGTCCTTGCTAATTTAACACATAATAACGACATAACATATAAATATAAATTATATAAACACTTATAAATTAATATTTATAATTTTGTAGTTTTCATATACATTAGTACGTTTTCTCATACAAAATATTTACTATTTATTAGTTGTTTCCAAAAGCACTTTTATTAACTTTTATGGATATTTATTTGCATGTTGATTAGAGCAAGGAAATATTTGGAAAGTCAAAAAATGAAACGAGTTTTAACGAAAAAATAACAGTAATAATAATATTAATAATAACAAAAATATCGTCGTCATGTGTGACAATCAAAAACAAAACCGAGAATATGGATTTCACTGTTGCATTACGTTACTTTCGAGAAAACAACTATCAGGGCTGCATGAACACGGCAACGTATTGAAAATTGCTACTAATTATTCAAAACTATGACTCCACAAAGTGCACAACAAATTACCGTTCAACAGAACCGATCTTATGTTGTTAGTAATTCCTAGTTCGAGTGAATTGATCTATAATCAAATTTAAGAGCAAGAACATTTATCTGTGTTTGTACGTTGATTTCTTACAAAATATGAAAACTATGAATTAGAATCTTAGAATATTGCAATATTTCACATTTTCACGTACTTTAGCTTACAAGTTTATGACTTATGACGTTTAAAAAATAAAATAACGTTTTAACACAGATACAGTTTATATTCAAAATATGTTCATGACCCGAAGTTTGAATATGTAAATTCACTATTACGACGAAAAATACGTTGTATAAACTTGATATGTAGTAAAACAAAGAAAACATGTCATAAGATGAAGGAGTAAATTTTGAATTTTGAAACTTTACATTCACGTTTAGAAGTGTTGCTGTGTTGCTAATACGATATACACATTATGCATATTATAAAACGTGAAAAAGTTACTTTTTTTTCTTATGTGGCCCACGGTTACCTGTTGACGGTTTTTTTTTAAAAAAAAAAACTAATTTTACTAATTTTAAATTTTTAACTTAACTTTTTAAACGTTTGTGAGACTTCTACAAATGGGCTAGAATCAGGGACGCCCGCAGAAATGTAGTTCAGGGGGGGGCAAATAAAATAAAAACTTAAGTTTAAACAAGTTTATTTGATAAAATTTATTTCATATTTTTTTATTTTATTCAAAAAGTAATGGCAATCTCCTTTTGTTTGAAGTAAATAAATAAATTTAATTAATTACTTTGACTCGTCCGCGTTAACAGACAATCTGTAGGAACGTACCAAAAGTTAAAAAGTGACTTAGCGATTGAAAATAATCGTACTGTCTTTTTCATGATTAAATAATAAATACCTCCTATATGACTTGTTAGATACTTAGATACAAGGATTGTCGAATAGTTGCTGACTATTATAGATCAGCTTTATGTAAAAAAACTTCCAATTTTGTAAATGACACGAAAAATCTCAGGGGGGCAATGGCCCCTACTGGCCCCCCCTTCCAGGCGTCCCTGGCTAGAATGTATAAGAAACGTGGCCCTGACGCCCTATTTTTTAAAACAGCAATATACTTCACTGTTATTTCTGTGATCTGGTCACTAATTAATGAGTGAAAAAAATGTGTCTTAAAATTTTTGCAACCCTATTTTTAAACTGAATTGGCACCCCTGGTCTACATGTGAGATGTACTCTTCACCTATTGTACAAACTCTATCGCCCTATGGTATATAATAGTTGTTTTATAGAAATATTTTTTTCGGATACCGGAATCGGGAGTACACATTACGTATTACTGTTTGCAACAATATTTGGGCAACGTTCGACACTTTGTACAACTATAATAAATCCTTTGTATTACTTTACGAACACGTTTCTTGACACAAGTCTTCCTTTATAAACACGTGAATGTAAATTGTGTATAAAAAAAATTTAATCCTCGTTTGGAGTCTTTTAAACAATTTAAACCGTTGAAAAACGCCTTCGTGGTCTGTGACCCACGTGCGCCGTGTCTATACTGTATATACATCAGTGGCGACAACAGTGTATCGTTGATAGTAGGTATAATGGTGGTGTAGTAGTGATGTCCGTGTTGTCTGGTGGTAGTGGTAGTAGTGATTGGTGTGGCGGTAGTGGTGGTAGACAGTGGTAGTAGTGATTGGTGTGGTGGTGCGGTGGTGGTAGTACTGTTGGTGTGGCGGTGTAGAGGCAACAGAAACGATGGTGCGGGGTGATGGGGAGATGATGGTGTCATAATAATGGAATATGATGTATATAATATATACATGATGACTTCCCTCGCGGTTCCTTGCACAACAAACCGCGGCTTGTTCTCCCACACCGCGGATGTTATGTCACAAAACCGCGATCAAGTACCAGGATATCATGAACCGGTAGACGCGTTTTGACTGCTCGCCGCTCGGCAATCGGGTCGCGTTCCCGTCGACTTGGCGCGTCCGACACCACCGGGGCACTAGATCATTCAAGTGTCACGCGTACCAGGATCGCATGCCCGAACGTCACCGAGACCAGCACAATAATTGAAGAACGCAATTCGAGCGTTCTTCTTTCTCCTCGGTCACCGGACTTATACAATATTGACAATATTTACCACAATAATAATTTAATATTACTACAATATTCGTTTACGGGGCTCTTGTAATGATTTCCCTTCGGTCTGTATACAAGTCGAACACCCACACACGGTGGGTACACCAAACCTAGGGCCTAGAATCCTGGATTGTCTCAACCGACGAACCACTGATACACCTAACCACCTAGGCACCGGTCACCTCGGTTGGTTAGGTCCGATTTACGATTTCGCAATTGGGTCGATGTTGTGTCACGTTCGTCGAAATCGGTACCAGGACCGTATGGCAGCGGTGTCTCGGGCACACGTCGAGTAACTAATAATATTGTAGCTATATTATAGATATTATTATCGGCGCATTCGAATTGCGTCCCTAAATAATATTTTGTCCGAGTTGCGTCCGCGGTTTTGTCACGGCATATCCGAGTTGTGTTCCCGGCAAGGGCGCAACTAGGGTTAAAATTTTAGGGGGCTACAGCTCCCTCAAAAAAACTATAAACTTAAAATATCCAATAGGTGGCATCCCACCGCCCCTACACATACAATCACAACACATTTTACAACAATTTGTTTTCTTATGTATATGACACTATCGTCAGCAATGTAGGCCAATAATGAAAGTGGTATACTCTATTATTCAACATTTTATACACCAACCAGGTCCTAAAATTGTGTGCAGTAGCACACGCCACACACTATGTGGAGTAACTAACATTAAATGTGCAGTTGCAAGTTTTAAAGTGTGCGATATTTTTTTGTATTTTATAAATTTTTATTTGATTTATATATTTTAAAATAATAAATAATTCATAATATATAACCACACCGTTTATACAAATGAAATCCTCAGTGTATAAAAGTAGGAAGAAAAATTTGTATATTTTTAATCAATAATTAACCAGGACGCAACTCGTATACATGTCGTGAGAAAATCGCGGACGCAACTCGGATATCGCAATGTATATTTTTATATTTTGAGACGCAATTCGTATGCAGCCATTATTATATGTAGGTACTAATACTACCAAGTCATAGCATTGAGCACAATATAATTTAGTATAGTTCTATTTAGACAGTGATATTATACTGTATTATATGATACTAATAGAATTGTCCGGCACTCCGGCTTCGCCTGTGTAATTTCGAAAAAAATTGCACCATATGTAGATAAAATTTTAAATGCATAAATAAAATGAAAAAATATGTTAAATATATATATTTTTTAAATAATATTATTTATGTGTTCAATAATAATTATTTACATTTTTTTCTTACTTCATACGCGATGAGTTCCTAATTTTCATATCACCGTACATTACATTAAAAAAAAAAGTACATTTGTTCCTCGATAAATAATACATACGACGTTAAGTGATAAATTTCATCAGACCTATTATTCAATAATACAAATTTCACTTTTTTGAATTTATTTTTTTCATGAAAACGATTATGTACCACGTACCGTAATCAATTTTTTTTTATTTTGAAATCTCACACAACTCTCCTTCATAAAACGACGTAAATTTAAAAATATATGGAGTCTGCCAGCAATAGGGTTCTTCAGTCCCACCGATATTAAAAATGTAATTTTATAATAAAACAATTTAATTTATATCGACTTTTACCTTTATTAAATTGTTTAATTTTAATACTTGTATTTTTGGCCAAATGTTTATTACTTTGTTATTTAAAATAATGCTACTAGAGGATAAAGTCGATGTGCAATTGTAATCCATTTTAAGTTAATTTGTAAACACTAAATATATTAAATTTTACATCTATTTAATATTTTCAAAATTGTTATTGGACTATTGATTAATTTAATAAAATGGACAAAACTTGGGTTTAATTATCTACATTCTACGTAATTCTATACAAATCGTCACTATGATATTAAATTATATTATTTACACCTTACACGAACATAATATATTTTATCAATATACCTCACAAAGATTATTCTTGTATCGCATATAATTGTAAACTATTTAAAATATTTTTTTTGAGATAATATAAAAAATGCATACGAATTTTGATTATTGTGTTGAATTTGAATATAAGAAGTTTACTACAAATAAAAACTTACTTCTTTTCTTTTTATATTAACTGAAAGACATTATTTTTGTACAAAATTGTATATACATTAAATATAATTACATTTAGATAACCAAATATTTCGCAATTAATATTTTGATTTGTAATTAATAATAATTATATCAATACTGTCAAATGTTTGAATGTCGATATCATCATTAATTGTTTTAGTCACAATCAAGTTAACAATAAAATATTATAATTACTCTATAATAAATCTGAACGAAAATCAAACATGTCGCTGGTTAGTACTATTAATAAATTGCTAAGCTACTCAGTACACATCTAAACGTCATAATGGTAAATGGTAATGAATAATGATATTATGTTATATATATTTTATCTTATAGCTCAACAAGTAGGTTAATCATTGATATGAAACATTTGAATTAGTAAAAATAAATAATTATATTTTAAATACTAATAATTAGGTATAAGAAGATCATCGGTATATAATGTATGATTTTAATTTGTAAGTCGCTATTTATAATAAACTGTATTCGTTTACAACTTACGTGTACACGGAAAAAATATAGTACGTCAAAACTATATTAATCTAAAACTAAAAACTAATATATATATATATATATATATATATATGTATATAAAAGCTAGAGTACACGTCCGCTAATATATAGTGATTACTATAATAAATTAAGTATTTAAGTTGTATGTAGGAACATTGTACACATACACATTTATTTGTAATCTACATTTTGAATGACGCGTTCAGATGTATGTGCATTTTGTTGACTACGTATTAATAACATCATAATTTATATCAACATCTAAATCTTTAAAGACTTTAGATGTACGATTTATATCGAATTGTAATTATTAAAACATTGATCGTAATTCATAATTTATTTATTTATCATTATTCATCAATATTACAGACAAAATTGTCAAAATAATGGCATATTTTAATGTACCTAACAGTTTCATGTACCTACAATTTCAGCTATATTTTAACTATTTTATAGACTGTATGCCTATATTAAACAACAAAACATACAACAATGCTTAAAATTAAAAATAATTTTATCCATATGTTTGCATATATGATACGATAATTATTAATTAAAATTATTTTATTATTACAATAATACATTATATGCACTTATGTGCAAAATAAATCTTAATTAGAAATTGTTTTATTTCTACTTAAGTAAATTTAGATTATATTTCTATCGGGAGATCCATCACCTCGAATTCAAAAATGTTGACTGCAACTTTTTTTTATATAATATAAAAATTTAAATTTGTTACTTCAGTATTATACACACCAAATTAATGTTTTTATATTTTTGGTCTTAGATTGAAAGCTTTTTTTATCGGAATGGACATATACGAATATATATATATCTATAAATTGTATCAATTATGATATATATAAATATGTACTTCATGGAGAAAGTGAAGTAGTTCACTAATTCAATTTTGCATCCAGAATCCCGGATATGACATCAAATTTAACTTAAAACTCTTAGGTGCATAATATTTAGATATTATAAATATAATTATAAATAATTAGCTACCGATTATATTAAATTATTAACATAATATAATTTTGTGTTAAAAATTATACAAAATACAAACTATAATAATATTTTCCATCGATTGGAAAGATATTAATTTTGAGAAGCTATATTTATTATACGACACTACTGTCATACTTAAAATACTCGTGTAACCAAAACGCTAAGGCGTTTAAAGTTATAATTTAAACAGATATAGAGTAGTAGAGTAACGTGGTTTTGAATACACTCAATTTCATTCGAATGACCTTGGTCATTGGTTTACCTAATTATAGACGCATATTCTATAATTGGGACTTAACTAGAGATGTATTATACAGACATTTAAAGGCAGTAGTGTCGTTGAACTTGCTATACTTCAATAGTGATGTCGATTTTTATATTCATTTGAAACATTAAGGCCGTGCGTATTACGTCATGCAGTATTCTATATACAATGCACGACTATATATTATAAATTATAAAATACTAATCGTAGTGGAGGCAAGTATGTAATGTATTGTCATTTGCATTGGATGTTAATAAACAATATTACCGCGTACGCAAAACGGCTAATTTTATTGATACAAAAACAATTTAGGTATAAAAAATAAATGTTTTAAAACTATTAGATCAAATTCACGTAATTACACATATATTGTGTAATTGAAATTTGTAATTAATGTGTAATTAGTAACAATTAACTGAAATTGTCACTATACGTGACTGAAATACCAAATTATTATATCGTAACGTGATTTGTATAATAATAAATTAGAGCTCGGAAATTAAAGTAAATAGTTAAAACCGATTAGACATGCCTGCAAATATGCATATAAAAAATCTAAAATATGCAAATAAAATTGTTAAATGTTATAAAAAAAATAAATTAAATATGCAAAAACAATATATAACTTATTAGTTACAAGTATATAGTAGTATTTAAGCATAAAACGTTATTATTCTGATTTTTGTTTACAATTGTACGTTATAAAATATTAATTTAATTTTTCATTAAAATTTTAATTTTATTAATGAAATTATGTGATTGAAAACCTATTGGATGAAAACTATATAATATGTGGATCATAACTAAAGTATGACAGTATCAAACAGTTTCGTTATTTCTCCCGCGGAAAAATTAAATGTTTTTTATAATAATTTATATATACATTTTTAGAAAAATAATATACCCATCACGTAAAACAATTGAGTATAAAATAATATACGATTAATAAAATAAATATTGTTTTTAATAATTACGAGTATATTAATAATCATGCATACCTACAAATATACAAAAATTAATTATAATACGCATTTGAATCGAATAGCTATTGCGCTACTACTAGTAATAGAGAATAGCTATATGGAGAGTTTGTAATTATCTGAATACTGTAATTTATAAATTATACACTTTAGTTATTTAAATTTCAATGAATTATAAATTACCTATAAACATGGATGATATATAAGAATTATAAATTTTATAATTGCACCAATTTTAATAAATTACGAATTTTTTCAACTAGCTACTTAACTGTAGCAATTGTATAGAAACTATTTATAAGTATATAACTGTATAGGCTACACCATGCCTCACAGCAAGTCATAATATTATAATTTATAATTACACGATATGCAGAAACGACGTATCCAAAGATCGTGGAACCAATGTATTCCGCATTATATTCCGTCCTGTAGCCCTGCAAAGTTTACCTATAAATTATAATAAAATATTTTTTATTAATTAGTGTCAATCAAAATAATATTTAAAATTCTAACGATTTTTAAGTCGAACCATACTTAATGTTTATAAAATAAATACAATACTGTACGAACGAACGAAAACGTATGTTATAAATTTATAATTGTATAATATTATACAAAACCATCAAAACCAGTCGTAACTTTATCATTCTAAATAAATCAACTAAATTTCTCTAGAAAATATTGTTTTTATTACATTAACGATTTACAATATTATAACAAAGTAATAAAATAAAAAAAAAAATAAAAAGATTATGTAACAATGAATAATATGACAAAAAATATAACAGTATTATTAATATTTACATTAAAAAAAAAAATAAAGCTTTAAAACAATTAATCACAATTATTGAATTATACCACTGCAAAAAAACCCAATACAATTGGTAAAGTAAATATAGTTATCAAGCGAATATTTTGATAAGACATTTCTAAATAGTTTGCTTTATAATTCATATATAAAGATATCTCTGATGTGAAACATAAATCTTCGAAAAAAAGTGGAATTGGTTAGGGAGCTAGTTGAAATTAATTGTTGTTTTTGAAATGTTCTTTTAATTGCAGATACATCACACATGTATATAACTATAATATAAAAAAAACCTTTCTAAGAATTTACTATGTTTATATTACGCTTACATATAATTAAATTAATTGTTAATTTAAATTTAAATTAATGAAGTACCTGTTTTTATGTCGATCTAAGTGATCTAACTGTGATATATTTTTTCCACATGTGTTACAAAATGTATTATTCTTCCATCTGAAGTAAAAACTTCTGCGTTTTTGTTTTCAAAAGAAATAAACTAGCGTATTTTAGTACTAAAAGAATTAATAACTTTTAGCATTTTGTACTTTGAGAATTATTTTTTAAATTAGTATATTTTTAATAGTACGATAACTAAACAATGTCGATGTCAATTGCTAGCACAGTAGTAACACCTTGTAACTCTAGAACAATTTACTAAATCTTCATTTCATAGCCTGTTGGTAATATTATAAAATTAAATGTATTATATCGAAAACAACGATATAAAAATTAAATTGCAGCAGGTAAGCTATTTCTTTTAATGTACGATGGGATTACTTCGACCATTTCTAATATAATATATGTAATATAATAATATATATAATAATAATATATATAATATAATAAGTATTTTAAATTAAGATAGCTAGAATTGTGTAACTACTTCGAAGTCCTACCGTACAAAATTTTTCCATGACAGCACATTATTCATTAAAATATGCAACGAATATACATTTATAGCCAAATATGAATTTATGGTCAAATGTGCAAAAATATACAAAATAAAAATTTAGCAGTGAATTCCAAATAGTATGATTCGTCAAGATTATTGACAGAAATTTAAAAAAATATGCAAAAACATACAAATTCGGACTCTAGTAATGACTAATGAATATCATATTATTATATTATGATAGAACCGAGAAATAATACCATGAACCTATCAGTATAAATGTTTATATTATCATTCCTTACAGAAGGTTTAATATTTTAAATATTTTAACTCTTTTTGAGATATTTATATACATTTTTATTTTTTATTTTTTCTTGACAAAAATAAAATTCACTGGGTTAAAAACGAAAAAAAGCTTAAAATATAATACAATTTAGGTCCTTTCCATGAAGATTGTTTTACCTAGTTGTAAGCTATTTAAAAATATTAAAAATACGATTTTTGTTTTATAAGCATTTAAAATTAAAATGTTGACAAAATAATGAAAATTTAAAAATTGTTTTGTGGTTAAAAATTAATAAAATATTTCACTTTTACAGCTATTAGACAAAAGAACAAATGAGACTAAGAAATTGAATACTAAGAAATATATAAGCACATTTTTTTATAAACACAATGTCACACGAATTATAAATATATCATAAAATATACTTAGTAATATAATAGGCTGCAACAGACTGTATATGCTTAGAACCGTTTTTTATCTAGGCTTATACAATGATTTATCAATGATTCAAATTTAACATATACATTACAGTGACTTATTCAATTACAAGATCCTCCTAACACTTACTATACAGCAAGACGGTTACCACATTTCTCTCTCTTTTTTTATAAATATGATATAGTATAATTTCAAAATATTCATTGTATTTCTACATGCAGGGTTTACCAATCATCAAAGATATAAGACTTTTTACTAAACGTAAAATAATTTCTGTAGCACGAACTTTCAACGTTTAAAACGATTCACAGTTCATAGATTCGTTGCATCAGTGTATCTCCTAAATTTTTGTTATTTTTTAGATTCTGAACGAAGTGATGAATGTATTGCTTTTACAATGATGTGTGTTTTTTTTTTTTTTGTGTCTGACGACAACATTTGGAGCAGTAATAATGCTCCGATTTTTGACTTCAGCCCCTCTTTGAATAGGAAAATTCATCTAGTTGGTACTTGGGGGGGGGGTCAAAAGTAAAATTTTCATATAGTTTTCAAAAAAATCGAGAAAAACAAAAAAAAATGACAGAAAAATGGCAATTTTACGAAAAACCACTTTTCGACAAAATCGATTTTTTTATTTTGCTGTAACTCAAAAACCAATCATTGTAAATACTTGAAATTTTCACCAAATGTTTATATTATGGTTATCTCCTTACAGTTAAATTTTCAAAATATTTTGACCATTTTTAAGCTTATAGAAAATTGAAATTTTCGACTTTTCTAAGTTTTTTTTTCTTCAAATGCCGATAAAAATTTTTGGGTGGCCAGAAAATCTTGAAAATTTAATACAAGGTTTCTTATAAGTTGTTCTTAAAGTGATAAAAAAAAATCCGAAATCGTTAGTCACAATTTTTTTTTATAAGTGCTTAAAGTTCGAATTTATACGAAATATGTCAAAATTTAAATTAAATTTCATACTTTCATAATGCGAATGTTGGCCAAATACTTTTTTTATTAATAAACAGATACTATAAAGTAACTATAGTAACATATAAAAACTATACTATTTGTTTCAAAATAGAATATATGACAATATTTAAATATAATATATCCTAAACTGACAAATCATCTTCGTTCAGAATCGTTTTTCGTATACAATGATACCTATCATTGCATTCAAATTTAACCTACCATAGTCTGAGGTCCACCCCACCCCCTAATATACAGCAGAGCGATACCCACTTACCCGCTTTTTATCTATATGAATCATCATTGAAATCATATTTGTTTATAATGTAGATAAATTAGGTATTTATAAAATAGTAGTGAAATATTAGTGAATTGATAGTTTTGGTATACCGTAACACCGTATATGTAATATATTTTAGATGATAATCGTAATATAGCACTTGCAGGGTTGACGATTTTGAAATCAAATACCAGTGTTGCGGTATTAGAATCGGTTTACCGAAAAAAAAACCGTCAACCCTAATTTGAAATTGATAGTGCATTTGTTTTGAGTAGTTTCCAACGAATATTTTAAATTTATTAAACCGAAAAAGAATTAAAGGTTGACTTATTCTCAAGCCATCGAGACTTGTACACTTTATCCTCGTATAATATATTGCGTTTGTGTATATATTGTACTTATAGCCTATAGATGTACAATATATGTACATCTTGCATAGTATTACCGTTAAAATTAGAAACAAAACGTTCTACACTGGACTATTGCCAACAGCCCCAAAAAAACCTTCTATATAGGCGTATAGCGTATACCTATATAATAATACGACTAAGTCTAAAATTTAAATCTAATAAGAAAATTGCATTGTTCGAGTGAATAGGAATAATACTTTACATATATATATATATATATAGCCATATAGGTTAGGACGCACGGTTATAGGTTCGAAAGAATAGTTATGAAATATGAATACTCCCTGCATTTTTAGAGGGAATAGAATAAATAATGGAAGTAAAAAGGTTCTTAGTTTTTCGATAAAACTTTAATTGTAAAGTTTAAAAATAATATAGCACATTTTTTACAAATCGAAATCCGAACCGATATAATATTTTATTAGGTTTTCGTAAATAATAAATAAACTAAACATCTTTTTATCTTTTATGTAACTACCTAATCATTATTATAATTTATAATTTTTTATTATTGATACCTTTAAAACCTGTACCGCGTATCTTTAACAAAAATGCGTGCTTAAGAAAAACTGTACTGTATAGTTGCAATGACAAGATATTATGTTATTTCTATCTTCTTCAAGTCTTTGGTTAATGGTTATTGTTATACAAAATTGTTTGAAATTGTTTTAAACGTAACTTATTGTTCAACAATTATATACTCGCACATTATAATAATTATTTTATTTCGTATATTATAATGTATATTAAATCATTTTTCAAAAATTCATATCCATAGGTTATGTTTGTGCCGTTGTTATTGGATTTAAATTTTAAATATTTACTAGTCCTAAATATTTTAAAACCTTGTGTACATAAGATGAGGGATCAAAATATGTTCGATGATGGCTAATCAGAATAAAGTTGTCAATGCGGGATAGTGTTAAATATCAATAATTAATAGTTCATCATACAAATTATTAGTTGACTGTTGAGCCGTATATCGCAAGTGTTCACTAAAAGAGTTAGTATTAGAAAATAGTGAATACATTTTGAGATAGGTAGCGAAATGAAATTTGAAAGAATTATTATTAAAAGATGATGCAGAAAATTGAAAAATATGTAAATGAAACTTTTTGAACTATATGATTTTATTATACGTGATATCGATTATAAATCATCGATATTTTAACAATGTCACGAATTGTTTTTCCAGAAAACGCGATAAAAAACTAATAAGATCAACCAAAACAAAGCTTCATATTTTCGAAATTGATGTCTGAGCATCAACTATCTGTTGTTATATATATATATATATATATATGATGACTTTCGTATGTTTTCTCGTGTTCTATATGCTATTATTATTTATACGAAAACAGACATCTGGCCGTTCATCTTTAAATTCATTATATACATATCTACCTGCAGCGTTTGACATTGAGTGATTATTTTCATACCGTCCAACTGTCCGAGACGAGTTTAATTTAAAACTCGCTGGTCGTGCGACTACGACGCGTAGGCGTGTCTTTCTACTTGTTTACTGGAACTCATATGGTGTCTGTGCGTGTATGTGTGACGAATGTGTTTTGTGCTTTGTAATAATAATATAATATAGGTGGGACTGGTCAGAGCCCTGCAGTAGTACCTAAGTATTGTTTTTGTTTAAACGAAATACACAACTATTTAAAAAACAGTGCATGCATATGCTAATATATTGTTCGTTTTAACCCAACTATTTTGGCAAAATAAATTAATAATTATGACGATTATTATTCTTATGTTTGTGGGCTATGTTCGCTTTCGCTTTCTAAAAAAAACTATATTGTAATTCAGTTACGTTTGACTTTGTCAATGAATTATTTGACTTAATGTGTACACACAACGATAATTAATGCTATTTATGCTAATGTCGATAAACGGATGGGAAAGATATTTATTTAACTATGAATTTTAATTTTTTATACGACGTGAAAATACTGTGAAATCAAGAGTATTAATTTCAGGTAGATTTAACTATTTGATATTATTATTTTACAAACATATTGAATACTACGCGTGTAACCTCATTATATAGGTTTTAATATTTTGACTACTGTAATAAAATAATAAAACAATCTTGCTATCAATCGAGCATTGATTCGAGGAATTATGAAATTGTATTACTGCCAGAGCGTCGATAAATTTTTTGAAAAAAATACCAGTTTTTTTTATTAATTTATAAAGTACGACCCAGAGGTTATCATATAGCAGCTATATCCTATGATTAACATTTTTTTAGATCTTAAAAATCATTGTAAGTCGACATTTTGTCTTGGTGTTTCATGTGTTTCAATTGAAGTAAACGTGGTTCATTCTGACGCACTCGTGATATGTTAGCTCAAACCGTTTTTAGAATGTTGCGGTCCATCTCCGCTTTTTAATTTAGATCGACCAAATATTTAGTTCCAAGTTTCAACACATTCGTGCTCTGATAGTTAACACTGCACTGCACGCATACTGTGTGCTATGATTTAAAATTAAGCGTTAAACGAATACAGTTTTTGTTTAAACTGTGTTAAATTTTCAGACCTATGTACTTCGAATACTAGTGGTAATCTAACAAATCTAAAAAAAATTTCATCAAATAATTAAAATGTACATTACAATTTTTATATGCATCATAGTATTGGCCGTTAGAGAACAGAACGTTAAGTTCGTTGCCCCAAGTTGAAAAAGATGTTTAAGAAATACGAATTAAATAAAATTTGTGCAATTGTTGAATTGTCTGTAATTGAAAAAAACTACGGTTGAATTCATTAGGTAAATTGAACGATGTTTGAATGGTATTAATAGGAATATTAATAATAATAACAAATTAATTGCCCCAGATTATACAAGCCTGCATTTCATTATTTATCTGATGTGCGTTCAAAATTATTAGATAGGTACGTCATGTGGCGGGTATATTCAAATTTTTACGATTACGACTCTAATTTAAATTCACACTTGTTACGGTCTTAGAGTCTTACCATTTCACCTTCACCATTAATTTCAACATTTCACACGATCTTCGAAGTAATCAAAAACGTTTTATTCATGGCTCAAGTAAGCCATGGTTTTATTATTGTTTTATCGTACGTTCGATATTATTTCTAAACAAAAAATAATGCTGCTACGTTATTTATAGGATATCATTGTAATATCAACATATACAGGGTGATTCTTTTATCAAACAACATTCATTATTTCAAAAAGTATTCATGTTTTTGAAAATATTTTTTTACATATAGTTTCAAATTGTTAAAAAAACAACGTTTTTATTGAAAAATTATATTTTTAAATATTTTTTATCCTTATAATTGTTTAAGTTTTTTACTTTTTTGAATGTCAACATAGTGTTTTAATTTCATATTCCAAAGCAGAATAATTATCTGAGTATTTTGATACAAAAAATTCGAATTTAGGGTGAGTAGTTTATGAGTTATACTTATTTAAAGTTTACACAAGCGGAGTAGTAGACAAACATTTTGCGGGGTAACCCCGTACCACTCCACTCCACGCAACTAAACCTTAAATACATATAACTTACTCATAAACTACTCGCCCTAAATTCGATTTTTATGTATCGAAATGCTCAGAAAATTATTCTGCTTTGGAATATCAAATTAAAAATCTATTTTGTCATTCAAAAAAGTAAAAAACTTAAAAAATTATAAGAATAAAAAATATTTAAAAATATAATTTTTTTAATAAAAACATTGTTTTTTTAACAATTTGAAACTATGTAAAAAAATATTTTCAAAAACATGAATACTTTTTGAAATAATGAGTGTTTTTGATAAATCACTTGTATATTATAACCTGCTCGTGATTTGTAAGATGTATAATATGTACTGTGTGTTATAAAGTTATAATTAATGTTTTAATCAAAAAAGGTAACTATAAGTCTATAATTAGGTTTTTTCTATTAATAATGGGTATCGGATTGTACTATTGTTATGTTTAACAATACTTAGAAATCCCTATCTAAATATGGTTAAAAAAATAATAAAAATCATCGGCAAATCATAAGCTAACTAACTTGTATTCATTACGATGCGTCGATACGTAGGTCGTAGCCTTGTAGATTCATCACAATGATTGATGACTTAGGTCCGGACAGGTAGATGGTTTTAAAATATTATTTAAAAATTGTCCAAAAACGACGCAATGACGATTCTGACGATCGTGTGTGCGTTTTCTACGAATCTTAATAATAATATTATAGATGATGCATACAGTAAGTTGGTACACTAATTTACGGTTGGCCAACATCTGGGTACTGAGTAGCACACAATATTTTATTATTATTATTATTTTCACCATCGTAGGCAGTATGGACTATGGAATACATTTCCATATTATTATACTATAACGAAGTGTTTATCGTTCTTTTATTATATTATTATTATGATGAATACATCTCACGATTGAGAGTATTGTGAGTTGTGTCCCACCTCCACACCGTCTAAACCATCAACGAGCAACTCAAATACACAATACTGTACCGTCTGTACCCCTATGATATGCATTCCAAACGTTGCCGCTGTCGTCGACGGCGATGTCTGTCTGTCTGCTGTTCGTTTTTTTTTCGTATATACAGAGGTATGAGTTACATAACAGACGTCTAGAATTCCATTTCCACGACGCACAGTGCAAATCATTTCATATATATAATTGTATAGGTATTATTATTATTGTACGTCTGGCGCACGGGTGGAAAAACCATAACCATATAATTCTGTAAAAAGTTGAGCCAGTAATATTGAATAAGAAATCAGATTTTGTCGAACAATGAATATTTATTGTGGAAACTAATGAGGGTGCAAACATTCTCATGATTCATTAACTCGTGTGAGATAACCACTGCCCACAATCACCTAGGTAATAAATATTTTATCACCATTACCGAAATCGGGCGAAATGTAAATAGTATTAATGTTTTTAATCAAATTAAAAATGTTAAATTATGTTGTCGAAAGATAACCACCAATCATCTCATGCACCAATATAATTAAGCGAAGTTAATTTAGGAAAAAAATAATATTAATAAACAACATTGTATTCTATTTTATAAGTCTTTATTATTCAATGTCATGATATCAGATGTCAGTTAGTATATTTTTCGAACAATAATAGGTAATTAATAATTTAAAAAAAGGATTATCTGAAAGACTGTAACTACTTTCAACTACTATAGTGTTTAACTGCGATCTTTTATTGAAGCCTCTGCATTAAATTTGTCAATAATCTGTTCAAAGTCAATAAAATAATTCTTTGTGTACACTGTACATACTACATAGAATACTGTAAAACCGCTTAATCTTTCTTGATAAATGATAAAATTTGGGGTAATCAGTAAATTCAATTTGTTAAAATATATTACCAAAACAATAAACCAAACTTATTAATTATTGTATCATTTGTATCACTAATGTTCAAGTTAAATATTTCAATAATATTTATGATATGATATTTATTTACAACTCGACTCCCATTTCCCAATTCTGCGACACGCTTAGGAGCCACGATGCACAGTGTGAATACTTTTGGCCTATAGGGGCATAGAGCTATAGGTAACAATAATATAACGTAACCATTGTCAATTGTTGAAACTTTCTTGAAGATATTGCATTCTTTCTCTTTTCTAATACTTACACAGTAGTACAGCACGTAAAAAAGACAAGGTGTAAGACGTGTAAGTTGTAAGTACACGAATCCCGGAATACAAATCCCTAGACTTTAATATCACTATATTCCATGTGATAATCACATGGAAATTAATGAATAAATATTTATTAAACGCTAATTACAAAATTATTTATAATTAATTAAAAACACATATGTTTTAATAAAAAAAATATAATAACATTTATAAACACTATATATTACACGTCAATAGGTAACATTTAAGTTTTTATATCGTATACACTAGCGTTAAAATATTAGGAAACGTAATATAATATTAATATTTCAGGGATTTTTGTTCCGATTACCAAGCACACACGAGTCACAAATTTAAAATTTTACAGTTCTACATTAGTATTAGATGAAAACGATTTAAAATTTCAAACTGATATGAGTAAAATGATATTACTATAAATTATCGTACCATAATTATTAATCATATCAGTCGTACTGAGTTATTGACGTTATTGTAGTAGGTTTATAGAAAATATATACCTAAATTGGGTATCTTGTAATAAGAATGGGAAATTATTTACGATAACATTTCAAGGAATAAAATAAAAATTATATAGAATATAGATATCAGAACTTGACGTTTTGTACCACAGATTTCTATATAGAAATGTCAAATGTGTGTATAAAAGTCTATATTTTGTACTTTTTTCTTACCATTGTAATATTATAAATGTTATTTTTAACAGTCTACTATGGAAATTCAAATGCATTTATTATACATTTTGTGCTGTACACTCTGTATTCTATAGCTATAGCAATACATGATATTAATAAGTTAATTTACTTAAATGTTTTTTTGTTGGTTATAATATGTGCGTGCAAAATGATACTTCTGTCCCTCGAAAGAATATTCGTGGGTGTAACACTACACCCACATGACCTCACCTCCCCAATAACTGTCACCACTAAACCGGATCATACATAAATTCAACTATAGAAACATGGGCAAGCTAATATTACGAGTGCTGCCCAATAAGGATGTTAAAAATTTGCCGGTAGTTCGTCGTCACGTCCGCGTGACCGAGAAACGGACGGGATAAAATAAAATAGTGTATGATACGACGAACCATTATTATTATTATCGTCGTTATCATTTTTGCCATGCATTTCCCCGTTTCCCAGACGCGTAAATATAAATATAGCCAATATAGGTGCATCTTCGGGACATCGACAACTATGATAATGTATGCGTAGGTACGACACTGTTTGTTAATATCACGAACCATTCGATATGAATGGAAAACGTGGGTCGTGCAGCCCTTTTTTCCCGTCGGGCTACCCGCGATCGCACAACGTCAACAACAACAATAATAATATATCGATCACGGTCGTTCGCCACCGCTGCCGCCGCTGGTGCCCGACAGTGGGGCGCATGCTCGACACGAGACTGGGACGAGTGCCGCTGCACTACAACGAGGCTACCATACGCGTTTAGTAGTTGCGGTCCGCCGGTGAGCATTTATTGACATTTCGGTTGTCCGTCGTCGCGCGCGCACGCACGACAGTCCACGTCTGTTATTTCTCTCGTTATCATATATAAAAATCGTTTTACCGCCAAAATTTCCAAAGGTGAGACTCGGTAGATCGTAGCACACACGAGAACATAATATTTTTGTGTTATCGTACGGTACAATTATTGTTGACGGACAAACTCATTAATATTGTACGCTCGTTACATGATTTTATTGTGTAGTGCACGTGTTTCGATCTTTTATAGTATTCTCACACTACCACTATCACCCGAAGATCTTGTTAATTAACGATCGCGTTTTTTGCAGGTACTTACGAATCATCGCAACGGCGACATGTCTGAATCGCTTTCGCTGACCGGTATCGGACCCCCGTCCGGCACGTGAGTATAATAATAATATAATGCATTTATATATATATATATGATACACTTATAATATTATAATGGTATGAGCATTTTCGTCTTTCTACCCACTAACGTGTTCGCGTTTTTTTGTCCGTTAAACAACCGCCGTTTTACGGAGGGTGTGGTCATAGGGGGGTTAGATATTGTATTATATTGTTATATATAAACGCGTCGTCTACAACTGCGCACTTGGCCGTACACCACGATGTTTACTTGTGTGAGAATGCGAGTTGGATGCCGCAACACTACTCACATTTGTATTATTAATGCCGAAATCTTCATCGTGGAATTCGTTTTCAGATGTATTTCTTCAGTGTGCTCTATTGTCCGTTTAGTCTTATAACACGATTCACGCATTACGTCCCAGCTGGATGTAGAAAAATTGGATACAAAACGAAAGATGTTTACATTTACAATACGGGTTTTGAAAATGTGGGCACACGAAAACAAAACGCGACCTGGATCACTTTTACCTACCTGGTAAACCAGTTTTGGGTAAAATTCTTTTGGTAGTCGTTGACGTGGATGGGGGAGTGGGAGGTGTAGGTCGTTTGGGTCGAACAGTTTTTAAAAGACTGTGAGTTTGGGCTTTAAATGCACTCTTGCAGCATACGAGAATTTAAAATTTTAAACGGAATAACATACAACCCATACCAACAGCAAAATATATTTTTATGCTCGACGACATGGATAAATGTCTGTTTTTGCACAACAACATACCTATTTCGTTTTTATTTAAATACATTGGATGGACCATTTTGTAAACGCGTTTAAAGATCTGAGATCGGACAACGTTTGGGTAAAATGAAATATTTTCTTCGAAATACTCAGTTAAAAACGGGGGACAGTATTCATGTATTAAATACACTAATTGTAAAACATGGTTTACGATTATTAGATATACGTTATTTAGCGGTTGCATTATACTTGCTAATAGATATTAACCAGTAACCACTATTATGCAGTAAATGAGCCCAATTCAATGAACGGACGTTGTGACGTGTGTGTATATATTATTTTATTTCACGTGTGCGTTATAGAAACAAAAGATTGACAATGAATATTGTAATGAAAAATATTATGTTAAAAGGTCAAACCCATTATTTTTACCAATATATTTGTTTTATTTTATTTCCATTCCAGTACATTTTTTTATATGCAATAGTAGTATGTACTATGTATGGTGTTTACTTAATTTTGGTTAATTATTGTTAAATTGTGCTATTAGGTCAAAAATATTTTTATATTGTTTACGTTTGCGTAAATATGATCTATATTGGTAACTAATAATATGTTTTGTGTTCACACTTATGAATCTATTAATATTGTTTGTTTGTTGTGATTAATTAAACAGAATATAGTCGATCATTATTTTTCTAATAAACTAAAGTGTTGTAATAACAAATTTATATTATCATATTATGGTTGTGTGGCTTAATAATAAATTTCATGAATATTTTATTATTATTAAATATTTTTAAACTTTGTACCAGGTAGTGATTGTTCATATTCGTTAATATTCGAATGTCCGATCGGCATTAATTGGGTACGTTCGATCGATGATAAGATAAGATCATGGCTATCGATTACGTATTATTCGTAATTCGTTTATTTTGGGGTCGATCCATTGTAGACCATAATGTTGATTTGTTTCCTATAAAATAGTTGTGAAACGTCCAAGCGGGTAACCGGATATTGTATTCAGGAATTTTTGTTAATTGACTGTGTAATAAATAATAATTGGTGCTTGTCCGAAACATTATCGTTCGATGCACAATATAGTAATTTTTAATTAATGGCAATAATTGTGACATGATACTGTGTACTATAATTATACTATTATGGTTTTTTAATATTTTGTTTGTAACACACTTAACAATTAAATCTCCAGCCTTTTTTACGTTTTAGTTGTGGCTGTTTTTTATTGTTTGGCGACTAAAAGTTTTCTTTGTAAATATGAATACGGTCCTCACTTTCCGTTAAACAGTTATAATTAATTTGCATCTTTTTCACCAGATTGTGAATTGTCAGACTGTCCATTTTTAATCCGTTATTAGCGATCGAATTGTGTAAAAATAATTTCCAGTTTAAAAGTTAATCACTTTAAATTCTTGCTTAATGATAATTATAGCCCGGATTTAAATGGGTTCATAAAAAAATATCCTAAAAAAAAAATACCAATTTAACTCATTATTGCCCTTAGAAATGACATACATTTTTTGGTGGGCCAACTAGTGAGAGGAAAACGATGGTTTAATTTTCGGAATTTTTAAACTTATTTATCTTAAGGGGATTGGAAGTGTTGATTTTCTGTCTTTGTCTTACATACGTGGAATATAGGAAAAATAGCTATACGCGCCTGACAAAAACTAAGGTATTTCTAGTTGTTCGATTTAAAATATGTAAAGATGATTGAATTGGTATACAAGTTTACTTTGCATCGGTCAAAGCACTTTTTCGATTGTTTTATTGTTTAAAATAAATATTTTGATGAGAATAAATATTTTAAATTTAATAAATTTGTCAATTTTTTTTATTAAATATATATTGAAAATATTAAAAATATACTTCGACCGATGCAAAGTAAACTTGTGTACCAATTCAATCATCTTTACATATTTTAAATCGAACAACTAGAAGTACCTTAATTTTTGCCAGGCGCGTATTGCTATTTTTCCTATATTCCACGTGTGTAAGACAAAGACAAATATACATAATATTAAAAATATTATATAAAAAAAAAATACTGAATTTATAAAAAAAAAATAGACACATATTTAATTGAACGTGTACGTCATATTGTTAACATAATATTTATCTACAATTTCCTTGACATTTTTAATACACGATTAATTTTATGTATTAATTTATTAATATTAATATTTTCAAATTAGCTAATACTTTTTGATTTATAATTTTTTCAATATTAATCAATTATTTTTATAAATTATTTAAATTAAATTAAAATATTTAATTAAACGTGCGGGTTACATTAGTTTTTTCGTTTGTTTACCGTGGGTTTATTTTCCAACTATTTTGGTCTACCATTATTGAATCATGTATTTCGTTGAAAAAACATAATTCCTGAATACTCCTACAATTTAATATCGTCACGTATTATCTTATAACTGAGATTTTTTTTTATGAATTATAAATTTTTTATTGAATATTTATTATTTACAGTAGGTAATTTTATTTAATGTACAATAAGTAAACGTTTTAACAAATACAGCAGCATTGAGAATGACAAAAAAAATATTTATAGCTGTTATAACATTAATAGATACTCTAGAGCAGGGGTCACCAAATGGCGGCCTGCGGGCCGCATACGGCCCCCCAACACATTTTATTCGGCCCGCAGACAAAAAATAAATAACACATATTACGACAAAATTATATGTGTTATAATTGTAAATTATTATTTTTGTTTAATATTATTAGTTTTTATATAATGTAAATATGTACTTAGGATCTTGATGGCCCGCGAAAAATTTTTAGATTCCTTATGTGGCCCTTCAAAAATATTAATTGGTGACCCCTGCTCTAGAGTCTAGGTACTCAGGGGAAAAAAATTATTAAAGGTGTACATGTAACAACATGATTTGAATATAAATAAACAATTTCTAAAAAGGTGGTAACTTACATTACTTAACTGTGATAATATTCAAGTTAAATATCATAAATGTGAATTATATTAAAAAAATAATAATAATAGGTACAATTATGATAAAAAAAATGAAATCGTATTTCACGTTTCTGATTTATTTTTAACTGAATGAATTTTGTTTCCCACACATTTATCGTAAATAATGTACTCGAACTTAGATTTAATTAAAATGACAAAATGTTTCTTAATTTACAGTATTTTTTTATAGTATGCTCAGTAATTAAAGCTATTATAGCTGTATTATCAATATAGATACTTCAATATTAAAGATAGTACTTTTTAATTGTTTTTATACATTAGATAATTTCTAAGTTCATTTAAATGCACAGAATAATTCCGTGTGAAATGTACGTATTCTTTTTTTGATAACGCTTATCTAGAATATTAATGTTATTGATTTTTATTATTTATATCTTATATTTTACAAGTCTTGTAATAATAAACTTTTAAAGATTTATGTATTTGAAAAGTACTATTAATTTTATAATTTTGACACCTCTTTTTCAAGTTGACAATTTAAGCATTTTTACTGCTGCATTTGATTATGAGTTATGACTCAAAAATATAATATATTTAAAAAAATAATGTAAAACCAATACATATATCACTGCTTAAATTTTTAAACAGATTATTCAACTTGATAAAATTTAATTAAAATTAATTTTAAATCTATAACAATGTAATATTTATTTATAGAAATATTCAGTAAACCGCCCAATTTAATTTTCTACACGAGAAGAATAAAAAAATAATAACAAATACTTGGATATTTACTTTGCAATTTACATTTTTTGCGTTAAGTATAACTTTTGTTAATTTTTGGAGTGTTACCATTGGTTGACTTCCACTCTCACGTCTCCTGATTTCTTACTTCCATCTTGTACTAATTGTTTATTGTACAGATTGTAACTTATCATATTTTAGATTAAAAAAATATATATTTTATTTCCTATATTATGTATTAAATGACCCTTTGACAATTAATACATAGTCAACATCCAAATTAATTTTAACTGAAACGTATTTGACTGCTTTTAATCATTTCCTTTACGTCAAATACGTCAAATATCTATTATTAATAAAATATTATGTATATCAACTGAGATCTTCTCGTTTATTTGTGCTATATTATGTATTATATTTAATATGCAATGTTTAGGATGTATATAAACTCTATGAACAATAGGTGTCCGTCCAACTACATTCAGTTGCCCAAAATTAGAACATTTATAAATTCAATAAAACACTGTAGAAAGTCTCGTCACTGTAAATATAGTATTATGTGTAGAATATTACACTGTAGAGTGTAGAGCATTCGTGTTGTTGTAAGTCTTGTAACCATAGAATCCTGGTAACTGGTAAGTATTCGCTTGAAAGTGAATTCGCCACTGCGAAATTAGATAATTTATTTACGTTAATATTTAAAATGTAAATAAACTATACCGTTATTATATTTGAAAATATTCAACCTATTAGGTTTTTATTTAGTACTATTCGTACCAATTTTATTGTTTTAGATTAAAAAAAACACCTATTATTTATTTATTTATATTATGTTAATTTATTATACCTATTAATTACATTACAAATTCCAAAGTAATTGAATCATATATTATAATTATAATTGCAATTAACTATTAGCAAGTAGAAAAGTTAGTACTATGATTAATTAAATGTCTACGAATTATTTACACTTGATACAAAAAAAAGAATGAAATGTGCAAAACTCATTTTTATAACATAAAATTTCTTTTACTACTATGGCTTTTTTCTTTTATTTAATTCGACTTATTAAATCTTACTAATTGCATCAAAATATTTTTTTCTATACATTTATTCCGATGTTCCGAAACATTTTATTCTGATTTTCAGTTAAATTCAAATAATCATTTATATTTTTAAATCAATGTAATATTAATTATTGTTTTCTATCAAAAGTTTGATAATTGGCGGTGTTGAGTTATATTTATTAACTATTATTTACAATTTATATACTACACAATTCTTCTTTAATACGTTAATCGAAATAAAAATATATAATACATAGGTACGTACAACAATAAGTACTAGTTTTGTTCTATGAAATAATGATAATACGTCTATACGGTTTTATACTTGAATATAAAGGAAAGGAACGTGATCAATGGTTGCGATAAACTATGGGGCCCTGGTAGTCACTTCTATGAACATGTCACAACGCAACATGCTTAAAAAAAACTTTTATCTATTTAAAAATTCGATCAGTATTTACTATTTACTTTATCAGTATTACTTATTATATTTCTTTACAAAGCGTAAATTTTTTATTTTTTTATAAACGCCTTTTTATTCGTATAGAATAAGGGTATATAAGGGAATAATATTGGTTGTACGTATATACGTATTTATTTGTTTTATATTCGATAGACGTGGGATATTTTTAATTTATAATTTGATGTTTCACGGATTGCATTGGAAACGAAAAAAATTACCCGAATATCTACCACATAAACGCGATGATATGATGTATTTTACAAAGATAAACCGATAAAACATTTAAATTTTTAGCATAGGTATTACTGTTTTGATTACAAAACATTTAAAATAATCTTATCAAATAAAATAAGGTGGGCAAGTACATCGTTTTGCCGTATAGTAGAGATGGAGAGTAGGTCACTAATGGATGTGTTAAATTTGAATGCAATGACAGGTATTATTGTATACGAAAAACGTTTTTGGACGGAGATGATTTGTCAATCTAGGTTTCATTAGTAGGATATATTTTATTCAATTTCGTAAAAAATAAATTTCATATACTCATAACATTTTTTCTTTATGGACGTTGGAATTTTTTTTTACAGTTTTTTGAAAAAAAGTTATGGAAAACCTTGTATTGGGTTTTTAACCTTAGATATAAATTAAACATTTTTTATGAATTTTCAACTTCAAAATTCCTTGCAAATTTTCGTGATTATGACATATTTTGTAAACATTTGAACTTTTAATGCTTATAAACAAAAATTGTGACTAACGATTTTGATTTTTTTTCTACAATATGATCATTTTATAATAAACATTGTATTAAATAAGATGTTTTGGAAAGTCAATTTTTTGTTATTGGCATTTCAAGAGAAAACATTAGAAAAATCGGAAATCTCAATGGTCTATAAATAGTTTAAAATCTAAATATTTTGAAAATTTAGTCGTAAATAAATAACGCTAATATAAACATTTGGTGAAAATTTAAAGTATTTACAGTGATTCATAATTAAGCCAAATCAAAAAATTGATTTTATCGAAAATGGTTATACCTACCTAAAAATTCCCGTTTTTCCATTACTTTTCATGGTTTTTTTCTGACGCTTTTGAAAACTACTTGAAAATTTTTACTTTTGACCCCCCTAGGTATCAACGAGATTCAATTTCAGTCAAGTCAAAAATCATAGCACTATTAATACTCCAAAACGTGATGACACTATGACAGACACAAAAATAAAAATTAAACACATTACTACGTTCAGAATCAAAAATATCAAAACATTTGAAAGTTAAATTTTTTTTTTATATCTTTTAATATTAATATACCTATTTATGTAGACATTTTTGTTGGTTTTTGAAAAATTATGTACATTTACCTCTGTTATAAATAAAATGTATATAAATAAACTTGGTATATTAATTAATCAAAAGAATTTGTAGAAACTAAAATACGTTAAAAAAATTGCAATTGTGGATAATCACACATTATTTTACATATGTATAATATATGTGTGCAGTAGTTACAGATTTCTTTAGGTTAGGTACCTACATCAATTAAATTTAATTCGTATTTTTTTATTTTTAGCAAGGAACAAAAATCAAAATCATACGCAGTGAACGTACAACAGGAAAATGCGTCGCTCAACGCCAATGGATCTCCACCATACGATCCTCACGCGCACAGGATACTTGAACATCCCACCACGTGAGTTTCATTTCATTGATTTGTTAATATAATTAATCAAAATCACAAATCAATGTAGTAAAATCTTAGTTCAAATACTAGTACTAGTAAAATAGTACAATTGATGATTAGTGATTATACATTTACACCCAACAGATAAATCGAATAACGTAGTTACTTAAAAAAGTTTTATGATATTTTTTTAAAAATTTAATTATATTATAAAGGTGCTTGAAACTAAATACTTCTGTTAGAATTAAAAACACTTATTTTCAATTAAAAATATCGATCACTACTTCCAATTTTGGGACTAGCAATATTGGTGTATTATTATATAGCCATGCCTATTTATCATAAATATTATACACCTCGTTATACACGTTATGGTCAACGCGACAACGTATATGAAGTGTAAACCATATAGAGCTAAAAAAAAGTAATTATATGACCAATTTGTATGGTTGATAAATGTAAAAGCACAACCGTGTTATCGTGATGGAACTAAACAAAAATCCGTCGTAATACATTATTATTTATTTAACTAATTTTAACGAATCAAATAGCATTGGGGATAGTGTATACTTAAAAACACCTCACCTAATAAACTGTCATTAATTGTGTTGTGGTGTTTCAATAATAAATAGACACTATTATAGATTTTGAAATTTGTTAGTATACGCCATTACTCATTATTTTAGGGCTTAGGACTTCTAGTATTTGCAAATCTCAAAATATTATGCACTTATGCGTTCAAAACTATGCTCTAAAAATTGAAATTCAATGATCATTAATTGAAATAAAAGTTATTTTTAAGAACATTTATATTCATATGAAAAAGCGAATTGATCGAAAACTTAAATTTCTTTCTATGCAATACACGTTACGAAAATACTACGCTTGTGTGCACGATAATCTATTTACAAATCATAACGGACAATTAAAGTTTATTTTCTATGAGGTATATACGGCGCTGTGTTATGAGCTCAGATACTATCATACCATAGCGAGAATTCTTTTTTATACTAAACATAATGTATTTTTATTTAAATTCATTCAAGACCAACTGATATATTATAAAGAAATTGCAAAATGTGTTCGTATTTGTTCTAATATAAGTACCTACTTATTGAAATATACATTAATAATATATATTATAAATTATAATAATGATAAATAAAAATATTCACAATTAAAGGTTTATTAAATTATATAGGTATTACTCATAGTTGCTTAGCGACCTTACTGAATAAATATGAAAAAAAACCGGAAGTTTTCAGCTCTCTAATTATTAACTATTGTGAAATATAACTATTATATAGCCGGATATTTTATTAAAATGTATTTACAAAAAAGAATCTGCACTTATAATATAAATTTCTAAATTATTAAAAATATTCAGGATATCCTGACTTTTATTTCATACAAATTTCTTAAAGTATGACCAATGTGGATATGGCTGAAAATATTTTGCACTCTATCTAGCGAAACAACTTGCAGGGAGTAACATAGTATATTTCTTAATTTCATTGCTTACCACTTAATATCACGTATGCGTGATCAATAAGATCATAATATTGCAGCTAATAGGTATTATGCTATTATAATTTATGTACATGCGTTCCGTAATAAACAATAATTGTCATCGTTTGAAGACGTGCACGGCCGTCAGACGAACAGTGTTCTGGTTATTACTTCTTAGTTATTATATTATAATATACAATACTTGACTGTGCACGCGTTCGATTCTACCATCGTGTTGTATGATAGTAATAGACAACAGATATATCGTATATTATGCATTTTATTTAAATTGAAAACTCGCGCACAGCTTAGTTCAAATCGATAGCGATGGCCCTTCAAACACACTCGTCTCGTCTGACGAGCGTCGTACTAAATAATAATATATCGATAATTATGATTATTGCCACAACCGCTTATTCGATGTTCATCGTATGTATGCAGTTTATTAAAACCTCGATTAAAACTATAATAATATATGTGTGTATACTGTATACATAAAATCGTCGACGTTCATAATTATTAATTATTAATAATTATTATGCGTTAATTGTTAGTTTTACTGTTGAAATGACAGCAATTTGTGGAAATATTTTTGTTTGTTATTATGTGTGACGTATACAGTGCAAAAATAATATCACTGTTAAAAAATTATAAATTACAATAAATATATACATCGTGTCATCGTATACCTACAACCTACTATGGTACAATTGATGTAACTGCTAATGTCATGATTAGGGTTCGGAACTTGTTGCCCTTAATTATCGAAATATACAGTAAAAATCATCAAATATGCAAATTATTTTTTATTTTTTTGAAAACGCATATAATAGTTATAAAAAATAAAAATAAAAATTTAAAAGTTAGATAGGTACATAACCGTAATTAACGAACGAACGTGTACTGCATTTCATTTCGTCGTACGATTTATAGAATCTAGATGTCAGTAGATTTTACTACAATTATACAATTTTCGATAAACGACAAAAAAACTATCGTAAGCAGCCATACAAATCAGATACAACCTTATTTATTTTAAAAAATATTTTTGATTGTTTTCCATTTATGATTTTTCTCGACAATTGTATGTAGGTATCTACAAATTAAAAAAAATGCAAAATATGCACAAATATGCTAAAATATGCACTTTTCCAAAAATACGCAAATTTAAACTTAGTATTTAGTAATTTAGTTTTTACATTTCATATGCAAATATATAACTCACCTAAAATAATTTATGACCTCTATAAAAAAACATGCAAATAAGTCCCCCGAACCCTAGTCATAATGCACTATAAAGTAATGTATTTATGTTTATTTTTTCGTTACTTATAGAAATAACGAGACACTTATTCACTTGCTCAAAGGCAGTTTGGGAACTGGGATTCTGGCTATGCCCAACGCCTTCTACAACTCTGGACTGCTCGTCGGAACCGTGGGAACCATACTAATCGGCATCTTATGCACGTATTGCTTGCACGTTTTGGTAAGTACCTACCGTTCGGATCGTGATTGTAGACTACGTTTTTGTTGGGTGAAAAATTGGAATTGGCTATTATTTACTATGCGTTTTGATGAATCTAAATTAATGTACTCTGCATAATCGCATCGTGTGTATTGCGTTCAGTAAGCATAAACATCGGAATCGGGTCCGTCAGCGTGCATCCCGAAAGTGAAATTTTGTACTTTTTTTGAAAAATTAGTAAGCTATTTGTAATAATTTGTAACCGCAAAATCAGAACTTGAAACTAAGTCTTAACTAAAAAATAAATGTTTTCCTAAGAAATGCTTAGTTGGTACCTACCCCGAATTCAAAATTTCGATTTCATATCAAACTAGAAAAATAGTATATGTAAGTGAACTATCCAGTTATTAACAATTATTAACCTAACCTTGTCCAGTAGAACATCATCCAGTAATTGAACATTGCTCACAAATGTTTTAATTTTAAGAAAATTATATATTTAATATGAAAAATTAACAGTTAATATTGCTACTTGTTAGTAGGTAAAAACATTTTCGTGAAACGCTACTGGAGAAAACAAATTAAATGGTCGTCTTGTTAAGTGTTTATAGTAGTATCAAAGTAAATTCATGAAACATTCTAAATACATTTTTCCTGCAAAAAGAGTCAATAATCGGTATTTGTATAAATTAAGAATTGTTTTGTAAATTTAATATTAGAACGATTTGTATTTTATATTTAATATTTTTATTTGTACTTGAAAATTGTATGTATAACAAATTAAATCATTGTCTCAACAAGTGTATAAAGAAATTAATATTCATAAGTATATTTAATTTAATAAAGTGTATCTATCTAAAGGTAAGAAAGATACTTTAGCTCATTATAGATCTTTGTATATAATATAATTATGTTATATATGTATACATTTATTTTTTATTACATAAAATAACAAATTATTATAATATATATATTTGATACAAAATTAAGTTCTATATTGTATTATTGAGAATTAAACATACTAGAATTCTGAATTTACGGTTATAAATTATTAAGAATTGGTTACTAATTTTCTAGTTTGGTTTGAATTTATAGTGCAAGTTTGACATCAGCTCAATATTCGAAAAGAAGGTACCGCTTGAGGGTAAAGACAGGTTAAAAATTTTAATTTTTTGGTTACTTATTATTACAAATAGTTATTAATTTAAAAAAAAAATGTACAACATTTCACTTTAGGGGGGGGCATGTTATGGACCTGGAAGAAAAGCGTCGCGAGAGCTGGTTATGTTTAACTACATAGAAATCCTATTCTTAATTATCTTTTGTGTTTTACGCGGCCGCATTTTTAACCTATTACATTACCTAACCGATTCCTGTTATTTTCAATATTTCACGCCCTATCGGGCACCGCTATGTTATGATGCGGTCAAACTGGTCATGGGACGCCTGTTTCACACGTCGGTGGATAAAAGTAGTTAAGTTCATTTTTTTAAATTTTTATGGGAAATTTTTGATTGATCTTACTTACGAAATTGTACAATATTATAATAATATGTTATAAACAATAATTATTGTGATATTCACTATTTTACTTACTTGAATTGGTGAGATACTAAAATACAAGAAATATTATTATATAACATAATATTGTTTTTTTAATTATTTATAGTTACTTAAGCAAAAATGTATTAATAGCATGTTAAATTGTTTAATAACAATTTTAAATACATATTACTATATTCAGTAGGTAACTTAAACATTTTAACATAACAAAACGTATAAAATAGGGACCTTCTGAATGGTCTACAGATTTATATCTAAGTTTTTAATAATATACTTTTTTTCCATTACTGACAATAGGTTAGATCTCAGTACCTGTTATGCAAGAGACTCCGAGTGCCCATACTCAGTTACCCGGATTCCATGAAATACGCCCTACAAGACGGTCCAGCCTTTTTGAGATTCGGAGTTCCTCTTTCTGCGTTGGTGATTTTATTTCAACTCTTAAGGGGATTGGAAAAGCGTCGATTTTCTGTCTTTGTCTTACACACGTGGAATATAGGAAAAATAGCTATTCGCGCCTGACAAAAATTAAGGCACTTCTAGTTGTTCGATTTAAAATATGTAAAGATGATTGAATTGGTATACAAGTTTACTTTGCATCAGTCGAAATATATTTTTAATATTTTCAATATATATTTAATAATAAAAATTGACAAATTTATTAAATTTAAAATATTTATTCTCATCAAAATATTTATTTTAAACAATAAAACAATCGAAAAAGTGCTTCGACCGATGTAAAGTAAACTTGTATACCAATTAAAACATTTTTACATATTTTATATCGAACAACTAGAAGTACCTTAATTTTTTTCAGGCGTATAGCTATATTCCATGTGTGTAAGACAAAGACAGAAAATCACCACTTCCAATCCCCTTAACGATTATACCTATATGACGTATAAATATCTGCTTGCTCTTAAAAAACTACAATAATAAAAGTGAAACAACATTTTAAATTATTGATGGCATTTAATAATACAATTAAATATTTTATACGTATGAAAAACATCAAAGTTTACTTTTGAGTGACAAATAACAAACATCGAAAAATGTTTAAATAGTTCCAACTTGACGAATTATTTAACATTTAAATGGTTTACAGTTTTACTACTATTTTTTAGTTTTTATTGAATTTACTGAAATTAAATTTCTTATTATATTTTATTACAAATTTGTGGATTTGACAGTATTTCCAGTATATAATATTTTATGAACGTAAATTCTGCATGTACCTAAGTCGTATACATTTTAAATTTTAACCTATAACTTTTAAAGTGTTCGTCAATGATAATTACCCATGGTCAATTTTATACATTTTTCTCTGAACTAAATAATCATTTACCTATTACTGATTATGGTTTACGCTTGTATATATATATATTAATAATATATATTGTACAAAAAATAAATTAAATATATTAAAAAATATGCACTTTTAGCTAAATACTATCATTAAAAATATTATAAGAAACTGAAAAATAAATACACGAAATGACATTGTGTAACTATTTGATCATCATAATATGCATAAACATAAATAAACATAAAAA
This sequence comes from Schizaphis graminum, assembly GCA_020882235.1. Taxonomy (NCBI): domain Eukaryota; kingdom Metazoa; phylum Arthropoda; class Insecta; order Hemiptera; family Aphididae; genus Schizaphis; species Schizaphis graminum. Next base: position 98,702,245 of record CM037032.1, read on the forward strand.
AAACAATTCTAAAATTCCTCAGTTACCGCATATATAGGTATATATTATATATGCAGTGCAACGCAGTAACGATATACTTCCTATGTGTTTTTGTCATCATTATTATGACCTTGGTAGGTCGTTATTTAGACCATCAAGCGACTGCTATTATAATATAGACCAATCTGTTTAAGCTTTTAAAAAGTTGAGAAAAAAAAATAATCAAAACCATTCTTGTATAGGCACATTACCTATTTAGTGTCCTATTAGTAGTACCTATATTAGCGCTGTCGTTTGGAAATATATAACGGATTTCTGTTTGTGTGCTGCAGGTTTATTGTTGACGGGTTCTTGATCGTCTATCAGCTAGGAATATGTTGTGTGTATATCATGTTCATCGGAACCAGCATCAAACAGGTTAGTGATTATAATATACATATCGTTTTATTGCTTGTGCAAAGTACAATGGCCGTATTTTGATATTTTACGCTCTACAGCCACTACAGGTGTAAGCCGTTCATCCCTTAAACCTATTAAATGACGATTCAAACCTTCAGAGCCAACATATTATGTTTATGTTTTTTAGTGATATAGGGTGGGGGGAGGTTGCTATAATAGCTGAATATCATTTTTTAATCATAGCTTTCGTGTAAATAATCATTTTTTTCTGCTACACAGGTGGTAGACATTTACATCGAACCGATGAACGAGCGGTACTACATGCTGATGATTCTGATTCCATTGGTGGCCATCAATCTCATCAGAAACTTAAAGCTTTTGGCGCCCTTCTCGCAAGCGGCCAACATCATTACTTTCGTCGGACTTGCCATTGTACTCTGGTACATATTCACTGACCTGCCGCCCATAACTTCGAGACCGTTGATCGGTGAACCGAGAAAATACACCCTGTTCGTAGGCACAACCCTATTCGCGTTGGAAGCCGTCGGTGTGGTAAGTTTATTGTACCTTTCGATTGGCTGTGAAAATAATTCTGAAGTCCTAACATTATTATATTATATTATGATTTATAATTTATGATATTATGTACAATAATATTTATGTCATTGTTTGAACACTATATTATGTATTATGTTACCGTCATTGATTTTACGACATTGACTTGTTAAATCAGCTGATATTATTAATAATATAATTATTATAATATATATATTATATATATATTATTATTATTATTATTATAATTATTATTATTAATATTGATAATTCAATTCATTGGCTAGTATATAATAATATTATAATATATTATATATTATATATTATAATACAACATCTAAATGCACTAAATGGATTCGTACTTCGAAATGTAATAGAGGTTTATCACGTGTAAATGAGTTATGTCCATACATGATCTTTATAACAATAATTAATAAATATTTAAACTCATCACGTCCTTATCAAAATCCTGTTAGTTTTATATTGACTAAATACTCTTGATCATTAATGACAATGCTTAACCAATCATACAAATGTTAAATTCATATTAAATTGTTGTTTGTATTACCTTCTGTCTTAATTCGGCATTTCCTAAAGTACTTACACCAATGTTATCAATGCCTATGGAAAATAATTAGAGTCAACATAGACTAACTCTTTTAATAATGTCTATATAAATATCATTAATGGTAGTATTTATATATACGTGTAGATTTCTTCTACACACGATATAGATTCTTACCAATCGTGTTTAGATTTTTATAAAATTATTTAGATATATAAGTATTTTCAACATTTGTATGCAGACATAATTGTATATTTAATCAATTTTGCATGAGTAATGCGTATTGCACAAATAAAATGAAAATGAAAATATTAGAACGATTTGTATTTTATATTTAATATTTTTATTTTCCCTCCTAAAAATTCACCTTCTGACTATAAAAATAGTAATAATTATGCATATATATATATATTGTTGTGTATTATATAGGTACTGGCGTTGGAAAACAATATGAAAACCCCTGCATCTTTCGGTGGTACAACTGGCGTACTTAACATCGGTATGACTATTATCACAATTATGTATGTTGGAATGGGCTTCTTCGGGTACGTTAAATACGGCGAAGATGCAAAGGGAAGCGTGACGCTCAACTTACCAAATAAAGACATGTGAGTTTTAATACATTTTTTATGTATATTCCGTATTGGTAGGTATTTGTTTATTTAAATTTTTCGTTAGGAGAAGTATTATGCTTCAGATTACGGAAATTAAGAATGTTGGTTACCGTTTAAAAAATAAAGGTCTAGAGCAAACTTTTCAATTAACTGAAATCTGGCTTAAGGGTAAAATAACTGAAAAACCTAATTTTTTACCACAAAATGTATGGTAGTGTACAAATAATATTGTAAAATGTTTAGAAATATTAAGTACAATTAATTGTTTTATTATACATCATCTTATTCTTATATATTATTTATTTTTCCAATCTTCGTTCGTTTAGATGAATATTTTTTATTATTTGACTATTATTTAATTTTTACTAGTATTATTTATCCAATAAAAATAACAGCAATTAAAAAGGTTCAAAATAAACCAGATTAAACGAAGATTACCGAGTTAACATATTATTATTAAACTATTATTTGATTCGATTATTATTTTAAATTTTAAAATATGTGTAATTAAAATATAAATATTTTACATTTCTATTTTATATATTTTAAATATCTTATAGTGATTGAGTAAGTATATTATACTGACAAAATATTCAGATTAATTAGCTTATATAAAAAAAAAATCGTATTTTTTTTCTTTTAGATGCATTAAGATTAAATATTGTAGTGAGGGAGGGGGATAAATGAAAGGAAATAAATACAGGTGCCCACCAAAAGTTACAATATAACAGTTTTTTTGCATTTCGTGTGTAAAAAGATGATTTTGTTTCAGAAGTTTTCTGAAAAAAACTTTGAGGATGAGGGAGTCAAACAGACTAATGTGGACTTAAATATTATTAGTCATAGTAGCCTCTCCACTATTATGTTATATGTACATTGTATTTTATATCTGCTATTTGTTTCAGCCTCTCGCAAGCAGTCAAACTCATCTTTGCGTTTGCTATATTCATCACATACGCACTTCAAGCGTACGTACCGGTAGATATCATCTGGAATACATACATGAAGAAAAGAATTCAAAACTGGGACAAGACAACCATGGAATATCTGCTCCGCATATCCGTTGTGCTCATTACGTGTAAGTATAATAATAAACTATACACAAAATAGTTATATGTGTTGCTGCTGGTTACTTAAATTAGAAAAAATGACTGTAGGTCCTAAAAATATATTTAATTTTTATGATTTAAGGGTAGTCCATTTTTTTCTCTCGGAGGAAAGGAAGAGTTAATTATTTGTAAACTGTAATTTTTGTTAAGTTATAGTTTAGCTGCAAGTGTATTATAACTAGGTGCTTACTGTTTATAGATACGTTCCCGAAATCCCAACTAGCAACACCCGCGATAGGTCATTTTTTTTAATATACACATGTAAGGTTGATAAGCATGGTTTATCATAAAGCCGTGTCAACTTAAATATGTTCGTCAAGATAAATTGATTAAAGATATTTAATACAGGAAGAATTGACAGAGGTAATTAACCAACTGTGTACAATCAATTTTATTTTAATCAATCTTATCATTATTTTAGTTTTTAGTTACTATTATTTTACGCAATTCAGGCCCAATATACCACTTCCAAAATGTACCTATGCGTATCTCTACGTATTTCTATAAATACTATTTATTTTCCATTTAACACCCCTAAGATTTTTAGATCTTCTTTAGCCCTATCTTCCTACTGTTATGTAGGCTTTCTCCTAAAATGGTCGTATTTTATGTCGGCTCTATTTCGTGGCTTAAAATTTAATTTATCATTCTTTTTCTTTAAAGTCCCGACCACTTAAATTCGATGTTTACTCTTATTGTATTTTGCTTGTTAAGTGAAGTATTCAGTGCTTTGTTAGATATTGTCTCATAAATGTTAAATATATAACGTGCCATATCGATCGTAAAATATCGTAAATATTATAGAATTGGACATAAAAACATAATATTAAACCTACCTATAATGTTTAATAATTTGGAGTTATACAGTCTATATAGTCCTAATCTATCTATTTTAAGAACGAGTTTTCTATTTATACTGTTATTTTAAATTAATTTTTGGCATAGCAGATTTATTTCAAACCTAGCCGCCATTGCTTGTAAATCAAATAAATCGGGAAATGTAAATATCTAAAATAAAATAAAGAAAAAAAATAATTTTTGACCTGTTAGAAATTAAAATATAGACTTATTTTAAGCGTTCATTTTTACCGTTTAATTTTTTCATAAATGTTTAATAATTTGAAAACTATTTTTTCATCGAAATTATATAGTTGTATGCATTCATCTAAATAATTAAAAAACAAAAAAAATATTTAGTTTTATTTTCAGTCCAACCCAAATGTGTTTCTAATACTTAATGATAAATCGTGCATATAATCGTGTCGTATATTCGTCTTGTTTATCGACGAGTACATGTTATTTGTTAAAATACTATGGTATAGTTATTAGTTTTTATCATAATATTATTATGATAACTCTGCAGTTAAAAGTAATAGTATATAGAATTGTATATAATGATTACACTTAAAAAACTCATACCGAAGGTATGATATTGTTAATTGCCAAACATTCACTTTGAAGTAAGTCGCTCGTGCCAAATGTCGACGATCATGTATATATATTTTATTTTTACCGATTGCTAACACGCAAATGGTTTATAAGTGTATAACATAATATATTTTGTTTCCAAATGTCGAGCTCGACAGTCCAAAAAATGTTATAATATAGTAGGACAGTAGAACCTATATTTATATGTAATACATCGAAAATTCGGTTACACAATTTCAGTTCGATACAAAATATGTAACATCCTACGTCGTAATGTCGAATGAAAAAGTTGAATTTCATATCCTGTTTTTCACGATTATCGGTTACGTCTTCTATGGATCAAAATGTGTATAACTTATTTACTTATAATGGAAGTAATCTCTAATGTACTTATTATATTTTAAGGAAAGTCTTAAAACATGTTCTTAATAGTCTATCTAGGAAAAAAAATTTAACATACCTAGTTAATATCTAGGTACTTAAAAGATGCTTGCTTACACTGTAAGTTAGATTATACTGATTATAGTACTATTTTAGAAGCCAGATGTACGTACATTGGTGGTCAATCGATAGATAAGATTCTATGAACGTAGAGAGTAATCAAATTCCTATTTTTATCAGTCTTTAAATATCAATAATATCATGAATATGAATGAATTATTATTATTTGCATTCTTTCAATTCTTTTTTGCCGATGTACCTATGTGTATTTTTATAACATTTTACATAGGTTTTATAATTTTTATAATGTACTACCTATACATTATATTATAAAACAAATGGTTATATGTACTTTAACTCTTACAGAAATTACGCATGATAATCATTATCAGATAATGTGAGGGATATAATAACAAGTTAGGATTGTGGACGAAGGCGGGTGCATTTTTATCTTATAAAAATATTTATACGTAAAACGTAAAAAAGTTATTATGTATAGTTATAATAATTATTATTTTTTTTTAAATGTATTAAATTATATATAATCTGTCTTAAACCCATGGTAAAATCCGGCATTTTTGCAAAACACCTAGGCAAATAGTTAAAAAATTTAATTTTTTCAATTTTACTATCCGCCTATAGACATTAGTTAAATGTCTATTTCAAGTCAAGTAAATACTCGTAATAAAAACGAAACATTTTATATTATTTTAAAAATGTAACATATTTTTTTTATTAATTATTGTTATATTATAAAAAAAACACTATGGATTATTTATTAATGTATAAAATACATAGGTATATAAAATATTTTTAATTGCGTGTCCTTCGGTACTATTGTTTTAAAATTTGAATTATAAATAAATATAAGTAATTACTAATTACTAATTATGTGTGATAGTATGAGTATATTTAAATAAAAAGGTTATTTTATAATTATAAATTTTTGTTAATTTTTAGTTACTATTTGTTGTTACGTGTTATTGGTTGATGGAATTTTCTGGAACATTTAACATTTTCTTTATACAAAAACACCGACCGGTTTATTTATGATAATTACCTATGTATAATGTATATTTATATCTATTTATATATTTAAATAATACATATTTTTTTATATATAATAACAATAAATAATTAATAAGAAAAATATAGTTAAATTTTTAAAATAATACAAAATGTTTCATTTGTATTACGAGTATTTGCCTGACTTGAAATAGACATTTAACTAATGTCTAGGCGGATAGGTAGTAAAATTGAATAAAAATCAAATTATTTGACTCTATACTTACGACAGTTCGACATTTATAATTTATTTTTAACTGATAAATAAAATTACTTAAAATTATTCATCGTTGCAAATCAATAGCGATTGATTATACATGATATTAAAAAAACTGGCAGTTTAAGACATCTTTGAATCAAAAAATATTATGATTATTGATTACTAATACTGAAATATAAATTATGTATCTAATATTTGTCTTAAATGAATGTTTGCAGTCCTGTTGGCCATTGCCATACCGCTGTTGGAGCTGTTCATTTCGTTATTCGGTGCCCTGTGTCTGTCCGTATTGGGCATCGGGTTCCCGGCCCTTATCGAGATCTGCGTCCTGTGGCCCGAACGTAACTTCGGCCGCTTCAATTATGTACTCATCAAGGACATCATATTGATCATCATTGGCATTTTAGCCCTGGTGCTTGGCACGTATATCAGCTTGCAGGACATCGCCAGGAAGTTGTAGTGCGAATACAATATTGCATGATTATTTTAGTCTATTAAGTTATTCCCTTTATATTGTGAAGAAAAGTTTTACTGGCCGTGCCTATAATTTACTATTATTATTATTACGATTGTGACCATACTTTTATTTCAGTTTAATTAATTTATTATTTAAATTTAATTTTTGCGTGAACGTAAATCGCGCGTGTTCACAGGGTCTCGTCGCTTCGAAGTATATTGTACTTTAAAAAAACGACGAGGTTTTTACGTTTCACAAAGTATTTTTTTTTTTTTAATTTTCTGATATGGAGTAACTCGGTGGTAAAAATCCGTCGGGTCTTGTGTACAGTTTGATAATGGAATTTGTGACCGATTTGATCAATAAGTTATTTTTAATCACTGAAAGGAACAGTATATTTCCCATACGCATTTTTCGATAATTTTTTTTTCAATGATAGTTCTGATATTTATATTTGCCTTCGCCATATGTAGCGTTTGACACTAAAATATAGGGCGAGAGTAGCTCAATTTATTTTGTAAAAGAATAATAAGAAATTACGTTATTAGCACGAGGTTAACATTTTGAATGATGACAATATTTTATTTTTATACAATAAACGGATTTTATAGTGCCTTTAGCCAATAAACTATAATGATAATGTTAAACTTAATGAATATTATACTGTTTAGAAGGTGTTATGAATAGTTTTATATTATATCTTTAAATTTACATTATAATTAAAAGAAAAAAATAATATTATGTACTGTTACTAACATCTTTCAATGTAAGTACCACATACTCCTCTATTTTAAGTTGAATTTAGTGACTGAAACTCTATTAGTAATAATAATATGTTTGTTATATTGCAATAACATTGTTATGTTCGGGCAAATGTGTCCATAGTAAAGCTGATTATTTTTAAATACTATATAATATTAAGGTTTTATAAAATATTGTGTAAATAAACACTATTATTTAACAATAATATGGTTTTTTTTGTGTTCAACAAATGCTTTTGAATATTTGTCTAGTTTAATGGTATTAATGTATTATTATACTTATGCAAATATGCAGACAAATATATTTTAAGAATTTCCTATTTCTAATTGCTCATTTAAAATATTTAAATATCATATTAATGATATCTGAAAACTATAAATATTAAAAATATATTTTTATACATATAGTCTACTTGTGATAATACCAGGTCTTTCGTCAAATTTAATAATTTATGTGTTTACTAATATAGTATATAACTGGACACTTAAAAAAACAATAAATATTTGAAGTGCTATTGGTTTGATGTTATATCAAATCCTACTCAATAAAGTTGAATTAATTTAATATTGATTTATATTTGTATATATTTTCATTTATTAAAATCTTTAATAATTTAATCCCTTGCACAATTGTATCGTATGTTTTTGAAGTTGTACATAATAACAGTATCAATTGTAATTGTTATTGCACAATAACTTTAGGTAGTGAATATGTTATCATAACAAATAAAATTTATAAAATGTTATTATCGGTTTATGGTTAAGTCATTATTCATTAATAACTCAGTATAATATAATTATACGTGGGAAATTTTTAAAGGCCATAATTTCATGATCAGAAAACAATAATACAATGTAAAAATTACTTGTATACTAAATTTAATTTATGCCAATAATTTACACATTGATAATCGTACTATAAACTATCATACGTATCATATACCACTGAATAATGATCTAATTCAAGAGGATTACTCATTATTAATTTTCTCTGTGCGACACATAGCAAATATTATGTGTTTGCTTAAATATATTAGTGAATTGACCTATATTTAAACTTAGTATACTTAAACTAAGTTATCCTTATTTAAGAACACTAAGTGTTGCACATTAGCTTTTTTGTAATATTTAAATTTCCCTCTGATATATGTGTTTTTAAATTGTAATATTTCAAAAACGTATAACTTGAATTATTAAATGTAAATGTGCTACTTTGTAACTGGGGTACAACACACAAGGATGTGATGTTCTCTTGGTTATACTTTGAATTAAAAACATAATTTGAAAATAAAATAAAAACTTCAATAAGATGCATCATACAATGTACCCATTTAGATAAGAAATCTTAGAGTTAAGATTTATTGGCAGTAGGAATTTCAATGTTTTTTATAATTACATATATAATACATAATTATATTATTTTTAATTAACGCGTATTATACGACTCGCCGAGCGCCGCGTGTGTGAAAGAAAAAATTGTCTCCTTGGTATCTACACAATACACAAATATATAAGTAAAAAACGACATTCCATTTTACGTCAATATTAATTATCTATATATATATATATATAACATATTATTATAAAAATATTTATGTTTAAAGTTTTGTCTCGGAAACAATCGTAGATTTTCTTATTCATTAATAATATTACGGTCAGTGGCATATCTAGGGGGGGCATAGGGGCCATGTCGTCCTGTTGACCGTATTTACTATTTTTTTTTGTTTTAAAGATTTATATTTATTCGTATACATGACAGCATACTACAAAAAAAGCACCAACAAAATTGCAACTCGCAGATTGATCAAGATAATTTTATATAATTGTCACTGTTGTTTTTATACACTTATAATTTTTTTTAGACTAAAACATCCGTTTTTATTATTAAATTACCATTTATTATTATTTACATATATATTAACTACTGAAAATATAAATAAATTATTTGCATTAAAAACATTAAATAAATGATTTTCTTTTTTCTTTTTGGTAGTAGGTAGTGCGTAAATGGTAAAATTTTAAGCAGTGTGTGCCCCCTTCCCTAAAAAAAATTTTGGATACGCCACTGATTACGATCATCGGTTATCTTATAGTTATAATATTATAATTTATCTATGTGTAATCAACGCGTAAAATATTATGTTAGGTATTCGCTTGAAAACGTCTAACGAGATTTTTTCATTTTATAACAACACAGAAGACGATTAATTTTGTATAAAAATTTTTAGATTTATATTATAGAAATTCTGAATTCACGACCAGTATCAAGCAAGCACGGCACTAGAATTATTTTTACGTGAGCTAAAATTTTTTCAGCAATCAAAGAGGTTATTTAAATAAAATATAAATATTTTCGTATCATATAACATAACATAATATAGCTATTAGCTATATAGTACAAACTTTTGAATAGTTAAAAATGTTTTAAGAATAATGTCAAATATTTTTATGTGCGATGTGCCTAATATAAGAAAAATGTTTTAATCACAGATCTTCAATAACTATATTAACAATGATATACAAAAATGACAATTTCTTTATTACTTTAATATTACTACCTTTTTGAATAAATGAATAATGATTATGTTTTCTACTTACATTTCATAAATATAAATTAAAGTAATCGTGTTTAATAATGAACAGATGAATTTGTTCGACTCAACTTTAAATTTTAATGCAATGATTTAGGATACATTTGTTGTTTATTTTCAACTAGTAATTAGTACTCAATAAAGGTAATAATAAAAAAAATAAAAGATTTTTTTCTTATTTTACAAATTTTATAACATATTTGATTGAAATTGTAGTAATTTTTTTCTTTATTAGACAATACTATTAAGTTAATTCATAATAAAAATACCAAAGATGTTATTTGTTCAAACATTTCAAACTTGATTAGTTCAATTATTATAATTTATAATAAGTTAAATTTATTCCTGAATTTATAATGTTTTATGACTCAATTATATCGTACATATTTTTCAGTGGAGGGCTAGAGCCCTACCTCGCCCCCTAACACCGTGCTTAACAAGATTAGGTTAGGCTAGTGTTGAAGTGAAATGATTCATAAATCATAGGTAATACTTAGTATTTAAATATATTATATGGGTTGTTATTAAATTTTGTAAAAATATAATTATTATTAGGTATTGACTAATTTTTGCCCGTTAGTTAATTTTTCTAAACCTATCCAGTAATCCTTGTCGGTCAATAATTTTTTCCGATAATCACTATCACCCCACGTCGGGTAGCAACAGGATACAATTTTCACACGCGCACACATATATCAATACATCACGAAAAATAAAATGTATTATTGTTCATTCCTGAATACCTATGTGTAACTTACCATTGCCTTACTGGTCTAAAACTTATGAAAAATACACAAGCGTTTTTTTACATGTGGATATGTGGATGTAGCGAAATTGCCTATCCAATTCGCCGAGTTACGGACATTTTATGTTTTAACATCAATAATACGAGATTAGTAGATGACGCTACGACAGGCTAATAAAAACGTAGTAAGCAATATACAAATTGGTTAGATGGATAAAATAATATAATTTTTATTGAACGCAAATCGTGGTAACAAATATATGCCAGCTAATGACATTACGTTTTTTCGACATTCGTTCATAATTTAACTTTTTCACCGGTCTCTGGATCGATGATGTCTATGGCTTTGCTCCTTTTTTTGGATACAATCCACGGAAACGAAACTCTGTTGCCTTTGTACGTCGGCCACGAGCAATCGTAATGCGATCCGTTTGCGATGCACGTCGATGCGTCGTCATCAACAAACGTCTAAAACACGATTAAGTTAATGCCTGGTTAGGAGCACTTCTGTTTCATAATCGTTAGACTCGCTAAAATTTTTAAGAATGTTTTAGATGATTATATCTCTTCCAGTTAGTATCTAAAATTGATGTCCAGTCAAGTCTTCTAAAAGATTAGTAGTACACTAAATCGCAGACCCCGTAAACGACAAAAATATATAGTCCTATTTTAAAAATATCGAAGATTTGAACATTTTAATATCTACATTAAAATTGATTGACAAAAATTGAAGAACAGTATTAAGGGCTTACAGGAGCGTATCAAGAAATTTTTCGAGAAGGATTCAAATTTGTTTAACATGTAAAAATTATTATACAATCCGTGATTTTAGCATCTTAAGAATTTTAAATCCTGTCAATCAATGGGAAGGGTTCAAGGGTCCCTTTGGGTACACCCCTGAAGCTTATTTTATTTATTTTTATCGTATGTTAACCACTTATCTTAGCACGTTTAATGTACCATTCTTATATTCAGTTATACAATACAATAAATTTCAATAAAATGTAGGTGGTTATAGTTTAAAATGAAAATGAGTATACCATATTATAATTATATACTATAGTTCATATTTATTTATTTATTTAGACTATTGGAATAATGCTAATTATTTTTAAAATAAATTTTTTTGAATTATCGAATATTAATATAATAAAATAATGCATTGTATACAAATTTACATTTGTATTGTATATTTTATCAGAGTTATATTGTGAATTGTAATAAATACGTATGCTATATTTATCTTACACATTATAATATATAGATATGGAGCCATATTGATCAATATGCATTACGTGTCTCTCTCATTTAAATGTATTTGTAAGTAAATCTTATGCAAAAATTAAATATCAAAGTATTACGATAAATAGTTATGAGTTACAACCAATAATATTATACGATATACACAGATTAAAAACTGTACTCGAGATGTCTTTTTTTTCCACTTCAAGAAAATATTTCAATATTACTGATTTAAAAATATATCCATCAAAAGTCTTAGTAATGTTTTTTTTATGAGTGTTAACGAACTTCCTATCGGATTTCTCATAAGACTTCTCACGGCTTCAATTGATATCGTACGAGAACAATAAAAACACTAAATGTAAAAATAAATCCTATATAGATGAAGATTCATTAATGTTTCATTGATGAGTATTTTATTTACTATTTTCGGTAAACATTAAATATTTTAAACACATAATGACACCCAAATAATATATTATAAACTGTCCACTAAACAGTCCTTAAGTGCCAGACTTATTGTCGAGTGTGACTATACGTCATAAACTCATAAACGTGATAATTATAAAAAAATATTTACTTAGTAAATTGATTGTTTACTTTTCTGAAAGATATCGATGTTCAGAAAGCCTCTCTCGAAGTCTCGAATCGAATTAAAATATTTATTTTGTTTTATTAATAAATATTAAATGCGTTACGCGTTCGTCTGTTCGTCATTACTAATAAATAATTATATAAGTTATAAGTAGCTGGCAATGGATTTATATGCATAAATGTTTTTAAATGCAACATTTTCATTAGAATAAGATATTTAAAATAGGTAGGTAATAAATGTTTACGATTTAAATTATTCATAATACAATTCTATCATGTTCGTAAATATTTTGGCGTTATAATACGTATATTATTGTCGTATTTTTCAAATATGCGAGAAATTATTTCAAAATTAGATTCAAAAACTTCTACGGCAACAGGAGAAATTCAAAAAATTATGCAAAATAAATAATAATTAAATTTTCATTTCAGGAAATTATAATATATATATAGTAAGCAACATTTAACATTCAAGCGTTTAAAATAACTCAGTGCACATTAATAATATTATTATTATTATTGATTTTGTCTTGTATAGTAATCACTAATAAAGTAATAATACTACTTATTAACGTGTGTTGTAACTCACCGGGCGATTTTTGCCACTTCCCATGTTATCGGGTTTGACAACAAAGTATTCGGTTTTGACTTCTTCCATCTCTCTGTCCAAGTAATCTGCGAAAACACGGAAATATCGATCGTGAAAAATGGCGTGCTAAACTGGTACCCATTGGAAGTAAACCGTTCCGATACCAGGGTCGTATAAAGCGATTTTATTTTTTTTCGTTACGTTAGAGCTTGCGTGGCGAGTATTGGCGTGTACCGTATGTAATTCGTGTACAAAGTAGATGCGATACAGTGATGATTAAAAAAATTATATCTTAAAAGGGAAAAAAGCAAAAATTGTGTTAAAATAAATGCTGGACTTTATTTTTTACGTTAACGATAAGTCAAAATTAATTTCGATTATTAACAAAATAATTACACATTATTACTACATCATAATAATAATTATTATATGCGCTGAATACCGTTGAGCAGATCCAGTTGCGACTTAATGTCAAAATCAACCATCTTGCTTTTAATCTCAAAATTTTATTTCAAATTTACTTCTAAATAAAACACACACTACGATCTTGGAAAATATACAATGTAATTAACGGGTACAAGGTGGTCTTTTCCGTCGCAAACTGTTTGTGTGAATCGACATTGGCAACGTACACCTGATTTTTCTAGCCAGTCAAAGTTTATTCGGTTGTTTAATTTTACTGTTTTCATAAAATCGTATTTTTGCCAGTTACCACGATTAGTGCTCGATGACTATGATGAATACGATCTGGGGATCTTAGACTTCACAATTTTCAGTTTAGAAAATATAAATACCCTTTCATAAGTCACTTGAGTAGAGGGTAACAGTAGTATATATTTATAAACTGTAAATAAATTATGAAATGAATTTGAATGAAATGAAAATTCATTAATTATAATATAGACACAGGAAATGCATATGCATTTGTTACATTTATCACAGTCTACTAATTCAATTTTTTCTTCACCTTCGCTAAGTCGCTGACATTGATACTATATGTATCATTTTATACACTATCTGAAGCCATACTTGGTTGAAAACTTTCAAACTGATCAGCAAACTGTTTCAGTACCTTACAAAATACTTTCTGTTTTACTCCTGCCAATTCACAAATGGTTTCTAAATCATCACCATTAGGAAATATATTAATCGAATAATAAATTGATGAAAAAGTTTCAGGTCCCAACCAATGACAATCTTTGAGAAGCCCTTATAGTCAATACGTATCTATATTCTATAACCTATAGTTTGTATATATATATATATATATATATTATAGTGTATAGTTCTTACTTTACTACTTCATTTCGATATAGCAGTAATGTTAATAATTAAATAAAATATTGATCAAACCTATTGTACGCTCGATCGCTTGTAAGGGGGGCTCAGCATATTTTAAGTTCCGTTAATTATTAATTAAAAAAAAAAATCTCGGGGCCTCGGCCGCATTCGTGGCCCTAGCCAGGCCAACACTTAATACTACATATTAAATACAAGTATATTATATGTCATTATATATCTATTTTTTCGGATTTGTAGCATATTATAGTACAATTGTGTTGAAAAAAAGCTATATTTTATTAAATATAAATCGCATATAATATTGTATCATTTTTATGTCATGTAAATTATTATAGAATGATATATCTTAACAATTCAAATAGACTAAAATGCATATAGGTACACTGAATTGTTTGCTGTGTGATGTTAGGCTATTATTTCAACGATAATAATTCAAATTGATTTTAAAATGAAAAATTCGTGTAAAACAATCGGATAAAAAATTTGCAACAAATCTGGGTAGCCGTGTAAAGCATGCGCCGCCGCCGTGTCAGCTGGAACAGGATTCGTTTTTGCTACAACTGCCTTCTGCCTAATCCTATATATATATAAACTACAGTTTGAGTTGAAAACTACTGCCGAATATCGAGCACTTAAACCGTTTCCTAGCCGCGACGAATTTTCAGTTGAGCACTGTTTATTTATCCAATTCGTATAGTTCGTATGTCATGAGACTTGGATATTCTTATTTCTTATTAATTTTCTATATTTTATGTATTTGCGTATAATATCTGTTGATACATTGTCATTTTTACGTGCATAATATACATTTATAATATATGAATAGGTAATATAATAGTAAAGAATACAGTACCTACCTGGCTACCTATTTGAATTTACCGATTTTATTCAAAAAATGTATTTCCCGTAAAACTATGCTTGAATAATCAATATACCTAATTTACATCAATACTTCAGGCAATACATTTTAGTCAAAACCAAACTTATTTATTATTATTATTAATATTATTTAATACTGCATATTGTTAGCAATAACATAATAACAACGTCGAACAGCAAAATGTAAACTGAACATAACATGCAATGTATAATGTGCATGGTTGGGTGTGATAATATATATTTATTTATCATACTATAGTGTATTCACTAATTTAATGTACCTACCAAATTTATTCAAATAAATGCTTACACCTGATCACTACAATTCCATATTATATACAAAATACATTTTACAAATGCCATATTGCCATTTAAAATATTACTACTTACTAGTTATATTATTTATTATTTGTATTTTTTTTTTTTATTAATACATGTATTGTGTATTTGTGTTTAATTATGTAGGTATATTAAATAAATATGATTTATTGATTATTCAATATTTTAAATCCTGTAAAATCATACATGAATATTCAATATAATATATTTAAACACCTCAGTTAACATAAATTATAGACAAACTCAAACTTAGTAATTGTTATTATTGATATTTATTAAATATCTATATTCTAAATTTAATAAATCTACTCATTATAGATGATTAATACTATTATAATATGATGTTTAGTATTGCATGTTGTTAGCAAAAAACATAACAACAATATTCTTAACAAAATATTAATGTTTACAATTTATTTATTGTGTTCTCAGTTCAAAAAATAAAACATTTATTAACACCATATTATATATTCAATATTAAGTTTGTTTTACATACTAGAACTGAATTTTTATCAAATACTTAATCAATAATACCTATATTTTTTTTTATATAATATGGTACTTGGTACTACTTAACGTGAGTAAAAGTTTTTAAACACTTTTTATAAGTATTCTTCATAAATCTGATAGTAACTTAGAAAATAGGTAAATATTTAATATTTAGTAGGTAGGTATTTTGTATTTGAGTTATAAATTAAGTTGATATCTAATACCTACCTTGTATAATCGTATAAATTATATGTTTTGATTTAGATACTCTTTTCTAGTATACTGGTCATCCCCTGACCATCATTACAAATTTACAAATAGATTGGTTTCATTAATTATGGATGGTAATCAATTGTGTAGCAAAGATCTATCAAACCTTAAGCAAATTATTTATACAATAACCACTATCATCCCCCCCTAAAATATACAACTGAAAAATGTCTAGGGCTAAGCAAGCATTCGGTCACCACACTACTGATAATAACCTTTATAATAATATATTTCATTTGCATCTCATAATTTATTCTTCAATTTTGTATTGTTTAAAACAATGCAAAAAGAGTAATAACTATATTTCAATATAAAACTATATAATATATACTGAAGTCTGTAGGTACATGAATACATGATGCAGGAGACTAAGTAGGTACTTAATAATCACAACATTTTATATAATATTAACTTTTATTAAATATAATACAAAATAAAGAATAAGTAACATAATTGTAATTAATTTATGATAAAAATATTCTTTGAAAATTATGTACATCTCCTCGACAGACTGGGCACATTCTAGAATATTGACCATCTAACACTGAAACACATGTTTTGCAGATCCAGGCATGACCATAAGGTATCACTATATGCTGAGGGCTGAGCTACATTTTCACCAGGAGTAGTAGTTAAACAAACCATACAATTTCTTGAATTGTGTGCTACTTCTAGTTCTATAAAGTCATCTTCTAAAACATCATCATTTGACTCATGATTATGTTCAATACCTAGTGCCCAATGTCTTTGCCTTCTTTCATAGCCAGCACAGGAATATGAACATTTCATTAGAAATCGCCATACACTTAATAGATCTGCTTCGCGATGTCCGACAGCCCTTTTTATTCATCTTGAATTCAGAAGGTACATAGTTTAGATTTCTAGTTGGTTGCAGGCCATTGAACATTTGAGTAACCACGGTATGATATTTCTGACTCAACTCACATATTTTATCTGATGATTAAACTAAATTAATTATTATATTTTATAATATATGTGTTTGTCAAATGAACATATATATATATATATGTATAGGTATACTGTATAAAACATAATATATAGCTTCATGTTATCAAATTATGTAGTTTAGTAAACAATTACAGTTTTCATCAAATTTAAAATGATTGTTACTGAATTCCATAAAGTTAGATAATGTTAAGAATTAAATTTAATAAATAGTATGTGCAAATGATTTTCAAATTTCTCTTTGATTCCAAGAACCTTTTTAATTCTTTGCCAAACTCATAGCACTCATATCACTATTAATTATTAATTATTACCTACTATAATTTATGTTTTTTTTTCAAAACAAAAAAAAACGTTAATATCATTCTATTTTACTTATTTAATTCAACAAGGTAATCGTACAGATCAAACTATATATTGTATACTTTTTACGCAAAAGAAAAAAAAAAATTTTATTCATGAAAGCAAGGCTTTGCACCCAAACGATTTATTCGGGTTATGGTTTCGGGTGCTCCAAGGAAAAATAGAGGTTGTGGTTTCAGGTTTTATTCATTTTAAAGAACATGGGTTTTGTTTAGCCAATATATTCATTCGGGTTATGGTTTATTAAAAATCGAGTGATATATCAATTTTGTTCTGCGTTAAGTGTTAGATTTGATTAAGCAAAGTATAAAGTTATACAATCAAATTTTCAGTACCTAAAAATGTCTAATAAGTAGTGACGCATAAAATACAATTTTAATTTTATTTAATAGTTTAATACACATTTTATTTTTTATAATATATATGATTAACAATAAAATATTAATTAATAATAAAATAAAATTATTGAATAAAATATTAAAATACATTTTATTATTTCAATATTTTATAATACTTTTAAGTTTTAAGTTTTATTTAACTTTTTAAAACAAGCACAATCAACAGCTTATGATAGTGACTTCTTAGATTTAGAATAAATATAATTATTTCTTATAATGAGAATATTTTGTAAGATTTGCGGTGTTAGGGACATACGCAGATCACTGGCAATAAACTTCAGCCCAGAAAACGACCTTTCCACAGACACCTGAAAATGTACAATTAAAATTATAGTATGATATGCTATTCTTACATACTATTGCTATCATGTTTTATATAAAAAAAAAGGGAATTTTTAGAACAATTAAACATTTCCAAAGTCTGATTTTAATGGTCCCTACCTCTCGCTAGGTTAAGTCAGGTTAAACCTACATGTGGCAACAACTTCCTAAGAAATTAATTTTAAATTTTAATTTAATATTTGGTTTAACCCTGGGGTTCAAACCTGAGTAACTGGTACATTGAGCAGTAGTTGTGCAAGTTTATATAGTTCTGGTTTTGAGTTTTTTTCTTTTTCCCAGTAATTCCTAACATCAACAGAATTGTGTAACCTTGAAGTACCATCAAAACTTTCAAGCAACAAACGTATTGGTACAGGCATTGAGTTATCCATATTTTCAATATCTAAATTATTTTCCAAAGCTACATTAGTTTTATCCCTAATATAGGCCTCAAGACTATCATCAGTATCATGTGTAAGTTGTGTAACCATCTTTGGTTCTTCATCTTGAGAAATTAGTGTTTTACTTTGATTAGAATTTTCAGAACTAAGTGCGTTCATTAAATAAAAAACTTCTATCAAATGTGATTTGGCTTGATGTTTAATGCTTTCATCTAGTAAACATTGGTACCTTGGATCTAAAAACACTCCTGAAACCATAATATTAAACACCTAATTAAACAGTATCTAGGTACGTGTCTGTGACAAAAAAAGATACTTTAGGTAGGTAATATAAATAACTCTTATACGTATTTTATTTTATAATAAAATGTAAAATATTTTTAATTTAGCTAGTTTTTTTAAGTTAAAATATATTTGTTCTATTTTTTGTTTTACCTACCTGCCGAGTAAACGTTATTTCCAAATAATAATTTTTCCCTCTTATCCATAGAGTTACATAAAGTATTTGAAATTATTGAATTAACTAATTTAGTATCTCCATAACATTTTATCCAAATTCCATGGAAATCTCCAATTGTCAAATTTTCTGTTTGTATTTTAACAGTAGCAATTTTGGCTGGTTCAAATGATTTAATCTGTTAAAATTTTTACATGAATTTATTTTTTAAACTTGATGTTTATTGTTTATTATATAAAATATAATAAAATATACTATATTATATAGTAAAATTAGGATATTTAAATATTAATATCTTATATTTTTTTTATTAAAATAAAATTTTATGAAAAGGAATAAGTAAATAAAATGTAAAGAGTAAATTAATAACTTTAAACGAACCGCATTATCTATCATATTCCATTCAGTATTATTCATACACAACTCTTTGTATGTTTCTGATAAATCAATACAAACTTTTCTTAATCTACGAAGTCTTAAAAGCATATCATAAGTGCTTCCCCACCTTGTCGGAACATCAAGTATGGCTTTAAGAGAATTTGGTTCTAAGGATTTTACCATTCTTGCTACTGTTGGTGTCCTCAGCTTCTTTACAACCTATGAAAATAATTTGAAAAACTACATTATTTATATTACATAATAGCATAGAATTACAATTTTTAATTTGTATGTAGTAATATTATTATTATATTATAATTACAGTATAACATTTCCCTCTAATTTTCAAATCGAAAGTTAAACTATAAGTTATAAGTTATAATTTATAAATGTATAAATGTAAATACATTAATACCTCTCTAGCTTTAGCAACTAACGAACGCACAGCATCAATTTTAAGAGTATCTTCAACACATAATTGAAGGGAATGTGCTGCACATCTTAACAAAGTAGTCACAGGCTTCATTTGAATCATATCTTCGACCTGACTGGAATTTCCTTCAGTTTCATTTAACAAATCATTTTCTAAGATTTCAAGCTCAGGATCTATATTTTCTGAGATATTATCTAATACTATGTCATCTAATAAGTAAAAGAAAAGTTTATAGAAACTAGAAAATAATTTCATTTTTTTAAATTAATTTTTATTATTTTTTTAGTTTTTTACCTTCCATATCTTTGTCGTTATCACATTTAATTAAGTCAACCATTTTTACAAAATTCCTGGCATTGTCCGTTGTTATTGTGTAAATTTGTTTTTTGCTTATATTAAAATTTGCAAGAACTTCATAAACCTTTAAATTTAATATATTTTTATTATTTAATATTAAGTATCTAAAAAAATTTAAAAATTGAATTTTAATGTTAAACAATTCCAAATTTTCAATTTTAAGTGGACCTAGTTGAACCTAGTTAAACTTTAGTTTTAAATTACAAGTTTTCAAAAATACTTGGTCAAATAAAACAATTTAAATAAATAAAAATGAATATTGTCAATAAGTATTCTAAGATGCAAGTTAGGTACTCTTACTTTTTCTTTGAGATAAGCTGCTGAATGCTTCTCTGTTAATTCAACCATTGCCAATGTTTTTAATTCAGCTTTAGTTGAATTAATTGAAGAAAGTTGAATGTTTATTCCCAATATAGATTTATCTTTCCTTGATACACAGTCCATTTTTAAACATACCAAACGGTTTTTGACCAATTTTTTTATTTCATCAATTATTTGACTTGCTCTTTCATTAACTTCACACCTTATGTTTCTTTTATTTATTGTGACTTTGTTACCCATTCCCTCTAATATGGGGTTGATAATTTTTCCAAAACCAATATCATCAAAAATTTCAAATGTCCTACCATCAAGTGTAACCATATCTGTACACGCTTCCAATAAATCATCAGGAGACATTTTTATATTAAAAGTTTTTTTTATTGTTTCAACCATCGTTAATGTACTTTGAATCAATCGATTTGAACCAGCTGTCTTCTAAAAACAACACAAAAGTACAAAATTAATTATTTTTAAACAGATATAACATAATTTAATATTTTGCATTAAATCAAAAAAATATAAATATATAATATAATATATAGTTATATTATGAAGTTTTCATTTTGTTTTTTATAATTATATGAAATTGAATTAGTTATTTAATAACTAAAATCATTACCTACATTTTTAAACAAAAATATTATTTTTTTAGTATATTTATTAATTATTGAATATTATTTAAAATTCTACAGTTCTATATAAATTACAAACAGATTTCAATGATTTCACACCATTTAGTGTATGTATTATAATTATATTATTTATATTGTTCAATATTAGTACAAATTAAAATATTTTGTGAATCTAATACAAAGTAGTAACTATTTAGTATTTTGAATATTTATATTTTATGTTATAAAATTAAAATATGTAATTTACCTTTGTATGGATATCCACAATGTGGTCATGGTTATTTGGTTCAAGTTCAATAGATCTTTTTTGGGGTTTTTCTTTTTCCTTATGAAAATGTTGACTGTAAACTTCATAATGTTTGCTTTCCAAGTGTCGTTCACAATTCTTTGCATGAGGATATATTTCACGATCGCAAGATTCAACTTGACACACATATTTACCAGTATTGACATTTAGTTTGAAAAATGTATACACATTACTGAACTTTTTTCTAGGCATTTTAATTTTTAGTCTCGAATTTTATATAATTGAAATGAAAAAGTACGTACACAATTAAACAATTTTCACAACAGACATTGACACATTATATTAAAAATTTAAAAATAACATTTCAAAACAATAAAACAATCAAAACATAACTTGGCCATTGGCATTTTGTCACATGCAACCAGTGTTGCCAACCATGAATTCTCCATGAATCCATGAAGAAATATACATAAAAATTCTTATGTCACTCGAAAACGTAATATTTTTTTTTATACGGGTTATGGCTAAAAACCCGAATTTAAATTCGGTTTTGGGTGTATCGGGTTTTACGTCATCAAAATCATTCGGGTTATATGGGTTTACGGTTTTGAACATTTTTTCGGGTTTTTTAGGGTTTTGGGCTATACGGGCTAAACGGGTGCAAAGCCTTGCATGAAAGTAAAGAAAAATCAATATTTTGTGGGTAACACTATAGTTTAAATGTTACTTTCTTAGTATTATACCGTTATGAAGAACAAAAAAGGAAAATATATTTTAACAGAAAATAATGATTTATAATTTATGTTGCTGAAAGCTATCTGAAGTTCATTCATGTATAAAATTGAGTTTGAAATATTTATTATATTCTAAAACATATAATTTCAATCAACTTTTTAAGAAATACAACTATTTAAATTAATTCAAAAACTATATTATGGACAATCAAAAATAATGTAAACGACCTGTTCCTAGAAGACCTATACAAAAGGCCGGTCCGTAAGAATGCCGTTACGGTCTGTTTGACTTTGAGTACACTCACCAATGCCAGGGCACATCCGAGAGCTCAAAGAAGCAAAAGCTACGCCACTGTCTAGAGGTACCATCATGTACCTGGTATTGTCGACAGAATGCAAAAAGAAATTACTGCTTTGGCTTCATCTACAATGAAAATCAAGATCATTGCCCCACCAGAGTGAAAATACTCAGTATGGATTGGAGGATCTATCTTGGCTTCTTTGCCTACCTTCCAACAGATGTGAGCATCATGAATCAGATCCATTCATCGTGCACAGAAAGTGCTTCTAAATAATTTTATATTTATTTTCCTAAAAAACTGTAAACTGGTTTGATTAGGTGTAAATTAATACAAATGTTATTTAGTCCATGCTTTATACTTTGTATTCAATTACCAAAATAATTTGACATTTTAAAATTACCGCAAAAATATTAATTTCCGTTAAAGGTTAGGTTAAAACGTTAAAGCTTTTAATTGCTTTCCTAATCCTGGAGTGAAAGTTAATTTGATTTGACGAATCAAATTAAATAATAAATGCGCATCAGCTTAATGCATTTATATGCGCCTAACTCAATGCGCATTAACTGCTGCATATAAACGTAATACAAGTGTCATATTACCGCATAGATATCTTATAGTATCCTATGCATACTTCTGTCATGGCTTCTATCCTATCACGTCCATCGATGATCATTAATATACGTATTGAAAATATACTTATGAAAATAGTATAGATTCGATTGTTCATACCATAAGCTACGCTTAATGTTTACAATTGAAACATTATTACAATTATTACTGAAGATGATGCCATCTTTACATAAGAATAAAAAAAACACATTTTTAAAACAAAATGCATTTATAGCTTCGCTCCGATTGATAATGATTCAGAACTAGGTCAAATGTTGTTACCCATATCGGCCATATCCCAATACTTAGTAGATATACCTTCAAAATTAAAATCGGTTACACCCACACAGTGGTGTTGGCCTATCTATATAAGAGATTATTTTCACTGTGGGCCAATTAAATTGGCAACCCACCAAAAATGCAGGAAAAAATTAAATAAAAAATATAGTTTTTTAGGAAAATAAATATAAAAGTATTTAGAAGTACTTTCTGTGCTCGATGAATGGACCTGATTCATGATTCTCACATCTGTTGGAAAGTAGGCAAAGAAGCCAAAATAGATCCTCCAATCCATACTGAATATTTTCACTCTGATGGGACAATAATCTTGATTTTTATTGTAGATGAAGCCAAAGTAGTAATTTCTTTTTGCATTCCGTCGAAAATAGCAGGGTACATGATGGTATTGTCTGGAGGTACAACATGTACCACCAGACAATACAGCATTGACGTACAAGTCCTTACGGATCCATATCATAATATCATAAGCTATAACTTACAGCTGTTATAAGGTTAGATACACCAGTATTTCATAAATTTATTTCTATATATAAAAACGTATTAAAACTTAATGTACATAATATTATAGTAAGAATGAACAATCGAATCTATACTATTTTCATAAGCGCGTTGTATTCAAACGTTTTAACTTTTAAATTCTAGTTGCTGTGATGACGATGTTTATTAACAACTGCAATCGACTATGTGTAAAATCGTTCATCTAGCGGAAAAACTCGTATAAAATTGATTCTATGATATAATACTATATTTTCTACTTAGATAAATTTAAAAATATAGTGAACATGTGGGTAAGTATCGTCGCACAGTAATTCCTCAATTTGTGACTAACGCATTGTGAAGTGTTTAGTGTGTATATCGACCAGTGACAGCGCCAGATTTTTTAACGCCCCAACAGGGTGGTGAATAATTTTATCAGCAAAGCCTCCCTCAGTCCACACCCTCCTTTTTTACAATATCGTATCAACTTATTTCACATTACATGCACAAAAATGTCTTCAATATTAATTTGTAATGTACGTATACTATTTATTATAAAATTCTCAAGTACAGTATAGTCAAACAAATAGAATATATTATATAAAAACATCCATCTTGAAAATATGATATAATTTATTAGCTCCCATAATAACACCTTTAGTTAATATCTAATATGATGTATATAAATAAATATCATCCAAAGTATATGTTTATGTTATTAAGTTTTTTTTTAAATCCAAAGCACTACGATCGTATGTCATTTTTATGACAAGTTTACCCAGCTTACTAGTACTACAATATTTATTTATTTATTTAATAATATTGTGTATATGAAGACTATGCTGCTGAACGCGTTGTGTACATCAGTACACTTTTGTTACTAGCACAATATTAATTATATAAAATAAATGTCATCGAGATCATTAGTACCTAAATCAAGGCGCTAAAAATAAGGTAATAATGTAACTATAAATTGTGATAATATGGTGTTTCCGTGTAATTAAAAATTAAACGATCCGTTATATTATTTTGCTTCGTAAACAAAAATATTGTTTATAGCATTTTTCATAGTTCATTATATTAAAATATATTTTAGAAACTTTCTGGGAGAGTCAGTGATCGGGCACCGTCTTCGATATTGGCGATATTGCTATCTGTCACGAATTCACTATGATAATAATATATTATTATACATCTGTATTAAGTAAATATCACTATATCAGTTTGTGAATAACGCGTGACTTCATCGAATTTACAGTCTTTCGCAAACGATCAAGAATCAACGGAAGTCATCTTGCAAGACAGCATAATAGTGAGTGGGACGATTTCCGGATGGAAAATCGTTCGTATAGCCAGATTCACGAATATAGAAAAATCGTCCGATTATGAAGACACAGGCGTGGATTAGTAAACACAGTTATTATGTATTACATATACTAAATTTTTTTACGTTAAAGTATAATATAATATTTTCAGTAAACATTACCATGCTAATTTTATTATTAGCAAATACCTCTATAATCATGCAAACGCGTAGGTATTGTTCTTTTTAAATCGGATTACAATCAATACATTTTTTAAGATGACGCAACAGTCGCAACACCGCTCCCGGAATGAAGTGGTTGTCTAAGTCTTATAATCGTGCAAGATATAACACAACAAATTTATGTGTAGAAAACGATTTTTATATTTTTAACTTAAATATTAGAGTGAATTAATCAAACCTAAAGATAAAAACATATAATATCTGTAATTTCTCGTAATTTTTTTTTTTTACAATAAAAAAAATGTATTAATTTTTTAAATTTTTAAGCGAGCTGTGACTATGTAAAATATTAGAATTCTTATATCTCACTATAAATTAAAATATCGTAAAAACTGACAAAAGATTACAACGTACTTGATGTTCTTCCTTTTAGTCAATTTATTCTAATTTTAAAGCTAGCTAACCACACAACATTTATTTTATTGAATGCGAATTTGCTTTGTTGTATGTTTGTAATACGGAGACTATTCGTCTATACCTACACATGTAGGTGTACTATCCTCGATATTCATTCGTTATCTTTTCATGCACAACACTAAGTTATTTAGCTATACAATAAATTAACGCTCCACAACACCAATTCAGTTTTTCTTTTTTTAAATAAGTAAATTCTCTTTCTATGATTAGACGTAATTGCGATAAAGTGATAAAATATTATCCGGGTTCTACGATAATTTTTTTTCTATATTTTAAATTTAAAGCATAGTTATGAATTTATTATAATTAATAATAAACGAGTAACTTATATAGGTACCTATTGCTAAATTTTAAAAGTCATCGAATAAAAACAACAGTAGATATAGAACGTGGAGAATACCGTTTTCGAGTTAAATAAAAACAGTCAAATGTAAAATAATAATATGATATAAACGTAATAATAATAAATCTGTTATGGAAATGCTAGTGGTGTATGTAACTGCTGTCTGTTTATTTCTTCGGCGAGTGTGCACGACGTAGAAGTACATAAAATATGACCAAGTTTTTCTAATATAGTATATGTAATATGTATGTATAACGTATTACGCTCTACATTCGATCGTGACCGTTTAACCATTTATGTTTATATAATATTATGGTGTATTGACTTTGAATGCTGGTCTTGTTGATGATCAATATGGATGAATTATTATTATTACTTAATATGTTATAGAATATAGAATATAGATCTTAGAAACATTATAAACTATATGCTTCATAGTTCATTGAATTAAGTACCGACCGCCCGGCGAACCGACACTTACGTCGATGTACGATAATATGCCGTATAAATCTATATATTATCATATAAAATGTAATGACATTTGTGTGTAAGTTCTAGGTAGGTACTTATAAAGTTGTAAGCAATCTACAGCCAAGTTTATCACACCCATGGTTTTGAAATTTGGTTCATAGATAATCGCTAATCCTACACGGGCTATACCGGTTAATTGTTATACCCCAGGATGTACAGCTTAAAGTGGTCTAATGCAGTGGTTCTCAACCTTTTTATGCTTACGGCACATTTTTTATAACAATACATTTTGACGGAACACTAAGAAAATTAAGTACTGGGAAAATTCTATTTTTAACAGCTAGTTCGCGGCACACTTATGTGCCGCGGAACACCGATTGAGAAACACTGGTCTAAACCAATGTTCAAATTTAGCATTTTTAAAAAAGGACTCGTATATAAATTTGTTGGATCACGATAAGTTTTATATCATTGTAGGTATTGTCGCACAAACCAAATATTGCAGGAATAGTGAAAGTGCTATTAATCATGGAATAATACATAGAACAAAATATAATAATATGTACGAGTAGGTATATCGACCTATATATTTGTTCTGTATTATTCTAAACTCGTCGAACAATAGTCGCAATATGGGAAGAGAAAGACTCACCTTGATTTTATAATATTTTTTTCCAAATAGTATGTCAAGCTTCATCGAGTTTCTTCATATTTTCGAGATATATCAAGATACTTTTCGTAGTGACGTTTGAACAACACAAATCTGAAATAAATATGAACACAAATTAAATTTTCATTATTTATCATAAAAGTTGACGTTCATTACAGAAAATTAAGTACATGTACGTTAGACAATTATATTGTCTTTTTTTATGTTTAAATAATTATATAATAAATATAATTATATGTTTTAAAATTTAATTAAAATGTATAATAAAACATGAAAAGAATATAATTGTTATTCAATATTTTCCAAAAATCTAACTTTGATGATACAGAAATATATTCAAGTTTTATGAATTTATAGGCCGGGCTGGTATAAGACGATCGCGGGTGTTGTAGAAGCCGCCTTCGGTTCCTTCGAGATGGTAGAATGAAAATCGTTTCGCAGGAAATTCGGTAGGAATAGTAATCGGGTGTCTAGAAATTGCAGTGATCTTTATAGATATGTAAAGTACCTATTAATATTTTATTCTAATGTAGGTGATTATAAATCATTTTACATAATGTATGAAAATAGTAAGCTAAATAAAAGTAATCACATTATTATTAAGTATATAGTTAAAAAAAGAAATATGATTAATAGCGTTATGTTTTTGAGTTATTATTTCTGCACTATTTTGATTCTAACTACGCAGTGTTTTAATTTAACCTTACATATTACAAACATTAGATGCAATTACCATTGTTTATAGATTTTGGGTCTGTAGTGTAGACACTAGACACGTCGTCCTATCATGATAAAAACAGATTCATAGACCATTTATTTTATATAATATTAATTAATATATAAATAGTGAAAATGTTTTTAAAATTATACAATGTACAGGAAATCATAATGTAGACGCATTTGATAAAATTTTCAACATTCTATAATCAGCATTTTTGAGTTAAAACTAAATTAATAAATTAATTTTGCCAAAATTATACAAGTATGACTAATAATTTCAGTTTTTCTTAATTTTTTTTCTGATATTTTGACAAGATCTAAAATTTTTTATTTTATTTTACTATTAACCACCCAAAGTACTTAATAGATCATATTTGCTACAAGAATACGATAGACGGAAAATAAACTACATAATTTTAAAATCAATATAATATATTGCTATACCTACGTCCAGGATCCAAGGTATTGTACTTGAGGACTTTATTATATGCGTCGACCTAGCGGTCGATAACCTTTTTGGACTCTCGGGCCACATTCACAAATTAAAAACAGTTTTCGGACCGGTCAAAAATAAAATGTTTTTATTCTTAAATTATTTACTATGAAAAAAAAAAATATTATCTAAAACTTTAAAATAATAAAATATTAAAAAAAAAAATTTAAGCCGGCCGTATAAAATAACACGTTGGTTGCCGACCACTGCATTGGACAATCGGAAATAAAATATAGGTATACGTCGTCCGGGTATCACCTTGTAAAAGTCAATATACATTTACTTTAATATGAAAATGTATTAACGAAAGTATCAATCCTTCTACGCTTTTCGGTGAAATATAGAGCTGTGCCACATTTAAATGTTCAAACTTCTTCATTCATCTTTTTTACGATTCAAAATGAAATTATTGAAATATTTTATGAAAATGAGAATACTATTGTTATGTTCTGAAGGCTGTTGTTTGACGACTGTGACTGTCACTGTTTAATAAAACTATTAATTAAATTAATTAAATTATAGAATGACGACGATTGTCGTTTGCCACGGATGATATAGATAATATGTTTTTTTTATAGTACTCTTTGTGATAAGATTTATTTTTCTACTAGGGGCTCTCTGGTGAAACTCGATTCCTGTGTGTAGAATATTATTAAGTGAAAATCGTTTCACCGGAAATTTCATCGGTAGGGATTCGATGATCGGGTGTCTAGAAATTGGTCACTAAAAATGTAAAAAGGTCGATTACCGTATTTGTGAGTTAACATTTTTTCTATAATTTATCAGTTATCATTCGGTGTAAAAGTTTGTCCCATCGCATGCCTGGTTCTTTTTTTAATTAAAAAATAATAAAAACATGCCGACAATTGTAATTGAGTGTCTAGCTTTCAGTCATCAATCGGTGTATACCGTGTCCCATCGCATGCCCGGTTTTATTTTTGAATGAATAAAAAAAATATAAATATGTTAAATGGTAATTAGGGATCTAGATATCAGCCCTCAACCGATATAAATCGTTAGGTAGCTGTACTCCAGACATCAAATGTTTGAAGATGTTTTGTTTAGGAGAAAAAGTTACGGTCAAATTACGTGTTAAAACTTAAATTAAGTACCTATTGTCAAATATCATCGGAGAAAACGAAATTAAACTTCTCATCAGGTAGGCTGCAATCAGATTATGTCGGATCGCGGATAATGTGCGTGTAGCAAGTGAAATCAAAATTTGTTTAAACTCGAACTTCGAATAGTATAAAGTTCCTATACAAACACCTGTTATAGTATATAACATATCGTACATATTATAATATTTGATAGTTGAATTAATATGCATTTACAATGGCGAATCTTGAGAACTCAGACCGTTTCCTGAGCCACGACGAATTATTTTGCGTCCAGCACTATCTCACTCGTATGATTCGTATAATTCGTGTGTAATGAAACTCGGATATTCTTATTTATGAGCTTTTTAATGCATATGCCCACAATTATCGATTTATGTGTATTATATTTTCCTAATATGACATATCGCCGAAACGTCCGCGCCAAATCGCCCGCGTCGAAAAGTCCCATTCCCATACCGGTTAATTGTTATACCCGAGGATGCACATTGTACAGCTTAAAACGGTCTAAACCAATTTTCAAATTTAGCATTTTAAAAAAGGACTCGTACATAAATTTGTTGGATTACGATAAAATATATTTTTTTGAGGGATCCTATATTGTTTATAGAAAATATACATATAGTTAATATGATCGGAATTATTGGAAATCATTGTATAGACTATAGTATTTAATAATTTTAAAATAAATAATTTTGATCAATACCCCCCAAGTTGTTGCAGTGTACCTAACAGAATTTAAGACGGGGTAAATTCACTGGCGTTATTTATTTAAGCAACACTGTGTAGGATCAATTAATGCATTTATTTTTACTGCATAAAATCAATAAGGCCTAAAACAAAATATGACCCTTATGCAAATATTACAATAGTATATTGGAAACGACTAGAAGACAACATAATATAATGTAGGTACTATGCTTTCTCCTGTTTTGCTTATGTGCGTAATTATAGCCGATGACCTAATACCTAAATACAGTAGGTATTATAGATCATCGAGACCCACCACTATGTAGAATCAATATTTAGGCTTAGTTTAAACAAATATAAGAATCATCTTTGGCCCCCCTAATGCGCAGTTTTATATCATTGAGCAGGGTATTGTCGCACAAACCAAACATTGCAGGAATAGTGAAAGTGCTAATAAATCACGGAATAATACATAAAACAAAATATAATAATATAAACGAGTATATCGACCTATATATTCGTTCTGTATTATTCTAAACTCATCGAACAATAGTCGCAATATGGGAAGAGAAAGACTCACCTTGATTTTATGATATTTTTTTCCAAATAGTATGTCAAGCTTCACCGAGCTTCTTCGTATTTTCGAGATATATCAAGATACTTTTCGTAGTGACGTTTGAACAACACAAATCTGAAATAAAATATGAACACAAATTAAACCTTCATTATTTATCATAAAAGTTGACGTTCATTATAGAAAATGAAGTACCTACATGTATATTAGATTATAAGACAATTATATATTTTCTTTTTTTATAAATAAATTATAACAAATATAATTATATGTTTTAAAATTTAATTAAAATGTATAATAAGACATGAAAAGAGTATAGTTCTT
Organism: Schizaphis graminum; assembly: GCA_020882235.1. Classification (NCBI taxonomy): domain Eukaryota; kingdom Metazoa; phylum Arthropoda; class Insecta; order Hemiptera; family Aphididae; genus Schizaphis; species Schizaphis graminum. Next base: position 98,733,940 of record CM037032.1, read on the forward strand.
ATTCAATACTTTCAACAAATCTAACTTTGATGATACAGAAATTTATTCAAGTTTTATGAATTTATAGGGGCTGGTATAATCGCGGGCGTTGTAGAAGCCGCCTTCGGTTATTCCTTCGAGATGGTAGAGTGAAAATCGTTTCGCGGGAAATTCGGTAGGAAATAGTAATCGGGTGTCTAGAAATTTTAATCTTTATAGATATGCAAATTACCTATTAATATTTTATTCTAATGCAGGTGATTACAAATTATTTTACATAATCTTTGAAAATAGTAAACTAAATAAAAATAATCACATTATTATTAAATATATATTTAAAAAATAAAAAACGGGTAAGTGGGTATCGCTCTGTTGTATATTAGGGGGTGGGGTGGACCTCAGACTATGGTAGGTTAAATTTGAATGCAATGATAGGTATCATTGTATACGAAAAACGATTCTGAACGAAGATGATTTGTCAGTTTAGGATATATTATATTTAAATATTGTCATATATTCTATTTTGAAACATATAGTATAGTTTTTATATGTTACTATGGTCACTTTATAGTATCTGTTTATTAATAAAAAAAGTATTAGGCAACATACGCATAATGAGAGTATGAAATTTAATTTAAATTTTGAAATATTTCGTATAAATTCAAACTTTAAGCACTTATAAAAAAAAATTGTGACTAACGATTTCGGATTTTTTTTTATCACTTTAAGAACAACTTATAAGAAACCTTGTATTAAATTTTCAAGATTTTCTGGCCACCCAAAAAATTTTTATCGGCATTTGAAGAAAAAAAAACTTAGAAAGTCGAAAATTTCAATTGTCTATAAGTAGCTTAAAAATGGTCAAAATATTTTGAAAATTTAACTGTAAAGAGATAACCATAATATAAACATTTGGTGAAAATTTCAAGTATTTACAATAATTCGTTTTTGAGTTACAGCAAAATCAAAAAATCGATTTTGTCGAAAAGTGGTTTTCCCGTAAAATTTCCATTTTTCTGTCATTTTTTTTTTTGTTTTTCTCGATTTTTTTGAAAACTATTAGAAAATTTTAATTTTGACCCCCCTAAAGTACCAACTAGATTCAATTCCCTATTCAAAGAGGGGCTGAAGTCAAAAATCGTAGCATTATTACTGCTCCAAATGTTGGAGTCAGACACAAAAAAAAAAAAAAAATACATCACTATGCTGTATCTACCTGACGGTGTATTGATACTAATTGTAACTAGATATTTTTGTAAGTTAATTTTTAAAAATGCTTTGTTATTTATGTAAATTTAATGCTGATAATTGGAAATCTTTAGTTTATCATTTTAAAATTTTTCATTTACTTAAAACTGATAGTAATTATACATGTTGTGAAGAGACTTGTATAAAATCTTTTCTATGCTTAGCTTCATTTAAACGACATATTCAAAATAAACATTTCTCTGAAAACATCCCATCAAATAATCAACCACAAGACCAATCATATTTCAATTCTTCATTACTACCACACAATATTGAAAACTTAATTGATGATAATGTTTTAACTGATAATTTAACTAATAATCCATTTGATTTTGATCTAGTTAGTGAATCTCTAAATAAATCTGAAATAGAATTTGTTGTAAACTTGCATAATAATAATAATTTTACTAGAGCAGACATTACTAATATTCAAACTGGTATATTAAATAAAATAATTAAACCAATTGTATCCATGCTGAAGAATGTAGTAGATGATGAAATTAAAGAACCAATTAAGGTTGCTAAATTTCATAGACTTGCTTCTGTTATAGAAAATCCTTTTTTATATTGTAACACTGAGTATCGCTTAGTAAATTGGCTTATAAAGAATGAACTGTTATTTAAAATAAATCAAAGGTGTTCTCTTACCTTTACAATTTCAGTTTAAAAAATTCTTTGAAAATGGAGATAATTTTAAAGAACAGTATACTCGGTTAAATTACTATAAAAACAATCAAAGTACTTCTATTGAACATTTTGTTCAAGGAAGTCTTTGGCAACAAAAAGTTTCTCTATTTTCTAATGAAAAGATAATTTTTCCATTTTTTTTTATATATGGATGAATTTGAAATAAATAATCCCTTAGGCTCACATGCTACATTTCAGTCAATTTCAGCTCTACATTATAGTTTTCCATTATCAGAAAACAATTCAAAATTATCAACTATATTTTTAGCTGCACTAGAAAAACACATTGATATTAAATCATTTGGTAATGATAAATGTTTACAAAGTCTAGTAAACGAAATAAATATACTTGAAAATGAAGGGATAGATGTTAAAACTCAAGATGGTGATTTTTATGTTCATTTTGTCCTAGGCATAGTTCTTGGAGATAATATGGGTCTAAATAGCTTATTAGAATTTAGTAAATCTTTCCCAGCAAACTTTTTTTGTCGCTTTTGTAAAGTTTCTAAAGCTTCAACTACAACAATGCTTGAAGAAGATTTGAGTCTTTTGCGCAATGCACACAATTATTCCGATGTTGTTACTAGTATGAATTTTGCAGAGACAGGGGTTTATCAAGAATCATTATTAAATCAAGTAACTGGATTCCACGTCACACAACATTTTTGTATAGATATAATGCATGATTTGTTTGAGGGTGTTTGTCACTATGATTTGTGTAACATAATCAAGTATTATATTGTTACTGCTAAATTGTTTTCACTTGAAACTTTAAACAATCGTAAAATGAATTTTAATTATGGACCCATTGAAATAGATAACATTTCACTTCCCATAAAAATGATTCATTTAGAAAAAAAAACATTTAAAAATGTCAGCTAGGGAAGTTATGACCTTTGTTAATTTTTTCCCCTTATGGTAGGAGATCTTATCCCTGAAAATGATGAAGTTTGGAACCTTTTTCTTTTATTAATTCAAATTATAGACATTCTTCTATCATATTCCTTTACTGATAGTGCGATTTCCCATCTTAAAAAATTAATTTCTTATCATAATTCTATGTATATAACACTTTTCAATGACATCTTAAAACCGAAACATCACTTTTTGATCCACTATCCAACAATAATAACAAATTCAGGCCCTCCTAGACATTATTGGTGTTTTTGTTATGAAGGTAAACATAAAGAATTAAAGATGTATGCTAAGTCAACAACTTCCAGGAAAAATATTACGCTAACTTTAGCGAAAAAAATGCAATTAAAATTTTCCCATAGTCTTATGATATTATCTGATAAAAAAATTATTGTGAATGATAAACACAAAATTCAAAGTAATTATACAGGAAATATAAATAATGAAATCAATGTAATTGCGTTAGACTATGTCTGTTATACTGAGCTAAAATTAAATGGAATTGTGTATAAAGCCGGTTATTTTTTAACAAAAATTTGTAATAAAATATATTTATTTAAAATATGTGAAATGTTGTTAGTTAATAGACAAGATGATAAAGTCTATGTCTTGGCTAATGAAATAAAGTTAAACGATTTTAACTCTCATTATGAATCTTTTAGTGTAGATTATAGCGAAGAAGTGGTTAATTATGGTTTTATTTGTAATGTAGATAAATTTAGTGGACCTCCAATAAATATTACTAAAATATCATCAGGTCAAAAAATGATCTGTCTAAAAGAATTTTATTAATTAATTACATTTATTGAATTTAATTATTTGGGTACATTATTTATTTTTATTAAATAACTATGCTTTAAACAAATTATAAATGTATTAAATTTAAAATTGGAATGTTGTATTTAGAGCTGCATATTATTTTTATTTTTTTTAAACTATGGATTCTGTTGTTTTTAAAATTTGGCAATATAATTATTAGTGTGAATTTTAACCATTAACCAAGTTGGAGAATAATTATAATTCTATCACAGGTTATGGAAATTTGTATGACAATTCTTCTTCTTGTAATGTATGTGCTATTTAATTTTTGTAATAAAAAATATAGTTGGTATATAGAATGTAGAATTATTATTTCATTTTTTGTTTAGTTAACCGAAATTGGTCAGATATCTAATTCCCCAAATAACGTTCATATTGAGAGTGATATTATGTTGGATTATAATTACCCATATGAAGATTTACCAATACTTAAAGAATTACTTGAAAATGGGGTTTACGATGTGTATATCAAACTTGTGTTGGTAAGAAATTCAGATGTAGCTAATAACTTTTATGATCATTTTAAACTTTTTAAGTTGTTATTTTTGTTAAATTAAAAGTTAAAATTTAAAATATTCAATGAATTAAGATAACACTTTGAATAAACATTATAACCATTAGTTAATATATTGTCAATGAATTTAATTCAATCTTTTTGTAGATCAATTAATTGACATCACAATTCTTGCTACTATGAAATCCGAACATGTGGAAAAACTATTCTCAAAATTTCCTTGGGGAATAATGTTTAAGTTTGAACATGAACTTGCAAAATGGCAAAGTAATAATACAAGTATTGTAAATAAAAACTATAAAGCTAGTACTACAAATGCAAGTGAAGTTTTGTGTTCTTCAAACAAAAATATAAATATAAATAAAGATAATCAAATATCGCATCAATTATCTAATAATGAATTAAAAGTTGATGAAGTTTTGAATTCAACATTACAAGGTGCTCTCATATTGGATTATTATGAAAAAAATAATAAACTAAATGATGGTATTCGATCCACACTAGTAGACATACTTATTGGATGTGTACTGTCAAAAAAATACAAATGTCTGTTAGCTTGGCAGAATCGCCAGAATCTATTGCCAATCAAATTGTGGCAATGTTCAAATCGGAAGTAAAAGTAATTATTTCAATTGATTATCTATAATTAATGTTATTTAATTTGATGATTAAATATGTACCTACAGGATATATATTTTATGAAAATTGGAAATAATAAAAATCCAAAAAGCAAATTATATGCAAAATATTATAACTGTTTAAGAAATTTAAAAAATAATGGATTAGTCCCTTCGACAATAATCAAAAACAAATTGAATATTGACAAGCACCATAAAACCAACTGGACTGAAGAGAGAATTTGGTAAATTTTATTGAATTTATCTTATTTTATATGCTAATATATACATATTATATCTACTTGTTTTTATATATTAATTATTTAATATTTTCAGTTTCTGAAAATGAAATAGATTCCATATTAGATGTGCTTAAACATGGTACAAGTACTTACCCAGAATTAGAGGCCCAACTGAAAAGCAACAATTAACTATCGCATAAATAATATAAAATCTTCTACATCAACGACAGATATTTTAAAAAACTGGAAACAATATTTAATCCCATACGGCCATAAACTAGTAAATAATTAAGATTTTAAATAAAAATAATACATTGCCTAACACCTATTATTAAACTATATTTCAGATTGATATTGATTATAATGCTTTATTCCCAAATAGTCATAATATTTATCAAGATTTTAATGACAAAGCAGACAAAATTTTCAAATTATTAGATGAAAAAGTCAAAGATAATAGTTGTTGTAAAATACTAGAAACTATAGTAAATAATAATGATGCTAATATAAATGAAAATAAGAATTTTGATTAATTAATAATACATTGTATTTTACATAATACCAGTTATGAGTAATTCAGTAAATTTTATTGAATAACTTCATTGTGTAGATTATGTTTAACTACATTTTATATAATTTTTAATGAGCCTTTAAAATTTTAAATATAGATGTTAAAAATGCTGCACTATTTCATTTGTTACACGCTATGTTTGCGCCCACATCAAAAAAAGTGACTAAAAATGGTAACGGAAAGAAAAATCTTATAAAATACCTTATCAAAGATTCCCAAGACAGTTTTAAAATATTCAAGATTCTGTAGAAGCTCAGCAACAGTATCTTGAAGAACTAAGAAACCACGGGACTCATATACAACCATTTATTGTGATTGTTGGAACGATGGATGTTCAGAGAGAAATATTGGTTTACTTTGATTCAGTTATGTATAAAGTGCATTTGGTACTAAGATCAATTGAAGTATGCTATAAGATATTCCATTTATTCAATTTAGAATATCCATCACAATCAGAAATTGTATGGATATTTATTCAAAAATATTTCTTTGGAGTACATTCCAAATAATATGATAAACCTTTTCCTAAATTTATTCAAGTTCTAGCTGAACTAAATCAATAAATTATAGCTACTATTATATTTTGAAGAATTAAAATAAAGAAAAATACACTTTTACCTGTACCTATACTGTTTTCATCTTAATTATTATTTAGTATTTAGTATTTACATTAAAAAAATTTAATATTTAATTTATTTGTTCATTAAACACTCATTAATATTGTACATAATTAATTTGGCATAAGTCTAGTTAACCGGGCACCTTTTTTTTTTGAAAAGGGTTGTTTTGACGAGTTAAGAACGATGGTGCAAAAAAAAATTTGCGGAAATGATTATTTTGGAAGTTATAGCCTCCCAAAGTTAACGATTTTATGTTTATACGCATGCGCGCAACATTACTAATGCCGCGCGAGGACCTCGAATTTGGAGACCGGAGGACTTTTTTAATTGTTTTTATACTTTAACTGTGTAACACTGCCCATATACTACGACATAACTTACCCTGTAACCTACTTAAGGTGGTGTTGCATAGCAAGTTGGGGGATATTTTCGATTTGCGGAGCGACGGCGCCGAGTGCCGCAAACTGTGTAATCACTGCCCTGCTTACTGTAAGTAATTAACTATAGGTAAATGAATGCTTTGAATAGTTAATAAAAATTAAACATAATAAAACAAAATCTGACTTGTAACTTTTAAAATAAAAATCTCGAGGTCTCCGCGCGGTAATATTGTAGTGTTGCGCGCATGCGTATAAACGTAAAATCGTTAACTTTGGGAGGCTATAACTTCCAAAATAATCATTTCCGCAATTTTTTTTTTTGCACCATCGTTCTTAACTTGTCAAAATAACCCTTTTCAAAAAAAAAATTTAAAAAAAAAAAGGTGCCCGGTAAACTAGACTTGTTCCAAAAATTTAAATAAAATAAATATATACTTGTACGCCAACACTGTATTATCCGGAGGTATCACCATGTACCCAGGTATTGCTGACAGAATGCAAAAAGAATTACTGTTTTGGCTCCATCGACTATGAAAATAAAGATCAAGACGTTAAGTTAAAAAACTATTAATTAAATGCCGACGATTGTCCATTGTCGTTTGACACGGATGATATAGATAATATGTTTTTTTTATAGTACTCTTTGTGATATTATAAGATTTATTTTTCTACTAGGGGCTCTCTGGTGAAACTCGATTCCGAAGTGTAGAATATTATTAGGTGGTTAAAAATTAAAATTGTTTCACCTGAAATGTCATCGGTAGGAAATGATGTCCAATGATATTTGTCTTCCATGATAGTAATAAAAATGTTTATTTTCTATTTTTATTTATTATCGATGGATATAAGTGATATAACCGTTTTTTTTTTTACTGTCTGATATTTAGTACTTTTTTATTATTTTGATCAATTATCCTTAATTATTAACACGGTATGAGACTCAAATTCAGTATAACATGCTTATATTTTTATAGAAATCATTTATTATTGAAAATTGATGTATTACAACATTCATATAAAAATTAAACATGAATAACGGTATGCTATTTGGTGGAGATGAAATCGGGCTTTGGTGTTCGACTTAGGGTCACAATCGTTTCGTATCGGTTATGCACAAGAAGATACACCAAAAACAGAAATATCGGCAGTGGTTGGTGTCTCGAGCGATGGTACAGCACTACAGCAGACACTAGTATGTTAGAACCTGGTGTTAAACAAGGCAATCGCATCAACGAAAACACCAAACATTTCATCGACATTAACTCATTGTGTGTCCCTTGGAAACGTACATGACAATAATACCAGTAAATACCTTCAGCTTATGAATTATAAACAACTTTTATTTCTTTATCAAATATAATATGATCTTATTAGGTATGGAAGTTGTAAGCTATATGAAAGATGGTATGATCGACAATTAGGATTTGTTTGAGAAAATGTTGGAATGCTCTTACTCAAAATGCTTACAAACAATACAAACAGAATCACAATATCATCCAGTATTATTTACCGAGTCTCCGTTAAACATTAGATCTAAATGAGAAAAATTGGTCGAATTAATGTTTGAAAAATATAATGTGTCAGCTACTTTTTTGGGCAAAAATGCTGATTAGCTGCATTCTCTTGTGGCAGCTCTACTGGTATTGTGGTAGACAGCGGAGCAACACACACTTCTGCAATTCCTGTACATGATGGTTATGTTATACCTAGTGCTATTGTCAAATCTCATATTATTAGGTGGAGAATTCATTAGTATGCAATGTAGACAGTTCCTAAAAGTAAGTATATTATTTGACTAACCATTTCGTTGAGTCTTTTTTAATTATTTTTTGATTTCCTCTTTTATAGGATAATGAAATTGAAGTGGAACCACTTGTTCCACATTATATGGTAGCAAAAAAAGAACAGGTAAAAGAAAAAGAAAAGCCAGTATGGACAAAGAAAAATTCATTTCCTGAAGTAACAACATCTTGGCATAATTATATGTGTAAAGCAGTAATTCAAGACTTGAAGCATCCTGTACAGCAAGTATCTGAAGGTCCATATGATGAGAGAATAATATCAGTTCTTCCAACTACTCATTTTGAGTTTCCTAATGGCTATAATCAAGTAATAATTTAAATGTTAATTAGTAAAACTTAGAAATGGATATATTTTTCAAACTATTTTGATCTTAAACTTCTTATGTGATTGATGATACCAGTTATAATAAATATTAAAAAAAAATAAAATTTCATGTCTCCTCAAAACACTAATAGCATACATTTATTAATTGAGCAGAATTAAAAAGCCTAAAGCCATATAATTATTCTATTAATTTACTTTATTGGGTTTATTTATTTTATTTAGTTAATACCAGACAGCAATTACACAATTTAATAATATTAAAAGTTTTTATTTTTATATAATTAATATAATTACATGATATACTGTAAGTGGTATATAAGCAATCGCCAATCACTATTAAAAATGTTCAATCTTGTGTGACTTAATGTATTTAAAAAAAAATAATAAATGGCCTGAAAATACATAGCATATCAATAAAGCATTTTAGAGGATATTGAATAATATAAAAATATAAAAATTAAAATAAATAAAAGTTTTTACTATTTTAAATGACAATATAATTTTTAATTTCATATTCTGAAGTAGAATATTTTTTATAGTATTGAATTACAAAAAATTATGATTTGGACGAGTAATTTATAAGTTTAAACTGTTTTAAGTATTTAAAATTTAGATATCTTCAAATAAAAGGATAGCACCTTATATTTTACATTTTATTTTTAGGAATTTGGCAATGAAAGATTCAAAATACCAGAAGCTTTATTTGATCCGAGTGCTACTATGGGTGGTTCCATGTTGGGTATGAGTCAGATTGTTACCACAAGTGTTGGAATGTGTGATGTGGATGTAAGGCCAGCCTTATACAACAATGTTATTGTTACTGGAGGAAATTCGTTTTTACAAGTAAATTATTGAATTGTGTATTAAATTGGAACACAAAATGTTTATTAATTTTTGGCATTTATAAATTCAAAGGGTTGCTCAGAAAGATTAAACAGAGATCTTTCTGCTCGTATACCAGCTATTTTGAGATTAAAATTGATTGCACCTAATGGATCCACTGAAAGAAGATTTGGTGCCTGGATTTGTGGTTCAATATTAGTATCTATTGGAACTTTCCAACAAATGTGGATTAGTCTTCAAGAATTTAAATAAGGAGGTAAAAGTCAAATTGATCGCAAGTGCCCATAGTAGATTATTACTTATTATTTTATATAATACAATTTGTATACATTTACTTAATTTTCATACATACTGTAGTATGACTAGTATGTATTTTATACTTTTTTGTATATATAATATATATATATAACATTGGATGCCTTATTTGACAACTATAATATCATCCAACTATAATCTAAATTTAATGTTTATGTCCAAAGTCCTCATCCTGTATGTAAAAAAAAGTACAAGCTGTAATATTTTTTTCTTTTTGTGTATTACTTGTGTATATATATATATATATATATATATATATATACAATATATATTAAATATATGTTTAAAATCAAAGTTGTTACAGAGATGTATCATAGATGTCCAATTTCTATGATAACAAACAAATAAAAAAGTTTAATTGATTAGACTTGCATCGACTTTTGTTAACTAATAATATGTTTTGTTTTCAGTCTTAGCACTACCTATAGTTTTTATAGATAATTTTTTTTATAAATTAGATTACAATATTTTCTCTTTAATTTTTATTTAAATTGTATGCATTGAATTTATTAAATTGTAGGACAACTGATAGATACAAAATGAAGTCTCTAATTTATATAATTGATAATAATATTAAATTATATTATTATTTTGGTATAAGAGTATGCATGGTGAGTTATTAGTATTCATAATTTATGTAAATTTGTAATTAATAATATAATAATAATTATTTCTCATGTGATCCAATTAGTATGTTTGGTTGTAAGAATAATGAGTGAATTATAAATAGTAGTTAAAAAATGTTATTACATCAGCATCTAAATTTTTGTAAAAATTGAATTTAAGTTTAATACTCATGACTACCCTCCAGAAAAAATGATTTATGATAAACTAGTATTTTATTTTATACTATTTAATATATGAAGTGAAAAAAACAAACACAAACGAACTGCCTAAAATAAAACTAAAAATATATTATTATATTTTATAATATTTTATTACCTATTAATGTACATCTTTTATACAAGTTCAAATCTTCCATTACTTGACTCATTAGATGCAATAATTCTTCTTGAGATTTTTCTGATAGATCACTTTTAGAAAGAAAATTATCTTCTATTTCTAAGTTTAACTGCAGAACATTGTAAAAATTAATTTTTTGTTTTCATTAATACAAACTATACTAAGAATCAGTACAAATGAATAATGAATTTATAGTTAGGGAAAGCATATCAATAGTAAATTGAGTTTTGTCAATAATTTGCTAACAAATCAATGACAAGAATATTAATTTTCTTTACTAAAATCTTAATAATATGACTGAAGGCTAAGAGGTTGATTCCATTTGCTTGCCCCAAATGAAATTAAAAATAAAAGCACATACCAAAAATGTAGACAATTTTTTTACAATAGGTTCATAATGTAATGTATGAGAATTATGGTTGCAAACAAAACACAAATTAAAATAGTATGCATTATGAAGATATTTTTGATCATTAATTTGTATTGTAAACCAACATTTTGTTGTCCCTTGTTCTAAAACTAATCAGAAATATTCAGTGTTTTAAAAATGGTAAACTATCAATTATCATGATGTCGCAGTAAAAATGTTGTTATGAAGTTGATATTGAAAATGATTGGTTATACCATACTAGATTATACTCACCCTATTTTTCATATAATAATGAATTTATAAATTTCAATTTTTGAAGTTTTGAAATATAATTTAAGGCCATATTATATAATTCTTGAGATTGTTTTAAACAACTTAAGGAGTTATATTTGTGGAAATGAAATTTTGTTTGTCAAATGATCTCCTCTTTAAAAGTAAATTATTAAACAGATATTTTTTCTGAAAATGTAACATATCAAAATCAAAATTTGAAGTGTTTTTGAATTTTTGAATTTTGTTTCATAAGGAAAATAGATCCATGATAATGGCCGTGAAATATATGGGTCATAACTAGTAATTTTTATTAATCTATTAATATTTATAATTTATTAAAATTGGACAAGTAAAATAAATACTAGATCTGATATTACATCTATTTTATGTTTTTATAAAACCTTTCTTAAAAATTATAATCCTTAATATAAACATTTAATAACTAAAAAAATAATCGTTAGATTTTGAAATAGGTACATAAAAAATTTAAGTTAAAAAAAAGTTATAACTAAGTAAGTTTCAGTAATAAAGGGGGTTTTCATTTGAAAAACAGAAGTTTATATTGCGCAGGACACTCTTAAAGCAGTGAAAAAATATGATTTTTTTTTTAGTATATTTTTAAATTCCAAGCATCATAATTTGAATAAATTCATAACAAAACAGGAGTTAGCATGCTCAGTGAATCACCCTGCTGAATTGTTAATTAATCTTTTTTCAAAACCATTAGAATTTCATTACAGTTCAATTTCAGAACCTTTGTAGTTTTGTACTTTTTTGTTGATTCTAAACTGGCATTTTTATTTTGAAACTAAGCTTTCTTCTTTGTTTAGGACATAAATAAAAACACAGATAGATTGATGATGACTGATGAGATATTGAGAATTCAATACATTATTAATATAATTATGCTAATCCTTTATTTAATTTTGAGAAGTTGAAATTTTATCTCATTATGTTATTTTTATACTATCAAAAATATTTGTTACCAATACATTTTGTCTACAACATTATGACACTATGGAACTTTTAAAAACAATTAAAATGTATGTCAATTCAATACTTACGTTGTAATTATACATTTTTGAAGTTGACCTTTTTGGTATCATATATTATACACTAACTGTCTCAATCGTAGCCTTGCTCAAAAAATTCTTTAGAACCTATCAGTCAACATATAAAAAGTAATTTAAGTACTACATTTTATTACAATCAATTGCATTAAGCTATAATGTTGGTAAAATTCTAACAAATATACTCAATTCATGGAAATTTAGAAATATCATTATTTTTAAATCATTGATGAATAAAATATTGGGAAATATTTACCTGACACAAAATCTTTGGACCAGTGGTGTGATGGAAAAGGCAAACAAATACATTTTATGGGATTATCGTAGGGATCTAATGGTTCCGTTTTTGGTGAATAATAAGTTAAGATATATCTAAAAAAATATATACAGTATTATACATATCTATCTGATAATAAAATAATATAAAGGTAATAAATTAGGTGTAAAGATATTTAAAAACCGTTTAAAAATCTATTATTGTTAAAAAAATAAAACTCAAAATATTAATGATGATAACACAACGTGCGAATTAAATATTTTAAACACGTACCTAATGACACCCAAATAATATATTCTACAGGCACATATACAGCCCCCCCCCCCCCGAAATTTTTTTTGTATACGTGCCTGTATTACTTTATCCACTAAACTGTCCTTAAGTGCCAGACTTATCGTCTGACTAAGGACTAAGAGCGAGTCTGTCCAAGTAATCTGCGAAAACACGGAAATATCGATCGTGAAAAACGGCGTACTAAACTGGTACCCATTGGAAGTAAATCGTTCCGATACCAGGATCGTAAAAAACGTTTTTATTTTTTTCGTTACGGTAGAGCTCGTGTGGAGAGTTTCAGCGTAAATTGTATTCAATACGTACGTGTTCAAGGTAGGTGCGATACGGCGACGATAAAAAAAATTATTTCTTAAAACTTAAAAGGGAAAAAGGCAATAATTGTGTTAAAATAAATGCTAGACTTAATTTTTTATAACATTTTTAACAAAATTCAAATACTTCGCTTTTTCGCCGATAGGCAACGTTGCGGTGTATGATTTTCGTTTTCGTGTTGACACTTTATGAAATTGTTTTTTTATCAACACTTAGTGAAATTTTTATATCAGGGGAGGGGGATAATTTCATCCTCTCTACTGGGGAACAAGAGGTAAAACCAGAAATCTTATAAAATTAAAATCTATATTTTTAAGTATATGACGCCACGGGCTTTGGGATGCATGTGTTACATCCGGGCCAATTAGCAACTGGAAGTTTGAAGATCAGGTGATGACGGTGGTGTAAAACTTCAGCCGGCACGCCGGATGTAGACACGGCACACGGGACGCCGGGACGAAATTTAAGGAGAGTCCGACGACAGCGTTGCGTCGCTGTCCGCTGACTCCCTTTTTCGTTCCACTGCGATCCCGTCGGTCGTCGCCGATCCGAGAGTTTAGATTTCCGCTGTCAGTCGCCAGATCTGCACTACATCGCGCACAAGCCGCTCCCGAAGCCGAAGCTGTTTGGACTGGCCTGCCGTCATGATGGTCGTCGAATAGCGTTGCCGGGCAAACGCCTCAGCATCACTCGACCGCCCGTGAAGTCGGTCGCGAGAACGCTGCACAGGTAACTGCAGTTTCAATTGTTATTGACTTATTGTACGAAAAATTTGTTCCGAAAACTTACACTCCGTTGTCGTTGTCGACAGTTTCGCAACAATCATTGTCAGCCGAAAAAATATTTACAATATTACGCTTTTGGTAATACGTCCTTTATAAGAGTGTACCGTGTCCATACTTACCTAAAAATAAGAGGTCGCGAATTCGCCAGCTTCAAGCTCGAAACTTATAGCCCGTACGCATGTATACATAAGAGACAACGTAAATACATAGTTTTATTTTGCTTTCAAATCTGTTTGATATATTTATATTAAATTTAATTATACAACGAACAAATAAAGTATACAACACATTAGCAATATTTTTTGTTTACACGATAAAAAAGAAAACTAAACATTATTAAATTACAATAATATTTAGTAAGTATATATTATACTTCGAAGACAGTAAAATTTTTTATTTTTTAAAAGTAAAGCCTAAGGCAAACAACGTTATTGGTCTAAAAAAAAAAACAAAAAAATCTACAGTAAAATATATTAATTATTAAATTAACCAATTACATCGTGTGTAATATATAGGACCATCAATAAACTAATACTTATTTTAATGTCTTTTTTTAATAAACATCCGTTATACTCCTGATCCCCGTCAGTATACAAACATTGTCTTAATAGATATCGTAATATAATATAAATGCAACACTGCCATAAATAAAATATTGTTAAATAACAAGTAAGCGTATAGAATTGATAAATAAAAAAAATTTGAAGAATTCATTATTTAATATTAAAGATACATAGGAATAACATAATATCGTTAAATAGGAATGATGGGTTTTCTTGAATATTAACGATATGATAAAGTAAATATATTAATACTGCAATTATTGTAAGTTAAAAATCGTAATAAAAACAATAAAAATAGCGAGAGATAAGTATGATATTAATATATTGTAACGTAGGTACATCACACGAAAAATCCAGACTTAAGCACCTACCTCTACGTACCTATCGGCTAGTCTACCCACATAATATTATATATCTACGAAGATAGACTTAGTGTAAGTAGCGCAAACAAACTCCCGAGTGAACAACGACGGCGTTGATTAAGTTTCGTAAAAATAGTTTTCGTGAGTACAAACACGCCTTTCTATCAACCCCCCTCCTCTCAGTAATAATAAACGAGATATTTGATACACCAGTTAAGTATATCAACAGTAATAACTTCCCCTAAATTAATAATTATAATAATAATAATAATAATATAAACAAACTAAAATTTAAAAAAAAAAATAACAATACACGTGATGATGTAGATAACTTTTGACGGAAAACTTTTCCAAACCTATCTGGTTGCGTGCACGTATTACATTATTATTATTTTTACTGAGACTCGTCGACGTGCTTCTTGGAAGACACGCGTCTGATAAGCTTCCTGAACGAAGAAGTCCACTTGGCGGAACGGTTGAATGACGTGGACGACGACGGGCGATGACTGCTACAAGCCGGAGTTATCTTGTTCGGATCAGTTGGCGTGGCTGATGACGACGAGATTCCAGAATCTGAAGAGAACTGGCGGCGGCTTCCGCTTCCGGTGCATTTGGCTGGTCGACCTCCGATGTCACCACAGACATCTTCATCATCGCTGGCCGAAGAGAACGCATCGTCGATGTACGATACGAACCGGGACAGCGATCCACTGGCGACCGACCGTTCTGGCGTCGACGGCGGCGTGTGCGGGAACGAGCACGCCGACAGACGTTCGGCAAGTTTTGCGCACTCCAGTTCAATGTCAGACGCGGACATCCGGTCGGAGGAACGGCGAAGCTCGTCGAGCGGGAAACAACCTCCGATGAACCTCGAAGTCTTCTCCCTGCATGTTTTAAGAGCCAATAAAAAAGATGAACAATATAATATATAAATTCTGGCTAAGACGGTATATTATAATATAAAAATTTAGATCGATCTATATGGACAAAAAAAAAGAGGTAGTTGTGAACGCGCAACTTAATTATTTATTGACTATTTTAAAAGTAAAAATATAGATTTGATAAAATCCTTAAATTGTTTACTGTATATAAATATTAAGCAACGATATTTTTATCCAACATAAAACAAATTATGTACTCGACAGGTTAAGATTGGCAAAAAAAAAAACGAATTTATCCTTCAATCAAATTATCTATTTTTTACTAATTTCGATGTTTGGACTTACCCGTGTCTGCTTGACGTGTACTCTCCAAAGGTAGCTCTGGTATACGAACAAACGGAGCACTTCTTGCGCCTGCATGTAGCCAAGTGTTTCATACCTTTCTGCAGTTGACTATTCAGAGTGGCTGACTGTTTAGCCATCAATTTTAGTTCGTTTACTTCGCGCTCCAGACCAGACACGCGCTTGGCCTTTTGACTGGCCTGTCTGCTGTTGGTGTGGTACAAGTCGGCTTTCCGCCCGAGATCCTCCAACACTTCTTTAAGCCTCGAGTTCTAAAATAAAAAAAACCAACAAAATATAATTAACAAATTTCTAACATTTTCTGCAAATAATATATAACTGTTATACCTCTTTTTCAAGGGTGTCCTTTTCGGCTGCGATCTCCGAAAACTGTCTATACGCGTCCATACGCGCTCTTTCCAAGTTGCGCCTAGTGATTTCCGACGATTCAGCCTGGAGCCTCAGCTGCCTGTACGCTTCATTTTTCTCGCGCTCCAAACGGTCCTTCCACTTGACCATTTTGTCTTTTTCATTGCGCACTTTCTCGCAATCCTCTTCTAATCGAATCACTTTTTCTAGCTGCAGAAATAGTTCTTCTTCTTTTTCGTGCAGTTCCAAGTCTCGGGTCACCAGCTGTTTCTCTAGCTCGTGGTGCGTGTCAATCAAACTGTCACGTTCTGCCTGCAAAACAACGCCAAAGTTAAATACATATGTATATATATTTATACCCATTATACATAGATTAGATACATAGAATACTATTATAATACTCTCGATGACCGTTTTTTACCCTCCCTCCCGGTGAGCTTAGAGCCGTTCATCAGAACTATCTATACATACAATAATCAGGTCAACAACAAGCACGGAGTCCAGCAGCACAATGCTACCACCATTTTCCACGCACCGTATAACAATATAAGTAAAGATACCGGGTTTATAATTATATTTATACGTCACGTTTACGTGTCTATTGTATGCGAAATTAGCGTTGTAGGCTATTCTATCGATTAATCTACGAGACGATTTCGATTGGTTTCGTTTTTTTATAATAATAATTATTATTATTAACGTAGAGCTGTATACCGTATAGTTATAACAATTTCGTTTTTATATCGTATACAGAGTGTAACAGAAAGAACCAACAGAACTCAGAAGTAATTAACTCACTTGGTACCTTGTAAAAAGTGTTGTTATTATTGATTTACAAAAATTATAAAACCATTTTAAATTTAGGTATTATGTATGATAATTATAAATTATATAAAAAATGTGATAAGTATTGACTATAACAAAAATTATTGAAGTTTAGTTAATAACATTTGTCAGCTAATTCTGTTACACTCTGTATATACAGATAAATTAATCATCATGCAATTCCCGAATTGTACACAATTGCTCTCACCGTCCGATGACAGTTTACCGTTATGGCGGCTACCAATATCGTCATCATCACATCAGGTCGGATCTCTATATATGTCGAGATATTTCATGCTGTACTATTGTACACTGTAAACAGAATACAACTTTTGACCTCGCTATAGAGCCACGATTTTTATCATTCTTTTTAACGCAACACTAGGAGTTCTGTTAATCTGCCAAACGATACTTAAATCGCTCGAAATGTTAAAGTGCTGTGTATAATGTTTACTCAAATGACCGCAAACGGTTTATGTATATACCGCACATAACCGTTCTTACGCATAAATAATAATATTATACCACTACGCTGTAGGCTATAACACAGTTTATGAGAATTATCTGTATATATGTAACATTTTAACGATGGTGATATAACTTAAGTAATATGTAGGTATATGAATCAAAATCATAACATTTAAATTACCTATGTATGTAATACAATGTATATGTAATACCATATTTGTGAATGCGAATATTATAGTGCCTACGTAGAAAAAAAATATTGTTAGATTACACAGTTAAGTTCTCAAACTCGTTTGATTTGCTTTATAATTTTCAAATTAAAAACACTGAGATACATCATTATTGATGATTTACCTTTCTCTTGCGTACACAGCATTATAGGAAAAGAAATGAAATTTTGAATCTCAATTCGAAAAGTGTATACAGGTACTATTGTATATAGAAAAGAAGACAACGCACGAAGTACAAACATGTCTTATACTTTTATAAATATAATCGTTTTCAGGAAGTTAGTATTATATGACTATTATATATTGTATATCATTATCTATTAATAATGAAAAAAGAATAACGCGGTCTATAATTATTATTATTATTGTAAAAAGCTTTCATTGCTAAGAATATAGAACATATATAGAAGTTTATAATGTATATCTGTGTGACTGCCTGTGTTTAAAGAGAACGCACATACGTACACGTTTTCTATACAAATTAATAATTTTATTTTTTAATTTTGAACACCAATCCAAACGACTTATTTGCGTTCACCACAATTAAACGACGGCAAAGACCTAAATGGAAATAAAAAAAAATCGATGAAATACGGGTTCATTTTTACCGCAAGCAAATGCACGACACCGCTAACTCGAGTCAATATATTATATTATACACGCTTCACGGCCTCACGGGACACCACAACCTGTCATTCAATATACTTAATACCTTCTTCGCGAATATTATACGCAGCTAACAAGTGTTATAGCCCACCTACGACCTATGCACCGTCGTTGGTTGCACGATAAAACATATTACATACGAAATTCGAGACGAATACGATGTAGTCTTCTTTTCGTCTTGTCGTTATCCAATTAATAAAAATGCCCGTTGAGAATAGACCACATGGAGTCAAACAAACTATGTACTTATAATCATTTACTGTATGTGTATAAAAACAGTAAATAAAATCTCTGGTGTCATTATATTGTACTTTGCACCGATGCGTATATAAACTGCAATAAATGATTGAAGAATTGATAGTAAACTATTATATACGAATACAAGTTTTATCGGTATATATCGAAATAAAACAAAATTGGAAATTTCGTTTGCGATAAAATTGATACATTATAAAAGGTTTTATATATAATTTATATGTCTTAACTTATAATAATGGAATACGCTGTGCAATATGTTCAGTCGAATCGGAACGGAAATGTATGTTGAGCATGAATTGCTGTGAAATATGTATTTTTAGAATATATTTTGCAGTACGTTGCCCTTTTATATTACTATGAATTCGGGACCTTTACGCAGCGTAACCAACTGGTTTTATTGGTAATATTCAATTTTGAAAAAACGGGCAAGTAGGCCAGTATAATGATGATTTTGTGGTTTTGGCTTGTTAATATCGATTAATGTAAGTTCTTCATTTCCTACGCATTCGAGACCATCATGGATTCGTGGAATTAAGAATTAAATAAAAAATAATTACAAAAACAACGTAAATACAAGATGTTTGTATAATATATATATATATATATATTAAAATCTGAATCAATACGTAAATCAAAATTGTGCATTGTTATTGAATTGAGCATTTTATTGATTATTCGAACAACTTTAAACGTGTTTTGAGTATATAAATAAATAAATTGAATTAAAATAATTTATAAAATGAATTCAAATTGTACTCCCTCAAAATGTCATTTATACATATGCGACACAAAAGAGAACGTTTGCCTGCCAAACGTTCCATATATCACATACATTTTCGACTTAGCCAAATCACGCATTGCCAAGATTAGTTTAGAACTGTTACGAATCGTGGCCGCCATCGCATGAATCTTTGTACAGTATAATATAAAATAAATAACATACAATTATTAGATTTGTTTTACAACGCATTTCTATGTTTATAAAACTTAAACCTAATTTTTCGATTCCGGATACTATTCGATTCAGTTTTTGGGTTTATTTTCACATACACGACGATGGGTATAACTGCAGATAGTATCTACAATATTATGTTAGACGATAGTAATTAGTCGGACGACTACGACACGTGAGCTAGTTTTTCTTTGACTTTTAAAAAAGACACATATATGATGTACATTGTAACCGGAGATGAAGTTGACGTATTTGGTATCGGTCCTGTGTAATTATATACTATAGTCACCACCGCGTGTGTCTTCTTTTCTATCGTATCTCCGATGATATGTATCATAATATCATAAGCTATATCTTATAACTGTTATAAGGTTAGACACACCAGTGTTTCATAAATTTATTTTAATTTTTAATGTATAAAAACGTGTTAAAACTTAATATACATAGTAACAATTTTTTACTAATAATAAAAGTGCAATTAACACGAAAGGGAAATCACTCGCAATGAATTATGAAATCAACTATGTACACGATTTTAGAAAGAAAACGAGAATTTCCCACACACTTCGCAAAGGCGGCCGTAGACTATGGCTGTGGTGTCTGTAGGCGAGCGAGTTTCCGAGTCGTGTACATATGTCTAGAGTCTAGACGGCGGTAGCGCAAAGTGTATCGAACTCTCTTGGGCGGCCCAGTTCCCTGGATTTTAGTCGTCCATTGTTTCATCTCGACAACAAAAACGGTTGTTTTCATATGATATTATTAATATTATACTTGTACATATACTTGAATAGGTATATATTAGAAGAGGGTAATATTATTTATGAACTGGAATTTAACCTACCTAAATATAACAATATATTATATATAATTATAACGTTCCGCTTTGGGCGGCATAGTCACGCTGTCCTTAGAGAACGCAAAAACGTCCCGCTTTGAAAAATAAATGGCAATCTGCATTACATTCTATCAAAAAAGAGCGAATACTTTAGTATTTAATTATCACAACAGACACTGGTTTATTATGTACACGACTGTAATAAAACGTTTTAATTGTACCTATACAAAAAATTAAAAATCAGAAATAAAAGTGGGGATGAAGATTATTACGTTTCATTGAGGTAGGATATTTATAATAACTAAATATTTTTCAGTTTATTTTTTAACTGATAGTTATTGTATTTATAACTTTAACAGACATATTTGATTATGAATTGTAAAAGGTGAACATAATATTATAAGCTAGTAATATACAAATATAATAAAATAAAATAAATATACAAAGAAACGAAATGCAATTATTTTTTTATTTATGTATTCGAAAGTCATCTGAGTGCCAGTTGCATAGATTGTATATTGTGTGTATTGTTTTATATAAAAGCGTAACGTCATAGGTATATTGTCAAATAGGATGTGAAAATAGCTAGGCACTCACGCATGACGCGAAGATATCATTATTATAAACTCATGAAGATGACTCGGGGTGACCGAAAAGTTTTGTTTTTTTACTGAATATTCTCAACATAATGTGTAGGTACGTGTAGATGTGTATAGGACCTACCTACTTTCCGTTTTATGCACACCTCGTCCATATACATTTAATATTACATCAATGCGTGGTATATATCATGATGTCAGCGCTAACGACGATTAGACGATTAGTTTTATTAAATTGTTTCTTCTTCTTTTTTTAGGTAAATATTTTATTTTTGTTATCACGACTTTCTAATATACACGACACACATACACACAACATAATGCACGCAACACGCAGGTCGCCACAGCGGCAGCGCTGTGCGTGTCCTTTTCGCGAAAGGACGCGAATTGCAAAATCACATTATTATTATTACCCGTATATAATAAATATATAATATAATATATATAAATATGTGTATAATACAGACAATACTCGTGTTGTGTATACGAATTTGCGGTAACATCGGCGTACCGGGTACAACAGATTCAAATATATATTATTCTGTGGCCTTGGTAAACACGTTATTGCAATTATGTCCGGTATAGATACGTATTATGTATATACACACACTTCCACTGCGTCACACCGGTGGCTAGGTGAAAAATATAATAACGTGTTTAATGTACAATGTCGAAAACATTATAATGTTTTACATATAATTTTTTCATGCAGCGCAGCGTTATTATTGTTCACATTTTTCACTGCGGGCATATTTGTTTATAATAGGTAACCGAAACTGACATTAATTTATCGACGACAACAGACAGAAAAATTACTGTTTTGGCGAGTAAAACAAAACACAAAATAGAATTGTATAAGTATTAAGTATAAGTACTAATGTTTAAAAAAAATATCCAAACAGAAACGATTAACGGCTAACTAAGCCGAATTTAGGATATCAGGGCCATAAACATCATCTTCACCCAGAAGGTTTAAAGCGCAATTTTATTACACTCGTTTTAAAAATATAAGCAATTAGTAATAAAACCATGTATTACTTTAAATGATATATAGTTGCTTTGTTTACACACATAAATTGCACGCAATATAAACTAGTTATAACTTATAACTTTAAGACAAAAACAAATTTAATTAATGTAGTTTGTTTTAATTATTTTAATTTGTAGTACACCCTTCCTTTTTATACAAAACAGTCAACAAAAAATAATTTATACAATGACATTATAATGAATTATGATTAATGATATAGAAAAAACATAATTTTATCGATTCTGACAAATAATTCTTAATTTCCAGCATTTTTCTTCTCGCTTACACATTTTTATATTTTCCCCTGCAATAATTCAATCCTTTGCTATTATGAGAAGATTGAGGCAAAATTGAAAACAGCTCACGAGACTAGCACGGCTTTCGGTATAAATAAATAGTGTGATTGATATTCAATATATTGTTGTATAACAAACAATATCTGCATGTAATATAATATTTATATTTTATATATATAATATATATACGAACGTCCTGGCTGATCGCGCTTTTAAACTACGTTCGCACTGCACGAATTCCCATTAATGTGTATACGATATGTTGAACTACTAGAAATGATTGTTTAAAAGTTTTTACTTGAAAGTATTATAAACGATTTTTTTCTCATTATAATCTTTGTTAAATCTACCACATCACTACCACCAAAACATATTTTACTACCTATTATATTATTATAATATTATTTACGATAATTATATGTATTGTATGGATGTTGATCGATAATTGAATTGCAGTTATTGGAACTTTGTTGCAGTAGGAACACTATGAGATATACCTATAAATTATAACTTATAAATCACTTTGAGATTAAATTAAGTTTTTCAACACATTTTTACACAAAACAAACAACTATACCTACTAATCAGTAGAATGTATATTTAGATAAGATGCATTGTTTTTATTTAGTTCTGAAAAGGCAACAAATTTAAATAAAATTAGATTTTATAATTATTTAATTATGGAAATGTGGGCACATTTTATTAGCATCAGTAAAATAGAAATTAGAGGGTCCGTAGTTCATGAAATTTCTTTCAGAATCGTGACGGAAAAAACAATTGACGCTAATAATACAATAACTTTGGTAGTAATGTACAAGTTCATAACTAATATAATATTATAGATAGATACGAGTGCTCATCGAATGACGTACACGGTACCTATATATATATATATTATGTAAACAATATTTACGTAGCGTGCACAGCCGAAATACTCTATTGTCAATTTATTATTTTTGTATATATATTGACGTATTACCTTCGTACGCAATTTTTTAAAATGAGAGGAACAATAATATAATAATGTCCTCAAGTATATTATTTAAAAGTAGTTATTTTTTTTTTACCATTTTAATTATTAACGGAATGATAACTTATAGTATAATAATAGATATAATAGAAAACTGTAAAAACACTTTCAAACTCAAAACTATACAATAACATTATTTGGATACGAAACACGATCACAACTCATAACTATTACTACTGCTAGGTTACTATTACAATCTATATGTATGAGTAGATTACTATGTATATTATAATTTAGTACTCCAGTACCGTACTAAGTACTGAACTACAAACATGGTCAAATCTTATGTTTAAATGCTTTCATTTTGTTTAAAGACCGAATCATCTTGCGCTTGTCTATTGTTAGTATAATATCATAATATCGTATACTGATTATCATATGGGCGTTTGAAGAAACGGAAGTACCTACACGATTTCCCGTTACGGATGCACATCGAATATTTGAATAATTTAACTAAAGTGTATTCACGACATATACATTCTAAAACATCTTAATGGGATTTTTTTTTATCTACACACGATTTATCATGCAACAAAAATATCAATACTTCGTTGACCACGGAGAGTTCGTGCACGTTTCATACCGTGATACAAAATAAGTGGATTAACAATTAACATGTAAAATGTCTCCGATATCACTGTTGATAATAATTATTTATTATTGGATTGAGAACGTATTGATTTCGATTCAAAAATTATGCAATTCTTTAAGTTTAAATTAAATTTGAACTTGAACACATTTTAAAATCTAGTTATTGTATTAATTATATCGGCATCTGTATCACTATAAAAAAAACAACGAATATTTTTGTTTATTTTTTAAACTTTAATATGAATGACAATAGATTCAAATTGAAAAAAAAAACTATAACAGAAATAAAAAATTAAAGGTTAATCTCACGAACAAAATAGAGATAACAACAAACATTAATACATACAATCCTAATAAAATGTTTTAACATTACCTGAAGTACAGAGATTGGCAAAAAAAAATTCGTTAACACGATAAAATAGTCCAAAAAGATATCCTAGAAAGAAACTGTATTGTGAGACGCGAGGTTAAAATATTAAATAAATAATAATAATTAATAAGTTTTAATAAAATTATAAATAAACTTATTTACTCTTTGTGTACTTTATATTCTTAACTAAAAAAACATTTTCGTGCATCTATTTCACTATAAAATTAAAACCATAAAATATACCTATACATAAAACTTAAAGATGAATGTTTTTTGAAATATAACTTAGGTACACCGAGGTCTAATAGTTATTATCAGTTTATAAAAAACTACGGGATTATATAAAAGAATTAATAATATTTCAACATTATAATAATTTATTATAAATAAAAAATAATGATCGCTAAATGTATGACCTGATTTTAAAATAGTCAAATATTTTATTTGTCTATGTAGGCCACGAGACATTGTCATAATCATTATGTTCGTAAATTATTTTATTCATAATTATTGATAGATTTGATTAAAATAATTAAAAATTGAATTATAAAATATAGAATAAATATTATTAATCAGTAGGATAACAGAAGAATATGTAAAACAAAAATAAATTAAAACGACGTTTGAATAACATATATATATTATATATGTTATAGTCGTTATAGATTATGTTTATAAATACATAATTTTAAATTCATTCGAACAATAAATTAACCAGTAATAATTTATTCAAATAAAAATTTAGTAGGCAGTATATTATTGTAAAAATACAATAAATCAATAATAATATTTAAAACAAATAACAAGATGATGATAATAACAATAATAATAATAATATGTTAACCAAACATTTGAGAATCATAATTTTCTTGACGTTTCTTTTACATTAATTAAGTTATAAAATTCGATAAACTATCAAACACGAAATATTGAAATACTTTATCCAGAGACGCCCAAAATATAAATCGATTTATTCGTTGAACATGTACATTGTACATGTTTCATTCATTGTAATATAAGAAATTACACACTAAAAACAGAAACGACCCACCCCGGTTAGTAGTTTTTCCGAACAATTTGGGTGGAGCACTAGCTACTTTATTTCAAATACATACTAGTTTCAACAAACTTTAATAAGATGGAAATATTTTTATCCATTAAGAGGACGCCATACCCGCATGTGTTGTCTCTGTCTTACTAACGTACATCATAAATTCATAACAAATTTTCGTTCAGTAGAATACATTTTGTGACGTTAGGTTTAAGAGGACGCCATACCCGCATGTGTTGTCTCTGTCTTATACACGCGTAACATAGTTAAAAACTGTTTTGCGCGGGACAATTTTACTCCCTCAATATTTATATCAAAATTACCAAAATTTCAAATCACATTGAGAAGAACTTTACCTGTGACGTAGCGTTTTAATTTTTTTAATAACATGAATGTAATTAAAGTTATCGGTTTGAGAACTTTAGGTTTTTTTCATTTAATTATTAAAAATTATTGGTTACCACTATCAAAAAAAAAAAAACGCTACGTCATAGGTAAAGTTCTTCTCAATTTGATTTGAAATTTTGGTAATTTTGATATAAATATTGAGGGAGTAAAATTGTCCCGCGCAAAACAGTTTTTAACTATGTAACGCGTGTATAAGACAGAGACAACACATGCGGGTATGGCGTCCTCTTAATATTAGAGTAAATTTACCTATTATAAAATTTAAAGGTAAGAATATTATTTAGACAATGACATATGCTTTTAATGATATTATCATTTTAAAGTGAGTTATGAACATTTTAAAGTTGTTATATTTTATATTTTTATATAGCTTTAATTCATTTTAAAATAATAATATCATTAAAAGCATAATATGTCATTGTCTAGATAATATGCTTACCTTTAAATTTGATAATAGGCAAATTTACTCTAATATTAAAGCTAACATCACAAAATGTATTCTACTGAACGAAAATTTGTTATGATGTACGTTAGTAAGACAGAGAAAACACATGCGCGTATGGCGTCCTCTTAAGAGGAATTATACGAGCCATGGAGTATGAGACCCCTTTCTGTAAATGTAATTTGTATATGATAGAAGTAATTTTAGAATGGGAATTGAAAATATTTGTTTATTTTCATTAAAATTATATACTCGAAAAATAAAAAGTAGTGGACGTTGACCAAATAATAAAACATTATACATAATGCATACCTATTCAATATTTTAAAATTACGAGTAAATGATATATGATATACCTAAATATTATTTAATATTTAATCATTCATACTTTGCTGGTACAATATTCAAATACGGTCATTTAACATATATTTTGGTCCAGTCAAATTATTATAACAATCTATTTTTATATTTGTGTAATTTACACTTGTGTAGTTATATCTTCTTAAGCTATTTATTTTGTAAATCTAAAATAACCATTTTAAGAGAACTATTTTATATTTTCATCATAATTTTCCGCCGTTATTCAAGAGAAAAACAACTTATAATTGGTTAATTTAATTGAATAAGCTAAGCATTGTATTTGTGAAACATTGTGAGATCGGGGTCTAGGAAAACGTTTAAAATTAAAATTGTTTATAATTATTTATAATACATTTCCTCGTATGTCACTTTATTTACTTTGATAAGTTGATAACAAAAATATCTTTTCCGTTTTTATCGTCTGTATAGTTTAAAATAATTATGAAACAAATGGTTAATAAATAGTTAATACCAATATAGAATTCGTAATGTATATGACCTATAACTCTTACCGCTGACAGAAGTTATAAAGACATATTAGGTATAAATAATTTTTATTTTAGTTTTTAAAATAATTTATTTAATTTGTTATAATCTGAAATTTAAGAAATTGAATTATAACATTCATAACCGTACAAAAAAAAACATAAATATGCATATACACAAAATAGCAAAACCCAGGCTTTAAAAAATCGAGCTCAATAAAAACGTAGTTTTCAAAATGTTTGACAAACATACTTAATATTATATAAAATTGAATTCACATCGAACGACGAATTGTAATTCATAGATTATTCACAGCGACATTTAATACTTTCTTTGTACTACGTAAAAAGGTATATAAAATTAAAATAAGACCTCTAAGCGACTTTTTACACGCGTATAATAAAAATGAAACGCATCCTAACCACCGTCACTACCGATCATTTCCCGATACGGTATCTATTTCACTTACGTGAATCCAGAGTCGCCTGTTTCTTTTGACGTTAAATGTGGGTCACGCAAGTAGCTGATCTCTCGCCAAAATGATTGTGTTAGTATATGCCCTAAAGGCAGAGTATACACACCACAATCACCACAACTGCACAAACACACCGGCCTCACCGTCGTATTACACTTCGCTAACCAGTGGTTATAATTATTTCTTTTTGAGCAGTTCCCTTACGGTCGAGACCCTCAGCGGATTTATCCATCGTCGTTTTTGCCTTGGAAACGTATGCACCAAGGAGACTCGTGTGTTATAATATAATTATTCACTCAAAAATACTTTTTTTTTAACGATATTGTATAATAGTATAATACCAACGACTGGGAAGAATAGGTCAGCAAACACCACACATACATAGTCATATTATAGCCGAGTACGAAAAACTTATCGATAGGATTTCCTGATGGAGAACGGTAGAGGTATAGTAGGTGCCTACAACACAAACAACTCTCACTTCATGTTCACAGTAGTTACATAACGAGTGGACAAAAATTACAATTACTACTTGCCTTCGTTGATTATTAAGTGAGCGTAATGATATATATTTTTTTTAATAAACCACGAGGTTGTTACTTTTTTAGCGTTTCTCGTATTTATTTAATAACAAACGGTTTAATTGTTTCAAAAACTATAACATCTGCCTACTACCTGCCACATCATTGGTCATATGTTACGAACAGGAAGTTAAATCAGTTTTTCTCCGCTTTGTCCATAATCTCTAATCAGTATTTTTGACACTCATCGAGTTAATATCTACTATTAGTAGAAACGCCTATAGTATATTGGAAACGACTAGAAGACAACATAATATTATAATGTACTATGCTTTCTCCTGTTTTGCTTATGTGCGTAATTATAGCCGTTGACCTAAATACAGTATTAGTGTCATCGAGACCCACCATTATGTAGAATCAATGTTTAGGCTTAGTTTAAACGAATATCAGAATCATCTTTGGCCTCCTAAGTCCTAATGCGCGGTTTTATATCATTGTAGGTGTTTTCGCACAAACCAAACATTGCAGGAATAGTGAAAGTGCTAATAACCACAAATCAGAATAACGAATAATATAAAATATAATAATATGTACGAATATATCGACCTATATATTCGTTCCGTATTATTCTAAACTCGCCGAACAATAGTCGCATATGGGAAGAAAAAAACTCACCTTAATTTCATGATATTTTTCTTCCAAATAGTATGCCAAGCTTCGAGCTTCTTCGTATTTTCGAGATATATCAAGATACTTTTCGTAATGACGTTTGAACAACACAAATCTGAAATAAAATATGAACATGAATTAAATCTTTATTATTTATAAAAGTTGACGTTCATTACAAATAATACATTACAGAGAATGAAGTACAATATATACATTAGACAATTATTGTCTGTTATTTTTAGGAGTTAAATTGATTAAATGTTTTAACTTAGTTATAACTTAATATTAACGAAATTAATTTGACTATTTGTATACTAATTTTATAATGTACATTCGTCATACATCTATAGTATTGAAGATATTTGATTTGTCAAATAAAATATAGATTATTATTTGTTTACTTCAAGATATTATAAGTAAACATCCAATCACAAAATGAATAATAAATCATTAAACAAAAATAAAATAATAAATGTAAATTAAACTTTTTTGTCTATATAACATGCATAACTCTAATACGAATACATTTTTTTCAAGTTATAATAAAACTTTATAACCTTTTTTGCAAAAAACGTTTGAATCATTATTCATTACAAATGTTTTTATTATAATTTCTTGTTTGATACACTCGGTGTCTTCTGTAGTATCAATATGTACTACTCACACGCGTTTAAAATTGTTAGCTTGACATTTTTATTTAAAATAAAATTTAAAGCTACAATACTAGGTACTCAAAACAATGTTCCTTAGAAATAATTTCTTGGAAATTTATCTACCGGAAGTCTTATTATCTAATTATTAACCTTGTGATTTGATATCTCGTAAAACATGAATGAATTCGACAGAGCAAAACCACATGTCTTGTAACAATTTTCACCTTTCAGCGTTACAATTTCATAATTAGAAAATAAATAATAATGTATTAATGTATAACGGTTTTTAATTAAAAAAAAATGCATATTGTTTATACACATATATATTACACATTTACACATCAGTAGATCGATACACACGCAAAGTACTAAGAGCATTCTTCATATAATTCTATAATATATATTAGGTACTATAAAATAGTTTTATACTTTGATAACATATACAAATCATTTGATATTAGTCATGTAATTAATTAACACAAACAAAAATGAGACTAAATAATAAATTAAACTAAAAGAATTATATTATAACAATTTACATTTAGTAATTTTTATATCTAAAATGCAAACATTTAAAGTTATAGTTTTTATTATGAAGAATATAGTATTACATTATAAATATCTATGTATAAAAGAAGCTATTATTATTCTATAGAATAATAAAAGTTTTAATATTCTCATATGCGCATTAACGCAATTTTTTTTAAAATAATTAGGCAATTTAACCTGAATATGCATAATACCTATACTATAACATTTTATAGCTTACAAGAATATATAGGTAGAATTAACTTTAATTAAAATTACTCATAAAGGTAATCAAAATAATGAAGTAATTTTGTTTTTTAAATTATGTATACTACAACGCATTATAATTATAGTCACAGATGGTATTTATAAATATATAATATTATAATATAGATGGCACATTTAAATTTCAAATTCATATTAAATATCGAATTAAAAATTTTATGTTCATTATTTCTTGGTTTTTATTACTAATTTAGTATGTGCTGTGGCTATTATTGTCATAGAATTCAAAGTAATATTAGTATATTACACAATGAAATGGTAAATATTTATGACAATACAATAGTTCAGTCACACACATAATTGTACCATTCACGTAATAATTTATTCAATCAATAGAGCCACATAGATAAAAATAATTATATTTAAATATTTAATTATTTTTAAATTAAATTACCAAATAGCAATATAACTGAATATAACCAAATATATACTTTATTTTTACTTTGGGAAATGAAAAAAATGACGCAATTTTTGTTATTAATGTATATTTGTAAATGCAAGTATTGAAGTACACATAACATTCCATTACAGATACATTTGTACTTATTATTTATTATAACAAACTTAAAATCGTATAATAATGGGACAAAAACAAGTAGTTATGTCTTATTATGATTTATGGTTTGGATTCCGAAACAAAGAATATTATATTGGTTTTAAAATTATGTATGTTTTTATGTTTGTAAATTGTCACAGACAAAAGAAGAGATTGTCATTAATTTTTTAAATTCAAATCTAAAGATTATTCTCAAATGTTTGGTCATTAATAATTATTTACAGAACACCTTACCATGAAACTGGTCAAGTTAGTTAGATATTATTAAAACTCTGAGGTTATAAACGTGTTCGTCAATTCGTCATTATGCTCAAGGATAATGTTCATGTAGTCATACAATTGTCAAAAATTGTTTATTTATTTCGTACAGTTGCAAAAACTACTTTCAGAATATTGAATTATATATTACATCTTATTGGAATTAGGTATCGTATTATAGTACCTATATCAGGGACGTCATTTCAATATTTGCTAAGGTAAGGCATAATAATTACCGGCCCTATAATTATAAAACTATTTAAACTTTTAAGTACATATTTATAAAAAAAAGGCGCTCACTCCGCTCGCTAGAAAAATTTCATTTAATTCTAAAAAATTGTATTAGGTAATTGCAGTGTAATTAAAATGTATAATAAAACAAGCAAAGAATATAGTTGTCATTCAATATTATTAGCAAATTTAGTTTTGATGATACAGCAATACAGAAATTTATTCAAGTTATATGAATCTAGTTTATTTAAAAATGTTTACATTAACAAAAATAGTTTACAAAAACTGTAACATAACTAATTACAATTCAATTAAATTCTTAGCTAAATACATAAAAAAAATAATTTGTAATAAATAAAAGAAGCAAACTGTTATATTTTTATATATTAAAATTTTTTATGTAAACTGTTATTTATTACCTGTAAAAGTCATTTTGAGATATGATGTCACCAATGCTATCTTCTGGGTCAATGCGATCAATTACACTACATCTTTTATTAGCACCCTCTGATGAAAAATCTCCAGTTAACTTCAATAGCGGTGTTTGATTTGATTCTGGGGCAACGATAGGAGATTCATAGCAAGCCACAGATATTCTATGATCATTAACTTCATCATCATATACCACACATGCATCTTTTTGAATTTGAAATGCAGCATCACTAATACCATGCTGCATATCAGGTGGAGTATAAGGAGCACCTTGTAATATTAGATCATCACTACGGCTATGTTTGAGTTCACTATTCATACGAAAACTACTACGTGGACCAAGTACTGGTGAGAGCATCCCACATCGATACACCTCACGCCGAGGAGAGTTATCAGCCGAATGTACCATTATATCAGCCATGGTGTCTCGTTTGCAACTCATATGGAAGGACACTAGAACATAAAAGTAAAAAAATTAAATTAAATAGTACACTAAAATTATGTTAAAATAAGAGATAATAATCTATTTTTATCTCATTTTTACTTAGGTATGAGTTATGAACAATAAATCAACATTTATTTTTAATTTAATGAGTTTAAATTAAAACAAATCTGAAAATATATTTCTAACCTACCTATTTAAATATGTACAACTAGTACACGTTGGTATTAAGTATTATGAAAATTTTATGTCTCAATTGATTAAATAATAAAAATTACAAATTATAGCTATCAATATTATTCTGTAAATTAGGTCATTCAGATAAATGTAAATGTATAAGTCCACAGGGCTGTTATTTAATAACCTGTCATTACCTATTATAAAACATGATGTGAAAGAATACCTTGAATAAGCAATTAATTTTACAGTTTTATTTAAATACCTATTCAATAATTTATCACTTATATTTGAATTTTAGAATGTTAAGTATGAACTAAGAAGCATCATCATTAATGATATAGATAATATGTCTTAAAATCTGAAATGTATACCTAGAGAGAGATAGGTTATCAATATTTTCAATTTATTCTCTATTTAATACATTAGTTACCTTCTTATTCAAAAGTATATTAAAATAAAATATAATAGGCTAATTCTTTAATTTCATAAACTTGTAGTTATGATAATTCTAAAATTGTTTATTCTATGCTTACATAAGATAAAATAAATATCATAAAAATAATCAATTAATTATTTTTATTATCATAATGCAAAATTATATCTTATTTAGTTTATTTCTGAGTTTTTTTTAGTGATCTTCTAATATTTTTTAAGTAGATATATCTAGAGAAAGGATATAGAGACTTAGTGAAACTAGGGATACCAAATTTGGAAGAAAAAGTACAACATTGAGAAAAATGGAAGGAAGTGTCGGTGGTAGCAAAAACTTTTGAAGAGTCGTGATGCCAAGAAGAGAAGAAAAAGAGATATTAGATATTATAATTTTGTGTTAATACATCTATTAATTGTTTAAATTAATTACATAAAACATAAGCACTTACTAGTGTATGCTTGATTATTCAATTTAGATTTACTTTTAGGTACCTATTAAAAATTAATTTATACATAGAAAGTAATATATTTGCTAGGAACTATCATAATAATTTCTATATTTACGTACTACACAAACATAACAATTTAATAATACAAACACAAATATACTGAGTTGACTATTTGATACTTATTGGCTATTACCTAAATGTTATAGTTCAACAAAATACAATTTGGATATTTAGTTATAACTATCTTTGATTTATCTAATTAAGTTCTACATATTGACATTAAGTAAAAGATTCAGAATAAACTATTTTATAATTAGTGCCAAACTGAATATAGTTTTTAGCCTGATAACTGTAATTATGATAATTGACAATAGTTAAGAGGACATCTTATCCGCATGTGTTGTCTTCGTCTTACAAACATACGACATAGTAAATTTTCGTTCACCAGTTTCAATAATGTGCTTTTAGTTTTAATATTAGTGAATTCACCTATTATCAAACTTTTAGGCAAGAACATTATCTGTGTTATCATGTTGGTTTTTAAGATATTTTAATTTTTAAGTGAATTATGAGCATTTAAAAATATTTAATAATTTCACTCATAACTCACCTAAAAATTAAAATATCGTAAAAAATCAACGAGAGAACACAGATAATGTTCTTGCCTAAAAGTTTGATAATAGGTGAATTCACTATAATATTAAAACTAAAAGCAGACTATTGAAACTGGTGAACGAAAATTTAGTATGTCTTGCATGTGTAAGACAGAGACAACAAATGCGGGTGAGACATCCTCGGTTATATTACAATTGTTTCAACATTTTTTGACAGCAAGCCACTAATTATTTTCAAAAAATACATAATATGCTTAAAATGTGTTCGTAAGATTTAAATTAAGTGAAGGCAGCTTGCACATGGTTAGCGGGCTGAACAGGGGCGTAATTACGGGGGGATATGGGGGATAGATCCCCCCCTTGAGCTGTATTTATATATTGTCTTATACCTATGCAAAAAAGCCCTCCACAAGTTTGCCATAGAAATTTATTTTGATCCCCCCCCATAAAACATTCTCAATTACGCCACTGGGGCTGAAAACCCTGCTTATATAGTTAGATAATAAATAGCCTGACTGCATGTGTTTCTATTATATTGTGATCTAATAATATAAATTAAGTATTGAAGTATAATAATTGTGATCCCATTAGGTTAGAATAGATACTAAACCAGAAATGTAGTTTTTGGAAAAAATTGATGAAAAAATTAACGTCATTCTATGTTATCCGTCATCATTATAAAATGTGTAAATGCAACTAGCATTCTTAGATTATACCCTAGAAGATGAAATTGGAGAAACCATGTGCATTCAAAAATTTTAATTATAAGACAGTCTGTGATTTATTATGTACATAAAAGTGCTTGGATAGATCAAAAAAAAATTTCAGGTTGGATTTTATAATGTGTTTGTACCACAAAGGGATGCACTGTCTAGAGCTTATTATTGGACATGAATTGTAGATAATAATAAAATAGAAATGTTTTACTCTAAATCTATACGTTTATTTTAAAATTTCTGTTAACTATCATAGTTCCAGTCCTGATATTGACATTTAATTAAGATTCTATTATGCATGCTTTTAAAAATGTAATGTACTAGGTATTTACTCAATTTCTAATTAAATATAATGATAGGTTACCATTATACTATATTATTATTTGTGTTATATTTCTTAAATTAGGAATCCTAATCCTGAAATTGTTACTAAAATAAGAAAAAGGGTCAATACATTTTAAGGTTATGTCACAGTTAGGTATTGAAAAATACATCATCTTAATAATTACATATAAAATTTGCTGTAAACCATTTTTATACCATTCTAGTTGGTAACTGTTTATATATTTTGTTATTGTTAAATGTAAATACAGGTTAGTGACATAAAAAGTAAAAATTATTTAACTTTTTCATATTTTGTTAGTTTTTTAAATAATTTGGGTTTAAAAAGAATTTTAAAGTATAAATATTTATTTAATTCTTAATAATTTATTATGCAATGTTAATTATAGTTAACATATTTATTATTATTTTTTTTTTAAAAAAATGAAAATAAAAATACAATTTTGGTAGTATTTTTAAAATTTAGATCATTAGAAAGGCAAATTGATTTTATGATTTAATTAGGGGTTTTCTTTTGATGTTTTTTTCTATTTTTTGCCAGTAAAAAGTGGTATGTTATTGAAAATATATATCAGAAAATGCATTTAAATTGTACAATAAGATTATATTTGTTTACTTAATCTTTCTTTGAAACCAACTAGAGTTAACTGAATAAAACTAATATAATATGTAGAAAATATACTAAATTATTAACCTATCTAACTGTGGAAATGTTTGTAAACTAATAATTAATAATACATACATATACATAGGTATTTATAAGATATAAATAACTGAAAAAACTGAATAAGAAATAAGAAATATAAATTATTTAAAAATGGTTTAGGTACATCTGGAAAATAAAAAAATAATGAAAAAGTATTAAAATTGTGTAAATGGTTTTTCTTTGGTTTAGATTGGTAATACCTAACTAATTGTCATTCTTAATCAATATTATATACTTACTCAAATTACACTAACAATACCTACTAATTATTGAAAACATTGAATTTTATAAATCTAAATGACAACATTTTACAAGAAAGAACATTATATATTCAATTAGTTATATTATGTATATTAAATGTTGAAAATTCAAGAAAATGATTATCATGATTATCTAGGCATAGTTGTAATAATGTAATAATATATAAATACTAATAAATAGGTACATTACCTATTATATCTCATAAAAATAATAGATTTTTTTTCCGACTATCCAACCTAATTTATTATTTTTAATTAAAACATTTATCATTTCCTAGGTCAGGAATGTTCTAACTGTAAAACACATAACATAGTTTAAATACCTACAAAGCAATTAATTTATAGGGAAATTAATTATTATAACTATCCATAAGATATCTTTAATTTTGAAATATGTTTTGATTTAAGAAGGCATGTGAAAACTTATTACTGTAGTAAAAGAGATAGGTAAGCAACTCGGTAATCATTTTAGTAAATTATACATCAAACTTTGGAGTGACATAACTATTTTTCTGTTTGCTTTGTATAAGTACCAAATAATGCAAACATTTGTTGTTTAGTGAAATGTATGATAAATATTCTCAGTGTTAACAAGTAGTGCAAAATTTGTTAAGAACGTTAAGTGATACAACAGTTACACATCTAGGTGTTATTGGTAACCAAGTGCAAATATTTTCTGATGGCGAGATAAACTATACCTATCAACTTATATTACTCTACAAGAGGCTAGTTTTAGATCAGCAAGATTGAAAACTATATAGGTAAGTAAGTACTTGATCTTGGTCCCTTCAAAATTGTATTTATTTAGACAAAGAAAAAAAAACTTAACATTATCGCGTTATCTTTTATAACTGTAATGTGTGGAGTTGAAGTTTCCCATTACGATTTAGGCCACCCGCACCCCTGATCCGCAATGTGCGTAATGACTGACACATCTGAATCGACTACGGTAATACATAAAGCATCTCGCACCCTATCATCCGCGTCTAGATAATCGAATTAAAACTCACCATCAAACGTGCGACGTTTCTGTTTCTAGTCAATCGATCGCCGCGGTCACCACGATGCGCGCACACAACTATTCGACAGAGTCACGGATTCGCACGGCGGACGTGTAAAATTATTATTATCATTTATCAACTTGTCCCGCACATCGGGTGGCGTAGACGACGGCAACGACGACGACGCGACTAGCAGAATCGAAACGCACTGCACACCGTACAGTGCACGGACACGACCGCGCGCACAGGCACCTCGAGTCTCGACACGGGCACAA
This sequence comes from Schizaphis graminum, assembly GCA_020882235.1. NCBI lineage: Eukaryota > Metazoa > Arthropoda > Insecta > Hemiptera > Aphididae > Schizaphis > Schizaphis graminum. Next base: position 98,771,600 of record CM037032.1, read on the forward strand.
ACAATAATAATTGTGGTAGCGATTGTTTTTACGTAAACGTGCGTAATGATCGATTTTTTTTACGATAATCGCGCGCGCGAAAAAAATCGTGAAACGCCTTTTACAGTTTTACCGAATCCCAAAAACATACACTTTTCATGTCTATTCATATTCTTCCGACGGTTTTTCGACTTTTCGGATTGTGTTTTCTGAAGTCGCGTTTGTTTATTTCATTGGAATCTGCAAACTGAAAAGTTGCGATTATCGTGTCGATAGCTGCTGCTATAATATTATGATATATTTTGTGGTCGTGGTTGATGGCAATGTCTGATAAGGGAACGAAACAACATCATGGCAGCACGGATCGTCGTACTAATCGTACTCGCTTTCGTGGTCGTGTGTGTAAGTTGTGTTGCCCCGCGACCTTTTGTCCGGCGACGACAACACGCCGAAAACGCTCCGTGGCAAACGATCCCCATCGGACATCGCGTCGTCCACATTTGTATGAATCATGAACACTAGAGAGTGTTGATGGAACGTTTGTTTTTATGTCTATATTATATAATATTATATTATTTCGAAAGATGGCATCGGTAATGTCTAAAGCTGTGCGTAAAATTTGGTAAGTTTCAATATCCACTGAATCCACTTGACATAATAAACAAATGTTGTTATTTATTTTATAATATGCTCATGAATAAATCTTCAAACATGTCTTGATGTATCGTAGGTAAGTGAAATTCGTAATATTATATCATATTTTCGTGATCAATTAAAAAATGTTTGCACTAACCGAAATCGTTCCAAATTGATTGTTGGTTTACATCATTGGGAGAATAAATAATAATTAGATAGAGAATATAGTATTATATGAAACCTGCTAAAATTATGCAGAACTCATAAACATAGCTACACAGGACACAGATATATGCATTATTTTTATGTATTAGCTGTGGCTCATTAATAAATTATTATAACCACCATCAGTGGCGTATTTACGGGGGGGGGGGGTCCCCGGGTCTGGACCCCCCCCCCAGAAATTTTTTTTTCAAATATTATATAAATAATATCAATAATAAGTATCATTATTAAATTAACTCGTATGTATTTTAATATAATGTTATAAACTTATACTTAATACTAAGACCCCCCCCCCACAAAAAAATTGAAAATACGCCACTGACCACCATTAAAATTTAAAAAGCGGGTAAGTGAGTATCGCTCTGCTGTACATTAGGGGGTGGGGTGGACCTCGTACTAGGGTAGGTTAAATTTGAATGCAATGATGGGTATCATTGTATACGAAAAACGATTCTGAACGGAGATGATTTGTCAGTCTAGGATATATTATATTTAAATATTTTCATACATTCTATTTTGAAACTAATTCAAACATTTAAGTAAAAGTTACAAGATCTTACGTTTAGTAATTTTTTTAAAAAAATTATTTAAATTATTTAGTAGTAAAACATTATTTTACACTTGTATTTTTGATTTAAAATTAAAATTAAAACTTTAAACACTCGTAAAATTTTTTAAATTGAATAATTATCAAACTTTTTTATAATTGTTTTAAGCTTAACTTATGGACAGTATAGTATTAAATTTTCAATTCTTAGCTTTTGATAATAAAATTTTTATAAATTTTTAACTACCAAATAGTGAAAAATATTCATGATTTTGACGAATTTTTGTCAATATTTGAACTTCAAATGCGAATAAAAAAAAATTGTGCCTATGTATTTTTATAATTTTTGAATGAGAGTTAGAACAAGTTATGTGGACCCTTCAATTAAATTTTCAAGTAATTTGTCCCAGCTAAATTTTTTTTATCAACATTTAAAAAAAAAAAATAAAAAAAAATTGAAAATTTCAATTGTCTATAAATAGCTCAAAAAAAGTCAAAATATTTTGAAAATCTAATCACGTAAAGAAAATGGCAATCTAAATAACTGGTAAAATTTTCAAGTATTTACGACTTATACTGTTTGAATAACAAAAAATATCAAAAATCGTTTGAGGCTAAACCGTTATTTAACGCGGTTTTGTAAAAATTTAAATTTCAAACACTCATAAAAATTTTTTGTTTTAGTCCGGTAGAGTTTTTTTTGCAGATAGTTGAAGAAAATTTTATGAAGAACCTTGCACCAAATTTTCAAATCTTAGTTATAAAAGAAAAAATTTTTACGATTTTTTAACCACAAAATTACTTGCCAATTTTCGCAATTTTGACATATTTCGTATAAATTCGAACTTTAAGCACTTATAAAAAAAAATTGTGACTAACGATTTCGGATTTTTTTTTATAACTTTAAAAACAACTTATAAGAAACCTTGTATTAAATTTTCAAGATTTTCTGGCCGGCCAAAAAATTTTTATCGTTATTTTTAAAAAAAATACTTAAAAAAATTGAAAATTTCAACTGTCTATAAATAACTCAAAAAAAGTCAAAATTCTTTGAAAATTTTGTTAATCTAGATCACTAGATCAGGGGATAGTTCCTACTAGAGACAGTTCTCATAACAGGTAACATGTATGATACATATTATATCCTAATATTTACGAAAATTCTTAGATAGGTTTATTTATAAACAACAGTTATATTTATATAGGTAAAAATTAATTGTATTTAATAATTTACTTGGTATTTTATGTTTTTTATTTTAAAATTCTTTTTTTCTACAACTATTGACTTATAGTATACCTACGATCAGGCATGTACTGGTAAAAAAAAATAGCTGCTCAAAATGATTAACTTATTTCCTTCTAGCAACTATATATATATATATATATGTGTGTTACCTACTTTATTTATTTTTTAATAACGACAACAATAAATAAGTTTAATGTCTAATATATCGTACAATTAACAGTTAATTTCTTCTCACCATTATATTTCCAGCCTTTAGACCATTGTATAAATAACTCATAAGTACTTACCTATACTTTATTTGTATTCTTCATTTAATAATTTAAAATTATTGTTTAGAAATCTAGCTACCTATAATAATATAACTTCTTACATATTTTATAAGTTTAAAAAATATATAACCAATTATAACAAAATTTTGATATACGATGTATAAATTAAATTTTTTATTTTATTATACCTACTAAATGTTCTTTTATAAAATATTAAATTATATATGCCTTTTATTTATGTTAAAAATTATTTATTTTATGTTCTTATATATATATATATTACACAAAAGTTTTAACATTAAACAACTCAATACTTTTTACATAATATTTTCTTTTGAATAAAATTGTTTAAAATGTTAAAAATGTAAGACAAAGGACAAATAATGAGAATTTAAAACTGACATTATGCACATATACCACATATTAATATGACATAAGTTGTTCAGAATTTTTTTTTATTTTAAACATTTTTGTACTTTTTTTTATCTCACTATTATATTATTATAAATTCAATACTCAAAGTATAATAACTTTGACTAGACTGTATATACCTCGGTTATAGTACTGAATAGTTAGATAAATATGTATCATATGGTTGTTTTCAGTAAAAGTGTATAAAATGATGCTCTTAATTTAATATTAGTGTTCTTGCCTGTTAGCTTCTTTAATACTATTTTAATGATAACCTAACCTATTGTTTTTCCCAACATATATAACAGTGTTTTTTAAATTTCATTGATGATATATGCATATACATTTGAAAACATGAAAGAAAAAAATATATTTCAGAATTTATCAATTTTTGCAATCACATACAGTTACATATATAATATTATGTATTTTTTAGATGGTGATAATCTAATTTTTCACAATATTCGATATATTTACCAATTTTACCACTTAAACCACTTAGAATTGCAGGAAGTAACTAATAGGCTGATTGTCAAATTACTTTTTGTTAATTCTCACAAAAATAAAAATTGATTAACAGTGAAAACCCTGTAATTGCCAGGTATAATATGTTCACACCTAAACCTACATTTATACTGTCGTTCAATCGTGACGCAATGTGCAGTAGGTAAATCGTATTAGTCACAAGACCGTTCTAAGTGATTAAGTCTTGAGATGCACTTCCTAAATACGCTTAAGGTATGGAAATTCATAAATCTAACTTTAAATTTTACAAAATAAATACATTTATAAAAGCAACTCAGCCTTCATCATATTTCTGAGCATATTAATACAGGATTGAGGTCAATAAATTAACGTGTTAGGATTGCAAAGTTATTATTGTAAACGCTGACTTGATGGCAAGAGCGAAATGTCAGTTTTCTGGGGAATAGTAAGTTCCTACACGAGAGTAGCAGGTAAACAATTATATACGTTAGTTCTTACATGGACATATTATGTAAGTTCCTCCATGGTAAAAACCAGGTACGTATGTTAGTTCTTACACAGTAAAAACCAGGTATGTATGTTAGTTCCTAGACGGCGGAAAAAATTAAATATGTTTATAGTCTATGTATGAATTTTCAAAAATAAATATATGATGATTAAAAAATCAAAAATAAATCACATAGCACATTGTCACAAATAAATATATATAATAATATAATAATAAGAAAAAACCGTAGTTCGAACTTACTGAGGCATTCTGTACTAAATTACATTGAAGACTTCAATTTGAAGTACCACAGCACCAACAGGTGCTATCAATATGATATATAAATATATAATAATTTCAATTTGTATATTACTAGCTAACTAATAAACATACAAATATACTTAATTTAAAGCAAAACGTAATTACGGGAAAATACGACAAGCTACAAGCTGATCATCATATTATTATATTATATTAATTTGTGACAATATGCAATTATGTGCTATGTGGTTTTTATTATATTTTTTAATCATCATATATTTATTTTTGAAAATTCGTATATACATAATAATATGTACCTTTTTCCGCCATGTAGGAATTAACATATGTACCTGGTTTTTACCGTGTAGAAACTTACATATGTACCTTTTTCTATCGAGTAGGAATTAACGTATGTATTTTGTGTACCAGCTATTCTCATGTAGGAACTTACATTCACCTAGTTTTTTTACTTCTGTTATCTACCACGGTACCAATATAAGCGTGCTTGTGTGTTACGATAGTATGCGGTAACTGACGATCTAGTCACAGATAAGTCTAGTTTAAGAATTTCCGACCATATTTTCAATTTTGTTTAAACTCTTTTTGGTCGTAACTATTTTTACCTTGAAGTTGATTTTTACTGTTAACTTAAGTCGTTGCAAAGTTTAAAGGCATAACGCATAAACATAAAATGTAAAACGTATTAAAGTTATTATAATTTTAGATATGTGATGTGTGGTGATGGAGATACTCTCACAATGATCTTTAATACTCATTGTATAGATTTCTATAATTCTGAATTCCTCGTCAAAATAAATTAAATATGTATAATGCACTTGTAAAATAGTACATTTTTACCCTAATGTAAGACTAATATGTTATGCAGGTTTGGAATTTTATATTATATATGTATTATATACAATACTTTCATACAGTAATTAATATGATAAAATACACGATCACACTGGAGAGTTTGGCAGGACTATCTAACTAATGTATAATATTAATAAAGTCATTAAATCTAAGTAATGCGTAGTGACTTACGAGGAAAAAACGGATTATAACACAGTGTAAAAACTTCAGATTGCAATGAACAATAAGTATTAACTATAAAATTAAAATTAAGCATTACTGCATTAGCATAATATATTTTATGTAACCACCATTTTCAACAGCATTATATAGTATGAGGGAGTTGTCCGTTAAATAATCTCTTCAGATAGTTTTCAGTTAGACTTGAAAAATACCTTGTACAGCTTTTTATATAGCTAAGAATATAGTTAAGACACTTAGGAGATAGGATAAGTACCAATTATTAGCATTGATTATAATTTGGAAGTTTGTTGCAACTTAAGTCAAATATCTTTAAAAATATTTAAATTTTAAATTTAAATTAATTATTATTGTTTTAAAATTTTAATAAATATAAAATATACAATATCTCAATAACAAATTAACAATAATTATTAACGTTAAACGAACAAACATTATGGACATGCACCATAATAAACTGTATTGTAAGTATTATGTTATTTGTGTTAAATTAAATATTACTAGATATACTTATCTTAAGGTCTATTGTATACATATTAATGTAAAATTAATAAATTATTATACTTTACAAACAACCATTAATTTTCTAAAAAATATCGTAAAAATTGTACAAGCTGATTTTTTTTAGAACCCAGATATATATAATATATATATATATTTGTTATATCATCATATACCTACTATGAATATTTAATATCATAATATCTAAATGGTTTTGGAGTTTGGTCCTTCTCAAGTAGAAAAAACACAACATAAATTAATTTTAAAATGTACATCACTTATTATATTGTTATCACTTATCAATTATTATGTATAGGAATTTACATTATGTGAATATAAAATATTGTTATAGAAAATTAGATGGAATAAAATATTTAAAAATAATTTAAAATTTAAACACGTATCATAAATGTGATTACATGTATAGATATTATTAAAAATGTTTTCCCTATAGGTAAAGCCTACATAAAAAAGTTCTCCCTCGATAAGTTTAACCACAAAATTCGTAATCCAGCAAATAGATATATTATTTAAGTAGTATTTGAAATTTGATTGTAGTTAGATTATTGGTTGGTTATCGTAAAATCTGTAAGATACATGAAATAACACATTCGGTTAAATCGTTTCATGTCACCGAACAATGAATAAAATACCATTAAAAAATCCATTATAAACACAAAAATTTATAAGTATATATAACATAGAGCTACAGTTTACAAGGCACATTATTAACAAATGTATAGATATAGCCACGCGTGGTTATTGCAGTTAATGGCTATTATTGGTAAAAAAAATAAAGTAATAATAATTAGTATAGACACGTGGGAGTTCCATTAAAATTCCTCGTTTTAATTGAATGTCAAAACCATTAGATTTAATTTAATTGTCCAGTGTGCTTTTATAAATATGTTATTAGTTATTAGTGATGTTTTGAAATATCATTGTGCAAAAACAGTACTTCTAATGACTAGTTCCTATATCATATAATTTCATAAAATTAAATTATATATTTAATATGTATTAATGTATAATCATTTATCAACTAGGTGAGGTTTATCTGTATAATTTTAAGGATGTGCCGAGCCTTTACTGATTAAAGTGTAATTGGATATAATGCGAATTTATACAGAGGTCAAATGAATAGTATGTATGACTTTATCGGGACATCGTAAATTTATAATACATAGCATTAAGTTGGGTGGTGTATTTTGTAAGATGATATTTACTGTATATAGAGTATAAACATTATTAGTTATCTGTACATAATTTTAGTTCTTATTATTATTGAAATTTATTCGTTTAAAATCAGTTTGTATTTCTTGAGCGGACGAATTTACATAAAATGTACAACATAATTTTACTCAATTAACTGAAAAGTATTGTTATGTTTTCAATTAAATTAATTATTAATTAATTGTATGGAATTGCTAATATATTTCTTATAATACTAATTGAATAACTTATAATTTATTCGTAATAATTTTTATTTTTAATGTAGTTTTATGTCCTAATTTTTTTGTTTTTTGTATATTCTCAAGTTAAAGTGATACTTTTGGTGTATCGATTGAAAATTAATAATCAAATATTAAAATAAATAAATCATGTTGAGGCTTGAACTTAAGACTTATCATATTTATATATAATATATAAGACAGAGTTCTAAATAATCCACAATCCAGTAACTACTACATATATCTATTGAATCATTGTATAACATTATTTTTCTATTTATGTGAATAATTAAAATATAAAAATAATATTATAAATGACAATAATTAATAATACGTCATTATGAATCGTAAGTATAAAATGTTGTGACCTTAAATTGCCTACACGACGCGCCGTTTAATCATTATACTATAATACATGGTTATAGAACGATTATCGTTATAATGTGTACTTAAATAAGTATTATAAATAACTTCTATTTAGAGCTGAAATTAAAGGAGTCAGACAAATACTGATACGATGACATGATATTTTTTCAATTGTCAATATTAAAATTACATTTCGTTGTTGTAGCATGGGAGGTTTTTGATGAGAATTGTTTGTAGTTGTGTGGTGAATCATACACAACGGTGAATTTTATGAATGGTGTATTTCAAACAGAATGTTAACAGACAAGGTAACTAGGATCGATATTCGATACTATGAAGTTAGTGGAATCCAATGTTAAAAACGAGTTTCAAAAGAAATATAATACATCACGCGTAATAGAAAAATAGATACGTTCACGATCTTGGTCACGGATAAATATAAATACATAGAAACGGCGAATTTCTAAACAAAGTTAATTTTTTTTTTGTGAATAATAATAAGTATAGTTAAAAATTATTAATACCATCGATAAAATATTTTAATTTACTGTAGGTACTGTGCATTTTTATTCACCTAACTTCAGTGTAATAAATTATAAACGTAATCGGAAAAATATTCAAGAGAATATTATTATCAATTACAAAGATTAATAACCTTGTATTGGTATTGTAGCGCGCTCGAGTTTATATTTTCACGAATTTTTTTAATAAACTGTTCGGCGGGGTGTATAATATATACTTGATTATTGAAATAATTCACGTTGGTTTGGATATTGCATTTTCAAAGTACCATAATTAAAGTAGTCGTACGCTTTCTTCTCCAGCCGTAATATTGGACTGAGGTAGTAACTGAGGAGAGAGTCTTAGCATATTGAAATCTCTATTTTAATTTATAATATTATTTAAAATATAATGGCTCTTAAGCGAGACTGAATTATTCTATGTACATATGTAAAGTATAAACAGCAAACAGCACGTCTAATTGTTATACAATCATAATTCAGGATTTATGATCAGCTCGTAATGATTTTTTACTTTAAAAAAAATTTATTACAATTTAAATTATTTTTTTAAAAGATAAAAATATTTTCTGTGCTCTCTACAATTATATATTTGATTCATAATTTCATACTTTATCAACATTTTCATAAGAATATTCTGTTCCAGAATATAGAAAAATAGGAATGAAATAATAAAAATATAGAGAATATTATATAGGAAAAATAAATGGTCTTATATCACTGCAGGTAGTAAGCATAATATAAAATGACATTATAATATTTATGTAATAAAGAATGCATGCTGGGTATAGGTATATGTTGTAATTTTTAGTTATTTCATTTGTTGTAAAATGAAATATGAAAATGATTAAAAATAACCTTCGTTCGAATAATATGAAGGAAATTTACGAAAAAGACCGATGTTAAGCGAAAAACAAGATGCAGCACGTTCAGTTTGCACTAAAATAAAAATAAAATAAATAATAACAATAATAATCAGGTTTAATCCATCAATTACATTGGAAACGAAATTTAAAAGCAAACCGAACGTTTCGACATTTTCCAAATGGTTTTTAAGGACGGGACGTTGTTATACAATATACTGTTTTCTATATTTTAAATTAGATACGCTTTTTTGAATATAATTTTTATTTATAATTATATTTTATTGATACAATATTTAACTGTTGTGACCGTGTTCACCGTAAATAAAAATTTTTTTTAATAAAGGTTATTATCAGTTTTTGTTATGATCGTTTTACTAAAAACGTCATTCTGTATCAAATATCAATATTATGTTATATTTAAAAAATAAAAATAAAATTTTGTTTAACACGATAAAAGCAGTGATATATCTCTGGTATTCTATGTTTTAACCCGTCAGTAGTCGCGTATGAGCGTGGCGCTCACTCGTTTTCTATTTTCGCCACTATTGGTTTTAATTTAATTCCAATATTGTTGATATCTATTTATACCTTATGTTATCATACCTGGGAATTTGTCTATAAATGATATAACCCAATACAAAGTCTTGTGTTGAAATGACAATGGATTAAAATGGTGGTTCCCGACAAAAGTGAGTGCCGTGCTATATGTACTATATGTCTGTATTATGTAAATCCCGTCAATCGGGCTCAATAGCAAATTCAGATTCATAATAAAAAACTGTGACGGATATGTACCTATGTATAGAATTTTTTTAATGATAAATAACCATAGTGATCGTAATTAATTATTCATAGTAAAATTCTCATTTATAGTTCGATTTATAACTTAATTAGTAAAAACTGGAAAAGTGAGCGCCGTGCTCATACGCGCCTAATCGTGTTACAAACATACACGCGTCTACTGACGGGTTAAATACCAACGAGTTTACAGAATCGTAAATTTATGTTTGATGACCGCATTTGCTTGGCATTGGATTATATCTGAAGCAGCTATATACTAATTTATGAACTTGATTGAACAATGAAATAGTGTTATATTATTACAAACAATCATTATAATTTGTTTAAATATATTAACTGTTACCACAATACCTTATATCATAGTTTGATAATATTTGGTGTGTGCATTACACAATGTACGTTATAATTGGCAATCATTCGTTGTATATTGTAAAATTTGTATAACGGAACGCACACAAACGGATGGAAAGCGTACTAAAAAATGACACATTAAAATTTCAAACTTATTTCACCATATTATATTATTAATCACTTCACTTTTCGATAATGTTTTTAGTGTTTTGGGTTGCTTCGATAGTTCGATATATTGGTAGAGTTTAGATTTAATAAGTTTTCAAGCAAATTCGCTAAGTTAAGTTTCAAAATGTATTCACAATTATGTTCTGTGTCTGGTAATTGAAAAACTTTCCTCCATTAATTTAAATATGAAATTATTATTTTAAGATCTTGCTGAGTTTGCACTATATTATTAAATTGACATGTGAAATACATATTTCAAAGATCTGTTAATTATTGTTAATATAACTGTTTGAATTATAAACATATTATATTATTTACATAATATAATGCATACTTTGAACCTATTTGCACGAATCACATCTAATGTATTATAAATCTAGATTAAAACATTACCTCAATTTTCTGATTTCGTAGTTTACTATATATAATTTTTATTATAATATATTATACACTATACATATAATATATTATAAAATATTAATATATATATTTATATAATTAGTATAAAGTATATTATTAATAAATTTATCTTTTGTGTAATACATGCAAGCATTCAAATTGTCAAAAAAAATTTTGTAAAAATTTTTATTCGAATTTAAGTCCATAAAAATGTAAGACATAAATTAAATATTGTATAAATATTATTAAACTTATTGTACAAAACCATTCCGTATAGCCAAAAAATTACGTAATATACCTAGAGAAATTTAATAAGTGAAGATTAAATGCTTTATATTATAAACTTTTAAAATACACACAATTGCTCTTAGACCTAGTGTTTTTATGTAGATTTAAAATACTGTTATCTCCTATAATGTTATTGTCAACAAATTATCATTAGTGTTATAAGTAAAATAACATTCACTAATCAAATCATTTTATTTTATTTTTTCGTTGACTTAAGTTAACGCTAAATATAAGTATACTCGACAATGTTATCTTTTCATATAGACATTTTTTTATATTAATCGATTGAATCAAAAAAATGTTATATTTTTCGCTATACGGTGTATTATGTAAAACATTAGTAATTTAAAAATATAGTTAATAGTTTCAGTATAGAGGCGATGACAGGTGTATCAGCGATTAAAATTCTTAAATCAATACACTGTAAGCTATGTAATAAGTTTTAAATTGTTTTCTTAAAGATAGCATAATATATTATTCACAGTACCTATGTACACACTACATATCTTGTGACAGAGCGTCACCCTACTTACCACTGTGCACGTAATTATGGCATTGACTAATGTACTTATGTATTTGGGGTGGCACCATTTTCCTACAAAAAGCAGAGAGTTAATATCTATTTTCTCGGAACATGGTTTTAATGAATATGCATATACTTCTATAATCTATATAAAAATAAGTAAATATGTTTTTAATACTAATTAAATTTACTAAATAAATTATTCTCTAATAAAATCGAAGGATTACCGAGAAACCAACGGCGTGGAACAATCAGCAATGCAATTAGTATACTGCAAAACCAAGAAATTTTTAAGTAGGTAACTAAAAAAAGTAAAATAATTATTTATTTGTCTTAAAAAATAACTTTTTTTTTACCCGAGATAGTCGTAATTTTAAACATAACGTCTCTGTTTGTCCGTCATTGATAAATAATATATTGAGTAATGCATTGTTGCAGATTGATAAAAGAATGTACAAATAAAAATCGTTTATTCTACTACCTAGTGGCCTATTCACACAAGCGCATGCCGTATAGTGAAATATTTATACCTATACAAGACAAATACAATAAATTAAATAGGCTGGGAAAAACGTGTATCGTCATAATAAGTACATAATAGTTTTATATAAAAACACATCGCCTATTCGTGAAAATGAGTAATTATAAGTTTAAAACGGAGGTAAAATTATTCAATGACGACGAACCGAATAATAATATTAACTTGTATATTTCAAACGCTGCAAAGACGAATACACGGGAGCTGCAATGCTGCATATATAACTATATAAGGTGCTTGCTGATATAATATTATACATACGTGTATTGTTGTCGTCGTTCACCCATAGCCGAAGTACAGGTACCTGGTGGTGCAGTTTCAAGGGAGCCATTTACCCGCGCAAAAACAGACACTTTCGCACTAGTCGGCGGGGCAAGCGTGTGGGGAGGCGTCACACCACACGACTAGCCAGCGTGCGGCGGCGTCGGCGGCGGCGGGGCGGCTATGGTGGCTGTCCGCTTTTCACCCGCGTTCACTACCCCCGGGAAACAGTAGTGTAGCCGACCATACCACGAGCTGGACGTTCCGAGCGTGTATTATATTATAATATACATATTGTGCGTGCACCGGCTTTGGATTTCGATCAGATTTTTTTTCCACTATCCACCCTCGTCAACACCTGTAGCACGGTACTATTTGTAGAGGTCTGCGATACATACGTATTTAAAAATATAACGTTATACACGCGGTCATCAGTGAACAGGTATGTATATATAGTGTGTAAATTATTATTTTCATTGTCATTGTTTGATTGTTGTCATAATATTAACGTAGTTATACGTGAAGTTATCGAGTCTGTGAACAAAATATTAGTTGATTTAATATTTGCGTTTTAATTCAATCATTGCATCCTTATCACTTACTCATGGTCATGTATGTGCTATCTGTTCATATAGGAATGATGATGACAAATTATACTGAAAATTAAATATATTTTTTATATGTAAATATATTGATTGATTATTTTAAATGCAGCGTACCTACTTAACAGAAAAAAAAAGAAAAGAAAAGGCTTTAAACAAAATTTGAACCCACCGTATTTCGTGCATATTTCTGCAACGGACAATAAAATTTCGTCTACAAATGATACGAGTCCTAAAGGATTCGCTCATTTGATAGTTGGGGAATGACTCATAGAACGTTGGAATATTTTTAACACGCTTCTACTGTTTTCGTTCGTCACCTGCTGTATATATAAATATATATTATATATAATTTCGATTAAATTTTTCACTTGTTATATGTACTTACACACTATGCATGTAACTAGTATAACGCTAACGGCTATACACAAACGTGACTGGTAACTGTAATGCACTTACGCCGAGAGCAGTTCAAATAATATAACATAAATAGCAAGACAAAGCGATTTCTCGGCAATCCAGCAATTACAAATCGAAACGAAATGGTGAGAGGGCGAGGGGCTGTAGCCAAAGGACGTTTGTAATACTAAAGTAACAGAGTAAAACTGAGTAAATAGAAACAATTTTAGATTTCGGCGTTGACTTTCTGTAAAATAAAATAACTCATGTTATGGTAATATTATATGATTCAATTATATATAAACGGGTAGGTACTTTATATGCTGTATATTTATATAAATCGAAATGTTATTATATTAGATTTTATATACATGTTTGCTTATACCTACGTAATATGAAACCAATATACTATTGTAACAATAGGTACAAATATGTGATAAATGGTAATTGAATTAATAATAATATTTAGATGAAAAATAACGTATAGTGTAAATAATACATATAGAGATAATAATTATGATGTTTATATCAGTATAAACTAATTTTAACTGTTGTTTTACTATAAAATAAAGTTATTGAAATTTAAAAATAATATTATTGTTCACCTCCGAACAATTAAATCTATTAGATTTATTTTAATATATATAATGTTTTAATAATATCATTTATAGGACTTATATAATTATAATGTACCTATATTTAATAAAATAAATTAATAAGTGTTATCGTATTTTCTATTTAAATATATATTATATTTAATAATATATAATTATAATAAATTATAAATTATGTCATTACTCATTAATAGGTATTATGTACAATCAAATATTTCTAAAGAGTATTATTGAACAAGGTACATTAAAAGATCAACATTACATACGAATATACGATAGTATAATATTATGATATGAAGTAGAATAAGCCACTGCGATGGATAATAGGATAGGTTATAAAATATTATACATTCAGAGGATATACCCACGCCCCACGGGGAAGCAGAAAATCAAATATCAGTAAAGGATGCTTCCGTCATCGTATATATGTACAGTGTACACAGTGAATATCTTTTGTTATGTTGGTCATCACTCATTACTCATTGACCCATGTTTATATAGGGTAGAAATCTCTCATCGTTTTTAAACAACTATTTTTATTAATTTTAAAAGATAATATTATGTACATAAAATTATAAGTGCGTAGTACCTATCTGCCCATTCATTTTAATTTGACTCTGCAAAAAGTTCTTATATTCATAAATAATTATAGTCTATTATAGTTAATTCATAATTCATAATTTAAAAGAAAATTGTTTGGTCATTTATGGAATTGCAGGGTTACGCAAATGTGGATATATTTATGCTTATAGTCAGACTTTAATTTAATTGCGCTATATTTTTTAATGACGTTCACTTTGATTGTTTTTTATGTACTTAAAATACGAAATCTAGATGACAATTTTTTTTACAGTGAAAGTTTGTGAGAGGAGTTCGGACATGATAATGTATTAATGTATAAACGTCTCGATTCTTTTTACAGATTTATAAAATATGTACGTATAATAATATTATGAGAATGAAAAAAAAAATACTATAGAAAGAAACATATAAGATTTATGCCTGCTAGTATAAAATTTTAAGTTATACAGTCTTATTACTATAGGTATATTGTATTGCATCAAAATGGGCAGATGATTTTTGAATTGTGTCCACGAGATAAAAGTTCTGGGAACATTAACGATAAGGTTTGAATTATAACATTTTATTACGTTATATTACGATAAAATTATTTTTATTATTATAGCCATCAAGTACCGTCTTTTTGTGTAAACGTTTAAAAGTGCTATAATTTACAAAAAACCAACATTTTATTTTTAAATCATTATGAGGAAAACTGATGTGACAGATTTGTAAGACGAGATTAAAGCATCGACTTAAATGGTATTACCCAAAAGTTCAAGCTTACTTCCTGTAGGTATAATGATTATGATCATGTATTTATTTTTAGGTACTACTCGTAAACGAATTTTGAAAGCAATTTATTTTACGTTTAAACGTTTTTATTTCATTATTATTAATTCGATATTTATATGTGAAATACCTTTCATATCTTTGTTTATTCAAAATGTAGGAAATTAGAAATAAATTATAATTGAAAAATTCTTGAAATTTTGAAAAAATATATAGGTTATTTATTATTTCTACCTGTACGTTTTAGAAAATTCATAAGTTTATTTATAAACTTTATATTATTATTGTAATGAATTTAATTTTCTTCATGTTCTTTTTAATAATACGATCCAATTTTAGATGCTTTACCAAAAAATGTAGGGTTTATTTATTTTACGATAATAACGTGCTGTTGTTAGTGATTAGTTTTTAAATTTCAAATAGCCAATAGGTGTGATATTAAGGTTTTTTTTAAACTGTTCCGTAGATTGAAAATAAGATACAAAGTTGTATTAAACAAATAATAAAAGGGAATTTTATAACCTGATTAATTTTATTTTATTTTTATTATTATTATATTCAATGTTTGGAGTAGGTAGCTTAAGGTATATTTTTTGAACGGGTGTTGTGTATGATATACAAGGTAAAATAGTGTCAACAGTTGACAATGACATATAATTATTTTTCATGTATCCTTGGAGAATTTAAAAATATCTACATGTATGAGGTATTTCACCAGATGTATACTATGAAATTTTTTTATATTTAATATTTTTGGAAATGATCATCGCAGTAATCCTCATTACAGTAGTTTTATCTAAATGTATGTATATTTATCATGAGCTATTATTAATGTAAATAAATAATTATTATTATAGTAGTAAAATAGTTATGAATGTTTTAAATATTAGTCTAGATATAGACATATGAGTGAATATATAGTGTGAACGCGCGAAGATAAACACAGTGAACATTCTATAGGTAAATGACGCACATTTAAATTTGACGAGACTAATTCAAAATATTTAGCTGTTGATACAATTGAGTATTCTTTGGTAATTATATCTAGTAAAGCATCACTATTTTTATTTATCAAGGTTCATTATAGTGAATAATGATTAATATAAATACAAATTTCAATCACACACATTCGATATAATGGATTAGATATTTAGGTAATATGGGAGAAAATGGTTAAATATACTTTGCACAAATATTCAATCCAACATTAGGTAATCTATGTTGAAATGAATAAAATAATTTAAAATAGGTAATGATATTATTAACCGAAACCGAATATTTTGAATTAAAAATGCATATAAAAGATATTGTGCTTGTATAAAAATATAATTCCGTTTTAAAAAATGTACATGTTTTCACCGCATTCATTCGTTCAAGGATAAACTACAATTATGTAGACACGTATAAAATATTAATCTATACAAAGAATTTTAATTGGTATTAATGTAGGTACAACCATATACCATATATAAATCATTAAGTGAGACTATTTTAAACAAAATATTATAACCATTATATTTTTCTTAAAGAAACGAAAAAAAGGTTCCGAAAAACTACAGGATAAAAGATCATATTATTATGTTTAGCGTTTCTCTCATTTTGCCTTTCTCGGAGTAAACCATAATAATTAACGTATTATTATGCATCATAATTTTATTTCAGTTAATCACTGTTTATTAAACTTAACACAATAATTACTAATTAGGATCATAATATAATAATATATGTATATGTTTACACAAAAACAGTTAATTTTTATCCATTTTATATCGAACAACTATTGTAAGTTGAAATCTTTAGTTCATTACTCAATGACTGGGATTTTTGAGAATTCGTTAGTCAAAAACACGTCAATATTACGACATTAAAAACGGATGTTCATTGTTCAGTAAATGTAATAAATAAAATATATTATGAGAATCTAAGTTGCTTTTTAACCTAAAAACCCGTAGGAAAAAAAACATCATTAAACTGATATTATAGCTACGTTCAGTCTTAGCCATGGACCAGAATTTCAATAATAAAAAATATATATTAAACGATCATGCCCATTGTCACGCGTCGTCACCGCACGGTGGAATGCAATAGAAATTTGCAAATGCCATTTCGAACATAATATTATATAAGTGCATCATGTATAATGTATAATGATGTACACGCACGCAGTCTCTTTCGCAACCATATTATATGACATACAGCATAATAAATACTCTACAGGGATTTTTGCTCGGCTATCAAAACAGGGGTTTTTACTTAAATTCCTCAAAGTGGATAGGAAGTATATTAAAAAAAACACCACGAGAAAATCAAACAGAATTATAATATTATGTTCATACGTTTGTGAATTTTTTGTTTTCCGTTTTGCAGACAAATGACGTGATGACATACACACCTAATATTATTATAGCTTCGGGCGTACAAACCGCGAACACAATAAAAACTTCGTCGCTGTATTATTATATTACATTATGTATAGGCATACGTATTACCATTGTATTGTACAGTTATTAATTATGCCTTTAAGAGCAGTCTGTTTATTGCAAACAAATGTTGTTGACAAACACTGTTGTCTCTGTGTTTTCATGTACGTAAAAATTATTATTATATTTTTAAAGGCACTCATTTTAAACGATTGTGCTGAATTTGTTACTCGTTCTATACGACTTATTGAGAGTCCTTGGAATCCGTATTCTTGTTCGTTTTCAAATAGTATACGAGCTATATGTATAGCCACGTTATAAAGTACATCCTCTACTTTAGCTAGCTAATTATATACGGAACAATATAAGTCTTTGCCGTAGTATAAATTGGATTTTTACCGTATTATTTTGTTGCTAACCCAATTTGCAGACCGTTTGCCGAAACACCAAGCTACAGATTAAAACGGAGCCCGTGCCAACAACTGAACGAACTCGATATCGTTGTACATACATAGACCTTTCGATTGCCTGGCTGACTACTGGGGTTAATACGTCGGGAATATTATGTAAATACTCAGTGGATGCCGAAATGACTTAAGACAATACGTGTGGTCTCAATGTGGCGATATAGTGAAAATGTAATAATATATAATATATTATTATGAAAATATCAATTATCAAAGGTTTTAAATTACCTTTAAAGTCTTGACCATATATGTAATGACATTATTAATGTAATTTAGAAATTGTGCTATAAGAAATTAAAATATAATAAATGTGTGAATGAAAAAAAAAATCAAAATATATTAATTAAACCAGGTATGTATTTACTAGGTATAGAGGTACATATGTATGTTCAAATATTAATATTTTAATTTGTTTAATTTTGTTATTATTTTCGTAAGAATATGAGGTACAAAATGAATTTATTTGTATTAGTATAAAGTTATGTCCACCGTTGAATGATCGGTCTCCGGTTGGTGAATGAATTGTGTTCTGTCAACAGTAAACCGACACAATTTGCTGTCCACTTCAAAAAATATTTACACAAATGTAATTACCGTGTAAAACAATATCACTAGGAATTTGAAATAATAATCGAACATAAACCGAAGTGTCATTGAAAGTATAATTATCATTTACCCTTAACCCGATCTATACGGAAACGGTAACAACAATAGTTATGAGTATGTATATGTGGATTTAAGGAAGTTACCATTGGATGACGTACGATAGTCATACGCCGCTGTATACAATTTTATTGTGGCGGCGTTATCGCATGCATAATTAATTATTATTATCATAGTACCGACAAAACGATCAGAATTGAAACTCTGTCATCGTACGGCTGCGTCACGCACGTCTCGATCGGAAACGTGTCCGTGGGCACCTTTGAGGGTTTCTCGGAAAAACTTATAAACGCGTTAGTGGTACAACGATAATAATATTCATAAACGCACGTCTATATGTATTAATTTATACACGGTGGTACCGAATTAAATAAAATAGTCCCATTATTATTCTGTTATAGTGTTATGAAACCAATAATATTTTGATAAAAGGTTGTAGTATATTCGATCTACCGATTATTGAACGGGGCTCGTCTACAAAAACTTTTTCACCGTTAGAAATGTTATCAATTATTTTCACCGTTTATGTATTTAGGTATTTTTTACTGGTGTCCTTATGTAGAGAAAAAATCGCCATCTTGGAAAATACTGGCCGAATGAGATTTCACGTTACCATAACGTAAAATGTTTGACTTTTAAATTTAACATCATTAATACAAATTTTAAAATATATAACTATATGTTATTGCATGGTGTTATACAATATTTAAATCACGTTTAAACATTGTAATAGTGATTGCAATTTGCTTAATCGTCGTAACTGATACTAATTTATATCCGCCTAGTGTACTGCAGGAATATTTAGTTAGTCAAAGTGAAAAGTATTACACACTCATGTATACGCAGGACTGAGGGAAACTCATGATGATGTTTATCTCTTACCCAAATTTATCGACGAAACTACGGTAGCTTGACCTCTCTAACATAAATAAATCATACAAAATAATTAATAAATAATTGAAGTAGATTGTGTATCATAATAAAATCATTAAAATTTGAAAGGTTGTCTATAACTATTTTCATTTTTGTGCTAAACCTTATTTTAAGTTTAACCCTTCCCTCTTTTAAGGGATCTATTAAAAATAATTGTCTGGTCCCTCATTTTAAATTCCAAAGTACCTACACCTCTGTATATGTGACAATATAAATTTCAATATCTACATACATAATAAATGTTTTTTACTACTAATAAATAAAATGTGTTAATTGTTTGGATGGTAATTGTGGACGTGGTACACACTACATTATAATATTGATGTTTTGGATGACCACGGAAGCATGGAATTTTGGTTTATTGAGTGATAACGGCCTCATTAAGTACCTTTTTGTATCTATTTGCATGTTAACCTGATCATCTTGGAAAGTTAAAATGGGTGCACAATAGTGCACATTAATTCCGTATCAAGATAGGTACCTAACGTACTTTTTAGAACGAATTTCGTCCCGGATATAACTCGTGTTATTTTTTCGCTTACATTTAATTTTATTAGTGATTTCTAAAGCTATATTCCCAATTGCACATAAAATTAAGAAATTTATATTTGACTAATAATTTACAATTTGGTGTTTATTTAAAATTAAATATACAATAATAATACTACATTATATCAAAGAAGTAATGTATATACATATAATATATATACATACACATTATCATATTTAATTTAATATTTATAAAAAAATGTATTCATCAGTAAATCAAATATCTATTAGGTACATATATAAATCATAATATCATAATTAATTTCATATTTTTCGAATTTTGTTTTTATTGGCTAATATTAACATTTACATAATCTTTAGTTACTATTTCATTATTATTAATTGACTTATTGTACTTTGTACTATTATTTATAAATAATATTTTTTCTCTTATTGGTGCGTAGACTTTTTCTAGGCTACTTATTCCTAATGTTTTAGTATTGGTTTGTATCTTCTTTAAATATTTTAAAATTACATAGAGTATAATATGATTGATTGAGTGAGAACAATAAAAAATCTGTTAAATTTTGAATGAAAAAATTCGCAAACATTGATGGTTTTTAATGAGCTTGAACTTTTTCTACCTATAAATTTGAAGAAAATACTGCATTTTTACTAATATATTAATAGGTATATGTGTCCAATAGGTTAGTTAATAAAAAAATCGTATGTACCTATACTATTTACGATTTTATATTATAAAGATGTCTCGCCTATGAACTATTATTTAATTACTGAGAGGGAAATCCATATATTTCATAATATTTTTAATTAAAATAACAACCATTAAAACTAGTTTCATTTATGTTTACATAAAATATTAAATTTAGTATTTTTAGCTTAATGTTGCAATACTAAATATTTTCAAAAAAAAATAATTATACATTTATAATATTTTAAATCAGTTTGGAAACCACTGAGAACCCATAAAAATATATGCTTAATAATTCAACTGGAGACGTAATTATTATTCGTGTTACCTTTATTTTAAGATAATATAGTAGAACGCAATTCGGAGGACTGTAACAGTATTATGCAATTCGTGTGTATACCTAATAATAACAATAATAATAAAAATCACTTGCAACAACAAAAAAAATACATTAACATTAAATTGATATAAATTTAACCGTAGTGAATTGTATATTTTTTAAACATGTTAAAATCATACTTTACTATTATAGTCACTAAATAAATATTATATTGTACGTATGTTATATAAAATGAATAATATCTATATAAAAATTGATTTAAATAAAACATTCACGTACTCATTCGTACTTACCTATATTTTTACACGAACACAGTATTTGTATATTTTGTATAGTTTACAAATAATTCGTAAAATGTGTTACTTTTTTCAGTCTAGCAGTGGTTTTTAATTTGATAGAACTATGTGGAAGAGTGTTTTAATTTTTGTACACCATGTATATTATGTTTGAAATTTTTTAAAAATATGCGATTCTTTGGAAAGTATATTGAGTGTATTATGGAAATGTATCGTAAAAATTCTAGTTGTTAATCATCTACTTTATTTTTAGTGAATTAGTCACTTATAAGTTATAACTCTTGTGAAAATGTCTTGTTGCCAATTCATATTTATACTAGATAAATTATCGAACGAAAAAAATTAATAAGATCTTATCGCTGTGTTTCATTTTATACAAACAATATTTAAATACATATTATTATAGACATAAACGTTTTATTTGTAAATATTATGGTGAATGTATACAGTAAAAAATAAAAATTCATTTTTTTTTTTGAATTAAATAAAACAATAAACCGACGTTCACTCGAACAATTTATTATAATATAATCACAATAGAAACAATACGTAGAAACTAAAAACAATAAAACACTACCAGTGCGAAATAGCGTAACACAAAATTATTCTACCGATATTAATACAAACGTTACGAACACATAAACAGTCCACGATAATAATAGTTAATACTTGATAATAATAATGATATAGGACATGGTAACAGTTTATTATATTCAAATTACAAGGAGGTTTTTATAAAGGTAAACCGTTATTTCCTAGAGAAGTATCTACAGACGATTTTGGAAGTATTTTTTTATTTTTATATTATTTCAAGTCATTATACATAAAATTATTTATACGTTTTTCGTTATAATTTTTCTTTAGGTTTTTTTTTCTAATATCCATGTTTACATTTTAATTTGTGAATTTTCTATAAATTTAAATAAATTAAATTCAAATAATGAACGAGTAGTCAATTGTGTAGCTATATTTATTAGAAATATTTAAACTTAGATGAATGGAACAGAAGTTGCAGAGAAGTAAATCGTACAATGTTGGTCCACTTCTCCGATCATCTAAACTATAATTAATACTTATTTATTTTTCGAGAAAAACCGCGTATGTTTCTAATTTAGTGTTCTAATGTAAAAGAGTCGATATCGGTATCATCGAATTAACGCGTGAGAAGTATGTTCAGACACGTTGTTCGCATATAGCGAGTGATTGTGACTAACGGTATCAGTGGCGTGTTCACGGGGGTAAAAATGTGTCATATCATTATGCAAGGTCTTATGTTTGTCTATTGATTTCTCATAATTTCTCATTAAAATAAAAATTCATATTTTTTTTTATCTTTTTTTTTCTGTGTGATTTTTAATTTTTTTCTGTTATAACGTGGTCGAGAACAGTCAAAATTTCATATCCCACTCAACTTTTTTTAAACCAGGATGGCGAGCACGACTTGTCGCGTGCGATATCCGCTCTCGAGAAACGGCCACAGCATTGACGATATAGTGCATAATAATTAATATTATAATATATTATAATTTATAGTACACAGCTACGGTGACGACATTATTATTCGTTGGCGTCGACGCACAATAAATTCGCGTTAATCCGACCGGACAATAATATGCGCGTCGCTATGTGAAAACCACAGCAGAAAACCGATTTGGTGAGCTATCAACCGACGCGCATAGTATTATAATAATAATATAATATAATACACGCCCGGTCGAGTGTTTAATCGGAGAGATGTTCGTGTGATTTTCCTCATCGCGCCCGTCGGCGGATTCTGTAGACAAATCCGTCTACACGGCGATACCGTCGCTGTATAATATATAATACATGCATATAACGCGTAATAATATATTGGACACAATATGTTTTCAGGCCGTTCAATGTTGTGATTTACGCGTATACATAGTGTATGAACTGTACCATAAGTATTTCATTCTTCTGTACGGTTAGAGTTTTCTTCACCCCCATCCCCTCCCCCCACCGGTCAATCAATATAATCAATATAATATATTAAATCGATTACATGTCGATATGGTTATATATATTGTCTTCAAATGACGTTTGGATTACAATTAAACGTACCGATTTGTTTCTTTCACTAAATTTGTCCCGCAACAATATGGGCAATGGCTTGTAATGTATATACTGATGACGTGTCACTGCCGTTAATGTAGTTATCTATTATTTTAATTGGAATTTTTTTGTATACGTCTTACGTGCGTAATATTCTCTAATATCTTTTTTCTATTTGCACTCGAATATTCTGTGTTTTGAGATTAATTGTATTATATTTAAAATAACAATTCGATTAGAAAAGGGCTATACGCGAGTATATCTGAACACACAACTTAAAAAATGGCTACTATTTATAAAGTCTTAAAACTATTAAACAAAATTCATCCTACAAACGATCATGAAATAATTTAAATACTCCAATTTAAAGCTGATAAATATACTTCGAGTAAAGAAATACGCATTAGCATGCTAGTATAATATATTAGAATAATGTACGCGTATACATGTACGCAATTATTATATTATGCATATAAGAATAGATAATATACATGATTATATTTTCATATACGCTCGTATATGAGCGATATTATATATATATATAACATAACTATATATAAGTAACGCGCTATGAAAAGTTTATGCGCTTTATCGGAAATCAATATTTCGACGTTCGAATATATTTTATTATAAGCATGCGCGAAATATTTTTTTTATGAGTTTCTTATTATGCTAATACTATATAAGTGCTTTAGCTATGACGTTTATTTGTTTTTATTTTTTACTTCTCGTTGATATATTATACGCCTCTAATTTTCAATGTAAAGCTACAGGTAAATAATATATACACATTTCGAACTAAACGTAAGACGTCAAAATCTAACTTAGTGGTCAATGGTCTGGGGTTTTCGGGTTTTTACTAATAACCACAATACGGTTTGGCACTCACATCGGGTTGTAAGAATGGGATTATTCCTGAAAGTATAAAATACTTAATACTTTAATTTTTGTGTTATTTTATTTTATTTTAACAATAGGAAAACACATTAACATTTTAAGTTGAAATTAAATTAAAAAAAATGTTTTGTTGTAGTAAAGAAATAATCTGTAAATGAATTAAATGTGAATCGTTATAATATTATGCTGTTATGGCGTATAATAGCATTGATAAGATAACCGGTTAATATTTTGAAGATATTTGCTAATTATATAACATTTAATAATAGTTATGTATTGAAGTACCTACTATATGAATATTATTTTCAAATTTAATTATATTTCTTTGCTCAATAGTTTTATTATAAGTATTGTAATATTGTAATTTATTTAAAATTTTCTTATTGATTATAAACGATCTTTAACTCAATATATGTCGAACCAATAACTTTAGCAAAGTTTTAATCATCTCGTGGAAAAACATAATCTAGGTGCAAAAAATCAGAACAGTGGAACAATGAAATACAATTCATCTAACTTACAAGTTATATTTGTACTTTCATATACATTTTACATCACAATAAATTTAATTTTAATTAAAGTAATTACAAGCAGTGGTGTTTTGGAGGGTATATACGCGGGTATACGACGTATACCCATAAACCATCTTGGTGATTTAGCGTATACTTTATAAAAGTAACACCAATACGCATGTATACGCAAGTA
Source organism: Schizaphis graminum (assembly GCA_020882235.1). NCBI lineage: Eukaryota > Metazoa > Arthropoda > Insecta > Hemiptera > Aphididae > Schizaphis > Schizaphis graminum. The sequence goes on from CM037032.1 coordinate 98,797,197, forward strand.
TAAATAATACTTAATAAATAATACATAATAAATAATACTTAATAAATAGAAAATAATCCATAGGATATACGTTTATTTTTAGAAAATTTGTTATTGGTAGGTTAATAATAACATTGTTAATTGATTATTATTTAACGATAATATAGACAAAGGTGAAAGCAAAGTTGTCAAAAAGTCTATGACAAATTTTATAAATGATTTAGTTTTCAAATTTTGATATAATGTTAAGTACAACATAAACATGATATTTTATTTGTTAATACTTAATTTGTTACCCATTTAAAAAAAGAATGTTATTTTTTTTATTTTTTATTAAAATACTATTAAATTTTGTTAAACATTTTCCATTCACTAATAAATTTTTTTTATTTATATACGCCTATAAGCCAGTGTCGGCCTGGGATCTGAAGGGCTCAGGAGGCAAATTATTCAAAGGGCCTCTCAAAAATACCAAATCTCAAAAAAATAGTTTTTAATGACAGCTTTTATTTTAATAATAAAAAATTCAAATGTTAAGATTAAAAATATCTATATTTATACAATATATATTATGTGACCAAAAAATGTAATGTGTATAAAAAATTAAAAACTATATAATTGAACAAAACTAGATTTTTGTATAATACATTTTATATTAGTAAACCTTTTCATAAATTTGATGAGTGAGCAACATTGTCAATCAATATAATATAATATCGACCAAACATCACGGTACGTATTTCAACATAATCTATGATTCCAAAATTATCATATAATTTTATTATTACCATGGATTAAGATATTATTATGATTTTATTATCATTAAAATAATAAAATGTATATTAAATTATTATTTTAAAACTATTTAATGGATCCAAACGCATACCACTGGGTTATATATAATAGGTACATTTTGGTAAATAATTTCATTTATTTCTTGAAAAATATGGGTTGGGGCCTCGGAGGCCATCGCCTTCTAGCCGCCTGGGCCAGGCCGACACTGCTATAAGCTATAACACTTTAATATACAACTTGTTAAAAAATAATAATGTTTTTTATTCCTTTTCATTGTATATATAGGTTCTGTTAAAGTTAATTGTATATATTTTATATTTTTTGTAGTTGCCTATTTGACTATTACATGATTATGCTTTTATTTAACAATTTTACATTTATATTTTTTTGCCTTTAAAATCGGGCAATTATTGAACTTTCCATAGAAGCTTTAAATACTTAGATAAATCAAGAAATAATATGGTATAAAATTAATACACATTTTTTTTTTTATGTAAAAGTTTATACTTGTAAACATATAAGATCCAGAAAAGACTTGAATATTCGCGAGCGAAGTGAGCGTAGTTTTGAGAGGTAAAATCTGATAAGTTTTGATTCTAATAAATACACAATAGTCATTGTCATAAATTCTTAAATGCGCGTATACCTTCTAGTTTTTTTGCTAAAACACCACTGATTACAAGTTACTACATAATGTCACCATTTTACTCGTGGAGTTTAATAGGTAAAATAAAAACTATTTACTGTGAAAGCTAATTTTATAAAATTGCATTTAAATATTAAATAAAAACTTACAATATATACACATGATATAATATATAATTTAAATATGTGTAACCAAATGTTAATCAAAACACTAGAATTTCAAAACTCCAAGTCGAAGTATAATAATATGCAATTTGCACCGATAATTAATCATAACAAATAATAATAACTTATTGATTACCACTACGCAGATTGCGGTTAGCACCAATGTCCAATATTTAACAGCTATTATGTGCATTACGAATAATAGCTATCTAGTTGTGTTATATGTCTGTGGTTTTATCATATTTTTATACTGGTCTTTGGTGTACGCACGGTTTACCTTGAATTATTACTGTGCATGGATATAATACAAATAAAAAAATTAAATTAATTATATTACCACTTGCTTAATTTTATAAAAACTGGCGCAGTTTACTATATAGTGGAATGAAATTAAAATATTGGATTATAGTCCTAATTCATTATTATTATTATTATTTATGTTATGATACTCATGATTAAATTTATTATACAATTAACAATTTAAAAGACGACAAAGTATAAGTGGGCTAATTGTTTCTCTGTTACTTTTATACTTAATACTAAGCAATACCCATCATTGGCCTGTTGCAAAAAATCAATCATACGAGTTAATAATATATAATATATATTTTTTGTTGTATTGAATTAGCTTTTAATTTTTAATCGTCGATATAGAAATATTATTTATAGTACAGCAATGGCTATTTTATATTATATAATGTCATGAAAATCAACTAAGTTCAGTATTGAAAATTAATATGTAATATCGTTATTAGTGAATAGTGAGTTCGTTATTGCAGTCAAAAAAAAAATCTCTTATTGATGACTTTAGATTCGGCTATCACTAATCAGAATCACAAATTTTTTGCATATTGAAAGTTTTAATAATTATAATATCTTGCCTGCAAGGACTAATTATCATAAAAGCAAAATATAATAAAAAAAAAGTTAACATTTTTTTTTTTTGAAGATAATAACGATTTATGAGGATGAAATACAATAAATATAAATTTTTAAAAACGCTTATAATTTAAATAATGCTAATCGACATATATTATTATTATATATTATCAAACCATTTATATAATTTATGAGAATTGTAGTAGATTATCGATTATTAGATTATATACCTATTAAATACAATTAAAAAAAAAAATTGTCTCTCTTCAATATAGATAAAAATCAAACGCTGAATATTTTAATGGATATTTTTGTAATGTATTTATGTATACGATGCAATCATAATTATACATAATATTTATGATTTTTTTCAATTACTTTGAACGATTACACTGAAATCTTATCGCTCGCTTTAAATTCAATATAAATGTTTTAAAAACATTATATTTATTAGATCAAACACATTTTTTTTTATTCTAATCGTATTTTTAAGGCTTCAGAATCTATAAGACTACTATTCTACAAAACATATTTATTGAATAGTTATGATTTATGATTCAATATCTTATAACCAGTAGTATGTTTCCGTAAATTTATAACTCAATACCCATATACATTTACCGCATAATGATTATTATCGTCATTCGACTCGCTAAGTTCAAAACTGAATTTTTCATTCAAAGACACAGCAGCTACACATACATAGGTGACTTCGTAAATATTTGTACCAGTACGATGGGGTAAATCAAAAATATAAATAATCGATTCCACCTAACTGACGATTGTTTTTGTTAGGTACGTCTACACGTCGCTGCAACGTGATAAATGTTTTCACAGTCAATCTCTCTCAAATCTATAGACCATAGACCATATATATATATATAATATATAATATATACACCCACACACATACACAAGACGAGAATATAACGTATATACGACTGCCACAGGCTTTCATTAAAGTAAATCGAATTTGTTAGATCCATCGAGTTTCCATTTTTCCGTCCTTTATAAAATCGCGAACGATGAACTGTACGAACACCACCGTCACACAACATTCATCAAACTTGACGGCGGACAGCGTCCGCCGGTCGGTTACGTGACCGAAAAATCGTGGCGGAAATCAATGCTGAACCGGGGTGGTTGCATTATTATGCGCGTATAATCGATTTGGACGGACTTTATGCAGCCTTGGCAGTAAACCGATTTTGTGCCGGCGTATATTATTTATACATATTATATATTACAATATATCCTAAACGATACTTGTAGTTTCGCATGTACAGTATTTGTGAAAAAAATATTCGTAAGTTTGCGGTGAAAGTCTGTAGCAAAATTTTACGTTTGTCATTAATCATATACATCTTGGGTAATGTGTGCAAATTGAGTATTATATACGCGTACTAATAGTGTCAAACGTACATTTATACTAATATATGAAATCTGTCTGTAGCTTTGTACCAGTGTAGCCTTTGCAATTATTATTCTAAACTGATGTTTTAAGGCACATTTGATTTCCAAAAGCTCGCGCAAGAGTATAAGGAGAATTTTATAAAATTTAAACGGGTCAAACAAATTATATTTTTTTCTTAAAGATTTTCCTATTTTGAATGATATTCTAAGTATAATGTTTGTCTCTTTAATACATGGAAGAAAATAACTTTGTTTTGCGGATTCATACCATATTACACCGTGCAGTATATTATGCCAATATAGGACATGATGAGTCATGCTTATCGATGACAACTGTTCGTCGTCACTCGATGCTCGTCATTCGTCACTCGTCACAAAAACCGTTGTTTATGGCTATTAACATTGTTTTCAGTAATAATAACTCAATATAAAACGGTAAAAATATTTATTATTTGTAATTTACAGATTTTTATTTTAAGCTTATATGTGTATAATAATAATGATGATACAATGAGACATGATGCTTAAAAAAGGGATAATATCGTTTTAAACGGAACGAATAGTCGTTTTAATGTGATATATAATTATACCGTTCAAAAAAGAATACATCAAGCGGCGGACTGGTTTCCGTCTAGCGGCGTGAATCTCCCACATAACGGCATAGGCAGTGACATAGCGTAATCACCATATCGCCTATATGTAAGCCATATAGGTATATATATAGCTTACGATAAAAGAAAGAATTGTTGAAAACTTCAATAACATGTTTTCGAAATCGAAAAAATAACATAAAAACGCTAATCGAATAAAACCCAATAAATCACTATAGAAAAATGTCCTTCTAAATTTGTTCAATCAATAAAATATTGCGAGTTTATGTGGTTCGCTTAAACGAAACATCATTGTAAACCGATAAATTATTAGATATTTATATGATTTATTAGTGTTGTACAAACCAAACTCGGTCACTTTAATTTTCTGTGTCCGTTTGATTTTTCAGTATAGTCGCTAGAAGGGTATCAATTATATTATAAAAGTTATAAGGTCGTATCGATATAAAGTTTCTCATGACAGAATAGATTTGATTTAATCCAAAAAAATATACTTTTAAGGTTTTTTTATTTTATACGAAATATCAATACGATCAAATAATTAAGTCGTAATGAATCATTCAGTATACAACATTATTAAAACATTTGTCTTAAGAAATAAGTGATTTTTAATTAATGCATAAGTATAAAATTACATATTTCTAGACCAATAAAATGTTACGCGTATAGACCTTTTTAGTATATCAACAAATCGTTACCTACTGTTTTACACTAATGAAAAATAATTTTACTTGTTTGAACAATACTATAGTTTTTAAGTCGTAACTTATTACTTATGTACTTAAACTAAGAATAATATCTTAAAATAATAAAATAATAAATTATTATAGTCAACATAATTTATTACTATGACAATGTAGTTTTTAAAATTTTCTTGGTATACTTATAACTTATATACAAAATTATAATGTATAACCATAAGCACTAATCTTTAGATGAATTTACTAATAAATAAATAGTACAATTATTATCAGCATAGAAAATAAGAAATTTAAAAAATGGTGTTTAGCTAATGTAATCCAGAAAAAGGGCTTGGTGAAAATATTATTAATATATTACTTTAATATTTTAAATTATTCGTTAAAGTAAAAATAAAAATCAATCATTATTATTTTAATAATTAATTCAAGGTCATAATTTTATAATTTTACCTGCTTTCATTTGTCCTTTTAATTTAATGACAATAATATTATAATGTCGAGGATATTTTTAACCTAACCTTTTTAATACCTAACAGTGATGTTAATCACATTTTTATTACTTTTTAAAACATCTCTTGGGAAATATAACTAAGAAAGGTTATTCCATAAGAAATTAATATTATTTATATCGTACAACGCGAATGCTTATTTAATTTTACTCTGCAGTTATCAATAATAATAAAATATTGTTTCATGCTTGACATAAAATTATAAATTATACATTCAATAGCTTTAATCAGTTTTTATATTTTTTTATTATAAGGTATAAATTGATAACCAATACTAACCAGTACAAAATTGGTAATATTTTTAAGAAAAAAAAAACCGAATCACTTGTCTTATATCTTTAATTTATTCATCTCAAATTGTATATTAGTACAAAATATTAAAAAAAAAAAAAAAAATGAAAACTTTACAAATAATTCTGAGTAAGGTCACTTATTTATATTAACATAGCATAATATTAAGTCACAATCAAGTATTAATCGAATAATACATATTAAATAAATACAATAGACATTTTTAAACTGTATACTAAAATACCTGTTGTATTAGGATTATAACGGTCTGCAAAATAATATATTACGATCACTGTTAAATTTAAAAAAAAAAACATATTAATGTTGTCAAATTGGTTTATCCTGTATAAAAATGTAGTATGTGTTTGGTACTAATGATAACAAATTACAACATAATATAGATATAATAGTGAAAACAGGTATTTTATATTTTATATTTTTAATGTAGAATACTAAAAGGAATGTTACGAGTATGTGATGAGTTTTTTAAAATATTATATTTAATGTAAAACTAATTTGTTTAATCTCAATACTAACACCAATCAGTTAATTTATTGTAAATAACTAAAATGTTAACATATCGTTTATATATTTTTTTATAACTTTCATATTAGCAGATATCAACACAACAAAAACGCTTAATTTTAGTGGGATTAAAGTATTGATTATCAGTTACCAAACATAGATTCTTAAGAGTGTGTATGTTAATTGTATGTTAAATTATTCACAGTTTTAATGAAAACAACTATCATAATATTAATGTACCTATCTGATGTTTTATTTTAAGATTTACTGATCCAAACCAAATCATTTTCTTATAGAAATGGATTAAAATAATAGTGGCAATATATTATACGAAAGTTGAAGATTATTAATAATTAGTCACGTTGTATCTTATTTATAAATTGTTGTGCAGTAAGAAGTTCTTACTCTAAAGTTTTGTATACACAAAAAACTTACAGTTAAAAAAAAGTACTTTTTATTGTTTTGAACACAAAACTTCAATACAGAAATGTCAAAAGATACCCCATAAACAGATCATTAATATAGCGTTATCGTAAATCATGTTATTTTAGTTATGCATTTACTTTTTTTATTATTTAAGATACCTAATAATAATGATTTTTTTTTATTTATACAACGTATTTATTATTATGTTATATCCAATCGATATCAAGTAGTATTTGTTTTTATATTAAGATTTTGTGAATTTAATTATAATAATATGTTGTTTTATTAAAATCGGTTCATCGTGATAGCTAAATGGCTTAAGTACAATAACGTGTAATTTAATTTACATAATGCCGGTCATATAACTTTGAACTTTCAAATAGCTTAAATAGTTAAATCTTTATATAATCTTTATACAAAGGGATTATGGTCTATGGATATAGAAATTTCTGTACTGACATTTTACATTGTAACTTCTTCAGTCGCTTGATCTTAGTTTCTATTATATTAATGGAATAAGAATGTACTTATTAGCTAACAGGCGCAGTATATTTGCATTTTATGTGCAAATGACGTACATATTATATATATGTTACAATTTCTATTTGATCCTGTAAATTTAATTATATTTTCCTCTAGAATTCTATACTTAAGAGAATTATTATCAAATGAAGGTAATGATATTTTATTGAAATTAACGGAAATTGTAATGTGTCTGAAAATATTAAATATTGAGTTGAGTCGTAACGTTAAGTTAAAATTATTCATATTAATTTTATATAGGTGCAAAAAATAAAAATTGAAAAGTAATAAAAATAAGCCTTTTTTAAAAATTAAATAAACATCCACGACAGCCAATAGTCATTGGAGATTATAGAAAAGTACAGAGATAAGCTTAAAATTAAAATTGCAGGTAAATTATTGTTTTATATTTCTTGGTAGATATAGCCATATTTTCATAAATATGAGTAGTTAGATTGTATAGCGGTGGGGGTCAGAGATGAGGACTATTTTAAGCTAAGTTAAAGAGAGTGTTCATTCACGTTATTGTATTATATTGTTGTAAAAATATACTATTAGGTATATTATAACCATCATTGACCAGTGACCACCACCAACTAATGAATTTTATTTTTTACTTATGTTTTGTTTTCGTATAGATTACGAATATTCATATCTCATAATGAAATATATTGTACTTGTTACTTATAATTATATACCATGGAATACATCTCAAGTTTCAACGATGAATAATTCATAACTCGAATACAAGGACACTGTAATAATTATAATAATTCACCGTGCATTATGGCAATATGGTATAGAGAAGAACTAGTTACTGATAAATAGATTATTTTGTTTAAACGTTCATTTGTTACTAGTACAATAGTATATTTGCAGTTGTTTGATGGGCTTATATTTTCGGAAATCAACTGTTTTTTTATTCTATGAATTAAAAGATTTAACGATAAACAAAATAATTTATGGTTTATAATCAAAAAATTGATTTTGTCTAAAGCTGGCTTCGCGCAAAATTTCACATTTTTTCCATATGTTTTTGTTTTTTTTCCGATTATTTAAAAAATTCAGTAAATTCAATTTCTTACCAAGAACCACTCTAAAAGTTGGAAATCAAACTATTTTTTCATCTACTTATCGCGTATACAGATGAAAAAACATCATTATAAAGTTTGCATATTTATCATTCTGTTAATAATCTAAAACGAAATAATATTATAGATATTTTATAACAATAAATATTTGATACATTAAAAACAATAAAATATATATGATTATAGAAACCGTGTATACAATTTACACTAAATGTAGGAACTCAATAAGCCCAAACGCACGCTTAAAACGTAAGTACTAGTAACATACATTATTGTTAATATACAAAATAATATAATAATTTAACCTATTATTACAACGAGTAAACTAAATTATTTGTACTATTTTAATTCTTTTATCTATTATAATAATATTATGTATATAATATGTCACTTGATTAACAACATATAACGTAGGTACATGTTATTATTGTATTCAAGAGGCTTGTACCTACCTAAGGAACAAAATTAACATTATATAATAAATATACTTAAGTGAGTTTCTACTAAAATGACAGTACCTGAATAGTTGAATAGCATGAACGACTTAAAAGTCATAGAAAAATAATTAAATTTGAAAGTGGTAGGTAGTACCGTCGAAACGAAACTCAGATTACCATCGACATACCTGCTGCTTAAAGCCGATGTCTTCATATTCTGCAGTATTTATCGATATAGCGTGTAATAGCTACGTATTATGTTATTTTTGGCGTGTAATTGATTATGTGGAACAAAAAATTAAGCATGAAAGTATGTAAAATATATAATTATACCTTATACCATATTATAACTTTTATGAATTAATTTGATCCGGGGTAAGGCGTTTGGAAAAAGTGTATATTGACCGAACAATTTGAACAGCTATTTTCTCTATGATAATGGCTCATAAGGATCCTCGTTATTTTTATTATGTGTAGTATAGGAAAGTTGTCTTATCGTTTCATTTTTGTTGTTCCAAAAAGTCGAGACTCATTCGAATCAATTCGTATCGGTTATATTCCCTCGGTAATCCATTTCGTCTCCGCGTCATATATATATATACGTATACGGACATCATTATTGTTATTATTTTTTATTATTATTATTATTACTATATTATTATTATTACGTAGTTCTTTGTGAAAGTCATAAAAAAAAAATCGAATAAAATTACTGCACCGAACGTCCAACGGCTTAATGTTGTTCCGATATAAGCAAACGGTAGCAGAGTTGTGTAATGACCGAGTGCGTATATATATTTATATAATATATTATATATATTATATAAACAAGTAGGTATAAAATAAAATAAATGTTTATTATATCGTCGTGTATGCGGATGGGCATTCGGAAAAAAAATGATATGGGCGGCGGGCCCGGTCGAAACGTGTGTGTACCTATAAAACGTGCGTGCCGTCGTTCAATTAAGTCAATAATTTATGAGTCCGCGTAGGTTATGCGGAGCGGCATACACCGTGTAATAAAAAAACATTTCCCACCGGGCGCCGCCGCGACCGTTATCGATGATTTTTCTGCAAACGCGGTAAAACAGGTCGGGAGAACGGACAATGTAAAAACGTTATCAAGGTATCATCATAATCCATACATTATCATTATGTCGAGAAAATAAAAATAGAACCGCACGGACCGCGCGCGCGATGATCGATTTGCGGACGGCGTCTTGGCTTGTATTAATTTTCGTGCACGGTCCTGACACGCGATGTATATAGACGTTTTCTCGACAGTCGCCGAATATTTTATATTTTTACTCGCACTGGCCGCACTCCACGTTTGTCCGAATTGTCGTGCCGATGAATTGGCAACGATTTATCGGTCCGGAAAAATTTCCTCATTTTATACACTATGATTATATATGTATATGTGTGATGTATATTGGATATGTACTTAAAATTTGTTCATGATATCAAACTCTTATTGACCGATCGACAATGGGCGTAATACGCATTGTTGTTGTTTGTTTACTTTGACATCGCTAAATCGGATATTTGAAGTACACAAATAGATACTGTAACGCCGTCAATATAACTGATACGAAAGTTCACGGGTCATATTATTTTCGTGTAAACACCTAAGACTAAGACAATATAATATAAAACACGAGAAAACGCGTCAGGAAACTTTCAGACTACCTAGCGATACGTCAATCCATCTCCGAAGACTGATCCGTCCAACAACCGACCATGGATTCGAGCACCAGATTCTCTATAGTCATATTATATATACGTTACCATAGCAACCGGAAAAAAAATGGACCCTCTAAATCAAGATTTTTGCGATTCGACTTTTCACAAGTTGACTCCTATACTTATCATAGAAACATCGCTTATATTTAGAGTCCGGATTTTTATGCAAAAACATATTTTTAACAAGTGTATGCTGTTTGATGGGAGTAAGAAATGTTTGTATTTCATAACCTGTAGAATCTGTCAAAAAAAGTTTTTTTTGCATATTAGTGCATATTTTGACTTCAGAGAATATTTTAGTTTATGGTACATATTATAGAATATTTTAGCATATTTCCGTTATATTAGATTATATTAAAAATATTCAGGATATATAAGACATTAATCAAGGTTTGCCGTACTAACTTTACTCTGAAAAATTTGGAAAAATATATTATTGTACATTCCTAAACATTGAATAATATATTTTATTTTATGTTAATATATTGCATAATGTAACATAAGATATAATTATATAAATAATGATTAATTATAAATTCATTATCATAATCAATAATTTTATTGCATTTTTTTTTTTTTTTTACTTATTAGTTAGTATTTTCAATATTTTTCAAAATATTTTGAGAATATTAAGAATATTTTTGGGAATATTTTATCAATTTTAGCTGCATATAAACATCATATTTTATAAACGTTTTAACAGAATATGAATCTGAACTCTACTTATATTATATTATATACTAATTTATTTATTTTTATTTATTTCAGCCAAATTTAATTACAATTATATGATACAATTAGTAAATTATTACATTAAGAATACATTAAAAATGGCTGATACGTATACCAACTGAGCTAAGCTCGTATCTGGTATACGGAGTTCATATAAATTAAAATTCTTATAATAGTAAAAAAAAAAATTTAAAAAGAAAGATACTTATACAATTAAAGATATGACTTAATTAATCAATATTATACAGTAGTAAAAAATTTAGTGGAATATATTTTAGTAAAACATTTAACATATACACATTCTGATAAGATATTATAATTATTATACATATTCACTTTTTAAAATTTCACTTATACACACATTCTCATCTAGTTCATTAACTATTTTATTTATAGCCTTTTTTATTTGATTTGTATTAACTGTATCATTGGTATTATTTGGTTGGTTTTTACATAAACTTGTTATTAGACTCTTCGCATCGTTACTTAAATTGTTGAATATAGTTTTACCCATGTGATAGGGGGAGTTTCTTGAATTTGTTAAAAACATATATGACGGTTTAATGTATTTACCTGTTCTTCTGTCCATTATTTCTATAGCATTTAGTGTGTTGTTTTGTATAGATTTTATTAAAATTTGTCTAATGTATAATTTATAGATAGGTAATATAATATTTGTATGTTTGAATAATTCACCTGACGGGTATTTTAATGGCAAGGAGTACGCTACTTTTATTATCATTTTCTGGGTTATATGTAATGTATTTATGCCTGTTCTATTAGAGCCTCCCCAACATGTTATACCGTATAGTAGTATTGAATTACATAATGCCATGTATATTTGTCTTATGATTGATTTATTAAGAAATTAATAAAGAATAATATATATATATATATATATGTATATATCTTAATATAATTAAGAATTATTCTCGTGCACTTCGTTTTCCGTACAAAATCAAAGTTAAATTTGGTTGCCTAATGCTAAAATTTAGCTTAATGAGTGTGGATAAATAATAATTTTGGTTTTCTGATTTGGTGTAAAAATTTTTTTTTTTTACTAAATATCAATTTACATAGCTGTCCCGTCTAGCGCTACCCGTGAAATTTTTTTTAACTATCTATTTAAATGTAACATTTTTAAAAATTATTTTTCACTCAGTTAATCGGTGTTAGACTAAATATTTTTTTAAAAGTATTATTCAAAGTTTTTATTTATTGATTTACTAATATTTCTTTGTAAACTTTATTATTCGTTTTTATGATAAGGGGTATAGATGTATAAATTGTTTTCTAAGCTCATACGGCAGCAAACAACTTCTATACTATATTATATTATAATATAGTTATTCTCGTAGACATCAAATTACACCTCATGTATGGTCCAAACTTTGTTCAACCCGTTATTTTTACTCGTCGTTCACAGATGGCACGACATTCCTATTATACCTTTTTGTGCAAATTTTCCAATTATTTTAAAAATTATTAACTGGATTTTTAATTAAATTATATAATATAATTGAAAATGGGCTTATACCCTTCTCCGCCCGAAGGAACGCGGTGCTACATCGTTGGACTTCAGTTTTCTATCAGTTCCATGGGAAATTGTTAATTTTTTAATATATTTTTGTAATGATTTTTTTTAAAATTAATGTAAAAATTAACCTAATAAAATATTGACAATTCTTGTAATTGTATTAAGCTCGACTTTATTACTCATATTTTATCGTTCGATATTTTGTGAATGGGAGTTTGGTCCTTAAAACTGTGTGCCTATATCTGCTCTGTAGTGTATTTTTTCATTCAGAACCGCACGACGATCGTAAGAGTAGTTGCCGATATCATGGACATTTAAGATTCACACGTGTGTTGTTTAAAATATATTTATGTCGGCATTTCCTAGAACCCGATTGCAGTGCAATCATCCAGATTCGATTGAAAATCTAAGCCACGCAGATACTCAAACACAAAAACAATCTCATCAAAATCGGTACAGCTGTTTAGACGGAATTCAGTGGCATACACACGTACAGAAGAATTTTATATATTAAGGTTATGCATTTTTTTTTTCAATCAGAATTTTGAAATCATATTTTTTATGATTCAATATATATTCTATGCAGTAGAGAAAATATCGAGTAGCTCGGTACGTTAATTACCAATTCATTTTTTTTGTGTACGTCATATGTCGGACATATACCATGGTCTATGATCATTAAAATATTAAGTCTCCACTAATTTATCGATCAACTCGCCTATTTACCAATGTCGACCTATCCAATAATAATGATGAGCGCACGCATCGATGTAATATTATGACCACTGTGCAGACGCAGACCCACACACTTCCACTAGTTCAGCATTACTTCCTCGATGGCTCGATGACTAAACGAATAATAATAAATTATTGAATGAGTCGACTGGCAAAGACTGTTCATTGTGTTTCCACTCATCGCAACATCATCGTGTACTGTTATCATGCTAATCATTATACTCACCTGAATTGACCACGTCGATGACTCTTGCACAAATGCTTACTCGACGCCTAACTGGCGTGCACGCGTGTGCGGGTTATATAGTGTCGTGACAAAATATGTTATGCGGGCAAATTCGTTTTTCGACTAAGCCGTCACGACATTATACAGCAAGAAGTCTGCAGTACACGGTGATACGGCATAAGCGTAATATATTTCTCGCGTCATTTAATCACCGGCCGATCTGCGGCGACAGCCTGCGGGGATTCAGTATCGCAATAAATAATAATGTGCTTATCGACATTTATAGATAGGAGATTTGTAGACAGGATACGCGCGACTGATTCCGTCAGCTAGACAGATTGGTGTTTGGATTTGCAGCGCACCGATCGATTGTCCATCATGCTTCATAGAACCCGATTTTGCGGGACAAGGCTGCTGCAGATACACACCGCGAGTATAAAATACACAACAATATAATGTGTTGCGCATATTACGTGAGGGTAGATATACGCGTTTCGACCGAAAACCGCCGATGTTCGCGAAAAGATACGATTTTATTTATAATAACGAAAAAAAAGTCGATTCATAGCAGCAACTCACAAACATTTGTTCTGGGAATTACGTATTTTACCAGAGTGACGGATGTATAACATTTTCTCCTCTTCTTGTCCAATCCGTTATATGCGGTTGACAATCTCGGCCAATGACGGCGGCAGTGACGTTTCCGTTAAAAGTCAGGACCAGTGTACCGAAATTAATGTCACATGTCACGAAATTGCGGTCGTGTACGTTTTATGCTTTTCGAAAGTATTTTACGGTTGTAATGAAACATAATACTTATCACATACTTAATTTATTATTTAATCATTTGTATCATCGTAAATTCTTACTGCTACATAACTGTTTTTTTATTAGTACTATTAAATTATCATGTTTGTTTACTATTTATCCGGTTTTGTTAATAATATTATGCCAAATTCACATAGTTAACACACGAAAAAAAATCATCATTCACAATAAATAGTATAGATGAAAACGACAAAATAAGAAAACTGGTTTATCATCGTATAAAGTTGTTATTTTTATATTAAATATTGTTAATTTGACGTTAAATCTGTTTTTTTAATAATACATAAACAGATTATTATTTATCAGTGATGGTGTACAATTTTTCATCGTTTACCATCAAACGTTAATCAACCTGTGAATATGTTAAATTTGATGATTTTAACAAATTATTAAATTAATTGATAGATAACTAGTTTAACTAGAAAATGCAAAAGAAAAATACATTATACATGCATAGATTCATAGATAATAAATAATAATATATGAAAAATAATATAATATATGTGGAATACCACGCGAGAGTGATCTACACGCCCGTGTACCGAAATTGCATATAGGCTACGCCGACTAATGAACATAATACTGTTTAATCCAATTTATTCTAATAAATTAGGTATTATTAAAAATAACAATATTAATTATATTTAAAATGAAAAACCTTATACCTACCACATACTGGGTTTACAGTTTAGTCTCTGGTGCACATTTAAGATTCATAATAGTTATCATTAATATTTCGAGCACTGAAAATGTTCAATTATAAACTTTAAACGTATTACGATTTGTTTTATCAACAAATTATTAATAAATAATTAACATGATTTAAATTAGTTAAGTAGATTTAAGCTACTTTAAAAAGCAACTTAGTAACTTACATTTATAATTTATACTACGTATTAAACGCATGGGTTAGATATTTATTATATGATGGAAAAAGCCATTGAAATATTTTGTACTTATACCAAAATTGGTTTTTTTGATTCCATTATAAGTTTTTACTTTAAGACGTTTTGTACATATTTATATGGAGAATAAATAGCTGTAGAGAAACTTCTTAATTGTTAATTTTAAGTTTCTACAACATCATCAAATGAATTACAAGAGTATTATATTCAAAACTTTAACCGCAAAATATAGTAATATTGTAAGTCACCAATATAAATGAAATAAAAACGTCGGACGTTTGAGTTTAATTATGCACGAACGTTCTTCTACAAAATATCAAACGAGAACACTTTGATTTTTGCTAAATTGTTTAGCTGACATTATATTATATGTCAGTTTTTCAGATATTATAGTTGCACAATATATGCTTAATTTAAAAAAAAAAATAATAATAATAATAAATTGTTATATTACATTATAAAAACTAATGTTGTAAATATTATTAATATTATATCCTATGATCATACTATATTTGTGGCCCCTAAACATCCGATGTTTTATCGTTCACTAATAAATCAAAATATTGTAATTTACTGTTTAAATATCACAGGTAATAAAAATAAGGCATAGTGAATGAAATGTTCAAACAAGCGGTCGTCAAAATATAATTGATTTAGTGACCTAAACCGCGCGTCAAGTTGTTTCAAATAGCTATTACAATAATATTTTTTTGTAATAAATCTTACGACTTCGAGTATATGTACACTATAATAAAGCTGTTGCCAGCTGTTTTCAGAACTTTTGGTGCACCGCATATGATAATACCCCTACCAATTCGCTACCTGTGACTGTAATCGTTTTCAACTCACCACGGCGGAGACTTGGCTGATGTTAATGCGCGGTTACCACGCTTTAATGTCTTCCACATAAATGTTCAAGACTTGGGTACAAACGTTAGTTGTATGAATCAAACAATCATCACAAACCGTTTAAAATGCAATTATTTCAATATTATAATATTTTATTTATGAAAATAAAGTAAAATGTTGATTAGTGACTAAAAAACGATAACTGATATTACACCACTGCTCGATATAAGCTGGTGTTTGCTACGCGTAATTTTAAAATTAAAATAAAAGTTAGTAACCATTTTTTAAATAATCAATAAGAATAAGAAAAAACTTTCTGAGTGAAACTTTATTGAAAATTCGATGAAAAACAGGGGAAATGGTATTTACAATTTACACGAACCTCCCAAAAGTGTTAAAATTTTTTTGTTTAATGGTTATTACAAATAATTCGTATACGTTCAAGTGTCTAATGTCATTGATACTTTTTTATTATAATAAAAACAATGCACAGTTGATTTTATAAAAAATAGATATGTCTTAAGTAGGAATAGTTTTCTTTACGCATTACATGAAAATGCATGAAAATAAAAGAATGATTTCTTTAAATTAAAATGTACCTATATCAACATATTTTCCCGAAACATGATTATGAACAAATAAATAAAAACACGTAATATTAAAACTAAGTATATTTCTTATTTTCTCTCAAAATATTAAATGTTTGATTCATTTTCGTACCACACTAACGATTCGCTCGGTATAATGCATATAATATTAATTATTAATATATATGCGATTTATTTGTTTTAACAACAGACAAGAAGAACTCCAAGAATACCAAAAACGTTCTCAGAACGAATTCGAATATCAATCTATTTATAAATTATTCAGATGCACACACACACACATACACACACACACACACATAAGTACATTCGTCGTGGTTTAACGCTATCCCGCTATCGTATACACTACACGCCGCATACTCTCTGTGAAATTTTCAATTCCCGAATAATAGTCGATTTATTTATATTTAAATTAAAGTTCACCCATTAGACGAAAAGGTACTTTATTGTGGAGTATAACACAAGTGCTGTGGCTCGCCTGTCATTCCGAATATAACGATACTTGTTATATATATATATTTATACCATTCCAGCTGCAGTTGTGCCGTAATACTATACCGAGAGAAGAGAGAATAATAATAATAATGTTTTACGTTCATGATGAGACGCATGTAAGTGACAACGGGATACGTCTTGTGTAGTTGTAAATGGTATATTTGTCTATACCCTGCATGTGGTTATCACGCTGAATTCATATATTATAATATAATTTTATGCGCTTGAAATGATCTTTACACTCAAACTTAATTGCTACAAGCTTTTGCCTGGGAGATTATAAGAAAACAAAATATAAAATTATTTTTATTTCTTTAGGATAATTTTATTTTTTTTCTACGTTACATCAGCTGTTTACAGCTAGCGAGTACATAATATGTCATATGATATTATATCAAATTATATTATTATTATATAACTATAATATTGTTATTTTGGTTTATGTTGTAGACTTGCAGTGTATATTATAATGGCTTCTATTAAAAAGTATTAAAATGTAATATCAATGATGATCTCTCGAGTACACAAGTATATCGATTTACCATTACTAGAGTAACGACTTTGTGGTCTAACGTGCAATTAGTGATATTGATTTTTTTTTTTTTTACTGCGTTTCTGTACATTTCTTCGTGTTTTTGTCTACATTTTAAATTATCTTTATTTTTACCATTTACACTCTACAATATTTGCATTGTATACAATCAGTGTAATATTATGTATAAATGGTATACATTGTTATAAATCCTAATAGGTATACATCTTGTTAAAATTACCGAATTGCGCGCGATCAGAAAATGTGTAGCTTTTATCGTCGCGTATATCGTATGCAAAATATGTAGTACTTAGTACTGGCATATATACGGACGCGTGTTATAATACATAATATATACACACGCCCTGCAAATATAATGCAGTATAGCTCGCGCGTAAATTGGACCGAGGAGAACACTGAGACGCGGTTTTGCACTTAGCGCCGTTTCGAAAATTGATTATTGAGAACGTTTTAAGCGATGTTTCGCCGACCCGGTTCGGCCACTAACCGTACTTCCAATCAAAGTCCGGTTAAAAAAACGAGTGAAATCCAATTACAGTTTATGAATAATAAATATTTGCGTACGTATCGCATATATAATATAGTACCTATACAGGCATACAGTCATCATCATTATTTCGATTTCTAGTTTGTGTATCAAACGTATTATTATACAATAATATATACCTAGTGACACATCATGTCGTATCATAGACGTCGGCGGCTCGATCGATTAACTGGCCCTCTTGTCTTCGTCTCTCACCCTCTACACGTAGGTACACCTACACATAATTCCCCGTTGTACCGTGGAAAGCGATATACCTACGACGTGTTGACATTTACATAACACGCGCAGTTTGCCGACGACCGCGTGTCGTACACTTCTTATCACGATTTTCAGTTTACACACGGGCACAATACGACTGGCTACGTTGTGCACGTATTATTATGAAGAATTTCAGTTAAACTAACGTTGGGCTCCAGTGTTTTATATATATATATACAAGGAGGGGGTGTGCGAGAGAGAAACTTTTGAAATGACCGTAATATGGTATAGTCAAATCGATAATTTAATGAGCGCCCGTCGCGGCGGCACCCGTTACATATTTCATTGAGGTCTGTTGAGGGGCGCGTATTTTATATACGTCTACGTATACACATAATAACAATATAAATACAGGTAGGGCGTAGCAAGATGGTCACGGTCTGCTTGTGTGTGCTGTTGAAAATACTGTTGATATGCACCTGACGATTCGTTTCAGACTTCTGGTGCGAATAAACTGTAATAAGCGCATTTATACGTCGAATTCGTTTTATATATTTAATAATAATAAAAGGACGATAGAGTTTTGAGAAAAATAATCGTATCGGTATTATGTATAACACTCACGAAGAGAAAAAAACATTTTGGTGAGTGTTCTGACTAAAGATAAAATATTATTAGGTTAGACGACGGTTTTAACTTTGTGTAAGCTATAATACTATCACTACAACCTTGATACAATTTTTTTAATAGCGTAACAAGAATATTGTTTAACTTTGCACCATAAAAAATAAATAAATACTACTCATGAATAATTATGGTTTATCGTTTTGAAATAATGTCCATTGTAAAATTCTTATTCTCGTAGCTTTTATGTTACCCAATAAAAATATAAATGACAGACAGCTCAGCATTTTTAGTATGTTTTACTATTAGTTTACTACATCATATAATATGTTAGGCGTATTGTAGGTTTTCGAATAGGAAACGTTCGTATATTTTAAATAAGTTAAGTTTTGTGTTTTAGTACTCGACAAGCGTGGTCAAAACGCTTTTATAAAATTAAATCAATTATCAATTTGTATAGTATCTATGGTGATAATTGCTATATACACAGCTGTATTTATAAATTTATTCTTCAATAAGATAATGGGCTCCGCTGAAAAAGTTCATTTCGGGACTAAAAATATATAAATGGGCAGCACAATTAATGTTTTAAAGTTCGAATTTTAATGTAGTATTTTTTTTACAGCGTCTAATGTGTAATCTACCGTATATGCTATTTACGGGAAAACGTGCAAACTACCGATATACCAATTTATCTTACAAAAACTTATCAAAACTTCAATTAAGATAACATTATGTCTGTTTAAGAAAAGGTCTTTTCGTAATAAAAAATATTTAACCATACGATAAAAGAGAATTTTAAATTAGTTTAACCGTGACTATTGTAGTTGAGGTTAATGCGATAAATTCGTATGGTTTTTGTGTGATTTTATTATTGTTTTTAATCTTTAATCAATGTTAAAACTATTGGAAATTTATACAAATATAATACAGTGTAATGTCATGACGAAATCATGTATATTTAATTTTTTTTAAATAAGACGTTTTAAGTCGAAAATATATAGATTTTTTTAAAAATTAAAAACGTTTTGAATAATAATTTTAATTATATACATATTAGGTTTGCAGGATTGATAGTACTCACATTTTAAGAACGGTAGATCAACAGTATAGCCGGTAGATCGCAATGCCTATTTTCAAGTAATTGCGTTTCATTACTTAGAAATCGATATCACCCGATCCCATATTATTATTCATAGAAAATACGTACGGATTTCAATCAGTGTCATAAATAAGTTTAGTTTATAATATATTATAAAGATTAGAAAAATGAATATGTTGATAAATTCAATCGAGATGTATACATATAAATATATAATGTATACTTTAGTTATCTTATGATCTAAAAATTATAAGCTCGCGTAATTCAGTATAAAACTGCGTGCGTAATCATTTTATTTACTTACACGATGCATCGATTTATTAGTTATAATAGATAGAATAGGTAATATAAATTATAAAGCATTATAGATGGTAAACGGGACCAATATAATGTTGTATCGTCATAATATACTTATTTTTAAATGAAACTTTGATTTTTTTTTTAAATAAATATTATTGTTTAGATTGAATTTTTTATCGGATGACTTTTAAAAACGACATTTTATTAACATCCAGGATACTTTTTATTCATTTTACAATAAATGATTATTATATTTTTTTAAATTAATAATTATTGAATAATTTTATTACTATTTTTAAATGTATAATAATGACGACTTTCACGAAACTTACACATATTACATCACAATAACTCATATACGAGTGTGATCACATAAACAAGAAATTATATTTATTAAAATGATTACTGACGTAAACTTCTCTCGTAACGCAAACTGTAGCTAATGGTTCTCTTGTTTTTGCATATAAGCCATGATAAAAAAAATATTAAATTATATTAAGAGGGTTTTTGGAACAATTACAATTTAAATTGAAGTATAATGTATATTTTAATTGAACTAATAAATGTTTAATACAAGTCGACATCCAATATATAATTTTCAGTAAAACTTTTAACATTAAAACGTTGAAATAATACGCACTTCTATTATTTTAGTTTTATACATTTACTAGTTTACCGTCAACGTTAATTTATGGTAACTAAGTAGTACATAATACAATATAACACTATAACACGTGAAATAAGAGTATACTCGTATAACAAATTATTCATACTAATACAATAGAAGTTTATATTATTCTGTACAGCAGCACATTTTAAGTTATTATATTTTATGATAGTAAAAACACCGTAATAAAAAATTTAATTACGAAAATTTATAATTTTTTTTAATTATTCTCTAATCTCTTACTAATCTGTTTGTTATGCGTATCCTTTCGATTTCTCAATCAAACATTTATATAATATAATAGAGTGAATTCAATATTTCAATGTACAAACTGTAATCAATACAAATTATTACAACTACATTAAGCTTTGGTGTGTTATACGTATGGAAAGTTTCTTCAGACATCATAGGTGTACTTTGCGCACATGTGTTATACTGAATAAGTCGCTTTTAATAATTTTTTTATGAGCACTAAAATTGAATTAACCAAAACACGTTTATGTTGATCCGTATACTTAGAATACACTATATCACTATACGGTAGAAGCTTTCGCGGTAAATATTAAATGCATTTAAGTATATTTTTAAGTTTTTAATAATAATTTATAGTAACCTCGTTAATTATTATTTATGATATTTACCTACTCGTCACAAACAGTTTTTCGCACAATAAATGATCTGTCCCGCGCAAAGTATACTTACTTGAAGGATTAATAATATGTTTTCGGAATAAACGAGATTTACGTGTACATGAATAAATCGATCTTCACTCTCGTCACATTTTCCGTGTAAAAAAAACCACGATGATTTACTATTCACACTACAATGACGTTCCGTAGTTCCGAGTACAGGATATATTGTTTGTTCAAAAAAATGTGTGTTCGTGTAGAGCTCTCGAGTTTATCAAGTTTGATAATCATTCTAGATCCGCGCAGATGTTTTTTGATATTATAAAAAATGGTAAATAATTCTAGTTTTGTAGATAACAATATAAGCGTATTATAAGAATAATAAATGTATTTTTGTATAGCAACATATTATAAAAACGAAATAAAGATATGTATTTACGTATGCTTATATTATGCATTTTATATATCATATACAGTATACAAACATATGTGGAAAAAACTTTTATTTTTATATAATATCTCATTTCTTTTACTGGTCTCTGACATAAACCATTTAATTTGGACACGTAGAAACGAAACAAGCAAACAAAAAAAAAACTATTCTAAACCGACCGTGTACATGCGAAAATAGACATTACCTACCTACTAGAAAATGTAATTTATTTCATTAATTAATGTTTTGAAATTTATTTCAGTCACCACGAACAATATTTCATGTCTTTCGAAATGAGTTTTTCCAAAATTTTCAATCTGTTTTATAGAACGCTGCACCTTATAAAATTATATAAGGTAGTTAAGTACCTATGTATTTTTTTTTCTTAACGAACATTGTAACTCAGATACGTATCGCATGTGAACCATATGTTTGTATTATTTTATTTGTGATGAACTTATCGGAGTCAGATCAAATAACCCTACATTTTATGTCGAAACTTGTGTGCCAGCGAGCATATTATAGTGTATATTTAGGGCGCAGGATTACAACGATTTGTGTGTCTTGGACGCAGATCTCTAGGCGCCGTTCGGTTAAATTTGTCTGCGTCTAGTCGGGGAAAAATCATAAACATGTCGCGCACTGCATTATTATTATTATATTATACAATGCAATAATTCGCTATTTCCGTTATATTATTTAACGGTCAGATATAAAAGCTACGCGTCCGTCTAGTTAATATACGCTAACGATTGAATTTAGGCTTTTATTAGCGAGAAAAAATAACAGTATGTATATTGAATATATATATACATAACTCAATACTACAGTGCAATGATAACAAAAGTGTAAACAATATATGCACGATGAATGTGTACGAATGTATGAACATATAATCCACTCGAAATCGACGAGCACTCGGGATATATTGCTGCTCGAGGGTCCTCGTTTTGGTATTATACCTGCGTCGTAATAACGACTCGAGCTTTTAGAACAACAATATTATTATATTATACCATACACAATACATTGCATCTTTATGTTCACTCATAAATTACGAAAATTCTATAACACACGCACAAAACTTGTATAATATTGTCAATTCTACCGTTATCTGTCATCGGGACTTTTTATTTTTTGTCAAAATACTACCCTCGTCACCCCCTACCTCCACAACATCCGATGTTACCACACGACTGTCGTTATATATTCGAGAAGAAAAGACAAATTTAAAATAGCTTACAATATAATAAATTATGTTCCTATATAATACATATATATAATAGATGCATGGTGTCAGTTACCATAAAAGTTATTTTCACTATTTTCCTCTAAGTTGTTGCATGCGATTTATTTGAATCGAATCTAACGTTCATTTTATAATACATTTTTTTAAGTGACTGATCGACGATATCAAATGTCTTTACTGTTCTAAATAATAAATTATTTTTATATTTCAATAAAAAGTATATTAATATATTTGTCTTAATATAATTTCACGTTGATTAAAATGTGTGTGTTTTGTGTCTGTAAACACTTTTTGAGGCAGTAAAATGCTTTGATTTTTAAAAATGAGGTCAGTTAATTGTAGAAAATTGGATCTAGTCGGTACAATTTCGTAAAAAAAAATAAAAATAATAATTAATGCTTAGCAAATTAAATACATTTTACAAGGATAAATTTATTTATTTATTTTTTGCTATTAACTTACTTTGTTTTTGCATATACAAGAAATGTTTCACTCGCATTTAAAATCTACGTCAGCTATCAAAATGTTTTTGAGAAATGGTAGCATACTTACCCGATTTTGACCGAGCTTTAAGCTAAACAATTTCTTGAACACTACGATTTATTATAGTACTCACTTTCAAATTTATAATAATAATAAAGTACACCGCAGTATCCTGGTCCTAATGTATAACGCTATCCCATCAAGCTTTTTAGTATTTTGTTTTAAATCAATACGTACAGATATTGGAATATAAATTTGGACCCAGGATAGTTATTATTCGTTTGTTATTTATTGTTTCGACGTCGTTAGTGCAACGCATGGTAAGGTTTTAAAGGCAATGTGTCCGTATTGAGACGAGCGTGCAGCCGTTGTAGACCGAAAATATTAATCATCGACCAAAATAAAATGACGTATAAAGGCCCACAAACTGAAAACGCTCCAATAAACCCAATTAATCTATATAACCTCACGGCTCTTTATTGGCAAGACTAAACACAAAGCTTAAGTCAATTGTAGTTTCCTGTATTCCTATTTATTATATTGTTTGATATTATTATCATTATGATTTTCGTGTCAATTTAAAATACATATACCTAATTATTTATTTATTTGTGTCATTATGGTCGCTAGTTGTGTTTTATTTAACTAACAAGTTTAAAATGGTTTGAGCAAAATCTTACCTGTTGCAAATAAGTGTTGATTATTTTATTTACCTACCTTGTTATTTTTATCGCTCACATATTGTGAGGTGTCAACTAGGTGAATGATGTTCAGTTGTAGAAACACGGAAAGCTGCTTATTGGATTTTCAATCATTTATTAGAAAACATTTATTTCAGTACAACGTTACTAGTTTTGTTACCTTAATAAAGTACGAACTAGATTTGTAATATTTGTATTTTGTATAAAACATTTGTAGACAATCTAAAAAGTGTTTTTTATTATTGTTAATAAAGTATAATATACAGTTATTTTTGACAATATAATGTGCATGAAACAAGTGTATTATAAAACAAATAATACTGACTCAATTTCACAATTTAAAATCGTTAGTTATATGAAAATAACATTTTTAATTATTATTTTACAGAGTAAAATGAAAATAACTAAAAGCGTTAAAAAAGCACGGTGTTTGATTCATAAATATTTTAACAATAAATGATTTTGTATAAATCGCACCAATGGTTATCTTTATATTTATACACGAGAAAGTAATTTACTGAATTCCTTTTGAATATTAATGATAGATTTTAAAATTGAACAAATCCAGAAAACAGTGATTTTAATGATTGATAATAATATTCATTGAAGACTCGACTAAAGATTAAATAAAATGTACGTTGGAAAATTATATGAATACATTATGAACAATGATACGTTATAACTAAAAATTAAATGCTTTAATAATATTTTATTTTGTATTAAACGTATGTTTATTATATTACATAATACACAACATTAAATATATTATATTATTCATTTTCACTATTTCATATATTTTTTTTTTTATTCAGAATTTTTAATGCTCTAAAATGATAAGAATAGTATTAATTATAATAAAATATAAATTATAGGTAAAATATATATTTCTTTAAATTTTTAAATATGATTTTAATGTTTAATTATTTTAAGTATAATAAAATATTAATTATATATGAACATTTGGTACATTATTAACAATCTTACGGTAGCTGATTTATTATTGCATAAATGTTTTTTTTCTTTAAAGAAGATAAAAAAAAACGGAAGATTAAAATTAACTTGTAGATTAAAATAATAAATTATACATTAAAACAGATTGTGCACTAAATGAACAGTTAATGAAAATGTTTGGGTACTTTGACATAGTATAATAATTATTAAAAATAAACTTAACAAACTATGTAATTGATGAATATTATACAATTAAAGAAAAAATGCTAAGACTTTAACGCAATAAAATGTCGGTCTGAAACAATTTAAATCTGTAAACCTATTATTGATCGAATGACGTAAATCCCTGTAGGATGATAAGGTATGTTTAATCCATGACCAACAAATGACATTGAACGAGTATATGTTTAGATATACCTGAAGACAAAGAAAGTCTGACAGTTTTAGATTAACATTTTACACAAACAAACAATCTTCAAGAAAACGTCACATATGCATGTTTTTTTATTTCATACAATAAACTACGTACAATATACCAAATTTGAATTCAGCAGAATCAATTTTATATTACACTGTTGTTACTTTTGATATCAGAATGAGTTTGTTTACTATTAAACTTAAAAGCAAGAGCATTATATTTTGTTGTACATCGGTTAATGTGATATTTTAATATTTAAGTGAATTATAAGTTCAAACATAAGATATTGAAATTAAAAAATACGAATAATTCACTCAAAAATTGAAATATTGTGAAAACCGACGAATAATATTAAATATAATACTACTATTATTAAGTCTGATTCTAGAGGCCAAATCATTATAATCTCAAATTACCAAATAATTCAAATAAACGTAGTTAAAAATACAAAAATGGTTCCAATATACTCAAATCTATTGTATTGTTCCTACGTTTTAAGACGGAGATAATATGCTAGTATGACACGTACTCTAAGTCTTAGAGTCTAAGACAATATATATACGAATTACGAGTTAGTATATTTATTGAACTAAAACATAGTGAAGAGCGTAACTATTATATGATTATTATTTAGATTATTATACACACGCTTGCTTACAAGATTTCATCGTTCAAGTTAAAGTTTTTTTTAATTGCAGTACAGCACACTTGACTGTGTAACGGTGTAATCGTTTTATTTATAATTATGTTTACAAATTATTGAAAATCTCAACCATACATCCTTTATAAGTTTTACTTATGCATAATACAATGACTATTTACATAAAATGTGTGCTCATAATAAAAATTATAAACAAATCCTTATTTACTAACACCGTTAATAATTGTAAAAATTAGCTGCATTATGTGACGGAAACAGAAAAAAATACACATTTTATAGATATAGTGAGTAATAAGTACATGTACATTTTGAAATATGTTTAATAAAATTATTTATTATTATTAAATTTAAATTAAAGATGCACTATTTTGTGCAAATTTTTGTTAGTTCATGGTATCACGGGCATTTAATTAAAAATCTACTAATAAAAAAAAAAAAAAAATGTATATTTTCTTCAGTATAATCTTAAACTTAATTACTTACTTATATATTTGATTTAAATATTAATTTCTTAATTATTACCATAATTCATAATTTTATTATTTTGTGTTACGTATACAATCATAGTTTATCAAATAGTTTATTTTGTATATGAATATGCTTTATATTGCTATTATTTTTATTAATATGAGTATAATATTGTTATGATGATGATAAGAGTTATTAGTAAGTTATTAGTCTTAATCTTCCTTGTACTTTTTTTGATTTGGTGCCGAATTCCATCAATATTTAATAAGTCATATCATCTGTCATAACAATGTCTTCATGACATGTCTTCCGATTAATTACTTTTAGTTTCATTTTTCAAAATGTTGTATCTATATAAAATAAAGTTTATAAATTTATTTTCAATTTTACAATTCAAATTATTTTAATACCTAGTTAAACAATAATGATAATAATACAAATTATAAAAAGTGGTCGGTTAATATAATTAAAATATTGACAGCAATACCAGCAATAAACATTATAAAAAAAAAAAAAAGTTACCTATACAAAAATATTTACGTAAGCATATTTCAACTAAAAATGATAATAATATTTTATACAAGCGAAGTATTTAAGCACGGTCTACATAAATAACGAGTACTCGTTAAGTTATTAAGTATATTATAACGATGTTTAAATTACATTATCATAATTATTATACAGGTATAATAGGGATAACTACAGAAAACGGTGTTATTTAGTATAATATACGACAGCGATGGTTCAAAGTTTCAGACATAAAATGAATCTTAACGATGATAGGTCTAAATACATCTCTCAATTGTACGCATTTTAGTAAACCAACATTTAATTTAATTATGAATAGGGAATATACTGTACAGATATAATTTAATAATTGTATACCTTGTGTTTTTAGGTCGCTGAGCAATAAATTCGAGTCAATTATCGGGAATAAACCACTAAGAACGAGCGGTGTTCACCATAAAAGAACGCTTCATTAGCCCCACAAGACGTGGTCTAATTGGGCTTATGAATGTTTAACATGTCTACTAACCTAGAAGTAAGTCGTTACGATATTTTAGTTTTTACGTTTTTATCGTGAAAATTATGGATTTATATTTCAGTGTTTTAATAAATAATAATAGGATATATATCTATTTCGAACGAAGTCAATTTTTAAACCATCAGTTAGGTATAAGCGTAAATCGTGTAACATAACCAATTAGTTGTTAAATTTGATTTCAGTTGTATTTTCAAAAAATCGACGTGAAATATATTTATTAAACAATAACACTTTCGCATTGATGTATTGGTCCATATTAGAAAATCACAAAAATATCATACATTATATTTTAGTAAATACTTGAATATACTAAAAAATAAACCTGACCTAATGATTAAAGGTTTAGTTTGAAATATCATGATTGAAATTAAATACAATCAATGTACAAACCAAAAATAAATTATATGATTTAATCGTTTATACAATGGCGACGTTATCGTATTTATCACAATCTATTACGAAACGAAGATGTTACAAAATCGACAATCCGTAAAGTGTATATATTTACAACTGTCATGTATACTTCGGGTATTTGTAACTCCTTATCAATATAACTGGCATTTTAGTACGTATTTGAATGTATGTCGAAACGGAGCAACGTACATACTGATAAAAAAAGATTTACAACAAAATATATTACTCGTGAAATCAAACATTTCCGATCGCGAAATTTAAAATCCCTGCAGTGAAGTTGCGTGTATATATGGGTTGGGTATAAACATGTTCTACGTACCTAGCCATACACAGCAACGTTTGATTTATCGTTAGCTCCTAGGGTCTTCGCTGATTTTTCATCCATAATTACTCCGATCTATCATGAAATATTTATTATTTTGTCTACAGTATATCAGATTTGATGTTGCATTATGGTAGGTATGATTTTTTAAATAAAAAATATAATGGCCGTAATATATACCGGCAAAGTCCTTTACCATGACGTCGATATACCTAACCAAAACATCATTATATTAAATGAACTCGGACGTTATAACAGCGGTGCAAGCCACAAAATGACGGTCATTACACTTTCGACACTTCATGACTAATTTAAACGGTTAATCATAAAATCGACTGTTGCACATGTAAACCATATATGTTTTGTGGTCACGGCTATCAACCCTTAAACAAATTAGTTTCCTCGACTTCATCCTTACCGATCACTACAAATTTCAACCTGCATTTGTATCTAATTCCTTCAAATCTTTTTTTCTACTATCATCCCAACATCTTTCTCTCAAATTTAAATAATCATCTTGATTATTTTTTCCATTGAAAACTCACTTTAAATCATAATTCTTCAAACTTTTCTTAATACATACATGGCAGTGGTCCATAACGACCGTAACACATAAAAAGTACCTAGGTTGGGTTGTGTATATAGTATATATGAAACTTCCTTATCCAGTTTTAATGTATATACTATATGTGTACATATACATATATGTATATAAGCAAGCATGTATATAATTGAACTTTTGTATTTTTATATAAAAGTTAAGGACTCAATAAAATTGTATAGTGTCCTACCTGGTAGAGCTAAGAAACTCCTATTACTTCCTATTGGGATATTATTCTTTAACGGATCAGGGTATTCGCGTCATTCAACTGTACAATGGCCCAAATCTATATTTGTACTGTAGTAACTTAATATATTATAGTGTCTTTATAATGGTTATAACCGTAGCAGTTGTGTTGTCGGAACAATAATATCTTTTTGCTCGGAGAGTTGGACGACGCGGACGAGACGCAAACGAGCGCACACGCTTTTATTCCACTAATGCCGTCTCCATCACCTCCACGTCACGGCGTTCGCCGGCAACAAATAAACGTCTCCACGGTTAACGTTCTTATTTTTTTTCTTTTTCTTTCCTATCATTTTTTTCCTTCCCCACCCATTCCGACCATATTCCACCGTGATGACGGACCAGACGATTTGTCTTCGTCGTGTACTTTTCCCGCGGAATCCCTTTACGCTCACGTTTACGGGCATTTGTATGAGTGTGTGTGTGTGTGTACTCACGCGTGTATTAATACACACTTCCACGCGTCTGCTCACTCACTCTTCGTCTCCACGTGTATGTATACATAATAACATCGTTTACGCGCGTACACAACAATCGGCACGGCCGGAAGCGGTCGGGCATTAAGTCGGAGTAAGTATACGAGATATAGACGCACACACAGAGTCGGCGTTAAAAATAGTCTGGATGAGGGGATGTCGGTGAGGATTGAGAGAAGGGAATCCTCCAACAGCGCGAACGAGCACAATCGATCGGACGACCCACTCACACTCGCGGTAAAGAGAATACTCGCGTGTGATTGTCTGTATTATTATTTTCTCTACCTTTAAATATATATATATACGCGGTATAAACGCGAAGCCGAAATCTCAGTCTCGATATTACAACGGTTTTTTCGTCTCCCCAGTTTGTGCTACACGCACTTTGAGCGTGAATGGTTTGCTTGTTAGTTTTTTTTTTTGTTACCAGAAAAATAAAATAATGCTACAAAATAAATGTATACACTTATTATTATACGTAAATAGGTATTTATTTGCGATGTGTGTCATTATATTTTACGAAAACGGTCGTGTCGTGCGTATAATGTATGATCGACAGGCAAATAATCTCGAAACAAATACCTTTACAGTATATTGCTCCATGTCTCGATATAATATAAAACATCAGCCAAAACGCATGATCACAGGTGAAGATCTTTAATATGAATATAAATTGTTCCTTTATATGTGTATCGCATGTTAAGAAACTTCACTCGTCTTTTAAATTTACGGTACGTTGAATATTCTATTTCTACTGCAGAATTTAAAGTAAGAGCCATAGGACATGCGTTGTTGTATGTATTACGTTTTATTTTAATACCCGAAAACTATATTTTTGTATATATATATTATAATATAATAGAGTAGTATCTATGGGAGAAATATATTTTTATTTTTTTTGAGTTTAAACAGAACATTGTGTTTTATTTTTATCAACCATATTGTAGTAACGTAAATATGAATAATGAAGATATGAATATATTATATTATAATATGGAATCACTTAAAATAATAAACGTTATTGATCAACTTAAGCTTTGTATATATGTTACCGGCAAAGTATTGAATATAGGCATTCTATAAATTTCCTAGGCATTTTATAGAATTCCTTGAACTATTTGGCAATGTATTAAATTTGAATGTTATTTTATTTTAATCTATACATTTCCTAGGATTTTTATAGAACGCCAATACAATGTTAGGTAATGTATTAAATCAAAATAATATGTTTAATTATTATTAATTGTTTATTTTTTATTATTTTTTTTATTTATTGCAGCATATAGTTGATGCATGACATTTCGACGTACATAATATATTATTTTTTACACATAAACATTTTTTAGACTGACATTTTGTCTTGCATGTGCATTTTAAAAAACCTTGTCCAGTTCCTGTAGATTGTTGAGTTGCAATTGTACGTAAAGCAAATGTATTTTCTCTTGGAA
Organism: Schizaphis graminum; assembly: GCA_020882235.1. Classification (NCBI taxonomy): domain Eukaryota; kingdom Metazoa; phylum Arthropoda; class Insecta; order Hemiptera; family Aphididae; genus Schizaphis; species Schizaphis graminum. Next base: position 98,829,380 of record CM037032.1, read on the forward strand.
CTTCTCCAATCGCTATTAAATTTTTTTGGCATATTGTAAATTGAGACCTTGAATATAAAGATTTTAAAAGCCCTTCCTTAGTTCCTAATTGATAATACCCATCATCTGTAACCTGCAAAATATTTTAATTATCATAAAATATAAATGATTTAATTACTATACTGTATGTATTATTTTATGTTTACCTCTATAACAACAGCTAAAATATTTCGAGCATCTCCACGACCTTTGTCCACATCGGGTACTGGAACCCTTACTGTAGCGCCTACTTCTGCCGGTTTAAGTTTTTTATCTGACCAAGTTTTCATTTTAATTGCTTGATTTTCAAGATTTTGTTTAGCCTTTTTTCGGTTATCTATGGCATTGGCATTATTTGATTGAATTGTATCTTGCATTGAATTGTCTTTATTGGAATGTATTGGATCATCACATGGAAGTTCTTTTGCATTTGCATTATTTGATTGAATTATATCTTTTATTTTATTATTGTCTTTATCGGGAAGTATTGGATCATCATATTGAAGTTCATTTTTTTCAAATACTTCTAATAATTGTTCTTCGTTTTCTAAATTATCGATTACTTCTTTTGGTAAATTTGAAGTGCTAAGTCCAACCTTTACTTTACAGCCAAATAATGCCTCATATGGTGACATCTTAATTCCAGAATGTAAGGCCCTATTTTTCATTAATTGGACGAATTTCAACCCTTGACTCCAGTGAGAAGTTTTTTCTGTTTGCATCCATGTTGTGAGCATATTCTCGATGTCCTGGTTTGCTCTTTCGACACTGCCTTGACTTTGGCTATGCCTTGGCTTACCGTGAACAATTTTAAGTTCTGGCCACATGTCTTTTAAGTTGGAAACTATATTGTTTGAGAATTCACGTCCGTTATCTGACTGTAAGATCGATGGAGCTCCTATTAGCGTAAAAATATCTATGAGGTTGAATGCTACTTCTTCTGCTCGTTTATATTCAAGTGCCTTAAGAATAATAAATTTTGTTAGATGATCTTGGTATACTAGTATAAATTTATATTTTCCATCTGGGTGTGACTGGAAATCAATGAGGTCCACCTGACAACGAGAATTAAATTCCGGTGAAATAATAAGCTTAACCACTACACCTTTTTTAACGCCTTTCTGTTTCTGTTGACATGGTTCACATAAATGTAAAAAAACCTCAACGTCACACCGTGTAATATTTTTATATTTTCTTGAAAGTTCAGAAATCATTCTATCGCGACCACCATGACCAATTGATTCATGTGTAGTTTTTAGAATTTCGTAAAGTTCATTATCATTAACATAAAATAATATTTTGTCATCAGCAGTTACTGGAAAAATTAATTTTTTTATTTGTTGTACAACCAAAATGTCGTATCTGAAAAAATCCCAAAATTAATAATTTATTTTTAATAAATAAAATAATAAAAATAATAATTATAAATTTTCAATTTTTAACTACTTATACAAACATTTTCATACATTTTTTTTTACAAAATAAATTTCAATTAATCATGATTTTGGAAAATTAATGGAAAACTCTGTATTTAATTTTTTAACCTTAGATATAAATAAAAAATTTTTTTATGAATTTATAACTACAATATTACTTGTACAATTTCGCGATTATGACAAATTTCGTAAAATGTTGAACTTTTAACGATTATAAAAAAAAGTTGTGAGTACCTAACGTTTTTTGATTTTTTTTTCAACTTATAAGAAACCTTATAATAAATTTTCAAGTTTTTTTTTGGTAAACATTTTACGTACATATTTTTATCAACATTTCAAAAAAAAAAATAATACTTTGAAGTTTACTACTACTACTTTACTTAATACTAGAGTATTAAATTTATGCATTAATTTGATAAGTTATGATCAGGGATAGGATTTGTATGCAAATACATTTATAGTAGGATATAAAACACATATTTCAATAACACATTATTTTAATAACAATTTATGCACGCGAAAAATAAATAAATAATTTTATATTTTTAATCACAATCATACGTATTATATGACAATCAGTTAATCACTGATGGTATTTCTTGAAATAAATATATTTTTTGAAACTATATTTCTGTGTATATCTTTTAAAAATTAAAATGCATATTTTACAATTTTTTATTGCATACAAATCCTAGTTATGATGTACACAGACACAAAAAAAACAAGCATCATTGTAAAATTAATACATTCCTCACTCCATTCAAAATCTAAAAATTATTTTATATTAATTATATTATAAAAAAGGTATAGCCGTATGAGTATTACCTACTTATACAATACAACTTTAAAAAAAACCACAAAAAATAATTAAATACCTTTGAAGCATCCAGTAATCACGCGATGTTTTCTTTTTCTTTTTACCATCTTTAAGCATCAGTAATTCATTTAATAGTTGTTGATATTTTTCATTTGATAAATTAACAGTATTTTTCGAATTTTTTCGACTTTTCTTTAGTTCAATATAAAAACGTTCGGACATTTTTACACTGTATCTTAACACGATAAACACTTTTACAAGAGTGAAAAGAAATAATATTTTAAAAGACGTATATTGGATTTTTCCATACACACTAACAAGATAATAATATAAATATATCATTAGTTAATAATCACGATAATATATATCATACAGGTGTTGTATACGATAAAATCATAATCGTCAAGATAAACATTTACGAGTATAATTGGTTGATTGATTACACTATAGGAAAAAATCTAATTTTATATACTTTTCCTACTTAAGGTTAGGTAATATATAGAATACCTAGTTATTGTATTATATTTTATAGAATTCCTACTGATTTTTGGCATTCTATAGAATACCTAGGATTTCTGTATAATACCGGATTCAACACATTGCCGGTAACATATACACAAACATTAATAGGTAGTATTACACTTATTTCTCCAAATCACCAATTACACATTTTAAAATAATGTTAATTTTTAGTGTTCATTGAAAAAATTACTTTTTAATCATATCAGATTAAATACATTTTTATATTTAGTTCTCTTAGACAATGTACATACTTTCTTTTTATATTTGCTTGAGCATTTTAACTTAATATACATATATTATATATACGTCGAAAGAAGTAAAACAAACATCTGAAACCATTAAATTATATTCAAACCTATATTTGATCGATTCCGGAGAGAATTACAAATGCAATTTGTCCATCAATATTGGATCAGATTAGATAAATAACTTAAGTGGACGTTTCACCCGCGTCCCACATAAGTTGTGTCTGAGTTAGAAACGTACAACTACACAGTACATTTTGTTCAACACTACAAATAACAAATGTTGTGTTGTTAACTTAAACATTAGTGTGATTCTATTATCAAATCTAAAGAATAATAATATCATCTATAGAATGCTTTGTAGGCTTTTATTAAAATGAATAATAACTATGAAAAATATTACAATTTTAAAGTGATTTATAACCATGTAATAAATTAAATTTTAAAAAGCTCATAACTCGCTTTAAAATTAACATATCAATATAAAAACCCACGAGATGCCCTATATAAATACCTTAAGATAACAATATTACACAAAATTGGTTTTCCTGAATGCAGGTTTTCTATAATATGCTTTGTTTGTAAAACAGAGATATAATACATAAGGGTTCAGAGTTCGCGTAATCGTCCTCTTCCCTTTCAAAAAGATTTGAATTATTTTTACTAATATATTATATAAGTCACGCACCAAATGTGAACTTTATTCTCATAAAAATCATTAAGAATATTCTTCCTATGTATATTATACAATATTTTTGAAAAATATGATCGTTTATTTAGTTTATTATCTATACTATTATTCAGTGGCGATAAAATTAATACAATAATACGGACGCAATTATTCGTTTAAACATACTGGATAAAAATATAAATGTACGTGACGTTATGTATAATATTATGTTCATCGTTCATGCTCGATGTTGTTCACGTAAGTGTACCACTACTCGTGTATTTATTCTTTATTCACCTGCATTAGAGTAAGTCACGCATTAGTACTACATGGTTTTGTTTATTGATAATTTGCAATCTGACGATGGAGCATGCTTGGGCGCCACGAAAATATTCCGATTCAATATTTCTCGAGACGAGTACGATTTTCCTTGAGCCTTAAGCTTGATTAAACATCTTATACATACTATGCCAGCTACAATTATCCGGACATTTTTATTATTATTCCGTGCCAAAATAATGTCTGAAGATTCGTTTTAGTAATCTTTTAAATTAAAACTTTTAAGATCCAATAAATGTAAAACGCTTCAAAATTACGTAAGAAACGCGTTGTGTTACAAATACAACAGAGTTGTAGTTCTATATCTTAACTATATTAAAGTTGTACGACTGTTACAATAAAATGAAGAAAATATTCTGTAAATAATTCAATGTACGCATAATATAAAATCTCAAATAGAATCACCAGTGTTGGTTTGAAAAAATAAATGTTTAACTTTTAGACATATTATAATGTATTTTAAAAGTAGGCGCACAACACAATATATTTCATTTGTCCTTTTTTTTTTTATTAGCAATGAAACTTATCATGATGAATTAGTATGAAATTATACTGATTCATATACAAAAAATTAAAATATACATTAAGTATTTTACATTTTATCAAAAATATACCTATAGTTAGTAGGTAATTAATAATTAATAATAAATATATATATTATTAAATACTGTTATTGTTTTTATGTCTTTACTTTAAATTAAAATAATAAAGAAGAATTTAAAATTATCTATAAAACTTATAAGCTGTAAGCCTGTAAACTTAAATTTAAATTTCAGTAATCTAGATACTGTATAGTTATAGAAACATTATTATTGAATATGAACATATTGTAATATTTAACAGCTAATTAAGCATAATAATTAATGAATTTTGAGGTCAATATTTTGCTGATTAATTTAATAATAAACTGTTTTGTTTTGTTTTAGGTAGTATCTTTATAATAAACTAAATATCTTGTATTGATATTGTAGAATACTTTATCACTATATAAAAAACTATATATTCGGGTTGTACGCTGAAGGCCAATATAAAATAAAACAAAAACACATTACTTAGGTTCCAAAGTACGAGTACAAAAAGTGAATTTAAAAAAAACCCTATGTGAGGCATGTACAAAATTAAAATTATAGTCATTTTAGATTCTGAACGGAGTGATGAATGTATTGATTTTACAATGATGTGTGTTTTTTTTTTTTTTTTTTTTTTTTTTTTGTGTGTCTGTGTACAGCATAACTAGTCGAAATAATGCTTCAATTTTAAACTTTGGGGGTGGTTTCCGATGGCAAAGTGGATATCCTTGGTGCATTATAGAGGTGAAAAGTAAACATTTTCCAACAGTTTTCAAAAAAATCGAGAAAAACAAAAAAAAAATGACAGAAAAACGGGAATTTTTACGCAAAACCAGTTTTCGACAAAATTGAATTATTTATTTTGCTATAACTCAAAAACTAATCGATGTAAACACTTGAAATTTTCACAAAATATTTATATTAGCGTTCTCCATACACAGTTAAATTTTCAAAGAATTTTGACTTTTTTTGAGCTATTTATAGACAGTTGAAATTTTCAATTTTTTTAAGTATTTTTTTTTAAAATAACGATAAAAAATTTTTGGCCGGCCAGAAAATCTTGAAAATTTAATACAAGGTTTCTTATAAGTTGTTCTTAAAGTTATAAAAAAAAATCCGAAATCGTTAGTCACAATTTTTTTTTATAAGTGCTTAAAGTTCGAATTTTTACGAAATATGTCAAAATTGCGAAAATTGGCAAGTAATTTTGTGGTTAAAAAATCGTAAAAATTTTTTCTTTTATAACTAAGATTTGAAAATTTAGTACAAAGTTCTCCATAAAATTTTCTTTAACTATCTGCAAAAAAAACTCTACCGGACTAAAACAAAAAATTTTTATGAGTGATTGAAATTTAAATTTTTACAAAACCGCGTTAAATAACGGTTTAGCCTCAAACGATTTTTGATATTTGTTGTTATTCAAACAGTATAAGTCGTAAATACTTGAAAATTTCACCAGTTATTTAGATTGCCATTTTCTTTACGTGATTTGATTTTCAAAACATTTTGACTTTTTTTGAGCTATTTATAGACAATTGAAATTTTCAATTTTTTTTTATTTTTTTTTTATAAATGTTGATAAAAAAAATTTAGCTGGGACAAATTACTTGAAAATTTAATTGAAGGGTCCACATAATTTGTTCTAACTCTCATTCAAAAATTATAAAAATACATAGGCACAATTTTTTTTTATTAGCATTTGAAGTTCAAATATTGACAAAAATTCGTCAAAATCATGAATATTTTTCACTATTTGGTAGTTAAAAATTTATAAATATTTTTCTATCAAAAGCTAAGAATTGAAAATTTAATACTATGCTGTCCATAAGTTAAGCTTAGAATAATTATAAAAAAGTTTGAGGATTGTTCAATTTAAAAAAATTTACGAGTGTTTAAAGTTTTAATTTTAATTTAAAATAAAAATTACACGACGTGTAAAATTACGTTTTACTAATAAATAATTTTCGATTTTTTTATAATATATCCTAGACTGACAAATCATCTCCGTTCAGAATCGTTTTTCGTATACAATGATACCTATCATTGCATTCAAATTTAACCTACCCAAGTCCGAGGTCCACCCCACCCCCTAATGTACAGCAGAGCGATACTCACTTACCCGCTTTTTTTTATTTTGGCATATACCCATATCAAAAAACGATTATATTTCGAACAGCAATAGAAAATCCCTAGTATTATGACATTCTATCGTGTGCAGACATTACTTATTCGATTTATCATCGGAAACTGCAGTGAACTTTCCGCTGCATGGTTGTTAGATGACAAAATCAACTGTGGTTGTTTTGAAACCTTTTAGCGTATTATTATTAGAAATGCAGTACAAATAAAGGATCGTTGGTTTTGAGCAGTGTACCGTAAACAAATAAACAAGCAGACCTAACACCTTTATGCGCATACGCGTTCAGCATATACCATAATAACAATACATATATATTATATATATACAGTATTTATAGTATATATAGGGTGATTTTTTTTATCAAACAACACTTATTATTTCCAAAAGTATTCATGTTTTTGAAAATATTTTTTTTACATAGTTTCAAGTTATTAAAAAAACAACATTTTTATTAAAAAAATATATTTTTAAATATTTTTTATCCTTATATTTTTTTAAGTTTTTTACTTTTTTGAATGACAACATATTATAGTTTTAATTTCATATTCCAAAGCAGAATAATATTCTGAGTATTTTGATACATAAAATTCGAATTTAGGGCCAGTAGTTTATGAGTTATACTTATTTAAAGTTTAGACAAGCGGAATAGTAGACAAGTATTTTGCGGGGTAACCCCGTACCACTCCACTCCACGCATATAAACTTTAAATACGTATAAGTGGTATAACTCATAAACTACTCACCCTAAATTTGATTTTTATGTATCGAAATACTCAGAAAATTATTCTGCTTTGGAATATGAAATTAAAAATCTATGTTGTCATTCAAAAAAGTAAAAAACTTAAAAATTATAAGGATAAAAATATTTAAAAATATAATTTTTTTATAAAAACGTTGTTTTTTTAACAATTTGAAACTATGTAAAAAAATATTTTCAAAAACATGAATACTTTTGGAAATAATGAGTGTTGTTTGATAAAAAAATCATCCTGTATATTATATGTACAGTATATATCAGTCAAACATCAAAGTTACTATACGATCGACATACATATATACTTTGTATAATATATTTATCCTGATCTATGACCGGAGAGCAGCCCCAGCCATTAATCTGCATGTCCAATAGACTTGCACATACAGCGTCGAGATTTTGTTTTATCGGGTACGTGTATTTATATATTATTATAAAACAGATACATTATACATTTAAATGCGAGTGGGTTAAAAAAATGCATACACGTGAAATGCCGTTGTGATATACAGGTTTTATTAAGTAAAAAACTTTAAATTGCTTACACCTATCGTGAATTATCTTTTTTGTTCTAGACAAAAAAACAACATTATATTTTGATCCTATAGTATTATATAGATCATTAACAATTATTAAATCAATAATAATATCCAAACGTATATATGTAGTCGTTTTGAACTTATCCGATCTATCGTCATATAATGAATTATGGTATAATTGATATAGGTACCCGTTGATAAACTTACTTTAAGGACTGTTGTGCGCACGATCAATCAATAAATGGTATGATATTGGAAGAGGGGTGCGTGAGATGTTTATTTTGTGTTATAGAGTAAAAAATATTGCTATATAATGTCGAATAAAAATAAATAGATTTAGTTAAAACTTAAAACACAAATTTCAAATAATGAAAGGTCACGTAAACATTCTAATTCAAAATATAAAATCGTGAACTATACAGTATAATCTATTGACTTGCATAAAGGTCCTTAAAACTCGGTGAAAAACACATTTGAAAATAGTGCTTTTGCCAACTCCCTTGTATATGATATGCTCTTCTTGGATGGCCAAACGTACCTGTCTGACATCTCACCATCTCGGTGATAACTCTCACAGATTACCTATTCACAATGATTTGCGTGCTTGTTGAGTGCTCCGCAATAACTGACGCAGAATGACATTCTATATTCACATGTAAATTTCCCATACCTTATCGTTCTGTTATTTATTATTCATATTGAATAGTATTTAAACTTCCCGTACGACTTAGCATAGAATTAGGTTACATTATAGAAATAATACATCCATAGTTTTCAATATGAAAAATGCGTGCGTGTGTAGATGTTTATGACTCAATATATTTTATATTAGCCCGAGCACGTACCGAGCAAATGTCACTATATACGTAGGTGGTATACCACGTACGGCTATAAAATTTATGTCACCGTCCGGTTTCTAATCAACAAGGTTGTAATTTATTAGTAAAGCCCATTTTCTGCGCGTTTTTGCGCGCAGTTCAATCCAATATCGGTTAATTTGATTTCACTGTAAAACACGCGAAACTGTTCATCGGTGCAGCATGTGATCATTGCAGTGATTGCTACATAAACATTTGTATAAACACACATCGACCTTTCCGTTATCTTGTTATTTAAACGTATAAATTAATTACGTTAATGGTTTATAGGTGTTTTTTGGAGCAAAACTAAATGGTAATAAAAATGGAATAAATGTATGGTAGGTATATGTATAATATACGCTATAGTTTTTCATTTTCACCTACTATATTATCATAATTTGATTTCGACGTCTATATACATAAAAACTTGAATTTAGGTCATGAATTGGCCAAAACTAAATAATATATTAGTGAGACAAGTAAAATATGTTTAGTTTATTAAAAGTTCCAATTTATCATAAAATTAGAATGCTTGTGATGACATTAAAGTCACGAAATCATAAAAAATGTAATTAAATTAGGAAAACGAATAAAGTAGATTAATTTTATTAAAAAAGACTGAAATAAATGATGCATTAAATAGCCAATTTTCACTAAAAATAAGAAAAACTATACATTTTTCTTTCTTTTCTATAAGTGTTAAATTGTATTAATTGTAACTATATTAAACTAAATATAAATGATTATTTATTTTTTAATAATCTCTTAAAGTTAGTTAATATTTCATAATAACTAAAAATATTTCGAATCGCATATTAAAAACAATAATGCATACAGAAATGATATATATAACAATAGATAATGAGTACTTACTTTATTTAGATTATTTAAATAACAAAATATTCCTCTTATAAAATAATTCAAGTATTTAAACTAATAGCATTAAGTATTTTATTCCTCTGCGTATAATTATCTATTTATAATAATCGATATTATACTATCATAAGGATAAGATAATTTCCTTTAGATTAATATAGTAGGTATAATCGTTTTATCAATTTGTCATGAACTTCAATTTTCGCTTTCATATTAGGTACCTACAATAGATCTAATTTTTAATCGTTTGTAATTTGTTTTCATTACCCCATTATTAAAAAGTTTGATTACTAAAAAAGTTTCAGACAAATATATTAATTTTAACTTGTATTACAAACATTTAGCGGTAGGTAGGTAGTAAGAATTAAATTTTATTTTTAATTCTTTAATTATTTATTATGATTAATCATAACAAAAGAATAAATATTTTAGGAGGTAAACAATAAATAAATACATTTTCTATGATTTGTTGTTTATGTATTTCTTTATAATTATTAAACCTATATTTATCTATAAAATATGAGTTAATATAAATCATTGATATAATATTTATAGTATCGTATAAACTTTTAAATCGTTACGAAATTATTTTACAAAGGTTATTCTTGGATTTTTCAAACCCAGTGTAATGTAAATACAATGGTCAATGAATTCTTATTTCTAAATAACGTGCGTCTATGTAATTGTTTATTTCAACAACTGACTTGTGAATGATGCATGTGACTTTGCGCAATTTGTATTCCTGCTTTGACGCAATGCCTGGCGCCTAATCCTTGGTAGCACAGGATACGGACTACATGTGTCGTCAGGCTGTAAGTGTTCAAGACATATTTTAACAATGTAACGTATTGCAGTGTTCAATTAATATTACATAATACGCATTCGCGTATAACGACGTAAAGAAATTCGGTTATTCATGGCCAAAAATTGTCCGTATTCACAGTCACGAATACAAAACTAAAATACACGAAAACAAACAATACTGATAGCTGATATGTTGATAGAAAAGAGAAGACCTACGGTTGTAACGACTGTTTTATAATACACGGACCAATAGAAAATACGTGGTTGCCCACTGGACACGAGCGCTTACCGTAAACCCTAGGGTTGGCGGAACCTTTGGGATTTAACAGTTCACCAATCATCGGATTTCACCGATAAATATTTAGGTAAAATTTACCAAAATGTCCGTTTGTGAATTCCAACGAATCACTAACCTTTTTTGTTTCGCGGCTCACGAGTGCGAATATCTATAGTAATGTACAGAACGCCGAAATTCCATTGAATTTTATGAACTTATATACAAGACCCTACAAAGTGCAGATATTATCACTTAAGGATCGTCGAGACGCGTTGCTCTTTTTTCCCGAGGATTACGTTTCAGTTACAGGAACGTTAAGGTAGAATTCACATCAGTCATTTATATTATTCACAGGTGCCAAGTCCCTTATATGAAAAGCTACAATTCCATACGGTTTTACGAAGCTTATTTAGAATTTAAGTATAACGTATTAATGCCCGTGTATATTATCTATGTTATATGTGTAGCTTTCTGCAAGCACTTGTACGCTAACTCCGTGTAGACTTGGAAAATCATTGTAAAACCTCCGTACAACAGTCGCGGAACATGTAAATTCCAAGGAAATTGTTGAGTTTTATCAACTCCTATTAATTTTATATATTGCATATTATTATTATATAACATTATACACATAATACAATTTAGATACTAGCATAAATTTAAAGCATTGTAGATTTGTTACATTAATGTAGGTATTATTATAACAGTATAATATATAATTTATTATAAATTTGATGGATGTGATGGATGTGATATGAAACGCAAAAATGACCACTTTCCCGGCGTTTTAAAATATTTACTGTATTTAGATAAAAGTGTATGAATCTATAACACATGCAGGGTATATAAGTAATTCGCCTATACTTTGATATCACGATCTAGATTCTATATTGTTGTTTTTTTTAAATATTAATTTTTAATAAAATCGTTCGGCGGTCTTAAACGCTGCGTAGCAAAAATTACTTTTTACAACAAAAAATACTTAAAAGATTTCTTGTATAAAAAATAATAATAATTAGACATTATAAATTAATAATCGTATAAATAAATACCTATGCTAATCGTATCGTACTAATAATTGTGTTGTAAGGTTTATGATCATGTTTTAATTAATGTTTACAATTGGTCCAAACGTTTTAAACCACTACTGCGTGGCACATTAAATCTGTATCGATCAAGTGTTGACACAAATGTTTAACCGAATACTGTCGGATAAGTCGGACATTGTCTCTGCTCTATAGTTGAACACCGGAATACGTCCTGACAATATACACGTGTTTCCGCGTACGGATTACGAACCACAGTAACCTCGCACTGTTTGCACGCAGTGACCTCATGATTTCCTCGGAAATACAAACAACAAAAACAACAACTGAATTTAACAACTAATATAAATAATCTCAGCATTGCCGACTACGGGAATATGCTTGTCGTGCACGAAATTCCGTCGCTGAACTTCGTTCTGCCCAAAATTTCCATACGCGCCGTACAAATGTACGATTACCATCGTTAAGTCCTTTTGTGTGGTCCAACTGTAACTACATGAGTATCCCGGATAAACAGTAAAGAATGGCAACACCAATATTTGTGTGTTAGGTATTTAAAATAAACCCACCTTATTGTATATATCACTTATTAATTCTATATATATATATATATATATATATATATAGATGAATATTACGCGTGTACATGGAGTGAAATACAAAACTAATTCAAATCAAATTTCGAATAAATACATAGGTTATCAAGTCATTAGAAAAAGGGACGAGAAGATGGCTTAAGAAATCACAGATAAGACGTATAAATAATTCTGTGAAAATATAATAAACGGTGACCGTATAACCAAGTATTAATGTATACGGCGAATAGTTGAATATTATGCATATCTATTTCAACGTTACTTTGAGTATATTGTATAGGGATTAGGGATTAAGGATATTACATGTCTTATGATATAAGTAGCTGTTTAAGTCGAGAATTATAATAAATTATTCGTATAAATATACGAGATCGTATGATTAGAGTTGGGTAATTATTCATAAAATAAATATATATATATAGTGATGTAAAAATTTAATTTACCGTATTTTTTACTTAATTTGTATAATATCAAAGTCTTAGCATAGCTACATATTGTCGTATTATATGTTATTTAGATGTATGTGTACATATGATATTATACGGCATTTAATAACAAATGATTAATAATATTTTCTACTTTATAAGTACCAACAGTACTTAACAAAAACCTTAAACTATTTGTAATTACTCAATATATTATAGTATACAAATACGACAAGCGTCGGGCTTTTTCGAAATATACTTATTGTCTATTCTTATGCTAAACTATACCGTTTTTCATCAAACACTATTAACAAAGTTGTTTTTAATATTGTTGTTAGATAAAACCATATTTGAATGACAATTCTTGATTTTGAAGAATTTATTAATGTCACATTTTTTAGTTTTTATGAATTCAAATTTCAAATATTAGCTGATCAGGTCTGAAATTATGTGTAAATGTCACGTATAATAAAATACCTATTATAATATTTGTTAGGTATTTAAATCCTTTTTGTCAAAATGTATATTATGCAACAGCCATTGTTTCGTGTAGAGATGTTTCAGGAGCTTATGCACAAGCTCGGATACAGTAAGACTAAGGATTTGATCGTAAAATGGCTTCGTTTTTTTTTACACAGATAACAATATCGTGTACAAGGTATTAATATAGATACCGTTATTAAGACTCCGAAGACGCATTCATATTATATTTTACCGGAGGAATTATGCGAATTCACAGAATACCTACTGCAAATGAATCGTATTCGAATGTAATACAATACAATTTAGTCTGTATTAAATGAAGAAGTCTGAAGTCAAACAATACTAATTCTTATATTGTTTTTTGATTTTTCTGATTGATTGACCATCGTCAATCGTTGTGGACCGCCACGCAACTTAAACAATATTACAATAGATTTTATGTAATATTGGTAAAATTCGTTTTGTGTTTTAGCCATTTCGTTAAAAATCATAAAAAAAAAAACAAACATAAAATTTGATATTTTCATTATTTCATTCATCTTTGAATTATACCAAAACATTTTGGATGTTTTTAAAATATTAATAACAATTACAATTTCCTGTGTTTCCCAAATATTATTATTATTATTATTATTATTTTTTTTTACTATAAAAAGTGTCTTCAGATAAATAAAAGATACATCATTGTAAAACTAATAATTCATCATTACACACAGAATTCAAAATATTAAATTATTTAATTGATTTTATTTATACACGAATGACGAATATAATAACAGATTTAAATTGTGTTTATTAAAAATAAAACATACTATAACAAATTGTATTAATTATTATTTATTAATAAATAATTTTTCTATATCTTAATTATACTGCAATGATGTGTGTTTTAGATTCTGAACGGAGTGATGAATGTATTGATTTTATAATGATGTGTATTTATTTTTTTTTTGTTTTTATGTCTGTGTACAGCATAACTAGTCGAAATAATGCTTCAAGTATTTTTTTTTAAAATAACGATAAAAATTTTTTGGCCGGCCAAAAAATCTTGAAAATTTAATACAAAGTTTCTTATAAGTTGTTCTTAAAGTGATAAAAAAAAATCCGAAATCGTTAGTCACAATTTTTATTATAAGTGCTTAAAGTTTGAATTTATATGAAATATGTCAAAATTGCGAAAATTTGCAAGTAATTTTGTAGTTGAAAAATCGTAAAAATTTTTCTATTATAACTAAGTTTTGAAAATTTGGTACAAGGTTCTCCATAAATATTTCTTCAGATATCTGTACAAAAAAAACTCTACCGGACTAAGACAAAAAAATTTTAGGAATGTTTGAAATTTAAATTTTTACAAAACCGCGTTAAATAACGGTTTAGCCTCAAACGATTTTTGATATTTGTTGTTATTCAAATAGTATAAGTCGTAGATACTTAAAAATTTCACCAGATATTAAGATTAGTATTTTCTTTACGCGATTTGATTTTTAAAATATTTTGACTTTTTTTGACCTATTTATAGACAACTGAAATTTTCAATTTTCCTAAGAATTTTTTTTTGAAGTGTCGACAAAATTTTTTTGGCGAAATCAAAATATTTGAAAAATTAATAAAAAGTTCCTCATAAGTTATTCTTATGGCGATAAAAAAATTATAAGAATACATAGGCACAATTTTTTTTTATTAGCATTTGAAGTTCAAATATTGACAAAAATTCGTCAAAATCATGAATATTTTTACATATATGGTAGTTAAAAATTTATAAATATTTTACTATTAAAAGCTAAGAATTGAAAATGTAATACGATGCTGTCCATAAGTTAAGCTTAGAATAATTTATAAAAAAGTATGAGGATTATTCCATTTAAAAAATTTTACGAGTGTTTAAAGTTTTAATTTTAATTTGAAATCAAAAATACACGTGTAAAATAACGTTTTACTACTAAATAATTTTCGATTTTTGTTATTTTAAAAAAAATACCAAACGTAGGATCTTGAGATTTTATTTAAATGTTTGAATTTGTTTCAAAGTAGAATATTTGACAATATTTAAATATAATATATCCTAGACTCCGTTCAGAATCGTTTTTCGTATACAATGATACCTATCATTGCATTCAAATTTAACCTACCCTAGTCCGAGGTCCACCCCACCTACTCACTTACCCGCTTTTTTAAATTTATTGTTATGTCTGAAAACACGTTCAAAGGTAGAAAATTGTTCGGATCATCGACTTCAAGAGGTCTTTGGAAATAATTAGCATCTTGTATTGGTACTTTTAGAACACCAAAATAAAAAATTATCAGTACTATTTAAAAGCAATCAAGGTAAAAAAATATTTAAACATTTATTAAAATGTTAATGTTGTTACTAAAAGAAAAATATTTAGGAACCTTAGTTACCAAAAAAAATTAGATCATCTTTACTCAGAATCATTTTTCATCGTATTAAATGATTTATAATTTAATTCAAATTTAACACACCCATTGCCTAATATTCAATAAAAAGGTACCTAAACGTACCTACTGTGCAGCATAGCAATTACCTACTTGATGTCTATTTTTTATATTCTACTTCAATAATTAACCTTTTTGTACAAATCATACTTGAAGTGCACTTATTTATCTTTTTGAAAAACAGAAAATAAAAATTATACGACGTAACCACTGAACAACATTTATTACTCACAATTATTTGATACTATAATATTTTATTTTATTATAACATCAATATATCCTACAATGTTAATTCATCCGTGTGTTTTAATCGTTTTCAGAACAACTAAAGTAATTGCCAATTAGACTAGTAATTACGTACGATTGAAATGATTGATCTACAGAAATTAAATAATTTATATATTGAAAACGATACAATGTGATAATTATGTGATAATATTCCAGAAACCAAAAGGTTCTTTTAAAGACTAATAGGTATAATACAGTTTTTCAATTTATAGTATTATATCGTATTAAAGTATTATATAATATATAAAATATGGAATTTTACGATTGAAGTAAGAATACTTTTACCAGCTCCAATTTATTTTATATTGCTACGCACTCGTGCTTACCGCATGACTATAATATAGGTACTTATGGTTCAATAGTTTGAACTATTTGTAATATACGTTTACTAATTAATTATTACTAGTTACTTATAAACTTGAGTAGAACTCAAAATTACAAAAAGCTTACGTAAGGAATTTGTTATAACTTATAAGTATAGGTATAGGCGTACTTATGGAATAATTGAATAGCCATGAACAGTGTACAATTTAATAAACATCAACATGGTTTTATCGTGACTAAACTTATACAGGTATACAATATATAAAAAGTATATAGCTGTCTTGGTTAAAACTGTACATATAAAATAATTAACTTACAAATGTTTTCTGCACATTTATTATTTCATTAGAGATGTAAGCTTTGGAAAAGTATCTCAAATTAACTATTGCAAATGTTTCATATATGTATATTGTATATATATATCAGTGGCGGCTCGTGCATATGTGCGATGGTGCGGTCGCACTCCCTACAGAAATTAACAATTTATAGTACATATATTATATATTTATAAAATAAATAGTACATAGTATATTATACAATTTATACATTAACAATTAAATATATTGTTAATTATTATTAAAATTATTTTCATAGTTTATTAGAATATCATTATGAACTCGCGATGTCATTATACGGGTATATGGATAACTATAATATAGGCCTATGCAACGATTGCAACGCTGCAGCTTGTGCGACATTGTAAATCGCACATAAAAATACCGGTTTACCGTATAAACTATAGGTATAATATTAATATATGAGTAATACTAATATCATCATGACGGCGCGGCGGCTATAGAATCTTATGATGTGCGGTAAATTTTGTCGCACAAATCGGACGGCAACGA
Source organism: Schizaphis graminum (assembly GCA_020882235.1). Lineage (NCBI taxonomy): Eukaryota > Metazoa > Arthropoda > Insecta > Hemiptera > Aphididae > Schizaphis > Schizaphis graminum. Next base: position 98,846,710 of record CM037032.1, read on the forward strand.
CGCACGATGTGTTAAGTTTTGTATTATTATTTTATCATTTTAATTTTTTCATCGCACTCCTGTGCTAAACTACTACGAGCCGCCACTGATATATATAAATTATAAATATATATTATAAAGTTATTCTGCTTCGTTATAACTTAGAACGTCAAATTAAAATTCTTAAACAAAAATCGTTATGTCAGTTTAATAGTTTTGATAACTTTCTGTGTTTTCTTGTATTTGGGTTATTATATTATGATTTGCAACTAATTTAACTCATGTGATAATACTACGTCACAATATTCACATGCACAAAACATATAAACTTCACACACATTCATATTGTACCTAAACGTATCGTTACAACTCTTTTTATTACATTACTTGTTTAATAGTTTCATTGGTTATATTTATTGCTTAGGTTGCTGTTGCAATCGTTTTTCAACATTTTACGACAGAATATCGCCTATATTCGGGATGCGTGTGTACAACATTAACGTATAAAATATCCTTCGTTTTATGGGGTATAAAGATATAATAATAACCAGCTGTATTATGCCTGGCGTTGCCTGGGGATAAAGCCAAGATTGAAAATTCACCTATGATGAATAGTAGTATATAACTTTTTAAATTAAACGGATATTTGGTTACGGTTTTAATATTATTAATAGCGGGTAAGTTAACCTAAAATAACTGGTTCAATCTATTATCTAAACCTTTCTCATCAGTCGTGAAAATCGGCCAAGTATTTTTTTACTGAATCAATAAACTTCAACCATATATTTTATCTGAGGTTCCAAATTATACATCTGCAAAATTGTATGACAATTGATCAAAAACTGAGGATTTTCAATATTTTTATATGACCATTTTATAATCTGCATTAATCTGTGACAAAACCACCGTACGTACAAACAAATATATTCGATTAAGAGGACGCCATACCCGCATGTGTTGTCTCTGTCTTACTAACGTAGGTACATCATAACAAATTTTCGTTCAGTAGAGTAAATTTTGTGACGTTAGCTTAATATATTTAGAGTAAATTTACCTATTATAAAATTTAAAGGTAAGAATATTATCATAATAAATATTATGCATTATAACGCGTTACAAAAATATTATAATATAATATAATATATTATAGTCGACGCGGCGTGGACCATACGCGCAGTATACGCAGTATCGTTCGCATGAGCTCCTAGTCCGGGTCCACGGGAACGTGACGCAACACGTCTGCCGCCACACGTACACAGACTCGCGACGACGGTGATATCGCAGCGGAGCAACATATTATGGACGATGATCTGATTGGTGGGGGAGGAAGGGGGGCGGCGGCGGCGGCTCTATCTCGACCGTCGCGGTACACGCGTACTACTGCTATATAATTATTATTAATATTATTATTATTAAACGAAAAATCCAGATTCGTGTGCTGCTGATCGGCGTACTCACCGGCGCGGGCGGCGGTCCACATGAGGCCCTGATGTCGAGGGAATTGAAACGGACCCGGTGCGTCGGAACACGCGTCGAAAACTCACTGCGATGCGCGAACAACCGAAATAATGCGAAATCACACCGTTCACACACACACACACACACACACACACACTATAATATTATTATGTGATATGATATTGCGCGTTATTGTGCATTTTTTTTCCTCCAATAAATAACCGCGCCAATGCGACAACGCCACTGACTGTAGTATACCGCCGCGGCGGCTGATAAAAATATTTACGACGATATTAATATTTATTCAATAATATTGTATTATTATTAATATTATTTCTATTAAGTAGACCAACTGCGAACGGCCTCTGAATATTATTACGCGACTCCGCGCCGTACCCGCGTAGGTATAATATAGCGGCTGCTTAGCTCTCCGGCGCGCGGCCCGAGTTGCATGGGATCCTGATACGACGCAGTCGATCTATGTCATAACTCCGCGGGGCAAGTCGACCGGACAGGTGTACCGAAGAAAAACCGCGATCGACGCGATCGCAACCGGTCGATACGCGTTAATAAATAATAATAATAATGTATCATCATCACATTAATAATAGTGTTGTATAATGCACGCGCAGTTGTTGAATTCCGAGTCTGTTCGTGTCCCGATAACGACGCGTAACGTGCATGTTCGGCGGCCGCGCGCGCGTCCGGCGCAACACGTGTGCCGGAAAGGGAGGACAAATATTATACGCGTCCGGCGTTTGAAAACAATGTCGTTTGACCATTTTTTTTTTTTTTTGCGTTTCGTTTCTTCAAATATTATTATTTATTTTTATTATTCGACTCGCCCGTGTCCCCGCCGCCGACTGATCGCGACACGGAAACCGTTCTCCGTCGCGTAGGAGGAGGCTGCGGCTGCAGCGGCGACGGCGGTGGCAGCAGTCAGCGCTCTATCGATTGGACGCGCGTCCGCGGCGATCGCCGCCACCGCCGCCGCGTGCTTCTCCCGGAGCTGCAAAAGTCTCGTTGAACACGCGTCGCGCAGAGTTCGCGGAAATCGAAAAAAACCGTACGCGACGTGTGCCGGAATTCGTGACGTCAAATCGATCTCTGCCGGATTCGGAGTGCCCCGCCAACGAAGACGTGTTCGGTTCGCGGAAATTAGGTACACGCGCATATAAAATAATAGGTACATCGCAATCGTAGTCAAAATATGTCTATTGTAATAATATGTTGGCGTAGCGGCAAAAGGCGCATTTGTCGCGAATATATATGTCACATTATTGTCGTCGAGCAGCTGCACGCCCGCGAGGTCTGTCGCATTCGCCTAGCGACCGTCAATTATACCTTTATTATATTATAATATTACGAGAAACCCGAGTTCGCGAAAGTCTATAATGTTATAATAAAATATCGGAAAAGAGTTTTTGAGGTTTACAAATCAAAGGAATAAACCACATTTTTTATGAGACTTTTGTACGATTTTATTTTTTTTTTTATTTTATTATTAATATATAAAATGTATGAAATATTTTTTATTGCATAGTACTGCAGTCTATTACAAACATGAATAGTCGACGTATATAATATAATCATGGCCGTGGTACGTGTCTTGAATAGTGCGAATAATATGACAGTTAGTGGAACTTTTATAGCTTTTGTCCTTTAATATTAAAAGAAATTGAATATAATATTATATATTTGAAATTTAATAACAAATAACTTATATAGAAACGATTTATAATCTAAGTACCTAACTACGTGTTTAGTTATTATCTGCTTTACACGCTTTTTTTTAGTAATTGACTCTACTTAAGTTTATAAAAATGTTTATAAATAAGCAATGAATTTATTTACTCTTAAAAATATTATTTTTACAAATTTTTTTCATACAAAGTATTTTAAATCTTAAAATACTTTTCTATCGTTATGACAACACGTCACATAATATTAATAAACGTCGTTTGAAATATGAACTTTATGCAGGTCACATTGGACTCTGATTTTAAAATATCTTTATATATTTTATATTTTCAAAAGATGTAATAAACATCTTTATATCATTTATAGGTATTTTTGATTAATTCGAAATTGATCTTATATTTTTTATCGTTATTTAAAGTTGATTAAAAAATAAATCCTGTGACCTGAATAAAGTTTTTCTTTTCAAAAAAATACCTCAATGTTCTATGAGGCGTGATCTTTTTTTTATTAATTTGTTAATGATCTTTGTATTGGCTTGTTTTCATTTTAAGTATGGCTGTTGTGAATATTTAGAATTTGCCAGAATTTTTAACTAATTATTAATCAAGAGATTTTTAGTATGTTTTTATAGATGCCCCACTGTCTAAAATATTTTAATATTTTTAATACCTTTACCTTACACTAAATCGTGTAAGATAAAAATAAGATAAAAACTAATCATTTTTTTTTCAATCATACAATAAAATGATATGTGATATAAATATGTGTACTCGTATAATACTATTGTAATAATTAAATACCAATAATATAACAAACAAAATATTTTTGACAAAAATTAATTCAATCTACCGTATTACCGATAATAAAATAAATTACTATAATAACAATACCTATAAACATATGTATACCACAAAATTACTCTATTAATATAGGCTAATAGACCGTCTTCGCTCAGAATCATTATTAATATGTAAATATAAAAGATTTATTTTACTATTTATGATTCACTTAATGTTTATACTGTACTTGTTATTTACTTTGCCTCTTTAGTCTTTTATTACTTAAAAATCAATGTTTGAGTATACTTAGAAAAAAATATCCTTGCATTTAAATGCGTCTTGCATACAAGGTTATGATTTAACTGAATCATAATATAAATTAACACATACATATAGCCATATAATTATGTATAAACGTCCGTGTTTACATTAAAAAACCTCTTTGAGATACAGATAGCTTTAACCATATTTTTTAATGCTTTAATGGTTATACAATTTAACTAATGCATTTATTTTTTATTCAATATTCATAATTCAATTTAAATATTTTAATACAATAAGAACTCAGAACATGAAAATCGTTTATTTATTTTGAACTTATTTACAACATTGTATTACATTTTAAATCGGTTTTTTGATTCTACTTAAATGTTAGGTTTTCAAGCGAAAATAATTTTCTTTATCAATGGTTATCAAATTAGTACTCAATCTGATTTTTAGATACGTTAGATCAGTACTAAAATAAACTATTTTTAATTTCATATAGACATTTATATCATGTAATTCAATACGCATCTAGTATCTATCTACCTATTTAAGATGATTTTTTAACGTTCAATATTAATTTTATCTGTAATTTTTTTTTTTTTAATTTAAAGGAAACCGGTTTTATCACCAATCAATATTAATGTAAGAACAACACGATGCATTTTTGTGATAAAACTTTATTTTGTTTTTCATTGAATCATACTATATTAACTTTTATATTTCTCCTTTACAAAACAATAATAAACTATATTTTTTAATTTTGTATTCTGTATTGCAAAATTTTTCTGAATATATTTATTAATATTGTACACGCTCGATCAATAGTTTATTATTCAAAGTTTTAATGAGTGGGGTTGGAGCCATTCACTGTATATCCACAAACTTTTAATTCTAATAAATAAATGATAAACTATTGATTCAAGTTTGATTTGTGCTAAAGTATACTCCAAAAAATGTTCAGTAAAATTTTTAAATATTGTTTCAGAAATTAAAATTTAAAAAATATAATTCGCCTTATTAAATACATGATAAAAATAAATAAATGATTGTCATGTCTTGACAAAATGCAGCTACATAGTACATATTATAATTGTTATTTTTATAAGACGTATATATTATAGTAGTATAGGTATAGTTGATTAGTTGATCCTTCACGACATTGCTCGTGATAAATAAAATGCCTAAAAATGTGTTAAATGTAAATTGCACAGATTTTTTACACCGTTATTTGGATTGTTTGACCAGAACAATATAAAATAACATAGTATCTTAAATAGATTTATCCAATCATATAACTATTTTACTGTTTGTAACCAATAGCAACAATATATATATAAAAAAAAATATATATTAAAATGTATGAGTTGAAAAATAAAAAGTAAGTAATAGGTACAAAATAACCTATTGCACTAGAATTTTGTTAAATCTATTGACAAAATGGTCATGGAAATGTATTGAAATCTATGAATATGTGTAAGGAATAAGGATAATCTGTTTTTGGCTTTTTTTTAAATAATATTAATCATTAATTAATATTTTACAGTTATACAATAATTATCTTATAATATAATAGGTGCTTTTAATTTAGTATTTAATATTGAAATTTAATCGAAACTTAAATTCAGCAGAATAAATATTTATGTAGTTAGGTTTAATGTCAAACGGAGTCTGATATTAAAAATGAATGTCACTTAAATCCGCAAATCGTAAAATTCTTTACGTTTTACATAATAGCATCTCCAGTAAAAAAAATATTTTTTTTGTAAAAAAAATGTACAATAATGAATAAATTATATAACCAATGACTTCTAGTCATATTAATATAATTAATATAATAAGTTTTATTGATCGTTTATTTTATTAATATCAATATACATCAATATATAAATGATTTGAAAACATATCAAAGATTTGAGTATAAAAGAACAAACTTTAAGTAATAATATATATTGGAATAAACAAATCATACTACCATGTCTATAGTAAAGCTTTTAAAATTTTTAAAATTATATTTTTTAGTTCATGGTATGGAAAATGGAATTGAGTATCACTTATTTTTAATTTCAAACCATTTATTATAAAAGTACTATTTAAAATGAATTAAAAACATAAAATATATTTTTATTGGTATTTATAGAATAATGTTAAAACAAAATTGTATTAGACATTATTTTTATTACCTAGATCATAGTCTAAAATATTAATTTTTGTGAATTTCTATATAAATAATGATTTAAAGTATGCACTTAAAACAGTTATTAGTTATCTATCTTAGACCTCTCTGTACATCGTATTGCGTATAATGATTTGAATACATAGAAAAAATATACAATATAGATCTATTAAATACACATAAATCGTTAAATGATAGTAAATCATTACTTAAGCTGTGACAATAAATTAATTCTGTCACTTTTTGGTACGCATAATAAAAATTAAAAAGCAACATTTTCCAACGTCGTGCTGCGCATAGCAAAGTAGTCTAAATTAAGTCTACACTACTGCGACCGTTGATAATAAATGACCAAACCTCTAAAAAACCTATTATCTTCCTGCCATATGAATAATATACTACCTAAACTTGCTATACTCGCGTATTATAACCTAGGTATAGGTAACGTGTATATGCTTGTATACAACATATTATGTTGTTTTATTGTGTTTAAATATACAATATACACGCCGAATAAAATATAAACAATGCCGGATAAGGTTTTGAAAATGTTATTTAGTGGAATGCTTATACCAGCCGTACTTTTGTAGTGGAAAATTAACAATATAGTGGAAAAACGATAAAAGTAATTTGGCGAGCGTATAATGGACCTAGCCCGCTGCTAATGATTGCTTTGGGCTTTTCTTTCCACTCTCCATTCATAAAAATCCTCAGCCGAAAACCTTTGTAAGCATTCCTATATTTAATTATTTTAATTTCTTAAATATTCTCAGACGTTTATACACTATATAGGCTACTCGCTATCCCAGTTTCATTCCTACAACCCTATACATGCTTAAATATGTTTTTTATTCTATGAATAATTATGTGTAATCGTTTTTATTACAGACGTGATTAACATGACGTATATAATATCAAATATTTCGTACTCATACTTTAATGTTCAATGTTTATAGTAATATTTGTTGTTACATTAAGTGAAGTTAAATAGTCCAAATAATTCAAACTATATCTACATTTCAGAATGTATTATAGTACTCTAACATCCCGACATCCGAACTATTCCTATTTCCAACTACCTTAACGTTTTATTTGCGAGACGCAATACTACAGCAGAGGTTAATAATATTAAACACTTGCCAGTTGGTTTAATTTAATTAAATAAGTTATTTTTTCATAATTAACGATTACAAAATTATTTTAACTATGTATAACCAAAATTAGCTAAAAATTAGAAAAATTTTTATTTTTTTAATTGAAATTGTTAAATTAGTGTTTAAAATTATTACAATGCTATATAGCCTATAGCCTATACGTATAAATACTTTTAAATACTTTTACATACATATTGTTATATACTTATATCTTACATGTATTTAATTAAGCTTAATAATTATATAGACTAGGAAATAATTATCTTTATGTAAGGTTTGAGGTTATACATAAAATATCTATAGCATATTATAAAATTGGTTTTACAACTGTCAACTATGTGTATTTTAATTTTTCTAACGTCACATTTTGGAGCAGAAAATCCCATTCACTCTTTAACATTAATTGTAATTTTTGAAATACAATTTGATCTAGTTATTAGTTCTTTGATCAATCTTTGGAGAACCTATAGTATAAAATTTCCAGAACTTTTCTTACTAATTTAAAAACTAACACAATATATGAATAAAACGAAAAAATTTATTTTAATTAAAAAAAATCACCAAGACATGACATAATATAACCAATCTTTTAAAATCTTCTATGATGATGTCTATTCTAAATAACTTCATATTAACACGGGAAATCTTTAAATAATAATATGCGTGTATTTACTTTTTTCAGAATATATATTTAAGATATCCCGCATAACAACATCACAACTTTTGGCTCTTTTGCTGATGATAATGGTATGATTGCCTCTGATCCAAATCCTGAAACGTCATATTTTGAACTTCAAAGTTCAAAGTCATTTTAATAAACTACAAACTTGTTTTTAAAAATATAGAGAATATAAATTATTAAATCAAAATCCTTATACTATCACTGCAAAAAAAAATATATAAGTATATTATTACCTATACAAATTATTTATCTTTACTTTAGACTTTTGTGAAATCCAATCTAAAACAGCACCAAAAACTCAAGTATACAAATTATACAAGTTTTTCAAAGCAATAACTAATGCGTTTTGCTATTTTAGTAATAAAACCTTTCATCACGACTATCACTGAACAAGAATTTTAATTCAACAAACAATTCCATAAAAAAACTGCATAATCATTCATATCCTGTCATATATATTTTATTCTCTCTAGACTTGGCTGATACAATCCATCGATTGAAAAAAAAAAGTGGACTATGAACCAAATTCTTATTTATATTCAATTTTATTAAAAAAAAATACTTGAACTCGAATATCTAGATAACTTATAATACTTTCATTATTATGTATGTGTATGTAATATAAAAAATAATATCAATAGATATTTTTTCTGATCATGTGAAACCTCATATCATAATTTTCTTTGATTATTAATAGTTTTATATTAAGTAATACAATAAAAAAAAAATGTATTTCTTTATATAAATCATAAATAAAAATAATTTAATTTAAAAAATATATAATTTGGAAATTAATAACCTATAGAAACTTAACATTTTCATTTTTCACCAAATACTTTTTGCTTAGTTTAAGTTATTTATAGATAGTATTCTAAACTTTATTTTGTATTATTATTTTAAGCGAGTTAAAAAGTTTGAAAATTTAATAAAACGTTAGTTTCTAATAATTTATTCTTTTATAAATTTAATAATATTGAAAATACATACTAAGCTTAACTTTTTTAAAAATGTTTAAATTCAAATTTTGAAGAAATAAGTTATTTATACGAAAAATACCAATGATTTTTTCTTAATTTATTTTAGTTATTTTATTTTAACTAAATAAATATAAGTAGGAAGTAGCTTTTTAAACTTTTCATCAGTAAAGATATAATGATTTTTCAATTTTTGTACACAATACAGCCTTTAATAATGTAAACAATAACAATATTATGAATGTTTAGTATCTATTGATATTTATAAATATGAGAAATTATATTATTAATTTATAATATTTTTATAGAAACTTTATCGTTGATAACTATATTTCAAATAAGATACTATATTAATTCATTAAAACATAGTCTTCTATATACTTTGTATTTAACTTATTTTATTAACACAATATTTTTTTTTTCAATTTTTAACCTATTGATATAGAATAAATAAAATATGTAGTGTTCTTAAGTAAGCGATTTATTATTTTTAATATTATAGCCATGAAAAGATGTAAAAATCAAAAATGAAAACAAATATGAAATAATTGATGTAAATTAATTTTCTATATAGGGGTCACTTTTCTATGAATTATTCTACTCGAAGTCTGCAAAAAGCCAAAAAGTAAACTTATTAAGTCCATATATATACTGATCACAGTAGGCTTTTGAATGAATACGTATTGTGTATATTAAAATGTATTATACCTATATGAATTTATGTAAATATAATTTGTCAAATGGTTTTAGAGTTTGTTCCCACTTTTTTTATTTTTGTAATTAGCAGTTCGAAACATTAAAATATATATGGCTCCATAAAAGTTTTCATTGGGATTACCATTCCCTCGTCGGTTAAATACTTTAATTTAATATCTCAAAAGTACGTATATGTGTATAAATTACAATGGTTATCGCTTTATTATATTTTGATGCTAATTATACAACAATTATTGCACTGTTTCGTTCTATTTTTTTTCATTATAATAAAACACCAAGCGTGTACGGTACTCATTGTAAACAAAAATTTCAGTATTATCACTGTGTGTTGAGAAATTAATGTCGATTCATCAATCAGACGGTTCGGCGGTAAATATTGTGTGCATTGTAAAATTATAATTATTTCAAATATTTGGCAAGGCTGCGCGCGGATGTCACTGCACTACTGCAGTATTTACACGACAATCAAAACGGATTATTTAGAAATGCCAATATATTATATACATGTAGCATATACGCCAAGTATAAAAATTTTAATCCCAGAGTTTAGTGGGAACACGTAATTTATAATGCATACTAAAATCAAATACCACCCTGCAAAACTCGACACTGTACAAACCACCGGCGATTAAAATGAATAATAATACATCATATTGAACGCACGAAACTGTGTGTATACACACACACACACACACACACACACACACACACACACACACACACACTATTCTATAATATATCTATACTGTTAAAATAATTCCTATGTCGAATTTTAGATAAAACGTATTTCCATTTTCGTGCAGAATTATACACAATAACCTGGTTAATACAATATTATAGTATAATTGTGTTCACACGATTTTCCGTTAGTAGTTAGGTATATAGCTGCAGCATGCATAATATTCCTAATCATTTCGTTGAATACTCTTGTTCAAACACGCCATGATAATATTCCATAGAACGGTTTTACCGAATTCGCATAGTATATATTGTGTATACGTATACAGGCATGAAAATAAATTCATAGTATTTTGTTTAATATATAAAAAAAAAACGAGCTAAAAACGTTGAATGTTTTCAAAATCGACGACTAAAATATTATTATGCTGGTACTGTAGAACAATTCGCTAAGCTCGATAATGGTCTGTTTACATGAATAATTTAAAAATTCAACAATTTTTTATATTTGCTGGCATAGCTGGTACCTACGTGAAATATATTCTAAATTTATCGTAATTTATGTGACTACATGTAAATGCATGTATATAGGCAAACACTGCAGTGGCGTGTTAAAATGAATTTTTTTAATTACAGTTTGCATCATCTTGATTAAAACGAATTTAAAGGCTAGATTAATTCAGTGGTCGCTGTATAATTATAATATACATTAAACGTAAAAAAAATTGTGTCGACTATACAGTATATATGATATAATGTAATTAAATTTAGTTATAGAACGTTTCTATTATATTATTTAATTTCAATTTCTTTTAATATGTATAAATAGAATATAGATGAGGTTTCTCCTCTCATTTGTTCATAAACTATAAATGCTTAGAACTTTTGGTAAACTAAAATTATCTGCATAATACGCAACTAACAATGAGACACCATAAAACATAGGTATATACTATATATATACATTGCAATGGTTGAATTACACTTTTAGTTTTCAAGTGTCCAATCATACATATTAACTCGCAACGTTTTTAATTGTTTTATTCGGCCGATTATATAACCGTCAAGTTTACTGTGGGTTAGTTTAATAAATTGCCGAAATTTAAACTTGTATAAGGCGGTGTTATAACATGCACGTATTATAACATTTTACAACTTACTTTACTCAGGATAAAGATATTACTCGTAAAAATTTTAAATTGACGACGTAAGAAGAAAGTGCATAGTGCATGTATTTTAAATTTGGATTTATATATTCCACAAAAAATAAGCGAAACTAATATATTATAATAATGTATTTAATAAATAATCAATTCTTAATTTTTAGTTAGTTTAATACGAGTACAATAAGTACTACAATATTCGAAATACAAATAAAATTATAATTTTTCAATTTTTCATTCTATGATTTTAAAATTAGGTTGTAAACAAATAAACTAATTAATACTTTTATGGTACAAATAATTTATTTATTTTATATGTTTCAAGTCACATAATCATTTGGCCATTTAAATAATATATTATAATATAAAAAAAAAATGTTTAATACATCTACAATAGTAGGTCTATAATACTTAAAAATTATCACTGTTTTCTTGATTAAGACAAACACAACTTTTTGTCAACAGCTTACAACTTTTAATGTACATTTTATGTATTGTAAAAACACTAAAAACCATTTTAAATTGAAGTCATTATTATTAATTTCACTTGTTAGTTTTATTCATACGTAATTTATTGAAAATAAAATCGTATTAGAAAAACAATGTATAAAATATAATGTGCATGTGGTGTATTGTGTTAATTATAAAAATTATATTGTAAAAATAAAAGAATAACGAGCTTAACCATTAGGTATTTTTATCGCAATATGTGTATTCCTGGCATGACACGCAACATTACAAAAAATATTGCATTTTTTTGCACATCTATACTATTAAGTATACAGGTATTATACATTTTTTTTTTTAATTGTTTACATTAAACATTTACTCTATTCTATATAATATTTCGTTTTTAAATTCTGTTAAAGTGTAGACGTTTAAATTTATTAAAACGTAAGATTCTCATCGGCCAAAAACAAAAAAATTGATGGTTCTTTAATTGGTACACATGTTTTGTATTTACCTTGATTTAATTTATTTTATTGGATAAAACACTATATAGTATCTATACTACAGAGGTTATATAGCCATGTATTTTTAATTAAATGTTGTATAATAACAATGGTCAGGTTATGTATTTTTAAAGGAAATGCTATTTTCATAAATATTTCCCTATGAATTGTTAGGTTATTGTATATCCAAATGGTTGCTTATTAGATCTTGGTTTTAAGTTTAATAGTAACCTCAGTCCAATAGGTAACATTGTGGTAATAATATAATACGTTGTTTTAGGCCTGTAGTGCATTAAAAACGTTCGATATATAGGTACATAACTTATAAGTGGGGAAAATATTATTATTATTTATTAGATAATAAGTATACTATATAGTTATTGAGTAACATAAGGTATTAAGACTTTTTATAAACGAGCGATCTTCATTCATAATCAAACGAAGAATAAATCCCGTCACTTGCCAGTTGCATGTAAATACGGGTAAGCAATCCATATAACTATTATAATTAGATCTAGTTTAACATCCCAAATTGTAGAACTTCTGTGGTTTGTGGCTCTATACACATCACTACTCACATTAAATTAATTTTCAGTTACTTATACAGAGTGATTTTTTTATCAAACAACACTCATTATTTCCAAAAGTATTCATGTTTTTGAAAATATTTTTTTACATAGTTTCAAATTGTTAAAAAAACAACGTTTTTATAAAAAAATTATATTTTTAAATATTTTTTATTCTTATAATTTTTAAGTTTTTTACTTTTTTAAAGGACAACATAGATTTTTAATTTCATATTCCAAAGCAGAATAATTTTCTGAGTATTTCGATACATAAAAATCGAATTTAGGGCTAGTAGTTTATGAGTTATACGTATTTAAAGTTTAGTTGCGCGGAGTGGTGTGGTACGGGGTTACCCCGCAAAATGTTTGTCCACTATAATACTTCGCTTGTCTTAACTTTAAATAAGTATAACTCATAAACTACTCACGCTAAATTCGATTTTTATGTATCAAAATATTCAAAAAATTATTTTGCTTTGGAATATGAAATTAAAAATCTATGTTGTCATTCAAAAAAGTAAAAAACTTAAAAAATTATAAGGATAAAAAATATAATTTTTTATAAAAACGTTGTTTTTTAACAATTTGAAACTATGTAAAAAAATATTTTCAAAAGCATGAATACTTTTGGAAATAATGAGTGTTGTTTGATAAAAAAATCACCCTATATAGTTCTCAAGTAAAAATGTAAACAAACTCAATATTTTATTTAAAAAAAAAATAAATAACATCATCTCTACATCTTACCATATAAAAATATGTGTTGGTTTATATTTTATTTAAAATACATGTCAAGTAGTCATAAAACAATTAAGTATATTATGTAAACGAGCGCAGTAAATATTCTGCACAGCGTTCACAACAATCGTTTATTATAGATACTACCTAATAAAACTGGTTCTAAACTCTTTTTTTGCTTATTAATTTTAAACTACCTAATGCCAGATCAGACTTTCTCCTCTTTTAATGTTCCACTGTCCATATAAAATACATGTGAAAGAACCTATAAGATGTCTAATGTTCTTATAATGTAGCTAATGTTCATTCTACATTTCATCAAAATAAATACATTTTATACATATTAAATACTTAAATCACATAAACTTATTACGGTTTGTGATAAAAAAAAATGTACTTATTAGTTATTTATCGTTACTATTTAATTATAAGCGCATATGTAACTAATTGATAAAGGGTTTGCTCGCTTATGTATGAAATAAATACACACATTAGCAGACATTATTTACTGCATAGAATTTTTAAAAATAAAGCGTTTTTTTTTTAAATAATAATACATTTAATATTATAAATGTCTTCCTGCAATTGTTTTATGAACAAGTGGTGACCACTATAATATTATAACAATATACCGTATAGATTACACAATTTATTGAATTGAATTTATCGCAGTGAGGCTCACATGCTTCAGAGTAGTGTGGCAAGTAATTTACTCATTTCACAAATATAATGCATACAAATAAAAGGTATGCTCAAATCTCATAAGCCACAGAACAAAATTCTCCGAAGGGAGTAGAAGTAAAAAACAAACTGATATTTTATGTATTCCAATATCGTCGAGATTATTACAATATATTACGTATGCACTGAAAATGCACAGCGTGTATAGTGTATATACATTTTGTCACAACAATAATTGTTTTGGGAGTTGTATATTCAGATTTTATGTAATATTATTATTATTTTTTTTATTTTCTCGTAACTACGTAATGTCAAATGTGTTGTCCGAACTTATTATTCATTATACAGAGTACTTCACAAAATATACTCATCCCATTTTTATTTTTATCATGTTGTTTTTAAATTCTAATATTTGAGTTTTTGTAAGTAGGTACTTATATTTAAATATCATATTTCGAATACTTCATATACATTTTGAACCATTAAAGCAGTATCCTGTGGTGATACAAAAAGAGTAAAAAGAATTACTTTGAATTATTTAGCAGATGACAGTAGTTTTCAATAATTAAACGTTATGAAAGTATTAAAGATAATAAATATGGTTTTACAAATGGGTATTATAATATATCATGTCATATTTATTTGTTTATCTTAAAAAAAATCTGTAGATAAGAGATTCAATAAAATAGATTGGATAGGTACAGTTTAATCGATTCACAAATTATTACAGGTAATCTGTAAATAAAATAATTATGTATTAGAATTTTAAAAGTTTTTTATTGTCTTAATAATTACTAAAAAGAACATAATAAGTAAACAAATAGTACGTTTACAATGTTTACTTATTACATCTATTTTAATTTTAAATATAACCATAGTCGGGCACCAGAAGTAATATCATAGATTTATTATCCTTAGTAAGTACAGAAAGTTTAACAAGTTGGAAACAACTCCCTCGAATTTTTATTTAGATACATTAACATTTAAAAAAAAAAACTAATGAATAATTTAAAGAAAAAAGGGCAGCTTCTCGTTTGAAAATCAGAATTTCGCCACAGAACCCTCTTTAAATGGTATAACAAATCTCAAGTATTTGAAAAAATATGGTATTTAAGCAATTTTTTTTTTATTATTAAATTTGTTAAAAACTATTAGGTAGTCTTAACATTACAATTATTTGAATTATTCGACATTATAATTTTAATATATTTTTGATAAAAAAAAAAAAAAAAACATTTAAATTGATAAATTCGATTATAATGAACAATTAAATAAAGTCAGAATAATTGAAATAGAAATAAAATGTGAGATATTAATAAATATCTAATATTATCTATATGACTATATTCATTATAAATATATTATATATTATATATATTTGCACGCGTGTGTGTATACTCGAATATCAAATTAAATATGTTTAGGCTCTACATTGTAGAGTATGAACATACTTGTTGGATACTTGGATCCCCCTGTATAATGTAAAAAACTGTTTACTACTGCACACGAAAATAACTGTATTAATGTAAGATAATTCAGTATAAAGAATTAAGAACATCGGTACCACACAATACAATCAAATATCGTTCGATAAAGCTATAATGATGCGTTTTTGGTAGGTATAATATTAATATACATTATAATATATAGTATAAACTATAAATAATAAAGTATAAATTATGAATATATTATCATTTATATCTGTATAATATGTGTATGTTGAAAACGAGCTTTTGCAGGCACAGTTACAGTATTTTTTTGCCCTAGTATTTTTGTTACTTTTTTTCTGATTTTTTGCAAGACCACGAACACATTTTTTAGAATATAACATTTTTAGTGAAAGTATAATCTGCATGTTCACTTTTTAATCTTTAAAGGTGATACGTGATGCATTTTGTACTTTTTTACAGCTCTTTATGACGTACTTTCCAAAAAAAACCACACATTAATGTAAATCCAACTTACTAAATAGTAATTTTACTTCTTTTTTAATTTGTAAAAAAAAAATCTTATTTATTTATGAATAATTTGTTTTAATCTTATTAAATTTATTTTACAATTTAAAATTTAAGTAATAAAAATTGCTATTTACTAATTATAGTTACTATATAGTTATTACTAAAGTACAGATTTGTATGCAATTAAATATTAGTATTCTTTTTATAAATAATATTTTTAAAACATGACAATTAATAAATGCATTAATAAATTATTATATTATATATATTTGCATAATTTATCATCAATTAGTAGGTATTTAAATAAAAATTATAGCGAAATATTATGGTCAGCCGTCAAATAGAACGAAAATACTTCAGCTATTTATACCACCATTCAAATTTTAATAAACAGGTATAGAGTTTTTCTAAATTAATTGTAAGAAAAAATGAATGTTATTTTTGGTGATACACTTTAAAGAGGCAACTTTAAAAACATAATTAAATAATATTTTATCTAAAAAACAGTAATAATTTATTATTAACAACACATTAAACAACAGTAACTATAATTTTTACACGTTTTTTGTCGATGTTTTTAAATCAAGTGAGATATTTAATTTCAGTAGAGCTTTTTAGATTTTCGGTGGAACGATGAATGTATTGATTATACGTTAGTGTGTGTATAGTGTATGTCTTTTTTGTGTCCGTAATCGTCTTTTGAAGTAGTAAAAATGCTTAGATTTTCAACTTCAATATCTTTTCTGGTAAGAAAGTGAATCTAGTTGGTACTCTGGGAGGTCAAATGTAAAAAATTCACAGTAAGTACTTTTCTTAATAATTGGAAAAAATAATAATAAGGAAAACTGAGAATTTTACGCAAAACCTGCAGTTTTTGGCAAATCGATTTTTTTATTTTGTTGTAATTTAAAAACGAATTAAGTACCAATGATAAGTCTAAGGCTTGAAATTCATTGCTTATTATAGTTACTTATACGTAGTTTTTTTTTGAGATAAAAATTGTAAAAAATAAAAACCGACAGTTTTTTTTATAAATATTTGAAGTTTAAATTTAAACAAGATTAGATATTTACACTAAGATTAACAGTTTTAATTATTTTATTGTTGCTTGTTTAAAAAATATATTGGTTGATACTTGAAACTTTCACGTACCTATATTATTGAAATTGATTGATATGTAAAATTTAGAATTCAAAATATTTAGATAAAATAATTAACTACTTATACTATAAGCATTTATGAATAGCTTAATCTATGATATAATGTTACTGACTTAAAAGTTAATAAAAATAATACATTATATAAACTGTATTAATATATACCTACTATTATAATCGTACTTTAATATAATAAATGCTATGTTTTCTGCTAAATTAAATCAACCTACCATCATATTAATAGTAAAATAAATTACTTTAAAAGCAATACCAAAAATACATTTCATGAAATACTTATAGTAATATTAGTTAACAAATGGCCTTCGCTCAGAATCGTTTTTCGTAAACAATGATTTATCTTTAAGTTCAAAGTTAACACATACATTACGCAATATACTTGACACTTACTGTACAGCAAATCTGTCACCTAATTTCTCCCTTTTTTCTTTATAAAACATATTTTGCACAAAAATCAAAAATTTAAATTATAATTGATTAGTTATAAAATAAATAATATACATTATATATATATGAGATCATTGTAATGGTTTATGATTATTTATTTTTCATATAAAGTTTTTATACCACTAATTTATAAATATTTATTTAATAAAATACTTTTATCTCATTTATTTGAAATAAATTTGATAATTATATTTTACTTTTGCTTATCAATAATAATTTAGTTTACGATGATAATATATATAATTCTTTTGTATTATCTTTTTAATATATATTTAATTTAATTTAGTTAAAAAGATGTATATACAGTATCATATTATGCTTTTAATAAATAATCTTTAGCAGTGTGATTTACTTACTATAAATTATAATGAGTACAATATATAAAACTTTCTTTTTTATTTAAAAAAATAATAATAATCTGTAAAATAATAATAGCAATGTGTACACGCATATATAATAATAAGTTATTATGATATCAAAATAATTTGTCAACGATACACTATATTTGTTGACATTGTTTAAATTCAGGGATTAGTTATATTATTTTTGTGTGAAATGCTTTTATAATGCAGTTTTATAAGTTAATTTGTAGTTTTTATTAGTAGGTCATTGTGTAAGTGAAGCTATATTGGTTCGTTATACACAAAAGGAACCAGTAATGATTCAAAGAATAATATTTAATACGCTTGAATAGGATGAATAATGTTTGAAGATTAAAAGATATTTAAAATAAATGTATAAGTACTCATGAAAAGAACTTATTATTTTTTTAATATATTGATTATATATTACGAGTAACCTTGTATTAAATGTTTAATTCTTAATAGCTACACATATTATACAATCAACCTAAAAGTAAGTTTGTCATAAAATTATAAACATTTTAAATATTCATAAAACAATATCGCAAGTAAACATTTCCAAGATATTATATAACATAATATTATAAAATGTATAGTATTAAATTCAATAACCTTGTATTAAAATCTTATGTAGTTTAAAATATAGCTTTTATAGCTCATAATTATATACGTTCGAACAAAGGCAGTATAAATAAATGTATTTATATAAAAACGTCATAAAAATAATTGATTTAACTGTATACAGCTCAGTTAAAACTCAAAATGGCCACGAAAATCATTTTACCGTCGTATTCCTTATGTAATTATATTTTTATTTGCTTGAAAAATTATTTAAAATTTAAAAAATTATTTATTTTAAAAGTGCCAGCTGTGTAGCCTGTGTCATTTCTGTAATCAATATAAATGCATTATTCATATATAACTTTTTAAAACACTGGAAGAAAATATTTTTTCCTGAATAAACTTATTCGACTATGATTAAATAAACAAATTACGAATACTTTTTTAAAATTGTTTAAAATATATTTTCTTATGTATTTTAGATAAAATATTTAACTGAAAAGCTTTAAAAACTTTGATATACTTCTAGAACTGTAGTATTTCTCTATTTATTATAAACTAAAATACTCAAAGAGAATAGAATTCCCAAACATCGTCCCAAGATGATAAACCATCCAGACTCATCACTTTGTGGCGCCATATTCTGCATTCAAAGAAAACGTTCTTACGAAACGTTTTCGTCTATGTTTTGTATTGAAATTAAGTTCAGTTTACAACACATTATATTTGAAATACGTAATATGTCAAATTAAGTAAACATTACATAGGTTTTCACAATTATTGTATTAAAGAATAATGATTAAAAAAAAAATTAATTTTTTTGTTGTCTGTAAAGCTGTTGCAATAATAAAATTCACAATTAATATAGTTTAAAATATATTTTATGATTATATATACCTATAAAATATTATATTTTAACAATATAAAATGAATGAAAATAATGCAGTGCATTTGCTATTAAATTCATAACATCATCACTGCAAATGACACAGCATTAAATATAACAAGAGCAAGTTGAAGGATTATTTTAATAAGCTTAGAAAATCTGATATTCAATTCTTCAGGAAAACTTTAGGGTGTATCGTTATCCCACAATATTCTCCGATTACTAATGATAAAAAATTATCTTTTGTTGCACACCACGTTGTACTGACCTAAATTAATATACTTCCACTAAAATAATTATAACGAGCAGCTATTACTTATAAATAATTGTCATATTAAATAAGATAATGTTTAATAATTTAAAAGTAAATATAATCAGAAATTAAAACCTGTTTACTTAGTAAGCAGGCCATGGATTTTATTATGAAGTCAATATATATTATATATTGCCTTTATAAAATATACTGTGCGCTTAATTCGATTTTATTCATTAATTTAAACTTTGAAAAAAATGTATTTCTAAAATGTATACATATTTATATATAATACATAGTTATTTTAAAGAGTTTGTAAATCGACTAAAATTTATAAACAATTTCGATTTTTCATTCAACTACTTTTAGACAGTTTTTCGATTGATAGATGTCTCGTATTTCAAATAATTTTTTAGATAACTTATCCGTTTTGTACGCTATTTAATTTATGGAAAAAAATCTCATTTACATACTTATTAGATAAAAATTAAACTTTTGATTTGAAAATGATTAATGGATTTGTCGATTATAATATATTTGTTGTTATAACTTATAATAATTTAACTATATTGATATTATCCAATGATGTAATATGAAATGAATTAATTCACTAAATTAATTGTATTTTAATATACACAATACTGTATATTCATGTGTAGATATTATGTGTAATTTATATGAGTTTCTATTTTAATGACTTTGGCTATCTTAGTATATAACTATTCTTGTAAGTAATATACACCCACTATATATCATAGATATTTTGGTTATTTATTAGTTCTATTATTATTATTACTTTTATCGTAAAGAGGTTTAATTAATTTGTTGTGTATTAAAATAATTGTAAAAAAAGACTTTCTTGCGTGAAAAATAAGCAAACCTTAATTTTAAAAGTTTTTTTGAGTGTTATAATATATTTAAGTAAATCTTTTGCAAGTATCAATCATTCTTTATAAGCCACGTATAATTTTTATAAACTTTAAATTACAATTTTCTCTAAACTTTCAGATGGATTGGAAATTATAGTTTTATGTCAAAGCCGCAATAGTTACTAAAAGTTATAACTTATATTAATTTTGATTTTAATGTTGTAAGCCATTAAAAATATTCCACCATAGTATTAACTGGAAACATGGGTACTTAATGTTCATGTTTTATTTTTTTAAGGATTTTAAATTTAATTAAAAAACGATGTATTATTCTACAATTATATTAAGTTTACTTATTATTATCTTATATAAAAATGTAACTTAGCCACCGAAAACGGGATGCGTTGATATTAAATTATATAAAAATAATGGAATATAAAGTTTAAATATAACTTTATAGCCTGAAAACACGAGTATATGGGGTAATTTTTATAGTGATTTGAACCTAATGGCTTGTAAAAAATATTACTGGTGGGTGTTGACTCTAGACGGAAATGTTTATTCAAAAGGAAAAAAAAACAGATTTATAAACAAAAACTCAATACTAATTTAATAAAGCTGTTAAAGTCTCAGATTTAAACACTTTTTATGGATCATGTTCTGAGTAATTTATTTTAAAACTTAAAAAAAATTTATTAACATATTATTATGTTGTTTTTAATTTATTATATTATGTGCAAAATATTTTTCAGTAACAAAGAAAATATTTTATTTTTATTTTTTAAATCAATACAGTTAAGTTAGGCTATATATTTTTCATAAAATATAATTTATTTTTAAAGTTTTGAACAAAATTTGTTTAAATATTTTAAAGTATCTCAATATTAGATAATATACTTAAATATACTTTTAAACGAAATTAATAGCGGAACGTTATTGAAATAAAACATATTTTCCTACGGATTTTATATTTCTAAATGTTTGTCTTATTTTCGTACATCACGTTGTCACTATAAACGTACTTATATATATATAAACTCGATTCACCGCAAGAAGTATCGAAACATTATGTCATTAATCAATCACAACAACAATTTATTATATACTGTATGAGTAAAAACTTTGACGTATCCACACACAATACATTTAACAAGTCAACTCAACCGAATATCGCTATATTATAATGCTTTTATTCTGTAGATATTGAGGAAAAAATTAATATTTATTCTTCGATTATTTAATAAAAACAAAACGAATAACTTATTATATAATTTGACTATAAAATCGAACTGAAAAATGATTAATCTTTTTGAGACAATATGTACCAATAGTATGCATCATAAAACAAATATTATGATGTTAAAAATGTACAAAATAACTTGATAGCTTTTTCATAAATAATTTTAGCATAAGATTAAACGAGTAACAAGTGATTCGCTAATAGGTAATTTTTTTTTAAACAACATTTATACCAAGGAAAATATTTTGTTTCATTAAAATATGCAAATATGTTGAACATCGTATACTGTTATGTACCGTCGATGATCCTCGTACTATAATGAAAATGTATACAGATTTAAAAATTACCCACCCGAATTTATACTTTTTAAATTTATAATTATATAATAACTTTATAAATTTATCATTCTTGTTTCTGGGAAAATTCAAAAATCATTTAATCATGTAAAATTTTTACTGTAGAATCAAAATTATTTTAAAAGTTTTTATTTTTATTGACAAGAAATTATTTTATTTATTCTATAATTTTAAATATTTTTTTAAAAGTCAAATAATATACATCATATAAATTATGCATAATAAATTTTAAAGTACTAATACTTTGAGCAAAAAGTTTTTATTCTTTATTATTTCGCATAAGGATTGTTCTATGCAAACTTTTTAACGGGTTATTTAAATATATATACACGTATCATATAATATCATAAAGTATAATAATTGTTACACAGTGTAAATAATAAAACAAATGAACATAAATGTTATTTCTGTTTTAAAAAAGCGATGAAATAAAATTGTAAAAAATGCGACGAACGCCGTAAACAATCGTAAATGTTCTTCGTTTCACTACGTAGTCACAGTGATAATATATTATATTTGTATACAGTGAGATAAATAATGATTATAACCAGAGCGGCCGCGATGGCGTATAACTATTGCTAATTTAACTTGTCGCAGAAGACTGCAATCGTATGGTTCTGGAACAAATCATATTATAATATTATTCGTCGGCCAAAAACCATCGACACTCCTTCGCCCATAAGAGGGGTAAAACAAATTATCGTCGGAGATGTATACCGCTGCTTGCACCCGTCCGTGCCAAATCAGCGTGTTCCCGTTTCACCGGCTAATGCCAAAACAGAGTTACAATAATAATAATAATAATAATAATAATAATGATAACAAAAAAATCGACTATATTATATATTGTTCATTGGCTGACGTATATAGTCGTCTAGACAAGCGCGCGTGATGTGTTACACGCATGCAGTGTACTCGTAAAAATGTTCGCAGCAGTTTACGCCACGGATTCAATGAGTAAAATAAGCAAACACGATGCGAAAAACCGGGTAAGCGCAAAAATACATCCACGAGTATGAGTATGTACCTACGTCTATTATAAAAATGATTCAAGCCCGATTCGCCGACGTTCAATTATCCGACTTCTCGTTTTGCCGACGCGGAAACTGGTATTCGGTAAAAATAGAAAAAGTTCCTATTCTTTGACAAGTCATTGAATTTCACAAAATAAAAGAAAAAATATTTTATTTTACAATACAATTTCAAGCTTTACTTCATAGCACAAAAAAACTGCAATCGGCCAAAAATTAGAAAAAATATTATCATTTTCAAAAGAAAGGTATCGTATATTTTATAAAGTTAAATCGCATATTATTGACATATAATAATACATTTTTTTTCTATTAACGTTTCAAATTATAATTTTAGGCTACAATATGGTACGGTTCGTATTTTTAAATACTTAGATACCAATAATGTTCCATTTTCATTTAAAAAAAGAAATTCGTAAGGTTAATCATTGTTATATATAGTTGATAGTTGACTTGAACAATGTTCGTGATTCATACAAATAATTTAAAACAGTAAAACAATAATATTTTTTAATATAATTAATTTTGAACTAAATATAGTGGGTGAGTTGATTGTCGGATATCGACAAAATGGTGTGTCGATGAATTAACATGTCGGCAAATCGATACGTCACGATAAAAATCGTATTAAATTATCCCACGTATAGACAGGCCTATATTATTACACTACTGTTCTGAAAATTATAAATTGAATAGCATTATTGTTGAAGATACACATGGCTTATACCTAAGTGTTATAAGAATCAAATTAAATTAGTCTACGTGTAGACATAGCTATATTATACCACTATTCTGAAAAATATAAATCGAATAACGTTCTCGTTAAAGATACACATGGTCTATAAGCGCGTAGTCACGTTTTATTTCAATTTCTGGCAGTGGTTCGACTATACCTTTATAAACGTTTCGTTGATTTTTCACTATTTACAAAACGTAACGAAAATACTAATACCTATGCGTTCAATTCCATAAAAATGGTCTACATAGTTCTTAAAAAATTAAAGAAAAAACAAAATAAATTGTAAAAAGGTTTTAGTAATTTGTATAGCAAATAATGTGTTATGATATTCAGAAGCTCATAGTACAACTGTTAGCTTCACAAGTTCAAAGTAACCTTTAACCAGTAAAAAATTAACAGCTCATGGATCTAAAAATATATTAATGTGTCTAATCAGTTCGATATTAACAGTAACTAATTATTGTACATGTACATATACTCTGTCCAGCGAGAGAACGCGTCGCAAACCGACCAAAATAAGTTATATTCTGCGCATTTCCCAAATGATACCCAGCTATTAGTGAAACAATTTTAATAGCATGGTGACGTGAAGGGATACACAGAATCGGCGCGTTCTCTCGCTGGACAGACAATAGTTATGATAACAATATACCTAATGTCTTAATATAAATTATAATGTATAGGTCAGAGTATCATAGGTACTATATATTACATAACTGCAACAGTATGAAACATAGGTACTTAGTGGGGATCTGATGGGACTTGATTCACGAGTGGTACAATTTTGTAAGGGTGTAAGTGAAAGTAAAAACATGAAAATATCAAAAGAAATTATTATTAGTTTTGTATTTAATAATATTATATAACGATAGTATTATAAGCTATAAATTAAAATCTTAGTTCATAATTTAAGAGAAAAGAATTATATTTTAAACCTAAATACTTAAATTACAATGTGATACATCTAATATAATATTATCATAAATAATATAAAATATGTGTTATATAAGTAGTTATCTTTTCCACCATTATAAATTATAAATATTATTGAAATATATACTTATTAGCAACCTAATGGATTATCTGAAAATAATGTTAACTTATGAAATATATAACCAAATAGGAATAAATATTTATGTTGCGTTAAACGTTAACTTTTGTCGTTAATAAAAAAAATATGAACAAATATTATATTATATTGAAATTATTTTAATAACTAAATGAAAGTTTTCAAAAAGTAATATACTGGGAGTGCAAAGAAATATCTCGTTGATTTTAAATAACTTGTATAATTAAAATCCAACTATAATAAAATATTTATCAAATCTTATATTACAATTTGTATAAGTACATCTAATTAAAGTTTATGTTTAAAAATTCAAAATGTCAACAAACAATATATAGGCTCATTTTTATAAGTATCAAAGTTGTTAGTGTATATTTACTTTACACTTTTTATACGGTAATCTGTATATTTTCGTGTCCTGTTTTTAAATTTATCGTTTATTTGTTAATGATTAGAATCTTGATGATTTAATTTAAACAAGTGTGTATATAACAAAAAAAAAAAATAATAATAATTTATATTGTTCAAAGAAATCTTAAAAATAAACAAAAGAATTTAAATTAAATTTATATCATTATAGGTATATGTGAGAAAACTTTATATAATTCTATTACAGTCATAAGAGAAATAAGTTATCGGAGCAACTTGAATGTTAAAAAAATAATAAAAAAAAAACTTGCAAATCTCTTTTTTTGTTATTGTTAAATTTAATATTCATTTAAAAATAATGGCAAAAAGTTAAATCGAAAGTTGTACTTAAATTCCCCGTATTCATTTATATGCGCGTTGAATATTTATGTATTCATTTTTAGAACCCTAAAATTCTAAGTTTATTTCAATAATCTTTTAGTAGTCTGTTTTCGTTATTATGTACTTTTATAAAGATTTAATTAAAATCACCTTAATGCTTAAAAGCTATTACATAAAGACAGAACGGATGACTTAATACTATAATAAAATTACACAACAAATTAATTATTATTCATATCATATTAATCCTATTAACAAAGTTAATTCAATAACAAATACATTAACTCTTGAATTAAAAAAAATATATATTTTAATCTAAATCAATAGGTATATTATCTTTAAATAAAGTCATACTATTATATTATTATGTATAAATTGATATACAATTTATGAGAATTGTAGTTACAAACACACACATTTCTAATGTGTATTTATAAAAAACGATAATCTAATAAAATGAGTTGTAACGAACTGTCAATGCATCAATACAGGTGCATACTTCAAATGTATATAACTATAAATACATACTCAAAATGTAATGCATTATTTATATTTTAATATAAATGACAGGTTCAAGAATATGGTAATTGGTGCAATTCGGTTGCTAACCTAATAAATCAATAACATAAAACTACAATTATTCATTGCTTCAAAAACTAGAATGCAAAATACTAATTTAGATTAATTACTTTAATCACAAATTTTGTTCACACGTCTGGAGACGAAAAGAAATTTCAAAACTTTGTTTTTAAACTTCGTGTAATTGCCTTATTTATAGAGTAATTTACCAAGTATATACTCACCCTCATTCTTTTATTTTATAATAGATTTATTCATATTTTGAATTTTGAAATGATTAAATATACTTAGAGACTATATTTTCAAATTCTTGAAAAATTTTTTTGTACTGCTTAATGAATGTCTTGTGGCGATACAAACTTCTGTTTTTCAAACGAGAACTCCTTCCTTTTTAGTATTAATTATTAAGTGAATAAATTTTTAAGAATTTTGATACACCTAATTCAATATTCAAACGAGTAGTTTTTTAATTATTTTAATGTTTATATACTAATGATAAAAGTCTATAAATTAGGTTTAATAAAAATATAAAATAGATGTAATTTACTAGATCTATCTAGTGTTTATTTTACATGCACTATTTTTACAAATTACAAATTTTGATAGATTTATATTAACTACTAATAACTTCAATAGTCTTCACAGCCCTCATATCTTAAATTGTATTTTGATTTGTCAACATTTTCGAAAAATTCTGTTAAATAATTTACAATAGAATAGTGTGGTTCTCACTTGAAAAATAAAAATTTGTATTCCACAAAACGCTATTTATGTAGTACAAAAAAATCTTAAGAATTTAACATAATCTTAATGTATATTTAAAAATTAAAAAAAAAACAGATTTTGAATAACAGAAATATTTTAAAAAAAAAAATGAATGAACATGTTTATCTTGAATCAAATTGTATAATACAAATATTTTGCAGTATAACATTTTTTATTTAATTTATAATAACTATATAAATTTAGTCATTTAGAATATTTAGAATAAATACCACATTTAATCGCTTCATCGTTTGAAATAACATTATAATTATATTATTAATCTTAAACAAAAATAAATTTTCAAAAATACTATAAATAATAATTATTATAATATAATAACAAAAAAAAAAAACAGAATAGTATTTTACAAGCTTATTAATACTAATAAAATATATCAAAACATTTAAATACGTACAATAAGCTGCACATATTATTATATTAAGTATAATATATTATACATTATGCATGTACCTTATACATGCTCATCTTGAACAGGTTTTTTACTGACGTTTGAGTGAATTTTTCAATTTTAAAGTTTATTTTGTCAAAACGCTGTTTTCGTTCTTCGTAAAAACATATATTATATTACAGTCTTATATGTCGAACTTAGTTTCCCGTCACCACAGACCTCAGAGAAGTATAATTTTCTATACGTATTCTTCAGAATGACTACAAGGTCGCCAAAAACTTGAAAGTTATGTGATTAATAAAATGCATGTCTAGGCATCAACTTGTTAAAAAGTTAAATTTAAGTTACTTTTAAATAGTTTTACGAGTTCCTTTTATAAAAAACTAACTTCTAACTTAATGAGATATTTTCCATTTTTTAGGACAGAAATAAAATTGCATAATATTAAATAATCAGTCATTGTTCTATGTGAAATTTTTTGTTCGATTGACAACAATACGTCTTTAATAGTTTAATATATAAGTATAACATTATTATATTTTATTACTCATTTTGGGCAGTCGGTTGTCACTCGTCAATTTAAGCTTAAGTTTTGATCACACTTAGTTAGAATTAGTTTAGAGTCAGAAACCCGATCGACGATGGACTATCGGATTCTCGGGTGCGTGACTCGGGCCTGTGGCCTATAAATTGTTTGATAGGTCTGCAATAAGTTTACATTCAATTATTTAACTTAAATGTTAAAGTTCGTATGCATTTGTTGATAATTATAGCATATCAATATACAGAGTTTCGTAATAACTGTTTATGCAGTATCGGATTGTATTGCATTTTTACACGACGACGTTGATAATGATATAACTTCCTTTCGCTTTATTTAAATGTGTTATTAAGTTTTATTTTCTTCATTCTTTGTTATTTTAGAAATAATTAAACCCACATTAGATACACAATTTAATTAAGCTTATGTGTTTTGTGTATTTTGTGGAAATTGTGAAAACGATACATTTTGTTGTCGAACGTCGAACTGATTAAAAATATACTATTTTACCAATTGAATGTTCTTATAAATTCATATTATATAATTTAGTTTACCAAACATTTTAATTGGATCTAATTAAAACTATTTAATACCTTGTGGTAATAACCCAACTTGAGCTGAAAAATAAAATAATAGATAGTTATTAATTAATTGTGTAAATAGTGTAGGTACGTATTGTGTTTATCAAAACGAGTTTTTCCATAGGTAATACCTCGCTGATAATATATAATATAATTGCTAATACTCACATACCTGACCTACCACTTATATTGGGCGTCATTCATTTTGGCGAATAACCCAACATTTATCTGAGTAGAGTATATATCATTTGGGCGAGAATTAACTGATTGTTTAGACGAATTAATTTATGAATTATATAGGGATATGTAATATAGGGAATAATAGGGAAGTAGCATATTTACCTATACAATAATTTTTATATTCGTATTTACTAGGTATATAATGTATTCAACTCAATATAATTGAGATTTGGATTTTTTTTTATTATATCGTTTCGGCTGATTGGTGATAACTATTTATAACTTTATACAAATTAATTCTATCAATACAAAAAATTAGTATATTAGGTACGTAAAAATACTAAAGAAAAACAAAACTATACATTAAAATCATGGGAAGATTATCAAACCAGAACATTAACAATAATCGATTACATTAAAAAAATGGGCATGAGATATCATGCTAATTATTAATTATTATAATTAATTAGGATTTTTAATACAATATATTATTATGATAATATTTATATAAAAATATAATAAATTTTATTAAACAAATGGGCATAATATGAGATACCATGCTAATAAAAAAAATTTAGTTCAGATAATAACAATATAATGCATTTTTTACCATATCAGCTAACCTGAGAGTCCTAAGTCTCTAAAAATTCATTTTTATAAAAATATATTTACAACTCGCCCAAACGATATATTGAATAAATTAGGGTCCCGTGTAAATTTCGCCCAAATGATATATTATTTTGGGTCATTCGCCCAAATGAAAACCGTCCCTTATATTTTTAATAACTTTTACCTTAGCACTGAGATTTTCTCGATAATGGCATGTCATAATATATGGTCTTTATTATTATAAAATATGCTGGACACTTAAAATAAAAAATGAATTATACTATAGATTTTTAAATATTATATTCTACATTTAAATAATTATTTATTTCCTCAACTAATATATTATATAATATAGTAAAGATAACATTTTATACAAAATACATCATATATACATCATTACTCATAATTAGGTAAAAAATAAAAAAAAAAATTTTATTACAGAAAATTAAAATATATATTTTTATGTAATAAAAATAATTATTAATAATTATCATATAATAATATTTCAAAATTGAAAAAAGAAATCATATTATATTGTTATGCATTAAACAAATATTTTTAAATGTGCTATGATTATAAATTAGAGGTCGGATTTTTATGATTATACATATTTGTTTCTAGTTTATGCAGTTAAATAGGAGTGAGAAATCTTTACGATTCATGAAACACAGAATTCAAAGGAAAACATTTATTTTGCATATAAAAGCATATTTTAAGGGTTAGAGAATATTTAACACATTAGAGAATATTTTTCTAACATCGGCATTTAATGAACAGAATTCACGTATATCAGCACTTTGATAAATATAATGTTCACTAAATGATTTATTTCTGGGTTTTAATAAAAATTAATCTCCATGTATTCCTTATCGATTGCGATAGCACATCGGTTATTTCGTTAGCTTATAATTTATAATATTATTGATGTCCATATCATTAATTCGTATTCATTGCGTTATATTTTGTGTTATTTTCATTCTATACAATTATTTCAACAATAAGGGTTAAATGTTAACATTCACGTTAATTTTGTAAAACCGTTTATAACATATTATAATATCTATAATAACCTAACCTAACCTAAGTGTTATTATATTTATAAAGTTTGAATTCTTTTGTTGCTTATTAAAAAAGGTAAATAAAAAATCTTTCCGGAAAGTCCAACACACGCCTTGTTACATCTTCATGCCATACATAATTTAAGTAATCTAACAATAACGTACCAACATATTTTATTCATGTTGACCACACGTGACGTATATAATATAATATTATATTTTGTTTGCATACATCCAATAATATATACTATTATTATACGTTTCGTACGTTAAAACGCACTATAAAACATGCGAATAATAAAAATAAAAATTGATGTTCGTAATATATATATTTTACATTACATATAGGTATCTGGTATATATTGTTCTAGTTCAGTTCCCATTATCATCATTAGATTCATCAAATTGAATAAAATCACGATTATGAATACTATAATTAATATATATCATATTATTGTGGTAAAATCCTTTTATATGAATGTCTATGAAATAAAAAAAGTGTTTCGTGGTAGATTTAATTTGTTAAATGTGCGGTAGACGTCATATATAAAGGTTTAATAATAATTTTCAACATAAAATAAAATTTCAGGAATAAATCAATATTCGATATCGAGTACAATACGTTTTTCTTTTATACAATTTATTTTCGTTGTGGTAGGTATATATATCTATGTACAATAGGCTTACAAAATATTTAATACCCCTGTAGATTATAGCTGGAATAATGTGGTTATATGTCTAATTATTGTTAAACGTAATCACAAATTTACTGGGACATATAAAAATATTATACCTTATTTTAATTTACGCGAGCTCTCCTACTTTAATCGTGTACAAAAATAAATCTATATTATGTCTATATATTATAAAACTTTAATTTTAACCAGCGACTACAGCGTATTACTTTTATTATATTATATGGTACTATATGTCTATATTTGTTCGTGTCGAAAACACTGTAAGAGCCGGAATATAAATAAGATAATTTGATAAAACTCGTCTTCGTCACAACGAACATATTGTTCAGTTGCAGACTACTCAAAATGCTCAACATTTCCATACATTCATCAGTATATTTGTTTACGATTATAGTTTTCTCATTCTTTCTCTCTTTCTCTCTACGTCAATGCCAGATCGATCCATTTCACCATGGCGTCGTCAGTGGCGGCGTTTGACATGTTTATTAAAGCACGCATGCGACACGTTTTCTTCAAGGTCGTTTTCTACCAGAAACTCATTAAAAGGAATTTTATTGGTAACTGCTAAACCCGCCTGCGCCCCATCGTCGCATATATCCTTTGCGGAGAATCCTTGGCTAAAGTATGGCGCCGACCAGCATAATGTGTCTGACGTCGATCTGTTCAGAGTTAATCAACTCCCGCGACGGCGTCGCATGCAATTATTTTACTCCTCAGTTTTACTCAATAGCGTGTTTAAATTTCATTTGCAGAACTCGTATACAATAATAAAAAAAAAAAAATATATATATATATATTATTAAAATAACAGCACCACGTCCGTCAGCGCGTAGCTTATCACGACTGCTGTGAATAAACTAAAATAGTGCTATAGGTATAGTGGTTTTAAAAATTTAGGACAAAATATTCTGTACTAAAATATCCAATGGATAAAATAACCACTGTAAGGACAAAATATCTAAATAATTTTTTTTATAAAAACCTGATTAAAAAGAGATTATTAACACATTATTTTTTTAATTAGATATACATTGTTTAAATTACAATTTAAAAATATTGAATAATAGGTGTAATAATTATATCTTTAGTTAGGCTTGGACTAATTTATTATGTCTACTGCGATATAGATTATAGATATGATATACGTAATTGCAGTGTAACGCTGACAATTAAAACAATTTGTAACTAATTTACCTATTATTATTTCATAACTGTATTATTAAATTTTATTGAAATGTGATTTAAAAATAAATTATATAATAATAATAATAATAATATAATTATATTCTCTTTTTAAACGGGTTTTTATGATATTTTTTTTTTTATTTAGATATTGTCCTATATTATTACATTGGTTATTTTATCACAGGATATTTTGTTCCAATGCACAATTTTAAAGATACATAATATTGCATACTTAAAATTCTAAAACAAAAATCACGAAGTCAATAATTGTATGGGGTGCATTTTAATGTATTTCGAGGTTATAAATTAAAAAATAAGGTTTTTCAGAAAAATTATTATTACTGTAAAATCAATAACCATAAGACAGAGTTTTGACCCAACCCATAATCTAATGTATATAGGAAATATATTTCATATTTTTATGTATAACATTATAATCATTTATATATTATACAATATACATACATATTTTATTTATGCATTACGCGTACCATAATAATAATATTATTCTGGATAAATACATACAGTTCCAAAAATATATTATAATAATAGTAATATTTTTATAATTGTATAACGATACCTTATAAACAATTTTTTTCTATTACTGTAAAATATAATTCTTATACTTACTTTATTTTTAATTTTAGAATCCCATTTTAAATTTTGACCAATTCAACGTGACGAACGCGATAAACGAGACGTCCAAAGCTATCGTAGAGTCGGTTATGAGCACAACGATGATATACGACGGACCGCTGGTGGACAGCGACGCCGTATCGCCTGTCACGCTGAGCATGGAATGGAGTAGGGTGGCCAGGCTGTTGATCATGCTCGGCCTGTCCGTCATCGGCAGCATCGGTAACGTGTACATGATCAGCTCGGTAATGATTGAGGACCATCTCAACAAAAGGGGTGAGTACTTAATATTGCGCACCAACGACATTATAATGTATAATATAATATTATTATTAGAGTTATAGAACACTACACAAGCTGATATTTTAGATTCTGAGTGGAGCAATGAATGATGTCAGTCTTTTTTTTTCTGTCTGTCATCATCTTTTGGAACAGTAAAATACGCTTCACCTTTAACTTTGCCGGTGTTTTTTGGTTAGCAAATTAGATTTAAATGAAACTTGAGGAGAAATCAAAATTACATAATTCACAGTACCCTTTAAAATATAAAGGAAAATAAAAATAAAAAAATAAGGAAAAACGGGACATTTTACGCAAGACAAGTATTTGACAAAATTGTTTTGTATTTTCGGTGTAACTCGAAAGCAAATAACAGCAGAAACTTTAATTTGTTTACAAATATTTATTTAAGCATTTTCTATAATACGTGATAAAATTTTCAAGATTTTGATTTTTTCGAGCTAATTTTAAATATTGTCAATTTTTAATTTTATCAAAAGTTTGAATATTTAATACAAAGTTATAAGTAATTCATACTAAAACTAAAAATCTTAAGAATATTTAAACACACTTTTCTTTTCATAGACATTTTAAATTCAGATTTAGATGATTTTAGTTATTACTTATTTTATTATACTTAATTTAAAAATATTACTCATAGATGTTTTAAACTCTTAACATATATTATTATATTTTATATGCACAATGACATTTTAAAATGCTACGTTTTCGGAAAAATTTAATTAATCTAATAAATAATAGTAAAATGAATTATTCTAATAGCAATATAAATAAACATAATATGACATGAAATATAGTTAGTAATATATTATGCTAACAGATCGTCTTCGCTCCGAATCGTTTTTCGTATGCAATGATTTATCATCGAATTCAATTTTAATACAATATACATTACAGTGAGTTGCGCCTCAATAACAAGATTCACTCGACATCACCTATATTGCTATACTGTACAGTAGAGCAGTTACCTAAACTTTTTCTCCTTTTTTAAATATGAATCAGAAATTTATGGTGTGATTTTTTAGTTTAATATTTATATTTTTAGTGATTAGATACCGAATCAAAATAATTATGTGAAGCATTCTAATATAAATACGTTGAAAGATTTTACTAGGAGTAATTATAAATTTTCTACAGTAAATAACTATAATGCCAGTCGGACGAAATGAATAATTGTGGTGGTCGATGGGGTATTCCCATGATATTCGTTGTGCTTTTGCAGAATATGAAATCGAAAACAATAAATAGATTATTGGTATTTGAAAAAATATGAGCTATAAAAATATTGAATAACTCAGAAATTGTTTAAATAGAGCACTCGAATTATAATGAAATAAAATCAGATTCGTATTTACTTTAGAGGAAGTTGGCGCAATATTTGTTTTTTTCTCTCAGACCCAGCGCAACATACACAAAACGTATTCACATAAAATAAAAACATTTATTATTAGAAAAATTATAGAGAATAATATTTTTGAGGTTTCGATATAACATTGGTTTTGTATTTTATTATTATTATTTGACCTATTTGATTTTATATTTGAAATATTATTTTTGTTTGTTTAAAAACAAGAAAAAAATTTTTATTTTAAATACATTTTAAATTATTTTGATCGAAATCGATTTTCGATATATCAAACCTACAAGAATATTGTTGTCTATAATTTTTTAATGGGCAATTTTACTTTAAAGATTATTAAAAAAAACAACAACAAAAATGATTTCGCGTGAATACGTTTTGTCCGTGTTGCGAGTTGGCCAGAAAAAGAAAACAAATAATGCACTGACGTCCACTTAAAATCTTCACAGATAACCGCTGGCTAATTTACCTCAAAAATATCGCCCAGTTACTCAATAAATTAACAAAACACCCTTCCGACACCGTACAGCTGCCATAATACAGACCGTAGTTAAACCTCACATAAATCATATTATCAAGTAGGCTAGCGGTTATACGTATATAATATTTTACGTTCAGTTCAGTTCTCGGTACCAAGCGTATTGCTGCGCTATAGAGATTCAGTGAGAGACAAAATTAAAACATAAACGCGATGCAATTTAAAAGTAAAAAAATGGTTTTCTCCGTTCGCGTTTGGTGTACATAAAAAATACATATGGAACGATGCCCGCTATATGTGCTGCGGCAGTCTGTATGGCGACATCGTATAGTCTGATGTCAAGACGGACATTATTCGTCTCGACAGCCAGGTGTTGATTGTTATAGTATTATTAATATTATTGTTCGTTGTCGCTCAAAGTTTTGTACTCCGCATAGAAGTGCGTACGACTATACCAATATATATGCGCTAGTCCTTCGTGTCGTCTACTCGACGTCGTGTAGTGCAGACAATAGGTACGATAATAAATTATATTATATTTAATGTTATACGATATTTTATAAAATTTTAAAAACCGGATAAATTTTATGGAAGCGCTTCCGCACGGATATTCTATTCGGATGGATTTTCTTAACACGACTAAGATAGAGACGAAATTTATAAATATCTTAACGGTCATCGCCCGTCGATCGGTCATTCGTACACGTATAACGCGTATATAAGTAATAGCCGAGACGTATATATACAATATGTACTTACTCGCTTAATGTACGAACGACATTCTGCTGTAACGCAGTACAGGATATCGTCTTCTTTTTTTTTTTTGGATATTTAAACATTATATATAGACTGTAGTCACTATACAACAATTTATTATTATCAATAAAAGTTTAGGTTGGTATACAATTAATATATCACGACGCGGTAAGAGTCCGAGTCGTTTTCGACAAGGAATCGTTTTAAAATACCGCTGTGTATATTATTGTATTACATGTATATAATTTAGTCGGCGGCGGTGGCGTGTAATAGAGCTAAATTTATTGCAAATTTTTATCCGGTATACTTTTTAAAACACCTCGTTCTTTTTTTACGTTTAGTTAGAACATTCTCCCGCCGTGTTTATTCCCTATATACAGCAAAATATATTATGTTCTGTGTACATGATAAACATACTATGTGTATTTACTTACGATATAGGTAGTACATAGCAAGTCTTAGAATCGACATATATATATATTTGTTTTAATTCTGCTATACCTATTATGAACATAATATACATTTAAAATTGATAATATTTAGTTTTGTATGCGTTAAAATATCAACAGGACATTTAAAATTAAATACTTACTTAGAAAAACCATAAAAAATCAACAACTGTTAAAAAAAACTTTACATAAAAAAAAGATAAATTTGATAAATTTGATCGAGATCAACAAAAATTATTGAAAACTTTCTAGAGTCTCAGCTATCCACAAGTATTTTTAATATTTAGTTATATATTTTAAATGTATATGAACACCACCATATTTCTAAGATAGAACTATATAATATGAACCTACATACATAAACATAATATTATATTATAATTTAACATTTAGATACCAAGCTCCGTGTCTAGTTAGTAGTATAGATAGTATCTTTGTTCGATCCTGTGGGTATTTGAATAAAG
The DNA here is from genome assembly GCA_020882235.1 of Schizaphis graminum. NCBI lineage: Eukaryota > Metazoa > Arthropoda > Insecta > Hemiptera > Aphididae > Schizaphis > Schizaphis graminum. The sequence continues at coordinate 98,884,114 of CM037032.1, forward strand.
GTTTTCTTGAACGGTATCTCCGGACTCCGGATGCTGTACAGTGGTGGCGTACAGAAAATGGGGCACTTATATAGTTATATCTGAACGACCTATGGGAATTGCATTTATGCGTATATACTATATACACATTGTACGTATAAAATACATATGTGGAAGTAACGAGACTTGTTATATACGTATATATATATACGGAGCCGTGCTCGATCTTTACCACATCGTTATATTATTGTATATATATTATATATACACAATATATAATATTATGGTCGACGTTGGCCAGCTGGTATTTATAAGCTGTTGATGGTTTACGCAACTGTAAGATTCTAACATAATACCGTCTAAAACAGTTACTGGAAATTGGAAAAGCTGCCCGGGTTGTGTTTTTAAGTTATTTTACGTGTACGGGTAAATATCCTTTTTGAATAACATATGTAATATAAGGATAATAATAATAAAATTATTATTATAATCCTTCCAGATTCCTGCTTAGAATAAGATACAATATTTCATAGTAAAATATTTACATATTGCATAATTTATACAACACTAAGTAACATTCCATTTCCATATTAAAATAACTTTATTATGTACCTAATAATTCTGTTAATGCATTTTGATAATAATCTATACTGCAATAATAACATACTTTATGCATTTCACCGGGCGTTTTAATAAAAATAATTTTCTAAATATTCTATGGTATGGTCCCTGTGACCTTATTATAAATTATAAGAAATTCATGTGACCATACCTAGGAAAATAATATTGATTGTTTCTCCACCTTTTTTACCAAATATCCATAACATATCGTTCTTCGTCTTTCTCTTTTTTTTATCAAACCGTTCTAATTTATATCTAAATAGTGACTTATTTCTTTAAACAGTCCTCTTAACCATCAACATTTTCTCAACGATCCTTTTCCAATCAGATTTATTATTATTTATTGTAGTAAAATATATATTTATCGTGATTTGTATTAAATATTATAGTGACAATTCAATAGGTAACATATATATATTTATTTATTTTTTAATAATAGTTAATCTCATATTGAATTATTGAATATAAAACACAAGTTTTTGAATTTTTTTCTTAAAAAACTAAATATTCATTAAATAATCAAATACAAGAAGGCAAGTAGCATACATTTAAAATGACCCACAAGCTACATTTACATAAAAAATTATAAGCTTGAGCATATCAAGCGTCAAGACTATAGGGTAAAATGTGTTAAACTATAACAAAATAATCTATTCTTTGGTTCCATCATTCTATGGAAATTCATTTGAAATTCAATTTGTGTATGCAGAGTACCAAATGACCTAGTAATATTATATTGTTTAATCTACTTTTCAAACTCTATTTTTTACAAGCTACTTTTGAAGTTGTCTTATTTTTCTTACACAAGCATGCAAGCATGACGCATGTAGGACGTATGTACCTATACATACTTAGTAATATTTTCATAATTTATATGTTTGTACTCTACTATCGATATGTCAATTTCAATTAAATCCTGAAATAAATCAATGCATATCCTCATTTCTAGATGATTGCAGCAAAAATGATTTAGCTCAGGAAACAAACTTTGAATGGTTATATCTAAAGAAACTTGTACCGTTCCGTTAAAGCCCGTGAACTAGGTATAACAAGTCATTGCGTTCGAGCAATAAATTACTTCTAAATAGTGAGAGCACAGATGAATACACATCGCGTTCGTTTTGATTTACTGAGCCGTATGATTGAAATAACTACACACTCCTTCTATATAACTGGTTCGCCATATGAACGCATTATACATATACAATTATACAAACATCATACATGATGCGTGCACGATGCATACACAGTGACGTACATATACGTATAGACTATAGGTACATAATTGCATACCGCTTTTCAAATCAAATGTATACCGGTAATGGGTTATCTATATATTAAATTATAAAAGCTAAAATACCAAACATGTAAATTAATATTTAAAGTACCTAAGGCGGTTATAAAACACGTCGCATACCAAAGAACATACTCGAGGAATCCAATCATCTTATTACGCGCGATATAATGTCTATCACCTACTACAAATTTGTAACGATATTGTGAACATGTCATAACAATATCATATCATATATTATCACGTTTAATAGTCGAAATACCAATACAGCGCCACAGCGTTATGTCGACAGCAGATCACTACTATACACATTGCAACGCGCTGTATTTCACCAGTTCCTTTTTCAGGCGCCGTGCGTAAGTCGCGTTTGTTGGCACACTCCCTCTGGGGCTAAGGCCGCGAGCCGTGCAGCCCGTGCTCAAAAACGAGATCTTCCGCCATCTGTTATTTATCATATGCATTTATTGCGTGTCGTCATGCCCGCGGGACCGATGTCCTGCTTGCTCCGCGGTGTCTACTGTTCGTTCGCATGCAAAAAGTTTCGAAACGGAGCCGGAAGAATAGAGATGCGTTGGAGGCTCGGGTGGAGGCTGTGCGGATATCGCGTGACCCGAATGCACACGCTGTGCGAGGGAAGTGCGATGAAAAATTTATAAACGTGACCTAAAGTCTGAATACCTCCGTAAACTGCAAACACTGAACCCGCGATTTATGTACAGTGGTAATCCGCGTGGGACTAAAATATCTGAATATTATAATATATATGGGCCGAGGCCTTTCTCTCTCCTGTTCAAACACGTGCATGATAATATAAACGAATTGTATTAATGGATTTATGTTTTTTACCTGTCCTATATTGTTCTGCGGTGTGCCTTAAAAAAAAAATGTAATAACATCGTTATAACTGTTATCAACGATCTATAGCAATATAGTTTTATAAAATTACCAGAGTACCAGACACTTCGCTTTACGTCTACTGTTAACGTAATTTATTTCTAAATATCACATTACCAAACCTTCTATTAAATTATTATATTATTATTATACCTAACCATGATTTATATATTATAATATATACTTCCCGCAGCGTATAATACGTATACCCCGTATGGCCGCATATCTTGTTTTATTTCAGCACTGTTGTTCTGCGACAGTTAAACACTTTTCGTTTAAACCTACACAAAGTCTTCGTTTTCTTTAAAACGTACACACGAGTTTTGATAGTATAATTTTTATATTACTAAGATCGCCTGGTCCTACATGATTTTTTGCTTTTGTTAGAGACAAATAAAAACGATTCAAAAATGTATGCACTTTGTGTATATAGTACTGTATACATATATTATTATTTGAAAAAAAAAACAATTCTTACGGATAAAATATTCACGAAATAATCGTAAAAGGCTTCTAAATAATATACTCTTACGAATATAGTCCGTCGTACGCCGCGTTGTCACGATTTTGACTATGACAATTCTATAATATTATGTATATACGCGTGATTATACAAAAAAAAAAACATGTTGCAATATAGTGGCATTGCAATACAGTAATTTTATGCGAAACTATCATATTAGATCGGTATTATTATTATAATATATTTTGCGATACGTACAAGATCAAAATTGTATAGTATGTCATACAAACGTCATCGATTGTTGGTTATGTCAAACATTTCTCGAAATACGAAGTACCTATACCTATACCTTTTTTCTTTTTTTAGAAAAAACAGTCTTTTTTATGAACTTTATATCTGTAAACTATTTATCAATACGAGTATAGTCTATATCAGGGGTCCCCAAACTACGGCCCGCGGGCCGGATACGGCCCGCTAACAAGTTTTAACTGGCCCGTAGCACTAATAGGACGGTAAATAAAATATAGATATCTAAAGGTACTTATGTGTAGTTTAAAAAGTTATATGTGTTAATAAACTTTTGGCCCGCTAAGAGCATTTGATATTTTTTGTGGCCCTTGAATAAAAAAGTTTGGAGACCCCTGGTCTATATGAAAAATTTACATTTTGTTTAATAGAAAGTCTTCTTTAAATACTAACCTAAAAAATCGCTTAATCTAACCAACAGATAAAAAAAACAGTGTAGGTAGTCGGCACCTAATATAATATTATAATACATTTCGAGCCTAAGTTTGTTACCTCTACTTGTTTCTAGTAACTATCTGAAAAAAAATAAGCAATTTAAAAAAGTTCAATGTTTCAACCTTCAAACACTATTATTCTCATACGAATAAAAGAATAAATATATGATATACATACTACACAATATATATTATTTACATTAAAATATGGCAGACAGACGTGTGCAGATTTAACTGGGGTGAAACAACAATATATTTAAGTGCGTAATAGTATATAACTTGAAAGTATATACGGCACCGCACACGAATATACGATCACTGCTTGAGTTTTCGGTTATACCCTGCAATGTGCGTATGTCTGTGTGGAGAGGGGTGTAATAGATCACCCTGAAAAACTTTTTCATCACAAGAAATGTAAGTTTTGTCGTCATTGCGTTATTGTTAAATTATATGAACACAATCACATACTCGCGAAAAGTTTGATCAACTATAAAAGAAACAAAGAAAAACAAGGATGTCGTAGTATATGTTAGACCCTTGTAATGAGATGTAGGTACTGCTTATTGTTCAAATCCTTGAAAATGTAAAATTATTGCTTGGAGCACTCGTCCTTCGTCTAGTCTGTAAATACATGTTTATATCAGAATATAAAAATTGTGATAGGCATAAAAAAAAAATACACGTTATTATAAAGCCAATTAATTCTCGGTATAGGTTGGAAAGACCGTCCTGTGCAACGCTTATGATAAGGTGTTCCTGCTGAAGGACATCTCGCATGACGGTGTACTTAAATAGGATGTACACGATACTGAAGGAGCGTATTGAATTCTCGGGTGTGGTGAAAACCACAATAACATATTCCTAGGTTTTGAACGATATTGTTTTGGTCATAAATAATAATTTAATATTATTTTTTACATAAAAATCAAAAATATCGTTTTTTTATCATAATCAATATGTCCGAACGAAACAAAACTACGCTTATTGTTGTTATATTTTTTATTTGCTATATTTTGTTTTCGAATTTGCAAAACTTAAATTTTATATTTTCTATGAAAATGCAAACAGGTCTAAATATTGTGCATCACAAAAACATTTTCAAATTATAAATATGTGTGTAGGTTCGCCAAATTCACAATGATATTATGATATATCCATGGCAATAATACTGCAAAAGATGCTCTACGATATATTTTAATACAACTTATCGGTTTTTCTACTTAATTATTAATAGGCATTAACGCTTAGTGCCAATAAATACAAAAATATCTGTAACTTAAAACAAACTATAACTCATCTTTAGTTAAAATTAATGAATTATATAAAACTAATAATAAATTTAAAAAATATCCCAACACTTTAATTTTTAATCCTTTATTCTTTTAATATTTAATAAATACTTGTAAATATTTTGTCAATCAAAATTATTTATTATGTAAATTAATTAATACTTAAATACATATTTTTAAGTTTATAATCTAAATACATAGGTATTTATGTATTAATATATATTGTATGTTTTATTAAGTGCATACATGCAATAGTTCTATAAAATATTTTAACTAAGTACTATATTCAGTTAAATTATCAAATGAGTACCTAGAGTCCTAGATTATTAATTTTATTTTTCGTGTATCTATTTATAAACTAATAACTATATATTTGGAAGGTAAATAAGATGGGTTTCGATTAATTTTAATACTATGAGAACGGATAATTTACAAAATTCGAAAAAAATTCCACCAACGATCGGAGGCCAAACGGACACTTGGTTAAACGAGATAGAATTTTTTTGTTTTCAATTTACGATGTATACATTTTTATAGGTACTATTATCTTACTATACCATCACATATAAATCGCAGTATTTTAATAAGCGTGCTGTACTCATAAACATTTATACAAAGTACTTAATACTTATCTATGTATAAGATTATCTACAACGATGATAAAATAAGTTAAAATTATTAGCAATAATAAACTATTTCAATTTGTTTTGTTTACTTATTATTAAGTTGGCTTTAACCCTATAAATAATGGATATATAATACCATGCGCACGTTGTATAGAGATGATAAATATTAAATCGTAACACACGTGTCAATTATCAGTTGGTATACGTATCAGCTATTGTTAATGTATTCTTAATGTAATAATTTACTAATTGTATCATATAATTGTAATTAAATTTGACTGAAATAAATAAAATAAAAAATAAAAATAAAAAATTCGGACACGGACGTGAAAACAAATTGTGCTTTAGTGTGCTCCCAAAAATAATCGTTAAATATGTGGACGTTTTGATCTCAATCGTGCCTAAATGGATAATATTGTGTACTAATCGTGATAATATGGCGATTGACGTATATACGGCGGTTATATTATTGTACAGCAATATACGTGTACTCGCTTTATCACGGTGCATTACATACAGCGATGAATTCTGCGCGCACAGCGTCCGTAAACGAAATAATCATCTGTACACATCGGTACACATCTCACGATATAGTTATTTTACATACGCGTTTTGTCGTCACAACGGTTGCAGTCGACCGACGATTTGGGACTGCAGTTCTGCGAATGAAAACAAAAGCTGACCAACTGCAGCATGTTTCGTACTCGTACTACACTCCGTGCACTGCATGCAACACGCCTCGCCATTTCGCAAAAAACATAATACAATACAAAAATGAATACAATAAACAATAACGCGTATCCAAGTCATACGATATTATATCCGTTTCAATTTGGAAAACGCACGTAACAGCGCATACCTATTGTATACGTAGAGCGTGAACAAGCTATACGCTAAAATATTGAATATACCTATGCGCCGTATATATATTACACAGGCATCAATAATAGTGCGTATATTATATTATACAAGGTGCCCTGCGAATATGTGACATATTCACACGTTGTTTTTATGTAAAATAATATTGTCACATATGTTTATGATACACACTCTGTATGCCTAACTTTAACACTCGTATTACTACTTCCGCAACAGTATTTTCACTGCACCTTTCGTATAATAGTTCTATCATACTTAACCGCGTATAAGCTCGTAAATTAACTTTTCGGCAATCAGTGCGTGGTAAACTTGGTATACTAAATTATATAGATTAAAACGTTTAAGTTTGACGAAAATATAATATATAGGTAGTTTATAGTATTCAATGGTATACGTTTTATCAGATAGAAATTAGCTGAACTCACGCGTCGTCACATATTCTATTGTTTTGAAAACTTATTGAACCGTATCTACGTTCTACGGTATCTACGCAATATTATCAAAATACGTTTTTTATATTATACAATCAATTTACTGTTAACTAATTCAATAAATGCTTAATATAATATATGAAAAATAGTATTTATATACATACATTGTATATTAAACATATTAAATTTATCAGTCGAATTATCGAAAAAAAAACATTTACAAGCTCGTCAATTAAATTTTGTTGTGAAAATGTAATTGAAATTGGAATGTCAATTGCATACCAACATTTTGTTTTGTACCTACAATAATTATAATAAAGAACAAATTTAATATCGAGTTTATTTTATGTAATAATTATTCATTTTTTTTTTTAAATTAAAATTGTACATAATATTCATTATTAATTGATTTATATTTTTTAAACTTGTTTTCATTTTAATGTACAATATATTTCTGAACTACTGCATTCACGATCGAAAGAATAATATTTGTTTATAATTTTTTTTTTTTTTGTATAATATAATCTACAACTTGTTACAAATAGAACAATAAATAACAGTAATTAGCGAGGTGTGATTTGAATGACGAATTTTAAAAACCTTTCTGTGAATGCACTTTTCAATTATTTATATACATTTATTATGTACGTTCACAATATTATAAATACAATTTGGATATTAACAGATTCCAACATTATTGATTTTTTAGTCTTTTTCTGAGATCATCGGTATATTGGTTGACGCAAGTACTAGGATTTGTGTAGTTTTGAACATTTAAGTTGAATTGTCAGTAAAAAGTTTTAGCTACGTCATAGACGGGTGAATAGGCAAAATCATTATGTTAGGACTGGTTGAAAACTTAAAAGAGTGCTTTAGTTGTGAGGCATTGAATACGGTTGATGTTTGAAAAATTTTCATAACCCGAATTGGATTCCGTACGTCCACATTGAAATTGGTAGGTATAAATAGAGTTAATATTTTAGTAGTTATGTAGATAATTTTATGTAACTGATCAATGTGCTAACATAGATGTTGCATATTTAAAACAAATATAAAACATGTATACTAATAATTTTTTTTAATGCTTTATTAGAAATCGTATATATATTCTAAAAATCAGTTATTTATTGTTTTATGAAATTTTAGTAAATCATTAAACGTTCATAATTTATACATATACCTAGTTACAATAAAATAAAATATTTCAAAGTCCTTGTGAAGTACAAATTTCTGGAAACATGTAATTTTTTAAAAACTTTCGCACTTAATTCGTAACATAATAATTTGTACCTTCTACGTGGAAAAAATCAAAGATCGTTTGTTCGAGCCTTGAATGGTCCAATATCACTCAATTGAAATTTCAATAACAAGAAAAAGAAAATTAATAAAAGAAATTCGCCTTAGAAAATTAAGACAACTATAATCTATAATCTATAATATAGATTGAAATATTATTTTATATATTTATACTTATATATAGAGATTGGACATTAGTGATAAAATGGTCGTTATATTCGCTTGCTGTCCTAGAATATATAGTCCTTCTACGAGCATATGATATTGTTATATACGAGGAGTTAGGTTAGGGATGGGCCCTTTAAGTTTAAGAGCGTAAAAACATCAAACCATATGTATAATAGATTCTGAACGCGTTCGGGTTTCTTTTTTATACGGCGCAGAAACGATGAAATATATGAAAAATAAGAAATAATAGGGGCATCAAAATCAAATTACACTACCCACTTGCAGCATTCGCAAAAAACTTTAATAACTTTTTGTGGCTTGGTCATTAAATATCGAAAATAATGTCATATTTCTCTTTTATACAATATAATAATATAATGTCAATAAATAGACACATTCGTTAGCACTTCAGCGGTGTAATAAGATTTCCGATTCCCCTGGAATTCGTTAGAACTCCACGATAAGAGTCTGACACACTCAGACTACGGAAGATTTATTTATTTCAATCCTCATCAGCGCAAAACAGCTGCACAGTGTAAATTCACTGTGGAGTTAGCCATGAGGTTGATATATAATATAAATAAAACATAATATACCTCGTTATCTATATAATATAATATGGTATCAATCGGGATTAACAAAAATGTGTGAAACTAAAAGTTGGCGAGACGATATACAAACGTGTGTGAAGAACAATATACAGTGTATTATTATCATGGTATTATATATGGTGAAAAACTGTAAAAGTTAACATCAGGCACGGATTGGGCTGCAAAATTATTATGATACACGGGCCGCTTGCTAAAATATCTAGCTAAATTAACTGGGCCGGTAAAATTATTGCGCTCGGTAAGTTTCTGGGTCCCAATCCGGTCCTGGTTAACATTTTAAAACCCTTTTAGCTATCATTTTAAATTGTAATAATATGTTTGTAACAAACACGCCATAGTTCATTTTATTTATTTTTATTCCCGGAAACGCGTTAATCTCGAGTAAAGCGATAAAGCAATAGTAATATAACAGAATAAATTTAATTTAATTTATATTTCATTCATTCTATGGCAATATTGTGAACAAAATATAAGCTTAGCGCCCTGCAATGGATTTTGTTTGCTGTGATTGGAATAATTTTATAGTGTATAGGTATATAATATATTATAATATAAATATAAAATGTTTTAAAAGAATTTAATTAACATGTACATAATAATATTGATCGTGTATTATTATAATGTATATGTATATTATCTCTCTATTGTTTCATACACAATTGTGTATATTATTCCAAAACCTACGCTGTTTTTATACACATGGCACATCTCGGGTTTTATATAATAGATACCGGAATAATATTATTATTGATGAAAATCCACCGAAAATTCGTTTATTATTATAGTGTATTGAGTGTGTACGTGTAGTGTGTACACTACACATATCGGTAAGTACAACGTAATCTTGTTTACACGCATATTGTCACATTAGCATATAATCATGCAAATGGTTCGCATTAGTAGTGTATGGTATATTTTAACAATAATTAATATTAAATTATCATTGTACAACTATACGATATGTACATAAAACGAATATTAAAATTTGTCTCGTAAACTAGCATCAAATTTAATGGAAAACCTTAACTAGCCCGTAAATTTTCATATTTATAATTATTAATAACCAATTAAAAAAAAACTTAATTGTAGATATTATGTTGTTACCATGTTTTTTTTTGACAATTATATGAGTATACACTATAAACGCTCCTCATCGTTTACGTCTCCATTTATGGTTGACAAATCGATAACCATTAAGAGATTATCAACTTTACCACATTTTATACTTTTGCTATGGAAAAAAAATAACGATTACTTGTTAATTTAATTTTTTGACGGGGTGGCTCAATTCTGTTATACCTCTTGACAGCGATGTACTGACTTTATGGAAATCTATAACGTCGTATCGTTCGTATAATTTATGTAATCAAAAAGTCTTTTATAATCTTATTAAATTGTGATAATATGATATTATTGTGTTCGATTTAATCGCAAATAATAATAACGTTCATCAAATATCCGGATTAAACTGCGTAGAGTATATAAGTGTTTAATTTAACGTATTGTACACTCGTTTCAGGCAACACTTTCGTGGCGAACGTGGCGCTGGCCGACCTGTTGATTAGCGGCCTCGTCATTCCGGCATCTGCCGTGGTCATCCTGTCCGGTCTACAGGATTCTCCGCCGGTATGCCAGTTTCAATGGTTCCTGTCGATCCTGTGTTGCCTGGTAACCGTACTTACCATGGCCGCGGTGGCAGCCGAGAACTACATAAGACTCTGTTTGACTCCCGAATGCTACGCCAAACTTACCGTCACGAAAATCACAACTCTCTTGTTCGCCATTTGGATCGTCAGCTCGATCCTGGTCACGTTACAGTTTGTTTACAAGATGGGGCCGGACTATTGCGCCAAAAAGGTAAGGCGAGTGCATTTGTATAATATCATTAATATCATATTATTTTATGGACGTCGATGAATAATTATATAATTAATAATTATACTATTGAAATAACTGTTTGAGTCGATATTTCTGTAACACATCTTGGATTATACGCAATCAAATGCTATACTTATCGGTTATGTAACTGCTTACTATTTATGATGTGATTAAAACATAACTATTTTTTTTCGTGTTTTAAAGGCTGAAAGTAGAATATTATAAGGTTTTTTGTTACATAACTGCATTATATATAAGATTATTGGGGAAATAAGAAAAGGTGATGTTCACTGCTCACTGTTCACTGCTCAGTATTCAAGTTTTCCAAAGTTTCCTAAAAAATTATGCACGACTTTCTCCCTTATTATATCTTTACACCACATTGCCACGTGTGAAAAACACATATTGTATAAAATATAAATAAATATTATAACTTGTACAGTTTATTGTATTATAATACATGTATTAGGTGTATACTTGTGTATGTAAATCATGATCAAAAGTAAGTCACGTCAAAATCCATCCCATCTGTCAACCCTTTTTTTCCAAGATATGAACTGCTTTTTTATCAGTGCGTCATTTTTCTGACAAGAGGTCAACAGACAAACGCGACGTTGAATTACATATTTTTTCGTAGACTCTTCCGAGAAAAATAGAAGGCACTCGGAACGTACAACGTTATTTTCAGTTTTGAAGACCTTCTGCAAGGATATCTTTATATGTTCGTACAGCCTTTGATGTTGTTTTACTAACATTATTGTTTTGAATTGTTCATAATATACGCATGATGGACAATGGTATTATATTATACTAATTAAATAATAAACATTGGACCGACTTCATATCATAATACTACGTGCACGTTCAAAAGAAACGAGACGTTCAATAGAGAGAAAAAATGCAGTCACCCGTGATAAACTGCAGTATAGCGAATGTAATATAATAGTATTACGAAAATAACGATTCTTTTCCATTTTTAGACCTTTATCTAGTAGTTATTTGACTTTATATAAGGTTGGATAAGTTTTTATTTTTGTGTATCACTATGCTGCAATGCATTCTGTTTTTTTCATTATTATTGGTGTTGGAATCTGTATAGATGTCGAATAAAGACGCCACTGTCCCCATTATTATCGGTAGAGATTTTTTTCTTTACAACCGAATCAACAACAGCAGCAGCAGCAGCAGTAGGTACAGCATGAAGGTTTGATTATGTGACGCGGCTATTACAGCACAACGATAACGAGAATCGCACATCACATATCAGCTATGTGAGATACACCAAAAAATAAAAATATATCATTATTACCTATTTATATCACAGCTATATCGTATGCGTCTTCGATAATCATTAACTATTTTTCTATATTATAACGTTATTATTATCAACGATGATGAAGTTATAGTTAATACGTTTTCGTTACTTTTTTAGACGTAATATTGACATCAGTTTAGAACGCATTGAACTATAACGCTATAGTCGTGATCGACCCTTCCTCCCTCTCCAAAACTGTCACTCTCATCTCGGTTATATTAATTTTAATCAAAAATAAAGAGAAGAAGAAAATAAGGTTTCGACTTTATATTCAACTACACACTCCCATGAATCGTTCAAAACTTTAGTAATTTCGTTGACTGCAGTGTGTATTACCCCTATATATTAATTATTATTATATTGGCAGGCCATCGTCACTTTGATAAAAACCGTTCCCATGACAATGGTTATTTTCCAATTTATTTCGTTTTTCAGTACACGCTCCCAATATCAAGTCGTCTGCACCAAATTAATCTTAACATTTTAATAACATCAGCTCGTACGAGGGGACTTACACTCGACAATACTAATTACCCATAGTGTCTTCTCTGAGGTCAGATAGAGAATACACATCAGGGTTGTGAATTTAATACATCACTAGTACATTGTTATAATTCTATTGTTTTTTTTTTTTTTTGCAACTTTTTAGAATAAATTAAGTTCAATCAAGATCTATCTTGTATATAAGTTCTGTATTATTAATATGCACATGCACGTACTTATATACTAATACTATTAATTTTTAAAATTGTTTAATGCATTCATTTTATTGCAGCATCTCTACAGTTTATTATTATTATTATTACACAGTTTTATCGACGTTTTTGCGACGCCCGCAGACATATTTTATCTATATAATAATACATATCTACTTAATATATGATATGTGTCACACCCAGACGTGCGCGATATGGATAAAAGCGTTTTAACGGGAATATAATAATAAAAGATAGTCGCCATGGAATGATGCACACGCGCACGTATATTATATATTCAATAATAATATTATATGAATTGTTGTATAGGTATTTTTGCGAGAATATAGATTCTATCCTATAGGACAGGGATCGGGAAATAGGGATTTTTGTAATATAAACCAATATTGAGACCCGAAAAATATAAATTAAAATTCGATTATATTATAATCGAATAAAATTTTTTAAATTTAAAACTTATTATATTTTTTTTAATGTATATAAATTTCCGATTAAATTTTTTAATGAAATATATTAGTAATTTTTTACGGCTCTTTGAAAATCGCGATTTTGCAATTATTTATAAAAGAAGCTCACTAAAGTTCTGAACTTCTGCGATAGAGTATCGTTTACTGATTTTCATGAAGATACGGCAATCGCAATAAAACCAGTAACGAGTCACGCGTATTATATACAGTCTGCAATAGCCACAATTTATACTTATACAATAATATGAGATACGTTGTAAAGCTCCAGCGGGACGAACTCTGAGCTAATAATTTACAGATGTATAGGCTAGGTTAGGTCATTGTTGAGTTTGACATATATATATAATATGCATACAAAACGCAATAACATAATATATAAAAGGATAAGTAATAAAAATTATTCGAACCAGTTACACTATTAAATATAATATGACTCCAACATAGCCTACGGGTTTTATTACATAGAGCGTTCGATTCCAATATAAAAGCCTTAAAAAAGTAACAAATTTTATGTGTTTATGTACAATATACATATAAATATGTAACTATACAACTGACTTACCCTGCATCAATGCTGGACCTGGAAAGTATATCGCTATCGGGTTCGATTTGATATTTTATTGCCAAAAAGTGGTATACAGCATTACTCTATCTACAATATATACGCATACATTACTCCGGAGAGAGGTCTATACGCTCGCGATAGTAACACATAACTTTTGAATCCGTCCAAACTCATCTCGCTGCTTTCTGTTTATAAATTTTTACGATAGCCGATACACGACAAAACTCAGCACGGTTTTATACGATAATATAAAAAACACGTATGAGACGTAGGTATATCGAGACGAATATTCCGTCAACGCGCGTTAGCGGGGGGACTCTATCGGGATATGCACCAAAATACTAAATATACAGCTGTGCCTACTATGATGACTACACGTGTGTTCGTTTACATAATTACACGCTGCCGTGTTGCAGGTGAGCAGCATCGTTCCGACACAGGCGCTGGCGGCCGGTGCCATCGTGCTGGCGCCGTTGCTCATCACGGCCGGGCTGTACATGCGCATCACGTACCAGGTGCACGTGGCCCGGCTGAACCCGAGCTTCAAGCCGCCGCTGGCGTTCAACTGGGACTACTCGCTGATGCTGGCCAACGCGTACAGCTTCGTCATGTTCGTCGTGTTCTGGGCGCCGTTCGCCGTCGTCCTGGCGCTGGCCACCGTCCAGCGGCTGTCCGCGCAGGTGTTCTACAACCTCGCGTGGCTGGCCCTCAGCAAGTCGTGCTTCAACAACCTGGTGTACTGCGCCGGCAACCGGCACTTCCGCAACGCGTACGTCAACCTGTTCCACTACTGCTGCTGCAAGACGACGGTGACGTTCTCGCGGCGGGCCCGCGACGGCGTCAGCCGCCCGTCCGGCGACGTCCGCGTGCACATCATACCCGGCTACAACATGTACTCGTACACCAGTCCCACCAGGTCGCGCGAGTCGGGGTCGTGCCCGCTGCAGGGCAGGCCGCGGGCCAGGGCCAACGGCGGCGGCGGCGGCCTCGGTTGCGGCGGTGGTGGCGGCGGCGGTGGCGGCGGTGGCGGCCGCGACGTGTACGAGCTGTAAGCCGCCGGCCGATGATATATTATAATAACAATAATAATATATTATAATACTTATGATACGATATTACCCATACAATATATTATAATAATAACAATAATATTATGCTGTTAATATCGTCCGGCGCTATATTAATATATATAATGTTATTATTATGACTCCGCTCCGAACACGCGTTAGATAGGTATATACCGTTATTATTATCATTATTATTATTATTATTATTATTATTACGCGTGCGATTTATATTTATATATTGTATTGTATAAATAATAATATGTATACATGCGCACGGTTTTTTCTTCCCTCGTACATTACATATAACTATAATATATAAATGCACACATATATACACGACATTACAAAACCCCTACCCTCTGGAACAGCGCGTTCGCCGCATTTATGTACATCGCACGCGCGCGCCACACTCGCATTATATACGTCCTATACAACCATAATATTATATATATATATTATATAATAATACGCCGGAATGCAATATGTATATGTAGTATACCGAATGATATTAAGTTATGACATGCACGCGCATGATGGTCAATGCCGCCGAAATTTTTAATTTGCGTTAAGGCCGTGGAACGCGCGAGTCTCGTCGGTTCGTCGCGTGTACACGTCGCCGCGCGCAGTAAAAGAATAATCCTCGTAGCTGCGGGGTATGTGCGAGTTCTGTATATTATACGGTCGGCGATGTCGGGCGACACGCGTCACATGCAGACGTGCAGTTACATACCGCTGCACATAATAATAATGTTACGGATAGGTATACGTGTGGGGTCGGCCGACCGCGTGCGGCGGACGAGTAGGATATTTCGGTTAATTAATCTCCCACCCCCCACCCCCGTCACCACCAATTACAGTCGGACGTTTATAGCGAGACGACCAGTGCCGGGTTTAACGAGAGGGTGCTGCAGGGGGCCGCACGGTAAAGCGAGGCCTCGAGGCCGAGTAGGTACTTTTAGAATAAGCTTCGGGTCGTCGTCCTAGATTTTCCGACTTAGTAAAGTGATAAATATTACTGTGGATATTGAATAACGGTCGAGAAAGAGATTATTTTAGGAAATTACCCGCACCCGTTGATTTCAAACTATTCTAGACTCTCTTTCGACCCTATTGTATAGTGACTCCAGGAACACTGCAATATGAGCCCCATCATAGTTGAAACGTTTTCTTTTTAAAATCCATTTTATCAAATACGAAGAAAAAATATATAATATCATAACTAATGTGTCAAATTGCTTATGAATAGATTTTGTCCAAGATCAGCCATTATTAGTGGTTACACCCCTAAACTTTTGAGATCTAGAACCAACACTGGACACAATCTATCTGCAGATCTTTTGGGGCCAACGTGACAAAAAGGTCTTTACCCGCAATCCTCGATATGGCTTGCAATATAACGGTGCAGCGCAGTCGCTTCGCATGATATGATTATTTTATTCACTCGTCAAACCGTATTTATTATAATAGCGTACGATGCCTATACACATGGGAGGTAAGTAGTGTCAACTAGCGGACGGGGGGAGGGGGGAACAAAAATAGAGCCATCCGTCATCGAGCAAAACGGTGCGCATCACACGCCGCCGCCACACGTGTCAATAAACAATGTCATAATTGTACGCTTATAGTAATAATGACTGCAGTAATAATATGCAATGTGGCGCGATAAAAACTGGTCGACTCTCGCCGACTATACCTATATACCTACCTATCTACGGTTTGGCTCGAATGCCCAGACCGACGCGCACTTTTGTGAAACACGAAACGGCGGCGACAGATTTAGAATTATATTTTTCTCCTCGAATAATATACAGATGAAGTACATATACCCCCCCATACGTATTATAGAAATCCTAAACAAGACGGCGATGGTGGTGGCGGCGGAGACGACGACTTATTATGTGCGGCTGCAAAAGACTTTCGGTATCGTTTCTGATTTTTCGTATTTATTGCTGATCGCAATGTACCTACACGGTCACTGTACACACACATATTATGCACAATATTTACCACGTGGTGAGGGTTGAAAAGGAGCATTTAAAAGCATGGTTTAAAAGGCACTCCGCGAAAGCATTGTCGCAATATTTCGTCGGGAACATAGGACCAGAGGTATAGATAATAATATACTCGCTAACATCCTGATCCTTATTATACCGACTATCACCATAGAAATAGCGTTTATCGATGTATAAATATTATTTTTTCTTCAATTTATCCCCCCTTTTCACCCATACATGTATTCCGACGTGGAACTCATCCGTTGTTCCGTATATTCAGGAAACCAATGCATTCCATCGTTGATTTATAATATATTATATAAGAATGTGTATATATATATAAATATATTAGGTATATATACTATACCCAATACCCGTCCACTGTCCCGAGCCAAACAAGCGTTGTCAATTATATAATATATTACATGTATATACATTTAATAAACTATTTATAGCCCATATGGCACGTCTTATTTACTGCACATAGATATATAATATATTTACACTGCAAGAAACGCGCAATCTATTTGAATCGTATCGGATAGGAGACATAATTTACGTATAATAAAAAAAATTATGAACGACAAGTCTAAGGAACATAATAGTATGATACATTATTATTCGGTGAGAATTATTAAATGTTCGATTTATTGATGTGTGATAAATAATAACATGCCGTCGTCGTTTCGATTATAGTCGTATAAATATCACACGTTTGATAACTGGTAAAGGTAATCTTTTATATATTTTTTTTTCATTTACTGTGCTAGCTTATAATTTGTGCACATCCTCTGGACTAGTAATAGCCAATAGTATACAATATGTTTGTACATTTATCAAAACTTAACAATTTAAATTTATAAATAGAAGGTACAAGTATATTTGTGATAGTCATTTCGCTCAGTTACACCAGCTGGTCACCGTCGCCCGTCGGTCCACATATAATCGACGGTCAATTATAAGATTCAAATTTATAAATATATATTATGTATATATAATATCATATGCGTTCAACATCTATTCGCAATCCCATTAAAAGCTGAGGCCTGGACAAACAATAACATACCTAATTCTATCGATTTGGATTGAAATATTGTGGACTATGGCTTAATATATTGTATATGTGTTCGGACAAATTTCAGCAATTTTAGCGATTCAAAACAGTGAAAAATTAAATTCGAAAATAATCCCAAAACTACTTTATTATATATCTTCCACTCAATCCTCCTCCGTTCATACAAAACAAATAACTGTAATAGAACCGTGTAAATGTGTAATAATGAATTATAATATTTATCACGTCCATTTATATTGTTAGATAGGTATAACTTATATGAGTATTACTAATACATCATAATAATGAATACAATTCGAAATTTGGATTTAGGGACCACTCGACAGTCGATATAATATACAGGTATATTATACAGGTTTTAGCTGCTCACGCTTGCAAATGATCAGTGGTCGTTATGATTTAGTTTTTTCGTTTAAATAAACCATAATGTATACTAGCACAGTATAGTACGTAATACAATGCTTAATCTGTATTCGAAATTTCCGCACACATACATAGACAATTTTACGAAAACAAAAGCGGATCGATGTCCACCGATGCAAATATACCGGAACTTTTTGTTTGTTCGTATTAAAATATGAATATTATATTATTCAAAACGTTATAAACGACTGAGTTTCCAACCATTTATAATATTTATATATAAATACATAAATAATATGATGTAGTATTAAATATGTATAATTAGTCATTTGTATATTATATAATACAGAATAGGTAGGTAGTAGGTGTATATGTATAGGTATACTCGGAAATGTCATGGTAATAATAATTAACATAAAAACATAAAACACAAAAGGCTCTTATTCACAATTATTCCCATTCGCAATATTATTCAGTATACGCAACATAATATATAATATAATATTATGGTGATTTTGATTGTTTGCTTTGATTTTATGAATCCAATAATAAATAATAATTGCTATTCGTCAAATGTCTGTTTTTCTTCTTCAATTACCCTATATTCTATAATAATAATATGATATATTACATTACATTTGCACACCACACTCGATGCAATACCTTACTATTTTTAATTTATTTCTATCGAACTGAATCGAAACAATTAACAAAAACATATTGAATATTCACGAACTCACGCGTCTTCCAATAGTATCCGAAATTCTCGACGTTTCCATAGTACCTAATGTGCATAATTTGTTCACAGAAATAAACTGGAGAAGTAATATTATACATTTTAATGTACGATTTTTTATTGCCATCGCCACCTCTATCGTGTACAGTTTGAAGTACAAAATATAGTGCGTGTTCGAGGTTTACTGTTTGGTATAAAAAAGTCACTATAATTACGTAGGTCACATAATAAAAATTATTAATTGCCTACCACACACTGTTGTATTTTTATTTTTCATACCTAATGGCTAATGCATTTGTGAATTGCAGTCAAAAAAGGAATAACTATACTTTGGTTTATTCGATTTCTGTTTTTCATAATAAGAGTAGGTACTATTATGGTATCTAACTTGTAAATAATTATACTATTATATTATTATTATGACATTATTGGTTAGAGGCATATAAATTGTATCTAAATATAAATACCTACCTACGAAGTTGAAACACAAACCTTATACAGTAAAAACTTAATATAATAAATAATAATATATATCGTATATTAGTATTTACTATTTGTTTTAACTACATTTACTTAATTTTATATTCAAATTATAAAACCTGTAAAAAGATACTCTACCAAAAATTAAACCACGTCCATTTTAAAACGTTAATGGCCGACATACTTTTAACGTAACTAACTCGCGTTTTGGTTTAAGCAATCTAAATTATTATTGTCTTAACTCTTGGCTCTTATTTTACGTTTTATTTTTATGCATTGTAGCTTACACTGTTATTGCACATTTACACTTTTGTATGCACAATTCGTTGTCGTAAAACCTTTTGGAACACAAAATGTCATTATATTCGCTAAATATAGAGATCTTTCTAAATAGGTTGGTATAAATGAAACACTTAATAAATAATTCGTAAAAGTGAACCAAATATACGAATTTCTACATTATCGTTCAGAAGTCACGTATCAAGAACTTGAGTGACAAGCATTATATTTAAAAATAAAGTCTATATAATAATTTATTCCTACTACCTACGTGCTAGGTACGTCTATTAAATAATAGTGAATATATGCTACCTGTCAACATTTTTATTTGTACAATTTTACATTAATTGAATAGAAATATCGCTACACACGTGTGTCATAGTATATATTACGAAAAACTTTTCGAAGACCACAATAATTGATTGTTAAACACGCCTCTGAAAGGGTTTCGTGTAATTGTGTTAACATAAGTTAACTAAGTTATACTTACCACTATGTATAGGTACGGTTCTCCATTATATAATAAATATATTATATTAATTGTTTGTAAATAAACAATACGAATACACTTGAAATTGAAAAATTATACGTATTCCAAATACAAGATATAATTGTTTAGAAATTTAGAACAATTTATTATTGTGTTATCAAAACATTATTTTCAAAACATATAGGCACCTACTTATAAAAATTGTGAATAAAATGTCTTCAAATGTAATTATTTTATTTGTATACCTAATTACACAGTCACATAGATAGACGCATAATAATTTTACGTAATATAGTAGGTACTTACCAATACACTGCAAGTATCTATTTATAATAAATATAGGTACATAATATACAATTCCCCTCCATTTTTTTATTGACTTAGAAACAAAATTATATTATGAAAAGTATATTTAAATTATGTACTATATTTACCTTAATCTGTGTGTGTGTGTGTGTGTTGTAAAAATTAAGAATATCACATGCTACGTGCTGTGATCAGCTGTAATTTTTAAGTACCTACCTAGTATAACATACAATAATATTATATTTATGTATGACTATATTATATATTTTATAAGTAAGATTAAGTTACATAAATATTGTCGCAACAAATTGTATTACACATATATATTATACTATTTAAAGTTATATACATATTATTATAATATCTTACCTTAAAACTTATTTTATTAATTAAAAATATTACCTATCTATGTACTATGTATAATTACTTTATGTATTGCTATACAGCAACTTAAAAAAATAATCTTATAATAAATAATATGGTGTACCTATTTTAAATTACAAGTGCTTCGTACTTAAACTTAATTATAGGTACCCATTATATTAACATATAATATGATTGATATTAGGTAGGTACCTATACTATTATTGTTTAAAGATTTAAATTTAGACATGCATTATACATAATGACCGACCTACCTTCAGGCGGTGTTTTTAAATAGCCTATCACTGTAATGAAACATGAAACATCCAATTTAAGACTAAATTTTGTGTCAATTTAATCTATATAGTAATTTTTGAACATTTTTATCAAAACATAAATTATTACGTACGATATATATTTATAAAATAAATAGACCTAACCACATATATATACCATAACTAAGTTTGTCGCAAAATTGAACAAAACGGTTTCTTTTTAAGTATACCTACCTATTACCTATGATCTTTGTGTGAACCTTCCAAAATAAATTTGAATGTTCTTTACTGTAATATTCCAGATAGGTGCCTTGTGCCTATATTATTCGATTTCACATTCAATGATTAATACCACTTACCAATATATCATACATAAATCTATCGCTTTAATTTTATAATTATTTTACAACATCTTAAAATATTTAATTCAGATTTAATTTATTACATATCATTTGCGTTCAGATTAACTCGCAGCCGATTTTTTTGTTTTGTTATAACGAAATAAAATATTTTATAGATATATTGTACGTCGTTAACAAAAAAAAAAAAAAAAAAATCTCGTGAAATAATAATTGGGACCACAATATTTTTTCTACTGGTAATTTTCAACAACAGATTATAAGGCTATACCAATTTTTTTTTTTTACTAAATATTATTTGTTTTAAAAATTGAAAGTTATACACGTATTGTTTAAAATCTAAATCTGTGATACAATAGAAAGGGACGATTTTTGAAATTGACAAATGCTTTAAAAGGGTAATTATATTTAATAATTTAATTTCTTAAACTTTTAACGTCATGCTGTTCAACACAAAAATATGATATAAAAAAATTTATTTTTTTCGCTCAAACATCGTACTATTCACTATTAAAACATCATTGACAACTATAGGTATAGGTACTAGGTACATTTAGTTATTTTAATATGGTAATTGTAATATGTACTAACTGTAGTTCACAAAATAATGTATAACTAAACAATAACTCATAGTTTACAGCAACACTTGATTTTGAAATATTTATAAACTATATTTTTCATAGGTCATGATTTTTATAGTGGAAATATTATAATCCCAATAGGTTACCTAAAGGCCAAAATTATTAAATCATATTTAAATTTATGGATGTCAATATATATTTAAAACAAGTACACACAAATTATATTTCAGTTAAGTTGTGATTGCGTAATATAATTTGTACCTATAAATATTTTATATCATTGTTCAATATAATATATTTTGTTTTTCGTAGGTCTCGTATTATAATAATAATTATAATTTATATGTCTTTCCACATAGAAAAAATATTATTATTTTTGTTCCTAAAATATAACTCGTAATGTTAACATTTTTGTATGTCAATAATGCATATAATATTATAGTTGTAAGCAAAAACATCTGTAATTTTATACTTATTATTTTGTGTGCGTAGAATTTAAAGTAAAAAACAAAATTAATACAAGAAAATCATTGATTACTATTCACCTATATATGCATAGGTACAATATTATATAACAATAATTTATTATATCTTAAGCTAAGGTGCTTTTTTTTGTGTATGACTAAAATTATGCATGTTTAAAATTAATCCATAATAATATAAATACTTGAATGTTTAATTTGTCTTTTATTTTTTTATTTTTTGAATCTTGATCTAAAATCAGTGTTTAGAACGCAGTAAGTGAGTTCATTCCCAAGACCTACTTTAAGTATTAGTTGATTCCCGGCCGCATTGGCGCAACCAGTGGGGACTTAGGGGGTTTAGCCCTTTCAAAATATATTTTAGCCCCCAAATTGCTTTGATTATTTAAATTAAATAATAATTTAAGCTTAAAATAGTGAAAATATGAGATACATCCTATATTCTATGCAATATGACTTAGATAATTATTATAACAGAATTATTCAAAAATAAATTATATAAATATAAAATACTAAAGTTTATTTTGCAATTTACATATAATTTAATAAAAATATTTTTATCTAATAAATATTATACGGACACGTGGCATCGACCAGCGGCATTGCGGCGGTCAGCGTCCAATATTTTAGTTTTATTTTGGTGATTAAAGGGACAAAAAAACTTATTTAGTATTTTTAATGTACCAAAAACATTATTCGTATTTGTACAGTTGTTACTAATTACTATTGATATGAAAATAATCCAGACGATCTTCCTAGTTTTTTGGAAAACATAAAAGTAAGTAAATTAAATTAGGTATTTATTTGTGGGCCTGTAACCCCCTTAATATTTACCTAATTGTATTTAAATAAAAATAAATAATATTCTTACATATACTTCTGACTTGATTTATTTTATTGATTAATGTAATTTTAGGACTTGGCGCCAATGATTGAATCTACTATAAAATGTTGGTCGATTAACAAAAACTTTTAGTATTAAATATTCATTACTAAATTGTATAGTAGAAGCTACTAGATTGATTTACTAAAATGTTTATTATTCAGTATTAAGATTTAACGATTAAGTATATTAATAATATTAATATTAAGTATATTTTAGTATTAATAGAAGCTATTATATAATTTAGGTTGATTAACTACAAAGTTTAGTATTCAGTACTAAAGGTTTAACGATTAGGTATTCATTACTAAATCGTGTAGTATAAGGTACTATAAAATTTAAGTAGATTAACTAAAACGTTTAGTATTAAATATTCATTACTAAATTGTATAGTAGAAGCTACTAGATTGATTTACTAAAATGTTTATTATTCAGTACTAAAGATTTAACGATTAAGTATTTGTTACTAAATCACATAATAGAAGCTACTATAAAATGTAGGTTGATTAACTAAAACTTTAGTGTTCAGTACTAAAAAGTTATTACAGTCTACAATATTTTAATTGTCACTACTATATTATAGTTATGGTAACTATAATAAAATAACTATAATATTATAGTATTTTAAACTAATATTATAGCTGTCCTATATATAACTATAAAATATAGTTACAATTATTATAATTCAAGTAATATCAACTACATATTTTTTTCCGTATACCTACGCGTAATATTATTTCATATCGATTTCGAGTTCGCGCGCGGTTTTTCTTTTGTTTTTTGTTTTTCTCTGGTTCGTCGAAGAATATTTTCATTCCACTGCCGAACAAACAAGCAAACGCGTCCGCGGTCTCCAGGACGATCCTCACTAGCTAGCGGTGTTGTTTTCGAGGGGTACAGACGAATTGCGTACCAAAACAGGTAAACGTACCTTTTTGAACGAATTGAGTCCCGAACGCAATTCGTGTTACCTTTTCATTTACGGTTGATTATTGTAAGGGGTTTATAATGTCATGTTTACATGTATCATACATAATGTTTGAAACACCCTTGGCTTGCAAACCTTCGTAAGTCGTCCGGCAGCAGCCATTCGATGCAACACCACCAGCAGCATCAACATAACTATCACCAACCACAACACTAACAGCCATAGGCGTAAACTGGGGGGGGGGGGCGAGAGGGGGCAACTGCCCCCTCTCTAAAAATGTAACGGGGCAATGCCCCCCTTGGTATTTTGTAAATTATGGAATTAGAAAAGTATTGTCTAAAAGACATTTTAGAAGGAATAATTTTATCAAAAAAACTAAAAAGTATAATATTTTAAATGATTAAGAAAAATAAAAATAAAAATAAATATTAATAATTGATAAATCAAAATGTTATTGTTCATTGCCAATACGCACGGATAGTATGACGCTTATTTAGTCTCTATAAGTACCTATACGGTGCCATGGTGTGGCGTAGGGGTTGGCCGTAGACAGAACAAATGCTGCGGTGTTAAACTAAGTCCAGCGTCGCTAGCTCCCGGATGGGTGACCATCTGGGATTTTTAGCGAAAAAGCCATGGCATACATGTCACATACACATACATTTTAACCCCCCCCCCCCCGTTTCATCGCTACCGTTTTCACCCTTACCGCCAATGGCCATAGTTGCCGTGGTTTAAATTAATAAAATAATTAAAAAAAGTGCCTAGGTGTACCTATGTAAAATAAAGTTTGCCCCCCTATAAAAATTGCCCAATTTACGCCCATGCTAACAGCTGTTAGTCACGAAACGCGCTGGCTGTAACACGTGCGCGGGTATTACGCCGTCGAACGGTACTAGACGTCCAGACCACGCACCACGACCAGGTCTCCTCTGCAGGCAGTAGTACCAGTGGCACCAGTAATGTAGAACACTTTTACCATTCCGATGAAGAGCCCAGGTAAATCCGTCATGCAGACTGCAGACGCCAGCGGTAAATGATATGTTAAGATAGTCACATTCGTGGCGCGGGAGGGGGTGTAAAGTTCAAAGCATGGGGGTTAAAGGGGTGTCACCGGTTTCCACCAAAAATGAACTTTCCGTTTTCCACCACTTATAAACTATAGAATTGTAAAGATTGGAAACCCTTAGCTAAAAATTTAACAATATTATATTTTTTAGTATAATGTGATTTCAATTTCAACCAACCAATCGCGAGCTATGATATATCGTAGTATTGTTATCAAAACTACCCATGTAAATGTAACACTGTATTCAATAAACAATGTACATACAATAATTTTTATACAATAAATAAATTAAATTAATAAATAAATTAAATTTTACACAATAATATGTATACCTAATATATTTATTATTTTTTTCTATATACGAATTAATGATGGTATTTTTATTATTTTTGAATAATTATACATTATTCTATCAAAAACAATTAATTTCATAGAATAAAATGATTTTTCGAAATTTTTTTTTAATAATTTAAATAATATCTTTATATAATATTTTTTTTTATTTTTTTTTTATTTTAATACGGGCCGCAGCCCAAAGTACAGAAAACAAATTTACATATTATAAGTGGATACAGAAATGTGTAGTAGACATAACAAATAAAACAGAAAAAGAAATAAGACAAAAGAAAAGAATTACAAAAACTTAACTTAAAAACTTAAAAGCTAAAAGACAGATCCTCATTAGCAATACGCATCATCCTATTTAGTGGTTTATTACGTGAGTAATTAGTCGTACACAGTGGAATACTGAAAGGATAGGAAGAACGGACCTGGACACAGGGAATTTTAAAGTTTACTTTGGATAGAAGTTCAGGACAGTCGATCAACCCATTAATGAGTTTGACTAGGAAGACCTTGTTAATGGTGATACGTCTATCGGCCAAAGACTGTAAGCCTAGCCTATCCATTACTGCATCATAATCATGAGGACTATGTTCAATATTTAATAGATATGCAGAAAAACTCAAGAACTTCCGTTGGACTCTTTCAAGTTGATTCATATTGCTTGCGTTGTGAGGGTTCCATATAATTACAGAAAATTCAAGAATAGATCTGATGAGCGCACAATATAAGGCTTTTAGTGGAGTTATCAACTTAAATTTGTTACAGACCCGTTTAAGAAATCCAAGAGCTTTTAACGCTTTACAGCATGTCGCATCTATATGGTTATGAAAATTTAAGTTACTGTCATAGAAAACTCCGATGTCTTTCACAGTATTATATTCAATAACAAGATAGGTTCCACGAAGTGAGTATTTAAACTCCAAGTGAGTCCGACCTCTATAAAAAGATTTAGAGCAACATTTGGAGACATTAAAATCTAAATCAATATTTACAGCCCAGGCATCAAGAGCATACAAGTCATTTTGAAGTAATTGACAATCTTGTTCTGAGCGAATTTCTAGAAATAGCTTTAAGTCATCTGCAAATAGTAAGAATTTACTGTGGCGAATAACTTTCTTTATGTCATTTATAAACAATATAAAAATTAATGGGGAAAGATGGCCACCCTGAGGTACCCCAGACGGCGTGTTTAATACCTGTGATTTGATACCAAATATTTTTACGAATTGTTTGCGATCGGATAGATAAGAGCTGAACCATGATAACAAAGGCTCCCCAAAACCACTATTGGCAAGGACTTTCATAAGAACAGCATGGTTAACCCTATCAAAAGCTTTACTGAAGTCGGTGTAAATGACATCGACCTGATTCTTTTTTGCAAAGGCATCAAACACATAATCAGTGAACACTAGATTGCATTTGACCGATTAGGACGAAACCCATGTTGCTCATCTATTATGATTTGATTTACTGCAGCTTGGATAGAACTTAAGACTAAGGATTCAAATAGTTTACCTATGTGACTAATGATAGTTATTGGCCTATGGTTAGCTACATTAGAAATATCACCAGATTTAAATATCGGCGTTATGGAACTAAGTTTGAGTATTTCAGGGTAGGATCCGGAGTCAAGTGATTTTCGAAATAGAAGCCATAAGGGGAAACATATAGACGATCTGATTAAGAATAAGAAATCACCTGAGATACCATCCAGGCCAATAGAATTATTTCCCTTCAGGCGTAATAAACCTTTTTCAACATCTGATATATCAAAGGAACAGTTGCTCGGAAGATCATGAATAAGGGATTAGGATAACTCAGTTTTGTAGTTGACGTTTGACCTAGAATATACAGAATTAAAATGATTAGAGAAGAAGTTCAATGCCTCATTATTATTTTTACTAATAATACCATTGAGCGTGACTGTCCTGGGAATAGACTGACCTGTTTTGTTCTTTCTAACAAAATCCCAAAATTTAGATGGATTAGCACAAAAAGTTTCTTCGGTAGAGCTGATAAAATTTTTGTAGCATTGTTTACTCAAGTGTTTATATTTAGCCCGAAGAAAACTGAAATTTTGATAATCATCTAGCTTGCAAGTGCTCTTAAAGATTGCGTGAGCTTTTCTTTTTTGAAATACTAGATTGATTAGTTCTTTAGTAAACCACGAAGGAAAATTAGATCGAGAAAATTTTACGTTAGGGACATATCGCAGAATGGATAAATGTAGCGCATCAAAAAGTGCATATGCAGCAGAAGTAACATCTAAATTAGAAAAAGTTTCTAACCAATTAAAAGATAATAAAAATGCATTTATAAGAGGATAATTTACCTTACGGAAATTGAAGTAGCAATGAGAAGAATCAATTTGTGGTATATTGGTCACTGGAATAAAGTCTATGGACAATGCAGGGTGATAGCGGTCTTCAGGTACCACTGGGACCAATGCAGCTTTAACCTTATACTGATTAAGATTTACAAAAATAAGATCTAATAGCGACTCAGATTTATTAAAAATGTCGTTGATCTGAAAGAAGTTATTTGCTGCAAAAGTCTCTGGAAGACAATTAATAGGATAGCCAGAGGTAGAAGAATAAATCAGACCATGGTTGTCATTTGACCAAGAAACATTTGGAAGATTAAAATCACCACAGAAGATAAACAAATGGTCAGAATAAATTGAAAGTAGATTTTCAACAGTAGACGATAATGTTATTTTAGTGGATGTCATAAAAACAAAAATCTGTAATAAAATCACGGTATAGAAGATAACAAGTAGGGAAAGCAAGCTTTATCACTGATTACAACTATTTTATCAGCAAACAGACCTGGCAGACCGTAGTTTTGATAATTTCAAAATAAATAATTGGCGGGTAAACTAAAAAATGTGGAGCATTACATTTTTTAGTACATAATGTTATATTATCTAATATTTTTACATATACACGGTCATGGTATAGAAAATAACTTATCTTCAATTCCCTTTTCAATCCCCAAATTTTTTTTGGGTCAGTGAGAAAACAATCTGGAGACTGCATAACACCTACACCAATTCAATTTACTAGAGATGTGAGTACTGTAAATTTACCAGGTAAATTTTTACCGTAAATTTTATAAATTTTACCAATTTTTTTTTTACCGGTAAATTATTTTTTACCAAAAAAAAATGTTTTAACACATTTTAATAAATGTTTTGACTTAAAAAAAATAAAGGTTATGCGAATTTTGATACTTTAACTTAATTTAAATTATTTATTTATTGTAATATAAATAATTCAATATTCATATTTCATAAAATGTACAAATTACTAACGTCTATACAGAACAGTAGATATATTTTAGATAAATTCTTCAATTTTTTTGTTAATTATTATTGCTATTATAAGAATAAATTAGATTTAACAAGTAAGTACACAGCATAAGTACCTAATACAAATCGTATTTACTAATGTTTAATAGTAAAAAATAATAATGACTATAAGATATTGCTATTTTACCAATTTTACCACATTTTTGGTAAATTTACCGATATTTTTTTTTACGTAAATTCTCCATCTCTACAATTTACTAGAGCTTTTAAAAAGTTATTTACCTGTTGTTTTCTTGTTCATAGTGGTGCAGAAAATTGTGCTGATGAATTTTCTATTATTTTAGCCCAATTAAAAGATGTAAACAACGTATAATTTTAGTAGTAAAACATTATTTTACGCGTGTATTTTTGATTTCAAAGTAAAATTAAAACTTTAAACACTCGTAAAATTTTTTAAATTGGATAATCCTCAAACTTTTTTTAATTATTCTAAGCTTAACTTATGGACAGCATAGTATTAAATTTTCAATTCTTAGCTTTTGATAGTAAAATATTTATACATTTTTAACTACCTACCAAATAGTTAAAAATATTTATGATTTTGACGAATTTTTGTCAATATTTGAACTTCAAATGCTAATAAAAAAAAATTGTGCCTATGTATTTTTATAATTATTGAACGAGAGTTAGAAAAAGTTATGTGGACCCTTCTATTAAATTTTCAAGTAATTTTTCCCAGCTAAATTTTTTTTATCAACATTTAAAAAAATAAAATAAAAATAAATTGATTATTTCAAATGCCTATAAATAGCTCAAAAAAAGTCAAAATTCTTTAAAAATTTGGATTGTTAAAAAGTATGGATAACGCTAATATAAACATTTGGTGATAATTTAAAGTATTTACATCGATTAGTTTTTGAGTTATAGCAAAATAAATAATTCGATTTTGTCGAAAACTGGTTTTGCGTAAAAATCCCATTTTCCCTCATTTTTTTAGGGTTTTTCCGACTCATTTAAAAAATATTGAAAAAACATACATCATTGTAAAATCAATACATTCATCACTCCGTTCAGAATCTAAAAAACTGTGCTTATGTATTTCACTATTTTATATATTTTTTAGTTATTGGTAGTATAAGAACAATTATTATATGAAATCATGTATATTAATATATAATTTATATTATTTCATATTTATTAGCTTTAAACCTTAAAAATTTGTAATTTGAAATATATAAGTTAAATAATATAAGTTTAAATGTATAGGGATTGGACATACTCAGTTGAACGAATTCATAGCTTTTTTAGAATTACCATCATTGTCGTGTACCTAGTAGTTTTGTTAAAACACAGGCTTCAATAGCCGAAATTGTTCACGATACTGCATGGGAAGAAATGCAAAAGGCCGGTGAGGAAAAAAAACAATAGCTATAGATTGTGGTGATATAGATACTGATGGCATTCCTGTAATTACAGTAATCGCGGATGGACAATGGTCCAAACGCAGTTATAAAACAAAGTATGACGCGTCATCTGGTGTTGTGAGTTATTTTAATTTAACTAATTTACATTTAACTATGTCCCAAAAAATTAAAGGTAGATGTATTATTTCAATTTTTTTTTTATATAACTACATCTGGGAATCGTCAGTTTCTACACGAGAGTAACAGGTAAAAACTTATTAAATTATTGAAAACAAAATTTTAATATATAGGTATGTACGAATACTGCAAATTGATTCCCTATTGTTCATATTGTTGTATATCAATAGATTGGGCTGTTACTCATGTTAGAAGTGCAGTCGAAAACATATACCTATGTATTAAATGTAGGAGCAATGGGACTAGAAAATCCATGAAAAACGAGAAAAACAAAGTTTTTTTTGAGAGAAGCGATATCACGGTATACTGGTTATCAGCAGAAGGCAGATACCAGTTTTTAAAAACAATGTGTTTTACATATTTACTTAACTAATATTTTTTTTAATAAATAATAAATTATAATTTAATACAATAAATAATTGATAAATAAAAATTGAATGATGTTCAAAATATGAAAAACTAAAAAGAACAACATTTTTGAGAAACTTGTCAGCCAATCTCCTCGTGGTCTCTTGGATTACGTTAATAAGCTGAATATTTGACTAAATATTGAAAAAAATCTATAATGCTCAGGAATCAACTCGTACCTATATCATACTTTTTAATGGCCCGGGAATCAACTCGTACGCAGCCGTTTAAAAATCCAGCTTAGTTCATAACCAGTTAGGTAAACCTTATTGTTTTTCATTTTTTAACACTGTAATAGTATGAACAATAATAGTTAACTAAAATTGATTGAATACTAATTTAGTATTTACACTCCAATAGTTAGTATTAAATGCTACAATGTCATATAACTCATGGTCTTAAGTTTTTGATCACAATATAAAAACCAAGGTCTTACTTGGCTAGTTATAAAATAATTTCCAATAGCCTTATTTTAAACCCCAATGATGGATGTTTAACAACATAATTAATTTACTTACATATAAGATAGATAATTTAACATAAACATTTTTTTTTTTTTTTAATTTTTTTTTTTAGAAGAAAATATACAATCTATATCTCATAGACATAATAAGTATATGTGCAATAAGGAGAGAAACAAATAGGGTGATACTTAAATTTGAGGAAAGAAGCCACCCACTGATGACACTTTCATCTTGATTTAAATTTTAATTAATTTTAATTAATTAAATACGAGTTTAGTTATATGTTATTAACTATATAATAATATATATATATTATATATTTAGTTATAACTTATATGTAATTATTTAAAGTAATAAATCTCTGCACCATTTACGTTTAAGTCGCCTTGGAGGGCTACCTGGGATTGTGAGGGATGATAAGTTTTTAATGAGTGGATTTGAATGAGAGGATAGACGGTTATGAAATTTTTTATAAAAACGTTTAGCTTCATCATGAATAGTATATAAGTTACAATCTAAATGTAGGATATGGTTTGATATGTATGGAGGTGCGTTAAATATTTTCCTTAAGGTCATATTTTGGAAAGCTTGAATCTTATTCAGGTTTGACTTTTTAGCATTTCCCCATAGCTGCAATCCGTATGTCCAAATGGGTTTTAATAAGGTTTTATATAAGAGAAGTTTGATATTAATCGGGATGGCTTTGTTACCAATTAGATTTTTAAGCATACGTAGCCGATTGTTTAGGGATAGTCTTTTTTCACATATGTGTTGAGCCCAGGTTACAAACATAAACATAAAATTATTTAGTATTGATTTCTGATTATTTAAATTTATAGGTGGGTATTGTATTCGTACTCATCACAATGAAGTGGGTATATATCTAGACTTGAAATAGAGTTGAAAAATAGATGTTAAAAGATTTATTCAAATTTTGTACAGTTAAAATAAATGAGTTAATAGTAGAATTGAATTGTAAACAAATTTTATAAAAACATAATATGACGTCATATAAATTATGTTAAATTAAAATTTTTAAATACAAATACAAATATTATAAATTATTCCAATAGTACCAACTTAATTTAAATAATGTATACCTTTATAAATAAATACAATTATATTATTTTAATAGTTATTTGGTAGTTGGTATCTTAATTTCCATCAATGAAAATTATGGAAAAAATATAAAATCAAATAATATTGTATGGTTTGTAGAACAACCTATGTACTTATAATATTTATTTTTATTTTAGTTCTATATTCACTGACTGTAGTGCATCAATACACCACTGTGGATAATTCTTATCCGGATACATATTTATCATAAATTCCTGAACGAATTCTGGAAATTTATTTACCTTTATGCTTTCTCTAATACCCTTCATTAACTGCATTTGATAATTAAGATTATGCACTGATAATAAATTGCAGGAAACAGCTTCAGTAGCAACAATCTGATGTATATATGCTCGAGTATACGTCTTACAAGTAGAACAGATACAATTTTTTTCAATCGGTCCAAAATCCATTTGGAACTTTTTTTGTCTTAAGCTAATCTGACCATGTGAAGTTAATGCACAACCAAACCGAGCTGTTCTTGTCGGAAATACACAGTCAAACATGTCTGCTCCTAAAGCACAACAAATTACTAAATCAACTGCAAATCCAACTCCCATCACATACTTAGGTTTATCTCCGGGTAACATTTGAGTAGATAGAAGAACCATTTTCCAAAAATCTTCTTTGGCTTCCCCACCACTAAGACCACCTATGGCATAACCATTTACTTTTCTTTCTAAATGTAAACTGGCACTTAACTTTCTTAAATGTTCAATAAGACCTCCTTGAACAATTGGAAATATATTTTGTTCATTAGGTCTTTCATGAGCACTTAAACAACGATCTAACCAGCGTGTTGTTCTATAAGTAGCTTCTTCCATTCTATCATTGTCTTTTGAAGTAGTTGGCACAACATCATCTAACTGCATCATTATATCTGCACCAATAGCATTTTGTATTTGAATAGACTTCTCAGGAGTTAACAAGCTTTTTGTACCGTCATAAGGTGATTCAAAATTAACACCTTGTTCATTAATATCAGCCATATGTAACAATGAAACCATTTGAAAGCCCCCAGAATCAGTAAGTAGAGCACGTTTCCAACCCATAAAATTATGAAGTCCTTTGGCTTTTTTTAATAATTCAACTCCAGGACGTAATCCCAAATGATATGTGTTTCCCAGAATAATTTGACAATTAATGTCTTCCAGCTGTTCTGGTAAAACAGATTTAACAGATCCTTTGGTACCAACAGGCATAAACACTGGTGTTTCTACTGTATAATGAGGTAATTTCATTAAACTAGTACGAGCTCGCGAAGTATTGCAGGTGGCAATCACATCAAATTTCAAAGGTTTTTCCATCTTCAGTTTTTTTTAATAAGTTTTTGTTTGAACTTATTCAAATAAT
Source organism: Schizaphis graminum (assembly GCA_020882235.1). Classification (NCBI taxonomy): domain Eukaryota; kingdom Metazoa; phylum Arthropoda; class Insecta; order Hemiptera; family Aphididae; genus Schizaphis; species Schizaphis graminum. Next base: position 98,918,676 of record CM037032.1, read on the forward strand.
TTCCTGAAAGAAAAAAAATATGATAAATATTATTTATAATTTTAGCATTAAAATATGAAAGATATCTTTTACAAATAATTATTTTTGTAAACATGTGTCATTTTAATCTTATATTAATAAAAAATGCATCATAACTTTAATATGAATAAATATTTATAACATAAAAATATAACATAAATAAGTCAACACTTTCAGATTCACTGTTTTAAAATATAAATTGAAAAACAGCTAGGCATAATATAACTGTGTTTATACTGAAAATAGTTAACATTAAATATTTAGAACTATCTACAGGAAATTATTTTGATAATAAAATCAAGAAAAACAATGTATTAACGAATATTTTAAATGTTCAAAAATTATTAGCAAACTTTTTTATTGGCGGCCCACAAAGTTTAAGAAATTCTTGAGGAGGGCCAGAATTATAGGAAAAATGCATTTTGGGTTAAAGCTTTGAAGTTTGAATCATATAATATTATAAAAACATGGCACTTTTATACTATACAGGCCATACTATCCATATCGATGGACCCTCGGTGGGCAAGATTAAATACTTTCCCGGGCCAGAGTTGGCACGCGGGCCGTACTTTGCCCATCACTGGTCTAGTGTATTAATGAATTATTGTAAAAATAAAATAATACACTTTTTTAAAACATTGATAGATAATTATTTTAAATTTAAGCATTTACACCTAGGAACTATGAAGTATTTTAAATATAATTTCTAAACTTAATGAAGTAGTATAGCTAGATTAAATTGATAGTACAAAATAGAATTCTAAATCAAATTTCATAAAAACATGTATTTTTGAATTGATTTTAAAATTTGAAAAAAACATAAATTAATATGCTGTCATAAACAGTAAATTGTTAATTGATTTTATTCCAAAGGTCCAAACAACACATTATAATCGATTGTTTACTCATACACACATGGCAGAAATTCCCAACCTTTTTTGACTCACAGCACCCTTAGTCATTTTCTAAAAATTTAGAGGCACCCAAACTAAAAATATATTTTAAATAATTTTGCGGCGCCCTGGTTGGGAATCTCTTGACACAAGAATTCAAGTATTGAGTAATCAAACACAGTGATAGGTACTTTTTAATAAGACTAATAAGCCGTATTTATCAAAAATTTGTAATTATTTATACTTGCATTTAAACATTTAAGATTATTGTTATTAATTCTATACTTAAACTAGAATATAATTAATAAGTTACTCACATATGTAAACAAAAGTGTATTAGTCAATCAAAACCGATAGAAACCATTCAGTTATAAAATGTTTCATCAAAATCAGTAGGTACCTATAATATAATCAATATGTTAAATATAGTATTGTACAAATGAGAAATAAAAAAATTTAAAAAAATATATTTTAAATGTATTTTTTGTTTACTATTTTTTCCGGTTGTATAACATTATATGACAATAACAACAAACAGCTAAAACTTCAAGCAAAGCAAAAAACAAAATAATTATTATTAATTTGTTATACTCTGTGATATTGTGTTTATCAACTCTTATCATTAAATAACAATATCGATTAAAGTTATCAGTATCCAGCAACTTACTGGTAACCGCGCATGGAAACCACGTGCAAAGTAACTGGTTTTGGAGTTCTGTGTTATTGGGTTAAATATTATATATTATTATATATTTAAATATTTAATGTTTATGTAGCCCATAGAGTAATTACTCTAGATGTAGCCTAAGGGCTGAGGAGTAAGGACGTAAAGGACGCCAAGGTCAATTAAAATACTCTATATTATATATTTTAATATTGACTAATCGTACAAACTATAGTCAATTAGACGTATATACCTTAAATCATATAATATACATGAACTAAGATAAATTAATTAATTGTTTATATCACGATGTTAAGATTTGGTTTCTTGACGTTAATTGAACGAATATTTTATTAAATCAATATTACACCGTATAAAAATAAATAAATTATTAAATATTCTATTGTATCATAATAAACAATTATTATAGTATAATAGCTGATCAGTGATCACTCTTTTTAACAGTTATTAAATAAATACGTAGGTATAAGCACCTAGATAATTTAATTTAGTAACTTAATAAGGTACTATAGTCTAATAGACCCCCGCCAAGAAAATAATCCCCCCGCCACACAGGTTTAGTTGACGCCCGCCACTTAAATATCTCGTGTTTTCGATGTTTTAGTCAAATTAGTCAATAATTAATAATTTAATATTTAATTATAAAACATATTCATATTAATATAGGTATATTCATAAAAAAAGTAAGAAAATAATTTAAATAATTTATCATACATTCATTCGGTATTTATAAATAAATCGCAAAAAGTTATACACAACATCAGCTAATACATATAATAATTTATATTTATTTATAAATACCGAATGAATGTATGATAAATTATTTAAATCATTTTCTTACTTTTTTTATGAATATGTTTTATAATTAAATATTAAATTATTGATTATTGACTAAAACATCGAAAACACAAGATATTTAAGTGGCGGGGGGATTATTTTCTTGGTGGGGGTCTACTAGACCAGTACCCTTAATAATATTATGTTTGCTATTAAAATAATGATGAATAGAGACTAGGTAGGACTTAGAGTATATTAAAAAGTCAAAAAGAATTTGCATTCGGTGGCTTTTTGCCTACATACAAAATGATAATAACTTTTTAATTATGGAGGGGCCAAAAAAAAAAGCTTCGCTGATCTAGTAGGTGTCGAATATTCGACATTGAGAGTATTGAGACATTAAGTCAATGATAGATAAGTTTTAATTCTATTTCTATGATAATTGAAAAGTCATTGTAGACAATGAAAATAATTCTGAGCGAAGGAAGTCGCAGACTATTAGATACAATATATTATTATATAGTAATTAAAATAGCTCAGAATTAATTTAAATATTTTGAAACTTTTACTGTGTATGGTTAATAAACGCAGTGGTGAAAAATTCTAAGTCCAGTTTTATTTATTTTTTTTTTGTTTCAAAAGTTTCAAATTTTTAATAATATTAAGGTATATTATATCTACTTTATATGGGGAACAGAAAAAAGGCTCGGAGGAAAAAGTATAAATTGGAATATTTTAAATTAAACTTATATAGTCATTTCTGTAAAACCGCAAATGTTTAAAAAAATCCTAGTAATTTATAATAATAATAATAAAAATAATAATAGCTAATAAATATACAAAACATTCAAAAAAAATGTATAGCCAAAAATTATATAAAATATATCAATCAGGAATACGTTTCAAAATAAAAAACTTGACATAGACATTACATGATTTATTTTTGAATTTTCAATAATCAACAGGAAATCATCAAAATTGAAAATACCTACACAAGTTATCGTCAACAAATTTCTGTTCAACCACAGATATATAATTATATAAAAATACTTTATTTATATATATCTGTGTGTTCAACAGACTTCAAATAATTATTGTACACTGAGAGCATGCTAAAAGTATATCTTTTAATATTTAATCATGACTGAGAGTGAGGGTGATCATGATTGTGATTCATTATTGAAAATGATCACCAAAGAACACGAATTAAGATATACCTTAATATATCTTAATATATATATATATATATATATATTCGTTGCCTCATTGGTATTTTGGTAATAGAGCCATGTAAACGCAGTTTGTAGATTATTTTATGTTTTCTTGAAGTGCGCACACTGGTTCTTATCATGTACTTTTTGCTTATTATTATTTCTTAACGATAACTACAATCGTATTTTGTAAAATCAGGGCATTCGGCGGCATTATTAAAATGTTGTAATATTAATTGTTAAGTTGACAAACATTGAGTTTTTTTCTCAATAACATCACTAGGTACATCAGTGTCCAGTGATTTGTAGTTTTTATATTTTGAATCGAATTATTTAATTTCAAAACTGTTGTTAAAATTGAACGAATTTAATTATGTCGCCTAAGTGAGTACAAGACGTTATACATTATTTATGTACTAAGTGTATATCTGTCTGTATAACAGTAGAATGAGATATTTTGTCTAACTTTTAGTTGTTTTTTTTTTTGAAGAGGGAGGGATAGCATTATTTAAAGTAGTTTTTCATATGTCCGCACTTCGATTTCTTTTTCTAACATCTATAAATATGGGGCTTTTAAAAATGTTATAGGATTGAAGCTATGAAGACCCTAAAAATGATATATTTTAAATGTAACATATTATTGAAATAACCACATTTTATTTGTTTGTATTGAAGAAAACGGCGTGGAGGGTCACGAGGTCGTGGTAGAGGTATAACGAAAAGAAGAGGTCCAAAGCCGCGTCAACCTTTGTCTCCAGATACTCCTACTGCAGATGATACTGATGTCGAAGGTACATCTACGGATGGTAATGTGTCATTCAAACAGGCAATGTCACCTCCACAGTCACCAATCAGAAAAAAACATGCTGATTACAGTGAAGAAAGAGAGCTGTCATTACCTCGATTAAAACCTACTGTCATTCCAGAAAATTCTACATTCCTATCAAGTAAAAATATACATTTAGAGAATTTGTTTATATTCTTATAGGTATTTAAAAAGTTATTGTTTTAGTGCTGGACCGTGATAACAAATCCGACTATATAATGACAGATGACGAATTGGACCATATTCAATGGGATCTTGAAGCAATGCTAACCAATGTAATCGTACGCAGAAATACAATAAGAGATGAGCTAAGCACTTTTGCATCAATGCAGTTTGCTCGTTCTCTACATAGGATGGCTAAAAATCCTAAACTTCCTACAATCGTAAGTATATCTGTTGTCAAAAGTATGTTTCTTTAATACTATTGTACAAATAAACATAACCAATATTTATTTTTAAGGGAATATTTGTATTTATTTATTTAATTATTTTTTATTATTAGTTATTACTAATAGGCTTTTTTGTACAATGCTCAAGCATCATATAAAGTTTGCAATATATTAAGATATTAACTCAATAGGTATATAGTTATTAATAGTATGGTAATAGTAACATATTGAAAATTAAAATATATAAAACATTTTTTTCGTGTATATCATGAATATTTTTATGTGAGAAATACATGACATTGTGATGCCAATAATTTGTAAATATCTAGAAAAATTAAATTTAACCAATTTTTTGTATATTAATTTTTACAGAGACCAAGAGCTGCTGCAGAAATATCACCAGTGAATGAATGTCGTAAGATGAAGGTTGAATTTGATCCTACTAGCAAAGTAACACATATTTTATTTAAATTTCTACACTTTATCAATATTAAAGTAAACTGTTCAGGCTAATGTACTCTTCATGGGAACACAAGTATGTCATTATCTAAGAAATATGATGTGTGTTTCACACTTAAACACTATATATTCAATGAGATACAAGCATTTGAAAATATGTGTGTGACGTCATAGATCTGAAGTCGGAACAGCGGCGTATGTTTTACGTGAAAAAGTATCTAGATTAACACAGCAATTTCAATCTTTACGTATAATATTTTTAAATTTATGTTTATGTAACCTAAAATATTTTTTTTGAGTTTATGACACTGGTGTGATTATAATTTTTATATACATACTTTCTAGTTTTTTTATAGTAGATAAAACTATAATAGTCAATTTTGTAAGATTTGGTTTGCGCGGCAATACAACATGAGTCGCAAACTCAATAATTTTACTAAATTATAATTTATAATATGTATGCAATAAGGTATATTTAATTTTAAATCACACCATCGTCTTAAGCACATAAATATACTTGGGATTATGAAAAAAAAATTCTGAAATACTAATCATTTTAAATTATTAAAATCATTGTATAAATCAAACTACTTTTGAGTAAAACATAAATGGCTGCTCAGTCGTCGGCTCTATGACATCACGCGGCTATTCATCAATTCTCACCTTGAATAATCATCTTTTTAACTTCAGATTTTTACCAAAACCTTTTTCATTGTGTTAACTACAATAATTCACTAATAAATTAAAAATTAAAAAAAAATTAGTGTTGGGATGTCCTTTAAGAATGAACTGCTAATATAGTACAGTGAAACCTCAATAACAGAGTCGCTTGGGACCAACACATTTTTTTCGTTATTAAAAAGTAGAAAAAAAATGAAGTTTCTAAAATGTACAGTCGTTGCCAGATAAATTGTGGCGGCGGCGGCGCTTTTCATTAAGTGTAGCCCAAACTAGTCGCTGGCAATATGGTGCTAAGGTCCCACAGTTAGCTACGACGCGCGCAGTCACCTGTTCAAACCCGGCTCAGTGCAAAAAATTGTCTGCAGAATTTTCTGTACTCTTTCCCATATATTTTTTACAATTTCTACTTTTTGTTCTTAAATAAAAGATTATTATCGGGATATTTGATTTTAAATTAATATCGTAAAATATTAAAAGTAACAATAGTTGGTTTATTGATGTATTTTCGGTAATAATATTGAAATACGGAGAACCACTGGTCTCAATTTATCTGGCAACGACTGTACATATGTGTTAAAAATTAAATTTTAGGAAAATATTTTGTACAATGTAAATTTATACTTGAACATTACAATATATGAATTAACATTTAAATATGTTTTGTGTATAATACATCATATGTTCCAAAATATTAAAACTAAGAATTAATGCATTAACTCAGCATTAAATATTACCTTTTTTATAATTAAAAAAATATTTTGTAATATTTGACTGCTTTTTATGACTAAGTGGAGCATGTCAGCACATTTTATACTTTTGTTGTTAGTTCTAATAAATTTTAATTTGAAATTGTGGCTGAAAACTTTTGTAATTCTTCTAAATGTGAAATTATGGTTTTAAAATATTTTATTTTTGACTCATCATTGATCTTACTTCCAATCATAATAATCATTGTTTTCTACTATTTTCCGGTTTGAAATATATTTTTATTTTGATGACTTTATACCCGCATGTGTTGTCTCTATTTACTAATGTAGATCATAACAAATTTTTGTTCGGCAGAACACATTTTGTGATGTTAGCTTAAATATTAGAGTAAAGTAAATTTACCTATTATCAAATTTAAAGGTAAAAATATTATGTAGGGCATTTCTTAGGCTGTTATTGATATCTAAAATTTTTAAGTGAGTTATGGTTATGTAATATATTAAAACTTTAAAATGCTCGTAACTCGTTTAAAAATTAAAATACCAATAAAATCCTATGAGAGGCCCTATATAATATTATTACTTTTAAGTTTGATAATGGATAAATTGACTCTAATATTAAAGCTAACATCCCAAAATGTGTTCTACTGAACAAAAATTTGCTATGATTTACATTAGTAAGACAGAGACAACACATGAGGGAATAACATCTTCTTAATAGGGACATGATAATTGTCTGTTTCCGTCTTATGGAGGTTCCGTTGTGGAGAAGTTTTATTGCATATAATATAACAATCACATGGATACTTATTTATTATGTATATTATATTATTAGATTATTTTTTAATTAAATAGTTATTTAATTTTATCAATTTATTCTAGGAACTACCACCAAGCAAAACTGAATCAGCAAATAAATTTTGGTTACTGGTTGAACCATATCTAGCGCATATAAAAAAAGAAGATCTCAAAGTAAGAATATATTAACAATTTTCTTTTTTTTTATTATTTAATTTGAATGTAACTTTTCAGTGGTTAGATGACCTAGTTAAATCGTATTGCCCTAGTAAAAAATTGTATGAAATACCACCCTTGGGTGAACATTATGCAAAGAATTGGGCTAAAGAAGAGCTAGAAATGCAAAAACACCAGTCATCATGTTCTCCACGTCCGCCTAAAAAACTTAAATTTGCTGAACGTATACCCCCTGATGTTGTAGAATTAGTGGAAAAAGCTAATGCTGCTATGTAAGTTTAATTTTAAATGTTTAATTGTAAGTATGTATAAAGAATATAGTAGCTTAAATTTTGTACAAAATTACTCAAATAAATATATGAAAAAAATTATTTATTGTACATAAAAGTATAGTATTCAAATTTCAAACTGCAACGATTATTGTTTATGGAAAACTACTATATATTAATATATTATTAAATATTATGTGTTATTAACACTCACCAATGGTGCTAAGTCATTAAGGCACTAATTTTAATATATTACTAATTATAGTTTTTGTAAATCAAATCTTGATAAGTATTTAAATTTACTAAATATAGCAAAAAAAAAATAAAAAAAAATTTCAAGTTTTAAAATTTATATTCTTACAGTCAAAATGAAAGTCTAAAATTATCTCTGTTATATAACGAAGTTTTTAAATAATTATACTTAAAAGTTATCAAGTTAGTATTATACTATTAACTTAATTAATGCTTAATCACAAAATTTCAAATGTAATATGTAAAAAATCAAGTTATCTATATTTTTCTTTTACACTAACATAAGTTAATTTATTAAAAAAAATAAAATTAAAAGCAATAAAACTTTTACTCTCTTTTATTTATGAATTATTATTTTAAAAATCTTTTATAGCAAATTATAGTTTTCTCACATACACTCATAAAATAATATTATTTAATTATTATAGACATGATGGTAATGTTTACACACCAGTTTATCAAAGAGTTATCACAGCTCTTTTGGATCATTCAAATTTGACTATAGAGGATTCTGAAGATATGTTTGCAGAATATGAAGGTGAATTATTTACATAAATACTCACTAATAAAAATAATTCATAATAATTTTTTAAACTAATTTTAAGATGACGAAAAAACACAAGAAATGAGTAATGTTTGTAAAGAATTTTATGCAGAACAAAGTGTCAAGAAACAATTGAATAAATTGGGACTCATTGGTCGTAATTCTAAACCAGTACCAACACCAGAAGAATTACTACCTTCTTTGAGTATAGCTGATGAGGTATTTATAATAATATTTTATTCAAAACATTTTCTTTTTATATTTTTATTTTATGTAAACATATTACCTTAGGAAAATGATGAAGTTTTAGAAGAATTAGTCAAGTGTGATAATGCATTAGCTCAATTAAGAGAAATGAACAAAAATCATTTGACTCATTTATTGGGAAGATGCCGTAAAGATTATTATCAACAAATTATAAAAAATAAAATTGAAAAAGTAAACAATGAGGTATGTTGAATGTTTGTACCAAATATATAGATATTAAATAATGGCTATTTGTTTTGTTTTAGATTTTAAATTTTAAAACACAGCAAAATGAATCATGGTCAAAAGAAAAAAAAATTGCTCAAATGTCTGAAGAAAATGATGAACTGCATTTTTTATTAAACCAACGTAGCAATTTTCTAGGACAATTGCAGTCAGTAGCATCTGAATCCAATAATTTGAACTTAAGCCCATCTGTTTCAGATGATACAGAATCTAGTGATGAAGACTGTGAACCATCTAATGTACATATTAAGACTGAACCATCTGAAAATGATACTAGTGTAAAAATGAACAACCTAATAAATGATGAATGTCAGGCTGAAGAACGTATTGAAATTAATATTAAACATGAAATTATTGATGAGAAAATGGATTTTGAAGAAGCTAATGACAATAATAAGGGTGTAGAATATGTTGAAAATGTTATTAGCGAAGAAGTTCATACTGAAGAAAGAGAAATGACTTTACAAGAAGAAAATCAAATAGAAAAGGATAAAGAAGGGAAAATTAACCAAGAGGACCTAACAGATGTTAAGGTCAATCCACTTGTTCAGATTAAAGAAGAAGAAAGTGGTTGTTCAGAGAAATTTACTATTGAACGACGACGTAGGAAATCTAAAAAACTTACTTCAGATAGCGAACTGACTTCTAAAATTGAATCAAGAAAACCAATTAAAATTAAACAGGAACCTGCTGATTATGATCTTGAATTAGATCCTTCAGAGGATATAATTGATGGTGTTAAAAGAGAACTTCGACCTCGAAAGTTAAACGAACCACATATTTATTTTGAGCCATATGATGGTTCCACAAGTGAAGGAAGTGATTTTACTGATCTGTCAGATTAATTTTAATACCAAGCATGCAACAAGTTGCACATTAACAACTTAAGTATAGCAAAGGTCTCACTATTTATAATATAAAAAAAAAGTTTAAGTTTGATTAATTTTTTCATCTTAACAATATGTACACAATTTTATTGTATCAGAGTATAAGATTAGTTATGTAATTTAAAGTAATGATAATTAATAAGAGATAAAAATGCAATATTTTGCTATCATTTTTAACCCCATATCATACTGACTTAAAGATTTTTATGTATAATATCAGATACACATGGTCTGTCAAGTTCATTACCCATTAATCATAATTCATATTTGTGTTTATTTTTGTAGTTTTTAAAACTACAAATAGCCAAATACTATAAAATTGTATTTATGTAGCCATTAACAAAAGTATTTATTTGTAAGTGTAAGTAAGTACTTATAATGTTAAATTTAAGTTTAAAATGTATTAATAATCCATTTATATTTATACACCAATTTATATTTTGAATTGTAATTCTGTTTTTATCATGCATTTAATTTATATACTTAATTAACATTATGCTAATTCATTTTTTAAAGAAAACATATGATTTTGTCTTGTTATAAATCAAATTTAAATAATTCGAACAAAATGGTGTAAAAAATAAAATATTTTAAAACAATAATTTATAATAGTTGTTATTACTCGTATATTATAAGTAGTTAACTACTATGCCTACACTAGTCAAGTTCAGGAATGTACTTGGATGTGGCCATATTTTGTTGGGAAGTGGTCAAGCATCACCTGCCCATCACCCCTCATCAATTTGTCTATCTGTATGCCTGCCAAATAATATAGTCGTGCCCCTAAGCAAATAAATATTAATTGCCAAGGACATTTCTTAAATCAAAAATATGGCATGTAAATAAACTTAAAGTTTAGTGTGTATCTGAAGCATAAGACTATTGTTTTATGAATTATAGTTTGATGAAGTATAATATTTATGCTCAATTTTAGACATTCAAAAGGTATAAAATTATATAAATGCAACCTTAAAAACCAACCACAAATATCTTTAACATAATAAAATTCCAGCTTTTCCTTTAATTTTTTAGGGTTTTCGCTTTTGAATACTAGGACAAAAGGTTTAATGTTCTCAATCATTCTGTAGCCTTTAGTAGTTAATACTATTATAGAAAAGATTTATTTAATATTTCAGATATCTACCTTTTATCTGCGTCGGTGGGACGCGTTTCGGACACTAGATAATTATTATTAGGCCCGGATTGGACCGGCGAGCTACCGCGTTGAGCGCGGTGCGCCGCAAAATTATTATGATACATGGGCTTTCCAATCCGGCACTGTTGAATAGCACTATTTGATTTAAAATATCTAAAATTTCTAAAATAGACAAAGGATACACAAAAATATTTTTATTTTTAAATAATTTTAATTGTAGGTACGTACTTTAAAGAAGCTGCTATGCACATTCTATATGTTCTACAGAACATTTTAATAGATATTATATAAGAATTTTTATATATTAAAATATATATTATATATATTTTAGATTCTGAACGGAGTGATGAATGTATTGATTTTACAATGATGTGTGTTTTTTTTTTTTTTTTTGTGTCTGACAACATTTGGGGCAGTAATAATGGTCCGATTTTTGACTTCAGCCCCTCTTTGAATAGGAAAATTCATCTAGTTGGTACTTTGGGGGGGTCAAAAATAAACATTTTCAAACGGTTTTCAAAAAAATCGAGAAAAACAAAAAAAAAAGTGACAGAAAAACGGCAATTTTACAAAAAACCACTTTTCGACAAAATCGATTTTTACATACTTGAAATTTTCACCAAATGTTTAAATTATGGTTATCTCTTTACAGTTAAATTTTCAAAATTGACCATTTTTAAGCTACTTATAGACTTTTCTAAGTTTTTTTTCTTCAAATGCCGATAAACATTTTTTAGATGGCCAGAAAATCTTTAAAATTTAATACAAGGTTTTTTATAAGTTGTTCTTAAAGTGATAATAAAAAATCCGAAATCGTTAGTCACAATTTTTTTTTATAAGTGCTTAAAGTTCGAATTTATACGAAATATGTCAAAATTCCGAAAATTTGCGAGTAATTTTGTGGTTGAAATCGTAAAATTTTTTTCTTTTATAACTAAGTTTTGAAAATTTGGTACAAGGTTCTCCATACATTTTTCTTCAATTATTTGTAAAAAAAACTCAACCGGATTCAGAAAAAATTTTTTTATGAGTGTTTGAAATTTAAATTTTTACAAAACCACGTTAAATAACGATTTAGCCTCAAACGATTTTTGATATTTGTTGTTATTCAAATACTAAATAGTATAAGTCGTAAATACTTGAAAATGTTACCAGTTATTTAGATTGCCATTTTCTTTACGTGATTTGATTTTCAAAACATTTTGACTCTTTAAGAACAACTTATAAGAAACCTTGTATTAAATTTTACTGGCCGGCCAAAAAATACTTAGAAAAATTATTGAAAATTTCAATTGTCTATAAATAGCTCAAAATAGTCAAAATTCTTTGAAAATTTAACTGTGTATGGAGAACGTTAATATAAACATTTGGTAAAAATTTCAAGTATTTACATTGATTAGTTTTTGAGTTATAGCAAAATAAAAAAATCGATTTGGTTAAAAACTGGTTTTGCGTACAAAATCCCGTTTTCCCTTATTTTTTTAGGGTTTTTCCCGACTTATTTAAAAAATATTGAAAATTTTTAACTTTTGACCCCCCAAAGTACCAACTAGATTCAATTTCCTTTTCAAAGAGGGCTGAAGTCAAAAATCGAAGCATTTTTACTGCTCCAAATGTTGTCGTCAGACACAAAAAAAAAAATAAAAAAAAAACACACACATCATTGTAAAATCAATACATTCATCACTCCGTTCAGAATCTAAAAGTATAAATGTTATTTATTATCTAGCTATAGCTGTGGTGCCTAGTTCGGTTAAAAACGTTACCTACTAGTTGTTTAATGTTTTGTCTAGGCGATCAGCAGTGAATTTTATATAATACTTTTTTGTTTCCCCCCTTTTTAGAAATGCTGGCTACGCCACTGATAATAGATAAGTAAATTCAAGGACTGAAATTTGTTAAATTTGTCGTATTATGATGTTTAAATATAATTTTGTTACTTATTCATACAGGGTGATTTTTTTATCGAAGAACACTCATTATTTCTGAAAGTATTCATGTTTTTCAAAATATTTTTTTGCATAGTTTCAAGTTGTTAAAAATATAACATTTTTATTAAAAAATTATATTTTTAAATATTTTTAGATTCTGAACGAAGTGATGAATGTATTGCTTTTACTATGATGTGTGTTTTTTTTTTTTTTTTTGTGTCTGACGACAACATTTGGAGCAGTAATAATGCTCCGATTTTTGACTTCAGCCCCTCTTTGAATAGGGAATTGAATCTAGTTGGTACTTTAGGGAGGTCAAAATTAAAATTTTCTAATAGTTTTCAAAAAAATCGAGAAAAACAAAAAAAAAATGACAGAAAAATGGAAATTTTACGGAAAAACCACTTTTCGACAAAATCGATTTTTTGATTTTGCTGTAACTCAAAAACGAATTATTGTAAATACTTGAAATTTTCACCAAATGTTTATATTATGGTTATCTCTTTACAGTTAAATTTTCAAAATATTTTGACCATTTTTAAGCTACTAATAGACAATTGAAATTTTCGACTTTTCTAAGTTTTTTTTTTCTTCAAATGCCGATAAAAATTTTTTGGGTGGCCAGAAAATCTTGAAAATTTAATACAAGGTTTCTTATAAGTTGTTCTTAAAGTGATAAAAAAAAATCCGAAATCGTTAGTCACAATTTTTTTTTATAAGTGTTTAAAGTTCGAATTTATACGAAATATGTCAAAATTTAAATTAAATTTCATACGCTCATGCGAATGTTGGCCATAGTAACCATAGTAACATATAAAAACTATACTATTTGTTTCAAAATAGAATATTTGACAATATTTAAATATAATATATCCTAAACTGACAAATCATCTTCGTTCAGAATCGTTTTTCGTATACAATGATACCTATCATTGCATTCAAATTTAACCTACCATAGTCTGAGGTCCACCCCACCCCCTAATATACAGCAGAGCGATACCTACTTACCCGCTTTTTTATCCTTATATTTTTTTAAGTTTTTTACTTTTTTGAATGACAACATATAGTTTTAATTTCATATTCCAAAGCAGTATAATTTTCTAAATATTTTTATACATAAAAATCGAATTTAGGACCATTAGTTTATGAGTTATAACTTATAAGTATTTAAAGTTTTGATTCACGGAATGGAGTGGTACGGTGTTATCCCGCAAAATGTTTGTCTACTACTCCGCTTGCCTAAACTTTAAATAAGTATAACTCATTAAATAATCGCCCTAAATTCGATTATTATGTATCAAAATACTTAGAAAATTATTCTGCTTTGGATTATGAAATTAAAACTCTATGTTGTCATTCAAAAAAGTAAATAACGTGAAAAAAATATAAGGATAAAATATATTTAAAAATATACATTTTTAATAAAAACTTTGTTTTTTAACAACTTGAAACTATGTAAAAAATGTTTTTAAAAACATGAATAGTTTTTGAAATAATGAGTGTTTTATAATAAAAGAATCACTCTGTATATCGTATTTGACGTATTTCCAAATAAATATAATTTTATATATTTTGTTTGATTCGACAGACGATAAAATAAATCACTATAGGACAGTGTTCCAACTTAAAATTTTAATTTTCGTATAAAATATTATACAAACGAATTTATGATATAAAAATTATTATGTGTAATATTTCTTGTTTTTTAAGAATATAATTTATGAATATGAAACTACAAAATTTGTATGTTTGCAAAAATGTTTGAGGGGGCTTGGTGAGCTTTTTGGAGGGCTAAGCCCCCCCCCCCCCGATGTCCGCCAATAGGTATTGTAACTATCAATAAGATTATATATTGTCTATCCAAATATAACCTATGTACCTATTAGAAAATCGTAATCATATTATATTTTATCAGAATTATTTTAGTGTAACGTAAGGGGGCGCGAAAGACGCACTCGAAATCCGATTAGCACAGCACCTTACGGATATGGGTATACAGGCAAATTCCGACCGTACACCCACCCAGAGACCGTTAGATATAACACACATCACACCAGCCCACACCACACAGCATGCCACAGACCTTATACAAACGGCCCGCAGTATAATAAAAGAGGTACGACAATCGGCGGAAAACGCGCCGCACAGGCACAGCTTGGAATCGCGACTAACCATGCTCGAAGACTGCATGGCACGCTTTGGCGATGACCAACGCCGGATAGCGGAGACAATGCGTCGCCTAGAGCTGGGTATGTCGCGCCCAACACCGGAACCACAACCGGAGGTATCCGAACCGACCCGTCCTCAGCGTGCATCGTTCTCGGGGCAACACCGGAGACGTCGCCGGCCGATAGCGCGCATATCACCCGTCCACACACCAGAAATTTCATTAAGTATGGGTAGTAGGTCATCATCGCCACACTACGAAGTTTACACGTGCGCCCTCGGAATGTGTATACGTAGCACAGAGGTAACCGAAACGGACGCCATGGTAATGGCGGTGCAAATTGCCACCAAGGACTCCGAAATCGCGGTTAAGAACCAGTTATCCCGCTACTATACACACCCGATGTCGAATAATGTTAAACGAACATGCCCCGACAAAATTGCCGACCCCAAAGGTCGTATTCGAATTTAGGTCAGGCTTCGTAACAGCACTACTCGACTCACAAGCACAAAAATCGTATGTAAGTCCGAACATGGCACACACACATGGCACACCCCAACACGGACAATCTACTCACGTACGGATGACAGCACCGGTCCCACGACCACGAACTTCGATCCAACCAGCACCGCCAGCGCCGACAGCGAGCAAACAGGCCGCGGTAAGGACACCGCAGAACGCCAGACAACTATGATCTACACCAGCCAAAGGGGTCACAAACCCACACACCCACCGCAAACGGCCGGACAACCGCCGTCACTGGTAGTTTGGGGGGGGGGGGGGGGAGTATGACATGGTCCCGCGCAATAGTCGTTTGAATTCAAACGGCATTTGCGCGGAAAGCAGCGCTATGACTTATTCTCTTTTCAACCACTAGTCGACGGCGGACTTATATTAAATTTTACTAAAAAATGCGATAAGATTATATTAGCTATACAAATAGAATCTATATGTATTAGAAAATGTTAATAATATTATATTTTATCAGAATTATTTAAGTGTAAAAAATATACATTATATAATATAAAATTGGGCACTTATGACTTGAAATAAGGTATTATTGCTTAAAGCATAAATGGGTTTAACAAATATTAATTAAATATATACTTAACTAATCATGTGTTGCCCAACTATTGAATTTATGTACATACCTTATTCCAAAATTAACTGAAATCTAACTACATGAATTAATATCTTTCATACTATAAAAAGTGGTTATGAGGGTACGAAAAAAAAACATTGGGATAAATGTAATGTTAAACACATTACGATAAATCAACCAAACTAAATTAATTCAATACACTAACATAATAATATTAATATCTCATACGAGATATAATTGAGTCATGCTGCAATTGACAATTTGATTATATTCAAAGGCGTTCAAAACAAATATAAATACTTATACAACATATTATATGTCACTCGTTCCAAAGCAATTCATAAAACGATATAAAATATATATTTGTTGATAAACAAAATATAACTTCTATAAATTCGTGATATAACTTGCTAATAAAAAAGTTCAATAATATATTATAACAAATTGTATGTAAAATAAAAAAAAGGATATACGTGAGCTGTCGGAGACAGTTCAGAAACTAAAAAAAACTGTAGAGAGACAACAATATTTATCACACGTTGTTCGCATCGGATATAATTGACACGCGTTGTATTGACAACATCTATATATATAAAAATATATCAATTATTATTATAATTCCTAACTAATTATTGTAATCAGTCTTGGGTAAAATACTTTTTAAAAGTATTTGGAATAAATACTCGAATACTCATGAAAAATAGTATTCCGAATATGTATTCGAATACATCATAAAAATAGTATTCTGAATAAAGTATTTAGAATACTATAAAAATATTCCAAATACTTTTAAAATATTTTTAATTAAAGATATTAATAAAATAATAATTGTTTTTGGCAAACTATAGCCAATGTTTAAATACGGAGTGTAACATAAAAATATGAAAAAATCGATTTTAGTTTTTGGTTTAACTCTAAAACAAATGAACATATGTAATGATATATACATGAAATTTTCACTGGTAGTTAATATTTACATTTTCTATACACGATAAAATATTAAAATTTTCAAAACATCTTGATTTGTTTTGAACTGTTTAGGAACATTTCCAGTATATGTATATGTCATATCTTTCTGTTACACCCTGTATAATATATTGTTTGTAAATTAAAATTATAATATATCTAACTATGACTGTTTATGATTTACAATATTAAATTATAATATTTATTAATAATTATCTGCAATTCTATGAATAATATTAATTATATTATCAAAGTATAAAATCTTTCATCAGGACAGGCACAATTGAAAACAATTCATACTAAATTAGGAATGTAAAAAGCATTTATTAAAGTATTCCGAATATAGTATTTGGAATACTTTCGAAGGTATTCTGAATACTGCATAAAATACTTTTAGAAAAAGTATTTTCAAAAGTATTCTGAATACTTAAATAGTATTCCGAATACTGTATTCGGAATACTACCCAAGACTGATTGTAATACATAATATTATTATTATTATAAGGACTAATCGTACATACGTCGTTGTTTGCATCATTATACAGCGTCATTTTTGTATCACTTTGTCGGCTTTTTTTATTTTAGTTTTGAATACCCTCTCGCCAGGTGGTTTTAATGTAACTGATTTAAGTATTTCTGTTGTTATGGGTATTCTTTTATAATGTTGTTGCTTATTTGCAGGTGGCGAATTCGTTGATGGCGGTCGTGCACAAGCTGGCATTGGCGGTGGCGGTGGTACATAATCTGTCGATACTTTAGCTATTACTGGTGTAGGGGGCCGTGTATTTGATGGAGGCAATAAGTTGTTTGTTAATAGAACAGCGGCCCCAGCGCCCAAGTTCAGTCTCATCAAAGAATAATTCATTGCAATTATGTGTGTTGTGTTATTTGTCACTTCTCCTACACATATACACACGTAGATATACAAGAATTATTAATGCAATTATGTAACATAACCTGATATTTTCCAAATTACTTTCAAGAATGTCAATCCTATTCTTTAACTTTTCATATTTGAAATTGGGCGTTTTGTAGTTTCCTAAACGATCGTTGGTCAAAAAAATAATTTTTAATTTTATTATCAGTAAGCATATTACTTTCTATCAAGGTCTTCTGAGTTTCAATTATAAGTAATTGTTTTTCTACTGTTGATTGTAATTTCTGCACAGTATCTTCATAACGTTGCAACTGAAAATTAAATAAAAGCCATTCATTAATATCAATACAATTATTGGTCATTCGATTATTCAATAATTATTTGTTTGATACTTGTAATTCTCTAGATGTTTGTTTATCTTTTTCATTTTTATACAGTTCTAGAAAGTAGGCATTAAATCACACAAAATATCAATTAAAAATTATTTTACAATATATTGATTTAAAATTAAAAAATAAAATACTAACCTTGTAATGCTTTAAAGTTCTGCTCCATAAATAAATTGTTCTCATTTACTTTGTTACAGGTTTCTAAAATATTACTAGGTACGTGTATAAGTTCACTTCCAGTTTCCGCGTCAAAAAAATGATCATCCACGTCATCCTCACGATAGAAAAAGGTAATATTACTTTTTAGTTTGTATTACATTGTATTTATATAATTTATTAATGTTATACATTATATTTCTTTTTAATATATTTACCTACCTATCTTACTTCAAAAGTTTGGGATTATTATGTAACATAATAATGATCAATTTATCATAAAATTGTTTGGAGTTTGGTTTCGCTCCATTTTTTTAAATGCATTTTAATTAACTTAAAAACAATTATGAATTTTTGAAACTTTTTCTTAAACCAATATCCGTTCTATCTCTACCTGTTACATATACATAGGCGTGCGCAGACTTTAATTTCCGGTCGAGCCTGGAAGAATTAGTGCCCCAATACTTGAACAGTGCCCTTAATTTTTTTTTTTGACACATTAACATCATACTAGGCACAATAGGTACATACATTCTAATTGCAATAATTGTAAATTTAAAACTGTATAATATATGTATAAACCTATACAAATAGAATCAAATTTGTATGTGCAATGTGCATACGAAATTAATGTGCTAGACATAAGTACTGCTCGTATATTATTTAAGTTAAAAATAAAATTACATATTATATTAATACATACCTAATGCATGTTTTTATATCTAACTATACATATAAACTTAATAGGTAATATATAAATGTGTAATTATGTATTAAGTGATAAATGAATTTTCTTATTTTCCATAGGCGATAAGACATTGTCTATACTAAACAGTATAGACTCTTTAATACTTCTCTAGTCATACTATAGGTACATATTTTGACATTTAGTGCACAACGTTTTAGTCAGATAAATAAATCAATATAAACTATGTGGTGGTACACAAATATTTTAATTTTGTTTCACTATTACGACAAATACGATTTTCATGATCTTCAGTCTCCACGAATATAATGATAAATATAATAATAATAATAATAATAATATAATATATAATGAGTTAAATTTAATCTACACAAATTTGAAATTTTACTATGCCTCTAAAAAGATTCCGGTCGAATCGGGGCTCGTTCGACTCGCCCTGTGCGGACACCTATGGTTATATATTTCGGAACTTTTCTACTTTACCGGACACCCTTTTTTTTGCGAATTTTTTTGTGGGACTTTTGATCCACATTAGATTCGAACCTGAGGCACGCGTTGGAAAATTCGTGAATTTGACCACTGCACCACACTTATCATTATATTATTGGAACCATAATACCTATTTAAGGGAAATGTAGAAAGCATTTTAGACCTGCAACTTACAAACTAAGTCCGAGCCCCAAATTCTGACTTCATCATCGTTTTCAGCGTACTTAACTACATATATTTCAATTACAAAAATCGCAAAAAAAAGGTGTCCGGTAAAGTAGAAATATACCTATATTTCAATCCAGGGTTACGATTAATAAGGTATGCAAAGCTATTATATTATAAATTATAATACATGTTTAATATTTTATTTACCTCATTTACTCCATCAGATGAATTTCTTAATCCAAAAAACTTAGATATGCAATAGTAGATTGTATTCAACATTCTGGTTATATTTATAATTCAAAATGAAAAGTTAAGAGCTTTCACATTCGATATAAACATTTGTAATTAAATAATCCACGATTGTTGATTCGTAGAGCCTAGTGATGAATTTGTGTATGTAGTTGTTGTTACGTTTTAATTATTTAAGCCAGATAAAAGATAAAAATAAAATAAAAATAATGTCATTTTATTTGTCAAGTATTAATTTAACATTAAGTCATACAATTTTTGTCAAACTACACAAAACATTATTTAGAACATTTGTAAATGTATAAATTATGTATCATCACTTTTTTTTACCACTAAGATTGTTATTAACATAATTGTTCGTATACAATTATCTCGAACAAGTTATAAATATTAACGATGTCTAAATGCATAAAAATAAGTTAATTATTTATTAATAAATAATAAAAAAAAAGCGGGTAAGTGGGTATCGCTCTGCTGTATATTAGGGGGTGGGGTGGACCTCAGACTATGGAAGGTTAAATTTGAATGCAATGATAGGTATCATTGTATACGAAAAACGATTCTGAACGAAGATGATTTGTCAGTTTAGGATATATTATATTTAAATATTGTCAAATATTCTATTTTGAAACAAATAGTATAGTTTTTATATGTTACTATGGTTACTATGGCCAACATTCGCATTATGAGCGTATGAAATTTAATTTAAATTTTGACATATTTCGTATAAATTCGAACTTTAAACACTTATAAAAAAAAATTGTGACTAACGATTTCGGATTTTTTTTTATCACTTTAAGAACAACTTATAAGAAACCTTGTATTAAATTTTCAAGATTTTCTGGCCACCCAAAAAATTTTTATCGGCATTTGAAGAAAAAAAAACTTAGAAAAGTCGAAAATTTCAATTGTCTATTAGTAGCTTAAAAATGGTCAAAATATTTTGAAAATTTAACTGTAAAGAGATAACCATAATATAAACATTTGGTGAAAATTTCAAGTATTTACAATAATTCGTTTTTGAGTTACAGCAAAATCAAAAAATCGATTTTGTCGAAAAGTGGTTTTTCCGTAAAATTTCCATTTTTCTGTCATTTTTTTTTTGTTTTTCTCGATTTTTTTGAAAACTATTAGAAAATTTTAATTTTGACCTCCCTAAAGTACCAACTAGATTCAATTCCCTATTCAAAGAGGGGCTGAAGTCAAAAATCGGAGCATTATTACTGCTCCAAATGTTGTCGTCAGACACAAAAAAAAAAAAAAAAACACACATCATAGTAAAAGCAATACATTCATCACTTCGTTCAGAATCTAAAAACGAATAGAAATGGGTGTATTTTCTATTTGGGAACAACTACGTGAATTGTACTCAAAAATGAAAAAATGTATTTTTCGAAAATATTAATATGATATTATATAATTATTACAGTTGAATTTGTATGGACTATAGCTGGAAACACTTTTGAATCGTCTAAGACCGTGGTAATTTTCGTGATATAGCATTATAGCAGATGATATATTGCGATATCAAGTATTATTCATAATCTCGTAAAATTTGACTTATGAATTACAAAGATCTGAGAAAACTTCCATTACTCCGTCTAGGCTGCATGTATTATTATTCTTTTTTAAATATAAATATTATTAAAATATATCATAATATTTTTAGAAACTTATATATTTCCTTTTTTTTTAATTTAATAACTGATTTCTAGTATCAATTATACTGTTAAGACTTATATGTTAACAAAATTAATTTAAATTAACTTAAATATGCGTACACAATCTTAAATATATTCAATCGCAAACATACGTCTTTGACATCAAAGTTGGACATCTAACCAACAACTAAATGTAATGTATATATTATTTCTAACTCATGTCAGATTACGTCGAACGGTTTTTAGCCCGTTTAAGGCGACGATGAAATGTGCTTTAATAGTGTTGGATAATGTAGAACAAGTTGATTATACGATATTATACGATATGCAACCTAAGACTTATTATTATAATTAAAATTAAACCATAAAACACACATAGCACATTAAATTATTTTAGCAAATACCTATGTATATATTATTATAATGCATTTAGTTTGCTTATTGTTCATGTATCCTTTACATATCATACCGAACTTATATCAAGGAAATTATTTAGGTTTATTTTGATTTAGGAATTTATATTATAAGGGCAGGTGGTAAAAGTATATTTAAGGAATATTTTGTTTTTACTTAAACAAGGTTATTTTAGGTCAACAGAAGCCGAAAAATAAAAATTAATATTGCATATATATATATATATATATAGTGATGCAACTATGGAAGTATATTTGTGATAAAATAAATAGTTTTAGAGGTGTTCAGGTGAGTAGTAATACATATTGTTGGTGATAAATATACAAAACTAATGATAATATTCATTGAGAATAATAATACTTAATGATAAAAATAATTGATTTTTGCTATAGTCTATTACATAAATAATTGCAGTACCTAATTAAATTGTTTTTATTTATTTTTGATAAAAAAAAATATATATATATATTATACGTTATATTTTAAGCAGAGGTCAGTTAATACATTTTATTTAATATATCTACATTTTATATATAATCTACATACCTAACTACTCATGTCATGTCTTATTATAGTATAACAGGTCGTTAATACTAGATACAAGAAAGTATCTAAAGAATATTTATTTTGGTTACAAAAATATTTTATAATTTAAGTTTATTTATAAAATAACGCATGACGATTTTCATAAAATAAAAAGGATTTTGGACAACCTCTCTTCATTTATTCATTTATAAACTAAATGCATAGTTTTGTTACTATTCGGGGTACGTTAGTATATAACATAAAATTAGATACTTATAATTGATAATAGGTTTACTTTATAATATTTTAAACATGTTATCAGCAAATTTATACCAACTCTAATAATTCAAATCGTGTATATTAAATAATACATTATTTTAAATAAATATATGTTCATTTTAATAATTAATATAGGTAGGTATTAACTATTAAGTGGTACCTATACTATAGCTACTGAGAAAAAAAGCAAATACCAAATAAAATATTATGTTTTTACTCGTATATCAAAAACACATTTTAATATTAATTTCATTAACTAGGTATTATAAAATGTATTTCCATAATATGGAAAGCATATTATGCTTTTTATCTTTAATTTAATATGCCGTATTTATATATATATTTTTAAATTTAGTGAGGTATTAATAGTATTTATTGACATCATATAGACACGCTCATTGTATTTTAGTTTATTGAATTTAAAAATATTATCTTCATTTTATTTTTATTAAAATGTATTAAAAAGTTATTTCGTCAAACGATACGTAAGTCGTAATACGTCAATTCTCATCAAAATCATGAGCATATTGTTTGAGCGCAAAGATATATTTTTTTTCAATATTCTAGAAAACAGAATTATTCAAAAAAAGTCATGTTTATGACCTAATCCAAATATAAATTATCATTTATCAGTATTAAGTATTAACAGAGCTGCATCATAAAAGTAGGAAAAATTCACCATCGAACAATGAATTTTTAAAAATTTGAAGTATGAAACTGCCAAAGCAAGTCTTCAACGAGTTCAATTCATAAGTATCACTTAAGTGATTTATTTAGTAATTAGCAGATAACTATTATTTTAAATTGTAATATTATTATGATGAAGGTACCTATGGATTTTTTCCCCGGTAATATTTATTATTCATTTCATTTTTAAAATATAGTATTATATATTATGTATGTATATGTTACACGTAGCCACGTAGGTACCTATGTCACAAAGTTACTAACATATTTAGTTAATCAATAAGTAAACCTATAATAAAGAGTATAAAGTAGATTATAATTTCTAAACCATAAAAATAATTTAAAACTATTATATGTAATATACAGACTTACAATCATAACATTAATAACGTAGTAGGTATAAATTCAGCGTACGTTGGAGGATACGTAAGTATGGTTTTTCTTAACTGGTGTATCATATTATAATTATTTATTTTAAATACTTAATAGTAGAACATGTATAGTTTATTCGGAGTGACCAATTTTAATGATATGTTTTCACTAAATTTATCATCCAATGTATGTGTTTAAAAAACTATTCACTCTTACATATAGGTAATTCAAACTATAACATTTCAAAAAATATTTTAGATTTTTAAAGTTGTTTAACTATTACACATATTATATTAAACATATATATCTTAATTTTATCATCGAAAGCTAAGTATTTTCCTAAACATTTAGTCTTATACATGTTACCAATTAATACTTCAAACTACGATCTGAAAACATAAAAAACTATTTGGAAAATTTAACTGATCAGTGATCAACTAGATTACTCATCCGTATGTATGTATGCATGACTACTCTCAAATCATCTGTTGCGTTTTTATTATTATAATAACCTGTTACATAGACTCAAAAACGGCAACAGTGTAAGCCGTACACGCATGGGATTGTATACAGAGTAATTCACTGTTTTTATCGTCAATCATCATACATACCCGCTCACCAAGCATCAATATTACATGTGCGCTGTGCACAGTATAGGTATGTATCAATTGCTATCCACCTACCGTCTAAACACTCTAAACCAAATATGTATAAGTAACTATTTGGATACCTAATGAAAATTAAATTTTAAAATGATAATATATATATTAACTCTGTTACTCAACAAGTTGAAGATAATCTATATTTATAAAAAAAAAATAAAAAAAAAATGATTTTAGTTTTTTTTTTTTTAATATGAAAAGTATATTAATTGTCTATAATTATAGTTCAAAACTATAATTAAATGAAAAAAAAAAGAAGTTTTCGATGATGAAACACTCTGTATGCTTTTTACTGTACACTGATTAATATTATAGTGTGTATAAAGTAGTCATAACAACGTTACCTGCTATCCGTCGCGTATATTCACGTCTCACGGCAGTGTGCTGCTAGCAGCGTACGAAACACGAATACCGAACGATCTACGATAGACAAATGGGAAAATTTAAATACTTTTTGGCCGCTTTGGTCGCATTTGCACTGGTCGTTTATCAAAAAAATGCCATCGACATTATCGTGGAGCCAGAAACAATGCCCGACGACGTTTGTTGGGGAGCCAAATCCTACCAGACGAAAGACCGTAGCAACGCCAAAGAAGTTCGACCGTTCCTTATAAACATCACGACCGAAGTATGTGAGATCGTGACATTTCAATATTAATATTATACATTATACATAACTACATAAGTAATTAATTGATGGTATTAATTGGAACAATTATCACACAAATCATTAAAAATAAATCATAATATTATATAGTATAGATATCGTGCGTACCTGTAACAGATACCTACCTATTAATTATTAATACTATACATAGTATAGTATAGTAAATAATTTATATTGTTATAAGATATCCAAAATATTTCAATTTACAATCTAATAATATAATAATAATATAATATAATAATATGCATTGGATATACAATATAGCTTGTGGCGTGACTATGGAGTGGACTCTAATTTAACATTTGAGTTTGAAATTAATAAATAAACATTAATAAGTTTATAGGTAATTCACATTACTAATCATTAATCAACATATTCGGATTTTCGGGTATCACGTACTCTACGTAATTTATTGACCATGCGAACACAGATGTATCGCAATTATTTTCCTATAAGTGCTTTTAAAATTTTAAATGTTTAAATACTTTATTTTTGTTAATCAACACATAAAGTTAGTGTGTTAAAAATATATGTGCGGTAATGTATTATGTTTTTTTCAATATCAAGACACAAGAGTATAGTTTACAAAAGTAAATCCCCATTATCGAAACATTTGAAACTATGGCAAATATTTTTAAATTATAATATTTATTTCACTTATCAGTTATACGTACCTACACTGTTATTATTGAATTAAGATTGATATTAATATTCACAATAAAAAGTTCATTTTCGAGCATATACTATATAAAGTCTATAACTTAACCTTCGACCTATGACTTTTATCAAACATCGATGGTATAACAGTATATATATTCATGATCGGTGGAATATCAAACGAATCACTTTTGCATTTTATTATTGAAACTCTGCTGGTTAACTAAAAATTGCTTACAGCATACAAGTTAAAAATACTTATCGACTATATAACTAAATTAGTGTAGCTTAATTATTACTACAATTTGAAACTTTAAAATTATTTAAAGTTCAAACAAATATTTGATTTTTTTATACATTAAATATATTTATGATTTTCATTAAGTCTTATTTTAGGATATTTTCTTAAGGGGATTCGATACCTTAATTTCTGTTTTTGTCTAATGCACGCGCGACATAGGATTTTAGACGGATCCTTTTCCAATCATACATTCATACTAATTGATCTAATGAAGCGATAAAAATTCTGAAAATAGATTTGAATTTGTCGTCCAAGTCTATTTGGAATCGAAATTCTCACATTTTTTATATTTTCCTCCAAATTTCTAAAAAAAATTATGTTAAAAAAGAGTAATTAAAATACGGCAATATTTCAATTTTTGGAGAAGTTAAAATCAAAAAGTCAAAAACCTGGGAAAGTCAATTTCAAGTAAACTCAATTACAAATTCAAATCTGTTTATCGTTTCATTGGATCAATTGGTGTGATTGGCAAAAGATTCGTCTAAAATCCTATGGAACGCGTGCGTTAGACAAAAACAGAACATCACGGTATCGAATGCCCTTAAGTTCCACAACAAAATATACCGAGTAAATAATAATTTAAAATTTAACTTTTGTTATAAAAGTTTCGATTAGAAGTAATAATCGAACTTTATCTAAAGTGAATGTATGTTATAATAATTGTATTGTAATAATATCTATGTAGTTTTTAATAATTTATATTAATTTTTGATAAAATCGTATATGATATAATATTACAATATAATTTTAATATTTTTTAAACATTGTTTAATTATTTTTTTTGTATTCTATAAATATTAAAAATAATTGTATTGTATTAATATCTATGTAACTTTTATAAAAAGGCTTAAATTTTGAATTATTATTTACGTGAGATATTTTATCATGGAATATTTTTGCGGGGATATTTTGACGTATCACTATTTTCCGATATGTTTTATTTTTTTTTCCGTACGAAATTTGTTTGTTTTTCTTATACCAAACTCTGTCCCGATTAATTACAGCAATACAGCACATGATTTATAACCATTCGTCTGCACAATATGGTACACAATTCTCACTAAACAAATTCATCACAGAGTCGTTTTGTAATAAATTTAATTTACTTGCATTTACCACAGGTTATCGCAGACTTGAATCACAGACTCTCTAACGCTAGACCGTTAGTAAAGCCGTTGCGGAGTGTGAATTTCGAGTATGGCTTCAACAGCGATCACTTGGCGAAGATCATTGATCATTGGTCGAATCGATACGATTGGACGGCCAGACAGGCGTACCTGAACACATTGCCGCAGTTCAAGACTAACATTTACGGTCTGGACTTGCATTTCATACACGCGAAGCCACCTGCGGGGACCTCGGCCAGGGCGATACCTCTACTTATGCTGCACGGGTGGCCCGGTTCCGTCGTCGAATTTTACAAAATTATTCCTATGCTGACCACTCCGATTGCCGGTCGTAATTTCGTGTTCGAAGTAATAGCACCTTCGTTACCAGGTTACGGGTTTTCGGACGCAGCCGCCCGGCCCGGCATGGGTCCGGCGCAAATGGGCCAAATGTTCGTTAAGCTCATGTCCAGGTTAGGCCACGAAAAATTCTACGTCCAGGGTGGTGATTGGGGAGCGGTCATAACTGAAGCAATTTCAAAGATTTTTCCTAACAGGTGAAAGATTCTTTGCATCACGTATAGTGTATTCGTACATAGATCAAGTGCCACTTTTTATCGTTTTTCAAAAATTTTAAGTGAAAACTTTTAAATTTTACATGATTTTATCATAATTATATTGACAAATTATTGCAAGTAATAATCATAATATAAAAATCATTTCCTGAGTACTACTCACTTATCACTTTTATGTATTACCTACAACTGATTAAAAATAATAATGTTTTCAATTTAAGTACCTGATAATTTTTTTACTCTACTGAACAATTTCTTAAGCTTAATATTCAGTATTTTTTTTAAATATTTTAAGAATTAATTATTTAAGTATATTTTCATATAATAAACTTGTATAACGACGGTGTATGCATAATGTACTATATTATTTTTAAGAATTTTTATATTGTTTATTCGCATGTATATTTTGAATATTTCCTACACAATAAGTTGCAAACCCTAATATTAATTCTGTTAAATACATTTTTTAGAATTTAATTAAATATTTTATTCAATCACACTTACGTTTTTATAATATGTGTAATTATTATTAATTTTACCTAGGGTCTACGGCATGCATTCGAACATGTGTTCGACTACTACATCGTTGACACTGAACGATTATATTCGATTGGCGTTGGGAACGTACTGGCCTTCGTTGATCGTTAGCTCTGAGAGTGAAAAATCCCGAACATATCCACTGAGCAAGATGTTCTTTGGGTTCCTCGAAGAATCCGGATACATGCATTTGCAAATGACCAAACCCGACACAGCAGGTGCATTTTCAAAAAAAATTTTATGATATAATATACACACAAAAAAAATGAAAAAACGTGCTATACGTTATATTTAATTATCTATAATTTACCGTATTAATCATTCCACGAATTTTCACCAACAATCAGTATAGATGGAACTCAGTGGGGAAAGATATGAAGTGGTAAATAAATAACAATCCCTAATAAATTCAACATTTTACGATTATTATTTTGTAACATGATATTTTGGAATAATTTATTATTTTTTAAAGTTATATAATATTCAGGATTTAACTATCTAGTATATATGGGAAGCAATTCAAGTGTTCACATTTTATCAAATGTATTCAATTTTAAAAGTAACAGTTAAAAAGTTCAACACATTTTGATGTTTCACTGTTATCTAAAAAAACCTCCCGTTTGTCAATTTAATTATTGCTGAATATTAGTATGGCACGAGTTATCTATATATTAAAAAAAATTAATGGTTTTTTATATGTCCATAATTATTAATTCAGTGCAATTGTAAATAGGTAATATTTATGAAAAAAAACTATTAAAAACGTTAATAAGAGGTATATTTAAATAAATTTGTCCGTCTATTGAAATGTAAGCTATTCGAATTTGAACTTCTCTCTACAATTAACTAAACTTTTCAATTTACGATTTTACATAATGCATGCAGGTGTTGCTTTGAACGATTCGCCTGTCGGCTTAGCAGCTTACATCTTAGAAAAATTTTCCACTTGGTCAAACACGGATTACAAATATCTACCGGACGGTGGTCTATCCAAATTTAAGATAGACGAACTATTAGACAATGTCATGATTTACTGGGTGACTAATTCCATGACCACGTCGATGCGCCTGTACTCGGAGTATGCCAGTCACAAATATCGTGCTCTTCCGCACATGTTGTACGTACATTACTGTACAATGTATATGCGTATTTTATATGGAGAGTTCGTGCTATAAACTATTAAATTCCTATTTCGTTTTGTATTATATATTTAGGGCCAAAGTTAAAGTTCCAGCAGCTTGTGCTATTTTCCCGAACGAAATGCCGATAACGTTGCCACTGAAGGCGCTTTTGCATCGTAAATTCAAAAATTTAGTCAGAGTTACGGAGATGAAGGATGGTGGACATTTTGCCGCGTTTGAACAACCCAAACTGTTGGCAAATGACATCTGGTCGACAATTTACGAGATGGAAAGCATAAGAATCAATTCAATTTAATATTATTTATTTTATTTTTGTATATCACGATATTATTAAATGTATAGGAACATGTTTTTTTTTAAATTCTGTCCAAGGTATTCTTTTGTAATTTTCGGTCACCTATAACCGGAAGGAGAGATTCTAATTTCGTCGGCTTTTTAACTATATTTTCTGGTGATATGCGTCTGTGTCCTGCAATAATAAAAAAAGTTTTTTATTTTTTATTTCTATAATGTGCATGATGAGTAATATATTTATTCAATTAAATGACATATTACGATTATATTAGAAGTACGTATTGCAGATTATTTCTGTCTTATTCTCGTATTACACATAATATATAATAGGTACCATATATTTGTGGGCGGCGCACAAATATCAAAAAGTCAACGTGTTTGCAAACAAAACTACCAACTACTCATTTGGGAACAGTTGAGCTTTAAACCATACACATTTTTTGCGGACAGTTGCCTTTTAGTCACCTTGCATGTTAATACTTGTTTATTAAATATTACTAATTGTTAATAGTTGATACTTGTTTAAAAGTATTTATATACATTTTCCTTCCCCTTTAACAGGCTTAGACAATAAAAAAATAAAAATCACCACTTTTTAAAACACGATACTTATAGTAAATTTATAATTATTTATACTAATACAGTCGATTCCGCTTAATAAAGATAACGGTAAATAAGGACAACCACTTAATCGGGACAATTCTTCATTTACGAAAAAAAAAATATATACTTATAGGATAAACGTTCGCCGCTTATTTGGGCCACAAATCCGGACAATTAGGACATTTTTATCGAGATATTAGTAGATCAATAGTTCAAAAAAATTGGCGTAATTAATTATTAGATTTAATTTATGTTCGTACATTTTATCTTATATCGTATGTTCAAATATGATGTGTGTTAAATGTTATTAATTGATGCATTAGTTGTGTTTTTCGCGTGCAGTAACGATGTTATTTTATAAATAACTAGAGTATAATATCGTATTTTTCTTTTTGTATTATTAAATATTTTTTATAATTGTAGGCATGTAATTTGTAATAATAAAAATTGTTTGAAAAATCAGTTATTCAACAAATTTATATGTCCATTTTTTCGGATTATTAGGACAAAATAACACGCATCTGATGTGTCCCAATAAATTGGAACCGACTGTACAAATATTTCCACATCACGATTCAAAAACTCCACTAATTTTTAAATCAATACGAATAGTGATAAAATTTTGTTTGGATATCGGGACATTTGGGCGTAAAACAAAACAAAAAAGCCAATGAAAATATTATTTACTATAATATTAATTAATTGAAATAATTTAGGCGATTCCAATAAAAAATTATGTTTTAGTGCTAGTTTCATAACTTATTGTTTCGTGAAATTACTATAATTAAAATTAAAATTAGCCATTTTAAAGTGAGTTTATACAGCTATGTAAAATATAACAACTTTAAAATGTTCATAACTCACTTTAAATGATAATATCAATAAAATCATATGTCATTGTCTAGATAATATTCTTACCTTTAAATTTAATAATAGGTAAATTTACTCCTATATTAATGCTAACATCACAAAATGTATTCTGCTGAACGAAAATTTGTTATGATGTACGACAGAGACAACACATGCGGATATGACGTCCTCTTAAAATAATGTACCTACACTTGTATAACAATTAAAGTATAATATTTTTAATATTCTTTAATTCGTTTTCCTTAAATATTTTAATACTGATCTACTTGTATTTTTGGTGTATTAAAATAAATAACCTTTTTTGATATTCAATTTAATTTTTAATTTTTATTACTAATATTTTCATTGATTTTTTTTTTACATCCAAACGACTATAGGTCTATATGTTCTAGTTTGGATTTAAAAATAACTATTTTGTAAAATACTAACTTGTCCTGCTTAAATATACCTGATAAGAAATTATGAAAATATTATGTATTTAAATTATACATGGTTAGAGCGAATAAAAAAAATTTGTTTAGACCTCCCACTTTCTAAAAAAAAATGAGATTTTGCCTACGCGTCCCTGTTAGCTACAGTTCTCATCGATTTTAATCGTAATTTGTAACTTTATCTGATTAAGTTAGATATACCTTTCCATTTATGAAACGGTCGACCAGACTCTCCGTGGGATTGTATCAGCAACTCAGTAGCTCGTTTTGGTTTAAAGTAATTGCCGGCAAAATCGTCTTCTGTCGATTTCTGATACTTCTGAAATTGTGAACACACTATTATGATTTATTATATTAAATATACACGCGATGTAACTATTGACGCAGCGGCCAGTGACAGCAGGCCACGCGTGACATAAATAACATAAATAGCAGTTTCCGGTGCATAGGTATGATATTATAATAATAAAAAAATTAAAAAATTGTCCAAACAAAACGTGATTGCGAATTTGTCAAAATATCGTGTGGCTTAACTACCGTGTGGACGCGGTCGTTTCACCTGATCGTAAATGACGGGTACATCCGGTGATGACGACCGACGACTGCTGTCTGAACTGGAAGATTTATCGAACGATAGACCGGCCAGCGTGTTGAATATACCCAGCGACATCTTCCTCCGGCCGTTTTCGAACGTGCTAAACGCCGCCGAACTGTTGGCGGGTTGTGTTAACGTGCCTATTATTATATTATATGTATATAATATTTATGCAAAAAAGACGTGCTATGTATAATAAGCCAAAATAATATTGGAAAGCGTATAAATATATAAGCGCGACCAACAACATAAGTTGTACCTATATAGATTCGAAATATAAAAATGTCGTAAGTCTCGTTGCCGGGACACGCTTCAAATATAATGTACCGTGTTCAAGAGCCAATAATAAGCGAAAACAAGTCAGGAGCCGGGTTTGAATAGAAATAAAAACAATTTAAAATAGCGCACAAGTCGTACACGCTGCAAGTATAGGCGAGTGGGTGTTAACCACGCGATCGTATATAACACATAATTTAACCTGTAGCGGATGGAACGTATACATCGCCAACGAATTTTCAGAGTTTTCTAATCTAGCCGGAGCGGTCAGCGAGTTAATGGACTGCCTGCAGCTCGAAGACGACGCACCTACCCGTCCAAATCCCGAAATAATAGCTGGTTTATAAATAAAAATAAAAGATCTAAAAAAAACCCTTCCCTGCATTTACCCGAAGCCGGAGGCAGTTTTATCCTCGTCAACTCCGGCAGTATCCAACTCTGCGTGTCGTCCTCCCATTCCGCATCTTCTTTCAACCTCTCCAAGTTGCTGAAAGAATAATATCACCATTTATATTATATGGTTATATTGGTTCTCATGCCATCGATTTCGACAGTCGCACTTGTAATATTATGTGGTATAATATGTACCATACCTATAATTGCATTCTTTCGATAGCGTTGGCACGATTTTTTCTAAGATTTGACTCTGCAGTTTGATCTGTCGCTCTTGTTTTCTAATTGTTTCTAAGTAATCCGTCCGCTCGTTTTCAAATTCGCTCTGGATATCCGCCACCTCTCTGTCCGATGCTTTCAGCTGAAAACCAAAAATGTAAATTCGTAACAGATAAACACTGGTGTAGGTGGTAGGTTTATTAGGTTTAGTACTAATAGGAATCGTAACATTTGAAAATTATTTTTCTATGACTATTCTATTTTTATTACGAAATTTTGTCTGTGTACTAGACTCCTCAAAAAACAAACATTATTTTGTACTTTTATATATTTTCGAAATATTTTAAAGAATATAACTCTTTTTAATACCTTTTTGTCGATTTAAGTTCATTAAAATGTATTTGTATGTCAACAACAAGTATAATATGGGATATATACGACGTATTTGAAGTATTGTCGTTCAAATATATTACTAATAAATTTTTTCAACTAATATAATATAATTTAAATTATAATATGTTATATATATTTAACTAAATATAATATTATGTTTGGTTTTTTAAATACAGTCATAATGAAAAAATATGAAATAAAAAAAAAATTAAAATGCTATATCAACAAAATAAGCATTAAAATATATAAAGTAATTTAAGTTTTATTATAATAGTTAGCTAATTGTTCATATTTTTAAGTGAAAGGTTTATGATACAAATACTAGGTAGGTATTAAATTTAAAAGTTTTTTTTTTTTTTTAATGTTTAATGTGACATTTTTCTAGCCCCCAAATTGTAATAAATAATATGATTGGGCAATGGGCATAATATCTGGCTACCTATACTGTTCATAATATCTATACTTATCAATTTGCCCAGTTATTGATTACGCAAAACATTAAATTAAATATAGTATGTATAAAAAATTTAAAAAAATTTGATATTATAAAAATTATTGTCTATAGAAGTTTTGGCAGTTGTTTCGCTGTGTTAAGTACATATTAAAAATTATGACATTTTAAATACATTATATATTATATTTATATTAATACATTATATTATGTATTACCAAATTTAACAAAATTAATTGTATTTTTATTTGAGACATGATTGAACAATTATATAGATAGTATAAATAGTTATTTGATGGAGTAGTCGACTTATCTCTTAAAAAAAAAAAAAAAAAAAAAAAACAGTATGTTTCGGTAGAATTTATAAATCCCTAATACCTATATAATTTAGTCTCCCCGTCCATCTGGTCAGATCATAACCTGCTTTACTGTTGTCTATTTATCCCATAATAATATACTCGTATTATGCTATATACTTTTTGTCTATACTTCTTCAACGCCTCGTTCTTGGCCCTCAGCTCTTCCTGTATATCGTCGTAGACGCCCAACACCAAGTTCGGCCCATCTTCGGTCTCGACGGTGGCCAGCGCCCTCGCTAACGCGTTCAACCGTCTCTCGGCTGCTTTTTTCTTGCGTAATCGACGTTCCTGGAGCTCTTTGTCGTTGACTCGCTCACCGCCAACCATACTCTCTTGCAGTTTCTTTAACCTATACATCAAACACGATACCACGAATTTAATTATAATACTTTATAGTTGGTGTGTAGTATTATAACGGCGTGCGCCAGTGTGTGTGTCACGATAAAATATACCTTTTCAATATTTCTTGTTGTGATGAGTTTAATTCTACTCGATTGCTCTTCAATGCTTTTTCCACTATCTGCTGCGGGGATGAAGTCCTACAACTATTTTCGTTCTGAAAATAATAAAATATTACGCTTTTATATGAATGTTTGTTGTAAATATATGATATATAAAATAAATCATCACAATTATATGACGCGAAATAAAATCTCATAAAATCATAAATCAGTGTTGATTGAACATTTAAAGCAACGGATGAATTAAATTTCTAAAACTATAATCTTAATAGTTTTATCTTTAAAATATTCATATTTAAAAAATATTATAAATTTTACTTTTTTCCTTCTAAAATTTGATGAAATATATCGTGTACCTAAATGTATAATTTAACGTGTATAATATCTATTCGCGACGATTCTTTTAGATTTGTCTAGACATGTGGGCATGTAGTATTATATTATTATTATATTATTCTTATTTATAGGAAATATAAATATGCAATAATTGTATAATTATCACGCTGCAATAATAATTATTTAAATTACTTTATTTACTATTAAATGTGTTATAGTTACTATAACTATATATAAATATATATATATAGGTTAAGTGTTAACAATGAGTTTTTACTATTTTTTTCAACCTAAAATAATATTATAATGTTTAATACGCTAAGTCAGTAAGATGTGTCTCATCAGGGATTCTTGAAATCAATTTAACGAAATTTTAATGCATATTATTAACCATATTATATGCACGCCTTTAATATAAAATGTCGGAATAATAGGCTCACGACAGTTATGTAGCTAAATTGCTTATCTAAAACGCCGTACAATCATAATTTATTATTAAAAAAATACATTCAAAATAAATTATATACCTTCACTTAAAAGTTAAAACACATTTTGCAGTTTAGTTATTGAATTACTATAAATTATTTTAAATATATAATATACAAAATTGTATACACATACGTGAATGTTCAAATTTGTGATCCGTATAGACTCAATACGAATCACATATAGTATATAGAGCAGGGGTGGCCAGCAAGAAGAGACTCGCGAGCCACCAAATATATTAATAAATATGGAAGAGCCAAAATGTAAAAAAAAGGTCATATTATTATAAAATTTTTATATATATATGATATTGTAAATAAGATAAGATAAGGTATTGTATTTAATAAAATGTGAAGAATACGATAAAAATAATTGTACAATAATCTCAAATTTAATTTAATAAAATATTATACTTTTTCAAATACATAAATTCATGTTTTCAAATTTTTTTAAAAATGTTACGATAAGATGCGAGCTGCAAAAGTCTATGACACGAGCCGCGGTTTGGCCACCCCTGGTATAGAGTATTAATAGTCACTAATAAAAAATATATGTTTCGACTATCGCACTTTTTATATTAAAATAACACTAAATGTTTTGTAAATAAAATACTTTATTACTACGCCCTAGATATCTAATACATACTTGGTTCGAGATCTTTGCCAAGTTTTTGTCATACTTCTCTTTCAACGTTTTCAAATCTGCTTGCATCTGACACTTAGAATTATATTCTTCTTGATATTTTTCCCTTAGTTTGATCATTTCATCTTGATACTCCAATCGCAATTTTTCTTTTTCGGAAATATCGTTCTGACCGCTGCTCGAAGGCAACTGAGCAGTGGAAGCTTCCAGCAGTTCTTTTAGTTTCTTTATCTGTTCTTGATACTGGCGCAGCATCGTGTCTTTGGGATCTTCGTTTACATGTGGTTCGTTGTATATGTTCTTGGCGCGATTAGCGTACCTCAGTGTCGACAAGGTCTCGTCATAGTTATTGTCTGCAGGCGAAAGACAAGCGACCATCAGCGTTTTCGTATTTCCGCCAAGAGAATCCTATATAATAACGAACATAATTTATTTTAAAAAATAATTGGAGAGCAAGTAACTACTATTTTTGATCTTATAAATTAACATTTCTCTTGTTAATTATTTAATTATTTTTTACTTGTAGCAATCGGGTGAGTTTTGAATCTCTGTACGGTATGTGTTTTGCTTTTCCGTCAACCAGGGCTGATATCACGTTGCCCAAGGCCGACAAAGAGAGATTAATTTTCGTTGCTTCTCTAAGCCTATCTCCCGAGGCTCCGGTTTTCGCCTGACGTTCGCTGCCCGCCAAGTCCACCAGACTCAGCTTACCACGTTTTATCGACTTAATTTCATCTACGTCTTGCGACGTTGACATCATTTCTACGGATATGGTGAAAATCGAATGGCTCCTGGAAGAGTCGGCGTTCATCATTGTGGCCCCGGTAGCTCTATTCCTCCAACCCTGTTCCATGAGCTTTTGACATTCGATCACGTCATGCACGGCATGATGTGACAACTCTAAAATAATAGACATACACAAGATCGGTCTACGCGGCGTAGAAGTTAATTGTAACGTTATAATAACGCGCGTGTACCGTGTACATAAACTCCCCTCTCCGGATTCTCCTTCAATTCAAGTCTCCGTTTGGTGTCCGTACTCAACAGGTCTCTCACTTCCTCGTTATAGATCTCAATATATGAGGCGAGCACCAAGAACTTAACGTCGTCCGTGACAGATATTGCCTCGAAGACGTGTTCGAAGGCTCTGGGTATGATACCGCGCTGATTCGGCGGTGAATCGACACCTTGCATCGAGAAACTCTTACCACATCCAGTCTGCCCGTACGCAAACACCGTGCAGTTGTAACCTTCCAATATGCCCTATATAGATCATAGTATAACGCACACACGTAATACAATATTAGTAGTTGTAATAATTGGTACATAATGCGTATTCGTGACGATTTTCGCTGTTATTTCTTATTATTACTTACTTCCACAAAAGGATAAGCGATGTCGTTGTATATCTGCTCCGTGTTTGAATCGGGCCCGTACACGCCGTCGAACGTAAACGTTTTCGGCGGTGCAGAACCGTCCGTGGGATTGACAATCGAACAAGTGCATTTTTCTGAGTCTATAAACACCACGTTCTGAAATATA
Source organism: Schizaphis graminum (assembly GCA_020882235.1). Lineage (NCBI taxonomy): Eukaryota > Metazoa > Arthropoda > Insecta > Hemiptera > Aphididae > Schizaphis > Schizaphis graminum. The sequence goes on from CM037032.1 coordinate 98,957,033, forward strand.
ATTTATAGATGTTTGTTGTAAACAATTTTGGCACGTTTGAATGCTCGTCATAGGTTCAATTTTACAATTACGATAATCGGATAATGAATTATGGATATTATAATATACATATTATATTATATTATTTTCACCGCTACAGATTTCAATCAGCCCGATATATTTACGAAAATCAATAACAATTTAAAAGTGCAATAACATTTGAGCGATCGTATGGAAAATTCCGATTTTACTTCACAGTATACAAAAGTTCAAAAGAATAATATTGTTGTGATAATATATACGTCTATGCATATCCATAATGTAGAGGGTACAATGCTGACTATCGTTATAATGTTTAATTATAATAATAGTTTTTTTTTTCTTAGTCGATACGGAATTATGCTATACTATATTATAATATTGTTATATAGCATTACGATAAACATAAAAATATATTTATGAAACGTAGTTTCTAGAAATTGAAAGGTTTATCACACTACAATATAATATAGTGTACATAAGTATTTATAATACTGCTATTTTTAAATGATTAAACAATACTAAGAAAATGCATACTATTACGATTTTTTACGAATCACGCAGTTAGCCGGTCAACGGTCTATTTCTGTCTGTATAGGGGGCAACACATAATATAATGAACATCGGGTCACCCATTCCCTTTACCACCACCGTACATCACTTCAGTTTTCAACATTGAAAAACGAAATTTTTGCGCACGTAAAATCACTTGATATTATAATGTAATTCACGGCGACGGGGTTAAGAGCAGAGTTGGGTGGGTATTAGATGTGCGAATTGCGTGTCCGGCGTGTTTGCTATTCGTATACTTAGGGCGCGCTACCTAGCTCACTAGGTTTATGGGTCACAGTGGTGCGTGGGAATCGTTTTTATAATAGTGGGGTCGAGTATGATTACCGACGAAATCTCATTACAGCTTTAATAGCTCATAATATATATACTTTGTAAGGTATTATGTTATAATATTATATAGGTCAGGTATGGATAATTAGACCACGGTCTCACCTTACTGTTTAATGCCCGTTCCCTCGCGTTCATCGGCCGACACCTCGCAATGACTTTTACATTTTCCGAAGTCATCGCTGCACTTTGACTGTAGCATCACATTATTGTAATGTACATGCAACAAAAATGTATAATTTCCAGTTACAGTAATAACTAATGTATTATAATAAAATATTAATTATAATTGCAGATTTCGACACATACATTTCCCCAGTTCCCCCAAATCAAAGAATATGCATATTAATTTTAAATTACGTTAGTAAGCTATTTTTAATTGTTTGTAATTGTAACTATTTAAAATTCGTTTTTACATTTTGGTAAAATTAAAATTTTTGTGAATATAAAATATAAAATAGTAAATACCTATATTTAAAATTATTTTATCATATTAGGATAACAAATAATAATTAACATAGTTATATAAATTATATATGAATATATGATGCATTTACCTAACTATCTCCCTACATTATCTTTCTACATAGGCTGCTGCCTGCTATAATATATTTTGACAACTGAAATTTTAAATTTACAGTACCTATAAAGAGTAAAGAGGCAACTTTATACTTTATACTAATTATAGGTTTATCGTTTTATTATTTTTGAACCAATTAAATATTTTACGACTGTACACGTCATGGACTACAACATAATATGTGTAATATAACATGTACTATATTATATCTTCAGGTAGGTACCTGAAAAAATCCAATAACAATTATGTTTATGTTTTAGTTATTGTTTCATTATAATTTTTAGCAGGTAATAAATATACGTATACCTACTGTATATTGTATACCTACCTAATAAACAAATAATCAAATACTTTTTTTTTCATGTAATGTAATATCGTATCGTAACGGTTAACGTGCGGGTCACGCAGTCTTCTTGGGCCTGAACGCTGGCCTCTTTGACCCTGAGTTTATTATGACTTTGATTTGGTTTAGCGCATTCGAATCCTTTGAAATATTAAACATCTATACGAAACGTATTAATTTAAAAAAAAAACCACGCACCACACTGTTATCTCGTCGTTGGCCATTACTATATTTTATTCAAAATTTTAATGGACGTTTCTCCGCAGTATTAGGTATTCGTGTCTAATTCACATGCGATTTTTTTTTTTACGTGCGTCAATAACATATTACATATGATTCGTTATAAACTATAATATATATGTTTACTCCAATGTTCATAAAGTAAATTCGTGACACAATACGTATTGCGTTATCATAATAAAATAATCAAATTGTGTTCTAATTTTAATTTTCTGTCACCCATACCGACCACATATTATATTATTTATAATCGTGTACACAACAATAGGTACATATTTTACTAATAAAAAACAATAGATTACTGATGTATTTCATAACGATTTTATCTTTATAAACGCAAAAATATACACGAATACTGAATACACCACAAAATAATTATAATAATAATAATAATTCATATGAATTTGATCAAACGACAAATGTTTGGAAGCACAACTTTATTAGGCATTAAACAAAAAAAAAGACGGTTTAAACCGTAATTACGTCATTTACGACGAAAATACGAAATTTTATTTCACGTAATTTAGAATTGATAAGTCAATGTAGGAATGCTAGTGCCTAATAGAATATACTAGTATAGGAACTCGACTTTTGTTGCCGAGTTAGACCGCGTCTGACAGTGGTATAACATGCGGAAAAGCTATAGCTATTTTATTGCCCTAAGACTACGATTTAACACCCAAAAAATGTTTGACTATGAAACAGTTAAGTTTTTTCATTATTCTCGTGCTAGAAGCTTAAATAAATTTATAGTTATTATTAAGTTATTATAATGTTAAAATTGATAATGGTAGGATAATATACTGGTTATTTATTCGTAGAATTTTATGGAGGTAAATTTTATAATTGAGTTACTTCACTCACAATAGTGTTAGTTACATTTATAAAAAAAAACCTATCTTTGTAAAACCAATACAATATATTTGCTTGTCGCTTCACTTGGAATCTAAATTGTCTAATAGTGTGTAGAAGTATGATGAGTAATGAGTATGACCGGCGGTTGTTTTAACTGTTTTAAGTTTACAGATTTTACGACAACTATAGGCCTCCTTCTCTCAGAATCTTGTCCGTGAAATTTTAGGGTATGAAACGCGCTATCATAACGCTGTAATCGGTAAATAAAACCGAAATAATTAGACACAAAACGGTTCGATACGTGGAGCTTTCGGTTCAAGGTTTTTACCCGGCGTGGAAATAATAAATCCAGTCAAAAGAATAATATACACTTATGTACAGAGTTATATGCGATGTTGTATAAATAAGTATGTGAACTTGGAATGCACGTTTGTACGTCGCACCCGCCCGCCGTCGGTGAAATAGGTGTACGCGCGTTACATACGGTCCGACCGTCGTCCATGTAATATTATAATAACGATAAGTGGGTTTCGACACAGAGCGTTATTCGATTCGCAAAAATAATCAATAAAATATCGTACTATCATTACTACGAGTATGTATATACGTATAAGTCGGCTCGTTGTTATACACCTGTCAAACGCAATCACCACTAACACGTACCTACGACCGACGTCTACATGAATGTCGACACTATTATAGTTCCAACCCCGTGGCTAACCTCGTACTTTAAAATTCGTATTCCGTCGCTTTCGCAATTTCGCATACTAGTACACACACACTACATTTCGTAGTGTATGTCAGGTTATTTCTCATAATATATATGAGCAGGTCGAGTGTATTTTGTATAATACGAGTGTCGAGTTGTATAGCCAAGCAAAGAAAACAATTTAATTTACTACGCGACACATTTACATTATTATAACGTTTTATTTGAAAACGATAGTCATATAATTATAATAATTTATAGGTGTAAGCTTTTTTTATTATTAAAATGATAATAGTGATTTTTATAAAAATTTAAAAAATGCTTAAAACGTAATACCATATTAGCCATTAGGTATTCTCACTATTCCCAGATCCCAGCACAATAAAACGAATATCATAATAAATTATAGTGAAAAAAAGAAAGCATATTAAAATACTACATAAAGTATAAATGATTTTAAAAATTGTTGATTATTGTTTAACTATTTCAGCTTTCTTCAATTATTTCTATAAACATTCAATTTAATATATTTAACAATACTTGTCAGTTGTAAATTATAACCATGTTATATTATAAAATATAGTCAGTCGTATAATACAGATGAATAATATCGTTAGATAAAATACATTTAGAAAATTGATTTTAAAATAATTAACTGGACATGATATCCATAAATTTAAAACTTGTATGAGACTTATATGATACCATTGATACCTATATCTATATAACTTATGGTTAAAAATAATACCATGATCAACCCTGAAAATAATCCGTAGCCGTACTGCCCGTACATGACTTTTGTGCAACATAATCATTAACTGCGAAATCATCGTTTAAACATTTTATGGAATATTATATATATCTATACATTATAATATAAGTTAATTAGAAAATATTGAAATAAAAACGCGGCTAGGTTATTATAATATTGGCTGCATCCTAATTGCATACCACCTCTTAGAGGGGTATGTGGGTACTGAGTGTGTTCAAATTGCATGCCGTGATCCCACAAGTTTATTTATCATACACAATGAACTTATGTGCACAACATAATCTTTATTTTTGACTTTTTAATTATTTAAAAAAAAAAAAATCATAAATAGAAATGCTTTATGATAGGGTTGTTAGAATTGATTAGTTCTTAGTTTAAAATATTTTTATATCCGAGTGACGGTTAACAGTTAATTTCTACCATATATTTCTTGGAAGTAGTGTAACTAGACGCTCCCTTCCCTCACATTGTCACGTCTAGTAATCTATTTTATCTAATTTACTTATTGTTTTTCTATGTAAACAGATTGTAAATGTCTTTTATAAAAAAAAAAACCATCTATTTGGGCATTGGGCTGAATTTTCTAATTTTAATCGATGTCTTAAAACAAGTACAATGTGATATATATGTAAAAATGTGTAGTTCAAATTTAAATAATAGACGTGAGGAAGTATTAGATAAAAAAAAAATGTATAAGTTCAGCGATGACGGAATTTCGAAATAATGAAATACATATTATAATCAAGCATATAGAAAAGTTGGCTTACATGGCGTTGCCGATAGTAAAATAAATAAAATAATAATTTTCTAGATTTTTGTTATTTTTTGTTGAATATTTTAATATAAACAATATTATTATACGTATTTTATTATTATTATTATTTTTGTTTTATTTATTAAAATTATTACATTGTAACGTACATTTTCAGTGTAATTTAGGCCCCTAAATAACTATAAATTATTCCCCTTTTAATATTAATTGTTTTACAAAATGCTATTACTACTATTATTATACATTTTCCATATTGACATATTTTATTATTATACATACATAGTTATACTATATAGTGTTTATTATCTTAACTACATCGTTATCCACAGTGACATCTTCTTTAGTTTGGTAAATTTTTTATTGGATTATAAAAATATTTCAATCTAGAAACTAATCAATTTCTATTCGTGCGTTTTTTTAAAAATCAAAAATAAAGTTTAATAAGTTGTGCATGCTAAATAAAGATAAACTTGTAGGTACGCGGCATGCAATCGGACAGGTCCCTCTAAGATTTAGCATATAATTTGGACATTCCAATTTATATTTATATTTTTGGCATGGAATTTGGTCAATTTGGATGATGTACCGATAATATTAGTATATTACATCTAAATAATAAAAAGAGGTTAAATATTTAGCTGATCTCCGTAGACATACATCTTACGTTTAGGTAAATTCAATATAAATACTGATGATTAGATATAATAAACTATTTAGGTATAGGTTAAGGGAAAAAAGCACAGACTATGTTACATAAAAATGTATTAAAAATTATTATAGAATCTCATATTATAATAATTATCATTTATCATGAACTTATAAAATGAAAAAGGGATAGAAATATCCATAGTAAAAATCAAATTAGGTATAAATATATATAACATTATCTTAAACTCTCAACAAACAACAATCTGCTTCATACATAGGTAAAGGCGTAGACAGGATTTTTTTATAGGAGGGGCTAAATACTTTTAACTGAAGTTATTGAAAATCAAAAACAACAACAAAACAAAAATACTGATAGATAACATACCTATTAATGTTGATTTGCCGTTAACGTATTTACTATTTTAAGTAATTAAAATTTGTAAAACAATTTCCATATTTAAATTTAAATATTTCAAAACAATATAAAAAATACGGCCAATGGGGGCTATAGTAGTACAGTACCTTTAGCCCCCCTCCTTTTTGCCTACGACACTGTTTATAGGTACGACGTAAGTAATAGCTTTATAATATTATGATTGATAATTAAAGATATCAACAACTACAGACTACAGAGGGAGAGGGGTTATCTATAATTTTTTTTTTTTAATATTTTATATAATTTGATAATGTTTCAGTCTAAAAGTGATATTTTAAATATGAATTTGAATTATTCGGCAGTTTTTTTTTTGCATAGAGATCGTTTTAACAACTTTAATTTCATCATTTAGTAGAAACTAAACAGAGGCACTGGGGTTGCCTCGATAAAATTGGTTATGCCGCTAGCAACTTAACGCTAAACCAACTTAAATATTGGAATATTATCGACTCGAAAAAATAATAAAATAGATATATAAAGCACTCGCACATCATTGAGGTAAGTTCATGTTTGAGTCTAAAACAGGATTGTCCCCTTTTTGATAATCATGTCCCGTTGTCCGACAAACTTCGAACAGGACGCTTTTTATCCCGTTTGAATCCCGTTTTTATATATTATTACATTGTATTTTTAAAATAAATAGATTTATGAAACAAATCTAAAATAGTTGTATAACCAAATTTATAAAATAACAGATAACAGTTTTTGTAATACAAGAATTAAGGACCGATGCTAATGAACAATTAAATTAGCGATAGTGTTTAATAATAAAAAGAAAATTTTCCTAATAGTTTAAAAAAATTGTATTAGTTTTGAAATGCAACATTGTGTTGATTAATTATACTAAAAAAATAAATATTTCTAAGCATTCGAACACTTTTATTATTTAGGTTAGGTTAATTAACTCAAAAAGGTAAAGTAACAATAATAATTTTTTGATGGGGGGGAGGGTGTAACAAATGTCCCATTTTTTAATTTTTTTTAAATGGTTACCCTATTTTAGTTATCTTCCAAGAGTTCCAAGTGTTATTTATAGCAATTATGTTACAATGAATAATTCCAAAGTCCAAACCAATAAGTCGGGTTCTAATTGTTATAACTACCTATAGCATTTGTACTTTTTTTTCTGTTGAAACTATTTCTTCTCTAAAACACGACTTTCCGCGACCAAAATTTCAACAATTAGGAGTTTGGATTTAGCTTAGTTCAGAATCATTTTCAGAATTGTTAAGACGTATTGTGGTGAAAATCAGTTGCGGTGCAGAACGACTGCAGTTATCGAGGCCACCAGACAGGTTGATCGATGAGCATTATCTTTATAGTCACCGTCACGACGGATGCGATGAAGATCACACAACAGCTATCTTTTCCACGTCGGGCGACACAGCAACCGTTAAGCATACGAATGCCCAAGGCAGCTGCGGTCAGTTACAACTTACAAGTACATCCCCTCAGCCTAGCGGTTGACTATACCATTGTTCCCGCCATAGCATGTGCACTTGCACTCATCCAAGTCACGATCGTCGCACGCCCCCAATTCTACGGCAAAAGTCGTTCTAACCAATCTAACCACTACCACACAAACATTACTGTATGATTTATTGTTATAATATATACCTAATTTACATAATATATTTGTGTATAAACATAAAAAAAAACACTGTTTTTCATTCAATCATTTATTAATCGTATACCATGTTCTACGTAATTTTCAGATCAAATTGAAATGGTTTAAACTCAATAACAAATCTCAGAAATCTATCATTTTGCTGCGTAGTAGGTAGGTACTTAGGTTTTAAGTGTATCGCGATGGCTCGTTATTGAGAGAGGTCACTATAATAATGTAATGGATATGGAATGTGTTTAATTTGAATTCAAATCTGCTTTTTTATTAAACTGGAGTTGGAGTAGGTAGTTCTCCAAAAATGTATTAATTTTTTAGTAATTATTCTTGATTTCGAGGGAAAAAAACTATAATAGGGAAAGACATACATAATAGTTATATGCTAACTCTATACATTACAAATTTACAGACATGTAATACAACACTGATGTTTCAATAAAAAATAATAACAATGTAAATATCCTATAAATAATATATATATATATATATATAAATCAAGTAGAATGCGATAAATAATCGAATTTGTAAAAATTGTATAATATATATAAAAAAAAAGGTAAGTGCTAGACTAAACGTAGCATAAATTTGACACTTATTAATTTGAAACCATTATTAAATATTAACTATATATTGAACTATTATTACCTATCAAAAATAATAACTCAGAGTGAGTAGGATGACGTCCAAAGTACTGAACTTAGAAATTTTCCTACTTGCACCATATATATATATATATATATATATATATATGTACGAAAATAATAGGTCAGAAAAATATACGCAAATTTACCGATATATCAAACCTGTAAAATACTTTAAATCTATGTAGTGTTATGTAGCCATGTATGTATGCAGCAGCTATAATTTATTTCAATTGCCGCTTTCGTATTTGTAGTTAATTTTACCGCGAGACTTGAAACAAATACGTCGACGAAAATTGCAGCACTAGGAATCCGAATTGAACCGACAGAATGAACAGTGACAGTCTCGGCGCCGCATATTTTTGAAACCAAAAACGATGCAAGGTTACTAATATATTACGAACGGTACTTTTAGGCTTTAATTAGTACGGACAAAGCGAGATTATTAAATAATATGTATTATACATGTATAATATAATACATATACGACAATGTTTAGTAAATTTATTGACGGATTGTAATTTCCGATTATTGACGACTTCAAATCGATCACTGTTCCGGACAAAGGCGATGGACCGCAGTATTTCACGGATGAACACGAAACCACGACGTACAGTAAAGGTACTAAATATAAAACGTCCTCGAGAGACCTGCGGCGAACACGCGTTCACTTTGGCTCGGGGCTTTTGTCGGACTACAGGTGTTACCATATAACCATACGGCATACATAATGATAATAATAATATACACAACGATGTTGTCATGTCGTGGAGGTATGCATATAAGAGCGGTAACCACGGGTTACAGTACGAAGGGTTCTAGTTAGGAAGGGATGACCGAATTAGGAAGGCGCGACTTACCAAACGTCAACGCGACCAATTCACTATGATACCGTTACGACGCGGTCTCAGGTATAGTCACAATTTAAGATATATATTATATATTATATTAGCCATAATAGCCATATAGATATAGTATACCTTGAATCCTGAGTATAGTTGACTACTGGGCGTCATAAAACACTATTTAAATTATAATAAAACCCTTTATTTAAACACAATAGTATCTATTTTTATATCTGGCCGATTATATAAAATTATTGATTAATAAAAATAAAACAAATTATATTTTTAAAAATAATTCAGATAATTTAGAAAAAAAAATACAAACTAAAATTTAAATTAAATCTAACTAAATGGCTAACCGAACATTTGTAAAATGTTTAAAAAAATTTCAGCATTTTTAGGATTATTTTTGAGACTTTTAAAAAGGGCAAACAATATTTACTATAAATTTATAAATTGTTGAGTTATACATAATAAATATAATTTTCTAGTCAAAAATTGTAAATTAACCATAATAGACCTAAAACAACATGTATTAAATTCTAATGAGCAAATCAATTAACTAAGTTTGTCTTAGTATTATATCAGTCTGTTTATAGATTTCAAAATAACATCTCCTTTAGTTTTTTGGTATATTTTGTACACGTTTTTACTATCATTAACATAAAAAAATATAATAGGATTTCACAACTACATTAAATATGTATGGAACATTCAACCATCTACATCGTGATATGTTTTTAGAGGATCTGTCCTCAACTTAAATTGATTAGATTTGACCGTGAAATGTAGTTAAAATTTAAAGGCACTAAAAATAATTACGAACATAATTTACTAATGTTTTGATTTTCCATAAAAAAAATAATAATTGGCAAAATCACCAAAAATTAAATAAAAATTATTCTACACAAAAATAACTTAAAACCTAAGTCATTCTTTCAATAGTCATAAAATTTGGTGTCGTGTGACAGTAATTAAAATGTAACATTCAAGTACAAAATAATATGACTTAAATCTAAAACTAGTGTTTGTAGGAACCCATAATTTACACCCTGAAAACCTGAACATTTTGGGCTTTGACCTTTAGACAATTATTTCCGAATTTTATCTTCGTAAGATACTAAGATACTTGATATGTATTTGTATTTGGCACATTAGATAATTGATTTTGCTTCTCTTGTTGATCAACCTGTAAAAATAAACCATACTTTACATTATTATTATTTTTTTGTCATGGAAATAAAAAAATTAATTACTTAGTAAAGTTTCATATGAAATTATAAATTTACAACACTAATTTTATAAAACACAGCAATAAATCAACTTTAATAGAAGGATATAATATTTACTTCAGTTTTGAATTCTTCAATAACAGAACCAGACTCTGATTTAATACTATTGGTATAACCTTTAGTCCGATGCCTGAACTGATGAGTAACTAAAAATTGACTTGTAGCAAATCGTTTCTTGCATATATCACACACATATGGTAACTGACTATCTTCAACCTCATTATGTGTTGCCATATGCATATCATAATAGTGTTTTACAATAAATGATTTTCCTAATACAATAACCATTAGAACTTTAAAAGTTTACAATCTTCAGACAAATTATTTAAAAACTCTAAAATGTAATACCAACCACAAACTTCACAGACAAGAGGTCCAGTCACTCCATGTGTAGTTCGATGTTTGTGAAGATTATCTTTACGACTAAAATGTTTATGACACAAATCACACCCATACAATCGTTGACCAGTGTGACTCAACATGTGACGCATAAGATGTTCTTTACGACTAAATGATTTAGAGCATGTCTCACAGCTGTATGGACGTTCCCCTTTAGATAAATATAATAAAATTATATTTTAATATTATTAAATTAATTAAGACAATTCATTAATTTGTAATGTATTATATAGTTATAAAAAAAACTCATGATATATATAATATATTATTTATTATATAACATTTACCAGTATGAAGTTTCCTATGTTGGATTAAATGCTCTTTTCTTTTAAATTTTTTCTCACAAACATCACAAGGAAATCTTGGAGGCATCGTATCTCTTGTACTTCTTGTTGGTATATTATGAACGTTTCTATTGTTTATAGCTTTGCATACTTGACTATGCATCACAATTTCTTCCTCAGATTCTAATACTTTCCCACATGCAGTGCATGTTGCAAGAGCTCCATCCATAGGTAAAAACCCATTCATATATGGTTTGATATCATTAGGCTTACTGTTATCCAAGTCTGAATCTTGATCATTACTTCAAAAACAAAAATTTAAAATATACATAGTAGTAACTAAATATAACTGTAAATGCTTTTTAATTAATTAAGAATATTGACTTGATAATAACTAACTCAGATCTATTATAATGAAGACTAATCTCTGGTTCAACAGGTAATGGAGACACATAATTTATAGAATGAATATTTAATTCAGAATCTTCTTTATCTGAACTAAGATTATCCTTGAAAAATAATAAAACATCACATTAAAATCATATAATAATATGTATAAATATTATTAACCGATCAAATAAACATATTATTATAATAACATAACTCAATATAATACGTTTTTTATTATATTAATTAATAATTATTAATTGTAATTTTCTATAAATTAAAAAAAAACCTTATACAGATATTTTTAATAATTTTGAGTAAAATTAGTATACACTGTGACCCATAGGTGTTGGGTTTGATTAATATTGTGTGTATACTTTCTTCAAAATTTATATTTATTTATTTATTCTACTACTTCTACTACATATTAGGCTAGATTGACCCGACGAGTTACCAAGAAAACTCAGTCGATCACTCAAAATATAAACGGGTTATTAGTATTTAATTATAATTTTTTTTTTTTATAATAATGATAAATTAGTACAAACATTAGCAGAAAATATAAATAAATCAAATTATTAAACCATATTATAGTAGTACCTAGTAGCTATTAAAAAATGTTAGAAATCCTAAAACTTGGTAAGGTAATACCTTGACAAATCTGGCACTGAGTGCATAGCAGTTATGAATAACGAAACAGTTCAATCTATAATGCTTACAGGTATAGAGTAAATAGTTTGAACATTTTCACTAGCATCATTTTCTTCATTTGATGAATCTGTTTGAACCGACTGATTTAAATTATTGGCTATCGTATAATTATACTTCATAGATTCAACTCCATTAGTTGTACTAGTTATAACTTGCTAATAAAAAATAAAAAATTGATGTAATTAGACATAAATCATTAATTTTTTTACTAAGAACCAATAATTACCTGCATATTATCATATTTACAAAAATCTTGATATTTACTGTTAACATCATTTACTATTTGTATTGATCCAGATTGAACAAGGTTGGACAGACTTTGCATTGTAAGCACAGATGAAGAATGATCAGAGCTATTATTTTTCTTAATACTCGCAGAATTACTTTCTAAAGATTCTCGTACATAAACCTAAAAATATGGTTTTAAATGGAAAAAGTGGTAATAATTAATTTGAATTCGATACCATTATTTTGGTTAAATTATTAACCAAAAACAAATAAAATTAAAACATTTTTAATTTAACTATTATTTATCAATAAATATTCAAGATCAGTACAAAAAGTGATGAATAATAAGGTAGGTCCCTCACTGTATTATCTATCAATTAATTAAAACTGTTACTTGTAATTAAAATAAATATAAATTAAAATAACTTACTTTTCCTTGGCATTTCGCTTGATCCGAAACACTTAAGGTTGCACAATAACTTTTTAACATTGATTCGGTATTTACACATTGATCTATAAATTCGTACAATTCATCCATTTTTGCTATACAATTTTCACATATTCCTTTTGGTAAGCTGTCACTTTCTTTGATCTAAAAAAATATATATATATATAAATTCAGTCAGTGATCTCAATAAATTATTACCAAAAATTACATTAGAAATCTTGAAAATTGTTTTTTAAAAATCACAACTACCTACATATTATTGACATTAGTATGATTTTTTTCTTATTAAAAAATCATTTATATCTAATTATTTAGAAAATATTATGTACACAACTATAATATTATAACATCTAACTTTAAATTCATATTAGGTAAATTTCTAAACAATATAATCAACTATAGGTATTAATATATAAAAAAAAAAAATTTTACTAGGTACCTAAACAATCAAAAAATTCATAAATTCTTAAATGCGAAGACAGAATAGACAAATATAATTTGAAAACATTAAAATTCTAGCCATAAATTTGAAATAACCTAATAAATGAAGTACAGACACTACAGACAGATCTTGCAGTCATCTTGCATAAGGGTTGATGAAAAATAATCACTGATCATATAATATTAATTGTAAAGCACTAGTAGCTTATTAGTTCGGCTCACTCACCTGAAGGGGTATACACTTTTTCAGTTTGAACTGTAGCTGCCGCTCGTTGCTCTCCTGACTCTTGAACAGATGGTGTTTCTTGCCGCCTACGCACATGCAAAGTCGGCACAGCTCGTAAAAGTCAACCTTTTTGTAAATGCTCATCTTATGGAAATTCCGAAAAAAAAAAATTGATCAAGAGCAATTCGATTTATCCTACCCACGTACTATTTATCCCGAGGCGGAGATTCGACAACCCCGCCATTTGCGTCGCTATTTTTCAGTTTTTGGCGTAAAGATCGCTTCGCGAACGCGATGATGTTGTTGACTATAGTTGTCTGTTATTACTTATTGTTGTTGTTGCTGCTGTTGCCATCAATGGCCACCGAGTGCACCACATGCACATATTTCGCATGTTTGCGCTAACCAGTACCCCAATCCTAGTAAGCTGTAATCGCAACAAATGATAACACCGGCGGCCACGGCACCCTTAGCTGCAGCAGCTGCAACCACCGTCCGGCGTCCACCACAGAATACAGAATAGATATATTATTATATTAATTAATAATTTCATATTTGAATGCATACACTAATCGAATACATAATCGACTATCTATTTAAATACACATAACATATATCTCTGATGACAACTACAATAATAATATTATATTACATTATTCAACCACGGTCTTAAAATACCATACTATACTATAATACCAAATACTATATACGATCGTATAGGTATAGTATTTGACTATATAGAGTGATTTATCATCCATGCTCCCAGCTCCCACTGCAAATTGTTCCTTTAATAATTGTTACATTCTTACATTTTTAAAATTCTGCTTTATGAAATTTTTAGCTAAATCTAAAGCCTATAGGCCACATTTACACGACTTAAGAGTTGCGGCGATGCCACCGTCTGCTTTCCAAAATATAAGGATTACATTTTTTCCCTCCAAATTATTAATATATGTTGATCAGATGATTTTTTTTGAATATTTTAAATTTTTATTCGTCTAAATACAATTCAAACTAGGGATTTTTGAGTTACTTAACTATATATTACTATGGCTAATGTTGATTTGAGAATTAGAATTTAGAGTCATTAAAATTAAAATGTTAATATTACAACATTAGGTATTATTTATTTATGTCTAAATATATTAATAAATAATAAGTAAAACTACTCTACTACTAACTACTAAAAATAGTCAAAGAAATCATCTAAATAATTTACGATTGTTTTTTATTAGAAAAATTTATTGGTGATCACTCTGTAGAGCAAAATATTGTTCTATACTATCATAGACCTATAAAGTATAAACTGGGTCTATGACCTATGTATACTAGAAAGTAGCAAGCTGCTGCCATTTTGTTTTCTACGGAATGAAAATAACCAGGCCTAGTGAAAATAATAATAAAAATTAATTAATTGTCAAGTTGAAACCCAAAACTTGGATAGCTTGCTTATTCGACGATATGTCTGTAAAATGTAAAGTCTATAAAGACCTAAAGATTATAGTTTGTAAATATAAATAATTGCAAATAGACACATACATTTTTTTTAATATTTTATTTCATGTCTATTATATACATATCTATGATTATATACTCTTTATATCATATTCCATAATGGTTTCGATAATTTCGAAAATAATAATATACTTAAATGCTTACAGTTTTTTGTCATCAATTATCAAAACCACGGTCTTAGAAGATATCTTCTAAGACCGTGATCAAAACCCTCGAAATGTGGTCACACTGTTGGCTGTTATCGCAATACACGCCCCCTTCCACTTAAGACTTAACTGTATACCCGGATCGTCAGAACTTTGGTGCACTACCAAAGTACCGACTTATCGTCACTGATTTTTTTTTTCCTAATTATAAAATTGTCTACCATAATATAATTATGATGCTTTAGATCTTAAGAATTAAGAACTATTATAATGTAATGTTACTGTTCACGAATAACAAGCTAAATAATACGTCAACATCGTAGCCATTTGGTTGATTTAAAATCGTCCACTATATGTTTAATTAATGTACGTAACTGAAATTTAACTATATTTTAATTCGTACGCGAGCACTTTATATGTTCATAGCTGCAACCCATATTACATATACGTCGTTAATGTACCGTCTGTATGCGAATTTATAGTATCAGTTTTGTGTAATTTATGAATATATATTCACGCCAGTGAATAAATCGAACTCAACATCTTGCTTTCAACAATAATAATAGGTATGCTCAAGAAATAATTTCGGCAGCTTTAATTTTTGCATAATTACTATAATGTACAGCAGCAACAGCAGCAGCAGCAGCTAATATAAATTGGTAACGGCTGATTTGTAACATTTAGTTAACATAGATTTCTTCAAATGTCTAGTGATATGTCCTCAAATGCGGAGGATTTGCCATTGGATGCTGGTAAAGCATTTCGCATGAGCGACGGTGACTGGATCTGTCCAAACGCTCAGTGCGCAAACATAAACTTTGCTCGTCGTACACATTGTAACCGATGTAATAAAGAACGTGAAGACTTACCGGTCAAGAAAAAAGCTGGTGCTGAAATCGGTAAGGCAGCTGCCGAAAAGAGTAAGGGTTTGTTTTCTGCTGATGACTGGCAATGTAGTAAGTGTGGCAATGTGAATTGGGCACGTCGATCTCAATGTAATATGTGCAATGCGCCTAAATTTGCTGATCCAGAAGAACGTACTGGTTATGGAGGTGGTTATAACGACAGAGGAGTTGTTGAGTATGTCAAGCGAGAAGAATCAGATGATGAATATGATGAGTTTGGACGTAAGAAAAAAAAACAAAAACGAGGTAGTGGTTCTATAAGCGAGGATTCCAATAGTCAAAATGGCAAAGAAGATAACAATGATAGAGGAAGAAATAAAACATGGTCAAATGCTATTATTGAAAATGATGATGATGAGGAGGAGGAGGAAGAGGAGGATGATGATGATGAAGATGGAGATCTTTCAAAATATGATTTATCTGAATGGGATGACTTAGCAGTCCAAGCCAAAAGAGATAGATCAAGATCTAGATCACCGTTAAAATAATTATGTTTTTAATGTTTTGTAAGTATTAACTATTTTTTTTTTTTTAATTTAACTTATTAGTGCATGAAAAATCATCAAATTTATCTAATAAAATATTATATTTTATAATATTTTGTATCTAAAACATTATATTTTTTATAAATACAAAACAATTTAAATAACTAAATTTATAAGTTAAAGATAATAATTACTCTATAATACTACACAATTCACTTTGATACCACCAAACACTAGAACAAAATTAATTTCAGTTTCAAGTTTTTGTAAGGTTAATAGGTACTTTTAACATTCTGTTATAATAATATTATGTTATTTTTATCTTTCAGTTTAAGTTATGGCTATCTACAACATTGACCACTGACCAGTCTACAATCAATATTTTCCAATAAATCAACCATACCACAAATTAATTTAGTAATGAGATCATATGTTTTTCTGACATTTTATTTATTTTGAACACTATCAATTTATATATATTTTAACTGTTGCATATTTTTATTTTACTTATATTAATTAATATAATATTGTATGCATAAAAAGCCAAAATACTAAAACTATGTAATTAAAATAAGTTGTACAGCTTTTGTCATTTTAAATATATCCAATTTTCCTTGTGTGGATATATTAAAAATAATATATTTTCTTTATTTCACAAAAATTAAAACATTTTATCTTTAATATTCTCACCAATTTTGGACTAATTAAAATTTGTATTAATCTGTTGCAGTCAGTATTAATATTTCTATCCTGTTAAACAAAACATGTAATATTGTATTAACTTTGTACAAATATGTTGAATTCTGTTTAATTAAAGCATTGACTTCCAAGTTCTAATTTGTCATTAAAATATTTACATAAACCTTACATTTAATTTCCGACTACATATTTTGAGAATTAAATATAAAGTATTGATTATAAATTATTTTATTTTATTATTGGAAATAGATTTAAGATAAAGTATCAATAATTTAATATGTACCTATTTAATTAATATTTTTGTATTTTTAAATTTTTAATAGTATTGTTTTTATTTTCATATTTGTAATTTTTAAATATGATTACATTATTACTTACAAGTATTTTTAAAATTAAAACTTACATTTTGAATTTTTTAGATTAAATTGACTGAAATAATAATACATATTAGTAAAATTTGACTGGGTGATCTTGAGACTCCTTGTATGGTATAAAGTTTTAACTATCAACATTTTTAATACAAAATAATTTTGTGTATTATGTATGATAATTTGTCATAAATAATGTAGATGATAACATTTTTTATATTATTATAATTCTAATTGTATGCATCATCAATTATTATAATAGCCATATGTCTATGAGGATATGAGTTATTAATTATTATATTATCTGTAAATGTTAAGAAAGAAATTCAATATTATTATGGTAATCATTTTTAAAAAAAAAATCTTGTCCCTTGGTTAGATTATTATAAATTTATCTTCATAAAAAGTTAAAGTATATGCATTAATGTTCAAGGTTCTTACTTTTATTTTGCATAAATCATCAATCATATTATATATTTTATCAATAATTTTAACTGTTAATATTGTTTTTTTAATTTATCCTAAATGTATTTATATAACTTCCCAGTAAAAAATAATCTTAGAATTTAAAACAATGAATTACAACTCTAGACAGGCAGATTAAAAATTAGCCAATTAAAAAGAAACATTATAAGTAGGTATATGATCTATTTTTCTTTTATATTTTATGGTATTAATTTAGTGGTTAGGACGTTAGGTATTTAATTATTAGTTTATTATAATGCATATGTTACGGATAATGTTAACATTTGGATAATGTCGACATTATTCAGCTTAAGTCAACATTAGCCAACTGTTATCATTACCTACCCACCATGAATATTATTAAATGTTGGCTAATGTTAACATTAACCGGATAATGTCTTAACAACCATAAAAATGTAAAATTCAAAAATTAAAATCATTATAAATCATTAACAATATTAAATTTATTTAAGAATTTAAGATACAATAATGAATAAATCAGTAATTACCATAAAATACATAATATTATTAATATGAGTTTATTTTTTATTTTTAATAATCTAACCTACTTATGATAGTATGATACAATATTGAATTTCATTTTAAATTTTGAATTATTTCTTAAAATATTCTTTTAAGTATAGAATTAAAATACTAATTTGTTAATTTTTATTATTACATGGCATGCTTCCGTGGTATTTTGAATTGCACAAAATGCTAGATGATTTGCACTTACATCGATTGGTGTCACATTTTCTTTTACATGAACATTTTTTGTATCTTTGACCACCACCATCTGATATTAGACTTGCAATTTCCCCCAATTTTCTGAGTATTTTGATACATAAAAATTGAATTTAGGACGAGTAGTTTATGAGTTATACGTATTTGAAGTTTAGACAAGCGGAGTAGTGGACAAACATTTCGCGGGTTAACCCCGTACCACTCGTAGGTACCTGTACCACTTAATATATCAAAAATTTTGATTCAAAATACTCAAAAAATTATTCTGCTTTGGAATATGAAATTAATGTTTAATTAATAATTGTTCATTTTATCGGTAAGATAACTGACTAACTTAGTTACAAGTCAAGATAAAATATACCTAATAATAAAAACTCTATAGGTAGGTAGTCTATTTAATATAAAACTTTTAACATTTTCTTATATTGACTGGTTAAAGTTAACATTATCCGTATAATGTTAATAATTCCATGCTTATAAACAAAAAATTACACATTAGCCAAAAGTCAAAACAGATTGCTAATGTTGACATTAGCCGGATAGTGTCGACATTATTCCAAATGCAATGGCGGACTGGGAGATCGGGAAATTTCTCAACGGGCCGTTCGAAAAATGGGATTATTATGGTATTATGATTTATAAATTATAATAATATAGTATTCAGTTGTTGGTGTATTTAAAATCTGTAAAATATAACATAAATAATACGATAATAATCATACCAAAAATGATATTTTGTTGTTTTAAGAAACAGTTATAAAAATAATATTAGTTTATTTAAATATAAATAATAGCCAATAACGCATCCGGCAACCATGTGGGTTTGTATCACTATTTGTTTATATACGATAATTCCATATAATATTATTATTTAAAAATATACTGTTTTCGTATTTCGTTCACGAGTCTATCATCTTTAATATTGTAATATTAGTTAATTTATATTTTGCATTGACTACTGGAAAGAAGCACGCCGTACCTATTGAATATTTACGATCCTGATATCGCTTTTTTAAAGGTAAGATAAATATAGTAAATAAAACTATTATAGTCAATTTTGTAAAATTTGGTTTGCGCGGCAATACAATGTGAGTCGTGAACTATTTTACTAAATTATAATTAATAATATTATGTATGCAACAACGACATATTTGAACAATAAAATAAACATAAATTAATTAATTTAATTTTTAATTGTTTTTTGTACTATAAAAATGAATGAAATTGTCTTGTCTTTTCGGGTGAAAACCGTTTATAGGAACAGCATGACACAGGATAATCTAGAAGCTTTTGTCTTAATGGCTACAGCAAAAAGTATTTTAAATGACATACTGTACCAAACGGTTATGACCGTTTAGCCCAAAAAAGTAAAGCATTTCATAAGTAAATTATTAATTTCTTAAGTGGCTTAAGCCAATAAATTAAATATATTATCTGAAACGTATGATGTATCTGCTGTTATTATTTATATTTTGAATATGCAATTGAAAAAATGTGTCGTATTTTAAACATAAATGTTATAATTAGGTATTAGGTTAGACCAGTGGTGGGCAAACTTTTTTAATGGGGGCCACAAAATTTAAGAAATTTTAATTTCTAGTTAAGGGCCAGAATTATATAGAATAAATGCATTTTGTGTTAAAGCTTTGAATCATATAATACTATACTTTTATACTATACAGGCCATATACTATCCATATTATCATCGATGGACCCTCGGCGGGCCGGATTAAATACTTTCGCGGGCCGTACTTTGTCCATTACTGGGTTAGACAATGTTTTTTGGTTCGCTTTAAAAAAAATTGCCGGGCCGCTCTAAAGGAGCCAGTCCACCCCTGTCCAAATATTAACATTACCTACCCGTAACATATATACTGCAACAGTTTAAAATTGTATTATTATAAAATTTCGGTGCAATCGACGTGTATATTAAATATAATATACTTTTAAACAGTCGTTCGCCAGAAATCAGTACTATAACTATTATACTGACTATGGATATCGAAGTTTCTGATGTTTTTGAAACGCGTCGAAGTAAAAAGTGCATAAATATAGATAATTATAAATTTAGAGAATTTCGAACGTTGAAATCAGGTGATATACATTTTAGGTGTACAAATAAAAAATGTTCCGTGAGTGTTGTAGTTAGGTTGGTTAATAATATAAAATATACAATTTTAAAAATGACAAACACGCATACCCATGAAGAGTACGACAACCGAACAATTCATCGAGAAGTAGCAAGAAGCAATTTAAAACGTAGAGCAGAAGAGGATTTACACATTAAACCAAATAAACTAATACGCCGGGAACTGCAAAAAAATGATAACTCTGAACATCTTCAATATAGCGATATGAAATTAATTCGAAGATCCATATATGAAAAACGAAAGAAATCCTTTCCAAATATACCGAAATCTTTAGAAGATGCTAAAAAACAATTAATTGATCTTCAACATAATCTTACTAACAAAGGTAATGCATTTTGTTTTGTTAGTGATGATGAAAATATATTTATATTTACATGTAAAAATAATTTGGAATTGCTACAAAGTGCAGAACACGTTTTTGGGGACGGGACATTTACATTCGCTCCGAAATATTTTGTTCAACTTTATACTATTCACGTATATATAAACAATTTTTATGTTCCTGTGGCGTTTTGTTTTTTAAGTAACAAACATACTGATACTTACGTCAATATGTGGAATACGTTACAAAATATATGTATTCAAATTACTGGTAAAATAATAAATTTAAGCAATTTTCATGTAGACTTTGAAAAAGCTGCGCATAATGCAGTATTGCAAATTTTTCCTAACTGCAAAATTGCATGTTGTAACTTTCATTTAGGACAAAATTGGTTTAGACATATTCAACAACACAAAATATTATCGAGCGAGTACTTAAACAATGACTCTGAAATTGGCAAATGGATGAAATATTTTTTTGGATTAAGTTATTTACCTCCTGAAGAAGTTTCTGATGGATTTTGTGATCTTATGTCGTTAGCGCCAAGTACTACTTCTATATTTTCCGATTATATTTTAGAAAATTACATAACATCGGACAGTAATTTCCCCCCTAAATTATGGGCTTGTGAACCTATTAATTATCCTAAGACTACTAATGGTGCAGAAAGTTATCACAAACATTATAACAGTCAGTTTTACACTGCTCATCCACACATACATCAAGTAATTGACGTAATTATTGATATTCAGAGTGAAACTGATTTAAAAATTAATTCGATAAACAATAATATCATAAACTACAAGAAAAAAGAGACAATCAATAAGGAGATACAATTGGAAAATATTTGGAATGAATATAAAAATAAAATAATTGATCGCTTAACTTATATAAAGAAAATCGGACTTGTATGCCACCATACAATTATACAAAATTAGTATAATTTTATAACTATAATATGCTATTATTTTTTATTGTGATTTTATAACCAATATACTACTATAATATTACTTCTTATTAATAGTATAATTATATTTTTATTCAAAACAAAAACACACACATCATGCACATTTTTAATCACGCCTGTACAAAACAGATAGTCCTAAGCCTATATTAAAGTGAGAAGGAAAATGTGCTGTTGTACTCAAACGAATCGTAAAAAAATATGTGTGCGCAAACGAGTTGTACCTTTATTATTTAAACCTAAAATATGTGTGCGCAAACGAGTTGTGATTTTGTGCGCAAACGTGTCGTAAAAAAGGCAAATGTGCGCAAACGAGTCGTACCCTAAAATTTTAATGAATTAAGATTTATTATCTACAATCTACTTTAATTTTCAATATCGCCTACACCTATTATCTTGGATCATTAATTAATATTATCCTTAGTAAGTACATAGACATCTAAAGACAAACAACTTAGAAATCTATTGAAATTTTTGGTTAATACACAGTATATAGTATTATATAAGTAGTATAATATTATATTATAGTCATAAAAAGCATCTGGTTCATGGTTAACAATTGTAAAATAGAAAATTACTTAGTTCTTATTTGAAAAATACTGGTTAGTTTTGAGTTAAACTTTTAACTCAACCACAGGCTAAAATGTCGTACCTATCCTAAGTAAATATACTGTACTTAAAAATTCCAAAAATTATAATTAGAATGAATGCATAACTAAGCCTTAAGGAAGAGTGAAATGTGCATGTTTGGTAAATCTTGTTGTATATGCTTGCATGGACGTATACGTATTACATGATATTAATAGTATATACCTATAACCATTGGTTATAGAATAATAGAATAGAATAGACCATTATATAATCAATGCTACAAGCTACAGCTAGTAAAACTTAACTACCTACTTATTCACAATAAGTTAGAATGTTAGATGATGACGAGTAATACAAATAATACAATGCTAAATGCAGTACCTATGCGTAATAATATGTGTCTACTATCTATATATTATATATATATATTATACCTACCTATCGTCTATTATTGTCTATTGACTATTGTACACAAATCAAACAAATAATAAATAAACATACCTAACCTGATGACTTCCATGACTTATTATGTTATAATATTTATTATTTTTATATCTACATCCTACAATATGACAGTATATAGTATATTAGTACATGTTCTATGCACTGTCGGTATATAGAATAAATGTATAGAATATAATAAATAAGTTACCTTTAAACATTTACATATTTTATAGACGTTATTGATTAAACACCAAGTGTGCATTTACAAATAATGAAATAATAAGTTTCAGTTAGGTACTTACAACGTTATATAGGTACAAGTGTGCGTCGCATAATATTGCCATTTGCCACATTCGATTCTATACGACCGTCGTGGCGTCGTTCGGTGGCCTAACAGTGGGCAGAACTTATACACCAATCGTGCAACGACGTGGGCGCCACACCAGCTCCAGTGGTCTTCAACCCTTTTAGGATTCGGAGTCGTGACCTATTTTATTATAGTCTTTTTTTCCGAACATGATGCTTCAAAAGAAATAAAAATATAGCTAATTGATAAACGCTGGTCTTTGCATAAAAGTAAAAACAAACCATAAGTACCTATTAATTAATCATATTCATGTATTTAAATTTTCATCGTACAGTGAAATGAAATAAATTTAAACAATATATATACATTTTAAATTATTCTAAGTGGATACGTCGCGACCCTCCCACTTGACCAGTTAAAGTATCCAAAAACCATGGTGATAACTTCGGATATGTTGCCTGCAACGGATCTGAAGGAACAACAGCAACTGGTCAGTGCCTATATACTATTATGTATACATACCTATTTGATGTGTAAAGGAATAAGATAGATACACTTTGCAGTATAATATAATAATTAATAGTTTATAATTAAATAAATAATTCAGTAAAACGTGATTGAGCATATAACTTATAACTTTTTAGCAATACGAAAACACGATTGAGTATTTTATGGTACGTTCCCACATTTACTTGTACAGTGCTTTATCTAAAAATTTAGACTTAACTGCAGCTTAAGATTCGTAAACTATCGATTAAAATAGTTTTCATTCTATGGATTGTACATCGACCAGTGGCGAGTCATACATGTGTGCGGTGTGTGCAAATGCCAAGAGCTCTTGGCTTGGAAGGGGCATTATTGCGCAACGTTCCGCAAAAAAAAAAATGAAATACAGCTTATAGTGATATATGAAAAAGTAAAAAAAAATTATTTTCAATTTTAAATGATTCTCATTTTCTCAATCAGATATCAGTACATCATTGTTATAAAATATAAATTTATGTATATCTATATTTTTAAAAATAAAAAGCTGTAAGAGGGGCCTTTTTTAGTTTTGCACACAGGCCCATTTTTGGGATAAACCGCCACTGACATTTATAAAACAATCCTTTGACCCAAAATTTTACTGTCCGAAGATTAAGAGTTCAGCTATCATAACAAATGTCGGTTTCTTTTCCTATTTTGTTATTATAATTACCTATATAAATTTATATACGTGGAATACTTATTTTTTAAAATTAGATATATATGGTCACTTAAGGATAGATACCTAGGCAGTAACCAATAACCATTAATCAGTGAGCCTAAATATTTAATTACCAAACAGGTAAATTAACATAGGTACTACGACGGCTTAAGATCATGGTTATTACTTACTACTATACCTATCAATAATACGTTGTATATGACCATAAAGTTGTTTTTTTAAATCGTACAGTCGTACCATACATTTTTCATTATAACGTAATTATTTGAATTAATATTTTTTGTATAATGTAGTTCAGCATTTCAAATAACAACACCACATAGTTTTTTATGCTCATTCGTGTAGTAGGTTTTCTTTTAACATTTTTATATCCTTTGATTCACCAATAAATATGTTCAACGTGTTTTAAAAAAATGTATTTTATGCGTGTCATAGCAAAATAATTCAACTGAGAATTTTTTTTTACATTTATCACCCTTTTAATAAAATTGTAAATACTTATACACATGTAAATGAAGCGTTGAACTACGAAATACGTTTCTTCGTATATTTGCACTATCACGAACATTTTCGATTTCTCTCTGTCTCAAAAAAAAATTGTCTTGTAAATATGTAGTATATAATAAATAAGAAAATGTATTTTATATTTATTGTCTCAAACTGTCGTAAGTACCTGCAGCTATATACAAATACTCTAAACATTATCCAACGTCATGGACCGCGTATCGCAGCGTCCTTATTGTAGCACAAGGTATTTCCGATTTACAAAACTCTTCTTATACAAGGTGTCTTATGTTTATTTATGCCCACCAGACGCCGACAAATATCATATACTTAATACTTCACAATGTTGATTAATGATTATACTCCTTCATGCTCGATGACCATTGCAGTGGTATGTAGAGTAGAAACTGTGTTATAAAAATATTATTAAAAAAAATATATTAACTCCTATTCATATAGATTGTGTAAGAACACTAAAAACTATTCGATGATGTAATTATTGCAGCAGCGGCAGGAGCGCCATTTGGGGTATTACAGGGTATACATTAGCGGCCCTATTTTTTCTTATAACATATTGGCCTGCCTTAATTTTATACTGCGCCGGTACAGCTAAAATGTAATAAATTAACTATTATAATAATTTTTGAAAAATATTTTATAAATAATAGGTATATATTGTTTTAATCTTTATTGTAGTTAACATTTCTTGACAGTTGTAAGATTATAATCAATGGATCAAAATTAAAAAATATATTTATCTGTTTTATTAGCTTCTTAAGATTGAGATATAAATTATTAAAAATTTGTAAAAATCGATCTTACGTTATTCATTTTGCTAATTATTTATAAACTCTATAAACACTTTTCTATGTTCTGATATGGTGGGCAAATTTGGCCTGCTTAATAATTTGGCAGCCCTATTTTAAAACTGAATTTGCGCCCCTGAGCAGCGGAGAGTAAGTAAATAAAAACACAACTTCAAAAACTATATAACTGAAACGCTTGAAACCAAACACAATGTTATAGCAAAAAATAATAATCAATACAAATATGATAAACGTCGTTTATACGAAATGAATATGATTTTAATCAGCTATAAAAATGTACCTATCGACGTGGACGAACAATAATATCTAAGCACCCGGCGACACACCCTGTATATAATATATAACTATAGACCGTATTATAATACTACATTAATACCTATAATACATACTATTCACTATTCAGCGATCGATTGGACACGCCGACCGTATAACGACGTCAAAGCGTAACTCTCGGGAAATCGCATTTTCCGCGGGTACCTACCTGTATATATGTATAATGTATATACAGTGTATTATACACATAGCCACCTAACTAAATGGTGTAGGTACATGGAGTCAATGAATTTATGTGGGTAGGTATACATGCAACACGATGAGCTGCTTCCTTTAAAATTTCGCGTTAAAAATTCGGCGGGGTGTAGATCACGTCATACATAACACAACTACCTATATTATAATTTTTTTTTAAATATTCGCTGTTCGTAAAATCCCCGCCAACATTGTGAATTTAAACGGTGTTGTAATTCAATCATAAAATATAATAATAATAATAATAATAATAATATAATAATTATATAGGTAGTTATTATTATATAATAATATATAGCAATGTCATTATACGCGCATTTACAAAAATTTGTGTTATATAGGTAAATAAATCTACAGAATACGGCGCGCGGAAAATCGAATCGTTGCGGTACAATCGCGGTTCCTACCTTCGACCTTCCCACCAACAATATACAATAATATAATGTTTAGATCTGCAGTTTGTTGGTGTACATAGGATCCGGGGCGCAACAGTCTTCCGTCGAAAAGCGTGCACGCGCGTCGCGTTGTTCCTCTGTATACGATATTGCCCTTTGCTGTGCACATAAATAGCCAATATAGGTATATAAATTATTATTTATAATTATCTGTAGGCATAATTTAACATTGTATTATAGTGTCGAGGACTATGTAATATACTAATATGTACATTTAAGGCGGTGCACATCATATCGAACTCGATCATTATAATACGCCTATACGGCGCGGAATATTCACTCCGCTCCGCCATCACCGTTCCAGTTACTATATAATAAATACATAATATACCTACGTAAAAACAATGTCAGTCGGCGACTTGAACTTTACAACGGTAAGCACGTCACATTTAAATATTATTTTACACGATTAAAATTTTTAATAATTATAAAAGGCACATTAGTTAAGTCTTATAGGTAACTGCCATTTTAACGTCGTACGTCGACTAAGTATAGGTATTATATATATATTTGTTAGATATATAATAATAGAAAAACATTGAGTAGATACCTATACTTACTTTTAATTTGAAAGTTTACATTTATAGTTATTAGCCAATATAACTTATCATAGTTACTGATTTACTATATTCGTAGATAGGTAGGTCATTACGAGCTTATTATATGTGTAAACGCTGCGGTGGCGACTGTTGGATTTAGTTAGGCAAACTTCCAGCTCCGGGCTAAATCAATTTAATTTAGCCTAGTAGGTAATGGATATTTTATGTTAAATGATAATTTCTCTGTATATAAATAACGGGATATGTTGGTAATTAGAGAACTTTTTTTTTATGTTAAATAAAATAATTTTCTATTTTATAATATTACAATAAGCTCGCATTTCGCGTAATATTATTATTAAGTATTATAATAATTATTTTCAAAAATGGGTGTAGTTTTTGGCAGAAAATTAAATCTAGTAAGTAGGTACTACTTTGAGCCTTTTAGGGTTTAAAGTAAAACATTTCCAGTACTTTTTTATAATCGGGGAAAAAACAAAGAAAAAATGGGAATTTGTACACAAATCTAATTTTATATAATTAAAATATAGTATAGTATATATATATTTAACACACCCTTAGGCCATAGTAGTCAGTAGTGACAAAATCGGCACTCAATGTACAGCATAGGTACCCACTTGCCTACTTTTTTATTTATTTTAAATCATTAATTTTTTTTTATTAAAAACATTGTTTGATTATCACTATACCTATCATAATAACTAGGTATTATTCACCATGTAAAGTGTTCATGTATCATTCAAGAACAATTTGAATGAACTGCTAAAATTATTAAATACCTTTTTATCAGATGATATATTTATATATGATTTATGTTTGATTTAATTGATTTAAATATACTTTAACATAACTTTAAAAAATAACGTTCTGAAATTAAAGATCGTTATAAATTATAATCATAAATGATAAAACAAATTGACCAAAAGATATTGAGTACATATTTGTAATTTATCTTTGAAGTGACACGAACACGATTTGCATATAGAAGTTTTCGGTGTAAAATTGATAGTAAATACACAGAATATAATGATGTTAAGGTTAATAATAATAAATGTTTGTTTGGAAATCAATATTTTCGCAGTCGATTTAAATGCATATTTTTAATTAGAAACTCATAATAAACTAATAAAATAGAACTATATGTGCTTATTTCTGACTACAGTTCCATATACCATTACTTTTATTTGAATTTAATTGATAGGTATTATTTAGGCCAAATGTAAACTCCTACACTAATAACCTTTTAAAATTTTTACCTGAAAATCCAAGATATTGTAATCTCCTACATAATATTTGTAATTCATAATGCAATTAAAAATATTTGGCCAACAGTGGAAATTTCATGGTTGTAATTTTCATTTGTGCCAAAATTGGTACAGAAAAATCCAGCAATTAGGCTTAACGAATGATTACAAGAATGGTGAATCTGAAATTGGAAAATTTTTAGCTCTCACATTCGGTTTACCATTATTGCAAGATGCTAGCGATATTGAAGATTGTTTTGTATTTGATTTGTTAGAAAATATGCCATCTGACGATAAAGTCCAACAATATTGCAACTATTTATCTGAAAATTATATTTTTTCGTTTTCATTATTTCCTCCAAAGTTATGGTCTTCTAATGATACTACTAATGCATGTGAGCCGTTTCATTCAAGATTTAATAGTAGTTTTTATCATCATCATCCAAATCTCCATTTATTCGTGAAAATTTTAAAAGATGTACAGACCGAAACATACATTAAAATTAGAAGCAGTCATACAACACAAGTTTAGATTTCACGTTTAGAGTTTATCTCCGAAGTATGCCATAAAAATATCCGTAAATAATTATGAGTTTTATTATTTTTTTCAAAAATTTTTTTGTTTTAAGCTTAAATTATTTTGACTATTGTTTTATTATATTTTTCAAACAATTTTTATTTTATGTGTTACTATAATATTGTAAGATTGATATTTTTTAATTTTTGTATGTCATACAAATATCTGTAAATGATTATGAGTTATGACTAAGTATTGTTTTATTGGATCTTTTATTATTTTTTTCAAAATTTTTTTATTTTATGTGTTACTATATATTGTAAGATTGATATTTTTTTACAGCAATACAAGCAGTATTAATTTTTTGTAGGAGTAAACACTATTTTTTGTAAGAGTTAACACTATCTTTTGTAGGAGTTAACATTATCTTTTGTAGGAGATTACATTACATTTGTAGGAGTTTACCATTCCCCATTATTTAAGGATTTCCTCGAGTGAACTAAAAAAAGTATAATGTACCTAAGTATAAATTTGTAAAATAATAAAGTGTATACTGTATATTCTTTAGTATATGATATGGACATTGGACACCCATAATTTTGTAAATTGAAATTATATTCAATAGGTAGTAATTTTGTTATTTTATTTACAACTCTGTTGTAATTATATTATTTTATACAAAAGCAATTTATTACGTGCATTTATGTATTTTTTTTTTTAGTAACAATACAAAATAACAAAAATATGGAACCGACATTTCACGCAAAAAAAAATAATTAATTTATAAATTGAATGATTTGATTCAAATTGATCCGTCATGACCATGAATCATGCACAAAATCCTATTTATCTATTTACAAGATTTAGGAAAATGTAAAAATTAAAATTCAATAATAGCTTGTTGAAATGAATCATTATAATTGCTATAATACCTATAATTAATAAAATTAAAAAACGAAAATATTTAAACAAAATGAATAGGTATATCTAGACTTTACTTATAAGCCATAGTAAGTGGTTACTAATACGATTTATTATATTTAAATTATTGACACTAAGTTACTACGTAGTATATGTACACTATCGATTGGTTTATGTTTTACTTATTATAATGTTTTTATTTTTTATTCGATTTATCGTCTATGACTTTAATCGAAAACTGTGTAACAAATAAAAATAATTGAATATTTGAATTTATAAGGGCAATTGGATACAATATTATATAGTCTTTGGTCCTTCTTTAAACAATATATACATAGACAGAAGTGTTACTTGTGTTTGTATAAATTAGTTTGGTTTCTAAGCGACGGCCACCCTTCAGGCCTGCATATGATGAATATGATCAGCAATAATCTATTATAATCGTAAATTGAGGGACATATCATTGTAAATGAAATTTCGTACCTATACGGCTATACCTATGTACTCGTATAATATTTAATTTATTGTAAGTCTATTATATAAGTACTAAGTACAATAAAAACGACAAAGAATCTAGAACGAGAAAATAAAAGATAGTTTTATTTTGGTCGATGACCTTAGGAACATATTAAGTTAGTTATGTATACAATATGAATATGATACAATCATACTCGAGGCCGTACCTGGGGGGTTTAGAAGTTCATCCCTCCTCACCAGAAATTTTCTTGCATGACGCTAACTTAGAAATTATTTCATCATTATTTTATACATACTTATAAAACTTTGTTTACTCCCACCCCCTTGGAAAATGTTTTTTGAGTACGGCCTTGATCATAATATCAAACATATTGTAGTGTTCTACTAAACATAGAGACATTTTATAAACGGAAGAGGATCTGGGATTTTTTTTCATTTTTTTTAACATTTATATTAGTATATTATTTAATTTATTTATCATAAAATATTTAATTAAATTGATAAAAATTGTATTTATTATTCATATATCCTAAAATTGACTCTAATAGGTACCTAAAATAATATAGGTACCTATTGTAATTATAATATATTGCCACGTTGTTTTCCAGTATTTATGACTAAAATTCATCAAAATTTTAAAGTATACCTAAATGTATTATTCATTTTCATTCCTAAATGACGCGTCAAAATTCACGGCTACATAATATTATTTAGGTTGATTTTTATAAATACAATATCAAATATTTCAGAATAAGGACTTGAATTTATAGGTTAAACAATAATACATATTTATTACGTACCTATCTACTTGTGAAGTCCATATTAGCGCCAAACTTCCACCTAGGCAAACTAGACAGCTGCCTTACCTTCCCAAGTCCAAGGCCCCTGGCCAGATACAAAAAAAAATATATTATCACACAAAATGGATCTTTATGGAGAGATATTTCGTGTGTAATTAGAATATTATTTATTTATTTATTTATTTAAGACTTAGTTAGAAATAGGCTTATAAGAATATTATTATAAGGTAGATAGTAACTTATTGGAAATTAATTTTATGTTACATTATAATATTTTTATGGTTGTATAAGTGATAATGTGTATCGGAACATTCGGAACCATATTTTAAATGTTTTTAAAAGAAAATTAAAAACAGTTTTTTATATATAATATTTATATATTTTTAAAGGGCAGTAAGGGTACCTTCTTTAGCAGCTGCCTTGAAGCCTCGAGCCCTTAATTTCGGAACTGGTCTGTGATCTATACTCTATATACAATACTATAATGTACCTATTAATATAAGTATAATATTGAAATGTTTAAAACGTACCTAATAATTTATAACTGTATAAGGCCATGACTTTATATATATATATTTGAATGTATTTAATATATTGTTATAAACATTGCTAATACTTATTACATTTTAAATTTGTTTATTATGTACTAACTGGATGGATTTAAATGCATGTAATATAGAATTATAGATTATAGTCTGGTAATCTGTATTATACTTAAACAATATATATTGTTTGTATTACGAAAACAAAAGTGTTGCATAATAAACGTAGGCACCTACATAACAACAGTATAATATAACCTTATTTTATAATAATTAATAACTAATAAATAGTATAATTACTTATACCTTAAGTCATAGTGTCACGATTTTTTGTTATACATTTGTGTAAATATAATTTGTAAATACATATATTCATCCCAACAATGTAGAATGTAGATATAGGGATCATATTATACGCTGCTTTTTAAAAGTTAGCATGAAAATTGCTCAATTTATATTATTATTTATTAGCAGTACCTAGTTTTAATAAATATATTTTGTAATGTTTGCCACATATTGATGTATAACTATGTATATTGTATACGTATCAGACATCAGAGGTCAAAGAAGCAAAATAGTTAAGTTAAGTACTTAAGTCTAAGGGAAACAGTAGATTCAAGTGACTTAACAACAGGAGAACAAGGTTTTCAATGTTTTCATAGTTTTAATTGTTTCTAATTATAATTTATAGTAATACACGTATTATTTATTTCGCCATGTGTATGTACAGATTATGGAACAACTGAACGTCTGAACAAGTTTTGTACTAGCCACTAGGTATCTTCTATCCATTTCACAAAACTGGTCAGAATGCGAAATAGAAGCGATATATATATTGGGAAATGGGAAGTTCAATAAGAACAAAAATATTGCCGAATTGAATATTGTAAATTTTAAATTTATGATATTATTGTAAACCTTGTATGTTAATATGACATATTCGTACTACGTAGTAAGTAGGTAGGTAGTAAAATCAATTATAATACTACTTATTGTAATTGTAAGTAAAATAAAGCGCATGAATTAAGCTATTAAAAATATATACAAACATAGAGAAGATCTATAAATAATTATAATCAATATTGACAATATTCAATAATTATATAATACTTATAAATTATATTATGTACCTACTTATATGTTAAGTAGGTACCTATAATGTTATTATGTTAGGTATACTACCTATACATACATAATTTTTTTAAACATGGAATATTTGTAGTAATTAGGTTAAACATTTGAAAAACATAAATTAAATAGTTACCGTTGTTTTTAAATTAAATTAGTGTCTACAAATCGTATAATACACACATAATGTAAAATAGACTACACAAACTATTTATACTTATACTTTTACATATAGCACCGATTAGGAACGTACCTACGTAGAAAAAAATTTTGGGGGGTGTTTTTGAAAATTAATTATTGAAAAGTAGAACTTTTTTTAATAAATATACATAAAAATTTATGAAAATTAGATATACTTAAACTACTTTTTTTTAAATACAAACATTGATATAACAAAATTAACATTAAAATTGAATAAGTAAATAACTATACAAAAACCCAAGTATTTCAGGGGGTGTTTGAACACCCAAATACCCCCCCTGTGTACGTGCCTGGCACCGATGTTTCTTACTAATTATTACATTTTCATAAACAGTTATTTCAATAATGAGATGTTGATGGGGGATATAACATTTTGATAAGCTATCCTTAGGCCAACTTAATATTACCTACGTCTTGAATCAAAATAATATATACCTATATATGATTGGACGACTACGAAATGGTTCCCAATTGTCGAATTGGTTCCCGGGTTGTCTACAGGTAACATACGAGTTGGTTCCCGTGTTGTCTTCAGGTAACATAATATACGAATTGGTTCCCGCAAGCTTTCCTTTAACCTTGTTAAATTTACTTTTCAAATTATTATGATATATTCAACCAGCAACAATTTCCTTCCCATTTATTCAGACTTAGTACTATCTAGAATTCAAATAAGTTCGAATAGTTCAAACACTATATAAAATACTAGGAATGGTTAAAAATGTTGCTCAGTATCATATATTAATATATACATAATATACGCTACATACGTATTTGTTAATAATAATAATTGTGGTTGTAATAAATAAGTAATAATAATGTAATAATAAGTCAAAATAGGTAAATAATATTATAAACAAATTAGTGTGGTATGAATTTACAACACACATTTTTAACGAACTGTAAGTTCGAAATTTGGCCGTCTCTCAATTTTTTAATATTTTCATCAATAAACTTTTCTTTTTCAGCAATTTTTTTCGACTTTAATTTAAGTGAGCTTCTTTGCTTTATGTATGTTTCAAACTGCACTGCTTTTAATTGTTCAATCAATAAAAAAATATTTGGGTGGGCAGAATATAATCTAGAATTCAGTTTTCCATGAAACGATTCGCAACAGTTTGTTGTTCGTTCTGAAGTGGCTGAAAAATCTGTCCAAATTTTTGGTAAAAAATCATAAACTTTCCCAGACATAGTAAAACCTAATAAAATATTATAAGATTATCGATTGTACATATACGTATCTTGTAACAATGAGTTGTAGACTGATAAACTGATAAGTAATTTTATTCGGGAACCAAATCGAATAGTTGTATACTGGAAAGTTTTTTTTTCGGGAACCAATTCGTACATAATTAATTGACCCGGGAACCAATTCCACGTTGCCCATATGATTAATAATTAGGTATTTAGAAAAATATATAAAGAATATAAACCTAAATGAAATTTTTTTAAGGCCAAGCCGTTAGACGTCAACAGGTATGCAACCAAAAAGACCATTGCTCAGGGAATGTTGGACATCGCCTTATTGACAGCCAACGCAAACCAACTGAAATACATCCTTCAAGTGGGTGAAAAACACGAGTTTTACAAGCCTCTGTTAGTATTGATTGCCACGTCTATATTTTTACAAGTAAGTTGACGCACCTGTATAATATGTATATTATAATCTATAGAAAATAGGTAGTATTATAGACAGTAATATAGACAATAGTTAGACTTAGACCTGACCTAACATATAGTAAAAATACGCATAATTTATCTTAAGGGTTAACATTTTTTGAAGAGCGAAAACAAATTAACTATCATTTTTAAAATCGAAAATAAACTCTAAATAGTTAAATGTATAAAATATATATTATACCACTTGACCACTATTGACATTATTGCTGCTGAAATACTACGCGTCCTATAGGTGTTCATGGGAATGATATTTCTATCACTAAACCTGCTTCGGGACTGTCGTTTCCATTTGATCGAGTACAAGACGTCGTCGCTGTTCATCAACCAAGTGCCAGTCGTATGCACGTTTATGGTGTTCACGATCAACATAATAATAGGAGCTTTTGATTCCGGATTAGCCAGCATCGTACCGACATCAACATTCAACGCACCGTCCGTCCCGACCATCAATTCCAATTGACAAATTATGTATATACCAATAATAAAAAAAAACAATCGATGTACACTAATACGGATTATAATATTATGCAATTATATTATATTACTGTATTGTATTTGCTGATTATCAGACGATATAATTAAACATAATCATTAATCATCATACCCTCCGGGAAAAAATATCAACTTGTAATTTAATAAATATTACCATGATATTATTAGTTTATGACTTATTGACATCATAAGATAAATTGTTTAAACTACATCAGGATAAGATATGAAATAAGCATAAAAATACACAATGTGTAAAAAATAAAAATTTCAGAAAAGGTGACCGATTAAAGCATAATAGCATATTATATATAATATTAAAAGGAATTTCGGGTAGGTATATGTCGACCGTCATCATGAAAAACTATACATTACTTATAATATTATTAGGGAGTATATAAATACAACTCGAAAAATATCCAAATTATATGATATAGTATACTATGTGTGTTCTGTTCTAAATATATAGGTGCTCGTTGGTGGGATATTCTTGGTTGTTGGAGGGCTGGACATAAAGAAAGAAAAAGACCAACGAAAGTGTTTGATTTTAAACGACGTTTCCGTCATCATGGTTTTCCTGATAACTACGATCAATATAACCATATCAGGTTTTGGATTTGACGTTAGTTCCTCGCCGATCACAAATTTAAAAAAACAGACCTGATAAGTCAGTTGTACCTCTCGCTTTTTTACCTCCCAAAAAATGTTTTCAAGTAAAAAACTTAATAATACTTATATCATTGTACATTTTAAAAATATAGTTTATTTAAACATAAATAAAATATTGGTTTTCTTTTCAACCTTCTCTTTTGATACCTATATTATAATTTATGCATAAGTACAATACTAGTGCCCTGCATATAAAATCGGATTATTATACCTAGGTGACTAGGTACATACTTTATAAATATATATAGATATTTTAAATTGTTATTTAAATTTAAAGTATTATTATTATGGCGAAGTATTTAAAAGAAAGTACCTATCTTGAGTGACCTTTATATTATATACCCCAATACGTCTTATAAGACATTTTTTTTAATAAATACCTCTAAAATTTTTTTACACATTATACTTCCTTTTGAATTCTGAGTGGAACAATTCATAATAATGTATTGTTTTATAACAATGTGTTTTTGTTTTAATTTAGTGTCTGTCATTACTTACCGGCTACCTTTTTGAACATTCTAAATATTTAACTACCTATGAGGGTGATTTCCGATAGAAAATTTGATATAGTTGAAACGTTAGGCGTTCAAAAATAAAAATTTTAAAGTACTTTTCAAAATCATCGAAGGGAAAAAAACAAGAATGGAAAATGAAAATTCTTACCTAGTTTTTTACAGGCTAGGTAAGATATAAATGAGTTATGTCAGTTATGACAGATTATTATATTATATATTTATATCCCAGAAAATAACGTGCAAATTAAATGGTTTTAGATTCTGAACGGAGTGATGAATGTATTGATTTTACAATGATGTGTGTTTTTTTTTGTCTGTGTACAGCATAACTAGTCGAAATAATGCTTCAATTTCAAACTTTGGGGGTGATTTCCGATGGCAAAGTGGATATCCTTGGTCAGAGACGTATTTAGGAATTTTGCGCCCCAGGTAAGAAAAAAAAACGCCACCTCCCAACCTATGTATAAAACACATGATAGTGAAACCACTGCATTTTTTGCTACACTCATAGTCGGAAAGATAATATATTAGGTATACATAAAAAAATTAATTTACATCGAAGCAAATATTACATAATTATTATAGTAGGTATATTAGATTCTGAACGGAGTGAAAGTATTGATTTTACAATGATGTGTGTTTTTTTTTTTGTCTCTGACGACAACATTTGGAGCAGTAATAATGCTCCGATTTTTGACTTCAGCCCCTCTTTGAATAGGAAAATTCATCTAGTTGGTACTTTGGGGGGATCAAAAGTAAACATTTTCAAATAGATTTCAAAAAAATCGAGAAAAAAAAAAGTGATAGAAAAACGGCAATTTTACGAAAAACCACTCTTCGACAAAATCGATTTTTCGATTTTGCTGTAATTCAAAAACGAATCATTGTAAATACTTGAAATTTTCACCAAATGTTTATATTATGATTATCTCTTTACAGTTAAATTTTCAAAATATTTTGACCATTTTTAAGCTACTTATAGACAATTGAAATTTTCGACTTTTCTAAGTTTTTTTTCTTCAAATGCCGATAAAAATTTTTTGGGTGGCCAGAAAATTTTGAAAATTTAATACAAGGTTTCTTATAAGTTTTCTTAAAGTGATATAAAAAAATCCGAAATCGTTAGTCACAATTTTTTTTTATAAGTGCTTAAAGTTCGAATTTATACGAAATATGTCAAAATTTAAATTAAATTTCATACGCTCATGTATGTTGGCCAAATACTTTTTTATTAATAAACAGATACTATAAAGTAACTATAGTAACATATAGTAACTATACTATTTGTTTTAAAATAGAATATATGACAATATTTAAATATAATATATCCTAAACCGACAAATCATCTTCGTTCAGAATCGTTTTTCGTATACAATGATACCTATCATTGCATTCAAATTTAACCTACCATAGTCCGAGGTCCACCCCACTCCTTAATATACAGCAGAGCGATACCCACTTACCCGCTTTTTATTATTAATTCTACAGAAAACCTCAATGTAGGTTAATTGACAACATTTGAATAAAGAATATTAAAGATATATATGTTAAAATTAAAAATGTTTACGTCGTGCTTTTTCATTAGCAAAGGTATCATAATAATGATTTTATTAGTATAATTACTTTTTGTAACCTACCGTATTATATCAAAATGCTTTCCAAAATTTACCGCCCCTAAAATGTGACCGCTCGGGGCCCAAGCCCCCCCTGGCCCCCCCTAAATACGTCACTGTCCTTGGTGCATTATAGAGGTGAAAAGTAAATATTTTCCAATAGTTTTCAAAAAATCAAATTTTTTATTTTGCTATAACTCAAAAACTAATCGAAGTTAATACTTGAAATTTTCACCAAATGTTTATATTAGCGTTTTCTATACACAGTTAAATATCAGAGTATTTTGACTTTTTTGAGCTATTAATAGACATTGAAATTTTTAATTTTTTTTAGTATTTTTTTTTAAAATAACCATAACAATTTTTTGGCCGGCACGAAAATCTTGAAAATTTAATACAAGGTTTCTTATAAGTTGTTCTTAAAGTGATAAAAAAAAATCCGAAATCGTTAGTCACAATTTTTTTTTATAAGTGCTTAAAGTTCGAATTTATATGAAATACCTATGTCAAAATTGCGAAAATTTGCAAGTAATTTTGTGGTAGAAAAATCGTAAAAATTTTTTCTTTTATAACTAAGTTTTGAAAATTTGGTACAAGGTTCTCCATAAATTTTTCTTCAAATATCTGTAAAAAAAACTCTACCGGATAAGACAAAAAATTTTTAGGAGTGTTTGAAATTTAAATTTTTACAAAACTGCGTTAAATAACGGTTTGGCCTCAAACGATTTTTGATATTTGTTTTTATTCAAATAGTATAAGTCGTAAATACTTGAGTTGTAAATTTACCAGTTATTTAGATTGCCATTTTCTTTACGTGATTTGATTTTCAAAATATTTTGACTTTTTTTTTAGCTATTTATAGACAACTGAAATTTTCAATTTTCCTAAGAATTTTTTTTTGAAGTGTCACTAAAAATTTTTTGGCGGAGTCAAAATATTTTAAAAATTAATACAAAGTTCCTCATAAGTTATTCTTATGGCGATAAAAAATTATAAGAATACATAGGCACAAATTTTTTTATTAGCATTTGAAGTTTAAATATTGACAAAAATTCGTCAAAATCATGAATATTTTTAACTTTTTGGTAGTTAAAAATTTATAAATATTTCACTATCAAAAGCTAAGAATTGAAAATTTAATACTATGCTGTCCATAAGCTTAGAATAATTATAAAAAAGTTTGAGGATTATTCAATTTAAAAAATTTTATGAGTGTTTAAAGTTTTAATTTTAATTTGAAATCAAAAACACACGTGTAAAATAAACATATGTTTGAATTTGTTTCAAAATAAAATACATGACAATATTTAAATATAATATATCCTAGACTGACAAATCATCTCCGTTCAGAATCGTTTTTCGTATACAATGATACCTATCATTGCATTCAAATTTAACCTACCCTAGTCCGAGGTCCACCCCACCCCCTAATGTACAGCAGAGCGATACTCTCTTACCCGCTTTTTTTATATTGTAGGCAACTATTAAGTTAATACTAATATGTTTATAAGCACATACATTTACCCAAAAATTCTTGGGGGGAGGGTGGCTGAAGCCCAACCAAGCCCCTCTAATTATGCCTATTTTGATTCAACTGATAATTTAGTATTAATGTATTGTAATTAATAATCATGTTAATAATTAGTTTTTGAGTATCAATACCAATATTTTTTTCTATAGCCATCAACATAAATGGGGTAAGAATGTAAGATTTAAATAATATTAATGCAAAGCCGACGCGGTGAAAATCATTCGTTTAAAAATAAACTATGAAACTATTAAAACTATAAAACTATAAATAATTATTATTAATAACACAGAAATGAAATTACGAAAACTAAAATTATATATCTATTATATAGAATTTCAGCTTTGGAGACAAATCTATAAGCCATGCAAGAATAATATTGTTTAAGTTAACTTTCAAAAGTCAATGTCCTATCTTCATTATACATATTTTTGTATGCAATAATCGCATGATCGCTGAATTTAACAGGGGGGTGTCGGGGCCTCTGCAAGTTCAGACAAGTGGGGTCCTCGTGGTATCGTCTGAGCGCATTGTTTTTAAGAAGAAAGATAAAACCTAACTTAACTTGCAGTAGCGCAATTAATCCAAAAAAAACTTCCTCCAAATTGTTACTTGACAATTACAGACTATTATGCACCATTTGGCGAGCATCTGATTATTGATTCAATTTTCAATTACCTGGGCACCGAAAGAAAAATTGTTTCTAAAAATTACGGTTGAATATTTTGATAAATACTATTTACGGGGTCCCTATTCCATACATACCTACCAAGAACAAAATAATTTACGACACTAAAAAAAAAAAAACCGAGAGGCCCCGGCCGCATTAACGGCCCATAGGCATTAGTCAGGCCGACATTGGGTACCTAACTATTAAAAATTTGTTATTCTCGTAGTTATCTTACTACTTACAGTATATAATCGTTAAAATAATGAATAATAATAATATAAAAAGAAAAAAAATACAAAACATTTTAAGTTTCAAAAACATTGAAACATTTCTGACTTTTAAGTTAAGAATATTTAGATATATTATAAATGACGACTCAATAATAGTATAGATAATGTTAATAAATATATCTACAGGCTACAGCAT
Organism: Schizaphis graminum; assembly: GCA_020882235.1. NCBI lineage: Eukaryota > Metazoa > Arthropoda > Insecta > Hemiptera > Aphididae > Schizaphis > Schizaphis graminum. The sequence goes on from CM037032.1 coordinate 98,998,438, forward strand.
AATAAAATAATATGTGTAGGCATATTAGTATACTACATATAAATTCGAGGAGTTTTCGTGTAATAATAATTATTGTAGAGTATATTATTAATGAGATAAATATTGTATAAATTATACCAATTTTCGATAAGATGAAAAAAAAATAATAATTATTGTTTGAAACCACCACCATCATAGGCCGTTTTGATTCTCAGACATAAATATTTGGTGTATCTCTTGTGGTATACCACACGTCCTGTTTTTATCTCAAAGCGTAGTGTAGCAACTATAGTAATAATACATTGGTGACCCATAATAAATTAATAACAACAACAACAACAATAATGCAGTGCGTTTATGTCGTTTACAACAATATGCATCACATTATCGCGTAGAGTGTAAACGCGAGAGACCAGATTTCGCACAATGACGGACGTGATTACTGCGACAGACACCAATCTCGAGATAGACGATGGCGGCAACGACGAAAATCGTAAGCGTTCCGCCACTCGTCTGTTGTCCAGGTCGTTAAGCAAGATCAGTAACGCCACGTATGACACCAAGAAGAACATGGCACAGGGCATGATGGACATTGCATTGCTCACAGCCAACGCTAATCAGCTCCGGTACATATTGGAATTCCGCGGGAAAAATTCTACAAATTTCGTTCTACTGTTGGTGCTGATCGCGTGTAGCCTCATATTACAAGTAAGAAATATACTTACTAAAATTACGGACTTACGTTATATAAACGTGAGAAAATTTAATACTCGTATAAATTATGTATTTTGTAAAATCATATAAATAAACATTTTAAGAGGCTAAATTGTTTTTAATACATTTTATATTTAATTAGGCAAAGAAATTTGTATAACCACATCCTGTATGGAATATTTTATAAAATTATTAACAAAACTTGAATTTCTAAGATAAGACAGATTCAAAGATAAACATATTTAATTTCAAAAAAATTTAATTTATAATAATCGAAAAACAAAATATCTCCAAAAATCAAAGTTTCAAAGCATCAACAATTTATTTAACCTTATTAATCAGTTAATATACTGTTCATCTTTTTTTTTATCGTAGTCTAACTCATTTAAATATCTTTACTATCAGTTATAACACTATTGGTATGAATTCAAAGATTCTAAAATAGTTTAAAAGTACTGAAAAATAAGATTGTTACTAGTTATTGCACGGCCGTACGGGTCTTTTTAATTTGCATGATAATTTGACATAAAAGGCCATTTTTTTAAATAAGAGACCACATTAGATTCAAGATTTTATTTATATACATTTGAAACTCAAATTTCGATAAAATTGTATACTTAAGCGAAAGTAATGTTTTTAATTATTTTTTCTTATCCGAAATCCAATTCGTTTGTCCAACTCACAAAAATATGAAAAAATATTCATTCAATTATTTATTTAATTAGGTACCTATAAAAAAATTAATATTATCTATATTTAAAAAAAACTAGGAGAATTTATTTTAATGTATAGGTAAAATAGTTCATATGTTTCGATTGACCTTTTTATTGAGAGTTACTACAATTTATGGATGTACTATGATAAATCATATTATATATGGAAAACACATTCCGAGTGGAGTTAGATGTTCTATTCCCAAGGATATTTTATAATAATATATTTATAATGTTCAATGTCGGATCTAGCATATTTTTAACCAAGGCAAAGCATAAAATACCCCCTCTTTTATGTTACTGTTATTTCGTAATTTGGCGCCCCCTGATCAAGACTGCCGGGGCATAGCCCTGATTCATCCCCCCTAGATCTGGCATTGATAATGCTATTAATATTTATTACAAACTCAAATTACTTAGGTAAAGTATTATTTTATAACTAATAACTAGATACCGACTAAAAACTTAATCAGAAACTATGAATAGATTTATCGTTTATGTATTCATGCCTTCATAGTATTATACCCATGATATAATAAACTAGGTATATTATTATATCATAATTATACCTACATATTATGCATTGCTAAAAATTAGTCATCTAATAAAATTGAATTACAAAAAAATAACAACTATAATTATTACGATTGTTTTAATTTTACCAATATTATACAGTAGACAGTATACTTAAGATAATTCAAAAACATCTAAAATTCGAAGAAAACATATGTCCACTCGATAAAACAAACATAATAGGTATAATTCGAATTTATTAATAATTGTGTAAATATAATTTAAATAAATTTAATTAGGAGTGTGGTTCAATTTACGAACTCGTATTCAGTAAGAACTTAGAACATACCTAAACATAATTTAGCAACAAAAAATAATGACAGCGACGGTAGTGTTCCTACCTATCGTTAAAAGAAACCAAATTTTTTTTGATAGAATTGGGTGAATTTTCGAGCAATCAGAAATAGATAACAGTGAATGTATGTAATTTTCAAGGCCGTTATTAATACATTAAAATAACGAATGCGAACCAGATTGTGGACAAAAATGTAACGCAAAATAAAATAACTGATATTTTCAAATAAATGTATAGCGACATGGTGTATCTAATATATGCCTGCAACATAATATATAATAAATGCAAAGTAAATTAAATAATAAATATATCATATATGTAGGTAATAATAATTTGGAACTTTTTGTCTCTCTGTAATTCAAATTATTAAATTTTTCTCTCACTAAATCGATAATCTCTATTCTCTATAAATTGAATTTTCAGCTTAGTTGCTGTCTACTAGCTGTAATTTTAAATGACTTAAAAAAAAAATTATAAATTATTTAAAACATATATTTTTAAAATTGTTTGATCATAGTTAACTTATGTGCAACTTAATTGTAAATTTTAAAGCCTTAGTTCAAATTAAATTTTATAAATTCATAACTATAAATTAACTTTTAGTGATGTTCGTAATTTTGATAATTTTGTCAAAATAAACTAAAACGCTTAAAAAAAAAATGTAATTTGTATTTTGTCTATGTATCATTGATATTTTTAAACTGCTATAAGAAAAATCTAGAGAGATCTAGCAATTTTGATCAAGCATAACAATTTTTAAATTAAAAAAAAAAACTCAACAATTTCAAATCTCTGTATAATTAAAATTAGTTGAATAAAAATGTGTTAATATAATATTATAAGCTCTACAAAACGTTTTTACCATTATAGAAATTATTTTGTATACTTAAATTGTTTTATTGTGTTTACTGCTGGTCGTAGGTGTTTGTTGGAACTATTCTCATATTCAAAGGTCGCATGGATTGCATCAGTAACAACACGAATAACGAGGTTACTAAGATGGATACCATCAAATTAAACAACTACGTAGTCCTCGGAGTGTTTCTTATAACTGTCATCAACATATTCATCGCAGCGTTTACAGTAGCGCCGACCTAACATTATACTTAACACAATAGTAGCATACTGCACACCACCAACAAAATCTTATCTATACTGTAGCACAGCAGTAGCATCTGATCCGCGATTTTCAAAGTTGTAAATTAAAGTTGTATAACTTTGTTGTTTAATTATAAAATAAGAACATCCATATTCTATGGCATAACCTGCCAATAAATATGTCATGAATTTCAAATTGCATTTTAATATTATATATTGATTTAAAAATTATTACAGTATGATAAGTATAAAATAAAATACAGTATAATTAAAAAAAACCAGGGGTAGAAAACGTAGAAAAAAATGTTAAAAACAGAAACTAAAAAAATTAAAAAATGATGGATTTTAAGTATTAAAAAAAAAAAAAAAAAAAAAAAAGGAATATTTTAGTAGGATAATTCAAGTTATTTAAAGTATTTTAGTTTGTCTATACAAACATAATATTGTTCTGTGATAGATAGTGTGAACTGTGAAGTTTCTCAATGTTAAAATTAGCTTTTACCAGTTAAGAATAACATCCGTCCAAGGCTCGAGCCTCACGAGCCCAATGGTTAATCTGCCACTGATTTGAATAACAATTATAGTTATCAATACATTTATTTATTGATATTTTTGATAAAAAAAAATTGTATGAAAAAATGTTTTACAACCCCTGATATAAACAATCTTATGTAATAATAAGTAAGTAATCTTAAATGGTTAGAGATAATATTTTTAATAAATTAATTTGTTTTTACCATAATTTTATCATAAAATCTTAGTAAATTAAATTAACGATAATAAGTAAATAATATTATGTAAAATATACATTTTAAATGTATCATAGAAAAAATTACTATCGATAAGAAATAATTTAATTTAGGCGATTAAAAAATATATTATTATTTTGTACAAGTTAAATTCTGCATAAGTAGTAATGTAGTCTCATTTTTTTTTTAACTTTACTGTTAACTTAATATTTTAATAGTTTAATGTAATATTATTAGGGCCCAGAATTATATGTATTTGCATATTTATTTTTATTAATTTAAAAGATAGCTAGGCATAAGATATACATGTTAAATCTTAGCTTAATGAGAGGATATCTAAAATTGTATTTAGTATATTTTTGCACATATTGAAAAAAAATAGTTAGAATCAATACTATTAAGTATTAACTTTAGGATATATTCACATTTAGATTATTTGTATCCATTATCAACTCATTGATCTTTTGACTAATAGAGTTCACCAAAACAAGATATTGTTTGCTATAGGTACCTTAAGTCCTTAGCAATAACAAAAAACTAGTGTAGAAGCATATGAAGTGACTTAGTACCAATAAATAAAGTATGAATTAATGTCTTCAACTCTGATAAATACAGAACAGTTTTCTTCAATTCAAGAAAATATTTGCTGAAAACTGGCAAGAATTAAATTATAAAATGTTTCCAATGCTAAAATAGTCAATACTAACTCTCCAGATAATATATATAAATATTTTTATATTTTTTATTATTCATTATTTTTTATTTAGATCAATGACTACTCTAAAATCAATGTGTAATGCAATGAACCTATAAGTTACAAGGGGTATCCAGAAAGTAAGAGTACTGAGGCTCTCACAGCCGCAAAGAATATTTTTTTACTATGTTCGCTAAACTGATGTATAGCTTCTCTCTTCTCCTTTATAATAAGACCATAACAAGTTCAGTATGTTGAAAACTGTGGTCACAAGAATTTTTATCGTGAAACATGTCGATTGAGTCTGCTACCAAGTGCGAAATCCGTGCCGCCATTCATTACCTCTTTGGAACACTATAAACTGGAGGATAATAATTTTCTCAAGTTTTTTGTTACTGGATATGAAAATTGGGTTGCGCTATATACGTCTGAAACCAAGAAACAGTCTGAACACTAACATTGCACCAGTTCGCCCTCAACCAAAGAGTTCAAAACCAACATTTTTGTCAAAAAAAATCATGGCATCAGTGTTATGGGACCACAAAGGCATAATTGATTGAATATTTACCTCAGGGGGAGACCATTAAAGCAGCAAGGTATTGCGAAACCCTAAAAAAATTGAGGAGAGTTATTCAAAGTAAATGGAGTGATCTGTTAACAAGAGGAGTCTGGCGCTGCACGACAACACTAGACCCTTCAAAGCCAATTTCGTGAAGCAATTTTTGGACTCATTTGGATGAGATGTTTTGAACCACCCACCGTATTATCTGAACTGGTGCCTTCAGATTACCATTCGTTCACTTCCCTGAAGAAGCACATAGGTGGAAAAATTTTTTCTACTGATGAGAATGTGAAGGGGCGTTTGAGAAGTGGACAAAGGAGGTGGCGGTAAACTCGATCACGAGAAAAAATTTTGTGACCACAGTTTTCAACGTACTGAATTTGTTATGGTCTTGTTATAAAGAAGAGCAGTAAAGCTATTCAGCAGTATAGTGAACATAGTAAAAAAATATTCTTTACGGTCGTGAGAGCTTCAGTACTCTTACTTTCTGGATACCCCTCGTATATACAAGTTAAATTTATTATTTAATACAATTTATATCTTTTTAAAATATATAAATTATATAAACATTTTGTTTTTGTTCGTGTTTTAGCATTTTAATTTAATGCATATAATTTTAGGGCCCTAGTAATTGTATATTTTTTAAGTTTATCTTAATACATATTAAGAAATTTAATTTTAAATACATTTTCCTACTCTAAAATAAATGATTATATAAATAATATTAATTTTAAGTTAATACCTGATTAATAAAATTATCCATCATCAATTTAAAATTATATCTTAAAGAAAAGAATGTACAGAGACTATATCATAATCAATGTTTGAATCAGAATCATCATTTTCATTAACCACAGGAATAATTTGAACAGTATTATCAGCGGAATTATCTGCATTATCGTCATTTAAAGAAACTGGCTCATCAGTATCAGATATTGTATGGACATATATTGTTTGGACATTGTCATCTGTGAGCGAAGCTTGATAATTATTGAAATCTTCATCTAATTGATCAGCCATTTTACTAAGTCCTGCATAATTACCATCTTCAACAGATACCTCTGGCTTCATTTGAGGTGGTACTCTTGGTGATACTCCTAATGGTGAGTATAAATATTTTATTACCTTTTTTGGAGTTCCTACGTCTAATAATTTTTCAGATTTTGGAGGATTAGGATAACTATCTGAACCACTAGAGTATTTAAACTCAGTAAGTTTTTCCTTTCCATCAGAATACCCATATAGTGTATAATCTATAGGTGGATTATCTAACGGTTTTAAGAGATCAATGTCTATTACTTTAGAAGAGTCCGAAGTTCTTAAATTGTTTATTTTTCTATCTTTAATGTCCATTGCGCTGATTTTAATATTTTCGATATTTCTTTTACCAGTATCCATCTTTACTTCAATATCTGAATTGTCAATATAGAGAGGATCTATCTGCTCAATTTCAGTATCTGTGAATATATTTTCATCTGTAGGATATTGAGTTTCAATTATAACTTCTTCAATTCCAGACTCAATTTCAGTTTTTTCTTCCTCTGTCATGTCCATATCTTTTGATAGAAAATTTTCTTCTATGTCGTTAGTTGAATACTCTTCTTCAATATCCTCTGGAGTGACATTTTGAGTTTTAATTATATTGATGACTTGCCGATCAATAAGCTTTTTTAAATGTTGACATTTCTTTAAAAGCTTGTTACGCCTACCAAAAACATCATTTTCATAATGTTCAATCAACTCTTTTACACCACCTTTTACACCAATCTGAAATGAACCATAAATCTTTAATTAATTTTTAAAAATTATAGTTAAATATATATTTTTTTAATTTTAATTATTAATAAGTATCTTAAGTAAGTATGTTATATTAGATATTATTTACTTATTGGCATTAATTTAAGGTTTAAAGGTTATTAGAATATAAAAAAAAAATTGATAAATTATTTGAATTTAAATACTCATAGTTTGGAAAAAGCTAGAATACATTAGGTTTTTATTGTTGGTATGTTTAGATTATTCAGCATCAGCTACTTTTATGAATATTTTTAATCAAACCTTGACAATTTATATGTTAATAAAACTTTTCAACTAGTTAATGCAGTTTAATATAAATTTAAAATAATTAACGAACTATTTATATTATATATAATTTCTATAAAATACAATAACTTAGATTATAAGCTGCCAAACTGGTATAACCACCAACAAAGATATGAAAAATTTATTAAGTTAGGTATTAAAAAAATATATTATAAATATTAGTATTAATAAAATAATTATTTGTTAAATTTTAATTTAATACAATTTTTTAATTGATAGAACTTTTATTTTTGATCCAATAGTTTACTTTAATCAAACCTTTTAATATCGTGTGAGTAAAAGTGGTTGTATTATACATTTTAGTAATAATACAATAAAAATATCTAATACACAATTAATTGGTGGTTTTGAAATTGGAATGAGGGCCGCATAAAAATCTACTGCAGACCACAGTTTGGATAGCCCTGCTTTAAATAATGAATAAGATACTTTCAAAAATTAATTAAAACTTTAATTTAATCTAATGTTATCAAGTTAAAATTATTAATTATTTTGTGTCAAAATATAACTAGATTATTTATTTATTGGTACATGACAAAATAAATTAAGTTAAATTAAAAACTATAAAAAAAATCTTTAATTTTACTTCTTAGTGCCAAGATTTACAGTTACCTACTCAGCATTCAACAGACAAGTACCAACAGATTTATTGGTCAACACTGGATAAACATTCAGTCACATTCATTCATTCATTTGTATAGTAATTCAGTCACATAAATTGGATGGATACAGTAGATTATGATATAAGTTAAAATGGTTTATTGATTATTCTAGTATAATATTAATGTTATCAGCAACATAATTACTACATTTTACTAATACAATATACATAATAAATATTTTTTTTAATGCAAGAAATTATAATATGCATAATGTTGAAAAGCTGTTTAAGGAATTTAAGTTACCTAATTATAATTTATTTTTAAAGGATTGAATAAAATAATGAAATTATTGATCTTGATATTTTCTAAAAAGTGGACAGTTTAATTTCCCATAAATATTTAATTTAAAGGTTTCATAGTAGATAGGTACTAGGTAATATTAAGAACATTATAATAATTTTAAGCAAGGTTTGGATCTTATAGAAATTTAATTGTATACTTTTAATATTTATTTTTATTATAAAATAAAACGGTGCAAAATTATAATATGAAGTTTGAATTACTATACAATTTGCTGTCTAAGTGCTATTTTCATGTTCATTTTTTACTTTAGTATATTTAATAAATTATATAAATTTTTAAAGACCATTAAGCATTAAACAAAACACTTGAGCTAAAAAATAATAATAAGTGAAAATAAATGTTTAATGCAATCTGTTTTGTTTTATCTTTGTGTAACTCATTAGTCTTTATAATATTTTGTTAAGTACCTATCAATTAACATAATATATTTAAAACATTATAGTTACATTACTAACACTATTTGTCGTTTTTGCACATAATAATAATAATACTAATAATTGGATGGCTGAAAAACCATTAAGCCTAACAACCAATTAAATATTTTATAAGTAATTTTCATCTGTTTATTTTTATTTTGTTATTCATTACAATTATTAGTAAATATTATATAATAAATGTTATTACTTATATATATTTTTTTAATTATCTAAACGAAGAAAAATTTAAAATGTATATTCTACTTCTTTGTTTTGTGCATACTATATTACTATATCAGTACATATTATACTTGCCTCTTGAAGACTATTATCAATCGGATCAATACTATCCGGGCATGGACTATCAGCTTGAATATCAAAATGTTTTTTCATAATAACAGCCAATTTTTTTACATAGTCAATCGCTACATCTGCTAAAACATATAAGCTCTCTTCATTTGCTATACTAAATCCAGCATGAGCTGTGAAAACTACAGCTCGTTTTACCATTATTTTATTCCAGTCATCACGATCAATTTGATACTCCCATTCTGAAATACCGTTTGCAAATCTAAAACGTTCATTTGCAGTAAACTTTCTACGTGTCTGTTCAATTTGAGGAATAGGAGGCAATTGCTTGTATTCAACTAATCCTGTAGGGTCATCAGGCGTTTTTATAACTTTTAAAGCTAAAAGATCCAATTGATTATAATATTCATTAAGATCAATATTGAACATTATATCAGGGTTAACAATATCTGGATCTTCTACAAAACATTCAGTATTTTCTGTTTCTGGTTCTTCATCAGTATTTCCAAAATTTGTATTTTCTGATAAATAATGTTTAGAATATTCACAGTCTTCTATATTTGATATATTAATATCTTCATTTAGTTCATTACTCTTTTGTTCATTTAAATCCTCCAAGAATAATTTATTATAAAAACTAGTTAAAAGCTGTGCTTGTAGTTCTCTATCCATACTCAAATTAGTATCATTTGAATCTCCATAAAATAAACTAGTTAATTGATCTGGAGGAAAAACATAAGATGAGCCAGATAAATTGGTTGAACATGATGGACCAGGTATGCTAGTTGAACTTGATGGGCCAAGTAAGCTAGTTGAACAAGATGGGCTAGGTATATTGGTTGAACATGATGGACCAAGTAAGCTAGTTGAACATGATGGATCGGGTAAACTGGTTGAACAAGATGGGCTAGGTATATTGGTTGAAAATGATGGACCAGGTAAGTTAGTTGAACATGATGGTTTAGGTATATTGGTTGAACACGATGGACCAGGTAAGCTAGTTGAACATGATGGACGATATAATTCGTTCAAAGTTGAGTTAGTCAAATGTTGTATTTGTTTAATCATTTGTGGAGATGATAAATATGATTTATCTTTAGTTTCTTTAGAAGTTGGTTCATTAATTTTAGAACCAAAGGTAGGATTTTTTATTTTTTGAGTATCTATCCCTGGCATTTTTGATTTAATTTTCTTAACTTCCTCATATGCCTTAAAAGATGAGGCATCTAAATCTTCATCAATAGAGTGATCACTATCTTCATCAATAACCCATTCAGCTTCTTTTTTATCACACAATGTATTTTCTACCAATAAACACATATTAGCAGGCATAATTTGATTTTCATCATCAACGTCAACATCATCTTCTTCATCATCAACATAAACATTTTGTTTTTCTATTTGTTTTACTGTTTTGACTTCTTGAATATTTTTAAAATCTTTAGTTTGATTTGAGATCTTTTCATTAAGTATGTTTGCAGTACATGGTTCTTTTTCATCATTACGTTCCATGATTCAATAAAGTAAAATAAAAATTATTTTACTGACTTGTATTTCCTACAAAAAAAGTAAAAGCTATTTTAGTATAAATAGTATAATGTATATTATTAGTCTTTATGATCAATAGAAAATAATCTTAATAAAAAAACTTTTAATTAATAATATCACTATATATTATATGGTTAGTTTAAGAGGACGCCATACCCGCATGTGTTGTCTCTGTCTTACAAATACGTAACATAGCAAATTTACGCTAAGCAGATCACGTTTAGCTCCATCAATTTAAAAATTAGAGTGAATCGACCTATTATGAAACTTGATGGTAAGATAATTATCTGTGTTTGTATGTTGGTATTTTACAATTATTAAATTTTTAAGTGAGTTATGAGCATTTTTAATTTACACTATGTTATATACGCATAACTTGTTAAAAAATTGAACTATCGTAAAAAACCAACATACAAACACAGATAATTTTCTTACCATCAAGTTACGTAATAGGTCGATTCACTCTAATTTTTAAATTGATGGAGCTAAACGTGATCTGCTTAACGTAAATTTGCTATGTTACGTACTTGTAAGACAGAGACAACACTTGCGGGTATGGCGTCCTCTTAATAAATAATTTATTATTAATCAATATTGATTTCATTTTCTAAACGCTCACCATTAGTTAATAAAAAAAAATGCTGATAATCTTACATTGATTATTTTTAGAATTTTTATTAGTTTATTGTATGATATTTTAACATTCTTTACCTTATAGAAATATTGTTTACTAAGTATCTTTAATGATAAAATATTTTATTACTATCAGTAGGTAATTAGTTATTAATTTATTATTGATCACAAAGATATTCCATTAGTCCTACAAAACTGTTCTGATCAATAGTAAGTACATAATAGGTACACAAACAATTAAAACAAAATAACCTATTTTATATTATGTTTGAAAAATAATAAAAAATAAACGCACTTATAACTATAAGGTAAGCATTTTAGAGCTGAATTTAAGAAAAATGAAATACAAAATTTAATACACTATGCTTTTATGATTATGAGATTTATAAAAATATAATCAAATGGTAAGGACTAAGAACCAATCAACTATTAAGTCCATAATTTCTAACAAAATAACACCTTGATTATTTAAGAAATCGTTATTGTTATAGGTTAAGTTAAATCAAATTAAGTCAAACAACTAACTTAGAAATTGTTTTTCATTTACATTTAAAGACACTATAAAATATTTATTTTCAGATTTTAAATGAAAATAGTAGGTAGTAGGTACCTAATGAGTGAATGACAATTGCCAAATTTTGAAATCTTCAGACTGGGACATGATTTTGAATAACTTTTTTTTTTAATAAACGCTTATATTAAGACAAGTATATCCTTTTTTATTTAAATATTTATTAATTAATAAAAAAATATATTAATATTTATTCTGTAATTTATTATTAAAAGTAGATGATCTGTTAGGCATTTTTGTTTATACATTTAAATAAAAATAATATAATCACTAGGGTGCGGATTTATATGTATTAAAAATTCAAAAATATGTACATACCTATATATGTATTTATTTTTATCCAAATATGTAATTAAAAATATCAAATATGTAAAAAACAAAAATATTTTTATTCTTGAAAAAAAAATTATAAAATAATTTATTAAATGATGTACTTTTAATTAAATTTTTACATTTTCTTCTGAAACAGCATCTATTTCAAGTTTAGAAATCACATCTTCAATGACACTAATCGCAATAATATGCAGCAGTTTGTAATCAAGTACCCTAGCGAGTTATCACTGGCTCTAGGGGAAGAGATGTTTGGGGGTAATTTTTTATATCTTTAATCGTGGTCGCAATCATAGACCTATAGTTTATATTGTTTATAGGTCTATGGTTGCAACTCACGAATATTATTAGTACACGAACGAACTGGAGAAGATTAAACACATAATATAAAACGGCGATACGACAGTATTAATTTTGTAAATAGCTGAATATTTAACCAAAATATGTAATATAAGTAAAATATGTAAAAATTTGTAATTAAGATCAAATATGTAAAAATATGTAATATCCACAATAGCCTAAAATAATCAGATAGTCTTGTAACATATTTATAAAGGAATCATTCGAATATTATCATTCGCGGCAAATATGTAAATACTTACAAATCCGCACCCTAATAATCACATAAAAACTTACGTATTCACAATTAAAAACGATATTTATATTTTATGTAGGATACCTACTCATAGAGAGCCTAGATAAACCTAAAACCATGCTGATTTGATTTAGTAATTTAGATAAGAATAGAACATATTATTCAATGTTTTATTATTAGTAAGGTATGATGTTATTTTCTCTCAGCTTTTATTAACCGAAATAAACTGAATGACTGTCTGGAACATGACTAAAATCGAGTTGAATGCAAACTTATGAATGAATAATAAGCAAAATTTGGATACATAATAAATTGGTATTTTATAATTTTCCACATAAGGGCTACAAAAACACAACCAAACTACTTAAAAATACATAAACCAAAATATTATAAGTATTTATACAATCAAACTATTAAATTTTTAACAAAAAACTTACGAGTTAAGTAATCTGGGATTGAGAACGTTTATTATAATTTTAGCTTTAGGTAGGCACTAGACGCTTTCTAGTTTGAATAATAATTGTTTAGATTTGGTACACCCGCATTCCGCACATAAACAACTAATACTATTTTTTTTTTTTAATGACCACCGTTCTCCAGCAGACGCTCTGGATCATCTTAAATCGTAGTAGCAATAGATAAGTGATAACACATGAGTGGCGACTAATACCGCTTACCGGCTTTGAAAATTTGATGATTGACTGCAGCAGCTGCTTGTGCCTTGTAGAAATGTAGATTGTGCACTGGCGGCGTCTGGCGCACTGGCCACTGGCTGCCAATTGGACTATGGCAGCTGAGGACAAATACTATAGATTAGAAATAGATAGATAGATACTATAGATACAATATACTCAAGGTTTATAGATTATAGTCTATAATCTATAAATCTTGCAATATACAACTTTACTGTATTAATTGCTGAGGGCTAAGGCCGTGAGACCTCGTGACTCGTGAGCGTCATATAAACAAACCAAGAATTGGTGACCGTGACCACGGTTAACAATAACCAGAATCTTCTCAACATTGTGGTATCATTTATCATGGATAATTTATATACACGGGTATTGGATCACTACATTTTTACCACAAAATAGTTGTTCCAAAGTAAATTTGTACGAATTGAATTAATAATAGATAGGTACGGACGTACGGTTGTCCGGAGAAATATTTGTTCTGATGTTGAACATCTGAATATTTGGTAATTTTTCAACTGAATCGAAATTAGGTACCTAATCAATATTTTTATTGATACATTTTTTTTCATTTTAGCAACAAGCAGCCTAATGGTTAGTTGACAGAATGCAGAAATTTTCCATTCCTAACGCTTCTTCATTTTCTTCAATTTCTTTTTTAGTTCATAAAATCACAATACGATCTGTAGACTGCAGTCGATGTTTATTACTGTTTGACTAATGTCCAATACCGTGATCTTTAATTCGAACATTTTTGCGCCTACATGTAACATAGGTAGTACATAACACATTAAATTCTTGGATAGATACTACGGATATAGTCATATAGATACGTTATATCTGTGATAGATACCTACCTACGTTGTAGACCTCAGACCTCTTGACGCTATTGCCAATAAAATGAACAGGTAGTAAAAAGCAAAGTTCTAATAAAGCATAAAGCAGCAGAAAAAATAAATACCATAATGGTATAATGTCTAATTAATTATTTGAAACTATATATTATCTATATATATTATCTATATATTATGTTATGGAAATATGGACATAACAAATAAAAAAATGTAGTGGATATACTTACCGGATATTACTTAATAATTGAGATACCTATGTTGAAAATAACTGATTTTCATTATTGAATGTCACATTGTCACCTATCATATATAATATATCTATAGAAAAGTAGAAGTAGATTGTATAAATATATATACATATATCTTTACATATAGGAGACCGCCTCTATTCACTCATCAACGCCCTGACCGAACCGCTGTGTCTAGAGATTTGAAATTTTGTACAGAGGTTCCTTAAACAACGTAGGGGCGCACTAAGAAAGAATTTTTCAAAATTCAACCTCTAAGGGGGTAAAAGGGAGATTTTTTTTATATATGTATTTTTTAATTGTTTAATGGTTGTTTGTTATTTCTTTTAAGTGGTCACTGGGATACCAAAAATATCAATAAAAAAACATATCTAAAATAATTAGACATATTTTTAATATCTTAGTAACCGCTTTGAAGAAATAACAAACAATTATTCAACAATTAAAAAATACATATAGGTATCTATAGCTATATAATAAACCCCCTTTTATCCCTTTAGAGGTCGAATTTGAAAAATCCTATCTTAGTGCGCCCCTACATTACTTAGGGAACCTTTGTACAAAATTTCAAGTCTTTAGACTCAGCGGTTTGGTCTGGGTGTAGATGAATAAATTAATAAATAGATAAAAATAAATAAATAGATTACTAAAAAAAAAAAATAGAGTAAATGTATTACTTTAGAGTTCAAGGGTGGCCAAATTTTTTGATAAAGTTATACTAAGAAATGATAATATGTTTTTCTTTTGTGGAGTCATAAAATACATGCAACTATTGGATAGGATCCACTGGAATTTTTTATTAAACTAATAAAATATCCGATTGGTATATACTATATTATGCACATAGACCTTGTATCTGTACCTTGGTGTGTGGCAGGAATAGCGAACTTTTCGATAACTTGATAACTGCGTGTCAAATCAAAATGTTTGGTTTGATTTTATTTGCCTCGCGTGTCAGAAACTTTTCAGACCTTTTTTTTTTGCTTAAAAAATTATTAATTAAATTAAATATTTAAAATATTTAAACATAATTTAATTTGTTGTAGTTGTTGTACGTATTTAATTTTACGAAATTGAAAATGAAAAGTACAGATTACGCGTCGATTACGATATTACGTTAATATCTTACGATGCCACCAAATATATTAATAAATATGGAAGAGCTAAAATGTAAAAAAAAAAAGGTTATACATAAACAGAAATATACCATAAATTCATATTAAAAAATTTTTTTTGTAAAAATAATAAATATTACGATAAGATACGATCCGCAAAAGTTTATGACGGTTTTGGCTACCTCTAATATATTATTACCTATAATAAGTTAAAAATAATTTCAAATTATCAGTATTTTTTTTGGAAAGTGAAATAAAAATTATGAATTATTTTTAAATTAGCGTGTCACTGAAAAAAGGCATACCCAACTACAAACCAACTATAACGTATAATTTAATAGACTTCAGATACCTACTTCTATTTTGATGTTTATTATCTGTGTTTGTTATTTCAAAGCAGGTTTAATTTATATGCAGAGAGATCAAGAGCAGCAAGTATTATGTATACCTAGTCTAAATATTGACGCTTGCTGTTTTCACTATTTACCTGCAACTCTACTTTGCAGTCTCCACGATTTCCCCCTACTAACCAACTTTTTAAAAATCATGAAAAATTATTTGTGAATAATGAAATTATTGGTTGGCGAATCTATTTTTGAAATTTAAATTACCCTATGCTTATTTTACAATAGTTAGAGCAAACTTATGTCAATTTTACTGAGTTTGTTTTTTTTTTTTAATGCGACTGAATTACAAATAAGTTTACGTAAAAAGTATCGTTTCATAAATTCACCTTTAATAGTTTAATGTTTATAATTTTTAGTGCTGTTAATAATGTTAATATAATTAAGTACAAATAATGAATTAATAAATGATAAAATAATAATAATAATAATAATATATACAACTATACAATAAAATCAATTTTTCGTTTGTTTTTTGCAAACCAGTCAATTATATTATTTAGGTACATCAATTTCTATACTTTTATGCATATGCATTAATGCCAGTCATTGTGGTGATTAGATTTTCTACTAAATTTATTATTATTTTGTTGTCAATGAGAGCAATTGTATACATTAAAAATTGTTATGGAGGGGGGGCTAACGCCCTTTCTCCCCCCCTTGGGGACGCGCCTGAGTTATTATTTTTACACTAGTAAAGTTCCTAGATTTTACATAAATTATTTACAAACAACAAGTAATTGAGTTATTAAAATGAATAAAATTGTATCTAATCGTATTTTGTAGTTCAATAAAAAATCAAAACATGAATAAGTTATATAATTATTACTTTATTGGAGACAAAGTATTAAGTAATAATATATTATCGAAAAATCAATAAAACAAAAATATTAAGGTAAATATAGGTTTTTTTAAAAAGTTTTTGTATTATAAAAGTGTATATTTCATTAAAATAGTGTAGTAAATATAATCAAGCAAAACAGTCCTTATTTTATTTAAAACTTGAAAATATTATTAAATACCTTAGTACCTCTACTCTTAAATTTAAATCACAGTACACTAATAATGTAAATGTAAAACTTAATCGAAGATAGATATTGAATATTTTATCACCAAAAACATTTATTATACAATAAATTCAAATAATAAAGAGAATCTAAAACGGAAATAATATCATAGAGCGTATTTTCTATTTATAATAATTTTTCTTCACAAATAGTTGTTTATTCTTGCAGTGATATGCTTACATTGTATGGTTGATTTATTATTTATATGTATAGGTAATATATAATATTATGTATAATTAATATGTATTTTTTTTTATAGATACATTATACATAGACGATAGACCTTGAACCACTTTTCTGGGTATGTACAATTAATAAAGTACATACCTACATAATATACATCATTGAATAGAATTGTCAATTAAATATTTAAATATTAAATCTAAAAAAAATATTTACGTAAAACTGTAAAAGTTACAGTAACAACTGTATGAAAAGTTTGCGTGTACGACAACGCCCTGCAATCAAAATAATAAATAATAAATAAACTATTCTTCGTGATAATATGGTTGAAATTCTAATCTTACTCATATACCTAATATTATAGTTATTACAATGTTGACTAAATTATTCAAAACAAAAATCAAACCATGGTTATTAACCAAATAGAACATTATAGGTAGTATAAAACCTGCTACCGAGCTCTTCTCTAACATATAATAGTCTCTTAACTGTTATTATTCTAAATTTCTAACATATATTTATTATAGTTGTTTCTCGATATTTTATCCAGTACAATGTACTGGAACGAGTTGAATCCTCAGAAACGCAATATTTTGTTTAAGTTTGACAATTCAGACATTAAAAAAGACAAGGACCGAATAGTGATAAAACTTAAAACAAATGTATTCAATTTCGTTAATTTGTTTTTTTCATCTTCCAACATTCATGGCCTTAACCACTTGACTGACGAAAAGAGACATTTTGTCGAAAAGTATGTGTACTATACATTATTTACACGTTAATACCTTTGTATTTATAATTTTATACGATTATATTATAAATATATTTTGTTCTTGATTTTGGGTTTTTTTATCCTTAACCCGTATCCGTACCTATTTACTTGTAAAACTATAATTTCACATCTGCACAAAATCTGATTTGAGTTTAAAATAAGTATTGGCGTATGTTTTTACAGTTAAATTACTTTATCCTTATAGTACCTTATATATTATCTTAATTTATCATTGAAATAAAAATTTCAAGAAGTTGAATTGGAATCATCATAAGAACTTAGCGTCTTAGCATAATATGCAGGTTCACGTAAAATGTTAAAAACAGTTTAGAATTTAATTAATTAATAATTAATATGTATACAATTGTAGTGAGTAATTTTATTATAGTAGTTATATTTTAATATTCAATACTTTAGTAAGTAGTGATCGGTGAATAAAAGAGAGGGGAAGGCTTAGCCACAATCAAGGTTTAAGCTCCTGAAATATATTTTAGCCAGTAAAATACATATTAGCTCATCCTAATACCTCCTAATACCCCTTCTATAAAAATTTCCACCGATGTGGTCATAACTACTCACAAGGCTTATTTAAAAATAAATAATGCTTAAAATACTTAATAGAGTGGTTAGGGTGGGCACCAAAAAGATATATTTGGCATCTCTTTTATTATACAAAATAAATACATAGTGTTTACATTATTCATAAATGTAACACAAATCATATTAACTACCGATAATTCATTCGTGTTACTATTATTTTATGTAACAGATTAATCTGGGTAATTGCAATATGTTTGAGTATCTATGGTTCAGCAATACTAGGTTCGTCCACTTGGAATCGTTATCAAGAAAATCCAACTGTGATATCCATGGATAGAGAGTACAAGGAATGGGCTACTGCACTTCCAGCAGTAACTTTATGTCCTACGAACAAAATCGATGACCAACTTTTCGATGAATTCGTAAAGAAAAAGTAAGGTTTATTCATTCAAAAATACGAATTATATAATAATATCAATCGCTATCAAAGTGTAAAATTAATGTAATTTAAAATATATAGTTTTAAAATAAAATAAATTTATTTTATTTTATAATAACTTTTTTATAATAATAATTATTATAGAATATTACTTATTAGACTGTTTAAACATATTAAACTATTAAAAGTTGTAACAGCGTATACCCAGTTTTTATCAAGATATTTGAGTAAGGTAACTAACCAATTGGGTAATAAAAAATCTTTCATCAATGTGATATTTGCAATAAATCCAATAAATTTATAAAAAAAAAAGTGAATACTGAACAATTGGACCAATTGGTACTAGGTGTCTGAGATAATTTCGTTTTAAATAATATCCATCAATACTGGATAAGATCATATTATAATACGAATCAAATTCTTGCAATATAATAGAATATAAATATAAATATAATGTAAAAAATAATGAGTGTATTAATTATTTTATTTATTATTATAACTACTGTAATATTTTCGTCTTAATTGATATTAAATTAAATAAGTTTAATAGGTAATAATAATTTACATCAATAAATAATAATCTATTCGAGTATGATATTTTTATTTAACTAGCACCGCGGTAAAATACTGAAAATATATCTTTATCTTATTATTTTCTTAATATATTTATTAAATCTTTTGCATTATAAAAAAAATAATAATAAACTCATTAGAAAGCTACTGTTTTAGGTTTATAAATTACACAGACGAGGAGAAAGAAGATTTATGGACGTTTCTGGTGTTTTTGGCGAACGCCACTTATGGTACGTTTAAAGACGTGCCATTGTACAATCGGATATCGCCGAATGACTACTTGGATTACGTTATGTCGCTGTATGGTACTATATCGTACACAATCAGTAATAGTCACGTGGACATATTTTCGTCGATCGAATTGGTGCCCAGTGTAACCGAGTTGGGCTTATGTTATTCATACAACGGGTACATCGCGCCATACAATGATTACAAGTATATATCGATAAAATCAGTCTTACCGAGTGTAGGAGAATAATATTATTAAAAAACTCATGCGTTATAAAAAACATAATTTCTTTTGCAGATATTGGAAAAGACGCAACATCAGTGAGTTCCCGAAAATAGACATCATGTCGGGCACCCCATTGGACGGCGACATTTTCGTTCAGATAACGTCTATGAATTTCGGTTACATGGTAGTATTTTTTTTCTCTCCACCGAAATTATTTTATGATAATATATAAATATTACATAGTCGTTTATATATCTACGTGTTAGGGATTTGTACACTCCCCTTATGAAGCGCCCGACGTGGCGTGCCGCATTTACCCGTCACCGGAGAATTTCTACAAAACGCTGGACGTGACTGCGCTGAGTATATACAGTACACCGGAAATCAAATATCTCTCGCCCAGGCAGAGGGGCTGCCGGTTTTTGCATGAGAGCGATTTGGAAATAAGCCCGGAAATGTATACGTACAATATGTGCCGGAACCAGTGCCGAATGGACCAAGCGAGAAAACTATGCGGATGTGTTCCGTACTTTTACAGGCCGTTGAGTGAGTGACTTTGTTGTCTTTACTTGTCCCGAATAAATCAAGTAATACAAAGATACACAGTGACATAGATATAATCGCATAACGTCTATAACGCATTGACAGTATATAGATATTTAGACAAATTCTCTAATGAGGGTAAGGGTGAATTTACTACTATGAGTATCTATGGCCAACATTATAGCTACCCCGACTACAATAATGAAATAAAATTATTATTTTTATAAGTTTTCATTTATTTTCTTAGTTTAATTACTCATATTAGTCTGATATCTAGTTACTTATATTACTTAATACATTTAAACCATAATACCTATAATATAAACCTATTAATTATATCATATTATGTATTATTATATTATACATCTAATTAATATTTTTTTCTCACTTACATAATATTTTTATTTTATGGATTACACTATCCTAGATTCATAAACAATATAAAAAGTTGGAGAATGCCAAAATATTGGTGGTAAGCGCAATATTTACTATAAATCCTAGAGTAGGTATATTAAAATAAATATAAGGCATTCTTTGATCCAGCTAGAATATAAAAAGAATCCAGTTAATCCAATATTTTTTCCTGAAACCTAAAATATACATAATACCTATGTAAAATAATTTTGAGATTAAATTTCAGAAAAATATAAAATATGTGATGTCGAAGGAATGCATTGTTTGGATCAATATAAAGGTAAATTAAATTGGTTTACTCATTAGTCAATAGTCATTAGTATATGATGAAAATATCTACTAATAATTTATTATTTTAAGAATTTCTTATAAAACTTCGGAATACAACAGGCAATGATAAAAAAGTAAACTGTGGCTGTTACCCACCTTGTGATGATGTTAATTATATCGTAGAAGGAGACAACACAATTCAATGGTAAATTAATTTTAATAACTTATAAATTATAAGTTATAAGTTTATAACTAATAAACAACTAAAAACCTATATTCCATTTATTCATTTAAATTTCACCATGGTGACTATCCTCACGTAAAATTCGAAAACGCAACCATTCTACACGTAAATTAAGTCAAATATCTCGGTCTAATATTTGACAGAAAAGACTCACTTATTGGAGCCTCCACCTCAAAAATAAATAATTAAACAACCACCACCATATCCTTATTCTTTAGTTCTCTCCTAATATATTACATGTACATATTTAACATCTTTAACTACCTAATATTCTACAAATCCTTGTTGCAATCGGTCTGGTCATACAGAATCGTACTCAGAGGTATTGCTAAACCATCATCAATTACCACATTTAAGCATTCCAAGCAATCTGCCTCTGCATGATCACTATAATGCCCCTTTGTGCGTCACAAATATCACACTGTATACTGACTTTAAAATACCTATCATACGGCAAACAGCTACCACATTTTACAAAAGCCTACACTCAAATACGGAACATCATGCAAATACCCTCTTTGCTCAATTTCATTCCAATACCTACTTTTCCAGACAATCTAGCCAGATGCCTGAAACGCAAATGGTCCAAAGCTATTCTTCAATGTTCATCATACTTAATGTGTACATTATTATTTCTCTCTAAAATTACAACTCATGTTCAGAAGTTTCTAATATGAAAATGAAAATCTTACTCAATATTTTCTTTTTCACTGCCTCATATCGTATAACCACTCATTTGCATTATAGTAATAGGTACAATATATATATTGTAATTTTCATTAAAATTAATAAATAAAAAAGCGGGTAAGTGAGTATCGCTCTGCTGTACATTAGGAGGTGGGGTGGACCTCGGACTAGGGTAGGTTAAATTTGAATGAAATGATAGGTATGCACTGTTATTTGTTTGGCCATAATTTTGTAAAATATGATTAGTAATTACTTATATTTTTATTTTATTATTAAAAGTTAACGTGGTAATTGTTATTTTTTTTCCAGGTTTTTAGGAACTAATTTAAAGTGGGGACTTATCAAATATCCTCGTATGCGTTTGAAGAGAAATATTCTTTTTGGTTTCACTGATGTCTTAGGTAGGTATAATTGAGGAAAAAAAACAAAAAATAAATTAAATATTTTATATTTATTATTAATATACAATAATAACATACTTTATATGCTTACACGTTTTAGTTTCGATTGGAGGCACTGCAGGTCTATTTCTTGGATGTTCGGTATTAAGTTTCTTGGAGATAATTTACTTCTTCACATTTCGTCTGGCATTTACGTCATTGTATGAGAAATAAAAAACATTATTATGTATTATTATTATTATTATTATTATTATTCCTCTACCTATTCTATTAATAATAATATATTATTATATTATTATTGTTTTTAACTACTTATATGTATTATTAGCAAATATGAAACTAATAAGTAGATCAGTAAGTTTAAGCTTATATTATATTAATTTTTACACTAGGTATTATAGTTTTAAGGTTTCATTTAGAATAGTAACCAATATAAAATAAACCAATTTAAAACTGCAATTATTAAAAACATTATCTTTAAGATAATCTGTGACAATTGTATTTTATTTACATAGCAGGCATAAGCTAGAAATTAAATTATAATTATTTATTTATTTAAATATAATTTATAATTATACATTATACTAAACGTAAAAAAACAATAGGTATCTAATAAGTTTTTGCAAGTACCGACCACTGATTTGTCTGATTTTTTTGTATTTTTATAATTTGTTATTAATACAATAATATAAACTATACAATATAATCATGAGCTGAGGCACGATAACAATTTTATTGAACTCCTTAGTCCGTGTAAGCATAGTATGTACTATATACTACACATTAGTACGGGTTATGTTATATCAATGCATTAGGTACAATTTGAATATTCTTTTGATTACAATATTAAATTACTATTAATTTTTACTTACCTAATTGTCGCCAACGACCACACCACGTTGAATACACCAGTTCTCGTCCGATCACTGAAGTTAAGCAACGTCGGGCGTAGTTAGTACTTGGATGGGTGACCGCTTGGGAACACTACGTGCCGTTGGCTTTTTTTATTTTATTTTATAATAAATTTTATATTTATTTTCAATTTCAACTCAAAAAATATTTTACCCGTAAAAGCCATAACAAACTCTTTTAGGTTCAAATATATATCTACCTACTATTTATATTTTATTAAAATATTTTACATCTATCGCGTGTTATTACCTAAAATATCAGGTTTTAATTGATCGGCAGTGATAAAAGGCAGTCACCTACCACATTTACATTTAACCGCTGTTATAGTTAACATTTAATATTTATTTAAATTAAGCTTCTCTCCAATGTACAATTGTCAATTATTCCAATTGAAGTTTCTATAGAATGTTAGTGAATTCAACTTAATATTCTGCTAGATTTCCACCTTTCCAAAAATGTTGTGCTAACCACAAACACTGAAATATTATAACATAAAGTTTAGTGTATACTTAAGACTATAATCACGTGTTTAACTTTTAATATATTTGTATTTTTTGGCATATGAAATGCTATGTTAGGGGCAATAGTTTTAGCAAGATCAAATACTTAAATCTCCCAAGATGATCTTTGCACATTGACTCTAAAGTTTAGAGTCTAAACCAGTGTTTCCCAACCTGTGGTCCGCGGAAAAAAAGGTCTTTCTAGTTTGCGTAAAATTGAGGTGGTCCGCGACCTATAAAATATTGTCGAAGTGGTCCGTGGTGGTAATAAGGTTGGGAAACACTGGTCTAAACTATAGTTTTTATCGATGGAATATCCTGGTCCTCCCCATGATGGTGACATGAATAGTACATCTGCTTTTAATGTTGGGTAAATTAAAAAAAAGTCACTAACCATTAATTCAATCTTATCAGCAACACCACATATCTCAGCATTATGACGTACTAATCTGATTTTTGAGGATCAATAGCATTCGCTATAACTAAGTACAATTAGTTATTAAACTTTTATTAGACATTATGTAACATAGTAATAATAATACCTTTTTTGCACATCGTTGCTAGTTGCAGGATTACATTACCGGCTGCTTCACAAAAAGGATCCACCACTATGTTATTAAAACAACGTTTTGCTATATAATAACTTAATACTCCTGGACACCACAGAATAAAAGCCTTTTAGGCAGTTTTAGCTGTAAAATAAAATTTAACACATTCCCTGCTCACTAATTAGTGTCTTATGAGTGCAAAAATATTAACGACGAATAAAGTCGAAGAATATATCTAAATATAAATGAATGTGTCTTACCCGCATATCTCTGTATAAATTCAATACATATATATTATTTCAGAAATAAATTACATGAAAATATGTAATATAAATAAATTTGTTATCAAATGTGCAGTCAACATATTACGTATAATATTAGTGTGCGAGTCTCGTAAATTTACCACGTAAAATTTTACGATTTACATTTACCATTCAAAAAGTTGATTTATTTGTATGTTTTTATTTTTTTTATCAAGATATTAGGATTATAATATAAATGATAAATCAGGATGTTTATAAAATGATAATGAAAATAATTAGATGTTTTTTTATTTGTCATACTTTATGAATTAGTTATACTTAAACAAAGAATAGAAAACTATAATTATTGATTGTTATTTTTAATAAAGAGATTAAGTACTAATGATTTATTTTATATTTATTTTTCCTTTTTTACATAATATTGTGAAAACAACAATAATACTATAAGTTTAATTGTTTACGTAAAATCCACATCACTAGATAGGACCCAAATATTAGTGATACCTCAAAAATCGTTATTTTAATTTTTAAAACAAAATGTAAAATGCTGATGATGACGCGGCGTGCTGGGTAGGCTATTTGCCTACACCATTGTCGAAACGTGGGTCTAAAATGTATTCTATATCTTAATGGATTAATTTTAATGCATATCAACAATACACTTGATTACTTTTTATAATATATATTATTAAACAAATGATATTATTTAAATTAAACTTAAAACTATTATCAAATGTTTAAAAATATTAATTTCTTAATAATACTCAATACTTAATAGATAATTAAATGATTAACTGGAAACCATAACTTAATACAACAATTGAGGAGTAAAATTAAAAAAGGTACTATTATTAAAATTTTAATGGTTTGCAAATCACAAAAAACTATTATAATATCGTGTATTTTACCTGCATTATTTTTACTTATTTTATAAATAGGTATTAGGTACTTAAAAATGTAATGATAATATAACGTAATTGATTTTAATACAATTTGAAATCAAAATAAATTTATTATATTTTTAATATTTTATCCGCTGTTTATTAACATGATTGTTAAAGAATTAACTATACATCTTGAATCTTGAAAATATCACGTTTAACTATAAATAAAAAATAAATTAGTACGTAAATTAATTGTTCACGAGTCACGCCGTAGTATTTTCTACAGAAAAATTCAAAAATATATCATCTTTTCGTCAAAGAGCCTAGTAATAACTGTTATTTTGTTTTTTTATCAATAAAAAAAATATTTCATGATTATATACAATCAATATTTTAATACAATAAGTAAACTCGAGTATAATTATTAAAATATTACGGTATGATTTATAGGAAGACTCTACAGAGTCACGTTTAAACGGTTAAGCTATTTACATAATTACAATTGATTCTTCATACCAGTGGCGTATATAGGGGGGGCCTAGTGGGCCGCAGCCCCCCGAAATACCTTAGGTAAATGTGCATTTAATAATATGCCTCTAGGTGTTAGATCACTTAATAATTTTTATCTACTATAGCCCACCCCAAAAATTATTTCTATATACGCCACTGCTTCATACTACCATACAATGTAAGTCTCTGTAACATCTACGTTTAATTCGTCTAGGCAGATTACTTTGGAAAGTATCTATAGGAAATGAAGAGGTTTTTAATTGATTAAGGTATGTCAATAGTCATGAAATCTTTTGAGTTTTGTAGAAAGTAATAGTTTTTTCATAGATCGTTTTAATTTGGAAATTATAGCCATGTATAGCTACATCCTAATTTTAAAATATATCTAACAATTACTTTTTTTTTAAATAAAAAATGGTTTTAAATCATTTTACTTAAAATTCAGTCGTACTGAATCATATTATAATCCATAGATAAGCACGATATGTAATCGGATATTACCTTTTATTTTACGGAGGATTGGAGACAGTATTCTGATACACGTCTGGTGTTTTTGTGTATTTTTAAAAATTTAAAGTTTAAAACTATATTATGTTCAGTGTCTAGTTATTATTCACTAATAAGTTATCTCTTGGTGTCAATTAAACACGGAACAACGTTTATAATAGTGTTTTCCAAATGGTGTGCTACGATATTCGTTTATAATAATATATGTATAGTGTACATATTGTTATTATATATTCCTCGGTTCATAAGTACTTATTTTTGTTAAATAAATAATGTTTACTCAAAGTGTGACACGCTGACACGAATTAAAAATAAAAATAATTAATAAAAATGAGCCACGATGAAAAAAAGATTTATAGAATCACACAAATATATAGCGCAAATAAATGTTACGCATATAATATATATTAATAAATGGATAATACATTAATCTATGACATACATCAATGCTATATATGAAGACAATTAATTCAACAAAAACTATTTTTATACATTAAGAATAAAATAAGCGTTGTTAATTGTTATTATAAAATTACTAAGATTAATGTATTCAATTAATATGTATTTCTCGATTATGGTTTATTATAATATGACTCGATTCACGGGTACTAATTACAAATAGATCAGATAAGTATTTGACGACTTGTTTATAATGTTTTTACGTACTATTCTCTACTATAATATAAATGACGGTGAAAGGTATATGTTAACTACAATATACATTACAAAATTATATTATGTATTGATGTATAATAGATATGATGTATAAATAACAGTCTAAAATTTAGACTCTAGATCAATCGTATTTCCGTTTCACATTCGCAACGACTAAATTACAGGATCGGATTGATTTAATACACACCTAAACTGTACATTACGATACGTTAATTGGCATAATATGGAGTTGAAAGGAATGGTATATTTTCGTGTTGCCCTCCGATAAAAAGCATCGATAGGCTACTAACCCGATTTACACCATCATTATACGAATAATGTACTATAAAAGGTATACTAGCCGATACGATGGAAATAAATATGTATTATTTTAACGCCACCATGCGTAGAATATGGACGTATTTCAGCAACAGCACGGTACACGGCTTCCATTACATTGCCGACAAACGCCGTCATTGGACGGAGAGGTGAGTCAAACTGTCAAAGGCTATTTTAAGTGATATAATATATTACGATGTAAATGTGTCTAGTAAACACCAAGTTGTGAAGTATGTTGCCACGTTTGTCAAGATCTGTTTATTATTTCGTATTCTTATTTATACACCTACATTACCTAATACATAAAATATAAATATGATTTTTTTAAATAATGATTGTGATGAAATCAGCATAATGCTATTAAAACTAAAATTAAAAATATAAAATTTTAAAACTTAAAAATGTCAGTATAATAATAGTATAAATAATCGATGTATGAAAATCAATTTTGAGCAGACGCCGTTTTTCAGCCTACATGTCTATAAGGATATTTTACTATATTATATAATATATATAATACATATCTTATATGATATATGTATACAGAATAAATCGGTGGCAACGAGTTTCATGGACCATCGAATTTTTCTCGTTGTAATACAGTTAACAGACAATTTTCTCTTTCTTTATTACTATACATTGATATGTTTGACACTCAACTGACGCTGTTCGTGATCGTGATTATTATATAAATCAAATTTCTGTTTATGTATAGGTAAAACAAAAGTACAAAACATAATATTAAGTAATAGGTACCTACATGTTAATACAATTATAAAGATATAAATTTTTATTAGTAAAATATAACGAGAAGGTTGATCTAAATATGCACATAATAGGAAAAATATAACGGCTTCTTCATAAGTCATATTTTTTTCAAAAAACAAATCGCATATTATGTAATATAATAATTATAATTTATTATATTATTTTATAAAATATTATTACTAGCTGTTATAAAAAACTTATAACTAAATTTTAAACATGTTTCGATAATGTTTTGTTATCCACAAGAGTTTTTTGGGTTTTGACGTGTTTCATATCTTGTCTTGCTACGAGAGAATATCTCCAAGCCACTTGGTACGCTTACAATAATAACGCCGTCAGCTTTGTCACCGACACCACATATCTGGATTGGAACACGAGTTTCCTTTCGCTATCGATTTGCGAACAAGAGTCACCAGACAAGTTGTACGACTTGGCTTCCAAGTGCGAACGTCATATTTAATTATAATATTATATTATATATACATTTTATCAAATATTTAAACAATTTTTCGAAATAATAATTATAGGTTGTACGGCACTGATCGAGATTTAAACATTGATTTTTATCTACGGGACATCGCGTTCTATGACGGGGCATGTTATTCGTGCGTCACCCATTGTCAAAAAGGAACGTTGAACTGTACTACAAACTACGATCAAATCATACGTGAAGTAAATTTTAAAATATAAATAAACATAAATTATGTGACCGTCGAAGCAAAAGGTTAATGCAATTTAATTAAGTGTTTATCAATGTGATCAATAGTCAATATCATAAAGTATATGCAGTTAATACAAATATTGTTGTTTACGTATACGATGTGTTTTAGGTACTCAAACATATAAATTATACTTATTAAATAATATATATGATTTAAATTATTACTTAATAAAAAAAATACAGTTTTTAAATTCAGCCAACTGCGGCTTTTATTTGCTATATCCAATAAAAGTTATTATACATCGTCTAGCTTTGACCATAACTTCATGACATTATTTAATTTTATTTTTCTCTAAAATTTATTTCACAAAAAACTCCGTTTATAATATACGTAATAAATTTAGTAATTATTAATAATAAGTCATTGATCAGAGTTACGCACTGAAATAAAAAAATAACATAAACTAAAATAAAATTATGTATTATTTCTCTTTTGGGAGAAGGTCGTAGAGATTTATTAATATCAAGTTTCATGAGTTCATGCCATTCTATGTACCTATACCAGTTACATTAAGTGTAATTGTAGATATAATACATCTGAAGTTGAGCAAATAGAATAAATTCTTTTAATTATATACAAGAAGTAAGAATTTAGAGGGTTTTAAGAAAAATGACATATTTTTAATATGTTATTTCATGAATAATAAAGGATAAATATCGCTCAGTTGTATGTAATCATTACATACAACTGAGCGATATTTACATTATAATGGGAGCCCTGGATAAAAAATTATATTACATAATAGCTTACTTGATTACATAGTGATCAGGCTCAGACAGTGGTATGGTAATATTATTGCACGCGAACCATATTAAATTGTTTAACTCGTCCGGTAGATTCGATCGGAATGTAAAGATTTGATTGGCAACTGCTATTGGAATGATGAACCGTTCGAATGTTGTGATCAATTCTTGCCAATAACGACTGAAAGTGGTGTATGTTTTATTGTAAACTCCTTACACACAGTTAAGTGAGTAAAATAAAACTTACAATAAATTTATAACTATAATACCTATTTATTATTAAATTAAACATATTTAAAATAATTTATTGTACTCAGAGGTGTACATGGGTGGGTTGGAGAATTTGATCATCACATGGCTTTTTTTTTATAAATCTATCAAATGTTCTTAGATCATTTAGATCATATACGTATATACATATATTTGTTTATAATTTTTTAAACGATCGAGAGAGGGGAAATTTATCGTCAAAAATACATGTGGGTGAAATGCCTTATTAGGGCAGTGGTGGCGAATCGGCCGTATATCATTTGCGCATCGTCTGTTTACCTGTACCAAAATATCGTACATCATTTGCGCATCAATACTAATTATCGTTTGCGCATTGCCCGTTTTACCTGTACCAAATTATCATACATCAAATGCGCATCAACATGCTGAACAATAGAATTGTATAAAAAATAGTTTTAATTGAAAATGTAATGATTTTCATAAATCATATGTAATAAATAAATCTAAATAATTAAAATAAATTGAATTGTAGTCATAATAATTATACAAATAGGTACACATATTGAAATGAACAATTTTGTTGGCACATTACAGTCTTAATTAAAATATAAATATAATTTGATTAGAAATAAATTGAAAATAAATTGTATGAATAAAATAAATAAATTAAGCTTTAAAATAAATAATATTATAAATCAATACTGGGTAGTGGGTATATTATAATATCCCATTATTTTAATAAAACGAAACCTGTTTATTTCACCGGAAGTATACTTAAGCCAATGTTTATTAATGTAGTCTAATTTTTGACGTTCTGGTGCCTGTTGTACATGATGAATACCTTTAGAAATATCTTTAATTTTAACATAGGTCACTGTCAATATTATCACAATAACTTGATGACATAAAACTTGCATTAGACGAATTAAAAATCTCAAATGGTAAAATTATCTCGTCAGTTAATAATACTAACAATGGACAAAACAAACTTAATAAAAAATTTGATGACATGTTAAAAACTATTCTTGAAGACAATAAAATTCTTAAGGAAAAAGTTAATACACTTGAAAAAAAAGTTGCTCTTTTAGAAAGTAATTCTTCACTTTCTCGATCTTCTATGGAAAATGATCTAGTAGAGGAAGTATTGGACAGACAATTACGTTCCTGCAATTTAATTATGTTCAATCTACCGGAGGTTATAGCAAATGAAAAAAATTCTGAAAATGATTTTATTAGAATTTCTAATATTTTCAAACAAATGGAAACTAATATTTCAAAATTTACCTTCACTCGTCTTGGAAAAGACATCTCAAGTAACCCAGAAAAGCCGCGTCCTGTAAAGATTATATTAAGCAACACATTAGAAGTTTACTCGTCGCTAAGATTACAAGCTAATTTACGTAAGTCTACAACATGGTCGAATATTCGTATTTCTTCAGATCGTACTAATTTTCAACGTGAACAAATGAATAAACTTCGCCAAGAACTTCAAAAACGTAAAGATAATGGTGAGAATAATATTATTATTAAATATATCAAAGGAACACCAAAAATTGTTACTATCCAAAAAAAGTTTTAAATAACTCGGATTTAAATCTTTATGTTTATTATCAAAATGTTCGTAGTCTCAATAATAAAATTTCACATTTAAAATCTCAAGTTCCAAATTCTATTTATGATGTATTAATTTTCACTGAAACATGGCTCACGAGTAATATTGAATCATATGAACTGGGTTTAACTGGTTATAATATATTTAGACATGATAGAAACTCCCACACCAGCTCTCTATCTAGAGGCGGTGGGGTTCTTATCGCTATCCGGAATACCTATACAACCTATCCAATTATTATATGCAACAATCAAATTGAAGTTTTATTTGTAACGGTGAAACTGCCACATCATACTCTTATTATCAGCTCTGTATATATCTCTAATCGTTCTAATTTGTCTATCTATACCGAATACTTTGATTATGTTGAGGATATACTTAATAAAAATCCTAAAGCTGATGTTTTATTACTCGGTGATTTCAATTTACCTTCAGCTTGTAGTAACGCAGACTCATTCTTTAATGATAAACTATCGTATTTAAACTTGTTTCAATACAATCATATTACTAATGTAAATAATAGTATTCTTGATTATGTTTTATCTAACTCTCTATTTATTAATGTTATTGAAAATAATTGCCCTATTGTACCTGTTGATTTGTTTCATCCACCACTTATTGTATCATATACATATAAATGTGTTTCTAATTTAGATTATTATGATTATGTTTTTAATTGGAATGTCGCAGATTACACATCTATTATATCATATATAGGGTCTATTGACTGGTCTAATCTATTTAATTGTAAATTTAATATTAATGACAATTTAGACACTTTTTACTCTCATATTGATTATGCAATAACAAATTTCGTTCCAAAAGTTCGAAGACAAAAGTTATCTTATCCTGCTTGGTTTAGTAAAGAACTAAAAATTTTAATTAAAAAAAAAAAAAATGCACATCATATTTTCAAAATCTTAAAAACACCCTCATCTTATTCTAATTTTTCAAATATTCGTAACAAATGTAAAACTACTAGATATCGTGATTATAATTTATTTATTAATAAAACTCAAAGTTTAATTAAAGCCAACCCTAAATTATTTTGGAACTTTTATAATTTGCAGAAATCTACTAAGCAGTTACCTGCTTCCATGTCTTATAATAATGTTGAAGCTAATACTGGAATTGATATAGTTAACTTATTTAAGCAACACTTTTCTAATGTTTATAAATTAAATAATTCAATTAACTACGAAGCTAATAATAATTATAATATTTCTGGAAACTCTTTACTTTCTATTAATTCAATAAATATTCCTCTTATGGAGGTGTTTAATGAATTATGGACCATAAAACCTAATCACTCTACAGGTCCTGATAATATTTCCCCTAAATTTCTTAAAGAAACAGCATTTATTTTATCACCAATTATAACCTTTTTATATAATAAGTCAATACAAACAGGTATTTTTCCCAACACATGGAAGTATTCTTTCATCTCTCCTATATTTAAAAAAGGTGACAAATCTCTAGTTACCAATTATCGACCAATCTCTAAGATTTCTATACTTCCTAAAATCTTTTCTAA
Organism: Schizaphis graminum; assembly: GCA_020882235.1. Classification (NCBI taxonomy): domain Eukaryota; kingdom Metazoa; phylum Arthropoda; class Insecta; order Hemiptera; family Aphididae; genus Schizaphis; species Schizaphis graminum. The sequence goes on from CM037032.1 coordinate 99,031,912, forward strand.
ACTTGTTAACAAAATTATTTTTCCCCTTTGTAATCATATTCTTATTAATGAACAACATGGCTTTCGTCCTAAGCGTTCAACAATTACTAATTTATGTTTATTTAAAAATTCAATTTTAGATTCATTTGTAGATAAAGCTCAAATAGACGTCATTTATACGGATTTTGAAAAGGCTTTCGATAGGGTTAACCATTCATTATTAATTTACAAACTAAAACTATATGGGTTTAGAGATCCTTTACTTTCTTGGTTAAATTCATTCCTAATAAATCGTATACAAGTTGTTAAATACGAAAATTTTATATCTAATTCAATAAATGTATTATCAGGTGTTCCCCAAGGTGACCACCTATCTCCATTACTTTTTTCTTTTTTCATTAACGATATTAATAAAGTTCTAAATTACTCAAAATGTCTATTATTTGCGGATGACACTAAAATATTTAAAAAAATCAAGTGTATTGATGATTCATTGGAACTTCAAGCCGACTTAGATAATATTTATAAATGGTGTATCCGTAATGGAATGTCCCTAAATATTGATAAATGCTCCATTATTTCGTACTCTTTAAAAAAAAATACTATACTTAATAATTATGTTTTACATAATACAAATCTAACGCGTAAATATATTATTGAAGACCTAGGAGTTTCATTTGACTCAAAATTATCTTTTAACAATCATGTAGATTTTATTCGAAATAAATCATATATGAAGTTGGGATTATTAAAACGTATGTGTAGTGATTTCAACGATAGTTCAGTCTTAAAAATATTATATTATTCCTTAGTACGCTCCCATATTGACTATGCCTCTTTAATTTGGCACTCTGATAGCATTTGTCAAAACCAGAGTCTGTCTAGTATACAAAATAATTTTTTGAGATATTTATCTTTTAAATGTCGTTTTGAAAGACTTCCTCATTCTGGGTATATTAATATTAGCACTTTTTTTAATATTACTCCTTTAAATAGTAGATTTAAAATATTAAATTTAAAATTTCTTTTTAAACTATTACATAATTTAATTGACTGCCCTGAACTTTTAGAGCAGGGGTCACCAAATGGCGGCCCGCGGGCCGCATACGGCCCGCCAACACATTTTATTCGGCCCGCAGACAAAAAATAAATAACACATATTACGACAAAATTATATGTGTTATAATTGTAAATTATTATTTTTGTTTAATATTATTAGTTTTTATATAATGTAAATATGTACTTAGGATCTTGATGGCCCGCGAAAAATTTTTAGATTCCTTATGTGGCCCTTCAAAAATATTAATTGGTGACCCCTGTAATTTAGAGCGTATTAATTTCAATGTAAATATAAAAAATTCTAGAAATAAACATCCTTTTTATTTATCAATTATTAAAACAAATTACATGTCATACTACCCTGCTATTATATTAATGTCATGTGGAAACTTTTTTAACAACTTAGACCTGTTCAATATGACTCTTAGCTCTTTAAATTGTTATTTTTGATTATTACCTACTATTATATTTAATTTAATCGGATTTTTATGTAATCAATAGTTTAATTTTTAATTTCTATATATATATATATATATATTATATTTTTTTTTCTCTCGTTCTTATATCATTTGTTTTAATTGTTAGTATAACACACACCTATGAAACTGTCATTATTTTTTAATATTGTAAATTGGAATTTTATTCCGTTAATAAAATATTATTATTATTATTATTATTATTATACCTCTTATTTTTTTTCTTCCTCAGCTTTTCGGCCCATTAAGTGCAATCGCTGCCATCAAAAAATCTCTCCATTTCTCTCTATCATATGCGTCGTCAAAAGATGACTCTTTTTCTATGTTTTTGATCTATGTTTATTTTGTTAACTAAAACATCTTTTATTACTTGTCTATCACAATATTATTTATCATAATATTATTATATATGTTAAAACAGAAATATCTGTACAATATTTGAAAGTTGATGTATAAATTTTATATTAAGTTTTGGGTATACTGCAGTATACACCCATTTTTTAAATTATATTTTTAAATAATATTGATGCGCAAATGATGTAAGACCTTTTAAACGGCTGATGCGCAAATGATCTATAACCCAAAAATCGAACGATGCGCAACTGTCTTACAAAAAAGGTCAAAATTAACAATAGCGATGCGCAAATGACAACCGGCGGGCGAATCTATATAGCAGGCGTGCCAAATGTGGCATGTAAAAATTGAAATTATTAAAAATTATGCTATTTATAAAGTTTTGATTATAACTGTTATAAGAAATTCAAAGAAACAAATTATATACATTTTAAAAATTATAATAACAAAAAAATGTGTGCTTACTTAATAAAATTATAATAAATCAGTAACTTTATTTTTATCCTTAGAAAATTTAATTTCCTTTGGGCATATGAAACTTTTTCAAGACCTTGATTGAGAAAATTATTTGGCATTTGACCCCAAAAAGGTTCGCCACCCCTGCCTTAAGGGAATATGTCCACATGTATACCCTTTTTTTTTTCTACATTGGTGATTGGTTAGGTTTTTCTACAGATTTTATCTCCCCCACCCCCTATAAAAGTCATATATACATTACTATTAAACTGATTTACTAAGTTTTTCAACCATTGTGTAGCGGCCTGCGGGGAAGTTAACTTTAAAAAATATTTAAATCTGTCTGATAAAAGTCATTTTCCAACATTTAAAATGTTTAACAAGCATCGAAAATCAAATTGTTGGTACAAATATGACAAACAATTTTAGGAACTTTCTTATTTTTATACGAAATAATTATTTGTTGAGTGAAATAGATTAATAAAGTAATCCAGACACGTTTAATTTAAATTAACAAACAAATTTTAATACTTTGAATAATTAAAATAATCATAATAATATTATAAATATAATATGAACTTCCACATCCGAGATTATAACTTGTCATCTTAGCATTTAAGCTTATACCTTATAACTATAGTCTATACTCTATACCTATACTTAAATAACAGTTTTGGAAATTTTATGTAGCTTATTATACTGAGTATATTGTTTACTATCAACATTATTAAGTCCAATTAAAATATTTATGTTTCTTGGTTTCATGGATATATAACATCATACAATTATTTGTATATTGCGATTATGTTTACAGAAAAGATGGAGAAAAATTAAAAATGATATCAAACCGAAAATTAGGACCCGGTAGCCTTTCCTTTACAGCTTACGAGTCTATAAAGGTATATTAATTATTCACGTTTACATATTGTTTTATATAAATTGTATTTGTATGTACAGCTATTTATACACTCACCAGAAGATTTACCTTACGTAAATCATCCACAAGAAGAAAAATTTTTACTGAGTTGGGGTGTATCGTTTATGATGAAATACCAGGTGAAGTATAATAGGTATCTACTGAGTCTAAATTTTTATAAACCCTTATACAACAATATATTATTATAGATTAAAGAGATCGAAAACGACCCATTGTTAAAACAAGTAGATATCAAACAGAGGAATTGTCGTTTTCCGGACGAAAACAATTTAAAAGTTTACAACGTGTATAGTAATTCCGCATGCATTGTAAACTGCAGAGCTGAAGCTCAGCTCAAAATGTGTAATTGTACGCCTCATTATTTGAAAATTCGTACGTATTTAAAAAAACTAACAAATTATACTTTATACTTTTATATTATAATATAATTGATGTTTGTATGTGTCTGTGTTTATAGCGGGAACACCAGTTTGTGGGATCGAAGGTCTTGGTTGTATAACTGAACATTCAGGTTTACATCCCGATTATAATAAATTATAATAATTTTATTAAATACTTACTACTATTCTATTTAGTGGTGTCAGTAGCGTCATTTCAGTTTTTGTTTGACTAGGGCAACTACCACTGATTTACCGACTCAAATCAATGTTCAATATTATGATTTATAACAATAATGGCTTTAGTAATTAAAAATAATACTTCTTACAATTTTTAAATGTGTCGAATTAAGGTTGATGTAAATGTTAGACTAGGGCAAATGCTCAAGTTTCCCCCCCCTCAAATGATGCTACTGAGTGGTGTACCATGTCGGTAAAATATTGGGACTTTTCCTGATTAGGCTGTTATTTATTATAATTAATCATTAAAGACGATCATACTTTATGACGTAGAGAAATATATATTAAATAATAATAATTTTGAAGACATTATTGATATTGTTTTAAATAAAATTGATCTATAAGATTAAACAAAAAAAAACTATCATTATATAATATTATATATCTATATAACTAAATATTTTTTTAAACTTAATATTTTATTCTGTTTTTATTAAATGCGAAATATGAGCTATTTTGTTTATTAATTAATAATTAAAAGGAAACATATTGTATAAAACTTAAAAATAAGCATGTATATATTATAGTCCATACCAGGGATCGGAAACCTCTTGAGATAACGGAGCCAAAAGTTACAATTTACATAATTTCCCAGTTTTTAAAAAGCCCAAAAAAATTTTGTTTATATAAAGGTAATAGGTTTTCGATTTAAAATAAACGAATTCATACATGAAAAAATATTTATCCATGTAAAAACACACAAATATTTTTAGCACAAAACATATTCAAGTATTTTAGGTATGATAATAAATAGTACAGTTATTGAATAATATACAGTTATATCGTTACATCAATGGACGAATTGGCTTTACATACATTTGAAAAGTTTGGTACACACTTTTAATTTTAATTGATTATGATAGCCTGTGCAGATATTTCATATTCTTAAAAGCAAAAAATGTATAATTTTAAATAATATATTTTTTTGTATAATAATTTATTTATTTATTTTTTATAATAAAATAATTATTTTTGCGTATGGACCTAGAGAACCGCAGCATAAAATCGAAAGAGCCGCAGGTTGCCGACCCTTGTCTATACCCTGAATACACACTGAACTTAGCCGAGACGAAATACATTTGAGAACTGATAAAATAGTTTTCTCATTATATATTAGGATATTTTTTATAGTTCATCTACTGTTATATTAAAAGTTAAAATTTTAATCGAAAATCAATTTTGATTAAATATTATGATATTACAGTATTATAAAATTTAAAAAAATGTGTTGTAGAAATATTTAGAGCACTGAAAACTCGTGATTTCAATAAGTTGGGATTAGTGTGTAATTGTATATCTAGTTGTACTGAACCAGAATATAACGTTTTGAGCAAAGAAATTGGGTCGTAAGTTCAAATATAATTATAATATTTTATTATATTCATAATAAAAAACATATATTATATACTGTTAGTTTAACTACTGAAGACCAAGATACCGAAGATTTTAAATATGGATCAAAAGTAATCATTGCATTAGATAGACTACCAAATGAAAGACTTAAAAGAAATGTAGTAAGATCTCGTATGGACCTCATCGGTAAGTTACACTTCATAAACAAACTATTAAAAATAATGATCTATGTAATAAATAATTTGTTTTATATAGTTTCAATTGGAGGAACTCTAGGTCTATTTCTTGGAGTCAGTCTGTTAAGTATTGTTGAAATAGTTTACTTCTTTGTTGTTTGGACACATAAAAAACCACAAAGCATTACAAATAACGTCCAAAGTAAAAAACAAGTGCATCAATCAATTCAAAACACTAATAATTTGCCATTTTTACATTGAATTACTTTATGTACATCTAAAAAATAAAAATTAATGCATACATAGAATTAGTCAAAATATTAAACACGAATAATATGAGATAAACCTTATCATAATGTATTAAAATAATTAATAAATAAACTTAAAACATAGGTTATTCATTTCTTTTGTGACTATTCGTTAGTTCCATGTTACAAGAACTTTCAGTATCCGTTTCAATGAAGTGCTCGTCCATTTCATCACTAGAAGGTTTATTAAAACGCGACGATATAAAGGACAGAGTGAACTTAAAAGTGAGAAGTACAACACTTATGGCAGCGATGTATTTGATAATTGTAACAGTATCAAATGTGTAAGAAGATTTCTCATTTTCTATTAAAATAAAAAATAAAAATCACAATTTAAATTAAAAACTAATTGTAAAATAATATAATATAATAGCTATTAATTATTTATACATTTTTTTTGCATAAACTCACCATTTTGTTTTGCGTGTTCTGCCAACTTATTATCAAAGTTTTGCATAGAATGATTATAAACCAAATTGTTTAATTCCGATTTATTGTGTTTTAAAACTATTATTGGCTTTTCATTTTTTAAGGGTATACTAGTATTACTCAAATTCAAATGATAATTAGACTCGGTTGTTATACTAAGAACGTTTTTATTGTTTAAAATTCTACTATATTCAAATTGTTTTAAGTTGGGATTTGAACGAGAGATATCGAAGACAGTCATTTTTTTATCAGGAACAATGGAGTCGTTTAAATATGGGACACCACTTGGTACGCGAATCGTTGAATTATTTAACGTTGTTTTGTTTTCATTAATCGCGGTATTCTGTTTGGTCTGTTGAGTGTTAAGTGATTTATTACTCAACTGTTCAACATTGTTTGGCACACTTGATTTAATTGATAATTTAGTAGAATTATTTATTAATGCCGTAAGGGATGTGGAATTTTCCACTAAATATTTAGTGGCTGTGGTAGATGAATTGATTTGTTTTACAATAGATACTATTGGAAATGTAAAAAGTGGTTTAACGGTTGAGTTAGAAAAATTAACAGTTTTATTTATCAAAGGAGAATTTTCCATCACAGGTTTAGTGATTATGACATTAGGAATAGAAATCACTTTTATGCTAGGATTAAGTTTATCTGGTCTGGAAATTGTATTAGAAATATTAGGTAATATTGTAATCATAGGTATAGTTTTATTTTTTATTAAATGTTCAGTTGATGAGCTAGAAATATTAGGGATTAAAGTCGTAGAAGGTGTATTGATTATTTTTGAGGAATTGCTTTGATTGTTCACCACTATACTTGGAAGAACTGTCGACACTTTAGGAATCAAACTTGCAGTAACATTATTGGGATCAATAGAACGAAATGTTGTAGAATTAGAAATTAAAGCAATTTTTGGTCCTTCGGTGGATGTTGTAGTAGTTGATGGAATTAATACGGTTATAGACTTTATTGTTGAATTTGTCATAGACACGGGTGTAAATGTAGATGTAGTGTTCAAATATTTAACATTGCTTGCTGTAGTAACTTTATCAATTGTTATCGTTTCATTGGGTCCATTTTTGGTAGTTGTTATTAAAGGACTAGAAGTTGTTATGTTTAAAACGGTTATATTTAATATTTTATTTTTTACTGGAGTAGTAGCCGTGGTTGGAGTAGCAATAGTTGTAGTAGTTAAATATAATCTTGTGATATTATCCATTGGTTTGACTGTAAATTAACGAATTTTATGATAATAAATATACTATAGTAAGGACACAGATGAAACACAATAGCCAAAAGGTACTCACTATATGGACATTTAATTTGAATGTCTGAACAACAGTTTTGATTATTAAAACATTCCCAATCACATGAACACCTACCGTCCGTTATTTTTCCACAGTTATCATGACAACTGTTTACCTCTATAAACAATCAAATATTTCACATTATAAAAATATTATGTATTCACTATTCATTGTTTGTGACAAAAAAAAATTTAAGATACAAAACAATAAATCATAAATGTCATAATATATTTACCTTCTTCGTACGGAAGATTATTGCAACTATCACCCTCTGTAATAACTATATTATCAATGGCTGCCCTACAACTTTTCCCTTCAATTACGATCTACAAAGTAACAAAAAAATAATATTAAATATACGTTTTATAATACACAAATTGAATCTACTCACTTTAGAAGTAGTATTAAACTTATACAATCCAATTATAGCTCTTCCTTCTCCTTCGTGAGTTTCCCAGTGAGGTATGCCACCAAAAATGACTTTTAGAGTAGGAGGACCGTTTGAACTTCCTGACATTACTTTATATGCAAATATTAAACACCTTTGTTTAGTTCTAACTGAGCTAATTGGCGGTGATAACAATCGCCCCGTAGTAGTTGAACCATAATTGCCAGCATCCAATGATATATAATTACCTGATAAAAAAAACAACTTAAATTTTATTTAAATTAATTATATTTCTACTAACTTTTAAAATATTCAGAAGATCCTGGTGGTACGTGACGCCTGCTAACAAATAAAATGAATGACATTTTATCAGCCAACCAATCAATGTCGTTAAAAATATCATTTTTCCAACCACAAAATCTTTCATCTGACGATTCGAAGTCACAGGATAAATATATTTGATCATGTTCTGTTTAAGATATTTGGTTAATATTAAATTAATCAATGTTACACAAAATATACGCATAACTCATGTATTATAATATATGCATTAATTTAATATTAATAGGTATATGTTTACTCACCTTTACATCCTTTCAATTCTTCATTCCATTCCAAATCTTCATTGCAATAAACATAACTTGGACCATCTATTGTATATCCAAAATCGCATATCACTCCTAACTTAGCACCTTGATTGAGAACATCTAATCTTCCATGAGGTATTAGATCTTGAATAGGACAACCTTCTCCTATTATGTAGAAATAAAAATAATTTTATGAATCAAAAGAAAATCTCTTTTATCGGGTACCTAATATTAAATATTTACCTAAACTTTAGACTACAGTGCGTTTCAAACGACGAATACAACCCACTGTTAATTTATTTCGTATTTTAAGAAAGTATTACTTTATTGACCTTGTAGATGATTTACTGTATTTTATTCATCGTAGTATTAAAAAAAGCGGGTATATGGGTATCGCTTTGCTGTATATTAGGGAGTGGGGTGGACCTCGGACTATGGTAGGTTAAATTTGAGTGCAATGATAGGTATCATTGTATACGAAAAACGATTCTGAACGAAGATGATTTGTCAGTTTAGGATATATTATATTTAAATATTGTCATATATTCTATTTTAAAACAAATAGTATAGTTTTTATATGTTACTATATTTACTTTATAGTATCTGTTTATTAATAAAAAAAGTATTTGGCAACATACGCATATAATGAGAGTATGAAATTTAATTTAAATTTTGAAAAATTCGAACTTTAAGCACTTATAAAAAAAAAATTGTGACTAACGATTTCGGATTTTTTTATATCACTTTAAGAAAACTTATAAGAAACCTTGTATTAAATTTTCAAGATTTTCTGGCCACCCAAAAAATTTTTATCGGCATTTGAAGAAAAAAAACTTAGAAAAGTTGAAAATTTCAATTGTCTATAAGTAGCTTAAAAATGGTCAAAATATTTTGAAAATTTAACTGTAAAGAGATAATCATAATATAAACATTTGGTGAAAATTTCAAGTATTTACAATGATTTGTTTTTGAGTTACAGCAAAATCAAAAAATCGATTTTGTCGAAAAGTGGTTTTTCGTAAAATTGCCGTTTTTCTGTCACTTTTTTTTTGTTTTTCTCGATTTTTTTGAAAACTATTTGAAAATTTTACTTTTGACTCCCCCAAAGTACAAACTAGATGAATTTTCCTATTCAAAGAAGGGCTGAAGTTAAAAATCGGAGCATTATTACTGCCCCAAATGTTGTCGTCAGCCACAAAAAAAAAAAAACACACATCATAGTAAAATCAATACATTCTTCACTTCGTTCAGAATCTAAAACATACAAATTTTAATTTTCTGACTTATTTCCTTATTGCATTTGGAAATGAATTAAAAATAATAAAAATAAAACAGATTAGAAGTAGACAATAACAAAATATGGGATTTATGTTTGAAAATATATCGTAAAACTACGCAAATATCTAAATACCTACCTTATAAGTAAGATGAAAATATAATTATATGTTTATATAAAAGAAAAGGTATACATTTATAATATATGACACGACATAATATATAAATAAAAAAAATTAAACAACACAAAATATAGTGCTCTACTATATTTTGTGATGTTTAATAATTGCATTCGAATGCTTAATAATCTGTAACAACTAACAAATTATCTTTTGTCCATTGTGATTATGTAATTATACATTAATGCCCGACTTCATACTTTGCCCGTAACGTAACTGAGCAATAAATTTATAATATTATAATATGTTTTTCATACTTCACACTTGTTATTTTATTTTATAGTTTATTTAATTAATTAGGTATGAAAAGAATTATTTTATTGAAGAAACATTCTTACATGTTATATACATATACTTTGATATGGATTGCTTACATTATTTTTATATTATTATATTTAGTTTGTAAATATTTATCAATATAATTTATGAATATTAAATGTGTTTTTTATCACATTTTCCCTTTCCCCTATGACATATGATTAAAATATTTGTTTAAATGTTTACAGTACAATAATTTATTATATGGCTTTCGAACTATATATGAGCATTACTAGTACAGTACTTACTCATTAAATCTTCAAAAAACGTACAATAAAACTTTATATTACAATGCTGAGATATTAAATTGAAAATGTTACACTTATATTGAAACATTTTCCTACCTAGTTGTATGATTATTTTTATAGCATCAAAGACTTATATGGTTAATATTGATTCGAATAAGAATTAAGATAGACAATGGTGATTGGTAGTAACAACTAACAAGTAATGATATTATTAATTGTTTATATAATTTAGGTACCTATTAACTTGTTTGTTATACTATACATGTGTACTATTGAGTTATCTTTGGTTAGTAATATATTAATAATATTATTATTTTATTTAGAATAACTTATTGTTATGATTTTATCAACTATTTTATTTACATAATTTTAGATCTATATTTTATACTTAATCAAAATCACTCAAATAATCGTCTTAAAAAATATATAGTTTATTAGTTTACATTTAACGGAGTTTAAAAAACGAACATTTATAATTGAGCTATCGAAGAATTTGTCTGTGTAATTATAATATCAATAATAAAATAAAAACTATTTCTTAAATTATTGTTGAATGGTATTTGTGAATTTGTGATAAATATTTATGAAGTAGACTAATACAATTATTGTCATAAATACGAAAAACTCAAACTTTATGATCCATCACTTTTAATTTTTTTGACAACTTAATCGAATAATATAGAATAATAATTAAACATATTATAATATTATTTAAGAACTTAAAAATTAATTAGGTACCACACTGTAAGTATATATTTTTTTATCTGTTCCGCCGTCGTTCTGTTAGTGTATTAAATGTGTAGTCTTGAACATTTTTGCCCTGCCGATTTTTATAACTTTGCCATTGTATACTGCTATGTATATACTACTAGTGAATCGATTAAATCAAACTTACTAGCGCAAATCGGATTCTCGGTGTCCCATTCCCCTCGAACACAAGTCGCTATCTCGTTACCACGAACCAATTTGAACGGCGGCAGGCAAGTAATCCTCGCTACCCGTCCTGAAGACCGCAATCTTACTCGACCGTTATCTAGTTGTATGGTTGGGCATCGATTTCTCGAAAGAGAATCACATTCCAATACTGAAATCAAGCACATGATTTTTATTTTTTATTTATCAAGTTAAAATTGTAATTATTGCTATAATCAGCTTTCCACAAACTATAATAATAATAAATAGCATAACATAGATGATAATAGCTTATTATTTTTTTTTTATTAAATACTCTCAAAAATTATAAATCTGTAATAATAAAAATATTTTCAAACAAATAATTAAAAAAAAGTATTTCAATAAAAATAACAATAATTCAAACAAATCTAAAATTAATACTGAAGCCAAGGTTGTAATAATATGTCTTTTAAAATTGAATTGAATAGATATTTATTATTTTTCTTTAACTGACACAAAAATCCCTAGTACTCCTCAACATTTTTTTTTTGGCTCTTTTGACAGAATCGCATTTTCTATTCTTCTTAACATATTGTGTATAGATCCGAAAGTCAGCGTCTACGAAATTTAATCTATGATTCAATTTTTTATTTGATTATATTAAAATTCTTATTGGCTTATTGTGGGAAATTAGCATAAGTTTTCCAACTGTCAGAAGTTTCTAAGTTATTACATTTATGTTTATAAATATAATTCACAATACATAGAATATATGGGTGGCAGTACTAATCTTATGTTTTTGGTAATAAAATAATTCAACATTTCTTTAAAATACTAAGACAATCAAAAAACTGGTATGTTGCTTTTAACAGTTGTCACAATTAAAATTTCAAATAATTAAAATTTAATAAAAACAAACGCAAATTATTGTGCCAGATTTATTTATTAAAATCTATTTTTTAAGTAGATGACTCTATACTATATAAGTTATATAACTTGTAAACTCGTAGTCTTACTCAAACCCGATCAATCCAATATAATGTGTCTTGTGTATTTACTTAATATTTAAGTTGTCGTGTTTTTAATGATTATATACTATATAGACATATAGTTATAGTAAAATGTAAATATAATATATATATAAATATTTTGCGCATAGTACACAATTTATTATTAAAACCTATTTTTTTAAATTAAACCTTTTAAAAATTATATTATACTAACCTTTACTCAAGTACAAGTAAACGAAAAAGACAAATACAATACTGAATCCGCGGACCATCGTGAATAGATTTGTGAACTATTCACACTATAACTGAATTCAGAATTATTGTCATGTATGCTTGGTATGTACACCACGACATCCTCTTTATCGCGCACCGGAACACCATCAGCGATAAACAAAAATAACATTAAAGGTCAATTATAGATTATATATTATGTTAATAAAGAATTTACATATCACGAAAACACATTTTTCGATTGATAAATGAAAAAGTCTCAAATTTCTCTTTTTTGACTGGACAGTTGACAGGATTATTTGATTAACTGTTTGAGTACTTTTCGCTATATAATCAACAAATAATAATATTTTCAATTTTCACGCGAAATACAATGCAGTTTGAAGTAAATATGAAATAGTATGATAAATAGGACAGAGGACTTGTAGCATTTGGATATTTTTTTTGCACAGTCACAAAAATAGCAGAGTGCGAAAACAATTTGTTTCATGCTTCGACAAAGCTCGTTTTGAAATGTTATTGTGCATATAAATGCATATTTTGATTTTTTTTTTTTAGTTTTAGGGCATATTTCTTCCATTTAATATTTTTAGATGCATATTTTAAATAATTTTTCATTTTATCAATATTTTTTTTTGTCGACGTTTTTATTTATTTATTTATACAACCAAAATAACGTTAGATTTAAAATTATTTTAAATTTAAATTAAAATTATTAAATTATAAATTGTTTTTTAATAGTTGAAGAAGTTGAAAGTTTTGAAGAAGTATCCAGATAAATAAAATGTATAACTACCTACAGAAAAATTCTTATTTTTGTTCAAAAATATTCATTTTAAAATGCATATTTTTTATATTTAAGTGCATATTTTTAATGCATATTTTGTAAATTTAAGTGCATATTAGGTGATTTTTTTAAGTCCTCTGCCCTAATGATAAATAATAAACGCCGAGCTAGCCAGTTGCGGCTCATACATATGTGCGATGGTGTGGTCGCACTCCCTACAGAAGTTAACAATTTATAGTACAAAATATAACATAACAGAGTTTCAAAGGTACAAAATAAAAAAAACAAAACATATTCATTAAGAGTCAACACGTATATAGCACGTCATAATAGTAATAATAATAATAATAATAATAATAATATTACGACTCACGAGTCATCAAACGCGTTTTGCATTTTACGGTTTTCGGCATTCCGTGCCCATTTGCTCACATGCTGTTATAAACAGTGCTGTTCATTTTCAGCTGTTTGAACGACAATTTCGTCAGCGGATATGATTTGCCCTGTTGTAGTTTGTTGTCGGCTGCCCGGTTGACGGACGCGCGGATATCGCTCCGCTGTATCGGCAATACAACGGTCTTGACAACGGGATTGCACTCAAACTTACGGGGGCCGATTGCGGTCACATCTAGGCTAGACATGCGGGGCGGCACAGGCGGCTGCTGCAGGTGGTGTGGATTGCGCGGACAACCGCTGTCCTGCACGAACGTCTTGGACCGGGCCCTGCCGTTTTCTTATTTGCCCACAAGTTTCCTGACCGATATGTCCTCCATGGAGGCGGCTGGGCTGGGCCTTTGCGTCATTTTTGGGTGTTCACTGACCGGCGACGTAGGTAAGCTTTTGACGTGTTCATTACCGACACCGTCGTCATCGGCCGAACTCCCACCGCCTCCACCGCCGCTGTTTTTCCTCGATGGTTTTTCGACCACGTCGCCTGCCTTGGCCTCGAACTCCTCTTTTAGACTTCTCACTAGACTGCTGTGCTTGTTGTTGCACGCAGCGGTGACGGTGTTAGTGGCGGTGTTACCCAGACCGGATATGTTTGGCTGAGACGCGGTCGCTCGGTTGGCCAGCTTGTGTAAAGCGCCCTGTAGGCCCAGCGTCGGCGAACTCGAATAGCAGTTGTTCAACAATAACTTTTGTTGGTCCTTTTGCTTCGGCCTCTTGGCCGGCCGGTAACACGATTCGTCCACGGCCGTTTTGGTGGTGGAGGCTGCTGTAGAGATTACTGCTGGCTTCTCGCCGCGTTCGCTGACATACTACATGGTCGGCTGAATGTCGTACGAACCCCAAGAAATGTTCCTAGACGGCAGCGTTCGCGTGTCGCATGAGCCCCATGAACTATGTCTAGATATGACGTCGCGCAGCAGTACGAGCTCCATGAGTTCTGTCGCGACACGTCACCGCCGCTCACGGCCGTCGCTTGATGGTCGGCCACGGGTTCGCGACACTGTTTGCGCTCTTCGCGATCGAACACCCTGTCCAGTCGATACGAGAACAGATCACCGCCGTCCCGTTTCTGCGAGGTGCAAATGGCGATTGAGGGAGGTCTGTTGACAGCCATCCGGCTGAACTTTGGCGATTCGGCCGTAAGCAAAGGTTTGACTAAAACGTTGTCGTCGGAAGGGGAATTAGCCACGCTCGAAGATGTCACCACGCCCTCGAACTGGGTGGTAAGATTCAGCACCAGATTTCGGCCCGGGTCCGCTGTCGATTTGCGATCAGGTCTTGACGTGCAACCACTGGTGCTGCTGCTAGTGACGATGGTGCTGCCACTGATGCAGCTGGACTCCATTTCGTTGACTCGTAGTTTAACCGACGACGGTCTGCAACACAATGTTACGTGTATGATGAATAAATTACAACGACTAAACTATTTATCTGTATTTTGTGTAGTTTTGATTATTATAATTATTTAGCAATTAGAGTGCATATCAAGTATAATTCAAGTACCTATATCGATACTTTTGCTACAAAAATTCTATGATATTTTGATAATCATAAATAATAAAAATAAATAATGACAGTTATCACTAAAACATTTCAGGTTAAAATATATGATATAATATTTTCTCTAATCATCCTTACACACACAAGAGTACAAATATATAAATATAGGTAATTATACAAATATCGTATACTTATTAAAAAGACTTCTTAGATACTCTCAGCGTATTTTCCAGATACATACATTCATACTCTTCTAAATACATTTTACGTAAATCTCCACAGATAATATAAATTATTTGGAATCGAATGGTAAGTATAATAATTTACGTTACCTTGGGGGTGGTGGTGTAGCTGGTTGCAACTGAACAATTTTGTTGAGCGACACGCTGTACGATCTTAGTCCGTTTCCGTACGGCATGAACACGCTAACGTTGTACTTATGGGCTTCGAATGGAGGTGATGGTGGTGCCGGCGGAATATTTGGAACTTCCACTTCCACTTAAACAGCGATTTTATCCGTGTTAATTTTCTCCAACGATTGCGACAATGATGCTGAAAATATATATATACATTTATTATTATTTTTATAAATAACCTCCTACTAATATTTTTTGATGGGGCGCGTTCTATATTTTTTAGGCAACAATAAAATGTATATGATGACTATAATAACCTTCGTTTGGTTTTACAGATTATCTTTACGAATGCTTTAAATACGACGATAATGCAATAATTCTACTCATTATAGTAGTTGTAAGCTATTAAATTGTTTAATAACATATGGTATTCAACGAAGTTTGCAAACCTTAAACATTGGTATTAAAAGTAGTAATTTTGAGCCACAAAGGTAATACAAATGTAATGATACAAATATAATTGCATGCATATAAATATATGTATATTTTATATGCAATGCGGAACTAGGGGGGTAAATCCGGGGATTGATCCCCTGGCGTAAAATTTTAGTGGGCGTAATATTTGTTGGCCTAAATTTAAATTTTGATGTTAAAAGTTAAAAAAACGGAACATTTCTACTTTACGGGACACCCCTTATTTTGGTCATTTTTTGGGGGATCCTTGTCATATTTTTGACGAAAAAAATTATGGTGAAATCAGAATTTGGCGCTCGGACTTAGTTTCCAAGTTATAGGCCCGCGAAGTTAAACCCTTTTTCACAATTCTCTTAAATAGCTAGTTTAGTCAATTGCATTAAAGTGGATTGAGGTGCAATGGTCAAGCAGGCCGTCCGGAGTTCAAAACCGATACGGCCAAACTGTATTTATGCACTTTTTTTTCAAAAAATTTTTCGAGTTTTTCTGGAGATTTCCATTTTCCGAGCGGGGTCACTTGCTTTTTTGTTGCACCGAGTCACCCAGCGGGGTCACTCGTTCGCTGCGCTCGCTCGGACAATTAATAACGAAAATATCCCTCGATTTGCTATGCAACGCCACCTCAAGTACGCAACACGGTACCTAAATAAAATAGCGGGGACGTCAGTGGCTTTGGTGGCAACGTAGACTCAATTTGAAATATTGATTAATATACGTTTTTAGCGATAAATTTGTTTGAATTTTTTAATTAATTTAACACCTATATCTATATGGCTATTGGCTATATAAACAGTCGAAACCACGGTTTAAGATATACCTAGGGATATCTTAAACCGTGGTCGAAACTCGAAAGTCAAACACAGTACTATCAACCTAGGTTAGGTAACAAATAACAATCACAAATTACGAAATAATGATAATAACAGTGCTATCAGCATAATAATAATCGTACGTTATTTAACATATGTTATCTACTAACTTTGAAGTGTCGTAACTTCTTAAGTATGTCCGAGCGCCAAATTCTGACTTCACCATCGTTTTCAGCGTACTTAACTACATATATTTCAATTACAAAAATCGCAAAAAAAAGGTGTCCCGTAAAGTAGAAATATGCCAAAAAAACTATTTTTATTTCACATAATTTGTTTAAGATTTGGTGATATATATTATATTAACTTACAGACAGCCTAATAATAAAAATTAAAATGAACGTAAGTATAATATTATGAATAAAATATACAAATATAATAAAAAAAATAAAAAGCGGGTAAGTGGGTATCGCTCTGCTGTATATTAGGGGGTGGGGTGGACCTCAGACTATGGTAGGTTAAATTTGAATGCAATGATAGGTATCATTGTATACGAAAAACGATTCTGAACGAAGATGATTTGTCAGTTTAGGATATATTATATTTAAACATTGTCATATATTCTATTTTAAAACAAATAGTATAGTTCCTATATGTTACTTTATAGTATCTGTTTATTAATAAAAAAAGTATTTGGCAACATATGCATAATGAGAGTATGAAATTTAATTTAAATTTTGACATATTTCGTAAAAATTCGAACTTTAAGCACTTATAAAAAAAAATTGTGACTAACGATTTCGGATTTTTTTTTATCACTTTAAGAACAACTTATAAGAAACCTTGTATTAAATTTTCAAGATTTTCTGGCCACCCAAAACATTTTAATCTGCATTTGAAGAAAAAAAACTTAGAAAAGTCGAAAATTTCAATTGTCTATAAGTAGCTTAAAAATGGTCAAAATATTTTGAAAATTTAACTGTAAAGAGATAATCATAATATAAACATTTGGTGAAAATTTCAAGTATTTACAATGATTTGTTTTTGAGTTACAGCAAAATCAAAAAATCGATTTTGTCGAAAAGTGGTTTTTCGTAAAATTGCCGTTTTTCTGTCACTTTTTTTTTGTTTTTCTCGATTTTTTTGAAAACTATTTGGAAATTTTACTTTTGACCCCCCCAAAGTACCAACTAGATTCAATTTTCTATTCAAAGAAGGGCTGAAGTTAAAAATCGGAGCATTATTACTGCCCCAAATGTTGTCGTCAGCCACAAAAAAAAAAAAAAAAAACACACATCATTGTAAAAGCAATACATTCATCACTCCGTTCAGAATCTAAAATACAGTGCTACATAATATAATTATACATTTATAAAACTATTATTACCTATAATTTTATACAATAATTTAGACTACCTATACACATTTTAATATTTTATAATATATTCACATAAAAATTGTAAAATTGTAATATATTATTATTTTTTTTTTTAGATTATGTATAAATGTATTTGTAAACGTAAAGTAGAATTGAGTTATTTCTGTCTTTAATATCAATTCAACTTGAAAAAAAATTTTGCACATATTTTATTTTATTATTTTGAAATCAATGTTTCAAGGCGGGCGGCATAATGCGTACCTAGTAGTGTGTGACTTCCTATAAATATATTTTATTGCTGCGACGATCTACGAAGTCGTGATCGACGCGTTATCGATTTACGTAGCTGTCGTCAGTCGCTTGAACAACACGGAAAGGCGCAACGCGTCCTCCGTGCCGTTTATAAAAATTATTCTTTATTCTCAAAATCTCAATTATTATTCAAAATAGGTAATCTTGGAATACAGTCCACATATATACGAATAATTACGTTTTTCTTATTTATTTATTATCCTTGCTTACCGCGTCCTAACAATTCTTATTATATACTATATAGTATATATTTTAAAATAAATATACAAGGGGGGGATAAACAGTAGCCGGCGGAATCAATATGTAGATATTATAAACGGTAGCCGGCGGAATCGATACAAACCTTTTTCCTAAACAGGTAGTTTCGGCAGAATCGATAATTCCCCGTGCTGGGCAATCCGCCTACGGCGGATTGTTATACCTCCTGACGTCGTAAGTCTGATGTTGTATTGTAGGAGAAAAAGTTTAAGTCAAACGAAATTTTAACGCCTTATATTTTGGGAAAATCGATTTATACACAACTAAATCACTTAGGTAGGCAATCCGACTGCGTAGAATTGCAGACTATGTGGGCGCAATTAATGAAATCTAAATTTTTTATTTGCTAAAAATTGAATATACTTTATGTGTTACTAATACCCCTCAGATAAGCAATTCGACTGCGTCGGATCGCGGACAATGTCAGTATTGTGAGTTTAATAAGTGAAATAATTCACAATACATTTATTACATCATGTTGTTAATGTGTTTTTATCTTTAAAATTTAAACTTGAAAATTATTAGTAGTTTTGCATAAAACCTTGATGAAGCTTGGATGTTCTTATTAATTGTCTTTTTAATGTATTTATCTAAAATATGTTATGCTCTTATTGTATTATAATATATTATCCTTAGTATAGAATGCTAATAATGCTACATGTTGACAAAACGACAGCAGTATCAATGTTTTAATAACATTTTCATTATTTGGTGTACAAAAATATAAAATATTATCGCCATAAACTTAAGTACACGAATACAGTACTAAGCGACATAAACGTCGTCGAGAAACACTTTTATAATATGATATACAACACAACCCGTTATAGCTATACCGAGAACAACAAAACAATATAAATACGATAAATGAATAAATGGGCTTCGAATCAAACATCAGTACTCTACGTAATACAGTATACGTGTAAATTTAAGCAAAATAATAGGATAAATATCTCGTACATAGATAAAAGACTACTATGATCTCGTACATCTATCGATATAATAATAATAATACAATTATTAATAATATTTAATAATTTAATACAATGCCATAGACCTTATACGGCATAGGTATACTGGCATAGAGCTTTTATACCTATGCGATTGCAGCGCATTCTTTATATAATAAACGAACTATTTTTCACGTTTTATTATATAAGAAGATTACTCTATGTTTATATAACTTAATACTTATGTCGTTGTCATGAAAAATACATTTATTATTTTATTTTGTCTTGGACCATGGTCGTTGTATTACATTGTCATCTTTTTGTAATACAATTCTGGATTCACCATTTTGGTTATCGATCTGGAAATTATTCTAGTTAACGGTAAGATTATGATTAGATTCGTTTAAATATACGTAGTATACTGGTATAAGTATATACTAATACTATAATAATTAAAATTCTGAGTGAAACTAGGCATGATGTATTGTTGTAATATGCTCATTGGCGTAAATACCGGGTATAGGCAAGGTGTGCAACCGCCACGGGCACAAACTGATGAGTGGCCCTAGTCTAAACAATATAATACTCTATTTATATCAAATTCCAAATTTCACAATAGAATAAAAAATATAAAAATAATATTATTTTGATATACATTTTTTTAAGTGTGTTAACTGTACAACTATCATGCATTTTTAAATATCAGATTTCTATTTTAACATTTTTTTTTCAATAAAAAGGTTCTTTCATTAAATTAAATAAGTTTGTTATTACTCATTTTAATATAGTTAGCAAATAGTTGAATAAAAATTAGAATTACTTTTATTTAGTTTAATTATTGTAACATAAGTAGGTATAATATACGATTCTATGAGTAAGTACTTGATAGCTTGATGTTTTTAACTTTGTTAGTTAACATTATTATGTTTTTATGTGTGTCAATAAGTACGTAGTATTTTTGTCATTTGAATTCCAATTATTAAATAACAATTCTAGGGAAGGTTATTTCAGTCTTGGTCTATGTTTGGGCGTAATTTTAATACTTTTCCCGGGCGTAAAAAATCTAAGTTCCTCCTCTGTTTATATGTATTATACACAGTGGCGTACACAGCTATTTTCAATGGGGGGAGGGGTTGACATTTAAAAAATGATATACATATAATATATATGACATACACATCAATAAATCAAAATAATATTATGTTGTTTAACTATGATTTATTAATTATTTTCATCATAAAACAATATATATTTTCCTGGGTTTTTGTCCCAACTCATCAATGACATTTTTAGAAGTCAAATGCATAGCCCGGTATACCGATAACATGGTCAATTCATTTAATCTGTCCAGTGTAAATAATTATTTTTCAGTATAAAATGTAATGAACATGGATTAAAAACCAAGTCAGAGATCGGCATGCAAACTTTCTTGATTTTCAATTTTTAGAAATGTATTAATTGTATGTAAATATTGTATGTATAATGTATTTTATTTTCATTTTCATTTAGTGAGAGATCTCTGAAACCGGAGAGAAGATTTTGTTGTACGGTGTCTTGTTAGATTCACATTGGCTAGTAGAAGTACAGTGAAGATTTTCAGAAATTTATCTTTACTAGTTTACTAGTTAATTTACTACAGAGCATCAAAAATATTAAAACACATTTTATTGGGCGTTTTTGAAGTTAAACTTCTTTACGCAGGGACGCAGGGTAGTAAGAAAAAAAAGCGAACGGGCGGCCGTACGAACGGACGGCCGTACGATTATACGAACGCGAACAAATGTCGTTGTGCGCAGCCGCGGGTTGTCGTAGCTGTATTTTGTAAATACTGAGATAGATAAGAATATACTTATCTAAGGCGTGTTTTCATGCTTAACCAAAATATGTAACCTGGAGGAAATTCTATAGCGGCAAACGTTTGATAACGGAGAAATTCGGACTGTCTGTTTGCTATAAACGAAGCAATAAGTTGTTGTGGGAACAAGTGTATGGCTACCAAAAGAAGAGACCATGATTTTGGTTTTCCCTCGCATTTCATCAAATCATATCCACTGATATCTAATAATTTTGGCGGCATCAATCGTGTCGGTGGACTAGGCACGACGGGTTCCTCTTCTTTGTCTAACCGATCCGGTGGCGTGGCATCTTTGTCACCTTCGCTTTGGGACCTTAGGGTATCCAAAGACTTTTTAGGTGAATTAGGGGGTGTGATAAGGCCCGACGTGGCCACTAAGTTTGTTTCGGATTTGGAACGCTGTAATTTCTCACGGTTTTTCATTGCGGCCAATATCCCTTAATAAGTCTCTAACTGTAGGATTAAGTGCTTGTTGGGTTTGATGCAGATGCGTTTAGACTTTAGATTGTACGTGGTCAAGCGCTTTTTTAAAATACCAGTTGTAAGCCTTCATAGCGTACGCGACATTTATAATTTTATAAATGTGTGTAAGTTTTACATACTCGGCTTTTGTGATGTATTTATATATGTTAAAATTTTAAATTATTTTTTAAACTTTAACAGTTAGACTTAAAAATTAATATATCAATAAAAGCCTATGAAATACCCTAGATAACATTCTTAACTTTTAAATTTGATAAACGTTACTTCGTCCAAATCTACGCTCATCATAAATAATTGTATAAATATTTTTTTAATTTATAAGACTACTAAACTGATAATTTATATTATCTTAAGAGGACATTATGATTATACCCGCATATTGTGTTGTATCTCTCTTACTAATGTAGATTATAGCAAATTTGCGTTCAGCAGAATACATTTTGTGATGTTAGCTTTAATATTAGAGTAAGTTAAGGTAAGAATATTACCTAGAAAATGTCTGATGATTGTGAGTTTAATAAACAGTTTAATTCTTGTTGTATACCATTTTAGCCAAACCTAGCTTATAATACTTTGATGTGCGAAAAAAATATTTATTTTATAAACGAAAGTAGAAATTTAATTATACATCATAATGATATGTTCTTAAACGAATAATAATTGTACATTAGTATATTATTATTATTGCTATGTAGTTACAAATAACTATTTTTAACTTTGTATTTTGACAATTCTATTAACGTAGTTAAAATAATTTTTACTGTTTATCTTATTGAAGTAATAAGAATTTAAAATAATTTAGTTATATTTCATCTGTGATTTAATTACCTACAGAAAATTAATCTAATTTAATATTTTTATATTTGTTATGTAATTTAAATTTATTCTCCGACTCTTGATCAAAATAATTATTTAAATTCATTTTTGTATTATTTTTATATTATAATATAGTTATTGGAAAAAAGCGGGTAAGTATCACTCTGCTGTACATTAGGGCAGTGGTTTTCAACCGGTGGGTCGCGACCCATTTTTGGGTCGCGCAAGTTTTAAAATTGGGTTGCGATAAATCTTCTTTTTAAAATAAAAATTAAATTTATAAAATTATACAAGGTAAACAAATAATTTTTTAATTATTAAACTTAGAAAATTAATAAATGAAAATACTTACTAAAATGTGATTTTTATTTATTCAGTTTTAATAGTATTACTGCAAAGCATTTAGCAATCTTAGCTTTTTTACAAAGCTTACGTGGGTCTCGAAAAATGTAGGCCTAAAAAAGTGGATCGCGAGTCCAAAAAGGTTGAAGACCACTGCATTAGGGGGTGGGGTGGACCCATTAAACTCTATATGATAACTGGAATGCTCACCAAGCAGTGTTGCCCGAAAGAGGATGTTAGAAAGAGATAGCACATACTAATGGTGTTACTATCTTTGTCTTGCACATGGCGCTAATATCTTAATTTCATATTTTACCGCGATATTATTTTAGTTTGGTTCTTAAAATGTAGTTGGACCTCATTATTTTTTTTTAACTTCTACAAAATATTTTTATTAATTTAATAAAATATAAATAATTAAATGAAAAATAAATAGTTTATTAGTTTATAATAATAATTTAAAATAACATAACGAATATTGAAACATAAGTGCATAAATGAGCAGAAAAGTTTAAATAAAAGCATACAATAAAAATATACATATATTAGTTATAAAATAAATCAATCTTATATA
This sequence comes from Schizaphis graminum, assembly GCA_020882235.1. Taxonomy (NCBI): domain Eukaryota; kingdom Metazoa; phylum Arthropoda; class Insecta; order Hemiptera; family Aphididae; genus Schizaphis; species Schizaphis graminum. The sequence continues at coordinate 99,055,846 of CM037032.1, forward strand.
AAAGTATTTAACATGCACAATTTTTAATGACAAGAGTGCTGAAGTCCTAGTATTATATACAAAAAAAATTTAAAAATTGGATATAAAAGTATAATTAAATATAAACTGGTTATATATTATAACATGTAACCAATATTATAAAACTCAGTTTAATATGATTAAATAAAATAAGTTGTTTAATTTTTGCCTAAGGGATGATTTTAAACCTTAATTTTGTTATGTCAATATTTTACACTGATTATGAACTTTTAAAGTACAATAATATGAAGATATAAATTTTGATATTTTCATTTCGTGTAATTCTAAAGTGCACGTATCAATAATTGGATGTATAGGATTTACATTTTTTACTTGATCAAAAATTGTCTTTGCACTTTTAATATGATATCTTTTTTAAAGATGTTATTTTTATATTTGCAGAATATGCTTGATAACATTTTTAAGTGAATAATATTATATCAAAAATAAACTTTGATACAAATTTCAGTTTGCCTCGATTTTTAAAATGTGTAAAACAAACATAATCTGTTACAGGCAGTTATGATCCTTACTAAAAATATCTTTATTTAAAATTATAATTTCACAAAATGAACATGTGGGAACTTTTCAATAAATTTATTAGCTGCATTCCCTGCTATATAATATAAAATATTTTTGAAAACGCAAAAGGCAGAACAAAAGTCAAAATGTTAAACGAACAATATCATAAAGAGTTCAATGGGTGCAGGACCTCGGACTAGGATAGGTTAAATTTGAATGCAATGGTAGGTATCATTGTATACGAAAAACGATTCTGAACGGAGATGATTTGTCAGTCTGGAATATATTATATTTAAATATTGTCATATATTCTACTTTGAAACAAATTCATACATTTAAGTAAAAGTTTCAAGATCTTACGTTTAGTAATTTTTTAAAAATAACAAAAATCGAAAATTATTTATTAGTAAAAGGTTATTTTACACGTGTATTTTTGATTTCAAATTAAAATTAAAACTTTAAACACACGTAAAATTTTTTAAATTGAACAATCCTCAAACTTTTTTATAATTATTCTAAGCTTAACTTATGGACAGCATAGTCTTAAATTTTCAATTCTTAGCTTTTGATAGTAAAATATTTATAAATTTTAACTACCAAAAAGTGAAAAATATTCATGATTTTGACGAATTTTTGTCAATATTTGAACTTCAAATGCTAATAAAAAAAAATTGTGCCTATGTATTTTTATAATTTTTGAATGAGAGTTAGAACAAATTATGTGGACCCTTCAATTAAATTGCCAAGTAATTTGTCCCAGCTAAATTTTTTTTATCAATATTTATAAAAAAAAAATTGAAAATTTCAGTTGTCTATAAATAGCTCAAAAAAAGTCAAAATATTTTGAAAATCAAATCACGTAAAGAAAATGGCAATCTAAATAACTGGTAAAATTTTCAAGTATTTACGACTTATACTTTTTGAATAACAACAAATATCAAAAATCGTTTGAGGCTAAACCGTTATTTAACGCGGTTTCGTAAAAATTTAAATTTCAAACACTCCTAAAAATTTTTTTGTCTTAGTCCGGAAGTTTTTTTTACAGATATTTGAAGAAAAATTTATGGAGAACCTTGTACCAAATTTTCAAAACTTAGTTATAAAAGAAAACATTTTTACGATTTTTCAACCACAAAATTACAAATTTACTTGCAAATTTTCGCAATTTTGACATATTTCGTATAAATTCGAACTTTAAGCACTTATAAAAAAAAATTGTGACAAAAGATTTCGGATTTTTTTTATCACTTTAAGAACAACTTATAAAAAACCTTGAATTCAATTTTCAAGATTTTCTGGTCGGCCAAAAAATTTTTATCGTTATTTAAAAAAAAAAACAAAAAAAATTAAAAATTTTAATTGTCTATAAATAGCTCAAAAAAAGTCAAAATACTTTGAAAATGTAACTGTATATAGATAACACTATATAATATGTTGAAAATGTTTACTTTTCACCTCTATAATGCACCAAGGATATTCACTTTGCCATCGGAAACCACCCCCAAAGTTTGAAATTGAAGCATTATTTCGACTAGTTATGCTGTACACAGACACAAAAAAAAATATAATATTTTTTGTGTACTTATAGTTATACACTATACACACATATATAATATATTATAGTATAGTTGTATTTCTGCGGTAGACATAACTCATAGTTACGTGAAGATCGCTTTATATTTTTTTATTCTTATAAACAGAAAATTAACTTTCATATAAACACAATAAATTATCGTCGGATGATCATATTTCAATTTAATGTATATTTTATTATACTTTTTTTAGTGGTGCAAAAAATTGTAATTAAGTTTTCTATTTTTTTTTTTAAATTATCGATCGTGTTATTATTATTCAATTGATCTATTTATCTTAATTTTTGGGATATGATATTCATTATTATTAATTTTTATATTTTCTTGTATTTGTAATATTGAAACTGTATCGACCTATATTTTTATGTAGATATTGTATACATCTCTCGGTTGCCATGTAAAAATGTACGGTTTATTTAAAATGTTTAATTTAAAATGAAAAAATAAAAATATAGGTAATACTCTTGTCTCTTTTATTCTGTTTTTATAAATTTTTAATTACATAGTACCTATTTAGTAGTATTTTAAGTTGGCGATCTTGTTTGTAATTGTAAATATTTGAAATTTGATGATTCCAATATTAATGTGTATCCCAAAATTTGAGAATCCCAATAAATGATTGTTTTAAACCAAATAATTCCATTAAATGTCATCAGTTCCAAGTATCGTAATTCCAGCAATTGTCTGTTCCGATCAATATATTCCAATCAAAACTAAACCCAATACATTATTTTCAAATAACTGTTTTTCCGAATATTGTTCCGAATATTGTTGGTTCCATAGATTAACATTCCAGTATAATACGACATACCGAAATATATTTAAAAAATAAATATGTATTTTAGTACATAGTACAATATTGTACATTAAAAAATTAACAATTAAATATATTTTTAATTATTATTAAAATTATTTTCATAGTTTATTAGAATATCGTTACGATTTTGCGATGTTATTATACGGGTACATGATGGATAGCTATTAGCTATAATATAAGTCTATGCAACGCTGCAGCTTGTGCGATATTGTGAATCGCACATAAAAATACCGGTTTCCCGTATAAACTATTATAGGTATTATAATACTAACGATTAATAATAATATCATAACGACGGTGCGGCGGCTATAGAAACTTATGATGTGCGGTGAATTTTGTCGCTCAAATCGGACGGCAACGGCCAATGACGTGTGACGTGTTTAATTTTGTTTTATTATTAAATTTTATCATTTTAATTTTTTGTGGGATGTATTATAGTTCTTAAATTTTTTCATCGCACTCCAGTGCTAAACTACTACGAGCCGCCACTGGAGCAAGCTCATGTTTGTATTTAGTATTTTATTTTCTATAATTAAAATTTTATTTTTTTTATTATTATTATTTAAATATAATATATATATTATCATTTAAATATATTATATCAATAAGGGTATAAATCATATTGAATCTAAATAATTAATAATGACAAAATTGTATCAGTTATGGCGTTTTAAGCGTCAATTTTAACATTTGTAAATAGTCTCAATGATCCATGTCTTAACTGTCTTAACAATTTTAAAAACTATAATACCATTTTTATGTCATGCATTTACTGATATTTTTACGATATATACACTATACCTATGTCTCGTATGAAATCGTGTGCAAACGGTCATCCAATAAATTTACCCATACGTCTAGCCGTCTAGCCGTCGTAGTAAATACTCGTATAAAACCATTTGGCTTCTTCAATTATTAATTTTTATATACCTATAGTTTAAGTTAAATAATTTTCAACTAGAGGCCTATCTTATAAAAAGTACATTTACTGCCTTACTGTCTTTATACCTACCTATAAAAATGTTTTTTCATATTTCATTGAAATACAATCACATTTACCTAAACTATTCCAATATAAAGAGTATAGACTTACATATTTTTATTTCTATGTTATATAAGTTAAATAAAATCATTTTAAGAACTATCACCTTTGATGACACTACAGGTTTGATAGTTTTAAAAAATAACTGTGGTACAAGTATTAAAAGAAAAAAGCAGTCCACGTTTTCATTATTTGTTTCTATAGGAATATAATTTTTTTTTACTTTATTTCCTTTAAATTTTTAATCAATAGGTACCTAATAATAAAATAATATACTTAATAAACGTAATTAAAATATATAATCTTTATATAATTTAAAATAACAGTGAATGAAAAACAGAAAGTTACATTATTTTTGATTTTTATATTATAATTAATATAATATAAGAAGTATATCTACGATAGAACTAAATTATATAAAAATGTGCAATTATTAGATTATTTAAAAAAATTGACAAATAGTTCAATAAATACATTAACATAAATCTAGATAATTAATGCATTTAAAAGAAAAAAGCAGACAATAATAAAATTTATTCTTGTAAATTAACTATTTATCCAATAATTCAATTCTTAAATTTTCAACTCGGCGAAAGCTTGATCTTTCACATAGATTGGTTTCTTGATAATCAACTTTATAAAGTAATAAAAATACTTTAAAATGAATAGTATAACACTTACAGCAGCAAGGTATACAATAATATAAATGGTAGTATATACGTATGTCAATGTAGCGTTCTCTATACAAACAGAAATTACAAAATATAAATATCAAAAATGTAAAAATTAGATATACAGCATTTTTTAAAACTCACCGGTTTTTTTCGAGTCCTCTAAAAGATTAATAGACTCGGTAGTTACAACTGGTAAATTGCTATAATTATTGTTGAATAAAAATACGTATGTGTTTATAGTTTGATTATATTTTAAAGGTATTATAGAGCGTTTAGGATTTAGTTGAAATACGTCAGTTGTTAAATTTTTATTGGAAAAAGTAGACGTATTAAAATCATTGTCAATATTTAGTGAACGGCGAGTTATTAAACGATTTAATGTTGAATTTGTAAAATGCGTTGTGTTCAATAACTTGTCAGTATTCGTTAAAGTAGGCATGTCAATTGTTATTGCATCATTGTGGCCTTTCTTGGGAATAAATGTTACATTTAAGATTTTATTTTTTTCTGGAGGCATGATTGAGATCAATGTAGAAGTTGTCGTAGTAGCTAAATATAATCTAGCAATATCATCCATAGGTTTAACTGTAAATTAATAAATTTTATTTTGATAAATTATAATTAATATAGTATAAAAAGAACGTACTAAAACGTAATAATACGTACTATACGGACATTTGATTTTTATATCTGGGCAGCAGTTATTATTATTATGACATTCCCAATCACAAGAACAACCAAAACCGTCTGATATTTTTCCACAGTTGTCATGACAACTGTCGATCTCTGCAAATAGTCAAATTTATCACAATAGGGTAGTATTGTACATTTTTAAGTGATCAATACAAAATTTAAGTTTAAAACGATAAATTATAAATTCAAATAATTCAATATTATACTTACCATCTACGTACGGTTGTTTATTACAACTATTACCCTCTGTAACAACAATATTATCAATAGCTGCTTTACAACTTTTTCCTTCAATTACAATCTACAAAGTAATAAAAGAATAATATTAAATATACGTTTTAAACACATAAATTTAATCTACTTACTCTAGAAGTAGTATTAAATTTATACAATCCGATTATAGCTCTTCCTTCTCCTTTGTGAGTTTCCCAATGAGGTATGCCACCAAAAGTGACTTTTAGAATAGGAAGACCATTTGAATTTCCTGACATTACTTTATAAGCAAATATCAAACATCTTTGATTATTACTAACTGGGAGAAGTGGCGATAACAATCTTCCGGTATTAGTGAATTCATCATTTCCAGCAACCAAAGATATATAATTATCTGAAGATAAAAAATTAACTTTAATTTTATCTCAAATTAATTGTTTTCTTATTTACTTGTAAAATAATAAGAAGATCCAGGAATTACGTGACGACTGTTAAAGATGAATGATATTTTGTCAGCCAGCCAATCAGTATTATTAAAAATATCGTTTTTCCAACCACAAAATGTTTCATCTGACGATTCGAAATCACAGGATAAATTCAAAATGTAAACTGCAGTAGTCACCGTTTTTGGCGTGACAGTGGTTCTTGTTGTTAAATATAATTTATCAATTTCGTCCATTGGTTTAACTGTCAATTAATTAATTTTATGTATATAAAATATAAATATATTATAATGAGAACACCAATGAAATTAAATACTCACTATATGGACATCTGATTTGCATATCTGGGCAGCAATTATTATTTTTATAACAAGACCAATCACATGAACAACCAACACCGTCTGATATTTTTCCACAGTTGTCATGGCAACTGTCGATCTCTGTTAACAGTTAAATATCATGTTATGATATTATTGTTGTGTTTAGGGAATTCAATTTTAAATTTTATATAGAATGAATATAGATCATTTTTCATGTTTATTTACCTTCATTATACGGTCGTTGTGTACAACTATCATCCTCTGTAATTATCAGATTATCGATGGCTGCTTTACAACTACTCCCTTCAATTACGATCTATAAAATAAGATACATAAAATGAAACAAATATTTTTAAAAACACAATTTAAATATACTCACTTTATTTGAAACATTAAAACGATATAACCCAATTATAGCTCGTCCTTCCCCATTGTGAGTTTCCCAGTGAGGTATTTCCCCAAAAATTACTTTCAGTGTTGGACGATTTTGTGAATCACTTGATGTAACTTTGTATGAAAATTGTAAACACCTTTGTTTAGTTGCAACTGGAAGGAGTAATGGAGATAATAATCGACCAACGGTAGTGGATCCATAATTTCTCGTATTCAAGGATATATAATAATCTAGTTTAAAAAAAACTTTTATGTAATATTATAATTCAAATTAATAATTTTAAAGTTACAACGTGCTAAATTTCTAAATCCAATCTTGCCGGTAATTTGATTTAGAGACGTATACATATTGTTTAATTGTTACAGAAACTATTCTAATTTATGGATTACGATTATTGTGGAAAGGTTTTAAGTTTCAAAACTCAACTATTTCAACAATAAAATAAATGTTAAAAAGCGGGTAAGCGGGTATCGCTCTGCTGTATATTAGGGGGTGGGGTGGACTTCAGACTATGGTAGGTTAAATTTGAATGCAATGATAGGTATCATTGTATACGAAAAACGATTCTGAACGGAGATGATTTATCAGTTTAGGATACATTATATTTAAATATTGTCATATATTCTATTTTGAAACAAATAGTATAGTTACTATATGTTACTATAGTTACTTTATACTATCTGTTTATTAATAAAAAAAAGTATTTGGCCAACATACGCATAATGAGCGTATGAAATTTAATTTAAATTTTGACATATTTCGTATAAATTCGAACTTTAAGCACTTATAAAAAAAATTGTGACTAACGATTTCGGATTTTTTTTTTATCACTTTAAGAATAACTTATAAGAAACCTTGTATTAAATTTTCAAGATTTTCTGACCACCCAAAAAATTTGTATCGGCATTTGAAGAAAAAAAACTTAGAAAAGTCGAAAATTTCAATTGTCTATAAGTAGCTTAAAAATGGTCAAAATACATATTTTGAAAATTTAACTGTAAAGAGATAACCATAATATAAACATTTGGTGAAAATTTAAAGTATTTACAATAATTCGTTTTTGAGTTACAGCAAAATCAAAAAATCGATTTTGTCGAAAAGTGGTTTTTCGTAAAATTGCCGTTTTTCTGTCACTTTTTTTTTGTTTTCCTCGATTTTTTTGAAAAATATTTGAAATTTTTACAAAACCGCGTTAAATAATGGTTTAGCCTCAAACGATTTTTGATATTTGTTGTTATTCAAATAGTATAAGTCGTAAACACTTGAAAATTTTACCAGTTATTTAGATTGCTATTTTCTTTACGTGATTTGATTTTCAAAATATTTTGACTTTTTTTGAGCTATTTATAGACAATTGAAATCATAATAGGGTTGAATAAGAATAATAGGAAAAATATTTGAAAATGTTTACTTTTGACCCCCCAAAGTACCAACTAGATGAATTTTCCTATTCAAAGAGGGGTTGAAGTCAAAAATCGAGCATTATTACTGCTCCAAATGTTGTCGTCAGAGACAAAAAAAAAAACACACATCATTGTAAAATCAATACTTTCACTCCGTTCAGAATCTAAAATGATTCAATATCTTTAAATATATTATGAATTATGAAACATTTTCATTTAATAACTTGTAAAAATATTCGTAACATTTTTTATCTTCTTAAATATAAAATGTATATATGTTCCACATCATAAACACAATTATAAATTTAGGAATGTAGGTCAATGTTTATAAAGTTAATTGTTAATATTCACAAATACTATGAAATTGAAAAAAATGTAAAGTATAGATTTTAAATAGATTATATTATAATAGACACATTCTAAATTATTCATCTACTCGTATTTCTGAATCATTGATTGAGGTGAGAAAGCAGCATAATGCATACAATATCTAAAAACATTTTACCTTTTAGAATTCAGCAGTATTATTAGGTACTTACTTGTAAAATATGAAGAAGAACCAGGTTTTACATGATGTCTGTTACTATTTGATAGGACAGACGTTTTATCGGCTAACCAATCAATTTCGTTATAAATATAATTCCTCCATCCACAAAACCTTTCTTCTGGTGATTCGAAATTGCAAGATAACTGTATTGGGTCAACTTCTATAGAACAAAAAATATATATTCGCTTCACTTATAAAGATGACCAGTAGCACGTGAAATATTATATGTTATTAAATCATTAAATGGCTTACAAGTTGCAAAATCAAAAATATATTTTAGAGGATATAGTATTTCAAATTTAAATCAATAATTTACAATAAATTTCAAAAATAAAAGAGTGGTCATTGGTCATTATCCATAAATTTAAGTCGTGGTAAATAACTTGAAAATGTAGGTAATCAAAGTTTTTCATAAATAATTATTATTGAAACTTAAAACTCTTAAAATTACAATTTGAACCATATTTAAATATCAAATTTTTATTGAAATTAGATATTTAAACGTAGAATAACAACTTAAATTATTTTGTAGTTATTCAAAAATGATTTAATTAATAATTACATTTTCAAAATATTTAGATACATACTAATATACTATTAATATGTTTACACTACGAACCTATCCATTTTATGGTATATCAGCATCGACTTATAAGTTAATAACATAATAAAATTGAATATTATAATTTATAATAATATAATATAATATAACTAATCAATATTTCTGGTAATAATTAGTTCTATATTTAACTGACTATACAATACTAATAGAAAAATACTAAATAAAATATTACCATATTAGATATATAAATATAATGTTATAAAATATTCTCAGAAATTGCTAACAAGCAGTCTCCGTTTAGAATCGTTTTTTCATAATGCAATGATCTATTATTGAATTCAAATTTAACACTATAATATCTATTATAATGAATAATTACCTTCTTAATGATACGCTTTACTCACTCTAGTACTCTACTATATGTCTATATAGCAGAGTGAGTTTTAGATTCTGAACGGAGTGATGAATGTATATATTTGATTTTACAATGATGTGTGTGTTTCTTTTAGATTCTGAACGGAGTGATGAATGTATTGATTTTACAATGATGTGTGTTTTTTTTTTTTTTTATTTTTTTTTTTTTTTATTTTTTTTTTTTTGTGTCTGACGACAACATTTGGAGCAGTAAAAATGCTTCGATTTTGGACTTCAGCCCCTCTTTGAAAAGGAAATTGAATCTAGTTGGTACTTTGGGGGGTCAAAAGTTAAAAATTTTCAATATTTTTTAAATGAGTCGGGAAAAACCCTAAAAAAATGAGGGAAAAACGGGATTTTTTACGCAAAACCAGTTTTCGACCAAATCGAATTTTTTATTTCGCTATAACTCAAAAACTAATAGATGTAAATACTTGAAATTTTCACCAAATGTTTATATTAGGGTTCTCCATACACAGTTAAATTTTCAAAGAATTTAGACTTTTTTTGAACTATTTATAGACAAATGAAATTTTTAATTTTTCTAAGTATTTTTTTTTTAAATAACGATAAAAATTTTTTGGCTGACCAGAAAATCATGAAAATTTAATACAAGGTTTCTTATAAGTTGTTCTTAAAGTGATAAAAAAAAATCCGAAATCGTTAGTCACAAATTTTTTTTATAAGTGCTTAAAGTTCGAATTTATACGAAATATGTCAAAATTGCAAAAATTTGCAAGTAATTTTGTGGTTGAAAAATCGTAAAATTTTTTTCTTTTATAACTAAGTTTTGAAAATTTGGTACAAGGTTCTCCATAAATTTTTCTTTAAATATCTGTAAAAAAAACTATACCGGATTCAGACAAAAAATTTTTATGAGTGTTTGAAATTTAAATTTTTACAAAACCGCGTTAAATAATGGTTTAGCCTCAAACGATTTTTGATATTTGTTGTTATTCAAACAGTATAAGTCGTAAATACTTGAAAATTTTACCAGTTATTTAGATTGCCATTTTCTTTACGTAATTTGATTTTCAAAACATTTTGACTTTTTTTGAGCTATTTATAGACAATTGAAATTTTCATTTTTTTTTTATTTTTTTTTTATAAATGTTGATAAAAAAAATTTAGCTGGGACAAATTACTTGAAAATTTAATTGAAGGTTCCACATAACTTGTTCTAACTCTCATTCAAAAATTATAAAAATACATAGGCACAATTTTTTTTTATTAGCATTTGAAAATCAAATATTGACACAAATTCGTCAAAATCATGAATATTTTTCACTATTTGGTAGTAAAAAATTTATAAATATTTTACTATCAATAGCTAAGAATTGAAAATTTAATACTATGCTGTCCATAAGTTAAGCTTAGAATAATTATAAAAAAGTTTGAGGATTATTCAATTTAAAAAATTTTACGAGTGTTTAAAGTTTTAATTTTAATTTTAAATCAAAAATACACGTGTAAAATTACGTTTTACTAATAAATAATTTTCGATTTTTGTTATTTTTAAAAAATTATCAAACGTAAGATCTTGAAGCTTTTACTTAAGTGTTTGAATTTGTGAATTTTTTTCAAAATATAATATATGACAATATTTAAATATAATATATCCCAGACTGACAAATCATCTCCGTTCAGAATCGTTTTTCGTATACAATGATACCTATCATTGCATTCAAATTTAACCTACCATAATCCGAGGTCCACCCCACCCCCTAATGAACAGCAGAGCGATACTCACTTACCCGCTTTTTTTTTTTTTTTGTCTGTGTACAGCATAACTAGTCGAAATAATGCTTCAATTTTAAACTTTGGGGGTGGTATCCGATGGCAAAGTGCATATCCTTGGTGCATGATATAGAGGTGAAAAGTAAACATTTTCAAATAGTTTTCAAAAAATCGAATTTTTTATTTTGCTACAACTCAAAAACTAATCGATATAAATAGTTGAAATTTTCACCAAGTGTTTATATTAGCGTTTTCTATACACAGTTAAATTTTCAAAAAAAATTGACTTTTTTGAGTTATTTATAGACAATTTAAATTTTTAATTTTTTTAGTATTTTTTTTTTTAAAATAACGATAAAAATTTTTTGGCCGACCAGAAAATCTTGAAAATTTATTACAAGGTTTCTTATGAGTTGATCTTAAAGTGATAAAAAAAAAATCCGAAATCGTTAGTCACAATTTTTTTTATAAGTGCTTAAAGTTCGAATTTATACGAAATATGTCAAAATTGCGAAAATTTGCAAGTAATTTTGTAATTGAAAAATCGTAAAAATTATTTCTTTTATAACTAAGTTTTGAAAATTTGGTACAAGGTTCTCCATAAATTTTTCTTCAAGTATCTGTAAAAAAAACTCTACCGGACTGAGACGAAAAATTTTTATGAGTGTTTGAAATTTAAATTTTTACAAAACCGCGTTAAATAACGGTTTAGCCTCAAACGATTTTTGATATTTGTTGTTATTCAAATAGTATAAGTCGTAAACACTTGAAAATTTTACCAGTTATTTAGATTGCCATTTTCTTTACGTGATTTGATTTTCAAAATATTTTGACTTTTTTTGAGCTATTTATAGACAATTGAAATCATAATAGGGTTGAATAAGAATAATAGGAAAAATATTTGAAAATGTTTACTTTTGACCCCCCAAAGTACCAACTAGATGAATTTTCCTATTCAAAGAGGGGTTGAAGTCAAAAATCGGAGCATTATTACTGCTCCAAATGTTGTCGTCAGAGACAAAAAAAAAACACACACATCATTGTAAAATCAATACTTTCACTCCGTTCAGAATCTAAAACCATTTTAATATTCTATATAAGTAACATAAGGTTTTAAAAGATTTAAAATCGTATAGGTAATGCGTTAATAATAATTTATCTATATACTAGCACATATTGGAGATTCGCTATCCCACTTTTCTCCAATACAGGTCATCGTCTCGTTGCCATTTACTAGAACGTACGGCTGAAAACAAGTTATTTTGGCTATGATTGCACCATCTGATAATATAAATCTCACATGGCCATTTTTGGTCTGTAACTTCTGATCACATTGATGTTTAGGTGGTGCGGACTCGCATTCAAACACTATAAAAAAAACATAGACAATGATTACCACGTTATCCAATTTTCAGAAAAAAATATAAAGTTTACTATAACGTTAATAATTCAACAAACTTAAATATTTATAAAATTCAGTAAGAATAATAATAATAAAAATAATTGAAATAAAATCAAGGTATTACACCTAAAGTTACAGTTTAAGAAAGATAGAATAACAATTTTAAATCTGTCTTACATAGAGATAAGTATAATAGATACGTAATATAAGTAAGCGTAGTCTTAATTGGCTATCACACATATGATGGAAATATAGAATATACATGAATATTACATTTGTGTGAGACTGTGAGACGTAGAAAAATATTTACTGGTGTGTCATTTTAAATTAAAAATGAATTTGAATAACACATGAGTAAGTTAGTAAGTAGCTTATCAATCAAAAAATTATATTATTTAATTTTCTACATTTTAATCCCTCTAAAGTTTAAATATATTTTTACTATTTTGTAATTTTTTTAAATTATCGTGGTAAGAAATAAATCAATAAAATTAATTTGATAAATTTTTCTGGAATATATTATAAAAATACTTACAATTTAATATAAAACATTTCATTTAAAAAATTCAAAAATTCTAAGATTAATACTAGTATTTTGAATAACAACAACAATTTATGAACTATAAAAATCACTATAAAATTAGTAAATATAGGGCTATAATCTGTTACTTATTTTATTTTTCACTACTTTTATATGGAAATTGTTAACTAATAAGTAAATAAAAAAAAATCTCTAAAAGAAATATCATAATATTCGTTAACATATTTGGTGATTTGTTCTTTAGTATCGATTAAAATTGAAAAGTAATGATTTTTAAGCAAATTTAATACAGAACAAGAACAACTACGTATTTAGTCATTAGCAAGGTACGGAACTTAAAAACACCAAAATAAGAGCTAAAATGAAACGCATTGAAACCCACGAAATATACATACAAAGTCTGAAAATATATATTTAACATATTTATTATTCAAACATTAGTATTAGTACTTAGTAGTAAAAATAAAATAAATACATTAAAAATTTAAAAATTTAAAAGAAAAATATTGTTTAAAATATTGGATAAATCTGTATTATTTCTTGAAAATAGACACCTCAATTTTTGAACTTTATTCGTGAACTAAATAAATATAGAAAAAATTAAAAATTATATTTTACATTTAAACTAATAAATGCATTATTTTATATTTGTCTTACCTTCATTGTTACATTGAATAATTAAATGTTTTCGCAAGTTAAAAATAGCGAAAACATACGAAGTACGATTGCATTAATATTATTTTTTCAATTAAGCGCTTTACTTTATTTTTCTGATTGGTTGAAGTATATTGTAGATATTGATTTTGTTTAAAATTTGAAGAATTTTTCAAAATATGCAAAAAAAAATGAAAAACTCCAAAAAACACACTATCTTGCAAACTCTATGAAATATGTAAAAATATGCACATTCAAATTTCAGTTTGGATATCGAGAAATAAATATATTTCGCAAACTGCTAATTTTTAGAATTAATAAAAAAATATGCAAATCCTATAAATCCCGAACTCTGGTCATTAGTCATTAGTCTTAAAATTTAAAAATTTGTATGACTTAAATTATTATGTAATAATTTATAAAATATATTATATACTAACCTAAAAATGTGTTCAAATACAAGCACACGGAAAAAATAAGCATAACATTAAATCCATACATAGTGAACACCACACTAAACAGATTTATGAATGACTCCTGTCTGGCTGTCTCCTACGACAATTAAACTCTATTAAACTTAGAATGTAAAACGTTTAAACCTTCACTCAGGGGCGCCATTTGGGGTATCACAGGGTATACATTGGCGGCCCTATTTTTTCTTATAACATATTGGCCTGCCTTAATTTTATACTGCGCCGGTACAGCTAAAATGTAATAAATAAACTATTATAATAATTTTTGAAAAATATTTTATAAATAATAGGTATATAGTTTTAATCTTTATTGTAGTTAACATTTCTTGACAGTTGTAAGATTATAATCAATGGATCAAAATTAAAAAATATATTTATCTGTTTTAAATAAACATTAGCTTCTTAAGATTGAGATATAAATATAAATTATTAAAAATTTGTAAAAATCAATCTTACGTTATTCATTTTGCTAATTATTTATAAACTCTTAATTTCAAACCTCAAATAATTTAATGATACAAATAACTGCATGCTAATAGCTTATGTTGATTTTTTTTTATAATATATTGCTTACAGCTTTATTTGTATAATCAAAAATTTGATTTGAATGATAATGGTCATAATTATTCATTATAAATTGAGGTTTTTAAGTTAAATGTATGAATTATATTAATAGATAATGACAGTATAATCAAGATTTAAAGTAAGAGTGTGTAGGCTGGTTGTGAGACTTCTACAAATAGGCTAAAATGTATAAAGAATGTCGCGCGCCCTATCTTTTAAGACAGTAATAATATATATTTCAATATTTTTACTATGTTCTGATAAGGTGGGTAAATTTGGCCTGCTTAATAATTTGGCAGCCCTATTTTAAAACTGAATTGGCGCCCCTGCCTTCACTATATAACGTAGGTATATTAATATAATGTGTATATATTGTATACGTCCATATTTTAAACCAAGAAATCTTCTTTATCGACTTTGTTGCGCACGCACACTAGAAAACCAGTGATATCCAAAAATAACATTAAAAGTCGATTATTTAAGTCAATATTTTATTTAATATTAATAAATAATATTATACATAACCAAAAAGTAAAAACCTATATGAAATTATACATATTTCTCTTTAAAATATATAAACTAATTAATACCTATCACACAACACTTGTTATTTTTAAAACATTTTTTTTCTGTAATATTTAAAACTATCTTCTGAGCTAATCGAATTTGATTTTTGAATATCTTTTGATTTCTAAAACATACATTATATTAAGTTTAGATTATATAATATACATATTATACATATTTTAGTATTTTACATTTTTATTATAAAACCAGTGCTCAACTTTAGGATGACGTAGGAGCAGTGGCAGCTATCCTATAATTGAGGTATAGCGCCTGCTACACCTTTAATTAGAGCTGGGTGGGGGTGGGTTTTCTATGATTTTTTCGTATGCGAATAATAAAAATACTTCGGAATATTTTAATAGTATAATACTGCTATTATAATAGTAACTATTGTCTATTTTTTTTAACATGTTTAATAAACTATTCAGTATATGGAATGATGATTGTTATTGTGGGTGGGTGGTTACTTTTAATGTTTTGCTACACCAATATGGCAATATATTTATGAATAGCCGTCACTGCGCAGAAGAATGGAGTACTACAACTAATTTTTCAGAAATTTTAGCGTGCCCCAACTATTATTTTTAAGGGAAATTTGCATGAGACGCTTCATAATTCTACATTTTTCATAAAATGTGAGAGATATCATCATAATTTGTCTTATGAATTATTTCATAATCGCGGATCTAAAAATTATAATAGGTTCGTACTAACACGTATGCAATATATTGTCAGTTACCACTTTTATCATTATTTACTAATATTTGTTATCAATTACCATAAATTTAATGATTTTAATTTATAATTTAATTTTCATTATCATCATTGTCATTAATACATAGAGTAATATTACTCTATGCATTAATACAACGTATTGTAATGTCTGCCACTAATAGATTTACACCAAATAGCTATGTAAAATCTTGGATAATAGGTGGTAAAAGAAATGCGGAAGAAAATTGTTATCCAAAGAGAATAAAATTTAAAGATAAAAAACAACATTATACTAATAATAATTTATGAAACTATTTAAATTAATACACAGTTAAAAATTAAAAAATGGATGTTTTTTATTTATTTTATTGTATTATCCTTTTGAATTTATTATTTATAACTATGGTATATATAATAGTTACAGTAATTATTAGTCTTATATTAACTTGTATTTTTTTTTATAAAATATTTCAATGTTGGATTTAATTTGAGTATTCAGTGCAAAAAATATAAGTAAAATTGTTGTGTAATAATTGTGTAAGGTATAAAATATAATACGTTATTTATTATTTACAGACTAAATTATATCATGTTTATTATATTTTATTGGTCAAAATTATCAGGTCAAGTTTACAACTGACCCTTTTATTTATCATTAATTTCCTACCGAGTTTATAACAAAAAAGGTAACATGGCTTATTATAATGTTTAAAAATTGATGAGGACACTCTTTTTTAAAAGTAAACAGAGTCCCCCCCCTATACTTTAATTTTTATAAGTCAAACCTGCATAAAACATATTATATAATTAAATTATTCAATTAAATATTCAATAACTTTTTAAGTTATTTAAATTATCAATTTTATGATAAATGATAGTCATAAAATTTAAATATATTTTTATAGATTTATAAATTGTGCCACATCAGTACATCACACAAAAAATGATATTTAGCACTATTGTGGTGGGTTACAAAATTACAAAAATCACGTGTTACTTATATTTCAAGTTTTAACTATACGGATATAGATATGTATATCTATTACAGTATTACCTCACTATATTAGCTACATCATTTATCACAATTTTAAGAATGCACCATAACTATTTAATCTACAGTGATACGTAATTACTAAGTTTTTACAAAAATACTAGTATTATCAAATATGAATAGACCGAATATCATATTTTTTCCTTAATCATTTTATTATAATAATTTTCACATACTTGAGTGCGTTTTTCCAAAGGCGTATAAAAAGAGGATCTTGATTGATAATCGGTTATTTTTATTTGACACGCTTTTTTTATATTTTCATTTAAGAAGATTTCTGGAGAAGAAAAGTATTCTTTATTTGGTTCTAGCTTAACTTCGTCCATATTCATGGAATCGTCTGAATTAGTAAATAATATTTCTTGCGTTGAACAAACAAAACTATCTTGAGATAATTTTGAAATACACGAGTCTATAATATATAATTTATAATATTTCTTTCGTGAACATTGTTATATTGTTATTTGTTAATATTTAATAATTAATATATATTTTAGATTCTGCCTTTAAAGACTAAAATATGCTTAATAATTTACATTTTCGTATTATATTGTAAGACTCCTTAAACCAAAATGACTAACGAAGTTTTGAGTTATATAAAAAAAAAACTACTTAGGCACTTTATTAATATTTAAAGATTTATATAAGCATAAAGCATGCAATACTGAGGTATCTGATCAGATGTGTTCTTCAAACACAATGGTGATTGACTTATCATTGCATTCAAACATTTATTTAATTTGATTGCATTTTATATTTATATACATATAATATTATGTATAATTTATCTAACGTCTGATTTCAAGTGAATTAGCAATATGATTTTACTTAAAATTGACAATAATATTCTGTCCGAATCACAATATCACATTCAATTTCTAATGTACCTCTATATTACGTATTGAAATTTTATAATCGACGTTGAATGTATATTTTTTTCATTACCTGGGCTTTTAAACAAATTAACAACTGGTTTAAAAATGAAATCACTGACACTAGAAATAGATGACATATTAAAATCATTATTAACCCGATCTGTACAATTCATCAGTTTTGTATTTTGTATGTTTTGTTGATTCTGGCTAAAAATATATAAATTTTAGACAACATAATATTATACAGCTTTTAATTTTTTTTTAATTTTTTTTAATAACATATAATTTTATGTAATTCAAAAACTCACTGTCTTAACTGAACTCGTTGAAGTTGCTTTTTTAAATTTACACTGTAATCTATAAATTAATATAATAATTTGAGCTTAAAAATGAATATTACTTTTTTATTATTACTAGCCTTTGGTATATAATATAATGATAGCTCAAAAATTAGTATAATGTAGAATATTATTGAATAAAGGGAATTTATACAAACCACTTCTATTAGAGTAAACATTCTTGTTTATACTTATAATTTCATCACAATGTGTATGAACAAACTCCAAATATAAACAATAAGTTAAATTTAATTTAGCTTTCTCTTCCATACTAATACATTGGTTTTTATTTATCCCTGGATCCATAGGCGTATATGAAGTTTTTTTCATATTACTTCTAATACTCTTTGATTTAGTCGATGTTGATGAACTTTTAATGTTAATTAAGTAAAAATATTATCATTATTATTATTTAAATAGATAATATAGTTAAAAAAAATTATAATTTTAATATTAATTTATCCTACCTGGAACACTCATTATGATTAATTTTTTCATGCATTTTATATTTTATATTTTTAGTGACGGCAGTTAGTTTAAGAATTTGTTTTCGAGAACTTAGAAAAACAATGATTCATATAGTACCTAACTAATACTTTTACATTTTTTTTATATTGTATTGCTTACCTTATTAAATCAGATTGTGCTTGTTTGTGTTTCACTGTAGAAGTAGCATCTGGAGAGCCAAATTTTATTTTAGTATCTGGCTTGTAGTCCATTAGCTTCCGTTTTGGTTTTATGAAAGAAATTACATTCTCTAAATCTTGTACATCACATGATTTATGGACAATATCTAAATTATTTAAAAAATAGAAAACAATTATTATTAATCATACCAATCATGCATTCATATCTCATCAAAATAAAATATACAACTACTATTTTGAACATTTGACACAAAACTTCGATGGTCTAAACTTCTCTTGACCTGAAATATATTACAATTTTAAGTTGGTATTTTTGTAATTATTATTGTAAAAAAATAAATTATACAAATCTTACAGTTAGACGATTCTTAGTAATATGAGACGATGGATTTGCTTTAATGTAACATTCAACTTTAGCCTAATTTATAAAATAAATTTAAAATACTTTAAAACAATTACGTTGTTTTAAAACTTACCAACAAATCATTAGGTTCGCATTTTGGTTCTACATATTTTTGATTACTTTCATTGAAACATAATGAATCATCATTTTGAATATCCTATTACATTTATTAATAGGATAATATATTATATTATTAATAATATTAAACAGATTTAAAATCAAATAAAACAAGAATTAATAGGTATTATTAAAAATGTACATAATTCTTATTTATAATTTTAAAATTAACTCACTGAAGAAACTTCTGTGGATTTGTATAATCCTTTTGATGATGTTTTTTTCAATTTATCAAGATATTTTTGTTTTCTCTTTTCATACTCCATACCTTATTAATTTATAAATGACGATTTGCATAAGAATATTGTCATTTCTTAATCATTTAGTAGGTACATATTACTCATTACTCATTACTCATAACAGTCATAACGTATTATAGATATTAATTAGGTATTACCTACTTTAATTGACAACGTTGAAATACGCAACAATAAACCAAAAATATTTAAATAAACTTAATCTATACTTTATAAGAGGACGTTATACGTTATTACTACTTTAAAATGTTCATAAGTCACTTTAAAACGATAATATCAATAATAGCATATGACATTGTCTAGATCAGAGATAGGCAACTGAAAGTTATTAGAGGGCCAATTTTTAGAAAATTAACATTTAGCGGGCCAGAGTATAGAGATAAAAAAAAGGTCATTCAAAATATGCATTTCAATTTAGCATAGATGTAGCATAAAGTATAGATGATTGACTTTGATATTATATGATGTAATTTTAAAATGTAACGCAGGCCGGATGCGGCCCGTGAACTGCCAGTTGCCCACCCCTGGTCTAGATTATAATTTTATGATGGGTAAATGTACTCTAATATTAAAGCTAACACCACAAAATGTGTTCTGCTGAACGCAAATTTACTACGATGTCGATGTATGTTAGTATAAGACAGAGACAACACATGGAGGTATAAAGTCCTCTCAAATTTAGTATTTATGTTGTTAAATATTAATAATAATAATATAACTATAAATATTAAGTATTTATAAATCTTGTTTATAATTCAAAGAAGTGATTTTCAAACAATAACTATCGATTTTTTTCCGAATAATTCAGACATTCAGTTGAGACCAAAATAAAATAAAATCTTAACAATTTTAATAGGTAATACAAAAAAATAAATAATAAAATAATTTAAAAATACATTTTATTTATCTAACTTTCTATTTTAATATGAACAATTAAATAATGACCAAAAAATGGATCGTATAAACATATTATTGTAGTAAACCAATGATCTAAAGTATACATAATATGAGCTTAACCATTGTTTTATAAAATACATTTTACATAAATATTGTTTATAATGTCTATACAGGATAGGATTTTTATGTTTCCATATTTTAAAATAAACCATAATTATTATTAACTATTGTAGTATATATAATATTATAATGTGGACTTATATCTCTGTCTAGTCTCTATATCTATATAAATACATCTTTCTTTATTCGTCTATTGTGGAGTTAAAATTTACTGAACCGTTTTCAATCAAATGTATACCATTATACCAATAAATTCCTTAAGTTTTTGGGAGAAATTGTAGCTACGTATTTCAATTCACTAAAAGGTGGCTTATAGGACACGTACCATTTCCGCCAATATTGTACCTGCTATGGTAAAATTAAATTTTTTTTCTTTACAATTATTTTAAGCTCTTAGCAGCTTCAACTACATTTTTCCAGCCTTCCCGATTTTCTGAATTTTCCAAATTCTTGGATTCGTCAATCGCTTTAATATCCTTCGCTACTCTGTCTATCCACCGCTGGCACGTGCCAGGGTCTTCCACGTGGCCGTTTTCAACGTAAAGTTCTAACTACGGTTTTTATCATTTTTTTTGTTTGCTCGCCACATGTGGCTAGCCCAGCCTTTGGCATATAACATATTTTTATAATTGGTTTATTATAGAATTCTTCTAATTCTGTGTTATATTTTCATCTTTTTAGAGAAAATGTTGTATTTTCATCTACATAAAT
The DNA here is from genome assembly GCA_020882235.1 of Schizaphis graminum. Classification (NCBI taxonomy): domain Eukaryota; kingdom Metazoa; phylum Arthropoda; class Insecta; order Hemiptera; family Aphididae; genus Schizaphis; species Schizaphis graminum. The sequence goes on from CM037032.1 coordinate 99,077,568, forward strand.
ACCTATGTATAATTAATAATCACTATTAATTATCATTATTTTGGATTTTAAAAAAATATGATTATTTTTAAAGTATAAAATTCCTATCTTATAATATACAAACATATAATATATTATATTCCTAAATAGTAAACATATATATAAGACTCTTAATAATTAATTTTTGTATGATTATATAAATTGATAAGATTGAAACTACAGTACCTATAGACAAAAACATTTTGTACGTCATAAATCTCTTATCGATCACAAAATATTTTAACGAGGTGATCCATTTAACGTTTATATTAATCAATTATAATTTATGAGATATTATAAGAGTCTAACGTTGAACTGTTCACTCTGTTTATAAACAAATACCAAGTTCCAAGTGTATTTATCATACAATATGAAACGTTAGAAAAAAATTTTATTTCTTGTAGGTTAGGTTTAGGTTATAACTATTAACTTTATAATTTTAATATTTAAATAAACCTTAGAAATCATCACATTTTTTATAAATAAGTTTATTTTTTATAAATAAATTTAAACAACAAATAATAATATGACTTATCAATTATACACTTATGTAAATGAAAATAAACAATTTTCTCTAAAAATATGGAAGTATATTATGTATATATTATATAAATGTAAAATTGTATACTAGCAAAAACTGGTAATTTCTAGCTCGCACGTGAATAATTTTGTTTTGGTTCAAAAAAATTGATTATTTATATATATGTATATATAAATATATTATAATATATATTATTTATATTTATTTATAAATAAGTATAATAGGGTGACCATTGGTTACATATAATAAAATAATTATTATGATTGGATAAAATATTATTTTTTTTCATTTAGCTTATTAAGGCTAATAGCTATTCTTTATATATCTTATATCTAAAATTGAGTAACAGCTAATAGTTTTGATTAGTAATTATAAGATTTAGCGTTGGTCTATGTAGGTATTAAAAAAATACTCGACCGATATTGGCGAAAAACAATTAAGAATATTTCAACTCAAATAAAACAAAAATCATAGATAAATTATATTGATAATAATTGTATAGTCAGCTAATATAGTCTATACTCTATAGTCTATATTATTTAGATATTAACTAGATTATGAGTTATATTTAAATATTACATAATATCCAAATCTATATTTCACAAATCATAATTGACACCTAATATTACATACCTATATTATTTGCGATCCCCGACGGCGACAGCTAAACGGGTTATAAGACGTGTTAGAGTAAAATTGTTGTGTTTTATTTTTACATTGCATAACTTATAATATAGTAAGTAATAAAATAATTTGCATTGCTTTTATAGTTTTATGGACATTTGCAACGTTAATTCTATACCCAGACAATTCTATTAATGTAAGGAATAAGGATACAGTAATGATAAGTAATGAATCATTACTAATGAACAATAATATAATAATTAACAGCAACCAAGTAGTATACATGATATATAGGTATAGATATTTTACATATTAATTATTATTTAATATTATTATGTTATTTATGTACCAATATAATACAAAGTTTGATTTTTGAATGTTCTTTTGACTTACCAATCAAATATAAATTAATTTTCAAAAAAAATAAATCATTGAATTCTTTGTAAATTGTGTAAGTAATAAATTACAATCACAGATATTATGTAGAATGTACCTACGAGTATAAAACGATCGATTTCTTCACTAAATGTAAAGACGTAAAGTTATAAATCGATAAAAGAATTGACTCAACAAAGAATCAATCTCTGATAGTCTGATACTCTGATCTAAATTCTAAGTAAGTAAAAACCAGGATATATCCTACTACTACTAACCACGAACTAAGATATACCTATCTTAGTTCGTGCTACTAACTATAGTCACAATACCAAGTTTTTGGTTAAATGTGGTTAATACCTCCTAATCGACCATTTAAAATTTTTTTTTATTTAGATTTAACCGTGGTAGGTATACACTAGAGATGTGATTAGATATTAGAATTTTCAAATTTTTATTTTTCTAGCCATATTTTTCTACCTACCTACTTAGTAAAAATATAACTAGGTAGTAATAGGTATATTAATAAATTACGCTTATAAAAATCAAAATATTATGTGTCATATTAATTATTATTTATCACAGAAATTGCAGTTATAAATGTTAAAGTGTATAATGAATAATGGAACTTTCAACTTCATAATAAATATTTCAAAAGGGTAGAGTTTTGTAATAATAATAATTGATGATGTATCTACCTAGGTACTTGTAATTTAACTTTCTTTACATCGTATTGTAAATAGCCTATATCCAATTAATTAATTGGTTTAAGTTTTAAGTACTACCTATTATACTACTAGGTAGGTATATAATTTAATATATATTCTAGGTATTTATGTGATTCTATATAACTGTTACGGGGATTGGAAGCGTTGATTTTCTGTCTCTGTCTTACACACGTGGAATATAGGAAAAATAGCTATACGCGCCTGACAAAAATTAAAGTACTTCTAGTTGTTCGATTTAAAATAATATGTAAAGTTGATTGAATTGGTATACAAGTTTACTTTGCATCAGTCGAAATATATTTTTAATATTTTCAATATAATATAATATTCAATAATAAAAATTGACAAATTTATTAAATTTAAAATATTTATTCTCATCAAAATATTTATTTTAAACAATAAAACAATCGAAAAAGTGCTTCGACAGATATAAAGTAAACTTGTATACCAATTAAAACATCTTTACATATTTTAAATCGAACAACTAGAAGTACCTAATTTTTTTCAGGCGTATAGCTATATTCCACGTGTGTTAGACAAAGACAGAAAATCACCGCTTCCAATCCCCTTAGTTATTTTTGTGCGGTAATGCCAGTAATACACTAATATCACAGAATAGATTAAATTTATTTAATTCTGTCCTAATATACCTACCAACCTACCTAGTCATAATATTATAGCCTATATGAAACAAGGTAAATTTAAATGTACTTATTAAATACACTTTGCTATAACTTTATATACCTTATACCTAGTTACATTAGGCGCATTTTCGTGGAGGTACTGAATAGCATGACAAAATATATTTTGTCATGCTGAATAGGTAGTTTATTAAAAATAGTTTTTGACGAACTTCATAATTTCACATGCCGTATCGGCAAACAGTCAACTAACTGAGCTAAGTGCTAACCATTTGTTTTCGTTACCTCCACAAAAACTTGCTTATTATTAGGTATTTGTTATTATTTTTATAATTGATAACAAAAGTAAAAAATTGATAAGAATTCATAAGTATTGCTATTGTAATTTATTGTTACTTGTAACGTTTCATTTTTCTGCACGTTAAAGATAAATGTTTATTAAGTTTATTTGAGATATCATCTTTTATACTACCTACATTTTAACACTTAAAATAATAAAAAAATTGTTTAAAGTATGTCTAATAATCCAGTTATTGATTTATTTGATGATCCAAGTAAAAAGTTTGTTAAAATATGTGCACCAATGGTCCGTTATAGCAAGTAAGTATTACATGGGCATGTGTTTAAAATACTGTGTTATAACTTACAAGCTATAGTTGTATATTTATGAATTTTTAACAATTATAAAGATTTAATGGTTTCATATTTTTTTAGATTACAATTCCGGAAGTTGATTCGTATGTATGAATGTGATTTATGTTTCACACCAATGATAATGGCTGATTCTTATGTTAAGTCAGCTAAGGCTAGGGCACATGAATTCCAAACTGATGCAGGTAAATAAATATTTTCATAAAATTCAAATATCAAATAAAATAATTATTTATAAAACTATTTTTATCTTGTTTTGTTTTATAGACGATAGACCACTTATTGTACAATTTGGTGCTAATAATTCATCAGATTTTGTTAATGCTTCTAATTTGATTATTCCGTAAGCCTATATATTATATATTTTTTTTCTTTGAATTAAATTGAATAAATATTTTTATTTTTTTTAGGTATTGTGATGGAATTGATTTAAATTGTGGCTGTCCACAAAGGTGGGCTTTAAATGATGGATATGGAGCACAATTACTGAAAAATCCAGAAATTATCAAAGATTGTGTTCGTCAATTACGCAATCATTTACCTGCTAACAAGACTATATCAGTTAAATTAAGATTACTCGATAATCATAGGCAGGTATTAAAACTTATGACTTGATATAATAATAATAATTAATAATACCTATGTATTATATTTAAAGAAAATGTTATCATTAAATTTTGTAATTCTAAACTATCACTGGATTAGACATTCACTTATCAAAATTTTACTTTAAAAATGTCTTAAATATTTTAAACATTTTAAATATTGAACTACTAATTATGCTTTTGAAATAAATAAATAAATAATGTTGCTCATGTTTGTTCTAAAGTTAATGTAGTGAGATATTGAAATCCATTTAAAATATCAAAATTTGTAGGTATGTTTAGTTTTAATGTCTTAGGCTTAAAAATTTAATATAAGATCCCTTGTAAAAATCAATCTTATTAGCATTAAAATTAAATAGAAGTTTAAAGTAAAGCCATATGTTCATTTTAATAAATTATGGGTGATAATTGACATATAAATTTGTGCAAAACATGCTTATATTATGATTTATGAGTGTTTAGATTATATGATTATAATACATGCACAAATAAAAAGAAATTAAATAAAAAATCATTAATTTTTAAAAAATAATAAAATCTTCTCATATCCATTATTATATTTTTTTGTGTACACTTTTTTTACTAACTATTAGTGTATGTATTTTTTTAAATATGTTTCCTTAAAAGAACTATTTCTTATACAATTTTGAAAATTTAAACCAATAAAACCTTATGCTTATTCAATTTTAAACATGATATTGATTGATTACTTAACTTTTACACATGAATTTTTTTTTTTAATTCAAATAAGTTAAAACAATGCATAATATACTAATTAATATTTTAATTACTTATATTAAATAACAATAAATATAAATCAACACATTTAAAATATACTTATTTTAGTATAATATTTTATAAAATGTCAAAATAAATTATTCATAAGGAAAATATGACAATATTGTGTAATATGAAATCAAATATGAAATAAATTTTTACTATTTACTCTTACACAAATTATTGCTCAAAACTTTTTCTTTTACCTGTGCACAGCATATACTACATTGGTTATCATTTATCACTATAATATGTTTAATTTTTCTAAATTAATACTAATGGAAGATAAATAATAAATATGTAGTTTATTTGTTTTTTTTTTTACAAATTATAAATTATTTTTTGTTAAAGTCATCATTATAATGATTAATGATAGAACTTGTAAAGCAAATTTATTTTATTCCTATTTTTCTTTTCAGAAAGAGTGTAGATCTTTGTCAACAAATTGAAGCTACTGGAGTGTCTTTTATCACAGTCCATGGGCGAACAGTTCTTCAAAAAAATGAAGCTATTGATCAAGAATGCTTGAAACTTATAAATGAATCTGTTAGTGTTCCAGTAGTTTTAAATGGTGATATAAAAAGTTTATCAGATGCTATCACAATGCAAAAATATACTGGCTGTAGAGGTAATAAAGTTAATTTAATTTTAATAATTTAATATTACTATAATAGATTATTATTTCTTGATAACTAATATGTATCTATTTGTATATTTTAGGAATGATGAGTGCAAGAGGTATATTACACAATCCTGGTTTGTTTGCTGGATATCAGAATACGCCACTCTCGGCTGTTCAAGATTGGCTAAATATTAACCATACACATTACTTATGGTTCCATCATCACTTAGTATTTATGTGTGAAAATCTGCTAACTAAAACTGCAAGAAATACTTTCAATCAATTACGTAAAGCATCAGATGTAGTATCATTTTTAGAAAATCAATTGGATATACCAAATGTACTCCCTAGTAATCGAATATTAGGAAAGGAACCTGGTGGAACTAGTGGTGCATATTATGAAAATGTAGGTATCAAAGAAACGGTTTCTTCTCCACCTGAAGATATTATGGATAGCATAATCAATTTATTTGATTGAATCGATACCAAATACCAATATTGTATAAACATTATTAGACAGTTATTAAATTAAAGAAAATATAAATTTTGAATATATTTCAATACTTGTATTATATTGTATGTTTATTTTGCTGGGAACACTTTTTATGATAATTAATAATAGATTTTTAAGAATGTATTAAATACATTTTTTGTTTGTATTATAAATGAAAATTGTGAAAATAAAATATGAAATGTTGTTACCTGCTAGTTACAGTTGTAACATCATTCTAAAAATTCTAAGGCAAAAAAGTATGTTTTATACTGCAGTGACGACAAATCTTTTTTATTCGGCGTGCCACTTTGGTAAACAATCATCTCCAAGCGGGCCACCAAATATAAAGGTACAAATAATCCCAATCTTAATTTAATAATATAATTATGTTATACATAATAAGTGTACAGTATTTATGGCATGTATATTATCTTTTATTGACTATTGAAAAGATCATAGATTGAGGTATACATTGTAAGTACATACAAATATACAATGATAAGTATATCAAAAAATGATATTTCAAAATCTTATTCTCAACTTTCACACGAAGATTTATTTTCTTTAAGAAACATTTAATGAAATATCAACTGTATTTGGCTCAACAAATATTTGTAAACAATTATTTACATGAATGAAATAAATGAAATCAGTTCATAGATCGAGACTTACGGATGAACACCTACTTTTAATTATTTATATTAGAACAACTAAATTCGAACCAGATTTTTCATTATTAGTGAAGCAAACACAAGTTGAATTTCATATTAGATATTTTTTATTATTATTATTATTATTATTATTATTACTATTACAAAATAAATAAATAAATATAATTTTATTTTTTTTAGAATATTTTGACTTATTTATAAATTTGTGACATAATGTGTGGCCACATAAAAAACCATCGCTGGCCGAGGGTTGGGCACTACTGTTTTATAGTCAAATTAAACTTGATATATTATATCAGTGCAATAATTTAATAAACTAAATCTGTCTTACTAAAAATAAATAAAAGGAAAGCTCAATTCATTGCACCTTACTTGAAAACATAAATAATTAGTTTTATCAAAAAAAACGTATAACACGGCTATACTAATTATTTATTTACCTATATAAAATGTTTCTTTTAAAGAATTAAATTTTCAAGCATTTTTACCCATTCTTAAATTTTTATATATTTGTTAATACTTTAAATAAAATGTAATTGATTGTGAAAGAGTGAAAATATAAAATCATATTCGACAACAATACAATATTTGATGAAGTTTAATTTTTAAAAATAAACCTAACCAAGTGCATAGGCCATAGGTACTAGAATGAGTATTCGGTACTCAAATACTTAAATAAGTATTAGAATAAATCAAATAAATGCAAGCATCAACACAAGGAAATTTCTTATAACTATGGTACTTAGACAGTGGCGTAGCCAGGCTTTTTTTAGGGGGGGGGGGTTAGTAATAAAATAAAATAAATCTACAGCCGTATTGAAATAATAAAATAATTGAATTATAATGATTATTATCACCAGTGCAGTCTATAACGTGAATACAGCATAACAGAATACATTTCACCACGAATAAATGATTGTATTTCTATATTATAAAAATTATATTTTTAATAAAAATACAGCCGAAGGGGGTGGTGTCAACCCCCCCCCCCGGCTACGCCACTGTACTTAAAACTTGCTGTTAATGAATATAATATTACAATAATTTTACATTAAAATAATTGTAAAAACGACGATGCTAATGAATACAGAATAATGGTTGACAACATGTGTATGATTAGTCCTTATAATATAAGTAACATATTATTATAACACATTACAATAATAATTAGATACCTATAAATCATAATAACCATTGATTTAATTATAAATACAGACTAAAACTATGCATATAAATAGTAAATACAAAACGTGTGTCAGTACTCAGTTATATCCAATACGAACAATGTGCGATAAATTCAACAATTTAAAAATAATAATATTATGGTCATAGTGAAAAACTAGTCTTATTCGGAATATCACAGAAATTATGTAAGTAGATGTAGTTAGCTATCTGACTTGATCCAGAAATTTTAAAAATTATTGTAAACCTTTCAATTCCTGATCTTTTTAAATCACCCCTTGACTGTTGGGTAAAAAATATATTTCGGAAGGTCAAGTTTATGTAGTCTTCCGCACTCTGTTTCGTAGCAACTATTTAGATACATTGTAAACATGTTTTAATTGATTGTAAATAATTTTTTATTAAATCGTCCGAAAACTTCGAAATTGATGAATAAAAGTCGAACGTGATTTTGAACTCGCCTTCCAATTTTTATTCTTTAATTCCTACATTTTCTGGAGATTTAAAAATCAGGAGATTGAATTTACAATTATTTACAATTTGTTTAGAAAAGATCGGACAGAGTGCAAAAGGCTGCGTGAACTCAATTTCCAAAAACTTATTTTTAACTTAACAGTTAACAGTCTAAAGGAAGATCTAAAAATTCAGGAATTGAGTTAACTATTAATTGACAATTGTTTTCAAAATGGTAACCAAATGGCAGATTTTTTCAAACAGTGGCGATGGTCATAAGCATATCCAGAGTTTCAAACCGTTGACACAGAGGGTGCACTTGGTGCGACGAATTGACGCATGAACAAATTACTGCGACCAAATGACGTATATCCATAGACATAATTATTATGTCTATGCGTATATCCAACTGGTGAGTACCCAGGGGCCAGGGGGCTAAGAGGTTTAGCCCCCTTTTTGAACAATTTATTTTAATTCATGGTGCCACCTGAAATCTCAGGGAAGCAGGTGCATACCCACCTGATAACGGAACAGCGGCTCTCGCACCCAAGTTCAGTCTCGTCGATGACAATGTTTGATAGGATATTCATTCCTATTTAGAGAATTGTGTGTAGATTTTTTTGTAGCTTCGTCTCTATACACTATACCAGTGGTTTTCAACTGGTGTACCGTGAGCGCTCTTGAGGTATGCCGCGAAAAATTTGTTGATAGTTCTATTGGTATGTATTTATATGTATATATATATACCTATATATGGTACCAGGTATACGTATAAGCATTGATTATATAAACCATGGTATAAGATATGCCCACACATTATATGGATTGGTGTGCCGCATGGATAAAAAGGTTGCCCGTGGAGGTGGTCAGGGGCGGACTGGGCCGTCGGGATACAGGGAAGTTTCCCGGTGGGCCGCTGCTCAAAAATAATTTGTTATTATTATATAATTATTAGTTATTAGTAGAGTCCGGATTTATATTCTGTTAAAACGTTTGAAATATGAAGCAGCTAAAATTGATGAAATATTCCCAAAAATATTCAAAATATTCTGAAAATATTGATAATACTAGGGTTGGGCACTTTTCAATTACAGTAATTCAATTATAGTAATTCAATTACTTAAGTAATTTGTAATTGGTAATTAATTATAAAAATATTTATGTAATTTGTAATTGGTAATTAATTATTAAATGTTGATGTAATTTGTAATTGGTATAAAGAATTACAATTTTTCAATGATGAAAATTTAGAATTTAGGATTTTCTACAATGTACAATATATATATAACTAATACAGCATAAGTTTTATCGAACAGCTTTATAATTACACCTACTCGTTCCCGGTTGTCTGACGAACAATTCGAAAAACTTGTATTTTTAAAAGGTAACCAAAATTACGGGATTATCTAATTTTTCTATGTAGGTATACCTATATTTTTCCAATGTTTTTTTTTTATTTAATTTAGGTACACACTTTTTTTCATATAATAATATTAATAACTAAATATTATATTAAATATAATTATTGTAATAAATTTTTTAAATGTAATTGGTAATTGTAAGTAATTCAATTATGTAATTTGTAATTTGTAATTAAATGTTCTACAATCATGTAATTAGTAATTTGTAATTAATTACTGATATTTTGAGTAACTTGTAATTTATAATTAATTACTTTTTTTTGATAATTTGCCCATCCCTGGATAATACCAACTAATTAGAAATGAGGGTATAAATCTACTTTAGCACCCCCTCGAAATTTTGGTTTTTTTTTCGGAAACATATGTATTTTAACGTAATAAAAATGATGGTGCAAAAAGTTTTTTTCGGAAATCATTAGCTTTAAAGTTATAGCCACGTTAAGTTCACTATTTTCGGTATTCTGCGCATGCGCAAAACACGATTTTCGATGTTTTGCGTACGCATAGTGGCGATATAATAATATTATAAAATAGGTACAGGTTAAATAATAATATAATATGTAATAATACCTGTCTTAGCACTCGTACTTACACATATCAGCCGTCAAACCAGTGATTTAATAAAAATATATTCTACTGGGAATTTATAATAATATACAATATAATATTATAATTTATATATTTTGATATTATTTATAGGCATAAGTCTAGTTTAGCGGCCACGCGAATTTTTCGATTTTTTTTTTCAGAAACCTGTGTATTTCAAAGAGTTTAAAATGAAGGTGTAAAATTAAATTTGCGGAAATCATTAGTTTTTTGAAGTTATAGATTTACGAAGTTCACGATTTTTTGTGTTTTACTCATGCGCGTGACGGGATATTTTTCGATTTGCGGAGTAGAGCGACGGCACCGAGGAACGCAGCGAAGAGGGCCGCAAAACGTGCTATCACTGCACATATTATACGACATAACTTACCCTGTGATCTACTTGAGGTGGTGTTGCATAGCAAGTCGAGGGATATTTTCGATTTGCGGAGCGTAGCGATGAGTGCCGCTAACAAGGCATAACTACCCATACTATACGACATAACTTACCCTGTGATCTACTTGAGGTTGTGTTGCATAGTAAGTCGAGGGATATTTTTTTGTTTTTTTTTTATATATACACTGAAAACCATATTATATTATAAGGATATATAAACGACCGGAGCCACTATACTTAATAATTTTGTTATTTAACTGTTGGCTCTGTTTTTACCTTGAATTTAACTTAAAAATTTAATTTATAACTTTCAAAATAATGATTTGCGCAATTTTTTCGCACCATCGTTCTTAACTCGTTGAAATACATATGTTTCAATAAAAAAAAATAAAAGAAATCACTTGGGAGCTAAACTGTAGCTGTTCCAAAAATAAATTACCTATTTAAAAAAAATTTGAAAAAATAAGGTCGCCGGTAAGTAGTTTTGTTCCAGTACGAGTGCTACGACACATATTATTACGTATTATATTATTATTTAACCTGTATTTTGTAATATTATATCGCCACTATACGTGCGCAAAACATCGAAAATCGTGTTTTGCACATGCGCAGAATACCGAAAATCGTGAACTTAACGTGGCTATAACTTTAAAACTAATGATTTCCGAAAAAAACTTTTTGCACCATCATTTTTATAACGTTAAAATACATAGGTTTCCGAAAAAAAAAACCAAAATTTCGAGGGGGTGCTAAAGTAGATTTGTTCCGAAATGAGTAATAAAAAAAATCCAATATTATTATTGATAATGATTATGAATTTATAATTTATTAAAATTTATATAATTATATTTTATGTATCATTATGCAATATATTAACATAAAAAAAAATATTATACAATTTTTTTAAAGGAATGTACAATAATATATTTTTCCAAATTTTCTGGAGTAAAGTTAGTACGGCGGTCCGTGATTATTGTCTAATATATGCTGAATATCCTTTAATAAATCCAATATATCAAATATAACGGAAATATGCTAAAATATTCTATAATATGTATTATGTACCATAAACTAAAATATTCTGAAATATTCTCTGAAGACAAAATATGCACTAATATGCAAAAAAAACTTGTTTATCTAACCTATTAAAATGTTTAATTAAATGTTAAAATATAGATGTAAAAAAGTAAAGAAAATTTAATTATTGAAATATCTTTCACATTAGTATTACAATATGTGTTATTATACCTAATGTTAATACTAATTTAGTAATATAGGTAAATAAGTAATATATTATACTTTTTAGCCTATACTATTCAGGTTTTCAGATAATAATAATAATATATATAATGTACTAAAAATATTGAGAATTTTAAGTTGTTTTTTGAGAAAATTGAAAATGTGATGCATTTCTCATTAAATAAAACGTTGGTATATTTGAATTTTGTGATGACGAGAAATTGCAAGGGCCGGTTAAATATAAATTTACCGGGCCGAAATGTTGCCCCAGTCCGCCCCTGGAGGTGGTTCATAAGCTGTCGATGCATGAGTTATTACCGGTGTTGGGGGCCGTGTACGTGATGGAGGCAATAATTCATTTTGTCGTCTTTTAGTATCACTTTGTCGACTTAACCGACATAGTCGGTTTTTTTGACTTTGGTCTTGAATACCCTCTCGCCAGGTGGTTTTAATACAACTGATTTTCATATTTCTGTTGGTATGAGTATATTCTATAATATTGTTGAACAGTATTCACTTTCGCCTTATTTACGGGTGGCGAAGCCGTTGATGTCGGTCGTGCACAAGCTGTCGATACTTGAGTCATTGGCGGTGGCGGTGGTGGTGCCTGTGGTGCCCGTTGAGGTGGTTCATAAGCTATCGATGCTTGAGTTATTAGTGGTGTTGGGGTCCGTGTACGTGATGGAGGCAATAAGTTGTTTGTTAACGGAACAGCGGCCCCAGCGCCCAAGTTCAGTCTCATCAAAGAATAATTCATTGCAATTATGTGTGTTGTGTTATTTGTCACTTCTCCTACACATATACACATTACACACGTAGATATACAAGAATTATTAATGCAATTATGTAACATAACCTGATATTTTCCAAATATTACTTTCAAGAATGTTAATCCTATTCTTTAACTTTTCATATTTGAAATTGGGCGTTTTGTAGTTTCCTAAACGATCGTTGGTCAAAAAAATAATTTTTAATTTTATTATCAGTAAGCATATTACTTTCTATCAAGGTCTTCTGAGTTTCAATTATAAGTAATTGTTTTTCTACTGTTGATTGTAATTTCTGCACAGTATAATCGTACATACGTGGTTGTTAGCATCATTATACAGCGTCATTTTGGTATCACTTTGTTGGCTTTTTTTATTTTAGTTTTTATTCTCTCGCCAGGTGGTTTTAATACAACCGATTGTAACATTTCTGTTGTTATGGGTATTCGCGAAGCCGTTTATGGCGGTGGTGGTGCCTGTGGCGGTTTTGGTGCCTGTGGCGGTGGTGGTGCCTGTGGCGGTTTTGGTGCCTGTGGCGGTGGTGGTGCCTGTGGTGGTTCATTAGGTGTCGATACTTGCGTTATTTGGTGTTGGGGGCCGTGTTTGTGAGTTGTTTGACGGAACAGCGGCCCCAGCGCCCACAATCAGACTCATCAAAGTATTATTCATTGCAATTATGTTTGATGTGATATTTTTCACTTCTCCTACACATATACACACGTATACAAGAATTATTAATGCAATTATGTAACATAACCTGATATTTTACAAATTACTTTCAAGAATCTCAATCCTATTCATTGACTCTTCACATTTGAAATTGGGCGTTTCGTTGTTTCCTAAACGATCGTTGGTCAAAAAAATAATTTTTAATTTTATTATCAGTAAGCATATTACTTTCTATCAAGGTCTTCTGAGTTTCAATTATAAGTAATTGTTTTTCTACTGTTGATTGTAATTTCTGCACAGTATAATCGTACATACGTGGTTGTTAGCATCATTATACAGCGTCATTTTGGTATCACTTTGTTGGCTTTTTTTATTTTAGTTTTTATTCTCTCGCCAGGTGGTTTTAATACAACCGATTGTAACATTTCTGTTGTTATGGGTATTCGCGAAGCCGTTTATGGCGGTGGTGGTGCCTGTGGCGGTTTTGGTGCCTGTGGCGGTGGTGGTGCCTGTGGTGGTTCATTAGGTGTCGATACTTGCGTTATTTGGTGTTGGGGGCCGTGTTTGTGAGTTGTTTGACGGAACAGCGGCCCCAGCGCCCACAATCAGACTCATCAAAGTATTATTCATTGCAATTATGTTTGATGTGATATTTTTCACTTCTCCTGCACATATACACACGTATACAAGAATTATTAATGCAATTATGTAACATAACCTGATATTTTGCAAATTACTTTCAAGAATCTCAATCCTATTCATTGACTCTTCATATTTGAAATTGGGCGTTTCGTTGTTTCCTAAACGATCGTTGGTCAAAAAAATAATTTTTAATTTTATTATCAGTAAGCATATTACTTTCTATCAAGGTCTTCTGAGTTTCAATTATAAGTAATTGTTTTTCTACTGTTGATTGTAATTTCTGCACAGTATAATCGTACATACGTGGTTGTTAGCATCATTATACAGCGTCATTTTGGTATCACTTTGTTGGCTTTTTTTATTTTAGTTTTTATTCTCTCGCCAGGTGGTTTTAATACAACCGATTGTAACATTTCTGTTGTTATGGGTATTCGCGAAGCCGTTTATGGCGGTGGTGGTGCCTGTGGCGGTTTTGGTGCCTGTGGCGGTGGTGGTGCCTGTGGTGGTTCATTAGGTGTCGATACTTGCGTTATTTGGTGTTGAGGGCCGTGTTTGTGAGTTGTTTGACGGAACAGCGGCCCCAGCGCCCACAATCAGACTCATCAAAGTATTATTCATTGCAATTATGTTTGATGTGATATTTTTCACTTCTCCTGCACATATACACACGTATACAAGAATTATTAATGCAATTATGTAACATAACCTGATATTTTACAAATTACTTTCAAGAATCTCAATCCTATTCATTGACTCTTCACATTTGAAATTGGGCGTTTCGTTGTTTCCTAAACGATCGTTGGTCAAAAAAATAATTTTTAATTTTATTATCAGTAAGCATATTACTTTCTATCAAGGTCTTCTGAGTTTCAATTATAAGTAATTGTTTTTCTACTGTTGATTGTAATTTCTGCACAGTATAATCGTACATACGTGGTTGTTAGCATCATTATACAGCGTCATTTTGGTATCACTTTATTTAAATTTAAATATAATTTTATTCTTTTTGAGTACCTACACAATTTGACACTGTATAATACGCAGATATTATGTCATTGTTTTCGCCGTTGCCGATCCTACGATTACGGGCTACGGCGGTTGTTGGCAACGACTCGCGATTTGTATTGAGGACGGGAGCGGGAGGGGTTACCCACACAAGTATATAAAAGTATAAGATTTTAATTATAAAGATATTACGGTCGGTGACCGTTTGGTATAATTTATATACCTATAAATTATTATAATATGCGGGCGCCCAAAACATCAACAAATGAAATATAAATATAATATAATAATGAGTACAACGACCTCACTTGCCGTAGTGTATAAAAAAATATATAATAATAAAATTTGAATTATGTGAACACAAAGGTCGCAATAACAACTACAACTAATATTGACAGTTGCCAATTATTTGGCCACTGATAACGAGTGGGCAAAATATAAAAACATATGCAAAAATGACCTGAACGCGACAGCAACAGAGGCGCAAATAGGAAAAATGTTTAGGGGGGGCTCAAGCCCCAAAATTACCAAAACCGGTAAAAATAACTTATTAAGAATAACATACATATATTATACTATTATTTTTTGAGGGGGCTTTGAGTTATTTCTGGGGGCTAAGCCCCCCAAGCCCCCCCCTATTTGCGCCACTGGCACAGCAATGATGGCCAAGGTGATGATCCCACACTGCGGAACGACAACCGCGGATGATGTAGACTCTCTTGAAGATATGTCAAATTTAAATGGATGTGTCAACCCGATCACAAGGTGACATCAATCACACCTCGTGTTCACACGAGGTTTTCTTGCAACACGCAAAGACGATGAACGAGCACGACGTTGTGCTCAGTTCGACCGTTGGAAAAAGACAATAGACTCGCGGATGCCGGGCTGACGAATTGTCACCGGACAGTGGAGAGGGGAGCTTTGCCGGACACTTTATCTCCTTGCCGGACATCTTATCTCCACCACACCTGTGCTAACCCGAGCAAATAAAAATAGGTGGCCAAAAAAACCGTTCCGCGATCGAACAGTCATATTAAAATCGCTTAAGCGACCATTAATGTCGCGACCGACACTTGTCATTATTAATATTATTATGCATATTGTGTGCACCTACCTATGTATTTGTTATGTTTTTATGTTTACTCTGCAATTTGAAAATTTCAAAAATAACGATTTATCTACACGTTTTAAATTATATAATGTACCTATAATAATATTTATCATATCTACAGCTAGTGTTTCTCAAATACGACGTGTATAATGAGGATTGACCGTAAAACCACTTTTTATATTCTTTTTGCGTCATTAATCATAATATTAAACATAGACAATATTACAAAAAAACCATATTTAGCAGACCTTATCTCTTATAAAATAAAAAACAAAAAAGTATAGTTGTATTATATGTATTGTATGTATCGTATGTATTGTATAGATACACCGCATTTGTATTCAAATAAATATTATATATAAATAATGACTGCGTGTTCATCTATCTTATATGTTAAAGTTTAAACATAATAAAAATATTTAAAAAAAAATTATACTAAAAACCGGAAAACCATATTTTACAATCAGATAATATTATAATAATTAAAAAATGAATAACCTAACCAGAAGTAGTTTGAAAATTATATGGTATATTATAGTATATATATTATATACTATAGACTAAAAAATAGTACTTCTAACATCTTCATATTTGATTGTTTTTTTAAATTTTTTTCCGTGATTAGTTGGATAACAATTTGATTAGTGACGTTATGAAATTAATTACAAGGTACGACTACATATTTTTAAATCTTTCATTATATTTCACAACATATAGTTTAAATAGTTATGTTTGGTAATTAAAATAATTTTTTTTTTTCTAGCATTTAATAGATTCATTTTAAAATTACTATAAAAATTATCCATTAAGTAATTATAAAAAACAATGTCTTAAACTCTTAAATACAGATCCCAACTTATGGAAAGCTAGGGGAGCTGCAGCCTCAAGCACCTGTTGATAATTATACATAACTATAAATATTAAATAACAATTATAATAAAATTATAAATGTGAAATTTTATGATATTATTGCTTTTGTTAGACATTTATATGATGTATATCAATAAATATTAATTAATATTTTTCATTTGTACTAATATTATAACAACTATCTATATTCTATATAGATAGTTAATAATTATATTTAAATATTATACAAGTATTAAAAAATAATTTATGTTCTGTAAATAAAACTTAAGTTCATATTTCATAAATTTGGAATTGCTTAATAAATAAGTAATTAATTCACAGAAGACATGGCGGTTGTATAATATACATTTTATGTAAAATGAATGCCATTTGGTCAATTGCAGAAAACTATCCTAACGTGGGTCCTTAATATCTTATTATTATCATACAAATCGTTAAGTAATAAGTGAAACAGAATTCTAACATGAAATATTCAAATATCAGTTATCGACTATCAATAAGTAAAATTTGTAGATATTAGATACCCATTTACCTTAGTATTATAAACTAGCTTTTTATTAAACGGACGTCTAAATAAGAATTTACAACAATGCATACATATAAAATCGTCCAATAATTATATAGCAGGAGTGTGCTTACGAGTGAGAGAGAAAGAGAGAGAGAGTGATGGTATCATATCTCACCCTTTGACGCATTTTTTCAATTTATTACTCATAATTCATTGTTAGCATATTTATCGCTATCACGGGGTGATTTACACTTAAACGTTACCAACCATTATAAATATACCTACTAATTATGTTAATATAATTCAATAAAATACAGAAATATACAAATTCTTTTTACACAAAATTAATAAAAAAATTAATAAAACCTAACACCTGCAAGTAAATGTAAGGATACATTCTGTTTTTTTGTTACAACATGGTTTGATAATATTAAGAAACACATATATGCCCCAATATTAAATACATTCATCACTCCGTTCAGAATCTAAAAAATCTGAATATGACACTGATATTATAGACGTTTGGAAAGATTCAAATTTAAAGGACGATAAGAATTAATAATAATAAAAAACAAATATCAAAAATATTTTTATCTTAAAATATTTGGTTGACGGAATGATACCTCGTAATCTGTAAACTCTACAGCATAACCTCATATCGTAATAATATAATGATATCCTTTTTCCGGCTAACAGCCGTCCGATTATCACATACCCTACATGTGCGATGGATTATTTACACAAAATATAATCTATGTATAACAGGACAATATTATAATATTATTATTTTTATTTTGTATATTTGCACTTATTTTTGAAGCGCACACTATAGTTATAGACATATTACGTATATGGCCGAAGATACATAATTTTTATATCATAATTATAAAATATGTATATATATAGCTCGTACGATTGACGCGACATTTATGATGTACTAATATTGTCGAGTTCTCGCAATACAAAATTTTTTTTTTATTATCTTGTTATTTCAATTTTAAATGGCGTAGTAATATAAATTAGATACATATATTATCATATACATATAATATATTATTAGTTGCGTGTGCTGGTCGACGCCGATACAAGGCGGATGCATCGAGTTAAATAATTTGCTCCGAAGCGATAGGTTTTTATTG
Organism: Schizaphis graminum; assembly: GCA_020882235.1. Lineage (NCBI taxonomy): Eukaryota > Metazoa > Arthropoda > Insecta > Hemiptera > Aphididae > Schizaphis > Schizaphis graminum. Next base: position 99,096,305 of record CM037032.1, read on the forward strand.
TGCATGTCAATCTTTTTGCCAATAAAATATACTTTGTGGTTTGTAATTTTTACGTGGGACCTGCATAATATAACAATTTAAAGTCACGTCGATCCTATCAATACTATTCGTGCCAATTGTGTATATGATACGAATTTTATAGTGATTTTTATTATGTCGTTGCCTTTATAACAATTAGACTAGTATAAAGTATAGCCAGGTGTAGTACATCACAGCGTCGAACGGCGATTGTGTTTTTGGATAACTTTTTTTTTTATTGTCGTCGTCGTATTTATTGTCAATAATTTTTTATCATCTATAGTAAGGAGATTATGTAGCCACTTGTGTTGACTATATATACGCCCAATATAAGTATATGCGCAGAGTTTCGCAACGCGTCCAAAGCGAATCGACATTACGTTATCAATCTGCAATCCTCTCGTATACGCGAATATACTCATGAAGATTATATATAGGCGTACAAACATCTACACAATTCATCTAATAAATTGACTGGTACGTACATATATTATAATAATATATAAATATATTATACTACGCGATTATGATATAAATATAATATTATATATTTATTTATTATTAAAGGGGCCCAGATTTAAATTCCCTAAAAACTATATCAAAAACTTCTCTAAAATTTATTTTCAACACAATAATTCTCTTAAAAATTAACCAATTTTTTTTTATAGGTACGCAACTATGCAAATGATAAAAAAAAACAGAGATTTAATTTTAGGTATTTTTAAATTTCTATATCTTAACAAAACTATCAATAATACAAAAATACATTCTTCACTCCGTTCAGAATCTAAAACAAAATACCGAACTTCAGCATCCAAAATAAATAAACAGTAAACTGAAAATAAATGTAATTGCGATATACTTAGATAATTTCCGCAATTGATCAACATTTTATTTATTTTAGTCCAGGTAAGACACGGTATCCAATAATATCTGAGGATAAATATAGATAAAGATGTTATCATATTCGTTTATGTATAGTGTATACATATAAAACGATCAACATTTTGTATGGATACTCAAAAACTATTAAAATAAATAATATTAAAACAAGATTTCTTGATATAGTATTTGAAATTTCTTAATTTACATTATAAGTTGTTCAATTTTTTCATATAATAATCGCTAAAAATTAATAAAATTAATTGAAAATGCTATAAATAATCTAAAAATTAAAAACATAAGTTTTACCTTTGAAGTAAATTAAATTACATTTTCTTACTTTAAATAAATTATGAACTTGGAATACATTGTCCTAAAGCACCCAAAAATTAATGCATTTTGCATTAAAATTCAGTTCTTAATAAATAAAATACTTGCAGTATATAACCATAGGTATTGAAAAGGTAATTAATTTTTTTTTTTAATACAATTAATACTCTTTTTATTTTATACATAACATGTAATATATGTTAATTAAAATTAAGTGCATCGATAAAGATAATATTAAAATATCTCCTCCCCTCATTGACCATTGTAAAATAATATTACCTTACTAGTGAAAAAAGGCAGCACTGGATATACTATAGATTAAAAATGACCAAGGTAAATTGAATACATACCTAACTAAAGTAAGGTCCATGAAGTATGAACAGTGAACACATTGTGATTTGTGCGTACAACATTCTTTTAAATCGTTAATCACACAATAGTAGTTAATAACTCATTAATTAATAATTTAACACTAATATTATTGTCAAGCAGTATTATGAGTGACATGGAAGTACCTTGTGATAGAACTTTAACATTGGATTCGAAGATGGGTTGATAGAATGTTGATGTTGATGAAATGTTTCGAGAGAAAAGACACTAAACCTAAATTTTAAGAACACAGAATATTTTTTTTTTTTAAGTACAGAATATTATTTTTTTAAGATAACAAACCTATTGTTTTTACGTTGAATTCATTTGTAACAATAATCGTCACATCGGCTATAATCGATTATAAAAATTGTTCTGACTATTTAAAAATTAAACGAAATATTGCATATATTTTGTTCAGAACTATTCTGCTAATTTGTTGTCAAAATCCTCAGGAAAAATATCATCACAGAAAGTGTATACGACATTGATAAACGTGTATACGTATATTTTATCTTCAATACAAAACGCCTCGATTGACATCAATCAGCATGATTATGATTATGAACACCGTCAACGCTCTGCGGAGTTCTATAATCGTGTTAACGATCGTATTCGCAGTGTCTTCAGCATCACATTCTAGGATTGGATTCGATAAATACCATAACCACAAAGAGATGACTAATTATTTAATGGAAATAACTGAAGAATTTTCCAACATTTCATCACTGTATTCGATTGGCAAGTCAGTTTTAAGTACGTATAACACGTCATGCTATAGTATATGTATATAATAATGATATTATTAAAATAAGAAATACAGAAAAACAGTTAAAGAAGTTAACATATGGGCGTACAATATTCAGCAATTGAATTAATTGTTTACTATAATAAATTATAAGTAAACATACATGTCTTCACGTAATGTCTTCACTATTTGTTTAACAAAGACAACTATTTTAATATAATATTGTATACTTATTTATATTTATAATATTGTCTTCGGCGTTTCCCTATAAAGAACGTGAACTGTGGGCCGTCAAATTAACTACTGCAACTGAACTGCTGGGTGTACCAAACATTAAAATTGTCGGGAATATACATGGTAACGAGCCCGTAGGAAGAGAAATCATTTTACATCTGATTCAAGTAAGTCATACACATGCGATTGTAAATAACTTTAAATTTTAAATATTAAGATTTAAGGGATTAATATTATATAAGCACACTATTGAGATGAATCATTTAATGTAAGACACTCATTATTTCAAAAACGCTAACACTTTTGAAAATATTTCTTCTGCATAATTTTATATCGTTACAAAACAATATTATTTACTACTTTTTATTGTTATCGTTTTTTGAGTTTCTTACTCTTTTGAATGACAACTAAATTTTTAATATCACATTTCCTAAACACAATATTGTTCGAAGTATTTTGATCTACAACAATTTTTGACAAATAGTAGATACTAGATTTATTAATTATAAGTATTTAAAAGGTAAAAGTTTAAATAAGTGAAGAAGTGGTTCAACATTTTATGGTATACACATAGCGGTTGCACTCCACTATGTCCGCACTTATTTAAACATTAAATATTAATAATTCATAAACTATTCAATATTCATCCTTTTTAAAATCAAAACATTACAATAAATTAGTCAACAAAAAAAGTTTAGCACTCTAATTCAAGTTTGAAAACGAATAATTTAACTCTACCTAATTTAATCTTAAAACTAATGAGTTCTTTAATAAAATTATAGAACAAAGAGCAAGGTAAAAACAAATAGCCCATGAAAATAAAGATGTAGACGGTATCATTTCAACTTAATTATTTTTTTATTGTAATATTTACGCAATAGTAATTATAAGAAAAATTATAAAAATATAGATTCAATTTAAAAATGTACGTTTACTGGTTTACTAGTTAGTGTAGCCATGTGCCCATCACTACACACATTTATTGGCTATTGCGTATATATTTAATAATTCAAAGTATAAAATATGTTTATGTTCAAAATCTACAGTATTTATTGGAAAACAATTCGAAAAATAAAGCAATTAACAATCTGTTGCGAACCACCATCATTCATTTGTTGCCGAGCATGAATCCTGACGGATTTGAACTTTCCGAGCCTCAACCTTGTCCTAACGATGGGATGCATATTTCAGGTTCTAGGTAAAAAATTTTTGTTGTTATTTATCATTTACGTTTTTCTACCTAGAAAACTATTGTTAATTTTATTTAATCGACTGTATTATTATATTTATTTATAGAGGAAACGCAAACACTTTTGATTTAAATCGAAATTTTCCGGACGTGTTTAATCCACATACAGTGCCACTGCAACCCGAAACCAAAGCAATTATGGGATGGTTAAAATCTGTACCGTTCGTCATGTCTCTAAGCTTACACGGTGGCGCTTTGGTGGCCAATTTCCCTTACGATGGTTCGCCGGATTCGGGTGAGTATTATTATTTATTATTTAACAACTAATATATATATACAAATATACCAATAAAATAATTCGATTCTATTAGTAATTTTGAGATGAAGATAAGAGTTCTAATAAATAATGTTTCATCACTTATGTAGTTATATACCAATGATTCATAGGTACAAAAATATAATAATTATAAAATAAAGTTATAATTTGGTTTTAAGAATTTTAAGACGAGCGCAATCAGTATTTTCGCCTGCAACATTGATAATTTATTCTCTCATATGCATAGAATTTATATAGGTATATAACTATATAAACGTTATTTTATAAGTACAATTTTAAAAATTCAAATTTTTTGATTGGTCGCTTTTGAATTTTTTTACAAAATATTATTATAATACAAAAATAACAATATATTATACATATATTATATCAGGGATGGCCAATAAGTCGATCGAGACATACGTTCAAGTCGATTTTTTTCAGAAAACAAATAAAACATTTATTTTTGTAAATTTGTTTATCCCACGAGTAAAAAAAATAGATTTAGAGAAAGGCAATAAATAATTATAAAAAAATAAATTATATACAACAGTCAACATACACTGATATCCAGGGCCGGCGCAAAGGCAGTGCAACCGGTGCACCTGCACAGGGCCCCGCACAAATTTGGGGCCCCTCGGAAAACAAATCATTACTGAATAAATATTATAATTTAGAAAATATTACATTTTAATCATTCTACACGGGGCCCCGCAATTTGTAGCGCCGACCCTGCTGATATCGAGTAGCTACGTACCTAGCTACATATAGGTACATTGGTTATACATATAGATTAATTAAATAAACATAATAATAATAATTTAAAATCAATAATTTGTAATCAAATATATTAAAAAAATACATAATGTTGTGTAAAACTGTGAAATCAAACAATACTACTAATAAGTGTAACACGCATGTATATAAAATGATAAAATATATTTTTGTTTATTGACATTTTTTTTTTCGATAGCAACAACCTGGAAAAACTCAGAGGTCAATTTAATTTGTCTATTTAGTATTTTCTATAGACAAGTCTATTAAAATTGGCCAACACTGCAATATATGATAAGTTAGATGCATATTTGTATTATTCTAGAACAAGTGTAGCCAACTTTAATAGACTTGAGATTGAGTTTTTCTACGTCGTTATGATCGATCAAAAACAAAAACATATTTTATATTTTTATATACATGCACGTTACACTTTTTTATATTAATCTATTTTTTTTTGAATATTAATAAGTAATACTAATAACAACGTTTAATTTAATAGTTTTACACAAAATGTGTTTTAATATATTTGATAACAAGTTATTACTTTTAACTTATTTTTATTTATTTTTTGAAAAAAATTTAAGAAAAGACGAAGAGTCACGATCGACTTGAATTCATGTAGCGATCGACCTGTTGGCCACCCCGCCCACTCCTGCTCTATAATACTAAAGCTTGTAAAACATTATAAATATAATTTGTATATAATATATACGTATGTATATAATGCCGCTTACTTTTCAATAATAACTATTATTTATTTATTTCTAATAATGTATAATATTGTGTAATATTACATTATTACTCGGCCTAGCCTCTGTTTGATATAGGTTTACATTTTTGCGCTTAATAATATTGTCTAATGACTAATACTCTAATGATTTGATTTGATTATAATTTTATAATTATATGACATTATACATAATGATATTACCTATATCATATTAGTGTATATATTTCAAAATTTTAATTGCGTTATAACTTATAACATTTTATATGGATATTATCATTTGTATTTTATCATGACAGTACCAGGAAAGCTGCAGAAATTAAACGAAACATTGAAAATCGCCGATGTGTTTGAACTCTACGAAATATATCGAAATGGTAAAAATACCAAAATGAAATTTTAAATATGAATGCATATTTTACGCACATGGTCCAGTACGTAGAATCTAATCACGTCACAAAAATTGTTATTAGGGCGCTTAAAAAAAAAGTCACGACCAATAATAATAATATACTCAAACGTCATATTATATATAATGTTACGCTAAGTGATCAAATTACTTATAAATACTTTTTGTGTATAGTATACCATTGGCGATTTCGCATTATGAGCAACGATGGTAACCGCCTGCGGTCGGCGAGAGTAATCAGCCCGTCCGACTACTCTCGCCGACCGCGAACGGTTACCTCGTTGCTCATAACGCGAAATCGCCAATAACTTAAGATATTAATATTATACCTATCGCTCATTGACTAACTAATTATATTATTAATTACACCAACTACCAAGTATCAAGATACATCTACACGTTATCTAAACTCTATAATGCATGAATTCGTATTTATAGTAATTCAATTTGTAATATCAGCCCGTAATAACTAATTCAACATTTTTTAGAAAATCAACATGACATAATATTATTATAAAAATCAATAATCAATAAAATAATATAACAAAAATTTATATTTTTTTATTAAATTGTTTAGCATGTGTAAATAATTTAATACCACGGTTATTAAGTGTCTAATTAATTATTTTCACTATTTTAAATTTCAGATTCTAGTTACAACCATAATAGCAAGAATACGGAAAGTTTAACACCAGACGATGACATATTTCGATTTTTAGCTAAACAATATTCCGGCTTGCACCCGACTATGCATAACGGTCTAAGCTGTGGAGATGACTATTTAAAATTCAAAGATGGCATAACAAATGGAGCTGCTTGGTATCAAGTAATAGGTAGGTATGTTTTTAAAACTTCATGGCTTATAAATGTAAACTATGAGAACTATAATGATATATTAAGAATTGGTACTCCGCGTCTTTATGGATCACGTAGTAATCGTAGTATATTGTATATTACATGTTAATTTGTTAGGTATACACTATACATATTAATACTATGTATAATTATAATACATAAACGATATTATTCATTATCTCACTATATCGTATAAAAATAAACTGTAGTTTTCATTATAAGTAAAGTAAAGTTATTACATTTTTCCACAGGAAGCATGCAAGATTACAATTACGTATGGCATGGATGTATGGAAATCACTTTGGAAATGTCTTGTTGCAAGTATCCACCAGCCTCCTTTTTGAAATCTCACTGGGAAGATCATTTAAAGGTAACATACAATTATTACAAAATTTCAACTAGGTATTGATAAAATTATATGTAATAGGTACTCGTATTTTTAAAGTATTATATAACACTATACGATATTATAACTTTTATGATAATTGATATAGTACTCGTAAAAATCGTTAAATTTGCAACGATAAATTAGGTATTATGGTAATAATACATTTAGTTTTATTATGTGTTTTAGATATTTTCTATTTCTTATATTTTCTTTTTATAGATATCAGTCTCATATAATCATGCCTAGATAAAAACCAATAATATGTCTTTATAATATACTCGTAATTAAGAATTATTATCGGTTTTATTTGATTTTAGCCACTTTTGACATGGATGCAACAAGCGCACAGAGGCATTAAGGGTATCGTCACGGACGGGATGACTGGTAAACCCATACCAAACGCCATCGTTAGCCTTACAGATCGTGAAAATTATGTCAACACTACCGTAAACGGAGAATACTGGAAAATACTACTTTCCGGTGTATACAAGTTACGGGTGAGTATTTTATAAAAGTAAAAAATCTATAATATTATACATAATGTATTATAATGTGCGATTATATAAAATAAAAATCTAAATCTGCCGAAACACACTGTACGTCAATTTAAATGTGGTATTAGTTTAAGTGGCACTCTCATAGTAGGAAAAGAGAGGAACTGAAAGATTAAAAAAGTTTGCATCGATCGGTGCAGTCTTGCATCTCTTGGTTTAACCCTTTAAAAGGTAAATTTAATACATCATCTAAAATAAATTGTGTCAACTATTTTTATTCAAGTTGTTATAATTAAAGATAAGTTAATGAATTGAGGATTTAAACCTTTTTGAAGTAGTTACTATAATAATCACCGTTCATTTAGTACTAAACTCAAGTGGTTTATACATTAATAACCAACCATTTACTACTTTGTTATTTATATTACTAAAATAAATACATTTTGTCATGATATTTTTTAAAAAAATACGCCACTAAAAAAAAAATCTATAAGTAAGTACAGTAAAAAAAAAAACAACGATTAAATTCGAATTCTTAATTTGATTCAATTACTTTTTAATAACTTATCATATTGCTGAGAAAAAAATGTATATAACTTTGGTGTCTAGTAGTTCTTGCACTAAAATAAATCTAAAACAATTGTAGTGAACAATATTTATTTAAATTATCATATTTTTTTTTTATAATTTCTTATTTAAAAAAATAAACACTGATCTGTTCTTCGGTATAAACTATAAATAGTTATATCATAATAATGTACTACCGCATATTGAACCTGTGCAGGTGAGAGCGATCGGATACGACGAGAAAATCGTCCGAGTGAAGGTGCCAGAGGAACGCGAGTATCCGGAGCAAGGGCCTCGGCCACAATTGGTGAATGTCCAGTTAGAACCAACGAAGAAGAAGACGATAGCTGACAGCAGCAGCACCGTAAGTGGCAACGATCACTACAACACTTATTGGGTGTTAGACGGTGACCGACATGGCGCGACGGATCGGGCGGCGGCGGCGACGGCTGCCGATAATGATGTCGTACTTCTAGGTGTGGATCGGCCTTTGGATGACATACAAAAATCGTCCATCGACAAGCATTTATTATTGGAGGTCGATGTGGAAGGCGAGGACGACTACGATAACAATGACGAATATTCCGATCGCAATGGTAAAAGATACGACATCATTCGGCTGCAATCGATGCGACCGCCGTTGCCCGTTCAGTCATCGTCCTCTCATTCCGGTAACAAATATCCACCTCGCGTAACCAGCGTGGTAACAACGCTGTCGCTGTGTCTATTGCGGTTCTCGTATCTCAATGTACACGTATTCTTGTAATCGTCGTAATCGATGATTACGATTTTAGCTTAACTTGCATTATAATATCATACTCGTATTCTTAGATATATTGTCATTTAACTATAAGTACACAAACTAGTATAACGCTATTTATACAAATTTTAGCTGATAGTTACAACACTATACACTCTGTTCAGCGAGAGAGCATGCCACAAAAATCGGTTCGTTCTGCGCATCCTCTCGAGTCACCACCCATAGCATTCCCACTCTTCGACCAGCTGTCCGCCAGTTTACATGCGCAGAACCGGCATGCGCTCTCGCTGAACAGAGTGTAGGTGGCGGCGAACCTGTAGCTCAATGTCGTTTTCATGCATATGTAGCTTCGCGGTCAAACGCACATTTAAAAATCTTGGGTTTACAATAATATGTCCAATACTCATCCATCATTTTCAAATGTATTATACCTGATGATTATTTTAACATAAGACAACCGCATTAATTGAAAAACTAATTAAATTTTTGAACATATTTTTTTACATAATTTCAAATCTGTAACGACTACCTAAAATTAATATATAATGTAGTTCATTATTTATTAATTAATCATCAGATGACAGGTTATAATAATACAACTGAAAATAATGATTCTTATCCATTCAAAGTAATACTCATTATTTTAGAAGACTAACGTTTTTGAAAATATTTTTAACATAATTTAAGTGGTTATTTAAAAAAAACCAACATTTGAAAAAAATATGATATTTTTATAATTTTTTATTCTATAGTAACTTTTAAGGTTTTTAACTTTTTAAATGACAACGTGCATTTTTATTTTATATTTCTAAGGAAAATATACTGATAAATTATAACATGAGTATTTAAAATATAAATGTGCAGAATAGGAGACCAAAATTTGTATGAGAGGATGCCCTTCCACTCCGCTTATCTAAACTGACTTAACTTTAAATACTTATTACTCATAAACTCTTCGTTCAAAATTCGATTTTTATGTATTTAAGTACTTTATAAAAAAGTTTGCTTTGCAAAATAAATTAAATATGTATGGTGTCCTTGTCATTAATTGAAGTAAAAAAACTTAAAAATTATAACATATAAAGAAACAGTAATAAATATTTTTTTTGTCAATAATTATTTATAATATTATTTAAATATATACAAAAATTTGTTTTTTTTATAAATAATTGTACATATCAAAATTTAATAATTTTAAAGTTTTTTCTTTTTTTAAAATAACATATATTTTTAATTTCATATTTCAAAGTAGAAAAATAATTAAAATATTATGTTATGTATAAAGTATAAATTAAATTTCGGACGTATAGTAATTGTGTTATTATAAGTATCTAGCAAAATTTTGGTCAACTACTCCACTTGACACTTGTATAAGCTTGAAATACCTATAAGGCTGCCTATAACCATAGTTTAAGTCATATTATACTACTTGTTAAAAAATGTTAAGAATATTAAGTCATATTATAATATTATATTATATTAGGTAGGTACCTAAATCGAAATCGATTATTTTTTTCCATATCATTATAATATATTGTTTCGTTTTATAACATTGACACGGGTGTCGGGTGTCAATTATTCACTAAAGAAAATGTACTTTTTATAAAAGTTGTGTTATTTTTAGTAGGTGTATAAGATAAGATATACGTGCGTATACACATCTATACTATTAATTCTTAACTCTCGAGTATCGCCTGTACAATATTATTCTATAAGTACGTCCCTTCGACTATATATATACCTACATTATATATATATTTATGTTATAGTATTCTATTGTCAACCTTAATTATGTTATTATGTGTGTAGGTACTGTGTATACAATAACAACTTGAAATATTTAGGTCATTATTGTGTATGGCATAGTAATATTTTATATTTACCAATAATAATACTATAAGATATTTTGCTAGTGAAATGTCTTATTATTTTGTTATTTCCATGTATGTTTTTATTTTCGAGCTGTATGTAACATTGAACTTTTCATACATATGTATATTTAAAATAACGTAAGTTATACGTTTAATTATCTTATGATTGATATATTAATGTGTACGTTGTATGTCTATATCAGTGGTCTTCAACCTTTTTGAACTCACAACCCACAAAGCTTTATAAAAAAACTAAAATTACTTAATGCTTTGCAGTAGTACTATTTAAAACTGAATAAATAAAATGTACATTTTAGTAGGTATTTTCATTTATTAATTTTCTAAGTATATTAAATAAAAATTATTTTTTTACCTTATATAATTTTATAATTTTTACTTTTATTTTAAAAAGAAGACTTATAGCGACCCATCGGTTGAAGACTACTGGTCTATATTATAATATAACATGGTATTTGTAGCTTGTGCAGCGTTCATATTAAATAATAAGTATAATATACAAAATGTCTTAAACTACTCGCACTTAAAAACTATTTTTTAATTATTCCGAACTATTCAATTACAAAATTTATAATTTTATATTTTATTATACTAATAATTAATAAATAATAACATAATTATATTAATTAAATCGTATTTGTGTATGTGTTGATCTAATGACCATATTGTTTATAATCCGGTGGTGGAAATCTATTCAGTATTATCAAAATTGTTTATTGCAATAAAACCAAAATGCATATTCATCGTAATAATAATAATATATTATTATAAATTTATAATATTATACATTTATACGTATCATAATTTATTGTTTCACTATTTCAGGCATCAACATATTATAACGCCAGGAGTATTATAATATTAACTGTTATTCGTATAATATATTTAATGGTCTTGTGACTTTCACTATTTGTATGATTTTTTAATGATCAATATTTATATAAATATAATAATAATATACATATACATATAGTAGATTTATAAACTCTTAAGAGATTTCTATTTTTTATTATCGGCGAAAATATATTGGATGACGATTTGTATAAGCTAATTGGTGTTATTTTACGACGCAGTAACGTACGTATATTGCCTACATGCTTAGCCGTTCTAACTGCTTTACGTGTGAGAAACACGTCATGAGAAATACAATTTTTAAAAAGCCAAAAAAGAAACTGTTGTATACCTACCATGTTTTGAGTGTATCTTGGCATAGGGAGAATTTGCTACTTTAATTAACGTGTCATCGTGACACAAAAATTGTTTAATAATCATCGCTAATACATATTATAGTTTAACACCCTTTAACCTAATCAATTTTACTGAATGTACTTTATCTAAATAAAATTGTAAGACTTTGTATGCAAATAAACTATACAATTTATTTTGAGTAAACATAAATTAAATAATAATCTGAAACAAATAAATAATTATAATGTTGTCAGAAGGAAAATAATACAGAAGAATACAATTTTCGCCTTCATTATTTTCCCATATGGCCGTGCGTGTGGTTGGTGTGCCTGAAGACACTCCTAATTTAAAATGTAAATATAATTTTTGAAATAATAATTCTTAATTTTTAAAAAAAAAATATATCATCAATATCGATTACAATTCAAATTCATTGCCATACACGTGGTTCTAAAAGAACAGGCCTCTTTTATCTACTTGCTACACAGAGGTGTTTCTAATAATATTAATATTATTAAAAGTATATGTTTTATGTTTAAATGGCCATTTACGTACATTTTTGATATTTTTCGCGAAAAATAACATACCATTCTTAACATAACTCATAAGGCATTACACATCAAGTCCATCAAAAGATAAACTATATAATATACATAACAAAGGTGTACATCGATGTTTTCGCCATTTACGAGACATTGACCACTTTGCGAGAGCCGGATTGTCATGTAAATGTTTTATCTCATATAAATAAATTAATTTTTTTTACCTGTTATTAATAGATCTCTAAAATATTGCCGCTGGCCCATCGGTCAGACAACAAACATTGTTGTGATATCATTAAAATGACTATCATTCGAACGACTTTTAAATAATAAATATATTACACAATTTAATATTAGGTATTTAAAAAATCATAGCATAACATATCGTATTTATCGTACTCAACCACTTCTGCAACACCGCCAATAAATCTCTTTCTCTTGAACTTCCGGTCAGCTCCCGAGCACATCATAGGTATATATCAAGTATACTATACGAACTAAAGTTCGTGCTATAGTTATTATAATAGTATATTTTGCATAGTCTATATTATTATATAATAATATAATTGACCGGTTTGCAAAAAACAAACGAAAAATTGATTTTATTTTATAGTTGTATATATTATTATTATTATTATTTTATCATTTATTAATTCATTGTTTGTAGTGTTTGTACTATATGCAATTGTACTTAATTATATTAACAGCACTAAAAATTATAAACATTTAACTACTAAAGGTGAAGTTATGAAACGATACTTTTTACATAAACTTATTTGTAATGTAGGCTCATTAAAAAAAAAATAAACTCAGTAAAATTTACATAAGTTTGCCCAAACTATTGAAAAATACGCATAGGGTAATTATTGATTTCAAAAATAGATTCGCCCCTCCTCAGAAAACTGTCTAAAGATGCCCTTGTCCTGCCCCCACACAAATTTGAAATGTGTATAACTTAAGTCTAGGACCTAGGTGTGCATTTTTCACCCCAAAAAAAATAAAACTTAAATTATAATTATCAGATATTTATTCTCTAATTTATGTTAATAATTATACATTTTGAATATCTAATAAATAAAAAGTTATAATTTCTAATCAACAACAGTAACTTAATAATAACAGTTGTTAAGTCTTATTATAAGACCTCTGAATAAGCTTGAAAACAAGATATATACAAATCTAAATTAATTAGACAAACAGCATTATGTATATTACATTTTTATCTAGTAGTTTTGAATATGATATATTGTATGTTAAAAAGAAGCTGTACAATTAATATAACAATGAAATAACCGAAAAAAAATTATAATAGTAATTTACTAAAATACAAATGAAAATAATAACATTATTTACATAAATATCCATAGTAATTTTCTCCAAATGGTGTTAAGCAAATACAAGTCATCATTTTTAAATATGTCATTAATTAACAAAATGTAATTAATAATTACTTATGAGCAATACAAATCAAAAAGTAATTAATATAAATAACAAAATTGTCCAATGGCAAAGTATATTCTCTAGAAGAGATATAAATACTCTTTATACTTACATTGAAGTAGGACTAAGAGTTAAAACGCCCGTTACTATAACAGTATTCGTGCTAATACCATTACATTACGGATGACAAAACATTAAATTGATTGTTCAACCAGACTACCAAATATTGTATCATACAACTCATTAAAACCTAGGTTGAGTAGCACTAACTACTTTGGATGCTTTCATCTTGTTAACCGATGCAAGCAAATCATCCATACTGATAGGCCTCAACATATTAATATTGCCTGCATTGATTGGATTGGACTTCAAAGTACTATAAGAAAAAAAACATATTAACAATTTAGTAATTAACTCACTAATCAAACAGAAAATCGATTAAAACATTTGTAATCACCATTTTTGGAGTTCTTCTTCTTTGATCAAGTCTTTGATGCGGAATAATGATGCAATACGACACAATTCTTGAAGGTCAGAGCCAGAAAACCCGCTTGTTGTTATGGCCAACTGATGTAAATCTACATTATCAGCACATTGTTCAGTATTCAAAACTAAAGTCAGTATTTCTTTTCTTTGTTGTTCACCCTAAAAATTATTAATACAATTTTCATCATATAACAATTTAAGTGATAAATTATAATAACCCAATACTTAATGTCCTAATCACCTAACAAGTTACAAATATTATCTTTAAAAAGTATACATATTTACCGGTAATGATATTTCAAAGGTGGCTGGCATCCTTCTCAGTATGGCAGGATCTAAGTCTTTAGGTCTATTTGTGGCACCCATTACAATCACAGTATTTTCTGGATCAGTTGATAAACCATCCCATAACATCATAAACTGAGCTTTCATCATAGCTGTTGCTTCGTGATCATGCTGTGTTCTAGATCTCAAAAAAGAATCTGAAAAAGTATAGTATGAAATATTTATTAATAAAAATAGACTATAAAAGGAACGCAATATTTAAGATAGATTAATAAAATTAATGTTTTATAGTGATGTATAAAAGACTGAACTAAACAATAATATTTAATATTTATTAATCATAAGAAATAATAAACTGATCACAAAAGTTAAACATCAACTGATAACAGCATATTTATCTCATAATAATATTAGCTATTTAAATTCCCTTAACTAAGTATACTACTTAAAATAAATTAAAATTAGAAATTTTAAGGATGCAACTGAAATATCTTAGCTTGACATTAATTGTGCCAGTGTATTTATGTCATTGGACACATTGTGGTCTAGATAATCGCATTTTAATTTTCAAGAATAAAAAACATTGTTCCATACATTTTTATTAGTTTCATTAAAAAAAAATAATATTTCATACAATTGTAACAATATTATTTGTTTATAAAAAAATTATGTTACAAAAAGTTACTTCTTTACATATGGTGTAAAATGGATAATATTTAAGAAGTTATAAGAATGTACAAGAACATAATAAGACTATTTTCAATCTTATTTGATAAAAAAATATATTGAATATCAATGATTAAAAATTAAAATTAATATGTTTTATTAATGATGTAAAAAAATTGCAGACATTTTTACAATGGTGCAATTACTGATGGTTTAAGTCAAAAAATACAGTACAATAAATGTATAGCCACACTTAGTAAGAGTACTTAAAAATATTGAAGATACTTCCTAAATACTAATATCAAATAATCAAATTACCAATTTCATCAATAAATATTATGCAAGGCTGAAGCTTTTGAGCCAAACTAAACACAGCCCCAGCTAACTTTTGACTTTCACCATACCATTTATCAGTGAGTAATGACACATCCAGATATAAAAAATTCATTCCTGCTTCCCTGGCAGTTGCTTTAGCAATCATTGTCTTTCCACAGCCTGGAGGTCCATGAAGTAAAACTCCTAAACAAAAGTATATAAGAATTAAAAATTCAAATAATAAATATTCAATAAAAGATATACCTTTTGGCGGTTTTGTTAAAACTGAGTTCCTAAGCAGTTCTTTTCTTTGCACTGGAAATATAACAGTTTCTTTAATTTCATCAATTACTTGACTAAGTCCAGCAATGTTATTCCAGGAAACAGTGATATCATATGGATTGACCAAATGACTGGCAATCATCAACTCATGGTCAGTTAACTGTAATCAAACATAAATTCAACAACATAACTTATTATATCTTATTTAATGACTTAAAAACTTACATTTTTCACCTTATGAAGACCCAGACTTCTGAGTTTGTTAAGTGCCTAGAATATATAAAAATAATCACACATCTATATTAAACATTAAAACAAGGTTAACTCACAGTCTCCTTAGATCTTTTTTTTTGCTGATTAGTTGGATCAATCTGTCCAATTAACCATTTCGTACCAAAATAAGCACATGTTGACAACAAAGTCATACGTATAACTAACGATATAACTTCATTTCTGTTCATTTCCATTTTACTACAATAGGTATTCACAAAAATATATTTAGAACTTTAGAAAAATGTTAGTTCTGATCATAGACCTATAGGTCTATGGTTCTGATAAGTATTTTGGAATTTTTTGTTTGTTGAATTAAACAACTGTTTAATTCGTAAAAAAAAATAAATGAATATTTGACGGAATCGATAAACAGTACGCAAGAGAATTTAGTACAAAGTATTAAACTATTAAGGCATTTTAAAATGATCAGACTTTTTTAACAAAAAAACTTTAAACTACCAAAATTAAAAATTATGACCGTATCAGCTAGGTTCATAACCTAAAATGGTTTATCAAATTATTTTGAAGTTACCTTTGACTAGGTCAATGGTATATACCAATTATTCGTAAATGGAACGTCATGAACAAGTTACAAGATTTAAATATTATATTATTATTATGATCAGGGGCGTAATTTGTGGAGTATCTCAGGATATAATTTATTAGTGAACCTATTTTTTCCTTTACTATATAGGCCTTAGACTGCCTGCCCTGCCTCAATTTTAGGCTGCGCCGGTACAGCTAAAATGTAATTAACTAATAAATATACTATGATAATAATTAATAATTATTGAAAAAAATGTTTAAATAATAATATATTGTTTTAACATTTAGTATTGTAAGATTATAACCACGGATCAAAATTAAAAAATATATTTTTCTCTGTCTTATTAACTTCTTAAAATTAGTAAGAATCAACCTCACGTTTAAAAAGTATTTTTAAATATCTGTGAGATAAATAACCAGCGTTAATAAAAATACGAAATTTTTTACCAGTTAATAATAATTATTATTTGAGTTTATACTATTAGCTACTCTCAGAATTTCAGATTTCGGACTTCATTTCTCAAGATTTATCGGTAAATCCTAAGTCAGAGATCGCCAATCAGTCAATTACGATCAACCGGTCGATCTTTCTAAAAACACAAGTCAATCGTTGAAGCATAGACTTTTTTTTGCTCGTCAAACGAATTTCCACCTAAAAATCTAAATTCTGCTAGATGTTGATCACTAGGGACTCATTTTAAATGTAGCTCACTTGTTTAAAAAGATAGCGATCCCTGTCCTAGGTTTTACCGGTATTCGTAATTTTAGCGTAATATATATACACGGGAGGAACTCATTTGCGTAGGTATAGGTACACTCAAAATTGTTTACCTGGAAATTGACGACTCATTTGCGCACAACATAAACTCTGCAGAAAGACATATTTTGTGTTTTAAAATTTTTACTTAGGTACCTAAAGTAATTGTAATATTGGTACAAATTATCAATTTTCGAATATTCTATACTATATAATCTATAGCAATATGAAAAAAATATCATTAGCAGAAGAGTACTATACGTGACGTATAATACGTCCTAATACCTAAGTTTAAGGTATATAAAAAATAATCGTTGTGTATTAAACATATATAGATATTTAGATATTGCAAGGTTTCAAGCTTTTAAACAGTTGTTCGCCAATAAACGGTACAAACGGCATTTATTTTTAACTGTATGGTTACTATGGATATCCAAGTTTATAATATATTGAAACGCGTCGAGGTAAAAAGTGTACAAATGTAGATAGACGATAGTTATAAATTTAGTGAACATCGAACTTTAAAATCTGTTGATACAAATTTTAGGTGTACAAATATAGGTGCGCGTAAAAAAGATAAATGTGCACAAACGAGACGTACCCCATTAATACTCTTACATAATATTTTTTATTATTTTCAATATATTATATTAAGTAATACGATAAGTAAATTTGATTAGAGAAGAAAAAAGCTTGAAGTTTGAAGTTTGCATGTATGAATGTATGATCAGGGAAGTGGTTTTTTAATGTGAATAAAAAAAAATGTTTCTGAAGATTTAAAAATAAAAGAAAGTTTTGGGTTTATCATATTTTAATTTATTCACACTTTATAGACACCAAATTAAAACTAATTGTGATTTGTGGCTTATTCGCTTATTAGATACATTTTTTACGAATATATATTATACAAGTAAAAAAAATAAAAGCCAATCCAATTTATGTCAGTACCCACTTTTAAAAAAATGTATTGATTGTTTACAATGTTTGCATATATAGTATTACCCATTGGCATAATATTATGTCAATAGTATTACCCATATATATTATAAAAATATTAATACTTAAATTTTTATTTCAAAGATAATTGTAAATTTTCTTTTAAACATTAAATTATTCGTTTGATAACGTCTAACGGGATTTTCATTCAATTTTCCATGTTTGTATGTTACAGAAATTCGCGGCCAGTGTCCGACGTCGAAGATGTTTGACCGCCTCTGATTCGGTCAATCCTATAATATAAAGTAGGTACTTATTCGACATTTTCACATAATCCCGTATTAATGCATTATACCCGCGAGGCCACGACCCACCAGAGTTCTCATCCAGGCACGTATACAAAAAAAATTTCAGGCCTTCAGGGGGGGGGGGTTTAAAAAATTTAGCAATACAAATTGTGCCGCAACATGATAAAACAATTTTTTCCTTGTTACTTGAAAATATTTCGAGGGGGGGTTGAACCCCCCTTGTATACGTGCCTGTTCTCATCATACGACGTACAATATCCATGAATGATATTGATATACATCGATTATCCAGGAAGCCTTTGAGGACTTGAGGAGCTATTCAGTCATCTTCGGCCATCTATGTGCAAGCGATCTCGTCTTAAGCGGAAAGTTTAAGAGCTGTTGTCCGCGATTTTCAAGGACGCAGAAAGTTGGAATTGGCATCCTCCGCGGTGTGACGAGATGTATAGCTATAACCTATACCTATAGGCTTATTTGAAAATCCGAAAAGTTATGAAACCCACACCTATAACCAACCACCATTATCGTAATATGATAGCCTACAATCGTGCAAGTTATAATCACGCAATCAAAATGTGTAGATCGAATGAAGTCTACGAAACACCCTAGATCCACCAAACAATCAATAATAATTATACAAAAATAAAATCTTGCTGCTTTAGTTCCCTGACAGAATTTATACAAAATAACCAGTATCGAAGGAATGTTCTGTTCTGTAGCATTAACTGTTTTCTGTTAGTTTATTACGGCAATTTCATAATTAGTAAAAGCTTTTATTGAAGGACTGTCCCTACTCCCTCCAAACCGCGTGAAGGTGGATAAGTGACAGGAATACAGGATATTGAATAGGCATTGGTGCCACTAAGTCTAAAATATTAGGGGGATTGCAGGCCCACAAATAAATACCTAATTTAATTTACTTACTGTCAACCTTTCTAAAAAACTAGGACTTGGGAGGGTCATCTGGATTATTTTCATATCAATAGTAACAACTTACTGTACAAATACGGATGATTTTTTTGATATATTAAAAATACTAAATAAGTTTTTTTTGACCATTTTTAATTACCAAAATGAAACTAAAATATTGGATGGTGACCGCCGCTATATCGCTGGTCGATAACGCATACCCGCATAATATTTATTAGATAAAAATATTTTTATTAAATTATACGTACCTATATTGCAAAAATGCAAAATAAACTTTAATAAGTTTAATATTTTAACATTTATACAATTTACTTTTGAATAATTCTCTACGTCATACGTAACTAATATTGCATAGGGATAGGATGTAGGTATCTCTATCTCACATTCTGACTATTTTATGCTTAAATTATTAAAAAAATTGGGGCGGGGGGGTCTAAGCCACAGTACTCCCATTTTATTTATCAAAAAGTAAAGCTGATTTTATTGTTTACACCACCATGTGATTACTGATTACACAAATTTGTCAATTGTATAAGAATGTGATGCATATTGCATACACACATAGGCGTAAACTGGGGGGGGCGAGAGGGGGCAACTGCCCCCTCTCTAAAAATGTAACGGGGCAATGCCCCCCTTGGTATTTTCAATTTTGTAAATTATGGAATTGGAAAAGTATTGTCTAAAAGACATTTTAGAAGGAATAATTTTATCAAAAAAAATTAAAAGGTATAATATTTTAAATGATAAAAATAAATATTAATAATTAATAAATCAAAATGTTATTGTTCATTGCCAATACGCGCGGATAGTATGACACTTATTTACTATTTAGTCTCTATAAGTACCTATACGGTGCCATGGTGTGGCGTAGGGGTTGGCCGCAGACAGAACAAATGCTGCGTTGTTAAACTAAGTCCAGCGTCGCTAGCTCCCGAATGGTTGATCATCTGGGATTTTTAGCGAAAAAGCCATGGCATACATGTCACATACACATACGTGTTAACCCCCCCCCCCCCCGTTTCATCTCTACCGTTTTCACCCTTACCGCCAATGGCCATAGTTGCCGCGGTTTAATCTAATAAAATAATTTAAAAAAGTGCCTAATAGGTATACCTATGTAAAATAAAGTTTGCCCCCCTATAAAAATTGCCCAAGTTACGCCCATGCATACACATACTGCATACTTGTTTTTATTAAAACATTTATATTTATATTAGATTGTCTGTAAAATAAGATCTACCTACTAATTTAATAGGTACAAAAATACAAAATAGTTAGATGATCTATACAAAGTTTTATCTTTAAATAAAGACATATCAATAGATTATTGAAATATACATAGGTAATCTATTGTATACGGAGTGATTCTTTTATCATTAAACACTTAACACTCATTATTTCAAAAAGTATTCATGTCTTTGAAAACATTTTTTTTACATTGTTTCAAGTTGTTAAAAAGACTACGTTTTTATTAAAAAATTATATTACAAAGCAGAATAATTTTCTGAGTATTATTTAGAATATATTCTAAAATCAATGGTTATACGTATTTAAAGTTTAGACAAGCAAAGTAGTGAACAAACATTATGCGGGGTAATCTCTTACCACTACACTCTGCTTCTACTCAGAAAATTATTTTGCTTTGGAATATGAATTCAAAACTCTATGTTGTCATTCAAAAAAGTAAAAACTTAAAAAATATAAGGATAAAAAATATATATATTATAATTTTATAATAAAAACTTAGTCTTTTTAACAACTTGAAACTATGTAAAAAAATGTTTTCAAAGACATGAATACTTTTTGAAATAATGAGTGTTTTATGATAAAAGAATCACCCAGTATTTGTATGCCTTTAAATTTTAACAATATAGGATTTGTATTCCATTAAAATGTTGTAGTTATTAATCACTGATACTATGCATACCTAAAAATATTTTCTCCTAATAACTTTCCTTTGCATAAAATTATATCATGTACAATAGCTATCAGCCATCAATTGATTAAGGTCATATAAAACTAAAATTGAGTCTATGCTCATAAAATACTTAGTTGATGTCTTGATACAATTTAAATTTTAAGTATATCTAATAAATAAATCAAAAAGTAATCAAAAACCCTTACTTTCACTTTTAAATTTTCAAAAACAACAATTTTGTTTTATTCACACTAAAAAATCCACTTCCCTGATCATATGAATTTCAAGTATTTTTTTTCTGATCAAATTTACTCATCGTATTACATAATATGATATACTGCAGTAAAAATAATTTAAAATAAAAAATATTTTATAAGAGAGTTAATATCAAAATATATATTGTTCTTGGTAGCATATAATAATGTAACAAAGGTACCAAATGTGAATGGACAAGCAGCACTTATAAATCTATACAGATAGAAACAAATAATGAAATAATTAAGTTAGTATTTTTAGAAACAATGATAGTTATTCTCAAATGTATCAACTATAATATATACTTTATTGGTACAGGTACCATGTAGGTAATAAGTATTCAAATAGATTTTATTAAGTTAAAAACACATAAATGGACTATTTTCAGTGGTGTATTGGGGGGTCTACGGCGTATACTTACTCCTCTAGTTTTTTTTTTAGCGTATACTCTCTAAATAAACGACGATACGCGGGTATACGACCGTATAGCTCCGTATACCTGTTAAGAATTTAAAAAAATAAATAAATGCACTAAAAATACTACAAAAATGACCTTAAAGAATAAAATTCCCTAAAAATGCAAAATAATAACTGCTGTACCATAAAATCTATATTTCATAAATTAAATTTCTATAAAAACGAGCCTCAAATGTAATCATTAGAAAAAAAGATGCAAATGCATCAAGTTCCGGGCCCTAGCAATCATGATTAGTATTTAGTGCACTAATCACCAAGTTATTAGCAGATAGTAAAATTAAAATAGTAACCATTCTAATTTCTTAGACTGTACTAATTGTTTAAAGTTTTTCTCTGGTCAATACTGATAATTAGAATAAATGTTGTTAGTGAATTCGAGCGAAGCGAGAAAAAAATTTTTTTTTATTCAATGTTATAGGTATATCTTTCAATCTTTGACACCTAAGATCTAGAAGGCGTATACCCACGAATATTTTTAGCAATACACCACTGACTATTTTAATGTCACTGTATTAAAGGACCCAAATATTATAGTATGTTTAATAGATTAGAAAGTATAAGCTTTGGATAGGGAAGGCTGTTAAATTGGATGTATGACGAGATGGTCTTAATGACCGACAAACCCAAAAGAAAAGAAAGAAAATGGTAGACAAGTACAAAAGGTTTTTTAAAAGAATACATTCTAGGACTAAAACTTTATAAAGTATATTGCATCAAGTATTGAATAATAAGATTAAATCATGTATTGATTCAAGTAAGTATGGTATTTTTGGTCCATCAAAGAATAGTGGGGCCGTGACGGTAAGCATTTCCTACATTTCTGTAATTTGGGTAAACAAACATATAACCTCAGGTCAAGTGTGGGCTTGTCACCATACTCCTCGATGATCAGTCTTTACTCTTTAGCTAACAGGTAAACAAGAATCCAATAAAGTATCATTTTAATATTAATCTATGGTACAACAATATTATGAGGGCAACTAGGGTAAGGCACCTAATGTTATTTCAACACCAATTTTTTGATACACATTATATCTTTATGCTTATTACCAAATTATTAATCATTAATTATAGCAATTAATATCATTAAAGAAAAAAATATAGTTGATATGAATGGCATAAAAAAATAACACCCTATATTGTGTTTTCAACTCAAGTTCATTTATTGACTTAAATAGTATAGACAAAAATTACATGACTGCAATGAGTAGTGAATGTTAAGTGGTCAGAAAACAGTCAAGATTGTGGAATAAATAATGTTTAGTCCATCTGAAACAAACAAAAACAAGTTAGAAAAAGCTAAATGGCTGATTCTAATCTGTCGATAAAAACTCACCTTCTTGAAACCAATGTCGTTGGCGTATTCACGGAAACACTGACGGCACAAGTTGATGCCATACTTCCTGATGAGACCGTGCCTGTTTGTGCATGCCCGGCTGAAATATAACATAAGCCAATGATTAATACAGAAAAATATGATTTACTATTGTACATAGTATAGATAGTAATACCTAGCTATCATTATACGTGTAAATTATAAAGTAAAAAATTTTTGTAAAAATAAAATACACATTGGAGCAATTCTACAAGTCTAGACAAAATCAACGATTATTTCATACACACTATACATGATTTAAAACGTTAACCACCCATCGCGTCGCAACCTCTAAATGCACCGCCATATACAGTATAGGTACATACTAACACAAATGATATATTATGTATGCCGTTCATAGAATACACGAAATAACTATGAAATGCGTTCGACTTACCAGTAACGGGATCCTTGACCGTAGCGTCTTGGATGCGAGTACCATACGTTGGCGAAACCCATTTTGATTTGTTTTAAGTCGGTAAAATGACTGACAAAGAAGCAGAAAGCTAACACGTGTAGTGCAAAAGTGAGTTTCTTAAAAATCGGCAGCCGAGTGAACTGAGTGATGATTATTTCATGAAAATCGTGTAATACACGATGGACGATAGAAACGAATAAACCGAACGGGACGCAGTGTCTCCCAAAATGGTTTTTAGAGGTTATGTTCAAAAATGTATCACCCTGATATCACCCAAGGTTTATAGATTATACAGGTTGCCTCAAAGTCGTGTTTATATTGCCTACCCTCCGCAGCTCCTACATACCGTGTGACGTCATTGTCGTACAGATTCTGATGTATACTACAGCAGTGCGGCTGTACCTATAGTTTTAATGTTGGTTTTATTTTCCATAAATTATTTATTTATTATTTTAATTTTATGTATTTAATAAAACAGAACAGGGAAATAGTTATTTATATTATTTAAAAGGTGTATTAAATAGTATAGGTAATAGCCAATAGGAAATAAATATACTACTAAAAAAATACATAAGTAATACAAATATATAGGTAATAAATTAAATATGTTCAAATAATATAAATAATATAATATAATAATATAATTTACATAATAGTATAATACAAAATATACACTAAATAATATTGAAATGTTATAGGAATATAAAAATTTATTGAAGTAATTTGTTCAATACGTCATACTCCATAATTATAAAAATACCTAAATAAATAAATAAATTACTTATAATTAATTTCGGGAAATAAATATAATCAAAAACATATTGTAAAAGCACAACTCACAATCTAAATAAATATCTAAATATGTTCAAATAATATAAATAATATAATTCACATAATATAAAATATACAAATCTTCAATAAATTATAAGTATTTATTAATTAATTAATAAATTTAATTATTGTAAATTTGTAAAAACGTATAGATTATATAGATACATCTTATATGAACGCTATAAAACTTACTTTTCTCACTACACTCACAAGATAAAAATATTTTTATATGTACTTACCGATGAAACGAAATATCATTTCCTTCGCTTTTCATTATTCCTGAATAATTTTTTTAAGTTCATCAATGCAATGTGCATTAATTACCGATTTGAACCAAAAAAAACCATACGTTTTGAACAAGAACATTGTCATGCTGCTAATACATATACATTTTCAAAATTTTTAATAAATTTATTATGAAGTTCGATTGATCATTTGATATCAACGTTTTGTTCGTTTTGATGAAGATAAATCTGTAGATATTCCTAATTTTTTAAAACAAATACGTCAAAATATAAGAAAGAGATCTTTTATAACTGATAGAACACATTTTTTTATTCTTTAAATAATATTATTACATAAGATATACATTTTTTATAATTTTTAATAAATTTATTATGAAGTTCGATTAAACGCCTTATGTCAACGTTTTGATGAAGATAAATCTGCAGATATTCCTATTTTTTCAAAATAAATACGTCAAAATATAAGAAAGAATTCATTTATAAATGAATAAATAAATTTTTATATTTTTTAAATAATATTGTTGTATAAGATTTACTTTTTTAAAACATTTTTAATAAATTTGTTATTTGAAGTTCCCCATTGAACACTTTGTGTCAACGTTTTTATGAAAATAAATCTGCAGATCAATTAATTTAATATAATTTAATATTTTACATATTTTTATATAATATGCAACTGATTTTTTTTATCCGGGACTTTATTCATAATATTGTGTGTAATCTGTACTTTGGTAAAATGTAGTATGTTTATGTACGCCGCGCGCTGTACGATAGCTGTACGACAATGACGTCACGAAATAATATTCCCCACTCCTTCTTTTTCAGAATTTCGGATTGAGGCAACCTGTATAATCTATAAACCTTGGTTATAATACAGCGATATTGCGATATGTACACAGATAACACGTGATAACCGCGTATTGAGTATTTGAGTAATTGAGTGTGTTGTTTTTGAAAAGTTTATATTTTAAAATAGTCTAATGTCTACACTCTACATTATTTTTGTAGAGCATTGGTGAATCGTTTACAATGGAAAACGCGTGGAAAACTGAAATTCCAGAATTCAGGCCGGAAGACAATCCTCACGGCCTTTTAGAGGAAAGTTCATTCGCCACATTATTTCCCAAGTACCGAGAAACGTACTTGAAAGAATGTTGGCCGTTAGTGCAAAACTCATTGTCAAAATTTCACATCAAGGCTGATCTGGATTTGCTAGAAGGCAGTATGAGTGTGCGCACCACACGCAAAACCTGGGACCCAGCATCGATATTGAAGGCACGAGATTTAATCAAACTGTTGTCAAGGAGTGTTCCGTATGAGCATGCTGTACGCGTAATGGAAGACGATATGGCTGCTGACATAATCAAGATCGGCTCAATGGTGAGAAATCGTGATAAATTTGTAAAACGAAGACAAAGACTCATTGGCCCAGGAGGGTGCACACTAAAGTCTGTTGAATTGCTGACCAACTGTTATGTGCTTGTACAAGGGCAAACTGTAGCAGCTCTAGGACCTTTTAAAGGACTACAACAGGTATGTGAAAATCATTTCAATTAACTAACAGGTTGTTGGTGATATAATTGTTTCATTCTATGGTATTACAGGTACGCCGTATTGTCACGGATACAATGAAAAATATTCATCCCATTTACAATATAAAAGCATTGATGATTAAACGTGAACTGGAAAGAAATCCCAAGTTGAAGAATGAAAATTGGGATAGGTTTTTACCAAATTTCAAACCCAAGAATGTGCCTAAAAAGAAATCTACTAAGAAAGCGAAGAAACCATACACTCCGTTCCCACCTGCTCCAACAGAGAGTAAGATAGACAAATTATTAGAGTCAGGCGAATACTTTCTCAAGGAAGATGAGAAACAAAAAAGGAAAAAGAAAATCAAAGAGGACAAGCAGAAGGAAGCTAAAATTAAAAGAGAAGCAAAACGTAATTTGGCATTTATTCCTCCTGTTGAATAAAAAAATTAAAAAAAAATTGTAAATGTGTATAGGTAAAAATATAATGATTTTTAATGTTATTAGTTTTTTTTTTAATATAATACCAATAATTTAATATGGTAATTATTTCTTATTTTTTAACCTAACCTATATTAAGATAGACAGCAATGCCACTGATTATGCATTTTGAAAAAAAAATTTTCAAATTTTTATACTAAATAATAGTTATGAAGACTGTCTTACAATTCACCAGCATACGAAAATGACTCCATCTTACAAGTGTGTAAAATAGCAAATTTACATTCAACAGTTTTCATTTACCTTGGCCAGTTCAAACATTAGAGTGAATTTAGCTATTATTAAATTTAAAGATAAAAACATATTCTGCGGTTAATCAAAAAATATATTTTAATTCTGAAATAATTATTAAGCATGTACAATTTTATAACTTGGGTTGTCTCATTATATTGTATGGGTGAAATCCTGTTAATCTAATATATTTCCATACATAAAATATAGAAAATATTTAAACAGACTTTTACTAAAACTTGAAAAAAATTAATAATAATTATAAAAAAACAAATCAACTAGTAATGTCACCAGCCACCGCTGGGTGGTTTCTTTAATTATTGATGAACACTTATCAAGAGATAATTTAACATTGAACATAGATGATTTTAATGGTAATTATAAGTATTTTAGTATTTTATAAGAATTTATATTTGTTTAAAAAAAGCAAATAATAAATTCAGATACTAAGAATTTTAATTTAGCTATTAATATAATGGATTTTGAGGAGAAGCAGTTTTTTTTTATTATTAATTAAATAGATCTCTTGGCCATTTTCTTCTAAGTTTTCTAGGAAAGTTGTTGAGAATGATAATTGATGGCATACATCAGTTCGTTAGTTAAATATGGATAATGGTTCACAATATATTTTAAAAGGTCCAATTTAAAAATTGATTATTTTCGATATAGTTCCAGTCCATGACTAGATACTTTATTATTTATTTTTATTTTACAAATTTGGTAAATGTTTAAAACAAGACTATAATATAACTGGAATAAAATGTGGAAGATTTATACAAAAATATACTTAATAAATATTTCAAATACAATTCAAATTAAAAAATATTGTTACATAAAAGTACTTACAGGTTGTTAAGTGTTAAAACATTTAAAAAAAATTAAAAATATAAATCAAAAAATATTCAAATAAATGAAATAAAAATTTTAAATGGGTATACCAAGTATATAAGTCACAGTAAGAAAAAATAAATAGTATAATACAAATATATGATTATTATTATAAACTAATTTAATCGTTATATTTATCTAAAGCGTAACTGATATCCTCTGGGCTAACATTGAGTGATACTTTACGGAATATGTCCCATCTCTTCTTTTCCAAAAAAATGAGACCGCTATCCCTCAATCTGTATGCTATTATAAGTATTTGTTGCTCATTTGGCAACTCTTCGCCTGATACATATTATGATAAAAAAAAGTAATTAATTTTTTGACATAAACTATATTTATAGTAGTACAATAAAAAAGTACCTTCAAGCAAACAAATGCTTTTCAGTTGTGTATAAACTGACTCAATAGTACTATGCTCGATACCCGTACTAGATGTTTCATCTCTAAGTGCTCTGAGAAAAAATTGTTCAAAGAGACAACAACACCTGAAAAAAATTTATATTTTTGTAATAATACTAATGTAAGTATTTAATATATTAAATCCATTGAAATTCAATACATATTGTCTTGAAATGTAAATTCTTTAATACTTTATTGATCAAAAAAAATTAAATACAGGTAAATATTATAAGATTATTTAACTTTTACTTTTTTTTTTTTTTTTTTTGATACATCATTTATAGAATTATAGTTTTAATATGGTACATTTTTGATCATTTTTATTGTATAACTATGAATTAATTATTATATCTTATAATTAAACAATTGTTTATTCAGTTTAAATTCTTAAATTATCTGCTACTGGTTGATGAAAATATATGTAAAATATCTACATTACCTTGAATTGACAATAAGCTTTGTAATAGATACAATCCACTTTTTTTATAAAAAAAAAAACTATTTTATACACCAGAACTCAGTGGCGTATTTACGGGGGGGTCCCCGGGTCTGGACCCCCCCCCAGAAATTTTTTTTTCAAATATTATATAAATAATATCAATAATAAGTATCATTATTAAATTAACTCGTATGTATTTTATTATAATGTTATAAACTTATACTTAATACTAAGACCCCCCCCCACAAAAAAATTGAAAATACGCCACTGCCAGAACTTAAACAATAAAAATGTTTGAATAGAAATACATAAAGAAAATTAAATTTTTTCTGTTAAATAAAATAACTCAAACTATCAATAAGAAAGCAAATATTTGTGAAATTAATACTATTTTAACATTACCATGAAAATGTCAGATGTCTAAGCAGCATTAATTTTGGAAAATTATTGTAAAATATTTAATATGATCAAAATGAATGATGTAAAGTATATATATTTACTTCAGAACTATTGTAGTATAGTATACATCACACTGATCAAAATTTAACTAAGTTGAATAATGACAATTAATCATCCACCCCTAATATAAATTATAAAAATATTAAATTTAATAACAAGAATGTAAAAAGTGATAAACTGTTATACCTGTTAAATACCTTTAATTAAAAAACTATATTGTAAGATGTAACCGCTTTATTATACATCAAAAATAGTAAACATTACAATAGTTATTAAAACAAAAAAAAATATTTTGCTTCAGCTTATAGGACACCTCGCATTCAATGCAGATCTCCAACCAACTGTCATAACAGTCAAGGTACCCTTATAGAGTCAAGCTGCCTACATACATATATTATAGGGGGAAGCTTATCTTAGGATAATATATACTTCAACACAGTGCCCTGTTTTAACATACCTGATAGCAGTTACACGAACACCAGAAAGTATTGAATCTAACACCTGAGTTACATGGTTAATGGTTATTAATTGGGAATCATCTTCAGATTTAATTAAATCAATAGCTCGACGACAAATGTCCAGAGCTCGTCTCGCATCACCTGATATTGCTGCTACTTTTCTATTATGGAAATACATGTTTTTAAATCAAATATACAAATTAATGAACAATTATTACCTTGCCACTAATTGAACAGCATCTGGATCAAATGTAGAATTTCCTATCAATCTATTCATTATTATTTCTTGTAATTGCTGGAATGTGTATGGCTTGAATACTAATCGGGTCAATCCCTAAAAAGAAAATTAAATAATAAATCTTTAACAACAATCAATTATGCAACAATTTGTCATGTATAATCAACCATTCTACTAGTGACACATCCTCTCAACACTCGTTCAGGCAAATCCATTGTATTAGCAATTGTTAGTACAACCACTTTTGAACCAGTTTGACTAGGCCAATCAAGTATATTATATACAACGTCTTGTTTACGATTACAAATATGATCCACCTAACAAATTTAAGTTCAATAATTAAAAATAATTTATTGAGTACTTAGATATAATAAATTACTTCATCAACTAATAAAATTGTAGACAACTCTTTAACTTTTTTGCTAGAAAAATAGTCATTAAGAAGTGTTTGAGCTCGAGAAGATGATACTGTTTCTCCAGTTAGCTCTTTCCATATGACTGAAAAAGCTTGGTGTGGATTAGCAAGCCTTAAACCATTTATTTCAATAAACTAAATAAAATATTAATTTAAAATTGGTTATAAGTCATATGGCAAAAATTATTATTAAAATGTATTAGTTAAATTTAAAATTACTTTAAAACTATGTTTCATCAATAAATCATCATTTAGTGAATCTATTACTCTCTTAACTGTTGCTGTTTTTCCAGTACCAGGAACACCACTAATATACATACTCCTGTATAAGTATAATGTAAACAAATGATTCATTACTAAAATAATATAGTAAACAACATAGGCGTCACTAAGGGGTATTGAGGGGTTTCTTTGCTACCCCAGAATTTTTTTGAGGGTAGCAAGGGTATCGTTTTGTTACCCCAAAAAAAGTCTTGGATTTTAAAAATATATTCGATGTTTATTGTTCAAGTGTGTACAACATAGACTTAAGACTATCTATAATTGTGATTGTATCCAATGTCCAAAATATTTATATTTTATGATTTCCAATTTAGACGATTAGTGTATATCGTATATGTCATACTTGTTATTAGTTTCATATAACGTCATACTAATCGGCAATCGCGCATATTGTAATAGTGTTTAACTGATAACTAATAATTTTATTTTATTTGTGAGTTGTTTGGTTTGTTGTTTCTGTATTATTATTATTCTGTGTTCTGTACCTACAATTTCATAAATTGCCATAAATTGTGAATTATCAATATTATGACATTGATACTTAATACTACATACATTGGCAAAAAAAATAATTTTTCACTTTTTAAAAATAAATGTGATGTAAATTTGCTGTAGATCATTTTTTTTTTGCTACCCCAGAATTTGGACTCTAGTGACGCCCATGGTAAACAGTATATTATTAATTTCATCAATTTACCCTGTTAACTCATCATTAATTTTTCTAACTAAGAAAGAATGTATAGATTTATATTCAAATTCACGGCATGGTAAATGTTTAGGAGCAGCATGTAAATGTAAATTTGCTCTTGCTTTTTCTAAAGGACTGCACGGAATTCTTGCTCCACTATCCAATCTTTTACTCACTGAAGCTGTCAAGTTTTTAACGTGTGTCTAATAAAACATAATATTAAAACTTATTACTAAGGAATTTTTTTTTAAAGATATATCAATAATTAATAATAAAATATTTGGTACTAATTTAATACACATCCCAGTACCTATACAGTATTCAGTAATTTAGTACATCATTTATATTTTGATTTACAACTATTTAGTTAAGTAACATCAGAATTGAGGTAAAAAGTTATTAAGTTAAAAAGTTAAAATTAAGTTAAAATTAAGTTATTAAAAGTTATTAAACTCTGCCCACAAAAAAACGTAAAAAAAATATAAGTTAAGAGAAATGAAGACTATTTTCTAATGTTACGTCATAAACTATACAATTCAACAAAAATATACATTAATAAGAGAGCATTCTAGACAAATCTATAGTAAAAAATACACTCTCAGGTGGAGTATAGATTCATATTTGGAAGCATAAATATAAATTAAAAATTTAATATGAGCATCAATTGGTTATTGCCTTATTGGTCTGAAAATAATGTCACAATATTTTTTCCAGGTGTGTACCAAACTAGTATTACTAAAATTGTATTTTTTACTTTGGGAGTTTTTCTTGGTGTTTTTGGTGTCGAAATCTCAATTTCTTTATTTTCTGGTATATCTTGTAAAATACTACGACGCACTCTCGAGCCAGAACGAGGAGTGACAGATTGTGTTAAATGTTTCTGAAATTTTTAGAGAAAATAATTTAATTAATATTAATTATAATCAATACTATTTAATTCTAAATTATTGTTTATTAATTATTTATTAAAAAATAAAATAAATTACTTATATTATGTTATGTTTCTTAAAAAGTAAAGCTATATAAAATTATATTATAGGTTGATTGCATTTGTATTAAGATTAATTCAGGTATTTATCATATTATTGTCAAATGTCTAATTATGTTAGTAATATTGTCAATACATTATTAACCTATAAGGCTTATAATTTAAATAATTAAATGCTGATATTAGGTTATTATCTTTACTTGTTTTAGTGAATTTAAACAATACTAATCTATGATTATGATAATCAATTTAAATCTATATAAAATGTAATTAATAGCATATTAACATAATATATGTACTTTATTTAAAACCCTTACATTCTTTGGAGTTTTCCAATTATCTGCATCATCATCTTCATCAATTATTGATATTCTTCTACCTTTTTTATTCTACGACCAGAAAATTGTATGTATTAACAAAATATTGCTTTTCATAAAATAAAAATTTAAAAACTAAAACAAATATTTACACTTTTAGGGGTATTTATATTTTCATCAACAGGTTGTCTCGCGCGTTTCTACAATTAAAATTTTAAGTCAGAAAAATAAATATATTTTAACATATTGGAGTATGCTTAGTTTTGTTGTATTTAATAATAAAATAAAATTTTAAGGCAAAATTAAAAGCAATTATTAATATAGCTTGAGTATGAAATTTAATTACTTTTTCAGGAGACGAATCCGGTGTTTCAATTTTATTTAAATCTACCAAATCACCAAATCGATTCACAGATTTTCTTAAACGTTTCTACAAATGTTTAATATTTTAATTATAGGTGAATTTCATAAATATATATTTTTTTTACATACAGATGGTGTTGTATTAGTCACAGCATTTGATTTTCTAGAGGATGACGTAGAAACTTTCCGTGAACGTCTCTATAAAATTACATTAAATGAATACAAAAAATACTTTCATTTAATTCAGGGCTTGGAATTAAAATTATTTAATATAACTGTTGGTCTTAGATTCTCATTTTAATCACAGTTTTAGATAATCATAGTAGATTATAATATTTAATTTTGTAAATTCAATACAGAAATAATAAAATATATTTTACCATTTTCATTATTGGTTACTAAACTTAAAATACATAGTTATCATCAACAATACAAATAATAGATTGTTTATCAATTCAAATTCTTTTTACAAGTTTGATGTATGAAATAAAATATCCTGAATTGTGGACCAGTATCGGCAGAATACAAGATATAGTACTACATTCTAATATTTTATCCAAACACTGTAATATTGTTCTATCTTATTATACATCAAATATATTTTGAAAATAAGCAGATTCTCTCATCTTATTGTCTTATCTTCTTTAAATCCTTCTAACAATTAAAAAAAAATTTAACAAGCAACATGTTGATACTTAATTTTTGTTCCAAGCCCAGCGTTATTTATAGAATTATTACTTTTGGTATGTTTGATAATTCATCTTCAGTATCAGTAATGTCACCACCAATCATAGCCTCTTCAACTAAATTTAAAAGATTATTATCATGACGTTCACTCCAGCGCAGTGATTTTCTTGAATTCTTCTATAATAGAATATAATTGTAAAATTAAATAAATAAGATTTAAATTACTTTTAAATATACAACATTTAAATTATTTTTAAACATTTTTATAATTTATAGTATAAAATAATATGCAAGGACTCTGCACTGACCACACTCCAACATGTTTTATTCATCTTAAAGATTTACAACACAAAAAATCAATAATATAATCAATTTTGTATTGTTAACTTAAATATTATTATATAGGAGATTTTAACATTAATGAAGTTTGATAACAAGTCAATTTCAATAGAAGTATAATATTAAAGTCGACAACACTAATTAAAAAACATAGTAATACAAAAGTATATTATGCATATTTTATAGGTAAATTATATTTGCTTTTCATATACTTATGCTAATATTGACACATCTATACTATTATATAAAATTGTAAGGGTTTTTCTACGACCCGCGCTAACCGAGAAAACTACAGAACCAATTTGGCTGAAATTTTTTTTCTGTTGTACCCAACACTCTGCTGAAGGTTTTAGTACCACTTTTGTCAATAAATAAAAAGTATAAAGTTCATAAAAAATTAAAAACAATTGTACCTATATTTACATAATATATATTGTACGGCACGGTGGCCCATGGGTTAAAGCTACCTGTAACCTGACCTTTTTGTTCGTCAAATTGTATTGTGTTTGATATGAATAATATTGTTTCAAGAAATTTATCGCACGTACACTGACAACATGTATACCCAATATTCGTATTAATCTATACAAATATATAGTCAAACATTCAAGTACATAGGCGTCAGTGGCGTATTTTCAATTTTTTTGTGGGGGGAGACGGGGAGTCCTAGTATTAAGTATAAGTTTATAACATTATAATAAAATACATACGAGTTAATTTAATTATGATACTTATTATTGATATTATTTATATAATATTTGAAAAAAAATTTCTGGGGGGGGTCGAGACCCGGGACTCCCCCCCCCCCGTAAATACGCCACTGATTGGCGTACATCTTCGTACAGAGTGCTTTTCACATGGACTACGTGGGATTTTCTCGAGCTGGGGACCCGAATCATCTTATGATTTTAATTTCAACAGGAGATAAAACAAAAAACGTCATATACTCAGAAATCTTATAAAATTCTTTAGCAACTATAAATTACTCAGCATTTCTTTTTTAGATTCTGAACGGAGTGATGAATGTATTGATTTTACAATGATGTGTGTTTTTTTTTTTTTTGTGTCTGTCGACAACATTTGGGGCAGTAAAAATGCTTCGATTTTTGACTTCAGCCCCTCTTTGAAAAGGAAATCGGATCTAGTTGGTACTTTGGGGGGTCAAAAGTTAAAAATTTTCAATATTTTTTAAATGAGTCGGGAAAACCCTAAAAAAAATGACGTAAAAACGGGATTTTTTACGCAAAACCAGTTTTCGACAAAATCGAATTTTTTATTTTGCTATAACTAAAAAACTAATCGATGTAAATACTTGAAATTTTCATCAAATGTTTATATTAGCGTTCTCCATACACAGTTAAATTTTCAAAGAATTTTGACTTTTTTTGAGCTATTTATAGACAATTGAAATTTTTAATTTTTTTTTGTATTTATTTTTAAAATAACGATACAATTTTTTTGGCCGGCCAGAAAATCTTGAAAATTTAATACAAGGTTTCTTATAAGTTTTTCTTAATGTGATAAAAAAAAATCCGAAATCGTTAGTCACAATTATTTTTTTATATGTGATTAAAGTTCGAATTTATTCGAAATATGTCAAAATTGCGAAAATTTGCGAGTAATTTTGTGGTTGAAAAATCGTAAAATTTTTTTCTTTTATAACTAAGTTTTGAAAATTTGATACAAGGTTCTCCATACATTTTTCTTCAATTATCTGTAATAAAAATTCTACCGGATTCAGACAAAAATTTTTTATGAGTGTTTGAAATTTAAATTTTTACAAAACCGCGTTAAATAACGGTTTAGCCCCAAACGATTTTTGATATTTGTTGTTATTCAAATAGTATAAGTCATAAATACTTGAAAATTTTACCAATTATTTAGATTGCCATTTTCTTTACGTGATTTGAGTTTCAAAATATTTTGACTTTTTTTGAGCTATAAATAGACAATTGAAATTTTCAAATTTTTTTTATTTTTTTTTATAAATGTTGATAAAAAAATTTAGCTGGGACAAATTACTTGAAAATTTAATTGAAGGGTCCACATAACTTGTTCTAACTCTCATTCAAAAATTATAAAAATAAAAAATACATAGGCACAGTTTTTTTTTTATTAGCATTTGAAGTTCAAATATTGACAAAAATTCGTCAAAATCATGAATATTTTTCACTATTTGGTAGTTAAAAATTTATAAATATTTACTATCAAAAGCTAAGAATTGAAAATTTAATACTATGCTGTCCATAAGTTAACCTTAGAATAATTATAAAAAAATTTGATGATTATTCAATTAAAAAAATTTTACGAGTGTTTAAAGTTTTAATTTTAATTTGAAATCAAAAATACACGTGTAAAATAACGTTTTACTAATAAATAATTTTCGATTTTTTTATAATATATCCTAGACTGACAAATCATCTCCGTTCAGAATCGTTTTTCGTATACAATGATACCTATCATTGCATTCAAATTTAACCTACCCTAGTCCGAGGTCCATCCCACCCCCTAATGTACAGCAGAGCGATACTCACTTACCCGCTTTTTTCTGTATTTATTTTTAATAAAAATATGTTTATCATTTATACCGCTAGAAAAATTTTAATCTATTTTCATTAACCATTTTTTATATTTACTTGCCAATCACATTAAACAATAATAATTGAATAAAAAATTCTACATACATGGT
This sequence comes from Schizaphis graminum, assembly GCA_020882235.1. Classification (NCBI taxonomy): domain Eukaryota; kingdom Metazoa; phylum Arthropoda; class Insecta; order Hemiptera; family Aphididae; genus Schizaphis; species Schizaphis graminum. Next base: position 99,133,646 of record CM037032.1, read on the forward strand.
CCGAAGGAAAAATAAACAACTAATCACGGGCGAAGTCGTGACGGGTCAGCTAGTATATATATATAATTGTGGCAATGGTACTGTCAATACGTCGTGATTCCATGACCCATATTTATATAATTTTAACTTAAAATTATTCATTACCGATACTATGAAATTATCTTTGCTTGGTTTAATAAGTTTAAACAATACTAATCGATACAGTGGCACCGAACTCAGACTTTTTATGTGCGAAATTTAAAATTTTTTTCTCACCTACCCAAACATTTCAGCCATAGCCATTTAATATGATATAAAAATACATACAGGTATGGACTTCTTTTTCACACAATCAGTTATCAATTATTATACATAACACCTTATTTAACTTTGTTATCTCATTTAACCCCTAGAACTCTGCTATACTCCCTTGCCCATTTAAGAAATGAAGCAATCACTTCACATGACATATGAGGCGTCCCTGAACTCATAGTTATGATATTAAAATTAAATGCTACATAAACTGCATTCATAAATTCATAAATAAATTTATAATATGTTTAATTTAATAATACTTTTAAGTACTTACATTCATTGGAGTCTTCAAAATACCAACATTAAAATCTGCATTTTCGTCTTCGTCAATTATTGATATTTTTCTACCTTTTTTATTCTAATATCAAAAAATGTTATGTATTATCAAAATATTTTTTTTCAGAAAATATAAAATTAAAAATTAAATTAAATATTTACACTTTTAAGAGTATTAATGTTTTCATCAGCAGGTTGTCTCGTACGTTTCTACAATTAGAATTTTAAGTTAAAAAATACAGTGGAGTGTCAATTATTTGCACTAATTGAACTGAGGACGATTTTAATAAACAATGATTAAAAATATACAATAAATTAAATTTAAATATTTTATATAATTAAAAACAAAACTAATGTAATTTAAAAGTATAATATGAACATATATATATATATATATGTTAAAAGTAAATAATATCATTCGGTACTGGTCTAGTAGACCCCCGCCAAGAAAATAATCCCCCCATCACATAGATTTAGTTGACGCCCGCCACTTAAATATCTCGTGTTTTCGATGTTTTAGTCAATAATCAATAATTTAATAATTAATTATAAAACATATTCATATTAATATATATTCATAAAAAAAGTAAGAAAATGATTTAAATAATTTATCATACATTCATTCGATATTTATAAAATAAATCGCAAAAAAATTATACACAACATCAGCTAATACATATAATAATTTATATTTATTTATAAATACCGAATGAATATATTATATAATATATTGTTATTTTATTATATTTAACAATATTTGATGAAATTTTACAATAAATTAAAATATTTCAAAGCAAAATTAAAAGCAGTAATATAATTAAAATATGTATGAAATTTAATTACTCTTTCAGGAGAATCTGGTGATTCAATTTCATTCAGATCTATCACATCACCAAATAGATCTACAGGTTTTCTTAGACGTTTCTACAAATGTTAATATTATAGTTATAGGTGAAAGTTTCATAAATATTATTTTTTACTTACAGTTGATAATATATTAGTAACATCATTTGATTTTCTAGAAGATGATGAAGAAACTCTCCGTGACCGTCTCTATAAAATTACACTAAATTAATGAAAAAACTTTTTTTATAATATAATTCAGGGCTTAAAACACAAATTGTTTAATGGTGTTGACCTATTAGATCAGTAGTTTTCAACCTTTTTAACCATACGGCACACTTAATATCCTACAAAATTTTCGCGGCACACCAATCCGTATAATATGTTAAGCATATTTTATATACATATCTATATGTACATATAAATACATACTAATAAAACTAAACAGATTTTTCGCGGAACACTTCAAGAGCACTCATGGCACACCGATTGAAAACCACTGTATTAGATACTCAATTTTAATATATAATCTAAGGAATTCAATAAAAAATATTAATCATTTATCATTATCAGTATATTGAATTCCAAAATTAAAATATATACTAGTGTAACAAGAGCATGAATATGGCAACAATAGAAATGTGTCTTTCATTGCACATCTTCACACAAAACGTTAGCCACATAGTGGGAAAATTGCATACATTATTTTTATTTAGATGCATGATTCATATAATGCATTCTCTCGTTATAAGTAGTATAGTTATTAACAATATTGGCAGTGGCAGGGCAAGGATTATATGCCTGATAGGGCCAACTTGAGGCACATGATTTTACTGAAGGGCTAATATATAAAACTTATAATCAGGGGTTTATTGATTATGTATATTCAATAGGATTAATAAAAGACAATGAAAAATATTTTATACATACAGGTTTGGATAGAAATTTTAATATTTAAAATTTAAACTTTCATAAAATTTCAGGGAGGGTAATGGCCCGCCGCCATTGAATATTGGGTTTCTAAAAACCATGACAAGTATCATGTTAATATAAAATGTATGTTTCAAGCCCGGTATTATTTATAGAATTATTACTTTTGGTATATTTGATAATTCATCTTCAGTATCAATAATGTCACTCTCAATCAAAGCCTCTTCAACTAAATTTAAAAGATCATTATTGTGACGTTCACTCCAACGCAGTGATTTCCTTGAATTTCCCTGTAATATCCAATACAATTAAAAAATTTAACTGATTAGATTTTAACTTCTATTAAATATACACCATTTGAACTAATTTGAGCAAAATGGATGAATAAATGGAACAGACTCCACACTCATATATTATGTTAATCATCTTATAACCTTAAAACATAGAAAATAAATGTTTGATATAACCATTAATTATAAAATAGCCTATACTATAATCAATAATATAACCAATTTTGTTATTAGAGTAAATTGGCTTAATGTAGCATTTTATGGTCAAAATATTATCTAGGGGATTTTAACATTAGAGTAAATTTTATAATAGGTAAATTTACACTAATATTAAAGCTAACAACACAAAGTGTTCTAGTAAATGTAAATTTGTTATGTTATTACAGACACAATATAATATTAATATATATTAACATGAGTTTGATGTTATCTTCTTCATTACTACCAAATACATATAAATTTCCATTTGTCAAATACTAAGTAATAACAAGCGTAAGGTTATTTATAATATTGATTGGGTGCCTAGTAATCGATTATATATTGTTAATTTATGGCTAGTGAATAGACATATTTAAAATATGACATACCTTTGGTGTAGATGGAAGACTTGAAACTTTGTCAAAGCCATTATCTTTAAGTTTTTCATTTGTTGTCTAAAAAATAAAAAATAAAGTTAATATTGTATTTATAAATATTTATAAAAACAACATACTTTTAACATGCTAGGAGAGAATGTTGATACATAATTAGATTCATCTATACGCTTTATATTCAATTTTAATTCACACTATTTAAAAAAATTAAATATTAATACAATAAATGTATCGAAGCTTACATATTAAGGTAATAAGGTATAACTACTATAACTTACTAATTCTATAATTGTGTCTTCAACAAGACGTCTATTTTTTGGTTCAGTTACAGTGTCTACTTTTTTAGTCTAAAATTAAATACAAAATTTACATTCAATCTTTATAAATCATAATTTTAAACATAAATAAAATTTATTACATCATTATATTATATATTATGATTTTATATTATTTATTTTATATTATTTTGTATTGCTTTTACAATAATGTGTGTGTTTTTTTTTTTGTGTCTGACGACAACATTTGGAGCAGTAATAATGCTCCGATTTTTGACTTCAGCCCCTCTTTGAATAGGAAAATTCATCTAGTTGGTACTTTGGGGGGTCAAAAGTAAACATTTTCAAATAGTTTTCAAAAAAATCGATTTTTTGATTTTGCTGTAACTCAAAAACGAATCATTGTAAATACTTGAAATTTTCACCAAATGTTTATATTATGGTTATCTCTTTACAATTAAATTTTCAAAATATTTTGACCATTTTTAAGCTACTTATAGACAATTGAAATTTTTGACTTTTCTAAGTTTTTTTTCTTCAAATGCTGATAAAAAATTTTTGGGTGGCCAGAAAATCTAGAAAATTTAATACAAGGTATCTTATAAGTTGTTCTTAAAGTGATAAAAAAAAATCCGAAATCGTTAGTCACAATTTTTTTTTTAAGTGCTTAAAGTTTGAATTTATACGAAATATGTCAAAATTTAAATTAAATTTCATACGCTCATTATGCGTATGTTGGCCAAATACTTTTTTTATTAATAAACAGATAGTATAAAGTAACTATAGTAACATAATAGTAACTATACTATTTGTTTCAAAATAGAATATATGACAATATTTAAATATAATATATCCTAAACTGACAAATCATCTCCGTTGAGAATCGTTTTTCGTATACAATGATACCTATCATTGCATTCAAATTTAACCTACCATAGTCCGAGGTCCACCCCACCCCCTAATATACAGCAGAGCGATACCCACTTACCCGCTTTTAGGTATATGCCGCATATTAATGAAATAATATTTATTTTAAACTAATATCATGATACAAAAATGAAGTCCTAATCCTAATATTAGTCTTTAATAATAAGTTTAAAAAGGCCAAATGGCTAATTTATATTCTCTTGACCAGAAATTATCAACTGATGACCTGCAAGAAAGTTTTGGCAGTCTTTAGAAGAGTATTAACATTATTTGCAATTTTATTTTATTAACTAGCAGTTGTATGTTGTATAATCATTATATACAAATATATTGTATCATATCACTATATGGTAGGTTAAGTTTGGTAAATAGCAAATAAGATAGTAATAAAATAATAATAAATTGTTGCAAAAAAAAATTGTTTTAAAAAAATTAAGACAAGTTAAAATAAATTGTTATAAATAAAAAAAAATCAATGGATCAAAATCTTTGGATACGGATCTATAATTTATAGTATTATTACTATAAAAATATAAACTTTTTAGTTTAAAGTAGGTATAAATAGTTTGTAGAATTAAAGTTATGAATTTAGTGGTCTGTGAGACCTAAAAGTTTGACAACTGCTATTATAGACTAATCTGCTAGTACAAGTGGTAGGGGCAAAAAGATTATTTGTCACCTTTCTCCTAAAAATAGTAGATCTAATATATTTATTTCCTTCGTAGAATAATGATTTTTTTGATTTTTAAGCGATTATGTTGAGTATTAGCAATACTCCATCCCTTTTAATTGACTAGTATTTACTATACTCATACTATTACTATATAAAGTACCTTATTACCTTATCAAATATATATTAATTTATTTTTATATTTACAGATTGTGGAGTTTTTGTTTTTGAAGAATTAATATATGAGTCACATTCATTTGATATTTCATTAGTACTTTTGTATCTTAATGATCTTCTAGAAGAAGACAATTCATTTTTCAATCTCAGCCGAGTGCAAGGAGTTGTACTTTTTTCTGATGATGAGTTAACCATCTAAAAATCAAAAATATAAGTCTTAATAATCATTAATACTTAATTAAATTTAACAAAGGATAAAGAATTATTTTTTGTAAGACCAGAAAGGAAACTTAATACAAGAAATAACAGAGAAGAAAGAGTGAACATAAATTTACCTGATATAATATAATAATAGTTAATATTTACCTTCTAAATAATAATTAATATAATTACCAAATGATAATATTTTGCTTATTACACTAAAAGAATAACAACTAAGATTACTACACATCAACACGTCTATTAGTGAGGAAAAAAATATGCAACTAACAGAGGCACAGAGCCTAAAAAGTAAAAACAGTAAAATCTAAAAAGTAAATAATAACATGATCAAAAATGTAACACGACAACAAAGAAGTAAAAAATACGCGGGAAACGTTATCGTCAAACATATGACCGGCGCAACCATGATAAAGCGTGGCTATAATAAACCATTGAACTAAATCAAAGGTATTTATCATATTAATTATCATATTAATATACTATATAGTTCAATGTAATAAACTTAGATTATACCTTATGGCTTATATTTTATTATAGAATATATATAGAACCATGGCTTTAGATTAAAGTCGTGTATAGAACATAATATGGATTATACCTACATTTATACCGCATAGGTTAATCGTGGATTATGTTAAAGAACCAGGTGCGTATACGGTATACGAATCACGGAAAAAAAAGTCCCGATGAATATATGAATACATAAAAAGTCATATAATATCATAATAAATGTTAATTACTTACTTAAATCACATATTAAAATATAATTTAATTTAATTTAATACAAAGTCCCGATAAAAATGAATAAATTAATGAAAATATATCAAAATTTAAGTATAAATATGGTAAAATTGTATTGAAAAATACATTAAAGTTACATAAAAAGTCATATTATATCATGAAAAATGTTTATAAATAATAAAATGTAATAATATAATAAATAGTTAATAATAAATAAGTCAATAATAATAACACAATTAAAGTACCTATATAATTATAATAATAATGTTATAAAAATGTAATATTATAATTAGGTACACCTTTTTCGTAGGTATATTATGAATAACGGCTGTTAAAAAATCTAAAACACCGATATAGTCCGCTTGTATTTGTATATATAAATTTTGCAGCCGTTTTTCTTCTGTCCGAGTTTGCCCTAGTTTTTTAACAGTTTTCGAATCTCCTACAGCATCTAAAGCTAATTTCGTTTCATCTGCGGAAATTTCCATTTTTATTTTCCTAATTAATTTCTAAATAGTTGGATGTTTATGTCCACATGGCTTTGAAAATCGGTTATTCCATCCTTCAGTCATATTGTTTGTTCGATGCCCTCCTACTAAAGTGGCATTATGTAAATTCCACGAGGAAGGTTAAAATATAGGTGGAATTTTTCTAAAATGCAAGGTAATACAATTGCAGTATGAGAATCAGTATTTTGGTAAATTTTCCAGTAAACTTTTTTTTCTATTATTTATTAGGTACTTATTATTATGGTAGATGACAAATATATATGTATAAACATTTTATTCATTACATTTATACACTAAAATAGTTTTAACTTACTATAGAACTGTACAAGTACCTACAAGAATAATATTTTTTTTTCGGGACTTTTTTTTCCGATTACCGCGTATACGGGGGGATCAATGGAGGATAAAATGATATACCTTAGTACCAATTAGCTATTAAAAACCCTATAATTTTCTAAAATAAACCTGAAAATTTTAAATTATTATTTATTTTTGCATAATTTTTCAGACAAAAATTAACTTAATTTAGATACTTTTGAATAGAAATAACTTATTAAAACATTAAGTTAAAAGTTAATTTGAAAAAAATGTAACGAATTAATTAACTCAATTTTAACTTTTAAATCGTTAATGTCTTGATAAAATGTAATGTATATTTGTTTGCCATTTCCATCACACTGCTGGACCAAAGATTTTGTGTCAGGTAAATGTTTCCTAATATCAGAGAACAATGCTAATATTTTATTCATCAATGATTTAAAAATAATAATATTTCTAAATTTCCATGAATTGAGTATTTTTGTTAGAATTTTACCAGCATTATAATTTATTATAGCTTAATGCAGTTGATTGTAATAAAAATATGCAGTACTGAAATAATTACTATTTAATATATTTTATATGTTACCATTTTAGTATTTTCGTGAATTTTAAATAATTTCTTGTAAAAATATTTATTAATTGTTTTTAAAGGTTCCATAATGTAGTAATGTTGTAATAAAAATGTATTAGTAACAAATATTTTTGATAGTATAAACTATAAAGTGTTCTTCTTGATGGGTTTAACTAATAGTTGAACGTTGAACGCCGATATTTAGTGCTTAATTCCTGCCAATTCCTACCACCATTCCCGATATTCCTGCTCAACTTCCGCCCCCGTAAAAACTAAAAAACTGGGTGCGGAAGATGCATATTTTTACAAAAAATGCTTAAATTATCATAATATTTATTGATTGTTAAAAAACCTAACTATACCAGCTACTTAATATATGTCATATGTCAGCAGTTAACGAAATTGATGGTTTTATACATATTACACAGAAAGAGGCATAAAAACTTTTTTTCTACAGCTATCTGTCTAAAAAAATATTTTAAATAGTATTGTTAAAAATAATGCGTCAAATGAAAAGAACAACGGGCATATTATTATTATAAGAATTTTTTGTATGATTTAATTTGAAAAAATAAAAAGTGGTTTAGTTACTGTTGCTACACTAACTGACAGGAGACACTACTCGTATATGCCAATCTAAAGTTTTTATTAAAGCTTATATCTGGTGATATTAATTCCTCTACCCTATTTTCATCTGTGGTTGATAGTATAGTATAGTAAGCCGGGGTATCATCCAAAGTCCCTCCTCTTAATAAACGCATAACCATATCCATTTCGTATTCTTCCATTCTCTATACGCTCTATAGTTCAAATAAAACTCTTGTGCGTACTGCGTTGTATGTTCTTTACAAATACATGCTGTAATTGGACAAAACAAGGTACCTGTAAATCAATAAATAAATCGCGATGTACCCATATAGCGTATAGGACGAGTATAAGCATAAATTTACCCGACTTTAATCCATGTATTCTTATTACATGAGTACATAACCCTCAGTTCTCGTGCTCCGCGTGCTCGTATGGTGTAATATCAATGCCATGGTAAAAATCTACACAATCTTTGGACTTATTTTATTCCATAATAAGATCATCATTCATCGTTTTTATTCAAAAATTCGAACGCGTCTGGAAGTCGCGATGTCCGATCAGTCCGATGTCCGATCTATACAATTTAAATTATGGTCGGTCGTAGTTTTATTACTCTAAGGTCGTGATCTGCATGGCCATGTATAATAATTATTATACCATTTAATATGTATACAGTTTACCTAATATTCATAATACTATATTATAAATTATTATTTTATTATTATCTATGGTTGTAGTAAGACAACCGAAAATCCGTGGATGAATTTGCAATGCTGTAATATATTAGCATTGGCATAATATAATTGTAGTAAAAGTATCAGATTTTTTGCGAGTTCATAGCAGGTACAAAGCAGGTATATAACATTCTAACTATATAAACAGGTTTTATATTATTATATCATAATCATCACTTCGCTTAGTAACTTTCGTTTAAATTCACATATTTTTCTGTTTTATTATGATAGATTGAAAAGATTGTCAACGAAGACTACACATTACTCCTAAAATTCAAAATAAAATGTTGAGAATAGGACAGACAGTGGCGGATGTTAGCCTAAAGACGACCGTTGGTGAATTTGGCGTACACGAGTACTTCAGAAGCAGGTGAAAAGATCTAAAGTAAAGAACTATAATACTCAACAGTGAAGTTAATATTTTATTAAGTTCAGAACGGTAGAATTCACAATTTATAGTACATTGTACTTGTACATAGTGTATACTTATTTATCTAATTTTTTTAGCATATACCTACCTAGTCCCTAAAATCTAAATACACAATGATATACGATTATATATGGCACGTGTTTTCAGAGACGAAAACAAAATTGTCTATAGTTATTTTGTAATTTTCAATTCTTAGATTCTATTTTTAGTAGATTATTCAATGATTACCAAAAAATATTTTGAGAAGCAATGACATTTTGACTACTTTTATTAAGGGAATATATTAAATTATATATGTAAATTTCCAGAAAAAAAAACCATGATTTTTCTTTGAAAAAGTTATTACAATAAATATCCTTAAAAATCTATCCTTAATAAAGTATTAGGTAATACTTGTATTTAATAGATGATACTACCTATAATAATAATCATTATTATAAAGATGCAGCAAGATAAGATTTAGGTTTTTCGAGTGAAAAGTGGAATTTTATTTTTTACTTTATGTCTTATGATGTAAGGTTTTTACAATAAAACTATATTTTTTATATTGTCATCTATACTTGCGTAAAAAAAATATGCACCCACTAATATTTTCAGCAATATATCAGGCCATCAGTAATAATATGAAAGTAAATATATTTTCCCATAATTTTTAATTCATATATCATGGTAAGTAATAACAACATAATATTGGTATTTGGTAATAATGTAGTATCAATATATTGTATAAACATTGAGCTTAATATAATTATAATAGTTAAATACCTACCTAACTTTGTATTTTTAACCATCATTATATTGCTAACCTGTAGCCTGTAGGTATGTATTATGTTATATCTATCGTCTAGCTATGTCTCGATTCTTAATACTCCTGAGTCCTGTAATCATATGCATTTGTAAAAAATTCTTAGATAGGTACTGGCGGTACTGCCTTGGTCGAATGTCCTCTACAAGCGTCTACGCCTGTATAGCTGTATACTGAATAACAGAAACAACTTTTTTTTTTTTTTTTTTTTTTTTTTCCTGTTTTAACCGACGACGCCGCGGGATCTGCTTTCGCATTGCTTCCGCGGCGCCGCCATCGTTTATTGACGGTATCAAATATTAATACATATGTGGGAGGCAGACGGGACAGCTCCCTGACTCAACCCGTTCAAGCATTTTCAAAGTTTTGCATTAACAATTAAATTTTACATTAACAAAGGTCAATCTGAATTTTATGCATTACAAGTTTTACTGGACTTCTTTCTGACCTTCTCGGGCCGACCGGAGTCCGCCACTCTGGATGTTTCGTTCTCCATCAGGGCGGTCGCACGTTCCCCTATGCCCTTCGCAAGGCCTCTTCCTCGCGATCATCTTTTTCCTTGGTCGACAGAATCGTCTCGACCATGCGGATGAACTCCAGGCGATTAGTTTCGAACTGTTTGATGATTCTCCTTCGGGCTTGAGCGTCTTCTGGCAAGTCATGTGGCAGGGGACCACACAGTATTTCCTCAACGTCGCCCGCGTTCGGGGATCGCCTCATAATCTCAGTCATTCGAACGCGGTTGTCAACCCATCTCGAGCAGGTAAAAATCGTGTGCTCAACAGTGTCGTCGGGGTCGACGCAGTATACGCAATAGCTGTCATCCGCCCGATTAAACCTCTTCAGGTAGCTCCGAAAGAACAGAAACAACTTACCTAATTTAAAGTAAACTGCCCAGTGCCCGTTAACATGACACAGTGTAAACGTTAGGTATTACCTATAGGTTTAATAATTTGAAAAGTAATTAATGTAGAGATGTATGGCCATCATAGACGTAACTAGACCTTAAAGTTAGTTTATATACTACCTAACGCATTTCCTTACCAAAATCTATGTCCAGCAGTTATAATTTTGTGTTGTTAGCTTAAATATTAGTGTAAATTGACCTATTATTAAACAAACTCTAAGTTAATAATAATTAATATTATCTGTGTTTTCTTATTAGTTTTTTTACGATAGGTAGTAGATAGTAGATACTTTAATTTCTGTGTGAATAATGAGCATCTTTTGATACCTATTAATATTTTACATACTTAAAATAGGACTGTGGTATGTAGTACTCATACATAAAAATTAATCTAGAGTAAAGAGTTAAAACTCTTATGCAATGCTGTGTTAATGATGACAAAATGGGGGAGCAAAAGAGGGATCTAAAAATGATTTTATCAGGTATAATCAGAAATGTACAAATTTACATATTTAGTCACATAAATCCATGCCTACTAATGGCTCACCAATATTAAGAAAAAAATTGAAAATATTATTTTTTTCCTTGTATTGACGCCTTGGCGGGCCGCCTGGGTAACAAATATTTCATCAGACCCCTGATGTTTATTATTTTAATTATTGTTAGAACTGGTACCACATAAATTCTAAGAATAATTATACAAAATCACTCTATTTTATATTATGTACCTATATAAAATTATCTTCTTTTTAATATTTAAAAAAAAAAATTTAATATTTCTATTTTTAGGAGGAAGGGGGGTGAGGATAAATACATGTAAAAAAAGCGGGTAAGTGGGTATCGCTCTGCTGTATATTAGTGGGTGGGGTGGACCTCGGACTATGGTAGGTTAAATTTGAATGCAATGATAGGTATCATTGTATACGAAAAACGATTCTGAACATAGGCGCAACTAAGGTAACAATTCTGGGGGGGCTACAGCCCCAAACAAATTTCTTTGCTTTGTTATTAACTATATTAGCACAAAATAAATTGAAGTCAAATGAAAAAAAACTGGGGGGCTTAGCCCCCTCTAGCCCCCCCCCTAGTTGCGCCTATGATTCTGAACGAAGATGATTTGTCAGTTTAGGATATATTATATTTAAATATTGTAATATATTCTATTTTGAAACAAATAGTATAGTTTTTATATGTTACTATAGTTACTTTATAGTATCTGTTTATTAATAAAAAAAGTATTTGGCCAACATACGCATAATGAGCGTATGAAATTTAATTTAAATTTTGACATATTTCGTATAAATTCAAACTTTAAGCACTTCTTCTTCTTCTTCTTCAGTTATTGTAGGCCATTAAGGCCCATCACTGCTCCACACAGCCTCCTCCATTCTTCTCTCTCATTCGCTAATTCTTCCGGGTTATCTACCCCAAGTAACCTAAAAAACTGGTTTGGTTCGTCTATCCCGGCGCAACCCATTTGCGCCCGAACCCATTTATCGTAGCCCATTTGCGCCCCAAATCATAGCCCACATGCGCCCGATTCAGATGAGGTGAAAATCGTGTAACGTTGCCATTTAATTCAGTGCCGTAAAAATCATAGGTGCTGGCAGTGCATGGCACTGGGGCCCGCAGGGTCAAAGGGCCCATAGCAAATAGCCGTCAATTTTTAGAGTCTGAACGGAGTGATGAATGTATTGATTTTACAATGATGTGTGTTTTTTTTTTTTTTTTTTGTTTTTTTTTGTGTCTGTCGACAACATTTGGGGCAGTAAAAATGCTTCGATTTTTGACTTCAGCCCCTCTTTGAAAAGGAAATCGGATCTAGTTGGTACTTTGGGGGGTCAAAAGTAAAAAATTTTCAATATTTTTTAAATGAGTCGGGAAAAACCCTAAAAAAATGACGGAAAAACGGGATTTTTTACGCAAAACCAGTTTTCGTCAAAATCGAATTTTTTATTTTGCTATAACTCAAAAACTAATAGATGTAAAAACTTGAAATTTTCACCAAATCTTTATATTAGCGTTCTCCATACACAGTTAAATTTTTAGAGAATTTTGACTTTTTTTAAGCTATTTATAGACAATTGAAATTTTTAATTTTTTTTTAGTATTTTTTTTTAAAATAACGATAAATATTTATAACAATTCGATAACAATTTTTTTTTATAAGTGCTTAAAGTTCGAATTTATACGAAATATGTCAAAATTGCGAAAATTTGCAAGTAATTTTGTGGTTGAAAAATCGTAAAATTTTTTTCTTTTATAACTAAGTTTTGAAAATTTGATACAAGGTTCTCCATACATTTTTCTTCAAATATCTGTAAAAAAAACTCTACCGGATTCAGACAAAAAATTTTTATGAGTGTTTGAAATTTAAATTTTTACAAAACCGCGTTAAATAACGGTTTAGCCTCAAACGATTTTTGATAATTGTTATTCAAATAGTATAAGTCGTAAATACTTGAAAATTTTACCAGTTATTTAGATTGCCATTTTCTTTACGTGATTTGATTTTCAAAACATTTTGACTTTTTTTGAGCTATTTATAGACAATTTAAATTTTCATTTTTTTTTTATTTTTTTTTTATAAATGTTAATAAAAAAAATTAAGCTGGGACAAATTACTTGAAAATTTAATTGAAGGGTCCACATAACTTGTTCTAACTCTGATTCAAAAATTATAAAAATACATAGGCACAATTTTTTTTATTAGCATTTGAAGTTCAAATATTGACAAAAATTCGTCAAAATCATGAATATTTTTCACTATTTGGTAGTTAAAAATTTATAAATATTTTTCTATCAAAAGCTAAGAATTGAAAATTTAATCCTATGCTTTCCATAAGTTAAGCTTAGAAAAATTATAAAAAAGTTTGAGGATTGTTCAATTTAAAAAATTTTACGTGTGTTTAAAGTTTTAATTTTAATTTGAAATCAAAAATACACGTGTAAAATAACTTTTTACTAATAAATAATTTTCGATTTTTATTATTTTTAAAAAATTACTAAACGTAAAATATTGAAACTTTTACTTAAATGTTTGAATTAGTTTTAAAGTAGAATATATTACAATATTTAAGTATAATATATCCTAGACTGACAAATCATCTCCGTTCAGAATCGTTTTTCGTATACAATGATACCTATCATTTCATTCAAATTTAACCTTCCCTAGTCCGAGGTCCATCCCACCACCTAATGTACAGCAGAGCGATACTCACTTATCCGCTTTTTTATTTTATTTAATTTTATTCATAATTATTGTATAAGTTCTTATAACAAAATGTAAAAGTCTGGTAGGTTTTACTTGGAATTGTTTATCTAAATATAGGGGAAAAAACTAAGTCTAGAGTGACATAAATACATTTTTGATTATTATAAAAAATAGATTTTAAGGATTAAAAGTAATCGCAACGATGATTTTACATCCACAAATAATATCCTATCTAAGGAGTATAAAATTAAAATTCCCATAGTGTGAAGTCCGACTTTCTTTTGTATCTAAAGAAAGAGGGGCCAATATACATTTGTTTGCACCTGGGTCTTTGACACTCTAGTTACGGCACTGCCATTTATTGAGTATTTTGGCGTAATGGTGTGTAACTATAAAATCTAAAATAATATTTGATCGTTTCCCAAGCTAATCGAAACCAATATTAATTATTATTATTTAAATAATATTATTTTAATATTATTGTAATTTAATTATTTTTTGCATTATTAACATTCTCACTATTGACTAATATATATTATTAATTTTAGGTAATTATTTTTGATGTAGGATTTTATATTTTTAAACAATCTTAAACAACAACTGACAACTAATATGAATTATTTATTTTGATTCTATATACATTTATTTTATGCATTTTTAATAATATTTAAAATTGATATATATATGTATATTATTGTAATTGTATTTATTAATTATTTTGATTTTACGTAAAAATATTAGATTCTGAACGAAGTGATGAATGTATTGCTTTTACTATGATGTGTGTTTTTTTTTTTTTTTTTGTGTCTGACGACAACATTTGGAGCAGTAATAATGCTCCGATTTTTGACTTCAGCCCCTCTTTGAATAGGGAATTGAATCTAGTTGGTACTTTAGGGGGGTCAAAATTAAAATTTTCTAATAGTTTTCAAAAAAATCGAGAAAAACAAAAAAAAAATGACAGAAAAATGGAAATTTTACGGAAAAACCACTTTTCGACAAAATCGATTTTTTGATTTTGCTGTAACTCAAAAACCAATTATTGTAAATACTTGAAATTTTCACCAAATATTTATATTATGGTTATCTCTTTACAGTTAAATTTTCAAAATATTTTGACCATTTTTAAGCTACTAATAGACAATTGAAATTTTCGACTTTTCTAAGTTTTTTTTTCTTCAAATGCCGATAAAAATTTTTTGGGTGGCCAGAAAATCTTGAAAATTTAATACAAGGTTTCTTATAAGTTGTTCTTAAAGTGATAAAAAAAAATCCGAAATCGTTAGTCACAATTTTTTTTTATAAGTGTTTAAAGTTCGAATTTATACGAAATATGTCAAAATTTAAATTAAATTTCATACGCTCATAATGCGTATTGGCCATAGTAACCATAGTAACATAATATAAAAACTATACTATTTGTTTCAAAATAGAATATTTGACAATATTTAAATATAATATATCCTAAACTGACAAATCATCTTCGTTCAGAATCGTTTTTCGTATACAATGATACCTATCATTGCATTCAAATTTAACCTTCCATAGTCTGAGGTCCACCCCACCCCCTAATATACAGCAGAGCGATACCCACTTACCCGCTTTTTTTTCTATTTGAAATTTATAATTTAATGAAATATAAATAATATTTATATAGGTACCTATACGTATAACATGCATACTGTGTAGTATTTAACATTATTTTTAAAATTATTACTTTTTATTAATTTTGATTTTAGGTAGGATTTTTAAATTTTAAAAAAACAACGGCAACATTGCATGCAAAATGGGCGCATTTGGGCTATAAATCGGGGTGTTAAGTTTTTTATTTTGGGCGCAAATGTCCATAACCCTCGGGGCGCAAACGGGCTGCTCTTGGGCGCAAATGGGCTACAGCCGTCTATCCACCTTTTCTTCGGTCTGCCCAGTGGTCTCTTGCCTTCCGGTTTCCACTTAAGTGCGTCCTTCATTATGCCATTCGATCTCCATACATGTTCAAACCAGCTGATTTTTCTGCCTTTAAGTGTTTGTATTATGTCCTCTTCTCCTAACAGGTTTTTAATTTCTTTATTGGATCTTATTTCATATTCACCTGTTTGATCATTTTTTTTGGGACCGAATATGCGTCGTAGGAATTTTCTTTCTAGAACTGCCAGTTTTCTTTCGTACTCTTTTGATGTTGGCCATGTTTCACATGCGTATAAAATTACTGGTCTTACTAAAACTTTGTATAATCTCATTTTTGATTTTTTTGATAATAGCTTGGACCCGAAGGTTTTCTGGTAGTTGTTGGTTTACTTCTCATAACCCGCCCACATGGAGGGGTAGAAAATGGTACTTGTACATTTTTGAACCAATTGAACCTGGGTATAACAAATAATTTAACACTGCAGCACTGCTCTTAGAATTTAGATAATATGTATAATTCCGATTTACGTGATATACTGTCATACTTATATTGTTTTTAACAATTTTATAATTTATATTTTATTTTATAGCTGGGGTTTGTTAGTATGTTATGTAGCTGATTTTTCTGCTGTATGTACCAATGAACTGAGTCAATTAGTGAAAGACTTTCATGAATTTGAATCTCGAGGTGTAAAAATATTGGCTATGTCTTGTGATTCTATTAATTCTCACACTAAATGGATAGAGGTAATAATATTAACAATTATTAATTTGAAAATATATGACAATTTATATAATAGTTTATATAATATTATGTTTATTGTTTAATGAATAACAATTTATACATATACCACCTATTTACTCTCTAAAGTTTAAATTTACAATAATAAATTTACTTTTCATAAAATGTATTAATAATTACAATTAAGATTTAAGGTAAGCAGTAAACACAGTTACAGGGCCGGATTTACTTAAAAGGCACCCCTAGACTAATAAAAAACAAACGCCCCTACAGTCTTTAGAACATCATTTATTCAATAAGAGCTGAGAATCCCCCTCCTTATTAATTTACTCAATTTTATAGTTATACAAGAATGTATTATGGATTAAATTAAAATTTTTCAGTCAACAATACAATATGAACAATACGAGTAATTGATATTTTCGACTAACCAGTCGAGTTTTTGTGCTTTAAACGTTTAAACGACACTATATACTTCGTTACATTTTACTTGTTTTAAAAATGTAATCCAAATTTTACGAACACTTAAGAACAAAGTTATTGAAACGAAAAAGACTAGGTAACAGACAATTAAATTTGCAGATAGGTAGTAATTATATTATCTATAGTATCTACAAAAAAAAAATTCACCATCCACGGCTTAGCGCCCCCCCCCCCCCCATCAAGTTGTGGCGCCCCTAGGCTATAGCCCAAGTCCTAAATCCGGCCCTGCACAGTTATTAAATAAATTTGAAAATGATAAATTATTGTACTTTTAATAATTTTTCTATCCATATTCCATATTAAGGATATAAAAAAAGTGAGTGGATTGAAATATGAAGAAGAATTTCCATTTCCAATTGTATCAGATCGTAATCGTATGGTTTCCTTATACCTGAACGTATTAGATGCAAAATGCATGGATGACGACGGCATACCTTTACCTTGTAGAGCATCATTTGTTTTAGCACCTGACATGACTATACAACTTATACATTTTTACCCTCAAGCTATTGGACGTAACTTTAAGTACCTATCTTTTTGGACCACTTAAATTTTTTTAATTATTTTAAAAACATAATTATTTATTTATTTAGTGAAATCTTTAGAACCATTGATGCTTTACAGCTGACTTTCAAATTCAGCAACGACTTGTATACTCCTTGCGGATGGAAAGTTTGTACCTGTTATATATATAAATTAACTACCCATATTTTATTATTTATTTTTATTTTAATTGTAATAATATAAAAACATTGTTTTAGCCCTTTAGGTATTTTTAGACATTACATTAGGACATTAGGATGCTTAATTTAATTGTGCAGTGTTGGTGTTGCCTTTATAAACTATAATTTATAATTGTAAACCTATTATTTTATTATTTTATAGCCTGTCACAGATTGCTTGATATCGTCAAAAATACCTAAAGATGAAATTGAAAAAAAATTTCCCACTACTACTGTTATTGAATTACCATCAGGAAAAGATTATATGCGCATTGTTTCGAAAATAGAGGTCAACAGAAAATACGAAAAATAAAAATTGATGTATTTAAAAATGTTAAAGTTACCTTACAAAATATTACAATAGAATTTATTTGAATAATTTTCAATTAAAATTTACTTAAATCTGTTTTTTATTTATTATAATTGTTTGATTTACTAACCAGTTATTTTTAAAAAGAAATTGTTATTATTATTTATCTTTTTTTTTTTATCATTTGTCTAGTTTTTATTTGTTTTTTTTTTTTACAATTAATAATATAAAGTTACAGGTCATTTTCACACACTGTCCAAGTCTTCAGACAATGCTGTCTGATCGATAAATAATTGTCATATTACAGGAATTAGTACTATTAAAATTTAATTTTAGAGTTAAATATTTTTTTATGATAAATACACCAACAATAACTGTATAATTTTTATTGGAATACTTATTATAAGCATAATAATAAGATGTAGGTACCTATTTGTACTATTTGTGCTTATATATATCAAAATATATCATGCTTTTATACTACTTAATTATTTATATAAAACAAAAATATTTTTTTATCATTTGAATCATTTCATGGTTTTTAAATTTTACATTATTTAATACTTGTTATTCCTTCAGCCATACATTGTCTGTTTTATTGAATTAGCTAGGTAAAGACTGTCAATATTTTATATTTTTTGCAATGATTATTAAATATTTATAAAATCAGATATCCGTCTACAAACTAACATAACTATTATTCTGTTGAAAGTGATTTGAAGTTAGATTACTAACCTTTTAATAAATATAATCAAAATATGGATCTACAAATTTTGATTAAAAGAACTTCGACATAATTTTTAAGGAATATATATTATATATATATATATATATTATATAATATAATATATTTATAAATATTATGATTAAGTAAAATCAATCTTATTATTGAATTATTTAATTTTAATAAAAATATTACAATTTATTTTTTACAAAGACTTTAAAATAATTCAAGTAATGTTAACACAAATGTGGTATAGAATATATATCGACATAAATAGCAAAATAAAATTGTTAGAATTTATTTTTCTTTCTTCAATGTACTAGGTATTGAATACACACAAGGTTTTGGAAACCATCCTCGTTGTCGAGTACCATTGGAAGCGTTTTTATGACCATACATCCAATATCTGACACAAAAAATGTCAAATATTAAATTATGTTAAATTATATCAACAAAATATTTTACTTTCGAAATCTGGTGACTTGAACAATCTCACCAACATTCAATGGCATCCGTGTTTCGTCAGTCCATGGTATTTGACAACAAACACACACACCAAACATTAATGGAAACCATCTGCCATTGTATTCTTTAATTACTACCATAGGTTGTTTCCACGATTCTTTAATTAATTTTTGTTCTAATTGCTCAATCTTTAAAAATATACAATTTAATAAAATATTACTTAGTTAATATATTACTCTATTCAAGATACAACAATGGATTTTACTTATAAATTATAATAATAGTCAATAAGTAATCTTTAGAAGTAACAACAAGTATTAATTTAACATTAACTCCAAAAGTGTCATTGCTTATTTATTTTAATTTATAATATATATATAACACATTTACAAATAGGTAGTAATATATTTTTTTTTTCATCACAGAAAAAATGTTTGCACAAATAAAAAATATATGAAAATATAATGTGTAGCAGTTAAGGCATCAAATTATTTTTTATTTTTTTTATATTTATATGATAACCACACAGAAAGTAATATGTAAGTATGTTAAATGACTATTAAATATAATATTTTATAGATTACATTAATTAAATTAAAAAATAACTAGATAAAAATGTATCTATAGTTAATAATTTTAATAATCAGTTAAGTATCACAAGAAATTAACAATAAACAAACACGTAGTATGTAAACATTTTAAATTAAAATAAATTAACATTTTTCTGTGCTCAAAATTTAGAAAAGTGTACCCAGGCAAATAATTATTTTTAAACATGAACACTTTTTGAAATAATGAGTGTTTCATGATAAAATAATTACCCTGTATATATATATATATATATATATATATATATATAATATAAAAATATAGAGAACTCTATCTTTTTACTTACAGTTAAATCATATTCACCACACTCATCTCGTACTGCCCAATGAATACCATCATCTTTGGAAAAAAACTAAAGATAAAAACAAGCAATGAAAAGAGCGATCAGCATTTTTTTGTATACAGTGAAGCCTAACTTAACCTCTCACAACAGACAAAATAATATAGAGTACTGGCAAATTATAGTATTCTAATGTATTGAGGCATATCTAAACAGACACAGATAGTAATATTTCTCTTGTTCTCCCCAATATCTTAAAACAAATAACAATCTAAGTTTAAACTCAAATATAATTACATACATTTGTATATACTAATATACTATGCAACAACAGTGTTTTCAGTCTGTTGCGATTGTCGAACGCATTTACAGTAGTGTCGATTATCCACACTACAAAATGTTGGTACAAATTTATTTTTAGTTTAATTTAATTCAGTTTTATCATTCGTTATATTCATTTTATCATGTACATATTATGGAATGGGAGATTATTTTATTATTTTCTATGGTTTACTTTAATGTATTATATTATAGATACGTTATTCATACAGTAAATTAGTTTTTAACTTTAATCTTAATGGTTATTTGATTATTCGTACCCCCCTTAGTACCAATTAGAGCAGAAAATCAACACTCTACTGCACGTCATGTCAAGGCACAAATGATACCTGATACAATATCCTCATATTGCTAATAATATTAACGTTAATTGTAAATATATTTATAATTATGTATGTATATTAATTATTTTAAGCAAAGCAATATGAATATATTTAATAATATTTACCATCAGTTTTTTTTTCATAAAAATACAATATTTTTATACAATGGATACAAAATGCGAGTTTCACAAAATAAATACTAACACTTATCTAAAACAGACACCTGTCTATAATAGACAAATTTGATGATCTATTTGACTGTCAGTTAAAATATAATATAGGTTTCACTGTATAACCAAACCAAAAATAAAAATCAAATTAAATTAAGATTTCATGATAAAATTATAGATGCCCAAAATTAGTTAATTTTAGTAAATATAACTACATTTTTATAACAAATTCACTTACTGCTTTAATATTATTTAATTTTCCTAAATTATATGGATATATAAATGGTGGCAAATTCCGATCTTGTTCACGTCTTGATATTGCTTTTCCTACAATCCAGTCTTCGATATTCGTACAATTTTTTAGTACATATTTCATCTATTAAATTAATATATTATTTATGTAGTTTTAATAATTCATTACATTTTACATGTATAAACAAAGTAATACAATTTGTAATTTCTAACCAAGTTACATTAAGTAAATAGGTATTTATTTAAATAATTACTTATGCACTAACTTGTATAAATAACAGTAAACTGAGAGTGAGGATTAAACATATAGCTAATCCAAACGCTGTAAGCCATAAAAGCGTTAACTTTAATGGAAAAAAAACCAATACCCGATGTCCATACTGGCTATAAGTATATAAAATCAATTTTAATTAAATTCATTATTAGTTTTAAAAACTAAACTTTCTTACGCGAGTACAAGCAGAAGGGTCCTGAGTAATAATGTGGATGATTGAATAGCTGCTACTATGGATACAAAAATAAATATCACAAAAGATGGATGATTTGCATGGCCTACACAAGTGTTTAACCATGGACAATGATGATCCATTTTTAATACACAACGGTTACCTAAATTAATGATTTTAAAACACATTAAACAGATAAATATGAAATTTAAAAATGTTTCAGATTAATACACTTATGGCAATGATGAACACGGGGTGCCTTATACCCATCACATATTGTGCAAAACTGCAAATACTGTTGGTCCTTTTCAAATTCCTATAAAACAAAAATTAAATTCAGTTATTTGTGCAATAGAAAATATTTTAATTGTATAATACCGGTTTCCATTTGAGTGGGAGAAATCCTGGACCAACGATAACACATTTCAAATAACATGAAAAACTAATAACGAATAATGTTAGTAAAAGTGCATTATTGAGAAATCCACCCAATGAACCAAAACATGGCCACCACATTTCCGTAAAATATAACGTTGTCAGTGTTACAAATTTGTAAATTACTGAAATAACAAAAATCAAAAATTACACTCATACTTAAACAAATTTAAAAAAACTTACTAATTGACAAAATTGGTCCCCAATGGAGAAATCTTGTTAAAGATGATTGACGTACGGAAGGCATTTTGGGTGAGCCGATGCACAACAACTTTCCATTAATTTAATATAATGTTCATAGCGGAAAAGTAGAAATAAATAATTAAAGAAACTTTTAAAGTTTAGTTATTAGTTCAAACGAATGTATCTATTTGTATTCAAATATTAAAATTTAAAGTAAAAATAATACAATTTTTATCATACTATCATAGACTATAATCATTTATCAATGATAATATAATTTGTGTTAACACTGTTAACAGCATAACAGACCATCGAGATAGATAACAATACTGGAGTGCGTACTCCCTATATCAGCAACGAAAAAAAAAACGGTCAGGTCACGACAGGCGGCAATTGATGCTATCCCCTCCACTGTACGGCAAGAAACACTTCACGGCTCACAGTCACAGCAGAACAGCACAGAATAAATTGAATGAAAATAATTGAATTAAATTTGAAAATTTCTTTTATTCTAAATTCTAATATTCTGTAGTCACAGTTAGACGCGGCGTCAATAGTAGGTATAGGGTAATAATAATATTACTTTTATATAAATGTATAATTACTTTTATTTATTCAAATTAATAAACGTCAAATGTTATTAATAAACATGTATGGCTTTGAACATTACATCGTATTAAACTTACATATTATTAAATAAAAGTCAATCTAATTGGATACAATGATCAGTGACGGATTTAAGGAGGGGGACAGAGGAGCCTGCTCCCCCAATAAGATGTGTAAAAATATTACTGAACTTTCAATTTTCATACTTTTTTTTATGTGCATACCTACACTTGTATAATAATTTATAATTAATAATATATTTTAAAATACCGTTATACTAATATAAGTGTTTTTGTATAAAAATATGTACTAATGTAAAAAAATATTTATAAATTAAAAAATTATCACTTACTGCATGCGATGGCCTCCCCAAAATCACGAAAAATAATCAATTTAAATATTTTTATCCTTATATTTTTTAAGTTTTTTACTTTTTTGAATGACAACATAGATTTTTAATTTGATATTCCAAAGCAGAATATTTTTTTGAGTATTTTGATACATAAAAATCGAATTTAGAGCGAGGAGTTTATGAGTTATACGTATTTAAAATTTAGTTGTGTGGAGTGGAGTGGTTCGAGGTTACCCCGCAAAATGTTTGTCCACTACTCCGTTTGTCTAAACTTTAAATAAGTAAATTCATAAACTACTCACTTAAATAAGTATAACTCATAAACTACTCACCCTAAATTCGAATTTTTTGTATCAAAATACTCGGAAAATTGTTCTGCTTTGGAATATGAAATTAAAACACTATGTTGTCATTCAAAAAAGTAAATAACTTAAAAAATTATAAGGATAACAAATTTTTAAAAATATAACTTTTTAATAAAAACGTTGTTTTTTTAACAATTTGAAACTATGTAAAAAAATATTTTCAAAAACATGAATATAAAGGACTAGAAAACTAGTGAACACACTACTTTACCACAGTCAGGTTGTCCAAAAAAAAACAAATAAGTAATTGTGTAAGTAAATGTGCTTAAATAATCATTTTTAATCTTCATAATCAATTAATATATATACTTTTTTTTGGGAGGCGGAAAAAAAGGCCACGGAAAAAAAACCCAAATTTAAAAACACACGCCGGAAAAAAAGCCCACAAAAATAAAAATTAAAAGTGCTATCATTGTAATCTTATATTATGAAATATTTTATAAACTGTGGTTGATTGTTGATTATACAATGGATTTACAATCATGAATCATATAATATATTTTTAATAATAAATAATAATATATAATATTTTTTAAATAATTTAACATAGAAACAAAATATTCACGTTTGTGGTAACATAATAATAATTAATAATTGTATGAGAGATCACAGTTATAATAATATAATAACATAATAACTATAAAAATCTAAGTTAAAACAATACAACATTTAACTAAATAAGTTAATAAGTTAAAAACAAAAATAACTAACTAGTTAAGTTAAAAAAAATTAACTTTATAATAAGTCAATGCCCACCATTGCTAAAATGTATGTATGTATGCATGTATAATTTAATAAAGTATTGTATTTTACTACTATGTATATTATTTAAAATATGTATCTCTAAATAAATGTAAATATATTATGTATAATATATTTTTGTGGGCTTTTTTTCCGGCGTGTGTTTTTAAATTTGGGTTTTTTTTCCGTGGGTTTTTTTTTTGGGGTTTTTTTTCTGTGGGCTTTTTTTCCGTGGTCATTTTTTCCGCGATTCCTTTTTTTTATATATTCAAATTTTAAAAATTGTTCTTTTTTCCTTGGTCTTTTTTACCGATTACCTTACAAAATAGATCTATTTTGTCATGCTGTATAGTGTATTATGTATGACTTGTTATTTTTTTGCCGTACGGTGGTGGGGATAACATTTTAACCGGCTGACCGTTTTTTGGTGCCTAGTACGCACTCCAGTATTGTTATCTATCTCGATGTAACAGACACACAGACTTCTATACTAACTAGATAAGGAACTCGTATATTATTTATATTATTAATAGTGAAGCTCGCGTATCAGTTTCCGCCATTTTGTCGGTTGGCAAAACATTACATTTCCTATACAAAATGTATAAATGTAACATCGTTTTTAATGGTAAAATATAGAAATAAATGAAAAATGATTTATATAAAATATTTTTTATTTTTTCTAAACAACAGGTTTAGACATCATAAAATACAATACAACATAATTAATATTTACCATATAAAATACCATATAATGCCAATCGAAAAACCTGGCTTCAATTGATAGCGGGAGTTCGCTATCTATAGTTCTATATAGAAATCTATGAACAGACATAGAGTATTTAAAGTTTTGACAAGCGGAGTAGTAGACAAATATTTTGCGGGGTAACCCCGTACCACTCCACTCCGCACAACTAAACTTTAAATACTAATATAACTCATAAACTACTGGCCCTAAATTCGATTTTTATGTATCAAAATATTCATAAAATTATACTGCTTTGGAATATGAAATTAAAACTATATGCTGTCATTCAAAAAAATATAAGGATAAAAAATATTTAAAAATATAATTTTTTAATAAAAATGTTGTTTTTTAACAACTTTAAACTATGTAAAAAAATATTTTCAAAAACATGAATACTTTCAGAAATAATGAGTGTTTTATGATAAAAGAATCAGCATATATCATTATTTTTCACAATTAAAAAAATAGTTTTTTTTGCTAGATTTTCATTTAGAGTGGTAGATTACCAAAACTGGAGAAGGGGTTTTGTTAGATTCACTTAGTCTAGGAGAAGTGCTGTGAAGATTTTCAAAACTTTATCTTCAATCGTTAACTCACTACAAAGCTATAAAACTGAAAAACATAAAAAAAACTTCCAATAAAATGTGTTTTAATTTTTTTTTGAAGCTTTGTAGTAAATTAATTATAAAATATAAAGTTCTGAAAATCTTCACTGCACTTCTTCTAGCCAATGTGAATCTAACAAGACCCCAAACAACAAAATCCATTTGTCGGTTTCAGAGATCTATCTCACAATTCTCACTAAATGAAAATAAAATCCATTAGGTAATAGGTATACATACATATTGCATACAATTAATAAATTTCTAACAATTTTGGTTTATGAGAAAAATCGTAGCCCCGCCCAACTTTTTCAATGGATCCGTCTATGATAGTAACTACAATTATTACTGCTACTAATAATATAATACAAAATACTAATAGAATTTTCATTGATATTGTACAGGACACCAATAATAATACAATATATAACCCCGTTTCACTGACAACCAGCAGTGACAAACACATTTATTGAATCAAACATTGATTTAAATTTTAATAGTATAATACTTTTAATATTATAAAATTTATCATTTTTTGTCCAAATTACCTAAGTATTTAATACACAGTGATTGAAACTTGTTGATGTTTAAAACTTTAATTACATAATTTTAATGTTCAATTCTATGAGCAGATAAATTGTTTTTACTTTTAGTTTGATAACTAAAACTCTTAAACCAGAGCAGTGGAAATCAAATTATCCTAAATTACAGGGACGGCGCCATAGTTTGCGAGGCCCAGGAGTCAGGACAATTATACTCTATTACGAGGCTCTAAATTAAAATTATTATAATCGTTATTATAGGAACGATTGTGAAAAAAATGGATACGAAAATGTAAAATTTTAAACAAACTTTTGTTGATTTAATAATAATAATAATAATAATAATATATAATAATAATAATTGTTAGTTGTTACATAATTAAATTAAATAATATAACAAATAATAACATTTTATAGTAAAACTATTAGCCATCAAAAGTTACGGTCAACAGAAAATGTTAGGTACCTAGTTTAGCAAGAAATCTAACATGATTAAAGATATTTGTATTACATTTTTTATTATTTGTAAAATTATTTAATTTAATTATTACAATAATTTAAATAAAAATTAAATCCCCATCCACGCACAGCTGAACCTCTCCGTGTATTCTAAATTGTGTCTACTTACCACTAATGCCTTACAAAATTCAAATAAAATAAAAACTATTATTTCTACAGTACCGCCTGACAGCCGTTGCCAGACGTTCTTCAGTACAAGTGATTTTCAAGTTTGTAATGGTTTGTTCACCAAGTCAAAAAAGAAATAAGATAAGATAATAAAAAATTGATACAAGCAAGAATTATATTTTATAATATTATTTTGTATAAACAATGCGTGCTGCGGTGTCGACCAATTGATCGACGAGTCTTTTTCTTATCGGTAACGGAGAAACCACTAATAATTGGCGACAACTTATAATAATAAAAAAAAGTATGATCATACTATAATATAAAATAATAATAAAATAATTTTCACTTTGCGTTTGTAAAAAAAACATTACACGTAACATGATAATACTTAATTTTAATACCAATAGCAAAATATAATTTATAGATATTCTTAGTTCACGTATTTTGTATTATGTTTACTTTTGAGTGTCTCTATTGGGAGCAAACGCGAGGCCTTGATAATATTCTCTAAAGTGCGAAGCCCAGGACAAATGTCCCACTTGCCCTACCCTAGCGCCGTCCCTGCTAAACTATCCCACTAATCAGTCTGAATAATATGTATTTTCTTAAATTAAGAATTAGCCCCAATATTGAATCCATCTTTTAGAAATGTGTTTTATTTTAGATTACAACATATTTTATAATATGTAGGTCGGTTGTTATAAATTAAATTAAACATTGTTGTGTTATTATTTTCAAGTTTAAACATGAACAATATTTTTTTTCGACTAATAGAAATTTACGATGAAAACAATAATTATCTGTTTTATAATTAAAAGAACAAATTTTATAAATGATTTAGTAAACATAGACACAAAGTATAAGTAAAATAAATGGTGGTAGCAGTAGAAATAAAATATTTTACACTTTTTATGTTTTTAAAATAAACTTAATATAACTGTAAATGTACGACATTTCACAACATGTCAAATACAATTGATTCTAAAAAGAATATTTTTTAAATTATAAATAATTTTTCAAATTATAAAAGCCATACAGTATATGTATAATGGTAATATGTACTTGCATTATAATCAATGAAAAAACATTATATTTAATATATAAATTTGTATAAAAAAATAACTAGTTGAAAATTTAAACATAAATAATTCGATAACATAAAAATAAATTTAATGAATTTGGTATATAAAATAATTGAATGAAAAATAAAAACTGGTTAATTATACATCAATCAGTTATACTTAATATTTGAGATAAATTTTCTCTTGTCAATTATCAATACTGAACAAATTTCCTGAACTCATATCTTGAGGAATTATTCCCAAGTCAAATTCCTGAATTTCATCCTTAATTATAAATAAAAAAAACATTAATTTTTATGATTAACACGTGAAATTATTAATGTTAAACAAACCTCTCCTTGAAAATATTTTTCCACTATATTGAATGACATCTCATAAATCTTTTGAGAAGAATGATTTTGCAATGATTCCAGGTGATCTAATCCATTTGCCTCTTCAATTAACATACAAATCTTGCCTCTAGTGCTGTCAGATTTCTTTAATGCATAAAATACTGTTGTTAGAACATGCGTCAAAATGTAATAAAGCAATTGTATTTTACTTCCAATAGTTGATTAAGACCTTCCAATATGATCTCTACCATTCTATCATCTGAAGAGATTAATAAGGCACAATAAGGTTCCAATATTCCAATATCAATTAGATGAGATTTTTGATCATCAGAACCACCACTAAATAGATTGTTTATGGCCCAAGCAGCTTCTTTTTGTACTTTTATATCTCCCTATAATAATAATGTTTTTTAAAAACCTATTCAATCATAATTTTTAGTAATAAATTTACACGTTGTAGAGCTCTAATTAAAACTGGCAACAGATTATGATCAATAGCTGCTTGAATTTGTTCTACACTACCAGCCATCACATTTGACAACAACCAAGCAGCATCCTTCACAACAGGAATACGTCTATGATTTAATAGATTATGAAGGTATTTAAGTATTCCATGATCCAACGCATGTTTTGTCTACACAAATTTCATAGATTAAAAAATAAAAATAAAAATTGTATAAAATAAAACAACAACTTACTTGCATATCATTACCAGAAACAATATTACCAACTACTCGTAGTGCAGGTATAAGAATAGTAGTGTCATCAACTTCTAAATATTTTAAAATTGCTTTCAATGCACCAGACTCAATAATTACTTGAATCTTTTCATTGCTCCCATCAGTCAAGTATGATAAAGCCCAGCAAGCATTAGCTAACACGTACAAATTCATATTATTATTATTATTACATCATTAGTATTATTTCAATAGTTACTTACAAATAACTTGAGAATCATTATGACTTAACATTCTAACCAACAACGGTATAGATGGAAGTAAATAATTAAAATTTGGAGGAGGAGTTTTGCTACGACAAAGATTTGATAGCGTCCATACTATGTTCTGTTGTGCAGTTACTTGTTCAGTTGTTTCTAATAAACTGTTTAAAATTGGTACAATACCATTAGATAATACAATATCTCTAAGTTTGGGTCCATCACCCGCAATATTTCCTAAAGCCCAAACAGCTTGTTCCATCACACGTATATCTGGTGATTTAAGCAAATTAATAAGTAAAGGAACTGCACCCTCATTGACTATAGAAATGGTGTTTGCTGATGATCCTGATGCTACATTTGTCAATATCCATGAACATTCATACTGGAAATCAGTGCTGTAAAAAATTTATACTTGTAAAAACATTAACAATCTATGAATATCCATTAACCATCATACTTATTGTTATATTTTGGAGTTAAGAAATCCATCAACATTGGTAAAATACCAGCTTTAATAAAGTCATCAATTGGAGCACATTTCCTTGAACTTAACATCTTACGAGCATATTTTAAGCAATTTAATTTCTTAACTGATGATGTATGACTTTTTAAACCTTGACACAATATTTGTATAAGTTAAAATTATTAGCAAAAAAAAAAAAAAAAATTTAACCAATAAAATATTGAAAAAAAGAAATTTAATTCACCTTCTTTGATATCATCAATTGTCAATTCAACTTCAGGTTCAGGTTTTAATTCCAATTCATCATTATGGGCATCTAACACAATATTTCTATGCTTTTTCAATTGTTCATCACGTAAGGTTTTCCGCAACTCAATAGTTACATCATTGCGTTTACGACGTAAATCCTAGTAAACAACATAAATTATAATTTATAATATTTTAATTTATAAAACAGAAATAACTATTTGATTATATATATATAATATTAGTTATTTTTAAATCAAATTAAATACAAAAAAAAATGTTCTAATGAAGATTATTATATAATATGAATAAATATAGATGAATTCATTAGGTATACTTAGGTATCTTTTTCAGCTATGGTAATCAAATTAGGCGAAAATTATACACTTGAATAACAATATTATTATGTAATAATAATATACAACACTTTTACCTCATAGTACTTCTTTCTATCCTGGTATACATCAAAACTACGACTATTGAGAATAGTTTTTTTCACAGGCATTCTTAATTTTGACAATTCCAAGTTTTGAACCTATAAACAAATGTATTCAATAAACTTTGGTAATAAAAAAGGTGAGTAATATATGAATATAAATTATTATATTAAATAAAAAATACAAATAATAAAACTAGGTATGATATTTTTATAATATTATGAAATTTTAAATATTATTAATTGTAATTTATCAAAGTTGTAACACATTAATAATAATATAGTACAGCATCAGACGACAGACAACTTCAAATCATCTAGTCTAAATTGGAAAATTCTAAATGATTAATTAAATGTAAACTAAAAACCTGACAATTTTTTTCTTTAAAAAAAAAGTGTGTTAAGTTTTAAAAACTTATTTGTGATCAACTAAATTTTAATTATTCAGCAAAATTGTTTATTCTACAAGGAAAAACTCCAATTCCTACAAAATTCTAGGTTTTAAAACTCCAAATTCTAGTTATATTCAAATAATAGGTAATAAATATTATAAGATTTTATGAAATATTGATAGCAATTTATAAAAATGTTAAAAATCCCATTCATTTTTTTGATTTGGTATTTAAATTAATTTATCTACCAAGTGGTTTTAATATTTTACAAACTTAAATTTTACCTCTATTAATATTTAATTTAAAAATTTAGAAAATAATTTTCTTACCAGTGGTGGATTCAAGGATGGGGGGAGGGATCTACTATGACAGTTATATTATGTATAAGACTTAAAATCAAACCCTAAATATTGTGTTTACAAAATGTAATGTAATGTATAAATATAAATACATAATATGAAAGTTTTTTACTCCCCATCCCTAAAAAATATTAGACTATTATAGTACCTAGCTACTAGTCCGTAGGTAGTCGAAATTGTTTTCATTTTTATTTTTCAACGTTAATATAATAATATCTATCAACATGATAAATTGTATTATTTTAGAATGTTATGCATAATTTATAGTTATGGTATATCGGAAAAAATACTTACTCTTTTGTTAAAATTCGTTTCCTGGTATTTTAGTGGTTATTTATAGGAATAAGTTTAAGAACGGAAAGTTATTATCAATATGAACATTACATAAAACTACAATTATTATACAATCGGTATTATTCGAAATTGTTTAAAGCAATAATTAAATTATTTAGAGAGCAGACCAGCATACACGACTGCAAGAGTAAAGAAATCGAATTAAATTAACTGTACAATGTTAAGTTATTGATTGTTGGTCGAAGTATCGAATAAGGTAAAGATCACAGCAAAGAAGTCGACGCCCGACGGTCACTGCCTAGTGCCACTTGCCCACTTATCAGACTATATAGTATTATTATATATTTATATATTATATAATAATATGTTCATTATTTTATTAATGACCAAAAATTCCCGATAGTTTTAGTTATTGTGAACGAAAAATACAATAGCAGTATCCCAATATGTAGCAATGTATGGTTTATATGCCATAACTCCCAATTCCCATAACCATTATAGACTACTTGTACATTATATTTGTCTATGTTAGTGGCTGGTCAGCCGTTGTCCGTGGACAACCCAATCTATTAATAAATTGTTGATATTGTTGAAGTTGATTAGTCTCAAATTTTTATTTCTTTATACCTAATAATTTATAAATTTCTTAATGATATTATTACTTATTAGTTATTAGTATTATAGTTTTAAAAGTTGAAAAATGTTCTATCAAGTATCAACCCGCAACTCGTAAGATACAGCTAGACAGTTGGACAGTGTTGATACTTTGATAGTAATTAGCAGTGGCGTGCCCAGGGGGGGAGGTTAGGGGTTATGTCCCCCCCCCATTGACTTTTTTTGCTGACTTTCGGAAAACAAATTATTAGATATTAAAGTTGTTACTTTTTAGAAAGTCATTGCTTTTGATTATTAGTAATAAGTTATTGCTTATAAATCATATTTATTATAATAATATATATATTTTATTATAATTATATTATACTCTATATCCTCTCATTCTCTGCCTATTTAATTTTATGATGCAAGTTTTTGCAATTTCTCACGTTTTTGGATTTTTTTTTTTAATATGGTGTTTTAATGAACAAAATACTTAACTAAACTAAATTCATTATTACATAAATAGACTATTTTACAATAGTAATTAATTTAAAATATATAAAATCTAAGTACATAATATGTAACTTATTTCGTTTATTTTAGGAAAAAAAAAGCTTTCTTAAAAGTAATACCATCGAGAATAAATAAATACAGAAAAGAAATGCCGGGTATACCTTTACCTCCCGATTCCCAAACCTATTATTACAAGGTCGGAAACATGGTTATTGCTGTAATTTTCTATGCAAATAATTTTGAAAATTTTTTAATTGTGATTAAAAGTTTAAAAAACGATGTTAATCCCCACCAGTATGAAAAAGCTGAAACAACTTGTACAATATAAATATATATTATATAATGTAATCAAATGCGGTTTATAGTATTCATACAATTACACTTATCAGAGTTACCCATTAGTCTGAAAAACTTGGAAGAATCGAATAGTAAGCTATTTAAACAGTATGAATACTGAATAGGTTTAGAAAAGCTGAAGATATTTTAACAAATATTCCTGGTACAAACGAAAAAAAACTATAGATAAATGTATGAATATATAATTGAAAAAAAATAAAGGATATAACATATAAAACTATTAAATCTTACTAAGTCATGTTGGGTAAAGCAGATGTTTATTTAGATATAACACCTATAAATTATTGAGTTTTTTTTAATATAGGTACACTAATAACTAGTGTAGTAGAAGTAGGAAGTATTTTTTCTTTGTAGGTTCAAACATATTTCAAGTAATAAAAGATTTAATTTTAATGAACATAATTTGGAAATATATTTAATTATTAATTTTAATTCAAAAAAATAATACATTCATCAATTTTTATATGACTTGTATTTTTACAGTGCAATTTATTATGCAATTTTTATGTATTTTTTGGTATAATTATACAGTTCTTGTGTGTTTTTAATGGAATTAAATCCGGTCTTTTCTTATAACATATATCCCCCCCCCATAGAAAATTCCTGGGCACGCCACTGGTAATTAGTAATAATATAATATAGCCTATAATTGGCTATTAGGTATTAGCCATTAGGTTTAGGTACGCTATGTGAATCGCGGACGAAAAGTCTGTTATAAAAAAAAGTTGGACAAAAAGTCCGAAAGTACAAACTATTTTATAAAATTAATATTAGTTTTAAAAATTAAAAAATATTTGCACATATATTATTATAATTTATATTATATTTTCGTATAACTAACAAAAATATAACGGAAATGTATAAACAATAAACAATAATACTAGATAGTTAAAATTAAATTAATATTATAAAAAAAATTAATTAAAATTTTGTTAATGTTGTTTCTAAGATAACGTGTGATTGCACGTTAATATTTTTTAAATACATGTATCTGATGTATCTAGTATCTACGTACCTATAACCTATTAAAATGAATAATAAATTATGTAATTATAAATGAAAATAAGAAAATAGAAAAAATATATATAATAATAGAATATGTGTATAATGTGTATAATATATAGGCGTGCGCAGACTTGAATTTCGGGGGGTGCCTACAATTTTTTCGGGCCCTTTTCTTAATTTGGGCTCTCTCTTAATAAGACATGTAGATATTTTAATAAATTATAATGCCTGATAAACATTACTTAAATTATATCGCATATTAATCAGTATTATTACTAGTACCAAGTTATATAATATTTCATTAGATAGTTTGACCTAAAATCTATTTTTAAGATAATTGCAATATATTTTATTTATTATTTTTACTTTTGTAGTCAATAACATCTAGCTGTTATAATCAGGGCCTGATTAAGGAGTTGGTCGACAGTAGGCTAGGGTTCATTTGGCGCCTTAGTATAATTATAGTATAATCAGTGGCGTATTGGAGGGTATACGGGGGTATACGGCGTATACCCAAAACGTATTTGTTGATCAGAGCGTATAGCTTTTAAAATATACACAATAAGCAGGTATACGCCCGTATAGGAGCGTATACTGATAAAATATTATGCAATATTGATAATATATTTTTAATTTTATTATTGAATATTTTTTTGTATAAAATATGGCATTATTACCACGATTATAGGTATATTAATATTTGTCTAGAATATGATACTTTTTAGATATATGATTAATTTGTGAAAGACATCACTATTTTAAATTCAAACATTTTATCGATTGAGTGTCTGAATAAATAATAATAGTTAAAAGTATATTAACAATTAACATACAAACTGAAATACTGTGTATAATAATAGAAAAAGCGAAGATTATAGTACAAATTGTTGAATGTAGTTTGTAATCTATTATGTAAGTAATATTTCGAGCGTAGCGATAAAATTTTTTTTTTTTGCAATAAAATATAGCTAAGTGCGTATACCCAAAAATTTTTTCACCAATACACCACTGAGTATAATGTAGTATGCAAGTAATTTTGTAGTTGAAAAATCGTAAAATTTTTTCTTTTATAACTAAGTTTTGAAAATTTGATACAAGGTTCTCCATACATTTTTCTTCAATTATCTGTAAAAAAAACTCTACCGGATTCAGACAAAAAAATTTTATGAGTGTTTGAAATTTAAATTTTTACAAAACCGCGTTAAATAACGGTTTAGCCTCAAACGATTTTTGATATTTGTTGTTATTCAAACAGTATAAGTCGTAAGTACTTAAAAATTTTACCAGTTATTTAGATTGCCATTTTCTTTACGTGATTTGATTTTCAAAACATTTTGAATTTTTTTGAGCTATTTATAGACAATTAAAATTTTCAATTTTTTTTTATTTTTTTTTTATAAATGTTGATAAAAAAAATTTAGCTAGGACAAATTACTTGAAAATTTAATTGAAGGGTCCACATAACTTGTTCTAACTCTGATTCAAAAATTATAAAAATACATATGCACAATTTTTTTTTATTAGCATTTGAAGTTCAAATATTGACAAAAATTCGTCAAAATCATGAATATTTTTCACTATTTGGTAGTTAAAAATTTATAAATATTTTTCTATCAAAAGCTAAGAATTGAAAATTTAATACTATGCTGTCCATAAGTTAAGCTTAGAATAATTATAAAAAAGTTTGAGGTTGTTCAATTTAAAAAATTTTACGTATGTTTAAAGTTTTAATTTTAATTTGAAATCAAAAATACACGTGTAAAATAACTTTTTACTAATAAATAATTTTCGATTTTTATTATTTTTAAAAAATTACTTCAGGTAAGATCGTGAAACTTTTATACTTAAATGTTTGAATTTGTTTCAAAATAGAATATATGATAATATTTAAATATAATATATCCCAGACTGACAAATCATCTCCGTTCAGAATCGTTTTTCGTATACAATGATACCTTTCATTGCATTCAAATTTAACCTACCCTAGTCCGAGGTCTACCCCACCCCCTAATGTACAGCAGAGCGATACTTACTTATCCGCTTTCTCATTTTTTTTTATTATTTATTAATAAATAATTAACTTATTCTTATGCATTTAGACATCGTTTACATTTATAACTTGTTCGAGATAATTGTATACTAACAATTATGTTAATAACAATCTTAGTACTAAAAAAAAGTGATGATACTACATAATTTTTACATTTACAAATGTTCTAAATAATGTTTTGTGTAGTTTGACAAAAATTGTATGACTTAATGTTAAATTAATACTTGACAAATAAAATGACATTATTTTTATTTTATTTTTATCATGTATCTGGCTTAAATATTAAAACATAGCAACAACTACATACACAAATTCATCACTAGACTCTATACGAATCAACAATTATTTGTACAAATATTTATATCGAATGTCAAAACGCTTAATTTTTCATTTTGCATTAACCAGAATGTTTAATAAAATCAACTATTGGATATCTAAGTTTTGTGGATTAAGAAATTCATCTGATGGAGTAAATAAGGTAAATAAAATATTAAACATACATTATAATTTATAATATAATAGCTTTGCATACCTTATTAATCGTAACCCTGGATTGAAATCTTTTTAGAGGCATAGTAAAATTTAAAATTTGTGTAGATTAAATTTAACTCATTACCTATATATTATTATTATTATTATATTTATCATTATATTTGTGGAGACTAGAGATCATGAAAATTGTATTTGTATTTGAAACAAAATAAAAATATTTGTGTACCACCACATAGGTAGTTTTTATTGATTTATTTATCTGACTAAAACGTTGTGCACTAAATGTCAAAATATGTACCTATAGTATGACTAAAGAAGTACTAAAGAGTCTATACTGTATAGTATAGAGTCTACTATATAATCTAAATATAATATAAAATAATTTCCTCAATAATCACATACATCTGGCGGAACCCTTGAAATTGTCCCACGGAACCCAAAGGTTCCGCGGAACACACTTTGGGAAACGCTGGTATAGACAATGTCCTATCGCCTATGGAAAATAAGAAAATTCATTTATCACATAATACATAATTACACATTTATATATTACCTATTAAGTTTATATGTATAGTTAGATATAAAAACATGCATTAGGTATGTATTAATATAATACGTAATTTTATTTTTAATGTCGTATGCACATTGCACATACAAATTTGATTCTATTTGTATAGGTATTAGGTATATACATATATTATACAGTTTTAAATTTACAATTATTGCAATTAGAATGTATGTACCTATTGTGCCTAGTATGATGTTAATATGTCAAAAAAAAAAAATTAAGGGCACTGTTTAAGTATTGGGGCACTAATTCTTCCAGGCTCGACCGGAAATTAAAGTCTGCTCACGCCTATGCCCTATGTATGTAACAGGTATAGATAGAACGGATATAGGTTTAAGAAAAAGTTTCAAAAATTCATAATTGTTTTAAGTTAATTAAAATACATTTAAAAAAATGGAGCGAGACCAAACTCCAAACAATTTTATGATAAATTGATCATTATTATGTTACATGTGCAGACAAAACAATCAAAAGTAGAAAAACAATTACTTAAAATTGAAAAAAAAAATAGTGACCATGTAAAACATTTAAAGAAAAAGATTAAATTATTAGAAGGTTAGTTTTTTTTTATTTAAATAAATATATTAAAAAATAATTTTTAATTGATAATCATGTATCATTTAATACTTTCTAGAACTGTATAAAATTGAAAAAAATAAACAAACATCTAGAGAATTACAAGTATCAAACAAATAATTATTGAATAATCGAATGACCAATAATTGTATTGATATTAATGAATTGCTTTTATTTAATTTTCAGTTTCAAAGATATTTTGATACTGTGCAGAAATTACAATCAACAGTAGAAAAACAATTACTTATAATTGAAAAAAATAATAGTGACCATGAAGAACCTGTAAATGAAATAAGTAAAGCATTAGAAGGTTAGTTTTTTTTTATTTAAATAAATACCTATATTAAAAAATAATTTTTAATTGATAATCATGTATCATTTAATACTTTCTAGTACTGTATACAATTGAAAAAAATAAACAAACATCTAGAGAATCACAAGTATCAAACAAATAATTATTGAATAATCGAATGACCAATAATTGTATTGATATTAATGAATTGCTTTTATTTAATTTTCAGTTGCAACGTTATGAAGATATTGTGCAGAAATTACAATCAACAGTAGAAAAACAATTACTTATAATTGAAACTCAGAAGACCTTTATAGAAAGTAATATGCTTACTGATAATAAAATTAAAAATTATTTTTTTGACCAACGATCGTTTAGGAAACAACGAAACGCCCAATTTCATATATGAAAAGTTTAACAATAGGATTGAGATTCTTGAAAGTAATTTGGAAAATATCAGGTTATGTTACATAATTGCATTAATAATTCTTGTATACGTGTGTATATGTGTAGGAGAAACGACAAATAACAATACAAACATACTTACCACGCATTATTATTTGAAAAGACTGAATTGGGCGCTGGGGCAGCGGTTCGGTCAATCAAACACCTGATCACGTACACGGCCCCCAACACCAGTAATAACGCAAGTATCGACAGCTTGTGTTGTCTCTCTACAGTTTTTTTTTAGTTTCTGAACTGTCTCCGACAGCTCACATGTATCCTTTTTTTTATTTTACATACAATTTATTATAATATGTTATTCAACTTTTTTATTAGCAATTTATCGTAATGTGTTTAACATTACATTTATCCCAATGTTTTTTTTTTTCGTACCCTCATAACCACTTATTATACTATGAAAGATATTAATTCATGTAGTTAGATTTCAATTATATCCGATGCGAACAACGTGTGATAAATATTGTTGTCTCTCTACAGTTTTTTTTTAGTTTCTGAACTGTCTCCGACAGCTCACGTATATCCTTTTGTTTATTTTATATAAAATTTGTTATAATATGTTATTGAACTTTTTTATTAGCAAGTTATATCACGAATTTATAGAAGTTATATTTTGTTTATCAACAAATATATATTTTATATCGTTTTATGAATTGCTTTGGAACGAGTGACATATAATATGTTGTATAAGTATTTATATTTGATTTGAACGCCTTTGAATATAATCAAATTGTCAATTGCAGCATGACTCAATCATATCTCGTATGAGATATTAATATTATTATGTTAGTGTATTGAATTAATTTACTTTGGTTGATTTATCGTAATGTGTTTAACATTACATTTATCCCAATGTTTTTTTTTTCGTACCCTCATAACCACTTATTATACTATGAAAGATATTAATTCATGTAGTTAGATTTCAATTATATCCGATGCGAACAACTTGTGATAAATATTGTTGTCTCTCTACAGTTTTTTTTAGTTTCTGAACTGTCTTGCACTCCGCTAACTGTATGGCTTCTTTCAAGTCAATATCATACTTTTGAAAACATTTACATAAAGGTAAACCATATGAAAATACCACCTAATAATAACCATAATATTATTAACAACTAAATACAAAAAATATCGTTAAAACCCAAATACAATGTTTGATTACCTTAACAACTTGAATAGCAATTAAGAACTCAGAATCCATGGATTTTAGTAACATACTGGCATCAGTTGATGATTTGTCATTTAAGGTGGTTGATATTTCTTCCAATGCCTCAACTACACATGGAAAAAGTTCAACGAAATCATTAACAGCGGTGTATCTTTCAACCCAACGTGTTGCACACAAACGCTTTAATGATTTGGTTGATGGGTTAAGATCACTATTAGAAATTGCTTCCAAAAGTATACTGTGGCGTTTAGGTTAGGTTCGGTTTTTCTATTTTCGGTATGATATATAAAGTTTACATAAATATATAAAAAAAAATTATGTAGGTATTGATTTAAGTTAAATCATTACATTTTAAAATATAATAAATAATAATATACATAAAATTGTACCTAAGTACTTACGAGTTATAGCTAATGCTTTTGAACAATGTACTATAAAACAAAATAATGAATACCTAGGTGTATCGTTTTTATATATTTTAGATTCTGAACGGAGTGAAGAATGTATTGATTTTACAATGATGTGTGTTTTTTTTTTTTATTTATTTTTTTTTGTGTCTGACGACCACATTTGGAGCAGTAAAAATGCTTCGATTTTGGACTTCAGCCCCTCTTTGAAAAGTAAATCGGATCTAGTTGGTACGTCGGGGTGTCAAAAGTTAAAAATTTTCAATATTTTTTAAATGAATCGGGAAAAACCCTAAAAAAATGACAGAAAAACGGGAATTTTTACGCATAACCGGTTTTCGACAAAATCCAATTTTTTATTTTGCTATAAAATGTGTTTGTAATTTAAATTTTTACAAAACCGCGTTAAATAACGGTTTAGCCACAAACGATTTTTGATATTTGTTGTTATTCAAACAGTATAAGTCGTAAATACTTGAAAATTTTACCAGTTATTTAGATTGCCATTTTCTTTACGTGATTTGATTTTCAAAACATTTTGACTTTTTTTGAGCTATTTATAGACAATTGAAATTTTCAAATTTTTTTAATTTTTTTTTTATAAATGTTGATAAAAAAAATTTAGGTGGGACATATTACTTGAAAATTTAATTGAAGGGTCTACATAACTTGTTCTAACTCTGATTCAAAAATTATAAAAATACATAGGCACAATTTTTTTTTTATTAGAATTTGAAGTTCAAATATTGACAAAAATTCGTCAAAATCATGAATATTTTTCACTATTTGGTAGTTAAAAATTTATAAATATTTTTCTATCAAAAGCTAAGAATTGAAAATTTAATACTATGCTGTCCATAAGTTAAGCTTAGAATAATTATAAAAAAGTTTGAGGATTGTTCAATTTAAAAAATTTTACGAGTGTTTAAAGTTTTAATTTTAATTTGAAATTAAAAATACACGTGTAAAATTACGTTTTACTAATAAATAATTTTCGATTTTTTTATAATATATCCTAGACTGACAAATCATCTCCGTTCAGAATCGTTTTTCGTATACAATGATACCTATCATTGCATTCAAATTTAACCTACCCTAGTCCGAGGTCCATCCCACCCCCTAATGTACAGCAGAGCGATACTCACTTACCCGCTTTTTTTTTTTGTGTCTGACGACAACATTTGGAGCAGTAATAATGCTCTGATTTTTTACTTCAGCCCCTCTTTGAATAGGAAAATTCATCTAGTTGGTACTTTGAGGGGTCATCATTTTCAAACAGTTTTCAAAAACATCGAG
Organism: Schizaphis graminum; assembly: GCA_020882235.1. Classification (NCBI taxonomy): domain Eukaryota; kingdom Metazoa; phylum Arthropoda; class Insecta; order Hemiptera; family Aphididae; genus Schizaphis; species Schizaphis graminum. Next base: position 99,175,264 of record CM037032.1, read on the forward strand.
AAAAACAAAAAAAAAGTGACAGAAAAACGGTAATTTTACGAAAAACCACTTTTCGACAAAATCGATTTTTTGATTTTGCTGTAACTCAAAAACAAATTATTGTAAATACTTGAAATGTTCACTAAATGTTTATATTATGGTTATCTCTTTACAGTTAAATTTTCAAAATATTTTGACCATTTTTAAGCTACTTATAGACAATTGAAATTTTCGACTTTTCTAAGTTTTTTTTTTTCAAATGCCGATAAAAATTTTTTGGGTGGCCAGAAAATCTTGAAAATTTAATACAAGGTTTCTTATAAGTTGTTCTTAAAGTGATAAAAAAAATCCGAAATCGTTAGTCATAATTTTTTTTTATAAGTGCTTAAAGTTCGAATTTATACGAAATATGTCAAAATTTAAATTAAATTTCATACTCTTATTTTGCGTATGTTGCCAAATACTTTTTTTTATTAATAAACAGATAGATTCGTCTAGATTCCTCTAGATTCGCCACTGACTAATGTACTACCTATGTAATAAGTATAAGGAATCATTTTATCTATTGACTATTCTGTAGGATTGAACTGATGGTTTAACAATAGCAGTGGCGGCGCGTGAACAATTTTATAGGGTAGACAACAAGACAACCAAAGATATAGTGTTAATGTGTTATAGAACATTTATTTAAAAACTAGATCATAAAAAAAGTAAATTACATAAAATAACTATATTTGAATATAGGTGATTGCACACTAGGCGATTCGAACGCGCGTCTCCACGCGTTTCGAACATCGCGATTTTAAAACGCGAACGCGCTTTGCTTACACATTAGGCGCGTTTCACAGGCGTTTCTCAAATATAAAAAGTGCGCCAAAACTCGAAAATTAAAAGTGCGCCAATACTTTGTATTTCATGATGTAGGTACTAGTCTTGATATTACTTTTCATCGTGCATGACGTACAACGTATTTTCCGTATTTTTTATTTTTTAAACATGGAAATATTAAATGATATTGAAGCAGCGTGTGTTATTTTTGCACTACACGAGGAATACGAACTTAAAAAAAAGAAAAAAATGAAAGTTAAAAGACGACATTGGGTCCATCCTTTGAATCTAAAAAGGCCAGAAAATGGTCAGTTTCAGGTAACATTTATGACTCTACGCAGCTACCCAGAAGAGTTTTTTTAAATATTACCGTATGTCTATAACATCGTTTGATGAGTTGGTAAGTAGAAATATATCATTATTAAATATAAATATTTTTTTAAAAGAAATTTAATGTTTTATGATCTTATGTTATTAGTCATTAATATTCATTATACTCATAATTATTAACATAACTTACCATTTTTTATTACCTCGTGTACCTATATTTTTTTTTAAGATATCACTGGTAGGACCTAAATTGTCAAAACAGCATACTGGTTTGCGTGTGCCAATATCACCAGAAGAGCGATTGACCGTGACACTGAGGTAGATAATTTTCAAATAAAAATATTAAGAATGTAGACATAAGCATTTTTTAATTTATTAACTTTTATTTTGAAAAGACATTTTATTTTTAAATATTATAATAATTTGGTTTATGAGTAGAATACATTTCAGGAGTGGATGGTTGTGAAAAATTGCTTGATTCGTCATTTACACTTGGCGGAGAAGTAATTGTAGAGCTTATTATATTTTTAGGTACATTTTGGGTACTATACTGATGAGGAGTAATATTAAATTGTGACATGCGTGAGAGTGGTCTTTGATAAGAAATAGGTGAAGGACTATGAGGATAATTATTTGTGGCGTAATTTTGTTGAGGATAAAATTGGGAGTAAGGTTGATTATTTGGTGTATTATAAGCATAAGTAGAGGTTACCGGAGAGTTTTTTACTCGTTGTATTGCATTTAAAAATTCAACATATAGTTGAGTTTTTTGGTCTTCGTCTAAAGATTTTATTTGAGGAAGTAACGACATTAAAAAAGACTTTTCCGGGTCTTCTGGTATCCTTTGTCGATTTTCTAATATTTTTAGTAAAGAAGATCCAAAATTTTCAGTCTTTGCATTTTTTTTGAATTTTTTATGTGATGGCTGCTGTCGCTCCTCTGAGTCAGAATTTTCCATTATCTCCTCCACACTAATATTTTTTCCCACAACCAAATCCGTCTCTTCGGTCACCTCAACCTCAGATGCTTCGTCTTCACTTGGTTCTACATTACTTTCAGTCCTTTAAAAATATGTTAACTGTAAATAATTTATAATATTTATAAAATTGAATTATGTTTAATATTAATGTATTATTATATGTGTATTTTGTTTATACTGTTTGTCTGCGAAAACAGTATACATTTTAATGAATATATTGAATGTATACCTATCTTATTCGAGCGTAGTACCGTAAAAAAATTGTATGAGTGTGTGAAGTTTAACTTTATAAAACTCGGGAAATGTTTTAGTATTATTTAGTTCAATTTTTAAATATAACATAATCATTACAATTTACAATAACAAATAATACCTTTTAATAATATTAACGAAATAGTTCTTAGTTTAAATATCTAATTTTGTCCAAAATTAAATTTAAACATAGGTCATTACTGGTGTGGAACCTTGCATTAAATTTTCGAACTTTTTGACTCAACAAAAAAATGATATTGATATTTATAGAAAAAAATAATTTAAAAAAAAAAATTAAAAATTAAAAATGTCTTAAAGTATATTAAAAAAAGTTAAAATATTTTTAAAATTTTATCATGTATAAACATTTGATAAAAATTTCAAGTAAAAAATTGTCAAATTATAATTCTTTAATTTACAGCTGAATATCTAAAATAAAAAAATGTATACTTCAGTCGCTCGTAAAAAATTAATTAAAATTGCAACTCTGCATTTTATGACATTCAAAGTTTTTTTAAATTAAAAAAAAGCGGGTAAGTGAGTATTGCTCTGCTGTACATAAGGGGGTGGGCAGACCTCGGACTAGCGTAGATTAAATTTGAATGCAATGATAGGTATCATTGTATACGAAAAACGATTCTGAACGGAGAAGATTTGTCAGTCTGGGATATATTATATTTAAATATTCTATTTTGAAAAAAATTCAAACATTTAAGTAAAAGTTTCAAGGTCCTACATTTGGTAATTTTTTAAAAATAACAAAAATCGAAAATTATTTATTAGTAAAACGTTATTTTACACGTGTATTTTTGATTTCAAATTAAAATTAAAACTTTAAACACTCGTAAAATTTTTCAAATTGAATAATCCTCAAACTTTTTTATAATTATCCTAAGCTTAATTTATGGACAGCATAGTATTAAATTTTCAATTCTTAGCTTTTGATAGTAAAATATTTATAAATTTTTAACTAGCAAATAGTGAAAAATATTCATGATTTTTACGAATTTTTGTCAATATTTGAACTTCAAATGCTAATTTAAAAAAATTGTGCCTATGTATTTTTATAATTTTTGAATGAGAGTTAGAACAAGTTATGTGGACCCTTCAATTAAATTTTCAAGTAATTTGTCACCGCTAAATTTTTTTTATCCACATTTATAAAAAAAAATTGATTATTATTATACTATTATACTATTTGAATAACAATAAATATCAAAAATCGTTTGAGGCTAAACCGTCATTTAACGCGATTTTATAAAAATTTAAATTTCAAACACTCCTAAAAATTTTCAAGATTTTCTGTTCCGCCAAAAAATTTTTATCGTTATTTAAAAAAAAAATACTTAGGAAAATTGAAAATTTCAATTTTCTATAAATATCTCAAAAAAAGTCAAAATTCTTTGGAAATAACTGTGTATGGAGAATTATAGTTGTATAGTGTATACTTATTTATATGTATATTACTATACACAATAATAATGATAATAATTAGGGCTCTGAATTTAATGCACTAAAAAACCTTAAAAAAAATGCAAAAATGCATTTAAAATGCCAAAATTATAATATAAAATATATTTTATTTAATAAAAAAGTTAATTTAATTTGAATTTTGTGTTCAAAGTTGATTGATTCTTTACTAATGCTATTCGTCTGAAACATTTTTAAAATTTTATAAGTTACGTTCACAATCACCAAAAAAAAAGTTAACTTTCCTATAAATTCACAATCCTATAATAATAAAATATGAGCCGAAAAAAGTTCATCGCCTTTGATATATATTTTATAATATTTATTTATTTTAGCTGAACTTACTTACGTTCGATTTTGCATAGTCGGTCTTAAAAATTCTAATATATTTGCATATATGTACGGCGTAGATTTTTTTGCTGCTTGCCCAGATTTGGTAACGCATTTACGACGGAAACTATCCCTTAATGACTTCCATTTTTTTTGTAACTCTGCTACTTTAAAAATAATACAAATTAAATATAAATAAATAAAACAATTTTGTAAATTTTCGAACCATACTAAATAAACTTTTATCTATCAAACCTCGAAGAATTTATATCTTTAATTAAATTAATAAAAAAAAAAAAATGTTTTTTAGTTAAATTTATACTTAAAATTTATGTCTTACCTACTGAATACAAATATGCAAATTTTATTATACACGTAGTAAATATTATATAATATACATTAAACGGGCAAAACATCATAAGATGTATAGGTACTAAAAATTGTTTGATGGTGTATAGCATTAAAAATCAAACACCATTATAACAACATAATATACTATTCATTAAAATATTAATTTAACACATACTTATAGGTATATAATGTAATATGTATTTAATTATTCAGATATTTGGCAACTGGAACTAATTTTTCTGCTCTCCATTTTGATTTTTTAATGGGCGTATCAACAATTGGAAAAATTGTACGTGAAACATGTGAAGTATTATGGACAATTCTTCAGCCGAAAGAAATGGTAGTACCGACAACACAAGATTGGGTAGATATATCAGAGGGGTTTTATAGTAAGACTCAATTTCCGAACTGTGTAGGGGCCGTAGACGGGAAACACATTCGACTAGAATGCCCCCCTAGAAGTGGTACTTTATATTATAATTACAAACATTTTTTCTCCATAATACTCATGGCCATCTGTGATGCAAACTATTGCTTCACAGTTATAGATGTTGGGTCATATGGCAAAGAGAGCGATTGTAATATTTTTAAAAAATCGTCATTTGGAAAAAAATTATATGGTAATAAAATTAATTTTCCCCAACCTCAGTGTTTACCAAATGATAATGGTGGTATTCCTCAACCCTACGTATTAGTAGCTGACGAAGCGTTCGCACTTCATAAAAACCTTTTACGCCCTTTCCCTGGAAGAAGCCTAAATAATGAACGGCGTATATTTAATTATCGTTTATCAAGGGCAAGACAGAACATTGAGTGTACGTTTGGCATTTTCGGCGCAACCCATTTGCGCCCGAACCCATTTATCGTAGCCCATTTGCGCCCCAAATCATAGCCCACATGCGCCCGATTCAGATGAGGTGAAAATCGTGTAACGTTGCCATTTAATTCAGTGCCGTAAAAATCATAGGTGCTGGCAGTGCATGGCACTGGGGCCCGCAGGGTCAAAGGGCCCATAGCAAATAGCCGTCAATTTTTAGAGTCTGAACGGAGTGATGAATGTATTGATTTTACAATGATGTGTGTTTTTTTTTTTTTTTTTTTGTTTTTTTTTGTGTCTGTCGACAACATTTGGGGCAGTAAAAATGCTTCGATTTTTGACTTCAGCCCCTCTTTGAAAAGGAAATCGGATCTAGTTGGTACTTTGGGGGGTCAAAAGTAAAAAATTTTCAATATTTTTTAAATGAGTCGGGAAAAACCCTAAAAAAATGACGGAAAAACGGGATTTTTTACGCAAAACCAGTTTTCGTCAAAATCGAATTTTTTATTTTGCTATAACTCAAAAACTAATAGATGTAAAAACTTGAAATTTTCACCAAATCTTTATATTAGCGTTCTCCATACACAGTTAAATTTTTAGAGAATTTTGACTTTTTTTAAGCTATTTATAGACAATTGAAATTTTTAATTTTTTTTTAGTATTTTTTTTTAAAATAACGATAAATATTTATAACAATTCGATAACAATTTTTTTTTATAAGTGCTTAAAGTTCGAATTTATACGAAATATGTCAAAATTGCGAAAATTTGCAAGTAATTTTGTGGTTGAAAAATCGTAAAATTTTTTTCTTTTATAACTAAGTTTTGAAAATTTGATACAAGGTTCTCCATACATTTTTCTTCAAATATCTGTAAAAAAAACTCTACCGGATTCAGACAAAAAATTTTTATGAGTGTTTGAAATTTAAATTTTTACAAAACCGCGTTAAATAACGGTTTAGCCTCAAACGATTTTTGATAATTGTTATTCAAATAGTATAAGTCGTAAATACTTGAAAATTTTACCAGTTATTTAGATTGCCATTTTCTTTACGTGATTTGATTTTCAAAACATTTTGACTTTTTTTGAGCTATTTATAGACAATTTAAATTTTCATTTTTTTTTTATTTTTTTTTTATAAATGTTAATAAAAAAAATTAAGCTGGGACAAATTACTTGAAAATTTAATTGAAGGGTCCACATAACTTGTTCTAACTCTGATTCAAAAATTATAAAAATACATAGGCACAATTTTTTTTATTAGCATTTGAAGTTCAAATATTGACAAAAATTCGTCAAAATCATGAATATTTTTCACTATTTGGTAGTTAAAAATTTATAAATATTTTTCTATCAAAAGCTAAGAATTGAAAATTTAATCCTATGCTTTCCATAAGTTAAGCTTAGAAAAATTATAAAAAAGTTTGAGGATTGTTCAATTTAAAAAATTTTACGTGTGTTTAAAGTTTTAATTTTAATTTGAAATCAAAAATACACGTGTAAAATAACTTTTTACTAATAAATAATTTTCGATTTTTATTATTTTTAAAAAATTACTAAACGTAAAATATTGAAACTTTTACTTAAATGTTTGAATTAGTTTTAAAGTAGAATATATTACAATATTTAAGTATAATATATCCTAGACTGACAAATCATCTCCGTTCAGAATCGTTTTTCGTATACAATGATACCTATCATTTCATTCAAATTTAACCTTCCCTAGTCCGAGGTCCATCCCACCACCTAATGTACAGCAGAGCGATACTCACTTATCCGCTTTTTTATTTTATTTAATTTTATTCATAATTATTGTATAAGTTCTTATAACAAAATGTAAAAGTCTGGTAGGTTTTACTTGGAATTGTTTATCTAAATATAGGGGAAAAAACTAAGTCTAGAGTGACATAAATACATTTTTGATTATTATAAAAAATAGATTTTAAGGATTAAAAGTAATCGCAACGATGATTTTACATCCACAAATAATATCCTATCTAAGGAGTATAAAATTAAAATTCCCATAGTGTGAAGTCCGACTTTCTTTTGTATCTAAAGAAAGAGGGGCCAATATACATTTGTTTGCACCTGGGTCTTTGACACTCTAGTTACGGCACTGCCATTTATTGAGTATTTTGGCGTAATGGTGTGTAACTATAAAATCTAAAATAATATTTGATCGTTTCCCAAGCTAATCGAAACCAATATTAATTATTATTATTTAAATAATATTATTTTAATATTATTGTAATTTAATTATTTTTTGCATTATTAACATTCTCACTATTGACTAATATATATTATTAATTTTAGGTAATTATTTTTGATGTAGGATTTTATATTTTTAAACAATCTTAAACAACAACTGACAACTAATATGAATTATTTATTTTGATTCTATATACATTTATTTTATGCATTTTTAATAATATTTAAAATTGATATATATATGTATATTATTGTAATTGTATTTATTAATTATTTTGATTTTACGTAAAAATATTAGATTCTGAACGAAGTGATGAATGTATTGCTTTTACTATGATGTGTGTTTTTTTTTTTTTTTTTGTGTCTGACGACAACATTTGGAGCAGTAATAATGCTCCGATTTTTGACTTCAGCCCCTCTTTGAATAGGGAATTGAATCTAGTTGGTACTTTAGGGGGGTCAAAATTAAAATTTTCTAATAGTTTTCAAAAAAATCGAGAAAAACAAAAAAAAAATGACAGAAAAATGGAAATTTTACGGAAAAACCACTTTTCGACAAAATCGATTTTTTGATTTTGCTGTAACTCAAAAACCAATTATTGTAAATACTTGAAATTTTCACCAAATATTTATATTATGGTTATCTCTTTACAGTTAAATTTTCAAAATATTTTGACCATTTTTAAGCTACTAATAGACAATTGAAATTTTCGACTTTTCTAAGTTTTTTTTTCTTCAAATGCCGATAAAAATTTTTTGGGTGGCCAGAAAATCTTGAAAATTTAATACAAGGTTTCTTATAAGTTGTTCTTAAAGTGATAAAAAAAAATCCGAAATCGTTAGTCACAATTTTTTTTTATAAGTGTTTAAAGTTCGAATTTATACGAAATATGTCAAAATTTAAATTAAATTTCATACGCTCATAATGCGTATTGGCCATAGTAACCATAGTAACATAATATAAAAACTATACTATTTGTTTCAAAATAGAATATTTGACAATATTTAAATATAATATATCCTAAACTGACAAATCATCTTCGTTCAGAATCGTTTTTCGTATACAATGATACCTATCATTGCATTCAAATTTAACCTTCCATAGTCTGAGGTCCACCCCACCCCCTAATATACAGCAGAGCGATACCCACTTACCCGCTTTTTTTTCTATTTGAAATTTATAATTTAATGAAATATAAATAATATTTATATAGGTACCTATACGTATAACATGCATACTGTGTAGTATTTAACATTATTTTTAAAATTATTACTTTTTATTAATTTTGATTTTAGGTAGGATTTTTAAATTTTAAAAAAACAACGGCAACATTGCATGCAAAATGGGCGCATTTGGGCTATAAATCGGGGTGTTAAGTTTTTTATTTTGGGCGCAAATGTCCATAACCCTCGGGGCGCAAACGGGCTGCTCTTGGGCGCAAATGGGCTACAGCCGGCATTTTGTCTAACAAATGGAGGGTTTTCCATACCGCATTATTGGTAGAACCAGACTTTGGAGTTGCTATTACTAAAGCATGTTGTGTTTTACACAATTTTGTTCGACGCAGAGATGGGTATTGCCTGGAAGATGCTCAGACTTGCGATATGGAAGATGCAAATGAAAAAATAGGAGTCGGCAACTCTACATCTGCTGCAAAAGAAGTGAGAGACTATTTTGCAAACTACTTCAATAAACCAATTCATGAATTAAGTTGGCAAAATAAGGTGATAGGTAATTAGCATGCGAGAATGCATAAGGAGCTATTATACCTAAATTAATATCTTTACATATTTTTTAGATGTTTCTCTGATTAGTTAATTAATTTTAATTATTATTTAGATAATATTTTATGAAGCAACAAAATTGTTGGATTTTTTTTTTTTTTTACATTATTATTTATAGATGTAATTATAAATATTATATGAATATATTATTATTATAATATATTATATTCCTTACTATTAATATTATATTATATAAAAATAAGGTATCTGTTTAACTTATTAAATCGTTTTTATTTTTAAGAAATAATGTTTATAATTTATATTATTATACTTGAATATAAAAGTGTACTTAAAAAATAAATAATACTTACTTTTATTAATTTTGATGTTTTTTTCCAGGTTTTCAAAATCTTTGAAACATGATTTAGCCACCTTTGTCCAACTAACATGTTTGGCATTTTTATCATGGTACAATTTACTTTCTGCAATTTTTTTATTTTTTATCCTTGTGTATAGTATACATCGTATAGGAGGATATACTTATAATATTGATACATAAATATTATAACTTACCAATATTCCATATGGGTTCTTCATTAGATACCTCAATAATAAATTGTTCAATGTCAAACATGACTATTTTTTTTATACAAATCGTATAAAATAAATTATACAATTTTATATTTTTTAAATATAAATTAATACACTTTGTACAGACGACAAATTTTGAACAAGTTCAAGGTTGAAGGTACAAATTGTGAATGAACGTAAATAAAACGCGGCACAATCGCGGCGTTCAAATCGCCCATGTGTAATCCAAAAACAGAAATGCATTGAAAATACATTGGAAAAATATTGTTTAATTTTAGTCGAGGAACGCTCAAAATTAAACATGCGCGTTTCTGAGCGTTCGAACGCGACCGAACGCGCGTCTCATTTACCTGTGTGAATTAACCCATATAAAAATACATGTTTAATTTTGGACGATTAATCGCGACGTTCGAAACGCGTGGAGACGCGCGTTCGAATCGCCTAGTGTGCAATCACCTTATAATTTAAATCGATTCTTCGATTTTGTTTTGTCGCGAATACATCTATTACATTGTTGATAAACGTTGGATCTTTTGATAATTCACCTAACATTTTTTTTTCAATAGCTAAAGTAGACAAAGATGAAAGCCTATCATTTGTCATTGAATTTCTTAAAAAGGATTTGATACGTTTTAAAGTACTCATGGATCTTTCACTTGAGGCTGTTGTTGCAGGAATAGTTAATACTAATTGAATAAGTTTCGTGACTTCTTGATATACTTCTTGAAGCTCATCTAAAATAATGTTTATAATTAAAATTATAATTTATTTTAAAAATTATTAAAAATATTTAATAAATGTTTTAGGTTCTTACTTTTAAATATGAAATCAATAAATTCCAAAGGAGCGAAATATTTCAATGGATCTGCATATATTATGTAAAGCTCATTTTTTAGACGATCTTTATCAAAAATATCTGGATAGTATTTAAAAAGTTGTCTTAATTTTTCTTCTGGAAAATGAATTTTATATGATGCAAACATTTTAGATTCTGAACGGAGTGATGAATGTATTGATTTTACAATGATGTGTGTTTTTTTTTTTTTTTGTGTCTGTCGACAACATTTGGGGCAGTAAAAATGCTTCGATTTTCAACTTCAGCCCCTCTTTGAAAAGGAAATCGGATCTAGTTGGTACTTTGGGGGGGTGAAAAGTTAAAAATTTTCAATATTTTTTAAATGAGTCGGGAAAAACCCTAAAAAAATGACGGAAAAACGGGAATTTTTACGCATAACCGGTTTTCGACAAAATCCAATTTTTTATTTTGCTATAACTCAAAAACTACTCGATATAAACTCTTGAAATTTTCATAAAATATTTATATTAGCGTTCTCCATACACAGTTAAATTTTCAAAGAATTTTGACTTTTTTTTGCTATTTATAGACAATTGAAATTTTTAATTTTTTTTAGTATTTTATTTTAAAATAACGATAAAATTTTTTTGGCCGGCCAGAAAATCTTGAAAATTTAATACAAGGTTTCTTATAAGTTGTTCTTAAAGTGATAAAAAAAAATCCGAAATCGTTAGTCACAATTTTTTTTTACAAGTGCTTAAAGTTCGAATTTATACGAAATAAGTCGAAATTGCGAAAATTTGCAAGTAATTTTGTGGTTGAAAAATCGTAAAATTTGACTTTTTTTGAAATATTTATAGACAATTGAAATTTTCAATTTTTTTTTATTTTTTTTTTATAAATGTTGATAAAAAAAATTTAGCTGGGACAAATTACTTGAAAATTTAATTGAAGGGTCCACATAACTTGTTCTAACTCTGATTCAAAAATTATAAAAATACATAGGCACAATTTTTTTTTATTAGCATTTGAAGTTCAAATATTGACAAAAATTCGTCAAAATCATGAATATTTTTCACTATTTGGTAGTTAAAAATTTATAAATATTTTTCTATCAAAAGCTAAGAATTGAAAATTTAATACTATGCTGTCCATAAGTTAAGCTTAGAACAATTATAAAAAACTTTGAGGATTGTTCAATTTAAAAAATTTTACGTGCGTTTAAAGTTTTAATTTTAATTTGAAATTAAAAAATACACGTGTAAAATAACTTTTTACTAATAAATAATTTTCGATTTTTATTATTTTTAAAAAATTACTAAACGTAAAATATTGAAACTTTTACTTAAATGTTTGAATTAGTTTCAAAGTAGAATATATGACAATATTTAAGTATAATATATCCTTGACTGACAAATCATTTCCGTTCAGAATCGTTTTTCGTATACAATGATACCTATCATTGCATTCAAATTTAACCTTCCCTAGTCCGAGGTCCATCCCACCCCCTAATGTACAGCAGAGCGATACTCACTTACCCGCTTTTTTTCATTTATTATTTCAACAAACTCTAGTTTTTCGAAATCTTTAAATCTAATATTTATTTGAACAATTAATGAATCAATAATTTCATACGTAAGTCTACGTAAATTAGATCCTTCCTCATTTGTATATTTTAAATCTGTGTTTACTTCAATGGAACATTTTATGATATCGTGTATGGAAGTTTCATTTCTCAAATCTTTTATCCGTGAAGTAAGACTTTTAATTTCGTTAACACAATATTTAATATCAGTAGTTGATTTATTTTGTAGAATACAAAATGTGTGATCAGTAAATATAAATGTTTTACTAAAAAGTACCAATAAGTAAACAAATTTTCGATTGTTCATAATACTCAATATACCAGATGCAGTACAAACAGAAGTGGAATCCCAGCCAGGGTCATCAACTACATGAGATACGGCATTTTTTAGTTCATTGAAATGAGTTTTTATAGTTAAAGCAGCTCTTGAATGATAATTCCAACGTGTATTGCATTGATTTGGTAATTTAAATCCTTGCTCTCTTAATAAAGAACTTCTTTTAGAAGATCTACTAAAAAATGTGTGGAACATAGTAAGGTTTGCTATAAATAATTTAACATCTTTTATTGATTTTGCGCCGTGAAGTAGAACTAAATTTAATTGATGAGCGTAACAATGTATAAAAATAGCCATTGGATAAATATTTTGTATAATTGACTGAACCCCATTTTTTTCACCAGCCATAACAGAAGCACCATCATATGTTTGACACACAACTTTTTTACCAATATTCCACTTTGAAAGTTCATTTAGAATTACTTCGGATAAGCCAGCCGCAGTCTTATTTTTGGAAACATCAAAAAATCCTATAAATCTTTCTTCGATCTTATTGTCCAGTATATAACGAAAAATTAAACTCATTTGAGATTGGCATGATACATCCGTAGTTTCATCGGCTTGTATTGATATAAAATTTGTAATTTGCAGTTCTTTTAAAATATGAGAATTTAATACCGTAGTTACGCAATGGATCAAGTTATTTTGTATGTCGTGTGAAGTTCCTTTAAAAACAGAATTTGTGCAAAAGTGTTCTCTTATAAATTGCTCTTCCTTAGCAAGTAAATCTAAAATTTCACAATAATTTCCTTTATTTAAAGAACCTTGAGTACCTTCATTCTCGCGATGTCCGCGGAATGCCAATTCTTGTTTTCCTAAAAAACATACTACATCGATTAAACGAGCTAATATCTTTCTGTTTATGTCCACTTGTTTATTATGATTAATTGCAGTTAACCGACGACTCTCAGATATTGAATGTTCAATCCTATTTTTACCCAGCATATGAAAACTTTCCTTGTTAGTCAGATGTTTTTTTGAAATTTGGTGTTTTTCAGCTTTACGAACTAAATTTTTAATATTAGGAATGCCATTTATACTCCACTCATTCTCTCCTCTGAATAAGACACATATGTAACAGAATAATTTTTTTTCTTTCAACGCTTCCCGCTAACCAGTTAAATTTTGAATACCAAGACAATTGAAATTTTCTTAAAGTTTTTGCTTCTTTATATTCTAATGATAAATGTGGCGTTGGTCTCTTACCTTTTAAATTGCATTTTTCTTCATACGAAAAAGAACCAAGACCTTTATTTAAAATAATATCAATAATATCTGACATATTAAGTTTTAAATGTATATCACTTCATTAAGAAAAAACAATAAACATTAAACACGTGCCATTTATCATTAATCACAGTCGGAATGCAATTAAATTATATGAATATTACGTTGAGACATGTCTCTTCCATACATATAATTTTGGTAATACCCCACTACGTTCCCCGTTTATCATATCATACGCCCGTCATCAATAGTGAGACACAATTCAATATGTCTCAACCGATTTGACGGCGACGACGTAGCGATTACGGTATAGATAAGATATAAATAAAATTATACTTATTAATAATATAGTCACACTCGTTACTCACACAGACACACTATAGAGACGAATCAGTGTAAATAACATTTTATTTATAAAATTATGAAGAAATAAAAGACTTATATAATATATTAGCATATAATAAACAACTCATTTTTAAAATTAAAATATTTGATATTTTTGGGTAGACAATGAAACATTGTCTACCCTAACGCGCCGCCACTGAACAATAGATATAAGATTTTAAATCTTGTGTAGTGCGTAATGCGTATCTTTGATTTATTTTTTTTGTTTATATGCTTAGTTTTTCATCAAAGTGTAGCCCTATAACTATATAAGTATTGTATTTCATTAAATCTTTTTTTCGTTATATATATATACAGTGGCGTGGCGAAGTGAAATATTTTATTTTATTTTTCATTTTTTGAATAACCTACCACCCCTTAATTCTTACGCAGTACCCACTACCCATGATCCATGTACCATACTATATACAACAAAAAAAGACCTATTACTTTATTTTGAATGCTATAATTGAAGTATTAATTACTATGTAGTCCACCGTACACTTAGTAATTAATATTAAGTTCATGTAAAAGTAACTAAAAATTAAATTTAATACTTATCATAAACAACTTTGTAAACATAATATATTAGTTTCTAACTGTAATAGTTATACAAAAATAACAATATAAAAAGATGAAAATGTTTACATGAATAGTATTTATATAAAATTGCTTATTTTTATTATTAGATATAACAATTAATATTATTTAAACATCAAAGCTTTTTAATACAGTTGATTTGTTTGCTAAAAACAAATTAATTCAGATGATGTAGTCAGATAGTCTTGTATAATAATATTTCTTATTAAATCTAGTACCCACCAACCTAGCACCCACCCCTTAAAAATGATCGGGCATCTGCTCTTCTAAATCACGGTCAACACGCCACTGTATATATATTATTGTTAGTGTAAATATTTTTGTTTTGCTTTTGGTCGGATTTAGCGTGTGTTGTCTAAATTTTCATTTTGAGATTATGTTATAATATATGCTATACTAGCCGAATATCCCGGCTTCACTCGTGTGTTAAATAATTGATTCTTATTAAAGCCTATAGGCTATAGCCATGTAATTTATAATATTTTTATAATTTATAGCTAAAATGACAAATAAAATAAAATTAGAAATAATAAGGGGTTTTCACGTACTATCCTGTAGTGTAAAAAAAATCGTTACCTAAATTATTTAAAAAACCGTAACTTTTAAATACAAACCTCCTTAAACAAAAAAAATGAAAAATGAGTGACGTGGTGACACTCAGGAGGGTATTTGGAACAACTCTGTGAAAAAAGTTAAATAGTGTAATCTCAAAATTGGAACACAAAAGAGGCCTGTACTTTTTTTTATATATAAAAGGATAATAATAATAAATAATAATAATATAATCATTCATACAACGCTACCTGTCGGCAGCAATTATAAATACAATTTTAGTCAGTGAAAATTCCTATATCATTGCCTATGTGTCTATTTTATTATAGGACATAGGTAATCATGAATCAATGATATTAATATATTACTAATTCTTATAGTCACAACAAATTTTTAAAATATATGAATATTTACTCTTTTTGAGCCAAATATAGACATTTTAAATTTATGATTTTTTTTATAAATATTGCTTGGTTAAAACCCTTGAAAATTTAATTAAAAGTTCTAAGTTATTATCATAGTCATTTAGAAATATTTAAGATACAGCAGATACATGGTCTGAGGGTCATATGAATTTATAAAAAAAATCATCAAATTCACTTAGTAAGATTATTTTGTAGTTGTTAAGTTATGAAATCTTCAATTTTTATAACAAAGGCTTGAATTGAATGAAAAGTTGTTTATAATAATATTTTAAAATATTAAATATATAATATTATAATTAGGTACATTTTTTCAAGCATTTAAGTCTCAAAATTGGATAAAATTAAATAATTAAACAAAGAATAATAATTTTATTGTAATTTAAAAATATTATTCATAGATATCTATAATAAAGTCGATACTTACTTAACATTTTTAATGTGTATTATTATATACACAATGATATTTTTTAGTTAATTTTATTTGAAAAAAATAATTCAACCTTACATTTTATTTCTGTTAGGAATAAAACTGTAAAATAGAAAAAATATTATATTAAAATATAAACACTAATAAATACTCACAAATCATCTCAACTAAAAATTGTTTTTCATATGTTATGATTTATTGTTGAATTAAAATTATATTTATACAATAGATGTAGGTAGACTATTTATATAATTAAACACAAAAATAAATTTAAAACTCAACTGATTTACTTTTGAATGAATTCTTATTAAATAAATGTAGTTTTTATTTACTGATTACTTTTTACATTTAACATAAAATTGTAAAAATGGAATATTTAATTTTATATTTATTATTATTAACATAGTAACTAAAAAACATAACCATAAACATAATTTAACACATACAATACATTATTGCTTACAATTAAACTTAACTTTATAACATTTCCAAATTAAATTGACATAGTACCATAATTAATTGACATAATACAATATAATAATTGACATAGTTTACTTAGTGAAAATTTGTATGTTAATAGATTCAAATTACAATCAATCAGCTATAAAAAAAAAAAAAAAATATTTTTCTTAAATAATAACAAAATCAGATTCTATAGGAAGACAATAATTATTAATTATAATTAACAGTATCATAAACAATTTTTTATCTCATTAGTTATTGCTAGTTACTAAATTCTCAATATATTCAATTAAGTTTATGAAAATACTATATTTTCAATAAATGCTTGTAATTAAATAAATACCCATATAGTATTAATAACAACAGTGTATAAACATGTGTATAAATTATGACTTAGCAGACAACCGGATTCACTTTAAACACTAAATAGTTAAGTATCAATTTCAACAAATTAACGTACTGGAATAAAATCTGTATAACGAATCGATAGATAAAATAGTGTCTATTTTTATATTCTATCATCTATGATAACAATTTTAACCATTAATTTATTAACTTTTAAACAAATGAACAATGAATTATGCTATGATTGTAGACATTGAGCTTTTAATGGCATCTCTTGCGTAAGGTATGTAAGACAAAGAGTACCAAGTCAATGCGAGAAATTGAAAAATAATGCAAAGAAAAGTTAATGGGGCATTTTTCATCTGAAATTATTAAAATATTAAATAACATAACAATTAATTAAATAATAAAATTCTGATTGCAACTTACGCCAATTGCAGCAACTAATGTAAGGACAATCATTGCAAGAGCAATGATGGTTGCAACAATTCTAGAGGACGAAAACATCTTTTTTATTTGTTTTACTGGCCCCATTAAAAAACAAGTACTGAAAATTAATAAAATATATGTGTATATAATATTATAATATATAAAATTATAGTATTTATTTAATTGTATTATACCTAAGAAGCGATGTAATATTTCCGAGTGTATAAAAAATACCAAATACGGCAATTTTTCTATGTAGAGGTAAAACTAATGCTGTGGCACCCAATAATGAAAAAAAAATTCCAATTACAAAGCATGCAATAAATCCTTTTATACGAGTAGACCATTCTAATGATGACATTTGATTAACATTCTGCAAACAATTACAATTCAAGTTAATTATTTAAAAATGTGTCATATGAGTACATTAGGAATAACAATTGTTAAATAAAAATAATAGTGAATATATTAAATATTAATAAAAAGGTTACTAATTTATAGATACTGATTAAAATTTTAATTATTATTTAATTACAACATAATTTAAATTATTAAATTAAAAGTATGGATAGGAATGAAATCAATTCAAATATATAAGTATTAAGATAGTAAGATTAATATATTTGTACTCATGATCAAATTCTATACATGTTCACCCCTAATTGAGTGTTAGAATAAAATTTTCTAAACATTTAGAATAACAAAAGTTGAATATAAGAATTAGGTGTATACTACTATACAGAGTGGTTTTTAAATATTATTATATAAGTATTAAATTATTAAGCATCCTGTTAACAATTTTGGATTAATAAGATAGCATATAAATATCATGTCCCAATTTTTGGAATTCAAATTTCTGTCTGGCAATCCTAATAATAATAATAATAATAATAATAATAATAACTATGTATGTGCAAGTGGCTATACTACTTATACTAAATGCTTATATCAATAGAGCCATATTAACACTTAGGCTGTTTAGGCTAAAGCCTAGGACGGCAAATTTTAATGGTCGAAGCAAAAAAGCTTTTTTTTTTGTTTTAGGCGGTAAATTTATAATAATAATAATAATATTGTTTATTCAAAGAATAAAACGGGCAAATTGCCCAATAGTACAAGTAAATAAGTAAGTTTAACAATAAGTTGATACGGATAATAACATAAATTAATAATAATAATAAACTAAGAATATAAACTAAAATGGAAACAATTGCATAAAATAAAATATTACCTATTGTTAGTAACGTAAGTTTTATGAATTGAGGATAATGGAGTAAAAAAACAATCAATATTAGATGCAAGTTTATTACACAGGGACATGGCTCTAAGAATATGGGAGTTTTTTAATTAATTTGAAATGTGTAATGGTAAATAGAAAATGGGAGTAGTTCGATTATTATAAGCAGGGATATTGAATGAAATATGTTCTAATAGGTAAGGTACATCAATATGGTTATTAATTGGTTTATATAAAAATGAAATATCAGCTAAATCTCGTCTAGAGGCTAGAGAGGGAAGGTTCAGAAGTGATCTTATTGGTGTATAATCATACTGGTTAATAATTATGTTGGATTTATATGCTGCAAAACTTAAAAATCGATTCTGGACCCCCTCAATAATCTCAATGTTGGATTTAGTATAGGGGCTCCAAATAGGAGATCCATACTCTAGGATGGATCTAACTAAAGCGCAATAAAGCAACTTTAGTGAATCCAAATTTTTAAATTCAGACGAATGACGCTTAACAAACCCTAACACACGAAGTGATTTTTTTACTGTACATTCTATATGTTCTTGAAAGTTTAGGTTATGGGTTAAGGTTATACCTAGGTCTTTGATAGATGAAATTGAAGTAAGTTCAGTATTGTTTATATACTAAGTATAATTAATGTGTTTTCGAGACCTATAGAAGCACATTGAGTAGCATTTATTAATGTTTATGCTCATTCTCCAAACCTGGCACCAATTATACAAGGTATTTAATTCCTCTTGAAGATTTATACAGTCACTAATTGAAGAAATCCGAGAATACATTTTTAGATCATCTGCAAAAAATAGGAGGTGACACTTGCTTAAAACTGATGATATACTGTTGATAAATAAAATGAATAAAATGGGAGACACAAATGGCCACCTTGAGGAGTACCTGAAGGGACAGGTGATAAACTAGATAAGTAACCAAGGACTGAGGTAAAGTGAGACCTATTTGTCAAGTATGAATTGAGCCAGGACCAGGGCCGTATACAGGGGGGGGTTTTGGGGGTTCAAACCCCCCCCCCCCCCGAAATAATTTCTTTAAAAATTTAGTCAAATTTATTATATTCCTATTATTATAAAATATACCTAGGTAATTGTATGTGTATATAATAATCAAATAGATTTCTGTTCTGTTCATAATACATATTATTTAAAGTTTTATTTATTTTCATTACTATATTATTATTCCTAATATTCCTATTTCCTAAATATACTTACTTCTGAACACTGAACAAATGACATACATAATAAAGTTTTATAAATGATAATTTAGCATAATAATTGTCACATTAAAAATAATGAGTAAGTAGGAAGAAATTGTTTTATTATGTTGCTGTACAATTTGTATTGCTATATTTTGTAAACCCCCCCCCCCCCGAAATTTTATTCTGTGTACGTGCCTGGCCAGGACAATAGGGGATCACCAAAACCTAATTGCTTTATTTCAGTATATGGGTGGAAAAAACCTTAATCTGACCCTGCATATCAAAACAATTGGGTTATACTATAGATATTAAGTAACTATTCTGTAACTTGATTTTATAAAAGTTGTTTTTATAAAAGTTAACATTTAGGAAGTTAATGTTCTAAAATTTGCGTTAATACCTCTTAAATATAGTAATGTTTATAAATTATTATTGTATTCTGACATCCCTCTACTCTAACCTAATTTGACAAATAATAAAATTACTATCAAAAAGAATAAGTAAATTATAAAGATATTATTAAGTATGTTAACCACAGATATTTAACATTTTTTAGTATTTTTATTATCAGTGATGTTAACAATGGTAATATTATTTAGACTGCAATCAATAGCACAAACATAGTATTGTTTGTAATGAGTAAAATTTACTTACAGGCAAAATTCCAGTAGAACTATCATTGTCTCGATCTTGACCACTCAACGCTTTCCTTAACATGTCCATATTTATAATATATCGTCTATGGACTATGAAACAAAATATTTTTATAATACTCTAATAAATAGGGCTTAAGCTCGAATATTCTTTTTCCAATTTTAGCGCATAAAAAATTAACTTTGTATTAAAAAAATTCGATGCTTTGTAGTTTGTAAAAATGTTTAGGACAAGATTAAATAAATTTAATCTACGTAACCGTAAATAATAATAATGTATTAATATATAACCTGTAGCAGTGGCAGCAGTAGTAATAGTAGTAGAGTAGATGGTAGTTAAACGTATAATACACAATCAAGTATGTTGTAATTGTTTTTAGACTTGAAGAAGTTACAGTTTACGATTTTTATTTTATTTTGGACTATTTGGAGTTATTCTAATAATGCACAATTTTTATTACGATTTATTTAAGAGGAAAAAATAGAAAAATAATTGTTTTTTGTTGTTGAAATATATTTTAAACATTGATAAGAGATAAGGGCACACCGCGCGCCTGAGTGCCTGATTCGTCGTGTCGGAAAAGCGACGGCGCAACGCGATTCCGATCGTGGTGTATGTGGTGGTGGTGCCGGTGGTGGTGGTGGTACTACACAGTACACACTACACTCCTTTATTTTGCGTAATCGTCACCCCACCGCCGCACCGTACGTCGTCGACACTGTCTGCGCCGATTTGTATTTACTATAAAATTTTACTATTCATTAATTATTAGGTTTTGGGCATTGGGCGTTTACTGTTTAGTAGCGTTAGTAGTGTTAGTACGGTAGTAACTGTCGAGCCCGTTGGTCTGGTGTTGTGGGTTCGTGTCGTTTGTAAGTTGTGCGTGTTATATCCAACTCGCTCGTCGGGATAAATACCGAAAATATACGTGCGTGATTGATTATTATTACATATGACGGATGATCCGAAATGTGTCTGATACAGCGAAATTAAACCGCGGTTAGACCTTGGAACGGTTGTGCGTATTATTGTTATCATCGTACAAATAAATCGATTAAGCTCGTCACAAATAATAACTGCATATATATACTCGGTCGTGCCATACGTAATATTATAGGTACTTATTATAATATTTCGTAGTATATATAATAGAAACTAATTACTAAAGTATTAAACACATCAATTGTATGCAAATAGTACTGCATTCTGCGATGATGTGCATATATTCAATACTTAATCATATTATTTATTTTATTTCAGTACCTCTTATTCATATTAAATCGTCATAAATTATAATCTATATGTCGATTTTTTTCATAATTATTTTTAATATAACTTAATTAATTTTTATTTTTTTTTTAATTATTTCTGTTTGTAGTTTGAGCGATTCTTTGGATATTTATGGGATGTAATTCGAGCAAAAGTACGTCTAAAGCTGTACAAAAAAAAAAAATACTACCCATCATGAGCTTCCTGCCATCCAGCAATGTAAGAATAATAGTATTATTTTTGGTTTTCACATCTATTGAGATGTTCATAAAAGAGACGAATAATAAGTTAAAAATGTACTATGTGGTTGTTTTAAATGCATTGTATGATTTTTACACGAAAACTGATTGATAATATGTTTTGTGTAATAAAATATATTAATAGGTACAACAAAATATAATATAGTGTACGTATAATATTGTAATTGTATACCTCAACTCGGCACTCGCAATAACTGCCAACTTGTGTAACTCATTTAATCTAAATTACGATTTTTGTAGAACTATATAGGTAAATTATTTATTTTTCAGCTATTCAAAGTATAATATAAATTTCGTAAGGTACCTAGGTACATAATTTTTATATATATTTAATTTTTAATTCTATATTCAATTGTTATATAAAATAATTTCCTGTTCATATAATTTTATCATAATTACGACATTATACATTTTGTAATCGTTCAAGTTATTATAATTTATAACCATTGTTATAAAGCATGTTTATATGAATACAAAACAATATACCTACTCATTTAAGCATACTAATATAATATTATTTGGTATGGATTTCATTTTTCAATATCCTTTGTGAATGAATCATTGAAATTCTAGTACCTATATTCAGTTTTATCTTTTTAACTAACATTTCACAGATTACATTTCAAGGTTTTTGTTATGGAAACATGTGTCAACTTGTTAAACAATAGAAAGTGAAGAAAACAACGTAATAATATAATAGAAGAAATTATTCTTTTCTATAAAAAAATTTCCTTGGTGACTTTCATCTTTCCAAGTGTTTGTTAAAGCAATAAAGCCAAATAAGTTAACTTACAGGTACAATAAAAAAACAAAATAAATATTGTTATTAATCCGTTATGAGTTTATGACATTATCTAATATGCTAATCAGCTATGTAAATTATATTTATAGTTTATACTAACATTCCACAGTTAATAATAATATTATTAATAAAAATTGTTGGGGAAATAGAAAAATAAAAATAAATAATGATGACTCATCATCTTTTTTCCGAGATCATTTCTACCCTCTTCGACTTAGTATGTTCTCGGTATTGATCCACTCTACTGAGCATGTCCAGTAGGTTCGTGCATATAGCACCTTACCAACCCCCCGGGCTTTCATAATATGTACCTACTCGTATTCAATTGCAGTGGATTTTTGCGTTGTTTTTATACTTATTTTTTCTAATGTGCATTGTGCATGCATTATTTATTGACAAATCACTTTACATTTAAAATTCAAATGATTCCATCTAATAAAAACGTTCTAAGTACAATTAATTATAAAATGTTAATACATTATTTCGGTTGATAATATTAATTAGAGTGATGCCGTATTTTATAAACGTACTCATTGTAAAATAATATAAATGAGTAATACGTGATAGTTTATTTAATATTTTAAATATTTAAAGTATAATTTATCAATTATAATAAATCAATATTTGTTGGTAACTTTGATATCGAGTTTTTCGTTTATTATTGTGTTAAAGTTCCTTATAAATAACATTGGAGACCTGCAGTAGTAAATACAATTTAACTGATATTAAGGTGATATAGAAAGATGATATTATTGTTAAACCATGTTGCATAATTGTATGTACTTATCAGAATTGCATTAGACAAGAAACTTCAAGAAAATATTACAAAATAACTGCAAAATAATGGTAATATTATTAAATCTACTAGAATTGTTTTCTAGAAATATTTAATAACTTATAATTTATTGATAAGTAGAAATGTAAAATACGTGGATAGGATATCATATTGTGTTTTTTTTTTTGTAAATTTCTGTCTTTCATAATATAGGATGTACACATTAGCGCAACTATGCCAAAAAATTCTAGGAGAATGCTCTAAATTAATACTGTATAGTGTATACTGTATAGTAATTTAGTGATGTAAATATCAATATTAGATATATACATTGTATACCTACTTAATAAAATAAAATGTCTAACAAAATTTTACAACTTCAAAACTAAATTTAGGAGAAGTTAAATCTATATTTACATTGATGAGTATATTAATCTATGATAAAATTCTAAAAATTTGACGTTAAATTATAGCATTCATATAGCGCTTAAACTTTTTTTCTTTTTCTAACCCACGATCAACATGGAAAATTTGTGTTCAGCATAGCTAATCATGTATTCAAGTGTTGTAAGTTGTAATATTAGAATGAATAGATCTATTATATAACTTAATTATGAAAATTGTCTTTATTAGAATGCTGGATTTTTTACGATATGATATATTTTTTATATGTATAGCAACATTAACTTTTTTAAATTGAAATATTTTAGATCTTATAATTTGTATATAAATTAAAATATCATAAAAAAGCCAAACATAATTTTCTTAACTTTAAGTTTGGTCATTGGTCAATTCGTTATATTATTAAAGTAAAGAACATAATATTGGTTCTATTGGATGCAAATTTGAACATATTATGTGTGAAAGAAAACTAATAAAGCGTTGACATGCTCTTATAAAAGGATATCATACCCGCATAGTATCTCAGTCATACAAACGTAAACAGCAAGTCAGCATATGCTTTTAAGAATTAAAAATTAAAATATCGTAAAGTATTAAATAACCCACGAAAAATCGCAGATCTGAGTTCTAAAATCTATCATGTCAATTCACTAAATTATTAAATTTTACACAGGTAAAATAAGTAAATAAGTGTACTCAAATTTGGACTTGATGACTACAAATTTGGTATATTGATTGTGTACGTTCTTACTTCTTAAGGCGTATTGCGGATGTAAATGTGGTATCATCTTAACTCTTAAGTAAAGTATATTAATTAATAGTGCAATTGATTATAATGATGTATTAATAATTTTATTTTTTTTAATCATTACTTTATCAGATTTTAAAATACGAAATCGTATATTACATTTTTTTTATAATAATACGTTTGGCATTTTGATCTATAACTATAATATACTGATATTTTTCAAAAATTATATTTAGAAAAAAATGATTCATTAAGAAAATATATTGTAGTGTCTATTAGTAATACACTCTAAACTAGGTAGTAGGAAGGTATATAGGTATCTAATAGTTGACAATTATTATCACATTGAAAATGTTAATGATGTGCCTTACTGTCTAGTGAAACTTTAGTTACAAGTTATTACTTTAAAAAAATATGAAGAATCAAAAATATTTCGTGATGATTAAATTTTTATTTTTATATAAAAAAGTTATTTTCTTTTCAATTTATCCAAACATCCTATGTCTGTTTTTAAATTTCCAAAATGCCACTATAGCTAAATAGTTAAATTGTAATTCACTCATTGAAGTGTAAACAAACAATAATTTACGAATATTGAATGTTAATATTTGATACAATAATATAATATAAATATTTTATCATTTCAGTTATTATTAAATTGCAAAGTTTAATATTGTGATTTGTTATATTATACCTATAGGTACGTATTTAATATTTATTTTATATCTATTGGAATATTGGCCATTAATTTGATTATTAGTTAATAATATCTTATGATGACAATACGAAATGTTATTTGATTAATAATTTTAAATAAATTACTGCAATAAATAAAAAAAAAGTTTTAAAATTAAAAATGATTTCATCAATTTGTTATCATGATCGGATTATTTGGATTATTTCTACTATTGTGTCTATTATTTATTCTAGGTAGTATTTTTTATCCAATGCATTATAGATGCTTTGATATATAAATGTATATTAGAATAATCAGTCGGAACAATAATTTCCGGTAGTGGGGAGCAATGAGTAGGTATTCGTTTTGAGAAAATTATTTTCATGGTATATTGTTGATTTAAATGTGAAATTGGTTGTCTCTCTGTATTTTTAATCGCATAATATATTGGTTGAAATATGCTTTATTCTTCTGATTTCTAGTTAATTGCGCATACATAAACATTCATAATTAATATTATTCTTTTTATATATTGGTGTAGTTTGGAATAAGTTATAATTTTAAAGTTTAAAATGTATACTAAATTAAAGTATTATATTAATAACTTATGTGATTTATGTACAAAAAATAATGAAAGTTACTTAAGCTTAATAGACAATAGTAGGTAGTGTATATTATTGTACACAGGGCTGGATTTAGGATTAGGTTACCTAGGCTATAGCCTAGAGGCGCCACGATTTGGGGGGCGCTAAACCGTGGATGGTGAATTTTTTTGTAGATACCTACTATATAATATAAATACTATCTGCAAATTTAATTTACCGTGTACGAGAATTTATATAGTTGAACTTAAATATTAGTAATGACTAATGAATAATATTAATTATTGTAAATTAGTTCGCTGTTGTAAATATATATTATGTTACGAGCAATGTGGAATGCATACATTGCCCGGGCAATGTAAATCACGATTTTTTTTAACCTACTAATATTATTTATTATTATTATTATAAATTATAATTATTACCTATTTATAGTATTGATTTTTTTTTTAAACAATGATCAATGATTTTATCATAATATTACAAATATTAGATTCTGAACGGAGTGATGAATGTATTAATTTTACAATGATGTGTGTTTTTTTTTTTTTTGTGTCCGACGACAACATTTGGAGCAGTAATAAGGCTCCGATTTTTGACTTCAGCCCCTCTTTGAATAGGAAAATTCATCTAGTTGGTACTTTGGGGGGTCAAAAGAAAAAATTTTCAAATGGTTTTTAAAAAAATCGAGAAAAACAAAAAAAAAGTGACAGAAAAACGGTAATTTTACGAAAAACCACTTTTCGACAAAATCGATTTTTTGATTTTGCTGTAACTTAAAAACGAATTATTGTAAATACTTGAAATATTCACCAAATGTTTATATTATGGTTATCTCTTTACAGTTAAATTTTCAAAATATTTTGACCATTTTTAAGCTACTTATAGACAATTGAAATTTTCGACTTTTCTAAGTTTTTTTTCTTCAAATGCCGATAAAAATTTTTTGGGTGGCCAGAAAATTTTGAAAATTTAATACAAGGTATCTTATAAGTTGTTCTTAAAGTGATAAAAAAAAATCCGAAATCGTTAGTCACAATTTTTTTTTTAAGTGCTTAAAGTTTGAATTTATACGAAATATGTCAAAATTTAAATTAAATTTCATACGCTCATTATGCGTATGTTGGCCAAATACTTTTTTTATTAATAAACAGATACTATAAAGTAACTATAGTAACATATAGTAACTATACTATTTGTTTCAAAATAGAATATATGACAATATTTAAATATAATATATCCTAAACTGACAAATCATCTCCGTTCAGAATCGTTTTTCGTATACAATGATACCTATCATTGTATTCAAATTTAACCTATCATAGTCCGAGGTCCACCCCACCCCCTAATATACAGCAGAGCGATACCCACTTACCCGCTTTTTTATTATAAATATATTTCGATATTTCCGTCAATAACAAAACCGCAATCTTACTTTTTTTAATTTAATCCATTATACATTTTTGTATAAGGTATAACCATAAAATTGGTAAATTAATAAGGAGGGAGACTCTCAGCTCTTATTGAATAAATGATGTTCCAAGGAGTAGGGGCGTTTGTTTTTATTAGCCTAAGGGTGCTTTTTAAGTAAATCCGGCTCTGATTGTACAGGTAGTAGGTACGTATAGTGTATAGCAGTGTCGTATCTAGGGAGGGGGTGCTTTTGGGCTTAAGCCCACCCCTAAATCTTTTATTTTAAATAGTATGTGTGTATATTATATATATGATTTTAAATTATTTCCTATTTTCCTATAGAGTTAAGTATGAATGTTTAAGTCCTCTCTCCACCCGAAAACAAATCCTGGGTACGGCACTGATGTGTAGGTACTAAATAAATAAGAATTTTCCCATTTTGTATAGGTATTACGTAAAAAAATATGGATGGTCAAATAATCGTAGTAAAATGCATATATTAATTGACAATATTTTTTAAATATTTGAACTTAGGTAAGTTTTTAAAATATAATATCAGAATTTCCCAAAATGATACGCAAATTCACAATTTTTTGGTTAACTAATTAGTTATATTAAATTAAAAATACATAATAGGTCCCTACTATATCTTACTATACTATCTATTCAAATTTTAGGTAATACTAGTAACATAGATATATAATACTTAATAAAGAAAATATTTAAGTATTTAGTAAAATTCAGTGTCGGCCTGGTATATAAAAGGCCTCGGCCGCAATTTTGCTCTAGGGCCTCAATTTTTTTTACCTACGGGGGCTTGCGAGAACTTTGGTTGGCCTCAAGGCTGATTAATTCTGGGCCCTTTTACTTATGTATACTTATTTTATAACTAACCTAACCGGACTGGGGGGCCCCCCAGAGATCTAGACCATGGGACTCTGGCCCCTTCTTCTGTCCCATTTCGCAGGCCCTGACAGTGTCGTGTCAGCATATTTTTAGTTCCACTAATTATAAACTAAAAAAAAAAAAGCTCAGGGCCTCAGCCGACACTGGTAAAATTCTAAAATCAATGATAGCTATTAATTAAACATCCCAACAATTTAATATTTTTAGTTAAGACATTAACAAATATAGCCTATATTTATCATTGTTCAACTATTTTTTTAGTTTAAAAAATTAGTTGAACAATGATAAATGTTGTGCTATTGTCTTTGTCCTTGTCTTTGATTAATACTAGTTTAAATTGCTTTTAAAAATATATCTTAGGTAAATAGTTGTAGTGGTTTAATGTAGTCAAGATCACCTAGTTATACTTGCCTTATAAATATAATATGCTGGATGCCTGGATATATAGTATACGTATACCTTTTTAAGCCTAGTTAGTAGTTAATAAATGATAAATATATTTAGTATGCCCATATTAAATTATTAAAACACAATTCAGGTCATTGACAGTGCCTTGCTAATTTAATGTTCTCTTATGGAATAGGGAATGGGAATGGCCTCATGTTTACAATAACTCATGCCTATATTATACATATCTATGACCATATGGTGTTCTAGTGTATTACACAATATTTCTCACACTAGTATAATACTATACTGTCAATGTTATACAGTTGAGTTATTACTTATGTATTTTATTTTAGGCTAATCAATACCCAAAAAAACAGATACCAGCAACCAAAGGATTAGCATCGTCTTTTGGGTTCAAAAAAACAACCCAAACCAATAAGATCAGACCAATATCAGCTCCTATTCAATCTGTTGAAAAGCCAAACAATTTTGAATCTAAAATGTTACCCAAACCTATATCAACACCTACGGAAAAATGTTCAAGAAGTATAGCTAAAAATAATACACCTTCTCCCAACAGGTTTGTACCTAACCTTACAAAAATTGTAATTGTTATTAAATTCATTTTTCTCAATTCAAATTTTTTTATCTTATATAGGTTTGGATTCTGTAAACCAGCAACAAAACTTGTTCAACCCACAACACTAGTAACACCAAAAAAAGTAGAAGTGGAAAGAAGAAGTCAATCAGAACCACAAAAAAGGGAAATTCCTAAACTTTTATCAAGTGGAACAAAAATCGCTGTATCCAGAGTTACCTCTAGTCATTTACCTAGGCCTCAAATACCGATCAGATATCAAGTGTCTAAAAGTCCCAATAAAAGTGCTAAAACGGCTACCAACATGAGACTAAAAAGTGAAGCAATTAAACAAATGCAACAAGGAGTGACCATTCGAAAGTTAACCGACTCTGTTGAATTCACTGAAGTAATTGCTTTTAATAGACCATCAAGGCTTACAATAAATTCAAATGCCAAAGGTTCTTTAATTAGAGAACGAGCTAATAAATATTTGAGGTTAGTAGTTGTACTAATATAGGTTTAATTATATTTATAATTAAATACATTACTTATGTTTTCATTGAAAACTTATTTTAAATAGACAAGTATCAAGTTCGTCTTCAAAACATTTGACATCGTCTGATGACGATTCAGATTTAAGCAGTTATGAAGAGAAACACGACAAGTAAAAATTTATTTCTATAATAATCTAATTAAAATAATATTATTATTAAAAATAAGATAAGATATCTAGTGAGGACCACAATTAAAATAGTACTTGATCACAAGCCGTATGTGCTCGATAATGCTATATAGTGTAGTAAGCATGAAATCTGAGTATCCAAATTATCCGGATTTATGGATTTGTTTTTATGTGACTCATAATTATTTTTAATTTATGGTAAAATGAATTATTTTATTTTATTGTAATGAAAATTTAAAAACAAATTAATACATAAGTTGTATGATCTTTAGTATACTTATCATAACTTCAACAGTTACTTATAATTTGTTGAGATCATTTTATTCCTAAATAACTTAAGTAATATTATGCCTGTATACCCAATTAACTTATCTTTATTATATAACAACCTTCAAATGATGATTAAAAAAAAAAATTTGAAGATAAGTTAAGTTTGTGCTACAAATTACAATACAATATAAGAATGATAAAACAATAATTGTTAACAATATAAGAATGTAGAATTAAATTTATTAGAATATAAAAATGAATCATTGAATTGCAAAATTAAGTTGAATAATTATTCATATAAGGGAAAGCGGCCC
Source organism: Schizaphis graminum (assembly GCA_020882235.1). Classification (NCBI taxonomy): domain Eukaryota; kingdom Metazoa; phylum Arthropoda; class Insecta; order Hemiptera; family Aphididae; genus Schizaphis; species Schizaphis graminum. Next base: position 99,205,898 of record CM037032.1, read on the forward strand.
AATTTTCTTCTTGGGACACCTCATACAAAATTCTTACGCACGCCTATGTTAATAATCTTATAACAATTGATAACTTGGAAAAATTTACATCGGATAGCATTTTTTTATTATTTGTTAGTTATACCTGATTATCAGAGTCCGGATTTTTATGCAAAAACATATTTTTAACAAGTGTATGCTGTTTGATGGGAGTAAGAAATGTTTGCATTTCATAACCTGTAAAATCTGTCAAAAAAAGTTTTTTTTGCAGATTAGTATATATTATGATTTTAGAGAATATTTTAGTTTATGGTACATATTATAGAATATTTTAGCATATTTCCATAATATTAGATTATATTAAAGAATATTTAGTATATATAAGACAATAATTACGGACCTCCGTATTAACTTTACTCTGGAAAAATATATTATTGTACATTCCTTTAAAAACATTGTATAATATATATATATTTTTTATGTTAATGTATTTTATAATGTAACATAAAATATAAGTATATAAATAATGATAAATTATAAATTCATAATCATAATCAATAATCATAATAATCTTATTGCATTTTTTTTTTTTTTACTTATTAGTTAGTATTATCAATATTTTTCAGAATATTAAAAATATTTTTTGGGAATATTTCATCAATTTTAACTGCATATAAACATCATATTAAAAGTTTTGACAGGATATAAATCTGGACTCTACTGATTATAATTTATGTGATTTTATTTAAATCCTCCATAAATAATTTTCTTTTATTAAACATTTTAGATAGAACACTGGGTAGAAATTTATGTTATGTATCTTAGTTTATAGATGTTTTATACTATTAAATACAGTTAATTTTAATTATATTTTAACAGAGAGGAGTTTGTAAAAGAAAAGACTGAACCATTTGATAGAAAAGATACATGTAGTGATGAAGAATATGGACCTGGTGAAGCATTAGCAGTAGAAGAATTCACAGAAATGAAAGATAAAATAAATGTCATTGATAATAAATTTGGTATTTGCTTAAAATAGTGTATGATTAAATGAATAAAGTCTTAATATAGACTTTTAATGATTTCTGTTATATAGCCAATGTTGATATGTCTGTATCACTACGTGATGTCTTATTGAATATTGAAGATACAACATTTGCTACATTAGCTGCTATGTCTTCTACAATAAGAATTGAAGATGAAACATCACCAGATGATGAATGCTTAAGTCCCACTGAATCAGAATCAGCTGAATTTCCACATAGTAAGACAGGTATATTATATTCTAATAAAAAAAAAAAAAAAATTAGGACAAATAATATATGTAAATAATAAAACAAATTAAGTGTCAACAAAGAATTATTTTTAAAGTTATACAATAGAATATTTTCTAATTTTGAATTAAAATCTTGCATTTTTCTAATCAAATATTCATTTCATTAATATTACATCAAAAATGTTGATAATACAACTAATATTATAAAATATTATTTATTTTTAAAATAATTAAATTTTAATATCATGTTAAATTGTTATAGTAATATTTATAAATTTCCAGCGTTAGGTAGGTATTAAATTATTTGTGTAATTAATTACATTTTTCAAAATTCATATTAATTTTATTCATAAATATAAATAAGAATTAAAGTAATTAATTGTTATGAAAAGTATGATGTCTCTATAAAAGTGTAGGAGGCGATTACATTTGTATTCTGCTTACACTACTGCATTCCACTCACCATCAGGCATATAAACTGAAAACAAAATCAGGAGGGTTATAAAAAAAAAACAAATTTACCTTTTTATGTAGAAATGTCAAAAAATAATATTTATTGAAATTATTCTGGGATGTTTATCATTTACATAAATTCTAATTAGAAAATAATTTATCCTTTTTTTCATTTTGGAAAATGAAAATTATAATAAACATTTATAAAAAAATCTTTTTGTATCTAAATGTGTTTGAGCACAGTTTTATTATATATATATTTGATATAATATGCATTGTGTTAATGTACCTTCATGAAAATAGTAAAATTCTATTTATCCTTACAGAATCTACAAATAATGACAAACGTGACACTATGTCTCCAATTTTGCGATGTAATATCTCCAAATCTGGTTCTTTTTCATCAGACACTAGAGATTTTTTTGATGATGAGATAGCTGATCAACCTGCACTTATGTTTAGTGGGCCTCCATCAGAGTCTTGCAATGCAGAAGACATTGATGATGCTATATTTAGACTTGGAAACCATTCCAGTTGTAACAAAAAATGTAATAATTTATAGATTTATTTATTTTTAAATATTTAAAATTAAATGAAAAATATATCATAGTCAGTTCAATGATAATTTTAAAATGCTTATACATTTTTCCCAAATTATAGCCAAATCCTTGAGGAGATCACTAAGTGCTGATGGGTCTTTAAGTGAGAGTCTCAACTCTGATGACCTGATGCTTGATGTTGACTATGATCAAGCAGATGATAAACTAGTTGATCCTGATAATGAAGACCTATTGAAAACACTGGAGAACACCAAACAACATGCATTTAATGAATGGAAATCTTTGACATCTCCGAGGTGAGTATTGAATAATAATTAAGTATTTACGTGGTCTACATGCATGTAATATTATTTAATTATAACGACCGTGCATGGTGTACCGTGTAGACTGTAGAGTATAGATGTATACATATTACAATTACACGCGGACTAATGAGTAAAAAATTGATATTTGGTGGGGGAAAAAATATTTCATTGTTGTATATGAATAAAGAGAGGCAATGTTAATGACCTTGGTCCTTGGTCGTGTAACGTTAACGTACCTACCTAGCAGTGTTCCACAACTGCCTAGTGCCTGCATCTGAGTCATTAAACCGGTTAGCCATATACCGTGTAGTTTGTTTTCCCGTCACTTATTTTTTCCTCATTTTTTAATAACATATAATATCAAACCTTTCTCCTTACGTGTTTCTTTTTAGCCATTTCTTAAAAACTATCAAATAAGATATTAAAATAGTACTCTATGCATAATATACATTAAACGTATTAAAATTTCGAAATGATAAAAGCATTTAACAAGTCAAAACGAGTGTTTAAAAGGTAAATTTAGACTAAAATTATTAAAATTTAAGCAAAATATGTAAAGAAATAAGGATAATGTCATGTTTAAATTGGAATATGCCTATTACCTACCAGTATTACCTGTCTACATACACTTATTATCTTTTTATGTATTTAACTTTTTAGAAACAGTAGTAGCTCACTCAAAGATGATGTAGTTCCAGTCAAAGACGATACAGATTCCAAAGTAAGTAGGAAATTTGTTTTAATTTTTGGGCGGTATTAACAATTTTGAGTAATTTTGAAGTGGTTATTAGGGCAGCAATGGGGATGTGTTAATGAGTTTCGATCGATTTCGAGAGGTAACGGACGACATAGCGAGTATCAAGAACATGCTATTCGAACTAAACCGTGCCCTGATAGAGGTAATTTAAATTATATTTTATATTTTTTGCTAGCATAATATATAATATATTAAACTTTAATATGTGGCGTATTCATAAACATGTATTTAATAATTAAAGACATGTTTATGTTTACAAATTACAAGTTTTATATTTGATAATGACTATAAAATAATGATAAATAGTAATTATAAATAATTTTTATATAATAAATTGCAGCGAGTACCTACATAGTTTAATTAAAAACAATTTTAAAAATAGATTACGTCTATTTAAAATAAATAATTAAAACAACACTGACCATTCCGAAATCCAAGGCCTATTTTAAGATTGTTATTTTTAACTATTTTTCAAGGTTGAAAAACAATTAATCATATGTCCTTTAACTGAATTATTTAAGGATCATCATTCGACATTCATCAATATTATTTTTTTATCTCATGTTCTTATGGAAAGTAATTTGTGTGCAATTCTAGGACAAACAAGATATAACGTACCCAGAAGACCAGGAAGTCCATTGCTGTTACGAAAATCAAATCTTGGATTTGAAACAACAGGTTGGTTAAATTATTTCAAATACATATTACCTACATATTAGATACATGTCTCCATTTATTTTCTTACTAACTTGTTACTATTTTAAACATTATTTAATAAATTCAAAATGTGTCTTGTTATTCATTCGAAAATACCTCATTGAATAGAAATGACTTAGATAGAAGCATGATTTGCATGATTATTTTAATGCTAAGCAATTTAAATGAGGGAAATATGTATTTATAAATATCCCATTGCATTTCGGAGACAAGTATGCATTTTCCTTGATCAGGAGCTGAGTTGCGGATCATCCGTTTCAGATAGCTTATATGACACAACAAATGGAACAGAAGGACCGTACTATTCAAATGCTCAACGAACAGATAGCTCAACGACCACGGCCATCAATAACAACAATAGAAATGAGAAATGCTGCCACTCAAACAGACAGAGTATGTAAATATAGGAATTAGGTATTAAAAATCTGATCTTAGGATTTTTTAAGTTTATTTACTTAAACCATATTTATATTCTTGAGATTTGTTGCACGGTACTTTCCTGTTATACGAGACTACAGCAGCTATTATCGCAACATCCAGAGCCGTGTTGAGGGGGGGGCAAAGGGGGCAATTGCCCCCGGGCGCCGTAGTTTTGTAAAAATAATGGGGCGCCTTTATTTGCGCTTAATATACTACATGTGGCCTCGAGAACCAAATATGTTATAATTTTATTATTATATATATTTTAGTATTTTAAGGTCTATTTTAGAATCATGTACAATATGGTACTGTTTGTGACAAATAGGTTGGCTTGGTGACGGCGACGGTGATAAAGAAAAACCCATTTCTCCGTATTTAGATATTATTTACCGATTATATAGCTAAATATTATTAAATTGATATTATTAGTATCAAAGTTATCATATCTACTAGGTACAGTAGATAACCGTTATTAGTAGGGCTCGGAAGTTGATGAACTTAAAAACAATAAAAAATGACCATAAAAATGGCAAAAAATGTCCTAAAAAAATGACCTATATAAGTATATTATACTAATAACTTATTAGTATAATATACTTATATACTATAATATTATTAATATTTTATATTACCATTGAACAATATGTCTGTTCTAACCGTTACTATCTGACGTCTGTACACAGTGCTCAGTTATTTAGTATTGCCTATTAGACATTACCTAGTTATAAGTTATTATACGTTGTGCGCGTTTTATTTAAACGCGTTAAAATAAACTAAAAATATATATTAAATATTGTATATTATATTTTAGTTAGTTTTCGTGGTATTTGATAATATTATGGAGATTTATATAATAAGAAAACGATTAATAGTTAAATTGTAGGGAAGGGGCGCGAAAAAATTTTGCCCCGGGGCGCTGAATAGCTTGACACGGCTCTGGCAACATCACTTAACTACCTTTGTTATCTAAGACTACCATAATTTGCACACTTTCCTATTATCACAGACTACCTTATTTTTATTTTTATTGTTAAGAGGATGTCGTACCCGTTGGTGAGACGTTTTCTTAACAATTTATTCATATTTAATTCTTTGATATTTTTTTTAATCTGTAGGTATTGTGGCCACATTCGAATTATATATATGAAAAAAGGAATAAAGAAAAGATTTAAATACCCAGTAATTATTTGTAATGTATTTTACACGGTGCACTCCACAGGTTACGTGCTACAGCCACACTTGGTGTACGGTTAGGTAGAGATCACACGTCTATATCAAAATTAATTAAACGACAAACACTACAACTTTAATTAGATTAGATACTGCGGGATTTCTGCAAAACAGTTTACTTTCCGTGACCTGAGAAACATTAGATTACAAAAACTATTGATATAGGTAATGATACTTGATAGATATATACATAATATAATATAATAGATATAACAATTGTGAATTGCGATGCTAGAACGCAGTACATGGATATCGTTAAGCTAATTGTAGTAGTCGCGATAACTGAGGTAGTTTTGGGTGGTAGTCGCGAAAAAAAAACCATAGTTTCGACAGTTTCGTATAACAGGAAAGTACCTACCTATTGTAGATATAGAAATTTCTGTTTTTTAAATGAAAACTAGCGGGTAATTTTTCTGAAAATGTTAATGTATCAAAATTAAAATTTGAACAGATAGTTGATCATTAATTATTTAACTTAGTGTTATGAAGAAAATCATTTTAAAAGATATGAAGCTTTAACATATTTTAATTTGTAAAAATGTTTAACAAGTCTTAGATCTAATATAATATCTATTTTATATTTTTTTAAATAATTTTTAAGGGCTATTATTCTTAATAAAAGCATTATAATAAACTAATAACTACTTGCTTAAATTTTGAATTTGGTATCCATATCAAAATTTGTAAAAATAATGTCCTTTATAAGTTTTATTTACATTAAATTATAAAGGATATTACAAACAAGTTTGTATCGTCTCAGGACATTCCTTAACTAGTGTACAATTTTATATTATGGTTGAAATATATTTAAAAATTCCAAAACTCAGATTTTAAAAATTCAATATTAAATGAAAACTGAGGTTGACCTGTATTTTATATATATGTATTTGTTTTTGTTTTTTAAGTGTCGGTCGACCACAGCTCCAACATTATGCACATTCGATAGAGAAGGACAGGCAAATGGTCGTCCTGTAATAAGGTAACTAATTATTTGTTTTATAATTGATGTATATACTCATACATTGTATTAAAATATGATTATTTACACGTGGAATATATGTTATGTTTATGCAAACAATGACGCGATTTCTGTCAACAATAGCTTCGCGTTGGGAAAGGTAGATAAACTAGACATGGTATTTTGTTTATTCGCAATGTGTGCGTTCGATTATTTCTGCTTGTCTATAATAATGCTTTGACCATCTGGCACTCACTCTTACATGAGCATGAAGGTAGTTTAAGTATAGGGTTTTATTATTATTTTTTTTTTAATATTAATGAATTATGAAGTTGTATAGAATGTCAATGGAATAAATTATGAATAATTTAAATATTATATTGTGTGTTATGATATACTATCATTTACTACTTTCCTTAATTTAATATTTTAAAATTATGCTTCATTAATTTTTTATAAACTATTATAATTTATTTAATTTGTAGGTTTTTTTAATATAAACATTTACATGTAGTTCATATACATTTTAATGTATCATTATGCATGGTAGTAATTTTCCAAACTACCTAGCTATTATTTATTTCCCTCATTGCATGATAATCATAATCTATTCCATATTTTTTAGAGACAAGAGACATTTTGAATTTAAATAATGGTAAATTGTACTAGTATGCACTCTTTAAGTGATGTAATCATTAAAAATAATAATAATAAAAATAAAAAACAGTTAACATATTTTCATTTATTTTTGGTAATGAATTAATTGAAACTTCGTGGTAATATTGTTATTTCATTTAATAAAAAATGATTAACTATAATAATCAATTAATGGTTTCGGGTATTTCCCTAAAAATATTTATGTATACATTTACATAATTCAAATAACAATTGAAGTAAGTGAGAGACAATTAAATAAAACAATTAATATCCTTTACATGAAGTAGTTTTTTTTTTTATTTTGTGAATGCATTTTATTTTATTGTAAAACAATAAATGCTATAATCTTTTACATCTCTAAAAACATAAAAAGTTAAAATTAATATTATATAGTCAAACATAATGATAAAAACTAAAACCATGAAACCAAGTAATTAGAACACAAGTGTAAACCTTCACGTTGTAGATTCAATTTATATTTACTTTATTTTTCCTAGTAATTAAATTATTAAGTTAACTTATGTGAATTTTAGAAGAAAAAAATTATATTATATATTTTTTAATATTATGTAGGAGTCAATCATTTTAACACAAAAAATAAGTAAGAATATTTTTAGATTTGTTAATAACTAAGAATAATTTAAATCATTTAGATATATAATATAATATATTATAATGATTTTTGTTAAAGTAAAGTTTTCATATTTATCATTGATTTCAAATAAATTGTATAATGTACACATTAATAATCATTACTCATTACGTAAATAGAAAAAAACCGGACCTGTAGAAAACTGTTAAAATTATAGTAATTTTAAATTATGAAATTATTTGTTTAAAAGCCAAAGAATAAAATATAAAAATTATATTTATCTGTTACGGTTATTATTATATAAAAATACACAAGACATTTTTTTTCCAATATGATACCTTATGAACTTATCACTTATGATTGAAAACTCACAGTGTTATATATGTTTAGGTGCAGTGATATGACAGAGAGATCTAAGTCTGTGTCTGGCAATCGTATACGTATCGGCATGCTAAAGCACAAATTTCTCATGGATGCAGGAAGAACGTTACCGAATGTTTGATTCCTTCCAAACGTTCTTTTCGACCAGTATTAACAAAAACATTCCATGTTTAAGGTTCCATTAATAGTTAAATTTAAAATAAAAATTTAAATTACCATTTATTTTCTACAACTAATAAGTTTATCCATTTGTATTATATAAGTTTTGTTTCCAAATGTATAATTTATGTTCTTTATATTTATATATAAATATATATTATATATATATTATATTATATATATGATATATTTATTTTTTGTGTAACTTAAATGTGGGGTTTTTTTTTGCTTAAAATAAGTAATCTTTTTTCCACTTTACCAAAATCAAACTAGTCAATCTTTGTTTTGTTTATATGAATTATATATTTTGTTTGTGTTACGTTAATACAATTTTTCTAGAATTAAATTATGATTTAAACATAAGGGATTTATTCCTTCAAGTAATAACTATTATTTTATGTTGAAAATGTTTTCATTAAATATATTACACTTCCAATAATAATTATGTTATTAAAAATAAAATTAATAAATATTTAGTTTATTGTACCTACCTATGTATTATTAATATAGAATACAATATTTATTAATTTATTATACTCTTTAATTACTGTATTTAGTGGTTATACGATAAAAATACTTTGTTTATTAACATTATTTCTAATTTGTTATTTTTTTCTTTGAAATATTTTTGCCAGGACTTTTTATTACTGTCTCTAATTATTTTTTTTAGTCAATCTTGATCTTTGGTTTAGGTAGTCTATTTATATTTTATGGACTGCAAGTTTTGTTACTATTGCTATCTGCTTTATTTTATAACAATGTACAAATTCCTATAATATTTTTCCGTTTATACTACCTACATATTAAAATAAATCAATATCAACTTTATTATAGCTCTCTGTGTTCAATACCTTATTATGTTAAAAGTTATTCTGTTCTTTCTAATATTAATTATTTTTTTAATTTTTAAAAGTAAATATCTTGAGAAACTTATTGCTGTATTTTTAGAATTTGAAAAACAGTCTAGAAACTAGAATACCATATAGTGTACTAAGAATATGAAATGTGTTTTTGTTCTTTGGTAAAATATGTAGAACAAAACAAGCGTGTGTGTTTGCATTATTTTATGTAAATAAGAAACATTCAGGTGTATACCAAATACACTAAAAAATATCATACTATGGAATTTTCATATGGTTATGTGCCTCATTATTTGTAATGATTAAAAATAAAAGCAACCGCAAAAATTAAGTTAAATTATAAACATTCAATCTATTTTTAACAAGGGAGATTTCTTGATTCTCAATTCAAATATTCAAAATTTTCTGAATTGTAGAGTTTTTTTGTAGGTAATATAGGCGTACAATTTTTACACTGATGAATAGTAACATATTTTTCTATTGTTTTATTATCTATGAACTATTCAAATAGCCACAGTCTTGTAGTCCATAGCCACAAATATTTATAAATTTACAAATTAATGCCTTCTGTTTGTCTTTTATATCTGTAGAAAACATGCTATTTTATCGTACTATTATTATTCTATAATTTGAGCTGCTAAATTAACACTAAATTAAATCAATAAATCCTAAAATTATAAAAGGTAAAGAACTGACGAATATTACCAAAATTGAAAGGAAGAGTTTTGCAAAAAAAAAAAAAAAATTGGGATATATAATTTAAAAAAAAAAATGTGTTATTAGGTTTAATTATTATATATTATGAATATATTATTATTAGTTATTTCACAGAATAGATATAATTACTAGTAATTTGCATGGTTTATATTTGTAAAACCGTGTTACTACGAATTTATGATGATGGTTGCTTACAAAATATATAGGTACATAATAGCTGGTTAGGCATAATAAACTTAAATCCGTTAAAGGTTGAGCATCCCATTATTAACCAAATATACTAAAATTGTAAATTGTCTAATTCCTCGATAAATATTGTACAATACGCGTAATTACACGAATCACAATATTAGTAGTATAGTGTTTCATGAGTAGTTCACGGGTGTCTAGACCAGAGATTCACAACCAGGGTGCCGCGAAATTATTTGAAATATATTTTTAGTCTATATGCCGTGAGTCAAAAAAGGTCCCAACCTCTTGTCTAGGCTCTAACGCAATGTTGAAACTTAATAAGTTGTAATTGTTGATTTTTGTATATTGTAAACTATTATAAAAAGTTATTTACACTTTTAATAGTTAGACCGACGTAAAAATGAAAAGAATGAGACTTAGTGGTTCGCAATATGAAAAAAAAATTAGAAAAAGAGTTGAAAGAAGAAAAAGTTAGGTACAACGCAAAACATTATAATAATTGGACAACTTTTTTAAAAAGTTAGATTTTTGAAATAGGTTGTATTTAATTAATAATAAAAATATTTTTTATACACGGTAGGTAACAGTCTTCTATCATTTATAATTTATTATATAAAGTAGGATTTTTATACATACTTTGACGTCACGTATAAAACATCGAAGATTTCGAAGAAGAATCAATACAATTTTATTTATTTATTTATTTTATTTAAAACAAATTATTATTATTATTTTTATTTTTTAATTTAAAAGCATTGTAAAAGATTTTCCATCAGAAGGAAAATTATCATTTGCTTCATAATATAAATTAATTATCACATCGTCTTTATAGAGATATCGTTTCCAAGTATAGAAATAATGTTAAGAATTATTTGTACTCTACCTTCTTCAAATGCACGTGGTGAAAGATCGTTTTTTGTATTAAAACGTGTAAAAAATTATTTGATTTAATTATTTGATTATCTTTAATCTTAAAAGATTTAAATCCATGAAAAAATGTCAAATTTGTCAATATTATGTATTGAATCTGATATGGTTAAAGATATGAAGTGGGAAGAATTAGTACACATAAATTTACTACAACGAAATCCATTAAAAAGATATTTAAATATCTATGAAATAATTTCATCTTATGAATTATAAATCATAAAACACTTAAACGATTTTGAATATATTGTAAATCTACATTATTATAATTATTTTACTTATTAATGTTTACTATTGTATTATATTTTCAATTAGTTAAATCTCTTTTTAAAAATTGTTTATATTCCTATGTGTATTTAATATTTATGTATAGGTTGGTTCCTACATAAATTATACTACCTTCCTGGTTATGAAGAGGGGGAAATAAGCCCCAAAAATTGTTTGCTTATGACGGTATTGGACCTTAACCCGACTCTGAATACTGAGATTCAAGTTGTCTGGCGCAGTTTGCATTATACATTTTTAAGAGGACGCCATACCCGCATATGTTGTCTCTGTCTTGTGTACGTAAGACATATAGACAATTTGCGTTCAGCAGATTCGGTTATATGCTGTTAGTTTTAATATTAGAGTCAATTTACCTATTATCAAGCTTAAAAGTAAATAGTAATAATATTATCTAGGCCTCTAGGTAATCTTATAGGCTTTTGTTTATATATATAGCATTTTAATATCTTAATATTTTACATAACTATAACTCACTTAAAAATTAAGATATCAATAAATGCCTGTGAAATGCCCTAGATAATATTATTACCTTTAAGTTTGATAATAGGTAAATTGACTCCAGTGGCGTACCCAGGGGGGGGCTTAGGGGGCTTCAGCCCCCCCCCCCATTGGCCGTGTTATGGAGTACATTTTGTATTTTAAAAGACAAATTTCAAACCATGATAATTCTAAAAATGGTATTGAATACAACGTATTATCTTTAGTAACAATGATCTAAAATAAGCAAAAAATAGACTACGTAATTATGGTTCCGATATAATATTATTTGATCGGTACTCAGCGAGGATGAAATAATTAAATTATTTTCTAAAAAGGCACCCAGAAGGATGCAATTAGAAGACTGGAGCAAATAAAGTAAAAAATAAAATATGTATTTTAAGGTTATATAAAATAAAATAATTTATAATTTATCGTATAACATATTTGTATAATAAATCAGTCCCTACTTCCTACTATTTAAATATATCACTAATATATTATGTATGTGTTATAAAAAGTATATAATAATGAAATATTACAATTAACAGCTATAAGACTTTATTGAAACTAGTGATAAGATGTCAAATTTTTATTTACTTTGTTTAGCCCCCCCCCATTCGAAAATCCTGGGTACGCCACTGATTGACTCTAATACTAAAGCTTAAAAGCTAACAGTATAAAATTGAATCTGTAGAACGCAAATTTGCCATGTCTTACGTTCGTAAGACAGAGTATTAAGATGTCGTCCTCTAAACATAGATTAAATTTTGGGCGCAGTTAACAAAAAACAAAGGTCATCTGATCGCGTATGCCCAATACGTTAACGTGTATAATCAACATTAATATGTATCAGTATTTTTGTTTTGTTATTGTTTTTGATTTTCATTATCTTCAATAACTCAAGTTAAAAGTATTTTGCCTCCCCTCTCCATAAAAGTATCCTCGGTACGTCTCTGCATAATAGTATAATACATAAAACATGCAACAAGCTAATAAAATATATAAAATTTAAAAATATATACTTGAGACACCCTTAAAATGAAGACTCTTGGAAGTACAGTGACTTACAGCAAAAACGTGTCCATGACCGAATAATAGGGGTGTTAAATACGTAGGAGGTGAGAATTCAAGGCAAAGAACTTTCTTAGATGGTATGATTACGAACAGTCCCAAAATAACACTTTTTAGAAGAAAAATATTACAAATGTTTATAATCTTAAAAGAGTCGAATTAACCTAATGATCACCCTGGTATTAATTGGTTAAATTTATTTCTTAAATGGCACCAGAAAATTGCAAAATGAACACTGAAACAATTTAAAAATCTAGGCCTGTAATAACTAAAAAGTTTATTTGGTATAGATTTGATAATGTTGAATGTTCTATTATACGAGTATACCTACCTATTTAACAGAATAAGGCTGTTTACATACCTATATTGAAATATGGTCTCAGTTATCAATTACAATGATAGTAGATTAAATTTATGCCCTAAATATAATAAATACGGCCAAAATTATGTTAGGAAGATTTTGCAACAAATGATGAAAAATAAAACATTACCGTGTTTTGTATATAATCTGCAGATCCACACCAATGCCGGCAATACTTCCTTTCATTATTTACCTACCCTTGTTATTACTGTTATTATGTTTACTATAATTTATATATTATAAATAATGTTTTGATTTTATAAGCTTTATAATATATCTATATTAACTATCTAGGTAGTAGGTACAACTCATAATGATTATTAGAAAATAAAGGTCCAAGGTATTTGATTTATTATTACTAAACATGTAATTAATTCCATTGTAGCAATAATTCCTTAAGTTCCATTATTATGTTATTATAATAATAACATTATAATATAATATTTGTTTTTATTGAAAGAAAAAAAGAATCTATGTGTTTTAAATGATTATAAAAAAAATAATCAAAGTATGGACAAAAGTATGGACAAAAGTTGTTAAATTAAATATATTTTATGTATTATTGTATTATATATATTATTTTGATTTTATGAACATTAATATATTAATATGCATAAGATAATAGATGTGTACCAGTATCAATTTTGTATTGTCTAACTTAATACATTTGTAATTATAAATCATAATTTAGAATAGAGTTTAATTTTAAGCAAAAAAATTAATTTGTTCATATCATTTACTTGGTATTAGAGGTTTTAGGTTTATTGACATGATTAATGTGTTCATTCATTAGGAAATATTTATTTTTGTTTATTAATTATTAATAACTAATTATTAAAAATACTAATTATGATATTGCTGAATAGCATTTTAGTCTATGAATATAAAATACATTTTGAATTTTTGAATAGCCTGAAATACCAAAAATGAATATTATACCAATATTTGAAGATTTAATAATCCTTGTATGTTATGTGTTCATTCAGCAGCTATAGTGCTATACATTTCATAAAAATTAAAAATGTTATAATTTAACAATATATCAAATCCTATCCTATATTGGCTAGGTATATTACATTATCACCCATAAAATATTATCATAAATCATAATATCATTCATAGTGATTATAAAAAAAGCTCTCGCACGACACTTGTGTACCCAAATTGCCTATTCAGAACGCCGCTCAATCATAATTATATTGGAAAAAAGGTAATTCGCGTATAAAATTATGGAATATAAATAATAAAATAAATAATGATAATTTATTAAAATAAATATGTATGAATAAAAACGGACCAAAGCCCAATGGTACAGGTTACTGGTTAGATGTTAGTTATATAATAAATAAATATATAATATATATGAGGGTTAAGAGGACCGGACCTCCCTCAATTATTTTTAAAATTAAACCTTTTTATGGTGAATATGGTTTGTAGACTATAAAATGTTTGTATCTATACTAAAACAAATGTTGGATCCCTGAAATTTTTTTTCAGTTATGGCCTTGGGTACATTATAACATATAAATGTATAGTATGAATATATTTACATAAAAATAAAAACAAAATAAAACATACAATTCAATTAATTAGTAATAATAAAAAAAAATTAATTTTATTGGATTAGAGTACAATATGAATTTAATATTTCGAATAAAAGTACGAAGAAAAATTCGACGTTGGTGTTCTTGTTACAAAGAGAACTCTCTTGGGAAGGAGAAATCAGTATTAATGAGATAGTTTGTGCAGTAAGACTACAATATATTAAAAAATGAAAAATTGAATGGCTACTGTAAAAAGAAACATTAATAGGAATAAGGAGAAGAAAAATTTATGTAACTAATAATATATTTTACATTTGTTTATAAAATCTTTGTAGTTATGTCTGATAATTTGTGACGTTCGGTTTAAGTATTCGAATTCGATTTAATTCGATTGTAAATTTGAATACTTTATTTTAGTTAATAAATTTAAATTTTGTAATTTACTACGTATCCTTCGCCAGCGATCATACCACATTGAATACACAAGTTCTCGTCCGATCACTGAATTCAAGCAACGTCGGGCGTAGTTAGTACTTGGATAGTTGGATGGGTATATACTGGGTGATTTTTTTTATCAAACAACACTCATTATTTCCAAAAGTATTCATGTTTTTGAAAATATTTTTTACATAGTTTCAAATTATTAAAAAAATTATATTTTTAAATATTTTTTATCCTTATAATTTTTTAAGTTTTTTACTTTTTTGAATGACAACATAGATTTTTAATTTCATAATCCAAAGCACAATAATTTTCTGAGTATTTCGATACATAAAAATCGAATTTAGGGCGAATAGTTTATGAGTTATACGTATTTAAAGTTTAGTTGCGCGGAGTGGTGTAGTACGGGGTTACCCCGCAATATGTTTGTCCACTACTCCGCTTGTCTAAACTTTAAATAAGTATAACTCATAAACTACTCACCCTAAATTCGATTTTTATGTATCAAAATACTCAAAAAATTATTCTGCTTTGGAATGTGAAATTAAAAATCTATGTTGTCATTCAAAAAAGTACAAAAATTAAAAAATTATAAGGATAAAAAATATTTAAAAATATAATTTTTTTAAAAAACGTTGTTTTTTAACAATTTGAAACTATGTAAAAAAATATTTTCAAAAACATGAATACTTTTAGAAATAACGAGTGTTGTTTGATAACAAAATCACCCTGTATATATTTATATTTATTGATTTTATTCAAATTTGAATTTTAAAATTTAAATTGCTTTTGTGGTTTTATGAATGTCATCAATTTTAAAGTTTAAACCCAATCTAAATTGCATGATGTTTTAATCCATCAAACTTATATAGATATTTATAAACATATAAATTTCAACTACTTATTGTGTATATATGTACTCGCAAAAAAATATATCAAACTTATTGTTGTAAAATCAATACATTCATGTCTTCACTAACTCTCTAAGAATCTAAAATCCTAACATTTTCTAAATCATTATATTTTATTCACATTTTATGGTAATAAAATTGTTGAAAATAATAACTCAATATATTTAGTATGTAAAGCAATTTATTACTCAACAATGGCTACAAAAGGCTATAAATTAAAAATACGTTCATTCAATGATAATAAAAAATTGACTAATAAATTATAAAAAAATAAAAATGATAACGAAGACTAATTTCAAAATATTTTTTGAACACAATATTTAATAACTTAACTAAAAAATGTAATTACATAATTTCTTTATAACATACAAATTAAACTGTTCAATAACATTAAAAACAAACATTAAAACAGTCAATAAACATAATAAATAGTTTTTGCATACATTTCCATATTATATATAATAATACTAAACACTAATAAAATAACAATGCAAACTGTTTTCATCGATTAATTATGCATACTTAAAATATGAAAGATACATTTTCAGTGGCACTAAATGTAGGACAATACAATACATTTTAAAAATGAAAAATTATTAACAAATTTATAAAATAATAATTTTAAGTTAAGAAAAGAAACTTTAAGGTAAGGATAATAAATAATTTCTTTCCAGAGATACAAACAATAACAAAAATATTTGCTCGGTTTTTTAATCGAGAAAATAAAACAACAAAAACAAGTAAAGTAAAAGAATTAATATCCAATAAATGTATTAACTTAATAATTTGAGTATATGATATTATTGAAAAATGTAATGAAGACAATGATGCTAATGATTTTAAATATTAAAAATACTTGACATGTATTAATTCATATTATATGAAATAATATAAAACTAATAATTAAATTAAATAAAGAGATAATTTCCTAAATTTATTTGAGCTGAATAATAAAAAAAAATTGTAGCATTGACTTAAAATTAAAATGTAATACATTATAAAGAGATCAAATTAAAATGAAAAAAACTTACATTTTGAGAATTACATTTTTGGTTTGGTAAAAGAAAAAAAGAAAACAAAAATTGTGTGATGTGCAATAACTATTATTTATAAACCTAACTGGTTATTAAAATGCATAATTTACAATTTAAACAATGCTCTAAATGCACACAACATTTTAAATAAATAATTAAAATATATTTTAGAGCAAACAATTTTGATTAAGTAATAAAAAAGTTATACCCAAACACCATGAGGGTTTTTACTAGTAGGAGCTGCATTTTCTAGTTGTCTTGGTGATCCAATCATTTTACGAGTACTTCCAGGTCTTTGAGCTCCTAAACATAAGTAAAAAATTTTAAATAGTTTTATAACATAATTTTTTTTTTTATTAATATAAAAACTAAATTAGTAAAATTTAGTTTAAGTACTGACCTTCAAGAATAAATTTTAATTCATCTGGCGGTGAAATAGCTAAAGATTGTAAATTTGCTTCCTTCATGTCAGCTACCAGTTTATCAACTTGCCTTTTTTTTTCAGTTATAGTTGTTTCTAACATAGCAACCTTAAACGAAAAATACTTTAATTATTTCACCATTCAATACACATATTAAATGTTTATAATCACCTCTTTTCGCAGACTATCTCCAACTTGTGCAGCCATTTCTGTTTCTTGTTTGGCTCTTTCTACTTCACTTTGTAGTCTGTCAACTTCCTTCAAAATACCCCTTTCTGCTCTACGCCTCTCTTCTAGATCTCTTGATAACATTTTTTGTTCCAGTTCCACTTCTTCCATTAATAGACGTATTTTATTCTTGCACACGAGTAACTCAGTTTCACAGTTCGCCAATTTAGACCGTAATAATGTCATTTCTGATTTTAATGTTTTTTCTTGTTGGCGTACAATATCATTTTCTTCTTCTACTTGGCCTAAAAGTCTCAACTAATACATTGGATAATAAATAAATGTTTAATTTTTTTTTCTAATGATTCAGTTTAAATATAATTAAAACAATACCTGTTCTTCTGTGTGTCTACCAGTGGCTTCAATTCTAGCAGCTTCCTGAGTCATAAAATCCATCTGATGTTGTTGCTCTCTAGTTTTACCTTCCCAATACATTATTTCTGCATCATACTTTGTTAGTTCTGCTTGTTGAATAGATAATTTATCTCTTTGATAATTTATAAGCCTTACGAGATCTTTATACTGAGGGTTATACATGACATTAGTACTATTGCTATTATTTTCATTCTGATACTCCTATAGAGAAATATAAAAATATAATAAAATACAAAAATTAATTACTTAGTGAATTACCTTGAAAATTGTTTGTTTTATACGATCGCTACCTACAGTTGTAGGAGATATTCTTGCTGGACTGACAGAAGGTGGAGGAGGTTCTCGATATGGTGGTAAAGCCCTCGTAACAGGAGGCCGATAGTTAAGATTATCAACCTTTTTGTTTGGACTAGTCGAGTTTTGCAACGGTCCATTTGTTGATGTTGAATTCTGATCCTTAGGTAATAATTTAAATTAGCAACTACAATTTGAAATTAATATAATATAATTACTTTGTTTAAATGACTAGAAGTATTTGTTGGTGAAGTTGATAAGGGAACCCCAGACGGAGTGGATGAAACGACTGTTAACGGTGCTGCACCACTTCCAGGTATAGTGGGAAGAACATTGGGTCTCTGTTGCGGAATTCCACGTACTACACCTACATTATCGGGTACACGATTACCTTAAAAATATATTTATCATAAATTTAAGATTCAAAAGTATTTTAGTTAATAAAAATATTTAAATGTATGATTATTGGTAAAAGTGTAGAATAAATTTAATCAGAATTAGTGAGGATAACTTAAATTATATGATTTGGAAACTAATTGATTTTAAATTTTAATTGACGTTAAGACAATTTTCAGCTAAAATGAATATTTGCTAAGACAATAGTAAAATATATAATAAACATATTATAATAATATTCAATTTTATTATTGTTTTAAATTATTCAATGTATTATAAACTTAACTTTGGCATTATGAGCAGTAATTCCCACAGAATAGAAATTATAGATCATACAATTTTATAATGTACACGTCAATTTCAGAAGAAAAATAAGAGTTTGGAGGAAAGTATTAAAAAGAAATTTTCATGAATAACATTATTTTTTTATTAATTATAAATAAAATCCATACTATTAAATATTAATGATTTCCGAGTATCTTTATTCCTCTCCTGAGCAAAGTAAGGAACACTATCAGCCTCATTGTACTTTGGATTGTTGGATGTACTATTTGAAGAGACATTGCCTGAACGTTGTAATATAAACTGCACATCATTGGCATATTCTCCCCATTTCATAAGAACCTAACAATGAATTAAATATATTAGATAATAATTTGTAGAACATAATATTTTCATAAAAAAATTAAACACCTACAGTTACTGGATGATCTTGAGGTGCAAGTAGACGTTCATTGTTACGCCATCGCTCAATTAGAGTAAATCGTCCAGTTTTTCCAGTAGCATGAGCTAATGCATACACAACATCCTAAGAAAAAAAATTGTGATGACAAGAGCATTCAATCAAGTCACATTAACTACAAACAACTTACTTGACAAGTTGTTGATTCATTAACACCACACACAACCCGTTGAATTCCTTCAACCCAAACTTTGAGTTCCATGATATTAGTTTTAGCAAATCGTAAATATTGTTAAAATGTTGTCATCATACAATTCTCCACTCATGATTGCTAAACACAATAAATAATACGACTCGAGAAATCAAAAACAAAATACACCGAGGCGTAATCAATAAAATAAAATTAACCAATGCCCGTATCAATACGGCATGGGTTAACAAAACGATATAAAACACATTTATTTCGGAATAAAAACAACTTTCATGGCATTGACCTAGAGAATAATATTAATTAATTGTTTAGAGATTTAGAAATCAGGGTCAAACGTACCGTAATCATTTCGGATGTTGTGGACCGGGATAACGCTGTATTATATTGAAATTGAATTTTCCATCTCTTAATGTCCAAGGTCCAATAATCAAATCTACTATCTATATAGTGGCTTTTTCAATCTAATCTAATTAAATAATATTGATGAGTCAAAATTTGGAGAGAACAATGAACTCTGGTCTCTGATAAAGATAATAATATTATCCCAAAATAATAAATATCAAATTTTTTTACACGCTTACATTTTGATAGGAGACAAAAAAATATTGTTTTAATGTTCACACTGAATAATATCAAGGAGATTGTATTTGTGCGTATGGTTTAAAATAAAAAAGTAAATACAAATAAAAAAGGAATTAATTAAGTACCTAACAACAATAATTTAAAATTATAAATGATAAAAACCTCGATATAAGTATATAACGAATTAATAATTATTGTTAATACAACAATTACCTAACAATGATAAAACTATAAATTAATTTATTGACATAATAAAACACAAGTCATAGATATTCGATTATAATACATAAAAACAAATCTAAAATAAATAGTTGTTTACTTTTAGTAATGATAATTTCTTACTTTTTTAGTAGTAATAAATAATCGATAACTAATAAAAGTATTGTATTTTGAAAAAAAACTAACATAACTTTTATTATAGTTATCTGACTACCTAAGAATACTATAACTACTAAAAATGTATATTCGTTGAAAAATACCAATTATACAATAACCTAATATTATACAAATTTAGAACTAAAAACTTCAATAGAAAACGAATACCTTAGCTAGGTACAATAATAAATCAAACTCTCATAGAATACTTGCACTTTTGAGTATGTAACTATGAAATATATGAACTGAATGGGCGCGTAGGCATTGGGTGTGTTCAGAATGTTCAGAGTGATGATATACACATTATGTAGACATTTCCCAATAGTGGTTTCAGTTCAATGAGGTTAACTTGCTGCATGGTTGAGTTTTAAACAATAATAACAATAAGTGTAGGCAGTGGCATAGCCAAGTGGGGGGCTAAAAGGGCTATAGTCATTAGAGTCCCTCCCCCGTTAGCTGTTTTTATTATATTTTTTTGAAATATTTAAATTTAAATATGGAATTTGTACTACAAATTTTAATTATTTAAGATCGTAAAAACGTTCGTCGTTCGTCGATTGTAGTATTATTATTTATAATAATCAATAATTTCGCCTTTATACATTTTAGATATCACAGGTACTGGGGACGCAATTCAGCCGTGCTTGAGAAAAACCCGGGACGCAATTAGTATTATATTTTTTTATATCTTTTTAGACGGGACGCAATTCGTACGCACTACGCACCGAGTAAACTGCGCCCAAAATACAGGTAAACACAAAATCACACATTCACACATGTTATAACTGCGCCCGAATTTTTATCAAGTGCAAAAAGGTTACATTTAAACTGCACTAGGGTAAAATTTTAAAAATTAATAATAATAATATTTGTGCAAAATTATCTTTAATGTATGCTTATTCGTTACAGCATTCTTTACATAATATGAATTATTAAACTTAAAAATTAAAAACAATATAATATACAATATTAAAAAGTAAAATAATTACAAATATTACAAATAATAGCATAATGTTGATACATATTCATAAATTGGAGCTTGACCACTATTATATTTATTAACCTTTTCAGTGCCCAGACACATTTGTCAATGGCACATCCATGGCACAGGCCGTTTTTTTTTTTAATTTTTTATCTTCACCTTACCTTTATCTTTTTATACTAACTGAATAAATTATTTCCATACAAAAACAAATATATATATATTTATTAATTAGTTATTAAGTAATAAGCTAATATTAATCAATAATCAATCGCAGCCAGGGTTTGCCAAAATTTAACGATAATTGCAGTTTGATGGTAATAGATACCAATTTATTCATATATTACTGTAATTTATTATTAATTTACAAAATATTAGTGAAATTTAATTAAATTTTGTAATTTTACGCATTTTTTTTTTTAAGGGTTTATTTAAAATATTTAATTTGATATATGTTTTTATTTAAATTTCTTTTAACTTTTCTATGAACATGAAAATATTTGGATAAGTTGTCTAAAAGCTGGAACTAATTATTAAAGTGAGAATGAAAAGCCTTGCATGCATTAGTGGTAAAAGTTGGTTCTGCTAATGCTGCCTGAGTCCATCCTTAAAGTTCTGAGCTTCAAGTTATCGGGAGCAATTTACATTATACCTTTTTAACATAGATTAAATTTTGGATGCAGTTTGCAAAAAAAGGGTCATCTGGTCGCATATACCTATTACCTACCCAATCAGGGGCGTAATTACGGGGGGGGATATAGGGGATAGATCCCCCCCCTTGAGCTGTATTTATATATTGTCTTATAGCTATGCAAAAAAGCCCTCCACAAGTTTGCCATAGAAATTTATTTTGATCCCCCCCCATAAAACATTCTCAATTACGCCACTGTACCCAATATGTTACGTATAATAATATGTAATTAACGTTAATATTTATCAGTATTTTTGTTTTGTTGTTGTTTTTGATTTTCAATAACTCAAGTTAAAAGTATTTAAAAGCCTTTACTTAAAAAGTTTAAAAAGTATTTTTTTTAAATATTTCATCAAAAAGTCTGGTGTAAAAGCACCAAAATATTTATTCTTATTACAGAGGAGTATATACATATAAATATTTATATGTATACATGTTATAATAACAAAAATGTAATTTTAAGATTTGCAATAATTGGTACAAACGCTCGCTGTCACATAGTATCTGTATTGACTTTCGCGACTTCGTTTTTTACTGCATACTGTGTAGTCACTCTATAGGGACTTTAATATTTTCCTATGCACACATAGTAATTAATTGTTAGAATTTTATATTTTTCTAACCCAAAGATTAAATTGGGAAAAAAGGAAATTAACTACTAACAATACCATATTGAATTTTTTTAAAAGACGCCTAGACCTGACGTAAGTATTAAAATTTTAAATTATTCAAAATTCTAAACATTATTAGTCCCGAAACTAAATGTTTTTGAACTACTTTATGTTTCATTACAGACTGAAGTTTATAATAGTTACTATTATGTCATATTAATTATTAACAACAATGTGAATGAGTCTATTAAAAAAATAGAATTTAATAATTATTTATAATAGGTAATATAAAAAAAAAATAAAAAAAATATGATATCTAACAAATTTGTTCATTTTTATATGTAATATAAAATAAATACATTGATATACAATGTAATATAAAATGTTATGTATGTTAAAGCCCCCCACAAGTTTATTTTGAATATAAATTTTCGTATCCCCTCCATGAAACATTCTCAATTACGTCAGTGCCTGCAGTAGTAGTGACAGTGGTGTAATTGGGAAAAAATCTAGAGGGGGGGCATATAATATATTTATTATTATCAAAACCCTGACATTCCTCTCGTTCACCCCAGTTAAAATATATACTTTTATCCCTAAAATAATTGTTAGGGGCAAGTGCTCCCCTCGCTCCTCACAATTACGCCACTGAGTAGTCATTGGCGCCCTAGGCGAACCCATAACGCCGGCCTTGGCCACTGCCTAAACGAAGTATTTACATCATAACATCATGTCATCATCTATGATCTATCAATATAATACATAATATCATACTTGATACTTTTCTTAATAGCAGCCATCTACCACAATTTGTGTCTGTAGGAACAGATTCAACGACTTGGCGCCCCTATCCAAAAAAAAATAACTTTTATGTATTATCTATTACATATCCTTAAATAAATTTATTTTCTCAATAATATGCAATTATTTTTCCATTTAAGTTAAGTTTAAAAAGAAAACGTTCTGATTATAATATAATATTATATTTGATACCTGCTATTTATTTTTATAAATTAAAAATGTATTCAAGAAAATCATAATTTAATAAATATAATAAATAATAAGGTACTAAATATGTAGAATGCATTAGCATAGTAATATAGAGTAGCTGAGTAGGTATATAAATAAGTATAAGTACAATAAATATGTAAATAAATTACTCGATTATGCCCATCACTAGTTTAAATCCGCCCCTGCGTGTTTGAACTGTCTGAAGAAACAACCAGCTTGGTATTTAGAAATGAATTAAGCAGAAGCGTATTTACGATTTTAGTGTTTTTTTTCCCCCTACAAAAAAAACTTAAACTTTAAAGCGCGGCGTCACTTTAAGAGACTTACAATTTGGCGCCCTGGCCGATTGTCCACCTTCGCCCCCCTTCATCACTAACACGCCTCAGGAATTAAGAAGATGAATAAAAATTGGCTTTAGAATTAAAATGCTGAATCGAGAATCAAGTAGCAGAAAAAGCTATTAAAACTCGTTCCCAAGATTAACATTTACGAAATGTAAGTTTAAAAGTACAAACAACAAAATTGATATAATAAATTTTTTATCACTTGCTAGTCATAAAATAAAAAAATGGTGCAATTAAATTGATTTAATTTGAACTTCGACTTTACTATATCGTATAGTATATTCAATATACTATATTGTATATACTTTTAATTTTTACGGTGAAGGTAGGTACATAATCGGTACATAACAAGTATAAATTTTTATAATTTTTAAGCTTTTTACTGTATTTTATATTATTTTTAGTTTTTACAATAGTTTATTAACGAGTATATTGACGTACTGTATTTAAATTTATATTTTTTTATTCATATTTCTAGATTCAGTAGATTCGATATGTTCACATTTATTAAAATGTATTGTGTATTATAATTTATAAAATTAGTAGGTAACCTACATTAATATATTATAAAATAAATATTTTGTAGGTACTTTGTATGAATAAGAATATTTCACTATCATCAATCACTATCACCATCAACAATTGTTATATTATAATAACAATTAGATTATTATTATAATAAATTATAAAAATGCAAAAACTAGATTAATTTATATATTTTATAAGCATCTATTTTTGATAACTACCAAAAATAAATTATTTCATTAAGTTGTATATAGAAATTGCTCTGCTGAAAATCTAAAAAATTGTTCTAACAAGTAAGTACTTTAGAGCAACTTAGTATAATTAATATTGCTATCAATTTATTATTTCAATAATATATTTTTCTGAATGATTAAATATACTTTGTAATTATTTGTAGTTTTATAAAGAAGAAGTACATTTCTCAGAACACTGAGTACAACTCAAATATGTTTTTATTGCAGTATAATATTGCATAACAGATAATTAGATCTTAGTTTAATTTTATAAAACATGGCAATATTTAAAAATATATTTTTCATCTTTTTAAATAAAAGTTATTAGATAATAATAATTCCCAAATTTCCCAAAAATAAATACTTAAGGTTGAATTAATTTAACATTTGTAAGTTTAAACACAAATTGAGTACCCGTATATATATAAGTTTATGAGTTACAAAACAAGTTCATAAAATAATATTAATGAAAAAAACAAAAACCTTTAAATAAAATTATGCAGAACAGAATGCTTCATATACATTTGCACTGAGCACTTTGACTTTTCCATCCAAGTGGACATTTTGTTTTAAACTGCAGTCTCCATTTTCTGTCACTTTAGTCGATCTATCAACAATTGGTAACCACTTGGCAAATGGCATTTTTACAGTAGTAGGTAGATTTGCTGATCGATTAGGTGTATTAATAGTAATAGCATCCATTAATTTATTAAAACTATGGCTTGAGCAATAACGAGCTACTGATATTATTTCTTCATTTTTTAATAGTTCTCGTGTTTCATTTACCATGTCTTGTAATAGTGCTTCTCGAACTTGTGGCATTTGATGTAACATGTATGTATCTATACACCGAAAAGGACTTTCTGTATCACTCGCAATTTCAGTTTGAATAAGAAAAAATAGTTTTTCCAATTCCTGCAGATTGTATTGTTCTTGGATAGGAACTTGCTGTACATATTTAATAACTTTGCTATGTAAGTATTCTTCTAAACGTTGAATACCGTCCTCGATGAAATAACTAAAATGTAACAAATATTCTTCTTGAGTTTTTGAACAAATTGGAGGTGAATCTTGAGATAGACTTTTGTATACAAGACCTCCAAGCAAATTGAGTTGAATTTTTAACGTTATTACCAACATAGTTTCAGCATAAACAAGTAAGCATGCTCTAGTAAAAACGCATATTCTCATTTCTTCCCAAAGTGCCAAATCATTTTGTTTTTTCAACTTATCAATAATATTTTCAATGCGTAAATTTTTAGAAAAATATTTAACATGAAGTTGTTTGACAAATTCAGTTATCATACGATTTGAAGTGTTTTCTGTGGCTTCATAGTGCTGTTGACGTCTACTTCGTTCCAGATATTCTCGACTTTCTTTATCTTTTTTTTCAGCTAATTTCTTTTTTATAGTGTAAACTACATACGCAGTACTACAAAATAACGCACCACTGATTAATAATTTACGTTTGTGTCGTGAAACAAATTTTTTTACAGAATCATACATTGTTAATATATAAAATTACTCTACCTATGCGAACAAATGAGCATTTGTGTTTAAACTTTATATAACAATTTAACAGTACGCACTCAAAAAATTACAAGAATAACTAATTTTAAAATCTAAATACACATCAATAAATTTGACTAAGTGAGTACATTTGATTTATTTGAATTAAATTTAATGCATAGATAAAAAGAACTATCAACATGACGTCCAACACGAATACGCGATTGTAAATTTATAAGAGATGATTTAATTATTCAAGAATAATCATGATATAAATTTGCCCGTTTGCAATGTTTGCATTGCAGTTCAGCAGTTGTACTAGACAAGTAGATAATATAAATCATGATATAAATTGTCATACATATTACATTATTACATAATATTATAAGGTTCACTGTCACAGAACAATACTTTGTCTATATATAGTGAAATTACTTAGCAAAAATTTAATTTTGAACCAGAAATCAAATTAGAACAATAAAACATTCGATTATTTAATATTTATAGGAATAAGAATAACATAACCTGAAATAAAATTTGTTGATAACATGGAATGCATGACATTGATAATTGTATAATACATTATTCTACGGTAATAATTTTTAATATTTATGTGTTTGCCTCACTGTTTTCACGATTTATCCGTTTCTCTGCATGATTTCATCGTCTAAACCTCTAAACAATACGTCTTGTTTTTTATACTCCCAACACCTACCTAGTGACTATCATGACAAAATATAATAATATAATATTTTGCCATGGTGACTATACTGTGTCTTGCGTCCGCGGATAAGCGTACACTGTAGTGTGTACTTCCGTTTTGTTTTTTTGTCAGTTTCGAGTGTTTCGAGGTTTCGATTCTAAGTTCTTGGTGTTAACTGTTTACCTATTGCTTTTTTATTTTAATATTTTTTTATTCATAGATTAAAACACTTCTAAGTTCTCACAATTACATTAATTTGGATATTTAAACAAGTGTTTAATAATACGTGTACTTCATGTTAATGCTGACTTCTGAATTTGCATAGAAATAACATTTTCGATTGACTGATTTCATCAGAAGGTACGCTGTAATTAATTTAATAATAATACATTATTACACTGTATTAGTAATTAATATTTATAGAAAAATGTTTAAAATATAAATTGTTTTATTATTATTAAATCAACGCTGTTGTTAATAAGAATTCATTTTTACTTAACATTAAAATGACATTTTTTTACAACTATTTTATTGAATTTGTTGTAGGTAAGTAAGATTATAGTTTAAATTTGTTTGCCAATTTTGAAAATATGATTTTTAATGACCATTATATTTGAAAATGTGCGAGATATATTTCTCCTAAATTAAAATAAATTACATATAATTTGTATCGGTTAATTTTTCCCATGCATTGTTATTATTGCATGCATTACATTATAATAAGTGACGAGACATTGTTATGTTCATTTTAGTTTTTGTTTAATAATCTGTAAGAAAATGATGACATTATTAAAAACACATTTTGGCTACTAAGTTGATTTGGCTTGGATGTAGCTAAAAAATAATTTGTTTTTAGAGTAAAGGATGGAACAAAAAATTATTGAGTAAAGTAAAAATGTATGGTACATTATTTTATTTATTAAAAATATTATTCAGATACCAGATATCAGAGAATATGTTTTTTTTCCATAGTAAAAAATATAAATTATTTTTATAATAGTAGGTCCCACCAATCTATCTATATTCTATTTTTTTTTTTTTTTTTTTTTTTATTAAAGATATTTTATTGTAAAAATATAAATAAAATGATTTACATATTATTAAAATGTTTACAATAAAGTAACTACCTCCTTTAAGCATAATGCTTATGATGGTTGTAGAGAGTTATATTACATAATATAATAAACAAAATTACATACAAATAAACCTAATTTCAAATTAACATAAATAAGAAGGTATAGTAACATATTACATTTGATAAGTAACATTCAAATTATTTTAAAACTTATTCCATATTTTAATTATTATAATATTGAAAAATGTATTTATTTATTATTTTTTTTGTTTTAAGCTATTAGTGAAAATAACTACGATTGATCCATTACATATTAATAAACAAAATTAAATACAAATGAACATATTTCTAAATTAACATAAATAAAAAGATAGAGTAACATAATAAATTTTATAAGCAATATTCAAAATATTTCAAAAAGAATTCCAATTTTAATTATTAAATTATTAAATTAGTGAAAATAACCACAAGTTAATTTGTGTTTTAATGCACGTAATACTAAGATTCCCAATCGAATAGTAAATGAGTTTTTTATATGTAAAGGCATTGAATTGTAATAATTAGGACCTAAATAATCAACGAATTTTTGACCAAAAGCTTTTTTGCAAAACAATACTCTGACATCAAAAGCCATCATTTCCCTTTTTTTCTTATCTTTTCCACAACAAAAAAATTTTCATAATTTTTTGTAATATATATAATAGATACCTTTTTATATACACTCTCAACTGGTAACACATTCAACAGCTTAAAATTTTCACCAGTAGAACCTACTAAAATATTCCTACCTAAACAGATTCTGACAATTTTTCTTTGAAATAGAATTAGTGGTCTAACCGCGTTTTCATTCAAACCTCCCTATACCAACAAACCATACTGAAATAATGCCTGGAATAATGATAAATAAATTATGCGCATAACATTCACAGGAAGGAAATTCCTTAATTTAAAAAAACTAAACGATAATATACGCATGTGCATTACAATATTCTTGACATGCAAATGCCATCTCATATTCTTATCAAAAATTAAGCCCAGATATCTTATACTTGCAACCATGCATATTTTATGACACATGCTGTCATTAAAATTATCTACATTCCCACAAAAACAGAGTTTTAAATCATCATGATTGTTCTCATCTATGTTAATTGAAAAATTTATAAAATTAGTTTTTTTATAATTAATTGAGAGTTTCCTATGGTTTTGGTAATTAATCACTTTTTTAAATTCTTTAGCTGCTTTTAAATGAACATCTTCCCACGATTTATCGGAAAACAAGAGACATGTGTCATCATCATAAGTTATGATTCGACCATCAATTTTTATATCACATATTGAATTAATGTATAGTATGAACAATAGCAGGCCCAGGACACTACCTTGTGGTACTCCACAGTTAATACTCAATTCCTCACCAGAGGAGTTCATAATTTGCACAATTTGTTTCCTGTTATTTAAATAACTTATAAACCATTTTAAACTACTATTATTTAAATAATAATATATATAATATATAATATTATATAACTATAATCTATATTGTTTTCTAATTTTTGTATGGGTTTAGACTGTAGGTATATATGTACATTTTAAAAACGATTTATTAATTTTTTATAGAAAAATAATAAAAAAAATGTTGTTTGTATTGTTATAGGTATACTCTTAAAACTATTATTAAAATATAATAATTTATTAGATGATAAATATAATGCAAATTCAAAATCATTAAAAGTTTGTAAAGGTAGTTTTGGTTACATATCAAAGAAATTTGACCGTTTTTAAGTAAATTATAGTGCTATCTCTTGTAACTAAGTATAATGATGGACATTTTTTTCATTGTTATATTTAAATTGTTAGTTGAATAAAACTATAAAATATATACTAACCACTATCTTTATATTATTGCATAGGTAGGCAACTATTGAGTATAATGCATTATATTATATTTTAATTATTTTATGAACATTACACTTTATTTATTATTAATATTTATTAATTTATCTTATGTTTATTGTTATAATATCAAATTTTAACTTAAAATTACCTCATAGTTAAATGGCCGATTCTAATTTAATGGATCCTGTAGTGGATTCAACACAGCAAGAATTTAATGACGCTCAAAATAGTATGACTTCATTTGAAAATGATAATGTAGATTCTAATGACCAAGATAGTAATATGAACTCAAATCGACAAGATAATATGAATTCTAACAACCATGAGCCGATGAATAATTCATATGATCAAGAAAATGGACATTCAAATCCTGAAAATGAACAATCGTTTGATGATAATGGGAGAGGTTCTTTCAGGTATTTGTAATCTTTATTTTATATATTTAATAATTTTATATTCCTATAATTTACATTTCAATAGGGAATTTGGAGATGGTAATGGTCAATTTGATAATAACTATGGATCTTCTGAATATAGAGGTGAGCCTAATTGGAATAATGGTAAAGGAAATAATGAAGCTGGAAGATTTGGAGGATTTGGTAATAATAATCCTAAAGGATCTTCTAATTATCGAGGTAGTGGTTCATATGGCTTTAATAGTCCTACAAATGGAAGTTTTAAACCTCAAAGAAGTAGATGGTCTTCAGAAAATACCGACGAAAACTGGAATGGTGTTCCTCAAGAATCATCTCCAAATATAATGAATGGGCCACCTCCAATATCTCAAGGTGGTCCACAGTTTGGAGAAAGCCAAGTACCGCCATTTAATGAACAAGATAGAAATGGACAGGCTGGAGGTCCGCCTACAAATCAGCTGCCTTCATTATTACAAGTAAGAGTTTCTTTAAAAAATATGTTGATTATATAATAATGATTGTTTCATAATTTTTGTATTAAATACAAACATATCTTAAATCTTTAAATTAATTATTTGTTCTTTTTAAATTCTATAGATGCCACCTGTAATGCCTCCAAGTAGTAGTGGGGTTTCACAAGGTCCACCGCCAATTATGTCTGGAGAAGTGTGGATTGAGACGAAAGCTGGTGATGGAAAATCATATTATTATAATGCTAGAACACGTGAAACTACTTGGGATAAACCATCTGGACCTAATATTACTGTCATTTCTCAAGAACAGGTATCTTAATTTAAAGAAACATAATACAAAATAAGAATGTAATTATATTTTATGATTTCTCAGGTTGAACATCTTGGTAATCCTAATACCAATAATTTTGGTAAACCTAATGAAGGTGAACAAACCCCTAATGATGTTGAAATGAAAAATATTGAAGACAAATCACATAGTAAAAAAGATTTTTTTATATATTTCATTGTCTAAAACATTTAGTTAAGTGTTATTATAATGAACATTTTATTTGATTTAGATAATGAACAGGCCCCTATGATGCATCCACCAAATGTTGGAGTTCCTCCGTTAGGTGGAGTTCCTGGTCAAATGATGCCTCCAATGATGGGCCCCCCACCTGGTATGATGCCTCCTAATACCATGATGCCTCCACCAAATTTCCCACCATTTGGTGGACCACCTCCATTTGGTATGCCACCTCCAGGTTTTCCACAAGCAACTCCATGGGGTATGATGCCTCCAGGATTTGCACCTCCACCTATGATGATGCCTGGAATGGAACTTAATAGCAAAGTATGATGTTTTTATGATTTATTGTTAAAACAATGATTGAATTATTAAAATATTTATCTTCATTTATTAGATTGATCCAGTAATTTTAGCTAATGCTGCTGAATGGTCAGAACATCGTTCACCCGATGGAAGAATGTATTATTATAGTATGAAAACATCAGAATCAGTTTGGGAAAAACCTGAAGCTCTTAGGAATCTTGATAGTTAGTAAATAATATTATTAAATGTTTTTTTTTTATGTAAAATATTATCATGTTTTTAATTTTATATAAATTTTTATTTCAGTGGCTAGAGAAGTTGCTGCTGCAAAACTAAGAAAAGAAGCTGAACAAAAAATGGAACAGAAGTCAGATTCTCAAATGGATATGGGTTTCCCTCTTAAATTAATGAATGGTTCGAATTCTGATATTGGTTCGTTTAAAAGAAAAGACGAAGAACTTCAAGAGCCTAACAAAAAAACTAAAATTGATGAAAAACCCAAAGTATTAGATAAATTAAAAGTTCAAGACAAAACTAGACCTGTATCTAGTACACCTGTTGAAGGAACTCCATGGTATGTCGTTTATCATATAAAGTTCTTTCATACTAATGATGTACCATAAGTTTTTTGTTGTAACTATAGATATATAAATTAATTTAATAAAAGAAAAAAAATATTGATGCAATTTAACGAAGAAAAAATATCTTTAAATTAATCATTGATTAGATGAATGAATGACCAAGAAGTAAAAAAATATATTCTTAAAGTTCTAATGAAATAAATTAAGTAAATAGCTGGTAAAATAAATTTACTTGTAATTATTTTTTACTAAGTTATTTTTAATTAGCTAAGTTATTAAAGAAGGGAAATTATAAATATATTAGTTAATTTGGTTAGATATGTGATGAATAAGGAGGTATAGTTTGTTCCAAATAAAAACAAACCATTTTGCATTTATCAAATGATAAGTAGAATAATTTTTTTTTTTTAATTGCTATTATAAATTTAATATGAGATTCTTAAAGATTTTATTTTACATTTATAGGTGTGTAGTATGGACAGGAGATGGTCGTGTATTTTTCTTTAAACCTTCAACTAGAACATCAGTATGGGAAAAACCAGATGATCTTAAAGGAAGATCTGATGTTGACAAAATGGTATCAAATCCCCCAGAAGTAGTCCAAGCTTTAAAAAGTGCAGAAGGACAATCACCAACTAAAAAACCAAAATCTGATGGTTGTAAATTTCTTAAACATATAATAAATTTCAAATATTATTAAATCATGTTCATATCTTAATATAGATAAAAATTCACAAGAAAGTACTAATAATACTAAAAATGATGTAGAATCTAAAGTAAACTTAATGAAAGATTCAGCTATGGAAGCAGAATTAAGAGCAGCTAAAGAAAGAGCAGTAGTGCCTTTAGAGACTCGAATAACACAATTTAGAGAAATGTTATCTGAGAAAGAGGTACTTGAGATAATATTATTTATGATAAAATAAATGTTAACACTCGTTATTATTTTAGGTTTCTGCATTTAGTACATGGGAAAAAGAATTACATAAAATAGTATTTGATCCTCGCTATTTGTTACTAACATCTAAAGAAAGAAAGCAAGTATTTGAAAAATATGTGAAAGAACGTGCTGACGAAGAGAGACAAGAAAAACGCAATAAGATGAAAATGAGACGTGAAGCTTTTAGACAATTGATGGAAGAAGCTAACCTTACAACAAAGTAAAGAAAAAACAATAATTGTAAGAATAATAATTATTATAAAAAATTTCATTGTTATAGGACATCATATAGTGATTTTAGTTCCAAAAATTCTAAAGATGAAAGGTATAAAAATATTGAAAAATCACGTGAAAGAGAAGGATTATTTAATGAATACATGGTAGAATTAAGAAAGCAGGAAAAGGAAGAAAAAGCATTGCGCCGTGAACAGGTCAGTGAGCAATTTAATTTTATTAACTATAAACCATTTATAACTTTTAAATTATTGTTTTTTGTATTTGTACTATTTTCATTGAAATTAACGGATATTAAATATATTCATATTCATTTCAATCTTATTTATTGAGTATACACTTATTCTGAAAAAGTGTATACCTAAACTAAATTGATGGTCAATATTGCCAGTAGCTAGTAGCGGAGATGAATGTGTTCACAACATGTGTTTTTTGTTCATTCCAGTACCGCTTGGTATACTTTTATTCTGAATATTGTATTAGTTATCATTAATTAACTATTCATTTTGAAATATACAGAAAAGAATAAATAGCATAATGTACAAATACAAACTATATGATACCTATTTAGTTAACGTTTATTTAATATATTTATTAATCTATTAAAGTAAACGAAGAGTAATTTGTATTAATGCAATTCAAATTAATAAATTTTAACTAATTTTTCTAGATGTTTTTAATTTGCAGGTGTTAAATATTGGCAAAATTTCAATACAAATATATTCACATACCTACTACAAACTATTTAAATAGTGATTATTTAAAAATTTTTCTTAAAATTATGGAAATTTAGAACCAATTAACTTATCTAATTAATTATTGATATTTTGTCAATATTTTAACATTAAATGTGTATTATGTATTATTTAAATATATTTCAGATTTATTTTTTTTAGAGCCCATTTTTTTTTTTATTATTATTATTAATATAATATAAATATTTTTTTAGGTGCTGAATTATTAATATATAATATAAGATTTATATATATTTTATTAAACATTTTAGGTTTTACTTAGTGATGGAAAGGTCCAATTAATTTTAAGTAATTTACTTTTTGCTTTATGCATTGAATAGATATTTTGTTCAGATTTAAGTTACATTTTTATGTGACTGTATTATAATTAACTAATTCTTCTAAAAAATATTAGTCAAGACACAATAAATTTTACTAACTAAAAAAATCAATAATTTTTTCATTACTATAATAAATAGAATATTGTCTAATTAGCATAATAATTAATACAACTAGAATTTTTTTGTGACTATCCGTTTGCTAGTCATGGTGATTTTTAACATTGCGCATGACATTATAGACTCGTTTGTCACAGTCGTCGTCACGGTCATATATGATACACGTAATATTTATCCGTTTTTGGTTTAATATTAAATTTAAATAACTGCTAATGAACTTTTTTTTTTTTTTTGAATGAAGTAATAAATGTATTTAAGAGTATTTCATAATCTTTTCATTTGTATAATTATATCACATTTTGGTTGACCTATACATGTACTGATATTGTGTCTGCATGCAGTGTAGATACTTCTTGGTTTTTGGTATTAATGTTTTACAAATATTTCTATACTTAATTATAATTATTATTAATTAATAAAATATAGGCTCTTTATTATCTCTTAGGTTATTATATTTTTTTTAATACTAAACATTTTTTCATTAAAAAAAAAATGGGCTTGTGTGTTGATTATAATATTATTGTGTAATTTATCTATTACAAAAACAGTATTCTACTTATATCTGGATATTCTTATCTCTGTATCTCACTAGAACTTTTTAACATAAAACCGTAAACGAAGATTTACATTTAAAAATTAGACTAAGTGTTTGTATATTTTACTGAATGGAATTTGAATGGTGACTTTGGTCTGTTAAATTAAAAAATATGAATAAATGTCAAGAATGTATGTACATATTTGCATAAATCTTAAGTTTATCTGACAATTCTTCAACCATCACTACCAATAATGGATCATCTTGTAACCTAATACCTTGAGGATGGATAGTTAAATGCAACCCTGGCGGCGCTAAACAAACCCAGTCAAACTATTCAAACACCAGAATCGAGGTAATACCTTATGGATTTTTTTTTTACTTGGATACAAACAGAAAACTCATGTTTACTGTACTAAGTATTACTTGCCATTAAGGAATTTTGGATCTTTTGTTTTAATGATTTTGAAGTGGTATTTCAAACAGAACAAGAAGAATGGACTGCAGAAAATCGAAGTATTGTTATTCATTCATGCTTTAAAAAGGCAAAATCAAATCTAACTTTAAAACATAAAAATTGAACTGGTTAATCAAGCTGGCTGCTAAGTAATAACATTTTGTATATTTTGGTTTCTTTATTAATCATCGCTTCAGACATAGTATTTTAAATGATAAAAATACCTTAGTATTATTGTTATAGAAACTATACATTCTATATTTTTTGTAAAAATGAAAACAAATTTTGTATGAGGTATAGGTATTTCTGTTGTTTTTGGTATGAATATTTTAGAACATTTGACTGTATGATTGACATGGTATAAAATATTAAATTTAATGTAGTTATTTAAATAAATGACTACCATATTAGTATATAAGGATTAAATTAGAAATATTATTCATTTTCCACAATCATTTAAACTACCTATTTTTTATAATAATTATATGTTAACCAATACAGTTTTAATGGATTACATACATATAGGATTTTATTTACAGGTTTGTACTTTTAATTACATTTGTACTGTATAATCATATATTGGTTTTATTGAGAATTAAAATATTTTAAAGTTATTAAAAGTAAAAAAAACTACTTACACTTAATTATTGAAATACAAATAATTTCATCAATATTTTATAAAATTATAATGTTTGATAATATTGGCCAACATATTGTTTAAATACAATATATTTCTGTTTATTTCAAGAATTAAATATGCATTAATATGCAAATAATTATATGTGTGTAAACGTTTTAATAAAACACAATTATCGAAAAATTATAGTTTAGTGGTATGTGTACAATATACAACTGATAACTTTTTTGTATGTTGACTTTTTAATTTATAGATGTATTTGACATAATTAATTTTATTTTCAGGTTTAATGATATTATTTTCAGCATTTTAAATGTGAGAAATCAAAATTGTAATTTTAATAAATATTTAATGATTTGAAATTAAACGTATAAACGTATAATTGATTAAAATAGTAAGTTATAAATTTTGATTTCTCATATTATTTATATTTATTCTATGGTGTTACGTATTATTCTCATATTATACATTCTTATAAATAATTATGTTTATTGTTATTATTATTATTATTATTATATGTTATAATTTGTTGATGACTGCTTTTAATATGTTGTGATTATTAAATGAATGATTATTTGTTATATGATTCGGAATGTTTTGACTATATGATAATTTTAAATTCCAAGCAATTTGTAATAAATTTGTTTCTAATATTTAATCTAATCAATTTATTGTAAATACATTTTATAGGCTCGAAAGCAGTTTATAGAATTGTTAAAGGAGCACACTGAAATTGACCGGCATACTCGTTGGCCTGAGATAAAAAAGAAATTAGATCATGACTCTAGATATAAAGCTGTTGATTCCAGTACATTACGTGAAGATTTTTTTATTGATTATATAAGAATTTTAAAGGACGAAAGGAAAAAAGAAAAGGAACGAGAACATAAAGAAAAAGACAAACATAGTCATAAACGAGATAAACGGGATAAGGAAGAAAAAGAATCATCTGCTAAAGTTGACTCAAAGGTAAATACTAACATCAATTTAAATTTTATTCTAGTAATTAATTATTAAAAAACATTTATAGCATGATGATAAGTCACCTGAGAAACAAAAAGAAGAAGCAAAAGACTCAAAGGATTCAAAAGATTCTAAAGAAGCTCGAATTGAAGCTAGCTTAAAAGAGCGAGAAAAAGAAGTTCAACGTACTTTAGCTGTACATTTGAAACATAGAGAGAATGAACGTGAACAACATAAACACGATGAAGCAGTTGTTCATTTTAATGCTCTTTTGGCTGATTTGGTTTGTCTTTAATTAATATGATTATAATAACATTTTATTATAAAATTTTTTTATTATTTTAGGTTAGAAGCAATGATATGTCTTGGAAAGAAGCTAAAAGGCAATTGAGAAAAGATAGCAGGTATGAATTAGTAGATTCATTAGATTCTGAAGAAAAAGAAAAATTGTACAAGGTTCATGTAGAAGAGTTATCTAAGCGAAAGAAAGAAAAATTTAGGGAAATGTTAAATGAGATAAGTGATTTAACGTTAGATAGTTCTTGGAAAGAGATTAGAAAATCAATTAAAGAAGACGTAAGATATGTGCGATTTTCATCTAGTGATAGGGTAAGTAAATTTAAAATTATTTTTTATGATACCAATTTATAAATATTAATTTAAATATTTTTTTAGAAATGTGAAAAGGAGTTTAGAGAATATTTAAAAGATAGAATGATTACTGCTAAAAATGAATTCAAGAATCTTTTGATGGTAAATTATTACGAGTCTTTTTCTGAATCTTGTTTTTATTTAATATCTATATGGTTTCAGGAAACTAAATTGATTACTCATTTATCGAATGCAAAACTACAAGAAAACCATGAAACTTATTTTAAAGAAGTTGAAGATATATTAAGCAAAGATAAACGGTATTTATTTTTGGATAGCATAGCTGATGAACGTTCGGAGTTAATAGTTTCCTATATTGAAGAATTAGAAAAACGTGGTCCACCCCCACCACCTACTGCTACAGAACCCAATAGACGACCACCATTGAAATAAATTTATTTATTTTTAATTTTTAGACTAAATTATTTCTGCTTTTCTAATATCGTAATACTTTAACGATAATCATTACATTTATTTTTCAGAAATAATTTTTAAATATGTTTTTTTATTCAATTTATTTGTGTTGTTATTATTAATTTTTTTATAGGCACAAGTATCAGTAAGTAGCAGATAAAATGTTGTCATTAAGATCTTTTTCTTATTACTGTACAGGATAAACTAGTTTTTTAGGATTCATTATTAGTTAACAATAATAGGAAATGGAATAGAAATAATATTTAATTTTTTTTCTTAACAATATTCTTACATTAATTGGCTTCAATTAATTTTACTAAATATATTCTGTCTACAAAATGTAATGTATTAAATAATAAATATAAATTAATTATTTACTCGGACATAATATAAAGTAGAGGAAAAATTATGATAAAAATAAAATATAATGTATGAAACTTTGAACTCTGGTTTATCCTGTCTGTACTTTTATAATCACGTACACAGTTTTGTAGTTAAAAATATTATTGAAAAAAAAATTTAACCTTATGTATTTGTATGGGTCTGTGAGTATATTAAACAAATTGATAAAAATTATACAGTCTTCTGATTTGAAAATATATCATCTTAATATTTTAATCAATAATAAACATTATAAAATTATAATGTACTTATAATATCGAATCAAAATACAAAAACATTACTGTCTGCCAGGGGTGTATACATCATTTTTTTATGGGGGGGGGGGGAGGAATAAGAAAAAAATTAAAACCTAGTTACTGTTACCTAATATTTATGCATTAAAATAATAACTAACAAAACACATGTATTTAATAAATTTTATTTCAAAACTACAAACAATTAAAAACTATAGTAAAAAATTTAGTTTCTTATTTTTTTGGCTAATTTGTCAATTACTTAAGGCCGTTTAGTCGCTCCTAAAACAATAAATTGTATTGTGTTAACTAATAGCAAAAAAGTAAATGTATTTATATTATTAACATTTAACATTTAAATATTACCTCTTTCATAGTGTTCCTTAAACCTTTTTAAACATGAAAACATTCTCTCAGGTGTAGGCAGTAGACACGGGTATGTACAAAATATTTTAAATAATTTTGACAAATTAGGATAAATAAGTTCAATGCATTCTTCTAATGCTTTCAGTCCTCTCTTTGGTTGTATATTTAATCTTTTGAGTTTAACATTCCACATTTGTAACTCAGCTCTGACAGTATCAAGTATCAATATCAATTTCAGGTAAATAAAATTTTACCAGGTCATCAAATTCAGCTGGTGGATTATCTGACTCATATATATGAGAATAAACACTGAAAACCTGAAACATTAGAAACATTTAGTATAATAACAATGTTAACAATGTTTTTATTTAATCATTAAAAACATTTCTATGTTCTAAAAATCTGTCTTCCAATTGCTGTATGAAAGCATCGATGAATGGAATGCATATAGTTATTCGAAAATAGGCTTCCGGTTCAAGTTCTTTATCATTTGTTGATGGATTAGCTCGATTTTGCTGTCTCTTATTTAAACGTTTAATTGAAATAGCTAGTTACATCCAAAAATTCAGCCATTTTCTAATATAAATTTAATGTATTAATATAAGGGAGGGTAAAAATACAATTAATTATATTTAATAATAATTAGATACTTTTGCTTTTTCAAACATCTTATGAAATTCAACATCTATATTTTGTCTTAGAATTTTAAGAGCATTTACATTATCATCAGCAGCTCCAACAGCTTCCCTTAAATCAGTTTCTATTTGTTGAAGCTGTTTACATAAAGGTAGTCCATATAAGAATAAAACCTAAAATAAAA
This sequence comes from Schizaphis graminum, assembly GCA_020882235.1. NCBI lineage: Eukaryota > Metazoa > Arthropoda > Insecta > Hemiptera > Aphididae > Schizaphis > Schizaphis graminum. The sequence continues at coordinate 99,246,444 of CM037032.1, forward strand.
ATAAATACTTATATATTAATATATTGAAATTAAAAACAAAATAATTAAATAATTAACGTATTTAATATTTTAATTTCATTATCAAAATGTATAAATACATTGTACAACTATAAACATAATGTTATAATATTTTATCTGATATATTTACTTTTATAACTTGTAAAGATATTAAAAATTCTACACATTGACTTCAACAATTAGTTAGCATCCACAGAAGATGCATCAGACCACTTGGATATATTTTCCAATGATATTACTACATAATATGGAAATAGTTCTACAAAATCATTTATCGCATCATATCGTTGGACCCACTGTGTAACACATAAACGTTTTAAAGTCTTGACTTTTGGTTCCAAATCACTTTCATCTATTGCTGTCAAAATTACATTTTGGCGTATAGGAAAATTAAAAAAACAATACATTTTTTGAACTATCGCTAAGCAATTTCTAATTGGCTGGATATTGCAAGCAGAAGATACAGCTAAATTTAAGGTGTGTGATACACAGTGCACGTATAAGGCTTTAGGATATTTAGCTCTAATTATGGTTTGAACTCCTTTAATGTGACCTGACATATTTGAGGCTCCATCATATCCCTGCCCACAAATATTATCACAATTAATTCCACACGAGTTGAGACCTAAACAATATTAATAAAATTTATTATGTTATGAACAATAACTAATTGATGTATAATTTATAAATTACCAATTAATATATATGAAGCTAAATTTTCTCCTGTTAAATTAGTAACTTCAGTAAATTTTAAAAAACTTTCATGTACATTTCTATCTTTTCCAGTACCAACTAAATACCTAACACAAAGTGTAAGTTGCTCCTTTACAGATAAGTCTGTAGTTTCATCAGCTAATACACTAAAATAGCCTGAATCATTATTTCTTTCAAAAGTTTTTTTTAAATTATATCTCCACAACTATTTATAATTTCATTTTGTATAAAAGGACTTTTTATATTTTTCATGCAATCAATATGTTTAGTTTTATATTTTAATACTTTACGGAAGTTTCCTTCATTTGCTTTAGATTGCTCTGTAATTAAATAATTTATATGTTGAAATAATATTCATTTATTACAATATTAAGCTGGTAGAGTAACTAGTAAGCATCAATAATAAAACTATAATTTTTACAATACAACTTACCATCAAATGAAATTGAACCAAAATCTCGATGGCCTCTTAAAGCAAGTTCTTGGCGGACACATAGCATAATACATTCTATAATACAACTTAAGCGTTTTCGATTTTTAATTACTTGTTTATTTCTGTATAAGTAACAAATATTTTATATTAAATATTTAAAAAATGCATAAAATTTCAAACTCGCCTTTCTTCATTTAAGGTGTTTATTATTTTCAATTCCTTTTGCATACAAATGTTTAAAAATCGATCAGCTTTTAGGAATGCTAATTTGTGATATCCATGATTAGCATGATTGTTTAAAGTCTTATAATTATAAAATAAATAAATAATAAAATTAATATGTTGCATTTTAAAATATGTAGAAAATACTACTTAATATATACTTCTAAAGCTTTTTTAAAGCTGTCCAAATGTTTCAATAGAAGTAAACAAAGCTTTTGACCTCCAATACCACCAATTATTGAAAAAAACCACACACACTTTACAAAAACCACCCTGTTTAATTTCTGAGTATGCTAACCACTTGTATAATTGTAACCAATGATGTTGAAATCTAAGATTTCTAGTTTTATTCTTTTCAACTAATGGGAATTTATATGTTACTTCCGGAACCCATAAATTAGTTAAAATCTGCATAAGTTAATTAACAAAAAACTATCAATAAATAATTAAAAGTAATAATATTACCTACTTCTTCAATAATAAAACATAAATAAATATAACAATTTACTTACAAGATTTTTTTTAGCATCTTTTAAATTACAATTTATAAACAAACCAATATCATTTATACGTTGTAAAGGTTGTGTTGCATTATTAGGTTCAGCAATTTCTAATTCATCTACAATACATTATTTTTGGAGGTGTAGAAATAATAGAATCATCATGAATTCCATCCAAGAATTTCGTTTGGTTTTAGACGTAATTGTAATAATTAAGGCTGGAGGAGTAGTCGAGGATATTTAAAAAAAATTATTTAATGTTTGCTGTTTATTCATTATTATTTATTACTTTTAATTCAAAATAATGTTCCAAGAATATTTAGTACAACTTCTCGTGATTATTTTGATACAAAAATCATGTTTCTACGATCAACGAGGCCTGAGTACTATTGGAGTACGAAAGCATGTTTTTGGCAAAAAAATTACGAATTTTCCGTCGTCGTATGCTGCTAAAGCAATTACAGCGGCAGCGTTCTGAAATACAGTAGAATCCGCTTAATTGGAACACATTGGGTGGTGACTTATTGTCTCCATTATCCGACTCTCCCGAATCCCGATTAACCGAATATCTAATACACCGATACATTCGTTCGGGACTATGCAATCTGTCCCTATTAAGCGGTTGTCCCCTTTATACGGTGTCCCAAATAAGCGGATTCTACTGTATAGTACTTCTTTTACCACCCCGCTAGCATAAGCAGCCGTACCGCACCATAGGTCAAAACTGGTTATTTATCGTACCCGCGCACGGGTTATAAATAGCCAAATACGTCGATACTGAAGTTGAAAATCAAAGCATTATTTAGACCACTTATCACAGACAGAAATAAAAAAAAATAAAAAAAAAGCGGGTAAGTGAGTATCACTCTGCTGTACATTAGGGGGTGGGATGGACCTCGGACTAGGGAAGGTTAAATTTGAATGCAATGATAGGTATCATTGTATACGAAAAACGATTCTGAACGGAGATGATTTGTCAGTTTAGGATGTATTATACTTAAATATTGTAATATATTATATTTTGAAACTAATTCAAACATTTAAGTAAAAGTTTCAAGATCTTACGTTTAGTAATTTTTTAAAAATAACAAAAATCGAAAATTATTTATTAGTAAAAAGTTATTTTACACGTGTATTTTTGATTTCAAATTAAAATTAAAACTTTAAACACACGTAAAATTTTTTAAATTGAACAATCCTCAAATTTTTTTATAATTATTCTAAGCTTAACTTATGGACAGCATAGTGTTAAATTTTCAATTCTTAGCTTTTGATAGAAAAATATTTATAAATTTTTAACTACCAAATAGTGAAAAATATTCAAGATTTTGACGAATTTTTGTCAATATTTGAACTTCAAATGCTAATAAAAAAAAATTGTGCCTATGTATTTTTATAATTTTTGAATGAGAGTTAGAACAAGTTATGTGGACCCTTCAATTAAATTTTCAAGTAATTTGTCCCAGCTAAATTTTTTATATCAACATTTATAAAAAAAAAATAAAAAAAAATTGAAAATTTCAATTGTTTATAAATAGCTCAAAAAAAGTCAAAATGTTTTGAAAATCAAATCACGTAAAGAAAATGGCAATCTAAATAACTGGTAAAATTTTCAAGTATTTACGACTTATACTGTTTGAATAACAACAAATATCAAAAATCGTTTGAGGCTAAACCGTTATTTTACGCGGTTTTGTAAAAATTTTAATTTCAAACACTCATAAAAAATTTTTGTCTGAATCCGGTGGAGTTTTTTTTACAGGTATTTGAAGAAAAATGTATGGAGAACTTTGTATCAAATTTTCAAAACTTAGTTATAAAAGAAAAAAATTTTACGATTTTTCAACCACAAAATTACTTGCCAATTTTCGCAATTTTGACATATTTCGTATAAATTCGAACTTTAAGCAGTTATAAAAAAAAATTGTGACTAACGATTTCGGATTTTTTTTTATCACTTTAAGAACAACTTATAAGAAACCTTGTATTAAATTTTCAAGATTTTCTGGCCGGCTAAAAAATTTTATCGTTATTTTAAAAAAAAATACTAAAAAAAATTAAAAATTTCAATTGTCTATAAATAGCTTAAAAAAAGTCAAAATTCTTTGTAAACTTAACTGTGTATGGAGAACGCTAATATAAACATTTGGTGAAAATTTCAAGTATTTACATCGATTAGTTTTTGAGTTATAGCAAAATAAAAAATTCGATTTTGTCGAAAACTGGTTTTGCGTAAAAAATCCCGTTTTTCCGTCATTTTTTTAGGGTTTTTCCCGACTCATTTAAAAAATATTGAAAATTTTTAACTTTTGACCCCCCAAAGTACCAATTAGATTCGATTTCCTTTTCAAAGAGGGGCTGAAGTCCAAAATCGAAGCATTTTTACTGCTTCAAATGTTGTCGTAAGACACAAAAAAAAAAAAAAAAATAAAAAAAAAACACACATCATTGTAAAATCAATACATTCATCACTCCGTTCAGAATCTAAAAATAATAAAATAATACACACATCAATGTAAAATCAATACAGTGATCGCTTCGCTCAGAATCTAAAAATATAAAACATTCTTATAATGCATATAAATCTGAAATCATATGTTTTAATCAAATTCATCGTTTTCGAAAAAATAAATTTCGGTTTTTGGTCTGACTCTAAAACAAATTATTGTAGTAAATTGGTAATCACAATTTTTGTTTATAAACATTTAAAGTTTAAATGTCTACGAAATATGTCGAAATCGCGAAAATTTACAAGGAATCTTTAAGTTGAAAATTCATAAATTTTTTGTGATTTATTATATCTAAAACCCAATACAAAGTTCTCCATAACATTTTATTCAAATCACTGTAAAAAAAAAAACTGCAGTGACAATGTAGAAAAAAATTTATGAGCGTATGAAATTAAATATTTTACGAAATTGCGTAAAATAATAACGATATATTGCAATTTAAATCTATAGCTTATAATATAATATATCTTACTAATTATCCTAGACTGACAAATTATCTCCATCATTCACAATCGATTTTGTATACAATGATACGTGTCAATACATTCAAATTTAATACATTCATTATAGTGACCTTCTCTCCGTCTCTACTATACAGCAAAGCGATACTCACTTTCCCATCATTTTTAAATTTAAATATGGAAATTGTTTTACAAATTCAACGTTAATATATTATCAATATTTTTGTTTTATTGTTGTTTTTGATTTTCAATAACTTAAGTTAAAATTATTTAGCCCCCCCCCCCACCATAAAAAACCCTTCCTACGCCTTACTTATAATATAAGTCTATGGGATATTCACTCCATCATTTATCATGTAGTGATTTTCTTATTTTATTGTAATTCAAAAACGAATAACTGAAATTACTTGAAAATTTAACTAAATGTTTATATTCTCATTTTCTAAACACAATATTATTTTTAAAATATTTTGGCTCGTTTTGAGCTATTTACGGACAATTTCAAATTTAAATTTTTTTAGTTTTTTATTTGTTTATAAATGTCAATAAAATTGTATTCGTCGGATCGAAAATCTTGCAAATGTAATACAAGGCTCCTTATATATATATTGTTAGAATATCAAAATATTAAAAATACAGTGTCTATTTTTTTATTAGCATTTAAAGTTCGATTTCTTACATAAGACGTAAAAACAACGAAAATGTGCAAATTATTTCGAATTAGAAATTCATGAAAATTTTACGTTTTAAATCTAAAATTTGAAATTTAATAAGATTCCTTATAAGTTTGTTTATTTTTATTAAAAACAAAAATCTCTACCGGAAAGTCAAATTAAATTTTTAAGAGTTTTTGAAGTTGAAATTTTTACGAAATAAGATATTTACTTGATTTCAAAAACGAATGACCTTATAGACACTTGGAATGTATACCATATGTATATTTACCAATTACTATATTTGATAACATTTCCAAAATATTTTGACTCGTTTCTAATAGTTGATTAAGAACATTCTAAATTTTAAAATTTTAAATTCTGAGCGGAGCAATGAATGTATTGGTTTTACAATTATGGTTTTTTTTTTATCAAAATTATAATTTTCCAATAACTAGTAATCAAAAGCGCACAGAAAAACAAAATAAAAATTAAGTAAAAATGGGAATTTTTATGCAAAATGGGTTTTTGACAAAATCAATTTTTGTTTTTGGTGTAACTATAAAACAAATGATCGTAAACACACGAATTTTTCACTATAAATGTTTATACTAGTCTTTTCTACACATGAAACATTTTTCAAAATATTTTGATTTGTTATAATATTAAAAATCCAGTCACTTTTTTTATAAGCATTTCAAGTTAAAATATTAACAAAACACGTAAATACGTAATAAAGAAAAAAAATTGCAAATTATTTTGAGCTATAAACTCATTAAAAATGTAATAAAAGATTTCTCATAAGTTTGTCTACCTTTATTAAAAAAAAAAAAAATGTTTACAAGAAAGAGTCACTTTAAGTTTTTAAGAGGGTATGAAGTTCATATTATTACAACATTGGATATTTCACTCGATTTCTCATGTAGTGATTTTCTTATTTTGTTGCAATTCAAAAACGAATAACTGTAAATACATAACATTTTCACTAATCAAAACTATTTAAAATGTTGTTAATATTTTTTTAGGAGATTAAATTATCGTACAAAAATTGTTTCATATCACTTATAAGGTAGTATTGAACATACAAATATACAATACGCAACATTTTTACTAAAAAATCTATTTAATCGTAATAAAATTATTATTTTAAATGTATTTTAAAAAGTAATTAGGTTAGAAATATAAATCGAGTTATAGTGTTTAATAATTTGTATGCTTTTTTTATTGGTTTATATTTTTAAGCAAACAGGAGCTTTAATTAAAAAATAGGTTTGCGACTTGTGAGCTAGAAGCGAGCCAGCGCACCGTATAGAATTCACTGGCGACAATTTACGTAACAGCCTGTAATGATGCGAAACGCTCTGAACTATTGTCCGTGAAATAATAATGTACCTCTCCCGCGATTACAACACGAGGACCCCGTCGCGTACACGATGGGCGTGGTTACGGCCTACCGCGACGGCGGCGATATGGAATTCAACGCTATTTCTTGAGCGTTGTATACGTTTCAGTCGTTTCACTTTTACGTTTTACCACGATGGCCTCTTAAGTGATGGTCCTATTACCACAATTCGACTGCGATCACATTTAGATAAATATTTAGCAGTAGATACTTTTGGAAATGTGACTTGTGATGGTGATGATCCTACTGACCCTAGAACTGTATTTCAAGTTTCTGTAACTTATGGGTACTCTGGTAGCTGGGCATTGAAAATGTTGTACGAGGTTACTACTTTGGTACTTCCTCAGATAATCTCAAATGCACAGCGAAAGTAACAGGATTCTGTGAACTATGGCTAGTTCATTTAGCTGCAAGGCCTGAAAATATAAAGCATTTTATAATTTAAATTAATAATTATATCAATAAGTACCTTATACCTATGGGACTTTAATATATTAACATATACATTATACATCATACATAACGCACAATGTGAATCCTATAGATACGTATAATGAATAGGTAACTTAATTATTTTTCGATTTTCGATAACCTTAAATCTCGATTTGAATCTAAAACGTATAAAGCATTGTTAATAATTTATATTTTATAAATTAACCTAATTTGACTAATTTATATAAACTTTGGGTTGTTACGATATTATTGTTGTTTGATATGTTTTAATATTTTAAAATAAACTTATGTAAGTAAATTCCAAAATAGGATATACCTACGTCCTACATGTATTAATGTAATAAATAGTTGCACAGTAAGTACTCGTTTAAAATTAAAAACAAGACATTTTTAGTTAATTAGAAATATTGAACATTTTAACATTTAGGTGATAAAAGTTCTTTGAGAGTATTGAAATGTTTCATTGCACAAAATGGGAACAAATGTAAGATATTTGTAAATTAATATTCAATTTCAGTGTACACGAAACATGAATACATGATTAAACAATACGTAAACAGAATAATGTAATATTATGTGACATTATTTAAATGTATAAAATTAGAACATTTTTATATTATGTGGAATGTCTGCAACGACAAACGTTGTATACCTACGTTGGATTAATCGACAATAATAATAATAAATAATAATTTATTAATATGGAGGTTTTAACTTATAAAGCAGGAATTATATTGAACCATTAGAAGTGAATACCGATAATAATGGACCAGTTTCAATTTTGATGTTATTCTGTTGAACATACATAAAAACAAATGATTGACCTTTAAAGTTTTAAATATAAATCCCGTGGCATTTTGTTCTGGAAAATCACGTGTATATATATATATATATATATATAAACATTCAGTCGGTGAAGTACCGTAATCAGTGGCGGTTCTGGTATTAAATTTTGGAGGAGGCAACATGTTTTGTTTTATTTTCATTTTGTAGCATTGTTATAATCTTAATCACCAAGTTTAAACATTCCATTTTTACCAGCAGAAAGATAATAACCCGTCACACTTTTAATGCATATCCTTGTTAGTTCTGTTAATTCAATAAAAAATCCTTCTGGTACATCGGATTTCACAGAAACGCCTTCATCACTTGCATGCCAATATTTGTTAATTTGTCCTATAATACCTTTAAAGAATACAATTCCTTTATTTGACCGTTCAACTTGTATAGTTTCATACGATGCTTTGTTACATTCAAGGAGTAAGCTTGATGATGATCTATATCCGACAAATCCTTGGTCGCATTTTAATACCAATATTGGCCTAAAAAAATAAATCGATACAAATATTTAATATAATTTAGTGTTTTTAATTTGTAAATCAAAAACGGATCAAATATTTTATGCAAATATATACCTGTTTATGAGTTAAAAGAAATATTTGCGAGCGTCATCAATTGCATCAGCATTTGCATACAGATGACCAGACCGCTTTGTAGAGACATATTTACCATTGTTCGCACGGAAGCAAGCTGACCCATCCCCTTGCCACGCCAACTCAAATAGAGCATTCGATGATCTATTTTTTTTAAACAATAGTATCATTATCCAATAATCAAATATTAATAAATATTATATTAAGTTACTTAAATTTTGGATCTATATAAAATAAAAGACAAATAATTTTCATACTTCTTATCAGCAACAGCTAGTATTCCACCTCCGGTTTCGAGAGTTCAATACCTGTCCTGTATTGTGCGTATGTACCATAATTTAGTGAAAGGATCGAATTCCAGTTGGAAAGTCTCGTGATCGGATATTTCGTCTTGGTTAGCTGTTACGTCCACCCCTACAATCGGATTATATTAATAAAAAAAATATGTTATTCTAAAAGAAGCCCTTGAAATTTATACCTATACTAAATTACCGGATATTTCATTGATTTTAATTACAAAAAAGCGAGAATAAGTACAATATATGTACATATATGAATCATAATATGTTTATGTACAATATACGTGATTGTATATACAATTAGTTCTTAGAGTACTTAATGGAGGTTTTAAAAAACTCCAATGTCATTTTTTAGTATCAGTTATGTATTTTGTTAGTCTAATGTCCTTTTACTTGAATATTTTAATGAAACAAAAACAGCGTGAGCTTTATTCAACAATGTATTATTACTTTGTTTTTATTTGAAATAATTCAATGTGAAAATAAACTTTCACGTATTTAGTTAAGTAGACAAGAATATTAAAGTTATTTGGAATGAGCCACTTTGTATAAATAAAAAACATTATGTTTGAAAGCCTACATGCTCTTACGACTGGCGATCTGATTTGCTTTTTTTACATCAGGATCTTGCAGTCGTTTCAACATGTTCTTACGACTGGTGATCTGATTAATTTTCTTTAAAACTGGGTCTTTCAATCGTTTTATTGTCCTTTTTAAATTTAACAATTTTCTTTGATTTGTAGCAACAATATCATCGGAAGCACGGCCTAATTGTTTTCACAATTTATCCTTTTCAAGTTCTTGGAAATGAAGAACAATGTTCTCGCGTGATATTTTTATTGCTTCTTTTAGATTCTAAACGGAGTGATGTATTGATTTTACAATGCTGTGCGTTTGTTTTTTTTGTGTGTCTATCGACAACATTTGGAACAGTAAAATTGCTTCGATTTTTGACTTCAGCCCCTCTTTGAAAAGGAAATCGAATCTAGTTGGTACTTTGGGGGGGTCAAAAGTCAAAAATTTTCAATATTTTTTAAATGAGTCGGGAAAAACACTAAAAAAATGAGGGAAAAACGGGATTTTTTACGCAAAACCAGTTTTTGACAAAATCGAATTTTTTATTTTGCTATAACTCAAAAACTAATAGATGTAAATACTTGAAATTTTCACCAAATGTTTATATTAGCGTTTTCCATACACAGTTAAATTTTCAAAGAATTTTGACTTTTTTTGAGTTATTAATAGACAATTGAAATTTTTAATTTTTTTTAGTATTTTTTTTTTAAATAACGATAAAATTTTTTAGCCTGCCAGAAAATCTTTAAAATTTAATACAAGGTTTTTTATAAGTTGTTCTTAAAGTGATAATAAAAAATCCCAAATCGTTAGTCACAATTTTTTTTTATAAGTGCTTAAAGTTCGAATTTATACGAAATATGTCAAAATTCCGAAAATTTGCAAGTAATTTTGTGGTTGAAATCGTAAAATTTTTTTCTTTTATAACTAAGTTTTGAAAATTTGGTACAAGGTTCTCCATAAATTTTTTTTCAATTATTTGTAAAAAAAACTCTACCGGATTCAGACAAAAATTTTTTATGAGTGTTTGAAATTTAAATTTTTACAAAACCACGTTAAATAACGATTTAGCCTCAAACGATTTTTGATGTTTGTTGTTATTCAAATAGTATAAGTCGTAAATACTTGAAAATTTTACCAGTTATTTAGATTGCCATTTTCTTTACGTGATTTGATTTTCAAAACATTTTGACTCTTTAAGAACAACTTATAAGAAACCTTGTATTAAATTTTCAAGATTTTCTGGCTGGCCAAAAAATACTTAGAAAAATTATTGAAAATTTCAATTGTCTATAAATAGCTCAAAATAGTCAAAATTCTTTGAAAATTTAACTGTGTATGGAGAACGCTAATATAAACATTTGGTAAAAATTTCAAGTATTTACATTGATTAGTTTTTGAGTTATAGCAAAATAAAAAAATCGATTTGGTTAAAAACTGGTTTTGCGTACAAAATCCCGTTTTCCCTTATTTTTTTAGGGTTTTTCCCGACTTATTTAAAAAATATTGAAAATTTTTAACTTTTAACCCCCCAAAGTACCAACTAGATTCAATTTCCTTTTCAAAGAGGGCTGAAGTCAAAAATCGAAGCATTTTTACTGCTCCAAATGTTGTCGTCAGACAAAAAAAAAAAATAAAAAAAAAAACACACATCATTGTAAAATCAATACATTCATCACTCCGTTCAGAATCTAAAAGTAGAAATGTTATTTATTATCTAGCTATAGCTGTGGTGCCTAGTACGGTAAAAAACGTTACCTACTAGTTGTTTAATGTTTTGTCTAGGCGATCAGCAGTGAATTTTATATAATACTTTTTTGTTTCCCCCCTTTTTAGAAATGCTGGCTACGCCACTGATAATAGATAAGTAAATTCAAGGACTGAAATTTGTTAAATTTGTCGTATTATGATGTTTAAATATAATTTTGTTTTATTACCTACTCATACAGGGTGATTTTTTTTATCGAAGAACACTCATTATTTCTGAAAGTATTCATGTTTTTCAAAATATTTTTTTGCATAGTTTCAAGTTGTTAAAAATATAACATTTTTATTAAAAAATTATATTTTTAAATATTTTTTATCCTTATATTTTTTTAAGTTTTTTACTTTTTTGAATGACAACATATAGTTTTAATTTCATATTCCAAAGCAGTATAATTTTCTGAATATTTTTATACATAAAAATCGAATTTAGGACCATTAGTTTATGAGTTATAAGTATTTAAAGTTTTGATTCACGGAATGGAGTGGTACGGTGTTATCCCGAAAAATGCTTGTCTACTACTCCGCTTGCCTAAACTTTAAATAAGTATAACTCATTAACTAATCGCCCTAAATTCGATTATTATGTATCAAAATACTTAGAAAATTATTCTGCCTTGGATTATGAAATTAAAACTCTATGTTGTCATTCAAAAAAGTAAATAACGTAAAAAAAATATAAGGAAACTATGTAAAAAATGTTTTTAAAAACATGAATAGTTTTTGAAATAATGAGTGTTTTATAATAAAAGAATCACTCTGTATATCGTATTTTCAAATAAATATAATTTTATATATTTTGTTTGATTCGACAGACGATAAAATAAATCACTATAGGACAGTGTTCCAACTTAAAATTTTAATTTTCGTATAAAATATTATGTAAAATATTATACAAACGAATTTATGATATAAAAATTATTATGTGTAATATTTCTTGTTTTTTAAGAATATAATTTATGAATATGAAACTACAAAATTTGTATGTTTGCAAGAATGTTTGAGGGGGCTTGGTGAGCTTTTTGGAGGGCTAAGCCCCCCCCCTCCCGATGTCTGCCAATAGGTATTGTAACTATCAATAAGATTATATATTGTCTATCCAAATATAACCTATGTACCTATTAGAAAATCGTAATCATATTATATTTTATCAGAATTATTTAAGTGTAACGTAAGGGGGCGCGAAAGACGCACTCGAAATCCGATTAGCACAGCACCTTACGGATATGGGTATACAGGCAAATTCCGACCGTACACCCACCCAGAGACCGTTAGATATAACACACATCACACCAGCCCACACCACACAGCATGCCACAGACCTTATACAAACGGCCCGCAGTATAATAAAAGAGGTACGACAATCGGCGGAAAACGCGCCGCACAGGCACAGCTTGGAATCGCGACTAACCATGCTCGAAGACTGCATGGCACGCTTTGGCGATGACCAACGCCGGATAGCGGAGACAATGCGTCGCCTAGAGCTGGGTATGTCGCGCCCAACACCGGAACCACAACCGGAGGTATCCGAACCGACCCGTCCTCAGCGTGCATCGTTCTCGGGGCAACACCGGAGACGTCGCCGGCCGATAGCGCGCATATCACCCGTCCACACACCAGAAATTTCATTAAGTATAGGTAGTAGGTCATCATCGCCACACTACGAAGTTTACACATGCGCCCTCGGAATGTGTATACGTAGCACAGAGGTAACCGAAACGGACGCCATGGTAATGGCGGTGCAAATTGCCACCAAGGACTCCGAAATCGCGGTTAAGAACCAGTTATCCCGCTACTATACACACCCGATGTCGAATAATGTTAAACGAACATGCCCCAACAAAATTGCCGACCCCAAAGGTCGTATTCGAATTTAGGTCAGGCTTCGTAACAGCACTACTCGACTCACAAGCACAAAAATCGTATGTAAGTCCGAACATGGCACACACACATGGCACACCCCAACACGGACAATCTACTCACGTACGGATGACAGCACCGGTCCCACGACCACGAACTTCGATCCAACCAGCACCGCCAGCGCCGACAGCGAGCAAACAGGCCGCGGTAAGGACACCGCAGAACGCCAGACAACTATGATCTACACCAGCCAAAGGGGTCACAAACCCACACACCCACCGCAAACGGCCGGACAACCGCCGTCACTGGTAGTTTGGGGGGGGGGAGTATGACATGGTCCCGCGCAATAATCGTTTGAATTCAAACGGCATTTGCGCGGAAAGCAGCGCTATGACTTATTCTCTTTTCAACCACTAGTCGACGGCGGACTTATATTAAATTTTACTAAAAAATGCGATAAGATTATATTAGCTATACAAATAGAATCTATATGTATTAGAAAATGTTAATAATATTATATTTTATCAGAATTATTTAAGTGTAAAAAATATACATTATATTATAATATAAAATTGGGCACTTATGACTTGAAATAAGGTATTATTGCTTAAAGCAGTGTTTCCCAACCTGTGGTCCGCGGACCACCAGTGGTCCGTGGGCCAGTCATAGGTGGTCCGTGGTACCTTTCTTCGTAAAAAAAAATTAAAAATTAAACATTTTTCGATAAATTTTGTGTATTCTTGTTAATGAGCAAAAAAAAAAAAAAAAGGTCTTTCTGGTTTGCGTAAAATTGAGGTGGTCCGCGACCTATAAAATATTGTCGAAGTGGTCCGTGGTGGTAAAAAGGTTGGGAAACCTTAAATTATTTTATTAAGCCATAAATGGGTTTAACAAATATTAATTAAATATATACTTAACTAATCATGTGTTGCCCAACTATTGAATTTATGTACATACCTTATTCCAAAATTAACTGAAATCTAACTACATGAATTAATATCTTTCATAGTATAAAAAGTGGTTATGAGGGTACGAAAAAAAAACATTGGGATAAATGTAATGTTAAACACATTACGATAAATCAACCAAACTAAATTAATTCAATACACTAACATAATAATATTAATATCTCATACGAGATATAATTGAGTCATGCTGCAATTGACAATTTGATTATATTCAAAGGCGTTCAAAACAAATATAAATACTTATACAACATATTATATGTCACTCGTTCCAAAGCAATTCATAAAACGATATAAAATATATATTTGTTGATAAACAAAATATAACTTCTACAACTTCGTGATATAACTTGCTAATAAAAAAGTTCAATAACATATTATAACAAATTTTATGTAAAATAAAAAAAAGGATATACGTGAGCTGTCGGAGACAGTTCAGAAACTAAAAAAAAACTGTAGAGAGACAACAATATTTATCACATGTTGTTCGCATCGGATATAATTGAAATCTAACTACATGAATTAATATCTTTCATAGTATAATAAGTGGTTATGAGGGTACGAAAAAAAACATTGGGATAAATGTAATGTTAAACACATTACGATAAATCAACCAAACTAAATTAATTCAATACACTAACATAATAATATTAATATCTCATACGAGATATGATTGAGTCATGCTGCAATTGACAATTTGATTATATTCAAAGGCGTTCAAATCAAATATAAATACCTATACAACATATTATATGTCACTCGTTCCATAGCAATTCATAAAAACGATATAAAATATATATTTGTTGATAAACAAAATATAACTTCTATAACTTCGTGATATAACTTGCTAATAAAAAAGTTCAATAATATATTATAACAAATTTTATGTAAAATAAAAAAAAGGATATACGTGAGCTGTCGGAGACAGTTCAGAAACTAAAAAAAACTGTAGAGAGACAACAATATTTATCACACGTTGTTCGCATCGGATATAATTGACACGCGTTGTATTGACAACATCTATATATATAAAAATATATCAATTATTATTATAATTCCTAACTAATTATTGTAATCAGTCTTGGGTAAAATACTTTTTAAAAGTATTTGGAATAAATACTCGAATACTCATGAAAAATAGTATTCCGAATATGTATTCGAATACATCATAAAAATAGTATTCTGAATAAAGTATTTAGAATACTATAAAAATATTCCAAATACTTTTAAAATATTTTTAATTAAAGATATTAATAAAATAATAATTGTTTTTGGCAAACTATAGCCAATGTTTAAATACGGAGTGTAACAGAAAAATATGAAAAAATCGATTTTAGTTTTTGGTTTAACTCTAAAACAAATGAACATATGTAATGATATATACATGAAATTTTCACTGGTAGTTAATATTTACATTTTCTATACACGATAAAATATTAAAATTTTCAAAACATCTTGATTTGTTTTGAACTGTTTAGGAACATTTCCAGTATATGTATATGTCATATCTTTCTGTTACACCCTGTATAATATATTGTTTGTAAATTAAAATAATAATATATCTAACTATGACTGTTTATGATTTACAATATTAAATTATAATATTTATTAATAATTATCTGCAATTCTATGAATAATATTAATTATATTATCAAAGTATAAAATCTTTCATCAGGACAGGCACAATTGAAAACAATTCATACTAAATTAGGAATGTAAAAAGCATTTATTAAAGTATTCCGAATACTGTATTCGGAATACTTTATTCGGAATACTACCCAAGACTGATTGTAATACATAATAATATTATTATTATAAGGACTAATCGTACATACGTCGTTGTTTGCATCATTATACAGCGTCATTTTGGTATCACTTTGTCGGCATTTTTATTTTAGTTTTGAATACCCTCTCGCCAGGTGGTTTTAATGTAACTGATTTAAGTATTTCTGTTGTTATGGGTATTCTTTTATAATGTTGTTCCTTATTTGCGGGTGGCGAATTCGTTGATGGCGGTCGTGCACAAGCTGGCATTGGCGGTGGCGGTGGTACATAATCTGTCGATACTTTAGCTATTACTGGTGTAGGGGGCCGTGTATTTGATGGAGGCAATAAGTTGTTTGTTAATGGAACAGCGGCCCCAGCGCCCAAGTTCAGTCTCATCAAAGAATAATTCATTGCAATTATGTGTGTTGTGTTATTTGTCACTTCTCCTACACATATACACACGTAGATATACAAGAATTATTAATGCAATTATGTAACATAACCTGATATTTTCCAAATTACTTTCAAGAATGTCAATCCTATTCTTTAACTTTTCATATTTGAAATTGGGCGTTTTGTAGTTTCCTAAACGATCGTTGGTCAAAAAAATAATTTTTAATTTTATTATCAGTAAGCATATTACTTTCTATCAAGGTCTTCTGAGTTTCAATTATAAGTAATTGTTTTTCTACTGTTGATTGTAATTTCTGCACAGTATCTTCATAACGTTGCAACTGAAAATTAAATAAAAGCCATTCATTAATATCAATACAATTATTGGTCATTCGATTATTCAATAATTATTTGTTTGATACTTGTAATTCTCTAGATGTTTGTTTATCTTTTTCATTTTTATACAGTTCTAGAAAGTAGGCATTAAATCACACAAAATATCAATTAAAAATTATTTTACAATATATTGATTTAAAATTAAAAAATAAAATACTAACCTTGTAATGCTTTAAAGTTCTGCTCCATAAATAAATTGTTCTCATTTACTTTGTTACAGGTTTCTAAAATATTACTAGGTACGTGTATAAGTTCACTTCCAGTTTCCGCATCAAAAAAATGATCATCCACGTCATCCTCACGATAGAAAAAGGTAATATTACTTTTTAGTTTGTATTACATTGTATTTATATAATTTATTAATGTTATACATTATATTTCTTTTTAATATATTTACCTACCTATCTTACTTCAAAAGTTTGGGATTATTATGTAACATAATAATGATCAATTTATCATAAAATTGTTTGGAGTTTGGTTTCGCTCCATTTTTTTAAATGCATTTTAATTAACTTAAAAACAATTATGAATTTTTGAAACTTTTTCTTAAACCAATATCCGTTCTATCTCTACCTGTTACATATACATAGGCGTGCGCAGACTTTAATTTCCGGTCGAGCCTGGAAGAATTAGTGCCCCAATACTTGAACAGTGCCCTTAATTTTTTTTTTTGACACATTAACATCATACTAGGCACAATAGGTACATACATTCTAATTGCAATAATTGTAAATTTAAAACTGTATAATATATGTATAAACCTATACAAATAGAATCAAATTTGTATGTGCAATGTGCATACGAAATTAATGTGCTAGACATAAGTACTGCTCGTATATTATTTAAGTTAAAAATAAAATTACATATTATATTAATACATACCTAATGCATGTTTTTATATCTAAATATACATATAAACTTAATAGGTAATATATAAATGTGTAATTATGTATTAAGTGATAAATGAATTTTCTTATTTTCCATAGGCGATAAGACATTGTCTATACTAAACAGTATAGACTCTTTAATACTTCTCTAGTCATACTATAGGTACATATTTTGACATTTAGTGCACAACGTTTTAGTCAGATAAATAAATCAATATAAACTATGTGGTGGTACACAAATATTTTAATTTTGTTTCACTATTACGACAAATACGATTTTCATGATCTCCAGTCTCCACGAATATAATGATAAATATAATAATAATAATAATAATAATATAATATATAATGAGTTAAATTTAATCTACACAAATTTGAAATTTTACTATGCCTCTAAAAAGATTCCGGTCAAATCGGGGCTCGTTCGACTCGCCCTGTGCGGACACCTATGGTTATATATTTCGGAACTTTTCTACTTTACCGGACACCCTTTTTTTTGCGAATTTTTTTGTGGGACTTTTGATCCACATTAGATTCGAACCTGAGGCACGCGTTGGAAAATTCGTGAATTTGACCACTGCACCACACTTATCATTATATTATTGGAACCATAATACCTATTTAAGGGAAATGTAGAAAGCATTTTAGACCTGCAACTTACAAACTAAGTCCGAGCCCCAAATTCTGACTTCACCATCGTTTTCAGCGTACTTAACTACATATATTTCAATTACAAAAATCGCAAAAAAAAAGGTGTCCGGTAAAGTAGAAATATACCTATATTTCAATCCAGGGTTACGATTAATAAGGTATGCAAAGCTATTATATTATAAATTATAACATATGTTTAATATTTTATTTACCTCATTTACTCCATCAGATGAATTTCTTAATCCAAAAAACTTAGATATGCAATAGTAGATTGTATTCAACATTCTGGTTATCTTTATAATGCAAAATGAAAAGTTAAGAGCTTTCACATTCGATATAAACATTTGTAATTAAATAATCCACGATTGTTGATTCGTAGAGCCTAGTGATGAATTTGTGTATGTAGTTGTTGTTACGTTTTAATTATTTAAGCCAGATAAAAGATAAAAATAAAATAAAAATAATGTCATTTTATTTGTCAAGTATTAATTTAACATTAAGTCATACAATTTTTGTCAAACTACACAAAACATTATTTAGAACATTTGTAAATGTATAAATTATGTATCATCACTTTTTTTTTCCACTAAGATTGTTATTAACATAATTGTTCGTATACAATTATCTCGAACAAGTTATAAATATTAACGATGTCTAAATGCATAAAAATAAGTTAATTATTTATTAATAAATAATAAAAAAAAACGAATAGAAATGGGTGTATTTTCTATTTGGGAACAACTACGTGAATTGTACTCAAAAATGAAAAAATGTATTTTTCGAAAATATTAATATGATATTATATAATTATTACAGTTGAATTTGTATGGACTATAGCTGGAAACACTTTTGAATCGTCTAAGACCGTGGTAATTTTCGTGATATAGCATTATAGCAGATGATATATTGCGATATCAAGTATTATTCATAATCTCGTAAAATTTGACTTATGAATTACAAAGATCTGAGAAAACTTCCATTACTCCGTCTAGGCTGCATGTATTATTATTCTTTTTTAAATATAAATATTATTAAAATATATCATAATATTTTTAGAAACTTATATATTTCCTTTTTTTTTAATTTAATAACTGATTTCTAGTATCAATTATACTGTTAAGACTTATATGTTAACAAAATTAATTTAAATTAACTTAAATATGCGTACACAATCTTAAATATATTCAATCGCAAACATACGTCTTTGACATCAAAGTTGGACATCTAACCAACAACTAAATGTAATGTATATATTATTTCTAACTCTTGTCAGATTACGTCGAACGGTTTTTAGCCCGTTTAAGGCGACGATGAAATGTGCTTTAATAGTGTTGGATAATGTAGAACAAGTTGATTATACGATATTATACGATATGCAACCTAAGACTTATTATTATAATTAAAATTAAACCATAAAACACACATAGCACATTAAATTATTTTAGCAAATACCTATGTATATATTATTATAATGCATTTAGTTTGCTTATTGTTCATGTATCCTTTACATATCATACCGAACTTATATCAGGGAAATTATTTAGGTTTATTTTGATTTAGGAATTTATATTATAAGGGCAGGTGGTAAAAGTATATTTAAGGAATATTTTGTTTTTACTTAAACAAGGTTATTTTAGGTCAACAGAAGCCGAAAAATAAAAATTAATATTGCATATATATATATATATATATAGTGATGCAACAATGGAAGTATATTTTGTGATAAAATAAATAGTTTTGGAGGTGTTCAGGTGAGTAGCAATACATATTGTTGGTGATAAATATACAAAACTAATGATAATATTCATTGAGAATAATAATACCTAATGATAAAAATAATTGATTTTTGCTATAGTCTATTACATAAATAATTGCAGTACCTAATTAAATTGTTTTTATTTATTTTTGATAAAAAATATATATAATATATATATATATATATTTTACGTTATATTTTAAGCAGAGGTCAGTTAATACATTTTATACCTACATTTTATATATAATCTATATACCTAACTACTCATGTCATGTCTTATTATAGTATAACAGGTCGTTAATATTAGATAAAAGAAAGTATCTAAAGAATATTTATCTTGGTTACAAAAATACTTTATAATTTAAGTTTATTTATAAAATAACGCATGACGATTTTCATAAAATAAAAAGGATTTTGGACAACCTACTCTTAATTTATTCATTTATAAACTAAATGGTAAATGCTTAGTTTTATTACTATTCAGGGTACGTTAGTATATAACATAAAGACTAGAATATTCTAATAATCTTCATGGTATATAACATAAAATTAGATACCTATAATTTATAGGTTTACTTGATAATATTTTAAACATGTTATCAGCAAATTTATACCAAGTATAATAGGTACCTAATTCAAATCACGTATATTAAATAATACATTATTTTAAATAAATATATGTTCAGTTTAATATAGGTAGGTATTAAGTGGTACCTATACTATAGCTACTGAGAAAAAAAAGCAAATACCAAATAAAATATTATGTTTTTACTCGTATATCAAAAACACATTTTAATATTAATTTCATTAACTATTATAAAATGTATTTCTATATGCTTTTTATCTTTAATTTAATATGCAGTAATTATAATTTATATATATATTTTTTAATCTTAGTGAGGTATTAATAGTATTTATTATTTATTGACATCATATATAGACACCAGTGGCGTATTTACAGGGGGGGATATGGGGGATAGATCCCCCCCATTGGTTCTTTTTTTACTTGATAGGTTTAATAATATATTATACATATATTGATATATTACAGAAATACAGAATAAAATTATTGAAAACGCTACATTTTATTATAATATTGAAATTTTAAGAATTTGGAAATATTATGGTTGATGGCCGTAGTCAATACACGACACTGCTAAATATGTATATGATTGAAAACAATTCGTGTTGTAAATCGTTAAATTCCGTCAATTATTGTCATTAATGATCCAGCTATTATTATGCTTTTAATAATAAGCGTTTCGTTGCTATTTTAAAACATATTGCAAGGCGAATGCCGAATGTATATTGTATATATAAATAGGCATTATAAATAATAAGTTCTAATAATTAAATGGTATACAAACAATAAAAAAACTTAAACACTAAATACGAGTTATTAATTATTTTTATAATATTTATTATTGCATCAGTTCATTTTTAATCCAGCATAATAATACACTATTTATTATAATCGAACACTCGCGTTAGGGCCAGTGCCAAACTTCAACCTAGGCAAACTAGGCAGCTGCCTAGCGGTCTTTAGTTCTTTACCTTCTAAGGGTCGAGGCCTCCGGCCAAGTACCAAAAAAGGGCCCTTCTTTAGTAGCTGTATTGAGACCCCGAGACCCTTAAGTTCGGAGTACTGGCTGGTGCATTATTTTTTACTGTTTTAATTTTTCGTCCTATACATATATATAAATTTGTATATTTATCAATAAGCACTAGATACCAATGTAGTCTTATGGTTTTCTCCATTTTATAAATAATGATAATATAAATTTTCAACATTTTTGAGAAATGATAGTGATGGTAAGTGTACCCCCCCGGTAGATAAAAGAAATTATATGTTTGCCAACGTATATCCCCCCCCCCTTAGACAAAATCCTAAATACGCCACTGATAGACACGCTAATTGTATTTTAGTTTATTAAATTTAAAAATATGAGCTTCATTTTATTGTTATAGAAATGTATTAAAAAGTAATCAAAATCATGAGCATATTGTTTAAGCGCAAAGATAAATATTTTTCAATATTTTAGAAAACAGTATTATTCAAAAGTCATGTTTATGACCTAATTCAAATATAAATTATCATTAATCAGTATTAAGTATTAACAGAGTTGCATCATAAAAGTAGGAAAAAAATCGATGTTGTCGAAAAGTGGTTATGCGTAAAAATTCCCGTTTTCCGTAATTTTTTCAGGGTTATTCCCGACGCTAATGAAAACCATTGGAAAGTTTTTACTTTTGACCCCTCCCCCCCCAAAGTACCAACTAGATGAATTTTTCTTTTCAAAGAGGGGCTGAAGTTAAAAATCGAAGCATTATTACTACTCCAAAAAGTGATGACTGACACAAAAAAAAAAAAAAGCAGGTAAGTGAGTATCGCTCTGCTGTACATTAGGGGGTGGAGTAAACCTCGTACTAGGGTAGGTTAAATTTGAATGCAATGATAGGTATCATTGTATACGAAAAACGATTCTGAACGGAGATGATTTGTCAGTCTTGGATATATTATATTTAAATATTGTCATAAATTCTATTTTGAAACTAATTCAAACATTTCAAACATTTAATTAAAAGTTTAAAGATCTTACGATTAGAAATTTTTAAAAAATAACAAAAGTCGAAAATAATTTATTAGTAAAACGTTATTTTACACGTGTATTTTTGATTTCAAATTAAAATTAAAACTTTAAACACTCGTAAAATTTTTTAAATTGAATAATCCTCAAACTTTTTTATAATTATTTTAAGCTTAACTTATGGACAGCATAGTATTAAATTTTCAATTCTTAGCTTTTGATAGTAAAATATTTATAAATTTTTAACTACCAAATAGTGAAAAATATTCATGATTTTGACGAATTTTTGTCAATATCTGAACTTCAAATACTAATAAAAAAAATTGTGCCAATGTATTTTTATAATTTTTGAATGAGAGTTAGAACAAGTTATGTGAACCCTTCTATTAAATTTTCAAGTAATTTGTCTCAGCTAAATTTTTTTTATCAACATTTATACAAAAAAATTGATTATTTCAAATGCCTATAAATAGCTCAAAAAAGTCAAAATATTTTGAAAATCAAATCACGTAAAGAGAATGAAAATCTAAATAACTGGTAAAATTTTCATGTATTTACGACTTATACTATTTGAATAACAACAATTATCAAAAATCGTTTGAGGCTAAACCGTTATTTAACGCGGTTTTGTAAAAATTTAAATTTCAAACACTCCTAAAAATGTTTCGTCTAAGTCCGGTAGAGTTTTTTTTACAGATATTTGAAGAAAAATTTATGGAGAACCTTGTACCAAATTTTCAAAACTTAGTTATAAAATAAAAATTTTTTACGAATTTTCAACCACCAAATTACTTGCAAATTTTCGCAATTTTGACATATTTCGTATAAATTCGAACTTAAAGCACTTAGAAAAAAAAAAATTGTGACTAACGGTTTCGGATTTTTTTTTATCACTTTAAGACCTACTTATAACAAACCTTATATTAAATTTTAAAGATTTTTTGGATAGCCAAATTTTTTTTATCAGCATTTTAAGAAAAAAAACTTAAAAAAATCAAAAATTTCAATTGTCTATAAGTAGCTTAAAAAAGTCAAAATACTTTGAAAATTTAACAGTGTATAGAGAACACTAACGTAAACATTTGGTGAAAAGTTCAAGTATTTACAGTGATTAGTTTTTGAATTACAACCATATAAAAAAATCGATTCGGTCTAAAACTGGTTTTGCGTAAAAATTCCCGTTTTTCTGTCATTTTTTTTTTTGTTTTCTCGATTTTTTTGAAAACTGTTGGAAAATGTTTACTTTTCACCTCTATAATGCACCAAGGATATCCACTTTGCCATCGGAAACCACCCCCAAAGTTTGAAATTGAAGCATTTGAAGCATCATTTCGACTAGTTATGCTGCACACACACAAAAAAAAAAGCGGGTAAGTTAGTATCGCTCTGCTGTACATTAGGGGGTGGGGTGGACTCGGACTAGCGTAGGTTAAATTTGAATGCAATGATGAATATCATTGCATACGAGAAACGATTCTGAACGGAGATGATTTGTCAATCTAGGATATATTCTATTTAAATATCGTAATATATTCTATTTTGAAACAAATAGTATAGTTACTATATGTTACTATGGTTACTTTATAGTATCTGTTTAGTGTTTATTAATAAAAAAGTACCTATTTGGCAACATACGCATAATGAAAGTATGAAATTTAATTTAAATTTTGACATATTTCGTATAAATTCAAACTTAAAGCACTTATAAAAAAAAAATTGTGACTATAACGATTTCGGATTTTTTTTTATCACTTTAAGAACAACTTATAAGAAACCTTGTATTAAATTTTCAAGATTTTCTGGCCACCCAAAAAATTTTTATTGGCATTTGAAGAAAAAAAACTTAGAAAAGTCGAAAATTTCAATTGTCTATAAGTAGCTTAAAAATGGTCAAAATAATTTGAAAATTTAACTGTAAAGAGATAACCATAATATAAACATTTGGTGAAAATTTCAAGTATTTACAATGATTCGTTTTTGAGTTTAAATCGATTTTTTTGAAAACTATTTGAAAATGTTTACTTTTGACCCCCCAAAGTACTAACTAGATGAATTTTCCTATTCAAAGAGGGGCTGAAGTCAAAAATTGGAGCATTATTACTGCTCCAAATGTTGTCGTCAGACACAAAAAAAAAAAAACACACATCATTGTAAAAGCAATACATTCTTCACTCCGCTCAGAATCTAAAAAAAAAACACACATCATTGTAAAATCAATACATTCATCACTCCGTTCAGAATTTAAAGATCAAAATCAAAGAAGGTAGAAAATTAGAACGTCTATAAATAACATAAATAGAGCCAATTCATAATACAATAGATAGGTAAATGATTATTTTAAGTTTTCATAATTACTAGGTAATATTTGAGTTATGATGAAAAAGAACTTTATAAAAAATAATGTAGTCGAAAAGTGCAGGTTTTGCGTAAAATTTTCCGTTTATCTCCTATTAGATTCTGGAGCAGTAATAATGCTCCGATTTTTGACTTCAGCCCCTCTTTGAATAGGGAATTGAATCTAGTTGGTACTTTAGGGGGGTCAAAATTAAAATTTTCTAATAGTTTTCAATCGAGAAAAACAAAAAAAAAAATGACAGAAAAATGGAAATTTTACGGGAAAACCACTTTTCGACAAAATCGATTTTTTGATTTTGCTGTAACTCAAAAACGAATTATTGTAAATACTTGAAATTTTCACCAAATGTTTATATTATGGTTATCTCTTTACAGTTAAATTTTCAAAATATTTTTACCATTTTTAAGCTACTAATAGACAATTGAAATTTTCGACTTTTCTAAGTTTTTTTTTCTTCAAATGCCGATAAAAATTTTTTGGGTGGCCAGAAAATCTTGAAAATTTAATACAAGGTTTCTTATAAGTTGTTCTTAAAGTGATAAAAAAAAATCCGAAATCGATAGTCACAATTTTTTTTTATAAGTGTTTAAAGTTCGAATTTATACGAAATATGTCAAAATTTAAATTAAATTTCATACGCTCATAATGCGAATGTTGGCCATAGTAACCATAGTAACATATAAAAACTATACTATTTGTTTCAAAATAGAATATTTGACAATATTTAAATATAATATATCCTAAACTGACAAATCATCTTCGTTCAGAATCGTTTTTCGTATACAATGATACCTATCATTGCATTCAAATTTAACCTTCCATAGTCTGAGGTCCACCCCACCCCCTAATATACAGCAGAGCGATACCCACTTACCCGCTTTTAGATTCTGAACGGAGTGATGAATGTATTGATTTTACAATGATGTGTGTTTTTTAGATTCTGAACGGAGTGATGAATGTATTGATTTTACAATGATGTGTGTTTTTTTTTTTTTTTATTTTTTTTTTTTTATTTTTTTTTTTTTGTGTCTGACGACAACATTTGGAGCAGTAAAAATGTTTCGATTTTGGACTTCAGCCCCTCTTTGAAAAGGAAATCGAATCTAGTTGGTACTTTGGGGGGTCAAAAGTTAAAAATTTTCAATATTTTTTAAATGAGTCGGGAAAAACCCTAAAAAAATGACGGAAAAAACGGGATTTTTTACGCAAAACCAGTTTTCGACAAAATCGAATTTTTTATTTTGCTATAACTCAAAAACTAATAGATGTAAATACTTGAAATTTTCACCAAATGTCTATATTAGCGTTCTCCATACACAGTTAAATTTTCAAAGAATTTAGACTTTTTTTGAGTTATTAATAGACAATTGAAATTTTTAATTTTTTTTAGTATTTTTTTTTTAAATAACGATAAAATTTTTTAGCCTGCCAGAAAATCTTTAAAATTTAATACAAGGTTTTTTATAAGTTGTTCTTAAAGTGATAATAAAAAATCCCAAATCGTTAGTCACAATTTTTTTTTATAAGTGCTTAAAGTTCGAATTTATACGAAATATGTCAAAATTCCGAAAATTTGCAAGTAATTTTGTGGTTGAAAATTCGTAAAATTTTTTTCTTTTATAACTAAGTTTTGAAAATTTGATACAAGGTTCTCCATACATTTTTCTTCAATTATCTGTAAAAAAAACTCAACCGGATTCAGACAAAAAATTTTTATGAGTGTTTGAAATTTAAATTTTTACAATACCGCGTTAAATAACGGTTTAGCCTCAAACGATTTTTGATATTTGTTGTTATTCAAACAGTATAAGTCGTAAATACTTGAAAATTTTACCAGTTATTTAGATTGCCATTTTCTTTACGTGATTTTATTTTCAAAACATTTTGGCTTTTTTTGAGCTATTTATAGACAATTGAAATTTTCAATTTTTTTTAATTTTTTTTTTATAAATGTTGATAAAAAAAAATTAGCTGGGACAAATTACTTGAAAATTTAATTGAAGGGTCCACATAACTTGTTCTAACTCTCATTCAAAAATTATAAAAATACATAGGCACAATTTTTTTTTATTAGCATTTGAAGTTCAAATATTGACAAAAATTCGTCAAAATCATGAATATTTTTCACTATTTGGTAGTTAAAAATTTATAAATATTTTTCTATCAAAAGCTAAGAATTGAAAATTTAACACTATGCTGTCCATAAGTTAAGCTTAGAATAATTATAAAACAGTTTGAGGATTGTTCAATTTAAAAAATTTTACGAGTGTTTAAAGTTTTAATTTTAATTTGAAATTAAAAATACACGTGTAAAATTACGTTTTACTAATAAATAATTTTCGATTTTTGTTATTTTTAAAAAATTACTAAACGTAAGATCTTGAAACTTTTACTTAAATGTTTGAATTAGTTTCAAAGTAGAATATATTACAATATTTAAGTATTATATATCCTAGACTGACAAATCATCTCCGTTCAGAATCGTTTTTCGTATACAATGATACCTATCATTGCATTCAAATTTAACCTTACTTAGTCCGAGGTCCATCCCACCCCCTAATGTACAGCAGAGCGATACTCACTTACCCGCTTATTTTTTTATTTTTTTTTATTTTTTTTTTATTTTTTTTTTTGTGTCTGTCGACAACATTTGGGGCAGTAAAAATGCTTCGATTTTCAACTTCTGCCCCTCTTTGAAAAGGAAATCGGATCTAGTTGGTACTTTGGGTGGGTCAAAAGTTAAAAATTTTCAATATTTTTTAAATGAGTCGGGAAAAACCTTAAAAAAATGACGGAAAAAACGGGATTTTTTACGCACAACCAGTTTTCGTCAAAATCAAATTTTTATTTTGCTATAACTCAAAAACTACTTGATGTAAATACTTGAACTTTTCACAAAATGTTTATATTAGCGTTCTCAATACACAGTTAAATTTTTAAAGAATTTTGACTTTTTTTAAGCTATTTATAGGCAATTGAAATTTTTAATTTTTTTTAGTATTTTTTTTTTAAATAACGATAAAAATTTTTTGGCCGACCAGAAAATCTTGAAAATTTAATACAAGGTTTTTTATAAGTTGCTCTTAAATTGATAAAAAAAAATCCGAAATCGTTAGTCACAATTTTTTTTTATAAGTGCTTAAAGTTCGAATTTATACGAAATATGTCAAAATTGCGAAAATTTGCAAGTAATTTTGTGGTTGAAAAATCGTAAAATTTTTTTCTTTTATAACTAAGTTTTGAAAATTTGGTACAAGGTTCTCCATACATTTTTCTTCAATTATCTGTAAAAAAAACTCTACCGGATTCAGACAAAAATTTTTTATGAGTGTTTGAAATTTAAATTTTTACAAAACCGCATTAAATAACGGTTTAGCCTCAAACGATTTTTGATATTTGTTGTTATTCAAACAGTATAAGTCGTAAATACTTGAAAATTTTACCAGTTATTTAGATTGCCATTTTCTTTACGTGATTTGATTTTCAAAACATTTTGACTTTTTTTGAGCCATTTATAGAAAATTGAAATTTACAATTATTTTTTATTTTTTTTTTATAAATGTTGATAAAAAAAATTTTGTTGGGACAAATTACTTGAAAATTTAATTGAAGGGTCCACATAACTTGTTCTAACTCTCATTCAAAAATTATAAAAATACATGGGCACAATTTTTTTTTATTAGCATTTGAAGTTCAAATATTGACAAAAATTCGTTAAAATCATGAATATTTTTCACTATTTGGTAGTTAAAAATTTATATTTATTTTACTATCAAAAGCTAAGAATTGAAAATTTAATACTATGCTGTCCATAAGTTAAGCTTAGAACAATTATAAAAAACTTTGAGGATTGTTCAATTTAAAAAATTTTACGAGTTAAAAATACACGTGTATTTTTTATTTTTTTTTTATAAATGTTGATAAAAAAAATTTAGCTGGGACAAATTACTTGAAAATTTAATTGAAGGGTCCACATAACATGTTCTAACTCTCATTCAAAAATTATAAAAATACATAGGCACAATTTTTTTTTATTAGCATTTGAAGTTCAAATATTGACAAAAATTCGTCAAAATCATGAATACTTTTCACTATTTGGTAGTTAAAAATTTATAAATATTTTTCTATCAAAAGCTAAGAATTGAAAATTTAATACTATGCTGTCCATAAGTTAAGCTTAGAATAATTATAAAAAAGTTTGAGGATTGTTCAATTGAAAAAATTTCACGTGTGTTTAAAGTTTTAATTTTAATTTGAAATCAAAAATACACGTGTAAAATAACTTTTTACTAATAAATAATTTTCGATTTTTGTTATTTTTAAAAAATTACTAAACGTAAGATCTTGAAACTTTTACTTAAATGTTTGAATTAGTTTCAAAGTAGAATATATTACAATATTTAAGTATAATATATCCTAGACTGACAAATCATCTCCGTTCAGAATCGTTTTTCGTATACAATGATACCTATCATTGCATTCAAATTTAACCTTCCCTAGTCCAAGGTCCATTCCACCCCCTAATGTACAGCAGAGCGATACTCACTTACCCGCTTTTTTTCGTTTATTTTTATAGATATTTTTTAAAGTATTTTACCATGTACTAAGTACCAACTAGATCAAATTTTCTACTAGAAACCACCCTCAACGTTGAAAAGTATTTTTAATGCTTTAAATGAAAATTACATAAAAAATTTTTTTTTAAATAACTTGTGAAATCAATAAATTTCTCGTTTCGCTGAAGATCTAAAAGGTGGTCTTACTGGTTTTCAAACCAAAATTGTGTTTACTGATCACACTTCTATGAACAGAAATAATTATTTTTTTAAAAAATTATATGAATTTTTAACTTCTGTATTATTAACAGACATAAGACATCTTGGCTGAGAATGATTCTATGCCGACTGTCAAAGCCCAAAGGGCTGTACAAGATTGAAGATATTGCCAAAATTCATTTAATAAAATATATTGGCTTACGAATTATAGAATTATAGAATACCTACAGACACAGAATAAAGTAGGTACCTACTGATCTACAACTATATCTTAGTCCGTGCTGTTAACCTTAACTGTCTTACAGTTTAGTTGAGTTTACCATAAATAGCTTCGGAATTTTTATTTTTATAACGTTGGTATTCTGCATATTTTTATATATTTTTTGAACCGTAGACCTTATACAGTGTCTATGTTTTAAACCAATATTTTTTTTCACAGATTCGACCACGGTCTTAGAATATCTTTTAACACCGGTCTTCTAAGACCTTGGATTCGACGACTGCGAATTTGTGATACGCTGAAAAGTTGACAATTCTGTTGTTCTGATAAGGTGATAACAGTTATTTATTTGAAAAAGTGTGAAATTATTACTTTATTAGTTATTACTTATTACCGAAAAGTAAAGCTCTCTGAACGACGACTATTTTATTCATAATTGTTTTCTGTAACTTAGGATCAATCCTATTGAATTAATGGGATACGTGTTAATTTTCTGTTTGGTGAATTAAAAACGAAAATGGAGCAGGTGCAACAGATAATGCAAGAACTTGAAGCCGCTGGCAGAATAATGCTTGTGAGCTATGCTTTTCTATAATACAATATTTAGTCTGTTTAAAGTTAGTTTAAAAAAAAAATATATATATATTTATATATTTCATTGTATTTTATAGGCGTCACCTTCACTCGTGACTAATGACCAGCGTAGTGCTGCTGAAGCAGTATTTATGAGTTTCCGCAAGACTAACATGCCTTATTCAATATGTCGATATATTCTCGGTAAAGTTGTGTTTATATTAATTGATTCAATATAAACTCATAAGTATTGCATAATTCCCATGTATAAATTACCTTGTTAAATAAATATTGTTATTAATACTAACTACATATTAATATTACTAATAATTGAGATTCTGCAGTTCCTTATAAAAAGATTGTTATTTGACTTAAAATTTAATTAGTTTTAAATGTTTTACGAGAACACATTTTTTTAGATCTTTTATACTTACTATATTATAATTAAAGACCGGATTCCCGTGCAATTGCATCTTTTTATCGCGTGTTCATAATTCTATAGAAACAAGCTACAAATCCAAATCAAGATATGTAGATTGATTTAAATAAAGATTTATGTTGCATAAAATTGCAAGTTTTAGGGTTTTTGCACACAATTGCACGATTTGGGTTTTTTTTTTTTATAAAAATGTACTTTTGTACAAATATTTTTTGTATTATTTGTGATATGAAGTATTGGACTTTTATTTATAATAAAATAATTATATATATATATATCGATATTCGATATAATACGATGTAATTAAAAGATAATAACTACTACGATAGTCAATAGATTATCGATTACATACATACATCAGTCTATACTACAGTCTATTCGCAGCAGCCGTAGTTAACTCATATTTTATACTTTTATAGTTGATACTTATTACTTGAAATTATTTAATTTAAAATGCCAAAATATGGTAGTAGTCATTGTTATAAAATAAAGTGTTGGGTCAAAAAATAACCAGAACTAAATTAATTTTTTTTTTTAATGTTATATTTTAATATGATAGTTAATGCCAATACTAATAAATAATAATATAATAAAAAAAAAAGTGAAAAATAAAATTTTGTTTTTACACGATTTTGCATATTTTAACATTTTAATTGCACGTTTTTTAGATGTTAGCTGCACAAAAATCCGGTCTTTAATTATAATGTTTTGATAATATTAATTATATATATATTTGTAGATTGCAGTAAAGTAGATTTTGTTTTATTTGAGACTGCTGGAACATTAAGAGATGCACTCATACGAGATTGGATTTTGTTATCTCAAGATCAAAAGAATGAACTTAGACAATATTTATTCCAATTCATTATGCGTGATGGTAACATGGCTCCATTTGTTAGAGAACGAATTCTACAGGTAATGAATAGAATATAAATATATATAATCATATCATTATTATACCATACGTTTTTCCATATTTTATTTTATGTTATTATACATTCATCTAGTAATAAATAACATTGAATTTAATTATGAGTGCATATTATAGTGTTTTTTGAGGAAAGAATTAGTTAAAGTTTAATGAGCAAGAAAACATAGTATTTATACTTTATTTATCTAATATTTTTAGAAAAAAGTTTTTATCACGAGTTAGTTTTTTTTCAAATATTACCACAATATTACCATTTACCACTGCATATTATATTTAAAATTTATTTTGAATATGTTATTTTGACAATATTTCCAAATTGAAATAAATAATAAAATAGAATATACCTATCAATTACATATTTTAAATAATGTTTGTGCATATCAAATAAATTTGCATTATTAGTCCATTACATGCCTCTGTGCTGTTAATTTAAATTAAAACAATTTTTATATGTGGGTTCTTATATATTTTATAAAGTTATTGCTGTTCAAAAAACTAGAACCTAAGTTACAGTGATAAAAAAGGAGAAAACAAGAAATTCTCAAAAATTTGGTGTCATAACTGTTTATATTTTTTCCATCTTATAAACGTGTAGCATGGAAAATTTTGTATTTTTAATTTCAATATTGGAGTTATTTTAATAAGCTTATTATCAAACCTAAGGTCATTTTGTTTTTTAAACAGAATTATGAACATTTTTAAATAGTAGTATTTTATATGTTCATAATCATGACTCATTAAAATTTAAATATTGTAAGAAAATGGCTTGAAAACACAAATAATGTTCTTACTTTTAAATTTGATAATATAATAATTCACTTTAATACTAAGACTATAAAATTACAATATAAAATTCAAAATTGGTCTTGATAAAAATAAATATTAAATATAAATTAGCTATGTTGTACATTTGTTAGATGTAGATAATAAATGTAGGAATGTCCTCTCAGTGCTGGTATATAATAATGTATAAAATTACAATTTGAAGAACAAGTGTAAACAGTGCTTGATTGTACTTATTTAACGTTTTCCAGGTTTAATAGTTGTATACTTAAGTAGTTTCTTTTACATTTAATAGGTGATTGCAATTATGATTAAAAGGGGAAGTGTTGAAGACGGTGGTCAAGAAAGAAGTAATATTTTAGATGAAGTAGAAAAGTTAATTTTCAACGGTGATCTAAAAAAGGTATAATTTTAAGTTTTTTAAACCTATTATGTATCTATTATATCTTTAAAAAAACAAATGTATCATAAAAATTATGTTAGTAAATAATATTATAACATATTATTTTGACTTTTTTTTACTTCTGACTAGTTATTTAAAAAAAGTTTTGAGTTAAGTATAAAAATACAACAAAAAAAAATCAGTAATATTTTTATAATTTTTTATAATCAAGTGCCCCCCTTACCCCCCACAATTACGCCACTGGTATGATGTAATGATATAGTTTGTATTACCTTTATTGTTGAACACATTGTAAGTATGTTTATTCATGTATTTATTTATATTTTATTTATAGCAAATTTTGGGATGCTCTATAATTTTGGCATTAATGCAAGAATATTCTACCACAGTTAAATCTACTGACGTGGGTTTAACTTGGGAATCCCATTATTCTGCAAAAAAGGAATTTGAGGTAAAAGTCAAACTGATTATTTGTTTAACTTGTTAAATTGTTTAATTCATTTATATTTATGTTATAGGCTAGAGATTTAAGACGTATTTTTATATTCAGTACTCGTGCCTTGCATGAAATACAAAATCTTCTTCAGCCATTATCACCTGATATTTTGACCGTTCTTAAGCATTTACTGAATATTTGTGAATCTGTTTTAGTATGGGGATTCATTTCTTCTAATAATATCCTTTTTACAGTCAGCCTATTACATAGCCTGAGTATTTTGGTTTTTAATTATATATATATTTTTATTTTATTTCCACACATGAAAGTTATATGATCTTAATTCTCAAATTTTAATTTGATTTGGATTATTTCAAATTATTTGAACATAAAATAAGTCATAATTAATTTTTTCAAAGCCACAAGAAAAACTTTATAATCCGTCATTATCAAAAGAAGTTATTTTGAATAAATGTGAAACTTATTTTAAATCTTGCTCTTGGTAAATATTATTATTGTGTTTGCTAAAGATAATTGTTTATTTTAATTTCATAGGTATGTACTATGTACTATTTAGTTTGTAAAATTTGTAATTTGTTATAGTAGAATATAAATCTAAAAAAACATTTTTAACATTTAAAATTTTTCTAAATTGATAGTATACTCTGATTATTAAAATAAATATTTATAATTTTCCTTAATAAAAAAATACTGCCCAAATATTTGATTGGAATGTTTGAGGGAATATACAATTCTGAAAATAGCCCTATTTTAAAGCTTGGATCAGATTGGAAAGATATTATAACAAATCCTAGTACTGTTGATTTATATTTTCATGTAAGTAATATGGTTATTAATTAATTATTATATAAGTGTAACAAAAATAGCTGATAAATGTAACTATGGTTGACCGTTTTAATGAAAGTCTGGATTAAACAAAATAACCAAAAAAAAAACGTATAGGTATTATAGATTTAAGAATATGTATTATAATTTATAATATACTAGATACATACATAGTATTAGGCAAATAAAAGAAAACGCTTATGGCAAAATTTAATTAGTATTTTATTGCGATAACATACAGAAAATTTGTGAAACTTATTATAACTTGTATTTTATAATAAAATAAATATGAAAACAACCTTAATCATCTGTCCGGATTAATGAAGTTCTACTGTATTAACTTTTGTTTTTATTAATTTTTGATATATAATTAAAAATTATCATAAAATATCTAAATTAAAATTAAAAAAAAGCGGGTAAGTAGGTATCGCTCTGCTGTATATTAGGGGGTGGGGTGGACCTCAGACTATGGTAGGTTAAATTTGAATGCAATGATAGGTATCATTGTATACGAAAAACGATTCTGAACGAAGATGATTTGTCAGTTTAGGATATATTATATTTAAATATTGTCAAATATTCTATTTTTGAAACAAATAGTATAGTTTTCATATGTTACTATGGTTACTATGGCCAACATTCGCATTATGAGCGTATGAAATTTAATTTAAATTTTGACATATTTCGTATAAATTCGAACTTTAAACACATATAAAAAAAAATTGTGACTAACGATTTCGGATTTTTTTTTATCACTTTAAGAACAACTTATAAGAAACCTTGTATTAAATTTTCAAGATTTTCTGGCCACCCAAAAAATTTTTATCGGCATTTGAAGAAAAAAAAACTTAGAAAAGTCGAAAATTTCAATTGTCTATTAGTAGCTTAAAAATGGTCAAAATATTTTGAAAATTTAACTGTAAAGAGATAACCATAATATAAACATTTGGTGAAAATTTCAAGTATTTACAATAATTCGTTTTTGAGTTACAGCAAAATCAAAAAATCGATTTTGTCGAAAAGTGGTTTTACCGTAAAATTTCCATTTTTCTGTCATTTTTTTTTTGTTTTTCTCGATTTTTTTGAAAACTATTAGAAAATTTTAATTTTGACCCCCAAGGTACCAACTAGATTCAATTTCCTATTCAAAGAGGGGCTGAAGTTAAAAATCGGAGCATTATTACTGCTCCAAATGTGGTCGTCAGACACAAAAAAAAAAAAATAAAAAACACACATCATTGTAAAAGCAATACATTCATCACTCCGTTCAGAATCTAAAATATTGACAAAATCAATTAGTTAGATATTTAGTTGATTATTAATTTTGTTAGTTTTTTTTTTATGCTATTTTTATTATATAATATATATGTACGATTACTTTATAACATTTTTTATGGTTATTAATTATTTATAATATCAGATTTATTGGATGGTCAGAGATAACCCCCAATTTTCACACCATTGTTTGAATTGTCTTGTACAATTATCTTCAATTAATGGTAATATATGGACTGATACAAATGTACGAATGAAATATATGACAAATTATTTAGAAAATTTTATCAAACTAGTATCTACGTAAGTGAATATTAATGTGTTCTCATTTTTTGTTTTTTTTTTACATTAATCTGATAGATCTGATATATTACTTTAATTTCAGAGTTAAAATTTTAGATCGTGAATCAATAGGAATTTCTACTATTATAAAAAGAATAATAAGTGGATATACTCCATCAGGATTTATTCAATTTCCTCCAGATCTAGTAAAAAGTTTTTTAGAAAATATAACTCATCTCACATGTCAGTTTGCTGAAGGAGCTGCTACTGAAGAAAATGTAATTTTTATAATTTTATAATGATAAACAAATTTTTTATTATTATTATACTGTCTTCTAGTTATCTCAAGATGATCAAATGTTTTTTGAAGCATTTAATAATATTTTACGTCCCTGGGTGTCTATTATTGCAAATAGTAACCAGTCTTTTCCAGAACAATTATGTAAAAGTGCATCCATACAAATTTTAAACACATACATAAAATGTCATATTTCACCACCAAATGGTACAAAAACTCCTGATAATGAGTTTAATGAAAATGAAGAGGATGATCGAGTTGTTAACAAAGAACAACTCCAATATATAGGAATATTTGGAAGACTTGTAAGTATGCAGTATTTTAGAAGTATTCAACAAATTAATGGTATTAGTAAAATCTGGCGAATCTTCAGTATATTAACTTAATAAATAATATATAAACAGTATAATTTATGGGGTCTTTTGGGGGTTGATTGTGGCAAAAGAAAATTCATAATAATTTGTTATTAAATAATACTTGAAAATGTCTTTTAATAATGAAAATATCCCTCTACACTTTATTGCCTACACAAAATGCATAAGTGTTAAATTGTATTGACTACCTAATGCTAACATCTAGCATAACACGAGTAAATAAACAATATTTTTTGTTTTCTGATTTAGTGTATGGATGATATTTCCAATGTATAAATCTTACATATATCAACTTGAATACTAATTTTTAGTAATAATAATGAATAGTGCGAGCAAGTTGATGACCTTAAAAACATTAAAAAATGACCTAAAAAATTACAAATATTTGTTTTAAATAATTAAAAATATTTTTTTTTAGATTGTACTGTATTTTACTATAAAATTCTATATACATTTATCAAAGCTTACAAATTACTCAAAATATGACTTAAATATTACAAAAAAATAATAAAATTTAGGTATAATGTAATATTTGTAAATATTTGTAATATTCAC
The DNA here is from genome assembly GCA_020882235.1 of Schizaphis graminum. Lineage (NCBI taxonomy): Eukaryota > Metazoa > Arthropoda > Insecta > Hemiptera > Aphididae > Schizaphis > Schizaphis graminum. Next base: position 99,283,691 of record CM037032.1, read on the forward strand.
TACAACGCGACAACGACAACTATAATCAGTGAGATAAAATTGGATAGGTACTAATCTTAGTCTGTGGTAATTTCAAAGTTCTAAGTAAGTTATCGGCATAATGATAAGAAGTGAACTAATGTGAAATCAGTAAAAATGACTTAAAAAGTAATTAACACCAAAACCTACAAAATAAAAAGGGGGTAAGTGAGTATCGCTCTGCTGTACATTAGGGGGTGGGGTGGACCTCGGACTAGGCTAGGTTAAATTTGAATGCAATGATAGGTATCATTGTATACGAAAAACGATTCTGAACGGAGATGATTTGTCAGTCTAGGATATATTATATTTAAATATTATCATATATTCTATTTTGAAACAAATTCAAACATTTAATTAAAAGTTTCAAGATCTAACGTTTAGTAATTTTTTAAAAATAACAAAAATCGAAAATTATTTAGTAGTAAAACGTTATTTTACACGTGTATTTTTGATTTCAAATTAATATTAAAACTTTAAACACTCGTAAAATTTTTTAAATTGAATAATCCTCAAACTTTTTTATAATTATTCTAAGCTTAACTTATGAACAGCATAGTATTATATTTTCAATTATTAGCTTTTGATAGTAAAATATTTATAAATTTTTAACTACCAAATAGTGAAAAATATTCATGATTTTGACGAATTTTTGTCAGTATTTGAACTTCAAATGCTAATAAAAAAAAATTGTGCCTATGTATTTTTATAATTTTTGAATGAGAGTTAGAACAAGTTTTGTGGACCCTTCAATTAAATTTTCAAGTAATTTGTCATAGCTAAATTTTTTTTAACAACATTTATAAAAAAAAACAAAAAAAAAATTGAATTTTCAATTGTCTATAAATAGCTCAAAAAAGTCAAAATGTTTTGAAAATCAAATCACGTAAAGAAAATGGCAATCTAAATAACTGGTAAAATTTTCAAGTATTTACGACTTATACTATTTGAATAACAACCAATATCAAAAATCGTTTGAGGCTAAATCGTTATTTAACACGGTTTTGTACAAATTTAAATTTCAAACACTCTATAACTTAGTTATAAAAGAAAAAAATTTTACGATTTTTCAACCACAAAATTACTTGTCAATTTTCGCAATTTTGACATATTTCGTATAAATTCGAACTTTAAGCACTTATAAAAAAAAATTGTGACTAACGATTTCGGATTTTTTTTTATCACTTTAAGAACAACTTATAAGAAACCTAGTATTAAATTTTCAAGATTTTCTGGCCGGCCAAAAAAGTTTTATAGTTATTTTAAAAAAAAATACTAAAAAAAATTAAAAATTTCAATTGTCTATAAATAGCTCAAAAAAGGTCAAAATTCTTTGAAAATTTAACTGTGTATGGAGAACGCTAATTTAAACACTTGATGAAAATTTCAAGTGTTTACATCGATTAGTTTTTGAGTTGTAGCAAAATAAATAATTTGATTTTTTTGAAAACTGTTGGAAAATGTTTACCTTTGACCTCTATAATGCACCAAGGATATCCAATTTTACATCGGAAATCACCCCCAAAGTTTGAAATTGAAACATTATTTCGACTAGTTATGCTGTACACAGACACAAAAAAAAAAAAAAAACACACATCATTGTAAAATCAATACATTCATCACTCCGTTCAGAATCTAAAATTAGTTGCTCAGATTTACATGCTTATGAAACATATTTGTTTCAAGGAGAGCATCATCTAAAAAGATCCAAAAAAAAAAAAAAAAATGCAAAATGCATCAACTTTTGAGCCCTAATTGTTTTTTATCCTTGTTATTAAAGTAACACAAATTAAAGAAAACAAAATTGTATTTATAATGATTTATATGCTAAATTAATTACTTGATGTTGCTCGTAAAAATAATCATAAGTGCAATTTATTTTGGATGTAATTTAATATGAAAGCAAAGCGTTTTTAAGTGTAAATTGTCCACAATAATGGTTAAAATATTTATTTTTATTTAATTTTAGATTCTGAACGGAGTGATGAATGTATTGATTTTACAATGATGTGTGTTTTTTTTTTTTTTTTTTTTTTTTTTTTTTTTTTTTTTTTTTTGTTTTTGTGTCTGTGTACAGCATAACTAGTCGAAATAATGCTTCAATTTCAAACTTTGGGGGTGGTTTCCGATGGCAAAGTGGATATCCTTGGTGCATTATAGAGGTGAAAAGTAAACATTTTCCAACAGTTTTCAAAAAAATCGAGAAAAACAAAAAAAAAATGACAGAAAAACGGGAATTTTTACGCAAAACCAGTTTTCTGCAAAATCGAATTTTTTATTTTGCTATAACTCAAAAAATAATAGATGTAAATACTTAAAATTTTCACCAAATGTTTATATTAGCGTTCTCCATACACAGTTAAATTTTCAAAGAATTTTGACTTTTTTTTGAGCTATTTATAGACAATTGAAATTTTCAATTTTTTTAAGTATTTTTTTTTAAAATAACGATAAAAATTTTTTGGCCGGCCAGAAAATCTTGAAAATTTAATACAAGGTTTCTTATAAGTTGTTCTTAAAGTTATAAAAAAAAATCCGAAATCGTTAGTCACAATTTTTTTTTATAAGTGCTTAAAGTTCGAATTTATACGAAATATGTCAAAATTGCGAAAATTGGCAAGTAATTTTGTGGTTAAAAAATCGTAAAAATTTTTCCTTTTATAACTAAGATTTGAAAATTTGGTACAAAGTTCTCCATAAAATTTTCTTCAACTATCTGCAAAAAAAACTCTACCGGACTAAAACAAAAAATTTTTATGAGTGATTGAAATTTAAATTTTTACAAAACCGCGTTAAATAACGGTTTAGCCTCAAACGATTTTTGATATTTGTTGTTATTCAAACAGTATAAGTCGTAAATACTTGAAAATTTTACCAGTTATTTAGATTGCCATTTTCTTTACGTGATTTGATTTTCAAAACATTTTGACTTTTTTTGAGCTATTTATAGACAATTGAAATTTTCAATTTTTTTTTATTTTTTTTTTATAAATGTTGATAAAAAAAATTTAGCTGGGACAAATTACTTGAAAATTTAATTGAAGGGTCTACATAACTTGTTCTAACTCTCATTCAATAATTATAAAAATACATAGGCACAATTTTTTTTTATTAGCATTTGAAGTTCAAATATTGACAAAAATTCGTCAAAATCATGAATATTTTTCACTATTTGGTAGTTAAAAATTTATAAATATTTTTCTATCAAAAGCTAAGAATTGAAATTTTAATACTATGCTGTCCATAAGTTAAGCTTAGAATAATTATAAAAAAGTTTGAGGATTGTTCAATTTAAAAAAATTTACGAGTGTTTAAAGTTTTAATTTTAATTTGAAATCAAAAATACACGACGTGTAAAATCACGTTTTACTAATAAATAATTTTCGATTTTTGTTATTTTTAAAAAATTACTAAACGTAAGATCTTGAAACTTTTACTTAAATGTTTGAATTAGTTTCAAAATAGAATATATGATAATATTTCCTGGACTGACAAATCATCTCCGTTCAGAATCGTTTTTCGTATACAATGATACCTATCATTGCATTCAAATTTAACCTACCATAGTCCGAGGTCCACCCCACCCCCTAATGTACAGCAGAGCGATACTCACTTACCTGCTTTTTTGCTTCTCTTTTAAACATTACTAAAGAGAAAATATAAAGAAAAATATATTTATATTAAGCTTACACGTTGAGTGAGACATTGAATTGGCAGCTCTGACCAAATATAATGTACGGGTTTAAACTTTATTCAATTATAATGACTATTTTATTTTCAATAACCAATGACTTCCTTTTATAAACCAAATAATAATTTTTTTTATGAATTAACAAATACTCGTATGAGCTGCTCTTTAAAATACAAACTTTACAAAACACTTTATTAGTTGATGTTTTTTTATCTATAAACTATCTACTTGCCAAATTTAAGCTTCATAGGTTAAGTAATGTTTAGTCTTGTTAGTTAGTAAGTATATCATTCACCTTATGGTTTTATAGATATGGGTGTTTGCTAACTATTAAAAAAAATAATAACTCAATTATAAATTAACTTATAGAATTATAAATAGACTTAAAACTTTCTTTACGATAATACTCATTTACAAAAAAAAACATATAACAATTAGATTAGTGGTTCCCGAGATCATTGGCATCAAAGATTATTATTTTTATATTTAAATAGATTATGTAGATTAATGTAAATGTAATTGTAATTTTTTCATATTCTAAATATTTTATTTTAGATTCCAGAACATTCTTTACCGTTACTAGTAACTTTAATTGAAGGCCAAATAAAAGAAATGAGAACAATAATTGAACATGTGCACAGTAGTGGAAGTTGTCAGTGGCCAGAGTCTTTTCAACAGAAAATTGACGCTGTTAATGAAGATATTCATTGGATGTTTCTTATAGCTGGTGATTTCTTAATAAGTTTGATTTCTGTAGTCAAATCATAAATTATTTTAAATTATTTTTTTAGGACATATACTCACAGTGGATAGTGAGGGTGAACCTAGCATGATTCCTTCAGAAATAATGCATCATAGTATTGAGCAGAGTAAAAATGTTAATTTAGATTTAACAATGAAATTTCTTACTAATCAAATGTTAATTATGGATGTACCTGGTTCAGCAGAAGCTGTAGATGATGTTATCAAGTAAATTAATTAAAATAATATGTTTTGTTATTTTATCATAAAAATAATTTTAAAAAATGTATGCATATATGTTTTTTTTAGGTTAGTGTCTATTGCATTTCATCTATGTGAATTAGAAAAAAAGTTAATAGAAGCTAAAATGGAAAGTCTTTGTAGTCCATTGTTAAGTGGTACTATAGTATGGTTCTTGCGTGAATTTTCTCAAGCATACTTGATGCCAAATGAGACTTACTACAATGATGTAAACTATAATTAATTATTAATATCTATTATATTTTGTTTTATTTTAATAATGAAATATAATTTTTAGCTTAGTATGACATTATTGCAAGCATTTGGTCAACATACTGAAGCTGCTAATTGGGTTTTAAATTACTTGCTAAATAAAGTTGAACATAATATCAAATCACCTCTGTATGTTGATGTGAGTCTTATTGGAGATACAGTTGGATTATTAATATCTATGGTAGATATTAGACACAAGTATGTCTCATAGTTTGTAATTGTTTTAATTTGTCATACATGCCTATGGCTATATGAACAACACTTTAATTAAAAATAAAATATTGAATTATTCATTATATTAATTATGATTGGAATAAATTAATAATTATACAACCTTAGCAAATACATACAGATATTAATATCTATTTAAAAATACATTTTTTAATAAGTTATAATGGTTAAAAATAATCAAAATAATTTTAAATTAAAACATGCTTATATTTATAAAAATTCTATCTGGATGCACAGGAAATATTCTTTTTTATAAAATATATCAGGCGTGCCCAACCTTTTTCAACTTGCTAGTCACATTCAAAATTTATATTTATACTGTGGGCCGTAAAGAAAAACAATCCCAAATTTCACACTAATATATTTCTATAAATATTTTAGAATCCAATACATTTTTTATATTAAAATTAAATTAAGATATTTTTTAGTATATTAAAATAAAATTCTTTATAAATTATAATTTTTATTTTTTTACACCTAGGTACAAATAGTCCTATACAAATTTCTAATTTTTATAAAATAGTCTTGGGCTGGTTGAAATACTTTCGCGGGCTGGATGTGGGCCGCGGGTTGGGCACGCCTGAAATATATAATAGGTACGTAATCATAGAAATACAGAATATCTTGCTACCTATATAATGTGTAAGATAGATAGAGAGAACAAATGTTGGTGTGGTGTGGCCCATTAAGCATAAAAAAGCGGGTAAGTGAGTATCGCTCTGCTGTACATTAGGGGATGGGGTGGACCTCGGACTATGGTAGGTTAAATTTGAATGCAATGATAGGTATCATTGTATACGAAAAACGATTCTGAACGGAGATGATTTGTCAGTCTGGGATATATTATATTTAAATATTGTCATATATTATATTTTGAAAAAAATTCACAAATTCAAACACTAAAGTAAAAGCTTCAAGATCTTACGTTTGATAATTTTTTAAAAATAACAAAAATCAAAAATTATTTATTAGTAAAACGTAATTTTACACGCGTATTTTTGATTTCAAATTAAAATTAAAACTTTAAACACTCGTAAAATTTTTTAAATTGAATAATCCTCAAACTTTTTTATAATTATTCTAAGCTTAACTTATGGACAGCATAGTATTAAATTTTCAATTCTTAGCTATTGATAGTAAAATATTTATAAATTTTTTACTACTAAATAGTGAAAAATATTCATGATTTTGACGAATTTGTGTCAATATTTGAACTTCAAATGCTAATAAAAAAAAATTGTGCCTATGTATTTTTATAATTTTTGAATGAGAGTTAGAACAAGCTATGTGGACCCTTCAATTAAATTTTCAAGTAATTTGTCCCAGCTAAATTTTTTTTATCAACATTTATAAAAAAAAAATAAAAAAAAATTGAAAATTTCAATTGTCTATAAATAGCTCAAAAAAAGTCAAAATATTTTGAAAATCAAATCACGTAAAGAAAATGGCAATCTCAATAACTGGTAAAATTTTCAAGTATTTACGACTTATACTGATTGAATAACAACAAATATCAAAAATCGATTGAGGCTAAACCATTATTTAACGCGGTTTTGTAAAAATTTAAATTTCAAACACTCATAAAAATTTTTTGTCTAAATCCGGTATAGTTTTTTTTACAGATATTTAAAGAAAAATGTATGGAGAACCTTGTACCAAATTTTCAAAACTTAGTTATAAAAGAAAAAAATTTTACGATTTTTCAACCACAAAATTACTTGCAAATTTTCGCAATTTTGACATATTTCGTATAAATTCGAACTTTAAGCACTTATAAAAAAAAATTGTGACTAACGATTTCGGATTTTTTTTTATCACTTTAAGAACAACTTATAAGAAACCTTGTATTAAATTTTCAAGATTTTCTGGTCGGCCAAAAAATTTTTATCGTTATTTAAAAAAAAAATACTAAAAAAAATTAAAAATTTAAATTGCCTATAAATAGCTTAAAAAAAGTCAAAATTCTTTAAAAATTGAACTGTGTATTGAGATCGCTAATATATACATTTTGTGAAAATTTCAAGTATTTACATCAAGTAGTTTTTGAGTTAGAGCAAAATAAAAATTTGATTTTGACGAAAACTGGTTGTGCGTAAAAAATCCCGTTTTTTTCCGTCATTTTTTTAAGGTTTTTCCCGACTCATTTAAAAAATATTGAAAATTTTTAACTTTTGACCCCCCAAAGTACCAACTAGATCCGATTTCCTTTTCAAAGAGGGGCAGAAGTTGAAAATCGAAGCATTTTTACTGCCCCAAATGTTGTCGACAGACACAAAAAAAAAAAAAAAAAAAAAAAATAAAAAAATAAAAAAAAAAACACACATCATTGTAAAATCAATACATTCATCACTCCGTTCAGAATCTAAAATGTTATTTATTTGACTGTTATATTAGCCAGTTGAAATAATAGTTAGATACTTTAAATATTTTAAATTTACTTGAATAAATTTTTTTTGGCAACATTTAATAAATTGGTGATTTATATTAACTTTATTTCAATTAAAAAAAAAAAAAAAATAACACATTTTTAAAAAAATTTTTAGAGCTGAAATTGTTATCAATTGTGAAGGGTTTTGGAAATTATTTGAACTGCAAGATCACATACGCGAAGACCAATTAGTTCCAGAAGTAAAAGAAGGATTGTATAAAGCATTTTCTTTAGCTGCAGATGCCTTTATTGCAAATGATAAACAAAAAGATTATTGTACTCGTGTAAGTAAATTTTATTTTAAGTAAAACTGTCGACTAAAAAAAATTATAGAGTTCAAACACTATTTTTTTTTCAAATCTGGATTATATATAGAGTTGTTTAACATATCAATTTATTATTAAATATAAATAAGTAAAGATAAATAATAATAAGCAAATATTAGAAATTGGATAATTTTCTATACAAATTAAAAATGATAAATTTAGTTATTTTCGTTCATCGGATTTTTAGGAAAGATATTGGATATTTTTAAAGTTGGGACTTATTCAGTTACTATACTGGGACTATATTTTGAGAATTTTAATGTAGATATTTTATGTTTAGTACATTTTTAAATGGAAATTATTTTTAGGAAGGAAAGGGTTAGTGGGTTATAAATTTTGATCTTGGTATTTTGTCAATTATGTTTTAGATTACATTGATACTAATATTATACAATACAATAATAAGGTTTTTTTTTAACTAGGTGATAACTCCAACATTAGACAAATTTAGGAGGATATTAAGTAATGACAATTTTAGAAAAACTTATGATAATGATGCTGTAAGATTAGAAATTATGGATATATTGCATAAATGTATTGGTATGGCCAGTGGAGCAGTTATTAATACCACACCTACTATTTTTGCTGTTTTACATCCAATGCTAAATGAGTTTTCAGCTTTAATTGGAGTATATCATAATTATCAAATTATTGTTCACCTAATCATTCAACTTTTTGTTGAATTTTCCAAGAAAATGTTGTGTTTTCTTAGAGTGGTAAGAATAAAATGAATATAATTGTATTTAATATTATTAAAACAACTTTAATTATATATGTTGATAATTTTTTTTAAATTAATTAACTTAAAATTATAAATAGTATATTTATACAAATTAAATTGAAAGGTTAATAATTATGATTAGCTTAGATCAAGTTTTTGATTTTTTTAAATAATTGTCCAGAATAACAAACAAACATAACTAACAATATTTTAAATATGTATAATGTATAGTATGTTATAATTGAATTAAATTTTTGTTTTCTATAGGAAGAAAGTGATAAGTTTTACATGTCTTGTTATCAAATGGTGGATATGTATGCTCGCTACAACATTAATCGTGTTTCTTTAGATTCTGATGCTGAAGATCAATGTTATCAAGATCTTTATGTATTTTTAGAACTTCTAACCCATGTTATGTCAAAAGAGGTTTTAGATCTTAGCTCTGATGGTAATATATAATAATAAATATTATTTAATTATGTTAATTTAATATTTTTACTGATTCATAATCATACTTGAATGTAAAAATAGGAAAAACTACTACTGGAAAAACAGCTGGGGATGTTTGTGTTTATGGGCTTCAAGTAATTTTACCATTGATGACCATAGATCTCTTGAAATTTCCTGCACTTTGCTTACAATACTATAAAGTAAATAACTTTTTTTTTTTAATTTTAAATGTTCTTAACAGTGTGCAAATCAAACTGCAATGTTAGGTTAGATTTTTGTTTGATGTTTATTAAATACCATTTTTTTTACGAAATAGTTTAATTTTATATACTTAGTTTATACATTTTAACTATTCTCCAATATAAAAATAATGAAAGTTTAAGTTGGTAATTCTATTATGAAATCTAACTGAAATAAATCATGTTTTTATAATTATTCAAAATGTAACTTAATTTGTCAAGTTAGAATTTTAAAACATAAACAATAAAGATAATATACATGCTTATATCTCAATTTTGTATTCTACTATTGTTTAAATACTTGAGAAACTGCTATAATGTATTATATAATTAAGTATATACAATAATAAATTAATAAATAGTAACAATTGTATATTTAATTTTTAGTATGCTGGATATATGTGTGAAATGGTTCCATTGAAATTATGTATTGAAAATGTTGATATTTTTAAAGGAGTCTTGACTACAATTGAATTAGGTTTGACTATGTTTGGCCATGAAATTACTCCAATGTGCACAGATTTTTTACAATCAGCTGCCTCGTTTTTATATAGGCATGAAAACTGTACAATGCATGAAGCATATAATCTGTTGAAGCCATTTTTAAAAGTAAGATATAATGTTTTCTGTGTATAACCTTTATTTTATTATATTTCATTAATGATTCATTTTATAGTTTTTGATGAAACTTATATTATCCTGTCAAATAAATTCTGATGCACTCTCAAGTACTGGTCATGCACTTTATACATTAATATGTTGTTATCCGGTAAGAATACTGATTATTTTATGATTTAAATAAACATTTCTTATTGATTAGGCTTCTTATTAAGAAGATGTTATACCTGCGAGTATTTTCTCCGTCCTACTAATGTATAACATAATATCTAAATTCTAAATGTACGTCCAGCAGTTTCAATTTTGTATGTCTAACTTAAATGCTGGTATCACTTGACCTACTATTAAATTCAAAATTAAGAACATTATTCATGTTTTCTAATTTTTTTTTTTTACAATTTTTATTTTTAATTAAATTATAAACATTTTTAAATATTAATACTTTATACACTCATAAGTCGTTTTAATACCTAATTAAAATATCATAAAAATCTAATGAGAGAACAGAGATAATGCTATCATCTTAAAGTTTTATAATATAACATTTTACTCTAAAATTTAAACTATACACACAATATTGGAATTATTAAACGTGTATTTTGTATGCGTTAGTAAGTCAGAGACTAAACTTGGGGGTACACTACAAAAACCTATTAAAATGAGCCACAAAGTGGGATATAGTGCGTTAAGTTTTCAATTATTCTTCATTATCAAAAGAATTATCTATTGGCTATAACATTATAAATTATTATACTCTGTCCAGTGGAAGAATAAATTAATTTTGTAAATCTCCACTTGATACCCTGCCAACTTAAGACCTAACCTTACTAGAATGTTAATGGGGATGCACAGAAGAATCAATTTTTATTGGGCCACTACTATCTTGTTGGACAGAGTATTTTATTACATTATTGTATTACATTTATAATAAATCGTCACGATTCCACAAATTGATTTAATTGATAATGTGGTATTTGGTTTGTATGTTAATTATAAATATTGGCTGATTAATACCTATCATATTATTTGTCTGCTAATTTGTTTGCTATTAATACTATTTAATAATTATTAATATATAGTACATACAATTTATATAATAATACAATTTTAACATTTTTGTTTCAATTTGTTTTGTCTTTGGTCATTTTGTGTGGATTAATCGTGATTGTTATGTTCTCTAACCTTTTTATTTATGGAAGATTGAGAGTTGAGTTAACAGTAGAAAGGTAGAAAAGGTAGAAACAAGTTTAATGCATTTAGAATTTTAAGATAGTGAGGCAAGGAATATATTATTTTTACAATGTTTGGGAACCGCTGATCTATTATTTTATTGTTTTTTCCAATTAAAAAAGTGCTCTTTAAAAAAACAAAATCGACACCAGTTTAGACATTTTGAAGCAATGTTAACTAGTAAAATTTTCGACAAACTTTACCTAGATTGTTTTTGAAATATATTATATTTTATTATTACTTTTAAAAGTATTTTAATTTTTAATAAAATGTTTTGAATTTTCTAAAAAATATGAGAGAAATATGATAATTGTTTTAATGTTTAAAAATATATATACAGATTATAAATTATAATATCAATGTATGAATGAAATTAAGTAAAGCATGTAGGTAACTCTTGTCTTATCATACCTCAAATTCTGCAATACAGGAAGAAGAAAATTTCTATCAATTTCTGGTTCCTCTTGAATATTTTTAAGAAATTCTCATGTATCTCTAGGTGGTGGGCGTCTTAGTTATTTGATATTTTCTCTTTTCATAAACTTCCATAAGCCTCCATTAGCTTATATAAGTAAAATTCCTGTTATTTATCGACAACCTTAAGATTTTTTAAATTGTATCTTAAATATATCATTTGTTTTCTCATACCTATTCTTTTATTATTATTATTACTGTTCATCTATATTCTATTTGTAAATATTGTTTTAGTTATTTTTGTTATTATGTTAATAAGATAACATGTCTACACAGAATAAATTATTGAAACAATAATTATATTAATCATTTAACAATTAAAATAGAATTTTTATTTTATCATTATTTTTGTTCTTCATTTTCAGGAGGAATTTCAACAAATATCAATGCAACTGATCAATGATCAAGCTGATACATCGGTCATGGATAGATTACATAATGCTTTTACCTTGTTAACAGCTGGGATTGACTTCAATGGTACACATGCAATGAAATGTCGTTTTAAAAATAATTTTGATAGTTTCACAACAAATATACGAGGGTTCCTATTTATTAAATAATACAAATAGAGAAATAAATAAAAATGTATATTAGTTTGTTTTAATGTTTTAAGGATATTTTTAAAATGAAACTTAAAAACTGAATTTTACTGTAAAATATGTGAAATAAATTAAATGTTGTTATTCCTATAATAACACATTTTAACAAATGATTTTGTTTGTACTTTAATTTTAAAACATATTTTTATAATTGGTTATGCTATAACACTATAATATTGTTATTGTTTTATTAAAAGCATAAACAAAAATAAATCTTATTAATTAATTTTTTTTACTAACATATTTGTTAATAATGTTAATATTAAAATAAGATCTTATTTTTTAATAGTTGTATACTAGTATAACAATTATTATTATTTTTTTTTTTTGATGAACAATATAATTTTTACTTTATATCAAATATTTTTTTTTTGTGAATTTTGTTAAATTATTATCTGATTGATTAGTGTATAGACAAATAGTATCATATAGACCAGTGTTTCTCAACTTTTTTGTTATACTGAGTGCTGACCCACAAATTTACTGTTTGTTGGGTATGTGACCTTCACTAAAAAAAAAAAATTGTATAGGTTTTTTTTTATATATTTTTATCAATATAGTTACCTAATTAGTTTACAAACACCATGAGTTGCAAGTCGCAACCCATAGGTTGGGAAACACTGATATAGTTTGTCTACACCCATTCATGTTCCTTGGTGTGCAATTATATTTTGTTTGGTTCAGGGCATTAGTCTATCTACATTCATACTTCTACATTTTATAGTTATATTTAATATGTTAGTAAAATTTTGAATAGATTAGATTTGTGCTATAGTAGTATATATAAACAATATTTAGTGGCTAATAACCATGTCTACGAATATAACCATTAGATTCTAGATGTCTAGAGTATTACATTGAGTGATTAAGAAATACTTCATGCATACAACACAATCCAATAATGATTAAGAGGACGCCATACCCGCATGTGTTGTATCTGTCTTACAAGTACGTAACATAGCAAATTTACGCTAAGCAGATCACGTTTAGCTCCGTCAATTTAAAAATTAGAGTGAATCGACCTATTATGAAACTTGATGGTAAGATAATTATCTGTATTTGTATGTTGGTTTTTTACAATTATTAAATTTTTAAGTGAGTTATGAGCATTTTTAATTTACGCTATGTTATATACGCATAACTTGTTAAAAAATTGAACTATCGTAAAAAACCAACATACAAACACAGATAATTTTCTTACCATCAAGTTTCGTAATAGGTCGATTCACTCTAATTTTTAAATTGACGGAGCTAAACGTGATCTGCTTAGCGTAAATTTGCTATGTTACGTACTTGTAAGACAGAGACAACACATGCGGGTATGGCGTCCTCTTAATATAGTAGTAAGAACATGTTATTGTTTTTTTTTTTTATAGAAGTAGTAGTTCCAAAAAAAAATGTTGACTCTATACATAAATGCAATGGCGCAATTAAGGGGGCGGGAGTGCAAAAAGGTCTTTAGCACCTCTTGTTTTTTTATATGGTAAACCGTCAACAGTTTTAGCACCCCAAGTTAGTTACTTACTAGAATTTTTACTTTTTAGTGACGAAAACAGAATATTCTATATTTATTTATAAATTTATAATTCTTAATTCTTTGATGGTATTTATAAATATCGGGTAATAATCAAAAAATGTTTTGAAGACTTAATGACCAATGGTCTTTTATCAATGATCTATCTTCAAGTTCATGTAGGTTAGGTATTAGGTACTATCAGAGGTGAATTTTCATGAAAAAACGGGGGGTGCTGAAGTCCCCTATTTTTTTTTCATGTTTTCTAAAATTCTAATGGTTATGGATACCTATTACTATTAAAATCTAAATTTACATGAAACACACTCAAGCCCCTCAAATTGCTAGCTACTTAACTTAATTATATACATTTATGTTAGGTATTTTTTTAAATTTAAATTTTCAAAAAGGTAAAGTATCATCAATGTATAGCTCTTTTCCTTTCAAGGTTTTTATTGGATTTTTATGATTTTTGTTTGAAAACCTATTACAATTAATATCTACAGTAATTAATATTAAGCATTTATATTTTGATAGTCGTAATAAGATTTGCAAAGAAATAGATAATGATTGCTATTGAAGCAAATTTTTATTTTTTTTACTTAATTATAAAGTTTTTACATTGCGATACCATAGTAGTACCATTGATTATAGAATAGATTATTTCTATTCTATAATTATTAATGATTGATATCCAAATGCGTGGAAATATGTATATTTGAGAATATTTTTATAGCTATACATCACTGGGCATTTATTATTGTCACATGAGCGCAGTGTAATAGATTTTTTATAGTCTTTTATACGTAACAGTAACATAGTTGTCGTAGTTACAAGTTACAATTTATATATTTTATCTACAGTTTTTGGTAAATATTATTTAGTTTGAATACATATTAATTGCTCTGTGGTGTTGTAGGCGTGTGTAGATCAGCTCGATTTTAAGCGACGTTTTGTGTCTACATAGGAAATACTAAATAGGTACCTACCTACACAATAAAATAATTTTTAATGTAGGTATATACGTTTGAAACCGACAAAGCTGGTTTACCGAAACCGGCTTGAGATAGATGACAGTTGATTTTATCGATATCCATTAATCAAAAAAAAAAAAAACTTATACATATTCTATATTCGTTGATCTATTACTTATAGCATTATTATGTATAATATATAAGCATCAAATATTTATGTAATGTGTATAAGGTGCGTATTAATTATATCATAATAATATAATATAAATAATACCTACGTTAGAACACTGTTGTATACAAAATACCTACCTAGTATCTACTATATTATATCCACTATTTGTTTTTTTTTTTGTTTTAACTTTTAAATAATGCATAGCATATAAAGTTGTATATAATATATAGGTACCTACAAAGTACAATGAATTTTGTAACACACTTAAGGGCATAATCAAAAATGTTTTTTTTTTTTTATTTATTAATATAATTGTTTCAATTCACTGGTATTTTTACAATATTACTATTTTACAGATTACAGATCATAATTATAATTTTATAATGTATAATAGTTTTGGTTAGTTATGAGTCTGGATCAGTATCTGAGGTTGAGGTGTCTTCATTGGGATCTAGTAGGATGTCGGATGTCCTGAGGTAGCCGTGGTTTGAGTCTCAGATTTGTGGATCTCTTGCCGATGTTGTAGTGACGAGCTCCTTCTACATTGTGGAGTTTTTCGTGGAAACTTTTAAATTGTTGTGTTATCCAGGTAGATAGGTGTGGTAGGCCTGTATCGTTGTGTAGTTGTTTGTTTTTCATAAACCAAGGGGCCTTTAGGGCTATTCTTAGGAATTTATTTTGAAGAGTTTGTAGTTTTTTAATTTTTACTTTAGATGCATAGGTTACTAGTGGTCTTATTATTGCTGTATAGAGGAGGAGAGAGCTTTTAATTTGTATGGTAGATCTATGATTTGATAGAGCCAATAGAGGGTACAGTATTCGTAGCCTTGTGTATCCTTGGTTTAATTTTTTGTTAATGTGCATTTTCCAGCTTAGTTTTTCATCAAGGTGCAGGCCTAGATATTTTATTGATTCGTTTTTGTTGTTTCAGTTGATTTCTTTATTGTTTATTTGAAGTAAAGTCGGGCTTATATATTTTCTGAGTGTAAATATTTTTGCTTCGCTTTTGGTTGGGTTTAGTGTTAGTTTCCATTTTGAGAACCAAAGGTATAGTTCATCAAGGGAGCTTTGTAGGTCTCTTATTGAAGATTCGAGAGTTTGATTTTGCGTTATTATTGATGTGTCGTCTGCGAACATAGCTAGCTGACAGTGTTGTGGTGTTGGTATATCGTGACAGTATATATTAAATAGAGATGGTCCTAACACAGATTCCTGAGGAACTCCAGCCCTTACTCTATGTATTTGTGATATCAGATATGTCTGTTCCTATTCTGACATGGAAGTTGCGATTTCTTATAAATGACAAGAGTGTAATGTTAAGGTATGTGGGTAGTTTTAGGGTTTTTATTTTTGAGGTAAGTTCATGGTGCCAAACCTTATCAAATGCCTGTGATAATATGTCTAAGAAGGCTGTTTTGGTAAATTTTTTATTTTCGTAACCGTTTACTATTATTTCAGAGATCCGTTGTAGCAGATGAGTTGTCGAATGGAATGGTTTGAAGCTAAATTGATGTAGTGGTATGATTTTTAGGAACGGTTTAATTTTGTGCAGCAAGATTCTTTCGAGGAGTTTTAAAAAGGTTGGGAGTAGATTTATGGGTCTGTAACTTTTGGGTGAACTTTTTTGTTTTCCTGGTTATGTATAGGGATAATAATTGCGATTTTCCATGTGTCGGGAAAATAGCCTAGTCTCATGGAGGAGTTCATGAGGCTAGCTATGTATTATAGTGATTTTGACGTGAGATTTTTGAGTATTTTATTCGTTATTAGGTAATGTCCCAGGTTTTTTTTATTAGCTAGTTTATTTATTATTATCTGTATTTCATTAGAGATACATGGTCTAATGGAATTAACTATTGGTTGATCTTCAATGTTTCTTTGTTCAATGTCTATTATTTCATTTTGGTTTGTATGGTTTTCATTAGTTGTGAAGCAGCTTTCAAAGTGTTGGGCAAAGATTTTACATTTTTCAATGTTAGTTTCGTACTTAACTAATCTGTTTTTTAAGGGGGGGAATTGTTTCACGCTGTTTAGTGATTCTTTTGGTAGCTATCTAAAGACTTGAGTCATTTGGATTTATTTTTGACACGTAAGAATTATAACTTAGATTATCCAGTTCCCATTTTACTCGTCTTGTTAGTTGATTCAAACGTTTTTTGACTGCTGGTGATCGGTGTGATTGCCAAATTCTTCGTGCCTTATGTTTTTCTTTGATTATAGGCTTTGTATGTGGAATGGTATTAATTGGTGTGTTATAATTTTGAGATTTTTTGTAAAATGTTTGAAGGCAATGAAATTTAGCGCTATAGATAATTATGATTTTACAATATTAAAATTCATTATTCATAGGTACCTATATGTGTTTAACAATATGTATTTGTAGAAGTATAAGCTCACCGACTAACATGTTTGAAATTCGACGTATCTTGAATTATCTTCGGAAGAATTTGAATCCCTTCATAAATTATTTATGATAAATACCTACGTCATAGGGCCCAAAACAATATTATACATTTTAATGAATGATGAATCGATAAAAATTTTTTAGTATTTATATCCTATGTAGTATGTATATTTTAAGATATTATTTCAAACATCGGAGAGGAGTGCGATATATTATAGAAATTAAAATACAAGGAACTTTTTCCGAAAACATTTGGAAATAATGAAGACGTTTTAATGATTTCATGTATACGTCAAAAAGAAACAATAGGTATTAAATTTGATTATATATTATAATTATATAGGACATACCTAGGTATTAAGTACTTATATAGGCATTATAATAAAAATAATATGATCTAAAGTAAGAACCTATGCCCTTTATAATATAAAGTCGATCTATACATATACATGTATCATTATTTGTAATTTATCAATGTACCTATTTAGTATTTGTAGTGAATGATATTATTATTAATATTATACTTTACTGTGGCACATGTAGCTTGGCATGCGCGTATGCTGTATTCACATATCACATTCAGACATTTTACACTTCAAAAATTAAGAAATTGTTTTTTTTTATTATTACATTACATAGTATTTACTATTTTGTATTTTTGTCATAAAATATATTTAATATTATGGATTATTTTCATATTTTGCGGGAATTGATCAATCCGAATCCGAAACACCACGGCTACATCATGCGATAACGTATAATAATACTACGGCCATATAGATTTATCTACATGATTACATGGCCGTGTACATATCATTAATAAAACATAAAACGCTCTTAGATTGTCGCTGTTGTGTACCGTCTATACTCTTCACATGTATGCGTGATCACTGATTAGTATTACATACACTTTCAATTTGCACGTTATTCTGCCGCGTATTTTATATTTTTAACATTTATTATTATCATTTAGACTTGCGAATTATTTGTTTATTGGAATACTGTGTTTTTAAATTAGCATTTTTTTAAAACTAATTAATAATTTAAAAACTATTTTTAAAGCCTTTCAATTTATTAAACTTTGATGAGAAAAAAGTACCTATTATTAAGGTAGTAATAATTATTAAGATTTAATATACATGAATAACTTATGTATGTTTAAAATTGTATGTTTGAAAACTGAATACTATTTTGTACTCACGATCGTTTATATAAGTATTTACGTATTGTTGTCTACGAACAGTTTTAATTTTAACATTTTCGTTTTATCGGAATTTTGTTGCATTTATGCACTTACGAATGTCAAAGTAAATTTGAGTTGAATAAAAATCATCGAGAAACGGATGGGGAATTGGCTACTATTATTGTAACAGACAAATATTACCCCCCCCCCCCCCAAGATATTTTTACGGGGGGGGGGGTTAATATTTCTTAAGCATATTTTACATTTTTATCCTCGATACAATAATATTCCTAGGTTATCTTTCCCTTGATAAAAATATAGGATAATTATATTCACTCCTCCCAGAGAAAATATTTATTATTTTTGATACATAATACATATAGTTTGGTTTATAATATTTATAAATAAATAAATGTTATACGCTTTATTCTAAGGATTTAAGGTATGCTTAGAATGTAACTGAAATGTAATATTTGTGATAAAAAATGAACAAAGATGTTAAAATAAGTAACATTGTACTCCTGAAAACCAATACTGCATGAATCATTTATTAAATAGGTAGATGACAGGAAAAGCGAAAAAAAATTAACAATGTATAACTTAATGTTATAAGTTAGACCTGAGTTCATATCATCTTAATAAATTTAGGTAGTTACTTATAAATGACTTAGAATATTCTTACTGGAGGTTAAAATTACCCTGCGATATTATATAAGGGAGAGAGGTACAGATAAACTTGGAAAATCTTGATAATTATTTTTTCTTTTTGCATTTTTAAAAGCTAAAACTCATTGTATGTTGAAACAATTAAATTTAAAAAGATATATTGTTTTAGCATTTTAACATGTCGGTATAATGCAATTATTATATCGTAGAAAAATGAAAATAACATTCCACTTTTCCACATATGTATTGTAATTTATATTTATATTTTATAAACATTTATGTCTATAATCTATATATATATATATATATATATATATGTGTGATTATAATTTAACCGTTATGTCAAAAAAAAAAAAAAAAATATACGATATTCATGCAACTAATATTGAATATCTTTTATAAAGCATCACGGTTTTATTATACAATCCTTATATCAATATAATATAAAAGGATTTTGACGTAGGTATTTTGTATATTATATAGGTGTACTTACTGTATAATATGCTTGTTACAGTCTACAGGCCGTCTATAACATATCAACAACAAAGTTATAATAGTAATTTATAACTTTGCATATTTGTATAGATTCTATTAAAATGCAATCTCGTCGGAAATTACAACAAATTATATAAGTAGATTTTGATCAGTCAAGTTTGACAGCTATATGTCATGACACGCCCATGCGTATTATGTATATTAAACTCGAATAATATCGTAACATAAGTATTAAAAAGTTAAAATTGACATAGGTACCTGCTAAATTTGTGCCTATTTTTTTTTTTTAATAAATAAATTATACGGGTAAATTCAATAATGTATTGATGTGTGTATACAAAGCAGGCAGGCATATGAAAATGAAAATAATTATTTACATCATCGACTACTGACACCGTGATACAGTATTGGTTTTACTCAAAAACATGTTTATTGTCTATACTTGTACTTGGAAATTAATAAATTGTGTATGTGCATTCAATGCGCTACATAAAAGAAAAATTACAATAATAGACTTTCAAATACGACAAAGAATATTACAATTTACGGTAATTAAAATATAAAAATTAAAAAGTAAAAATATAACGATATTACACTTATTATAATAATAAATATATTTTTAACAAGTATACTGTGAGTATACTATTACTTAGTATTTACTCGTTATTTTGTGTCAACTTTAATAAATTAGAATTTAAAAATGCATTATCTGTTTTCTAACAAAATATTAATACTTAAGTCAATATTGAAAATCGTATTTTACATTTGAATCACGAACTAAGGTATTATCTTAATCATGATTTAAATACTTTATTTTTTTCATCCTCGTATACGATAATATGTAATCTGAAGAAAATATTTTTGTTTAATATCTTTTACTTTTAAATGTTTATATTGATAATGCTGTAATGAGTAAAAGTCAATAATATTCTCAAAAGTATTTTATTATTACACCATGTTATATTTTTAACATATGTAGAGAAAAATTAAAAAATGTATTACTAAAAAACATGGTAATTTATTAAATTAACAATTCAAATAAAAATATTTATATTTTCTTAAATTTGATTTAAACACTTAAATTATACCTACACAAATTTTTTTTATTATTTTTTAAATAATACTTTTAAAAATATGCCTATATGGCTATATTAATCATATTATTGCCTTAAAAACATTTATGATGACCATTTTTATTATTACCTAGTGCTTTTTATTACCATGAAAATAATAAGTTTTTCAAAATTTTTTTTCATGTTGAAATATGAAATTATTTTTTTATAAAGACGTTGTAAATTGAAAAATATATAATTTATGATACTTGTTACACAATTAAGCCGTGGAAATAGATTAGATTACAAATTGTATTTTTTTTTTTCGAAAAGATGTTATTTTAGGACTTTTTTCATAATATTCTCTCCAAAAAAGTATTTTTCACAGTCTACAAGGTATGCAAGCGCAAATCTTGCGTATCTCCTGTACACGAATACAGGGATATAATATAATACGAGTATACATCTCATGTATATGTGCTAGACAGTTTTTTATGAAACACATATAATATGTAATCAAAAAATAACATAGTATTAACTATTAAATAATGATAATAATTAATTATTTTTAATTTTATGTATTTATTTAAACGGAAAATGAACAATAACCGCCGTGGCAGTTGCGGAGGGGATGTTGACGTTGACGTTGACGTGATGGTCGCGAAAACGGAAAAAAGGCGGACCCACAGCCGCCGCCGCCGCCGCACGGAGTCAGTACACGAAGACGATGGTCGTTCGTATAGGATTCCGGCCGTGGCGCTTTATTGTCAGTACGACGCACGTGGTGTGCGCTCGAACAGACGTTTCTCCGTCGCTACCGCTTTCGCCGCCAAAGTAAAATTCTCGTCGGCGTGAAAAGTGTACTTCAATTATTGTTCGTTTTTAAAATAAAAATATATATCAATCGTTCCGGTTTCATTGCAACCGGCAATTTTAAAACGACAAAATCTATTTTTTCGCGTTGTTGGCCGATCGCGTCGGCCGTTTCGTCGCTTGTCGTAATATTTTTTTACTTTTTCTAGCAATCATTTAGTATTATACGCGTCGATATCGCCGGTTTGTTTCGTTCGTTTATTTTGTCGGTATCTTTCACTGTTTGGCTGGGTCGAGGATATCGAAGTACCTATATATTTAAATAAACACATGTCCATCGAATGAGGTAAACACACGAGATAATTGTAATTTTGTATAATATTTTATTATTGTAGGACCAACGTTTATTATATTTAATCGGTGCTAGATCAGAGGTATTCAACCCGCGGATCACCTTTTCGTTATTTGAGACCCTCAAATAAATTTTATAAGTATAATAATATATACGAATAGTTATATAATATGATCGTTCGAATGATCGTTTTTTATTACGAATTCAGCCCACGAGATTAAAAAAAATAAGTAATAAATAAGTGGCCCGTTGCCTAAAAATGTTAAAGATCCCTGCAGTCCTAGATCGTCCCTATTAGAATTTCTTATAACGTAGCTATAATATTATATGGCTAAATAAGACGACAGGATTGTTTTATAACGCTATATTATGTTATACACAGGTAACTAACTTATATTATACACTTAGGAATACTTAATAGGTAGTAATGTGTAATAATATATCTTATACGATGATGTCGGCAATAGAGACACTTTGGAGTTACGGACAAATAATACAATAGTCAATAATAATACGTTTTATAGGCGGACTTTGATAACCTTTCGTCTTCATCGTCGTTATATATATATATGTATACACATAATATACACATGAGTGACACATTCTGACAGTAACCATATTTTATGTTATGGTGTTACTTATTATTATGTCATCGTGTTCGACAACGGAATCGGTTGCGTATAACGGGAAGGAAAACTTTCGAAGGATAAAATAAAATAAACTTTGATAACGATATATTATATTATATTATATCCGGAGCCTCAGCCCAGACAACAACGACATTCGCTCATTTCTCGCGGATAAATTCTCCCGACGTGTAATGAGGTTTTTTTCCGACGACGACGATTACGACAGAATACTGATGTGCTGTGATATATATTTTATACATTATATGTATAGATTATATAGGTACTGGCTGACCGAATATTGTATCGCGATGCCACAGTGATGATGACGTCGTAAGCGTACGAGTATAATATTTTATCGTTCCATAGTAATATTTCGACAACAGTTTTTGCGACACTGGCCGTGTCGATACATTGATTTTAGTAATCGAAAAAAAACAATATTTTTCCTTGATAGCTGAAAACCCGGACGAACATACAGTATATAAGTAGTAGGTACGCTATATAACTACGTTTAAACGCGTTGTGATTTCGACCAAGCGTTAGTAGACGTGTTAGCATAATGTATTGATGTTTAAATGTTTTGCTTTTAGGTTAATATCTATAGACGAACCACGAAAGCGTGTATATAATTGTTAGAATGGTGTTAATGTAATAGTACCAAATAATAATAATAATAATAATTTATAAATTTAACTTTGTGATAAGGAATAATGGAAAATCCGTTTTCCGGAATTTATTAACGGCGGAAAAAAGCATTGCTGCTAATTAACAGATTATTGTAATGCGTACCATATGAAATACTTATGAATAGTAGTTTTCATATATATTTTATAATTAGTAATATTTTTAAAATGACTTGTATAATTGTGAAAAAAAAATTTTAATTTCTTTTCAGATTTAATATTATACAGAAACGTAACATTAATCATTTTTTTTTTTAAGTTATTAATTAAACTATTTAAAGAAATAATATTTTAGTTTAAATATTTACTTATATGGTTTTACTCAGAAAGATGTCTAGTAGTCACAAAAAACGTATTTAAAATAATTAGTATTATCGCTAAACTGATATAAAATTGTTACACAATAATGTAATAGAAAAAAAAATAAAGTGTATATACATAAATATCAAATAAAAAGAGCTGATATAAATTATTAATTATATTAGAGCTGATAAAAATCTGTGTTAATGCTTTATATTATAGTAAACATTTAATTGTGACACTCTTGTAGACTTCCGAAAGTCCTTAGGGGCATTCATAAAATTAAATAGTTTATCTTAACCAAACGCGTTATTATTTTGTTGCAAATTTAGCGTGGATAAAAAAAATCGCGTACAACCAATTATGACAGCCAAGGATATTGATATATTGTAAACCCATCTATATATATAAAAAAAAATTAACTATAAAGACTTGCCGAAACTCGTACATCTCGTTTTTTATAAAACCAATCGACTTTACAACAACTAATAATCGTTTCTATTAGATATTTAGATTGTGAAAGTTGTTGCCAATAATCGATCATGATAAAATAATTAAACAAAGACGAAGAGAATATTTCGTACTCAAATCTTACACAATTTATCAGAAAGTATTTGTTTCCAGATGTCATCGAACTAATGATGTGGCGATTCACAAAGATCGTAAACAATCATCACAAATGACGATTAAATGAGTATAAGAATTTTTTTCAGGTAGTGAAAACAAATTGTCTAAGTCTAATATTATTGTACAAATTTACAAATTTAATATTATAAGTATAACGATACGAAAAATATTTCAGAGAATTTTCGTGTAGTCTAAATGTAGATTAAAATTAGATAGTATGTGACATAATAATAAAATAATATGATAATTAATTTTTATTAATAGCACAGTTGTTAGCAATTTTTTCGTTTTATTTGATTTTATAGTTACTGGGTAAAATATAGATTTACTATTATATAATCTAAAAATATTTTTAATTATTTAATTAACAAACCATATTATTATGGGTTCAGGATATTTTGTATTTAAATAGACTTTAGATTTTAATAGAAATATAAATTGTCAATAAAAACGTTTAAAGTGACTGGATTTACACAACCTGTGATCATAGACGTGTCTACGGGGGGGGGGCAGTGTATGTACTTGCATCCCCTGTGAGATCAGGCACAACCACTCATACTATACACAGACAACTTATTGAGTGGGTTAAATTCTAATGGTAATGGTTAACCCCCTGTGAAAAAGTTCTGAACACGTTTATGCCTGTGATTGATAATATCAAAATTTAAATAGTAAAATTGACATTAGTGAAAATTATAATTTAATTTAAAAATACTGCATAGAGCTTAAATAACTATATCGTACAGTAATTTAAAATTATTCTGTTGTATGCCATAGGAAATAAATATAAATATAATTTGTTTATAGTATAATTTTTAGTAGATAGCCAATAATAAGTATCAAGGCCGTAACTGGGGGGAGGGTCCAGAGGTCCGGACCCTCCCCCCGAAATTTTTAAAAGTAAAAATATTTTAGTGGTGAATATAGTTTATTGACTATACATTTACAACATTTATATTAAAAAAAAATGTTGAATCCCCTTAAAATTTTTTTCAATTACGGTCTTGATAAGTATTATTATTTAATATACTTATTTACTAATAATTATTAAAACAACATAGGTAGTACTTAATCCAATATATAGGACTTAAAACTGAATACTATATTCCCATATTCTACAATTCGTCAATAATCTGTACAATTTTGATTATATTGGATACCTAGTATTCCACAGGTAAGGTTATGAAAAAAATCAATCATTTTGGAATACGTAATATTGAATTATTGTCTTATACAAAATTCATTATACAATTACTAAATAGACGATTATTTTATTTATTGAGCTATCAATACCAATATAGGACATTGGGTATAACATATTTAAAATATTTTTCTACGCTTTCCTTATTAAAAAGATTTTTTGGAAGTTGTATTATGTAGGCTTTTAGAAATGCATTTTTAGAATTGCGAAAAATTATTTTACAACATAATATCATCGTCGCTGTAAGTGGTTATACCTACGTTTATTTTTACTCGAGAAATAGTGTGGTATTTTATATTTTTTAGCAATACAATGAAATATCGTTATTTTATATTTGTAAATTATTATTTCAACAGTTTTCCAATTTTATTATGAATTGGTAAATATTATATTACAATATATTTTGAAATTGAATTTTTATCATGGAAAAATAGGATAATAAATAAATAATGTACTTTTATTGTTACACTGATAAAGAAATATTTGATATTTCAATTTAATCGTATTTTTCTGTTTATAGTGATTGCAAATAATTCATTGACTGTTCGATGATAACCAGTTTTTGTTGTTCTAATAATTCACTGTATTTAAGTTCCACAAAGTGAATTTAATAGTAATAATATACTCTGGACTTTGTTCGAGTTTGTTCTTAACATGGTTATTATTTATTATTATTTTTTTTATCACGATTAAGTTTTATGAAAAGATATTATCATTATTGAATATTTATTAAGTTCTTGTATAATATAAGTGTGTAGAGCACTTTATAGGTATAAGTAAATACTACTTTTTTTTTATTATTAATTTTTAATCACCTGTGATGATTTAGTGTTTAAACTTTATGTGTCAAGTGATCTCAAGGAAAATCACTATCATTTATTTTAAATATTTTAAATGCATACACTATACACATCACGACAAATGTAATGGTGTAGTTCGGATAAACATTATAATATATGATCTAGTAATACTCTTTATTTTTCTGAAAAATGTCTTACTGACTTTACACTGAAATTCCAAAATAGAATGTAGAAAACAATTCATTTCATTTTTCCAATCAATTGTCCACGTTAATCACTTTCCGTAGCCTATCGAGTCTCCATAATATTTCATCCAGGCACCTTGAGTCCCTCTAATTTTTCTCTTTTTATGGTCTACTGCGCTCGGTCACCGGATTTATTTGGTAATTTTGAGACAAATAGCTTTGTCTGCAGTCTTCTAAAGCTGCCACGTCGCGTGCATTAACCAGCCAAACGACAAAGCATTTAATCATTAGCCATCGAGTTTTTATTCTTTTTACGAATATTATACCAAAACGTATTACATAATTGAATTGATTACATACAATAATATAGTATATAGTTGTGTTTGCGATATACGTAGTGGTCGGTCGTCTATTTTTTTAAGACAAGGCAAATGGTCTTATCACTGGATTTTAAATCACATGATTCGTATTTCGTATGTGCTTAAGAGCGTCGTAATTTCATGGATTTGTCCAGTGTTCATCGTCATCACACTATGGCAACAGAGTGCATCATGTAATACTGTATAGCTAGCAAAGAAATGGGCTGAAGAATTCTGGAATGCAGTTTGTGGAGGGAAAAAAACGAGTTACAAAAAACATTTATACAAACCAATATATTATATCGCATGTGTGAAGAGGATCTTACGGGATGTAAGTAACGTCGATTAATGCAAGACATTGGAATATAGTTGACATGTATGAGAGAGAAAAAGTTTTTTTCTAACAACGTTCGTCCAAGTTTTTGAACGGTTGAGTGAATTCCGTAACGAAAAAAAAAATTCCTATTGCATCGAGTAATATAATAAAACCTTGTTACTATTCTTTATTTTATTTATCGAGAATAGATACCAAATATATAATATGATATACTGTATAATATATAAATACCACTCGCAGTTTTATCGGATTTATTAATTTGACTTGAAAAATAGCGTAAACGAGACAAGAGTACCTATTATTATTCATTGTCAGACATGTATCTTGTATTCTTGTTGTATTATTTAATTATCATTTACGTAGAAAAATAAGCAAAGCTATATATATATAGTATTCAGTAATGCATTTTGAGAAATGACCCGCTTTTACAACTTCATGAATTCAACATGTAAGTGAGAAGTATTTTATAATTATGATTCGGTAAACATGAATGTTTTAGAAGTCTTAACACTAAAAAATAAATATGTTTGTTAATATCAAATAGGTACTAAAATTTTAGGAATTTATAGCTATTAACTATGGATTTTCTGAACGTTTTCAAAAAATGATTAAAACGAATACATTTTTTAATATAAAAAAAAAAATTGTCATCGAACTTATATAGGTAATGAAAATATATATTTTAATATTTTGAATGTTGAATACACTGTAATTACTAATTAGTCATCTTAAATTCAAAATAATTTTTAATATTCAATTGATTATGAAATTGTAGTATGATATATATATATAAAATAATATATACATATATATTATATATAATATATAATATATATGTAATATCTATATTATAGATATTACAAAATTAATACATAATTCCGTAAATTTTCAATATATTATACACGATATAGTATTATGTTGCTTATTACATAAATAATTATTAATTACATTTATATATTTTTATCGTTTAAGATTTGTATACAACGAGTGTCAAACTTAACATTATTTTTAAATCATGAAATGATTATATTCATGTAATCATGTATGCGGTATTTTTTTACGTCAAACTCGGATTATATTGCAAAAAAATATAGTGATTATTCGCATTATTTCCTTGTTGTCCAAAATTCCATTGTTAATTATTAATAGGTGTCATCCTTTACTGGTTTCATTACCATTAAAAAATACTCTTATCAGTACTTTATGAAAAAAATATTCCGTGTGTGTAAATATTGCTGTTATTACTAATATTATTCCATATGTATCTTATAATAACCGGTTCATTCGGCACATAAGAGACATTGACATTTCGAGTTTCCTCCCTTTACCGGTTGCTATAGTATTATAGTCATGAAAGTATAATGGTTTTACTTAATATCTGACGCCTTTTTACCATTTACATTTATATATTTAATACATCTCATGTATAATATGTTTTAATATTATTATTTTTTAATTGGCTTATGAATACCACGTGGGTCAAGTCAACGAGACGGGTTTTATATTTATATAGCAGGTATATACATTTTAAAACTGTTAAATTTGTTTAAAAAGTAATAATATTGTTGATATACCTGTCATTTGGATTTAATATATATTTATTTTTCAACCCTTTCCCATTAAAATAATATGTTTTAAATAATATATTTCCCATAATACCTATTAGATGTTTTAATATTTGCGTACAAATCGTGGTCGTGAATTCTGTTATCTATACCAGGACTGGCCAACTTTAATTGCCTCGTGATTGACCTCTGAGTTTTTCTAGGTTGTCGCGATTGCGACTAAAAATATACATATATTATTGTATGTAATATTTATATGTGTTGCACTTTTTTTATTTGTTTTATCTAGAATATTAATAACATTTTATTTCATAGTTTTGCACAACACGTATTTTAATAAACTTGATTATAAATTGTTACTTTTGACTTAATATTACTTGTTTTCCGACAAAAAAATCAAGTAAAGACATAAGAGTATCGCGATCGACACGAACTCATGTAACGATCGATCTGTTGGCCACCCCTGACTTATACAAACAAAGATAATATGTATCAATTAGACAAAAAAATACATTTTATACGCTTATAAAATGTTTGTCATTTTTCCTATTGTATAAATAGTAAAAAAAATGTATAATTTTAAAAGTGGCAAAACTTGTGGGTAGTAATCTTTCCGGATGTACAACTGAACATATAATATATTTGGCATTATGCAGAAACATAATTTCTATTAACGTTTTATTGTTGACGCCCCTGGATAATTTGAATAGATTTTAGGAAAACTAAATTGTACTACTTTTATAAGAATTATTAACTTGTTTTTTTATTAGTATACTTAATATACTAAACGAAAATTAGACATGGTATTTAATATCGTTTGTAGAAATTTTAAACAGGGAGAACTAACTCGTTCTACAGTAATTGTTCGTTTCATCGATGACCTGGAAGCATTCCAGTTACGGACGACAGATGTCAGAGATATTATTTTTGTCAAGTTTGTTGTAGATAATTTGTTTGTACAATTAAAAGTGCATTGCGTTGAAGCTATTTAGTGCATGTTTGACCATCACAGATTTGGCTCCAATCCGAGGTTATTGTCAAGAATAAATGAATAAATTTTCGAATAATGCACCGAAAAATGGTTGTAATTCTCTTGTAAGTGTTCAATATTCTTATAGATTATTGATTGTATACCAATCTCAGTTAGCCGACAGATTAAAAATAAATTCGAAATTCTATATTGCACAGCATAAGACATATATAGGACCTATAGGTATATTGTATTAAAATATGATAATTATATTTGTGTAGGCGTGTAATACAGATGTACGAATGACCAATATATATATTATATAGACAAAGAAATTAATTCTGCATTGAATCTGTATATTATATTATGTACAGAAATGTGCATATTTGAAATATTACGTAAGTTTTCATAAAATATAATATATATCTATGTCATAGTATCGTAACAGTCCATGGCCAGACC
Source organism: Schizaphis graminum (assembly GCA_020882235.1). Lineage (NCBI taxonomy): Eukaryota > Metazoa > Arthropoda > Insecta > Hemiptera > Aphididae > Schizaphis > Schizaphis graminum. Next base: position 99,313,712 of record CM037032.1, read on the forward strand.
ATGTAGACAACGATGTATAAGACGGTGGAAATAATAGTTTATAAATATCGTCTCTTTTTTGTTTTCTTAAAAATGATTTCATCGTCTCGTTAAAGAAAATAAAAAACACCACGGTTTTAAAACAATATAAAAATATTGTAAATTTATAGAAATTTCGTGAACAGCCATGAAGTATTTAAAGATTATATTAATATTGTTTTTGTGATTCAATAGTAGGTATACCATAAACATTTTACTACGCAATATGCATTCGTTTATTCACGTTAAGGGCTTTTCATTTTTATTTTTATTTTTTGTTTATCTACACATGAAGATATTTTAACAGCTAGTTATTGGTTAAAAGACAATCTGGTCATATTGCCGTGAAAAATATTTCATTTTTACGGCATGTTGATATACCCTTGTAAGGGGAAATAGTTGTTTTTACCCAGAATGGACTAGTATGCAAAACTGTATAAAAATAATTTCGAATATAAATGATTTAGATCTCTGCAAGAACCTAAGATTTTTATTCATCACTTCATCATACTGTTAGTTATGTTTAAAAACGTATTAGAAAAATAAAATAAAATATTGTCGCCTGAAATCATATGTATACACATTTAAAAAATAAACGTTAAATGTCACGTATATAATATATCATAATGAATTAAATTAACAAAACAACAACAATATAATCATGCTGTAATTATTCGTGAATCGTGAATTTATTACTCCGTCTGTCAACGATAACGGATGATTAAGGACGCCGTATAATAATAGTGTGCGTTGTGTATAATATTATTGATTGATAGCTATTCGAATGGTTTAAAAATGATTCAGTTTAGCATTTTATTGTACGTTGTAGCAATTTACCTATTTACTCATACACGTGTGGGATACTCAACGGTTGAGTTTTAAGTATCCTGCATTCCTTCAGTATGCGATTATTTAAATATAATACATGGTTATACCTAAAATATTATAATGTTAAAAGTTTTTTTGGATCAAGAATCATTTCGTTGAGTTATCGTAACTGTTCTCGCGGTAAACTATATTGTGAAGACGAAAATCTTTGTCACAACGGTACGCGTATAAATAAGACATTTTTTGAGAACATTAAAGACTATAGTTAATATTATTTATAAATGGTTATTGTTTTCCGGATAATATAATTTTTTAATTATGCACGATATTATTGCAGGTATTATTTTATGTTTTAATTATCATTTATCAGGTGTATAGTTACTATAGTTTTGATTGAAATTAATAAAAACACGCGTGTTTATGTTTATGGTTTATCCAAGGACCAAGGTGCATACTATAGACAAACCATAACTATAGTGAGCTATTTTATAGTAAAGGGAGTTTCATTCTATAAAAATGTTTGGTAAATTTTTATTTCATCAGTTTAGGTATTGTATAATATTTTTGTTTATTAAATTTACTATAAATTCAATAATTTTTTTTATAATTAATTGTATAATTATATAACTTAATAACCAGTAAACATCAATATTGTACTGTTACTACAAAATATATTAACACTCTTATTATTATAGTATTATTTTAGTTAAATAGTGTGATAATATTATTTTATACGTCTGCGTGTATCTACACTATTAACTCTTAAGCCGAATATTTTTTAGATAATTCTATTGCGCACATAAAAACAATTGAAATTAAGGGGCCGGGTCATTTAATTTTATGAATGGGGACAAAAAATGACCAAGTAAAAAAAATATAGGTAAAATCTTCGTCAATCTTTACAGTGATGAGTAAACTATAGTGTCTACTAAACATAATGTTATGAAATAATGTTTAGATATAATTACACTGTACGATATTATCGTTAAAAAAAAAGAGAGGAAAATACGTTTTGTAATATCGTCGTAGATTTACGTGCGACGGCCGCCCGCCGTTTCCGCGTGTTGTCTATGTTAATAGACTTGAACAGTCGAACGTGCACAATATATTCCGTGTCACCACCGCGTGTACCTATAATATATTGTAATACCTGTTACACACGGTTCGACAGCCGAGACTTTTATATCATTGTATATCGCGTATGAAGAAACGGGAAAACTACGTTATAGACATGCTTCGGCGCAGAAGTTTTAATCGCGTGTCGTCTCGGCTGGTGTATATGGCGATCGGCGGCGGTGACGTTGGATTTAGCGATTCCGCTCACAGACGACGAGCGGCTTACCCGAAGTGTATTATCGAATGAATTGTTTTTGTTAGCCGTACATGGGATTGTCGGTGGAGTAAGAAGGAAATGAGAACAACAACAACAAAAAAAAAAACTGACAACGAGAAAAATGAGTAGCGTTTTTTTTTTTTATTATATTATTTTCGTATTATCTAACCTGCTGATGCCTATAGGATATTTGCGTTGCTTCGAAATAACTCTTCAAAAATAAAACTTATATATTAGGTGTGTCGTTTTTTGTACTTATACATTGTGTTTTAGAGTGTTTGTCCTAGTCTTTATATATAGTTGTCACATAATATACTTAAAGCTATAAAATATAAATTATGATTAAACAAATCATAATAAGAGTTATATTAACTATATCAAAAACAAACTTTGAAAAAACAGAAACAAAAATAAGTACATTTACTTTAACTAAAAAAAACACATAACAAACAAAATTAACTTTTGATTCTTTTTAATATGTTATAAATAATAATTATGTACGTATATTTAATGAAAATACAATTTAAATTTTAATCATTTACATACCTAATTAGTGTTAACAATTTTGATTTAAATATCATATGTAATATATTACGGTTTTGTAATCATTTTTTTTTTTAATTCGTTTGCAATGACTATCGGTTATTATGACCGACTTTCCTGATACTTTGAACGTCGTTGTAAACGATTTTTACTGTGTATAGCTACTTATATATCTAACTATTTTTAAGGGACGTATACAGAGAAATGTAATTTATATTATAATAGGTGACCACTGACCGGGTATGATATAATGTAATAGAACAAATATCGCGTTGAGACACTCTGTATATTGTATATTAATTTTGTGCTCTGTCACCGTATATAGGTACACGGTATAGATACCGTAGATATTATACATATAGTGTATAGTATAGGTACCCTCGACTGATAAGTCGTCCTGGAAACACAGGTGAACGGTAGACCGTGACGAAGCCTGTTAGTTACTTGGTTAGTTTTTGTACCCGAACGATAATCGACGTCGGCGAAGCTTTCTAAAAAAACAATTTGCGGCCGATAACGCGCACACTGATGCAAATACGCCCGCAATTCCTGTAGGCGACCGCAGATTAGCAGTACGTTTATTTGCATACCTACTATTATTATAGTACTACAAATTACACTTAATATATATACATAACATTATGCAAAGTAAATATAACATAATACTCCACGTATCATACTAACACGCACCGTACAGGATGATTCAACAGCCACCACCGCGGGATCGTTTAAACTTGCGGTGTCATATATTATATTAATATATTAAGTTCTAAACAAATAATTAATACATACACGAATATACCGTATATAATGCAAACGCTATAATAAGTGTTAGTATAGTCTGCAAAAGTCAATAAATGGTTTTGCGTATATAATATAATATAGGTACCCACCCATAATAATATTTTTTTTATTATATTGATGCTACACGCCTAGGTATATGGAAACTTTAACGACGACATAAACAGTACAGAGCATCAATAAAATATCTATATTGTTAAAAAGGAGATAATAGCTGCTGTTATCTCATAAATATGAATATTAATCTAAAACTAGTAACGTAAACAATATTCTGTTGTTTGGAATCCAACCATCAATAGTGATTCTCAAATGTTGAAAAGACGCTCAACATTTATTTTTTCCTCAAGACTATTTTTTTGTCCAAAATTTTTAAATATATCTTCTATTTTGGATTAAAGATAAGACACTAATTTAAACTTTTTAAGAAAACTCCTGGCAGATGAGGTTATTTCTCTTGTATTACTTTACTATAAAAAAAACTGTTTATATACCTTGTAACACACTCTATGTATAACTTTATAAAAGTCGACTGGCGTTAATTCTAATAAATAAAAAATAAAAAAATATATGTTAATTTTAAATCTTCAAAATAGAACCGATTTTCCTTTTTATATTTATTTTTCTTTTACCAACTATTTATTATACTCTCTCTTAACATATTGTGACTTGGAACGAGGACCTCATTTTATGTATGAGTTTTTAAATTATAAGTTAAGTATATCATTAGATTCTTATACATTACTTATACTTTTACATTGATTTTTGGTTTGCACTTTTTAAAAGTAAATACATACTATATTTTATTGTCGTACCTACAAAAGTTGTCGAGACACAATTATTATTGCAATAATATTGTTATATATATATTATACTATTATTAATGTACTATAGCTTTCGATAAATTGAGAACTGGGAATAACTGACTATTTATGTTCGCATAATAATTTTTGCTGGTCACTGGGAAAGAATACATAAGTGTTATAGTGTAATGCTGTACCGGATAGGTATTATAATAAAATAATAACAACATAAAAACATGTCGTATCGTTTGTAAAAATAAAAACTCTATTTAGCATATTTAAATATATTTTAAAGTGGTTTTCGTATAAAAATGTATTGTCGATATCGTCGTAAGAAAAAATAAACAAGTGCATATAGTGGTACAATACGATTAAATTAAATTTAATAAAAAAACCATTAGACATATATAGCATTTAAACATACACCGTACACTATTCACTATAATATATTATTATGTAAATTACCAAAGAAAAAAATGTAATTTATTTCCATGATTTTTTCTTGCGTAAATCAACCTAGCTGATTCCTCTATTCTGTCTATACTCAAAACTATATGAAAAACACTATTGCTGAATTTTTGAATATCTGCACGTACCATTATAATTTATAGGTTTTTAAAAATGTGCATGCTTTTTTTTAAAAGTTATTTGGAGGAAAATGTACTCCAAATAGTTTTCTCTTTTTTCAGTAACACGCAATTTATTTTATTATTCGACAACATTTAACTCATTTAAGTATAATAGCTCAAACTAGTGCAAGCAAAAGTATACACGAAAACCAGCATTTATGAATTCGGGATATTTATTGTAACCAACAGACATTTTAATATTGCAGTTACCTATATAATAACGATTATTGAATAATATTCGGTGGACAATATCATGAAACCGACAATTTTGCAGAATATGAAAGGATGAGCTTTCATAAAAGACTATATAAATACAAGATCTTATTGATATTAATAGTAAATACACATTTTTAGCATTTTTAAGAGTATTTTTGAATTATAATTGAATTATATAATTTTTGAGTAACACGTGAATGTGTGATGATTTTTTACACAGAAAAAAAAATAATATCTACTAATGAATAATAATATTTATTTTGAACAATATTTTTAAATTTGTCTTTTATATAGTGAACTAGGTATATATTTTTATTGTTATCACATTTTTTTGAAATACAAGACACGAAAAATCATCAAAAGAAGTCATCCGTCAGAAATATTGTTTTGTTTCCTTTTGACTGTGATACACGTAGTTACCTAATAATTATATACCTATCCTTTATATGACACATACATGTTTATTATACAATATAACATTTTCATATGTATTTATGTTTTGCCGAACTATTGAGAAATACAAATCGTAAAACGCAATAAATTTTTTCAAAACATAAACTATTCCCATCGATTTTTTTCGTCCGTATAGTTTGATATAAATTTAATATTGTTTCCGAACATTTTTATTGGGACCTTTGTATGTGTCACGGTGTTGACGGTTTTTGAAAATTAAGGACATTTTAGAAGAACAACATTTGAAACGTGTTAAAACTTTGAGACGAGTAAAACAGATAGTAAAGTTATTTTCTAACGACTAAACCATCGTTTTAGCGTCCTATATTTAGACAAGAAAGAATTAAACAAATCAAATTCTTATACTGCACTTTAATCATCATTTTTTTTTACAAATTTCCTAAGAATTGTAGGAAAAATCAAATTGAAAAAGTTCAGTAAATGATGTTTGCAAGACAAACCGTGAAATTAAGGATTCGCGCACTGCGCAGGAATACGACACTTGATAAAATGTATTGAAAATCACAGTCACATTTCTTCAGCTTTATATACTTGAATTTGAATTATAATACTAATCGATAGTATTGTACCGTACTCAATTTATACTTAATTTGGAGCTATATTTAGAGCATAAAGCTAAAATAAAACCAAATATTTTCTTATATCGAAAATGTATATTACGTAGTTAATTAATTAAACCTGAAAGTTCATATCAGTGACAGAAGGCGCAGACGAGAACTTTGTTCTAAATAATTGTTTTTATTAATACAAGGTGGTATTACACTGATGCTTTTTAACTTTTATTGTTTATGTGTTATTATTTATAGAAAATACTTATCAGTTCATTTGAAGTATTTGATACATAATTTAAAAGAAGTTAGTATTTTTTAACAGAAATTTAGGCGAAAATAACTATAAAATTGACATGAAGTATGAAGATTTAAACTTTTACTACATACACGTATAATGTATATACTTAAATATTTCAAAACTAGCCTATATTAATATTTAACTCATCATAATTTGATGATATAATATCATTGTATAATTTACAACGGTGATGGTCATGTATAATATTTTAAAAAGCAAAATGTAATTTTAGAAGGCATAACATCCAATTGTTTTAATGCATATAATATATATATATATTATATATTATCTTACACCTATATGTGTAATGTGTGCTTCAGGCATAATTTTTAGGCGTATATAAACATATTTTTTAATGAAGACATTTGAAGAATGTTCTTTATTAAAAACATTATTAATTTACAAAACGTGACTTTCAAGGTCGTAGTTTTTTGGGTGTTACTGAAACAGAGTTCATTTTGTGACGCCGTCCTCGTTAGAAGGTATTACACGTCAATACTTAATAATATATAAGTTTTGATAAAAATACGCCCACATTATTTTTCAAATATTTGAATGTTTAATTAATAAATTTATCTGTTTAAAATTTTAAATCAAAAGCTTTATATTTTTATTTTATATGTTTTTAGTTATTTTAAAACAGTAAAATGTATAACCAAGAAACTAAAACTAACGGCCTAATGGTCATAGATTTATGGTAGACTATTATGTAAATTATAAAAACCTTTAGTGTTTAATGTTAAACAAATAATTTCTTATAACAGAAAATAATGGAATAATAATTTGTTTAAATAATACATTATAATATGGTTTGATGTGTGTGCTTTTGAAAATCAAAAAGTTGGACTTACTTATAACACGTGAAGAGCATCTGAATACTTAGGTATACGAAAAGTAAAATTTTTATTCGTTAAATTGACTCGGGAGATTAAAATTTGTAAAATAGATATTATTAAATTATGATATATTGATATTTAATTCTTTAAACTATTTTTCTAAAGGTCTTATAAGTATGTATAGACCAGAAGAAATAGAAAAAATAGAGCTGAAGAATATGCTGAAAGATTATTTCTTACTACAATACATCAATAATCAAAAATAAGAAAGTAACTAAATATAAAAAATTAAATATCAGACAGCATAATTATTAAGTGTATTAATTCATATAATTATATGCACTCGATATATTCACTCATACTGTAAATTATTTAGTAAAGATTATAAATAATACTTTTTTTTAAATAAAATGTATAGAATAAGTATATGATGCATTGATGCATAATATTAATATACGAGTACAAAAGATTTTAAAGATAAATTAACCTGCTATAGTGCTATTTATTGAGTTATCTTTATACACAATAATTAAAATAAATAATTTGATGATGTTACTAAATTTTATAAATTTGGCGAAGAATAGAATAAAAAGAATATTAAAAACTTACATCAAACATCAAACCTAATGCTTAAATATAAAGATAAGAATTTTAATATGTCAATTTTTTAGTTTTTAAATAGTTATTTTTATTGGATATTTATGTAAGTATTTTACCATGAATTTTGTTAATTTTTTAAAATTATTTTCGATCAATGTTGAAAAAAATATGAAAACTAAAGTACGTGTTTCATTTATGTTACAACACGTAATGTATAGTGACACAAAAGACGTAAAGTAGTAAAGAATATATTAATTATAGTTACCTACCTATATAGTTAGTGTAAAAATCGGTGTGCATAAAGACCATATGTCATTTTGTAAACTGCATTTCAAATACTTAAAACCGTGACAACTTTTGTTGTTGGTATCGTGCACGTGTGTTGATTGGATATATATACATATATTTATTATTGTTCGTTTGTTCAGAATACTTCTAGTTTTACCAATATTACCTTATTATATATATGATATTTGGAGAGTTGAACCAAATGTTAACGGAGTAATGTTTGACGCATATAATATGTAATACTATTTGTTTCATCTGAATCGATAATATTTATTTTAGTTTACATGCTAATATAATATAATACGAGTATATTACAACATATCTTCAGGCGGATTGGCATATTCATTATTACCGACGGCGTGATTTTATCGTAAATCCGTAGTTGAGGTGAGTTTTAAAATTACCCGCACATTAACCCGCGTATTCGACACTTTTCGCTAACAATTTGCATTTTAAAATTTGTTCGAATAGTTGGTTTGGTTTTGCATAACTAAAGTACTCATACGTATACAATATACAATCCAGTGTATAATACACTTTTACATGCCGTCCCAACATGCCAATCGAACTATTTGTTGTACCATGACGACGGATTTTTGTTTTGTAGAGTAGGTACTCATATACGCGTAAATGATTTTTTAATGTACTATGGACATTTAAACAAACATTTTTATTAAGGTACGTGAAGTTGGAATAATTTTAATTACTACTTATGTAGCACAGTCGTTCAAAACATCGACTGCAACAACGTGATTGTCATGTTACTTGTGACATAATAATAGAGGTTGTTATTTGATCGATTAAAAATAAAAAAATGTCCAAATAATGGTAAATTTGTTCATTGGAAATACGTAATTTTATTTTTATATTTTTCTTTATACACGATATATAATATCATGCATATTATACAGTTATATTAATCATGTATCTTATGATTTTTATTATGCGTATATAATATATTCATTTATTATTCGTTCTAACTAATAAAACCTATACATGTCGACGATAACGATGATGACCTGTAGAGCCTAACGACCGGTTCATATTAAAAATTATATAAATTCTTAAATAAAGTTATTCATATTTATTGAATAATCCATTTAACATATCATTTATTATTTTAAAAATTATTAATGTGTTTTGTAAAAAAAATTTTTTTTACATAATTTTGAGTCGTTACAACAAAACATTTTTTTACATAAAAAATATATATTATTACATGTATTTTTGATTCCTTATTCCAAAACAGAATATTTTTTGTTTTACATTGGGGTATAAAAATCGAATTTTGAAATAGTAGTTTAAGAGATAACTTTTTAAGTATTTAAAGTTTAGATAATCATTGTTGAGTGGTACCGTTTCTAAGTGTTGGTTCACTAAGTATTCCGCCCATCTAAACTTTTGATACTTATTACTGTTATAGTACTTGTCCGAAATGTTTATAGATCGAAATGCTTAGGTACACCAAAAAATTTTCATTTTCTGATTTGGAATATAAAATTAAAAAGTCTATATCATTCAAGTAATAAAATGAGTAAAAATTTAAAAATATGATCACTTACTTATTATAGAAAATAGTAAAAATATATATTAAAAAAAAAAATTGTATATTAATAACCTAAATCATATAAAAAAAAATTTCAAAACCTAATGTTTTTAAATAATAAGAGTCTTGCTTTAGATAACATTCAGTTTTATATTTACTTAAATAAATAGATACACGACGACGACGACGACCTGTTGTTGCTAACGCCCGATTTATGTCATTTCTCGTGTGTACATAATATCTATCTATATGTAAGTTATACACACAATACACATATTATATGTATGTATATATAATATAATTATTAACATATGACACAATCCGAATCGGTGCGTTTATACAATGTATATATTAAATTTACATACACTCACAATACTCACATACATTATATGTATGCACATTACACGTGTTGTACAGATACACTCACACCGGTGTGTTTAAATAAATTCATATATAATAGCTTACAATATTATTGTTGTACCGATGTCCTATAGTATGTTGTACACGACTCCTCGAGACCGATAGCATAAATCGTGTATATCGTATGTTCTCATATATATTTATACATATATTATATATATAGTAACTACTGGCTATATGACCGTCGTTTAACCAAGACGATTTCGATGGGCGCCGGGCACGGCTTTCGTATCAATCTCGTCCGGCGCCGGAGACGTCTCCGTGCGAATTTATGCTGCAGCTAAGACTGCTGCTGCAGTGATTGAGCGATCCTTGTGTAGATAAATCACGAGGACAGCGTGTGGAACAGTCATTTCGTTTTCGTTATAATATTATTGATTGTATAAATGTAATATATTATTATTTATTTAAAATCGATTTTTATATGAATATGATATATTTTGTGCTTATATAATATATTTTACAGGGAGATTATTGCAATGTAAAATTATCATAACGGCTGCTGCAGTGGTTATGTGAGTTGAGATTTTATTATAATTTATAGTTAGGTATATAGGTATGTTGTATATGTATAAAAAGAGAGCCTGTTGCGAAAAACCCGATAATATACGGCCTGAAGTATACAGCGTGATTTTCCTAGCACGCTCACCCTTATTTTTTTTAGTAATGAGTTTATTCAAATTTCGATTGTAAGAATTTTAAATTCTTGTGATTTTGTATAGTCTTAAGAAGTATCGGAGATTCAAACTTACAATATAATAATTGATAATTTTTATAAAAATGTCTATGCACTTAATTTAAAATTTAAACGATTATTTTTTCAGTTATTAAAATATTTTTATTACGGATAAAGGTCTTTAAAAATGGTATTACAAAAATATAAAATATATGTAATATCAGATTTAGAATTTATTATATTTGGGCCATTTGTAATTTGTATAAAATATAATAAACACTGATAGATTAATATAAAATATTAAAATTTTAAAATTATTATAGTTTCATATATTTTCATATATTATACTTTTAGCCCATTATCATTGACATATTATTCTAGGTACATTAAGTAAATAACTTAAAAATTAATTTTTAAAATTTTGACATAAATAAGTAAATACGATTTCAGAAAAATTATCCGTTAAATAATTTATAGTAAAACAGGACACTTCTTAAGATTATACAATATTTCATGAATTTAAAAATATGGTCTCCAAATGTATTTAGAAATTCTAAATATAAGAGTTTGATGAAATAATTTATTAGTAAAAAAAAATGGGTTGTGGATTCTTAACGAATTACCTTGTATGTTATATTATATTATTATTGTTATTATAATGTAGCTACTGCAGAAGTAGTGTGTGCGGGAATTTAAACTAGACTGGATGTGTTTATGTGATTAATTGGAGATCAGATCGCAAAAGACCTCGGTCATGTATGCATCTATATCGATCTATTGTATAAATAATCAGAAAAAAATATAATATATTATATCCTAGTCAATAGTTATTAATTTTACATTAAATTCCACAGTTGCAATACGTATAATAAAAATTGATTGTGATTATTAAAATATAAAAAACCAGAAGTCCTGAAATATTTGGCCGATTTAAAAAAATTAAATGTGACAATGAGGTACATAACTCTAGGGTAAGTTCTACACATATATTTTTTAATTAGTTTTTTTAAATTTGGATTTTACTATAATGTATGGACGTCTCTTCAAGTGCAAGCTATTTTTTTTATTGAATAGACACTAATATTTTTTTTAATCATCGTCATGCACTTTTACGTTAAGCATGGTAAAAATCTTTAACGTTAAAATTGGTTTTATTATTGTTATTATGACTTAAAAAAAAAAAACTTCGGTGATAGAAAAATTTGTGTTTACAGCCAACGGCGTATAAGAATTGTGCATCATGTAGCGACCTGTAGTACTACATGGTTGTTATCTGTACCTATATAAAATATATATAGTATAATAATAATATTAATACCTATGTCTAAAATATAAGCCTTTTGTATACGTAGAAAAGGTCTTAACACTGACAAATACGTACGTTGTAAGACGGGGCTCAAAATAGATTTACTAAAAAAAAAAATAATAAATATATATAATATATATAAGACCTGAGCTGTTACCAAAATGAAACCGAAGAAACATTATTCGGAAAAAGCAATAGCGATGGACATAAAAAAAACGAAAAAATGATGGGATATAAAAGTTAATTCATTCTTTTGTCTGCGTCATTAAATGTATCGATTGTAAAGTATTACAACCATTTTACAAGGTGCGACCGTTTTTTTACACACGATGCGTTAACAGTATCCTGACCATTCGCGTGACTTATCTCTAAATGTGAATTATGTATTGTTTTAGTTTATAATGTTTATATTACCTATAAACTTTATACATTTTTGAATTATTTCGGATACAATATATAATATATGATTCACTAACCATGCTTACTCCCTTTTTATTTTCAGTATTTCAATTATTCAAAATCTGATTTTTAGAATTATTAAATATATTAATAATTAAGACTATATTTTAAAATTCTAGAGATATTTTGAGTTATTCTGTGAAAATGCCTACTTTTGTTTTTCAAATTCGAACATAAATTTCTTACTATAAATTATTTAGCAGATATTTTTTTCTGAAAACAGTTACATATATAAAAACCAAAATCGGAACGAGTAATATTTGAGTTATTTAACTTTGTGTATACTTAGGTTATTAAGTACGTATAAATGGTAATACATTTGGAAGATATGGGGTTATGAAAATTATAAAATTTTAGTAATTAATATTAATGTATCAGTGTTTTTTATTTTAAGAAATGATCACTATATAATCACTAGATATTCTAGATATTGTTCAATATTAGGTACGTCTATATTGTATTTTTGTAAAACCATTTTTAAGAATTTTTATCTTCGATATAATAATTTTTATAACTGAAACTACTCATTCCAACTTAGAATTAGGTATATATAATAAAAAAAAAACCAACTACTTAACAATAAAAAATGGGGGTTTTTATTTAAAAAAGAAATTTATATCGCCATGAACAAAAAAATGTTAAAATGTGAGTTTTATGTTTTATTCAAAAATCAGAATTAGAATAAATTCATTATTAAATGAAAAATTAGGTAAACACGTTTGGCGAATCATCTTGTATAATATATAATTATATCTCGGGTATACCTTGATGCTATTGGTTGAAATCTTAACGAAATCGTACCTTTACGCCGGGTTTCGAGAAATATATTTATTTCTGGTCTGTAGAAAATTAAATTCCGCTGTAAACGACCGTAAAAGAGACAAAATAATATATTATGTAATCACTGATCGCGGATGAATGTAATAAACATTATCAGGTGAAATCCTAAATTAAATAGGTAATTCGCTTAAAAAGGTACACCGTTTTAATTCGCGTTATTTTAATAAATAAAATCTTAACAATCTATAAATATTACAATATTATTCATGCTATTTAATTGTTTAAAGGTAACTCATAATATACTTACGCGTTTTGATTACAACGGGGTCTCGTAAATGCCGAGTTTTAAAATTAAATTATAAAATATCAGTAACAAAGTATATCTATTGGTATACTAGCTGTATATTCGTATAGATGTAATAGGTACTCAATTTAAAATTACTTTTTAAATTTCTATTAAGATAAAAAAACCATCAACAACCGAATGATTGTTCCGTTTAAGCACTGTCATCCGACAATAGGTGTTTTTAATTATAATTTAAAGTTAATGTAATAATAATTGTTAATTGTATTCCACCGTGACTGCGAGTGAACCGGTTGTGACATTCCGGTCCTCTTGTCGTTGATTTAGGGCATAAGGTCACCCTTTTATTTATACTGGCGAATAATGAATTTTTTTTATTAAAGATGTTAATGAATGAAAAAAAATGTTAACTATATGAATAATCTTACAACGTATACAACGCTATTATTGGCTATTGATTTTTTTATAAAAGACATATTTTGTTTTTTCATTAATGATAATAATTAATAATGTTTTTAGAATTTTATATGAAAATGAGCTGCTTAGTTGCAAGCTATTTTGGGTACAAAATAAATCAGTGGCACTCAAACTATATTTCTCGTGAATAGCAAAGTTGGATTTCAAAAATATAGCATCACTCACCGCCTTTATTTTGGTGTTTCGTAAAAACAATACATATTAGAACTAGATACGTAGGTAATTTTCATACCATCTCTCAATAAATAATGTATAGTCTTTGCCATAATTAAAACATGGTTTGCGTGCCACTGTATTATGTGTCTGGCAAAGAAAGAAAACTGCGATTTTATTGATAAACCTTAAGGAATGGATATTTCCTGAATAAATCTCTGTTTCTCAGGTTTTTATTATTCTTTAATTTATTGTCTTTGTGTAACGCGCATAATAGGTTGCTTACGTTACTTTAATATTGTCCAAAATGTTCAAATTGACGTACGTAACAACAGTTGTTTATATGTTAGACGACAAGACGAGCAACACTAATTTAATTTGAATATCATTTTGGCGCTCTTGTTTGTTCGAATAATTGAGATAAGTTCACGCGTATAAATCGCCGAAGTGTGATGCGTTCGTGTTTTTAGAAACAAGGACACGTTAGTTATCTAGTGTATAATTCTAAAGAATTTTATACATTTTATGTACTTTATGTACTTTGAATCATTATTTAAAAATATTTAATTAAGTATCCTAACCTGTTATACATTTCTAATTATATTTTATGTACAGGTAGTTAAATAAATATGAAATATCACTGTCATCAATCAATTAATCGAAATAATCGAATACTCACACACTCAAGTGAGAGTACAAATTATAACGTTCTTTTTTATTAACTATGCAATAATTTATGTTTTTGCTTGCAGTTTAAATTTAATAAGATGCGTCATGCTTATCACTGAATTACCAAAATGTAGACATTTTTAATGAATCATATTTTCTGATAAATATGTTATATTATAGAAATATAATTATAATTATAATATTATAATCTAATAAATACATTGTCTATTAGAAAAATTATGTAATTTTTAAATATGATCTATTATATACATAATTTCACTAAAAGTGTATAGTCAAAATATATATAATTATAAAAAAAATCGATAATTAGTTACGAGTATTGACACCATTTATCCAAATTGTTGATTAATAATAAATAGCTAAATTAAAGAATGAATATGCGTATTTTATATTTATAAGCAATATATTATGGATGAAATGTGATTTTAAATTGTTAATACTAATATGAGTAACTTAATTTGCTTTTCTATATAATTTTAAACTATTTTTTTTCTACGTATTAATATTGATAAGTTATTTTTTTATTGATAAAATACAATTTCAGAAACTAAGGCCATTAATTTAAAAATATTTTTATAGTACGTCTAAATACATCAGATTACATTTTATTTTATATACAATTTATTATTTTTATTAAAAATTATCATTTATTATTATACCTATATTTATACTTTGAGGATCCATTTGACGTGTATATATATCGCATATAAATCAAATCAAATAAAAAAAACATTTATATTTCTAGAATATATCTACATATACCTTCCAACCTATGTGATTTATACTAAGTAGTTCATCTCGTAATAATAATTTTTAATTATTATGTTTTCTTATAACGTTTAAGATTTTAGTTGATTCGTTAGATTATCGTATACATTAATCACTATTAGTAACGGATTGTCTTGTTTAAAAAAAAATCACAGCTCCTCGTACATTACTATAACGAAAAAAAATAAAAATGAGTGATTTTATTGTTATTATTTATTCACTGATTTTTTTTACGATCTTTTTGTAATATAACGTTGTTATTTTTGTTCGTTGTAATTGGGTTGTTTATATTATTGCCAATTTTTATGTATTTGTTTTTATTTCATCTGTCAAATAGGTTTTAAATACACGGTTTCTATATATGATTATATACATATGTCAGCAGATGTGTAAATGTCATTTATAAAATAAAATACTGTTAATTAAAGGTTTGTTATTTGGTTTAGTTCTTATTTTAAAATCAAATTAAACGTTATGTATAGAAGATAATATCAATTAACTGATAAATGTGAAAATAATTGTTTATAGTTCTTAGTGAAAACAAACCATAAACTCCAAATAATGGTTATAAATTTAGTTGAAACGTTAGTTATTTCTAAACATTAACTAAATTGTATAATATATTAATTAAATTTTCTTTTTATTATTTTAATATTTTTATTATTAATGAATTTTCAATAACATTGATTAACATGCAAATACTCAAGTATGCTTTTAAAAGAATATTTATTAAAAATAGTTAATAATTTGATAACTATAATGGACGAGATTTTGTAGTCTGCACTAAAATAAAAAATAATATGTAACTAATTTGCACCTCCGCAAGTAGTCGAAAATAGTAATGTTTGTAATTTGTATTAAAATGAGTATCTATGTATTTGATTATTTCGTCGATACTCTCATTAACGTAGATAGTCGAATAGAGTTAAATGATAATAATGATTTTTCTGGATTTTTATAACGACTTGCCGCCTTAACTGGTAAGTATTATTATAATGTTTGATGTCCGATCTGTCGTAATTGCGTTATTAGTTATTAGTTTATTACACAATAGCATGTATATTAATTTTTTATTTAAATAATGCATTTATTATATTAATTATTATTATTTATGTTTTTCATATAATATTATTGTTATTAGATAATTTTAAAGTCAATACTGATGTTCCGTAGTACGCGTGGTGTAAATAGGTTATATTGAAATAACTACTCAGAATCTAAAATTGAATATTATTGATATTTTAAATTTTTGTGGAAATTGAAATTCATATTTTTTACTATACTTGAGACGGCGCAAATTACATATCTTTATTTTGGAGTTAATTACAAAAGTATTTCAAAAATATTGGTGCTAATTACAAATATTATTTATAATTCAGGTCAATTTGAATGCAAATTGACAATAGACCAATAGGTATAATATTCATATTGCCAAAAATCACAAACAAAATTAATAAAAATTTGATTTTAATAAAAAATTCACATTATTTTGTTAAGATTTTAACCACATTAGGTACTCATTATTGAAATGGATTTATAATCTGTTAGTAAAATATAAACAGGCGCGGACTGGTAAAAAAGGGCACGGGATGCTATATAATTTAAAGGGCAAATTTAAAATATGTAAATTATTTACAAAATATTAAAATATTTTATTTTGTTTAAATAAAGTATTGAAAATACGTAAAAAAACGTAAATATATATTAAGTTACAACAAATATTCAAATAGTACAATATTAAATTTCTTTAAATTTTTCAGTTGTATGATAAAAAATAAAAATATATTTTAGGGCAAGGGATGCTGTAGCATCCCAGCATCCCAGCCAGTCCGCGCCTGAATATAAATTATTAATATACGTTAAAATAACATTAGCTATTAATACATTTTATAATAATATTCTCGTAATAATAATAATAAAAATAAAAATGCTTTTATTCTCACGAGATTCTGCGATTGTTATTGATGTCTAGACACTATTATATTATCAGAGACCAGAGTAACTGACGAAAAACATTAGGTGATAATTTCAAAACAAATTACCATAGTTATAATTCATAGTTTTATTTTTTATCATATTGCGATGCTATTTTTTTGTTTTTAGACTAATGTGTCTCTATTGGTATTATTTACAATGTCCGTCATCGTAATCCTCTCTAGTAAGATTGATTGCCCTTCTCATGGTTTTCGCTTTAACACTTTAGTTGTACCTACTACTTATACGACGTAGGCTATTATACTTTATGGTTTCATTACTGTTTGTTTTATCCTCAGGCGAAAAATTAGGTGGACCTAATCTTAAATTATTTTACCTAAAAAAGATTTTCATTATTTCAATTAATACGTCAAAGTAGATAAAAAATTGTATAAAATACATGAATGCATTTCTCATAAATAATCTTATGATTTTAAACAGTAAAATTAAATTTGTAAAATGTAGTTCTGTCATAAATAATAATAGTACCTACTAATTAAAATAATATTACAATTTACAATATAGTATAGAACATATAAGTATAATATCAATTTAATATTGTGTGTAACGTCTAATAAGTGATATATAATCATAGACCTTAGGAGAAGGTAGTATATAAGGTTTATGTATATAATATATAACAACTTTATATTGTATTTATATCATGGCTAGAAAACAGTTATTAATATAATTGTATTTTATACTAAATCAGTGGGTTTGGAGTATTGAATTATTAACATAAAATAAGAATAATGTTTTAAAATTAATTTTACAAGTCTATTTCCTGAAATAATTGATGTTTTGTGAAATTATACATATTTGTAACTATTTCAAAACTATGGAATATAGATATTAAATTAAACAAAGTTTAATTTTAATATATTTTATTGGGTACTTATCAAAAAATAATATTGTCTGTTTCGTTTTATCTGTTAAACTTAGTATGACCTTTAATCTAATCAATAATCGAACTTAAGTGTTAATTATGACATTATGTGCGTAATACCTACTGATAAGGTTTTGGCTGTTAGAAAGCCATAAGACTTTTAATAGAATCAAATTTTTTAATGAGAAATTCGACCAGACAAATTATAATTAATAAAACGTATAATATACAGATACATTATGTATAATATAAACTATTATAAAAAAATTGGTTTGAAGAAATATTTCTATAGATATTTTATTATAATTTGGCCTATATCATTTTATTACAAATGCGTTTTTTTAAATTCTAATATTAGGTAATTGTAGTTTAATTTTAATACAATTTTAATGAACTTTAAAGCAATATTTAATTATAAAAATATGTTTTAATTATGATGTATTGATGTTGTCGAAATATATTGGTCCACGACCGATATATCAATAAAAATATAACATATTTTAAATTTAATATTAAATGTAATATTACCTTCTGGTGCGTGTTAAAAATGTTTGGTAATTTTTAGTACTTGCATAGTTAGGTACACTAACTTATATTATTTTGTTTTAAATACTGTGCTGGTATTAGTGCAATAATATTTTTATATTTTATATTTTTAAAATAATTTAAAAAAACGAGAATAATATTTGTAACTTTTTTAAACCACTATTACTATACTTTATTCGAATGCCGCAAAGAAAAAAATATTGCAGTACCTCAAGTACTTGACTTGTATTTATAGTTACATATATTCACATAATTTTGTTCTCTTAATAGTAATTACTTATGTTTAAAATGATATATTGCAAAATTAAATTAAATGTGATGGTACAAAAATAAAACTAAGTTTTTTGATCATTAATGAGTTATTACGTTACACGTTATTATTATGACTACATTAGGTACACTCGTATTTGGCTCGATACAGACATTACAAATTTTGTTATTTATTGCTGATGTATTATATTAGTAATCTTCTAAATGTAATTTAATAATCCATTTTAACATGGTTAATTAATGTAACGCCTTCATGGTATATTGTGGTATATCGTGGCAATAATACGCATGGTTAATATAATAATAATAAATAATAATAATAGGAATACAATTAGTATTGTAAATGAGTGGTTAAAAACACGAATACGTAGATACCTATAATATATATACATGACTCAATTTATAATAAAAATAAAGAGATTTTTTTTATTTAAACGGTTATGATTTTATGCAAACAATCCGCGGTAAATCACTTAAAAAGTATAAAATTGTAACTATAGGGATACTTAAAAAAAAAATTAAACGATTAAAAAAAAATGTTTACCTACATTTATTTCAGTAGTACTCGCTTTAAATTATAATGTGTATATAATATGAAGGTTCATTTGTGTATGCGATCCACTGCAGCCCGTATAGGTTTACAAGGTGAATTATTGTTGTAACTAATTGTATAGGTTAATAATTGTGCGAAATAGCTATAAAACTACGGCCTACCTACGGCCGTCGGAAATAACACTGCAGAGAGAGTCTGTGCTTGCCGAATTACGCACGAATACCGAGAGGATTCCGCGTATATAGGTACTTAATATTTTTTATTTATGATACGCTGTCTAGTGGAAAAAAATGAACCAACGTCTTTTGATATTTTATGTTTATAGGTAAACAAATCGTGATTTAAAATATAGGGCTGTATATATTTGTATGATTATTTAAATTTAACTCGGCTAAAAAAAATTAAATGAGTTAATGCTCATTCGACTTTTGAAATAAATGGATTAAATCAGATGATCATAAAAAAAAAACGAAACGAAGTGGAACACGCGTTATAATAATAATAATAAAAAATATCACGACATAACTATTATTCAATAAATTATTATCTTATACAATTTATTATTATAGTATAAAATGTGCGAATTAACGTCCGTTTTTAGATTTAGTTCGGACCTGACCTATAAAATATATTGTCCGATATCGCTTATTAAGACCGACGCATCACTGTTTGGGGTTAACTGTTAATGTTTTAAAATTATAACGTAGGCTAGCTAAGGTATCCATGTTCTGTCGATATATTTGATTATTATTATCATTATTTTTATTAATCAATAATTTATTATTATTAATATATAATTTTATCTTAATTTCAATATAATTATAATAATATTATTAATATTAATATTAGTCTTGAGAAAATATTTTACTTTGCAATTATTAAGTATTCGAATAAACACTCACTACACGTTCTATTTTATTTTAAAACAAATTTCCAAAAAAAAGCAGAACATTTTTCTATAGGTGCTTATAATATTGCTATTAAATTATATATCACTCGTATATTGTATTAAATTTTAATTATTTTACTAATAATTAACAATCAATACAAAGTGCACAAAAAATTGTATACAAGTAGGTTCTAGCTATATTATTTAATGGATGGCAATTTTACCGTGAAAAATTTTTTAGTAATTTACCAGTAAATTTTTTGTAAACTTATGTATATTTTTTTTTTCATAAATATTTTTGTTTAATACATTTATTATGAACTCAATAATATTTTTATTATTAATTAAATGAATACAAACATTATATTGCTGTCATAAATATTTTCACACCATCCGTATTATTCTATATTATTATTATCTTAGTTTACCTCAATAGTAAAATATTATACTTTAACTCCATCTGTACTCGTGAACTAAATATTATTAAAGCAATGTTATCGAGCTCATACGAATAAAAATTGAAATGAGGGGTCACTAAATTTGATGAGCAATAAAAAAATTATCACATTTTCAAAATTATGACATATCTACCCTTATGTTTATTATAAAAACTTAATGTTATTTTGAAAAGGTATCTCACTCTTTCCATTAATATAATTAGGACTGGGACGAGAACTATACCCATTCGTCGTAGCCATTGGTCTTATACGGTTCACATGTGTATAATATGCTGTAGTTGTACGTAAGAAAACGGAACATATTTACGCTGTAATAATAATAATGAAAAAATAATGAATAATTTTCAACTCAGCTGTCTCTTTCGGACGTGCAATAGTAGGTATAGCATAATGGGTACGCGGCACATATATAATATGTGCACAGCACTATGAACAGCGTAAAATGTAAATATAATTATATACGTCGTCGTTTAAACGTGTATAAT
Organism: Schizaphis graminum; assembly: GCA_020882235.1. NCBI lineage: Eukaryota > Metazoa > Arthropoda > Insecta > Hemiptera > Aphididae > Schizaphis > Schizaphis graminum. Next base: position 99,335,567 of record CM037032.1, read on the forward strand.
AATAATAATAATAATATAACATAACATAGTAGTAGTGCAGTACCACCTACCTGTATAAATTGCACATATTATACGGACGCGTTAAAAACCGTATTTACCCGTTCGGTCGGTCGTGGTCATCTACCCATTATACCTGTATCACCTACAATTTGCGTTTTACGGTTTTTTTTTTTATTATTTAATAGGATAACAGAAATATTATACGCTTGTTAATAAACGTCTTATGTATGTGTGTGTGTGTGTGTGTGCGCGCGCGCGCGCGTGTATTAAATTAGGAGCGGTTTGTTTTGTGTGACACTAACTGCAATAATATAATATGAGAAACTGGTGGGCGGCATCGCGACGTTATAATAATATTTGCTCGCACACTCGCATACAAATGCGGCGCGCGGTGTATCCATATGTCATCGATCCGACCGCGCAAAACGGAATTTTTTTCAAATAAATACAATAATATTGTATATATTATATTATATAATAGATTTAATGCGAGTACCTATATCGTCGAAGTCGGCGCGAACACAAACAAAACGACTATATTATTATTATTACGCGTATAATATTATTATTATTATTATTGTTGTTATATTGTGTAACTGCCTACGACCCGTCTACGAGATGTCTCGTGTAATATTTATGGTAGGCTGGTCTAACTTATACCCAGGTATAGGTAATGTATGGAAGTATTTTATAGACGGACAACTTTGCGTTACCTACTTACATATACATGCCAGACTAGTTCCTGCAGCATAAAGTCCCGCACGAATTAAAAATGAGTTTATTCTATTGTTAAATTGATCAGTTGTAGTGTTTCAATCGATTCGTTCTATATATAGTATATACATATACATAATAAGCATGTTCACTTCACAAATTCTTGATATTTTTGTATCACTTAGAAAGTGTCCCGTGGCGACACAAACTTCTATTTTTCAAATGAAACCCTCATTTTTAATCTAAATTATTCATTGAATGTTTTTTTTTGAAAATGTTGATACACAAAATTAAAAATTCTAACGAGTATAGTTTCTTAGTTATTAAAAAGTTTATACTAAGGATAACAGTCCTTACAAATGATTTTACAAAAGTATAAAATATAGATTTACGTAATATTGGAGTAAGTATTTATTATACTTGGACCATTTAAACAAATTAAAAATGTTGATAAATTAATATTAATTACAAAAATTTTCAAATTATCATATAGCCTCTATCCATTCTAAATCCATCACACAGTTCATAAAATTATAAATAACTCAACAACTATTAATTCGAATTTTGATGCGAATATTTTATTCAAAAAAATTATCGACTAAATAATTTACAGTAAAAAAAAGTTTTTATCGGGCATTGTTGAAGAAACAATAATGGGGGTGAGCATGTTTGGTGCATCACTCAGTATTTCTATAGAAATCCTAACTATGATTACAACAATATAATATGTTATATGTCAATAATATTTAACAGTTTATTAGTTTAATGAATGAGTATATTTCTTATGTTTTAAATTAATCTTACATATTTTACGGATTTGAAGTTTAATAACGAAAAAAAAAAAAAAATAAAAATAGTATTTTCGAGTTTAAAATATTAATATCAAAATGTATACAGTTGATAGTTTGATAACATTAATAAATTATTATATGGTTGCCTATTGCACGTAAAATTATACCTAACGGAATTATTTTGAACAGTTTTATTGCACGCCGCGGGTGTCCTTTAGGCTTTAATATAACACTTTAGTAGGTATATAGCAATAATCGTAATAATTATATAATGCCGTCAATACAGTCATGCGTATATTCGTTATTTGCGATATTTGTTTGCTAGTTTTATTCATTGATTATTTTACTTACTATAAATGTCATGTTCTCTTTCAAAACATGTCCATAATTTTTCTCAATAAGTTTCACCTTAGGCGTTCAACTTAACGTTTATTACTCGTGGTTGTTAGTTCAGACGAACGCAAGACGTTAACAATATAAATTTATATAATACTGTAAAAATCGAAGACACAGAACTTTATTTGAGATTGCATCGCAATAGTTATGTAGTTTGGTCTTGACAGTTGAAGTTGTATAATTGGCTGTCTTGCAAATTGGCGATGGGTTGTTTTTAGTTTTATACGATACACTGTGTGCAGTATGCTTAATAGTCGAAAAATAGTAAAGCAATATTATTATACTTGAATCTGTTTAAGGATATTCAATTAAGCGCCAAAAGACGTCAGTAATTAAATTAGCGCGTAAAAATTGGATAGCGAAAAAACTTTTTAGACGAGTAGCCCTGTTCGGATTTTGAATTAAACTATTAGCGTTCGTTTAATAAATTACCAAAGCTTTCGTATTTTTACCACTGCGCGGGTCGTAATTTTTTAGTTTGTGAAAAATACTTTGACCAAATTACTGTTGAAATGTGCTTTTGTTTTTAGATCGAAATGAACATTTCAACCAGATGACGGTATTTTTGATATTCAATTTTGCATACGCTTTTCTATAATAATTGGTATACGCTCATTTTTAACTGCGACTGTGATTCCATTATGAGAAAGACATCAACCATTGTAAGATATATTTATTAATTTACTTCAGATCAGTGGTTATTTTCTGCGTTTCCACTATGTATCATAGTAATTTTGAAGAAAACTCTGGGAAAGCTATTTTTTTTTAATCAATTATAGTATTTTTGCTTTCTTGTAAATCAAAAATTCTATATAATCTCATACACCATAATGGCTATTTGTACAACGAGTGGCAATCGTCTGGGTGAGTGAAATAATTTTTAACCGTGTGAACGATTTGTACTTTAATGTACATAGTACATGTTATTTTATTTTATTATTTTTTGACTTTATATTAGTATATTCGAATACTACACTAATGTATTTTTAAAATTAGAGTTCGTTATTAATTATTATCATTTATGTATATTATATGTGATTTTATTTTATTCTATCCTAAACACCTACTAAACTCTTTCGCTCAAACAATATACAGCCTATAACCATTTATCCAAATAGATTGCATTTGGATCGATTCACCCTATGGAACAGTACATAGTATTAATTTATTAAAATAAAATAAGAACTAGTTAAGCACGAATGGCTTGAATTATGAACGTCACAATAAACACCCCTTTTGCTCCCCAATGGCGTTTATGTCACTACACATGACCACGTTGAATTCATAATATATAGGCGTCACAATATACACTCTTATGCGCGTTCTTTACTTTTATTATGCGTTGCGTTATTACTACACACCCATATAATATAATAATAATAATATTCTATATGTTTTGTGCGTGCATTCTGTGTACAAACAATATATTTTTTAAAACAGTCGACCTAACCTAGAAAACGGTGAGGATTTGACGGATGTTGACTGTGTAATATCATTATAATAATACTATGGGATGGACGGATGAAAGTTTGATCGCGTATGTATAGTTTGTAATAATATATAGGTCCTTACTTACTGGTTGGTAGAGATTGTCTACCACAATTATTACAATACACTGAGAATTAAATTATAAACCTTGACAACGCAGTATAATACATAGGTAATATTAATATATATTATATAATAATAAAATGTAATAATTCATTGGTTCTATGTGCACCGTTGCGGTAAATTATATCTATAAGCTTGTACCTTGCATATAATTGCAGTATATTGTTATGCGTAAAATTAATATTTTTTGTTTTCGCCAGGTTAGGCATATTTTTTTTTAAATGTCATTCATTAACTTGATATTTATAATATCATTTAGTTTTTAATACTAATTATTGCGATATAGTTTCTATTTAAAGATAATTTAAGATGTTTCACAATTATTGCATTTCTCAATAGGGGAAACATGATTGAACATAGGATAGCTTGGTTTCTTTATAGTCGGCGGGCTTAATATTAATAAAATATTTTTGGAATAATTTATGGAGATAACTTAGATGGTCTTAGCTAATAAATCAGCGATGACTAATAGTTGATGCATATAACATTATAATATTAGTATTTTTCAATAAATTATAATCTCTCAACAAGTTTTTTTTAAATGTTGTGTAAATATTTTACTGTATTATGTTAAGAATAACTAATTAATATTTAATGTATAATTTTATAATATATTTACATACATATTGCTGTCGACTTGTTTTGTGTCATATTTTTTTATTTATGTATTAAAAATGTTTGAAGTATTCAATTGAATAGGTTCAATTGAAAATAATAATTCTACGTAGGGCATAATGAGACAAGGTCGTATAAGATATAACGAGTTTATTAGATTGCTTCGTCTGTTTGTAGATTATTCGGGTATTTTTAAGGTATTTATAAGAAAAATGTGTGTTTTTACTATTATAGTAATGTTTCTACATGTCCTCATCACATTATTCCGTTTTATTTTGTAATTTCAAACGAATAGCCAAAAATATACTTTTAATTATTTTCAATTTCATAGATAGTACATTTTCATACTTTCATATTTAGGAAAAAATTTAAAACTTAAAAATATTTCCCTTAACTTAATATCATGTAAATAAATAAAGAGTTTCATAAAAAAAAACCGCAATATAGCGTATAAGTAGTTAAATATTATAGGTGTCTCGCCTTACACCAGGTTCGCACATAATGTCTTTTAAACAGAGTTATGATGTATATTTAAATACTGTGCTCAAAAGTGTAAAAACAATAAAATCTCGGAAGAGGGTGACCTGGTTGGCTAATCCCCTGGTTGCCCCCCTAGCAGAAGTACGCCACTGAAACTATACTCCATAATTAATTCGTGACATCGATCGTTTCAACGATATAATATATTAATTTAACGACTGATATCGTATGCGATTTATATTATAACATGCAACAATTTTTTAAATTTACAACATATAATACCTATCTGAATATAATATGTAATTAAGTGTATGAAATTCAAACTAAAAATCGGTGTTAGATTGTAGTAAATTATATCGATCGTATCTATATAATACAGTCACGAATTGCCATATTATAACAATAAATTAGTATACGTAGTGAAATCCACTGAACAACTTCTAAGATTCAATAAATTAAATGATATATTGATATATATATATATATATATATATACATTATACATATATTATATATTTATATATTATTAGTTTATTAGCATCTGGTTTTTAAAATAATGTACTAGTTGAATGAAATCTGTTTTCAATTTAAACATTTTCTTAACCTTCGGTGACGCACGCGAAGTAATTATTTTTCGCAGTATATTTTTTATGATATTATGGTATAAGTTATTTTGCGAACATAAAACTCAATAAAATTATCCTATCTTATAGTAAGTATAGTATATCAAATACCATTTAAAAATTTTTTTAATTATTAAAAAATGATTAATTTGTATGCAAAAATTAATATAATTCAACGAAACAATAAAAAAATGTATGATAATTGATAATTTATAATTTACAAAATTCTTAGAATTACCTATATGAAGTAAACAAAAAAACGAACACTTGTGCAGACAATTATATGGTCTAAAGTAACTAAAGGTTAAGAATCTTTGAATATTAATAGTAAAAAAAACAAATAATAATACATTAATTTTGTCAATAGAAATAATGAATCGTATATAACTGTTAAGCACTATCAGTTAGACATGTAATCAATAGAGAGTTTTTTTTAAAATGATGCGCATAACAATGTTACCAGCATTTCATTTTGATGGCATTGTAAAAAAATTACAGAAATATTTTGAAAATATCAAAATATAAATAAAACAGTAGGTAAATATCTAAAAAAGAAAGTAAAACATTTTTGTAAGTTGTAGATACAAATTTTTTCTACATTATTTTATATTTTAGTTTATTGTTTATGATGACTTAGTTCATAAGAGAGAAAAATTATGTGTTATAAATTGTCACTAATTGTTAATCAAAGTTTACATTTTAAACATTAGTATTTGTTTATAATGTAATTTTAGCATTTTAATTGCGTCCTAAACAAATGTAATAAACGTCATTAAAATTGTTAGAACCACACAGAAACTAGGAACTGCGCACTTAAATAAAATAGGTGCCAAATTTGTAATCTCTATAACGTCATGATACAAATATTGTACAAGATACATCGTATACCTATAATATAATAGAGATTCATCGGAAAAAAATGCAAATTCGTATACATCTGGATTCCGTGATCATTAAACTCGTAATACCTATACAGGGTCTTATCGGGAACTATTTGTTATTTTTTTTTTAAATAATTGTAAAAAATAAGGAATTTATTATTTATTACTGTCATAGTTATTATAAGGTAACACATATATTTTTAATTGTATACTCTGAAGTAGAATACTCTTTGGAGTATTTAATTTAAAGTTTAGATGAGTGGAGTAATGTTGCACCTCCTGTGCGAATCCCGTACAATGTTGGTATAATATTCCGCTTATTGAAACTTTAAATTACTTTTAGAGCTCGTAAACTATTCATCTTTACATAATATCGAAATACCCCGTGTAGAATTAAATAATAGTATTATGTTATGGAAAATTAAATTTAAAAGTATATTAGCTTGAACATATTATGTAGGTCACGAAAAAAAAATTATAACGTGCCGATTTTCAGGGCGCAGTGTCGCTGCTGGCAACAGGACCGTCCCGCGTCGGTGACGGGCGGCCAACGGCTGCGGCTGTCGTCGCGTTGACGTCCCCACGGTATCCGGATGTGGCCGAGCCGTCGCCCGTATGCGGGTGAACCGATGACCTGTCTGCGGTGTATGAGCAGGAGGAGGAGCGGGAGGAGCGGCTGCAGCGACAGCAGCGGCACGCTTTCGGCCACGGTCCGCCATCACCGGTTGCGGTCGAGCATCACCTAGGCACAGCGGCCGACACGGCGACACCACCACAACCACACCAACACCACGAACACCACCGCTGCCGCGGCCATACGCATGATTTCCGCCCTGGACGTGGTCGCGTTCGGCAACGACAGCTCGCCGCTGACGGTCGGCGGCAATGACACCGCGGGCGGCGCCGCGCCCTCCAACGACACGGCCGCAAACGGCGTCATTCAGTTCCTCGACGACGACCTGTCGTTCCCTGGTTACATACGCACCACGTGCATGGTGGTGTGTGTCATCATACTGGGCGTAGGCGTGGTCGGCAACATGATGGTGCCGATCGTCATACTCAAGTCCAAGGACATGCGCAACTCGACCAACATATTTCTGATGAACCTGAGCATCGCCGACCTCATGGTGCTGCTCATATGCACGCCCACCGTATTCGTGGAGGTCAACTCCAGACCAGAAACGTGGGTGCTCGGCGAGGAGTTATGTGAGTAAATTAAAACATTCGTTATTGCTATTTTTATCCTCGTCCCTAGCTTTCGGCATCATGATGTGTTCCGACATGTCATCGACGGTTCTCCCGTACCTATACTGCCGCTTAAGAGTTATACGAATCAATGCCGATTTTAGTTTTTCCGGTTTTTCAAATCGAACCAAAAACTATTTCGTTGCTATCGATTTCGGAAGTTAGTAATATCATTGAATAGGTTAAATTTAACCTGTACACAGTTAGTACCAACTCTCAAAACAATTGTTATTTTAACAATTTAAAAAAAAACATGTAGTACTACTGCACTAATATTGCGTCTTTTTGAAAAGTTGGATTTACTGAAAATTCATACGAATGGCCCTGACAGTATAATATTTGCTCTTTGTATGGGCAATAATATTTTTAGTTTCATTTTTTTTTTTTTTATTAAAAATGAATGTTCACTAAAGATTCACGAGATTGTCCTTAATGGTGTAATATTTGCTCTTTAGAAAAGCCATATGATTTCAATTTATGCGTTTTAATAACACGAATCCGTTAATCTATTATTGATCTATAAAGCAAATTTGAGTTTTTTAAGATTGGCTCTGATGGCTTTTAATCTATAATATTTTATGCATGTTTGCACGGGATGATCAAACGCGATTATTACCTATATCGTTTTCGTCGTTCGACAACAATAGGAATACTTCGTATTATTTATCTGCGACCACGGTAGGATTTTGTATTATAGATTTTTTATAAATTTATTATGATAAAAATTTACGGTACTAATGCATGGTTAATGTATGGTTAATTTAAATTTTATTTCAGTCTACTTACGTGTACCTAACTATTTGAGTTTATTTTTAAGACGGCGGAACGGTTTTTTTCCGTGGAAAAAAATAGAAACTTTATGTACAAATTAATAATATAATGATAATTTACATGATATTATGACGGGGGTATAATATTATAGTATGAACTATAAAATAAATTTAATTTTTTTGCCGTCCGTACCGTGATGCCACTGAATAAACCTAACGAATATTTTATGTAGATTATTGTATTATAATTTATGTTGTATTAGATATGTACTGTCATGGATATTACTAAATACTTTGAGAAAATCGTGGGGTACAGAACGTGTAATTTCACTCTTAAAATGTAAAAAAATAAACTAAAAAAAGTGTGATTTTTATTGTTTTCCTAGAAATAAGACAAAAGTGACATAATTACATAAGAATCTTAGTTTTTATACATTATATTATTTTTTTTCCTTCGGAAACTATGATAGGTATTAATAGCTAGTCAGAGTTTAACTTCTGTGTGTCTTTTATGGTTATAAATTATGTATATATTAAAAACTATAATCATAATGACTTGCATTAAAAAGTTTATTTCATTAAAGAAATCATTTGATTTTTCGTTTGATAAGTAGGGAGAGGTGTGTAATGTTTTTAAAATTCTTTCTAATCTCCTGAACAAGATACCTATAGCACCGCATATGATCACGAGCCTATATATTACACGCTCTCGATTATCTTATTAGGCGTATTATATGTACTATATTATATATATATATATATGGTACTGAAGCAGTCGGCCTAGCATAAAATAAAATGTCGATTGTTTAATCGTATCGAGTTACCCTATTACATTTTATCGTACATTACGACGAAAAATAAAAACACGCCCCTTCTTTAAAACAATGAGCTGCTTCGCGTGACCTACATTTCGCATTTACCGGATTCTTTTTGTCAATCTATAAGTATACGATATTATACCGGAAACCATACACGCTTAGTGTATGATAATAATATGATATGATGAACAGTTTTGATGTGATTGCCTCGAAAAGTCAGAAGAAGTTGTGCGAGAAAATTTGAGGCGACCGTTATATACTTATATTATACATAAAAAAAATGGCCCAGTGATGTGATAAAGAGGTAATGATTACTTTTACATAATAAAGGAATGGTGGATGTGTGACTGGGTGGATTAATAATTTAGTATTAACTATGACAGGTTTGTTGGTAAATACTTTAATCATTATCAGGTATTCAGTGGATGGGTAAGTGGAATATTAGATTAGCCTCTGAAAAAAAACCTTCACGTGTTGATTACAATTTACAACCCAAGTTAGCGCGCACTTGAAAATTTGATTGAACTGTGAACTTATATCTGAAAACTATTATAGTTTGTTTAAGTAAATAAAACAGAAAAGGTCTATTTATAGTTTGTAGCCTAAAATTTTTTTATAACATACAATTATGATATTTTTCAAAATTTTTTAGGCTACATTCCATGTAGGTCTTTTGCTGTTCCCACTAACAAAACTTCGTTTTAGTTTCTTTTGATAGTAACTTCTTATAATCATACTTTTCATTATGTAATACCTTCTATTTGCACTTTGCAGCCACACCAAGTCTCAACTTTATTTTATTATGCATTTTATTTTTTGATTTATCCAAAAAATTGTATGTATAATGTTTAACAATCTTGGAAGGACTAAGCATTATAATATAATAACATAAAGTTATTATCATAAAAGTTAAATTATACTGTTTTTAGTATTCCGAAATTCTGCATAATTGCGATAATAATACATATATATATATATATATTAATTATACTTTGCAACGGGTACATTAATATTTTTAGTTATAACAACAATGATATATCAATAAGTTACAACTAACAATAAACTGTTTATCGCTTCTCTCTCGGAGTTCATAATGTTATAGTTCATATTCTCGGATGTCTTTGTCTGTAAATATTTTATACTTGTTTCCTGTTTTACTTTAATATATTAATACTATAATTGGTAGGTGTGTACCAAAACGATAAATAGTAGGTTATATAACGTATAACAAAAAGATAAAATTACTATTTGGTAGTTGATAAATCGAATTATTGTGTGTCTAATAATATAATGTTAAGACTAGGATTTGCGAGTACAGCTAATTCGCGAGAGACTTCCGTGCGGCGAAAATAGCATCTAAGTAGAGACGCTACTACCGCCTCTTTCTAATCCAACATTCTTGGCTCCTGAAATTTCACCTTCACCCATTTGTTGTTCATTATACATGGTGCGAATTGCAGGACTACTGCTAAGTCACACTCATCATCTAGTTAACAGCAATTAAAGGACTTCTGTAAAACCAAGCAAGTACAATTTTTTCGGCAATGCATTTTTGTTGGATTAAAATAAAGAAACAATCATCTAAAATTATATATAGTACCCATATTTGTCTGTCATAATATAAAAGTATAATTTTTATAGTAAAAGGATTCAATCTGCTTTTGTTTTTAGGTATTGTAGTAACATTTGTCAGAATTTATTTTATTTATTGTCGAAAATATTGCAGATGTTTAACATAATAAAAACGAGTAGTATGCATATTTTATAAGTTCTATAAAACATAGTGAACTTGGTTAATGTCAAATATATAGTTTTGTATTTAAAAAAATAAAAGTAACTAAATTTTCAAGGAAAACAAAATTGATAATTATAATTGTGGTGAAAAAGACACACGAGACGTAGGGGAAAGTTCATTACATTTTTATAATATGTAAATAGTGTCCATAATACATAATACATATAATATGTAAACAGTATCTATACGTCACGTCTAGCATCTTTCATAGAATTCAAAATTGTAAGCATAAGTATAATTTTCAAATACATTTTCTAACCATAAAAGTATTTTTTGATCATTTTGAAAAGTTGTAAAAGTGAATTACTCTGGGTTCCACAGCAAGCCTTTTAATATTATTGTTTAATGTAAAGATAAATGACAATAGATAGGTATAATATAATAGACGGGCAAACGCGTCGGTTCACCCTGTATACAACGTACAATATTTATACATAAATCCCATTTCTCTCTCATTATTTTTCCGTCTCTCTTTATCTCTACGATTCACGGCGACAATGACAGCGCGCGTTATTTTACGCAAGTGATTTCGATTACAATATTATTTTTTCGTTTCACTGTTTCAGACGCATTTTATAATTAGACGGGAACGATAATAACGACGAATCGTTCGTCTAACCGACCGCTCCCGCACTCGTTCACGTCGCGTAGAGTGTATATATTCGATTCTCCCCCCACATATCTTCGCGACAATTTTTATATTGGCTCTCTCAGTTGACATTCTTTTTCCTGGTCGACGCACGATACTTAGCTTATTACATAGATATATATATTAAGTTTGCGCTCGAAGAACTATGACGGCGGCGGCGACACTACAATTTTTCGTGTTTTTTTTCGAACGTCTGAAAATCAAAATTGACGGTTAAATCGAATCGTACGAATACACACGAGAATACTAGGCGTAGGTGTATGGAGTTTCATTGATGTAACACGTATATATTATATGGTATACAGAGTGATTCACCAAGTACACTTATTACTCCTATTTTTCCTTCAATAATGAATTTATTCTAATTATTATTTTAGATTTAGACATTTTTAAATATACTCTTTAGGCCTTATTCATAAATACTTGAGATTATTTGTATTTTGTATTACTTAAAGAGTATCCTATAGTGATACAAACATTTGTTTTCAAATGAGAAACACATTCCTTCTCTCTGTAAACTATTTAGTGGATAATTTTTATAAAAATGTTTATGTACCTAATTTAAAACTCTAATGAGTATTTTACAAAAATGTAAGATTTGTTGAATTTATTATTTATTATACTTTATTTTTACAAATTACAAGTGTTAATTTATACTTGATAGAAACCTTGCGTGCATAAAATATTCAACTCGCGTATATCACCACAATATAACAATACATAGATATATTGCCTATAATGTCCATTATAATAATAAGCTTGTCGTTACTATATCAAATAATGTATTGTACTTGGATATTCTTTATAAATTGACGGGGGTGTCCCTGGGAATGTGTCTCATTTTTAATTTTTAATATTAACCTGAGTAGTTTTGATGTCTTATCCATGTATCCACAAATTTATTGAATTGACCGAATGCGTCCTTTGGTCTACAGTGAAAATGTTTTAGAGACAAAACCGATGACGAATATTATAATCAGTGGCATATTTATGGGTGGTAGGGGGGGTTCTAGGGTTTCCTCCGAGGGATTGACAATTTAAAAAATAAAAACAGTAAGATTGATTTAATTTTATAATTTTACTATATTTATATATAAATTTATAATGTATTAAACTTTTCACCTCTCCCCCCCCCCAAAAAAAAATAAGTTATAAATACGCCACTGATGATAATACAATAGTACTTAATATATAATTACATATTAAGTTTAAGTAAATCATTTTTACAATCACGACAGTGGCAATGGCAGGGAAATCGTATTTTATTTTTATTTTTATTAAGAGCACGAATACCTTTGGCTATAGGTCTATAATTTATTATAAATAGTGAATTGATGAGCGAATTAGAGTCAATTAGAAAAGTAGTTACTAGTTACATATTATGTTTTTCAAAACATGTATAGTTGAATTATAGATAATAATAAAAAAAATATCATAATAATTTAGTAGGTTAACTCATCTTTTTTTTTTTTTTTTTTTTTTTTTTTTAAATCATTTATTTGTGAATTTACAATCTATACAAAAATGGTACAATAAGTAAATGTGATAATAATTATAACTTATAAGTGGCAATGAGGAAAGTACAATGAGTAGAAATTTCACATTAGAAATTCCTACGTGGAAGGTAATTTAGGGGGAGATAGTAAATATACAAGGTTAAGATTAATGTGCGTTGAGAAGATCTCTGGGCCATTCACGTTTGAGGCGTCTGGCTGGGTTGTCTGGAAGAGCATTGGTATGAAGTTGAGCGATGAGGGGGTTTGAGTGATGTTCCATATTGGAGTGCAGGCGAAGATAATATTTGATAGCTGTATGTTTAATGGTGGGTATTTTTAGGTCGTTATGAAGAGCAATATTTGTGACGTACCAAGGGGCTTTAGCAATTATGCGTAGGCAAATGGCTTGGAATGCTTGTATGGTTCTAGTGTTCGATGGTTTAGTGGTACCCCAGAGAGCTATTCCGTATGACCAAATAGGTTGCAGAAGGGATTTGTAGAGTAGTAAACGGTTGGAGATTTGCATATTTGATTTCATGAGAGGCCTGAGGATATGTAGGCGGCTGTTTAGTTGTTTGCGTTTAGTTTTGAGGTGGGGGCCCCAGGTGAGCCTTCTGTCAAACAGTAAGCCGAGATATTTGACTTCATTTGTGTGGGGAATGATTGCATTCTCAAATGATATATGAGGACAGTCACCTGGGCGGAGGGAGAAAGTGACATGAGAAGACTTGGAGTTGTTGATCTTGATTTTCCATGATTTGAACCAGTGAGATAGGCTGTTGAGATGATTTTGAAGTAGGCTGCTTGCTTCGAAGGGGTCTTGACTAGATGAAAGGATTGCGGTATCGTCGGCATATGTCCCTATTAGGGTGTTTTCCGTTGTAGGAATGTCAGCTGTGAACAATGTGTATAGGAAAGGAGCGATGTCGCTTCCCTGAGGGACACCGGCTAGAATGTTTTGCGTGCTGGAGAATGTGGTTTTTAATTTGACTCTGAATGTTCTGTTGTTTAGGTATGATTTTAGAAGTAGATAATAGGGTGCCGGGAAGATTTTTTTAAGTTTGAATAATAAACCGTCGTGCCAAACGGTGTCAAAGGCTTTAGCTACGTCGAGAAAAAGTCCGGAGCAGTATTTTTTTGTTTCTAGAGATGAAGCAATGTGGTCCACTACGCGGTGAAGCTGGTGAAAAGTTGCATGTTTGGCACGGAAACCGAATTGAAAGCTGGGAAGGGCATTTTGTTTGAGTGCAATATTCACAAGTCTTTTGAGGAGAAGTTTTTCAAAAATTTTTCCAAACGTGGGTAGTAAGCTGATTGGTCTATACGATTCAGGCATATCAGGTTGTTTGCCTGGTTTAAGTATAGTAATAATTAGTGCTGATTTCCAAGTGGTAGGGAAGTAAGATAGCCGAAATATAGCATTAAAGATGTAGGTGAGAAGAATGATGGTTTTTAGTGGTAAGTTTTTGACTAATTTGTTGTTGATTAGATCATGGCCGGGTGACTTATTATTCTTGAGTTTTTTAACAATTGACAGAACTTCGCCAGGAGTAGTTGGGGAGGCTGGAAGTGCCATGGGCAGAGGCGATGAGATGAATTGCTCAACTTGAAGCATGTGAATATCATCAGGGGAAATGTTGTGAGGTTTAAATGTATTTGCAAGATGGTTAGCCAGAAGATCTGATTTCTCTTGGTCAGTGGTAGCAAGATTGTTGTTCTGATAGCGTAGAGGGGGAATGGTAGATTTATGCTTTAAAAGAGATTTGGTTTTTCTCCAGAGAGACCCATTTGAGGGTGAAAGAGATTGAATATGGGATGTGTATAGTTGACTTTGATGTTTCTTGAGAGTTGACTTGAGTTTGTTGGAAAAATAGTTGTAGCGTTGTTTGTCAATCGGGTAGTGAGTTCGTTGCCAAATGTTTCGAGCCCAACGTTTTTGGTTAACTCATCTATAAGCTTAATATGTGTAAGAATGGTTATAAACACAAATTATAAAATAAATGATAACTGCTTATGCCGGTCTACCTGGGGAACTTAAACGAACAAGAATTTTCATAAAGGGATTATTACAAATAGTTTTTTGTTTACGTGTATGAAATAAAAACTTAAATACTTATACAAGCATATTTTACAATATGAATATAACAATTCAAAATATTTAGTAATTTTTGCTATAGATTCCAAAAATTTTGACTAGTTTTAATGTTTTATAATTTTTTCTAGTGAATCTAAAATTGCCTCATTTTAAAATATCGAATCGTCTACATACGAGAATTTCGTATTGTATACTGAAGGAATATTGCACTATCAAATTAAATATCGGCTGCTATATCCAAACATTTTTAGAAATAATACGATAACTCTTTTGTATTCAATATTCATTACACAAAGATTAGTTTTTATTCAACGTAAGAATGCCACAAATCAAAATATGGCAGTCTTGTATTTTGAATTTTAACTTCTATGATTATTTGGATGAATTAAAAATGCAGCAATATAAAGTAGGTAAATATGGGTTTTTTGTTTTAAATATTAAGTAAAAATTTGACATACATAATTTATATCTACAAGTATCTATATATATATTTATACACATATTTATATACATACCAACACATTATTCTTGTGGTTGAATATAAAGTTATATGTTATATTGTACATGGTGTTCTTGCGTTACATGCGAGTTTATTTTAAATTATCAAAAATTCGAGTATAATAATATCTATATGATCTATCTCAACATTTATAAATTTTGAGTTACGATGGTCTCGTTATAGATGTTGATTTGTCTATAATGAAATATATTTCGTGAACTCTCCGTGTATTTCATATTTATGGAGGTACAATCAATTCGGTATAACTGCATATTGTTACTGTTACCACATACAACTATGTGTGTATAATAGTCCATTTGTATAGTTTATGTGTATATAATTATATGTGCATATTATATCGAATGCCTTAATATACATTATAATATCCATTATCTACTCTTTTTAATTATATGCGCATGCGATATGGGCACATAATTGATAAACTTGGTCGACCAGCAGGTTATAATATACATATCACCATAATTACATTATCATTGCCTTCAGCAGTTGATCGGCTGAAGTCGCTCTGAACATAAGTGCAGTATATTTACATATATGTGTGTAGGTATACTGGCGGTACTGCAGTCTGCAGTTATAATAATGTTCAAACATCGAACATTCTTACGACCACATTATAAAAGCGATTTTAAACGAAGCTCAGCATAATCAAAATTATTTTGATTATCAAACTTAAATTTATTTGTAATATTTTGTTTAAGTGATTTTTGATAAACCGCCGGTCGAAAGTAATTTTTATATAATGTAAAAATGTATATAATATACAATAAACCATGTTTGATTTAATACCTATAGATGTAGTTGATTCTCAAAATGAAACTTTTTGAATATTATTATTTCACCTGAAATATTTTCTGTAAAAACTAAAAAAAAAATATACACACACACATAAACCTGTACTATAGTAAAAACAAAATCCCAACCGTAATCTAACAATTTCAACCATATAAAAATAAATTGTATATAAAATATTCATCATCTGTGCAAATCATGAAGATATTATCCAATGATGGCATTCTTGAGAAAAATCAAGTTTTGTCGATAAAAAACAGAAAAAACGGAGGGTAATTACATTTTAGTATCCATATGATATAAATGTATATAGGTACCTTAATACAATAATCCACCTGAAATTTTGACTATTATATTATGTTTTAAATGTTTTAATACGTTTGAAACGTAAAACGTTATTTAGAATTTTGTAACGTTTCTCATACTATATTATGTTTTAAATTTAATATTCGACAGTTTAAGATGAATTCGTTTTAGCGAATATACAGAGTAATTCACAAAGCATACTCGTCCCATTTTTTTTACATAAATAAATAATTTATGCAAATTCTGATTTTTGAAACATTGAAATATATAGTTTAGTAAAATATTTCTAATACTTAAATTTGTTAAACCATTTTAAGTGTCTTATGAAAAAATAAACTTATTTTTTTCAAATGAGAATCTCCTTCTCAGTGAATAATTAATTATATGTAACTGTTTTGAAAATGTTGATTTATCTAAATCGAAATTCGATTAGCTTTTGAATTACTTAACTTTACGTACTGAAGTTTACTTTAGGATATTATATATATTTAGTATCTAAGTGCGCTATAATATTCTTAGCTTACATATATTAATACCTTAACAACTACTAGTTTGAATTTTGATACATTAAAATTTTCAAAAAAATTACTGGAAAAAAAGTTAGTTTTTGTTTATAAGCAAACAATTTTGTATCACCACGTCCTTAAATAGTATAAATAATCTAAATGATTAAAACTCGGGTTTAAAGTAGATATACCTAAAAATTCCGAAAATAAAATTCGAGTAAATTTATTATGAAAGGAAAACATGGGGGTCATTCGAAATCATTCCAAACATTTGAATCATTCTGTATAATACTATACCTATATTAAATTATAATCGTTTAATACTCTCAGACTATACGACGTTGAATGAAGATAATACAAAATGCATAACACTATCGTATTATGACTTGACCGATACATATATTATATTATATAATATAATCACGCGCGAAAATCGTAAAAATCGTTTTGTTTGGTATTGTATTTTCGAAGAACAACATATTGTTTTCACTCAATCTAAATCGTTTTATATCGTTATATATATATATATAGAGAGAGAGAGATACTGGACATTTAAGCTTAAGCAGAATTATAAAGCAATAAATAAGCAATCGCTCGAAACTTTATACATAACTGCAGATTGCAATAACTTTCAGACAATGTCAGCTTAATCACCGCAAACAGACAAACATCCGATTTCATAAGCGTAATTTGCTATTTATTAAACTTTAAGTTGAAAAACATAAAATCGCGTAATGGATGGATTTTCATTATTTTGCACGTAATTCTATTATACAAGGAAGTATCAAAAAGACTTAACATATAATTATATATAAATGTGGGTCACTCAACTATTAGGTACGATTTGCAGACTACAAAAAATGTAGTAAATAATCTACAGACTTCCGGGTTGCTTCTTTAATTAAAGTAGAATTCAAATAAAAAATATGTAATTAAATGAGAGCATTGAAAAACGGAATCAAAGATTTAGACTCTACCGAACGAATTGTTTAATGTGTTTTAATTTCGTAGATTAAAATGTTTTTTTATTTACCACGCCATTTCTCTTTTTAAATGTCCGTAAACATTGTATGTTTTTTTCCATTTAATTATTTTCCAATGTGTATTTTGTTATATTATTATTCAAATTTCAAGTTAGTTGCATACAAATGTATGTGATAAATGTTGAATTTTCTGTAATATTCCTGCACAGAAAATTAAAATTGTACTAGCGTGATATTCTGTAAATAATATTCATAATAATTGTATTTAGCACGAAAGATCGTTTTTCTTGCAATATAACGAATTTACATAATCTCCTAAACATCATCGTTATTATAACTGTATTTCGATATTAATGTACAGTGTAACATTTATATGATTTTATTTTTATATTTCTTTATAAAATATTATTATACAGATTGTATAATATTACATCAGTAGCATTGTACCGACACCATACAAACACAACAATAGAATATAGGTGTACACTTTAATTATAATAAAAAAAATTATATTTACAATTTTCGAATCATTTTTGTTTTTGTTTAAAAAACTTTAAATCCCTATGGGGTAAATAAATATAAAGTATATACTATATACACAGATATAAATAATGATAAATAAAATAATATGTAAACATGGAAAATACAGCGTACATAGGCTGTATTATTAGAGTTTAGTATTATTATATTATTATTATATTATAGTTTAGTATTATTATATCATAGTTTATCTTATTCAAATATAGAACACCCCGCGGGAGAGCATCGTACACGCGATCACGTACACTATGCTTATTATACTATAGTGAGTTTAAATTTATTGTATTAGATAAACGCGTAGAAAAAACCGAATTACATCTGAAACGCCGTATGATGATTTCCCGTGGTATTGCGTATTACTCAGACTTTGTATATATTGCAATCTGATTAAGTACAGATTTTGGAAAACGTTAAATGTTATAAACGGAATAATATATTAAATTATATAGTTCGAGTTGGTTGTTGGAAACGAATGTTTTTTTTTAAAAAAAAGTTCAATAAATGTTTCAATGGCCCCAGAAACGAAAGTAATCATTTTT
This sequence comes from Schizaphis graminum, assembly GCA_020882235.1. Lineage (NCBI taxonomy): Eukaryota > Metazoa > Arthropoda > Insecta > Hemiptera > Aphididae > Schizaphis > Schizaphis graminum. The sequence continues at coordinate 99,354,729 of CM037032.1, forward strand.
ACTACGATTTTTATTAATGTCTTTAATCACTGGCGGACACAAAGACGTTTGAATAGGAAACGAATAATATTATAATTGATACAATCGGTCGTGGCTGTAGGCAATAATAATAATCAATGCACAAGTATATATATATATAGGTATACGGGGACACGTGTAAAATGTGACGTCCGCCTAATTGTAATGGATGCACGTGCGTAAATTTCCTTTACCGGTACACCTTTTTTCGGTACCATATTATATAGATTATAAAGACTGGCTGACTACACACATGGCATACAACGTATAATATATATATACAGTGTAATATAGGCCCCCTAATTCGTCCTCGCACACATTACATCGAGCCGACAGGGACGACCCACGCCTACTATAATATATATTATGTAAAATACAGGATAGTCACCACGGAAACAGGACGATTTTTGAGCTAGAGGCAACTGTACTATAGGTTATTTTTTAAATACAAATCATTTTATTACGTGTCATTGTTTTTTTAAATAACGTTAGCTCTGTATAACATCAACTTCACAACATTACGTGAGTTTGTCCATAAAGTGGAATTGAATGCTTTTGAGAATGCTATGGAGTGAGTAGATTAACTGGAGCTTATCAAGAGTGCGTCCTGTGCACCATCTGTACATTTCCGATGGCGGAGATGCCCGACTGCGTCCCGAATTTGAGAGCCCTATTGCGTATCAACTATATAAAAGTAACCCGATTGCATCATAACCACATTTATTTAGTTATTTTTTTCTTAAATATATATTATTAGGTACACAGTATATACAATTTTAAGTATCAGTCAGTCTTATTAAATTAGTAACAAACTTAAATATAGTATTAATACGATAAACTAATTTAGATTAATTATAGTATAGTAATTGTTTACGTAAAAAAATATTAATAATATTTATTTATTATATAAAATAATAAAATTGTAAATACTATTTTAAAACAAAAGAATTATAATTAATAGATCTCCGATGGCTGTGCAAGAGGAAAAGGACTCCAACTAAGGATAAGAGTACAAGGGAAAACTTTTTAAAATTGACTATATATTAAGCTAAAATAATATAATATATTATTCGTAATACCCAAACGCTTTAATGGTATACATATACTGTCATACTGATAAACTTAGTTAAATTTAGTAAAAGACTTAAATTATACACAACGAGTACAATTTTTTTTTAAATTTCATCAATATGTTTAATTTGTTTGATTTTTTTTTTTTTTTTTTTTGTGTAACTACCGTAGTACAGCTTAGTCCCACTAGCTTTGTATTCTTCTAGTTTATCTGCTCTCTTATCTAATTAATTAATTAGAAAATAGGGGTATTTTTTAAATAGCGGATTTACTTGGCTAACAAAATATGTAAAGATAATAATTGCTTTACTTGAGAAATAACCATTTATTAAAAAATTGTCCATTTTTCGTGGGGTATTCTGAAAACTTAATGTCAGTAGTTACTAAATAAATGCCTGTCAATAAACTTTATCTGATCCATGAACGAGAATTTTTTTGGTTGATTTTTTGTTTTTGTCATTAATTTTTTTGGATAATTTATTATGTGAACTAAATTTTTATGATCTTCCAAAAATATTAATTAGTCATCTCTACTCAATACTTATAGGTACGGCAGTGACCGAAAAATAATACATCACGTATTATAGTAAGGCTGCCATCACCGGAAATAAACAAAAATAGACGCGTTTAAAAATTTTTCACGAGATCGTCAATGGGCTGGGCTTATATGGGTAGAACGAATGCCGTGCGGTATGCGATGGTTTGATTTATTGTTCGACACGTCACGAAGAATCGTTTACAGCGACTGACTCACGTGATCGAATTGTATTTTATTTGACATAACGGCTTTCGCAAATTATACACAATATAATGGTTATAATATTATTCTACAATATATAATAATACTAATAAGATTGCATTCTTTTATAATATGATACGTACGCGTTTATAATGACAAGTGGTGGTAATGTTGGTGGTTGTCGTGATGGTGGTGTGTATATAATAGGTTTATGTTAAAAAAATATCCGACGCGACAACTGAAACGAGTTTAGGAGTGTTACTGAAATGATATCTAAAACTGATTTCCCATACAAGTCTTCGAGCGGAGTAGTAATGGACTTTTACGGTCAAACCAAATACCAATAATAATAAGAGTACCCGTACGAAGTAAATACGTCAAAATAATAATTTATGACGTGTTTAATATAATGAGGCTGATAATATTATTATATAATATACAGGGTAATTCACCGCTCATACTTAATCCCTTTTACCCCTCAATTCTGCAATTACTCGAAATATGATTTTTAAAATGTTTAAAACTACTTAAAGTTTATATTTTCAAATCCTTGAGATACTTTGTAAATATTACTCAAGGAGTGTCCTGTAGAAATTCAAGTTTTTTTTTTTTTAATAAGAACCCCTTTTCTTTTGTAAACTTTTTAGCGTATAAGTTTTTTGAAAATGTTGTTATTTTTAATGTAAAAATTCAAACAAGTAGCTTATGAGTAGGTATACTTTTATTAGTACCAAGTATAATCAGATGATATAATAATTTTAAAACTTTAATTATTAATAATTAATTTATCAACATTTGTAATCTGTAAAAATGGATCAAGTATATTGAATACTTAATCTAATATTATAAAATTCTCAACAATTTTAAAATAAGGTCCTTATTTAAGCATATTTAAAAATTCTAAAAATCAGGATTTGAATACATTTATTATCAAAGGAAATCACGGGGAAAAGCATACACAGTGAATCACACTGTATATTTGTATATTATACGTCGAACTATGAACGTTTAGAAATTGTGATGGCCACCATCCGCCACGGATTTCGTCTCGTTCTTCTCGAATAGGTACTATTTGCAGTAGACGAGTCGATTGACTGCACTGCAATATATGGCCGCGATATCTACCATAGCGGTGCTTTCAAAATATAAAAAGTAGTTTTCACGTCCCGCCGTCCGTTTGATTAATCCGTACCCATAACACATACCCACCTGTATATAATAATATGATATGCACGAAATATTCAAATTTAAAATCCTAGTCCAAAAAATATAATATAATGAAGTTTAAAAATACTTGAAGTTTATTGTATATTATTAGCGTCAGCTTTAATACAACGATCGATATTCCTAAACTATGTACATATATATAATATATACTATCGCGTATTTCGGTTAAAATATTATTTTTATTATTATTTATAACCTTGGCTCAACAATCGCTCAATGTGTTAATATAGTTATAGTCATATTATAATTGTATTCGAAATCAGATTTTCGTAAAACGCGTCTGTGGTTGTTCTTTCGTAGTTACTGATTTGCATAATGTTATATTATAATATTACAGCCTTCCGACGCGGGAAATCAAAGAGCATCCTTTTTATTTAATATATCGTCCATACGCTGTAAACGTCAGTTCGTGCATATTTAGATTATTATATAAGCGCGTGTACCGCGGTGCGTATAGTATAATACGACGATTATTCGCCTCTTATGGAAACTCGTTTGCCACAGCTCCACCTAAATACCTACTATTTATTACGTCTATATTATTATTATTATTATACGTTCGGTCGGCGTGATGCGCCGTGTGTGTCGGACCGCAGACGTCGGATATTCCCCGTGAGTAGGAAATCGTCGAGATGAAGCTGCTGCACGCGACTAACCGGCCGCCGTTTCCCGCCCAGAGCGGGCCACCTTACCGCTGACCAGTACATCTATACCTATATCGAAATGAATGTGTCTAGTTATTATGACTATTTGGACTGCAAATGGAATGTTAGTTCTAGAAAACTGTAATACAATATACTCGAACGAGCGCTCGTCGAGATGGTCGTGAAACAGTATATAGTCGCGCGTGTATATGTATAATATATACATGTATGGTTTACAGGATCGGAGAACGGTTCAAGGGCGGGCGAGGGATGATAAATAAATCCAGAAAGAGAGTAACGAAATGGAAAACTAAATGCACAATAAAACAATAATAAAGCCTAATATGCGAAGGAATCACGATTCGGAGGGGGGAGGGGGGAGCGGGAGAAAAATAATAAAAGAACTTTACCCTGTTCTGAAGTAGAAGGGCCCTGCCGCTGTTTTTGGTGTATTATTACTATTATTATTATTATTATTATTATTATTGTTATATAGCCGCTGCTGTTATCGCGGCGCGCGTTGGGGCTAGTGGAGCATGTCTTGTCGTGTTTGGTTAGACCCTTTGCCCGCCCGCGATCGTTCTTTTTCTACTCGCTGTTGATTTTAATACGATATTTAGGTCACCCAGCACCCTTTAGAAACGTCTCAGCACGTGTCCGACTGCAGTGGCTATGTCGTTGTCATCTTTGTCTCGATCTCGTGGAAAACGATATAATAATAATAATTTGCGTAATATTACCATAATAATATTGTATTATGAACGGACTTTAATAACACTATAATACTGTAAGCGTTAAGTATTTTATTATCAAATAAAATTATGGTTGTGATTTTCAGTAAATAATCGGCTTGGAGACTTAAAATGTTTCATCGATAATCGTTGACTCGATTTCTCGATGCCTTTTTTAGAGACCATGTTTTGCAGGGTTACACGTGTGTGCAATTTCGTTGTTTTTGTCTTACACAACACGGAAATAAAGTTTTGCTATTATACGCTAAATAAATCTTTATTGTACATTTAATAGTATTGTAGAGTGCGTTATTATACCAAATATATCAGAAACACAAAATATATCTAATCAGAAATAACAACAATATGACATTACAGTAAATTATGGCATCATCGTTAGTAATATTATATATTATTACATTATATAATAACAATGTGAACTGTATAATAATATACAACTAACACGAAAATTTAAAAAAAAACCGAGTGAGACAAAATATTATGTTTATTTATTTAAATAAAATCAACCTTGTGTTTGGTTCGGATTACAAATTGCAAATAGGTAGTAGTACTTCAACAATATAATATTACCTTTGCACATGAACTACAATATGTTTTATACGGAAGACGGATATCTCCTTCTTACCATGGGCATTGCTCCTTCTTGAAATTAAAAAAAGGTAATAAAGACCTATTTAGAAATATTATATAAATTTGATAATTTTAGACAAATTTCGTTTATTTTATTAAATAATGATTGTTTCTTGTTTGATTTATAATACACCATATTAGGTATCATAATTTATTAGCGGCCCGATATTGTTTTAAAAAAAATTTTATTTCAATTATATATTGACAACAAAACTTTTACTATTTTTAAGGTTACACCTTATTATACTTCATAAATATACAAAATATTTGTGAAAAAATTATAGTTCATACTTAAATATTGCTGATTTATATTTTTTTAGAATATAATATAGGTACACATGTTATTTTTTAAAGTATTAGTATTTTTCTATTAATAAATGAAATATTTAAAATATGTTTATGTAAATCATACAACGAGTAAAAGTTATAGTAAAGCGTGGTATAAGACATGTTATTTTAATAGAAAATAATAGTGTTGTCGAATGATATCACTTAAAATTTCAGAATTAAACACATTTTGAGATTTAATAGTTTTGGATAAGTCATTTTGTTAAAGTTAGATGACATTAGACTTAGTAAGGAGTTTATTGATAGCTGTTTTTAAGAGAAAAAAGTATTTTTAAGATAAACAATACATATCAATAATGATTAAGACCTGTTTAAATGTCTTGGAAATAATTGAATTGTTTTTGAATGTGTGTATTAATGTATAGATTTGATGTATTGATTATCAATAAATATATTTTTTTAAATTTTAATATTTTCAGGAAGACAATAATCTAATGTCATTTTATAAGTCCCTATATATCCCACTGTAGAAGATCGTGTCGACGTTAAAATCAAAACGTTTATATGTATACCTATAAGGTTTAGTAAAATAATAATTGTGTAGAAACAATATAACCTGGGTGGTTATTAAATCATAATATCAGGGGGTAAAACGGACGAAGGGATGCCGTCGTTACGATCTCGAGTTGATGGCAGTAGTGTGTAGTGCGTAGTGGTAAAATTCACCAATCTCATTAATAAATTATATATATGACTATTGCCTATTGGGACGCGATCAATTCATTCTGTTATATTTTATACACCTGCAGTTGCACATGCCGCATAGTATATTTTACGAGTATATATACGCCGAAATTGTCGTAAATAATAACAGCAGTAGCGGTAATAACATTTTATTACAGCCGACTATTATATATAATATATTATTATATTTGTATACTATAAAAATAATACATAGTCGTGTTATATTACAATCGAAATCGGATACGCTCGAAAAATTAATGGTCTACAATTTCGTCTTTAAAAAAATATGTACTTGTATTTGTTGTTTACTTTTAACACGTATCGAACGTAAATAATAATTTATGAGGTACATTTTGTTTTGTGTGATTACTCTTAGATTTAAAATACATTTCACTCATCGGGTGGCGTTTGCGCCCTTTATTCTCTCACTTTGGTTACTTGCAGAGTTAATAGTCAACATAGAATTTACATGATTATTTAATATATTTTAGTTGTTTTTATAGTATTATATATCATATTGAATATGGACATGTATATTTTATTATTTTCAGTGCTTTTCAATTGATAAAAATTTAAATTTAATTTCTTTAGATTTTTCATCGACGTGTTTTGAATAGACTCCAGTCATTGAGTTCTATATTTATTATTAAAATATGAAATATGTACGATCTCTGAACTCTTCTGAATATTGAAGTCATGGTAATAATGCAGTAACTACAAAATTTGATTATCGTTTTAAAATTCCATTTTTACTTATAGGTATAATTATTTTGCTAATCCCTGGGATGTCATATATTTTGAATCGTCGTATTTTTCATAGTAAATAAATATTTTTATTTTTTATCTTTAATTTTTCGAAACGATCGGACAAATAGAAGGGAGGGAAGAACTTTACGGATAATATATTTATTATTTCCTTTATTATAAAAATAAGAAATTATCATCCTTTTATTAATTTGAATAGGTTTGATTAGGTTGAGTAGGTACTTATATTATTTTATAGACAAGAATATATTTTAATTTATGTTATGACGTATAGATGAATATCAAATATAAAATAAATCAAAGTTAAAAATCATTGAGATAAAATATTATTTTTATAATAATTAAAAATTAAATTACCGAATACATACGAGTACAAATCAAGTGATTAAATAATCTTAATTTCATAGATAAATAAAATAAAATAAATAATTTTAATATTTTAAACACGAATAAATGATTTTAATATTTGGGGAAAAATAGGCGTAGACTAAAAATTATTCTAATATTATTCTAATTATTTTAGTTTAAAAAATGTATAGGAAATAATAGTAAGTATATTTCTTTTTTTTTTTCGGAGGGAAATGATCTCACTCGTGCACAATTTTGAGTTGTATAATCGATAATCTTGCTGTGGTAAAATAATAAGGTATCTAGAATAAGCAGTAAAATATTATTATGCGGAATAAGGAATTATCGTTTAAAGGATCGCGCGGTTAATCGCAATTTGTTAGACAAGGGGAATATTATTATTATTGCAAGGTGTAATTTATCGACGCACCGTTGTTTGTTGGCTTATTAAAAATATGACGGTAGCTATATTTACACGTACATGCACGTAAATTATATTCCGGTATATTATACGCGCGCGCGCGCGCGTCTTAACCTTAAGGTCGTACTCATTCGTTTGATAATTTGTTATTATACGGCGGGTGAGGCATAGGAACCGATATGAACGAGAGATAGGTGTACCTATAAATTCCGTTATGTTCGAGTACGGACTCGGAGTTATTTTCCCACAAATACTTTAAAAAAAAAAGTAATACTTAAATAATAATAATAAAAAACAACGTGATAACTGAGCTGGACAAATAATATATACATACCTATATATATATATAAACGTATAACGCATATAACGCATATTCATCATTCTGTCAATGACGGCGACGTGTGGTTAAACGACGTCGAAATTAAATTATTACTTTTAAATATGTATATCCGGTTTCCGGTTTGTTTTAACGTTGTAGGTACAACCTATCATTGATTTCTCATATAATATTATGAACGTATTTTATTATAAGTAATAATATATCATTAAAAAAAATCAATTACAAGAAATTAATTTCAAACGTGTAGATGTTTTAAATATTGTTTAAAGTTTTTAGCACCAAACCCGCATAATTGTATTAAATGAAATTATTATTTTTTTAATTTAATCAAAGATAATTACAAATTACTAATATTCATAATACAATATTTCTTTTTGATTTAGATATCTACGTTCTTAAAGCGTCTTGTCTGTGTTGAAAGTATAAGGAGGTTACTTTAGTACTTATAATAAATTGTATTGTTATGATTATATTTTGAGATAAAAGTTGGATTATTAAATCATATTTAATATTAAGTACAATTATCACTCGATATATACCATATACATTAAAGATAACTTGTGATAATTGATTACGTATTTATAATAGTATCTACAGATAGGTAATAGCAATATACAGTAATGACTAGTTTTTATTATTTTATTTAAAAAAATTGTTCGGTTTTTAAATTTAAATTTATATAGAATTGTAAGGTCCAAAGAATTTAAAATTGTAAAAGAAATGCATGGACCAAGATAATCCATAACTTTTGGCCAAAATAAGTGAGTTAGTATGATTCATTTTAGCATCATAATATGTTCAATTTTTCCAATTTTTTTGTCAGTAATTATCTATTACACTATACACATTTTTAATGGTATTATCTATCATTTATATACTCTCATATGTTTGTTAGCTGCTTTATTGGCAACATTTCGATTTGCGGTTAGAGTCATGTAATTATTATTGTTTACCTCGTATATTATTATTAACGGTATTATATTTAAATCATGCTGCATGATTAACTGCACACATTTCGCGTCCTTTTCGTTATTGACTACATACTGTCTACATAAATTTAATAATGTAATAATATATCGTCATTATTTCTCCTCACCATTCCCTCGTCTAAGTATAGGTAAGAATATTTGCCGCTATAGACAACAATACGGGGGACGTATCACTCAACCGCGATGACTTTGTAGCTGTGAGTGATGTACGAGTATAAATATTGCAGGTGTCCAGCCAAATCGACGTCCTGCAGGAAATATATTTTGTGTACCGTATAATTTCCTACTGTGTATACCTTTAAATAATATGTATAGTATGCATACGATGAGACTGCTGCTACTGAAGAAGATGTATTCATTGATGTAGTATATAGAGACTACTTTGCTAGTATAATATGCGTCACGTTTTGTTAAAAAATGAACAAGATGGAAATTAATATAGTATAATATAAAAATATTCCCTCTTTCTCACCAAAGACTAACAGAGTGAGAAGAAAAAAATGGTTATCATAATTCGAAAAAACTCTTATAACGTCTCATTCTATACAGTGTGTATTTTAATCGTTTTTTCTAAATATATCTTTATCCGTCATGCTATAAAATAAGTATATAATATACATATTACATATATATCTATATATATATATATTGTAATTTTTAATACAGTCAATATCACATTATATCATGAACTGTTGTAGGTATATTATAATATTAAGTACCCAATCTAGCTCAAATATACGTGCTCAGGAATATTCAATGACGCTTTCTTATTCCCAGGGCTGATAAAATATTTTGTTATATATTTAGGTAGGAGCCAGGAGGTACAGTGGTGTCTTTTCAGTTTTTAAAGGATAGGTAAATGTTTTGATAAGCTCATTTAACTATAAAAAATTTTATAATTAAAATCAAAACCACAAAATATAGAATATAATTAAGCGTATTATGTTTATTGAATAAATGTTAAAAGTCATACGAATATAGTATACAATATAATCGTTACCTTAAAAGCAACAAAACATATCTTATTTGGGAAAAATATTTTTCATTTCTTTGTGCACAAAATTGTTTACAGTTAAGCATGTGATACATTTATTATTTTGGCGCAAAAAGTGATTCTATTGATCAAAATAATTACTCATAATTGGACGTTTGAACAAATTAGTGATGGGTTAACAATAGACTACACAATTTTAAATTTCATATTATACACCTGTTACCGATAAATAAGTAGAGAGAAGGGTTAAATTCCATGACCTCCCACTCTTTTGAGTACACTTCTGATCTCGTTAATCGTAATGACACATTTAATATAGTCACTTAGGACACAACGTGGATTATGATTTATGGTGGAAATGAAAACGCAGCCATTGGTGGTACAAACGTAAATGTAGCTATTGGCGATAAATGTAATATTTGATAATAGCAATTGACTCCTTTGTTTGGAGATTCTCATATTATATGAGATATGAGATCCACAGAAATCGTGGTTATGTCATTTGGGATGTACACGTAAACTCGATCATTCTTATTTTCGTCACTATTACGAAAGCATAGTAAATCCTGACGGAGACTCCAACCTGGAGAATACATATAATATAACGGTAGTCGATCAATAGAGAAAAATCTTCTTCACCCCGCAATAACAGTAGGTCGTGGTGGCAAATCAGTATTAACGATCATCGTCACTATAACCGTTTACAGCCCTTGTCAGTGGGCGCAATTAATGCCGAAACGGTTGCTGCAGCAGGAAATTCGACCAAGGATAAAATTCCGCGTCCTCATTTTAGACGACTCGACGACGCACACTTGCGCCCGCGGGGTATGTGCAGGGATCGATGATGGACCCGGCTTCGTCGCGTTCAATTTCCCTCCTGTCGTCGTACTATGTATATATTATTACAGTCTCGGTACAGTAATAACGTAACGGCAGAACGAGTACGCGTGTATAGACGCGTATACAATATGATACATAAAATCGTATTACCCGTGGCCTCGCGACACCGCCCGCGGCGAGGCCACTCTGCTCCTAATGGGTCCGAAACATTTAAAAGCGCTCACCGCGAGGACTCTGGCCGCACGTTCGTAATGTGACGGCTCAAGAGTGTGCACTATGCCCGCTGCACGATCAAGACTTTTTAACTGTTGTGTCAGACGATCCACGACAATGTCCGACGGAGCAACGATGTGTACTATATTATTATTATATAGCCTCGACGACGATTTCTATTTCCGCGTCATCCGTCGGCTAGAAATGCGTTTCCTCCCCCTATGTTCCTAAACTGTGCGAAGTCTGTTTGGACGGTTTCTCCTCCCCACGACCGTAATTATTATATTATCGTAGACCGCTTCAGACATTTTACCGTGAGTGTCCGAGTACTTGCTCTTATTCTCTTACCCACTCTCTGCTGTCTGTCATCTGTATTTATTATTTATACGTTTTAATGTTTAATATATTACAAAGACCCTTTCTCTCTTCTGCCTAAAACCGATATCAATGTAGTTACTAATTACAGCGGGAATGCGGCTACATTTGAATAAATATTAAACATAAAAATTAAACTTCGAGATAAAGTTACTTAATTTTTTGTCAAAAACTAATTGAATCTTCAAAATTTAACATTTATTGATCTAAGTTTTTTATACAAAGCTTAAAGTTTGCACGAACGGTGTATACCAGTTTGTTGACACTACGATATCTTTTTTTAAATTTATTTAAATTAATTTATTGTAAATCTATTGGAATTAAGATTGTATGATTTCTCTTCGTATGGTTTTCGTAAGTTCATTTTTGTTTCTGGTTAGAGATTGTTGGAAAAATAACTGTATTGGTACGATTAAATGCCATTTTATAAACCAACCAGTTATAAACGTTCAAATAAATTTGGGAAAAAAATAAGATAAGAAAAATATTAAATGAAAAAATAAAAATAAAATAAAACGGTTATGTGCGAAAAGTTAATCGAATTTATTAGGTGCATAATATAGAACGAAAATATTGAAGTTTAGAACGATGCATCAAGACCAAGAACATTGAAAATGTATGAGCAAACCGAAATTCTTTAGTTATACATTAAGATAAAAACGTTTAACTGAGATTGTATAAAAATATAGTGAATATCAGAGTTTGAAAAAGATTATGGGTGAAATGAAAATGGATATAAATAAGATTTGTAGAGATTTAAAGGGATTGACTCTGGATGAAGCATCGATGAAAACTTTAACAAGTGAATTCTTTTTCCTATAATATATGAACAAAAATTGATAACAATAAGACGTTAGAGTATACGTTTTATATTATAATAGAATTATTTCGTATACAAATAATATCGTATAAAACGTTTTTTGCGAATAATTATATTGTATATTATACTACAATTTATAGTATTTGAGTGTACACTATAATTGCACGTGTAATATAAATTAACTATAATATTGAAATATTAAATACTTGTAGAAGTATGCGTAAAAACAATATTTTTAAATTCTTGAAATTGTTTATATTTATGTGGTGATACAAACTTTTGTTTTTAAGTGAGTATATCCCTTTTTAATGTAAATTATTTAGTAGATGGTATTTTTTTTTAAATGTTGATGTACCTTATTTAAAGTTTGAAAAAATAGTTTTTTAGTTATTAAAATATAAATAGGATAATAGCCCTGAAAAATAGTTTTATAAAAATATAAAATAGATATAACACCTATATTTAATTATATTTGTAGCATTTTTCTTAATTAAAAATTTATAAATATTGGTAGATAAATAAAAATTGCTTAACTTTTTTAATTAGCTTTATACTTCAAATATATTTTTAATCCATTATCATGAACCAATTATCCTTAATATACAAAGCTAAATAACTTAAGAACTATTCCTTCGAATTTTGAATTAGATACATTAAAAGTTTCAAAACAGTTATTCGCTAAATAATTTACAGTAGAAAAGGGGTTTTTCTCTTGAAAAAAAGAATTTTATATCATCACTTGGACACTTCTTGAGAAGTAAAAATTTTTTCTAATAATTTAAAAAAATAAATATATTTAAAAATTAGATTTCAAATAAATTCATCATTAAAAAAAATATGTAGATGAACATGTTTGGTAAATCACTCTACCTATGTATTATAATAGAATACATACTATGGTTGTAACGAAATTATAGAAGTGTATAGCTAAGTTTACTGACGTAATTAATGATTTTTATTCGTTTTGATAATATTATTTTAAACGCGTATAAACTAAACTTGAAATAATTTTGCCACAAAGTTACGCATAGTTGACACTTTGTAATTAATTCGCGATTTATGTGTTTTTGTATATGATAATGGATAACTAAAAAGATCGTGCGTTTGTTGTGATTATTATTGTTATTGTTATATATAAATATAATAGTGGAATGTAATTTCATATTATTCGCACTGTGTCTCTGGGTCTACGCTGTACAGTATTTTAAGTGAGTGCGCGTAGTGCTTTATTTTAATGCAAACATAAATCTTTCCTTATTTAATGTATTTTTTTTTATATTTTGTTTGTCCCAAAAACTTTATTCATTGCAATTATGGCTTAATTAATTCGAAAGACCTAACATACTGAAGAGGGAACAGTGAAAATCAGATTTTCTCGATTAGAGGTACTATTGTTTTTAATTTTTAAATAAATTAATAAAATATTGTTATTTTCTCACTTAATATATTATAGGTAGTAACTTAATGTGCATTATTTCCATATAGCTATTGTTCACTTATATTGTAAGTTAAAATATTTTAACGTTATCGTTATTCTATAAATGATTTGTAAAATAATAATAAATAATTAATTATCAAATATTATAATAATATATAAAAAGAAAAAATGCATAAAATACTAATATAATAAACTAATATTCTATAAAGGTATACTTACCTCAGTTTTATTTTACTTTACCTTTTAGTAATATTTTGATGTTTTGTAATTTTATCAGTATTAAAATGACGAGTTCGTCTAATACATTGTCATTCAAAGTTAATTAATATTCATATTATAAATAGCTAATATATACCTAATATTTGTATATATTTTTTATATTTTATTATTGTTATTACTATATAGTGGTATAAGGGAAAACACACATACAAGATATAAGTATGAATTATACCGTTATAATGTTATATCATTACATTCGATTTTCTTAAATTGCAACTAAGATTTTTATACTTATCAAATTTCTATTGTCTTACATAATAAGTATATAATATTATTATCTTATTGTATAGCATGTTTATGACGGTACAGTAAACGAAAGTTTGTTGACACATATAGTGTCTACTGTCCGAATAGACGGCGGCGGATACGGCGTGTCGTCCAATAGAAATTTGTTTTGTGTTAATAAAAAAAAAAAAAAAAACAGTTTTTAAGTTGCGTGGCGTCTAATTTTCGAAATAATGAAAAAATTTGTTTCAATTTTCATGTCTACAACGAATAAAAATGTCTTTAAGACAAACACGTAACGTACTTTTTAATTAAGCTCTATAGTGTATGTTATATATCTCTCTAGATTGTAAATAACAATTTTTGTGTATTTATGTCTTTCACATAATTAAAATATTGATAGTAATAACTAATGAATGGATTTTTATGCAGCCAACTTCTAATAAACGTGCAATTAAAATGCTGAAATGTGCAAAATCGTTCAAAACCAAATTTTTATTATGAATTATGTAACAAATTTTTTATTATATGAACTTTAAGTTTTATTTTTATTGCTATTTATTTTTTTTTATATTATTATTTATTAGTTGGAATTAACTATTAACTTTAATATTTAAATAAAATAACAATAAACTGATTTACAGTATTTGATTAAAATTTGTTATTTTGTGCATTTTCAAGTTTTTTTTTCTATAAAATGATATATTCTGTCACCAAATATGTGTTTTAATTACAAACAAAATAATTGTGAAGATATTGATATACAATTTTAAGATACAATGTTAGGTGACGCTTGCATCTTGCAAACGACTATATAGTATTATAAAAATCTTTAAAATATTTTAATTCTTTACGTACAGATTGTCCCGTAATATTCACATTATGTATTATTCCGTATTCGTCATATACACCCGCGGAGCTTAATACACTTACTTTACAGTGGTACTGCTTTAAAATTTGGAATGGAGAATTTAATTTTCTAAAGCTTTCCCTCCTCATTTAGACAAATATCGGAAAGATCATTAATTTGATGAAATTATTTTATATTTATAATATTTTGAGTTAAACCATTATAGAACTCGCGCTTTTAAAATATATGTTTACCTGTTTATGCTATTTTAAACAATATACGCTTGAATACTTGAAAGTTTTTATTAAAAAATGTACATTTCTAGCAATCGTAAGTTACCGTACATATGAACTTAAGGTATAGTTTTATGTTCGTTAAATTAAAATTAAATTCAAGAGTATCTTGGAATATTAAAATTAAAATTAAAACAAATACAGGCTACAGTACATACTACACATAATATTAAAAGAAAAACATTCTTCGAGCCTCCTTAACGACCGAGCTCGGGTACTCTCATCAGAGGATGTCTCTTGATCCGTTTTTGGTTACATCGCTGTTGCTATACCTCGCTAAATACGACGTCTGAAAATGAAATTCAATCCGATCCGGTACTCAATCGCAACACTGTGAAGTCATCGCTTATTTATTTTTTCGTATTACTAAATTTATTTTATATGACCACAATATATAATACTATGATGATGTTAACTACGGCATTTTCGGATACTTGCAAAGACTTAAACAAGTCTTAAGTCTTCAGCGTGAAAAGAAAAATATACGTTAACAAAAAAACTCCTCGAGTTGGTAATAGGCGTATAACTTGCATAATATACACGGCGCGGAGAGTGATACATTATTTGTATTAATAAAATATTTTAACATTTATATTAAAATCAATATACTCCGATGATGTATTGTTGGAACGACGGTGTATATACATTAACGATAGTCGCGCGTTCGTTTTTTTCTTTTCGTGTCATTTAATTTTGTGCGTACCTAGCTTATTATATATATTTATTGTGTTGGACTACTCGCGTGAAAAGTTAAGCGCGCGACTACCTTCGCGGAATTACTTTTTCTTCTCTTACCCCCTTTCCACCACCACAACTGAAGAAAACGTTCAATTTGTGGTCCTATTACGCAGTACGCACAGAAATCTGATAGGTATCGTTAGTCGTTACGCAGTTTTCTTTGGACTTAGTATATAATATAATATTATACAATCGCCGAATTTCCATGATCAAAAGACAAGTCATACATTGATAATACATATTGTATATTTATACATCGAAATGGCATTGTGTTGTATGCCTACAAGTTATTTTTAATAAAACATGCCGTCAAATGCTATTGTCGAGAGAATTCCCGTGGCCTACGATAGATATATTTTTTTCATAACAATGTCTAAAATGACACGTGGAGGTACTTCATATTATATACATTTTTTTTTTTTTAGAAAATCGTATTTACGCAATATTACAAAATAATAATAACATGAAAGCTCTTGTACTTATAGAAATATTATTAGTAGTCGGTTGTATACGTCCGTACGTGTGAGTGTATGCAGTGACGTAGTGAATTTAAAATTGTTTCTGAGCTAGTCGAATATTCTACCCAACAAAAATTCCTGATAATAATATTAATTGTTATATTTTTTAATTATTTTAAATTATTATCGTCCACCCGTTACAAACTCACAGTCGTCTTTTTTCACCATGTTGTAGATGCATGTATGAAAGTTTTTATTTGTTATTAATTTATACGTTTGCTATTTATAGATATTTTAAAAGTATAGGAAAACTCCTTTCTAAATATATATTTAATTCTATAATATATGTTATTGCCAATTTATTCCTGTACAATTATCTGCAGTGATTGATAACTATTTTCGGAGTTAATAAAACGTTCACACAAAGTTTGAGATACATAATATATTGTTATGTAAACTATGCGCGAGTATGACAATGTTCTATAAGACATAATTAATTAACTGATGATATTGTAAGTAGACGAAAATGATACCACATATTTATAATATAGATTGATGTTAAATTCATGTATTATACAGGTATGTGCTTACGCTTTATAAAAGTTATTAGGTACTTGATAATTGATAAGTAGAAATTTAAAATTCTATTAATGTAGTTATAAATGTAGGTATATACGTTTATAATATTTAAATATTATAAATACGCTCTTTTACAATAATGCGAACCGTATAAAATAACATTATTTATCATATCCTGGTAAAAATTGTATTTTCATACTTAAAATTTTGCATCTATAGTGCAACCTGCCTAAAAAAATCGATGATCATTGCACTTAAATATAATATGCATGCAAATATTAAACACAACATTTCATTCAATGTAGGTAATTCTATGATATTTTGTAAATATATTATTATAAATTAATTGGAGAACAGCCAAAATCGAAGTGTACGAAATCCTTGTACATATATTTATCAAATAATATTGATAAATTAACTTTTATTAATTTTGATTAAAAATATAAAGTGTAAAATTACACGAGTACAAGAATATTTGCGATTTGGATAAACACCTGTGATAGAGCCATTAATTAATTATTAATTAACCGTATTATAAACCGTAACTGCACGGAGAGACTTATTTATTCTGTTCAGCAGCCAGTAATCAATAAAAATTATCAAATATCAGTTGTGGAATATAACGTAATACAGCTAAGAACAAAAGACGGATAACATTTTTTCTATGCCACTGAGGAAACGCGCATATAAATCACAAGTTGTCAATTGTATTTTCATCAATATATTTGATATATACATTAAAAATGATTATTTACTGAAAATAACTATATATAATATGATAAATCCCGTTATATCTGAGAACAAGTCATCGTTAAATTGCACAACGAGTTAACATCACATGGACAGTAAAACGCGTTCATAATGTTTTCCACAGTTCTGTAAAACTAACAAATAAATATGATTAAAATGTATTCACACTGATATATAAGGCATAATTTGCAAGTATAGGAAACATAGACAGTTATAATTTATATAATGCATACGGAACAATAAATTTGTTTTAATATTAAAAATTACGAAAGAAATAATAAAAAAAAATATCATTGATTTTCCGGAGTTTTACACATGTAGGTACATATTATATAGTATTACAAATACAAAATAATTATTTGATAACAACGATAAATGTTAAGTACACCGGTTAATTCGTCGAGTTAACTCAACATCACTTTTTAAGTATACCTAAAGGCCATTTTTTTCAAATTACTAAGATTTTTTATATAGTTAAGGAGTGTCATTTCACAACGGCTATCACTGTACTACACCATATTAAGTAGTAAGCATGTTGTATGTGTTAAGAAACAATTTACGAGGAAAATATTCAAATATAATTTTATATAATTGTGCAATATTTACATAAAAACTCAATCATCCATCTTGATGTGCATACTATTAAAATTCTAAAATCTATACACAAATACACGTCTACATAAGTCAGACAAGTCAGATCCGTGTATACGAGACTTGAGTGTATATGTAATGTGTATAATTTATTAATGTACTACCTATATCTAAGATAATAAAATAAATAGTATTAAATGTATCGTAAATGCATATGTATACAAATTATTATGTTGCTTGTTTTAATTTAAATTACTGATATCAACAGATTTTCTTTCAAAAATTCTTTTGTGAAATTCACTAATCATAATTTTTTTAATTTATTACTGACTTTATTTGAATACTGAATTCGAAATTTTTAAGTATACTAAAGGACCATATTTTCAATTATTTAAATTGTTTATTTCATTTAAGGTGTATTCTGTAGCGATGTCCGTTTAGTTTTTCAAATGAGAACTGTTTTTTCCTTATATTTTTAGAAATGTTGATAAATTTAAATTGAATATTGATGTGATAGTTATTAAGTAGGTAATTTAACTTAGCGAACTTATTAAGAAAAAATTTGAAAAATGTGGGATCTTATTTAATCATAAAAATATACTTAATATTAATCTCCTAACATTTTATAATTTCTGTCTGAAAATTGGAAGACTACAATAAATACTAAATTAAATATTATATATTATTATTAGGGTTCTAAATTTGAAATATTTCACTTGAAATGTTTCAATTGAAATATTTCAATGAAATATTGAAAATATTTTTTCTTTTCGGTTATAGTTGATTAGAAATAATATATTGATTATATACAAAAAATATTGATAGTAAATATGCAAAAATATGCACTATTTATAGTGATATTTATCACTTGTATTATTAATTGGGTCCTTATTGGTTATTATTATTATCATTTATTATACATATTTTCTTTGTTTCACACAATAAACCAATTTTTGAAAATTTTCACTTGCAAGTTAACGTGATTATAAACTTTAAGATATAATAATTTATATTTTATTTTTCATTGTAATGAAATATTTCAAGAAAATAAACTTCATGAAATTTTAAAACCCTAATTATTATACATTTTATATTTGTGTAAAATCGTTGTTAAGGATTATTCTTCTTAATATATACATTTTAATTTAGATTTTTTTTGCTTGAACTTCAATTTTAATTTTCAAAATTTATTGAAAAATCCTATTATTATACTTAACAACTTTAGTAAAAAAAAAGGCTGGTTCTGGTTTGAAAAAAGAAGTTGGAGATACTCCTTAAATTATACAAAAATCTTAATAATTTTAAATATGACCCTAAGTGTGCTTGGAAATTCTAAAAATCAAAATTCATTAATAAAAGAAAACACGGACTGTGCTTAACAAATCACACTTTATATTATAATAGATACCATAAGAGAAAAAACCGATTATCAGCGATTAACATCGAAAAAAACAATGAAATATGCATAGGTACTTTCGATGCATGAAATCAAAAAAAAAAATATATTTTATACTATACAACTATTATAGATGGTATATACATATTTTACGTACGTAAAGGTCTCACTTGGTTTTCGAATTTCGATAGTATATACTGCAGAGAGAGATGGGCGATTGAGTTTTTATGCGAATATCGCACAGTTTATTTAAAATTATGTTTGAATTTTTTTCTAGTATAATTTTTTTTTTTTTTACACAAACAACGCGCGTACCGCTCAATCCAGCGGTGGCGGTCGGTGCGAAGTGAAGGATACATGTTATTAAACGACTCGCTGTTGGCTCGAAAACAAAATGCTGTTCCAGGTAAGTGCCGTGGATCATTCCAACCATATAATTTGTTTCTTTATTTATTTTCGTACACAGCAGCAATATAATAATCTATGTATTAAGCGTATATAACAACGTGTCCACTTACTAAATATATTATGATAATAATATTACAACATCTTAAACTAAAACACCCCACGGTATATTAAAATATCCGTTATTTTTCTGTATATTATTATTACCAGGGCTCAGAACTCCGTACTAGATACTTCATTTTAGGTACTTCAATTTAGTCAAAGTTATTGCAAATTTAAGATTTTATTCGATACGAATTTGTATTATGTACTACTCAAAACCAAAAACGCATGCTTTACATTTTCGCATACTTTACCAAATTTAAGTGATTTAAATGATCTATACTATCTCCAAAGAGTTCAACAGAGAAAAAATTTAGGATACGCTGACCCATATTATGTAGATTAATTTTCATATTAAATTTAATATTAATATTCAAAATGAAAATATTTTGATGATGACAGAAGAAAAAGTAATGTGTATATTTTTTGGTATTTGTATCATCAAAATTTTTGAATATTTATGATTAAAGTTTACTTTCATTTAAATGCATAATAAATTTTAAAAAATTGCATTTATAATATGATTGTATTTACATTTTTTTTTTTGTAAACATGTTTGCGCTTATTTTATTGTTTTTAGCGCATAAAGTTTAAATTCCTGATTGTTATTGTAATAATGTTTATATCCTATAGTTGTATAATGCTTAATGTAGAATACAGCTGTAGAAAAGGGTCATGTAAACATTTAATTGATACACATATACTATTATAACGACTCGTTTCCATACAGTACATCATTATAACATAGAGGTATTATGCAGTAGACAATTAATAAATTGTTTTATTTTTAAATTGTGTTGCGATGATTTTTCTCTATTATTTCAGCACCTTGTTTAGCATTTACCGGCTTTGGAGTGGCGCCAGAATTTAGGGACAAAAAAATGTCCGAGAGAAACGATTTCGTTCATATTATTCCGAGATATTATGAGGACGCGATAAATCAAGATTTGGCCGCAATGCGATACATTACATTCCACGCAAAATGTCTCCGGAATAATAACAACGCAATCAATTAGCTCACGTTACTCCAATTTTAAAATGTGAAATAAAAACAATATTCATAAATCATCTATATTAGTTTATCATATTATAAATATATGAATATTATTACAATATTGCGAACATAAACGATGATGTATGCGATCGCGGAATAAACATTAAAATAAAATAAATTCGAGAAATTAATTCATTAAGAATGTATCATTGGCCCACCACTTTGAAGATTTTCTCTTTTTTTTTTAAATTTTTAAAATTTTTTGCATACTTTCGAAGATATATAAACCTAAAAAACGCTTTTAAATTCACTTTATTTATTTATTAAAATTATGCCAATTGTCTGCGTAAACTGTAAATACATTTATACGACGTTGTAAGCATTGGACGGTTGAATCAGTGAACAGCTTTGGTTGTTTCAAAGCTTTAAAATTTCCCAAGAACGCCTATATAATTTTTAATTTTTCTCTAAGTATAAAAATAATGCAATTTGTCGTAATATATTTGATTCGAGGCATACTATCTATTTATAAAGTTTAAATTTTGTCAAATCAGAATCTCACATTTGTAATTTTTATTTTATTTGTTATCATAATATGTATACCTATTTTAAGAAGGAGCATTAAGAAGAATACACATTTGTATTTCTTTGTAGCTTTTTCACTGTAAACCGCTGTAATCTAAGTTTGAAAATGGCTGAAATGACCGTTTCAAGGAAGCGTGTTTGATAGGAATCAAGAAAAAACCTTTAACAATAGTACTGATACATATGTTATAAATATTTTGCTGGTAATACATAAGTAATTTCTAAATTTACCGATCGTATATTAAAATATAATAAGTCGTATACGAATAATGCATGATGCGTGACTCCAAAGGATTACGCGACGGTTTATTATACTTAATGATTACTGTCTTAAGTTGATGTCCAACTACATGGTGTTGGCAAACGTAGATATTATGTTGTATAAATTATTCATTTTTTTTTATGCGATTATATAAGGTTGTAAATTATATTTAAACCAGTTTATGAGTGATTGCATCTCGATATAATAATATTATAGTTAGGTACGAAAGTTTTGTAAGTACACGTGTTATAACCATATGAGTATAATATACTAGATGATTCTTTTATCAAAGAAAGCTCATAATTAAAAAAAAAAATATTAAAATTTTTGAAAATATTTGAAAATATTTGTTTAACATACGTAATTTAAAGTGATTATAACATTATTTATTATTATCATTTTTTTTTTCATTTTTTACTTCGATTAATAAAAAAATTAATTTTAAACGAATACATATACTATGCCTATACTCTATAGTTTATGACTGTGTAAGCTAAGTACTCAGAGTTTGAATGATCGTATCGATTTTAATTCCCTACTTCAGTCATTTAAACTTTAAATATACTATATATTTATATAACTGTAATAATTAGCAACTTGTTCGAAATTTGATTTTTATCTACCAAAATACTTCAAATACCCAACATTCTGTTTTGGAATATGAAATTAGAAATGTAATGTTATCAATAACACCAAGTAAATACATCAAAAACTAATAATGATAAAAAAATTTTTTTCAAAGATCTTGTTCTGTAACGAGTTTTAAGTATTTCAGTCTAAAGTAATGTAAAAAAAATCCTTTCAAAACAATTTGTTGTTTTTGAAATAATGAGTGTTTCATGTGGTTAAACGAATCTTCTGGTGTAATCTATATTATATTACAGTGAACTATATGAAAAATATTATGTATAATCTGTGCGATGATATGACACCAATAATGTTTTAAATAATGATGCACGTTATTTCGGGTAAATAGAAATGCGGAGTCGGTGCGTCCTTTGAAAATAATATCATGAAAAACGCTACAATAAAACGTCGGACCACCATCACAGTCGCGACATTATTTTTATCAGTCCCATGCTCGGTGCCCGCTGCGACCTAGCACGCGCATTCTCAAATTCCTAGCGCCGGAACAGAAAAAAAAATCAGGAAAAAAAATATTAAAAAAGCACTCGTCCGAATCGTAATAGTCACAGTGTGCGGTGGTTCGTATCAAATACAATAATATTTTATTAAATAACACGATAATATTATCTTTTTTCTATCGTTGCCGTGTCCGACCCATCGATTATTATTATTATGATTTTATATTCGCCCGGCCGCCGCGATAATGACGTTCGATTCGCGCACGGTGAGATATCCTTTTCGACGTCCGGTCGACACGTTTTTAAATGACCGTGAGACGATGACAATATGTACACATAATAAATAATATAATCGTTATATTGACGCCGCCGTGTAGACAATAAACGTCCAATCGCCGTCTGTCGGTAATTTTGTTATTATTATTATTTTTTTTTTAATCCACTTCAAAAGGATTGTGTCAATTTAGATGATAATCCGCACCGTACGTGACATAACAATAATTATTTATAATATTATTGTAGTATTATTGTATCATCGACGCGGGCGCTGAATACTGCAGCACACATGATAAAATATAAATATTATGTATAATAGGTACGATAAATTCCTACGCCTATACATAGTGATAGTGACGGACACGCACGACAATGCAGCGGGCCAACTTATCAGGACCGGTGCCAGATTTGTCAAAAATATAACGGGCTGATAAATTTATAAAAGTCCAAAAAAAATAAAATTAAGCCCAGTCTAGTTGCGCCACCAGCGACGCTAAGGCGGCCGAAGTCGAAAATATTTATACGCGCGCAATTTTATAGTTATATATATATATATATATATTGTAACACCTATTAATATATTATACCAATGGTATTATACCATTACACAGAGTATGAACTGAATATTTGTGAATTTGTTTTGGAAAGAGTTGTTATAAATACTAATATAGCTTGATATGATACTATAGGTATCCCCTCACAAATGTTCTATACCCCTTTGCCATATGGGTAAATTTGATTACATTTTGAAGGGGGTAGACTTTGCGTGATTGATGCTCAATATCTATTATTATATTATCTGTCGGGATCCTAGTTTACTTTCATTGTAAAAAAATTATCAGCCCCTCTCCTCAAAAAACCTGACTGTGCCAATATCCCCATGAATAAAGTTAGCCAATATGCCACGAATTTTTTGTGTTTGGATATTGAAGTATACATGTTTAACGCTTTCGTTTTCTGATCAAATGTGTATCTTGTGGTACCTACGCTAAATTTTCTGTTACGAATCCATGATGCAGACAAAACTAGTAAATATAGATGGTAGGGGTTGGCACTTTATTTGAGAAGTGGTGATACCTAGGTACTCTTAGAAAAATAAAAAATATAAGTATAAGCTTCAGAGAATAAAATTCAAAATGTATTTTATCATTAAAAAAGTAACAATTTAAGAAATACAATAATTACAAAAAATATTAAAAATAATTTTTTTTTTTAATGTTTAATTCAACTAAAAATTAAGTAAAAACAGGTTTTTTAAACACGTTATTATACTTGAAATAGTGAGTATGGTTTAAAAGAATAAAAAGAATAAAAGAATCAACTATCAAGAATAAATTTTGATTTACGGACTTCAATTGTACAATAATAAATTAATATTATTAAATATGCTCTAAAAATGTAAAAAAAAATATATTCTTAAAACTAAAAAATCATAAAATATGCAAAAATATACACTATATATTTTTAATATACATTATACGTATATAATATATATATTTATTTTTTTTATTTAATGATAAATCCATGTTAAACTTGCAACAATTATCTAGCCTTAGTTATAGATGTTAAACAGTTATATTTTTTAATTCTACATTTTATTTTCATTATAATATTTAATATACAAAATATTTCCCATATTTTAATAAGTTATTATTTATTTTGCCAAAAATCTTTAGTTGAGCACGTATATTACTAATATATTATTATAGTATTATACGTTGTGATCAACTAACTAGATGTATTTAGTAACATTCACTCATCTTTTTTAAAGTGTGACTTATATTATAGTTTAAAACTATCACACTGAGTCGAAATATATTTCATGGAAAAAGGTTTAGAAAAAAACAGTTTAAAACACACTTTGCACGCAATACCATTACGCATTCCATTACGATTGCGTTGATTTACCAGTGAACTTTATATTCGTTATTTTCCGAGTAATTTATCGTTGCGTATTTATACGCGTTTCATACTATTATTTTTTTATGTTGAATTTCGTACTAAGGTTAGAAGACCGTGTGCGATATTTACTGGCTAAGCTTTCATTATATAAAACAAACGGAGGAACACTTTCCGATTACGTTATATTTATAAATAAACTCGTATTAAAAAAAAAAATTCATTCGTGACATGGGTGGGACGTGGGTCATACGAAATCACTCTTAAGCCACATTTAGATTTACGGAACATTGTCATAGACGCTGCCGCCGCACGCACCGGATGTATTATAAATTTAAAAATATATGTATAGGTACCTCTAGTTTATTGATGTATTAACTTTAATATTATAATCAAATAATATGTCTTATTTAATCGAATAATATACGTAAGAAAAATATTAAAAAAATAAAATATAATAACGATGATGTAATCGCCGAATATGTCCCTACGAATTTATATAAACAGATGTTGTCTATTATTATTTTTATTGCGTTTATTTTGTTGTATGATATTATTATACAAATGTCATTACGGTTTAGACACACATATGATGAACCAGAGTCCAGAGAATTTTCACAACTCTAAGGAAAAGACAACTTTGTATCCTTATTATAAATTATAATACGATTTTTAATTTTTTTTCTGATCGCAACTTCTTGTTTAGTCTAAATTTTCCCAACTGAGCTGAATTTGAAGTTGAGTTGGTTCCTGTTAAAATGTGTGATGCATCCTATTACTGGCCTAGTGGCCTAGTTAGTTTTCATTTTTTGCATTAAGATAGCTAAGTGTGCATATTTCTCTTTTAATTATTACAGGCTTAGGACTGTTAACTTAGAAGTTAAATAGATATGGTTAAAAATGTGCGATAACGACCATTGAAGTGGGAGCCAATCGGTCATTACTTATGTAAATGTATAAAATTTAATAAAATAATTTCAATTTGTAGACTTAAAAGCATTTTATAATATACATGTAATATGTTTCTATATTTTCTAAGTTGAATACAAAATGGATGGATGAAAATATATCATTTATTTTTTTTTTAAACTGGAATAACTATAAACACACAAGAAATATTAAGCAATCTAAATATATAAAAAAATTGTTCACTTAAATTTTTCCTTCAGAGCTTCAGCAGTCCAACCCGATTCGCATGCCGATAATGTTAAATTCCGATTTTGTACGTATGTCTGTCCTTGTGTCGTTTTTTTTCTAACATGTACCAAGTAATTCGTTTGAAACAGCTAGATTTGCTTAAAATGTGGTTAATTACGCGTACCATTGACGCGTTTTTCTGGTGACTGTATATAATATAATAATATTTGTGCATGCATTATTTACACGCAAAACACCGTGCCCACCATAATTGTGCGATATTATTATTATAATATAACATAATATATTGTGTTTGACTAATCAAGAGCTGCTTGTCGGAAGGCTTATTTAGAATATTATATAATAATATTATTATTATGTGCGCGTAGGTACCTAACATATTTGACGACAACTCGTTTTGGATTCGACAACCGCTTCTTTTTATTCTCAATCTGCAACACTATTTATATATTATTATTAAAGAGACACTACAGTAATGTTGCAAAAAGAAAAAATTAAAAATTAAAATTTTAAATACTATTTTTTCTATAAATTAATAAATTATACCAACTGAACAGTTTTTATATAATAGGTACATTTTCTAATTTTAAATATCAGTAAATTTATACAGTTTAAAGGTCAAAAGTATATTTAAATATGCCACCGAATCGACTCCCTTGGATTTTTTTTTAAGAATTTAACTTAATTGCTCATAGCTTATATACTGAATAATTTTTAATTATCATATAAAAATATTAAGTTGATTAAGGTATCCATAAAATAAATATACGAACACTGATAATAAATCATTTGGGAAACAAAATGTATACCAATTAGAATCTAGTATGATTTATTTATAAGTGGTTTTTTTAAAATGTCCTCTTTCTCGTTTCTTAAATTTTGTCCAGGAAATTTCCTAGAAATATTATTGAAAACTGTTTTTAAATTATTAATTTTAATACTTCATAAATAGAAACTTGTTTTTTTATTATACTTCTAACTTATATTTATTATAATTGACAAATATTAATATTTTAAAATTAGAAATAATTATCAAGATCGTATTTTAATGATAACAGTTTTATTATTTAAGATAAATTGAATTATTTTGTATCACTGTATTCTTAATTATATTTTATATATAAATGTATTTTTTACATTTCGAAAAACATTATTAGTTCATAATACCTAACTAATAAGTATAATTTGTGTTTGCAATAACAGAATGAGTATGAAAAATAATATTATATTGGTTTTGAACGTTTATTTTAACTATAATTCTAAACATTAAATTAAAAGTAAAAAAAAAAGTATTTAATACAAAACAGTACTTATTTAAAATGTACTCAAATACTTGTTGATAGACAATATTAATATTTGAAAAAATTTTTTGATTACCGATAATAAAATATTTTATAACACTGAAGATGGTCGCACTATACTAGAAGTGATGTGATATGTACGATATACCTACTCGTACAAAAAAAAAATTGAAGAAAATAAGAAAACGTCGAAGCCCACCCAATCAGAATTTTTCTTTTTGACCGCCATATCGTTGGTTTATACGATTATTATTATTACTATTATATGCGCAGGTATAGCATGCGTATATATAGGGACGCGAGTTACATGACGGAAATCCGGTCGGACGAGAAAGGGGGTCGTGTATAATATGAGAGGAAAGAAAACCGTTTTTTTGACGACCGAGTGGCATACATCTATATGCGTACAAACTTCGGTACGAAGACAACGACCACAACGACGGGTTTATCGTAAAGTTTTACTGTCCTATGTCGCCGTATTATCGAAACGATTTTTACGGTTTAGTAATATATATATATATATATATATATACAATATACATGTATAATAAGTCGAGCCCAGTTCAGCTCCTTCGCGAGAACGATGAAATTCACGCACACCGTATATGTGTGTACTATGTACGTACATTATTATACATCACACGCACACTTGGTCTTTTTTCTCCCTTCGCACTCGGTCAGCTGCACGATCACCGCTGCCACCCGAGCAAGTCCCCCAGCAGAACCGTACATATAATAATATATGTGTGTATCTATGTTTCGATCCCCGAAAAGTCGTCGGTCTATCCCTTCACTCTCCGTCATCCGGATAGACCTCGACCATAGACGTACGATCGTACTTATATATAATACTTGTCGTGCCCGTCGTCTCGTATAACTTTAATACTTGTCGACGCTTAAAAGTAATTGCGGATTCGATACCCCACTGGTTTTTTTTTCCAGGCGTAAATGGTATTTCGTAATATTATATAAATACAATTTATACGCTTGGGCAAGGACGAACAGCGTATGCAATAATAATGTATCGAGTGGACGTGATTTTCCTGGGCAAGAGGGGGGTGAGATCGTCGAGATCGACGAAGAAAATATACTAAGCGATGCTTGTCGCATATTTTTTGGGGACATAAGACATTTTTTTGAAGTAATAGATATTACTTAAAATATTATAACAATAATAGTATAGAAATTTGTGAAAATTATATTAAATAACTATTTTAATAGATGAGGACATGCTGCTTTTAAACTTGGAAATATAGGTGTAATTGCAAGTGAGTTAAACACGCAAGTACACATAGTGAAAAGTGTATACAATGAATATATATATGTATACATAAATACCATATGGTTAAGATGATACCATACAAATCCATAAATTGTTGGTAAAAACTGTTTCACGCGAAAAACAACTACTCAAATTTATTTTAGTTTTATAGTTAAGAAACCAAATTTATAAAAGATACAGAATATAATATTTTCTATAGCAGTTTTTTTCGATAAAAGTTAGGTAGCTACTTAGTTAAGTTTGAAAAGTAAAATTATTTTAAAACAATAAAAGCTTTTTTTATTAATTATATTGAGAAAAAAAGTTAAAACATGGAAATTTAGTTATTCTTATCACGCATAAAATTGTTTTTTTAAATTTATCCAACCTGAGTAGTCCTTTTTTGTTGTGCGAAATTGTTTTTTTCATAATGTAATTTTGTAATAATTACGCTGTTCAATCAGCAATGGTACTGATATTGGTTTTCGCTTGTGAGTTATTTTTAGTCAGTATATATTTAATATTTTAAATTTTATTAAAATTCCCAAAACCAAATCCTATAAAAATCATATGTTTAAGCCAGGGTCTATTCTAAGGACTTTTGTCAACAACACATTACACATTACATTCCCTCTGCCCCTCTATCAAAGGTCACATTTATAACTCTACTCTTTACTATTCTAAAATATAATTATAAAAGATATAAGTGATATAACAATAAAACTAATAAACATTGCAAAAATGAATATATTTCGACCAAAACATTTGTCGTTTTAAATATAGTTTTAAATAAGTATAGAATTGTATTGTGTAATATAATTATAAAAAATAAATTTTAATACTTTTAATTATGGGTAGGTATGTTAAAATTCAATATAATATCATATTAAACAGAAAAGTAAATTGGAATTGAATCGAAAGAAACCAAGCCCTGCAAATACCTATTATAATGTTATATTTATGACCCATATAAATTGTTTATTATACAATACACATAATTCTAAATCATACTAGTATGATTGTTTGGCGTAAGCAAGTACCGATAAGATAATCGATTTCCGAAAAATAATCTTTAAAATAATACATATAACTTATAGTCAAATAATTTTACATGTATAATATTATACATATTTATTTATAATATTTAAAATTTGAAAATCAATTCACTCAAATACGCATAATTCCCACAAATTTATGACATCCGTGGTTTTTCAAAAATATAATTTTCGAATCATTTCACCAACTTCCTCATACGTAATATTATTATTATAACATTATCCACAACATAAAAATGTATTTTCAACAACGCAAAACATTTTCTCAACATCGCAAAGAATGCTCAACAGCGCTTTACAATATACCCTGGTTTAAGCTTCTCTTAATATTATGTATTAATGTATTTGTATATAATATTATGTGTGTATTGTTAAATTTTAAATTTTGTAAATTTTATTCTTTTTGAAAATATAATACAATTAGCAATACGACATATAACTGAGACGGTTCTATATACTACTTCATGTAATATTATTATTATTTTTATTATAAGCCATACTAATAGAAAGCAACAGTGAGGATCTAATAACCCTCACGTCCACCCGCACGATAATAATATACATAAATGCAGAATTCACTCTGGGAACTATATTTATTATGCGTTATAAATTATAATATTATGTCTATGCGATCAACCTGCTGCACGCTATGTATTTTACGACTTTTTTTTTTTAAGAAAATATATATTTTTGAATAATCGCATCATTATACTATATGCCATCGATTATAAAACAAAATTTATTATCATAGGTACTGTTTATTCCATGCCGATTTCTATCGCAGTGAGACGCGCGTCGAATGGTCGTCCGCGGACTTTGTTATTACTTATTATAATAATGTAATACATATATCGTATGTGCGGTCGTCGAGGTGTGTGGTGAACATTCGTTATAATATATTTACAGTGGTTTATCGTGTTCGAGTGATTTATTACGCCTTGTCGTGCGCTCCGCATACAAGTATTACACGTAGATATGCACGCGCGTTACGGATTTTGGTGGATAAACAGTTTTGTATTTGATTGTATTCGAAAATATTAATTTACACATGTTCTTATGTCGAATAAATTTTACGAGTGGTTTGAATTAAAAAATTAAAACAACTTCGACTAGTCGTGTATACAAAGATGGGAGTACTTCTGTACATACCGGATAATTATAATGCCGGAAAGAATACTAATTATTATAAAAACAATAAAAGTTAATGATGATATTCTTTTTATATAATTTTGAGCCGTAACAAATAAAACACTTCCGAAATCACTATATTTTTAATCGTTATCCATTTTTAGGCTTTTAATTTTCTATGACAGTATGCAATTTTAATTCTTTATTTCAATGTTTAATATTTTCTAAAATACTTCGATGTATAAAAATTAAATTTTGATCAGAAGTTTATGAGTTATATTTATTTAAAGTTAAATAAGCGGAGTAAAATGCTACAAGAGAACTCCTAAAAATGACGGTTAACCTTTCGTTCATAAAACTTTAAATAATTTCAACTAGTACTGTTTAAAATTTTGGTTTTCGTGAACTTTTTATTTATATGAAAAAAAACTGTTTATTTTTTGGTCTCGTTTTAAATCTAAGTCATTCATTGTTTTGTAGGAAGGTAAAATATTACGATGCACGTAAATATGGTTATAATATTCTAAAATTAGCTCATATTTAATTTTTAGAACATTTATAAAATTGTATCAGTAAAACAGAAAAAAAATAAAACTATGTAATCTTGATTTCTGGTAGATATATAGTTATATTATAACTTAGTAATGATTGCTACGTATGATATACGCAATTTGTACATGTACGATTCGTATTAAATTACAGCAGTAATCCATTAATATTTTTGAAGAAAAATTGCCAATTGTACCTCTCACGCATCTCACTCCCTCCACCGATACCTTTTGCTATATATACTATGAAATGTTTAAAGACTATTTCGTAAATTACACAAACAACTAGTAGAACAAACCACACACGTTTTGTTTACCGCGAAACAACATTAAGCTGTCAAACATATAATATTATATATAATATATATATATGTATAATTTGCCAACGTTTATTCGTCAGTCGTGGTGCATATTTTAGGTCGTTTGTGATGCTCTTCATCTGTGGTATATTGTTTTTTTTATCCTAGTCCATTTTCTTGTTCATTATAAAATACAGGCTGATACACCAAATATACAACCTCCCCTTTATTTTTTGAATTTATAGAATTTTATTTTTGGACATTTTAAATAAAGCTTAGAACCATATTTTTAAATACTTGAGATTTTTATATTATTTAAGTAGGGTCCTATGGAGATAGAAACTTCAGTTATCAAATGAAAATCCTTTTCAATTATAAATTATTTAGTGGATTTTTATAAAAATTAAAGTAGTTTTAGAGTTATTTAGCTTTGTGCACTAAGGGTAATAATATTAAAATGTAATAGGTAGAAGGTATAAGTGTTGTAGTAACTAAAGTTGTAATAATTAATAAGAATCTATCAAAATTTTTAATTTGTAAAAAAGGTCCAAGTATAATAAAATGTACTAAATCCATTATTATTATATTTTAATCTATACATTCTAGTAAAACTATATTAAGGACTATCATACTTATCATATTATACATTATAATAACTGAAATCTGAAAACACTATTTTAAATTTTGAATAAGTACATCAAAAGTTTTAGAAAAATTATTCATTATATAAGAATATATAATAAAAAAGGTCATTTTCATTTCAAAAACAATAGCGTGTATTACCACAGAACACTTCTTAAGTAGTAAATCCTAATAATTTTAAAATATGTTCTTGCAGCATTTTTTTAACATTTTATTTCAAAAATGAGTTTTTGAATAAATTCATTATTCAAAAACAACTTTTGATAGTGACCTAAAATTTCTGAATGTAATATATGCCGAATGCATCTTGTATAAATCATAAAGTTCTGTAGAATATAAATGATATTTTCTATTCGACTAACTATGTGATAAACTATTATTAATTTAAACAATTTAAATTTGTAATAACCAAGGCCGGTGAACAATGAAATTAAAACAATTTACGGTAATTAAAAAATATAATTGTATTTGTCTCAAATCATAATAATTGTCTTAATAATAACAACCATAGTTTGTATTTTAGATTCTGAGCGGGTAAAACATTCATAAAAACAGACGAATTGAATAAACAATATTTACTTAAAGAGATCCAAATACGTATACATAATATAATTTATAAATATTTTCACATAATATCAAAACGCTTCTTCAGTCGCGTAAAAATAATAATTATAACAATAGTACAAGAATGTGTAATATATAATTGTAATATATAGCACTCTAGTCTCTAGTACACACGCTGGTGCTGACAGTCTGAAAACGTAATTATGACTGGATGTTCAAACATTCCCCGAAAGTGTTTGTGGCAATACGTTATGTGAAAAGTCTTAGGTAATTATTTAATGATTGCCATCACTATTTTCTTTGACGTTTCAACTAAAAACATTGGAAACGAGCTTGCGGAGGAGTATTATGCTTTTCGATAGATATACCGTACACGACCAAGGATCACTATATGATATACGGAAATCATATACGTTACATACGTCATACATTTCCTTACACACGTTTGTAGTTCTCAGTCGTAATTCTATATTTCCATCAAGAAAACTATTTTCATATGATTCCTTACCTATCTTTTCATTCTGATTTATTAATATTACCACTCGTTATAACGACAATAATATATTCCTACAATTTATAATAATATTATTATTGATCACCCCCGCTGAGTTGTGCATATTGATTGATTAATTTTGAAACATAGCCAAAGGTGTAACATATCTAGAGAGAAATGTTTACACAAAATCAGTTATTGACAAAATATTTTCATATTAATATGTTGAAATTCAAAAACAATAATCACAGGTACTTGACATTTTTCTATAGTAAGTCCATTATATTTTTTTAGATATGAGTTTTTGAAAAAATTGTCAAAATCACAAAAATTTGTAAATTATTTTTTAGTTGAAAATATATATAGCTAAGATTTGATAATTGAATACAAGGCTTCCTCGTAAGTAGTTCATACTGAAAGTAATAAATCTAAATAATATATGTATAAACATGATCTTTAGACATTTAAAGTTAAAATTTGGATGAAATTAGAATAAAAATATTTTAGTTATTTTGTTATTATTCAAAAATATTTTTCGTTGAGATTTGAAACGTATGTATTTATATATTATTTTTTTTACAGATTTATATTTATAATATCCTTAGATTTATTTTATGCTATTATCTATTTATACCAAGAACCTATTCACATCATTTTTCGATGTGCTGGTATTGACTCAAAAGTCATTTACAATAATATATAATAATATGAATATATTTTATTATAATAAATTTAATATTTATAGTAAAAATTAATTTAACCTATAGCATTACTAGTAAAAAACTAAATTAGTATAACAACAATATTAATATATCATGTAATATACTTAGTTATATAAGCTCACAGATTTGGATTCAATGATTTATCATTGAATTTAAATTTAACAGATATACAACAGTGGCTCATTTAATAAAAAAGTCACTTTTACTGTAGAACTTAGATGTTATTTGATTATCCTCCTTTTAATTTTTTTTTCAAATAAGTGTTAAAAATTATTAAGTAAGTGGAATCTCGGATTTTATAAATTATTAAAATAATATATTAAATATTAAAGATGTTAGAAAAGTTTCTAACAGCCTACTATTATAACTCCTTGATGTCATGATACTTGATACCATTTCTTTCAGAATAATAAATACTAATAAAAATATGTTGTACTTATATATTATAAGCCAAAGAAATTACGTATCTAGGCTAAATACTTAAATATATATTCGAGGTGTCCTCTTTATTCGAATCGTCAACTACGGCACCATATTTACGAACTTACGAGCCCTAGACTGGCTAGACTTATTATGGTCCTATACAATATGTTTGATAATGCAATATTAGTGCAATCAATTTGCCGTGATATTATGACAACATATAACGCGACGGTTTTTTATGTAAGAAAAATATCATTTTTACACAGGAAACGCATAGTTATTTTTTCTCTCTCTCTCTTGTTAATATTATATATAATATATAAAGCACTTCTGCGCTTTTATGCGCTTATCGCGTCATCCCGGTTATTTTTACAGTACCTATAGGTACTTTTCACACAATTTTACACACACACACTTATCACGTGGAGTCGTATTATCGTGTATACGATCCAATTACAGTGCGGTGAAGACATCGGGCCATTACAACCGTATATACTGCCAGTACACATATATACTGCAGAAGCTCGCACACCGAAATGAACATAATATATAATATTTGTCGAAATAAATATCATATACAGAAAAACCAAAATCTCTTCGTGCACACGCCTCGCCCCTTGGACCCAGTAAATACATATATGTATTATATCATGGGCGAGGAGATATTTTATAGCGTGTAGTGTGTTATTACAGAATTTGCGCGTCGTCTCGGGCGAATTCCTTTTAATTAATGTCGGAAATTCGGGAGCCGGAAGAAAACTCTTAATAATATGAGATGCGACCTCGAACGCTATTTGACAGCAACCAAAGGGACTGCCAATCAGCGAGGCATTATACATTACACACACAACCGAATATAATATATATAAATATACACACGGAGTATAATGTATATAATATAGTATATACATTATACACATGAATATATATATATAAATATAAATGTATTCCGTGTAACGAAAGCGGTAGCACTGTTGACCTTTTTGAAAGGAACTCTTTGGATGACCACTAATTGGACGGCATTACGCGTCTTTTTCATTTAATTACTTGTTGTTTCTTGTGAATATGTCTTGGTTGTTATCAAAGGCCACCACCGCCGTACCTCGTTACCACTCCCCCACCAATAGCCATTGCTCCTGTTTCCTTTTCATAACGCTCCCACGTCTAAAAGCCTTGGCTTTTATTATGTAGGTATACGTCTTATATACACGAGCCTTTATTATTATCTCTACATACCGCCTTCTCCGTAATTTCGATTCGAAATTGCGTACACTGACTTACTATCGCGAACACCCCCCCCCCTTCAACACCACTATACTCATGACGCCCGTTATTCTTTTGCTGCTGTTTTTTCCAACGTTTGCGGTGAAGTAGAAAAAAAAGAACACTTTGAATTTATATTTGATGTGACCTCGACGATAGTATAATATTATTATATGAAAAAAAAAAAAAATATATATATATATAATATCTATATCATATCATCTAATATATAGTGACCGTTATGGTTGCTGGATTATAGTCCATAAATTCCTCAGACGAATCTCATATACTATCAACCACGCGCCCAATTAAATAGTTTACCCCGAATCCAAAATATACACCCTGACTCCGAGCAGAGCTTCAGTTGTGGTTTACTTTGTTACGGGCAAACATCGCATAAAAAATACATAAATGTTTTTACATTGATTGAGTGTTGTAAAACAAGACACTTTGTTATAAACAGAAATATACAGCGGTGTCACACAATTCCTAGTTGCAATTGTGTCGCGATATATTATATTGTTTTACCGAGAAGAACGCACATATTATCATATCATCATTGAGGTGAAATTCGTAAAATATCTTTTTTATTCAAATTTGATTTATATCTAAAGATGGATATACGTATACAAACATATTGAATTACGTGTCTCTATTGTTGATGCATTAAATAATAATATAATCGCTGTAATTTTTACTGGTAGGTATAATGTTACTAGTCATTATAATAATAATATTATGTAATAGCTAGTGTAATACACTTTACATAGTAATGAATATTATAGGTACCTAATATTTTAACTGTATAATATGATATTCAGCGTATAATTATTTGTTATTTATAATTCAGTATTTTTAATAATTCGGGACATCCATTGTTTATATTAATACTATTACTTTTTATATATAAATTTGAAATCCGTCCAAAACAAACAAACAGAACTCTGAAATTTACTTTTTTATGGTCAATAACTAATCTTTTTTTATTTTTAAATTTAATTTAAATCTTTATTTTTACTTTAAAATGTCTATATATATATATATATATATATATATATATATGCATTTATATGTATACATATATATGTATTGAAATTAAAAGTCCATCATAGTACAATTTAGGTGATAAAAAAAAAAAAGGATAAAAGGATTTATTGTAATACAATTTAAAGCCTAAATTTACGTTCGAAAACGGTTTTCATTATTACGTTTTTTAAACTTATTATTATCAGTTGCTTAACAATAACATAATCGAGTAAATTAATTTGAAATATTTTTATTATTAAATTAGAAGTTTCTACTCAAATGATTATTTATAGTTTTTAATTTAACTAAAAAAAATGTGTTTCAAATATATTTTTCAACTAAATACGTAAAACAATGCCGAAAATTTCTAATAGACATGGTTGTGTTAGTTGGTGAGTTGGTGTTTGAAAATTTTGAAAACTTTGTTAAACATTTTGTCTTATCTAAAAGTCAAAACCAAACTTAAAGCATTGAAAAAGTAAAGTAAGATTACTGGTGGTACTGAATATACTCTTATATAATATTTACATCTATAATATTATAAGAATCATACATTCCTAGGCAGACTCATCTTTATTATGAATTTGTATATATTCCCCTAAACCGTGAAATAGAAAATTATATGATGTGTTGTGCACCATGTTGTAGGATCATTGTGATTTTTGATATATACTGTAAATATTATACAACCATTATTGTTTAAATATATAGTATAATTTTCGTGTCCTGAAATTTCCAATTAATTGCAGTTATGAGAGACTAGGTATATCTCGTATTAAATTTATGTGTAAGAGTATTCGAAGCCACTGAAAGAGAAAATATACTACCTACATAAATTCGGTACTTACACTTTTTTTCGCGATGCATTTGAATACATATTTAATTAAATTCAATCTTGATTAGAATGTTCTTATTTTTTTTTTTTTTGTAGGTAGTTGTTATTTTGTATCGATTACCCATGTTGCTTTCGTTTATTTTTTTTACTAAAATTTTTCTCGTTTCGTATTTAATTAGTACAATACAATTATATTGGTAGTCTAATTAATATATTTTTTTTTCTAAAATATTCAATGTTCAACGGCTGTGCATCTATCGTGTCCTTATTATATTATATTTTGTATACCTATTGCTGCTGTATTCACACAACGCGTATACCCTTCTTCAAATTAGGCGCAAAATGAGGAAAACGAACGAAAAGCAAACGAAACGGTTTTACTTTCGTTTGTTGTTGTCCGTTGAAAAAAAAAAGCATAATAAAAAAAAAATAAAACGAACGCACAAAAAAAACTACGACCATCAATTTTTAAGGTAAAAAAATGTAAAACTTTCTAAAACTCGTTTCTGAGGCACAGTACTCGCCGCTGTGGTGGTTGTGACGACGACGATGTAGACGGAGATGGCAGCGGAAGGGGGCGCGAAAACATCGTAAACAGACGCACAGCGAAAAATCAAGTCCAGTCACGTAAGTATATGGTGGCGGCAACTTGTATATATGCAGGCGTAATTTGAAACTCTGACCGTTTTCTCGGAGCCTATACAGTGCGAGTGCGATGCCTACGGCTGTGCATTTTCATATGTTTACTCACACTATATATACAGAATGTTTTATAAAACATACTCACACTCATATTTTTCGTTAATATAATGGAATTTAATCAAACTCTGATTTTAGGAATTTTCACGTACATATTATTATTATACGGTTTTTTAAGAATTCTTGAGATGTTTTTGTAATAATTAAGAAGTGTCCTGTTGTTATACAAACCTGTTTTTCAAATGAGCACCACGCTCCCCCATTTTTATAATAAGTTATTTAATGGATGATGTGCTTAATTCAAAATTTAAACGAGCGGTTTTTCAGTTATTAAAATGTTTCTACTCACAATTATAGTCTTTGAAAATGGTAAAAAATATATAAAATAAATTGTTAAATTAAATCTAGTATTTATTATACTGAGACCATTTTTACAAAATATAAATGTTGATAGATTAATATTAATTACTAAAATTTTTAAATTATTATAGTTCTCATATCCTTCAAATCTATAATCGTGGACTTTACTATACTTAATACCTACCTACACAAGTTATAAAATACAAAATTACTGATTACAATTTTGATTTTATTATGACCAAATATCAGAAACAATATTTGATAAATAATTTTTAGTAGAAAAATTAAATTTTAAAATATTATTTTTAATTGTAATGTTTAATAATAATCCTAAAAATCATATGTGCTAATTGTATCATTGAAGGAAAAAGGGTAAGAATACTTAATTATTCACCCTGTATAACACCGTAAATAATTGTCGTTTCACAAACGAATAGGAATTATTTTTACGTGGGAGTGGGAAGAATTTTCGGCGATAGTATGACAGTATATACACGCACCGATGAATTCGGTGGAAAACATCACAATAATATAATATATACGATGTACCCGTGATTTTATCGGTCGCCTTGTGTATATTACTATTTTTGTACGCAGCCAATCGAGTTAAAAGCGCATATCCATCATATTATATTTTCTTCACAAGGAACTGAAAAAAAAAAAAATCGGTCCGTTTACGTACCGTATAAATATATGTACGTCATATAATACGAGTACGTACATATTTTATACGTGCAATGATATACACACACGAATATGTTAACGTACATATAATGCATCGTTTGTTTGCAGGACAAAACAGTATTACGATATATTATTATATTATACGAGTTTAGCGCGAATAAAACCCGTCGCGTCCATACAAATTTTCCGAATTTTTTTTTTGTATTTTTCGTTTACTTCCTCCTTCGCATATATGATATACTCATCGTGGTGATATAATAATATATTTACATGTATATTTTACCGTTACGCACACTCGGTGATCGAATTTCGAATGCGAAATTTCCATTTAAAAAATACTAGCACGTATGCAAATTGCTCGTACATGCGCGCACACACACACACACACACACATATATATAATATATATGTACGTAATATATATATTATTTCAACGATCCATTTTGAATATACCACGAGCGGACATGTGTACTAACATTTAGCATCTCGTATTATTATTTATATATTATACGTATAATATGTATTATACAATGTGATTCACTATACATGCACAAACCATTTTTTTTTGTATTTAACGATAATTATTATCCAAATTTTGATTTTTGAAATTTTTAAATTATTCATATTTTTAAATTGTTGAGAGGGATTTAAACAGCATCCTGTGGTGATACAAACTCATATTTTTCAAATGATGAGAACTTTCTTATATTTTACTGTACATTATTAGAAGACAATTTTTTTTTTTTTTTTGATGTACAGATGCACCTAGTTTGAACGATTATTTTCTAAGTTATTAAAATGTTTATACTATGGATAAAACTATAAAAGTCATTAAAAATTATTTTACAAAAATAGAAAAATATATGTAATGCCGGATATAGAATTTATTATACTTCATCCATTTTTTTTTATTAATTACAGATATTAAATTATTAATTTATTACATTTTTAAATCACTCCTATATCTTCTAAATCCAAAATCAAGAAGTTATTGTTCTAATTCCCATCAAAGTAAAAGTTTTAATTAACTCATAAACTACTTGTTAAAATTTTAACCATGACAAGTCGAGATTTTGAGAAAAATTTTCCGTTAAATAATTTATAGTAGAAAAGAGAGATTGTTATTAGAAAAATAGCAATAAATAACTCTGCATAATACTGATAAAGTAGTAAAAATTTGAAAATATAGTCGCATATCCTAAACTTAAAAAGTTTATTTAAATTTTTAAAAATCAAGTTTTGATTAACTGCATTATAAGTACTTAAGACGATAAAGGGAAATATGAGCATTCTTGGTAAATCAAGCTACATGATGTATTACATTACAACAGTGTTGAAGATTTTGAGTAAATATTGTATTTTAAACACTGGTGCTTCATCATTTGTATATAAATTATAATAATATTATATAATATTGGTGTATACGCTATTAGTATATTAGTAATATGCTACAACGCGCCATATGCCGAACTACGTCACCCATCCATGCATCATACTATACATCCACCATGATCACTTGTACGCCTACGTAATTTATTTATTTACGCGTTCGAGTCTGAAGACGATCATCATGATAATATTAAAATGACTGAGATCTGCAGCAAAAATTCAAAAATTCAAATATTGGCAGACGCCATCATCAAAGAGTTACGAAATTACGTATAAAACTATATTTTATTTTTAATATTTTATTGTACGAGAATTATTGGTATACTTTTAACCGCGTGTAAACTTCTTGCTTTGATCGCTTTATGTAATCCTATTTACAGTTTGAACGTCAGTTTAATAATTTTTAAACTCATCGTATAGAATATTTTTTGAGATGCTAAACATTAACCACTTTATTTTAATCTAATTTTAGTCAAAAAATATACACATATAGATCATAAATTTAGGATATTTTCAGTAGATTCAATGTTTTTTACAATAGCTATAATGTATAATTTAAAGCCGCAGTATGTCGTCAACTTTTGAATTTCACTGGCATTATT
Source organism: Schizaphis graminum (assembly GCA_020882235.1). Classification (NCBI taxonomy): domain Eukaryota; kingdom Metazoa; phylum Arthropoda; class Insecta; order Hemiptera; family Aphididae; genus Schizaphis; species Schizaphis graminum. The sequence continues at coordinate 99,396,604 of CM037032.1, forward strand.
GTCTGGCCATTTTTATACATTTCTCTGTATTTATTAAAACTATATAATTTTGATAATATTTAATCTATTTAATACAGTAAAAGGTCGGTCACTGAATATTATTAAAAGAAAAAATTGTAATTTTATAAGAAGACACTGATTGATACGAGAAGAAGACTGTATTAGACTTGACGTAATACATAATATAAATATATAATGCATGTATACCTATTACAATTACAAATAATATATTTATACTATAATAATATCATGTATTCATATTCATACGAGTATTTTATGTAATTTATCTATATATTTTCGGCGAACTTACATGCCTACTACAATATTTTGAAATATTAGATACACTATATTTTTGTGTATTTATCTTACTATTTATGTTTTTGCCGATCACGAAATATCCAACTTTTTAGCTGGGTTGTTGAATATGTGATTAGTAAATGCATTTGAATATGTACTCATAACATTGAATTAGGGACGCTGAGCATATTCTTAAAGCACAAAAGTCTAAAAAAAACCCCCTAAAAATGGATTATTAGAAATTTTTAAATTGTATAGTTGTAATGTTATCGAGTGCGAACAGCTTTTTGTTAGTTTAATTTTTTTTTAAATTGTAGAATTACTTTAATTATTCCTACGTGTCTATGTTTTTGTTATTATACGATAACGATATTGACATATATTTTTATCGTGGGAAACTATACCTTCCACCACCTATATAATATATGTTAATTGTTTGATTATATGGTAACTGTCAATCATCATAATGAACTATAAAATATATATAGATTTTTACTATCGTTATTATTATTCTATTTTTTCAAAATAATGCATTTTATTTTTACGAAGGAGTGTTGGTATATAAACTGATTGGTGAACTATTTCGAAATGAATGACAGTTATATCAGTCAAAACCACTCGACTGTTCATGATTACATTTTAACCGAGTTGAACTCGGTTATTTATCGCAAACTTTGAGGCATACAACACAGCAAATGGTTTTAAACATATTAGTGATCTCAAAGCATAAAATGGACTTATATACAGTGATGAATAAAAAAGATTTTATATCAAACACAATACCACAATATATTATAATGTTTGATCTGTAAAATACACGAATTTTTTTATTTACATATATATAACAAATCACCTCTATTACAAAAATGTGTTTTTTAACACTATATTAACGAAATCATCCTTAAATATAATTCATTTATATACTATAATAATTTCGTTAGTTGGTTAGTAATTGTATACGCTTTATACATACAAAAATCTAAGGACAATAATAATATGTTCTTTATTGCTTTATTTATAAAAAATCTATTGATCAATAAATAAATAAATATATATATATATATATATATACATATATACATAGATTTTAAATTGAATGTTAAAAGACGATATTTAGGTAACGGAATAGCTAATTATAATTATAGTAACTATTCTATACTGTCAGATAGTTGGTGAAAACAGTTTAAAATGTTATTTAATATCGTGAAGGTTTATAGTTAATTATTTATGAAATTTCATTAAAAAAACTTAATTAATTTATTATTTTTTATTTAAATTTATTCTTTGATTTTTTTACATAGGTAAATATTTTTGTAGATACAGGAATTTAAAACTTTTAATTAAAAATATTATAATAATTTGTACATAAAATAGTGCTAACAAAATTGTACATCACAAAGTTCTTTTCAAGGTTTATCACTACGCAGTGCTTAAACAATTTATGACTAACTAAACTTTTTATAATTGTATAATTTTAACGTTCTACATTAGTTTGAGATTCACAAGATTAATAAAAAAACAATGTTTCTTAGAATTTATCCGACGTGTAAAAATTTACAAAAACTCTACCTCTACAAATGCTTGCTATAAGCCAAATGTACTTTTGAAAATACCTACGTAGAAAATTATAATAAAATTAGTCACACAGTAATGTTAAACAAAATAATAGACACGAAAAGTCGCACAATTGCCAAACCTATTTATTTAATTTGTAAACGACCAAACAATGAAATAAAATTTAATATGCCATTTTAAATCCAAGAGTTTTCGCATTAATTTTTATTTATCAATATATCATTGTTATTATTGATTTAAAATGTTTATTTTAAATATGTTTGCTATATTATATATATATATATATTAGTTAAATAATTATGATGTTAACTTACATATCATATTTTAAACAATTTAAACAGACATAACAATGAAAAAAATTACCAATTACTAAATGCACAAAATAACTGTGAAATATAATTTCAAGAGTGATTAAGCTTTTAAAACTCATACTTGATTTCTGAAAAGTACTTACAAATTAGTCTGTAGTTAAAATGTGCAACTTAAAATTGATGCCAACCTGGAAAATTAAAATTAATTTATGTTTTTTATCTAAATGTTTCATTAGATAATTTGAACATAATACTAAAACTAATTATCCAACAAATTGAACTGTTTTAAAATAATAATAATTTATTTTTATTAATTAACTCATACACTTGGCAAATTAATTCATACAAATAAAATTTTTATAACAAAAATATATTTAGGAATATTCTATGAAATATATTATTTTCATCAAGCTTTTCGAATAAAAATAGAGGTAGTTATTAATAAGTGCATTTTTTTAATGCGTGAAAACATAATTAATAGTTCTCGCTAATTATATACATGGGAATAATTATAAACAGATGATAAATATAAGTCTTATAAATAACAATATTTTATAACAAAAAAAAAAATCATACAAAATCTACTAATGAGGACCGAATTGATTTGTTTTGATTGGTTGGCGTTCTATATTTTTCAAATTGGCCAAATTCTCCAACACAATTTATTTAATTATTTCGCTTTTGGTTTTCATGAAAAATATACGTAGGTATTTCGTTTTTTTTTTTTGTTAAACTGCTAAACATATTATTTTAAAAACAGAAATAAAAATGATTTACTCATTTATAATATACTTTAATCTACCTTACAGCGAATACTATGTGTAAGTATATTATTTGATTTAGAGCAAAGGGAGTTTTTATATTACTATACTTTAAGCATAGTAAAATAATAAAAAGTAAAATATTATTACTGTGACTGTATGTAATGAAAATTGAAAACATATTGTGTAACTACAGTAGTTGAACATTTTTCAAACTCCTCAGTAGTTTGCGTAAAAACCGCAATAAAACACAGAAATTATAAAAGAATAAATAGAAACAATCAGTTTTTCTAAAAACCTATATTATCTAAATTTTAACATTTAGTTTTTTTAGTGGTTGAGGTTCTAAGTAAAAAAATAAATTAAAATACAAAGCAAATAATGTAGGTACTTAATTCTCAAAATATTAAGTGTTAATATTAAAGTACATATTAATAATATTAACAATTTAATTGTGTCAAATATTAAGTATTCTATTATTTTAGTTTTTTTTTCATATTTTATTGACATTTATTTTAAACTTAATACTTCTAGTGTATAGATAATAGATATGTAAATAGGTGTTGTAACAGCGTGTGTGTAGTACACGAATAGTTACAATTTTATAATGTAATATATTGAAACACGAAGAGGTGTAAAATTAAATAAACAATTGTCAATACAATTATTGTTGGTGATTAGATAGCTTATAACAGTGCAGTGATATTATAATTATGTATATATATATATTAACTAAAGTCAATTAATTTAATTCTGTTAATCTGTCTATAAGACATTGAACCATTTTGAGGGACTATTTTTTGTAACATTATCATAAGAAACTATAATACTGATTTGAGCGGTATTCATACGTTTAATTGTTTCGTGAGAATTGAATAAAAATATTTTTAAACCTTTATTTAAATTTAAGTTTGGATGGGTTTTTTACCTATTGGTTTTTTTATATTACCCGTGTGATTAAATAGTCTGGTATTAATGTTTAAAAGTAACATTGAAGCTATTGACAGTGATACAGTGTCACAAGATTGAATATCATAATACTTGAGTGACGGTTCTTATACGGTTATTGCATTACTTAAACCTAAAACTAGTAATTTTAAATATTTAATTAGATTTTCTTACACATTTTAGATTTTAACTATAAAATTGCTTTTTTACCAAATAATTCGTATTGTAAATATTTATTAATAATTTAAAATTATTTTTACAACATAGTTATGAAAAGTAAAAGTTACCTATTAAACATAATTGCATATTATTATCGAATAAAATATAATAAGACATAAAATAAAATAAACTACACAGCTATAATATATGAATAATTATGAATGGTTTGAAAAAATCAAGAGTACGTCATAACGTAAACAAGTATTTTTAAATGGCGTCTAAATAATTGAATTATAAATATAAAACATTAATTTTACGCATCGTTATTTTGTTTTTATTTTAACAATATTGCTGTCACACATAAGAGCATTCGTATTTCACATCTCATTCAACTATAATAGTATGTCGTATAAATTATAGAAAACATTAACAATTTGTACAGTTTATGTTTATTTTAACGGAGTCTAAGACTCGAGTTAATTTAATATTAAATATAATAATTGTTCATGTAATGGCTGAAAAAATATAAAAGTAGGTATTGTAATTTGTTCAACGATTAGTAATGTTAGCACTTTTGTAAATCAACTTTTTTCAAAAACGTTGAAGGATTTTAATATTTTCTGATCAAGTCAACTTTACGAATAAAGTCGAATTTCACTTTGTTTCAATTTTATATAAAACGTATTTATTAATGAAAATCCGTCGATGGCAGGATGAATAATTTGTGTTTCTAATATCTAAAATAGTAAAATGTATTATTAATATTATTATTATTATTATTATTTAATATAGCTAAGAATTAAAATTAACAAAATAAAAATATTTTAATTCTCTTAAATTAATAAATTATAATATTAAAATACGTATACTTATTTACGTTTATTTCTAAATTAGTTACGCGTTGTATAATAACGTCATTAATCTGATTGGGTGCAATTCGGACATATCTGTTAAAGAATTCAAACAGTTTTATTTAGCTAAGGAGTGCAGTTGGACAATATTCTCACATACGTATCAAAATCATGTGGAATGTATAATTCGGAACTTTGAAATGTTATACGTCGAAACACGAAAACGAATGATTTGCGTTATCAGCTGCTTGCAGTAACTGGTTAGACCAAACGTCATCTTTGAGTAGGTACGATATTACGCGTAATTAATACTCTTCCGCAACCGTGATTGCAAGAGCGTTATAACGATCTTAAATTACAATATTATTAAGTATTAATATACTAAGTCCGATCACTGTTGTAGCACGCCGAGTATCACTTGAATGTGTAGTTTTGTCACTAATAATTTACGACCATATTGTCTAAAGACGTCGGGATGGGCGCTAATCAAATTACGACGGTTAGAGTTATCGAGTTTGGCAAATTTACTTTATAGGTAAGAAGATTACAATATTATAATATTATAGCTGTTTTTGGTAACCATATAACTATTGTTGGTTATGCTTTAATGCATATTATGATAAATAATAATATAATATTGTAGACCGCATAACATTGCTATAGTTGTTGTTGTTGTTCTATCAAAATCTAGTTTACACAAGAAATAATAATAATACATTTCTATAAATAAACGAAAGTATTAATATAATAATATAATTAAGAAAAAAAATGTTAAAGAATTCCGGCTGTGTTCGGCTGGCGTGATAAAATAGTGGACTTTCAGCTTTCAATTTTTTGTTTTGTTTTATTTTTTTTATATACAAATTTCGCGGTCGATCCACATGAATGGGAATCATTCATTGATGATTTTTCATAAGAGTAAAACTGTATAAGCATTAAAATATTATTCATATCATTCCGTTTGATGTTTTAAAAATGTGTGTCGTAAAGTTTGAAAACATTCGATATGCATACAGCTTGCCAAGTGTTGGACGATCGTTTATTTGGATTTCAAAGTCTACGCGTGTGTTATTGTGTATGTGTTATAAATGTTGTTGTTTAAAATATTATTAATAATTTAACAAAGTTGTATACGCAATGAAATAATTCTACAATATTATGTTTCACTGTGTTTATAAAACTATAAGTTTTAATCTAGTTTACAAACGTCTGTAAAGCTAAATACGAAACAATACTGGCAGCAATTTGTTTCATTCAAATTCGTTCTAAACTTTGGTGTTGAAAAAAGTGAAACTACAATATTTTGTAAATTTTAAGTCTTAACGTAGCTAAAAGTTCGTAAAAAATAAAATAAAATTTAACCTCGACGAGTCGTACTTAAAAGAGTTTAATTTCATAAAAACCGTGTTTCGAGTAAAGGTCACTAAAAATAATATTAAGTAGATGTACCTTTTGTGTATTATATAAGTTTATGAACATGAGTAGCATGAGAGTGTTTTAATTTTAAACCTGAAAACTATTAATCATCAAACCCTAAAATTTTCTGAGTATGTAGTAGATTTTATTTACGCACATTTAGTGGTTTTCTCCAATTTCTCACCAAATACAATAAGGCTCGTATTTTTATAAATTCTGTGGTTGTATTCGTTTATTGAGGCTGCATTAATAGAGTGCAAGTACTTTCAGAGCAATTTTGTATTTTGTAACACTAAAAATTGGATTTCTGAAAAGGAATAATAATTTAAAACACAACATCGTGTTAAACCTTACTTCTTTAGCTAACCTTGATAGCAGTCATACGCGCGTGTGTTGTTTGTACGTGTTTAATTCTGTAAAATAGTTAACCAAGCAAATGTTCATAAACAAACTTATTATTCGCGAGTTTGTTTTTTATTAGTTTTCAACCAGTTACGGTATATCAGTGATGAATAATGTTTGCACATAATAAACTTGATATATTTAACGACTTTCAAGTTTTATTATTTACATATTATCAGTTTTAAATTAATGAAAAGATATCAAGTTAAAATATTATAAAATGTTTAAGTGAATGTTTTTTATTTCTTTTTTAATATTACAAGTATGTTTTTCTTTGAATGTATTTATATTTTTCATCGTATTGAATATTAAATATATGAATCGTCGTAACGTTATTTTAATATCAAAGTCCATTTTTCCCACGATTACACAATGTATAAGGTATGTATAAGGTACCTATACTTATTACCAGCTATATTAACGTCGTTGATCATCTTGTCTTAATATTTTATAGATGATTCCAATTAACTATAATATACGTATCTGTTAATGAACCTACATATAAGTTATATAAACTTGTAACGACTAACAAACGACAATGATGCTAATTTCATAATTAGAATTAGAAATTAGAAAAAAAATTATATTGAGTATTTTAGACGGTGGTATATAGGTACTAAACTTATAAATAAATAATTTCCCCGCATGCATTAAATATTTATATTTACTTTCAGATAGGATTTACAAAATGTGCAAATTCGATAGAATAAATTAAATAATAATACAGTGTTTGGAGTAGGTATTACTATTATTGTATACATATTTTACGATCTCATCGACTGATTCTACAGACGTTGAACCCGGATCGCTTTTATCTGAATTATTGCGAAACTGCATCGTGGTGACGAGCGAATTTCTAGGCAAGTTAAATAATACGACTACTTGTTATAATGAACCGTCTTCGCATACCGTCTGACATACTGTCGTTTTATATCACGACACGAGTGATTTTTTTTTTCAATTTCTTGCTTTTTGTTTAACGACCGTTTGGCTGCGGTCTACCGTATCTTATTATATCGTGTGTCTATTGAGTTAAGTATCATAATCTCAGTTCGGGTACACTTTTCGTACACGTCACCGTCAAAATGATAATGTTGTAACAATCTTCATCGTAAATCAAATGTCCAATCCACCGCACTGTACTACACATTTTATAGGTATTATATAAACTTGTAGGTGCACGAACTAGGATTTATACATTGAAATTCGTTGTCTTTAATATTTTGGAATTTATGTCGCACATAATATATAATAATATATAAGTATATAACAATAAATATAATTTTACGTTACACAGTTATACGAGACTTACATACAAAATTACGTTTATCGTCGCGTTTAAATCTGTGAACAAAACTGCAGTGATTCACCAGTGCGTGCTCGTTGTCATTATAATATTATTTTAGTTTGTACGATAATAATAATAATAATGTCATATACTTACTACAGTACTCGACTCTGCTGCCGATTGACCTATTTCGACGAAAACTGGTAATGTTTACCAGCCGTTGACTTATTTTTATTATATAGTCATGGTGTGTACCTATATGTGATCACGCGAGAAAAGGTAAAAATAAAAATATTGATACGTTGACACATTTAAAGATTTTATGTTAATTTTTCTTTATGCATTAAGATAGTATATCATGTCCATTCCAGTAATGTCTATATTAATATAATATTATATTATTATTTATAAGAATCCATTAGCGTCCGTATTTTTAGCCATATAATATGACACAATCCCTTTTTGTACAAAATGTAAACATATAATGACAAATACTACAAATCAGTACGGAAAAAAATAATTTAGATGACATCGCAGTAAATAAATCATAGATTGAGGCATTTTTCGTGTCGAAGCGGTTATTCGTCAGTTAATATATAATATTTGTACGCCTCCAGCACAGAAAAAAAAAACTGTAGTCAGAGACTATCTAAAAAAAATACACGTGTAAGTGCCTTTTAGATTCTAAAGCAGCATATTTTTTTTGTAGTACTCATTGTTGTATAATAATTGAATTTAAAACGAGTAATTTATGTGTTATAACTTTAAAAATATTTGTTTTATTTTATAAAATCCATAGATTACCTAGGTCTCAACAACTTCAACTTATAAAATATTAAAAAAGACGTATTCTAAACAACTAAGAAACATAATATACGACTACAGACAAAAAAAATGATATATTTTTTTATTTTTTACTTTTTATAGTTGATATATAGATTATTATATTTTTATATTTTATAATTCAAAATTATTCTCATGTATTTTAAATCTCTATCATCACTAAAATCATGTGATTAAAAGGAGACCGATATATATTTTTTTATTCTTATATTAGGTATTACGTTAGAATATGTTTATTTTCGCTATGTAAAATAAAAATAAAGAACTTTAAACAGAAATATAATTTAATTTTTGATGAGTTGCATTGAGTGATACGGGAAAAATGTTGATCCTCTACTTCACTCATCTATCCAATTTTAACATTAAAAAAAGTAAAAAAAACTTAAATATTATAACTATAGGTACTAATTGTTAAAAATATGATTATTTTTAAATGTTGATTTATAATGACTTATATAATTATGTAAAAATATATTTTTAAAAACGTTAATAGATTTTGAAATAATCAGAGTTTTTCATTAAATTAATCAAATAAACATACACAATATATATAATATATATAAAAAATTAAATAAATCTGGAACAACAATACTTGGCTATTTATGTAGATATTTAATATATTTTTGTAAAAGATACAATCACGCATAAATAGACTTAGGTGTAGGATATTTTTTTTAGGGTTATATATATATATATATTATGTAAATAAAATCACTTTGTTAAGTAGAAATATATTTTATTTTATGTCATTAATATTTTGAGAAGATTGCAGATTTTTTTTTGTCCATTTTTATTCCAAATTAATAGATTTTCAACATACACATAAATCAGTATCACATCACGCGTTATTGAAATCAGAAACAAGATACACTAAGTAATTTCTAATAATTAATTTACATTAATACCTTTGGATACGTAGTGTTTCATTTTTACAACACAAGTAAGTACATCAACGTGATAAGTGGGTAGCAAAATGTTTTCGATGGGAGACTCGACCACAGTTTAGACTTTTGGAGTACCTATATAGTATAGTTTTAGATGAGTCAATTTTGTGGCGTGCGACGAATCCGATTTAATGCGTTTTTAATGACGAGCTTGAGAACTTAAGCCGCACGTAAGTGCCTTCATATACACTTTTCGACGACGGTGGTCATAATAAATAACAACGAACCATGCGTACAATATAAAAATATTAAAACATAAAGGAATATTATAATATTGACGGAGGAATACGATTTCTGCACCATCGATACTTTATGGTAAATAATAATGTCTACCTACCTATATTAGTAAACTTAACGAACGAATAAACACAATATTGGCATGATAGGTGAAAGAAGTGCACGCTGCTGTGTAATATAGGAATTCGGCGTCGGCGTCGCAGATGTTACGGGTGGCGCGGCGGGGTACAATAAAAAATGATGATTGCCACGATCAGGTGCCAAGACTTAAAATTAGTCGGAAACAAACAACACGTGTACGAAATTCTTAGGTTTTTTAAACGGTTTACTCTAAAAATAAACAAAAGAAAATTCCATTTTTTTACCTCATTCTCCGGTCTCCGGCCACTCACCGCCGACGGACAGTATATATTAAGTTATGACGTTTGTCTGTCACAGCGCGGACGTCTCGGTGAACAGCATAGCGTGCGCCATAAGAAAAAAATTGTTATTATTATTACTACAAATCGTAAACAAAACGACACGTGGACAAAAGATTATGGACGATATTGTATTTTTGGTCGTAATTTATATTCTATACCCAATAAAATGCAACAAAATCTTTAATCTTTATACGTACAAAGTATATTTTATTGTCATCCAAATAAAAAATAAAAAAATATTTCATATCGGTACAGGAAAACAGAATAAAATCGTACCTATTTCTTTTTAAATATTTAGGCCATTTGGGGTATTACATTACATTTAGTTCTAATTGGTTTCCCTCACCCGATTATTATCAAAATGTACTAAAACAAAAAAAAAATAAATAAACCTGGAACAACAATACTCTGTTTTTTATATAAGATACAATCGCACATAAATAGACTTAAGTGTCGGATATTTTTTTTAGGGTTTTCACTAGTTATATTGGTAAAAAAAAAATCGTGAAATTTTATGACTAAAATTTTCCGATATAATTGGACAATTGTCTATGAGATTTCCTATTCATAACAATATAACATATTTCGTTCTGCACGTATATTATTATAACGTAAATTTATCGTAAAATATATTAACGTATATCATAAACTATATTATCAAGCAAAACAATATTACGTCGGACGTCGAAAACCGATCGCCGTCTGCTAGGCCTGCCCAATAATGCTGTAGAATTCAGCCAAATCACTTGTAAATAATGAGAACCAATAAGAATGCTGTGATAGTGTGATTTCTTCGATTCGACGATAAAACAATATGGATCAGTTTCCAATATTGCAAGTGTTGTCTGGTGCAAGCAATGTGTTGAAGATCAGATCATCGTCATCGATTACGACGCAGCTATAATCTACGACCTCAACCAAACCGAACGCCATGAAGGGTGACTTCACCCGTCTACCGAGGAAATCATGAACGTCATTCACATAACGTTTGATGAAAACGAAGCAGCCGAATTTGAGTGCATTCCTATGCAAGTTTCGGCCGATGTTGAAAATAGATCAACAAAACCGGCCTACGTGCACATTTATTTAGATTCAATAACCAGCACCAGTCATGGAACTGAGTCCAAAGTATATGCACTATATATTGAACCTAAAAAAGTTTCTAATGACTTAATGGGTTATGTTAGATAAAAATATTTTTATATTGTGTAATTTCAAAATTGTAAAAAAACAAATTGACAGTTGGAAATAAAAATTAAATTTATCAAAAATAAAAATGCCAACGGCACGTAGTGTTCCCAAGCGGTCACCCATCCAAGTACTAACTACGCCCGACGTTGCTTAACTTCAGTGATCGGACGAGAACTGGTGTATTCAACGTGGTATGGTCGTTGGCGATCTGCTGGAAGAAAATAATAGTAAATATTGTAATTAAATGTTAATTAATTTTTTGGTGGTGGTAAGATGAGAACTGAATTCAGTTAATTTTCAATATATTTTTAAAAAAAAACACTATAAAAAGGCAAACACAACATAGAAAAAAAGGTAAACGGACAGTTTGTACTATCTATTGTTTGAGTTGCATATCGCGGACACTTTGTACGGTGATAATAAATTGGTAAAATTCGATCGCGGACGTTTTGTACGGTATGTAAATGTTTTTGCATACTTTGGATAAAATTCATATTATAAATTCATATATTTCATATTGAGTAAAAGAATATTATTGCGAAAAATTCATGTTTTATAATATATTTCGTAATTAATATTTATAACTTAATATTAATATTTCGTATTTAATTTTAGCCTTGCTGATTAAAGTATAAAACTTGGTTATTTGCAGTCAAACATAAATTTTCCAATTTTTCAAACATAAAATTAAAAATATTTTTAATTTCCACTATTGTATGTGAAATGTGAATTATACATTTTATTTCTAAATTATTTTATTTTATTTCTCAATTATATTATATTAAGACAAACAGCCAATCACTGATGTATTTCAACAAATAAATATTTTTTTTTTAACTATATTTTTGTATTTATCTTATAACAATTTAAATGCATATTTTTGCATATTTTGGTAAATAAAATGCATATTTTACAATTTGTTATTGCATACAAATCCTAGCCCTGATTATTATTATTATTATTTATGTATGAACATTGTTAACTACCTGTGTTTTGTAATAACAAATAATTATGTCTAACATTTCATGTCTCAATATTTTTGTTTACCTGAAATAGTACAAACTGTCCGCCATATACATTTTATTACTTTTTGAAATAGTACAAACTGTCCGCCATGTAAATTTTATTACTTTCTGAAATAGTACAAACTGTCCGCGGTTTTCATTTTTTCCGGGTGACCGTACAAAGTGTCCTACAACCAGAAAAAAACTGTTAACGGAAATGTGAAGATTGAAGAAAGTATAACACTGGATATAAATAGATGGTTTATAATATAATATGGAGTGTTTAAAAAGATAGGAAAAAAAATTACTTAAATATAATTTAACATTGATCTTTTGTAATTAGATTTTATGTGTATTATAACTATTAGAATGAAAATCGATTTAACACAAATAATACACATATGACATATTAGTATTCAGTATTCATAACTATACAAAGTACTGAAAAATCCATATAAAATATATTACCTTTTACCTACCTATCTAAACACTTTTAAAATTTAGTACTTATACGATTTGTACGCAAATTATAATAATAAATACTAAAATACCATACACATTCAATATGTGTCACCTATTCATAGAAAATTCTTGGGTACGCTACTGACAAAAACGGAACGTTTGACTAGTACACTGCGTTTTGCTACATCTAATTCAGTTAAATAAATTGATATTGATACCTTATCTAGATAACATCATCGTTTATTTATGTTAATTAGATAAATTACAAAATAAGTGTCAAGCTGGTATCCAAGATAGAAATTATACCTATCTAGATAAACTTACGTGGCCATTTAAATTATTTAGCATATTTTATTAGTAATTTAAACTATGCAAATATTGAAATATTACTAAATTATATATTTTTTTTAAGAATAAGATATAAAAATATAACTTATTTCTATGTATACAATATATGATATTAAATTGTTTCATTATTTAAAATATATATACCTATACATAGATGAGCACAATATTGCATTAGTACGGAAGTATGCCGTAACATTTTATAGAAAAAAATAATACATAATATTTATTAAATTCGTCACGAAAATACCAACTATATATAAACTAAATAATAATATCTATAGAATTCGCACATTTCCGCAGAAATTCCATCCAAAGTACCATCGGTTCTACGATAATATCTTTGCGTATCAGCATGCCCGGAAATGCGTGTAAACATCGTGTTAATTGATTTTAGAAAGTCGATTACACCGTGCCGCCGGAAGTTGTAAATAAATATATATTATACTTATCAAAGTAGCATATGTCATCGCTTGCGAACCTCACGAGATGCAGCAGCCGTGTATTAAATATATAGGATGGTTTCCTTTTTAACATGAGTCACTTTTTCAGTTCATAGATTTAGTTTTCTTGAATCAATTTTTTATTATGTACTTTTAGTCGTAAGCCACATTAAAAAAGTGCAGAGCGTGGGTTATTTTTTGAATTTAAGAAGTATAATACGATCTATAAATCTCTATACAGTCGTAAATCTATCTGTTCGCTAACGTGGTGAAGAAAATATAATAAATAAATACTTTCTTAAACTTACGGGAAAAACATATAAAACTAAAAAAAAAAAAAATCACAACTGTACTCGTATATTGTGTTTACGTTTATTTGATTAAACAACAGTGTGTTGTACGTGTTACCGAATAAAAATCACCTTGTATATAATATATTAGGAATCGCCGCGTGTTTACTGTATAATTGCTCTCCACCGTCTGGTTTTTGTGCCAATAAACCCGATCGAAAGAACGTTTAATATTATTCTAATATTGTTTGGAAAATCGTGCGATTAACTAAATGTTTACGTAAGTTTTTTTTTATCCCGTCCACGCCCATGTTATGTTTGTATAAAACAAAGAGCTTTTAATTATTTAAAACGTTAAACACTTCAACCACCCGAATTATAACATAATAATAATAATACGGATTTTGGATCAACTTATTATAATAATATAATATACAATAAATACAAACGAAAGGACAGTGCGATTATAAATGTAAATGTATTGCTGGAGTCAGCGTAACTAATAGCTAATGGGATGATATAACAATATAAATAAATTGATAATTTTTTTTTTAGTGTATTTAATATGTATAGTGGAGGTATACATTATACAATAAACATTTTGACAATTCTTACAAAAATTTGTGCGCACCACTGAGGTAATATAATAATATATAATTATTGCTTTATTGTGAACAGTAAATACGATGACTACACGGGCGCATATTATAAAATGTGTACCTGTATACGTATAATGGCTTATCTCGGAGCCAATAAATATTTCGACGGTTATATTCTCTCATGCGGATTCCGAAATTTATATCGTCCGCGGTGTCGTTTACACGGTCGTAAATTTATCGCACGTAAAGTGAAACGGTTTTATTTTTTTTATTAATATTTCGTAGAATTTGAATTTACGGCCGAATCACGTGGAGCGTAGTTAGTATAATAATATGTATGTAATAATAATATACCTATATGTGGCTATATGGCGCTATACGTATATAACAACCCGACGACTGCCATATCCGATTTCGCGACTTAATGTACCTGCAACGGTATACCTATAATAATTGTTTAATTAACAGTATAAGAAAGTGCATTGTATTGTACACGCTAAGCGTTGAAGTTAGTAAGCTCCCTAAAACATATAATATTATATTGCTTTGCACGCGGTATATGACCTGCAGTGAAGACGACGATAAACGATAACCGCCACCGTTACACCATCTGGAAATCGGAAATCACGGAATGGTATATATTTAGTGCTCGGTCTACTGAGATGTATAACACGCGCGCACTGCCATTTTAAATGTCGTCGTCGTCGTCGTCGTCGTCGTGTTTCCAACTGTATCGGATGGATTTCCGAATGACGCGGTTGTAATTTATTGTTATTTTTATTACGCACGCAGCTTCCAGGTTTCGTTACTGCGAAATACAATAATTGCAGTCTACGTAACCGATAAAAGAAAAAAAAAATATATCGTTTTTCGTATAAAATATACGGTTATACCTTTTTGGAAATTTCCTTACGACGGAGAATAACAAAATTTTGGTTTCAATTTTTTAAATTTATTTGTAGTCTCCCGGCTCCTTATAATAGCGGAAATATTATCAGTTGTTCCTGAGCAAATCCATTATACAAAGAGATTTTACTACAGTAATATGATCGTCGTCCCCGTGTTTATATAATATAGTTTATAACAATTAATATTACGCTCAGTCGTTATTGTAAATTGTATGGTTGCAGTAAAGCAGAAATAATCCCTCAGAATTCGTTTGTTTGTGATTTCTCAAATTTCGTAACCGACATAACGATATGGGCTAACGGGTCGGAACAACATCGTAAAAGTTTTCATTACTATTGTAATATTATATAAACATTTGTCAACTTGGACAAATATTTTGTTAATGTTTTGATTTGTTTATTTGTTTGTTTTTTTTGGGGGGAGGGAGGGGTCTGCGTAACACCTGTTTTTTTATTTCCTTTTTGAGATAAAATTAAATATTTGCACCAGTATAATATGTACATTGTACTTGTATATAATATAAACAGTATTATTTTTGTTGTGTGAAACAGTCAATCATTGTATATGTATTAATTGTTCATAACTAAATATTAATATTAACATTTGAAACGATTGTTGTTATTATTATTATTTTTAATATTAATTTAATATCATATTATACAGAGAAAAGGAAAAACCATAAATGAGTTATACGCTTATACCTAAATTAATTGGTATATCTAACTACAGCTTTTTATTCACTATAGGAGAAGAAATCTTTAAATGATTTATAGATCTAAGAAAATCAAATAACAAATACAATATTAATAATGGTTATAGTATGAGTTTGTGAGTATAAAACTGCATGTATTAACGTACTTAAATTGTGGACGTAAAAAATTAATCTTTCTACCGAATAGTATAGACAATAGATACCTCGAAAAATTGTTGGTTGCTTAATGCTTATATTTTATGTTAACTCAACTATGTGAACGCAATGGATTCGAATTAAATTCCACGAAGTCAAAACCTGAACAAAATTATAAATTGCTTTTTAAAACTTCGTGTATTTTTTTTATGTATAGGTACCATTTTTTTTCGTATTCGATATAATATGAATGTACGAATACTACTTAAATAGTTGGAATTAAAGTAATAATATTAGACATTTAACAAACATTTCATCGAGCACTATTTTTAATTTTTATACTGTTTACACAATTAAATGTTATCATTTATTTCGAAATAAATTTAAATATAGTTTGGAGCTGTTTTATTATTTTTTTTTATTGCAACGTGTGTAGTCGATGAAAAGTTTCAAAAAAAAGAGACGCGTTCGTGAATTACACTCGACAACAGCCTATGTTATAAAACAATATCAAAACCATAGACGTTGAAGAACGATTTGAATTTACATATTATTCTAAAAAAACCTTAAACCATGACAAAACGATTTGTATACAAACAACAAAGAATCCAAATGCCGTATAGATTTATTTGTCATGTAAGTATCTGCGTGAGGTTAAACTCTGCGAACATGACGATGTTTAAAACGATTATTTATAAGTGAAGTGTCTTAACACACAAGAGTAAATAATATATTTATATATGCCTATATAGTATATAGGTAGAAAGTTAAAAAATACTTACAAAAAATAATATTCTGAAAAATGTAACATGTTTAAAAAGTCTTTGTATGTGATATTTATGATTACCAATATGCTTGAAAAAGTTAAAGGTTAGGTACTCTATATTTTCATTTTTTTTTAACAGGCAACTTTCAGTTTTTTTCATTGGTATCTTTCTCACCTCTATGCTTATATATTTAATATTTATAGAAACATAATTTAACTAATACGACTTCGTCGCAGAATACATTTTACATTTAGTTCTGGTCAAATTCGTTACTGAGTATATCGTAAGTATGTATAGTATGTATGCCAAAGACTACATTACAAATTGAATTATGTTTGTACAGCACGTACATGTATTGTGATTGTCTGTTGATATTTGCAAAGACCCATTCAAGGGTCGATTTATCAATGATTCGGTCAAACGATAAAAATAAAATGTTTAGTGTGTTATTTTTTTCCTCTGATTAATGATTTGTGTGACTTGCGTTTATCAATTTTATCTCTAAGCCATATTCTATTCACCAAAAGCACTTTAAACGTAACGTTTTAAACTGTGATGCGGTAACCTATACGATGTGTACAACGGATAGTTCATCGTTAAACTGTATGCGAATAACAACAACAACAATAATAACAATAATATAGTTATATTACAATATTATTCACGTACTGTAGTTAACTGATTAATGCAATATAATAATAATTATAAACATGTAAATACATAACATAATACGATATTATAAATAATTATTCAATAATATATTTCACGTAATACTATAATACAGATTACAGCCAAACTTTGTGACGGGATAAAAAATATAAGAATGGCTAAACGCCTACCTACTATCCCTTTTAATAATAATATACAACTATATTATATTAGTTATACAGAAAAAACAACTATGTATATTATTATTATTTATTAATTTAATTTGTATGTTTTTAATCATGACACTCGTTTACTTTATTTTGTACATACTCCAATATAATTGGTAAATTGAATAATCATGTGAATTAAATTGTATAAAATATGGCTGTTTGAATTTAATTTGAAATTGTTTTACACCGCATGTTGTAGAATTCAAAAACATACACCGGATAAAACACAGACAAACTGAAAAAGAATGAAGTTTAAACCACGAAAACGTCAAACACATGACGAAAATACGTGTTTGGGAGCTAATTCGAATAATCCGAAAACGGTATAGTGGGCGGGTGAGCGGACGTGTGGCTGCGGGTGTAATGTCAGACGAATCGTGCGACGATATGATCGATGCGCGCCAAGTATTAAACGACAATTTATTATTATTCCGGAAGGTTCGAATAGGTATTGTATTATATTATGATAATAATATTCTATTAACGGTTTAATGTATATATATATATATATATAAGGTTATAGTAACAATAGTAATAATAATAATGTGTGAAGCTGCATGGATTCGTCGAGTAATAAATATTTTATTATCTAAAACCAAGCTGAAATATCACTGTGATCTATATAATATCAAGAATTTCTAATGGGATGCTCTCGTCGGGCCTAACCACTTACATCGTTCGAAAACATAATGCACTCTTACTTATAATCACGGCCAGGGGTAGAACTAACACATTTTGACTGTATGGACCCCTATTTCCACACAGTTAAGAAATTATATTTTCGACTATAGTTCCGTATGCATTTTGCTAGATATGATTTGATTTACCTCAAAAAATAAATAAAGAAATTAGTGAAACTAAATGATCTTCGAATTAAATAATCTAGGTTTTATATGCAGGTCTTAAAAATACCTTCCATATATTATGTATGTAGGGCATGTAGGTATATATCTATATATTATAGGTGGATAAAATTATTTCTATATTGTTTATTGGTAGATTATTTAAATGTATACATATTTAAATTAAATATTAAGTATATGTACGATAAAAACTAATATAATATATATGCACAAATATTATATATTATTATTTAAATCATTTTAGGTAGTAAAAAAGATTTTTACAACTTGTTCAGATTGATGGTTAGAGTACAACAGCTAATCAAGGAATTTTTTTTTTCAAATAGAGAACAGTGTAGACGTTTTTGACGTTTTTATAGCCCTCACCACACATAGTCCTGCATACTTAATTTTGTTATCAACATTTAGCAATTTGAATACAACTAATTGCATGTTTCAAGGAAAAATTTGCAATTCATCGTTAACGTACTCAGTGGATACTCATCAAGTTCACCTGCAGCTTCGGCCAAACAAAGAATTTCCACAAGAGAACTCATTTTTAAAGAAATTATATATTCATTAATATTTAATTATATCATAAAAAGTACATTTAATTGTGACACAATATTTAAAAATTTACCTGAATTTTATTTAAACATGTATTTAAAAAAAATAGTGTTTTTGGAATAATTTAAGGAATTTAAATCTTGAAAAATAAGATAGAGCGTACAACACATTCAAACACATTTACACCAGATAGTGAATTAATGAACTGTATCATACTTAGTACCCATGAATAAATTATTTTCTAACATTTTCTAATGAAATAACAGTTTGCCATACACATTTCACCATTTCGTCGAAATCAAATCCTTTATATTATATTCTAAATAAATAATTCTTATTAATCTTTAGCAGTATCTAGTAATATAAATAATATAGTAATTTGTACGAGCTTAATTTCAATAAAATCAAACATAAACTAGTCTAATATTTGCAATAACATAATATTTTAAATTAAAGTATTTCCCACGCTTTTTAAATCGGCAACCGATAAAACGCGTAGTGTGGTCAGTCTTGCCGATTGCGGTTAATCGGGATACATTTTATCGGAAACCGACAAAACGCATAGTGTGATACGGCACTAATAGATAATTAGATACCTCTAATTGAAGAAAATTCCCAAGGTATAAAACGGTTATGGAAATACTACTACGATTAAAAAAAAACACAAATAAAACTATAGTCTTGTTATTTGTTGTCATTTTGATTGCTGATAAACTCGGGAAATAACAATAATAATCGTAGACTCCCATAAAAAAATCCTAAGTCCTTCTTTTTGATAACATTGGTGAAAACTACTCTGCGAAACTGCAGCTGCTAAAAAATTGCATCTACAACTTTTATATTATATTAAGTAATAAGTATAAAGTCTAGGTGATGGAAGAGGATGGTGATAGGAGTGGATATGGGGTTGGAGGTGGTGGAGATCTTCTCGATCTGACACGAGATAAATTCAGTGTGCGAGTCGGTCGGACGCGACGTGCGCGTTTTGGCGTTTCTCCGTCGTCGTCGGTAATAATAAATGAAATAACCAGGCGGATAATAAAGAGTAATGCTGGCTAGATGCACTATATGCGCACACGTTAATCCGCCGATAAATAAAAAGATTATCCGGACACAACGCGACGTCGTCGTATATATATATTCTATAAATCTACAGGGGGACGGAGTCATTACTATTTTACTTACTGAGGGGCGGTTGGTGGCGGTGATGACTTCTGTTATAGTGGCAAGTCTGTCGATTTACGACTGCACGAGACGCTGCTCATTAGATAATTTATAAAATCATAACATTTTTCAATAATTTATATTATGAGACATATTATCATGTGCGCGCGTGTGTGCAGTAAACTGAGTCAAGATAGGTACAATATAATGATACCGCATACGTCATATATTGTGCGGTCGTATAACTAATTCCGCAACAGTAGTCACAATAATAATAATAATGCGTCTTGCGCGCAGATCGATGCGGTTCGGAGCATATAGTACAGATAGATCATCGATAGTTATAGTTTTAAATGAGTTTATATGATGTAAAACCATATGTGCGGACCGGCCGACCACACAAAGTGTGTATAATACGTTCGCCGACAGTCTTTGAAAACGGATTTATATTTATTATATATCATATATAAATATATAAGATGATGATAATAATAATAGGGGAAAAAATGAAAATCTCTGAGAATTATTGTATATATAGAGAGACTTGCGTGCGTTGTCCGCGACCGTGCATAGTCATCAATCAAAATGCCGCCGCGCGCTTTTGTCCGCCTCCGTTCGCCGGCTCGTCGTCGCCCGCGATCGTCAGATCGTCATAGCGTATATTTATACTACAGCGATATTTATTATATTATTACATAGCTCCACCGGGAACGTCATCATCATCATCGACGTTTGCGCTGAACGAAGTTTAGCTCCGCGAAAACTTTTTGTAAGGACTTCGTTGAGAATTTGAATCTAAAATTAAGTTAATTGATTATAATACGAATATATAAGAGTTTAGGGATTAATCGATAATAATATAGTTACTGAGTTCTTAATTTATTTTGTTAACGTTTTATTTATAAATATCTGCATTGTATTATATACATACAATAAACGTTTTTGGCCTTTGAGAAACTATGAAAGAATTCGCCTCTACTTTCTTTTCCTCCCCCCCCTAAAATGGACTTTAGCTTCTATTTTTTTTTAAAACCAGATCTCTGTTACAGTTAAGTACTCGAAATAACATGACTGTCGATGAAATAATTAAGCATGAATACGGGACAAAAAATAATCACTTTGAAGTGAGCATCAAAGTTGATGACAAGAGATTTTGAATAGACAGCTTTAAATTGGATATGTTCTTGATTATTTTTTTATTTTCAATTAACTTATGAAAACAGTTTGGCTTATTTATTAAAAAGTATGAGATAAATGCATTTTTAATTTTTTTTAATGTTAAACAAATCTTGGAAAAATCTTAATGACTTAAAATGACTATGTTTTCAAAAAGCACTATGCATCAATAAAAATTTGTTTAAAACTTTAAATGTAGTTAGTTCCCAGGAATTCTATTTTTGAACCAATTTATACAGTAATTGATGATATTTTACTTATTATAGACAAAATAACATATACTATGTTTGTAGATTATTATAAACTATACGTTGACGATTCCAATTAGTTCTGTATAGTGTACACGCTGTTTTTTGGTGATGAAACGCATACACTAGAATAAATATATATATTATATATGTATATAATATATAATATATATATTAAATGAAGATGTGATTTATTTAAAATTTATTGTCTGCAGAGACTCAAGTCCCTCTCGTTTATTATTCCATGCTATGCCAATTATGTAATTGTGCTGCCTTTCAATATAATAATTTATTTTGTAAATTTAACGCGTTCAGTTAGCGTCGAAATATGAATATTATAAGTATTTCACATATAACTCTGTATTATATTTTATTATGACGGCTGTATGTGTACGAACTGCAGAACGCGGTGAAATAAAACACAAACCGTTTGGACGTTCGGTTTGGGGCTTAAGAGGGAGTGCTTAAACGATCGTCGCGAATAGATAAAGCGTAAAGAACCGTACATATAGAGGACAACAGTATAAAGTATTGTATTCTAAAAATGCGTACGTATTACCTATCTATATATATCGTCGGTGGGCGTCGCGCGCAATATGGTCATCGGCTAGGCCCGTACGCGGTCCCATATATGTCGGCGTTCAGTGTATATTCGATTGAATCGGTGGAGGTCGGAGGAGGAAAAAAAAATAATAACAATAATAAAAAAATATGGTACCTAACTGTATAGTAGGTATTTATATATACATATATACATTTGTTATTAATATTTTCAAAGAAGCGCCGGCCAAATTACAGTGGTATTGTGTGTGCTCGCGCGCGCCACATTACTTATTACTATTATTATTCATATATATAATATGTGTATATACAATCGGCCCCTACGACTTGTCGAAAACGCGAGTTCGTGACCGCGCCATTTCGAAACGACGCGAAGTAAAAAAAAAAAATTCGTGCCGCAGGTGGCACATGACCACACGCGTATTTGTACATAAATAGAATAATATATGCCATAAACATGTACCTTTAAATATAATATATAAAATGTGTGTTATTATATATAACACAAGTAACAAGACGGTAGCCAAACGCTCGATCGTGTACGTCATGTATAGGGTATAATATATACTTTATTCGACGGTAGTTTACGCGTACATTTATAACTTTAATATTTTTAAAAGTAATCATTTCTATTATACATAGCTATATAAGTATGTTTCAAAAATTCAACAAACGAGAGCTCATCTAATCGAAAATTGGCACTTTTTTGTAAACTTATAATATATTAAATGTTCCGTTTGTAGACAAAATTTTGTGTTTGGTTAACTGATTATCAGTTGATTGTTATATAGGTACGTGCACGCGTGGAGTCATCAGAGTATACTATTATTATATAGAGCCTTATATATAATGCGTATAAAATACATAGGTACATACCTACTTTACAATATTTTATACAATAATAATATATTGATTAATGATCGGAATTAACGAGTTAAAATTTAAAATTAATTTAATATTATTTAAATAACTCATTATAAATCTATGTTTTTTTGAATTATCTTGTTTTAATTATTTGTGAGTAACATATCAATTTCAAGTCTATAAGTATATTTGTAACCGCTGAGCTATAATAGTCAAGTGATAGAAGCTAATAATAAAAAAAAAACTTCATGTTATATTATTTTCAGAACTATTCAAATTAATTTTGAATTTGTTATGAAAACAAGAATGTTGCACCCAAAATTATAGTCAAAATAAAGTCGGTTATAAAAACCTGTATTGTTTAGTACCATCATTTTTAGTATTTCGAGAATCGAATACCGGTTATCTTAATTTTAACACAAGTATTGAAATCATAGAAGTATCATCTTATATTAAAATATTAAATATTTATAACGATTCCATAGTTCTAGTGAAAAATACATTGGAATAATTATTAACCATTGTATACTTGTTATGTAATCCAAAAAAATACTTGTTAAGGCTATAAACTGCTTCAAAATATGTATAATTATAGTGGGATAATCCAAAATAGGTAATTTGAATTTTGATAGTATTTATCTATTTTTGGGTACCCATGGTATTTTGGATACTAATTAGAAAGTCAAATTATATCTTATAACTAAGTTTATTTCTTTATCCATTTTTTGTAATTTAACGTTTTTAATATAATATATAAATTTATTTTTAATTGAACTACATTTTTCCTAAATTAGCTTAACTTAATAAGTAGAATAAATTTATAAACTTTGGTGTTAACAATTTAACATATATATAAAGTGCATAAGTGCATGTAAATTGTTTCAATCCAATCGGCTAATGAGAAATTTGATGACTCAACAATTGACGACAGTCAATCTCCAAGTTCATACAGCTTATCTAATATCGATAATTTTCATGATAAATCTGCCAAAATAGACGAATAATCTCCCAAATGTTCTCGTTCAAAATGGAAATAATATATTTATACTACCTATATATTATATACCTAAATGTTAGGCTATACCTAGGTAATTATAATATTTATGTTTAGACGCAATTCCATCTATCACGCAAACGAGTTTCACCTTGTGCCCTTATCCGTTTGAAAATCTGCAAACGAACCAATGTGCATTATGATTAGAGTATATCTAATGGTCGGTGTTTGAAAATAAAAATATGAGTTCAACTCGTTTATCGGTACAAGAAATCATCGAGAATCGTTCACGCCTCTAATTAATGTCTGACCGTGGCAAAAAAAAAAATTAATAGTTACCTTAGCGTTATTCAATATAAGTAGGTAGTAATTGTTGAAAATGACGTGACGACGAAATATATATAAATATAATATCTTTCGTCGCCGACTAGCCGGTTTACCATAACGTTGCGTGCCATCAAAATACTCGAGATGCGTACATTTTGTATACGAATAATATTTAAGTACTTATCTATTATAGAAATCTCTTAAATATCGTTTTTGATCGATTTGATCCGTTTAAGTTGTGTAAACTAACATCTTCCATACATTATGCACCTATGTAATATTATATAAAAAAAGTATACTATTTTAGTGAGCTATAATAAAATGTATGTACGGGTCACTCTATATAACAACTTATATGAGTTTAAAAAAGAAGCTTAAAACACCGTCTGAGTATTAAGGGACATATTGATATAAATTGTATTGAAGTCAGTCCAGTAGTTTTAGAAAAAAGCCATTAGTAAAAAAATTCATTTCACATTTATATAGGCATGTGAAAAATAAATTATAATACGGTTTTATTAAAATAATTTTCAGATATAATAATAGGTAGGCTTATTTAGCGGTCGTCTTTTAAAACGAATTCAACAGATTAATCATTATTATCTAAACAGCATAATAAAAAGAATTCTAACTGTAAATATAATGCATATTTTTAATAATTATAATGTTATGTAGGTACATAATAACGTGTTGTTTATATATCATATACGACGTCGACGCATGTACACGCAGCTTTCATGTGCGATGAAGAGTTAAGGAAGGTAATGTCCATGTGCGCCGAACGGGAAAAGGGTGGTGGACTCGATGTACTTAAATATATATATATAATATTATGATAAATAAAATATTGTTATATACCTATTGCATACCTACCTACGTGTATATTTTTCCCAGGACGCATAAATCACGGTCACGTTTAACTCACCGAATTAATTTTAACCACGGGCCCTGTCAAAGGCAGAAAAGTTTCAAAGTAAGATTATGGAAAAAATAATAATAAATACCGGCGAT
The DNA here is from genome assembly GCA_020882235.1 of Schizaphis graminum. Classification (NCBI taxonomy): domain Eukaryota; kingdom Metazoa; phylum Arthropoda; class Insecta; order Hemiptera; family Aphididae; genus Schizaphis; species Schizaphis graminum. Next base: position 99,422,547 of record CM037032.1, read on the forward strand.
GCTTGAAAAAAAAAAATGGAAAAAAGCAAAAAAAGGTGTGCACCGAAGGTTATGGCTTAATTAACGCGTTGTAACGGAGTGTTATGCACTCGAATAACGAACGGATGATGGCTTTATAATATATTCACCGGTGCCATATTTCATTAGCAATAATGCATATATATAATATAAATTATATGCAACGCGCAGATATGTAGGTAGTCTCTGCTGCTGTAGCTGCAGCGTGTCGTGTGTGTGATTTATGCGGTTCTTATTATTATTAATGCGTCATAATATTAATAAAATACGGTCACTGAGACATTTTCATAATTTTCGAATAACCCTAGAAATGACAGAAACGTAAAAATAAAGATCATAATATTATAGTATATATTATTACTTCCTGAAAGATGGTGATTTTTTTTTTAACTATTTACAAAGACGATTTGGGAAATAGTTCGTGTTTACAGACGAAATTTAGTTTTTTCAAATGTTTCTGACAACAACGTGATGATACACACGTCATAGTTATTAGTTATAATATTATAATGTAGTATAATAATTTTTTAGTTACCATTTCTGTAGGGAAATTATGTTTTATGTTCAAGACCACAACATTTATAGAATATGTTTTCTCGTAAGAATCCGTGGATTTCGTAGACGTTTCTCATTGTTGAATATAATTATAATTTTATCAAAGCTTGTTTTTAGTTTTAGCTTGTGGTAATAATATTTAAAATTTAAACATATTTTTCTACGCATAGTAATTTCTGTCATACAATTTTCAATAGAAAAACGATAGATTTTCATAGTTACTGTGGAGCGTGAACCTAGAGGTGAGACAATATCGTTTTTTTTTAATGTTTCCAGTTAAATTACCTTAGATATAATAAAATTATATAACAACCAACTATACGAATTACTTGAACAACTAAGTATAATCTGGCTAATGTCTATAAAATTCAACATCAAAATGTAACTAAATAGTTTTATTTTTAATAAAATATTCATATTAAAAGAAGACTTTTAGAAAACAATGTGCACAGATGAATAAAACACTTAAGAATACTACTTTATTGTAAAGCTTTTTTTGTTATTATCGTAAATTATCTATTATTTTTAATGTTTACGGGATATACATATGTATGTATACTATATGGTCATATAGTACATTAAAAATTAATACGTAAATATATATTTTTTTAATATTCAAATACGTAATTGAAATGTAGTTGTTAGTAATTAGTTATTAATGTTATTATTTATTATCATGTACACATGACATAAATATTAAATGTCATAAATATGTCATAATATTTAAAATACATAAATCATTACAGGAATTATTAAATATCAAATATTTTTTCATTCTGCTTTTGATAGTTTAAAAACAATGTAGAGACCAAATGCAGGGCAAATGTCCGTTAATTTGCCAATGAATGAATTTCGGGTGACCCTTGTGAAATAAAAATCTAAGTTCTACGTTTACCGATCTCGGAGGTATTGCGAGTACGGTCAGCGTGGGTTGGCTTTAAACACTTACCTGCCAACTGCTATTCAACGTCGGTCATCGCTCCTAGAAAATCCGAATGATGTTGTTATACGTTCCTGTTATATTATTATTATCATCATCGTCGTGAAAGGCATAGGTGTCCTTAAATAGTGCGCAAAGATTTCGCAGCAACGCACTTTTTCCTGGACCTCGGACACCGCATAATATCATATAGCGTTATAATATCATGCGTGTGTACATTCGCAGTTTAGCTATAAGTTAATCTAACGGCCGAGTGGGACATCAAACGAGTTCTTCTGAATTCATCCGTAAATCCGTCGAGAATTTTTTTTCTTCCGAGTACCTACGTGTCGTGCAGTCAGCGGGACGGGAAGAAGATCGAGTGTGGTTTTCATTTATTTACTTTCTTAATTTTCTTTCGTACGAAAATAACGTGAAATAATAATGTATTATTATTATATTTGGATTTGGTTTCCGCAAGGCTTAGTCCTCTACGCAATTAGATGCGATTAACGATCCGTTAATATTGTAAATTAGTTTTGAGCGAGCCATTTTGGATTTTCTTGAACGTGTGTACTACCGTTTATTTCTTCAGTTCGTCATCGGCCCAGCTCATTCGGCACGGCGATCTCGTACACGCATGTACGTCACTACACGGTCGTCGTCATTCAAAATCCCTTTAAAAATATTTTTACACACATTTAAATAAGGTATTGGTATTGTAAAGTATTTGAGTAATACTTGAATACCAATTCAAAAGCATTAAATAAATACAATTTTATATATTATCAATCAATAAGACGTGTTTGAGTATTTACGTCATAAATATTATTTTACTGCATCGAATATAATATAATTTTCAATATTTTTTCTGACTTATGTATATTATTTAGAATTGTTATAAAAATTAATGAAACTTGCATAATATTATCATTTTACAAAATATGATGCTACGAATACGACTGTTATTAATGTTTTGTACATCCAAAGTTTTTAAAGCGTAACAAACATTTATGTATATAATACCATTGATGAATAACAATTCAATTATATCTTAAATAATAAATTAATATTCATTAAAAAATTTTTTTTCGATAATTATTTTAAGTTTTAATATATACATATAATATTAAGTTATAAAAATATATATTTAAATATTAATATGGTTATAAGGTATAAAAACATAAAAGTTTCCAGTAATACTACAATTAGTAATTAATTTCAACTATTATTCTGTAAATAATTTAAACTTGAATGAAAATATTATAATGCAATATATTTATAAAACGCAATATTTATGTGCGTGTATGTTGTTTACCCAAGAAAAATGAATATTTGTTTGTTTGATAAGGTTGAAAATATTTACAGAAAATAAAATATTTATTATAATTTAATATAATTTTGAACCTGTATTTCATACTTGGTCAAAATCACTCTAAGAAATTTTTAGAAAATACGTGTAGTTTAATTAACGAAGTTTAAAACAAGGTATATTGTACTGGAATTATTTAATTTGTCACCGGCAATGTCTTGTAGGATCAACTATAATTATTAACAAATACATTTACAATATAAACTAAAACCAATGACCCTTGCAAATGCAGTTTTCAATAAATATTGATAAGATTTTGGTCAATAGATTCATGGACGACTTTTTATTACTTACTTTTTACTATTTAATACATATATTTTAAATATAAAAAGTGATCCACCTGGCATATTCATCACCATTTTTCCTTTAATATTTAATTTATTAAAATTGTGATACTTAAAAACTTCTGGTTTTCAATTGAAATCCTCTCTTTTTTACTATTAATTATAAAATCAATGATTTATTTAATTTTGATGTAAATACTTGTATTCAAAATTTAAACAAATAGTTGTTTTTTTGTTTTTTATTAAAATAATAATACTGAAGTTAATAGAGATGTTTTAAAGTGGTTTTACTATTATATTATAAAATATACAAAATATTGGAGCTAGTTAAGATCTTATTTACAAACTATAAAATATATAGATTGATTAATTACTAAAACTATTGAAACTACTAATCCATAGCACTAATATATTAACTGACTTAACACATTGTTATTTAACTATTATTTATAGTACGCAGAGTTAAATAACTTAAGAACTAATATTTCAGATACATTTTCAAAAAAATGATTTACTTAATAATTTTCAATAAAAAATAGAGGTTCTCATTTGAAAAGCAGAAGTTTGTATCTCTAAAGGAAACTCATTTTTAGAACTATTCAAAATCTCAAAAATATATAAAAATGCCGAAAAATCAGATTATGAAATACATTATTAAAAACATGTTTGTTTGAGTTTGCTTTGTGAATAATGCTTTAGCTGACTCATAACAATATATTATTTTTTTATTTATATAATTTTTCTATTGGTCACAAAAAATAAAATAGCACGCTATTATGATTGAGTGTAATTTTAGACTTGTATCATATATAATATATTATAATGAAAAATTTGTGCATATTACATAATATAATAGAATTTAAGAAGAGTTAAATCATGGAGTGTACAGCATCTACTCTTCGCTGATATTTCGATGTTTGTATATGGTTGACGACAATATAATTATAAAAATGTCGTGCAGTATTTACGTGTAGTATATTATATTATAATAAATAATTATAATCATTACATAACACGCAATTTGTGATCACGTTTATATGAATTTACGTGAAATATAAAGTCGTAGGTACATGGTCGGATTGTGGGCGTATAGTATAATATATTATATAATATATTGAATATACATAGCTGTTATTTCCCCGAGTGGATGATAAAAAGGTTATGTATTTTCAGTAGAATCCCACAGGTTGACCACGCTTGATATTCTACTCCAACACTTCATTATAAATAAATTCATCCTACCAAATACAGGTATTCGTTTATCGATATATATATATTTTAATTCTATATAATTTGTATATTTACTAGTTATTATACAAAAAAATCTACAATTTTTCGATTGAATATCAAATTTCGATGCTTATAGTAGGATTTTTTTTTAAATTTAAAATGTATTTTTTAAAGTTTTTTAGTTTAATAGCCTTACTTATAACTATAATATTTTAATATAATTATATACATCACAGAATCTCCACTTGTGTACATTTTCCATTAGGGAGGGTGGTAATAACAATAATAATTAATAAGAAATTAATTTATATTTTCAATACATTAAATTATGTACATTAACGTCATTAACTCCTTTATCTATGTGGGTAGATACATAACTGGGTAAAAGTAATTTTCATAGTTCTATTAAGTTTTTAACGCTACAATAAATTTCTATTTACCATATTAACGTTTCGTACGCCTTTTGTTGGTATTTTATAATTCTAAAACAACAAAAACTCAACTTATTTTAACCCTTACTATTAGCAATTTTACACCATTTCTGAAATCAACATAAAATAACACTTAATAAATATGTATGAAATCGTAACATAATATACACTTTAATTTTGTCGATATCTTACAGTACGTGTTTAATGTTTATGTAAAAAAAAACCATTTTATACGTGATTCATGCGATACAATAGTTGGTTTAAAAACAATATGTAAAAAAAATGTCACAAATATTATGAAAGCGACATAGGTTTTTTTTTATCGTTTATGAGAATATAGATAGATAAGAAAAAACGTCTTTCCTCAAGTTACTTTTGTATTTTTTAAAGTCGAAAAAAAGGACTACGAGAAGCATAATGATTTAGCCAATTTTGACGATATCTAGACGCCATGTAAGAAAGAAAAAAATTACCACTGAACACTCTAGGGACGAGTTTGTTTCAATAATCGTGTTGTTTTCTTATAACCCACCGAGAAAAAATATAATAACATTTTATGGCATGCACTAATAATAATAATAAAAACAAAAATAAAAATAAAAAATAGAAGAAAAATAAACTTTTTACATTTTAAAATATTGATTCATTACTATTACAGTTAGTATAGATATGTACCGTACATGACATATACTAATCAATCACATTTTGTTCTCACGATTTTCATTTTAATCTCTCACTGATCGTTACATTTTAATGGTAAAATAATAATAATACGAGTTGCGACGTACCTATAACGTCTTATTTAACCCTACTGGTTAGTGTATATTACAAAGTAGTATACATATTTTGTCTACTATAATATATCCATATAATCACGTAACACTGCTACGATGTATTTATCTATGACCGTATCCAGAATGGAGAAAGAAAAGATTTAAAAAAAAAACACAGAAGACTCCTAAGGATTAGATCCCTAATTTTAACAAAGTTACTAAGTATATAAAACAAAGCATTAAGTATTGTTTAAAACAAGCAATTTTAACAATATTTTTTTCGTCGACCTGCAATTTTATTTATATAACAATATATTAAAGACGCGCCATATAAACACTTTGCACTATTGAGTGTAAAAAAACTAAAAACATTATATTAGATATTTTTAATGTTTTGGTTTATTATGTTTACAGTTTATTAATTTAAAAATATATAAAATACACCATTTTATGTACCCCCTTATTGTAACACACATTACATTTTTTTATTAGCTACATTTTAAATTTAAATTAATTGTAAAATTCAAATAAAAATGAGTTTGTAATAATTTGTGTTCTTGTTGTGATTTGGCAGGTCGGTTGGAAATAAACAATTTTTGTGATTAAATAAAATAATAATAATAATAACAGCAGGAGTTATTTGCTTGTTTTCTCCCGATCTAAACATTTTATATTTGCTTCTAAAAACTAATTGAAATCGAATTCAATGCGTGTTTTACTTAATCAAATTGCTTAATATTATATTTTACTGTCTAAAAGTATATAATTGATAGATTTAAATGTATTATATAGTGCTATTAAAAAATGTCCGAAACAATTAAAAAACGGAGTTAACACTGGATTATGAAATCACAGCATTATAATTTATAATAGTTAAAATTCTGACAAAAATGCGATGTAGTTACAGTTTACAGACGTGTAAAATAACATAAGATCTTGAAAACTAGAGCAGTATTTTTTTTTTTACATAGATTATACGTACATTTGTGTTACTTGGCTGCTCTTAGTACAATGAATTGTACTTATAATATATAAATTATTTGTTCACCGAATGCTTTACATACGGCAAACCACTCATTGTTGATGCATTTAAATCGAAATTTAAATAAGTAGACATGTAATTTTGGATTATTTAATGTTTTTGTACTAAGGATAATAAGTCTATGATAATACATTTGAAAATATAAATGCTGCAATGCATTTAAAATTATAGTTATTAGTTTTTTACTAATTAACATATATCAGAGGGTAGCTAATTTGTGAATTGCGTCTTTATAAAATCAAAATTTACTTATTATTATTAATAAGGAATCTAAATTGTATAGGTATATATTTATAAAAATATATCAAATTATAAAAAATATATTTATAAGCATTTTGGCCCTTGATATCATTATGTTTATCCATATGATTTGCGAACATATTCACGTTGGCCACGCCTGATATATTATATTATATAATCATCATTTTGATCAATGAGTATTTTTCAATATGTAAAAATTGTTCAAGTATAATAATAACTAAATTTTAAATATTAAATATTTTGAATTTTCTAAGGATTGTAATTTATTTCAATAACTTAGGTAAATAAATTCATTATTGAAGGAAAACATGGTGGATTGCTCTATGTATGTATAATATATATTACATATGAACGCCGCTGTATCTGATCGTTAATAATTTTATTTGACACATTATCGCGCAAGTACAACCCGTCTTAAAGTATCGTGTAATTCAAAAAAATATATTAAACCTAAACACGCGATGTTGTGGTACTCAGAGTAACCATAAAAACACATTTGACATAACACATATTATATAGTTATAATATCATATGGTAAATACGGGTCGTTTGATCAAAACTTCGTATCATTCCGTTCGAACAGTTAATTTAATATCTCACTGTACGATAATAATATAATATTGTAATTATTGCTCGGATGAATTATTATTCGATGTAATCGGTCGTGTATATAATAATATATTATAATATTCACTGCACGTATGTTACGATTTCTTCGTTTAAACAATTTCGTATTAATCGTATTTATATAATATCACAATCGCAACGTGTAATGTCGTTGTAACGATTTATTGCGTTTACGTATGATAATATTATGTACCTGTATGTAACATAATAATATTTATATCACGGATAATTATAATAATTATATTTTCTCAAAACAGGGGGCTACAGATTTGGGAAAGAGAAAAACAGAAAGGAAAAATATTATAAACTTGGCTCAATTTTAAGCTTTCCCGTCACCATCTGTATAATATAGGCGGTGAGTGTCTCTTGCTCCTGTCGATGACATTTTTTTTGTAAAGATTTCACGAATAAATCAAAGTTCGACGCCGCCACGCGGTCTTCGGTGGTCGCCGTGTACTCGTGTATTGTTCATAATAATAGGTAGGTAGGTAGATGATTTACTACACTACTGCGAGCATACTACGACTATTATTGTAATTTAGTGTTCTGTGAAAACAATTAACGCGCAAAATATGACAAATACTCTTAGACCTATCTATTACAAAAAAAAAAATAATAATGAGGTGGTCCACGAAATCCTAGTTATTGCAATGCTGCATTTTTTATAGACATTATAATAACTTTTTTTTTAAATTTTATTTTTTTTATTTAAACGGTGATACCCCATTTGTTATGGCCAAATTGAAGTAGGTAGAATACTTGATTTTGCAACGTGTTATTAAAGACTATCGTTTTAAAATATGCGTTTTCCACCACGTCACATAATAAACCTAAACGGAATGTATACAATAATAATAATACATAATGTATTTACTTGGTATAATTTTCCAAAAGCAGTAAAAATTCCGCTTCAAGGGTGGCGTTCAAGCAAATCATTTTTGCTCATAATGTACACTGCAGTCGTTAATTTTATTTTTATTTGTTTTTTTTTTATTACAAATCCGATTTATTTTTATAGAAGAAAACAGGCGTGGATTTGAAAATTTTAAATGGGGGAGAAGGCTAAATTTATTTTCATAAAGAAATACAAATATAATTGTGTGTAGCATTGTGGCATTGTGTGTCATATATGTATTATATATTAATAAATTAATAAATTAATGCATAATATATAATATGTTCAAAATGAGGGGCGTTTGATTGTATGATTCTCATATCCGCAGCTTATTTTCAACAGTGGTTGAATATTATTAATTATATTATTATTTAGAAGATCCATAATCTATATTTTTTTTTTTGAAGAAATTATGTTCACCATGCACTATTAATATAATTTTGTTTATTTATTTGATCAATATAAATTACAATTTTTAGACTGATGCTAATTGACATTCATTGTCAATTTATCTTTGTTTATTTAAATTTGAATTTATTGTGTATTTAATAATAATTTGAGATTTTTTTTTTTATTGGTATAATTAGGGTTTTCTTCGTATTTTTTCTTTAGTTTTGTGATATATTGTAATCTGATGTTCCTAATATAAAATGTTGATAATTGTTTCAAACATTTTTAAATCTTCAATCATTTCAATATATCTTAATGGTGATGATAATTAATAATAATAATAATTTGAGTTGAATTCAGAGTGAAAACTTTCATAAGCGTAATACTAAGGGGAAATTCTTCTAAAAATATAATATTGGTATATTTTTGTACATAAAGGATTTATGTACGAATGTAATTTTGTTCGTTTAGTAACTTACATATGTAGTCACTATTTACCTGCTATGATTCATATGAAAACAAAACCCAAAAATGATTTTTGGTTTAACAAAATCAAATATTTACTATAAAAAAAATAAATAAAATGTAAAATCAAGTGATCATTCATGTATTAGGAGTTTAGCTTCATTTATTCAGTGTAAATCTTAAATACATTAATTTCCAATAAATATTGATTGAATATTTGAATCTCTAACCTCGTTATCAAATACTGTAGAGTGTATATAATATATGATATAATCAAAATTTTAAGTGTTAGCTGATAAATTTCCAAAGTATTGATATATGTATAAAATATACTTGGAATGTAAATAATTCAATTCATATAAAAGAATAAATTTACTATTTACAACGCTAAATTCAACACTTATGTCATTAACATTATATTATAATATGTACAGAATTCAGTGTTTGAATATTTCGTATTGAAAATCATGTCGACACAGAGCTTTCACTATTAAAAATCAAGAAAAACTTTTTCGAAAAAGTATACCAAGCACTGTTATGAACTATTTATAGAAACTGTCTGACTGAAAACTTTATGTCCAAATTTGATACACAAAATATAAAATTATAGTTTATATCACTTTCGTCAACTTGTGAAATCGAAATTAAGTTGAAACTCTTTACGTATTCGATTGCATTATTCAACACAAAATCAATATTATGTTGTTCGACGTTCGTTATAAATCTAATGACCGGTACACAAAATAATTGCTTGGATTTCAAAAGTTTCATTGTCTATAATATAGGTGTATTCACACAGAAAATATTATTACAGTATATAATGTATATTTGATTTCAGTGTAGCATTTTGACGTTTTGTCGTGTTATTATTTTAGTTTTGTGAGGGAACAGAACAAACGAATCGTCGGACTTGACCTACACGCGATCGCAGCAAAAACAAGCAAATCACATGATATGTAGGTTAACCCTACCTATAGTTTATCTATAGATGTATATTATGCATCTTCGGGGTTGGATCGGATCCAGAAACTCGACGAGTCTCGTTGACGGGTGTGCCATTGTTTTCCGTCGGACAGGTACAACAGCGGGTACGCGGACTATAAAGGCGCACATCAAACGGACCGTTTGGCGGCGGCGCCTCGCGGACGCGTGTATTGCCGGAGTGACGAAAAACGATTGTCTGTGCGTGTTCGTACACCTATATAATATTAAACGTAATACGTATACAGTACGATCCTTTTACCGAAGATCATTTGTTATTTCAAAAGTGATTTAAGTCGTTTGGAAATAATTTCAACATGTTTTTACAAAACCACTTTAAAATTGTTATATTTATATACAGTATAATATTTTTTTATACTTAATAATTTTTTATTATTTTCTATTGTCGTCATTTTTATAGACTTAACTTTTTTGAATAACAACACAGCTTTTTAATTTCATACTTCTAATCAGAATATTATTTGATTGGCTAACATAATATAAGTATTAAAGTTTATATGAGTGGAAAACTGAATAGTGATCAGAATGGTCCTATGGCCACTTCACTTCACTTAACTGAAGAATCACTCGGTATACACTACAGAAAGAACACAAGGTTCGTCTTTAGAGTCTTTACGACACTCCCCCTCCCTTGACGGGGAACTTATATTCGTATCATTTGTTCTTTACACATAATATACCGGACTGCCATTTTTCCAGACTCCTCTGGCATTATTGTTTCTCTCTTAGTATTGTATAAATACCGCAGAGGCTGACGACGACATTTCTTTACAGTTTAAATATTTCGTTGTATTTTTAATTTTTTTTTTCGACGTTTAACGAATATAATATATACCTATATACCCGAATTTATTAAGTAAACCATAAACCTATAGAACGTATGTGTACACTCGATACCGTTGTCAGCACGTATGTCTTTTTTCGGCGACGAGTTATTCAGAAGTCACAGTGGCTGTTATTATATACCATATCAAATATGTCATATGTAATCCATTTAATCGTGTATAACATGCGCTACTCAATCCACCATTTGTGACACGCTTATAATGCTCAAATTAAACGAAATACGTGTACATGTGATATCGTCTCTACGCATGATACCTATTGATATATCTACAGTTCACAGCTTTTTATTTATTAGGTATAACGAGCTTACTATGATTTTGTTTTTTAACGGCTTGAAATCTATTCTTGACTTAATTCAACCTAACCTATTTTTATGTACTAGATATTATACCACGGAAAATTCACCGCTTTCATATAATATACGCATTGCGAATAACCGATATAAAAATATTAATGTAGTCTAAAAATATTAAAATTAGAAATGCGTTTTTTAATTTTTGGTATTCTCCAGTACAAAAATATCAATTTGAATATTTAATTTTCATTATAAAAATTTAGAATTATTTATTAGCTTTAAATAATTTAAAATCTTGGAAAAAATAAACTAGTTCTTAAAAAATATGTTGTTAATGGAATGATTGATAAATGTTTAGTTGGTTCACGTTATATTGTATATTATAGTGCCATTCCCTACACACAAAATGGCGTTTACGAGATGGACCGTTATTTTTTAAGCACGATTCTATTAACTCGTGTCTACTTGAACTGTTGCGTTTCTCATTTTATCTATTGACCATCAATGAAAAGTGCATACAAAACCTAATAATATGACCAAAAATGTTTAATAACACAACCTACGCTTAGCTGAACGAGAATAACTTTATGTCCGAAAATGACTTCAATATGGTATTCATTTCCGAAACAATAAAAACAACAACATAAAAATCCATTTTTGGTCAATTATTGTAAAAGCAAAACTAACTGTCACATTAACTATGATATTTATTACAGGTACTTATATTTGTTTCCAATAGGAAAACATGATTTTCTGTTCTTTCTAGTAAAACGTATCGATGAGAATAATTTATAATAGCAATATGTAAAATAGGTATATTACATAAAACATGTAAATTTATTCAAACTAGGAAATTTGAATTTTAAGTTTTCATTCAACAATAAAAATATTTATACAATTACATTTTATCGTTTAAATTAACAGAATTTTACTAAAATGATTTCTTTATAATAAAAATTAAGGTAAAAAATAAGACAATTACAAACTTATTTTTTCAGAAGTATTAAGAATTAATGCTAACAAAATATACCTCGGTTAAATTATTATTCGAATAACATGATTTTAAAATGTTTTAATTTATTTTAAAAATTAATTAACCCCAAAGTTATTGAATTTTCAATACAAATTTACATAAAAAATATTCATGAAAGTTTATTTCAAAACAATGATTATCGCAAAGTTGTTATATTGGTAAGAACGATTTACTTGAGAAATATGTTTATAAATATAAACTAACCTAACCTAACCAATTTATAAATATTTTGATAAAGTCCCATTGTTTGTCTTTAATATATTATTGTGGTATTTAAACGCAATTCAGCAGTACATTAAATTGTATCATTTGTAATATACCTACTCATGAAAAATTAATGTTTAAATTCACTTATTATATTATGATTAATGTTTTTTATATTTATATACAGTTTTAAATTCGGAAAGAAATAAGGAAGAATTATCGATTTTGCGATAATTTATACTCATACATTTTCTTAAATATTCTTAATTTGATTGTTATATAGAATATTATAGATTGAATAATCTATAGAAAATATAGAATATAAATTTTGTTTAAGTTTTGTTAGTATTACAAAAAAGTTATCATTTTATAAATCGGAAAGACAACATACATGCATGTACTATTCATTAAGTTCGCTTATTATTATTATTATTTTTTTTTTTAGTTGATGTGACTGATTGGTTATATTATATTCTGATTTTATGTATGATTGACTTAAAATAAACCTACCAAACATAAAACTGAAGAGGTTACAATATTAGGTATTTTATATTCCATTGAAACTTAATTTTAAAATGTATTTTTGTTAACACTTATAATTAAGATGCAATGTGTTAATACAAGTAAAATGTCTTATTAATTAATTTTTCTAATTATTATAACAAGAATATAAAATTGTTACCGAAGTAAATTGATACTCGAAATTTTAGTTTTCTCGGTTCACATAATATATTATCATTAAATGAAAATTATTCATTTTTATCTATGACAATACTTTCCAGAAGCTCAGTAGAATGTATTGTGTCGATAAGGTTGTGTAGGTTTGTCACGAGCGATTTACTGCCTTTAAACTGTTTACTTTGCTGAATGTTTTTTTTTTTTTTAATACGTATGTATGTTCTATTGGGGTTAGGTTAGATAACTTTGTTTGTATCGTTTCACAATAAATCATTTTTTTTTTTTTAGTTTTTGTTACTGTACTATATAACGTCGATATTAAAATTTATTACAATAACATCTCATTAAAATATACTATTTGAATGTCCTTCCGGTAGATACACGTTAAATAATTTTAAACTATATTGGTCATAGAAATTAATATTAATTGATAAATTATTATTATTAAACTAATATGGAATATTTTAGTAATTATTGTGACCAAACGTATAGTATTTCTTAAACGTTTGAAACGGTTAAAAAAAAATAACCTCAAGACAAATTATATTTTTCAATGTAATGATTGTGAGCTTTTTTAAAAATAATTTAGCATAATTGATAAATAATACGTTTTTACCCAGGTAATTTAAAATTCTAGTCTCTTAATTTTTTGCAGTATCTGATTTTTAGCTTTTAAAAATCTTAATAATAATCACGTTTAAACTTAATACGTTTCATACGTCATTTAAAAAACTGAGTACCTACAATTTAATAAATAATATTATTTATTATTTAAAACCAGATATCATATTTCACATCGTGCTGCTGCGGAATTCCTTTAAATTAATACGACGTAATTTTACAGGAAATATATTGCATTATTACGTTAAATAGTTTTTCGTTTTATTTATCAAAGTATTTTTTAAATTATATTTAATTACATACACTTTGAGTTTCAAAAATAAGTAATCGGGAGTCAATACATCATATAATATAAACCATATGCAACAATATTATAATATTATAATCGTGTTAATATACTATATCCACGAAACATAAATACGTGAGAAAAGTATAAAAATTCCTATCTGTGAACCATTTAACAAAATAATATAATATTATATTGTATCGGTCTATCGAAGATCAATATTTCGAAAGATACTATTAACAGTGCGCATCGTTTATAAAATTATAAGGGTAATGAAATGCCTGTTAATCATGTAAAGGTTTGGTAAATTATATTAATTTGATATCCGTAAACATAGTAAGTTTCCACGAATAATGCTTTTAAATTATTTAAAAATAATAAAAACACCATTATAATTAAAAAAGCAAATTTTCCTTAATTTAAACTTAAAATATCTATAAAAAAAATGGTCGTTTTTACATACTTTGTAGATTGTATATTTGTATGGTTTTAGTATAAATTACTTCTGATGAATCTTTTATTTAATTTTCAAGACTTAGATACAAAATAAAAACTTTTTATGAATTTTTAACTACAAAATAGTTTCAAAGATTTTAAAATTCTGACAAATTTTTAAATTTTGATCTATTTATAGTACACACTAGATCTAATTTTCTATACAAAATCATTCTTAAAGTCGAAAAACGAACCATTTTATTAACTAGCTATCGTGTACACATACATATAAAAAAATAGACGTCATCGTAAAATCAATGTATTCAGCGTTCTATTTAGAATTTAAACTTATCTATAGCACATTACTCTATGTTCTATTTCTGTGTGTTTTACGCTATAGCCGTTGACTAGTTTCACAAATTGTATGTTTGTGTTAACTAAATTATTAAATCAAGGAATATTTATTTGTTAATTGGTATTTAAAGTTATTTTAGGTATAATCAGCTTTTATATACAGGGTGTTCAAAATTTCATGTGACAGCAGATGCTGTCATTCTATATTCATGCTGATATCTGCTGTCACATGAAATTTGGAACACCCTGTATATACAAAAAAATGAAACAGTTTAATCACAATTGTAGATATTTATACATTTTACCTAACATTTTTTTTTCAAATTTGCATCTAAATTGTTCCAACAACGGATTATTTAAAACCGGTTAAGTTAAAAAGTTTTTTTTTAAAAAAATTAACTTTTTGAATAGTAAATACTCATTATTGTGGGAATTATGATCGTATTTATCAACGTGTATTCGGGGCTCTCATTTCGACCGTTTTTTCCTGTATATAATACAATGACCGATGATAATAAAATTGACGTGACCGCCGCTGGACACCAAATATTTGAACACGGCGTTCGAATTGGCAAGTGTACGCGCGGTTTTTTCTGTTTTATCTAATGGGAAACGCATTTATTTGGCACGATCGATGTGCTGTAGGCGCCATACGAAAATACCACGTCGACGGTGAAACAAATGATGATGATAATAATGTATCGTAATGTGATTATAAATTTGTTTTTGCGCGCGGAATTCGATTAAAACGTTATACCACGACCACGCGTTAAAATAATATGTTGACGGGGACAACAAACATTATAATATTATTGTGTGAATAGCGACAAGCCAAATTTTATTCTTTTTTTTTTTAATCATCATTATTCGTAGTCAGCGGTCTCCGTCGGGCCGTCGTAATATTATCATGGTTGAGTGTCATTGAGTTCAGGCTTTAGAAGGGATTTTTTTTTTTAGTCCTCCTAGCCCTATCAGAAAATATACTGTTTTTAACAATCTTACAAAGAAACCAGCAGGATTGTTTTCAAGGAAACAAATTGAATACAAACGGATTTTATATGCTCGTGAATGTTATGGTTTGTCCAATTACTGTAGTGGTTTTATATAATATCTTTTAATCACAATGTCGTACATAATATAAATATATATTATTGCGAAAGAGTCCATACCCTGCAAGTATATTAAGTATTTTATTTGAAACGGGGCCGACAATATAATTAAGTATATATATATATATATATGTGTGTATATGTGTGTGTGTGTTAATAATTTCAATCAGATTGTGATAATGTCATCATTTCGGTGGTTGATGTGAAAAAATGAACCCATTTCTTTTGATATGAAAATAAAAAATAAACTTATCCATAATGCACACTGTATACAACAATTGAAGAGGCGTGGGCTTTGAGACAAAAGACTCAAAACTATAAAAATGTATATAGTTGTGTTAATTTTAATTCAGTATTTGTTTTATTATAAATTACCAATTATAATGACGTATTATGTACCTACTAGTACGATAGTAATATAGTGTCTTTTTACGAGTTTTTAGAATTTTTGTAAGAATTTTTTAGTTTTTTAATAAGACATTTTTACGTTTTATTACGTACATTTATTGGAGTTTTCGTCAATTTATCTCAATTTGTCATATTTTTATTCTGTAACGACTTTTGGTATAAAAACTTTATTTTCCAAAAGACAATGTTTACAAAAATGGCTATAAAAATATTTTATTAGTTTACACAGCAGATCGAATGTATGTAAGTATACAAGCCATTGGGGGAGAAAAAAGACTTGATAATTCATTATAGTCAAGTGATTAACATAATAAAATTACAACATCGAGAAATCGCCGTCATCCCTTAATTATGATTCGAGTATGAGTCATAAGAAATCTCAATATAATATATCAAAGTAACCAAATGTAGGTAGTGCATTTCGAAGTAAAAATAATATTATCACGTCGATCAACGTTCGCAACTATATTATAACAATAAACAGATACTAATATAACACTGGTCTGTAATAGAAGAGTTAGAAGAAAAAAAAATTTGGTACAGGTTCAACATCAATCAAAACATTCCCATTGTTACTTAAGTGTAAAATGTGTCATTTGAGAATTTATTTTACAAAATAATATTTATAGATGCATTTATGTATATCAGTAAATTTTCCGTGCGCACGTCTGTGTTGCGTTTGACACGCGGTAGCCATGTACAGATGAAACGAGTATTTGTCAAATGATGTGGGTTAAAATACGAGTAGTCCTGCACGCAATAGTACCAACTACCGATATTATATACTCGATTTTAAATTAATCAGTTCGGACATGTTCATTCATATGCCGGACAGCATCGTATATACGGATATACACCTACGTCTCATATTATTTTATATAGTATATAAATATTAATTAGTATATCATATATTATATATTATATAAGTGTGTATAATATATACATATATTAAATATCACACCATTATTGAAGTGAGTTTATTTTTTTAACCACACGCGTCTTTTGGTTATGATTTCAGGTAAAGCAGTGCCTTTCGTCGAGCTCACGGTAGCCCATGCTTCCGTACTGACCATACTGGCCATCAGCTTCGAGCGATATTACGCCATTTGCGAACCGTTGCGTGCCGGTTACGTATGCACCAAGACCAGAGCAATGATCATCTGTCTGCTGGCCTGGGGACTGGCCGCACTGTTCACTAGGTACTTATTTAATCAAAAGATCATACTAATATAATACGTTTTAGCGAATAATAGCATTTAATAATACACACTAAACTACGTTCCAACATCGAATACTTATACTAATGTATATCATATTATTTTATTATTACCTATATTTCGATGTTAATACATTTTTACAACGAACTAGTGTTTTTTTATAGTTACCAGATTTCAAATATTATAGTTTTTAGCGATATCGGACCAATTTCATGCATCATTGCGCGTTATTATTGTTTACCAATCCATCATGTATACTATATAGCATAATATTATAAATGTTAAAAAGTAACTCAGTCTGTCGTTACGTTTTAACATATAAACCTCTAAACCAATTTTAATGAATTTGATAAGTATATCTCGAGTCTTAAAAAAAGGATATGGTCAACTTTATTATAATAAATAATGATTAATTCCTTATGAGGTGAATCTAAATAACTACTCTATTGGTTACTCGGTTGAAAATCAACTGTGTGGAGATAGACATTTAAAATTTAGAGAGGGTATTGATTATATATTTTAGGAATCGTCTAAGATTTTTTTTTAAATTAAATCCTTAAGGTGGGGACGAAAATGGTAAGTTGGTATAGAAAACAATATTTTATGGTCAAATTAACTTGAAAATATTTGTATTAATGCTCTTTGACACAATTAATGTAACGTTTATTTAAAATTGCGGTGCCTACGAGTCCTATGTGTGCAGTATTTTAAAACGTTTTAAAAAATTTAAAAAATTTAAACGTATTTTATTTATAATATACATCGTTGATACCAAGTTTTTCTAAATCTACCATATTGTTATGTTTCATTCTTGATTTACCATATAGAATTCTAATTGTCTGTCAGGTTTACTGATATTTTTTTTAATTACAAGACTACGGCATCCAATATTATTAATTTATTAAAAATAATGATGATGCATATGTAGTTTATACACAAGCCAGGCACGTAAATAGGTGCTTATTTTTTTTTGTGGAGGGGGAGATATTAACCTTTTTTTAGAATAGTTGAGGCTTAAAAATGTGCAAAAATGATTTTCATTGTAGTTACGGAATCTGTTACTTACATTTGTTAGCAATCATAAGGATCATAATCATAGGTCAATTTTTATTTTTATTTGTATTAATTATTAGTTACTATAATACGATTTAGGGGGGGGGGCGATCGCTCCTACCATCCTCTCCTTAAACTATGTGCCTGGAAAAAGCACTACGAAAATACACAACAATAATTTTACAAGATTAAAAATTATGCTAAAGGAAGACCAACCACGGGTTTTTATCGGTGAATCTTACTATCCGGTTGTGAGATGGATCATTTTTTAAATAATTGATGAAGCCGTAGGTAATATAAAAAAAAATTATTATTGCGGGTGTTCCAAATTGACCCATTTGAGTTTGGAGAGTCAAAAGAAGTTTTTGAAGAAAGACAATATTATGATAGCGACGATGAAATTGTACTAAAGAGGAAAGATTTATTAGAATGCGAAGGATGGGACTGGGAGTATAGTTATGTGAAGAGTAGTTTGTGTCAAAAATATATTTTACAAAGCTATGAAATCTGCATAAATTATTATACTTTTTAAGTATTTTAACATTTATAACGTTGTGCGAGTATAAATATGATGTAAACGGTACGTTTTTATTATACTCATAATGTATTCGTCTCTAGCGTTGATGATTACTATCGCGCGTTTACGTAGAGAAATCCGTAAAATCTGCCTGCACTGTCTCTAAAAAAATATTTATACTCGCGGGGTATAAATGAAATCGCATAATGTTTACCTATCATCACCCAATCGTCCACGAGGTTCGTGTACCTTTTAGGTACATAGGTAATAATTATATTTTATTACATTTTACCTGTAACACTAACCTAACCTACCTTATATGTATACGGAATGTCCCCTCCCCCCGTTAACAGTTAAGTTGTTATATCATATACCTAATATATTATCATGTAGGTATACAGCTGCAGTCCGGAAGTCGCACGACGTTAACATCAAGACGATAGTGGTACATTATAATATATAGTTTCAATCAGTCCGCGTGATCACTTCTCGGGACTTAAAATAATAACGATAAAAAAAAACGGACGGCAAACGGCTTATTCGCATGTTAGTGTATAGAGAGCACTACATTGACCTACGTAGATATACATAAGTTTAATAGCGACGACCACGATAAACTGACGACTTTATTACGAGGCCGTCGAATAAACACATAACGTCATATTATTATATGTGTTGTATGTGGTATACGCGGTATAAATATTTCACATCCGTTTCCCGCGCGTGTACCATAATATATATATATAACAACTGGTTTAACCAATATATGTCTTTTAATTGTCGTGGACAACAATACGGTATTGTAAAACTACTGTTTATGGACAAAAAGCATTGATACAGGAATAATTTATTATTTTTCTTTAAAAATTCATCAAATAACCAAAAAATTAAAATGAAAACCCGTGCTTTCTTGCCAATAAATTATGACAGATGTACCCACAAATTCTTTGTGTTCGACGAATATAATAGTTAAAATACGCTATTGTAGAACTAAAATATAAACAAATAATTGATATAAATGTATGAAATATAAATTTTATACTTTTCGATAAAAAAACTTATTACATATTAAAATTCAGGATTTTTCCTGAAAAAAAAGAATACATGACAGGTTTCCAAAATCTCTTTTAATTTCTTTTAACTACTAAATATACCATTTTAACTTATAGAACTAAAATATAGACAAATATTAATATTAGAAAAATCGTATGTTTTTGAGAATTTCATGGTAAAAAGCCCACGGATTTCATCTTTAAAAAAACGAAAGAGGTATTCAATATCTCTTTTATTTTATGTGGAAAACAATAAGGTATTGTACAACTCATAAAAGAACAAAAAATAGATTTTAAAAAAAATATTCAAACAAAATTGCATTCATGCAATTTTTGACCAAAAATTGTACGATCAATAATTTGGGCTTTGATGTCTTATTTGTAAAATTGTATTATACAGTGCACTCCCGAATTCATTTAATTTATCGTGTATTAACGATTGCATATAATGCCGTTGTTATTATAATAATGTTTTATCGATTATTTGTATTCAGTGGACTTTTCGACCATAATTTATATAGATAATACCACTTCCATCAGAAAAACACTATGAAACAATATAATAAATCGTGCTCACATTTATATATGTTACATTCATATAATTTCGACACCGACATTTGAAGTGATGTTAAATATAGACAATAATATTATGTACACACAGCATTACATTTTGGGGATTTAAACATCCACCGATAGACAAATAAACGTGATCCCTGACCGATTTTAACACCATTGCAATTATAAACACTGGCATATTATATGAATTGATTCACTAATCATTCAAACCACTATCTTTTTTCTTTAATAATGAATATATTCAAATTCTGAATTTTGTATTTTTTAATTATATTCATATTTAAATACCATGTTTTCAAATACTAGACAATTTTTTTTTTGAGTATTAAAAAGTGTGCTATAAGTCTATTTTTTAAATTTGAACCTATCCTTTATCGTGAATTTTTTAGTGTACGTATAATTTGTTTGAAAATATTATATACTTAACACAAAATCTGAGTAAGTAGTTTTACAAAACTATACAATTTAAGTAGTACTGAATCGAGTATTTTTAATTGTACATTGAACATTTGTAATTAACTGTAAATATTAATTTCTAAAATATTCAATTTTACACAGCCCTTATATCTTTCAAGTCCATTATCATTAGAAATTAAATTTATCAAAAAAATGTTCGTTTGAAATTTTGAATTAGATGCGTTGAAAATTTCAAAAAAATTATCCTCTAAATAATTTTTAGTAGAAAATATTGAAGTTTGTGTCTTTACAGAATTCTCCTTATTAAGTAATGTAAAACATTTTCGGAATTTAAAATATGGTCTTCAATTTTATTCCAAGAATTAGATTTATTTTTAAACATTATTAAGAAAAAAAAAGGATAAGCATACATTTTGAATCACATTCTATATGATTTACAGCTTGGCAGTAGAACTGTGCTGTAGCACATAATACATATAAAACTAAATTGTTTTGGTTGAGTGAATAATACGAAATTATAGATTAATACCGAAATTGTTGGAATATATGAGCGAGAAAAAATATAATTGTAATAATACAAGTTACAACTCGAAGTATCTAGGTCGACAAGCTATCGCGGGTTAATATAATATGTTGTGTATGTGTGTACATTTGTCCTTAATACGTTTACTTCAGACGCTGTGTAGTAGCTGTCAGTGAAGAATGTTTTCATAATATTAAACACTTAGAAAACTTTCCCGAAAATAATAATAATTTCGATGTAATAAAGTTTAAAATAGAATAGTATAATATAATATAATGTGATTTCTAGAAAAAATATTTTAAAGATTAATCATAATGTTTTTATCTATTGTTTTGGCGACGTAATAATACGATCGAGGATTTTATTTTTCATAGATTCTTAAAGAAAAATATTGCGCCTGGAAAAAAATGTTGGCGATTTGTTTATCTTTTAGTACTTGAATTATTATTATTTTCTTTAGTTTGGTCGTTCATGCCGATCGTTATTTAAAGCTGGAACAACACGATTTGTAACCCACAAATTGCTGTACATCGTCAGTCTTGTTCTGTCGAACAGAATTCGGTCGTCGTCATCGTCGTTGTCGCCACGCTGATGTATAGCTGCTGTCATAGCTAACATCTGTCATAATAATATATATGGCTACTGGATAAGCGTCCATTGATTTTGTAAAAACAGCTTTGTCCCAATTTTTTCCATCAGCATAGTAAAAACAAACGATTTTGACGTACGAAATTACGACGACGACGACGACGATGACGATTAAAATAATAACAAAAATATAATGAGAAGTAATCACTGATAATGTATAGAAATTCTGTGATTGACAAAAAACGGTTGGCGGGAACACAATTATAGTATTGTATATCGTCATCGCGTCATCCACGACGAATCGGCTGAAAACTACCAATCGAAAACGGCTTACTAGCGCATTTTAGTATTTTTGACCCTAAAAGAAAACGATGACCAAAATATAAAACGTATGCTGCTATAATATTATTTGGTTTCTTTGCTTTATTTTTTTTTCGAGTACCGCAAGACGATATATTACTTTGTATTATTATTTGTCCAGCGTAATAATACGTTTTTTCAACTCCGCCAGATGTTAATAAAACGGGCTGCACGAATAATAAATATAACTTTTTTAATATGAAGTGTGTGATGATTATACATAATATAGTATATATATATATATATAATCGCAATAAAAAATAAATACAATAACAAAGTTTATATATAGTCTACGTTCTATATAACAATATATTGATACGTGATTTTATTAAGTTTTCGTATGAAAAAAATTAACAATACAGTATGTGGCCAAACTATGTTTGGAGGTCAGTTTTAGCTACCACCAAAGATATTATTTTATTACTACTGATGAAATCATCCAGATTCCTAAGCCGACGAGAAACTAAAGAAGCCGTTAGATATTAAATTTCTTAGGGTAAAAAAATATTAAACAATGTCTTGACTTCAACACAAACAAAAACACAAAATACACGTATACACATACGTATAATTAATTTTTTTTAAAATTAATATTGGTTTTTTTACAAAAAAATATATAAAAATATAGTGCGTTAAGTTTAGGTACTATATATTATATTTGTTATATAATATCGTCTTTTAACGATTCGTACAATAATGGTTAAGAGTGATAAACATCAGCGACCTCAGACCTCGGCTCAGCTAGATATTTATCATTAGAACTGCCTACATGATGAAACTAGTTTGAATAATATTATTATCTTCAAAATCTAAAAAATATTTAAAACATAAGTGTTTTTTTTTTCTAACATAATATAAAATTATAAAAATTATCATAATATATTTTTTTGATATTTATAATGGTGCATTGAGTTTAAAAAAAAGTAATTTCAGTGGACAGCGATCATATTACATACAAGTATACGTAATTTATTATTTTCTATGACACTTTAAAAAGTCTTCGGGATTTGCAATTAAATTAAGTGACGGGGACATGAAATATAATGAGTATTTCAAAAATGTATATTCATACATAAAAAACGTTGTGAAAGTTTACTAGGGTTATCCGCAGCGTTTTAAAAGTTAATAATTATTTACATTCATATTCCACTGTACATTATGTGAATTTTAATTGTGTAATTCAATAAAAAAAAAAAAAAACAATACATGATTACGAATTGGGAGATTTTAAGAGGTATAGTAAAAAAATATTTTCGTTTTATACGACAATTTATAGTAGAAATTTCTATTGAGATGTACTAGGAAAATTAAAAACAACATAAAATATTGTTTCGATTGAGTTAAGTTGGAAAACATTTATAATAGTGTTAGTATACGTTGGTTATGTGCCAAAACATGCACAGCCATATAGGTAGAGGGTAATAATTATATTATATTTTGGTTTCCATTATCGATAAATCATTATTTTTATCAATACATCGAATAGCAATTATATTTTGAAAATACACTCAATTTGGTAGTTTTTAACGACGGTGAGATGAATATTATAGACTTTTTCGTATAGAGTATTATTTTTTTGATATTATTAGCTAATATTAATCATATATCTATTATATGCTGTACAAAGAGGTACCAAAAAGAATAAAAAACATTAATCGAAGTATATTCGTAATAACAAATATTTTATGTTATAAAAAAAGGGTTCTTATTATTTTGTACTCAATACTCGTCTTCGCTTATTTTAGACTCGTGGAATCTAATAATATTGACATAACACCTTTGCAGTAAATTTTATGTTTTATTCAAAAAATAAAATCCTTTGTCCTATTTTGAAGTTACGACAAATTGCAAGGGTACAAAATATTTCACCACGACAATTTTTACGCAAACATTTTACTGGCTGTATTTCCAAAAAGACGTACAATATGTAACGTTGACGTAATAGTTTTTTTGAACTTAGAAACTAGGTATACACCATAATTCATACGAGATCATAAACGTGTGATTAAATATGAAAAATCCACATTGACTTGTGATAACTGTTTTTTGTAGTTCTTTGATGTACTTAGTGGTGTGATGAAGCGACCTACCATCTCTTAGTTTTCTTTAGGAGTGGTAAGCAGTCAATGGGTATAATTTAGCATTAACTAATATTTTAGTATTCATTATTATATTATATAGTTTAAAAATATTATAGAAATTCCTTTATTGGATTTTGAACGAATGGAATAAGAGACTTGCTTCTGAACAAATTTTCAATTTCTCATGTCACTATAGTTATAGATATGCAAGCTTTTAGTTTTGATTTAAATAATAACTGGTCAACAATTTATAATTATTCTAATTTATTCAGATTTATTAAATATATTTCAGCGATTTCGAAAAAAATTGAAAATCCTAATTATGAATTAATAATTATAAAAACATAACACGTTTGTACTTTTGTATTATAATCGCGTTTTTTTACGCTGTTTCACTGTATTATTATTACAGGAACACTAGTGTAGTAAGATAATATTTAATAGAAATGTATGAATCTCTGAAACAACATTTATAAAACATTTGTAAATCCTATTAAATACTCATGATATACTGGTGGAAAATTATTTTCCTTTAAGTTTTAAGCAAGTTATAATACATCAGTGGAACCACCCAAGGTTATATATATAGTACATTTATCAATAATATTTATAGCTAATATAAGCTTGGCGCATTCAACTTTATAGCCTTAATATATAAATGATATAGTTTGGATTTTCTCCGATTTCTATTGATGATGACAATTTTCACTATTTTGAATTAAATAATGCATTGACAAAAATATATGTTATCAATTAATATTAAATAAAATGAAAAATTAATGAGGTCATATTATAGTGATATAATATATTACGAGTATATGCGGTAAAACTATATTATCTATTCATTAGCAGTATTTTTTTCAACAATGTATTAGTTAATTAAATTATCATTTGACAATCCCCTATTTATTTACAGAAACACTTAAGCTATTGGAGAAATAAAAACTCAACAATATTAAAGTTGTCTCAATTTACAATAAAAATTTATTCTAAAATACATATTTAATGTGTGATGCTGGCTGATGGTGTGAAAAATTGTGATATAATGCTTATTATTTGTATTATACAAATACATTTACAAATTTATTTTGTAAGCTAAATTATCGTTAATAGACTGAAATAAGATCAGTTATCAATATTTTTTTCGATGTGAATAGTTCTTTAATATTATTAAAAACTATAGCATACAGTTATGTTATAATATTATAAAATATATATTTATATAAATTACAAAGAAACTATTTAATCATCATTTTTTAGATTCTGAACGAAGTGATGAATGTATTGCTTTTACTATGATGTGTGTTTTTTTTTTTTTTTTTTTTTTTTTTTATTTTTGTGTCTGACGACAACATTTGGAGCAGTAATAATGCTCCGATTTTTGACTTCAGCCCCTCTTTGAATAGGGAATTGAATCTAGTTGGTACTCTAGGGGGGTCAAAATTAAAATTTTCTAATAGTTTTCAAAAAAATCGAGAAAAACAAAAAAAAATGACAGAAAAATGGAAATTTTACGGAAAAACCACTTTTCGACAAAATCGATTTTTTGATTTTGCTGTAACTCAAAAACGAATTATTGTAAATACTTGAAATTTTCACCAAATGTTTATATTATGGTTATCTCTTTACAGTTAATTTTTCAAAATATTTTAACCATTTTTAAGCTACTAATAGACAATTGAAATTTTCGACTTTTCTAAGTTTTTTTTTCTTCAAATGCCGATAAAAATTTTTTGGGTGGCCAGAAAATCTTGAAAATTTAATACAAGGTTTCTTATAAGTTGTTCTTAAAGTGATAAAAAAAAATCCGAAATCGTTAGTCACAATTTTTTTTTATAAGTGTTTAAAGTTCGAATTTATACGAAATATGTCAAAATTTAAATTAAATTTCATACGCTCATAATGCGAATGTTGGCCATAGTAACCATAGTAACATAATATAAAAACTATACTATTTGTTTCAAAATAGAATATTTGACAATATTTAAATATAATATATCCTAAACTGACAAATCATCTTCGTTCAGAATCGTTTTTCGTATACAATGATACCTATCATTGCATTCAAATTTAACCCTCCATAGTCTGAGGTCCACCCCACCCCCTAATATACAGCAGAGCGATACCCACTTACCCGCTTTTTTTTATGTTGATTTTATAATTTTTTTGAATTTTATATATTTTTATAATCGATATTAGATTTTATAAGTTTTTAGAATTTGTTATTTGTTTAGTATCAAATTCCTTCTAAACACGTCAACTATCACACATCGATTTAACATTATTATTATTATTATTATTATTATTATTATTATTATTATATACATTTACGTGCGTCGTGCAATCACATATTTATTAATATTATGTAAATGTATACGCACAAGCTCAATATAATAATAGTAATATATTGCAGATCATTTAAGAGTTTCGACACGTAATATGTGTACCTATACATTTGGCGTGACTATATGATACCCGACACGGCCGTGCTAAACGTTTCGAGTTTGGAATAGATAAAAATCGTCGGCAAAAAGATTTCCAACAAACACGCAAAAGTAAAAAAAATAAAACATCAACCCCAAAAAACGTATATTAGTGGTAGAATAAGTAGTATAAGACTACGACAGAAAGGAAGAAAAAAATCATTTCACGTGAGTCGAAATTGACGCACTCCGGATACAGTATATTATTATATTTATACGTCCAAGGTGTTTCGGTGTTTTTATCACAAGCTTTGGGGTTTGAGATTGCCTCCGTTAATAACGATATTTAGACATTATTAAAAGTGGCTATATTGACTCTGACTGTTTTTCATATGATTTAATCGTAATTGAATATTTGGTTTCTATTAAATGTCTATTAGCAAAGCCGACAATTTTACAATGTTCACTAAGAATTAAAATTAAAAAAATGTTTGATTGACCAGTCGTTACCCTTATTCACTAAGATTTAAAATGCAATAAGGAAAAAATTAATGTATGCAACGATATATAGTTAAATACAATATAAATTTATCGTTTTTTTACTAATTCTAATTAATAATAATAATAATAATTAAAAGAATCTTATAATTTTTATGTAAGCTAAATAATTTTTACCGTTTTTACGTTTAATAAACATTTTTTCATCAATGACAATACTAATGGATTTTGTGAAAATAAGATTAAAAATTTACCTTTTACACTAATTACTAATAATTATTCATAATTTTCTTGCGTTTATGTATTTTAAAATATGAAATAGTTTTGGAAATAAAAAATAGATCTAATATCGTGTATTAATATGGTAAATTGTGCACATTAGACATTATATTATGCATTATGATCTATATATTTAAATTAAAAGGCAATGTCTCTATGAGTAACTACTCAAAGTTTAGAGCATAGCTTAAACCACATTAAAAAATGTATCAAATGCTCATATAATTTCACAAGACCACACAGATCCATCTAAATCAAATTAACTTAGATCATACAGCTGTAGTAATATCATATAAAATGCATATGGATAAGGTGACGTTGAACAATATTTTAAATATTTTTTGCTACCTAATTATAGAATAGCATTTCTATGGCTTTACTATAGATTAGGTACTAAAATTTACAAAAACAAATGCCACGAATTTTATGATTGTTCCAATTTTTTTAGGACAAAGTCGGGTAATACAGTTAGTACATATTAAATTATTTACAAACAATTGAAATAGAAAATGTCTTTTACGTTTCACCGACACAGCACTTCTAAAGGGTATTTATATATATATATATGTATATATATTTAACTGAGTAAAGAGTAGAGAGTATACATACCGTTTAATTTCGATTCCACTCACACACTGACTTTGCTATTTCGAGATAGTTCTCAAAACCTGTGTACGAAAAACACTCAAACACCCTGTACACAAACATATAAGGTTGTAGTATAATAGTTGTTGTTCTTCGAAACCCCAACTATATAGTACATAATAGATATATATATAATACGCATAGGCATATACGCATATAGGCATATATATAGGCTTACCGTTATATACATATTATAAAACAATTTCGAACGGTCCGGCGCCGGACAAACACTGCACACGGGGGCGCGGTATGCACGTGTATATTATTGCGATATTTCCAATTAAATCCTGCGGGGATTTTTAATAAGCTCCGAGCCCTCCGGCGGCAGCAAGGATCGTGCTGTTTTTACAAACCTCTCACGACCGTAATAATTACGACGGGGCTCGGTCGTAAGCCAGGCCCATCGTCTTGTCGCCACCACCGCCACCAATCGACGGAAATTACTGTTTGGTCCCCGCGCCTTCAGTTTTTCCCGGAGGAACCGTTCCAAAAATGTATAAGCCACACCGTCGTCATCGATATTGAGTCATCACATCATAAAATATAGTTTTATATACGATATTATAGAAAAATAAATATTAAACAAGAATAATTGTATTATTCTTACGATTAAAACACTCATAAATCAATCAGACATGTTGACAAAAAAAGTTTAGAGCTACGTATTAATAACCAATTAAATGATAAGTTATGCATTTTACAAACAACAAAAAACATACAGTTAAATAACTCTCTTGGTTACACTTTCCTTCGATTTATCTTCCTACTGATGGTCTTGTAAATCTATAAGTTCAGTTTCTTCAAATTTAAATAATTAAATAAATGGTAGTAAATT
Source organism: Schizaphis graminum (assembly GCA_020882235.1). NCBI lineage: Eukaryota > Metazoa > Arthropoda > Insecta > Hemiptera > Aphididae > Schizaphis > Schizaphis graminum. The sequence goes on from CM037032.1 coordinate 99,452,144, forward strand.
ATAAAAATTGCTTTTGACCCGTTAATTATTTTATCATTAAATTTTATCAATTTATCATACATTATATCCCGATCGGCCGCGTGGAAAGGAAGCGATAGGAAATCGATCTACTGCAGCCGTATCATTCCTCAGAGTTTATAAATCACATTTTGAGCGCCTGACTACAGCCGACTCTAGTGCTCACAGTTTTGAATTTGAGCAAAATACTAACATTTAAAAATATTATAATATAGTTATTGCCATTTCGTACGACTTGCATGTCAAAAAAAACCGTTAGGATATACATAAATTAAATATGTGGTATATGCCAGTATTTTTTTTATTTAGATGAATTATCAGTCTACATTGGGCTGCAACAATAGGAAATCACTCTAGACGCGATAATTACATCAATAATATTATGCAAAATGTAAACCATTAATAGTATATATATTTAGTTTTTTTATATATACATATTAGTGGGCCACTTAAATTTTATATCATTTCCTAAATGCCTTATAGTAACAAGGTTATTTTTTCATAAAAACTATTTTGATGAAAATTTAGAATATTAAATTAAGTTTGATCTATTTCTCGATACAACTTTAAGTTCTTATACCTATAAATACGTATTAAAAATCAATAATCGATCGTTTTCTATTAATTATATACAATATACATGTAAATATTTTTAATTTACTTGCATTATTTATGGTGAAATAAAGTAGTAATAAAAAAAAACGATATAAAAAACTCGGGAATTATTGAAATGTAGAGATTTTTAAATATTTATTTTTTAATTCACATTTCATAGAAAATGTTACACATTAAGGACTTGAAGTAAAAATACTGATTTTCTCTTCTTGACTGGTTAATATATAAATGAATATCATGATCTAATGTATTAGAAAAACGAAAATAAATTTTGATCATACCAGAAGTGATAAATAAAAACAAACATTACAGAAACGTAAATAATTTTTCATTTAATGATAAAAAAAAATGGTGTGGCACTCTAGCATACATAGTATTATACCACTGATATAATAAATATTGTACAAAAGTTACACAAATCAATAAATTTCATGGAAAATTAGAATTGACTTGTAGGTTTTTGATGAAAAAACAAAAGTAAATTGTCGTTGAAAAATCGAATATTTATGACTCGTATTTTTTTGGAGAAAGAGGTCTTATATTTTTACTCCTCTCCCGCCACCGCTCGGTCCGATAACAATACGGTTATTCCTCATACAAAATCTCGATGTCCTCAGTAACAGAGTGCACGGTGGCGAATGCCGTCCTTTCTTTTTTATTATTATACAGTTGCAGACGGATTTCGCACGACCGTGGTTGGAGTGTTGGACCGGCATATTAATGGAACGGTGCGCGTATAGTATACACCTATACACATAATATAGCTATTATTACTCTGAAAATATATCGCGAAGTTTTCTTGTGTGTATGGTTTGTACAGATAAGAAACACATACGATTTGGGTGATGTTTACCGGCCTTTAGCCTTTAGGTAAGACCGGTAATGCTTGACACGTTCTCTGACCACAGCTATAAAATAATAAAATAGCATTTCTTTCTGTGAAAACACAATATTCTTATTATCTACGACAAATAATAATTCTATGTGTACTATTATTTATTATAGCGGTCGACAGTCAAAAGTACAGTAAATACTGAACTGAGTAAACATAAATAATATACTCAAGTACACATTTGTATTGTCGTTATAAGTCCGTCATGATTGATAACATAGTATTTTAAGATAATTTTCATCAGCATAGTACATTACCTAAACCTGTGTTAAAATTCGCAATAAAAAATATTAAAACTATAACAATATTATAGTTAATAAATATTATGTAGATCTAAAAAAAAACCACGCGAAAGTGATGTAGCTAAATTGCCTAACCAGGACGCCGCGTTACTTTAATTAATGTATTATTAATATTAAATGAAAGAAATCGATACCTAAATTGATAAAAATCATGAAAACATAATTATTTTCAAAAATAAATAAATTATATGACTGAAAATATATAAAAAATTGTATGAAAATAAATCTTTCTTAATGGTTTAGAAAAATTATGTAAAACATTCAATGTGTTAAACAATCCTAAAAATTGTCACTAATAATATTAGCTTCTTCTTAAATGTTTATTAGATTATTCTTTTTTCTCATATTATACTGTTATTGTATTAAATAAGTATTTTATATAATATTTAAAAAATATATATATATAATTAAATACACGGTATTATGAAAAAATATAAAAACTTTCATCAAAATTTAATTTCATCAATCCTATGTATAAAAATATATATATAATTTCTTAATAATCAATGATATTTGAAAATAAAAATAAATATTAAATGAAAAAAATTGCTGTATTATAATAAAATAAAGTTATATAATTGTATACAACTCAAAATACAATAAATTTAACGTCAATTTGTCATGAAAAAATAAAACTAAATGACAGTTTTTGAATATAATTCCGGACATATTACTTGTAGAAGTAGAACATTATAAGAATATCACTATCAAGAATTCTACGTCATTCGATAAAGTATAAAATAGTTAAATTATTATTTATTGCAATCATGGTTGTTATAAATCTATGATATTTTGTTTTTATAACGTAAAATCGAAAAATATCACGTTTTGCAGCTTTCGTACATATTTCACAAAAAAAAATAAATTAAAATCAAAAATTGTTTTTATCGGTTACATTACTTTTTTTTAAAAAAAAAACGTTGTCTTATTTAAATTTATACCTACAACACTGTCTAGTTTTTTTCAACAAGTGAAACATCTTAAAATTTGAACATAAATAGTTATATATTTTATTCTGGTGAATCGTATGTACGAGATGCATCACCGAAGCTCTATTGTATATGTTATATTTAATCAAATATCGATTTGAATCATAAATAAATAATAATATAAAATATTTTATTAATATTTCTAATTTGTATAGAAGCGCGTAATGTGTTACAGTATTAAAATTATAATGAATAACTCATAAATCACTTTTCTCTCAACTATATGGTATTGGATTTCTTCAATGTAATATCTTCAAAGTCAAGAAAAAATAATGATAATATATTTTACTATTATACTCATAATATTATTACAGTTAAAACATGATGTATTCAATTAATATTTAATATTACGATATAAATAAAAGTAGGTACTGACTATAGTGCTTTGCATATTATATTATATATAATATAGATATACAATTATATGGATATAAATATATTATATATTATACTCAGGTGATCATATTTATATAATAAAAATCAATCGAGACGAACAATATTTTGTTTATACTCTATAAAAAAAATACCTCAAAAATTGTTTATATTTGTTTTATTTTTAAAAACAACTTTTAGTTAGTGTTTGTACGTTAGGTAGTTAAAATATAGTTATTAGAAAGGATGGCGGCCGTACTGAATCATAATTATTATACTGTACGAAAAGCTAATATGATATATTTCATACTTTTTCACATGGTTATTGCTCACGATTTATTTTTCGTTTGCACCCGATGATAATTATATAAAAAAAAAACATATTAATATAATTTGTAACTATGATCTAAACATTTATAACATTGAAACACTATAAACCGTGTTGATTTGTATTCATGTAAGGGGTTTTTCTTTCATCCACACCGTATAACATACCTATATGATATTATGATAACGAGATCGAAATGGAAGTTTTTTTGAAAAACGGTATTAAAATATCCCATTTATTTTGAACTTTATCACGACAAACAGCCATGGTATTCAAAAACGTAACGATCCCGTTTTAAACGGGACGTTAGTCGCCTTAATATATATTATGCTTTATACTTACGTGACTTGTATTATACGATAATAATATGTAAACAATTATATTACTCACACGCTTAATATATTATATTATGTTATAATTGTTATTTTTGTTGTTGTTGTTGTTTTTGTATTTGTCATTATTATGCTGTGGTCGCCCGATCATCAAAGAACGCACAATCGCATATTTTTGTTTTTTGTTTTTGTTTTTGTTCTTCTGTTCGCAGTCCGATCACGATGATCTCAGAATACACGCAAATGGACTACATCGACGGTACCAAGGTGCCGGTGTGCCTGACCAAGGCCAACACGTTCTGGCCGATAGCGTTCTTCGTGACCATCATCGGCGTGTTCTTCGTGATACCGCTTTTCGTGCTGGTCGTCCTGTACACGGTGATCGCGGCGCACCTGATGGCCGACCCGGGCACCAGCTGCACGGACAGCGCGTGCAACCAGCGCGCCCGCCGACAGGTGGTGCTCATGCTGGCCACCGTCGTGCTGTCCTTCTTCGTGTGCCTGCTCCCGTTCCGCGTGTTCACCATGTGGATCATACTGGTGCCGGAGCACACGTTCCTGGACCTGGGCCTCAAGCACTACTACATCATACTGTACGCGTCCCGGATCATGGTCTACCTGAATTCGGCCGTCAATCCGATCCTGTACAACCTGATGTCGTCAAAGTTCCGGCGCGGCTTCTGCAAGCTCTGCCGGTCCCAGTGCAGCGGCGGTGGCGTCGACGACGGCTACGACAGCTACGACGACAGCACCGCAGGCGGTTGCGGCGTCACCGGGTGCGGCGGGCGCAGGCGCAGGCGCCGCGGGCGCCGCCGGGACGTGTTCCGGCTCCGGCACACCGGCACGCTCACCACTACGCTGTCGAGGTCGTGTAGCGGACCACAGACGCGCACCGCCGAATGCGGTAACGGCACGCGGAACGGCTCGGCCCGGCGGCACGTCCACGTCACCAGCACGGCCGCGGCAGTCGTCACCGCGCTGCTCGGCCGTCACCGCGGCGTCAAGACGCATCTGCAGGTCGACGACGATCATCTCAAAGAGAGTTTTGTATGACCGGCGCTCACTGCTTTCCGCAAACTATAATATTTAATAATTCTTATTGATTCTCAGATATTGTGTTGAGATTTATGTATGTTTTTTTTTAATCCCCTTAAACGTATTTCACAATATTGTAAACCATACATAACTGCAGTGATTGTATCGTAATTATAGATAATATACGATTGTACCACGATTTTGTGGGGTGACCCATCCACTTACGATGATAATAGTTGTAGACTTTCAGTCGAATTAACCCATGAGATGGTTTCGATAATGATAAATTATTATAATATTCACTTTGGTAAAACCTATCAAACGAGTACTACTACGGGATAGACTCATCTACAGTGTTTCTCGAACGAGTAACCTCACTGGTGGGTCGCGATCCATCTCTGGTGAATCGATAAGCACCTTATAATTAAAAATGAATTTGTACAGTTATATTAATTATTATAAACCAATAAAATATTGATCATTTAAGTTTTTTCTGAGATATTTTGACGACGGTGTTTAAAAAGATTGAGAAACACTGTAAAATTGTATCCACCCGTAGCGGTATGAATCGAGTTTTTCAGTATGTAAGACATCGTATCATTATTAGTTGATGGGTAACCAAACTATCTTAAATTGATTTTTTTTTTTTTTAATTTATGTACTTATAATAATATGTTACTGTCGTTTTGGCCAGGCCGCTCGATAATCTCTTGTTCCGTCTTCGAGTCGCATCTCTAGTCGAATTGTCGTTATCGTATTATTATTATTATTATAAAATAGGATTTAGTATTTGTTACTTTTACTCGTTCATAATTGTTTAATTTTAAAAAGTGTACGAACCTTCAAAGTTCAATGGACCGTTGCAGATTTCTTCATATACCTATATAATATTACATGCAAGTGTGCATATGTGCGATATTAAAGTCAAAATCGTTACGAATTTACGATTATAGGTACATAAATAGATAATATAGAATTTTTGTGATACTGTTAAAGTTTTTTCAAGAGGTGCTCATTCGCTAACAAAAACAGCAAACAGTAACGGACAAGATAAAAATGTCTCGCCTCGTTTGTGTTCCTCCCTAAACTTAAAAATGTTTATCACTATAAAATATAGTATTAAACGGTATTTATTCAATCGAAAATTGCACCTATAAAAAAAGGTTCCGTTCGTCATGTTCAATTTAAGTCTTATTTAAATTGTATTGTATATATAGATATATTGTCATCGTGTTTCAAACAGATTTTCACATCTAAATAAACGATATAAACCGTAAAAATATTACACATCACTTTTATAATCAATAATTATTGTAATATTCTCGACTATTGGCGGTAAGCCCCTATTTGTATACGCCATCAAATTTTCTAACAAAAGCAGAAAACACTTTATCATAAACAATATTATAATATTATTATCATCATCATACGTACAGTATTTAATAATGCGATTGACAGTAAAATATACGGCCATGCGCAGCCTTCAAACTTTTTTGCTATCAGTTTTAGATTTTTTTCTGATATTTCTTAACCTACATTTTTGATTTATCATACAAGTACGACACAATCGCCTGCCTTATAATTTATATATATATATTATGTCTACGGATAGTAACTGCTTCTACAACCATAAACTTTTTCACCACTTTCGAGCTTCAAGTACGGATAGATTAAATAAAATAATAACAACAGTAACAAGTAAAAATAATAACAAACACAATAATAAAAAAAATAAGTACGAAACGGAATTTTATATTATTACTCCGGTGGTAAATTTCTCACATAATAAACAATTTTGATTTTATACATTTTTTATTGGATATAAATAATATTTTTTAATATATAATAGGTACACTGATTAATTGTCTATAACATAATATACATTTACCGGTTAGTGGACCTCTATTCCAGGCTTAATCCATTCAAAAGTATTTCAAACCACACCCCACACCTACAAAAATTGATGATACTTTTTTTTATAAATAAATGTATTCAAAATTTTAATAAAAATCACTATGTAATATTTTTTTAATAATATTTACCACTGAGTACATATTTTGACTAAAAATAAATCGTTCTTTTTTTCTACGAAGTGCTAACTTGAACAAAATACTGACTAAATAAATCTGAAGAACTTGTTCCTGTAGCATAATCCGTTTGAATTTAATAAAAACAATAAATTATTATGGGTATACGAAAAAACATTTCTGAGAAAAGGAGACGGAATATTTAACATAAATCGCTTATCAAATAAAACTGTGCGCATGGATTTTCAGTATTTTCAAATCAGTGCTTGGGAATATATTGAATTATATTTTCAAACCTTTGGTATTTATCAATCTAAAATGTTGTATAAGTTCTAAATACAAACTTATTTATCAATTTTCGAGATTTTGAATACTTGCTAGATAAAAATAACTAAATAATTTAGTTACATTATCTATAGTGATAATTTTATAACGGCAGACAGCAAATCTACAAAAACAATAAATATTTTCTTAATTTATTAGAACTCCAAATGTTGTACATTATGATCTTTGGTAGTTTAATAGTAGTCTAACTATGATAATAAAATAAAGGTATCTATCTACAAGTTTTTTGTTTTTCTTTCATTTCTCAACACATCATAAATAATAATATTTTTATTACAACGACACGTTGAAATAATATCGGCATTTATCTACTTTAATATAAAATTATTCTAATAACTATTCCATTTAACCATATTATGTTCGCGAACGCGTACGACGATAATTGATAGTTGTACAATATATTTTATATTTTTTCACTATTTTGATAACGACTAAAGACGATATTTATTTAGACTATTTGAGCATACACAGAGTCGTTACGTCATTCAAGACATAGATGTCTAAGAGTGAAACGTGACTTCAACAAATTTAAATAAACCAAAATAATTTTTCAGTAACTTACTCTCTTTTTCTAATATCCGTACATAGTGATTCGTTAAGCATACTCATATACTTATTACTTAAATACTTTATACATTTATTCAGATTCTGATTTTTAAATAAAAATTATACTTATGCTTATTGCTCACCCTGTTTATCGTAAAAACCCGCTTAACCGTCACTACCGTTGCTAACTTAACACTAAAGTGATTCCCGTATTATATTATAATCTCGATCGATTTCTCTCTTAAAAAGGTTACAATAATTTTATTTCGTCAACTAAAATCGCTTTTTAACAATTCAATTAAAAGTTCGTAAGTTCGTACATACGTATATTTATAGGTATATTGTATATTATATTATGTAGCAGCAATATATAAATGAAATAAATTACGCACGTTGTTATTTTGTTGTTTGCTACTGTCAAATGCATTTAAATTGTTAAATTATAATGAAACGTGTGATGCCGTTTTGTCTTCACACGTTTTAATTATTTATTTCACTTATATTGCGTGGTTTATACCTGCCCGCATAAATAGTTGAAAAACGTCCACCTTGTTTGAAAAACATGCACCGCGATCATAAAATAGTATTATAATATTATAGAAAAACTATTATAATATACTCGTACTATGGAACTGCACCCTAAACTTTCAAGTGTTCAATTTAAAAGCGTACCTTAAACGTATTAAACCAAAAATCACGTATTTTATACAATAGATAGTGTATAGCATATAATACACACGTATTTTCCACGCGTAATTATTATTTTATCACAAGTGTAATATTCGCCATCGAGTCACATCTTCCTGTCAATCACTGAAATAGGAATATTATGCGACGGTCACATTTCGTTAGTCCATTTGACATTCCTATACAGCTAAATAATAAATGATGTACATTTAATATATTATAAAATAAGTACACGACGAGTGGTCCTCTACACACATTATGTTATACAGTTATAAGACGTACGTTTGTTGATTTTATACTATTTATTTTATTTATCTCAGTATGCGATTTCTGAAAGAGCAACTAATCTCTGACAAGCTTATTACTAGGGCCTAGATTTAAATGCCCTAAAAACTATAGAAAATACATTTTAAACGTAATAATGCTCATAAAATATTACCAATATTCATAGACCTGAAACTAAGAAGCGATAGAAAAACGGTGGTTTAAGTTTAATTTTCGATTTTTTAACAATCTTTATCTTATTATCATAAACTAACAAAAAACTAAATTTATACACACGCAATAAATAAACAGCATACTGAAAATAAATTCATTCACAATGCATCTCCTGCTGATCAATTAGTTATAAATTTGTTTAAGCCCTTGTAAGACACCATCAATAATCGCTGGAGATAAATATGTTATTGCATTTATATAGATAACGATTTACATTTGATACAAATTATAAATACCTTAAAAGTGGTGAACCAAATATAATGAAAACAATATTTCGATGTAGTTATTAAAAATTCATAAAATGACCAGAAAATGATTAAAAAGATTCCTTTAAAATGTAAAAACCTTAAAAAAAATGCAAATTAAAAGTTTCACCTTTATTTCATGAAACGAATTATGTACTTGGAATACATAGTCCTAGAATATCAGAAAAATAACACTCTACATATAAATCTAGGCTTAACTTATCTTTATACTGATGGGGTAACATTTCGACGTATTAAGACAAGTATTAAGTATTGTTATTACGCATAGTCGTTCAATCAACAAAATTATTAACACCAAAATCGCGGTTAGTTTTTCATTTCTATAATATTATTTTATTATAAATTCATAGGCTTAAAAAAGTAGGGCGTTTGAGAAATAAAATCACAGTATAATATCATGTACAACGTTATAAGAAAAATAAATTACCCGTCGACTTTTTTTTGGAAATACTTTATGAAAAAAAAAACATGAATCGCATTTGAAGATATTTAGGTGTAGCGGATAGGAAGATTGATGAATCCGAAGGATACGTTTTGTAAGCGAATCAATAATAATTTTTTAAGTGCATTTTTCGATTTCTTTGATGTGAGCTGTGGAGTCCAATTTAAACCGATAGATCGAACAACGACCTAATTTGATCGAGAATTTTGTTTTTAAAATATTATAAAACTTTCAATCGTAGTTCCCGGCTTGATTTTAATTTAAAGCTACAATCGCACAACCATCAAAGACCATTTTATATCATACAGACGTACGTCATTGATGAAGTAGGTATTATTGTTATTAAAATGTATTATATATTATTATCAATCCATCAAAAAACGCGATATTAACTCGACTAGTCACTAAGCAAGTCTATTATTTATAATTATAATTATTATTATTATTATTATTTATTGTACTTAAATATTATAATATAATACACGCATTTACGATATGTTATTGATTAGTGATTACCTATTATGTATTATACCGCCATCGCCCACCGTTTACACCGATAATATTATTATTAAATTTATACATCAACTATTAATTTTTATTTATTACTTAACGCACTGTTACAATTTTATTATTGTAAATACTTAGTATTATAAATTTATTCTATTATATTTTAGTTACATTTAAGAATGACTATTTTTTTTTTATACAATTTTTGTGCACAACATAATATAATAATATATTTTACCTATTAGAATTTATAACTATACTGCTAGGTATTTATATTGTTTTACATTGTTTTTAGTATTATACTAGACCGATACATATTATTTACTATACGTCTATACACACATTGACAAAAAGTATAAAAATTATGTTTAATATCATATATTACTTATATCATTGTGTATGTTCGTAATTGTTTTATGCTGTTACATTATTTATTTATACGTCATTATTATTATATTATATTATGCAAGTGCCTATTATATACTATATCCGTGCCACACGTTTACCGCATCTGAGATTAAAATAAATCAAAATTATTATAATATTATTATACATACGATCTATATACATATTATACACAATACATATATATTATATCTTTATCATTCATATACATATAATATGTAAAAAAAATTTGCTGTTTTCCTTTTCTATTTATGTCTATTAAATAATAACACAAATTTTATTATGTCAGCCAGAAACACAAATCAACAAGTGCGTGAGGTTTTTACCACGCTAAAATATGGTAATAACTTATACACATAGTTATAATAACGCATACTAGCTAATGATTAGTGACGTAACAAAGGGTTGAAATTTAAAGAATCCCTCCTTTGAAAATAAACCCTAGTCACGCCACTGCTGCTGATACCATATCAAAGATGATACATAGTCGACTTCTATCGGAGACTCTAAGTAACAGGAAAAAACAAAAAATTCGAGTCGACTATGTTAAGTCTCATGGTGTTTGATGAAAAATTGTTTATATTCAATATATCATATTTGAGGTTTGAGTAACCCGTGATAATCGGCCGTATAATGATGTATAAGAATGATTTTTGATGATTATTATGATGTACGGCTTAGGATAATAACTATTGTTTGTTGCATTGCATACCTACCTCGTATTATATCTGTTATCTTAATATTTAGTACATGGAAAAACTGATTTTATAAGGATGCATAGGTAATTGTATAGGATGATAGCTTGTGCTGGCGCGAAGTCTGAAGGAAAATTTTTTTCAAAGTATTGACTATATTTATTATATATGAATATATGTATATATAGATCGATTCACAAACAATTTAAATGTATAGGACGTATATATATATATAATGTATATATTATAGATAAGTATACGAAATTTCTAATACGGCTTCGTCGACCCTTGTGGATAATGCTAAATAATAATATGTGAATATCGGCCCGAGTCTTACCGACACCTATTTAATATTAATTCGACGACAGGCAATTGCAGTGTTTATAAGACCAACTAAATTTGCATCGCATATATATATATATATGTAATATTTTGTAGAAACACGCATTTATCGCATTTTCCCACATTTTATACCTATTAACATTTTACATGCAACATATATTTTGTAAATGTAATATAATATACTGAAATAGAGAATGAGAGTGTGTTTACTCTCTCTGTACTATATTATAATATTATAATATTATATAGCTCAACGCAACGAAGAGTCTAAGGCCGACGAAGGAATCTAAAAAAAAAAATATGTATAAAACGGTAGTATTTGATTATTATTATTTTTTTTATTAATTATTTATTTACGTCTTACATAAGCACTGTCATAACATATTATAGGCTTTTTTTATTATCCGAATAAAATGACTAGCTGCTTTGGCTAGAATATACTTGTGTACCTATGTACATATATTCTGCGGCGCTTTCGCCATGCGATCTATGTTATTGTCATATTATTATATAATATTTATCATAATATAATTTGATTTTCTAACAGTGGCGGATTTAGGATTTTCTCATGGGTCAGAAACTCAGAAGGGGGTAGGGAGGTTCAATTTTTTATGAACATGGAATATAATTTATTATGTTATTAAACATTTTGAAAAAACACAAAATTCGATTTTCAAGACGTGCCTGCGATATTTTTTTAAAAGCACGAATGGGATATTATATTACATATATTAACTTCACTCTCGTAACCCCTTCCATAGATCCGTCACTGTTTTCTAAGCTTATTACATATATTTTGACTATAAAACAATTATTATACTTAGCCTATGTGAATGTACTGTATGCGTTACGCCAAACTAATACTATTTTGACGTGCATGTCATCATCTATTGTTATTATTGTGTAAAAATATTTAATATCACAAATATATCCGCAACGGAAATATCACCAACTATAATATAATATACGTTTAACGCCTATTATTAAAATAACATACACCCTACACACGTGTGAACCGTATCGATTTTTAAACGACCATAGTGATTTAAATAAATTTACAGTTTACGTATTGTTTTATGAACAGAAACATATTATTACTATCACATGAGCGTAAAATTATGGTATTGGCCGACGGTCGGAAAAATCGGTACGAGAGTCGCACGCGCCTCGTCTGCTGACGGTCTGTTGTATTATACATTTTTTGTGTTTAATCATCACGGCCGACTGAAACACGTTCTTCTCTATTTCTTTCTTTCACGTTTTAAGGTTACAAATATTTCTTATTTCAAGTCTGTATAATATTAAAAGCTATGCCTTTATAATAATATATATGTAATATAAAATATTATGTGTTCGTTTATAAGTTTATACATTATTATATTTCATGGCAGCTGATCGTACTATTGCGGCTTGGGCAAGCTTTAATTATTATTATTATATAGGTAGTGCGTCATAATTACGAGCAAATGAAATATTACAAAAGCGACACGATTGAGAATCATATTGTTACTATTATTATTATTATTATTATTACTACAAAAATTTACAATATTATAATATGCACTTAAATTGCGTTATTATTTTTTCGTAGCCTGTATATATATATATATACATATAGACGCTTTTGTATATGTTGTTATTTATTATTTATTTTCTTTTTTTTTTGTATACGTAAAATGGCTCATCGGTTTTCTGGAGGCGATCGCTTAGCGCTGCTCATTGCACCGATGCGGTTCTCATATTGTTTTATTAATACGGGCTTTGCGTTTTATAATACGTATCATTATATGACATTAAGACATAATATTATTATGTCTGCAGTATATTAAATGATAATAAATCATGATACAAGATATTGGTGTAATAGTAATAATAATAATATTAATATAATCGATGGCGTTTTCTATATTTTATTACGATTATATAATAAATAACTATACGTAACGAGTATATAAATTATATTATACATAATTTATTATGATAATATTATTTTATATGCGAAAAATATATATATTGCTAAATTTGCGGGCCCTAACTACATCGATATTGTTTTCGTCTAAGAAACTGCCTTTAATATATAAATAAATGCAGCTCTCATGTTTGATATAATATTGTGTGATGTGTATTCGTCTTTTGTACAGTTTTCGTAACGTCCATATCATTTCAGACATTTACATGACAATAATTTCGCAATTAAAATGTTTATTGTAACGCAAATAGACAAAAATACGTTTTACGTATAAAAAATATATATGTTCCTATTTATGTATATATAATATATATGTATGACGCGGTCTCGTACTCACATTATCCTTTCTACCTGGTAGATTAATAACCAAATAGGTAGTATTACCACGGGTGAACACAAACCAAAAAATAATATTACAGAAATGCATTAAGACCTAGAGTAGTGTATGCATATAAAAAATTCAATTGAGAGTGGCTTTTACAGTTATCATTTTTATCAAGTATATTATACTTGTATGAATAGAAGGAGGGAAATTGGGAAATTAAACAGTACTTATAGTACTTACTTTTCGAAATAATTAATAAACATATTTACATATATTAGATTAGATTGAACAAATCTTTTTCTAGTTTTTGTTACTATTATATACTAAAACTATCTTTATGACTCCTTTGGTCAGTGATTATGTACAATAAATACTGGCTCGCAGAAACATTTCATTTCTCGGTATCCTAAAGATCCAGTCAACCCTGAGTCCTCTGTTTATGCATATCGAAGTCGATACGATAATAGATAACCTAGCTACTTAGAGTACAAGCCACGATATGTTCACAACCGTGTCATATATTTATATATATATATAAATAGTATAACTTACTGTCGTAGTATTATACTTGTATTGCTAAAACTGCCTTTCGTATGTGATCAAACGGTTTTGGGTTCTTATCGCTTGTTGTCGTTATAATATTATATTATTAAGAAAATCTACTTTATTTTATACATTTCATTTTTACATTTATATACATGTATAATATTAATATATTTGTGTTATGTTTTACAAAGAAGCTCCGGGAGATTGCCGCAGCAAGCACTTTGAAAGTACATAATAATATAGTTATTATGTATAATATTCACATTTTCAGTCAGACAATTCGACGTCTCTCGATCAGCTTATTTTAACGTATGGCATACAATAAAATAATAAATTATTATCTTATGGCGGCGGCTGTCACTCGGAGCTTATAGATTGCCTACAACAATATTGTGCTGCAATATTAATCTTATAATAAACATAATACATACCAATTGTCGCGCTCGTTTATGGTGTTGCTCAGTCTCCTGATATCTATGTAAGTGAGGCCTTAACCGTTAAGTGATAAATTCTGAAGGGAAATGTACATTTTAAAATTATACAATCAACTCGTAGAATTCTTATGACGTCCGAACCCACAATAGAATAGTATTATATATTTAATTCGTTGCAATTGAGTTATTTTTTTGTGTTTGACGCGATCGATGTATGGATTTTTAACACATTTCAAAAGAAAAAAAAACATTAAAAACAAATATTATATACTGTGTATTACTGGTGGTATCGACGTATCGACTTTCATGACTTTTTCTCGATAATTCTTACATATAAAAACTAAAAATCCTCTATATCACACAGAAATGTAATATCATATATATTATTACTATGATATACTTTCATATTTCGTAGTTACGTCAAATCTCTTGAACATAAAGTAGAAAGAAGCCTATACATTTTTGTTTCGCTCCAGGCCTCAAATTACATAAATCAAGAGCTGATCATCTGCCCGTGAAGATTCATGCTCGTACGAAATTGTGCCCGTTGGTGACGATAAAACCTATAGCTTGCGCAATACGCTGCTTTATAATATTATATGTAATATTGACCCCTCCAAATATTATTAAGTTTTACGCGAGCGAGATTGGTATGTATTATTGTTGTCTGCAGCTCCAGATACATAACTATTTATTATATTATATACATATGCACAAGTCCATAGTCTCGTTCTTAAATACATTTTATATATTATAGAGAGTGTATACTTAAATGTGTTTCCTACTATAGAAAATATTTCTGAAATACAAATTTTTTTAATTTTAAAATGTTTAGCCTTTTTATTAATATGATCATGAGCATTAGGTATAACTTGAATTTTGTTTAAATGTCAATAACGTGTGTTTTCAACACTATAGATTTAGATAGATTGATTTTTTTTAAGCCGATTTTCCTTTTAATTTTGGGGCTATGGCACTGAAATCAAAATTAATAAAAATTACAAATTTAAATTTAAATTTATAATCTAAATTATTAAATGTTTCAACAATCTTCGCGCCTTGGTTTTCCAAATTTCACGAATTTTTAACTTAACTTTATCAACTTGTTTTAATTCAGTTAATTATAGCTTTGATCCGCAGAATTTCGTTTTATTCAAATTTAATATCGGAAATACATTTTTTCGTTAAAATAATTCAAGTTTTATGGTACATGCGCACAATAAATGGTCTAAAATTTTCAAAAATGTGTATTTCAGTATTTCTTAAATTTTAAAAGGAAACATATTGTTTACTATGTCGAACGATTTATTTAACGCACTACAATACTCTATTTTTTTTATCTAATTTATTTGTTTACATTTTTAAAGGTAATAAATATGTGATTACTTATGCATTATTGCTATCTCACCAAATCACCAATCAATAGTACCATATAAATTGTACTCTTCCTGAACGAAGAGTCATTGCATCCTGCGATATTCTTCATTTCTAAACTTGGAATATTTATAAAAACCAAGTATTGGTTCCATATATTCAATATTTATATACAAGAATATGTTATATTATATCATATGTACGGTAATCGGTTAAAATATCTCCGAAAAAATTAAATGTCAAATAATTTCAAAAAAAAAAAAATCTCCTGAAATAATATCATACATGGCAAAAATATATATCTCCAATAGTAGAAAAAAATAGGTGAAATCTCAATGTTAAAAATGTAAATTAAATTAAAAACGCAGAAATAGTAAAAATGCAGTAATATAATTAAAATTAGAGATTTTATAAATTATTCCTAAATATTTCACGGCCGTTTAAAAACCACGAGTGTGATTCAAATTTTCATTATAATCAGCGTTATATTAACTTATTTAATATTTTTACAAACTATATTCTAACTTAAATTTTTCTAATTAAATTGGTATATAATGTAACATAATATCTTGAATATTATAGAATAACTCCTACAATGCCCATTTTCTATTACATTAAAATTTTTATAAATTTTCAATCACCTACTTACTGTTACGTGACCAAGCGAAAATCGAGAAGCGAGACGGCTGCTTTTGAGTTTTTTAAGGGTTTAAGACCAGTGGCGTACCCAGGATTTTTGAATGGGGGGGGGCTAAACAAAGTAAATAAAAATTTGACATCTTATCACTAGCTTCAATAAAGTCTTATAGCTGTTAATTGTAATATTTCATTGTTATATACTTTTTATAACATATACATAATATATTAGTGATATATTTAAATAGTAGGAAGTAGGGACTGATTTATTATTATTACAAAATGTACTCCATAACACGGCCAATGGGGGGGGGGGCTGAAGCCCCCTAAGCCCCCCCCCCTGGATACGCCACTGTTTAAGACCAACGAGCAATTATTCAGTATTAACTATTAAATAAAAAAAATACTAAATTTAATATGACAGGTAGTTAAAAATACGACAGTAAATGCCTTTATCGGGTTTTTCAGTATGAAGTGGGTGGAATATTAGACTTGCCCATAATTTTAAGTTCACCACGCCACTGCCAAACGCTATTACTATCAATTAATGCTTGTTTCACCGTTTTTTACTTATGCCTTATATTGGATATTATATTTTTTTCTCGAAATTTATATTTTGGAAATATTTAGACCGATGAAACTTGAAATCTAACCAAAAAATTATTAGTACAGTGCGTTAAAATAATCACAGTTCGACTTCCATATAACAAATAAAGTTTAATTTTAAGTCATTTGTAATATTATATTGTATTATCTACGAATACGTCTAAATACAATGCAGTGAAATCTCTCCTGACGGATACTTCTAAAGTGGAAAAAAATTAAGCGACCGTGAGTGTCCGGTACTTAGAGGTTTCCTGCATACGTTTCGGACGATAATATTATAATATCAAGCAGTGACACTCAAATATCATGACATTACGACGAGACATGGTCTTGTGCACAGCTGCGGCTTATGTCATTTTATACGACAATACGATATACTAATCTTCGACGCGCACGCGCGCGTGCCATGTCGGTCGCGCGCGCGCGCACGCGTGGTTTTTCTTTGTGTCCGCAGCCCGATGCTCAGGCTACCCGACTACCACTGGGAAGAGTACGTGGACGGTACGCTGGTTCCGGTGTGCCGTACCGAGGCGTTCACCGTGTGGCCGGTGCTGTTCTTCGTCGGCACAATATCGGCGTTCTTCGTGGTGCCGCTGTTCGTGCTGTCCGTACTGTACGTGATCATCGCCCGGCACCTGATGGCCAACCCCGGAACGGTGGCGCCGAACACCAACCGGGCGGCGCTCCGGTACCGCCGGCAGGTGGTGCTCATGCTGGGTACCGTGGTCGTGTCCTTCTTCATGTGCCTGTTACCGTTCCGGGCGCTCATCCTGTGGATCATCCTGGCGCCGCCCGACTACAACATCATGGAGCTGCTCGGCGTCAAGAACTTCTACCTGCTGCTGTTCTTCAGCCGCATCATGCTGTACATCAACTCGGCGCTCAACCCCATCCTGTACAACCTCATGTCGTCCAAGTTCCGGGACGGGTTCCGGCGGCTGTGCGGCCTGCGCCGCGGCCCGTGGGCCAACCGGCACCTGGGCCGCAAGGGCACGGTGACCACGACCTCGGCGCACGCGGGCGGCTCGGCCACCGGGGGCACCACCACCACCACCACCACCGCCACGTCGAGCGTGAAGAGCGACGGTGGCAGCAACGACCGGACGACTGCGGCGGCCACGGCCAACATGTACGCCCGCATGAAACGCAACGGCGTCACCGTCGTGTCGGCGGTCGACCGGAGCGGCCGGACGTCCGACGCAGGCGGCCGGCACATCATCAAGCGGTTGAACAACATGACCGCGGCGGGCATGTTGAAACTACATCAGCCGTCACCGCACGAGAGTTACGTCTGATGAGCACACAGCTATAAATGGTAGCCGTCACCGTGATGAATAGATCAACTGCTAATTAATTTATTTGTTGTGATAAATATTATATAAATATTGCGCGTGTGTGTGCGTGTGAGTGTGTATCTGTGTTATATAAAATAAGTTGTTACGATCGAAAAATTGGCGAAAATCTAGTAAAATTGTTATACAGGGGTAAACGGAACATTAGAAAATTCTTTAGTTATTCTTTTTTTCCTTTTTTATGATTAATGGGCATTTAAAGTCACAAACAAATGGAAATTATATTATTAGGTATTTTTAATAACTAAGATATTTATTCTTAAGTAAAAACAATTGATATAATAGCCAATAGCCCGAACACTTCGATAGGGTAGTCCAATTGCAACCATTTTAATGCTTAGTGGTGAGATTTCCTGCCACAAAGTATTCGTAGAAAATTTAGAATATTTTTTTTGTTGATATAATTTAAATATTCAATCACTCTTTTATTAATTTTATTATCCTATTTTCTATGAACGAGATTCGTAAATCTAAAATATTAAAATTATTTTTCTAATCATTTTTATAAGGGTTCAATACAATTTTTAGAGTTCTAAACTATTTTACCAACCCCTCCTGACCATGATTTTTGCCAATCGATCGAAAATATAGTTTCTGTGGAATTTTAACGGTGTTCGGTAAATGAAACGACTGTTCTTGGACCGATCTAATAATCTCTGTATGTAATTCACGTTTCAAGTCCAATCTTTATTATCTCATACAAGAAATGAATAGTTTAAAGTTAAAAATAAGATAATCTCAATATTAATAATATTGTGTTGAACTGTTGTGAAATTACTCGATTTAAAGATTTTAGAAATAACTACACTACAATCGTGAACTATAAATAATAAACTATAATAATTATTATAGAATAATTATAATTCTTAATTATCACAATTATTTTTGTGTTGGGTCCATATTGGTCGATGAGATGGTACAAAAATATGTCTATTGGTTTCCATAGTTCGAACACACAGGCTTTATGCATTTGCATTTATTTGTGACGATCATGGAGTATTGTAATCGACTTCCGTGTGAAAGACCCTCTCACAGATATTGTATAGGTAGAAAATTATCTAGGAATAAATCTATTTAAAATCATAATATAAAGTATACACCTAGGTATACACGATAGACGATTGACAGATTAATAGTTAAACATACATAATAGGTAAACCAATACATTACTGCTAGTCGTTGTTGTATATGATAACAAAAACATTAATTACTATGATAAGTCTAATAATAATAAGCACATTGATCACATGTAGATATATATACCAATACCGGCAATGCCCTAATGGTATAATACCATAACAGAGGTTATCACGGTCACACAACAAATGTGTTAACATAAACCTTACGATACCTATATACAACTTGAATTATTTATATATATACCTGCTACAGTAAGCCCCAAAGGACATCAGATTATTCATTATTGCTCCTCTCCCTCCTTCCACCACTCTGAACCCTTTCAACTATTATCTCCTTCAAATTCTACGCCACATATCACGCCCTTACATATCTCCTGTCAATTTTTTTTTCGATGACTTTTACCCATTTTTACCAATTTTTAACGATTTGTATTTATATACCTTTGTTACAATATATATATATTGTATAACAATAACATATGCGTATTTATAATTTGTAATATAATATAATACATGAGCCTCTCCGGACCTCGTCCACACAAATCACGCATACCTATTACAACCTACAACAATAATAAAATTACTATAATAAGTATATAATGTGAATACATACGAATATACGGGGGGTAATGTTTTATTTATATGTTATATCCAAGTAGACCATCAAGATTTTTATAAATATCGATGTCAAATACTACTATAATAACGGTCATAACAATAAATTTACAATATTTTATTTATTAAAGATAATAATATTTAATGTTTTTCCTTATATAAACCGCCCCCGTCCACCCAATTTTTTTTCTGTATATTATGTGTGCCCGATATTATGTACCTACATTAGTCTATATATAAACAAATACAACAAGAAATATTTCCGAAGTATTATGCGTTTAACACAATATAGATACTTACCGGATGTACAGTAAATATACGTTAATAATATTGTCCTGTTGATGGTACATGATATTATTATACCTACTGCCATAATATAGGTAATAATAATTTCCCGTTTCCGTTCCTGTGTATCACAATACATAACATAATATGGTACATTTCCACTTAATATTAATACAATAATATACACATATTATAAGTTGCATTTCGTATTCGTATACATTGATTTATTAATTTTTAATCGAATTTTTTTCCTATAAAGTTTATTATTATTTATCACATTATATTATATTGAGTGTTCGTGATTCAAAGAGATCGGAACACACATGGGTATACGATATACCTATATGTACTCAATTAGTTTTCGAACATCAAAATATTTATATTTGATATTTATATTTTTTTGAAAAGTACCTAATAGGTACTATACCTATCCACTTTAATCAATTATTACATAAGAGATATGTAAACAAACAGTTATTCAAGAAATTTCGAATTTTATTAATTTAATTATTATATTAATTTTTATATGGCCAACGGTCGTTTTGCGAAGTTTACACACAGAAACAATATGAAAATAATTTTATTTACTTCGACATTTTTATTTTACATAAAAAAATATAATTTCTTATATAATTTGTTTTCAACTTTCTGCATGTTTTATTTCCACGGTTGATAATATTATACTGTAATACGAATATTTTTGTATGAATGAATAATACGCGAAAAGCGTACACCACGTAACCGTAATGAATAACGTTCTAAAACCAAAGATAATTAGTCTCACACTAGAAAAACTTAATAAATAATTGTATGGTATAAAATATAATACATATATTTTTAAAAGTCTGAATTTTTGCCGAGTCTGTGTACAGTGGTAATATATCAATACATTGCTGTACCTATGTTGTACGCAAGCCTTTATTACGACGTTAAATTATATTTAAACGGATTATTTTGTACATTTATATCGTTATTTAACAAAAAAATTAATTCCCAAAATGGTTTAAGTTTTTTATAACATACTCGACCTGGGCGTATCCAAGTCAATTAATCGGATTATCTACCTAAAATATTTATACTCGTTTTATACATACGCGCACATTATAAGTACCTACGTTTATATCGTTATCCCTTAATCGTTGGACGAATTAAACTATGATTAAACCACGCTAACACTTATATTATGGAGTGATGTTATAACAAAGTTTTTTTTTTTAATAATATAACTATTATAAAAACCTTTGAATATCTGATTATAGACGTTTTATATTGAAGATAAATAAGAAGGTATAAAAGTGTTAGACGATTGCACAAACAATTTAAAATAGATTTTTTTTTTCTTAAAACTTACATCACGAATTATATAAAAATCTATAATTTGAATAGTTTGACAAAACAATATTCTTTCCAAAATATCCTGCAGATAATTTGTTAATTTTTTTTCATCGTAGCCATAGATAGTTCCAAAATTAACTAATTTAAAGTCGATTACTAAGATGCTTGCAAAGACTCATTGGACAACGATTAAATATCTTTTGATAAAGTGATTAATTTCATTAAATATTTTTATTTTCAGTCGATTTGAGTTTATACTTTATTTTAAAATAAATATATTGATATGTATTATATCATCATTATCACTATTTAACGTTGTCAAATTTATAGGGTATTCTGATAATCTGATGCGTATTTAAGGAGATGATTTACCACGGAAAAATTACCCTACCTATTTCTAAAAGTCGATACATATATATATATATGTAAACTTCAACAAATAAAAATTTAACATTATACAAATAAACAATTTCCGACAAAACCGATAAGATACATTTTACAAATTACGGTAAATTTTGTTATATATACTTATTACTTACTATATAACTATAGATACATACCTATGTGATAACATAATATACATGTTTATCATTCAATATACGTGTTTTAATATAAATAAATACATTTTGAATGGAAATATTCATGTTTTCAGAGACTAATGGAAATCATCAGAACCGTGCCGTGGGGGCCTAGGGGGCATGGTTTAAAGGGGTGCCAAAAAAATTGAAATGCATGATGATAATTAGTAATATAGGGGGCAAATATTTTTAATTTTGCCCTAGCCGCCAAATTTTAACGGCACGGCTCTGTACATCATAGTGAATTTGCGTTCAGCAGAACACGTTTTGTGATGCTTTAATATTAGAATAAATGCACCTATCATCAAATTTAAAAGTAAGAATATTAGCTGGACAATGTCATATGCTTTTATTGATATTAGTGATATTACCATTCTAAAGTGAGTAATGAACATTTTAAAATTGTAGTATTGTACATAGCTATAACTCACTTTAAAATTTTAATATCAATTAAAACATACGACATTGTCTAGATAATATTTTTTTAAATGTTTAAATATAATGATAGGTAAATTTACTCTAATATTAAAGTTAACATCATAAAATATGTTCTGCTGAAAGCAAATTGCTATGATGTACCTATGTTAGTATAAAGAGACATGATGTGTTGACAGCGGGTATAACGTCCTCTTAAGACCAATATTATAATCCTAACTTATTGTTGATTCATATTTAGGTACATTTAAATTTTAAATTAGTTAAATATTTTGATTGTTTGCTATTCTAGTTAAATATTGTTATAAATATCATATTAAATTACATATTATATATTAAACGACACAGCACTTCTTTAACTTCTTCTTCTACTTACATCTAAAATAAGTAAATAAGTCCTAAGTAGTATTATTTTTAGCTAGGAAACCGATATTTAGTAAATCACGTTAAAACTTAAAAATAAATTTAGATTTTTCTTACCAATTTGTATCCAACATAATAAAATTAATTAAACCATATAATATATGTAGGTATATGTAATAACACATAAGTAAAGTATGTATAATATATGCACCATATATATAACCTAACTACTAGAGTCTATAGTGACTAGACTATTATAGAATAATATATATGTATTCGTATCTGTATGATTTTTTCGCAGATTGTATAATGTAAATTTTTTTTTGCTGCAATTGAAATATCAACTTTTAGAAAAGGGGTAATTTTTCTGCAGTTTACATACAGACCATATTTATTGCAATCTATCAATTTTAAAATATATATTTAATAATTTTAAAACTCATCGTTATCATCAACAATTTTCGTCCAACATTACTTATATATATAATTATATCATGTCCTTTTATTATTAATAACGGCTTTTTTCCATAGCCAAAAAAACTATAGAAAAATTGAAGGACTTTATAATATTATTTTTTTAGAAAATTTTTGACAAACAAATCCACAAAAACTCAGTTTTTTCAGTTTCTTAAGTATTTTTCGAAATTTAGATCCCCATGGATACATCATATTGATATAGAGAATCTCATAATAACGAGCACGTGCTTATATGAGTGTGTGTGTGTGTGTGTGTGTGTGCTTGTGTGACCTCCGGTGCTTTTAAAAAAATATATCTAGCTAATACTATACAATATTAAGAACACTAGAAAATTATTATGTACCTGTACTGTACGTGTTAATCTCTATTTATATATATATATATGTATAATTTTAATATATCATCCTAAAAATACGTAACATATATTGTAGACTGTAGTACCTACCTATATACCAAAACCTAAGTACATATGTAATATTATCATTACGTTTTTTATAGTTCCTTTACGTGTATATTTGTGTGTGTGTGTGTGTTATGATTAATCAACATAATTTATATTTTATATTATTATACATTAATATGTATACCTATCATATTTATACCTATGTACCTATTATACATGCATATGTGCTCGGAGTCGGTGCGTGGGTAGTTAGGTAGTAGGTACCTACCTATAATTGGAGTAAGTTAATTTTGATCGTTCGTTGATCATTTTGTTATTTTATAGAACATTTTATTTTTAGTACTTACCAACCTGAAATTGTATCAAATTAGTTTTATCATTGAATTGTAATTAATGTTTATTGTATTATTTCTGGTCTTAAATTATCCATAACAGTACTAAACTACTAAATCAATTTTACTATCATAATAATCAAACATAAAACAAAACGTCTCGTCATTTCTGAAAAATAACAATTTTTGATTCATTCTCTTAAATAGTGTTAAGCATATGTATTTGTTCGATTTTAAAGCATTTTTTTATTTTTTACTGCGATAATCACACCATATATTGTATAACGTTACACTAGTAACGCTCGCGCCTCTCAACAATTACACATTTATACCGTGTAACATTAGGGAGAAAATATATATTCTAACGGTAAAATTGTATTACCTATGCTCAAACATGAAATATAATATACCTAATAGGTATTACCTATATTGTTGTATTCACATCATTTTTATGTATTTTATATAACAATTGAGATGTTTCTAATTTTATTTTCATATTTAATATAATTATAAAATATAAATAGCATGATTTACTGCTTATTGATGTGGATAATATTTTCAACTTTTCAAGTATGCCTAATGGCTAATAATTTATTTGTATTTATAATTTAAAAAATGATTTAATCTATATAAAAGCGTTTAAAATTTTTTTAAAGTTTACACACAGGAAATATGTTATGCATGACACACACAATGATAATCAAAGACTGTTTAATTTGTTTGTAATTATAATGTTACATGGTGAAATTAGGGTTTTTGAGGGAGCTAATCCACATTAAACACGGCGTGACTAATACCGCAGTGAAAAATTAAAACAAGCTAGCTGTCAACGAACAAAATATACGAATATACGATACATAGGTACTACTCCTTTTTACCCGCACATCGACAAATAACATATTATAATATATAAGTATGTAAATTGTATTATGTATATACAGGATGATTTACCAAAAATGCTCACCTCCATTTTTCATTGTTAATACAGTTAGACTGTACCTATAGGTACCTACTCAAAATCTGTTTTTTAAACATTGTTAGGTACTTATAGACCATATTTATATTTTCATATTCTTGAGACTTTTTTTATTATTTAAGGAGTGTCCTGTGGAGATGCAAAATTATACCTATTTTTCTATTATATTTAAATAATTTAATAGACATTTTTTTTTTGAAAATTGTGGCATTTCAAAATCGAAATTTAAACGAGTAATTTTTGAAATTTTTAACTTTTGTGAACTAAGGATAGTACCTAACTAGTAAGTCTATAATAGTGTATGAGGAAGACATGAAGGAATATTATAATGAGTTTAAAAATTATAGTAGATAATTAATATTAATACTTAGGTATACCTATTAAAAATATAATTTGAAAATATGGTCCAATTATAATAAACACTAGATTCAACCATTTAATATTTATAAGACCATTTTTAAGGACTATTATCTTTCATATACCTAAACATTTTTATAACTAAAAAACTGAATGTTTAAATTTTAAATTAGGTTTATCAATTAATTTGAAAAATAGAAAATCATTCGCCACAGTACACTCATCCATACCAAAGTAGAAGGTACATAAAATCTTCAGAATTTCAAGATATCGCTGTTAAGCGTATTTAAAAATGTCAGAAATTTCAATAAATTCATTATCAATTGAAAAATGTGGGTATGAGCATATTTTAACACTGTATGACTTTTGTATATAATATTAAACGGTATATGTGATAACAAGAAAACGTTTGCAAAATAATTTGTATAAACATTATACACTATAATATAATATATTACCTACTAGAAAATGACAACAGAAATAACATAATATTATTATATTATATTCCTTCATCTAAGATTTATTTTATGTACATTTTATAATTTTTTTATTTTTTAATTATAAGAATACCCATAATGCTGCATTACATGTTTTTTATTCGTTTATTGTTTGTAATTACCTACTATTATTATTTTTTATTTTTTAAGTGTATTTTTACTTTTTACCGATTTATACCTTTGATTTAATGTGCGTACAAATTTTACCAAAGTCAATATATTATAGGTTATCTAATATCTATATAGTTATTGCTATTATCTACATTATTATATTATACTCCTAATGCCTAATGCCTAGGTACCTGAGTATCGAGTATCGACGCAGGTACGTACACGTACCTACAATAGAACAATGAACTATACATATTTCCTAGTTGAAAAATAAATCTGCACTTAACTAATTAAGGAGTACAAAATCCAGTTTATATAATATATAATAAGTACTATCTGTAATAATATACGTATGATAGGTAGCAGAAGAGTACAGATGATGGAATTACTATTTATACTTTTATCGACGTTTTTTATCTGAATACCTACAACCTACTTAGGTACCTAATTGTTTTAATGTTTGGTATTATTTAATACAGGGACAAAATTCTAATGAAAACACGGAGTGTTAATGCTTCTTATTTTTTTAGTCTTGTTGAAACGGATTACACAATGCAAAAACTTTTTTACAATAAGCGTAATAACTAGGAATGTAGGCGTTGGATTGTTCATGGTTGATTCTTGAGTGAAACTATGTACCTACATTGTACATATTATAGGTAAATATATTATAATAGATTTTCACTGAACATATGTATCTACCTATTGGTTATATTAAATTTAGTTATAATATATCACTTATATAAAATCCGAACAATAGTTAAATATATACCATGGCATAAATTATGAGGGTGTTCAAGTTAAAAATCCAGGGATGCTACTGAAACTCTAAAACCTTATCTGACCTTTGATTAAATATCGATAGTAAGATAATTGTTCAACACCTCTAAATAGTCAAAAAGATACTTGTATTTATATAGCTGTTAGTCATGTATAAAAATAATTTTAATAATTTATCAACCAGTTATGATGAAAATTGAATATAAATAAAAGAATAAAAGTTGCTTCGCCAAAAGACAACAGTAAATTATTATTATGGGAGCCAAACCAATCATCTGAAAAAAAACTTATAGAGCTCATCTCATAAAACACTTATATTATAATTAATGACATTTTCACAAAAGTTTATATTATTTGAATATAAGTATTTAAACTTAATTTAACAGTTATTTTAAATTATTCAAATTGTTTTATCAGAAACATATTTGAATAATAATTTAAATATTTCTACTATCATATTATATTTGTTCAAATACTAAAAAAAATTAATAATAATAAATACTCACATTAATGCTTTTATACACGTCTATATTGAAAAAAAAATTACAAATTTTAAGCGAATATATTGTTGAATTTTATAAAGTACTAGAATTTAAATTGGAAAATAATTTTAACAAACAACGAACTATTTTTTATATTATATATTGTACAATTAAAATTATGTAGACAACAAATAAATAAAATTAATAAATAATAATAAACTAATACAGTTTGTAATGAATAGTTTTTGCATCACAGCTTTATAGTCATGAAAAAAAAAAATTATATAGTAATTGTTATGAGGACTAGGACCTTTATTTTTATAAATTTTTTTTTCTTTTATGTAGAAAATAAATTGTATAAAATGTTATATAAACGCTATACAAGCAGTAACTACTTCAGTCATTCAAAATTGATTTTTACATACATACATGACGTATATAAATGTATATATATATATATATAATATATATTATGTGTACCTACATATAGATAATTTAATAATAATTAATATATTTGGACAAAAAAAATAATGCAAACCATTTTTTAGGCTGCCTTATTTAAATATATATAATTTCTATAGAATCTATAGATACTATTTAGTATTTATGTTTATAATATTATATTACTTAGACATCTATTATTTAAATATTAAAAATTAACTAGATAAATTTAAAAGGTTAGGTAATTGTTATTACCTATGTTTGGGCAAGTTTTTTGTTTCAATATTATACATATATATATATATATATATATATAAAGTGGCAAGAGTCAGCAAAACACTAACTATATCAGCTGCCTGTTAGAGGTATATTCGTCTTTATATTTATTGCGATTGTTTATGTTGCTACACGCGATTTTTTTAATCTTAAACACGTAATAATTAAAAGTTTCATAATTGCTATAATATTCAAACTTAGATTTAAAACAAATTTATTTTATTTTTAAGTTGTAATAAATTATTTATGGAAGACTAAAAAAAGTAACTATACAGAATAACGAAATATGTGTACATTAACTTATTATTTTGACCATTCAAAGAAAACCTTAACGTTAAGTAAACTTTATACATGGTAGCTAGAAAAATGTTTTCTTCCAATTTGTACTTTATATATCGATTGTTAACAGTAAAAGTATCATGGTTTAAAATTTAATAATTAATAATAAAATTTAAAACCAAATGGGAAGACAAAGAAATCGACATTTTGTAGCATTTTAAGTAGGTTAAAATTTGAGTGGCCACATTACAGCCATATTTATGCGTGTTTTAGTCTGATTAAATAATGTTTAAAATTATAGTTAATTAAAAATTTAAAAATAAAATCAATTAACAATATCACTTTATCAACAGCCTAAGTAATTATGTTATACATTTTCAAAATACTAATTTTATCATCAATGTACTAGTCAGTAAATCCATCAAAATTACAAATTGCCATGCAATAATAATAATAATAATAATAAATAAAACATAAAACAACATATAATAAGACATGTAAAAAAAAAAATCATTAAACAAATTCCAACATGGAGATTTTGTGTATGACAAATCGTAATGAGATTTAGCTTGCTGACTAAAACATTTCAATAGATATTGTTTTGTAGACATTATTAAAGAAAACAAAAACAATGATGATTGAATATACAAGATTAAAAGGGTACAAAAAAAAATTTTTAACCTTGTTTATTATTGCAAATATTCATGTTTCATTGTTTTTCTTTCCTTTTGTCATACATCTTTGATTAATTATTTTATAATTTAAAATTTTTGTAAGAAAATAAAAATGAATTATTACAAATATATTTAAACAGATTTTGTCAATTTATAGATTTTAAGGAGGAAAAAAAATTAAAGGATTGTAGGATCAGTGGTAATGTATTAAATCACCTAGACTCTAAACTCTATAGATGTGATATTCCATCAACTTGAGATTTCGTCGGCAATTTTATTTTGTTTATTAAGAAAACATTGATCCTTAATAGGAACTGGCTTTGATCTAGCTGATTGTGTTTTCTAAAACAAAATAAATGAAAATATTAGTATGATCTATGATAATTTTTTAATAGAATTAAAGAAAAAAAAATCTTTATTTCTAAAATGTAAATATATTATGCTTAATGATAGTAAACTTACTCTTCTACTAAATGGAAAACAACCAGTCTTTTCAGGTTCTGGCATTAAATCTAAAATTAAATCAGGTGATCTTGTTTTATTCGGCCCAAATACATTGAGTTCTTTATAGCAACCAGTTTCAATCATCTAATATACAAATAATTATGTAATAGATTAAAAATATGATCAATAAATATTTAAACTAATATTTATATATTATCAATAAAATGCATTTATCTTTAGTTAACACTCAAGTCAGATAATAAAATAATACTTAATACATGACTTAGTAATTTAATCATAATTTAGTATTACAATTTACCATCTTATTGCACAACTTTTTTCAGGAAAACTTATAAAAATATTAATAATACCCTTTACTATCATGGCTTCAATCTCATCTTAGTCCAAGAATGCAATTTGTAAAAATCCGTGGTGCTACCTCTGACTTTTCTATAACTCCTTCTGGAGTCCCTCAAGAAGGACATCTTAGTCCTCTTCTGTTCATAATTTTTATTAACTCAATTAACAATTACCTTTCATTCTCCAAAGTTCTTCTATTTGCGGATGACATTAAAATTTATTCTAAAATTACTTCTATCTCCGACTGCCGTCAAGTTCAGTCAGATCTCGACTCTTTCTGTCTCTGGACTCAGCGTATAGGCCTTACGCTCAATCTCAACAAGTGCCATAGTATGACATTCCACAGAAAGCGTATGCATATTATCTTTCCTTATTCCCTCAATGGCTCCCCATTCGAACGTGTTTCTTCTGTCAAAGACCTTGGTATCTACCTAACTCCATCTCTTTCTTTCGAACAACATATTAATATAACAGTTGGTAGAGCCTAAAAGTCCTGGGTTTCATAAAGCGTAACACTAGCCTTTTCACGTCCCCCACTTGTCTTATTTCCCTCTATTTCTCTCTTGTCCGCTCTATTTTGAAATATGGAATTGTTGTATGGCATCCATATTTGGCTAAAGACCAATTACGCTTAGAGTGAGTTCAAAACCGATTCCTCTCATACGCTGCTTTTCTGCTCAAGATTGCTCACCCGCCCCATGACTATTCATCCATTAGATCTTCCTTGAATATCCCTCTTCTTTCTTCTCGCCGTATAGAGGCTGACCTTTCCTTTGTCACCTCTCTTCTTAATGGCACTGTTGATGCCCCTGACCTTCTTTCCTCTATCTCTTTCCGTGTTCCTGTACATTACGCTAGAAATCACTCCTTTACCTTGTCCCTTCTCACCGTTTCAACTACTCTCATAACCATCCTTTGCACAGAATGCTTCGTCTGCTCAATAACTTATAAACCATGATATTTTAAATGTATACATTACTTAAGTTGGTTTTTAGTTGTATTATAATGTTATGTTTTTATTTGTACTAAATATTTAGTTGCTTGCACTGTAAATTACTATGTTTCACCTCGTTTTTTCTATTAGATTACTCTATCACTATTATTACTATAATCTTTTTTGTATATAACTTGTATTGTAAATCTTTTGAATTGCCAATTGGCGTTAAATAAACAAATAAATAAATAATTAGATTAATAGTTTTTGTTGGAGAAAAAAAATAAAAAATATTCTCTTATAGTTAATAGTTCTAGGAACAAAATATGTAAAATAATGTGCAGTAAAATTAACAAATGAAATGCAATGTCGGAATGTTCAGATGTTACATAATCGAAAACATACTTCATTTTGCCACGGTATAGACACTGAGCCTGTGTTGAATTTTGTATAAAATGTATCATCTGTGGCATCTAAATTTACTCCTTTAACAGTAGAAAACTGCTCTATATCTAATACATCCTTGGCATATACAGCATGAGGCTATAACAGAATATGTACCTTGTAAATAGGAGTTTAAGAATTAATAAAAATATAACTTAATAAACCATACATCTGGAAGAAAAGGAGGATCTTCTACACCAGCTTCAAGTCTTTTCCAGTTAATGGTCTTAAAAAATTCATGCTGTTTTACTTCCCTTGCACCATAACGACCATAATGACAACCAAGTCTTGACTTTGGAGACTTTTTCAATAGCTAAAAATTAAATTTTTCCAAATTAAAACATAATACATTTTTAAGTGATTATAATTATCTATTACTGTTTAGTTAGAATTTTAAAAGATATTATTAGATATTTTAGATATTTAAAGATATATTATTAATATTTTCAAAATTGTAATAATTTTGAAAATATTAATAAATCAATAGGAAATTTTTATTATACCATTATTAATATTTAACATTAGAGACAAATGTACTCCATATAATAAAAAAATCATACTGTGCAGTAACCTATTAATATAGGTGACGGTTGAGAAATGCCAGTCCGTCACCCCACCAAGTCTACTATCTATGCATCTGCTGTATAATGCACCAGTACACAAGTCGGCTATCAAATATAATTCATATTCTGAATAAAATATAATTCTTAAATCAAATAAATAGTTCAGAATTACTGATCACTTTTAAATAATTTAAATCATATTGTAATAATTTCTTTTAAATATAAAATGAATAATATGTTTTTAAATAAATCTTGCCTGATAGTTCCATAAATATGATGACAATTTATTTAGAAAGTTTAACTATGTATTCTAAACTGTAAATATAATTATAATCCAAAATTGAAATTAAATTATTTAAAAATAATAATAAATATCATATTCTACAATTGAGTAATATTTTCAAAGTATGAATATAACAGTTTATTTTCAATATTTATTAATTAAGTTTGTCTTGTTACTTAATATAATATTTATGATTAGTGATCATACTTGTTTACAAAGTAATTTAGCTTCTTCAGTAAATTTATGAGAGTATTTTTCTTGTTCCTCTTTTACTCTCCGATCAACTACTTCACGTTTAACCTGTTAATTAAAATATTGATTATTAATATTTAAACAATAATTTAAAGAATAAATATGTTTGTACTATAACCTACTCTAAAAAGAATCTATTGTAAATACTATAACATTAGTACAGACATATATGTCATATTTTAAAGTTAAAATTTACACTTATATACGAGTACAAGTTATATTTTTTTTTTTTATAAATACATAAAATGTCTATTTTATAGACTTGTACTCTAAAACCTTCTAAGATGTATGAGTACTTTTTTATGCATTCAAAATTACTTAGAAATAGCCACAAAAAATCATTCAAAAATAAATTATTAACCCATTAAATCACGGTACTGCTATCATCATATACATAAAAATAAGATTTTTAAAAAATATATAATTTATAACAAGTCCGCAAACATTCAGTAATTTTGTATAACCAGCCTGCAATAGTTGAAAATCCTATAATATGCATATTTTTTCATTTAACATATAACACTAAATCCAACCATGTAGTGTTAAGGCGTACACAATGTCACGCTTATGAATATTTATAATAAAAATAATAATGATTCAGTAAACATTAAAATATATACATATTACTCACATTGTTTACGCTAATATATATATATAATAAACAGGTTTATAACAAAGGCTATTGCTATAAGCATACTATAATGTTCATAATATTTTATTGTATACCTACTATCCAAGTTTAATAGGTTATGAACCTATAATAAAATAAACAATTAAACATTTTACTTCCCTAATAAAATAAATATTTGAATTAGTAAAACTCAAGTATCACAAGGAATATAAATGTTTTAATGAAAAAATATATTAAATCATTTAATAATAACTAAATACATTTATTAATTTATTTAAATTATTTTTCCATATGCCTGATATATATTTTAACATTGCTAATTAGATATTGTAAAAAGCAAAAATACCGATATTTTCTTACTTAACATTGAGGATAATATACATATGTTCGCACATTTCTTATAATGACCAATTTTCTACCTGGCTCAAAACATATAACATATTTAAGTATTTTTTTTTTTTTTTTTGTGAATACTCAATAAAACATTTATTGCTTTTACTATCTATATTTACAGGTATCTATATTAATTTACTTATACATATTTAATAGTGAGAAGTATTCATTATTTCTTACTTTTTCTTTTCGAGCTCTAAATGGAGCTTGACCTTCAATCATTTCAAATACTAAACATCCAAAGCTAAACCAATCTGTACTATATGTATACTTTTCATTATCAATTACTTCTGGTGCTATAAGATAAAAAGAATAATAAAATAATTTTTATAATTAACAAAATACATATTATAATTAACAAATCAATTTTTATTTACCCATATAACCAACAGTGCCTACTCTTCCTCTGACTGATTCACCTTCAGGTATTTCCATTGCTAAGCCTAGGTCAGATATACGAACATGCCCTGCATCATCTAATAGTATATTTTCTGGTTTACAATCCCTGTATACTATGCCTTGGACATGTAAATGTTCTAATCCACATAAAACCTGAAGTAAAAAAATTAATTAATGAATTTATACAGTATACATAAATAGTGTTACTGTATGATATAAATTAACCATTATACAGGGTGACCCACTGAGATCTGACCAATGAAATTACTTTTGTTCTAATTAATATTTTTAAAAAATATCTTCAGTATTAAAAAACAAAAAATGTATACTAACAATGTAGTTCAATTGTCCATGAATTATATTTAAAAGAAATTTTTTAAAAATATTAATTAGAACAAAAGTTATTTCATTTGTCAAATCTCAGTGGGACACCCTGTATAATACTAGTGACAATTAGTTAATACCACAACAAGAAATTTTTTTTTAATATGAACCATATTTTTAATTATTACAATTAATTATTTATTAAAGAGCAATAAAATATTTAATTATGACATTGGTAGTCTTAAACAAATACAGCTTATTAACAGTTTCAAAGAAAAAAATATTTTTAACATTAAAACGTGAAAATTACCTCAGCGGCATAGAATCGTGCCCTTCCAATATCAAAACCCGGTTCTGAACCCATGTTATAAATATGAAATTTTAAATCTCCACCATTCATAATAGTTAACACCAAACACAGCGCATCTTTAGTCTCATAAGCATATGCTAAACTAACCTAAAATAAAATAAAATAATTCATTAATTTAAAATGCATTAATAATATTTTTTTAAATAAATTGTAAATAAATATATACATACCACAAATTTAGAATTAATTTTTTGTAAGATTTGTTTTTCAATTAAAACCATTGCTTCACCTTTTCGTTTTTTAATACGTTTTTTTTCCAATTTTTTACAAGCATACATCTTTCCAGTTGCTCTAACTTGACATGCGCAAACTTCTCCAAAGCCACCTTTACCAAGTACTCTATACATGCGGAATGTTTTATATGTAACAGTTTGCCTGAAAAAAAAAAAATTATCATCAATCTTAGATACCTGTATAATGGCACTTCTGTTTACAACACCATACATTCCAATATATAATTAAAATACATACACACCTTTCTAACCACTTCCATTGTAAAAACCTATGGAAATACATTGAAGATTCAAATAAACTAAACGGACGACCAGCTAAGAACGATTTCACGGCAGTTGAGCAATCAGTAAATAACTCTCTATGAGCAGAGTCTAACTGGTTCCGACATCTAACTATCATATCTTCACTTAGTACGTCCACAGCATTAACTGCCTAATACCAAAAACAGTTAGTTTTTAATAATCATGTAAGAAAAATTAAAATTACCTAAATAAAGATTTATATACTTACGTCTCTTCTTATATATCTATCATAAAGTATTTTTGCTAGTTCTAATCTATTTTCATCAGATTCTATTTCATATTTTTCCTGTTAGAAATATAGAGTAATAAGAACATTAAATTATATATAAAAAGAATTTAATGTATTTTAATTTAAACTTACAATAGAATCTAAAAATACATTGTAACGATGAAATTCTTGCCGTTCTTCTTCACAAAATTGAAGAAAAAGTAACCGGCCAATTGGCTGTTGATCTATAACATAGCTGTATTTCATATCTAAAATATAAACAAAATGTTAAAATAAAATATAATCAAGTTTAGATGTGTTTTTAACTTTTGAATCTAATAACTTACCTATTAGTGGTTTAAAATCAACACACTGAGATATATGTGGAAATTGCAGGATTTTTTTCCATTTTTTACTCTTCCCTTTATTGCTATCTGTACCACCTAAAAACAAAAAAAAATATAACAATTAAAGAAAATAAGTCAATAGGTACATATGAGGGTACATTGTTTAAATTAAAAATGCAATGATTTGATTAAAATGCATTTCTAAACAATTTAATCTAACAATGATTATTATAACAATTGCTTGAATATCAATGTTGTATTTGTAAAATATAGTTACCTAAAAAAACTTTTATACAAGATTGAACATGAGAAATATTATAAATTATATCTGTCAATAAAAATATTTCTTTATAATTTCTCACTACATTATAATAAAGATTCAATTTTTTTTTTTTTCATAAATTATAATTGTTAAAATGTACAGATTGTAACCTCAATATTAAACAATGAAAGGAATTTAAAAATGATTGTTTGAAATTAACGAATACTACTAATGATACTACTTTCCTATTCTTCATGCATTATAAATACCTGTAAGCTAATTATTATTGTCGTAGTTATATTATTTAGACATCAGGACATCAGACTAAGTTAGCTTATACTTATTTAATTACAAATAATTAATATAAATATAAATAGGTACCTCCTAGGTATTTACTAAATTCCATTTTACAAATATAACTTGCCTACTTTAAATTAAAACTTATATTACCAATTTAATGAGTCTAATTTAAAATAATATCAAGTATTACAAAACAAACTATGATCAGAGCTATTGACTTAAAATTTAAAACTTAACACCTAATATAAAAAAACTATTATAACTTGAAACATTTAATTAAAAACAAGGAATAATTATAAATGTTATAAAATTGAAAAATAGAAGTTGCTAGAAATAATATCAACAACTTGACGCTTTAGGTATGAAATAAGTTTTAATTTTTTGTAATATCAAGACAAACAAATATTGATAAAACTTAAAATTAGGCAACTAACTAAAAATAATAAAAATTACAAAATGTCCATAACAACAACATAATAATTATTTTATATTATTTCTTATTCAATTAGTTATCCAGTGAAATGCTACTGTACACAATAGCAGACCATACATTTATAACTTTAACCTGGTCAGTATAATCTATAATTATGACTCAAACAAAAGACAATGTACCTACTTAATAATTACTTCGAACAATATTTCATCTCAATTTATCGACATTAATCAATTTAGTATTCAATACTAAGAAATTAATATTAATGATAAATAAGGACTAAGACAGTGCCAATACTATGGATATATGGTAGATAGCAAATACTTTTATTACTAAACAATCATTTTCAATCAAAATAATTTGTGATTATACATGGTAATCAATCCTAGATATAAATACGCATCGTCAAATCTTCGTAGAAATAGAAATGCAAAAATAGTTGCTCACATTTTTTAAACGCATGCTCTTAATCCTCATATTCCTAACTGAACTTTATTTGCTTCCATAGCTCGAAAATATATAATATTTTTTGATAGGTAGGAGGTAACTATCTAATAAATTTTATTAAAATTGTAGAACTTATGCAAATTAGTTAAAACTTTTATGCATACACAACATATGACCAAACTCGGGAAACATTTTAAATAGTTTTTATATAAATTAAAAAGTAAACTAATTAAATGATATAACTGCAGAAAGTTTAATTAATATCCTTTAAATACACATCTGTTATTACATAAGTTTATATTAAATTAAAACTAATTGAAATATTGTTTCACAGGGTGATTTACTTTGAAATTAAATTGTTTGAAAACAATTTTACATTACCCTAACTACATATAACTATATTCAATGAGCCACATCAATAAATTAACTTAATACCTAAGGATAAAAAGGATAATGCTATCATTGCAATCAAACCATTAAAAAAAAACAAAATGCCCGACAAAAAGTACCTATTCACTAACCTTGTTAAATTTTATATGACACGATAAAAGGGAATACCTTCGATATAATATATATCTACCTATTTTTGATTAACATTTATTAATAGTTATAAGCTAATTCTAAATAAATAAATACCAAGCATACACAATGTTAGTAGGTAATTACAAAAATATTTATATAATTAATAGGTGCAACAATACACTACTGGTAAACAAAATATTTTTGTAAAATTTTTTCTTATTAAACAACAATTAAAATATTTATGTATGAGATATTGTAAGGACAAAACACATTGTTTTTAAATAATACTAAATAAGTAGAATTACAGTACCTATACGAATAATAATTTAATCAAAAATAGGTACCTAGCTCATTAGTCTCAGAACATGTAGTGGCCCACCTAGATTTGATTTTATAATATTTTGAGCATAGGTATTATCAATATGCTGTTGAAATAAAATAGATATTAAAAATAAATTTTACTTTAACCTATATTATCCCGCATATTATTTATGCTTTTGAGTCATACCTACCAACCTATTTGACAACATTTTTTAACATAATGAACATCGATAGTTTTAAATAATTTAAAAATAAAATCAGTAAATAATTTATTATACCATTATCATATTGGGAATCAAACAATAATATTATGTTTGACACTATATAAGTATTGTATTAACACATCACAATCATCACATACATTGGAAA
This sequence comes from Schizaphis graminum, assembly GCA_020882235.1. NCBI lineage: Eukaryota > Metazoa > Arthropoda > Insecta > Hemiptera > Aphididae > Schizaphis > Schizaphis graminum. The sequence continues at coordinate 99,491,007 of CM037032.1, forward strand.
TAGATAAAAAAATGACCAATATTTACAAATTTGTCATATTGTATTTAGTACCTACCTACCTATTTAACATATTTTTAGACAGTACAAAAAAAATGTTTAAATGCTTTTATTAAAGAACAAAAGTGTGCAAATGAATATTCTTGAATAATACAACGACACACATCAAATCCAAGTAGTAAAAAAGTCTCGGTAGGTAATGTCCGAATCTCATAAAAAGTGTTTGCAATACAAACCACTTAGGAAAAATGAACTGAGAAACAATAGTATTATACAAAAATCAAGCCAAAAATAGTGTGGCAGTCAAAATTTTACTGGAAATAGATAATATCATAGATGAAGAAAGTGAGCACACTGTTTACGAACAGTTTGACAGTAATGTACAACTATGGTAAAAAATAATCTGTATAGAGTGATGGGACGGATATCTAGACGATGGTAGACCTTGAACGATAATGTACCTGACCCAAGATTATGGTGAATTTGTTTGAAAAAATTACCATGGCTGATGTACTTACATGTACATTATACAGTATTATGTGTCTGTATGAACAAACATTACACATGATGTAGATATAGGTGCGAGTACCTGTATAACATATACATATATATATAGGTCAAAGGGGTCGCCTAAAACCATTGCATTGGTGATAGGCGTGGTGGAATGGTGCGAGTGGGTGAGGGGTTGCGGTAAACAGAAAGAGGGCCTCCCCCCCAAAAAACGGTCGGAAAGCCCTCATTCGCCCCGAAATTTGCACCCCTCGAAAACCTAAACATGCGCTGTCGAACCCCCCGTGACACCAGTGTACGTGAGCAGTGCTTAACAATCACGTACCCGGGACGACTAATTCCGATTCAGCGACCCAAATACACTAGCCCTCGGAGATCACGTCTGCATAAAAATTTGTGAATATCGTCATAGCGGTAACAATCATTATGGATTATTATACTTGCCTTCTCTTGCTTTGAGGTACACGGTATTGGCAACAATGTTTTCTAATTCCATCAGTTCCAGTTTGGCTGATTTCCGGATGCCCGGGCTGACGTCCACCACTTCCCATCAATGACACCGTTAACCGTTTTTGACGTCTTCGTGTCCGCGCGTCGCCAATGTCTGTGCGTGTGTGTAAAAACCGTCCGCGCACTTATTGTAATAATAATAATAATAATAATAATAATGAATAATTTTATATTATTACGTGTGTGAGCGTGTGCGCGCGCGAGTTGTACGTGTGCGTGTGAATATGTATGCGCGCGCGACCCGACAAAATCTTCCGGTTTGCGTGTTGATTTTTTTTCCTCGCTTCGCTCACCACCACTTCCCGCGGTACGAAATTTTTTTTATATTTTTCGCCCGTACACGCCTAACAACTATTCCAAACGGACGCACACGTAAGACATAACGATTAACGACAACAGTAAAAATACGTATCGGAGTAATAAATTGTTGTATTAATTTTTTACGTCGTTATCACAAGGCACCGAACAAGACGTAACGATAGCGTAACGGAGACGGCAAATCGGCGGTCGGTTACCAATAGCCTATATTGCTCGAGATACGCGTCGACGATGACGGCGGCACGACTAGTGGCGGCAGGTACAACGCGTTCGAGAAAAGACGTGTGCACCTACCTACCTACCTGTCTGCCAGCAGCCTACTTACTACTACTACTACTACTACTACTACGATTACGATTACGAGTAACGCGGTTGCCTATACAACACGTCCTATGACGAAGGTGATGACGAAGATGATAATTTTCAGTAATAATAGTAATAATATTTAAAAACGAACGACGACGATAATCATAAAAATAGTAAATAGCTGCAGTGTGTTGTTGTTGCACAGCAGAAGTGGTAAAATAGTAACAGTCGGCGGTGGCGGCAATATTGATAACAGTATTTATTGTGTTATATATATATATGTATTTATATTTTTCGAACACTGGTACGGCCGAGTCGTCGTCGTCGTCGTCGTCCTCGTCGGCGGCGGCTATATTGTGTATAGCACGGTTTCCTCCACCCCGCGCGCGCGAGAGAGACTACCAACGAACAGTGCACGCGTTGACGTCGTCGACGCTATTATAGTGCCCGCGCGCCTCGCGTAGTACCGTACGCGGTTCGTAGCTGGTGCTGCCGCCGCCGCCGCCACAGATCGTGCTTGTGCGCGCGCGTCGGCAGCCGCGATGGTTCGTTTACGGCCGTAGGCGCAAAACATCGAACTGTTCTCCGTGTTGTAGTGCTGTTTCGTAGTAACCGGCCGCCGGCGGTTACCCCGCCCGCCTATCCAAGGTGGCCCGCCCTCGCCGACGCGCGACCGCTCCGTTCCTCCGCTCGTTCGTCGTCGTCCGGCTATATAATAATGCGCGCGCAATCTGTGACTGCGAGCGATGCTGCCGCGTGCGCGCTTTGCTTTCCGTACCTACTCTCGCGTTTCGGTGGCCCGCGGAGGATCGACTTTTCGTGGTGTACCGTACCGTCCGTACCTACACCCCGTGCTATCGGGCGTGGGCGATTGGGATCGGGGGGGGGGCGCACAATTTGGGATTCGCTGTTGCAATAACAATACTATATTGTAATAATGTAATATTATGATAATTGGTATCATGAAATCACAAGTCGCTTTGTTGATTTTTTTTTTTCGTCTATTCAAATAAAATAACTCGTTAATAATCTACTTCCTGCGAGCGTGTACCTGATATACAAACTATAGTGCGTAAAGTTGAAAGAAAAGAATATATCTACTTAGAAATTAATTAAGTACGAGTAATTAAACTGTTGATATATTTCATGTAAAAAGGGATTTGACTTTATAAGTTAAAATTGAAGTTTATCAAGAAGTCAATAATTATAAACAGTTTTATTGGCATTCATATAAGATGATTATTTCATCGAACTGAAAAAATAAGAACCTAAGTAGTCAAATCTTTGACCACTATCTAATTTTATTTACAATATAATGTTATTACTGTAATATATTATATTGTGTTCTATTACGTTTCAGATATAAACTGCTGATCAATGATTTTTTAATAAAAAACATGATTAGAAAATTTTATGGAGTAATTTAGCGGATAATACACCAAATAGTTTATAAAAATATTTGGTTTTATAGATCTATCTATAATCATTATTGTTTATTCAATTCATTTTAATTAATAAACACCCAAAAGATATATGTATTCAATATTTACATCGATACGACAGTAAATGTATCATTTTTTTTAAAGGAAAAAATCCTATTTTAACTTATTATTATATTTAGTTACTAATGAGTTTAAATTTAATAACTTGAAACGAAGTAATTAAAATCTCATTTAAGTAGCGTTCTTCTTTAAATAAATGACAAATCCTATTATCAAAATCTCTACTGAACCTATTTAAATTTCCGATATTATTTTGCAGATACAGCAAAACGTGTAATCATTGAAACTGTTTTATATTGCTTCTCTGGTGTTTCGTAGTCGTATAATATAATAATATATTACACAAAATTGTACCACTACATATAATAGCGTACTGCAGGAATAACCGAGCAAGTAAGAACTTAAGTCCACCGTCCACCATAATATTAATTTCAAAACCCCCATGGGGCCTCACACTTCCCAACTATGGTTATCAACATTCAACATATAAAATATAAATTACTATTTAAATTAATTTCATCATTTACAATTTATATACAATATTTATTTTAATATCTATTAGACAAACGGAGTAATTGAGTTACATTCATATTATATGTGGTAGAATATTATATTGTCATTTGTCCTGTTAACACGTTTCTTACGAAAAATGTTTGTTTCTTGTATTTATATCACTTATAATAGAAATTCAGTACCATATAAACATTTTAGGTATTTACTTTTTCAATATTTTTCATTGAATTTAATTTCAAAATGTGTTGATTCAAATTTTATATAGGTACTTTGAAAAATAAACTTGACATAGTTTTGAGGGTCTCATCAGTCACTCATTAAGCGCCAATTTTATAACTGCATTAATACCTATAGATAGTATCGTACCTATATATATTCATTATATGAACACCTCGAGCACAACGAACTATAAAACATTATTATTATTTTTTTTAACATACGCGTTTGCAACGGATCTGCGTGCAGCGCAAAACATCTATATTATATGAATTCCTTGTTACTCCGCGTGATTTCCGTGACGATGACTAAATAACAAACAACTGTTTTCGACTTTGACCGATTTCGTGTAATATTCGTATGTGCGGGTTCGTTTTTAAATTCAAACACTGCTTGATCTGACCTCGCTGCAAGTTCCCCTGCGAACAGTCCCGCGGGGGCATCGTCCTGGAGTAGTTTATACTATACTATGCTATATATATACACGCGACGTAAAATAAAGAGGGAGGCCATTTATCGCAAGCAATTTAAAAATCGTTAATCCTCCGAATGCTGTGCCGAATTTTTACGCGTATACCTAACATAATAGACTTTATAAGCATTTGCGTAGTATACCTCATGGCATTGGATTAAGTGTGTCCTCCTGTTTGCACCTAGACATATTATGACATGTATAGTCAATCATAAAACTAGTATTAATATAGTATAATTTTTTATACATTATTACAACGACCTCAGGCTTTCTGCTATGAGTATGTTTTTCTAGGTGGAAAATTTGCGGATGAGTTGTTTATATCGTGCAATAACCGCTGAGACCGTATTGAATATTATTGGCTTTCAATTATTAACCTGAAAAATTAATATAATCAATATTTCTCTATTAAAGAACCGAATAAAATGATATTTAATAAAAGTGATATAATTTGTTTACAAACTATAAAACAATAGATTTTTCTCTCTTTTCTATACTTTTATTTACCTATTATTTTAGATTCTGAACGGAGCGATAGATGTATTGATTTTACAACGATGTGTGTGTGTGTTTATTTTTTGTCTGTCTTTAACTTTTGGGGATTTAAATACTTTGATTTCTGGTAAAAAATTGAGATCTAGTTTATGCTTTAAACTTTAAAGATGTCAAAATTAATTTACAGAAATTTTTTTGATAATTGGAAAGTTTTCGAAAAAAATTTTTTTTTTATTTTATTATAATTTATGATTCAAATATGAATAACTGTAGAAATGTTCACTATTAAGTATTTATATCATAATTTTCTATATAAATAATTTCAAAATATTTTTACTCTTTTTGAGCTATTTATAAATATTTTCAATTTTCAATTTTTTTAATTCTTAACAGAGTGATTTTTTTGTTAATAATGCCGATAAAACATTTATCGCTGGTAAAAATGATTTTAAATTTAATACAAGATTCTTTATAATTTATTATTTATATAGAAATAAAAAATATTGAGCAATAATCCACAAAAAATTGTATAAATATTTTTAACTAAAAACTTTAACGAAATTCATAAAAATCATGAAAATTAGCAATTTATCTTGTAGTTACAAACTTCAAAAGTTCTTACCCAAGATTTTAATATTTAATACAAGGTTTTTTATAAAGGTTTAGTTTATTAAAAATATATATATATCTTTATAAAAATATTAAGTAGCTTCAAGTATACAGGCATAATTTTTTTTATATGCATTTGAAATTTAAACTTTGACAAAATCCCAGCAATTTATAAGCTACAAATATTTTATATAATTAGGATATAATAATACTAAGATAATTAAAACTTTTTCATAGCTATAAACCACGAATCTATTCACATTTTTACTATAAGATGTTAATTGTTCCAAAAGTTAATAACAACATTAACAACAGTATTATATGGTTAAGTATATATAATATTATAATACAATAATTGCTGTTTTTAGAAAAACAAAATCAATTTATTTAATACCTATATAGGTAGTAAAATAAATCACTTTAGTCTTTAATTGAAATAGTTTTCGTTCAAAATAGTTTTTCGTACCAATAGCCTATATAGGCACAATGATATACTATTGCATTAAAATTTAACAGATCCATTTCAGTGACCCACTCGACACTTAAACTATAGCAAAGTAATACCCACTTGTTCATTTTATTTTATTTTTTTTATTCTATTATTTGTAATTATTGGTTTTTATTGTAATTGAATCACTCTTTATCTCTAATACAAGCTTTAGCTTATAATTTATAGATAATCATTCAATTATGTATTTGTATAAAAAAAAAACAATTATATCATTTACTTTTTTTATGAATACAAATTACAATCAATTTGGATAATGTATACCGTCAAGTAATAGCATTCATTATATATATATATATATTAGGTATATACTTATAATGTAAACATTATTTAATATTCATAGACCTAACTACAATATATAAAACATGTCTACAAAAATACAAAATTAGTAACATTCAACTGTACCTAATGAATGACCTACATGAAGTATATGCGGTTGCTGATCCAGTGATCCATATTCTGTTGGTGCATGGTGATAGTGTCAACCTTTAAAAATTATTCTATCTACAAATTGTTGTTTTATAATTAAACAATAAAATAATAGCAAAAAGTATACAAAAAATTAATTTAATTTGAGTATAAATATTAAATAATATAATACAATCAGTATTTTTGTACACAATATTATAATAATTAATTATCTGAATAATTGATAACTGCAAATTACTTACAGCTAAAGCCTAAAAGTACGATTTACTAAGTGAAATCCAAATAATTCAATCATAAGCGCCAACTTAAGATTATTTATCAAATACAAAATAGAAATCATCAATACTTTTATAAACCCAAAGCATCACGGCTTGTAGATCAAATTAAACTATAAATTTGTATGAGTTGAATGACTCATAAAAGGTAGTCTCTGACCTAGTGTACAAAATTGGAACTAACCACATCCTATATCCCTTAGGATTTCCGGGCGAATAAATCTGTTACGATATAGTTAATACTACGCTTATAATGTATGACATTTCATGTATTTTAACCATACATGCGGATTGCGGATGAATAGTGATTTAAGTGTTCATCGAGCGCAAAATGGATAGTCGGGTCGGTGGATGAGTTGGCGCTGTTTCTGTAAGGGCATAACAAGAGAGATAAAATATAATAATATTATCTTTTACATAATCGCAAAATCGTAAAAATGTAATAGCAAATCTCTCGCACGACTCGCACGCCCCTTCCCCGCCCACCTAGATATAATATCGTTTTTACTATTTTTGTTTTGTTTTTTTGCATATATATTATCATACATACGCGATACGCACTTGCAGCATGCTCCGCGATAAGTTGATAGTAATATTTTAATGAAAACTCACAATAGAAATGTACCGTCTGAGATGAAAAATAAAAATGCTGGCCCCCAACACGTAAGTAGTAAAGTTTTAGTAGTATATACGCTACGCATACCTAGCTGGCTAGTAACTATCTACCTACATTCTACAATATTATTATCGCCTATATTAAAATATTATTCATTTTGGACTTATCAAAATATCTATTGCGCTCTCGATATTAATGCATGGTGACGGACGAGTATTAAAGTATACAGGGTGATTCATCTTGCATGCAAACCTCCGTTTTTCTGCAATAATTCAGTTATTAAAAATATGATTTTTGGAATTTTTAAATATACTTAAAGTATATATTTTCTAATTCCTGGAATTTTTTCATACTATACTTAAAAATTGTTTTATAAAGTTACAAACTTCTGTTTTTAAAACGAGAACCTCCTTTGTATACTGTAATTTGCTAAATTGATATTTTTTTCTGAAAATGTTAAATGTATAAAATTCGAACGATTAATTTTTAAATTATTTAATTTTGAGTGTTAAGGATAATTATATTGGTTAATGATGATAGATTTGGATGATATGGTGATTTGAAAATTGTAGTAATTAATATTAGTCTATCAACATTTATGATTGTAAAAATGGTACAAGTATAATAAATTAATAAACACAAGATCTAATATTATATTATACATAATATTAGTAATTTTTTTTTTATCTTTATTATTATTTTACTTGTAAGTATTTTTATAATTGGTCTATGTTGTTCTAATATTTTTTTTTCAACTTGTCACTTATTAGTTAGTTGTAAGTTTTGTTAATCTAATAAATTGAATTTTATTTTGTAATTGGATCTACAGTAAAAAAAAAAAAATATATTATTTTAATAAGTGGAAAATTACAAATTTAAACTTTGAATTAGGTAGGTACCTACATTAATATTTTCCTAAAATTATTTATTAAATAATTTACAGTAAATATAGGGAGAGTTATTATTTGAAAAATATATGTTTGAATCTCAAATTCATAACAGAACACTACCTATTCAGTATAAAATATCTTAAGAATTTTAAAACATGGCCTAAAATTAGGTACTTATATTTAAAAAATCCAAAAATTGAAATTTAGATAAATGTATTATTAAATTAAAAATAGAGTGAGCATGCTTGATAAATCATTCTGTATATAGGCGTATAGCGAATAGTATAATAATAGTATAATATATGCACATTGTGCGCATAATAAATTATACTTATTCTTTGCAACGATATTATAATATTATTCAATTACTATTATAGCGCTATAACATCTCTCTCTCTCTCTATATATATATATATATATATAATATATATGTATATCTACTATTGCCTTGCCCCACCCCAAACAATAATTATCGTATAACATATAGGTTTCTAAACGACCAACGTCAAAAATTGGATCAAAAAAAAAATGGTGCCAATAAAATCAGCGTCGGTTCGGCGGTTTCGATATTTCATTTTCGAGGCTTGAACTATATTTGAAGTTCATCTAGAAATAACGCAGGCTATCTAAATAAAGCGAATATATTTTTCATCTTCATCGATTTCTTTGTTTCTCGTAGTTAGTGAACCACAACTATTATTTACATGTTTTTAAAATATATTTCAATAAACTTCGAATTTACCTGAGCTGGTGATCTGGTAAAATTATTTTTCTAAAATATTAACCACCGAGATTATACGTGCATACAATTCAGTGGCGTACACAGCTATTTTCAATAGGAGGGGGAGGTTACATTAAAAAATTATATACATCAATATATTAAAATATTATTATGTTGGTTAACATATTATATTTATTTTTATCATAGAACATATTTAAATTTTAATTCTTAGGTTATTGTCCCAACTCATTAAACATTTTATACAATTTTAAACATTTGTAGTAATTACGTATAGTGAAAAAAAAACCAAGGAGGTGTTGAACAACTCCCCCGTGTGTGTACGCCACTGATATAACTATAACATTATTTTCAGTATTGTTAATTTATTAATATTTTGAAACCAATTTGATTGATACTCGTTCAAAACATTTAAAATGCAATTTCAAACAGTTTTTTTAAAACATTATATAAAGATCAAAAAGATTTGAAAACATCATTATTCATTGTGATAAAAATTCTTATAGGAATCGGAATCGTAAGATTTTAGTATTAAATATTTGGATATGACGATACATCGTTATATCGATGTATTTTTACCAAATTAGCGTGTAACCGGCACTATTTAAAATTTGTATGTAGGTAATATGTAAAAACCTTGATTCTCACTACCTTCACTGCGTTGGATAGCATGTAGGCTAAAATTATATTTGATTCTCCTTTTAATTTTTAATTTATCGAATGAGGAAAACTTAACCTATAATCGTATGATTCGTACATAAGTAATGTATCAACATTTTTGTTTTAAAAAAAGTAAATATATACTGCAGTATAAGAATCTGTAGTACCTACCAAATATTAAGATATAACGAATTATAAAACATAAATAACTAAATACTGATATTCATAGTATTAATAATTACTCAAATTTAAAATTTATTGAAATTCCATTTTATGATAAACGTTAAGCGTATATGCCTTGTATCTTCTTAAAATTTAGTACGAATAAATTATTTTACTAACATGATGCCCACTTCTAATAGAAATAGGGAAATAATGGGAAAAGATTTTTCTATTTTATAGCTAATTATTGTAGATACTATAGATGCAAATGTAACAAAATATTTTGGCATAACGTCCAATAAACATAATTATATAATTAGGATATAATATTATAGATCGTACTCAAATAATATTTTTGTTATTTACTATATAATAATAATTTATTGTTACGCCAGTCTTATTTAAAGGTAGCATTTTGACTTAACATTGACATACCAAATTCTTGAACAACTTTCAAATAAGTTCTAAATGCAATGCATTGTAAATTATAATTTTAAACTCATCTATTGAAAGCAATATTTTACCACCTGAAACCACCTCTTTACAGAATACACACCAATGACTCGTCGTTGGCGTGTGACCTATCACTGAATCAGTCTGTCGACATGTTTGCCCGTTTACGTTTCTATTCAAATACGTCATGCACCTATGTAAAAATTATTGACATGCAATTTACGAAATGTCATAATAGTTTGACTTTAAAATCCTACTCACGTTAAATTTACACTGTCCTTACTCGAAATTGAATAAAACCAATCAACATTGTAACTAACAATTATTATTGCAGCCAATGAAGAATGTTGTTTGAGTAGTTTTGTTAAAATAAATGATTCAACAGATAAATGAAATATTTATGGTGTAATATTAGAAGTATTTGATAAACATCTGAAGTGACGGATCTAGGATTTATTTTTTTACGGGGAAGGGCGGCAAATTGTATCATATTATAGTGTACTCTCGATTATCCTCTGTCTTCTGTGAAACGAATCCTATACATATAAAAAATAATGTGACTAAATTTTGTTGAAAAAATGTCAAACTAAAAAAAACAACAATTTGTTACTGGTTTTTTTGTTAAAAATAAATGTTATAAATGTTATAAGATTATGTATCATATTATATGAATTTTTAAGTACAAATTAAAGGTTTTATTATTTCATTTTCCTTAAATATATATAACATTACAATATTTTATTACAATTTTTCAATTATATAATTATTAAATTTTTGTTTCAATTTTAATTTAGAGGATTATCCGCGGAATTCGCTTATTTGTGGATGTCACACTACCCTATTATGCGGATAATCAAGAATACATTGTATATATCATATCATATCATTTTATAAGCATAATATTACGGATTTAATGTTTAATTTTACAAAATTAATGTATTATATATATTATAACTATCAAAGGTGGGGCCGGGCCCCTCAGTGGCTCAGTCTTTCTCTTTGAATTCACCACTGATAGACACATTAATACATTATGTATTTATATATAATCTAAAACTGTAAGACTTTTAATTTTAAACATGAGACATTGTTTTGTGATATATTATTATGATGTAGATTATTTGTATTTATATTGCTTAGTAGGCATCTGTAAAATTCCAATTAAAGTCAAATCTTAGTTATTATATTGCATTTTGATCAAATTCTATACCTAAAATTTCATATATTTTTTTATTCATAAGATATTCATTTAATCTAATTAAATTTATAAAATTTCTACGAATATACCTATAATATATTATATAATATGTGCAAGTATATAAGATATATAGTATAATATATATTATAGGTATATGTATTCGTAGAAATTTTATCAATTAAATTAGGTTAAATTCATGTCTTTTGAATAAAAATATATGTGAAATTCTAGATATAGAATTTGATCAAAATGCAATATAATAACTAAGATTTGACATTTTTTACTCTAATTGGAATTATACATATTATGTATATTATATTTTAAACATGAAAATACGACATTTGAGTACTTTGTTGCTCTTGTAAAAATCTAAAAATATTCTCTTTATTTTTTCTAAAAAAAAGAGAAAAGAAAAAGCGAGAGATAAAAGTTTTGTTTTAAATTTGGACAGAGCATAAGTTATTAATTTTATAATTATGTAGGTTAGGTATGTATTATTCTGTTAGTATATTTAATAACTATTTTTAGTAAACTAAGTGCTCCAAAAATCGTATGTAAATAGCTGTTAATCTTGAATCGTATATTTGTATATTATGGATAAATCATACTATACATAGAATATATAGCTATTAATGCATAACTAGACGAGTATTTTATAATAATACATAACATATACGAGTATATTAAGATATTAGCATATTTAGAAATTTAGTATGGCATAATATATTCAAATTTTTTATGATTAAGAATAATTTTGATTTTTTTGAAAAAATAAAGAAAATGTTAAATAGATAAATTATTGAATTTTTATGTCATTAAAAAATAAACTGTTAAAAACTACTAAACTATAAATAAATTGCGAAATAATTAATTTACGGCGAATTTGTTTTGACCTAATTCGTATGGAAATTATTATTTTATAATAATAAAATAAAAATATTAGTTTTAAAGATGTAAACTTTAAAAGTTAAAATCAATAAAGTACCTAATCTTAAATTTTTATTTAATAATTTTAGTTCAAAAATAAGTTTTGGGAAACGTTAACTTCTTTATTATAGAATTTAAAAATGTGTTTTTAATAATTATTTATTTTAATATCAAAATATAATCCTTTGTATGCTGATTTATAATTTAACCTTCCAATTAAGTATTAATATAAATTATATATTCTACAGTCGAATCATACATATCACGAGTTGTTGAAATTACTCACTCTCGATTATATGCATGGACATTAAAAATATATAATTATTCAGATATTAATTATTACTTACGTATACACGATGCATACATTTATTTATTATTTATTGATTTTATTATGCAATAATGTTTTCAACGTTTTGCTACAGACTTAATAATATGCGTTTTAAATTATAGATATTATAAACATTATAATGTGAAGGTATTTGTTAGTGTTAACTTGACATCTGCAATCACAATAGTTATCTAAATGTAAACTGTTAGTTTTTGTAAGAATAAAATTAAAATTTGTGATAAATAACGATAATATATTTTAGTATATACACATATAAATTTTTAAATAGTTTATATAAAAATATAATTTATATTTTTAATAAAAAAGAATTATGAATTGTTTCAACTAGAAGGGCTTATATGTTTGAATCAACTCTGAAAAAAAAAAGTTGGACAAGTGTGGTCAACTCTGTTATACAGTAGATGTCGAGTGTATCAATATAATATATGTGTTAAATATGAATTCAATTATAATAATAAAGTATCATTGTATACGAAAAACAATTCTGAGTGGATATAGTCTGTCAGCCAATACCGCCAGGTATATTAATATTATTAAATTATGTTTTTTTTTTTATATTGCTATTAAAAATATAATTTATTTTAACAATAGTACCTATATTAATTATATTAGGTGAATTTAATTGTTGCGAAAACATATTGCATTAATCATATTATTCATATTCAATTATTATAATAATAGTATATATTTTTACCATATTTATATTATATTATTGTTATTCATTTATGAGTCAGTATCACCTTATCGAAATATAATGTGAATAGGTGATAATTTAAAATTAATTTACATATTTTTGATTATTGCGTTTACAAAAATGCATAGCATGTGTAAAACAATTTAAGTCCTCGCAAATATTACTTTTGATTCATGACAAAATATCTAACTAAAAAGTGGTAATCATGTATCTTTAATAATTTTAAATAGATTTAATAACACCTTATACGACATTTTGTAAACAATTTCAAATTATTTTACCTAGCAAAAAAAAGTTTTACTAACAATAATTGAAAAAAAAAAAAATATTTAGAAAATTTTATTATTATGTATAGAAAACAATTATATTAACATTTGGTGGAAATTTTAAAAATCGAAGGTTATTCTTTTTTAATATTACAATAAAATATCAAAAGTCCTTTAACTTGAAAAGGTACAAACTCTTTACAGTTTTCTATCAAAAATCACTCTCATAGTTGCTAAGCAAAGTATTTTTTTGACTACTTATCGTATACATACAGGCACAAAAAAAGCACAAACAAATAATTTTAAAATTTGTATTCAACATTTATTACATCATTTAGAATACAAAAGTAATAATTAATAATTAATAATCAACACATTTTCGTAAAAAATTAAAAATATTTTAGACTGCTAATGTTTCATCTGATTAATTCCGATGAAATTTATTCCTGTAAATTCAAATTAATAGTGTAATATATAAAGGGAATGAATCGCAGGAAGCATTAATAATAGGTAATATTAAATTTCGTGTCAAAAACTGTATTTTATATGCAAGTACCTATAGTATAAATTATTCTTTACATGTTTATTCTAAGCTTTGTTAAAACAAATTTTTGTGTATGTAACAAGAATTTGCATAATGTTTGGCACATGCAAAATAAAAATAAATGTATCGTATAAACCATTTCTAAAATATAATACAAACTATACAAATATACCAACTGTTATGTTGTAAAATATTATTATATACGTTATGGGGTTGCCTTGGAAGGATCCTCGAGACTTTGGCTCAAAATTTTATGCGGAACGCTTTATTATAGTGCAGTATACTGAATAATGGAATATATATAATATATCATTTGTTTTTTGTTACAACTGAACATGCACTGCTTACACACGAAATTGAAAAAATAAAATATAGTGACACAAAATAGATTAAAAATCCGCATTCCTTTGGTGCGTCTATTATTTTATAAATCACTGTTAAAAAATATTTATCAGTTAGAAGAGACTTGTAGTAAGTAAAATATTATATTATATTATTACTAAACTAAAAGGGTTGTATAATTATTATCGATCACACACTCACTCACACACACAACACACACATACAAAATAAAAATAATAAAATCGAGCACAATATTATAGTAAGAACCTCTATACACTGGTTTATTGTGGGACTTTACATGGGTATTATTTAGCTATAATATTATTGATAAGATAAATACTGTATACTGTATAATTTATCATTAGATAAACAATTGTAAATGGATTTTTATTGTTCTTCAATTGGTATTTCGATTTTATTTACGATGTAGAACCTAAATTAGAGGTGAGGTCAGATTATATAATTCTATAAAACAGGACGAATTCCTCGTGTTTCCGTGTTCCCTTGAATTACCTAGTATTCATCAGATTTAAAAATATTTAAGTATCTTAAATCTTAATTCATATTATGTTTATTTAGTTTTTACGACTACTATATTATACACTCACGACTCTGACTATTTATTTCCGATTTTAATTTATCAATGAACAATTCTAAAAATGTACAATAACTAACAATAAATAACTAATTTATAAAACATTCTTGTTACATTCCTAAGTGCATTATTTGAAAAAAATATCATTATTTTGCAGGCGGGTAAGTTGTACCTATCTAAATATTTTAAGGTTCCTTGTAAGTAATCCGCCTAGACCTTGAGGTAATATTCCTGATGAGTAATGAGCAATAATATTGTAGACCTGTATTTTATGGTTATTTAAAACGATTTTGTAGGTATACACCGCTATAATATGTACAAACGAGTCAATCGTAATGAGACGATAATATGTAGGTAATAGAAAATAAAGATTGTAATAGGCTACATTAATTTATGTAATGTACATGGGGTAGATACCAGAAGTGGACATTCTATAGTTCTATAAATACATTATTTCTACGTATGGACTACTACAAATGCAATAAAATTATAGAATATATAAATCCTAATTAAATATTACATTTACATATACACGTACCTACCTATATTATAAAATAACATAACAAATAAATTTTAGGGTAAGTAGTGGGTATAGTGATGGAAAACAATTTAAAAAATTGTAACACTCAATATAGACGTACGATGATAAAAATTAAAACGGTGTTTAACGTGATTAATAATATAAATATATAATGTAGGTATATCTTAATTTAATTTTGATCTTACCCCAATATAGTGGTATTATTAATTATTTGGACGTAAGTTACCCAAAATCGCCTAATATACTATGGGTTGGTATAAAATAACATTAACATTCTTCTCTCTAATCGATTTTGTCTTTGCACGAAACTATGTAGTATTATACATTTATACACTGATCCGGTTACACTGTACCTAATCTTCTTCGTTGTTTATTTCAAAAAGCATTATACAATTCCACGACCTTTATCAAAACATGAACGGCCAAGTGATGCGATCAGGGTTTTTGTATATTATTATGCGCATTATTTCTATTGGTCGGAACCGATTATAAATCGAAATTTGGGTTCGATTCGATTGACCGCCTTTTTTTAAAGCAGTTAAACCAGAAATGCTTTTTGGCTCAATATACATATAGCTTACTGTTGATTTAGTTTTGTTTTATTACGACTACAATAGATATAAAACCAAAACAATAAAAATACTTATTTTCCTTTGCCTTCTGGTATTAGTATTTGATTTAAAATCATAAAATTATTTTTTTGTTTTAAATACCTATGATGATATGTGTAAGATCTAACAATAAATAATATATAATTTCCGAAGAAAAAGTAATCATTGAAATATTGCTGTAATTAACCCCGTTACAATTTACAACGTGGACACTAAATCATCACAGTAAAATTATGAAAGTATTAAAAATAATAATGCAATATTTTGGTTTGAAATTTTAAAAGTAAAATTTACAATATTATTTATTAATATTTTTAGTTAAAATAATGAATTTTTAATAAATATTATTGAAAATATAACTTTATCAATAAGAATTAGGTATTATACTTATAAGCATACAATTGTAAAATGTATAGGTTAAAGAAACCATATATTTACACACATTTTTACATTTTAAACGTGTTTGTAGGTATTTCAATATCTATATTTTATTTATTACATAACGTTAAATCAATCATAAAATCGAAATCGGTGTTTAAATAGCTTCATTATCTTAGCAGGTATATTAAGTTTTGTGTTCATATTTTATAATATTTTGGTATGAACTAAACACTACCTAAATATCTTATATAAATTGACAAAAATCTAACCGGTATATTTATAATATAGACTATATAGAGTCTAGTATAATTAGTATATTATACAGTATATCTGTAATAAATTGTAGGTCACACACAAACACATTGTACCGGTGCTGAAACAAATTATGTAATAAACATGACGTATTTAACGTAATATAATACCAGTATATTATAATATTATAATATATTTATATATTATTCATTAAGGTTTCTAACTAGTAACTACACTATTTAAAATATTATGAACTAGTTATAATAATTACATTTATGATTCATAATAATTATTAATGTATTTACCCATAACATTACGGTGTAACTTAAATGGTATAATTAGTTTCAATAGCTGAACTGTTATCACTGTTTTTTTTTACGTTAAATAAATACTCGACTTTTCGTTGTATAATTAATGTAATAAATTATTTAACAGAAAATATAACTTGACCTACTGATAATGGTAGGCACAAGGGTTGTGATGGGGTGTACAGAAGTCCCCCGACCGACCACGGGAATGTATCAACAAGGTGAGGGCTTGTAAACATCTCCTTATTTAGATCTTAAATTATATCTATACGCTTATATTACTGTGATTGGTTACGTAAAAGTGTTATAATCAGCGATGGATGTTTTAATAAGGATCCGCGTAATTTTATGTAGAATATATATATTGTTATTAATTACATCGCATAAAATAGTTCGTGTAATATTATAACTATTGTTAGTAATGCACTAATGCTCTCTCGGCCTACGTACACATTTTAAAATGTTATGATTCTATAATTAATGTTTCACAATATATTAATATGACCTAGATGTAATGGCTAGGTGTATTCAAATTTCGAATGAATACATTTTTAAGTAATGTTTTATAATGTAATAAGAACATAATGTTTAGCATTTTAATTTTTAACGCATAAAAATGTTCAGTTATTAAGGGGACATAATTTATATTATTACTCATTTATACAGATGTATATTTGTATACATTGTATTATATTGTTATTAGAGCATTATACCTAGTATTATGATAAGTAGTACCTACTTGAAATTTAAACATTATTAGTAGGTAAATTTAGTAAAAACTGCGCTTCTGTAATTAACCTGCACTTTTATTCTGTATTAAAAAATTACATTTTATGAAAGTCATTAGTTTAAACGAAAATGTATTATTTATACATGATTAGTTATTAGTTATTACAAACAGTTTTTTTTTTAAAAACTTTTATTTTATACCATAGTTATAGGAGATAGGTATAAGCATAATTCGGATAAAACTTTGAAGTTTTTTCTCTATTATTATTTATTAATATTCTTTTCGTTTTCATTGAATAATCAATATTTCAATAACTCACCACGCAGATCTAATTTCTGTATACATTAAATAATTAATTCACCTTGGCTATAATAATATATCAGCCTCGACCTGTCGACACAGACCATACAAGCTTAACCTTCTATTTCTAAGACGGGCCTACTATTTTTTCTTTTTCTTTTTTTTGTTGTTACCAAACATTATAATTATACCCTTTATTGGTTACGTTATCGTTTGGCGAAGTGTTTAAAATAAGTACACGCGAAAAATCTTCACTGTTGAAAATAATTACAAAAACCGTATACAAACAACTACGTACCTATGACCAATATTTTCATTCATTATACCTATGCAAAGTCATAATATGTAATGTATAATTTATGTCAAATCGAAATCATTGAAAATAAAGTATAAATCATATCTGAAGTGTGATGAAAAAACGAATGGGAATCAAGTTTCTTTTCATAATAGTAGTGTATAATATTATACCGGGCATATTAAACATGTATGATAGTTTTGAAATTCCTTACAGCTTATATAATTTTTAATTTCAAACACAAAATGATTATAAGTGAATTTAAACCTAATAAAATATTTATTATTACAAAGTACCTATACAAGACGTATATATACGTAGAATTAAATACTTTACTGTGAATTCGTGTAATATTTTTTTATTCGATTGTAAAAACCCATCTTTAAGGAGGTTAAATTATACGGTGTACACTATACATATATACTTTTAATTATATATTATTAATGATAAGTACATAATACATATATTACGTAAAAATATTTATGTGTATTCTATTAACGACCAAAATATAATATTGTGGTTTATTCATTTTGATATAAAATACAAACGTATAGAAGTATATTATCGTCAAAGTTTATGGCAACTTCATGCCGATAACATTTTAAGTTTTTAGAGAAAATAATTTTACCTCAAAATAATATATAGACGCGTTGGATATTATATTTCGTATTTCCATCACTTCAATTAATAAATCTTTACGGTACATATGTTTTTAACGTCCAATAAACGATAATTTACCAGCATAAAAGTACTAAAACTCGTTCAGATTTTGAGTTTAGCATTAGAAAAATACATGCCAGATTTAAAATCAATTTTTATAGATTCCTTATATTTCGATTTTAACAGTGAACTCTGATTTCTCTTTTTTGCGCCGTATTTATATTTTTTCCAGGCATTTCACTACAATGTATTCCAGTAATCTAATGTTATTTTTGGAATCGGCACAGAACCAGTGTACCACCGAATACCGTAAGATTAAATAATATGCTTTTAACTTTGTATGATAAAAATAAGTTCACATGGAGACCAGTATTATAGTTTGAAATGAAAATTTTTCAAAGAATTGTTTTTTTTAATATTATAGTACCTAGGTATATAAAGGATATCTATGATTCTAAATTTTCAAAAATAATTATTATAACACAATAAATTGTCACTCGTATTACAGACAAAAATAGCAAAATATCTATTGTGTTGACGTTTACATAATTAAATATTGTCTATAAATAAACAATGCACATACAATTTCATACGCTGTAAGTAATGATAATAGTAATCATATGCAATACGTAACATGCTACTGTTCTGTGTTTTCAACTGATTGAATTTTAACGAGTATTTTTAACACAATTAAAAATGTCTTTTACATAATACATGAGTCGAGATGACTATAATCATTATTATTGTATTGTACCAATGGTATTAAACTTACTACTGTATAAACAAAACTCGCCACGAATGTGTGCCGTAGATGCAAATATGCATATAATATTGCAAATGTGTACTAGACTATGAATTTAAAATGTATATGTACCTATATAAGGGTATGTAGTGCTTTTATGGATTTTCATAAAAAAAAAATGTCATAACTTAACGTAAAATTATTACCGTTTTGTAATAGTTTTTGTTCTATACAGAGCAGAATTTTATAACAAAAAAAATAAAAATAAAGTCTCATAGCATATAATATAATATACACCATACAATGTCGGTACATAATTTGATTAATGCAAGTGTATCGTGTATGTTTATTTGACTTTGATAAGGCATAAATAAAAACGACATCTAGTAAAAAAGTATACTGTATACTGCATACAAATATAGCTGGACAAGTTAATCGACTTTTTTAATTAGTAATATAGTTGAATATAGTTGAGTCAACTTCGAAAAAACTGATCAAATTAAGTTAAAAGTTTATTAGACAAAAAAACCACCCATAATCAAATAGGTAGAGTCAAAAGTTACTTTTTTTTATCAACAAATAAATTTTAAAAAAGTACAGGGCTACTTAATATTACAACTAAAATGCACTTGGTATTTTAATAATTTGTAGTTTAGAAATATATTTATTAAATTTAAGGAAAACGTTATTTTTTTAAATCATTATTTGTATTAAATATTCATTACATTCATAATCATCATTAACGGCTATACCGAGTTAATCAATATTTTTTATTAGTTTTTTACTTTTATGAACTTTAAATTAAATTTTATAATTTTATAAAATTGACGTAATTTCAGATCATTATCAAGGCTGTATAATATATTAGAAATCTAAATTCTAAAGGAAAGAATAGCCGCTATAGTTGGTTCGTATAAACAAGACAAATAAAATATTTTTTAATCTTTTGTTGAATTCTCCTGCCTATAATTTTAAGTCATGTACATTAAAATTTTAGCAATAGTTAATGATAATTGATGATATTTGATGAGTTTGCACACTAATGTCATTATAACGATAATTGAATCACCTGCGCCATGTGTTAAAATCATTCTGATGCATATTTAAGTATTTTGTTTGAAATTTCTTCTGTCATCACATTTAATCAGCAGTATAAAATAGCATGTATTATATATATAACTAAGTATTTTGTTACTATGTAATAGTATAATTTCGTTTTATTCATTAATATATTATGTAAACAATTATTAATATAATCTGTCTTGTCAACTGCGTTTAATAAAAATAGCAGAAAAAAATAAATATATTAATATATAATGTAATAAGTATATTATACTACCGATAGATGCGAGTGTTCTTTGTAAGTATAGTTAATAGTTATAGTTTCTTGACTTTTATTATAGTGTATTCTATAAATTATTATCATTATATATTAATGTTAATAGTTATTCAAACTATTATTATTTTTTATTATTGCATTTAAGTTGATTAAATTAATTTCCACTAATCAATCTTATTTTTTTAAGAGATTACATAAAATTGTACTTGTAAAATTGAATGTGTAACAATAATACGTTTGCATTATATAATAAAATTATAATATGACGTAAATGTAAATATATTATATCGCAGTGGTTAAGTAAATTCGGGTTATCCGAAAATTATACTTATATAACTATATACCTATATAGTATATGGAAATCATTTAATAGCAATTATTTATCTTGAATTTCAAGCATAAATCTAGTCAAAATCATTTGGCGTTTTAGAAAATTGTAATTGAAATTAGATTTGCAAATAGTGTAAATACGAATATAAAATACTCTAAATTAGATAATTATTTATTTTTGAGTCATATAAATGTTAAATTAATCAAATTTATTAAAATTAGATATAAATATTGAAAATTGAAAATATATATTTTTATGTAGACAATGCTATAATATTATGTTTTACTCTCTATTTATTTAATGCAACAATATTATTTAATTGATATTGATGGCATCCACAGATTCCAGTTTACACTGAAATATAAATATTATATTTGAACTAGTAAACATCATAGTTTCACAATGACGTTTTTCTGTTTGATATTTATTAACTAATGTAGACAATTTTTCTTTTGTTTAGTGTATTTTAAATAACTGTAATGTTAAAATAATTCATATTTCAATACTTGGAGTATGTTAAATGTTCATTTTACTAAATAACAGAATTTTGAAATACGGTAACATTTAACGTTATACAAATTCATAAATATGGTCTAGAATCAGTGCTTATACAAATATTTTATATTTTATAATATATGAATATACTTATTAATAAATTATTATTAAGTACTAATAAACTTTCACTCAGATTTTGAGATAAATAATAAAATGATTATATTTTGAGGAAATATATATTTGTAAATTTTCAGTATTCAGTGAACTATTTCGATGCATATAAATATTAAGTTAAATACATACTAGATAAGTTAGATGTTAGTGTTGACGTTACATGAAGTTTTAATCAATCTACTCCTGATATATAATAAACCATAGGTAGTCCATAATAATTAATCGTTAAATTATTGTTTTAATATTCTCACTTAAGAATCTATAGAGGGTCATTATTATTAAGTTTCAAAATCTTAAGTTATTATTCTTGTGTGTATTACATACAGATTTAAAACTACATTATAATATATTTTTATATTAATGTAATACATGTTAATCATACAGATTTTTAAAAGTTAATTACAATATTAATTTTGGTTAGAAAAACTAGAATTATTGTTCTGTTGTCTTCATGGAGAGGTTCTTCTAGATTGTCTGGTATTGATAAGGTATTTTGTATGTTTTTAAACTATGTGCATTCTTGAATTATATGTTGGATAGTTAAATTAACTAATCATTTATTGTATATAAGTGCTAGGGTGTTACTTATGAAGAACCGAGGGATTCTTGCTCTTGTTATAACCACTTTCTGCTGTCTTTAGAAGTGTTGAGAAAAATACAATCATTTTTTTTTTTTTATGGTATTTATCTATAATATATTGAATGGTAATATTGTAGATAGGTATAGTAATCTTTTTTCACTAAACAACATTGGCGTCTTCACATTTATCATATCCACATTAATCACATTTTTTATCATTGGCCAGGTTTTTTTTTTATATGAAACACAGCATCGAACGGATTTTGGCACACACTTTCTTTTAAGTAGGACTCTTTCTACATGGAAAAATACTAAATTTGATATTTTGCGAATAACCAATGTAATATAAAAAAATACTATCCTTACCTTTAAGTTATTTTATACAAATATTATATATCATTCAACTTATCGTTATAATACCTCTAATATATAGGTGTATATATTTTTTGTGATGTTCAGTTTTGTACATTTTATTTTACTTTTATTTTTTTATTTTATAAATTACATCGATGTATACTATCTTTGTAGTACTTTAAGCTTTTGTACGTTTATAAATAAATAAATACTTATATAATATACAAACGATTAGAACAGTTATAGAGTAACTACATAGACACGCGTTTGTTTTGATATCTTATAAGCTCAGTTAATAATCGTATTTTTATTTTTGTCCTTCAATTTCATCACATAATACATACGACTATACTCTAGTTGAAAAATGCAGTGAGTACCGCAAACGTGTTTAATGAAACTCGTGGAAAATATTATCAAAATAATTTAGATATAATTTGTTGGGGTAGTGTAACCAGGAAATAATAAAATTGATAAAGTACACTGCAGAATTAAATTAAAAGAATATAATAATAATTTGTAGGTACAATACTATTGTGTTATACCTATAATGCCAGTATATTATATTAAAATCTAGCGATAACTCTAAGCGATGTAAATTTCAACAACCCATAAAATGTATTGTGTACCTACTTAAACACGCTGAAGCGTATACATATCACGTTTTCTGAAGCACCTAAATATTGTTGACGACTGGGATTTTTATTCTCCCATCGACATTTTAGTCATCCCAATTCTATATACCACTGTATATAGACGAAGTATAGGTACTTCTGCGCAAACACAAGTCTACAGCGACAACAGCTGCAGCAGTATAACACGCGAACACAATCGATTTACCGATTTTAATGTTAAAAAAGGTATTGTCTCTTAACGATCGCATTTAATTTTCATTAGTGATGATTGTACGAGTGGTACATGCGTGTTGTTGAAATTCATTTGAACACTCTCGATTTATCATTTACATGCCACGAGTATACTGTATATATATGGAAAAACTATGTATATACAATAAAATGGAAAAATAAAAAATAATTTGTAAATGTTCTTAAACTACGCACAGGTAGATAATAAAATTGTAATTTGGAGTTTTCTATTATAAACTAAAAAGTTTAGATATACAGAAACTTAATAAATAAATATTATCGTTTGATCAGTTATAAAATGATAACAATAGTTTACAATTACAGTTAATTAATATATAAGTGTTATATACTTATATACATAAAATATATATAATATTAATACAGAGTTTTGTACAGTTGAAAAAATGTTTTTAATGAATAAAAATGTGAAGCTCTTGTATACATGTAAGCAAATGTATATTACTTCTAATTAATAAACATTAATAATATGAGCAATAAATTGGTGATATTATGTATAATCGTTAAATAGAATAATTTAAATGTACCATTAAAAATAAATTATATGCTTAAATTTATTTCTTAAATGAGTTGTGATAATAAAAAAAAGGTATATACACTAATACACTATACAATATGCATATTAAAATTTTGAAATACACTATGCCACATTTAATGTTATATTATATTCTAGTTCAGAAGATACTCAGTCGTATAATTATACATTACTATCGTATAAAAAATATATATTGTTTGCTTATATAAAAAATTATATAATTACTTCCATCGTGATTTATAAATGGGCTTATAAACAACTAAATACATTAACACATTACTATGTACATACTAATAATAAATAATTTAACAACATTTTCTTAAAAAATACAAAAATATGATCTAAGTAAGTACTACTGCTTTGTGTACACATGGTCCAGCTTGTCCTTCGAGCAATGCGGGCCACAGGTAAGTTCGAACTTGATTACTCTCCAAATCTGAAGAATGATATCTCACGTGCAAATCCCGCTTAAACGATCTCTGTTCGTATTCCAGTACAAAGCTAGGTGTCTACGTTACAAAATATAAATAGAACAGTGATTTAATATAATATAGTGAAAAATTATAAAATATAAGGCATTGGGTTACATAATATTTAGTGTGCATTGGTATTATAACTGTAAAAGTGTAATGTGCACAGAGTTGGGGAGTTTATTCGATAATAATCAAAACGTTTTAAAATTTAAAATAAAAACCAGGGAAGTCGCTATGCTATATGTTATGTATACTATTTAGTTTAATATAGAGTAGATATAAATTAAAATAATCAATAATAATCAATCATAATTTATTTACTTTGTCATTGAGTAACTGAAGGGTCCGGTGCAACAACCAGATAACTCCATTTCGGAAAAATGTTCAGGATGAAGATATAACACTTTCCTTAACTTTGCATTGAAGATAGGATTAATATGTCGGTATATTTAAGTTGAGGACATAACAATAAATAATTATATCTAAATATCAAAATCCTAGTTTTAAATTTTGTAACCGAAAATATTTTTCAAAGTTGAACATAACATGGAATTATCTGGTTCTTGATCAGAAAAGTGCTAAATTTAAAACTAAAATTATATATATATTTTTTTTCATGATAAAACAATTTATTTTTAAACATATTTTTACAAAGATTTCTTTGATTACATATGAAGATTATAGTTTTTCATAAAAATCCGGAGTTATCCGTTTGTTGAACCGAATTACAAAAACGGATAACTCCATTTTATGCATTATCTCCGTATATAATAATCGGAGATATACTGTTGTTGCACCCATAGATAAAGAATTTTTTCGTTGTTATTATTCAATCAAAAAGTCAATTTCTAAAAAAAGTGGAGTTATCCGGTTGTTACTGTAATGGATGACTTATTAATTTTGAATTAAATGATAAATCTTTATAGGAATGCGATGAAAAAAAATTTCCTACAGAGACGGTCTGATAGTCTTAATGTTTTTACAAAATAATCGGCGATTTTTATGAAGTTCGTCAAAATTTTAATTCCAAATACGCACAAACAATTGAGATTATTTATTTTTGGTAATTTTTAGTTGCTGTAAGAAAAACTTGTCAGGAACTGTTTTATCTTTTCCAATTTGTTTTAACTTATATTAACAAATATTTTACCATACAGAAATCAAATAAAAAAAAAAGAACATCCCTAATCCCTAAAGTGTAGATATACCAATAATTAAATAATACTTTAGTATTTTTTTTTTATTATTATTAAAATGTCGTATCGTAATATAAATACGACCGTTTAAAACAATTATATTATAATAAATACGCTTAAAAAGAACAAAAATACACGTAATACTATGTAATGAACATAGATTTAAAATAAAAATGACGAACTCGTAATATTATACTGATCAATTCATATCCAATGTGACGTGAAAATTTAACTACAACGCATTACCACACACGTGTTATATTATATAATAAAATATTCTCACCTGATTTACTAGTGCCCAAGCTAAGCGTACTGCGTCACAGATGTATTGATGGAGACCAGCACACGTTTTTAGACACGGGTAGTCATACAACGTCGCCCACAGCTGAGAGCTTACTTCCTGTTGATAAAACGCAATCATATTAGTATTAGGTATATAATAAAATAATTACATTGTTAAACTATGAGACATTTTTCAACAACACATTACAATTTAAATGTCTTCCTACTAATATAACTGCTATTAAGAAATTTATATAAAACGCGATACATAATATTTCCCGGTAACAAAAGTGTCATATTATGTATAATTATAATACTGCTAATTCATTTTTTTTTTAATTTTATCTTAAGTACGTGCGTAGTATTTTGGGATAAACAAATAGTGCGATAAAAAATAAAAATAAATAATAATCAATTATCATTTGCGTTTATATGCGTTATGAGTTATAACAGACATGAAATATGTAAAACATTGTATGACGTATTTGGATTTTAGATAACGACTCGATACAAACTTGAGTAATATCGTTTTTACATGTATATTTTAAAAAATTTGAATGAAATCCGTCGTTAAGAAATTCATTAAATATTAATGCTAATCGTTAAATGCAAATTCCCATAGGTGGAATATATTATATAATCACATTGTTATCTTAAACAACATGCATACACGCGTATTATCAACTGGTATAATATACTATAAATAGTGAAGTACGTGATACAAATATTTTACGAAACGTTTACCTCGATGCACTGAGTCAAATCAAAAGTGTCCACTGTCCTCCTCAAATAGGAGCAGATGGAAGCCTCCAATTCGACGTGTGCCGAACCGGACGGCGTCGGATAGAACAGCAGCCGCTTCACTTGTTCTTTTTTTTGGTTCAACATGGCTTGGGTGGACCTGAACGCCAACTGAAAAACGTAATAAAATTTAACCGGTAAAACCAATGGCATAAACTATTGGAATCGGACACGGTCTGTGCATAATATTATAATAATTTATCGGAATAATACTTACGACGACAACGGAGAAGAGGATTTTCGATTTTAACTCTGTGGCGTCGGCGAGTTGCGGTAACACGTCTAATTTTTCCAGCGCCTCGACGCGGGCTTGTGAATACAGGTTACCGTAACATCTTACCAATCTCGGTCCACTCAACTCCCTGAGAATTTAAATAATAATGATTAAAACAATAATGATAAAAAATATAGTCTTCATTTAAATCTCCATTGACCGTGATTACTACTACGTCGGTCGACGTGAATTAAGCGAACTTTATGTTATAATTATATATTATATTGTTATTTAATTAATTGCTTTTGTAATTTTTTTTCCATTTAATACACGCTAATCTCGTTGAGCGCATTTGGTTTAATGGTCTCGTTCACAATAAACATATTGTTAAACGATCGAATTAATTTATCATGATTCATATTCGGTATTATACAAAAGAACGATATTATAAAACGACAATAAAAGTTCAGATCATTAAATTGACGGTTTTATTTTAAATCTTTTTGTGTCCTTAATTTAAATTAATATCGATTATCATATAAACGTTTGGACGTTTTAATAAGTAGATCGTATCAAAAACAACGAGATATATGTCACATTTGTTAAAATTCAAATTCATATTCGATTTTAGATGTTTTATTATATCAACACGAATTGAATATTTTAATTTCCAAAATGATAATTATTATTTAACTTATAATTCTTTGAGAAAAATGTATTTATTTACGTAATTAATTAATCATATCGTTAAAAAATATTAATTATTATTCAAATAAAGACAAATATTTTATATTACTACAAATTACGAGTAGCATAATGTAGGATAAATACAAGATAGTATAAATAATAATATTATTTGAAATTCTTAACTGGAAATGCGATTTAAAATGTAAATAAATTGTTTCAATTTTCTCATCATCATCAATCATCATCACGCGTATTTCTTCCAGCGGAAGTCAATTCAAACACATTTTAATTATTTGTAATACAATTAACCAGGGACATTGCAGTCTAAACTGTAAAAGTTCTAAGCATATACATAATATCTATACAAGTGAAATTATTGCAGCCGCGTATTCGTACCCTCACGACTCCGAACCTTGTATTTCCTATTACTCGCACAAACTCAATTACGGATTTTAAACGCATTACAAATGCTAATTGGATTCCACCCGCGTAGAGTTCAACAATTTATA
This sequence comes from Schizaphis graminum, assembly GCA_020882235.1. Lineage (NCBI taxonomy): Eukaryota > Metazoa > Arthropoda > Insecta > Hemiptera > Aphididae > Schizaphis > Schizaphis graminum. Next base: position 99,519,773 of record CM037032.1, read on the forward strand.
CATTTAAAAAAAAAAATAAAATAAACAGCTATATGTACCAAAGCTTCAGTTGCCATTTATAATTTAATTTTGTCGATACAATCGCCGCAGTGACCTACATATTATTATTATATATACTGTGCGTCGATACTGTTGTAATAACCGAATGATAGCGTGGAACAGTACTTTACGAAATAGATGTGGCGTATTGTATTATTCGTAAGCCAATATCTGTTAAAATTGTGGAAATATATATCAGTGATTTCACGTAAAATTCGCATTCTGACATAATAGTATTAGTAGTATTACACATATACGCGGTTGGATCAAAGACCCTATGTGTGTAATATATATATATACGAAATAATAATAATATATAAATATAAATTCACCACAACATTCTGAACCGCGACTATAGTGGGGCGGTGTGTTGGCAAAATCTCGATTATCTTTTTGAATCACTCCACTTTACCCGATTCGACTGTGCAGTGTACTTATTGCCGCCATATAAATTTAACAACAGATTATAAACCGACCGCCGAAACAGATGCAGTTTAAATACACGACTGTTCCACCATGACATAAAATATATCCATGGCAGAGCCTACACAATACGACTGATACACGCGGATTTCGACCGTAGTGGCTTAAGTAAATCGTAGTCGTTCATCAACAACGATTTAATTACAAAAATTATTCTCCAGTGTTGTAATTATTTCATAAGAACGAGAGGCCCACCAGTATAATCTTGAACGAGACAACGATGTTTACTCGCAATACTCAAATTATACATTTCCCTCTCTATCTATGTATCTATCTATCTATCTATCTATCTATCTGTCTCGTCGTTGTCGACACCCTCATCATCTGTTATCCGAATAAATGATTAAAATTTCCAAACAGTGTGTTACGATAAGTTGTACGGTTTTTCGTATATACCTACAGTGGGTTATAACGATTATCACGCACGTGAGGTGAGGAAAACAAATTTCAGTTTGTTTGCAGCCATCATATAAATCAGAAATATAATTTTAAACTTGTAGCATTCTGTTTTGTAAACAAGTACCTATCTATAGTTTGAAAGCATAAAAATTGTAATACGTTTCTCGTCCGAAACTTAATACGATAAGTTTATGGTACCTACATAAGATGAAAACATGACCATATTAAAACGGATCGACAGTTATACTATATTTACTATATGAGTAATGACCGTTCCGTGTATTAGGTAACCGCCCTTATTCTCGCACGCGCCTTACAACATTATAATTTATAATGCATTTATTAAACGAAATCAAAATATGTCCAAAATTAATCCTTTCTAATGATTAAATGTATTATACATTCATGCATACACATAATAATGTAGACTACTGAATCCTTTCCGGTATATTATAATGAAAAGGAAATCATATGTATATTAACTAAACCCCGCTGCGAAAAGCTTCTAGCCATCGTTTCATTATAATATACAACACAAGTTGTTGTGCGAACTTCTCGACAAAAAAGAAGAAGCTATTAATTTATTAAAAATTCTATTCTCGTATTCGCATATTTGCCCATTATGTGAGGGAACTTTCTACAATTATTCTCGTTCATTCGAGTAAACTATAGTATAATAATTAAGTCCTATCTTGATGATCAATTAGCATCTAAAGTTTATCATTGCGGCAAACATCTGTAAAATATGTTACTTCAAAACAGTTCTTCACTATACACGTGTTGTATCTTACTATGAAATCCTTTTTAAGGAGTATAGTATAATGTAATTTTATTATGTAAAATATAAATATGGTTCGCCTTTATCACTAATCTTTAAAACAACTGCTTAAGTCACGCGTTACAGTTAGTTTTTCTTCTGTAAAATATGTTAAACATATTCATCTCGTATGGAATATTTCATAATATGAAAAGTTATATTATAACTATTATTACTGTAAAGTGTAAACTGTAATAATTAACTGAATTCCATATACATATATAGTTAAAAAGTGTTTTAATACATCAAATGTCATATAAGTAAAAAAAATCCGTTTTATTTAAACTATTTAAATCGATCAATACTATTTCGTTTTATTATATTTTAATTAAAAGTTGATACAAATAAATATTGAGTTTGTCCTATTTGTAGAGAGTTTTTGAAATTCGTTAAGTATAGGTATTATATGTTATTACAATCAATATTATACGCTGTTTGGTATAATATTAAAATCGAGTCTGTAGAAAATATACAACGACCTACACAGTATTACCAAGTAGTCTAAATTATGTATATAACCTACTTTGAAAAATTATTGAATTCTAAGAATTTATCAACGAAAATAATTACAACGAATATGAATCATGGAATTAATTCGAATCCCGGCTAGGCGTTGTTCGCATAACCGAAGGAAGGAAAATAGATTATTTATGTATTACCTATTAAATAAATTTAAAACATTATTATTTTATTTTATGTATGTTATGTTAACTCAAAACTCAAAAACTAAAAACATTCAAGCATATGAAATTTGATGAATCATTTTGAATAACCATGTAATAATAGCTGAATGTACTTAAATATACTACCCATTAATTTGCCAATTGCTACATGTGCAGTATGAGGTCAGACGAGTACATAGGTACATACATTCAGCGAATTTAAGAAAAAAACTATATAGAAAGTCTTGAAATAATTGAAAATATACGCATTTACGTTTGAATTTCTTTAGTCGAGCCGATCTCGACATTAGTGAAAAAATAAATAAATTAGAAACTCCCAGCAGGGTTGGTTTGATCCTACGTTCTGTACGAAGTATACGAGTGTCATTTCTAATGAAAAAAAAACACAAACTGACTGTAATGTATAATTCAGTCAAAAGCCGTAAGTACGTAATGAAGCAGCTAAATTAGCCTGCATAAAATAGTGTATAAAATAAATGGAATGGCAACTAAGAAACTATTTGTGCACAGTTTAGTTCACTGCAATATATTATGCTTTCAACATTACAACAGAAAAAATGTCATGATCTCATGTATACTAGGAATTCTTAAATCCTGTTATCTAAAAAATAAAAATAAAACAATGAATATTTTTCTTGTCTTATCGCTTGTATGTCATTTATACTAATTAATTGTTGCTATTATTATTATATATCCGATTTACATCATAAGATTTAATTTAATATTGAAAACAATTTTTATATTTTAATACTTGGTATAAATAATTTTAGAAATTTTAAAATTTTTTATCTAAGACTATTATTTACTTTCCTTTTTATACTTCGAAATTTTGATTAGTAAGTAAATACAAATAACGAATACCGAATTAGTATTTTTATATTCATTATTATAAAATAAGTTTTATTTTATTTTAAAACAACATCTATGCGAACAGTTTCAGTGAAATTCATCTTTCAAAAATAATTTTAGAACCAATAGGTAAGATATTGATGAGTATCTTGTACGTTATGAATTATTTGTACATGTGTAGGTACATTGTTATGAACATATATAATCGTCAAATGTGTTGAATGTGTTTTGTTGGATTTGCATGTCTATTATTATTGTAATTACGTAAAATCTATAGATTCCATCAGCTGTAAGGTGTTAAGAAAAAATATATTATGTGTGTTTTATATTGATTGAAAAATATGATTGTTAAAAAAGTTATGAGTATTTTTTTTTCTGTCTGAGACTGGTAACAATATAATTAATGCTAGCTGTATGCCTGTATATCTGTGTTTTTTTTTTTATATAACTTGATAATATTTTGAAAGTGATCCTACAAATAACACTTGTTCAACTAAATTCACTGTTTAAGCAATACAAAGAATATACTATTATTAAATTTAGTTGAAACCATTTCATACATTAGTTCTTGTTAAATGTCGGTTAAATTTTAAGTATATTTGAATATACTTGAGAAAAAAACATTATCGTTCTTATATATATGGACATATAAAGATATAATTGCTCAATATAATTAATATATATATATACATAGTACATACATTATACATATTACATTTATATATATAGATTAATAATTTAAAAGTAAGATTAACTAGAAAAGGTCGTTATTATCATTATAGTGTATATTTACGTCTATTTTCAGATTATTATCAATGATGACAAATTAATGGTTTTATAATGTTCTCTTTTTTTTTAGCTTAACGTAGTTATAGTAAATAACTTTGGTATAGTACGTGCGTGTTATCTAATTTCAGTGCGACTTTTTCAGATATCATGGCGGATATTCTAGTGTATATTTTATTTGAACACTATTTTTTCATAATATTCACACGCAATCTTATTGAGTGTGTAATATAAAGGTTATTTTTTTTTTTTAAACTAACAAAGATGTACAAATAATTTTTATATAAAATATATTTCTTTTAAAACTCACTTAGAAGACTGGGCCTGTTTAGTAGCTTTGCTTAAAGATTCAAGTTTAGCTTTAGTTTTTTCTAGTTCAACTTTTGTAGCTTCCAACTCCGTCTGCAAGGCCAATTTCTCTCGATCATCGTTAACGGTCTGCAATTGTAATGCAGTCTGTGGTCCACACTTACGACAACAGGTCAACGTATTCATCGATTTCTCGGTTGACCATTCCCAATTTGGTGTCGCTGAACCAAAAAACCAAATATATATATAATATGTATTTATATATTATATAAAAATAAAAGTAATAATAAATAAATATGAGCTAGTTTAGGTCGTTTGTACCAGTATAAAAACAAAATAAAATTGCTCATCCAAATTATTTCCCGCGTCCCAATTTTATTTAATTCGCATTGGACTATACAATACACACTACCTAATATAAACTAACAGAAAATTATTATTACTAACATCCGTGAAACCTAAAATCGATCCGATCAAATTAAATGGACTATGTATACAGAAATTGAGTGTGATTAAAATATCAATTTTCATCGACAGTGGTCTACAGCGGTGGTTTTACAGTCGTTCTCGTTCATTTAAACCCGCAATAGTAGTTATTTTCCTCGTTTATATCTCTATACGCGAATATCGATATCGCTTTATATATATATACTATAGTCAGTAATAATTATACACGTTAATGGTACTGCGCCCACACATTTGTAATTAATACGCAAAATAGTAATGATACTACGAGTATGTACGTGTTTTATATGAAAAACGTACATGACCAACGGTAATAACAATAATGATGATAATAATTATATATTTTTGTTACCTGTCGTAGACGACTCTGCGCCATCAGGAGGACTCGCCGAACTTGATCCAGTGCTCATTACTAATCTAGTGCGAGTGCTATGATTGCTGCTCGACCGCACTGTAAATATATATTATAAAAAAAAAATTAGCACATTGTTGTGGACCGTTAGATACAAAATAATTATACACATATTGTACACGTCCAACGCGTGACCTGTACAAATTATTATAAACGTTGCGTATATACATATACTTGGTATACATATTATATTTTATAAATATAATTTGTACATTACAATCGGAAATAAGTACTCGTGTTCAATACATCACTGTTAGTTTTTTAAATAATTGTCCTGAAATTAGGTATTTGATTTCTACGAATAAACATTCAATTTTGAAATTAAATCTAACGAGTAAATTTTTAATTTAATGTGACACATTTGTGTAAAAATACAATTTATTATTTGTTTCCTCAAATTCGTTTAAATACATATTATATTATAACGATTTACATATTTCAGTATTGTGCGAGTTTCTGCAGTAGATTTGGCACTATGGTAGAATTATTTACCTTAGATAATATTAAAGTTTTTCGAAGGGAACGTCAATTATATGACATATTTTTCTTAGATGAATAAAATAATGTAACCATAGATGCGTGTAATTTTAAGAAAAAATGGGGTAGACTAAAATTACCTATTAGTTTCGTGTTCTTCAAAAGAAAAAAAATCGTTATTTTTTTACCACTTATATATAGTTCGATGTATATAAAATTATTATCGATTATAAATTCTAAAATGAAATTAGCAATTCCGACGATTTTCTTATTGGCACTTATTAATCAATTTAATAAAAGTTTATTACTTTACCACCTATAAAAATGACGGCCACTCTTCAATACATGCTGATGTGCCTATAATTAATTATAAAATGTTTGCTTTGAATTTTGTAGGAAACGACAAAACGTAGAAATCTAAATTTAAACTCGTCGTCTTGGGAGTGACAATTCCTTCCGTGTTCGGAAATTGCACGACACCAGCAGTTTTTTATGTGCACTCGTGTACAGTCCCGGTAATTGGTAAATTTCGAAAATCAATAAATAATAACGCGAGTTTCAGCAAAAAAAATTACTCAACACCTACAATAATGAAAATAATCGAGACATCAATCTCACCCTCGTTTATATGCGTGTCATACATCACTCATACTCTTATATATATTAATACCTAAATGCGTATACCTAATAAATATAATTATACTTTGTAAATGTATAAGATAAGTAAATATTTATAAATTTGGTGATTCATTAAGCATGGTCACTCACATTTAATTCTGGTTTTTGGACATTTTATGTATACTGAAATAACATATATTCAAGTATTTAAGATTTTTCCTAATATTAAGGAATTGTTCTGTGTTAATTCAAATTAAGTTTTTAAGAATATCCTTTTTCATTTTAATAATTGTTTAATTTTTTTATGTTGATGTATATTAATTGAAATACGAATAATTGGTATAGATAATTTATGAGTTATTCAACTTAATGTTTTAAACAGCATGGATAATAATCTATTCATTATTACAGTAAGTTATAAAAGATATGTGGGTTACGGTGATTTGAAAATTATAGTAACTAATATTATATAGAAATATATTGACATTTTATGTAAAAAAAAAAAAAATCTCCTGAGTATAATAAGTAGGTACTACATTGAATACCTATTACATTCATTTTATATATTGGGTATACTTAACGTAAAACCGTTGAAGGATTATTCTACATTCAAAATAGTTGATACAATAAGCTTTAAGTTATATTAAAAACTCGAAAAAAGGAACGGATATTGCTGAACAATTTCGATTAAATACGTCGTCTTGTGTGCAACCGTAAATATATAATCATATATTATAATATAAATATATTAAACACATTCTGGGAATTATTTGTCGTGTACGCGCAGGAAATTTGAATTACCTACGTTTTGCGCGTAAGTATGAACTTTTTTGAACAAGTATCTCTCAACATTTTTTATTTAACAATTAAAATAATTAATTATACTTATAATAAATCATTTAATGTTTTTAAAACTCATGTTTTTAATATTTTTTTTTGTGAAATTAATATTTCATATTAATAAGTTAAGTTAAGAATATTTGTGATAAAGTAACGAATTCATGGTTATAACTATCATAGTGTGAATGATGTTAACATCACTTAAAAAAAATTATAGGGCATTTTTTAAGGGTATTTTTGCGGTAAAATGCATTTTCATAGGTATTTTGGCTATTTTTTAGAGCTTAATTCTATAGTTTTAAGGGCATTTAAATTCTAACCCTAATAATTACATACCTATTATATATTAAAAACTATATTATATAAATTTCCCTTACACGCGATATTATATTATTATTGAAATAAACTAACACCTGCAGATGTTAAATATGAAAAAAAACATTATTTTTTTTTTTTATAATATGGTCTGAATATAGTCAAAATATCATAGCTGCCCCCCCTCCACACCTTCAAAAAGTTGACCACGCCACTGTCGCCACTGGAGTAGATCCGCCACGCATCATCATCAGCGTCGTTTCACCTCAATAACGTCGGAACATTAATGTATTATTAAGAATGAGCGTTCAAACTTTATTGACTTATATACGTATACCTATATTATACACGTGCGTATACGTATATAATATCATTATTGTTATTACTTATTACATACAAGTAGACACAAACACACCAGATTGCCGCCTATACAGTAGGGACATGCTGCTTTGCTGTACCGCAGTTCACACACGCACGTACGGACAGAATAACACTCGTTCCGCGAGTATTATATCCTCATATATACAATATGCATACCTATTATATACCTAGGCACGTGATTATATACGCACCATATATGTATACCTATAATGCAGAAGTATGTTATATACATATATATATGTACAGAGTATGATATTATATTATAATCTTCGAATGTATTATAATAATACATGAGCGATTCTCACAAGACGGACCGAATAATGTATTTAATGGCGATTCGAATACGCACAGACCCGCTTTCTCCACGGGTCTCGTAGATGTGCGTATAAAGTGTACACATATATAATATATATGACAGTTTATGCCGTACATAGTATATATATATATATATATAGGTTTAGAAAAATACTACGTACATAATACATATACGATGATTCGCCAAGCATGCTCACCCCCTTTTTTCAGTTCAATATCGCAGTTATTTAATATCTGATATTTGAATTTTTTTTTTTTTTTACTACTTGAGGAATGAACTTTTGGTTATTAAATGAAAAGCTTCCTTTTTACTGTAAATTATTTAGCAAATAACTTTTCTGAAAGTTTCGATATATCAAATTTAAAATTCGAACGAGTAGTTTTTAAGTTTGAATCAAATTGATTCGAGTTTGTGTATTAAGAATAATAGATTCATGAAAAAAAAAATATGGAAAATAATATGGAGGCTATGGTGATTTCAAAATTGTAATGATTTATATTAATATATCAATATTTATAATTTTTAAAAATGGTCCAAACATAATAAATACTAGATCACATATTACATACTAGCTGTTTTATACTTTTGTAAGCCCATTTTGATAACTGAGCGAGCAACTATTTATTCAAATTTTGAATTAGGTGGATCGACATTTTCAAAAAAATTATCTACTTCATAATTTTGGGCGGTACTCCTTTCGCCCGTAATTTTCAGTAAAAACATTAGGGGGTTCTCGCTTGAAAAACATAATATTGTATCCCCACGGGACGGTGATGAAAATTGTTTTAACGATAAAAATAATAAAATACATGTATTAAAATGTTGTTTTTAAGTATTCAAAATTATGGAAAAAATATTTTTAAAAATGTTAATAGTTTTTAAAATGATAGGTTTCTTATTACGATATGATATGGATCATCTGATATACCTAAATATCTGCGAACACATGTATTATATATTATACATGGTATTTACTATTTTTACGACGCCATACCACCCACCGTATACCCACGTGTATATAATACGCTATATACATATGATGCGTATTATTATACATGTATAGTTAGAGGTCCCATTATTATAATACACCCGTTCTGTGCGCGTACAATATCCGTATAATAATTTGGCGGCACCGCTGCAAGAATAAGAAGAAATAATAGTGTACGAATGCGAAAGTCACGGGGCTTGATTGTACGTTAGATTATTATGCATCATATTATCATAATATACGCTTCCGCTGGTATAATCGTGGTCATTTCGTGTTATAATAATAATATGTATGGTCATTGTCGCCGCGATGCAATTTAAATAATATATTGTATATATTATTATAATATACGACATCGCGCGATCGCAAAGGGGTCATTGGCGAAATGGATTGTATGATTGTAAAGAATATGCACCTTACCACTCCGCAAGATTGTGCATACCTGTATGTGTATCTGTGTGTGTGTGAAAACTATTTAGTGTCGATTGAGCGTAAAATTATAACGTCGTATCGACAAAATACCGAATAGAACGCTTATTTATTTGATTTTTAGCTTTTAGAGACAGGGTTTTTAATGTTAGTAGTTTATTTTACATCAGAAGCGAATGTCATACGTCATGCAGATAAAATAATAAAACGTTTAAGGTCTGAATGTATTAGTTATAATTTCATCCCAAGATAAATAGATATACGTACCTACATGATGAAAATGGCTTCTTAAAGAGGGCGCAGAGGGCTGTAGCCCAGCCTTTTACTAGTAGCATTAAAAATTGTTCTTAGTTTTTTATTTTGTTAATTTGTCTATACTTCAACTGTTTATGATTACATTGGTATTAATAAAGTTGTACATTAATACTTTATGCATTTTAAGATATATAAAACACGTGCGATATGCGAGTATGACGTTTTCTTTAGATATACTTATAAAAATAAATATTTACTTTACAATGTGCAATTTAAAATTATAACAGTATATGTAAAGACTGTATTTAAACATTAAGTTTTCGACCTCCCTTCTTCCTTTATAAAAAGTTCTAGGGACGACCTTGCATGACAAGACTGGATGATTTATATGTATGCACACTTCATAATATAATATGTTGTATATTATTTCAAATATGTGTATACCCTACCCACCTGCCGATATATACATGCATATATAATATTTATATGTGTGTGTGTATGTGTGTGTGTGTATGTGTGTGTGTGTGTTGATGCATGTGTAAAGAGTCTGTTTATTTGATTAAAATTTAAAACACAACGATATTTTACATACACTACCATATTATATGAGAAAAATTTATTTTTAATCTTTTTTCCGTCCATATGAGTTATGTGTTTTGAAAATTAATCAACTTTCAACAAATATTTGAAATGCATTTTTAGGGTTTAAAAGTCAATGGCGTTCAAATCGAAAGACAGTTTTAATTAAAAATTTTTGTTTTTGGTGTTTTCTATTTTTCAAATACATATACTTTTTCGGTAATGAAGTATTTAGTATTCGAAATATTCCTTTTAATTATGTTCGAATTGTTGAAACTGCAATCAACTTTTAAGTCAATAAAATTATATACTTTGACTGAATGTATTTTTTCCAACAAACAAATATGATTGTATGAATCAAATACATATTTTAGATTTATACAGTACCTGGGTACTTATTAAAATTACTTCATTTTAGAATATAATATAAAAAAAACAGAAACATATAATAAAAACGCTGTTTTTTGTAACACATCAGCAAAAAACTAAATAATTGACGTTAATTTTTTCATTGTAATATTTATACCAAAATTATTATATACATATGTATATATATTTTTTTAAATGTACGTAAAACTACTATTAATCACCTGATCGTGAAATGAAATTGTGTCTGGCTCTTTTGGTGACATACGGTGAATTTCCCGACATCATTATGGCACTGTCTGAGTCCGAATGGTAGCCAGATATATCGCTTGAATCTTCATCCTCCGCGACCTCCTTCATGAATTCCAAAACCTTTAAAGCAATAATCATAAATAACTAATTAGTTATACTATTTACTTCGTGACCATTCGAATTATCGTAAGTGTGATCCCCGTCCATACTTCAAATACTCGGGCGATTTCAGATCATCTATATCATTAGAAAGTATCGTTTTTAGGGTTCGCTCACGTATACGAACTAAGATTACTAAGAAAACTTCAAATATACGTCTTGTCAGCACCGCAAAACGATTCGAATCTCGATATATTTGTTTTGTGAATCGAATCAATATACTTTCTCTTCCATCGTCTTCATTTCGATGATAATTATGTATGAGAAATAAGCATACACACGTGTACCTATCTATGTTTACGTTACTGATAACGAATTGTGGAATTCGATCCAATTATAACTAACCGCAAAGGTTGAAGGTCGTTAGTGAAAATTCAACCAACCCTCAAACGGACGATATAGCTAGCGAATAATAATAATAATTGCCATCGTGAGTGTAATAACGTCCTGAATTGCGTTCATAGTGTATACATTATATAAAGCCACTACAACGACTAGTACTAATATACATGTACAATACGATGCTCCGGTGTATAATAAAATAGCGAACATTCACCAGCGCTCGTGCATGCAGTAAGTAGGCGCACAGGCTGCACAGATGCCCAGGGCTCAATGCTCGAATTTCAGTCATTAAAAAAAAAAAAACCCCCGTATAATTTCTACCTAGTAGAAATCTAAAACTCTTACGAAAACACTGCGTACGATGTACATGGAAGTAATAATACCTAGTGCGTACTAGGTTTGTATTATTATAGGTGTATAATAGTAAACTGTATATAGCCATTTTCCTCCAAAAATGAGATACCGTATTTTCGCACTGTCCGTTTTCCTCCATTATAAAAATAAGATTGTATCATCCTATCATTAATTTCAATAGGCTATCTATCACTTTCTGCTATAGAAAATCGTTCTTTATATTTTTATGTATACATATTGTTATATTGTTATTTGTATATCTTAATGTTAACATCGTGCTAAATATTAAATAAACGGAATCTGTCGTTTGCGCTTCATTAATCCCTCAGATAAAACATTTGGTTGGATGTTTGCGCATCTCACATTTTGAATATACCGTAGTACCTGACATCAGGGGGAAAATCGTCAACATTCTTGAGAATAATGGGTTACGAGTTCAGAAATATTTAGATTTAAAAATTATTTATTTGTAAGAGATTTCGATAATTTTGTAATTCTGTTTTGTAAACAATGACCAATGATTAACGATCATTTTATTTTTATAGTTTTTATAGGTACGACGTATAATAATTTTTTGCGTGAATATTGATTAATTAAGAAATATAGTTAAACCCAGATAAAAGATTTTTTCTTCTCATACATTTAAATCAAGGATAAAATAAAATATTTTATGTTAAAAGTATATATTTTAGTATTGAAATATTACAAACAGTTGACCACGCGTCAACTAGTCGCGATGCGCAAACGGTCTATAATATAAAAAAGGGTTATTTGTAACAATAGCGATGTATCAACAGTCTATACAAAAAATTTTTTTTTTACAATAGCGATGGTCAAATGGCCTACAGAAAGGTTGTTTCATAACAATAGTGATCCGCAAACGTCTTACGCCCGAAATAAATAAAAATTAAAAACCGTTGTATGATAAAATTTAGTACAATATTAATGTGTGTATAATTTAGCACTACAATAACTTTAAAATAAAATATAATATAAAAACTATCGTCAGTTAGAACTGTTAAAAGTATTAATAGAACGAATAACTTTATATTCGGAAAAAATTATACATACATGATTTTAGTTCAACTATGCGTGTAGAGGACAACAGTATCTCATTTTGAAGGTAAATATAGTTTTGCCTAGATAGGTGTAAAATGTTAATTAATATTATACTTCGTCGGGTGTTGGACAAAAAAAAAATCTATTCATCAAGTCATCGTATAACTCGGAGGCAGTCGTTGTAATAACGATCGTTTGTCATAAACCACTTGTTGTATTTTTGTTCTTATCAAAAGCGTATAAAATGTGAACAAAATCTACCGACGTAAAAATAAAAACCATATGGATTATGGAAGAATGTGCTCTGTAAGTTTATTTAATCAAAATGTCTTGCCAAATATCACTGGGTTAATCGTGAGCAAAGTCATACTAAACTTATGCTGAGAAAAATAACAAACCTACTGCAGTGGTACCTACTACCTACTGCGTGTGTTTGAAAAATACCGGTTAGAAAGGCCACAATAATAAACGTATATTTACGACGAAAAACAACTACTCATCGTTAACTCGTTTGAGATCACAACAGTTCTTCGGTGCAGTGTGTCAGTAGAACTAATATATTCGATATCCCGGGGTGTTTCAAGTGTAACCTTGAGTTCCAAAAATAAATTAATAACTGGACAACAGTTTTCAAATAAAAAATCTGCATATGTTATGAATGACTTGATAATTTTGAATTACATATTATGGTAAGAAACTGGATAGAAACACGTAAAATAGAAACCGTTAATCGCAAATGAAATCTTATAGGTTTGGTTAAATACTTATATTAAATGTGTATTAGGAGTATTACACAGAAGTATTACAATTAAAGTTAACTAAATATTTATGAAAATTATATTGTCATTAATTTTTGTTTCATTTGTTTACAAATAATTTATTTTAATTAATAATATTTAGTAAGTTAAAAATATATGGAAAAAATTATTCAAAAAAACATATCTTAAATGAAAAAAAAAACACTATCGATTATATTATATTTGTTTACAATTATTTAAGAAAAAAAAAAATCACAGAGTTCTTGTATTACCTATTATTATTTTCTTATTAGAAGATGTTTTCAAATGTATTATTTCACACACAAACTATAATTACTTCCTCTTTGTCACAGAATTCCTATAATTATATCCTATAGTAGTTATAGACTATAGTTAATTCATTATTATATAATATGGATTAAAAACAAAAGATGGTAACAAATTACAAATGTATTACCTTTCTTAATTTTATATTATTACATTTATCTACTGTACTCATAAAGTTAAATACATCATGTAGTTATATTTTCATGGGAGATTAAAAACGGAATAATAGATTTACCTTTGTGTTTTTAAATTTAAAAAAGTAAGATATAAATATTATGTAATTTTTTTATATAAAAATATAAACTATACACGGAAAAAAAGCAAATTAATAAAATTTATTTTTTTAAAGTTTTAAAATATGTATAATAATATGTACATCGAAAATAAACAAATACTGCATAAATATAGTAAGTTTTTAACTTTTAATTAAAGATAAGATCAACTTTATTTTAAATATATTTTAGCAATTCATACATTTATTATTATAAGGTATAATATTTTATTTTATAGACAGTGAATTATAAAACATAATTTATTGGAATTAAGCAATTCAATAAAATATTACTTTTAGTCTTACTTTTCGTCATTTTTATATCACTATAATAAAGCATAGATATCATGTTATGCAATGACTATTGACTTGAGGTTATTATTATTATTATTATTATTTTACAAAATAAATAATATAATCAATGTGATTTGTATAAGTATTGTCTGATATTGACGTATAATATCATATGAGTTATACGTTCATTAAACCACATGACTGTTATTTATTTTGTTATTAATATTTATTGTTTGGGTATAAATTTATTCAAATATAATATTATAGTATAATAAAAAAGTAAGCAGTTATTTTCAATTAAAAGTATACTTATACATTTTATTAAAGACATAACAATGTCATACTTAAATATTTGAAAACATACTTTGTGATTTTTATTTGAATATAAAAATTATAATTGTATTCAAGTCTAATGAAATAAAACTGGCAATTTTAAGATGTACACTGGTCTTTTTTGTATTAAAAACCACCGTACCTATACATTGCTTAAAACTAATATAATTGTATCATTTTCTTAAATTTTGGATAAAATTGTTATTATATTCTTTGGAATTATCCATTGTATTACATGCAATTCGCAGCGATCAATTTTGGATTAGTTTATGGGAAAAATATCCAGTAGGATTGTTATTAGATAACGTGAAGACAAAAGACAATATATAACTGGTACGGTGAGTACTTCCTAACAGTAGGTACATAATTGTATAATCCATTCATACTAAACTTCTAACAATTAAGACCATCATCTGAAACATTCATCTTTGGGTCGCCTATTGTGATGCTAATAACTAGTCGACCGTCGTGCTTCTAGATTACACTGTTTCGGCAAACTTGGTGTCGTTCACGCACCCTCATCTAAATGAACACAGACATTTCGATGGATTCATTTACGATGCAAAAATGAAAATCATACTTTTTAATCACAAATAATCCATCACACAATCTTCCGATTTCGTTTAATCGATTAATAACAAATTTCATGAAAATCAGTCGAGTAGTTTTTAAGATTACCAGAGGAATTACAATAACAAATGCTTTTTTCGCCACAAGTGTAAAAAAAAAAGATAATTCATACTATAAGTATGATGTATATACAATTATTTTATATCATTCTGATTTTAATGAAGTAAAACTTTATTTTGCTTTTTCTTTCCTAAATGAACTTATTTTACTCCTTATACAGTTATGCTACTTACTATTTTCCTATTTTTTTTTTAAAATAATTTTCATGCAAATATTTTACACTTGTTTATTTGTAAATTCCAAGCCTTACTATACTATATATTCGTGTTTTGTCGTCGAAATTATTTCGTTTGTTATCGAGGTAATATATAATTAATAAATGGCTGATAAAGTAATAATTATCAAAATACATGCTGATTGCTGTAGTTTTCTAAAAGTTACAGTTTTATAACTTTAACTTTTGAAAAGGCAAAAAGTAATTTAATTTTTTTTTGTTCTTGTTTTTAGATATTTCAAGCTCAAATTAAATTAATGGATACTTTTTGCAATTATAAATGCTTTTAAATACGATTTATTTTGCGACATAATCCGAGCTCTATATAATATACTTAATGTACATACAACGTAGATTTGCATATATAGTATACACGTAAACCTGCCCGATATAAAACACATAGAGCAACTCGTGTTATGCGTATGAGCTAAGTATATTAAATTGAAATAATTATACAGTGTCCTTGGATATACGCGTTACTACATATATATTATACATAGGTATACGGTCTCGCGTGTTCATATAATACTTGCTGGTTTTACAGTTAGGTAATATAGGTATAATATAATATTATAGTTTGTATACAATTTACAAAAAATTTTTTATCACGGATGTCAGTTCGTTCACACAGCGCGTTAGCGTTTAAAACGCGAACATAATGGAAAAAGATGAATATGTGAGAAAAACGGATGTGCGCGCGTGTGTGCGACTAGTTCCCTCAGTAATAGCCAGCGCCGGTCTAAGAGTCGACTCGTCCACGGTCATTGATCTCGTCACACGCGTATATACGCGACACATCTGCTGCAAATCTTACGATGGCCCTCGCACATATGACCGTCGACTCGACCGTTAAACTGACAATTAATATTTCATGAACGACTTTGCCTTGGTCTTGACAATATAGTACAATATTATATCATAACAAAAAAGATCAACAACCCCCTCCCCAGAAAACTGCAATTCTGTTCAATTGATGTAGTTATATATCGTTTCAACTTGCAATTTACAACTGTTAGGTAGCACAAGAAAATTAAAAAGCGAAGTGACAGTTGTAACTGCTAAATAATTCTCAAAATTAGACACCGCTAATGCCTTAATCCGTATACTTCTTAGTTTAAGTGATATGGTTTAAGGAAAGGGACTAACTCGTTAGAGTTACAATTAAATGATCATATTTACATGTATAACTATTCCTAATACATTATTTTTATTAATATATTAGCCCAACGTGAATTTTATTTATAAAAGCTGCTCATCATTTAACAAAAAAGTCTTAAGACAGTTAAAAAAAAATAAAAAGTTGAGAAAAGCTCACTCTTTGAACGTATTATATATTTTCAAGTTTTAAACGTATTTTAATACGATGTAATAAACAATAATCTTAAAAAGAATTTTTTAGTATTGGCTTTTATCTATTTTAAATATTAATATTTTTATAATTTTTAATATTGGCAAGAAAGAATTTATTTTTATGGACTCATTATAAAATCTTAATACTCGTACATACAGTAGTAATTATGTATTAGTAACTAAAGGAGAGATGGACAAAATAGGAACTTAAGCTGTTCTAATCTTATGTTTAGAAACCTAAAAACATGTACAGGAATAGTCCTTTATAGGTACCTCCAAAATATAACTGTGCGCGAAAAACGACATCATATTATACCACGCCCTGTACGACCTCAGAAACAGTCGTATTTTAATCCCGTTATATTTCTATAATGTCATACTTTTATAGGTATGTGCATAAAATAAAACCCTATACGCGAAAGAAATAAAAAAATACAATATATTTTTTATTGTTTTGTATTGAAACCTAAGGCAATAGTTATAAACAACAGTTTCTGTTCAACGAGCGCCAAGTGACAACGTTTACTTTGTCAGCGATAAATATGAGACATGTCATATTGCCGTATTGCACAATAGAATAATATTATGAATTCCCACAAACAAGATTACCTTTTACAACCCGTAACGGCAAACATTAATTATTAAATTGTCATTAAAAAAAAGTATACAAAAATGACTACTTATACAATTTTTAAAGGTTTTTTATTTTTTATTCGAATCTAAATTATTTATCCCGTTTAAATAAAGTCACCCTTTTGGGACTTGTGCATAGTATTCATATCATGAATTGTGGTAGTAAACCCGTAACCACGTTAAGATACTAATATATATTATATAGTTCTCACCTGTTCACAAGCGTGCGAGTATCTCATAAGAAGAGGCGCCACCACGTGTTCCGATTCGACTTTGAGCTCCTTCCGGAGCTGAGTGAACTGGAACAACGCGTCCTTGTCGTACTCGACCCGCCGCTTGAGTATGGTCAACAATATAGCCATCGACTTGTTCTCCAAAACGGGTTCAACGACGTTCAGCAGTGTCTTGTTCTTGATGAGTCGCTCTTGGATGTCGGACTGCTGCAGGGACAGCTGACGCTGATGCGACGCCTGCACCGGCGCCGGGCCCTTGCTCACGCCGTCTCGCTTTCCGGACAGACTGAGCTCCTCCAGCTTTAGAAGGGCCGCTTTGTACGTGTCCACCAGCTTCTGGAACTCCACCTTGAGCGCGTCGTGCAGGTTGGTGAGCGTTTCGTCGCTGGTGCCCACCAGCCCGTGCTGGCCTAGGCCCTCGACCGCCTTGTCCAGCGACCGGCGGCGCACCTGCAGCGCTTTCCTCAGCTTGGGCTCGGACA
Source organism: Schizaphis graminum (assembly GCA_020882235.1). Classification (NCBI taxonomy): domain Eukaryota; kingdom Metazoa; phylum Arthropoda; class Insecta; order Hemiptera; family Aphididae; genus Schizaphis; species Schizaphis graminum. The sequence goes on from CM037032.1 coordinate 99,538,330, forward strand.
GTACGATCACCTTGAGCAGCTTGCGCGTGCTGCCCAGCCACCGTTCCGCGCCGCCCGCCGTGGTGCCGGTGAAGAGCTTGACCAGCCGCATGAGCACGTGTTCGGGCCGGAGCACCTTGACGCCGCAATCGGACGACAGAAACACTTTGGCGTAGAGGGCCTCCAGTATGGACAGGCTGTGCGGCATCGCTTCGACGAACAGGTCGATGGGCAGCTGGTCGAGGATCGCCTTGAACGTGTTGTGGCTGAGCCGGTTCACGAAGTTGGCCGCTTCCCTGTACTGGGCGTTCTCGTACAGCAGCAGGATGCGCTTCACCGCGAACCTTGGGCTCACGTCCGCAATGGTCATCGAACTCACCAGCTCCGGGAACCCGTCCACCCAGTTGGAGTTGCGCCACTGCATCTTTTGCACGTTCACCGCCTGCCGGTTGCGGTCCGGCTTGATCCGGTTGCCCAGTCCCTTGACCGGTTCGGAGCTGTACGAGTTCCACGTGGCCGACGGATCGGACAGCGGCGGCGGCGGCAGGGTGAGCATGGTTCCGCCGCTTTTCGGGTACGCCTCGTAGTATCTGTTCATTTCGCGTCACGCATAACACTCCGTATGTCCGGAGTACGGCCGGAACACTCGGTGGCGGCGGCCGGAAACGATAACGTCGCGTCTGGACGAAAACCCGCGCGGACCGTCCGCGTGTATGGGGATCGAGGGGCGAATAAAAGAACGTACACGCGCTCCAAACACTTCCGATACTACGATACTACAATAATGATTATTAAACCGCGTTGTCACGATTAGATGCGAACGCGGTTAAGCGCGATTGAGCACGGTCAATGTGCGGTTCGTGTTCTGTGTGGTGCGGCGGCGCACTGTGTGGCAGTAGCTGACTACGACGTGCGCGGCTGGTCACGCTGGCGAAACTGGTCAGGTGAGAGACTCTCCGGAGACTGGGTGTTTGAAGAGCCGGTCTCGGGTACGCGCGCGGAGCCGGTTAATGACTCTCTCGTCTCGTGGGAGAAAACCGCGTTCGTCCATACACTACTTGTCGGGTCGCGAGACCCATCCGACGTGCCCCTCCGTTACACCGTGTGCGGACGGGGTCCCGATCGGTTTTCACGTTTGTTTACACGTATGTTTAGGTACCGATCGCGGTTTACCGTAAACGAATGCAGCCGAATACGACGCAATAATATATTGCGTTATACGCGTGACGTGCAGTGCATGCGTGCGATTTTACTCGCGAGAGTATGAACGATGATTCACCAAGCATATAATATGCTGCTCACCCCCGCCCTCTAGTTTTCGTGACTTTTCCAACGATAAGTTGCTACTTAATAAGTTACCCGTGGAGATATTGTAAACTTCTATTTTTTTTAAATGAGAATTTTCTTTTCAACAATAAACTATTTATCAAATGATATCCAGGATAATGAGTTTGAAAAATCAAAATTTGAAAAAATTAATATAATTATATAATTGAATGAAAAAAAATGGGGTTTAACATCTTCAGTTAATCACCATCACATTGTATAATTATTATTAAAATAGTTGCAGTTTACTAAAAATTGTGTAGATACTAAACACAACCCCTGCACTCTACCTCTTCGTCCACCGTGGAGACGACAGAACTCGGGCCAAGTCAAGTTTCTTGGATATAATTCTTGTAATTCCAACGTATAAATATTAAATGAATATTATCATAAAAACAATCTTTTGACAGTAGATACCTTTTAAAAGTAAAAGTTGTACACACATTTTCAAAATTACCCACAGCTTAGGCGAAAATATCTCTTTTTTGTATATTATAAATTATAATATAATATAGACAACGATCAAACGTTGTTATTTAACAAAGACGTAGCAAATACTCAAGTTTCAATTTAATAATGTGATTTACAAGTATATAAAAGTAATAAAGTATCTAACGTTGTTTAAATTGTTGAAGTTTTTTGAAACATTTAAGATGTTCGATGTTCCATTAACTGTACGATTTTATAATATATTAAATGTGTACTTCGAAAACTTTGTATTACCTTAGTATTTTTTTTTTTTTTTTAATACCTATATGTTCAATATAAAATTATTCTTGTATTTTAAATAATAATAAAATTTAACATTCAATAAACTTTAACTAAAAATACAGTTTTTCCGGAAAATTAAATTATCCATGTTTTATGAACGCTTTTTTAAATAGTTATTTCTCTTCTTGCAAAACATTATTAATAATTCGGACTAACAAAACATAATTTTCTTATCTCAATGTTCTTTAAGCTATTGCATTCAACTACACCTTAAACGCAAGTAATTTCTTGTTGGTAATTAAGGGTTAAACTTGTTGAGATAATTATTAATTATACATAATGTATTAATATCATGAAACGTAGGAACTTACATTATTCATTTTGACATTAGCCGCTTTAGAATTATAAAGTTGGAGTTCTTAGATGTAATGATTTGAATTAAATAAAATCCTTTTTGAATTCATTATTTGTAATTTTTTTCGATCCATTTAAATTGAATATAATGATACATACAATATTTAACACGTATTATCCATTGGTGTTTTAATGCCAAGCAGCCAGCCATTTCCTTACACAGCTAACCTATATATAAACATCAAATTTAAATTATTAATTTTTACACACAACTACCATGTAAATGATTTCTTTTGTAGTACGGCAATTGTAACCTAGTCAATAAGAAATAATAACATCAAATCTTCATAAAATAAAAATCAATGAAGTAAAAATAAAAATCGTCTAAACTATTATTTTATTTTTACAAAAAAAAAAAAATTGGATGCAATTGACGACGATTATTGTTTATTATATTATAGTGTATTACTTGCATGTGCTATGATTTAAGTCTATCTTCTCCTTACATATTATTGCATATGTCTACTAAATAGGTCCATACCACTGTATTTAGCCCTTCCAGCCATGTTCTATACCTACATTAGATCGGCCACGCCACGTTAAGATTCTTTTGGACACACAAAAGGAAATACAATACAAATACTTTTAACTCCATTAGATCATTCGCACGACTTTTTGTTATTATTAATTTGTACGTTCTACATTGAGTGTAATATAGTTCATTTACAATTATGAAATTTAGATTCCAATTGATCGTTTTTATTATCTATTAATAATGTGTATAGTCTATCATAACTATCATTATAGGTATTATTGTAAATTAACAAATTAAAAAATATTTCGATTTTAAATACATACTATAATACTTTTCGTATTATACCAATTTTGAATGTACATATGCTATCTACAAAATATAATCATCTTTATTATTACATTCGAAATAATTTTGGACATTTAAATGAATAAAGTTTTGATAAAATATATCGTAGTATTAAAACTAGTCAAATACTAAATCAAAATAATAATAATACATACTATAGTTTTATATACTCAAATTGTAAATATTTTATAAAGTTGTTTTTTTATTAGCTTATATTCTATAAAACTTTAGATGTATTAAAAATATATAGGTAGTAAGTATTTATAATAGTGTGAACATTTTTTATTAATTTAAATAATAATATCTTACAACTATTATATTTTTCTATGTGAAAAAATTCAAAAAATTTATATATTATTTGGATATTAAAGTAAGTTGTTGTAAGTAAACATTTAAAAGTCTTGAAAACATTTTATCGATACAAAAACACACATAAAATATAATATAGTATGGTGTAAAACTATAAGTGAGTTATATTTTTATAATTATGTGTAGGTATGGCTGTCGATTGATGTTAGTACATTTCGCTACAAAAGAAAGTTTTCAAAATTTTTCCAAACATCACGTACTTGCTGTAATGTACATATTTATTGTCCCACAAAGCATTTTCTAAGTACTTACTTTGAGTTAACAGCGTATAATCATTCATGTTAAAGTTAATGGTAAAACATAACATGTAGGCAAATAAGAAGTGTAAATGTTTAAGATATTTAAAAAATTGTATTCTTAGGTAATTCTAAAAGACTTTATTTTTCTGTTTATTTTAATTTATATAATATATTATTTTATTGTACTTATAAATATTATATAATTATATAAAAACATTTTAAAACAAATATTTCATTACTTTAAAAAAAATTTAATATTCTTACAATATGTTCGGTATATAAATATAATGATTCTCCTTTTCAATGCTAGCATTGCATCGTAAATGTAACGGCTATATGAAATTCTTATTACTTATTGCTTTTACGAAAAGATGTTGGTGGTATTTATGTATTTTTAAATACATTTATAATATTGAAAAAAAAATGTAAAAATAATATCATTTTTGGAGTGTATATATAATCCGTTCTATTATTTCATTATTCAACACTACTAATACAATACCATTCAGCCATTGTTGACGATTGTATAATAAACACAAAACGTGAATATATTAAATACTTTAATATCTATCATCATTGTTGAATCATCGCTCGATGTAATAACATACACGCATATACAAAGGTACTTACTATGCGTATCCTAATCAAGGTTTTTATTTAATATTGTAATTAAATAGAAATGATAACGATAATGCTGCGGATTGCCAATGGTGTTCAATTTTCCACCCGAAACGCCACAACGGTCTAATAAGTTTAAAATTTAATAGGATGCTATCCATTGTGTAAGTATATTATACATCAATGTTTAGCGTGCCACACGTGTACGTATATCGTTTGTAAGCAATAAAACTCCACTTTAGCACACGCGTTTATAGTATGTTAGCAATGTGTACGTACAAACAATCCAATTTGCGTTCGGACGGTAAAACAAATTCATATATAACGTACATTTAATCGTTTGGGGATGATTTGACGATTTCACTTACAAGAGGGGATTCTTATAACCAAACGTAGGGACTTTATGTACGTCATAAAGATGTTTAGTGTTATGATTGCCGTGTAGTCTAAAATGATGAAACACACTAAACAGTAAACAGCGTTAAAGTTCCGCTGTCAAATAAAATAATTCATTTCCTAATGAGATTTTGTGTTAGGTATAAAAATTCTCATCATTAAACAGCTACCATGTATGTATTATGAATTATGATATATTACGATGATGACGGTGTGTTAACGGAAATACCACGGTCATTATATAACAATATTATTTTATTCGAAAAACATTTTCCCAGGATTAGATCGATACTAATAATTATTATGGTAAAAATAAAACAATGTTATAATATGTTTTTATTATTACAAAAACCGGATATTTATTTTAAGTATCGTTGTATGTTCAACGTTCAATATAATTAGTTTTTTCGTGACGTTCCATTTTAATGAACAACATTTCTGTTCCCGTAAAAAAAAAAACTGAAAATTAAAGTACGTTATAAACATTTTGTTTCAAAATGACCATAAAAGATAAGTCGTATAAGCTATTAAAAAATAAGTGGACATTATTTTAACATTGGGTAGACTGTTGTTTTAAATAGAGCAAAACTATTATTAACGCATACAATAAAACTAAAACATCAACGTATTACAAGATTTTATTAAGCAGTTAATTTTTAGTTACGAAAATTCAAACTGGCAATTTAATTAATTTTTTATAATGTAATCAAATTTACATAATAATAGGTACAATAACATTATAAATACTCAATTTTTATTTATAAGCGTAACTGCGTAACTTTACTTTCATTTGAATACATCATTTGTTTATCCTATAATAACTGTACAAGCATACTTATAAATAATTGAAAGATATATAATCATAATTAAATAAAATTTAAAGTAGGTAAGTAACGTTTTGTATTTTGAAAAAAATGAATATGAATAAGTAAATAGCGATAAATTCCCAAATTCATAACTTAATGCGATCGGATATTCTATAGAATATGTACTACAAACGCTATACAATTTTCGGAGCATTAAAAGTCTGAAAAAACTTAAGTTAACTATATTATACTTGCTCACTGCAGATAAGAAATTAAAAATCTAAACTAAGTTGTATAATATTTTCTGTTAAAATAATATTAGGTGTATTTGTTGAACTTGCTAAAAGTGTTCCAACTTTTGGTTCGTTTTTTTTAAAACCAATTTCTTTAAAAATACTTTTTGGTCTTACAAAGTGATGAAAAGTTTTTTCTTTAAAATAATGTATATATTTCACTGAAATAATTTACGATAATCGTGAAAATGTTTTTGCAAATAAAAATTCACCCTCTTTTAAAATGCCTTGCGATAAAATTATCATATTACCACAATAGTATAATCGGAATAAAATTGATTTTATAGCTAGTGCAACTAAAAAAATGTAAAAAACACAATAAATACCTACCCCTAAACAGTCTAAACATTATTGGTTTTACATGTATTTTAAAATGTGATCGAAAACTCGTTTGAATCGAATTTAATGCGAATCCATTTTTTATTCTAGAAATATTCTTGGCAATTGGCAATTATGACCTACAACATAATGTGTTTTTAATATTTTCTAATAATATATTACACCTATTATGGTGTCCAAAATATGATTTGTTTAGTTTGAATAATTTATGGGAAACATCAGTGACGTAGTCACGATTAATATATTATAGGTTAAGTATATATATATATATATATGATTGGAAGGGTTTTAAGGCAACCTAAAAAATACATTTTTATTCTGTTCACATTTTCATGACGTTAAACTGTCAAAGGAAACGCTGACGGCTTACGTTTGACGGGAAACCAAGAAAAATTACATTTTCATGCTGATAATTATTGGTTTAAATAAATTATCGTCAATGTGTGGTATTGCTACGCTGCATTAGGACACATATGTTTAATAATAATAATTACATATTATAGCAGGTGATTAAGGTTCCGAGAGCTGTAAGGTGTTATCGGTTATAATATATGTATATGATTTTTGACAGTCTTCAAAATTTGTTTATGAAACTATCGCTTTCGTTGAGATTTAAGAAATTGATAGATAGAACAATTTACAAATGTATTAAGTATGATAATATTATCATATATGTATACACGTTATCAAAATGCATAAATAGGTATCTAAGAATAGTTACGGAGATTTTTCATCAAGCGATATTAGCTCTTTGATTTTCGACGTTCATAAACAGTTTATTAAATCGTGTGCTGTGGACGGTCAGCCGCAGAGAATTGCGTAAACCATAATAATTGTCATTGCGTATATTATCGATTCAATGGAACAATTTAAACGACTACACACGACGAGCTGAATCCGAAGTCGGTCTCGAAAAGCTAGAAATCAAATTTAACGGTAAGTATAGTATTATGACAATGTAACATTTTATTGTGTTTTTTTTTTTTAACACTAACCATCGTCACCACATGTGCCGTAATGGCGTTTTCGTTCTGTTGCCGATTTAGTTTTGTATTCTTTGTCGTCGTTTGAACGGACCCGTTTGTATACGTGCACGTCGAAAAGAAAATAGATTTGTTGCGGAGCACATAAAATGTTTAAGAGGCATAACATAAAAGGGGAACTCTGAGAAATTAAAATCGTTTATTTCGTTATTAATATCGTTAGTTGTGTACTGCATACACGTTCAAGAGGCCTATTTCTAGAAAATATAATATATGCGTCTGTTGTCTACAGCACAGACCCCCGTGTTGCATCTGTTGATTGACGTCGGTCGGAGAGAGTTAATCGAAATTTTATGAAATTCTCTAGTTATGACTTAAAATTACTATGCCACACACAAACCGGCTGTATATATTATTCTTCGACGACTCCTAGTCTAAGTACTTGAGTTCTGAACCTTTTCGTGGTTTTTTCTACGTTATTACAATATTACAATTTAAGCCAAACAAGTGGTTTCACTCTCTTCGACATGTTTATTAATGAATTCTCGTTCGACGCACTTGACTGTTTACTTGTATTTCATCCCTACGCTGACACTAATAATTATAAACCCCGCGTATATCGTTATAAAAAAATATAATACGAAACACATAAATATATATATTTGTAACCGGTAACTCTGAAGTATCGATTTTCGTAGCTTATGGTGGTATTTTATATACTATTTTATTTATGAACATAATATAATGTATGAGATAAACAAAAAATAAATTAGAGATCGGTTTAGAATAAATAATACAAATTAATAACCATATTGTGTACTTATACGTTCTTAACTTAAGGTTTTCAAAAATATAGAATGTATTATATTAATTTATATTATTAATACTGCAAACCTAAATACAAAAAAGTAAAAAATTATTCAGTAATATATCAAATGTATTTATATATTCGTATTGTAAAATTATTTTTATTATTTTTATTTTTAAAAATATTTCACATTTATTCAACAATTATTAGAAAACATCAAACACTATCTCTCATATAAAAAACTTCGTTTAAAATATATGTGCTCTATTGATGGTGATTCAAAGTGACAAGAATTATTTTCAATATCGTCTTGTATATACAATTGTAAAAAATAATCACATAATCACAATATCAATAATTATTAACAATATTATTAATAAATGTTTTAAAGTCAATATAATTTTTGATCAGTTAAAATTACTTACAGGCTACAGCGATATATTATATCAAAATTATATAATTATATTATTACTTAAGATTTTAAAACAAAACATTATATCTTAAATACACATAGTTCCGCTCTGTAGAGTATTTTTCCGGATGCAATGATTTATTATTGCTTTTAAATTGAAAATAATAATACATCATTTCTCTATCTTTTGGCATTGAGGTGAGTGAGGTGAGACAAAACGTATTCACATATATGTATTATGATGTATACTCTTTGTAACGCGTTTGTACTTTTGTATTACAATATTATTTACATAACTATGTTTATAATAATTACTTATTCTTATATATAAATAAGACACAAGGTTATTCACTAAGCAAGGTCATACTAAATGTTTCTTCAATAATACATTTATTCAATTTTGGATTTTAGGAATTTTTAAATAATATATTTAAGGAAATAAGGACAATATTTTTAATTACTTAGACTTTTTTGTAGAGTTAAAAGAAATTCAAAGTCATGGTTCTTAGCTTATAGTTCTTATGTTGATTCTAATATTTATTTAACTCGAACACATTTTACATTATAAAATGTTAATAGATTAATTCTAATTAGAGTATTTTTACACCATCATATTTTCTTAACCTAAAACCATAGATATTAACTAAAATCAACTTAAAAACTGCTCGTTTAAATTTTGATTTAAATAAATTAACATGTTAAGAATTTAATAATAAAAAGACTGGTTCTCATTAAAAAAAAAAGTTTGTATCGCCACTGAATAAGTATGAAATTTAATATAATGTGGTCATTGAGTATACTAAACAACTTAAAAATACTTAATTTGAATAAATCCATAGTTGAAGAAAATCGGAGTGAGCAATGAGCATACTTGACGAATTATCAAATACATAATACTAATTTCAAAAATAAGTATTTAATATACACTTAAAATTAAGACTTTAATATCTTCGGTCTTACACTCATTTATCATCTAAAAATACACGAAACAATTATTAAATATTTTACATGTTCTAATATTTAAAGGCAATAAATATATTTTTACGGAGTCGTCTATTATAAAAATCAATACTATAAGTATAAAATTAATAATTATAGATATATACTAAAAATAAAGTTACAGTGCCAAAATCTAGTCAACTCGTGTCTCAGAGTTCAATTGTAATATTTTAATTACATAATTTATACACTTTGTGCACGAAATACGTCTGTGCACGTTTGGTCCTATAATATAACACTAACTAAACATACACCAACCCACGTCCCACAGTATATAGGCACTTTATTATTACAGCTGCAGTAGTGTAGTGCACACAGGATTTTTTTTCGAAAGGGGTTACGTTTATAATAATTTTCCCGAAATTACATACAACCGATACTTTCAGAGAGGAGTCTCGTTTTAATAGGAAAACACATCACTTTTACGAAGGAATACATTTCGTGACCCCTTAATCCCACCCTCCCTCTTCCGCGTGAGCATCGGCTATTGCGTTGTGCTGCACAGGTATGCTATTATAATACCTATCTGTGACATAGAAGCAATTAACGCAGTGGAATCGCACTGCAGATTTAATGCGCTCGTTATAATCGTATTAACGGTATGTATTTTTGTCGTACAACATCAATTTTTTCGTCGTCCGTTCAAAACAGTATTTCGTCGTTTTTTTTTTCTCATATAGAATCAAATGTATTTTTAAACCAAAATATACGATACGAACGAATACAGCGACTACATAGGTAGGTATAATGTGTATATATATATATATAGGTACTATACAGTAAACCTACAGACATTTTAACGTTTTCTAAACATAATACGCGTGTGCAGCAGATGAATATCACATTAACGAGAGAATAACAGCTATTATAATACATATAGGCGCGTCTTGTTTTAGACATGCGACCAACGGCGGCGGCGGCGGTGGCACGAACTTGCGGTGGCGGCTGACCATCGCCACCGCCGGCCGTCGTCGCCGCTTGCCGCTGCACATCTGATCGTCCGATCGATATATAAAACTCGTCGGCGTACCCTCGACGCGACGCCAAATTCCACGGCCGACATTATAATATGTTATAGATTATAATATTATGTTTATATTATTATTATTGCCGTTCGGCCTATAAACAGTTCGGTGCAGACTTGCACGGCTGCAATGCGCGTGTACTTACGTCGTCGTCGTCGTCATTAAATTATTATAATATATTATTATTATAAACGCGGGACCGTTAATGTTATGCGGGAATTTTTACGACTCCGAAGACCCTCAAGGGTTTCGCGTTCCAGCGGTGTGCAGTGGATTTCACTTTTTTATTTTATTTTATTTTTTTTTATATTATTCTCTGGACTCGGCGGCGATGCACATGAGTCAGCGTGGAAAAAAGCGAATCGTTTCTATACATATTATTATATACTGTATACTTGCGCGCGCGCGAGCGATTCCGCGATAGACACTACGGAGCGGTTTTGGAGCCGTTTCCGCCGGTACCGCCCCGGGTGAAGTCACAGACCTTTTTTTTTTCCATTCGTTTCATTGCCGCAGATAGTCACCTCGAAGTATGTCAGTGGGTCGGAATGCGATACGTGTCTACACATACACACACACACACACACAAATACACGAGCCCGAAGATGTATCTAATATGTATATAAAAAATATAACTGGTTTCGGATTTCGATTTTCTATTCTGTTTCGGCACGTGAATGATATATTATAACCACCGTAATTGTGTTATGGATGCTGAAGAAAGTAATATCCTGCCGTGTAAGTCGCTAAATACACACACCAACACACATTAAGTTATAATGCGTGTGTATAGTATAATGCAGTATATTATTATAGTTTACGATTCAATTGACGACAATATAATGATAGCTGTCATCGGTGGCACAGCTGCACGTGGGGCGAAATACGATCAGACGTCAAAAAATACAACTGAGGAAAAACGGTAAAACCTTAGTATAGGTATGCCTAAGAGTCACACGCGCGAATAGTGAATCGTCGTATATCAGCGAATATTATGTTTTAATTTTAATAAAATAAACAAGAGTATATGGGGTATTGTATAGTACACGTATATTGGACGAGAGATTAAATATTTGAAGAAAAAAAATACCCTACAAGATAAAGAGTGCACTTATTGAAGTAAACTACTATCGAAATAAAATATAAAATATAATTCCGTACGACCGTGATTTAGTAACGCAATAGCGCGTAATATTAAACAAATTTTTATGTCAGTCGACTAAAAATCAATTATTATCTATTTTTTTGAACAAACGTTTTACATACCTACTTCATACATACAAGCACCTACGCATAATTGATCTCCAACACTAATTCCCTGTCATGCTATTAGTGGATTTCACTAATTTAAATGTGTTTATAATGGTTTTTGAAAAATGATTTGTTTACGTTTTCATATATACATGTATATATATGTATATACTCACTCCTATATAATATATGTCAGCCGTCAGGTGAAGAATAGCATGTAATAGTAGGTTCATTGGCGGCAGCCATTCAAGTTTTCACAAATAAAACCATAGAACATAATTTCTCAAATTATATATATTTTTTAAATAACTCTAAATACAGTGTAAAAGTGATATGCTTAGAATTATTATTTAAATCAAATTACATTAATATTAAATAGTTTACTTACCTATGTATAATAAAATATTCTTGCTTTAAAACTAATAAATGTACATTCAATAGCTGGCGGCTGGTATATTGAAACGTATTCAATGAGTATCTCAAAAAAATACATTGACAAAAATAAAGTAATTTAATCTTTAAGTATAATAATTTCAAATATTTTCGATATATTTATTTATTGTTGTTGTTTATTTCAATTCATAACAAATTCTATACGGTAAAAAATTAAGATAATTCATGTATCGTATGATTATTGGAAATTAAAATATTAGAATAAATATATAGTACATAATTAATAATAATAATAAGAAATAATAGACATTTTGTTTTCTTCGGTTTTTATTGTTTGTAATAACAGTAATAATAATAATAACAATACAGTAGTGAATGTAAAAATTATTTAGGTTTTTCTTTAGATAAATATTTATTGATGAATTAAATTGTTTCAAAATATTTTTATTTAATAATAGCACTTGAAAAAATACATAGCATAATAATTTAAATTTGCCCTTAAGAAGACTTTTTAAAAGCTTAAATAAAAAGTGAAAGACGTAATACTTTCGCATCAAGTCTAAGATGTTATAATTATAAAGATGAAGTTTTATTAAATATTTTAATAACCATAATATAGTTAACAATGCTGGAAACATTTTATTAAAGCTGTAATATTATGATGGAAACTAATTTAAATTTAATTTTATGAAAATACCCATAAGGATACACGTATATGAGGTACCAATTTTATGTATAAAATAATTATTAGCCAAGCATTTTAAATAATTCAGACCATTTATAAACGCAATTAAAATTTAACTTGGCAAAGAAAAAATTATGTTACAAATTCCTAAAAAATATAAAGAATTTATTTTATAAGCCATTTTAATTAAATATAAAATTATTCAATTATTTTTTAAATATCATGCATTTAATATAATATAAATTAGTATACATAACTATGTTTGTTTTTAATGCTAAGATATTTTACTTTTCTTTAGGTTCTGAAAATGAATTTCAAACTTTTAAAAAAAAACCAATTCTAAATATTTATATTAAATAAATTTAACTTAAAAACCGTACTTTCACGCGTAGCTAAACCAGTGTATTACACTTAGATGAATAACTGTGACGCTTCTGTTTACAACAATATCTAATTTTAATCTCAGCCGAACGAAAATTATAAAAAAAAAAAAATCGGTAAATACCGAGGTAGGCCACTAGCCAAACCGTATAGGCACAATAATTAAGATAAACAATTTTAAAGGGCTTATGTACTTTATATTCATTTAAAAACACATAAATGCAAGTGTTTGAAAACAACTTTTAGAAAGACTTTAAAGTGTTTTAAATTGCGCTAAATTGCGGTAGAAAGTCGATCGCGGTTGATCCTGAAAAATGTTAAAGGATTTGAATTTTTTTACAGATATTATATTATTACCTATATAATATAGAGGTGTTAAAGAAAACTCATAATATTATCACTATAGTCAGAAAATTGATTTGTCTTTTAGTCGGAATGGTGTATTTTTATGAAATTTTTTAAGCTGATCTTATAATAAAATAATACTGTCCATCGATATCCACGTAAAAATTATCTGCGTACAGATAAACTAAATCAAAGCTATCTTACAATAGTAATAAATAAAACAATCAATTATCAAATGCCTTTATTGCTTAAAAGTTTAGACTATAATATATAGTTCTAACATTGTCTCTACTGCAAGACGATGACGTAGATATTTTTATACAAAAAGTTTTAAGTTCCACGATTTGCGGTCATTGGTTACCTATTCTAAGAAAATTCCAGAGTTTTACAACTGTTGTAAACTTGCAAACAACTTCCGAAGTTAAGATCGATTCCAGTTGACAAAGAAAAACTTAACAAATCAAATAGTTACAAAATGTTATAAAGTAAAAAATAAAATAGAGTGGGATGATCAGTATCCACTTAATTAAATTAAATATATTAAATTCTAATGCATCACAACCCAAATATATTTTAAGATTTCCTTGTATATCTTCATCCCTTTTGATTTGTGAAAACATTTTACTTCATAAGATGTATTGTTTAGTATACATTTTTAAATGTGTACTCCAAAATTAAATGATACTTTAATCTTATGAAAATATTTACAAATGCTTAAAAAAGTTGTCAATACTCTAAAAAAAATACAGTAGTAACTACTATAACTATATAACATATTAAATCAATAAAATACATTTTATTAGACAATCTGAAAATATTATATTATAATTTTTTTAATGTTCTTACATGTATTTTATAATTTGTTGCACTTTTGTTTAATTAATATAGTAATGATAATAATATAAATAACAATATTAATTATTAATATATTTATTATTTTCAATTTTAAATAACATCAAAATAATATAAATGTTTTAAATATTAGTTGCTTTACTGTTGTAAAATTATAAAATTAACAGTTTTATAAAATGCGAGTAAGTATTTAATATACTTAGGAAAGTTTTTAATTTTTATGTTAAGAATACCGTACGTGGTCGTCCTCTTTAAATACATATAATATGCTTTCTTTTTCAAATATTCAATTATTTTGAGCTCAAAGCGAAATCAAGACCACTTAGTTATTAATTAACGTTTTTACTCTCTCAAGACTCAAAAGTTTTTCAAATTACTCCTACTACCAATCATGCATTTTCAATATCAAAAACTATACGTTAATGTGTAATCATTTTCGATATAATAATATTATGTAAATTCAAATTATAACACAGTATTATAATATTATGTTTTTATATTTTTTTTAAAATATATTTACTAATTAATATGTATGCTATACCTTTTAATCTATTGTATAGGCAATAAATATTTTTCATTTTATAAAAAAATAAATATAAATATCGAAAATATAAATCGTAGATTTGAAGATTTCATTGATCTAACTTTATTCTAGTTTAATGCCTATCTAAAAAAAATATTTTAATTATTGTGTGTTTTTAACTTATTGTATTCTCAGGGATTTTTTCAATGATAATTTATCACCCTTTGGCCTTTTTATTTATGATGTTGGTTTAGTTTTAAAACACTCCAGACTTCTTTAGTTCACTGATGACGCTTAAATAAAAAAAAATAAAATAAAAAAATGTTAAATCGCTTTATGCCGGCATTTAACTACAAGATGATATATTAATCTCTTTGCTGCCTGGTGTAGATACAATAGTATGCTTTTTAATTTTGACGCTAACAAATGTAAACACGTCACATTCGATTAATAAGTCATAAATTATATTTAAAAATTTTAAATTTTAATTATTCAATTTTGTTAAGCTGCGAAGAGAAATATATTGATTTAGATTTAAGATTTAAGGAATAAATTGTTTGTTTCTCAATATTGATGAAACCCATTTTTAAAAATCGTGACGTTTAGTTTTACAAACAAGCTAGGTGTCTTTTTTTGAATCCTTGTTTAAATGTCGTTTTAGACATGAAACATTAAATCTATAATGCAAATAATCAAAAATCTTATATAACTAAGATATTTTATTTATTTTTACCAATCGAAATCGAAATGATTTCTATGATTTTAATACTATAATTATAGCACTGTATATAATTATTATTCTTTTGTTTGCTCTGAGCTTGATTATAGTTATTTGGAATAACTTATTTGGACAGTAGCCAGCTCACAGGCAGTTACAATCGCTAGATTCTTTAGCCGTTAAACATACAAATTTAAACTAAGTCTTTTGTTTAAGTTACTTAATAATTTTGTCGAATGTCCAGAATTGTTAGCAAGTATACATTTTAAGTTTCTTTAGAATAAAAGAATAACATGTGTGTTAACAATATATCTCTTATTTTCAGTTTTCACCATATACATAATGCGACATCTTAGTAACAAACTGAAATTTTTTGAATATTAATATTGATTTTTATTTAATTTTGATGTTGCAGTGTTTTGAAAAAAAAACTTGAGAAATAAGGAATTGTAAATTTACCTTTATATTATTTCTCTCGTATATAATACACGTTAATATTAAATCATAAAACATTTTCACAAAATTTTAATCTTTACCAATATGTTAACTTCTTTAAATTTAAATTATTAAGCTATTTTGTGACAGACTTTTAGTATTTTTACTAGCTTTTGTTTTTGTACAATAAATAATATTTTTATTTAAATACTCGGAAATCATAATATTAGAATATTATACAACTTAATTCACGATATTTTTGAAATAGAAAAAAACCTTTGTTGGTCAATTAAATTTTGGTTTTATATTTTTACTTTTAATCTCTTTAATACTCTTTAAAATAAAAATAAATACAATTGCAATATGATTAACTATTGCTACTCTTTGGTATGATATTGTATGATGCAAACAATATCATAACAGAGTTCGAAATGAATCGTTACAACAATATACACTAGCATTTATGGAATAAATTATTTATTTTATATTTTAGTTTCAAAACCAATATTCGTGAGTGACTAGTGGTTTGCATTTAAGTAGATATTTACATTGTTGTTTTAATAACTCAACGAATTGCTAAATGAATAAATATTTAAATTTCATTCGAAAACGTAAGATTTTTTTATTCTACTTGGAAATATGTTAAAAAGTTACCTGCGCATATTTGCCTCTTTTTTGTGCTTCCTTCTTAAAACTTCCTGTCAAACACACGCCTATCTGTTGGCGTTACATCAGTATAGCGTATAATATATACAATATGTATATGTGTGTGTGTGTGTGTGTGTGTCTTATGTATACACAGACAGGATACGTACGATCGGTGGCCGGGAGGCAAGCATTTTCCAAAACGAACAACGCGTAATCGCTATAAGTATTTCGATAGGAAATGCTGTGCGACCGCATCGTTGAGATGGTATTTTCCAGTCATCGCACGCGCGGCACGGAAAAACTCATTATAATTTTAAAAGCGAATACGCTGAAATCTGATAACAATAATAATAATAATAATAATAAGAAGAAAAATATCAAGAATAAAACGTATAATAAACCTAAATACTTAATATTATAACATAGATCGTATTCCGTTGCAATAAAACATTATTTTGTTCGATTTATAACAGTTTCTTTTTTTTTGCATTATTATGCATTGCTTTTATAATATTTACATTGTTTTTATATCACAAACTTGAGCTTTTGTCGATTATATAACAAATCCAATACTTACCTGTACAGTGACACAGTCCAAATTTTTTAACGTATTTATATTACTATATATATTATAGACGGTAAATGCATAAAATGATATGGTATTGTTAATGCATCTTAGTAAAGTTTATCTATACAAAGAGAAAAAATTATTTCAATAGTCGATCAGATTTAAATGTTAAGGATTGCTAAAAAGTAGGACCACACATGATCACGCTCATCGTTATAAAAATATAATTGCACGCTATAAAGTATTTAAACTGAGTACTTATCTAATAACTACTTATTTTTGAGTATTAAAACATGTATTACGGTAAGTACATATTATAATGTATAGATAATAATAATAATAATAATAATACAAAATATTTTATACTACAGGTTGTATGATGTACTATTATCGTGTATTATAAAATCATCACTAATCTATCAATTAAGTTTTAATTTCAAAGCTGAAATAAATCAAAATCAATAGAATACGTGTATGGTTTAAAACTTTAAAATAGATATAACAATGGCCATTATGTCTTTTATTTTCTAAGTTCTTGAAAGGCTTTCTCGTTATTAGTTCACTGCCGGGATTTCGCTTTTCACTTAATAGGATTATTACTTTATTGTGTGTATAGACATTATAAACGATAACCTTTACAGAGAACACATCACTATAATAATAGCTAATAAGTAATACTAATAACTAATAACTAATAACCATAATAACTATAAACTGCCGTTCGTATATGACGTGCAAACAATATTATCGTATGTCGATGAGTCTAACCGTTATAAAATGTTCGATGTTACGATAATTTTATTTTTATTTTTCAATTACGAGTTACGACTAATACAATTTAATTTGCCATCGACGTGATTATAATTTTCTCATTATTGGGTACAGGTAGTATGCAGGACAAAATGTGATTCATAGGTGTGCATGTAGTTAAACGCGTCAAACACAATTATAGCCGTTTGATAAATGCATATTCGGGTACAGGTAATATTATATACCTATACGATAGGTATAAGCACACATCGTAATTATAGTTGTAATTGGATTAAATATGTATATTTTTTTTTTATGCAAATAGCCGTTCTATACATAATACAGGATAAATTATTAATCACGCGTAAAAATGGACTCGTTGAAATAATTATGTAAAACTTGTATTATATTTATTTCACTAATTTGCCGAGACGTCACTAAAATTTAAATTATTCAAAACTGGTTACTTACATACCTATATATTATATATATAATATATGTATTTATATTTATATATATTATTATATATACTTATATTTATATGACGATGTATTTGTGAGTATCTTCACAATAATATATGGAGGTATTACCCATATTATGTTACCGTTTTGGTCTTACACGAGGTATCTATGTTCATAATATAGTCATGTAGATCTATGACCCGATCGTAACGGTAGATCGTTTTTATTCATTCTCTAGCGCGGTCGTATACCTATAATAGATGTATTATATTTATATTATGTACAGGGTGTTTCACCAAGCATACTCACACCCACACTTTTTCCTTTAATCATAGATTCATTAAAAATTTTAAATAGGTATACTTAAAAATTCCATACTTTAAAATTCTTGAAATTTTTTTGGTACTACTTAATTAGGAGTGTACAGGGGTCATACAAACTTCTGTTTGTAAATTATTTAGTAGATGTTTTTTTTTTTAAATTCCTATCTACATACTTGTAATTAAAATATCAAAATTGCTATAAAACATACGATAGATGTAATATTGGATCTAGTATAATTAATAAACTTTTACTATTTAAAAAAATTATAATTGTTAATGGATTCATATCAATTGGGTACTAAAATTTCAAGCACCGTTCGGCGATGATAGTTCTTGGATGGGCTACCACCCGGATTCATAGCGACGAAGCCATGTCCCATGTACGAAAACACGACATGTTTTAAAAACCAACCGTAATATACCCTATAGTAAACAAACATAAAAGCCCCAAAGCTAACATTATAATTCATATATCTTTCAAACCCATTATCATAAACATATTATCTTTAGAACACAAAGTTGAATAACTTAAAAACTACTTATTTAAATTTTGATTTTGATACGGAAATATATATACATTAAAATATTAAATAATTAACAGTAGAAAATAAGTACCGGGATAAAAAAAAACATAAATATGTATCTACACAGCCCCACAGTACATTTTACGAAAAATTTCAAAAAATTAAAAGAAGCACGATCTTTGAACGCATTTAACTATTTCAAAAATCAGATTTTGAACTAACTGCATTAGATATTGGAAAAAAACGTAGTAAGCATGCTTGGTGAATCATCCTGTATATATAATGCGTATACGTCTATACGTCATGTTATTATGAATTGTTGCACTATACTCCTATCGTCGTTATTTATTATTATATTCCGTTTCGTATACCTATATGCGCGTATCGGTAATTTGCAATATTTAAATTTTCCTCCAGTAAAAGCACACTGTTTGTAGATGCACATCACGGGACGACATTTACGCAAGTTTAATATGACATAACATTACACGCGAAAATCCTCTATGTAGGTACGATACGTGATATTATTATTATTATTATTATGTACTCATCGTACGCGTATCGGGAAGAAGTATAATAAAATATGACATTATTTAGTCGCATGCGCGTATGTACGCGGGTATGTTCTCGCGAAAAGCCTGCAAGATAAAAGGAAAAATTCCTAAGGTTGACATTTCTCCACGGTAAGTTTTATCATAATTCAGTCGCTATGCACAGCTACCATTGAATAATATATGTAGATAAAAGATATGTGTGTGCACTGCGGAATCAAAGGACATGTATAATACAAGTATAATATTATATATATATATAAATACTTCACATCAATCAATATATTATATCTATAAAGAGCCAATGATAAAAAAATAGTAATTACATAATGTCATTAAATATATTATTTGCTCTGACCGTTACACAATAATAATAATATGGTTTACCGTATTTAATAACGACGATATACCCCGAGATAACGGAATCCGAAGCTGGCGGCCGTAGCGTTGTATGGTACATCGACTAGAATGGCTCGATGGTATTGTAGGTATATTATATACCTAATGGATTGACGGTTAACAATTACTCGATGCCATAGATCTCATAATTACTTAATTATTATGCTGTTCTTGTAATTATTGTTATTGGATTTGTATAGAACAGGTGGGTTATAATTAATATTAATCACAATTGTACGAGTATATAATATAAAGTTTATTATTATCACCGAGCCATAATCATATCCAGCAGCTGTATAAATAAATAAATTCGTACCTGACAAAATGATATCGTTCTCGTTTTATATATTGTTAATATATTCAAAATTATTCTAAATAGTTGTTAACATTTTTATTAGTTTAAAAATGTGGTTAGAAACTACTTAAAATATTTAAAAAGTAGAATTCACATTGCCTATACAAAGCGATTTACACATACCTTCGTGATTCTGCACACATCCGCTATATAATCGATCATACTTTACATACATAGTATACACCAATTCAATTATGGTAATTATTAATGGCGTTTTCATTATGAAAAAATTAGATGAAATGAAATCGGATTTAAATCATCAGTATTTAACGTGGGCAATGTATATAATATAATATATATATATTATATCATATAATTTTTATTAATGAAAAAAAAACCATAATCTATTGTTATATACAATTTAATTAATAACCCAGAATCCACTGAATCAAATCTCTGTGGTAATTATTTATACTTTTACGAAAAATTATGGAAAAAAAAAACGTCATGTATGTTGAGCGCGTATATATATATACATACATATAATATAATATGCGTATATTGTATAAACTCGTATAATAACAATACTACATTCGTTTTAGTCATGTCTCGTTCTATTTGAATTATAGTCGTAGTCAACCGGCACAAAAAGTTGATGTATGTTGCGTATTGCGTTTGATGAATGTTATGTTTCTGGGACTTTGGGATAGACCTACTCAATCACATACGCACGTAAACGCGGTTTACGGAAACTCGAACGGAATATTTTATAATATGGAAAACAACATTTTCCTCGCGTATTTATAATATTACAACAATAATAATATATATATATATATATACATACTGCGCGTCCGATGTACAATAATATACAAACTATCGTGAATTAATTTAAATTTTAAAACGTTTTCTATTGAAATACAAGTAGTATTGCAATTTTGTTTTGTTTTTTTTTATTTCGAAAAAAATGTAAATGTTAACTTTAACAATTACATTGTATATTCCGTGTCTGAAGCTACGAAAAAAAAAATACATATTATATTGATATTTTAATGTACGAATTTATATACGTATAATGTATAAAATATTTATATTATTGAGGGAGAGGGGGGGAGAAGAAAGAAGGAAACAGATATAGATGGGTATTAAATAATAATAATGTATAGGTACGACATTATTTTGGTATATAAAACATTAATACCGCGACTGAGTTGTAATAACGTATAGCAAATGTACATGTATAATATATTTATATCGAAACACGCTTATTCGTAACAGAATATTTTATTCTGTGTCGAATAAGCGTTTTTTTTTTTTTTTTTTGTGTGTGTCATTGTTGAAGAAAAATCGATAATCGCCTTGGTATTTGTATAATATATAATATATTTTACTTAATCCACCATTGACAATATACCATACATGATAAACGACGTTAAAATTGTAGTATATACACTATACAGTATACACATTGCACTACATATATTGCTGTATACATCTATATTATAATATATACCTTTTCTCGCGTAACGACATAACATTGTTATAACTTATAATCATTAATAGTAACCATTGCAGAACATTACACATACAGAGTGATCCATAAAACGCGTGATATATAATATACCTAACAATTGATGTCCTTTAAAGTAGGTACCTATCTCGTGTTTTTCATTTTATTTATTCACAAAAAAAGTATGCCAACAGCTATCAAGCTGTTATTGTACCTGTTCATTGAGCACCCAATCTGATTGATGTTTTGTTCTTGAAACGTCCTAAGTGAATATCATCATGTACAGTGAAATTCACCGCAAGCACTCTGAGTTTTAGAATATATAACTATTTACAGACTGCTCTAGGTTAGGTTATAGGGGTAAACATTTTTTTAACGAGAAATCTTTTTTTCTATTGTAAATAATTGTAAAGTCAATGATAATTTAATGCATTTAAATAAAAAATCGTGTCAGATCATTTTCAAAGATATTTATCTTTAAACACTACAAGGATAATAGTCCTTGATAATGGTTTTACATACAATTTAAAATAAATATAATATTTAATCTAGACTACTGAATATAAGATAATTATACACAGACAATTTTTACAATTTTAGTAAATTACATATTGTTATAATATAAATTAATTTAAATTCCAATCATAACCTCTCAAAAAATTATCTGATCAAAAATTTACAATAAAAAAATGATGACTTCTCATTTGAATAAAATAATTTTATAAAATCATAAAATCACTTTAAATACAGTATAAAATCTAAAGATTTGACAATATGATCCTTAAGCAAAATTAAAAATTCTAAAAATCAAAGATTGAATAAATTTATTACATATATTAGGACAAAAAACGGGGGTGAGCATATACTAAATATCATTATACTATGGTGAATCATCTTGTGTATAGCCAGATAATTATGATTTATGAAGAGTTCATTATTTTTTTTTTATTATTATTCATTCGTAAAATCATGGTAAAATAAAATAATGAAATGGCTTTAAAATTATTTTTCTCTCTTTTCAATGTCATCGCTATGGCGAAATGTATCTTAGATTCGGTCTACCATTAAAAAAAGGTTGTATACCTCTGATGTATTTAACATTAGATATAAATAATAGTATCTACTTCGAATTTTATATTTGTGTTAACATTTCGTAGAGTGTACTACTATGTATACATATAATATAATATAATCCGAACGTTCCATTAATAAAATTATAATATTATACAAACATTATTCTCAATTCGTTATAGAAGCCAAAAAAACTAAAATTATAATCATTATATCCGGTGCATTATGAATCATTATGATTTATGAATAATATTTAACTTACACGGTATTTTTTATAGTAATATTTTAGACAAATACTATATATATATATAATATATATACAGATATTTAGACATACTAATATATTATAATACCATCATTCTCGATTCGAATAATAAATAATGATTTACCGAAAAGTATATTTAAATTAAATTAACTCAGTATACAAATAATAAAACATGAATACAACTTAAAATGTTTGTTAACTTTATTACGTATATTTCTATGTAGGTTTACCGGTATGACTATAACTATGAATATATTTTACTTAAATGATAACTGATAAATACGTAAAACAAATTTTAAACCAAAGAAAATAAACCAGAACTAATCTTTTTGTAAGATATCATAATTTCTTGTCACGATGACACAAATAGAAAAAAAAACGAGATTAATAAAAAAAAAAAAAAACATTAGGTATTATATAGAAAAAACATAATATATAGGTACATCATTAATTCAATATAATCATACCAACAGACTGAGTGTTAGACACTGGTCTCGCTATAGATTTCACCGTTTTTTATTGCATTTTTAAACTGCTGTAATAAAATTAAAAATTTACATAATTTAATATACAATTTGTAATCGAATTTTATTTTAAACATTCTATATAATATGCATATATTATATTATATTCACGTGAAACTTTTGGATTACGTAATTAGCTACCTGAAAAAGTAAATACCGGAAAAATCACACACATACACAATCAGTATTAAACAACAATAGTTCCTTTACAACGTTCAGAATCTAAAAATATGTAACAGGTACTTTTTATAGTAGTTTTACAACCATTTAATTATTATCAATTAGCTATAAAAAATATTCAATTAAAATTAATAAATCATACTGATACATGAATACAATTTAATAATCAATCGTATATTTTATTGTTTTACCTTAACATATCGTGTAGTACTTGTACCTAAGCGTTTAAAACATGTCTGAGTGACAAATTTTATACTGACACGCATAAGGTAATTGAAAAATTATAATGATCAAACAGATCCTGCTTTGTGGTCGGTTTAAAATATAAAAATAAAATAAGGTGATTTACAAATTACAACGGCACTGGAGTTCGGAATGTCGGATATAATAATATATATTGGTGAGTGCAAGTGCGGTATAACGTGTCAAAGTACCTACGTCCGGTGTCAGTGGTATGTTATAGACTACCTATAGTACTGAAGAATTTTACTATGTTGCAATTAAATTTAAAAATGGACATTGCGTGCTTACAAAAAAAAATATAAAATTCTTAACGGAAATATTATATCGTGGCAGTAATAAATGAATGATTCATCGAAATAAATCGTTAGTTTATTTTTTTTTAATACAATAGTTGTTAAGACAATTATTTGTGTACATATTTTTGAAAAAAATACTTAATTTAAAGTAATTTTAACATTTAGTCATAACTCATAACTATAATTATTAAAGGTATATGAGTATATATGACCTATAGGTACGCTTAATGGCGTACTTAGTTTTTATAAAAAGTAGAGGGAAAAGATATGCATTTTTTACTACTCTCAGACCCCATTGTAACAAAAATGTAAATATATTTTTTCGTATATTACCTGTAGATGCCAGTTAATTATAATTTATGTATATACTATTACATAACTTATTACTACCATCTTGACCCATATCTTGGCATAAATCACCCCATAATGGTGTTAAATAAGCTTTTATTACTTTACCATATATTTTATTGTTATAAATCAACTAAATGAAAAATTCAAAATCGCATAGAAAAAAATATTGATGGCAATATCATGCTACTAGGTACATGTCTTAAACAAATATTTATATATGATAAATAATAATATATTGTATCTTATTATAGTATTATATAGTTAGAAATTTTAATATTTATTTTTGAGTAATAAATTGTAATTATTATAATACCTTATAGTGGATTAAAATATTGTTCTGAAATGTTTAACGAATACACTATTATACTATATTACCTTAAAAAATACGTACAATTATCAAAAATAATTAATATTTAATTAGTACAATTTACCAAACATCTGCAAATAACATTGGCGCTAACCATCTGTAGTTAGTGATTCTCCGCTTTCGATAAGCAATTCTTGAGAAAGACTATTAGTTTAAAATTAAGAATTTAAAATATTCAAGTTATTCGTTTAACTTTAATAATAATGTAGGTCTAAGTTCCAAACTCTACCAGGTGTTCATTTACATATTTTTTACAAAAACAACTAAACAAGTATAATGTGTGAGTTTAAAAACTATGTTATGGGTAGGAACACAGAAAGGAATTTTTGTGAAAGCTTTGTTGAGTGCATCTCTCTTTAACATTTCAAAATGTGGCTTAATAGAAATATGAAAAAATTATTTTAAAAAACGCCAATATATAATATTCAATAATAAGGACACTGCCCATAATTTTTAAATAATATATATAAATCGTGTATGTGTACAATTTAATATTTACTATTACACTGCTATTATAATAATAATTGAAATGTTTTTCAAATACATTTATATTATATGATCTTTTTCGGATATAGGAGAGTGCGCTCTGCAGTGTGTGAAATACAATTTGTATTTATGGTCGCAATATGGCTCTATATATCCTCATATACTATTATGTACGCTGCACTATACGTCTTATGTACATTTGGAGTTATAGGTTTTTATAAATTGTTACGTATTTTCAGCTAGGTACAAAGTATACGAATAGTCTGTTTTTCTATATATGCCGTTTAAACGAATAAATCATAAGCCAATAAATTGCGTCTGTGTGTTCATAAATTTAATAGTCTTATAACAAATAACATCAAAATGACATATTGCCCAACTGGGAAGTCGACCGTAAACATTATTATAACCTTAAGCTTCAAAGAATTGTTCATCTGTACGAAAACGTCCACTAAAAAAAAAAAAAATAACCGACGATTTATTCGCATGTGCGAGACTCTTAGCCCTTAGGACTCCACAGAAATAATATAATGTCCTTTATTCTTAATCAATTATCTACGTGGCCGACATGGCGATTTAGTTCGACAGGTGCAAATAAATTCTTCGCGCGCGCGTATGCCTAACCCGTATTATAGCCTTCTAAACTTTGTCTTTAGTGAAATAGTTTTCCCGGAATATAACATAAAATGTCGAGTGACAAAATTTCACGTATATGGTTATAGCCTATAGGTACTCTATATGAACTTTTATAAGCTAAAAATTATCCGAACTCAGCTTACGGATTATAATTTAATAAATGAATCAAAAATGCATCGGTTAACCATCGTGATGTGGGATGAACAACAGCAAATACCATAATAGTTGTTTAAAAATTAATTTCTAATCTCAACATGGATTCGCTGCAAAACTGGTTTTTAATGGCCTAATAAACCGTATAACTCGTGAAAACTTTATGCACAGACTGTAAAACACGCTGCCCTGCAGAAACAGGTATGCCCAAATACATTCCTTTTGGAATTAACGATAAAAATGATTGACTACATTAAAGAAAGATTTCTACGATTTATTAATGTGCGCATGGAAAGATATCGGACTAATAACAACGTCCGACAAACAGTAATATAGGTATATACGATATCATAACGTATATCATATTATTATGATTATACGCCGCGGCGTACGATACCGAAAAAAAATCAGACACATGCTTCGACACATGACTGTGTGCACGATAAACTCCATTCGAACAGCTATATTGATTTTAATTTTTAATAATACTCGTGTTCCATTACTGTGTCGTTTGTGTGTATGTCGAAAATGCACTGCAGCGCGTGTGTGTGTGCGCGCGCGTGTATTAGATGTGGGTATAAAAAGTTTTACCGAAAACAAGTTTGGGAATTTGAAATACTAATTCAAGTAATACTATACAACTTGCAGTACAGCGGGAGTTTATACTTTTAAACTACTCCTACAAGCTACAACAATAAGTTTACTCGCCATTGAAATTACTATTTATAAACGAAATAGTTGTAACGATAAGCGTCAGTGCATTATATTATACATAATAATATATACAAATGTATATATATAAATCTGCGCAGCGTTCTACGATCTCTGGTAAGTTAAGGTACACCAGACAAAATCATTTTAAAAGAGTAAAAAAAGCACACAATATACGTTTATTATTATTTCAAGTCTCTAAAAAAGTGACCTAGAAAAGAGTTACTGCGAGTAATAATATTTTAAGTTCTTGAAAAATAGTTGTTCGATTTAAGTATGTATTTTGAATATTTGAAGTTAAATAATAAAAAGTTATTTATTGAATTACAAGAAAGGAAATACAACATAATTTATTCAGATAATTTAGTGAAGTGTGCATATAATGAAACTTTTACTTTTCAGTTTGGAAAAATCGTAATTTAAATTTATAACTCAAAAACTATTTTGATTTAAAAACATTCTATACATCATTCAAACGCGAATTTAAAAACAAAAACGTTTAACTGTTTTATTTATTTACTCGCCTAATTTAAAACGGTAATACTTTGAAAGTTAAAGTAGGTACATATTATAACAACAACTCAAAAACAAAAAAAAATGGTTTTGCTAAAAAACCAGATGTCTGGCTTATATATAAACTAGACATACCTATAATAAGATGTCTTTCAATATATTTTTATTTTTATTCAGTATAATATATTATTATTCATTTTAATATCTTCAATATTATTATGGAACTCTCAAAATTGTTTTGTTTGTATTACGTTGCGTTGTCAACTGTATCAAAGGTATATTTAAATTATTATATAAATACCTGCAGCGATTATTGACTTAAAGTTCTAACCTCAATTCGTTCCGAATAACAGAATAAACGGATATACTATTCCATTTTACAGTTATTGATCGAAAAGTTTCTAATGCCAATATTGTCCACCAAGTTATATCAAATAACCGCGGTATTTTACAGACAAACCAACAGATATTAGATAATTTATAAAATAACGAGCACTAGTATCTACCTATGAAATAGATTTACCTAATTAAGCTTAGTTAACGTTGCATATTTCCTCATGAATAATTATATTGTATTCCAATTCTTTCACAATTATAATATAAATCAGTGTACTTTTTTATTATTGTATTTTATATCCATTACAATTTAGGAATATTTGATTTCTTACATGAATTGTGAATGGTGAACGCATACGGAAATTATTCCTGACATGTATCTAACTAATATATAAAATTATATTGTTATTTATTATTATTGAAAAAATACTATTAAAATTGATTGACTTATTTCTATAAGATCGTAAAATTTTATATTGTTCACTTCCCATAATTTGTATTATTGTTAGGTTAAATATAGCCAAGTAGACATCATTTTAACTAAAGTAAGAGTTAAAATAACAGTTAATTTTCTTCATTTAATATGTACACAGTACACACTAATGACGTACGAATCAGTCAGGGTTGACTAAACTTACGATTTACTCACCGGAATTATCAACGCAGAATTAATATTTAATTTTATACAGCTGCGATATTAAAGAAATGGCAAATTATTCGAACAGCCCAATCCAGATTTCTCAGTACTAAAATAAATAGTAATTACTATACTTTACACCCAAACCATTCGGAACCAATTCAACGCCATCCTCCGCTACGGCAATAGTAACATAGAGTTATGCGTCTGCGGAGACAATTTTTTCGTCTGATATGGGATCTTTGGATGACCATGACCTGCGGAGGATAGCCATCATCATCGTGTCGCCGGATTCGATCGTCAGCCTAAACTCCACCGAAAACGTCTGTACTGGACGCCCGATAAATATAAAATACTAATCAGAACAAGATACACTACATCAGTAATTCATGATTTTACATTGAATTGCAAGATCTTTGGTAAGTTTGAATAGCCCGACAGCGGCGATTGATATTGAAATATAATATGTTGTGAACGATATTGTATAGGTATATTTTTCGGAAAAGATTTTATGAAAAGATTAATGATGTCTACCTATCTGAAGACTTAAGACTAGTATTTCGTAACCTACTTGGTATCCGGCACGGTATCCTTAGCTCCGGCAATACTGGACACGCCTGCTACAAAGTCATATTTTTCGTCTGCTCCCGAAACAGGTAGCCGTTGTGATCTATACGGTTGGTCGACATTGTGTTGAGCGCCACCGGAAACACTCGTGTCAGTCACAACTCACAAGTCACAACCAATGCAGTAGTAGTACCAAACCTATTCCACAAATGACGAACGGAAGTACACCAATCTGTTCCTGGTGGTTCGGATGATGACGTAAATTTGACTGGGGGCTTGCGAATCCGTGAACTATAATTGGACCTGGTCGCGATACGAGCGGCTTTTTTAAGGATTGCATCATTTGATAATGTTTGTGCTTATAAAATCACAATATTCATCGTATTGTTGCGTTACATTTATAAACGAACATGTATCCTATAACATTTTTACGAAAATATCAATGCAGCTAATACAATATATAATCAATCCAGTTTATCCTGACACTTTGCAACCGCAACGATTTTAAACAAACAATGGTCTGAAAACTATAGTAGATATATTGAAAAAATAATATAACTTTTGGATAACTATTATTATTTTTTTTAAATCATAACGATTACCAAGTGTCAGTTTAGGTTAGGTATTTAAACAAATAAAATTATAAATTAAATGTTAAAATATACATATCGTATTATTTTAAAAAGTAAAATTCCCTCCGTATTTCCCTAATTATAAAAATAAATAGGTATTGATTTTTTTTTTTTATCTAATTTATATTTTGACTTTTGAACAACCGGATGTTTTTTTTCGTTAAAATTTTAGGTAAAATACTTGATTTCCTATATTTAAAAATGTTACTGGTCAGGTCAGATGACAAAAATATTAATTAAATCAACATACTGCAGCGCTACATTATGATACTGTTGATATTAAACATTAGTTATTTAATCTACAGGATAGGGATAGACACATTTTTTAGATGGCAAATGACCTAAAATAATATTTTTTAGAAAAATAAAAAAATATGTGGAATCAATATTTATGGCTTATTTATGTGATACAACATGATTGCTAATTTTTACTTTATCGCTTAAATTATTATTGGTAGATAAAAAAAATGCATCTACCTACATACTATAGTAATATTATAATCTGTACGTCATAATATATGCAAATGAATGCAACTGATCATGGTCTCGATTAATAATAATATTATATTTAAATAATAGATATTAAGGAGATTCATCTTGTATAGGCAATAGGCATGCACTCTCCTATGAGTATATATTTATTTCTCACGACAATCTGAAAATTCAGATCTAATATCAGTACCTATCTATAGCAGTTTAATAGGCAAACTTTCAGAATTACACGAACATCTATAAGCATAAAAATGTATTACTGATTGATGTTACAGAGAAAGTTTTAAACATTTAATTAACTTTAAATAGAATTACAGAAAACATGGAGCGTAAAAGAATTTACTTTTGCATAACATATATTAGTCTTTTAATGTAAATAAACAATTTAAAAATCAGAAGTCCTATAGCAGTGATGCCCAACCATTTTTTGTTCGGCGTACCATTTTGATAAATAATCATCTCCGAGCGACCCGTCAAATATAAAAATACAAATAATCACAATCTTGATCTAATAATATAATTTTGTTATACATATTAATTGTACAATATATATGGCGTATATCTTATCTTTTATTGACTATTGAAAAGATCACGGGATTGAGGTATACATTTTAGATACATATAATGATCAGTATATCAAAATATGAAAAATAAATGATTTATAAATTTGCAGAATACCGTTGCGGGCCACCTATATGCACTATAATAAAATATTTCTACTGTAAAAAAACATTATACTGTCGAAAAATGGCCTACAGATTATTATTATACTGAGTGATTATTTTGTCGAACAATATTCATTATTTAAAAATCTATTAACGTTTATGAACATTATTTTTTTTACATAATTTTCAGTCGAAATATTTTTATATATTTGTCGTTATAATTTTTAAGTTTTTACTGTTTTGAATGACAACAAATATTTCTAATTTCATATTTTGAAGGCAGAATATTTTTCAGAGTATTTCAATATATAAAAATCGAAATTCAGATGAGCAGTTTATGAATTATAAATATTTAAAGTTTTGGTGAGTGGAGTAGTGATATGAGGAAGTCCCACAAAATGTTGGTTTACTATATACTATCCGCTCGTCTAAATTTTAAATATTTATAACTTCTAAACTACGCGTAGGAATTTCAATTTCTATGTAACAAAATACTCCAAAAAATATTTTGCTTCAAAATATTAAATTCATAATATCAGTTCATTCAAAAAAGTAAAAAAAAAAACTTAAATATATAAGGATAAAAAATATTCAAGAATATCATTTTTTTTTTTTTAAATAATTTTAAATAAAATTATAAAATTAAAATTATTTTCAAAAACTTTAATAGATTTTTAAATAACTCACTATTAAAATATTCATATTTTTTGATAAAAGAATCACTCTGTATGCTCATACTTATATGGAAACGCGCGCATTAAATGTCCGCCGCCTTGACATCCCCATATTGGACCGGTGCCAGATTATACTGTAGAGCCATTAAGCCCGTTTGCGGTATGACAAAAGCAAACTATTGGTTTTGGCCGTTTTTGGATAAATCCTGGCAATGGGCTGGAACTGACTTTTAAGCAGTCAATTTAACTGCGTATTAGTCATTCAGATTCCAGACATCGATTTTTTTTAGTTCAATGTAAAACACAAGCACACATAATATAATGCTATTATACAGCTATTGCTACATGGTATACTGTGCAGTATACATGATCGGCTTAACAATCTTAACCTAAACATTTCCATTATCCAATATAATAATAATATAATTATATGCAAATCAGAAATCTGAACATTTGAATAATACTTATTTATTTATTTTTGTACACATTTTAGTGTAGATATGACGGTACAAAATATTCATTTATAGTGTAGATGTTTTTAGTAAATAATCTATACCTTTCTTTAGATTAAAAACCTCCACCTCAGTTTGGTATTTTGAGAATTTAATCATTAAATTTATTTTATTTATTAGGTCATAACTCCAAAAATAATCTGATCTAAAGACTTAAAATGTTAAGACTTAATAAATGTCTGAAAACAATAAAAATAAAAATATTAAACATTAAACATTAAACGTATACAAAAAATTATTGTACAAGACATATTTAATTATGAATCTTAAACCATATATAGAGAAATTTATGGGGATTTACTATATCTAGCGATTGGCTATCTATTATGGGGGAAATTTTTTGAAGAATCATATTAAATTTTAAATGGATGGTTCAAATTTTGAAATAAACTGGACTTAAGATATTTAGTCCAATCCTAAAATTTTAATTTGAAAAACTTCTAATTCAACTTTTGATAATCATGTACAGATAAACATTACTATTGAACACAAATTACACCGTGATTTTTAAGGTGACGGTATTTTAAAAAAATGTTGACAATATATGATGAAACTAATTATAAACTATTTATTTTATTTAGTTCAAGTCACATTTAAAACGTAACATAAAATTTTATAAAAAGGTAAAAATATGTTTTAACGGTTAGACAGATAGGAATGTAAGGGCAAGGCCACCATGGATCTGCTTGATACCAAATACTCGAGCCCTCTCTAAATATTTTACGGAATATATAGTACTTATTTAAAATGTATGAAATGAAAAACGATAGCTGTAAATATATTCACCGCGAAATAAAATACGTCAATTGTTATAAACTTATAATTATTAATTTATCATGTATATCATGCGATATTATAGACATAGGTATAGTATGAATTACGAGACACAAATAACATTACCAAAGCTGTAAATTTATTTTTGGCACAATACTGCGTTTTATACTGCAATTTTACACATGAGTATTAATTGTATTTTAACTAAATAGAAATTAGCGTTTTAATTTATAATTTTTCAGTAATCAAATACCTCTTTGTTCTATTAGATTTTAGTTTGAGTTTCTATAGGTAGATAATATAATATATAATATTATTATATCATGTCTTTTAATGGTTAGTAAACGTAATTTCATTAAATGACATTTTTTATACTTAGTTTCTTCTTACACTAAGTTATAAAGAAGTGTTTTTTCTTGGAATAACAGTTATTTTATATTGTTTACAGATTTAATAAAACGTAAGAAGCAAAATACCTATACGTTTAAACTTAATAGTAAAACATTATAGTCATTATACATATTTTATTTTTTAACTATTTTTTTTTCCATAAATATGATGATGTAGACTTCTTAACATGACACCAACGCTCTTCAATAGTTGTAGACGTACATAACCTAGACCAAGTAAACTATGATGACACATCACAGAATTAAGATTAAACATACAATTTTCTATCGAACTTAATTTATTTTCGAAATGGATAATAAATTAATAATACAATTTAGTATTTTATTATTGAACGACAGTAAGAAAGACATAAAATAGTTTGTCGTTGTAACCGTCGCCCGTCACTCTTCCGGGCGACCGGGCGTCCGGTCGTCGCTTCTAACACTTTGCGGGTCACTCGCCGTACGTCGTCGTTGTCGCTGTTGAGTTGTCGGGTGATAAGTGGTAGATGGAAGGGAAAACGATATATTTTCGTCATATACGAAAACTCAGACATTAAAAGTTGTTCGTTGAAACTTTTAAGCTATCTATTACATCTAACTAATCTGCTTTCGAGTCATTACTCTATATCTCCATCTACACAATATTTCTGATCGATCGGTACCTTATAATATGATGTATTGATGTATTTAATATTCAGTAGTTAGCCCTGAAGAGCTGGGCAATAAATTAACACGAATTAATTCGGTTTTCCATTGGACAACTCTTTAATCTAACTCCTGTTCATATACCTGGTCGTGGCCTCAACGATTTTTTTTTATTTAGCTTCAAGCCACTACCGTTGTGATGGATTAATAAATAAAAAGAATAAACATTAAACAAACTTTATATATTAACCGATAGTTTAGATTTTTCCAATTTTCTAATGGTAAATACCTTTTTATATAAATTGTATTTTTTAGAATTCGAGATAAGGATATTGAAAGAAATATTGTCAATTACGATTATTTTAATGACTTATGATAAATGCTAAATAATTATTAAACTACAACAAAAATAAGTTACTCTTATGTTCACTCTTTTATTTCAAACCGAATTATTTATCTACTGAGTACATACTTGTTTATTTTTAAGCTTTTCCTTTCATTGATAAATCCCACGTAGTATTATAGTACTAAATACTAATCTAAACCATAGGTAGATATTTAAAAAAAATCATACTCCCTAAAAACAATTATTAATTACACGTATGAAGTCTCGTTTAATTACATATTTTCCCTAGCATATATAGTCCACTACTAAGCACTGATCATCATAAACATGATACATGAATAATTAACTGTAATCAGTATACTATTATTATTAATTTTAATTTAAATTACACTAACTGGTAACTGATTAACTTCACCCAGAACCTTTAATTATTATACAATTAAACTATTTATACTGACAGAGATGATATCTCACTTTCTAAGTTCTTGTCGTATTCAATTTCCAATTTGTAACTCGAATAAATACAAAGTTTCTAATGATCTATTATTATAACTGTTTAAAAATATTAAAAATACATAGGCATGATTTTTTTTTAATAATCATCTAAATTAAATTTGAATTTTAAATTTTGGCAAAATTCATCATTATCACGAATATTTGCAAATTCAATTTTAGTTAAAAATTAATAAAATTGGGTCTCATAAATAGTTAGTACTGTTTCCAAAAAATTTAAAGAATATATAAAATTTACGTACCTACCTATGGTGTTTTAAATTCAAATTTTGTCGTTCATTACTTTAAACAGTTAAAACTATGTGTACTGTGTAAGTAATTATTTCATATATTATGAATTTAATTATATTTGATGAAACTTAAATATGTTTATATTAATTGTAAGTCATTATATTTATTTATACATATTTACACTGTTATAAAGTATAGTGAAATTGACTAATATGACAATAATAATATGGTACGGTATAAATATATATATATATATTGTTATAATATAATAAATTCAATATTTTCTACAAAAATTAAATCAATCTAGGTACCTATTACCTTAATATCAATATTAAAAAATACATCATGAAGTACACTTAGTGATATAGACTAGCAAAGTAGCAAACAGTCTTTGATCAAATCTTTTTTTTTTTTTGTATAAGTAGATAATAGATATATCGTGATTTGCTCGACATCTACTGTACAGGCAAAGCGATGTCAACTTGCTCAACTATTTATTTTGAAAATTGATATTTTATTTTGTAGTTATTATTATTATTTTTTTATTTATTTATTTATTTATCTGTTTTATTTTGTAGTTTACACATAAACCTGGTAGGTATACCAAAAAAAAAACGGTATTTCTATATTATCATAATCAAATGAAATATTAAAATAATTTGTAAATACTTATATCAAGTATTAAATATAATAGGTACTATAGATACTCAAGTAGGTATAATAATTAATCAACGTCATTCGTATTATTTGCAGTCGTATCTGCATTATTTTCACTAAGACCTCTGAACCTAATCTTACCCCGAATATCCAAGCACATGTTAGAGAGATGAAAATTAATGTTCTATTGATATTTCAATCAAAAAAATAAAAATAATTGATGTTCATTTTATTATTTTGTTCATATTTATACATGGTGTTTATAAATAATTTAATTTAAAAACATGAATTTCAAACTTATTTATGAAATTGATCATTTATAGTTGGTAAACATAATGATAAATGATAACATGTATTTAAGGAATATTCATAATTACCTACTTGTGAAAGTTGATATAGTTCAGGGCATTCAGAATTGGCCTTAGTTGGCAGAGTTGTTCTTGAACGTCTCGCCAATGCTCACTCCCGAACATTTTTGACCGTTTCGACTGTTTCGAGTGTTTCGACGAATATATTCTATTCTAGAATGTTCGAGTAAACGCGCGAACGGGCGCAATAACGCTTTTGATTGTTTACTATGTCGTCACAACTGAAAATCATTAGAATTGTTTACTTCAGATTTCCATTTTATAATTTAATTTTCTATTAACTTCAAAATCATCAAGCTCTAGATTTTTATCATTATTCATTACCTATCAATCTTTTTTTTTTTAATTTATTAAATTGTATGTCATGCTGAACTGTTGACTAAATATAGCATATTTAGTATTAGTGGATTCAGACATTGAATATTTATAATTATAAAATTGATCAAAATAAATTGTTAAATTAATTTTTGAAAAAATATATATATCTACTTATTAAGATTTAAGATAAATAATAATGATTTATTGAGTACTGAACTAAATAATTTACTTTATTATACTATAGATTCCTGATTCAAATACAAGATTCTAAGTATTTTAATTTCTCACGGTTATATTTTTTAATTATTTTATAATATATATAATTTTTATAGTTTCTATACATATAATTATAATAAAAATAATAAGGACATAGAGCCTTTATCATTCATTTCATAATTCATTATTAATCAAATGCATCATTATTGACCAAAAATTAATATTATGTTGTATTAAATTTGGACTGAATCGATTTAAGCTAGTTATAAAACTGTAACCCAATAGATTCATAATTTTTACAATTTTTTAAATGTAGGTTATACAATCAAAACATGACTAAAATTATATTAAAATATATTTTAATAATGCTTATTAATTAATATTATAATTTTTTTAATTTTTGCTTGTCATTGAAAACTTTAGTATTTAAATACAATTTATTATCTTTTTAACCAAATTTCAATCGTTAAATGATAACATATAATTTGTTAATTAGTCATATAAAATAGTTTAATATGTTCAATATAAATCTGCACAACATATTAAATGTGTTATTCCGCCAAGTTTGAATGTACAAATATCAATATGCTTACTTCAATCTTTTCCATTACAACCAGTCTACCTATATCTTCATTGTCAAGTTTTTACCACCTATATAAAACAATTAAAAATGTTTAAAATTTTAATACTTAATAAGTTTAAATATATATTATGTTATACAATCATAAATTAAACTAAAATAATAAAATTAATGGGTTTTTTTTATATAAGTGTATTATGTACTCAATAAAGACGTAATTAGCATTATAACGTAATCATAAATAAATAAATAATTCTACATAAATCATTTGATTAGGTATATAATTAAATTGCTTTACAAGATCTAATCTGAATGCCTTGAATAGAATGGTCTCACAATAAATCACGAACAGAAAGCTAAAATCTGTGAACGGCACATCTCATGCATATGGTTAATGATCCAATCTCAATACCTGGTGTACCTATGCCCTATTGTTTCCTGCATTTATAATAAAACATAATTTTGTAGACACGATTTATTTTCGTCTATACTATGTGTATAATTAATAAAGATTGTTTATTTTAAAAATATTAATCAGAATTTTGGTGGTAAAAAAATTTAGATGTTTTTTTTTTTATGTAAATTTAAAGTTTTTTCTATTCAATTTAGATACAAATTATCAAAATATTATAAAATATAGTAAAATATATTATGTTTAAAAAAAAACCTAGAACTATTTGTTTTAAAGAATCATTCATTTTTTACCGCCACGATATAATATCATTTCCGTAAAAAACTTTTTTTTTCGTAAGCACGCAATGTCCATTTTGAAATGTAGATAATTGCAACACTAGAAAATTCTACTCGGTTAAACTGTAATATTATTCAAATTATACCAGACGCACTATGACACGTCACATATTAGTATATTACTCGCACTTACCAAAATCACCTTGTGTATGTCAGTATAATAATGGCCATTCGGTCATGTTTTAAATTTTTACATAGTTATACAATAAATAGGTATCTGCCTACATAATAATATTATAAGTTAAGAGAAAATAAGAATATGAAATTGATAAAAATATTCTAGCTCTTATATGATTCAAACTTTGTTCAATTCTTTATTTAATATACTCAGTGTAAATAGTGTAATGATGTTCAGGATTTAAAAAAAGGAGAGAAAGAAAATATTTAAATTTAGTTTTAATTTAACGCATTAATTATATATATTGCACATTTCATAATAAGTATTGCATTTAACTTACATTCAAATTTGTATTCATTTATTTTATAAAATTCCCGTGGAAAAAATATAGTAACTAGGTATATCACTTACAAATACTATATAATATATATGTGTGTATAATGTATATATGTTCAAGTTGCTGAAAAAATAATTGAAAAGAAACTGACACCTATACCTATATAGTCCAGTTTTATCATATAGGTAGTTTTGGAGAATTGAGATTTTCAAAACAACAAAGACATCAAAGACGTTTCTAGTTGAAGACAAAGTAGCCAAATAAGTATTATATTACACTATAGTGGGTAAAGCGAATTGAATAATTCTACTAGGTGATTATCGATCTGCTTTATCTTTTTATAATACCTTATCAACTTATTTTTTTTCCATTTCCACTACACCTCCTTCAAATGAGCCAAACAACTGATCATAAATCTATTTAATCAGAAGTGCTCAGTTATTTCTAAAAGTTAAAATTGTACGCTCGTCGCTCACTGAACCATTTCGTTATGATTTTTTTTTTTTACTCAACAAACATTAGGATAAACTGTACTTATAAGTTATAGAGTAATTTAAACTATTACCTACCTTTCCTTAAATTATCAGTCTTAAAATTATTTCTGTTTGTTTTAGATATTGCATACTTCCTATTTTAAGTAGAAGCTTAAAAAATAGTCCTATTGAAGAATCATTTTTTAAATAAACTCTCATATTAGTTTTAAGAGATATGTACCTAATTTCTTTAATAAAAGTGACGATTTAATGTATTATTTACATAATCTGTTACCAGTGTCTCTTGTATGACAGTTAATGTTTACTTAAGACCCTAATATCTCTAATAAACAAATCAATGAATTAAAGGTTTGTTATATTTTAAATCCTTAAGTGTAAGATCAAAAGCTTTGAACCTATCCCTATTGCATAACAGAACTTTTATCCAAAAGGATAAGTTATTCGGTATTTGAATATTACTATAGTAATATATAATATGATGCCTGACTTACGCGGTAGAAAATCAAACATTAACCAATTCTTGGTGCCGAATTTATTTATTTTAAGAAATGGCATTTTAAAAAATCTGAATTTCAACCAATGTTGTTACTGAACAAAATAAAAAGAGATAATAGCTGTATAAAATATATTTTGCGTTAATTTGTTAAAAATAAAAAATGGTTTAAATATTTGATAACATTATAAACAAGTCAAACAATAAGGTATTGACAAGTGACAACTCAATTTTAACAAATAAATTATCGTTTGTCGTAAGTCAACAAATCCCTGTCTGTTTTATTTGCTCTATAAAATGTGAATCGTATAAAATGAATTGTTAGTGTGCACTTGAATTACGAAACAAAAAAACTGTCAAAATTGCGTGCAGTAGTGGAGGATCTACATTAATTCTCTATCAATCAGGATAAAACCATTTATTATGCATATAGATGGACATATTATTATATAGGTACAATATGTTTGTCTTAATTTTTTTATAAGTTCTGTAGATATTTTATACTTATGTTTAGAAAACGTACAGTACCCTGAGAAAATAAAAAAAAATACTTACTCTATAACTAATTAAACATGAAAGGACAACTCTTTTCTAAGGAATAAAATGCATTAGAATTTCTTAATTTTTTTCAACTTTTAAACAATCTTACTATTATCAAATATGAAATAATAAAAATTCGGCGTTAATCAATAATTATAATAGTATTGACTTCTATCTAATGTCGACTTTTGATTTGTTATTTTTTTTATTTTATTAGTTAATAATTATAACTACTTAATTTAAACATCGATATTGACATATTGTAATAATATATGCTGACGTAACATTGTAAAAAACAAGCATACACATTACACATATAATAGATTAATAAATAACGGTCAAATTGTCGCGAGCAGAAAACGGGAACCCTTAATATAATTAATCTTTGTCACCGACTAAGGGTACGATCCGTATTGTAAAGTCACGTATTAAAAAATCGACACGTATTTGTAACGATACAACACAACGAACGCATTGGCATTTTCATCGTGTATGCAGTATGCACAGAAAAGGTATATGGCCAAAAAAATATTTTTAAAAATGTATATTTCATAAGAACCTTAAAGGCACACCAATTATTTTAGAATATTATATAACATAGCAGTGTTTCTATGAGACTTGAAATAGTTTATTATATTATTATTATTACCTAATTGTTTCGTACAATACTTCTAAGTTTGTTTTCTGCGCGGTGAAGAACCCAATTACGGAATACGAATACATAATTTATAGTATAGAATCACGAACCATGGTCAAATCCTCATTGGTTAATTTTGTCCTGTTGTGTTGTATGCTCGTGACGAACTCGGTCGGATTAGATTTAGCCAAGCAAATATCCGATGCACTCGTGGCTACCGTTGAAAGGGATATGCACACACTAATTGAGTTGACACAGAAATACGGCAATGCTTTGCCTTCTTGTTCCACACAGCTTACAGAAGCTGCCAAGTGTGATTACTACTCGGGGATCGCTAAAATCTCGTCGGTGGACTCGGTCCTAGCCTCGAGCCAGTCACCGGCAGAAATCGCAGTGACAGACTTGTCGTCCGCTTCCGATGCGGTAATCATAGCGGACAGTTCGGATGACGCGATGGAAACGGACGTCTCGCGGAAATTGACGCGGCTGGCGAAC
Organism: Schizaphis graminum; assembly: GCA_020882235.1. Lineage (NCBI taxonomy): Eukaryota > Metazoa > Arthropoda > Insecta > Hemiptera > Aphididae > Schizaphis > Schizaphis graminum. The sequence goes on from CM037032.1 coordinate 99,579,694, forward strand.
GCCGTACGGCCGCCAATACCTATTGTCCGTGCGACCTACGCGCGGACAAAAATACCCGCGATCCAAGCAATCTGGTCGCAGCCATCCATACCGGTAGCCGGTGCCGTCCGATCGCAGCCGCTCATACCGGTAGCTCATGCCGTCCGATCGCAGCCATCCATACCGGTAGCCGATGCTGTCCGATCGCAGCCATCCATACGGATAGCCGATGCCGTCCAATCGCAGCCATCCATACCGGTAGCCGATGCTGTCCGATCGCAGCCATCCATACGGATAGCCGATGCCGTCCAATCGCAGCCATCCATACCGGTAGCCCGTGCGGTCCGATCGCAGCCATCCATACCGGTAGCCGATGCCGTCCGATCGCAGCCATCCATACCGGTAGCCGATGCTGTCCGATCGCAGCCATCCATACGGATAGCCGATGCCGTCCGATCGCAGCCATCCATACCGGTAGCCGATGCTGTCCGATCGCAGCCATCCATACGGATAGCCGATGCCGTCCAATCGCAGCCATCCATACCGGTAGCCCGTGCGGTCCGATCGCAGCCATCCATACCGGTAGCCGATGCCGTCCGATCGCAGCCATCCATACCGGTAGCCGATTCCGTCCGATCGCAGCCATCTATACCGGTAGCCGATGCTGTCCGATCGCAGCCACCCATACGGATAGCCGATGCCGTCCGATCGCAGCCATCCATACCGGTAGCCCGTGCGGTCCGATTGCAGCCATCCATACCGGTAGTCGATGCCGTCCGATCGCAGCCATCCATACCGGTAGCCGATGCCGTCCGATCGCAGCCATCCATACCGGTAGCCCGTGCGGTCCGATCGCAGCCATCCATACCGGTAGCTCATGCCTTCCGATCGCAGCCATCCATACCGGTAGCCGATGCCGTCCGATTGCAGCTGCCCATACCGGTAGCCCGTGCGGTCCGATTACAGCCATCCATACCGATGGCCGTGACAGTGGCGACGTGAACTTTTTTTCCTATAAAGCAACTGCCTTAAATAAGTACCCACTCAACAATATTTTCTCAAAAATGATTTCTCAATAATATAATGTAAGGTACGCAGTGCCGGATTGGAACCCAAAAACTTACCGAGCACAATAATTTTACTGGCCCAGTTAATTTAGCTAAATATTTTAGCAAGCGGCCCATGTATCATAATAATCTTGTGGCCCACCACGCTCAGCGCGGTAGCTCGCCGGTCCAATCCGGGCCTGGACCTTCCTAATATTTACTTAGGTATGGTTGTTTTGTTGAGTGTGATTATGGGAGTGTAAGTTATAGACTACCTAGTCTAACTGTCTAGATACTGGAAATTGGAATCATTGGAATACTCACTCTCATAGCTTTAAGGGCTTTTTTCCGCCCTATAAAATATTGCAACTTTTTCTCCCTGGGGCTCTTGCCCTAATTTCCCTTGCACGGCTCTGCATCGGATTCATTTCTTGGGGGTTATGTACAGTTTTTGAAGTACCGAATGAAATCTTATTACATCCAGTTTGCAGAATAACTACCAGTTACACGCCTTTGCTCGACGTCCACAGCGCCAGCAATACTGATTTCGGGAGTGACTACTGCCACACTTCTTTTTTTGTCAACCGGAAAAGCCGTAACCCACGAATTTCTGACGTCTTGTCGACGGAATCGACCGTCACGTCGCACAGTGGTCGAAAAACTAAAATAGATGGCCAAAAATTATTATTTTAATTATAAGAAAACTTTAATTTTCAAAAAATAAAATGTTTGTACACATCCTATTGTATTTAAAAATGTTTTTTTTTTTTTTGATAAAACACTAATTTAAGTACATAAAATGCTATATATAGCATAGCTAAAATGTTGATAAAACATCGATGTATTGTGAATAGTCGAAATATAATTAAGAAAAGTTCTCTGTTAAATATGGTATTAAATTGAGTAATTATCGTCGGTATCTATAAAATGTGATTATGAGTACATTATGAGATATATATGTATATATATAATTAAAGATAAAGGTGCATGTGTACCATATATTTGATAAAATATTATTGATAAATCTAAATTAAACTTATATGTCATTAAAATCGTAGATAGGTATTTAGAATGTTTATTCATCGTGTTACACGATGAAAATTATATCAGTTCGTTGTTCCGTAAAAACGCTAAAGAACATAACCATGATTTATATCCTTCATATGATCAGCTTCTTGTTGAGAAAGTAAATGCGTATCCTAAACAAATTACAATCGAAGAACAGAAATGTGAGGTTAGCAACATCATTTTTGCTTAAAAATATAAAATATTGAAGTTTAATTTTAATTTTCAAATTAGGTACGTTACAATATTATTTAATGCTTTTAGGTACAATTGCAATCTCTTTTAAATCATACTTCTAAAAGAATTCTTCAAAGCCTCCCAAAGCCACTACAAAATATAAGCACACTTCATTGCAAATGGGGCTTTGACGGTACATCAGGATTTACAAAGTATAAACAATTAACTGTTGGGGCATCACAAGACGACACCATATTCGTAACTTCACTAGTGCCTTTACGACTTGTTGACAACATTACTAATGAAGTTGTGTGGCAGAATCCAGCCTGTTCATCAACAAGATATTGTAGACCTATACGATTGCAATATGTAAAAGAAAGCGTTGATATTTCTAAAAACGAAGAGAAATACATTTCAGATCAAATCAATAGCCTTGCTAAATTTGAATGTGAATTTGGTACCATTAATTTCATTTTGCAATTGACTATGATTGATGGAAAAGTATGTACACAATATAAGATTATGAATTAAATTTTAAACGATTTATATTGTTATTTTTACTATTATAGGTATGCAATGCTATAACTGAATCTTCATCAATGGCATGTTATGTATGTGGCGCTAAAATATCTCAAATGAATGATTTAGCTTTAATGCGAACAAAAATTGATGATCAAAGTGCATACCGGTAATATAAATTAATTAAATAGTGTTTTAAATAAAATAAAATAAAATATATAATTATTTTTTAGTTACGGGTTATCCACATTACACGCTTATATCAGATTTTTTGAATGCTTATTACACATAAGTTATCGTATGGACTTTAAAGTAATATGGAAAGTAGGTATCTCAACTATTAAATCAAATACATTTTTGCAGTAATTTATATGTCTAACGTTTTATAATTCTATTATTTTATAGGCTAGTAAAAAAGACGGAAAAGATATACTATTGAAGCAAAAAAAATTGAAAATCCAAAATGAATTTCGTTCAAGATTAGGTTTGTTGGTAGATATGCCAAAACAAGGTTTTGGATCCTCAAATGATGGTAATACGGCTAGAAGATTCTTTAAAAATTATAAAATTTCTTCAGAAATTACTGGCGTTTCTGAAGTTCTTATTTATCACTTTTATGTTATCAATGAAATTTATTAGTTATTGTATATCAATAAAAATGTATTTCAATGATAATTGTATATATATATAAATATCATAGTTTCAGTTATTTATTTTTGGCCACCTTTTTTAATTTTTCGACCACTGTGCGCCGGGCATCTGACACTGTTTGAAGCCGCAGTGGTAGACGTGTCCACGGTCAACGTAAATTCGACGGTAAAACTTAAAAATAAAATGTCTGTTTTAAGAGTCGGCACATACAGCCGATTATTCATCGACGAGATTTCGGCGATCCTCGGTCACCCTCGATAGTTTCTGTGCCGGTGGGCAGTGTTATTGCCGACCACATGAACGCCGAGTTGTCGCGTTCGTCGGGCTATCTGGAATGAGGAGACAAATATTGCCGTATTTCTGTGCCAAATCTATTACTGTTGTCTGTTTGTATTTCTTTGTCAGCGCTGGCCATGAGTACATCGGATATTTGTTTGGTCAAATCTAATGCGACCGTATCTGTCACGAGCGTACAACATAACAGGACAAAATTAACCAATAAGGAGTTGACTGTGGTTCGAGATACTAAGGTACACTAGAGTCTATGCGTATAATACGCCGTTAGAACTTTTCTCAAATCGACTCATTGAAATATCTGCAATTCAGACTGATTGTACGAAGTTCACTGCTAAAGGTATTCACTAGTTTTATAAAAATCCAAAACAATTGATTTCACGTACCTAGTATTCTTGATCTTGAACTTCCCTTTTTTTTGCTAGTCATTTTGGTAATTTTTTTTTTTGATGCTGATATAACAGAAATTATATAATATTATATTAAATTAGGTAATCGATGTTAATAAGTCGCGAAAATATAGTTATTATTTTCATATTTTAATATTGTCTCGTTATCTATTCAGATTCCATTCACGCGAATCCTGAAAAAAAGACCAAGGTAAAAAAGAACATTTTTAAAAATATTAAATATACTTACCAATTAATTGAATATAAAAATTAAAAATGATCACTTACCTACTACGCACACGTCATTTACATGACCCGTATACTCAGCATACATAGAAATTATCTTCATTGAACTCCTTAAAAACAGACAGTAGGTATCTAATTTCTTTAAGAAAAATTTAAAAAATTTAAAAATGTAACATAATTTTTAAAAATATTTAAATATAAAAAATATATTTATTTTTAAAGCTGTTGATTTGCATAAAATTATGTGGAAAAATATAAAAAATGTATCTTTCATTCTTCATCATCTTTATATAAAGGTAGTATATTCATAAACCTACTATATTTTTATATATTAAATATAATATATTAATTTAGTAATTAGTATAATATAGATTATAGACTATAGAGTAAAATACATTTTTATCACAACAATGTACATTATAATATTATAATTATTTAAGAGTTTTTTATGACCAATTGAACAAATGTTACCAGCAACATACAAAATATTTTTATATTATATAGGTATTTATATATTTATTATGCTTGTACAATTATAATATAATACTATCATTAATTATAAATACGTAATTAATAATAATAATATAATTTAATACCTATTTACTAACTTTTAGGGGGGATAATTATTTTAACACAATTTCTATGTGTGTACACTGTACATGCGGGTCGTATAAATGTGTGTAATAAAGTATAAAGTAGGTAATTATATTTTTATTTTCATAATCAATTAATATATTTAAAAATTTTAAAAATTGTTCTTTTTTCCTTGGTCTTTTTTACCGATTATCTATTCACGATCATTACCGTCAGACAACAAAACACACACCACACGCGTACATAAAATAAATAAGTTATAATAGAAACGATACTTCGTCAACAAAAATTGTTTTTCGTTATTATTTTGTTCATCATTTGAAAACGGGACGTATTCGCCTTATTGTTTTTACTTTTTACAGTAGGTTCCGCTTAATGTGAATAATGTGATAACATTGGTTCAGATCTTTTTGATTCTATTAACCAGTTAATTCCGTAAAACATTTTTATTTTATTGATGAGTATATTTATATGTAGGTATGTTTTAAGTTTAAAATTAGATTAAAACAAAATAAATTTAAAATAAAGTAAAGAAACTATCTATTTTTGATTGTACTTGAGAATCTACTAATTTAATTTTCATATTAGCCTGAAATTAAAATCCATATTATTCAGTTAATATAATATATAATATGTACATTATTTTTAATTATTTATAAATAAATAAATAATAATGTATATTGTACATACTATCTATAACTTTTGGAACAACTGAAAAGTATCGTTTTCGACATATTTTTGAATAGCTCCTTATTTTAACTTTTTCAAAACAATATTTTTGTTTCTTTTTAGTGAAGATTTGAAATATCATTAAAACGATAAGAATGTTCTTAAAAATGATTTAATTATCCGGTTCTTAGTGATTCTAATAAAAGGTTAATTTAACATTAGTAAATAGTAACATAAGAACTGATTTGGGATTTTCAATTTTGATTCTAATAAACGGTTGATTCACTTGATAGTTGATTCTATAAACCAGTGATCACATTAAGCAGAACTCACTGATAATAGTATAAAATGTTTGTGTATATCAGACGTGTATAGACATAAACAGAGACGGGCATGATTTCAAATCAAACGATTTTTGATTTTTAAAATATTTTTTTTAACGATTTTGATTTTGATTTTTAAAAATCAATTCAATGATTTTGAGCACAAACTAATATAGTAATATACAACTAATTTTTACATAATATATACAGAAAAAATATTATTTATTATTATTTCATTATAATACAATTTGATGCCATCAATTATCATACGTATTAAGTTATCACAGTCGTCAGTCGGGAAAGTATAACGATGCCCGACCCGGTGATTTAAAAATGTTTTTATTTATATATTTGTGCTGTTGTTGTTCATTGAAATGATTTTAATCTGTACATATTTTAAAAATCATAAATACAAAACTATTATATATTAATTTATAAATTATATATGATATTTGAATTTCAGTTTTTTCTCTCAGATATTTTACCATTTAATTATTAAGTTACAATGTCTATCTGACTACATGATATAAAAAATAATATATTTCAGTGACTTACATATGACCATGGTATACCGTATACTGTATGGGATACTGGATTTTGATATATCATATATATATAATATATATATACTTAAGCAGTTAAACCTATGTTGAAATCAACAGATCAATAATAAAAATTTATTTATTTTATTTCATAAATCAAAACTTTATGTAGCTTTAAAATATAAAAAAAATTACCAATTCTCATAGTATACCTAATCATATTATGTGATTTTGTGGTTTAACAAATTATAAGCAAATTAAATCTTTTAGGTAATGATTTTGATTTTGATTTTGATTTTAAAATCAATAGTTTTGATGATTTTGAACTTTGATTTTAAAAATCATTTTTTAAAAGATTTGATTTTTTGATTTTCAAAATCAATGGGACCGGTCCAATGTGTGATCTACCGATAAATGGCTGGTCCAATGACCAAGTATTTATGTATGTTATTTAAAATAGTAATGTAGGTATACTTACTTGCACTATATAATGTCGATTTTTATATTCATACAGCAAAAGTAATTTTTACCTCTGATAAAAAAAAAAGATGAATATAACAATCAACATTATATAGTAAGTAAGTACTTACATTGCTATTTTAAGTAGCATATACATAAATATTTTGTCGATTAATCACTCATTGGACCAGCCATTTATTGGTAGATCACACATTGGACCGGTCCCAAATCAATTTTACGGTGATTTTGGATTTTGATTTTAAAAATCAATTTTTTACTGATTATGTCCATCTCTGGACATAGGTACCTACAGTATACTAGTTACGTATACTACACGGTATACCTACTAATATAATGTTTTCGGTTGTGACTTTTTTTTCAAAGCAGGACATTTATGGATTCTTTAGCCACATCGGACACAAAACTCGAAAGCGGACGTATAGTCACGTTATCGATAAACAGTTTAAGGATGGCCGAAAAAACAGCTTCAAGTGTCAGTTTTAAAAGCAATGGTGTAAACAAAAGTTAACTTTATAATGTCTTGCCCAGAATTTTACTCGTTCCAGAAGTCATCACCAGACTTATTAAAAGCAAATTAGTTCAAACGAAAAATATACTAGTATTTAATTTTGTAATTATTAAATGAAAACATTTTGTTTATAATAAAAATAAGTTACTTACCTAATAAGTGTAATAAATTAATTTAAATTTTTATCCTTTAAAAACAATATATTACATAACTTTGTTCATTATATTATTAAATTAAAAATATTTGTTTATAACATACAGTTATGATCTTTTTTTTTTTTTGTCTCATTTTGGCTAAAAAAATATGTCACTTTAATAATACTATACAAAATAACATAATAAAAAAAAAATACAAATATAATATATAAATGAAAAAATGTATAAATAAATTAGCGAATAATTTGTATTTTTTTTTATTTGACTAATTTTTTGAAGTTTGATAGAAATTGTATTATACCAATTTTCAGCTAAGAATGTGTATCAGTGAAATGATTTTTTTCTGAACACTACATAATTCACTAAGATAAATAGAATAATAATATTATCAAGTATAAAAAGATTTAACTGATATATTTATCTGTAATATCTTTATAGACTTACAGTCATAACTAAGAAACAAAATTAGCAATTTTTTTGCTATATTTTTACATATTTTATAAGACGAAGAGTACACAATATGCAGGTTTATCATTCTTTTAAAAACCTCAGCCTGTTTTTATAAAAACTGTCACTGTGTGTTATAATATAAATATTAATAAGGTATTAAAAAAACTCATTTTTTTTGATTTTTAAAAAGGTTCCAAGTTAAAAAAATTTAACAAAACTAATATATTTTATTTTCATATTTCTATAAAAATAATAAAATAATAAAATTATTAATAAAGAAAAAAAATTCATTAGTCAAAATTACCAGTAGACAGTTGAATAATTTAATTAAATAGAAGGGCTAAATTTCTAAACATTTATTTTTTTTTTAAATAAAGCAATTATAATTGACTTTTAGCCCACCAAAAAATTTTAATTTTCAAGTCGTTCAAAATACACTATTAGTTCACAATGTGGTGTTTGTGGAAACATATCAACAGGAACAGCTTTCACTGGTACAAATGGAGCACCTTGTTTGGTTTTAGATTCAGCCATAGACAATGATAAAAAGTTTTGCATAGCACCTTTAGGGTTACACGACATATATACTAATCGTTTCAAATGTGTCATCCTTCGTAGAAGCAAAATTGCTTTGTTATCTATAATGCATTAAGTTCAATGAGTAATTTAATAGTTTGTTATCAATAAAGTATGAAGCCAGTGGCTTGCTTACGTAATCCTGCTCTAGGTGGATCAACTATTGCAACTACATCATTAGCGTTTTCTGGGTTCTGAAATTCACGTTTGTTCATTACTTCTTCAGCTTTTCCAGCAAAGAATATTGCATTTGTGATACCATTTTCAGTGGCATTTAATTTTGCCATATTAACTGCTTCTTCTTGAATTTCTACACCAATTACTTGAGCACAGTCCTTAAAAAAAAAAAAATGATATATTTAATTTGGTTAATATTTTAATAAATTCTATTTATTCAACTGTATAATATAAGAAACACAAGTAAAACATTTTATATTACCTTAGCTATAGATAGACCTATTGTACCAGAACCACAACAAACATCTAAAACTGTAGTTTGCAAATTAATAGAAGCTAAATCTTTAGCAGCATCAAACAATATTTCAGAAGCAGCTGTGTTAATTTGAAAAAACGATTCAGGTGAAATTCTCAACTTAAGACCTTTCACTTCTTCAATGATATATCCTTGTCCGTGTAACAATTCTAAAGGAAATGAATTTCCTTCCCCAGCACTAAAAAATTTTTCATAATAAATTATAAAAATTATCTTAAATTACAAATATTATGTTGTAAATCAGAGATATTTCTCTAAAATATTTTTAATTAGCTGATTTAATTTAAATAAGAACTTTAAATATTATATCTGTAACTCATTTTCAGCTTGAAGGGTATAACAGTACTTTTAGAAAAGAGTTACTTCTAATGTTAACTTATGAATTTGGGTCAGAAGTAAATACTTAATTCTTACGCTCTTTTTTTTGCCTTTTGGAAGTAAAGAGAATCCACTTTACAATCAGTTCCAGCTCCTTCAGTAAAATAACTGAAGATTAATTGTTTTAAAGAGTTTATGGCAGAGTCCTCCATGTTTTCTGTATGAACTACACAAATTAACATCAATTGTCCAGTTTTTAGGCTCAGCCTTACAGTTAATTGACGCCAATGACCTGTATAATTTTCAGGATCAAATACAGGAACTTTAGAAGATCTGACTAAATCTTGAAAACACTAAATAATAAAAGTATTAGAAATTTGACCATATTCCTATGTCCACTAAATAAAAATTAAAAATAAAAGAAGACAATTAAGACAAAAACTTACTTTAACAACATTTTTCATACGTTGCGGTACATTTAGAATATTATCAATAGGAGCAACACTAGTTCTTCCCTGGTTATATGCACCAACACGAAAACCAACAATTGGTTCTTTATTTTCTACATCCATACCTAAAATGACAATACTGTATATATGAATATTATTAAATAAATGATAAAACAAAAATGGTTAATATTCACTATTTTTAAAATTTAAAGGATAAATAATATATTTCCAGTATTTAAACCAATTAAAAAAAAAACTGTTAGACATCAAAATGATTTAAGAGCATAGTTGAAAATTAATAACAATATTAAACTATTAATTAATAATTTAAACATGTTTTTATTATTAGTTTTCTTGAACTAATTTATTTAAAAATATCTATTAAACATTTTTTAATAGACATTAATTAGTCAATATATATTTTGTTGCATATAGACTAGGGACACAAATCATTTTTGATATCATAATAAAAAAGTAGGACAGAACATAGGACCAGAGCACTTGTACATCTATGTTAACTTTAAGAGGATGCTCATGCTATATCTCTAAATATTGCTTTGTCTTACAAACAAATAATATAAAAATCCATTTAACTCTGTTATGTTTTATATTAGTGTGAATTGACCAAAACAAACAATGCTCATAATTCACTTAAAAATAAAATATAAAATAAACCTACGAAATTTACTAGTGAATATTGCTAATTTTTTTATTTGATTACAGATCAATTAACTTTTATATTAAACATAAAAAAGTTAAATAGATTATTGACAACATACAATTTCCTATTATGTACTCTAAAGACACAGAAAATGTACTCATGTAATACAGAATAGTGGTATGTTTTTTTATTTAGTTTTAAAGCAATAAACAATCATATTATATTAAAAACTTTAAAGTTTAGTTAAAAAGATGTTTGTCTTAATTTATTCTACACTTTTTTGGAGTTCTTAATTCTATCTAGAAAAACTACAAAGAAAATAAAAAATTACTTTCTCAGTGAATCAACTACAATTACATAGAATATTCAACCATTCATTGGACAATATATAGTTAACTTTTATTCTCATCTTATTATCTATTAAAAAAAAAAAAAACCAATTTATATAATAAATATTATAGTTAAGTAATAAACTTAACTCAAAATCTTAATTTCCTAGTTAAATATTATTTGTTTAAAAATGATACTGAAACACATTATTATATTACATTTATGATTAGTTTTATTTATATAAATATATTTTACTAAAATTTTATTTTATAGTATACCAAATACTTTACCTATAGTAAATTCACATTTATTTCTATAACCAACACATTTCTCTGAATCATTTTTAAGACTTCGTATTTCCAAAAGTTCGCAGGGAAGACCATTATTTACATTTTGCTGTTTTTTTAACCAATCAAGTATACCTTGACCACACTTAATTCGTTTCAACCGTCTACTATAATCCATAAGAACATTTTTAATTGAATTAGTTTTTTGGATTAACTGAAACCAATAAAAATATATTTGATTATGTTGATAACGTAAAGAAATATAATTAAACTTATCCTTTTTAATTTTTACTAAAATAATTAACAAACAAAATTATTTAAAACAAATGAATAATTTTGTTAAAAAATCAACTATTATATCATTTTTTATTATTTTTTTATAAATCTATAATATCAAATTCATTATTTTTCAAATTAAATGTAGGTCCATTATCATAACTTACTTGCTCTTCATAAGATATGTTATACAGAGGTGTCACAGAACTTATCATCTGTTGTTCTGCGCCAATATTGTCCAATTTAATTTTCTTTGCCTCTGAACAATCATCAAATTGTTCATTACGTTTTTTTACTAATGGATCAGGTACAGCTTTGGCATTCTAAAATATTTTAAAATTAATAAAAACAAATTAAAAATTATGCTTGTATAGAATACTTACACTAGCATCTAATTTTGTGTTTTTCCAATTATATCCATTTAAAACACTCAGAGCTGTATTTTTGTCTTCTTCAGAACGAAAACACATATAGAGCCACTTTCCATTACGGTTAGGGGTTTTAACTTTGGAGCAATTTAATTCCAACTTAACATTGATCAATTTCTTGAACTCCTGAAAATGTTTTAAAAATAAAACACATTTTTATAATCAAATTTTGATCTTTAATATTCATATTTCATAAATTAGGTTTTATAGTATTTACGGCAATTCCATAATGTTTTGGAAGGTTTCTTATTTCTATTTTGTACTTTTCAGAAGTAAAATCATCCCGATCTAAATAAGCAAAAGGATCTTCTTTTACGACTGATTCAGATTTATTTTCTTTTTCTTCTGGATCTATTTCTCTGTTTTTATCCTCAGATTTTATTTGAATTTCTTCAGATTCTAAAAGACATTCTTTTTTAACTAATTCTAGTTTATTCCCTTTTACTTCACATTTTATTTGAATTTCCTTACCTACTGATTCCGTTTGATTTTCTTTTTTTACCGGTAAGATTTCATTTATTTTTTCCTCAGATTGTATTTGAATTTCCTTGGTCTCTGGATCTAAATGATTATCAACATTCACTTCCATTGTGTTAATAGTAAATTATATTTTATAAAAATGTAATGAGTGCCAAATTTTCGAAATTAATACAAATATCAATTAGGTTTTAAACTTTTAAAAATCGAATGCTATTTAAATATTAAAATATTTAATTTAATAAATTCAAATTGAAATTTTATAACCAAACATTAAAAATTATCGTTATCACTATAAATTAAATTGATAATAATTCACGTGTTTTTGTTGTTATCTGTATGTTTATGGCACAGACTTCTATATCTATATTACAATAGATAAGGAACATAAATTTTACACCAGCGACCAGCTTATATTCAAGGTATATATCCACCTTGTCTACATTATTTATATTCTACAGATATATCTTTATTCGTGCTATTAGCACACTATTAGTGAAGCCTTTCGTATATGTGATTGCTATCATTTAAGTTTTGAGTTGAGTGGGTTTTTTTTGTGCCTGTTTTAATTGTGTACAATATTTATTTTTATTTATTTGTGTTTATTGAAATTTGTTTTTTCGAAATGTCGTTTCGTCCCGATGAACAATTTGTGCCTCAAGCAAAAAACACAATATACAGCGTGTATAAATTTTTTAAAGACCTATCCACGCACGAAGATAAGCCAGCGTTAGCAGCTTATTGTCGACAATCTCAGGAGAGGACGGCTGAGGCTTGTGGGGTAAGTCTAAAAACTGTACAGCAAATATGTAATGAAAAAGAAAATACTGGAAATCAAGCAGAAGCGTTAAATCTGGGAAATTCTGATAACCTAAAATTTCAATCACCAACAAATAATCACAATCGCGAGAAATGTGTCACTGAATTGAACGATTTTGACATTGAAATGGTAAGAAGAGTTGTTCATAACTGTTATGACAAGGGCGAATTTCCAACGAGTTCTAAAATATTAGCGGCATTGCGCGAAAAAGTAAATTACCAGGGGTCGGAATCGTCGTTGAAAATAATTTTAAAACAACTAAATTTTAAGTACAAAAAATGCAACGACGGTCGAAAATTTTTAATGGAACGATCGGATACAGCAGCTGCGCGCGTTAAATTTCTTAGAAAAATGAACGAATTTCGTGAGAATGGTGATACCCGGCCGGTAGTCTACATAGGCGAAATGTGTGTTGATCTAAATTATACAAGTGGCCGTATTTTTCAAAATAGTAAAAATAATAAGAGAGGTTTAAAAATATCTTCGGGCAAAGACAGTCGCCTCATCGTTTGCCACGCCGGATCTTCTTCCTTCGGATTCATCAAAGAATCAAAACTTATTTTTCGATGTGATTCCAGTAATAAAGATTATCGTACTCAAATAAATGCGATAATTTTTAAAGATTGGTTTTCGCAAATGTTACATTACCTAGAAGAGCCGAGTATTATTGTGATGGATAACGTACCGCATCACTCTTCGTTAGTCGAGAACTATCCGAAAATTAATAGTAAAAAAGCAGATGTTCAACAGTGGTTACGAGAGAAAAATGTTGAATTTTCTCCTATAGAATCGCTTGCCGAATTACGGGAAAAAGTGAAAAACACAATACCCCGCGGAAAAAAGTATAAACTTGATGAACTAACATTCCAAATGGGTCACGAAGTAGTAAGGCTCCCCCCCTACCACCGTAATTACAATCCGACAGAACTCATTTTAGCACAAGTTAAGGGCAGAGTGGCCGAAAAAAATCGTAATTTCAAAATTGGGGATGTTGAAGCACTTGTGCATAAAGAAATCGATGCAGTAACTCTGGACGATTGGGCCAAACATGGAGAAGATAGCGTTAAAATTCAGGAGGAAGATTTCCTTAGGGCGGGATTAAGGGATGAGATATTAAAACCAATAATATTGACCTTTAATTCTGATGAAAGCAGTTTAAGCGAAGATGAAGACGACGATGAGGACTACTAAATTATTTCATTCGGAAAAATATGTTTTTTTTTGTAAATATTTTAATAACAGTTTTAAGTTTTATTAGTTATTTAGTTTTTGAATGTACCTGCATGTACCTATAATTACGTAAAAATATCAAAATATTTGTATTATTAATTTAATTTAAAATAATAAATAAATAATGAAATTAAATTACAGAAATATTTAGTGTTTAGTCTTTGTAACTTCGGACTCCCGCGCTTTTTAAATTATTTTACGCAGGAAAGTAGTCATAGAAGCCCTACGGGAAATTTGCCACCAGGTGCGCGGCGGTCACCCGCCTAGTTTCGCTGTACACCACGGATAATATAATAATAATAACATTATCTGTGGTACAACATTACCACAGAATTCTGTGACATTACATTTTTGTTATCACTATAAATTAAAATTGATAACAATTCACGTGTTTTTGTTGCTTAAGAAAAAGAGAAGTCCGTGCTTACTATTCTAGTATTCTCACTATAAATTTCAATGCACGATTTGAGATAATCATAATCGTGATGTTAACGAGATTATTGTTATCTTTAAAAATCTGAAAAATTCAAGTGTTTAATTTTTATTTTTTACTACAAAAGTAACATTTTATTAAAAAGTTAATTAATAATTATTAGTGTTGGTTGTTTTATTCATTATGCCACAGGGGAAATTCAAAAATAAATCACAAGTTTCTTTTTCAAAGAAGAAGAAGAACGAACCAAATAAAAGTAGAAAAGGTAATTTTTTTCTCTTAACTATTACATTAATAATTATTATTATTTTGCATATTATATTTTTGTATACAAAGTTGCATTTCTGTATAATTATATGCTTTTTACTGTATAGCATGTCCAATGCCTTCAAAAAAACACAAATATGAAGAAGGTCAACGAATTAAACGTATGATTAGTAAAAATGTAAACAAATTGGCTGAAGAGGATTTAAGATCATTGGCTATGGATAACAAGAAAGTGTTTCTTTCGAAAAAGAAGAAACAAGTTGCACAAACAGTTAAAGCTCCAGACCCTAAACCCAAACAAATCAAAATTACCCAAAAATAAACTTCATATATTTTAATATTATTATACAAAATTTATAAACAATTTTTGTAAAACACATAATTTAATTTTCATTGTACTATTGAATAATAAAGTACATACAAGATAAAAATAATGTGTGGTTTTATTCATTTTTTTATTTTTTATTAATATACCTAGTTTATAGTTAATATATAGTATTGAATAATTAATAATCTTATGAACACACAAATACATAATAGATATTTTATTTAATATCAAATTCTAAGAAGTTTAGATATGTTTTATTAAAGTTATCCATACATCATACATAACACAATGACTAATCTTATGTAAACACTACACTCTTCATAAATAAATTTTCTATTAATATTAATCAACACATTTTTAATAAGACATGACAATGTATTAAATAGGACTGATCACTGATGCTAATATTATCATTTGGTAAACATTTCAAAGTAACTACAATTATTTACTTTTGAGTTACACTAAACAAAAAAATCTATTAAATCATAATTTATACTATTTTATCCACACATCTGTAATCATATATAATATAATAATTTGAATTAAATATTATGATTTCATAATCTACTTTATCCAATATATGGGTATTTTATTTTGTTATTAATATTAAGAATCAATGACAATGATCATTAGCCTAGGATAACAATAAATACTATTATATAGTAATATGTACAATACTAGACGAAACATGTTGTTTACAGTTATTTATCTAAGTGTATTTGTTTGTATTGGCACAGGTACAGTTATATGAGGTGGGGAAAAGATGGCACAGTGGTGTTTGGTCGACTTTTTTAATTTGTTTAAATGTATGATGATCAAAAACACTTATGAAAATTATTTACTGAAGACATTTTTATAGTTGTTATTCCTTAAGTTATGTTTATAAAATAGTAAAATTGCAAAAAATATATATACTTAATATATAATTACATTGATGCAAGGGCATTTTGTGAAACTAAAAAAAAAATTGTTTAAACTTAATCTAAGTATATTTATTGAATTTTTGCTTTCTGTGTGTACATATTATAGGTAATTGATCTTGCCAGTTAACATACTGCAATTATATTGTGTTATAGTGACAATTTAGGTGTTGGCAGGATTAATTGGATTTGTATGAAGTATTCAGTATTGTTATGAATAAAACGAAAAAATGGTTTAATTTTTTAATTTTGTAAGGAAATTGAATCTAGTTGGTACTTTGGGGGGTCAAAAGTTAAAAATTTTCAATATTTTTTAAATAAGTCGGGAAAAACACTAAAAAAATGAGGGAAAAACGGGATTTTTCTACGCAAAACCAGTTTTCGACAAAATCGTTTATTTTGCTATAACTCAAAAACTAATCAATATAAACACTTGAAATTTTCATCAAATGTTTAAATTAGCGTTCTCCATACACAGTTAAATATCAGAGAATTTTGACTTTTTTTAAGCTATTTATAGACAATTGAAATTTTTAAATTTTTTTAGTATTTTTTTTTAAAATAACAATAAATTTTTTTTGGCCGACCAGAAAATCTTGAAAATTTAATACAAAGTTTCTTATAAGTTGTTCTTAAAGTGATAAAAAAAAATCCGAAATCGTTAGTCACAATTTTTTTTTAATAAGTGATTAAAGTTCGAATTTATACGAAATATGTCAAAATTGCGAAAATTTGCAAGTAATTTTGTGGTTAAAAAATCGTAAAATTTTTTTCTTTTATAACTAAGTTTTGAAAATTTGGTACAAGGTTCTCCATACATTTTTCTTAAAATATACGTAAAAAAAACTCTACCGGACTAAGACAAAAACATTTTATGAGTGATTGAAATTTAAATTTTTACAAAACCGCGTTAAATAACGGTTTAGCCTCAAACGATTTTTGATATTTGTGTTCAAATAGTATAAGTCGTAAATACTTGAAAATTTTACCAGTTATTTAGATCGCCATTTTCTTTACGTGATTTGATTTTCAAAATATTTTGACTTTTTTTGAGCTATTTATAGACAATTGAAATTTTCATTTTTTTTTATTTTTTTTTTTATAAATGTTGATAAAAAAAATTTAGCTGGGACAAATTACTTGAAAATTTAATTGAAGGGTCCACATAACTTCTTTTAACTCTCATTCAAAAATTATAAAAATACATAGGCACAATTTTTTTTTATTAGCATTTGAAGTTCAAATATTGACAAAAATTCGTCAAAATCATGAATATTTTTCACTATTTGGTAGTTATAAATTTATAAATATTTTACTATCAAAAGCTAAGAATTGAAAATTTAATACTATGCTGTCCATAAGTTAAGCTTAGAATAATTATAAAAAAGTTTGAGGATTATTCAATTTAAAAAATTTTACGAGTGTTTAAAGTTTTATATTTAAATATAATATATCCTTGACTGACAAATCATCTCCGTTCAGAATCGTTTTTCGTATACAATGATTCCTATCATTGCATTCAAATTTAACCTACCCTAGTCCGAGGTCCACCCCACCCCTTAATGTACAGCAGAGCGATACTCACTTTCCCGCTTTTTAATTATTAAACAGTAATTTTTTTAATAAATTCCTGTTAATAGCTTATTTTATTTTTTACTTACAATTTTAAAAGTATTATCAGTATTAAAAATTTATAATAATATTTGATGGATTAATATTATGGGCCTTTTAATTTATTATTGATGAATTATTTTACTTCACAGAATATTTTAGATGTATCAACTATTATTGTAAATCAATTATTATTTGCTATTTTTTATATAAGTAAGAGTGTATAAAACTATAAGATAAAATATAGAAACTTAAAATTAAGTTTAAATTTACCTCACGTATAAAGAGTCAATAGTGGGTGACTTCTTAATCACGCATACCATGTATTCTGTCTCTTTTCACTTATACTTATTATGCTAAGAAGTATAGATTGTATAATTATTATAAAAATAAAAAGTTTAAATTTAAAGTTGAATCTATCATATTTCAGCAGTCGTTAAATAGGTAGGAACAGGGACCTTGACAAGAATATGTGCATTGTGGCGATTGATTATAAGATGGGTGAATGGATAGAAATATCAAATAAATATAATAAACTTACTCATTGTTGAATGGTTGATTAAGCAGCAGGTGAATCATCCAATACAATAAAAAAGTAAACAATTTATATGGCCATACAATAATATTATAATATACACACTTCTGTAGAACTAGAGTCATCATATAGTCTGTGTCGTCCACATTGATGTTAAAGATAAATTCCATCTGCTGACTAGCCGACGTAATGACGGTAGACAATTCACTCGAGCTCGTCTAATCGAATCAAAAATATAAAAAAATATATATAAATATCATACAATAATATAGAACGAAACAAAAACGCGTGAGTGCGTGACCTTAACTTGTATTAATACTTTATATATTTTGTAGTAATATTAATGGAGGTTTTAATAGTACAAAATAATTTTTAAGTCGTCGGCATATAATAATGATATACCTACCTCGCGAATTGGCAAATTAATATTATTTATGAATAAGTTAAATAAAAGCAGTGCAATACATGACCTCGAAGGACGCTTTGAATGGGTAATAATGTCTGTATTTAACATAATTTTCCTATTTTATATAAAAGTGACTAGCCCTGAGTGCATTGGGCTACGAAAATCTAAACAATATATATTTTAAATAAACATACTTAGATATTAGTATTAATAAAACATACCTATAAGAAACATGTAGTTACGTACAATGGTAATTACGTCATCGTCCATTGTAAGATCTATTATGATGCCAATATCATTAAAGTGCCGTAACAATAGGGGACGCAAGGTATGCAATGCCCTGACCAGGTTTTATGTTAAGATGGTGTCCCATCACTAAAAGGAAAAATTAATAAAGTTATTATTAAAAAAAAAAATGGAAAATGTACCTTCTATAATAAAATGATCTTTCATCCCTTTATAGAGAAATTCTTATTGCTTGTATTATATATTTAAATCTCCCAGTTACTGTTGTTACAGCTGAAATGTCATTTTCAAAATAAAAATGCTTGATAAGCTATCTAACTATCTTAGCAATTCAATTTCCCAAGAAAGATTAACTGGCAGAGGTATGCATAATATTGAAAAATTAAGAATAAATGAACTTGATCTTGAAAAATTAATAAATGCCTTTGCAAATATGAAGTCTAGAAAGAAAAACTTTTTAAAATAAAATCGTTATATGATATATGTTGATAGTGGGTATTTTGTTATTTAAATTTTAATGTAATATTTTGTTAAAATCATGAAAAATGAACATACCTATTACATTTTGTTGAATAAATTAGTCAACTTGACTCCCTGACTACTGATAATTGATGTTTTGTTAGAAATGTGTTTAAAAATCTGATAAACTTAATATTACTAATATTACTACTATATTGAAAAAATGTTAAAGCCCTAAAAATGTTATCTTGCATTAAGGTTTACTGAAAGTTAGTTGCGGCACTAACTTTTTTCATCGTGTTGGAATTTGGAATACAAGTACAGGGGCCCCATAACATTTTTCGTATCAGGTCCTCACAAGACATAATTGTAGCACTGAATATCATCGCCCCGGATGACACTTTCTTCATTATTTCAACTATACGCATAAGGAATCGTTGGATCACAATTCAAAGCGATCACATTTCTCAAGTGTCAAGCATACTACTATACGGTTAAATAATGTGTAAAGTATTTTGTGATTTGGTCAAAAATATTTAAATATATATATATATATATATTATATATATTATATATTGATGATTAGGAAAAATATTATTATTAGGAATCATATTTATTATTTATAAATCACAATGAAATAAATTAACAACCAAGTTATAGTGACTGTCTAATAGTAGTATATACCACTGCATATATTGTACTTACAATACTACATACGTTCGCTGCGTAAATGGACTCATCGTGTGAAACTTCATCGGAATAATTCCGAGGGAAGTTATCTATCATCTAGATAGTTTCCAAGTCAATCGTTAGGCTGTGGGGGGCTAGGTAAATTGAGTCCGAGATAAGTTTAGTACATTTTGAAAGCGGTAATTTGAGTCCCGGGAAAAAAATTGGTAGTAAGTAAATATTTTGACTAATGTTAAGCTGTTTACACGGGGAATTGTAAACTCGTACAAATGATAGAGTTAACTCCTACAAAAAATTGATACCGCTCGTATTGCTGTAAAAAAATATCAGTCTTGCAATATATTAACACATAAAATAAAAATTGTTTAAAAAATATAATAATATAGTGTTAATAAAACAATAGTCATAATCATTTACATTTAAAACAAACATTTTTTGAAAAATATAATAAAAAATTCAATAAAATAATATTTAGTCATAATTATTTAAGCTTAAAAAAATTTTCTTGAAAAAAAATAATAAAAATATTAATAAGACAAGTCATAATCATTTACACCCAATTTATTAACAAATTAATTTAAAAAAATTGTATCATTAAAATTTATCATTATTGTATATATATGTATATTATGTACCCAGTAAAAATTATATAGTGCATATTTTTGCATATTCTGACGTTAGTGATGTTTGTAAGCATATTTTTAAATTTAAAATGCATACAAATCGTTTTCCCTGGGACTCAAATTACCTACCGTCTTATTTTTTCCGGGACTCAATTTACCCATTTCGGGCTGCGGCGACCACTCCTAGACCTTTTTTCTATGTGACCGCTGCGATCGCGATCCTAGATATTATGAACGTATAACTATTTTTCACTTTTATTATAATAATATATAATAGAAGAAGATTTCAAATTTATAAGTGTTTTTTTCAACAAATTTTACATTAATTCACTTTTAACATCGATTGGCCACAGTTGAGTTAATTGCTCATTTTTTATAGGAAATCTATAAAAAAAAAAATATTCAAAACTAGGCGTTTATAAATTATAAACTTAACTAAATGAACGTGGATATTGTATTACTAAAAAAGATCTTGTATAATAGACAATTATTATACGTTACAATTTTACAAACACTACCAAAAAAAAAAAACTACGTTTTCGTAATGTGCAGTACAATGTTTCGAACAGATTCGTATGTCATTCAACGACATCACAGCCACCGAATAATCGGATCAGAATCAAATCGCACGCGTTGTCAGATCATTACAGCGGCACACGAGACGGGCAGCTCAAACGAGAGCGATACACCCGAAACGCGGAACTCTGAAGAGTCACTGGAACCGTGCCATAATATGCTCGCTAGATCCGACGTACGCGCGACTTGTCATTTCTGCGGAACGTACCCCGCCGTAGCTCTGCGTATGTCGACAAAGACGACGACGCACAGGGAAACGGGGTTTTACGAATATACGTTATGCTTTGGAAACATATATTTGAACACTTACGAATAATGTATTCCTATGAATGACTGTTTATCGCATAACACGGAAACAGAAAAAATAAAATATGCATTAACGCAAATATTTTATACAGATGTGACGATCAGTGTTCGCGCAAACGCAACAAACCAACCACTGTTGCACTGTCCGAACGGTGTCTGACTTTATTATAGGCCACGGAATAAGGACCAAGTCGAATTTTGTTTGTGGATACCAGAGCTTGAGCTACGGAAATGTTAGAGCTGCGAATAGGTATGGATAAAATCAGTGAAATCACTGTTTGATAAAGCGAATACAAGCAATGCGTAATGTGCAGGCAACATGATATGTTGAAAATAAAAAAAATAATAGATACCAGATGCCTTCCCTAATCGTGCAAGTCTGCCCGGGGTGGGTCTTGCTACGACGGAGGACTGACAGTGAATGTCAATGCTAGTCGTTTCGCCGGGCCTTTTATACCCGGTGTTCTGTGACAGATAACAAGAAACCGTATAGAAACCCCAATAGTACAATCGCCGATAAATGCACAATTTAAACAAAAGTTATTATATAAGAATAAAATAATTATAATAATAATAAATAAATAAAAATATTAATATTAATAATAATAATGGAAGTTGACCAGTTGCCTTCAACAGCTGTTATCGGGATTTTAAAAATATACCAGTTGCCCTCGACCAAATGAACCAGTTGCCCTCACATGTTAATATAATATACACGATTACAATATATAGCCCGTAAAATAGGGGAGGTAAATATACAAAGAATAAATAAAATTATTTATAAAAATAATGTAAAATAGTATAAAATGAAAGAAAAAAATTCATATGCTTGAAATTATGTATACTTTTACCTAATATTGTATTTTGTAATAATTACTAACAATATAATATGAATACAATAGTCAATGAAATAATAAATATTGTACAATCAATGTGATCATTCTACTACGCTACCTAATACCTATATCCACTTAGACGCATCTAAATTTATACACGTTTTAGTAAAATCCTCGCTTTGCACCAAATAGTAGGCTAAGATTATTAATACAATTTTCATTTTATCCATATTATTTGTATACTATATTATATTTATTATTTATTACAAAATACAACATATATATATGTATATAGATTTATAGTATTTATAGTATTTTTAGTATATTGATTTATAGAATAAAATCAAAATTTGATTCTATCATTTTATAATATTTTACATTATTTTTATAAATAATTTTATTTATTATTTTTATATTTACCTCTCCTATTTTATGGGCTATATATTGTAATCTTGTATATATTATAACATATGAGGGCAACCCAGCAACTAGACAACTAGTACATTTAGTTGAGGGCAACTGGTGCATTTTGGCATTTTGCTCTAGGTAGTTGGGGGATTTGGTATAAAAAAATGTACTTTTGAGGGCAACGCCTTTTGGTACACGCCCGAAAAAACTAATATACGTAAATCTATATGGTTACCTTTGTCTAAAAGTATTGGCGTATAGACCGTATAGTTATGATACTATAAAAATAAATTGAATGGATATTAATTATTATTGATATTAAAACAATAATAATATATTATATAATATATATTAGGGATGACCAACATGACTATGTACGCGAGTCACATATATTAATGCAATTATATCAAGAGCCGAATTATCTAATTTGTACTTTTATACTACAAAAATAATAAAGATAGCCAACATCCAATAAACATATCAAATAAAGAAATATGAAATTATAAAATAATAATAATAAAAACATTTTTTTTTTTTTAAATAAATCCATGCAAAAAAAATTAAAATTTTGGTTTTTGTAAATAAGACCGCGAGCCGCATACGTCGATGAAGAGAGCTGCAATTTAGCCACCCCTGATATATATTAAAGTATTTTCTTGTATAGAAAATTTAAAATGTCTTAATGTTTTCAATAAAGAAATTTAGTATTTAATACCTATTCGTTATATTGATATTGAGATAAGTAAATACAATTATTCATTTACCATTTACCATTATAAAATTGTTGAACCAGCATTATGGTAGGTAATCAATGTGTCTTGTATAACATGTACGTTTTTTAAATATACATGTTTTTCTATCACAATTAAGTAAACATAAAAATAAATAATATGCTTAACATATTTTTACCAAAATATCATTTTTTTTTCAAACACGTTTGTTAGGTCTGGCATTTTATATTTTCGTAAACATATATCATTGATTTTATAATAGAATTATTATAAAATCAATGTGTATGTGCAATTATTGTTCAGGGTCCAGTTAAGTGGCGCTCTCTATTAATAAAACAATGATAAAAAGTGATATTGTTAAGTTCAGGTTTAATAGTATTAATTAAATTATTATTATTTGCTTTAAAAACTCTTCATATTAATATTCTACAAAATTATAATGCTATTACCTTAAGTAATTTTTAAATTATTTACCATAAACAACAACAAATTTTAAATCAATATTTTATATATTTTATTGAAAATTATATAAAGTAATCCTTATATTTAATACATACCTAGTAAAGACAGTAGGTATAAGTGCACAAAGTACATAATCTATTCAAGAAAAAATAAAGGAAAATACAAAAATAAATAATTTTGTATTGCTTAAAACTTTTTAACTTAAATTAAATATCTTATTTTGATTACACCTTTAGTTCTTAAAATACCTAATTTGAAAATATATTAATTTAAACATTTTATTATCTAAACATCTTTAAAACTGATTAAGTGATAAAATTACAATAATTCTAAATTTAAATACCTACGACCTATTAAACTATTAAGCTGGTGGCTACTTAAACATTTATACTAAAGAACTAAACTCTGAAAAATCAAATAGGTAGGACTACAATGAAACATCGTCAACTGTAAAATAAGTAATAAAAAATCAAATTAATTACAAAACAATATCTTTAACAACATTATAATTTATCATTCAATCGTCAATCTTAATTAATAAATAATCTGACCATGATGATGAAAGATTAAATTATAATATAATATAACATTCTATAAATAAGTTATTAACAACTACATTTCAATATTTCATGAATAGAGCGCGCCATCAGTCCGGATCCGAACATCTATCTAAATTCTAAACTATTACAAATTTTAAAGAGTTACCAATAGATTTATTTCAAGTAGGTATAGAAAAAAACTTTGTTTTATTTTATGTTTTCCTAATTTCACTCTGAAAATAAAGAAAAAACTACATTAAAAGGTTTTATTAGTAGTTGAGTTTGAGTAGTAGGTACCTAGATATAAGTACATAGGCTACAATGATAGCTATAATATTATGTTATACCTAATAGTTATATACCTATAATACACTGAACAAAATTATTTCATTTTTCTACTTAAAATTTGAATCATACTTAGGTACCTATTTAATAATGATTAATGACTAACTACAGTAGTAACAATCCTAAGTTAGGTCTTACAATACCTAAATATTGAAATTATTAAAATAAATAAAATAATTTGGTTATCTTATATTTATGAAACAATATCTAAATTAAGAGACGTGACTAACACTAACACTGATCACTGTGTACATAATAAGTTATTTTATTAATAATAATGAACAATATTTACTGAAAAATTGTCTTTTTACGGCACTTATTTAATATTCCCAAAAATATTCCTTCGCAGGATTGTTCCCGGGAATGCTAACCCAAATAAATGTTATAAAATACAGTCTAGAAAATGAAGTTCCATAATACCTATTACTTACATAATATATACATTTTTATGTCTTATATCTTTAATTTGTATGTTATCATAAAAAATGTAAGATTTGCATGTACGCAAAAAAAAATTGATTAAATTCAAGAAGCAGAAGGTCATTGTGTTATCTACGGAACGTAACTAATAACCACCTAACAACACGAATAACAAATAATAATTATTAAAATTCGAACTAACTGTTAGTTACTAACATATTCATTTTCCTTAAAAGATTACTACTTTAAGTACATAGTTCAGTAGTTTATTGTTACCAAATTATTTGTCATCATCATTAGTGATGGGAAAATGCCGAATTCGCTGAAATTTGAAAATCCGGATGTTTGAAGTTCGAAATCCGAAATCCGAATTTTACTGTAATGTCGGATTTTGGATTCTAAACCCGAATTTTGCATTGAATCCAGATTTTAGATTTGAAAATATTAAATTAGTATTCTTTCGAGAATTATTTATAATAAAATATACAAAATAACTTCAAACTTTTTAAAATAAATTAATATTTCGAACATATTATTTATAGACTTTACTACTCAAACACAAATTATAACTAGAACTTTATTTAAAGCAACGAACAAAATAAAAAAAATATATCGAAAGTGTAATAAGGTATAAGTTCAAGGTTATTAACTAAATTTATATGTTATAATATAAGTATTAAATGAAAATAGTATCATAATTTACAGATATTAGAATAATTAATTAATCTTGTCCAAAAATTAAAAGAACGACCAAAAAGTAGTGTAATGAAATATTTATAATACAGAAATTTACAATGATAAACCCAAAACATAAATTTAAAAATCCGAAAATTCGAAATCCGGATTTTCTAGCTTGCAGAAATCCGAAATCCGAATTTGGCGGATTTTCTAAGAATCCGTTTATTCCCATCACTAATCATCATGCATTAACAATTTTCTTATGCGATATAAGTATAGTTATCACTTATCATAGATAATAATAATAATCAATAGTTAAATTTTTTAATATTATTGACAAAGTAGTTAGATGATTATTGATTAGGTAACCACTTTGTTGTATAATATTTGTCATTGAGTAAGTCGCCACAATATCTGTTAAATTTGAATTCAGCGATAAATCAATGAAAAACGAATCTTAGCGAGCTTGCTAATTAGCTGTCAGCAAATACGTATTACTAACAAGTGTATTTATTATAATTTATAACTTATAAACTATATTATTTATGATTTTATCGAGTTATTAGTAAATTAGCACAAACTCGGGACTCAGAACACAAAAACGGTATTAACGTATAGCATGCAATCGATTGAATAACGTAATTTTTCGAAAATTCAATACGATGTGGCTCAGAAATCGTACCTCAAAATATGCATAACTATATATCAATCTTTGTCAATAATCTTATATTATTATATACACAGGTATTAAGTGTGTGGCCTCGTCGTCGAGGTCCGCCTATAATAATAATAATAATAATAATAATATTAATGTATTATATTAACATCGCGCGGTTTTCGTTGATTTTCTCTCGCACACCTGTTGTACGCGTGTGGGCATATTCACGATAATTATTATTGTATTGCACACAACTATAATATTATATGTATGTATATAGATAATTTGTATTACATAAATGACGCGAATACGTTTTCCCGCGTCACGTCGTCGCACCAGCTGCTATAGATACGAACGTCGAACACGCGTGTCTCTCTAACAGTCTAACGCATGTTATGTTATTGTTATTTCTAAACAGGTATACGAAGAACATATGTGCACGTCCCGAGGCCCCCGTGGTCCAACGGGGGAGAGAGCAGGACGGATGCTGGGGAGGTGCATAACTAATGTGGTGGCGTGCGAACGGTACCTATATTGTAATACATAGTATAACTATTCGTAGTGCGGTGGTGACGGTGAACATCACGGCGAGAGGAGGAGTGGCGATGGCAGTGTTATATTCTTCTTCTTCTTCTTCTTCGAGACTGTGCGCACCTTTTGACCTCGGAGACGGCGGCCGTTCCCGGCAGGACTGTAGCGTATCTTTAGATCTCGATCTTTATATTTATATGTATATATGTAGTAGGTATATACGACGACGACGACGATGAACCACGGCGGTACATATACCACGGTCGTGGTGGTGGAGGCGACCGCGGCAAAGCAGACGATCGAGTGCTGAGGAGAACAACAACTGTGCGCAGAGAACCAACGCCGCGGTCCGCGACACAACCCATTATTATTATATTATTTAACATCCGACGCAATGCGTATATATTGAATATAATATATATACACACAGTATACACACACACACACGCGCGCGCGCATGTGTACATAATAGGTACGGTGGACGGGCGATATGACCGCAGGCCGTTTATCGGGTGCCATCGCGTGGAGGCCGTCCGACAAATTGAAATTTCCACCGGAAACTCGCGTCACGCGCTCCGCACTATTTCGCCGGACGATTGATCGATCGATCGCTGGCTTGTACGTATAAATATAGCGATGGAAATAATATTATAGCTGGCAGATACCTACTACTACTATTACTACTACTATACGGTCGGTGGACCGATTAGCGGCGCGTGACTTGTACTACGACTACGAGCAAGAAGAGCGCGGCAAAAGAGAATCCGATGTCACGAAATCGAATCGATTTTGTTTGAAATGTTTAAGTGTACAATAATTAGTAACCTATGCGCCGCCATATGGGTATCATTACCCATCACCAACTGCAATTGTGGTTTTCGAAAAATCAAACATCAAATGTTGATCGATTTCGAAAAATTGTGTTTTAAACGTATGCCACTGTCTCCGGACAAATCAATATAGTATAGTTAATATATAATACAATACACTCGTAAGTTTTATACCATAACAATTCGTCGCAGATTCACACGCGACCGGGTGACCGCCGTGATAACAAATCGTCGCAGAGCACGCACGATATAACAATAAAATATAATATGTTATTTTAATATAAGCGAACTATATATTATGTTTATACTCAAATAGTTAAAAGAAAATTGTTTGAAGATTAATATGTCTTAAAAATCGAAAATATAAGTGCACACCTAGAGTGTATGGTGTGTTCCACTGACTTTCAATCGAACATGTGTTTTCTATTTCTCTGGGAACAGGCCCCCGGGGGATTAGGCATTGTTTGAGAAATTACTTAATAGTTAATATCCCTATACTTAATATGTATGCATACGATAGCATGTCGTATTTTAATTTTTTAATCCGTGAATGATTTTTTCTTTTCCGAGATAATATTATACTATAATAATTGACCGCGGACATGTAGTTGAAAACAATTGAAGGAGCACACTTTATACACGAGAATGCCAAGTGCCTTTATGATATTAATTTATATTATACAGGAAGATATTCTTAATATAGACTTATTATTACTTCAAAAACATTAAAATATGATAAAAAAAATATTATGTTTTTTTATAACTTTTAAAAGAATTACTAATGAAAATTTACCATTTAAAATTTCATATTTAGTAGCTGAATATTTCGGAGTATTTTAATGCATTTTAAATTTAGGTTGAGTTTAAAATTGGTGGTAAATTAGGTGAAGGTAGAAAATTTAAATAATAATTTAAAATAATTACAAATCGACTTGCTACATTATTATTTTATGTACAATATGTGCACTTGTAGTTTTGTACGATATTTTATATGATATAGTTGAAGGACGAATAATAAAATTGTCGCAACACAATACTCACATATTATAATGTACCATTACAGCCTACAGGTCGTTAATATTAAAACTATTATTTGTACTCGCATCAATATCACTAAATTAGTTTTTTTTTTTTAAGAAAAAAAGATAATTTATAAGAGTGTTTGTCATATAATTTAAATTTTGATATATTATGTGAATACACGAACATACCATAATAATAAATATTTGTATATTATTATAACATAAAAAGCTAAAACATTACAGAGTATATAGTAAGGTATATTGACGAATTTGAATAATACGTATAAGCTAAATACAACATAATAATATCATGCCTATACAACCGGTTCGTTGTAGTGAAGTCGTGGAGTTATTATGATGTAAAGGCACATATGGGGGGGAGGGGTTAGAAATAAGAGGACTTAGTTCCACCAAGATAGCTAATAAAATCGTTTATATTATAGCATAATAGTTTTTAAAATATATTATTTATAAAATCGACTTTTTTAAATTGATAAAAAAAAAAAATGTTGTCAACGATAATAAATAGTAAATTGCTAACCAATTTTAACTAAAGCTGCAGATAGCTATTAGACAAATCACAAATGACAATAGGCACATTGTGATTAGGTGCTAACTATTATTATTTATCATTTGAAATATATAATATTATTGTCAATATTCTATTTATTAAAATGATGTCAGCGTAATATTTGTTTCCTTTATATCTGAACCACGTCTGCTGTTTTTGCGTGCATGACTCATTTACGTTAAATAGAACATTAAAATAATATACGTTCAGAATATTATTTGTATTTTAGTTTTTGATTTTTAAAAATTTAGAATTTAAAATGCTTAATATTTAAGTATATCACTGAAAAAGTGAAATAGAAATTAAAAAAAAAACAATGTACTAAAACAGATTAGGTTTTTAACTTTAAATTTGAAGATATAAAAATTCACTCTTATCTTACTGATAAACACACAAGATTGGTTAAGTTAAACGAAAATTGTCTATGGGGAGGGAAAAATAAAATATAGTGTGCTGATATGTCATTTATATAATGTTGTCTTAACCATTAATGGTTATTTTCTTTTCTATTTTAGCTAGCATTATTTCCTAGTCGTTTCTTAGTAACAACCTTTGAATATACCCTCTTGTGACAAACGTGAGAAACAATAACAATATAATTTATCAATAAAATGTAGTAATAATAAATGTTGTAATACAGTAGAATCTGCTTATTAGTTATTTGGGACACCACATAAAGGGGACAATCGCTTAATAGGGACAGATTGCATAGCCCCGAACGAATGTATCGGTTTATTAGTTATTCGGTTAATCGGGACCGTCGGATAATGATGAAAAATAGGTCACCGCGCAATGTATCCCAATTAAGCGGATTCTACTGTATATAAAAATTGTTATCACCATCAAATGATGTAATGTAAAGCCTATAAAGGGGATAGTGAATCACTCTCATGCTTAAGTTTAGCATACACGTGTTTAGTCTCTTCAAGCAAAAAAGTTTAAATTTCGCCTATCGTAAATTGGCAACGGTATATTTTATTATTGATAATATACAATACAGAATTATCAACAGAGATTTCGGTAAAATTAAAGAAGTATAGAAGTTTAGAACGGATTAGAATCACAGATAATGATTAATTTACTATACCTATTATAACAGAACAGAAGATGTTTTTTCGTTTCAATTTTATCAAGTAGGTACTTACAAAATTAATACAAAACAATTTAACTATTGTTCAGATAATTTTAACAAACTCCTCGAGTCTCAACGTTCTTAAAGTTTCTCAAAAACGTGTTTTTAATTAAATAGATTTTTGTTTTTTATACATTTTTTTTATATTATGTAATATAATATTAAACATTTTTAATTGTAAAAAAAATTGACTTATTAAAAATGTATTAAACTTCATTCCTGGTTAAGTCCTGGACCCTATAATAGATACTTAGATATTTTACTGACGTGAAAAACGGTATTCAACAGTTCCTATACTTGTTTCCTTCTTTGACCTATAATTTATAGGTACGTACTTTACGTACTACATTGTAGTACATATAGTATGTACTACGCGTTGAACTCATTACTATATAAAAATTATACTTAACTATAGTTTAGATAATCGACGTATTCACTTAATAGTTAATATATCTAAGAATAATTATCTTTG
Organism: Schizaphis graminum; assembly: GCA_020882235.1. Classification (NCBI taxonomy): domain Eukaryota; kingdom Metazoa; phylum Arthropoda; class Insecta; order Hemiptera; family Aphididae; genus Schizaphis; species Schizaphis graminum. Next base: position 99,611,161 of record CM037032.1, read on the forward strand.
GATAATTATTCAATAGAGTATGTTTAATAGCAAAAAAATAATTATATTTTTATGTTTGAATAGAACCCACAACATACTCTAGACAGGCCCGTGCGCAGGATGTCATAGTATCGATAAACACAAATTAAATAGGTAAATAATATGATGCGAGTACGAATTCAGTAAAGTGAATGAGTGGTTTTTATTCGAGAATGTTTGAACTAGCCTAAGTTTGGAAATAACGACATCACGATGGATGTATAATCGATAGTACCTATATAATACGCATCAAATTTGAATATCATGCATTTTAAAATCCATTGATTATAAAGTGAGATTATCTGTATTTTTGGTGTGTAAACTTATAATATAAAATATCAATACACATAAATAAACTTCTCTCTTTCTTTTTCTTTCTCAAACACACAGACAAACTCAATTGATCGTTCGAGAACGCTGTTCAATCTAGACAAAAACTATACTCTTAGGAAATATGAATATTTTATAATAGGCACAAGATTTGAAAAAATTGTCCTACTGCAGAAGAAATGTTAAATAACTTACCTTTACTATTGTTTTCTTCAAAGTTTTCGAAATAATTTAACAATTGATAATAAATATTAAATATATTAGTTTTTAAATTCAAAGTAGACAAGATTTGAAAAGTTTATTATAAAAATTTGAAATGTAATATAACATAACTGCAGTATAGTTTTTTTTATCTTTTTCTAAATAATTTAACAATTGGTAGGTAGGTAAATAATATATTAGTTAATTCTAAATAGACAATTTACTTAGCTATTAAGTGAAAGGCACACTACCTAACTAACGCTGCACAAGTGTACAACATACCAAATTTGTACTTACCAGAACACATTTTCTAACCAGCTTCTATAATTATGGTACATACATACTATTATAATTTTTAATGATAACTTAATTATGAGTTAATAATAGCTATATCATATCATCATAAACATTGTTTTTATGCTGATTAAAAATTTGATATGATAATTACATTTGTAAGAAAAGGATTTCTTTTTTAGGTGTGGCAACTGCAGATAAGTCAAAGAATAATTTTCATAGTTATATATAATATACTTTTGTATATTACTAATATGATGGATTTTATGTTTAAAATATCTTATAAATTTTAAAAATTATAGGTACATATATGTATTTATGTAAATAATGAACTAATTTAATATCACTTACCCTCCTCGGGCTCCTTGTCTGTAAAATAATAAAAAGAAACAATTTAGTAATGTGATCTCTAAATTTGGTGTAAAATTTTCTCACATAATTCTAAATCTTTAGTCGTATCTGTATAGTCCTGGAAATATTGACTTTGGGTTGATTCATTTTGTTTGGCTAAATATAAACAGTTTGATTTATTATTGATTAAATAGAACTGTATTATCGATGTGTGCTCATACATATAATTCCACGTTCTTTCATTTGACCTGCAATAGGATAAAATATAAAATAACAGTAAATAATTTTTATTTAAGTATATTGTAAGAAAAGTGCGGGATAATAGTAAATTCAATCGTGAGAAATTTGCTAAATCTTTAAATGATCATATCATGCCGGTTCTTAGCATGCCAGCAATTTATCAAAACGTTTTACACCTTAGAGAGTTGTTTGCGGAAGCTTTTATATCTTTTGATTTTCAATATTAACATAATTGGTTAATTACATAATTCAATATTTAACAAAAGTGGTTAGTACATTGTAAAATAAAATTACTTACGGCAGCAGTCATTAAATAGTTCCTCTAAAATATAGTTAATGGTTAAAAAAAGATATATTATTTTTTAAATCCAATAAATGTTGAAGGATATTACATCAATCCTGAAATTAAATACCATATAACATTCGTAATTCAGCAGAACAAATTTTGTATTATATAAATACTTATAGTTGTGAGTTATAACTTATAACTGATTAACCAATATAAGTTTTCATATTAGTGCATTAAAATAGTTATTCTGAACAAATTTTATATTGAAACTTCGTAACACAAAAATTTATCATGTATATCCTTTTCATATTGAATATATATAAAATATAATATAACATATATTACAATAATATATAATACATTAATAGATTAATAGTATAATAAATTATATTTTTAAACAAATTCTATACATTTTAAGGTACTATAAAATATTAAAAAGAACTAATTAAATAATCCTTACGTTTATCTATAAAAACAAAAACAATTTATTTGATGATATCATTTTAATTAAATAAAAACAAAACATTTTAATAGATTTCTACTGTAAGCAATAGTTTTGGTAACTATTTTTTAGATTTTTTTATGACCAAATTACAAACATTATTATGATGAACATTAACTCTAAATAGTATAACATTTGAAATAATTTTAAAAAATTACAAACATTTAGCATATGTAAATCCAATAAGATTAATTATAAAAAAAAATAGCTAATATATCAATTTTTTGACCATTTTTGTGGATAGGTACCAACTAATAACCAGTAATAACCGAAGTAAATGAAAAACAGAAAGAATAATAAAAAAGAATAGTGTTCATCAACGATATTATTTAAAAGGTTATATTAGGCAATGACAAATTAATGTATATTTTGTTTTCACGAGTAACTCAGTAAACTATTTAGATAAATATAAAAGTATAAATATTTTATGAAGTTTATAACAAGACCAAATGAAAGAGGAGACGACTTCGCTTTTTTTTATTTGACCAGAACGTTACACGATTCCGCAAAAAAATTGCCCAAAAAATAAATATATATAATATTATAGAGATTCAACACGTAAATAGTAAGTACGTAGTACGTATTACGATGTTTATGTCACTTAGAACGATTCTTAATAAATTGATTAAGGTGAAATCAGGTATCTGGAATATTGAATTACATTTGGACCATTTGCAGGTTACATAATGATATGAAAATTTCGAATCAATCGAATCGTTTTGAAGGATACCAGTTTATACGTGTGACGTCACTGTGATAACCGTCTGACTTAAAAAGGTTTTCACGGGATTTGAGTCAAGTCAGGGATCTTGCATTTCGGATTAAATTTGGTTACAAAATGGTTAAAAAATGTTGTAAAAGTTTCGAATCAATCAAATCATTTTGAAAAGTACCGGGGTGCTTGGGAGACATTACGACAGCATCCAGAATTTGAGTTTGAAATTTTGAACTTCCTTGTTAGTAACAAAAAAGTTTTTTATTACACAATCTTATGCAATGTTGGTGCAAAAAAGTACAGATTGGGGTGCTGGAATGACCGACCTGCATATTTTCTATAATTTACTTATACAAAACAAATTTCGCGGAATGGTCAATTAGATTTTAACAGTTCATGTCTTAAAATATTGTCATTGTTTTATTGTTTCAATAATGTCTCACATCAGAAACACTTGACTCGGTAAAAAAACAGCGGTCAGTCTGTACTCGGTAATAACGGAATAGTTAAAATACTATATGTATACTTCATTACGTATAATTGTATTTCATAATGAAAGAAAAAAGTATACAAGTAAAGCAATAGCGTTATTTGATCATTATAAAATAAATATATTATATGACCTCATCAAATGTGAAATTATATTATTAAATCAAGTATGTATTTTTTTTAAATTTGAATCATTACAATAAAATGTTTATTTAAATATTTGCAAAAATTAAATTAAAAATATCGACTAAGTCACATAGCTATAACTATCAAAAAATATTTTAACGGTTCATAACTTAAATGTTAAAATGTCATCTCAAATTCCTGATTCAGTAAAAGCTAAGGGATAGTCAATAAATGATACTTGAAAAAGTACTCCAATAATTTTTATCATTAAAAAATATGATAATGATAAATCGTATTTTGTTTTATACTTCATTGATATATCAATTAATTTTTGCATTTATCGAACCAGATGTTTCTAATTTAAGATATTTTTAGGTCATGACAATATTTCAAGTTACTGATTTTCAAAATAATATTTGGTCGTTCACTTTGTAAATCGACTAGTTCATACAATATTTTAAATTGTTTTAAAACAACCATTACCTTTATTTAGCTTAATAATATCATCAGATGATATCATGTATTATTTAAATTTTATAATAATTGAAAATCGAAACATGTCATTGCTAAATCAGTACTATTTGTAATCATGAGTGTACAGATTTAAAGTTTAACATTCTGTTTTTCAGTCATTCGTACACATATAAAATTCTAATTATTTTTACATTTTATTTTATATACATATTTCAAAAATAAAAATACATGTTATACACAATTTGTATATGCATTTGAAGCTCACCTTTTTGTCAAAATTGGTCAATTTATTGATAATATACTAGGTATCATGAAATAGATAATAGATAGACTAGACAAAATCTACATTAAATGCTACATTGCATTGAAAAAGTTCAGGTTTAAAAATTAATATACGTCGTGCAAATTCCAAAAATAGTCGTACAAATCCATACTAATTAGTGACCTAGTTATATTTTTAAATAAGTTCATTTTAGTAGACCAGTGTAATGTACGTAAATATAAACCTAATGAAACCTATTGATATTATAATAACTATATTTACATTTTGAAAAATTATCATTGTTATTAAATTACGTATTTATAAAAATGAAAAATTTAATTTGTATGTACAACTTTGGTATGGTAATTGGTAACAAAACAATATAGGTAATACTTATAATGGTTTTAAACATTTTTCAGGTCCTAATTCAATATTTATGCACTTTATGAACTAAAACTCTTCGTACGAGTGTATTAGTAGATATAATACTAGGCGTTAAAATAACAATATTTTAAGTTAATTTGATGAGTCGTGTTGCATCTATATAGCACAAGAAGTTGTATTAAATAACATTATACTATACTTGTTTTTGGTCTTAGAATTAATAGGTATTATACTCGAATGGTGTGAATTGAAAAGTCAGGGTTACGAAATATATTTTAATTATCGGTTATTACAAAAATATCAGCGTAGAACAGAAATGTTGTGCGGTATACAATTTATTACGATATCGAGCGCAAGTATGTTTTATGAATAATTGGATTTAATTTTCAATTAAAATTTCGATTAATATATTATAAATCTTAGTATTTTTAGATTTATGTAACATTCAATCAAATTCAGTAAATAAATGTTTATTTTAACCATGCGCTTATTAGTTATCTCGTGCAGTTTATTTTTTAATTAAAACGTATATACGATTAGTATGATTATTTATTTTGTATATGGTGTACCGTTTGAATTCAACGACGTACCCGAGTCCATAACAAAGTTATTATTTATTACTTATAAATTGATACTTGCTAACATTATATTATTATCGTACTGAACCTATGACACATATTTAAACACTTAAGGCCATTGAAGCCACCAATATAAATCACAAGGCTTACCCACAACGTATGTTAACGTTTTATGTGTTTTAAACACTGTCTTAACTTTAACCTTTAGTGACACAAACATTTACTACGACGGTAGGCAAATAAAAACATGATTTAATTTTAATAAATTCTATTTATTTATTGTTATAATAAAAACTACTCTCTTATCGATATTAGTCTAGAGCTCAGAAGTTGATGACCTCAAAAATATTAAAAAAAAAAATGATCTAAAAAAAAAATGTAAATATGACATAAAAATGACCTAAATAAATTATAAATAATTGTTTTAAATTAATAATAATAATTTTTTTTTTAAATTGTACTCTATTTTACTATAAAATCATATATACATTTATCAAAGTTTTCAAATTACACAAAATATGACATAAAAATAAAAAAAAATGTCCTTAAAAATTAAATAAAAAAAATTACAAATAAAATAGAAGTGGACGAGCACTAACCGACGTTTTAATTTTCGGCATTTCAAAAATATTACTAAAAAATAATAAAATTTAGGTACAATAATATTCACCACAACGACAGCTGTAATCAGTGAGATAAAATCGGATAGGTACTAATCTTAGTCCGTGGTAATTTCAAGGTTTTAAGTAAGTTATAATGGTCGACAAGAAACAATAAGAAGTAAACTAATGTGAAATCAGTAAAAATGACTAAAATTGTGAGAAAATGACCTAAAAAGTAATAAACACCAAAAAATGCAAACAAATTTAAAATAAAAATTAGTTGTTCAGATTCACACACTAATGAAACACATTTGTAGAGCATCGTCAAAAAAATTCCAAAAAAAAAAAAAAAATGCATCAACTTCCGAGCCCTAGATATTACGTTAACCTGCGATGAACTGCTTTTACCGTTCTCGCATCAGTATTTAGATTCATCAAACTGTGTATTGGCACGGGAGTGACCCACCTTTGGCCACCAGGTATATTCGACATACCGTATCGATACATTTTCATATATTATAATATTATATGATCTAATTCGGACGGTGCGGCAATGACAGCTCATTTTGGCGTAGACGCGATAAAAAAAAATTACTATCAATGCAAATATTATTATTCCTATTGTTTTACGGTGACTTTTCACCGCGCATCCAAGTGATTGAGATTGCCTCACCTTTGCCCCTTAATTTAGCGGTCACCACTACGCGGCCCGCACTAAAATTAAATTGTACATTTCTAAAATCCAAAATTCTATAAACTTATGTGTCGTTAATGAACTTTTTCCTACAATACCCTTTCCTAACAAAATATCCTCTTATTTTATTATTCTCCACTAAATTTAAATAGTTGTAAATTTTTTTAATTTTTATTATTATCATTAAAAATGTACGCGGGCCGCAAGTAATTTAAAAAAATTACATTTGGCCCTTTCTAAAATCTTGGTGGGGACCGCTGCCTTAATTGATAACCGCCATCTGAAAATACATATTTTACAACGCGCGGTACCTATCATCTATGCACATATAGCTGCGAGGAGACATAATAATAGTATGCTGCAACAGTGTGCTCATCGGCGTTATTTTTCGCTTTTATCGTTTAATTTTATTTATATATAATATGCGCCACACTGCACTGTGCGGCGCTATTGTCACACATCTCATACTCTATAGATCCGACGCACTTACAATATTACGACGTATAATATTAATACTGTACAATATGCACAACGACTATTATATGCGTGTAACGCGCGTGGCCATATCATATATAGTGATCGCGTTGTTTAAGTAAAATGATAAATAACCGAAATCATAACGCGCGTTAATAACAATATAGGCCGTATACCTCCGGATAATTACAGTATTATACGCGCACACGTATTTTATATACGACGTACTTGTCTATAATAATAATAATAATAATATAATATACTACAACAAACGCCGACCGGGAGTTTTTCTATATAGCGCACGTTAAGATCTCTCGGCGCGCGCGGTTGATGACTGGCCATTTCGGTGTCCGTCTCTGCCGTAGTCGATCTACCCGCCGGCGTACTGCCTATTTAATAATAATATTAATATAATATCGTATTGCGCGCCTCAGACCGTAGTATACCATTCGTCGGTCCGGCTTGATTTCCACCACCCGTCAATTATTAAATAATTAATAATTTAATAATATCACACAAACTTTTCTCCGCGCACACTGTATAATAATATGTGCGTATTATATTATATTATATTATATTATATAGTGTGTACACGGCGCGCGTACACGTAGCTGCGGTATACTACGCACTCGCGACGCGGATCCCCATGAGATATGCGCTAGTCTATTATTAGCGGGCGGTAATTATACATTTTCTATATTATACTCGATATTAATAAAAATAATAATAAAGAATCATATCGGCGAGGATGGAGAAAATAAAAACATTACGGAAGCTCCCGCATTGGATGCCACCGAAACGGTTTAATAGCTTTATCACGAAGCGACCCCCGGGAATGCAATTAAAACAACACGTAACACGCGCAAGAGGTGTACAACAGGGAGGGACAAATAATAATAATAATATTAATATAAAAACGATTTTCTATTCCAATCAACACGAGAAGCTGTTTACGTGAACCAAACGGGTTATCTATACACACCAATCTTCTTTTTTTTTTTAATGATTTACAACTGAAATTTTTCACCGATTCACACAACCCGTAAAAATACGTACAAATTAATCGCTTCTTGTATACAAGAATATACGTCTTTGCGATATAGCTGTGTGTCTCTGTATGCGATGTATTAATCGTAATGTTATAAATCTAGAAATATTTAATAAACGCGAAGATCGTGTTACTGCAGTATATGATAGGTACATACATAGTACGTGTATCCTTCGGTCATGGAAATGCATTTTAAATTTGAATGCTTGTTTTATGAGCACGCAAAGATATGGATTTTAATTTTCCAACGCAGATTAAACAAACATATTATATCAACAACTATAGTAAATACATATTTACAAAATTGAATGACAAAATAATAAATTATTACCGTTTAAAATAATGTCCAATAAGGTTTTAATAGCACCAAACGGCCTTGAATTATAAAAAATAAATAAACAAAAGTAATAAATAAACTAAAAACGTACACGCCAGAATAACACATAGTTTTCTAATGTCAAAGGAAAATCTAACCTAAATGCAAAACCTGTGGAGTTACCTACACTAATGCTCTAATGGTCAACACTTAGATACTGTCGAAATGTCGCAAATACAAAGTGGGGCTCGAAGAATGTAAAAACCTAGCACTTTAAATGCGGCTTTAGTACCTAAGTCATGAACCTGGAAAAATTGAAATATTTTATAATTACCAAGAAAAATCAAATTATATAATGCAATTTAAAAGAGAAAAAAACTAGTTTAAGCAAAAATTATTGCAAAATCATGTGTAATTAATGACCTTAGCTGCCGAAGAAAAATACAATCAAACGATTATAACTTCACGATTTATAACAAATCATAATATACTTAAATTATTAAATAATATTAACTACAAACGTTAAATTGCTTTGGGTTTAGAAACATATAAGGACAAATCAATTTGGGTTGTACAGTCAACTGAATGAGTGATGTATGTATATTATGTTTTACTTCAATACATTTGTCTAAACTCTATTGTAAGTGATATTGTTATAATAACTCTCGATTTTTCGAATGTCTATTTCAATGTCGACATTTTTTTTAATTTTTGTTCCTCTCGACCTTCGGGCGTTATCGACTGAGTTGTATGATATAAATTTGATTTAACCATTATAGTTACCTATTTGACGAAAAGTTCTAATTTAAATATAGCTATAATCACCACTTAAGCGGTCAGTAATATAATATTATTATATAATAAACAATTCATATAATCAGATGTATTATTTATAGTTGTGTAAAGTTTCCATTTGGTTCTATAAAAACCGAATTTAAAGAGTTCTTAATTGTATTTTATTTCTCAAAGACAGCATAGACAACTTACAAATATTAGAAATTAGAATTTTCACAAATCAAAATCAAAAAATGAACTTACTGCTCACATCCAGCAAATGTAATACCTAAATGAAATAATCTGATAACATTGAATATTATTACATTGTTATTTTAATATTAAATATTTAAACTGTATAATTTAATGATGTGATTTTTAAATTTTGATAAAAAATAAAAAAACAACAACGATCTATTAAATGTGAAAAAATTGTAAAAAGTAAATAAGAATATATGTGATTATTAGGGCTCAGATTTTAATGCTAAGTGCATTATTTTCTTTGAGTGCTCCAGAATGGGCGTAGACCGTTTGGGAGAATCGACCCAAAATATGGTCTGATTGGGCGAATAGATATATAGCATTTCAGCATTTGGGCGAAGATTTATACAACTAAAAATACCGTTTGGCTGAAGAAGTATGAAAATGCTTATAACATACACTCTACAATTCATTAAACATAATTAAACCTAAATCATAATCTTGTTTTCAATAATAGTGATTAATAATGATTAACAACGATATTATCCGTATCTGTCACCGGGTTTTTACCTCGCCCAAATGGTACAAAATGATAGTCGCCCAAAAGGTCAAAAATCAAAATCATTACCTTCACCCAAACGACCACCGCCCTCTAGGACAATGAATTCAAAGTACATAATTTGTTTCCTGTTTAATAGATAGGCACTTCATAGCTGAAGCTTTTATTTTATATTTTTAGATAATCTTTTATTTTTAGAACCATTTTAACTTCAGTTTAGTATATTATATATTAATGCATTTTATAAGCTTATAGTGTAATTAAAAAATTCAAAATTTTAAGAGAAATATATAACTGTATATTATATACAAGTATCTCGTACATCAATAAAATATATTGTTTTCATGGTGTTTGATTTAATAGTTTTAAGTTAATTTTCATTCATACCAAATATTACTCGTTCTATATATAAATACGATAACGTCTTCATCTATCTCATATGATTATAGGATGTGGTGTTATACCGGAACTCTAACAGTTAATAATTAATAGGTGAATAGGTCAGTAGGAGATATATCACGAGCGCATTTATTTCCAGTATATAATGTTTATTTATTGTGCGTACCTAAGTTTGGTATTTTATTTTCTTAGTACAGTTAGTTTAGTTAGAACATGAAAGTGTTAATGCAGATAGTTTTCCTAGTGATTGCGTAGTTGAACGGTGTGCAAAAAAAATAATGTAGGTTATGGGCGTTATCGCGTTGAATGGGCATTTTTGATTGATGTGTTTTAGGGAATTTAAATTCGAACCATAATCATTTTAATTCAAAATTAATAGTTGTTTTCACACTTATTCGTTTCAATAATATATTTTGTTATAAAAAAGATCTTTGCTTATATAATTCCAATTTTTTTTTATAATTATAAAGGAGAACATAAAGTAATATACTTTTTAAGCTCTTATTTTGTGTAATCACATAATATTATTGATAGCGATGTACTTACTACAAAGTATGAGCTAATATTATCGGTATGGCTTAAATAAATGCAATTAAACTATATTAATTTATGAAACTATATATATTTATTAAAAATAGTTAATAATGCGGATAGTATAAACATTACTTAAAAGATAATAATGAATCGAAAGAGAGTTAATGAGTTATAGGGCCTTAAACGCATTATTTCACGATTTTTAATTTCCTGTAATATATCATTTGACATTTATTGCTAAAAAATAATTTTTAGATTATTTTAAAATTGTTTAATTTATGCAATCGATTATTATTATTCATTCCCATTTTATTATTGTTTTTTTTTTTTATGGAAAATTAAAATTATTTTTAATTATCCGTTATTCGTCTTAATAACGTATACATTATTTTACTGTATAATTATGATGACAATATATGTATAATTTCTGATTTTCCATGCTGAATTATTTTTGTAGTATATTCTAGTAATACTACAACACTGGTTTAATTAATGTTGGATTATATGAAGTATAAAATATTATAACCATATAAACGAAAAAGTATGGTTTCCAATGAACGTGTGGTATAAATAACAAAAATAAAAAGTAATTATATATTTATGTATAGTAAAACTATTCAGTATTTACAGCTATTTTTTATTTTGTAAAATTTGAATATTTTACTAATTATTTAAGATCGATTTTACAGTATAATTATATTATTATAACGTTATTGGGGTGTTCACAAGTTTGTAAATATTGTAGGCGTAAAATTAGGACGAGAGCAAGGACAATAAATGGGAGCATTTAATTTCCATGTCTTGTTCACAAAAAATCAAGTGCGAAACGAATTACAAAATATTATGTGTAGTTAATTTCTCTGACCGCAGTTGAGTAGTTTTACTTTTGCCTTAATTTTATTCGTCGGTTAACGTTTTTTTTCCGTTTTTACCTCCGGCAAGATTCTGAAACAAAATAACGTTTATGTTATGTAATTTAGTGGCACGATTTTGATGTATACCTCCTAATGGTTCAATCACAATCGCGTCAAGTCACTTTTCAACGAATTACTTATTATAATAAATGTATAATAGATTGACTGAGTAAATGTTATTCATTTGTTTTGTACGTGTATGCGTTTATTAATCTACATAACATGTTATCTATAATTTAATATGGTATGTTGTATTATGTATGTTACAACTTACATTGTAAACATCGCACAATAAAATAATGATGATATGTTTTTTGACATTTGTTTTTTGATTTACCATGCGTTTCTTTACAAATTTACAATAGAAAGTATATCATGGTATATTATTTTCGAGCGTATTAATATTTATAAAAAAAATTTCGTATAGCACAACTATCTAATAAATTCGTGGTAATCTATAATTTATATACAATTACATAAACTACTTGATTTAAAATTCCACGTTTTTACATTGAATATATAATATATATATATATATTAAATACTATATGTAGGTATAAAGTATTAGTATTACCTAAGTACTTATATATATTTTGGCTAAAATACATCACTTTGTAATACCTTTTAGTTTATTAAAACCATATTTGTATATTAAGGATAACCACTAAATATAGTAGGTACTGAGTATAATAAAAACTATAGTATTAGGCCACATGACATTAGGTAATTTAAATAATTATCGATGTATTATACAATATTAATTCAATCTATACTCATTATTATAGCAGCATACGAATAGAAAACGTGGTAGAAAAACTTTTATATTATGATAATTGAAACAAATATTGTTAATTTATTTCATTTGGCCAAAAAAACATTTGAAATTAAGCTCCATTTTAAATTAAATAATATGTTTTAATATATTAAAATAATCAAACAGATATTTTTCACAACTTATCGTTTTATTAATTTTTTTTACAAAAATAAAAATATTTAACTACCTAGGTGCTCATATGAGTCATATAAAAATGAAGGTAATCATTGCATATAATATTTAACTACCACATAGATATGTATACTAATGTATACCCAATGAAATATAATAAACTTAATCTATAGTTGTTTCTTGCTAGAATAATTTAACAAAAAAAAAAAAAAATAATAAATCTCTAATTCACTAAATGGACTGTATATTTTTTCTAGTGTCGGCCGATAGATGGTCTGACAACAACTGTACAAAAATCCGTGAACCGGGTGAACATATAACAATAATAATAATACAGATAAAGCCAAGTTTTGGCAATAATAATATAAATAGATATAAATGGTACTCACGCCGTAACAATAGTTTTATAAGACAGTGTTAATTGCTTTAAATAATATTTACAACGGGAGTATAATAAATTGTTTTTTTTAATAAATTTTATTATTTAATTTTTTTTCGTTGATACTGTGACTTATGGCGTTGGATGAATAATGTTGTTTTAGCATTTAGCATACAATTACAAATTTGAATTCACGGATAAATATAGGTTTCGATCGATTTCATTTTGTTTTACAATATATAATAATATTATAAGATATGACAGTAAAATATTATATTAATATGCCAAACGATTCTGTGTAAAAAATCTCGAAATAACGTCACGATCTCTAAACGTGGTCAGTACACTATACGTTGTGAGCAATTCGTAAATATCTTTCATCAAGTATAGTATGCATCGAACATTTTATGATTTTTCTATTGGATTTTAGAATAAATTGCCTACACTGAACCCCTTAAGAAATCGTGACGGATGCAGCCACCTGTTCGTATTATGTTCGTCAATCTTCAAAGCTATACGTGCTAATACTATATTAACGTTATATTAAGTTACAACAATAATTTTTTAACAGACTATCTGAGAAGAATCGTAGTTGCGTACTCGCGTGTCTACCGGAAAAGATTCATTACCCGGGCCAACCCGTGCGAGCTTAAAGTCTTACACACACGATAATAATATACAAACTAGTAACTACACATCGTGATGATAGATTATTATTATATTGCACTTAGGTGCTCGTCCACGGCGGAAAGCGGAGCGGGCAGGAGTGCGCGTAACGCGTGAATCATCGTTCGCGCGCAAACCGTTGACCTTGGGGAGGGCAAAAATACCCGAGAGCAACAAGTAAAAAGATCCGCGGGCAAAGCGGTATGGACGTTAACCGAAAAAAAAAAATCAGCACGCGCGCCCGACCCGGTGTTGCGCGCATAATAATATTTTGTTTTAATCTGCTGAATGAGGCGCGACGGCGGTGGGGACAACCGATGAATGAACCGGGACAAGCGGTCCAACTGGTTCCGGACCGGGCGCGACAACAGGAAATAGAGTGTGTACTGGCCGCGGCTGACTTCGCTGCCGTATAATATAATAATACAGTGTAATGTAGAAAAACACGAATCGCAGAGGCGGAGACGTTTATCATTATTAGGTAGGTATTATTATTATTATTACTCATATTACTGCCGTGGTCGACGCGAGATGGGTTCGATCTCGCGGAATCAATGGCACAATATTATCCATAATTTTGTTGCGCACAAAAAATACGACGTATTATTATAACGACGCACGTAAACGGTGAATCCACCCTTGTTCGACGGGTCGTCTAGTTTTTAGGAAATCTATCTACATTATAGGTTATGAATAAAAACAGTTGACATTCTAGTTTTTAAACAATTTTTTGCATTATAAAATTATAGGTACTTACTTGAAAAATTCTAAACGGACTACGTTAATAAGACACTATTAGAGTATTAGACAGTTAAAATATTTGAAGAAAGTCTACTTAATTTGTATACAGGTGATGACCTATTGGCTTCCACTTCAACGGTTGATAACACACAGTTTTAAGCTTTTATCCACGCCTCACTTATAAGTCGATAGTTCATATAGCCTGTAAAAATAAGAAAGGAAATGTGTGTAATTGGCCATCTTGTGAAGAATAGATTCAACTCATCTTGATAAAATTCCCTTTTTTGAACGGAAATCGATTCATTCAAATATTTCAAATAAGAACAAATTTAGCTACATCATTAAATTAAAAGGTTATATTAAATATGAGAGAATAGTGAGATGACGTAGATGGATGCACATTTACGCAACTAGGAGGACGCAAAGAAGATTTGTGCAATTTTTAAAAATTTTAAATTAAAATTTGAATATTTTGAAGTATATATTATTATACTGTATATTGAGAAAAATTAGTATTTATTACATATTACCATGGGAAACAGCTACCCATGAACTCTTCATTTTTTGTCTACCTCTAAAAATATTGATCTAGCGGTGTCCACGTAGAAGTGGACTAAATAAAACGATTAAAATGAACAATTTAAAAGTTTTTGAGTTTTATAGAACAATTTCTACTCATATAATTATGTCATGCAATAGCATTTGTGACACAATTCACTATAATATTATCTATTTTCAAGTCTATACCGTATACGGCGTGTATATACAATATCGATCGACGCTGTTTACCACTTCTTATTATAATATTAGGTATTATGCTATTTTATTTGATACTCATCGTCACTTAAATGTGGCCTATGATGAATAACTATATGTATGGAGTATAAAAATGTATTATTTCTGTTGTAGCGTGTACGTAGTCGTGTTTTGATATTTGAAGTAAAAAGTATAATATCGTGTTACACTATAAAATAGTCTGCATGTTAAGAACTGCAAAGATCATTGCATCATAAACGATGATTCTATTCGTATTACTTAACTATTGTTACTTAATTGTTACATAAACTTTACTCGTTTGAATGGTGTTTTAAAAGGATTATAATCTATATACTAATCGAAAGTGCCATAATTTTATGTCACAAGTCTATAGTTAATTTTCACTTTTCAGATTTATAATCACATATATCATTAACTCAAATAACAGGTCACTGTAAATTGTAAGTAAGAATAACATGGTCAATTAAATTTGAAAAAAATAGTAATTTTAATAATAAAAAAGGCAATGTAAAAAGCGTATTAGTTTTAAACAAGTTCTACAAGTCGCCAACATTTTAATCGAAGCTAAATCGAAACCTCTAAAATCCGAATGATTGTCACAGGTATAATATATTTTAAATATCTGGCAACTTACAGTTAAATGACAAAAAAATTAATAATAATAATTATTATTATTATTATTATAACATTTTCATTTTATTTATGGTTATTCGAAATTTCAGATTAATTTTGAAACGAGTCGGCGGTATACCGGTCATTTATTGTGTTAAAATAACATACGTAGGTATGTGGTATTAATATTGGAATATTATATTGAAATAGAACCAACAGAGAGCTAATATACGATAGTATAATGTACATTAATTTACGTATGTGTTGACTGTTATCGGAAAATTAATAAAACCAATAAAATTGTGTAGATAAAATTACGCAGCAGTTCAAAACCTGATTTTTGATGGTCTCCATGTTAAAATATTACGATCAAATTTACATATAACCGAAATGTACAGTACCTATAATACGTTTAAGTTTTTAAGATTATAAAATTGATTGATAAATAGTTATCTAAACTCGTTATCAAGTATATATTAGATTATGCGTAGTAATAATAATAAGTCTTGTTCGTCCGCAGCCAACACGGTACTTACTGAATGCTGCCGTATACACCATATCGCGGAGTGTCTATAAAATCTGGATTATAATTATTATTTTGAAATACACATATTTTGTTAAGCTCAAGACCGTATTATAATATCATATCGTTATCTAATCTCGGCTCACATCGATATACCTACCTATTATTATAATAATTATAATAATTATTATTATGACTTTATAATTTATAATGTAACAACAACAACAACAACAGCAATCCATCTTTGATACGTCGAAAATGGCACACGACCATCGGCATAGGTTCCGCGGTGTAATACTGCTGCTCGTACCTATATATACCAGCTGTGCACGTGGTATATACGCGCGTAACCACGCTATACAATATATCGTACACGTTTATAAAAGCAATTTTTTTTATTATTCTTCGCGACGTTCATCGAACGTATACCAACGTCTATACGCATATTATAATGTCCGCCGAGACCGCACACTGCAGTATACCTACTATAATATTATATTTAGTGACGGTGCGCATTTCTCCGGATGTACCATATATATCTACCCGCGATCGCATCTCCCCGATCGGATACCCGCGAATCGATCGTGTGCCCTCCAGATACCGCGCACTGTAACCCGATCCGGCGGTGTATATGTTGTACGCATATTATATGGGTACGCGGGTGTGCGTCAAATTAATTATTATTCAGATCGTATACATATATAATAATATGCGCGCACACACATATTATATTATATTATATACATATATGGGTACGTGTACGCGCGTCGATCCGCCTGGCCGATAACGATAAAATAAAATTAAAAACTTAAATAATATTATAATGATAATATTATTTTCATCGCGGCGGAAAATTGTTGATGCCGCGCGTTTTCTCCGCGCGAATATACACGCGGTCGGCCGCCAGGGGCTTCGGAATAAAAATATATTACATTATACGTACGTATACGTACGATCGCACGCGTATACGATCCCGGTCGTTTAGCATTTCGTTAAAATTAAATAATAATGGAACGCGCAGCAGCCGCGCCTTTTCCACCGTATAATATACCTATACATGTGTGTACGATATTATATTATAGGTGTATACAACCTGTGCGCATATGCATAATATATATATATATAAGTGTATAAATATATTTCAATATTATAATATTATAGTCGGGCACATCTGGTCGCGTACACGCCGGACGAACGACGCGATTTATTATAATAATGTATCGGGTTATAATATTATGTATACATATTTTATTTCGAATAAAGTTCGGTTCGAGACTCCGCGGGTTTTCGATCTGAATATCCGACGGTGTTCACGGGTCTCGTGAACCACGAACGATAGCACAATGGACAATTACGTTCATCTAGATAATAACAATATTATTATTATTATTATTGCTGTTGTTATAATATGAGTTATATTATATTATACGGGATGTGTATTATGAAAGTATTAAATGCACGTTACCGCCAAGCCAAGACAATGGTCAACGGGACAATCCTACACGTCGTCATACGCACGCACACCCATTAAGCGCACATGTAGGCCAAACATTTTTCGGTTCATATTCGACAAAATATTATTATTATCATTATTATTATAGGAACAACAACTGTATTGTCCTTGCTGTTTGAACGACAAACGCAGACATCGCGGTGCGTTTCGGTCTTCGTTAAAATCCAATTATTTAACTATTGGGTTAGTGTGAATTGACGCTAATGACTCGATTATTTTATCGTCGGAGAGCGTTTTCACTCTTGAAAAAAAAAATCGTCCGATTTATAGTAGGAAGTACCCGCCGGTATTGAAAGTCGCGGTTGTAAATGATTGTTGCGCGTATGTATGTATAGGATTATACACTATAAGCATATGGTGCGTAGACGCATTGTACGTTTCAACAGTCTTCCTACGTCTTTCTCATCGGAATACTATGATGGACTGGGTAGGGTCGGGACGGCAAAACACAGCGACAGCTTTATAATGATATATATATTGACCGAGTAAACTGCACTAAGTACACTACACGTAGAAATTTCGCGTAGACGGATTGTTATGTGTACGGATTTTCGATTTTCTCGCGACGTATATTTTTCGTTTTAAAAACCAAACTACCTACTGTAAATATTGATGAATACAAATTTACTGATTACCTATATAGAAAACCGATCGATCATGTGTCTATATTTCTACACACGAAACAAATATTGACGTAATTATCGTAATGATATGAATTTATCATTTATGTATATTAAAATTATAATATATAGGTATATACTATCATCAATTGAACAACAGGTAGTATAGAGATGAAGAGAAACGTCTGGAAATAATAGTCTTGCCGTTTATAATACATTAATAGCAATATATATATGTATACATACATATTAGGTACCGCTGTATCTGAAAATCTATTATAATAATATAAAGTTATGACGGCTAATCCCAATATTAACCGGTTTCAAAAAATAAAAAATTCGACGTTTCGCTTTTAGTTCATTCATAATTTTAAACACACGTGCGCTTTCGACCAGCGATTGGACTATTACTAGGTACAAGTGTACAACGCATAGTATCTGAAAGAACCTAATGATATACACATCGACGGCGGTCGTTTTCGATATCACCTACATAGTATAATATATTATTATAATATAATGGGTAGGCACTATTAGCACATGTATCGGAAATCGCCCACATGATATTCCGGGCCAACGATCCCGGTTTGTGCACAGGTGCACTGCGTCTGCCCGAGACTCGTCCGCGAAGAGGCACCCTCTTATCCTATCCTGTCTTCTCTAAATGGCAGAATAATTAATATTATAATATATTACTATTTCTTCTTTAACTATCTTTTTTTGGTATTTATATAAAGAGTTTGACGTTATCACTTATATGAAGTCTAATTGCTTTCTATTTCAACGATTTAACCTTAAACCAATATACAAATAACAGTAAATGTTGTTAACTAAAAGAAATTCTTAATGCTAATTAAAATAGTTATATTTGAATTATTAGTGTTATATATTTTTAACAATAACCAAATAGAAACTCTAGAAAATAAAAAAAAATGTTTTTACATTAATATTTTATATATAGGATATATTACGATAGGTAATAATACTATTTGTGTAGTTATAAATATAATATATTATGTTATTGTTATGCCAGTGAGGATAGCTTAACTCAAAATATTCATTTCAATGAAATCTATGTAGGTAGCAAGAAAATCATTTTGTACTAAAAGTTTTTTTTTTAACTTAACTTTTACTCTACTTTTTATATTTTTTATATAAAGATTAGATAAGAATTAATTCAATTTTTTAGTTAGACTCTAATGCATGTGTCAATAAAAATTATGGATACCTTGAACGGCTTGAACAATAACCTTTGAATTGAAAATACTGTCTTCTTTTTTTGAAATTCCAAAACAACAAGACACATCACGTCGTCATGCATCGCATGCACCCCCGTCTGGTCCATTATATGCCAGTGTAACAGCCGCCCAACCAATATCCAACACTACAAATTCAAATTCAACGTAAAAAATCTTGAACGAACTCAAAACATTATTAAATCCATTAATATCACTAATAACTGTAATTATAAGCAAAATCACAACAATATTCCCATAGCAGTCATTAATTCCAATAGATAAGCTAATAGCTAATATTTATATTAAAAAAAAATTTTTTGAAAGGCATAGCCTATAATTTATCACTACAAGTATAAATTATTTCATTTTTGTAATTTGTAATTTTTTTAACCTAATGTATGATTACACACTGATGTAGCACTAATAACCTAATCTAACTTAATATGTACAATAATAATAATTTAAAATAAAATATATATGCTGTTTTGAAAACTTGCTATTATGTCGTTTAGCTATTTTATGCTTAGCTATATTGCCATCGCTATTTTGACACTCGCTTTTTTTGATTCGCGATTTTGACGTGATACCAATAAACCACAGAGTATCATTATTAATATTTTCAACACAAGTCCGTGAACAGCCTTGCAATTCAAATTTTTAATTTTAAAATATAGACATAGGGTTATGGTTTTGGATATTATTATATAGACATTATAGGGGAACGTTTAAACAATTATTATACTTCGAAGTTAGAATTCATCAAAAGTCAACACCCAATAAACAACTGATGGGTTCATGACTCGACATATTGATCAATTATAAATAATCGCTTATCAATTAGTATTAAATTATCTGTTACAAACGATGATTGCACTTATTACACTATAAGATAACTCTAACCTAATCTCTTATCTTCTTCAATAATAAAAAATATAAATCAGTTAATATAGTATACGTTAGGTTAGTATCTACCTAATATTATTATTTATTTTGACAAATGATACAAATTTACTATTTAATAATCTTTATAGACTGTTGAACAGAGTGGCGGCTCGTATGATTCACAGTAGGAGGTCACAAATATTTTACCTCATCATTATAACTATAACGATAAAATAATTTATTTTGTTCTATGTATATTATTAAGGACAACGTCGATGACAAGAACGAAAAAAATATAACTCTGACACAATTCGTTTGTGTCCCACACTACCGTATAATTCATGTTAACAAGTGCGGACGATAAAACTGTATATACGCAGTTAAGCTTATGGACATATTATGCCTACCACGCCGTCTTTTAATCTCTATCACTGAAAATATAACTACAATAGTTATATTTATAATCTTGTTAATAAAAGCCAACAACATTTTTGTTTTATTTTAAAATAATATTGAAACAACTTTCCGATGATGTTGTATTAATCAATGAACATTGTTGATTTGACCATTTTATTAGTAATATAAAACCAAAATATGTTTATCACTTTGATAATACTTGTAGTTATTTTCTTCATATTATTATAAATCTAAAAAAAGCGGGTGAGTATCGCTCTGCTGTATATTAGGGGGTGGGGTGGACCTCAGACTATGGTAGGTTAAATTTGAATGCAATGATAGGTATCATTGTATACGAAAAACGATTCTGAACGAAGATGATTTGTCAGTTTAGGATAATATATTATATTTAAATATTGTCATATATTCTATTTTGAAACAAATAGTATAGTTTTTATATGTTACTATGGTTACTTTATAGTATATGTTTATTAATAAAAAAAGTATTAGGCAACATACGCATAATGAGAGTATGAAATTTAATTTAAATTTTGAAATATTTCGTATAAATTCGAACTTTAAGCACTTATAAAAAAAAATTGTGACTAACGATTTCGGATTTTTTTTTATCAATTTAAGAACAACTTATAAGAAACCTTGTATTAAATTTTCAAGATTTTCTGGCCATCCAAAAAATTTTTATCGGCATTTGAAGAAAAAAAACTTAGAAAAGTCGAAAATTTCAATTGTCTATAAGTAGCTTAAAAATGGTCAAAATATTTTGAAAATTTAACTGTAAAGAGATAACTATAATATAAATATTTGGTGAAAATTTCAAGTATTTACAATAATTCGTTTTTGAGTTACAGCAAAATCAAAAAATCGATTTTGTCGCAAAGTGGTTTTTCGTAAAATTGCCATTTTTCTGTCATTTTTTTTTTGTTTTTCTCGATTTTTTTGAAAACCATTTGAAAATTTTACTTTTGACCCCCCCAAAGTCCCAACTAGATGAATTTTCCTATTCAAAGAGGGGCTGAAGTCAAAAATCGGAGCATTATTACTGCTCCAAATGTTGTCGTCAGACACAAAAAAAAAAAAAAAAAAACACATCATTGTAAAAGCAATACATTCTTCACTCCGTTCAGAATCTAAAATGAATAATCATATTTACGCGATATATCGATTGGTTACATCTGCATACATCTGCTGACAATTTCCATGTATTTATAATTTTACCTCATTTTATGGGGAGTGGAGTGTGGTGTAAATTTCAAAAAAATTTTAGTTACTAAGCTGGTACGTTCATGAGTATGGCTAAAATTATATATTTGTAAAAAAAAAATTCAGAAATCTTAATTTTTACTTGCAGGATAATGCTACTAGTGTTAGAAATATGTATTTTTGACCCCCTCATATAATTTTGATTTTACGAGGAAAAGAGGTATTAACTATGTATAGGTTTCATCTATACAAGGATGGCAAATATAATTTTTTCAACGTGCTAATTTATGACAAAATTCAAAAAATATTTTCAGCCGTGTCACTAATTATTTTTATGAAGTCTCACCCGCATGTGATGTTGTCTTTTCTTACACACGTACGACATAGTAAATTTTCGGTTACCCGTTTCAATAGTGTGCTTTTAGTTTTAATATTAGAGTGAATTGACGAACATTATCTGTGTTTTCTCGTTAGCTTTTTACGATATTTTAATTTTTAAGTGAATTATGGGCATTTTCAAATATTTAATAATTTCATACTCATAACTCACCTAAAAATTAAAATATCGTAAAAAGCCAACGGGTGAACACAGATAATGTTCTTACCTAAGGGCTAAGAGTTTGATAATAGGTCAATTTGCTCTAATATTCAAACTAAAAGCACACTATTGAAACTGGTGAACGAACATTTACTATGTCGTAGGTGCGTGTGTAAGACGGAGACAACATATACATATCATCTTAATTTGGAGAATTTTTATAAAATATAAATGAAAAATATATAATATAATGTAAAAAATTATATAAAAATAAAAATCAACTTTTACTGTTTGTTAGAAACCTGTTGCTTTGTATTTCCCAAAAGATTTTTTTATGTATGGTTGATATGTTGTTGCTTATAAGGTAATACATGTTGTTGGATCTTCCTCGGTTAATCTGTTTCTAGTCTAGAATTTGCATTATTTAATACAGTAAAGAGACTAATTAAAGTAGTTACGTAATAAAAACTATATAAAGGCGAAATGTCACCTAAAAAAAATTACAAAGGTGAAAGACATTTAAGCCTGGATATAACCCTTAATCTACTTCCGCGTAGAGCACACCACTGAATCCTCGTCGTGAACCATTCTGACAGGACTAATGAATTTCCAAAAGGGTGTCTGTGGCAAGCTACTATTATAGGTATATACGGTATATAATATCGGTCTTTATCCACCCGTATATCCGTAGTCCGTATCATATCGTATGGCAACGAAATACACATGAATTTATAGGATCCATCCACTATAGCTTTCATTCATATATACGTATATCTGTAATCCATAATATGGATTGTATAAGCTTATCGCTGTTGCACGTAAAATTGGTTTTCAATATCTTTGCGTGTATAAAATTGATTACTATTTGTGTAGACACTAGACTGCTTCTTACATTTCGTATACAGTTCTTTCCCTTCAAAACGATGACTTTAAATGTCTACAGTTTAAACCTATAGGTATATATATATTCCAAACAATAAAAACCCTAGACCCTAGACGAAATTTATTAATCCATACAATAATAATTAATAATTTGTTTCTATTTATACCTTTAATATAATTAGGTGTAACGTCAACTAAAGTCTATAATTTTTATATATATTATAATTGTTTTTCAGTTATATACTTTATATTATATGGATTATTTCAAATCGGATAATTTTTATTAAGCAAAAAAAATGTCTGATACATTCCAACAAACTAACATTAGTAATCAAACGACAAATAATGATGAAAACAAAAAGGACGAGGTTAGTATTTAAAAAATAAATTATCATCAGTTTAATTCCTAATAAGGAATTATTTACTAATAATTCAACTCACTCAATTTAAATGAATATGTATATCCATTTATTTACCAGGTCATTGGATTTAAATTATATATGCATATGCATAATATTAGATAAAATAAGACATAATACAATAATATAATATTATTTTATTATTTTGAAATAATAGGTAATAAAGTTGAGTTACCAACATAGTGGAAGGGGATCATCATCAGGTATAATAGAAAACAAGATTGTGGTATTGGACTACATGACTGCAGGGAGACAAATTAATCTGGATCTTAATAATTCATTTGATAATTTAAACAACGAAGCAATAGTTTTGTACAAATTGAATATGTCTTATGAAGATATTGTTAAAACGTTTAAAGAAAAGCTTTTGTCGAAAACTGTAGACGGTAAATACGTCATAAGCGATAAAGACGCTATTGATTTGGACAAAATGATAGGATTGGCTTGTATTGCAATGAGTGAATCAGAAAAAAATAACAAAGAATCAGTGGCGTATTTACGGTGGGTGATCTGGGTGATATATCACCCCCCAGAACCTTTTTTTTTTCATTTCACTTTTCTGATTTTTCTTTTAAATGCTTGAGCCGTAAATCCGTAGGTAACGGTATTCTTAGTATTAATTATGTTATAAATAGTAGTTAACACATTAGAGACGTACCGTCATAATTTTAAAGTTACATGATTATGTTTATGATTTTAAAGTTATATAAAATCATATACTCACACCATTGTTTTCATATAATAATCTATGGATAAGTAATATCGTAAAGATTATTTATGTAAAAAGAATAAATTATTTGCTCCTCGTGGAGCGTCTCTGGAATTTGATTCGAATCGCCTATTGGCTGTTAATAATAGTTGTTTTCAATTAATAATTATATCAAAATAATTTGTAAAATAATGTAAAAAAAAATATATATAATATTATAAATGTTGGTATAGTTTTGAATAAAATCTTGTTTTATAAAATTGCACTTTACGGAAACTGGAAAAGTATAATAACAAGATCCTCCTAGGAGAAATTTGATATTTGTCCCCTTGGCTCCTAATGTACAAAATAGTTATGGTTATATCAACCCCTAGAAAAAAAACCTAAATACGCCACTGCAAAGAATTAAGGACTAAAAACGCAATTTTACAAAATAATTATAACTGTGTAACTAAAGAATGCAAAAGGCTTAAATCTGAAATGGATAAAATAAAGACTAATCTTTGTTTAGCATTAGATCGTAAATTCAACGACAAGGAATATGTTATGCATTTGATCAATATTTGCGCTGCGTTAGTTCCGCGTAAAAATGAATATCATTACATATTAACCACGGAAAGGTCGGAAAGCAAAAAGTTAAAAAATATTTTTGATAAAAAACTAATTAACGTACGAAATAATTATGATGAAATACTTAACAGTGTAGAACAATTAAAAGAAGAACTGTATATTAAAGATCTAAAAATATCACAGTTGAAAGACGAGATATATTCAATGAACGAAGAAAAAAATATACAATTACATTTATTACGTGAAGATTTGTCAGAGTTTCCTAAAGAATTAATTGATGAAAACTACGATGGCACATCGTAAAAATCAGCCTCATTCCCCTCCATGACAAAATCATTTGATCGCCACAGCACTGTACATAATATACAAGGTGGGCAAACAAATTAACTTTAGTTAGTTAAGTCAATGTTAAGTTTGGAACATTGGGCTATAAGTAAATAACAAACTTTATATTGAACTAAAAAAGTTTAAAGTAGGTACATAGCTAACGCGTGTTTATCAATTTTTAATATACCATTGTTGTCATTACCTATTATCGTTATTGTTATTACTATCATTATTTTTCGTTTGAAACGCGGGCTAGTTGTATTATAAGTCATAGCGATTTTTCGACATGATATAAATATTAAAATATATAATTGTTAAAATGATAGCCGCACAGAGCCCGCTATACAATTTACATAATATACACAATAATGTATTATAGGGTTCGATAAATATTGAGTATACTATTATGTGTTTCCGGTTCGTGTAACCTTCACAGGCTACACTCAATTAATAATTATCAATAATCATAATGATAATGCACAGAGATGTTAATACGATACGGTTAGATATTGGAGTATGCCGAAGTTGTTCCATATTATGATTTCCAATGATCCGAAACAATGATTCAGGTAGATACTGTATAGATTTGCTTGTTTAGAACGAATATATTATTAATATTCTATTTGCTCTGCTATGCAAATGATAAGTATAGTTCCTATAAGTATAGACCTTAAACAATAGTCATTTCAAGTTTTTATACTATAGAGTCACCGCTGTATTATTATTATTATTAAATTGAATAAGTCAATTAAAGTCGCTAATATAATAATATGTCTTATATTTTTATTTCGAAGTCTGGGTGTTAATCACCGTTCAGTGTCTCCGATTTCGTCATGAACTTACCAGTGTTATAATGTACACACACCAACAGAACGAATCGATGGTGACGACGACGACGACGATGATGATGATGATAATATTATAATATTATAGCCAATTATTTGTAGTCACCCGCACCGCGCGTTGCGTCATATCCTGCCAGCTGTTTGCACGCGGTGTATGTCCACATCGCGGATCCGGTGACCGTAAATAATGCATAATATAATAATACTAATAATAATAACGTCGTCGTCGCCGCCGTATCTGTATTGCACCATTTGCACCAGTCGCGGCATTTATTAACAGTCGCGCGAACGAAAACGTAATATTCGTGAAATGGGTTAATCCGTAGGAGTGTATCGCCACGTGTCCCACAATACTACGCGTACAATATAATATTATTGTTTTTGACACGACATAATACCTATCGTACAGTGTCGTGTCTAAGTATAATATAATATATAAGTATATATTATTATTATGTGATACTGTACACCGCAGGATGTGTGGGCCGAGATAGGTCTCCGAGGACGCTCGTCGCCTCGGGGACACCGCTCGCGCGCGCGCGCGCGGGACACTCCCAGGCTGATTTTGCTCAATGGTTTCCTTCCTTCCGGCCACAGCGACGACGACTATACGATGACGCCGCCGCTCCGAGCGCGTGTACAATATATATATATGTATATGGTTAATAACGTGCGACGTATATACCTATGCGTGTACATATTATTATTATATTATATCGCGAGCCATTTACCTTAGCGAGCGTGTATAGGTCATATACATAATATCGTAGAAAACAAAGATAAGTCCGTACTACGACGGGACTTGCGCGCGTAGGAGTGAAAGCCGATGTGTTTTTTTTTTCTCAAGACAATTTCTCGGTAGTCCGGAGGGGTGCGAGGGGGGGGGGGTGGTAGGCGAGGATTTTCGTCGTCGTTGTATATTATGTGTACATGCAGGTATACACACGCGCTCGCGGTCGTCTTAATAATAATAATAATAATAATAATATGATGTGTTTTTTTTCCCATTTCTTTTTATGAATGAACCGGCCGCGCGGCCGTTCGCCTGGCGCCATTGATGTATTTATTATGCACGCCGGTTCAGCGCGCGCTCTCGCGTGTGTGTGTGTGTGTGTGTGTGTGTCAACCCGGGCCATATGGTCGCGCCACGAAAACTGGTTGTTGTTGTGTTCCGTTGTCGTAATAATAATAATATATTATGATATTATATTATATTATTATTATTATTATTATTACTACGATATTTTCGACTCTCACACGCCTCTCTCGCACGCGGCGGAAGATCATCGATTCGACGTATCAGCCACGAGATTCGTCGTTGCGCCGCCGTCACGATAATATACATATTATTATTATTATAATATTTTATCCGCTTATCTCGGCGTCCATATCTGCTGGCCTGCTGCAAGTGGTCCGGTCGAGGTATACAACACACCGATGAAGAGGTATTAGATACGTATAATGTGCGCACGAGAACGATATTATTGTTGTATAATACGACTATAATAATACGGGTGGTACATCGTCGTCATAGGAAATTAACACCGAGCGCGGTTCACGGTTTCCCCGACCGTTGGGTCTCATTTTCTCTCTCGAGCACATCACTGTTCGTAAACGATTCGCTGCCGTCCTATATATCGGAGGCCGAACGTATTAATGTATTATTATTATGACCGGTAATGCATAATATTGCGCGCACGACGCATTATTATAATATTAATGTCGAGATAGCTAACCGACGGTGTTAACACCGTCATCGATGCCCTTTCGTGTATCTACGTGTCGGAATCGATCGTCGTAAATGAATATCTATATAAAAAATAATAATATGATGTGTATGCATTTTCTCACCTTAATAAAACATCGAAAACTCGAGCGTCGTGAACGTTTTTTTTCCAACAATATGTCATCAGAATTCATCGATAGTATTGATATAAGAAACCTACGCTTATATTTCGTGTTTATAAATTTTTGAATTTATTTTTATGAAAAAGGTCTTTATTCCAGCGATTCTCGACCTCATGTCGCGAACCGAATAGGTATCGCGTAGAGTTTCATAGTGGGCTGTAAGTGCATATAAGTGTGAGCGTTTCATCATAATTTTTTATGAATATTAAATAAAAAACTAAAATAATTGTATAGGTGACAAAAGAAAAAAAAATCGAGGAAACAATGTTTATGAATATTATATGTAAGTATATATAGCCATATAGGTATTCGGTATTATCAAATACGTATAATTTCTATTTTAATTCCTATTTTTTAAATTATTTTATACTGGTATTTAGTGATAATAAATGAGAGATGGTTGCAATCTTGCAATAATTATAGTTTTTAAGAGTAAATCGAAAAAATCGATTAAAAATTTAATTTTAGGCTCACATTCATAAGAACTTGGGCACCACTGAAATAGCTAATATTATTATATTAAGTAATAATAATTATCATATTATATTATGCATTTCATCAATAATTTATTTACAAGTATTTAAGTATAATAACTAAGGATTTGGTATATATTTTAATTTAATTCTATCTAAATTCATTAAAGTTAAGTATTCTCTGAATTACTTAAAACACAAACATGAAATTTTTTTTTTGAATCATCTAGAAAATTAGTTGAAATTTAAAGGTATTTTATAACAATTATTTATTGAGTCGTATTCAATTTTTGAACGATCAATAGGAAAACGACTACCTATAAAACGAACTTGTTTTTTTAAGTGAAACATTTGATTTTCTGTTTTGATTATATGTGTGTTAATATTTTATCATATATAATATGCATAATATGTATATCCATCAACCCATGCATTTTATTAAGTTACCCATTGGAAAAGTCAAAGTATTATTGCATCATGATGACTGCGTTACGGGTTACTCAGAGTACTTATGCTAACATGCTAGATGATATAAACACGGAAGATAAGAATCGTGTGTTCCGTAGAAAAAATGAACAGAGTAATGTAGTATAGGTACAACTATGAGCTCTTTAGCATTCATGTTAAAGTATCTAGTTGTTCTTAGTTACATCTAAAAATAGTTGAAAATAAAATAAAATTTATCAACAACATATAATTAATAACGTTGAATTAATCAGTGCAATTTTTATAAAAAATCATCATAAATAAAATAAAATATACGTTGAATGAAATTTGATATGAAATGAACAAATACGTTAAAAATGTTATATTCTTATATTATACTCATAATAATTCGTCTTATTCTTATATAATACCTATTATAAACTTAATAAATATTATAATAGTAACGAAACGGCAAACATATGGTGCATAATACTCAATCTTCTTACATATGATATATATAATTAACATGAATGACGCATAATCACCTTTATAGTGATGTAATAATTTTATTCATAGTAATCCCACAAACAAGTAATACATGTTTTTGATTTTTTGTCATTTTAAATACTTTAAAAAATCCTATTTAAAAGTTTTAAAAATTTAGTTCATAAATTATAAAGAATCAAACTGCAATTAGCATAATTACCTATATTTACTATTTTTATGTATAAACAAAATATTCTTCCAATTTGAATGTCATTCTAAAATACTAATGTTAATAAATTCAATACCTAAAATGCTTGTTTAACAATAGGTATAATAGATCAAAAAGTGTAATTAGAAAAATTAAAACATTAACATTTTGCTAATATTTTTCGTTTACTCTATCAAAAAATAAATACAAATATTTATAAAACTTATTGTATTTTTTTTTTACAATATCAATCAAATAATAAGAATATCTTGGTAAAAAATATTAGAATATTTAAAATAAAGAATAAAGTTGATTTAAAAAATATAATATATAATATATATATATAACTATAATACTATGGAAATAAAAGCAAGGATCGCTCAAGCAAAAACAGCATTCATGAACAAAAGAAACCTGCTGTGCTCTAAAAACATGAGTATACGTATGAGGAAACGGCTGATAAAGGTATATGTGTGGAGTGTTGCACTTTACGGATGCGAAACATGGGTGTTAAACAAAGCGGAACAAAAGTTCCTCGAAAGTTTCGAGATGTGGTGCTGGAGAAGAATGTTGCGAGTGAGCTGGGTAGAAAGAAGAACAAACGAAAGTGTCTTAAACGAAATAAATGAAACAAGGAAGATACTTAACACCATAAAAGAAAGAAGATGGAATATGATTGGTCATGCCTTAAGACACGAAGAAGAACTTTTGTACATTATAATAGAAGGGAAGATGAATGGCAAAAGAGATCGAGGACGACCAAGAACGTCTTATATCAAAAGGATGATTTCCGATGCGGGCCTAGCAAACTATAAGGAGCTGAAGAGGTTAGCTGACAATAGAGATGAATGGAGAAAATTCGGAAAATTGCAAAACCAACCTTAGGGTTGAATACAAAAAAAAAAAAAACTATAATACGTGATATATTCGAGAATTTACTATAATTTGATACGGTAATGTTTCGGAATCTATACATTACATCATCAGTCATCACTTACAAAAATGGTAAAACTTCGGGGACACTCTGTCCTTAGCAGTACACGAATAATATAGACGTTTCAAGGGAAAACTTTAAATTATTGATAACGTTGATAATAATAATAAATGATAATAATAATCAGCTATCGTATTAAAAAATATTATACGGTTAATTATTAATTTATGCGCTTTTAGTAGACATTTTGAAGTTCAACCAATATAATTTAATTACATAATACATAATGGGTCATGGATAATGATCTGTTACTGATGATAAATACCAATATATTATAATAAATAATAATAGTACCAAATTGTATTTTTAATGATGTGAGTATAAAGTATGGGTACCTACTTCTTCAAATTTTTCTATATTCTACATGCTTTCTCAATTTAAATCATATTTTTAGTAGATTTTTGCACAAATCTTATTTTTTTTCCAATTATATTGTCAGGCTATATAAACTGCACATCCATTGTACAAATATAAACAGGGTGATTTACTAAACATATTTACCTCTTTTTATTCTTCAATACCAATATAACGCAATTATTAAAAATCTGATGTTTGAAGTTTTCAAATGTACTTTTAAAGACCATATTTTCAAATTGTTGAATTTGTTAAGTCTTTTTGTACTACTTAAAGAGTGTCCTGTAATGGTTGTAGATGTACTTCTCAGTTCTCTTTTCTACTGTAGATTATTTTTTAAGACTTTCTGATAATTTATTCATATTAAAATTAAAATCAGAAATGGGTTTAGAAAATATGAGAACTAAGGCCTATATTTATAATTTTTATTAATTTATCAATATTTATCAATTTATTTTTTATAAAAACAGTCACGTATAAAATAAATGTATAAAAAATACTAAATCCGATATTACATATTTATTTTACATTATGTGTAAACTATTTTAAGGACTATTATCCTTATTATAAATATTATAATCATTGAACTTACAACTTTAACAAAATTCTAAAAAATTAATATTTTTATGGTAAAAAAGGGAGGTTTCGTTTAAAAAACAGAATATTGTATTGCCACATGGCTCTTTTTAAGTACCTAGTAGAAAAAAAAATTCAAAAATCATAACTTATGAATAAATGCATTATATTAAATAAGAAAACGGGAATGAGCATGCTTGGTGAATCAATCTGTATTATTATTATTATACAGGTACAGTACATAAAACGTATGATATCGCACACGATTTCTTGACCTTATTATTTCTATCTGCTGTAGATGACATAACGTGTCGATTTCAAAGGTAAGGTTAATAGGTACGTTTTGAGAAATAAAGGATCGTTAAACCTTAAACGACTAATCCATCCCTGAGTGTAATGCGTGCGGGCTATACTGATTGGAGAGATACTCGGGACGATATAGCTCATTACGGTTTGTTTTGTGTAAACTATCGAGTAGACTCATATATACATATACCAACATAACATAATATAATATATACATTATATATATAAGCACATTATACGCATATACATACATCATACATATATTTTAGCTATTACAACATAACACCATTGTAGCCGTTTTCCATGAACCAGACCTCAACAACATATATTATATACGTGTATATTATAATCTCCATAATTTTTCATTCAGTATAACGACTGATTAAGCCCACATATTCTATTCACTTTTCTCTCTCTTTATATATTATTATCATCATTATTATTTACGCAAACGTAATTTTTTCATAATAATAATAATATGATCGCAACGCGCATAATATAATACAACGAAATTTGAAATCTCGCAGATATGAGATTATATATCTCACATTATCACTAGTGCCTTATTGTTGAGAACATACACAGATGGCAGGTCACTGCAGTTTGTGGATAATATAATTATTATATTATTATCATACCGTTGATGAGTAGTATGTGCGACAGCTATACGTATTCGATCAATTTCCCTCTCCCATCTCATCATCAAAATTATCTCAAAATAAGTATTCGACCGATAAAAATCTTGATGTAAAATTAATTTCGGAAGAATTAACTTTTTTTTGTACCTACGAATAATTATTATTACATCGACCATTCGCCATTAAATCGTGACTTTAGGGTGTTTAAATAGTCTTATCTGATTTGGAATGCTTAAAATGTAATGTAGAAATATTGTGCAGTACCCTTAGTAATAATACTATAATAATATACATACATAAAATATAAAATTCGATATTCATCTCTGAATCGTGCACAATAAATAAGAAACACATACTATCTATAATACGTTTACAGTAGCATAATAATCTGAAACGATAATAAAATAATATATAGATATACTCGAGTCTATTATTTATTAATAAATAAATACATACTATATATTGTTAATACACGATAATGTAAGATTCGAAAGCGTTGAAGTCTTTTTAAACAATACAAAATTCATAGTTTAATAATTATGAAAATGAAAGTTAAATTAAATTTAATTTTGCTCGTTGTGTTGTAATAATATAGAGACAATAATATAAAATATATATCATATATTTAACAGTTCGCTGATCATTATCATAAATTATGGTTTCGAAAAAAAATATGTACCTATCTGTTACGCTAAAGAAGACGTACACGACAGTCCTGTAACTATTTATGAAGGTATATAATATTATTAAAAAACTGACCATTAGGTGTCGTGTTGTTTAGGTTTTCAAATAATTTTATTATATTTTGCAATCGTTGCTATCAAAATATTATAATGAATGGTAATTAACAACTTCCGGTGCAGGTATATTGGCCGAAGGCCAATGCATAGAATTGTCGAGACTTGGCGTCTCAAAGAACATAACACACGTACAGATAAAATGTCCAACAAATTCGTGAAAGTCAAGTCCGCGTATTTATTTAAAATACGTTCGCGTCATGCGCGTACAACAGGCCGTCATTAAACGCTCAAGCGGCTACGTGTAGACGGTAATTATAATGCGTGCCCCCACACACCGACACCTGTAAACACTGTACGTTAAACGACTATCAATTTTAAAAACCCATATATAAGTACCGTTAAAACATGTTGACTATTATATAAATATAATCAAGGATCATCATTGCCGTGGTAGTCATCGGAGGATGAACAACTTTTGAGTGATGCGAAATATTAATTGGATCACGTAGAAGGAGAGAACTTTCCCCTCAGCCTTCTCCCCTTTTTTTCTCGTCCAATCGCGATTTTTTTTTTTACTATGAAACTTCATATTACTACAAAAGATAACGTAACTGTATGGTTTGTGATGATGTTTGAAAAACTCTGAACACTTCAAATCAGAAATACTTTTTTATAAGCCTCATTTTCAGCACAAGAAACGTCATTTGTGTACCTGATAAACTAATAAGTAATAACCCAGTAATCAATAAACGTTACCGTAATATTAGCGTTTATGTAACATTTTTGTTACGATGTCACGAGTTACTGTTTTGATTCGATGAGAGCGAGAATTTAATTTTCTATTGCAAACTACGTAAATTTCGATGCACAGACGCCATATTTTTTAAGAATATATTTTACAATTTTTAATATCAATGACATCTTTCTATTTTATATTGAAATAAAATAAAAAAGATTGATAATAAATTTAAAAACTATACACATCGTATAACAAAACACAGAAATTACACTACTGCCAAAATATACGCATGTTTCAGGTTTCCAAACATTTTTTTCGTTTTTGTAGATACTGGAAAATTATATATTCTTGAGTATTATAAATCGCCCTATATGGTTATATTTCATATAAATATCAATGATACACAGTGATTGCAATTCCTTTGTTGCAAAGATGATAATAAGTAGTTTTTTTTTCATTTGTAGTGGTCTAGCAATAATTCACATAAATTTAGTATGATGACGTCCAAGTGTCCAACCACATTATACTATTATATCAATGAAAAATGTATCTGTAATAACTAATAAATTGGTATGTGTAAATCATGCGTTCTGAATACATCTCTAACAGAGGTTTACTGAGAACAGTGAGAACAGCAAAGTCGCGGAATAGAGTCTGTGCGTCGATGACGGTTCCAGTCAATAGGCATAATATATAATAGTCAGTGGCAGATTTAAGGAGAGGGCCAGAGGGGCTGTTTTCCCATGGCCCATAAGATGTGTAAGAATATAAATATTTTTTTTATACACAAATATTTTTAATTTTAACACTTTTTTTATATGCGTACATTTAAATATTACATTATAATTAATAAATATATTTTAAAATATCATTATTTATACTATTATAAGTATTTTTATAAAAATATGGACTAAATGTAAAAAAAATATTGCCCCCCCCCCCACAAAAAAAAAATCCTAGATCCACCAATGACATGTATATGTTATACAGAGGACAGGGCGTATCTGAAGGATTTTCAAATCGCACATTACGATCGTTTTGAGATGAAATTATCTACCAGTATAATAGTGTATAAATCGGGAAGATTTCAACTAACGATGGGTCCCGGACCCGTCGTTGGTGGTCGTCGTATATAGGATTCGATAAACACGTATAAAACGATAGTAATGTTATAATATCCCGCAGTATATTAAACACGATCGTGTGTGTCTCCGCGCGTACTTAATATGTTTGGTTATGGCACTTTAACATATTATAAAATATAATATAAAGTTAACATTGCTTGTACGAACGCGGGTAAAACACGCATTTATACGTTAATAATACAATGCTTGATATATAAATACGATAGGTATAAAACAGTTTTTACGACCGGTTCGAATAAAATCCGAATTCGTCCGATCTTCCGAACGCATATATTTATTATATTATATGTTATTATCTAAATATCTTCGAATCTCATCTTCCGGTACGCTATTGCCACCTGTTGATTACAATATAATCGTATAAAACTTACCTGTATAAAAGATAGACAAATTTGGACCACAGAAAATTGTCTTACTCAAGAATAATGAGTAAAAAAAAAAAATGTACAACATTATTTGTTTTCCATAGTTATTCATAATATTATGTTCAATAAAAGTACACATATCCGCATTCAACAAAATATTTTTATACGATTATATATATATATATG
Source organism: Schizaphis graminum (assembly GCA_020882235.1). Classification (NCBI taxonomy): domain Eukaryota; kingdom Metazoa; phylum Arthropoda; class Insecta; order Hemiptera; family Aphididae; genus Schizaphis; species Schizaphis graminum. The sequence goes on from CM037032.1 coordinate 99,647,277, forward strand.
TTAATTATTTATGTATAATCAAAACAGTTTTTTATTTTTTATTGACCATATGTAGGTACCTTTAAATAGAAATATATAGACGTATTTATTGCAATATACTTTAAACATTATCAATGAGAGTTTAACTGTGATTTTTATATTATTTATAGATAGTATGGTACATTTCGGACGTTATATGATGCTGTTCGGCTTTCTTCCAGCCACTCTCGTATGTACATAATATTAAAACGGTCGTTTCCGCCAGATAACCGGAAAAACGCGAATCGTCTGTGCGGTCAGAACGTGCAGTGTACAGTATATAATATAATATTATACTACCTATATGATATCGAGTGTTGCGATCGGGCGCAGAAAAAAAATCGCCCGACCTCGCGCGTATAATGTACTAACCTAGCTATTATAATGTCTAATATATAGGTAGTATTATATCATATATAGTCACGTGCGCTCGCGCCCGTCGATCGTAAAAGCACGGTCACCATTCATAAAAAAACCACGAAAAATATTTAATGAATATAATAATACGCCGCCCGGCCTCGATTGCACGCACGCGTATACTGAGTGTATAATATATACTATTTAGTACAAGATATTGTGATGTTGTTGTGATGATCTGTCTGGATGCAAACATTTTACTGGAGTTATTTTTGAACACTTCCGCAAACAACTATTTGAAATTTATACGTGTTTATATGTTTGAAAATAATAATCTCCACTACTATTCTTCAGCGCAGTACCTATATATGATTTTGTTTCTAGTAATCTGATGCTGATCTATTTGTTTTGAGACACTTTAGAGCTCGACGCCAACTTTTTATTTTTAACTAACTAAATCCATAAGACTTTAGATTGTCATCGTATTAATTCTAGTACTTGAATCAATAAAAACGTTGGCAATATTATTGTTAAGCCGTATGATATTTCAGACGTCATATATTACAGCTTTTCGTTGATCATTTTTCGTCGTAATTCATTTTCACCTAGAGAATAATAAATTTATTATCTTTCATCTTGCACCTATGATATGGTTATATATCGGTGATATCGCGTATCTACGATCGATAATTTAGTTGAATAACAAAATAATTAATCTGTAGATCGCATTTCGAGGGGAAGATTCACGCATCAAAACATTATTATACATGCGATATACATAATATATGTATGAATTACATTAAAACACCAAATATTTATAATATTTTCATATCATATTGCAATATGATGTTACGAAATTACGATGTGCAGTATAGGTACTACCGACGACGGCGAGCCGCCACGAGAGCGACGTAATTTCTTTTCCCTCCGGTTGCTTCACCGCGTCATCCGGTCACGAGTGTGCACCCTTGACTGCCCGTAAGTCCGCCCCAGGTCGGCGCATCGGTCCCGTTCAAAAACTGCCGGCCGTATGCCGCCTTTGGTCGCCCGATGACCGGTGTCCGGCACTTCGTACCGGACCGGAAGCGCCCGGTAAGGTCCGGCAGGCTGACACCTGTGAGCACACCGGATGTCCCGACCCGTCTCGCGCGGTGACGGCGTACGATAATAATAATAATAATAGTAATAGTAATAGTAATAGTATTATAACGATACGAACGTGCGTGTGACGTCACTGGGTGCGGGCAAACTCGTACAAGGTGCGCCCCGCCGCCGTCGCAGCCGACCGGTCCGCCGTTGACGCGTGCGCCGGAGGAGGTGGCGCTGCTGCTGAGTGCTATCCGGCGCTGATGTTGCGATGACCGATTTAAGCCAAGTTTTACTAGGAGAATTCCGTCATATCAAACTACATAATATATGACCGGTATTGAACACAAGTGCAGCGAGTAAGTGACATTTTACAAAATACTCAGTAGAGGCGTTTAAAAGTTCAACTTTCCAATACCTATACTGCAGTGGCGTATACACTATACATACATTTTGTGTGGGAGGGGGGGGATCAGAAAAATATTTAAACCTATGCACATTAAAACAATAAATAACAAAATATAGGTAGTATATAGTTAAGGTACAATAGCGACATAGCGTAACTATAAATATTAAAATTTGCGTTTAAATAATATAATAAAGTACAAACTTAATATTATTAGGTATATTACTACAGGTACTGTACTATATTCATAATAAATGAAATACGTGGGAAATATAAAGTTGAAAATTGTCGAGCGAAGCGAGAAAATTTAATTTTGAGGTAATATATTATATTGGTCTGCTGAACTTGGTTTTGGACTACCTACTAGTTGGTAGCATGCATTTCAAAAAGTTGAAATGACGCCCCTGAATTAAACAATATTATAGAAGTATTACACAATTTATTTAATTTTTTCTCGATGTTTCCTTATAATGCGCTAACACTAAGAACACTATTTTATAAAATTTAAAAAAAAGGCCTATGGAGGGGATCTGACCCCTACACCCACTCCCTTGTATACGCCCCTGCTATAAAGTACTTGTTTTAAGCAACAAGTCTACTCATTCGATTAATAATTATTAAACAGCATTTGCATACATAAAATATAAAAGTAAACACGCGTATAATTGTGTATAATTTATTCATTTCAGCCAAAAAATGTCACTTACTACTACACTAATTGTGCACAACAATACGTCATCGAGTTTGTATAATACGATATATGTATAATATAATACTCATTTTCCCCCGCCTACATTTCTCGACGAATTCGCAGCAATATAATTGTTGAGTATGTTATACTACGAATGTTATAATACGAAAATACGTATCAATTTTCACATATTTCGTAGTATTGTAGAAGTACCTATATTTCACCAGAATTTCAATGAAAATATTTATAAACCATGAATGAATAAAATATATTTTGAATCGCTGTGTTAGGTTGCATGTAAGATGATTTATTGAATTTGGCTAAAAATTATTATATTATAAGAAATTCGAACCATTCCATTCGATATCAATTTTTGGAGTAAATATAGTATGCACTTTTATATTATAGTGGGCCCACCTATCTCACATTTATTTTTAATTCGAATTTATATGCGTGTTTTGTTTGGAAATTGAAAAAATTATCGAAAACCAACTGTGAAAAATCGAAAAAAATATTCAAAATGCGATTATTCAATTGGTTAAGAATTAAAAAATAATAATGTTCAGTTTATGATAAAAATCATATAATATATACATATGTATACATATTAAAATGAAGCGATTTACTCTAATCTGTAAACCCGGAGACACTGTTGAATTATATAACAGTATATTAATATATTATAATATACTATAATACTATATTTTATAGTCGAATACTGTAGCAGACGGTTTTTGACAACCCAATAACGTCGTTACAATAATATATTATATATATATATATATATATTATATGCCGTGTCCGTGGCATAATAATAAATTATAAAAGTATACAAATTAAAAATATTGTCATCTGAGATGCGAGTACGTATATATTATAACATCATACTCTTAGGTATGTACCATTTCCCTGTTTGTCTTTCGATATCGACTGGATCTATTTAGTCTGTGGATGTAGACATTACGGTGTAGGTTTAATGTACGTTAAATATACACGCGTGCGGCATTTCTGCAGTCTTCGTGCACGGCACCAATATGGTCTGTCGTTGTCGTTGACGTATACCTATGTCGTGTAATACGTTATTCGCCACTATTTTTTTTTTATACTACTCCCGAAACCGTTCCAGACGTGGAGTATTATAATATATAACATGCATTATAATATCGCTCCCGGGTCTGTTTCCCGCCGAGAACGCCGTCACATTCCGTCCGCACGACACTTTATATATTATGTATAGGTACCTACTATATCATAATACACACACACGTCATATTATTATAATATACGGTCGTCTTCTCTGTCATTGAAATGTACTCGTATAATCCTTTATATATATATTATATAAAACATATAATATTATTTGTACACTCGGCCAAGCCTTAAAGAAAAATATTTTTGGTATTCGGACATTGTCTTATATACGACTACGACGCCGTTTGATGCCCCGAATATTGTTATGCATGATGCGAGAACAATCAAACGTAATCGAATAATACTATATTAAATATAATTACTCACTAGTAAATTATTACTCACTTTATGTGTCTACTCGACAGTCTCGACATTATAGTCTACGCGGCCTTTGAACGTCATCACCAAACTCTTCTTTACATTAATTTGTTTCGTTGGTGCCCATCGGTATACCTATTATACTATTAGGTACCTACTACAAACTAAGACGGTGTTAAAACAAATTTAAAAATACGATAAAGTAAAAACGAATACAATATCAAAATATATATAAATAATAAAATTATTCATTGTGCACACTTGCGTATATTATGATAGGGTGATCGAGAATTAATTTAACTGTTGGGCATTGAGGTTCATATCGCAATATTTTTTTTATGATTTGGAAAGTGAAATTGCGCCACCGTGCGCTCGGAGAAGTTTATAAAGTAAATACAACAGATGCGAAAATAAACTTTGAAACTATTATAGGTAATCATTTTATTATTTTTTTAGGTATAATGTTATACAATATACAAGTTACAGTATAATGTCACGTAAAAAAACACTCTTAAATCGTAGTATATATAGTAGTATAGAAAACTTATAATTAAAAATTCGAAATTGCATACAAAATTGCCTAAGAAGTTTAATATTTTCTACAAAATTAAGTATTTTAAAATTTTAAATATCTAATATACACGCTATATAAAGTACATATATTGACACATAATTAATAAACTAAAAATATTGCAAAGGGTTTTTTATTCATTTCTAAATTTATAATAATAGACTTTAGATTTTCTTTGATTATAGGTTGAGCACGTAAACGAAGTATCTATCAGATGAATAATGACCATCATTAGTGTTAGAAATATTATATTTTTAATTTGTATCAAGATATTGAAAAAAATTGATAATTTATGCGAACGTTTTTGTAACTATAAAAACTATTAGATTATTAATATAATCTGAAAAGATTTTTTTTCTTATATTTTTAAAGAATAAAAACATATAGATATCTGAAATTTGATATGGGACTATGGGAGAAAAGCGACTAACGGCTCTGCGTTAGAATTTAGTTTAGCTTATATACTCATTTTCACCACTCACCATTAATACTAAAAAAATTAATTGAAAAACAGGAATAATATTCAGTTTATCTTTTAATTGTGTGAGCAAAATAAGCTGAAATTATGCATACAACTTATATACTATTTTATTGAGATAAATACCAATAATTTAATTAATGTGCCTCTCACACCCAATTCAATTTTTCCAAATATGCCATGTGGTTTAGTAATTTTAACTCTATAATAAATTGAATTGCTGAATTCGAAAAAAAGAAATAACGTGGAGCTTGGCAGATTTTAAACATTTATTTGTGGAATGAGGGACTAAAAATGTTTACACTAACATAGAATTTTACATAGTTTTGAAAAGGGTAGAATAATTTTAGGAAAATGTTTATAATGTTTAAGTCTGCGGTCACATAAGAGTTGCCAAAAACCTATTATTCAGAAAGTATTTTAATTTTCTCAGCTCGCATTTAAAAGCAACTTTTAGATTTTAGTATCCATATACATACATTGTTCGTATAGTCAAAAATATCGTATTTTATAATATGTTGAATACCAACCAAATTCATTTGTATATACATATATCACCCAAAGTGATTAAAGTTTAATTTTTAATTAAAACATTATTGTTAAACTTATGTTACATAATATAATAATATTAATAAGCTTATTAAAGCTTGACATATTGTGTTAGTATGAACATAGTTTTCGAAACCATTAAATTTGTGATAACTATTTTAACTATTTATACTATAGTTCTCATATTTTACCATAGTGTATATTGTCCATATATGACGCTATAAAAAGTAAAACTGCAGAAGTGAGTTTAAATACTCATTAATGAATATTATGAAATTTTATTATATGTAACTTGATGCTAAGAAAAATAGATTGAAGTCTAATTTATACATATAGTTATACGTATTAATTAAACGTACGTGTAGTTTTTTATTTACGAAATTATTTATATAAAATATATTTCAATTAGTTTAAAAATCTCTTGATCAATAGGTATTTGATATATTGCATGTTAAAAAAACTTTATAACGAACACTACTGGTAAAGTTGAGGCGATACTTTGAATAAAATCATTTTTTTACCGTTACTATACAATTGTAGATTATATAGCTAAGAAAACTCTTTTTTTTTTTATTTCACTTAGTATAAATTGTATGAAGCGTAGGTTAAACAGTGTTAAAATATTTTATCAATATTTATGGGAAATTGTTTCAAATGTTTAGTATCTTAAATTTAGTTTATAAATAACTTTAATCAATACTTAATTGGAAAAAATATTCACGATTAACCGTTTTTAATTATTTTTGATTTATTTTACATAATATATTATAACTATATTTTTATCTTATTGTCTAAGCATAAACTAAGTGATCATTCCGAATGATTCATTCGTTACTTACTAAACATTTAAATATAATATTTTGTAAGATTGTAAGAGATTATTTATTTATTTATTTAACATATAACAATTTCCATTAATTCATTTTTGACCCTAGTAAAATTTGGTATATTCTCATTCTTATTACTATTTACTACTATTGTTATTTTATAACCTAGCACAATTATGGTTAAGTTTATTGTTTTACAGTAATCAAAACTTTTATTAATAAATGAATAAAATAATTGCTGTATAAATAAAACCTGTGCCATAGTATTTAATTTGTATATGCATTATTATTTATTAAAGGATCTTAGATGTTGGGTTGTATCTATATTATATTACTGTGCAAGAATATTAAAATGAAAGATATTCAAAAAACAGTTGAAAAAACGATAATTTGTAAACAATTTTGTTCTTGCGCAAAAGAGTTTTTTTCTTTAGTGGATAAATACGTCCGTCATAATTCGTGCATTCATAGTAAACATAAAATTATTTATGACAGGGCATGGAAACATTTGGTGGAGACTTTATAAATTGTTTAAATGTGTGCAGTTTTAATATGCAGTTGTTGAGGGCGAGGTTCCTAACACAGTTTTAACGGATAAACGTAATGGGAGTGATTAAACAGGAGGCGAAATCGAGATCCGTGCACACCTCTCGATCTTCGCCGAGAAGTTGTAGCGATTAGACGCTGCGGACCATAATTAACATCATTAAAATTATTAATATTGTACCACGGTATACTTGGTAATAAGTGTATAAAGAGTGATTTGTTTATTTTTTACATTTTAATATACTCGTATCATCCGTACAGGCTTATGTTTAATTTAATATTATTATTCACCTAATAAATATAATACACAAATATACGAATTGTCTGGAAACGTTTATCAAAGGTGATCAACGTCCATTATTCTGCAATATTATTATGCACTATAATAGATGAACAATAAAAATATGATTATTTATAAATTTATAATATAGAAAAACATTGGATATGTCTCGAACAAGGATGACTCATTAATTGGCCATGCAGTCGCTCCAGAAACGCATCCCTTCATTTACGCAGTCGCCAGTCTACGGAAGCGTAGGAGGGCCAACTTATAACTACAATGAAAAAAATTATATTTCGTTCATTCAACATAATTTCTCGTTTGTACGACAAAACATTTTGTTATAACGATATAATTTTCTTGTTTGCACTAGATAATTTTTCGTTTTCACGACAAAATGTTAGCTTGGTACCTATTGGCGACGGACTGTAAACATAATTTCTATTGACTATTTATTAAAAATTAAATTAATACCGTATGCACAAGTGAAGGTAAAACTTATACTTAAAATAAGTTTAACTCGGTACCTACCTACTAATTAAGTTACATTTACCTAATATATTCTGTGGTTGTTTCACAACCAAAAAGGACGAGGTTAGTATTTAAAAAATAAATTATCATCAGTTTAATTCCTAATAAGGAATTATTTACTAATAATTCAACTCACTCAATTTAAATGAATATGTATATCCATTTATTTACCAGGTCATTGGATTTAAATTATATATGCATATGCATAATATTAGATAAAATAAGACATAATACAATAATATAATATTATTTTATTATTTTGAAATAATAGGTAATAAAGTTGAATTACCAACATAGTGGAAGGGGATCATCATCAGGTATAATAGAAAACAAGATTGTGGTATTGGACAACATGACTGCAGGGAGGCAAATTAATCTGGATCTTAATAATTTAACAACGAAACAATAGTTTTGTACAAATTGAATATGTCTTATGAAGATATTTTATTTTATTTTTAGAATATACGGGCTAGGCCCTTTTTTACATAGACAACAGGTTATATATGGTTACAAAGATAGAAAACAAAAAGTAAATAAAAGATAAACAAGATAGAAAAAAAAAAATAATAATAATACTAATATACATATGAAATTATTATAGATAAAGATATATGAATACGTTAGAGTGTATAGTTATTAAGTTGAATGAGATTATACAGTTTATGGGAATTTCAATACTAATATATATGACAGAGCTAACTTAAAGAGAAAGTGGGGTCCAAATTGGCATTGTACATCATACGCTTTATAGGCTCATTTAGTAAGTAGTTGGTGGAACAAAAAGGGACATGAAATGGAGTAATAGAGCGGGTGGAGCGTTGGGGTACTTTAAGATTAATTAAGGACAGTAAAGTCGGAGAATCAACGCTACCATCTAACAGTCCATTCAAGAACTTGTTACCCATAATGTGCCTGCGCTCTGCCAGAGAGGCTAGATTAAGTTGAATAGAAACTGGGGAATAATCATGCGGTGGACATTTGATGTCTAAAAGGAAGCTGGCAAATCGCAAGAACCTACGCTGTACCCTTTCGATCTGGCAAGCATTGTCAGCAGTATGAGGATCCCAAATAATGGAACCATATTCAATTATTGGTCGGACTAACGAACAGTATAAAACTTTCAATGATGAAGTTAAGTTAAGGTCCTTTGACAATCTCATTATTATACCTAACACTATAAGAGCTTTGCAACAAAGCCATTTCAATATGAAGGCCCGGGTCAAGGTTACTGGAGAGTTTGAACCCAAGATCCATTGTAAATCCATCACAGCGGGAAATTATAGAATCATGAATATGATAGGAGAACATTAATGGAGAGCGGGTTCTATTAAACGTCATGGCTTTACACTTACCTAGGTTCAGTGACAAACCTAATTTAACAAAAAGAGCAACAAATCTATCTAAATCACTTTGTAGTTTAAGACTGTCTTCAATGCAGTTTATTTGCATAAAAAGCTTGATGTCGTCCGCGAAGCATAAAATTTGACAATGATTTAGTGTTTTACTAAGGCTGTTGATGAAGATAGAAAATAGCAAAGGGGACAAGTGTCCACCTTGGGGAACACCAGAGGGGGTAAAGAAAACATTAGATTTAACATTGGGTAGTTTAGCCCATTGATATCTGTTAACTAAGTATGATTTAAGCCAAGAAAGAAGTGGCTCTCCAGTGCCACAATCTTTTAGAACTTTCACTAACAATATACAATAAATATACAATATACTATAAATATACAGTGGCGCCGAACCTATATTGTAGGTATTAAATGGGCGGGTGGTGGCCGATGGGTCCTGTTATGTAGGTGGGTAAATATCTAACAAAAAAATTGGACGGGTTGATACTGAGTGTTCCATAGTAAATTACTACTTGGAATCAAAAGTGTAACGGCTGTAACGTATATACAGTCACGTCCATTGGCGTGCAGACAGTCTTGTCTAGGGCATAGTAGGCCTAGGCAGTAGGCCCCACTTGAAAATGGGGTGGGTGTGGGTGATATTTTTTGTTAAGAATTATACGAGTTACTAAAATTAAATTTGTAAATGTTATTATACTACGTCTACGTGTCATTTGTAACTTTGTAAGTTCTTTCTATGTACAATACACATTTAGTGGCTATTAGCTACAATCAATGCAATCATTGCAATATAGCGCATATATATTACTAACAAGTTATTAATTATTACCTACGCGACGCCTGAGCAGCTCGTATAGTCGTTTCAAAATTTCAAATAATAATAAGAATTATCAAATTATATAATATATACGAGTATAAATTTTAAACATACTACATAGTACACGGCAGATCTGTATTATGCAATATGTATATCGTTCCGTGGTTACCAGTTTTCACTGGACTTGGGAAATATAAATTAAAATAATCAAGTAATACCTCAATATATAAAAACATTTAGCTTCATTTTTTTCAACTTCACGGCGGTTTTATACGTTGTCTAATTTGAATAATATAATAGGTACGTGCAATATAATATTTTAATAATAATGGACTGTATTCCGTATACACATATATAAAATAATAACAATACAATTAGTCCTTACCAGGTCAACCCACTCTAATGTAATATAATATATTGATCTTAAAAACTAATAGGTACATTTTTTGTGATTTAATAACATAATAAAAATTATACATAACAAATATTTAAATAAATTTGACCTGACCAGCGACAGGAAAGAACAACCGAAACGCATCAAATTGAATCACCGTTGAGCCATATCACACCATATTATAATAAAATGTAAGTTCAAACGCGTTAAACTACACCCGGCGTGTAATAATATAATAACCGAACCGCGTATAAGAATATCGAACCGAATATAATATAACAGCAGAATCGCATTGACACTATATAATTATAATTTATAGTACACACCGTGTGTACTGTGTAAAATATACGAACAGCGAAAAAAATATAACCAGGTGACTGTTTGGTAGGTTAAATAAATTTAGTTTTTAAAAATATGCCCATAAACAGCATTTATAACTCTAAATCAGCGAAATAGGTCCTATAATATGTATTTATGTGAAAATATACCCAAAAATAGCACTAAAAACCTTAAATTAGCAAAATAGCAGTAAAAACCGTAAATATGCAAAACATAGCAAAATAAAATTTTGTGTATGACATCAGAGAAGTGTGAAAAATATTTGTATCTTACTTTGGATGTTCTAAGACGAACCAAGATAAATATGCATTTGCTAGAACTTCCGAGCCCTGGTCATAAGCGATAAAGACGCTATTGATTTGGACAAAATGATAGGATTGGCTTGTATTGCAATGAGTGAATCAGAAAAAAATAACAAAGAAATAAGAATTAAGGACTAAAAACGCAATTTTACAAAATAATTATAACTGTGTAACTAAAGAATGCAAAAGGCTTAAATCTGAAATGGATAAAATAAAGACTAATCTTTGTTTAGCATTAGATCGTAGATTCAACAAGGAAGATGTTATGCATTTGATCCAGAGGCGTCATTTCAGGTTTTTTTTTCAGGTGTACGAGGTATCAAGCATTTTGAAATTTCACCAGACCATATAAAATAGATATACTAAATATATATGTTCATTATTCGGTTCAAAATATATTTATTGCAGATTCCATAATATCTTTTTTAGTAGATTCTTTAAGCATTGTTACATTTCTAGTACCTCCTCTTCTTTTTTTACGAACCTGAAACATAAGATTGGTTAAAAATTATTCAATTTTGTCAGATTTTAAGTAAATTAAAAAAATGATATTTTATAATATTATGTTGAAATCATTAACCTTTTCTCACAAATCCATACATTTTATACAGGGTGTAATAGGAAGACCTGACAAAGTGACAAATTATATACTTAACCTATGTTTTAATCAATACCAAAAATAAAAAATGTTTAATTTTATAATTTTTTTTTTTTTAAATTCAAAATAGCCAATTTTTAAATCTGGTTTTAGAGAAATGTTGAATGTTAAAACAATTATTTAAGTGTAGTTATCATGTAGTTATATAGTTAATATTAATGTTTATTTGAATGAAATACATAGAAATAGTCCTTAAGAAAGTAAAGAATGTATATATAGTGTAAATATGTTCTAATATATCTGAGTGATCTGAGCAGTTAATTAATAATATTATAAGTTAGACTACTAGAAAGGGTAAGAATTAAAAAAAATTAGGAAAGATCATCATAATATACTCTTGCAGAGTTGCAGCTAACTTACACCTAACCGTACTTACTTGTCTATATCTGCATACATTTAAATCAAAATGCATCCAACCAATTTCAATACACTTCACCGTTCTTAATGCATGAGTATTATTTTTTAGATAAAGTCTGTAAATAGTTAAACATAATAGTCAATAGATATAATATATAGGTACCTAAGTTATGATATAAATGTAAGGATTTTTAATAAATCATAATTAGAAGTTAGATGCAGAGGCGGAACTTAGATTTTTACGCCCGGGAAAAATATTAAAGTTACGCCCAAACATAGACCAAGACTGAAATAACCTTCCCTACAATTGTTTTTTAATAATTGGAATTCAAATGACAAAAATACTACGTACTTATTGACACACATAAATACATAATAATGTTAACTAACAAAGTTAAAAATATCAAGCTACCTAATAGGTACTTACTCATAGAATCGTATTATACCTACTTATGTTACAATAATTAAACTAAATAAAAGTAATTCTAATTTTTACACAACTATTTGCTAACTATATTAAAATTAGTAATAACAAACTTATTTAGTTGAATGAAAGAACCTTTTTATTGAAAAAAAAATGTTAAAATAGAAATCTGATAAAAAAAAAAAAAAATTAGAAAAAATGTATATCAAAATAATATTATTTTTATATTTTTTATTCTATTGTGAAATTTGGAATTTAATATAAATAGAGTATTATATTGTTTAGACTAGGGCCACTCGTCAGTTGTGTGCCCGTGGCGGTTGCACACCTTGCTTATACCCAGTATTTACGCGGTTACGCCAATGAGCATCAATACATCATGCCTATACCGGGGCTATACCAGTATACTACGTAGTACGTATATTTAAACGAATCTAATCATAATCTTACCGTTAACTAGATACTAGATACTAGAATGATGTCCAGATCGATAACCAAAATGATGCATCCCGAATTTTATTACAAAAAGATGACAACGTAATACAACGACCATGACAAAATAAAATAATAATGTATTTTCCATGACAACGACATAAGTATTAAGTAATATAAATGAGATTAATTTTGTACTATAATCGATTACAATATATATTTTTTTTATTATATTTATATATTTCATTCATAATATTATACTTACGTTCTTTTTAATTTTTATTATTAGGCTGTCTGTAAGTTAATATAATATATATCACCAAATCTTAAACAAATTATGTGAAATAAAAATAGTTTTTTTAACTTCTAACATCAAAAATTAAATTAAGGCCAACAAAAAAATTACGCCCACTAAAATTTTACGCCCGGGGATCAATCCCCGGCTTTACCCCCCTAGTTCCGCCTCTGGTTAGATGTTACACTACTCTACACCTTAGGTTTTGTTCATGTATAATTGTTTGATTCAGTAACTTTTTGTATCTACTTTTAGCTATAATTACCATGGTAAGAATTGTTCACAATCATTCAAATAATATATTATATAGCTAATATTGCTCGTAATATTGTTATCAATATTTAATTAAAGAACTCAACACTTTCAATAAAATAATCAGTGACTTCTAGAAACTAGAAAGTGTGAAAACTTTGTATGTACCAACTACCAACTTATAATTTATAGATATGTTATGTTAAATTTGCAAAATCGATAAGTTGAGATAAATTAAATCCAATTCAATGATGCTTAATAATTTATTTAAGATAATTTATATAATTTCAGTGTTAATAAATATTATAATTTATAGAAAACAAAATATTAAATAGGTTTATAACTAGGGTATAGCCGTATAGGTTCCATTTACTTACTTATCAGTTATCTTTTTTATTTGAGTTGATTTTAGTTGTTAATTTTTCATATAAATCTGATTTACGTTTAAGATTATTAGATTTTTTAACAAAATCTAAAACTTCCAATCGATCACCATAATGTGGAATTAATTTCAAAAGCATACAATCATTTATTTCCATTAACGCCAGGATACTTTTATCAATCTGAAATATAAAATAATGTTCCTGATAATTTTTATAATATTTTAGATAGGTAAAAGTAGATACTCTCTATTTTTTTTTCATAATTGTCATTTAAATAACCAGTGTTTAGTAAATCGCTTTTAAAAATTAAATTTGTTACAATTGAGTTAGGTAATTTAAATAAAATATGATTGAATATATACAGCAATACTGAAAAAAAAACTGTTGTTACAGTAATTTGTAATATGCATTACCTACATTAATACACAACACTGAAAATTATATAATGTACCTAATGTCCTAAGGTATATTATACACAATATATAGGTTATACACATATAAGATATACATATACATAGGCAGGTATCTAATAATTCTAATATCCAAAATAATTAATTAGGTATTGCTAAAACTCATAATATTAATAAAATAAATGTATATTGGTACCTTTTCATTTTGAAACTCTGTAATAATATATTCGGCTGTACCTCGTCTTCTCAAAAATTCTATTAAATCGTCCTCCATAATGTTTCTTCGATGTAATAATGGAAATGCCGAAATGGATAACGAATAACGATTCATAATACATATAATATTATGAATCGAATATTATTTATAACTTAGATTTGACTACATGATGTTATGATCGAATGCAGAGGACGCTTGAAGTGACTATCATATTAAACTAATAGACCGTGGTCCATATCATGTTGTAACCGTTAACCGTGAATTAATTACTTCATAACGCCACGGCGGAATCCCGCCTAATATTTGAATTGAAAATAAAATTGTCTAAGTGGTCGTTCAGTATATTTTCATTGTTGTATTACGATTTACGGCCTTACGAATTATCGCCTCTGCCCTCTTGTAACAGTGATGGCTATATTTGTGTGCAATAAAAAATCTCAAAAGTGTACTCACTACGAAAAGTAAAAATGTGCACCTATCACCTAAGAATTTATAGGAATGATAGGAATTTATAGGAATGATAGGAATTTATAGGAATGAGCACCATATCGGTTTTTTAATTATTTTTTTTCCAAAATTTGTGTTTTAGGGTGCTTTATAAGAATGTAAAAAAAATTAGCTGGACAAATTTAGTTAAAATTTTAAAAAAATTTCGGCACAAAGTTCTATATATAATAAGTAAAACTACATCTAACCGTAAATATTTTCCAAATTAAGTTTTTGAATAAAAAAAATTTAGAAAATTTCTACATTTAAGTGTAATGTTTGATTTTGAATGCTAATTTTTTTTAGGGGGTGGGGTTATCTTAGCACTCCCATAACCCTAGAACAATTTTATTGTTTTTTTTAAGTTTATCTAGCCATTCTATCTCAAATATATAAGTTTTACCTTCACTTGTGCATACTGCATAATATTATGATATTATTTTAATAAAAGGTCAATAGAAATTATGTTGTTGGTCCGCCCGGTTGTCAATACCACTAATACCAGCTACCAAGCATATAGCGTATTTAAGGGGAGGGGTCCATGGGCTCAGGACCCCCCCCCCCCCCAATGAAGAATTCCTAAATACGCCTCTGTACCAAGTTAATGTTTAACGTTTAACTGTTGTTAGGCTACTATACCAGCTACCAAGCTAACGTTTTGTCGTGAAAACGAAAAATTATCTAGTGCAAACAAGAAAATTATATCGTTATAAAATACAAAATTACAAAATGTTTTGTTGTACAAACGAGAAATTATGTTGAATGAACGAAATATAATTTTTTTCATTGTGGTTATAAGTTGGCCCTCCTACGCTTCCGTACCAGTCACTATACTAACTGCAAGTACTTATAGTTGATATCTGAAATAATATAACTTGCATTAGTAAAATTATACAGAATAACACGAAGTAGTCCGATGATGTTTTTCTTACGATTTCACTGCGATAAATGTATTATAATATTATTAGTCATTACATACGCATTATATACGAATAAATATATATATAATGCACAAATGCCCGGAAGAGATCTTTAATTTATTATTTCCGGCGAGGAAAACGTGTCCAAAACGAATTATTCACTTAACTGAACATTGCACCGAGAATAGATGAGTTTATCTTAAAAAAATAAGCGTTTAATGTTTATTACTTGTATAATATTATAATATTATGATGTCCTATAAACACGGGATGAGTTTCCCGAAAAAAAATTCATTAAATATAAATCTGACGATTGGATTATAATTATAACACACATTCCATTATGCTTATAAAGTTATATAATATATATTATATTATATTGTTTCACTTTAAATCAAACGTCTTGATTAATTAATTCGTCGAGATGAACTGATTAAAATATATACGCCATGATGATATTACTTATGGAACGCGACGACACCATATAACTATATATGCATGTATAATAATATATACGCCGGAAGTTCAGGACATATACCCAAGTGGTTATGATTTATTTGTTGTTTTTTTTTCATTGTGTCCTGAGGATAACATACGCAATATTTTATCCGACACTGCAGAGTGAACGTTTTCATCGGTTGAAAATCAACTTGGCAGTATCTATCATAATAGTAAAATATTAATATTATTATTGTATAGTATACAATATGTAGAACGCCCACTGTTTGGCCTCCGATGATGAATAAACATTATTGACGTAACTAGCGGGAGGGCTGAGGAGGGTGCTTTGATTTAGCCCCACCATTTTTTTTTTTTTACAGTTTTGTTGAGAGTATTTTGTATAAAATATATAGTTTATTATTACATTGCTTGTATTAATTTTTGTCCCATAATTTTAACGTTACGTTTATAATAAACATATTTTATCTGTACGTACATATACCAGTATTATATAGGTACCGATTATTTATATATATATTCACCTGTAACCGCAATGAACAACGATAATTAGTTGTCGGTTACTACAAGATTATATTATTAATTTATTATATTATATAGGGAAACCTTGGAGAGACACTAAAATAATACGATGATATTATATTATGTGATACTTATATCATAAATGTATACGTTATTATGCAGTTTAGTAGTCTCGCGATTTTTATGTTACGTTTTCGTCAAGGTGATAATATGTATGCAACACTGCAACGTCGTTGATAAGTACATTTAATATTGTCTTAGATCATATACGATATATGATCTAAGAATATTGTAGTGAGAAATGCCAGTATAAAGATATACAATTCGATGCAGTGATAACAATAATTACAATCTCCAATTATTACCGTATAACCTTACATTAAAAAAGCCAAGTTGCATACATAGATTCGACATAGATATGTTTTTGTACTAGGTACAACTTATTTTTTCCGACCGATCTCACTTTACTGCAGTACCTGAGTTGTCGCTAATAATTTATAGTAGTTCCATTAGAACTAATTTTTATAAATTACTTGAAATTTTCTTATTATGACTTCGAAGTTTAAACGCCAGAAATAATGTCGAAAATAAATCGCTACTAAGAAACATAAAAACATATCTGCATATCTATGGTTTATTGTTTTTCTTTGCAACGGATAAAAGATCGAGTAGCACGCACCGTATTCGTTGTATAATGCAATTTTTTTTTTATTTAAAGCGTGCCTAATTTTAATGAAATGAATACCGATTGTTCTTTATAGGCCGTTTAAAACGGGTTTCGTATATGACTACATAATAAGTTAACTACAATGTTTTGATATAAATAGCCAACACGAACACCTACCACAGAATCGTTATTCGACATTTAATGATTTATTTTGTATTGTCCAACAAAAAATTCAACATGAAAAATGGAAAAATTATTAACTATATTTACAGACATTGAAATACGAATTCGTATGGATTGAACATCGAATCGTTATCAATTGCACAACTTTTCTTTATACGACGATGTGTACAATGAGACGTCCTCTTATTTTGATTTATTTGTTTTACAATTAGTGTGACTAGGTGGCGCATTTAATCGGTCAGAAAATAGATAGTCATCGTCACTATTACGCACTGTACGACGTTTATTGATCGATTGCTGAAAAATATGCTTATGGGGTCCTTGATCTAGTAATATTCTGATGGATTTGAGAGCTAAATAATAATAGTATTTTAAATTTAAAATTGTATGAAGGTACTGCATAGACTCTATACTAAATAAAGTATGTAAAGAAATACAATAGTTATGAAATAATGTAATTTTTTTAAAACCATTGAACGTTGTCGCCAATTATGCCGCTGTGCATGTATCACTGAAATAATGTACGATTTATAAGTAATAAGCAATATAAACTATTGTTATCGTGGAGCTGGCTAGTAAAATTGTCAATAATTTGTTGTGTATAAATTTCATTTCTTTGACATTTTCTTTTTCTTTGTTGTACCTACATATTATTTGCAAATTCGAATTTATTCGTCTGCTCTAATAAATTTGATTGAAGCGTTTTAATTAGGTTATTGCCATCGACTATTTATTTTTATAAAAAATTGATAAGATTGATTTCTTTATTATAATTAAATACAAATAAAATACAATTTGTTAAAAATACTTCTAAAATGTATTCAGTATACTTAAAAAATACTTCAACGTTAAACAATGAACTAAATAGTAAATAATATATTAATTAATGAGAAATATAGATGATTAATTAATTATGTATTAAGGTAATACTCATGAATAACAATACAATAGTAATTTAATTAAATTTAATTAAATTAAATTTAACAATAGTAAATTAATTCGTGGTAATACCACAAAACACGTAAAACATAGGTACAAGTATTGTTTTTTTCTATCATAATTATTTTATATAGTCTTTGATATAATTTTGTTACTGGCTCATACCCACTCGACTAATAGTAAGGACAATAACTGAATAACCTATAAATTATAATATTATTTATATAATCCATTGATTCCATTGCTATAACAACTAAACAGTTATGAAATCATTTTTTCAACGATCGATAATACACAAAATAAAAAATACTTAAATACATGTATTGCTGTCAGTTGCAGTAAATATATATTTCGTATCTAATTTATACGTTGAAATAAAAGGTAAGCGAAATCAGTATTTTACATAACAAACTTAATATTATGCATTTATATAGTATGTACAATACTTTCATCATAAATTAACAATATAAAGATTGTACGTTATACCTATTGTATACTGAGCCTATATAAGTATATTATACGTTATACGACCTATATATATAGCCTAGTATAACGTTTTAAAATAAATCAATTGATTAGGTATGCAAATTTATCAGTACTAACGTCTAGGTAATTATTAAACGGGTTTTCTCCGCATATTAATCAATACAATAATAATTAATAATTTGTTTCTATTTATACCTTCAATGTAATTAGGTGTAACGTCAACTAAAGTTTATAATTTTTATATATATATATTATAATTGTTTTTCAGTTATATTTTAGATTCTGAACGGAGTGATGAATGTATTGATTTTACAATGATGTGTGTTTTTTTTTTTTTTTTTGTGTCTGTGTACAGCATAACTAGTCGAAATAATGCTTCAATTTCAAACTTTGGGGGTGGTTTCCGATGGCAAAGTGGATATCCTTGGTGCATTATAGAGGTGAAAAGTAAACATTTTCCAACAGTTTTTTGTTTTTCTCGATTTTTTTGAAAAAAAGTGACAGAAAAACGGGAATTTTACGCAAAACCGGTTTTCGACAAAATCGAATTTTTTATTTTGCTATAACTCAAAAACTAATCGATGTAAACACTTGAAATTTTCATCAAATGTTTATATTAGCGTTCTCCATACACAGTTAAATGTTCAAAGAATTTTGACTTTTGTTGAACTATTTATAGACAATTGAAAATTTCAAAGTATTATAAGTTTTTCTAAGTATTTTTTTTTTTAAATAACGATAAAAATTTTTTGGCCGTCCAGAAAATCTTGAAAATTTAATACAAGGTTTCTTATAAGTTGTTTGTAAAGTGATAAAAAAAAATCCGAAATCGTTAGTCACAATTTTTTTTTATAAGTGTTTAAAGTTCGAATTTATACGGAATATGTCAAAATTGCGAAAATTTGCAAGTAATTTTGTGGTTGAAAAATCGTAAAATTTTTCTCTTTTATAACTAAGTATTGAAAATTTGGTACAAGGTTCTGCATACATTTTTCTTCAAATATCTGTAAAAAAAACTCTACCGGATTCAGACAAAAATTTTTTATGGGTGTTTGAAATTTAAATTTTTACAAAACCGCGTTAAATAACGGTTTAGCCTCAAACGGTTTTTGATATTTGTTGTTATTCAAATAGTATAAGTCGTAAATACTTGAAAATTTTACCAGTTATTTAGATTGCCATTTTATTTTTGTGATTTGATTTTCAAAACATTTTGACTTTTTTTGAGCTATTTATAGACAATTTTTATTTTAAATTTTAGGTTTTATTTTTATATTCAATTTTTTTTTATTTTTTTTTTTATAAATGTTGATAAAAAAAATTTAACTGGGACAGATTACTTGAAAATTTAATTGAAGGGTACACATAACTTGTTCTAACTCTCATTCAAAAATTACAAAAATACATAGTCACAATTTTTTTTTATTAGCATTTGAAGTTCAAATGTTGACAAAAATTCGTCAAAATCATGAATATTTTTCACTATTTGGTAGTTAAAAATGTATAAATATTTTACTATCAAAAGCTAAAAATTGAAAATGTAATACTATGCTGTCCATAAGTTAAGCTTAGAATAATTATAAAAAAGTTTGATAATTATTCAATTTAAAAAATTTTACGAGTGTATAAAGTTTTAATTTTAATTTGAAATCAAAAATACACGTGTAAAATAACGTTTTACTAATAAATAATTTTCGATTTTTATTATTTTTAAAAAATTACTTGAAGTAAGATCTTGAAACTTGTATACTTAAATGTTTGAATTTGTTTCAAAATAGAATATATGATAATATTTAAATATAATATATCCTAGACTGACAAATCATCTCCGTTCAGAATCGTTTTTCGTATACAATGATACCTATCATTGCATTCAAATTAAACCTGCCCTAGTCCGAGGTCCACCCCACCCCCTAATGTACAGCAGAGCGATACTCACTTACCTGCTTTTTTATATTAAACTTAAATTAAGATAACAATAATATAATATTATTTTATTATTTTGAAATAATAGGTAATACAGTTGAATTACCAACATAGTGGAAGGGGATCATCATCAGGTATAATGGAAAACAAGATTGTGGTATTGGACTACATGACTGCAGGGAGGCAAATTAATCTGGAACTTAATAATTCATTTGATAATTTAAACAACGAAGCAATAGTTTTGTACAAATTGAATATGTCTTATGAAGATATTGTTAAAACGTTTAAAGAAAAGCTTTTGTCGAAAACTGTAGACGGTAAATACGTCATGAGCGATAAAGACGCTATTGATTTGGACAAAATTATAGGATTGGCGTGTATTGCAATGAGTGAATCAGAAAAAAATAACAAAGAATTAAGGACTAAGAACGAAATTTTACAAAATAATTATGACTGTGTAACTAAAGAATGCGAAAGGCTTAAATCTGAAATGGAAAAAATAAAGACTAATCTTTGTGTAGCATTAGATCGTAGATTCAATGACAAGGAAGATGTTATGCATTTGATCAATATTTGCGCTGCGTTAGTTGCGCGTGAAAGTGAATATAATTACATATTAACCACGGAAAGGTCGGAAAGCAAAAAGTTGAAAAATATTTTTGATAAAAAACTAATGAACGTACGCGTGGAAACGTTAAATAATTATGATGAAATACTTAACAGTGTAGAAAAATTAAAAGAAGAACTGTATATTAAAGATCTAAAAATATCACAGTTGAAAGACGAGATATATTCAATGAACGAAGAAAAAAATATACAATTACATTTATTACGTGAAAATTTGTCAGAGTTTCCCAAAGAATTAATTGATGAAAACTACGATGGCACATTTGATAATCTGCAAAATAATAACGAATTGTACGAAGGCAAAATGTTGATCACCGAACAAATCAATCAAATCCAAGGATCTAGTGACTTCAAATCCGAAAACCATCAATTGAATGACTTAATCAATATGTTTGTCAGATTAACAGCCGATAAAGAAGAACATTTAAAAATAATAAATAAACGTTTAATAAGAAATTTTGAAGACAAAAATCAACAACTAATAAAAGAAATTGACGATCACAAACAATGGCAAAAATATTTGGAAAACGAAAACGACAAACTAAATGATGAAGTCGAAGACCTAAGACATGCCCATAAAATGTTAATTGGAAAAGAAAACGAACATAAAACCCTCAAAGAAGATTATTCGAAAATGCAATTAATGTACGACAAGCTAAATAAGGATGCCACACACTTATTAACGTTGCTCGACGACTACCGACAACGATTGACTAACAGGGAAATGAAATGTGTCGATGGCAATAACCTAATTGAAAAACTGCAATCAAATTTATTAGAGCAGACGAATAAATTCGAATTTGCAAATGCAATGTACAACAAAGAAAAAGAAAAATGTCAGAGAAACAAAACTTATACACAACAAATTATTGACGATTTTACTAGCCAGCTCCACGAAAAAGACATCAACATTGCATTGGTACGAAATGAGTGTAATAATTTGAAACATCAAATTGAATCAGCAGAAGCTGATGTCGAAAATTTAAAACACAAGATTATTGCCTTAGAGTATAATATGTTGACCGAGAAAAATAATACCATACAAAACATGTTAAAAGCCCAAAGGAAACAGCAGCATAGAGCAACTTCACGGTCGTCTTTATTGTTATCCGATAAACAATTGCACATTCACAGTCAATTGGAGCAGCAAATGGACATACTCTTAGACAATTTATGCAACTGGCAAAATATAATAGTCGGTTACGAAAAAGTATTGTACAACATGCAAAACGTCATCCAGCAACAGTCCAAAAAAAGAAACTATTTAATGTCCAAATACCAGTATATTAAAGACATTGAATACAAAGCAACGTTGACACTGCAACATTTAACCAAAGAAAAGGAAGTTATTCTATCCCAACACCAAAATGAGATGGACGGTGTAAAAAAGAAATACAATTCTAAGATCGCACACATGTCAGGTATTATATGTGTACTCGTCTAAAAATATAATATTATTTTTTTATATCTGTTAATGTTGTTATAGATTAATAAGTGTTTTTAATTTTCAGACACAGAGAATGAACTAAGAAATGAAATTCGAGACTTAAAGGAAAGATTAAAATTGAAAAGTGCACACATAATGATAACCGAACAAATAGCAAGATCACAACTAACAGAATCTCTTACCACTATTCAACAGTTAACCGAGATATCTAATATTTAAGTATGTAATCGCTTATCACTAATTATTATTTAACATTTCAAAATTGTATTATTATTATAAAATGAATGAACAGTCAACAGTATGAAATACTATAGTAAAATTGTGTACCTATTTATAATGTACCTACACTTTAAAACGACGGAAAGGTAAGACGAGTGTACCTTTGTCATTGAGATATGTCACTGCTATAGTATAAAATTTAAACATATATGTTTAAATTTTAATTCAATTATAAATCATTGCATAGGTACGAAAAATGATTCTGAGCGGAGTCTCCGTCGTTAGACTAAATTTCTAATAATATTTTATTTTATAGAAATTTGTTTTACTTAGTAGTAAGTAATACGACATAAACCATAAATAGGTTACGGTATATAATCGTTATACCCATTATTCTAAACTTTAGTAACATTAAAAATTTAAAGAATTTATATACAAATTAATGGCCAAATGTTCACATTTTCGTTAAAATTCTAATTTCAAATAGGTATTTATAAAAATTATTGCGGATTTACACTTTTTTTCAATTCTAGTAATAACAACTTATCAGAAACCTTGAACTAAATTTTGAAGCTTTTTAACTAAACGAACATTTCATGTATAGTTTATTTTATTATAGTTTGTATGTATTATAGTTTAAGAGTCAATATATTTTAAAATTTATATTATTATGTTCTCGTGTAATGAATATAAATATTTTATAAAGCATGGATGAAAAATGCAAATGAAAAAAGAAAAGAACACACTAACACAGTAGTACAGACAGTACAGTACAAATAAGAAATATTGAAAAATCGTCTTAAATTGTTCAGAACAAGGAAAACCCGTCACATTTCTATTTATAAAATTATTTTACTTAAATCACTGGTAATAGTTGTAATAGTTGTATTACACCCGTCCTACTAGCTTTAACTGTTACACAACCTGCAGCCGTAACTTGTTCCACTCCATTATCACAATATTCGATATCTATTATCACTTTTTTTCATATAACACATGATTGTATTCTATATTTCTATTCTTATTATTATTATGTTAAATATATTTTTTATGTAAACAAAAATGTATTATTTCAAGTATTTCAACAATTTGCTTGTTTTCAATTCATATTTCATATTAGGTGGGCTTGAGAGGCTAAAGGGTGGGCTAAGCCCACCCAAGCCCCCCCTATTTACGTCTATGAGTCAATGCAATTAATAAACATACAAAATAGAACTACCAAAAGATGCTGTGATACGCATTTAGTGAATACCACTATAAACGATCCCAGGTAAGAACCATACACACTCCAAAGTCAATATAATAACAATAATAACACACCAATTATATTTTTTTAAGTAGAATAATTGGTTAATATAACAAAGCAAAATCATAATTAAACTGTACACATGATAGTAGAACTTTCCTAGTATTCACTAGGTATTGCTTAAAACAGAAAATCACAAAATTAATTAATGTAAGTTGAATAATATTCCATTTGATGGTTTATAAAGTAATTTAACTAGTAATATAAAGCAATTTAAAAGTAATAATTATTTCATTTTCATAATTGTTGTCATTCTTGTACATATGCAGCGACAGTTAGCAAGTGATCGCAATCTTTCATTGCGAAATTCACAAAGTTTTTTCATAAATTTATTCTCTGATTTCAGTTTCAGAATATAATCAACCAAACCCTCTATTTGCTGTTCAGAATTAAATATTAAATTAATTAATAAAATTTATATTTTACTGAATACCTAAAAATTTAATGCAATTAGAACCTAAAATAGACGATAAAAAACTAAATAAGTTAAACATTTTTTTATTTTATACGTCCTAGGTACTGTAGGTAAGAACAGTAGCGTATTTAGTATTTAGTTTGAAAATACACCACTGGGTAAGAATCATTGATTTACTTTTGTGCTTAAGTCAATTAATAGCTGACGAACGACTTTTAACTTCCACAAATGGTGATAGTAATTCAATTAAATATCGTGTAAGATCCTTAGTGAGTCTAAAATTGTTTTATGAACAGTCGATCGCGGACAATGTAAAGGGATCAACACGATTTTGTTTTTGTTTATATAGTCTTCCATTCCCTACGTTTTCATGCATCTCCATATTTTGAATGGCAAACAAATTTGCCATTTCTTCGAATTTTTCCATGTTGACGAATTAAGAATTTAATGTTAAACAACTAATTAATGAGGAATATAAATTAATAATTATATTATAATACTGCAAAGTAAAAAACACATAAAACCTACAAGACGTATTATGATATTATCTATTATCATAAATATTGCATAGTCTTCGATATAATTTTGTCACTGGTTCATAACCACTCGACTAATTTCGAATGTTATTTTTCGTTCGATTAAATGCAAACCTTTTTTCAAGAATACCGATTTTTTATTTACATGCGATAAAATGTTTATCGCATGCGACAAAGTTTATCACGATTTCAAGAATTGGCCCCTTGGTTGTTGAAACTCGATGAGAGACTTCGACGACCTTCCCCAGCGTTGCGGCTCTGTCGGTGCGACTTATGGATCAAGGGTAAGATTAGTCGGCCATTGGAGACTATACAATATTATGTTCGTATATACTTAATATTTTTATTCGAGTTAAAATAGTTATAAAAACGCATTCAAAATTGTCACGCCCTACGCCGTTAATTGTTTTTGGCTCTTCTTCCCATACATTTATAATTTTAAGCATGTTACATGTTTAATAGAAAAAATACATTTCACATGGGAAATTAATAATTTTCTATATCACTGTTTTTGCTAAAAAAAATAAGAAATCTATAATTTAATAAATGGACTGTATACTATATACAACTGTATAAAAATCCCGTGAACCGGGTGAACATAATATAACAATAATAATAGTAATAATACAGATAAAGCCAAGTTTTGGCGATAATAATACAATATATAGATATAAATGGTGCTCACGCCGTAACAATCACAATATCGAAATATCGAAGTAAAAACAATTACTACAATAATAACTCGTGGCGTGTTGAAGTAGGTGCATAATTAAATATGAATCAATATTAATTAAATATAATAAAAATTATTTTCTAATGATTAAAAAATTCGCTTGGATTCCAATAAGATATGGAATAAAAACAATTGTAAAACGTGTATGTTAATTGAAAATAATATAATGGGTAATAGATCTTAATAATATTACAATCACAACTATACGAACACTTAACAGCATAAAAAAGTAAAAAAGTGAATGGTAATTGAACAGCAATGTAATATATTCTAAATAGCACACCAAAAGTCTGCGGTCGGATCGAGTTTCACGGGTGGGCCCGATTGAACTTGCAATAACCCTTCACCCCTCGTTCGACCGGAGTAGTGTCGATTCCACGTCGAGATTAATACACGATTAGGTGTATAAATATATACAATATGTTATATTATTTGTATAAAAAGAACGACGCGCAGACGGAAAAGTCGTGCGAAAACGACGGCGCGGGGTGGCTGAGTCGTCCCCGGGGGAGGGGTCATCCCGCCGGGGTATTCCGTGCGCCTCTACACACCTATACGTAAGGCGCTGCCGCCACACTATTCCCGTGTCCTATATATATATATATGCAGGTATAACGAATCGCGAGCTTATAATATATTATTACGTATTACAATACACGCGTTCTTGCGCTGTGGCGGCGGCGGGGAGAGACAATGGAAGAGAAAACAATAATATTATTGATGTGTCCATTGATTCTCCGTGACCTCCCAGACACGACCCCCGTAAACGGTCGCCCCGCCGCCACCCTCCCCTCGAGAGCCGATTTATCCACGCCGTTTATCTGCAGTACGCGCGTACAATAACACAATAATATTATATTGTAGAGAACAAATTGCCGGCGAGAGTGCGCCACCCACGCCGCCGCGGCAAATCCTTTCTTCGTCACGACATATATAATAATATATATAATATTATAATACGATATTCCGCAGCGTTTCATATATATACATATACACACGCGCATAGGTATACGTATATTATCGCGACTATTCCGGTGAAAACGGCGCGTGCTCAAGAATTTGCACCGACTGTGACCTGCTCCTCCTCGTGGCCCAGAGGCGGTTCAAACGGGTCGACTGGTGCATGTGGTGGTGGTGTGTGGAGTGGCGAACGGGTGAAGGCGAAGAGGAGAGTATCACCTCCGGGGTGGTATCGCACTATCGCGGATTTATAATAATATATTATATTATATATATATATTTATAATATATGTGTAGTAGTCGTCGGCCGCTGCCGTTTAACACGCGCGATTTATTACACTTCCCGAGATCTGTATCCGACGATACGATCGGAAGGTGGATATTCGATCGTCGGGGTCGAGGCGAGTTCGCACGCGAATTTCCATTAATCGTTTGACCTTTTTGACGCCTATTTTTACCTACTATTTGCTAAACGGAAAAAAATATTTAACTAAGTCAACCAAAATTATATTTATTTCAACTATAAAAAATAGTTGCCTGGGGGACAGCTATAAAATTAGCTCATGTTACTAATATGATTTAGTTGAAAAATTATAGTTGAAATAGCAATACGTATTATAGTTGAATTACCAAACTATCCACAAAATAATAGCCATTTCTATTAAAATAAATAGTTAAATCTGTTATCATATTTAATAGGGCCAACTAAAATATTTGTTTGTTTTGACTATAGTACCTATATTTAAATTATAGGAATATCTACTATTTTTTTTTATATACCAACTAAAATTATAGTTACTTTTCTAGGAAATTTATATTTATTACAGCTATAATATTATATAGTAACAATAACTATTTTTCATTTGCAGCTTACCTCCTCCTCCACCCTACCGCCAAAATTATTTTTGATATAAACTATAAAAGCATGTTTTATCTTATATAGGTATATGTTTATTGTAAGAATGTACCTCCCATTAAACTATTATATGGTTGTGTAAATTATATGAATTAAATAAATATAAGTGTATAATCAATAAAAACTTTTTATTTGAAATTATTTCCATAAAACATTGGCTTGCTGTATTGCCATTATACAAATAAAATTAAAAAAAAACATATATATGTTAATATATATTATAATATAAACAAAAGTAAAAAAGCGGGTAAGTGGGTATCGCTCTGCTATATATTAGAGGGTGGGGTGGACCTCAGACTATGGTAGGTTAAATTTGAATGCAATGATAGGTATCATTGTATACGAAAAACGATTCTGAACGAAGATGATTTGTCAGTTTAGAATATATTATATTTATATATTGTCATATATTCTATTTTAAAACAAATAGTATAGTTACTATATGTTACTATACTTACTTTATACTTTTATAGTATCTATAGTATCTATTCTTTTATTAATAAAAAAAGTATTTGGCCAACATACGCATTATGAGCGTATGAAATTTAATTTAAATTTTGACATATTTTGTATAAATTTGAACTTTAAGCACTTATAAAAAAAAGCTTTCACCGGGTACTCCAAATTCAATGTGTGAAAACTCTTGAAGCACACATCAAATGCTTTTATGACCGTTTCGAGCTTAAAATATGTATCTTCAATAACTGCGTAGTATGCAATTTCTGGCGTAGTAGAAGAACCAACAATAACCATATATGGTTGCACAGTTAATCCGAGTGAAAAAGCTCTTTCAATTTTTGCGGAATTTAGCGATTTTAGTTCATTGACGTTCTAAGCAATAATGAAAATTGAATTAATATTTAATAAACTTAATTCATAATTATACTAACAAATATGTTAACAATAAATACAGCTTCCTGTTCTAATTTTGAAGGTTTGTGGGTTGTACGTGTTGATGATGAACCATTTATTTTTGTAATTACAGTGGACACAGGTTGAAATAAATGTGGCAGTATACTAAATGCAGCTAAATCATCATCACCTAATCAAATAAGATCAAAATAAATTATAAATTAAACATTGACAATTATTGTTAATACTATTATTATTAATAACTAGCCTAGTTTAACTGGTGTGAAAAGCTGTTGAAATAACGATTCTTCTTGAGAGCCTAAATAAGGTTTTTAATTTTCAACATTTTTTTTAAATGTTCTTTAAAACATTCAAATTTATTGAGCAATCCCATATCCTTTGTAGGAAACAACTGAATAAAATCAATTTCAATCTAAAATAGATAAGAAACTAAGATAGGTAATAAAATTAATTTACCTAAATTATTTTAAAATTTTAAAACTTGCCAGTAAATAACCAGTGGGTTTAGTCAGACCTGGAAAAACTTTAATGTTATTTAAGGACTGGTTAAACCTAAAATTTTATGTTTCTTTCCAAAGTTTAACTAAAGTAGTTTCTGGTTGAATATTATATTTTTTTAACCAATTTATAGAATCTTCAAAATCGACAAAATTAGTATTGTTTTCTACTGTCTCAGAATGGTTTCTTTTTTTATTTGGAGTAATTCTTTTCATTTCTTTTTTTAAATGACAATATTTGTCATACAGTTTGCCTCTATTTGGAGTAATTTTGTCCCCTACTTTCAAATAAGGAATAAAATAAGTTTCCCAACTTTCAGTTGGGAACAACTCTTCAATGCTTTATAAAAAAAAAAAATTAAATTAAATTAATAGTTCTTAAAAAATTAGATAATAGATAGATTATTGAATAAAAGTTCTTAGCATTAACAGTAGGTACCATCAAGGTAGCAAAAGGTTTTTTTTTTTTTAAATGTTTTAAATGCCTTTTTTATTAAAAAATGTTTTATATATGGACTGTTTGACTACAACTTTTTTCAATGATCCTTTTTTACTTCAAGGCAGTTTATAACAACAAAATTAAAAAATGATATATAATATTATATAGAATAATATGAAAGATATCTAATATATAATACCATATACTACCTTTCAAAGTAATTTGCAATTTCAAATATACAATATCTTTTGCTAATTTCGTAAATTGAACCTTGTCAAGTTTTATTGACTTTTGTATACGGTCTTTAATTATTACCGATGATAATTTATTTCTCATTGATTGATTTAAATAACCACATGAACCATAGAAACTTAAAACACACTTCCCATCATGATATTGTTACAAACAATGTTTAATGTTTGTGGTGTTGATACTAATAAATAATAATTAATACATTTATAAGAAATAAGGATACATAATATCATATATCATAAACTAGTAAATACTGTTGTATTCTAGTTAAAAATTATGGCTTTGAATTCCAATAATATATAATGTACCTAATCATAACTCAAATAAAATAAAAATAAAAAATAATAATATGTTAAGACCAAAATATTAATGTATATTAGTGTAATGATAGTTGTTAAAGCTTTTAGTCATATTATAGTAAAATTAAAATTTGGTATTAAGTTAATAGGTAAAAATAACTATTATATATAATTCTGTTTAATAATGCAAAATTGTATTTTTTTTTTTTATACATTTTAATAATATAAATACAGTTCAAATTTTGGATAAAACTATTAATGTAATTCAATTTATATACTTAACTATAATTTAGTAATTTAGATTTTTTAATATAATACATTTTAGAATTATTATGCAAATGGTAGATTTATTATTTGAATTTATAAGTAAATTAAAATATTATGAATAGGTAGGTACCTAATTTTAAGTCATTTTTGTAATAATTTTGTATCAGTAGCTAAATAGTAGTATATGTTAATCCTAGGCTAATAATTTATGAATTCTAAGTTATAACAATATATATAAAATATATATAATTATATAAAATATCAGATAGTTATTTAAATATCAAAATGTATGAAATAAATTTTACTTGAAGAATATTCATTATGTTTTTTAGTAATACTCGTGTTTGAAGACACTAATGCACTATCATTTATTGAAATTTCCTCCTCAACAACATTGCCGTCAAATGGTAATAATATATTATCTGTATCTGTTACTTCAAATTCCAAATTGTCCCAATCAATCGCAATTCGCAGGGTGTTTTGGTTGTAATTCAATTTTTTTAAGAGCCAAATTCTACGATATTAGAAGGGTTGTAATGAGAAAATACAAGATACATTACATTATTTCCTAAAAATAAATTTATCAGATAAACCAAAAACAATCTTTTCACAATTCCCCCCTCTTTTCTGAATATATAAAATAAAAAACTCCTTTAGGAGTTCATACTTTTAGATCTTTTAATTCTCCAAGTTTTTTTTAAAAATACTGAGCGTTGACCAATCTTGGGAAACAATTGTGTGATCATAGTTTCAGTTAAACTTAACAATGCCATTTCATTTATTTCTTTATCTAAATAAAATATACAATTTATTATTTGAATAGATAGTATATTAGAATAATGTTACCTTTTAAGCCTAATTTAAATTAAGGTTTTAATTATGGTAGGTACCTTTAAAAACTTCAATGATTTCTGTCGAGAATCCCCATTCTTTATATTTTGACTCTGTATATAAATCCATAATATAACACTAAAAATAGATAAATTTTATAAGGCAAACATTCAAAATATCATTGAAGAGAATACTTTAAAGTTTTATTAGTGGGTAAATTATAATTTTTTTTTTTTTATTTTAATAAATTTGTAAGTACATAAAAAAGACTATTATTTATAAACAATTAATAAAATCATGACTGACTTTCAATAGTGTAACTATTATATTAGGTACCTACATTATTATATATATTTTTTTAAATACCTAGGTATTTTATTGAGAAAGTATTTAAATAATGATTTATTTACATTTATTGTAAGTTTAAAAAAGTGTAATGCTAAATGATGATAAATTGATAAACTTTATTTTTTTAATTAACTGATGTGTACTAACATTGATTCATAAAATCTACTAAAATTAAAATATGATATTTCTTGATTATTTTAATTATAAATCATTCCTGGATTTCCAAAAGCACACTTAGTACTGACCAATACTAAATAGGTTACTTCGGCACTCACTAAGTACACTACCTACCTACAACAAAAATGCTATTCTCGTTGTAAGTTAATTATTATTTAAATATTAATACAATTCCAATAGGTACCTAATGATTTTTTAGTTAACAATTTTTAGAAACTATTTAAGTACCGCTTGTTCTAAATAACTATAAAGATATCATAATTAGTTTTACAGCATCCAATCGTTGGGATAATTTATAGGATATCTAATCAACCGTTGTCCGTTGGTATAATATGACTTAATATTTATTAAAATATTATTCTAAACTTTTAAACATGTAATATGTTAAGGATATTTAAATAATAGGCCTATTTACATATTATGTTTTCCTAATAAAATAATTTCGAAATCATCTTCCATGGTGGTGTGCGACGATATTCTAAACAAGTTTATTTGTTAATCTAAACCCGAAGACATATACACACTGCACTTTCCTACATCAAAAAATGGCTTTCCAAATCGTCGAGAACAACAACAGTGCTTTCATTGACAGCATATTACAAGAAGTGCTGGAAATCAAGTACTACATCGCGGAAATTCAAAATATAATATTTGAAAATGATAAGTCAGCTAACCAGTCCGCCGACGAGTGTGCTGGCGGAGACGCGCCGCTCGATGTCGATCTGCTGCAGGACGTTATCGATACTTCCTGCACATCAGGAACGCCTGCCGCAGTCGATGAAAACGACGGGCTGTCGAAGACGACGAGTGTGCCGGCAGGACCGGTCGCTAGAATGTGCAGAGGCGACCAGTGGCCTTTATAACTCGCGATATTTTGCACCGAATACGCCATCTCGTACCCTCCACCCCCCAAATCCTCGTTTATTGTGTCGTCGTGTCGTCCGATGTGGTTTTTGTTATTGTTTTATTGTTGTTTTTTCTAAAATCTATACTTGAGACTTTTTTCTGATTTATTATATTATGTATATTTACTATTATTTTTTTTTTAATAAGCCACTTTTGGCAATTTTTTTCAAAATTCACTTTTTTCACCTACAACTTATTAATTGTTTTTTTTTATTAATTTTTTTGAAAGTTTTACTCTAGCAATTTTACTGATTTATATGCTTATATTTTGTTTTTTGTATACTTTGTAAATTTGTTATAATTAGTTTTAATTATTAAATCAAATCTATTATATTCTAAAAACTGTTAAATTTTATTCTCAATGTTTAGTGAATTTATAATGACATTTTCACAGAGAAGTCTACTCAGTTTTTAAAATCTGAACATTTATATTGATCATTAGTATAATTGTTTTACTGAAAAAGCATTTGTTTATTTTAAATATTACATTAACGCGTTTTAAAAGGCAATCGTTCAATGCGAACGACGCGGTGTGTACCTACATAAAATGTTAACAGCACATAATCATACACGTGTATATTATCTATACTAAAAGCGACAGCAGTTACGAGTACTTGATGGGTTATGTTAGGTTCGACGTCAGCGAACGATTTTGATTTATCGGCGGCAGTGCTGTGTGAAGACGTGTCCTACACGGTGGATGCTACCGACTCGGAAGGAGTCCAAAGTTGCAAATGCCGGCCTCCGTTAAAGCAATATCGAAAAAATTGACTAATCGTTGGGGCGAATGTAAGTTCCTACACGAGAGTAGCAGGTAAAAAAAATACACACGTTAGTTCCTACACGGCGGAAAAAGGTACGTATGTAAGTTCCTACAGGGTAAAAACCAGGTACCTATGTTAGTTCCTACATGGCGGAAAAAGATATGCATGTAAGTTCCTACACGGTAATATCCAGGTACGTATGTTAGTTCCTACACTGTGGAAAAAATGTGTAAATATGTATATATGATGTATATAAGAATAAATACATATATGATGATTATACAATATAATACAAATTGCATAATGCATTTTAATTTTTCATAATTGAATATAATATAATATAAAGAGTAAAAAATCAAAAAAAAAATCGCATAACGCATCGTCACAAATAAATATAATATGATGAGTAAAAAATATAATAAAAATCGTATTTTAATTTTTCATAATTGAATA
The DNA here is from genome assembly GCA_020882235.1 of Schizaphis graminum. Taxonomy (NCBI): domain Eukaryota; kingdom Metazoa; phylum Arthropoda; class Insecta; order Hemiptera; family Aphididae; genus Schizaphis; species Schizaphis graminum. Next base: position 99,681,611 of record CM037032.1, read on the forward strand.
TAATATATTATAAAAAGTAAAAAATAAAAATAAAATGAAAACTTATATATTTGTATTATATAATATATAATCATCATATATTTATTCGTATATACATATTTACACATATATACACATATAGGTACACTTACATATGTACCTTTTTCCGCCGTGTAGGAACTAACATAGGTACCTGGTTTTTACTGTATAGGAACTTACATACGTACCTTTTTACACCGTGTAGGAACTAACATAGGTACCTGGTTTTTACCCTGTAGGAACTTACATATGCCCGTGTAGGAACTAACATATGTAATTGTTTACCTGCTACTCTCGTGTAGGAACTTACTATTCTCCAATCGTTGTTCCTCCGTTTTCCCTCATACGCGCTGCTAAAATACATATCGATATATTATATAATATGTATTATTAAAAAAAAAACTATGACAATATTAAAGTTTAAAATCGTATAATGGCCAATAAAGTCGAAATTGTGTTTATAGAACAAACCATAACAATAGTTAATAATAATTTCAAATTTTTTACACTCATCGCCCTCAATATTGGTGTTATTATGTTACTTTACCGTAAATCAGCATTATTCTACAACTGTTACAGTATATCGTATATATATGTGTGTTTTCTGCATAGTTGTTTCGGACTCGTCGCAGAGCCGTTTATATATTTGCTCCGCAGGACCGACAAAATTAATGATACGATTTTTATCGAAGCATACGATAGTAATAGATTGCTGGTAATAATAAGTGCTCGTAAAATATTATTATCGCAAGTAGAATCGCAATCGTACGAGACCAACGTCTTTAAATCGTAATTATAGTTTCTTCACCGGGTACTCGCAGCTAGCTATAATAGTACAATGCAAATGTTCAATAGATTATATATATATATATATATATACACTGTTATGTGTACAATGCATAGCATACAATACATTAAAAAAGTAACAAGATTACAATATGTTAATTGTTTTTCGAATATGATTCATGATTCATATTATTATGATGAATTTTCGCCCGCTGAGAATTTTTTTTCTACTATCGTTTTGTTTTGTATTATACAACTATTGAGATTTGAAATCACACTGTACAGTTTTTATTATTTACTACTTAGAATATATATTATCTATACTAGAAGATAATAATATACATCTTCTCAAAAGCAGGTGGGGGGGGGGGGGGTTTATTGAAATCGATCATTTTCATCGGTGCATAATATTTTAGCTACATGCCAAAAAAAAATGTCCGAATTGCATGCCACCTCTTAAAGGGGTATGTCCAAATTGCATGCTATGTACCCATAAGTTTATTTATTATGTACCATGCGCTATTGCATTTATATGCACAACTTAAACATTAATTTTGATTTTTCTAATTATTTAAAAATAAATCATGAATAAAAACGCATTATGATATGGTTGTTACAACTGATTAGTTTCTAGATTGAAATATTTTTATACCCGAGTAAAGATTTTACTAAACTGTACCTATTGTAATGTATTGTGGTCTGTTTCACAGACATGGGTCCACTGAAAAAATCCCGATTTCCCGATAGACTTATCTGCCCCGGAATTATTTTTAAATAAGTTTGCACTTACTAATAACAGAAAAATTAATTTATCATAACAATATGAGTATTATGTATTATGATATTATAATATGCTATATTAGGTATATTAAAATTTTTTTTGTATATATTATATAATAATTTTGCTAATCATAAATAATGATATAGTGGGGGGGCTCTTATGTTGTACTATAGGTTTTAGGTTATTTTAGCACTCCCATATATTTATTTCCATAAGTTGCTCCCATGTTCCAATTAGTTGATGTATTAAAACAAATACAATGGTATAGGTATATAAAAACCTAAAACAATAATAGTCTACAATTATTTAAACAATTTTTTTTATACGGGTCAAGATAACACTGAAAGATTTTATTGTATTTATTTCTTATCAGGGTTTTAAAACTAAGCAACTATTATTTTTTAAATTTTTGAACATTAATTATTAGCAAAAACCGAAGAAATCGAAGAAATATACTTATAGTATATAGTCCAAATTTGGCATAACAATAAATGCATTTATAATAATATGATCAATTAAATATTATTTAATTTAGAATAAATTAAACAGTTTTAGATACAAATCATAACACTTAACAACAATGAATAAATATATAATAATATAATAATATAATGCATTATTTATTTTACATAATTGAATACATTATGTAAACATTATTATACGCATAATATTTTCACAACAAATGATTATCAAGTATAATTTTTTTAAATGATTATCTGTGGTCCTATTGTTGTACATAGGTAATATATTTATATTTATATATATTATTATATAACAAATTATATATTTCATAATACAATTATTATTATAGTTTAATATTATTTTAAATCAATTCGGTTTATTCAACAGTTTTCTATTGCTTTTTTTTGTGTGTATGTAACAATAATTTTTGCATTTAAAATTTAAACAATTCCTCACATTGACGATATTATTATAACCTTTGTTAAAATAATTATTTAATCGTTATTCGTCATTTGCAACATTATTCAATCAACTTAATATTTGGTCAATTTATAATTACGTATATTCATCTTCACTTAGTATACCAAAAGTAATTATATGTACGATTTAGTCGACACCTAATTATATTTTGAATTATGTTTATACATATACGTCTTTACAAATTACCATTATTTTTACAAAATATATGTTAATCTAAACTATTGTTGAAAAAAAATAGCACTATATGGATTTTTGTATCTGTTGTTATAGGAATTTAAAATAAGACTAATAATAAAAATATAAAATAATAATATATAATACTTGATAAATGGTAAGTAATAATTATATCAAACAAGTAAAACTTTATTATAAATTATAATCATTAACTTGTATTTACTAATATTTACTGTATTAATTTGTATTAATATAAAATAATATAATATCTAATTATATATTTTCATTTAAATTTTTAATGTGTTTAACTCCCCTAAAATATTGTGAAAAAATAAAACATACATTTTAATCATCTAATATAGTAATATATATATGCATGCAATAGCATATCGACAATTTTTTTCAGGAGGGCACACTGTATGCGTTCATATATACGAATAAAGAATATAAATCTTTAAAAAAAAATACCAAATACTTTCAATGAGGGGGGTATAACCCCTGTGCCCCTTCTGAATACACCAATGTATGCATGTACATTAATTTACTAATATATTATAGGTCTCCACTCTTCACCTATTCTGTCATTATGCTACGTTTATATTTTGAATTATAAACCTAAGATTTATTGTTTGACCATAATACCATATGGTATTGTTTTGGCCATCGCGTGACACAAGAGTGACAGGACCACCCAAAATATTAGATCTAGACAATTTTCGATGAAAATTATTTTTAGAACATTTTTATTTTTATTAATATATTTTTTATATTTAATTGATATTATGATCAAGTATAAATGTTATAACTTGTAATATATTATATGTATACAAAAATTTAAGTACCGATAATTTCAAGAAAACAATATTACGACTACCTATTATTGATCATTAATATATTTTATTAATTTTTTTTATATTTATAAAAATTATAAATATTATACTCAAACGTCATATTACAACCGTTATTCTGTAGAAATATGGCTGTATAATTTTAGCTGTACTGTTATAAATTGCTATACTGATTATTAATGTACCTAGGTTTCTGACCTTCGTTCTAAATTAAATCAATAGTTGAAAATTATGTTTAAAATTATTATTGAAGTATACACCTAATATGACTAAATAATTAGAATTTTTCTAATAGTATAAATTTATTTAAACTTCAAAATTATTAATACTACAAAAAATGATTTAAAAAAATGTAATTTAATTTTAAAGTAGATAGTTTGGATTCAGATGTTTGATACCGAAATTGTTTTCTGTGATATTGATATGGTAATTAGTTAAATCCAGTTCATCTTTAGAACAAGACGTGATCAATTATTAATATTTATAATGCACTTCTATTGATTAAGTAGCATAGGACCTACCTCACGACGAGGCATTAATGCATCATCGTTAAGAAGGTTATAATAAATTGATGTCGATTTTTCCACCATAAAAATGTATACAATAACAAAATTATACGAAGATGAATACTATACAATAAACTATATTTGTAAATCCTGTTGAGGTTTATGTGATGCACAATGTACATAATGTACATTGTAAACTATTAAAAAAGTAACAGTCATCGAAACGTTATCGTGCAATTAACTAAATAATGTGTCGTGAGATTGGTTTGTACCTACCTATATAAACATATAAGATCGAAAAAAAAACATTACAAAATATAACTCGCAGTTACCAGCTATCGCTACATTTTGTTTTTGTACACGCGCGTTACTTCTACCGATTTTGAACGATAGTTTGTCAAACAATAATTCGAGTTAAACGTTCAATCCTATTTTGGAAAATAACCCTAATTTGGTTTAATTGGTTTACCCTTAAACGTGCCCTTTAATTTAAGCCCACAGGAGTTGAAAACATATTATTATCTTTTATACCACGTGCCGCTACAGATGACGGTGGCATTATTATAACCTGATTGGACTTCTGGGTATTTTTTAAACGTTCTCTGCATTGATTGGTTTTTAACTACGAATTATTTTTAAACTCGTTATTGTTGATGCATCGAAAATATGACAAGTTATAGGTTTTTCATTTTTTTTTTTTTTTTTTTAATAATCGACCGCACTACGGTTTTGAACGGTTTAATGGATTGCGCATACACCTCGGCTGCTCGTTCGGGGTTTGTGTACACTTTAAACGTCGCGCTGTCAACTTACCGCGTTCAGAATTCATCGTTAACGCTGTCAAAAATCTTTAAATACCGTTCCGATCAGAAGTCGTGAGTTCACGAAAACCGTAAACTCGGCGTCTCGCGTTCCGAGATGGAAATCTCGTTATTCGCGAGTCTTTAGGTATTACAATATACAGGCCCACTTTGAGTGTTGTAATACCTGTAATACGGCAGGCATCATCTGCAATTATTATCATAATAATATTATACTACAGTCTTCGGCGATATTCGTGCTCAAGACTCCTATAATAGTCCTATCACTCGGTAACCCCGTAACCACGACAATATTTCGAAACCGTACGAACACCGTCTTGATTTTCGAGATCGATTAATATTATTATTATTATTATATTATTATATTATTATTATTATTTATTTCCTTCGGAGCCTATTCGGTTCGCTTCTTTACACACGATGACTTCCACCGATCTATTGTATATACGCCGGCGGTGAGTTAAACAAACGGTGCTATTGACGGGCGTATAGGTATTACACGAGTGTATAATATTATATAGTAATTGTTATCGTTTTCTGTCGATATGCGTATATATACATATTATATATGTATTTATCATAACACAAACTCACACGTGTCGTTTCACAGGCGTTATATCGTATATTATACGTTCTTGTGTGTGTGTTTGATCGAGTATATGGGCGCGTGCTGCAACCGTGTCGGTTTTCATGACCGGTAGGAGAGCGCGACGTATATATACGGCGTGGAAGAGAGCACGTGCTCGGCTCGTTAAACACTCGATCGGCGGCCGTGGCTACATAATATATTTATAATATTGTGCGTGTATGTGTGTGTCCGCCTCCGTGGGTGGCGCGGACCGTACTCATCAATGGACCGTACGTGTTGGTATATGCACCTATAGGTGTGTGTGTGTGTGTATATATATATAATATATACACCTATAAACACCTCGGCGGAGATGATCTTCGGCAGTGGCGACGATGACTGCGAGCGCTACGACTACGAAAGCTATATTCTTCCTTGTCGTGACGTTACCATACATACCAAACCGTATTATTGGAGAATAATATTATTAGTGTCATTATCGTTTCATTCGACATGTCACCCACCGCCGTTAACGAGTATTTGGACAGCAGAGTGCACTGAATTTTTAATCGATTCGAGTGCGTGAAAAACGACAACTGTTATATATTGTATAAACCGCGATCAAGAATAATACAATACGAGACTTATTGCTTTATGTGAGCGACAAATTATTGACACTTGACAGTGAAAGACTGTGTCGTCGGTTCCCCGTGAAATGTGTACACGGTAAAATTATGATTTTTGAGTGGGACATTTCCGCTTAAACATGATAACGTGATTACCACAGTTAAAAGTGCAAATGGGTTGTGAACATATAAGTACACACCACGACCATTTTAGCTTTGTGTTTATTTTTCATTTTCTCTGTTTAGCCGAACTACCTGTCAAAACGCCTTCACATATATATTTAAGACACGCAGAGTTTATGCTAACAGATTCATCGAGGGATTCTCCACTACTCCCCACTCTCTTAGCCTTATATTATATTATATTATTTTACTGATATTACATTATGATAATTACTCAAGCTTCTTCAAATTCCGTACACAACTATTCACATCGAAATAAATGATACATTTTTTAATACAATTAAAAGAAAAAAAATTAATACATTTATATGTATATTTATTTTTATTTTTAATAAGATAATTTACAGTCCCCCTTTAAAAATTGATTTAAAAACATTCTGTAGAAATAATATTATTAGAAAATATCTCTTTCTATATGTATTAAAGAATGATTTGAAAATCTCTTTTGATGATGCATAATAAAACTTCTAAGCTATAGTTGAATTTTCCTCATTATACGAGCGTTTATAATATTCAAATGTATCTGAACACCTCACCTGACTAACAGAAATTACTAACACCTCTCGTTAAAATGAATTTTGGATAGACACTAGACAGGTTTATCCGATAATATTCAAAATTGCAAATAGTCTATAGTTGATAACCACAGCATCATAATATTTATTAGCTTACAAAGTAAATTCTGGTTGCAGACTGTGGATAAAGTTGTTTTGTTTTTTTGGGGGGAAAAGGTAAATACTCTAATATTAGAAATTGTATCTTATTAGATTTTAATGATTTTAGTTTATACCGTCGACTAGTCTCTAAATATTATTGTAAATTGTAGATGTGTAATTTTAAGTATACACCTTACAAAAGTTATTAGCATATTTTAAAATATTATTAAAAATAAATTTTGATAAGTTATTTCCCAAAATATTTTGTATTTGCATTAATTTTTTTCAACAAACAGGTATTATTATTAAAACAAATAAAATGGGCGAATGCGTGACATTAAAGAATTTAAAAAAAACTTATATATAATAAATAACTAATAGTAAATAACTTATTACTCTTAGATTATTATTTTTGAAAGTTTGGTAACTGTAGTTACTAACTGTTTTCTAACTATAGTACAAGTACAACGAACGATTACCTAATTAAATTATAATTAATATGTACCTAAGTCATAAATGTATAGATATTATTGATTCAGAATAAACTCGTAAGTATTTTTTTATGCCAGTTATATAACGCAGTCATGTTTTAAAAGTAAATGTTAAGATCTGTTATAATAAAATGAAAATCAAGTTTGTAATTTAAGTAGGACCTATAATAACAATAATATATCTAAAATATGGTATTTAAAAATAATAAAACATCAACAATTATATTGTATACTTACTATATTTAAAATTAATAATATCAAAAAACAGACTTGATCTCGGATATTATACTCTCTAGTCTCTCGAGTGAGCTTCATTTCTTACATTATTTGTCCCAATAACAACAAATAAATGATCAACAACATGTTGGATCTAATTCAAGGTTTTTATCGATCGGTGGTACGCGCGAACTCATTACTTACAACTTATGCAGTATGTGGTTGCATAATATAAACGATTTTGTTCGAGACTTAGTTTGATGAGATCGAACAATTTACATTTTTTTTCGCTAATTATAATTTACATACATTGTATAATATAGTATAAATAAATTTCTTATCGTTATTTTGTATCAGCAAAACCGTATTTTACGATTACAATATTATCGTTTGACAGTAGGTAAGTATCAACAGTAGCAGTATACGAAATAATAATAAAATAATATGTATCTATATACGCATCGTCACATATGTCATGTATAAGTCATTTTCAAAAAGAAAAAAAACCGCAAACGTTAGGCTTAATACAATATTGTTATATTATAATACAGAATATATTATATATTTATAATATATTTCGTCGACGTACGCGTAAAATCTTGCCGTATTGGTATATTGTCTATATGGCTGTATAATATAACAATAATACGAGATCGTGTCAATAATATTATGTATTATGGCGAATATACTAAACAAGTCTGTACTATAATGGCTTGTATAGGCTTGTTTCGAATGTACGCGTCACAACAGTCGACGGATCAAGTCACTGACGATTTATGCTTCACGCGATTAAAAAAAAATATGAATTTTTATGTATTGTAAACATATATTATAAAACAATAATATTATACGTTTTAATCGTATACTGTTACGCGAAGTTCGAATTGCAGTGAGTGTGTATTTGGTTTGCGGATACAGATGTACAATATGTGCGTTCAACTGGTAGTGATAAACGAACTCAAAGTCAATAATATTACACTCGTCATATTATATTGTAATTGTAAATATATAATAAATACGGAGTGAACAACATTAAATCATATAATTACGCAAATAATCGAAAACAGGTACCGAATAAAACTGTATGTTCGGAACCCTATGAAAATATTGAAATCCGAACCCCTGCTAAAATATATATTAGAAACTAGAGCATTAATATTTTGATAATATTTATACTGAAGGAATTTGTTTATCCTTTGTATGAGTTGTATAAGTTATGTTGGAATTATATATTGGTTAAGACCAGTATAGAAATTCGGTAACGCGCATTTTATAAGACTTAAGTTACTATCAACTATTAAGGATACGAATAAAGGAATAAACGAAAGTAGCTAAATACCTAGCCAATAACAATTTTTCGGATTTAACCAGGCTTTACGTGATATTGGCTTGTACAGAAGGACATAATAGATAATGTGAACATTATGATTTTCACTTTTCGGGGAATGATTCTTTTAACAATATTTAATTGAGCTGCATAAGTAGATAGGTAGATATTTTATTATTTAAACTTAAACCACATAAATAATCTTTGGAAGATAAATAAATAAAACTTTCACAAATCGTTTGTAATAAAAATTTAGACTGATTATGGTTGCATAAGGAACTCGGGGCCGCTGTATTTTAATTTTGCTTGAATTAATATTAAATTTCAGGTTACTGGACTAGGGACGATATTATCTAAAATCATTAACAGATTTCTTAATAAGTGTTTTTGAATTTCTGATCACCCCATATACGTAATACCACTAATACCCAAGAAAAGTCCGATCTTTTGGCTATACTGCAAGTAGTAAATAGTTAGTATTGATAGTACCTATAGTCATATATATTATTTTCCACATTATAATTAGTTTATGCCTTTATGGTATAATACAAAACAAATTAAATTTTCGAAAACTTTTTTACAATTAATGAGCAAAAATCAGGTAAAGTCATATGTTTCATACTTCCAAGCTATATTAGAAGATCAAAAAATTATTTGAAATGCAATTTAAAACTAACTAAAACTTTACTCATCTGTGTCCTTTGAACAACTTCAAAAAGCGGACTTGTCTCTTTGTTGCATGGAGCCCTTCATATGCTATTATCATATATGTAAATTAAGGGATTTAACGTAAATGGTTATTTCCAATTAAATTAGGCTATCTAATCGTGGGAGTTAGTGTATACCCCTGAACAGTATCCTAACGAGTAACCACAGTCAACAATATTATGTAATTGTGATTGCTGTACTTCAATTTGACAGCATTTTGAACTTAAGCAAATGTCATAGAGTGACATTTTTAAACATAGATATAGTCATTAATTAGATAGGTATATATTAACAATATACTTAAGTTTCATACCAAAGCCTACATTATCTGCTATTAATTCTTATGTGTTGACAATAATATACTACCTATATTTTCTACTATTATAGGCATATTATTATTGATTGCAGAATTGTAATGATCAATCGATTAAAATTGTACCTGTAATAGTAGTCACTTCTGTATTATCACCAAAACCGGTAGCCTTTACAAATAAAACCTACCGTGACTTCGGAAAATGTGCGGTTATAAAATATATCGTGAAAAATTAACGATATAATATTTATAATATATAATTCTAATGTAATTCTTCTTTACGTTTTGGATATAATATTCGTTTATTTCGCATTTCACCAGTTTGCGCGTAAGCCCTGTATTATTATAGACGTACATTTTATACGCGCGCTATATTATCCACCATTATTAAAACCGTTTAACACCTGTTGCGCGGATCGCGAAAGTCGTGTTCGTTAGCGGCGGTGGAATTGGATTTTTCGAATTACGAGAAAACAAACGAATATAAAATATAATACAAGCGCGAACGGAATCGCGATAACGGCGCGGTGCGACATACGTATACACTGCACCGACGATATTATAATAATAGTGTATATTATAGGTATACGCACCCGCGCGTACACCAGCTGTCGACGACAGTAATTATATTATGTAGACACTGTTATATTATTATACCGTTCGCACGGTCGTAACCACACGCGCTGGACGCGGTTAAGACCACAAATCCCGTGGCGCGCACAGAAGTCACATATAATAATAATGCCGTGTGATTGTGCGCGGGGTTGGCGGCGGGCCAGAGAGCTCGTGGCGATAAAGTTGTGTACATATACATACTGGCCGGCGACGGCGAAGTGGCGGGTGGCTGTGGCTACGGGGGTGGAAAAGGGGTAAAGCGCGCGGTGTTATATTATTATATTATGCGTACCTACCTGTAGAGTGTAGATCTTACCTCAATCGATAAATTAGGCGTCGTCGGATCTACACACATACTATATAGCGCGTGCGTGCGTGTGTGCCTGAAAACGTACGTTTTACTGCCGTTTTAATTACGCTGCAGTGTTGTACCCATCACATATATACGTCTCGTCCCGTCCCGTTCACACACACACGTGTACGCGTACGCATGAGTACAATAATATTATCATCTGCGTCGTATTTTCCGCCGTCTCCTCTCTTTTTACACGCCCGAGCGTTTAATACCATCTCTCTCGTTCGGACCAGTCCCGCGCGTCCGTTCCTATACATAATATAACATACATGGTATATATATATATAGGTATTATAGGTAGGTATACACACAAACGCATTATTTTACACAGGAATGCCTGACGCTGGCCGCCGCCGAAAGTCTCTCGGAACTGGTTTACGAGCTGACTCACGGAGACTTTTTATAATTTACCCGTATTAAAAGAATATAATATATAATATACCCATACGATATTATTATAATGCCGTAAAGATTTCGATTCTTATCGCGTGCTCTGTGTGGCGCGCGCGCCGTTACGATTCCTAACCCCGGGGCGGGTTAGGTGTCGACGTTTATTAATGGACCAGGAATTCAAATGAGACGTACGTATAACGTGGTATATAATGTAGGTACCATTGCCGTGCGGGCGGCGGGAGACACGTCGATCTCCACGCGGGTACGGTCCCGCAGAGTGACTGCTGCGACGAAGAGGAGACAGCGCCGCGCGGCGTAGTGTATGTATTTCGTGGGAGCGGACGAGAAGTCACTTATCCGACACATATTTTCTGTGTATAACGTTTTCTAGCGTTATGTGGTCTATACACTTTCAGAAGAAAACGGCTGCGTGATGTCTACATATATGTATATAATATATGTACTACAAAAATTAAAACACGAAAATTATCACAGCGAAACATGGTATATTATATTATATAATATGATTCAAAAATGTGCATTCACATACGCACAGATAACTCTATTATACACACACACATATATAATATATTATATACAAATACAAACCGCCCTTTAAAAAAACCGTCGACTGAGGCATTTCGAGTCCGTCGGCCGACATAAGTAGCAAACGACCTCGAAATATTTTCAAATCTTATCTGTGAAACACATGGATAAACATATCAACTAATATTATAATACACAATTCGTTGTATATAATAATATGTTTATGGTATACCTACAGAGAAAAAAAATCGGATTAATCAAAGCAGAAATCGTAAACTCATGCAAATATATAATAATATACGATATCGAAATGTTATATAAATGGAATTTATAACGTGTAACATAATATGTAATATATTGTCAGTCATCATTTGATTATTGTGTATTGGCGTTTAAAATAATTTAAACCGTACCTATATTATTATGGCTTACGTTTGTTATCCCACGTATCGCGTAACCTATAAAATCAAAAATGTCCTGCAACACCGTTTTTCTCAAGTCTATTAATATATTAACGTCAAATTCACATTATAATATGAGCAACAATATTATATATGTTACGATGTCACATATTTTTACGATCATCAGAAAAAATTTCTCAAACAGCAACCGTATACTATACTGTATTATATTCATGATGTTAAAATGTCATGTATATAGTCAATGATGCATTTTGAAAGACGCCGCTCGCCAAATGTGATAGTTAGTTTTGCATGAAACGAATATTGTTTGTTAGCTGTTGATCTACATTTTATTGCATTAATCGTCATTATTTCATGATATTGGATTTTATTGTATTATATATAGTTATTAATAGTTATTATGATAAAATATACAATAATAACTAAAAAATAATAATAATATACAAATACCTAGATAATATAATATGTTTGCCGTGTATCGAAGACAAACGATTTTAATAGACTCGTTTCGTTGGTCAAGACAACACGATAATATTATATATAAAATATACATATATATCTATAGGTAATTACAGAAATGCCATATAGCGGTGTCTGTAGGTATATATGGCCGGAGGCCCGTGCCGCCGAGGATGTTGAAGAGATTAATGTTTACATTGTGATGAAGTTTTCTGGTGCGTTAAAAAACACATTTATCGCTAATGCTTACGAATCGATTTTCGTATGTATATTATAACTTTTAAAAATTAATTCCACACAACAACACTATTATAATATAGGTACTGCATATCAGTATAACGATACGAGGAGAGGTTGGCCATATAATATACAAGTCCAAATGTGAAACGCTGTCTGTTTGCGGTCGTTTTTCACTGTATATCATATATGTATATGTATTACTTTGGTCTTTGACGTACGCGCGTTTACAATAATATGGCCAGGTCGTATTTAATTTTGCCCGAGGCCCCTCCGGCACATAATATTTCCCCTGTCCAGGTATATATATATATATATACGTATGATCTGAGCCGGTATTTTCGCTGGGGCCCTGGCTGGTACTCAGTGACGACGAGGAGACATAAAAACAAGTTTTTTCGGGGGGGATCGAGTATTATATTATATTTTCGAGTCGGCATTTATATAATATGCTCACGGTCGGCCCCACCGACTGACACTTAAGCAATACGACCGTGTTGCTTTAGGCAACATATTTACCTGTAGTGTGTTATTTTATTACGGGTACACATTGCAGTATGTGTGTGTGTGTGAGTGTGTGTGTGTATGTGTGTGTGTGTGTATTAAACGAAACGAATAAAATAAAATACGAAAACGAAACAGAAAAAAAAAACGTTGTTCCAATAATTTCCGAAACGTTTGACAGCCGGACACCGTTTTCTCCGTCGACGATATATTTATATATATATATATATATATATTTATATTTGTACACATGCGTATATATACATATATATTATAAACTCGTAGAAAAAAATATAAAAATCTCCGGCGCTCGAGAACGACCATCTGGATTTTTCAACACAATTTTACGGTCCACGTCTATATCCTTCTGCGGAAGGCTAGCGCGCGCGCGTGCTCGTATAATGAAATGCAAATTCCATCGCCATTGTTCCATTATTGTATTGGTGTGCGACGACGACTACGACGACGGTGAGCGTAAAAAAGTGTTGTTATAATATATATATGTGTGTGTGTGTGTACGTCCAGCTGAGCGCGGTCGAAGTGGCCGCCTAGGTATATATAAGTGTATAATACAATATATTTAATGTGTATTATACTGTATAGATACATAATAAAATATAGCTGGTGCCTACCTATCTGATACTCATATTTTCCCGACCATATTGTTCCTACCGACTCGGTTCGGGCACTTCATCACGTGGCGCGCACGCCAGTCGTATACGTGTAATTTTGCATAAATATCGTTTTATTATCATATTTATATATAGGTATATACGGCCAGAGCCATTTGCACACACAAACGGGCGACGGCAACATTATTTACGAGACATATACGACGCAGATCGAGGGGACACGGGGACGACCGGTAAACCTGTGTACCTATGTGTGTGTGTGTGTGTGTGTGTGTGTGTGTGTGTGTGTGTGTGTGTGCTTGTAATCGTGTGGTCCATCGATTATTCGACGATGATGTATACCGATATGTGCCACGTTTATTATATACGCGCAGAGAAAGTGTACAGAATCGTATAAGTATATGACATTAAGTATATAATATTAAGTACCTATTTATACCGCAGCTACATGCACGTCGGCGGCGGAAAACCGACTTCCTATCGATGCGGATAGATGGGTTCAACAACAACAAATTACGAAGACCAATACTACAGTATATTATATTACTACGGTATTATCGAGTTTTTTCATTATCCTTTTTGCAAAGCGCTCCGAATTCGAGAAATTTTGAGTGAAGCTGCTTTAAAAAAAATATAAAAATAAAAATAGTGCACTCAAAAGTTTGACGAAGTCTTATCACTGGATGACTTCTTCACTCGAGAACTCGGTACTTTTTAAATACAACCAATTTATTTTATTTAATTCTGTATTAACCTCATAAACATCATAATTTGTTCTTATTGTAAAAATTTATGTTTATAGATTGAAAACGGAAAAATGCACCCAAAAGTAATTATTTCTTGTAAGAAATTTCTAATCTATAAATCAATATTCTTTACTGTAAAAAAAAATCAATGAAATTATTATTTTATTTTTTTAAGGGGGGGGGAGAAAGAATAATTGCAGAAAGGGTTAATTATTTTATACCTATCGGATTCGTAACGTATAAACAAAACTATTTAACGTCTGATGCACGTTCGTGGAGTTACTAGGAAGCCGCCGCATTTACATCGCTATACAATTATTACACATAGGATTGTGAATTTATGAGCAAATATGCAAACAAATAAAGCACTGCTGTCATCGCGACCGTTCCGTAATACAGCTGCAGCATTCTGTTCGAACAATACAATATACGTTATTATCTGTCTCGCGGCATAGGACGCGAACGAGGAAACGTGCAACTTACGTACAGGTCGGACAAACGCATAATATGTAACATATTATCATACCTACTAAGTATTCGCGCGGGAAACGCGTTGGAATTTCATACCGACGACCTCGTGCCACCGCAATCGTAATAATATACGCATTTCATACCGCACTACCGGCGCCACGGATATTATTATTATCACGATATCACAATTTAAATACAGCAGTGCCGACCTCAAAATAACACACGTGGGAGGAGTGTTATAATAATATATAATATTATATATTATATTATATTGTAGTGATTGAAGTACGTACGCTATTGTGTCACCGCCGACGTCGCGCCGCTGCGGAACGTTTGTGCAAAGAGTTGCTGACGAATGTCAATGAGACCTTATCGCTTAAATGAGAAAAAAAATAGTGTTTTACAAATTTGACACGGCTGCGATCACGATGACCCCGATAAATAGAATGTTATACGTATATGGGGCGTATACAGAGTCAGGGTAATATTATTTAATGTGAGACACTACCGCTGACGATTTTATTGTTTTTATATTGTTTTAGGTACATTATAATACGTTACACGCACACACATATAATATATATATTTAGTTTACCAATCTAAAATACTAAAAGCCTTAAACAATCATGTTCAAATAGATTCTATCTACACTGACTTTCAAAAAGCTTTTGATAAGGTCCAACATCATTTACTTATTAAAAAATATCTACATTTGAAATCCATGGAAATTTTTTAAATTGGTTATGGTCCTATATTTAATAAATCGTACTCAAGCGGTAAAAGTGTCACATTCCATATCCACTTACTTCTCGGTTATTTCTGGTGTTCCACAGGGTTCCCATTTAGGTCCTTTTTTATTCATAATATTTATCAATGATTTACCCTGAATTTTTGACAGTACGGCCGATATACTGTTATTTGCTGATATTGCAAAAATTTATTCTACGATTTATTCTCCATCAGATGCAATAAAATTACAAAATAACTTGAATAAATTTGTAACTTGGAGTCGTCAAAATAACTTATCAATAAATATCAATAAATGTAATGTAAATATGTAATCACTTTTTCACGCGCAGATAATCCCATTAGTTTAGAATACAAAATTGACAATTGTTCCGTCATAAGAGTAACCTCAATCAGAGACCTAGGGATTATTTTTGATTACAATTTCTCTTTCACTTTTCATATAAATACTATTAATAAAAAAGCTTTTAAAATGCTTAGTTTTATCAACCGAAATATACAGTCAACTTTAAAAATATTAAGGCATTGAAAACTTTATTTTTTGCGCTTGTTAGATCACACCTTGAATTTGGTTCGACAGCCTGGTCACCTAATTACATCACTTTTATCGGTTTTATTGAAAATGCTCAACATAAATTTTTAAAATTATTGAGTTATAAAAGAAAGGTCCCATTAATTTCAAATAACTCGCGTAATATACGAATAACTGAATTAAGCTTTATATCTTTAGAGGTAAGATGAAAAGTTGCAGATATTATGTTTGTTTATGATTTGTTACCATTTAACAAATGGTCATATTTTTCCCCAGAATTGCTCTCTATGATAGAGTTTAATATAACAAACCATCGTTTAAGAAATTCAAACCTATTTCATGTACCATTTTATAAAAATAATTATAGCTCCATTTCTTTCTTCCCTAGAGCATTAAAACTAGCAAATCTTATTACTGAACATGTAGATTTTTTATTTATGTCATGTACTGTTTTTAATAGAAATGTATATTTAGCTTTAAATTTAATTGTAAATTAATTATTGTTATTATGTTATTATTAATGTATTGCTGTTTTGTATTATCATTATCCATTACCACTGTCTAATTATTATTTTGAAACTGTATTTTTATCATTTTTTGTCTTACTTTTATTTTTGTTCTTACTGCTAATACTTAAAAATATAAACCTGATACTGTTCACAGTGTTCACACAAAAGGGTTATTACCCGTTTATCATACATAAATAAAATAAATAAATAAATATATACAGTTTTGCGAAAAATTTAATTTTGTTTAATTTAAATTTTTTATAAATAGACAACATTAACGTTAGTTATTTCATGTCACGCCACTATTGATGTTTATACAATTGCATTATAAATATTCATAAATCATTTACATTTTGGTTCAATACTGTATAATATTTACACGATAAAAGAAAATTGTAGTCAACAAGTCCAATCCACATCGCAGAATATTAAGTTAAAAATAAATTATAGATATTATGTAAAAACCGCAACCTAACATAAATATATTACCTATATTTTATTTTATTTTTCGCAAGACATAAAAACTGTTTGACATAAAATACAAGAATAGATCTCTTATTGCTCGAAAGAAAAAAAAAACACTGCATGTTATATCGTTTATATTATATTATATACCTTATTAACGCGAAGGACACAATTATTATGCTGCCGATGCGCGTACCTTTATTTCGTGAAGTTTTATCGGCGTACACGTACGTTATTAACTTTATAATAGTATATAATACTCGTATATATACATAAGACGCGCACCCGTGACATATGAGTATATTTTTATATTGTATATTGGCCGGTTTAGTAGCCGTCGCCGTTTTTTTTTTTTTTAACGACAGGAGCAAATAAAACTCCACAGCAATTATATTTTAATATTATCGTCGAACCACACGCGAGGTTGAAACGAGCATATTATAATGGAGTTGTAATTGACCGTAAACAATTGCAACAATAACTCTATACGCACTATCCGTATATACATAATATAATAATATATACATACATGTATTGTATATATGCACAATAATAGTAATAATAATAATAATAATAATAATAAACGTCTACCAATCATGTACACATATAATATCTATATAGTTTATGCGCATTTGACCGCGTACGGGGGGGCCTATACCGCGAGCATGTTATATTGACCAATTTATATCGAGAGGAGCGTCGAGGTTAATAACGATGTAATATATAGGAGGCACCTGCGTGCAGTGTTATAACTATATACATGGTACGAGCTATATATTATAGCGTACACATACAATATAAATAAGTGTCTATATTATATTAATAATATACACTGCGCACTGCAGCACATATGTGCGCCAATGACATTGGACTGGACGTGTTTAATTCTTATTTAATACCGAATCGTTATAAATCCGCTCGGACTTAATTAATTTTTAACAGCCATTTGAATAAAAAATACATTTATTCCTCCGGCGTCCCGGTCGTCGTCGAGGCACACCGATATAATATAATATAACATATTATAACAACATCGACTAGAAGACGCATCCGCCGCCGCAACGATGTATATGAATCATCAAACCTATAAACATTGATAAATGATAATCATTATTTTTTTACATAGTTTTTTTTTCTTTGTAATATCACTGTACGCATTGTATATTATTATTATTACACGCATGCGAGAAATGTATATATATATATTAAGTGTATAATGCCACCAACGTTGTTTGGCCACGGACGTTTTTTATTTTCGTATTCGCTATAGGTATTGGACCGACCGTTAAAATTGTTTTTTCGCCGGGGAATGAAATAAAAAAATGTCGTTTAATGTATGTCCGTCAGTGCGAGTTATCGATTTCGGTCGTCCCGCGACGTGTCTATATAAACAGAGAGCGCCAAAAATTCCACTGAATATAAATAATATAAATACTCGACGGGATCGTCTAAATTATTGTACTCCTCTTCTGAAAATCGTTTTCCTGTGAAAACTCATCTCCACAGATCAAGAATTTATACGATGTACACACAAGAAAAATGAACGGTTTAAATCTGTGAGCTTTTCGAACGCGCACACAAACTATATAATAATAATATTATATGCGTATGCGCATACGACACTTGTCTAAGTATGTGCGTACACATACTATATATATATACATCTATAACTATAATAATACGTGTATATATTATATAGGTGCAGTTTATACCTACTTTATATATCATATTATACTTACGACGACGCCGAGTATACGAGGTATATGCACGTTGTCGATTTAAAATACGTTCAACTGGTTTTTTTTTTTTTATGTGAATTACACTGTGCCATAGTGACGATGACCCTAATCTCTAGTGCAGCGGTGCAATTTGCATATGCATTCCTTATCGCGATTAAACACATATAAAACGGCTACACCGTACGCGAAATATACGTACACACACATTATATACTTCGTATACTCTGTAGTTGTATATAATATACGTTATGTACAGATATATTCACGATATGCGGTAAATCATCGCAATAATATAATGTATAACCCGTAATGTACTTACCCGTATGCGTTCGGTTATCATATACTACCTACCGAATCAATAATTGCACACGCACTATGTAATATCATGTTTTATAGTATATAATACGCGTATGAAATGTTCTGGATGTGAAAAAAACTGAGCACCGATCATATGTATAATAATAATATATTACTCCATACGTTACAAAACATAAATGTACCTACAGAGTGCATTGCACACTGCAGTCTATCGACATGACAAATTCCTGCGGCGACGCGATTTAAAGCTTTTTTTCGACAAAACAATGCGATTGATTCTCTTTTTCGATAATATCGACCAGACGACGATTAATAAAGAAGATATTTCTCTATGTATTATAATATTTTGTAATATTTTTATTGTAAGAATACTCCAAAAAACATTAAGTATATAATGGACATAATGTATTGGCAATATAGACACAATTAATTAAATAATAACCACAATGTGGTTACCACATATATATATTTTTTTAAGTGCGATCGATTTGACGGTCAAACTCTAACCTAACATAACCTGTACCTATACATATTACGGGTATATTGGTTATTATTTATATTTTTATCGGTTTAGAATTCGATACTTTGTGTTAACTTTATTGTAGCCCACGCTTGTTACAACTCTTCACTTATTCCGAACAAACTGCTACAATACACTTGTCTGTACGAATTTTCTATTATATGATATGTTATATATTATATTTTATGTACGTTGTTTGGGATATTTATGTGTATTGTATGATATTATTGTGCGTCACTACCTTAGTTGTATTGGTCATTGATATATTATTATACATTTCTATGCGCTATATATTGCTACAGTATTAGATGTGCAGTACCTATATATACTGACATCTTTCATCAAAATTGCGAACCGCTTTGAATATTCTAGAATTATAAAAATATACAAATACGTACGGTTGTATACAGCAGTTATAGGTAAATGCTGCTGTGTTTACAAACACAATTAATAAATGTTAATGATAAAAAAACGAAATAAACGAGGTCAGCCTGGTGCTTGATTTATCGATATTTTAAACGCTGTAGAGATTGACGAATGTTTTCACTGCTTCGATATAATCAAATTGTATAATATTTTAAATTTTAATAACAATATTATGTTTATAACGCCATAATTTGAAATATTGCTTTTTTGATGAGTTATTCGCTTAGGTACCAATGATATTATACACGCACATACACACACAATGTAACCATCGATGCTTAGAGAGGTTGATTTACTATTTTTAACGACGAATTCGATATATTATTACACAATTTGCAATTTTAGTTGAGTTTTAGTTATATTTTAATCGATATAACTATGTGTTATATGCGATATGACGCAAACCCACAAAGCACACCTGCTGAAATGCATGATATCTAATATAACGGGACAAAGACACATTTACAAGTTTGAAAGTTATTTATCGTTTTTAGGACAAGTTTCCCTAGGGGAAACGTTAGGAAAAATCATATGAAATCGTGTACAACGCAAGTGCAAGCGACGTGAAAGTAAACTTGTGTTTATCCGAATACAAACCTTAGTCGAAGTTAAAAATGTTATATTCAAACTCTCAAACAAACCTTTCGAAAAATGCTTCTATAAAAAATATTTGATTTTGGATTAGTTGCTGTATGATGCACTACGATATAATATAATTATGATGAAAATTATAATAGGAAATATCAATGTATTTTTTTTACATGTTAAAAACTAAAGTAATATTTTTTCTCAAATTTAATTGAATTTAATTCATATTTTTACACGTACATAAAAAGTGCACTTATTAAATGTTATGTAATATATCAATATGATATGTGATGCTGAATTTCAAATGTTTCAATTATTTTTGTGTTCTCATTCGTGCTATACCTTAAAATTTAAATGTACGAATTTATACGATTTTTTTTCTATTATTAATAATAATTTATAATTATATAACATTAAAATGTGTACATCGCCAAGTATCGTAACTACATAGTTTGTTATGAAACCATTGACGATTTAATTAAATTCGTGGCTTTACGCACCTATATAACTTACACACGTGGTGGCAATAGCGGTGACATGTGTTCCCGCCAATTCGGTTAGTTTTGGCGCCAAAAAACCGGTCACGTATCACGTAGTCCCGTCGCCCAGATACTTAGGTACACATTATAAATCCCTCTCTTCGCAATTTCAAGTTCTTGTTCTCCGCGGTCTATCGTTGATCCACTAAAACCCACACAGACTTTCATAATAATATACCGCACCCGCTCAGATGACTAATCGTTGGATCGAATGTTCCACTCGACTTCCGCAGTACCGTAATGATAAAATATTGAGTGCCAACATATTAGTATTTTTTTTTCCAATGATGGAGTGATTTATGACGATATTATTTTTACAACGGCTGATCTATGGTTTAAAAAGACTATAGGTTAAGCCCACAACACATTTGAATAACCGCCCAACCACCGCTGTAGCTGCAGCCGAAAGATGTGCGATATAGATGCGATCTAGTTATGTTGATGGAATAAACCATAAGAATCCCACGCGGTAGTTTGCAGGTAACTACAGGTATACCGGTGGAGTGAAATTTGTGGTTTCTGCCGTTTCTGGGCAACGGTATCACTTTTTAACCATACATTTTTTCGCGCTTCTCAATAATGAACTATAGTCGATGATTGAATGAATGTTAAAAATAAATTTAAAAAACTTTTTTCCACTTCGAACTTTATTATAATACTATGAGCAAAAGGTATTTTATGTAGGTACACAATGAATCATGCTAAATATAATATCGTATAAAAATCGTAAAAAAAACCACACATACTTGTCGTTATTTAAAGTTCAAATGTTATTATAAATTGTATATGGTGTTAAGTGGTAACTATATACGTATATAAAACTTATAATATCTCAAATTGGTACTATCAATCATAATGGATCTGCGTAGTTAAAACTAAATACAGCGATCATGTTTTTTTTTTAAATTACGTAGATTACCTACCTATTATATATTATAATATATTCATCGAAAATCTGAGTCTGGACTATCCAAACAGTAAATTATAATGACGGGTAGGATATTATTGGGTATTTCGTACGACAAAAATTGGAAATTGGAAATCGTCAAATAACTTTCAGTATAAGGCTGTATACAAGCTGTATGTATAAATGTATAATGTACACTGTACTTGTGGTTAAATAATAATTTATTTATTGTAATAAATAATCTAATGAAAACAATTATTTTAGTAAAATTGTAAACATATGTATATTATTATATAATAATACAAGAAAGTGTATTATATGCCTGTATATTATTGTATTGCGTTTACATATGCAAGGAACTCAGGAACAAAATTTAAAAAATAATTATATACAATTTGAAACTAGCCAACTTGGAATATAATATAAAATCTAAGTTACATCACTAACCATCATTTTAAGTCAAATTAATCATGTATTTTAAATAAAACACTACATAATATAACCATATTATGATGAAGTAAACATAAACAAATCATCTGCAGGTAAAGAATATTTTTTAAATTCAAGGTTTAATGTTTAATTTAAAATATGTATAGTATTCAGTGAGAGAGAATGCTGTGTCTAAGTTTAGTGCCTAACACTATAAGAAATTCCAGAAAATAAATACATGACACAACTCTAATACTAAAATAACTTTACTATCATTAAAAAAATTATCTTAATACATTACTTAAACTGTTGTAAACATACACAAGATTATAATGATAAATTATGTAATCGTCATATATGGATCTAGAATTATTTAATGTGGCGGGGAGGGGGGGCTAATTTTTTTTTCCTAAAAATAAAATTAAAATTTCAAACATAATACCTATACATTACAGTGTTTAACAAAAAATTTGATACCATCTAATATTAATAATTTTATTTATATTTTAAATGTATGGATTATAAAATTAATATTAAGTATATTAATAAGCCTAGAAGTTTTTATACTCAAGCCATTTTTTAAAATTAAAAAACAGATAAATATTATTTAATAATATGTTCAAATCATTATAATATCACCTATATTTTTCCAACCCATTATTCTGAAACATGAATATATTATGTTATCATTACTCATACTAAACAAAGTTAAATTATTCAAAAAACATTTGTTCTAATTCTAATTAAGATAAATCTGAATTTTTAGAAAACTAATTTAGTTGACAATTTACTGGAAAAAGGGTGATACTTATGATACTTATCATATTTGAAGAAAAAATAGAATATTATATAATATGCTTCAAATAGTAAAACATATACATATATAAGTATTTGAAAATTTGATCACTATGTAGTTAGTTCAGTTCTTTGAAGTTCTGAAAATTAGAATCTGAATAAATTCATTATTAAAGGAAATATAAGACTGATTGATAAATCCATAATACATATATATATAAATGTTAAAAAATATCCAGCTTATCATTGTTATTTGTTAGTTTATCTTTATAATAATATATATAAAGCAATTAATTTACAAATCATTTGAATATACATGCGAAAATTAACATATTTTGCCTCGCATCAACAGCATTATATATAATATACATTTCCACGCCGGTTAAATGCAATGATTAATTATAACTTATTATTAAGTATACTCGTATACACTATACACACATATTATATATACATATTATATTATTACATTATACTGTGTTATGCAAACTGTATTTAAATTTATGGTGTTATCAAATGGAAATCACAGAAGAAGGTTAAACCATTCGAATAGAGATTAAATAACTATATACGTGTATTGACGTGAGAAGTTAAATAAAGCAACACGTTTTATAAGAAAAAAAATAATCTCTATGTTATTATTAATATTTTTATAATATTATTAAACTCATATTATTAGGTTTTGTTTCGAAAAGATTTTGCATTATATTGCTTATATTTATAATATCATTATGATTATATCTTATAGTGTTCCACGCTTGACGTTAACTGTATACTTACGAATTAAACAATATGGCCAATAAACATTAGCAGCAAGTACTAAACAAACCATATGTAGTATGAAGACATGAAGTACAAGAAATTATAAGTATTATAATTATAATTATAAGTATTCCCTTAGTTTCCATTATTTTAACTTTAAACTGATATATTTACATTAAAAGCATATAGGTTTTTGAATTTTTAGTATTTATTAGCACTAATGGGACTCAACTTAAAAACTGATTTTAAAGCCTTTTTTTAGTTTTGAAATAGAAAAAAAATAAAAAACTTTTAACCATTAAAAGTTATTTTATTCAAAAATATCCTAACGTAACCTAACTTATTTTTTTTATCTTTTTATTTAATTATAAAGAAAATTTAGTTTCTTTAAAAATTAGTCAATTTTTTAGTACAGAATTATTAATATTTGGTCATTTTTAAAAACATCTTAACTAACTTAACCTTATTTTAGAATATTAATATTTATTATAATATTTAACACTTACTTGTTTTCCACATCTTTATTGACGAATGACGGACGATGGACGGATTTTCTTATGTATTTATACAATTTTGCATACTATAATATGTTCCAAATGACAAGTTCGATTGGTAATCTAAATTTATTTGTAGTTTTTTTGTACATACTTAAGCTTTGTTTTAAATTAATGATTATTATTTTTCAAATTATTAAATTAAATAAATGATTTAATTCTTATTGACTACAGAATTTCAATGGATTTTAAAAATAATTTCAAACAACTATTGCCTATTGAATAATATTGACATCGGTACTAAATTTCGTTAAATCTTAAATATTTTAAGCTGATTAAAAACAAAAGTCTTTCATGGATATATCCCCCATCAATCCCCTGGCTAACTTGGGTACGCCTCGCAAGCTTATGTTATCATATTATTATCAATAATAACATAACATACGAATATTGGATATTATTTTGACATTTGCGACCTACCTCGAAAATACGTAATATGATAACATATTTTGCATGCTATAACATTCTTGTATATTATAAAAATTTTAAAATAATAATATAGTCAAGTGTCGTCAGTTTATTTTCGTTTAATTTATACTAATATTAATATACATATGCTGTGAATTTATACCAACGTATATTTTTATTTAATCAAGATTAACCGATCCGTTCTCCGTCACCGATTAGATATCGCTGTGTTCTGATGTAATTACACATATTTACAATTTCCTTTTACGATCGAAATACACACACGTATATATACGTATATGATGTATAATATATACGTACGTGTATATATAATAAAATATATGCATAGCGCCGAAGCTCATTAATAACCGGTGAGTGAGACATTGAAGTGTTTTAAGCAACAGATAAACGCATATGATGTTTTTTTTCAACATTCTCGATGCATATTATACATAATACATTATTTATAATTACAAATGCACTGCACGCTGCAGTAGATACAAAGAAATAAAAACAGCAACTTTTACCTTGTAAATTTTTAATAATAATAAATACCTAATCATTTTCAATATAAATACGCATAGATACCTACACACAAACATTTCGACTTCAATGACAAAAATTGTGTTTTGTACCATCAAGATATATATATTTTGTATTATTACAATATTGTCAATGAATTATTTAAACGTGTTTAACTATTTCCTGTATTATTGATGAATTATGAAATATTATATTTGTTAGTTTTGGTTTTTAGCCACAAATGGTTTCCTAAATGTTATGAGTACTCAATAATAATAATAATAATAATAATATATTTCATTTATTATTTCATAGGTCGTACTCATAGTAAACATAACTCAACTTAATATCCCGGAATTGTGTATTCAAACATTATGTAATAACGTTTAACTAAAAAAATAAAATAAATGTGTTTCATATTAATCATTTAAAAACGGATGTATTATAAATAGTTTTCAAACGTACATAATAACAGTTTGCGTACACGTCATATACCTTTGAATATATTATATTAAAGACATGTAGTATTATATCCACGCGTATTAATGTAAAACATATGTTTAAGTTATAACTGTGTTTTATTTAGAAGAGTTTTTCACGCTTGAACAAAATAAAAATAATTAGTTCAACGACTTAGCAGATCAAATAGTTATAATTCAGCATGCATATTGTATATATCAGTTTTTTTTCCAAGTAGATACTGACACTTTACCTATAACATAATATACTATATGCAAAGGTACGGGCATGTCTATAAGAACTACGTAATACGTTATATTATATATTATATATAAATAATTTTTTTAAATTGGATCATTGTCCAAGGTTGAACACACCAGTCGGCCGATTAATTAAACGACAATATGAATAATGCATGTTTCTGTGAGTGAAATAATGATTACCTATTGATCCAATATGATATATAATAATAAAAATATATTATGACATTGCAGTCCACCTAAAGATCAACGACCTTCGTGCAGTGCGACCATTAATACATATAATATAATATATATAATAATGAAAAATACAAATTGATAGATATCATCAGTCAAATGTACGTGCAAGTGATAGGTTAAGTGGTAATGTATCAACCTATATAATAATATACACAATCGAGATTATCAGTGTTTATTCGAATTGCCTCCTCCCACCGAACAATCATATATTATTATTATTATTATTATTGTTGTTTTGAAACGTTTTATATGCACCTTATTCGGAACATCTGCAACTGTCGATATAATAATAATATATTACACGGTACGGGTAATGAAATATTATTATTTCATATGAAAATAATTAAAGACGTGAATCGAACGAATCGTTAAAGATATAATTTGTAGGTCACACATGCACTATAACGGTTTCGGGTAATATACTCTGTTGCATTATCACCCCGTTAATCTAACGAAACGTAAACTTAATTCAAACGATACTCTCGTATAATACGGGACTACGGGATGACGCGCGACGGCAGATGCTGTGTATAATAATAATATTATGGTTACGTGTTGTCCACTCCGGCAATAGCCAATAAGCAGCAACTACACTGCATTCGGCTTTCGACAATAACAGTATAACCATTTATTATCGTCGAAGCCAATACTATAATAAGTATAATAGCTATATGGGTATAATCGACACGATCGGCTCGACCGTATTCAAATATTTCAACAATTCTATATTAGATAATATTAATTATTGTGTGCATACTATTAAGATGATGTGTTTATTTTATTTTCTCACATTATCAGTGGTCCTGGTCCACTAGAGCAGTTTTCAAAGTACCCGTGGACAAAAAAAGTGAAGTTTTTCGACACTTTCTATGTTGGGATAATTCGTTTCGAACACGTTTAATTATTCGTCTGATATACCTACCTGTTGTTTTTCCATTAATCAGTAGACCACACGTTCAAACAAATTAAAAAGTGTGCGCGCCGCACGATACACGGCAGCTACTGATTATTAATTTATATCTGGCAACAGGAAAATATAATAATACTATAAACATTCGATAAAATCGACCGGATTATTTAACATAATATTTATTATATATGTTTTGTTCGTATATATATGTACATTGTACACCGTACATAGGGTATAGTATTATATTGATACGACGGTAATCCGGATTAGGAGATTAAGTTCATGGAATACGGATAGCAATAATATAATATATTTATATATATGTGTGTGTGTGTGTGTGTGACGCGCAGCACAGACTACTTGCCTGACGCCAAACGCGTTTATTCGAAGTTTTGATTCGATTATCGAGACTAATGCGCGCTCCCGTTCGACTACTTGGGAGGCAGCGCTTGGCGGCAGATTTATATTTTATGTATTCACACTTTTCGTACTCGGTCAGTCTCAAACGGCTATAATGTATTATATCATTATCGTTATGTTAATTTGACACTTCAAATATTTATATATACCAGCCCGCAGACCACGCAGCTTCTATACATATAGGTACGCGATGCAATGGATTAGGTAGGTACATACCTATATATACGTATAATATGTATATACCTATATATTATTATTATTATTATACACACCTATACACGGGTAACCGCTACTGTGGCGGAAAAGAAACTGTTAATGAAGATAACCAAAAATGCACAACATCATTATAATATATACACCTGTATATATAATATAATAAATGTGAGTGTATACGACGTGCGTAATATAATATTATTGTGAGCTCGATGGAATACCATCTGTCGACTAGGAAACGTTGAAAAATTTAAAGTGTTTAAGTGTCTATTCGGTATACGCACTGTGCCCGTACAAGTTTACAACATCAATGCGAGAAGAGATTTTAATTTTAACGTGGTAATATGCCCATAAACCACAAATAGGCGTCTCCGTACATAAATACAAAGTACCCAACACTATATATCGTATACCTATCACGTGTATAAATATATACACCGACGGTATCGTAATCATTATTTTTACCTATGGAATTTATTTGGTGCATATACTGTCATTAATATTTAATGTATATAATATTATATTATTATGTATACCTACATATTAAATGTCCGTCATATTAATTCCGTGCACACAAATCGTGGTAAAATATAATTATAAATCAGAGTGAATAAGTTGTAACTATACAAATTGTATAACCGTGACGTCCGCCGTGCACTATATATACACACCTAATATATTTAAATAATTTAAAAGATCGGAATTAGAAATAATAAATCAATTGACGCTACACGCGATGGGCGCCATACGTTGAGTGTGTATTGTGTAATATAATGTAATACGAGTATACATAATTAAATAGTTACCAAATAAACAATAAACAGCTCTATATTCGGGTTAATGTCCGATCGAATATAGTTTGGATATATTCATGATTTAAATAGTAATACGCTAATTTTATTACACGCGGTAACACAATATATTAATCGTATATTGTATGTTTAAACTTTTTATTTCAGTTTCAGTCGGTATAATTGATCAGTTGGGTTTTTAAGCGGATTAGAAATGTGCGATAATTGTTTGCGAAATGATTGCGACTGAGACTAATGTGACTATATAGGTATTATAATCATTAACTATTTTAGTGTCGCTTCACAAGATAATTATATAAACAGCA
Organism: Schizaphis graminum; assembly: GCA_020882235.1. Lineage (NCBI taxonomy): Eukaryota > Metazoa > Arthropoda > Insecta > Hemiptera > Aphididae > Schizaphis > Schizaphis graminum. Next base: position 99,711,334 of record CM037032.1, read on the forward strand.
ACACTTAATTAAACACTAATTATTATTTTGGTTGACACGTTTTTGTTTCATTAAACTGCGTACTTAAGCATTTAGATTAGGTGGAAACAAAATTAAATAAATAAAATGAAAACACAAAAAAAAAAAAATGATAATTATGTTCACGTTAACTAAACGAACGTAATTAATTTTTTTTTTGTTATTTTTCGAGTTTGCAGATTGTATCTAAAGACTGGAAAATTATTAATTACTATTTTAATATTTTAATTTTACAATATTTGACATAAAAACATTTACGACAATCAGACAATAGTGAAATATAAAGGAAAACATTCGTATAATTAAAAACATTTTTGACATTGTTGAGTCAGACGAGTCAGTGTTCGTGAATATAGAAATATTACTGTTTGTAATGTTATGATTTGTAGTACAACTACATTTTCAAAATAAAATATATTATTTATTATAATAATTGTAATTATAACTTATGACTTTATTTAAAAATATATATTGATGAAACCAAACAAAATGTTTTTTTTTTTTTTTTACAAATCGTTTAGATTACGTTGTTGAAACAGGTTAGGTACAGCTAGTTGCAGCTAGTTGTATATTTATTATTTTTACAAGTTCACAGTAGAAAATGGGAAAACTGTCTCGTAGTATGCTAAATAGTACGCTTTATGGCTTATGGGAATAATATTGATTTACCGATCCGTCCTGACTTATATGTACCTAGATCGTTATTACTTATTTTACACACGATAAATTGCACGTAATCACTGCTTGCACACGCTCGTGCCGGACGATGTAAATCACTCCGAAGAATCGGACGGAAACACGTCCCTCGGGCGCACATAATAATAATATATAGGTTTCGACCGAAATACGGAATATTTTTTTTCTTTACATTTACTTTCAAGTAGAACATTCTCATTCTCGTAGCTACAACGACACGAAAGTTGAAATAATATTATTAGTTATAATTCCACCGACATGTTATTTCAGTAGACGTGATATACTGAACTGTAGCCGTACCTACTGCACATAAAACGCATGTAATAAACATCATAAAATTATATTCACGTATTCTATAAATTATCATATTACGATATGTATAAATCCGATACCTTACCAATTTGTTTCATATAATATTCGAATTACTTACAATTAGGACCAAAATAATAATACTATAATGCACGCACAGCATAATATCGTAATCACGTTTTTAATAGAGAAAAACAACCGTCGTAATTCGTTCGTTTTTCGATAAAAAATAATTGCATTTTTAAAAATCAAACGATGCATGTTAATTTGTAAACTATACAACGCAACACAATGTTGAATCTAATAATAGTAATATAAGTAATAACTAGTAAGTGATAACTTAATTACCGTCGACAAAAACGGGTCGAATTTTAGTTGTAAAATATACCGTGTACTCAATATTATGTACGAGTATAAGATACCTACCTCCATCATTAAAATATTGTTAGTTTGAATAAATTATAATGTAATTTATAAGTAGTTATTGAATTAATATTAATATTAAAATACAAGTATAATATATAATACACCAAGCGTTTGTAAATATATTCTCATAAATACATACTCGTATTTTTAAGCGCCATCATACCGTTATTTCTGTACTTCTGTATTTTAATAGATAGCCTTACTAATTTATAAATAGAAGATAAGTGTGTTCAAAGAAAATAAAAATATGTATATATATATAAAATATGTTAAATTTTCAATATTCAGATATTGATGATTTGAAAGGTATATTTTAATTTAGGTAAACGTTTGTATGGCATTGTATTATTACTATTATTATTGTCGAAGCTTTTATACGTTTAATGCTTATAAAGTTATTATATATCACACGTGTTGTGTTTCGATCCTACTTTTGGAGACTCTTGAGCACTATCTACATAACAGGTGGTGTGCATGTAGGATCTCAGTTTATTGCAATATTATACACGCGTTATTTAGTAGCGTCTCACGACCTCTTTGCCGGTTCGTCGGCAAAGCTCGATTTATTATCTTTAAATCACCACAAACGAACTGTACGGATAGATTTGCTATATCCGGTCTAAAAAAAAAATAACTGGTCGATGATATTACATTGTTGTTGTTGTTATTATTATTACCATAATAAATATATTCATTGAAATTGCTCTTTCCGGCCTCATTCTTCCCAAGTATATATGTTGTACACAATACACATCGATAAATTATAAAATTATATTATTATTTGTACACAACAGCACGCGTAGATAAAGTACCCATTTAAATATAACCATGAATTTTATGACATCATTTACGCCAAACTAATAAGACCGTATGGTGGACTCGTGAATAGTACTTACTACTCGTATGACGTATACATAATGTGAGCTCGTCTCGCGTTAAATTCCTCCTAAAAAAAAAAAAAAAAACACACCTACAGACATACGGAACAGAATAATAGCTAGACAACCTTTAATGGATAATTCTGCATCAAGGATTGAAGTCCACTTGACAATTCATAAATAATAATAATAATCATACAAGCACAGTAGAGACGGATTGTTGGTACCAGGGCCGTATACGTGGAGGGGGTAGGAGGTTCAAATCCTCCCTTAGGTACAACATGGAAAATATGTAATGTAATGTATTTTAAACATTTAAAACTACTATAATATATTTTTTTAAATTTTTATAAATATCATATTTTTTTATTAAAAATTGTGTGCACACTGCCAGTATCTACTGCAAAATACCTTTTTAAAGTTTAAAAAAAGTAAAGACCTATCTCAGAAATAGCATGAAAAAAGTATATTATAAATAATTCCATTTATTTTCATTGTTTATTAATTAAACTCGCGATCTATGCTAAATAAGATCGTTTAAATTGATTAGTGCTTTTAAGTTATTATAGGTATATTGACATGACATAGGAAGAAGTACTGGACTAACTATGAAAAAAACGGAGAAAAATAGATTTAATATTATAATTTAGATTTTAGATTATCATAAAAATAACCAAGACAAAAATATAAAAATATAAATAATGTGTTATTTTTTCTTGATTGGCTACAATAGGTAATTATTGTTGTAACTTCTCCCTGCCCCTATAAATATAATTACTGTCTACAGCACTGGGTGGTGCTATTGAAAATGATAAGTGACCTTGAAAATAGAAAAGCATAAATCATATTATATTACGTATGTATACGTCGCCCGATTTGAGTTGATTTTTCCAGATCCTCCTCTAAACCGCGCCGGCAGCGTAGTGAAATGTATACACCCTCAATCGTACGAGCTCGTGTTTTCGAATCGATTACGTGCGCGATCGATCAGTCTGGATGGACGAGGTTGCCGCCGCCGTCGCCGCCACCCGGTAGCTCAATTAAGAATCCGAAAAAATATGTAAAAATATGATAATAATTTACACGATATGTATAATATGATATATACAAACGCGCGACCGACGGGGACGCATACAAATCGGGTCGTCTCTTCGCACTTCCGGCGGTAATTTTTCAAGACGTCCCGCCGAATCGACGGCGGACCTATTCTCCGTCCTCAAAGCGCGTATTCACGTCGTATTAAAGAAATCGTGTTCAACGTTTAATCGCGCACATAATATACATTTTATAGTATAGTGTGTGTGTGTGTGTATCGCCGTATCGTAATAAATCACGTAAAACGCCCGTCCAACCCGTGCGATGGACCGACGATCGGGCGGCTCGGTGCAGAATTCTCGACGTACCTATAACGCGACAGCGCGGTTGTTTTGAAACAACAATAATTATAATATTACTAATAATAACAACAAAAACTCCGGATTACCACCTGTCCGACGCGTACACGCGGCAATGGGTATAAAGAAATAATAAATTAATAAATGTCTCCGTTTTCGATTGATGGGGTCCCGTGACGGAGATTATAAATAAACGTGTGCGCGCTATATTATACGGTAATAATAATATTATTCATTATTGCGCTCGTATGTACGACGGTATAGATACCTACCTACCTATAATAATGAAATCTTAGCGCGCGACCATACGACGCGGCAAACGCGCGGGGAAAAAATATCACTCATAAGTCATTATACGCACGACCACGTGTATGATGTTAAACAGCACCCGCGGGACTGTCGGGCGATAATAATTCGCATAATAAATATTGTAATTTCTACATAATATTATATATACGAACCCGTACTGGATCGGATGACCGAGTGGGTTTGACACTGGACGCAACATCTCCCGGCGTCGTCGTGACACTACTGCGAAGCTACGACTTAACGTTCGTATAATAACGAGAATAATAATTATAATGCTGTGCAGATGACTTTACACGCGGTAATTAGAAGTCCCGAGTGGCGATGACCTCCTTTAATAATAATTTAGACGAATAAACGTGAACAAAATACACGAATTTTACGGCACTGAATAATAATCGTATATTATCGTTTAACGTTAATAATATGATGGCGTTTAGTCAAAACGTATTTGTCGTGGTTTTGGATATTATTTTGGTCTTATTAGGTTATGTCGCTAACAAGGTTTGTATGTCTCTAGAGATGTATTTAGGGCGGAAAAGCAGGGGGGCTTGATCCCGGGGCGGTAAGTTTTGAATTTTAGAGAGCATTTTGATATAATACGATTAATACGTTACGCGTTTTTTTACTTACCCTGGTCGCAAAATTCCTAAATCTCATCTGTATGGATCTGAAAACGGTTATTGACTAATATAATAGTGTACGCTTATGTTTATTTTTTAAACGGCAAAAAGAGTCGTCGGAAATCATTATTTACGTGCAATACATATACTATATTATTATCATAACTTTCCTCTCGCGTCTAACCGATCACCAATTATAATATTCCTGTATTATTATAAATTATTATAATATTATGTATGTATTATATACAAGGAACGTTAAAATATTATAGCGATGGGGGTCATGAAGTTTAAACGGAGTAAAGGTACTCACTATATAGTAAGTTACTCACAACTTACGTAATGTTTTCTTTTTTGGTTTCAATGATCTCGCATCTCATCGATCACGGTCACAAGTGTGCATGTACACGCCGATCAAAACATTTACAAATGAGCTACTTTAGTCCCTATACACCTATAAAACGTGAATACGTGAGGTATAACGTGTGCATAATTACATTAACCCTATAGGAGTTCGTTTGCTCTCGGTGTCGCGACAACTTTGGCTTCTCATAATATAATATATATTATGTGTGATATCACTCACGAGTCATTAGATAAATTACGCACATATTTGTATATATACTTGCTTGTTTATTTGTTATAAGTTATATAGTATTTCATGGCATGGAGTGGTGGAACTTATAGCTAGCAATATTGTCTATTTGTCTATTGGTGGAACAGTCCCTCTCAAAACGTATAAAAATGAAATTATAAAAAACATAAAATAATATTATAATTAGTAGTGATATATGATGTTATAGAAGCTTGTAATAATAATAACAATAATAATACTAAAATTCTTATTACTGTACAAATATTAAAAAAATATCGTCGTATATATTTGTTCTTAAAATTTAATTTTCCGAATTTTCATTCGAGCAAAATCGATGACACACTTTTTCTTAATTTATGATGCAAGTCACGTGGACCTAGGCCACTTTAAAACACCTTGGATCTAATGATCCCCGGCCTAAATACGCCACTGATAAAGTTTTATAGTGACATAGCGTTTTAATATTATTATACTAAGTCTTCTTATTACCATTATGACTACTAAGCATAAATAAATTATAAACATAGAAAATAACTATATATTTATACAGAGGCGTTCGAGAAGGGTTTTGCGATAAATTTGTCGAGTTTATATTGTCATGAAATAATATAGATACCTATTACATATATTAAATCCATGTGCACGTGCGTAACAAAAATTATACTGACTACGACGTCGGGAGTTATGTGTAGTGGCAGCGTGCCTGTCCTTATTTTATCTGTCGGCCGTATCTACGCCACAGCAGCGACAACGTAAATATCGCGGTTAATCAAAGCGCTTCAGCGGCGGTACATTATTACAATAATAATCTCTAATTAACATAAATAAAAGTGTTACAGACGGAAATTGTGACGTAAACCGGTAAACCACGTTTAGATCTTAGGTGAAAAAGAAATATCTAATATTATGTAAAAACAAAATAAAAAAAATACACAGAGACCGGATGCCGCAGGTCTGCATCACTATCGTTTTTTAGACCGAAGAGATAGCAAAATTCAGTGTTAATACGTTTCTAAAACACTAAAATAATTAAATGAATGATAACTCGTACAGCACTCAAAAAAATAATAGGTTCTGAGTGTTCTGACCTAATCAAACATTATTCTAGCGTCTGTTCAATGGATGTCGTTATATGCTACATTTATTTTATTTACATTTCTTTAGGTTTTTGAACTTATAATAAAGAAACTTAATATTATTATAAATGATTAGGTCCTTTTCTATTTCTTAACTAAACCAACAACTACGACCTATTGTATTAAAAAAAACACGAAATTGATTAAAATGAATATAATGATACACGTATTATCATGAATATTATGATTACCTATTTGAATTATAAGCGACGGCATTGGAGAGCAAGTTCATCAATAACCTCTGTCGTAAATATAGGTATATCTTTATGGATATGCATTAATTCTAAGCCATTCAGCCGTTTTCTCCGACGGTATTTCTTAAATAACTTTCAAGTCTACGGAGAGTTGAAAAAAAGCGTTCACTCTTAGATGTAGTGACAATGATCGTTGCCAATATGACCAACAACCTGTTACCTGTGAATTGTAGTAAAAATAATAATAGAACTACAATTATTATGAATAATTATTTCTTGCACTTCGCGAGCAAGTTTGGAGTTTGGTTAAATAAAACAAAATACAACCGGTGGGGGGTGTTCTAACATCCATATCATCTCCCCCCCTAAATACACCCTTGCTTTGACTAATTATATAATATATTAATATATAATCAATTCAATGGTTTCGATTCAAAGTCTAATATTGTAAAAAACCATATTATACTCGTACAATTATTGTAATTATTATGAAACAACTTAGCTACCTACAATAAATAGTATGATTTCTTACAAATATATTATGGTGGCATGGAACCGTGTTTAAATTACTTTGCAAATGCGTTATTAATTAATATAATTAAAAGTTCATTATTCATTTTAGTGAATGGAATATTTTAATTGACGTATTTTTACGTTACTTTAAGATGTTTCGAGGATATTCTGAAGATTCATATAATAAGGTTTTAAATATTTTTCGTCAAAACTTGGGGCATAACTCGTTTGGGCGCAGTTTAAAAAAAAACATCTTTGAGCACAATATTATAATATTGAATATTGTAACTAGTAAATAAAAGTTTTTTGTAATCTAATCTATTATTAACTATTAAGTACGGAATCGTTTTATGTTTGATCTATAGACCATGTCATAATTATTGGAAAATGTTGGGAAACTTATAAAGTTGAAAAAAATATACATAATTAACATATGTAAATATTATGATGAAAAACATGACCACGTTTTTTAGCAAAAAAAAAATTGAGCCAACCTCCTTGCTGTGTCTTCTGTGTAAAGCTAATAGGCTCAAATTTAGAATAATGTACTAATATAATATGTAAAAAATATATTATGTGCCCAAACTTGCTATAATAAAGGAAAATATTATGCCCAAACGTTGTATGGATTTACGCCCTAAAGTGTTCTGTTTTGGGTAAATGCACCCAAACGTATTTCCACCAAAACTTGTGGTAGGAACATTTGTTAAAATTTTATTAAACTTTCCATACAGAATATTATGTTCTGTAGCTGTAGTTCATTATTGTTCATGTAATAATGTGTTATATTTGGCCGAAAATTGCGTGCAAATACCCGAAAACGTTAAAATCTTATATTAGTATTTAGTAATATTATGAAGTGGTAAAACTTATTGGTATAGTTGAACCAAGTGGATGCGTATGCTTACACGGATGGGTTGAGAAACAAGCAATAATGCATAATATGAGGTAAGTATATGTCACAATTCTACATGAAAGATGCGTAGACAAACGAAGAAGACGATACGTGATATTATAATATTTTGCACAATCAAGAAGCGCGTATCTAGTTACATATTATATTAAATCACAGAGTATTAAATTATTAATATATATAACATAAGAGACGCTTTTATCATATCAATTTTTATCACATTCGGAACGACTTGTAAACATAATTTATTTGTTGCTGAGTATGAGTTTTCGTGTTTTAATCTTTTCAGATAATTAGAAACTACTACAAAACTTTTACGCGACTTTTTTTGATGTGTTATTTGATATTTATATTACAGAGAACTCATGATTTTCTTTCTTTAATCAAAATGAAAAATTTTAAGAACAATGCTTGAGAAAAGCAGAAGTTATACACCTATATTAATTATTAGGTACCTATTAATTTACCTATACTGAATACTGAGTATACATTTAACCGACATTTATACTTTATACACTAGCCGACTAGCCAATTGTATTACCAGACTTCACTCGTGTTAAAATGAATCTAGATTTTTATCATTTTTCGTTATAGTTCAGTTGAAATATATAATACAGACATTTTACAACGATTAATTTTATAATTTTTCACTTCTTAATTATTCTGAGCATATTTTTAGTATAGTGCAAAAACTGTATACAGATTTCATGAAGACATAAAAGTTAAAAGTTGATTTAAATACAATATTGTTATAATTAGTAAATGTTTCTATGTGTATCAACAATATTACCAGAATTAAGAGAGAAAAAAATCATAAAAGTAAACATTATAAATTATAATTGTTTTTGATTAAGTAGGCATTAGTAGGTTATTATTGATTAAGTAGTATTATTAAATATTTTTTAAGTTTATTTCTAAACCATTTTACATGATATAATATAGTAATATATATATATATAGTAATATTTTTGTAGCCAATAGAAACTATTTAAATATACGAGAAAATATTCAATTTTTATCAGTCAAAAGAAATCCATGCGTGAGCTCTGTAGATTAGGTTAATTAGTCGTCCATTAGGTTTTAAGTTCAGTTGACTAAGTTAGTTTTATAATCATTTACACACACAAACACACACACACACACACACACACACACATATATAATATATATAAAAAGATAAATTATTAATAATTAATAATAATAAATATTAATTAAAAAAATGTATTTTATTTCTATCTGAATATACCTATAAATGGAGTTCTAACAAACCTATTTACAAGATTTATTTTTTCAAAATAAATGTGTACTATATTAATGTATGCCAAAATGTTTTTAAGCAATTATAGTCGCGGTTGGAGCTATCGACGTTTTAGAATTTTGGTGTAGTGACATTAGTTAACAAACGAAGTGCCTTGTTTTCTGTCTAGTACTTTACACAACACACGCATATGTTCATAACCGCCTGCAGGGTACCTAACCTAACCTAACCATACAGTTGTCACTGTGCAGTCTGAAAATTTGAAGAAAAATTTCGTCGAGGATAGTGATTCGTTTTAGAGTAGAACACCTAAATAATATTCGTTTACTAACTTCATGTCGTTCAATAATATTGTACCTCGTATATAGTTGTTTACTAAAAGTGCATTACTATAATATGTATACGTGTCTACGCCTCGTGTTGGTTACATAATTACATAATTAATGAAAACCTGCGATGAAATTGTTGTAATTTTTTACCGAGTTATTACTATTATAATTTACTATAATTCGTCTGATACGGAGAACACAGCCGTGTATAGCACTCGCGGAGATTTATAATATACGAGTGTGCAGCTCGTGTATGTAACCTTTATGGATTTATGTAACCACATTTCCACGTCCCGGACGAATGTCGCGAAGTCACGTGCGACGCAATCCTTATAATAGCGTGCACGCTCTGTACACAATATTACGCGCGTAGGTTCATATAAAATAACGCTGCAGTATATTATGTACATTTAACACGGGTATTCCAACACAAATTCTTGTGGACATTTAATTTTCGAGTTCAAATATTATACAGTATACATAATATAGGCAAACGCACCTGTTTGTGTGTGTGTGTACAATATTATATATTATTTTAAACCCACGTCTGAAAAGTGCAAATCACGAGCACGAGGCCGCGTATGTACGGTATGAATGAAAGGCGAGCGCGCGCACGCTTTTTGAAAAATTACGACCAATATTTGTGGAACACTCATCATGATGTCGAATGTAACTATCATCGTTGAAACGCATGTTGACATATCGTCTCGAACCGTAGCAATCGACGGGTTTGAGCAAATCGACGACACGCGTTCATCGAGTCGTGTTTTGTCATGATGAATGGGAAATAGCGCAATTGAAATTCGCGTGGACCTCCCTGCCACCCCCCCCCTCGTCCCGCCGCCATCGCGTAAACACACGCGCGCGTACGCCACTGCAGTAATCCCACTCGTCGTTAAACAACTCTAAACGCTCACAAAATATATCAGAACACATCATTGTAATATTATATGTATATGTGTGTGTGCAGTGTTGTGCTGTATAACATAATATAGTGCATGTTAAACGATCGGAGTTCTCGTCGTGAGCGTTTTGTCATTTCCAGTCAAATATGTATATTCTGGCTGGAGTATAGGTATCTACAATTATATTGTATATATATATATATATCAATATGAACACACACATATCGATTCGAAAGCATAAACTGTCGACCATTACATTGAGGTCTGCCCCGCAAGCAGCAGTGTACACACACACACATTATTATTACGCGCTGTCGTATAGCGCACCTATTAGTCGCGGCAGTTTCTACGCCTCATACTTCTTCGACGACTTTTGACTAAAACACACGCTGTACGAACGTGTAATAAAAAGTAATGGCGTTTATTTTCCCACAATACGTCGCAATATACTCGCCGTTTCGAGCGTGTCGGCGACTTGGCGACCGCGATGACGGCGAACCCGCCGCCGGAGTCTCGCGCGCTTATATTATTATTATTACCTATACGATACGGCCGCGTACGGCGCGTTTCGCAGCGGTTGGCACGTCGCAGTGGCGCGATCGAATAGCCGCACGGCACATACGTACTATTATCGCATCGGGAGTTTTACGAGAAACAAACACGATTTTAATTATTGTCGTCCGTTAAATATGTCGATGATAGTAAATAACAACGCGCGACACGTCTCCCGCGCGCAATGTATTATAACGTATACCCATCTCCGAACAGACGCGCGCGCGTACACGATATTATAATAATAATAGTAATACTGCGCCGTCGTGTATAATAACATACACCGCATACACGCGACCCGCGATCCGCGCGTAAGTCTGCGTTAGTTTATCGTCCGGTAACTATCGGGCAATAAAGATTAATCCGACTCGGCCGTTCCCCGCGCAACGATTGCCGTCCAATTAGTGCGCGCACATGCGTACACCGCTATTATATTATTATCACGTGAAGTGTGTGTGTGTGTGTGTGTGTCGTGTATAAGCGTACCACTATTGTTAATAGCCGATGGAGCGCGAAACTCGTGCAAAACGGATAATTCACGGAAGCAGTTGCTGGAAAATTAATTAACGTATTAATGTATTCGTAATACGCGTTTTCGGTATACGAATTTTCATTAGGTATACATAGTTTGTTACGTCGAATTTCTGTATGATAACGCATATACATATATAATATAATAAATTCTGTTTTTCTCCTTTAGTTTTGTTTGTGACGATATTATTTGTTTGGTCGTAGGCATATATAATATGTATATGCTCAGATATTGCAGCGTTTACTAAAATGCACTGATCGTATAGTGATCGTGTTTCAAGTATCTACTATACGTATACGTTTGATTTCGATTTCAAAAACACAGCTGTGCATGATATATTTTGTTTAAAAAATAAAATTAAAAGCGTCGTGTTATACTTTTGCTTTAAAGGTACCTATTTATGGTGGATGTTTAAACAAAATGCGAGTCTGTTGTTGTTACTAACAATAGTTGGCATATAATAATAATATATAATATGTTTACCTGTAGTATATACTGTAGTAATAACCGCACATTGATTCGGAAAACTGGATGTGATTGACGTTTTTAATCAAAACGGAACAGCTCAAAATCCCGTCGTGACAAAAATCAGAATTTAAAGTTCGACATATTGTTATTTATTAAGATGTTTTTGTTTTTTAGTCGGTTGTTTTAAACATATTATTTTGTATTGTTCGCGTTTTTCTGAGTTTTGTGATATTTTGTGTTATAAATTTTAACGTATTAACACCTTAAACTTTAAAGTGAAATTCAAATGAGTATAAATAATTTAGTCATAATTTAATAAAATAAACATTATTTTCATATAATTAAACGGTAGGTACATGGTAAATCGTAGAAAGATAAAACTAGAAAGAACTATAGTGTGTTTGATAAGGTATACGAATTTTTACATATACGAGTACTTCGGAATCCTATCAACATTTTGGTCGATTTGATTCAATGTGCTATTTTCATTCAGTTCCAAACTATAGTATACAAACACACTTATATTAAAAAATAAAAGTTAAAATTTGGTTCATTTGTTTATTTTCATTGGGTTTTAACCCATAGGTCAATTCGATTTCGTTATAAACTATAGTACGAATATAGCTGAATCTGATAGAATGTGATACCTAAGTGGCTAAGTATGTGTGGTGTTCGACTTGGAAAAGAAAAATTAGAGGTATTCTAATGACACAAAAAATTAACATTAAAATTATAAACATACCATAAATTTTCATTCAATAAATTGTACCTATAAATACGAATACTTTTCATAAACTATTACCGTAATTATTTATTAGCTAATTAGGTATTTTTTTTTACTTTGCATCAGATATCAATATTTTTTTTTTTTTACTTAAACTTAACAATTTTGTAAAAATCATAAATTAAATATCAATATAATCCCAATACATCTTAATTGGAAAAAAAAATGTCAGTATTCAGTCAACGAGAGTACAAACATGAAACTGTGTCAGTCACACACTGTTGCAGTATATCAGGTTAGCACTGACACACTGTAGCCAGTTTTGGCTTAGGTTTGTTTCTAGGACCGTATTAATTACAAAATTACATTAGTTAAAGTAACCACGGCATTAGCAAGTATTTTATAGTTTTTGTTAATAGAACATGACCTATATTCCGCATGATTGACCATTAAGTATAGAATTATTGGCAACTACTCAAAAGAAAAAAAATGTTATACCAATTTTATCATGACCAAATATCCACAAACATAACATCGAACATAGTGATAGACCACAAAGAAACAACTAACAAGTCCATCAAGTCCAAGGGGCATTATCAATATGACATTTATTTTTTATTTTTAAATCGTAATCGTTAAGAGAATGCCACACTCGCATTTGTTGTCTTCATTTCATACTTCAAAAGTGCGTAACATCTAACATGGCAAGTTAACAAGTAACAGTTCGCGTTTAACTTTATTTTTTTTTTATCAATTAAATTAAGATTGTCTAATATCAAAACAATCAATTGTAAGTGTATAACATTTTATAATTTAAAAATGATTAAAACTTATACTAGTTATACTACAGAGTATTATTATATATTTTTATCTAAACTCCTTTAATAGAAAATATTGTTAATTTTATGTTTAATTATAGATAAATATATTAAACTTACTTTAATATAAACACTAATTAAGTTAAACATAAACTGCTGAACGTAATTTTTTATAGATTAAAAATATAGGTATATATATTTTTTTTAACTTGCTAGTTTATTTTTTAATGAAATATAGTATACATTATACTCCCGTTATAATTTATGGCATGGATATAGAGTTTTAAATCCATTATACCCTAAAGCCTGTATAGGCCAACCAACTGTTGATCAAAAAAATTCCCACTGGATTATAGTATTATACTATAATATAGTACGGCTACGATGCCAGTATCATAGTGATCACTGCAGTGACCCAAATGTAACAATTTCGGAAGGGCCTCAAAAGGAAAATAAGGACACTGAATGTCACTGATGTCTTTCAATAATACCTCAGCCTTGGCTAGCACCGATTTCCGTGGGACTTCCGTATTTGGATTTTTCGTAACCCCGCGATAATAATATATCATGACCCAGGAGGAGTTTGGTAGACGGCGAAAGCGGCTAAATCGCGGTTTGCTGCAGATAATCGCTAATTATACTACACACTTATCTTATACACTTACTCAGGGTTTAGTGACGGTTTATATTATATTATCATTATTTTATTATTATTATTTACGTAGGCACATAGCAGTGTATATATAATACAAAGATTATTATAATGATTGCTATACATGCAGTAAACGCGGCGACGCTTAAAACGGATTTACTATAGCGACAAAGACGGCGAAAAATTATGGTTATAAATAATTATTTTTCATCAGATGGGCGTATATTTGCGCATTTTCGCCACCGGATCAACTCCATTTTAGGATATCTGTACGAAGTTGGCAGCGACGGATTTTTGTTTCCTAATCGTGCAGTAAATCTATAAAATAATACAAGTTTAACGTGAAAAGAAATATATTAAAAAAAAAAAAAAAATTATCTCTTAATTTTCTTTATTCCTTATAATTACACAATTCCGTGACATTTTTTCAGTAATTAAATGTTTTTAAAGTAAGTACATAAATTTATTTAATAATACACCACTAGCTGGCACTTATTGTTATTAATCTCTATTAGTTCCCCCCTCCACTTGGATACCTTATTCTCACGATTTTCAAGCGCCACAGGCACGGCCGTCGCCGTCGATTTTCCCATCGTTTTGCGAAGAACCATAAATCTCGAGCTAAGAAATCAATTTAACTGGCTAGTACAGCGAACCCTTTGGCGATGATCTGTTAAATAATAAACAAAACGCATTTCGGTGACTGCACGGCGCACGCCGCCGCTAAGCTAAATCACGAGATGGATTTACGACGTCTCGTGAAAATGAAAAAAAAAGAGCAGCCATTTATAGGTATACCTATTTAAATGTATTATTATTAAACACAAATTAATAATTTTCAAAAGCACAATTTATTTAAAAGCCCATAACTCCTACAACGTCATGCATATATATAATATAATAACGTATTATAATAAGTCTATAGAGAGAAAAACTCCGATCCATCTCTCTCCCTTTTTGCTTTTTTTTTTGTCTCTGGCACGCTCTCTTTCTACTTGCACAAATCTTAACGCGGTAACTTATAATAAATATAACGCAGTATGCATTTATAATATTTATTATACATATTATATCATTCGATGAACGTTATTCATAAATATTACTCGTCCTTACATAATAATTATTATTTTCAGTACAACCAAATTTTTACACAATTTACTCTTAGGGAATATCGATTGTGATGAGTTCCTTTTCCTCATCCTTTTTAAAGTAAATCACCGTAACACAAGATGCAGTGATTTATTCTATCCCGTCTCATATAAAACAAATTATATGATAAACAGTCCTTCTAATATCTTAATGGCTGCGGGTAATTCCATTACCTTTGATTTTGTTTAGCATGTCTCGCCCTATATCTTTCTTTGTTGTTGTTATGTATAATGCATTATTATTACTATGTATATACACCGAAAATTGTTAAGGACTTACGTCCGTTTATATTTAAAAATAAAATAAAATAAAAAATACCTTTATTCTATAGGTAATGTGATTTTTAATTTATTAAAATATACAGTTAGTTATTGCAACATTTTAAAGAACATAAATAATAATAATAATAATATAATAATATAATTACAGTAATAAGTAGATTAAAGATAGATTTAAGTGAAATAATTTCGCATTAATTCATTAAAATATCATCCACACATAAAGATATAATAACAGTATATTTTTTATTATAATTATTTAAAAGTTAAAACCTTAGTTCGTATGTAGGTACAGAGTTCAAATTATTACAAATATACGCACATAATAATTTTGCATACGAGTACGTCAAGTTAATCATTTTTTAATAAAATATTTGAATAATAAATATTTAATATTATTTTTCAATAGATTTCAATGTCAATAAAAAATTATTCGATATCTGTAAAAAAAATAGTAAACATGCATTTTAAGTTCAAATTTCTACAATATTTGTCAACACCATAAGGTATCATTTAATACAGTATTTTTAATAATTATTTCATACTGAAAATCAACTATACTTTTAGTGATATCAAAAAAACATATTATGGACTATTATACTTAGTGATATATTATGCAGACAGACCGTCTCCACCCAGTATCGTTTTTCATATACAATGATACATAATTGAATTCAAATTTAATACATCCATTACAGTGACCCACTCGACACCAGCTAATGTACAGCATAGCGATACCTACTTGCCCGTTTTATTTTGTTGTTGTTGATATTATTGAATTTCATTATATATTCACGACCGTGTATTTTTTCTAGAAAAATAAATATAAAGGGCAATGAACAGTTGAATGGATTGGTATTGTTAAATGTACAGGGGTATATCAATTAAATACAAAGAAATAAGTACTATTATAGTGAAAATTTTAAAATAATATCTTATCTTTGACAAAATGTATAGTAGATAAATGTTCAAATTATTTATGATCCTTATTTTTAAACCATACACAAATGTTAATACTGTACATTATAAAAATACATTTTGTCAACGGGCAGTTTCTCAAGTTATCTACGTATGTATTGTAAATAAATTAATAGCATTTATATGGTTATGTACATTGTATGTATATTATTTTATATTATTTTAGTACATAATTTATATATAGATTGAGATTGTATATGCTTCTAAAAAAAAAATAATTATATTATAGAAGTTTATAAAAGCAATCTTTGTTGATACCGATAAGCCAACAAATGAATGCATGATATTACTCTTAAAAAGAAAAAAAAATGAATTCATACCTTCCTTTTAAAATGTTACTCATATAGTTGTTGCTGTGTATGCCGCTGACGAGTACCTATAGGATTTATTACATGTTACATGTTAATAAAATGTCGACACACAATCAAATATAAGGAACATAATTTAAGACTACTGTAACACGCACTATCGTGAGAAGGTAAATCTCTGTAAGATTAAGATTCGCCAACCTGTAGAATAGGTATTATAGGGATGTTAAAATTTAGTAGGTATACATAGAATAACGATGACGAATTTAGTTCTTTTTCCCACGAAAAATGAATTCGTGTATACCGTTTATTATAATATTTGAACGCAATGGTACTTTTTTCATTTTTTTCTTACTATTATTATTATTTATACTCGGTGGACGTCAAACTGACGTATGTTCATTATCACTGATAACTTATCAGCTACCGTCCTTCTGCGGTGCACATATACGCACGTATATAACGAAGCTAATACAAGTCCATGCTGATATATAATAGTCATAAATTTAAAACAGAGATAACAAACATCTGCAGTGTATAATAGTATAACCCTATCTTAAATAAAAACGTATAATATTTATTTTTTGAAAAGATAGACTTGCTCAGCAATAACTGTAGAATTGTGGAACGTACTTCGTTGAAATGTCAAAACATAATGGAATGAAAAAAAAAACCAGTCTATAAACTTTTAGTCTCGCGCGATGATAACGATAATACTTTTTAAAAGTTTCATAATATAATATACACTCCGCAACAAAATATCGAATTATAACATTTTTGTGTACTATAAACTACCCGTAATATCAGGGTAAAAATAAATTGTCCTTATCTCTCTTCTACGTCTCTTTTACTGCAAAGAATTCTCGCAATCCTTGTCACTCGGGGATGACAAACAATTTACGAATATTGTGTAAGACAAAAAATAAAAATTGGTCATGTGTGTATAAGATAATTCGCCGAACATACTCAATTCCACTTTCCCTGCTATATTAGCCGTACGAAATATCAACGTTCCTGTATATAATATATGGTACGGCGTTATTATTACGGATTTTTCTTTTTGGATTATTATCAGTTTATTTCAGAAACGATTAATATAGCTATGAGCCGTAATTGCTTGTAAATACAATTTTGGAAAATTAATTAGCACAGTTTCATATTTTTGTGTTGCGGTAATATTATATTATATTTCTAAATAGTAAAAATTATAAAACGTTTAATATAATAATATTTTAGGTTGTAGCACATTGAAATTGTTATTCCTTAAATAATAAGAAATTTATTTAAATTGGGATTTATGAATGTTTTAAGGATACTGTAGTCTGTAGTACGATATTTTCAAATGTTAAGATTTTTTATAGCATTTGAGGATCCTTTGACGATCCACACTTTTTTACATAAGTCCCAAAGCAGATATTTTTTCTAAAATGATGAACATCGATGTATTTTATCTAAATAAAAATTTGTAATTCATAAACCGTAAAAAGTCAGTAAATGAAAGAAAAGTGTTGTAGATTTTCCATTTGAGTTTAAATTTATTCGACTATTCAAACAACATTATACTAATAACTGTAAGTACATAAAACATATATATATATATATATAATAGATA
The DNA here is from genome assembly GCA_020882235.1 of Schizaphis graminum. Taxonomy (NCBI): domain Eukaryota; kingdom Metazoa; phylum Arthropoda; class Insecta; order Hemiptera; family Aphididae; genus Schizaphis; species Schizaphis graminum. Next base: position 99,729,898 of record CM037032.1, read on the forward strand.
CTACCATATATTTTATTTTAATGTAATGTATGGTTTTCGTCGAACGTAATCAGACGTGCATCATCTTAGGATTGTATTATACATTTTAATGATGAATATTAGAAATTATAGACTATTATACAATTAAGTACGTATACCTAGTTATTACTAACTTTTGCACATGATATAATGCGCACATTAGTCCACTAGTGAAGTACGATTTAATAATATGTACATATTATTGTACACTTACTATAATACTTCTAATGTATCGAAGATTAGGGTAAAATGTAAATAGTGAATAATGTATATGCATCGCCCAGAGCATAATATAACATAGCAGTGTTGTTTTTTTGTATTTTTTTTTCGTGTACACGTTGTTTAATATTTTAATATTAATCCTCCAATAGCGATAAAAGCATCACACTGAATAATAATAATAATAATAAAAAACATGCAGCAACAGCCACCGGGGACAGGTCCGGTAACAGATAATAATATGGCACAGGAAATTCAAAAATCGTAATAATAAATCCGGACAATAATTATTGTTATTATTATTTTAATTTCTCTCCCGTTCACGCTTGTCTGAATTGATAGAAAAATATTATGTAAATTTTCGCCGTTGAAATATCGTCAGAGATTCGGTTTTGGTATTTAATCTCTCAACACGTCGACTGCCGTGCCGGCTTTCGGCCCGGGTTTGTGTTATTATAATTTTGTTCGATTACCGTTTTACACGTGTCACAGCCTACAACATGATTGTTATTAAACGTTTTAGGGTTTCTATACAAAAATATTATATGATTTTATAACGATAAAAAAATACGAAACTATGATGCCAATTCATTTTCCAAAATTGTATTAAAAAGCGTCTTTACATTATTATTCATTTTTCGGAACCAATTGGTAAAAAAACTGAATGAAAAAATTCTGAATAATATGACGTACCATTCGTGTTTATGCATGAGACGTTGATTATTTTTATTTTTACCGTACAGTATCGTACGGCTTCTGAAAACGCATTCTAATACGTATCATGACGATTCTTATTATAAAAAAAAATATATTTACGTAATACCAGTCTCGCTGAGATTTTCGTTTCGTTCGGTTCGTAGAAAATCGTTATTTTTCATTAAAATATTGTATTTCAGAAATATTGTTCCGCGAAATCCGTGTGCCCGGAAATTCGACCGGTAATTTCACCGGAATTCCATCTACACGTGCAATAATAATATTGCAGAATAAATACGGAATAAAAATTTAAATAAACGATTTTAGAGAGTTCGACACTGCAGCGCCGGCGTTGTGCGCGAAATCTACGGCGATATTGTTATGACGATGAATATAATACCGGGTGATTTGTACGATTCAGTCAATACGGGAATAGTTCATAATATCTCACGCTGCGTGTAAAATTGGATGTTGCGTATATCTGTATTTCCGTGTATCTGTATTACATATATGACTTTGTGTCACAAAAACAACTTCACGAACCAGCTATCACGTCATATCATTGATTGCATATATATATTATGTATAGAAAGTATATACACTGTATATACAGCAACCGTTGGCAGAGACAATTGACGGACAATATTGCTACGAACTGTGATTAGCTCCAAAATGATATACATATTATGTGTAAATAATATCTGTATTTATGTGAACGACCGTCGTCAGTAGAGATTCAGAAGATTGTTGGGACTGGGCGCTGGTTACTTCAATTGACTTTAAAACGGTCTATGTAGACTATATTATGATGGAGTATAATAATATGATATTATTGCGATATGCGGCCGGTGTGTTATTTATTTAGTCACCGCACAGCGGTATCGTCCACATGTATTTATTTCTCCGTATTATACTCTGAAAATTATTTGGTATAGGTACTCGCCAGAAAACCAGCACATTGTACTTTATTTTCGTTTCAAAATTTTCAAATTAACTCGATCCGTCGCGCTTTTAAAGAAAATTTATAATACGGATAACACAAAATTGTCAAATAGTACATCACAGCCGGTGGGACTGTGGCAACTATCCCCCGAGCGCCTTGTGCTACTGAACAGATTACGATATACCTACACATGGCAATATTGTGCATTGCTAGTAAGTATTTGCTACGTCCGGTTTAGTAAACGATTTTTAAATAAGTGCAATACAGTTTCGTTAAAAAACAAAAATGCAACACCGCTGCAGCACGCGATGAGTTGAGCAATAATATTTCGATACATACCGACGCGTTTATCTATAGATGTGAATATGTGATATTATTATATACTTTGCCGGGGGGATGGGGTGGCACGCATCTACGCGTGTCTGCGGATGGAATTCAATTATTATTTATTTCGTATAAATATAAACGAGTATATGTATTATGAAAACGCGTGATCGTAAAATTATTATAATATTACCCACGGGATTCGTGATAATTAATTTTATACTCGCGGTGTAATAATAATTATTTATATATATACATAGGCGCGTTTACTATCTTTATTTTCGACTATCCGTGCGAGATGTATCATAAGGCTCGCAAGTGGCTTTATAATATTATATTATTATTATAAATTATAATGTTATATGCTATCGCCTATCACGCTGCAGTGTATATACGCGTGTACCTATTTACAAATGAAAAATAAATTAATAAATCAATACAGCGACTATGCGTCTCGCCATACAGTAAGTGTACACATATCGCTTGATGGAAATACACGTGCACATATATTATTGGATAGTACCTATTGGATTACTCGCCTGTACCGACACTATATTAGACGTATATGTAGTGAAGACGCATACGCGCCTTCGGGACAAATATAACGCGTCTCGATTAATTGTGGTTTTTCTCAGACGAATGAAACTTTCTTCTTTTTTTTTTTTTTTAATAATAGCCGATGACAACACGCCTTGTGCACCTAAAATAATATGATATCCAATGATCTGGTCGTCACTTCCGCCGCATCCGAAATTCGTCGAGACTTGATTTTTACTCTAGTCCGTCACAAACGGTGATTATACATAGGTATAGGAATATATTATATCGCAGCCACAGGTATACCTATATGTTCACAGCCCGTCGCGTAATATTATAACTAGGGCCCGGATTTATATGCTCTAAAAACCTAAGAAATATGCACTATAAAATATGCATTTATGCTCTTATTTTATAGAAATATACCCTATAAAATAAAAAATATGCAAAAAATCGATTAAATTTTTTTTTTTTATTATTATTTTTATATTATATTTAAATAAATTATACTATATTTACAAACACGACGAAACAAACACGATTAATGTATGATTCACTAAAATTTACTCAATAACAGATTACTACTTGTCCCGATTTGTCTCAGATAAAATAAGAAAACGACTTCGTCAAATTACATGGATTATAAATATAACTATAAATACGTTATTTTATTAAAAATAACCAAAATATTACATATTATGCATTTAAAAACCGTGCAAAAAAAAATCGTAAAATACAGAAATATGCAGTACATGTCAAAAAATGACAAAATATGCAAAATAAAATTTTATATTTCGGACCTATTGATTACAAATCAAACTTGTAGCTTACCTAGCTATTTTTTGGACTATTCAGAAAAAACATGCAAATGCATATAAATCCGGGCCCTAATTATTACCAACTTAGTTGTGATATTATATAACATGAATACATGATATATAATTTATACGACTTAAAAGTTAATGAGTAAAGCGCTGACGAACATAATAAACGTTTTATCTAATACTGTAATAAATATAAACAGAAACGCGGGTATTACTATATATTCATGTGCGTGTAGAAAAGATTATAATATGGTAGAAATAAAATAAATTTGGGGTGACAATACGCTACAAGGGGATTTACCAAGTATGCTTATTGCTCACCTCTTTTTTTTCTATAATGCAATTATTTTTTTGAAATTTTGAAATATACTAAAAGGCCATATTTTCAAATTCTTGAGATTTTTTGTACTACTAAAGAAGTTTTATGCGATCTGGTGAAAATATAAAGTTCTGTTTTCACACAAAACTCCCTTTTAATACTGCAAATTATTTAATAGAAAATGTTTCTAAAAATTTTAACATACGCCTATCAAAATCAAAATTCAAACAAGCAGTCTTAGAATTTTTTAAATGTTTATCCTAATAAAGATAATAGCTAAGTTTATAATAATGGGTTTGGAAAATATTGAAACTGTAGTGATGGTCCAAGTATAATAACTAACAATTATTACTGGATATCCAATGTTATACCTGCAGTTTTATATTTTTGTAAAATCATTTTTAAGGACATTTTTATTTATCACCTAAATAATTTTCAGTAAAAACGGGGAGCGGGGTTTGAAAAATAAAATTGTATATGTATTTCAATAATAAAGTGATAAATATAGGCTGCACGATGGTGATTTATCCTGTATATGCATTCAGATGAAATCAAACGAAAAACGGCAAATATACTTATTTATTGTCAACCGTGCGATTTTAAGTCCGTTCATATACTCCATGTTTTCATCTCTAATCAATTATATTTCTCTTCAGGCTGTTGGCATAGCTTACGTATAAATGGCGAAAAGTACCAATAACATTGATATAAAATTAAAAGACACGAATATGTACATAATAATATAATTAATATAATTGTTTTCTAATCGAAAGGTGACTGCAAAGAAAATTAAAATGTATGTATAGTTTCTGATAAAATAATAATAATAATAATAGGTACATTGATATTTCATGTTTTAATGTTTTTAAACACAATAAACAAATAATATATTAATTTGCATGTATATATTGAATTGCATGTGGCTCACTGGCTACCTAGCTACATAAACTCAAAAAGTTATAATTATACAAACCTTAAGATTATATTTATTATCTACGCCTGCAGATATAGCCGAGTAAATGCTTCGATATAGATTAACATGGAATATCATAATTTTTATTTTTAAGAATCATTTTGTTTGTTAAGTATAATATAATACACCCTCTATTTAAATGAACCCACCTAATATATTTTCGTACTAAAAATATCATTATGATAATAATATGTCTATGGTGTTAAATTATCAAACATTTTATTTTGAATTTTCGACCAACGATTATTGTATGATTATTTCCAAATAATTCAAATGTCCAAACACACTATATACATTATACATAAATTAAACAACATATTATATGATACCTTTATTTATTAAAAAAAAAAAAAACACGAAGAGGAATTTGCAGTTTAAGTGCGACTTTGTTTCTATTTTTTCAACTTGTATATACAATAGTTATCCTAAAATCGATAGTTATGAAATATGATATATTTACAAGTACGTAGTTACCTATATTTTTACTCGACTGACTTGCTAAGATATTATAATATATTATACGCGTACGTTCCAGCGGCGCACAGTTTCGATGCTTTGTCCGTACTGTAAGTCGCGCATTAATCTATTGTCAATGAGGCGGCGTAGAAAGTATACCGCCGTACCGGACGTCGATTCAATGTAAACATGTGTGGGCAAAAATCTTTTATATTTATGTACCATGTGTATTCAGCTATATTGTTTTCGAGAATTATTATGTATCGTTCATACGCCCAACAAATACAATAGATTAGCACATGTGCGTCGATAAATACAGGTACCTACAAAGTATAATAATAATATTATATAGCAATCATATTACGTTTGGTTTTTACACGAACAATGTACTGATGTATAGGTAATCGATAATTGAGCGGCACGTCGAGATAACAATCTAATGGCTAAACATTTTGGATTTAATTGGTCCTCATTAATTTTGAAACAATTAAATTATTATTATTATTTAATTTGCGCGTTTTCCGCTCTGAACGTCGGTAATAATAATTATATGTATTATGATTAATCATGCCGATAGACTAGCGAGACTACTCGTTGTTAATTTTTTTTGCATTGCGAGTTTAAAAGTGTTATAACTTGTAAATGATCAGGCGAATAGGCATAAAATATTTCAGTTTTAATAAAATTTAGCCGTGAATTAAACAAATATTATTACTCGATTGATTTAATTTTACAAAACATGAATAAATATTTTAAATTATATTTGTACATAATGTGCACAATGTACATCCAGATTGTGGAAAACAAAAACCTGTGAAAATTCTACATTGAATGCAACAATTATAATGCCACTTGCATGTATGAAAATAAAATAAAATAAAATGAAAAAGCATTCCTAATATAACAAAAGTTGTCGTTTTAAAATTAACAGGCCAAATTAATTTAAATAAAATAATTAATATTCATTTGATTATAATACTCATTATTTCTACTAATGATAAAAAAATTCTTAAGTGTCTCCGCTGCAGAGAAAAATGGTCACTAGTTTAAATTTATGATGTCATAATGGCTAAATAAAATATATAATCAGCGCTGATTATAACCATTACTTGATTAAGTTAAGCCATAAATCGTGATTTAAGTTGTATAACAGTCTTAAATATTGTACAAGGCTACAAATAATACATAAAATGTGTAATATTTAAACAATAAAAACACATTATTACAATATTCTTAAATTTTGAATTTGTTAAAATATTAATATAATTTAAAAGTTGTGAAAAAGGAAATTGTAATGCCTTAGAAATTACTATATCGCTAATCTAGGTCAGTTTGTATTTTTTGTTAAAATATATATACATATATACAGTCTACAGTTTTATAACATTTTAAGTAATAAATAAAAAGTATATATTTCAAAATGTTATTTTTATTATATTATGTTTTTAGGTCTAATGCTTTTAAACTTTAAGCGGAGAGATAAATATTTTGTTTTTTACGAGTGTGTGATTTATAATAGAAAAATGCTTTTATCTTCAACTTTTGGTAAATATAGGACGTTGAAATGAAAAGTTTTCTAGTACTTTAATAATTAAGAAAGTTAAAAAAAAAGGATAAAACCAGAATTGTTACATCTAGTCAGTTTTCGACAAATTAGATATTGCGTTTTTGTTAATCAATAATAAGATTAACTTTACAAACTAGAAATTTTCAGAAAAAAATCATATTAGTAGGTATTTAATACGTTAATGAATTTTAATACATTTTAATATACATATACGCGGAAAAAAGGTGTGATATTGTACAAGCAGTAAAAGAAACACAAATTAAATTCAAGGTCATGGGTTTGAAATATTTTGTGTTCTATTATCGTTGAACACACTAATTCTAGTTTAAAATTAGGTATTATTTTTCCAAATATTTATTACCGTCATTTTCAAAATATTCATTTCATATATTTGTGAACACGAAAATGTATAACCGTACATATTTATATTAGATCACATAAGAATGCCATGATAGAGAGCATCTCTGTACATTTGTAATAATTAAACAATATTGGTTTTATACTAATATAGAAGAAAATAGCTTACAACACACGAACAAAAACACAAATAGGGCACCCATCCATTATTAAAATCCGGATATCCGCTCATACCTAGGCTGTCAATCGCCATACTAAAGGTTTTAATTCACACATTCCTACTCGCTCTTTTTTCAATTGAAATATATTTACCTGCATCTAATAATATCTTAATACAAGATACCTACTTTTGACTACAGTCTGTAAGAAACGAGTTTCCTTTAATACGTTTTTATTATTAAATCGTACCATCTATATATCTACGAATACAAAAATGTATAGAAAACCCATTAAACAAAAATCGTACTGTTGATACTTAATGCCCATATACAGACATCACAAGACATCACATCCGCTAACACAAAAATGTAAAGAAAACCTATTTGACCATTGTCGATCAAACATTATACATGTAGGTGGTAGATGGTAGGTAGGTCAGTCGTCTTTTATTAAAATCCTAATGTTCAATCATACCTGGAATGTCATAGAGAGCAGTTTCCATACATTAGTAACAATTTAAAGTTTATAACAATATTAGTTTTATACTAAATAGCTAATAATAAAACGTATATAGAACACACATATACCATCGATGGTATCAACTATCGTAATGTTCAACATTATATTATATGGGTTTTCTAAAGAATTTTTGTAATTTGTAACTGTTTGAATTCTATATATATATATATTAAAATAATTTTACCCTAAATATAACAAGTTTTGACTATAATAATATATAACATACAATTTACACACGTTTATCGACCGGACTTAGATATTTATGTGGTGAGATTTATTGTTGAGTGATATATTTTTATTTTATTTGAATTTAATTTTAAAAATGATCGTTACGGACAATATGTTTAAATAAGTGCAGTTTCCATCCACGTTTGCAAGTAAAAAAATTTGGTTTGAAATCAGTATAAAAAGGAAAGTTCAAAAACCGTCTTTGTCCTCCGTTCAAGACTAGCACAATAGCACTGTCTGTCTGTCTATCATATTGCATTATTATCAGTTATAACATATTAATTTTATTATTATTTCAAGTATTAATATTATTACTGCCACCGCTTACCGTCCACCGCCTGAATAATCGTATTTTTCAAACTCCTCAAAATACACGAAGAAAAATAGCTTACAAAACATGTACAAAATATTTTGTGTTAGAATCTAATCGGGTGTGGTTGGCATTGTTCCTACCTTGACCCTAACCTATTATAGTCAAAACCTGTTATACTCAGGGGAAAATTATTTTCCCAATTATATAGCATACATGCAAGCAATTTCAATGACAAAAAGTCAATAGAAAATCCATATGACAAAGATCACATCCGCTAACACAAAAATGTATTGAAAATCCATTAACTAATAATCAAATCTATTGATACTTAATGCCCATTTGGTAGACATTATATCCGCTAACAGAAAAATGTATAGAAAACCTATTGACCGTTCTTGAATAAGTAATTTTCCAGTACTAAAGCAAACATGTTTATTGCAGTGAGGAGTAACTCGAATTGAATCATAAATAGATTGAGGTTAATTCTTCAATTGAAAAGGTAACAAGTTAGGCAAGTAGCGATGTGTGAATTAAAACATTTCAAATTACAATTGTTGGCGCAGGTATAAATAAGCATTAGGATTTTCATAAAACAGTGGTGAGGGGTAACTCACCTTTATACTACCTGGTACCTGCATAATGTTTGACCGATAACGGTCAATGGGTTTTCTATACATTTTTATGTTAGCGGATGTGATATTTGTATGGAGGAGACCCTTTTCGACCAAAAATGTAACCTTACCTTTGGGGCCGATTCACTTAACAGCCAAAACAAAACGTTTCATAATAATATTATTACATAATATATTTATTTTTTATACTTAACTGACAACAAAGGGTGCTATATTATATTACTGTAAGGCTTTATGTCATATACGTAAAGAAAATTATTAAAATATAAATTGTATGAAATGTGTATAATATAATATAAACAAATAATAATTATTAATAATATTAATAATATTTATTATATATTTTTTTAAACATAAGTTTTATAAATTGTTGTAAAATAAAATAATAAAGTATAAAATAAAAAATAATTTAAATATAATAATATTATATTAACATTATTTTTATGTTATTTATTACTATAATTCCTTTTTTTTTTTGTCTGATCTTTGTTAGCGGTGGTTTACTAGATTTCGTAGTTATTATTTGAAGTGAAGCTAACTGAACAAAATCACACCTAAAAATGTGATTAAAATATTTTTCTAACGATAGATGTACTTCTTCTAATCTTGTGGGATACTTTGCGTGCGGTCTTGGTACATCGTACATTCGTACATACTACATTATATATTGTAGTTGACACTTGGCATTAAAACAAAATCAAACTCGACAACCACCGATAAAATAATTAATGATAAAAATTATATATTATTATTTGTTTATATATTGTACACATTTCATTCAGTTTATATTATTAACTGTATTATTTTTGTTTAATGGTTTTTTTATACATTTTAATTTTTGCAGTTGTATAAACATATATATATTTATGTATATACGTGAAACGGTTTAAATGTTTAATACTTAAAGTCTCAAAACGTACAAAAGGAAACTTGTGTCTTATAGTATCTAATATTGAGACATTATTATAGGTAGGTAAATATATTTCAATTGAAAAAGGAGCAAGTAGGGATGCGTGAATTAAAACCTTAAAAATTACAATTGACAAATACAGGTATGAGCGGGTTTTGGATAATGGAAAGATACCCTACTTGTTAGGTTAGGTTTTAGTATGCGCTAGTAAACTAATTTTCTTGTATATTAATATAAAACCAATAATGTTAAATTATTATAAATGTATGCAGATGATCTGTCTTTTGACATTCTAGTGCGATCGAAAATAAGTATTTGTGGCTAATACGTTTTTGTATTTATATTTAGAAAATAATGGTAGTACTTATATGGGAATTATGAGGTTTTTTCTATACCACATTATTTTATATACATATTTTTTTTTGTAAACTTATTTATTCGTATATACCTACAAGTACAACAGTTTTTGATTTTAATGGGTTATATTCGAGGTGATAGGAATGCCTAACATACCGTGTTCAATTTTAACTAAGAATATTATTTGTACAAGATGTACGCTATTTCTTATATTTACTCGTATATTTTATTATTTGTAAACTTATATACGATGGTGTTTGATAATAAAATTATTATTACAGGTGGTGATTATAATATATTATGATGATATGTAATACTGGTAGGTATAGCAACAATAATATGATTAGAGGTTGTTGAAGTCTTCAGCGTGGTCTTCAAGTCTTCAACTTTCAAATACATCTTTTTTACCACTAAATATCTAGATAATATATTATAATATTGTAGCGTATTTCATTAATTGGTACTATTACACAATTAGGTTTATATTTCATTCAAAAAATAAAAAGAATGAAAATAATGTATAAAATTTTAGTTGAAATATTTATCTATTACTTATAAAACTTAGTCCTGGTAATTCTATATACTAATTACAGTACTCTATTACATTACACTTTGTTATAGTGATGGTTCATTTTAATATGTGTAATGTGTATACCTAATTATTGGAAAATGTTTGGCCTAATTTATGTTGAAACCAAGATTTTTCCGGTTGTTTTTTAATTTCTTCAGTGTACTTCCAGTAGCAATGTAATGCCACTATAGTAATGATCTCGAACATAAAACCTGTAATATAAAACTTAAAAGTGTTAAATGCTTAAAATACATTAACTAATATAATATACAATCTATATTATACATATTTTTATAAGCTCATTAAAATAGTTGCTACTACTAATATTTAGTATTTTCTTTTTTTTTTTTTTAGTTTTAAAATACTAATTTTTATATTTTCATTAAGTGTATATTTGTGTAAGTATAATAGTGTATATTATTTTAGCCATATTAATATATAAAATTATGTTTACAATATGCTTAAGCAACTACTTACCCAGAAGACGTGTAATAAATTGAACAACTTTGATAAAAACCCAACTTGATCTAATAAAACGTATATAGTATATACAATGTTTAAATAATTATGTATTATATTATGATAACTTTTAAATATTATTCTATCAAACGTAAATGATAATGTCTATTCATTATTATATAAATATTAACAGCTTAAATAAAACTTACTTAGAGCTATAGGTGATGAGATGAATTATATCTATACTACATCCAAATCCCATTATGAACATTGCTGTATGTATATGACTGTTTCTGCCCTAAAAAATAGGTGTAAACTACTTAATATATTATATTCAGATTAATATGTTTTGACAATAATATTATACGGTATTATAAATAGATAATTGTGATAGATTGAAAGGACACAGGATTATTATCATCCCTAGATATAGATAGTGCATAAGCTAAAAGTATCTTATTATACAAATAAAAAAAATTACAGTATAGCTATGTAAGTGTATAACACAGTTTTGCAATAATTATAATAAATGGTAATTATTTTTACGCCATTAGTTATCAATATATCAGTCGAAATCGTAAAATTTGGATACTGCTACTACGGTCTTGGAGTTATGTATAAATGAATAATACTAGCACACTAGCTGGAGTATATTACTGCGAAGAGAAAGAAAGCGGTAAAGAAAAAACGATTTTAATTTATATAATATAAATAAATTAAAATAAATAAATAATATATTTTTGAAATAAAATACAACCGATATAAAATGTGTCTATTATTACTTTATAATAATAAAGACGATTAATTATTACTGTTAATATTGCTCCAATTGCGTAAGTGGATCCAATGTAGTTCGCCTTATTCCCTATTTGGAACAACGTCAACACCTGGTGTAAAATTATCAAAAATACGTTTGTTAATAATTTTGATATGTCGTACACAATGGTTCTGCATACGAGAACATAAAATTTAAAATTTAATAACATTTGCCCGATGAACTCATCCATGATCGATAAAAAGAAATTATTAATATCAAGGTAAACTATTTATGGGTATATATGTCTGCTGAACTGAGTCCTCTCTGTTCTTAAAAAAAAAAAATTCTGTCTTTCGGAGTAAAAGCTTGCTAATTTCAAAAATTAATTATTTGCAAAATATTTATTGTGGTATCGGTGTAGGGGATAGAATACATTGAAAGGGAGAGGGTAGAAACTTTGCAGACGGTTAAGGAGAAAACGTGACTTCGTCTATATAATAATAATATATTGTAAATAAATCATAATATATAAATACAGGTATACCAAGCATCCGAATACTATCATGAGCGTATACTTTGTGACCATATCTGTTGAAAGTTTTAACTGATAACTTATCATAATGAACTATTTTTTTTTTATGAAATTAACTCGTTTAAAAAGTAATCTTCCTTGCAATAATATTTGATTTAATTGAAATTAATGACTAATCGAAAGATGTGTACAAATCGTTGTATTCGTTACCGTCGTAGCCATGTTTTTTAAAATTCAATACAAATAACTGTTGTAGTTACGGCCAATCGGACTTAATGGCTATTGAATATTAAATTAGAAAAAAAAAAAATTATACTCGTTTCCCGTTTGGAGTACCATATCATAAAACGTATTCTAAGCGGTATGACCCAGACAGACCTAGGGGTCACGTAGTCCGTTAAACATATTTTGTTTCGTCTTCCTCATTTAAAACGATAAATAAACAAACGGTTGATTAAAACAGTAAAATATATTATCTTTTGTTTACTTTTGCGCGGGCTCGTGTCGTTTTACTTTTCAACGTGTGTTTACGCGTCGAACGCACAACGGACACGATAATAACACGTTTATGAATGTTGTATAGCGCGGTCGGGGACGCATATCAACGTGCAGCTTACCCTTTGGCGACACTCGAAACGATTATTATAATAATAATAAAAGAACAATTTCTAGCGATCTACCGTCGTATTATATACCTACACGATCCGTTTAAACGCACGCGGACCACTATATATACCGGGGTAATGGTATTAAATTATTTCACTCAGCGCGAGAGACATCATCGGCGCGATCGCCTCCGGGTCCCGCACCTAGGTGTGTATGATATTATGCGTTATTATAATAATATAACATATTATGATATGCACTCGTGTGTGCGCGCGGCGCCATCGCAAAACGACGGCAAACACGACCGCAGCGGCGACGACGACGACGTTGATGATAATGTAAAACGAATAATAATAAAATATATCATCGGTTTGTTGCAGTGCACCGCGTCCTACCGGAAAATCTGTCGGCACCTGTCGGACGCGATCCGATTATAATAAGCGGTTGCCGTATACCGACGCGAGTACGCGACTCACGGAATCCGATTTGTACGCTAATATATATATATATATAGCATGACCGCTACCATTTGGGGGCTCGAGTTATTTACATATAAATGTATGGTCATGTCCGTTCTAGTTGTTTTACTCGTATATTATAATAATATATTATACCTAATATCATATTGTACGGGCGTGAGACGGATCTTATGAAGTTATGAAACATCCTGCAGAATTGTGTATAGACCATTATCGTCTTTAAATGTCGATGACAATTATAGTCGTGCCGCTAATCCTTACCAACGACTTCGATGAATCGTCAAATGGCCTATGCCTGAGACATTTTACTCCGCGAAATTCAGTATTCGTGATAAAATCGAGTAAACGATGTTTAGGCGTATATTATATCGTGTATACGCACAAATATTTTATAGACGCCATATTAATTGACGCTTCTAATGTGTATTTCGTTGCTAAATATACTGTTGTAATACTATAGGTGATAATTTGATCATGATTTATGATTGTAATGAAATTAGTAAATAAGTACAAATTAGCTGATGGCAATGTATATAATATGCAATTTGTTTACACAAGAGACGTGTTGTAAATTTCAACGTTGAAGATAATGAATGTGCAGTGTGAAAGGGGTTGGTCTGTGAGGTAAGATTCGAATTGTTTTTTTCTAAAAAATTCTTCACAATCCTTAGTCGGTCTAAAGTTCTATAGATCTACAGGACTATGAATACAAACCTACGACGGGCGGTGGTAAACTCTCACGATTTTATGGTAAACTCTCCTGGGTTAATATTATGTTTACCTGAAGTAAATGTGTAAACTCTCCCGGGTCAAAATTATGATTACCTGAAGTAAATGTGTAAACTCTCCTGAGTCAACTTTATAGTTACTTGTAGGAAGTATGTAAGCTCTCCCGAGTTGATTTTTTGAAATTTTATTTTTTATTGTTCATAGCAGCTAAAGAGATTTTAGCTTTCACAGAAGCTAAAATTTATATTGTTATTATTATTATTATATATGATTGACTATTTTTAAACACAACTTAAATGTATATTAAATTTATTTTATGATTTTTACTAGACCCGGTAGAGTTTACATGTTTCCGTTAGGTAGTACAGGAATAAATCCGGGAGAGTTTACACGTTTCCGTCAGGTAGTACTGGAGTAGACCCGGAAGGGTGTACCATCGGGAGAGTTTACAATCGCCCCCTACGACACTGTCACAACGGAAGCGCTGCAGGTAGCCATCGTGCTGCGACTATTGGGTGCCAAAATTTAATTTATTTAGATAGTTGTCTTACCGGTAATCCCATTTAACCCTCACTCCTTCAATGGAGATTCGTAAGAAAATTAGTTTTACAAGTTACCACGGCGAATGACAATTGTATTATTACTCGGCGCACCTGTTACATATCATTCAGTATACCCGATTATTAGTTGTTATAATTTAATAATATCGACAATGCATAATATTTTGATGGATTTTGGGGCCGAACCAACTGCACACGGTGTATACTTATTATATACATTGCCGATATAATGATATGATATTATAACGTAGGACGTGCTTAGAAGGGCCGGCCGGAATGGATGCGATACGTGTATATTATGCATATACATATTTGTGTATAATACACGGACAAAATTAATATAGGTAATATGAATATCATCATCATCATAATGATTGCATAACATTATATCGTTATTCGCTACAATATGCGTGCGTGTAATATTAAATAAATGCAATGAATGTAATTCAAACATCAATAATATGTAATTTATTAAAATTATGTACTTACCTACATAATGCTTATTACATTTTATAATACCTATATATATATATATATAGGTAATGCACTCGTAAACTTTCACATAAATCTTTGTCGATAAACCGTTTTGCAAGTATAAGACTTAGGCTAGTCTTTAAGTAAATGTTCTCAAAGTATTCGCTAATAATAACTCGTCTCCTGCCACTATAATAATATAATCTACCTACACATTTCTAGGCACGGCAAAATACAAAATTAATATGAAATGTACGAAATCTAAATATTCTTAAGAGGGCGTTATACCAGCACGTGTTTTCTCTGTCTTACCAATATAGATCATATCAAGTTTTCGTTTGGCAGAACACATATTTTGTCATTTTGTGATGTTAGTTTTAATATTAGAGTCAATTTACCTATGATCAAACTTAAAGGTAATAATGTTATCTAGGGCATCTCTTAGACTTTTATTGGTATATTAATTTTTAATCAAGTCACGAGCATTTTAAAGTTTTGATATTTTACATAATCATAATTCACTTAAAAATTAAGATATCAATAAAAACCTATAAGATGCTCTAGATAATATTCTTACCTTTAAATTTGATAACAGGTAAATTTACTCTAATATTAAAGCTAACATCACAAAATGTGTTCTGCTGAACGAAAAATTGCTATAATCTACATTAGTAAGACAGAGACAACACATGCGTGTATAACGTCCTCTTAACTGTATATTTTTCTATTATGAGTATACTATACTATAATTATGTACGTCACTGCAATGTATATAACTACCAGTTACCACTGACTGGAGTAATTCGGTTTAGTCTTAAGATCAAATGAATTGTTTTCAGTCCGGCCCGGTTTCAAAAATGAAAATCAGTTCGGTCAAGTTTCAGCTCGGTCCCGATCACGGCAATAAAAATCTAAAAAAGATATAGTTATGTAATATGGCTCTAATATGAATACTTACAAATAAAACGAAAATCCTACCAATTATAAACCTACGAACTTCTATAGGTATTGGCTTAAAAGTAAATACTAACGGCTGCTCATCGCAACACGAAAATTACATCGTTCGAAATATTGTCGGTATCTATACTAGAAACTTCGTGAGCCACACCTCGCATCACGAGCGATGGTCTTGCGGGGGTCCGAGACGTGAAGTTTAGTTTGAACCGTACCACAGAACGGATCTTCTTAACCGTGCCGGGAGGTGGAAAATCGAACTTAACATTAAGTTTATGACAGACCGGTAAACTGTCGAGAACCATCATACAACGGTAATGCCTCGTTATTTTGAAAATCACTACGCATTGACCGCGTTTTATATATAGATTACGTTTATAATTAGACTGATTCGATTAAGACATTGAAATCCTAAACCTAAATCTCTCGCCCGACGGCAGGCTATAGCGATGATAGTATAATAATAATGCGAACAATGAATGTACAGGTACCTACGTCATCTGCAGCGCGAATCGAGTGCGAAATGCGAATGATTCGACCCGAGTTAATAATAACTCTCATAACAATAATCTACAATAGGTTTATAATCTAGTTCATTATATTATTTACACTTATTTGTTGCCATTTACCTATAAAAATCATAACAAAAATGACTGAGACACAATAATACAATATTTTTAGAACACCTATACATGTGTACATTATATATATATATATATAATATATTATGTAATTGTATTCTCTCTTTCGTATTATTTTTTCCTTTTTTTTCTTTTTCATTAGGGGCTATTGGACTTTTCCGAACTATTTTCGTTCGGTTCAAAGAAATATCATGTTCGTTTTTCCGGTCGACGCACGGTGGGACGTATGTAATACAGGTAATAGGTACCTATATGTTGTGTAACGAGCTTATTAGCCCAGTAAACCATAATAAAGTGTATCGTCGCCCAAAATCACGTTTTCCCGATTGACGTCATAATAACGAGCACTTACGAGTAAACATTATATGTATAATATATATATATATATCATTATATTATTGTATGTACCTACTGCATCAGTGGCCAAAAAAAAAAACATGAGATTTTCATTGCGCACAAAACACCACGTTCTCGAATATGTGCGCATACGTCTCGTCGTGTGTACGATTCGCCGACAAACAGAGCTATAATAATGCATTATAATCGTAATAATAATGTTATGCATGTAGTGTACTATGTATATTATAATTATCGTGGAGGCGTATGAACGCGTTGTGTTTACATATGTTTGAATGGATTTTGTTTTACCTATTAGTTCACAAGCGGGGCTTAAGCACTCCAAGTCAAGTGTCCAACACATTAAACAATATTGTAATACACTTGTATACGAATTTTGAGTATGATTTTTTGTTCCAAATTTATGGCATTTGAAAATAAAATTAACTAAAATTCCGATATAAACAGAAGACCGTAAACAATAAGGAAACGATTTATTTTTTACGTCATAATCATTATAGTTATTAGTTGTTACCATAAAACTATTCAAAAATCTTTAATAAAACAGACACAGTGTACAGTTGTTATAAAGTGACAATCAGGTTACTGCTATAACAAATATTGAAACATACAATATATTATTATTTTTTATTTATTTAAACGAATATTTACAATCTGTAAAAAACAAAAATACATTAAGTACCCATAATACAAAAATGCACATTATATAAATAAAGAGTTTTAAACTATATATATATATCTCCTAAATACAATAAATATACTTTCAAAGATTGTGCAGTAAAATCCAATTAATTTTTAAAAAGTTTTCAAAGTTTAAAAAAGAGTGTTTAAGTAAATAACATTTTTTTTTCTTTAGATTGATTTACTTGATATTTTAATTTCACGCGCTGTAACGTATTTAATAATATTGTTTAGGGTATAACTTATAATAAATTAAAATTGTCATTTAAACACGAAACAAAATTTTATATGGAAATACAATTATTTTTATTATTTCAGAAAAATAAATTGGATTTAAAACCGAAACAATCAATCGGCAATCAACGTAAACATTAATATTAAGAAAGACAAGTATATTAAGTTAGTATATTAATTTATATTTTATTATTATTGTTAATTTTTTTATTACCAATACCACGACAATTTTTATTCACTAAAAATAGATACTATTAATTGAAACAATAACTCCACGTATTATCTTATTATTAAACTATATAAAAATCCATTCTGCATGATTTTTTTGTTAAGATTGTTGACTGTTGTTTGTATTATATTAGGCGAGTATAATAAACAAATCACGAACATGACTAAGATCTACAGTTACACATTCTTCGCTCTTCAGCATCCAAAAGGGTATGTAAATATAAAATTATCGACAAATCTCATTTGCAGGTGTCGACGTATACATTTTACTGAAACGACAGTTTTTATAATGGGTACTATATAATATCCAATACAAATGATGTACTTAAAAAACAAATTTAAATAATCTCAAAAACCAATAATGTCGTGTGACTACGTAAATAAACATATACATGTATAATGTATATAGTATACAAGACATAATATAATATAACCTAAAGTTACCTAACAGGCGCCTGACACCCTGACTGAAATACTCATATATATATATATATAATATATGTATATACTATTATGGTCTTGTCGATATCAAATAGTACAGGAAAAACATCGATACATAATACATACGGCCGTGCAAGATAATAAAAATAAGGTAGGTAATATTAAAAACAAATGAATCGTCGTCAAGCATTTAATATATTCCGAAAACTGAAATCAATACCCATAAATATGTTATGTTATTATGTGTTACGCGTTGAACGTTTGACGATTAAATATAATTAATTTAAATGTAAAGAAAAAATATATATATTATTCCCGTTTTAAAAAAAAAAACCATTTATTCTTGTGTCGCATTTCGTTAGTATATATTCTACAATAATTTTCTTACAAGCGATAGCGTAAAATATTCATATTGGAAAAAAAATATTTAAACAGTTTAACGCAAACTACGATGGACAGTGCTTTTTTTCTTGATATCTAACTTAATATATTATAAGCATATATATAGGTATACGCTGATGATATAGCTCGGTTTTATGTCAATATTCGTGTATGATGTATAAATATCATGTGTTAAAGCACGTGAGCGAAATCGACTTCGTCGACCTCAGAACTCACCGTTTGTTCTCGTCTAGGATGATTCACCGAGCATATACTCATCACCCCCGTTTTTCCTTTAACAACGAATTCATTCAAATTCTGTTTTTTGGAATTCTCGAGAATATTTAACGACCGTATTTTAAAATTCTTGTATTCGTATATGCTTTTGAAGAAGTCGTCGTAGGACTCTCAACATCTTCTTTTCAAACGAGGATCATCGTTTTCCATTTAAATATGTTTAAATTTTAAACGGATGAATTTTTTGTAAATGTTGCTGATGTTTCCATAGCGAAATTTAAGCGAATAGTGTTTGAGTTATTTAAATGTTTGTTTTATAAATAATAAGGTAAAACATGCTATTTGATTGAAGTCTTTGACATTAAATTAATTTCCTCGAATGTACTATCTTCGCGAAAATACACTAACTACTGCGTTTAATTTACCTCGCCATGAAGAACCGTCTACAAAGGTCCTATACACTAAAAATATTTAGTCTAACGTGAAGTCTTTGGACAAACACTATATATGACTGTAAAATATGTTTATTATTATAATATGCATTTTATATCTGCAAACAGCACGTGATCTCTGCGCGCCGTCAATTGTATGATATATATATTATATATATATAGAGGTATATACTGTATTATGTACGTCACGCGTGTCTCTGCTCGACCTCATACGTCATTATTATTATTATTATTATTATTATAATTATTATCATCATTATTTACCCGGGATAACACTTAACGAATGCGTTCGTGTCGGGACGTGTCGATTTGTATTAAAATATCGTTGCATATATTTATACAAACTCGCATGGAAACATCAATCGACGCTCGTGCGAACACAACAATAATAACATTCATAATATTATGCAATAAATATACGGTGTAATTTTATGAGCGTACGCGGACATAGCCGCGGGGGGAGTGAGGAGGGATAATATAATTTCGCGGTCGAAATTTATTTCACCGAATCTATCATCGGGTCCGTGCGTATATAATATATCATATATTATATTATATATATGGTGGTCCGCGCGCGTTTACCACTCCTCCCCCTCAGAGTGCATACGATGTAAAAAAAATATTAAGGTAATGTATAGATGCACGCCGAGAGTCTATCGATCACCGCGCGGTTTGTGGCCGAGTCTCGTTCGGTATGTTTTTTTTTTTAATTTTTTTTTTTCGGAATTTTTGCTCCTTACGTCTTTTTAGTTTTTCCACACACTGAAAACTAATTGAAAGCAATTGTGCGAGCCGCGCCTCGTTATTCGCGCGCTCATGGCATTTATCATCGACGCGACGTCGTCGATCGGTCGCTGCGTGTGCCTGCAGATATACGCTATCGGTAACGCACGACCGTATATAATATAATAAAGTGTATTATATATGCGATAGCCACAACGGCTGCTATAAGGCAAGAATATCGTTTATATAAGTATATGCATTATAATGTAATAACGTTCTACCTTTACCGTCGCATTATATTATATATATATTTTTTAAATTTTTTGTTCGCAACGCCTTGAACTCTTAACCCTTTTACGCGGTCGACAACATCTCCGTCCATATATCTTCGCCGCGTTCGACGATCACACTCCACAACGCATAACGGATCCGTTTTGCGTATTATGATTGTGCGTACGTCGCACGAGTAGATGGTAAATGTAAAATAAAATACTGTTTGATGAATATACCAAGGACTAAATTAAATGCATATTATAATACGTTGTAATTATAAACCATACGGTGAACGGTGGTGTATAGGTGAAATTATTTATTTTTGTAGAATTTCGAATATACGCCTATAATATGTTTCGATAATATTTGTATATTTGAGGTCCTTGATTTGTGTTTTTTGTTTCAATGGCGATCAATATGATGGTATTTCGTATTCTTTTTTACAAAATTATTCAAGTAAATTCAATCGAGTTAAATGTTTTTGTATTTCGTACCAGATGTACCTACGCATATAATATGTATATCTACACATAATTTGATGTTTATAATCATATTATATAATAAGGTATAACTAACAAATTATCGACGGATTCCTTCGATAGGCTGAAGTATAACTAAAGACTAAATATAAACACACAGATGCGTGATATCAAAAGAAATGAATAAACGATGAATACTCATCGGAATTTGTGCATAATATAGCCAGTGTATAGTATCGAATCAAATTTAAATTGACAGTTCAAATATCTCGAATGACCTACCTATCCCTAATAGTTTATCACTCCTCTGATAATTTTATTTTTTATTTTTGCGTGTTTATGGGAATAATTTTCCAAGTATCATAGAAAATAATTAATTTTGTTTCTTAATAGTAACTTTGTATTTTATATTAATAGTTTATATAACTACGGTTCGACCTAACTTTGTTAATGACTAGTGAGTAGTGGTTATAGACGGTACAAAATCTCAGTACGGTTTCGGTCACCACTAACTTTTCGTATTCCCTCGGCCATTAAGCATCGAAGGAAGAAAATTCAATATTTTAAATCCTAGAAATAATACATTTTGAAGAAACTTAATATTTAACAAAATATATTTTATAAAATTTTCAAAGTATCTATTCTAATGTTGAGCTATTTATATCACGAAATTATTCACTACCTACTACTCATTTAATTTGTTACGAGCAATGCTGACATGCTGTACAAAATCAATTATAATTTATTAATAAACACATCTACTGTTTAAAATCAAAAGGTTAAAACTAAGCCAATAGATTTCGATCGTTTAAAAAAAAAATGTTTGTCAACAGATTCAGTAATATCACTAAGATCCGAAATATCATAACACTCATAATATACTTTGAATTACTCACTATATTTACTTTTCAATTCATAAATGTTGGATATAGTTAACTCCGAAAAGAATATCATTTTTTATTTATTATTGTTTATTGCCATTGGTTATAGCAAATTAAAATAATTATTATGATTGGATAACATATTAGTATTTTGTATTTTATATTATATTAAAAAAAAAATAACAAATAACTATGTTAAAAATTTCTCCAACCAAACCTAACCGGGACCCACTTAATGACCGGCCAAGACACAGAATGTGTACTGAGTGCTGATAATACTGTATTACATTATTATTATTATTTTTATCTATGGATAAAAGATATTAGATAATACATACAATTGTTGAACGGTTTTATACAAATTATAATGGTGTGTTATATATCGATCTCACGCAAAAATGTTTTGACGACAATATTTTTGTATCTAATATAATATTATAATTTGTTTTCGTAGTCCGTAATTATAATTATCACGCAATGTAATATTAATTATCGATTATTGTGTATTTAACATAAATGAATAAGGGAATACGATTCTCAAACCCGTTTCATCCGGTCATTTCCGTACACAAATACATTCACTAATGCCCAATATGTGTATATATTTCCATCCGAATGATTGATTAATACTGTTATGAATAATTATGAATAATTAATTAGCGCTTATACGATAAGGTATTAAGGTATATTGAGTGAATTCGTCGTAATAGTATAAGTATGGTAATACAATATGTGATATTGTGATAATATGTATATAAGGTATCTACACACGAGTACGTTGTGTCGTGTAATCGAATTCATGACTTGCAAGGATTTCTTTTTGAAACTCGAACCTATAAATGTGGGTAATAAAAATATTTTTGTGTAGATATTATAATATAATAATATTTTATTGTACACGGAGGATACGACGTTCAAGTGTAATTCCCTCGAAGTCGCAGTGTACAGTATAATATAATATGATATATTATATTATATATTGAAAATAAATCCCAATTTACTGTGAGGATACTTTTGATATTGGATTCAAACATTTGAAAAACTTGTTAAATTTTACTCTTGTTTGGACATTCAACCCGTTATTCCTGAACTATAATATGAATATGGTAAGCAAATCTGTAAATAATTTCAAAATAATTTCATAACATATATATATAGATTCTTTACGTTTATGTGTTTATGTAACCATTCAATATTTTACAATATTATTTACTACTCCCATATATCTACGTCGACTCCCGAGAGAACATTTTCATGTACACAAATACTTAGAATCTATCTAATATTATAATAAAAATAAAACGAGTCAATGACGAATGATTGAAGCATAAGACAAGTATAGGTACACTAAGAGTCAATTCCTTTTGACTTATTATTTTTCCTAATCGAATATTTAGATAATATTTAATATTTTAAAGATATTTTTCGATTCTCTTCTATGTATAAACATTTTGAGAACGCTAGTGGACTCCGGTTCTTACCCGAAAGACACGATACTCGTGCAATTTAACAGTTCCAGATAATCATATTTTATAAATGGATTTTCCGTGACGATTTGTTTGCGTATTTTTATTTCGCATCCATCATCATTTATCATCAGAACAAATCACCTCGAGACCACCGCCGCCGTCCGTTCATCCCTATACAGTAATTTATCGTCTCTCACTCTCTATATCGCTGTCTCGATGACCGCTTAGCTTAGATAATAGCAGTTTAATATCCTGTAGAATACCATAATGTACGTGCTCGTAGTTATTCTCCTCTCCCACCCCGCACCGGATAATACCGCAACCCCATGACCGGCGATTTATATGTCACGGTGGCTCGTCCCCCGTCCATTATCATATTTTATTATATCCGCGGCCGCACTACAAGCACACATATTATTATAATACATATTACACAGGTCTGCGGGCGCTTTCGGTGTACAACACAATCGTTTCCGTTCCGCTGCACGGCAACGGACACGACCGGACCACAAAGTTTATAGATAGTACAATATATAAAGTATATTATGTAAAAAAAAAAAAAACCAGAACAGACGACGGCGGAATACGACGCAATTACGTTCATTCGCATTTTCCTGTTGCCGTATTTTATAAAATTATATTATATAGTGATCTCAAACCTTCTCCGTATTATTATTATTATTACTATTATTACTATTTGTATAAAAAGCAGTGTAATCGCGTCGACTTGTTCGCGGCGAACGATTACACGTAGACCGGAGCCATAAACAACAGCAGCCGCCGCCGCGGATTACTGATTTCCGTCTTGTATAATCTCATATTATACATTATATGGTACTTACGCCGTCGTTGTCGTCCTATATAGCACTTGCACAAATCGAACCCTCCTCCGCTTTCTCGGTCATCCGAGAATGTCGTCTACACGATATTATAGCGATGTGAATTAACCGCGTCTACTTAAGATATTTTAATACATAATATTAAACGTAATTTGTTCTATTACCTATTAACATGAAGAATACAAATTTAAAATATTCCGCGGTGACGTTTAAAATAGCACATGTATAGGTATTACACGATGTTCATTTTTTTCCAGTATTTTTCAATTCTTATAGATTTACAATATAGTCGGAAGTTGGTATTTAATATTATAATATAGGTTAGGTATAATTGAAATGTTGAGTGTTGTTTTATAAAGTTTATATATAATAGACACGGGAATTATTTTTAATGATGTATACAAGCCTAAGGATTTAGAGATGAAAATTATGGGAGACGTGTAGATGCAAAATATGCACATATTACTTATTTATTGCCTACACGATGCATATAATAATATATAAATTAAATAATTGGAATCACAACGGTTAGTAACCCATAAGCAAATTACACATATATAATAGCACTTGTATTCATAAATAAGATGTATATATATAAATGTAATGTTATCAAGATCAAAAGCACGGGCAATTTCGCTCCGAGAGATATGTACTGCACGATAATCCGTTCTCATTATTTAAAACGCCCAGTCGGTCAATTGTAAGAGGAGCGTACCGTATCGTTATCGTAAACGTTTTGATGACGATAAAAATGACGGAGACAATTTTTTTCTCTCTCTATCCGCCGACCTATAGCGTTCGAAATTTACCAAATTCTACTATATATCATTACATAATAATATTATATCCTCGTGATAATACGTACGCTCAGCTCACACGTAATAGCGTAGTGAAGTATAGCGTACTTATAGTACGCATATAATACGCATTTCTCGTTCACAGACTTGTCGTGTTTCACATACAGTTGACGATGTTTTCATATTATCATTACAAATGTTACGGCGTGGCGGCGTATTTTGTAGGTTCTGACATCAGAATTTAAGGCAATCCGCATCGGAATAATCGTTGTGATGTATTGCGAAATGAGAACTACACCGCGTGCAATAATAACAGTCGCGTCCGTCCGCCGGTGACTCGAAATGTCGTGACGTCGTTCCCGGAGGACGCGAGTGCAGCACTCGCCGAAAGCGTAATTTAACATGATATACGTTGTACGCGAGTTTTCCCCATATTATGTTTTATTATTATTATTATTTTTTTTTTATGTCTTACGGGTAGGTACACGCCGAATGATGTATCAGGCGCCCCATTAAGTGCTTTGTTATGTTTCGATATACACAATAATATAATACTTGTAGGCGATTAATGACGGGCCCGTTTACTTTGCTCCCCGCCGCCGCCGCAGCCGCGCGACGTTCTCGCGTATTATTATCTACACACGCACATCGATCTGTAGAGGTAGGTGCATGTCAAATAATACATTATAATATTATATACTTGTCTGTTTGTTTGTACGTGTGTGTGTGTGTGTGTGTGTGTGTACACGGTATAATGGTGGTAAACGCGTCCCATGTCCAGCCTCCGCCGTTTCATTGCCCCTTTAATAAAACAATAAAATTTATTTAAAACATACACCGCGCGCGTATATAATAATAATAATAATAATAATAATAAGTAATATACTTAGAGCTTACAATGGACTCGCGCTGAGGTGCTAAGATAGTGCCGCCACAGCCGCGACCTCATTAAACGGATTATTATTATGATTTCCCTCGTAATAATAATCGTTTTAAAGACTTCTGTCGGGCGCACGCATTAAGTCATATTATAATAACATATTATAATATAATATAATATATTATATAAAGACAAACGGGTTTTAATGAAATCGTAATGATAATGATTGTTATTACATTCTGCCCACTGCACTATGGTAACCTGCACGTAGCCGCGTTCGTATACCTGTTGTACTTACCAGTTACCTGTTACCTCTACCTACTCATTACGCGCTCGCTATAGGTACGTGCGTTGTACACTGTGGCCGCGTATGTAATGTTGCACGTTTGTTATTATATTTTCGGAAATTATTTTCTTCGTTTATATACACGAAATGTCTACTTGCACATTTTATACATCGTCTAAACAGTTTTTACCTATGCGAACATCTTTTTCGCTATTACCGAGGATGACTGTATTAAAGATCGTCCGTTTTGCTACTCGTCGCTTAGAATTTTCTCTGAGAACTTGTCTTTCTATTTTATTACGAGTTCATTCTTCCGGATGATTAAGTTCCAGAGTTTTTTTTCTTTATTTGAATAAATAAATTTATATACTTTTTATCAGAAGAGAAACACCACTTTTAAAGTTCATCGCATTTACAGCTTATATATGACATTGGTATTAAAAACAGCTAGTTAATCTTTAATTTCTTTTTGACACAATAATACGGATTTTGAAATTTTTATTTTACTTTTAATACTTATACTGGAATAAAATTGAAAAATTAATAATTAAATAATATTAAGACGTATTCACTTGTACAAATGCACACAAAAAGCGATCGTAATACATTTATTATAACGTAGTCGAACAGATAACAGATGAGTTCTAAGTTCGAAAAGCTTATTTGGCCATAATAATTATAAGTTCTATTTATGTAATAATAATTACCAATCATTTCAATGTCTAATTATTTAAATAAAATTTCCTGGCAATGTCGCAAATTCATTTTTTGTAGAATAGTGCAGTGGAGGAAAATGTATATGCGAAATCGCAAATTGGCGGCCTGAACAGGGCACATGTCTAGGGCTTCGCGCCTCACGTGTTAGGTGACACGCTACTTGCATCCAAAATTATGGATATTATATAATATTGATATTAATTATAGTCAGTAAGTTAATTTGACAAAATAAAAAAAGATTGTTATACATATTACGTAATTTGAGTTCTAACGTGCTTTATTTTAAATTTACTCGCGTCCCTAAAATTTAATATCTGCAGTAATGTTAACTATCGATATAATAATTTAATGAATAGAATCATATTAATTAATATTTGTATTCTAAATTATTATAATTTCAAAAAAACTACACAGAAATAATAATAATTAGAATAAAAATATGCATTTTTAGTATCTATGTATACATAATAGTTACTACTTACTCGCTACACATTATACAGGTTAACATTTTTAAATATTTAAATGTATTTTTACAAACTAAAAAAATATGTCTAAAACCTAAAAATCACAATAATTCTAATTAAATTGTAAAATAATATATTAGGCTCAGGTTGAATTAATACAACTGTTAAAACAATTTACATATATATTATGGCGTCATAGAACGTTCTTATACAAATATGCAACAATAATAAATTATTGGAGTTCTTGAACATAATTTTCAATTGCATTTGATCGTATAATTTATTATACAAAAGATCTTTCTTGATCGACTTTATTAGTTAGTGAAGTTAATAAATCAGAGTCTGACAACAATTTTAACATTATTACGATAAAAATGTTTGAGGTGAGGTACCTACTCATAATATGTTCAAAGATATCACTATAGATATTTTAAGATAACTTTTTGTAGTTATATCATATTATATCAGACTTTTTCAGGATATAGGTACTTCATACTGCAGGGCTTCGCAAAAATGTATAAGAACGTCATCTTGTTCTGTCCGTGCCGTAATATTACAATATATAAATTATCGTTATGTTTATACAACAGTCAATAAAAGTATATATATATACATTAGATAATACATATATATATTGGGTCTAGAGTTTACTCATGCCAACAATATTAACAGTTGAATGATTATTGTCAATGCGTACGGTGCAATAATCACAGTTACATAAACACTTTGTTTCTATTACTAGTTATTATCATTATAATAAGACATGTAATTCTA
Source organism: Schizaphis graminum (assembly GCA_020882235.1). Classification (NCBI taxonomy): domain Eukaryota; kingdom Metazoa; phylum Arthropoda; class Insecta; order Hemiptera; family Aphididae; genus Schizaphis; species Schizaphis graminum. The sequence goes on from CM037032.1 coordinate 99,758,604, forward strand.
TAAAAAAAAATCACTTAAAAATAAAAAAATAAAAAATAAATTAAAATGTTTAAGTTATATAATCATTGATGTATAAGTTGGTTCAAATTTCATCACTGGAAAACAATGCTCTAGACATATTCTATATTTTCCTTAAGCTTGTTAGGATCGAATTATTAAATACATAAAAGGCTAAAAAGTACACAAAAATATTATCAAACCATTGTATTTTTTTCATATACACTATCACTGGGTAAAACTTTTTTTTATTGTACACACTATGATTTATATGTATCCTCATCATTTTAAACACTATATTTTAGAGTATTTTCTATAAATTGTACCTATTCGATTAAACTTCTAAAAAGTTAAACAAATAAATTAAAAATATATTTATGTCTGAAACTTTTGAAAATTATATAAATTATGGTCCATGGTAAAAAGTTTATATTGTTATACATATGCCATACATTTTGATAGTATATAGTTTAAATATTTAACCTTTATAAACTTTCCGCCTGTTTTTAAGTTTTCATCATCTCGATAGTCTTTATGTTAATTTTAAAATCTCGAATATCGACTCATATTAAACGTTTTTAACATAAATTTGTTAACAAAATATAACAAAATATATACACGCGTGGATTTTTCTTAGGAAATTAACTTAAAAGTTTCAAAGTAGTTGTTTAATATCAAATAATGAGCCATGACCCCTACAGGCACGAGCAAATATTAATTATTGTGCTGCGCCACGACAATGGGTCTCGTAACACATGCGCACCGTATACGGTTGAGTATTATTGTTCAGCAATAATTACTGAGTATCATATTATTTTCGAGCAAACGAAACGTTTAAAAAAGCAAATATAACTAGAACAGACATCGAATGTCAGTAATCAGTATATATAATTAATTATAATGAAAATATGGGTACGCTGCGCATTCGGTTATCTTTCCGCACAAACAACATTGTAGTATGTGTAACAATAAAATAAAAAATATATATAATAATTTGTATTATAACTATAGAATATTATATAATAAACGGTCATAACATTGTTACACCAAGTGAAATCCAGTGGCGACGGACGTGTGAGATTCTTTCACACACACACACACACACATGTGTTTTATACTTGCACTTTGTATACACAGACAGAGACGAAGAAAAGAGAACATTGTTATTTGAATAGTTACTCCTCGGTGGTGGCACATAAATGTAATCGTTGTACACACACACACACACACACACACACACACACACAATAACATTAAATATATTATATTTTATACCACACGAGGTCCCGCAAGTGCGAGTAAGTCCGGGTACGGTATATTCGTCGTCGTCGTCGTCGTTGCCGAGTTACCCGAATTTATTACTATTGTATTCCGGTCGTGCGCGTTATACGACGTACACGTATGTATAATACATTAAATATATATTATATAGGTACGCGCATGTATATGGAGATGATGACGAGCGGTCGACGCTCTACCGGTGGTGTGAATAGCTGCCACTTTGCGGGTCGGCGGCATGTGGCGGTACGCGGAGTGTTTATACGTGTATGATGACTGTACGACGGCGGCGTGGAGAACGGGACGTGCGGTGACTTGAACGAACACGACGACGTCGACAGGGGGGAGGGAAGCTGAGGGCTAAAGAAACGGACTCGGAAAGAGAAAAACGACGTGTTTACCGTGCGTAAGTGTGTGTGTTTGTGTCTGTATACGTGTATTATGTGCGGTGTATACATACGATTATTATTATTATAGACAAACAGACAGACAAACGGACTGCACATTGTGTTTTGACGTGAGTGAATCGGAAAAGTGGTCGATGGCCGCAACAACGCACGCTCTTCGTGGGATAATCTTTCGCTCGCGGTTGGGTTCGCCGTCGGTGAAATTTGTGTGAACGAAAATCCCGGTCCTGAGACCCGAAACACAAAGCGACGCGCGCTAATGGCGTAAATCGTTTCGCGCAAACCTATTATATGCGCGCGTGTTTGACTTACGGTCTGCATACATATAATATACTTCACATACGTTGGCGCTGTATAAATTATTATGATATCGTATACGTCGGTGCGATATGATATACGTAGGTACAACGTGGTCTAGTGAGCGCAGGTCTGATATTATGATTGATAATAATATTAACTTGCAGACTGCCCGACTTGGAGATATTGCGTCATCAATCTCATTGATTTTGGGTTTTTTTTTCATACCAACACTTTTTATTTTTTCTGCGATTTAATAGGGTAGATGTTTGTCTGTTTAGAGCCCCTTAACCCCACGGGGTTAGGATCAAAGTTCTGCGTTTTGGGCATCACGATATTGAATAATGTCATATTCGATTGATTTGGATTACCGCAGTTTTATTGCAACTACTTGACAGTTTTGTACAGTATTATATTCTTCATAAAAAAATAAAATAAAATCAAATTAAACAGCGTTCGTTTATAATATATTTTTGTTACATAACTATAATTAAGTATAAATTTTAATTTAAAGAACTCAAAATTTGTTGATAATATACGAGTATAATTATTAATTATATACGGATATAATATAATATACTACACAGCCGGTTTGCGATTTACAAACTGGTCGGTTCGTACGTTAACTGCAATCAATCTTAATTGCAAAAGAATATCTGCCCGGATTGATTTGAGTTACCTTTGTTTCAAATAATAAACGATTAAAGCATTAAATTTATTAAGTATATAAAATATTAAAATCATCGGTCTCTAAAATCAGTTAAATACTGTACGTAACATTTGTCATAAAATAATATTATTTGTATATTTTATGAGTTTATAACGTTCATATTATGATTATATTAGCGTAAATTATACTGAATATTTCCGAAAACATTCTTATGTTCTACAACATGGAGCATAATCTATTATTATCCTTAAAAATTACAGAAAACATAAACAACAATAATAACATATACATTTTAAAGTATTTCTAGGTAGGTAATTTAAATACATCAAGTATTACACTAGATTATTAAAAAAAAAAATATGTTTTATTTATATGACATTGTATAGGTATATAATATATTGCAAAACACGAAAAATACTGGCGCGTGTAAGCTACATATCATTATTATTGCGATTCGTGAGTGAATAATAAGTCATGGAGCTTACATTAAGTGTGTCGACTGGGACTGTTTAATAATGATTTATATGAAAAATTAAAAACACCATTACATACAACGTATTACACTGAAATATTTGTCGCATATTAGCTTTAATAATATATTATATACAAACAAAAAAAACCATTTATAATTAAAATTATTCTAGGTCATATTATTATTATAAATTTTTATAGATCTTAAAACTAAATACGAAATTCTACAGTGTTTTTGCTAAAATCTTTTCAAAATGCAATCTCTTTCAAACAATGAAATAAAAACATACCTTTTTACGACAAACTAACAACATTTACGTATTATATTATAATAATAAAATTAATAACATATTTAATCCTGCAGCCATATATTATTTTGACGTCACAGGTACAATAACTGACTTTCAATTTTTTATTAGTTACCTACCATATTTTCTTGATTGTAATAGGTATATGTATATATGTATATAAACGGATACGAGATAATAGCTATAGTTTTAAAAAGTATTTAAACGCAAATCTTGTAGTATAATAATAAAACGTAGCTATTATAATATTCGAATACAAACAATAGAGTAAAATAATAAAGCCGGATAACGACTTTCCACAAATGGAAATAGCAATTTAAACTTCGAAAGTAACAACGGGTTCTCTATTTATCTTGACGGAAAGCACAATGAAAATGTGAGATTTACGTTGTTTTCGACGATTTATTCAAATCGATTGTACCATATGGCCAAACAATATGAATAAAATGTAAAAATAATTCAATTTTTTTTTTCATTGGTACCACATATCTTATAGTAACACACATATAAGTACACATACACAAATCATTATATTATAATTTATAATTTAATATTACACGCAGATGGCTTGATGAGTGTATGTGCTGTCTGTGTTTATTTATTTATTTTTTTTAGCTACAATGTATTGATCACACACGATAAAAAATACTTATGAATATTTTGATTTACACCTAATACCTATACTCTTGTGATAAACTTAAATAACGTTGGTGGCATTTACAGTTTACACGAGTTTTTTATGTAGCGCAGATCGAACATTTTTCGACCGTGCCTTTAGAATAAGAATTAAATGGTGGCATTTAATATTTTATATTGATTATTGATTTATCACATTATTTTATAATACATCTTGATTATTTATAAAATATTATTAATATTACGCACATAATGATTATACATTCTGTTATTTGTATTAATACTTCCAACATATCGTTATTAACTTTTAACCTACATGGTATAATAAACGCATCAATCGATTGAAATTTAACTGTTAGGTATTGATGTTATTGTACTACTAATAATAATAATATAATTAAGTGACAAATTCTTTAGTGTAAAACATTTTAGGACGAAAAAAGTTATAATGTAAAATATATATACATATATATTCAAGCAAGTTGTATTCAACATTTTTTGTAATTTAAGTAATTTTATAATGCATGCTTTAAAAAATGGACTTGGTAGTGGTAAACGTGATTCAGTAGTCATCTTCGGCCCTAAATTTGTACCTATATAGCTTGCAAATAAGTTTTATCCGCCTACTAAAGAACGATGAATAATCTAAAAGCATGCGTATAACCCAAGTCGTCATCATATGCACTTCTCATCGTGTATTTTCGATGTTACATTTGCCAGGTGTTATCAGTATAATTTAATACACGTTCCATAATTAACAATTGGACAAATGAGCTTTTTATAATTTTGGCCAATAAAACTTTTAATTTTTTTTATATGGCTCTCGATTAATAAACTATGTAGTCCTCTAACATAGTGCATTATAATGTATACGATACATCATGATATCATTTAATAAAGATTGGTCGCCAACGTTTAAATAAGGTCTCTACTCCCTATAACCACCTACAATATATACGGATATACATATAAATTATATAATAATAATAATAATAATATACCAAACTCTTTTAACCTTCGCGGTGAACGTACACGAGAGATCGATAGAGCCAATCTATCGACTACCGGTCGTATATACGTTGAGACCTATGGTGGACGAAAATTCAATTTCGGTCGGAAATCGCACTACAGCGAAATCAAACACGAAACCGACGGCGATGGGCGGAGTACGTCTGATCGGATTATTAGTGGCGCCAACATATATATTAATATAATAATAATAACATTAAACACATGATACGATGGTGTAGTTTTTATGCTATTATTATTATTATTATTTTTTTACCATGTTTCGTCTGCCTACGCGAAACAAAATAAAATCGTAAACAATAATTTATAATATAATATAATGTACTCATGCATTCGATACCAGTATATTATATTCTTATTTTTTAAATGTTTGTATACAATGATGGGTTGACTCATTAGGTCTTCAATATTGCGTTTTCGGGTCGTTAAATAAAGTACCTACTTGAAACAGAAGTCATAATAATGTAAGTAATATAATATTATAAGGTGGTTTAATATATACGTATAATTTTTTAAGCGTACTTTCCTATTTATTCGCTGTTTTGGTGGGGCGGCGATAACATTTTCAAATGTAAGAAGCGCAAAATTTAGCTGCTTTGAAAGTTTGAAGCATTTATAGAGTCTAGTCAATAAAGTATCTCTAATTTATCCTAAACTAAAATTATTCTAGGTTTAAAACATGTTTGAGCATCCTAATACCATCTAAATTAAAACATTTCCATAAGAGGCAAGACTTTTGCGATTTAAAACAGTTTTGAGGACACTGGCATATTAGTTTCACTCAATATATTTTTTTTCGTCCGGAATTATGGATATTATTTTTCTTTCTGAAAAAGTGTATACCTATTATGATTTATGAACCACCTTACACAACCATAAAAGCGTAATGATGATTGAACTGAATCTTTATTATTTCTTCTTTTATGCAAATGTAAGTAGATTCGTAAATGAAAAGTTGAGACTTACATTATGTATCGGTAGCAATAATCTATGTCGAAAATTCTGACCTAATATATTATAAAGGTACCGTACATCAATTAATTATTTTATCATACAATTGTTACGCGTCCTATAAATTTTGTATTCATTAACGATCGTATTCGTACCTATTAGAAAATCATCGTCTTTATATTACACGTTGTATAATATATTATAATAACTACTCCACCAGAAAGAAAGTCATAGGCATAAACTTTGCACGACGCAATTATTTAGTTTTCGCTATTTGTGTTACACAGAAGTTGTGTAGGCTATAAGCGACACGAAGTGTATATCACAAGACGACGATTTGCCGTTGTTATTATACCTATATACTACGCTTACATGTACAATGCGTAGTAGTAATAATAATAATATCGTTTGTCTGTTAAGGTAGTTCCCAATAAATTATTATAATTACCACGCGATTACCAAATAACATTATAATAAAATAAGTCTATAAATGCTGTGGTGCAAACGTTTAGAATTTATGTGAACAAGTTTTTTCCCCAGACAATGAATTTATTAATGTTTAATAATATTACACTCGAAAATTTAGAATTGAAACCTCAAAACAATCACTGAGTTTTAATATTATATAATATTATACTAGACAATAGTCAATAATTATACGATTGGCTGTTTTGAATAATAATTATATAAAGGTACTTACTTCTATCCATACAGTAAATAAAATAATAATAATAATACCGGGAATTCACCACTGAGCCTTTTACCAACCCTTTTCTATGTTTGAATTGGCAAAAAATACACAATCGTGATATTTATTTAATTTTAATAACCATTTAAAATACATTATTTATACTTTGTAAGGACCACAATCAGGGGTCACCCAGAAAAACTATAAGATCTCCGAACGTTTGTCTGATATTTAAAATGATTAAAAAATAACCGATACCTGTAATATATAATATTATAATGTATACACTTCAAAGTTAAAATTAATGTAATGTTCAATTGTTTTAATATATTTTCACTGTGTTCTAATAATACGATTGTGTATAAATAGCTGCAAAAAATCGTTAAAAAATATTAATAGTTAGATGAACGGGTAGCGTGTATTACCAAACTGCACGCGTAAAATAAAAACCATGAATGAATACGGACTTATATGTTTAACTAATATGTTTGGAGAGAATTTTTAAATTATTACAGATTTATGGTATTGATACTCGTAATATTATAATAGCACATAGTAAGATATTTAATAATATTTCATAATAATGTAAAAATTTAAGCTTATTATTCACATAACATTATTTATAATAAAAATTAAAAATGATTATAGTATTATTTATATTGGTACTTTCTCGACTATTTCGAAATTTGTATGAAAAGTAATATCATACGCCAAATTACCATAATCAGTTAGTATGATATTACTAGAAAATATATGATATATCGATGAATAATAGTATTTGGAAAAATAAACGGGCCCGAAAAATCCTAAAGTCGGTCGTAATGAGAATTGATGAACATAATATTTTACTGCAGTTATTTGCGCTGGCTTGTAATAAACAACGCTGTGCTCGTCGTCCGGGTGATTTTCGAAATCATCTTCCATGGCGGTGTGCGACGATATTCTAAACGAGTTTATTTGTTAATCTAAACCCGAAGACGTATACACACTGTACTTTTCTACATCAAAAAATGGCTTTCGTCGAGAACAACTACAGTGCTTTCATTGACAGCATATTACAAGATGTGCAGGAAATAAAGTACTACATCGCGGAAATTCAAAATATAATATTTGAAGATGATAAGTCAGCTAACCAGTCCGCCGATGAGTGTGCTGGCGGAGACGCGCCGCTCGATGTCGATCTGCTGCAGGACGTTATCGATACTTCCTGCACATCAGGAACGCCTGCCGCAGTCGATGAAAACGACGGGCTGTCAGACGACGAGTGTGCCGACGAGTGTGCTGAACCGCTGGCTGGTGGAGACGCGCCGCTCGATGTCGATTTGCTGCAGGACGTTATCGATACTTCCTGCACATCAGGAACGCCTGCCGCAGTCGATGAAAACGACGGGTTGTCAAACGACGAGTGTGCTGAACCGCTGGCTGGTGGAGACGCGCCGCTCGATGTCGATCTGCTGCAGGACGTTATCGATACTTCCTGCACATCAGGAACGCCTGCTGCAGTCGATGAAAACGACGGACCGACAGACGACGAGAAACTCGTGGAGGACCAATGCGTGGTCTTGGAGCCGGCCAAGGGTCCGGTAGTCAAAAATAGTTTTGGCGAAATCGTGGGTTGGCTTCGCCTGGATGCGACACCCGTACAATCCGCTCCGCGCCGTCCGCGCCGTTTAGCCACGGCGTGGCGGAGCGTCAAGCGCTTTGTGTTGGGTGCGTGTTGCGTCCGGTCCTAGATATAGCGTCCCGGAACTGGCCCCCTTGGCTGGGCACATCGGTCGCAGGACGACGGCGACGAAGGATTGTGGGGGGGGAGGGTACGAGAAAGTGCACGGACGGTGTCCGGCGGTATGTCGCCCGAGCACATTCTCTGCGGTCACCTGCGGGTACGCGACGGGTTCGCGGTGGTCGTGCGTTCGCGGTCGCCGTGATGCGTTCGACCCTCTGGCGGTTGTACGGGCGCCCGGACGCTCAGGTCGCGCGGAACGATGGACGACGGCGACGCGGTGGCTAGTGGTACCGACGCGGGCAACGATTCCGCCTCGACGGTATCGACGACGGCGGCAGTGATGATGACTCGAAACGGTGGCGGTGGCGGCGACTCGGTTCACGAGGTGAGTTTATATACGGAGGAGTTAGGAACGTGGATGTCAGCGGCGCCGGGCCCGCGGAAATTCATGATTTCAGGGTGCGGCGGCGCGTGTGACTCCGACGGCGGCCACTAGACGCGGTCGACGAGATCCTGCAGAAGGAAATCTAAGGAGAGTATCAGGACTGCGGCGCATGTTGTGGCGCAGTCCGCTGACTCTCTTTTTCGTCCTGCGGGGAAATCCCGTCGGCCGGGTCCGGCCACCGGTTCTGCAACACCCATTTTTAGCCGGTCCCGTGTTTCGATCGCCGCCGTTCGTCTCCAGAATCGTCATTCATCATCGCTTGTCGTAGCGCACGACATCGCGCACTATCACCATGATCGCAGTTAACGATCGTTCCCGCGCGGCCTGAGCAGCCGAGCCTCGTCTTCCGCAATGGTCGACGCATCACGCGCCCGAGCAAACAATCCCGTGACACTCGTCATTTGCCCGCAGGACCGGTCGCGAGAATGTGCAGAGGCGACCAGTGGCCTTTATAACTCGCGATATTTTACACCGAATACGCCATCTTGTACCCTCCACCTCCCCCAAATCCTCGTTTATTGTGTCGTCGTGTCGTCCGATGTGGTTTTTGTTATTGTTTTATTGTTGTTTTTTCTAAAATCTATACTTGAGAATTTTTTTCTGATTTATTATATTATGTATATTTATTATTTTTTTTTTTGTAATAAGCCACTTTTGGTAATTTTTTTCAAAATTCACTTTTTTCACCTACAACTTATTATTTGTTTTTTTTTATTTATTTTTTTGAAAGCTATACTCTAGCATTTTTTTCTGATTTATATGCTTATATTTTGTTTTTTGTATACTTTGTAAATTTGGTAACTATTTTCACAACTCACTTTGTTTTGGCCTACACATTGTTAATTGTTTTTTCTTAAAGCCACTAGTAAATTTTTTTATTAAAACATTTTGTTCATTTTTATATACTAAATTTTGTGCCACTTTGAGCCATCTGATTTTTTTTTTTATTTATTTAATTATTTAAATTAATAAAACTGTAATTAATATTACATTAACGCGTTTTTATTTGTATTTAATAATAATATTATATAATATATTATTGAAATCTGTAATAGCACTAAGAGCAGAAATTAAATTATGAACTTAAATAATCAATTAATTCACTATTAATGAATAACTTACTAAAGGGCATCGCGGAGAGAAATGTCTTTTTTATTTATTTGAATTTTGAAATGGTTATGCTGGTTGTAGAACATCGAGATCGGAATGCGTAAGGAGCAGCGAGAGGGGGGAAAGTTTAGAAAAGAATTAATCATCGCGGCAATTTTACGACCGTCCCAAAAGCCGCAAGCGGGACCATATGGTCGTCCGGCTCCGGTTTGGTTTGTGTCGAAAGAGACAAAAACAAAAAAGTGACGACTGACGAGTTCCCATTGTGCATAATATTATAATTTATATAATACACTGTCTAGCTCTATATACACATAGTAGCGCGTTCCACCATGACGACAATAATAATGTTTTATAATCGTCGCGCGCGCGTGAATAGCGAACAAATATATTACACACACAAATAATAATATTTTATACACAGTGCGCGTGTGTGTGTATGTCTGAATGTATGGCAGGTATGGTGTGAAGAGTTCATATTGTGTGTATATATTATATGGTACGCGTTACAATAACTCAGTACCTACGATTTTCGTGAATATTTTATATTTCATATATTATTATAATATATGAATGAAGTTTCGTTCTACATAAACGACGGGCGATGATTCGGCACAATGTACCGATATAGTAAGTGTGCGAGTCTGACTGTCTCTCGTTTTCTTTTCCCCGTCCGTTTCGAACTTTTCAGCATTATCGCCCGTACAGTGGTGTTAAATACGTTTCTCCATCCCCGCACAATATTGTTCTGTACGCGTACACAACACAACGTTATAAATAATAACAATAATATAATATTTATGTACAGTCTCGTATATATTTTAATTTCATTATACACACGGCCGTGTGTATAATAATATTATAATACCTATATATATATATATACTTGACGCACGCACGGAAGTAGTATCTAGTAAGTAGTATATAATAGTATTGGTGCTAGTAGTAGTAGTAGTAATAGTAGTAGTAGTAGTGAGTAGTGCCGTGTGTATAATCGTATACCGTACCCATTGACTCGCGGTGTATATCCAAAAATGGTTTTCGCGGCGGCTCCGGTGGGCGCACAGATAGCGCGTGTAGGTGAACCCGGTTTCATCTGCCCACTCGTGTCTATAGCCGCCGTATAGTCATGGTTGTTGTTGTTGTTTTAGTTACCACCGTGTCTGTGTGAGTACGCGAAACCAGCACGCGCGACCCCGAAAAACTAGGTCCCATACTTTTTCCCGGCGGCGCGGCGGCCCCTGCTCTAACGAGCCTCTCCTCCTCTAGACGATCCACTCGGAAACCAAAATATTACAATATCTATAGATATATTATATACATGAAATCATAATTGCACGTTTTCCATTGTGTTTTTGCGTTAGCCACTAGCCATACGGAAAAGAGGAAAACTCATTTCCCCTGTGCAGGACAGTTGGCATTCTATATTATTGTAATGCACCAAATACTATGCGTACGCGTATAACTTGACGAAACCGACCGCGATAGATGCGTCACTCATCACTGTATCACTTTCACCGCCCCGAATAAAACACTTAATTATTTAGGATTTTGTTTTAGGCCTCCGAAAACGTATTAATATGTGAACATTATAGGTTTAAAAAGCAAACGATTTAGATTTTTTTTCGTTCTATAGTGCGATTGAGACCTGTGATAAAGGTCCCGGTAAAAATACACCATACCTGTATGTTTTGCTAACTCATTCGTTTTCATCTCCCAGGGTGTTTACTGGTTGTCTCCTAAAGTCCAAAACGTTAATAATTTTTATTTTTACGAATTGCCTCTCGATTATATATGAGTTGCCTACAGACCTATTCGAAATTTTATAATGAACGAAAAGGGTCAAGTACTTGGTGCCTCCTAATGGGCAAGTAATTAATGTATAGTGTTTCAAACATCATACTGTATCAAAATATGTTTATAATTTCAAAGTCCCAATTTTTATGACTTTTGTTTTAACTAATATTTGATATGATTTTATCTGTATGAATAAACATTAAGATAATATACTCTTTTGTGTTAATCAAAAATAGACCTAATTCAGACTATAATAATAATATACATTATTGTAAGTGATTGATGAGTATATATTTTATACATAATATAAACATAATATCAATATTACACCAAATATTTCAGTCAATTATTTACTATTCATGGATTAATAAATAATTATTACATGCCTACCTGTTGCTTTATTCTTGTTCTTTTATTGTTAAAATATAAAAGTGAATAAACATATTATGCTGATATATTTTTGTTATATTTAATATATTAAATATTTTTTGCTTAAATATAAATTGTAATTTTAAGCCCATCATAGTTTATATGGACTTTGAAAAAGTAATTCACAATTCTATAATATGTATATGGCCAAATATTTCTATAAAAGTGTGTCGATTTCATCTTGGTCAAGCTTGGCAATAACGGTAGTAAAATATTGAGGATGAGGGGGGGCAAAGCCCCCACAGTTTTTCGGGTCGCGATAAACGTTTGCACCCACACGAATTTCTACCAAGTGCTACTTATATCTACACTTACGGGCTATAATAGTCAACACTAATCGAACTGTGAACATTTGAGGGTATGTGCTATTTAAGTCGAATTTAGCTTTGCCGTTCGAGGGTAGATTTTAACTGGAAATTTGATACACTTTTAACACGAGAAGGAAAATAATAACCGATTAACAAGTTTTCAGAAAACAATGACGTCTATAGATTACTAAAAACGAAATTGGTACACCTAAAAATATATATACGGTAAAAATATATTTCACTTCCTAGTCAAATGTATAGATCGTAGAAATGATCATGCGGACGTCACAAAGGTTGTTGTGATTAAAGAAAACTATAAATGGTTTCCTCTATGAAAGTTCGGACGATATCGCAAAAACCATATGTTGTATGGTATACCCTAGCTGGAAAAACTTACATGCCTCATGAAATGTTCCAATTTCCATATTTTTATTTTATTTTGAAAAAGCAAAATTGTTTACAGGTTACATTGAACTCCGATTTTATAATGTTAGAAAAAAAAGGTTAAAAAAATTAGAATTTTTCAATCACTTAGTACAGTTTTCAGGAATTAAAGTTTTGAAAATCTAAGTTCAACTCAACCCACATAAATACCTACATAAATTCTCTTTCTTGGAAATAAAAAAATAAACATCAAATTCAAAGTCTAACTATCCTATGAGGAGTGTGGTTTTTTCCCATTAGTTTTTATACGAAAAATGTACAATAGCTCTGACAATCTAAAATATGTACATACATTAATATGGGCTTCGTCCAGAAGTCGTGGAAAAAGGGTTGACTATTGAATACGTAAATATATAACTTTTTACTTTTTACCCGTTGATACGGCACGCCATAATACCTATTGTTTTACCAAAGTTTTCTCGCGTGCCGACGGGATTTTTTTTATAGTCTTATATATTATAGAAAATGTTTTGTCAGTTATGCAAAATTAAAAAATTAAATATGTCATAACATTTACCTGTATGCGTGTATATAACGTCGGCCCACGTCTTCGTTAAACGTGCCAGTCATATTGACAAGACTATTCTCTAATGTTGTTTTTTTATTGTACGCCCATATCCATTGCGTTTCGACCGTTTTCTTTGTTGCGAATCGAACTTAATCGCGACCCATACCAACCATATATATATACATGCAATTTAATCGTACTTCATTTCTGTTTTTAATTAAAAAAAAAAAAAAAACGATCAAAAACTATTTATTACCCTCAAATCAATATCATGTTATTTTCGTAATAATATTATGATATTATTACATGCGTTTACCCGTAGGTTCCTACAGCGTATACGAATCGTAGGCGTAACGCGTGATCACCGATGAAGACGTAACACACTAGCTGTCACTATACTATTATCCAAATACTATCGTTTATACTTTCAAACTTCTTATACTCGCCACTAGAGCTCTGCACGGTCCGTTATTTTAAAGATCGGACCGGACTTTGAAGGAGAGACCGAATTCGGACCAGACCACACTTAAAAGTTTAACAGAAGACCAAATTCGGATCGAACCCATGGCTACATATTATTTATAAACCAGACTGGACTAGTTATTCAATTTATTCATATAGAGTAGACCGGGACCGGATTGTCGGTTCGATCTTAAAATATTTCGGACAGTTAATGGACCGAACCGTAAGGTTCAGTCAATATTAGCCCAGACCGGACAATGATGCGTTTTGTATTACACTGGACAGGTTTTGTTTTGAAATGAGCTATCTATAGTATTTATAATCAATGGTATTACGTAAAAATAACTTATTTAGATTTTAAGAAACGTGATTGGGACCAAACCGAACCGGACTAAACTATTTTCATTTTATTTTTTTTTTTTGAAACCGAACCGGATTGAAAACAATGCATTTTATTTGAGGACTGGACTGAATTATTCCTAAAAAATATTGAACCGGACCAAACCGATGATTCAATAGTTTTTGTATGTTAGGACTGGACTGATTAAGACCGGACCATGCAGAGCACTACTCGCCACTATTCACTTGTGTCACATTCGGATAAATATATAACGGATTATGTAATATATAAATAACTATATTTTTTAAAAATATTTTGCACGTTATTATATATATATAAGACGACTAAAGACACTAGAGGACTTCTTAACACTAAAATATATATTATCCACGATGGTATTAATAATTTGTTTCTATTTTAATTTTTAAGTCTTTGTCAACACTACAGGTCTTTGGCCAACAATCATAATACTGGATTAAAATATATCTAAAATCTAAATTAAAAGTATAACCAATAATCAAATTATAATAGCATTAGTAGCCGACGTTAAAATACTATGATCAATAAAAAACAAAGAAAAAACATTGTATTAATAATATGTTTTATTTTATTATTATTAGTATATTAATCTACAAAACTTTGTCACAACAATTTATTAGCAATTCAAAAATGTTGTTTAAATGTATCATTATACACCTACAGCCGATGAACCAGATTATTGTTTTCTTTCTTACAAATATGCATTTTTTGAGTACAATAAAATAATATCAACCCGCGATTGGTATTGTATAAACCGAAATTATGTTTAGTTCGGCGGTACTTATTATTATTTAAAATATCATCGTTTTACCTATGTTTATTAATAATTATTTAATTTATTCGTGATAAAGATAATCGGTTATTCGCATTAGCCATTTGACATAACTATTACGTAAAATATCTTTTATTTATAGTTTTTATGTATTTTTGCTTGTAAGATATCTGAAAAATGACTAAACTAAAAATGATGAAAATAACGCATCATTTCTACTTACAAACTATAATATATTTTTGTCATAATTGACACATTTTTATTATTATTATTTTTACAAAAAATTGGTTGTATGGTTGTAACATACAAAATAATCTTTCTTATTGATGCTGCGAGGGTGAAATCTGACCGCATAGCACAATATAGGTTCTCGTAATTTGTACGTTGAATGTTGATTAAACGTCTAATCGTTTCTCTATATCTTTACTTAACGGTAATTTGGTAAACATTTTATTAGCTGTTTATTATATTTTGTAAAAACTCATCCTTGACATTTTTATTTATTTCATAATTTGTTTTTTTAAATTGCATATTAACCAATAATAACTGAATTAAATTACACGATCGGATGTAATATATATATTCCTTATAACAGTTACTTATCAAATTTCTGGAATCATAAAAATTATTTAACTATAATTAAATGTAAAAAAATTAAAGAAGATAATTGCAAAGAAACTGTATAGTTTAAAATAACCGTTCATAAGTAACGCTAAATATAAAATTAAATTTAAAAAAAAAACAAGGTATAGTATAGGTACTTCTCTACATTAGATCTGTAACAGTTTATGCTTTGCTTCGTTTCAAAGAATGAGTGTTTAAATTTTTAGGTAGTGTTGCTTTCTCTTAAACAGAATAATAAGATTTTTACCGAGATAATGGAAAGAAAAAAATGTTTATTTTGAATAGCACTATATTTTATTGTTAAACAAAAGGAGTGACAACATAGAACTAAAGATGTATTATACATTTATACTAATCATTTTGTTATAAAACGTAAAAGGTAGGAGGGTATACTTACTTGGTGTCATGGTTTTATTATATGGACACCATATAGACACCTATTCATTTTGTTTATTAGTTTAATAATATATAATTGCATCCCGACGACAAAACACAACGGGTTCTACGGGAATAAAACAAAAATAATTTGGATAAAATCTTCGTAAGAGAATACTTTGAAGCGGACCATTAACAGCAGCGCTGTACTACAGCTATAACAATGCCTGTAAAACGATAATAATAAAACATATATTAATATAATTATAAATACACACAAAATGTATTATTTCATAAAGAATAACACGATTTTTTATTATTATTATTATATTATAGTGTGATAAAATAATGTTTATGGAGATTTCAGTTTAAATGGATTTTTTTTTCTTTTTTGAAATAGACTTAGGCCGTTGTATATGACCTATGAATGATCTTAAAGTAATATTTATCATGTATTTAGCTATAAGTACTTACTCCTGTAGGAATTTTCAAGTACAATAATTCACGTTTTTGAAATGATATGACTTTATGATTACTATTGTGTCAACGTAGAATGAGAATTTTCAAGTCTACGTCAAGCTGGTACCGAGGACTTTAAAACAGGCTTGCATGATATTTTTTCTAAATTCCATAAGATTTTAATGAACTGTATATTATAAAAATGTGTTTTGATATTTAAAGAAAACCAGTTTAAAAAAATTGTACATAATATATTTTATAAATAATGTTAAATAGGTACTTGTATTTAGAATAATGATAATAATTATTATAATGAGTAATATTGAAGTAAATAATTAACTATATCAGAACAAAATTATAATAACTCATAGGTAGTTATTAATTTTAATACATTTTATGCACCCTTACACTTTCCATGTAATAAATAATAACTATATGATAATAACATTAACTAGTTTAAACATCTCATATATACAATGTTATTGGCTATAAAGGTTAAAGGTTAAATATATCATGAATGTTAATTTTTATATACTTAACGTTATTAAATAAACTTGTAACGAGAAAACCAAGAACGTCAAGAAGAATTTTGAAAATTAATTAATTTTTATTTAATTAGAACTTAATTATTTTAAAACTATTTTCCTTCTTAGAAAAACAATCCAGTTTTTCTATAAAAACGTAGATCTTTAATATAGCCTGCAGTCTCTAAATAATATTATAATAGTAAATTATACACGTGCCTAAACGATTTAAAAAATTAAATTAATTTCTCTGCTTGGTAATTTTTCCCGCATCACTATATAAAAAAAATATAATATATTAATTAAATGAATATGAGTTTTAAAACGTTGAACGTACGAATACTTGTGCGCTTCTTGGGAACTTCGATCAATTTAATTTTTATAAATAATTTTGCAGACGTCAAATGTTTGTACTGATGTCGTTTCATAATAATTGTATACTATTCGACGTTGCCATAAACGCGAAATTCGCATTTAGTTGTTTTATATAAAATTCAGTAGTAATTAATGAAAGACGTAGTATTGTAACAATAGTGCAACATATATAATATGTGTATTAAGATGAATAATGCATATTATTGTATTATATTTGAATAAGTTGGACACATTATACTATATTTATAAAATTAAACACATTATAATATTATATCACTAAGATTAATCATATACATGATTACAAGAACAATAATCTATGTTATACAAGTATAGTTAAACGAGGCAAATTGTTTAATTAAATACAAATTAAAAATGATAAAAAAACAAAAGCAATGGCGTATGATGTTACAAATTATGCAACTAACAAAATAGCAATGTGATATTATAACGTGTGAAAAAAATTAATTTATCAGCAATAGACCCGATTCTACCGATTATTTTTAATCAAATCAGAACAAAATAATTTTTAGAATTCAATCATAATAATAATCATACCTTTCAACGTTAACTTCGAAAATGTTAAGTAACTATAACTAACTAAAGCACACACACACACACACACACACACACACACAATCTCTATAAGAATTAATTGACAACAGTTTAACAAATTAAATTTAAACATACAGTTATTTATTTATATACTATTATAGTATCATTTTTAATTATGTTTCATGTTTGTCATGTCCTGTGTGTGGTACCAATAAATTATAGATCCCTGACGTCAAATATCGCAATCATCACTATTCAATCTGCAACAATTTTTGCCTTAACTAAAATAGTTACAAGTCATAATCTCATAAAATATAACGACTAGCTATTTAGTATTTGCTATTTATACCTCGTTTTACCCACATACTTTCGAGGTACATATTTTTTAAGTAGGTTATGGGTAGAACAATAATATCATTTCATTATGTACATATCATTGTATACGTGTTAAGAGTTATGTGCTGCGTTCTATATAAATTCGTTTTTACGACATTGCACATTGCAGTCTTTGGACATAATGTGCACAGCAGATATTATAGGCAATATACAATATGAACGCTATTTATTAAAATAATCTGGCGGTGCCACACTTTTGTGTAATGGTGAAATATTATAAATAATACAATACGAATAGGGTATGGGGCAATTGTGAAATTGTGGGCGTATGCAAATTACGATCATTACAAGACAATACCTGCACGCGACGCATACATCGAGATTTAACAATAATTGTACGGTCGAAACGAAATTAAGTTATTATGCAGTTATAATTTATCGGTTTTTGGTTACCGACCAAACAACTACGCAGTAATAACTAATAATACACGGAGATATTCCGAATAGGTGTGATTCAAGTGAATTAAGTAAAATTTCGGATCAACTATATATCTATATATGACTGCAGAACACAATAAAATCGTTAATCGCCATATACTGAAATCAAATTATTTTCAAACACAACATTGTGATGTTCTAAATATATGTTCTACGTAAAAATATGTATTATAAAATACGGGCAACCGAGTAATTTTACACATAATATAACCGAATAGGTTTGAAGGAGAAACACGAGTAACACAAATTGATGGCATTTTTTAAGGAACATTTTTTTCATTTTTCCACACTCCATTCATTACAGCTTTGGTTGCACAGTGTTACCCCATTATTCATTCAAGTATTTTTATAATTATTATCGAGTTTTCTTTCCGTGTTTGAAATCAAATACGATAACAGTAACGTGTCTGAAAATCAATAAGTGGGGAAGGGGGAAATGATTACATTTTAATTTATTTTTTCAATAAATCTTTTGATATAAAAGTCTCTCCCTATTGACGCCCCACAATAATCAATTTCATGATTTTTTTTTCGAACTGTAGGTAATAATCATTTCACGTTCTGTTTAATGCTATTTTCCAAGATTGAACTTTCGAGAAACCTCTTAAATATTTTTAATAATACCACTATGTGACAGAGAAAAATAAATACATCAACAGATAATATTATATTTATATATACGGCTATAACTAGTTTAAGCTAAGAATATAATATATTATATATACGTGTACAAATAATAAATATTATATGGTAGATATTACTAACAAATATATTATGTTTATAATTAATGTTATACTCTTAAATCAGATTTATTCGTAAACATCACTGAACAAATATCACTTTTATTTGAGAGATAATATAATTTATTATATAGACATAATAAAGTGTTTATATAAAAAAAAATATATGTGATTTCTTACACACTACTTATGATTTGCATAATATGCATTTGAAATCATATTTTGACAGTATACAATCGTTTCTGTATTTCACCTGCGAGCTTTCAAGTTTCTCTGCGAGGTTAACAACAATATTCTAGTTATTATATTTAATATTATAGTAATATTATAGACGTAAAAATCACGTTATATGCATGCTAACTATGCAGAGGTAATTGATTAGTTTTCGAATAGTAATAATTATTTTACCAGTATATGCCTCGTTGTGATAAAGTATTATTGTACCATTTTTTGCCTATTAAGGGTGTGAATCATCAAGATGTTCCGATATTTTGCAACGTTTAGATGAAGTGTGGCCTTCGATAAATTTCATCCAACAAATAATGTATATAAATATATAATATTATAAATAAACAACATTTGTGATCCACATATAAAAAAAAAAATAACTATAAAATAATCAACTAAACTAATAAAAAATTTTATGCAATCAAACGAAAATTATTAATAAAAACGTCGAATAAACATAAAAAAAGTGGGTAAGTGAGTATCGCTCTGCTGTACATTAGAGGGTGAGATGGACCTCGGACTAGGGAAGGTTAAATTTGAATGCAATGATAGGTATCATTGTATACGAAAAACGATTCTGAACGGAGATGATTTGTCAATTGTCAGTCTAGCTGATATATTAAATTTAAATATTGTCTTATATTCTATTTTGAAACAAATTCAAACATTTAAATATAAAAGTTTCAAGATCTTACGTTTGATAATTTTTTAAAAATAACAAAAATCGAAAATTATTTATTAGTAAAACGTAATTTTACACGCGTATTTTTGATTTCAAATTAAAATTAAAACTTTAAACACTCGTAAAATTTTTTAAATTGAATAATCCTCAAACTTTTTTATAATTATTCTAAGCTTAACTTATGGACAGCATAGTATTAAATTTTCAATTCTTAACTATTGATAGTAAAATATTTATAAATTTTTTACTACCAAATAGTGAAAAATATTCATGATTTTGACGAATTTGTGTCAATATTTGAACTTCAAATGCTAATAAAAAAAAATTGTGCCTATGTATTTTTATAATTTTTGAATCAGAGTTAGAACAAGCTATGTTGACCCTTCAATTAAATTTTCAAGTAATTTGTCCCAGCTAAATTTTTTTTATCAACATTTATAAAAAAAAAATAAAAAAAAATTGAAAATTTCAATTGTCTATAAATAGCTCAAAAAAAGTCAAAATATTTTGAAAATCAAATCACGTAAAGAAAATGGCAATCTCAATAACTGATAAAATTTTCAAGTATTTACGACTTATACTGATTGAATAACAACAAATATCAAAAATCGATTGAGGCTAAACCATTATTTAACGCGGTTTTGTAAAAATTTAAATTTCAAACACTCATAAAAATTTTTTGTCTAAATCCGGTATAGTTTTTTTTACAGATATTTAAAGAAAAATGTATGGAAAACCTTGTACCAAATTTTCAAAACTTAGTTATAAAAGAAAAAAATTTTACAATTTTTCAACCACAAAATTACTTGCAAATTTTCGCAATTTTGACATATTTCGTATAAATTCGAACTTTAAGCACTTATAAAAAAAAATTGTGACTAACGATTTCGGATTTTTTTTAATCACTTTAAGAGCAACTTATAAGAAACCTTGTATTAAATTTTCAAGATTTTCTGGTCGGCCAAAAAATTTTTATCGTTATTTAAAAAAAAAATACTAAAAAAAATTAAAAATTTCAATTGCCTATAAATAGCTTTAAAAAAGTCAAAATTCTTTAAAAATTGAGCTGTGTATTGAGAACGCTAATATAAACATTTTGTGAAAATTTCAAGTATTTACATCAAGTAGTTTTTGAGTTATAGCAAAATAAAAATTTGATTTTGACGAAAACTGGTTGTGCGTAAAAAATCCCGTTTTTTCCGTCATTTTTTAAGGTTTTTCCCGACTCATTTAAAAAACATTGAAAATTTTTAACTTTTGACCCCCCAAAGTACCAACTAGATCCGATTTCCTTTTCAAAGAGGGGCAGAAGTTGAAAGTCGAAGCATTTTTACTGCCCCAAATGTTGTCGACAGACACAAAAAAAAAAAAATAAATAAATAAATAAAAAAAAAAACACACATCATTGTAAAATCAATAAATTCATCACTCCGTTCAGAATCTAAAATCACTATAAAATATAAATATTATATTATATTTTTATATTTTAGTATCTGACATTTTACTGAACGCCTTATTTTATAAACGAAAATTATTATTTAACTTATCTATTTATTTATTAATAAAATAACTTTTAACAAAAATGACAGAAACATTATTATCTTAAATTTATATTTAATTGACAATGTTTTAAGATATAAATATTTAAAATTAAAAATAGATTTACTAAAATTGACATATACAGCAATAACAGAAAACTATTATAACTTTTTAGTTATTTTTTTTTATTGTTACATTTTTGATTATAATATAATTAATACACTTGTTTTAAAATTCCTTGAATGCAAAAATCTGCTCTAAAAAAAAAACAATTAGTTTGACTCTACTTGATGATTTGTGCACAACACATATTTATATTGCCACTTATCCTATCTATTAACTTAATACATAAACCCAAACAATTTAAAAATTTATAAATATTTGATGTATACCTATTTTATGCATTAACCTTTTCATAATAAAATGGTTTTATTTCAGTCGTACAGATGATAAAATTAAAAAAAAATGGTCACTGATAAATAAATAATATCAAAAGTTTATTATTGATTATATTGTAATAAACGAATTACATGCAACTAAATTTGTATTACGTTTAATACTTTAAGATTCGTAATGATTACGGTAGACAGTGTTTACTGTTAAAAGTATCGCTCTACGGTTAAAACCGAACGAATTTCTAATAAAACAATAGTGGTGTAGGTACTTATAATATTCATGTCTATCATGATTTTTATTTTCATCACTTCAAACGTTCACTATTCTATATTATATTTTACACCTAATATCCATGTACTATCATAAAATATAGTAAATATGATTTTGAGTTTTGAATCGCTAGACAAAGTTGACGAACAATGATATATAATTTAACAATCAGAACACTGACTCTCACAGCATTTGGCACTCTTTCCGAAAAACGGCCATAGACGAGTGTTATATAGTGACGAGAAAAGCACGCGCATATTTCGATACGCCCCATCCACTGATGGCGGTGTTTACGATGGCGTCACAGCGTAGGTAGATTATAATATACAGGTAGTTACGTACATTAACGAATTGGAGCGTACTAATTGGATACGTTTAAAATATGTTTTGCAGGTAAACCGTATTACGGGGTACCTACTAGTAGCCTATGCTACAATAATGTATTTAGCTTGCTCTTAGCGTTTGGTATTTGGTAAATAGAAAAGAATAAAAAACATATGTACTCTATATATAATTTTTTTAAATGGCACAACGATAAGCGCTAACTGTTCATAATGTTATAAATATATATATTTTTTTAAGAAATATACGCGATTAATTTTACATCTAACTCGGGAATCTTTATCAGTCCCACGTAATAATATCATATATGTATATATATTATAATGTGGTAACTGAAAATTGCGTTTTATGCATTATTATTATATAGGCTACCATTAATAATATTATTATTGTAACGTCGAGATTTACAGAATACGCAGCATATTATTATACGTACACCATATGTACGTGTATAAATAATATTATATTATGAAAGAAGTATATTAATGTGCATTTTGTTTGCGCGCGTTGTTCTTAAATTTATGTCTTGAAATTTGTCCAGTCTGTTGAAAAATTGTCTCTTGTAGATCAACGAACCCTTGTTATAAATCATGTTCAATATATAACACACACATATATATATATATATCGTCCACCAAAGGATAATACATATTTAAGTACGACAATAAATCACAAAGCCACGCAACGTCGTATGATGTATAAACATATTATATATATCCGTATAGACGTGTATATACCTGGATAAACATCGACGGGACGAAAGGCACCGAAATAAAATGTAATACATTTCGAGTTTTGCGGTCAAACGTTCAACAGTATAGACTGCTGTACCTCATACCTATTATATATACCTTCGTCATATACAACATAATATTGCAATATAAAATGTATATCTGTGGTAAAATACTTTGAGTAAAAAGTTCTTTTTGGTGTTATTCTTATCGTGTACATGACGGTTGTGTGTGGAAGTTTTTGAGTCTATTTTTTCTTGCCGAATCCCATCGGAGTAGTAAGTTGGAAAGTTATTCAGAGAAAATAATGAGAAACTTTATAAGTTATAAATTAATTTGCTCCGGAACAAACTTTCTTTCGGAATTTTATTTATACTCATGCTTTCTAAAACAATATTTTTTTTTACTTCCAAAAGCATTACACGTATGGAGTTTATGTATCTTAAAGTTACGGAATATTTTTAATACCATACAGTCATTTTTAATTGTGCGGAACGTACATCATTTCTAAACGGATATTTTGATGATTTATACAATAGTAAAGTTAACAATTATTTATATTCAACATAACAATTTTACATTTTAAAATGGGGTAAAATATTATTTTATTATTGCTTAATACTTGTAAAAAAAATATTTTCAGCTAAATAAAAATTTAATTGTAGAGAAAACGGTAGATGAATCGATTTTTCGTTAATATGAAATATACAATTTTTCATATGGCCCTTTTGAATAGCATGAATTAGTGTGTATTCAAACCACTTCAATTCCAGTGCAGCATTTGGAAATATCAACCACAACTCTGTTAAACTCAATGGGTTCAATTTACAAACTTGTCTTTCAAGGCTATCGAAAACCGAGCTATTGTAACGTAAAAATCGTTAAATTCTTCATTGAAAAAAATAAAATGAAGAAATCTGTTTTGGATCCATTCCAGCGAATTATTGTGTGCAGCAAAAAATAGGTATCCCGCGTGACAACTAATAATAATATAATGTGGACTAGAAATTTTACGTGACAGTTTAAAATTGAAAATGTAAATGAGCAATTGATTAAAAATATAGATATGTGTACAAAATATAATGTAATACACCCGTGGTTTTTTCGTCATATAGTATGATAAATTCTTTAACGTCTCGAAATATTTTTGTATTTTATTATAATATTATATTCGTAATATATTGGCTCAAATCGGGTTTGGAACAGATAAAGGACGTCTCGGCAATACCGAATTGGTTATGTGTACTTCCATAGGTAGCCGGCTATAGGCAATAGGTCAATGTTTTCACCAAACATTTATCATCGATGTGCGAGATTAAGAATATATTATGCGTATTATTGAAAAATTGATATACAGCTGTCAAGAGGTGGGTGGCCCATACTAACATAAATGTTAATACTCGCCGTATATCGGGACCAGTGTCTTAATATAATTGAAAGCAGTGGCCAGTGATAAAATATCTCGAAATTGTTGTTAATAAATCATCGTATTCTGTAAACGATTCAGAGTTGTTAAAAAAAAAAACCCATTATTTTTTAAATTCAATAGAAACTTTCTACATATCGATTCGTTTGGAAGAACCTAAGCAAATTCGGACAGCTTAATAAATAACAATTCATAATATATAATCTATACACATATAATACAGAATGTTTATTTTACTATAGAGAAAACATGTTATATCGGTCAATTTTTTTGGAAAAACCTAATAAAAAAGATAAAAGAATCACCTTGTTTGGTTAAACGTATCATAATAAACTATTATTATAAATTTGATTTCTAATTAATGCGCATACCTCGTTTGTAACTGCTGTAATCTTATAAATGTCTATAAAAGACTACATTATTGATAAATATTTTTATAATATTAATTATATATGATCGTACACTTGTAATCAGTGGGGGATTGAGCAGTTAGTAAAGGGGAATTAGCGTATAGACTTTAGATAATTTGTAAAGTGGATATTTAATATACTTGCTTTCTCACTTGAATTAGGGTATCGACATCATTAAACTCTTAATAGAGGATGTCGTTCCCGCCACTACTTATATAATATTACAACTAGCTTTAAAATTAAAATACCCTAAAAAACATAATATAATGTCGATAATTTTAAGTTTGATAATTGCAGGTCAAAGCAAGGTTATGCAAAGTTTTAATGCAGAGCATGTATAATAATGCAAGGTATCCCAACATGCAAATACGATCGGCTAAGTGCAAATTTGCCGTGTTATCCATTTGTAATATGGATACAACATACAACACACGCACATTAGATATCACTGATCTGTAACTGTAGTTGTTGCAAACGCTCAATTTTGGAAAAAAATGTTTTATAGATTCGATTGGACACTGTCTTTATACCTACACTCGTACATATACATAGACCGTGAAATGTTTGCGCGCGCGTCCGTTGAAATAATAATAATAATAATAATAAAATCGTCATTGAACTGATGGTTACGTTCGCAGCGGTAGCAGCGAGATCGCGTAAGTCATAAATTACGGTTGCGAACGTAATTAGCCGATCGAAATCCTTACACGGTTTTGATAAATCGCGTACGCAACGTGTTTTTTTTTCTCCGCTCGCCCGTCGAAATAATTGATATTTTATCGTGATATTATACGCTACATGCCGCTACTGCGCGGTCCGCATAATACTGGTAACATAATAATATAATAACTATAACTATGTGATTAAGACGTCTCGTCGTGTGCGCCCGCGTGTGTGTTCACGTCGATTCATTACGCCTCGACGAATCCGCTTGACGAGTTAATCGACCGCCGCGGCGTACACGCATCGTATCGTCACATGTTATACTATTATGTTACGTGTACGCAATAATATAATATGATATCACAACGGACGGCTATAGGCAGTAACGTAGGCTTAGGTAGGTATATGTGTGTGTGTGTATATGCATACTGCCGTGACGCAGTCGAGTCGAGTATAAGAAAATTAAAAAACATTTTTAAAAAAAATACACAGACGGCCGCGTAGACGACGCGATCCTGCAGCAGGTATACGACTATCGTTGTTGTCGTCGATCTCGAATTCTTGAATCTCCCGAGAAAGTAAATCCCCTTCGGACTACGACCAAGTGCCTATGACCGAAGTAAATAAATGCCGCCGAATGCGCGTATACGTATATCATTTGTACGGCGAACATAATGGTTGTTATTATAGCTCCATAATTCATGACGGACGAACGGCCAAAGTCGAATTGTTTTTTTTAATGTTGACGAGCATAACGGGTTGTAAATAATAATATAATAATATGATAAAAAAATACGCGAACGTCTCAATCACATCGTATAGTATAACCTGTGTAAGCTATTAATATTATATATATATAGTATGTGTGTACACGCCGTACAGAATGCCGAGCACGCGCGTGTTGTATATAGGCCGCCGAAAACCGTTTCCGAGACCATATTTAATACGCGCACGCGTGTATTACTCAACAAAACGAGAGTGCACTAATGCGAGATATTCTAAGTGTTGTTTACGTTTTGAAATTTAAAAACCCTCAGAGCAACGCACTGTGGTAAACCCGATATTTTGCACATACATTTTACACATTGAAACTCCTATGTGCGTGCTGTAGTCCAGCCAACGTGTAAAAGGCAAGGAGAGGTAAAAATATTATGACCAGCCGTACCGTATAGAATTTCGCTTTCAACAGATTTTTATGTAATAAAAATGGGTAGAGGGCGGGTAAAGGGCCGGTAGAGAATAGTTATGCATGCAATGGAAATGACAACTTCCCGCGGAGCACCTCGGAAAATATGAGGTTCGGTTTAGGGCTGTAGGGGTTTGCATCCCCTAATAATACAATTTTCCGAGTAGTTTCTAGAAGTGGAGTTCGTTATGATAAGTATTAACGTCCACATCAGTCTAGGTCGTAATAGGCGTCGACCCCTCTCAAATCCACTGCAGTCTGACGTTGCGAGGAACTCATACCTCATAAGACGTACCTACAATCGATGAAACACGACTGTTTAATATATTGGGCCTCTCACCACGACAATCGAGTACGCCGTTTTCCAAATCGTCCTGCGTATATATGCCTACACACGATGCCGCACATGCACATATATATACCGTGTCACCGCCACCGGCCGCGTGTATACATACGGACGTGTGCGGTGTATCTACACAACATTACGTACTGTATACTACAAATTATTATTATATTTATATAATGTATAGTAGGCGTACGGTCGTATATTATAACGCGGTATATACACTCGTACATAATATGATATTTTACTACCGCCGTTTTCCAAACACTAGAAGCAATTATAATGATCGGATAATAGCCGTCACGAATTAATAATAAAAATAACTGTGAGGGCAAATCGTTTTCGGTGAAAAAAAAAATAAAACAAAAAATAAAAACGTTTAATATTAAAATACCCGTCGGATGTAAATAAAAATAATAATAATAAAACTCTCAAACGTGTAGCGTGTGCGACGGAGTATATGCCCGTACCTTGTGTATACGCCGCGCGTCGTGTGATATGACCGGGCGTGGGCGAGTTCCATTAAGAGACAGTAGTGTATAAACACACGCACACACCACACTAAATACTAAACACACATATAATATGTATGCGTGTAACGGTTGTAGAATTAAAATCGTTATACACATAGGTAATAATATAATTTATACGTATATCATAGTCTGCAGTGCGCGTGTGCGTCGCATACACACACACATACATAATATAATATATCAAAAACGATATGTCTAGGAGATTGTTATTATTATATTATTATACGATCTATGCGCGGCGGCGGGATGTAAATTTAAAGAAAAAAAAAACTAGTCGCCCGTATTAGCCTACTATAACTACTGCTGCTGCTACTACTACTATTACAACTACTGCCGACTAATACGAGTGTATATGAGTAATAATATATTACTACTTCAATATGATACTAATTCTTGGCGCCAATGACGGGCAACAGGTTTGCGACCCGGCGGCGGTGGATGCGCACGGATGATTCCGTGGGTCACGTCGCCGTCGATTCACGAAGTCATCGGTTCTCGATCCCGCCGAATCGAATTCGAAATCTCTGGAAAAATCTCAACTGTCTTACTCGTTGTTGTATACCAATATAGGTACCTATACAGTAATGATCGTATTATACTTTGTTTGCGATTTTATTTCTAGTGCACTTGCGTTGGTCCATTTCGAGGTATAAGAAAATCATATAATGCTATAATAATATGCCTGTGACCATATTACATAGAAAACATTATAAAATATTCTATATCGTTTCGGACATTGTCCACATCCGAATGGGGTACGATTCTTGATCTCAATACCAGTTTCAGGAAACTTATTGTGACTTTAAACACGCACTATAGTGTATACCTAAATGAAAACTTATATGTAACTGCATGTGAGGTAAACGGAGATGAAACTTGATCGGAATTCGAGACGAAAAATTACAAAATGTTTGAAATTATTTTTATATGATTAGATTTTAGTGTCGAATGTAATATATATATATATCTTCAGTATTTCTAAACTAATACAAAAAAAAAAAACTAGACAAATTTTCAACTAAGGTTATACCAGTACACTTAAATTAGTTCTCTCTCTCTCTCTCTAATCTAATCGTAATATAGAAAATTTGTATTCAACAGAACTAATATTGTATATTGTTCGATTTAGTATAAATGGTACGTTGGTTTATTTTAACGATATTTAAATTATGCAACGAAATATGAGCGTTTTTAAACTATAACATTTTACGTACTTATTTATAACTCACAACATAAAATTAAAATATAAAAAAACTAATAGGTATGTAAAACTACAGTAAACCATCCTAATTTAAGTTTGGTTATAAGTCAACTCGTTCTACCAATAATAAAAATAATGACCCAAGTTTGGTTCTGATGAGCGAAAATTTAATTTGATATGTTGCACGTATGTCGGAGAAAATAGTTTGCTGACATAATCCTATTAACAATAATATTTTATAGTAATTTAATAGCATAAAATAATAAATCATTGAATTCCATCATAGCATAAATGTTTAATAACTTTTTAATTAATATTAAAGTTATGCGCGGTGTTAATAATTATTATTTATGAATACACGGAATCCTTGAATGCAGCAGGATATTGATCAAGAAATTGTCTTCGTTGTAACAGTAGTTATTAATAGTAATATGTAATACAATAAATTATCAATTCGTCTGATACATCTATTATTCAGGACGTAAAAAATAATTGCGACTCCAACATGCATTTTCAAATCAAATACTGACAACGTGTAAAAGTCTCGAGCTCAAAATTTGTTTTTTTTTTTTATCATAATATTAGTATATTACAAATATTATTACGTATATGTATAATTATAATCTCGATACAGAAAAAATAAATAGATTTTATCATTAACTCATGAAAAACATTGATTAATTTAACCGAATTCCACGTCAAAAATGTCGAGACGTTAGCTTTGATAATTTAATCTAAATAGGTTTGCATGAATGACGATTTTATCGGAAAGCATATTATTTTGATAATAACAATATTATATGCTCGTAAAAAATATATTATATAATATAATATATATTCGTAAAAAATATGCTCAGTATATATTATAGTATGGGTGCATTTGGAAAATACGAAGTGATAAAGCGAGATAAGGTTTATCTCCGAATAAACGTATATTATTATATACAGGCAATGTATTCATGGTGCCATGGTAAGTATTTAGTTCTGGTATTGAAATTTAAAGGAATGAACTGACTTCCATTGTGTACACTATTGACTATATATTATAAACGTATTCATATTATAATATTGTTTAATATCGTGCGTGCCCCGTTATAGACGGTTTAAATATAAAAAATTTTATCGTTTAAACGTGATATTACAATTTACAATATAATATATTATTATATTGATCATTATTCATTATAATTACCAAATACATGTTGACACAACAATCACGGTAGTCGGTAGATTAATCGCATGTTTACATATATCGTAGTAGTGGTGGCAATCGCTGAGGTGAAAAACGATTCGGAGCAGTATAATACAAATATAATAATATAATGTGTAATATACACTAACGCCACTACGCCAGACAGAGAACCGCGTCAATGCGACACATGGGAATCGATTATAGAAACACATAATATAACATATATATAAATATGTTATACCACGGCCCATGATTTATAAGCCGTTATAAAATACAGAGTGATTCATTAAATATGTTCATTCTTTCTCTCACTTATTTCCTTAAAATTTTAACAGTTGAATTTATTCGAATTCTGTTGAAATTATTAAATACACTATTGGGATTATTATAGATTATTTATAATAGTTGAGTATCCTATGACGATACAATCTTCTTTTAAATTCTGAACGTATAGCGATGAACATATTGGTAATACAATAAAGCATATTTTATTATTTTCTATAGATATGCTGTAAAATGAATCATCAACATAGAGACCGTCTCTGCACTGAATCTTTCTTTGTATACAATGATTTATAATTTAATTTAAATTTAACACATACATTTTAGTGGTCTACTGGTGCATTCGACACCCTCAGACCTTCTACAACTGAGTGATATCCTGGTTTTTTCAAATTAAAACTACTCTTTTTATATGGTAAATTATTAATCAAATCATTTTTTAATAATATTGACGTATCTCAATTGGAATTTGAGCGTGTAATAGTTGCTAAATTATTAGAATTATGTTTGCATTAAGGACAATAGTATTTAATTATTGCTTCACATAAAATATAATATAAAATATGTAATAACTTTATTCTAAACTTTAATCAAAGCTTGACGATTGTTTTCGTAAAATATCTTGCTCTAACCTGAGCGAAAATCTATAATAGAACCTAACTTAAGTCTTTAATTAAAACCTAATCTAGGTATTCCGTCGCCACGATAATTATATAAAATATTATGCGATAGCATTTAGGTTTATATGTAACGAAATAAACGTAAATCATATTAAACCCATCTGTAAAACAACATATATTATATATGGTAAGGCGAACAAATACAAATTTCACGATTTTAAACTGATTTCGAAAAAATCAAACCATGTTAAATATCAAAAACCGCATTCTATTTATAAATTCTACATATTATAATACCATTTGACATCAATTATTTTTGAAAATTATATTAATTGAGTAGCGGTCACCGTGTTGAATAGGTGAATGAAGCGTCGTTTTATAATCGCTATACATCTCTCGATTACCTGATCCCGAAATATCGTGTCGCGCGGCGCCTAAAAGAAAAAACGAGAAAGGATTGCGGTCCGCGATGATTGAGCGCCGGCCACGGTTCGAAATAGGATTGAGGAAACGTCTCGGGGATAAGTGTGTAATGTGTGCGTACAATGACAACGGTTGTTTAAGTCGGTCCGCGTCAACCGTGAGAATTTTGTAAAGGAGAGAGACGGACAGAAGAGATACGACACAGTAATAATAATAATATGTATATGTATTGGCGGTACCTACCCGTCGACGTCCTATCCGTTCGCACGCGTTCCAGGAAGTGCAGTGTTATTTTATATGCGGCGGTCCGCCGGCGACGGAGATGATGATGGCCCAAGGTCCGCCGTACGACGTGTACGCTGTGATGCTGTTGCACCGATACATGTACGTCTTGCAATGCTATCAATAAGTGTATTAGCAATCACATAATATCATATTATTATTGTGCGTTTGTGCATCGATTCGATTCCTTGTATAATTCCACAGACATTTATTCTTATGTTATAATATGACGCATGTCCGTGTGTGCAATATATATATATATATACGGAGAGGTTGTATACGTATGTGTATGTGTGTGTGTGTGTGTATGTCATAATATAGTTTACGGGTAGTGTGGTGTACAGATTGTTGGCAACTCGCAGTTGCGTAATTAAAAACCGCAATTAAAAGTCATCGGACGTGACGAGAATCGTCGATGATCATAATAATCTACGATATCAGCAAGTCGTACAATTATTATTCGTGTTATTATAGGTATACCTATGTTGTAAGCATAAGTAGAATAGTGCGTATACGCGTATGATATTTTTACGACGAGATTATTACACCGATTTTTATAATACGTGAGACCGTGTGCACGTCTATACATATACAGCGTATTCGACTGTTTTGATAATAATAAAACATATCATAATATACCGGGCGATTTCGATGTTAGCACAGTCCGTCTGGCGTCGACAAATATATTATTATGTTTCTGCAGCCGTATAGTCGTTCGTTAACCGCCGTCATTGTGCGGTACACGTGCGGTGACACGTTTTTCATAATAGGTATCCATAATGAAATTAGATTTTCGAATATGATGTCCGCGGCGGCGATGGTGGATTGCACAGCGGGTAGGCGTTGCCCACTCGTATTTTATTCGCCCCGCTGGTCTAACTCGCCGAAATCTTCGAAAATCAGATGTTATCGTATACATATTATAAGTTTTATATGAAGTTTTTTTTTGCAGTTTTCGGTATTCTCATAATTATATTATATGTCGTACGGTGCCCTTCAATCATCGTTACTGTAATTTTAATATTAGCATTCACATCGTGAATCGGAATCGATAATCGAACAACGCGCACCCGGGTAACGATTTCAGCGATATACTCGTACTTAAACAGTAAACACTAAGGGTCTGTATGAAATAATATAATACAACTTTATTTTCAGAAATAATAGGATGCAAATCAATATTATACGAATATCGTGGTCGCGCAGGACAATATGGATGATCGTGCATTTATATATAGGCACTGCGATTAAATTTTTTTTAATAGCACATTGACAATAGTAAATTTTTTTAATAAACGTGTCGGGTTTCGTATATTCAGAGTTAGCTGCTGTGTTGGGCTGTGCTCTTCAGGAAAATGGAAAAACGTGGTGACATATCTTGTATATTATATAATTTGCATACAAATATACAATGATAGACGATGATAGATCTTATACATAGAATGTACGGCCGATGGTCATCGGGAGTCCGCAAACCGACTTGCTATTAGCATGCAGCGCATATTATTTATGCGTACAGTTAGACATGCGGATATAGAACAATTATTGTATTCACATCATGTAATATCATAATAAGTAATAACATTTGTGCCGAACAATAAACATAATGTTATATATATATATGAAACGACTGGATTATGTAGGGCATTGTGTAAATAATAATAATTGGCGTGATAAACAATCGCAAACGAACTCTGTGAATTACGGGCGTCGTGTGAACCATACACAAGTCGCGCGGTATAATACATACCTAAAGGTTCTTGTACTTCCATTATAGGTATACTGCCGTATATACCTAGATATTATTACTGCCTATACATAATTTATTATAATATATATAAAATACCACCTCGATACGAAAACGGCGCATAATATTATCTAATAAAAATGTGATTCGTAGACGCTATCATACATGGATACACACAGAAACAAACGCCCGACCGAGCGTTTGTGTATACAGGGTGATTCTTTAACCTTTATAATTCACTACCCTTATTATTTTTTTTACCGTTATTTGCGATTTTAAAAATTAGTTTTTTGATTTAAACTGTACTTAAGTTATGTATTAATATTTAACATAATTTAATCACTCTGACCAATCTAATATTTATTTCGTTAATTTTGTAAAAGTTCTCATTTAGTTGGTTTGTTTATAAATTATTATTAACTTAAATGGTAAAGGTACTCGTAATATGATAACGCACAGATTGATATTTATTAAATTTCAATCATTTTATATTAATGTAAAACTTAAACTTATAATTCACATTGGAATATTATATAATAAAAATAAAAATGAGTACCATTATTTATATTATATATTTATATTTATCAACTATAGGTATTTTGAGATTTTAATGAAAAGCAATTACATACCTGCATATTACCAAGTAATTACTAGAATGGTTATTATTAGTGGATCGCAACGTCTTGCAGCCGGCGATGAGACCGGAGGTGAGAAATAGTTTTGGCCAGCTCGTCGGTTGGCTTGATCCGGATGCAATACCCCAATGCAACGAAACATCAAGCGCGTTGTGTTGAACGCGTGTTGCATCCGATGTGAATAGCGTCTGGAGCTTGGCCCGCTTGGCAGAAGACATCGGGCACAGGATGACGGCGACGAAATGACGAGAAAGATATGGGAAAGTGCACTGACGTGTTCGGCGGTATGTCATTCAAGCACGTTCTTCGATCAAGGCTACTTTAGTAACATTTTTTTGATTTATATATATTTTGTTTTTGTACACACAAGCCATTTTGACAATTATTTTCCAACACATTTTGTTTTGACCTACAACATATCTATAATTAATAATTGTCTATTTTTTGTTGTTTTTTTTCTAAAATCTACTGACAAATGTTTTCCTTTAAATATTTTGTTTCTTCTTATTTATATTGTCAAAGATATAATACTTAAATTAAGTTACAAAAATAACGAAATAAAGACTAATACAATTATTAATATATAATATTTATGTACACTTAACAGAAGATTCTTAATCATTTTATAAAGAAAAACTTAATTTGAAATGGATTTTCTGGACCAGAGATATTAGTTTTATTTATACAAAATAAATATTCTGAATCACATAAATTTATAGTAAATTTAGTATTGCAGGTTAAACGGATCGCTCCGTATAAATATATTTTGTATGGTTTATAAATATAACCGCGCGTTTATACTTAATGCCGGTATGTATTTTATATATGCGATTGCGAATAAGTATTCATACATACACATGTATATAAAACAATAACTACATATCCGCGTGATGGTAAAAAACAGCAATGACCATCAATCGCGTCCGTTGTTCCCGTTCGACTGTTTACCGCCAATATAACATCCGCGGTGTGTATACAAATAATATTATCTATACAGAGTTCTTAGTGAACTCTTCATAAATATATAATATTGCGATATTATTGTTATTATGAGTTCAACGACTCGATAAAAAATGCTGATTGAAATGCGACGAGATGAGTTCCTGCATGCGCAATTATACATTTAAGTATATATATGTATATATATATATACACACACTATTATTATGACAAACATATATATACGCGATGAAAACGAATAATAACTGATTATAATAGTGGCGTGAGTCTAACGATACAGTGACCGTTGTTTTTGATAATATAATATATATGTTTATGATCGTATACAATTTCCATTTTAAATAACACGTATTATTATAATTTTTACAGTTCGTAATTTATAAAATACTTTTATTCCATCCCAAAATGAAATAAATAAAATTCTTTCTACGTTTAAAAACAAATTCATCATCGTGGTTTTAACTGTTTTGGCGCCTCTCCCTCTGATCAAATTCCAATTTTGACACATATCACGCAGCCTTCTGATTTTGGCGCCCCGTGCCGTCGCACGCGTCGATCGTATCTAAAGCCGGCTCTCATCAAGAAAAATATAATATAATGATGATATTGCAGACGGATAAGAAGCGAGACGCTCGGCAGGTCCGAAACGATAAATCCACTAGGCTAGATCGTGCTAGAGATTCAAAATTCGAATAAGCACACACATGCGGCACACGATATTATTACATATATATAAATAATACGGTCATCACTGCAGGATTCCGAAATGGAAAAAAACCGTCGACATAGAATTACCAAACCTGTTCCCCCGGTCGCCGCGGTCGAAATTGAAAACGATATTTTTACAAGATAAAATAATATTATAATATATAGTATACCTAATATTGTTATTATTATTATAATGCGCTCGCGACTAAAAAATATATTATTATTAAAACATCGCGCATTTTTCATTCCGCTTTGGTCATTTCGGTAGCCGATTCGTGTCGTAAACAATCGGGTTTATCAGTTTTGAAATCTGGCACGAAAACTACACGCGAGTCTCCCACCCCCGCCATCGCACACAACCTGGACCGGACCCCGCCCAGGTAATAAGTCTTCGACGACAGTTAACGGACGCGTAAAATTCTTTTTCACGCCACTACCTCGACTGACATTTGCCAAATCTAAAATCGTCTTCTACACGCGCTGCGCGGTTGAACAGCTCGTATATTATAATAATAATATATTATACTGCGACAATGAGAGGAGGACGACAACTGCTGTAATATATACAATAATAATATTACTTGCCGTCGGGAATTTCAGTCACGTGTACGTTTTTTACGTCCAATTAAACGATTATAATATTGTTAGATATATTATTATACGCCGAAATCAACCGAAAGCGGTGGCGATAAGGTCAAACAGAATTACGTGAGACCGCGTGTACCTATATCATATTGTCTCGCGACTAAACCTAAACATAATTATGCGGCGATGATGTGGCGATACCCATCGTACTGGGGCCTATACAAGCGTGTACCTGTTTTACAATATATACAACGATATTATATGATTGAAAAATTAAAAAGCAGAATAGTGTAATAGGTACAAGTGCAGAATGATTTGTGGTGTAATGAAACCGTGCATTACATACCTATGTAATATAATCAATATAATAATATTGATATACATTATATTATTATATAAAAAAAAACCGTT
Organism: Schizaphis graminum; assembly: GCA_020882235.1. Classification (NCBI taxonomy): domain Eukaryota; kingdom Metazoa; phylum Arthropoda; class Insecta; order Hemiptera; family Aphididae; genus Schizaphis; species Schizaphis graminum. The sequence continues at coordinate 99,795,994 of CM037032.1, forward strand.
AGAAGTCAAAGTTTATTTTAGTGGATTTTTTTTTTAGGTGGCATACCATTAACTGTAATATTCAAATCATATAAACGCAGTGATGTGCTGATTTGGCGCATATATTGAGCAATTTTAATAATAATCACCTATTTCGTATACATGATAACTCCTAGAACGATAAACTTCGTCGTTGTGTTATACGTGGGTAGACTGGGCCAAAGGGTGGTATATGATAGCCCTAGGCTGCTAAGATTTGGGTCTGATGTCTAGACTAAATTAAAATCAAAATATCTTGGCTAAATTAAGATAAGATTTACGTTATATAGAGTAGTCCAAATTGTGTCTGTGATGATTTATTTACCTTCACTTCTCCCCCAGGTTTAATTCCATAGTACCTAAATATAACTGCAAATTCTGGGCGGTGTAGACATATTATTTACTTAATGTAAATATATTATTTTTATCGGGATTTAAAAAAAATATATCCTCTTTAACACTGAAATTATAATTATAGTTTATCGGTCAAAGTTCTCGAAATTAAAAAAACAATACTTCCCTTTACGTTTTTGTAAATACATAAGACCAACAAATAGTCATTTTGTTACCAAAGGATATGCAAGTTATATATCGTTTTTTATTAATTTATTTTGTTTTTTTTTATATATATTTCATTATATTCATATATCTAATCGTATGAACTATTTTTTATTTTTTGTAATTAAATATTTTACATCTTACCAAAGAAATGGTACATAAGTTATTTATTGTTTTTATATTGAACTATTTTGGAAAAAAAAATCATATTATCTGCATATTTACAAATTTAAGGAATATTTAGAGAATATTTTAGGATTTTTTTTAAGAACATATTAGCATCATATTTAAAGCTTTTAAGAACCTAAAAATCCGCTCTTTAGTCATATCATTCGTATATAGGGACATTTATTTAACCTTTTATCATTTATCCGAGAACGAACAATTTCTTTTTACATAAATTGGGATACGGGCAAGTCTTATATCTTATACAGGATTTATCATGTATATAAATTTATATGACATAATAAGTATAATAAAAAATCATTAACCGTATACCAGTGTAGAACACGAAACAACACATTAATTGACTATTCATTTTATCTATATAAACTCTGTTATAATATGCATTTAAGTATCTATAAACGACATTCTAACCTGTACGAAAAAATAATATTATGGTTCATTTATCGCATAGAAAAAAAATTATGATCGTTTTTTAAATTTAATAAATATTTAGTGTAAATAATTTAATCTCTAAAATATATTAATATACCATATTGTTATTGTATATATTGGCATTTCGTAAAATTAGCAAGGAGGTCTGAAACAGTGAATATAAATACGTAGATATAAATAATAATATGGATTATGATATCGCAGTATTCGCTCGAATTATTTTCAAAAAAATCGTCAGAAGTTGAAGAAAAACATATTATGCTCTATTATTTTCATTTTTAACATATCATATAGACGCACGCCGCTACAGCAACATTTGTGTACCACGAATTGCGATCTTGTGAAATTTCCGCATACTGACGGATTAAGCGGAAAGACTTTCGCAATCGCGTTCCGAGTATTCCCTATAAATACACTTACGCGCAATCTAGAAGTTGTATTATATTATGTGTGTAAGCTGTACAGTTTCCATTCCGGCTACGAATTTCACAGTCTGACGACTAACAATAAGGTGAGCCGTTGATGACGTGGTATGTAATAATAAATATATAATTAGGTATGTCATAAACAGTATTATGACGTACCTGTGCAATATACTAATATTATGTATTCATCACTCAACCGTAAATAAAAAAAATATACATGTATAAAAAATACATACCTACTGTATTATGATATAGCTTAAAACCCCTAAGGAGATAAAATACGAATTTAGTGTTTGAGCTGTCGAAGTTCTACTGCAAGTATTATAGTTAATAGGTGTATATACTCGCGTATTATTAGTAGTATAACGCACCACGGGAAACGGGAAAACGACTTTAAGAATATACTTATATAATAACATATTTTATATTGATATACCTACTTCAAACGATCATGGAAAATAAATACAAAACTATAGAAGGAGTGTTTTTGTAATTCTAAATTATTCAAATTTACCTAATAGTTATTAGATTATTATCTAATTATCTATTCATAATCATAAAACAGTAGTTTCGTGATTGATGTCGTATATCCTACATATGACTAAATGGATTGAATTATTATGTATTTTAATACAGAATGATTTGAATCTCATCGGTTTTATCGATTATATATTGGTTATCTGTACTGTATATTATGTACGCATGCAATGTAATTCATGTAAGATACTAACTTATATATAATTCAATATGTGTAAGCAATCTACGTACCTAAATCTATATACAACTCACGTCCACGCACAGACGCGTTCATAATGGCGATAATAACATATTATACATAATCAGGGGTGTTCCCATAGGGTATACTACATATACGCCCTATACTCTTAAGATTTTTTTTTCAATATTATGGGTATACTGCGTATGCTCTCAATCTCAATTTTTTTCCATATTATTAACACGCTCTTTACCGGCTTTACTCCTATAGACCATAAGAAAAATATTCTTATTGTATTAAATGTTTATATTTGATGATATATAGTATACTCTCAAAAAAATTAATGGGAACACCACTGTACATAATATTATACACAATTGAATGTGTGCTGTTATCGACCATTTTTAAGGAGTTATGCGTGAATCCAGTTTCGTATATAATAATATGCTTTTTTATTTGGGTAATAATGTATTTCAGATGAATCGAAATACAGTTTAGGTACCTAAGTCATACGGAATATTAACCATTACGGTAAGGTTTAAAACGGATTATCTGTAAGTGTCGATTGGACTCGAATTTTAATACAAAAACGATTTAGTACAATAATAATTATGGTGGTAAAACGAAGTATTAAAAGTTTGAAATTAAAATTGTTGACAAGTTTTGATAAGTTTAAGATACATATATACATATACCTATAGAAAACAGAGACTTTTTCGTGTGTTACTTAGAATTATTTCTATTGTGGTTATGACACTCGTCTTTTATACGTAGTTAAATAAACGCACGCCACGGTAGGTAAAATATGTGATGGCAGTTTTAAAACATGAATTCGTACAAAAAATCGTCAAGAGTGAATACCAAATATTACCAAATAGTACCAAATATTACAATCGTTAAATATTATATGGCACACAAAAGGTAGATTAATTAGGTACACTCGTAGGCGAGGATACAAGTGGGCTATGGGGGATAAAGTCACTCCCTTAGGGCTTATTGGTACCTACTTAAAATATTTTAAGTACCTTGCAGGTATGATTTGTAAGTACGTTTAAAAATGACAAAAATCAAAATTTAAACATCTGCAATATTGAATAAAAAAAGGGGTGAGCATGGTCGGTGAATCGCCGTATATATATAGGTAGTACAGCTGCCTGAAACGCTTGTTTCGCGGTCCACTGTCTGCCCGGCCGTAACAATATCAATCACGTCTCATAACGCCGCCGGTCAAGTCTCCTGCGAATACGATATCATTATAGAGCACGCGAACGGTTCAAACACGCGTCGGCGTTTCGCGGCGGCGAAGCTTAGCCGCACAGGTAATGGGCATGCATACTTTGAATCCGTAAGCCGGTCATGCCGCCGTTACGGATGGTCGCCGCTAATAGTTGGAGAAAGCCCCCCGGTCGGAAAACGCGCTTTAGTAATATTTTTATACGTGACGGTCGCGTGTGGTACAAACGAACACAGTACGATCGTTTAACTCGCATCGTAGTAATAATAATTAATAATATACGTATTGTATCGACCGTATTATATAATTTACCCATTAATATGCATTGTAAGAGTAGTAAACATCGAAAATAAAATGTACGATTAATTGACAGTGTACTATACAGACGGTGGCGTATAATAAAGTAAGACGCCGGACACGGTATATTATAATAATTAATAATATAATAATATCGATATGTAGTTGTACAATTATACTATCGTGTGTGTGTGTATGTGTGTGTTTGCTGCTCAGGAAGTAGCCACGGTCGTTTGGCGGGCCGCACGCACGCATCCGTTAACATCGAGTAGCCGCCGCCGACGTTTTCCGTCTAATTGGTCGGCTCCTATGTAGAGGCGCTCTCCCGCGCCGCGTGTATCGATATATTATTATAATATTACGCGCGTCGTAGTGTGTCACGGCTTTTTTATTATCATACGCGTCCCATTAAAATTATTATACCGTTTACCATTTTAGAGACGGATAAAAAACGTGGTTTACGAAATCGACATGTAGGCTACACATACATATATAAGGGGCCGGAGCGGAGTAGACAGTGAGCCCGTGAATCGTTCCGAGAATCCTCCGACGGCGACCGCGACGAGCAGAGGACTGTCCGATTTATGTGCACGTCGTCTCCTTCCTGCCGCCGACTATATGTAGATAGTAGATACCTAGTATGCATATTATTATTAGGTATACAACTGTAACGCGTGCACCCGCCAAGCGCACACGCAACCGTCTCGAGAGCCGCCGGTCGTCGGTCCGATTGTAATAGCTATAGTAAACGTGCACGACAAAAATATGATATTATATTATAATATAGTATACCGTATCGACCGCGCCCGACTGTTGTTTTTGAATCGTAAAGTTTTGAAACGAGTTTGCGTACACTTGTCCGCCAAGTGCTGTGCCCAGTATACCAAATATAATTAACGTTCATTCGAATTCGTTTTAAAAACATGTGAGGTCCACCACACGAAGCACACACCCCCTTCCCCCTTATTTCGGTCCAACTTACTTTTAGGCTTTGGCAAAATTTAACGATGGCGAGGTACATATCAATATTAAAATTTTCTAACATTCCTCTTTATATTCGATAAAATTATCATCTGTACGTGTGTTAATAACAGACAATAATTGATTTTACGTTACCGAATTGCCTTGATGTAGACCCAAAAATGTAAAATGAGATATATTAGTATCAAAGACTTATAGTTATATGGGTGTAAATAATAATAGGCTTTGGCAAAATTTAACGATGGCGAGGTACATATCAATATTAAAATTTTCTAACATTCCTCTTTATATTCGATAAAGTTATCATCTGTACGTGTGTTAATAACAGACAATAATTGATTTTACGTTACCGAATTGCCTTGATGTAGACCCAAAAATGTAAAATGAGATATATTAGTATCAAAGACTTATAGTTATATGGGTGTAAATAATAATTTATAATGTTTTAAGTTAAATTCATATCTTGTAGGCATATTTATTTACTTATATAGTTATAATAATAATATGTCGACTTAGACTAACACAAACATGTTAAAAAATACAACAATATGTTACACGACATATCTACGCACAAAAATAACTTGATAACTGCGTAAATATATATTTTATATTATCTACTGAACAACTAAATTTACAAGTTTTGATTGTTTGTTTCTTGTTTATGTTGAAAAAAAAATCGAAATATTACTTTTTGCATCAATAATTTAAAAATTAAATTATGTTTTTAAAAACATTATATTTAACATAATAATAATAGCATATCATTATTCATTATACTGACTGTAATATCGTTCTCGAAAACAATTTTAACTTGTACTATATTATACTAATAATATTACATATACCTACACTGCAGCGAATGAATCTTAAGATATACTAAAAATAAAATATTATTTTAAGATCCGATTTTATTAAACTTAAACCAAACTAAATAGTAAATAATAATATACATAATTTAACTCTCAAGATATAGATATTATATAAACTACAAACTCTATGAATATTAGGACCAATTTATTCTGCCAAAGACGGCAACAATTATTTAGGAAGTGGATAATATTTGTCTTATTTACTTAATTAAATTGCGTACACGTTTTTTAAAACGTATTTTATACCACTGTATAGTTTAATTCAAAGTATAATAAAATACAAGTTTTATAAAATTATCCCATTTCTATTTTAGTTGTCACTATGAGTATTGCAAAATATGGCTAGGTAACAATATTTAAAATGAAGTGTTTAAGTGTTATAATTATAAACAATATTTTTAAACATATCAAAACACTATAGTAAACATTATTAAATGGCAAAGTGTTTTAGAGTTCTCGTGTTGAAATTTGACAATTTATATTAACTATCAAATGAATAAAATCATGCCAACATTTTGTTTGAAAAAATATATTTACAACGCAATTTTTAGTTTAAAATACGAAAATTCTATCATATTATTACGTCGTTACTTGTTATGACGTTATGGTCAGTATGTATACAATGTAGTAAATCGTTTCAACTTAATAAAATTTTTTATAAATAAAGTTAAGCATATATCATATTAGTTGCTTACAATAAACATTGTTATAACAAAACAAGACGTATACACATGTGCTGTAAATGTTATAGTTTGCAATTTTATAAAAGTACTCGTTAAGTTATTTTATTAATACATAAATATCCATGATAAATATAAAAACGATGTAACTGTGTAAGTATTTAAATAGGTAGTTCATTTATATTAGAAAAGAAGTCATAGTTACGATTGAATTTACATTTGCATAATTTACAATTAATAATGCATATTTTGGTTAATGTACGGATTACTACACCCATACTATCATATTTCGGTCTGATTACATATATATTATACAATATTCTACTATTATTGACTATTGTTCATATTTTAATCTTGTTTTTAACTTAACTCGTCTGAGTATAAGTATATTTATATGTATAATAGTTTGTTTATTTTAAAATTTATATAATATTTATTAGAAATTTATTCGAGAACAAAATATAAGTTATAGAAACTATGTGTTACGTGCGACTTCGGTTAATTAAATGTTCCATTGTTCATATTATTATTAAGCTGCAATATTTCAGCCATTTCAGGACCACAAAATCAATTTATAACCGGTAATGAATAATGGTAGGAAATAGATAGATTTAGTATTTGTTAATACATAATATCATAGCGGTAATATACTGTCAAATAAATTCGATTTTTTAAGACACTCAAATAATAACGTTATTGTATACTATACTGCAGGGATTCTCAAACTTTTATAAACACTGTACCCCTTTTTATCAATAAAGTTTTTTGGGTACCCCTTCTTAGTTACTAAACTAAAATATATATAAAAAAATTTAAAGAACTACATACATGTTGGCCAGACTTGTACCCCTTAAACAATTTTGAGTACCCCCAAGGGGTAAGCATACAACAGTTTGAGAACACTGCTACACTGTATATAAATTATACAAATATTTTGAAAAAAAAATGAAATTTTCTCCCATCACATAAATTATTAGAATATTAGATATTCAATACGTTTAAGTATTGTGCATGAATTATATACCAATGAAGTAAAATATATATTTAAATATGATTCAAAAAGTATATAAATATAATAATTATGAAATACCATAAAGTTAATAAAAACATAATTTTTAAGTTCAAAACGAGGTCACTCGATAAGTTTTTTTTAGCATATAAATACTTTTTATATCTGAATAAAATAATAATTATAGACTCCAACGTATATCTAGGTATTATTTTCAAGCCGATCCAACTGTTTCGTAAATCATTTAAATATTTTAACACAGTAACTAATCATAAGACGAATGAGTAACACCATTATCGACGCGCCACGTTTACGTGCTCCTACCATGTTTTTTTTTTTAATAAATCAATCAGATATACGTCTTCCCGTACATGGGAGTATACTAAAATATTTTGTCAGCATGACATTATGTTATTCGTTCACGGCGCGGATATAATATAATGTACTGTGTTATATTATAGTGCACTGGAATAAATTATTAATCTCTTGATGAAATTTACATTTTAACCAGAACACGTCCGACATGTCTCAATACTATATAATATTATTATACACGAGTAGCTTATTCATTTAGCTATATACCTATTATACCTGTACAAATAAAGTGAGATTATATTATGTATGTAATGATTTTCGATGTGTTCTGTACAAGCATATTGTGGTATTAATGGTATATTATGATAATAATATGCATTCATCACCCGCCGGTATATAACTATGCGTTGCCTAAATTGAAGTGTCAAGATACTTCGTAGTTGTACACACGAATTCGGACAATGACGAGGGTTTAAACTTTAAAGGTGTGAACTGTAATGTACTTTGTACCGCAAAGGATTCATATAGGTAACCATACTAACACTAAATAGATATAAATAATTGATTAAATTTGATATTATAGATAATTGTATTATTTGTATCTTTATATGAAGATCAACTACTTAGTATATATTTAGTTAATATAATATAAACTCGTGTTAAGTAAACCAATTTAATTAGAAAACTAAATATATTAATTGTTATGTATCAAATCGAAACATATAACGTGAAAGTTGAGATCAACTATAGTTTTACTATATACCTAATCTCACTATCCTGAAATACAGAACAAAATATGAAGTAACAATACGTTTTAGAGCATTTTTGTCATATGATTGACATAATATAAAACTTATCTTATACAGCATAGGTACTTAAGCATATTTTTAAACATTTATGTTTAAGATATTTGACTTTTGAGTTTATAATACACGATAATCGAACAATCGACAAACATAACGGATAATATGTTTTCTATTCTGATTAACTGTATTCGATACTTAGATTAGAATGATATGGTATGGTTACGGAACGTAAAAAGAAAATAATAAATACGTAAATGTAAATAAGTTACGCACAATAAACTCATGACCGCTTCATCAAATAAACACGCAGAATTATTGAAGTCAGTGGCGCATTTAAGGGGGGGCAACTGGGGCAAGTGCCCCGGGCGCCAAATTCTAGGGGGCGGAAAATTTTTTTATAGTTTACCACTACATATAATTGAAATTTTTCTATTTTGTTTGATATAATTATTACACAAAATACAAATAAAGATTATAAATTAAACATAGACATTTTACTTATAACTCATAAGGTCTATGATTATAAGCGGTTTTCATACAGGTCTATAAGCGGCACGGGATTGTGACAATCACAGATATAAATATCTATGATTTATTTATAATATTTATATATTATAATAATATATATATCATCTGTGGCGGAAATTACATGTTATCAGCTAATACAAGTTAAAAATAACATAATATCCATAAATATTTACCCTATCGCCGACCGTCGAACGTTATTTTTGTCAATCTATTAGCCATAGAAACTCGCATGTTTAATTGTCTTTTGACAGCGTCTTGTGTAATAAGTTATCAATGCATATGGTCATTAGACGCTTACCTAGCCTAAGGCTAGGTTCACATGACAGGCGTTAAACGCGCGTTGGATTAACGCGCGTTTACAATTATTATGCAGTTGTATCATAACGCGCGTTTACAGCTTTCCGGCGCGTTACAAAGCGTTAACGCGCGTTGCCATACATCCTGTGTAAATTTTCTAAACGCGCGTTCATCTAACGCGCGTTTAAGATCTTCATGTGAACCTAGCCTTAATGTTATTATTTGAATTACTTTTTAGTATTTAATATTTATTGTGTATACCTTCAATAAATTACTGGAATTTGGTAAGTACTATGTTATACATTTATAGTCTATATATGGTTCTATGCACTGTACGTGATTAAGTATTATTAATTATATTTATATTACTATATTCTGTAATAGATTATACGTGGATTTTCAATATGGAAGCTAAAAAAAAGCTTAGTGGTTCAGGATATAGAAAGCAAGCAAAAATTAAAAAATTAAAACATGATGAATTAATTAAGAATTGTAGAAAATTAGATAGTATGTTCAAACCAACGAATTCAAGTAAGTTGTTTTTGTTTTTATTAAAGTATAAAAACAAATAACAATTCAGTGTTTCAATTTTCAAATTTCAAATTTTTTACATGTATCTTGTTTTGTATTTAATTATTTAACGTACCTACCTATTTTGAAAAAATACCAAACTCGCTTTTTATATTAATATAGTATAGGATCATTATATTATATCTAGTATAGACTACCTATCTGATTATTGTCTATTATAAGTTATAATTATTGACATTTATAGTGATCCAATTTTTGTTGCAATCACCTAACCTTTTATTAACTAGTTGAAGTTAATTAGTTAATAAAAACTAGTATACTTTGAAACTTATATTTTGAATTTGTATTATAATAAATTTGAATAATAATATTAAATTAAAACTTAATGAATTAGATATGTCAAACCTAAATACACAAATAAATATAAACCTGAATTATTCAAATGTAAGTAAGTAGTTCTAGATACTAGATAGCGTGACTACAAAAAAAGGGTGGAAATATTGAGACAGAAATTAAATTAAAATTGTATTTATTTTATGTTTGAAATTAAATAATTGTATTTTATTGTCAGATGATAATTTGGAGATCTTAAACCAAAGTACACAAATACAAATGAACCTAGATTACTCAAATGTTAATAGTTCTGAACAGTACAAACCTACAAAAAGTAGTGGTTATATTGAGACAGAAAGTAAATTAAAAATGTAATTATTTTATATTTGTAATTAAATAATTGTATTTTTTTATTTAATAGATACAGATAATGAACTAGATATGTTAAACCAAGATACACAAATACAAATAAACCCAGATTGTTCAAATTTAAACAGTTCTGAACAGCACAATCCTACGAAAAGTAGTGGAAATATTGTGACAGAGAGTAAATTAAAAATGTTACTATTTTATTTTGCAATTAAATAATTGTATTTTATTATTTAATAGATACAGATGATGAACTAGAGATGTTAAACCAAGATACACAAATACAAATGAACCCAGATTTTTCAAATGTAAACAGTTCTGAACAGCACAAACTTACAAAAAGTAGTGGTTATATTGAGACAGAAAGTAAATTAAAAATTTAACTATTTTATATTTGCAATTAAATAATTGTATTTTATTATTTAATAGATAGTATTTCTGAGATAAATGCTGATATATTGTCATCTAAGAATAATGATACTGCTGATGTTTTGTTTGAGCCTAATAATAATCCTGGGTAAATTATTTTATGTTAATATTTTAATAATTACTTGTAAGATACCTAAATTATTTTAATAATATTTTAATATAAATAAACACTATTCAATACAAATACTATTCTAATATTTATGTGTACAAATTTGGTAGGTGTAATAAAATAGTTATAAAGGAATTAAGTGATTAAATGAAAATTACATAATCATTAGTTTTGTTTTAAAATAACCATGTTCAGTGTTTGTAGTGTCTTCATAATTTTTTTACATATCAGTCACTTAATTTTAGTATTTATAGATTAAAATAAATCAATTGTAATATAATAATATAATAGTTGTTATTTTTCATAGATGTGATCCTGCTTTATGGAAAATAAACGAGTTAACTATAGAATATATTTGTATTAATGGATTTTCTCAAGATTTAAATGATTTAAATTTTACTAAGTCTAAACGAGCATATACAAAACTTCACAAAAAAACTACCAAAACCTACTATAGGTACAAATTTAAGTTTTAGTAACTAATGATATGATAATTTTAATAACTCAACTTTATTTTATATTTAATTTTAAGGTTTTGCAATAAAAACTATTGGAATACAAGACTAACTAATGGTGATTTAATTAAACGTAATTTCATTGCATACTCAGAAAGTAAGGGTGTAATTTACTGTATCCCATGCTTGTTGTTTGGCAACATAAATTCACCTTCATTTGCTTCAAAAGGATTTTCAAACTGGAAAAGAGCTGAAGAGCTCATATCACAACATGAAAATTCTTTAAAACATCGTTCAAATATTCTAGCAATGAAAAATCGAGGACAAACACATCAAAGAATTGATCAACAAATAATACAACAAATTGAAAATGAACGTATGTATTGGATCAATGTTTTAAAAAGAGTTGTTGCAATTGTTAAAACATTGGCATCAAGAGGTTTAGCATTCAGAGGACATACTTCAAAAATTGGATGTCCACGTAATGGAAATTTTATGATGGCACTTGAGTTATTAGCTGAATTTGACCCTTTTATATCAAACCATATTTCTAAAAACGGTAATCCCGGTAAAGGTCATACTTCATATTTATCATATTATATTTATGAGCAATTTATTTTATTAATGTCTAAAAAAGTAGAAAAAACTATTATTCAAGATGTCAATACTTCACGATATTTTTCAATTAGTGTTGATTCAACGCCGGATATTACCCACACTGATCAACTTTCTTTAGTTGTACGATTTGTTGATGAGAGTGGTAATGTATTTGAGCGTTTCTTATGTTTTATGAATAATGTTGGACATAAATCAGAAGATATGGCTGAAGCAGTGATAACAATTTTGAATAAATACAATTTGAATCTTAAATATTTAAGAGGGCAGTCATATGACAATGCGAGTAAAATGTCGGGTAGTTACTCTGGATTACAAGCTAGAATAAAACTGATAAATCCATTGGCCAAGTTTGTTCCCTGCTCGGCTCACTCATTAAATTTAGTGGGACAAAATGCTGCCAGCTGTTGTAATGAAGCTATTCATTTTTTTAACTTTCTTCAAAATTTGTACACATTCTTTTCAGCATCAACTTACCGGTGGCAGATTTTAAATTCTTCAATCAAGAGATTATCAGATACAAGGTGGTCTGCAAGAGATGATGCGTGTTATTCATTGAATAAAAATTGGTCATCTATTGAAAATGCTTTAATTAAGATTGGAGAAAATGAAAAAGAAAAACCAGCTATTCGATGTGAAGCAAATGGTATACTCAAAATACTTAAATCATTAGAAACATCTTTCTTGTCAATTTTTTGGGGAGACATATTACATAGGTTTAATACAGTTAGCAAAAAACTTCAAAGTGTAAATATTGATTTAAGTGTTGTTGTTGAGCTTTATCAATCATTAATTAACTATGTTGGTGATATTCGTACAGATAAAGATTATGAAAATTTTAAAAGAAATGCTATTGAAAAATGTGGAATTATGAACTTTAGAAATACTGAAAAGCGACAAAAAAAAATTAAAAAATTTAGTGATGACAGTTCAATGGAAAGTATTGTAACTAATTTTAAAGTAAATACCTATTTTGTTATTTAAGATCAATTGAAGTCAGAATTGTTAAGAAGAAAAATTGCATATGACAACCTTTTAAAAAATTATTACTTTTTTTTTAAAATTACTAAAATGACAGCAGCAGACATAAGGGTATCTGCTGAGCTATTAAGAAATGAATATAATACAGATTTGGGAACTTCATTTCCCAATGAATGTATTCATTTTAGCAGCTATTTGAAAACTATTTCTAATCCTCCGCAAAGTATTCAAGATATGTTAGTGTTCATAAGAAAAAATAATTTGAAGGATATCTTCCCTTATATAGATATTGCTTTAAGAATGTTACTATGCACTCCAGTTAGTAACTGCTCAACTGAGAGGTCATTTTCAGCCTTAAAACGTATAAAATCATACTTAAGGTCGAACATTGGCGAAGAAAGGCTATCTGCATTAGCAATCATGAATATAGAATCTGATGTCACTACAGCAATAAGCTACGATGATATTATTCAAGAATTTGCTCAAGACCATGCACGACGAACTATAAGTTCATTTTTAAATATTGTTTGTTGTAATATATTAATAATTATTTTAAATATATTTATATTTATTATCTACAAAAAATAAAATGTATATTTCTTGGGGAGGGGGGGGGGCGCTAGTAAAATGTTGCCCCAGGGTGCTAAATGTTTAAATGCGCCACTGATTGAAGTCCGTCATCAGCAGATTTGGTTTGTTTCTTCTTTAACTCCGCGTCCGATTCGACGATTACACACGCAGGCAGTTCCGATGTAAGTTTCATTTACAATCGAAATCCGGGCATCACCGTCGTCGGGCTAGCGGGATGTCACTATGTCACATTTTTCGATTGTACTTTCAGTTTGCCGTTCATCGGTGGTGGCCCGAGAATAATTATTATATTATATGTAATATTATAATATTATGCAATTATAATATCTTACCCGGGCCAATCGTCCGCACTGCAAGGTTCATTTTTCTCGGTCACGTACACTTATCATAATATTAATATACGGTGCAGGTATATGGCGATACGTAATATGTATTATAATATCGTTATGTATAGCTAGGTCGGACCAATTAACCCCATAACGACACTATCTCGATCGAAAAGAGACCGGGAACAACGAAAATCTCGCCGACGGAACACACGAAAAGAACCTTATTATATTATTATTATACTAAATTTATGATGTACGGTACCGACCATAAGTAAAACGAACATCGTCGTCGTTGCCGCGGTCCTTTACGAGAAAGGATAAATAAAAAATATGTATAATATACGGAGCGCACAATAATAATAATAATAATGTGCGTTATAATAACATTATGACACACGTCACGATCGTTCGACCAGCGCGCGAGAACATTACACAGTACACACACACACACACACACACACACACATACACACGTTAACGTATACAGTATATAAGGTATAAACTTTCATGTCTTAACTGCCTTACAAACGGTCGGAGGGTTTTTCATTATTTTACTCTCGTAAACCGTCATCGTAATAATTTACATATATATATATATATATATATGGTCTTATTGTATAATATTATGTAAGTATTCGTCAAAAGACTGATTTCCTGGTACACGTTAGTATATTGCAATAATAATACGCTCATAGTTTATACACACGTATTTTTTTTATAACACAAACACTTGTAAAGCTTTATACGTGTCTATGTTTAATATTTCATTACCTAGTTATAAAGTGATTCAATCGTGTTATACTTAGAAACTCCACCGCGGCCATTTGTCACGTTTTAATTAATTTCAATACTTCCGAAAATAGAATTATCGTTATTATAACAATAATTGTATTATTTTCACTGTATAATAATAATAGTTCTTCTTGTTCAATGGTTGTCTAATAGACCATACATCATGTATGTACTTCTGTACTCCGTGCCTAACAATGTTTTTTGATTGAGTGCTTTCTTTTTCTAAATAAAATTATGCATTTATATAGATACCACTATCCTTATAAATATTGCGGTCTTTTAATAAGAAAATAAATAATTTACTCAAACAGCGTAAATGCTCGAAATTTAAATATTTTGATTTATATAACTGATGTACTATAAGCCACCGCCCACCGTGTTACAAGACATGTGTTCCGTAGGTATAGTAAGTATATCTTGTCGGAAGACCGTTGAACGTCAAATTTATTCATTATAATTATCTACTATTGTCATGACCAATAATAAAATTAAAAATTCAGAATTTATTATTAAAAATAAGCAACTCAACTTTCATAAAAATGTGCTCTCGATTAAATTAATCAACTTAGCTAGTATATTGAATACACAACATAGCTAACAAAGTCTACATTCAATTATTTTAACTCGCACTTCGATCTCTCCTGATATTTAACTACATAAGAAAAAATGTAGAAAACTAACTACTTGTTTGTTATGAAATAGTTGTCTAGAATAAATAAAAAGAAGTGAATCCGGAAGACTACTATGACAACAAATAATTCTAAATACAATAAACCGTCTCCTACTAATTATACTAAAGAAGGGCTCGATTTTCCTGGCCTTTACACTATAATTATTTAACTCATCGATGTTGATAATTTAATTTTCAAATCAATAATAGATCGTTAAAAAATTCAAATGCAAAACCACGAATCCTGTAAAGAAACAATCAGTTTTCTTAAAAAAAAAAATCTCACACCTATCAGTTAAAAGAAGACAATACAATACAAGTATCTAATGACTCAAAATGTATATCCCTCTACAGTAAATGATTAATTAAATCTGAATTAAATTTCATCATTTTGAAGTTCATCAAATTAATTCTATGTGATTTGCATATCAACCAGATCCCTCTGCCTCTATTTTTTATAGATCAATTTAAAGAAATTTTAAAAATAGGTTTGAAAATGTGTACGAATAACGTGTTAAATATTCATAAGAGAATAATTTTTTGGAGGTTAACAAAGTTCATTGAGAGATTGTATACCTATTTTTGATTTATGATCAAGAAAACGTTATACGAAATTTATAACAATATATGTACCATATGATAATATTGGAATATTATGATACAAATTGTTCGGGTAAAAATATTAGCCTTTATAGTAATGCTGTGATTATATCACTAATCAAAAAACAAAATTTTATAATTTTTGGAACAAATTGTATTAAATTATTTTGGTTATATTGTTATTTATTATTCGTATGTATAATAAATAAAAATAGACATAATATAACAAAATTTAATAATAAACAAAATATTTTTAAATTTTAAATGATATTTGTAGAATTACATATTGTGTGAAAAGACGATGGGTACATAAATATTGTCATCGAGGCGGAAACTAAATGATTTATCTTTAAAGATCTTATGGGTCAGGTTAGAAATGGTGATTAAACGGGCGTAACACGTTTCCACCAAAAGTAGACCTTTCCCTTTTCCACCAATACCCGTTTCCACCAAAAATGTATCTTCCCTTTTCCACCGATTTATGTTTCCACCAAATAAGATCCTCCTATAATTGTTTGGTTAATTTACCAAAATAATTTGTATAGTATATGCTTATATTAAAACCTTTAATACAGTAATAAGTTTATTAAAAATACTAATTCTGGATTGAAAAAAAATGATATATTAGTGTATTTAGCTATGTATATATTGTACCTACTCATATATATATATAATTGGTTGATATTTTTTTTCAATCGTAGAATATCTATGTATTTTACGAACAAGTGAAAAGATTGCACAGTTTAAATAGTGCATTACAACTGCGTGTATGTTAAAATAAAACGTAATTTTTAAAATTTATAATTCTGTGATGGCAAAAGTGATTGAAAGTAAACGTGGAAACAAAACACTAATACTAAACAATTTTAAATTTTTTAAATTAATTTATTAAATTTCAGGTACGATTTTGTGAAAAGTATATCCTATTTTAAAAAAAAAAATATCAACTAACTGTATATATAGTTACAATTTACATGACTAAGGTATCGTATACCATAACATATCATTTTTTTAAATTTTTATATTTGACCATTTACAATTTATACTATAATAATTATTATATATCGATTTTTTTCAAATTTTTATGTCTGACCATTTACAATTATACCATAGTATAACTATTTTATTTATTTTTTTAATTTTTTATATTTGACGATTTACAATTTATACCATAATAACTGTTATATCGTTTATTTCACATTTTTATATTTGACTATTTACAATTATACTATAATAATTATTATATCGTTTTTTATTTTTTTATTTTATTTGGTGGAAATGTATATTGGTGGAAAAGGGAAAGGTCTACTTTTGATGGAAACGGGTATTGGTGGAAAAGGGAAAGGTACACCTTTGGTGGAAACGGGCATCGCCCGATTAAACTGATCAAAGGTAAAATTGAGTTTCGATTTCAGTACAGGTAAACAACTATTTCGACATTTGGTTAAATGTACTTTTTTGATAACGCATCAACTCGTTAACATGCATTATACAATGCATTTAATATATGTTGGAATGGCTTTTCATTGTAATTCACCTACACATAACTTAGGAAAAGATCGTAAAAACCGGTATTACCGATGTCAATAGGGCACTACAAAGCATGGACATCTCGGATGGAAAGAAGCCGAGAACAAAATTGTGAAAATAAGTTTATGAAAAAGCAATATGTATTTTCTACGCACGGTTTTCTGCGGTATATTAAAATATTATTTAGATTTGGGGTTTTTTTTTTGTTAACCACTATTATATTACACGCGGACAATCGAAAAATAATAAAATGAGTATTTGCGCTTGAATATATAATATTATATATTATATAGGTGGTACGAAACAAACGAGGTAAACCTGTTTAATGTGTGTGTAAAACGCGGGTAATAACGACGATAATATGGTAATATATATATATTGTGTGTGTGAAGACAGTGTAATAGATGCGGTGTGAACAATCCGTTATTTCGGCTAAACAAACATGTTTGTAAATAAAAAAAAAAAGAAGAAGAAAAAATACCTCCTAATAATAATAGAATATAGTATTATTATGCGCCAGCGGATGGACGTTTGAAAAAAGTAATCATTCGGCCGTTGTCAAATTAGTTTTTACCTTTACAGAGAGAATATATACATATAGATATATAAGAAACACTGCACGTTTTAATGAAATACCGTGTCGACATGATTGACGTGAACACTACGTAATAATTGTATATATAGAAATGAGCGGAAGAAAAAAATCTCTACTACACACACACTTAACTTCACTTGACATCGAACTGAAACCGCGTGCCTGCGTGTTAGTGTCTATAAAGTCTGTACGATTTTCGAGTATGTAAAACACTATATTATAGGTACGTTGCCATATGCGCGAACACTCACAATAGTTAATTTCAAGCATCGTCGTATTTACGCATTGAAACCTATTATAATAATAATTGTCCCGTCATATCCTCGAGGATTCCAAAGGCATCACGCATATTATTATACATAATATACCTATATACCTAGGTACATAAAGTAATATATTGTAGCTATTGTCTCAGTATGAGTATGCCGTTCTGCAAAAAAACAAACTCGACCTAGGTGACTAGACCAACCTATAAAATAATATTATTATATACCCAGTATACCTATACAAAATTAATATAATACTAAAGGTACAAAAAAAAATAACAATATATCACGACTTTTGACACCACGAAACTTCCGACACGCGTCTATGTTTATTATAATGTCGGGAAAAATATACAATTATATAGTATAGTATAATAAATATTCACAAATTAAAAGATAAATATTTACTTCTGTATTAATAATATACGAGTATATATTAATAATTTAAAAAATAAATTGATTAGGTTTCGTGTTTTGAAAAGTTATATTTTTAACTGACTTTTTTAAATTTTTATATTGCTAATGTAAAAAAAAAAAAATAATAATTACTATAATAGGAAGTTCATAAAATAAATTACCCAAATTTGGTGGATTAAAATAAATATAGTAATAAAAGGTATATCTATTTTGCATTTAATTTTAATGACACTATTTAATAAATAACGATACTGATACCGTATAAATATAGGTAGGTAAATATAAAATACAGCTCCACACATGAATTACAGCAATATACCATAAATGCAATACTAGTATTTTACATAATATATTGCTCGTATATGTATCAAGAACATGGAAAAATAACTATTTTGTTAAAATGTTTATGATTTAGTACATTTATTTTTTAGAGTATATTATTAGATCGTCATTTTTTTTAACGATATTTATAATACGTAATGTAAAACAAATTTCGCACTTTAGAGGTCATTATTTTGTAAGCTATTTTATTGCTATACTGTTTATTATTAGATTATTAACGATTGACACGTACTATTATATAAAAAATAAATTTAATATTGATAAAATTCAATGAAAGTTCAACGAAATTAATCTTTTCACAATACTATGAACATGTATCATTTATCTAAAAAAGTATAAACATAATAAGTATACCTATCGCACGTATATGCATTAACATATACGTATATTTATTTAATGAATTAATTAGATGTTTAATTTATGTTTTTCTAATACTTATCATAAAAAAAAAATTTGTTTGATAAAATGTAATATACTTTATGATAAGGGCAGATTGAAAATGAGACACATTTTTGCTACAAGGGGGATACCAAAAATCAGATTCCTTCACTTTCAAATTACATTCAATAAAATGTTTCAATTACAAACCATAATTATTTATATTTACGTATTTTGATTGTATTAAAATAAATATAATATACTAGTAATTGATCATAAATTTCATGTTTCAAACCTTTCTGCAACATTTTTAATCAATATTAAATTAAATCAGTTGTTTTTTTTCATTTATTATTGATATTATTATTATTGTATTTTATTTTGTATTATAATTAATATAATTAGTATTTTTTAATTCATGTAGGTATCGTGAAAAAGTAATGTTGAATCTTAAAGTTTCATCTATCGATAAGTTTACGATATAATTAACAAGTTTAAAAATCGAATACATAATTGTAAGTGATTTTTTTTTTTACTCACTTTTTAGGCACACACTAGTTCTGATACTAAATTTAATTTATAATTTTTTCAACGGGTAATTTGCAACCTAGGTTTTTGGACGCAAATGATACCCAATGATCATAAAAACCATGTATTACAGATAGCTGATAATAATGCAGGTATTTTATTACTAATTTTTCAGTTACCAATGATAAAATAAATACATAATACGATGTTTATTAATGAGGAGTTAAAAAGAAAAATCATTTAAATACTAATTTACACAATAATATTTATGATATTTTTATTGTTAATGGATACGTATTACGTAACTAATAAGTAATTACTAATTACACTCCTTTATAACACCGTTATACATAATACTCTTTTCGGGATCATAACTCACAAGTCGCAAGTAATATCATACTATTTCACAAAAATTACTAAATGCAAGCCGATATAAATGTTTATTGATAGCGTGAGCCTATTTTGAAAGTAACATATCTAGTGAAATGATGCGTTTAATTTCGAAATCTATCAATTGTATCTAATCGTGCATATTATGTTTATTTTTTATTATTATCAATATAATTTGTTTTTAACTTGGTATAACATTATATATAATATTATAGATATTACAACTTTATGTGTATGGCGTTATTTCTAAGACATGTGTTTCGGTACGATACACAACACAACACAACACAATACAACACACATGCCATAGAAGCCAACAAACTGATCTAAGTGTCTGGTCTGTACTACAAGTCGGAAAATTGATCATGTGCCTGTAAATATAGCGATGCACGTGGGCTGATATAATAAAAAAGCATTTGTACGGAAAATAAAAATCTCACTCGTAAGAAATGATGCTATGAAAATCGTTTCAATATTATAAAGAAGTAGGTACCTGTATAAAATCTATATTATAGATACTAAACATTTAGATATTACCAATCATAATAAAAACCATTCAAACGAATATAGTACAGTTATATTATTATTTATTACTATACATCATATAATATTGTAAATTGAAATATAATAATATACGCACCTTTTATTATTGTGAATTCAGAATATTTAACTCAAAGGCACAAATGACGTAACTAAATATTGTATTTTCAAGTATTAATATCTTTATAATTTACGTATAAATGATATCTGGAAATTAAAAAAAAAATTATAAAATTTTTTATTTATATTTAAGAAAGAGATTGGAACTTAATACTTTAGTCAATTAGGTTATATTTAAATAGTACATAGTATACCTATAATCAGAGGTCTCAATTGTGTACCAATAAGCGAATTATAAGATAGCCCAATACAAATAATAAAGACCAGATAGTGTGATTGTTGTATTATAAATTATAATTCATAATGTATCACTGCACATCCATTTTAACAATAAAAATATATTTTATGGTGTCCTCCGTTTTCTGTCAAAGCGACCTTCGACCGTTATCATTATAACCGTTTTCCACCAAAGGTTAAAATTTCGATTTCTGCCAAAAAAATAAAAACATTTAAATTATTATAAATATTTTTTGAAATCTATAGAATCTAAATTCATCAAATCGTAATTATTACGAATTATACGCAAGCCTTGTATCACAGATATTGATTATAAACTATTACCTACGTCTTATCTTACTACTATAGTACTATTACTCACATTGCTATCACAAACATAATATAAGCTATTATATAATACACATATATATAGTTGGATTTATATTTAATACACAGTATATACAAATATAAGTATAACATAGGTTACAAGTACGATTATGACTTTGTAAAAAATAAGATTGGAATTTAGATATCACTGTTTAAATTATTATTATAAATAGTAGGTAGATTCACTGTTTTAGTGTCGAAATTATTCATTAAATTTTAAAAATATAAAATTACACGAAAAGTACAACACTGCAAACTTATTTTAACACATTCAATATTGACTAGAAAAAAAAATTCTTTCGACCAACTCAAATCTAGTTAAATGCTCATGATTTTATTAATGTTTTCCTTGATAATAAACGGATTACGCTCATATTTTAT
Source organism: Schizaphis graminum (assembly GCA_020882235.1). Classification (NCBI taxonomy): domain Eukaryota; kingdom Metazoa; phylum Arthropoda; class Insecta; order Hemiptera; family Aphididae; genus Schizaphis; species Schizaphis graminum. Next base: position 99,818,238 of record CM037032.1, read on the forward strand.
ATACATTTTCGGAAATTTCGTCGACTTACATTTCATGTACTAATACTAACTACAAAATAAGTTAGGAGTTCAGCGATTGATAATATTATCACAGTATCTATGTATTATAAACATCGCTTTTATAACAGAGATTTTGAAAAACAGAAGTACAAGAATCTAGTACAATCATTGTACATGAAAAGTGTAAACAATATTCTGATTTTCTACTTAAAAAGATATTATATTTTCTTATACATGCATAAGCTAGTATATAACTGGAATGCTAGAGTTAAAAAAAATTTTCTCACAAGAAATTTAAAAAAATAAATTTAGTACATAGTAGGTATAGGTAGGTACCTATAACATATTAAGTACTGTGCCGAATGTAGCAAAAGAACAATTCTTGTACCATGTCAAATGCAGTCGGGTGAATATTTTAAAAGGCGAATTATTTTCCAATATGAATCCACAATAAACCACCGTGGTTTTAAAACTTTGAACTTCGATTGAATAAGGTTATACACTATGAAAACTTTTTAATTGAAAACGGGAACCCACATCTCACCGTTATGAATATAAAAGCATACAAAATCAATATAGAGTTGATGATTAATATATAATATGTATATGATACCGAACGGAATGCAAAAAAACCGTTAAAGAACGTTATTGTTGTTCATAAACAAAAATACAACGGAACGAAACCAGTTATTTCATTAACCTTATGGGTCTTCTATATGCAAAAACATTATAAGTTATTAAGTTTGTTGAATTTTTTCAAGAAAAAACGTTATAACATAAAATGTTCTTTGAACAATTACACGTAGAACGTTATAACCTATTAAGTTCTTTAAACAATTACACAAAGAACATTATAAACTATTAAGTTCATTCAAAAATTACACGAAGAACGTAATAAACTAATACGTTCTTCGAACGTTTAACACAGAGAACATCACAACTAAACCGTTCTTTGAACTTTAAAAATATTGTTATGAATCAAAATTATTATCTCCTGACCATTTTTGCTTTTAAATTATTTAAAAACAATAAGTAGATACTTCAATATCAAAAACTAAAACTTAAATTAAATCTAATAAATGTATATTATAGCATTCTCTAGTCCTATCTTTACTAATAAGTAATAACTAAGATAAGGACTTAGGGTATACCCAAATAATATTATGTAACTTCGAAAGAAGCTTTAGCTATTATAAATATTAAATGTAATTTCTGATCATTTATTTTTGACAATTTTGAAAACAATGTAGTCCCGGCTCCTCGCATGTAATACACATATTTTTATTGTTTAATCTTAAATGTAAATTAAATGTAAATATTAATTTAAAACAAATTAAGAGATGATTTAGTTTAGATGATATTGGTATTTGGTAATAACTTATTACCTATATAATAACTAAAGACTAATGAGTAATAATTTAATAACAATAATAACATAATAAATAAATTAATAATAATAATAAATAAATAAATAATAATCAACAAATACTATAATGAAATAGTCATATTATTGTGGATTAACTTCTATCAAATAAATAGTTTGATCGTACAACCATTATGTCTTCCAGTAAACTTGGGTTCATCCTATTTCTTTGATCATTCAATATAAATTTTAAACTGGAAAAAAGACGTTCCACTGTAACCTATTTAAAAAAAAAATTATAAGTTGTATAACTCGTATTATAAAATGAAAACATTATATTATAATTTATAACATTTCAAACATTTTTGAACTGAAATATTAACTTAAATCAAAGGCTATAAAATTGTGTTAGACAATAGAAATATCGTCGTAATTCATAGTAAATAATTTAATTAGCCATTGCTGTAATTACGTACCTGAGTAGTTGGCAATGCTAAAGCAACCATAGCGCATTCATACATCAATGGATACTTTTTTTTAAGTTTTGTCCAAATATCTATAATGTTTTTGCTTTTATCTTCCCTTGGAAGTTGCATAAAACTTACAATTTCACTTTGAATATCCAACACAACCTGCTCTTGCCTACTAACTAAACCACTACTCCGGTCAGCTGCAGCCGTACGAAGTTCAAGCTCTAAGTCATCTACTTCATTGTCTTCAATATGATTACTTAAAATAGATGGCTGTTCAATAATAACAGGATCAATATTATTATCATTATGTAATTCTGAAGACAAGAGTATCAAATGGTTTTTGGCTTCGCTTATTGTAATTTCATCCAATAAAACATTTACACGACCATCTAAGAAAATACCCAACTTGAAACTATCGCAGTTAAATAAAGTAATTTCTCGTCTTTGCATAGCTTCAACAATTGCATTTGAAATAAATGAATCTAAAAAATATAAAATATAATTAATGTATAAAATAAAAGTAATACTTGATTTTATACAATATATTGAATTAATAATGTTGTAATAATTACTTATTTTCCTGGTGTTAATAGTGCATTTTTTCCACTCAAGTAAACAATCTCCAGAGTATAATTGCTCAGCCTGCAATAAACAACTAGTTACTTTAGCTGGTCCAAAAGCAATTTTCAGGTCATTTATAGTTGTCCAAAAATCACTCTCTACGTTTAATGTCATTTGATGGTTTATAAACACCTGACAAAACTGTTGACATCTTAAAAGGCTTTCTAACATATCATATGTTGACCCCCAACGAGTTACACAATCAATTACAGGCCGTTTCAAATTCATATTTTTGAGGACTTCCAAGTGTTTTGGCAATCTTAACGTCTTTACTAAACTCCGTGATTTGTTAATAATTTATTTTACTCTTTTCATTTTAAATACGTCTAGTATCGACAATTGTAAAGTGTGAGCTGCACATCACATACCCCTCAATACTTTAGATGTTTTGACTGCTGCACCCAAATCATTGATGATTAAAGGTAATGTCTCTGGGTTATTGTCGTTTTCTTGTTTATTTATTATATTGTTATCTTCATCACAACATTCAGAAATATCGCCACTATTTTCTTCGTCAATGTGAACTTGGTCATCTTCAATGTCGTGTTCATTTTCAGAAATGTCTTCATTATATTCGAAGTCTCTATTCATTTCACGAAGTAATGAAACAGTTTTCAACATATTCGCTCCATTATCCGTTGTTATAGAATAAATAAATTCCGGACTTAGGCTATACTTTTCCAATGTTTTTAAAATGACACATTTCAAGTTGTTAGATGTAGTTTCATAAATTTCTGTCGTAGCCAGATTTCTAATAATAATTTTTCCTATAAAAATAAAGAGTACAAATGATCGCTAAATGAGAAATCTAGTGAATATCCGATTTCATAAAAATTTAAATTTCAAACGCTCATAAAAATTTAACCTGACTTTCCGGTGGACATTTTTTTCATGATAAAAATAGAAAAACTTATGAGGAATCTTGTATTAAATTTTCAATTCTTAGGTTTGAAAAGAAAAAATTTTATGAATTTTGTGCTTACAATAGTTTGCAAATTTTCGTGATTTTTACGTATTTTGTCAAAATTCGAACTTTGAATGCTTATTATTAAAAAAAATTGTGACTATGTATTTCTTATATTTATCAACTGCTATTTTAACAATATGTTAAGAACCTTGTATTAAATATTCAAGATTTTTTAACCAACAAATACATTTTTATCGACATTAATTAAAAAAAAATTATTATTAATCGAAAATTTCATAAGCCTATAAATAGTTCAATATGAGTCGGAATATTTTAAAAATTGTATGGTGTATAGGAAATGCTTATACAAATATTCGGTGGAACTTTTTTCATATACCTATCTACGGTTATTTTTTTTAGTTACATCAAAAACCAAAATCGATTTTGTCGAAAAATGATTTTGCGTAAAAATTCCCGTTTTTTTCTTAATTTTTTGTTTGTTTATCCCGTTTATTAAAAAAAATACTGGAAATTTTTTACTTTTGACCCCCTAAAGTACCAACTAGATTCACTTTCCTATCTTAAAAGCTACTGAAGTTGAAAATCGAATTCAGGTAATTCAGGTAGTTATTAATATTATAAATTATAATTGTATTTGTATTTATAATTTGTATGTAGTATGTACATTGTACCTTCATGAATAAACTGCACATTTATACCAAGTACCTATAGTACGGCCAAGTCTAGTTGCAGTGTCCATTTTTATAAAAAAAAATTTGTTTTTCAATTGGTCAGTTATAGCTTTACGAACTAAACTTGCCCTATTACAAATATGATCACGCACAACGTCAGCGTTCATAGTAAATCCAAAAGAACGAAAAATGGGATCTACTATTTTTCTAAAACCAGAGTCTTCCATTATCCTTAAGGGTCTACCATTGACTGTGACCATTTCAATACAGCCGTCAATCACTGCCCGACGTTTTTGGTTTTCTCTGCACTGAGCATCTACAAATAACAAAGAAATTTTTGTTAATAATAAACTATAATCAAAGAAATCAAAATACGAATTACAATATAATATAAAAGTATATAAGTTTATAACCATTAAATAAAAAAAATGATAATATCTTAGTATCTTACTCTCTTTTGCGTTGGTGGAAATAAATCAGGTGAATTTGAAGAAGTGGATGATATAGAAACGGAATTTGTAGTATCTGTACTAAATTCATCTGCAGCCTCTAATAATATTTGCTGATATTCCACCGTATGAAAAACTTTTAAGTGGTGCTTCAAATTACCCAAATGATTACCCTTGAAAAATTAAATATTTTAATAATTTTTCGTAGGTACATTGTTTGGTTATAATTAGGGCTTGGATTTGTATGTAAATACATATTTTTACTAAAACATGATAAATTAATTATTGCAAATGATAAATTCATTTAATTCGAAAATTTAAATTATCTATAAATAGCTCAAAATTTACTTTGCTACCCAAAACCACCCCTGATTTTTGATATTGTAGAACTTTTAGAAAATTATTTTACAAGTGTATTTTTGATTTCAAATTAAAATTAAAACTTTAAACACTAGTAAAATTTTTTAAATTGAATAATCCTCAAACTTTTTTATAATTATTTTAAGCTTAACTTATGGACAGCATAGAATTAAATTTTCAATTCTTAGCTTTTGATAGTAAAATATTTATAAATTTTTAACTACCAAATAGTGAAAAATATTCATGATTTTGACGAATTTTTGTCAATATTTGAACTTCAAATGCTAATAAAAAAATATTGTGCCTATGTATTTTTATAATTTTTGAATGAGAGTTAGAACAAGTTATGTGGACCCTTCAAATCAATTTTCAAGTAATTTGTCCCCGCTAAATTTTTTTTATCAACATTTATAAAAAAAAAATAAAAAAAAATTGAAAATTTCAATTGTCTATAAATAGCTCAAAAAAAGTCAAAATATTTTGAAAATCAAATCACGTAAAGAAAATGGCAATCTAAATAGCTGGTAAAATTTTCTAGTATTTACGACCTATACTATTTGAATAACAACAAATATCAAAAATCGCTTGAAGCTAAACCGTTATTTAACGTGGTTTTGTAAAAATTTAAATTTCAAACACTCCTAAAAATTTTTGTCTTAGTCCGGTAAAGTTATTTTTACAGATATTTGAAGAAAAATTTGTGGAGAACCTTGTACCAAATTTTCAAAACTTAGTTATAAAAGAAAAAAGTTCTACGATTTTTCAACCACAAAATTACTTGCAAATTTTCGCAATTTTGACATATTTCGTATAAATTCGAACTTTAAGCACTTATAAAAAAAAATTGTGACTAACGATTTCGGATTTTTTTTTTATCACTTTAAGAACAACTTATAAGAATTCTTGTATTAAATTTTCAAGATTTTCCGACTATCCAAAAAGTTTTTATCGTTATTTAAAAAAAATACTTAGAAAAATTTAAAATTTCAATTGTCTATAAATAACTCAAAAAAGGTCAAAATTCTTTAAAAATTTAACTGTGTATAGATAACGCTAATATAAATATTTGGTGAAAATTACAAGTATCGATTAGTTTTTGAATTATTGCAAAATAAAAATTCGATTTTTTTGAAAACTGTTGGAAAATGTTTACTTTTGACTTCTATAATGCACCAAGGATATCCACTTTGCCATCGGAAACCACCCCCAAAGTTTGAAATTGAAGCATTATTTCGACTAGTTATGCTGTACACAGACACAAAAAAAAAACACACATCATTGTAAAATCAATACATTCATCACTCCGTTCAGAATCTAAAACACATCATTGTAAAGTCAATGCATTCGTCACTCAGAATCTAAAATTCAAATCGAAAGTTAGTCAAAGTGGACTCGGCCTTGGAGTCACACCTGGTTTATATATAATATGTAAGACTTATTATTATGTTAGTAAATTGATACTTACTACTAATTTTTTATTGCAATTCTGTATTTTGCATATAGACTGCAGGTTACCATTTTCACCTTCTGCGTGCGTTTTAAAATACCGTCTCACTGGATTATCACGATTTATAATCTTTGGCATAATTATTAGTGACGTATAAAATAATATTAATTAATGAGAATACTTTAATTAATAAAGCACAAACTCACGATATTATTTTCACAATTACACGTATAAACTATAAACGACACTTATTGTGACTGTTGTTTGATAGATTCAAAAAGTAAGAAAAGTTGGTAAGTGGGTATCGCTCTGCTGTATATTAGGGGGTGGGGTGGACCTCAGACTATGGAAGGTTAAATTTGAATGCAATGATAGGTATCATTGTATACGAAAAACGATTCTGAACGAAGATGATTTGTCAGTTTAGGATATATTATATTTAAATATTGTCAAATATTCTATTTTGAAACAAATAGTATAGTTTTTATATGTTACTATGGTTACTATAGCCAACATTCGCATTATGAGCGTATGAAATTTAATTTAAATTTTGACATATTTCGTATAAATTCGAACTTTAAACACTTATAAAAAAAAATTGTGACTAACGATTTCGGATTTTTTTTTATCACTTTAAGAAAAACTTATAAGAAACCTTGTATTAAATTTTCAAGATTTTCTGGCCACCCAAAAAATTTTTATCGGCATTTGAAGAAAAAAAAACTTAGAAAAGTCGAAAATTTCAATTGTCTATTAGTAGCTTAAAAATGGTCAAAATATTTTGAAAATTTAACTGTAAAGAGATAACCATAATATAAACATTTGGTGAAAATTTCAAGTATTTACAATAATTCGTTTTTGAGTTACAGCAAAATCAAAAAATCGATTTTGTCGAAAAGTGGTTTTTCCGTAAAATTTCCATTTTTCTGTCATTTTTTTTTTGTTTTTCTCGATTTTTTTGAAAACTATTAGAAAATTTTAATTTTGACCCCCCTAAAGTACCAACTAGATTCAATTCCCTATTCAAAGAGGGGCTGAAGTCAAAAATCGGAGCATTATTACTGCTCCAAATGTTGGAGTCAGACACAAAAAAAAAAAAAAAAAAAAAAAAAAAACACACATCATAGTAAATGCAATACATTCATCACTTCGTTCAGAATCTAAAATACGTTTTACGTAAGAATGATAAAATATAAATCCAGTTTTAGTATTGTTTATCTGTATACTACTATCGATATTACTATCGGTATAGGCATATACCAAGTATAGATTAGATATAATGTAATATAGGTAATATTATATAGTCTATACAAATACTGATTGTAAAGTAGATCTTGATATTAATAAATTAATCTTATGATAGCAATATGCCCATAAAGTTTAACTTTAAAATGTTCTTTTGATTAAATGTTCAAGAACAAATTATTTCAAAACGTTCTTCTGATTAAGTGTTCATGAACGTATTATTATAAAACGTACTTCTGATTAAATGTTCATGAACGTATTATTACAAAACGTTCTTTTGATTAAACGTCTAAGAACGAACAATGTTATAACGTTTATTAGCTATACCGTTCAAGAACTTAAAACTTTTAAATGTTTTTTTTTGCGAAATATTCAAAAACATAAACATTTTTAACGTTTTTCTAGTAAAATGTTCGGGAACCCATTTAATTTATAACGTTATATCTATAACCGTTTCTTGAACATAACTTAATTTAACGTTCATCGCAAATCAAGTTCAAAAACAAATTATGGAACCTAACCAATATTTAACGGTTAAGGTTACCCATTGACAATTTGATTATATTCAAAGGCGTTCAAATCAAATATAAATACTTATACAACATATTATATGTCACTCGTTCCAAAGCAATTCATAAAACGATATAAAATATATATTTGTTGATAAACAAAATATAACTTCTATAAATTCGTGATATAACTTGCTAATAAAAAAGTTCAATAACATATTATAACAAATTTTATGTAAAATAAACAAAAAGATATACGTGAGCTGTCGGAGACAGTTCAGAAACTAAAAAAAACTGTAGAGAGACAACAATATTTATCACAAGTTGTTCGCATCGGATATAATTGAAATCTAACTACATGAATTAATATCTTTCATAGTATAATAAGTAGTTATGAGGGTACGAAAAAAAAAACATTGGGATAAATGTAATGTTAAACACATTACGATAAATCAACCAAACTAAATTAATTTAATACACTAACATAATAATATTAATATCTCATACGAGATATGATTGAGTCATGCTGCAATTGACAATTTGATTATATTCAAAGGCGTTCAAATCAAATATAAATACTTATACAACATATTATATGTCACTCGTTCCAAAGCAATTCATAAAACGATATAAAATATATATTTGTTGATAAACAAAATATAACTTCTATAAATTCGTGATATAACTTGCTAATAAAAAAGTTCAATAACATATTATAACAAATTTTATGTAAAATAAACAAAAAGATATACGTGAGCTGTCGGAGACAGTTCAGAAACTAAAAAAAAACTGTAGAGAGACAACACAAGCTGTCGATACTTGCGTTATTACTGGTGTTGGGGGCCGTGTACGTGATCAGGTGTTTGATTGACCGAACCGCTGCCACAGCGCCAAATTCAGTCTTATCAAAGAATATTGCGTGGTAAGTATGTTTGTATTGTTATTTGTCGTTTCTCCTACACATATACACACGTATACAAGAATTATTAATGCAATTATGTAACATAACCTGATATTTTCCAAATTACTTTCAAGAATCTCAATCCTATTGTTAAACTCTTCATATATGAAATTGGGCGTTTAGTAGTTTCCTAAACGATCGTTGGTCAAAAAAATAATTTTTAATTTTATTATCAGTAAGCATATTACTTTCTATAAAGGTCTTCTGAGTTTCAATTATAAGTAATTGTTTTTCTACTATTGATTGTAATTTCTGCACAGTATCTTCATAAAGTTGCAACTGAAAATTAAATAAAAGCAATTCATTAATATCAATACAATTATTGGTCATTCGATTATTCAATAATTATTTGTTTGATACTTGTAATTCTCTAGATGTTTTTTCATATTTATACAGTTCTAGAAAGTATTAAATGATACATGATTATCAATTAAAAATTATTTTTTAATATATTTATTTAAATAAAAAAAAACTAACCTTTTAATAATTCAAACATTTTCTTTAAAAGTTCTGCAATGTCACTATTTTGTTTTTCAATTATAAGTAATTGTTTTTCTACATGTGATTGTAATTTCTGCACATGTAACATAATAATGATCAATTTATCATAAAATTGTTTGGAGTTTGGTATCGCTCCATTTTTTTAAATGTATTTTAATTAACTTAAAACAATTATGAATTTTTGAAACTTTTTCTTAAACCTATATCCGTTCTATCTCAACCTGTTACATACATAGGGCATAGGCGTGAGCAGACTTTAATTTCCGGTCGAGCCTGGAAGAATTAGTGCCCCAATACTTGAACAGTGCCCTTAATTTTTTTTTTTTGACATATTAACATCATACTAGGCACAATAGGTACATACATTCTAATTGCAATAATTGTAAATTTAAAACTGTATAATATATGTATATACCTAATACCTATACAAATAGAATCAAATTTGTATGTGCAATGTGCATACGACATTAATGTGCTAGACATAAGTACTGCTTGTATATTATTTAAGTTAAAAATAAAATTACGTATTATATTAATACATACCTAATGCATGTTTTTATATCTAACTATACATATAAACTTAATAGGTAATATATAAATGTGTAATTATGTATTAAGTGATAAATGAATTTTCTTATTTTCCATAGGCGATAGGACATTGTCTATACTATACAGTATAGACTCTTTAGTACTTCTTTAGTCATACTATAGGTACATATTTTGACATTTAGTGCACAACGTTTTAGTCAGATAAATAAATCAATAAAAACTACCTATGTGGTGGTACACAAATATTTTTATTTTGTTTCAAATACAAATACAATTTTCATGATCTCTAGTCTCCACAAATATAATGATAAATATAATAATAATAATAATATATAGGTAATGAGTTAAATTTAATCTACACAAATTTTAAATTTTACTATGCCTCTAAAAAGATTTCAATCCAGGGTTACGATTAATAAGGTATGCAAAGCTATTATATTATAAATTATAATGTATGTTTAATATTTTATTTACCTTATTTACTCCATCAGATGAATTTCTTGATCTACAAAACTTAGATATCCAATAGTTGATTTTATTAAACATTCTGGTTATATTTATATAAATCAAAATGAAAATTAAGCGTTTTGACATTCGATATAAATATTTGTACAAATAATTGTTGATTCGTAGAGTCTAGTGATGAATTTGTGTATGTAGTTGTTGTTATGTTTTAATATTTAAGCCAGATATAAGATAAAAATAAAATAAAAATAATGTCATTTGTCAAGTATTAATTTAACATTAAGTCATACAATTTTTGTCAAACTACACAAAACATTATTTAGAACATTTGTAAATGTAAAAATTATGTAGTATCATCACTTTTTTTTAGTACTAAGATTGTTATTAACATAATTGTTCGTTTACAATTATCTCGAACAAGTTATAAATGTAAACGATGTCTAAATGCATAAGAATAAGTTAATTATTTATTAATAAATAATAAAAAAAAATGAGAAAGCGGATAAGTAAGTATCGCTCTGCTGTACATTAGGGGGTGGGGTGGACCTCGGACCTCATACACCTCCATGTCTAGTTCTGCCATAAGTTTACGTGGTTGGTCATCTGTACTTCATTTGTAAGATGTCTAGACACAGTGTACACATTATGAATATTAAATAATAGCGGAGGCTGGTTAGAATAGTTAAATATGAAAATACAAGATGGGTCACCGTATTTTCCCCTTTTCCCGTTTTAATTGGGAAAACTAGATAATACGATAGTTCATTGCTTGTATATAATATAGACTGTAGACAAAAATAATAATAAAGAAAAATATTATATCAAAGAATCTGTAACATCCACGCGTTTTCGTATAAATTATACCAACCAGATGACGAGTATAAAGTATAAACTATAAAATAGCTAGGTATGAGGATAAAATATAGATGCAGATAAGTCAATTTATTAGAATAATATGTTATATTTAATTTGATACTTATTGAATTGGATTCTTTTTGATAACTCAAATATATAAATGAACAGAAAAACAAAAACAAAATAATCACATCTAAGAAATAAAAAAAAAATAAAAATAATTAACTTTAATAGAAATAATTTTAAGTAGTTGACTCATTGTTAAATAAATTAATTCTATGTACTCTAAGGCTATAAAAATAAATTAAACTAAATAATCCCAAAAGTATATTGTTTGTATGATTAAAAAGTTAAAATTATGTCTTTAATAATATAATTATTATTTAACCTACCACCTTTTGGCTTTTTACAATAACGTATTAACGTATACCAATAATAAGATATTCTGTAAATTGTATTAACATAAAAGATGGCTGTTTTAATTTTTTCGAGTGATTTTGTGAAAATGAAGTATCTCATTTATATTCGTGAAAATAATCTCGTAACGTTCAGTTGAATAATATTATTACCGAAACAAATTATTATTATTACCTATTATTATTATTATTATATTTATGACGGTTTATATTTTAAACTTGACTTTTGACAAAATTTAGTATTGTTCGAAAGTATTATTTTCAAAAGCTCAGTAACATGATATGATATTGTATATTTATATACGAATATGTAAACGCAAAATAATAATACTATAATAATATAATACAATAATGACGCGTGCTTTGTAAAAGCCACGTGTAAGGAGGTGAAATATAATGATCAAAATATATAAATATACATTAGAAAATAAATATATATACGTTAGAAATATTCTTTGGACGCAACACAATAATAATTATCACGTATCCACATATTATATATTATATTTACACCTATTATTATGACATTATGTTCCTATATTCGTCGATTTAGGGAACAGTGAACACTCAATTACACGGTAAGATTAAATAGATTGAATCAGAACTTATTTTGCTCACTTTTAAATAGGTTAGCAGGTATATACCTATTTATAAGAAAATTTAAAATTATGAATCTTACGAGTAACTTACACATGCGTAGTGTATACATTTTTTTTTACATATATAATTACTGCCATTATCTATGTAGATGTCATACATTTTTTACAAGTCAATTTTTCCTACTATTATATGGCTCTCTATATTTAAAATTAAGTATTATAGCTGTATACGATACAGTTCAAAGTTATTTATGTATAATTACATATTTTTTCTTTATTTTTTCAAGAAATTGAGTGGTTCATAAATCAATGAACACACAATATATCGTTTAAATATATAGTAAATCGTAGATCACACTGATCCACGCAAGCTTGCCATACAATACCATGATAATTGATAATATATTCTAGTAATAGTACCTACTACCTATCAGTGTACGTCAAATTGAGACGGATCGCGTATATACAGAACCAAAATTAATCTACGTGATACATCTAGCCGTTTTTATACGTCATGAGCGTTGTTAGTTTAACAACAATTGAACAAGTTGTTAAACTAGATATTGCATGGTGTTATATAATCACACATGAAGATCTAGTCATCGTCGAAGCAAATTCAGCGATATAAATTTCGATTTAAATCTTATTTATCCAACTGAAAAATGGGTTTGTATTTTCACCACTCACGCAACCATCGAATATCCAAAATTTCCAAATCCACGCCCGAATATTTTCACTCTCGTTTGCAGGTAGGTAGTATGAAATCGTCCGCTCTCGCATCCGAAACTTATTGGCATATCATAGATTATAGTTCGACACACGAACATTTTCATCCGTCGAACCAAGAGATGTCGGCTACTATTATCGTATATTTACACGAAAACACATCTAATACAATAATATAGTTAATACGTTTAACGACACCTGCACGGTTCACGGTGTTCGCTGCAAACGTGATGCTGTTCTCGCAACTATACATACAAGATTTCTGAGAGCGGCGGCGATGAAAAACGAGTTTTTCGTCTTATGCAAATAATAAATATATAATATATGGTACACGCCGTCTGCTAAATGGCTAATAACAATAATAATAATTTGCGGCAGTGACGCACGTGCAGAATCGTCAGCGTACAGAGAGCTGTTCTCGCGAGAGAATACGCTTTTCGATCGTATACAATTACATATTATAATATACTCGCAAGTCGCAGATTATAATGTACCTACCTCGGGCTACCTGCTATTATATAACAGAACATTATTATTATTATTATAACAGCCCGATAGCATATTATACACTTTGGCGGTGGGAGCTAATAAGGGGATTGATTCCGAAGAAACTTAACGTTGCGAAAATCATTCCGAGCCGTCGTTAATAATGCATGATATAAAATATAATATATTATACACGACAAATACCCGAGGTGTAGGTTTATATTATAAGCAAATAATACATTACGTTATGCGCCGCTATATAGAATTGCCCATTGTTGAACGGGACAGTACAACGATCAGTGGTATTTTAGGTATCCATTAAGTATAATATAGTTAAAACGCGACACAGTTTTGTCGCGAGATCTTCACCGGATCGAAGACCTGAGAGTGGTTTTTCCTTTCAAAACGCTAAATGATTTTTAGGAGACACAATAAATAATTCGATAAATAATATTACGCAGGTATATTTTACGTCTATTACCGCGTTTACTATTCGTTCCCGTGAACGGTAGTCGTCACGGAGGCCAATCCCGCTTTTAGTTAATATATACAATCTCCCAAAAGGACAATCATAGTTGCCAACATAATATGTATCAATCTCAGTAATCTTCTTCTTTTAGATTCTGAGCGGAGTGATCAATGTATTGATTCTACAAAGATGTGTGTGTGTTTTTTTTTCTATGAAAAGAAATTTCATCTAGTTGGTACTTTGGGGGGGTCAAAAGTAAAAAATGTTCAGTAGTTTTTAAAAGCATCAGGAAAAACCCTGAAAAACGGGAAATTTTTATGCATAACCACTTTTTGACAAAATCAATTTTTTGATTTTGCTGTAATTCAAAAACAAATCATTGTAAATACTTGAAATTTTCAAAATATTTAGAATTTTTTTAAACTATTTATAAACCATTGAAATTTTCAAGAAGAATTATTTTTCTTGAAATGCCGATTAAAAAAATTTGGCTTTCCAAAAAATCTTTAAAATCTAATACAAGGTTTATTTTATAAGTTTTACTTATCGTAGTAAAAAAAATTCAAAAATCATTAGTCACAATTTTTATTTATAAGCATTTAAAGTTCAAATATTTACAAAATATATCAAAACCTCAAAAATGTGCAAGAAATTTTGAAGTTGAAATTCATAAAATATTTGTGATTTATACCTAAGGTTAAAAAACCCAATGCAAGGTTATCCGTAAGTTTTTCTTCAAGTAGGTAAGTGTAAAAAAAAATTCCAGCATTAATATAGAAAAAATTGTATGAGCGTATGGATTTTAATTTTTTACAAAATCGCGTAAAATAACGATATATTACAATTTAAATATAGGTAATAATATAATATATTCTACTAATTATTATTATTGATGACTAATCATTTCCGTTCAGAATCGTTTTTCGTATACAATGATACCTGTCATTGCATTCAAATTTTACACATTCATTAGTGACCAGTGACCTATACTCTCCATCTCTACTATACAGCAGAGCGATACCCATTTTTTTCTTTTGATTCCGATCAATTTAATACTTATTATTATATTACGTATATTAACCTTCGAAAGATATTCTAAAATTAAGTACAGTACCTATGTAATACGCACATATTTTTTAATAATGACCTGTGATTAGATGTACATCTTGTTTAAGTCTTTTGAGAATATTTCACTTTAGATGTATTATACTGCAGAACTTTTACTTCGACTGGGAAAAAATTTTTGGATACCCATCACTATTATCTACGCATCGTTCGAAAATCAGTCGACGTGGATCTTATGACACGGCTACCTGCAGTGTTCCGAAAACCGTTCGACTCAATACTTCACATATAATGTAGCAACTGATAACATTATATTATACGACAAAACAGTGTAAACATATATAATATGTATTTCACCGGACGTTAAATGCCATATTATATATAGAGATAGGTATACGATATTATTATTTATATATTATACATATAACTAGGTACACAATGCGCACAATACGCGCGCACAAGTACTATATACTATATGTATTCTTGATACATCAGAACGACGCGGCCGACTCGTGAATACAACAATGTGCATTAGATGGCATAATGATAATTTGAAAAATGTCAAATCATTATTTTTCTAAGCTCTCCCGTTACATACCACAATAATCCTCTCGAATCCGAGCTTCATAAATACTATTGTTTTTCTTTACGAGGTGAACTGGTTTTTCAACTACACAACGACGACGGCGACGTTCGGTATCCAGCTAAGAACTATTCACGGATATATATTGTTAAACGTTGTCAACATATTATTATTATTAAACCGAACGGTGTTATTTGCTGTTATCGTGGCGACTTAAGAAACGACTTTATACCTACGACGGTATTTTACACGGGTATACGCCGCATAAGCGCACATATATTATTTTGGTACAAAAGAAACACGGCTTATATTATTGAGAAATCGAAATAATCGTAAAATAAATTACACCGCTCCGAGTGAATATTATATACCTACAACAATAATAATATAGACGTGTAAAATATGACTGGAGGAGGGGGTCGTGCTGTGTCGTCCGAACTTGAGTGATGCAATTTCGAATCGTGCAGTCTTTGGTCGAGAGAACAACAAAGTCGCATATAACACTGCGTATTACATACTAATATTATATGTTCGAATAGCTTTTGTAAAACGAACGGTGCATTTCAATATTATCGTGTATGTTATACCTACAGTTAATACGTTACGACACCTATAAGCGCGCGTGTAAACTGTAATGTAACAATTGGAATATTATTTGAATGATTTGCTTCACGGTTGTAAAATAAGGGGTTTTCAAAGTAAAGAATATAGACAGTTCTGATGAAAATGCTCTCACGTAACGTTTAATTTATAGTATAACATACCTTTGAAAAAAAAATTGTTTCATCACATACATACTCTTTGAAATTCTTCGAAATATCATTAAATGCGCAGTTATATAATGTCAAAAATATTTAGTGCAGACAATCGTATTATATAATATTAATGTTGATTACAATATCCAGAAATTCAACGCGTACACTGCAACACACACGTACAATATGCAATTATGTGTATTCAATTATACATAATATGCGAATTTATACTCTACACCGACTAAACGTGGACTTTACGCATATAAATAAACCCCTCCAAATGTTTAAGGTGAAAGTCAAAGCCCATTTTTTTATCCTACTTTACAAACAACATACAATAGCTGTGTAATATTATAGAAAATTGGTATGAATATATAGTTAAAGAAAAGTACATATATTGTTAAAAAAAATTAATATTATTTTTCTAGTAATTAAACGTATTGACGCGCATTGTCAGGTTTATCTGAGGTGTATTGATCGTAAGCCTGCTGTTTTTAATTATTTTGATATTCGACACGTGTTCGCGGCTTCTTGAGTAGTATGCTGAAGTATAGTTTTTTAATACTTATAAAAATAACGATAAATCTTTCCCAGAAATGACGCATTATATTATTATTGGTAGCATAAACTATTGTGTATACTAACAAGTCGGCTTCAAAAGTAAAAAAAAATATATCGCCTGAGAAGCAAAATTATTAACCATGAATCGAATATAACGGCTGTTATGGCCGTGACAAACGAGAGGATGATTTGAAGACGTCTGTGATGAAATAATTGCGGGATGGAAAAATAAATAAACTGTCGCGTGAGTGGTAGCCATGTCATTTATGGTTTTAAGTTTTTCTTGTATGGCATTAATGTCGTTTATACAACTGCAATATCTAATATAATTATAAACATTTTAAAAACACCAACCATGTATATTAAAAGTGAACATCTTGGTTTTTTAAAAAATAGTGTTATAAGTTGGGATAATGTGTTAAAAGATCTATAGTAAATAAATACATTATATCTTTAATAAACATTATCTAACACCAATTTAAAATTATTCTTAAGACATGTTAATGAAAAATGTTAAGAACGTATTGTATATGTTATATTTTGTATTAATGTCTATATATATATAACCTACGATATATTATATTGAACTATTTAAGACTATGGTATTGTACGAAATTGTGTTTTACCAGTTTCGAAAATTTTAATTATTTTAATATAATTTGAGGGATATATACGCGTACATCTATTATAATCGTCCTTTATTAATAGCATATATATCAATGCCACAATATTACACTATTTAAAAGCTCATAAAACGGATTGTCGTACATTTAACATTAACTATGAAATAATTAATGTAATAAAAAATATGCGCATTGCATAAAATGTGAAGTTTGTATATATTATGGAAAAAGAGTGCAAATTTTTTAGATATTATTTCGATATAATAATACCAATCACTATAACTAATAACGTTCGTTTCCAGCGTCTAAACACCGTTTCTCGAAATTGCGTTTATTAGTTTATTATAATACACTTCCGACTTTAACATTTTCCGACTATCAATGAACACGTTTTGCTGTACTGATTTCATTATATTATATCATTACATTTTATATCAGACGACTGTCAAGCATATACTATAATATGCATTAATCGCTATCCTATTTATTTACAGTTTAAACAGTGATGATACTTAATACAACACATGGAATAGTGTATATGTTTAAATTACGATATTAAATAAGACTCAATAGTGTTTTGATTTAAAGTAAAGTGCGCAGAACACATATGTTTAGAAAATCCTTCTCAGTGCAGTGGACAATAATTTACGACCATTGGCAGTCACTGAGAGATTAACCTGTTACTTGATCGAGTATATTATGTAGATGTAAATAAAATAATATAAATATTGCAATATACAGTGGTTAGAAGTCACTAATTTTAATGCAGTATACAACGTTATTGCTATGACATAAAATAATATTTTTGAAAAAACGCTACAATCATTACTATTTTCGTGCAAGTATTATAGGGGTGCTTTATATATGCTAATTTTTTAAAAGATTTGCTATAAAAAATAATCAAGTAGTCGAACTAAGGCATTAAATGTTGAAGTGTTCTCAAAACAATATTATATTATATGTTACCATCAAATTATTTTTCACGTATTTTAATTATCTCAAATATTATTAGTATTTATTATAAAATAATACTTTGTTCCAGGAGAAAATGTCCGCTTTCTGGCTAAAATGTATCAAAACTCGCACATCTCCTCCAATTCCACGTATCAATAACGTGTTGTTGGTTAACATCGTTAGCTGTCGGCAGTATACATGCGCAGAAGCGGGATGTTCTACACTGGAACAGTGTATATAATACCTATATAAATATAACAAATTTCCATTAAACTATTCGACAAAACGTATATATTATATAATTTTACTTTTTAGGAATATCGACTAGACCCAAATCGTTTGTAGATTTTGAACACAAGAACGGATAAAAATGCTGAGTCGTACTACACCAACTGTCGAGATAAAACAGTACATGTAGTAACCGCATAGGTCCAAGAAAAGTAGTGTGCTACAATATAATATGTATATAATGTATAATTAAAAAAAAATATAGCTGTTTACTATATTACAATATTTAGACATCAATGCACGTTATCAGTATATTATAGTGAGATATTAATGCGACTTATGTTTGTGCGATGTAAATCATGTTCATATACAAAATATATACATTTTATAAAATATGTATTAACGTGACATATTTCCCGATTTAATGACAAATACGTGTGCGTGCGCGTATTGCGTGTAAGATTTTTTTGCCATAAATGTATTATACGTATTATTGTGCGCATTGAAAAAGTTCAAACGAACACGACGTGTAGGTACACACGTAATGATATATACAATATAATAATATACAGTACAAGTCGCGTTTACTGTCTAGTATACAGAATAAGGAAAAACGTATTTTAATCGAAAATCACAGTGCCGCGGCATATTATAATGCTATGTAGCACGACTCGATGTTATTTACCCGAATACACGTGATGTTATATTATTATTATTATTTCGTTACAGTACATCAAATCAAATGAGTTATTTATCACAATGTAACACGCCTATAGGTATACGGATTATATTATAGCCTGATGTACAAAAATATTCAGAATAATATTTTTGGAAACAAAAGTGCAATAGAGAGGATATTCCAAGATTAATAACTTTGTATAATTTTCACGTAAGTCGCGGTTTAACCCCCGCGGAGTGTGGCGTATGCTGCTGTAATATCGTGCATATTATTATACATGTATATTGTATATAACATGACCTATGCCACATAATCCGCGACCCCGCCAAAGTGAGTAATTGCAATCTGATTAAAAAAATATATATATATATATATTACCACAAATATAAAAATACGTGAGGTGAGAGAGAGAGAGAGAAAACTTTCTTTCTGCGTGCGATCACGCGCGCGACCAACGAGAAGGGTTTTGGCATAAAACACGACTTGTAACTGACAGGCCGCGCGCGAGTGCTAAATAGAGCGCATCGAAACAAATAACACTACGGATAACCTAGCATATATACATATTATACGGTTTTTACAATTTGCACTTTCAAAGGTCATTGTAGCTCGCCAGAACGTTAACCACCACAATCGTCGGGTAAATCGATTTTTCTCTCTTCTCATACATAATTGAACATGCGCTTACACTGTTTTCGGACTTGAATAGATGCTCCGCGTATACAAATAAGAATGAGATCTCGACAAAATCATCTCATCCACTCGACAGTAGCCACTGTTATAAAACTAAGTATATGGTACGGTGCGATCGGATCTGAACGACTAAAATGCGAATCGTTTTAATCTGAGAGACGTATATACCTATATTATGCATAAAGTAAATCGGGATATTACATAGTTATTAGACAGAGATTTTTGTTCAAAACATTCTAACGCAATACCTATCTTTAATATTTATGACTGACATCTCATTCGGAAACTTCTGACATCTTTGAAATAATACCTCCTTCTCCTTGAAGTATCGTAATACGTGTTAAATTTCCAACCTATAGCTTATATACAATGTATACGAATATTAATTGAAAAATAAGCACATACACCTATCGTCCAATAACAATATAATATTGTGTATTAATATATATTTTTTATTTTTACAGTTAATTTACTAGTACAATCTACATTTCACAAGAATTACCTACGTACGATAAAAAAAATGTTTACCTATACATTGAAATCGCGAAAAAAATTTATTTTTATTATTAATATTATTATTAAATGGATATTTGTAATGTGTATGAAAAAATACAATTAGTAATATTTTTGATGAAATTTACAGGGTTTGATGGCTTGGATGAGGGGAACGTCCATTAACGTTACTTTACCTCGAAATGATTCCTCCCACCCCAAATTATACGTTTAAGAGATCGCGTGGCTAATTAAACTTTGAGTGACTGGGAGAATTACACGGAAGAAAAAATAATATTTAATATTAGGGGATTTTGGTGGATTAAAATGTTGTAATGGAATATTTTATAATGAGTGGAAGCAAATACAAAGAGAATAAATAATCTTGAGATATTTAATTGTAAAAACTATGTAAATATCAGTGTTACCTAAATTTTTTAGTAGAGTTACAACCATTGTCATAATTCATCAGACACACTCTCATAATATTGTAATAAACTAATAAGTAATAATTTAAACAAATAATTGATCAAAATTGTATAAAATTATAAACATTTATATAACTATATATCTTATAATATTTTCAACTTGTTTGTAGGTAGTATATCACTTAGAAGGTAGATATATCACGTACATAGTATTATAATATTTTGAAATAGTATATCTTATGGAAATGTTCTGTGGATGGAATATTCTTGATTGAGCTATCCCCTCCCTTTTCAATATCTAAATTTTAGTGTAAAATAATGAAATAAATGTTTATGTTAAAAAAAATGTACGAAATTGAATAGTGATAATACTAAACAGTTAATTCAGAAAATCACCGATCACAACGGATGGAAATATTAAATGAATAGATATTATATAGGCTTATCAATTTATATGATATTAATGTGTCCTATAATAACACTTGATATGACGTTCGAGCCATAGCTGTATATATACAATAATATAATATATGATACCGCGAGTACAGGCTTTTTCAGGCAATGCTATCGTGAAGTCCCGTCGGATTGTCACAAGCCGTTTGCCATATAAAGATAAACGGATGATTGATTGTTAATATAAAATAATCGTTTTATGAACGAGAATTATCACATTTTATTTCAACGCTATTAACCTTCGGAAATGAAAAAAATATCATAAAGCACTAAAAAATGACGGTTGGTAAAAAGTGAACACGTTATATACTCATATAATATAATATGTATAGTAATATAATAAACTTACTATAATATGACGTTAAAATGACTATTTTATTTTTATGGTTTCGAGTTAATTGGTGTAACTAAATATTATTATTATTATTATTGTTCTCTTCCCAATAACAATAAACCAACTTCGGCCCTCGTGTGTGACGTTTCACTCATTGCGAAATAATCAATTTCGTTTCGTCACTTACATTATTATATTGTATGTACAACCATTGAGTATATATAGTACAACGTAGCGCTACCCATATAATGTAGGTATATAATAATATTATGTACATTGTACATTTTATTTCTATAATATTATAATCATAATTGTATAATTATTTGTTTAATATTTATATTTTCCCTCATGTTAAATAACCTGTAGGTCAAAAACCAAACGATTGACTCCATTACACGGGCAATAACCCCCCAAAAAAAACGTCGTCTAACGATTATAATACGAGTATAATAATAACATTTCAAAACTATTTATGTTAATAAAGATTGAGTATACCTTAAAATAAATAGTTAAATGTATCAAAATGGCATATTAAATGCAATATAGTACTAATAGTTTATCTACAACATCGACGTTAATAGAAGACTCGTTGCCTTTTCAGTGAATTTATCGAATGAAAATACGATTAAATGGTATATCTACGTGGGTCTATCGTGGACATGACACGAAAAATCCTAATTTTATTTTTTGGACGACACACTTTAAATATTGTATGCACCTATTGAAAAACAAAACTCCTACTGCAAATGTATAATAGATACATGAACTTTGAAAGCAATCATAGATATTGAATAGCGCTCAATTTTCGAAAGTCACGAGTTCTGATATCCTGATATTGAATTTTTTTAAAACCGCCATTACTGCGATAGACAACTATATTGTATATACATACGACTTTACATGTCTTGTACGTATAAGTACATGATGGGAGACATCAGATCGAGTGTACCATGATATGCGCACTTATATAAAATTAAACGATACAATAATATTAGGTGATCGCGAAACGCAAAGATTACACTTCCGAAATGATTGTACCTACGTGTGAACGAGACCACCTGCTGCTGTAGACTCATCGGATGGAGTCGCCGTGATTCCGTGAAACGTTTTCAATTATTTGGGTTCGGTCCAGGTATATATTATATATTATAGACTATAATATATTATTATGTAGTAAAGTACATAAAAATCAAAAAAATAACCAGGTATGAACCTTACGGTGGTATGCATATATTGCGACGTAGGTATTATACACTATATAATATTGTAATGGTAGTATAATTACAATGGTGGTGTGTTGTACATATATTACGTTTTTATTCTGTCGTTAATGTTGTTATATTTTATATTTGACCACAGGTACACTATTATTGTGATATTATAACTATATGCACGCGTATTAGAGGCAGCGTAATAATTTATTCGTTTACGGAGAAAGCCAATACCGCGACACTGTTATAACTTATAAGTCTCCAAACACGACGACCGGCATAGCGTTTGTATAATAATTTGTCGCCCCTGTCGCAGTGGTATTTTTCCACTATTATTTTTATCTCCGCTCGCGATATATGCCAATTTTACACTCTAAAACGAGTTAACCGCATATTTTCATATTATATTCATACAATATACTTGGTGACCTACAATAAGTGTGGGTGGGGGGTTGGCATTTGTCTACTGATGTAGTTTTAAAGGTAACTGAACGACCAGGAAAACCAATCGATGATTATATTAATAGTTAATACAAATAATTATCTGTGCCCAGACTGTCTAGCCAATACAATCGATGGCACCGTAATCGTCATTGTGAATACTAGCGAAATTGGTATCAACAAACACGATATTTAATATTATATTATTAACACAAAACAGAGGCTCCTCATTTTCAAGTTTAGGCCTATAAAAAACAGACGCCATTGAATTAAATAGTAGTTTCGTCACATATATGATATATATTATAATTTAATATTTTAACCTAACACCGTAGCCGGTATATATTATGTGAGGTAAGCTCAAGTCTACGGTGGTATTAACAATACTTTTTACAGGAGTGGTATTTTTAAAGAATGGTAAAATCATAGCTAGGGGTGTTAAAATTATATCTTGACATGTAGAAATTTCTAGCGCCGGCCCTACCTTACACAAAAAATATTAAATAAATATATGACTAAATAAAGTGTTAATAAATTAGTGTTTATTGTTTATACTTTATAGACATTAAATAATACTTTTTATAGTTCTTAACGATTCTACACGCATTGGCGTTAGTTCATTAGTTTTAAAATGATAATATTTTAGTTTCTTTTCAGTTAAAGTTATACCTAACCTCCGACCAAAAATAAATAAATCATTTAAGTTGTGCTATACATGCTGTGACTATTAAATTAAGTAATTCGAAGAATATTTAAAATTTAAATCATTTTTTTTTTTTTTTGAATACCTACAAAAGAACATTTTAATTTAAAATATCTCAACTTTTCAACACTTGTCCCGGATTATAGTGGGGAAAGGAGCAAAAAGTTTGAATTAATGAATTTATAAATGAAAATTTACGGACAAAAATTGCATAGCAAATAGAATTAAATAAATAATATAATTAAGGTAGTGATCACAATAAATTATATTTAATTATAAACTAAAATTATTTAAAAAAAATGTATATGATATTTACTTCAACGTAAGCACACAATAACACCAACAACTCACGCAAATTATTTTGTATATCATAGTAGGCGTTTTCATTAATTTTGCAAGACTTTGAAGACATTTAAGGTTTAGCAAATATGTCTTTTCCACTTTATAAACCGTAGGTAAGTTTACAATTATTATTTTTAACTGAAAATGTATTTCATTTCTCACTGTTTTCTTTACTAACGATTATAACTGATTTAAATTATGCTTTAAAAAACTAGAGTATGAGTATCAATGTTTTGTATTTTAATATTATTTAGCGAAAATTGATAACTACATATAACAAATATTTTATTAGTTTTCCAACCTACGCCAATTTCCCTATTTCGTTCAATACAACCGAGAAAATAAAATAAAATTTTACTTCACATTTTTACTTTAGTACATTTATAGTATACATATAGTTAAATTATATAACAAATATACCCAAATATCGTATTCATGGACGTATGGTAAAAATCGTGCAGGGCTACTGTATTAATATTATGTTTAGGACAATAGGTGTTAAGTCTATTATACTAGAATACTAGATGTATAAGTGTGTGTGTGTGTGTGTGTGTGTGTGTGTGTGTGTGTGTGTGTGTGTGTGTGTGTGTGTGTGTGTGTGTGTGTGTGTCAATAAAGTAACTGAACCCTCATTGTGTTATTATAAAGACATTATAGAACGTTAGAAAATATTAATCCAAACAAAATATACAATCTATTAAAGTTAACTTTTAATTCTTTAAAGTATCATATACGTTGTGTACTATAATAAATAATAATAATATTATGTAAAAGTTTTTTCCTTTCGTATTATAATTGTTTACGTGATGTACGATGTGCAGCATATCCATTTCATCGTATATTGTTCATATATACAGTTTCTGTCTTTATATTATTCTATCCACCTTTCTCTGTTGCTGTTTGACACATCCTTCTTCCAAACCTTTACGTATATTGTAGACCGTCGAGCCTTAAACATCCTAATTAGCTCATCCGGCGTTATCCGTCGCCTGCACTGTTATTAGTATAGTTATTATATTGGCCGTCATTCGTCGACACTCCGAAGACAATTTCGCTTTGACCAGCCACAGGAAACAACTAGATCGACTATAATGGGTCCAATTAATCCAGTAAATACGCTTTAATAGACTGCAATATATAATAACCAAGTTGTCTTATTGTTTTATGGCCAGGGCGAGCTGCTCGGGGAGACACAATATTTTATTATACGGTATACAGTGTAGTATAAAAAGTAAAACACTCGGAGTGTTATATCATGTGTTCGTGATATAATATACATAGGTATATATATTTATATTAATTAGTAATTAATTATTACTTATACTTATTACTTATGGATAAGTATTCCACATCAGATTAAGATATCAAAAAATGTTTTATAAATTCTTGCAAACATATAAAACTATAATAATTTATACTTGAAAAATTAGTATTTCCTGTGCGGTTAAATTGGGAGCGAAATGGATCCCCTCGTTTCCATACACTGTATATAGTATAACACATGTTTACATCTGTAGACTATGCGCGATTAAAATATTATGCTATAATACATGATGTAAGTCACACAAATTATATTAATAATTATATGCCCCTTGAACGAAGACGATTTACGCTAATCATCTACACTCTCTATAGACATAAAAACACGAGTCAAATTACACATGTACGCCGGTTGCACACGCTAGAGACGGCAGTAACTCAATCACCATCATAGGCGCAAATAGGGGGGGGCTTTAGGGGCTAAGCCCCCCCAAACACTTCAATAGCCCCCCCAAACGTTTTCCAAATTTTTTTTATGCTTTATCAGTATTATAATACTATACTCTATAATTATATTATTTTGTTGTTACTTATTGCTCTAAAGCCATACATACTTACAGTATTAATAATTCCTATTGTTTTCCTAAAAGTTATATGGTGTATAATGTATATTAGGTATATATTATAAATATCATTTTGAGAACTATTACAAGTAGGTAGATGCAGTGACGTAATTGAGAATGTTTTATGGGGGGGGGTCAAAATAAATTTCTATGGCAAACTTGTGGAGGGCTTTTTTGTATAGGTATAAGACAATATATAAATACAGCTCAAGGGGGGGATCTATCCCCTATATCCCCCCCGTAATTACGCCCCTGGGTAGATGAAATAGGATAGCACATTTGAAAAAAATATTTAATAAGTTTTATTTTTTGTCAATATTATAATAATTAAGTGCGCAGTATACGATATACCTATAATCTGTATGTTGTACTAAAAAAATATTTAGGTATTAATTACTTGTATAAATGCTTCATTTAGTAGCTAGGGCTTCAGCCCCCCCAAATCTCAAACGCTATTTGCGCCTATGATCACCATCGATTATATGTCTCGGGCGGTGGATCATGAATAATACTTTCGATATTATAATGATACGTCTTAACTGCAGTCGGTTCGTATAATCTATAATATAGACCACACAATCCATAAACTATAAAGGTGTCGACATGTATATTATATATTATATAATATATAATTAGTGTAGGATTTCAATTTTCACTTTTTCGTGCACTCACACACACACAGGCGCACGCACGCGCCATCACCCATCGACAAGAAAACCTAACCGAAAAAAAAAATACTTCAATGAATGTATCATATGAATGTGTTGATTATTAGTAAGTAGTTTGAAAATTTAAAACTTTCAAAACGATTTTAACATTATAGAAACGATGCATCGCCGTGGCAATATTAGTACCATAAGACTTAATTGTATAGAAACTATAATTATATATTATACTACCCGATGTATGATATTAATCAGTAATGGACGAGAATAAAAAACACGAAACTCGTAACACGGTATTTATTAGTCCGCACAATAATAGTGAACGCTAAAATGTTTGAAATAATTTAATAATATTACTATAAATAAATAAATAAATAATATCAGCACACTCAACAATAAAAATCAAATATTGATAGCATACTTAAACATAAAGGTTTTTTACTATGAAAAAAAAAGTACTTGAATAAATTTTAATCTAATATAGTTATAATTATACAAGAAAAATCTTTGTATAGGTAGTATTTTTCTTTACGGCATTTCTTTATTAGAGAATGAAATTTTCTTTTTGAAAATTTTTGAACTGGTAGAACGTAATTTAGATAAACATTTTATTCACGATATTTCGTATTATACACTATACATGTTATATTTTGTTGCCTCGAATAAGAAAGAAAACACTACACAGGACATAGGTAATAGTGTGATACTTAATAAATGCTTTTGGTAATCAAGCCCGGTATTCAGACTGCGAGGAATTATTGTTCCAGACCTGTTTATACAGCGTATAACCATCACTATATGTATAAGTATTAGGTGCCTATACACGCTCAACTGTTCGTTACAATATTATAAATCCGACATCCCGCGCCGTTTGATCTCGTGAGTGCTTGTCGCGTATAATATATGTGGCTGCGGTCTTCGAGGTACAACCCGAAAATGATTCAGCAGCCGCGCTCCAGTATTATATATGTATATGCAGGGGAAACGTCAAATATATATATATTACATTACAATATTATATAAATTGTAATCGGCCTAAACATACAGAGCGCACGTGCGGAGATTATAAAAAGAAACGAAAACATAATATTATATATATATATAGTAATTAAATCGAAATACCGCGCAATATGTTTGTGTAACACCTTTTTTTTTTTTTCAAAATCTTTTATACGAACATCATTACTCGACCGTTATTGCTATAGGAGCGGTCCCGAGCTAGCGTGTGGGTCAATAGGGATCAATTGTTTCCTCTACGTATTATATTATTATATACTCATATATAGGTACGCACAGTAAACGCGCGTGTGTAATATAATGTATATATCAACGCCACACTAACCTTCCCCTGCTGCCGCCTCCCGATCCGTACCGATCGCTCTATATTTACGCGGCGTCCATTTGACCGTGATCGACGAGACGAAGGACCATAATATAATAAATAACGATAATAGTGTCCGAGTGAATTTTTTACAATTTATTTTCGATCTCTGTTTAACCAATACGAATATGCGTTGCCCCGTCGTCCGTTAATCATATTTTAATAATATAAATATATTGCGTATTGTCGACACCTCGGAGTGGAACGACGGCTGGGCATGCCAGCAGTGTAAGGCTGCAATAGCCAATATTACGATAATCACGGAAGTTTTTTTTCAATAGTGCGTTTTCCTGAACAAGTGTACATCCGCGGGGCTGCAGTACGAAAAAAGCTCACGTTAATTTTCACAGAGGATTAGTGCCTATACATTTACCCGAAAATGAAACGTAAGTTGCACGCTCGTATAGCGGATAGTTAATCCTTCAAATTCAGAGAAAACATCACGAAGCGAGACAAACAGCTATAATATATATATATATATATATTATATAGTAATTATGAATGCTTTTCATCGAGTTCGCGGAAAATGAAAATCGTTGTTAAATGTAATTCGATTTCGTTGTCGCATTCTGGGAATTATTTTTGTGGTTACAAAAGAATGTCTTCGCGTTGTTTGTACTTTTCGCAATCATATTAAATACAGAAGTGAAATTTTATTCAATTACTATATCTCTCCGGAGACATGTTTTCCCGTCTAACGAATAAAACACGCATTCGCATATCACGTTTTTGAAATACCACGATCATGATAAAAAAAAATATTTATATACCTCTTTAACACTCTTTAACCATACAAACATGATACGCGTTGATATTACCGACTTTCGTACACATTGTGTTTTCAATCTATCCCGTGACATTATTATAATATGTTATAGGTTTAATTAAAACGAGTAATCTCGGAAAGGACAGACATGCATTTGTCTTTATACTTACAGAAAATTACTGTATGCACGAAATAATAAATTGAATGTTGCGCGTTTAATTAAACGCCGTATAGTATTGACCTAACCTTCCTCGCGTGTAATCATCGTACAAATATGTAGACCTTTTACTGAACATTTTACCGTATATTATTTTCGTATAGCTACTTATATTTTGAACTGCATAAATAATAAATATTCAACAAATACGAATAGATCGTTTTGTTCGCGTCGAGTGAAATCAAAATGTTTTTTTTTTTTTATGTATACCCTTTTTGTATATATTATGTAGTATGCCCACACCGATACGATATAGGTATGTATTGTATAATAATATTTTATCGAAAAAACCGTGACATTCACAATGCTGTCGCCGAGACGTTATGAATGAAAGTACATGTATGATTTTATATAGATATATTTGACAGTTCGGTCTTGGCATCGGCTGTGATATCTTTTGTACGCAAAAATCAAAACGGAGGATTATTGCACTTACGAATAGAAGACGATAAATTACATTATTACAATAAGAAACCGCCGATGTTACGCATTGGGATATTTTATCGTTATGTGATCTGCAGCTACACTAAGCACTGCAAACTGTGAGTAATAAACAAAAAAATATGTGTGGTGATATAAATAATTATTTACAGACTATGAAAATCGAACACTGCAAGTTGTTGTAGTTCAGTTTTAGGAATTAGCACATAAGGGGAAATATTTGAATAATTACAAAAAAACGATATTTTTAATATTTAATAATATATAATATCATGAAATTCCATAGCAAGGGTATGACCCTTTAATAGGTATAACAGGTAGATACTTTTTTCGAAATATCATTAAAAAAATAAAAATATAAAAATCACTATACAATTTGTAAAAGTTTTTTTTTTAATTGAGTTAAAATCGTTTTTCCTTTTTGTATAAATATGGTCATCTTTCCTAAGGAAAACTTTAGGTACTGTACTCTAAAATCAGCCAGAAAAAAAGTTTTACGCAGTCCAGACCATATCTACATTAAAATGGGTCAATATAAAGTACGCTTTAAATCTATTTTGATTACTTAATTATAATTCAAAATAAATATAAATACGAGTATTACTTATATGTTTACTAAATTAGTAATATTTTATTATCAATACTTAATTTATAAAAGATAACCTTTTTTTTTATATACAGCCTAAAGAAAACGTATCATCTCTACCAGGTAATTGATTATAATATAATATATATATTAATATATTATGATACCAGTGGCACTCCAAATTTCATTGTTTTTGTACGCAAATGCGCAAATCTATATTATACATTGATAATTTATTTCAAAATTAAGTTGAAGCGTTTATTAGTTTCCTCTATACATCTATAGATCAGTATATTGATTATAGTTTTTTACAATAATAAAATATGCGATTTAGATTTTAGAAATATATTTGCATTTTACATACATATTAATATATTATATTATGTATATGAATACACGCAGCCATCACATACAGTTGTCAACATATTAAAGATTATATGGCACGAATTTTAATAATATCTCTACGCAGTACGCACTACGTTGTACCTTTCTTATGATTTCTAAAAATGTTTCACCGAGTTACAAGTTATTAAAAACTCATTAATAATGATTTATTTTAAACAAACATTTCATAGTTAGTCCCTTACTATATGATATTTTATAACCATGTATAGGTATTTAAATATTTAAAATTCTACTTTTATTTTTCTGTAAACGCTAAAGTTTAAAACCGTTAATAAACTACCAACTGATTTTATAACATTAAATAATAAAAACAAACAATAGTTGGGTATTGGGTTTTACGTAAATGTATATTCTTAGAAAAATAGTTATGATTGTTATTGATATTAAAAGAAGAACAAAAAAAAATATTTATTTTGTATAGGTTTTCCAAAGATTTTCCGCGAAATTAAATAAAGCAATATAATATAATACCAGTAACAAATTTAAATTATTTGATACAGTTAAGACATAAGCTCATAATGCGTTTAAATAAGTATTATTTCAGTTATAATTGAATGAACGCATTTAGCGCAGTCAATTATTTTACTCATATATTTTATCAACACTAAAAAACTACAAAAAATAAAGTGTATATTAAATTCATAGTCGTTTGTAATGTTTATTAGTGTATGACATTACTTCATAAAAAACTAAATCGAGTTGTATACAGATATATTATTTTTTTTAGATTATTGTATTAAAAAACAGTTTAAAATAAATTGCATAACAAAAAAATAGACGTTTTTTTCAATCTCATTAGATTTAATTATATATTATTAAATTTTAATAAAATACTATAAAAATATTCTATGCTTTTATGTTATATTATATAATTTCAAATTCAAAATTGTTTTCAGTAAAGAAATGTGAACGGTTAACAGTTTAAAATTGTAAATGTATTATTGAAGCTCAATCATATTCTATTAAGTATTATGTCATTATACATAGCTTGCAAAATAAATTTAAAATTGCTAAACTAAGTTACTGCGTCCTCCTACAGATCACACAAGTTGATTTTAATTATGTAAATCGTGAACAACAGTAGGTATGCATATTGAGTGTGTCCATATTAGATACATCGTATTTAACATTGCGGTCATTTAATGGACATGATTAAAATAATAATGCATTGCAATAGTCTATACTCTGAACGTCTGAGTGCGTAAACATACATAAATGTACGCTGTGATTATTGTTTTGAAATAAATCTGCAGTTTAAGTGTTTCGTGAAAAGCTGATTCTAAAGAACAAATCTGAAGTCGGTACATACATTTGACAATAAGCAATTTAACTTATATATATATATATACCTAATTACTATAATGTATAGTCAAATGGTCTTTAATGGACAATATAAAATATAATACAGGTATATTTCATTTATTTAAATAACTAATAAATTATCAAAATAATATCGTAATGCTACAAATAATACGTGAAGGCTTGCCGATAAATAATAGGTAGAATAGTAGATAGTTGACACAGCCTTGACATACGGCTACTCGTAAATTGTCCAATATATCTCCAGTGAAATATAAATACTTCTTATCCCAATGTTTACGGTAACTCCTGACCGCGAATTAAGATATATATCTTAATATATAAAAAGAGACGTTTTTGATGAAAGTAGAATATGCGCGTATTCAATTATTAAAGCACACAGTCTTTCGAAACTATAAAACTAGCTGTACTGTCAAACATATAGCTGTTACAAACTCTCTCATTCTGTATTATTAAATTTTGAATTTTGAAGCTTATGGCTAAAGGATACGCCATTATATACAAACTATACAATAATGATGTTTATTATAATAATAGGCTTTAAAAAAAGAAAAAAATACCAACTTAACGGTCTGGCTCGTTAAAAACTATGCAAAATTGAATACGAATTTGAATCCATCGTCAATATCAAATAATACAACAGCATAGTGAGGTGAAATCGATGCCGTGAAAGAGTTTTTTACTTTATATAAATTTTACTCAAAAATAAGTAAATTAATATTACAATGTGAGTTACCTTTTCAGTTTTCTGATGTATGAATAAGTATTTACCAATATCGTGTATACATTATTAAAAAAGCGAATCGCAAAAAATCGCGGTACCACAAAACGCCAACACAAGAGGTTGCGGTATTTTTTTTGCAAAGTAAAAAAATTTAAAATAAATAAATTAAAATAAAATAAAAGCGACTAAAAAACGTAGAAGCGGCTTTGTTTAAAAATTGTTTTCTTCGGATTTGTAGACGCGTCGACTACGCGGCGATTCCGGCACAACGTTGACCCTTTCATCGTCCGATAACATTCATTCGATAACGTACACACTCACACCGCAGCTCGGAATTAGCTACTCCAGTGCTGAAAATAATATCTACACGTCCGTTCGACGCATAAATACGCGTATTTAAGTACATATTATCATATCATTTGTGTGTGTGTGTGTGTGTGTATATTGCGATGTAGCGGAAACCTCGGACAATTTTCGTGCCATTGAGGTCCGAAGAACAAAACGATATGTACAGATATTTAATTTGCAATAATTGTTATGTAAAATGTAGTCCATGTTAGATCTGTTCATTTTCAACTCTTTCCAAACATCTCTCTGTATTTTAATAACTTACATATGTACATATGTCACCAACGTCGTTTAAGTCTGTCATTTGTTAATACTATTCGTCTTAAATCTTCGACCTATATAGCTATTTTAGCTATTAAAATTGCTATTGAAGACAATTTCGTAAATATTTTGCTGCCACTGTGGGAGGAACAAAACGAATGTTTGGTCGACAAAATAAAATATTATTTTACTATTTTAGCTCTTGGCTATTGTATTATTGATATAGAATGGTGTATTTAGGACAGTTTAATCTGGTAATAATAAACCGTTCTAAATACACCGTACCTTTTTTTTTATTTAAGTAAACTTGGTATAAAACCATTAGCTATAATAATTACAATTTAAAATAAGTATATAAATCAATACATGACGAGTTATTAAATTAGGAAAACAGTTTTTTTTTTATATTTCAAATTCAGCATGATGTTTGACTTTGAGTGTGGACCAAATCATAAAGTGAGAATTACAACAAAGGATGGACGAGGGTTAGCTGGAATATTCAAAATGAGATGCTTTTGTGTCGGGAGAAAATAAATGGACAGTTAAAAATAATTTACACATGGTAGAATGTCGCAGATACTGGAACTGGAGACTTATTATAATGAATATGGTGGAATACCGAGAAGGGGGATCGTTTAGGTCGTACAAAGGTATAGGAAGGTATATTATATCCACATAGAAAAAATGAATAAAAAGGGGAAATAATATTTGCTAGATAGTCTCAATTTATAAAACTAGGGAAGAAATAAAAATTGTATGATAAAAATGTTTCTATACAATATGGCGAAATGAGAAATGAACTTTCCCAATATCTGAACTTTTAGTTATAGGTATAATTTATCAACATAATTTTTTAATATTGGATAAAAGTCAGACCAAGATATCAGACTGGTTAAAGAGCAGTACAATGAGGATGTTAATTTTGCCAGTAAGTCAAAAGTCTCATTTCCGGAGATCCCTGTAGTTCTACCAGGACATTGTATATTAAACTTCATATTAGTAGATGACAAGTATGAAACGCAAATAAAATATAAAATTAAATCATCATTAATAGAGCCGCAACACTCATACGACCCAATACTATGGACGACAAAAACCATTGCATAATATTTAAGAACAGGATGATATTTAATTTCTATGCTTTGATGATATAAAATAATTAATTATATAGTAGGTATGGAATGGTATATGTAAGTGGTGTTGAACTTTCAAAACTTAATTACCGCACAATTAATCTTTCTGATTTTTTATGGGGTTCTTATTACATAGATATATTGTCTAACCTATACGTGCATATTATGTATAAATTATTTTTCATTAAAATCGTCGTTAGTATAGCTATTTGTCGAAATATAAATACTTTTATGCTATTTGATTCTCTTTGGTGTTCCGCAAATAAACATGAAAAAGCAGTGTTTTTTGTTTTGATGCTTTGAAATATAATATATTATTATTTGAATTTATATTTATCCAGCAAATAATGTAATTTTAATTTGGTTTGTTAGAATTAAATTACATAGTGAATTTAAATTGAAACCCCTTTTTTTCAATACATTTGTATTGCCAACTTTTATGTTAAAATAATATAATAATCGACAAACGCGATAAATGTATATTGTTCATAGGATTTTATACACATTTATAAATATAAATTAGATTCGTTGTTAAATTAAAATAATAAATTAATAACTGAATAACGCCATTAAATAACCACGTGATTTGTAATTTATTGTAGATTAACATTTTTAATTAAATACATTATTGGAACAAAATCATGGGATAATTTAACAATTACAATTAACAGGTATCATTATGTTAATAAATATAAATCAAAAATTTAAAAAAATTTTTAAACTAACTTGATAGATTAATTTTAGATTAACTAAAAAAAACTAAGTTATTTCAACAGTCAATAATACTAATTAAGTTATTAAGTTAATTAGAAAATAAACCAACTTATTAATTAAAAAAAAAAAAAATTAACTTTTCCTTTAATTCAAATTGAACATTCTAACAAATATTATAAATGCTAGCCTTTGGTAGGTATACGGTATACGTATACATAATTTTCAAAAATAATTTATTCAAAATTAAATATTCCAAATTAAATCTAAACCCTAAGTAATATACATAATAGTTTCATATATTACATAATATTATTGTAACTACAATTTAAACGATGTTCCGATTGTTTTTATTTGTCCCTCTAGCTGTCCAATAAATAGGTACCTAAATACCTACACACTGTGTTTTTTAATAACTGAAGTGCGCAATTGTGCGTTCTATTTTCTTAGCTTTATAATATTAGGTATATAATATATAAGGTACATGAAATATCTACCGTTATTTATTTTGTCAAAGTATTATAATACCTATCTATCATGATGTCATATAACTATAATATCAGCTGACAGAAAATAAAAATGTAATAATTTTTATTAAACCTAATGGGTATTTCCATAGATTTATCCTGATTCGTCGAGCTTGAAGATGCTGTAGCTGTGCTAAGACAGCTCGTATTTTATGTAAAAAATTCTGGCTTTACGCCTGTGTATAGATTCACAAAGCATTTAATATATATATATTTATATATAATAACTTATGTAACAGCTAGAGGTTTTAATATTTTTGAATGTCACATAAACGAGACACGCTCAATTATCGCACCGTCGGAATAAGTACAACACAACTCACAATTTGGCCATTTTAATTTTAAATAAATCGATTTTCACCGAATAAAATTCCAAAACGATAATATAATAATATATCTACTTATTCTGTAAGCGATTCCGACCGAATAGATGTCGCGTGGTTCGTAAATCTGAACAAGTTGGTAACAAACCATAAGCCGTTAATTCAGTTAATATAATAATATTATTATTCAGTTAATAACATTATATTATTTATATATTATGTAATGGTGTATGCTATAGTGTGTATCCGTGTGAGTGTAAGTATATCGATTTAAAAATTCTGAATACCAGTAAATTGCAATAAAAAAAAAACCATGTGTTCCGATGTCCGCATAAACACTCGCGTTCGTTGTAACATAATATGATATGAATTCCAACACAATATTTTATATAAACAATAAATAATAAATATGGATAAGAATATTTATATAATATTTAATATTTATTATATATTAAATACGTGTACCTTCGGAAAACCGAAAAAACACGAATAACCATTTTTAAGTTATTCGCGCTTAATAGCAGGCCGACATTTAGATGATAATAATCATCACATTATTATTAAATAAAAATGCAACGGACTATTGCGTACCGGTGACACAAATAAAATAATTATTAAAAATGAAAATAGTAAAATACTTTAGTAATAATAAAATACACATTACACGCGTTGCCGCCTGTGTACATGACAACGGCGGCCGAGGCGGTCCGGTTAAGGTGCGCTACGGGAATTCCTCCGGGTTGGCACGAAATAATATTAATGATAATAATATAAATATCCACCTATATATTCTATATTATATTATTACTATTATAATATTAATCACCGACTGTGAGCCGGCTAATTGAGTTTATGGTATTGGTTTGCGTGCACGGCCGTTGACGGTTTTAGCGATGCTCGGCGGCAGTGTGGCGTACCTACAATATATATGCAAATTAATAATTCTTTATTAGTGCGGTCATGCCAAAGCTGTGCAATGTGACTGTGTGTTGGACTCGGACCAAGAAATGAAAGAAAGAAACGAACGAGTAAAAATCAGAGTAAAAGCCTAAATAATATATATATATTAATAATATATCGTTGTAGCCGAACCACGGCAAGACGATGTGTGGCAACAAAAATAAACAATATAAACACCGCTGCTATACCATAATCACACAATATTATACGCAAATTGAAAATAGGTCATGTTATGCCGGAGTAGCGGATTTAAAAGTTAATTTTTAAATTTTTTTTATTTTATGTAGATGATTCTCGCAAAGCCATTGCTCGACGTCGACGGTAATATATTAAAATAAGACATTTAGATACATATACAATATAATATATGATATCATAAAAACACGAAGATTTACTCGACCATAACATTCACTAATAATAGGTACAATATCACAATAGTGTATTATTATAAGCTTATATTGTAAATACATAAATTGTTTTTTTTTATATACATAAATGAAAATAATTTTGACTTTATTTTATGATAGTATATAATATTAAGTCAAAGCATGTTTGGGTTTAAAGTATTTAATAATAATATATTAATATTTTTATTCCGAACCGTGGAATCATATAGGCTATTGGGATTCAAGCAGTTCAAATTAATAATAACCATAGTATCATATGTTTAAAATAATGAATTTTAAACTTATAATAACATATAATATGTTAACACATTTAAAATATAATAAATGGAAAAAAATATTCAATAACTAAAAGTAAATAAATCAAAAAATTTAAAAACTTAAATAGTAAGATATCTGTATGTTATTATTTTAGGTAAGTAGTAGGTACACAATATTTTTGATTAAAAAGTTATAAGGTTATGATAAAATTGATACAAGTGTTTCGATTGAACCGGGGAGAGAGTTGAGATCTAAAGATATTTAGTTTAAAAATATACAGACATTTATATTTCATAGTTTTTAACATAATTTATAATATTTGTTATTTGTAGATTCAAAGATAGGACTCAGAGACAAGTTCAAACAGAAGCAAAACATAAGTTGTTTTTTTCATTTTGTATGACATATAGGTACCTAACTCGTAGGCATATTATATACTAATAATATACTAATTTGTTTCGCCTCCAAAAAACAAAGTACAGAGTTATATTGTTTAGTATCGCAAGGTAAAATATCAAAAAATATTTTTGTCACAGGCACCAAAAAGTAGAAACCACTAATTTATGAAACGAGACGCAATCGAACGTCAGGTGCTGCGGATATGCGGCATCGATCGCGTGCACACCGCGTGGGCTAACACATATTATAAGCGTAAAAAGAATCCAAAATCTACGCCTTCTACTGTGGCACAGAGCATTATTATAATGATGTTATATAGCCACAGATTTATGGAATCAACCTAAGCCATAGGACGGTAACAATATGGAAGACGAATAAGGCCAAGGAAATTATTATACAACGACGACGACAATATCCGTGCAAATAACGTTAGAAATCGCTAAATTTTATATGCCGCGTGTAGGAGCTGAATGAGTCACAAAAAAAAAAGTCAGCCCGAGAAAAAACTTATTTACTAGTTTTCAGACAATATTTTACTACGCATAAGTTACTATACGTTGTTATTAATGACATTATACAATAACACACATCTGCGGATAGAACTTACAAAATGATAATGAAAAAAAAATATATAAACTCCCACTTGTATGTGTTTTATACCGATGATGAGTTTTCATAACATATATAAGTGCACGTTTCACACACGTCGATTCTTTGATTATTCCAAAACAACGTCCTATTATACAACTCTCGGCATTTCAGACGACGCACATATACATATGGGTACCTGTTGCCAGAAAACGATTTTCATTTGATTTAATATAACTTACCTAATATAGAAGCCTGAGAATAATGCTCATTTCGACTCGTAATATACGAACATATACATACCGTATAAGTACTATAGGTATAAATTATTAAAATTTTGCGTTGAAAATATATCCGATCAAAAAATAAAAATCATATAAACGACCAAAGATCTCAAATGTACACGAATGTTATTAGTCACATACTGCAAAACGGATACTTTCGATATCGATTGGATTGTCCGAAACACGTATTAAATGTATAACCATTTTATCTGTAGTATTGTAACATAATATATATATTACATATTATATAATATGTATATATATTTGGAGGATAACGTTGTAGAGTTTTCCTGTTCGCTTATCGTTAACAACATCCTGGTAGTCCCTATCAATACGAATAGTGTGATACTAAAAAAAATAATATATATGTTCGATACGTAATTAGATATCTTACGACAGTAGTTATTACTTATTTCGTGTATAATATTATTTAGATTTCTTATAATTAATTGAATTGTTTTGATAATTTTAAATTTGAAACAAATAAAAGGTGACTGTAGTCTGTATAATACGGTGTCTGTAATAGGTGAGCAGATAAGTTTTGATATTAGTTGCAAAATATTGAAATAACAGAAATATAAATTGGCGTGTTTATGCCCCAAATGGCTATTTGATATTAAGGTATTATTGAACTAATAACATAATATTATATTATAACTCACGAGCAGATAAAAACATAAAGTAAGCTGAATTAATTCGGAACATGTTCATATGGCAGGTTCATAATTGTCACGCCTAGTTCATTAATCATTTTATACTATATTATCTATAGTGGTATCTTATAGTTTATCGTGTGATTGACGATCGTTATTAACTGATGATGGATTGTTAGATTCATATAAATGGGAAATAACGACGATGTAATTTTGAATTTTTAACACTTTATCGACGGAAATCCAATATTACACTAAAACTTTATTGAAATAGATTGATATTTTTACTGTTTACCAAAACAACAATAATTTTTAGGCAATAGCTATTTTTAAATAAAAACTAATTTCATCCAAATCATTCATTTTAATAAGTGTGTTTAATAAATATTTGAATATAGTGCAAGTATATTACAAGTATATTATAGGAATAATAAGGTGTATTATTGGAATTATAAATAAATAAAAAAATTGCAAAATAATATTATATACATTATACAATCGTATTACGAACATATTACCATATGTGATGTTGAGTGTATTCTGATGTGGTATTCTACCAAGTCGTTATTAATTCTAAATTAAGTACTTAAATTAAATTCTATCACATAGTCATTTTTAATAAATATAAATTGCTCATAATAAGTACTGTGAAAAATGTATTAATTTAAATTCACATATAGATAAGAAGGGAAAAAACGTCCGTTTATTGAAATCCTTATGTTATTTTATATAATTCGCATCAAAATAATTTAATAACAAAAACATCATAGATTACAATTTGAATTACGTTAAACAAATATATTATAGTATAATAACATAATGGATTCATTAAATATATTGATTGTTAAAACATATATAATAGGATTATTCAATCGGAAACAATGTATAATGATTGTAATAAACTATTATCCTTACATATAATACCTATACGATATAATATTATTATATGGGACCTTATATGGCTATAAAAACAATAAATACACGTATATAACTAAAAAGAAAAAACCACTTAACTGTGACTGGCTCTATATACGATATATTGTCGATATTATAATTTTATAAACGGATATTAATTTTGCTGTGAAATATAAGTTAAATGCGTGTTATATATACATTTATAGCTTATACCTAATTCAATGGAAATTTCTTTTACACAATTTATTGTAGAAATAGTGGTTTTTAACATAGACAAACAGTATGTTGCAACTTTAGATGTATGTGAACAGTATAATAATATGTATGTATAGGTGTACACATATATATTTAGTACCTACTAACAATATAAATTTAAA
Organism: Schizaphis graminum; assembly: GCA_020882235.1. Classification (NCBI taxonomy): domain Eukaryota; kingdom Metazoa; phylum Arthropoda; class Insecta; order Hemiptera; family Aphididae; genus Schizaphis; species Schizaphis graminum. The sequence goes on from CM037032.1 coordinate 99,859,408, forward strand.
TTCAAGAATGGAATTTAAAATAGCCTAAAATAAAATACATTAAAAATAAATAAAAATAAAGATTTCAGTCCGTTTCTAATGTTTAAACGCTAGTTTAGATAATATGTAATTAAATCCAACATAAATCCTATTCGAATTATTTAAGGCGAATGAATAGACGGACACACGCGGGATGACATCTTTGTTGCGGTGATTTGTATGCTTTTTAATATTGTGTAAACAATTATAACGTGTCTGAACTCGGAAGAAAAACAAAACAAGTCCGCGTGTACAAAACATGTTTTTATTCGACCTCACGAATAAATCGTTCCCTAACCCTATAGAATATAACACGAAAGCCCACTCGACTTCAATAGATTTTTTTTCATTATGAACAGTCGTAAAACGTTGCAGCGTCCATACCTACCTCATATACCTACTCGTGAGTTCTACTAACATTAAAAAGTCAAAGAAATTATTTTAGAAATTATATAATTGTTCCGATTATTATTTTTGACATTCATTAAACCTACTACAAACGTAATTAATAGATATAAAAATATTTATAAACAGTTCATTAAATAATGTTGTTAACCGCGTAAAATAATTTAATAATATTTATACATTTATGTATGTCTCATAAACATTAAATATTATGTTATTGCTTTAGGTTTTTCATAAGGAAAAAAACAAATGAAAACTATTTCAACATTATTCTTTAGAAAATATACAGGAATCAATCATTATGTACATCTTAAAAGTAATATTAAGGAAATAATTTTATGAAAATATATTATTGATTCCGTATAAGTAAAATTATAAATAAATATATATTTTTTAGTTAACTATAAATAGTAGGTAGTGTAAATTAATATAAATGATAATGATTAAAATAATTTAACACTATGTTCAAAATAATTATTGTAGCAGTATAGTGTAAATAATTATTCACCAGATACCTATTACAATATAATAATTACCATAATATTGATACCACTATAGAATATTATCAATTATCACACATTTTTAAAAACATATTATTATTTTACTATAGAGCAACTACGAACATTTCTATATTAAATTATAATACAAGTAACAAGTATAATACATAATATAAAATAAAATATGTATATATATATTTATATCTGTATTCAATTATCCGTTTTATACATAACACGATGCATTAAATAAGTATATAACAACCGATTTAATAATAGAATTGTTTGCAAAAGTAATATTCAAAACGAACCCGAGCGAAAGTGCGGCCAACTAATTTTAAACTGCCCCGCTGTCCATATGAATTTTTGCCAGCGGGCCAAGAGCACGGGATAAGTTCACCAACAGCTATGACGTCATAAGATTTTTATTATGTTCTAAATTTACGCCACAGAAATTTATAACTTACGAAGGGAGGCCACGGAGAGGGGGGTAAAAATTGCCAGTGACGAAAATATTATAGTCCCGTCATCGTTTCTAAACCTGGTTGTTTATTTTTAACGCGCGACTACAAAATCTCACAAAGTATAAAAAAAATATTTTGGAACAAGCTATTCTGCGTAAAGCTTTGGCTCTTAGCAGCAATGCGTTTTTTAAACATCATAGGTAAACTTATTGCGGTGGATATCATGCTGACATTATCTATAAATGTTTATTTATACCACGAATGCAATTGCCCTAGTTTTAATCAGTTGAGAAAACAACGATTTCACTGCAACAAGTAAACAGAAAATCTGATCACCAAACAATTTGTTATCTATCTAATAACATAATAATATTTGTAAATTCATGTTATACATAATATTTATATCTATTGGTTGTTTATTTCCTTTATAGAATCATATTGTGTGTGCTCATACACATATCATAATAATTCTTGGCAGTAGGCTAAAATTCGTGTGGTGTTTTCGAAATCCATACAAATCAAGACCTTTGTAACCACAATAATTGTGCTTACTCATCATACACAATATAAATTAGGTATTCATGTATATTGTTATAAAATATCTTTATTGTTAAAAGCCTTTTTTTTGCATTGGTACTCTATAGATGGAATTCGGCTATTGAACAAAAATAAATTCCAAAACCACCTTTCAACGCGTATAATATAAATAATTGGCGTTATAATATAATTTACATATAATGTATTGTAGATCTTTATTCTTAAATATACAATAATAGACGTGTAGTCATTATTGAAAGCATAAGAAATTAAAATATACTCTATATAAAGGAGTATAACAATTGGGTGTTTTATAAAATTATACTTTATGTGATGTATGTGTAGTGTATATTTATTATATACATTTTTACAATAACAAGCACTACAATTTAAAAATCTATATTAAAATTATAAATATTTGAAAGTGTCATCACTGGATGGCTTTTTTCCCTAATTATATATCTCGTGCTCTATTTTTCTCTTAACGCATATATAGGTACTCATTATGTCCATGATATGATATAGATTTTATATATTTTCTTCTAAAAAATAAAAAATAAAATTATAAATTCGAATATGGGAATAACAGAAATTTGAATTAGAGTTAATACGTAATTTAAATGATTCAATTGTATAATAGTCTTAAAAAATCGCATAATATTTCAAATGAAATACCTATCACGCTATAATATTTTATTTAACATCTCTAACCGTGCACTATCTATTCTTTGAGAATTTCGTATAAAATATTATATTATACAATAAAAAAAAGAACTGTGACATAACCATGACATGTAACTACAATATAGTTTTCTGCACTAAAAGATAAATCAACTTGACGATCCATCTCGTATCGATGATAAACAACCTCCATCATTTTTTTTTTTACATGCCAATAAAACCATGTTTTTGCGTAACATCCATATTTATAATGAATGTTGTTTTAATTAACAGTTAAAGTAAGACCAAGATCACTAACAGCGTCTTAGATTATAAATATGTGTCTTATATATAAATGATAGCCATATCTATATTATTTTATAAGTTTTTATAATAATAACAAGGTCTTATACGAGGTAAAATGATTTTTCTTCATTTTAAGAAACTTAAAGTAAAAACAATTAATAGCTAATATTCTAATATTAATCGAAAGCGATTATTTTTAAGTAATTGGATTAACAAAATATTAAAAAAATATAGTAAATACGAATTTTTGCACCTGATTTATTTGAAATGCTTATAATAATTAATAGCCAATAGGTGCTAACATTAGCACTAAGCATATCTACATAATATTTTGTTATTATATCGTAAACATTAAAAACACATAGAAAATTCACAGTAATAGAATTATAAATTATATTTTTAACGTGTGGATTATATTTTATTCAAAAAAACTAAATAAATTCGTAAAGTATTGGAAAGTGTACAAGTATATTATTATTTTGTAATCATCTCATTATTTTTTAAGGCTTTGGTGAAATTTTTATAAATAATAAAATAAAATACAATAATTATACTATAGAGAACGTTTGTTATTCATTAATGGGTTATACGCTGCACAATGTAAATATGTATATAGTCAATCATCAATGAAATTATCTGTGGTAACTTATTTTCAGTAATAAAATATAAATACCTAATACAAAAAGAAACTTTAACGTTGTATTTATGCATGTACTGATACGTTTTATGGTGTTCAAATAGAAATATATATTCATACATTCTGCACAGGTACTAGTATTTTTAATAAAGTTTTATATTAAACTAAATTTTTTTGTGATATAAAATATAAATTAGTTTCTATTAGATTGTTGATTAATTACATATTATAAAAACCCATATCAATATAATTATTTTCGTTAAATATACTATGGTATCATTAATCATTATTATAAGTATCTATGTTTCTTATCATGTAACGGTTAAGTTACATAATATACCTTTAAAAAGATTGTTAAATACGAAATAAAAAATACGAATTTTGATAAAAATTTTTAGACCATTGTATATCTAGGAAGCTCACTAAACAAATTATATGGATGTACAAGGGAGAACTTAGTAATTTATTTTTATAACAAATAAGTATTTAATATTACTAAATAGTAACTCCAAATTTTTATATCACGGGCGTTTGATTAAAAATGCGATAACAAATTATCTTCATTAAAAATGTACTTTTTAACTGGATAAAAATATTCAGGTTTAAAATTAAATAGTATCTTTAATATCATATTGAATTAATACTAATCCATTTTATAGAATCCGATAAATACATAAACATAAATACGTTCATTAAAGAAAAATCAAATGTTGTGTTTGCTTTTCTTGCACGATTTAGTACAAGTGATTTGGTCATTGGTGCTTTTTTTGTATAAATATAGTAAATTTTGCTCCAAAAATATACATAAAAAGGCGCACGTGTAAGGAAAACACTGCAGAAAACTGCGGTGATCAGCGGTTGTAGTCATAGTGGCATCTGACAATGGCGGTATTCTACGATAATAATTATTAACGGGATCCAGATAAATGCCATTCACCTACAAATAATAAATAAACATTATAAACCTGTAATAAATTGATTTATTTCGTAAAAACGGTATTTCTTAATCCTATAATATAATATATGATTCCGTGTATATGTTTTAATAACAATTATAGAAAACAAAAAATACAATTAAACAAATGACTTTGTCGAAAGATAGGTAAAATACGGAAGTAGAGTATAAAAATATTTATAATGCATACGGTTGTATGTTGTGTGCAATATAGCATGACAATTATGTAATATACAATAATAATATACACTCTGTATAACAAGTATGTAGATATGGAGTAAACACTATAATATAATATCATAAGCATAACGATTAATAATCTGTACATATACCACTATAATGGTGTACTATATATCAATGAGTGGGAGAGGGGATGGTAAAAAAAAATGTAGACGTATATGAAATAATAGACGTCGGATTAATAAATATTGGCCGCAGATTGACACGATAATTGACATTCACGCCGCGTACTGTGTATACATTATATACTGATATACACCGTGTAGGTACTCCATCGGTTACAGAGAGAAGGAGAATGAGTGAGCACCGACATGACATTTGTGTATTCTGTGACGTCGTCTATTTGCCATATTATGTATAAACTTTAAACCTATATAAACGGTGCTCAAGGACTCGTCATCGAAGATTCCGCAAAAGTCAGCTTTATACCTAATATATTTTTTACTATTTTTTTACGACAAAGATTGGTACAATAGTTTTTTGGTTAAATTTCAAAAGTAAATTTTTTTAATGCAAGTAATTTTTATGCTATTAACTGGTTAGATTAAAATGTATTATTATTAATTATTTAGTACTTATCCTTCTTATTTATATTGTACTTAGGAATAAAAAAAATACAATGAATAAATAAAATCATCGATAGGTAATTGATTGCACTTAAACGTCACATAGTTTTGTTTTTAATATTTGACGTATTTATATTCTAGTTTTTACTATTTAATTCATAAAAAAAAAGATTCAGTTATCTAGTGTAGAACGATTCTAACAATAAATTAATTTATTACGTACGTATTATTTGATTTATTTTTTAATTTCAATAAATGGTTTATTCTATAAGCCAGTGATCACATTAAGTGTAACTGAATTTAATGTGAACACATTCCCATATAGGTACCTACCGCAACTAATGCATATTCCCACAAACGTTCTATAAAACTCATTCTAAATTAAATCTTTTTACTCTCCTTAGATATTATATCGATGACGGAGCTAATAAAAATATAACAAAAAATACTCGTTAAGTAGACAAATAAAAAAAAATAAACGATTACGGATTTATGTAAATAAACCCAAGTGGCTTAAAAATTATAAGTTCAAATGTGCATGATAATACCTATTACTATAGTAATATTGTACAATACACTTTACACACTAGACCCTTTTTATGTACAGAAAAATAATAACAATAGTCAAAATTATTGAACTAGGTGTATAATATGAATTTAATTATAAACCTGCAGACTCGATTTAAAAACGTCAACAATTACATTTGTAGAAATGTTTTATATACATATGGATTATTTTATGTATATATACTCGTATAACTAAGCAATATCGAATTTTATTTTTTATTTTATATTTTACTTATTTTATTTTTACCTTATTTACGAGCTAAGACCTCTGTGTAAAAATGTGTACAGCGTAAAAATTTAACAATATATATTAATACGTGCATTTGTTATAAAAAATAAAAGTAATAATATAAAACTAAAAAACTATATTATGAGACGAGTGGTTTATTAGCTATATAGTTAGTGTTTGCATGAGGCACATAAAATAAGGTGCAATGAAAAGTCTTAGATACCGAGGACTACTTTAAATCAAATTCTGTTACTTTGTACTTGAAAACAAATTAGAGACAAAAGTTCGGAAAATTCTGATTTTTCCATTCATATAAAATGATCTTAAAATCACTCATAATAATATTATAGAGCTGCAATAGGTAAAATTTCATATCTTTTACGCACTTAATGAATTGCTATATATATGTAGGTATATATTATATATACAGTGTTACACATTATATCTACGTATCTACGTAGAATTGCACGTAAACGATATACGAGTACCTACACGTTTAAACTTTTAAAGTATATAAATTTGTGTACATTGTTTTCGTTCTGTTTACTTTATATGTTTTTATTTAACTAAACGTATTTCATTTTGTGAATACGTTTTTATTATGAACTTAACACAGATGATAAATACGTATATATATCACGTCATATGCGCAATGAATCGGCATTAAGCTAGACTATAATATATAGGCACTACTATTACGCACATTGAAGTTATTTTTTCGTAATATATTATTCAAATATTAAACTGATTAAACAGATAATATTTGAGCAATAGTTGAAAAACAAATTTGTTATTAATGCAGAGTTCTAAAATTACAACTTAAACTAATAAACAATGGAATGTTAAATTGAAAATACCGATAAGCTTTAGTGTCAACATCTGAGTATTAACGAGATTTTGTTCGGTTTTTTTTTACTCGGGATTTTACTGAGTTATACGCAATAATTGTATACATATTTACATATTATCAGTGCAATATTCATAATTCATAAATAAATAACAAATAAGCTCGGAAAATCTTATTTTAGACTAATAGTTAATAATTAAAAATAATGTACTCATCATGATTGCTTTGTCACTAAATAACCAATAAATTTGCTTTCAATAAATCAATAATCCAATATGTTATACCTATACATATAATATAATACCTAAATAAAAATTTAGAAATATAAATTACAAAAATAATTAAGATATATGAGTATTTTCATCAAAAAACTAAACTCTACAAGATATAAAACAAGGATATAATTTTAAAAATATTTAAAACAATTGCAAATTAAAAAACGAAGTATTTTTTGTGTTGTCATAATCTTGGAATATTTCCAGAAATTCATTTGTTTTATTTTGTATAGCTACTAAAGTTTGTTATTTTTAAATTATGAATATTTTGTTTTTAAAGAAATTTTTAACTTGATGAGTTATTATTCTAATACTCTGCTTGGAATAAAGTTAACTCAGTTATTTTAAATATAATATATGATTGTTTAGCTGCAATATAAAAATAAACAGTTTCATAAGTGATAATTTCGAAAAACGTGTATTTTGTATTATAATGAACATTAAATGATTGTTATGTAGAATAAATAATTTTTCTTAACTTTAATTAAATTTGCTTATTTAAGTCTCATCGTAAATCTCAAACAATTTTGGTACATTTTTTAATTTTTTTCATCAGAGACAAAATCGTTATTTTTATGAAATTTAAATTAGTTGTATAGTTTGAAGTAAAATCTAATATTTTACACTACGTTCATGTAGACATACCATAAAACTTTCATTTTTCGTAATAAAAAAAAAATATGTATTAATATGAAAAAAATTGTGAACATTACTAATCAATTTTTAAAATAATGTTGCAAATAAAACCAAGCATTACCAAGTCAATGCATATAAATTATAGCCGATTACTGCACATTTACAAGTTTCTCGTTATATTGGTAGATTATATTTATTATTGTTAGTAGCCTACTAATTAATTGAAATAAAGTACAAAAAAGCTTGTATATAAATTTAAACAAAATAAAATAATCATTTTCTACCCCTTTTCCTCATTTATTTATTTTTTCTATAATAACACATAAACAAAATGACAACTAACAACGTGCATATTAAACTAAACTTTCGAGTTTCAACTTTCACTAGTGCTACTTATTTAATAAGTACACCGTGAGTAGCACATTTCAATCATTACTACAATCATTATTATCATTTAACACGACACCTCATCGATGTCATTTTCACTTGCCAACTTTTCGCAAATCCTTCAACAACACTTTAATTTTGTATAATATAAAAATAGTGTAATCTAAAATGATTTGTCCTCAAATATGACATAAACTTATAAATTATGTATATTATACATAATATTATTATATGCATAATATCATAAATAATATATTAAGTAATAATTTGATAAGTTTTATATTTTTGTATTTATAAGTACACTTTACACTTATTATCTTGAATAATAAGATTATATAGTAGATACTATTTCACCGAGATCTAGTGATAGTGTGTTTATCTAGTTAGGTATATTGTTTAATCATCAAAGCAAGTTAATAATACATTTTATTTATACATATAAAAATACAATTTTAACTTTAATAAGTATTTTACATTTTACTCCGAAAATTTTTAGTACCTATATACTAAAGATAAAATAATTTAAGTTTCAATTTATAAAAATAAGAATCTTAGCATATTAATCCAAATGGGCGTGTATTCAAGAGGTGTGGTGTCTATATCATAAATTTAAATGTAATGAAAAACGGGTATTTTAAATACAATTTGATTGAATTTTTTATTCAAAATTTGTTATGTAACAAAATGAAAACTATGTAGACTTTAATTTAATATAAAAGTAAAATGTTTATCAAAATCTCGATTAAATACAACTTGTATATGAAATATGTCGGTTATTTTTGATATTTTTTATATTATTGAGAAAAATATTATATTTTTCTATTACACAATATACATTTTAACTACTTAACATATTATATATTCTACATTTCTACCAGATAATTAAAATATTTAATCTTATAACATAGGTTAAAATATTTATTATTTATAAATTTTAACTTCAAGCATATAAATAGTCATCATCTATTTTGAAAGTTTCTGAATTTAAAATGCTCATTAATAAGAAATTAATAATAGTTCAATAATCGGATAATAACTATGGATTAGTTTAATAATTAGTTTAAAATACAAACAGCGTAGATTGCCATTTAAAATAAGTAAAAGGTATTTATTTTATTAAAAAAAAAAATAATGGCTCAACCTTAATATAATTTATTATTTATTTTTATAAGATTCATAAATTGACCAGAATCTTGCAGCCATTGAAATCATTATTTAAACGGGTATTTATGTATATAAAAATAATTTTTTCTTTAAAATGACAAACAAAACACTTTTACTTAACTGCATAAGCGAGGATAACGACTGTAATATATCTTAAATATACGTATTTCAAAATGTTTTGACAAAAATTATACGTTGAAACTTAAATGGCATCTGTACCAGTCGTCAAACATTTGGCTCGGATAGTTGATTTATTTGTTATTACCACAAAACATTTTTAAATAAAATGTATAAACAAATAAAAACAGTTTATAAAATGTATTAGTCTTAAAATGTGTTAGTTTAGATTAATATATTATAAAAATACATCACTCATTTAGTCGTTTACTCGTAGTATAATAAATTATTCTAGATCACAACAATGGAATGACAATATTTGAAGGTAAAAAGAAGAACTTTTATATTATTTAGAGTTTTTTTCCGTTTAATTAACAGCAGAAGAGGCTCGTGTGGATCTGTATGGAAAATATTACTCTGCAATTATCTGGATTTAAATGTATTTGATTGTAATCGATTTCTGTATAATGAAGTTGGAATATATAATATTATTGAGTTTTATAAAAAAAACATTTAATATACAATTTTGATAGATTGCAAGACGATTATTTATTTATATAATTTTATTGATTCTATGCACTATCTACGCGTTAATTTAAGAGAAAATAATATACACGTTTAAACCACATCTAATTTGAATGAACAATTTTTAAATAGAAATGATTTATGATTATCCTGATCAACATGAATAATATATAATATATATTTATAAAATTAAAACTATATTAAATTTACTATATAACCTAGTTAGCTTGCAATTACCTGAGATATAATTTTATATTTTATACTTTTATAGTAATATATTATACGATTTACGTACTCAATTATTTAAATTTTAATGTTTTAAGTTATACTCCTATAGGAATATAACAGTAGACATATAATATAGGTACTCAGTGATAAACAAGATTTCAGTTAATTAATAATGATATTAAATTGAGTATGTAAATATATAATTTATATTGATTAGTATTTTACATTCAAAGTATAACAAGTAAAATATTGATTTTATAATAAAATATTTTATTAAGTGTATTAAAAATATTATTACCCACCTAATAACTATATCTCCAATCATATACTGAAACGTTTATTTAGTTTTATTGAGTTAATTTCGATATTATATACTTATTAATTGTACACTTATATAGGATAAACCAGTGTTCAAAACGTTCATCGAAAAAATGAATTTGTTCACATTCTAAATGACTAAAAATATTGTGTATGTTTACATTTTTATTTTTTAAACAAATATTCATGTTAAATTCCCAACAAAAATGAACAGTTTCATATGGTTTTTCACAGTCTTTAGCATAATAATTAGTTATTTATACATGTTTCCAACTCATTACACTACATTATAATAATTATCATCATTATCATTTATGTTAATAGAAATTGTATAATAGTTGTTTTTTTACTTATTTCTCTAAGCTTATGTATGTTATACTTGTTAATAACTTAATCATTATTAAGTTTGTTAGTTTTAGCAATCACATATGATCTTTGTTGTTGTTTTTTATTATCCTATTTATGTAATTTATTTGCTGTAGGAAAGCGAGTGTGAATAGACCGGGCAAGGAAGATAAACGGAGAGGAAAGCTTATGGCAATTCTCACCTCTTATGTATAGTATAAACTATAAATAACTGTTATATATTGTTTATAATGGTGGAAGGAATCTTAGTTAGAACAATTATTTTTTAATTTTTGTACAAAACCAAAACATAATTAAAATTATACGCAACGATGACGTACAAAAAAAAAAATTAAAATTTGATAAAATAATAGGTAGTATTAAAAATAATCGTAGTTGGAAACTTTAAATGCCAGAATAATGTTTTCAGTGAACGCGTTCTTGTCAAATACCCACTACAGGATATATTAGGTTAGGTTAGGTTAAACGCTCGAAGAAATATATAAAGATAATGTAGAATACTGCAAAATATATATATATATTCAAACAATCTTCTTACTTTATTTTATTTTAAAATACAGTGTTTAAACGTAAATTAATTAAATGATTTACGTAAGATACATTAAATATTATCATAATCAAAAATTGAAAACATACCTGTAATAAATTCAGTAATATGATATTTTATATTGTTAAATTAATAATTTTTAATTAAAAAATATTTAAGTAATTTTGGACATTTAAAAAATTAAACAAATTGTACTTAAGCATTGCATCATCCGTTTTAAAAATGTTAACGCATACAATATACATTGTAAATAATGCAGAAACGACTGTTATTTTTATTTTTTAGTTATATTTTTAAATAAATTACAAATTTACATCAATTATTAAATGTTAAGCTACAATACATCAAATGGTTTTTTACTTAATTATGTTTTGACTTGAATAATATTATGCACGTTTAATACTGATTTATGAAGAAAAAAAAATTAAAAACCTCAAAATATAAACATGTGACTATAAACTGTTTTCGAAATAAAATATAATACTTATAATCTCGTTTTATATTCTTAACACTGTTATTTCAACAGATGATTGATAGGTTTTTTTATGTACTGTACTTAAATTTATAAAAGTTGACGTCCAAAAAATAGTGCTATTTATCGTGTAAATACGACTAACGAGAATGATGCCAACCAAGCCGCGTATAGGAATAGTTATATATAAATGCAAGTGATCGAAGTATTGTCAATGTACGCGAACACGTTAACACGTGGTAAAATCACATATCAATACATTATCATCATTATATAGTTAATATAGTTATTACACGCGAGGAAACGAGACATACGTTTTCATATTACCTACATATTATAATATTATAGGCAGACCGACATAAATTCGAGTTTCGCGAGATCCTTTGGACCATATAGTTCAACTACCGAAATGGTCCTATTATGTCCTGAAATCCCAGGACATTCAAATGAACGGACACACGCTCCGATCCGACGACGTTTGATCGTCTACATGGGGTCTATTCTCAAAGGTATCGAAAACAGTTTTCGATGGAAAATCAGTCGAAAAGACTGATGGTTTCGACATTTACAAAAAAGACTATTCTCAAACGGTTTTCGACTGTTAATTCGATAGTAGTTTTCGACTATTTACAACGACAGCGGATTATGAGTCGAAAACGGTTTTCGACACATAATTTCCAATTTAATTCCATTGTTTATCAGTGTTTAATATTGTTAAACTGTTAAATATATTTTATTTCATTGCCGATTTAAAATACTTTTAACTTTCTTAGTCATTTTTTCTATTACCGATAATAGTTATACTAGTGTTAGTTATGGCATTTGTTGATGACGATTTAGAAATGTATATGCAATTGAATGACATAGTAAACATGGAAATCGTCAATTTTATTGACGATAATGAACCAAGACGAATATTAAAACAAGAAGATCCTTTTGTTGGTAGGTCCAACCTTTATTATAACTATTAACTAAAATTTTTATAATAAAGGACAAATAGATGGTTAATTATTCATATAAATTTATTAAACGGACTTACTAAAATTCTTTTCTTTTAATTTTATATTGTTCACTAATTTAAATTTGGAACCAAACATATTATTTCTTTCAGAATTGTCAGATCGGAAGTTTATTAGTACTTATCGTTTAAGTAAGCAATTAGTTGAAGAACTTATAGATACATTGACTCCTTACATGAATAGTCCAATGACGTCTTCTGAGATAACTATAAAAAGAAAAGTTAGTTGCTATCTATTGATTATTGAGCATATGCGCAACTAAGGTAACAATGCTTGTGGGGGGGATTCTTCTTCACAATTTTGTTAAGTAATTCAGTCGATTTTTAAACAAAAAACTGTGGGGGGCTATTTGGATAACTGGGAGGACTTAGCCCCCCCCCCTTGTTGTGCCTATGTTATTGAGATTAGGCACTATTAGTTTGGCTAATGACTTAGTAAATAATAATAAAAAAATATTTTCATTTAATTAGGTTTTATTTTTTGCAAATGGGAGTTATCAGCAGGATATTGGGGAACACAGAGGTGCAGCCCTTAGTCAACCCTCAGTTAGTAGATTTATTACTGAAGTTGCAGAAGCATTAAATAATCCTATGATATTAAATAAATACATACATTTCCCAAGCACTATAGAACAACTTAATATTATTCGACAAGGGTAATTAAATTTTTTTAATTTCTTAATTTAAGTATTAAGTATATATAGATAGTACGCGATTTAGATTTTACAGCAAATTTGGAATACCAGGAGTTATTGGAGTTATAGATGGGACTCATGTGGCTATTGTACCACCCAATTAATTAATTTAATTTAATTTTTATTATAATATAAACTTTATTACTATCATAAAATAAGAAAAAAATTTCAAATTTCATGGAAAAAAAAATAACTTTTTTCGATGATCGGAAACACTGTCGAATAAAATTTATTCGATTCATCAAGATTCGATAAATGTTTGAGAATACGATTGATCGAAAATTTGAGATCGAATCATTTATTTCGATCGAAAGTTGACAATCGAATAAATATTTTCGACAACCATTTTCGATTGATTTGAGAATAGGCCCCCAGAACCCATCGCGGTACACGTTACCGTCATCATATTATATTATTATAATACGTATAACGATATCCGATCTATACAAATGTATAGGTATCATCACACGATTTCGCTACATGTGTGGACCGCGGTCTGTGCAGAGTATACACTATTATATACATATATTATACGCGATGTACAGCACAACACGTCGAGCCGCGCGGCACCGGCGGGGCGCGTCAAAACTCGCGCGCGCATGACGTCATGCTCGTCGGCGGTGAACACGACCGTGACGTCAGCCGCGCCGTACGCCCGCGGTCCGACGAAAAACACGGCCGCCGCGCGTTTCGTTTACGGAGTTGTTGCCTTGGTTTTTCCGCCTACAGACACCATCGGCGGCGGCGGCGGCGGCGGCACCGTTCACCGGTCGCGCCGTATAGGCAACGGCCGGCCGGTCGTCCGGCGGCCACACGCGCGTGTATACCTATAACCGCCGCGGAGGACCGGACGTCGCGTAAAAAAGTCCTCGGCGCGCACACCCTATCCGGACGGCGACCAGAACGCCAACAGGTGCGGACGCGCGCGCACACATGAAATCCGTACCTACGTAATAGCAATATTAATATCGCGCGCGTATTTGTCATCGGACCGCCGCTGCGGTCGTCCGCATGCACGCGCGCAACGCGACCATCGCATCATAATATTATCATCATCGCATCATCTCGTCCGTCGCGTATACTCCTGCACGTGGACTGCCGGTGCCCACCACCGCCGCCGTCGTCGTCGTCGTACATATATTACAACAAGTGCACAAGTGTGCGTGTGTGTGCATTGTGTGCGTGTGTGCGTGCGCGCGCGAGTTTCGAATCTTCTTCGTCCGGTGTCCCCCACCCGCCGCATTGCCGTACACCGCCGCGGACGTGAACGCCGGGTCACGCACGCGCTCGCGATTTTCGTTCGCAACGTCCGTTTGCAGGTGTATTGGTTTTTTTTTTTTTTTTTCGAATTTTCGTTGACCCACGTCGGGTCGGTCGACGAGGTGCGTTCCCGTCGTCGCGGTTCGCGAGACACTCGCTCCCGTGCGACTATACAATTATATCACTATCGACCCGCGGGACAATAATATTTACGAGTGTTGTCGCGAACATATAATATACGTTTTGTACGCGGCTGCCGCTCGTTGGAACGCTGCAGTACGCGCGATTTAACCGATGGTCGGCGGCGTCGCCGTGCGCAGCTGACGCTGGCCATGGTGGTCACCGCGAGACGGCGAAGTTGCGCGGGCTATGAAAAAGAATGTTGGCGTCGACGGCGGAGGCGAACGCAAGTCGCTGCGGAACAGACGACGTCGGGGGTTGGACGGTGACGGGCAGCCGCCATCTCCGTCGCCGGCGGTCCAGCCGCCGCCGACCGCGGCCGCGGCCACGGTCACCAGCGGAGCGTTGCACAGACTTCAGACGGTAGCGGCGGCTGCGGCCGCGTCTTCTTCGTCGGTAGCGGCGGCGGCGGTCGTGGTAGTCGACGGAAGGGATCCGACGACGGTCGTGACCACGACCGCAGTCACAGCAGACGATTGGCTGTTCGCCGATTGGTTGGACGGCGGTGGTGCCGGCGGTGGCGGTGGCAGCACAGCCGCAACAGGTACGTACAACCACTATACCCTATATAATACGCATTTACGACCATCGTTAACATCCCTCCGAACCCGAACACTCGCGCACCCCTTCGTTTATCCCTTCGGCGCAACCGACCTCGAAAAGCGCGTGCGGTTTTCACGGCGGTCGACGACGATGACGAATGTACTCGCACAATTAAACGATACGCGCACGTTACAGTTAAACAAATAAATACGTGTATAATAACGAATGGAAGTCCACAATAACTTTTAATATTAGTATACTATATGCCTATTTAAGGATGTGGACGATTTTTTAATAAACGCGCGTTTTATCGATAAAAGATTATTTTCGTAAACGATATGCCAAATGGTATCATAATCGATGTAAACTACGTATACAAAACCATGAGTAACGGTCGAATCTTTTAAGAAAATTGTAGACTCGATTGACCAAACGAAGTATATTGGATTTATTTCTCTTGCTAATTTGAAAACTGGTCAACAGAGAATTCGTTTATATATTAATTACAATTATCTGTATATAAATAATAAATTAAAAACTTTTACAGCCCCTACGAATATTAAACCTGAATCCATGCAAGACAAATCTATTACGAACCATATGCATATCATGTACACTCCAGAGCGTTTGTGTTTAAATATTTGCATGACAATATTGTTGAAGTATAATAAATAATATACATTTTTATTTTATTGATCTCGCTGCAACTTCAGTTACAAAGGCCATTATAGTTTTACATTTGTATACGAATTTTAAATTATATTGAATTTAATTATTGTTTTATATTGTACGTAGTATATATTATGAATATTCGGAAAAATTGGTGGTTAAATTTGTTTGTTCAGTCCGGTCTCTCCGGAGAAGGCGATTAGATTATTTGATAAGTCTGGGCCTATTGCAGCCCCATATAAGTTTATATTTATTTTATGATATCCACATAAAGCGCTGATTGTTGGGTCTTTATTTTCCATTAAATGAACTTGAGTTAGGTGAATTTTTATGTATGGTCGAGGACTGTGGTTATAATGGTTAGGGTTTCTGCCGTGTACATGGAGTTTTGATTTGTTAGTTATTTTAGGTGTAAGTAAGATATTGCATCTCTAACAGTTTACCTTTTATAGTCAATATAAATAATACATTTCTGAAAACCAATGTTAAATTGTCAATTTTTCCATACATTATGATGTTGGAAAATAAATTTCCTGTGATTACGTAACCATAGTAGGCAAGTAGGTACCTATATAAAACATAATCAAGATTTAAAAAACCTTTAAAATATTATTTTTTTTAAATATGATATAATATGTCTTATAATAGGAAATTATGTAGAACTATTAAAACACGTTAAGGGCTATTTCAACCATAAAATCCGTTACACTGTCAACTTATGTCTAAAAGCCAATCGTTATGGGCGGTTATTAGCTCGAGGGACTTTTTATCTCAGACTGTGTATAGTATGTTCTGATTGATAGAAATTTCCTCATACAGATAACATCGCGTACGCATTACATTATATATATTTTACGTATATATATTCTTTCCTTCGGGGCTCTTGTATACATAAGTACACCACAGACGTGCGCACGAGCAAAACATAATTATAATTACTGGTATTTATAATTGATTATGGTATCGGTGAGTGTACTTCGATTTGTAAATAGCTCTGAAACCGCTGGCGGGTGTACTCGCTAGTTTGTTTTTTTCCTTCATGTTAACCGGATGAGTCAGCTCTATTGGAAACACATAGAAACATTTAGTTTTTAAGATTTTACGGATGTCAAAATCGAATACATTTCAAAATAATAAAGAAATAATAACCTTTTTTAAAAATGGCATGTGTTAGTCAGACCTTACTTCTTAATTTGTAGGTAAACTACACTTGCACAAAGTCGTTAGACAATATTCTATATCATCACCACATTAGTTGTATAGGTTTAGCTGTAAAGTATATCTATAATTAAATACTAATTTATTCTCATCGAAAATAATTTGTCCGTATAAAAAACAGAACTTAATCGATTCATTTTATATTTCGCATTCATCCTGTTTTATTGGGAAAGTTTCTACTTATACATAGCATATACCTATATTATACGCTATCAATGCAAGTTCAATGCATATGTATTTTAATGGTGGTAATATACCTGTATAATATACATCATTAGGTATAAACAATAAATAATGTAATATAAATTCGATAGTAAAAGTTTGAGATGATTATTTAAAATTTATAATATTATTAATAGAATATCGATTGCAATTTAAAGCATTATTGAAAAATAAAAAAGAGAAAGTTTGTAACTGGCTAACGTTTTTTTTGGGTATTTCGTTAATAACCACACTTGTAAACACAATTTTTATAGGATTTACCGCTTTATTCTCTACAAGGTTAGGTCTATTGATGTATTTATTATACGAGTGGAATAAACTAAAATGGACACCACAACATGGCTTTACATAAATTTGAATACATAAGTAAATTATATTTTCACCGCCCATTCAAGTGTGTAAAACATTTTTGTTCAAACAAAACCATTATGAGTATACCTACCTAATAATAATTGTTCAATCTTCATATTAATATTCGAGTTATAAAAATTGGAAAATATTCACATATAGATGCACAACTATTGAAAATATTTAAGAAAATTTAATAAAAAATTCTTTTATATTTTTTTTCTAAAAATAATGTTATAATCGATAGGATGAATGTTTTCTAGATGTGTATGTGAATACGTTATTCTATAATATAGAGAGGAACCCTACAGTTTTTGGAGGCCCTGAGTAAGGTTTTTAAAGTTAGAATAACATGTCGTTTTCGCAAAACGTTCATAAAATAAAAGAAAGAAAAAACAGGTATGGCCGTGTATAGCTTTATATGGAATTGCGATCAGAGAGGGCCAGTAAACCCAAGGTGTCCCGAGTGGGCGACATAATAATAATAATAATAATAATCGGAGGCGCACTGTAATAATCGGTTTACGTACTCAGTTTATTAGTGTTTCCTAGTGCGGATAGTGGTTAATTAAAAATATAATTTCGATCCGGTTATTTGAGATACGTTTACCTAAACAATTATGTCAAGAGAAGAAAACAACGAGACGATCATTATAATCTTACTGAAAAGTTCATCTTTTACTAAGAATCTTTTTAAAAAAGTAATACTATCCTACATTGAACACATCATAATTTAGTCACAAAATTATTATGAACAGTAATATTCATGTATTAAAAATAAAATAAAAAGTTAGCAAAAAATATTATCAAAACTATAAACATATGAATAATTGAGTAGTACCACAAAAAAAACCATACTATAATGAAACCAAATAATATAGCAGAATAAATATCTATTTAATACGTAATAAGTACCTATAAGCAATAATAATAAAACAATTTGAACGAATTTGTTTAAGTATTCGTATACCTATATATTGCAAAATATCGATAATTTATGTATACCTTGGCCAGTAAAAAGTTAATTTTACTAACCAAATTGCATAAATTATGTATGTCATATTTAAAAATAATAATGATAAGCAGTCGAATAGCAATTAAAAATTTAAAGAATATTTTTCTTAGGGTATCTATGTGGTAAAATCATAAGACACTACTTATTAATTAAAAGAAAATAAAAGTTGATTATTTGAAATTATCTGCATTAACACTTATGTAGTCTACACAATTCAGTACTCCATAACAATAATAGGTACATGGTTATAATAATATTATAGTAGCTATATATTAGTCTTATCATTGTTATTCTAGAAGTGTTGAATGACCATAGATTAGGCCGGCTAGGGTATTATAATTAGTATACCTATTTAATTTATTAGTAATGAATAATAATTTAATTTGTATTAAGTATGATACTAAAATATAGGTTAGATAAGATATACTATAGTGCGTGTATAGGAAAATATGTATAAAGGGGATAATTTTATAAAATGTTTTATCGATAAAAAATTAGGTACTTAGTTGATACCACGGCACATATTATGTAGAATACTTATGAAGTTATGAAACAATAATTTAATAAAAAATAGTGACCATGTTAAAAATTTACGATTACATGTTGCAATCAACAGGAAGCTATACCAATCGGAATTTTCTATTTAACCGGATTTATAGTGTATAAAATATATATATATAATATTGTATTTTATAAGCACACACGATGAGATTAATAAACGTTCTTCGTGATGAGTTCATATAAATTTGAACAACTTACTAATCAAGAATAGGAATACAATGATAATATAATTTAATTATATAAATAGTATAAACTAACGCAGATGGTGAATTATTTGGTATAGTTATTATTATATTAAATGGAAAATATATTGATCTAAGAATAATGTTTTGAGCTCATATATAATATAAAATTATAAAATACAAGACGCGAAAAATCTTTAATAATGTATACATTGGCCGAGTATTATATGAGTCGAATATATTGGATTATGAATGAGCCATCTTTGAAACACATAGTACAGGCAAATGATAAAGCAAAAACTAATGATATTCTTATAAATTATTATAGTCACTTTATATATAGAATATATAAAATTAACTTGCCTATTCCTGACACAATGAACTTAGAAATAAGTAGCCGTACTACCGTATAAACTGTATTGATATTATGGCATAAAATATTTGTCAATTACATCCATTTGTAGAGTGTTGTAGACCCAAACTCAAAGTTTCGTGGTTATTTAGCACCACTGCATAGATTCTAATGTCAACGCTGCGCCGATCGATATCTATTGTGTTATTATGTATTAATTTATTATTAATACATTATAATTAATAATCCATAGCTAGGTCTATGAAATATTTGAAATGTGTCAATATTACTATTATTACTATTTAATATTCATATTATTCTGGTCACCCGCGGTGACACACAAAAGTCGAAATTTTGAAGCGTAATCAAAACTATTAATACGATGACGAGGTACCTTTATAGGTATATGACATTCACAATTATTTTAATAACAGTTTATTTCGGTTTATACTGACCAATCAATCGATCAAGACTGGCAATAATGCATATTTTACATACCATTATTATACTCAGACACTAAAAATATTAGAACACAGGAACCTCGCCAAAGCCACAAGGACTTAAAAATACAACACTAATCGGAAATGATATTTTAATATTACGCATTACAAAGATTCCTATGTTTTTCCTTGTTGTAATCGTTTTGAATTGTTAGTTTATTATTTGTCGTGATTTATAAATGTATGTTGAAACTTGTTACGAAACACCGTAAATTGTACCAATTGGTTTTTCAACACGCCGAAAACTAAAATGAGAATCGAATAGAAATAATAGAAATTCCAGTCCCCGAGTGTATAGTGTTATATAATTTACTTACACTCGGAGTGTGTAGAACACTAAAAATATTTTATTGCTAGACCGCGTTGGATTCGTCGTTAAAGCATAATATAATTTGTTAACGAGAAAAACAATGTAATTAATAAATAATGAACAGAAATACGAGAGAGAAAAAAATTACATCCGATTATCGATCCGGACTCCGGAGTGGTCGAAAACGAATGACCCAATGACGTGGTGCTGCTGGCGGTGGTGGTAGTGGTGGCGGTGGTGTGATAATAATACCCTTCGGGACACACCGTTATATACGGCATAATATTATAGTCAATGGGCGCCCCACGCACGCCGCCATGAAATACTTTACGTGCCGTTTCGGCCGCCGCCACCGCCACCGCTCAGTGGAAATCGGGAGGCGGTCGACCTTTGTTGGCCGTGACCGCGAAAACGGCAGCTGCGGTGTAGGCAAATGCCGGTGCCGATGCCGCCGCCGCCGCCGCCACCGCCACCCGGCAAGGCACGCGCCGCGGCACACGTTCGGCGTGACGTCACGGCCCATTCACGAGAAAACGGGCGCGCGTGCGCACGCGGCCGACATGATAATATAATACGATATACCTATATAATGATTATGTGAGGACGACGCGCACGGCCGGCGACGATCAAAGACCGCGGGGCCGACGACCGCCGCCTCCGAGGTGGGTGCGCGCGCGGACGATCCTCCACTATAGCTGTCCGCACGAGGGGTGAATTTCGAGAGCGTGCGCAGAAATTTTTGAACGATTTTGAGACGCGTCCGAGTGTGACCTTGCGGCCTAGTGTGTGTGCGGTTCGCTTAACCGCGCGAGTCGCCATCATCTAACAATTAATGTTTTTTTAATATTAGGTGAAAATATTAATTGTTGATCCCGTAATAATAATAATATTTTTAGCGGATAAGATTTCTACGTGTAGGTACACTTGTCACACACATATTGTTCTAAATAGTTATTTTCAACAATTTAATCGATATTAAACTGTTGTTTAATAATAATATAATAAAAAAAAAGTAAAAACTACCCTTTTACTTATATTAAACCGTTACTATATATATATATATATAGGTACACACACATTTGTAATATCACAATATAACGGTAACAACAAAGAAAGCCGTATTTAAATATATACGTATTTTAACCACTGCTGCATGTGCGCGGTATATATTATATATAATATACGTATTATTAAATATCTATAACATAATATATAATATATACAGACAATCGCGTCAATCAAAAAGCGTGCGGATAATAAAATGCGACGGTGCATATATAGATTTATATACCTGCTATACATATATATTGTACCTATATTGGTTTAAACTTTATAGAACATCACAAGAGAATGCTGTGAATTCTCTGCGCGCGCGAGCGAGTCAAAGTACGCGAAAACTACGTCATGTACCTATATAAATATATATATATATTATACATACCTATTATGTAATTTTCATCTGCGGTGTACTATAATCGCGCGATAAATCAGCCGATGACGTAGGTTTAATGCCTCTTCCCCGCGGCACCGCCGATGTGCGCTGTCATAAATGCACGTGCGATTTTCACGTGCGCGTGTACTTAGGGCAAACATCATCACACATCGACACGAACACAATTTGTGAAATATACGTACATATTAATTATATTTGCTTTGAATGGCATCTGATATAATATATATATAAGTACTGTTAATTGTAGACAAAATATGTGAGTGAAAAAAAATAATATAGGTAATATTATATAATATTATATACCTAAGTCTATAAGTCTATATATTATTATGATATTTTCAAAACATTTTTCCTCTTAACGAAGGATACCTACGTCAATCGTTTATATATTATGTATAGGTATAGTGTACGCATTTGTCCTCTTTTGTATAATACTTTTATAATTTATTCATTTATTTTCTTTTATAATATGGTTTTTATTAGAATAGTTTATACAAAATATTATTTACTATTTTATCATCTTATTCAATATTAAAACAGTCCGCATTATCCTGAGTTATATAATATGTAAAGTGTATACAATCATTACAATCCATAATAAGGATTAACAGAAAATTATAACGTATTTTGTACGACTTAGAACTTCCACCTAATTGTATATTTTAAGTAAAAATCAAATATAAAAATTTAATTTCCTATATACTTAACTATATATACGTAAATATAAAAGTTAATTAATGATTATATCTATTTAGATATATAATTACTCAGTTTTAATTTGTTTCTGTACTTACATCAATTAAATGTTTTTCTATGCTTAACCGACAGCGGAGTACTTGCATTTTAGTAAAATCTTCAATTGTTTTAAATACTTGAACATACTAACTTAATTATATTATAAAACATGTTTTAATATAACAATACCGCACATGTTTTTAAACATAATAAATTATACGATTCATATACTTTAAAAGAAATTGATATTTTTAATAAAATCATTAAAGTTATATGTAATTCTTACATTGTTAATAATATGGGCTGTGGCAATAGTATACTCCATTTATCTCTATTCTCTGCAACTAAGACATAACTTTTTTAATTGCATAATATAGTTATTTGTGAACCCATTTACTTTACTTTAGACCGCCTACATTTGGAAGAGTTCATTCTTTTTAAATATTAAAAAAAAATATATCAACTAAAGTTCATTTGAAATAAAAAATATTATTATTTGTTATAGTTAATTAGCTTTTTTTCCTTTTTATACAAAAGTTAATTTTTTTTTCATTTTTTCCCCTTTGTAGATGTAACATTTGCTTTCTTGAGTTATGTAAAATAATGAAAACTTAATAAAAAAAATTGATTTTAATAATTTCTTTTTTTAATATATCATTTAATAAGTTTAAAAAATGATAAATTTGCTAGTCTTTTGCTTTATTAATGAACTTATAAAAAAGTATAGAAACATATTACTAATAATTTACTGATATTTTTAGTAGTAATAAACTTAAGTTTATATTTTACTATGATATATTATTTATGTAAAAGTAATAATTTGTATAGTTATTATAAATAATTTTCAAAAAATTCTAATTTAAATTTAAAAAAATATGTACAATAATATAGTTAATAGTAATTAAACAATTCACGAGTATAAATGATATGTACACCGTTATTAATACAAATAACTATAAACGTATATTATACAGCTGCAGTTTAAAATGTTTGCTCAATTTAAAATATTATGATAAATAATATATTATTATACATATGAACAGGTATATTAATGTTTGTATGTTTATGTATAATGAATATAGCTATATGCGATACAATTTTAGTTTATAGAATAAGCAAACCTAAAACTACAGTATAAACATCCGCATGGGTTATAATATTTACTGAGGGTGCAAAACAGTAGAACAATAATCATATTATTATTGTTAACTTCCGATTACGAATAAGTTAGCGGAGTCAAATAAACAGTATTTAATAGTTACATAACTATTTTATTTTATCGATGTCGGTGAATATCGTGAATATGTCGGTTTTGGTCGTTTTTATTATTTCCACGGAGGTCTGGCGTAGATGATCGTCGAGTGCTTATATACTTATATACAGCAGTCAGCAGCAGTATTATATATAAATATATATATGCGTTATATATATCATATTCTCGGACGTGGTGAGAAATGACCGAACAGACGCCTTTAACAATGGTTGGAAAGAAAATTTACCTCGAACAATAAAACACATATTATACAAAACAAACGCTTAGTCTATCC
This sequence comes from Schizaphis graminum, assembly GCA_020882235.1. Taxonomy (NCBI): domain Eukaryota; kingdom Metazoa; phylum Arthropoda; class Insecta; order Hemiptera; family Aphididae; genus Schizaphis; species Schizaphis graminum. Next base: position 99,884,176 of record CM037032.1, read on the forward strand.
CCGGACGTCCATCGTATTGAGTATAGACGGCAATATTGCTGCGCCGAGTATCGCGTTCAAGCAGCAGCTCCTATAAAGTATAAAGCCGATTGTCTGGTGCGATAATAAGGTAGGTATATTTACACACGCAGTGGTGGCCAAACGCGAAGAGTTATTATCATTTTCGCGCAGTAACCCGGTGCTTGTTTTGCGCGTGCAGTATTATATCCTTATATATGTATATACATTATTATAGTACACAAATACATACAGATATACAATCATCGTATTTACTGCACACTGTATGTGTATATACTATGGATCAGCGGAAAGATTTAGGAATGATATCTGATGGGGAGAAGGGTTGGTCTGAAAAGAAAAAGAGAAACCGGGAGGCGAAGAGTTGTCAATGAGTGAGTGAGAGAGTGTGTGACAGAGAAATCGGAGGGGGGAGGTCAAAAAGAATTTCTATATCTTACAATTTTGCACGGCAGAATATATAATATAAGACACCCGATAAAATCCATTATATTTTATTACTCACCGATGCGTATTATTATTATATTATGCGAGCTGAGAGACTAAGACAACAAAATGAAAAGATGAAAAAATAAAAAGATACATTTCGTATCGAGGTGGCTCATCGTATATATAAACGATTTATATGGCACATTGGCTTATGTGTATATATATATATATATATTGTGATCGTGTATGCGTGTGTGTGTCATGACACAGTGTAATTCGTATTCAACTGCCACCATTTAGATTTCATGTAATATTCACATAGGAATATAGGATTATACATATAGCATATACAGTACACACGCATGCAAAAGAAAAATGTAGTTATTTTAATGTAATTCCGAGTTATGAAAGAATATCTGAAAGAATAAACGATTTCTTACATAAAACTTGCAGTCATTATTATGTTATTACATATTATATTATCGTGTATATAAAATACTATTACTATTATCATTGTAAATGTTTTAATACGTATTATGAATGCATGGTTTTCACTCTTTTCGAAGACTATGCAGTAGAATAGAAATATATAATACAATTTCTCGTGATAATTAAAGAAAATATATTATATCTAATTAAATTAAAATAAAATAATAATCAGGAAAAAAATCATACGATTATAATCTAACAAACGTTATGTTATACATATAGTGCTACTCAACGCACCCAAACCAAATTAAAAAAAAAAAGTATATATTTTCAAGAATCCATGCGTATATTATTACTATTATACAGTCAGTACATTTCTATTGGTTTCCCTTCTATAAGGTTCATTAAAAGATTTTTCAGGGTTTCTTTATATTTGTTTTCAATTGATTGTAATTTGAAACATGTTTACTTATACGTTATATTGCGTTATACGCAAAAGCTTCGTAAACAATTGGAGTAGATTTTAAGAAAAAAAAAAATCTTGATACCAAAATTAAAACAGAAGACGTCAATGTACAAGCAGAGATGAGAGATTCTTGTATATTTTTAGAGATTTGCGTCATTATATATTTTTCATTAGGTATACAAGATTATCACAATAATAACGAAAAACATTCGCTATAGATTCTTTAATATTTTTTTTAAAAATTGTAAAAACTTTATAAAACATAAATATACATCACAATAATTGTTACGTAAATCATAAGATAACTCGTCCAAATAGCTATAGTTGAAATAACGACATCAAAGGATAATGATGTTTAATTACTTTTTAAGACGTCTTAACCATTCACGCATATAGATATTTATATGATGCAGTATAACTTTGAAGAATTTAACAGAAAATAAAATATATTATTTGTAAAATAAAAATGAAAAATATTTCAAAACGCAGATACATAATAATAATATATATTATGTATGATAAATTTGAATAATATATGAATTATGAATTATGTACTGTAAATTAAGTTGAATATTATGTTATAATATTTTATATCCATCGCCGATAAGAATGAAAAAAGATCTCGCGTGTGTGCTCTGCATATTGTTGTGTCACGTATATGCAGTACTTACCAACACTTATACAATAACTGAATTCGGTAGAATACAAAATGGCCAAAATAATGCTGTACTTAGGTATAATTCGTTTAATCTCAAAACAAAATATGTGCATATAATATTATATACTATATAATCTGGTACAATTGTGAAATCGTGCGCGAATTACTCAAATCCCATAAATAAACACAATATTATTGATAGGACTAAATATATTATATCATATTAAAGATGTAGGTGTCAACCTAAACTTATAATCTTATATTATAGGTATATAAATGGGAGAATATATACAATGTATAGACGAAAAAAGTTTAAGTGTGAATCACCGAAGCGCTAAACGAAAAAAATGTAACTGCGATATATTTTTTTATTATTTGTTCACACAACTAACACGACTTAGTCACGTACTCAAAATAACCGATCCGGGCCGTTAGCCAGCTTAATTTTAGAAGACCATATTCCGTGGGCCGTCCGAATTCCACTATACACTATCGGGCGTATGTTACGATGATAATATGTATTATATATACAAACACGAGACACGCACAAACACAAATATATGTGCAATGTGCGTAGCGTAAAACTTCGGGGGCGAGAAAAAAAAACACACGATCACAATAATAATATTATGTAGGTCGCATTATATTATACATATATGTGCGGTCGTGTTGTTGTATTGGCAGAGTGACCGATATATCGGTATTGTACTGACCTACAAATATATCCGTTATAACGAGCGCGCGTTCCGATCTCACCTCCACCATCGTATATATATATATATACAATAATAATATACAATTTCAATATAATAACACATTACAGAATAGAATATAAACGATAATATAATACTATTAGGACGTATAAGTACATATATAGGATATTCCTCGGACAACGGTTATGGGATGCGTCGGGAAAGCGGGGAAAGGCATATATAATAATATATTATACGTATATACAACGAAAATAATATTAATTATTGTTAATGCTATGGTATTTGTAGGAGTTGTTACGAACTATAATAATGGCATTAGCTTTATTTATTACACCTGTATGAATATGGGTATTGCGTTTGTCAGAAACGTTTACAAAACGTATATACTATAATTGTATATAATATAGGTATGTGTGCATATTATATATATATATATGTACGTATAATATTATAATATCGTCTACGCAATGGTTATACAATTTTACTTCTCGATTTTGCCACGTATGTAGTAATTGTGTAAAACACACCTCGTGGATTAATACAAAAAGTAAGTATAGTACCTAACTATAGGTAATATATTAAATTATATATCCCTATACTGTCTATACCTAATATTGTTTGGAAAATCGCATTGAAAATAAGTCAAATCAATAAACTTAATTATATTAGGTTTAAAATTATTAATTATATAAAATACATCACATTCCATTTTTGGGTGAGAAAACGTACCTATCAAACAACCGCAAACAGATATAATTTTTTATTATTTTATAGTACCTAAGATAAAACGATTTTCTATCAATACAAATATGATAATATTATGATTCGTGATATAGATGCCACATTCCGTCAATCATATATTGTATTTATCGTCTAACGTTAAATATCAATACATAGATAATTTATAACAAATATCATTTTCTAAAACTCTAAATCCTAACCGATTTATATGAAATATTAAAACAATACATCGCATGTTCGAGTAGAAGTTTCATCGACTCATTTCATGAACCTATACACCGGATATACTTACCTATTTACACATGTTAAGAACTCGGGAAATCAATTGTCATTTAAACATTTTAATGAATTCACTTGATAATTAATTGAATTTACTTCCGAATAGATAGAATATGTACGTTCAATGAAATATGCAATAGTTCTCTGAACAATAACTTTATACTTGTTAATCAAATCACTCGAAAGATACTATATATGTATTATAACAACACAATATACAACATCACGTAGGTATAGAAATTATTCCGCATTGATGAAAATTAATTTTCGTCGTAGTTTAACTAATTTCATTTCTCTGTGATATACGACTATAAGTAAAATTTTGCTTTTGATTTTATTGATTTAGTTAGAAAACAGTTTAGGTATAATTTTAATATAGGTATGACTGGTATGAGTGACATGAGTTATTTGTAAATTGTAGAGTCACCAAATATGTGGGTATTATACCATTATACGAATTTGCTTTAACTCTCGTTTACCACTATTATTAGGGAAATAATTTATTAGTTTTTCGATAGGTATAAGTACTTAAATAATTGAATAATATAACAATATCAAATTCAAAAACGAAAAATATAAAATATTTAATGTTTTGGACGTTTGGTAGGAAAATCTAAATCTTATATAGATTTTATAAAATCTATTATGATAATATAATATAATATAGGAGTGTGTTATTTATTTTACAAAATTATTTCATGTTTCACTGAAATCTAATAAAATAAACTTATGGTTCTATTTATTTCATAATTCGATGCCAAAATAGAACGTTTTTTATATCCTATTTTTTCTTATGTATGTTATTTTATAAAAAATATTTTTATTTTATTTTTCAAGACATCACATACTTAGTTTTAATTGTGTCTTGTAATGATGAGATCTCTTTGAAATGATACCGGAAACCCACATCGTTTATTTTTCACAATATAAATAACCTACGAGTAACCAGCAGTATCTACGTCATTGATGGAACACTGGAACATCCGCCAGTATAAAGTTGAAAATAAAAAATTCAAATACATATATTATTTATTAGCATGGTTTGAACAAAGTTTTCAAGAGTTGTTTTAATCAATATTATACTCATAATTATACGTACTAAATAAAGATTGTTCGTGTTCTTTTTGAAAGAACGTTGCCTTTGCTAAAAATAAAATGTTAATGGTTAAGAATAAAAACAATTCATTAGTTTTTGGCCATAATAGACAATAGTGCATAGTCGTTTAATTTTCATTATAATAATATTTTTAATTTTATTAATTACAATTTATAATTAAAGTATATAATATATTAATATATAGTAAACAATTATTGAAAAAAAAATATTTAAGTTACAATTTAATAATAAAATTAAATTATTTGGCTCAAATGTAATATTATTAATTAATTAATAAACATTCTATGGCGGAAATTCATAAATAGGTACCCATTATTACTATCAATATTCAATTATACTATCAAATCAATATTTAATTACAGTACTATATCTACACATATAGAATATAATATAGGTATAAATTAAATGTATGAAATGTTCAAAAGTATATGAATTAGTTATAAGCATTATATTAACCGTACTTATTGAATTATATCTATTTAAAGAAACATATTATAACATTAGGTATACATAAAACTATACATAGCCATACATGATTGGTAGGTATAAGTATATACTATTAGCTTAAGCCTTTTTATATTGATAAATTATTCAATGTGTCAAACTTCGAGTACCTACATTGGTCTTTTTACCTAGTAAGTCCCTGAAACTCGCTTGATACCTACTCATTAATGACCAATAACAATTATGAATTAAAAACAAAAGGTTTTATTATTATATTGTTATCTAATCTTCAAATGTACACTAAAATAATCAGAGAATCATAATAAACATTAAGAATTGTATTTTTATTGTAGCTCTTATTCTTTTTATTTTGTATAATATTACAATTTCATTTCGTTGTTATACATATACTCAACTCAAGTATAATATTTATATTGATATAATCTTTGAACACACAATAATAGTATGCTTTTACAAAATCGAATCTTACAGTTTCAACTTTCAACTAACAGAAAATCCCAACACAACAATTTCAGAATCATTATTTGTTTTTGACGCCAACATAATATTTACAAAAGATTATTTCTTAATCGCTACCAAAAATAACTGTAACATCACTTATAATTTTTTGTTATAATAATTAGGTACTACAGAACTTCGTCTCATTAGGAGAGTATTTTTATTATTATTATAATTAGGAACCCCGAAATATTACTGTTTTAGAAAAATCGGGTTCGTCGCGATTGACGCTTAGGCTTTACAAACTTAACATAGGTAATATTTATACATAATATATAGAAGCATATTGTTGTAGGTGTATAATATATATAGGCATAATATATATTTATTATGTACCTACGCGTAGTCATTAGTTGAGGATTATTCGACTCGGGTCTCGGAAGTACCTATACGTATACCTATGATCGTGTTTATTGCAACGCGTAGAGTCTAAATTTTACATTACATAATATGCGCAAATATAAAATATAAAAAAATTAATCACAACGACAAATAGTTTATAAAAATGTAAACCGGAGATCAGATGATGCACATATACAATAATAATAATATATAAAACACGCAGCGTCCGTAAGAAAATACATCCGGCGTGGACTGTACATCGTGCGGTGAATGCGGTGATATATTATTATTATTATTATAGGTGCATCGTGTGACATATTATTATAATATATTATTATAATACGCGCGTAATATATTATAAGACGTCGCACGATGAGAAATAAAACGATTTTTGAAACTGTGCGCACGCGATCGACGGCGGCGGCGGCTAGAGAAATAAAACGACACACTGCTACCTACCTACTTATAATAATAATAATATAATACCTAATAAATACGATGTAATATATTATTATTATTATTATTATTTTGTATTATAACGAGTGAAATCCAAAACGACGTTATAATATTATCGTATACGGCGCGGTAGGGACGCCGACTTCGCGTCGTCGGAGGGTTTCGCTCGGCAGCTCGACTTCACGTGTGCAGGGGGGGGGGGGGGTAGGGGGACGGGCGGTTGGATGGGGCGCGACGACCGTGGCGGCAGTGGGGAGGCATCGCGAAATCTTCGCCTTCCCCACCCCCACCGCCGGCGAGACACCATCGCCGCCGCGCCATCTCCGCGGTAGTGGCGGCGGCGGCGGCGGCCAGTGCGCGTACGGCAGGTCGTCTGCGGCGAGTGACGTCACGCCGACGTCACCGTTACGGGCGCGCTGCCATTGGTCCGGCTCGCCGCCGTCCGCCCGGCCTCCTCCGCACCGCCGCCGCCTGGCGCTCGTTGCCATATATGGGACAGAGACGGGCTTCATTCATAAAACCGACGCTTATACGTCGCCCCGCGCCGCGGTGTGGGCAGTGCGCTCGTTCTCAGTGTGTACGGCCGCCGCGTATCCCGACACACGCGCCGCGCGCGCCTTCAGTTCAACAAGTCGACCGGCGCCAGCATCACGTGCGTGTGCGTGACCGTGTGCGTGTGCGTTTTTACGTTTGTTTGTGTGTGTGTGCAAGTGCAGCGGCCCCAGTCATGTGCGTTGCCGCAGTACCATCGCAGTAACGAACGATACGCGCGTCCTATTTACCGCCGTCGCCGAGTGCGCGCGCCCCCCCGTTTTTAATATTATTATATGAAATAAATTATAATAATATTGTTGTTGTCGACGCCTACCCGCTCGTCGCATACGCATTTTTAAGATTGACGTCGTATAACACGCGAGTTCAGAGAATAACGAATTTTGGTTTTTCGCCTAAACCGGAGGAACGCCAGCGAATCTCTCGACATACAGTTTGTACGTTATAAATATTTTATCACGATAAAATTACAACACGCATTAAGCGTACACACCTAAAGCGTTGATGCGCTCGCCGTCGGTCATCGTCTGGACGAACGATTGCTAAAATAAGTTTATTCGCTCGTCGCCGTTTTTGTCACCGCACGCGCCAACCCCCCAGCTCAGGCCTGGCACTGTCCAGGTGCGTGATCCGCGTGCCCCTGGCCCCCAGCTCGTGGTCGCCGCCGCCGGACGATTGGTACCCGTTCCACGACATCGAGCTGGTCGAATCGCCGGAATCGCCACCACCGTGCCCAATAATTGATCCAAAAGACCGCGCTCCCGTTGCCGATCGTACCGCGAACGACAACCACGTCACCACCACAACCAACAACAACAACAACAGCACCGGCACTGTTAATAATAATTGTGATCGGCGTGACGCCTGTGCCGTAGGTGTCCCGGAGCAGCACCAGCACCAGCAGCACCAACAACAGCCCGAAGCCGATATGATCATGGAGTGCGGTGCCCTCGAGCCCGGCGTCGGGCCGCTCCATCATGCGCATCACCACCATCACCATCACCACCATCACCACCCGTACTTGTTGGCCGAGTCCGCGGCCGCCGTCACCACGGCCACCACGGCCGCTGGACACTTTAACGTGCTCAGCTTCGAAACGTACAAAGGCGGCGTGACCACCGGCACCGGTGGACACGTGGGCAACGGCGGACACGGCACCGGCAACTCGGCGTGCCACAGTCCGGCACAGGGAAACGCCGGCACCGATCTCAACACGCCCGTCACAACGAGCGCCGAAGTACCTTCGTTTTTCGGCCCGTCCACAGTCGTAGAACCGCCACTCATAACAGGTACACATCTTAACCAGCACCAATACTAACTCGACTCGCATATATTTTATTATATATTTACTTAACTGTATATATTGTGTAGGATTAGATGTAGCCCTCGCATTTACTGCGCGATTTATAAATATTCATTAAAAATTACAAACCGAATAGTAGTTAATACTATTCCGGAATTATTTTACACGCCAAAAATAAAACTATATAAGTATATTATTTTGAAGTTAAAATATCTAAAACAAAATAAAACTTTCTCACACTATATATAACTTAACGATAAAATATTTAACTGTATACTCATAAAGAAATAGGTATAAAGTAATATTTTAAGTAATAGGTAACTTTATTCAAGTACGTCCAATAAATTTTTGTCTACAGATAAACAAAATTCAAGCTGTAAATAAAATTTCAAAATGTTTGCTTTTAAATTGTAAAATAAGAATATATTTTAGTAAAATGTGAAAATGATTTAGATAAAATGTTGATTAGGTATACAAATGTAGGTATAGTGGATATACTTATATTTCAATCGATATAATACCCTGCAATTATATATTTATATGTATATGTACCTATAAACCTTATTTCCAATAAAAATTATTAGGAGTAAATACTATTATAAGTTCATATCATATAAAATAAGCCAAGTCTATAGGTAAATAAAAATAAAAGTACCTACTTACAAAATTTTATTAATTATAATTATTATTTTATATCAGAAATTTCGCATAATCTATTTTCGTGCAATTTATATAATATACAACCTGTATAGTATAGTTATCCCATCCTTGATTTTAAATTATAATTAATTTTTAAGGCGCTATAACATTGTTGTTTGTACCTCTTTTCATATTGTATACATGAATGAAATATTATATGAATAAAATTTCCATAACCCCCTGAAGAGGGCGGGCGGTGTCGGTGACCCTCCCGCGCTAGTAGTCGTTCATCGATTTCGCAGTGACCTCGGCACGCCAGGAAGGTGAATGAAATATATTTCCCTCTCGTTTCCACCCCACAGCTCCGCGATATACGTAGATACACCAATTCATAATATTCTAAGTATCAAACACGACTAGGCATGGCCATATATTTTCATCGTCGCACTCTCTTACGTATATATAGTTACTTGGCTTATATTATATACTTATACAGGTTAGGTACGTACTTATTTAAATTTTAACCCATCTACCTATAAATAAATATTATGTGAGCATTACAAATTATGGAAATAGAACCTATTGATAATAATATTATACAAAAAAATACACAAAAACCACATCGGGAAAATATGTCATTGCTAAGCGTTCGATGTTCCGGTGCTCCGGGGAACGCTCGCGCAGGATTGAATTTTCAATGGCGGTGGTGAAGGCGGAGAAAGGTTATCAGGGGTTTTGTAGGACACAGAGGTTGTACCGAGTTGAATGGACTTACCAGGAATGCTGTGGTATATGTGTGCGTTTCGAGCGCGATCTAGAGGGTGGTGGCCGTGGCATTGCGTGCGAACCACCACTGCCGGTGGATCAATACCACCCGGCCCAAATGAAAGGGACTTAAATATTTTATAATGGAATTGTATTGATAGTGTTTGCCACTCTCCGCATGAATGGGACGGATCGTTGGATATGTGGCGTCGTGAATTGACGGTTAGGTAAACGTCAGGAGGAATCTACAGGAAAAAATCGATAAGATATATAATTTAATATATACCTACAACTATACTTGGAGAAAATACAACGATATAAGTTGCTATTTTATTAACGTTCTCAGACGTTAATTAAGTATCGCTGCCATGGTGTGTTGTCTTATATCATACATACAACATGTAAATGAGAGTGTTTGTGTGTGTGTGTGGAAATTTGACAGAAAAATATTTTACTCTATTATAATACAATTTGCATATGTTATATTGCTTTTCCTGGAAGGTTATGCGATGGAGTCGAAATCAATATTCTTCCTACCCCCCTTCTTGCCCGCCTACCACGTTCACGCACAACCCGCACGTAATCGACCCCTGTATAGCCGACTGACGAGGTTGTTATATATAGTTGACAAGAAATGATTTCACTTTTTATTACAACCGCTTGCAACTCAGCGAAAAATAAAAGTACATATTTTATTTTATACTCGATCGTAACGCCATTAAAACACCTAGGCAAAACGGTTGTAAACAGTTTTTAGATAAACGCCAATCACAACAGTGTTTTCAACTATAGTTTGCAATAATACGTATATGTAGGTACTATATTATAATACATAGCTATTAATGTATTATATTATAATATAATATAACTAATATATAAGTAATAATGATATGTAGTAATATAAGTTTCAATTATAAACGTTGTATTGGATACTTCTATTCACGTGAAATGTGTGTCCATCGATTTACGTTACGGTTATGATAATCTGAATTATAATGAATTATAATATTTATGATACATAACGCGTTCGGCTAATAATTATAATATATGCATCGCCGTGCACCGACCGTTCGGTTATTACGACCAATAGCATTCTTAAACTTGTGCAATAAATTAATATTTTTCAATTGCGTAAATGAATTCCATGTACAATCCGCGTGTTCCAATACAAGTATTAATTACCACGTGTCTAAATGAAACGCATACATTCATCGCCAAGTGGCCGCCTTTATGGCGCGTGTCAAAAAACTTTTGCTTTTTAACATTTTATTTTTATTTTTTTTTTTTTAATGATTAGAATCTGTTTATTTAAATCTTTGAGTAAACATTAGGAAATTAAATAAAAGCATTAATTCAAACAAATTAGTTCTTTCTGCCGAGAGAATGGCGTTAATTTTAAAATTAAAAAAGTGTATAGGTACCTATTACATTAACATACCTCGTCTAATATCTGGCAGTCGACCAATAATATTACAATATTCATGTATTGTTGTGCTTAAGACTTGCAGTAAATTATAGAAATATAAACTAAAAATATATAACAGTTATATATATATATATATATATGTATGTATATTAATATAATATACAACATGCATATAATTATAGTTGTTACACGTATACGAGTAGAGTAGGTATATGCTTTAATATGTGCGTGTATTACTAGTTATATATACATTATACATCACTGCGACATTAACAATAACAATTATTCAACGATCTGTAGACACATTTTTAACGTCCTTTTTATCACGAATTTGCATTAATAAAAATAATTAAATCCTAAAAAAAATACATTTGATTGCATTCTAAACATTTGTATATGTATTAGAAGAACTTATGAGAAATATTACGTGTTGGATAAATTCACAGGGCTAATTGTTAACGGCGATAACATCGAACGTCCCATGTGTCTTATGTTGTTTTTACTTTTTTTTTTTTTTCAAAAACTTCAAGACCAACTAGAAAAAATGTCGCAGCATTTGCTTTCTCTCGGCATCCCATGGTTCTACCCGACGATTTATAATACTACATTATACATAGCATATACGCACGTTAATATTTTTCATAAAAATAATGTATTCTAGTTTGTGGCAACGTTGTTTATAAACGTATATTTATACAAAAAAAAACCAAAACTAAACACTCAGCATGTGGTGCCTTGATAATGATCCCCAATAGTCTACAAACCACTGGGTCAGTTGTTTTATTATTATTATTTTTTTTTTTATTGAATCTCAGAAGAATTTATAAATAACAATAACGCAATACTAAAAAAACTACTTAATATAAACATTGATCAGAAGTTATAATTGTTTAGACTCACTATTTTCAATCTGTGTTGTTTTAATTTATATAAAATATAAGTGTTGTACAATTACAATCGTTATTTATTGTTCACGTTATTAATGTCTAGATTTTATACAAAACCGTGGCAGTTTCGTTTCAATTCCTTTGGAAAAAAAACCTAATAATAATATTTCAACAATAATTCGAGTGTTTGTGTAGCCCTGAATGCAAAAAAAAAAATTGAAATATTTGGCTCAGAAAAAGATTTTTATTACTATTTCTATCTTTATATTACATTATACTGTGTACCTACGGGATTTTCATGGATTAACGAATGCCTCTAATAAGGTCTTCAGTTGTGTATACGTGCTCAACATCATAATGTACGTGCGTTACAATGGTTACATAGTTTAGAATGGGTTGAAAAGACGACGGGATAATAAAGTATGTAGAAAAAAGTAACAAATTCGCCATCAGCATAAACCAGTTGTCGTCGCCGTCGAGATAATCCGAAAAATATGTGACACACGTTAAAAAAACCACAAACAGTCGTATACAAGACATCTACAAATTCTAATGTCCAAAAAAATTATTCATCACTGTGAATATTTATCAAAAATTCTATATCGTAAAAAAAACTGATTATCGGTAAATATTGATACTAGCTAAAATCCTTTATCGCATATAATTGTTATCATTTTACTTGTATTATACAGTTTCCTCTTTTATGCCACACAATATTTTATAGCAAAATAACAAATATAATATAATTCATTATCGTATAATTATCGTATAATATTATAATAACATATTTTTTTTTTTTTGAAAATGTTAGTATTATGTGTTTTGATTTAGCGTTGAAAAATTATTGAGTATAGTATATAATAATATGTCATGGAAAAAAAATAATAATATAAAAATATAAAATTTAAACTGACAAATATGTATGTCTGAAATGAATAAAGGTAGGGTCTGGTAATGGATTGCAACAATCAGTGAAATTTTGGTGTTCGTATTTCATGCTGTAGTCATATATAACTAGCACGTAGTTATTATTAAACGTGTAAATGTATAATGTGGAATGGTGGCAGAAATCCAAATTTTATACGAAAAATAATCACCAGCCAACACGTGTCACAAGTTTTTTTTAAACTATTTAGTTTAACACCAATATGATCCTTTGCGAAGTGTGAAAACACGATAAATTGTTATGAAACTTAACATAATATAATATTCATAGATAAAAAAAATAATGATTTTTATTTTTATATTTCAGGATCATTGCAAGACACTGATGAAAATGGTAGCAATAGAAGTGCTATAGAACACAAGCTAGAGGTATCGCTTCAATTGAAAACAGAAGCCATCGGAGGTGAACCGGAACAGGACGATGCCGGCCAGGACGTCATGTACACAACTAACTCTAGCATACCATCAGGACAGTCCAGAATTAGTTATAGGTTCTCCACAAATAGTCCTATGCAAACAGCTCCGTGCTCAACTAGTTCCTCAAATAACAATAATAACAACCACCTCAGTACATCTTGGCTTTTGCCTAGCCCAGATAAGAACATATTTCCACCTTTGTTCAACCTGCTCCAACCTCAACCGTCGAGCACGCCCACCTCATACCACAGCTCCAGTCCTCACTACGAAGACAGATCTCAACAAAGTCAAGTAGAATTGCTTGGAATGAGTATCGACTGTGGTAAACAAGCACCACCCACATACGCCGGTTGCGGAGTGACTGGAAACGATCAAGATCTCATATACCACAACCGTGGTCAAATGATGCAACAACAGTCATCACCAGTGAACAAATACCATTGGTTGGACTCACCGGTCGAGTACGGTGGACAGCACCAACAACAACAACAGCAGCAACAGCAACAGTTACAATCTCAACAACAACAACAACAAATGATTCCCAAGCAAGAGTTCAACGTAGTAAACGTGGACGTTCAGTCACCGGGTTCGTCGAGCGTGTCGCAGGGTGGCTACAGCGTCCAGCTAGCCGAGTATAACCCGTCGACAAGCAAAGGTCACGAAATACTATCGCAAGTGTACCAGCAGTCTTCGCTACCGCTGAAGCTAGTGCCAGTGAAACCCCGAAAATACCCAAACAGACCTAGTAAGACGCCGGTGCATGAACGACCATATGCATGTCCAGTGGAGCATTGCGACCGTCGTTTTTCCAGATCGGATGAACTTACAAGGCACATCCGTATACACACGGGTCAAAAACCGTTCCAGTGTCGTATATGCATGCGATCGTTTTCCAGATCTGACCATCTTACGACACACATTCGAACACACACTGGCGAAAAACCGTTCACATGTGACGTGTGTGGTCGCAAGTTCGCGAGAAGCGACGAAAAAAAGAGACACGCAAAAGTTCATCTGAAGCAACGGACGAAAAAAGAAACCAAAATGGCAGCGTTGCTAGCACAACAACAACAACAACAACAGCAGCAGCAGCAGCAACAGCAACAGCAACAACAACAGCATCAGCAGCAACAAGGATCGTCGCAACATATGCATCATATGGGATTCCAAACCGGCGACACTGGTCACATGTAAACGCAATCATGCAAATATGTCTTTATTTATTCCCCTTTATTTGTTCTTCATACGCTAGGGTGCTTGAAACCTAAAGGTAAGCACAGAAGAAACCACTGTTACCATGTTTAGTTACACTACCAATGTATGAGTCGCTCCATCTTACGACGCCTATCTTATCATTATTATTGGATTACAGAGTATTTATACCGTCGGCAATGATGTCGCCAAAATCAAAACAGGGACATAACTATATTTGTAATAATTATTGGTGCTACACGATTTGTATCTTTAATGTGGGATCATCTTGAATGTAGAGTACGCCATCGTAGAGTAATTTAAAACTGTTCGTGTACTTTTAAAGTAGTAAGGACTTATCACATCTAACAACGCAACAGGTATTTTACTTATTCACTAATCTGTGAAACTTATAAATCTGTCAATCCAAATAGGTGAATTCGTAATGTTTATAGTAATATATTCCGTAGTTAAGCCGCGTTTCTCATGTTGTGTGAAAAAATATTTAATATTAATTCGCCCCGGTTCCCAGATTTATAGCAATTGTGTCGGTTTGAGGAAACAAACTCATCGAAGTACCTGATTAAATCACGATTAAAATATAATGCACGAATACATTCCTTGCTAAAATACTCCACTGGGCTATAGAATATCCCGAGGTTTTTATTTTTAGCATAATTAGTGTGTATTGTTTTAACTTATGCATTTATTTTATTTGCTTTTTATCAATATAACTGTAATTTTCATTTTTATTATTATTGTGGTATGCCTGTTTTGCATTCCAACAAATATTTTTACTGGTAAATCTTTGAAAATTTTATTTTACGGACAAATTTAAATTTGAAGGCTAAAACGGTACGAATTCTTTTCTTATAAAATTAATAAAATTTAAAAGACATATTTTTGTACACACAAAAAAAATGAATTAATACTTCGTTTTATTTATTTATTTATTTATTTATTTTCTCCTATATTTTTCTGTAAATTACTCAAAATTAGGTTTAGTACATTTTTTGTAAATCTCTGTTTCTGTTAACACCCACTTGTTCTTCGGTAAAAGCATTTTATATAATTTCTAAATTAAAAAAAAAAAACGCTGAAAACTATTAACAATTATTTAACAACTTACTGTTAAGGTGTTTTACTGTAAGTATAAAATAATTAATGTTGTTTATTTTTTTATTCATTCATTGGTGTCTTACATTTTGTCATTTTGTAAGTTAATCGTATTTTTTGTATTATACAATAATAGCTTGTTTTTGTATCTGTATACGAACGTTTGTACAACAAATGGTAAATCGCTCAATGGGTTTATATTATAGTCATTTCGTATTTATGTCTCTATTTTCTACCATTTTAAATTTCATAACTCAGTATCTCCAATTCATGTTTTCTTTACTAATTAAAAATAATTACATCGTGTTAAGAATATTTTCAATCGCACACTCGCCTACAATACGACCTATACTGATCTAAATAATTTTATTATTATTTATTCGTATGATAAAAGAGGTAGAGGTAGTACAATAGTATCTACATAAAAATGTTTCAAATAATTATTGTTACCATATTTTATGACTTCTATAATAATTCAAGTTTAGACCTATAAATTCTCCATCGAATGTGAGTTATGCCTGCCTACTAATAATTATCACAAATAAGACGATATACAACTGATAATAGCTAATAAAGATAATAACTTTATGGTGTATCAGTCGATTTGTCTGCGCTATGATATAATACACACCGGTGTAGAAAAATATCCGATAGATTGGCAAGAGAGTATTACGTATTGAGGAAAACCTTTATTATTCTTTTTTTTAAAAACAGATAGTAAACTTAGCTAAGACGTTTTCCATGCTCATTCATAGGTACATACTCCTATAAATAATATATATTTATTAATTAAAATTATTTGACAATCTATATATTACAGTAAATTTGTTTAAAATTAACACGTTCAAAGCACATGGCAGGCAAAATTATTCCATTTTTGAGCTGCCAAACATTTGTTATATACATTATACATATATATATATAAATATATATACTAAAAAAACGTTACTACATTATATCGTTGTTATTATAAAAGATTTTTCTATCTAGTTTGTGAAGTTTGATGTTTATGTATAAGTGTATATTATTATTTTACTTTTATTACTTGTATAAAAAATTAAAAATTTAAAATAGACGTTATAATATTTATTATATTGTATTTTAAGTGTCTAATGTTTTGTCTTCTTTGACTGACATGTATTTTTCTTCTTTTTATATTTTATGTGTACAATATTTAAAAAAAATAAATGTCTGTAAAATTGTTAACTAAAAAAAAGTTGTTTTACATTTATTTTTCTCCAGACACACACTCGTTTATAATAATGCTCGGCGCAGTTATTATTATATAATAATATGCCCGTAATAATTAATATTTAAATGCGTATAGTTACGTATGAATACACAATATTGTACATCGGTGTACATTATGCTCGGTGCGGTGTCGTTATAACACGTAAGTATAATATAATATGTACCTCCTAATGTGCAGTGTGTTGGACGTTAAATGTGGCACGTCGAATCGTATATTGTCAATGGTGGCGCTGCGGTGATTTATGTAGTTGTCAATTGTCATGGTTGTGTTTGGTCATCGTTTCAAAATCACATGTAACGCGAGTAGGATATAATAATACAGACACTGGTATTATAATACTTTTATGAAGACGTGACTCTGGGGCCCACCATATTGGACAACACGCACAGTTCATGACCGGTGACTGTATAACTGCAGTTGTATATACTCATTGCTCATACACATATACTTTACGACAGACAAACGCAATACGTCGTATCAATGTTAACGATTTGTCACTTTTTTAGGCGTGCAAACAATTGAGTCGTATTATTCAGTTGTGATCTCAAGCCATTTAAGAATATTATAGGTAATCGCCGTTTAGATTGTCTACAGTCATTATCAAAATTTTTTATAAACGCGTACAAATATCATAATAATATATGATAATAATATATTAACCAGCTGTGCATCATTCGCCAAAACATTTCAAAAATATTACTGCATAATACTGTGTACAACGTGTGTTTGAACTGTATTCGATGATGTAAAAAGGTAAGTGTATTTATGACTTATTAGTTATTACTTATTGGAAGACATTATCGATTGGTGTTCGGGCATTGCGCAAATAGGACATTCATTAAAGCGATGGCGGAATGTGCGGTAAACAAGAAAAAGTCTACGGTTCGGAAACCATCGTACGTTGCAGCGACGTTAATAGAATATAAGCTCCGGTTGAACGAATAAGACCTTGGAGACCTTTGATCCCTGACATCTAAATTTATAATACAATGGTCGAGTAAAGTTAATGAAACGGCCACATCTCGTCGCAATTATCATATATCTACGGGCATGCTAAACAACTGGACTTACAATAACACTTGTTGTATATTTTCCTTCTTGTATATTGATTATTATATTTTAATCGATTGCCGCGGAAAAAATTACATCTTATAATAGCAATGAACATAATAATTCTATTAAAATGTATTAATTTAAATTTAAACTTACATTACATGTTAATACATGTATACATACAGGTATAACAAGGAAATTGTTATTTAATATTTAAAAATTATAATGGTAAGTATAATAAATAAAAAGTTGTAAGTACTCCACTTGTTTCATAATAATATTTACATATCATTAATAACTAAAGATGACGTGTTATGCGTTTTTACCACGTACGTCAATTATTATGCTTTACTATGAAACAATTTTAGTAAGTATATAAACATAGTAAATACATATTTTGTAATAACCAAAATATGCCAATTGCAAAAAACACACTTAAAAAGGAAAAAATATCTTTTGTATAAAATTGTACCATAATGTTCAATTAATGTAAAAGAATAATATATTTTCAACAATAAAAATCTGCATAACATATATAATAATGAAATTGTTTTTAATTATAAATATATAGGTATTTAATTTATAATAAACACTTGTATTGGCTTTATTAGTGTTGACTCTGTCTGCACAGTGGTCAGTATTTATTTGGTATCGCTAAATTATATATGTTAATGTTGTGTTTTCATATTTGTGTCATACAACAAATCTCTATAATCTATCTACAAATCTACAATGTTCAGAACCTCTTTAGAACTTTACATAATTACTTTTACAATATATCTCCACTATAGCTCTTAACATTTTTAACATAGTATAAATTAAGTCCTTACAATTCTATAATTCATACTCAAAAAGTTTCCAAAACATTTACTTAAATCATTTAAAACACATCACAAAGTGCTAAGTAAAATTTAATTAGAAAGCTTTGAAGTAAAGTAACTATAATTATCTATTAAGATTATTACACGCAAATTATTTTGTCGACTTATAATTTATGTATAAATAATGTTTATTTTAAAACTAAATTTATATTTTTGTAATTATTTAAATTATACCTTTGATTATAGTGACCCAATTTTAGAGACAATAGACATCGTTTTTAAATGATAAAAGCTGTCAAACCTTATCATTAAGTCATCGGGTATACCTACATAGTATATACACATTAATAAGATATGTCAATGTTATATATGTCATACTTTTAAGGGGTGTCAATACCTAATCATTTTACTAAATTTAAGTCTGTTTAAATTTTCTGAACTTAATTGTATGCAGTAAATATAAATTATACAAAGCTATTACTTTTTAATAAATTCTATTTAAATATATTTAAATTTTCCGTCTCTAATATATTTCATAGAATATTTTAAAAATTACAAGTGAACATAGTTTATAATATGTGAATATATATTTAATTCGTATACGTTTAATATGCACCAATATTACCAATATTACCTATACAAAGGATTTCAAAGTCTATTAAATCTATTATAGAAATTATAATTATGTTGGAATTTTGGTTACAATAATTATATTTATAAAAACCTAGTAAAAAATTTAAATTTTTAAAACTCAAAATATCTTTAATTAATCTTAAATACTCAATTATTGTGAAAAATCTCTTCAAAGTACCTGCAATCTAAATTAAATT
This sequence comes from Schizaphis graminum, assembly GCA_020882235.1. Lineage (NCBI taxonomy): Eukaryota > Metazoa > Arthropoda > Insecta > Hemiptera > Aphididae > Schizaphis > Schizaphis graminum. The sequence continues at coordinate 99,903,984 of CM037032.1, forward strand.
AGATATTTTTTTAATCTATCTAAAGTGTACATAATATAGATGATGTTTATAAAACTTATACCTTTACTATTACTTTTGTTTAAAAATCAATATGGTATAAAAACAGTACCTAATCAACAATTAACAATTTTAATTGTGTGAAGAGCATAATATGTAAGAGTTTTATCAAAATCTATATTTCTAAATTTTTAGTTATGAATTTATGAGTTTATGGCACATAATATGCATAAATGCGTAAAACTGTATACAAGAACATCATACATCATACGCCCGCATGTGTTATACACACAAATCTATTATTATAATTTAGCTGGTACATTAATATTAATCTATGACTAATATAGTACTACTAATAAACACTTTCGAAACAAAAAAATCGCCTAGATGAAATTCCCATATTATGAGGACACTTTAATTGTATATTTATTATTTACTATGTATAGATAAATTTTTATTATAGTTTGTCAATATAATAAAATACTACCAATTTAAATTATTTTTTTTTGTAATACGATTACTAGTAAAAGTGATAAAAAAAATTGAATGTACCTATTATAATCGTCAGTGATAAAATCTAAAGACATTTTTTAAATGCAAGGCTTAGGTATAGCGGTTATGAATGTATGAAAATAATATTTAAAAACTTTATTACTTTGTATTTGTTTCAAATCATATTTTTTTTTTATAGCTAAAAAATAAATTGTATTTATAAGAACAGGCGAAAATGAAAAACAAATAACAATCAGCAGTTATTAATATTTTGATAGTGAAAAATGTTATAACGGAATAATCTTAATTTATTATGTATTATGATTTAAGTGTAATAGATTGTATTGGATGAACACTAGAATTTAAACAAAATATATTATATGTACAATAGGAGTATTTGAAATTATAGTCGGTCGAGCTGGCTGCTTTGATTTTATATACTACCTGAGGACATTGTACGGTCAAGATAATAATCGTAAATTTTATGCTTCTCGATGTAAACGTCTCGTTTCCGGTGTTTAAAAATAATTCCAAAAAGAACGTCCATTAAAAAGGTAAAAAAAACAACTTGCGACTTCTTTCGGTGTGTTTGCTCATTATCGACTACCCAAGAGGTGTCTGAACGATTACAATATGTGTTCACACATACAAACACACACACACACACACTCACCGATTCTTTATTTCTCTTTTTACACTTACGGGGGCCACATCGAAGGCGTAACAGGAGAAGTGTTAGACCAACACATGATAGCTGAACAAACAACAGTTTATCACCATCCTGTGTACCGAGTGCTACTGAATATGCTAATGAAGAATTGTTCGGCCACAGATTCTTGTAGTGATGTTTATTTATTTATTTTTTCAATTTAACTCGAAATTCCAACATACGTATACAAAGTGGTGTAGACATTCCTGCTAGAAGCCAGTGTAAAAAAAAATTGTAAATATCAGCACATTAATTATAGATTTCCAACAATCATAACATACATAATGTTATTAAAACGATACTGTAGTATGTGACTACAGTATCGTTTTAATAACTTATAATAATAATTTAACAAATTTAAGTATTAAAATTTTTATGAATATCATTAAAATTTTAAAAAAATAATAAAATGTTGGTTAATAAGTTATTAATAAATTTTTTTTTATTATTGTAAAATTCAAAATCTAAAGAAATACGAAATAACTTTAATAAAAAAATTAATAAATAAACAAAATAAAAACACGCATAAATACTAAAATGAAACATAAAATAAACTTATAATGTTATAAAATCCAAAAATATTTTATGTCTGAAAAATTTTAGGTACATAATTATTTCTCGTAATAGTAATATTATGTAACATTTTAATAATTTCTTTAGTCTATATATACTTATATAGTTATTATATTAATAATATATAGTTTAGTTGTAGGAATATAATAATTAAATAATGTTAAAATACATAACATTTTTAATTTGAATACCTATGGTTATAAATGTGATACAAGGTTCTTCGTTAATATTGTACTTACTAAAATTAAAAATGAAGTATAGTGTTAAATCACATCAACTTTTACGTGAGCTAGTTTTAAGTTATATACTTGATAAATCATAGAACTTATTAATTTGATAGGTTCATATATAGGTACTCTGTGGAAGTAAGATATTGCGAGAATATAGTACGAAGAGTTTTTATAATTTGTAACACTTGGAACATGCATCATGTATTTTATTGGTATTTGAGATTATTACCAAATTCCAGAGTTGTATGCCATATAGGAGTATCATAACCATATATACCTATATTATTGGCCCAGACTATAAGGATTGTTACGTATATTATGTATATAATTTTTTTTATCAAATAAATCTTGCACGCTATTTAAGTAATATTCGTATAGCGTGTAAATGCGGCGCTCTGCGAGACACTTATAAAACTATGTTATATTTATTATTTGGCAAAAGTATTTGGATTTAGCATTATATTTATGATAGCGTGGATATTATTATAAACAGATTTCCCGTGATAAATTTTATATAAAAATTAAACAACTTGAAATAAATTCCATTAGTGTAAACAATTGTTGTAATTGATACCGTATATCGTTAGTAAAGCTAACCCCAAATCTAAAATAAACGATATTTTTATTACCTGTATCAATATCGGGTCGAGTTTTCAATTGCCGACCAGCAACCGTACTACTTATTGTTACCGATCGTGGTACAAGTATCTATAATTTGTGGTAGGATTAGAATGAGTAAACGATACAGAAATAATCGTCGTAAAGTCACTTGGTTTGTGCGGGTCATTACTCATTAAGAATGTAATAAAAGGTCGTGATGCCGTTATACTGCGTGTGCTAGCAATATACACACCACTGGTAGTAGGTAATAGTAATAATAATAATAATTAAAATAAAAAAAAAAAGTCCACTTTCCGTCGATATTTTTATAGCACCTCTGTAGTAGTTCTCGTCTACACATCCATACGCACAACATGTACCCGCCTAGCCATCACTGGTAATGTGTGTGAGCGCGCGCGCGATTTTATACACAGGGCAAAACATGCAACTCCATTAGCATTAATTTACCATAAAACCCGATCCAGATACGTCCGGTCAATTTGTAGTACTTCGCCTACGGATATACTATCTCCCCACCAATTTAGTCCTCCTTGAACCGAACGTATTACGCCCTCTCCCCGTGTTGGCGACAGATTTGCAATTACCTGTATACTGCAGTGCGGACGTATAATATACGTGTATCTGTGCACTCTCGATCATTGTACAATGTCTGTAAATACAATATAATACATACATATTATCGGAAATGTAATGAAGATAATAGGAATTCAATAGAAATCCTAAGTATTCTACAGAAACCCTTGTACTATTCAGCTGCAATGTATTACGTTTTAACGTTATTTTAAATTATGCCTTATTATAGCCATTCTATGCAATTATCTTATGTGATTTTTATAATACGCCAATGCCATAATATATTTGTTAATTATTTCAATTATTAATTTATTATTTATTGCAGCATAAAATTGATGCTTGACATTTTCAACTGCATAAAATATTATTTTTTGCTTTGACATTTTGACGTGGATGTGCATTACTGCATTGTACAAAATGTTGTCAAGTAGTATGTTGGGTTGCTATTGTCTGTAAAGCAAATGTATTTTCCATTGGAACTTATCGTCAATCATTACTACGTTTATTTGGCATATTACGAATTGAGTCTTTGGAGCTTGAGTGTGCTAACATTTTAAAAGTCTCCTCTACATAGTTTCTGATCGATAATATCCATCAAATGTTACCTGAAATAATATTAAATTGGTTATAATTTATATATAAAAAAATATGAATAAATTAACTATGTATTATTTTAATTTTATATTTACCTCTATATCAACAGTTAAAACGTTTTCATCATCTCCGTGACCTTTGTCCTTTGTTAACATTGGGTACTGGAACTCATATCATAGCACCTACTTCTGCGGTTTAAGTTTCTTATCTGACTATATTTGTAATGTATAATTTTATATAAATTATATAGGTATATACTTCCTACTTGAGGTTCAAGATTCTTTAAAATACCTAGTCACTATATAAACTGTTTACTTTTCTTACCAATTAATTTTTGATATTCTATATAAAAAAAAAAGCCTAAGCATTTTATAGAATGCTGGGTTTGGAATATCGGAAAACATCTATATAATATATTATATCTTATTATAAAAAAATTGAATTCATAAAATATTTTATCGGAGCCTTAAACATATATTATAGTAGAAGTATAATATGACAATAACTAAAAATGTTTAGATTTTCAACACGTTATACTAATATTCCTATAAAGGAAAATCTTATAACTGTATGCGTACCAAAATTAAATAAGAGCTCAGCGCAATAATAAAATATGTAAAATTATAAATTATTGTAATTAAGCTATAATAATAATAATAATGATAATTATTATTCTTTAATTGTAGGTATATAGGTATTATATTAAACCTATCATGAATAATTTAATTTTAATTATATTAGTGTTTTATCCACCTGGGGATTTTAATAACATTATCATTTTTATCATCTATATTCCATAGACTATCGTTTAATATTTAAACATAGACTTAACGATAGCAAAAACTTAATACTTTAAAATTATTGTGTAGAAGTGTTTGATTCACTTCTAACTTAATATTTATTTTTTGCAGGCACGTAGACAGTAGATATTAAGATATGAAATAAATATATCAGTATCGCATCTAAAAAAAAATCACATAAAATAAAAGTTTATTGCACTTTATGTTAAGTTTTTTTTCAGTAAAAGTTGAAGTGTTTCATGTGTAGCTTGAATCTAGTTATAATTAAACCTTGACAATTCTAACTTACACTCAACATAAAATTAAAAATATAAAAAATAATTTAACAAAATGCAACACAGAAAATTAGTAAAAATAAAATACAACATTAATTTAAAAATAGTATGTGTAACATATTCTGTGTTGGACAGCTATTCGTAAATAAAAATAAATTATTGTTGCACCAAAAAGAAAAAACATTTTCATTTTCAAATAAAACTATACATTACTCCTTCAAATTTAACTTATTTTAAGCTTCGGGACTGTACAAATTCAGTCGTAGTTAACTCTTTTATTATTAGATTTGATGTATCTAAAATATAACAATAAACACTAAAATGTTTATATACCTACTACGTTAGATTAAGTATCATAGTTTATTAGGCTTCAGGTACAAAATATATCAATTCAAATTTTAATTTTAAAGTGTATTAATATTATGTTGTAAGCGCTTATTTTTAATATTCCAATAATAATATAAAATAACCACTATCTATATATTGCAATAAAATAAGATAAAAAATTACTAATAAAAACCAAAACATATTAAAATTACGGTAAATCATTAACAACAATATATTAAGTACTTTATATTTTATTGTAACTTAAGATGTGATTCCTAATTACATATACTTTGACATAGTTTGTCCAATAGTTAATTTGTACACTTATACTAGTTAATTGATTGCAAGGACAATGTACCATGAATGAATTAAATTACCAATGAACTGATCACGAGATCATAAAATAGGTACCTAATAAAATATTTATGAATAATATATACGTATAACGTGTAGCTCTGATTGGATGCTAAAATATTATAAAGGATCATTTGATTGGACGATTAAAAAAGTATAAAGTCCTGGCAGAATTTTCCAGCGACGAGCCCCGAACCATATTTTTCAATTGAGTCCCTCTGATCAAAACATCCATATTATAATGGTTATAGATATTAAATATTTAAAAAATGTGTTGTATTTTCTTTAATTAATAATAATGCATGATTGGATGTAAACGTAGAATTTTAAAGCAAAATAACTATGAGTGTTGAAAAAGATATTTTGATATTTTATTAGAAATGTTGTCAAATTAAAATTTATCAACATTTTGACTTCGAACACTAATAACAAAAATACGTGACCTTTTTATTTTCGACACTTTATATTTTTTGAGAACAATTAATAAATCCGCGTATTACATTTTCAAGCTTTTTGACTTCAAAAAAAAAATTATAAAAACATAATTGAAATAAAAAATGAAAAAGTTGATAATTTCGAATGTCTATTTAACTTAAAAACTGCTAAAATATTTTAAAAATTACATAATATTATAATAAATTATAAATTTATAATATAAATATTTGGTAAAAATTCCAAATTACTATTTTTCTACGATTATACCTTTTTGAATTACTATATAGATACCTATATCAAAAAAATAAAATCAATTTTCAAAAACTGGTTCTGTGTTTAATATTTTTTTTTATTAAGAATAGTACTTGAAATATTTATTTTTAATCCAATTTAACCCATGGACCACTACCAATTTATGCGTATAATTTTAATACTATTAAGTAGATTCATTATCATAATTATAATTAAAAATATATTGATATTAAAACATTGAATAATAAATAAGTACATTTAATGATAATTTTAGGGCACATATTAATAGTTAATAATATTTTAATATTTATTAGATATTATCTTATAATTACTTGAAAATAATACAAAGTTATAATAATCTAAATGTTAAACATTTGATAATTATAAGTAATATATTAGGTATAAGTATATAATGTATTAGATGTTACTATTCTTACCATATACAAATTATTTATAAAAATACTGTAAATGATTAAACATCGAAATGTCATAAATCAATAAACATAATTAAGAAAAAAAAATTATTATATATTTTGTAAAAATATAATACATTGCATTAAATTTGAATTAAGAGCTTTCCGTGGTTATTTAATACAATTATACAAAAATTTCAAATACTCCCACTAGAAAATAATAACCGCTTGATATTATTAATATTGAATATAAAATGTTAACCAATACAAAAATAAGTAAACTGAAATAGCAAGTTGTTAGGTTTTAAAAAAAAAATCGTCATGAATAAATTATCATTTTGGATATTTTGGTTATTTAAAAGTTATATTTATGAAAACTAAAAATATAATCAAAACTTTTCCTGCGTATAGATACCAGATGAGCTATACCCTATATTATAGGGCCTATAATAACTACGAGTAAATTTAAAATTACTAATTAAATATATAAGCTTTTTCCTAAATTAAATTTACCAGATAAATAAGTCCCTCGGTTTTTTGTAGGCTTTTAAAATCTTATGACATGTTATGGCTGTATGTATATTTTAACGTATTGCAGATATCGGATAAAGAATAGTATACATATAGGTACTGAATTGTCTGAATTTAAAACCAGCCAAATTACTTAATAATATTATATAGCTATATATAAAGGATTTACTGATATCCTCAGTTATTTCAGGTATATTATAACTCCGCTATAAATATTACTACTTGATTAAATATCATCAATCATATTATATTTCATTAAACGATTTAAAACTCTTCCCATATACTTGAGTACAAGTACAACTATAATACTTTGATGACACATAATATAAGATACGCATAATACTATCTACTAAAAGTACCTACTCAGTAGGTACTCTGTCGATGTTGCGGAGCCTTATTACTATTATTGTTGTTGACTTGTTGTTATATTATAATACAACATATTTATCACATAGGAGTACATAATATTATTATAAATATTGGACGGTCACGAACAGCCGCCGCGGTGGTGTCCCACTGCTCCGGATGTGCCTTGCGCGCCTCCCCGATTGACCCAGACGACCTCTTTATTATTATTATCATTATTTATCTGCACCTTTACATATATTTAGTGTATATTATGCATGTATATTAATATATTATGTAGGTATATATATATATACAATATACGTAGTGCGTATGTACCATTCTATGCTATTGTTTTCAGAGAATTCTGTTGTGCGCGTATATATGTAAGGTAGGTACCTGTTTTCTACATACATGACTGTATGTAATAAGAAGTACAAAATTAAAGATGAAACTAAATACTTTTGTAGAAAATGACTTTCAATTTTAATTGAATCGTTTTAATATAGCGGGAATACTGTAATAGGAATATACTATATTTTAATTCAATTTTTAGAAAATGTGCATAAAAAATTATTTTCATTTAAATTCTATAATTTGAATTATAAATTTTACTTGTACCTAACTTTAAAATTGATTGGACCCTATGTGAAGAAAGCATAATATTTTATATTTAAATTTACATATCACAATAATTTTTCTTCTACTTTGTATTTATATTATATTATTATATATAGGTACAACAGTAAACTTATTTTTTGTAAATATTTTACAGTTTCATAATGTCGCATATAACTAGGTAAGGACGGTATAAGGTAGAGGTTAACATAACCTTTTCTACTATAGGTTAGGTATAGTACACAATACGTTGTTCATTAAAGTTGCACTTTAATAAGAATGTCGTTTTAAACGTTGGTTCATAAAACACATATTAAGCAATTATAATATGTTTTTGCGTAACGATTTTTAATATTATATTGTTGCAATACATAAAATATTCTACCCGCTAACGTCCGGTCAGGTCGCATTAAGACATTATATATTATACACATTATTATACTTCCATCTAAGAAAATATTAAATTTTAACTTTTAATTAACTTGTGGAAATCTTTTAAACTATATACCTATACGTCCGTCTGCATAAAATCTGTCAACTGCGGCCCAGCCCTATTTACAAAATATAATAATTACGAAAATATTATATTAGCTATATATATTATATTGTGTTCCGTCGTCGCACTCCGCCCATACCGTAACCTCACATCCTGCAAAATAAAAACACCAACAGGTAAATATACGTGATGTTTAATAATATAATCGTCTGCCAGCCACCGTTATTGACATATTATCGCGAAATATATAGGTACTATATGCGTTATTATTGTTATTTTTTAAATTTACAAACCGCCTCGGCCCGTTATAAAACTCCATCACCCGTCGCACGCGCACGCGCCGCACAGCCGCGTCACAGCATCGCGGCGCGATATACACGATATTGTACATTTGTACACGTGTATGATATATCATATAGTATAATACCTGCATCACTATTATATAGGTGGTGCCCGCGGCCGCCGCGTTATCGGCAATACCAGCTATATACATATATATATATATATATATATATATATATATATATATATATATATGACTATGTATAATAGAGATTCCGAGAGCCGCAGCCACGCGCCGCGCGCGCTCCCACCGAGTCAGTCAGTCAGTCAGTCGTCTGACTCTCCATTCACGAGAACGGCGCGCGCGTTGTCGACAAAAAAAAATCTAATATAATATTCTATTCGGTCGGAAGAAGCGCGTGTGCGCGCCGCCGCCGCCGCCGCCGCAACCACTTCTACCGCAGACCGTCAAAACTCGACCGTTCTCGCGTTCATTCATGAACGCCGTCTCTACGCATTCCCCTCCGACCACCTCCCCGCCGCAGCCGTTTTCCCCCCACCGATCGCGGCCACAAACCGTCGCGACCTCAGCCGTCATCGGTCGTACACACCGCCCGTGACCTACGACCCCGGACACCATTAGAAACTGACGACGACGACGACGACGACGTATACGCCCGCAAGAAAGTCACTCGTGTACGGAGGAGAGATAATAATATTATAATATTATATTATATTATGTATATAATACCTACGTGGCGGTGGTCGGGTTAAAATACAATTTTTATTCGTAAAAGACAGTGCCTATATATACTATTATCATTTTACGATACTTGAGCACCTTAACCGTCGTATATCAGTCGTGCGGTATGTGCTGTCTAATAACGTTTCGGTGACGAGCGTTGTAATAATATATTATCGTTTTGTATTTGTATATTATAATATATATAATATATGTTATTATGTCGTCTCGCGGAGTACACCCTATACATAAATAATATATTAATAAAAATATATGTGTAAATATGTATATTATAATACTAGTAACTACCTGCCTGTGTATAATAATATGTAGGTACCTATATATACAAGCTCTGAAATCGAATGTCGCGTTTGAATACTGTTTTAACTATAGACCACTTTCGTTTCGACAACATACTTTCGAATATTACGAACAACAATAATTTTATCGGTAAGCATAATAATTTGGCATTACATTCACAGATATCTACGATTATATCACATTATTTGGTGACCCACTGCAAAGAAGAATACAAACAATAAACTTTATTGGTTTATTTAACGTTTTGGTGTCTAGATGTTTAACAACTTTTTATATAAACTTTTTACACTTTTCTTACTATAAATTATATAATATTAAAAATATATGAAATTCCTTTTTCGATAATTTTTTGTCGTTTGTTCATGTATTTAATTTAATTGAACCGTGTTTAACATATTATATTCTTTTCAAATGTGCAATTCGAATATAATACATATTATATTTACTCGCAATGTGCAGATGGCCTCATAAGTCTTGCCAATCTTATGATCAGTTTATATAAGCGTTACTAACAGTTTTTATACACTTATATTATCACAGGTATACGTATTTAATTGCTCAGTAGGTATGTTATATACATTCCTTGATTCGGTCTGGAACAATATGGACAATCGATAACATTCGAGTTTTTTTTTATATATTATAGGTACTCATTGTGCCAGGTATAAATTGTAATACACCTAAGCTGCTTATCTGAAAATAATACAAGTGAGCGAGAGAAAGAAAGAAAACAACGGGTTGAGAATTGAGAGAAGGCTTCCGTTTTAATTTATCGTTTGCGCCACCTAATAATATGACTGAGCCGGTCCACCAACAATGCAAACGACATCTTACGGCGCACGATAATCCCTCTACGGTCTACACCCATAGATACCAAGCTGTTTTTATTTTTTTTTTCATAAAGTCTTAATATAAAGTACTAGTACGAACTAGGGTGTGCACTGTGTGTCTGTGCGTGTTTGACCTTTTCAAAATTTGAATAGGCCACAACACTCAAAACAAGAATTTATATATGACACTGGGTATACTTCGTTTATACCTATACGTATACAGTCATTGTGTAGTTTACGAGTAATTTTCAAGAGAGAAAGACGATCGCTAAAACATATCATACATTATGTTAAGGGATGTATTCATATTAATCTTAGTCGATAAATCAAAAATCTAATGTAACATAATAATTTCAATTATACAGGTGAAAATATTAACTATATCACATATTATATATTTATAAATAATACATTGGTGTATGACCGCATTTTGAAAATTTTGAAAGGCACGAATGATCAACAGCATACTCATACAAAGAAATTTAAAGTGAATAATGCCAACATTATTAGCATTACGTTTGCATGTTAAATTGGTAATACATCAATGATTTTAACAAAATAACAATACATACGTCTTGAAATCACGTGGTACATATGATTATAAGTATTTTTGATTCGAATATGTTACTGTTATGTTTTTATATAAGTATATATTATATGTAACACAATCAATTAGAATTTAAAAGTATTGACTATACTTTCTAAAAGTGTAGTCCAAGATTTCCAAAGATGTGATTATTAAAACAAAAACCCCAATGGAAGTCACTTTGCTAGGTAATAAAAGCTTAATAAAATATAAGTTAAAAATAAAATGTCAACACAATATGTTGTTTTTTAATGTAAATGAAAGTATGTAAATATATAGTAGGTACTTGCATTTTTTTTCATTTCTAAAAGTAATAAAAAAGTAGTTTTCGTTTCATCATAGAATATAAAAGTGTATATTCCCTATTGGCAACTATTAATTTAAAAATATAATAAAGTTGATATTTATTATATAAGTAGAATCCATTTTAAAATTTAGAAGATTCAAAAGTACCTTCAAAAATATTAAATAATTAACAAAACAGAATTTTGTTTTTTTATCTTTCATTAATTAATTATTAAGTTATTTATTTAACATAGTACACATTGACAAATTTTTAACAGAATACACTAAATATTTATTCTATAACTATACCAAATCATAATAGATTAAAAGATAAATAAATAAAAAAAATTATAAATAAATTATAATTATTATATATATATATATATATATATATATATATATATATATATATATATATAATAAATTATAATTATTATATATATATATATATATGATATTATTACATTTAAATCAACAATGCGTATATATTCCATTTTTAATTAAAAATAATTTGAAGTTTTAACTTTTTATTTATTTCCCTTCCCTCATGGTACCAACCAATTCAAACTTTTTACCAGAAACTTATACCCTCAAAAATCAAGATTTAAATATTTTTATGGATATTATAAAAAATCTTCAATAAATAAAACTTACTATGTACAATGTATACATTATTGTAAAACTAATTTATTCATAGTCCAACTCAGAATCTAAAATATAATAATTATGACTATTAATTACTAAAGATTCATTTTTAACTACCATTATTTAAATTAGTGCAAAATTGTTACGAAGAAAGATATTTTATATATGTTATAAAATTGATAGTATAATTCATCCACTTCTCAATTACTCTAATCCTCTACTGTGCATTATTATACAAATGCTTCTTATAGATGCCACATGTTGGCACACTTGATTCATAAAAATATAACAAAATAAACATTAAACGCAATGACATAATAACTAAATAAATAATTAGTTTACTTAACATTAAATCTAAATATTTATAACAAGTAAATTAATAAATTATTAAAAAACAGCATCATTTAATATTAAAAAAATATTTTAAATCTGTATTTGTTCATGAGCTCAATTTGTATTCCGTAGCAAAAAAAAAAAAATCAAAATTATTATAATTATTTTAGTAAGAAATTAAAAAAAAAAAAGTCAGAAGGTTAAAACTTCAACAATTTATGTGATTCGAGTTAAACCGTGAGACTAATATTCAGTACACGACTACACAATTTCTTGGTAAAACGGTTTATTATAAACAAAAATATAGGCATATAATAAAATAAAACAAACCTATTGTGTAAGATAGGTGATTCAAAATGTATACTTCTTTTTATTACTGTAATACAGTTTCTGGTATTCTAAGAGAAGATCTTAAACCTACTATAATAATCCAATTAATATGTTGTATCACTCTTTATAGTTTATGTGTTATTATTTAATTATATCACACAACAATAGTGCTTAAAAAATGTTGGACTAAAATCTGGTTCAACCACAACCATGGCAGGTTGATTCGAAAGTTATATAATATATATATATCCCAACTTGAAAGGTTTTCATGGCACTAAGAAATTTTTTCTAAAATCATACTTCGTGTTTGCATGATAAAATATTATAAACCTATTATGCTTTCTTAATCATGTCTATGAGGTTTATTATTGTTATTATTATTATTTTCTATATTTTCTTTTTAATACAAAATGTTTCAAATATATAGTCTTAAAGTAATCTACTATAGACGAGCGTCAATTATTATTATGGGCATAATTTTACATTCCGAGACGTTCTTCACGTGTTTATAATCCAGTCGAAATATTTCTATTTTTTCCTCAATCTATATATACTACATATAGCCTTCCGGGGTCAGGCTGACCATCCGGTACTACATTTTCGGCTACGGTAATCACAATAACCTGCCGTTTTAACATTTATAGCACATTTTACAATGTATCATTCGTTTTCTTTACATCTTAGATGTCGTGATAGACGTTTTAATCGTGAAAATCCTCGTTTTTCAAACATTTGTTGGCCAGGGGAGGGTCTTTTTAATCGAATTATTGTTTATGTATATACATATATAAGTATATAATTTTTTTTTTAAAACGTCGTATAGACTTGTATATAAATCACGTGTATTTTGTTCAGGGTGAACAAGATCGGACGGAGGAGACAAGCGAAACAAAAAAGACTGGCGGAGAGGTGGAGGAGGTGGCGGAGAACCTGGCGCATATATATACATATAGGAGTGGCCTTGCATCTCATTAAACTGGCCGGTGTATATAATATACAGTTATATATATATAATATATATAAAATATATACAATGTACATGTAACATATAGATATATACATGTGTATAGAGTTGGGTCCCATCAAAAGGTGTGATGACCATCTGGTCACCCATTAAATTATTACCGAATAATGGGTTAACAGGCGTATGGAGATTATTTTAGTTTTCTGCAGGCTAGATTGAAGAGAGAAAAAAATACAATCTTAAATATTTTATTTTTTTCTTCTAATTTGATTTTTTGGGCGGAATTCAAATAAATAAGGTACATTTACGTGATGGAAACTATAGTGCCTTATTTTCGATCATATTTAAACATTATATGACAACATAATTGACAACAAACTATACGACTATTACAGTTTTATGTATATACTATATTAATGCGTATTGTACATGTAAATTAAACCATACATTATATAAAAATTAATATAATTAATTAAAAGATAGTATGAATTAAAACATTATACCTACTTACGATTACAAAATATATTACCTAAAAGTTAAATTTTAAATTTTTTAGATTCTTATTTTATAAATATGCATCTATTGTAAATTAAACTATATTATCTACCTATACTAATATAATATTGTTTTTGAAAATTTTAAATATTTTAAAAAATAATACACCAATATAGTACAAGTTGATAATTGCACGCACCATGTCCTTACCAATATTATATGTGAATACTTTGATTTAAATACAAATATTAATATATATAGTTGTGTATGATGTAATATAAAAAAGCTAATAAAAGAATTCGATAAGACCATCAAATTGTTTTATAAACAGTTCATGCTATACATTTTTGTAACATTATATTAAAAAAAAAAAATAAAAACTATCCTAATCTAATCTGAGTTCTTCTAAACAACTAATAATATCGAAAAATAACTTAACCTAACCTAACCATACAGTGTCTTAATAGTGTGTAAAGCTAGTTAAAAATATATCTTTCTAGTGCTCATAGAAAAAATAAAAATTTAAAAAACACTAGTGTATAATAACAAAACCAATGAATTTATCAATTCATTGAGAATCTGAAATATGTATTTTATAGGTATACATTTAATATTAATTTAAAATGAATCATAACCATTATAATATTATGGAAATTTATTGAACAGTGCCAAAATGAACCTAGTAGATATAAAAGACAAGGTCAATGGGTACCAAACAAACCACTAAGTTTGCTCGTCCTACGAAAAATAAAATGTTTGACGTCTCACTCTAAAAATAGATGAGATAAAAATAAAATATAATCGAGTCCGTTCTTGCAGAGTTATAAGAATAAGAATTCAAAAATTTATATAATTTTCAAACGTGTTAACATAATTAAATATGGTATATCGTGCATTTATATTATTACTTTAAAATGTTTATTTTATAAAATATGTATTATATTATTAACTATTATACATTTTAGGAGAAAACAAATAATGAATAAAATAGTATACTATTACATACTGCACTATGATATACGTATAATAATTACCTTTTTCTTGTCACGTACTCACTTCTACTTTTTGGTTTTATTGTATTAACACCGTTTTAATGTACACTTCGTCAAAAACAAATTACAATCGTGCCACTCGTATGCAGTTATTATGTGTATAGTTACTAACCATACAACATTTATCATTATATAGGTGTGAAATATATGTATATACATAAATTATCGATTATCTAGATTTATTCTTAAGATTAATAAGATTTTATACTAAGTTTTTTTTTGATTTCAATTTGATATTTTGAAATTAAAATCATAAAAAGTCAGTGTAAAAAACCGGAACAGAGAAGGTTTTTTTTATTAATTTTATCATGATTAGAACACTAATCAGTACTTACTGAATGGAGCAAAGTATAAAAAGTAATAGTTCAGTTGATTCGATTCAATATATTCCGTTTTTATTGACATATTTAAAAAATTAAAACAATTTATTAAAAAGGGGGAGAAAGTAGATAACCGCTCTGCTGTACATAGTAGGTGTCGAGTACCTCTAAATACCTCGTCATTGAGTAAGGCACTATGATTTATGCGTTAAATTTGACTTCAATAATAAATTATTACATATAAAAAACGATTCTGAAGACGATCTGATTAAATTACTAAGTATACTTCATGATATATTTTTAGATATTCGTATTAAAGTAATTATTTTTAGTAAAATCAAAGATAGTCTAAGTGGTCAAGTGAAAACCGTTTTACCTGTTGATAATCAAGGTTAAATCATTTTCAACTTAATCAAGGTTTCTACCAAAAATTAAATAAAAATTTTAACAAATTTAATGTTCATATTCCTCCTCCGATTATTCTTATTATAACCAATTGCCACTTTTAGATTGTTAAAAAATCAAATTAGTATAAAATAATCACTTTTAGCTAATATACATATATGTGTGTGTGTGTGTATTTTTCACAGATATAAACCAAAAATATGTATCCAGTAATTGAATCTTTGAATAAATAACACATTTTATTAGATTATTAGTATTCAAACTTGCATACTTTGATTTTACTACTATTTATGTTATATACACTGTAAAAAAAACTAAAAATAAATGTTTATTTTTAAATGCTAATATAAATTGAAAATATACGTATAATACCATACGATTATAGTAGTATAGCATATTACTATAAACGTTTAAATTTATATAAACGTAGTACGTACTTAATTTAAAGAAATGTCCTATACATGTATGATGTATATACTATAGAAAATTATAAGAATTATATTAGTACATATATTAAAGTTTAACACTTGATGTGTTAATAGTATTTGTTTTTTATCAATTATTAAATAACTTGATAAATATATAATGATATTATATTATTCAGTATTTTTTCCTAACTTTAAAAATTAAATATATAATAAATATTACAAAAAAAAAATACTTTCGGACAATATTTTACATACAATACTATCAACTACAATACGTTTAAAATAACGTTTAGAATCATGGTAAAAATTAATAATTTATATATTTTAAGACTTTCAGCTAGATAAAAATAATAGACCATACTTATTTAAATGATTACTAAAACTTAAGGTTACACTGCTTTCAATCTCCACTATTTTAGTAATTTGTAATGTACACAACAAAATAATAAAATTAAGTACCATAATATAATCATTAATAATATTAGATCCCGTAATTTTTAAAAATGTTCAAGTATTCCTAAAATGTATTGTATTACTAAATAAATGTACAAAACATTAAAACTTTAATACATTTTATTTTAAAATATTCTTATATATATGTAGACTAAAAACTAAAATCAGAATATAATATTTAGGTAGGTATATGTTAAATTTGGGAAGAAAAACAAGGACAAATTAAAAAAAAAAAGATGCTTACATTAATCACGTTTAAACTAAATTTGTTTTTGGGTATTCATCAATATAACCAATTTACATATTTTTAAGTTGGTATTTTAAATATTGTCGAAGATGAATAAATTAGAACTCATTATTGATAAAAATATTCAATAAGTCGTTTCTTGGACAAATTAGTTTAAAAAATATATATATTTGAATATATTTATTGGTATTTATTTTTATATATTTTTTAAAAGTTTTATACGATTCTAAAAGATAAATTATAAACGATTTTTAAATTTAAATTCCTTATTCGTTTCTAGCATTAATTGAATATTACTGTCATTATGCTGTTCTCTTTTTGAATACCTGCACCTACCTATTCTAATCATAATTTTTTTTTTTTTTTTATCTAGATATACAATTTTATTATATTTTTTATGCCTGGATTAAAGCCTTTTTCCT
Organism: Schizaphis graminum; assembly: GCA_020882235.1. Classification (NCBI taxonomy): domain Eukaryota; kingdom Metazoa; phylum Arthropoda; class Insecta; order Hemiptera; family Aphididae; genus Schizaphis; species Schizaphis graminum. The sequence goes on from CM037032.1 coordinate 99,921,759, forward strand.
TTTTTATTTTATTTCTAACAGACATGTCATATATCACTCTCTCAGAACACAAAGTCGACAAATACAAACAGTTTACAGTACCCATTTGTTTCGTGTCAGCCTGTCACAATGGGTCATAAAAGTGTGTTCACTGTATGGCTCACATCACAGTGGTTTTATTTCTTGGTCATTTTATTTTCTATTTAATTTATCGTTGGTTAAAAGACAAGAGTAGCCAAAAAACGACTATTGTACTACTATACAACAATTTCAAACGGTTGTAAATAAAAACAATTTTGGACAACATTGAAAATTGTTAAAATAACAGAAGGTGGCAAATGGGCGTGGAATTTTGTCAGGTAATTAATCAATATAATATTAGGTATTCATCGGTTATGCGAACCAGTTGCGAAATTTTTTTCGTCTCATAAAATATAATGTACCTAATCAATGTCTGTTTAAATCAGTGTCAATAATAGTTTTAGTTTAGATCAGATTCTGTAGGTGAACTTGAACCTAAAGATTTGTTGTTTGTATTGTTAATATTATTACAAAGGTCATCATTTTTTACAAAAATATATCTATCTGCCATCTCATCTTGTCCATCAGGAGACAACGATTTTTTTATACGTGCAATAATGCAGTGATACAGTGACATATTGTTCACGGGCGTACGGAAATAAATCACGTTTTAAATCGTATTATGATACAGAACAATTATTTCTAAAATAAATATATATTTTATTTTAACCTTTTAATGACGATTGATAAATATGTACCTACGTATTCTCTTAATTCATTATTTAATTTAACTAATAATATATTAAAATAAGTAATTCTAATTTTTAATTTTTTTTTTCGTATAAATTGTTTTGTTTTGTAAGTTCTTTAATTGATTAAAGACTAAAAAAAAGTTTTGATCTTGTACACTGATTTGTCATAATATAATAGAGAATCGTGAGAACGAAGAAATCTAGATTCGTAAGAGGCCTTATCGGACCGCCCTCGTGGACCAGCCAACAATAAACAATTTTCGGTAGGCCAAAATTCAAATGGATAACAATAGACCTCCTTCAAAGACGTCGATAATTAGTCACGATAATAACGACGGGACCACCTAATTGAATTTTTAATATAGTTTTATTATTTAGTATTTTTTTATACATTAGCTTTGACTGTCATCTTTCCCACGAATATATTATATAAAAGAATCGTTTTTCTATGTTTGAATTCTTAATGTTTTTAACATAATAATATCAATAGCTTATCCTTCGCAACTGGTCTCTATTATAAAAAATCATTAATTTCAACAATTTTAAATGTTATTTGATTTTAAAATAATTTTAAAGTAGTAAATAAAAAATGACGTAAATAGTTATGTTAAAATAATTTCGTAATAAAATAAAAATAAATAAATTTTTAAACTTTAAAATTATAAATTTATATTGTTAAGTATGTGCCGTACAGAAGTTAAGGAGAAAATGATTCTGATTATGTCAATCCCTACTTCAAAATTATGATAATGATTATATTATATACTTTGTAAATCAACATTGAAGTTTCTAATGGATGAGTTCTTTAATCAAGCAAATCATGACTGTTGAAATCATAGATCAAGTATTTTTATTGTCCATTGTATGCATAAATATAGTTAAAACCCACATTAAATGGTTTGTCTTGATTAAAAAAAAAATAATAATAAAAAAATAGTCAAGTGCTAAAAATATATTTATATATATTTATTTATGTACAACGCAGTATGTTTTAAAATTAATCAAAAACACAATAATTGATAACTAATTATCGATGTCGAAAATTAATATTTCAATGATTTTCACTACCAATTACCATAGATATATATACGCGTCCACTAATAAGCAACTTTGTATACATATAGTATGCATCCTATCATTTTAAAAATCAACAATTTCTATTTATTAAGTAATCGCATAATATCGGGAACCAATCAATAAATTAATTAATTCATATTTGTTAAAATAATGATCAAAAAAAAAATGATAAATATATTATATTGATTAATGATTTATAACAATAGAAAATAGAAAATAAAAAAAAATATTAAAATAAAATTTTGACAATAAAAATAATATTTACTTAAAAAATTAATTCAATAGTGAAATAAAGCATAAATAATTAATAAAAATCATAAATTATGTATCTAAAAAAAATAACGCCTTAAAATTTAAACGATTGACTACTAATCATGTACCTATGTTTAATATGCTGACTATATTATACTCGTTTATAATGATATAATATAACTACTTTTAATTTAAAATAAACTATGATTATCTTTTATTTTAATAACTTAAACTATATAATATAGTACCTTAAAATAAATTAAAATTAAATCACCTTAAACTATTATTATTATTATAATAATATAATAAATTATTATTAGCATTCGAAAATATTATTCGTAGGGATATAAAAACTGTACGTATATTAAATTATTATTATATTTTAAACACATAATAATAGTTTATTATGAAATAAATAGGCAAATACGTTAGATGTCAGGTGGGTCACTGTGATGTAAATTTTGAATTCGATGATATATATATACCTATAATTATTTATTGTATATGAAAAATAATTCTATGTTGAGACAGTCTACTGGTGTATTATATCACTAAGTATATTTCGTGTTATATTTTTTTATGTGTCTCTAAAAATTAGTAGTTTAGTATTTTAGTATTTTATTATTCACATTAGAGTAAGTTGAATTAATTTTTATCAGAAAAATTAGATTTGAAAATTTCATTGTATATTTAAAAGATAATTATAAACGCTATATAAATTCGTTGACCACACGAATTGGTCCAAATTTAAACTTATATAATAATATCTGAAAAAAAAGTTATGTTTATATATTTTTTAGAATTTTTAAAATCAGTTTGAAATACTACTTATGAGGAATTTTGCTTTCAATTTTTGAGTTTTAATTATAAAAATTACATATTTTATAAATTTTGAGCTGCAAAATAAGTTTCGAATTTTAACTTCAAACACTTATAAAAATAAATCGTGTAAATGTATTTTAAATATTTTTATCTATTGTGTAAAAACAACTTATGTGTGGAATTTAGCATTAAACTTTCAAGCATTTTAACACAAACTGCACTTTTTACCTAAAATAAATTATTGAATTGCATTTATTGAAAAGCTCTCGTACAAAAAAAAGTTTTAACAAAGGTATTTGAAAAATAATCTTATAAACGTTAAATGTACGTTAAAAATGTTTTTTACGAATCTTGCTTACAAACGTTACGACGTATTTAATAGCATTATATTGGTTTTTTAATGTCATTTTAGTTACCGCGAATAATATTTCAATGTGATTATATGAATTAATATATAACCATGAATAACCATATACCATATATTAACCATTAACCACTTAATTTACCTCGAAAATAAAAAAAAGAAAAGCAACTGACCAATGTATTTATATACCTCTAAAAGTTATTAAGTATAAGGAAGAATTTATCAACGTTCCTGTTGAATTAACACAAATATAATAAACAATAAAAAAAGCGGGTAAGTGAGTATCGCTCTGCTGTACATTAGGGGGTGGGGTGGACCTCGGACTAGGGCAGGTTAAATTTGAATGCAATGATAGGTATCATTGTATACGAAAAACGATTCTGAACGGAGATGATTTGTCAGTCCAGGATATATTATATTTAAATATTATCATATTATATTCTATTTTGAAACTAATTCAAACATTTAAGTAAAAGTTTCAAGATCTTACGTTTAGTAATTTTTTAAAAATTACAAAAATGGAAAATTATTTATTAGTAAAAAGTTATTTTACACGTGTATTTTTGATTTCAAATTAAAATTAAAACTTTAAACACACGTGAAATTTTTTCAATTGAACAATCCTCAAACTTTTTTATAATTATTCTAAGCTTAACTTATGGACAGCATAGTATTAAATTTTCAATTCTTAGCTTTTGATAGAAAAATATTTATAAATTTTTAACTACCAAATAGTGAAAAGTATTCATGATTTCGACGAATTTTGGTCAATATTTGAACTTCAAATGCTAATAAAAAAAAATTGTGCCTATGTATTTTTATAATTTTTGAATGAGAGTTAGAACAAGTTATGTGGACCCTTCAATTAAATTTTCAAGTAATTTGTCCCAGCTAAATTTTTTTTATCAACATTTATAAAAAAAAAATTGATTATTTCAAATGCCTATAAATAGCTCAAAAAAAGTCAAAATGTTTTGAAAATCAAATCACGTAAAGAAAATGGCAGTCTAAATAACTGGTAAAATTTTAAAGTATTTACGACTTATACTGTTTGAATAACTACAAATATCAAAAATCGTTTGAGGCTAAACCGTTATTTAACGCGGTTTTGTAAAAATTTAAATTTCAATCACTCATAAAAATTTTTTGTCTTAGTCCGGTAGAGTTTTTTTTTCAGATAGTTGAAGAAAATTTTATGGAGAACCTTGTACCAAATTTTCAAATCTTAGTTATAAAAGAAAAAAATTTTACGATTTTTCAACCACAAAATTACTTGCCAATTTTCGCAATTTTGACATATTTCGTATAAATTCGAACTTTAAGCACTTATAAAAAAAAAATTGTGACTAACGATTTAGGATTTTTTTTTATTACTTTAAGAACAACTTATAAGAAACCTTGTATTGCAACACACATCATTGTAAAATCAATACATTCATCACTCCGTTCAGAATCTAAAACTAAATCAATTATGAAAAAATAACTTCTTTGAGAAGAAATAGTTATTTTTTGGTGAATATGTATAATGACGTAAAATTTTAACTTTAAACACTCATAAAAATTAATTTGTTCTTTCGGTAGAAATTTTATTTTTAATACAAATTGGAAAACTTATAAAGAACCTTTTGTGTAAATATACATACACAAAAAAATAAATCATTGTAAAATCAATACATTCATCACTTCAATCAAAATCTAAAATTCTGCATATGTATATTTTAGATTTTTATTAAATTATTTTAATTAATTTATTGTTTAGGAGATTAAGTTGGAAAAGTTATAAAATAAATTTCAATTATCTATATTCTATACAAATAATTTAAAATGATAATTTAAGTATTTTAGAATGTTTCGAGTTTATATGATTATTATTTTCTGAATGATAACAAAATAATAAAAATGGTTACAGAATAAATCATTATTATACGTTTAAGTATTCAATTATGTCCAAATTTATGTGGCTTCACACTAAACTTAATTTTTTTTTTTTCAGTTATACAAATTTATAAGGAATATTGTATTATATATTCAAAACCTTGGGTGTTAAAATTAAAAATTTTACGAGTTTTACTTACAAAATAATTTTTGAGTGTTTATGATTCTAATGAATTGTTTAAAAAAATTAATTTTTTTATTATTGCTAGGTTTTTGTTGTAACAAGTGTTATTAGTTTATTACTTATTAGTTGAATGAAAACTAACATTATTTTATTTATATTTTACTTTTTAATTTATTTTTAATAATTTCATATATTTTTTTTTTACTGTCAATTAAATTTAAAAGTTAAAAATAAATGTTACTAAATTTTGTGTACGAAAATTTTTTATGCCATTTTCATCTTTTTTTTGTTAATTTCTATCATTTTTGGGGATATTTTTTAGACTTATTAAGTCATAAACATCCTATCTCTAATTGTAAGTTATATTGTTGAAATTTAAAATCGTAATTCCACAAATAATTTTTATGATTGTATAATGTGGAGTTTAAATTTAGATGATAAATGTTATAGTTGGATATGTATAAGCGTAAAACAACGATTTATCATTAAACAAGTTATCTGTAATATTCAAAATCTTAACTATAGTTACTTAAAAATTTTCCCAGAGATTTATATTATACTTTTATACACATGATATAATTTTCTAAATATTTTAATTCTTTTTGAAATATTTATAAACATTTGACATTTTTATTTTGTTTTTATTTTCAAAAAAAAATGTTTGTACTCTTGTTAAATTCTTGAAAATTTAAAAATAGATGTCTCATAAATAGTTAACTGTAACTAAAAATTAAATTCTAAAATATTATATATAAGTGCAATTTATTTTATTAACATTTTAACTTGAAATTTAAATGAAGAATACTAATATTAGTGATTTTTTTGTAATTTAAAAATATTATTTGTCGGATTTTTGAAACGTTTAAAATATATTATTTTATTTTCTATTGGTTTTTAATGAAATTTACAAATGCAATATACTCGGCAAAAATTAATTCAACCTACCGTATACTATACTAATATTGAAGAAAAAATATACTTTTACTATAGCAATATAAATATGTGATAAAATATATTGATAGTATATAAAGTATAATATAAGCTGACAGATCGTCTTTATAATCGATTTTCTGTATAATGCAATGAAATTAATCATTGAATTAAAATTTAATAGACTTACATAACTATGACTTACTCCTCAATGACGAGGTATAATCGACACCTACTGTACAGCAAAGTGGTTACCTACTTTCCCTCGTTTTTAGTTAATGTACTCAGGTTCGTGCGCAATGGGTATGCGGTCAAACCCCCCAATGCCTGGTTTTACATCTAATAAGTCATTAACAGCTATTAGTGTTATCGAATAAAAAAGAAGTTTACTTCTGCAAGACTCTTGAAGTATAATGTATGATAGAATAACTATAATTAATAAACACTTTAGTAAACACTTTTTAATTTTTATTTAACTAAAAAAATTAGTACAAATAAAATACTTTTTTATGATCCCGCCTCCACGAATAAATCCTGTGCATGGGCTGAATGTATTAGATTCTTTAAACAGATCTTTAAATACTATTTATCTTATTAATAAACATTTTTTTATTTTATTTAATTACTAAAAAATTGATTTTCGAATATTTTGTTAACTATAATTCTTCCCATCGTTTCACGTATTTTATTACAATTCACAATAAAACGCAATTATTTTACATCAATAGGTTGATTTTATATTATAATTTATTTGAAAAAAAAATGTTTTAATCATTGAATCTGAATTCAAATTAAATAAAGATTATAGGTTCGTTCATAATTGTCTCCACTTCCAAGTGACGTAAATGATGATACCATTGACGTCAAGAGACACGCAACAAGTACCCATGGTAACCACGATTTGATGACGTGAATGCCAGCAGTTATTGATCCTTAAATAACATTTATGAATGAAAAACCCTGGAAGGGATAAAGTTACCCTTGAATAGAAATCCCTACGAATGGCGAAATATGTTTTTTTATATGAATCGAAAAATATCGCGAGTAGATAATTTTTTCCTTTTTACTAAAAATTATGATTACATCGTGTCTAGGAGAATAATATTAAGAACAATAATTATTATTTTACGTTTTATGAAATATAACAACAATTATTAATAATGAGTATAGCAATATTTTAATATTTTATTATAGCACATGATACATATTACGGCAATTACAATTTTAGTAGATGTACACAATGTATAGGCTATATGTATTGTATGCAAAATAATAATAAATAATATAAATATTTCGCTAGTCATTTAGAAAATTAGTCTTTTTGTAAAAAGACTAAGCCCTTTCCAATAGGGTGATCGCGTTTGCAAACTAAACTTCCGGCTGTTTTTAAGTCTTATTATTGTAAACAGGTTAACAGCATTTAAGCATTTTAAAAACTATAATTATTATATAATAATTATATAGTAATGTATTACTTGTACAAATAAAAAATATATTTATTGTATGTACAAATACTTATTATATTTATTCAGTAAAATTGAATATTATTGTACAGTTTTTGACTATTATACTACTAATTTTATTTATTAAAAATGTTTTGAAAAACATCGTACTAAACAAATAGATGCACTTGTCGGAAAAACAATGTGTAGTGTACTCGTGTAGCTCAAAATACCACAAAAAAACAACATAATATAACAAAAAGAAAATATAAATTTATTTATGTATTTTTTTTTCTTATTAATAATTTAGTGACATTGGTAGTATGCTATAAAGATATAAATAAATATTAATAGTAATATTATAATAGTCAAAAACTGTATAATTTATAATGTACAGCTTTATACTAAATATATATAATTGTTAATTATACAGTTTATTATAATTCTTTGTTATTTTGTCTACAAATAATAAAATTACTATATAATAATTCTAGTTTTTAAAAGTCCTAACTGCTCTTAGATTATCTGCAATAAGCCTGAAATATAGCCGACCGTTTAGAAAAATAATAAGAAGTTCGCAAACGAGCTACCCCATCGGAAAAAGTCTAGTCTTTTTGCAAATAAGCTCATTTTCTCATTTTTAAGCTTACAATATATATATAAGTAAACTTAATGGAACAAAAAACTAAAGGTAGTAGTTGAACTAGCTTTTAAAAATAATGTTAGAAATAATTAATAATAAACTATGTCATAATCATTTACTAAAAATTATGATATATTATATATAGAAGTATGAGGTAAATCTGTAATAACAATCAGAATATTAATAAATCACTATTATAACAACTATTTCCACAGTTAAAATAGTTAAATGAGTAGACTAAAACAATATTAAACCCCTTCCTATTTTTAAACTCTCGAAAACATATTATATATACAAATAATTCATACAAATTAAACTCAATTAAATATTAGCATATGAAAAAGAAGTTACTTAAAAATATTGTTATAAATAAAATAAACAAATAAATAATAATTATTTATAAAATTTTATTTTAAAAAAATGATTATATATAAATATTATTATACTACAATCACTATACTAATAATTAATCACAAAAAGTTACTTTTATATCGTTTAGAAAATCATCGATAGGTAATTCAATAATTCTTTGACGAGTTTGATGGATGCATGGATCTCCATCATTCTTCATATTATAACCATTATAACCGCCTTTCAAGTACTTATAGAGGAAGCTCCATTGACACGTACAGAACAATTTTGTTTCGTAATACATCATACACACATAATATATTATGCTGGGTATTGGCTCCAATTTAGAGGTCCACTTATATTGCTTTACGGCTTACAGTTAGCAGATATAGAACAACAAATTGTATATCATAAAATTGATGACGGATTGCTCACCGTACCGTTAGGTACCTACCAAAATGTTATAAATGTCAGCATGTTAATAAAAACCAGTAGTGTCAGTAGTAATTATAATTTCTTAAACTATTGTGTAGTTATATAAATAAATACAGCATATCAACATAATATTTATTTAAAAAATGTTTATACGAACAATACCAGCTACTTACCTACATTTAATTATATTATTTTATAGACACAAATTATTATGACATTATACATGTATCATTGAATCCATTTATTATAAAATTCTATACAATATATTAAGTACTATTTAATTATCTTATAATTAATTTCATGTTTTGCTATTGTTTATATCATATTATGACTGAATGTATATTGGATATAATTGGACTTTGGACCAATAAAATCGAATACGATAAAATGCAACACGATATTATCTTATAATTCGTAATACAACCGCTATCTATCCATGTGTACATTAACAATTTATAATAAACCACAAAGTGAATAGTGGTGCACTCTAATGTTGTATACATATCTAATATTTAACTCTAATACAAATAAAATACAAAACTTTTCAATCCTATTCAGGGCCGGATTTAGAGGAGTGGAGGCCTCGGGGCTTCAAAAGAGTGGGGGCCCCCTGGCCCCAAATTATTTTACAAATAAAATGAACTTTTTTTTTCAAAAGTTGATTATTTTTCTTTTATTAATATTTAACAAATATAACTCATACATAGAAAAAGGAAAATCGAATAATATTATTATTGTGCGTATAGCGTTTGCGAGTTCGCGTCAATCGTTATAGGCGGTGGTGGTAGCGATGGGGTTAGGACGCGCCGGATTTACTGATAAACAAACTTGCTGGCGACATAAAATTTCACGGAATTACTCATCGGCAATCAGTTTTAAATTTATTTTTATCCTATTGGTCACTTTCGACGGGACGGCGCGCGCCGGGGTGACGGTGCATTTGTAATTGAAAGGTTTTTTTTTCCGAAGTCACTATTGTGGAGGCCCCTTTTTTGTGGAGGCCCCAGGGCTATCGCCCCGGTTGTCCTCCCCAAATGATCCTATTACAATTTACAAATCCTATTACTCCACTCAGGGGGTTAGGTTAAGGCACTCACAAGTAACAAAAACTATCTACTTAGGTATTCGCTTTTGCTTCCACTTTCGTCAAAATTAGAACTCAAAATATCTATCACATTTGTGTCAATGATGTATATTTCATCATTTTTAGAATATTGCGAAACACCTACTTTTTATGGAAGTCCTTATACCTACTAAATTTTCAAGCTTTATTTTTTAAAATTGAAAATTTTTATGAATATTTAGTAACAAAATAATTTACATATTTTCGTATACTGCTGTCAACGTTTATACGTATAAATGAAAAACTGGAAATTAATGAATTAAAAATATTAAGTTAGTTATTTTTAAGTTTTTCGCTTTTCAAACGCTAATAAAATAAAATTACAACTGTGTATTTTCGATATTTTGATTTCTGTAAAAGTAACTTACAAGAAAATTTGCATAACATTTTCAAGCTTTTTTTAATAATAAATAAAAATGTTATTGTACATTAATCAAAAAAAAAAAATCCGAAATCGTTAGTCACAATTTTTTTTTATAAGTGCTTAAAGTTCAGATTTATACGAAATATGTCAAAATTGCGAAAATTTGCAAGTAATTTTGTGGTTGAAAAATCGTAAAATTTATTTCTTTTATAACTAAGTTTTGAAAATTTGGTACAATAGGTTCTCCATACATTTTTCTTCAAATATCTGTGAAAAAACTCTACCGGATTCAGACAAAAAAATTTTATGAGTGTTTTAAATTTAAATTTTTACAAAAAGCGGGTAAGTGAGTATCGCTCTGCTGTACATTAGGGGGTGGGGTGGACCTCGGACTAAGGTAGGTTAAATTTGAATGCAATGATAGGTATCATTGTATACGAAAAACGATTCTGAACGGAGATGATTTGTCAGTCTAGGATATATTATATAAAAATCGAAAATTATTTATTAGTAAAACGTTATTATACACGTGTATTTTTGATTTCAAATTAAAATTAAGACTTTAAACACTCGTAAAAATATTTAAATTGAATAATCCTCAAACTTTTTTATAATTATTCTAAGCTTAACTTATGGACAGCATAGTATTAAATTTTCAATTCTTAGCTTTTGATAGTAAAATATTTATAAATTTTTAACTACCAAATAGTGAAAAATATTCATGATTTTGACGAATTTTTATCAATATTTGAACTTCAAATGCTAATAAAAAAAAATTGTGCCTATGTATTTTTATAATTTTCGAATGAGAATTAAAACAAGTTATGTGGACCCTTCAATTAAATTTTCAAGTAATTTGTCCCAGCTAAATTTTTTTTATCAACATTTATAAAAAAAAAATAAAAAAAAATTGAAAATTTCAATTGTCTATAAATAGCTCAAAAAAAGTCAAAATGTTTTGAAAATTAAATCACGTAAAGAAAATGGCAATATAAATAACTGTTAAAATTTTCAAGTATTTACGACTTATACTGTTTGAATACCAACAAATATCAAAAATCGTTTGAGGCTAAACCGTTATTTAACGTGGTTTTGTAAAAATTTAAATTTAAAACACTCATAAAAATTTTTTGTCTGAATTCGGTAGAGTTTTTTTCACAGATATTTGAAGAAAAATGTATGGAGAACCTTGTACCAAATTTTCAAAACTTAGTTATAAAAGAAAAAAATTTTACGATTTTTCAACCACAAAATTACTTGCCAATTTTCGCAATTTTGACATATTTCGTATAAATCCGAACTTTAAACACTTATAAAAAAAAATCGTGACTAACGATTTCGGATTTTTTTTTATCACTTTAATAACAACTTATAAGAAGCCTTGTATTAAATTTTCAAGATTTTCTGGCCGGCCAAAAAAATTTTATCGTCATTTTAAAAAAAAATACTTAGAAAAATTGAAAATTTCAATTGTCTATAAATAGCTCAAAAAAAGTCAAAATTCTTTGAAAATTTAACTGTGTATGGAGAACGCTAATATAAACATTTGGTGAAAATTTCAAGTGTTTACATCGATTAGTTGTTGAGTTATAGCAAAATAAAAAATTCGATTTTGTCGAAAACTGGTTTTGCGTAAAAAATCCCGTTTTTCTGTCATTTTTTTTTTGTTTTTCTTGATTTTTTTGAAAACTGTTGGAAAATGTTTACTTTTCACCTCTATAATGCACCAAGGATATCCACTTTGCCATCGGAAACCACCCCCAAAGTTTGAAATTGAAGCATTATTTCGACTAGTTATGCTGTACACAGACACAAAAAAAAAAACAAAAAAACAAAAAAAAAAACACACATCATTGTAAAATCAATACATTCATCACTCCGTTCAGAATCTAAAAAAAAATAAGCATATAAATAACCAAAAATTTAAAATAACATTTTATAGACATTATCTTTAGATACCTAATAGACTATAATAGCACAAAAACGCACAAGTATATAGCGGCAGCTGTGTAGAACGATCTTCAGACAGACAGAATGTTTGTCATATGCAAACAAATTTTGAATACCTATAATACGTAATTAATACCTATACGTATATGTATTATAATATTGTTCTACACAATGCTATATAATCTATATTATATGTAAACTTACAACGGACTACAAATAATAAAAAATTAGTTTTGAATCGATTTAAATTTGGAGGTCTGACTAGTGCCAGAATGAATAATCACGTAACACACCTATATGATCCTTAAAAGGTTAAAGGAACTCATGAAAAATACAGAAATTAAGATAACACGAATTGATATGTTTAGGCTTACAATATACGTTATTACGTTAATATTTGTTATTTTAAGTTTATATTACCTATATCCGGCTTATATGAAAAACAAAATAGAAAAATATGAAAAACTGTAAGTATACTTATATGGCTGTATATAGTATATACCTAATACCTATACGTCATAAAAGTTAACTGTTGATTCATGACTATTCAATATTCATAATTCGTAGTAGATAGGTACTTATTTACTGTTAATATTTTGTTATACATTTGATATAAACCATCATAAATCATCGTATAAACATAATTTATTACATCGTTCCTTATCGATACTATAATATACTATACAACATAATAGATACCTACCTGGCTATATGCACATCATTCCATCACGGTTGTAGATAGAATTGATCAAAGTGTATTTTTAAATATGTAATGAAGTAATATTACAAATTGGCCTTGCCGTAGCTTGGTAGGGGTGCTTCAAAGCTTAAGTCCCCCTTGAAATATCAAATTGGAAATCGTATATATTCGCCTGTCACGAGCACGAATTGTTTATAGTATATTAGTATATGATTATACTCGTTTCTTGTATCTGCCATCGTACAATCGTGCTATTGTTTGCTGATGAATATTCACAGAGAGATACATATTGATTCTGAAAAATTAATATATGCTTCAAAAAAAGAAAGACGCTTGAATTTTAAATTACAAACAAATGTTATTTATTTATTTAATTTTTTATTATTATTAAATGTACTAAAATTTGTATTTTCAGTTATTTTTACAATTATATAATTAACTAAATTTATACGGATAGTTCTTATCTGAATGACAAAATTAAAAATAAAAATAAAAAAGTTGTAGGTATTAAAATATCCCTTATAAAAAAAAATAAGCCTAATTGATGACAAAGAATAAAAAATGTATTAGTAGGTATAACTTCACTGATGGAGTAACAAAGCAAAGGGAAATTTTTGAATTCAATATTCTTAATATAATTCCATGAACTGCAGTGGCAGTCAAATGATTTTGTCATGAGGGGGGGGCGTAAAAAATAAAACAAATTTTAATACATTAACGTTATGGTACAATATATATAAATTTAATTAATAATTGTTATAAATATTAAAGAAAAAAAGTCATGGGGGGATCTATTCCCTCACCCCTTCCCCACCGTTTGACCGTCACTGCATGAGACATAACTTACTACAGTGGAACCTCGATAACTCGAATCTCGGTTGAGGGCCAAAATAAAATTCGACTTATAGAAGTTCGAGTTATTGAGGTTCCACTGCATATTGTAAAAATCCTGTAACCCCTCCCCCCGCGAAAAAATTACACTCTACGGCCTGCAAATTGGTGTAAATTTGTAGTACATCTACCACAACCGTGATGGAAACTTAAGACTTTCCCCTTAGATAAGGAATGGCGGCCATTTAGTTAGCAACATTAACAATACCGAAATCGACTATCTAGTATTTTAATATTTTGCGAAAGATTTAAGCAATAAGCAAGTTACCTACTTATCTTATTTATTTGTATAGGTACCACGATTAAAGATATATCTTTTAATCGTGATAGGTCAGCGGCGTATTTAGGAATTGTTATAGGGAGGGGATGAGCCATTGAATTTCGCACATAAAAGTGGGGGGCTTTGCCCCCCACACCCCCCTTTGGGTTATCATAATTTGATCACTAAATACTCTTCAGTTTACACTTTACACATTTTTTGGTTAATAACAATAACATAATGATTATTATTAATTAAATCTTAAATAAATTTCAATTTTTAATTTACATTCAAAAAATATTCTTTGAGATTACTCATTAATAATTAACATCTTACTACCAACATTCAACATCAATGTCCAATAATACAATAAGAAACTTAGTTCAAAAATAATAGTATCATAAATATTTTTTTTATTATAATAATTATAAATTAGAACATTTAACAATATAAATAAGTATTGTTCATTAATCATTTATTAAATTAAAAATATTTTCAGACTTATATACTTAAACTTTGATACTTTACACTTATAATACAAAATCAAGTTTTCTCTGTTTAGTTGCCAGTTCATCAATTAGGTACTTCATTAATATTTATGTCTATTGTCCGATGAACTGATAAAAGTGCTAGTCCGTTAAGAGGACGTCACACCCGCATATGTTGTCTCTGTCTTACAAATACGTAACATAGCAAATTTACGCTCAGCAGATCTCGTTTAACTCCGTCAGTTTAAAAATTAGAATGAATCGTCCTATTATGAAACTTGATGGTAAGATAATTATCTGTGTTTATATGTTGGTTTTTTACGATTATTAAATTTTTAAGTGAGTTATGAGCATTTTTAATTTACCTATCAGATAGGTACCTACTTATTTAATATAAAAATATTATCTAGGCTCTCTAGTATAAGTAAGGCACTGTAGAGATCTTTATAAGGCCCTAGCATAAGGTCAATGCTCAGCTATAATTTCCTATCAAGGAGCCGAACTCTGTACTCATAATAATATGTATCGATGAAACAGGAATATAAATTTATTATGGGTACAGTTGGGATACCACGTAGATAACACCATTAGTATTTTTCATTTGTCTTACTGGCAACACTGCTGTCACGGTCGATTACGATAAGACTATTGATAATATTTGTTTTTATTATTATTATGATTATTGCTTTAATTTTTATTTGTTACGACTACATAAATAATTTATTGAAAGAAAAAAGACGATTAATTCAAGACAAATTAATATTTACACTTAAAATATGTATACATTAATATTTATTGTATAGAAATTTTTAAAATACTGTAAACTTCAACACTACTTTAAACGCCAACATCATTATTATACTTAAATCGTTAATAAATAGACTGCAAAATTGAAGGTAGAGTCAACATATTCATATTTTTATTTTATGATGTTAGAATTGGTTAAGACATATAATAATATTGTTTTCATATTGAATGACTTAATTAAAATATTCGTGGTTCATTGTAAATAATGATTTAATTAATATTATTTTGAAACATATTGTAGATATTTAAGAAAACACATTGAATAGCATTTATATTAATTATTCATACCTAGTCTTGTATTCTTAAAATATATACAAAAATAACAAACCATAATACTTTTGTATTAGTTTTCAACTCGATAATGTTAGAATTTTAAGGTTTCAAAAGTTCTAAGGTTTTATGTATCTATATACAATACAGTAATTTTTTACAATTTTGTTTAACTGCATAGGATACTTTTTTATTTATTTATACATGTAAGCTTATTAATTGAGAATTTAGATTAAATATTATTTTACAAAAGAAACACAACCATTTATTCAGTATACTCACTTAGTCACTTCTATATTCTGCTTTTAATGAGACTCAGCATATTATGGTAATTTCTTAAATGCCTATTTCACAATAAAAATAGTTTATTAATTACACTATCAATATATTTTTAATATTACATGAAAATTAAAATAATTATTAAATAATGATCATGTATTAACTTTAGAATAGAAAATTATTAATATATCTTCTTTTGTAGGTAGCCATTTAAATGCACAGTTCAAATTATACTTTTATTTTAATAACAATAATTTATAAAATAAATGTTTAATTATTTTAAGATACATTTTTACATTTAGTAAATAAAATATAAATATACCCGATGGTGCTTAAGGTTGAGTTTGCCTGTCATAGGTGAATTATTAATTGGAGAATTTTTTGTTAATACTTGTGGTTGAGGAGTGCTTAAATTTTCAAAATAATTATATCATAGGTATTTAAAAAGATCTCTAACTGTAACATTAATAATAATTAGCAAAATTTAGGATTGTAAAAATTATTATAATGTATTTTTTTTGCATTAGGTACGTGGGATTGGTGTTCTCCACCCGTGCATCTCTTTTCATCCCTTGGTGCACGGTCTAGTGCACTACATATGGGTCCAATGGAACCAGATTCACCTTTGCCTAATCGGCTAACACACGTCTCTGATAAACATCCAAGATGTATGTTAGCCGAATTCAGTTCTATGCGCCGTCATCGTGAATTATGTGATGTTGTTCTCAATATCAACAATCGAAAAATATTCGCTCACCGTAACATTTTATCTGCATGTAGTCCTTACTTCAGGGCTATGTTTAATGGAGACCTAGCTGAATCACGACAAACAGAAGTCACTATACGTGATATGGATGAAATAGCAATGGAACTTTTAATTGAATTTTGTTATTCTGCTCGAATCACAGTAGAAGAATCTAATGTCCAAACTCTTCTTCCAGCTGCTTGTCTGTTGCAATTAACAGAAATACAAGATATATGTTGTGAGTTTTTAAGGAGGCAACTCGATCCATCAAATTGTCTGGGCATCAGAGCATTTGCAGATACACATTCTTGTCTTGATCTTTTACGTGTAGCCGATAAATATACACAACATAATTTTCAAGAAGTTATGGAGAGTGAAGAATTTCTTCTTCTTCCAGTTACACAACTAATTGATTTAATTGCCAGTGATGAACTTAACGTGAGAACTGAAGAACAAGTGTTCAGCGCTGCAATGTCTTGGGTGAAATATAATATTTCTGAGCGACGACAGAATCTTCCACAGGTACTTCAGCATGTACGATTACCTTTGTTAAGTCCTAAGTTTCTAGTTGGCACAGTAGGGGCTGACTTATTAGTTCGTAGTGATGAAACATGTAGAGATCTTGTTGATGAAGCTAAAAACTATTTACTGTTACCACAAGAACGACCTTTAATGCAAGGACCCCGAACTCGACCTCGCAAACCTACTCAAAGGGGTCAACTTTTATTTGCCGTTGGAGGTTGGTGTAGTGGAGATGCTATAGCTTCAGTTGAACGTTATGATCCACAAACAGAAGATTGGAAGTTACAGGCACAAATGAGTAAACGAAGATGTGGAGTTGGAGTAGCTGTGCTTAATGATTTGTTATATGCAGTTGGTGGACATGATGGACAGTCATACCTTAACAGTATAGAACGATATGATCCTCAGACCAATCAATGGTCATGTGATGTGGCTCCTACAACTTCATGTCGAACAAGTGTTGGGGTGGCTGTTTTGGATGGTTTGCTATATGCAGTGGGAGGTCAAGATGGTGTACAATGTTTAAGTCATGTTGAACGTTATGACCCCAAGGAAAATAAATGGAGTAAAGTGGCCCCCATGACAACAAGAAGATTAGGTGTTGCTGTAGCAGTATTAGGAGGTTATTTGTATGCAATTGGTGGTTCAGATGGACAATCACCGTTAAGTTCTGTCGAACGTTATGATCCAAGACAGAATAAATGGACTGTAATGGCCCCAATGTCAACAAGAAGGAAACATTTGGGATGTGCTGTTTATAAAGATATGATATATGCAGTGGGAGGCCGTGATGATTGCATGGAATTAAGTAGTGCTGAAAGATATAATCCACATACAAATTCATGGTCACCAATAGTTGCTATGACATCTCGGAGAAGTGGCGTAGGTTTAGCTGTGGTTAATGGACAACTGTATGCTGTTGGTGGATTCGATGGAACAGCATACCTAAAAACAATTGAAGTATATGATCAAAGTCAAAATCAGTGGCGGCTTTGTGGAACAATGAACTATAGACGTCTTGGAGGTGGTGTTGGAGTAATGAGATCACCTCAAACGGATAACAATTTTTAAACTATTTCAGATTAACAAATCTGTTTATTTTATTATATAATTAATAGTGTAGATTTATTGTTTTTTATTGTTTTGTCTCAAATTATAGTATATCCCAATGATATTCTACTCTACTTTACTCTCATCAGTCACTGGGATGTATTATAATTTGAGAAAGATTATTTTTAAAGTGCTATTGTAGAAATTTTTTTTTTAGCAATACAATGCAACTTGAAAATATACCTATTCTAACTTAAAGCTTTTAAGATAATTTTTTTTTATGTATTAATCACAAATAAATTGATAATACATACAATACCTATGTGTAAATTCAATTTGATAAATATATATATATATTAAAAAAAAAATTAAGCTGATACAAATTTAATTCAATTAGATAAAAGAATAATTTGATATAATAAGATATTTTTCACATCCCATTATAAAAAATAGATAAATATTTTTAAATCAAAATCTTATTTATAATGTTAAATGTTACATTTTATAGTTTGGGAATGAAAATAATATCTATATAAAAGATTTTAGAGATGTTATAATTGTATACTATTAAAGTATCAACTGTTAGAAAAAGTATGTTCAAGGTGATTTCTAATTAGACATGTTTGACAACCTAATGTGTTCTGTTAAATTGTATACTGAATAATTTTAAACATAGATCAATGTTGTGTTATACCATTTATTAATTTTATGATATTTGGGAGATGTATACATTTTATGTACCTATATAAGTCAAAAGTAAAATTTAATCATAAATACTTACATACAAACAATGTCTTCCTTTTATTTTGTTTAACTTAAAAATAATCCATGAGTTTATTGAGTTTAATACATAGTTTTAAACTCAGATAATAATTATAATATGTATGTTAACTTAAATTAAAAAAAAATCATAGTTATAAAATATTGAATAAACATTCAATATTGAAACATATTATTATTATTATTAAATTAAAAAAAATTGTAAACTTTTTAGTTTTAAAAGTAATTAAGACCAAAAAATATGTTTTAGTGTTTTAAAAATTACCTATATATTTAGATATGATTAGGACTAAGATTTTTTTGTTTGCAATGAAAATCTGAACTATGCACTTAATTAAAAAAAAAAATACGCACTTTTATTCATTTTTCAATATGTATAATGATTTTATATACTTTGGCACATAGTGAGTAAATATTTAATTATTATGATTTATGACTACATTTAGAAAATTTAACAGAGCCATAATTATGTGTTACAAATGAATCATATTTGAATGAAAGGAATCATCAATAGTTAAAATACAAAATAAACTAACTGAACTCACCTTATTCATTATTGTTATACAATATTACATGGTGTTAGATTATATTATTTAGGTATATTTAACCATTTCAATTGGTGTTGGTTATATACCAAAGTTATACCTATATATATATCTAAAGGTTAGGATGGTTAGGTTATCTGTCATAGGCGTGCGCACGGGGTATGCAGGGTATGCACTTGCATACCCTGCGACAGACGCTTAGGGCACATGAACGTCATGAATAGGGCTCGGAAGTTGATGACCTTAAAAACAGTAAAAAATGACCATAAAAATGGCAAAAAATGTCCTAAAAAAATGACCTAAAAAAATTACAAATATTAGTTTTATATTAATAAAAATACATTTTTTTTAAATATTTTACTCTATTTTACTATAAATTTCAAAATATGACATAAAAATGACAAAAATGTCCTTAAAATAGGAAAATAAAAAAATTAAAAATATTTGTTTTATAAATTTATCAATGCTTACAAATTATTTAAAAATCAAGATCATTGCATTGTACAATTAGAGCGTATTTTATGTTATCGAAAGTAAATGACAAGAAACGATAAGAAATTTGCTAGTGTGAAATCAGTAAAATAACTAAAAATATTGGAAAATGACCTATAAATCTCAAAAAATGACTTAAAAAGTAATAAACACCAAAAAATGCAAAATAAAAATTAGTTAATTAGATTCACATGCTTATGAAACAGATTTGTGGCCAGGAGAGCATCGTCTAAAAAGTTCCAAAAAAAAATGCAAAATGCATCAACTTCCGAGCCCTAGACTCATGAACAATGTCTCAGTTCATAATTTAAACGGGATTTTTATAAAATGGTAATGCGATATCGATATGGAATAAGGACTTGTTTTAAATTAATTTAGGACGGTTCTCAATAATTTAAGGAAATATTGATTTTATTAGTGTAGGTATTTACTATTTATATATCCCAAGAAATGACAGCGATTACATCTATTCTTTAATTTGACGATATCTAAATACTGATAATAATTAATATAATAATATAGTAGTTAAAGTATACCAGGAAAGAGAAGGCTTGAATTATAACAATTATATTGTATGATGTACATTTTCATTTAAATAAACATGTTTGTAAAAAAAAAAAAATACTTTTCATTAATAAAAAAAAAAAACTACTTAAAATCAAAAAAGATGAAAAATCTATTTTTTCTTATGTAAAGTAGTAACCTATAATATAATGTCATGCACATTTATTTTAGGGGTATTTATATATATGGGGGGGCACATTTTATCAGCTGCATGCCTGCATACCCTGCGAACAAAGTCTGCGCACGCCTATGTTATCTGTTTGATCACTCATTAAAAAATTTCCCAAAATCTACATATGACTCTTCGATTAAATCGATTCATGATTTTCAAAACGCAATTCCGAAAGACTGGTCAGTTTGAGCTTGAACTTGACTTTAGCTGCGTATAACTCTGCGATTATGAAAGATATGAAAATCAAACTTATAAGGTATTCTCGGTATTATTCTGTAGAATAATACAAAACCAAAATAACCCATTCTAAACATTGAATTATTTTGAGTAATACGAGTTTAATTTTAAAAATTCCAACTTTTGATAAAAAAAATTTACTTTTTTCAATTTAATAATAATAATTTACATAAGTTTGGTTTAATTGCGTATATGTTGGTTGAAAGGACAATTAAATAGCTTTAAAATGAAAAAAAATTATGTTAAAATGTTGAAATGTTTCGGAGTAACATAAAAAATTTCGTGGTAATTTTGGTTTGGTTTAAAAAAAACTTAAATTGCCCATAACTCAAAAAAAAAGAGTTAGACCCCCACTTTAAAGGTTATTTCTTCGTCATTTTAGGTATACTTTCATTTGACGGCGGCCGATGATTTCGCCCCGGGGGCCGGGACACATTGTATAGGTATACAATTTACACGGTTTTTTTTAAATTAAAATTATCCAGTGTTTCTATACCAGGGGCGGCCAAACGGTTCGATCGCAAACGATTTCAAAGTCGATCGTATTAGAATTTATTTTTAGGCTACGCACATGAAAATTAATCATGGTGGTTAGGTTTTTTATGGAAGTCGATCCTCAAAGGTGAAGTATATTTTTAATAGATCGCGGCCAAAAAAAGTTTGGCTGCCCTTATTCTATACTAAATTATGCATTTTACATACAATATACATATTACCTTAATATACCTTCCTCTTGAATCACTCAATTAAAAAAAACCGCAACAAGATCCGTTGCCTAATTTTCAAGATCTAAGCATACATATATAGGGTCATAGGGACAGACAGCGAGAAGCGACTTTGTTTTATACTATGTAAAGAAGACATTATAATATAACTGTCCAATGACCCATTGGCAATAGGACCGAATTAAAGATAGTGAATCAACATTTTATATTCATATATTTTATATATATTTTAATTATTATTTATATATTCTAAATTTATGTTTTTTTATGTACTCTATGAACTGGTTGGTTGTTTTACAGCACTCACTGTATACAGTACAGATATATTATACAGGTATCTTATATATCTATTGATTGTATTCGTTATTTATTTTATAAGTATTTATGGCATTCGGTCAACGGGTCTGGACGATAACGACAGCGCTCTCTGTCGCCGTTGTATTCAACCTTTAAAGTAGTTACACGTGAAAAATGTCCTAAGTCGCTTACTTTCACTACTTTGCTACTAGACAGCGCAGCCACATACGATTTTAGTTGTATACTAAATTAATTTCTTAATTAGCTAGGAATAATAATTACAGAGTAACCGAGTTGACCGGTTGTACAATAATTTAAGACAAAAAAATAAAAATACTCCTAAACGATTACTACGTTTTATTTTTTCCTCTCAACCACTCAATCAGCCGTAAAGATTTCTGAGAAGTTCAAAATGGGTTGATTTAGGTACCCAAGGTAGGTACGTCCAAGATGAATGATTCGAACCATCATAGAATTGAAAAAAAAACTGCTAAGAAATTATTATTATTTTTTTTTTAATAAGACTACGAAGGATAGAAAATGTCATTCATAAGTATTATAAAATTGTATTTTTATAAAATAAATTTACAAGTACTAAAATAATTATATCATCATTATTGTTTTAATTAGATCCTACTATCAGACTCTTTTCAGTATCAAATTTTAATTTCCATGTTTAAGAAGGCATCCACCTCTTATTCTCTAGGGTCATCGAGATTCACGATATACCACTGGTTATATACTTATGTTTGATATAGGTACCTAACATTTCGATATATTTATTAGTTATCTTGTACTACGCGTGTTAAATACTTTCGTACGTATATATTTTAGTATTTTACATATAGGTTTAGTATTTTAAATATGTCGTTTAATTCTTGTATAGAATGTAAGTAATAAGTATGAAAACAAAAACAACGTACCTGTAGCAGTGTAGCATATATATATGTAAACACACATACATACATATATTAGGTATATATTAACAACTACAGATTATATGGAAATATTTTTGTATAATCTATGATAATACCTGTTGACTGTTATATGCACATACAAAATATATATTATAAATTCAGATATGTTGTATATATGTATTATGCAGATATCTACATAATTTTATGAGTATATCGTACCATTTTATTATTATATATATATATATAAATATAGCTAATATAATGATCATAAGTGTCGCGATATTATATTTCATTTATTGTATATAAAGTGTCTATTTTAGGAATATAAAATATTGTATTTGTATTTTGTATGAACTATGGAATATGAATGATATAAATAATATATTTTAATATTTATTTCATTATTTTACCAATGCTAGTAGGTATGCTCGTAGGTTGTATATATATATGTATATATTTGATATTCGGTATTTATATTTATAATATTATAATTTAATTTATTAATCCACATTTCACATATTTTCTAGTAGTTAATTATAAACTATAAAGATGCCACATCCATGTATACTGTCTCCGTCTTGCATATAGGTATATACAAAGTTGCAAATTTGTGTTCAATAAAATTCATTTAAAGTGGATAGTTTTAAGAGTAAATTTATAAGAGTAAACTTACTTATTATCAAACTTAAAGGTAAGAATATTAGCTAGAGAATCTCATATGATTTTATTAATATTATAATTTTAAAGTGAGTCATAACAAAGTCCATTCGTAATTTTACTTATTTGTTCATACTTCATAGTAGACTAATTTCTCAAAAATTAGTTACTTTGGATAAGTCTTTTATTATTTTTTTAACTATAGCAGTAAAAGTTGCTTATGCAGAGGTATTTTTTCAAACTCGAGCCGAAATATTTTTTTCCTGAAATGTCATGAATTAGAATCGTTTACCAAACACTGTAGTTCTAAATATGTGGGGATATTCAGCTTTAAACAAAATAATTATAAACAGTATTCTCCAATTTATAAAAACAAGAAAATATTATTTTGTTTATTTAATTAATTATTTTTAATTTTTATAAATAAAGTGTTATAGTAATGAATAATGATAAGTTTGTTTTCAAAAATATAAAATATTTTTTAAGTTAATAAAAAAATAATCTGTTTTTACTTTTTATTAGTACCTACCTATTTGCTATTATTATAGTTAAGTAAAAAGATATTGAAATTTATTTTAAATATTTTAAAGTACCTACTTTTTATTTTAAATAGGTAAGTGTTTTCACATCATAATTCATAATAATATTAATAATGATCACTGCTGCTGTATACAAATTAACACAAAGGTGGAAATTTAAAATAAGTAATTAATACAAATAAATATTATTGATTAACTTGAATTACTAGCTATTATTAAAATTATATTAAAGAAAAATTATTTAATCTTTAGTAGAGTAGAATTTAAATTACGAAAATGAAGATATTATTTTATACTTAATTAAAATTTCAGTTTGTTTCCAATCTATAGGGTTGGAAAATGCTATGCACTGTTCCTCTGATATTGTTCTTAGTATTAACTACTCTTATAGGCAGGAGCGTATATAGGTAGGGGCTTTGGGTCTGTAGCCTAGAGCAGCAAATTTTTAAAGATTTAGAGGAGTAGCAAATTTTTATTTCATGTTTACGTACTGAGTACTGAGGTAAATCATTAATATTTTTCACAGCAAATGTGCACCATACAGGCGTAGAATACTATAGTATTTATATAACATGGTGTTCTTCTATGGTATTAACGGTTTCACCACTGCGCGGCGTAGTTTTTTTTTACTGGTTGGGGGGGGGATTCCATAAGACCTGCTTATAGGTCAGGGGTGGGCAACTGGCGACCTGTGAATCTTTTTTATCAGGCCCGCGCTACATTTTCAAATTACATTATTTAGGTATACACTTTTAAAGTTAATCGTCTATACCCTATAGTCTATGCTAAATTAAAATGCATATTTTTAATGTCCTTTTTTCTCTCTTTACTCTGGCCCGCTAAATTTTAATTTTCTAAAAATTGGCCTTCTAGTAACTTTTAGTTGCCTCTTGCCTATCCCTGTTATAAGCAATAATTGTTTAGAAAAATCGTATATATTATAGAGTTGTAGACTATGTAAATATTTTTATTTTATAAGCGTTTAATGCTTATAGATTAAATCGTCTGTTTCCTTTGTTCAGAATTATTTTTTTTTATTCCTACATATAAATTCTTGAATTAAAACACATTTTACAGTAAGGTGAAATGAATTCATTGGTTTTTATAATTAATTTTTAAAATAATAACAGTCGGTTGTTGTTCTTAAAGCATTATATAGTTAACAGTAAAAATATTAATGATTATAGACTATAGACTATTAGACTATAATTATAGTAGGTACCTAATACCTATATACCTAGTTGTATTTCATAAAAATATAAATTATACATGTAAATTGGTGTTATAAGAAATCACGTTTAATATATTTTAAAAACTACCTACCTACCTTAATAAAAATATTATTAAGTAAAGAAAATAAATATAAATTTAAAGCATATAGTTTTTAAATATTAAAATAATTTATATTTAAATGATATATCTATAGGTTTATATTTTAAAATAAACAAAATAAATATAACATTTTTAATTAAATTATAATTTTTTATAAATAATTATTAAAATGAACTTTTTTAACGTAGATAAATTATATTTTTTAATTGCGTTTTAAGTTGTGCTTGGCACATAATACAAATTCCATTATTTAGATTAAAATAATTGGTTTCAAAACTTTTTTTGTCAGAAATGGAAATCGGATCTTATTTTTACATTTTGGCGTAAACAGCATCACCTGGCGAGTTATATTGTTTTATATATTATATTATTTGTTATTACGTATATTGAACTTGGCATCAAAACATTTTCATATCTTTCCACTACAGTCTACACTACTCAGTGTGTAAGTACCGGTAGATGCACGTAGGGATATAACTGAAAATAAGTGTTATTTTAGTAGAAAAATAACGTTTATGTGTTGACACTAATATTGTCAAAACTATACATTTGAATAAAATATCTATTTGATACCGGTATTTGCGTACCAGGGGTGGATCTAGGCTAAGATAAGGCCAAGGGGAGGGGCGAATTTGAAGGGTAAATATGATATCTATGATGTTTACGAAAGTACCTACAAATAATGAACCATGAAGTAATTACGTTAAAAAATTAAGTCTGAGATGGGAATTGCCGATCGCCCCCCACAATTGGATCCTCTCCCATCACGTACATGGTTATATTATCTTATATGATATTAAATATTAATTTACGAATTTGTTTAAATGTTTAGATGCTGATCCAGAGTCCATTTTAATCTTTAATAAATCAAGTTTTGTGACAACTTGCTTATAACTCAGAACCATTTTGAATAGCCAAAACTCAAGAGGTACCTGATACCTATGTATTATTAACCCCGCAGTTCGAAGAATATTGTACTTATTTTTTAAATATTATTTTCAATTGTATCCTCTTCTACCGGGATCCAGTTGAATTTAGGGTTTCTTCAATATTTTACAAAATAATTTTCATAAAACAAAGTATAAAAAATACTATTTTTAAGTTAGGTTTTGGGTTTTGAAAATAATGTACCTACTGGGTACTACATTTAGTTCCATTAAATTAGTTACCCGCCTTGGGTTAAAAGGATTGCAAATGGTCTGCAGTTTTAAATTATATAGGTATATCGTGTATACTGTATACATACTAAAAAAATAAAAAATAATATAATATAGACATAAGTATTAAGTAGGTATAGGTTAGAGCCGTCGAAGGTATGCCGCACACAACGAGCGATAACACAATAAATTGTTACGTAATCGTGTATAATAATAATCAGGAACGCAGGATGTATAATAATAATATTACGCAATATTATACCGTTTTTTCTGGAAATAATAATTAAATAGCGATGGATACTATTCAAATATTTAATAACTAATGTCTTTATTGTGCACGCATCGGCATCACGGCCAGCACGCGAAGTTGACATGACGCGTAGTAGCCAGTCGTAGGTCCACGAACCGTAAAAAGTTCACAACAAAATGTACTACAAATACGAAAATAATAATAGTCAGGACTTGGGTCGACCAATCTGGACCAACACACGATCGGGTACGAACACCGCCTACACGTCTACACACGATATTAACCGGACAATAATAATATGAATAATATGATATTAACATTATTAAACGTCTAGACTCTAGATCGGCCCATTATTATTGCGATTTACATTATATTATTATTATTATTATTACAAGGTCTTGTTTTTTCTGATTATCCGCACGTCTCCCAAACAGCATTGCCAACTGCCGCGGCTATATGCCTGAAATCTATTGAGATTAATAATTATTATAACAATCCTATGCGTGTTTTATACGGTCTGCGGCGCGTCCCACCGTTTTCGTCGGACGCTTTTCACTGATAACTGCCGAACGACGATGATAACAGTCGTGGTCACTGGTCAGTGACGATAACTACCTGCAGACACTACTGCTCGTCGCTCGACAGTATGTGAATATTGTCACAGCACGAGACGTAACACAAACACAATTCGCAACTCTACCCGATTTCCGAATGAAAAAATATAAACCGAACAGTACGCGATAATAATAATTATTATTGTTTTAATTTTACTCGTTGTTATATTATTGTTATACGTGCCATCAGAATTTAATGTATTCATTTTAAATATAACCAATGGATTTTTATCGGAACCAATAGCTTACTATACTAATAATTAGTGGATCTTCGCGCCGAAGCAGTTAATTTGTTTCATTTTATTTTATTTTTTACAAGTTTTTACGTACCACATAACTCATAACATAATATACATAGATATTACGGAATTATAAGGTACCTGTCTTTATTATTATAAATATTATTGTTATTATCTGGTGTTACAGTCTGATCGACTGTGTTCTGTTTTACTAGTGTAGTACAAAAAAAGATCACACAGGGTTTTTGATTACAATTTAAATTTCTCATCACCTATTTGTACTATCCGTATATCATATATTTTCTATCGCTCCGTTCTATTTGTTACAATATGTTTGAGTTGGATTTTTGTAAACTATATTGTCAATACCTTTCTATCTGATAATTAGTTTTGAAAAAAAAATATACCAACAAATCGACCTGATTGTATCTATCAAAACCATTAAGTAATACCTTTTTGAAATGACATCATACTATATTGTTATAATATTTATTCAACAAATTGTGTCTTATTATAATTTTCCGACTAAAATTAATTGAGTTGTTTCATTATTTCAGTATGACACAAATGGAGGACCAAGAGAAACAATTAGAGTTTGCGTTAGCGTCCGTTCAAAAACAAGGGGTGCATATGAAAATGTGTTTGGATAAAAATAAATTAATGGAAGCACTTAAACACGCATCTGCTATGCTTGCTGAACTACGCACATCTCTATTATCACCAAAGAGCTATTATGAACTATGTACTTACTATTAAATACTTTCAAAATCATTTATTATTATTCACTCATTTTAATTGGTTTATGGTATATTTACAGTTATGAAAGTAACCAACGAACTATGTTATTTAGACTTATATCTAGTAGAAGAGTTTGAACGAGGTCGTAAAGTTGATGATTTATATCAAATAATACAGTATGCTGGAAATATTGTACCGAGGCTGTATGTATTTACCAAATTCTTTTAAAATATTCTTTTAATAAGTATTATTTTTTTCTAGTTATTTATTGATTACGGTGGGCTTAGTTTATATAAAAACTAATACAAATTTAAAACGAGACCTCTTAAAAGATCTAGTTGAGATGTGTCGTGGTGTTCAACATCCTTTACGAGGCTTATTTTTACGCCATTATTTATTACAATGTTCCAAAAATGTATTACCTGATATACCAGATAATGAAGAGACTGAACATCCCGAAGGCACTGTAAGAGAACCAATTAATATTAATACATTTTTATAAAATAAATATTTAATATGATAGTAATATTTGCTACCTAATAATTTTAGGTACGTGATTCAATTGATTTTATATTAATGAATTTTGCTGAGATGAATAAACTATGGGTAAGAATGCAACATCAAGGGCATTCTAGAGAAAAGGAACGTCGTGAAAAAGAACGCGAAGAATTAAAAATTCTTGTTGGAACGAATTTAGTCAGATTGTCACATTTAGATAGTATTACATTGGATAAATATCGTAAAGTAAGATATTTTATACAATTAAAAAATGCAACAAATTTATTATTAACATTTGACATACTATTTCAAAAGTAAATTATTTTTAATTTAAAATTAAGTTTTAAGAAGTGTTTCGCAAAGACCAAAATACAGAGTGATTCTTTTATCATGAACCACTCATTATTTCAAAAAGTATTCATGTTTTTGAAAACATTTTTTTACATAGTTTCAAGTTGTTAAAAACGTTTTATTAAAAAATTATATTTTTTAAGTTTTTCACTTTTTTGAATGACAACATAGAGTTTTAATTTCATATTCCAAAGCAGAATATTTTTCTGAGTATTTTTGATGCATAAAAATTGAATTGAGGTCGAGTAGTTATTGAGTTATACGTATTTAAAGTTTAGACAAGCGGAGTAGTAGACAAACATTTTGCTGGGTAACCCCGTACCACTCCACTCAGCGTATCTAAACTTTAAATACTTTTAACTCATTAAGGGGCCTCGCTACTGCCGTCAATTTGAGCTCAAAAGATGTAAAGTTTTGACAAAATTAAAGTTAGTTTAAGATGTCCGATTTTGATTCTGAAAAAAATGCTGAATTTGGCAGAAAATTGTACGGAATACTTTGTAAAAATTAAATCTTATATTCTATAAATTTTGTCAAATCAATGAGTAAGTTGTCGTAAAATTCGTATAGTGAATTTTTATTATTATCGGGTTATTGACATGTGCATACGCATACTCCAGTCGGTACCCTCATCATATTTCACTTTCACTAATAATCATTTACAACTAACACACAGATTTTGGGCAGCTAAGATAAGATTATGAATTGCCTAAATGTTGTTCCTTAAATAATAACCGTAGCGAGGCCCCTTAACTACTCGCCCTAAATTCGATTTTTATATATCAAAATACTCAGAAAAAAATATTCTGGTTTAGATTATGAAATTAAAATTATGTCGTCATTCAAAAAAGTAAAAAACTTAAAAAAATAAAAGGATAAAAAATGTTTAAAAATATAATTCTTTAATAAAAACATTGTTTTTTTTAACAACTTGAAACTATGTAAAAAAATGTTTTCAAAAACATGAATACTTTTTGAAATAATGAGTGGTTCATGATAAAAGAATCATCCTGTATATGTTTTTACTATTATTTAGCTTACATATTATTTTGTATAATAATTTTTTAAATTTTTTTACGTATTTTACGTACAAGATATTTTTTATACAGTTATACTTACATTATTCGGTTATTTAAATTCATGAAATCAGATTCTAGTAGTAGAATTTGTTTATTTTTTTAATATTTTGTATATTACATGAAATGTAATTAAAGAATAAAAGTGCTCAAATTTACTAGGTTAGAACATAATATGCTAATGTAATATGCCCTTTATTCAATAATTTTAACTTTTAATTTCAAAACTAAAAGTATTAAGCGGATAATAAAATGCCACTTATATAGTCCCTGTTTATGAATGAGAGCAATATGGAAAAATTGCTGCATTTTAGTTAATATTTGAGTTAAAAAACTAATGCAAGAATACATTTATTTTGTGTACAACCAACATATTTTTAGATTTTGTTATGAATGGCTGTGGTAGCTAAATTTACAATGAAATTTGTATTTTTTAAATTGTAAAAATAATTGTCTTAACAATTATTTTGTAATCTTGAAATTATTTAAACCTATTGTATTTGCTAACATTAAACTTATGTTAGGAACCACCTGTTCATAAATAATATAGAGAACATATTAAATGCATGTGTTATTTTTGTCTTACAAACATACAACATGGCAAAATTTCTTTCATCCATTCTAATTTTGTGTTGTTAATTTTAATATTATAGTGAAATGTTTATCAAACCTAAAAGTAAGAACATTAAGCATTATTTGTGCCCCTTTGTATTTTCACTATGCTATTTTATTATTTTTTAAGTAAGTTATGAGTATCTATGTTAAATATTAAAATCTAAAAATGCTTATAACTCACTTAAGAATTAAAATTTTGTAAAAACCTACAAGAGAGTAGAAACTTAAATAATATTTGTACTTTTAAGTGTGACAAAAGATTAATACACTCTAATTTTAAAGCTAACAACACAAAATTGAACCTGTTGAATAAAACTTTAATTTATTATGTTACCACTTTGTAATATGAACACAATATTTGCAGGTTTGACATTCTATTAATAGATTATTTTAAATAAATATATCATGTAATATATTTAATATAAAATATCTGTAGTGTTTTTAATTTATCCTTTAAGCAACCTAACAAATTTTAATAATTAGCAATACTTAACTATTATAATTTTTTCAGGTTGTTTTGCCTGGTATTTTGGAACAAATTGTTAGTTGTCGAGATGCCATTGCCCAAGAGTATCTTATGGAATGTATAATACAGGTATGTTTAAAGTGAATAATAAACTTAAGAAAACATGTCAAATTTCTATTCTTTATTAAATGAAATTATTTCTTGAATTAATTATAGTATAGGAGTTGTGTTGGTGCATGCTCTCTTTCCTCATATTTTCTAAGTTTAGTACATAAATTGTTAACTTATTTGCTTATTTTATTTTTTATTGTATATTCAGATTGTAAATTTACTTTATACATAAAAAAATAATAATAACTTTAATAGACATTTTATATTTTTTGGTTTTGAATTTTCAAAATTAAAACTGTATATTTTAATTTTTTTAAAATACATGATTGCAACTGATATTGATCTACCTGATTCATACTTCTTTGTTATTAGTTATTTAAAAGGTCTTATATTTCTCTAACATTTAAATTATTATTCATGTGAATTATATCCTTAATTTAATTTTAAATTACTTCAGTTATTAATACTTACTTTAAACATATATAGGTGTTTCCCGATGAATTTCATCTTTATACACTGAATGTGTTTTTAAAGTCATGTTGTGAATTGCAACCATCTGTGAATGTAAAAACTATCGTCATTTTAATGATAAATCGTCTAACAATATTTACTTTTCACAATTCAAATGCATCTGAAGTGAAATTATTTGAAGTACTCACTGAACAAATAGCCAATATTATTCAGGTAAAATATATTTTCCTTTTTTTTAATACTTTAAAATTTTAAATTGTTACTTAATTATAAAATGTATGCTCTAACATACTAACATAGTTATTTATTTATTTTAAAGAGTCGTGATTTACCGCTTGAAGATACTGTGTCGCTTCAAGCTGCTATGGTTGGCTTAGCTCTGAAATGCTATCCAGAAAATTTAGATTATGTCGATAAATCTCTCCAAACCATTTCTGATACATTTGCAAAGCGTAAAATTGAAAAGTATGTTTTAAATTAATCTATATTCTAAAAGAATAATAATATAATATGTATGTTTTTAATTATAGAATCAGTCATAAAAACCCAGTATCTAGAGAGTTGATGGCTTTAATGAAACTGCCCATTGACAATTATAATGATCTTCTTTTAGTGATGAAGCTTAAACATTTTCCTGAAATTATTGAATATTTTGATTATACTGGTCGTAAGACTATTGCTATTTATTTATTACAAAATGCTGTTCAGTGCAGAACAATGATTCCATCAGTTGAACAGGTATAATACATTTTAGTATATTACATATTGAAATATTTAAGAAAATAACCATCTGAAATTGCATAGTAAAATAAATAAATACAATAAATATATGTTAATTTTTTTTGCTATTATCAAAATAGTTTGTAGTAGAATAATTAATATAAAATTATCAATTGTTTACTTATTTATTAGACTGAAATTGTTCTTACAATGGTTTCTCCACTGGTTAAAGACCAACCTGATCAACCAGTAGGTGAAGAAGATCCTGAAGACTTTGCTGAAGAACAAAGTCTCCTTGGAAGGTTTGTACTCTATTTTTTAGTTCAAGATTTATAAATTATAATATATGATATCTATTTTTAATTAATATAGAAATTATTTTAATTAGATTTGTTCATCACATGAAAGCAGATGAACCTGATTTGCAATTTAAAATTTTAATGGCAGAAAGAGAACATTTTAGTTTGGGAGGAAATAAACGAATATGTTATACATTACCACCCCTTGTATTTCAAGCATATCAATTGGCTTTGATATATAGTGGAAAAAGAGATCAAGTATATTAAAAAACAATCAATTACATAATAATCATAAGATCATGTAATAAATATTTTTAATTTTAAGGATGAATTGTGGGAGAAAAAATGCCGAAAAATATTCCAGTTTTGCCATCAGACAATTTTAGAATTAACTAAAGCTGAACTTGCAGAATTACCACTTAGATTATTTTTGCAAGGAGCTTTAACTATTTCTCAGATAAATTTCAAAAATTATGAAACTGTGGCCTATGAATTTTACTCACAGGTATACTGATTATTTTCTATTACATAATTACCTACATTCTATAATATTTATATAAAATATAAAGGCTTTTACACTGTACGAAGAAGAAATATCTGAGAGTAAATGTCAATTAGCTGCCATTATTTTACTGATTGGTACATTTGAAAAAATTAATTGCTTTGATGAAGAAAATGCTGAACCTGTTCGTACTCAGTGTGCTCTAGCGGCATCTAAATTACTTAAAAAACCTGATCAATGCCGAGCTGTAGCTATTAGCTCACATCTATTTTGGTCAGCACAAAACAATGTTGGACAACCGGTAAGCTAATGCATAATACTTTAAATAGATTGAATTTAAGTATTTATAAACTCAAACGTTATTCAAACTTTTGAAGTTTTGTTGAATGTTTAAAAATGTATCCTTACAGATCTTAGAATATAATAGTAAAACAGTTTACATTTAAAAATAAAAATAAATGTTATCTGTTGTTATACTCTAATTTGATTAACTATTGCACAAGATATAAATGATATAATATGTATGAATTAGTAAATTTTATATTTCTAGCTTCAAGACGGTAAACGAGTTATGGATTGCTTAAAAAAATGTGTTCGCATTACAAAACAGTGTATGGAAGTGTCTGTTCAAGTTCAATTGTTTGTGGAATTATTAAACTACTATGTTTATTTCTATGAAAGAGGCAATAATAATGTATGTGTAATTTAACAAATATTTATTTTAAATTATTTAGCATTGTTTAAAAAAAAAAATTGTATCAAAAATTCAGAATTATATAGAAATTTTAAATTTTTAGGTATCTGTGGATATATTGAACCAGTTAATAGGTCAGATAAAAAAGGAAATAACTGGTTTAACTGCAAATGAAGAAACTGAACAGATTACAAAACATTTTGAAAATACAATTGCATATTTACAAAACAGAATCGATTCTGCGGATACAGAAGATTCAGTTTTTAAAGCTTTAGAAGGCTTAACGTTATAATATTATCAAACTTAGTTTATTAATTAGGTCCAATATATTGATAATTATGTTTTTATTTATATTCTGAATTTTTATTTTATTTTAAAGTTAATCACTGTTTATACATTAATTATTCATATTATTATCACTAAAATACAAATAGTTGTAAACATAGCTATGAAATTTGTACTTTTGTGATTTATATATAATATAATTTAAATAAATTATGTAAAATTAAATTATATTATACTATATTTGATTATTATAAATATTAAATAATTTTAATATTAATATACTATAATTGGTTTTTATTGTCATCATATTTTTTATTAATAATAATTATTATTTATTTTTTTCAGTAATAAATAATAATCAATAATAACTTGTGTTAATAAATTATATTCTTTCAAAATAGGCATCTCAAATAATTAACCCTATATACTTTTCAACATTAAGGATTGGCAAATTTTATAAAAAACTTTGTAGTGTACTCAGCATACTTGTTTGCCATTTTTTTTGCATTAGTTATACAATGAATATTGTAGTATTTTTGTAAATATTTTTCAAAGGAAATATATTTAAAAGTCTTTATAAGTTAAATGAACAATAAGTAAACTTGGTAGGTTTTATTGTATTTGTCTACAAATAACTAATAAGTAAAAATTATGAAGGTCAATATTTTAGTTATTTATTATTTTAATAGTAAACATAGGTTAGGTTAGCATTATAATAATATATGTTACTGGGTATGTGTATGTAATTACTAATTAGTACCATTGATCACAGAATAGACCAGTAAAATATACCTGCACAATGAAGTTTTTATCGAATCATACCATTGAAAAGTTAATTTTTCGTAATAAAATAAATTATTAATCTTTGGTTGCATAATATGCACGAATGCACAATGTATTTTTTTTCGTTTTATTCTTGTGGCTAGAAAGTCTTAGTAATACTAATATTAATACATTTAAATATTTAATAATATTATTTACTCCCTACTTGTGGACTTGTGGCGATAGTTGATACTCATCACTCGATAGGTCGATGCTTAGAAAATATCTAATCAACTAGTTAAAAAGTGAATAATAATAATCCATTGATAAAAATATTTTTTTGAACAAAATGTACATTTTGAATATTTTTTTATCATAGACCATAAGTTTTTATTATGCCTTATGTTAGTATAATATTTTCAAATATTTTCAATCATGTTTAAGTATTTTTTAAACTATTTTTTTTTTTAATGTTATAGAACTTATCAGATTTATGATAATAATTCAAGCCGAACAGATTGACTTTGGAACAAGATACAACAATCTGTTCGGCACATGTTTTTTTGCTGTTATCAGTTTATCACAAAAATATTATTCATATTATCAATTATCATGAATCATGAGGTATTGCCGAAGCCGCACAAACAACGACGAACCACGAACATTACTGACTACTAACTACTAAGTACTAACTTTACTGTATACCATGACAAAATCTGTAAATCTGTAGCATTGTCATGCTGTATACTTCACACTTGTATATACTACTATAATGATATCCCGAGTGTCTTCTCGGTGGCTCGCTTGTTCGTCCCTGCACGGGCAGCACGTTTCCAAACGACGGCTGTGTGTCGGTAGTGTAAAACTATTCGAATACAAAGTAGATTTTTCAGAGAGGTAATGCAAACCATATGAGTTTTATGATCGAATACTACTGCTAAATGTCATTTCAGGAATTCAATAAAGCTGTCTGGAGGCAAATATGCACGTCTATCAGATGGCTGTGCAGTGGCGACGCTCGGCGACACCTCCGTCATGGCAACAGCGGTGAGCAAGTCCACGAAATCGTCGTCCAATTTTTTACCTTTAACCGTCGATTATCGGCAAAAAGCGGCAGCAGCTGGTCGTATACCTACAAATTATCTACGACGAGAACTTGCCGTATCTGAACACGAAATACTTACTAGTAGATTAATTGACCGTTCACTGCGGCCCCTGTTTCCTTCTACTTACTGTTTTGACACTCAAGTAATTTATTTTTTATAATCATGTAAATAAAATGGATGTTTGTGATGCTTATTTTTATTTTTTAGATTATGTGCAATTTATTAGCTGTTGACGGAATTAACCACCCCGATATACTTAGTATAAATGCTGCTTCAACAGCTCTAGCTCTATCAGATATTCCTTGGAATGGTCCTGTTGGTGCTGTTCGCGTAGGTCTGTGTGATAACAACTTAGTTACAAATCCAACTCGACGTGAGTTGTCCAACAGTGAACTAAATCTTGTTGTTGTGTCAGCTGCTAGAAACTTAGTTATTATGTTGGAAGGATCAGCAAATAATGTTCTCCAACAAGATGTGTTGAAAGCAATTAAATTTGGGGTCAAAGAATGTCAGCATATAATAAATTGTATAAATAATTTACAAAAAGAATTTGGCAAACCTAAAAGAGAATTTGAGATAAAGAATGTAGATGACACCAATGGAAATTTAGAAACTGTTATTGATAGTTTATGTGAAATTAAACTTAGAGAAATATTTACTAATGTTGATCATCATAAAATATCTAGAGATACAGCTGTCAAGGATGTAAAAACAGAAGTTTTTGAAAATCTTAAATCAAATTTTGATAATTTAAATTTAGAACTTTGTTCAGTAATTTTTGATAAAATTTGTAAACGAATTTTTCGAAATTTGATTTTTGAAAATGATACTAGGTAATAAACTAAAAAAAATGACTATTTTTAATACCTATTAATGAAATTTTAATTTGTAGATGTGATGGTCGTAAACTTGATGAGCTTCGAAACATTTCATGTGAAGTTGATTTATACAAACCACTACATGGGTCAGCATTGTTTCAAAGAGGACAGACACAAGTTTTTTGTACTGTTGCTTTAGACTCAATAGACTCTGCCCTTAAACTTGATCCAATGACTATATTAACAAGGTTAGCATAATATGTTGTTGTAATTAGTATATGATATAGATATTTTTTTATATAACTGATTTAACTTTGAATTTTTTCTCAGTGGCATCAATGAGAAGAATTTTTTTTTACACTACGAGTTCCCTCCATATGCTACCAATGATATTGGTCGAATGGGTCCATCTATGAGACGTGAAGTTGGGCATGGTGCTTTAGCAGAACGAGGATTGAGGTCAGTTGTTCCTGAAAACTTTCCGTTCACAATACGACTTACATCAGAGGTTCTTGAATCGAATGGTATGTGCACATTTTAAAAGACTTTTTTTGTAAATTTGAATGCTTTTACTAAAATTTGTTAGGTTTGTAGGGTCGTCGTCTATGGCATCTATATGTGGTGGTAGTTTAGCTTTATTGGATGCTGGTGTACCTATTTCTCAACCTGCTGCTGGAGTAGCTATTGGCTTGATCACCAATTATGATGATAGTGACTCTACACATATTAAAGACTATAGAATTTTGACTGATATACTAGTAAGAATATTAATGTTTATACATATTTTTTTTAAATATCTTTATTATTTTGATGATTAATTTAAAGTAATTTTTTAAATGTAATAAATATTAAATTAAATATTATTTTTATTTATCATCTTAATTTTATTGTTTATATTTAAATTCTATGTAATTCAGGGAATTGAAGACTATCTAGGTGATATGGATTTTAAGTTAGCTGGTACTAAAAAAGGCATTACAGCATTACAAGCCGATATAAAAATTCCTGGGTTACCATTGAAAATTGTTATGGAAGCAATAGAAGCTGCCACAAGTGCTAAAAATAAAATTATAAATATAATGAATACAACTATTCAAAGTACAAGGTATCACATTTTATTTTGTGGTTAAAATTTCTTCATAGCTAATATTAAAAATTTGACTTTAGGAAACAAAAAAAAGATAATTGGCCAGTAACAGAAATATTAAATATACCAGTACATAAAAAGGGTAAACTACTCGGTCCAGGAGGAATTAATTTAAAGCGTATTTTACTAGAAACTGGTGCACAAGTAATTATAACCCTTAATTAATTGTATATACTATATATTATGTCTTATGGTTATAAATTTATAATATTAAATATTGATTCTTTAAAAGATTTCTTCAAATACGGAAAATGATGGGTTTACAATTTTTGCACCTAATCAAGATGCATTGAATGAAGCTAAAGAAACAGTTGATAAGCTTATGGCTGAAAAATCAGAACCTCAACTAGAATTTGGAGCTATTTATAAAGCAAAAGTAGTTGAAGTACGGGAAATTGGAGTGATGGTCACATTGTATCCAAATATGCAGCCAACTTTAGTTCACAATTCTCAATTAGACCAAAGAAAAGTAAATACATTTTTTTAAGTATTGAATGTGGATAATAATAATAATAATCATACTGTGTTACAATTTTATTTTTCTTATAACATTTTATCAGTAAATTTTAAATTTTTATTACTTAATATTGTAATATTGTATTATCATCAGGTAAATCATCCAAGTGCATTGGGCATAGAAGAAGGACATGAGATTCAAATAAAGTACTTTGGTCGAGATCCTGTTTCAGGAATAATGAGACTTTCAAGAAAAGTACTACAAGGTCCGTCTTCCAGTGCACCACGCAGTATTGGTGGTAACAGCACTAAATCAACATAAGTGAACTAATATTTAGTCACTCGGAACCATAGAAATGAGTATCTTTTATACATTCAAAATGTGATTATTTGTATAATAAACTTCTAATAATTAAATATTTTGTTTTTGTATACACTGAAATTATGTTTTTAATTAATATTTATTTCAACACCATAAGTAATGTTTGTATCTAATTGTGTTATATATTATTTAAAATAATAGGTACTATTTTCCTAATTTAAAAATATTTTGAATAAAAATTAAAAATAGTCAATGATTATGCACTATGTTGAGCACCGTTGACAAAACAGGATATTAGTGATGTATTATTATTATGAATTTAAATAGATGCTAGAAATGTGTGTTTGTAAAATGTGGAGGCAAATTATATACTAGTTTATAGAGGTATTAGGTGTTTAGGAATATATATCTATTTTAATTTACTCAACGTAAATTGAATGACTACAGATTTTAAATATGTAGTAGTGACTAATGCATATATGACTAATGAATATGTAGTTGTAACTAACCTTGTATTAAAATGTCAAGCCCTGCCTAATATCTAAAGCAAAAAATCATGACTTAATAGATGTGAAGTGCAGTTTGATAAGAAAAATAAAAATAATACTTATAATAGTTTCTAAATTATATAAAAATATAAATAATTTTTTTAAAACGGCAAACTAATTTAGAGTAAATGAGGCATTTTTTTTTTATTAAAGTATCACTCAATACGCTTATATGTAGATACCTATGTATATGCCATATCGCTATGACCTTGTAATAATGTAACATATTTTTTTCAAAACAATATAAAATATTCTATTGTGAATATTTCTCGTTACATTATAATATAGAAATATAGAATGTAGTTAAATTTTGTTGAAAAAATATTAAAACAACGATGGAATGACTCTAAATGTACGAAGGTATAATACTATTATTCATAATATTATGTTTTGTTTCTGATTAGACTTAATTAATTACGTATGAAATATCGTAGTGTGAAAATTACATCGAAGAATTTTCTAATTAACATAATATACATTTCCATAATGTAGTAGGTTATTTAATTACATTATTCGTCATCGATTTTTATAAAAAAAAAAAGTAAATGTATTTGATACCACAAAATAATTTAAAAATATTAGTTATAATAATAATTAGTTATACAAGTATAAATGTATAATAGATAGGTAATAAATATAGATAATATACTTCTACATATAGGTACGTAAAATATGTATGCGTAATATGTATACCTATGTCCAATTTGTAGGTACCTACCTAAATATCGATTTCGCACCAAATAGTGTTACAAAAATATATAAATAGGTAGATAGGTATACCTACACTTGGATTTTATTTAAGTTTGTTAAATAATAGATAGTATTAATAGTACCTAGGTACTTTCTAAAAGGAACATGGGTGCGATCAAAAATCATATGTCTACAATCTACGTCAATGTCATTCATTGACCATCAAAACTAGCTAAGTCATTATGGTCATAGGCGACATAAAATATAGATAGGTAAGTAGATAATAATAATTTATAATGTCATCATGGAATTTAGAGGTGATATTTTTTTTATGAATATGAATTCAATTAGGGTAAAATAGGGTAGAGAGTATAATTTGTGTATTTACTTTACATGTTTTGTAATATCTAAAATATTTCGTTTCTATTGATATACAAATATTATTATCTTTATGATATTTATGTTCATTTAAAATTGTTGACTATGATCCTTTGAAGCGTCTTGGAATTCTTTCCAAAACGCCCACTCGTCACAATGTTATGTTAAAAAGCAATTATATATCATATCATAAAAAGGTCAAAGGATACCAATTAGTTGTTTAAATATTAAGCTAAATTACCTACTAAAGTTATCCATAGGGGTGGCTGATTTTGTTTGAAGTTCGGTTTTATGGTGAAAGAGACAAAAGTTAAACACATGGCGAGGGAGGCAGGGCAGGGTTTAC
The DNA here is from genome assembly GCA_020882235.1 of Schizaphis graminum. Classification (NCBI taxonomy): domain Eukaryota; kingdom Metazoa; phylum Arthropoda; class Insecta; order Hemiptera; family Aphididae; genus Schizaphis; species Schizaphis graminum. The sequence goes on from CM037032.1 coordinate 99,963,250, forward strand.
TCTTAAATTTTTTAACGTTATAAAACCGAAACCATAGTCTTACATTATATATTTACGATAAAGAGTTAAGGCCAACGTTAAATTGAAAACACAAATTCCGCTTACACATACATAGGTAAATAGGTAGTATAACTTTAAAATAAATTATGTGAATTATTTTGTAAAAATTCTGTTTTGTCTACCGTAAGAATAATGACAAAAGCCGTATGGTTTTATCTGTTTAAGTTATTATTTTTAAAAATATATCCACAACTCTTTATGTGTATCAGTGTATATGTATGTCTTACAAATGTTCAGTAAATAATTTCGTAAAAAAATCGATATGGATAACATATAGATAATAAATAATAATGTAATTATATTGGGTAACACATGGGACTCGTTAAAATAACATGTTAAACATAAAAAAAAATCACTTTGGTACATCGTTTCCCACGTTTGCTTACGTTACACCGATTAAACAACCATATATACATCGATTTAATAAATAAATAGTCACGCAATTATAATAATATTTTGTAGTATAATATGTTCTTGGATATAAACATATAGATAAAAAACGTTTATGCTACAATAAAAAAAAAAAAGATGACATTCTACAAAACTAAAAAAATATCAATAGGACAATAGTAATAATAGTAATAACTAATAATAACATCAATTCAATTAATGAACGTTTATGACGAATAACGGGTAGGTATACACCCACTAATATATTATTATTAATTATTATATATTATTATATATATAACGTGTATACTGTATAGGTATGTATAAGATAAGTCCATATCGTATTTATAATAAATAATAATATTTACATTACAATAATATATTATATCATAACATTCATAACATTAAATTACCTATTATAGTGAGATCATCCGATGTCATGGCGTGCTTTCAGGGTGGGGTTGGTGGTAGTGGAAGGGGAGGTTTTTACTACACTCGGGGACGTACAGATCGGCAACCATATTATGTAGGTACATAAACGATATAATAACTTTTATTACTGTAGTCTTGCGATTGGGTTAGGTTAGACATCATCTACATGCATATACACTGCTTAAACCCGACCTAATCCGTATGCATATTATAGATGCATATAGACATGCGCTGAATTAATATTACGGGGCTGAGAGGTAGTGGTTTGTTAGAGGTAAAACGCGCGGTGCATAGAACATATTATATTATGTACGCATGCCCATAGGCGCCAATCATCTAAAACTATTATCGTGGGTTTAAGCGTCGAAGACGTTTTAGAGGAAACATAGGTATCCACTATATCCAATATCTCTACATATCAATCGAATCAAATAAATTATTAATTTAAATCCATTATAGGTGGGTAAGTATATATAATATTTTATGCAGAACAAATTATTTGTATTTGCTTATAATATGTAATAATACAATTAGGTATAATATATTATTATTTCTTCAAAATATAGTTTCTTCGTTAAGGACTACCTATAGCTACATCTGTTCCGGTCTTCGCGGAATAAATTATAATTCACGAGTCTGACAGTCTATCTCGACCCACTCTGATAGGCGCTCGAAGTTTTTGATTATATTTGATATAATCACTGCAGGATTTGAAGTGCTATATATTATGGGTTTAAAATAAGCAGGTATATTATATATAGGTAGTATTAAATCTAAGCACCCTTCACATCCGTGCGATTTGCGCCAGTATAAACCACCGTACGTGATACGTCCTGCAACCACCTATGTACGTTCCGTCGTCGTATTAACACGATATTACGTATTATATATACTTTACATTATCGTACGACTAACGATGATGGGCTGTACAGGCATGAGCGTAGCTAGAATTTCAAACAGGGGGGGGGGAAGTGGCATAACCAATTTTAAATCATTAAAACCAACTCAATTTATATAAGGTGTAAGAAATGCAATTTAGTTTGAAATGCAAGGGGAGGGCACTTGCACCCCTGCACCCTGTCCCACTCTCGCTACGCCCATGTGTACAGGTAATACGTCATAAGTTATTATAATATTATTTGAGAGAACGCTCTTATTACGACGATATTACAATAATTTACACGACGTGTTCTCTATGCGGTCGTGACGGCCGTGTCGGGGTTGAAGTGTGCGGACATGTGGTCGCGGGACGGGGAGGACGGTCGAGCGTCGTCGGCACCGCGTCACCAACACTCGTTGGTGGCGGACGACGACACGATCGCGGTGGCCGGCAGCTCGACCACGGACGCCGAACTTCCGGGCTGCAGCGTCGAGTTGTAGTGGCCGTTGCTGGGCGTCCGGGCGCCGCCCTTGCTGGCGTTGTCCAGCAGCTCCCTGTGCATGGCCCGCCGGCGCTTCGATATGAACCACAGCCGGGCGAAACACTTGCGGAAGTTCTCGGACAGCACGCCGTACAGGATCGGGTTGACGACCGTGTTGAGCAGCGCGAACAGCAGGCCCATGATGAAGTGGTGCGACCGCAGGAAGTAGCCCGTGTCCTCCGTGTCCCGGCTTCCGTCCACGTAGATCAGGCACATCACCACGGTGATCGGCAGCCACATCACCAGCACCACGATCACGTTGATCAGCAGCACGCGCACCACGCGCACGTGTTTCCTGTACCGGAGTTCTTCGTGCCGCACCAACACCTGTCGACCGAAACGTCACGTCATCTGATTAGATAATGTTACATAATAATGATAATAATATAAACTATGAAATATAACACTGCAATATTATAATATTATTATTTGCTAGCCGATCCCGCACGTGTTACCCGCGGCGACCGATGCCCGTAGATGTGACCTCTTCTTGAAATACGTAAATTGTATAGGTATGGATTTTTGAGTAACAATAACCGTTTGGGTGGTTTTGACCAAATTAAAAAAAACGGTATATACAAATAAAAAAAAAACCGATAGTTTTTCATTAGTCAATCGTGTTCGATAAAAAATAAGTAATAAAAAGTAGCCTATGACACATCTCAGTGGCGGCTATCCTTAAAAATATAGGTGTAGCGAAACATAAGAAATAACCATCCACCCTCAATAATATTTATCTATTTAACATTCCATCTACTGAATAGTTTATTCGACATATTAAAAAAGAAAAACAGTTAATAATCTACTATTATACCATTAAAGTATTTCAAAGTATTATTCTGTATTATTCGCTTATGAAAAATTAAATAGACATCCCACCCCACCCACCTATAAATATTAAAGATGCTACACCTCTCTACTATATAGGATAGCCGCCACTGATACATCTTGTTGAATTTATTGATGACAATTATTGTATGAAATATCGGTTAAACAGTCTGCGGATTTACATGAGGTTCATCCGTTGTAGGCCTTTTAATTTATTTTATGTACAATACTATATATATATTTGTTAATAAATTAAAGTTGATCCCGTGACAAATAAATAATGTCAATGGATTACCGCCTGTCTTAAACTCCATAAAATATAAGCTATGTACATATTTTTAACTTAATAATGATTTGGGTAGTTTTGACAAAATATGAAATACAGTTGTAAAATTATATATAATCATAATAGCTGAAACAAATATCAGTGTGAGTCACTTTTTACAATCGGTCCGAGCGCGAGGTGCACATCCTCGAGCATAGGATTACCTACTTATGCACGGGACAAATTTCAGAACCACGACTGCGATGGATTTGACGTTTAACAGATATAAATATTGCCTTTTATTAATATATATTAAATATCTAAATTAGGTATTGCGTATTAGTAACGGGAGCGAAATCAAAGCGTTACACAATATATTTCCCGTCAGAGTTTCTTTTTCAAATTTTGAATCGTAATGCGTTTAAATCTGAATTGCAGCCCTAAGTCTCTATTTTTATTGTGAATATTAATTCGTATTGTTTTTACTTTCTGAAAAGACAAATAAATCCATAAAAAAATCATTTCCAGTAGAAAAACATCCGTAGTAATACATAAACAAAAATAATGTTAAAATATACCGTATTTTTACGTGTATAAAAATAAATTAAAAATAAATATTATGAATTCTAATAAATGTAGAATATGATATTAGTTCTGAAATATTTGTATTAATTTTTTCCTGGGAGACTTAAGGTTTTCCATTGACTCATAACGTAAATAACAAAAAATCATTTCTTATTAATTTATATTTTATATTACCTATTACAAATTACATTATAACTTTGGTTTGAAATAAAAAATAAACGAGATAATGATTAATAATTATATTGATTAAATTCTTATTTTACAATACATGTGTTTAACTTTAAGCAAATAACACAATTTTTGAAATTAAAGCCATAAAATATAACGTGTTATCTATTATTAATAGATATCTACAAATTGTATAAATTTCAACAAAAAAGTACATATATCCGAAGTAATGTTTACCATCTCACGTTGGACCAAACTACTCAAGATATGTACCTAATTTGTTCGAACCTTGATTTTAAATGCATAATGCGTGCACTATACAATATTGTATACAGACTGGTTTTTTTAAAATACGATCTATCAGACTATCCACTATTTTTATTGATATTTGAAATTTTATATATTGAATAATATTATTAATATTGAACTGTCTTTCTACATTTCTATTGATTTCTTAAGAGAGTATTTTTCTAAAAATGTGAAATTATTAATTAGATAGGTATATATTATAATAATATCAAACAGATAGTTTTTCTCTGTAGCTTGTTGCAAATGGTCCGGGTATTTTAAAATCGGAAGATACACTGATTTTTTTATGCAATTAAACTATAATCATCGCTAGTATACAAATATTATATTTATTGAAATGTTATAAAAAAAATAAAAAAAATTATTTTATTGATATTACGAATTGCTTTGTGTATAAAAATAAATTTTAAGAATACTTTATTAGTTACACATTAAAATACGATTGGAAAAATATAGTTTTAACTATATTATACAAGCATTTTAAACTTTATGAAATATTGACATATTATCATATATTTATATCTATACACCATATTATAGAATGTACCTATTTCTATCGTCTATTTGAGAAACTCATGTTTTCCCATTATTGCTAGTTCGATTAATAACTACTGATGGTTCAAACTTTTGATGAAAATCCAATAAACTTCATAAACTACCAAGTAACAAGGAATTTCTGAATCGATATTATATTATGGATATCAAAAATTCATAAACTTTTTCCCGCGGGAATTTCGAGTAACTATTTTAAATTTTAAATATTATTTGAGGAAAATTTTTTAGTTCCAAACGATTGTCACCGGATAAAGCTTTTCGCTCGTTTGTCAAGTTACGTTAGTGCCTTTAACACGAGTATTCTATTTATTAATGTAATGTATTTAACGTATTTCTTGGACAAGAATCTAGAGAGGACTTAACTTTAAAACTGTTTATATTTTTTTGTTGCCTAGTGGATTCTATGCATTCAATTTATTTCGAATGTCTATGTCGAGTGATTTCGTGTTATTTACTTGTTCATACACTGATGATGAATTGTAAAAAACAACCTTAATACCTTCTATAACAAAAATATAATATAATAAAATATAAATATAATTATCTTATACAATTTTAATTTTTTTTAACTTATGTCTACGACATACATGGTATTATTAATATTTGATGGAAATTTAGGTCAAATAATTTATTATTTGATATTTGTAACTATTATAACTTATAAGTTTACTTAAACGCGGCGATTAACAAAAAAAAAAAAAAACGTTTACAAACAAAATCTGCAAAATAAAACGTAAACAGTTATAATTTATAGATACATTTATATTATAGGTATATTTAGGTATTTAATAGATAAAAATTGCCTGTTTTATACCTTATTTTCATTATATTGGTATATATTATATATATATATAATACATTTTTGACAAATCATAGAAATAAATTTCTACGATGTTTATAGTAATTACATACTGCGAAATCCAATTTACAATTATTTGTAATTAATTTAAAAATTATTGACGACAGTTTGTAGCCGGCTGGATGAATTGGTGTAGGTAGTGAACTATTCTCTATCGTATCGCCACCCTTAATATTCATTTTTCGTACGAAATATATTGTTATAAGATTCAAATTTAACACATTATTGATTACATTATTACAGTGACGAACTATTATATACAGCTGACTAACATTCTCCTTTATTTGAAAAAAAAATTTAATTGTATTTTCTTTTTTATTTGTAATATAAACTGTGTTTAATAAATTATATCAATTTTAGATTGATAATAATTTAAAATCTAGTTATTTTTGTATGATATAAATATTAATTTATATTTTTCTCAGTAAATTTTGTTATACGTTTTCTCATACAAAATGAGAAACAACAATAGCATAAAAAAAAATGAAATTTACTATTTTTATAGAACTATTAGAATTTGTTTAACAAATTATTTATTTTTTTTGAACGTCATTGTTTTGTTATTGAATTTTAATTAAAAATCTATCTAACATAAACTTTAATCAAGTCCATAAAATATAAAATGTAACTACTGTAGGTTACCTACTTAATATTTTTTTGTTTTTATAGTGTATGTGTGATGTTAATAGATAAATATTCAGCAAATACACTTATTGTAAATAGTTATATAACTTGTATATTTTTATAATAAATAATATTATTTATTTATTTTATAATTTTGTATTTAATTAGACACTTAGTGGTAGAAATATATGACCGAATACTCAGAACCTGATTCAGTCATAAGTTTATTATAGCCATTAAAACGTTTGATGAAAGGATAAATGATATTTTAAACGTATATTATATAGGTGTAAGATAAAAAGAAAATGAGTACGTGCAATGTGCATGTGGTACAATATAGAATCTTAATATACCTATACATAATTAATACCTAACTTAACTTAGTAATTAATGATGGTGTATTCGAAAGAACTCTCACGATTTCTATCAACCGTATGACACGACGTGTACAACTGTACAACTCTAATAAGAAGAAAAATGACATTTATAATACAAAATTCTGAACATTAATTTCTTATTGTCCTTCCGTAGTTTCATGTACATTTTTATGATGAATATATAGTTATGATATTCGTTGTACGTAATCGTATATACCATCTGCTGACCTGCTGTGATATGTTTACAGGCATATCATACGCAAAGGGATCGAACAAGGATTTTTATGTTTTTCAATTAATAATAAGTAAGTAATTACGGATGAGCAATTTCGTGTTTTTCTATTAACGTGATTTTACAAAAGCACTAAAAAAACGGGATAATGGATATAACAAATATATATTTTCATCTAATGCAGATTATTTGTTATTAGTTTATTAATGTTACTACATAAGTAGATTAACGTCGAAATGCAATATAAAATATAGAATCATGTTAGTGGGAAACGATCGATCGATCATATATTTTTTTTTAAATCTTTATTTGCGATTAGTTTCTAATTACCTACTATATTATATTCGTATCATGTTTGCATGCTTATATATATTCAGAGGCGTGGTCAGAAATGTTCTGTAGGTTGTGGTGGATGGAAGCATATATTTTTTTATAAATCCTAAATATAATTATATTTATTTAAAATATAGACGATAATTTGTTAAAACAAAAGTTTGGTTATTTTGTTTATTAAAAAGTCAAGCTGTTTTTGCTAAGAATCATTTTTCATGACATTCAATGATTTTTTATAGAATTCAAATTAAACACATTCATTACAATACAAATTGTACTCAATGAAGATTGAAGATTGAAGAGGTACTCTCGACTTATACTGTACAACAGAGCGGTTACTTACTTTTCTTTTTTAAATATTTTTTATTATTACAATTTTTAAATGTTTACACCTTTGAATGATAATTGACAATTTCGATGAATACATTTTTAATTTAATATTCTGTCAGAATATTTTTCTGAGGATTTAAATGTATAAAAATTAAATTTCGGACGAGTATACGTATATTATATTATGTGCAGTTAATATTGAATTACCTAGTTATTAGTAAGTATTTATACAATTTAAATTAGCGAAGTGGCGTGGTACAGGGTTACCTAGTGTAAGTTGGTCTACTATACTATGCCCAATTCAACTTATAAAGTAAATGTTAATTAATTTTAGTTGAATAATTGATTTTGAAGCTTTTTTCAAATCAAGTTTTAAATTATTTTAAAAAGTGGCAGACTTGCAAATTTTGTACAACATCGCATAATAATATAAACGACCATAAATTAAGTGTCGATATATATATATATATATATATTATATTATAATTATTACAATATAATTATCATAATTGTATAATATTTGCATACCTACAATTAACTCGGTCAGATGTATTCCGACAAAACGCGTTGCTGGTAATCGACCAGATTACCAGGAAAAAATCAGTTCCTGTGTAATTTCAATAATATAATTATTGAACAAAATATTTACGGGAAACACAATAACCATGACGCGGTTGCTACCCATAATCACAGTTGACTAGAATCGGGTTCGGGGGCTACACGTGTGAAAGAGCCACGCGCTCGTGGTATATCTATTCTCTACCACGTGTGGTTAATAATATATTATATATTATCATATCGCTTGATGCCTGTCGGTACGACACAATAGTTTTTATATTATACACTTTACCGCATCCAAAAATAATAATCGTTATACGCGTGAATTCAGACTTTTGAGCTCCGATGATGATAGTGTGTTATTATATTATGCATTTATATTACGTAATATTTTAATATGTACTAATACACAATGTACGAAATTCTTAATTTTAAGTAGACTACAAGACGTATATAATGGCGAGTCGCGAATATAATACCGTTTGTTTCCAATTGTTGCGCACTGCGTGACTAGTGAACGAGGGAGGGAAATAAAATTACTTTTTTTTTTAAGTATTATTAATATATTATATTTCCAACTGTATATTATCAATTCAGTGGTGCTAATAACGAGAGGTATAATTATACACGTATGTATATAATTTGGGACTCACGCATGACGCAGAGAGACCCCACAGCCACGCAGTCATTTTTGCAAGTCGACCCGGTACGTTGGCTTGGTGGTGAATGATTGTGCAACGCAACAATATACCTACGTATTACGTATTCAATATTATTCTCGTAAGATATAATGTGTATAATATCTAATTAGGTATTTATACTGTAATATATGCGTACGCACAATATGTCAATTGGCAGTGGATACCGGTAGCGATGTACAATTAAAATATAAACGTGTTAACAATGGTAAAATAGTGGCGACAGAGAGAGAGAGTTCGGTCGGAGTTTTTGTTGAGCGGTCATAAATTAAGTTGTAATAATTTTTTTGGTATGGATAATGTAATAATATCATTGCGATATATTTTTATATTATTATATATTGTGTAGTTTAAGGCTATTTCACGTGAAGACATTGTAGATAATAAGGGTTTTAAACCCTAAAGCCTTAGGCTCTTAAGAGTTATAAATTATCAAAAATCTTACATCTATACCTAACATTTTGTTATCACAGAACATTCTTGATTTTTGATCCATTCAAATTTTGAGTATTTTTTTTAATACATATAATATATATATTTACGTACAATCTAGAGTAATTATAATAATACTTTATATTTTTACAACAAAATGTAATTTGTACTGTTTTGTTTAATTTTTTAGATTCTCAACGGAGTGAAGAATGTATTGATTTTATAATGATGTGTTTTTTTTTTGTGTGACGACAACATTTGGAGCAGTAATAATGCTCCGATTTTTGACTTCAGCCCCTCTTTGAATAGGAAAATTCATCTAGTTGGGTGGCCAGAAAATCTTGAAAATTTAATACAAGGTTTCTTATAAGTTGTTCTTAAAGTGATAAAAAAAAATCCGAAATCGTTAGTCACAATTTTTTTTTATAAGTGTTTAAAGTTTAAATTTATACGAAATATGTCAAAATTTAAATTAAATTTCATACGCTCATTATGCGTATGTTAGCCAAATACTTTTTTTATTAATAAGTAAATAGTAATTATAGTAACGCATATAGTAACTATACTATTTGTTTCAAAATAGAATATATGACAATATTTAAATATAATATATCCTAAACTGACAAATAATCTTCGTTCAGAATCGTTTTTCGTATACAATGATACCTATCATTGCATTCAAATTTAACCTACCATAGTCTGAGGTCCACCCCACCCCCTAATATACAGCAGAGCGATTCACAATTACCCGCTTTTTTTCTATTCTAAATAGCAACTCAAATTTTTAATTTCACCATCTTAAGCAGCATATTATCTTAGAAATGTTAGATCTAACCATGCTATACTATATTTATTAAATATTGAAATATTATAAATATTTTTTATAAAAATTTAAAATTTAATTAGATGGAGTGAAATGGTAAACAATATTCCCGTAATTTGTTATAAATTACTACTATTATATTTTACAAACTAAATATATAAAACTTATATTAATAAACATCTTTAATGTTTTTTATTGAATAGATACAATTTTCTGCTTTAGGCTTTAGTCAATAACAAAATAAGGGCAATACACAATATATTAATATTATAATATGTATTGTATACTTATACTTTCCAAAAAGGGTAAATACTTTTAAAAATAATGAGTGTTTACTGTTATTATTTAAAATAAATAAGAATTATTATAATACTTCAATAATGTATATTTTATTAATTATATACCTATATACCTATACGCACCTGAACAAAATCGCGATGTTCTTTCTTTTATTTATAAGAGATAAAATGCGATAAATAAATAGAATTTTTTGAAATTAAAGATTTCCAATAAATATTTAAACTATATTTATAATAATGTTTATGTGCTAAATTTATTGAACTACTTGTAAAATCCGGTCGTTATATTTTATATCATTTTCGAATGCAGTTAGACAGTAAAAAGAATAATGATTTCGTATGCAACCGGAGGGCCGGATGTTGTAGGTTGAGGAAATAATATATCGTATATGTATCGCAGTGATTAAAAAATATTAGGTATATACAGTACATATTCACCGGAAATCCATTTAACGTAAAATACTGTTATGAGTGTATTTTAAAACCTATTAACGCTTTTGGAAAAATATTTGTTATGCATTATTTTAAAGTGTTAAAAAACAAAATGTTTCTAAAAAAATGATGTTGTTTACTATTTGTTTATCGTTATCATTAATACATTTTTTTAAATGATAAATGCTTCTTGATTCTTTACTTCAAAGAATAATATGTTTCGGAATATTTCGATTAACAAAAATCGAATTTTGAATGAGTATATAGTTTATGAGTTATGATTACCTAGTTAGATTTTTAAGTTTTAACGAGTCGAGTGGTATAGGGATACCCTGCAAAATATTGTGTGTAACGACTTAGTGTTTTCTGAAATAATGAATCTATATTTATGTTAAATGGATCACCTTGTATATAAGTACACGGTAATATTGCTAGAAATGAATTACATGCCTACCACGTGTAGCCCGTGTAATTATATGATTATTTTTTTTTTTTGAAACATGAGATTTCATTTCGTAATCCTGTCATTCAATTCGTTCACAGACAGAGTAATATTACTAATAGTTATTATTTTACGATCACGTGTGACGTCATGTCACGATGACCTATGCGATGTAACGGGGCAACTATTAGCCACCTCTGAGCGCTTCCGTCATCATTACCTGTTTACTGGTGTAAACGTGTAGTGAGTCATTATACGGTGTCATAATATTTTGTTTTGTTTGTGTGGTGAGGTAGGGGAAGATGATGCTAATTTTTTACATTAATATTTCCTTTGAATTTTTCGTATGTATCACAAGCACCACTCAATACAACTATTGCACGAATACCTACATTATAAAAATATTATAAAAATAAAATTACATAACATTTAAATGATATAAAGGAATACAAATTTAATATTTCAGTCACGACCACACAGTAGTTTCCTGTAACATTTTAGTATATATATATACTCACACACTTATAACTAAAGGGTAAATATAAGTTTTGCTATTCAGTGCTAAAGTATTTGCTTGGAATTTGGAAATATTTGGCAGTATTTTGTTAAAAACTGTTGTTACTACAATTTGTATTTACTATTTACTGTTTATATTAAAAAAAAATCGTTTTATATTTTATGTTCCGCAAAATAATATGTTTTCTCGTAGTTCTAAGCTACTGTTATGCCATATATTGTATACATTTCGAAACATAATATTTTAAAATAAGTTATGAGCATTTTTAAATATTGTAATGTTTTACACGCTTGTAACTTACTTTAAAATTAATATATCGAAAAAAAAAAGAATATTATACTCTTACCTTTACGTTTATGTTTAATAATAGGTAAATGTATTATAATATCATAACTAACGAAGCTAAATAATATAATTGATTAATGTAAATTTGATATTATGTTGTATACATATTTGTAAGATAGACTAGATAGAGACAACATGCGTGAGAGACGTCTTCTTAAAGTACTCGTATACCTACTTGTCAGTTAGATATATAGGAAAACATTCGAGTCACTTATTAAATTTTATTATATTTATGTAAGTCATTATTTAAAATTAATTTTAAACTATACTAATAAATAAATATATATTATCGGAGCAAAATTAATAGCGGGGATATAACTTTTTATGTAGTTTTGAAATTACTATGCTACTATGCAGCTGCATTACAATTTGTGCGTAACCAATTGAGACGCATTGCCTATTTAAACAAAATTATATTAGTTTGTGTTGTGTTATTGGCCGTGTATTATCTGTAGTTATTATTTTAACAGACGTACAGTAGCTGTTTGGCGATCATTCTGTTTATTGATTGTAATTTGTAATTTACCATTATTAACAGTCAGATCGTTATAATGTTCACTATCGTCGAAGTCTCTAATTAATATGAAATTCTCTAGTAAATTAAGACATATTTTGAAAATATGAACGAAAAGATTACATTTTACTGCCACTTGCCCACTTACTTCGACTACTAACGTGGATTATAAATTAGTTCACAATGTTAAATAACAAAAACATTTTAAGTTCGTATTTTAATTTTTATACGTTGTGATTTTTAGAAAAATTATCCATTAAATAATTTACAGTTGAAGGAAGGATTATTTGAAAAATATAATCTTGTATCTTCACTAGACACTATACCTACATTGTTAAGTAGTACAACAATTTTTATCAATTTAAAAATATAGTCAAAAGTATATTAACAGTTCCAAAATGAGATTGTATATCTTATTTTAATAACTGCATTATTAAAGATATACAGGGAGGGGGGTGAGCATCTTTGACGAATCACTCTGTGTATTTAATTTATATTGAAAATGCAATTTTTTAATTCTTTTAAAAGCTTATTAGTTATTTTCTTTTAGTATTTATATTTCCCAATAGGTACTGGTAAAATCAATATAACCTACACTATATACTAGACAGTTTTAAACTTATAGTCGTTTTTATTTTTAGTAATCTATCTAATTTACGTTTTACATCATTATTTTTTTTTATAATGACAAAAGTTATACAATTATACAGGTAAATAAGTGTTGGATATTACGCAGAGAAAATAAAGGATATTGTATAATAGAATATACAAAAGTATATGTATAATACTAAGTTGTACATGGGAAGCATTAAAGAAGTTCTTTTAGCCGCGGGTACAAATAGTTTTGTGTTTTATTCATCTTGAATCCGCTATGCACCACGGGATTTAATAATTTAAAAATATGTTATGTTGAACATTTTCAAATTACAGGACTCGTATGATATCATCATGGTATTTTTAATTATATATTCTACTTTTGAATACATTTTTTCTTTGATTATTATGTAATATATACATATATTATTATTTCAATGGTTAGGATGCCGATGATTACTAAAATTATTGAAAATAGTTGTTTAAATTTTTCTCATAGAACATATTTACACGCTATATATTTTGTATTATATAATATATTAAAAACCCAAAGCCGATTTTACTAAATAATTTTGAATTTTCTAACCGTTTTAATAAAAATTGCCAATTGAAGAATATTGCAAAGAAATGCTAACAAGTCCTCGTTAAACAAAAAACAAAAAAAAAAATTATTTTTGGATACTATCTTTAAGTCGATCTAATATAATATAAAACGACATTATTATAGATAAATTGCACATGTGAAACATAGAATATATATTGATTTTACATTAATATCTCCAAAAGAACATTACAGTATTTTTGTGATTATTGGTGACTAGTAGTAACTCTTAGAAAATCTATATTTAGAATTTATTTTATGGATCACCTATATCTTACAAATTTATTACCATGTCGAAACCAATAATATTTATACCTATTTTTAGAGTCTTGGAACATAAAATTCTAACACCTCGAACGAGTGAAGTATTAGAGTATTTATGCGTACAGTGTACACTGAAGGTGAATTAAGTGAGTAATGTTGGATCAATAGTGTTTGAAATAACGCAATGTATGGTTGTGTATAGGAATAAAGAAATGAGAACTATAACATAATCTAAAAAAATATCTAGTTGATTAAATAATATTGATTATATTTTTTAATTGAAATAAGCTTAACAGTTAAAAAAAAAAATGATACATCAATAATGAAATATTTAATTGTTGAAACTCGACTATTATTTTTAAATGTTTATTCATACGAATACGTCTGTTTTTTTGTATAATTTTCTACACAGTACAAAGCTAGATGCAATTATTAACGATCAAAAGGTCTACCAACTGTAATAAAATGTATACGAATTGAAATTGTCTCATTTGACGAGTAGCATATAATATGTATATTGTATATACCTATAAATACTATTAATCTGATGACGCTGTAGCATTCCGTTTTAATTATCGGTGAGCGAGTGTGTTATTGCAGCGTTCAATTATATCATATGTACATTCATATTTAATATAATATGTAGTAATATATTACATTTTACTCGTGTAATTATATCAAATACTGTACATCATATACAGTATTTGATTATGTGTTATGGTTATTGGATTTGGGCTAGTGAGACGAAATTTGTCAAATGCTACTGTAGTAGCACTGTAGCAGTATAATAAATTCAACAAAAACCTACACAGATATCTATTTATACACAGTATATACAAAATAAATGATAACATTTCTTGTATTATAATAGGTACCTATGTAACATTATTCTTTCCACGAGGTAAACGATTGCTAAAAATATATTGAAATATTGAAAAATGTCTATACATCTTATTTTGAAATGCACTCTTCATCCTTTTTATTGTAAGTTCTAAGTTCTAACCATATTTTATTTTCTACTCGAATTTTATCTAAAAGTTAATTATTTATATAAATAAAACTGTGTGGTGTATGCATTTTCAATCAATACAAATATTTTTATGTATAAGTATAATAATATCGTCAATTAATGTAAATCTTGTTGATCGTTAATAATCGATAATAAAAAAACAAGTTATATTCATATATAAAAAGGTGGATATACACTTACTACACTTAAACTAAAATCGTAGGCGCAAATAGTTTTTGAAATTTTGGGGGGCTTTGCTCAGTTCTATACTGGATTTTGAATGTATTATCACTATTATGTAGTTAAATCATTAGTTTTGGGAAAGGGCTAAGCCCTCAAGTCCCACCCTATTTGCGCCTATGAGTCTATAATATATTGTGATTTGTGAATATACTATGTACGATATGGTTTTAATTCACATAAACTATATAATTATGAAAGTATAATATGACTATGCCCATATATTAAATGGCCGTTTTTAACCATTTTGAAGCCCTTGGCAGTTGTATAATGAAACCCCGCCGGTTGTCATTTGCGCATCGCTATTGTTAATTTTGACCTTTTTTGTAAGACAGTTGCGCATCGTTCGAATTTTGGGTTATATATCATTTGCGCATCAGCCGTTTAAAATGTCTTAAATCATTTACGCATCAATATTATTTAACAATATAATTTAAAAAATAGGTGTATACCAAAAAGTTAATATAAAATTTATACATCAACTTTCAAATATTGCACAGATATTTCTGTTTTAAAATATATAATAATATTATGATATAATATTATATTGTGATGGACAAGTAATAAAAGAAGTTTTAGTTAACAAAATAAATATAGATAAAAAATATAGAAGAATCATTTTTTGACGACGCATATGGTAGAGAGAAATGGAGAGATTTTATGATGGCAGCGATGGCACTTAATGGTCCGATAAGCTGAGAAAGAAGTAATATTTTTATTCATACAATTTATTTTCAATTTATTTCTAATCAAATTATATTTATATTTTAACTAAGACTGTATGTGCCTACAAAATTGTTCATTTCAATATGTGTATTTGTATAATATTATGATTACAATTCAATTTATTTTAATTAGTTGGATTTATTTATTACATAATATGATTTATAAAAATCATTACATTTTCAATTAAAAACTATTTTTTATATAATTCTATTGTTCAGCATGTTGATGCGCATTTGATGTATGATAATTTGGTGCAGGTAAAACGAGCAATGCGCAAGCGATAATTAGCGTTGATGCGCAAATGATGTACGATATTTTGGTACAGGTAAACAGACGATGCGCAGGTAATATACGGCCTGGAGCCCACACGAATTGGACATTGTACTATTTTATTAAAACAGGTAAGTAGGGTGGTGGTAGAAAGAAAAGTCTAGATTAATTTAACTATAAATTATTTTTAATTTTTTACTTTATTATTATTATTATTATTAGTAGCGATTATTCTTTGATTTTTCTTGAAATAAGTTTATCTATTGGTAATAAATATCGATCATCGGTTGATGATCTGACAGGAGCTAGGGGGCCTCATTGATCGCGGAACCCTAGGCACGTGCCCAAAATGCTCAATGGGAAAGAAGTGCCTGATTATGCCAGGAACGATTGCCGGTAGAAGTAGCAAACACGCGTTTAAACACACCGATATACATATACAAGCTCCGCGTTGATGCACAAACCTGCACGAATTCGGGTTCACAGCTACGTCGTCTATCGCATGGCATTCCCCTTGTATGGTATTCCGATTGGTCGTTTCAATCGCGGTATCATTCACTATAACCACGATCTACCGCGAGTCGGCCGAGCTCAAAACTTAGGCAGCGCACGCAACGACAGACGACGAGGCTGTGCGTCCGGCTCGACTTTACGCACCTAACCCGACCGGAACGTTACGTATTATCGTTACCGCATACCACAGTGTACCAACCATCGGTACATCGTATATCGCGACGCGAAGACCTGACCGTATGCGCGTGTTAACGTACCTGCGGCGTGGAACCGTTGGTGGGCGGCGACAGGCTGTTCCGGGAAGCAGAGTGGACGGCGGCGGACCGATGCGAGACGGAGTGCTCGATCCGCCGTCGGGTCTTGTTCAACTTGTGGAATATCCGCTGGTAGTGGTAGACGAACAGCGACAGCGGCAGGATGCAGGACAGCGACACCACGGACACGGTGAACACGATGGACATCTTGAACGTGTCGTTCTTGGGGAACACCAGCGTGCACACGTTCACCGCGGTGCCGCCCATCACGGTCTGCTCGTGGAACCAGAACGGCACTGGCATGAAAACCGCCAGCGCGATCAGCCACGTGAGCACGGTGAGCACGGTGGCACGGCGGGGCGTCAGCTGCGATCGGTACGGTGGCACGACGATGCACCGGTGCCGGTCCATGCTGATCAGCGTCAGCGTCCACAGCAGCACGAAACCGCAAACGAACTGCGAAAACGACGAAAAAGTCACGTTAAAATTATCTCGAAACAATCACGATCGTGATATTATATATTATTTAATTTGTCGGACTATAACGGTCAGTGCTATTTTCTTTTTAGAAATCCGTTATCATCTACCATAGCACGTGTCGACTTCGTTATAAGTATAGCTTATCTGACAAACCTTATACTGGTATAAGTACAGAATTATTTGTTATTTTTCGCAGTTTTTTTTCGCGACAAAATTCGTTAAAATTCTGATCTCTAACGCCTATAGAAAATTGTTGTGGATTAATGTTAAACTTTTAAGCTTTTTGATAGATCAAATATTAGATTCTGAACGGAGTGAAGAATGTATTGATTTTACAATGATGTGTGTTTTTTTTTTTTTTTTTTTTTATTTTTTTTTTTTGTGTCTGACGACAACATTTGGAGCAGTAAAAATGCTTCGATTTTGGACTTCAGCCCCTCTTTGAAAAGGAAATCGAATCTAGTTGGTACTTTGGGGGGTCAAAAGTTAAAAATTTTCAATATTTTTTAAATGAGTCGGGAAAAACCCTAAAAAAATGGGGCGATTGTAAACTCTCCCGATGGTAAACTCTCCCGATGGTACACTCTCCCGGGTCTACTCCAGTACTACCTGATGGAAACGTGTAAACTCTCCCGGGTCTACTCCAGTACTACCTGACGGAAACGTGTAAACTCTCCCGGATTTATTCCTGTACTACCTAACGGAAACATGTAAACTCTCCCGGGTCTAGTATAAATCATAAAATAAATTTAATATACTTACATTTAAGTTGTGTTTAAAAATAGTCAATCATATCTAATAATAATAATAATAATAACAATATAAATTAATGTCTTTAGCTGCTATGAACATGATATTATAGTCAAAATACAATACAAAATAAAATTTAAAAAAATTCAATATACATTGAAGTTTCTTTTAAAAATAGTCAATAATAATAATTAAAAATACAAAATATAGATACGTAAAAATATTAAGGTTGCGTTTAAAAATAGTTAATAATAATAATATAAATTAATGCTTTTAGCTGCTATAAACATGATATTATACTCAAAATACAATAAAAAATAAAATTTCAAAAAATCAACTCGGGAGAGCTTACATACTTCCTACAAGTAACTATAAAGTTGACCCGGGAGAGTTTACACTTTTACTTCAGGTAAACATAATTTTGACCCGGGAGAGTTTACACATTTACTTCAGGTAAACATAATATTAACCCGGGAGAGTTTACCATCGGGAGAGTTTACTATTTTTAAAAATCGGGAGAGTTTACCATAAAATCGGGAGAGTTTACCACCGCCCAAAAAATGACAGAAAAACGGGAATTTTTACGCAAAACCAGTTTTCGACAAAATCGAATTTTTTATTTTGCTATAACTCAAAAACTAATAGATGTAAATACTTGAAATTTTCACCAAATGTTTATATTAGCGTTTTCCATACACAGTTAAATTTTCAAAGAATTTTGAGCTATTTATAGACAATTGAAATTTTTAATTTTTTTTAGTATTTTTTTTTAAAATAACGATAAAAATTTTTTGGCCGGCCAGAAAATCTTGAAAATTTAATGCAAGGTTTCTTATAAGTTGTTCTTAAAGTGATAAAAAAAAATCCGAAATCGTTAGTCACAATTTTTTTTTATAAGTGCTTAAAGTTCGAATTTATACGAAATATGTCAAAATTGCGAAAGTTTGCGAGTAATTTTGTGGTTGAAAAATCGTAAAATTTTTTCTTTTATAACTAAGTTTTGAAAATTTGTTACAAGGTTCTCCATAAATTTTTCTTCAATTATCTGTAAAAAAAACTCGACCGGATTCAGACAAAAATTTTTTATGAGTGTTTGAAATTTAAATTTTTACAAAACTGCGTTAAATAACGGTTTAGCCTCAAATGATTTTCGATATTTGTTGTAATTCAAACTGTATAAGTCGTAAATACTTGAAAATTTTACCAGATATTTATATTGGCATTTTCTTTACGTGATTTGATTTTCAAAATATTTTGACTTTTTTTGAGCTATTTATAGACAATTGAAATTTTCAATTTTTTTTTATTTTTTATTTATAAATGTTGATAAAAAAAATTTAGCTGGGACAAATTACTTGAAAATTTAATTGAAGGGTCCACATAACTTGTTCTAACTCTCATTCGAAAATTATAAAAATACATATGCACAATTTTTTTTTATTAGCATTTGAAGCTCAAATATTGACAAAAATTCGTCAAAATCATGTATATTTTTCACTATTTGGTAGTTAAAAATTTATAAATATATTTCTATCAAAAGCTAAGAATTGAAAATTTAAGACTATGCTGTCCATAAGTTAAGCTTAGAATAATTATAAAAAAGTTTGAGGATTTTTCAATTAAAAAAATTTTACGAGTGTTTAAACTTTTAATTTTAATTTGAAATCAAAAATACACGTGTAAAATAACGTTTTACTAATAAATAGTTTTCAATTTTTATATAATATAATATATATCCTAGACTGACATATCATCTCCGTTCAGAATCGTTTTTCGTATACAATGATACCTATCATTGCATTCAAATTTAACCTACCCTAGTCCGAGGTCCATCCCACCCCCTAATGTACAGCAGAGCAATACTCACTTACCGGCTTTTTTTAAATTGAATAATCCTCAAACTTCTTTATAATTATTCTAAGCTTAACTTATGGATATCATAGTATTTTTTTTTATTGACTTTTATAGAAAAAAAACAAATCGCAGATTTTAATTGTTTATTTTATATAACTTAATTAGAGTTAAAATATTTTGAAAATTATTCCATTTATAGAAAGTCAAGGTAAAATATTTGGTAAAAATTGTTGTCATACTATTCGCTTGACAATATTTTATTTTTTCGGATTTGCTTAAACTGACATGAAACTAAAACACATTAATTATAACACATAAATTAATTTAAGATCTCTGTTATATGAACAGCTTCAAGAACAGCTCGTAACATAAGATGATTAAAAAAATATTGCGTTCCTACTTTTTCAACTAAGTAAGTAGTATTTTTTTAGAAGGTCTTCTCCAGATTTCAACCTTGGATTTGCCACTGATAACAACCAATGTTTGTGTCGTTATGACCGGTCTAAAATTGTCGGCTGCAGTCACCATAGCTAAACCAGGTACATTCAATTTCATTGACTCAGTAAAATTATGGTTATGTTTGCAGGTATGCTCGAGGTCGCGATGTCTTTGAATTGAACTGTACATTTAAATTGAAATATTTGTCGCATCTAGTGACGACGCGAGGCCCTGATTTTGTATGGAATATACGTGAATTGGTGAACGTGCGTATATAGGGATCGGACATTTTTTGGTAAATCATTATATTATTATTAATATTATAAACTAAAATTGAAATCGCAACATGCCTTAATAGTATAAACTACATATCTATGATATAATTAATAAGAATTAATATTAAAATATTTTAGAGCGTAAGTTTCATTTGGAAATTATTATTACGTTTTGCAAGGCATAGAGAACCTATATCGTGTAATAGTTAGTAGGAGTATATTATACTATATTTTATACTGAACTAGATTATTTTTTATTGAGCTATACTTCTTTTATATTGATTTTATAAATAAATTATGATAATATTTGAAAAAAAACGTATATATATATAAATATAAATATAAAAAATAATTATTATAATTATAATTATTTATAATTTTTTATAAAATAGGTATAGTATTAAATATATTTTAATTTTAAAAACTTTACGTCTACTTATACACATAATATAATATTTTCATAAAAAGTTTTTAAATATATATATGGCATTTAAATTTATTCTATATACCCTCGATTCATGATCGTCCGATAGCCATGTATTATAAATTTATCATTTATAATCATTTGCAATCAATTTAATGTGAAATAATAAAACATATTATATTCTTAACGATATAATAATTAAAGACCATATAATATTGACATATATATATATATATTATAATACGATGTTCTAATTTTTAATTTTAATTTTAATTTCGTATTTCACGTGATAAATAATATACCTAAGTCCTAAATATTTATTATTAGATAGAAGACGATTATTTAAGTATTATAGATATTTTCTTTTATTTTATAATATTTTAATATTTTATTTTACATTTAAAATTTGTACAATTACCTATTAAACATTTATATATACATATTTATATTAAATATTATATAGGTATATATATATTTTATCAGCTTTATTTGTGTAATAGTGTTACTCTATATTTTATAACTTGTATCTGTCATTCAAATAAAATATTAAAATACGTTACATAAATTATAATATTATGTTTAGTATTATTTGAGCTAGAAATTTTAAAATATATGTATATTTATAGTAATTTATCGTATGGTAGGACATCGGTCGACGATAAAATAGTTGTTATTGTTCGTATATTTTAAATGTTGTTTCTGGTGTAATATTACAGAAAAGTAAATTGATTATTGATTTGATATCTTGATGTTTTAATAATTATAAGATATTATAGTTGTTGTAACTGTTATATTACTTATATTATTTATTTAATCAAAATTGACATGAATATGAAATATGCACTGTATTGAGTGGAAAGAGTTTTAATTACGTCACATTAATTATTTAATTATAATATTATCCAAATTACTTATCGTTTGTTCTACTGATTTTATTTTATTTGGCCTTGAGGATCTGTAACCGGATAATAATACTTTTAGGTCATTGGGTGACGATGTGATTGGGAATGTTTACATACATTTGAGAATGAATAATTGCTTTAGGACAGAAAATGGATTCAATATTTTTTCATTAAGTTGACCGATCTGAGACTTAGGAGAAGTATACTCGCTCACAACAATATAATATTGTTCTTAAATTGAGAGCTATTTTTATGTTTTGTAAAATAATTAAAATCTATCGTAGAAGTTGACAAGGTATAACTATTATAACGTAATAATCAAAAAGTATTAAATACTGTGATATGTACTAACAAAGTTGTCGGAAGGCATATTCTGAGTGATTTTAGATAAAAAACAATAGCATTTTATTATATTGTTATTATCTGTTATAGTAATATATTACATTGTATAAGTGCGCACAGCAGTCACAAAATAATGAATTGGCTCGATAACAACAAATAAATATTAAAAACATAGTTGAAAAATAAATCGTTGTGTTGTTTCGGCAATTGTTAAACTCAGAAAAGTATTACCTATGGCATTAAACATAAATGATATTATGATTATTATATAATAAGTAAAAACAAATAAGACGACGACGAAATTAACAATTAGAGCGTGGGATAAGAGAGAGACAGAAAAAACGACTTACAAGTAAATTATTGGTAATATAAAATAAATTAAAAACATATTGGGCCCTGAGGTGTATATTTTCTCCTTCTCGCTAGCTAATCTTATATTATTATGAACTTTAAGCTACGAAACAACACGAATCATAAATTATTAGTATAATAAATATATTAATATTCGTATAGTATAATATGATATTCAAACTTATCTCAAGCGTTGAGTACCTATGTAAATATATTGCACATGCGGAAGGTACTGCTACTATAATATGTACCTACCTACCTACATTTTATAATATACGTGGCGCTCCACGAGTTTAAATTAATAAGCTTTTAATTTCTTTTAAACTAATAGCAGTTATGATATTTTTTTATTTGGTAAACATAAAGCTTAATAGTAAAAAATTGTTATATAAAAAACAAAATTAAGTATTAACTCAATGTACAATGTAGGCAATTATTATGAATCTAACAAAATGTACAAAAACCATTATATACGTGTGCATATATACGTTTGTTGATTAATTATAGTTCTTAAATTATTTTTTTATTTTCTAGGTACGAACGTGAGTGTTTATTCGTATACAGTTTATAACATATTAATTAAGTATCTAATATTTTACAATAATATTTAAATAATAATAATATTATATTTAATAATGAATAATGATTTTAGTTAATGCATTAAGTTATGATACGTTTTTAATATATAATATTATAATAGGAACACCAAATGTTTTCAAACTTCGATTGTTGACATTATTTAATTATTATGCATTGACGTGGCGTCGTTTAAAAATACAAAAACTGTCGATGCGCACGATTATGGGGTTCTAACCACAATACCCGCGCGTCCCCTGTAGAGTGCACGTCAATAATGATTATACATAGTATTTTTAATTTTGAGTGACAAAATTGGTGGATATTTCAAAGGATCTTTACTTAATCTCCTCCGTTTTTGACGTACACTAAATGTGAAATACACTGAATAATGTATATTATAATTTTATAATACATTTATGTTAAGCGAATACATTATGTTAGCCAAAATATTTGAATTGTGTCGTTCAGTGATTTTTATTTAAGCTATAAATAATGAGTTGGAATAACCATTCGCATCAGACCATAATAATATAAAGTATAATAACATGCATCATTCTTCACTTTGATGTACTCAAGTCATAGTGTGATAGAGAAATTACTAATTTGTCACATTATTATACATTTCGACGAATTCCTTTTAGATGGTTCGGTAATTACAGAAGTAATTGTATTTAAAAATATTACTACGTTTCGTTTGTATATATTATCTATATTAGGTAAAATACATACTATGGTATCAAGGTAAAAAAAAGTATTTTCAAGTCCTTAGGTGTTATTCATATCATGTTATTGTTGATTAATAATTAATTTTTTTTATTTATTAGGTACCTACTAACAATATAATACAATAATAATTTTAACCCAAACTTTGTTGTTAGAGAATTCAAGTTACATAAAAAAATAATAAATACTTATAAAGGGTACATACTTCAAATAAAATATTATTTATTTTGTTAATTAAAGGGTAAATAGGTACTGTACGAGGCCCGTCTATTACCTAAATCATAAGTTAAAATCGTTTATTTATGTATACAAGATACATATAAGTTATTAATGTATTATTTATTTAAAAATGTATGATTTTAATATTAACAGTAATTTTTAACGACGACAATTAATAAACTCTTAACGGTAAGTAGTTTTTTTTCATTGACCTCGAAACTTGGAAGCAAGGATAAAATATATTAACAAAATAATGATAATATTGATTGGCGAGTTGTGAAACTACATTAACGATACAGGTAAACAAAATAATAATTATGTAATAATTAGTCTAGAAATTTTTTACAAGTAAGATTGTAAAATTCATTTTTAATTTTCAATTAGGAAAGTTATTTTTATCAGAGAAACATAAATATATAATAACAATAATCAAATCGTATTATTTTTTCTTAAGTAAATAGACAATAGTTGTTAAAATCAACAAGTATAAATATGTATATGTTATATTGAATTTATGTCGTTTTATATAAATTTCCAATAACGCATTATTTTTATAATTAACGATATAACTATAAAAGTACTCCAAATTGTATTAAATTGTTCGACCTCGTGCATATATAATATGTACAGTGTACACTTGAAATGAATGCAATTAATGCAAGTAATATACATTTTATAATACAATAATTGATCAATTTGATTGATTTATATCAACTGCACGAATAGTGCGAATAATTGTATTCACATTAAATATGGTTAGTCGATTAAATACATAAATTATTATTTATATCGAGCTTAAATATATTACTATACACTACTATAGTATACAATATTAATAATTATAAAAATGTTTAAATTCAAGTATTAAATTCACAATGAAGTAGCTGATATTTCGTTGTTGGTATATCATAATATCTAATAAATGCACGTGTATATGTGCCATATTTTATTTGAACAGTTGACTTATATAACTACGCGTACCTATACGTATTTTTGTGATGCATTCTTTATGTTTGTAGTAACTTTTAAAAGATGGTTGTGACCAAACCTTAATCTTTGCAATCGAAATAATAGTACTACTATTAGTAGTATGGTAACAATGCAATATTATTTCGGAAAAGTGTAGGTGGCAACATTTATTTTTAGATACAATAAACTCGTAAACATTATTGATAAATATTGTTTTTCTTTGGTAAAAAAAATCATTTTATTGTTTTGTTATTTTTTCAACTCAATAATAAAATAATAAAAGCAAAAATTAACTTTATCTTAAATAAATTACAAGTGATATAACAAGTTGGTAACCGTTTCGTGTGTAAATTCATAATGCACTGTAAGATGATACTATTATATGCATATAACTTGTATATTACCAGCTACACTAGAGAAACAAATGAGTGTATACGAGTAAGGATATATTAAAGGTACAGCTAAAAGTTTCAAAATTCAAATTAATCTATATCTTTTATCATAAATAATATTAATAATAATAATAATACAATAAGATAACAACGTATGGAGTGTGCAGTGTGCAGGTATAACAATACGTCAATACCACAGCTGCAGTGAATGCGTCACGAGATCAGTCCGAATACGATATCATCGCTCAGAAACTATTCCTCATTAGTTTCAAGTTTCACGATTGTTTTTAATATGATATCATACACGGTCATAGAATTAAAATAAAAGGATCCTACATTATTCTGTAGTATGTACGCATATGTATTATACATATATTATATATATTATATTATAAGAACACAATCCATTCGTCGTATATTCGTTCAATTTATAATATTACATTGATTTATAGAACATAATAATATACGCGACGTCGCGTCCTACGCGCACTTGAAACTCAAATCACGATAAAAACAACTTTTCACCCATGGTCAACCGCGCTTTGATTCAATCCAATTCGGGTTATAGATAAAATACGTATTTTATATGTATATAGTTTTAAGTAGACGTTATACTATACCTACTATTATCTGTAGCAGGTGCGGCCATCATGTCATCACAAGCGAGAGACGTTTTAATTTTTTTAGATAAATATTGTGGTTTGTTTAAGGTTAGATCTATATATTTATATAATAATATAAGGATACTTATATAAATATGTAGGCGGGAATACAACTATTGATACTACTTCAACTCGGACAAGTTGTCACGAGTTTGATGTAATTTTATTTATCTGTTTACTTGAATTGTTTTCATGGGTGTGAATCCAGTTGTGAATACATTGATCACGAATAATTAATTCGATCAAACGTTAGAAAATAAAGAACTGGTAATACGTATGAAGGGTGGATTAATCGTTTTTTAAAACAATTCAGAGTATAAAATAAATCATTCTAAAATATATGGTTGTTGGGATATGATTGAAAAATTTGAATATTAAGTTAGGTAGAAGTATAGAAGAGCGCAAAATAGTTTCACATAAACTTGGAAATTTGTTTAAACTATACGTAGTCACGTAGAAGTGAGTAAAATACGAAAAGCTTTAACAAATTGTATAATATACGTACACTATTACACTATAAATGCATGCGATATAAAAATGGTAACTATAAAATCTCGATAAATACTTAATACCTATATAAAATTAATTCGGTGAGGTTGGATAATAATGTTTCTTGGATTTTTTTTTTACTGTGGATCGTCATATGATATCCATATAAATATATATAATTGTTGGCAATGGGTTTTTTGATTTAATGATTCAATAATGTAATTTTTTTTTATTTAAATCGTGTTTTGCCCTTTATTTAGTTGTAATTTTCTTCTTTTTTTCTTTTCTTTTTTCGTATACAGAAATTACGACGACTACATCGACAGCCGGAGCCGTTGTTTTTATCCTATATAGATAATTTATGTGTTAAAAAGTTTTATAGTCCAAATGTCCCGTGTATACAATGTGGGAAATAATTACTGGAGGTCAATTACCGTACGCCCGCCGTGTCAATTAGTCAAAAGAGACTTTATAATAGATTTTAATTCGGCTGCATTAACCCTATATGTATACATTCAAAACTAATGCGCACATTGTAAGTATACCAGACAATATCAAGCGATATGACAATACGCACACACACTATAATACTAAACTAAAAGCTACTATACTATAATATCGTGCGGTATATTACACCTCGGACTTGTGTCATTGTCGTAGTGTACGATGTAATTTTTTTTTCAACCCCTACTACACACATGAACCCGCAGACGCTAATCATTCCGGAGATAATAATAAATTACTGTGTTAACAAAGACCGTGACGATAGCGCATAAACGTCGCGTATAATCGAAAACGTTTATGTATATAATGCTTACAGACGTGTCCCGGACTCCCGATGTTCCAAGCGAGTTAGGATTTATCGTAAACGTATTTACAAAATAGTCAAACACTGAAGTATAATTAACTATTTGATCATTATAACGTCGTTTTTAAGAATTATCTGCAACAAACGTACCGAAGTAATGCGTAAATGGTCCCGTCGCATTCCTCTGTTTTTTACCTAATAATCCTGCTTCTGTTATCCAATGAAACTTAAAATAAATACCAAGGAAGTGCTTAGATTGTCGGATTAAAAAAAAGATAACTAATCTTTTCAAGCTAATAACGGTTTATAACTCAACAGAAAAATGACAGTTTTTCAAGTAAAATAAAATGAAAAAATATAATATTATATGTATAATAATAAACATAATAATTTTTTAAGCATGCTCATCGTATTTTTATGTTAAAATTATGCATAATACGTATGTTAAAATTAAAATTTTTAGAATTTTTAATTGTACCTAATTAAATACGATGTTTTTGAATACCAGCTATTCACAAAATTTAGGGAGTATCTTGTGATGATACCAATTTCGATTTTTCAAATGAAAATTTTTAATATTGGTATCATAAAAGAATTCCCTTTTAAATGTGCAAGATCTAAGTATAAAAAAATGTTTTATTTAACTCTTAAAAATTTTAAAATTAATATTTTGATAAACATATTATAATTCAAACATAAAAAGATAGGTAAGGGGTTACCGCTTTGCTGTACATTAGGATTTAGGTGTTGATTAAGTCACTATTATAGGTGTGTTAAATATTAAATTTGAATATAATATTATATAATATATATATGTATATTATTCTATACGAAAACGATTTTGAACGGAAACGGTATATTAGCCTATATCAAGTGATACGTTAGTATTATAGTAGATTGATATATTTTTCCCAAAAATATTGCAGTTTTTATTATATCATTATTAATGATCAATTTATATAACACACAGTTTAAAATTATTTTTCTGTAAATACCGTAAAACAAAATAAAAATATATTTAATATTTATAGTACTTATTATAAATAAATAATATTTAAAAAGAAAAGAAAAACATTATATCGTATAGTAAAATTCATAATAATTTAAAATACATAAAAATTTAAGTTTCCACGAATAATGTTTTTAAATTATAATAAAATAATAAACATATCGCTATTATTGTCTTTATACATTTTTAGATTTTATGGTTTCTGTATGGACTGCTTATGACGGAGCTTGTATACAATTTTAAAAACATAGATACAAAAATAAAAGTTTTGATGAATTTTCAACGACAAAATAGTTAAAATTTTAATTTTTACGAAATTTTTTAAAATTTTACTTCAAATGTATATACAAAAAAATTAGTGCCAATGTATTTTTAATATTTTTATAAAAATATGAGAATAATAAAATTAAGTTTTTGAGAATTTTAACCCAGTGAATAATTGTTATCGACATTATTTTATGGAAAGAAAACTAAAAATATTAGAAATTTCTCATATTTATAAATAATTCAAAAAATCAAAACATTTTGGAAATTTGATCATATAATGAAAATGATAATGTATAAATATTTGGTGAAAATATCAAGTACCTTTATATCTATTATTATTATTATTTTTTGAAATACAATGAAATATAAACAATTTTTTGAGGAAAAACAATTATTTCACCATAACTTATCGTGCACTCGTCCACAAAAGAAAAATATATTAAAAAATCAGTATATTCATTGTTCCACTCAGAATCTGAAATGGGGTGAGTATGCTTAAAAAGTCACCTTGTATATTATGAGTTATGACAAACCACTATAATATTAATCATATATTATATTTAGAACGGACATGCAATGTTTATATTACTAAAATGACGTAAAAAAAATTACATATATAGAAATATGTATAAATTATATATTATATTTATACATACATTAAAGTCCAACCGACGAAAAATAAAATGTATACAATAAATGGTTTCCAGCATTGATGACGACACAGTTTTGTCACCGTATACCACAATAACATGTGTCTGTTAATATTTGTATGTTATATGTATATTTTACTGTGCGTAAACAAAAATATCATTGCAACTGATTAAAAAAAAAAAAAATTAAAAATCGTCGGACATGACTATTCGACCATACACGTGATAATGCATCACATAGAGATTCCATACGTCAGTTGTTATTGGTCATGAAGAATATTTTATGTGTTTGGAAATAATGTTCTTAAGTTAAACATGTTTAAAATTTAAAGTTATAAGTCTATAATTGTTGCTTATAAAACATAACGCCACGTGCACACACACACACACACACACACTCATATGTACCTATATAAGTCGGTTAACAGATATATTATTTTGTCCATTTAAATTTTTCAATTTCGTGTAGGAGGTTTTGATGTGCACGTGGAGTGTTAACTGACAAATATGTGACATTAATCCTCCCTTCTAGGAGTTTAATAGAATTTTAGATTATTTAGTTCTATTTTCTATATATTTTAAAAAATAAGATACTGTTGAGTGTTGAGTTAAATCAAAATAAAATAAATATATGTACACGTACATAAAATAAAATATGTTATCATAATTGAATATTGTGTATACTTGGTACCTTTAATAATTTTATATTTTTGGTGTTGGGTATTTCAGTACCTATCTGTAGATAATTAATATAAAATAATAAAGATAATTTTATTTTTGATGGGAATTAATAATAAAGAAAATACGAGTAACTCCCCATGAGGATAAGTTCTGGAGTTGCGACATTTAAGTTGTTCGAGTTTTAAAAAAATGTATAATAAATTATCGTTAAAATTTGTATTTGAATCACCACAAATCGATAAGTATAATAATGCAATAAAATATGTAAATTTATTTTTGATTCTAAATTAATCATTTGTAACAATAACATGTCAACATTTATACTGGAAAATAATGAACTCAAAATATCAACTAGGTACGTTTAATTTGTAATTATGTATAGTATTATTAGACAAGGTTATTTGAATTAAATTTGAATTATTCTTTATTATGATATTATATATTTATTTAGTGACAGAAAAAAGTTAAATCTCAAATTGGCTATCTACCGGAAATACGTGGGTTGATACATGCACTAAAAAACTGTTCAATCTTATTCTGTCTGTTATCTTCGTATTTTGCTGATATATTTATGATTTATTAAAAATTAATCAAATAAAAACAAAAATCTGTTGTTTACATCGTATTATACTAAGTACAAGAAGATTTGGGTCAATAAAGTAAATCATGTGGGAAACTTACACAAAATGTTCTACGAGCACATATATTTTGATACAACATAAAGTATATAGTTCTTTTTACTATAATGTATTAAAATCGGTTTTATATTATATAAATAAATTATTACATTCATAGTATAATTAATTGAGAGTTATGGAAGTAAAATATTTATTTATTTGTAAAAATATGCGTATTGTTTTACATTTTCTAAGCTAGTTAGCTAGCTAATCACAGAATTCTTGACATTGTAGATTGAATTCACTAGCTTTGCTGAAGGTCTTTTGAATATTTGTTTATATGCCTTCATCTAATATTGTTTAGATGTGACTTAAAATTATTCATGAAATATTTGATTGTTTAAAATTATTACAAGTTCACCAAATTCAATCTCAAATAATATTATTCTTGTCTAAACGAAATATCGACAGTATACCAGTAGTACATATTAATGTTACATTTATAACATCTCCAGAATAATATGCGTTATAACATGGCATACTCAATACTTTTTTCTGTAATCTATACCTACAATATATTATTTTATTAATTTTCTATAAAACTGTCTCAGACATATTTTAATTAAATAATGTTATAGGTCTAAAAAAATCATATCATAAATTGATCTTGTATATATTAAGTCTCACCATATAATTAATTTTAAATCTAGATATGTATATATAATAATTATAAGACATAGATAATTGATATTGGTAATATTGAATTGAGTTCCACAAATACTTTTGAGTTATCAGAAATGAGTCCAATCAATATTTTTCAGGTTGTTTGAATTGAATCTTTTCAGCCTTTTAATGTTTTCATCAGGAGACATTACGTGGAGGTTGATTAAGTAGTTTCCCAAAAATTGTTTGCTCTTGTTTACATTGTTTTATTTTATTTTAAATAGTAAAAATTATAATAGAAATAATCATTAGGTATAGTAATATAATAATGTAAAAATTAAATAATTGCTAGTAAAAAATATGTAATTAATATTAATTAAAAAAAAAATAAAATATGCAAATTTGTTTATCTACTCTTGCAAAAATTGTTCATTTTCCAATGATTTTTTTATATTTTTATTGTTTTTGTTTTGCTTCGTATTGTATGATTGTGTTCCTATAAGAGTGTCAATAAGAATAAAAATATTTGGATTTCCCGAATTAAAAAATGCATTTAATTTTGCCCAACCTTGTCGTCACTGACTATATAATATATCTATATATTATAGTTAGATATCTTATCTATACGGACTCAATTCAAAGATATTAAGATAATAAACTGAACTCAATTCAAATTTCAAATACATAAAATTAACATGGATTAAATTCAATGTTATCCATATAATCAGCATACATAAACTGCATGCCGTATGCATAATAAAAATATTGGGTTCCTAATTAAGGAGTTTTATGGAAAGAACCGGGGTCTGTGACTGTCGACCTCTGCGTTGGATAAACACGCAACATAACATAGCACAGTAATCTATATAAATGGTACGTTTCATTTAATTGAAAACCATTTTATTTTAGTAATATTGTGTAAACATTGTAAATGATGAGTATGTATATAAATTAAAAAATACTGCAGATATTAATTTTTGTTTTTAATCAAATTAATTTTAGGTCACGAGTTGGATACATTATATATTCTTTACTTCTGTCGATAAATTTTAAACATTATATACATGTAAAAGGTTTTTTTTTAAGTTGTGGTCGACGAAAGTCAAATTAAAACTAAACAGATAAAAATTGTTCAAAAAATTAGTAACAAATCGACCAAACCACAATGTAGAATTTTACAATTTGAAAAACTTTTAATAGGTGACATTTAGTTTAATGCAATATTGTCGTGTTTCAGAAAATACCTCTGTGACAGTGGCGTGCAATTCTGTTTTAAAAAGTACATAGGTAACCTTGAATTTTAACAGTATAATATTAATGCATGTGTTATTATTATACTTATTTAACGACCATCGAGTGCGTTATTATTTTCGAATCTTAATAAGCGTTTTTATCCCCGAACTGCTTTTCACACATTCATATAGGTACACGTGAATTGATTCCAAATTGAGGTTTTTTGAGTTTCATTAATTTATGAGTATATATAGCATTTATATCAATTTACTAATTTTTAAACAAATGTATTATGTTATTGTATGTCTAGTTTGACGTATTTATAGTTTTAGGTATATTAAAAATACTACACTATTTTTATTAGTAGTTATATTATTGATTTTTTAAGTTTTTTATTGATAAATTAGATATTTTTAATTTCATAAAATTAGAAACAGAATGTTTTTCTAAAAATATATATAAATATCAAATATTTTTTTTTATTAATACGATTTAAAGTTTAGATGCTGTGCAAAGTAAAATAGCAAAGGTTATTCTGAAATACTTGTGCCCTACTTATGTATCTTATATTATGTAACCATACAGTAGTTTAATAACTATAGTAAATACTAGCAGATTTATAATAATAAATATAATATTTATTATATTATAATATTTCAAAGTTGAATCGATAAGTAATTAAATTGATTTTATTAATTTATAATTATCATACATAGTGCACAGATTTAAATATCGTAAAAAAAAAAAAACACCGCAGTAAAATTACCTAATATTATGAAAACAAATAAATAATACCTACTTATATTTTCTTTTTAGATTCTGAACGGAGTCAGATTTTTGACTTCAGCCCCTCTTTGAATAGGAAAATTCATCTAGTTGGTACTTTGGGGGGGGGGGGGGGTCAAAAGTAAAATTTTCAAATAGTTTTTAAAAAAATCGAGAAAAACAAAAAAAAAGTGACAGAAAAACGGCAATTTTATGAAAAACCACTTTTCGACAAAATCGATTTTTTGATTTTGCTGTAATTCAAAAACGAATCATTTTAAATACTTGAAATTTTCACCAAATGTTTATATTATGGTTATCTCTTTACAGTTAAATTTTCAAAATATTTTGACATTTTTAAGCTACTTATAGACAATTGAAATTTTCGACTTTTCTAAGTTTTTTTTCTTCAAATGCCGATAAAAATTTTTTGGGTGGCCAGAAAATCTTGAAAATTTAATACAAGGTTTCTTATAAGTTGTTCTTAGAGTGATAAAAAAAAAAAATCCGAAATCGTTAGTCACAATTTTTTTTTATAAGTGCTTAAAGTTCGAATTTATACGAAATATGTCAAAATTTAAATTAAATTTCATACGCTCATTATGCGTATGTTGGCCAAATACTTTTTTTATTAATAAACAGATATTATAAAGTAACTATAGTAACATATGGTAACTATACTATTTGTTTCAAAATAGAATATATATGACAATATTTAAATATAATATATCCTAAACTGACAAATCATCTTCGTTCAGAATCGTTTTTCGTATACAATGGTACCTACCATTGCATTCAAATTTAACCTACCATAGTCCGAGGTCCACCCCACCCCCTAATATACAGCGAGCGATACCCACTTACCCGCTTTTTATTAATAAACAGATACTATAAAGTAACTATAGCAACATATAGCAACTATACTATTTGTTTCAAAATAGAATATATGACAATATTTAAATATAATATATCCTAAACTGACAAATCATTTTCGTTCAGAATCGTTTTTCGTATACAATGATACCTATCATTGCATTCAAATTTAACCTACCATAGTCCGAAGTCCACCCCACCCCCTAATATACAGCAGAGGGATACCCACTTACCCGCTTTTTTCTTTTACGTGGAATTGTTTGTGGTGAATCGTGACTAAATTTTATCCATATTTACAAAATAAACAAAAACTGCAAAATACAATTTTAATTTTTAAGTTCTTGATTGTATAAAACGAATTTTGTATTTTTAAAACGATGTCTGAAGACGTTTAGAAACAAATGCAATTTGTATCCACGCCTTATTACAACATAAAAATCACGACGGACCACTTTGACTAGTCTTGTTAATATTATATTATGTCGTAATTCATAACTATATTAATAACAATTTAATTTCACATAATCAGGCCACACTATACACTGAGAAACGTTACAGTGCAGCACATAATAAACGTTTTTGTGTAGGATTGTGTTTGACATTGTTAAACGTTTATTGAAACTATAATAATATGTGGCGCAGTGTAATCGAAATTTCGAGTAAATAGGCAATTTAAAGAAGATTAATTATAATCATTTTTAAAGCAATTTTGTTTAGCGATAATATCCGTTGCGAATATAATAATAATAATATAGTATCGCGGCAGAGTCTAGGAACCACTTACATCAAAAATGCAAAATTATTATTATTAAATCGAGTTTTGCCAAATCTATTCGTAGAATCCGCGAGTTTGTATATTTTTTCTTCAATTATTAAAATGTTCGAGCAACGCCAACAACACGTTATTGTCTAAAGGCACTATGCTAATTTCTATTATTTTATCAACTATATATTGCGTACAATATGTTTACATTTAATTATAAACACTTTACGTTACGGCAAAATATTAACGGTAATAATATTATGTATACCTCATAATATTCAAAAGAGCTATAGGTAATTATTTCACCGTATACATAATGATGTCATTAAATTTTCCGCGAACTTCGCGAACCAATAACTATGCATTAATCCTCTAGCCCTATGGTGACAAGTAGTACACAATTTTCACTCTAACATCGAAATCATTTGTCCGCATATCATTACGGTCATTTAAAACGGAACAAAACTTTTTTTTATGGTTTTATGAAATATATTAATGAGCAATGTCATTGCGGCTCGCGTTAACTCAAAAACCGTGTTACGACAGTATTACTATGACTTTATTTTTCAATTACTTAGCCACACAAAGGAGTGCAAATCAATTAATGATCAATGCCATTGTGTACACTTTATTGTTGCAAAAATATCGTTTATTCGATATCGCTTTGAATTGGTTTCTTCCGTCGGCGTGTAACTTGCATGAAAAACTTTTAATATTTAAATACATATATATATATAGTGGAATATGAGAAATAAATTAAAAAAGACATTGAGTACAACGACGACAATTTCAAATAAAAAAGAACATTACGATGTATATGAACTGTAGGTAATGAAAGTTCTTTTCAATAAAATCATATAATAGTTAGCGTAAAGTTTAATTATATTAAATTTTACTGTGTCACATTTTCTTGGAAATTTATTTTTATTTTATTAAAACTGATCGTAAAAGTCATATACGTAGGTTATGTAGTTTCTTACTGCATTTTATTTCACATCGATTTCGATAGAAACTATACGTATATCTAGAATAATATTATTTATTTATTTTATTTTTATCGAATCTGATTTAACTGAAAATATTATAAACAAGTCATAATTAAAAAATTTGAATCACAAAGTAAATCCAGTTTAAATTTTAAGTTTTTTTTTTTTAATATGATTTTAATTTGTTCAAACTTTAAAAGACAAACAAATGGTTTGATGTTTAAATCAGTATAGTTTTCTTAAATC
This sequence comes from Schizaphis graminum, assembly GCA_020882235.1. NCBI lineage: Eukaryota > Metazoa > Arthropoda > Insecta > Hemiptera > Aphididae > Schizaphis > Schizaphis graminum. The sequence continues at coordinate 99,999,959 of CM037032.1, forward strand.
GAGTCCAAAAAATACTCGCAATCATCGTAATATACGTGCATATAAAATATTTATAACTTTCATACTATACATATTATATTTGTTTAAATAAACTCAACTGTTTGAAACTTTAAATGTAATGAATTTAGAATTTTCCAGATAATTGACCTCGATATGATAGTTCTGGGAAACATCACTACGTCAGAGCAGCAATGATAGACTCATAATATGAAAAGTTTGACTAAGTATTTTTATATTAATTTATCAGGCCTAAATGCTAGTGTTAAAATATAATATCTATAAGCACTGAAAATGGCTCACAATTACAATTAACGAGTGAATTTTTCAAAGAAGAGAAAATAGAGTTTAATTCTACTACCTTAGTATTAAACCTAGGAAGTGTTATAGAAGAAATTTTCACACAGAAATTTAATATACGAGTGTAAAATGTTTATTAGAAAATATCTAAAGAAAACTGATTTAGTGTTCATACTTCTAGGAAATAAGAAAGCGTTATAATACTCATGCCAAGGTCCTTCAAAACGTCAGAAAAGAATGAAAAGTTTTTCACCATATTGTTTGGAAATAACAAAACCAACACTGTCTTGGTTGATTGATTAAAACTAATTTTCGTCTTAAAATAAGAGAACCAAGTAGACACGGAAATCATGGGGGAGGAAAGAAAAGTATGCAGTTCCAGACTGTGGTGAATATAAAAAAACGACTCGTAGTGGTCATAGAGCGAATTTAACAAATACTTATATTAAAGGTGGAAACGGTATGGCGTTTCGCGTCTCTCAATTAAAAAAGTTAAAAAAAACAAGGTTTAAGATTTTTTATGTATTATATTTACTTAGTCAGTCAGCTAGTTTTTACTGCTTACCAGTATTTGCTGTTCTATGTGATATATTAATATTATTATTAACTAATTGACTTTTTGTGTTTTAAAAATTATACTACGCATTCATTATATATATGCACACATTAGGTCAGAACGTACAAGAATACATATAATGGGCAAGGTATGCATTATGTCAAATATTTTGAAAATAGTGGTTTATTAGTGAAATTGTAGTTTGTTTAACCTAGGCGGATATACATTATGTTTATCAGTACCTATTCAGAAGTCACATATTTGAATGTAGGCGACGGTTACGTCATCCTTAAACGTAATTATTGTGAATCTACCGTGTACGTACAATGATACCAACACACTACATACGCATTTCGTAAAAGGTGTTTGGTGGAATTATATTTGATTTTAGAGTCCTAGTTTACCGAAATTAAAAAACTAAACACCAGCAAGTAGTGATGCTAGATACTTTATGATGGTGGCGATCGTCTCCGCGTAATGAACATACAACCGGATAACTATTGCATTATTACAAAATAAAAATAAAATAAAATAAAATAGAAGTATCTTAGGTACCAGTACAGTGTATGCATTCCTCCAAAAAGACAAAAAGTATATAGTATATATAATATCCATTGTACGCATGTATATATTATTATAAATTATACTTAATAAAGTGTTTATTCAGAAACGTGACGAGCATAATGGATACGTGACCGAATATATAGGACCCGAATTATAAAAATCCATTTTTATATTTTATCGAAAGTTTTTTTGTTTAATATCGATTTCAAAATGTAAAAATAATAAATTAGACAATTCGAAATGCACGTGTATTGAATATTAGTATATTTATACAAGTATATTTTTGCACTTATAACATATTTTGATTGAGTTGTTTTGAAAATGACTAAAATTTGGTAGAAGTAGTTAGTACGACTGCATCATAAACATAATATTATACATGTATTATTAAGTAGTAGGTACCAAGACGTATCCATGTTCCACGCGTATTTGGTATATACTTAATGTTATTACACGGACAATGTGCGAAGGAGGCCTCACAAAATAATATTCTAACGAGTATTACAATAACATCATAATTTATATTAAGTGAAATAATGATTATCCATAGTTTGGAGATTGAGTTGTGAGAACATGTGAGTTTGAGTAGCACTACGACGTTAAGGTATGGATGACAGGAAATATAAAGATAATTTAGAAGATTCTATCAACGTAACCCTCGAGGCGATCAGGGAGATGATGTCGTCCTCTAAGCGAAAGTCAATAAACTCGCACGCGATAGGTAAGTACTCGAAGTCTTTAACAAACATTAAAAACAATTAGTACCTACTTAGTATGTTTTATACAATTTTATAATCTAAAATACATATTTATATATTTATTTTTTCATATTATCCGATGTACATCAACGTAATAAGATAAGTGATTCGCGCTCGCTTTTATAATTGTATAAATTATACGAATCCAAAATATTATATAATAATATATGCAGTGGTTGGAAGTAATGAACTGTTTTAGCGTTTAGCAAGATTAACATAATAATTTCCCATTGTATATAACGTAAGTTTCGCTACTTTTTACAAGTATTTATAGTTTTTAAAAAATGAAATACAATTTATCAGTTTTAATACTAGAATAAATAATAATCTTTTTAAAATGTAAAAAGAACTGTATACATCGCCCGATATAATAAATGAAATTCGATCATTGCTATTGTCCATTATGTAACCATAACTTATGTTTAAAAAATAAATAAATATATATTACGTTTTTGTAAACATAAGTAGATTTAACAGGCTCACTCGAGATTTTTTTTTTTTTGAACCAAGGAGCATAATATAGACGTTAGTCTTAGAATAAAAAAAGAAAAAAAAGAAGGCTTAAATCGTACAGTATTATGCACGCTAGTTTTTATGACTTGACCACTATAATTATTATTTGTATTTATGTTGTATAGACCAGAGCTTGTAATCGAAATGAAAATTAACGACTTTAGTTTCAATTTTACTTATCAATATTTTTTTTTTGATTTAAATCTAAAATAATATACAAGTATTAATTTTAATATTTTATTACTTTATGAATTTATATTGTTGCGCAATATTGGTAAAATCTTAATATAATTTTTATTTATTTTTTTATTTAAGATATCAATTAAAAGATTTTAATTTTGATATGTACGATAAAAATTTATTGTCGTTTGTGCATTTCATATTATTCGTCGTTTCGTGCGGCTATGAAACGGGCCAAAGAAAGCTAAATATTATTTATTACCTGCTACAGATGTATAATATTAAATTCCTATATTAGCTGTTGTTAAATTGTAAATTGTAAATCATTAATAAATTGTTTTTAGTTTTAAATTGATTCGTATGTATAAACTACAGACCGATTATTGTCGAATTTGTTATTTATTATTTTTAATAAAACATGTCGAATATCATAAAAAAACTAATTTTAATTTGGAAATTAATTTTGATTTTTTGATGATTTTTAAACGATTCGAAATATATTTCAAGCCTTAGTTTTGGCACGCACCTGCGAGTAAGGCAACAACCGGCATACGAAATCGCCGAACGGCCAGTCGGGCCGGACACGGACGTAGGCTAACGCCGGCGTGGTGACGGCAAACAGTAGGTCAGCCACGGTGAGGTTGAGCAGGAAGCAGTTGGTGACGGTGCGCATCTCCCGGTATCTGAGCACGGCCCAGGCGATGGACACGTTGGCCACGACGGACGCGGCGAATATTATCATGAACACTGTCACCTCGACAGCCGACTCGGCCTGCTCGTCGCCGAACTCCGAGTAGAACGTGAAAAAATACCTTGGACCCCATCCGCCCGTCGTGTCGTTGCCCATTAGGTACGACGTGTTGAACAGACTCATTTTGTGCGCCGAACTACGCTAGTCTCCGAGTACCGTGACCGTTAAAGTTTGTACAGAGGTGTCGCCGCTGCTGCTTCTCGGCGATAACCAGGAAAGTAACCGCAGTCGCACATCTATGCAATAAAATTATTACAACCGTATTATTACACCAGGTGGTCACAAATATTTTCTACTGTTTCAACTAAAAACGATGTTAAAATAAAATAAGAAAAATCGTCTAAATCTATACACCTTAATAATGATATAGGTACATTACAATACACATAGTTGATTATTGTAAATAGATAAAATTTTAAAATCAATAAAATACAAATATTGTTTAATTTACGATACCACTTTACAGTTATAGTGTTGCAGTATATCATTTAAATATTAAAAATCAATATAATATGGTATTCAGGTAAAAAAGACTGTTGGGAAAGACCGTTTTCCACATCCTCTCCACTGCGTACGCCACTGATAATATATATGCACGAAGTGATAAGATGGTGGAAAGGAGTATTTCGTTAGATGGACACCATATTTTGGTATGACGGTGTAAGTAAATTAATGGACTCGTATAAATTGTACGAATCGCATGAACATCTTTCACGTATTTAAGGGAGAGTGGGCAATATGGGGGATCTTACTATGCTGAATATTTCTTCGTGTACATTTTTCTTCGGTTATTGAAGAGTAAAAAATAAAAATAAATATTATTATATATATTATGAAATATGGTGAAATCAGATCTATAAAAGTACATAACAAATTTTGATTTCGTGGTTAAAATCAACAAAGTATTATACATTATTATCTATTAACACAACAATATCTGCGTATTCACAGGATTATAAAAATAATTATACATTTTTTTAGATATAATGCCGACTGAATAAAATATTAATAATTGCTAAACATTTAATGTATCAATAGTGATGAACATATTGAAAAAAAATGCTTCAGTTAAGATATGGATAAACATTTTATTAATAATGTTTAATATAGTTTATATTGTTGTAATACCATTGCATTTTCAATATTTTAATATAAATCTGTAGTGTACATAGAGAGGTTTTTAATAATTTTCTTAACTATTATATTTTAAAATAAATAGGTAATGAATAAAATACACGTGAAAAAGTATTTTGGAGAAGTATCGTAAGCTGTATAGGGATAATCAAAAGGTTAAAACTATAGTATTTTTGTTCAAATAAAACAATACACTTTTGTATGATATTTATATTTTTAATTTTTGTGTTAAGTAAAATGTGATTTATTTATGAACACACATGGCATATATAGTAAGTATCATTTATACAATCTGCCAAGCAAAAACTGAGTGGAAGAAGTTCAATTAGCATTAGCATAAGTTATAAAGGTATATTGGAAATGATAATAATTAATAGTTTATATATCTGAATATGCCCATGTTATTTATTTATGCAATGCACACTCAATGGTGTACTGTCACAAAGTCTGGAAAAATATTTGAATTTATGAAATGAAGTTAATTTTTGATTGGCTTTTTCGTGTCATCTTATTAATTCTTTGAAATTGTGAAACATATACATTTTTAAACACCTAACCCGGACGTATAGTTTGATACAAATGAAATATTATAGAAATGATAAAATAAATTGTGTGTATAATTAATTTTTTTGGAAGCAAAGTTTCAAAAGTTTTATAAATTCTTCTTAAAAATTCAGTTCATTAGGTAGATAACTAAATTTTTTTAATACCTATAGGCTATTTTGAGAACTTTTCAGTTGTTTTCAAGAAAATATTCATAAACACTACCAACCAAGATCGTATGGAAAATCGGAAAATTCACATTAAATTTGCGTGTCTTCTTTTTTAAATTATTTTTTTGCCCATACATTTGTTTTTTTTCTCGTGATATTTGTAGAGCTGAAGACAGATATTTAATTTTGAAAAACACCTTTATTCATATTATAGGTATGCTTAGGGATAAAATATGAATAATAATAATAATAATAATAAATAATTTTGAATTATTTGTAAACTATGAAGTATAATAATTGTAATAGGTACCTACTTAAAACATAAAGCTTAAGTGATTTTTAATTTCAAGTAAGACAAATATTTTGTATACTTTGAGTAATATTATCAATGTAATATGTCTCTCACGACTGATTTATTGCTGCCTAATTATGGTTTAAGTTTCTTATCGATTGATTAACTGAAAAAACTGTAAAAAAATATGATTATATGGTATAATATGATCATATAATTTTATATTTATCTTAATGTGAAAATAATAACGGCTTATTTTTTGACTGCATACGAGTATATAAGATAATAATATTGTTACATAAAGTATTTTTAAATGTAAAAATCACGAGGATGTTTAACTGTTAACTGTTAAGATGCAAAGAGAATTCAAATATGAAATTAGCTTAATTAATTTAGTTGTACCCAATATATTTTTAATATATAATTAAAATGCTTGAGTTCTAGGAGAGAGAAAACTTATTTATAATTGATAAGTCAACAATACATTTTTACCGATAATGAATCCAAAATATTTGTTTATCATTAGGTACTATTAGTGTTAGTTACCTACTTTATAAATTAGAAAATAAAAATTAAATCAGAGACATAATATTTGAAAATCTTTAAATAAAAGTTATAGGTTAATATAGGCATATAAATAATATACAATATATTTATTTTTTGAAACCATCTAAAAATGTTTAATACAATATTGTATTTATTTGTGATGGATCACATTTGTAATTGAATTACCAGGCAAATCAAAAAATCATAATAATAATAGTAAATAGCTAAATTTCATATTCATAGGTTGTTATGAATAATAAATACATTTAAAGAAATAAATGAAAATGGGCTGAGATATTATGTATAGTATAATATGATAATAATATAGTACACAATAAACTGATACTATATTTTGCCAAGTGGCGTGGTCAGAATAAGTCTGCGATAAATAATATAATATTTTAAAATATTACTAAAGTATTCTTACAAAGTTAAGTCACAACACTAAATCGATTTGTGCACATAGTTTTATATTATATCTTATAAAATGGACAGGTGTTCAAGAAAAATCTAATACTTAAAACTTATTCGCAATTGTTAAATAATATAATTACTTTCCGTCACAGGACAATAGAATAATTAATATATATTTTAAAACAGTAAGGTATGGTGATATAATATGGTTTCCAGATATATCTTGGAAAACGGAGGTTAGTACTCAATAAAATATTTACATAGATACACAAAAATCTTATATATTGTTTGTCGCACACGACATAGCCATTAATGTACGACGCGTGGAATATTTAACACTTTTAACTGTTCTAAACGTGCTAACAGTTCAAATACACATTACTATTTTTAACACGATATTATTTTATCGCCCATACGTAATATTAGTATTGTTCAAGTTTAGAAAAACTAAATAAGAAAAAAAAATATATAATAAAATAAAAATAGTCCAATATATTTACAAATCTCTTTAGCTTTATAAAACATAGAATATTATGAACGTTATATTATATTCACAAAATATTTATTATAATATATTATATTGTACACGATACTACTCGGCCAGTAGATAATTTATTTTTGAAGTACCTATACAGAATTTATTCAATGACTTAACATAATATGTGTTTTTACTTAAGTATTCAAAATTTTAATGCATAAGTCTGTATTTTTGAATAAATAATACATAATAACAATGTAAAATAAAATAATTTAATTTCTCAATAGTCATTGTACATAAGATACAATTAAAATAGAATATCTATGTTTATTGCCTTGCTTATAAGTATTTTAAGTTTGGAAAAATGGCTCTCTCTTGACTTGCGGTTTTCAGGGTAACAAAATGGCGATGAAGACGTGCATGACATTGTATTTCATTATAAATCATTTTCGTCGACTACTATTTCTAAAAATATAACGATTAAAGATTTTTGTTTTACGCTGCTTCTCAATCTTACTTAAACGAATGTAAAAAATCTAATTTAATATCGAGAATTTTTTTTTTTAGAAAGTAGTTTGTTGTATACTTTATTAAAATACATTTATAATATTTAATAATAATTATTTATAATATTTGAAGGCTTTTATAATTTATATAGGTATGCATATTTTTTTAACAATGAAAACTGTATAGTGCTTTTAGAATTAAAATGTAAATATTTTTGTTGGGTTATAAAATCAATACAATTCTAATTGACATAACATTTTGAATTTATGAAATAAATTGGATATGGCTAAATAAAAACAAGCAATGGATAAATTTTTTATATAAACGATTAGTAGTTTATATAATATCTACATTATTTAAGAACGAAGTATTGAGATATAATATGGGTACCTGCAGTTACATAAGAAATTGTATTGTGCAAATTGTATACAAACCTTATAAGTTATAATTATAAACTTAAATTAAAAAAAAAAATCTAATTAAGTAATAAAACATAATATTTATCATATTGATAATATGGGAATTTAAAAAAATAAATTAAGTAATAGTAACTAGGAATAGACAATATAGTAAGATGGGCACTTACAAGAAGATTACTTACGATTAAAGATTTTGAACATTAGTGAAGTATTATAATACATGTTTTATGAGTAACCTTGTACTAAATATCCATGTCTTGGTTATAAAAATTGAAAATGTATTAAAGCAATAAAAAAACTAATGAAAACGTAAAATATTCAAAACTAAATATTAAATAAGTGTTTTGCATTTTTTCAATAATATTTCAATTCTATATAGGTACCTAAGGTACCTACCTCATTGATGAATTTTTTTTCAACATTTTTTTTTCTTGTGTATTATAATACTTTCGGGATTATCAACATTTCTTAAATGTTTAATGTTTCAGCCAACTAACTTATCAAACTAATAGATAGTTTCACATATAAAATTTGTTACACTCGTTTTGGTAGACATAAGAAAGGTCAGTATAAAACATTATGAAATAGTTATAATGTTATAACATACAATGATTAAAATACATTAATAAAGAACGCTTTTTTTTTAAATCGGTTGCATTTTTTTTTGTTTTTATGTTTACAACATTGTTTTTATCATTTTTTTAATCTAATATCATTCGGGTTTGTTGTTGTGTAATCAGTTTTTGTGAAGTGTCACCATGGACCGAATTTAAATTAAAACACGTGTGTTGGTTGTTAAGAACTTTTACCAAACTAACGAAAGTGATGCGGAGACTATGGCGACGATTTGGTATCTTACTCTGATGGGATGCTGCTCCAAATGTGTCATAAATTCGTTGGTTAATAAAAAATTCAAAAAACTGGTTCAATTTTTAATCTCAAAAGCTCCGCTTAGGTTAAAAGGGGTCCTCCTGAAACTCATCAGAGAGAACTGAGGGTAGTTATTGTTAATTTTCTCGACCGCACTTCGGTCTGTAAACAAGCTAGTGGAGAACAATCGAATAATATTATTTTTTATACATAAGCCGGATGTTATACTGTAACTGTATAATAATTATATCCTTTTCTGAAATATTTTGAAAAACAAAATGTTTTTTTTAGCTTATTTAAAAAAAGCGTTCTTTTTAGGACACCCAATATATAATACAAATCATTTTTGCTTGCATTTTATTAATTCAATCAAAAATAATATCATTTTTATTAATTGATAATATTTTCAACTGATTAGAATATTGATATTTATGTTATTGTACATTTCTCGACCTTCTGCAAACAGGAATCACATTTTTCAATAATTTTAAATAGTGCAATTATTAAGTGTAATTATTAATTTAAATTTAATACAATTCAAAATGTCGAGAATTAAATTTTTTAGATTATGTCCTATATATATATACATTATACTACCATTTGATTGAAGTATATCTCGACAGACTATATTATAAAAATATAAGCCAAGTCAACTTTAAGCAGTAAAATAAATCATGTGTGAAATAAAAACTCTATAAATTTGCTACAAAACAAGCTTGTCAGTTGAAGAACTCGTGTTAATAACTTAATTCTAGTGACAGTTATTCATTGAGTTTTAGTATTTAACTCGTGTTTAATGTTTCTTTAATAAGTTTAAGAAACCAATACGTAAAAATAAAATATTAGGCAACCTTTTTGTTTTAAATAACTATTATTATTTTAAAATTACGTTCAAGAGTTGATTATTATTACTTATTGATTCGTATGAAACTTTTAAAAATTTAAACAGAAACTATTGTTAGACACAATATGTTATTCACAATGAGTTTTCGATGCTTATTTTAGCAAAAATTATATTATAATATTTCAGTTGTCACTAAAACAATAATATTGATAATTTTAATAGACGAAAATGTAAAAAACTAATGAAATTTCATAAATCTGCGTAAGATGACACAGCAATATAAAATTCTATGTGAACACTCAACACACGTATCATATAATAATAAATAATAACTTCTCTCTAATTTCACTCATTGTGATAACATATTATTGAAATTAAAGTATAATTAACCTATTAAAATAATTATTTAATATTTTAGTTATATTTTTTCAGTAACTTATTTATAATTATAAATAATTTTCATAAAAATAAAAATATTGAAAAATCCAGCCAAAATATATATTACGTTATTATTAGGATAGATTTTAATATTTTAAGTTCATCAATGTGATCATAATGAGTGAAATGCAGAGAGAAGTTGTAATTATATTACTGCACATGGTAACATTAAGAAAAAATTATACTGGTATTATTCGCTCTTAACATGTATACGCAATATTCTAATCATTATTATAAATGACTGAGAAAAGATTAGCTCTGTAACTATAGGGAGTACGAATAAAGATGTGTCATATTATGTGTGTGTGCGTGTATTTTTTTTTTTGACAGATTATTGAAATGTTCACGTTTGGAATGTGTTTTAGTGATATTCTATTAGTTTATTGCAACTATTTTGAAATGTAAAACTACAATATTTGTTTTTTAAAACAAAAATTTACCTACCAAATTCAAATACATAGGAAAATATTAATCAATATAAACATAACGTAACATCATACTATTACCTAGGTACTCCAAGCGATTTATAATGAGTCATAAGGATATAAAATGAGTCATAAGGATTTATAATGAGTTACAAAACGTTTTGTTTTGGTATACGTAGCAATATAATTTAAGTGGATGGTACCTATGTAGTATTTGAATAGGTACATAATACTTTCTAATGGAATAATCTGATCGAAATACTTGCTTAAGAACAATTTATAATATGTAATCGTTCAAAATACAAAATATAAGATATAATGATATAAATATCAAACGTAAAATTTGTTTATTGAAATTATTGAATAATAACTTATGATCGTTTCTATAGAATGACAAAAAAAATGAATTTTATATAATCTGTATCAGAAAATGGGGAAGTCTCTCTGTATTGTTATATATTTTGAGTTTACCTTAGTACCGAGTAGGCCAAAGTAATAGATGTGTTAAATTTGAATTAAACCCTAAATCAATTTAGCCGAAATGCAATTTTGAGCAAAGGTGACAAGTGAATCAGCAACTATTTCTAATAATATTCTTTAATTTATTCGTATTTCTATTAGTGATTTATTGTTATTTATATTATATTATTCATGCTCTATATTGAACTATTTTTTGCCAATAATGATGCATATATCATTGTTATTAACTTAAATATAAAGTTACCTACGTAATTACGGTAGAATAATGGGAATAGTTCGTGATATAAAAAGCAGAAAATTAGTTCTATCTAATATCTAAAATATTATTCGGAATACACATAAAATTATCAATGTTTTATTCTTTATTATTTTGTATCAGGATAATGGGCAAATAATATTACACATTTCAATAGATTTCTTCGTTTATTGTTTCTACAATTTACCACATAACTTATTCGAATAGCCTATTATGTTTTGAATCTTATAATACCTTTTTTTCATTTCAGCATATATTACTATTTCAATTGAAAAAAAACACTATTGTTATAAACAAAACTTGTTATTGTTTAATTTTTAATGTTTATAATAATACTATGGTCGTAAAATATCATAATTAAGGTAAGATAATTGCGTCCTTCTGATCGTTTAGTCAAAAGCTGTCGGATAATAAAAAAACATCTTTAAGTTACCGTAAGAGCTTCTGATAATATATAAAGATGGTAAGAAAATACTTTCCTGAGAAATTTAAAAGCCTACATTAAAAACTTTAATTTGTTTTTTAACATATTTGCTATGAATTCACATCTAACACGTTATTGTAATAATTTTGAGAACGACTTCAGGGAGATGAAAACATATTACCTATAATATTATTGTGTTCACATATTATACACACAGCTGTATTTTAAATAAATACTTTTATTGATTTTATCGAGTGTCGAGTAATGCTCTTTTCACATACATTGTATATAGGCTTATGTAAAAAAACTTTGGAAACACACACGAACTCGAATATAGTAATACCCAGAGTTTTCTGTTACGTCCAATTTGAACGATCCTTTGCAAATATTTGCTTATATTCGTTTGGTACAGGTTATTTATGCATCAATATTATAAGTTTTTGATCTCGAACTCGATTGAATTGTATGTTATATAAAACGTAATCAAACACGCGTTTTGTAAATACCCACACAGTTATACTATTATATAGGTACGAACTAGTCATATTATTTTTGTAGATTTGCAGCTATACAATTTATATAATACAGTGAAACCCCTCGTAACGGACGTCTCTAGATATCATACTTCTCCGAATAGTTTACACATTTTTTGCGAGAATATCCGTTATTTAAAAGTATCGCTGTATATTGTTAGACAGATGGAAGTAAACATAATTAATCGAAACTCTAACCCACTCTCCGACTAACAAAATAAGTATCAACAATATTATTTTAATATTTATGGCTGGATTAAGATCATTTTAACAGTAAATAAATACCTATATTTTAAATAATTTAACTATGTACGTATTTTATACATTTTCAATATTAAAAAAAAATATATATATCAGAAGTGTGAAGATATGCACCGTTTATCACATCTGAATACATAAATCTTTATGATGTACTCACAGAATTTCGCATGCCAACCTAATCAAAACGAGCACAGAAGAGGAAAAAAAAATAACAGTAACGGCGACGGGCAAATCGTTCACATTTCGTCGTCGGTCGAACGCTCGATCGTGCAGTATGACAAATTATTGTAAATATTGTCGTCCAATAATTTAATTTATTAATATTATTGTTTATTTCGTACGCGGCAAATTTCACGGTTACGGACTGTCGGGACGAGTAACACACGCAACGACGTGCACAACGGACAAGCGTGTGGACGTAACTCTGGCAGCGCGTCCGCGTGCGACTCGCCGACGATGTTTGCGGATTAACACCACTGTGTGCCCCACCCCTAGACGTCACGTGCACGCGCTGTGCGGTTATGCGCTTAAACGATATTGTGTCTCCGTAATCGACCGAACCGATCATCGTAAAATAATATTTAAATTACCAAATTTACTTCAAACCTATAATCACGTTTTTATTGGGTGAGAGTCAATATTGTAGACGGAAATAATATGCGGTAGTTGTTGAGTGAAATATTACGTAGACGATAATATAAAAGAAGTAAATCTTACTGAACTGCAGCTCGTGTGTTTATTAGTCAAGCTCATATAATTTGTGGAGATAATATTATAAACGATTTTTTGAAAAATCAATCGCATTTTTATAAGTTACACATTTTTTGCTAACGCGTATTCTATATACATTTGAATGTTTGGGTCCGAAATAAGGGCTGATATTATAGATCCACAACATATACTAATAGTACCCAACTAAACTAATCAAGTATTTTACCACTTTTACTTACATCCATGACTGTTATTGCATGAATAGTGTTATAATATAGTCAAAATATTTGCAAGAGTGACACTAAAACAATGTGTTATATAATATATGGGTAGGTGCACTCTGTGGCCAGAATACGAAACATTTGTCGACTCTGTTACCGGCTATCGTGTTTACGACTTTGCTGTGTTTGAAACGTTAAAAATCACTACCGATATTATAAGTGATGTATGCACGTCAAGTTCTTACGTCGTGATTTACGAGTATGAGTCTAAAATATGAAAAACGAAATATTATCGAGTTCAATGTGTGTTTAAACACTTACGTTATAGAAACTAAAATACGTTATAATCGACCAAACAAATTTCTAGACCATATTTAATTACGAGTTTTAAAATGTTTATAAATAAATTATACAATAATTTTTCAACCTTATAATATATAATATCTGTTTTGATTTATAGAATACAATTATTGTATTGTTTATCAAAAGTGTGTATATTATAGATAGACGATATACAACACTGCTACGATCATAGGTATAATATAATGCTGTATGAAGTACGAATTGGTATATATATATATATATTATATAGAAAAGGTTATTGGCTAAGCCCTTTAATTATCTTCTCATCTACTGTGTTTCTATGATTAGTGTATATTTATCAATTTTCTATACCCATATGGTAAAATATTTTCAAAAAGTTATCTTTTTATTACAAATGAAAATAATGGATAAAAATTATATTCTTGACAGTGATAAAAATCTAGTATAGAATTATTTTCAAAAGATAATTTTTTTTTACATTTGTTGAAGAATAAAAGTACAATTAAAATTTTTTTCTTTAAACAGTAAAAAAATCATCTTTTATAAATGTCATACTAATTATCCACTGTTTATAACAAAAATATTAGCATTTTGTTGTATATACTTATATTGAATGCAAATGAAGAATATAAAAATATATTTTTCGGTTTTTGAAATGAACACAACATTATCTAATACCCTCTTCAATAAATGAACAAATACAATTCCTTACTATATAATAAAAAAAATATATTTTGTAAAATAAATTGATTGGTCAGTAATTACCCATTAGGTAATCTTGCAATCATTAAATTAAAAAAAAAAGTTATTAAAAAATGAAACAATTAACAAATATTATTGAACAAAATATGTGGTATTAGTTTTATAATTTTTTTTAGTGAGATTAAGTTGTATAAAAACTATTATCTAAATATAAGTATTTGTTTTTCTAAAATATTATTGTACATAAAAATTGACTGTGTTTTTCCTAATATTTGTTGTTTGTATATTGTTATTTTTATAAATATAATATACATAATATATAATATATATAAATTTCATTTAATTCGGCACTCATAGATATATTTATGCCACACAAGGTACAATACAATTTTTTCTTTATTATTGATAATGTACATAATGGTATAATTACAAAAATCTACTGCACTGTAATACGTGAATAGTTATACTTCTGTTTTTTTATTTATTTATAAATTCGAAATGTGTTCAATAGATAGTAAAACTTTTAACTAACGAATCTACTTATGTTAAGATGAAAGGTTAGGTTTTAACGGATTTTTTATACTTAAAGATGTACTTATAATAATTTATTGTTAGTTAATTGTATTAAAAGTATATACTCTGCAAGCTGACACCCATGTATATTATATGAGTTAAGTGTACAGTACACTACACCAGTTTTGATTATAAATTCATTTTAGGTACACAAATTACAGTTTAAACACTTCATGTTGCTATATATTTTGTTATTCAATGAATACACATGAATCGCATTATGAATTCAACTTATCAAAGAAAATTACAAGTGTAATAAGTAATTTAAATTCAGTAAATTTACTTAACATTCACACATGAATACTCAAATTCATTAAAACTGCCATAGATGAGTGCATTTAGGAAATATAAATAATTTGTATTTTATTTTACTAAATTGAAGGCAGGCTATATAAATACTGTTAATATAGTTTTAATCGTAAAGTTTAAACGTTTTAAGTTTCAATTGTACGCCTATGCAAATTGGTAATATTATTCTTGGGCGCATCGCACCAGTAGAAGTTTTATTGATAATAATAATAATAATATGCCAGTCTTCAATGTACAGTGGAACAAAAAAACATCGATAACTATAAAAATATATTGGAAACAGTTCCTGTATTATATTAATATAGATGCGGAATGAGAAAATAATAATATATTCAATATTCACATCCCGTTTGTTTGAAGGTACGAGAAGATAAATGCTTTTTTTGCCACCCTGCGAATATACATTAACGTTATGTAAGTTATTCTCATGGCGAATATAATCTATAGAACGAGATGTTGAGCGAAATAACTATAAAAAAAAAAAAATAGCTCGTAATAGTTAAGTAAATTTAATATCATGTATAATGTATACTTAATACTTACGTAATAAATTTAATATTTTTTTTAAATACGTAAAGATTTTCAAATTAAACTTCAGATTTCTAAAGTCAAAATAAAATCACGAAAATAAATGATTCCATATAGTTATATATATTAGATTCTACTTTAAAATTAGTTTTAGAAAGTTATGGATTTGTTACCAACATGAAACAATAAGACAAGTGTTGTCTATGTACAGGGTTAAGTAGATACAGTATTAGATTTGACATTCTAAGCCATATAGATATGTTTGTATTATAATAAAAACAAAAGCGAAGTTAAATCAAGACTTTTTACAGATGAAAATACATTGATTTTAAATTACCGTCTGATCAGTAAACACGACCTTACTAATTTATTATTATTCTCATAATTGTAACTAATAGTGATTGGTGGCAAATGCACTTTCTCGTAAGACTCACGAATCACGATTTGTTTTCAGTATTCTATTATTATAGAGTAATGTTGGGCTGCATTAACAATGACAAAACATTTAATGAATCAATATTATACTGATGAGTTATAAAATGGTTACAAATGGTCACTTGAATATAATTTAACGTTTTATGATTGGTATATTATATTAAATTAATTCATTTTTATATTCAACTTAAAATTAGTATAGTATAGAACTGTACTATTGTATATAATATTTAAAATTAATTGTATGCAGATAATTATTATTATTTATTTATAAAAGTGGAACCTTCTTTGAAAAATGCAGATACTCTAGACTTATGTTAACTATATATATGTACCTAGTATTGATATTAAAATAATATTATTAAGAATAATTCAGTTGGATGATCTTTATTTTCATATTCAAAGAAAACTAAATCTATTATTATAACTTATATAAGTTACAAGTTATAAGTTTTCTTATATGTTAGATTATACTATATTTATTTTTAACTGATTTTAGTGGCTTAGGGCCAAAATAGCATACAGACTTATTACGGCCACATAATTCACTGTTTCCAGAAGTAGTAAACCGTCCCAGGTCACTATAATAAATGCTCCAGTTAAAAGTACTTTTTATTTATAAATACAGCCAATTGGCTATACTACAATAGAGTAAAAATAGTATCCGACTACTATATAGAAATCAAAATACGATAAAAGCAAATGTGCACATTAATTACTACTCGATAAGTACTATAAAAAGTATATAAAAAAGTGTATAGTTTTTTAAAACGACCAAATTTTATTGAAGTCTGTAGAAAGTGCACACTAAAGGCCAAAACATCCTGTCCTATTCACTATAAGATATGATTAATTTAGCTTTCTAAAAAAAATGTTCTAATCAATAAACCCTAATGGTATTAATTCGATAATTTACAAGACTAATTTTTAGACTTTGTAAAATATTATAAAATTTTTCACAGGAGACATTTTAGATTCTGAGAAAATCGAAGATGTATTGGTTTTAAAATGATTGAAGTTTTGTTTTCTATAAAATAAAAATGTTTTATTTGTCATCATGTTATAATTTTTAAAATATGTTGGCTCTTTTAGTGCTATATTTATAGAAATTTGAAATAGTAGATTAGTTTTCTTATATATTTTTTTATTTTATATTAATACCAAATTTTCTCAATCAAAGGCCTTAAAATATATTTAAAGGTTCCTCAAAAGATGTTCCTTCATTAGTTTAAACATTTAACAAAATATTAAGTTACAATGCTTTTGTTTTCATTCTAATTTCTTATGCATTCTAAAATGCCTATTAAATATAATATTTAAATCTTATTTGACAAAATATATAAAACACATTACCAATACAACTACCGATATTTACATTAACTAATTTTAATATTTTATAATTTACAATGTATATAAACAAATACAAAAAACTAGAGTTCTGTTGATCACGTTGCGAATTAAACCGACAATTTTTTATATTATATAATTAAATTATATATACCTACTCGTATATACACATATTTATATGTATATATTTACCTATATAATATTTATAGTGAACACTGTTTTTATTTACAATTACAGTGATCTGTGTTATGAATGTATGATGTAAATGACGATTTTTTGTTCTGAAAAAATCAGGTTCTAGATATAGTTATATTTTTATGAAAGCTAACAATATTCATCATGATTCGTGAGTCATGACTATCTATGACTTTTGACTCACAGATGCCATGAAACAGTAATTTTGACTTGAAGAATGACTATACCTGTGGCCGGTAATCGACGATATCGAATTTCGTATTGATCATATTTTACTAATTTTATGGTACTGTATTTAATTTCACATTTACATGTATAGCTATTATACACTTAAGTGTATATGACCGCGACAATAAGTAGTACTTACCTATTTCCCGCCGCTTGCACAGTGACACGTGCATATTATGGCGATAGAATTATGTGATCACTATATTCATTAAAATGATTCAAAGATTGACTCACTTAACTGTGTTGCATATAATTTATTAAACAAAGCATTTTTATATTATTTATGAATTACTAATAAAATGTATTGGAGACGTCATTATTGTTAGTACTAAGCATAAACATAAATGTGGTATAATTATTAATTATTATTAGTTATTACTTATTATGACAATATTAATGTGTATTAATAAGGTATTAAATAGTAGAAGTTCTACTACTCAATACCATAACACTGTTCTACTGTACAATGATGAATCACACATAAATATATACAACATAGTCGTTGTATAGACTTTCTCGATTTTTATTTTCAATCAAAACAAATTGTTTATCAAATTTAAAGTGTTTTCGATGATAGTAATGATACCTACTTAAATAATACATAATACGAACATCGTTTTACAATTTTATTAATTGGTCCCACAAATTTGTTGATTGACTTTGAAAATGTATTGTTTCTGGTAAATTTTAACGATTCTAACCGAATATAAACAATAAGCAACGTGTGGATCAATGAACCCAGTTTACTATCTAAAATTCTGTTTCGATTTATCCAATAACAATAGTTACTAAATAGTATTAAGTATGTATATTGTAACTTCGCATGCATGTGTTATTTATATTGTAGATTAAAAACAAACTATTTTCATTACTCATTTTAGTCTTGTTAAATTTAATCAAATTACCGGATAAAAGGGAATTTTTCATTCCATAATTACATAAATGTATGAATTTGTTGAATTTTTAATAAGATACATGAATACATTAAAAACACAAAGAGTCCGATAAATGATAATTAATTTTAGTTTTACTAAATATTAATACTTAAATATTTCAAAATGTTATTTTGAGATGGTTATTTTTATTAAAAAGAATAGTATATAATATTATATTTCAAAGAAAAAAAATGTTTACTGAGTGTAACTTTAATTATCACTTTATGGTGAACTTATAATAAATTAATTGTATTGTCTTTCATTGTAGAATTTAAGTATAAATATGTATTTCACGTGAATTATTCATAATAATTTTATTATTATATATTGACTAATTCGCTATAAGCCAGCAAAAAAAAAAAAACATATTATCAACTCGATTTAGGTATGCTCTTCACGTTATTCGACTGATAAAAAAAAACTTAGAACCATATCATATTATCTTCCAAGTAATAAAATATAATACATTATAAATGTGCCTATTAGTTACCATGTATTTAACTAATAATTAACTCTATAATATAAATCCAGTTTTTAATAAAATTAATAGGTATAATATATTTATTTTAAATACATGAATCAATAGTTCTAAACTGTGACACCTGTTTATTTACCAGTTACGATTATTTTACGATTTATGTTATATGTATAATATAATATTATTGATAGGTATACAAAATAACAACTTATATGCAACTGCGTTTTAAATTTAATGGGTTAAAATAGTATCAATATTAGGTTAAACTTCTACTATTTTCGATTGGTAATATTATGATTTATTTGTTTTAAGATATAGTGTTGTTAGATCAATATTATTGTAAATTTTAATAGCTGGTTGTGATCTTAAAAAGTTGTATAGCCACTGACCTAAATCTAAATTAATCGTAGAAATTTAAAACGTTTCGGTTAGGTAATAGACTAAGATATATCTACTATACAAGTAGGTATTAAACAATATGAAAAGTACATTAAATTCACATTACCATTATATTAATTTGCTCCAAATTGATTTTGTTTGTAAACATATAAAATTATACTGTAGATATTTTATTTTATTATATTAATTCCACATGATATGAGAAATGCTAGTAGACTAAACCTGAATTAATTCATGTAAAATATAAACATTTTGGTGAGTCAGTAAAACGTAAAATAGCCTGAACTTTCTGAACGAATGCTCTCATTTATTAAAAAAAAAAAAACATAATATTGGAGGTGTGGAGGTGTGTATTAAAATTTACAAGTCTATATGGTACTTAAGTTAGTTATATGTGCATGGTTTGTAAATATAAACTGGAATTAGCTATACATATATTATGAACCTTTATAAGAAAAAAACGGAAATAAAAAAATTATTGTATTTACAATATTTCGTATTTTTTATTTTTTTTATTTTTATATTAAACCACTTATTAAATATAATAGAAATACTCGTGTAATTAGTATACTGAATAAACATTTTGGTTTAGCTACCTTATATTTTAAGCATAGCTTGAGTTGAAGGTAGTAAGTTATTACGAGTTGTATATTAACATAGTTTATACATCTATATTTTTTATTATATTACTTCGAGTAAGCTTAGATAATTTAAAAGAACATGTTTTATAATTTTATGATTCTATTATTTTAATTATTTCAAGTGCATCATTTTGCGTATATTATTTTATTATATTATTTGGCGAATGAAATTTTTTTTGTATATATAATATGATATAATGTCATGTCCTTAGGTAGGTATAACGATTTGCAGCGTTTGGTAATAAATTATAAATCGAACGATGACGTACATAATATTTTTTCCGGCTTACTTTTACCTTTGCTTGTATTAAACGACTATATTATTTTGATATAGGTAAAAGCCTAACGAAGGAGGGATACATATGTCTGCCATTGACATTGATTTGTATTCACATCGTTCTTGTGGCCGTCAATAAAAAAGGTTTCATACGGTTCCGTATACGGAGAAGAAAACGTATAACTTTAAGCACACTTATATACAAGCAATATAATTATATAATAAAAAATAAATAATCCATAGCAACAAATCAAAGTAATTGGTCATCAAACATAAATCACATGTCAAATATTTTAATAAGAAGAATACATTTTAATTGAACACCTATAATTTTAAAATCTATTAACGTTTACGAATACATTAATTTTCTTACATAATTTACAGTCAAAATAAAACATTTTTGGAAAAAAAATATTACATATTTAATATTTTTATCGTTAAATTTATTTTAAGTATTTTAATTTTTTGAATCAACATACGTTTTTAAATTCATATTTTGAAGCAGAATATTTCAATACATACAAGCTATAAGTATGGACGTGTTGCTTATGAATTATAAGTGTTTAAAGTTTTGGTAAGCAAAGTGGAGTGGAATGGGGATACTCGAAAAAATGTTTATCTACTACTAGTTACACGAGTTTCTTGTTAAATTTTAAGTTTAAATTGAATTGAAATTTATTCCTGAATGATATTAAAATGTAATTTCTATCAAAAAGTATTATAGTCCAGTTTTAATATTATACAGGAACCCCCGAAAAAAATTCCAATTGAACTTATCTAATGAAGTATATGTAATTTATTTGAAGAAACACTTAACTGTATTGCGAATTTACTACATACTATTATACTATATTATATAAAATTGTAAAAATATAATGTGTTTAAAAAAACTTCAAAATAGTTTTAACGGTACGAGTACTTGTTATAGCCGCTACTCTAAATTATTAATGTAAAACAATTAAATGTGTATGCTGATTTTAATTAATTATATTTATTAATGTGTATACAAATAATTAACAAGTAAATACATAAATTATATTTTTTGTTTATTTATAATAATATGGTGTGTTTAATAAAATAGGTATTACAGTAGACAATTTAATTGATTATTAAGTATAAAAGTGTATATTTAGAGTAATTAATAAAAGTTATTAAATGGGTTTCCTCATTATATAATTCGCACTTACTCATATATTGTATTTTTAATGTAGTTTAAAGAAAACATGAACATTTTACTATTTTATTAAGGTTATTATGACGACAAAAAGAAAATTAATTAACTTTCAAGTTGGCAGTTTATATTCTTTAAACAACAAGTTTTATTTTATTTAAAAATATTATACAACATGTTTATATATATTATATTGAATAATATTAATAATTGAAAATTCGTATTTATATTTAAATAATTAAGCGAGTTATCATATTTAGTTTTTAGATTGAAATATATTTTTTACATAACTGAAGTACTCGTATTTAACTATTTACCGCAACATTAAAAACCGAATTAAATTATACATTTTATAATATTATATTATATACATGATTAACTGAGTTTTTCTTTTTAATTATAATATAATAATATGGATTGCATTTATGGCTAAATTATATTTATATCGTATGATAGACATTTAAAAATATTACAGCTTATTTAGTTATACGATTTGTTCTATTTCTTTTTTTATTAAAATAGAAAAACACCAATTTGCATTAATTATAAAGTATCAGTTTCCTCGGTTTTTATACAACTGTGCGATCGCGCTTAAGTAGATTTATAAAAATATTTTAAATTGTATTCTAAATTCCATGAAGAAGTACTATTTCTAAACTAGGTTTAAGACAAACCAAACTACAATATGGTTTATTTTATTTTTGTTTAGATATTAATATAGCTAGTTAACTATTGAAAGTACGCTGTATGCACGATTTAAACAATGTTATTATGTAAAATATAATATATATATAATAAAAATATAATATATATTATTGCATAAGATATTAGATATTAATAATATATCAATATGATGTGCGATAGTAATAATATTTACCTACTAAAAAAATGCAATGTTGTTTCACTTATATATTTTAGGACATCGGGTGAAGTAAACAAAATTATCTGAGTGGTGAAATTAACGTTATTTAATGTATGAAATGATACAGCTGATCTCTGTCATCACTGTGTAGTACGAGTGAACTTTAAGCTCCACACTACAACAACCCAGAGAAAATAAAAATCGAATGATTTTAGTATACAAGCATCATATATGAAATTACTAACTATATAATCTATATAATTTATAAAACAATATAAAACAGATACTATACTCGAATAACACGTCGAACGTATATACAAAAACCGTATTTTTACATTAAACAGGATTGTATTATATAGAACGTTGTTTTTATTGTTTAAAAATTAAAATGTATACTATTACTACGTGTTTGCGATGTGCACTTATAGCTGGATACTATAATAAATAATATAATATATTTATAGAAGAAAATATTTTCTGCATACAAAAACTACTACAAACGTAGAATTAAAATCAATTGATATTATGATATAACATTATTGCATTTGTCGTAAAATAAATAAGTCGTCGTCGGTGCACTCCTATTATGTATAAGTATACCTATAACGTATACCTATTCAGTGATCAATAATTAATATTTAATAAGTGTTAGTGCTCAAACAATAACAGAAAATAGTTTCGCGTTAAAGCCGGAGGTCAGAGGTGAATTTATGAGCCCACCATAGCTCATAGGTAATTAAAAAGTAAACGACCCGTCGCGTATATAATATTATAATGAATTCTGAAAAATAGTTAACAAATATTTTTCAGTTGTTACGATCCATCCGTCAGATACGATGACACGCGTGACATTATTGTTGGACCCCGATCAACAATATCGTGACGTCAGCGCGATGCTAGATGTTTATCAATCGCGAATTTTATTTTTTAACGCCTGTTTATATATGTATATATTTCAAAGTTTCAGGCGAACGGAATATTGACGGACGAACGATGATGACAGGCAGGACTTGCAACGGAAAATTGTTGCTGTTTTATACGGAGAATCGTCAATCAAGTTGCATTTGATCTAATTTTAACAAACTTCAATCGAATGACATGAAAAAAAAAATATATAAACGAATTTTTCCAAAAAAATATATGACTTGTATATTTAATGTTTAAAGCAGAAAATACAGTTTTAAACGATTGGATAAATAATTTAAATTCAATTATTTACCAGACGCATGATAATACTTTTAAGACTTAATCAAAACAACTCGACTTTTGTTTATGTCAATGTCAGATTTAACATTAATAGTTATTTTAATTTCTTAATTGTTTATTAAATTCGTGGAATATTTTTCTATTTATTCGTTTTGATAACATCAAATTTTTGTCAGTGAAAACTAAAAAAATACCATAGAATATGTTTGATGGGGGAAAAAAATTTCGTAATATAAGTGTAATGTGTCGTTGGTAATAGCCAATATTAATTACAGAATTTAAAAATATCTCAAATTACATCATCTCTTCTGGTTTTATGTTTTAGACAGTTTTGAGATGAAAATATTATATCAGCGAAAATGTGACAACTTGTGATGGGTTTGTAATAAGAAAAATAGAAATATAGTAATCAAAAATTAATAGGAGAGCAGATGATGAGTGATAGTGAAAATAGTAAGAACGATTAAGTAGTTCATAACTCGTTAAAATTAAACATAATATAATTTTTATCTTTATAATTCAAAACACGATTTGGCTGGTTGACAACGTTTATATTTTTAGAATTTAAAGTTCGAATAAATCGTTAAATATTAAAAAAAAAAAAATTATTTATAATATAATTTTTCCTATATCGGGCTATTCGTGCATATTAGAATGCATAATTAGGAAATACTTCAACAACTCTTGAGTTCGAGTTGTATTAAACTTTGTGTAATCCAATGAGATGTGGGCAGAACACTGGGTCCGTAACTGAAATAAATAGTTATTATTAGAAAGCTGATAATGCATATATCCAACGTAAGAATGAAATGTTATATATTTTGGTTATACGTAATATTGAACTCTATTTATGACTTAATGTAAATACCATTCCAAATTGTGCACTTAATCGAACTAACATTTATTTTACATCCAATAAACAAAATCTAATATCGTAATCACCTATCAAGTATATTTTTTGTGGGTAGTCGCACTACTCACACTTGATAAACCTCTGAAGTTCTTCAACAATGTATTATTTTTATAATTATGTTTAATTAATACATTATGCTCTGTATTCTGAATGTATTTATTTTAAATGATGTGTAACGTACTAAAATACGTTGTTTTAACTTCTTTATCAATTATTAAATATACCTTTAAACATTAATATTAAGCAAATGAGTTTTAAAAGGAAAATAAATAAATTTATCCAATCAAAAATTGTATTTAAAAACTAGAGAAGTAGCTCTCGTTATAGTGTAGGCGTCGAACGTAAAACTCCTATTTGAGTAAGTCACTATAAGTCTATAACGGAGGTGACCAAATGAATGTCAAATTCAACAAAAAAAAGATTCTCAACTGAGACAACTCAGCCTTAATTTATATGAGGATATTTAATTATTTTAGATTCTGAACGGAGTGATGAATGTATTGATTTTACAATGATGTGTGTTTTTTTTTCTTGTCTGTCGACAACATTTGGAGCAGTAAAAATGCTTCGATTTTTGACTTCAGCCCCTCTTTGAAAAGGAAATTGAATCTAGTTGGTACTTTGGGGGGTCAAAAGTTAAAAATTTTCAATATTTTTTAAATGAGTCTAACCTAAATGCTATTTATAAAACACATACATTTTTATAGATTGATGATAATAAAATATATACTTAATTAGTTTTAAAGAAAATCTGCATAGAATATTTCGAATCATGCGCGAAATGATGATTAATAAGTATTATGTCTTTCTGGGTTCTGAAATGATAAATACACAATATTTATATCAATAATTTCTTATTATTCGTCTATATAATATAATGTATATATGAATAATGAATATTGAATATATGTTTTACATAAATCTTTTATTTAATTCATCACCACGAGAACAAACAAATCGTGTTTTTAATTTAAATACCTATAAAAATAGCTAACCACTTGTACGTCCTTGTGGCGTCGGTGATATAGAGATTTAGCGCGTAACACTACTATGTTCTGTCAAGCCCTTTGAACGAGTAAAAAAAACGAGGAATTTCAACTAGTAAAAGGGCCGATGAAATCTCTTTCACATTTTGTGTTCATGTTTTAGAAAAAAATGATTATTTAAACTTAAACTGTATTATACCTACTATTATGTCAAATTAATCAATTTTAATTAACTGCAAGTAATTAAATGTCTGAGGTTCGATTCTCGCCTATTTTTTTTTTTTTTGAGTCTGTCGACAACATTTGGGGCAGTAAAAATGCTTCGATTTTTGATTTCAGCCCCTCTTTGAAAAGGAAATCGAATCTAGTTGGTACTTTAGGGGGTCAAAAGTTAAACATTTTCAACATTTTTTAAATGAGTCGGGAAAACCCTTAAAAAAATTAGGGAAAAAACGGGATTTTTTACGCAAAACCAGTTTTCGACAAAATCGAATTTTTTATTTTGCTATAACTCAAACACTAATCGATGTAAATACTTGAAATTTTTGCCAAATGTTTATATTAGCGTTTTCCATACACATTTAAATTTTCAAAGAATTTTGAGCTATTTATAGACAATTGAAATTTTTAATTTTTTTTAGTATTTTTTTTTAAAATAACGATAAAATTTTTTTGGTCAGCCAGAAAATCTTGAAAATTTAATACAAGGTTTCTTATAAGTTTTTCTTAAAGTGATAAAAAAAAATCCAAAATCGTTAGTCACAATTTTTTTTTTATAAGTGCTTAAAGTTCGAATTTATACGAAATATGTCAAAATTGCGAAAATTTGCAAGTAATTTTGTGGTTGAAAAATCGTAAAATTTTTTTCTTTTATAACTAAGTTTTGAAAATTTGGTACAATATTCTCCATAAATTTTTCTACAAATATCTGTAAAGAAAACTCTACCGGATTCAGACAAAAAATTGTTATGAGTGTTTGAAATTTAAATTTTTACAAAACCGCATTAAATAACGGTTTAACCTCAAACAATTTTTGATATTTGTTGTTATTCAAACAGTATAAGTCGTAAATACTTGAAAATTTTACCACTTATTTAGATTGCCATTTTATTTACGTGATTTGATTTTCAAAATATTTTGACTTTTTTTGAGCTATTTATAGGCATTTGAAATAATCAATTTTTTTTTTATTTTTTTTTATAAATGTTGATAAAAAAAATTTAGCTGGGACAAATTACTTGAAAATTGATTTGAAGGGTCCACATAACTTGTTCTCACTCTCATTCAAAAATTATAAAAATAAATAGGCACAATTTTTTTTATTAGCATTTGAAGTTCAAATATTGACAAAAATTCGTCAAAATCATGAATATTTTTCACTATTTGGTAGTTAAAAATTTATAAATATTTTACTATCAAAAGCTAAGAATTGAAAATTTAATACTATGCTTTCCATTAGTTAAGCTTAGAATAATTATAAAAAAGTTTGAGGATTATTCAATTTAAAAAATTTTACGTGTGTATAAAGTTTTAATTTTAATTTGAAATCAAAAATACACGTGTAAAATAACGTTTTACTAATAAATAATTTTCGATTTTTGTATTTTTTAAAAAATTACTAAACGTAAGATCTTGAAACTTTTATACTTAAATGTTTGAATTTGTTTCAAAATAGAATATATGATAATATTTAAATATAATATATCCTAGACTGACAAATCATCTCCGTTCAGAATCGTTTTTCGTATACAATGATACCTATCATTGCATTCAAATTTAACCTACCCTAGTCCGAAGTCTACCCCACCCCCTAATGGACAGCAGAGCGATACTCACTTACCCGCTTTTTTTATATTACTGTTAGTAATATATATTTTTTTTGATATGGTAGGTATTCAACTAATTTTTCCAAAAAATAGTAGCATATATTATTATTTATTACATAACAATAACTATGATATTATTTTAAATAATATCATTAATTTTATTATTAGCTTATATAACTCAATAGTCAATACTGACGTTTCGTAGATTGTTGTGAATAGTTTCATGGTAGGTATATAAATAGCTTGAAAAATCTGAATACACTGAAAATTCAATAGTGTGTAGTAAAACGTATAATACGTAGTATTAAAAAGTTTCAAATGCGTGTGAATAATAAATCCAAAATTTTTACAATTTTTATTAATAGGTCTGTGCTGTTATTGTATAATGCGTATTTTATATTAAATTCAAATCGCTTAGTGTATATGACGTGAATAATTTGATTTATTAGTTATTAATCATAATATCAAAGACGAACGACGATAGTCATATTTTGTTTTGCAATGAGTCATAATAATATATGAGCGGTGTGTAATAATTCTAACGGTAACCGTAATTTAAGAGTTGGAAAAAAATTGGTGAATTTTAAGAAGCTAGCAATATGCCGGAAATTTCAAAACCATTATATTATTGTACGTTCGTATATCATAAACAATACGTGTTTTCTTCCTTACAAGTGAACAGTGTGAACAGTATTATTCAAGACACTTGTGTTAGATATGTTGCATGCCACATATAAGTTAGGCAATTATATAAGTATAATGTTATACTAATATTTAGTATTACTTATATATGGTTTTAAGATTTAAAAACAAGTAATATTATTATGACTAAATAAAAAATAAAAATATAATAATTTAATTTAATATGAGGCTATACAATATTTAAATAAAAATTGCTCTGGGCTTGTAACAATAATAATGTCAGTAATACAATATAGGTTATGACTCAGAGATTCCCAACCAGGGTGCCGCGGCACCCTAAGGTGCCGCGAAATTATTTGAAATATTTTTTTAGAAAAAACAATTTCATTAAAAATATAGCATTGTGAGTAATAAAACGGACTATAATAATATAAAACCTATCGTGTTTCATATATTTTGTAGAAATATTACGATGTTCGATCTATAACTACTTTTGATTATAATTATGCACTAATAAATAGAACCGAAGTACTCTATATAGTATAGAGCATAGGGTGCCTCCGGATTTTTAGAAAATGTCCAAGGGTGCCGCGAGTCAAAAAAGGTTGGGAACCTCTGGGTTATGTACTTATATATAGAATATTTTGCATACTACAATAATATTATAATTTTCAATTTAAAGACATTACAATTAATTTTTTTTCAGATTCCAACAAAATTAATTTTTTGTTAAAATAGATTCTATTGTGTTGTTTTTTGGTAGATTATTATTTTTGACTAAAACTATAACTGTACAATAAAAACTGGATTTTTGATCATGAGATTGCTATAATTGCTAAATATAAACAAAACATTTTTAATATATTTTGTTGATACTTACGTTATTACCTAAAAACGTGTGAAAAAATAAAGCATTAGAATTACACTCCTTATCAATTTCTATTGTCTCATTACATTACTTACGTTGAACACCCACACTCTACACTGTGATTACAGACTATAGTTACCTATTTGATTTACACGGTCAACTAAATAATGTAAATATAATAGTTAAGCCATTCATCTACG
Organism: Schizaphis graminum; assembly: GCA_020882235.1. Classification (NCBI taxonomy): domain Eukaryota; kingdom Metazoa; phylum Arthropoda; class Insecta; order Hemiptera; family Aphididae; genus Schizaphis; species Schizaphis graminum. Next base: position 100,029,589 of record CM037032.1, read on the forward strand.
ACTATATTATTTATTATTTTTAGACAATTTGAATTACATATTATTTACAACATTTTATTTTAAAAATTAAGACTTATTAGTTATTAGATAATAAATTTAAAATCTAAGTATATAATTAATTGAGCTTATAGATAAAACACTTCATCAGTATAAAAATATTTTAAAATTATTTTCTAGGTCTATATAACGAAAAATTTAAATTTTTAAATAAAAACATATATAAATATAACATTGAAATTTAAATTATTTCATTAAGTTACATGGTGATTCATTATTATTTGTATATTCAAAATTATTGTAACAATTCTATAGGTACTCTACATTTATAGATTTTCTTAAGTTAGTTTATTACCATTATTATATCATTGCCTAGATAGTATAGCTTTTTGCTAAATGTAATCTATATAAATGTTTAAAAATTATGTATGTTGATAAACTAGTATATATTCACTGGATATGACTTATTTAGTTTTGGAAATGTTAACAACTTGATGCGACAAGAAGAATATAATACCAAAATGGGTACATGCACCAGATAACTGGGTTACTTAGAAGTGCACGCTTATTTAAAAACGATGGACCTATTGTATTTTGAACTGCAATTGTTGTTTCAAACACACCGAGTTAAAAATTGTGGTGGGTATACACTATACAATCATCGTGTATAATGCACAGGACCGGTTTCTTCTGATGATCGCTTTAAGATGAATAATAAGAATAAAGAAGTTTAACTCCAGTTCCGTGGTTCAGTGAGTTCAGGTGCTTATAGTTTAAAGTATAGACTGTATACAGTAGAATAAATAAATGCGTTGGTTATCTTGTAAATTTGAAAATATTTTTTAACGATAACTGAAATTAGAATATAGTATATATATTTATCTTTTTTTTGTTAGATCTACTTTATACGTTTAAAATTATTTCAAACAATAATATCGTTCAAAAGAAAAGTATTTAAATTTCTTAAGTACGTTACGGTATTTTTTAAAAAGTTTAACAAAATATTCTTTACAGCTATATTAGAAACTTAATTAAATTAACTAAATTATAATTTTAAAAAATGTATAAAATGATTTGTACACACGTGTATACTAATGTCTACATTGATGTCAAATACTCTGATAGGAAAGTTAAAATATATTCAACACTATATTATAAAGAATTAAATAAATATATATAGTAAGACATACCATATTAGTTACACATTTAATTCAGTACAAGTGGGTTGGAAACTGTATAATATACTGACTCTATTAAATAGAGTTGATATAGGTATTCTAAAGAAAACATTTTTATCTGACTCACATAAATAAAAAATTAATTTACTAAAGTAAGAATATTATAAGTTTTTATTTATATCTTATTTGTAGAATCAATATGAACGTCAAATTTAGAAGAAAAAAAATGTATTACTCTTACATTTTAAATTATTTTTAATAATTTTATAAGGAATTGAAACGGTTATGGAAATTTAATAATATATAAATGGTATTTTGTATTACCTTTATTGAAAACGAGAATGTTATAAGATTATGGTTCACACATTTTCTATGTGAATCTAATAAATAAAAATATTCTCACAATATCGAATTCATGCTACACAAGGAATTAAAAAATAATTTTACTCGACTTTAAGATACAGTAATTACTTTGTATTAATTCTAAATTTAAAAATAAGTTACTCATTTATTCATATTTTGTTCAATTTTAAATATGTGCCATTTTTAGTTCCTCGTTTATACCAAAATCAATACATTGTATATTATTCATTATAAGTATTTATTAATAGTATTATTAATATTTTTCAATGTTCATAGGTATTATGTTGGTTATATGTAGCATACAAATATATAATTAAACGAATTTCTAATAATTACTTTTTAGTTTTTAAAGTTCATATAAATAATAAATAGTAATAATAATAATAAAAATACTACTAAATTAATATTCCAGGTTCTTAAAGTTATAATTTATTTAATTATAATATATATAATATATTATAATATTAATTATTAGTATTTATGATTAATATTATAATTTATTATCACCAAAAATGTTTGTGTAATTGTTTGTAATAGATACTTAAAATTTATCCATATCTTGTGTCACCGTTATGTTAGTATATCATTCATTTCCACCAAAAACCTAGACACCTATCTAATATATTTTTTTTGATCAACTAAATAAATAATCATACTATATATCCATACAGCCCATACAGGTAAAAAAAAAAGATGACGTTTGGGTGATGAAATTAAGAACACGAGAGTCATGTGACACATCGTTTTTGTCGGCTTGAATTAGTCGTGATCCATTGATCAATCGGTCAGAGCGTGATGACCGACTTAGAAAAAACCAGGAACTCCTACGCAAAATGTTTTGTCTCATTTTTGTATTGTACCGAGTGATATATGACCATTTTTGATGGCTAAACCGTTTAACCGTGACTAATCTATACGTTATTGTATTACTTATTTTAAAACAAACTAAAAACATATAGATATTTATTTCAGAACTCAATCAGAAGAATAAAATTTAGTACACATAGGGATCGTGACACCATATAAAACGATAAACAATAAATTCAGAAAGTGCACATTATTACGATGTATGTAATGACACAGATAATATTACATACATATATTATTATAAAAAATATTTATACCATGTATAATGCATACAATTTAAAACGATTCATTAGATATTCTACAAACATTAATATTATGACGACATAACAATAAATTATGTTTTATATATTATTTATTTATTAATATATTACCTAGGTATGTATATAAGGTGAGGATATAATCAAAAGATTATTAATTATCATAATATGAGTCATTAACATAGGTAATCAATAAGAATAATAATATAAATAAGGACTATTTTACAAGATTTGTATTATTATAATATACTTTGTAGTTTGTATATTGTGCAAATTGTCTAACATTGTAAATTATATAATAAGTATTTATAGGACCTTTTATAAACTACTACTCAAAATTAATTTAAATTATATTTTATTTTATTTGCATTAACTAAAATATAAAAATGCAATAAACCATTTTAATGAAAAAAATAAGGTCGTTAATGTATGAATATTTTACTTTAATTTATTTTAAAACTATTAATAATGTAGTAACACTACAATATATTATATTTTTTGTATAACAAAAAAATGTTAATTATAGACAATTTAAAAAAAAAGAGAGAAAATGTGCAAAATAAAAATGTTAATTTTCATTATTTTAAGTATTGTATAAACTACCAAATACAATTTGTAATAACAAAATCATATAGATAAATATTGAATTAATATTAGCTTTTATGTATATAGAAATGTTGATTATTCAATTAATGTGCGCGATTGTTGTGGAACAATTTTCGACTTGCCACAATATATGCAAATATGAATTTTAATATTTGACTAGAAGACTAATAAAACGTAGTTGTATTCAATCCTAACCATATTGGCAATGCATACACGGAAACTTTGAATCACTTCCAAAACATATAAGAAGTGAGCAAAGGAATGTATTAAACGTCGGAATGAAGTGTTCAAAAGGCCCCTTTTCATACATATACGATAGTTCCATTTAAAGTTTATCGAAAGCAATTCACATTCCATTCGTAACTGTTTCGAAATGGTGTTCTGCCTGTCTTTTTATTTTAATTTTTTTCAATACAGCTAAGCCGTAATAACTCAAAAAAATTGACAACTACATTGCAATTTATTCCTCTAAAAATATAAATTAATATAAATTTGAGTTAGATATCTCGAATAATAGGTACATATCTCGATGCGGATTTTTATCTCCCTTCAACTTCGAGTTATTGTGACTCGACTGTATTGTATAATATTATGTTATAAACGTATTTAAAATTTGAAACTGGAATTGAAAAATGTAAGCACGAAATCGACAATAACCATGATTATTATCTGTACTTATAAAAATTATTAATATTATTTATATATGAATTATACTACATACTCGCATTATTAAGTATATATTATATCAATAGCGATACTAAATAGTCTAAATAACGATTTTTTTTTTCTGTAATATAACATAAAAATCAATGTCATATTTAATATATATATATACTTTATACACCTAACTTACTGAATTATATTTGTTTCAAATTTTTGCCATTTCATCAATTAACATAATTGGATAAATATGTCTAGGACCTAACCTAACCTAACCTAGACTCTAGCCTCTAGGTGTATATAGCTCGTTGCCAAATAGTTTAATCATTCTTGACCTTTAGACTGTAATAGGAATTTTAAGGTACTTTAAGAAATAACTTGAGAATCAATGTAATGTAGAAAAATATCTTGATAGTGAATAACTTACTAATAAGTAATAAGTATTTGTAATCATTTAAAAATGATTGGGTAAAATTCTGGATTTCAGTGAAAAATGTCGACTATTATAGTTATTTTTGGCAATTTGAATGCATAATTATTACACTTTTAAACTTATAGTAAAATTATGACTGTGATTTAAAATGCTGTTACCATATTATAAAAATAAGTTAATGATTCCTTTTAAAGTTTTTTTAGATATTAAATCAACAATTAAACCTTTGTAAATATTACATGAATTGTTTGTTAATATATTGTATTGATTTGTATTTTGCTGGTTGTTCGGAAGAGAAAAATTTAACAAAAGTTTAGAAATTACATTCCCACCACATCGTTGTAACTTTTTCCAATTAAATCGTTCAAATTGAGTCTTATGTTTCCAAGAATTTGAAGTCTAACATTGGTCAATACTTTATCAGTTACATTTACTGTAAAAAGGCTTCTGTATTTTTTTTTTATGAAAAATATAGCGAATTATTGTTTCTATATCTATGGTTGATAAGCAAGAAATAAAATGTTAAGCCGGGAGGATTTTAACCCATGGCCTCCTCCCCTAATTGCACCATTGGATTGTGAGAATATTATCTGGTATGTTGTTTTAAAATGTTCTTTGCAATAATAGTAAAGAACTATTTATTGTATTGGTACCTCCTATACTAAAACTTACAAGACATATTATACACAAAATTTCTACAGATTTTCCAATTCGATCTATATAAGATGATATTATAATATTAGCCATGACCACATAGGTTATATGACATACATAATATTTTGATTGCCATTATAAATTTAATTATTATTATTATCATATTATTATCTTAATCATCGGAGAAAATATGTACATTAGTAATCATTCCAATACCTATATTGTTATATACATAATATGATATATGGATAATATAATATATTAATACATATAATATATAGCTGATATACGATATGGTAAATAGTAAGTAGTACTGTAGTAGTAACCAAATCTACAACATGAACGTTACGCCGTTATTATTCGCTATGCAGGTACAGACTTAACGTCGTATAATATACTTTAATACACATTGGTCTATTTTTTAATTAGCATACCGTTACATTTTATATAATTCGATTTTCTGCATTTTTTGTATTTTTCACGTTATTTTTATCAGTTATACGACTTATTCGAGTTGGTAAATTGAAACAATCGCCTTTTATTCTATTGTCTTACAATCGTCTTACTATTGTTGTTATTATTTTTTACAAAGTAATTATGTCCATTTTAGTAAGATGTTCTCACGTCCGATCCGCATTTATATTTTTTATATAGATATTTAAACCGACTTATTTTTTTTTTTAATTTATACATTTGTAAGAATAATGTGATTAATAGTAAATTACTCAAACAAAATCAATATGATATCATAATATTAATAATGATGAGAATGTAGAATTTTTTAAGTAAGAAGAAAGGTACTTCTTTATACATTATAAATATAATACAAGGAATCGCTCAAAAAAAAAATAAATACTTCTCTATTTGGTTATTGTTTTAAATTAAAAAAAATAATGTTTAATTAAATGGTTGTATACATCTAAACTATATGGTTTTACAGTTAAGTGTAATAATAATGATAAGATGCATGTCATATAAGAAATGTAAATAGGTATCATAATATCATAATTGTATTCAAAATTAATAATTTAATTAAAATGTAAATTTGTCGGTGTCTTATAAATTTTCAGATCGTAGATATTCAATCTGACAACCCATAAAAAAAATGAGTTTAAACGGGTCCATATAATTTGGACAGACAGCTTTTCTTTATGAATACTGACAATAGAGATTATTATGTAATAAGTTTTAAATTATAAATCTTTATTTTTTCAACTCCTATAATTTTTATTAAATAGGTCACTAAAGAATAAACTAGATTTTATTGTAAGATAAAATTTTCCAGAAATAATAAACACAACTAAATAGTGGTATTGATCAATATAGTATACTAAATAACGGGTTTTAAAAAATAAATTATAATTCATCATTATGGTTATCATTTATCGTCAACTTATTCACTGAGACGAAGTAATTACTAGCCTTTAATTTTTAGTTCTATTTATAAATAATGTTGGTACATTGAATAGGTAACTAATTGGTTCAATAAATTAACTATTTTATTTTATAATTTAAAAATATAAATATATCTTCACAAAATGTATAACTGTATACAATACGTTTTCATTACTCGGTATTAAAAGTTATTATTGATTATACCAAGTAACAGTATTATATAATAAATTAAATAGTACAGGTTTATTTTAAAAAAGTACATTCAATATAATATGTATATGTCATTTATCAATTTATTCAGAGAAATCAGATCCTTGGATTTGATTGATTTGTTCGAGGATCAACATATTTTTGCCTTCGTACAATTCGTTATTATTATGCAGATTATCAAATGTGCCATCGTAGTTTTCATCAATTAATTCTTTAGGAAACTCTGACAAATTTTCACGTAATAAATGTAATTGTATATTTTTTCTTCGTTCATTGAATATATCTCGTCTTTCAACTGTGATATTTTTAGATCTTTAATATACAGTTCTTCTTTTAATTTTTCTACACTGTTAAGTATTTCATCATAATTATTTAACGTTTCCACGCGTACGTTCATTAGTTTTTTATCAAAAATATTTTTCAACTTTTCGCTTTCCGACCTTTCCGTGGTTAATATGTACTGATATTCATTTTCACGCGCAACTAACGCAGCGCAAATATTGATCAAATGCATAACATCTTCCTTGTCATTGAATCTACGATCTAATGCTAAACAAAGATTAGTCTTTATTTTATCCATTTCAGATTTAAGCCTATTGCATTCTTTAGTTACACAGTTATAATTATTTTGTAAAATTGCGTTTTTAGTCCTTAATTCTTTGTTACTTTTTTCTGATTCACTCATTGCAATACAAGCCAATCTTATCATTTTGTCTAAATCAATAGCGTCTATATTGCTTATGACGTATTTACCGTCTACAGTTTTCGACAAAAGCTTTTCTTTAAACGTTTTGACAATATCTTCAAAAGACATAATCAATTTTATTTTGTGTATTATCGATCGTTGAAAAAATGATTTCATAACTGTTTAGTTATATTGTTATAGCAATGGAATCAATGGATTATATAAATAATATTATAATATATAGGTTATTGTCCTTACTATTAGTCGAGTGGGTATGAGCTAGTAACAAAATTATATCAAAGACTATATAAAATAATTATGATAGAAAAAAACAATACTTGTACCTATGTTTTACGTGTTTTGTGGTATTACCACGAATTAACTATACTATTGTATTGTTATTCATGAGTATTACCTTAATACATAATTAATTAATTATCTATATTTCTTATTAATTAATATATTATTTACTATTTAGTTCATTGTTTGACGTTGAAGTATTTTTTAAGTATACTGAATACATTTTAGAAGTATTTTTAACAAAATTTAAATATTTGTATTTAAATATCATAAAGAAATCAATCTTATCAATTTTTTATAAAAATAAATAGTAAAATTTAGGTATGTAGATTTGAAAAAAATAAAATAAAATACTTATATTTGTATTCAACCATCGCCTGTTTTTTGACTAAGATAAGTTCAATTCGACAAAATAACTATAAAAATAAATGAGCTTTATTATGTCTCCGCAACAGATAGACAACTATTTCTCAATTACCACCCTAATATTATTGTACTTAAGATGGAATAATAAATTATTTATATCTAAATGATTTTCTTTTGTAATATTTTCTATTTATGATTGATTTTATTTAATGGCATAATAAATTCAGAATGCTGAAAATCGATACATGCATTTGACACTTAACTCGTTTACCATGTCTCGGTTTAAGAGAGTGGTGTATTATTATTTTAAACTTCAACGCCAGAATTATTGCTTTAAATTCAGCGAGGTCATTGCTAAACTAATATTAGCAAAAAATTACCATATTCTCACCTACAATTGTGTTGAAACCATGTGATTTCATAGATATTTATTAATTCCTTTTCGCTGCTTTTACTAATGTCCCCATAAACTATAATAATATGAAGACATTAAAAAAAGATAACCTTTATAGAATAAAAAAAAATCGAACCGAGTAAGCCTAGACTCACGACGAATATAGCTAATACAATATGTATATCAAGTCTGGTTCACGAAATTTCAAAATGTCCTACGGATATTTGACTGTGATAATTATTTAACCCGACCGTGAGTGTATATAGTAATATAATATGTATGTGCGTTCTATTTGTAGTCGTCATTCGAGTATCTCGTCACTTATATGGACTGCGTTCTTTGTAAATCACTGAATGAAACCAGGGCTGCAGGAACTTAATTATAAACCATTTGAGTGCGAAATTAAATGGAGAAAATGGGTGTGAAATGTGGGCAAAGAGGGACGTGATGCTGATAATAGTAATACTCTAGAAATGTACACACGCGATACACAATCACATTGGCGTCCTATTGTCGTACGCCTTGGGCCGCGGACTAGAGTGCAACGCACTCGTTCTGGTCAGCGTGCATTAAACAGCATCCAATTATATTGCTATTACCCGTGTATTGGGTATGTGTATTGTGGTTCTGACTGAAATCTATGCGATGTATCCACTGGTGGGATGATCCTTCGACCGGGCCCGTAGATATCGACATATCGACGCACGAATAATACTCATTATCGTAAAAAAAAAAAACGGTAAAATTAGTACCTAAATTTCCTAAATTTAATATTAAATATATATTATATATTTCCATTTAAAATGATAAGTATTATTATATTAAAAATGTTAATGTCATCTAAATATTTTCCTAAGACTTCTCGGATGTTGGCCAAACTCAGTGTGATGTCTTCTGCTTAAAGTGGCAATCACTAGATAACTTTATGTTATACTATCAAATTTACTAATTTGTGTTATTTGACTAATTATTAGACATTATTGTATGAATATTAGTACTTATTAAAAAAACATTTTTAAAATAATACATTTGATACTTTTGCGTCTGTGTAAGAGACAAGTTCATTATTTTGTAAGCTTTTAAAGAATAGTAGTAATAGTTTTAGAGTCATAAGTTATGACAGATAACCATCAAATAGTTTTGATAACAATAAAATCAAACGTCGTAATCGATAACATGTCGAATAATAAACAGCTAACAGTGTCTTCAAATATGTACAGTAAGACACTAAGACATTTTTTTAGTTTTTCTTATTATACTTAATTATGGGTAGTTGTAACATTGCAATTATTTTCTTAAAAATAGGTTTATGATTGTTTTGCTATTAATTTTGAATAGATATGTCAAGATATCAAATATTACGACAGCATAATATAATGTATATCTATTATTTAATGACATTTGTTAGATTAAAAACTGAAACAAATTGAAGTGTTTTATCAAAAATTGAATTACGCAATTCTATGTAAGTAAATATCGCATGTATCGTTCATAAAAAATATTAAGAATATTTGTTCGATCAGCAGATTCTATTCTTAAAAATTAATAATTCATTCGTATTTTCAATTTTGTAAGTACATTTACAAATAGTATTATGTATGTGAAATGAATAAGTTTGCGTTATTATCACGGATTCATGTGCATATACATTTTTATTTAGTTGTATTTTGTGTTTCGATGAAATTTTCAAAATTTTGAAAATGTACAAATTAATTTTTAATTACAAATTCATAAATTTTTTTTGCATATTTAAGTTTTGAAAATTTAATACAAAGTTCATTACAAGTTTTTAACCTATATCGAACAATTTTTTTTATCGGGTGTCAAATTAATATTTTATGAGCGTTTGAATTTCAAATTTTTACGACATTATATTTTCACAGGTTAATAATCATTTTCAATTATTACTGCAGTGACCCACTCGACTTTTACTACACAGCAGAGCGGTATCCTCTTTTCCACCTTTTTTTAATTCAACATGTTATACTATTATTTTTCAATGGTCGGAAGTCATTTTTTTTATGTAACGGCATAATAAAATACTACTACACTATAAAAACATTTCGTTTCAATCATGACTTATTTTATACAAATGTAGGACTCTACTTTTAGTGTTTTTTTTTTTTTGTTAGAAAATAACATATTTAGGATTTATTCAGAAAGAAAAATTTAAAGCTGAATTTTAAATTTATCAATGTTCAGAAAACGTATATATATTTTTTAAACATATTTAATCATGTATGTGACAGTGATGAAATTTAATTATTTTGTTAGAATGTGTACAATTATATTTAATTTAAAATGAATCGTATTTAGTTTAATTTATTATAATATAAATGTATTTTATTATAGCTAGGTTATTGTAATGGAAATAAAAAAATTTACGCTTTTTTTATTTAAAAAAAAAAGTATATTATCGTTGTACTACATTTTATCAAAAAAAGCAGTACGCGTAATATAATATAATAAAAATTTGTTAGCTTCTGGCTCGTCTACGTGCTATTGCTACAAATAGCTTGACATCTGACCAAATATATTATTTATACACGAGTATTATGATGTGTTATTATTGTTTTTTTAGGTAGGTATTATAATTGATAAGTGTTGATATTTTTTATAAATTTTTATCATAATATATTTGATATTTAACATTTAATTATATTCGTTATATTTAGGTTAATTCTTGTACATAAATAATTTTAAAGCTTAAACCAACATAACATAAAATACATTATAAATTATAGTAATTTAGTATAATCATTAGAAGACTTAAGGCTTATTACAAATGTATTTCAAATCCAATTTTTCTCCGAGTGAGTGAGACACTAGAAATTGATGTTACAATATTAATGATCAAATAATCACTGTTCTGGAATACGATACATAATTAACTGATATTTGATGCTGCACACAATGCAATTGTTTCCTGCACGTCACACGAAGGTGTCAATTATCCATCACAATGAATAGAAAATTGGTTCAAAACTGTGGAAACGTGCCGTACGCAGATAATACTTCATCGGTAATTTGTAGAGGATGTATCGATGATTATTGATCCAAATTATACATTTTAAAGAAGGTAAATGTCCTAAGATAGAAAGAAAAATGAGGTTAAAATACGTTAGTTTTTACGGGCTGTGAACAACTGTAATTGCCTCAACGGTCTATTTCCGTAAGATAAGACATTGGAGTTATTATTTAATGATTTTAATATGCGTAAAATCGTTAAATAAACCAATTTTGATGTTTTTATCATAAAATAGCTACATTTTTTTCATTTCAGAATAAAGCTCACAAAATTGTATGAAAAATCAATATTATAATTTGTTTTAAGTTCAAAAAAAAGGGAAAGATATATAATACATATATTTAATTATTAAAACATAAAACTTTTAAAAAAAGTTAAATAAATAGTACAGTATTCTACAAATCAGTTTTAATTAACTAATAATTACAATAAAAAAAAAAAAGTTCTCAATCAAACCTGTGAAATTTGATTCTTTTAATAAATTAATAATAATATACATATTTTGTATTTTGTATAATATGTATAATATTAAATCACACAATATAAGTATATATTAGAGCCCAGAGGTTTTACAAAGTAGTCTGTACGACCCCCCTTGTGTCCATGTTAACGAAAAAAAAAATGGGGCTGCATAAGATATAAATAGGGGTCCTCAAGAGTTATTAAATCAAAAACGAGTGCATCGTAATTTTTACAAAAAACATGTGCGAGACAATGCGAACGAAAAACAACATTTAATATTAAAGTATGAGACTCACCCATCTTCCATTAAAATTATAAATTTTCTTTTATGTTATTAGATTTAATTTTAATTTCTTGTCGTTTAAATAATCAAAAAATTAAATAAATATTGCCATTATTATTAAATATTCATTCCGTAGTAAACCAAGTAAGTAGCTCTGTATAAGCTATCAAAAACACCATTATATTCATTTGTACAAATTTAATATTAAGAGTTTGAAAATTGAAAACATTGATATCTACGTGGCTTACGGAGAAAGACGTTTGGGAACCTCTGGTCTGTATGGACTAAGTAAATAATACATAAATATAATGATTTGAAGTTAATCTTGATTCCTGATACATAAAATATTAAAAACAAACTACTAGAAGGACTTTTGGTACTCCCAAATATTAAGAGGATATATAATTTTTTATCAATAAAGAATTAGATGGAATGTTTACTTAAGTTACTATTATCATTAGTATTATACACCTTTGTAACAATATTTTTGATTCAATTCTATTTTTCAGGTGACATTGTAACATCATTTCTTACTCCAATTCACTGTCAGTACCTACGTTTAATTTCCATTGATGCCCTCAAGAATTATGGAAATCATATTTAACACTACAATTTATAATAGATAGAAATTTTTAAGAAATTTATAGTTAAGATTGTACATCTATTCATTTAAACATCTACTAAAGTAAAACAATTATATTTGTATATGATAATATCTATTATTATGTCTTGCGGTGAAACAAACATTTTTTTGCTTTAATTTTTAACATAGATGGCATTTTGAAATATTTTGATTTATCAATATCAAAATTTCAACGGGTAATTTTGAGTTTTTAAATTTATAAAAACATTTTAACTACATATAAAATAAATTATATTGATATAGTATTTATTATACTCATATAATTTTTACAAGTTATAAAATATTAATTGATTGATATTAATTGCTATACTTTGTAAAGTATCGCTGCTCATATGGACAAACCACGTTCTAAACATACCACTTAGTATGGGAATATATTAATTATCCTAAGTATATAAATTAAATAAGCCAAAAACCACTCGTTCGAATTTTGATTGCGATACATAAATATTAAAAAAAGTATATGATTAAAAATTTACGGAAAAAAATAATGATTCTCATTAAAAAATAAAATAAATATCACCTTATAAAGCCTCCAGAACACTCCTGAAAAAAATATTAAATTTTTAATACATGGTCTTTAATTGTATTTAAAAATACGGAAAATCAGAATTTGAATAAATTTATAAAAAGAAGTGAGTATACTTTGTGAATCACCAATGTAAAAAAACAGCAACTATTACTATTCGAGGTTCATATTTGTATATAAATGTTGGATTTAGATGATATAATTACGGATTGGTTAAAATTAATTAATCCTGTAATAATGGGCAGATTATTAAGAAACGTTGTATACATTTAACTTAAATCAAAACTCAAAGTTACTATCAAGGTTTATAGGTATGTACGTATATCACACTTAAAAGTGTTAATCTTTTAGTAAAATACTATCATAAGACGCCGAATACAAATAAAAAATGGTCAATGGTCGGGTGATCCGAAACCACTTGGTAACGATCCTCTGATTATCATTTTATCTTCATCCATTATAATATACTTACTATATTTATAAAATTTACAATTTTATAAGCATTAACTACAGAAATAATTAAAGTCATTAAGAACTGAAATTATGTGTTTTTTTTTTATAATGAACTTGAAAATTATTCAGTGAATGATATTAAATCAACACGGATACATAACAATACTAAAAACTGTGTAAGTACTTATATCATAATAAATTGGAGACAATATTGAGTAACAAGAGCTTTAGGAATTTAATAAAATAAGAAAATGTACCTACGTGCATAAATAAGCGGGCATTAAAATTACTGTAAAAACAACTTACTATAGTTGTCATCAATATAAGAAGAATGTTTGAAATAGATATCGTGGAAAATATGTTAAATTCATTTCTTAATGGTATCACAAAAAACGACGTTTTTAATATAAGGTACCTATTTAATTATTTTGTAGTCATAGGTAATAAATTAAATGATGTCTGTGCAGTTACTAGATATGCTACAGAAACACTATATTATAGTATCTTATACACTATTATATTGTTATACAATACCGTTCGACTTATTTCCACGTGCGATCTAATTCACAGGCGGTTGTGTTGTCTTCATTATTCAACAATAATTAAAAAAAAACCTAAAAGAGACGCTTAAAGGTCCGTAGTCGTACATTTCACACACGAATTTACAAACAAGTGCATCTAGGCTCGTCGTTTCCCACGAATTTGTTATTTTTTATTTTGTTCTTTTCGTTTAAACTTATACTATGTAATTTTATTACTTATTCACCTACACTGTTAAACATTATTCGTATTGAAATCATTTTCGGCAAAACATTTCACATAATATACTTTGGTGTCTTTCTAGAATAATACGAAAAAACTCAAACGAAAAAAAAAATACGGACAAGATACGAACGCGGAACGCACACGCCACCGGTTCGGGGTCACCGCCGCTGGAGGGATAACGGAATCTTCGGTTGGGGGGAAGCGACCTGCAGCAGCAACAGCATCAGCCAGCCGGCTGGTCGCGGTGGTTTCCGCGGCACGTCCGGTTTCTGGTGGTGGCGCAACAGCCGCCGCCGTCGTCGCGTAGCTCCTCTTCCTCGCCACCAACACAACCACAGACGCAGCTGACGACGAAGACCACCTCCGCAGTCCGCCTCAGTGTCGTACAAGACGTCGGTGCCGCACAACGTTCGTAGCGCAATAGTATATTATAATATTCCAAACGTGAACCCCTCTGACGTGTGCGCGTAAGAATTATCACTTGGACGTATTATTGCGATTTCGTTCGTCTCGATAATAACAGTACCTAATACCGACGGGTAAAACAGTAGTTATACTCTTCTGCGCGTCCACCTGCACTACCGCCGGAGTCGTCTACACGCACCCACCACACCCCATAAAGAAAACCCGCCACAGCCGACGATTAGGAGATTACCGGAAGCAGGTATTTCGGCCGTCCCAGAGGCCTGCAGGCATTTTTTCTGTGCGTTTCCTAACACGATTGTTTTGACGACGCGTCCGTCCTTTTCCGGTCACGAGTGATAAAGCCGACACATTTCTACACTGAGGTAAGAACCGAAGACTGGCCATATCTAATAATTATTATGAAAATCCATAATATCACATTTAATAGGCCGCCACTATATTATTTAAACTTACAAAATACATTTTAAATGGTTTGTGCGATCACTGGGACATTGACTTGATACTATGTTGTTTTTTTTTATTGCACAGTTATTTTTGTACACATTTTTTAGTTCGTAAATAATAATAATTGTATGAGTATTTAAAGATTTACTCTGACTAGGTTTGGTTATCAATGTACTTTCGTTAGAAAACTGATTATTATTGCAGTGAATTATGCATATCATTAATATAGTATACCTATATATTATATATAAATGGGTATGTATAGACGAGTTATACAATTATTAAGTAACAAATTTTGTTTAGTATCAAATCAATATTTCCAACATTTTAATTTGAAAATTAAGCAATTTATTAATTATTTTTAGTAATATTTATCATAATCCTTTATTTCGTTTCCGTTTTTAAATTTAAAGGTCTGCACTCTGCAGATAGTCTTATAGTTTTAGAATCGATTAACTCGTTTCAGTATGGTATACTAAACTTGAACTTATCAAATCATAAGTACCCGGCGTTTATATCATTATATGCACGTGCAAATCGAGTATATTATATAACTATACATATTTTGTGTATCGGAACTGTATTATATAATAATTATGTAAACATACTTTGTTATTGTTAATTTTTTATTTATGATCTAATATGTTTCAAAACAAATATTGAGAATACAATAATAGCCTCTAACTTATATGATTGACATTGATTATTCTTAAAATTGAGTAATTTTTTTTTATTATAATATAGGTAAGTAAAGATTTTATTCTTAACCAACTAATGAATTGTTAATATTCTAATTAATTATGAATTTTTTAGAAATAAAACTGAAAAAATTACGAGTTTATAAAATTTATAAACAAGTAGCGTTTTGTGGTGATTTAGTTTTTCTTTAAATAAAAAAAAACTGTTGAATTGTAGAATGTTGTCATTTTTAAATTATTTAACAGCATAAAAAGAAACCTGTATAGTTATTTTAATTAATATAAAATTGAAATTTCAAATAATAATTATTATTTTTATTGGCAAATAGTGATAGTCTTGAAATTTTTATGAATCATTTTTTAAGAAACTTTAATATTTTCCTGTCATATAAAATGTCCTAATATGTATTAGGTAAAAGTATACAGTAAATTATAAAGTGTTTAACCTCGCTGATAATTTACCACATTTTTGGCATGACTCAATACTAACTCAGACCATTAATACATAAGTATATTATTTTTCATGAGGTATAATAAATAATAATTTGATCTGATTTTATTTTTATTTTAGGTTTTGGAATAAGTGTCCATTATTATAAAATATCAAATTTTTAAGACACGATAAAAATATTGAAATCCCCCTTTTTCAATTTGTTTTTTAAATAAGAATTTAATCAATATTCAAAAGTTGTAAAAATATATCATTTTACCTAGGTACTATTATTACTTATTAGTTTTGTATTGTTTTAATCAAATATCGATTAAGAATTTCACAAAAATATTTTTTAATATTGTGTTTCTGCATTAAATGCATTAATAATACATAAATAATTTTGTAGTCACATACCTATTATACATGATTTGTGATGATCGTTTAATGGATTGGTTTATTTTTTTTTTTATAGTTCTATTTTTATTATTAGTTATTACATATTATAATATGATGAAAACTAATTTAAGTATAAATTATATCTTTTTTGATGCGTTTATCGTGTTTCGGAAGTTGTTATAAATAAGCCGCTACTAGGAAACAATTAAAGTAATATTATTGTCACGATACATGGTTTAACCGTAAAAATAACTAAAAAGTTACAGTCACTGAAGGTGACATAGTTTTACCTTATTAATAATTCAAGAGGTTTGCAGTTTGCACCGAGTCCTCAGGATGGTAAGTTGACGTAGAATTTCGCTCAATTCGTAACATTAATATTGGAACATTAATACGTGATAGAATTATGATAATATCTAGGTCAAATCTTTCCAAAATGTAGAAGTAAATAATACTATCGATAAGGTTTTCCTAATGTTTATATATTAGATCATTTATTAGATCTAATATTATTTCTATTTAGTGTTATCATACGAATTATATATTATGTCAAAAATATGTTACTTATATTTTAAAAACTAAACTAAATAACTAAACTTAATAGCTTCAATAATTTTATAACAATATAACGTACCTTTTAATTCAATATTATTGTATTTTTAGCAAAAAAAAAGTATTTTTACATTATGTTCGCGTGTTTATTAAATTAAACTTTTATTTTGGGTTTGATGGTTCATTGACTGTTCAAATGAAATGCAATAAAGATAGATACGTAATATGTACAATAATACCTATACCTTCCACAAAAATACAAATTTTGTTTATTTTTTATTGGTTTTAAATAATGTAAATATGTACTTAGAATTTTTATGGCCCGTGAAAAATTTTCAGATTGCTAATTTAACTTAACCCTTCAAAATTATTATTTGGTGACCCCTGATGTTTTAAATAGGATGTTAATATTTACATTAATAAACCACATTATTAATTTCTATTATACTAAAGATCTACATCTTATTGTATAACACCTACATACTATATAAACTCTATTTGTATCCATCAAGAAAATATTGTCATTCACTGGTATTATGTTTTTTATTTTAAAAATATAATAAAAATTATATAATTATGGTCAATAATCACTATTAAACATTATTATATAGTTTGTTTCTTTAGTATACATCGGACGTTAAAATTGCACGTTTATTCAACAAGATAATCATACTGATATTATTGTTGCGGTGTCATCTTAAAAACTAGTTTCTCGTCAATGGTTTTTAATCATTTCTTGTGTACAAAGGCAACAACGATAATGATAATAATTAATATAATGTATATAACGATGTAATGAAGATGTTCTTATGGCAAATAATTATGCGCACTTTGCGGCCGTGTTACACGTTCCTCGGCACAGCAATAAACGGCCGTCGACCCGTAAGCCATAATATACAAACCACTATAATATACGTCTACTTATAGCTATAATTATTTAATACCGACGCTGTAATACTGCAAAAACACCGGTTAACCGATTCAGCGTAGTTTTGTGGCGGCAGTCGGACAGGCAAACACGGAGCAAATTATTTGAATTATATAACATGTTATTTTACACCCTTTTTACACCTGCGTTCCGATCCGTCAAATATCCGATTTGTTCAAGTCTGTTTCGTACATGTTTTACATATGTACACGTGTATATAATATTATTAAAGACGTATCGTATGGTTGGAATCATAATTTCGTGAGCACTGCTATAACTATTTCACATCGGTAAAATACTCAATATTCGATATAGTCAATTAGATAGGTCCTATAGTTTCGGGTATGATCTATATAATATACCTGTATCATATATTGATACATAAAACTCGAATACACACGAATGCATAATGTGCGCGTGTATCGATTTATACGCAACACGTAAACAGTCCAGCAAACTGTTATAACATGCATCTATATACCTAAGGTATACTGCTGTAATTTCCTAAACGTCTGTGACGATCACAAGACTCCAGTCTACATCACTGGTCAATAAAATACAATGTTTTGGGTCAGAGAACACTGGATCGATAAATTTCCGTTGAAATTAATTAGCCGTTGTTGTCGTCAGATGTTTCCGACTATAAACTGCCGTAGAGTAACTGTACAATTATTCGCGTTTACCCGCAAATGATGCATTAGTCAAAGTTAACATCACGTTGTTAAATTATACGGTTTAAAAATAAAATAAAACAATGAAGAACTAAAATCTGTGTCAAATTCACAAAATTGTATATTATGAACGTATAATAGTTATTACATGTTTTTGATAAATCGTTTCAGATAAATTTAACACACTGATGGAACTGTAGATATGAACGTGTTGACGTAACATAATTATACGACCCGAAGCTTGCACTACACTCTAAAGGGTGATGATAATATTATTTTTTCCAATAGGTACTATTATATATATATATAATTATATTATGTTTAATTATATTAGTGTATAATACTTAAAATAAATGAAATCGTCGTTCATAACGGTTATTTATATAAAAAATAAAATCCTTAGCTAACATTATATTTGTTCAATATTATATCTGTGTGGCATAATTATAATAATACTTTGATGAATTATTGTACATTTGTACTTATTATTAATAATAATAATAATCATACACCGTCAAAGTGTCGATTTTATTTAATACATTTTACCGCTGTTTTGCGTCCATTTTAATATATTAATTCACGAGTGCGCTCTCATCTTATTGAAATGTATATTTTATACACGTATAAATCATACAGTATATTATGTAGATTAATAGATTATGCATATTATTAAAGTTATGAAATTGTATTTTCCCGTTTGTAACGACGTTGTCATTTTTCGTTTCTCGTCAACGTGTAAATTGTAATCAACTTTTTATTCACGTCTTGACAATCCGCAAGAGACACGTAGAATTCGTTATTAGTTTATTACCTACTCGTCTGTATATCAAAAATGATAATAATAGAGTTTTAGGTATTTTACGTATAATATTATATTCGTATTGTACGAATTGAGATCGTTGAAGTTTTTGTGTAATTTTTTGTTATAATAACGGCTTTATATTATTATTTTCGTTTCATAATATAATTGTCCAACGACAGAGGCGAATTCCAATTATCGCTGCAATATAATGACTACAACAGTAAATTGTAATATATTTTTATTAATGCATTTTCATCAGCTGTGGTACATAGCGCAGGTGTCACGCTGTGGACCGACAAATAGCACCGTTTTGTTTGTTTATTATTTTTCCATTTAATTGTTATTATTATTCTGTCTAGATTGCCATGACGCGTATAGATAATAGATATAATATATAATATAAAAATAAATCTGGCCAGTCGTCTATTATTTACGGTGTGGGCAATTATGAATCTAGGACTCCCAATAATTAGGCAAGTTGAGGGTATTGGAAATTCTATGTCTATGTCCAACAAACAACAATAATCTAATTTAGAAATATTTTATTTCTAACGAATGTCAATCGGTTATTAATGCAATAAAATTTTTTAAAAATGTATTGTGAATACTAAGTGTTTTACAGAACAATTTTGTCTTATCAAAATTTATTTTTTGTAAAATCTGCTAAAAAGAATTAAAAACGAACTTCAAAATTTATCGATATCGTTGGATTTATATAAAAAAATTCGATAATTCGAATACAAGCAGTTCAATTCAAATTCGTTTAAAGAATGCGGTGTTCTGTCGATGGTCATCGCTTGCGGTCAAGGGCTTAAATGACGATTTATAGTTTTATAATATTATATAGTATATACCTAGCGTATGGCTGGCATACCTGCAGCTATAGCAGTATAATATACACAACACGGCACGTCGATAACACCATAGATGCATTATTATTTATAATAACATATATATATATATATATATATATACTACAAACAGTTCGTATTCACTCGCGCATACCACATGTCGTCTTATCGCAAAGTCGACGAGCATATTATAATATATTAGTGCTGCAGAGCATCTCGTTCGCCCAGAAGAACTGGACGTCGTCGGGTTATTAAATCTTAGCCGTCGGCTCGGACCGGTGACCGATCCGCACACGCCGTCAGTGTTTCGTCGACCCACTTTAGTGTTCCGAGCTTACCGCCGCCTTCGCCTCCCACGCACGAGACGTGCATAATAATAATATACGATAATGATAATATATTATATATATATATATATATATATATTATGATATTAATAATAACGTCTAATATGCCGTCGTCTCTCGTAACACGTATTTAACGCAAAGTGTGTGTGTACGCACACGTATATAACATATATTATATTATTATATTATGCATCTACGTCCCGAGTGGAGTATCAATCTTATACGAGCGACTAGGCATCTCATCAGATATCATATATATATAGGTATAATATATTTACGTCTGTGACGGATCTTCAAATCACACCGTTTCTCACTGTCCGTCCGTCAGGTAATACACCATTATAACGCGTAGACACGACCGCCGTCGCCGCCTATTATAAGTTATAACGGACACGTGTGTGCGTGTGTGTATACAATAATATACGAGTCGGTGGCGGCCGCTGCCACCGCCGTACAGACCTACATCTCGGACTGTATAATATTATTATATTTATCATTATTAAATGATAGGTATACGTTCGCGCGCGTCCTCTTTGGCCCGTTTCGATATCGTCTGTATGTGTGTGTGTGTTGTATACGTTTCATTTCGTCCGTCTCGTTTCGTCGTAATAGATTATTATTATTTTACGATTGTGTTTCGATCACGTCGTGTATATATATGTGTGTGTGTGTGTGTGTGTGTGTGTGTGTGTGTGTGTGTGTGTGTGTAAGTGTTGTCCGGAGACAAATCCGTCGGTCGTTCGCCCGAATCGCAACTGTACAAGTGTGCGCGCACAACAGTCGGCGAGTGAACGTAAATTCAAACATCCGTCGGCCGGTTGCGGAGATGAAAAACGTACTGTACCTATATATATATAATAATAATAATAATGCGATATACTGTGTACACGTACGACGACGTGAAGTACAATTATATTTAAAAGTAGGTAGTTTTTTTTTCTCTCCTCTTTGATTGTGACTCAAAAAATAGAACAGTTATACAGGGCATTGTCTATCTCTGCCCCCGTCGCCGGTCGATAATGGCACTGCGGTTTTCCGGACCGTCGGTTTTTTCTACCCGAAGCCGTTTGTCAACCACCCGCGTGCGAAAATGCGACGACGACTGCGACTAAAACTATATTATATTATATACCTATACGCACGTGTAGAGCATGTCGTTGAACTCTCTCGTGTCCCTTGGTAGATGTGTCGGTTCGTATTAAATTATACCAACTGCATATTATGTGCGTATGAATATTGCACACGGATTCAATTCACAGTGATACGTCTTCGCGCAGATAATTGGCTGTAGCTATACAATACGTTTATTGGTCGGATATACGCCTGCAGTCACACGACGTGTAGTTGTTGTATTGATAAACGATGTACAGATGCATAATAATTCACTCGTGTAGGTACGTGTAAATGTAATGATGTTTTGATTCTGTAATATCATAATACGTGAATATAATATTATTACATGTGTATATATCATATGTGTAATGTGTATCAGTGCGCAATAAAGAAACATTATACTATTGTTGATCCAATATTATTGGATTTTATTATTTCGGTTTTTTAATATCTCAACGTTATTTTCGTAGTAACGTTCTTGGTATCGTATTCACGTGGTCATTCAGCTGAAACTACTGACCGTTTTATTTGAAATTTAAGTAGCCAAACATACCATTGAAATATAAAACAAAAGTTAGACCTTCTATAGATAATATAATATGTGGTACGGTACAATTGGTACATATTATGTTTAATTTATTTAAAAAAATATTATAAATTTTTTAGAACTATTTCTAAAAAGGATTTTTCTAATTTTCTCCGGTTAGGTTTGAACATCAAATAACTATTAAAAAAAAAAAATAGTAAGTAATCATATTTTTTATATTTTTTTATATGGACTAATTATGAGACATTTTATTTTCGATTTTCAAAGATTAGCTACAAATATTAAAATGCTCATGTATTTTTAACTAGAAAATAATTTTAAAATGTTCGTGAAATTGGTGAATTTTATTGAAAAACATTGAACTTTAAATGCTTATAAAAATTCGTGAGTCCATGCATTTTTAATACTTTTCAATGGTTAAAATAACGACTTATGCAATACATTTTCAAGCCTTTTTTTTATTGAGATTTATAGAAAAACTACTAAAAAAAAAAAAATGTAAAATGTCTATAAAAATGTATAGCTTAAAAACATTTGAACTATTATGAAATTGAATTGTATGATGCACGGGAAAGGTTAATAAAAAAAAGTAGTTAAAAAAAACATTTGATATTTTAATGTGAAAATACCAAACTATTTTGAAAAATATTAGACTTTTTTACTTCTTTAAATGGAAAATAGATCAAATTTTCTAGCAAAAACCACCTTCAAAGTTGAAAATCAAATTGTTTTTACTACTCCAAAAGGTGGTGATAGACAAAAAAAACACATTATTATAAAATCAATAGATTCATAACTGCGCTCAGAATCTTATGTTAAATATTTTAAAACCTATTAATCTATATAGAATATTTTAGTATGATAAATATTACGTAAATATTTATGTACTTAGTTTTTTTTTCGAGGTGGGATTGGTTAATCCATTTAATTTTTGTACAATTTTATTAGCTTAATTCATTTAATTGAGTTTAGCTTGGTATCTTGAGCGGTGAAGCCACTGTCGAGGATAGGTACTCCTGATATTATGTACTTTTTTTTATCAAAAATATTTTTTATTATATTATCAATTCGATTGGGTAATGTAAGTATATATTTGACATATTTTAAGGTTGTTGATTTACGCGAAATTATAATCAAGTAAAATATTAATACAAGAAATACGAATCTTAGGTAATTTTATATTACATATAGTATGAAAAAAAAATGATAGTATCTATGCGATTATTTGTTTAGTTATTATACTTATTACTAACATGACATTACGCAGTCTACCGCATGAGTAAGATATGCAATTATTGCTAGAGTTGTTTTTAGATATTATAGTGATCGAAATCGATGTATTACTACCTTATATCTATTTATAATTTATATATATAAAATATAATACATAATAATAACGCTGTAACACGATATACATGCAAATTACATAGTTGAATCATCAGGTCCACACGAACCATATTATTTTATTTAACCTGGTAAAATATTTTGCTTAGATCTTTATCACTATATATCGCCGAAGGATCGTGTTTATTAAATACGTCATGGTTTTATACTTTATTTGAACGTTAATTCTAAGTTAAACCGGTGAAGCACAAAGGGTACAAGAGGTCTTTGACTTACGGTTCGTACTAATTGTGGTAATAACACGCGTATATCTCGAATGCGGTATATTAATGCACCGTTATTCTGATACACCTTTTAAAACACATTTCAAACTGTCTGGAATATATTTTACGATAAAGCTACACACACTTTCAATTTTTATGAACATTTTTTTACTTACTTAACGATATTTATTACATTTATATTGTGCATTTAAAATTTAAATGTATATTTTACAATATACCATAAACTTATTAAATAGTATAAAGATATTTTAAATATTATATTATATATTTTAATTTTTACCTTAGACTTGTCCTCGTAATTTAATATCTTTGAATAAAAATAGATATTCTTTTATAGATATATAATAATAATTTGCATTGTTTGTTTTAAATTAAATTATGCAATTGAAAAATTTTAGCTGAAATCATTATCAAAATCAAAGTAAATATAAAAATATGAGATAAAAAATTATTATATTATTTTAAAGTGACCGACGCGTAAATTACAAAAATATAGTTTTGTTTATTATTTAAATTATTTAAATAATACGCTTTCTCAGCAAAAATGTATTTCTCATAATACTTAAAAAAAAATGTAAATAATAGCATAATTTATCGCATGAATAATTCATAGCAATATTTATATTTTGTAGTTTTGAGTTTTTTCCATTTTTTTTTTTTTTGTTTTTAGGCATATTTCAGTAGTTATTATAGCAACGATACGTGATTGTAAATTTTGACGATCCAGTTCTATTAAGAGCTCATTGGATCGTTATATTTATACGCTGCAGTTCTGTATAAGAACGATTAATCTATGTATAAATTACACTACGTAATCAAAAATTCAAAAGTATAATAATTATTGTTATAGTGCTTCATACAGTTCGGGATCTAGAACTAGTAGAACTGTTGACTTTAATTGGATTTTAAGCTATAAACACGACATTTTTATAATAATGTTTGAAGTTTTGTAATTTAAGAGTAACACTGCTGAAAAACATTTATTGGTATTATATTTAAATTTATATTCTTATACGTTACTAATGTAAAGTTACATCATTAGAAATTTTACATAAAAATATCGTCTTTGTGATCATCGTCACCTCAACTAAAGAGGAAAATATAAGATCGCATTGATATAGTTTTCGTGGTGTATCAAAATTATTATATAATATTCTTATACACGGGTAGTGGTAGATAATATATTGTGAAATATTGTATAGGTAATATTATTATAATCGACCGTTAATTTTGTTATCCGGGTCGTTAGAGACGTTCTGGGGTTTAATTCCATTTGTTTGGGATATTTTTTATTTTTTTTTTACTCTATTCGTTTTCATTCGTGTTCGATCGGTTTAACAACCAGCTTGACGAAAACGTATTTATTGTTATTCGTTATTATTGTCACCTTATCGACCGGAAACGACGATGTAAGTACACGGTATTTTACCTACCGACAGTTTCCGATAAATTGCATAACGAATTCTCACGGTTTTACTAGATAATGGAACATACCACGCGTACCACCGAATATACTTCTGTGTCTTATTGTTATCCGCGATCGTCGTACCAGGTATATGATAATTGTCTCCAGGTGATTATTTTGCACCGCGGCGCGGCGGTGACGACAAGTAGTGTTGCAGGTGCCGTGACTGGTCGGCCATCCAAAACATTTAGCTCGTCGGCGATAATATTATAAGTACGTCTACCGTCATCAATGCTGATTCTTGTACAACGCGGTATTTTTCCGACTCGGTATTTTTTCCTTCTACTCATTGTTCTCGAGTATGTCAATATTGCACCGGCAGCGGCCACTGCGGGTGTGTAATAAAGTGATGCGTCGCCACTCGCGGAGTGGATGCGAATAGAACACGAGTAAGACGGTCGAAGACGATTATGACGACGACAAAACCTCGTACAGTCGTACGTGATGTAGTAATAGCTTACCGTCTGGGCATATCTGTTGGTAATCGGACACTGTGACGGCGGATCGAACTGTGGCCGGTAATTCACGGCCTGCCGCCCAACCGTGTATGATGATATTGTTCTCCGGTTCATCGGTCGTCCATTAGTCTGAATGAGCGACATTGTGCGAAGCGTATTGTGTACCTGTTGCAGTAACGAGATGTGTTTTAATGACAGCTTTTAGAAAAAGCGACGACAATGTCATCGTTCGTGCGAAGACGACGAAGATCGACGACGATCGACGAGACGAGAATAATATGCCAGAGTCCATGACGCGCCATCGTACAACGAATTCTGTATACCTGAATGCAGACGAGGGGTACATCGAATTAAATATTTATTCGTAAACATCGAAATCTAAGCCAATACTATAATAATATATGATCTGTTGCGACTCGCGAGAGATTTTCAAAAACCATTGGACGATATTTAGTGCGTTTCTTTAAAATAAGCCAGGAGGCCACAGTTATGTTGATCTATTTTTTTTTTTGCAATGCATTTTCACTGATTTATATTTGTTCAATTGTAGTGTAATTGTAGTTTAGCTATAATCTTCCTTATTAGTCGCACGCAATGAACGATTTCCAATTAATTGATCCTGTAGAAATCATCTTTATCAAATTATGGCAGCCGTCAATTTGATTATTACGTCTATCGTAAATCATCTTGAAGAAGATGAAACGTAGTTAAATACTTTGATTTGAAACTAGTACGAACAAAATTTTCTCTCCATTATTTTTAATAACAAATATCGATGTAGTGAAGATACAATTTTTCAATTTGTAGGATACTTATCTAGTATTGGATAAAGAAGTTTTTCTTTATTACCTTGTGTATAGTTATAAAATAAAAAGCTTCTGATTTTAGCATTCTAAATGTAAAATTAAATTTTAAAATAGTGCGAGTGTCTACTGTATTGTTGTAAAAAAATAATGAAAAAAATGTATTCAATTACATATTATACGTGTTTACTGTCTAGGTTGTAGCTAGTAAATACAGTCATAAATAATTATAACTGGTAAAAATATACAAAAAATAAAAATACAAACGCAAAATATTAAATAAAATTATGTAATTTTTAAAATAAAAGAAAATGTATACTGTAGGTATTTATGACAATAAATATTTTTATTTTTAAATCTTAAACTTTAACAAGATGTAAAGAACATTTATTAGTGTTATTAATCAACATTTAATTTAAAAAAAAAATAAAAGTTGCAAAGACATGTTAAAGCTAATAATAATTTTATAATTGTTATAGTTTAAATATTGTTGACCAAAGTTTATTTCGTAAAATTTTTCATACATTTCTTCAGGATTTTCTACACCGAATGCTTGATGTAGTGAATATGAGTTGATTAAGATTTGATGTAATAAGGTATAGGTACTTGTGACAGACGATCACTAAATATTTGGTTGTTTGTCCTTTGCATGTTACTGTTGGTTGATCGTTGATGTTGGTTCTTTACTGATAATAAGAAGCGCGTTACATTTAACGCATATAACTGATGGGTGTGCCCTATTTTCACTCGAATGATTAGCATTTACTCACACGAAATTTAGTTTTATAAAAATATATAGTTTCGTTAAATGTATACTAAATTATGTTACTCTTACCTATACATGGAAATTATAATTTACAAGAGTTTTAAACTTATATTCATAACAAAAATAATTGATTTTAACTATACTTCGAATGTATAAATAATAATTTGTACAGTTGAAAAATAAAATGTATACATCACAGCTATGTTATGAGATTGAAAATACATATTAAGTTTTATTTTTTTTTAATGTAAATAATTTTTATGTCCATAAACTTCTACTATAGGTACCTATTACTACCTAGGTATTTAACGTTTAGAATAATGAAAAACAACAAATTAAATGTATTAATACAAATATTAAATATAATATAATAATTTTCTACATTTTAATTATATGATAGTTATAATTTATGAGTGAATATTAAATTATCATAATAATGACTAATTATAAAAATGTATTTTTTTAGGAAAAACAAAACAAATATTATTACTATTTATAAATATATTTTAATTGAAGGTGTATATCTTTACATTTATATATCTCTACGTATATAGTGCTTTTATTTAATAGGACGCTACACGCTACCCCAGTCCTAAATAGGACCAGTGAATTATCAAGTTATTTACTTAACAACTTGATGAACTTTACTTTATTTTCGTATATTTAATACTAAACTTAATTATTCCAACTAATTTTCACGAGCCTTGGGTTAGTAAAAGTTCAAAAACTCGGCGGGCTAGTATTTACCCTATCTGGCATTGCGCTGTCCAGATTAACGAAACCATGTAATGGTCAACAGAATGCGCTACTCTAAATGTAGTGCTTGTATTCATTTAAAGTGTAATAAAAAAAAAAAATTATCTTGAGCGAATTAAAAACTATATCATGGAATTATTGTAAAATCATTACATTTTCACAATTCAAAGAATTCATAATCAGTTGTGCTAAAGCGGTTTTATAAGTTCGATAATTTAATACATTCATTTTTAATATTTTATTATTTTATTGTATTTATACAAAAAAAAAAAATTTATTCAACGAACAATTTACTCGTTCAAGCATAGTCAATAGTGTCATCTATTTGTCTATATAATTTTGTGTTTTAATTACTATTACTGCTCCTATAGTATTAATTATTCGTCTAATGACAGGGTATAATATTCACATATTCACATTACACATTACGAATGTCCTTTACAGATTGAAAATAATAAATATATTTTATTTGAATTCAAACTCGTCAACAAAAAGACATGATTGATAAAAATTTGTTTAGGTATACTTTAATTATTAATAGGTTAGACTAGTGTTATTACTAGACATATTATTAAATTAGATTAAAAAAAAAAAATTAACGAACAAAATATTACTTCCATTATAATTACACATATAATAAGTGCCTATAACTGTACATTTTTAAAATATGTACTCTTATTATTTTTTTAATTTGTCATAATAACAACACTAGGTATAACATTTCTAGTCATCGCATGCTAATTTAATATGCACAGTTGTACAGTTATGTCCAATCGGCATTCCTAAAGTTACATCATCATCATCATCAACAATTAAATGTATATTTTATAATTTCTTTTGCATAATATTCAATAATAGTAGTTATTGTTTGTAGTAATGATTTAAGCAATTTTTCTACAGCTTTGGATGGACCGATTAAACGACGATACGTCGCTAACGGTTTTCTGTTAGACATGTTATTTGTACTCGTATTTACAGAGATACATACAATATGTACTTAACGTTGCTTTTAATTTCATGTTTGTTTTTGGCAGGGCTGGGTATAAAAAATGTTTGTCTTCTCTACACCTCATCTTGAGATCATTGACCCATAAAACAGAATCACTATACTTGTTTTTATATGGTAAATTATATCGTCAAATGTCAAATAAACTATAGGATTTGTATATTATTTTTATTACATGTCGGCGTTTTATGTGATCAGATTATTTTCTGTTACATACGTAGATTGGATGCTTGTTTTATATATTCTTATAATTTTCCTGATTTCGTTACATTTCTCTTTTCTGAATTTCGACGAAGTTTATGGGATAATGTGGTTTTATACCCTATAATATAATTTTTTAGTTAGTTACACATTTTAAATTAATATTGATTAAATCTAATCTAAAAAGTAATATACATAAGATATTACTGCTTAATTAAATAGTTTAATTTTAAATTTATTAAAAAACATTAAATATAGTAAATAACCTATAAATATATAATTAAAAATATGTAAATTCAATATTACATCATTAAGAGCAAGTATACTTGCTTAACTGTGCTATTCCATGAATAATATTGAAAAACATTTTAAAATTATTAAATTTTTAATCGGGCAGTGAACGATTTTTTTTAAATATACATGGATGATACATGTAACTCAAATCATTGAAAAGAATATCATACGTCCTAAAAATTAAAATATGCATATTGCATATTATAATATGAAACGTTATAGCAATTTAAAATACATTGACAATTTGAGTGATTTGATTTTTATATATAAATATATTTTTTTATAATAAGCGTTATATTGGTTTTTTTTCTTTTTACATTTTCATTATTACCTAATGTTCTTTATACGAATAATCGATTGTTACAGTTTTTTTAATAATGGTTAGTTTGACCGTGTGTTTAGTTGACAAAAAATCAATAAACATGACATAAACATCGATCCGTGGAAATTAAATGGAAAACAATTGTAATATCGCAGACTAACGCGAATTACCTACATTTTGATACAATTGAATCGAATACGAATCAAATTTTGTTTTTTTATTTTTCGTAAACCAATTGAGTAATACAATATTCTATTGAATTTGGTAATCGCATGAGTACACGCAGATATTTTAGTCAATCGATTCGCATCTATATAGACGTATTTACATGTGGTTTAGAAGTGCAATACGAAGAAAACCTTCAAAAAATAAATTCGAATTTGAATTAAAAGCATTAAGGAAAAATTCAATTTTTGATTCGTCACGCATAATAATATTTTTACATATTATATCTCATTTTTTTCTTAGCCATCTAGTATATTTGTAATATTATTTCAATGATTTTCACAAAATTCATTGACACGAATTTAGAAAAGGTCTAAAAGCTATGATAACATATTAACCCAGTTTGTAGAGAAAATTGCCCGTGCAATTCGATGGAATCTAGTGTTGTCGAATGATAATCGCGATGGGTAAATATTTCGCACAATACAAATTGAAAAAAGAAAAATATTGAAAAAAAAAATCGTTTGATAAAACATTCTTAAAACGATAATAATATACATTTTTATTTTTGTTGTGTTGTGTCCTCCGCGAACGAGCCAACGTTCGTCTCGCTTTAACATTGGCACAAGGCCGATATGTCATGGAAATATAATATCTTATGTCCATTAGCCTCTTGAAAATAAGAAACGACACAAGTCGTTGACTGATTATTGTCATCGTGTATCATCAAACACTCATGATACATAAATGTGAAAATTACAGCCAGTTATATTGTTCTTTTGTGGTAAAAATTATACCTATGATAGATCAAAATCACTAATATACCTAAATGTAAGTACCTAATGACCAACAACAGTCATTTAATAAAATTTATCGCCCTCCAAATTGATCATCTTGCATACAAAATCTTTGTTACTTTGTTATTTGTATATTAATTGTATGCTTAGGACCTTTAAAAATATTGAATAAATAAATTGAGATCGAAATTGAAATAGTAAATTATTTAATTAAATTATCTTAAAAAAATAAAAATAAAAAAGTGTACTATTTCAGTAAGCCTATTTTCCTACTTTATATCTATTTATAAAAATATATGTTCTACAAATGTATAATATAATTATTATATCTAGTTTAAATGAGTATATATATCTACCTATATGTATAAGATTTAAAAAAATATATTTTTTATAGTCTAAATTGTCAATGTGTTATTAAACTTTTACATTCACAGTCGTTTTCACGCTCTGGTTCATGCAACCAATCTAAAACAGTTAATAGCATACAAGTATATTATTTAGCGATGATTCGCACTAGTTTGTTTTTACAGTTAAAATATTAGATCATGTTAGAAAAATACCTCAGAAAATATTCTTGTTGTACTATTTTTACTATTTTACTTTGGAGCATTAAATTATCAAACATAGACTCTTAATAATTTAATATTCATTTTTAAAAACAATAACAATAATAATAAATTAATTAATAAATACCTATTATGTTTTTTAGGTTTCTAAAACTAATGTAAGATTCAGACATGGCGGGTACCGATACCCGATGGCTATTGATCCTGTGTTTGCTATCTGCAGCACAATGTGTTCCTTCCAAGGTAACGTCTCAACCAGAAACAGATTCCGAAGACTCGAGAAGAGTTCTTGGTTCAAGGTTTGTTAATAAATATTTAAAATTACATAACCAGAAATTAATTTTTTTTATTTAATTTAGTGTGGTAACGTCTGTATCTGTAATTATGGATCATGGAAATGGCACAAAAACATATTTTGCCGATGGACAAAGTAAAAACGTGCATAAACCTACTGATACCATAATCGGTAGTCCTGGAAATTTATTATCGCCGGACCGTTATGAGTTTTATACGTTTGACGAAACGGGAGATTTAGTTAAACGATTAATGACATTAGATGAAATACATGGTTTAATTGCTGGAGCAGATCCAGAATCAGTAATGGCTGATGCTTCACCTACATATTATCATGATGCACTAGCGAGTCATTCATCGGAAGCACTTATGCACTTACCCGCTTCAGATCTCGAATCACTAGATGCACCAGCAGTTCACAAAGTTTTAGAAAGTGTACAAAATGTATTGAAAAATGAAATGGCAGCCAACTCAGGTAAACCTATTCCATCTATGTCTAGTACATCTTTACATCGCCCTGAGTCAGCTTCCGCGTGGTCAGCCTTATTCCCAGGTCTAATTGAAACTCCAGATGACGTAGCTCATCTTTCCGGATACTTGCTTCCGTCCAAAACAACTGAGTCAATAGACACACCATCGTCTAAAAAACCATTGTCACCTACTAAGGCACCGTTAGTATCAATGCAACCTCAATTAACGACACTTAAATTGCCATCGTCGTCTATAAAAACACAATTGACCACCACAACAGAAAAAATAAGGTCAACACCAAAGTACTCTACTGTCAAACCTGAAGTAACAACAAAATTTACTCCAACACAGTCAACAACACAATGGACAACATTTAAACCATCAACAACTAAAAAACCTTTTAAGCCAATACAGTCATTTGAAAAGCAAAAGCCGGCACTGCAAAAGCCAATTTCAATGTTGCATTCAACTGGTAAACCCCCTATTATTTCAGATGGTCTTGAAATAAATAAAGAAATGTCTGCTTCTATATCAGATATGCTGTCACAAGTGACTGACAGCCAATCGTCTAACCACAAACCTTTACAAACTAATGATTTAGTAGAAAAAGATAGTACATCAGATTATGTACCAGAAGAGAGTTCGCCAGAATTAAGTTACTATAGTCCAATAGCAATGTCGTTGAGCACTGGCGGTGCATTGAAACCAGTTACAGAAGCTTTAACATCTGCAAGAAAACCTCCGACTACAATGTCATTTAAATCTACAACTACGGATATACCATTTTCGCAAAAGACCGCTCCTACCATCACAGCAACAAGATTTTCACCACCCAAATCTAATATCACCAAACCTCGACCATATGTGAATGCTACTACAGCTTCTTATATTACAAAGCCATCATCGATTAATAAATATACTGCAACTACTCCTCCAACTACCAGAAATAACTACCATTATCCACCAAGTAATATGTCAACTAAATATATGCAAAAAATTACACAAACTACTCAAACTTATCCAAACAAATTACTTGACAGTTTTGTAAAAGTTGTTAACAAAACAATAAATAATGCAACTCTTAGCGTGAAACAACCAATTGATACATTTTGGAATTCCACAGAAGAGACAAAGAATAAATTCGTTAAAGAGCCTGTTAAAGTTTTCCAAAGCAAAGTCACTTCATCTCGACCAAACGGCATAAATCGAACAAATGTCACTTTGTCAAATCGTATACAAGAATTAAAAACTACAGCTATTCCGAATTTCGGATTTGGTTCGTCTACTACTACGGTTCGTAGTCAAACAGAACCCGATAAATATGTATCAGTAAAAGTGGAAGAATGGCCAATTACTGTTCAACATCCAACTGCCTACCCTTCAACTACTCCATACATGAGTACTGAAAAATCGTTCTTTTCTAGCAATAGTCAGTCACTGAACTCTGTTACGGATGCTAACGTCATTAGAGATTTAATATCGTCTTTTATGACTAAAACGTCAACAGCTTCAAGTATCTCCACTAGTACCGCATCTCCAACTACCGTCAGTGCTGAACAAACACTGACTGCAGCCATATCGACTACTACACCATCGGCAATATCTACTGTAACTGGAATTCCAATATCAATGATATCGTCCACAGTTAAAGATTTAGTGACGCCCTCAACAACTACTACTGTGACAACAACAACGCCAACTACAACAATATCAACGAAAACAGAAGCTACGGCAGTGGAAACCACAACGAAATCAGCGTCAACGACAGCAGTAATGGAAGCGGTAAAAACTGCCGTGGAAGCTGCAGATACAGGTATAATTTCAACGACGACAACTGCGGCATCAACGAGTGCTGCGAATACGATAGCGGTCGGTACAACGACTGTTCAGATGACAACTAGCCCACCGATAACACAGACAACGGCCAGTGTAACCACAAGCTCGATATCATCCACAACAGCGACCGGAACCACAATTACTAATGCGACCGCGGTTACATTTACAACACCAGAATCGGAAACGCAATACGTACCTGTGACGCATTTTTTGCCAGAATTACAACTGAAAGATAGACCAGAAATTGAAAATAATAACAGTGCACCGGGCGTAGATCTAATGCTCAAAGACGGTATAAATGCGGTAACTAGCATGTTACAAAATACACAAAAGCCAGCGGTAGCAACGGTTCTTGAAACAGACTACCAGGAAATGGGTGAGCGCCCTTACGAAAAATTGTCTTCGATTGAGAGTAAACAATCATCTACCGAACAAACCAGCCAGAAACAAGCGACGGTAAAATCAGACTTCGACGAGACCACCACATTTACCATGCCTGAAAACCCAGCGACACAGGATTTTTACGACTTCACTACGATTTCAGCGGAATCGGTCACCAAATTCCCAGAGCAAAACGATACGGTCGCCGCGGAATCGATGACTACCAACGACACAGAACAGGTTTTACGAAATTCAGAACTAGGCTTGGAAATGTTGACTGTGTTCAATATTAGTTCCACCAATGGACCTGGACAAGCGGCCAAGTTGGCTGATTTGTCATCGGAAACGCAAGTGTTATTCGACACCACTACGCCATTTGAAAACCGAGGCGCCGCTACCAATCCGGCGACCGATATTGAAGAACCTGTAACTACAACGTTTACGCTTTATGTACCTCCAGTGACGAAGGATTTGACGGCGTCAACCGTAACTGTGCCGTCTACATCGACCACTACGACGAAACCACCTTTACCAGCACCATTAGTGAAAGCGGCGACCATGACACCAGCATCAGTAGCAACAGTAACAGAAGCATCAGTAGCTACAGCAACAGCATCAACAACAACAGCAGCAGCAGCAGTATCAGTCCCGGCGTCAGAACCTGAAATCCAAAACTCGACTACGCCAGCAGCCGAAAACTCTTCGGCGGCAGCGACAAACTATACCACTTGGTCTACACCAGCCGTGGTCACGCTACCGCCTGCGGTCAAATCGCCTGGACCTTCATCCAATGCGTACAGACCACCAATGGCTAATAGTGCATCTCCGTCTACAGTTGAGCTACATCCTGCACCGCACGAGAGCATGGGCATGGAAGCTAGTGTAGCGTTCTTGGGCGATGACGTGCGCCGATTTGCCGACCTTTGTAACGAGCTGTCGTTCAAAATGTGGACAGCCGTTACCGGAAAAGGTCAAATAGCATCTAGAAGTCTGGTGCTGTCTCCTTTCGAGCTAACCGCCATGTTGGCTATGGTATTCTTAGGTGCCCGTGGTTCCACTTCCGGTCAGATGAACGACGTACTCAGGCTTGATGATATGGTGACATTTAATCCTCATCAAGTGCTTCGGAACATAACGCATTCGATAACGAATGTCAACAATCCAGGAGTGGCCACCGCATCTTTCGTCAGGGAGATATACAGCCACAAGGTAATAATTGTTGTAGTAATTTTTTCATAAACAACATAACTTTTACATCTCAAAATACTTAAATGTATTTTTGTGTTCGCACAAACAGGTTGTCATTATTTAAACAATTTTTTTTTTATTTAGGGAAATGGAAAAATACTGGAATTCTATAAAGAACGAGTACAGCAATATTACGATGGGCACGTAGAAGAAGTTGACTTCAATGCAATTGGAGACGTTTTAAGGAGACGAACGAATTTGTTAGTCAAAAGACAAACTTTGGGTCGTGTTGTGGAATATCTTCGTGGATCCGGCTTAAGTTTGACACCGCCATTTGCTGCATTCAGTGCTAACGTATTTCAGGTAAAAATATTTTAATTAATAATAATTTGCAGTTGTTAGAAGAATCTGTATAAGTATATCTAATAAAATCTATACTAACAAAATAAAGATACTTTATGAACATTAATTGATATGAAAAACAATATACATCATATTATATTTTTTAATAATATAATACTATCGTTCTATTATCACTCTGCATTTTGAATTTACTTATTTTAAAATAGTTAAAGGAAAAAATATGATCTAGGGATCCACATAAGGTATACTTAATAATATGGCCAATGTGATAGCCAAAATAATATTAATATTCAAACTCCAAATAGTTTAATGATTGTAAATTGTTTTAACCACAATGTTATGTAAGATTATTAAACAAACAATAATCGTTTATGAAATTAAAATTAGTTTGTGTCTATCGCACGTTACTTATGCGTCCCGTTCATGTTACAGACGAGTTGCGAGAGCGCGTCAAC
The DNA here is from genome assembly GCA_020882235.1 of Schizaphis graminum. NCBI lineage: Eukaryota > Metazoa > Arthropoda > Insecta > Hemiptera > Aphididae > Schizaphis > Schizaphis graminum. Next base: position 100,066,540 of record CM037032.1, read on the forward strand.
CGAAGGCCGCGACGGTGAAATGTACTTCGTGGTGAGACCGTCGACCAGACAGCGACGCTTGGTCCCGGTACCGGCGGCTGTGTGGCGCAGCGGGTTCCTGGCCGGCTACGAGCCCGGACTAGACGCGACGGCCGTGTGCCTGGGCCCGGACTCGGCAGTGTCCACCATACTGGTGCTGCCCGGCCAACAGGGCCAGGTGGCTCCGGGCGATGGGCTCGCCCGACTTGAGCAGCGGCTCATCGAGACGTCCTACCGGCGAGGTGGCTGGTCCCGCGTGCTCCGGAGCCTGTTGCCCCGGCCCGGGCTCGAGCTGCAAGTGCCGCGGTTCTCGCACCGGTCCGTGCTAAACGCCACGGCCGCCCTGCAAAAGATGGGCCTCCGCGACGTGTTCAGCGATCAAAAGGCAGACTTGCGCGGCGTCAACGGTCTGTACGACCTTTACCTGTCCGACATGCTGCAGGTGAACACGTTCAGCACGTGCGGCGAGGACACCATCGGGGCCCGACACCACGTCGAAACGTATCCGGCGTCGCCACAGCGGATGGGTCGTGCCGGCCGCCACGGTGGCCAGGAAAGCGGTCGAAACGACGGCGGTGACGACGACGACGACGACGACAATCACGCGAGCAGTGTCGACGACAGTCATACGAGCGGCGACGACGAAAGTCGCACGAGCGACGACGGAGGTCGCCGGAAACGCGACGCAGACGACCTGCCGCTGCACAGCCCGTACTCGCATCTGCCGCTGAACCTGCGACCGAGACAGGCGAGACTACCGGACGTGCCGAGGCTCCGATTCGACAGGCCGTTTTTGTATCTGGTCCGACACAACCCCACGGGAATGATCATTTACTTGGGCAGGTTCAACCCGAGACTGTTGCCGTGAACCGTCGTACAGCGATTACGATAATTAACGAAATCGTTGTTGTTAAAAAAATATAATCTAGCGTTATAACTATGTACACACTATTACACTATTGCCAAACGATGATTTTTTTTAAAGTGAGTTTCTATTTTTAAAATATAAATTTGACCGCAAGACATACCTCCGTTTTTGCAACCAAAAAATGACTAATTTACACACAAGTATAATAATATAATATTGTGTTTGGCATTAGGTTTTATGGAACTAATCCGGTCGATTTCACTGACATTTAACAATAAAAGTATTTAAAAATGATCCATTATTGATATTTTTCAAATAATTTTGTGATCTTGGTAAAATCGACATCCTAAACGTTTATTTAAGTTTAATATTATATACAATAATCTTACATTTTATTTATAAAGGTATATTTATTTTTATACGTACAATTTATCATTATTATTATTATTATTATTATTATTTTTCAATTTATCATTATAGTAATAATTAATTTTATTATACTAAATGCGTTATTAAAAAATTGTGACACGCTTTGTGATATATATTTTGGCAATGTAAAATTATATATTTTATATATGATAATTATATTAAATATTAGATTTTTTTATACGTAAAATAAGGTTGTTCCTAGTTTTTTTAAACGAATCATGTCTACGTTTTTTTTATACAGAATAAGTAAATCCATGATTCCGTTTTTTTGTAAACTTTTATTATAAATAAATTATCATTTATAATAAATTTACTCCAATTAATAAATCTGCAGTTGAATTTATTTTAGTTTTAGTCAATAAATTATTTGATTACTTTTTTCGTAATAATAAAAAATTAAACAAGTACCTGCCTATTGTATTTAAATTGTACTTAATTAAATTTGTAGGTTGATTTTATTCAAAGAGCAACAATTTTGTGGTGTCTTTAATTTTATTTAATCGTTTTTTATAGAATAATCAGTTTTTGTGTGCTTATCATATTAATAGTATTAAATTAATGTTTTTCAAAATGCGAACAATTCCTCAGGTTTAGTAGTTATGATAAATAATTTCGGTGTTATATTTTTTTCACAAATAGTGAATAATATAATAATAATATTTGTTTTTTTATTATCAAAAATTACACATACAAATCTTATACGTAAGCCTCATTTTACAAGAATGTATAAACAAATATTTATTGCCATCAACTGTTGTATATAGGACATTTTATAGTATTGTTGTAAATTGTATGGACATAATGTTGTAATATTGTTGATTGGTCAGTGATAAACTATTATGTTGATGACTACGTCAACTTAAGCATTTAGGAATAATAACTGATTTTAGAAACACTTAGTTGGAACACAACTCGATCTGGGTATCTTGGTATCATATGTATTTTATTATCGTACATCAATGGAATATTTAAAACTATGTTAAGTAACTATTATTTTAAATTATCATAGATAATAGCGTTAATCCAAATAGTGTAAACAAGATCAACAAACTTTTACGAATTAATGTTGAACCAAAAAAATGTGAGTCATGAAGATCAAGGATTTTATGTCTGGGTAATTTTGTCAGTCGGAAAAATAATAAAGACGATTTTACTCGTTTGTGGTGAATAAATGATCAACATATTAAAACTCGGTTTATCGTAATATAATATAATAGTATAAACTATAAACATCATAACACGTGTGCAACGGGCGTGATTAATAATTTAGTCAAACGCACTTTGTAACTTAGATAATTTCATTTAACATGTAGATACATTAATTGTTGTTCCGAAATTGGCTTAATATAATTTTAGTTAAAATTGAAGTTTGAACTATTCTAAACGTATATAATAGGTAGTTAATTAAATCAAAATAATATAATTTATCGTAAGTCATAAACTCATAACCTACTATAAATAGTATTAATATAACAATACAGTTGTAAAAAATAAATAACGAAGATAGGAACTCTCTTTACTTTACGGTTGGTATCGGTTACCTCGCCGTTAAGTAGTCACTATAATAATTGTTAGTACATATTTAATTAAATGCAATAATCATTATGTACTAAAATACAATTCTGAATGAAAAATACGGGGTGATCAGCATCTATAATATTTCAAAAGGTAGTAAATATTATATTATATTATATTTATATTATCATTAGTATTATTTTATTCAGTAGGTTAAACAATAATTTTTCCTAAAAAATGTTACATATTATTAAACAAATTATTATAAATCAATACAAACGGACCATACAATAATATAGCCAAGATATCTTATGGTATAAAATTATAAAAAGCTTAAAATTAGTTTAAATATACTATGATAGTTTAATTTTATAATGTATATAGAAAATAATAATAATAGTGGATATTCTGATTAATTAAAACAAAATAATTGAAATGCATTTAAGGAAATCCCGTTATTTAACATTTAACATTTAAACACTTACATTACAAAAAAAAATGGTGAGCAAGTGGGTATCGCTCTGCTGTATAATAGTAGAGATGGAGAGTAGGTTACTACAACGGATATATTCAATTTGAATGCAATAACAGCCAACAGGTATCATTGTATACGAAAAACAATTCTGAACGGAGACGATTTGTCAGTCTAGGATAATTAGTAGTATATATTATATTACTACCTATATTTAAATTGTAATATATCAATATTTTACGCGATTTCGTAAAAAATTAAAATCCATACGCTCGCTCATAAAAAATTTTCGATATTGAGTATTGACGCTAGAATTTTTTTTACAGTTACTTGAAAAAAAACTATGGTTAACCTTGTATTGAGTTTTTTAACCTTAGGTATAAATTACAACAATTTTATGAATTTTTAACTTCAACATTCTTTGCTGAACGCTGAAGTAAAAAATCAAAGCATTATTTCTACTCCAAATCGTGATGATAGACCCAAAAAAAAAACATACATCATTATTTTAAAATCAATTCATTCCTCACTTTGTTCAGAATCTAAAATAAGTTAGGTATATCATCGATGTATTTTATCTATTTAGTTGCTGTAAGAACTAATTAGAAACCTTTATAAATATGTATACATATAAAATTAAAATATACCGTTATAAATTTCATTAACCCAGATTGAGCATTAAATAATGAAAAAATGTGTTTTTTAAATATATTAATTACATAATTTAATTTCAATGAACTGCCGTTAGTATTGAATGAAGTATGAACAACTTTTTTAATGTGAAAATAATAAGGATTAATAAAAATACATTAATGGCTTATAAAAATGCTCATCTTTATATTCAATTTTAACTGTTCTATCACCCTATTAAACTGTGTGTTATTTATGATATAAAATAATATTCTTAATCATAATTATTACTTATTAGGATTAATCTCAAATCAGATATTCACGTCACTATCAAAATGTAATCCTAATGACAAAAAACAGATCAATGTACTTCGACAAAATATGTAGTTTTAATCAATTAGACATCTGATAGGTACTCATCTTATAAGAATAGATACATTTGGTGACAACTGTAAAATTTTAAATATAAACATAAAAACTTACGTATATCAAATGTTTATCATATAAACAAAGATAACCTACAGGCTAAAGACGTAATTTATAGAACAGTAACTGATTGCAATTTTTATGTTTAATTAATTATATAAACTATAGGAATATAAAATAAAAAATAGTTAACTAAGAAAATACACGCTCCCGGAGTGTGATTTTATTATGGAGTTCTGTGTAATGCTATGATACAATCTATTTCGATTGAAAATAATGAATATAGTTTAAGCGAACTATATAGTTAGTTAGTACTTTGAAGATTTCTTGCAAATTATTAATAATTAGTCTAGTTATCAGCTATGAATTTTCTTGTTAGTTTCTTTAAGTATAAATATATCCAACAAATAATGGTGATATTATTTAAATATTTAATACAATACAAAGAGAATTGACTTTAGTTAGGTATTATATTACTGTAAAAATTCAAAAGTAATTATTGTACCATACTACAATAGAAAAATTAAAATAAATTATTTATTTAACTAAGTATTGTAATAAGCAGTTCAAATCTATTAAAATATCTCCAATTATATCAATATTTTTAATGTTTAGTTTTTTACTATCATTGTACTCTCGAAAATGTTGTAAAATAATATTAATTAGGTATCATGTATTTACGTACTTACTACTTTACTGGGTCAACTATTATTAAAATGATATAGTTTTTATTTAAAAATATATATATACTAATAATATATTATATTATAATATAGAGAATGCAACTGAAAAGTGGCAGCGTTAATTTTATTGCACAAACAATCAAAACACGAATGTGATTTAGGACAATTTTCGAACTTTAATTCATGGAAAAAAAAATTAGGTTTATGAAATAAATTATAAAATTGGTTTGTTTTTTCATAAATTAAAACTCAACAATTTTTCTGTAAAAATGTTTTATTTTCACCATTTTATTATCATATATTCATAAATAATTATTAAGTACATGAAGATTTCAGTACACGTTAAAAGGTACAAGAATTTTCAGGGAGATGAAGAGAGTATATATTCTGTAAAACTAGGTATAAAATTGTTTAATGAAATCTCTACAGAAGTATTGACTACTGTATTACTTTGTTTTTATAATATTCATAACCAATATCTTAAAACTAATATTGATTAACAACTTACAACTAGAAAGGAAAATGAAATTATTCGGATATTATTGTACTTTTTTAATATATTATATACATGTGGAATTATTTTATAGGCATTTATAACATACAAATATAGTTTTTGAATTTTGTAAATTGAACAAAAACATAATAATACTACTAAGCTAAAATTCGGAAATTGTTTCACAGAACATTATTTATAATATTTGAAATAATAATTATTATTTTATGTTGTAATTTAGTATGACAGTTAACCGGGAAATACGCGTATAGCTTTGCTATGTAATAATAGTATGTATAAAAAAGTAAATAATAATAATAATAATAACCGGAATAATAACTAAGTTGATTATCACCCAATTCTTGTAAATATAATACTATAATATATTATTTTTATTAATATTGTCGTGTATTATAAATTATAAAATCATGCACCAATAAGCAATATCGAGTTCGTAGAACAAATCTATTAGCCATTTAAGACGAAAATTACAACAGCATGCGAAAATCTACATCATACTTTACTATAAATTGTAAGTTTATGCTGATCTACTAGAGTATAATATTGCTTATTAACTACACACACAAAGCACGGTCCAATTCAAATAGGTAATACAAATAAATTATATTAATTGTTACTATTAACATTATACCTATCCACGTAGTAAAGCGGTACTTTTAAGTAAATATTTTGACGAATCTGATGGACTGCGATTGCTGACGTGCGTTGTATCACATGTCCCGGTCATTATCGACCATTCAGGACCTTGATCACTATGCACGTGAAGATAAGAGTGATAAGACTCTCGTTTGTTATATCGTTCGTTTCAATCAAAATATTATACACATATAACAATACATATATACATGTTATATAATATTTATATATTATAATTAGTGTAACGGATGCACGCACGCGGTTCCCGCATCATCGGTACACTCTTTATCGCGGCTTACGTACTTTCAATGGATCTCGCGTGGAACCAAAGTGCGCGCCTCCGTCAAAAGTCCCGGAACGTTCATCCAGCGCAGACATGAGACCCGACCGTAAACTCAAACTGAAATCAGAATGCTTCGCCATCAACAGGTTACAGCTGTTGGAATACGAATACCACACTGCCCTCGACGACCTTAAAAAAGTGCGTAAATCGATTAGCAATTAAACGTATACAATTAAATTAATTTGTTTATTTATAATAATATGTATGATATAAATTAATAATCGTGCATAGTATATTAAAATTTAACAACACCATAACCTACGTATAGTCTGCCTAGGTTTTATTTATTATACCTATAATATTGGTCTTAGGTTAATTAAAAAAAAAACAAAACAATACTACCAAGATTATCGTTGCCAAATAAATATCTTGTTTTGTGATCTATAATAATAATAATATTGTATGATAAAAACGTTCGTGACCATATTTTAATAAAATTTACAATATTTCGCATATTATATGACGTATACCTCGCGTAAATTACGGTTTGGTTGAATATTTAAAGTGACCATTGTTTAATTTAGCCAAGTAAAAATAAAAAATTTATATTTATGCTCAGTTGTATTGTAATGGGTTATATCTTTATATCTCCGTTTAAATTATAAATTTACTTAACTTCAAATGTAAATTTGTATGGTTATCAGTTTATCACACATTTTTAGAGAATTAAAAAAATAAATACTTATATTTATACAGCTCAAATTATGGTCTATCTACGAAACAATAATAAATTTAGTTATTTTATGTATAAGAAAACAACTTAAAATCTAACTTATTAAATACCAACTCGAGCACTCTATTTTGAATTGACCAATAACAATACTAATATTATTAGTTAGTATCAATTATTACCACATCATTATATCCACTGATTATTTTGTATATATTTTAATCAAATTTCAAATCGAATTGTTTTACTTCTTATAATAATATTGTTCTGATGCGATTTACAGTTATAGAACACTGTCTAGAAATTAAGAAACATGAGGTATTAATAGGTAATTTACATACATTTTATATATAGTATTATTTTCTATATTTTGTTATTAACACCCATTATTTTCAAATTGGCGATTAATTTAAAATGTTTAATCACATGATGTTTATGGAAAACTTTCATATTTTTGGTTATCAATGGTTATAAATTGATTACCTAATAATAGAAAATAATCAGCAATAGCTATAGACGTTACAGTAATTCTGAATTCAAAATAAATTGTAATTTAATATTATATATTCTTAAAAAATCAAAACTGTATTTAGTGATATTCAAAATATACCGTTTTAATCATTGTATTTAAATGTTAATTTAATATCAAGTTATGAAAGCTAAGTAACAAATTTTGTTTACAACATAACTATTATTACAATTGCAAGTATATTATCTATTTATAATATTAGTTCAATACAAAATATTATATTCGAAATCGTATTTAATATTTATGCATATTTATTTACAATATTTAACAATTGTAACACATAATATTCTTATATTTTGCTTTTCATTTGAAATAAAAATGTAATTTATTTGGCATACCTAGTGATAGTATTATGAATTATTCTGAAATGATCGCTCCGATGTTGTTTAATCAAGCATTTCTGTTAACAATGTGCATTATCCTTTATAATATAAAATTATTGTAGAAAAAATAAAATTGAAGACTGATGAATTTCTATTAAGTTTTCTTATATTATATTAATACATCATCTATACAATATTACAGTAGACACTATTGTGCATTTGTATGGTTTAAAAAAATATGAACAATTATTTTTTATAACTTTAAAATGTGTCTCCCCCAAAGCCTCGTGCACTGTCTTCACGAATAATTCTGTTACCTTTAAGTTGGTTAATATAACTGGTGAACTAAGTTTGCTATTTACGCACTTGTAAGACGGCTGACAAAAACAACCTATGCTGATGAAACATAAAATATGTACTTGTATTTTGCTCAGAACTAGTAAAATTAATCCGGATAATTCTTTCTAGAATTTATATAGGTTTCTTAGAATTACTTATAAAGGGCAACTAATGTAAAAACAGTTTTTATCATTACATTTTAAATGATCATTATACAATTATATTCTATAGACCAAAACACCGTGTATTGACGCGATAAATATGGATTGATACAATCTAATACAAATAAATATCAGAGCGGTATATAATTTATTACAAAAAAAAAATTTTAACTTTTGAAAGACCCTTTAAACCCAGTTATTTTTGAATAAATAATTATTTAAATTATGTTATTTTATATAAATATTATAACATACTTATTATCAGTGAAGTTTAACGGTAAAACATGACGGGAGTTCAACATGCATATAATATATTTTGTTATTGTATGTACGCGTGTCATTTGAACTTCGGTTTATAGACTATAGTGATTATGACTACCGTTATGTATGCATGTGTTTACATATTTCAATGTTTATTTATTGTCAACAATCATTGCCGAAGTCGATTACTCGAATACGTCTGACAGCTGAAATAATAAATACAGTGGCATTTTTTTTTGACGGCAGTGTAAAAATCATTAAAATGATAGTCTACGCGCCACCAGTAACTGCTTATCTTTGAACACTGCAATAATTATAATTAATTATCACGATAAACCTGTTATCTAGTTTTGCTAGAAACTAGGTACCGCTAACGTTTATATGCTGCCCGTTACAAAAAAATAATTTTAACCAATGTTGAATCGTTTGATACAATTTTGAACATTGTAATTTTCTATTTTTAAATACATATATTACAGGTTTAAACATAATATTCCTTAATTATTTGTTTTATTATCACTAAACTTATATACTGGGAGAAAGAGTTGGAATTTGCCCCCCCCCCAACACTTAAAATGTTTATACTATAATTTTAAGTTTGTATTTTGTATTGGTTATGAATAATTGATTTATAACTCTATACAACACCTTCCCTTTTAAAAATAATTGTTTCTGTTTACTTATTACTTATACCTCAATGGCTCAATGCCACTATATAATTTTTTTAATCAAACCAACATTTTATGAATTTTTTCTTTGAATTCATTTCACATAGTTACTATTTTGTTCTTTTTTAACTAAGATTAAACATTATGACACACTTTTTGATAAATTACCCGACCATGGTAAAAACCAAAATTAAAAATAAAAGACAATTTTGCTTGAAATTACTTTTACAATTGTAAATTTTGTTTAATACAAAAAAAAACAAGCATTTAATAAACAAATAAACTGTGGCTAATAGGTGATTCTTTAATCAATCACTTTTGTGATTTATTTACTCTTAGTATATAAAATAAATAAGCTTATTACATTTTTTGTATAAATTATTTATTTTTAATTTAAAAAAACAAGCAGTCATACAATATATTATATGATTGAATATAACTTTTTATTTGTTAAAAAAGTTAATATTTTTAATATTATTCTAAAATATTAAAAATATAAAAATAATTATTTTATTAAACACGTTATTCGATATTAAATGTATTTACTTAAAATTTAAAAAAAACATGTAATCAGAATAATTTTATTATTTTTTCATTGCCTCAGTAAACAATAACATTATTATAACAGTAATTTTTGCTATGAAAATATAAAATTTATTTATGTTTTTATAACTTAAGCTGAACTTTATACCTATTATAAGTTCTACATAATAAAAGAATAACAATTTATGGAAAATACGGAAGCAATAATAATTTTATTGTAAATATAAGCGTACAAAAATAATTGTTTCGCCATATTATAATTAGCATTTAGTAAAGTTATAAATAAATAATAATTTTTTCTTAAATCATAATGTCTATAATAATTAACTGTCTTCCTTTAAGCTATGATAAAAAATATATGATAACAATGAGTTTCGAAATTTTTATATGAATCAAATTATTTTTATAGTAAATATCATAATGATAACTCATAATATAACAACCGATTATACTTATAACAACAACATTTATTGTAGGTACATTAAATTAACCTTTGACTTTTGAGTATCATAAATGTGATAAACTGATAACTTATGTGATATTACTGATATTACCAAAATAATCAAAAGTTTTCAAATCGTCGTGTACTAAGAAAAGTAACTCAAATGCAGTCCCCGTGGCTTCATAAAATTAAAAATATAAAAACTGTTATGTAATCTATCGTTGCATTGTAATATTTATATGTGTTATGAGTATTAACTCACTTTCAATATTCTTCAATTATTATCTAATTCTAATACTTTGTTTAATTGTCAAATTTAAATAAGTATTAAATTCACGTCAAAATGTAGTAATCACCACTACGATTTTTTATTAGTATTATCTTACTTAAGTATTGTTAGTTTTAATTAAGTAAAATTATTGATCTTTAAATATTAACGTTATATTACATCCAATATCAATTTTGGTTTCCTTGATACATTTTACATACAACCAATGATATTGTTAATTATTATAAAATAATGTCAAAGTGAATTATATGCAATACAACTGTTTATTTATAATCGATGTAAATAGTGTTTCAGTCATGCAGTACCTACGTACATTCTTATTTAGGTACCTACACACATTGAAATACGATAAAAACCAATAATATTCTAGTAAATGTATATTATTACAAACCAAAAATAATAAAATGTATTTATGAAGTTATTTCTCTGACGCAGGATCAAATATCCTTCAGTATTCTCTCCGACGTATGCCTGCCAGTTTCACTGCTGATCCTCGTAGTAGTATGGGGTTACCAATTGAATGCCATGACCATAGACACCGATAGCGGAGACAACCGTACGATGTTACTCGTGTGTGGCATTGGACTCATCGTAGTCTCGGGCACGGCATGCGTTTACATCGCTATACGAACCTCAGTTATGCGACCGGAAGTGGAGGTGACCACTTTTCTCCAGGAAGAGGTAGTAGTATTTTAAAATTATCAAAATATTACTAAATTATTGTATAGGCACGTGGATTGAAAGAAAAAAATTATTTTGAGTGGAGTAGTAATTATTTTATTTTATTGTTTTAAGTTTTAACTATCATATTAATAGTTAATGCATTAATATTATATCCTGATAAACATTATTATATTTTATTCATATGGTGTCTTAAAACGACATGTTATTTTATCTTATGTGCCGCAATAAGGTAGGTTAAAATTGTACAGATAATAATCTGAGCATACAACTAGAATAGCTACAACAAATATATTATATATATTTATATATATAATATATATATCAAATAGATTTTTGATTTCTTATATAACTATTTTATGAATGCGATTTTAAATGCTTTGATGTAAAAGGATAATTATTAAGGATACCTTAGCTATATTAGACTATTATATAATAATATTTTAACATTGATATTTTAATAAAATATCAAAGACAAAAATGTAGAAAACGCAGTTATTAAATTACCATTATGTTAAAGTCATATAATATTTTGGTATCGTTTGTTTTGATAAATTAAAAATAATTTAATTAGTATGTATTTAATTACTACCTATTGTATATTTATAATTTATATTTATTATATTTTAATTTTCAGATGAGACCTTTACATTCTGAACAAAAAAGATCTCAGTGTTTTTACTATCAAACTATACCTGGCATACATAGGACTGATAAAAAACCAACCGACATTTTTATTGTGTAAAATATATCCATTTTTTTTTATGTGTTCATACTTAGTCATTTTTATTTATTATATTTTAATAGAAAGGATTACATATTATTTAGTAAGTAAGCTAAATTATATTGTCCGTCTAACATTTTTATATTTGTATGTTATATTATTTTATTCCGAAAGTTCGTAATACTTGTAAACTGATCAGTATTATTACTGAACCTATGTGTATTTATGTGACTTTCAGTTAGTTTATAGTTTTTTTTATATATAAATAATATTGTACATACTATTTTAAATTTATGTAAATAAAACGGTATATTTAAATAGATAAAAATAATTTTTTATTCTACTTAACAACATTAGCTAAATCTATACGAACGTTAATGTTAATGTTATAACAGTATGATTTTTTTTATTAAAATACATTATACCATGATTTAATGTACGGCGGTTTGTGTAGGCAGTTTTAATACATTTGTGAGTAGAAACCAAAGCTTATAACATTCGATTCACGTAGTAACACGGCGCTTCACTTATGTCTCCCATAATAATATTCCGACAAAATATGTCGAATATTATAATAATTTACACTTGTTTTATTCTATTATTTTTAGTTACTTTTAATATTATAAATTGATGTTAGTAATAAACTAGGCACCTAAGTAAAACTACATGGTTTTAGAAAAAACACTGAGTAGTGATCGTGAGTAATATCGAAAGGAGATGAATATTTCCCACAGTTTTCGGTATTACAGCATATATACGTATTATCCATCTACGAATAACGTTTTCAAAAGTTGGTGAATAAATGATACGGGACCTGGTGGCAGCATTATGACAAACAGTTCCCACCCGTTCCTCGTTTTTTGGAAAGAAAAACAAATTAAGGTTTAATATTATGTACTTTAATAAAATTATTGTATTAACATTAGATAGACGAGCATAATAAAAATATTATCTTGAAAATATTGTTTTGCATTACAGTATAACTATACATTTTAAGTCAATATTCAATGAAAAATTAGTTTGCTTCTTTCACGCTGAACGTGGTACAAATAAATGTTAAATGTTTTTGTTGTTAGCGATTTTTTTTTATATAACGTAACGATTGTATTGTATTAATAAAGGATGATGTTCAATCGTACAATAAGTAATACAAAACATAATTATATACCTTGTATTGATTAATAAAGGTAAACTCCTGCGAAGTAAAGGTCATAAATATAGTATAGAACTAAAATGTGTAAAATAGTAAAAATTTAACTGTAGCTGAACCACAAAAAATAAAATACACTACCAAAATATCGATTTCAATAACTATAAAATCCTCAGTTAATAATTTACTCACAGAAAACTAATGATGAGAAAAGGACTAAAACTATTCTGGTAATTTGAACAGAGAAGATTATTGGAAGATATAAGCTAGTATTCTGAAAGTTAGTTTTAACTACTTTAAAATATAACATTGACGAACAGAAAATCATCGCAGAAACAGTAAATAAAGCGGTACATCAAAAACTCACGTGAATGACGTGACCGATAAAATTCTCAAAAATTTCTTGGGAAAATCGAAAAGCTATAGCAGCCAACATAGTATTTAAACAATCGTTGCTCGATTTCGATTTTAGAGAAGTATCACATTACTTGCGAGTTGCGTTGGATAAAAACGAACCTATTAATAAGAATACGCACACTCTGCTCGAAATCCGAAATTGGTAAATTATTTGTTCGAATTATAAACGTGCTCGCCGCTCGGTGTCGATATCGAGAACGAATACCATTGTGAAAACGTTAAAGACTTATCACTTACGTGTTCTACTTTTTAATCACACCGTATACATCATAGCTGTAAAACGGGACGGCCCGTAGTTATACTGAACACACGAAAAATAAAAATCGATCGACGAATGGCGACAGCGATACGGCCTGTAAGCAGTCTGTCTGGCACCGTTGCGGACGAACGATCACACAATACAATAATATTATTATTATATTCTAGTCCGTTCGGCGCAGTGTACACAAACGACGTGACAGTGTTATTATCGAGCTGTATAATATCTATACTGGTAAGTGCACGAAAAATATCTAAATAATAAAAACAATATTATTAATACTATGATACTTTTCATTAATTTATGTTTGCGAATATCCAAAATATCGGTGATTATCCGACTAATAATTAATATTATTTCGTGACATTTTAAATGTAATTCGTGTCTGGACTGATAACGTAAGTGTATTTTACCTCAGTCAATTGAGGGTCACGGTCAGGGTTATGATCGCAATAATATTATGTTTATTATTATCTTCTCGCGTGTACTCCTATTGATCGCGTCATTTTAATAATATGCATAATAATATGTTATACCTGTTACAGACTGTTTTATCGTTGTACACTTGTACGATTAGATTGACTCACCAAGAATGAAACATTTAAGTAGATAACATTTTTCTCATCCATATCGACCTTGAATATGTTAAGCAAATTGGTTGTTGATGTCATAGCACCCATAGTGTATGGAAATAAAAGTACAATCATTATATATTTTTTAAAAAACATTAAAACACATAGGGATTTTTAAAAATAGAATTTTATTTTTTATTTTTAACGGTTTTGTGAAATATGAAAATTTTTTCACTGCAGATAACTGTTTATGTGCTTACTTCCTATGTTGATCTTTAGTCAATTTTTATTTTTGCTGTTTTCAAAAATAACGCTGACAGACATTTTTAATAGGTAATATTTTTATACATCTTATTATAAACCAATATTTTCCATTTTAATTAGTGTACCTAAATGTAAAAATAACTTAATATAATATATATAGTCATAACATTTTTTTAAATTAATTAATACGATAACATACACTATAATACAAATATTTTGGGTCACAAAAAAGTTTTTACAATGTTCGTTATGTTCATAATACTATTAAAAAAATTATGAGGATTTTTATAAATCAATGTTGCGTGTACTATGAATGTTGTACAAAAAAGCTTTTAATGTTATTAATTTTTTTTAGCTTCCTGATTATTTTAGATATTTCTGCAGCCTGAAATGTATTTATTAGTTTAATTTAAGGTTTTCATAGGTATTTTTAGCACTATTTAATATTATATATAAAGCTTTAAAGACTAAATTTTAGATAATACTACATTTCACTATAATTAATTCAAAGTTAAAAGTCTAATTACTTTATTTCCTAATATTAATATATAATATTACATATGATAATATACGTGTATGTAGTCATGTAGGTATAGTATCTATTTTAGTTCATTCGGTTCACCGTTTATAAAATGAATCATTATTTTTTTAATTTGTCTTTATGTTAGTGAGGTGTACATTGATTATTTTAATCTTTATAAATAATTAATAATTAAATCATAATAACTGACCTAAGACTATTTTAAATAAAATACATGATCATAATAGTTTATAATTTTTGTTTTATTAGATACCTATCTACTAAATATATTGTTTAACTTTACCGGTTACGAGTTTTCAACACCATAAATATAATATTTTTAAAATATGTATAAGTTTCTCGTCGTTGTGTTGGTGTAACGCGAAATACATTTCGTACAGCTGGACCGACAGCTTCGTGTATTTTATGAGTATGTGTCACTGGCGGATTTCCAAGGACAGTCATAACACTCATCTATAGAACGAAATATATATATAAATATTCACCGTGTACAACCAACCTTTAAGCTTAACATATAAGTTGCGTACAAACATATTGTTCATTATTCAATGCAAGATCGTTTTTATTGCGTTATAATATGTACTCGCTTACAATATAATGAATAATAATAAAAGTTCATTTTTATTTTTGGGCAATTGTATTGATATTATATCTAACTTGAGTGTCGACTGACGATGAATTTTGGTGTATTATTTTTTTTCAATATTATTATTAATTTATTTAAATAGAATTATACTTTTTGGAACTACTTTTAAGTCAAACAAATACTTAAACACATTATGTTCTTTTTTCGTTCGATAAAACCATAGAATGGAACTCGCAGTTTAATGTGTAAACATTTAACCATTGAATGCTATGCAATTGTGTTATGTACATTAATTATATATATATTTTTTAATATGTGCTAATAAGACTATAGTGACGTTAATACAAACATGTTTCTTCAATGACACATATTAAATATATCTATCAATGTTTTTTATAGCTATAAATACATAATGTACCTATATGTATCATTGAAATATATTTTGTTTGTCATACTTCAGATAAAATTATACAGTAATATTTTGAACTTAAACATCAAAGTGAATTTTATAATTAATATGAACTATTTGTTGACTCTATAATATGGATTTTGATAAAAAGATAAATATTTAAAAATATTAAGTTAACCATATAAAAGCATTTAAGTGTGTATTAAAAAGAGAGCAATGAAACGATCGTCATTTCCCTCAACAATTTTTTTTTTTATAATAGAAATACATCGGGTATAACTCGTAGTTTTAATATTTAATTCCAAATTGGATAAAAAAAAAATGTTGATAAATACATTGTTATTTAAAAAAAATCCTAAACATTTATTAATTGAAAGTAGGTAACTCATATGACGTTTAACTAATCCCAACGTCTATTTTGCTTTCTTATAAGTTATAGATTCATAATATTACATAGGTAAATAGGTACATTATATTTATCTATATAGTTCATTACGTTATGTTTAAATTTTCAATAAACTCTTAAAACTTTGAATTTATTTCAACTTACTCTATCATTACAAAAATAGTAAATAAAATGTAAAAGCATCTTTAGAGATTAATAATTTAAATAAATTATATTATTTTAATGCTCGTTATTCAAATTTATGAATAAGTAAACATCCGACAAAAAACAACTTTCTTGAATAAAATATAGAGATACATTTTTAATTATTTTCACCTGAAATTAATAATACAAATTACGTTTCTTTTGTTCGTATCTTATATTATGTTTCAAGCCAATAATGCAACAAACATATTAAATGTAAATAGGAGGCTCAAATTTTAAGGCTCATCATTATGTGATGAGTATACTGGCGGTGCGATGTAATCTGAATATCTGATGTTAAATTTTACAAGAGTTTTGATAAACTATTATCTTGAATATCATTTATCGTTTAAATTAAACACTATTGTATTTATCCAGGACATCATGCATGCATTGTTTCAATTCCTATATTAACTAAACGCATAATAATGCGACCACGAGCGAGCCCTCTATACACAATAAACGCACATCGAACGAATCAATTAAAAATAAATTTGTGATTTAAGCAGGACGCTCCTCTTATTGAAAAAAAACTCACGTATATGCAATATACTATAACTATATAGACGAAACGTTGTATGGCAGATAGCGTATATTATTATTATTATGTTATGCTACTATTTCACGTTTTCTCGTCGAGAATGTTATTCTGAGAGGGGAGGCGGCGCAATCGCCTGTGGCAAAATATCATCACGCTTTTTTTTTTACTATCGCCGCGATGACTCACGCAAAATTTTATGCCGACAGACGGCAAACATTGTAATGCGCTCGCTCAGTTCGTGCCGGTCAGTTAACGAGTTAACTATACAATAATTGAATATACATTTTATTATAATATAATATAGGTACCTACGCTACGTACAACTATTATATTGTTATACATTTTTTTCGTCTACGTCACTTTAGTAATTAATTTTCATATTTTTTTTTTCGTTTTAGAACTCCGTCGACGACACTAACCACCCGATATCAACATGACCTACTATACGACTAGGGTAAGTCCTTACCATCATCACTATATGACAAGCGTAGATAAAATATATTATCTTCACCGAAAACCCCGAAACGAATATACGATATTGCCATGAGAATCAATCATGAGCAATTATTAGGAGCTACATTTTGGAATTCATGAATTACTTGCTTCCTTTTTTTTTACCGGGATGGGCACATCACTTTATTTAGATACTGAAAAAAAAACGTCTGTTGAGTTTGGTAAATAAATAAGATCCAAACATATTCCCGGTAGTTTCAATGATGTAGTGCGTGGGTTTTAAATATAATATCACGACTGTTATTGTTATTTTATTTGATGCAGTGCACTCCCACGGTCCGCCCGGCAGCCGATTTCGATGCCGAAGCCGACGCAGCCGTCCTTAGAACAGCCATGAAAGGATTCGGTACGGACGAGCAAGCCATCATCGACGTGCTAGCAAGACGGTCCAATACTCAGAGACAGGAGATCAAAGAAGCTTTCAAGTCACTCTACGGAAAGGTAATAAATATTATATATTTAAGCAATGAAAACATATTATATATACACTATTTTTGTCTGTGTGTAATATATATATATATATACTATATAGTATAATAAAACGATCGAGAGAGAGAGCGTCGAGATTATGTTGCGTGGTTTACTCGTTTTCGGAGAAAGTCTGAGAAAAATCGTAAAATTTCGTTACTTATTCATCATCGCGTGTTCATCATAACACGGTGTGGAGCGTAGTATTATGTAGAGGCGTTAAAAATTGATATTTCGATCTTTGAAAGTTTAGCATGCATATAAAAGCGTAGTGTATGCGATCGATCGGATATCGCTGGTGGTCAGTTTGACCTTTTACATTTTTTTTTTTTAAACCACCAGTTTCATAAACGCTATCATACGACATCGCATATTGTACTATTTATAATTTAACACGGTAGATACAACGAACAATGATAATAGTTATAACATTTATATATTGTAATTGCACACACTAGCACTATATAGTTTATTATAATACTTATATTCGTTTGCTGCGTGTTTTGCGATAATAGGAGTAAACCGATTATTCGGTTGACTTTCGTTTATGTAGGAGTGCACTGCCCATAAATAAATTAACCGAGGTATTGAGGTACATACAATCTCTGTATATGTGTATTATTTTGATTACCTAGTATGCTATACCGTGTAAAGCAGTAAATGGTACCTAAAAAACATTGTGAATTATTTTGTTTATATAGTTTTTTGAGTAGATGAAATATAAAATGAATCCGACATCTCCGAATACCGATGTTTGCATTGCAATTATTTTATAATTATAGTTATGGAGAACGGAGATAACGCGTGCAGGAACATTATATATTAGTATATTATATTTCTATTCGACGAGTATTGTGGTTTTGTTACGATGATAATTTATATTTGTGGTTACCTACAATCGCTGTGTAGGTTTATCTACACGATGTTAAATATAGGTACACAATAAATATTTTTTGGTAGGTATACGAGAAGAAATCGGTTGCGGTAATGCGGTGGGATATCGGTAACGAAATTCAAATGACTGTATTGGCATGCGTGATAGATAGTTCTTGAATCTGCAGAGGGGGTTGGAGTACTCCTTCTTAAAAAATATCTTAGCGTACATCTTATGATTATATTCCAATCAATAGGATATTTTAATAGTCAGATATGAACATCATTTTAAGTTTTTATAAATTTTATTTTCTAATTTTTTTCAATTCAAACACTGACGTTGAGTATAAAACAATAAAGCTTGACATCTTCATATCATATATTATTATGTATTTTTTGTTTTAGTTCCAATTGAGTTATTTAAAAAAAAATCGAATACAGTTTTTAATACTACAGAATTACGGTTATTCTATTTCAAGTTTCAGTTATAATATAACGTTCATCATAGTTCGTTTAACTAAAAATGCAAATAAATGTAATAATTATACTACTGACTAATGAACCACTAATAATTATTAAATTAAAATTATCTTAAATTTAATAATTTCTGATAAATCATATAATTATCAATATTACACGCGTTATAGACTTTGAAATTTAAATTATAATAATTCTATATGGATAAAAAAAAGATAATACTTGCGTATTTTTTCTTCTTTAAATATTTTTTTTATAAATAATATCTTAAATTGGAATACATCCGTTTATTATATTATTTTATTATAAATAAATATTTTACATTGAAAGATATGTTTATTTTCCAACAAAATTATATTTAATTATTTTAAGTATTCTGTATGTGATATATTATCTACATCTTTCACAATGTTTTGTATTTTTACGGTATAATAATATAATCACAGTTAGTTCGTTCAAGAATGCATCGTTTATGTACGATATATTATATATTATATCTTTGTGTAGGTACTATACCATAATTGTGCCAAGGACGTGTATTCAAAAGATAATTATAATGTACGTATACGCTTTTTTCTCTGTAGGAGTTAATCGACGATCTGAAGAGCGAACTCGGTGGGAACTTCGAGAACGCCATTGTCGCTCTGATGACCCCGCTTCCTGAGTTTTATGCCAAGGAATTGAAAGACGCCATCAGTGGCGTGGGCACCGACGAAGAGGCTATTGCCGAAATCTTGGGCACGCTCAGCAATTTCGGAGTCCGCACAATTTCCGCTGTCTACGAAAAACGTAATAATATATTAGTGAATCTGTATTGACTATACTCGAATAGAATTGAGTATCAGAAATAATATACTCTGAATGCACGGCATTACCTAAGTCATATTTATTTGTATTGTTTTACAGAATACGGAAACTCGTTGGAAGACGATTTGAAATCCGATACTTCTGGATCTTTCCAGAGATTGTTGGTGTCTTTGTGCTGTGTAAGTAATAATCGTAATATATAAATATATAGGTTAGATTATGCTTATAGGAAATATTAAGCATTATTGCTTATTGTTATATTATGCATTATTATAAAAACCATATTTTTAAAAACAAACATAATAATGTTTGATATACCTAGTGTGCATATAACGAGCAGGTGCCTAATACGATATAAAATATAATAGTATTGTTATTCACTATTCATTATAAAATAATGCTTCATTAGACACCTATTTTATGGATTGTTTAGTAAAAAAAATGTACTTAGCTCCATCGCATATTTTATTTCCGATATATACAGTGTAACCGGACAATGATTGATAATTTTATAAAACCTATTTAAACTGTATGTTACATGTATTATAGGTTTGATTTGGTTAGATAGGTAATGAAGTAGCTAGGGGGCTATATATTTAACAAATATATATCACAATTTAATACTTTATTCCCAATAACACTTACTGACGTACGTTTAACAGTCGAATATATATATATATCGATACAATGGTTACATATTTATATATTGGTGTGAAAAGCTAGCTTAATTTACGTGATATTTTTACAGACTACGTGTGTTGAATAACACGGCCGTAGAGGGTACCTGCAACAGAGGTGTTAGCTGTACACGTAATAATTTTATTTGCACTATTGTGTACCACATAAATAATATATTTAGTGTTTTAATGTATTTACTGTTAATATAATGTCGTTAACTGTAAAAAAGATAACAAATATCGATCAGTAATCAATAATCATCATAGCATTACGATACCTAGCTTGATAGTCATGTAATACATGACATGTAATTAATTATTTCGTATAGAACAACGAGATGAGAGACTTGATGTGATATTAATTATTCGAGTGATAATATGCCCTCAGTATTCAATTAATTGTTATTATGTTACGTTTCAGGCTAATCGCGATGAAGACGTGGAAGTCGATCGTAGCGCCGCAGTTGCGGATGCTCAGGCTCTTATTGATGCAGGTTTGTAGTTATCCATTAACATACTGATTTAGTGATTTGAAATAATTACTTATGCTATATCATGGTTATAACTCATAAGTCTGTTTGTATACGTTTAAACATTGAACAACCATAGTAAATATACAAGTAACAATTACCTAATAATAATTTTAAAATAAAACTTGTGATAAATATTAACGTGTTGTTTACATTTTTTAGGCGAAGCTCAATGGGGCACGGACGAGTCAACCTTTAATTCGATTTTGGCTACTCGTTCTTATCCACAGCTTAGAGCCATTTTTGAAGAGTACGAGAACCTCTCTGGCAAGGACATCGTGGAGACCATCAAGAGCGAAACTTCCGGCGCCCTGGAACACGGTTTCTTGACCATTGGTAAGTGTTTACATTTCCTCTCTCCTTGATCAACACTGTTATAATATTATATATTGTTCTATATTATATTATTATTACCTATTGTGTCGGTATTTGATAACTTTGAAGTTTTCTTAGATAACTTGTAGCCTTACCCTGCGTGCGTTATTTTAACAGAAAATAAATATCTTATCATAATTAAATTGATATAATATGATATGTACAGTGAAAAGTGCCAAGAAGAAAAGCGACTACTATGCCGAACAATTGGAAGCCTCAATGGCTGGCTTCGGCACTAGCGACCGTCAGCTGATTAGGATTATCGTTGGCAGATCCGAAATCGATTTGGGAGACATAAAGCAGTCCTACGAGAAAATTTACGGTACTTCGTTGGCCGACAGAATCGCCGTAAGTTCGCACAATATAAAATATAATATTATAATACATTATATTATTATAATATTATTTAATGTATTTTACGTACCAATGTGTTCTAATCATGGATTAAGATACATTTACATTCACATTATACATGTTCATATAAAATTTAGCTAACAAATAGTGTCTATGATACACCTAATAATAATAATAAGAATATATTATATTATGCACACGCTATTTCCGTAAAACGCAACAATTCACAGGTATAAGGTTCTAAGATACATAATATAACCTCGGCCGCTGCAGTTGTCTATTAAAAACACGAATCAATTGTGGACATACACACATGATATTATTAGCTTCCATGACATATAGTCATATAGATAATCTATGCGAAGTATTATATTGTGTGATCGGGCATTAAAGCGATACAACCGGTAGACCGTGCACGATTTTGTCGTATAGACTGTGTAAATATGAAAAAATTATAATTATAATTAATTAAGTAATTGATGCGTGTGAAAAACAGATAGAGTAACTAATAAGTACATATGAATAAATAAAAAAAAACTGTAATCGAGAAAAAACCGTTAGAATTTTTAACATTGAGTATATTAGCTAATTAGTTATATTATACTGATACATAAAAAAGTCTACAACTGTGCATGACCGACTAAATTACTATAATAGTCGCATCGTAACATACCTAATATATTGACTATTATAATATTATCGACGGAATCGTAATTGTATACTAAAACATAATATATTTTCTTTTTTTGCTTTGAACGTGTCAAGTACGGAATCAATTAACCGTTGATATTTATATTCTACGCGTTTTTTGAATTGTAAAGCTAATATATTCCATTAATAAAAATCGCAATACACGGTTCAAAACTTCAAAAGACATTTTTTTTTTTTACTTTTTAGAATCCTTTTTACCATTGAATTAACCACATGATCACAGCGATCCATGCAGTAAACAAATAATGAAAACGAATAGCAGACTAACAGAGTTCTATAATATACATAATGTATTATATAGGTATAAGAAGGCAAGTCTATTCAATTATGTTATTCTATTATCACTCGCAACGCTAACATAGCCCCATTAGTGAACGAAGAAAACGAAAATACTGTTCACTAACCCGTAACTATCTATATAGCATTCGTTTTAATATATCAAAATACTACAAAATACAGATAGGTTTTTTCAATATCTAGTACAATATATTATTATGTACTTATATTTAATTTAAGTAAAAATCTTTTTTGTCGGTTTTAAATATTTTGATTGTTTTAAATTTTTAAATAGACAACTGCAGCACATTATAGTTATATGTCCAAGTTTATATATACACTAGACATTAGACACAGGTCGTATCACATAACTCCTGGACAATGCATAACTTAGGCATATAATAATACGTATAACATACACATATAACATATATTTATTATAACATCGCGCATAAGCCCTTGTAATAATCTTTAACTAAAATATGCAATAACATATTAATAATATTATACAAATATTATTATTTTTATCATTACCTACACAATTATATAAAACTAATATTTATTATTAAATATATATTTGATAATCGTAGGTACACGCGATCGAATATTTGTTACTGTGCAAATGTGTTCGCATGCACCTACACTGTTGTACAACTATATTATAATAATATATATAATACCAATATTTATGGTGTATCGTGCATCGGCTAATAAGGTTTTTTTTTAGGGCGACACCTCTGGGGATTACAAGCGTCTGTTATTGGCTCTCGTGTGCTAATAAAGCTTAGAAATGCATGAGGAAAGGCACTTCAATTCTTGCTTTATACCTGTACCGACTTTTAATTTCATGTAAATAATAAACTAGTTAATATCACAATTTTTTTATTATTATTATCATTTGTACAAAATGATTTCAAATAATTATAATTGTTTTATTTGCAATAGTATTTATTATAATCATTTATTATTATTATTTTTTTTTTTAATAAAGTATATAAACGCAAAACTTAGATAATGTGGCCTATAATAATATTTATTTTTGTATTTATTTTATGGATTAATACTCAGAAACACTTGTAGCATTGTAAAAAAACTCGTCAACATTAAACGTCACATACCCATATGCATTATTCACACTAGTACACATCGTTATCATAATATTAGCCATCCACTTATATAAGACTATAGGTTAGATTAGGTTGATTTTGTCAAAGTTTCTCCATTAATAATGATTTTTTGGGCAGGATATTACGGGATAAGAGTACAAAACGGAAATTTCGTTTTATATAGTTCAAATTACGTGTTTCGTCTTTATGAAAAGTTTTATGTTATACTTAATACTTATATTTATCTAGTTTTTAAAACTATGAAAGGTTAGATAAACCGAAAATAAATAATATTTGATTTAATATATTTTTTAACATCTAAAAATAAAATCATGTATATTTTTATGACAAATAAATTGCCTATATGAACCCCTTAACAATCTTGCACACGACGTTCTCATAAAATTTTATGCTAAATTAATTTTTTTAAAGGTTATAGTTATAGTTATAGCTAATAATACAATAAATATATATATATATGGTGAGTACCTATATACATAAAAAATATTCAACTCGAGTTAAAATTTAATGATTTTAATTTTGTTGGAAAATTTAACATCATTTATTAAAAATTGAACGTTCTACTTATTTTTTTTTTAATTTTTAGTTTCATTTCAATATTGTATTGTTAAATTCTGTTTTATTACATCTTACTCAATACACACATTAATGCAATTCAATATGGTACACAATCAACAAAATTGATAACACCTAATAACCTATTAACTCAAGAAATTTCTAACATCATTAATAATTCCTTTATTGTAGTGATGACAACAGTCTTTACTATAACCATGTTGTATTCCAACTGGTATTACCTGTCATCTCAGTGAAAAAATAAAATGTAGTTTGCAATCATGACATATAACCATATAAGAATAACATTGGACAAAAAAATGTCGTTTTTACGTACCTATTTATATAATTTGTCTGTTCTCAGAGCGATTGTGGTTCAGATTACAAAAATTTGCTAATCACACTTGTGTCGCAATAATATGCTTTTAAAAAGAAAGGCTCTTTCATTCTACCGTCATCGTGGACGCGCACAGATTACTCAATTGACTATAGTACTACTATCTACAACAACAGCAACTGCAACTAATAAACTATTACGTTTTTTAGTACATAATTTTGTGTCACAAAATGTTAAAATTATCTTTCTACATAAATGTAATGTAATAAATTTAATTTATTTTTTTAATTGATATTATGTCCACTGTTAAAGTTTTGCATACAGCTATTAAAAATACGATTTCTTCGCGCCACCGTAGAGAGAGAATTTATACAATCATAAAACACTATATTTTATATAATAAAATATTGTACTAATATATTATATATTATATACTATATAGTTATATTATATATTGTTAGCTGTGCATTATTATTCTGATATATTTTCCTAATTATTATTAATTTTTATTAATATATTATATTTAATTATATAAAATTACGAGTATCGCTAAATAAAATATCTTATTTTTGCGTTAACTTATAATGGCTTGTTTATTTTTATTTTTGTATGTACGCAGGGTGATATTACTTTTTACAAAAGTATATTGTTGCACGTTAAAAACAATCACTCTATTATATTTTATATTATTTATTCACTCGCATGGTACCAGCTTGGGTAGCACATTTATAAAATTTTATACTACACATATTATATTAAATAGGTAGTGAAAATAGGTATATTTCCTCTGATAACCACATGCCTAAATGACTAATTAACTTAATAGATTAGATTGGATAATATTAAGTTGTTCTCGGATGCAGCATAATATGAGGCCATGAGGGCAAGGGCTGCGCGTAATTATATTAAGATATAGATTCTATAGTGTTTTCAATACAACTAAAATGTGTAAAAATCTATTATCATATAAGTTATAATTATTAGTAATTAATCATAATATGCAGTGCCCTAAATAGTTATTTAATGTAAGGAGAGGGAATTAATCATAGTAGTTGTAATGATTAAATTTGTACTGGTCCCTGGCCTACAATACTCTTATTAAGTCAGTTTATCACACCTAATTCGTCACATGTACCAAAAGACAAGGTTGGCAGGGTACTTTTTAAAAACACTTAATAATTATTATATTATATTAAGTTCGTAGTCAAGTCTGTCTGTACACATAAAAAATACAATATGAGTAGGTACTTAAAAATATTGGGTATATATCATTGTATATGATAAATGTAAAGTAATATAAATAATAAGCTGTTAAGTAAAAAAAAAAATCCAAAACAAAATACAACCATTAATATATACCGTTATAGGCGTTATAGCTGTTATTTTGTATTGTGTATGGCATTGTTAAATTTTTGAATAGGTAGGTACTAAATGTTCGTTATATCTGCTTAGTGCTTACATACTGAAGCAGTATGTACAAGTATATACAATATATTTTGGTATTTAAATAATAAATGTTAAAATGATGTAATAATACATAATATTATATAGGTACCTATTTATTATTATATAACTTATACTTTTCAAGAACGATGCGATAATTTAAATGTATATAATATTATACTGGTAGAGTGGTGTGGAAGAGAATATCACTGTAATAATAAATAAAAACAAATTTTTAAAATAAATAAAAAGAGTTCAGATAATTAATTGCCTAAATAATGAGATTTTTCTAAAAATAATTTTTAAATAAAAATACTACGGCTGTTCCAAGAAAGAAAAAATATATCATTTAATAATGTTGATTTAATGTACTTACATTATAAGTAAATCTGTAACTTTATAGTAATCAAAAATAGAGAAAAGTATAAACATTGATAAAAAAATATTTCAATAGACAAATATCGAGATTTTGAACCGTGTAGTACCTATGTACTAAAGATTATAGAACCACGATAATAGGCTTACAATTTTTAAAAGTTATATAAGGTTTGAATAACGTTTAAAAAACGTCTTTAAGATCGGTAATTGGTATATCGTTAATTGTAAACACAAGTGATTCACCAGTAGCATACTCACTTCCATCGTTTCTTAAATAATACATTTATTCAATTTTTTAATTTTGGAACTTTTTAAGTTTTATGTTTTAAATTTTAAAGGTTTTGCAATTAATGTTTTTTATTATTAAATTCAATCAATTATTCCAAATTACAAAACATTGATTGATAAATTGATTGTCTAATATTAATTATTATGATTTCCAAATGATTTTAACCCCCATTCTTGCAAATTTATTATCGTGAACCTTTTATCTTTAGGAAAAATAGTTAAAAAAATAAAAAACTCAACAAATATCAAATTCAATTTTTATACACAAATTTTATAAAATCAATTTGCTTAATAATTTATAAGAAATAAAATAAATAGTAATTTTCATTTAAAAATTGCATTGATGATATTGCCACTCCTTACATAAATTAAAAAAAAAGTATACACAATACACAAAACGTATTTACTTATACTTAAATAATATATATTATATAATGTATAATGTATTTATGTTATTCAATTTTGTTTTTTAGGACGATTGCGGATCAGAGTGTAAAAGTCTATTGAAGACTATCGTTGATCAATAAACGATAGTTATTTAAATCATTATTATATTATAAGTAACAATAGGTATCTTAAAAATATGAGATACTATACCTATTAATATTAGCGCCAGTTCAAATGCTTTTTATAATCTATTATTTATTTATGCGTGTTTTACAGTTATATCATCAATTTACTTATAACTTATAAGGTTTACACCTGTATTTTTCTACGATATATATTTTATGAATAATTAATAGTATAAGAACAATGCACATTATAATATTATAGTTAATTGATTCACCTATATTGGCTATACCTATTATAATTTTATATTTTTATTTAAATGTTATATATTTATTAATTAATAATTATTATACATATTATGATATTATAAAAATATGATTTTTATAACCACAAAAATTCTTTGTAGGTAGCTTTAATAGTTATACTGTTACAGCTGATATAAAATATTTTTTTATAACGATTAAAATATTATAAATCCGCTTATAAACAGATACCTATGCAAATTGTTTTACGTTAAAAATTATTGAATGGTTCCTATTTATCTAATTATCTTAAATTTGAGTAAGTATAGTGGACCAGCGGTAAAAAAAACAATAATATTTTACATTTAAAAATATGTCTCATTCGTTTATAATACCTTCGTAAAACTTGAGTAACTAGTAAGTACTATTATTTAATAAATATGTACAAATTTAACTTTAATTTAATGTAGTAGGTATATTATATCATACATGCGTGGATGGCGGACGCATGGTAATTGGTAAGTACTAATTATGTAGGTACCTAGGTAAATAAAAATAAAAATTGGGTTCATTACATTTATAATAATATAAGTCATAAGCCATGTTGGATGAACGAGCATTCCACACAAAATTCAATATCACATTACTGTGCGGAGCAAAGCTTCCCACAATCACCTTCAGCCTCCCATAATCCCCAAAAATCATTAAATTTATTATATAAAAATATTTTAAAATAAAGAAACACTGATTTATTTAATACGCATCATCCAATGACATATTATAATTTAAATTACGATTTATAAAGATGTATAAATAAATATATTGTCACGTATTATAATAGCTCATCAATACAACTACAAAAAACTTATCATGTATTATTGCATATATACACCAATTACACTCATGTACATGAATACAGTATTGTGTGACACAAACGTCGTCAAGAAACGCTTTTATGGTATGTAGCACAACCCGCGGATGAAGATATATAAGTATGACGTAAAAGTTTAGCTACCGAGAACAACAAAAATAATATAAATATGTAATGTAATTTATTGAATAAAAAAAAACAGTACTTACCTATTGTACATCGACAAATGGGCTTCGAATCAAACGCATATTCGTGTACATTTAAGCAATAACAATAGAATAAATATCACATCGATCGGCGTCCGCGATCCTATATGTGGAAAAATAAAAAGAACGAAGAGAACGTCCGGTCCGTCCGGAGGACTGTCGTCGCCGGACATACTCGTTACCGTGATCACAACCGCCGAGAACGCAAACGGCAAAAAAATCATATATATACGCACGGCTTTCAAAAGACGTAAATTACACGAATACGAAAAGAAGGGGTTGAAAAAACTCTGGAAAAGTGTTAAAATACCGTGAAAAGTTTGTACATAATAAATAATTGTTTAATGTTTTAAATTTTAATTTTTTGTCCGAGAGATGGGGGATTTTTCCGTTCGGTTTTTTTTTGGGGGGGGGGGGTGGGATGCACGGATAATAAGGTTCTACATTCTTCTTTTCCTTTTTATTATTATCATTTTTATTATTCTTATTCTTAATCTTATTATTATTAATATTAATATTGTTATTATTATTATAATTATTTTATTCTTATATAATAACTTTTATTTTAATTGTGAAATTGTGCGTTTATCGGCGATTGCACTATTGGGGTTTCTACGGTTTCTTGTTATCTGTCACAGAACACTGGGTATAAAATGCCCGGCGAAACGACCAGCATTCACATTCACTGTCTGTCCTCCGTCGTAGCAAGACCCACCCCGGGCAGACTTATACGCGATTCAGGAAGGCAACGGGTATCTATATTTTTTGATCTTTAACATATTATGTTGCCTGCACATCACATTACTTGTACTCGTATTATTAAATTGTGATTTTATTCATATCTACATTCATACCTATTCGCAGCGCTAACATTTCATTAGCTCAAGCTCTGGTATGCACAAACAATTATATTATTGCGTTAATGCATATTTTATTTTTTCTGTTTCCGTGTTATGCGAATGAGTCATTCGTAGGATTGTAGGAATACGCTATTCGTAAGTGTTCAAGTATATGTTTCGCAAACATGACGTATATTCGTAAAACCCCGTTTCCCAGTGCTTTAATTGTCGACAAATGCGCAGGGCAACGGCGGGTTACGTTCCGCAGAAATGACAAGTCGTGCGTACGTCGGATCTAGCGAGCATATGGCACAGTTCCAGTGACTATTCAGAGTTCCACGTTACGGTTGTATCGCTCTCGTTTGAGCTGCCCGTCTCGTGTGCCGCTATAATGATCTGACAAAGCGTACGATTTGATTCTGATCCGATTATTCGGTGGCTGTGACGTCGTTGAATGACATACGAATCTGTTCGAAACATTGTACACATTACGAAAACGTTAAGTTTTTTTTGTTTTCGGTAGTGTTTGTAAAATTGTAACTTATAATAATTGTCTATTATACAAGACCTTTTTTAGTAATACATATTATATCCACGTTAATTTAGTTAAGTTTATTATTTAGAAACACCTAGTTATGAATATATTTTAGATTCTGAACGGAGTGATGAATGTATTGATTTTACAATGATGTGTGTTTTTTTTTTTTTTGTGTCTGTCGACAACATTTGGAGCAGTAAAAATGCTTCGATTTTTGACTTCAGCCCCTCTTTGAAAAGGAAATTGAATCTAGTTGGTACTTTGGAGGGTCAAAAGTTAAAAATGTTCAATATTTTTTAAATGAGTCTAACCTAAATGCTATTTATAAAACACATACATTTTTATAGATTGATGATAATAAAATATATACTTACTTATTTTTAAAGAAAATCTGAAGAAGTTCGATGGACAGAATAGCATAATATATAATATCATTCAATGTTTGAATTAGGTATTAGCAACTCAAAGACCATAATATCACTAGTATTTCATTTTAATCAGTAGGTAACTAAATAATATATTATATATATATATATATATATACCTACAGGGTGATTCTTTGATACTTATTTTCTCGTATACTTGTTAAGTTTTTAATTTTCCAGGCAATAGTATACATTTTTAAATTTCATAATCTAAAGCTGTATGTTTTATGAGAATTTCAATACATTAAATTTTAATTCCGAACAATTAATTTATTAGTGACCAATTGATAACTTATGATTTGTAATTAATATGATTGATATTCATGATTTTAATTGACTGCATAGAATATTTCGAATCATGCGCGAAATGATGATTAATAAGTATTGTCTTTCTGGGTTCTGAAGTGGTAAATACACAATATTTTTACATAAATCTTTTATTTAATTCATCACCACGAGAACAAACAAATCGTGTTTTTAATTTAAATACCTATAAAAATAGCTAACCACTTGTGCGTCCTTGTGGCATCGGTGATATAGAGATTTACCGCGTAACACTACTATGATCTGTCAAGCCCTTTGAACGAGTAAAAAAAACGAGGAATTTCAGAACTAGTAAAAGGACCGATGAAATCTCTTTTTCACATTTTGTGTTCATGTTTTAGAAAAAAATGGTTATTTTAACTATATTATACCTACTATTATGTCAAATTAATCAATTTTAATTAATTGCAAGTAATTAAATGTCTGAGGTTCGATTCTAGCCTATTTTTTTTTATTTTTTTTTTTGAGTCTGTCGACAACATTTGGGGCAGTAAAAATGCTTTGATTTTTGATTTCAGCCCCTCTTTGAAAAGGAAATCGAATTTAGTTGGTACTTTAGGGCGTCAAAAGTTAAAAATTTTCAATATTTTTTAAATGAGTCAGGAAAAACCCTAAAAAAATTAGGGAAAAACGGGATTTTTTACGCAAAACCAGTTTTCGTCAAAATCGAATTTTTTATTTTGCTATAACTCAAAAACTAGTCGATGTAAACACTTGAAATTTTTACTAAATGTTTATATAAGCGTTCTCCATACACAGTTAAATTTTCAAAGAATTTTGAGTTATTTATAGACAATTGAAATTTTTAATTTTTTTTAGTATTTTTTTTTAAAATAACGATAAAATTTTTTTGGTCAGCCAGAAAATCTTGAAAATTTAATACAAGGTTTCTTATAAGTTGTTCTTAAAGTGATAAAAAAAAATCCGAAATCGTTAGTTACAATTTTTTTTTATAAGTGCTTAAAGTTCGAATTTATACAAAATATGTCAAAATTGCGAAAATTTGCAAGTAATTTTGTGGTTGAAAAATCGTAAAATTTTTTTCTTTTATAACTAAGTTTTGAAAATTTGGTACAAGATTTTCCATACATTTTTCTTCAAATATCTGTAAAAAAAACTCTACCGGATTCAGACAAAAATTTTTTATGAGCGTTTGAAATTTAAATTTTTACAAAACCACGTTAAATAACGGTTTAGCCTCAAACGATTTTTGATATTTGTTGTTATTCAAACAGTGTAAGTCGTAAATACTTGAAAATTTTACCAGTTATTTAGATTGCCATTTTCTTTACGTGATTTGATTTTCAAAATATTTTGACTTTTTTTGAGCTATTGATAGGCATTTGAAATAATCAATTTTTTTTTTATAAATGTTGATAAAAAAAATTTAGCTGGGACAAATTACTTGAAAATTTAATTGAAGGGTCCTCATAACTTGTTCTAACTCTCATTCAAAAATTATAAAAATACATAGGCACAATTTTTTTTTATTAGCATTTGAAGTTCAAACATTGACAAAAATTCGTTAAAATCATGAATATTTTTCACTATTTGGTAGTTAAAAATTTATAAATATTTTATTGTCAAAAACTAAGAATTGAAAATTTAATACTATACTATAAGTTAAACTTAGAATTATTTTACGAATGTTTAAAGTTTTAATTTTAATTTGAAATCAAAAATACACCTGTAAAATAACGTTTTACTAATAAATAATTTTCGATTTTTTTATAATATATCCTAGACTGACAAATCATCTCCGTTCAGAATCGTTTTTCGTATACAATGATACCTATCATTGCATTCAAATTTAACCTACCTTAGTCCGAGGTCCACCCCACCCCCTAATGTACAGCAGAGCGATACTCACTTACCCGCTTTTTTTTTTATAGATTTCCTATGAGAAATGTGCAATTAACTCAACTGTGGCCAATCGATGTTAAAAGCGAATTAGTGTAAAATTTGGTGAAAAACACTCATAAATTTGATATCCTCTTCTTTTATATATTATTATAATAAGTGAAAAATAGTAACGTTCACAATATCTAGGATCGCAGCGGTCGCATGGTAAAAAGGTCTAGGTGTGGTTGCCGCAACCTAACGATTGATTATATTAAAATTAATTACCCATTAATATTAACCAATTTTTTTTTTCATAGTCCATACAAATATACAAATATTATGGCTATAATTTATCGGTTATAGGTATATTTTACATGTTGCATCAGAAAAAAACTGATAACGTATTTCATTACATCAAATGTTGCGTTTCCAGCGTTCCGTTTCAAATAAAATATAGAAGAAGTATGTTAAAATAAAAAAGAAGGCGGACTCCGTCCCCCCACGTTTACCACCAATTCAAGCACTGGTTGTACAAATAATATATTTTTTAAATCTTTTGTGCTTATGTCATATAGGCCACATTTTTTTCAGCAAATAGTGACATCTACACAGTAAATGGGATAGTAGTAGGTATACGGCATGATTATTGGTTATGTACCTAGGTAATATATTCACAATGCCCCTTAAAATAATATATTATAAAAGTTTTGTGTAAAAAAAATTAGGAAACCTATAGCATCAAAGATAGTTAATTACAAAAAGCTTAAATTAATAGGCATCAGAAAATTTTAAAAATCATAATTTAATCATTTGTAGACCATAAATTACTTCAATAATCAAATTCATAATTTTTTACATTTGTAGGTATTTCCTACTATTATACAATAAACGTTATACAGTTCATATGTATAATATAGGTAAGTCAACATTCTAATTTAAATGCATTCTTTTATAAGTCACAAAACTGCACTTGTTGATATGTTTAAAATACTATTTTTAATGGTTATCAATAGCTTAACTAATCAATGAGATCGGCTTTTTTAAATTTAAAAGTACTTAAGATTTACATTCAATTTCCTACATCCTAAACATAACGTTATAATAATATTTGATTTAGAAATTGATAGATTTTTTTTATGAATCTTTATATATTTAAAGAAACAGAAAAACATGTAACTGCAAAACCAAGTTACTCGATGTATTATTCAGAAACTAAAATAAAACACAAGCATGCAAATATAAATAGTTTTATTTAACAGAATAGTACAGAAATTTGAATATAATATTTTCAGTTTTTAATGCCAAAAAAAAATGTTTACCTTCAAAATATAACTTGTGTACAAAATAATTTGTATTTTTTACTTCTAAAACAAAATAATGGACTTAGAGTTACTTATAGTAAGTGTTTTTGAAATATATTTTGCAATTATGAATTACAAATGTATATAAAAATAAACAATAAAAAAGTTTAAATAAATTATATTTTTGGAATTAAAACTATTAATCTTATATAAAATGGTAATAAAAATGCATTGACAAATTTGTTTTTCTTTATTGCACTTTTATCCTTAGTAAATATTTATTGAGTCTCATGAATGATTATAAATAAGTGATTGATTACCATAAATACATTAACTAATTGTACAATTGAATACATGTAACAACCATAATAAGAAAATAAATTATTTGTGAAATGTATTATTAATAAAATACACATTTTTATTAGGAGATAGGTAACTCGGTAGTGTTTTTTACCTATTTATTTTTATGTGTATTACATAGGTAACTATTAATTATATGTATATAATAAAATATAATAGTTATCATTTACTTATTAATTGTTTTTTCAATTGTAATAGGTTTTTCAAAATATCATATGAGTGTTATTATGTTTATCCAAATAACCTAACAATACTTGGATTATTGATGACTATTGAAATTAAAATAATTTAACATAATATAACCATACAGCCTTAATCTTTACCACTTAAAAATATGTTTTTTACATAAATATTGTTTTTTTTTTTTACTAGTCTTATTTATGCTATTATATACAAAATTTAAAGGTGTTGTTAAACTGAAAAATCAAAAATTTAATGTAAACAAAAACGTGAGTACATAATAAAACATTGACACATTTAATTTTTAATAGTATAATAAAATTAATTGAAATAATTTTAAACAAGTGTTTTTTAATTAAATACATTTAAACAAATAAAAAAATTATAATTTGTTTATTTTTCAATATAGTATTGCATGAAGTATGCATATTAATCTAATTATTATGATAGGTTATAAAATAAATAGCTATTTAATATTTCTATATATTTGTTTATTACAATATAATTCTGTGCCCTGGGATCTGAACGATCCAATTTTTTTTTTTTTTATGATAATTAGGAAATCTAAAGTCAGAATAGTTGTTTTATCTCATAATGAATTTAATATAATAATTTTTAATCTTTTTTTATTGATCTAGCCTTAGGATAAAATGTATCCAAAAATATTAAGACTGATCTATTTTTTTCCCAGATTTAATATTTAATAAATAAATATGAATAATTCCCCAATGTACACAAAAATAAAAAATTAACAATTAATAATATTTAAATGTTTAAAAAAAGTAATAATAATATTAATCACATAATAATTTGAGGATCAGGTACAGAAGTACTGATTGATTTATGTGGTAAAACCTGTCCACCATTAATGTATAATTCGTCTTTAACAATAACATCTTCTCCAAGCACAGTAGTATTTTCCATACGAACCCAACATCCAACTACTGAACGCCAACCAATTATGCAAGAGTCCAACCATGTATGAGATTTAACTGTGGCCCCTGCTAGTATGGTACACCTTCTTAAGCAAGCACCATCTTCAACAGTAACATTTGGACCAATAGTAACATTTGGACCAATTTTACAACCTTCTCCTATAGTTGCAGTTGGATCAACAAGAACATTACCAACAACACCATCAGCAGAATACAATAAAGTTGGACTACGCGTCTTTAATGAAGTCAAATACATGCACATTCCTGAAAATAATAAAGAATTATTATAGGTACTTATACTTTAAACACATAGAATAAATTCATGAAATACATAAAAGTTAACAACTAACCAGTTAGGAAATCTTTAGGTTGTCCTACGTCCATCCAGAAACCTTTTAAATTAAATGCATATAGTTGACCATCTTGGGCCATAAAGGGAAACACTTCTTTTTCAATGCTTGTTGGCTCCAACTTAATTCTATCCAACACAGACGGGTTTAAAATGTAAATACCTGCATTGATTTTGTTTGAAACAAATTCTTGTGGTTTTTCAATGAAACTTTCTATGCGTCCTGTGTCTTCATCATACATTACAACACCATACTTGGATGGTTCTTCAACCTTAGTCACCACAATCGTACCTTCACAACCATGTGATTTATGGAACGCAATCAGGTCTTTAAATGGATATTCACAAATAATATCAGAGTTTAAAACAAAAAATGGCTGGTTTTGTTTGTTGGCCAACAAATGTTTGGCTAGAGCTAAAGGTCCAGCCGTGCCAAGTGGTTCAGATTCATGTGAAAAAACTAGTCGAACACCAAGTTTTTTGGCTTCATCACTCATCTCTTTTTCCATCTGCTCAGCACGGTACGAAACAGCCAATATAACCTAAATTGAATAATCATTATATTAGTATTATCATTTACCATAACTCAAGTATAAAAAAAATAATAGGTAGGAATAGGCAAGTAATGAAAGATATTATCAAGCCAATTAGGTATCTTGAAATCAATTTATGTATAAATATAATAATAAAACTTACTCAAGGGAAAATTCAAATTACAAACGTTAGATAAACCAAACTATTGGTTTTCAAATAAAAACTACTAAAGTCCCTATAAAACTGATAGTTTTACTAAATTCATATATCATTGTAAATGTGCACAGGTATATAGGTATTTTGTTTTGGCACGGATGGGCAGCGTCTCGTGCAAGACACAACGGGAGTGTCGACTAACGAGTCATACTGGTAGGGGGTTGATTAGAGGCGCACGAAAACGGGATTCACTGACGAAGCTAGACGTCGAGGGGCTGTTTACCTCTCGCACGCCGACCGTGACCAGGGCTTCGATCTGATGAAGTATCATTGGCTTGTTGGCAAACTCGACCAGCGGCTTTGGCCGGCTCAACGTGAGCGGTCGGAGACGGGTGCCGTAACCACCGACCAATATCAGCGCTTTGGTTTCGGCCATTTTGGTGTCGACGCCACACATGTCAGTGGGACGACGGGCTGCTTAACATGCCCCGAGTGTTGCCCGCGGACGTGTCTGCGCCGGTGTCGTTGTATCTACGGTGACTGGTCTCCGGCGCGCCGACGGACGTGTCGGTGTTCGGCGGTACAGCGGACCCGTTAAACGCTGTCGGCGGTCGAATGGTTGTTGGCGACGGAGTAGCGGGCGGCGGACGATGTCGTCGAGTGTCGTCTTCGGAAACGCGGACGGTCCATAGTGCGGACAGAGATCGAGACCAACGCGGTGCGCGACACACGGACGATTGACATTGAATACGTGCCACGTCGTACGACGGTCGAAATGAGTCGGTCGGGACGCGGCGGCGACGGCCAGCCACTCAGATCATTTATTCTTTATCGGGTCGAACCGATTGGGAATTGGGAAATGGGATAACGCGTACGCTCTGCGACCACGACGGTTTGCCGCACGCACGCGAAAGCAAACGCACACGCACACACCCACTATATTATTATTATTATTATTACTATTGTCGTGTTGTAGTACAGTTAGTACACGCACGTATTTATAATAATTGAAGACGATCAATCATGATGGTTGTGTTATTAATTATTGTCGTCCCGTCGTGATAAACGGTAATTATTATTGTCGTAAATAATATTGGTGACCGTAACGCAGGCGCACTTTACGATCGTAGCGAACAACTACAACGGCGTCGTACACATTATTATTATTACTGTTGTTATTTTTCACGAAAATATTATATAATTAATAAATACTGTTATCACCGTGTACGTCAGAGATAATATCAGCTTATCACCGCCAAAAATGGTGATAACCCCGACGATAGTGACCGTTACTTCTGGTTTTTACCGGTAGATGGCAATCCGCAACCGGGTGGCACGTTTTCCACGAAGAATTTTTGAATTTCGTGATCATTCGTAGTTATGTGCGGCAACCGGCAGACCACAGTCGTGGGAGTACTGGGAGTGGGAGAGTCAAGACGTAAATTCTGTGTTATTTTCTCTTAGGTCTATGTAGGTAACTAATCTTTAATTTTGCGTTTTGCATAATACATAAATAATTATATAGGTTTTATGCACCCATTCAGTGGCGTACTTGAACCTATTTTTTTTTGGGGGGGGGGGGGTTAAGGGGTTACAGATACTAGAAATTTTAGTTCACTCATAATAAATTAAAATCCAACATTTTCAGGGGTGGTTTATCCCCCCCGTTAGTTCGTCACTGCACCTATTTATAAATAACAGTCATATTGTGTATATAAAAATACAAAAAATGTTAAACTTAAAAATTTGGATTTTTTTGAAAACATAATAGTAATAACTAAATAATTACTCAATCTTTATTAATAGCAAGCTTATAATTTGGATCAACAACAAATAATATTATGTTAACTTATCATATTATAAATTAAAAATATAACCAATTAATTACTTTACGAAAATTAATAATTTGTTACGACAGTATATTTCATAATTATTTGTTTAAAAACAGGTATTTAAATTGAAAAAAAATTTACCTTCAAAGTTAAATACTTTATATGTTCAGCAACTAATAAAGAATTAAATACTGTATTATAATATTAAAACTATTGATAGTTTTATTTCTTATTGTAGATTTGTTGATTTGTAGACATGTAGCAATGTCGTAATTTTTGTATACTTAAATTTAGTATTTTTGTAAATACTGGTTTAAACAAGTATGAAATAAACTGTTCTAGTTAATTGTTATAAGCTAATTAATTAGTTATATTTTTAAGTTATAAATTTAAATAATATAGTTTGTTGTTAATCTAGATAATAAAGTTATTATTAATATAGTTTGTGACATTATTTAGTTGTACTATAATATATTTTTACAAAAATATGTTTTCAAAAAAATCCAAATTTTTAAATTGTAAATTTTTGTATATTTAAAATACTAAAACTAAGTATACCTAATTATACAAAAATTACAACAAATGTTTAAGCTTTAGGCTATATGTACCTACAAATCTACAGTAAAAAATAAAAAAAAACTGTTATCTTGGTTGAATAATATAGTATTTAATTCTATGCTAATTCTTAAAATAAAAAGTTGTCCACTAAAATCTTTTTTTAATTAGTTTAACATGTAGGTGCCCATGTTTTGTGATAAAAAATTTTGATGCGTTATTTTATTCATTTTTTTTTTTTAGCAATCCGATTTCTGTAAGATGCAGAGATGCCATGAAACATGAAATACTGTGTATAAATATAAATTAAATTGCCTTTGTTTCTAAAAAAAATACTTTAAGCCTTTAACATTTTAAGAGTTAGTATTTAACTAAATTAAAGATTTATTATTAAACGAATAATAAAAGATAAATGATAAAAAAAAGTAATTTTTTAATTAGGTACCTCCTACATTTAAAAAAACCATGAGTAATTGGAGGCACTGTTAAATTATTTTGTTAACTATACATCACGACTTACATGTTATACGCGTATAGTTACACTATAGAATATGAACATTTAAAAAGTTCAAATTTATAATAGCTAGCTGTTCCTCAGTTTCATTGTAATCCAATCGACAAAATAAGACACTCTTGTGTATACTCCTGGATGACCGGGTTCTCCACATATTTTGGGTCCATAAGATACTATTCCCATCAAATAGTATTGATTTTCTATAGGTAACATCAAAGGTCCACCAGAATCACCCTTAAAAATATGCATAATTTAAATCCCAATGCTTTAATAATGCTTTAATTTACATATTATATTCCAGGGGTGGCCACTATAACATTAATTTTAGGAGCTGAAAATGTATGAATCTAATATTCTAAGCGAGCCACATAATTAAGAGATGTTTATAAAATAATCAAAATAATTAATAGTTTTTTTCTAAGTTTGATGTCAAGAACCGCATGCGGCTCGCGAGCCTCGTTGTGGCCATCCCTGTTATAATCAATTATTAAAAGAAAAAATTACTCGACATGCATCTTTTCCCCCCATTGAATGTCCAGCACATAATATAATTCTGTCATCGATTACGGTATTGTTTTTTTCATACAAATGTTTACATTCCGTAGTATTCGTTATTGGAATCTGAACTTCCATCAAATTTGTATTGCGTGGTTCACCTGAAAAATTATAATGCATGCATTGTTATAATTGTATGTTGGTACATGGCACATTGACACTACATGCACCTATTCTATACCTACAGTGTAAATTATTTTTCATACAATATATTATAATATTATTATTTGTATTCATTATTGTACATAGTGGCTAATATTATATCGTTATGTTTACTTAAAGACGACGTAGGATTGGTGGAACCCCAACCAGCAACATATAGCATAGTTGCTGTCAAGTTAATATTTTGCACATCTGAAGGGATTGGCAAACAAATTGGTTGGATCAATTCTGAAAATATTTGGAAATATTCACTATTTGCACTAAATGATTGCAATGGTTATACATATGATAAATTAGATAAAAAATAATCACGATGGTCATACAAATTATAAAGCTTGATGAAGTTTTAAATACATACCAGTGTAAACAACATTTTGGTTTAATTTTAGTAATGCTATATCATTGTGAACTCCTTCAGAGTTGTACTTTTCGTGTATTGTAATGTGTTCAATTGGAACATCCAATGGAGTTGCGCCGTCATTTACATTAGGATCCAAATTTAATTCACCTAGACGTGCCGTGGTCCTTAAAATTAATATATTATTATGAAAATATTACGAAAAAATATTTTTTAATGTTTTTAATGTATATTGATGGTTAATTAAAAATCACTTATATGATTTACTAACAGTCTTATATTATCACGATTTTTTACGCATTGTGCAGATGTTAATACGTATGAATCTGTAATTAGTGTTCCACTACATAACCATTGTAGAGTATTATTTTTTATATTCAAATTTATGTAACCAAGAGCTACCATCCAAGGCCAAGCACCTAATCAAAATTAAAATATTAACATAAAATATTTAGTTTCCTTCGAGTTCTAAAGTTCTAACCTACCTAATTCAGATTGATCCCCTCCAATCATTCGAAAACTTGCAACTTTCCTTTGTCCACATGTGGTTAGTGATGGTAATTTATCCTCTGAAATTAAAATATCCAATGGACAACAAACTTTTGAACTTGTACCTTCAAAACCACAAATTGATTTCTGAAGAAAGATTATATTAGCTTCATTAATGGAGCTTTGTAGAAGCAATCGTAACTTTTTACAATTTCTAATATCAATA
The DNA here is from genome assembly GCA_020882235.1 of Schizaphis graminum. NCBI lineage: Eukaryota > Metazoa > Arthropoda > Insecta > Hemiptera > Aphididae > Schizaphis > Schizaphis graminum. The sequence continues at coordinate 100,108,524 of CM037032.1, forward strand.
CAAACGCCATTTTCATTATTTGGTGTACGGCATACTGTTAGAAAAAATAATAATAAAAAACAAAAATTGTATTAATATTTGATGTCAATACAGAGTAAAAATAAAAAAAAAAAAAAATTTAGAAATATTTGAATTCAATTTTTTATTATTTAATTAAGTAGGTACTTAATACTAGTAAATTATTTCCTATTTAATATAACTGGTATAAGATATTAATATAAAATAATTAATTTCTAAATTTAAATCAGATAAAAAAATAACACGTAAATTATTTACCTTGACCATTGATTAAAATAACATTATAAATAGAATCTAGCTGATAGATAGTACGATGCATGGGAGTGTACGGGAATCATATAAATAATAATAACTATATTATATAATTCTAATTTTTATAATATAATGTGAGCTAGACAGCCGGAGTAGTATACACAATTACTTAAGTTTTTGAAAGTCTTTATCTCTCTTTAATACCGCAAAACTTTTAACTTTTTGCAGCTGTTTGTAGGCAATTAATTTTATTAATTACTATTATAGGTATTGATGAATTTATTACAATATAAATTAAATTATTTTGATGTATATTATTAAACATAATATTTACAAGCATTCTAACGTTACTTAGCTTAAAATTAAGTTAATATATTAAAAAATATTTTATTTTTTATAATATATCAATTAGGTTAATTATATTTATAAAATATATATACTATTAAGACGTATAACTCACCATTATCAGATTGAGCAATTGTCATACCCACTAGGAGTATCATACAAATGCAATATTGTCCTAGTCTCATAGTAAAACTGAAAAAAGCAAATAATTATATTTATGATTATATTAACAGAAAATTGAATCGAAAGAACTTAAAATATAGCAAATTCATAATGTGGAAAATTTAAAATTTAAATTTTAAACTTTTCCATGTTATAATATTTTTCTTGTATTTGTATTCAATAGATTAAGTAGAAAGTAAAAATTTAACTACATTTTTAAGTGTTAAAATTAAATTTGCATATTTAATATATAATGCAATCTCTTCACGATTATTGATATAATTGGTAGTAGGTAGTAGATATCTAACAAATATATCAATATATCCAAGACTTGAGTACCATAATAGGTACCTGTGTATTTTTTTATTATATATATAGTTAAGTTAGGTGTAATAGTTTTCTGAGTTACCTATTTATAATAGATATCTATTAACTTAATTACTGTTACAATTATTTAATAATAATTAATAAGTAATAAGAGGGTTCTTATACTTATTAGATAAATAAATAATATAATATTTATCAATTACCTGCAAAACTATAGAAATTGTTATAGTAGGTAATTTTTTTTTTTTTTTTTGCAGATTTATGATAGTGTATATTATTTAAATACCACTGAATAGATTACACGATTCATACAAAAACACGCCGTATTTCGAATAGATGTATTAGTATTTAAAATTAAACACTATTTCATGTAAGAATTTTTAAATTAGTACGCACAATTACAATAAATACATAACTATTATTAAGTGACCTAATCTGTAGGTTAACTATAAAGGTAATAAATATTACCTATATCTAAATAGTACTATGAAAACTATTTGTTGCGCAGTCAACGGAAACTAACGTACTGTTTTGTAGGTACATCGGATTCCTCACAACATCAGTAGCAGATCATTTATTTTTTTTTACATTTGAACGCACGTCGACCTGTGAATCAATGGAAATTCCTGATGACGTAGTCCACCATTTTCGACGTAGCGTTATTTCTATACACCGCAGAACACGTCTCATCGATTACGAACTTCTGTTGAATATTTCAGTGTAAGTGTTGGAACATTGGTTGTTAGACGGAATTATTAATGTTATCAATTTTTGAGAAATGAAAAATGAGAAAATTCGTATGGATTTATTTTTAGTCTATGCATACAAATTGACTGTTTTTTTTTTATTATTATTAAAAATTTCAATTATAATAAGCATTATTATGTAAACAAAAAGTCATTATAATTAGAAAATTTCTTAATGTAATGAATATGAGTTGTCTTATTTATTGATTATCATTGTATAAATTCCGAGTATACAAATTATTCAATTCACAAAATTAATAATTAAAATATTTATTTAAATTTTCTTATCCAATATTATATTTTTTAAGTCCTTGTAACTACAGTTGACAGTTTACAAATTGTATCGTTTTACGTATAAATTTAAAAAATATAAAAAGTTTTAATATAAAATTTGAAAATAACAATAATAACAAAAAAAATACATCGGTAGGTTTATCAATTCTGTATTCATCACGTGTTTATCTATATTTCCACAGCAAGTTTATCTACTGTTAAATTAAATATCTATAGGTCACGTTTAAGTATAAATAATATAGGAATTTTAGAAAGTAGCGTGTACCTACCGGTTTAATTCAAACCTTTTTTTTATACCAATTTTGATTAAAATGTTTAGAGCTAAATGTGACAGTAGTCTTTAACCAAATGTACCATCATTAGCCCTCAATTTAATATACCGATTGCTCTCAGCTGTTTCAGGTATTAAATAGTGTACACCATTACAATACCAACTCGTAAAATAGAGAAGGTAAATATTTTAGTAAGTAATAATAAAAATAAATATATATATGATAAAAGAATAAATACTATATTATACGGGGGGATATTGCAATTAATTTTTTTAATTAAATTTGTATTTTCACCTTTTTGCCTTACTCAAAAACAATATGCATGCATTTTTTTTTCAAATCAGACTACGCCCGAGACTTATGTATTCCATAGCGCTATCTTGTGTAGTAGGTACGTTGCATTATATTATTTGGCGTTTAAATATAATGAAATGCAATCAGATATACAATGTTTCTACCGCAAGTATTATCGTACGAAAAAAAAATTTATTACTAAAGGAATTTTCGCATTATTTCGTTTCTTTAAGATAGACATTTATGAATATATAATTATGTATTACTTTGGTAAGGGTTCGATGTTTCATACAAAATTTAAGTTAAAGTTTTATAATACTTACGTGTGCTTTATTTTTATTAGGTATATCAATATATAATGTATCTTAAGGTAGTCTACCCTTGACTAAGCTGTACTACGGATTTTAATTCATGGTTTTCCATAGTGGTTTAAAACTTATTTTGGATATCTATCTATGTGTTTTTAAAAATTTCACAAAAATTTATTTTCGTTCATCATTATTTATTTTATTTTATTAATATTGCTAAACTTAGACTGCTAAACGCTTATTAAGTGAATATTTTTAGTATAAATCTCTAATTCCAATATGAATAAAGTAACTATATTTATATATTTATTATTTACAAAATGCCAAAATTATAAATATACCAAAATGACATTCATAAGCGTGCACAGAACCTGAATTAAACGTGGTTAATATAACTTATTAATATTCACTTTTATGTATACGGGTAGTTATTAATTATTCATATTTATACATGCAAAATTAATTGGTATAAGTGTAACAAACTAATAACGTTAACTCGTTCCACGTACAGAAATAGTCTAATCAGGTTCTAAGAATCGCTCAATAATAATGCTTTTATTGTCACTTTAAATTTATGAATTCGGTGTACATAGTATTATATTATAATAGTATAATATATCGTTACTTTTTTAAAATTAAAATTAAGATAAAAATTCCCGTGCTATACTAGGTAATATAAATGTATAACAAGAAGGTACATAATACCAATCGCACAATCAGAGTTGAGTGATACCTATCTAGATAAATAATTAAATTAGTATTTAATTGGTATCTAGGATTTCAACTATGAAAATCTACATGAATATATAGATAAATCTTGTTGTGTAATGCATGTAATTATTGATCTGGTGAGCTATCGAGTAGGGCCGCTCAAAATAAGGGCCAGTTTTGAGTGTTTGGTCGTTTTTTTTTTTTGTGATAAATTAGTACAAACATTGGTAGAAAATATAATTGATTTGAATTGTTTAAACCGTATAGTTAATGTAGCTATAATCAAACGTTAGAAATTCTAAAACTCGGTAAGCCGATATCTTGCCAATCCGGCACTGAATGCACGCATATTTTTTTCAATATAATCGTTTACTAATTTAGTTTTTTTACATTAAATATAATTTTAACAAATACAAGCTATATATTATAAAAGAGTACAAAATATTAATAAGATTTTCCAGGCTGCTTCCTCGCGATAATTTTATTCTATGCTAACTGTTAACAATATTTTTAGATTTAAATTCGATAAGGATAGTCGATAAAGTACCCATCCGTCTATCATGGCTGTATATCAATATATTACGTTATAACACTGTGTATACCGTTCCGTCCATTTGGTAAATATAATGTGGGAAATATTGAAAATAGTTCTCACTTGGTTAGCATGTCAAGTATTAGTAAAATTAACTACTTTTTGTAAGATAAAAATTGAATATTTTATGTTCATATTAATTTAAATATTTGTTTAACTATTAATCTAATATCTATATCGTTATTATTTTTACTATCAGAACTCAGCACTGCGCACAACACATTTTGATATCTAATAAAATAAAAATAAATGATGAATAAACCATACATTTAGTAGGTATGGTTTAACTAAAATGAAGCTTAGAACACGGTAAGTAATATCTTAAGTGAAGTAAAAAGATAATCGTTTATGTTTCAGTATATAATATTTAAGCTTACATTTATATTAAATATTAATACATATTAGTTTAAGAGCTTTGCTATAGTGACTGAAGAGGTGGATGGCGTGACGGCGCTATCTTCTATACTGCCATAAACTCGCTGTCTTTCCACTAGATCGTGTAATGTGTAGTGCGGATGACTGTCCGATAATAATAATATGTTGTCATGATCAGTATTTATACGAGTACTGAGTAATATTATTGATTATAAAATATAATTTTATTTATAATATTTATCGCAATATTATAATTATATATCCGATCGAATAGACTATATTAAGACTGTTAACTGTTAAGAGTGTCTGAATACATTTTACCTACTAATCAATAATAAATTATAAAATATTTTTTATATGTGTTTAAAAATAATGTTTACATAGAATAAAATATTATGATCATCAAGAATTTAAGTGGATAGAAAAAGTGATTTGGTTTTAAATTTGTAATACTGATAAATAATGATTGTAGAGGTTTACAATAATATCATAATTTATATTCGCAAAAATAGTTTCAGAAAAAAATATTTTAACTTATATTTTTTCTATGTTTTCAAATTAAGTTTTCATAATATTCTATTATGTTTATATCATAATATATTTCTGTTTGTCGGCAAATAATTATACACAATTTAAAATAAAATAACTAGGTACATATAAGTATACGACAAATATTAACCGACGTTAGACTACTATAATATTAATATGTACAAATAAGTAAAAATACTATGAATAAGTAGTATAAATTTAATCATTTATTTATTTCATATTAAATTGATAGCCGAAGAATAAAAATAATAATTATTTATTTATAATTAGAAGAAAGAACATTTCGGTATATTTAATATGATACTTATAAGTTATATTAATTAAAAGACATAAAAATAAATTTTTGTATATATTTAAAATATTATTTATATAGGTAGCTATATTAGTAATATTTTAATGCTTATTTATATATATTTATTATATTATATATATATATATATATATATATTTATATATAGTAATAAAGTTTAAAATAGTTTTGTTTTTTGTCATAATAGTCAGAATAGAAAAAGAACATTACAAAGTTCAAACTTTTTAAAACATTTAGAATAATGTGAAAATAGACTTGTTGGAATTTATTGAAGTCACATTTTTTTCTATTCCACGGATACATTTTGTTTGGCAACTTCACATTTAGCATTATATTTTTTTAAAAACAATTTAAAAACCATTTAACAATGTTTAAATAAACTTATTGGATATTTGGAATTTGTTGGAATATTATCTATAATATTATAAATATAAATGATCTCTTATCTATTGTATTCTATATACTTTTATCTATTTTCAGAGAACATTGTATTTCAAATTTCACATCATTTCAATTTTCAACTTCAAATTAAATTTTAATTTAATCTTCAAATAAAAATTTTTCTTTGATTTCAACGTTTACTTCCAATACTTCCAACCCCAATAAATATTGTTGAATGAATTTCGTTAGGTTATATATTTATTTTTTTTATGTATGTATATAAATATGTATTGTCAGTTTTGAAGTGAGCATAATATAAAGTTTAATAATATGGAATAAGCAAATAGGAGGTCTACAAGAAATTTAAAACATGTCCAACAACCAACAAATCTATTAAAAAATTGTTTGAATGTTTTTGAACGGCATAAAAAAAAATATATTTATTTTAGACAGATTGCCAACAGAATTATAACGTTGGTGGATAATTAATGTATAATAATTTCCTTAGCCTTACTTTCATCAAATATTAATACAAGATTTTAGCGTAGTATTAGTTTCAAGCACTTAGGCATTTGATAATAATATGTAGATAGGTATTTTAAATTTAATTTGTATAAGGTATTTTTAAATAGACCACAGAGTGTATAAATGAATTGTTAATATGTAATGTGTCATAATAATATGTTTTTAATGTATGAAATAAGAGAAGTTAAAAGTTTGAAAACATCACTTTTATAAAATAGATCTATTATAATAACCTCTATAACAATTTATAAAACCAAATTTAAATTCACTTGAACTCATAATATAGATAATTGCTGGATCATAATGAAAAAAAAAAATCATTTAAAATTAAAATTTTAGATATAAACATTTTATAAAATATTTTTTTAACTTAATAGTGGCCAAAAAAGTGCTTATAATTCATATTCCCCTGAATTTAGTACTATTTTAAACATAATATATTTTAATGGTCTCAAACAGTTTATAAAATGTTTAAAAAAAGTTTTTTAAAGCATAATAACCTTAGACCAGGAACATATTTTCAATATTAACATGGTTCAAAAACTATGATAAGTTCAACTTTTATACTCTTATAAGAACATAAAATATAACAAGACGTATAATTGTTCCATCTACAGTGTCTGGTATAGGAACTTATATATACGTCCCTAGCTTTCAACTACCATCTATTAACTTAATACAATTTAATTTTATTATTATTTTCATGGGTGTAAAAATTAAACAATTTTTAGTTAAAAATGTTTAAGGTATGATGTAAACCGGTATATATATTGTAGTATATTTACATATTAATATATTATCTAGATGTACTTATAATATGTTATATAACACGTTTATTTAATCGTCACAGAAAATTTTGTTTTTTGTCATAGCTAGCTTTGTTAAGCCGGCGGCGTAAAACATTAAATCCTAGAAGTACGAATCCTGTACGTTTTTTAGTCAAATGTAAAAAAAAATGTGAGGTCTTTATACTCAAAAATATATCCAACCCCCTCCCCACTGTGTCTACGCGTTTAATTCCTATGATATAGGTAGATACGTAGTACGTAGAACATATAATGATATAAAGTCTACAACATAACTGCTTTTAACTATAGTAATTAAACGTTAATTATTTGAACATTACACTATATTATTAATATAATACATTCGTATATATTGGTCATTCGTACTATACGTGCGATAACGATCATATTTAGATTCGTTTAAACGTCCGTAATCTGTAATAGAGAAAAGAGAGTAAAACAAAAAAAAATACGAATTTAGGCTCAGCGCGTAGAGCGCAAAATCTTGCGGAGCGTTCCAGCAACCGTTTTCCTCTAGGTAGCAAAATATGTACAGTGCATCGCGATGTGCCGTTCCGTCACAACGTGAGCGTGATATTATTAATACGACTCGTTCTCGCGAATGCTCAATACGCCACGAAATTAAATCGTAAGATTTTTTTGATTTTTTTTTTAGCCCCCGTAAAGTATAATACTGTTCCAAGAACTGTGTGGGTGTTTTTTTTTTAATTTTAACATTTTAGAAAATTTTAGTCGTCCTATTCTATTTTTACTCCAATTTTGCTAGTTGATACTACGAGTAACACACGTGTAATAACTAACGAATTATATTTCGAAACATTATTGTATTTCTTTATGATTTATTGTTACTCTCGATTCTCTTGAATTTCAACCAATACCAAACTTAATAATAAATTACGTATTTTATTGGATATATTGCATTACTCACGTGACTTGAAGTGCAATAAGGTAAGAATATACAAATATATATTTGAATATTTTTAAATGATATATTATTAATATGAATAGGTTAAGTAAGTTTAATATTAAGTAAACATTATTATTATTATTATTGTATTGTTTCGTATGATCGGATTTATCGTTTTTATTGTAATTCTACGAAAAAAGCGTTAATATTAAAAAAAATAATCTCTTCTAAAGGTAATTTTTCAAATCTTTATTCAAAAAAATGTATTTTTTACACTATATAAGAAAATATTTTTGTCATTGAACTTTGTTCATATTTTTCTACTAGAAAATATGTAGAAAAAATTATAGATACCTAATATTACAGATGAATTAAACGCATTTGAAAAAAAATATTAAAAATATATTTGACAATTTTAAAAACATTTTTTTTTATTATTAATACAATTAGTAAGCATTTATAATACATACAAGTCATGTGTTTGATTATAATAACTAAAAGAGTGAAAAAATTGTAAACGAGCTTTTTCTTTTGAAGTTGTTGATGTACTCATTCTTATGGTAATACCTAATATAAAGCTAAATAAATAACTATATCGATGATTAAAAAAAAAAAATTGTAATTTTATTACTATCTTCTATTGTCTTGTTATTGAATCAAAGTGAATTATCATTAATTGTTTATAGGAAATAATTTATTACATTATTTTTTTAACGAAGTATATTACTTTTTTTGTGTATGCAGCACACGTAGGTAGCAGTGATCCCATTGGCAAAGATCGTAAAAATTACAAAACCACTGGAGTAGGTTATGTATTTTTTGTTACTACCGATGTTGTCATTTACTATTTAATATGAATCACTGATATTGTCCTATTGTAATATTGAAATAATAATAATAATAATAAAAAAAAAAAAAAAAAAAATACAAATACATAGTTCCTATGCATATTTTAACATTTCAATTGTATATTAAGCAGCAATTGAAGTTTAAAATATTCACTATTTAGTATTTATTTTATAATAGGTACCTATAATTTATCAAAAAAAAAAAAAAAAATACATAGAAAATATTCATTTTTATTTGGTTATTTAAAAATTGTTTATGTTATGTTTATACAAATACGATAACGTAAAATGAACTATACAGAAAATGCGATAACGAAAAACTGCCAGTGTATTTTTACTCGACTTGACAATGCTGGATTCGTGTACCTATGTGGATTTAGAAAAGATAAAAATTAAATGTTCAAATTTTTTTCTATGCTTAAATTATAAAATCATAAGATGTATGTTCACTTGTCTGGGGCCAATATTTTGAATATTAAATGTAAAAAAAAAAAATTACAATGGCAACTATAGGTTTTACATACTACACCTTACAACAATGCATAAATTTATTATGGTTATGCAAGTGCCACGTATAGAAAGCAAAAATACATTTTATGGGTTAATAGTTGGAATATTATTATATGACGTAACTTTGTAATAAAATTATGTTTTTACTTTTTAGAAATATTAATATTGCGTATAACTAATCTGTATTTTAAAATTAATCAATATGTTATTAAACATTTAGTTAGAAAATCATTTCTTTAGTTATTATTTTGTATTGTGTTGAGTTTATAAAATAATAATATAACATAATTAAATAATATACAAATAGTCATTTTTTTTTATACAATAAAGAGTTTCAGAAAACAACGCAGTTATGAAGAACAATATTATATAATAACTTAATAAGGTTGATTAAATAATTTGAATATTTTATTACAACATACACATAAAGGAAAAAAAAAAAGAAAAAATGAAACTAAAATATCATAGATTATCACACTGGCGCTTTTTGAGAATAAAAATAATACCCGGAAATTTGTATATTTTTTGTAGCAAATTATGAATTGGTACGGCATTAACTTCATGAATAACTATGATACTAATTTTTCACTGTAAGTTGTCATTATTTGACGTAACATTGACAAATAACATAAAGTTTATGGTTCCTTATACCTAGGTACTAATTTATTGACATAGTTGTTTATAATTTATCATATATCTGGTAACCAAAATCAAATGAATTAATTCTTTGGAATACACCATTATAATAAAGGTTCCAAAGTTTATCTTCACGTCGGAAGCGTTATACATTTGTAATAACGTTAATATTTTTATTTTCAATTCTATAGCCTTAAAGTGAAATACAATGAAATACTATTTGATTTGATGTACCCAGCTCATTGTCTTTCTATATAAAATGCACTCAATTCCTACTTCTTCAAAGTCCAAAGAAAGGCATTTTTACGAGTGAATTGCATTCAATTGTCTTTTACACAATACGCGTTTTTCATGATAGTTCATTAAAACAAATGTATATTGTAGTATCATTATATTTTATAGTTTATTAAAAATTATATTTATATCATAAATAAATATAAATTGTATAGTATAATAATTAGATTAGCAGTGGATACAATGGATGTTGAATATTATATCTATTGGCTATAATAATACATTAATTGTATAAGTAATAAAAAAATGCGGTTTTGGTTTTTTAACCATTTGTTCGGATCAGTGAATAATTTATTTAGTTAATGATGGAAATTGCATTTACAAATAATTTAATTAGAATACTTGAGTAAATGAGTTACAATTTATAATGATATTGTAATCGGATATTAAAAATAATATTTTTCTTCTAAAATAAATACGATAATTATACGTTTATTAATGGACACATTAAAATGTCTCATACCTGACTATAGTACTCAAATAAAAATACTTGTATTTGTTATCAAATATTTTATTTTTAGGTAACTATATTATACACTTGTAGGTATACTGGATTTATATTAATCTAAGTTTACGTAGTTAAAATAAAGTTTTTGTTATTATCAAATCAATAATTTTAGTATTATAATTTTCTAGTTTTTAAAGTTTCTTTTATTTATTGATAAAGTTAAGATCTTTATAAACTTGACAAACCATCTTTACAATCAAAATACAAAAATATTATTTAAGTTTACAGTATGAATATCACATTTTTAAAAGAAAAGTTTATACATTACAATTTTGTAAGGTTAATAAAAATTATATTGTTTTTATAACTTTTGAATTTAAATAGAGCATAAGAATCAAACTGAGAGTCTTAAAAACGCGAGTAAATAAATAATTATTTAACATAGTTTTAACTGGGTTAAAATCTAAAATTTGATTTTTGGATCAAACAAATTGTATTATGGTATATTAATAATTCTTATTATATTTAATATAATAAAAATAAGTTTTTGTTATGTGGTTAAACAAATCCCCACCACCAAAAAAATCCTGTGCAATAATACTAAAGCAACTATGTATGTAAGAATTTTTATATAAATTAAAAAAATCAAATACTCATAAATAAAATATTTTTTACCGTATTTTATCCACTTAAAGTGTTTATCCCAGTGTACTTACCTTTAATGTAACTTTTTTTTTTAATTGATTTATTAAAGATGTCATTATAATTTATCAATTGGCATAAAAAAATTGTCGGGGTTATTTTCTAAGTAAAAATTAAAGTTAAATCATTTGCTTTCATTTAATGATTATGGATATTACATGTTTAAATATATTATTCAAAAAAATTAAAGAATAATAATTTATACAGAAATCTCTCAATCATTTACGCCAATTGTTATATTATATTATATAGATGTTACATAGTTTCTGTTGTTATAATATTATATAGTGTCTATAAATAATATGGTTTTGGGATAATTAATTGTCAAATGGGCTTTTGTTAGTATGAAATAGCGAAAACCATAGAATAAACAATGTTATACAATACAAATATATTTATCAGTCATTGTAAACTTGTACGGATGTACCAACTTACCTATTGAGTGCTACGTTGTGTGGTGCATGCTTACGTAGGTTATATTATTATGAATATTTTAATTGGGTTGTGGCTTTGCGTGACGCCGAGTTCGTGGTGTAAGTTATTTTGTACAATAGACTTAATAAAACAAAATAAATTTTCGAAAATTACCGTTTTGTTATAACTATACCATAATATGTGCATTCCTGTAATATATATATCATGTGAAATATTCTATGCGTTAGTCGGAACTTTGCACTGGTTTTGTAATAACATTTTTGAAATTCTATTCTAAAATGTAAAATTTTTGAAAGAACAGCGTTATTAACTAATTAAACTAATAACTAATAACTAATTAAACTGACAAACGATACTTGGATACATTTATAAATATCTTTTTGAAAACCAGGGGGGGGGTAGCTGTTGAGTTCAAACTAGATTTAGTAAGTTTTATACACTTATTTTTAAACTGATTAAAAAAAAATAATCATCCTTAAAATAGTTTTAGTGTAGGTCCGTAAAAAACGAGTAACAAAATGTACTATTATAAATAAATTATTTAAATAGATGTGGATTTAAAACAGTATTAAATCAGTAGGGATCTAGTATCTATAGGTACATACATTACATTATAAGTAATACAAGTCCTTTATGTGATACTTTATATTATGCTTTACATTTTTTTTGTACTTATTAAGTTAAACATGTTGGATTATAATGTTTGTAATTTAAAAGTTTTGATAAACCATTTTAAAATAGGGCACATCATGTTGTACCTAAATATTATATTTATGATATTTTTGTAAGTGGATATATTAAAATAAAATCGATGGGTGGTATACTGGTGTCTAGAAATCTTTGCTCCTTATAGGTAAAAAAAGCCCAACAGCCTATTTAAATTCCAAATTAATAAATTTATTCAGAATAACTTATTTTCATGAAAAAAATAACAATAATTCGTAGATAAACATATTACAGTTGAAAAGATTAGAGTTATGGGTATTAAAGTTTGAAAATAATTTATACCAATAACAAAAATTAAACCAAATTATTGGACATTTATACAATTATACGCCTGTTGAAATATATTCTCAAACAATAAAAAATAATAGGTATATTGTTTGACGAAATAGACTATTGATCGTCATTAAAAACCTTAAATTATATTAAATGTACTATAATATTCTGTTTGGCGTTTAATTATTTTATTAATTTTGATAATCTGCCGTGATCGTTCTCAAGACTTTTTACTCTATAGTCATTGTAACGTCTAATGATGTTAGTACACGCAAGTCAAATAAATTATCAGCATAACAATTACGCATCTAATTTCGATTTTTTACCTAGTTTTATATTAATCAGAATGTTAAGGATTAGTAACGGAAACGGATATTACTCAAAATAACGCGTTTAATGGTACGTTATGGAATCGTTATACTTTTTTTATATTGTTATTGTTCTTAAGATGTATTGAACTGTAAAATGGGTGCTATATTGTTTATATTGTTATTTATTTTTAAAGTGAATAAGACGTTGTGCATATGCATATTAAAAAAGTAATGTTGCTCGACGATTCTATTTTTTAACACTTATTACACTATTATGTTATACTAATATGAGTTTATTATTATTTGAGTCTGATTATAAATTATAATTTTAATTGTTTAAAGTTTTCACGTTAACGAAATATTACAATGGTGCTACACACTTTTTGCTTTTAAGTTTTATATAATACACTAGCTATATACGTGTTGGAATAATATTACCTACATGTTATTTTTGTTGTTTGAACAACCACTATTATTGTTTAAAATTTCAGCAAAATCACATTGTCTTACCAAGTATTGAAATTTAGAACCTTTTGCTAGAATTTTATGAATACGTTTTTGATTCCTTATGTACCAGATAGATCTGCTGCCCGGGCTGTTGGTAAAACAAAGCTAGACAAAATTATGTCGTTTTTAGCGATTACTTAAATCTATTGATCTTACCGTGATTAATCATTTAAATAAATCAGCTATAAATATATTCTAACGTTTTGATAATTTTTTGTACATAAAATTTAAAAATAAATGATAATTATGCGCTTCTAGTGAAATCTAAAACTATTATGTCGAACTTCTACTTGTTTTATTTATTTAAAATAAATTAATAAAAAAACAGCTTGTATATCCACTCATAATATTTATGATTAGAAAAAAAAAAGCGTAGGATTATTATTTTTATTTCTTAAGATATTGTTTGGGAAATTAATAAATTATATATAGAGAGCAGATATAGTTAAGCGTTACGACTTCGAGACGTTAATTAAATATTAATTATAATTAAATATTAATTATTATTATTATTGCTATTCGTGATTAATTGTTAAGTGCTTTTATAGGTTTTTTATATGTTATAAGCTCATATAATTACTATGCAAATTAAAGAAATATATTTAATAAAATTAATTACTGAAATGAGGAAGCAGCCCATTAGCAGTTGTAGGTATCTACTATATAAAATGTTCGAATTTTTGAAAATATATAACAACAATTTTTTTTTTAACAATTTGAGGATAACACATGATGTTATTTTATTGTAGATTTGTAAAAATAATTATGAATTAGGTATAGTGAAATATTATTATATTAGTAAAGTTTATGTTTATATATTACAATATATAATTTTTTCGAATAAGTGATGATGAGATTTATCTATATGAATGTACGGAATTACATTATAATAATGTAAAAGACGATGATTTCAACGCAGAAACGTGAATACATGTCCTAAATTGGTTTATAATTACTGGTAATATCTTCTATCGACCCACCATTTTTAGATACATATGGGGTGTTAGCGTATTATTTATTTTTCTCTGAACCATGTGCAATATAGTAAAAATATAGAATTTTTTTTCAGCAGAGCCAAATTTGTGTTGTTAGTTTTAATATGAGAGTGAATTTACTTGTTATCAAATTGAAAATTAAGAATATAATTCGGGGCTTTTTCTTTATAATATATTTTTAAAGTGAGTTATAATCATGTAATATTGTAAAATAATATAATTTTAAAACTCTCACAAATTACTTTAAAATAAAAATGCCAATATAAGCATATCAAATCGTTCTAGTTATATTTTTAATTTTCTAAATAGTAGGTGAACTTAATATGATATTAAAACTATACAATAAAAATTAGCTGTGAACGTAAATTTACCATAAATCTAATATTATACAAGGAGTTTGATAATAAGATCCATAAAAAGATAAAAAAAGGATTTAGATTATATCATACTGCATGTAGTCAATAAATAAAATATTAAATAATTTTAAAGGCAACTAAGCACAAAAATATAATAATAATCAAATTTAAATTCCATCAATTAACACTGAATATATTATATTTTATTAATCTGCTAATTTGTTTGATTGTAGTCTGAAGGTAACCCTGTTAATAGTACATCAAGTTTGGATTTTTAATACAAACCTTATCAATTAAATTAACGAATTGCTTATTACATAATTTTAACTTTATTTTAATTTCAATTTTTCCTTATGTATAAAATATAATATTATGTATTTACACCTTATTCCTATAACTTATCATATACTATACCGTCGTATTATTACAAAAATTAAGGTTTATCCAATAAATTGTATTATGTTTAATGTGATTATTATCATTATAAATATCATCTTATAATTTGGATTGTAAATTTATCTGATATCCATCAGTCAGTCATAATAGTTATTGTTATTGTTTAAAAAGCGCATAACTCAATCGAGGGAACGATTTTTAAGGTACAGTGCACGGTGCACACCTGCACACCTAAGTTTCCGGTTTCTATACGTAATTGATGAGTTGAAGATGAAATATAGCTAATAATTATTGATATATTGCTTACCTAATCAAATTTTTCAGCATATTATTCAATTCTATATTACTAAGATGATATACACGACGGTGTAAAATACACTCGTTGAAGAATACTACAACACATGTACGCGTATCGATAAAATAGTGTCTATTATATTTCGTAATACTTTGTACATCTATTTCGGTCTACGATTACTATTCATATATTTTATAGGTCTTAATAGCTGATGATAAATGAATGCTTAATTTATTTATATAATTGGACTAATAAATACAGTTGTATTAAATCATCAATTCGATTGAAAAGGTCTATATAGATGAAAGTCACAAAAGGTACGGACAATAATGGTAAGGGTGAATAAATATCGAAAGTCGATGTCACAAAGCTATTATTAATTATGTGATTATTGAACAATAAAAGGGGACGTGGAGGCGAATTTGCTCGTTATGTTATTTATAGTAACTGAAAAAACTCGTGGAAGTCTCTCTGCTGTATAGTAGGTTTCAATTGTACCTACTACTTTGTTATTGAATAGTTTACTGTAATTAAAGAGTGTTAAATTTAATTAAAAATAATAAATCATTGCATAAGAATATAATTCTGGACGAAAAATGTAATTTCTAAGAATGTTTTATTATTTATTTAGATATTAATATTATATTATCATTAAAATTGTTGGGTGGATGCTTTTTTAAAAATATTGATGTATCTAAATCCAAATTTAAACGAGTAGTTTTCGAGTTATCAAAGTTTAATTATAAAGGATAATGGACTATATAGCTTTGGCGCTGAATCTCTTATCTAACTAATTTCGTAAATATAAACAATATATACCAATGGTTGGAATTCGGGATCTAGGGGCATATTATGTTATATATCTTTTGCTCTGTATTATGTACGAATTACCATTGTATCAATCACATTAATGTACAAAGTTTTAAGAAAATAATTAAAGAACAAATTATTAAATTGTTCATTTATGAACAAAAACAGTACAATATAAAATTAAAATATATTTTGGTAAAAAAATCGAAATTCTGAAATACGAGTATATTTGAATATTTTTGTTAAAATAATGTATATACGTCCTGTAATCAATTCAAAAATTAACATTTTACCGCTTCCAAAGTCCAAGCGAGGGGTTCGAGTAACAAAAAAAAAATATATGTATCATTGATACGATCAAAAACTGCTGCTATTGTGTAAATATTCTCGTTTTATTTTGTAATTTCAGATTTTTCAGATTACATGGATTTTTTTGATTTAAACTTATAAAGTAGGTACCAACAATATCAAATCTTTAGGGAATCAGGAACTACCCTCAAAATAGAAGTTTGAAAAATGTTTATTGCTTTAAAGGTGATGACTGATGACAGACGAGATAAAAAACAACACATCATTATAAAACCAATACACTAACTGCTCGGCTTAGAATATAAAATAGGGGGATTTTGCATCTCCATTTTGTCATTGAAACTGTGTTCTTGGTTGTGATATTTTATTATTTAAGTATAAATATGAAATTTTTATTGTACTTATAATATGATTATGTTAATATGGTACCTATCTTTATACTATTCAAACAATTAAAATCGTATAAAATACAAAATAATATTGTGTAATCGAATAAATTGTTCTAAAAATAATTGCAAATACTTCAAATGAAATATTAACTGATTCACGTTTTAAAAAATATCCTTACGGAAATACAATAAATCAAAACTGAGTGTTATATGTTATAATATAGGCAGTACCTGTTTTAGTCGACCACCATAAATATTTGAGCCAAGTCGTTATTCTAGATTGTTTAAATAATAATCACAAAACTTTACGCTGTGTGTTTTTATTGAAAGAAAATACCTATTTAAGTTTTTTTTATAAGAATATTTTAGTAATTAAAGAAAACGACCCCGGAAATGTTCAAGATTTTATTAATTATTCGTTTATTATTATGCGATAAATACGTATTTGCTAGGGTTAAAGAAATTGAAAAGAAAATATTGGCAGGAGGAGGGGGGTTGATTAATTAAACAGAAGGCTTTATTCGATATAAATACCTATGGATTTGAACTTGAAATGTTTTGTAGTTTATTTTTATAAGTTTGTTTTTTGAAAAATGTAATTCGATTAAAACAATTTAATTTAATTCATTGTTTTTTTAATTTTATTAATATAGTAATAGATAAGTGAAAATTGATAATAGAAAATAGTATGTACCTACAACAGTATATGTATAGTATATATGTTTATGGTACCTACTATAATATATTATAATAACATAATAATGATAATATACATATTTTTATACGCCAGTATTTTTACTTACTAGCAATTACAAAAAAAAAAAAAAAAAATGACTTCTTATAACATACATTCCATGAGGACTTATTGATAAATATTATTATTATTGAAGAGAATATATTTAATAGGTATTTCCGATCTTTCTCGTTAAAATAATAAGTTATTGTAATTCCATTAGAATTGTTTCATTTTTTTTTTAAATACCGATCCACATTTATTTAGTTTGTTCACCTTTTTTCTGTGCGTTGCTTTATTCGTGTTTTTGTAGAAATCGAATTTTCAAACATGTTGTGTGACTGCGCGTTACGGTATTTCTTCGGATGCCAAAAAATCAGAAAACATTCTACGCTAATTATAATAACAATAATAATATACTTTCCGGGGAGTCATACTGAGTCGTCTACACGTGGACACTGGATACTATCCAAAAATCACATGATGGTGCCGAGAAGGTGAAACGTTTATTTTAGCTATAATCTATGATGTCAACTACCTTCATGATGGTCCGTAATAATATGTACACACGTAACGCCTGTGTTAAATAATGCGCCTTTTGTTTGTACTTATCTCCAGTTTTTATAAAAATATATATCATGTTGTACAGGTTGAAAACATAATTTATTATTATATAACATTTGAATATTTTGAATAATATTTTTTACTTGCCGCAAATGTTTTAAGTCACAATAATATCCTATCGTATTGTTATCAATCCCAGTGTGTTATAAACGTACAAAACTAAAAACAATATGAAAATATATTGCTTTTAATCGTTTGTATTTATTAATATTTTCGTGTACTCACTATTTATACTATTTTGCTACTATTCTGCATGTTTGATTTATTGGTGTTCTTCGTTTGTGGAGTATTTAATGAGAAAAATTTACCCGTCACGCGTGCCATATTAGTAGATATTATAAATAGGGTTTTAAAATTTAATGAAATTTACTTTCTTGAAATTTTCATAAAATATTTCATTGCAATGAAAAATAAAATATAAATTATTATATCTTAAAGTTTATAATCACGTCAACTTGCAAGTGAAAATTTTCAAAAGTTGGTTTATTGTGTGAAACAAAGAAAATATAATATATTATAATAAATTATTAATAATAATAATATAATCACTGGCGTGCGCAGACTTTGTTCGCAGGGTATGCAGGCATGCAGCTGATAAAATGTGCCCCCCCATATATATAAATACCCCTAAAATAAATGTGCATGACATTATATTATAGGTTACTACTTTACATAAGAAAAAATAGATTTTTCATCTTTTTTGATTTTAAGTAGTTTTTTTTTTTTATTAATGAAAAGTATTTTTTTGTTTTTTTTACAAACATCAAACATGTTTATTTAAATGAAAATGTACATTATACAATATAATTGTTATAATTCAAGCCTTCTCTTTCCTGGTATACTTTAACTATTATATTATTATATTAATTATTATCAGTATTTAGATATCGTCAAATTAAAGAATAGATGTAATCGCTGTCATTTCTTGGGATATTTAAATAGTAAATACCTACACTAAAAATAAAATCAATATTTCCTTAAATTATTGAGAACCGTCCTAAATTAATTTAAAAACAAGTCCTTATTCCATATCGATATCGCATTACCATTTTATAAAAATTCCGTTTAAATTATGAACTGAGACATTGTTCATGACTAGGGCTCGGAAGTTGATGCATTTTGCATTTTTTTTTGGAACTTTTTAGACGATGCTCTCCTGGCCACAAATCTGTTTCATAAGCATGTGAATCTAAATAACTAATTTTTATTTTGCATTTTTTTGCATTTTTTGGTGTTTATTACTTTTTAAGTCATTTTTTGAGATTTATAGGTCATTTTCCAACATTTTTAGTTATTTTTACTGATTTCACACTAGCTAATTTCTTATCGTTTCTTGTCATTTACTTTCGATAACATAAAATACACTCTAATTGTACAATGCAATGATCTTGATTTTTAAATAATTTGTAAGCATTGATAAATTTATAAAACAAATATTTTTAATTTTTTAATTTTCCTATTTTAAGGACATTTTTGTCATTTTTATGTCATATTTTGAAATTTATAGTAAAATAGAGTAAAATATTTAAAAAAAAATGTATTTTTATTAATATAAAACTAATATTTGTAATTTTTTTAGGACATTTTTTGCCATTTTTATGGTCATTTTTTACTGTTTTTAAGGTCATCAACATCCGAGCCCTATTCATGACGTTCATGTGCCCTAAGCGTCTGTCGCAGGGTATGCAAGTGCATACCCTGCATACCCCGTGCGCACGCCTATGAATATAATAATAATTAATAATAATAATAATCAATAAGGACCTAATTAATAATACAAGTGATAAATATCAAAAATGTATAGTGCATATTTTTGCATATTTAATATCAATATTTTCTGTATATAATCAATATATTATTTCTAATCAACTAAAAGCGAATACATTTAAAAAAAGAAAAAATATTTTTCAACATTTCATTGAAATATTTCAAGTGAAATATTTCAAATTTAGAACCCTAATTATAATAAATTACAATATGACGATGGAAATATCACGAATAGTAAATTATGCATATTTATTATCTTAAATAAACCTAATAAACCATATTAATTCTGTGGTTGTCTACTTACTGTTTACAGCATCAATAAAGTAGGTATTTTTAATAAAGGTAGATTAATAAACACATAACGTGTTATATAGCTCATATTAAATTACTTTAACTACAGCTGTATAATTATTTTCTATGAGTTTCTAAAGACACAAAGGTCTGTAACAGCATTTGTATATACGGAGTGATTCAAATGATACTTCGTCGAAAGAGCTTCATTAATCAAACGTTAGTGTTTAATTAGTCTCCCGTACACGCGCGAGTTTTGGTCTCTCGAGAAGCGATTCTGTTTTTTTTTGTCACTCCGGATGAATACCCACTCTTCGTTTCCCAAGACTATATATTATATAATATATATATCACTTGCTTTCCATTAAAAGATTCCTAGCCGCACACCCTTGGTAAATTAATATAATTGTGTTTTTTCATCTCATTTTTATTCTCCTTGCAGGTTGGCTCATTTTTATTTTTTATACTCATCACATACTTAATTCAAACAGAACAGGTAAAATTCACTACGTTAGAATTTAGAATAATTTGTTTTAATCATAATGTATGATCATTGAAATCTATAGTTTTATCATGGAAATATAGAATACCCAACTGATTGGTTTGAAATGTGTCTTTAATTAACAGAGTAATTTGTAAAATGTATTTATTTTAATGGTTTAGTGTATACGAGTTATGCTTTTAAAATGTTTAAGACTTTAACCATTAATGAAAATCGAAGAATTTAAATGTAAAATGATAATGAAACTCATTTTTGGTTTTCACTAATTTGTATTGACCTGTTGTTGTTTGTCATGTGTTAGATGCTGAGTGAAGCAAATAGTGTACAATTTTACGATGAAATTTTTACTTTGAATATATTTTTAGAGAGAAAAATATTATTTATTGATAAATATTGAATCTAGTAAAATTGTATTACCTTTATTATTGTTTTTCAGTTGGTTCCTAAACTGTAGTACGACTATTGCTCAACATTCGATTATTCCTGTATGTGTTATTTTTATTCTTAGGTACCTACTCGTACCATGTAAGTTGAGTAATTTATTTTCGTAACTCTGTGTCCTATACTTTTTTAGTAATATATATATATAATGAATATAAATAAAAATGCAATTACAATTTAATTAAAACATTTAATATCACATTTATTAAACCTATAACAATAATATTTTTAACTAAATACCATGCATACATTTGCATTTCAGTTTTAACTTGAAATTGTACTAAAATAACTATAAGAATTATATTAATAAATTTACAAAAAAGTATGTAGAAATTCTACGGTAGAATCAATTCAAATGTTTGAAGTATAATTTATAAGCTAACTTAGCACCTTTCTACCTACCTATTATACAGAATATAACTGGTATTCAGAAGTTCTGAATCGGTCAGAACGGTGTATATTCGTCAAAGTTATTGACTAATTAATAAACGGATGTTTGGCTTTATATTGTAAATATGAATGTGCATTAAATTTGGATAATAAAGTTTTGTTACAAAAATTAAAATTAAATAATAAAATATGCTTAAAATCTAAAAACAAGTTCTAGTGTTTTCTTTAAATTTATAACTACATACAATTAGTGATAGTTTAAACTATATCCACTAATAAAGTTTCTTAGACCTTCCATTTCAATTATATATTTTTTTATTATTAGAAATTTAATAACATTAAAATTAATTTAAATAATTTGTTGTATTACAATGTAACAGATTAAATTTACGATAAAACAATGTGAATATTTTTTCATACGTAGATGTAACCATTTTTTGTAAGCAATAATATATTTTAATATAACAATTAAATTATGCTATACATATAGCAGAAAAAATTGTTTTCTTTTTTTAGATAATTTTAATTAAACTGCTTATTCTTTAAATTAATTTTTAAATAATTTATAATAAATATACAAATACTCAAAGCAAAGAAAAACTAATACATGTTCCAAAAAATTTACTACATATCTTAAAAAAGATATATGGTAATAATCTTAAATTTATTTTTCATAAATAACAATTTGGTTTTTAAATAATTGTTTAACTCAAATTTATTATTAAGTTAAAAATTAAACTAAGTTAAACAACTTATTATTTTGAATAATTTTTTTTAATTAAAAATAATGGGAGATATTAGTAATACTGTACAAGTATAAGAAATAGTTTTTATAAAACTCATATTTTAAAGTTTTCTACCTATAAATTTTCTTATGTTTTTTTTTTTTAAAGGCTATATCTTGTTGTTGCAACGCAAAGTCTCTTGCGTATTTGATACCTATTGCATTGAATTTTCTTTAATATTGTGTTCTATTCTTTTTATTGCTTCATCTATAATATAATGGTATGAAAAAGTATAATTAATTAAATTTTTCAATATTTTAAAAACATAATGTGATCAACGATAATTATGTTAATGGTAGTAATTATCGGAAAATTAAATTAAATTTAAAACTGTATAGTGATTTACAAAATATGACAATTCGCACAGTGATTTATTTAATAAAAAAATTGAAACTTCATATTAAAGAAACATCGGCTTGATATTATAAATTATAAAATAAAAGTTGTTACTTCGTTTAAAAAATACTCTTCCTGTTGATACAGTTAAGAAGATTAAAAAAGTTATGGGTTGCTTTTACTTTCAAATACTTTATTTTTAAAGTATAAAAAAATAGCTATTATTATAAGTGATAGGTTTGAGTTTGTATTTAATATTTAAAATTATATATGCGAATGATGAAAAAATAAATTATAAATAAAATACATAAAAGTAAAATAATTATTTATTTATTATAAATGACGATTTTTGTATTACGCATTGTTTTTACGCATTATATTATTTCGTATTTTTGTGAACGTTTTAGACTGATTTTTTTTAGTTCATCTAATAAATAGTTTATCATAATACAATGATAAAGCATACGCCATACATACATAAGTATTATATATTTTTAAATTTTAATTGTTAATAATTAAAACCTATACTAAATAGTAAATTATCGAATGCTAAACAAACTCAGTTAATTAATGTTTTATTTTTTGAAACTATAAAAATATATATTGATCTGCAATTACCTACTTATAATATAATAAACAAAACATAATGTTGGCAGAAGATTAATTTTACCATGAAAATAATTTGGTATATGTAATTAATAAAGTATTTCAAATTAAAGAAACATAATCTATTATAAGCATGTTCATATTATTATGTAGATAATCGGAAAAAAAAAAGCAAAATCAAAAGTACGAAAACCAAAATACTGAAAAAATGTATTTATTTTAAATAATTAAATAAATAATGATATAATTAAACAAAATGGCCATTTAAAACCATTTTCACATTTATCATTTATTTTTTATTTTTTTTCGTATGTTTTTTTTTAAACACTGTAAATTAAAATTGTGATCTATTCTAATTGTTCTAACGTAATTAATGTTGTCGGTAGGGTCTAAACTTAATACCACGTAGTGTTTTTGGCCCAATTTCCATTTTTTTTATTTATTTTTTTTTTGAAGAGTTGTAGACTGTAGTATTTGCGTTAAACTGCTCATTTGTTATGTCATAAAAGTGTTGTTCAGTCCCTTAATTCCTTAATTTGAGCTTCCATGATAGTTTGGTGGTGTAATCCTGAACAAATATTATTTATAAATAAATAAAATTTTCAAAATAAATATTTAAATATTAAATAACATCTTAACAAATCATCTACTAAATCCTCTAAGCTAACTTTACAGCCCATTATTTATTCTAAGTAGATCTTTTTTGAGCTATTAATAACAATTCCACGCATTGGTCGGAAGATTTGCGGGCCGCTTTTCTTTGATCAACTAAAAATTAATTCTGACGACATATTATATAATCATATTAAAATTGTAATTTCATTATTTTCAATTGTGTACTGTAAATCTAAAACTTCTATAAAAGCAGTTATTGTTTTTATTTTCAGGAAATAAGGTGTTCGATAAATAAGAATCAAGCACAAATGATTATTATTACACAATATATCTGTTATTAACCTATTTCTTGATTTTCATTGTTCTCTAACAACTTATTTTGTCTCTAATCGGAAAATATCTCAATCAAGGTTGAAATTACTATTTTATTTGATGATTGTGTCATTGTTTAAAACTATTTTTACTTTTTATCTCGAATTTCATAATATTTAAATGTATAATATTATACATGAACATACATCATGACTATGAAAAAACAAATGTTATTTATATATGATTTTATGTATTTAGAATACATTCAAAGTTTATACTTACTTTACACTACACATAATATTAATATATGATTGAAGATAATTGAATGAAAACGACATATTTAAAAATAGTAATTTATTTTTCAATATATAATTTAAAATATAGTGATGTAGTTTTCCCTTATCGAGCTAATCCAGACATTTAATCATTATTATTATATTATCCAATTTACTTATTGTGATTTTGTGTATAGTTATATTATAGCTTTTTATAAAAAAAAAATTTTTTAAAATATATAGTGTTATTTTTAGTATTGTCGTCTTAGGCATTTTTACATTTCAATACTACTGTTTTGACTAATTTTTTTTTTCGCGATTTTGACCTTACTTTTTTGTTCTAAAATCACTATGATAATATATGTATTATAAAATTGGTAAAAATATACCCGTATTTAATTTAAAAATCATCGAATAACGTATATCGTTTATTATAAATTTAAATTATTATCAATTTAATATTGAACAAAATCAAACATTCTGTTTTGGAGGATAAAAAAGAGTATATTTTTAACTTTAAAAAGTACCATGTAAATATTTTCATATTGAATCCTTTATATTGGGTGCTCATCGCATCCTTGTATTCCTGCCACTTCTCGGCTATATTCTGTTGTGTTGTATTATATTATTTTAAATTTGAAAGCAGTGATAAATCATCGCAGATGTTCCTCCCGAGTAGAATTCAGTTTACTATAGGTAGTAGTATAGTGTTTATGTCATTTTTCAAACTTTAAGTGCTTATAAAAAAATATATACGAGAAACGATTTTCAAAGATATTTGAAATATACGTATAGTAAATAGTTGACGCATGATTAAAATTATACTAGGAACATTTTAGAGTTCTAAATTATTTTATTTATACTCGTATTTTATTATAATGTAATTACTAATTAGCAATAACATATTTTTTTTAAGGGACATTGAATTTCGATGTTACTATATAAACAAAATATTTATAAATGGTTTAATATTAAATAATAGCAAGTGGGTTACGTATAATATACGTACTCTTTTTGTCTGAAATTGTATTCACATTCCACATATACGCAGAATAAATAATAATTATTAAAATAGTTAAATCACTCTAAAATCAATAGACTTTTAATTGCACTTGAAATTTCAATCAAACCCCGTGAATATTACTCTACAAAGAGTTTTCGGCGATAAAAAGTTGAATACATTATTGTAAAAACGTTTATTCTACTCAAGAACCTTGATATTATTATGTATGGGAGACAAACAGATTGTATGGTAATCCTTTAAACACTGCCAGTGTGTTAAACTGTTAATACACTATAAAATACAAACTATTATTTTTACTTTAAGACAAGCAAAGTTCTTATTACGTAGTAATAGATTAGTTTAATGATTAGAAATTTTTTATTAGAACAATATGCATATTAATGATGGGTTAATATGAACGGTATTAAAAATATTGTTTATATTTATGTGTTCGAGGATTTTGCAGGTACATAATTATTTTTCATAATTCTTGATATGGTTATTACGAGCTTATAAAGTATTTTTATAATAAAAAATGTCAAATTTGGTTGAGGTTATCCTTTTGTTTTTATATAACTTAAATCAAAACGAATGTTTTCAAAGTACCATTTTTTTTTAGTTTATTTTTTTTTATTTAAACTATTCAATAGTTGTAATTTTGTTTGTATAGATATATTATAGTTGATCTATAGATATACGATATTATGGTGGTGGGAATACATTATGAGAAAACGATAATACGCAACGATTACAGATAACACTAATGAACAGAAGATATTATGCATTACATTTGTTATTAATTAAGCTAAATTAATCTTATTTTATTGCATGCTATAACGATATCTTATAATATTATATGTGATCTCATTTGCAAATTGAGGGTTTCCTAACTCACAAGAGATACGGTTATTACTTAATTTCATAGTTAAAGCAATTCTTCATACTGATTTTGTTGCTTTAAAGTTTTATTTTCTACTCTTTATATTTACAATATATATTTTATCGTTATCATCACTACCGTGGTATCGTATAATCATAACTTTTTTTTTTATCGTAAGCTGGAATAAAATGGAGGTTGGTTTATTTGTACAAAACGAATCAAATATTATTCTTAAAGTAATATATTATGATTTATAAAGAAAGTATAAAAATGAATGTATGACAATAAGGTAACTATTTATTGCATTGTTATATTGTAGGTGGTTCTTGTTATTGTCAACAAAACCATAAACATACATAAAAAACTATACTACCTATACTGTACATGAATATTATAAAAAAAAAACAGAATAAAATACAGCCGATTTTGATGCAATATTATAAATATAATGGTCACTGGTGAATAAAATAAAATATAAATAATCAAAAAAAAAAAGTGATGGAATTTTTATCATGAAAATAATTTTAATACATTTTTTATAGATTTAATTTATTATGTAGATATATAGTATAAAAACTAAAATTATTACATTTTATAGTTAAAACGGGTCATGCAATATTATGAGCGGAAAAAAAATTTACCGAGAAAAAACATGATATGATTTACGCAAATGTACCCTAAAAAATGACCACCTTTAGGTAGGACATAACAATATTAACACTGATAACCGTAAATTAACACATTAATAAATTGCATATATTATTATTGTTTAATTTATTGGTAAAGTTCGTATAAGTGATCGACTTAAAAATAAGCTGTCGTTTTGGGCATTTTTCAAGTGTTGGTCTTCAGAAAGTTTGCTTCTGATAGTTTCCGCTGAACTATAATAATTATGGATTGATGTCTTTCGTACAATCTAGCTGTCTCCTGGTTTGCGTTCGTAATTTATAGTCGACTGTCACGGCCACGGAAGGGCGGTGACCTATAATATTTGTTTTTAATTTTTTTTTTTATTTAAATAATTTTGTTTGCCTAGGTCCCTTACTAGATTTGGTTTTCATTTACATAATAATATTATTTTAATATTTCTCTTATTTATTTAGTATATAATATTATTATGTTTAATTTGTGTACAGTTTTTTTTTTCATGCAAGCGCAATGTTCTTATTCTTATTTCATCCTGTATGCAGCTGTTTTATCGTTCAAAGTTTAGTTGTTTTGTTTGTACACAGATCAAATCGTGTCGACTATTTAAGGAATTGAATTCGATATGTACTATCTAAAGTTTATAGATATAAATTTAGATAGACAATAATACGACAGATAAAAATATATATATAATAATAATATATTAAAATATTAAAATAAGAGACACGATTTATGTGTTTTTTTTTTTACATAACTAACCTGTTACAACAATGTATTTTCATTGTTAAAAGTCGACAGAGTCCATGAATTTTCGTCTCATTAATCTCAATATTTGGCTCGTATAGTCATATTATAGCCGTGTGATAACTATCAAAGTAAATGACGTAAAAGCAGAACGAACGCTTATAAAATAATAATATACAGCGCATGATCTGTGGGATAGAAGCCAAGCAACTGTACGGTTTTAGCCAATTTTTTCACAAGTATATTCAATTTGTATATTTTAATATTAATCAAGATCAGCAAAATTATTCATTAGGTACGCATTGAGGCTTGTAAGTCAAAATATAGATTTTAAAATCTCGACGATAAAAATTATAAGTTAAAATGTGTTATTAAAAATCATGTATGCATTATTACGAATGGCGAGTGTGTATTTACTAGTATATGGTCCGATATACCGATAACTGATAAGTATAGGTACCATAAATGTAATTTCTAAATTATCTTAAGTTATAATTATTATTGTCTTGTTAATAAAATTAAATCGAATAGTGAATACAGTTATCTTTAAAGTGAAATTTAATTTCTGTGTTTTCATCTAATATGACTAATTTGTATATAGAATTCTATGCAATTTCTTAAAATATAATTTTAGAAAATGTTCGTTACTTGATTTATGATCTAATGCAAATATAATGACCTACTTAAACGAAGTCTTAAAACATTTTTTCAATTTTTTTAAAATATAAACTTTGAAAATAAGTTGATTGCAACAATTATAATATAAATTATTATAATTTAGTAGTTACTATATTATACAAGAAACATAATTTAAATTAATTTTGAATTATACAAATTATTTTTATTTTTGATGTGATCAAGAATACTATATAAGCTACTATATTGGTTCTGGTAGTTTTTAGACGTTAAAGCTGCTCCGTTTACTCCAATTACTAAAAGAATCTTGGTTAATATTGTAATTTTTATTTTATTATTATAATTTATATTTACAATTAGTGATCAATGATAACTATTATAATACTCAAATACTAGAGTAAATAAATAACAAAAATAAAAGTATTCTTAATAAATTAACAACTAATATTTTTTTCCTGAAATATCTATGCGTGTAGAATGGAATGACTTTCAACAAGCATACTGCATACCATATGTAGAGTATGGTGAATAAATTAGTTTATAAGAATTATCATACATGATTTAGTTATTAGATTTTATTTTCTGAGGGTAGAGTATGACTTTCGGAAGTGCATTTTTTCAAATATTGTTTTTTCTTCGAAGACCTCAGGGACAGCAAAAATGATAACAATTTTTAAAAATAGATTGGAAGTCAAACATAGAATGCACCTCAGTCCAATATTCCCGAATCATATAAAAATATAATCGATTTATTATATGAAAACTTTACATTCTTTTCAACAAAATCGATTTTAGTTATTTTGTTGTAGTTCAGAAAATATAACTAAGAACGTCCAAAAAAGTAAAAATTAAAAATAAAGTTTAGAAAGAAAAATAATAAAAATATTTTACAATTTGTGATTTATACAATAATAATTTTAACTATTTAAATATTCTGAAATTTGAATCATTTGTTATGATTCATAAATACATACTATATCATAGTAACTTTTAACAACGTTTTATGAAAATCAGCTTTAAAATATTTTGTTATTGTCGGTTAATATTTAAATTATTGCGAAATAAATTATTTTTCAAAATTATTACACTGCTATTGTAAATTTGTTGATTTATATGTCTTATGATAAATTTGTAATTTTAGGTGAAATAATGATCAACTATAATAAAAACATTAATATAACACTTCATCTAAGCCATAGGGTAATTTGTTATTTCCACTATAATTGGAATATCTTATTAATTACCTTCCATGGATAATATTATATAATATTATATATACATACTGCATACTAGCCATACAAGTTACGTGCAAACGAGGATTGTCTAAAAATAGTTATTTGATATCTGTTCAAGATAGTTTATTGAATGATATCATTTTTACGTTTTTAAATTAATAATACTCAGTACTGAAGTGAAAAGAGTGAGACGAGTCCATTGTTTGTTTTTTTTGTATTCAATTTGTTGTTTTATTTATTTTAAAGCCGTATACACAATAAGTAAAAATATAATATACAATATAATATAAACTAAATAATATTTAACTTCCTACAGTTTGTATTATTATTTAGTAGTTAGAAAAACGTGTTGTTTTTTGACTGTGTACTAAAATTAAATCATATTTTTTTGTTTAAGTTCAAAGAACGTTCAAATTGCATTTTAGTGGTAAACCCTTTTTTTAAATCTGATTTATTACTCTATACTTTTGTTCAAATTACTCCCTGGTTAAAAAATATATTATTCCAAAACTGTAATTGATGGCGTGTTATGTTTCTTAATAACCATTTTTATAATTTACATTACATGTATAATTGTATATTGTATAAAATCTAAAATTTTATTGTTTAAATTGCCTTCAAATTAGTAATAACTGGTTAAATCGTCTTCGAATGTTGGGTTTTAATTTTAAGTTTTGCAAGAATTTATTGTTGTATTATATTTTTATTTTAAGAGCAAAACTATAATTACAGACTGTTATATACGGTTAATATCATAAAAAAATTACAATTACCTAGGTTTACTATTTTAACATTTTTTTAAATCTTCTCAATATTTAAACTTCTATATTTGTTTTACTATTATTTATTACACAAATACTGTGACTAAATATTCATTCATAATAATATATTTTTTATTGTATAGTTTACAACTTGGCATTCCTTCGATAAAGTTTCTTACTATTTGTTTCAGTTTGTTTTGCACCGTAATAAAATAATTTGTTTTAAATGGATTTAAAACTTTTGAATTCAGACATAAGTAAATATAATTGATAAAATAACTTTTGATTCTTTTATGATCTATAGTTATAAAATGTTAACAAATTAATCATTTTGATTGCTGTGAATTTCAATATGCTATAATGTTTTGAAAAACAAGTCGATTATTATTTTACATAATATATATAATTTTAATATTACAATAAAGAAGTGAATCTAAAACGTATTTTCTTTTTGACTTTTGGAATGTTTTCACAAATAATTCTTTGCGAGTCGTTTACATTTTGATATTTTTTCAATTATAAAATCCTGTACTTATATGTCATACATTTTTATAAACTCAAAATTATTTTGTTGAAAAATAATCACTTGCATAAACATAGGTAATGAAATGTTTCGGATATGGATAAGACTTGCATAGAATTATAGGAAATTCTTGTTTTTATACCACAAACAAATGAAATAAAAAAATATAAATACATACTTCTTGTATATTATGTACCTATATTACTACTAATAATACAAATAATACCGTTCTCTTTTTTAGTTTTTTATCTCGGAACTCATATTAAATTGTATAATGTATCAAAATATCATATATATATACACTTTACACTGTACTATATAGTTTACAGATAACTTTATTTTATAATATTACATTGGTACCGTTTTTGTTTTGTTTTTACGTGACACCAATCTGTAATCTTTTTATAAAAGTTTATATTTTATCTGAGAGCTGAAGATTCATCTCGGAAACTTATTTGATGGAAATAAATTTACGAAACTCTTGGTAAAATGTTTAACTGTATAACGTAACAAATGCGTATGTTATAATATTATCTATGGTAATTATTGAAAATAAATAAATTAAAAAGCTATTCAATAAGTGTATACCATGTCAGTACAGTGGCGTGTATACGATTTTTTTGGAGTGAAAGCATAGAAATTATCAACACATTACATACCTAGAAAAAATTTAAATGGTAGTAAGATATTTATATATACCTTTTATATTACCTTTTTACCTTACCATAATTTAGATTTTTTTTCTCACTCCAAATGAATTGTCACAAAATTAACTTTTAAGTACCGGTAATTGAATATTTTTGAACAGTGAAAATAAGTCTACTTAATTGTAGCTAGTAGAGAAATATTAAAATAATTAGTTTTAATAACTTTTTTCAATACTTCGTTGCACTCGATATTTCTCATTCAGACTAGTTACAGAAATAACATAAAACCCAAACATAATAAAAATGCCAATATTATCATGTTTTTAAAACTGTTAAGTTCTAAAATGCATAGAACTTTCACTAAATATATTGTACGTTATAGTGGATACTAAATACAGGTAATTGTCCATAAAGGGTAGAACTTAGCAGCGTAATATAACTCATTGCTTGTCAGTTATTTAATGGGCCAAGACTAAAACAGTACATAGCAATACACTATAACTAGTACTTTCAAAGAATATAGATATTAGAGGTACAAAATCCAAAATATATTTCTAATATATTTTTATTATTTATTAGTTTATTACTTCCAACTAATTGAACTACAGTTTGCACATTCAACCCCCTTGAAATATTATCAAAATATACATATAACATATCATACGCATGATTCGTATCGTAATAAATATTTTGTATTAATATTGAGTATTCTCTTTTTTTTCCATCGTTGTTAATATCAAATCAATCATATATTTATAACATAGAAGATTTATAATACACATTGTTGTAAATTTACTGACCACATGTAAGTTTGTTATGTAATTTTGTGTTAATTCAATTAACAATTACCTATGTATTATTATAGTTCGTCCACCATTTGGTTTTTATACATTACATATTTTATTTATGTAATATATTCTTATCAATAATTTATTATACATAATATAAGATAAATTATTACAATATTATATTGTTTCTATTTGTAACCAAATTTCTTAGTACCTTTTAATGTTAATATTATTAAATTTTAGTTATAATAATATATACTGTACCTAGTATGTTATTCCAATAATTATTATCCTCACGTACAATCTAATATTTAGTAATGTCATTATTTTCCTTAAGAGATAAACGAGAATAATTAAATATCTCCTAATTTTAAATATAATCTAGTTATTCACTGCCTATTTTAAATATAACTTATAATAGAATGTTATAAGTAATTAATAATAACTTTCCAATTCCTGAATGCATATCTGACATATTATTAAAACAGTATTTCATAAACTGATAACATTTTATTTATGAAATTGTTAAGTTAAAAACAATTTTCCTTATTAAATAATTAATACATGACATTTCGTTTCATTGCATAATTTCATACTAAATCGTATTATTCTTTTGATCAACAATATATGTTCAATTTTTCAACCAACAATCATATTATGAACATATGATTTAAGAACATCTCAAATGTTTTAATGATACAATATAATAAATATAATTTTCTTATTGTTGTTTTTTTGATTATATATGCAATGAAAAATTTACGACTTTAATATTGTCATACTATAGACTTTCTTCTCTCCAAAAATTACGTCCCGATTCATTCTAAAACATAACTTATATGAAATGAGATTAATAAGTCATCACGTATCGACGTATAATTTCCGTTGAAAATATTTGCATTTCAGTTTAGAAAACAGAAGTGTATTTATTATACATAAATTATATAATATCATATTGGTGTTATCTAACACAAACAAACAAATTATGTCGAAGACGTTATATAACAGTTAATAATAGGAATTGGGGATTTAATGCTTATTCAACAAGTAGCTAATTCATGTGCTCAGTAGTATGCGGAATCCCACATAGTGAAATATATATTTTATGATTTGAATATGTAATTCCATCGATTTTAATATTAATTTACTTAAAATATTACGATATAACGTTTTATGATATTTTGCTAGTAAGACGTATTGGTTTAACGATGATGTATAATTTTTTTTTATACAGGGTGTCCCACTGAGATCTGACAAATGAAATAACTTTTGTTCTAATTACTATTTTTAAAAAATTTCTTCAGTATAAAAAAATAAAAAATAAAAAATGTATACTAACAATGTAGCTCAATTGTCTATGAATTATATTTAAAAGAAATTTTTTAAAAATATTAATTATACAGTATGTACATTTGGTTAATATAACTTTCTATAATTTATTTAACTATTTGCATTAATTTATTCATCAGTAATTTTATTTAATTTAAATATATTTTGGTTTCCCCGGGATGTGAGTATTGACTATACTATATTTAATCAGTATTTATTTTTTACAGTGACTATCTATGTATCTACGAAAAATATGTTTTATTTCTTTAATTTTTCAGCTGGGTTTCCACACTAATTTTAACCTCCCCCACACTCATAATTTAAACACACACACACACATACAAAATAGTGGTTTATAATTTTGTATGTGATTTTTATCAGTTAATTGAAAAAAAAAAAACAAAAATGTTTGAACACAATGACTGGTAAAGTTGGGTACGTGCATGAGAGATAAAATAATATTGGTGTTGATTTATTTTAATTAATTGTTATACACACAACTTACGTAAATTATACAAAGTATAATAATCACGTAAGTATCGTCGACATAAAATACAGTTTTTAACATTGTTTTTGATGTGTGCAAAGGGAAAGCTGAAAATATATTTATTACCTATTGATGTATTATAATAAGAAATTTTTTTTTAATGCATTCAATAAAAGGTTAAAATAAAAAAAAGGAATATTAATAATAGTATAAGAAACAAAAATTTGTACAAGAAAATAAATGAAAATGGAATAATCCGAATAACCAATCGACTACAGAAAGTGTACGTCCAATTAAATTATTGACAACTATTTTTTTTTATATATTTAAATGAGAGCTAAAATAACGATATCTCAATAAAAAACTACGTTGAAACTCATTTTTTTTTTAAAAATATACTCTTTAGAGAATTGTTCAACCATAGTCATTAGTCTCTATACAAAATTTTAAGTTTCTTATAAGTATAGTCCTATTTTTATAAATCTGGTGATGTACCCATGGTTAGGTGAGTTTAAGATATTGATGACATGTTTATTGAAGGAAGCTGACCACCATGCCTAATAAAGTTTAGGTATAGGTAATTAATTGTGTAACTGTAATGGATGCATTTCATCATCAAACATGAATATACGTCATCTAAACCGATTTCCATAACGCATTTAACTGGATAGAATATTTAGTTATTCTAAAATCCTTGGAATTAAATAACATTTTTTTTTATAATTATGAACAAAAATATTATATTTTTAATTTTTCTCTTAAATACAATATTTCATAAAATTGTTTTTTAAAAAAAGGCCATAAGGGATCATAGGTCATTAATTTTTTTAGCTAACATTATCGTGATGTAATGCTTGATTAGTAGATTTGAAAATTATGCTTTTTACGTCTGAAAAATATGTATATACAATTATATACGCACAGTTTATAATAAACACAGTGACTATTAAGCTTGTTTAGATAATATTTTGACTGTTCCAGTTTTTATAATATTATGAGACGACTAATATAAGGATATTAAATGATAAATATAAATAACTGACGTGTCTCACATATTTACATTAATATGTATAATATGGTGTCCAAGTGGTGGGATTTTTACGAACGTGTCTGTAAGTCATGCACGCACACGTATGCACGTTGTATGTGATGTGCGCGGACTATTATTCGTTTATTATTATATTATATTATTTTTATTATTATGATGGACCCACGGAAGTTCTACGATCGTAAATCGCAAAATAATTGCGTCGTTGTCATCGCAATGCACTTTTGCTTAACAATAAAAATAGTTTGGTATAAAAAAAGTATTATATTATTATTATTATAGCAGTTTGGTCAATAATAACTTGCATAATATTGTATATTAAATTATATATTTAAAGTTTAAAGTAATGAAAAAAAAAAATGTATAAAAAGAGAATATTACATTTTTTAATGGAACGTCTGTAGTTCTACGAGAGTTGCGTTTGATAGAAAACGTGAGTCAATTTCATACGATCACCAGTACACAGGGAATACATAAAATACAAGCGACAGTTGCCTTTACAGTTATATTATGTTGGACATGTCGTATGACCGCTCAATAATAAGATACACGTTAAGCCCTTAAATTGTCAAGATGATGGGATAACAAGTTTTTATACAACTATATTATTATTAGTGTTACCATTGAAGTATTAAAACGTTTTATGTTATACAGAGACACATTATATTTTACGATCGTTATGTAGGTACCCGTACAATGACGAACCGTGTAAAAAATCAACCTCAAGTTTGTATTATAGTATCTAATCACATCTTATACTTCGTATTAAAATATTGTTTTGCTGATCAATCAAAAAACTTCGAATGGGTTGCATGTTACAAAGAACTTTTTTTACTTTTACAGCGGTGTCAAGGGATATTCGATTTGAATAAATAATTTCATCTGTTATTTTGTTGAAGAAAACTCTATCCCTACAACACGTCATCCTACGGAATTTAAAATATTAATCGTGAATACATCGAATAACGCATTAAAATTATTTGATTAAAATTGTTATTGGACTAACACAACTACCTAGTGGTATAAATAACAATAAATAATAATAATAATAAAAACATATTAATAATTTTAAGAGCAATTTCGAAAATAACTATTTATTTATATTAGAAAAAATAATTCACCATAGCTTAATGTAGGTAATTAAAAACAATAATGAAATTCAGTGTTTTTAATAATAATAAATTTATCTTATAAAATAAATTTGTTCTCTAGTTGTTGTACTTGAGGTTTATAACATTATACCCAATGGTATAATACTGTAATTATTGTTTTGGTATAATACATTTGTAACAGGGTGTTATAATATTATTAGTAAAATATTTTATACTATTATCTCGGACATAAAATAGTTTTTTTTTCATATGTCGTGTGTATAAAAACTCGTGGAATTAGAATAGGTACACGAGTCGTACGCGTTCTACGTATATACAACGTAACAACGTAAATAGTAGTGTTTGATCGTGTTAATTAGATATATCGATTTAATAATAATTATAATGAAACCTCCACCAATCACAGTTAGGGAAAGGAGAGGCTGCATTTTGGGTTTCCTTTGAACGGCCTTACATTGGAATAATAAACAGATTAAAATTGTTAAAATGAATTAATTAAAATATTATTACTGTATTAATATTGGATCACTTGATGGAATGCAACACAAACTATATCTGTTCAATGCCATTTGCAACTACGCCTCGAGATTAATTAATTCGTCGTATGCTGGCAAATAAGCCCGGTATGTTCTATATGTGTTAATATATATACATACATGCAATGCAAGCGTGGGGAGAAGAACACCTGTTGCACTATGTACGGGCCGAGGGCTGAGATTAATCGACTCGCGGGAGTTTTGTCAACAGAGACGATGATGGCGGTATATGACTGTCGGATCTGGTCAGTGGCAGAAGCTTTCGATAATCTGTTACGTGATAAATATAGTATATTATACACTCACATACAGTGGCGCAGTATGAAACTTAATGGCCCTAGGAGATAGAGCCCATAGGAGTCGGAGGCTTGCTTATAAACAGACATAAAATAGTTAAATAATATTGCTAAAATGAGTCTGATACTAAAAGCAAATAATAAAAAAAAATAATATTAATATTATTGATTTAATACTTAAAAAATTATTTAAAATAACGATATTGTGTACATTTATTTTTTGAGCTTTCTCCATTTGAAAAATATGATAGTATATAACAATAACTACCAACTACTGCACGTAATGTATTATGTATAAGTATAAATGTATACTGGCGATATCATTCAATATATCACACGTCATTGTCGAAGTCGATTTTCGTTATTTAGAGGGTATTATTGTGCGTGTTTAATAAATTGAATATATATTAACAAGGCTTAGTCTAATTGTCAAAACTAAAAGTGCTTAAAATTAGTGAAATGTACGATTTTTTATTATATAATATATAAAAATATATGTCTTACAATATAAAACTTAAAACAGCAGTTCCTAAAACAAATTATTTTCTAGTAAACGGTAAACGGTTGACTGTCATACGTATACTATAGGTATGAGCGCTTCACGCGAGTGAATATTATTGTGACTGAACTCGGGTTAGAACTATGGACTTTTTACACTACGAGTGAGCATTTACAGTGTTTCAAGTTTAAATAGAACGTAGTTGGATTAACCAAATGGGGTGGATATAACCTATATGTCAAAGTGATATTTTTATTAACGCCAACAATAAATAATAAAATACGTACGTATTTACAATAGTGTACAATACGTAACATAGACTCGATAGTTATTTTTCGGAATATGTGCTTAAATACTTAAGTATTGATCAAACCAAATTTTATTGAAATAAAATATGAATTAATATTAAAACGAAAATAAATTCTAAAATGTCAAAAATATAGAATATTTACATATTTTTATTATTTTTCATATCGTGTTACTATGTTATGAATAATGAATAAAAACTATTTGTTTGTGCATTTTAAGTTCTACCTTAGTAAAATAAAGTTATCAAGACAATTATTTCAGAGACAATAAAAAATTATGAGTACAACAACAATTTTAAATGTTTTAATATAAATCGTTATTTCACTTGTAAATATTTTTCAAACGTACATTTTATTTTATGTTAAGTAAAAGTATATCAAATTTTCAAGTCATAGGAATCTAAAAAAAAAAAAAAAATCACACATTGTAAAATTAAATTTAGCTTACCAGAGCATCTTTAAAATTGTTCAACTTATAGAGAATGTAGAACAAAAACACTTATTGCATTTTGAATACGTTTTTCAAATATAAACCGTTATATTAAAATACTACTATTACCAGTTCCCGGGGGGTATAGTGCATTGCATTATACTATGGTGACAAGATTGAAAGACTAATAATTAGGAACGATTTTCTGTTTTCAATTTATCAGCAAGATATATCATATATGTATTTTTTTTATTCATTTATCTTCGAAACAAATATTATATGTATTATTGCAGAAATGTTCATAAGACTCAAACAACGTTAATTTAAAAACTATTTTAAAACTATAATGACATATATGTCATTCATCTAAATATATAGTTCAAAATATATATACACGCATTTAAATAAATTTCATATATACTATGCTTTGAGTGACATCACAAAAACTAGAATATATGACGGATAAAATTGGTTTTTACTCTATTGGCGCGTACAGATAAATTGTATTGCATGTGCAATAACGAATACTCTTAGCTTTTAACAATAGTACGTATAGTCATAGACAATAATAAACTCTTAATATTTTGATGGTAAAAAAGTTGAATTATTAAATAAACAAAAATATAATTAAACGTCTTTTAATGACATATAACAATATTATGAATATTATTGTACATTTATATCATATCATGAATAAATTTACGTTTAATTGCAATGGGGTAAACTTGAACACAAAACAAGAAAATAATCTAATTTAGACACAAGGAAATATAACCATACTATATTATATTAAACACAATAGCAATAATAGAATTTGGTTTATTTAGTAATAATATATTTTAGATAGATGGAATTATGTTGATTTTTTCAACAAAAAGAATCTTTAATGTTTTAATATTTACGTTTGTTTACTGAGTTGATTTTCGACTACGATAATTATGATTATTATTAAATTACTATGGTATCAAAATATAATAAAATCATTTTGTGGACGTGTTAATTTGTTCAATAATATTATATTATCATATTATAATACTATACTTTACCGAGACATAATATTATGATAGAATATAGAGGTGAGTTTAAATACGTTTTTATCGGAAATCTATGATAAATTTAAATCGCATGTAAGATAATATCTGCAATAAATATAAAATTGTGATTTTGCTATTTTAGAAAGTTTTTGTTGAATGTTTCTATAGTTTTTATATGTGTATAATCACTTTTGTTGTCGAATATGACATATTTTCATTATAAAAATTATTACATTAATCATTATAGATTTTAATGATTTTAATATGTTTTTATATTTTAAGTATTATAATACAATATAGGTATTAAGTTTTTTTTTTTTTTTTTGGTTCTGTAATTGCAAAATGGATTTATTATTTACATTGAAAATCGAACATAAATTATTTTAGTATAAGTTTATATTTTTAAATTTTTTAAATATTGTTCAAGGAGATGGCGAAAATTTGCATAAAAACCGATAAAAAAAGTGGAAACTATCAACTAAACTCTGTTCGAGTATTATGAACACATTATTCTTCCTTATAATTTAAAGACTTGTCAAAGTAACTAGCTAAGTCAGTTAGACTGTATCACAATTTGTTTTACATTTTATGTGATAAGTGAAAATATTTAGTTTCCTTTTGTATTGTAAATCAAAATAGTTTATTTCTTATCTTTACATTTTTACAAAATTTGTTGTTGTAGAAATATTTTATTTTATTTCAATCAATTACATTTAAATTATTATTTATGCCAATGTTTGTGTTTACCAACTTTAATGTCATAATTTAGAATTTATTATCTATCATCAATTTTTGATTATGTGTTGTTTTGAGGAGACAGATCGAATTCAATTAAACCCGATTGAAAAATCCTTAATTTGGATTTTGGAGGTTTCACATATATATGGATTCTGCATTGGTAGTTTCATTGTGAATTTAAATGGTAATTGGACAATGGCTATTTCCTTTATACAACGTTAGTGTTTAATACTCAAACGTCAACAAAAGTTAGTTTTATAATGCACGAGGGCACAGGGCCTATTATTATTTTATAATAATGGATAGGCTGATTAAAGTACTGTAGAGTTATTTAGTCCAGCGAAATATCATTATAAATATCATAATATTTATTGTAATTATAGAAACCATTATTTGATTATTTTTCTCTAAACCTTGAGATTTGCATAATATTACAGCAATTTAAGTCACTCAGACATATAAAACGTTTATCGGTATTGATCAGTGAAACAGTTGCAGGTAACAGGAGTATAGGGGTGAACATTAGTAAAGTAAAATTAAAATGTGTTCTTACCTTTAAATGCTAATGAATAAGTAATATGAAGTATAAATACAGTATTTGTTTTTTTAATTTACTGTAGTTACGTTAGTAGAGCGTTTGAGCGTTTCCAGTGGAAGTTTCTCACTTTTATATTGTTTTCTTTTCCTTTTGTTTACTTTGTAGTTAACTATTGTTCTGTTCTTTTTTTCTTAATGTCAAAACTGTTAAAAATGTTTTAAATGTATTTCCGTATTTTTTTAAATTGGTAACTTAGTAAGAAATTATCTCTAGGTGTAAGTTTTGAAAGATATGATCGATATATATGTTATACACAAAGAAAATTACAATTCATTGAATTTTATTGACTGTGGTTTTGTCAAAAGAAATGGTAGTTTTTTTAGTTTTAATGATTTATTTCAAAAGATGATTTATAAATGTGTGTAGTAAATAAATTTACGAAATTAATTGTTCTTTTTATAATACTAAATAATTTATAAATGTTAATATTTCTGTTGATTATGTTTAAACAGTATATAACATTGTATGTAATTCAACACCATTTTAATTTAGTAGGTTGCAAAGTGGTTGGGACCAACAAATATATTTAGTTCTGTCAATGTTTGTCATCAAAAACTTTATATCATTTTTGGTTTTATATAAAATATATATTTGTTATTATGTTTATTTCTATTGATATGTTTTTTTATTATAAGTACTTCTATTGCTTAGAGCTTATGGATTGGTATATTCAGGCTCTGGTCCTTTGTCCCATTACGATTCTTAGGTGTATTAAATTATACACTTCTTGATCTGTTTTGTTAATGTTGTGTTACATAATGTAGAGTGTTGGCAGTAATTCGGTATTGTTTTCTCAGATAAGTGGATTTTCAACAGTAGACACTCGTTATGCGGTAGAGTTTAAGTGAAATGTTGGTTTATTATTTACTATTCATGTTTTATTTTATAATTAGACATTTGACAAAAAATTTTTTGGGTAATAAAATTTTAAAATTTATTAATTGAATTATAAAGATAAATTTCTGAGATGTAATTTTATTTTCTTATAAACCTGATAGCTTTTAACATTATTGTTTATGATACGATTACGATAATGATTTATATCCATGTAATGCACCATGTAATGCATCATTGCATCGAGTATAGTAAGTGTTGATGTAGAATTATATTCAGGGTTAATGTTTTCGATAATACATTGACAGAATTGTATCGATACTGAATTTTAGTGTCATGTTTTTAATATTTTTTTTTCGAAGCACTTAATATTTTGTCTACATAAAATTTGTGTTTTCGACCGTAGTTCTTCTCAAAATGTTCAGTATACTTGTAAGATCATCAATAATTTTGTTTTAGTAAACTAACTTAATTCAAGGTTTCTTTAGGTAGTACTGTAGATTGGACACCGTTTTACTTAATAATAGTATTGATTAGTATCAAAAATTGTCTTATTACTAGTAGAGTTTTTGAAAAAGTACAATTATTAAATCCATCTATATAATTTTGTGAAAATTATAATTGCTCAGTTCGGTATTTTAAATTAAAGTGTAATAATTTATAATGGTAGTAAAGAGATAACTGATATTAATTTATAATGTGTATAACATTTTTATCTGATTGAGTTTGATTTGCATATGTCTATGCATTTATTAGTGATACGTTGAATTATTTAATGTAAGACGAACTTTTTCACAAAGTTGTATATGTTTTATTTGCATATGTACTATTTGAAGTATGATAATCAGTTACTTTGTAAATACAAGGTATAAATTTGGATTCTACGTTTGATGTTTCTTCGGCGTATTATTATAATATATGAGAAAATTACATCTTATTCACTAGTCATGGCGCATACAGCATAATAATATAATAGAACTGTGGATGCAAACCATATGAATGTATGACTACCAACTAATTGTTAGAATAAAAAAAAATAACAAATAACAAAATATGAGGTTATATTTTTAGAATTTATAAATTAGTAGTGTAAGAGTACTTTCAGTTACAATATTGCACGTACATTATTATTTCTTTCCATGTAACTTATTGGAATGA
Organism: Schizaphis graminum; assembly: GCA_020882235.1. NCBI lineage: Eukaryota > Metazoa > Arthropoda > Insecta > Hemiptera > Aphididae > Schizaphis > Schizaphis graminum. The sequence continues at coordinate 100,151,887 of CM037032.1, forward strand.
TCGATTTATTAGTTTCCTACTATATTCTGTCGTTTTATTGTTGTAAATCTGCAGTTCATTGCACGTAACCTGTTACAATAAAAATAGATTCACGTTTTCATTAAATATGAATTGGATATGAGTAAATAATATTATGGTTATAATCTAAGTCAAGTTTTTTTTGTATAATATGTGCCGTCTTTCCTGAAAACAAGAAGTGATGTTGTACAAGATAATATAAATATATATAATTTATGATTTATAATTCTAAATGAACAAAAAATTCGTTATTTTTGAATTTTTTCCAGAAATTATTGGATACAATTTAAACATAAATTGTTGTTGATAAAATTTAAACATTTTCGGATGCGTTCATAATATGCAATAATATTGATATATCACTCGTATTTACTAACCAACACAGAGTATTCATTATGCTGGCCACTGAGGCTACTCATTTAAACATTAAATCACTAATATACCGATTTTGAAGGTTATACAATACCCCTGATAAGAAACGTTTTTTTTTTATACATTTTTAATATCTATATTATAATGTAAAAAATATGTTGTCGTATTAAAAAACAAAAAAATGTTTATATATCTACGCGTTACGATTACGGTACATGGCGTGAGCGGTCATAGAAAAATACATTGCGTGTAGCTATGAGAATATATTAATATTATATTATGTTATTTTATAAGATACTCATGTATTTATGGCATTTCAGTTGAGTATTTAAAATTGTTATTCATATAAATTATTTTACAACAAATTTCATTTATAGATTATTTTATTATATTTAAGTACTTTTAAAAATCAATTTTATAATTTACTGAAATTGATTATTAATAAATATGAAAAAAATATTAAATATTTATGGTTAAAATGTACTTTGATAAATTATAAAAAATGGATGCTATTCCACTAAAACGAAATTAGCAAAATCACTTCCTTTTCAAGGAACGAAAAACGTCTCATTTCCGTGTTATGAATTTGTAAAACATTTTTTCTAGAGGATGCTACATTGATCAATAAATGGAAAAATTAAAATTTTTTATAATACCCCTTTTTACATGCTGACCTTTCAAATGATATCAGATGGACAATAGACAATTGTGTAAAACATGGTTCTAAATTATATTATCTAGTACTGTGGTCGGAGACAACCTAACACAAACAATTAATTATTAAACTATCTACAATTCTTATTTTTACACGCCTTGTAATATGAGTGTAGCCCATTATTAGATTTGTGTAATTTAATTTGTTGTTCATCCATCTAAACTTTTAAAATATATTCACTTATCATAATTCGATACTATTCGCAAGTTTAAAAGAAAAAAAAATATAGTATAACGGGTGGTCATTGCAAGTTTGGTTTTTTTTTAATTGTAAAATGTTTTTCAAGCAATTGATAGAATCCATATGCATCATATGAATCTTGACGTTAATTGTTATAAATATCTACTGTAAGTATAGAGGAATTCTATTTTTTTTTTATCTTTATAATATTTTGTGTAGGTAATATACTCTATAGTATTGAAGTTCAGTCATTCATAAACTCACGACAATCGTTATTTTTTATTATTATTTAAAAGATAAAACTGAAAACAATTTCAAACCATTGGTCAGTATTTCAATTGGCATTTAAAATTAAAAAAGACAGTACTACCTATATAAAGAGATTTTCCTTTACAGAGTTTTGTAAATATACATTTCTTAAACATACATTTCTTAAACATATATTGTGTAGACTTTTAACATAGTTCTGCGTATCACTGAAATGATTATTACTGTTCTGACTGCCTTTGAACGAATGCATTATTCTTTCAAAAGTGATCCGGTATTTTCATTTATTTTTATTTTAAAGCTCCTTTTATTATGACCTCGACAGGCAATGTTTGATAGTTGAACTTTTGAAAAAGACTTTTTTTGTATTGCATTCTGTTTAGAATTTATGTATGTTTTTCAATTCAAGATTTCAGAAAAACAATTATATTTTGTTATTTGTCAGTGAAAATTGGTACATCTATTCCTACATTTCAAAAACTTTTGTTTATTTATTTTTTTTTAAATATATTCCTATTTGTTAATAACACAATTAAATTGTACGCAGCGAATACATAATTGTATATTATGAACGCTTGAACTCTCACAAAAGAATATTATGTATTTATGAATATTATGGTGATGCAAAATGTTAATAATTATATATTTTTTCTTTTTTCAGGCACTCGTGTGAAAATTATTTTGATTGATGATAATCATTATTGAATAATATTATAGTATAAATAACAAATAACGCACTCGATGGACCATGCGAAACAATATGGAATTATCGAGAGACGGCTCAAATATAAATAACGGATACACAAAGCAACGTTAAACATTAGGTTATCAAGGTAATAATTGTTTTTATTTTTTTAAATACATTTTCGCTTACGCGTTAAAATGAGATTTCGAGTAAAATTGTAGAGATTCGTGGTAAAATCAAGTTAAAAGTGATAACACTAAAATTAATTGAATTCGTTCATCGAATAGCAAAATGAAAGGTATGGTTTGAGTTAAAGTCCATTGTATAAGACGAAAGGATTTGATTGGAATCAGTTAATAGATGTATATTACGATATGTGGATTAAACTTCAACTAATAAAGTTTTCTTCCCTTTGAAAATAACACGACGTGTTCATTTTTTTTAAAATCCCGCACTTGTAATGGAAAACTTTAAAATTCACTGCGAAATATTCAAAATTTAATGTTTAAAATATATTGACCTAAATTGACACGTGAAACGAGGGTTTCTTTTAATATATAATTTTAAATAGTTGTAATTGATTGATTATTTTTGTACAAAGCTTTGCAGGTTTTGTTATAATATGATGGCAAAAAATATTTGAATTGTACGTATCTTAATATTAACATTAAATTTCTAGATATATTCTCGTTAAGCTGGGCATCTTATAGTATGTTTTATTCTGTCATTTTTTAACTTAAGGGCTGAGTTCAATATTGAAAATACAATTTTAAGCTTAAACAGTTTGACTTAAATGAATTAAATTACAAACATAAGAATTGTATTTAAATTTAAAAACAAATGTTATGTGAATATAATCACAAAAGTTAAAATAATAGTTTTTATAATTTATTTTTTATTATTTGTAAAAAAAAAGTTATAAAATTAGGATAATACACCAATATGGTGTATCATGAAAATATTCTTATATACGTTGTTGTCACTTACAACTGTAACCTAGCGTGTATTCTAGTCTCGAGTTACTTTTCATTGATATAATTATTAACTATGTATACAGTTTGAATAGATTATGTCATGTAATGTGAAATGAAATGTTTAATGGAATAATTAATATTTTAAGGAATACTAACTATATTTATCATGATGGTCTTAAAACATTTTTTTCGAGGTTACTTTATTTATACTTTGTGATTATTCTTATATTAATAATTAGTTTCATGTACTATTTGATATTTACCTATATTGATAAGTAAGTATAATATAATATAACATTTTTTTTTTAATTTCTAACATTTTTATAATATTACTAGCTGTCCCCGTGCACTTCGTCGCCCGTACAAAAAAATAATATTCCGTTTGAGCGAGTGAAATTATTTTTACCTATATGTGAGGTAAAAACAGTTGAATAATCATCGCCCAAACGGTATTTTTAGTTGAATAAACGTATGTATGTATGTGTTAATGTTAAAAATAGGATTCAAAATTCAACTCATCCTCGCCAATATATTCATATATATATATATATATATATTACTTATTCGGTACACCTTATTTAGATACTTTATTTAGTATCCTATAGAGTATAGAAACCAAAAATCTTTAATGATAAATATGTCAAATATATACACTTAAATTTTGCCTATATTTTTTGATGTGAAATATCTAATGGCGTGGTATGGTAGTGATATCGGCTGTTGCGTGGCGACAGTTTTGTTATTTCAAAAAATAACAGTTGTTTTTCATTAATTCTATTTAAAAAAAAAAAATACTCAATATTTAATAATACTCGAAAATGAAATCTTAATAATAAACTTACTTAATTTTTCGTAAAAAAAAATTCACTCAACAAATTCCAAATTTTTAACAAAATAATGAATATAAAACTATAAAATAACTATAGAAACCATATATTATACTGATTGTACATCGAGCTGATGTTTAGATGTCTACGTCTACCATAGAGTAAATAAAGACAAAGGTATTGAGTTCAAACCCCAGACATCAATAAATAGATTTTGCACTTTTTCTACTTATTCGGTTGACTTTTTAAAAATTTTCTTTCTAAATTTTTTTTTATATGTGCTTAAAGTTCGAATTTATACGAAATATTTCAAAATTTAAATTAAATTTCATACTCTCATTATGCGTATGTTGCCAAATACTTTTTTTATTAATAAACAGATACTATAAAGTATAAAGTAACTATAGTAACATATAAAAACTATACTATTTGTTTCAAAATAGAATATATGACAATATTTAAATATAATATATCCTAAACTGACAAATCATCTTCGTTCAGAATCGTTTTGCGTATACAATGATACCTATCATTGCATTCAAATTTAACCTACCATAGTCTGAGGTCCACCCCACCCCCTAATATACAGCAGAGCGATACCCACTTACCCGATTTTTTATATATATAGATGTATTTTTATATAAATGTATAAATTAGTTGAAAAGTTCGTTTTAGTTTAATTTCCAATTATAAAATTTCATATTTGAAGAAAAATAATATGATATTAAATGTAACTATTCATACGGAAGTTATATAAAATAAGAATAAATATATATATTTCAGTATATATAGAGATTAATTATGACTATTCAAAATAAATATATACAAAAGTAGTTCTGTATAAGTTATCATATTATTATTATTTTTATTGCTTTTATTTTTTACTAAGAGAATTAAAAACGAAAATTTTATTTGAAACTTCTTCCATTAAAAATGTGTCAATAAAATCAATAGACCTATTTCATCTCCACCAAGAGAACATGTCGATTTCACACATTCTTATACGACACCATAGCTGTAATTAAGATCAGATCATTTATGGTAAAATATCGAGTGAAGACGAGCAGAAAAGTGTATTTTTGTTAAATTAAGTTTTGGTTACTTACTAAATAAAGTATAGCTACACGATAATGATTTTATAAAAATGATTAGAATTGTTATTATTTGCTTAAAAGGTCGATCATGCTAGTTTTTCAAATGTTCTTTCCTATTCTTATGCATTTGTTTTTAATATTTATAATATAATATACAATTTTCGAATCGTTATGGCATGATTTATGGTAGGTAGATATATTTCCGAATTAAAATCAATTTACAGAATTTTTTTCATATCTATTATTTGGTCCGTTGATAGGATTGACAAAATGTACATACAAAATAAATAAGTATACATTATTTTATTGTTAGTATGACATAGTGGCGGTAATATGTATATGTCCGTTTGACTATATTTTCTTTTAGAAACAGTCACAGATACTAATAATTATGATAATTAACTAAGCACACAGCTAAACGATTTGCATGGACGTACTTAGAAAATCACCTCTATTGAACTCCTTAAAAAAGATCGGTTTTGAATAAAATATTGATATACAATATGGGTAACACGGCGTTATAGATAGGCAAATTAGGTACACTACACTTTTACGGGATTATTATTCAGGTATTAATTATCTCTTTTTTTACATTTTAATTCATTAAACTACTAAATATAATTCAGTAAGTACATTCACAGTAAGTACATTCAAATAAAAAGATTTCAGAACTCTGTTTCAAATTTGTTGCAATAACTGGAATATACGTTTTCAGGATTTAGAGGACTGCCGAGTCCAAACGAATGCTCACAAGACTGCAAAATATAGGTACTATACAACATGGCGGTGTCATAAATAAAAATGAAAATATAAACACTTTGTGTCAAGATCAAGATACACCGATGCTAATTAATATATATTAAAATATGATAACTAAAAATTATTAAGTCAACATTTAAAAAGTGTTTTTATTAAAAGCAATGATTGTACATTTTTATTAATTTCAATTTTTCAATACAAAACCAAATTGAAAATAACACTTCAATCAAAAAATGAAATAATTAAAATCAAGACTTTTTTTTAACTTTTCATTATAATCTGAAAACTAAGATTATAAAAAAATACCTTTATTATGACGACTAAACAAATTATATTGATTTTCGTAAATCATTGTTTTGTAACTTTTCTCGAATTCGTTAAGTACTCGTAGTAAATATTAATATTAATTAATTGTATTTGTATTATTAAATTGTATTATGAACTTGTTATTATCATTAATAAATTAGATAAATAATGCACATTAAAAAAAAATAATAATAATAAGACCAATCTAACAAGCTAGACGAAATAAAACAAAATATAATAATATATTCCTTTTTTTATTATCTCAATTTCTCAAAAATTACAAAATCATCATCACTAAATTAAAAATGTATCAACCAAAAATTTTACATAGTCTCATAATAGCTAATTATGACGCTCCTTTATGCACTGCTCGTGTTGTACTTATTGATATTGAATACATTTTAACCGAATATTATACATATAGCCACATAGGTAAGCCAAAGACAATGAATATTTCTAAAATATTAATTTACTTCTTTACTAAACTTGAGTGGTTTAAAATCTATCTTTACCAATATCAAATTCATTATTACTGTTAATTTACTAATCATCACATAACTCTCCCTAACGAATTATCTAATCTAGTACTTAAGTAGTATGTTAATGGCTATTTGTGAATCGTTACACGCTTATAATACTTCTATGTAGTCTATAATATGCAAGTTTTAATACTATCCAAGGCCACTGTTGATATTAGTTTATTTCAAATATATATATATTTAATTGAAAAAGCATAGAATAAAAAATAAATGATAATGGTATTATTATCTTCTAACTACCAAAATTGTAGACTCAAAGATTTAAGTATAATTATTAAATGTATGTGAGTAGAAGCAACATGTTCTAAAACTCTGAGACATTAATAAATAATACAATATATTATAATCTTAAGCTGTATGTACGTTGTATTAAATAATATTTTTTGGTGAACTCTAAAAAAAAATATGATAAGTACAATATTCTTTATTGACTATATAAGATATAGATATACAAATATTAGAATAATTCTTTTTATTTTTTAATTAAAAATTATTTTATAGATAGTAGATAATAAACAATGTATTTGTTTTTGATATTTTGGGTAGAGTGTGGTATATATTTATCTCTATCATCACGTTTTAGAGCAAAAAAAATTCTTCAATCTTCCGTATTGAGGGCTAATTCTGATAAAAAATTGTATTTTGTTGGTAGTTTGGATCCTGATATTTATTTTCTTAGATATTGGGAAATGCTAACAAATATTATTAGAAAACAAGAATATTTGAATAACATAATACCGGTTTTTTCTCATCATTCATAAAAGAATGTTCACTGGACTTAAAACTTTTACATTATCCACATTGTTAAAATTTTCTGTTCATGAACTAATTTTTAAAATATTTTGGCTCTTTTATGGTTATTATTATTATAAATTTTAAATTGTTGACTTAAGTTTTTTTCTGTCATAAATCTTGAACAATTAATTTAAGATTCATCGTAACCTAGATTTTATTGCATAATTTAAAAATGTTAAAAATACGTTGAACCTTTTTTTAAAAAATAAAAATGTTGATACAATTATATTATATTTAAAACAAAAACAAAAATTTTTCCTCTAAATATTTCAGTTATTTTGTTGTACTTAAATTAAAACACATTATTCGTAGACACTTTCATCATTGCATAATCATCTTTTTCTACGACCATTTAAAAATATTTTAACTGATTCTAAGCTATTTATACCACGAAACTATTCTTACTTTTAAAAGAAAGTAAGTATGTGGTATTGCCCTATAGCTTGAAAATAGCTATTTATTAATCTCATATAAAATAATATAATAATAATTTTAACATTTTCAGACCCCAGGGTCACTTTTGTGACTCAATGTTTAAAGTGAATATAATGCATCTCCTATATAAACTGTTTTTTATATTATATGATTTATCATTGAATTCGAATTCAACACGTCATTCATTTTATTGACTTATTCAATGACAAGGTACACCGTCTATATACTAGCATGATTTTCCTGGATTTTTTTTTTTATTAGCTTAATTAAACAATATTCATTATTTCAAAATCTATTAATAATTTACAAAAATGTTTCTTAAATTACTTATGTACAGGCGTACAGCCGAAATAAAAAATATTTAAAAAAATGTATTATATTTAAAATTTTTTTAACTATAAAATTAATTTTTAAATTCATATTCTGCAGAAAAATACCTTTTGTTTCATAAAAATCAAAATTTGAATGAGTAGTTTATAAGTTATATGTATTTAAGGTTTAAGTTGAAATGATACCGGGATAACCTGCAAAATTTTGATTTACCATTGAATTTTAAATTTTACTCATATGTATGTTTTTCTTTTTACGAGGAAAAAAATCATTATTCTTTTTATTATTAATTCTAACTGAAAATTTTACTGTTTGTGTTAGATATTTGTTTTTTTTCTTCGTTGGTTACTGCAATGTATTTGCCATAAGATATGTTTTTTTTTTAATCGTTTATATTTATCATATCAAAATATGATATATTTCTCTATCATATTACCCGAGTCTTAATATAATTAAATTTTTTTTCATAATCTTTTTCTATTGAAAAATGTAAAAATAAAATAAAATACTTTAGGTTGATTTTGAAGTAATAAGAAATAAAAAATTTTTTTAGTCTGATTATGGTTAATATAATTTAAAATGCTATGTTTTTTGAAAATAATAGTTCAACCTATCATATTAATGATAAAAAAATAAATTCAGATTATAATAATTACAGTGCAAGTTTTAATACTTCATATACATAATATTATTGTTATTTTGGATGAATTATATGATGAGATACTCTATATCAATAGTCTCATATGACCTAGTTATTCAATTTTATATTATATATTACAGAACATATTTTAAATTTTTATTTTATTGAATAATGAGAAAAAAATATATAGAATATAATAATAATAATAATATATGCAATAATAATCTTAATTTTTTAATTAAAATACAATTTATTAAGACAGTTTGACTTAATAGAATATACTTATTTCTTACTTAAACGATATACGAGTATATCACATTGACAAATCAATTTAAAATAAAATACAAATTTGTTATTCACGTATATACATCAACCACGTATAATAATAGTATGCAAACGCGTTTTCTTACACTATAATTAAGGAAATAATAGGTAATATAAAAAATTATACTATTAGTAAAAATTACCTAATTATATGTTTTTTACCATACAATACTATATAAATTATAAATATTTTATTTCTCCAGATACAGCCTTTAATTGATCATTTACTTAAAAAATTGCCAATATTTTAATGATCTTAGTGGAATTTAGAGTAGTGCAATTTTTAAATAATTTTAATATATTTTAACTATAACATAATATCATTAAATGTCGATGTCACACAAACAATAATAGTTAAATCCAATGGTCTACACTTCAAATTTCCGGTTGTGTATACAAGATAATTAATATGATTGCTAAGTTCACAAAAGTATTGCCTACTCTTTGTTAGTTTAGTTTGGGCGTTTAAATAATATTATATTTTATAAAGTCAGACCCAACTTAATAATTTGAAAAGTAACACAGTGGTAGAAAATTTAAATACAAATCCTCAAATGACTTCCGACGAGTTATAATAATAGATCATTGTTGTAGTACATATATAATTTTAAATGTGTAACCTTTGTCCTGGGATTTAATAACGATTGTATATTGAAGCTGATGACCTTTTGTTCACAAACCATATATTATTATTAATGTATACTCTGATTCTTATTCGAAAAACTCCTCAGAGTTTACAAATCAATCTTGCTTGACATTTTTAAACGTTACGTATCAGAGCTTGTCTATTTCTTATTGAAAATATATAGATTGATGTCGGAGAATTTTTATCAACCCAGCTAATCTGAATACATTATTTCTATTCATTTATTCTCTGTGGAATAACTATGTAGCTATAATTAAAAATGTAATTATATAAATTTGCACTCACTATGATTAATATTGCTATATGCATTTTAATTACTATACCGGTTCTTTAATGCCCTAACGACATTGTTTATATCAATTGAAGCTATATGGACAAAAGTAGTTTATATCTTATTTATTTATTCATTTAATAATGAACGCTAGACAGCTTTTAAAATTAAAAAATAATAATAATATATAATTATAATAATTAGAAAGAAAACAATTTAATATTTATCAAAAGGAAAAGGAAAGGTGAAATTTGGATTGTAAAGATCAACAACGGAGCAGTTGGTTTTCATAATATGAAAAAAATTGAGAAAATACATATAAAATATATTCTTTATCATAATATATTGATTTTCTGGACCAAAAAACTTAATTTATGACTCAAGAGGAGTTTATTGTATACTTATATTTAATTCATAATATTATTTTAGAAAATTACATTATTAAATATAAATATAGTTTTGTTTAGGAACTAAGCTAATTTAGCTTTGCAATGGCGATGAACAAAAATAGACTTTAAATTTTATGACATGCAAACAATTATTTATCTATAAAATTATATTTATATTAAGTTAATTTTTTTTATAATAACTCATTGAGAGATTGAGATTTGAAAGGGAGAGTGTCCAAATTTACATCCACTTTGTATAAAAAAAATGTATTAAATCATGAGCAAATTAAATAGTTTTGTAATACCGTAATTAGAAATGTAGTTTCTTGAAAACTACAGAGTGGCTTATTGTAATCTAGGAAAGTTCGCAAAACGAAAATTAATCGAAAATAATCCAATAATTTTATGAGGCTTAGTTTAAAATTTAATAATAATGTATTCAAAGCACCCGTAATTTATTCTTATAATTTGGATTGATATTTTAACTAATGTATGGATTTTTTTGTAACAGATTGAAAAATCTTTCATTGTCGACATATCTTGAATATTACGAAGTAGAAACATGATATTAATGAGAGTTATAGGACTAAATTATTATGAACTGTAGTAAAACTATGTATCCGTCTCACTAAATCAGAATGGAGTAATCGATGACGCATAATATTCTACTTGATATTGAGCTAATGAACAATAAAGTCATTACAGAGAAGTCTCAGCATGCAAATCTTGATATCCAACAAGTATTAAACATAGTTTTCTGATTGCTTATTCTTGATATCATAGTTTATAATAATATTCAAATATAGTCCAAACTATAAAGTAAAATATAATAAGTCCTATGGAGTATGGCAAACAAGATTTTTTTTTTGCAAATCCAAGTTATTTTAAATATAAATTCATTAAATTTCATTGCTGGAATATTTTGAACTATTGAATTTTAAAAATTAAATTATATTTTATATGCACATATTAATAATATACATAGACATTTATGTAACCATGATTTATGCTAATAGTTAATTAAACTAAATTATTTTACACGTCAATCGAATTTATATAACTATCTATTGCGGGCAAATGTAAATGTAATCATTTAAGTCCTTCAAATCAAACGAAAATATTTAGTTTGAAATATAATTTATAAAGCATAGATGATCACTACACGTAGTTATGGACTTATGTCCGCCCGGAATAATGGAACCTTTACATTCGTGGACCACATGATTGTGTTCATCATTTCAATATAACTATTATTAAAAAACTTTTCTGTGACGTAAATAACTTATATAATAATATTATATTGATTATACATACATGTAATATTAACTTCTTCGAACACAGACTATACCATTAATCTAAGCATTTAAAAATTATAAATAAAATAAAAATCAATTATTACAAACCATGATAGAAATAAAATGAAATAATGCAATAAGTAAGTACTTTGGTTAGAAATTGTAATTATTACTTTATTCCTTCTGCAATTAAAATAAAATAGTTTAATAGGTATTATAAAATAACATATCGTTTTGAATTATAATAATTTGACATGATTTCAACACCAACTCTTATTGGTAGATATTAATTATATGATGATAATAATAATATAATATATTGACGAATTGTATTATTTGTATTAATAATACTTAGTTACATATTGCTTTAAAATGAATAATATATAGTTAATAATAACGAATAAAATGAAAAATATTGAAAAAAAAAAAAACAATAAATTAAACATGAAATATAACATAAATGTTATGTTTGGATAATGATTTATTATTATAGCATATATTTTATTCAAATTATAAAAGCTTATGAGCGTATATAATATTATAATATATATTTATGGATTTCGACATAACCAATATTGAATCTCTAAATCGAAAAAATAATAATTGCATGTGACACAAAAGTTTGTACTACCATTATATGTAAATTTATATAAATTGATATAATATATTTAGCATTTTTTGCTGACTAATATGACAAGGTTAAAAATATATACCTTACTTATTTAATATTTTACATCCGGTATCATGAACATGGCTTTTTATGTGGATAATAATAGTCATTGTTTACTCTATAACGTGACTTACAATAACGCTCTATATAATACTATAATAGTTTGATATTGTAAAATAATAACTATATGTTATATCACAGATTATAAGAAAAATGAATTGCCATATTTAATATTTTTAAATAATATAAATTCATGTTGTTCAGTTATAAAATTTTTAATAGTATACTAAAGTTACACTTTAAATCATTTTATATTTAAACTAACCTGATTTTCTTTTTCGAATTACATTCACGATTTCATTTAAAATATAAATAATGCTATTTAAAAATTATAATTTATAATTTTAAGAGTAGTACAATAATGTTAATAAACAAGAAAATGTTAATAACATTTTTTTAATTATATTTTGTATGATGTCGTAAATGTTTTAGTTACACTATAAGTATTTTAATTATTTTGATATATTACACATTCATTTTAGTGGACTTTTGCAGGAATAATATTATACAAAGTACTATTTACCATAAATCATAATCAATTAAATTATACGTTCCGTATTTAAAATTATTTCTAACTATTAACTAGTTGTTATATGTATTATAAATATCAACTTTGAAGTTAGGACTCGATATACTATTATTGATCACAGTTTATGATAGGTTATAGTTAAATACACATACATGGATACAATAATTGAATATTCGCGTGACCAGTTTTAGTTTCACTAAAAAAAAAGTCTGGAATTCGTTAGTATTTTATTCTCCGCGAGACCCCAAATATTTGGTGTGTCAAAATATGGATTCAATTTATAGATGAAGCGTTTTTCATTGTCATATTTTTAATCGGAACCACCGGACCACACGGTAGGTAATAAAACCTTTAAAGGCCCATCGGTCCATGTAATAAAATTCGGCCTTTTACAGGATACTGCGAGTGTATTATAATACACGCCACATGATGTACTTTTAGTCCTTTATTCTGTCTAAAACCGTTTTTCCCTATTCTCTGTTGAATAATTGATGAATGATGGCTGATGTAATAAATTTTAAGTTCGCGTGAACTGTTAATTATTATCTGTATATATATATAATTTAACCGGAATAATAAAAACTTAAATGTCGTGCATACTTGATCTCTATTCAAATAATATTATAATATTATACACGTCATGTACATTAATGATAAGAAATACCGCAGAGGGTCGTAAGTTTTGTTGATTAATTTTATTAGAAAAACGTTAAATTAAATTGGAAGTTATAAAGGAAATTTGCAGTAGGTACAGATATACTTTTTTTATTCTAATGCATGACTGTAGTTTCGTAACAACTCTATTTTTAAACATCACTCATTTTTAAAATCCTAATAAATTTTCTTCTTGTTGTAATATATAGTTGTAATATTATAATAATGTTTACAGTATTATAACATGTCCAATATAATTATGTTTAAGAAAAATAATTTTATCATCTCCCTAATAAACGATTGACTATTACAGTATAATCAGAACTGTGCTGAGCACTCGTCACACCCCTGGCGAATATAATTATTTCTTCTCTTCCCGTGCAACATAATAAAATTGAATAGAAAAATGGCTGCTTAAATAATTGCGCCCCCCGCAAACTCGCCCCTTGAACCACGTCCGCGTCAAGATGTCCTGCCAGCAAACTTTTTACGACTTGTATAGTTGTATTTATTGAAAAATACTTAATTTTTTTTTATATTTAATTGCATTATAATCTTAAAAACTAAATATAAAAAAGCGGGTAAGTGGGTATCGCTCTGCTGTACATTAGGGGGTGGGGTGGACCTCGGACTAGGGTAGGTTAAATTTGAATGCAATGATAGGTATCATTGTATACGAAAAACGATTCTGAACGAAGATGATTTGTCAGTTTAGGATATATTATATTTAAATATTGTCATATATTCTATTTTGAAACAAATAGTATAGTTTTTATATGTTAATATAGTTACTTTATAATATCTGTTTATTAATAAAAAAAAGTATTTGGCAACATACGCATAATGAGAATATGAAATTTAATTTAAATTTTGAAATATTTCGTATAAATTCGAACTTTAAGCACTTATAAAAAAAAATTGTGACTTTTTTATCACTTTAAGAAAAACTTATAAGAAACCTTGTATTAAATTTTCAAGATTTTCTGGACACCCAAAAATTTTTTATCGGCATTTGAAGAAAAAAAACTTAGAAAAGTCGAAAATTTCAATTGTCTATAAGTAGCTTAAAAATGGTCAAAATATTTTGAAAATTTAACTGTAAAGAGATAACTATAATTTAAACATTTGATGAAAATTTCAAGTATTTACAATAATTTGTTTTTGAGTTACAGCAAAATCAAAAAATCGATTTTTTTGAAAACTATTTGAAAATATTTACTTTTGACCCCCCCCCCCCCCCAAAGTACCAACTAGATGAATTTTCCTATTCAAAGAGGGGCTGAAGTAAAAAATCGGAGCATTATTACTGCTCCAAATGTTGTCGTCAGACACAAAAAAAAAAAAAAAAACATACATTGTAAAATCAATACATTCATCACTCCGTTCAGAATCTAAAATAGGGAAAAACTGATAAAGTAATATTAATATATCATTAATGGTAATACATTTTATGGTTTTCATTAATTAAGTCCTTTCATAAAATGCATTGTTATTCTTAAAATATCTTCAACTGTTTGTATTTTTAAATTGAATTAATTTATAATTTAGTTTGTATTGAATACGACGAAAATAATATTTAAATTATGTTGTGGTATTTAGTGTTATTTTAAAATCAACAATACAACTATAATTACAATTTTAATTTTGTATTTAATGATAATAAATTTAATAACATACAATTTTTATTTTTATTAAATAATCAAATAAGATCGTACGCTTCTCGATTGAAAATAAACAATTTAAATTTTCAACAATAATGAAAAGTAGTTTTGAATTATAATCAAAGTATAAGAGAATATAATTCTTAAAAATACGATCAGTCATATTATTATTTATTAATATCTATTCATTTATTAAAAAAAATTTAATGCATCCTAAATACCATATTATAATATTGATTTTATATGCACAATTTAATTAATTTATTAAATAATATTATCTACTTATAAAATGATTAAACTTCTTTTAAATTGATTTTATTTCCTTACAAAATTGTCTTATACTATTATTTTCTGTTTATGGTATTTACATTTTTCAATATTCTGTCTACTCTTTGTTTGAAATAAGCTTAATGTTATTCTTAAATTAACAATAAATTTAATTATTTTGTATTCTATATTTTCAACGCTGTGCTATTGCATGGTTCCTAAGCTCATCAATCTAATATGTTTTTTTTTTAAATAAAAAAACTTTTTCTAAATAATTCTATACAACTAATATATACCTATCAAAAGTTTTTTTTTTAATAACTATACCTAATTTAATATAAAGTGAGCTTTTGATACACATACTAAGCTATATCATATAATTCATATCCAGCTATTTCATGATATCGGTATCATCGTATATCTCTTTGTTACAATATAAAGTAATTGGATTATAAAATTGGTATAAGTTTACAAACTTAAACTTTTTAACTAACTTATCTATGATCACAGTATTGAATTAGATGAATGTAAAAAGTCTTAGGTACCTTACAATCAAAATTTCATATTATTGATACTTCAAATAAATGTAATTGTAACTATTCATTTCACTAAAATCTATGTAGTACATTAAGCTACTGTAATCGATAAAAATTACGAAGTGTATTTTATTATTGCCACCATATTCATTTTGAATCATCAGACAGTATATAAATCAATTAATTATAAATAATCATAATTTATCATAATAAATCATAATTATAAATAGTAAGGGTTGATTTATATTCTTAAATTAGAAGACTAGAACAACACTCTGATTGTCTACCTATATAATAGTGAAAAAAAAATATATTTATTAAATTAAACTGATAATACAATAATTTTTTCTTATTTTAATTTCGATATGGTAGAAAGAATTTATAGATTTTTCAAAACCTTTTTTTTTTTCTATAAAATAACGTTTGTCACTTTAAAACAAATCAGAAATTGTAGATAATTTTCCAAAAAAGACCAACAAATTATAATTCAGAATAAAGATTTTAATTTTTAATAATACGGAAAAAATGAAAAACTTTTTTGACCATGATTTGGATTAAAAGTAATCTAATCAAAATCATTTTAAAATACAATGAATTATAATTATTATTTCACAAATTGTTTTTTATTAATTAATATTTTTATCTTTTTTTAATAAGGTTAGTAAGTATAGGTATATAATAAATACTAAGATAAATTAGTTGGTAGGAAGGTTTTTTTTTTATAATACTATAATAGTATCCTCTGCATTTCTGCATAAAGTTAATATATGTAAATTATAAATACATATAAATAAAATGTGTTTAATACCTAGCATAATATTTATTAATTCTAAGATTTCAGGGTATACCTTAAACACTTTACTAATATTTGTTTTCTTGTGTATGGTTTAAATTGTGTTACACCCTTTTAGTTTTCAAGATATTTCAGTTTGTTTGGTAATAAACTATAAATCATAATTTTTGATAATACACTTTAAAATAAATTGTAAAATGCTTTTAGTATATTTTACATTAATAATAGTGTATAAGTATAGACAATATAGTTAAATATAATTTTATATAATACTTATATTTCAAATGTACGTTATTAAACAGTTGGAATTATTTTTTGATATAAGAAAAAAATATGATTATCATCAAACATAAATTAATTATCGAGTTTTTAAATATTTAATGTGACTATCAGTTAAATGTACTTATTTTATTTTAATATTTAACATTACAGATGTCCAACCGTGAAATGATGACCATTGCTTAGAAAATATTTAACCTACTCGTATAGTTATATATGCTTATCGAAGTAATATTAAAATACTCTACTGTTTTATGTGAACCTATAGCAGAATGCTCGAAAGTAATTATTTTTCAATAAAGTATTTTTAGAATACTTAATATATTAAATAAAAATAATAATTTACTAAATAATGTGATGTATAGTGCTTTTGTATAATATATTTTTATTTTTTTAGAATATAAGTGTACAGTATAATATTTGTTTTTGTACAATCGTGGGTTAATACTTTATGTTAAAATTGAATACGATCACAAAGTATTAAAGTATTTTTTTTTTATTCAGTTTATCGATATCATTAGTGTAAAACTGTAAACAAATACAAAACAAAAATACAATTATTCTATAGCTGCCGAGATTTTGCCGCAGA
Source organism: Schizaphis graminum (assembly GCA_020882235.1). Taxonomy (NCBI): domain Eukaryota; kingdom Metazoa; phylum Arthropoda; class Insecta; order Hemiptera; family Aphididae; genus Schizaphis; species Schizaphis graminum. The sequence goes on from CM037032.1 coordinate 100,169,786, forward strand.
TATAACAAATAAACAAACAGTATGATTTATATTTATCCGTAATTAAATCAAGCATATTTTAGACCTAGATAAAGTTAAGATTAAAAATATTACGTTTGAATTAAAATACAATTTATAAAAATAAAACTTTGATATGATTTACGATTTTTATTTAATTCCATTTTAGATTATTTCGACCTATATAACACAAGTTATTTTTAAATATTGTAACATAAACTATGTGAATTTAATCATAAACAATAAAAAGGTTTTTTTTATGTCTTCCTAGTGTTATATCAAAATAATAATACATTGAGCACATAATTATTCCATGAAATACTTATGTATAACAATACCCTTATGAAAACAATAGTTACGATTTAACACATATTAAATTTGAAGTTGGTAAAAAAAAAAATGATTTCAAAATTCTGGATTTAGGTAACTTACTACTGTGGATATCGCGATTTTGTATATTTTTCATGTGTACTGAACATTTAATTTCGTGATGCATTGTAATTAATCACATTTAACACATTAATACTTATCCAGTTGACCTTTGTTGTTTTATAAAATACGAACCCAATTACTTAAAATGTTGTAAAAATATTACATTCTGAAAACAAAAATTTAACTTTAGAAATGTATTATAATATAAAACTTTAATGATAAACATTATTATTTCATTAAAATGAGAAACCAAATTATTATAATTGTTTAACATAACTTTCACTAAACAATTTGTTTCATCCACAGCATTAACACGTGGGTAGATCAAACATAATAAATAAGATACTAAATTATAAAATGTATAGGTAAACCTTTGTAGCAAAGAAAAATATTAAAGTAAGACAAATTTATTGTTATACCTAAAGGCTAATATATATTTTATGTTAATAAATAAATTATTATTATCATAATTTTGTAAATATGAATATACGATAGTAATATATTAGGAGTACTAAATACTTAAAAAGTATAGTGTAGTCTTTCTAATATCACAACAAGGGCAACTATCGTATTATTATTAAAAATATTTTTTCTAAAATAAAAATACACAAGATATTTTTTATAATAAATTTAAAACTGATTTCTAATAATATATTTTTTACATAAATAAAGTAGCATTTTTAATACCCTGTACTAAACTAACACAAGTTCTATAATATTAATTTATTAAATAGCCAATATATAACTTATATAAGTAATTTCATACATATACGCAACAATGATGGTTTCTTAAGATTGTGTAAAGAGAAGTTGAAATTAGTTGACAGAAGTTAATTTTAAGTTGATCTTAAAATAAATTTACATATACAAATATAATAAAAAGAAATATCTATAGGTTTTTTCTTATTTAGAGCACACTTTTTTTCAAAACTACATAATATAAATAAAAACATGCATTTATACTTTTTTGGCTATTCTGTACACAAAATCCGTGATAATTAATGAATTTATAACACAATTGCTGTCAATTTGATTGACTAGTACTTACTACAAATAATAAATATTAAGTATGAATGAGAATTATAATAGAAATGAATGAAGGTTTTTATGTAAATAATGTGATTTTTTTTTAAATATTTTTTTTTGTGTACTCATCCTATCCTAACTTATATTTTTATAAAAATACTAATGAAGTTAATTTTAAAAAAAAATGTTTTTAACGAACTTAAAAAATCTTTAATTGTATAACTAATAAACTAACAACTTAAAAAATTAATTGAATTAAATGTAACTACTTATGTATTAATTTTGAAGCAGAACATCGTGTTGTAACAATTATTTAAATATAAATATACAATTTGAAAATGAATGTTATAATTTTTATCAATTTACATGATAAATAATATTATTTATAATATACTAGTATTATAATATGGCCAGGCACCTACTATAGGGATGTATGCATATTCATTATGATAAATATATATACATATATATATATGTAAAGTAAATTTAATTATTTTTTTCTCGTATGGTCGTTTAGTAAACAGCGATCTATTTAAATTAATAAATTCCAACAGCCCACTACATTAGGAAACGTCGTGGGTATATTAAATAAGAATAAAAATACATAAATCAGTTGTATTTAATGTAATTTATTCATATTATACCTAATATACTCTTCGTTATTAATAAATTGAGTTGTAATTCGAATATTCAGATTATTACTTTACTATCCTAGTTCGTTTTATATGATATTATGAAGAATTTTCTAATAATATCTGAAACATAGATTCATAAAGATGATTCACATGCTGCGTTTTATAACAATATAAAATATACGTATTGTGAAAAATTACTAAAAATGGTATTAAAGGTATCTGATTGTGTGAAATAGATAATTATGACAATCATGATTATAAAAATTAATAAAGTCGAATGTTATTATTATTATTACTTGTCTTATTAAAAATATACATGCATATCACATCATCTATAATACCTAATGTAAATATTAAAATATTATTATCTGTATAACTAGTTTTGCTATGCCTAATTTTAAATCTTTCGGGAGGCATTTTTATTTGTAATATTAAAAAAAAATAATAATGTAATTATTTAGCAATAGCAAAATGTCTGAATTTAAATCTAATTGAATAATGATAATAAAAATGTACACGGTACAAATGTAAAAATCCATAACATAAGTTATGTATTTTAGAATAATAGGTAATATATTTTTAAACACATAACATTTAAATTCTCTTAATACATAAAACAATAATTATGCATTAATTTAAAATAAAATAATAATTAACGAGTAATACTAATAATAATATATTTTAGCGATGTGGTTAAACTTATCATACGTTTACTAAGTATAAATAATACCATTGGTAAATACAAAATAAATACATTAAAAGTAAACATACCTAATTAGACAAAAATATTAAAAATTATGATGTTTTCATACTAATGTAAGTGACATCTTGAATAAATTACACAAATATGTTTTTGAAATTATACAGAGTAGATATGTCTAGTTATGAGGTGAGATGATTCAAAGACAGTAAGGGTATGGCTATGGAAATTAATATTAAAAGAACGAGAGGGAGAAGAAAACCGTAGAAAGGGTGGTTAGTTATAATATACTGAATAGAGAATAACATGATAATAGCAGGTGTAAATCAAAGAGAGGTGGTGGACAAAGCATTATAAAGGTGTAGGACAATGGTGGCCGACTCCATATAGTTGTCAGAGAAGGCAAAGCAAAAGAAGACTGAGGAGGTATGCTTTGAACACTCCCAGAAAAAAAATGAAAAAAAAAAGGTGTCCATGATTGTGGTCTGGTAATGATTTTAAATGGCTTGCGAAAATGTTGATACTTTCATTAAAAATATTCAAATGATACCTCTGGAAGACAGAATATTACAAAGAACAATAATTTGTCCACTATTCAGTAACTATAGTATTTTCCAATCAATAAAATACGATATAGAAAGCTTAAATATTGTGTTTTATTGAGTAAATGTTGTTAAGAACTAATAATATTGTATAATATTTACATAATACAAGCATTAAAAATAGGCGGCTACTATTATGGGCCGCATGCATTTATATACATCGATGGGCTGAAGCTATTATAATATAATATATATATATATTATATTTAATGTTTATAATAAATATATAATAATAATTTTATAATAATTGCTCATTTTAAAAACTATTTCGATCGAACTCCCGGTTTGCCTAATAAATTGTGGTGATTTATTCATGAAGTTTTCATTGCACTGCATCGCAATTTTTTACCATTTTCGGGTTTCATTTATTTAAAAAATGTATAGAAATTATTGTTTTCATGAATGTTTCTAATATTTTTTAAAACTATGAGCTTATAAACTGGTTAATATTGAAAAAAAAAAAAATTAAGAGATAGCATTTTTTTTCAATTTTATTTTATACCCTTTATTTTTAGTCGACGGTGTAGTATATAGTAGGTAGTATTAACATATTAATTGTATAAATAAATATAAAAATATTTATAGCTAATCAATAATAAAAAAATTAGAAATTATGCTATCAGCTTCAATAGTTTACTTACCATAAGACTATAATAATATTAAATTGAAGCTAAGTACGTACCGTCTCATAAGAAAAATAATACGCAGTCTGTAACCGGTCCGCAAACGATTAAAGACCTCGGAAATATATATTTTTTGTTTTAAAATGCTCTGGTTATTTTTTGTGTTTATTTATTATGTTTAATATTTTAAATGTTTAAATTATAATTTTTATTGAGAAACTTTTTTTTCTTTTCGAGTACTTATTTTATTCGTTTATCTTTTTCAATTAGGTATATGAATTAGTCGGTGTTGGAGAATTGTGGCCCAATTCATAAATAAAGTATAAGTTGCAGCCCGGGTTTATAAGAAGCACGTATGAGTTTCAATCGTTCAATAATGTATATATATATATTACATGTATGGAATATACACATTACACATCACTATATTATATTATATACTGAAAAAATAATTTAAAGTAATTTACCAAATAAACTATTAATATTATTTTTTTTCCAAAAACGATTAAATATTTAAATACAATTAATTATAATAATATAATATAATATAACACAATAACATAATATAAATAATTTTGTTTTGTCGTTTTTTTTTTTTTAATCGTAGGATATAATAATGTTAAAAAAATAAAAGCATTCGCATGCATAATTTGATATTGGTTGTTGTACTATTTTTTATTATTGTTTTGGAAATGACATAACACAGTGATTTATCAACAATGATTTAACTAAATCAAAATTCTCTATTTTTTTAAGCCCGAGGTTTGTCATCTGTTCTCAAATTAATACTCCTTTATTTTTGTTTTTACACTTTTACTTTTGCATTTTATGTGTTTCAGTTTGAAATTCTAGTAACACATTAACAAAGTTATATGTTATATTAGGATGACTAGTGTAAATTATATATTATACACACACAATAAATAAGTAGAGCATACGTATATATATAGGTAGATAGATAATGATAGTTACTCGGGCCGCAACTCACATATAATTGAAATATTTTCGGACTGCAAGTGACCCACAGTCGAATTAGTATACTAATATCATAGTTTAAAAAATAAATAAAAATTTATGTTCAGCACTCATAATAATAATCATCATAAACACATTTAAACAAAATGCTCATAACACTTATAACTATAAAAGAAATGTAATTAATAAAAAATAAACATATTATAATGTGTTAAATAATTATTTACATTATCTGTGAGCTGTGTGGATTACCGATACAAGTTATTGTTAATTTTTTAGTATGATCGTCAGGGTATTATATTGCTATATTAAATCATTCATAAAACAATAATCACATCGAATTTAATTCTAATACCTACATAAAAATCATAAAAAGGGATTAGTGATCTGTGAATTTTGTAGGTAATTTGGAACTATATAATTTTGTGTAGTCACGTGTGGTTAGGATCTCTCGTTTAGTCGTTCACCCTTTTTGAACATTGTTTGAATTGTACATACAGGATGCAATAAACTATGGTAATAGTGAAGTAAACCGTAGATATTTTTTCAACTCAATTTCACACATTAATTCTGCGTTCTAAAATGTAGGTTTTGATGCTCTAATACACTAACATTTATTTATTTATTTACACGCTGAGGTGTTTTACAATATAATTCGTATATGATTTTGAAGATAATGCTAAAAAAATGTATAATAATAATAATACTAATAATAAAATATAATATGTATATAATATTATAGATTGGAGATAATTTAATGTATGGAGAGTCGTGTGAGTACAAGGGGCTTTTAATTTAAAGAATAATTTCTATGTGCTGGGGTCTCTCAATATTGCTAAAAATCAGTGATATTAGTGTGCGGATAAATTAAATAAGAACAGTAAAAGATTTTTAGTGAGTTGAGAAGATTTAGTTTGGAAGAAATTCATGTAGCTATGTTATGTATGGTTTTATATCAAGTATCTTGTTAATACCATATTTGGTTTTAATAAAGAAAATAATCACCAGTCGATAAATTGTAAAAATAAATATTATTGTAGTTTAATCATGATTGAATTTGTAAATACCAACAGCTTAATTTTTATTCCCTCCTCCGCTAACGATGATTGACTTGTGTGCTTATCTATACATTTTTATAATATTTAGTAACTTTATCAAAAATATAATAAAATGGGTGAATTAAATACAATAATATAATTGTCAGTAATAAATAATAATAGAAATAAATATTTTACTATACCTAATATTAATTATAAAGTTATGTCATATTACAAAACTAATAAGTTATGATAACACGATATTATTTAAAAATATTAAATACACGAAGAGGCGTATTATTGCAGTATAAGGCAAAGACACGATTTAAAAAACTATCATTTCCGAAAACTATTTGTGATGTGGAATTATAAGGTGTTTTATACTCCTCTTTTCCGATCCGAAATTTGAAGTTTTTTTCACGTTTATCAGATATTTTCACAAAATCTTCTACTCGTATATTACACAATAATAAAGCCGAAAATACAATGTTTTAAAGAGTTAAATTTTTCATTGCGATCGCATTACACAGGCCTGTTTATACAGATTTAACAGCTTTATGAAAAATTGCGTAATAATTCTTACATATACACAACTATAATAAAATATATTCTATAATTGTAATATTCAACTCTGCCTGGGAAATATAATCAAATTTAACGGATTTTTTAAATTTAATTTCAATTCAAATAATATTTATCGTAGAAAATTGAGACATTCAATTATTACTTAAGTAATAAATTATGTTATGTACACAATAATTATTTCAAAATATTTATGTTAATTTCAAATTATTCTTTACTAATAATTGTTTTTATATATTTTATTAAAATATTTAATATTTAGTAAAAGATTTGAAAATTGAATTGCACATAAGTCTTAGAAAAATTAAAAATTATCGAAAATATATTAACAAAATTTTTTTTGATGAACGTTTGAAGTTAAAATTTATAAAATCTAATTTTAACATAATTGGATACTTTTAACAAAAAATAACTGTTTTGGTAAGTTATTTTGTTTAAGTTCAAAAAATATTATTTGTCAGTAGGTATTAATCATTTCGTCAATTCGTACATTATTGTTATTTTTTGTAGGTATATTTAAAATTTAAAATTGCAATTTATTTATTCCGTAGGTAATAAACAATATTATTATTATTATTATTATTATTATTTACTACATTTGTTGTCTCGTATATTAGTGTTTCTTGAGTGTCACGCTACAACAGCATTATTTTATTTTCCTAACAACTGCTTGAATTGTATTTTGCTAAAATTAACTCAATAAAGCATTTTTTTTCGGTGTGACCGATTGTCGGAACCGAGCGATGATGATGAAAGTTAATGAAAATCAATTTAATTTAAAAGTATGGTTTGACCGAATTTGACAAAGGTTGGTCACCGAGTGAGGTTACTATTATATGATGCAATTTTATTTTCAAAATTTTTAAATTATTAATCCACGAACTATTTACATCGTTCTATTTATTAATATAAGTTAATGACAGCTAGTTATATTAAGCGTATAAAATAATATTATTATAAATGTATTTTATTTTTGATAAAAATATATTCAACCTACCGTATAACTATTAGAAACATAAATTACGAACTATTAATGAATATAAATATTTTTAGTTAAATAAGCTGACAAACCATTTCCGCTTAAAATCGTTTTCCGTACATAATAGTTTTTTCGAATACTTATATAAGCTAAAAATAAACATAAGTAAATTTAAATTTCGTATTTTGATAGTAAAACTCATACATTAGTAACTTTTTATGGGTGTGTTTCCGGAATAAAAAGGAGCCTATAGAACCTTCTCTTTATGATTCTTTAACTAATGGTAAAAGCCAAATCAATATTGATTCAGTGGTTATCGAGATATTTACTAACATACAAACAAACGTTTCTATACAATAGTAGGAATAATAGATTGTAGAATAGGAGGTTAATATATATATTATATATATTGTTTTATAGAAAATGCATACGAGTGAAATGTATTAGAGGGAAATCGAAGGGAAACGAATAGGTAGCCTGCGATCATCTGAGAGTACGCTTGCGTATATTATTATAATATATTATGAGATAAGTATTTATGCACACACACACACACGTACACTCTCACTGTATCAGTTTCTACAATAATCATAGGTTGACGCCTCAATGAAAACCATTGTACCATATTTGTATCTCACTTCAAAATGTTTACCTTTAAACTCCTCTCCATAATTATATACCGTTATAATAAGGTATTTTGTTTACACCGTGTTCACCCTTCATTAAGGGAAAACGGCGTACCCATCGCAAAATAAACTTCGACGTGAGACATTGTTCAATGATATAATATAATTTATATAATATTTATATAAAAAACAAATAATTCATTCAGTATACTGACCGCTTTTTCCATCAATATTATTCAAAATCCGATTCATGGAATTTTTAGTATATTTAAAAAGATAGTATTTTCAAAAATACCATGTCGATATCCAAACTTCAATTTTTCAAATGATAAAGTTCCTTTTACGTTAGTGGTGAAAGCTTTGAAGTACCTACCGAATCAAAAGTAAAACCTAGCAATTTTTCAGTTATTCTATTTTGTGTAAAAAATGATGATAGGCTTATGATAAAAAATTAAAAATACATGGGGCTATAGCGACTTGAAAATTTTAGTAATTAATACCAGTCTATCAAAATTATAATTCATTTGTATAATTGGTTTAAGTATAATAAAATATTAAATCTAATATTACATTATTACATACCTATATATTCTATTTTTGTAAAACCATATTTAAGAGCTATTATCGTTACTACATTTATTTTAGTTACTGAGAAACTACTCTTTCGAATACCTAATAAATTAGTTATAGAAAAATGTAAAAACAAATTATCCACTAAATAAACTTAGTTATAGTCAAAATATATTTTAACAGTTGGAATATTAATTTTTGACTACAATTAAGCTTAGATTTAAATATAAACCATACAATTTAAAGTAATTATTAATGACTAAATAGTATTAGTTAAATCACCAACTTATAAAATGTTAATTACATATCTATAAATAAAAGTTTTTGAAATAAACAACTAAAACTCATTGTAATTGTTTTACAAATACTTTTTTTTTTTTATAAATAATAGTATTACCTTTTATGGCACACTTTTTATTACTCTTTAGATTTTTAGAATAACAAATTAAAACAATGTTTTTGGTTAATCCTATTTATAGTATTTTGTCGGTTGCACTATATGATATTTGGGTTTACATGTCTATAACTAGCAACGTATTTTAAACAAGTTTAATTTGAATAAAATACTCGTGAAAGGGTTATTCAAATAATAATTTTGTTGTAATCAACTAGAACTTTAAAATACGTTATAATAAAGAAATATGAACTATATTATTATTTATTAGTTTATTACACATTTTGTATATTGCAAATCAGGTAGGACATATATTGATATGCACCTATTATCGTATATATACATATTGTAGGTAAAAAGTTATTTAATTACTATAATTAACTAAAACTTAATTATTTATATCGTATGGTTTAAAATGAGAAATATATCTAGTTCGTGTTGTTGCTGCCGATGCATGTCTTTACAACACAGCAATCGGCGCGTGATCATGACGTGGCTTTCTCGTTAGTCTCTCCGAAACAAAACCAATACTTTTCGTGCGATTGAAATATTGTTTTTCATCTATGTGTTCCTTATTGAGCACGTCAACGGGTCATATGCATTGCTGTGGGGTGCGTCATGCCGAGACACAGTCGGTACCACTAATCGAAAACCCGCGGCACGTATTGAAAAACAGCTGTAGTCTCAACGTTTTTCTAGAAACCACCAGCACACGCACTTTCGCTCACAAATTGTTGTTTATTATACTCGTATAACGTACGATATTGAGTACAGACGATGTAGGCATACACTCTTGATCACCATATCACTATAAATAACAATATATAGACATAGACATAGACATATCTCTGTAATAAAAGTCTAATCAAAACGTGAATAATATTACCTCACATTTTGTGTCATTATATAGATGAGTTTACATTATGATTTGTTGTCCCTTACTTTTCGAAAGTGCATTTACACCCGAAGACTCGAAAACTGAGTATAATGTTTTTTGATGATAATCATTATATGACCGATGTCATAGGTAAAGAAAATAATATCGGACACGATGGTGCATGCTACCACGGAAGTTTTATATCCGAATTCGTTACGATGCAACATTATATTATGTTATACTCGGGCGGTGATGGCGAAAATTGGTCGTAATTCATTTTGCGCTAATCGAATAATCTGACCGTGGCACAGGGAGTACTAAAACTTGGTTACCTACATAATATATATATTATATATTATACATAGGCACATTGGATATATATATATGATGAAGTGCCGCAATCTAACAGCGGCGTATACCTACGCAAAAAGTCTAACCGTATTGTTTTAATGCGTGGTCGATGCGAATACACTTTTCGAGTACTCTTGGGGCCTGCTTCCATGTCACGGACCTGACACGCCGTAAATACATAAAGTTATGGTTATTATTATTATTAAATACTAAGTTGAAGTATACCAATATGTGATCGAACGTTTCTCCTCTCCAAGACTTGTTTGACGGGATAAACAGTCTAAAACATATAGTCAAGCGTAATTTTGAACGTAGACGACCTACACAAGAATATAGACAATATAATATTGTATTATACGGGGTAATCTACCGAACTAATAAGACGATCATTATCTTATAAGTTATAACTAATAACGTTTTTTTGAACGATAATATATATTTTTTAATCGCATGTTCTTAATCAGAATTTGAAATATTTATATCTATAAGAATAACATTATGAAAAATATCTAAATAAATACAAACATTTTAAATACCTATATAAGTAGCATAAAGACATTCAAAATATTTTGAAACATGTTTGAATTCTACTAAATGTTAATATAAATATAATCGGTGAAAATGTATACAATTATTTAATTTTGAGATTTAAATTTAAATTTTACGTTTTGCATGAAATACTCTATATTTATTTATTTATTTTTCTGTTTTCTCAATTATTTCATAAGTATTAAGAATTTTTTATTCTTAAGTTCTTGACGACTATCCACCCCAAAGTATAATTAAAAATCAATTTTCTTTCAAAAACAATATTCGAAGTTGAAAATTAAATCATTTTTTCTATCTAAAAGTAACTTTAGACAAAAAAAAAAAATTAAAAAGTATATAAATGCATTAAACATAATTATTGTAAAATCATCATATTCATCGATCCACTCAAATTTAAAATTACTAATATAGTTCTTAATTTATGATAATGTAATCGATTTATTTTCGATGTCCAACTACGCGTGAAAAATAAACCGTGATAAAAAATGTAGTTCTCAATCATTATGTCTGAATTACAAATGTATAAAAGATAAATAGAAACGAAATAAAATATACAAAATAGCAAAAAAATGTATTGCTATAAATTAAACTATGTTTTGAATATTATATACAGACAGAAAATTCGTAATAATGTATTCTTATTTCTTACGATATATTATAAAAGCATGATATATACTTTATATAATATTGATAATATATAATTCGTTTAGTCTTATAATATACTGTCTAGACCATTTTTATTTTATTTAGCACAATATAGGATATCATATTATCTTTGATAGTATTTTATCAATACACATGAGTACATCACATTAAGTTGCTTCAGAATAATATATTGATATCATATTGTAAAAGCCAATATGATATTTGCATCAATCCATTAGATAGAGCCAAATGAGTGTGAATATATGGAGGAAATTTAATCCACTAAATGTCTCTAGTAGTCTAGTCGAATCATAAACCAATTTGGAAAGAAAAATTATTCTATCTTTTTTTACTAAAATGTAATGTGAGTATGTATTATACATAATACCTTTAAAAATAAGTATCACATATTTCTACGTGTTTATTTATATATATTTTTAAATTTATATCTCATGAGACACTAGTTATAATACTTATAACTAGGATTGGATTTTGGTTTTATATGTAATAAAAATTCATGAAATACGCAGATTTATATCATAAACATGCAACACTTTATTTTTTTTTACAAATTAATAATAATAAAGTATAGAATTTTGAGTAAAAATATTAGACAATTAAAGTATAATATTATGTATAAAAAGTTCACATAACATTATTTTTATGATATTTTGTTTAAAAGTATTATACTATTTATTTTAAATTATTATTATGTGACGAGTATCAGCATGAGGTAATAAAAATTGATTTCAAGTTTTCAGATTGAAAACTTCTACGGTTATTTTATCTTGAAACATACTTTTGCAAATGGAAAAATTTCTTTACACGTAACAGGATACATGTTGGTGCATATTTTATTTAAGAAAAATCTTCAACTGAGAGTTCCTCAATTCCGTTATATTATGTTACCTCACCGTTAATTATATGTACAATACATTTTTTTTTAATGTATAATATCTATGATTTTTTTGACAGAACAATCGTAAATTTGGATCTAACAAAATCGACCCCTAATCCCCTTTCTTATACTTATTTATAATATTGTCTATGAGCAATAGACTAGTAATATTTTATTTCTTTAATTAAGTTGTAGTTCCTATAAAGCACTGAATATTTTTGTAATAACGGTAAGCTAATTTTGTAACTTTTTGTAATATAAAATAAATTTTTTTGTCAATAAACTTCGCCTCTTTTTGGTTAAAAGCACATTTTCTATCATTAAAATATTTTCCCTAGCAAATTGTTGCTTTAAGCCCAACGAATTAATATTGGGAAATTAACTCAAATTATTGAGATATATTTTTTTTCTTAAATATTTACACATAGAGGAGATATAAAAAATTTATTTTAATGTATGAAATCAATTGAAAAATGTTGATATTTTTCTTTTATAACTTTAGGTAGGTACTTTAGCTGTGTAGTTTATGAGTAAATGACCATTTTTTTCCTGATTCAGTGACAATAGAAGAAGTTCTATATGAACATTGAACAATACTACCCCTTAAGAGAAAATTAACTTAAAACATATATTTTATCAAATAGCTATCGTGAATAAAAAGCAATTTTTATTATTTTAATTAATATTGAAGAATATACAACAATCATGCAAGTATCCAGAAATATTAAATTAATATACATTTTTAATTAAATATATTATGCAAAAGATATGCAAAAAAAAATTAACCATAGAATCTATACACATTATACCAAACGTTGACATTTTTAATCAAAATTATTTTAAGCGAATTGCAGAGGAACATACATTTGCATATTAATTCAGTCCCTACTTATAAGTAAGGAATATCCAAGTAAAGATGGCTGAAATAATGAGCGGGGTTAATTTCCTACTTTGGGTCGTTATTGGCCGAAGTTGTTAAAAAAAAAAAAATAGAGTTTCTCAATTCGACTGTGAAGCAGCAAATAGTCGCGAAGGCACAGATTCAAAAGACCTGAAATATGCAGCGGTAACATGCCATGAAAATAATACCTATAGTTTGTAGTGAAGTTTCTGACAAATCTATTATTTTAATGTCATAATATATTACAGGTTATTCTATTATTTTTTTTTATTATTATAAGAATAAAAGTAAAAAATATATAAAAAGACAAAAAGTCAACAACTTAGTCTCTTTTTAATAAATATGTTTATATTATTAATTTTTTTAGGTAATAAAATTTTTAAAAATTATAAATAAACTCTTTTTTGGCTCATGTTTTTCGATAAAAAATTATTCAATGAGTCCAAATTCAAATAATAACAATCTTAATCGTGAACATTTAATTTACGATATTCATTATTTATTTATAATTTAAAAATATTATTCATGATGATTTAAAATGTTTATGTATATTAGGAATTTTACTTTACACAAAAGCATTTTCAAAAGATGTAGTTTCATTTTAAGATATTATCTATACTTACCACGAACCTATTCACATTATTTTACTATAAGGTGGTATTATCTCGGAAGCTAATATCAATAAAATAATATGGTATAAATTATACTTATCATTATTTTAATAACTAAATATTAATAATATTAAATATTTATAGATGCAATATCTTTGGTAAGAAATACTCAAGGGCGTATTTAAGGGAGTGGTACATTGGGCCCGTGTCTCCCCCATTCGCCGTATTTTATACTTATTTTTATTACATGAGAAATTTTACAACTCTACGTTCCATGTACGTAAATTTGAACTTTTTTTTTGTGGGCCCCCCTTAAGACATTTCTAAATACGCCCCTGGAGATACCAGTCGTATTACTAATAGCAAATTAAATTAGTTAAATAGCAATAAAACGTATCATATAATGTATTAAGTATAGGCTAACAGATTGTTTTCGCACAGAATCACTTTTCGTAAACAATAAAACATCGTTGAATTTAAATTCAATACATACATTTCAGTGACTTACTTGATACATACTATACATATGCAACAGAGCGGTGTCCACTTGCCTGAATAATAATTATCTGATATGTCAATAAAAAATTTTCACCAGGTCAAAAATCATGAAAATGTAAATCTTCCTAATAATTTGTTAATAATAGTGATTAAAAAATACGCAGTTGAGCATAAATCGACTGCAAAATGATATAAGCATTTAAAAACAGAATTTTAATGAATGTTGTCAAATTCGTTTTTGAATTCATTATCGACCTATCATAATATTTAATAGTGAAATATAAAATCATGAAATAATATACTGTATAAAGTATCCTTATATAGGTTGATAAACCACATACGCTCTTTCCAGAATCGTTTTCTGTATATAATGATTAATCATTGAATACATATTTAAGATTAAACACATCCATTGTAGTTATTTAAACACCTACTGTATATAGCAGAATAATAGTATTCGCGCCTAATTATTTAATTTTAAATTTGATTTATCAGTAGTGTTGTGGAAGAAGTACTTGGGCCTCCAATCATCCTGTTATCAATTTATAATTTCTATTTTTTCCGATTAAAATTGTATATCCGATTACTATGTTAGATAGTTATGTATTATTATAAAATGTATTAACCACAAAAAAAAAACAGTTGTTTTCAATCTATTAAAATTCTAAGATATTTTCCACAGATATTATTTTAGCAGCTGAATATAATATTATGTATATTTATAAAAACTGGTACTAAATTACTAATGTAAGCTTGATAATTTAGAAAAAATATGAATAGTTAATAGTATAATATAATAATATTAAAAAGTATATTATATATATAGATTAGTTGGGAGATGAATATGTTCACACTAAAAATTAATATGATGAAACAACCTGTATGGATGTATATATTCTACATTTAAATATATATTATAATTACGCAGTAGTGTTAAGCTTTAAATCGGTCTCTTCGTTACTATGAATCTTACATACGATATGCCGTTAGTGTAAGTCCTCTACATATCGCTAAATTATAGCAAAGCGTAACGTTACACTGTGTAAATCGAAATAACATACCAACGTTGTGTATATATAAATTATAATACATCCTGGATAAACATATCGGGAATGAAATTGTATCTATAGCACGCGATAAGATGATGAATACATGGATATATATAATTGTTAAGTTATGTTGTATCTATGAATTATAGCTATATATTATTATGGTTTTCAACACGTGTGTCTTGTTGAAACTCGCCACTCGCACATAAAACTAAAACTAAAACTAATATTAAACATTTGTTAGGCTTTCATATTTTCCCAGGATCTCTAAACTTAACAGTTAACAACATGCTGAGAGACGAGACAGGGAACACTAAATTATAATAGTACCTTTATTAGACAGGATTTTTAACTTGAATCACTAGAACCTTGTAGAGTTACGTTAGGATTTCTGATATACAGGGTGTTTCATGATGAACTGACAATTGCACACATAAGTTAAGTTCAAAAGTGTCAGTTCATCGTGAAACACTCCGTACATATTTGATTTGATCGAGGGTCGAGTTGACACCCCGTGACTATTTGGAACGACTTTTTATAAACGATTTATTTTTCCAGCAACAAATATTTCAGAGTTATTTTTATCTTCCTAGGAAAATATAGGGAGCCCTCTAGGGCTGAGAATTTATAGTGATTGCAAATTAAGTTATCGTATGCTATCGACTTGGGGTATACTAAGATATTAGTTAATTTCAGACAATGACGAATTTTTTTTTTTGAAAATATATTTTAATTAAATATATCTAAGTACCAATGACATTTTTTTTTTGAGTTCTATAGTTAATATTGAAAATAAGCAAACAGTTCTCCGCAAATCAAATATTGTTCGTGTATTTAATTGAAACTATTTTAATGTAGTAATAAAATAATATTAATATACTTATAATATATAAAATTGTAATAAATTATAATTAATGAGTTTATAAATATTTTTTTCTTTTTTGAAGAATACTGTAAATTTGTTGGGGGAAAAAACTTTTTGTAGGCCGTCAGAATCATAACAAATTTTCTTTTTATTCCAAATTTGTATAATAATAGTTATATGTTTAAAAAAGTTGATATTATGAATTAATTAACGTTAATGAATCATTGTAATTAATTAATTAAAGGATACGTAATACGTCTAACAGAATAATCTTACAATATAATAATATGATCAGGACATACTGACATTTTAATATTTTTATTCAATGATTAGTATAAGGTAATACGTTTATCAAAAGTATCGATCTAACGTAAAGTGTGTTTTACATCAACATTGAATAACAAAAATTTATAAAATATACACAATAAACAATATTGGTATTATTTATATAAAAAAGAAAGAATTTTAGACATTTTCTATTCGAGCATTAGTTACTGTAGAATTATAATATCAGTGTAAAATAATGATTAAACATTTTTAAGAATATTTCCAGATAATTTATTGATTTATAAGCTGTTAGATACAGTTTAAATAAATTACAGGTTTTTTAATTTTAAATTAAAATTTTAATATAGTTTGAGAATAACATTCCAAATAATAAACATATGTTGTATTTTATATTATTATAATACAATTCGCAAGTATTGATAGATATAATTTTACCGAATACATTTTAAAGTATAATAAATAAATATAACACAAAATTAGAAATGTAAACGTTAATACTTTAATACGCGTTTAAAAAACGTATTCAATGCACAAGTGTCTGAAATATTAAAGAACAAATATTTAATTGAATGCACTTATTTTTTAATTTAATTTTTCAATTCTACTCAAAATACCACTATATAAATGACGTATATAGAATTAAAGCGATTACTGAAAATAATAATACTACCTAATAATATTTTAATTTGATTATATTTTTATGTTTAATTAAATATTAATTTTTTTTTCATTTCAAATATTAATCTGTAAGTTTTAACATTTCAATGTACCTATACATCTTATTCTATTAAAGTTTCACACAATTCAACGTTTATATACAGCATTATATAAGCAGTGAATAAGTTTAGTATAAGCTTAAATAACATACCATTCATGTATTATGAAATGAACAAGTTAAAATATAAGCTATTTAGTAGTATTTACAATTCAAACTGTATAAGGTAATCGTAAAAATGTATAAACAACATTTAGTCGATAGCACCTATATCAAAAATATCTAAAAAAATATGATAATGTAATGTCTTTGATTCGTTGATATACAGTTTGAATAATGTGATTTTGTTATTTTTAAATTTTATTTTATGCCCAATAAACATTTTTCTATTATTTTTAAGTTCAATGTACTTTTATGTATTATTGTATACAAAAATAATTTATGTTTACATCTTAAGAGTTAAGAAATCCACAAATGACTAAGAACCACAAATTTATTTTAAACTTAGTTTATTACATTATCATTTGGATCATTGTATAGTTTTAAGTGGAAAGCCAGCATTCTAAGATATACGTTAATTTCGTTCTATTGTTTGTAATGAACATAATAATTTGCTATATTTTCAACTTGTTCCTTATTAACAGTACATTTTATCGGAATTGGTGGTTTGACATGCGTATGACCACCCGTTATTTGAATATTAGTTATTATCAATAAATTATATTATAGGTAGATAAAGTGATTTGATTATTATTTTTTTTTTTATGTATTTTATATTTTCTATGAGAAATTAATAGGACTTTTCTCGGTTTCCAATGGAAAAGTCCTATCAATAAAATCATATTATTGAAACCATGGTAATTAAAATTTTGTCAAATAATACATTTTTTAAATTCAGTATTTTAGATTGTATGGATTGGATTATACCTTATATTGTACTTAACTTTATAGGACAAAATAGATTGGAATAAAATGGCATAACATTAATTCTACTAACCAACTTTTGTATATATGACTTTAATTTATTAACCAATTATTAACTTTTAATTAAATTTAAAGGATCGAAACCAGTATAATTTTATGGTGAATTTTGCAAACATTGGACTTACGGTTCATATAATTATATTAACGAGTTAAAATGGGTTATATCATATTATAATATATATCACGTATGGTTTGATAAAATACATTATTTTAACGCTTTTCGATATATTAATATTCTATTTGTATAAATTGTAAAATAATTATAAACATTTTTGACTTTATTTCTTCCTAGAATAAATAAACTTAATCAACAGAAAATAAGGACAAAAATTAACAACCTGATCAAATAATTTACCAAAAACTACCCTAATTATTGACGATTGATAAATTTCGTCCCTTATATAAATCATAGTAACGTAAAAAATACACACACACACACACACACGTACAAACAAACATAGAAAAGTCATTATTGTAAATACATTATTTACTCCTTTCAAAAACTAAAAATTTTTTATTAAAAATATTGTTATCATTGTTTTGTTTATAAATTAAATTGTTAATTTATATAAGATTGTAAGCTTTATCCTTTAAAAAAAAAGTAATAGTTTTGTATGTACCGAACCATTCAGTTTTTTATCAAATTCATAAAATACAGAAATTTGTTTTACAAATCTGTTCAATGAATTGATCTAAATATTTTTTTTCCTAAAAGGACCTTAAAATATTATTATGTAGGACAAATAATGACACAATATGATACTGAAATAACCGTACAATGAACTGCTGTGAATTTAAATCTTTTTTTTTTTTTGAATAACAACTCGCTATTGCTTATTTCTAAATAATACACAATTGATGACTTATAATTATTATATATACAGGAAAATGATTTCAAAGCTGTTGTTAGTATTGCATTTTTTTTTTCATAGCTTTTAATATCATTAAAATGTTTTTAATTTTGAAAAATATATAGTACAATTACTATATTATTAACTGAAAAATTACGTTGACAATATTTGAATTTTATTACATTTCATTAGTTAAGCTTTGAAGTTCAATTTATATAACCTATACAAATTATTTATAATAATTAATATTGTAGGTACGAAGTATCAAACCACATATTGGTTCAACATATTGTACATATATAGTTGCGCACACGGCGTAATTATTTTCTAGTCATTTTGATTTTAATAAAACTGAATAATTAATTATTATATTAATTATATTAATTAATTATCTAATTAATGTTTATTTTCATGATAATAATAATAAAATGCACGGGTTTTATTCTATCATTTAAGTTTATTTATCTTGTATTCATTAATATTAATACTTTAACTGTTAAAATAATTGATGTGTGTTTGGATAAAATAATTTATTAACAACCATGAACATTTTACTTTAAAATGTTGATACCCACCTTATGGAATATTCATATTATTTCTATATTGTAAGACATGAATATTAAGTTGATAGTATATAAGTACATGTCGTGTTTTTACTCTATTACATACATTTCAAATCGATAGGGATCATTTTAACTTTTAAATTACTATTTTATTAATGATTTTTGATCAAGCCGCTATTTTCAAAAACATTTTTAAATTGTCACTATTTTATTTTTAAAACACATTTAAATGATAAAAATAACAATAAAAAAAGGTTTTTATATTTAATAAAGAAAATTTATCTCTCGAATACAATGTGTTTGAATCATATTCAAATATGTATGAAAAAATGATATATTAGCTATTGCCATGTATTTGAATTTAAAAACTAATAAAATACTTTTATTCGAATATTCTACAGACTACAAGTCTGAACGTGACATAAATAATTGCTCTAAGATCAATACAATTTCGTCAACGTTTTAAGTTATTTGACATGGAATGTATATGATTATCTCAAATTATCTTTATTTATATCATTTTTTTTAATAAATAATAGTGTATCTATTGCATTTAGACTCACAGACTTATCATGTTTGACCTAATATCTCACGACTATAAAATATACTTATCTAAAGTATGTTTAGTAAAATTGACAATAATTAAATAAGGCTGAAGACTAAATTACAATTATAGTATAATGCAGTAATGCAGTGTACACTGTACATTAATCATGGACATTTACCATTCCATAATTTCAAATAACGAGGTAATATAAATAAAAAAATCTTAAATAATTTAAATGTTATTTTATATTTTTATAGTACTTTAAGAAACTAAATGAAATTTGACGTTTTAATTTTTATCTGTAATGAATCATTAAATACAATGATGTGAAAATACGGTGTATCAAAATTTCAAAGGTTATATACCAAAAAATAGATAAAGATACACGTTAAATATTATTTAAGATGGATGTATATAAAAAAACATATGTTTCAAGTGTCAATCGTTAGTAAATTAGAATAATTAATAGCATAAATTAACCTAACCTAACCTAACTCTGGGCCTCCACACGAGTTTTCTCAGTGAGGCCCAGTAATCTTTTTGATTCCAAATAAAAATAAAAAAAAATAAAATAAATAATAATTATTGTATTAAAACTATGCGATTCGAGAACGAAATATAAAACTCCACACCGACTCAATCATGGCCTATTTATGTATTTTAATGTATCATAACAAATGTTTCATGGGTATTCTAATGAAATGTCTTTATATTTTTAGATGGCTTGAGTGAATTTTTAGCAAATAATAAGTACAAGTATGCGTTGAGAATAATAAAATTATTATCGGCAACTATTGCAGCCGTAACACACATATAAATATACGACGTGAAGAAAAACCATAATAATAGGTATATAACCCTACTGTTCGTATTACCTAATAACCTGCTACACCAATGTCAGTTACCGCTGTGCGCAATTGTATATTATAATATTATATTCTACAACACACACCCGATACGCCCAACGATATACATGAACGTTTACCGCGGCCAAGTCAAAGATTCCATCGGCCGATTCGTTTCATTATAGGTATTATAATATGCACTGAAATATCGTGTGGCATTACGTTTATTTTGTGGTTACCGTAGAATGTCTACCCGAAACGTGTTTTATATTAAAATATGGCACACACGAGTGTAATGATAGTAATAACATATAATAGGTCAACGCAGTTATTACCCCGTGTATTATATAGTACAATGTACGGTCACAATATAATAAAGTCAATTTTACGACATGCCATAGTTCTACAGTTGTAGTACCTACGCCTTTGTATTAACAATTATCACACTACACGAGTGGACATCAAACGGCTTAAGTTTAGTAATACTGACTGTAAATTGTAATAGTATAGTTAACATAATAATTATAGTAATTTTAAGTACGCAAAACTACATGAAACAATCAATTCATAGAATTTTAAATACGTTATAAACTTAATTATAAATTCGTAGTTATTTCCACTGAATACATTTTAATCACTAAAATGTACATATGATGAATTATTAAATTAAAACAAAGTTAAGATTTAATCATAATAATATTTGAAATATAACTGGTATCTAATTGTTATTTTTAATTCTAAGCATTAGCAAAAACAAAAAAAGGGATTTTAATCGCCTTAACATGATATTTTTGAGCAAAAAACAACAAAACGATGAAACAGACATTAAACTATGTGTAAATTTAACTAATTTTGAGAAAGTCTAGACTGATGTGAACGGGTTGTCGAATGAAACAATTATATTTAACATTTAAAGAAACACAATAAATTTACTCAATATTTATAATATCAGGGTTGTTGAAAATTTAAAAACTTAATAATTTAATAGGTAAATGCGTAATTGTTAATACCCATAAAATAGGTACTTAAGTTCTTAATTACATTTCATTCTTAACTTTTAAAAACTTTTTACATAAACATTTTCACGAATAAAAAAGTTCTGAAAAAGACTTTTTAAAATATTTAAAATTCTCTAAATATATCTTATACTATAAGATTGAAGGTAAGTACTGCGGCTCATATTATTTACTACCCGTATCAAAATATAGATATAGTTATTTAAAATTGTATTTTAAATTGCATTATATTTTTTAAACGTGACCTATAAAAAAAAATCGTCTATTTTAGATACACTACACATCATATATAATGTATACTATTTAATACATAGGTACTAATATATAATAATCATGATATACATGATGATCGTGATATATTATTTATAAGTATACATAACTATAAATCGGATGATTGGAAAGGCTGCGATAATTTTTCTAAAGAAATACGTCAAGTAGCTAGAACTTCTTTGTTTCTGCGGTACCATTTAGAATGAATTACATACTGACACCACAATACAATTTTCATTCGTAAGTACTGCATACTTCGCTACTCTGAACGTTATTTTTTACAATCATTTAGAGTGTCTAACCTAACATATGAGATATTTCTTTTTTATCCTACAAGGAAATAAATAAGTTACATTCTGAATTTAAAAAATGTTTAAACGTCCTAAGAAAATATTGAAATAATATACCTTTTATATGCATAACTCGCGTTTCACATCATTTTATTTGCGATTATAGGGATTCATTGTTTTTTTGATTATAGCACAACGCATCAAAATTTTAGATTTTGCAGATCCTGCAATCTCTATATAAATGTTTTAAAAATTAAATATATGTATATTTATATTATTATTATAATACCTATATTATTATTTTTTTATATTTATTTTTTAGTTTTTAATAGTACTTATAATTTAAAAATTCCATTTTTAATATTATTTATAGTTATTTAATTTAAATTGTATACATTGATATGGTATATTTTGCATGCGCTTACCATTCTAAAATATTAGTAAAGTACAGCATATAACATTAAATATAAATAAAAATATAAATATTTTTACTATTACTTTTAGAATTACAATAATGATATCTGTAAACATATCTTGATAAATATTAATTAATATACTAATAGGTAGTATATTATTTATATTTTTTACTACCTATAAGTATATTACACTATCATTTATCAGTGAGAGCTGCAAACTTCGTTTTTAATATCATGATTTCGGTCATTGCCATATTTCCATTATCTATATACCTACGCACAATAACTACCTAATAACAAGAATTTACAATATGCATTAACTATATATATCATGGATATTCAATATAGGTAACCATTATAAGTTATAACCTACGAGACAGTATCCAAGTGAAAAACATTTTTACCAAAATTCACATAAAATCTGTTATCCAACACCTATGACGAAAATGTTTAAAACAATAAACAATAGATATCAAACAATATTCACGTGAATGTGATTTTTTTATGCTTTTTTTTTGTCGAACGTACAATATACAACTCAGGACGAATATTTTTTAGTAATTTTTTGTATTGTAAGCTACGTCTTTGTTCAACTCTCGATTTCGCTATGTCTCCTAAGTCACGTTCTGAAAATGATTTATATCTTCATTATTATACTCGTATATTTATTATTTACACATAACCCAAAAATATAAAATATGCTTAATAATAATATATTATAAATTTATAAAATATTACACGTATTCGCATAATTTTATTTGAGTAAATTTTGAAGTTCTCATACTTCAAAAACTGCAGTCAATGCTCAACAAATAACGTAATAATAGTAATAATAGTGAGCTATTAATATTTTATAATTTTTTTTAAAAAGTTATTATTAATTTGTTGTACATAATCTTAAGAATGGTTATACCTTTATAGTATATTATGTTATGTATCATTTATATCAAAAAATATATGTTATTTGTTTAGTAAATGTTTATTTAGTTGTTTTTAAAAATAACTGTTTTGTTCGCAGCAATTAAAAAATACGAGGAAACTACACCAATTGTCCTCATTTTAAAAACGTAATATATTTTGTAAACTTACAATAGTTTTCTTTTTTTTACCTCTCACTAATCAGATGAATAATATATTGATCAGCAGTGTGACGGGAATTTTTATAATATTATAATAATATCGTTTCATAAACCCGGAGACACTGACACGTTATACTATAATACATAGAATCATTATATAATATATATGTATATATAATTTTTATATTTACACAGTTTTTTTTAACCGCGATGCCGGTTACCTTAATATTAATTATTTTGTAGGTCCTTGCGATTATTCTAATTTTGGTAACGATACTAATAAAAAATTATCCATAAATGGGGTTGCTAGATCCGTCAATAGTTTTAATTTTGTTAAAAACAAGAGTGAATATTTCGTATTGAATAGTTTATCGTTCGTTAGCCATGGTCACTGTTTTTGATTAACGTACAAATAAGAATTTGCACTTGTTATAATATTATTATAATTATTAGGTACCTATATTATAACAGGTGATAGCTTTCGGATACTATAAAAATATATATTAGCATAGATATGTAATATATATAGCATAGACTATTGTACGGTACCGTAGTGTAGGGATTAAGACATTTTCCCTAAATTAATTAAGATTTTTGCCAACGCGTCTGTAGGTTCTACGGTTGTCTCTTTGATGAGATGGTTCGTATGGAATCATTTGAATTCAGTTGTTTCTGATGACTTTTTGTATAATAACGTCTATAATCGTTTGATATCGATTTTGCGTAGGTTCCGAAACGGGCCATGAACGAATCGGATTTTGGCGAGCCAAACTCGATCAGTAACGGAACTGACGGTGTAGCGTGGCCCGACAGCAACCAGTTTGAGTTGCCATGGTGGCACCAGCTGGCGTGGACGGTGCTGTTTGTACCAATGATCATGGTGGCCACGGGCGGCAATCTGATCGTCATTTGGATAGTCATGACCAACAAGCGGATGCGGAACGTGACCAACTACTTTCTAGTGAACCTGTCCATCGCGGACGCCATGGTGTCGACACTCAACGTGTCCGTAAACTTTAGCTATATGCTGACCAGCAACTGGACTTTCGGCACGGCTTACTGCAAGATCAGCCAGTTCGTTGCCGTGCTGTCCATATGCGCTAGTGTGTTCACCCTGATGGCAATTTCCATCGACAGGTACGTACCTGTTATGCAGTTGATATCAGAATCACTGAGAGTAGAGTGATATGCTCGTCATAACTCATAGGATATTTAACTTCGTTGTCACTTGGATCTATAATACCCTAAAATGTTGTTTACAAGTGGTAAATTAAGTTTGGGATATTTTCACCGAGGCAAGGACAAAATATCTGTTGTTAAAAACTGAATGTTACAACATAATACAGCTGTTAAAAATGATTTATAATTAATTTAATGTAAACAAAAAAATGATATACATTTATATTAATTTATAATAGAGGATTAATGTTCATAAATATCGTTAAATATTATGTTAGATAAATAAAAAAGTAATTTTGAACAACAACAGAGAGTAGTCGTGATAGACGGTTTGTATACGATATAACAAGTGTTGAACGTATTATTAGTTGTATTCATAGCCAGAACTGGGAAGTTTTAAAACCTTTGTTGTCTTAAACAAGTGGTTTTGTTTAAAACGAACGTCTTGCATTTAAAAAATGTATTATGGCTTTAAAAAAAAAAAACAACTTAAAATGGTTATTATGGTCAGACTGTATTTGAATTGTAGGCGTATATATTAATTTTAATCCTGATTATATAGGTAGCAAAAATACAAAATTATTATTTTATTTTTTTTAAGAAATTTAATTTTTGATTTATGATGTTTTTGGGTCAAAATAATGTAAAAAATATATTTAAAAAAGCGGGTAAGTGGGTATCGCTCTGCTGTATATTAGAGGGTGGGGTGGACCTCAGACTATGGAAGGTTAAATTTGAATGCAATGATAGGTATCATTGTATACGAAAAACGATTCTGAACGAAGATGATTTGTCAGTTTAGGATATATTATATTTAAATATTGTCAAATATTCTATTTTGAAACAAATAGTATAGTTTTTATATGTTACTATGGTTACTATGGCCAACATTCGCATTATGAGCGTATGAAATTTAATTTAAATTTTGACATATTTCGTATAAATTCGAACTTTAAACACTTATAAAAAAAAATTGTGACTAACGATTTCGGATTTTTTTTTATCACTTTAAGAACAACTTATAAGAAACCTTGTATTAAATTTTCAAGATTTTCTGGCCTCCCAAAAAATTTTTATCGGCATTTGAAGAAAAAAAAACTTAGAAAAGTCGAAAATTTCAATTGTCTATTAGTAGCTTAAAAATGGTCAAAATATTTTGAAAATTTAACTGTAAAGAGATAACCATAATATAAACATTTGGTGAAAATTTCAAGTATTTACAATAATTCGTTTTTGAGTTACAGCAAAATCAAAAAATCGATTTTGTCGAAAAGTGGTTTTTCCGTAAAATTTCCATTTTTCTGTCATTTTTTTTTTGTTTTTCTCGATTTTTTTGAAAACTATTAGAAAATTTTAATTTTGACCCCCCTAAAGTACCAACTAGATTCAATTCCCTATTCAAAGAGGGGCTGAAGTCAAAAATCGGAGCATTATTACTGCTCCAAATGTTGGAGTCAGACACAAAAAAAAAAAAAAAAAAAAAAAAAAAAACACACATCATAGTAAAAGCAATACATTCATCACTTCGTTCAGAATCTAAAATCAATTATTATAGTTAACAACCCTGTTAACAAATCGTTTTCGATATTCAGTACATTATGAATATTTAAAATAAGAAACTGTGTAGATATAGAAACTCAAATATTGACGTAAAAATGCTTATATGTGGAATATAAAAATAAACGTGATATATAAATGAAATATAATGTAGGTTCCAACAATCGAATAAAAAAGATATATTATGTAAATTCGTTTATCGGTGTAAATGTCACACACGTCTCAACGTCAGTCGCATACATTAATTCTACAGCCAAATTCTTATTATTGCTAGTATACACATTACACACGTGTACCCATTATATTAAGAACTCATCAATTATAACCGAATAAAAAAATAAAACTAATTAAATTATTGTTGGTATAATATAATCGTAACAATAATCAGATACACTTAATCCTGTAGCCACAACATATAATTGTGGTGCGTGGACACGCTTAAACTAGATAGTTATAAAAAACCACGTTGGGTGAAATTCAATATCAAGGTGTAAGTCCTGAATTATTTATAAATCACCTGACGAAAGATATTAACCATATAACAGCGCTTCTCAACCTATGGTACGCGTACCACTAGTGGTACGCGGAAAGCTCATAGGTGGTACGCGAAGAAAATCTCCCTTTATAAAAAAAATTGGAATGAATCATTATTAACATTAAATATTATTTGGTGTATTTGGTGGTGTGGAGGTCGTTATTTGTAATCGTAATAATAATTGTACATATTTAATTTAATTTTTTTTTTGTACATTAAATACTTAATTCCCATTGTTTTGTAATTCCTTATAAAATAAAATTCTATACATGTAACATAAACGTATATATTATTAATAAGTAAAAAAAATGGTCAGGTGTTACGTAAAAATTTTCAAACTGTGTAGGTGGTACGCGAATATAAAAAGGTTTAGAACCGCTGCCATATAATAATTAATGTATACGTACCTTTTTTACAAAATCTTTAACTAATTATTTATATACATTTATCACACGTGTTTCATTCTCATGACACAACCAACATCTTATTATTATTATTATTATTTTATACTTGCATATTCGGATATTATCTGATTTCATTCTTAATTAGTAGAGGTGAGTAGAAACTTACATGCAATCCCAACTCAAAGAGTGTACTGATTCAGTTATTGTTTTATACTTTCCAACGAATTTAATGCTCTCGGGCGACGACTTTAATACGACGTTTTACATAATATTATAATAGTATATGTATGTTTGAATATGAACTACCACGCATAACGCTAATACACTTATGTATATAAACTTATATGAACTCTCAACATTACAGCGATGTACTTAAATATTGTTTTAATATTTCTGGTATTACGCTTTACTAACATTTAATTCCACTGACATGAAATGTACATCATAATAATATAATATTACGTCGTATTGTATGTATATTATAAATTAATAAGTTCAATAAATTCAATAAATTCAATAAGTACCTACTGTCTGTCATTATACAATAGTCGTATAGTAGCGTCCCATCATCTTATATATTGTAACAGATTTGTTTAATATTTGTTATAGTGTATTTATAATCATAGATCTTACATCGTGTTTAAAACTGTATCATAGTTGTATTATAATCAGTAGATTAAACGACGACCCCGTTAATATAATAAATTATAATTTTCATTTTTAGCTAACATAATTTTACTCAATTTTAAACATTATAAAAATTTTTAATTATCTATAAAATAGGTATTATTTAATTATTCTTTATAAAATATCTATTTGTTATTTGGAAATATTTTATTATAACCTCGGTGGTGTTTTATATTCTTAACTCTTAGGTAATAGCTGCAATCAAATGAGATATGAAAAGAAGTAAAAACTTTAAAACGCGTAGTCATTTTCTGAAGTTATTTTCTTAACGGATTTGAATAAAAGAAGGTTTTTTAGAAAGATGAGATCATCATTTAAAGTGACTTAAAGCTGAAATGTTGAATTTGTATAGATATATTGAGATATATATCAGAAACTATATAGAAAACTGTCAAAAACCTTATATTGAATAATGTGATTTTGAATTTTTTTTTTTTTGGTAGAACTATCAATGTATTCTGTAGAATAGCTAGAAAATAGATTTTGATTCGTTTTCAAAAAACCAAAACAATTAAATTGAAAATGTAAATTAATTGATGAAACTATTACCAATGTATAATGATTAAAATACAAATATAAAAATGTCAGCTTTAGTTGCTTTACAGAATGATCTATATCAAAAAAATTAAATCCGTTACGAAGTGATCGAGAGTTTTTAAGATATTTAGATATTTTTCATATTAAGTTTGATTTGTACCTTTGGTAATGTTTTATCTTAGGCTTTTTCGTTTTAATCTTAACATACCTGTAATGTTAGAAATTAGATGTGTTCTATTTCCAATGCACTGATTGATCTAGTGAAGTGATAGGAAATCTAAAAACAAATTTGAATTTTTCGTCAAGATATTCTTCCTCACTTTTTTTATTTTGTGAAATAGTTTTATTTAAAAAACGGAATTTAAAACAATTTCTTATTTCAATGTTTGGAAAAAATAAATCAAAATATAAGAAATTTGATGTAAAAAAACTTCACAAAAAATATGTACGACGTACGTGTTAATATACACTTAATATAGTGAACAAATAGAATCAATGGAATCGAGCTGTTATATTATATCAAAATGAATTAACGTATTAAATAAAAAGCAATTATCGATAGTAGTTACAACCCACATAGCTTTTTCTGGCTATTTCATTAAGTACGTGGTTGGCCTGACAGTATATATTAGAGAGCGATAGTAAATCGTGCTAACCTAACCACAACACATCATATTCGTTAATATTTTATATATATTAATAGAATAATATATCGTTACTCTGACGTAGACCATAATTATTTCCATTATATATTTTATACGTGTTATATTATTTCGTATAATTTACGTTTTCAACTATCCGTTTATTGTGCAATACACCAGTGTTTAAATATATTTCAATATGAGACAAGGTTTCGGATCAGAAAATATCTTCAATATAATACAATTTGTTCCATTCAAAAATGTAATTTCAGATATTTTTTGTAACACCAAATTAATGTAACAATAATAATCATGATCAGAGCAGTTTTCTTCGTTCACCTGCAAATAATGTGTGTTTTTTAAACCTTATGATAGTACCTACATAATTATTGAATTAAATTTATACAATTTTATACATAATTTTTTTTCTCTAGTATAAATAAAAAAATTACCTACATGGCACGTATATTTATGTATTTTAAATTTATAAAGCAAACCGTGATCATATTATATTAATTTTAATAATATAGTTATAATTCATCAAAATAACTGTGTATTAGCATTTTATATTTCAACTATTATAAACCTATAATTATATTATAAGATCACTTAAACTCTTATTGGAAAGCTAACATAATTTTTGATATTTTAAATTTTATTATTCTGTACAATGTGTCTTAAAAAAAAACAAATATTATAATAATTGTACGACAATATAAGTATAAAGCAATTAGATCAGGGGAATCGAAATTGACCAGAATTAAGATGTTTACACGTATGTTACATGGACCATTATATCCACCACCGTCAATGAAAAACTCATTTACTGATATTTATACGATAATTTAATTTTTAGACCTCATATAGAAACCAGCTCCAAATGAAATATTATAAATTATGATTGATGATTATATAAGTTATTAATTGATTTTCTCAGTGTAATTATCTCATAAATTGTGACTGGTTTACAGAGTGAAACTTTGACAGTCTATTGTGCAATTCATATGATGTTGATGATAGGGTATAAGAAAAGGATTTAATATAATAAACAAACCGTTAAAAAAAGCATCCCTTAGCAAAGGTCTATCAACTACAGTAACTAACGAGGAAAAGAAATAAACGTCTAATGCGTATACTAAAATCTTAAACTATTATTAATCAATAGAGAAAAATATCGAATTTACTTGTAATGACAACAAAAAAAAAACTTTGAGTTAGGCTTAGAATTTTTTTCACATAAATATACATAATATTTTACGTATATATAATTTTGTATGTATAGTTTTATGCAAGAAGAGGTAATTTAAAAAAAAAAAAACATTTATTTTCTTAAATTTAGTTGTATAAAAATAATATAGTAATAATAATATAGTTTTGGTGATTAAATTTATATTTATTGTTTTAATTAATATTTATAATGGGTATATTATATTATATATCTTATAAAAAAGTAATATATACAAATATAATTACAAATTGTAAATAAATATAAATAATAATTCATTATAACAATAAACTATACTATTTTTTTGTTTGATTATATAAATTATAGTTGGCACGAATACAAACGATCATATTAAATATTTTATCGTAAAAATAAGTCGTGTTCTTGAAAATTAGGTACAATGTAATCAATCGTGATTTACCAAACCTATAAAACAAAAAATAATAAAGGTTTTTCTTTTTTTCGGAATATTGTATTGTACAATATTTTGAAATTGTATTTTGCACGATAGTATTAAAATTAATTAAGTTTTTTTTTAGAGTCGTTTGATATTTTCCAATGAGTAAAATTGATAAATGGATTCAAAATTATCATGCGTTAGACAATTTTAAACACGATACGTATTTATTACAAAAAATATTTTAGTAGAAATTATTTTATCATGAATTTGTTAACACAAACAAAAAGGAACATTCATGTGTAAAGAATAAAGATATAATAAGTTTTATAGCACATATTAATACGATTTAACAAAAAGAAAGATATTATTATAATTAAATTTATGTCAATATTGTTGTTATGCTGTACTAATATTATATATTCAATTATTCATATGTAACATAAAAAAAAAAAGGTGGGCTAGTGGCTATCACTATGCTGTATAATAGAGATGGGGAATACGTCACTATAATGGATGTGTTAAATTTGAATGCAATGACAGGTATCATTGTATATGAAAAACGATTCTAAACGGAGTTGATTTGTCTGTTAATATAGGATAATTAGTAGGATATATTATGTTATTACCCATGTTATTTGAAGGGAAAGTTATGGAAAATCTTGTATTGGGTTATTAATCTTCGGTATAAATCATAAAAATGTTATGAACTTTCAACTTTAAAATTCCTTGCTAATTTTCGCGATTTTGATATATTTTGTAAACATTTGAATGCTTATATTTTGCTAAAAGTTGTGACTAATAATTTTTGATTTTTTTTTATTACGACAAGTATAAACCTCGTATTAAATTTTAAAGATTTTTTGGTAAATCACTTTTTTTTTATAGGCATTTCAAAAAAAAAACTTAGAATTATCAAAAATTTAAATTGTCTATAAATAGCTTAAAAAAAGGTCAAGTAATTTGAAAATTTAATCGTAAATAGATAATGTTAATATAAACATTTGGTGAAAATTTCAAATTTTTAAAGTGATTCGTTTTTGAGGTACAGCAAAATAAAAAAATTGATTTTGTTGAAAACTGATTATGCTTAAAAATTCCCATTTTTCCGTCACTTTTTTTTAGGGTTTATCGCTTTTTGAAACTAATGGAAATGTTTTACTTTTGACCCCCCAAAGTACCAACGAGATGAATTTTCCTTTTCAAAGAGAGACTGAAGTCAAAAATCAAAGCATTATTATTTCTACTCAAAATTGTGATGACAGACACACAAAAAAAAAACATACATCATTGTAAAATCAATCCACTTCTCACTTCATTCAGAATCTAAAAAGTATCGAAAACACATAAAATCGAAAAAGGAATTTATAAACTTACCAATAAATCATTTTAAATGCTGGCATATGGCTATATAATATATCTAATATAAATATATAATCAGTACCTAATATTATGCAACTATTGAACTATTAAAAAACTTGCATCATCTTCCATAATATTATATTACATTTTATATCGAAATTTTAAGTGTATATAATATATAACATGTATGTTGTTTTATTAATGAAAACAAATATTAGTAAACTTTTAACAATTGAAGTGTGTAGGGTATACGTAAACTTACCCTATTCAAAGATAATTGCATTTCGATCGAAGAATCGATGTACCCATAATAAATAT
Organism: Schizaphis graminum; assembly: GCA_020882235.1. Lineage (NCBI taxonomy): Eukaryota > Metazoa > Arthropoda > Insecta > Hemiptera > Aphididae > Schizaphis > Schizaphis graminum. The sequence continues at coordinate 100,202,914 of CM037032.1, forward strand.
ATAATATATATCGATATACCCAAAATGTTGGTTGTTGATTACAATCAATACAAAATAAAAATAAGTAATACAAGGTTTATTACCAAAAACAAAAAAAAAATTGTTTTAGGTAACAATATCAACCATTGAAAAAAAATAAATAATTATAAAATAGTGAATACTACAGTATATAGAAATTACTAATATTATACTAATAATTTACTAAAATATTCACGTTGTAAACTATTGGCAATAAACATGTTTTAAATAAGTATTTTTTTTTTTTAAATCTGAAATCCTCATTAGCCCCTAATGCATATTTTTATTAAATGTTTTACCACATTTGTATAATTATTTATTACAGATGACTATTATTATTATTATTATTACTTATTATTTTATTAGCTATGTCAGTTATGCTTATTTGATCAATAATCGTGAATCGTGATGTATAACTATTTCGTATATAACAATGTTATAAAATTGTCGGTAGTCCTCGGAAAATATATGATTTGTAAATGGTCCATCAAATATAGAAAGGCCTAAAGTGTAAGGTTTGATAAACTATCTGTATTTAAATTTTATTATGTATTATACTTGTGTATATATTTGTACAATTAATATTTTAATCGATTCGCTACGCACTGCATTACAATAATATAAAAACTGTAAATATACATATTATAATTGCTTTATGTGGATTTTTTTTTAAATAAACAAATCCTTGAAATTTTCAGAGAACTTTGCTGCCTAAAAATAATTTCTTCTGAAAATATAGATAATATTTTAATAATTAACAATATTCATATTTTTTTTTAAAACCAAAAAAGTCCCTCCAATTTAGAACTTAAAATTTTTTATATCGAGAAAACTTTCTAAATGTTTTTAGATTCTATAAAAAACTGGTTTTGCAGTCTAATATTTTTATTTTAAATAATTATTTTGAAAAGTACTGTAAATTTCCAATCCCCCTATTCCTACAAAGTACTAGGTTATGCTGATTTTCTACTAAACACCACCCTTTTAAGTTGAATATTGATACATGTGTAACACTCCAAAAGGGTTGAAAAATACAAAAAAAAAATAATAAATTAAAAATGCAGTATTATAAAATTATCATTTATGATTATTATGATATTATTATTATTATTATATTATTAATGTACATTAATCTCTTTGATCAGAAAATAAATTTCTAGAATGTATGATTTACAGACAAAGTCACATACAGTTGCGATACTATAAGAAAAATAAATGTGTATTTAGTATGAATTAATTAAATTTTCATGAATAATTTCTCGTTATTGTGTTAAGTTTACATCTGTACACCATTTCTGTATTCTAGATGTAAAAAAAAATTTAATAAATACATTTTCTGTTATTCAAAATGCTACTCAATTCAGTCATGTAACCAAGATAAATTATAAGATCAAAATGTAATTACACTTACGAGTTACGGTTCTAAATTACGTTTAAACGAATAATCACTTAAAATGTAAATTTATACCACAAACGTGAAACTATGTAATTTTAATAATCTTACCGACTCAATTTCTTAAAAAACATGAAAATCATTTTGAAAATTTAAAAAAAAAATATTCAATATGATTTTAAATGAAGAGTAAAAAATAATATTATTTTAAATTTTAGTTACTTATTTATAATTTTTAAAGCTAATAGTTATTATGTATTATTAGTATCTATAACTAATAACGTAAGCAAACATTGTAATAATAGTATTAAATAACGTAATCATAATAACGATTAGTTTTAAAATAGAAAAAAAATAACTCTAAAATTTACAAGTATATTATTAATGAGATTTTGTATTTACTAGTATATAAAAATAAATTTTGATAATTAAACAAATGTATAAACAATAAAAAGAATGGTTAATACAAATACAAGTTGGGAACTATGAATAAAAATATTACAAAGCTTAATAATTTATTGTTTAGTTAAAATAGTATTAAATTTACGAAAGGTTAAATGTGTCACCACGATTATGTATTCAAACAACTAAAATACCTAAGTTGTACCTAACTTGAATGTTGCAAATTTACCTTACACATTTAAATCTAAAAAATAAATGATGAAAAAATGTGTCTTTTGAGACTTTTTACAGCTTAACATTATCAGGCGGTTTGCCTCTTGTTTCAACTTACAACGGTATTTTAAGACGCGTTTTCAGTAGCCTAATGATGTATAACGGTCCACTTGAGTCATTTATTAGTTATGTTTCACATTACAATTGTTATGTTTATGTTTGCCACGCTTCAAAATTCTGTGTAATAAAAACCACGAGATTCGAGCTGACTGCCGACCTGGGTCACCTCCGTTTTTATCCAAGAAACATTGGAGTAAATGTCCCTAAACTAATAAAATATACATGATCAATAATATTATGAAAAAAATAAATCCTTAGCCAAATGGTTTTATGTTATTTCACGTGTACCTAACGTACACCCTTCATGTGTGTAACGAGAGATTCGTTTTTTTATTCATATAAAATCTTGTAGTTATCGCCACATAATAATATAATATAATATGATTATGCGAATAGAACAAGTGAACAAGTAGGTAACCGTTATGCTGTTTTGATGTACAGTAGGCGTCGAGGATACTTCGTTATTGAGTATGTCACTGTAATAAAATTAGTGTATTAAATATGAATTCAACGATGAATCATTATTTACAGAAAATGATTCTAAATGTTGCTGGTAAAAGTGTATTTTATTACGTATTTATATTAATATTATAGTAATTTATTTTACTATTAAACATATTATTAATACCGTAAGATGAATATATTTTTAACAAAAACATAATATATTTTATTATAATATCAATTTATTATCATGGTAGTAAGTTGACTATATTTATATCGTAATATATTGTTGTTTTTAATTTTTGATACATATTTATATATTGTAGAACAATGTGATAGGTTTATGGAATAAGTAGGAAATATCTCTTAATTAATCTATATATTTTGAAAATATCATTGTACATATTTACGTAGCAACAAATTATAATATGTCAAAGACTTAAATTATGAAATATTCAAATATAATATTTTTAAATTATAACATAATGTATAAAATCATTAATTTTCGTTTAAATATTGAATATTGTTAACATTTAAAACACAAATGTCTATAAAAAAAGTATTAATACATTTTTTTAAATGTTTAAGTTTCAGTTAAAAATCTTTATGAAGAATCTTGTATCAAATGCACAATCTTAATATTACATTTTATTAATTATTGACGATAAAATATTATGCACAATAATTAAATTCGTGATTTTCAATAACTGTGTCAATATTTGAACTTAAAAGGTTAAAAAATAAAATCAATATACTTTTAATATTTTTAAATTTCTATAAGAACAATCATTTAGGATCTTGTATCAAATTTTTAAACTTTTTGATAATTTTATCAACACTTTTTAAAAAAAGAAATCAAAAATTTCAAACACCTATATTATATAGCAGTAAATGTGCCTAAATATTTTGAAAAATGCATTAAGTATAAAATAAAATAATTTAAATAATAAAATAATATTTCGAGTTTCTAATGTCAATAATTTAAAATATCTATAAATTGTATAAAACGAGCAACAATATAAATGAAGTCATGTATAGCAAATACGAACATGAATAATTTTTGAATATTTCAAGTCTCTCCGTAGTTTTTGAATTAAAACGGATAAAAAAAAATTGATTTTGTTATAAACTGGGTTTGCGTAAAAATTTTAATGTTTATTTATTTTAAAATGAATAATAAATCGATTATTTAAAAAATTACTGAGAATTCTCATTGTTGATCATCCAAAAGTAGCAAACAGTACACCTGATTGGACATCAGAAGTTCTAGTCTTTAATATTAAATATCGGTGCATTTTTTCTACTATGAAACATGTAGGTACACAGACACAAATATAAAAAGTAAATGAATTTCAAGAATCACCAAAAAGCGATATTAATTAAACATAAAAAATTGTCACTAAATTAAAGAAATTTAATGTTTATATTATTATTACCACTAAAAATTTCTATTTCGCGAAAATTTTAGAATAATATAATGATATTTTATTATTTATAGTATATACATAGTGTATCAGACACAATTATATTGTTATTCCATAATATTCAAAGCAGAATTATTGTCATATCAATTCGATGCTTAATGCATATTGTATTATTTTTCATCCAAATTAACAGTACCTACTAACTTAAAATTCTATTCGTTGTCGTGTTAATAGTTTCAACAAAACATACGATTCACCGATGAATTATATTTACACAAGCGCACGAGTAATGCATTACAAACATGGGAAATTGTTGGAAAGTTTTGATAAACTCGTTAATATTTGTAGTAGTCGAAACAGGAGTATAGGACCAGACCTGTATCCTCCCCGGATACCTACGCATTATTGTTTAAGCAATAACAACAGGATACCTTTGACAATTGTTATTATAGTACAACGCGTTTATGAATGATATTTGATTTTGAAACACAATTTTCGAATACTAATGCATAGAGCCATAGACGCTATCAAAATGACAATTCGGAAACACAAATAAATATCATATTATATTCAAAAATATTCAGTCATAATGGACTAAAATCTACATATAATAATAGAAAGAAACAATTAAAAAATATATTTTAATGTTGTTGTTGTTGTTTTTTTTTAATACTTGGATTATATTTCATTTTTATTTATTATAAAGCTAAAAATACAATCAGTATTATAGTCTGTAGAGGAAATAAAATAAAATCCACTTTGAAAAAAATTGTAAATAATATAATTGTTTTTCAATAACATTGTTTTATAACGACTTAAAATTATGTAAAAAATTGTCAAAAATATCGGTCTTCTAAAATAATGAGTGCATAAAATTTAATGAATCAGTACAGTTGTTATTAACTTGAATTAAAATAATAACTAAGAAATAGTTTTAATACAAGGTTATATTATAATTATTACGTAATAATTACATTTTACTCGTATATACGGAATCTCATTTGTCTGTTTTGTTATGGTTTTAGTTTTGTCTTGTATGGAATACTAAGACAAATTTCTTTTAAGTTTCATTTTTGGATTACCAAGAATGGTTTTAGAGATCAAAATTAGTAAATTTTTGTTTTAGTAGTTATTGTGCACAGAATATTTTATAGTGAAGTTAGGTGAGTTTGTCGACTGTTTGGATTTTCAAGTATTTCCATGATGCATTTTCAACACTTTATGGTGTTACAGTAATCCCACATAGACAGAATGTTGGCAATGTTTAAATTATGTGAATAAACTCGTAGTATAATAATATACACATTTAATAGTATACTTACGTTTGTTTGTGGTGTGTACTATGTATTGAGTTGCAAGATAGAAGTTTTATTAATATAATTTTAGAATTGTTAAATGTTGGTCTGAACTAACATTTAATATTTAAATTTAATTTAGTTCTATTAGTACAGAGATTTGATTTTTGGGAGTTCGTTTAAAATAAGTGGTGGCTTCATACTATATGTAAAACCAGAGTTAAAATAGTTAAAAATTATTAATCAAACAATTCCTCACAAAAATCTAAAAATATTGAAACAAAAAAAAATAACATTTGATATCGAAGTATTATTATATTTCTATCTATATCAGTACTGTCAATTTCATCTTCATGATAAATATACCATATCTTTTTTAATCAATCACATTCAATATTTTTTCAAAGAAAATATTATTAAAATATTACTTGTAATAAAACTATAAATCGTGTGACTATGATGCTTATTCGTTTTGAAAAAAAATTACTGTCAAAATATCAGATCAATATTTCGTAAAACAAAACCAGAACAATAATTAAGATATAAACATTATAAACCGTGGTATTGTTAAATTCTGTAATATGTTATGTTTTTTATGAAGGTTCCATATGAATTGAACGTATTAATAAATAAAAATAAATAATTCTACTAACCAAAATATTGAATTCGTTGGTATTGTTCCATTTTAAATGTATGATTTTTTTTTTATTTAATCGTTCACAGTTTGTTCACATATATGTACTATGTATTATGTATTATATTATTTCACAGAAAATCGAAAAACATTTCGTGACTATTAATAGAAAACACCGATGAGTTATCGACTTATCACCGCACAGGTTTTCATGGATATATCATATATATATACAATTTTTTGTGTTATATTCCATACAGATAATTAATTCTTAAATAACAATTATTTTGGTTAACACAATATTTATTGCGGAAATTCACATCTGAATATTATAGAAAAATAAATTTTTATTCAAATAAAATAAACAGTTTCGAAGAATGAAGACATAAAATAAAAAAAAATAAAATATAAAATATTGATAAATGTTATTAAAAATACATACATATAATGAGATTTAAATTTTTAATATTTTTATAAAAGTATAAAGATCATATCAAAATTGATGTAATTCAAAATTAAATGTTATTTTAAGTCAAGACAGCTGTGTATCCATTATTCATTCCATTGTGCAAGTTGAAATTGAATGTTCTATTTTTGAGATTTCACAGAATCCGAACCAAATCAAGAAGATTTACATAAAAAAAAAAAAAATGTTCTGAGATAAAAACTTATCATTGATGAACTACTATTTACAATAATATGACAAAATACTATTTATAAATACTATAATAATAATGCTTAAATATGCAAAAATTCACATATTTTTAATGTATCTATATATAGAATATATTCTATATTAATAGATGGCTAATTAGTTATAATGAACTAATATTTAAATGTATATTTCGTATGTATAATTTGTAATATTATACATTTTAGGTTTGTACTAGGTAAGATAATTATATTATTAAAAGCAGTCAATTGTATTATATAATTTCCATACAATTTGAAGAATTACGATTAGCATAAAGTGGTTATTTTATATAGTTTTACGACAATAACTTTTGTCGTGTGGATGTGTGCTAATGAACATACTTAGATAAGTTATTTTAGTCTATATTTATGGTTTTTAATATATATATATATATTTATAAAGTTTAAAATTTTTTACAAAACATTTAACATTGGTACTTATCTTAACGTAGATAGTTATTTTTCAAGTTTATTACTTTTTGAAAATGTTAACTTATAATTGTAACTTAACATTTGGAAAATTTACTTAAATATTTTGTTTAAATTATGAGTTTTATTCAAAAAGAAATACTTAAGAATCTAGTATGATAAAAAATTATTAGACTAATATTTTTAAAACCACAAATATCGAATGTAAAATCTACTGAAGATAATTAAGTGGACCGCTCTGTAAATACTAAATACATTATACATTATATATTAATGTGTTATAGTATACATTATTTAAATAACTGAAGAATAATTGGAATAAATGACATAATCAGAGCTAAATTATAACTGAATAAATTCTATGATGAGTTATAATATATAGAGTAATTTTTGCAAAACGATAACGACCGTTTTATGGTATTTTAAACGTACTGATCAAATATTGAATATGTTATAATTAATTTCAAACTATAAGGATATGACATAAATACATAAAATGAAATATTATTATACATTCACAAATTCGTATGGACTAATGTATAAACTCTATTCTCCGATATGGTAAAAAGGTGTTTTTTCCTTTACCGTTGTAGGAAACTTCCCTAAAATCATTCTGCTGCTGAATAACTAATGACACGAAAAGTCCCTTCAATAAAATCTGCTACTGAATTACACATATTCAAATTCCCCCAAACCCTAAATAAAAGACCCCGAGGTATAAGATCGTACATATATGTATAACTCAATACCGCTTAGAATAGATAGGTCAATAGATATAGAGGCATGCGAAAATAGAAGTTTCACATAAATTTGCCTAAATCAGTGTAGCAGAACAATATAGTGACTCATTGTGGAAAACTACGCTCATAATATAGAACACACAACGAAAATCCAATGTCTGTATCACTATAATATAACCAACACGTATATAGCATACGTCTTGCCGACACAATCCTATAACACCTCGCGAAGCTTTCGAATTCACGGCAAATGACATTATATAGGTACCCGAGGGGCCTATCCACATCACATTATTATTACTGTTATATTATATTTCGATATATTTTAGATAAATATACTTTAATCGATAAGTCACGCGCGTTAATAAAGTTATTTTATAATAATCGCGACCATTATATCACGTCATAATACAGTTTTAGCATACCGTAGTGGTTATAGAGTTGCAGACGCACGTCGATAACGGTAGGTAGCGTCTATCATGACAATATATAACATACCTACGAAGTGCGATTCATCGACGTCGCCGTAAAAACGTATTGATATGTCATTGACCTAGTCTGGACCTGCTAAACGACACGCGGACGCCGCCAATCGTGCAACCGGGTCCACGGTGGTCAGCCATCGCCTCGTCGACGGACTCGGTCCGTTCGAAGCAGACGTTTGCCGAATGGTACGGGTAACACGGATCGGATGGCAAGTCGCGGCTGTATTGACCGGGAAATATGCGTACCCACAGCACTTTGCCGTAACGACTGAACGCTGCGTACAGTTGGTCGGCCGTGATCGACTTGTTCAGGCGATCGACGCGCAGCCGATCTGTCGGACCGACATCGTCGTGGTCGTCGTCGTCATCGTCGTCGTTGACGGCGGATGTCTCGCATGCCGACGGTTGGCGGTCGACCGCCGCCGATCCCGCCAGGAACTCTTTCACCATCTTCTGGTAGTCCAAGTATAATTGTTTGGCCATCGACGATAGTTCTTGTACGTCGTCCGTAGACTGCGCCGCGGAATACGAAATTGTCGACGTCACCTCCGACCACAGTTCGTCTTCCCGAGCTTGGTTCGAACAAAATTAAAAAAAAATTAACAATTAAAACAACAATTCATCAAACTATCGAAACGTACACAAATCAAAAATCTCTTGTTTTTATGGAGAAAACACATCATTACACGTAATTTGTTTTTTATGTGCTATAATATTCTTTATTAGATTAATATTGTATACCGATGTGCGTATACGAGACGAAAATTAATAGATTTTTGTTCGTTAACATTTTTAAGCGCGGTCATGGTATGCATAATATTATAGTGCTAAAATAAAAGTATAAAATGCGAAACAGACCCCCCCCTATTTCTAATCACGCTTACACAACGAACGCTTTAAACATTACTTCAAAAGATACAATGCAGTTTTTTAAAATAGTTTCTTAAAAGTTGAATAAAATTAATGTTCTCCGTTATAAACCAACTATTTATTTGCGAAATATTATTATTTTTCTGCTTATAAAATTATTTTAGTTTTATTCATATGATACAGTTATTATTATTATATTGAACTAAATAGTTGCTACCCTATAGTTAGATCGATTTCTTGTATCATCTTATTTTTTTCATATGTTTCAGTGTTTCAGTATATTATATCTAACTTTTGTTATTTTTTAGTACAGTATATAAAATATAATATATATTTTATTTTATTGTGAAATAAAATTCATTTTTTAAAAATTCTGATTAACAATGAGTTAGTAATAAACTAAAGAAATTAAAATATATTCATTTTTACACATTTCCAAGTGAATGCAATTGTTTAAAGTATGTTAGCAATAAGAACTTATTTTGTTTAATAGGTTTTTTATATTTTTATACTTATCTATTCATAAGCATATTGAAAATAATCATTATGTAATAAAATGTGATGAATTAAAGTTTCGAAAATCTTTACAAACCATCGAACACAACAATTTATATTTTAATTAGGTAACAAGAATTATTAATTTTACTTGAAATAACGTTTAAAACAGTATATATTATATCATACTTCATAGTACTTTCAATTTCGCTTTACTTTAAACCCTGAATAATGATCATTTATTGATTTAATGTTTTAAAATACACATTTGTTTTTTTATCAGGATAAAAAATGAGATTCAAAATATTGTATGATAATGCAATACTCACACATTACGCTTGTGTTAAAACTTAATAAAAATAATTAATACAGATTAAACATGTAGTTATTTTTATTTTTAATATACTTAGTTTTAATTATATTCAAATTTAGATCTCATAAATTAATAAAAAAAAAAAACTCTAATGTAGCATTCTACCTTCTGAATCTGATTGGTTCACATAGCCTGGATATGTATCCTGTTTAAATTGTCCTCTTGTTGTTTTAACATGTTCAAGATTAGAAGAGTCTAAAAAATAAATAATTTTTTATCAATCATTATTATTTAATTTATCATTTGAAAAGTATAAATTGATTAACTTTATAATTTTTATTTTTATTAGATACACGTTTTATGTATTTGAAAATATATTAAATTGTATATATTATTTATCTTAGGAGGTTTTTGAATTTATTTTTTTTAACCTCTTTAGATTTCTATAACGTGACTCACACATAAATTTCGTTTTGGCTCATAAAATTGAGTATGTTTTTGATTATAAAAAAGTTTTTACATTAAAATAACCTCATTGTGTGTTTTTTTTTTATATCAGTTTATATAATTTGACTTGCATTTGTTTTAATTTTATTCCTATTACAGTGATCAACAGTGATCATGCCTATTATTTTGATGAATTATCGACAGCAAGAATGTTGAATAGTCTATTTACTGTATTACATAGTCTCATTACACCAAATAAAAAGATTGGTAGTTGTCTTTACGATATTGAATTTACGTCGATTTTTAAGCATTTATTGAATCAGTTTCCAATTTTTCGTGTTGAAATAAAAAATATATTAGAATTAAGTAGCGAAACATCGTAAAAGTAATCATGGAATTTGTGTTCAAAAGGGTTTGTTATATGTTCCAACTGAAAAAAATCGGAAAATGTTAGAAAGATGGATTTTTAACCCAGATATAGTCAGACGATATATAGCTAGAACATAATAAATCTTAAAAAATAAATCAAATAAATAACTGTAATATAATAGTTATATGTATAGCACTAATAAAACTGAATAAGATTTATACATATATTATTTTTATAATAAATAATGATTAGCACCTCGTTTTGCATTAGCAATGACATCAAGTGTATTCAAAACACAAGCAGATGAATTATGTAAAATAATTATTTAATTTATTTTTTAAAATAAACACTATATTATTAAAAATCCTAGAATCTTTGTTTACAGTATATACGACATACTTATATATAACACGAATTAAACGTAAAACTAAGTTTATCTACTAGCACTCGTCTATATATCGATAAAATAACCGAGAGTATCCATATCAAACGACTTCATAAAATAGATACATAATAGTAATTTAATTTTCTTATAAAAAGTAAAATATCTACTAAATAATACTGATAACACTTTGTAGGCTCATTATTCATTTTAATCGAAATTCTGAACTGAATAATTATTTGGTGATATGGTGATAAATTACTACGTTACTAATTATTATTTATGACATTAAAATATTCTACACAGGTGTTTATACTTTTAGTATAATATTTTAATCAACGCGAAACGTGTTTCAATATTTCTTTGTATTTAACCGAAAATATAGATCCTAACCTGTCTAATATCTGAATTTTAATTAGCATAAATCGATACTATAATAATATTGCCTGACTTAATGCGTTTCTAAATGAAATCTTGATTTGTTATTTAACTAAAAAGCGATGTTTATAATATATAAGATGATATTTGAGTATGAAACATTCATATTATTTTATTTAAAATTAATTTTGTCTATACTGTACAATCAATAATTTCATCATTTTATACAAAATGTATTTATGAACATGCTAAAATACTAAAAATAATACATATAAATTACATCATAAAAATTTTAAATATATAAATAACAACATATAAATAGAATATGTACAATAATAGATCAAAAATATTTTTATATGCCTCAAAATTAAATACAAATAAAACCTTACATTATTTTATTTTAAAATTAATCTATTTTACGATGAGATTTATATTATGAGATACGACTAACTTTAAATTATTAATGGCAAATTGGTAACCAATGTATTTTTGAAAAAAAAAAAGGTAGGAGCCAATTTAATAGTAAATTCTTAGGAACCAATTCAACGGTACTTATTAAAGGTAAAATATTGAGTAACTGTATTTGGGAACCAATTCAGTTATACCAGATGCTAGAATAACCGAGTTTTTACTGTTTTTAGTGACGAAACTATGGCCCACATTTTAAAACTCGTGTTCTAAAACCTACCCTACTTTACTTTATCGTAACAAAAAATCCCACAGATAATGGCCATAATTGTCGAGCTTTAGTTAATAAATAAAAAATCTTTGTAAATTTGTATTTATATCTAAAGAATATTGTTATATTTGATTAATCTCAATCAAAATCTATTCAAGTATATTATATTGAATATTTTTTACTTTGACAGTTTGACCAATATGTATTTGTTTTCGACCAGCAATATTGAAGTAGGTATTTAAGATAAATTTATATCGTATTCTAGTCATTATATATTCGTCATGTGTTATATCTATAAACGTGACCTATCCAAGTTTTTGATTAGAACCTCGAACTTTCAAATTAGCTTTCTCGGTCCAAACAATTAAACTTATAGAAGGTTTCAAAATCAGCCATGTCCAATAATGGTTGAAAAGTTTGATTCTCTATATAGTATTATAGTATAGGTAGGTAATATTTGGTATATATTATTGTTTTTTAGGTTAACATACTATTTTAATTTTAATCGGTCGGTATTCTAAACTTTGGTGTTTCGTATAATTCTAGATGATGTTTTCATAAATGTATTTTATTTTGACTGAATTGTTGCCAAGAAGGTTATAAAAATATTTTCTGAACATAAATATTGAACATAGTTAAGTAATAGTTATTTCTTGCATGCTATTAGTATATAACTTGGATGAAATAAATATTGACCACAGTAGTATACATAAATTAGAATTATTTAACTTTGAAAATAATTTTCATAATAGTAACGTTTTAAAAAAACTAATACATCTGATCTTACACAATCATGAACACATTTTTTATAAATTAAAAAAAAAAAAATATTGCAACATTTGTCGTTGACATAATTTTATCTGTATCAACTGATGTAATTAATATTTATTATACAAATCTTAAATAACGAATATTGTAATAAAAAATAAATACAATATTTTATACAATGATTATTTTATTTTTACTTAATTTACACTATTACACTGTCATTGTTATCAGATAAATACGACTGCTGACATATTATGATAAGGTATAGGTATAACGATGTAAATTTTGAATAAGAGTATAAGAGACAACTTTACAACAAAATATATTTAAAAAAAGAAAAGGTTACAATATTGCTTTCCTAATAATATGTCATTATATGTCATATAATAGGTATGTGTATATTGAATGATCCCACATTTATATAAGAAATTTAAAATTTTTAATACAATTTAGTATTACTCAATTTAAAATAAATTGCAAAAATATTCAACAATTAAAAAATAATTGTATCTGACATAATAATCAACGTCAACAATATAAATGTATATAATAGGTAACTTAACAAAGAAAATTGCTATGAGTAATTTATAGTTAAATCAAAAGCGATACGGTTTACAATTCTTCATAAAATTAATGTAAAACATAAAAATTCTAAAATAAATTTAGTTATGTTTATAAGATTAAACAAATTGCTATGTAAAATATGAAAAAAAATTTTAAAGTATTTGTATTTTTAATAAAACACTTTATTTTACCGAGTATTCAAAGACGTATTTTAAATTATTTTCAAAATAAGTATCTGCATTTGTACTTTAAAAAAATAACTTTTACAAGACTGAACCATATATAACTCTATTGGCAATTAATTACTAAAAATTATATTATTCTAATAAGGTAATAAAGTAGCAATAGAAGTGGCTGGTCAATCGTATGGCAGGGTTATAGCCTATATTATAGGCCCTATAATATCATCTGTGTTGTCATTGGATTTTATTGTACATTATAAAATATAGAATACTATTATATTTATAGCTCATTAGTATTGTACACAATTTGTAATATAATATACACAGAAAATAGAACAATATATACATCGTATAACATAATAAAACATTATAATGTCAATTAAATTTAATTAAAGTGAATCAATTCGCGGAAAAAAACTTTAAGTTAACTTTGTACCTAATAGACGAAATGCATATAATAAACATACACTATACAATATTAATAATATTATGAACGCGCTGTCTCACAAGACAGATAGGATAGACCCATTGTCTATCGCTGACTGCTCCGCTCTAGTTGATTTTATAAAAAGCCGGTCTTTTGACTATGAAATGTGTATAAATGCACTTTACAAGTTATAACACATAATATCCCGGAAATTCACAAATGAATAAAAATTTAAATTGAACTCGTCTTAAATACAGAAATAAATCTGCTTAATCTATTATCATAATACAATGAAAATTTGATAGTTGAAGAAAGTAATATAATATCTAGAGGTATAATAATTGATAATAAAATAAATAATAATTAATAATATGTGGACTATTTAATCTTATCTATACAGGAAAACATTTTCTACCAAAGCTAAAACATCATAAAATCGATTAGGAATTTTATGGAAAATATATCTAATGCTAGAAATAAATAATACATTATATTAATAAGCTATGTGCTAAAAAGAGAAACACCCCAAGGGTATAGAATATAGATAATAATATTATAACGATAATGATATATTCTTGCACAAAAAATACCACCACAATCTTTATTATCCATGAATGCACAATTAATAATATTTATTTATATAGATATATTATTTTAATAGGTACCAATTACGGTTTTATTTTCATCCATTGTCGCTGTTTTACTAGATATTATTATTGGTTATGATTAGTAATTACCATTACTCTGGGGCGTCTATACCTATAGATTTATAAAGAGTATTCAGCCACGAGGTTATTATAATAACTGTGTTTATAGGATTGCACGACTAAGCACAATGAAAATAATGGCCTTATACGAGCGCCGTAAAAACAATAATAATAAAATGAAGTCGGCAATAATACTACTACTACTAATAATAATGTGAGGTGTATCCACTGTAGTTATGACTAGTTATGAGTACCCGGGGTACCTGTTTGCTAATAGCTATTGATAAAAACTGTTTTGGTGATATTATTCGATAAAAAAAAAATACACTTTCTGATGACAAGGCGGTCGAAATCAACATCATAAGTTACGTTAACTGTGTTGTTACGTGTTGGTTATATTATGTCAACCAGTTAGCTAAAATTAAATGGGTTGCTGTAAATTAATTCTCATTTTTAATTGTTTATATGAATTGCGGCCCGGATATATTTTATATTTCATATGTAAATGCTACGATCTAAATATTTTTTAGGGATATTTTTATCAAAATCGATATTTTCCTTCACATTTTCAGACTTAAAACTAGCAATACATCAATTGTATTGATAATGATATAGTTAAAATTATTGGTTTACTGAGTGTTGTTTATAGTTAAAAAGATGTATTTTTAGATTCTGAACGAAATGAAGAATGTATTGATATTACTATGATGTGTGTTTTTTTTTTTTTTTGTACCTATCTGACGACAACATTTGGAGCAGTAATAATGCTCCGATTTTTTACTTCAGCCCCTCTTTGAATAGGAAAATTCATTTAGTTGGTACTTTGGGGGGGGGGGGGGGGGGTAAAAAGTAAAATTTTCAAATAGTTTTCAAAAAAATCAATAAAAACAAAAAAAATGACAGAAATGAAAACCATAAAATGTATTACCATTAATGATATATTAATATTACTTTATCAGTTTTTCCCTATTTTAGATTCTGAACGGAGTGATGAATGTATTGATTTTACAATGTATGTTTTTTTTTTTTTTTTGTGTCTGACGACAACATTTGGAGCAGTAATGCTCCGATTTTTTACTTCAGCCCCTCTTTGAATAGGAAAATTCATCTAGTTGGTACTTTGGGGGGGGGGGTCAAAAGTAAATATTTTCAAATAGTTTTCAAAAAAATCGATTTTTTGATTTTGCTGTAACTCAAAAACGAATTATTGTAAATACTTAAAATTTTCACCAAATGTTTATATTATAGTTATCTCTTTAAAGTTAAATTTTCAAAATATTTTGACCATTTTTAAGCTACTTTAGACAATTGAAATTTTCGACTTTTCTAAGTTTTTTTTCTTCAAATGCCGATAAAAAATTTTCGGGTGGCAAGAAAATCTTGAAAATTGTATACAAGGTTTCTTATAAGTTGTTCTTAAAGTGATAAAAAAAAATCCGAAATCGTTAGTCACAATTTTTTTTATAAGTGCTTAAAGTTCGAATTTATACGAAATATTTCAAAATTTAAATTAAATTTCATACTCTCATTATGCGTATGTTGCCTAATACTTGTTTTATTAATAAACAGATACTATAAAATAACTATATTAACATATAAAAACTATACTATTTATTTCAAAATAGAATATATGGCAATATTTAAATATAATATATCCTAAACTGACAAATCATCTTCGTTCAGAATCGTTTTTCGTATACAATGATACATATCATTGCATTCAAATTTAACCTACCATAGTCTGAGGTCCACCCCACCCCCTAATATACAGCAGAGCGATACCCACTTACCCGCTTTTTTTTAGTTAGTATGTATTTTAAGTAATTGGTAAAAATATACACGACAATAATTCCCGTACAAAGTCTTAACGAGTTATTTATTTTTATTTTTTTCTATTCATCGATATTTTCATGTTATATACCTTTTCCATTAGAAATAACAAAATTATCCGGGACTGCAATTTACGTAGATGGTTTTAATGACTTTTTTTTCACCATTTACCGAATATTTTACTATATAAGCTTCAAACGTTAAACCAAATCGCTATCAGTTCTATCTCGACAAGACAACACTTAGCACAATATTACAATATTATAATAACAGTAGTATAAACTAGTGAATCCAAATTGATATTACCGTCGTCGTCGTGGCTGTCGTCCGGCAGTCGTCGTACCGTGGCCGCCATCATCTTGACGACAGTGATGACGATTTCGAACCGATCGCCATAGTTTTCGGTCCGCAGACACTGGACACGAAACGTCTGGACGAATGGCAACGGCGCTAACGACCGACGCGTCGGATCCGTTAACTCGGCATGCACAATCACCTCCAAGTACTGGCCGCCGTCGTCGTTGTCGTTGTGGCCGCCGTTGACGTTATGGTCGCCGTTGACGTCGTGATCGTTGTAATCGCCGTAATTGTAGTGGTCTTCGTTGGCTTCTTCGTCGTGGTTGTGGTCGTGGTCGTGGTCGAAATCGTAATCGCCACTGTCATTATCGTAATCGTCGCGTTTGTCATCGTCATCGTCCTGGTCGTAGAATATGCAGTTGTAGTCATCGTCACTTCTTTCATCGCTGTCGATGCATCTGAAGTTGTTTTCCACCTTTGGGCCGCCGTCGTCGACGTCGATTTGCGCGTCTACGGACAAGACCTTCGCGAAATGGCGGCCGCCGCTGTACATGCCCAATAACCGACGTACTTCTCTGACGATGGCCCGCCGACCGACCGCTGGTTGGCCATTCAGCGAGTCCATCGAGCAGTACCGCGAACGTTCGGTGAACATGTCGATCACGGATTCGGCGGATACGTTCAACCGTCCGTAGTAGTCGGCGGCGAACGCTTTGCCCTTGTCTTGCGCGGTAACGTAAACCGACGGCAGGACGAACATGGCTACCGTATTGCTATACTATAATATTGTAGTATTATGACCGCGACGACGACGGTGATTGTTACGAGTTACGATGCGATGCGATACGATGCGAGTGACGATAACGATACGAGTGACGATAGCGATGTAGGTAGGATTAAACGATACTTTTTGTCGGCTTCCGAATGGTAACGTATATTGCTACGCGAAGGTGTAAACTGAAATTGACGGGCCACAGGACGCTGCGCTGTGACGCGGTGATGTTTGCCATGGATATAATAAGTTATTATTATAATTTATTAATTTTGTACCATCATCTGTCATCGTGTTGTTGCGATGTCAAAATAAAACAATAAAAGATTGCCAACTGACAAGAATTATAAATACAGTGGTGACCGATGAGCAACACGTCTTGAAATCACCATCGGTTAAATCCAGTCAGATCTATAAGCCGTTCTTTATGATGTTTCGCGGGTGGGTGACGTGTGTCGTGTACTCAAAAAATTATATCTGTCAACAAACACCGCCAATCGCACAGTATACAGCGATTATAATCTACACTTTACATTATACTAATGATCTGGCTGTATATGTGATTATTATAATTTATAAGACGTGTATGTGATGCGTATAATTAATAAAAAAATATTACGGAATTATCAATTATTCGTGTCCAACTGTCAGATGGCTAGTATATACAATTTTGAATCACTCTAAATAAATTAAAGTACATTTTTTTTTATTTTTTGAGCATCATCATACTGGATATTGTTTAATGAATAGAACAACATTTAAATAATAGGTGTCTTTTTTAACGGGTTACACAATGAACAGGGACAACTAGTTATAATTATTATTGTAATTTGCACTTATAGTTTCATTATAATATAGATATAATAACTGGTTTTTGTGCCTGTTTATTTCAATAACATTATAAATAGTCTACCTTAAAATAATTCACTATTGACATACCTATTCAGTTCTTTACTAAGAGGCATATTTTTTGTTCAGTAAGACAGTAACTCGTTTTTAAAAATTACTAAACTCTATTCAGTACAAGAATTAGAACCGTACTGCACAGAAATCAGTTTTAATCTACAATGGTCAAGCAATACTAGTCCATCACCCACACCAGGTCTACTTCGGTATGCAAAGTGACAACTGTGCCACACCCTTATGCAAAAATTGCCTGCCAAACACGTCTCTATGCTAAGATATATTAAACATTTATTACTGTTTTAGTTCAAACTTACGATTTTTAGTAGGCAACTGAGTTATTATTACTATTACATTATTATACAGAGTAATTCTTTTATTAAACAATAGTTATTATTTCAAAATCTATTAACATTTTTGAAAAACATTTTTTTTCATAATTTCCAGTCAAAATAAAACAAAATTATTTTTTTTAAATATATATATATATATAAATTATTGTTATTATTTTTTTTTTTTATACTTTACTTTTTCAAATGACATTATACATTTTTAATTTTATATTCTGAAATAGAATAGGAAATATTTTTTCAAAAACATAAATAAATTTTGAAATAATGAGTATTATTGAAAAAAATATTACCTATACATATGAGTGAGTAATAATAGGTTACTCAATATCATTTATACGTCACCGATTTTACTTTTAAATATATTCTTAAAAATATAATATTATGTATTTTAATTAAATTAAATATTGTAGTAGTCTAGACACATTATGTATATATATATATATATACTTATATACAGTTTACACATTACTCATTTATACCAGTATTATCTATCATCATCTATATACTCGATTATAATGCATGAACTTATTACTTAAGAAACCCGATAGACGATATTGATTATTCACACTAAGCGCTTGAACATTAAAATATTTCTGATATGTGTAATCTATTGATTAACATCGATATTGTCGTACAAATCTAAACTGCTGGTAATCAATACAGTATAACATAGTTATGTAGGTATAACGATTTCATCAAAATGTAAGCAGATGACTGATGATAACACAATGACGCTGGAAGTGTAAAACAAACACTCATCATTTCGAATGTTTCGATTAATCCAACTTCAAAGATATTAGTATGTAACAAAAATTAGAGCTCAATATATTTATGTATTATTGTTCTCATTTATGTTTATATGTAGAATGTATTTTTTTTAAATATAAAAGGATAGGACAGTGTTGTGATTATGGTATATATGACACAGAATAATTTTCTTGCTGCAGAATTGCAACATTAATGAATTTGTCGCAACGTCGAGTTCAAGTAGGTGGAAATTAATTTTTGAGTAGTTACCTACCTATATGTATACATACTGAAAATTGTGTAAGCAAACAAGCGTTGAAATATGTTGAAGAGTCGTACACCTTACACGTGCACTTAATAAACCGTAGGCTGAGATAAAATATCAATATTTTTTTGGATATTATTAGGTATAGATAATAAGTAAAGTTTATATTGATCAGTAGTTAATACAGTCAAAATACATTGTATTATATTATATTTATCAAAATAGTTTAAGTAAATGTATTACTTCAAAAAATATTAAAAATATATAATTGTTAATATTTTTTTTTTTAATTAATATTTTAAAAAATAAGCTAATTTGTATACGAATATTAGCCGTTAGAATATATATTATTTTATTATAATTAATATTTGATGGCCGATGGGTTTGAAAAATTGTAGGAAAACTGTTGATAAAAAATCACATATATCGACATTAATAATAAAAAAAAATAGATATTTTAATTACCAGCTACCACAGTATATGTCTTAGATACACTACTACACTACACGTTACAGAAGGATAAAAACTAGTAATGTAACAACAAAACATTTTTTAAATTACTTTTTACTAACTATAAATTATGAATACTTACAATAGGCAAAGTAGTAAAATATTATCTACAAAAAATTCGTAATATACAAACTTATCTAAATTAATATATACATAGCTGTGTGAAAACAAATATGAAAATGATTCTAAATTTCTCAAAAAGCAACACTGTAATAATTATCCACACTTCGTTGACACAAACAGATTTCTACCACTTTATATATATTATATACAAATATATTTTTGCTGACAATTATTTAAAATTTTGGAGTTATTCTATAGTTTAGATAAAAAAATAATTAACTTGGAACTCTAACATAGTTTAAGTTTACAGCAAAGTTTTATAAAATATATTGCTATAATTTAGCTATAATACGATAACTAAACAAATAAAAACATGATTAAAAATTTAAAAGTTGAATGTCATTATTATTTAAAAAAATACTTTTAAAATATGTTGTATATTATATAATCGAACATGTATATCAAATGTATAACATGAATTTAGGTATATATCAAGCGCGTTTGGTTAAAATGTGTTTATGGATGTAAACATTATAAGCTATTATCATTAAGTAGGCATATAGGTATAGTGTCTATACTACGTTAATCCATACCGAACACAGATTATTGTTTTTAAATTATAATAATTTAACATAGTATATTATTATAAATATTTCAATAACACGGCAATTTGTTTACAAACGCTGATCTGAAAGAAATAAAAAATTCTAAAGGTGTCAGCTAACTATAACACCTATCTGAATTTAAATATTATAATATATTTTTTTGTTTTATTATCTTTATAGGTACTTATTGAAAATCATAAACTTCATACCTGAAATTATAATTAATTATGTACTATTATGTAAAATTAATCACTTTACTGTATAGTTAGTTACCTGAAACAAATATGTTTTAAAACCGTACGTTACACAATATCACGACAAGTAATAGCTTATACAATGTTTACATAATATGTAAATTAAAGGTAGTGTATAAACATGGTATACTTAACTTCTACATATAAGTGGCTTGTTTTTATTTCAGCATATTATACTGATGACCATTGTCGTACAAATGTGGACCATTACTCTGGAAAAGGTTTTTCAATGAAACTGCAAGGTGTAGAGTGTAAGACATTTCGTAGGCGACAGCTGCACATATTATATATATATATCACGCTCTACTAATAACAGTGCATTTTATATACCCATATGTAGATACAACGTAAAAAATATTATCTGTATAAAGTGTTTTATTGGCTAGTTTGAATTTTACGTCTGTCAATAAAACATTTCTACCACAACTATACCTATACACTTGGCTTTGACCGAAGAACGGTAGTGCATGTCTCGGTTTTGCCATTAAGAAGTCGGAAATGCAGCCAAACTTTGGTTTTGGCGAAACATTTATCTTGAGATTAAATTAATTGCTTCGTTTCTAATACAAAATAATCCATCAAACAGCATTAATAAAACTATAACAGTTTGTACAGCATGTATAAGTACAAACTATATATCGTTAAATATTAATGAAAAAAAAAATAAATCAAACTTTTACATACAGAAGTATATATTTCGTATTTTTGTATAACTGAGTATGTCAATATAAAACTGTGGTTGTAATTTTAAATTTGTTCAATTCCATAATATATCTGTACTTAAATAACTAAATTAACTTAATAATAAATTATAATAAATAATGTCATGGTATAACTACTAGACACTAAAATGATTAGTAAAAAATATTATCTACCTATGTTCAATACAGGGTGATTTTTTTTATCGAACAACACTCATTATTTCAAAAAGTATTAACTTTTTTCAATTTTTTTTTTCACTTAAATATTTAATAGTGAAATCACTATCAACTTTTGATTTTCAAATGGCAACCTATACTTAAAATGTTATAAAATAGTAGGGATATTTTTTTTATGAATTCTAACGTTTAAATTATTATTTTTCATTTAGTTGTTCGCGAGTTATAGCTTTTCAAAGTTGGGCGGTTTTCAGTTTTAATTTTTGAAGACCAGTGGTCATATGGGTAATAAATAATAATAATAGGTACATATTTTCACATGTAATAAACTCGTTATCAATTATCGTTCAACTCAGTAATGACAATGAACTTTGTACCTGTAGGTTACAAATTAATTGTTACCTATAACTAATTTAGATAATAATTAATAACCTGATTAGAGTTTTGATAAGAAAATAAATGAGTTGGGGACAGTGAGTCGTCCGAAGGTCTACCACTGTTAACATTTTTCGGACAAGTGCTTATCACTCAAAAAATGTGTGTTTTTTTATTTATTTATTTTTTTTGTGTCTGACGACAACATATTTGGAGCAGTAATATTGCTTCGATTTTCTCAAACAGTATCGTTTATGAAGCAAAAGTGAATATAGTTGGTACTTTGGGGGGGGGGGGGGTCAAAAGTTAAAAAATTTCAATATTTTTCAAATGCGTCGGAAAAACCCCTAAAAAAAGTAACGGCAAAACGGGATTTTTTTACGCAAAACCAGTTTTCGACAAAATCGATTTTTTTATTTTGCTATAACTCAAAAACTAATTGATGTAAATACTTGAAATTTTCACCAAATGTTTTGACTTTTTTTGAGCTATTTATAGACAATTGAAAATTTCAATTTTTTTTAAGTATTTTTTTTTTTTTAAAAATAACGATAAAAATTTTTTGGCCAGCCAGAAAATCTTGAAAATTTAATACAAGGTTTCTTATAAGTTGTTCTTAAAGTGAAAATTGTGACTAACGATTTTGGATTTTTTTTTTTATAAGCGCTTAAAGTTCGAATTTATACGAAATATGTCAAAATTGCGAAAATTTGCAAGTAATTTTGTGGTTAAAAAATCGTAAAAATTTGTTCTTTTATAATTAAAATTTGAAAGTTTGGTACAAGGTTTTCCATAAATTTTTCTTCAAATATCTGTAAATAAAACTCTACCGGACTAAGATAAAAAATTTTTAGGAGTGTTTGAAATTTAAATTTTTACAAAACCGCATTAAATAACGGTTTAACCTCAAACGATTTTTGATATTTGTTTTTATCCAAAAAGTATAAGTTGCAGAAACTTGAAAATTTCATCAGTTGTTTATAGGGTTCTAAATTTGAAATATTTCAATGAAATATTGAAAAATATTTTTTCTTCTTTTAAACATGATCGGTTATAGTTGATAAGAAATAATATATTGATTAAACATAGAAAATATTCATGATAAATATACAAAAATATGCACCAAAAATTTTTGATATTTTTTAATTTATCACTTATATTATTAATTGGATCCTTATTGGTTATTTTTATTATTATTTATTATACATATTTTCTTTGTTTTACACAATAAACCAACATTTGAAAATGTTCAATTGCAAGTTGACGTGATTATAAACTTTAAGCTATAATAATTTATATTTTATTTTTTATTGCAATGAAATATTTCATGAAAATTTCATGAAATTTTAAAACCCTAGTTGTTTATATTAGCTTTTCTTTGTATAATTTTATTTTCAAATATTCACTCGTTTTTATTCAATTTATAAGCATTTGAAATAATCAATTTTTTTAGATTCTGAACGGAGTGATTAATGTATTGTGATTTTACAATGATTTGTGTTTTTTTTTTTGTCTGTGTACAGCATAACTTGTCGAAATAATGCTTCAATTTCAAACTTTGGGGGTGGTTTCCGATGGCAAAAACAAAAAAAGAGTGACAGAAAAACGGAAATCTTTACACAAAACCAGTTTTCGACTAAATCGATTTTTTTATATGGTTGTAATTCAAAAACTAATCACTGTAAATACTTGAAATTTTCACCAAATGTTTATGTTAGTGTTATCTATATACAGTTAAATTTTCAAAACATTTTGCCTTTTTTTGAGTTATTTATAGACCACTGAAATTTACGATTTTTATGAAAATTTATTTTTGAAGTGTCGATAAAAAAATTGTGGATTACCAAAAAAACTTGAAAATTTAATACAAGGTTCCTTATGAGTTGTTCTTATTGTAGCTAAAAAAAATTAAAAATCGTTAATTACAATTTTTTTTTATAAGCGTTTATAGTTCAAATGTTTACAAAATATGTCAAAATCGTGAAAATTTGCAAGTAATTTTGAAGTTTAAAAATCATAAAATGTTTTGTGTTTATATCTAAGAATAAAAAATTCATCACTAAGTTTTCCATAAGTTTTCCTTCAAGTAGCTATAGAGAAAAGCATCATTATAGGAAAAATTTTAAGTGTGTTAGAATTTTAAATTGTACCATATAGCGTAACGACAACGATTTATCCTCAAACGATTTCAAAATATATTTGTTGTTTTTAAAATAGTATAAGTCGTAAATACTTGAAAATTTCAATAGTTATTTAAATTGACATTTCTTCACATGATTTGATTTTCAAAATTTTTTGACTTTTTTTGAGCTATTTATAGACAACTGAAATTTTCAATTTTCCTAGGAATTTTTTTTTGTAGTGTCGATAAAAATTTTTTGGAGGAGTCAAAATATTTGAAAAATTAATACAAGGTTCCTCATAAGTTATTCTTATGGCGATAAAAAAATTATAAGAAACATAAGCACGGATACAGTGCCATAGCCCATAGTCCACGATAGTCCACAGTTCGTATTCTGTATTCATGTAGATTGTAGGTAGTAGGACTAGTAGGAGGTACAAATTAAACTACAACGATATTAGTACCTTTGGTCGAACGATAACAATTTATAATTTGAACTACTGGTCTTTGCAAATAATAATTGTGTTCTTATCAATGTCTCACAGCCGTAATAACCTTTGGGACTAACACTTAAAAACCTCAAACCGCCCAACTTTGAGCAGCTTTAACTCGCGAACGGTTAAATGAAAAATAGTAATTTAAACATTAGAATTCATAAAAAAAATATCCCTACTATTTTATAACATTTTAAGTATAGGTTGCTATTTGAAAATCAAAAGTTGATAGTGATTTCACTATTAAATATTAAAGTGAAAAAAATAAAAATTTTACATAGTTTTAAAATAGCATAAAACTAACAATTTTGGAAAAAAAAAAAGTTAATAGTTTTTGAAATAATGAGTGTTGTTTGATAAAAAAATCACCCTGTATAATTCAGCTAGTCTGAAATATATATTAAAGTTTATATTTTTTTCTTGATAAAAAGCTTAAAAAAAACCATTATGTCATATCTGCTCTAAATTTTACTGTTGCGTTATAATAACTTATTTTCGAGGATTAAGGAAATTTAAATTTTTTATTATAATATTAAATATTAACTTAAAAAGTAATTGTAAGTTCTTTGAGTTACGAAATAGCTTAAGAGCTTGAGACTATGGTAAAAAAATATGTTAAAAGAAAAGTTTGAACTAAAATGTTTTCTTCAAAAAATTTGAGTTTTGTTTAAAATATACACAACGATTAAGGTTTGGTAAACATTGGTGGATTATAAAGTAATTGTTAAACACTGCTGAAAAAAAAACGCAAACATCTTTTATTTCTTACTCTTCAGATTTATTTACAACATGTGAGTTATTAATTATAACAAAATATTCGTTCAGAGATTTTCCGTTTTTGATTTTTTTTCCTGCTATTTTGATATACAAATGTCTAATCATAATTAATTATAAATAAAAAGTCGTCAATATTCAATGAAATTCGATTAAAAATACCTACATATTATTTTATTAGAAACGAAACTAAAAATAAATAAATACATTTTTACATGTGACTATATTGTAGAATATGTATTATAGTAATAGTTGTAGACAAAAATGAACGCCGTAACGTCGATCGTCTAGTTAAATTTTGCTTTTAATTTTAATGAAGGTTAAACAACTAAGCTCGAAGATAGAATCTATTAGATATTATTCCCGATAAAATATGTTGATATTATTCTTAAGAAATATCTATACGAGAATGCAGGGGTATTTCTTGATCCGCTGAGTAGGTACAGGTAAATGAGAATAAACGAAATGTCAAGTGCACCGGAAGTCATATTGATATTTCCGATTATCCGTCTCATATGTATACATAAAATATGTATCTTACTTCTTATACTCGTGAGTGGTGTTTGCAGGTTTTAAATTTTAATTAGCGGTGCTGCGTAGTCTTTTGTGTACCTACCGTATACAATGACAAAAATACGAAATAATGTTATTATAATGACGCAATGACACGGCAATCAAAAGTTATTTAAAATAGTTTTGCTCGCGGGAAAAATATCTAACAACGTAATGTTCAAAATTTGTGTGTGTATGAGTATATAAGTGTAGCTATTGACGCAATTATATGGTAGAACTTTAATAATTAAGTCATATTTTATACTTAGGACCTATAGGTGATTTCCTCTGTATAAGTCGCGAGTTACCTGTTTAGTATAATATGATTATAGTATTATTTACCTATATCATAAATAATAAAAAAAATCATACATTATTTAAATTCAGAGTAACATTGGTTTACAACTAGGTATATATGTATTTTTAATAAACCCACGTAGACAATAAAACATCGTTAAATAGTTATACATAATTTGTCTCATTTTTTGAAAAAAAAATAATAATAATAAATAGTGTACTTACCTATATTATAAACTTATTTCTTTTTTAGATTGAACGTGTCACAATTTTTGTATTCAACTGAGTTTTTCTTGAATTCATTTCTTGAGTGCAATTATTTAGCATCCATTTATTTTAACGAATAGCAATTTAATATTTATATATTGATATTTTGGATTATTTTACGTGGGAGTCCTCCAAGTTGGGTTCTATAATTAAGGGTTAGTATTTAGTATTTACAACCCTTACCATAAATGATGGACATAGTTAAGTTATAATTTTGATAGATATACCTATATACGCTTACATAATATATTAGGTACAAATAGAGTTTAGGAACAAAACACGACAAGAAAAAAGCACTTTTTTTGTAAATTTAGCTTATAAAATTTAATATATGCGTGAAATAAGAATCTTTTACAAAAATTCATTTGCATTAAATTTTATTATAGTTAATAATTTCCATATAAATTAAATTAAATATATTTTCCATTCATTCAAAAATTCAATTAATTGTTAATTCGTTAACTTCACGAAATAAAAATGATTTTTTTTCTTTTATCGATAAATCGGTTGAAATATGATTTTATATAAATTAATCAGATATCAGAATAAATTAAAGTAATTTTTGATGAATTAGATTCTTAATATTGCATAATATTATAATAGAAAATAAATTATAATGTTATAACTACATAATTATTTTAAAAATATTTATAATTTAAAATTTACATCCATATTTCCCTCTCTATAAAGTATAAGTTTTTAATTTATATAAAATACATACTGGAAGCATATTATATTATATCGAGCCACAAAATTAAGGTTTAGAATCATATATAACTATGTAAGTAAAAAGTTAACTACACTTTGCAGAAATAAATTTGGGATTTTATTTTAAATGTTTTACCCCCATATTGTTACAAACATATTGAAAATATATCTAAGCAGATTAGAGATAAAAGGTAAAGATTTTGGCTGAAGGATTACAGTCACTTGCCAAATCAACGTCAACGAGCTTTTTATAAGTCTCTGTAGGACAGCAGGCTGGTTTGTTTTTGATCTTCATGCGCGAGGCATAATGTACAAAAGTTTAAAATATATTATGTTTAAAAAAACCCGTTAATAACACAGTTTATTCGATATTAAAATAATTTTTTTCATTTCGTAAATAATGTTATTTTTTTATTTTGCTGTTATAACTACCATATTATATTATATATTTATAAAATACGGTTTGTATAGTTTTATTATTTTATATTTTTAAATCAAAAATGTCACAATAGTTTTGATAATTTCAACATTTTAATCAAAATTGTAATTAACATTCATTTTTAAATATTTACCTGCACAAATATATGTTCCAATTGAACCAATATTAATTGAACTATTTGTCTACGAAATATCATCTGAAATTTAACATTATATTATATATTAATATCTATACGTACGTGAACTACGTATGTTTAGTATACACGGTATAATGCATACATTCAAGCATACAATTATTACTGTCGTGACGTTCATTGAAGAAACGCCAATAATGACATTGAAAAACAAAACCACTTGAGAGTTTCGGTATTTTATTACTCCGCTGATTTTAGCGCCATTGTTGTCGTCGTTCATCACGCGAACGCGTACCAGCAACTATACACGTTTTTATTTGTATTCGCTGTTTGTTTACAGATTTGTTTTCAGTGGCTGTAGGTATATAAATCACTAAGTATTATTTCGGAAACAAATCTTCTACATAAAACATTTCCATCGCCATAATTACAACCTGCTATTCAAATGAATCCCGGAGAGAATTGACTTACGGTAGATAGATTTGAGCAATTACCATACAATTTACGAAATAAACGACGAGATTAATGATTTGGTTAGTCGAGTATAAACTATAACAAACAAAAAACAACTTTAATTTTATAATTTAAATACATTTTTACAATAATATAAAAATATAAGCGTATTGCATAGCATATCCAAATTGGCCTCGAAATAAATTGTTGATTACAATATGATTAATAAATATCATGAAAGTAAAATATAATAGTTCATACATAACATTATATCATTATACATAGGTCGTTGGTGGTGTGTGACCACATTCGAATAGCGTATATGTTTAATAAATATCATGAAAGTAAAATGTAATTATGTGTTTGCATAAAATATAATCAAATAGGTATTATTTTATTACTTTTGTTATATGTATGTATTTTGTTAATGCACAATAATTGTTTTCGTTTCAATTACGCCTTTTCAAATACAAGTCAATCAACAATTTATATTAATTCTGGTTGAGTGGCACTGGCGAGTGGTAGACGTGAGTAAAGACAAAGAAAAACACATATGTAACTGACAGTTTTATACAAATACACATTGCTGGAAAACAATTGAAAAATTCAAAAGAATTTCAATAGATGTTTAAATTTAAAAAAAACCACACACACTCACACACCAACACAAATAACTACACAAAAAAATGTATAGGTTATTGATCTAAGTCAATATAGAAGATTTTTATAATCAAATATTCCACTAGTTTTATGTAAGGTATTTTTTAGATTTATTTTCTGAGATAGAAGTTTTTAGTTTTAGTTAAAAATAAAAAATATTTACATATAAAATTATAAATGAGTATCATGATGTAACGCAGCAATAGAAAATCTGAAAATTTTAACTACCTACTTCAAACAAAAGTATAATTACGAGTATATACAATTAATAATTAATTCAAACTCTTGAAAATTGTTGATTTTTTTTTAACTATAAATTTACTACGGATGATAATCCAACCATAATCACTATGCATAATTTAATTTAAATAATAGCTGTATATTTAATAATAAGTACCTATTATATTACTTATTAAAAGAACTTTTAGATATTTATCTGTGGTTGGACATTTTCATACTTGAGGTATTAATATTAATATATTATAATATCAATTATATCATTTAAACATTTATCTTGTGAGTTGTGATTTAAGTAAAAATTGGTTTAACAGAAAAATATTTATTTATTTTTTAACGAATCAGAAAATTACTCCAATTATTTACATTTTTTTTTTCAAATAGCTACTCGTTCATTATTCTAAAATAACACATGTGTTTAATCGTATACTTATAAGAGTTGTAATTAATTATACTGTTTGTTATTCTACTTTTATTGAACAACAACAACAAAAAAAAAAAAAAATTGTAGAACCCTTAATTCTTTCACATTAAATATAATATACATTATAATTGTGCTATTAAGATTTACTTATTAACCAGTAACACTTAGTTTTTAAAATACTTACGAATTCGTATAATGAAGAAAAGTATATTACAATTCCTTGTTGTTATACTATATTTTTATACTTATTTAAAACAACATTTTAGTTATTGAAATTTAGTTAGTTAAACTTTATTTCTTATTAGTTATTACTTATTATTAGTCTGTCAGTCGTAATATAACGTATTTATAAATTTTATTATTTTTATGAATGTTTTTAATTTGTAATAAAAATAAGTTAAGAAATTTCCATATGAACTCCAATCTTCAAACGTAATAACTTTTCAAATTTCTATAACATAAATTTTAAAATAGCTATCTCATATTTTAATTTTAAATTATGTATTTTAATATTTAAATACATAAGTTTATTTTTATAAAATATATAATATTATCATACTTGAAAATTTAATTGGAAACTGTATTTTCACTCGAAGTTCTAAAATAATTGGAAAATTTAAAAAGAAGATTATTGGCGTAATTATTTATTAGATATTATTAGGTTATTATACAAATAATAATATTATTTAAACTACAAAAATTAAGTTTTTTTTAAGTACAATATTTGAAAATTGAAAATAATATTATGTTATTTTATGTCATGAAATTTTAATCACACTTATAACCTTCAAATCAAAAATATAATGTTTACAAATTTTATTTTTGTTTACTTTATACATTTTCGTTTATTAACCAATAAAAAAATGATAACGATATGATTATGTTTAATATGATTTGTATCTGGTTTAATATATATATATTATAGTATCGCTAAGTGTATGAGTAATGGGTATTTATGATTACCTATACATCTACATTCAACAAGATCCAATCAGTATTAAAAGTTATGAATGTCCAAACGGTAATTAAATGACAGTCATATTATTATTAAAATAGTACCTACTGGCCTACTCTGACCTTAAAGTTCATTAATCTATATGAGTTTTATTGACCCAAGTGATTCAGCATATACATTATAATAGATTTAAAGGCAATCTGGCTGAGTGGGGTGAGGTGATAAATTTTCTAAAAGTAATTAATCTGAAAAGATAAGTGGCATATTTTTAGCTTTAGTGCTCTTTGTTAATTTAATAATAGTCAAGTTTAAAATATATCAAATGATAATTAGTCCACGCCATTATTAATAAACATTGAAAATCAGAGACTTCCAAGTTTACCTGCAATATTAATATTTGCAATTATTATATAATTTAAATTCTGCTTTGATGGTTTTTTAAAATAAATTATATTTACATAAAATAAATAGAATATATTATATAGTCGATGTGATTGAATAATATTATTTAGAAATAGCTTGGAAATAACATATCGAGTCTCGTATTATTAAAATATACAAATTTATTTTTGATACGTGAAATAGACACCATATGTCTTTAATGCATGATAATGTGAATATTGAAAACCAAAAAACTAATGCACAAATTATCACGTCACATTCTCTTAAAATCGGTTTCTGTTTCTGTTCATAAAATATATTATTTATCGTTTGACATATTGCATTGTAAAGTAGATTAAAATAATAGGCGCAAACAAAAGATAATATGATAAAAACATGTTCTTGTGCGCACGAAAGGGTTCGGCAGCTGTTTACCTGGTGGAAAGCGTTTAATCACGTCACATCTGTTTCTGAATATGTTTTCTAGAATATTATGCTTAATAAATAATCATATTATTATATTATCGCTCATATCATAACATTCCATATACCTAAGCTGTAATACAGTGTAATTTATTTATTTAACGGTCGGAAATTTTAAATTATTCAGAATAAGGGAACCACGTTTGATTAAAAACCTCACGATCTCAGCTGAATTTCTATATCATACCACTGGCATCGATATTTTAATAATTATTTATTATAAAAAAAGTAAAAAAAAAGTTTCATCAAAATATATATTTTTCAATAATATCGAAGAGCCCTTTTTTCTTGCCAAGAGGATGACCACAATAATTGGAATACTTCATACTTGTCTCTCCAAAATGTAATTTAAGTTATTTATTTTTTTTAATATATAACTTTTATTTAATAATTCTAACCATATTTTAGTAACATATTCAGTATTTCAGATTTCTATCATTTCTTACCACGTTTACTATTCACCGTTTTAACAATATTTAAAATAAAAAAAATGAATCAATAAAATAATGTTTTAAGCACTGGTCACAGATAGCTTTTCATTTGAAATCAAATAAGATTATACCTATTGGCTTATTGACTACATTGTTCAACTAAAAATTTTTGAACAAAATTCTACTGGTTTTAAATAAATTCTATTTTTATTTGTTTTAAGCTAGCTTGATAAAATCTATAAATGAATAAAAAATAACTTTTCCTTTGTTTAATCTATTATCCATATAGGTATAATCATAATATGATTTGATAAATACAATATATACATTATTATATCATTTATACAACACAATAGTATATTGACTGATATGCATATTTGAATAAATAATTATATAGTCCAGTCTTAGATAGTTAGATTCATGATCGATGTATTTGGAAAATCGAACGCTTTATTACTACTTTTTTAGTACATTTTATGTTTTTATTATTTATTTTTTTGAAAATGTATGTATAGATTTGAAAAACCATTATCATTATAATGGTTTCAATAAAATATTATATCCAAAGAAAGGTTTTTTCCTATATGTGTATTTTTTAAGTTATTACTTTCATTAATATTTGTATAATTATAACTCGCTTTTCCGACTTATTCCTATTAAAATTAATTTTTGTTGTTTACTATTTATTTAGGCTTGACAGGCAATAACCTTAGTACCTTACAACAACAAACATTTTACAATTTATTTACTTTCCGTGTTAATCATGCTTGATATTCTACTACTTTAACGAATACTCGAGTCCAATAGAACGATAAAGTTTCATGTTCTCCGGAGTTTATAACACATTAAGTTCAAAAGTTGCTAAAATGACAAAGCGCTTCACCTTTCATTATCCCGTCACATTGACGCTTTTGCGTGTAATAGGTTTCCGATATAAATGTAATTAAAATATGTGATAATCATAAACATTAATTTCACATATCTTCAAAATGAATACGTTTTCGTGATTCCTGATGCATTGTGCTAACCATATTTTAAATAATATGCCGAACTCTTTTGTGTAATAGTTATATAGTAGAATATATAATAATTTAAAATGACTACAAAAGACGGTTTGTTCTTATACCTTTATAGATATGGCGACAACGTCACGTACCGTAAGTTATTGATACGTATTTAGATTTATCACTATTTTGCGCACGAAAACGCTTAATTTCATTGATGGTAGTTAATATCGTCGTCCTCAATATAATTATATTATATATAATACTTTATGCAATTTAATCACGATTCACGAATCACGAGTACATATTACATTACTATGTGTACCATGTGGTAATCAGTAGAATATATCGATTAAATTCCGATAATAGATACTAATAGCATTAATATAGGTACATTTTTAATAAATAGTAAAAAAAAAATGTCAAATGGAAACAAATAATAAATATAATTAAAATATCCTTCGTCAGGTTAGGCTACTAAATACATTTTACAGTATAACAGTATAATAATATTATCTTTACACACAGGATTCAAGCGCCGTTTGATTTAATTATAGATTAATATTTTTATTCTATCAGATAATATTATAATATTTATATATGTATTGTAAAGATCCCGTTATCAAAGGTAACAATAACAAAAAAATATATAAAAATTTAAAAAATGTTCTTTGATCATGGTTTTACATTGATAAAATTAAAAACTGTGATAATTGTTATACAAATCTATACAAAAAATTACAATGTAAAGTTATTATTGAAACATTTAAAACGCTATAGCCTTATACCAGTTTTTCCCAACCTTTTTTTACTCAACGCCCCTTTTAGATTTTAAAAATCTCACACCGCCCCCCCAATCAATTTTTTAAAATGATAAACGTTTTATTTTTTAATAAGCTATTTAATTTAAGACAAAGTATCATTTAACATTTTAATAATGTCAAGTACCTGTCAAGATAATTATTTTGATATTATTTGAGTGTATAAATATTATACCTACATAATTCTGTAGATTACATAAGGTATTTTATTCTACGCAGTTATACATTTCATTACAATCAGTTATAAACAAAAAAAATGAAATGATAGATGAGCGCCCCCCTCATAAAAACGCCCCCTTCAAAATAAAAAATGCCCACAAGGGGGCGGTAGCGCCCACGTTGGGAATCACTGCCTTATACAGTAAGTTATACGTACCAACGTTGATATTTTAAATCCTGGTAGAATTAGTTATAATGCATGAGATTTTGACGTCAGTTATTTTTACGTGGGTCAATTATTATAAATTAAAATAATTATATAAAAGCCAGTTATCATTTACCGGATCGAATGACGTAGATTTTTTTTATGTTCTTTTTTTGAAGAATAATTAATCGTGTAATAATAAATCGAATATTCATACATCGGATTCGAGTGACTCTCGTTGTCAAATTTCGAACAACCTAACCGGCATACGCGTGATTTTGGACTTCGGACAAAACTAGACGTGACGTTTCAAACGACGATTAATCGCTTCGTTTAGTGTAATAATAAAATAGTAATATTACAAACAACTTGTGTGTAATCGTGATGAGACGAAGACGTCAGGCACTCGTTTTTTGTGCGTGTGTGACGCGACCGTTATTTACATGTGTATAACCTGTTGGTCTCGGGCCAAACGACTGCAGATAAATGTTTATTATTTTCAGTCTTCGAACCATGCAAACGCCGATAATGAACCAAAATATTTATTTTTGTCATTTCATTATATGCGTACTGTGTGTTGTACCTCTGCATCGCGAATGAACGAAAACCATGGCCACCCGAGATGGCGTTTATATTTAAGTTGTCGCTAGTACCTGAACGGGGTTAGATATTTTCCACGACTATTTACACAATAACGAACAGGTGCTTACTTCGATAACAAGAAATCACAATTACAAGCTAATAGTCGTTAGTATTATATATCCTCCAATTATAAATAATTGTACTACACATTTACATACTTATATAGAAAATATAAATATTGGCAATAGTAAACACTTTGAAGTTATTATTATCATAATTATTTCGTGTTTAAATTTTTAGAGCGTAAACTTTAAAATATCTCTATGCATTTTTGTAACTTTTAAATAAGAATTTAAGAAACTTTATAAGGAATTTTAAAAGGACTTAAATATTGAATTAAACATGGTATAGATACACTTGAATATGAATAGAAGATTGTAACGAATGTGATTTACATACGTACAATATAACTACAGCGCGTATATAGTGGTGTTTATCTACATATATTGGCCATTAACTGGGCAGAATAAATTTGTGGGTATTCGAAGTATAAATCGTAAAATATAACAAAGCAATTTTGTCATATATACAGTATAAATTAAATAGTAATGGTCGATTAAAATATAATATTTCAATATCCTACGTGTTCGAGTAAAGTTCAATACTACAAAAATAATTTGAGAGTATAATGTTCCGTTAATACAAACTTAAATAATAAATATTCAAGTTTAATAAATTAAATAGGAAATATTACTTCAAAAATCTAAGTAATTTAACTAATGCATGGATAGAAGTCATTATTTTCAATTAAAATTGTTGAAAAAAAATCGAGTGAAATAAATAATTTATTTGAAAACTTTTAAATTATCGTAATTTATTATATTCTGTTATAAAAGTACTTGTAGTATTAATTTTTAATTTAATTCCACGTAGGTATATGTATTTTTTAAGTGGTTTATAAAAAAATGTATATAATTTTTGTTTAAATCCAATAAAGGCCTTCAGTTATTTTAAAAAAAGCATATTTGTACAAGATTTAACATTGAACACATAAAAAAACGCATTAAGTTATAAAAAAAAATACTGAAATGTTTTCTTAATGCTATGGTTTTATTATTTTATCAACAAAATAAATATAATTTATACTTTAACATTTATTATACATGTTTTTATGTAACTTCTTACATAATTTTATAACTAATAAATTGGCTCATCTTGTTAATTTATGTTTAATTTTAAACGTATAAGAATGGCATAATATGTAAATTTCATATTATATTAATTATAATATGATGGTTTCAATAATCTTTAACCATAATTTATAATTTTATCGTAGAAATAAAGACAAAGCTACTATTTTCTTAAAAATATATTATGTTCAGTCCATAAGATACTTAAATAGGTTTAAATAAAAATCAATTAGGTATACCCACATTTCAATTAATCAAAAAAAAACACTATTCCAATACTAATATAAATTATATAGCAGAAATAAAAATTAGATTAGCTAGAATAAAATGAAAAATCAATTAATATAAAAGGGACAGAATTCTCATAAAATATAATTCTATTATTTTGAGTCAAAATTATAGGTACTACGTGGGTAATCCGTTAAATTACGATGCTATAATCCGGGGTAATTAACATTAAACTTTAGTTTTTATCTACTAATATTTTTAATCATCGCCTTTTGTTTGTTAAAAACTGCTTTTATAACTACAACATTATTAGATATATATAATTTAGGTATAAACTTAATAATATAATATGGTACAAGCACATGTAGAGTAATTTAACTTAAAAAAAACTCTCGGACAACAATGGAATTATATTTATTTCACTTCATAAAATTCTAAAAATATACTTTTTTTTTTGCCACAAAGTTTTAAAAACACAATACGCTCTTTAAAAACAAATACTTCTTAATATTATTATCTCTCAAAATGTAGATACTTAATAAAATACAGATCTTAACCTTTAATAAATTTAGGGAAAACTTATCGAAGATTTTCATCAAATATGATCATGAAATAAACAAATCAATGAAAATATTATTATTCATTACCTAGCCTGACATACTAGGTCAAGAATCAGATGACAAAAATAGTTAACGATACCTAAGGTATTTTTAAAACTACTGTTTTTAATCCAAAATAGGGTCACTGGGGGTAATTGTTTTCGTGATAACAAAAAAACAACCTTTCTAATGTTAATGATTTTTTTCTTTTTTTATCGTAGCAAAATTTATATTATTCAGGCGTCACGGAAGAATGTTTAATGACTGCAAATTAATATAAATAAAATAATAAAATATAATTAGTTAGGATTCCATCGAAAATCGATGAGTTAAAGAGTTATGCTTACAATTTGACCACATTCATGTACCTATTATACATAAAAACTATTTCCATGTACTATGTAAGCAGATATAATACGGAATGCATTAAAATATCCATGGTCTTTGACAGAAAGGGTATCGGGAATTCTAAACTTTGAATTTCTAAACTCCATAATCAATACAACAACCTACGATAAACAAAAATTTATTAAACACATATATCACAAAATTTAATTAAAATCCAGTAAACCCCTGAGTGCGCATTTATCCTGCTAAGAATTATATATGATAATACTCATCATATATTGTTACGCATTTGTTATGGCTGACAATTTTTTTATTAATTGGTGCTGTCTGATTAAAATATATATTATTATGTTATGTAAAATAGTCAAATACTTTCAAATGGTTAAACAGTAATATAATAAAATTGCATTACAGTGACCGGCATTAAATAATCACAACAAATAACGATATTGAATTATAAAAAACATGTAGGGGTAAAATGTTTAAATATTATCAATAACCGATACAAAAAACTCGAAAAATTAATGATTTAAAATATTTCCTTTTTAAAATGTTGAAGATTGTATTTAAAATAAATTAATATGTAAATAATTATTTATTTCGGTTTTTGGTTATTTATTCAAATAATTATTTTGGTGAATTATAAATCTAAATTCTATTGAGATCGATTCTATTATTTTTTATAAAATATAAATTTATTTTTAAGTTATTATCCTTTAACTATATCATGCGGTTATTTAAACCTCAATTAATAAATCTATTAATATAACAGCAACTATTAAGGCTTTGGAGATTTTTAGTATGAATCAATCATAACAAATAATGTATACAATGCATTCAAATGAACAAGTAAATTGTATAAAGCAAAAAAAAACCCTAATTATTTTTGTTACAAGATAATTTATTATTTTTACTGTGCCAATTGTTACTTTTTGGAATAAATTACATAATCATAGTTGACAATGGGTAATCGGTGCTAATGTCATTTTACAGACAAAAAAAAAATAGAAATGAACTTTTAAATTTTAATCAATTGCTACCTAGGTTGATAT
Source organism: Schizaphis graminum (assembly GCA_020882235.1). Lineage (NCBI taxonomy): Eukaryota > Metazoa > Arthropoda > Insecta > Hemiptera > Aphididae > Schizaphis > Schizaphis graminum. The sequence continues at coordinate 100,241,633 of CM037032.1, forward strand.
ATTAACAACAAAAATAAAACAAATGTATGTGATCTTTACTGATGTTCCATTTTGAATTTATTCATTTACCTATTTAAGTTATAAAAAGAATCTTAATGATTCGTCAAGAATTCAAGTTAATTATTGACTAGGTATTGTAGTTTTTATTATTTGTATTATCCTTCATAAAATTAGCAACATAAATATACTATACACATAATATGTAGTATACTCGTATTGGTAACTTTTTAGACGTTGTTGGATTACCCCCTGATTTTGTTGGACTATATTTTCATCATTAGAGTTTTTTTTACGTTTATGTCACAACAACTTTGGACAGAAACTTATAACGATAAAAATACATAATATATATAGTAATCATTATTACTATATTATATAGTTATACTATAAATTAATAAATTATTATAATTCAAAAATAATGTGAACCATAGGAACTTAAAACTTTGTGCTGTTAAATATTATTATTTATTTTACTCAACATCAGAAAATATTTTTAATTAATTTTAAGCTATTTATACTACGGACCTATTCACACTGTTTTATGATAATCGTTTATAATGACATATGCATTTAATAAAAATAATATATGATAAAATATCATAATATTACTTAATCAATAATATACCATTTATGCTAAATAACTAACAAAAAATAGTTCAACGTACGTCATACAATTACAAAGTGTTTTTGAAAATACAAGCTAAAACTATCTTCACTCAGAAGCATATGAATAATTATTTATCATTGAATTCAAATTTAAAATACTCGCAATAGTAACCAACTCATTACTCAATGACAATATTATATATTTAAAACTTACTGTATGGCTTATACTCCCTCGTTGTTTTATGTTATAGTAAATATATAATATGTTTTATCACAAATATAGGTAAATGTAATCTTCATTCTATTCAATAAATAATTGTGTTAAATTGTTAAATTTTTAATATATCAATTATATCATATTACAATGAATTTTTATGTTTATATATTGATTTTATATGTACATCAAACATAATTTTATTTTATTAGAATTTTAAATGATACAATTTATCAATATTTTTTTCTCTAAAAAATAATAAGTTATCACTCAAAATTATTATCGGGTATAAATAAAATATTGTAATTGCAATATAACAATCTATTGATTTTAAATACGACTTTTTTCATAACAATATTAAAAGATTTATTATCAATAAGAAACTTTTTCATTTGTTGAATTCGTAACAAATATAACTTATTCACAAATTTAAATACATTTAAAATAGGTATATATAACTTTAAATTATAAAAAAAATTATAATTAATTTACCCACTTATTAATTTAGCTGAAATAAGTAATAATAGTTATAATAGTAACGATACTATTTGACTGTGCTATTATGAAAAAATATATATTTTTGTTTTGTTTTATACCAGTTATAAAATGTAACCTAACCAGTGAAAAGCAAAATGTTTTATGAAAAAAAAAAATAACTTTACAAGATATAGTTGACGAATAATGTGAATAAATTGTATCTTAAGTTCATTATAGGAATTTAACAGTTAACAGATAAATCTGAATGAAATTCTTAGATATTACATATTTTAAATCTAATTAATATTTTGTATTTTAAATAATAGTTTTAACAATGTTGAAAACCATAATACAATAATTTATATTTATTTCTGGTTATTTATTTTATTTATTTTTTTGATTTTTATGAATAAAATTGAATTAGCTTCGAAAAAAAACGAAGATAATACTTATAAAAATCATTGCAGATAGTAGTTATAGTACACATTTAGATACACAATAATACATTATCATTCGTTACGTTTCGTTTCTGAGAACAATGGTATCTACCTTTGACACAACTATTATATGAAATCGAATTATTATCATCAGGAATTGGCCACTCTCTATACGTATCTCTACTCTCCTATACATTCTTCTTGGTCGTCTTGATGTCCTATTAAATTGTATAATACGAAAATGCGATCACATTTAGTCTGAGAACTCGGATCCAATGCAATGGAAAGTCCGAACAGACTCGAATTACTCAGCTCTCGTTGTTTTATGGTTAAACTAATCAGCAGTCTGTTTGTGTGTATTTTTCTACATATATATATACCTATATATATACCTATATATATATATATATATATGTATAAGTATTATAGGTACATGTTTCTACTCAAGCTAATGGGTAAATAAAGTCAATTTGCTATTCGCTTAAACCCAGTACATAAAGACGTGACCACGTTTGATAAAATTGTTGTAGAAAAGATGTTCTTACAACTAATTCAGTTGAATGAACGACGACTGCAGTAAGTATATAATATATTATATTATTTGCAGTATTGGTGTTCGAAAGTAGTAGCGGTACGATGCGCTTTTCGAAATCACTCTATAGAGATACCCGTCTTAGTAATTATTTAACGATAAACCATTTGTCATGGAGTTGTGACCGAAATATAACGATCGTTATTTCAAATCCAAATCACAATTTAAAACATTTGAATAAACAAATTAAGAGTGAACATATTTTCGAAAAAGAATAAAACTACTTTTGAATATTAATTACAAAATATTATAAAAATCTATAATGTGATTTATACCACTATCGTGGTATAATTATCATAGCGGCTGTTGTTTTACGACGTGACACAACACGCATATTGTATAAATTCAGCGCAGAAACGAAAAGCTATATCAGCTGATAATGTATGTGGTTTAACGTTTTATATTAAAATGGTTTTCTGCGAATATTTTTAAACTTAAGTTAAGCGTCAGTATACTCGTGTTATAAGGTTATTGTAGTAGGTCCCTTGATGTATATATATTATATTATATACTATTCGTTTCTTTATCAAGGCTTAACCCTAAGTTAATTCACATATAATTAGTCAGGGTGAATTTAAAATGTGATGTTAAAATAAACGAAGGTTTGATATGATTCACGTAATCCGCTGTTGACGGTTGAGGGTTGGTAACCTATATATATATATATCTATATACTTATATATATTATCGCATCCCCATATTAAAATCACCCATTTCATGAAATGGACAATATTTTTATAATTCAGTTTGTGTAATTATCATAATTTATTTAACAATAAATGATATTTTATTATATTTTATTTTTGATGAACCATACTACGTATTATATTGTATACATATGACTGATAATATTAAACGATAATATCAAAACAATTAATGCTGAAAATGAAAATTAATTTATGTTATATTGTTTTATTATTTACTTTTACACGATGTTTGATTATAATATCAGTTGTTATAGCATAGTATTTTAAAGACTTACATACATATAAAATTGTATTTTGATTGACAAAAAGTTTTCGCCTTAAAATAGCAAAACAAAAATTCTTGCTCTCTTGACATTGTTTAATGATATCACTGAAATGTCTACATTTTTATCAACTTTATCAGTAGTGACAAATTATTTTTTAAATATATATTACTGAACCATCATAAGAACCTATTATTTACTTTAACTGCTTTAAGTTTATGCAATCCCCCCCTATTTTTTTTTTGTACACTGTACAGTGATGATCACATAAATTATGATTAGCAGATATTTAGTCCCCATATCTACTTTTGGTACTCTTACAAGTTAAAACTCTTACATGTTGAAAAAAATATTAAAGTATACTTGACTAATATGTTTTTAAAAAATACATAAAATATCTATTTTTGAAAGAATTACTACAATATATGTATACCGTAAATTACATACTAAAAAATACATATTTTATTTTCGTATTATGTTTCGCTTGTGTTATATACTATCTAACATTTAATACTATACTCAACAAAGTAGATGCTCCATCGATTTATGATAGACATGGTTTTATACATCGTTATTAATAAAAATTAAAAAACCGAGGAATGACGGGAAAAATGCACACGATTTTAATCAGCCTGATAACAAGGGTAGTGTGCGATAGTGTATCAGCCTCGACTCTCATACTATGATTCTGAGCGGAGCGATGAATGCTATATTAACTTTACAATGATGTGTATTTTTTGTCTTTTTTTGTAATAAAAATGCATTGAATTTCATCTTTTGTAGTGGTTTATAGTAGCAAATTGAAGATAGTTGGTACTTTTCTTAATGATCGGTAAAAAAACATAAAGAAATTAATTAATAACAGCAATTTTTACGCACAAACAATAATTGACAAAATCATTTTGGATTTTTTTTTTTTAATTTAAACAAATAAGCCTAGAAGTTAAAAATTGTTTAATATTATGATTTTAAATTATTTATATATTAAAAATATTAATAACAATGTAGCATCCTCTAATAAAAAATGTCATTCAATTGGAAAATCAAAATTAACGTCAAAACATGCTGGAATATTTCCATTAATCTTAAGAAAATAAATCTCACATGTCGTTCACTTTTAAGGAGTATCAATTTCAGTTGAAATCAAAATTAAATATTTGGGTCTGATCTTAAACAAACGTCTGAACTAGGGAACACGTTTAAACTCAATAAGAAAAAAACATAACTGTAGACTACAACTATTATTAAATAAAATCTTACCCTTAACAATTAAGTTGTACCAAAATATCAAAAAAAAATAAACAATTTTAGCATATCAATCAATACAATCTACAACCTTGTCATTGAAACTATAAACAATTAAAAACGATTCCACTCCAAAAAAGACCGTCAAATCAACCCACTTATAGCCGTTCAAGAAAAAGCCAACTTGTCAGAAATCCTCCACCCTCACCAGTTAAAAAGACGCTGATGCAGCGATTTATTAAAATCCCTAATCATGATGCCACCTGAAAATTTCGTCACGGAAAGCCTCCCTTTCCATGCTATATCATAATATAAATATTCTCTATATAATTTTATATATCATGTGAAATTTGCTTACTATTATACACATGTTACAGATTGTAAAGTTGCTCTTAAATTATTATTAAAATACATTAAAAAAAAGTTTAACGTAAATCTGCAAAGTTTTATAAATGTTTGAAGTTAAAATATTAACGAATTATTTCAAAATCTCAAAATGAGCGAATTATTGTGTAGGTAATTAGAAATTCATTAAAATATGTTATAGTTTAAACAGAGCTATGAATTTATTGATTTTATGATGTGAGTTTTGTTTGTAGTTGATACATTTTTTATTTTTCAATTTAAAAGAAAATTTAATTTAGTTTATACATATGAAATTTCCAGACCTTTTTTTTATAATTGGGAAAAACAAACAAAAATTTAAGAAAAAGCAAGAATTTTTACGCAAATCCATTTTTTGATAAAATTAATTTTGTGGTGTACTTATCTCAAGAATGAATTATCATACATACTTTAAATTTTCACTTTATGTTTATATTATTATTTTCTATTTACGATAAAATATTCAAAATATTTTTACTCTTTTCGAGCTATTTATAGGCATGATACATTTTCTTTTTCTTTTTTTTTAATTTAATATTTTCCTTGATGAAAAAATATTTTATTTTTTATAGACATTAAAAGTATATAAATATTAACCAAATAACATATTTAAATTACAAATAGTGATGCTAATTATTTTGTTATAATTTAAATACCCTCTGTCCATGGAAACTTAAAACTTTTATGTACATCCATAAATAAACAACAGCTAGTTTCCACTCGAAATTGCTTTTCGAAATATCGTTGAATTCAAATTTAAATTTAATATATCTATTTCAGAAACCTACCCAACTCCAGTTATTGTACAACCAAGTGGTTACCACTTCCCATCTATAATAACTGTAGATAACTGTAATAACTTAGGTACATTCACATATCTCCATCGTATGATACACTCGTTGTGCTCTGTAGACTAAATCAATATGATCTAAAAATTTACAATAATGATATTAAATTAAAAATATCATACTATATTTTGTTAAATTAAGTCGAGTTCAAGATCCAACAATAAATTAAAATTGAATATTGGCGTTTGTTGAATGATGAACTCTAACAGTTGACCCTTTATACCCATGATGAATGTATTATGTGGGGCATTGGTAATCATTACATTGTATGTAATATGCTATAATAATCGTTACTTTTATGCAAACATAGGGTACATTATAATTATCTACTAAGAATAAAATGAATGAGGCCTGATTAGAAAGGAAAAATAATATCAATGAAACTATAAATTCTTCAATGTTTTCGAAAACGTGATTTACATTTTTTTAAACATTTGTTTTTGTGATGTACGAGTATTTTCAATATATTTCATGGTGTGTACATTTGGTGCAATCAATATTGTCTAGCTACTGTATCAGAGCTAATAATAATAAAAATGCACGTTCAGTACCATACATATAAATAGGGAATGGGTAAGTTTAGCCCCTTCTGAGTAATAAAGATCTACCTAATATATTTTACTTAATTTTAATTTACAAATTATCATTATTACAATAAATTATATAATTTATAAGTTTATAACCAATAGTAATAGCTATATACATACGTCATACATGTTAGTAGATTTCCATTGATTTTCGTTTTAACATTTTGTAAACAGCTAATGTCTGTTATAAATAGACAGTAGTTATAAAAACAGCTTACCGCACCAAGGCCCACTGTGTTTAGATAAAAATATAAAATACATCGTCGTCCGAATTTCTACATACACGTATTATACCAGCAGCGGACGTATGTGCGCGGGTACACTACATCGTATTATTCAAACACATAAATATCACTGTTAATTAAAATATCTAATGGGTAAAATTGTGTGTATGAAGTGGATAAAAGACAAATCTCTCACTCTTTTTGTAATTTAAACCTTTTGGGCTCAAATCTTGTGTCTCTGTGTGCCCTATTTACAGCTATGTCCAGCACTAAATTTACACGTTCATATCAAATTATAGTTGTAAAATTTAGTGCGTAGAATATATTTAAATGAAATTGTTCGATTTTGTTAGTCAGTTTCTTAGGAATAATACCCTAATCGTCCATCGATCAATCGCCTATCGATTCGTGGCATCGCCGCACGTCGTAATATTCCTCATTGTAATTCATCACAACTCGACAACGGAAAACAATTAATTACGTAAATCAAAATACCGTCGGGATGTAAGACAGATAAATTAAATATATGTACCTACAGTTGTAATTGAAATCAAATATTTTGGACGGCTTCAATATAATCGTTTCCCAGAGACCATTGGGGGAGATAATGAGAACGTCTGAAACCGTCCATTGCCGCGTTCGTTTAAGTCCGTACGAATGGTATGCCGTGATGTCATCGAGACGGATTTCGCTCATCTATTGACTGCGCGCTAACTGGACGATTTAAACATCCATAACGATTCACGGTGACCTCCGTTTATTCGATATAATAGGAAATATAAAAATAGTGTAGAAAATAAGACCACCGTAGACATTATTCTGAGTACCTAAACTGTCGTCGCCGTCCGATCTCGTCATATATTTTTCAAACGGGATTTTCTTATGTGCTATATAAGTCGATTTGTTCGAATTGAAATGCTAATGCTGTAATAAAATAGATAACTCGAGAAAACCGTTGTTAACGCACACGATCCCGTTATAGTATTTAGAACATGTATTTGAACACGTCCCCACAAACCTGAAATTATTATTGTTATATTATCAAGATAATCATACATCATAATAACGAACAATTACAACAACACAAAACTTTTCTTAAATTAAACTGTTACTATCCATTTGAGAGCAAGTGAACTTTGTATAGTTTTATTATGTAAATATATATATAGATTTATTATAATGTTTATATTTATGATCTAAGAAAATAAGAAAATTATTATAATTTTGTTCGAATGTAACAATAAAATTGTTCACAATAATATGTGAATTTGAAATATTATCTCATATTATGTATACATATTTTTATTGAACTTTAATCATACTATATTAATATATTATAAGATTGCATTTTTGTTGAATATAATATTTTATGCTATTAATTATTATTATATTTAAGCGTAGATTTTAGTATGGTATAATAATGATATGCAGCTTATACTTGAACGCGTTTAATTTTTAAAAATGGTTATTATACAATTTTATATCGCATTGTAAATGTTAACTTATTATATTATATAATATGTATCTATTAAATATATTAAATTACTATAACTTAATTATTATTTAGGTTAGTAGGTATACGTTTAAGAAATGATAAAAGAAACCAATTTATAAAAGTAAAAACAAATTATTATTCAAATATTATGTTAAAATAAAGAATCTTGATTTTTAAGAAGTAAGATTTACCACCTTAACTACCTACTTATTATTTCCATAAAATCAAATAAAAATAATTTTTGAGAAAACATAGCAGAGTTATAACTCTTTGAAACAGACTGAAAATTTTAGTTTACTTGCTTTTATGTAGTTTTACTCAAATGCTACTTTAAATATCTTAACAGATTCATCTGATGTGATTATGACGGTTAAAATTTTATACACATGATTTGTGGCTCATATTTTAATTCTTATCATCTCCTATTTCAAGGGGTTCTTCGTATTAATATGTATTACAAGAAGATGGCCTTTGTTTTTAAAAAATGTTATACAATCTCAGCATTTTCCCATACACATAAAAGTATCCCTTAAAATTTAGTTATCCATATAGTAGATTTTTTTACACAAGTCGTTTTTTCAACTGTTTTGGGGAGCTTGGATAGCTGAATATATATTTATGCATTTTTACTGAAACTGATAAAGACACGCCGTAACCAAACATGTAAACGAGTTGGTGATTTACTTGTTTATTATATTGAAAATAGTTATAACTTTATAAGTATTATTATTGATATAATTTTTCTTCGATCGATATATGTCTAACATCACGTTTTCTTGATAAGTAAATTTGATCCTGATAAATTAAGTATTATACACTTAGCTGTATCGTTTATTTGTATGCACGATTCTTATGCACAAACTACTACTTAATTCAATCAAATTCACGATTTCCATCATTTTTGATAGTACTGAAATATTTAAATAACCAATGAAAACGTATTTAATTGAATAATCATAATATATAAAACTATATATTTATTATATTATAATTGATATATTTAGTAAAAAAAAATAGATTTTTATATTCACCCAACAGTCAACTAAGGTGATCACTAAGTACAGACCTTCGCGTCAGTCAGGTCTTTATTTATGTTATTTTAATAAACTATATTATACGATTATTTACTCTAATTTTGTTCAAATTTATTTCAAAAACTTTATTCTTAACTAATTTTATATGATTTATTTCACTCGAGAAACTACAAAATATACACCATACTTTGTTACAATATATCGCAACTATATTGTAGTCATTGTAGTTTAATAATTATAGTAGTTTTATATTATTTTATTCAATTCACGGGAAAAATATACTAACATCGATACGGTAAATTATTTTTGGTCACCAGCTGGATTGTTTTAAAAGTATCGTAAATAATGACACTCAAATTGCACTAGTATGTTTCTGAACAACCGATGTTTTAGAGGTTTTGTTTTTAATAATATTTAATTAGAATATTGACTATAATACTCTACAATTCGATGGATAATTATGAATTATTATGAAGCCAAAATCAGCCAATTATTATTTAATAATTAAAGTTAATGTATGCATCCTATAAATAAATAATAACATAATATAAATTTATATTATAATTCAATCACGATTATTATTTTTATTTTAATTATTGTAGTCTCCGTATTAATTTCCTTTTATTTTTTTTTCAAGAAACTCCTGCAGTTCTAAGAATTTTTTTATGTTTTTAATATAGGCTGAGGATCTCTAATTAATTTTTATTATTGAAAAATCGTATAATTACAATTAAACCCTTTTAAATGATTGTAAAACAAAAAATAAAAATAATTTAAAAATAATCAATAAAAAGTAATCTAAAGTATTTTATATTTGGCAGTTACTATTTAACCAACAACTGACAAGTACAGAATTTTTTTATAAGATTAATTGAACACAAGGGAATAATTTAATAAAATTACACGCTTTTAAACATGTAATGTGTTATCGATATAACTATATACTGGGATTCATGTCAAATACGTTTATACTATTAATTTGAGTATGTCAATCATTAAAGTTAAACATTTTTTATGGAGATAATTTTTTCAATCTTTTGAAATTTCTCTTTGTACATTGACAGCATCTTCCATTTTTACTTTAACGATAAATGAGGGAAAATTCAGTTAAGGTGTCGTTGTTGCCCGTAGGAAATCGGGAAGAGACCAACGGCTGTCATGATTTTAATTTAATTTTCGGCCATTGTATTCTACAAAATCAAGTTTTAAGTGCACAAGTCAATGTAAAGATATTGTACCTTTGATGCGCAGCTATAATAAATGTACTATGTTATACACTGTTTTAATATTTTAATTTAGTGTGTAGGTACATTTAAATTTAAAAATGTATTCAATTTTAAATAAATATATATTTATTATGTAGATATTAAATGTAGAGAATGTTGTTCAAATTAAAAAATATATATATTTTTATTTTAAATTATATTGATTTATTTTTTTAAAGATAAATCAGTTTGTTGTATAGTAGTAAGTTCTTAAGACATGATTGTTCATTGTGTAAAATACTGCATTGAGAATTTTTAAACTTGAATTTAATGATAAATTATTCTATATAAAATACTATACTGACTTTATGTATACAGACTTTATGTCAGGCTGTATATTATATTATACTTAATGTGGATTTGGATAACTATTAGTAAATTTAGATACTGATTAGACACGCAAATGTATTGATTTAATGATATGTACTTTTAATTTTTTTTTTTTTTTATTTAATTTTAAACCTGTCTTCACCTCGTTAAAATAACATGTAATATTAAATATATACCCAAATTTAATTATAAGTTGACTGCTCCAAATACACAAAAATTAATGACAGCCTCAAAAATAAAAATAAATATTTTAATGAAATAATTAACATCAGTCTTAAATCAGCAATTGCTTTGCTCAGAATTTATTGTTATATTAATTTTTAAAAATATATTATATTTATTTTTACTTAATTATCTAACTATTTGTGTTATATTTAGAATTTTGCCTATAATACATAATACATTTTTACAGACTAATATTGTGGTAGAATTTACAATCCATGTAATATAATTTGTATAATAAAATCTACTAATACAATTATATGACTTTATATAAAATAAACTGAAGAATATGTTTATTCGTAGATGGCTTAACAATATTCTTATTTCTATTATATAATAATAATTTTTTATAACAATAATATGGTGCAGCTGCATAATTCAATTCAATGAGTATAAAAGTATTTTTTACTAACATAAATTATATATTATGTATAACAGAATATTAATTCAATTGTTAGTGTACTTTTATAACTCAAATATTTTTATGAACAATATTTTAATACTTTCTACTAGTTATTTTTTTTTTTTAATGAAAACATAATTTTAATTTTAAATCGATATATAGGTATGTGATTAATGAAAAAAAATTTAAATCATCTTGTTAAAATTAAAAGTAAAAATATAACTTCTAATCGGCTAATTTAGAATATGTGTATGTGTTTCGGTAAAAATACAAATAACCAGTACACAAAATGCTTTGGTTAATAATATGTAAAATATATGTGTGTATCTAATATTATATTAGTAGTAGCTAATTTAATATATTATAATACACTTAAATAATAATAATTATAATTTTCAATTTAATATATAATATTGTAATTAATATACGAGTATAATAAAACAAAAGATAAAATATCATACAATATTGGTAAAAATATTGGACTCTCGTCAACACTCATTGTTTATCCTAAAATTGACTAAATATCGTTTGTAAAAGTCTGAACTATAAAAATCATTCGGGGTTAGACCAAACTATTTAGTGTATCCTAGGTTTTACTGAAATCAATTAGTAAATGTCCGTATTTATACTTTTACCTAACACAAATATACATTAATGTACCAACAGTTTTTATTATTTTTATTTCTTAAGTTGTATCATTACTTTGAAATAAAACCTGAATAAACTTTAAACTATTTTAATAAAGAATTTTTATAAAAAAAAAAAAAAAATCATAAGAATTTCAAATATGAACTGTTAAAAAACTTAAGTAAAATTATAGTAGATACCAACTTTATACCACTTGAACTTTACTTTAGTTTTTACAATACCTAAAATTTAACTAAAACTTTTAAGCGTTTTCATGTAATATTTTAGATATACCTTATAATTTTCCATTTATACACCCTATAATTTTTAGTTTCCAAAATCACTAAAATCAGTAAAAACTGTTATTTTTGTGTATGATCAAATTTTTAAAATAAATGTTTATTTGATAAAAATTAATTATAAAGTATAAATAAAAATATATTTATAGATATAAATGTGTATGAACATTCTAAACACATTCGAGTAATAAGAAAAATAATTAAAATATAATAATACTTACTTAGATTTAAGTAGTTATCTGCTTTGGATGCCACTCACTATAGTGTGATATATCATGTATGATTTACAATTTATTATCAAATAATTATATAAAGAAGTGTATGTTGAATGTTGATAAACTCAATTATATAAAATATCACTTGTAATTGAATATTCTTTTACGAATAATATGTTACACGTTAAACAGTGATTCATTTCACAGCAAAATTATATCTCTTGACACTATTCTTATTTCTTTGTTAATTGAAAAAGCTCTAATCCCGGATGGTTCTCCAACATAACGATTTCGGGATTATTCTTGGAAAACCGTCTCTTGAAAATGAAAAATAGTCTTGTCTCTTTGCCCAAGTATTTAGCAAGCAGAATTAATTATAAGACCCTCTACGTTAATCCTTGATGTCTGATACAATTTAAATTTACCGAGCGTAAACATTCCAATAGTTGTGTATTTTTTACACATTATTTTTCCTTGATTTCCGTGTACCTACCTGCACGAAAATATACATTGCGCAATTGCGGCCTGATTTCGTTAAGACATATTATAACACAAATTATGTTCACAAGAGGCCAGGAAAAACAGGTCATAATAACAAACAACATTACAAAAAAAATATTATTACAGAAAAGTATACATATATTTTATTGTATTTTAATCATAAATTATTATCTCTAATTGATTATGTATATTATCAAAAATTAAAGTTACTTTCATTGCAAAAAATTGTTTAAATAATTTTTTTTATTTTTGTTTGTCACATAATACATATACATATATATCTATATAAAAATAATTATAAATTCATTATTGATGAAAGTTTCTCATGATTATTTACGAATAATCTATAACTTGGTATTTTAGTTGTACTATGAAGTCCTCGAGGTTCTTCATTTTCTGTTTTATTAAAAAAGTATATATTTAATAAAATTGTTGATATCATATTATTATTCGTTTTTTCTAGAATTAAGTTGGCAATTTTAATTATTTGAATAGATTATTAACGTAAATGATTCTTTAATAAGTTTTTTTTTTATTATGTTTTCTACCTACATAGTGTATACCTACTACAGTTCTAGAAGTTTAATGAAAAGTATCCAAGTTTTCAAGATTTCGTTTAGGCTCTGGTATCACCCCCCTTATTACACCCATGTATAAATTGAGTAATTAATAATTATTTAATTTAATTACTATGCTCCAATTACAGTCATCATCGTGAAAAACAGTGTAAGTAAATGTAATGTAAATATGAAAATATTTACTGTTGTTAAATAATTAATTCAAGTGGAGTCTAAGTTATTTAGAAACCCAATATTATCATTTTCAAGTACCTTTTCAATTTATATCCCTCTGTTTTTTATATTCTTATGCTATGACTTTAAGTAAATAGAACGGTTATAATGAAAGACTCAGGTATTTGTTTTAATATTATTTTCCTCTTATTTAATCCTTTCAATGTAATTCACATAGTAAAGGACATCATCTACATGGTCAAATAAAAATTAAAAATTAAAACCACAAACCAAAATATATGCTAATATTGTGTTATGATACGTTTTCCAGTAGTATTACTCAAAATCACTTCCGAATTATTGAAATATCGTGACAAACCACTTATTTTTTTTGTTAGTTTTCCATTCTTCAAACTCTATGAATAATTATATGTAAATGATAAAATGTTTGATACTGATATCTGATAACAATACCTCCTAGCTGAGAGGCCTCGTCGTATTAGTCACCGTTTTCGTCAACCATGATGTTGAGAATATGCTAGTCCCGCCATCACTCCGTAATCTAACTCATATCACCGACCAACCGATCCATTTTCGATATTCACGAATTTGTAAGCGATTATTTTTTTTTTTTTTTATTGGTTCGTCGACGATCATCTGTATTTTATATAATCGGTTAAATCTTAGATTAATACATTTTATTGCTACCTACATCATTATTATTCTTTCAAATCAGAATATTTTGATTCCAATTTTAAGTGCTGCTTCGAATCTCCACGGCTATTTCAACGGATATCGATTGTCAGTCGACTAACTGGAAAGCAAAAAACCGTTTGATTTCACAACAATATGACTGTAGTAGTTCGATGAGTGTAGTCATGATTTTCGTGTCAGACGTATTTTTTAAGTATTGTATTTATTAAGTAAATTGTAATATTATATAACTAAGAAGGAATTTAATAATATTAATAAAATATAATATTGTTACAACCATGAATCTCTGTTAGTATAGTTGACCTAATAAGGCACATTTTGTAAACCTACGTATTTTGTAATATAAATAATATGATCCATAAAAATTGATCGCTATCATTATTATTTCATAATTCATTATTTTTCATATTACTCATCTGACTTCAAATTAATTAAAGATTTCAATGATTTCTAATCAACGAGTATACACCTGCCGTAATATTATGCAGATAAATGCATCTGCATAAATAAAATTATCAATTTATAGTTCAATATGGGTACCTGATTATATTATTATTAAATTGCTTATTATAAATTATAATGCACGTAAATCTATGTGGAATATTATTTTTTTTTTTACTTTCTAGAATAATACTACTGGATGTATCTATTGGAAACTTATGGAAGTTTATATCTACAATGTTATAAATCGACAACAGGTCACAAAATTATAATTTATCGGTTTTTTTATCTAGCCTCATTGGTATTTTTATCGAACACCCTATATTTTATACTAAACTTAATTTTAGAATCTCGTAGTACATTCCTTTAATCTCTATCACTTTTTCTCTGTGAATTATTTATTGAACAGTCCTACTTTACAAATGATGATCCAGGATCTCTAGTAGGAGAATAATCAATTATTTTGTATATAATGTATGTTATGTGTTAGTTATTATTGTTATAATATTATACTGATTTTATAAAATTAGCTTTATGGTTATACCTAACTATTCAAAACCTATTTTGGCCATGTATTGCTGTTTAATAAATAAATTTGTATGCACCTATATTATATTTTAGCTAATTAATGTTAGATGGTTAAGCATAATATTAGACTATTTGGTTTATGGCTTCTAAATTATAGGTTATTTTTATTGAATTTTTAGCATGATCAGGTTAATTTATATTTTTCCGTATTTTATATTGAAATATAATTCTGTATTTCTGTTATGTTTATGAGTTATGGCTTTATGTAAAATAACCTGGTATTAAAATTACCAAAATTGTTTCTCGCAATCATATTATTTTGGGTAGAAATTCTATTATTATGAGTCTTAGATTGTTAAGTTTTTTTTTATAGAATTCATCAATTTTCAATTATATTAGTTTTTTTTTTATTCCTTACAGTTTAAAATAATAACCAGTATTTTTTTTTAGAGTGAGAGGGTTAAGTATCTACATGTCTGTTAACTTTTAATGCAACATTATATTACTGAGATCATTAATTCATAGAGATAAATTTGATTTTGATGCTACTGATTCCATATCTGTTTCATTTACGATTATTTTCCTTTTGAAGTAGAACTCAAAATAGTAGTTATAGTAACGAAAATCACAATGCACTGAAATTTTGAAATTTTAATGATATTCTTAAAGATTAAAAATAGAAAATTCTACAATATAGAAACCAATATTGTGTTTAAACATGGAGGAGTAAATATTTTACTTACTAAATTTTACAATATAAAAATATGTAATCTCATTAATTTTACCAATATGAAAATCGTCTATAAATTACGCTTGAATATATTATATAAACTGTGTGTGTATGTGCGTATTAGATATAATATAACTATATATTATATATATATATATATATCAATTTTATGGGCCTTTGTAGAATTGTAAGTATTTTATCGTTTACATAAATGTACTCGTACTATGTAAACGTACACGTCTAATCTGAAATTATGGTAGTCATATTTTGCTATTGTTGTTATGGTTTCGTAACTTACATGCATTGTTGAAAGTACATAGCCATAATTTAATAAATCTTGCAAGCATCAACAATATTATATTTTTTCCATTTAATTTAAATATAAACAATTTATACGAAAAATAGAAAAATGCACACTTTATGTATTTACTATAAGTAGTAGCTATGAAACGGAGTTATGAAGGAGTCACATATTAGCAGAACTTAACTTAATTAATCATAATTTATTTTTGCATAAAATATTTAAACGATTAAATTAAATCGATATACATTGTGTCATATTATTTATCTTTTATATTAAGTAGTTGATATTTTGATAAAACTGATACCACGTTACAGTGTGTATTCATATTATTTTTAATCTGTGTATGTTTAAAACGAGTACACATTACAATGGATAACATAAGATTTACTTTGGGAGACATATATTTATGATTTTCTATTGGTTGATATTCTATAAATCAAACTTTAAAAAATGTAGTTAAGTGGGAATCTATCTGCTGTATATTAAGTGTCGAATTGGTCGGTCACTATTATGGATGACTTAAATTTTAATTAAATGAAATATCGTTATTTATTAAACATTATTTATATATAAAAAAATTCTAAGTGGAAACACAGTCTGACAGCCTATAACACAAAATATAATTAGTAATGTTTTTTTTTTTTTTATAGCTATTAAATTAATTTATTTTGTTTCCAGTATCACGGTAGAATGATTCAATTTTTTCCAAAAATATTGCATTTATTTTATTATATCATTAGTATTTAATTATTATAATAATTATGTAACTCAAAGTTTAATTATTATATTTCTGTAAATAATGTAAAATAGTAAAAATGGGTTCATAGTATAAACAGATAATAATATTTTAAAATAAACCAAAATGTTAATGCGTATAGTAAAATTCATAATAATATAATATAGGTTCGTAAAAGTTTTAAGTCCCCGCTACTAATGTTTTTAAATTATAACAAAATATTAACATCGTTATTTATTGTTTAAATAAATAATCTCGTCTAAATTTAAACTTAGCATATTTATTAAAAATATTTGTCTTTACATAATTTTTAGATTTTATGGTTTCAGTATAAACTAACTCATAAATCTTGTGTTAAATTGTAAATATTTAGTTATAATATAACAAGAAATGTTTTTTTTTTAATTTCTAATTTTTTAACTAGAACTTTCAAGATTTTAACAAATTTTACCAAAATTAGAACTTTAAACGCTTATAAAAAAAATATTGTGATGATAAATTTCCAAAATTGTTATCCATTGATCACTAATCAGAAACTTTCTTGTTAAATATTCAACCATTTCTTCAACCAGTAAATATTATTTAATAGACATTTATAAAAAAAAAACTAAAAAAATATGGAAAATTTATCATGCTTATAAACACATAACTCAACAAATGTAGAAATATTTTTAATATTTAATCGTAAATAGAAAATAATAATATAATCATTTATTGAACATTTATTGTACCTATAGAAACTCGTTCTCGAGTTAGATCAAACAAAAATTTTTTTTGTCAAAAACTGGATTTACGTAAAAATTCTTATCATTTGTTTCTACTGATTATAACAAAAAATAATTAGGAATTTTTAATTTTAATTTGTTTAAGGTACAAAATGTTCCAAATTTCTATTATTTCATACCATTCTCAAGTTTAAAATTAAATAATTTTATCGAATAATTATTGTGTATACACTATACAGTCACAAAAAAACAACAATACATACATTCATCACCTCAAAATCTATAGTTAGTATATACGTATAATGTAATATTGTTTTATTGAAAATCTCAGATTTCGATATAATTTACAAATCTGTTAATATCGTTTAAGTTTATAACTATTATGTTTGAAGAGATAACATATTATCACTATTCGTTGTAAAACAACTTTCTATACGACATCGATTCGTGACTCAATTACACAATTTACAATACGTAAATTATACTGTTACTATTTGCTATCATATGGTCGTAGTATTTACATTTAAACATTCAACATAATATAATCCAATATATATATATATTACGAGCATATTCAAACATATTATTATTATAATACATCCGTCTGATTTGGAGATTGTTGTTACATTATGCCCAGAGTCAGGCATGATATCGTTTAGAGTTAGAGCAGCAAAATCCTAATAATACAGATTTATATTATAATCAAAATCCAAATGGCTTACATTGCTTAAGAAGTCAAGACTGAGTAACAATGATAGATCCTGTAAGTTAGTTTAGATGGAAGTCTGAAAGGTTACAACTGGTTTTTCCGCATCCACCATCTGTGTGATTTTCAACGATTTCATCTATCAACCAAAAGATAATAATATTATGCCGTATGTAAACGATTCAATCAAGATGAAGTATAATTATTATTAATAATACACATTGTAATATACGAACAGAAAAGCAACAATGTGCTGTGATCGTATTTTCGTATCTATTGAATATTATTATTTAATATATTGTATTTTTCATAGTTGGATTTGTTTTTCATATTTAATTTTATAGTGTGCATATTTGTAATGTATAATGTATTGTCATCAATTAGTTTCTAAGTAAAAAAAGAGAAGGAAAATAAGATTATACCAGTATGTGACAATTATATTTTAACACACGTGTATTTAAAATTATCTATATTAAATACATTGAACATTGAATTGTAATACATTATTTGGGTCAATATTTTACAATCTGTATACTTACAACTTTATAACTTATCGTATTTATATTTAAGATATTACGTTGATTAGGTGGCCATATTAAATTGAAATAAATTTATGCTGATATTTGGTTCGAAATTCAGGATTTAGTACATACAAGATTTTAAATCTAGAAAGTTGATACATGAACAGGCATCGCTCCTGGCCCATGCAGTAAGCAGTAAGTTTTGATAAATTGTTTTTCACTCTTACACTCCGACGACCACTTTTGAAGATGGTACCATATCGTTTGAAATAAAAATACCATATATATATGGTAGATATTTTAAATATATTTTTGTCGGAAAAACAACCATATTTCGAGATAACTGAATATTTTTTTTATTTTAACTAAAAATGAACAACCGTAAGGACTATTTTTTACAAATATTCATATTTGGATTAAATAGATATAATATAAAATGCTAAGTATTTTTTTGTTATTTATTTGTAATTTAAATTTCCAACTTATTTTCTACTCCTTTTTTTTCTACTCAGCTTGCCGGTCCATTAAGGTAAGGACTAAGGACTATTGCTGTCTTCAACAGGTCTCTACATTTCTGTCTATTATAGGTCGACTCGTAGGGGCACATTATGTTCTATTGCTCTTAGATCTTTGGCAATTACATCTATATAACTAGTCTCTGGTTTTCTAGAGGTCTTGTTCCGTTTTATTTTTTCCACAAGTTCTTTTTTTTTTATTAATTGGCTATCTACTTTCAAAGTGTGTCCAAACCACTCTTGCCGTTAATTACTGATAAATTCTAGAAGGCTTAGTCTATAATATATACCTATACAATATCTATGGTTCTTGATTTTTTTTATTCTTTCATGTATATTGTACATGACGTATTAGATATAAAAAGCTTAATTAAATTAAATTTAAATACACAATATTGTAAAATTTAAAAATTTAAATTAATAATTAAATTTTTCATGATATACCAAAAATAGGTTCAAATTTCATTTGCAGAATTAAATATTTAAGTAAACAATAATGATTCTAGTTATTTTGATACAATTCAAAAAACGTTATTCATAGAAACTTGAAACTATTTTTAAAATATTGAAATTAGTTTTAAGCTATATTTATACCACGACCTATTCACTTATATCAACACTGAATATTGAATAGAAGCTGATAATATTATATTAATTAATATATTACCATTATTAATTTGTAATATATACAATTTGTTTTTTAAATAAATAAAAATAAAAAATAATAATTGAATAAATGAACAACAATAAGAACAAATACAAATTAGTACAATAATATAACGTATTATTAATAAAAAAATAAATACCATTAATAATTTATCAATAGAATAATGTATCATTAAATTAAAATTCAACTCTTCCAATATAACGACTACTCAATTTTAAGCTATACTCGACATCTATTATATAGTATATTATTTACTTTATCAGTTTTTCCTTTTATTTCATTAAATTATATGGTTGATCCAAATATATAGTAGATATATTATTTTACTTCTAAGGTCTCTTGGACTAGCTCCAACGTAATCTAAATTAAGACTTTAGCGTTTATCGCTATCTCTTCGACTTTTTTCAGATTGATAAATATTATAGTATTAAGATGTTTATAATTTATTATTTTTACGGAAATTACAGCTACTCTATTTCGAACGATGACCAATTCTATCATCACGATACTCATATGTCACTTCAAAATAATCATCGTATTTACGTATATACCTATGATTGTGAAATTCATTTCAACCCTTATTGAATGTTATTACATTAACTTCATTAGTTGGTAATCACTTTATGATGGCAATATTTACATAGGTACTTATCCTTTTAAAATATACACACACACTCCAGCCTATAATTAAATAGCTATTAATTTTAATTAATCTGTTAACTATGCTCTTGTTGCGTTTGTGTAATTTTTAATTTGTATTTCACAAGCGAAGCGGCCCTTGTGTGGTTTTATTCTCATCATACTTCATAATAATAAAATCAATTATTTCAAAAAGCTATTCTTTTTTTTTAGTATTTATACATATTTATATAATATATTATAGTACGTATGTATGATTGTATGAACATAAATCCGTAAAGAGGCACATAACGCACGTTTAAGCTCGTAGTACACATTTTAAAATTTTAAATGTATTGGTGTACATTTGTGTTTGAACACACTTTATACAACATTAACATATATGGATTACTAATTTTACTATTTCTAATTGTTTTATATAATTATATTTAAAACAAAATAATGCTATTGGAGAAAACAAATATTGTAGAACAAATTTAAAAGTTTGTTACAATAATGAATTATTAATTAATTTTTCAAAATATCAGTGTACTACCAATAGGTGCTTCAGTTTTTATTTATCTTAAAATAATAATATTATATGTATTTACTATTTACTTATTTAATCATATTTTACAGCATTATGTTATATCACCAATTAGTACATAAGTATATATTGTAGAATTGTATTTTACATAATATATAATATGCATATTTGGTTAGGAATTCAATAGTAAAAATGTTTTATTCATGTATTTTTCAGTTGCATTTTAGATTTTAAATAAACGTATATGTAACAAAAAATACATTTTTTAATAATATAAATTCAATTTTTTTAAAAGGAAATATAGAACATTATTTAACTGAATCAATACATATTATTTTTAAGGGGATTCGATACTGCGATTTTCTGTTTTTGTCTAATGCACGCGCGACATACGATTTTAGACGGATCCTTTGCCAACCATACCAATTTATGGATCTAATGAAGCGATAAGAATTCTGAAAACAGGTTTGAATTTGTCGTCAAGTCTATTTGGAATCGATTTTCTCATATTTTTGATATTTTCCTCCAAATTTCTAAAAAAATTATGTTAAAAAAGAGTAAAAATTGCCGTACTTCAATTTTTGGAGAAGTTAAAATTAAAAAGTCAAAAATCTGGGAAAGTCAATTTCAAGAAGACACAATGACAAATTCAAATCTGTTTTTAGAGTTCTTATCGCTTCATTGGATCAATTGGTATGATTGGTAAAAGAACCGTCTAAAATCCTATGTCACGCGTGCGTTAGACAAAAACAGAACATTACGGTATCGAATGTCCTTAACAAATATACGCATCTGCACTGCACACATCACATATACATGCATATAATTTACAAAAATTTATTTAGATTACAAAATTGGCAAAAATTGCAAGGTCTAGTTAATATAATATATTATATTTTACTATACAATTTTGAAATACCATTATTTATAGTATGTCCCAAGTGAAATGTACCATTATTTTAACAGATGTGATATATCCGTCATCCAGGTTTATCATATTATGCCGTCAATACACATATTATATACGTCAGTGGCGTATTTATGAAGGGGTCGTGCTTAAAACCCCCTGAAATGAAAAAAACAATTTTAAATAGTAATATAGTAATATAATATGTTTCCTCCCTTCTTTTACCCTCAAAAAATCTAAATATATAATCGGCCCCCTCCGAAATGAAAACCTATGAAAACATATATACGCCACTTATATACGACTATTTCACTTGAATTATTTTTATGTTCACATGGTATAAAATGCAAAAAGAAAAATCTAAAAACCTTATTTATTTGTCATTTAATTATTAATGTTTGATGATTTTTTAAAAACATTGTATCCAGACCTCAAGAGTACATATGATCAATAAAATATTAGAATAATTTAAGCATAAGCTTTTATCAAAATTCATTGATAATACTATTGAATATACATTTTTATTTACAATGCACACAGCATACTCTATGGTGTAATACTAAAGGTATGAATACCGTTCAATAGACTAGGTAAAAATATGTACCTTTTTACAAATCAATAAAGCTAATATAATGTGAGATATAACCAATATGTGATTTTTTTTTTTTTATTTCATAACATAACAATAAATATAAAATGTATGATTCATATGTACCTATGTATATTTGTATTTATTTAATAATTAATATCATACACAATTTACAAATTGCTGGACCTAACTGAGAGAAACTCATGTGGGTTATATTAATTTACAAATATTCTTAGTAATATATATTGAAATTTAAAACTTATTTTAAAATTTTGGATAGAAAAAAATATTTAATAATAGTAAGAAGAATAAGAATAATTTTAAATTCAGGTTTAAGTATTATTAAAAAAAAAGATAGCAGCATATTTTCCACATTACTTAATTAAGTTGTATATCTGAGTGAAAAAAATCAAAAAAAAATATGAAACCTTTTGGCAACTACTATTTTTTGTTCAATCTAAGGTGAAATTAGTGGCCGCATATCTGGTGCTGATCACACATGCCCCATATGGTTTATAGGAAAAAAAAACAGTTTTTTTAAATATACGCTTATTATTTTTTTAGATTCTGAACGGAGTGATGAATGTATTGATTTTACAATGATGTGTTTTTTTTTTTTTTGTTTTTTTTTGTGTCTGTGTACAGCATAACTAGTCGAAATAATGCTTCAATTTCAAACTTTGGGGGTGGTTTCCGATGGCAAAGTGGATATCCTTGGTGCATTATAGAGGTGAAAAGTAAACATTTTCCAACAGTTTTCAAAAAAATCGAGAAAAACATAAAAAAAATGACAGAAAAACGGGAATTTTTACGCATAACCGGTTTTCGACAAAATCGAATTTTTTATTTTGCTATAACTCAAAAACTAATCGATGTAAACACTTGAAATTTTTATCAAATGTTAACATAAGCGTTCTCCATACACAGTTAAATTTTCAAATAATTTTGAATTTTTTTGAGCTATTTATAGACAATTGAAATTTTTAATTTTTTTTAGTATTTTTTTTTAAAATAACGATAAAATTTTTTTGGACGGCCAGAAAATCTTGAAAATTTAATACAAGGTTTCTTATTAGTTGTTCTTAAAGTGATAAAAAAAAATCCGAAATCGTTAGTCACAATTTTTTTTTATAAGTGCTAAAAGTTCGAATTTATACGAAATATGTCAAAATTGCGAAAATTTGCAAGTAATTTTGTGGTTGAAAAATCGTAAAATTTTTTTCTTTTATAACTAGGTTTTGAAAATTTGGTACAAGGTTCTCCATAAAATTTTCTTCAACTATCTGCAAAAAAAACTCTACCGGGCTAGGACAAAAAAATTTTATGAGTGATTGAAATTTAAATTTTTACAAAACCGCGTTAAATAACGGTTTAGCCTCAAACGATTTTTAATATTTGTTGTTATTCAAATAGTATAAGTCGTAAATACTTGAAAATTTTAACAGTTATTTAGATCGCCATTTTCTTTACGTGATTTGATTTTCAAAATATTTTGACTTTTTTTGAGCTATTTATAGGCATTTTAAATAATCAATTTTTATTATTTTTTTTTATAAATGTTGATAAAAAAAATTTAGCTGGGACAAATTACTTGAAAATTTAATTGAAGGGTCCACATAACTTGTTCTAACTCTCATTCAAAAATTATAAAAATACATAGGCACAATTTTTTTTTATTAGCATTTGAAGTTCAAATATTGACAAAAATTCGTCAAAATCATGAATATTTTTCACTATTTGGTAGTTAAAAATTTATAAATATTTTTCTATCAAAAGCTAAGAATTGAAAATTTAATACTATGCTGTCCATAAGTTAAGCTTAGAATAATTATAAAAAAGTTTGAGGATTGTTCAATTTAAAAAATTTTACGTGTGTTTAAAGTTTAAATTTTAATTTGAAATCTAAAATACGCGTGTAAAATTACGTTTAACTAATAAATTTTTTTCGATTTTTTCATAATATATCCTAGACTGACAAATCATCTCCGTTCAGAATCGTTTTTCGTATACAATGATACCTATCATTGCATTCAAATTTAACCTTCCCTAGTCCGAGGTCCATCCCACCACCTAATGTACAGCAGAGCGATACTCACTTACCCGCTTTTTTTTATATTTGATTTTTATACTAAAACATTAAAAATCTTCAAACAGTTCTTCCGTTGAATATTTTCCTATTTTTTTTTTTTACTTACAACCCTGATTATTGTTTTTTGACATTTTTCCTATGTTAGAAGAACATTATCATGCCCCCTACCCATTTATATTTTATAACGTATGTACTTCAAATAGTATTAAGTAAAATTGTTCTTATTTCCTTGAATGTTAATATCCCAATATCTCACGTAGGTAATTATTTTATTATGTACATCATATTTTTAAACTTACTATAAACAGAATATTTTTTTTTTACAAAATTAGTAAACGATTTTAAAAGCAAAAATTCAATTACATATTATTTTAAGTTTACAGTTTTAATAAATAAATTTATTTTAACAAATTAATCATTATAATTTATTGTATTTGTTTTTTTTTATTCACTCTGTGTTTATTTAATTGTGGATTACAATACTTGCAATATTAAATTTAAAACCATTTTACTCAAACTCTACATAAACATGAATAATTTAAATAATATTTACATACATACCTATAGTGTGTTTATAATAAATTACTTTAGTACAGATATTATTAATAATAAATAATAATTCTGTTTTTATTTAAAATACTACACTTGCTATAATATTTATGATACGTTTTTAAATGTACTCGTAATTTTTTTAAATTAATTTGACGTTTTATTAAAAATATAAATACAATAGTTCCTCGGAATTTAATACTACCTACCGATAATGTTTAAAAGCAGCAAACCATATAACGTTATAATCTGTATTAATGTTTAGTATTCTAAATGTTTGAACCATTTGATCTTTCTGAGGTATATATGACTTTATTCAAATCTACCATCCTCTGTATAAACTTGTGGTATGTTGAATATTATGGTTCAGGTACCATTAAGCTCCAGTAAAAAGTAAACATTTTAATAGCATTAAAATGTATTTATATATATATCGACAAGATTATTTCTATAATATATGCGTGTTTATGTGCGATATGTCCCATGAGGAGTTATTAATTTAAAATGGCAGAATATATTTCATATTAATCCTACTACACTTCTAATCCAACTTTTATGTTGTAGGTACATAGCAATAATTCACCCTCTAAGGCCACGTCTGGGCCGGAAGACGACGCTGATGATAGCCACCAGCATTTGGGTGGTGGGTACGATACTGTCCATACCAAACCTGATATTCTTCACTACGCACACGGAGCTGTTTCCCAACGGCGATCAGCGGGTCATATGCTACGCTGAGTGGCCAGACGGTATCACAACGAATAGCTTCCAGGAATACGTGTAAGTAAAAATTGTAAAAAAACTTACGCAAGAAATATTATTAGCATATTTTATCGTGGCCGGGGTAATCACTTCACGAATGTATATTAAAATACGTAAAAGAAAACGAAACGACGAAAACGTGTGGCTAATGTGGGAAAAACGCGAGTATACACAACTGAACACGTCATTGAGTTTAAAAGCAATGACAAACAGTCCTTCTGGACGGTATGAAAAATTGCCTTTTATAAAAATATTATTATATCAAAAATACTTGCATTCAACTTGAATAGGATATGCATGAAACTTTTCTCGGTTATTATTAAACTATTTGGAAGTTGCATAAAATGACAAAATGTTCTTGAAATCGTGTATAATATTTTTATAATACAAGCCATGTATTTTTATATATTACATAATATAATGCTAATTTTTATTTATAAAATGCAAACACTGCTAAGGAATTATTGAGCCAAATAATAATATTGTTCTTATAATTATTATATTAATATTATAATGATTACTTCTGTGGTAGTAAATATTTTCACAGAGTACACATTTTTTTTCCTTAAAAAAATATATATATTTTTTCCTATTTATTTAAACTAACTTAATTATATATAATAATATTACATTAAAAAATATATTTGATCAAAAACAATATTTAAATCTCCAAACAAGCTATTTTAGTGAGCGCAATAATGTTAAAAATTTCTATTGACTATATTATACACAACAACAGATCATACCACTTAAATAAATATAGTCAAGCGTGGGTTAATTTAATGTATTTTACAGTAAATGTATGCAAATACTGTAGATCATTAAAAATAACCTTTGTTAAAATTTGAAATTTATTTCATTTTTATCGAGATAAATTTTGTAAAAAATAAATTATGTTTTTATTGGTTATATGGTGTTGATATATAATTGATAATATACTGATAAATCAATATTTTCGTACAAACTAAAATAATATTGAATTATATAAAACATAAAATGGGCATATGATGGTTGAAGATTATTTAATAATATTGTTAATAAGAGTAATAAACAATAGTACATAAATTATGGACTAGGTTTTTTGGGGAATTTGAAGATTGTATTTTCTGGTTGAGCTGATAATGATGGTGTATAATTGCATATATTTTCCAATAGAGTTTGAAGTGGAGTTACTTTATGACGTTACTCCTTAATTAGGAATGAAACGATTGTTGTATTGACTGTTTTATACTTTACAAGAGTAAAGATGAGGTTTATGTCCCTTATACGAGGCTGCAAGCGGACCGAGTATAAATCGTACTTGGAAAGATCTGATGATAATTTCGAGAAATCACTTGAGTAATGACCCTTCCCGTACTTAAAATCATTAATATTACTATAATAGTCTTTCTTGGTATGGTAGTAAACCAAAATCTATATTTAGAGATTAAAATGCTCTATATTACCTACTCAGTATAATAAGTACCTTCCATAAAATATATAGTAAGATAATGTTGATATTTCGAATTTGTCTCATAAATACATTTTATCAAAAATAGGTTCTGCGGTATAAAATTAACTTAGGTACTTATATATATTTATATATTATATACTGCCAGCTTTATTATTATATTAGAATTTAGTTTTTGAAGGTAAATGAATTCTGAAGAGTTTCTAAGTTGAAATAATAGGATTTATACTTACATATGTTTATAAATCTTGTATTTTCACTCGTCGGTGAATGGATTTTTATTTTAAGATACTATACAGTGAATTACTGTAGATATATTTAAAAAAAAATTTGGATCACTGCTAACCAAGACTTGATAATTATAGTTTTGTTTTATACAATATGTAAGATGGGGCGTAGTCACTTTTTACATTTATGAATAAAATACAAAACAACATAAATAAAATTGATTTATTTTATTAAAATCAATGTGGAATACTTTTGTTTTAACAATCGTGGTTTTCAAAATATATCATTAATATGACAATCATCAGCAACAACACATTATTGAAGGTGATCTCTAGAACGATTGTTTTATCTTTACAATACTTAAATGGTTTCGGATAATGCTGTTTCAGATATTCTAAAATTCTAGGGCAATAATTAAAAACCTTATACTTAAGACAATAAATAAAATCACGCATTCTCAAATCAAAAAAGCGCGCACACCACCCCACGTCACCTAACGATATTTATTCTAAAATTTCCAGATTTTTTTTTTTTTATGGTGGCAAGAGGCAGGCAAACATTTTTTTTCTTAAATGTTTGCAATGCTAGAATATCCAACATATCAATGTATTACTGTTAATATTATTATAAATTAAATTGATATACAAATTCGGCAACCTTTTAAATTGTGCGAACCACCAATTTGTAAAACAATCTTTGAGGCTCATAAATTACTAATAGAATACCTATATACGTATGTACTATGTATATAATATATAAAATATTATTAGATATACCTATATAATAATATTATTTTAAATATATACATTAGGAACGCTAATATTATATGGTCAACGAACCAGTTTGATGCTGCCGTGGCCTATGGGTTGGGAGCCACTGTATTAATTAATATAAGTATATTAATACCATTGTATAAATATGTGTTGTAAACACAAAATTTTATTTTTTGTACGAATATTAGTACTATTTATTAATAAAAATACAAGATCACAACTTTTAACTTTTATCAAACATATAATATAAAAGAATTCAAGCTGACCGTACACAAATGAAATAGTTAAAAATAAAAGATATTACGATGAAGCAGCTAAACGAATTTAAATGATACGCATAATAATCAAACTATAATCGTGTTTACAAAAAAAAAAAAAAAATGGGATCTGCTTATATTTCTTATCTAAAATCTGTATTTGTCATTACTATTTGACATTTGTAAATAAAATTTACAATATTAATTTATCATTATTATAGATTTGCCTTGAATTTTATAAATATGTATATAAATGATATAACTTAAAAATTATTTTTGTAAATATTCACGTGTCCCAGTGCCCCTCTGTTCATAGCACTGGAAGAAAATACCAATTCTACTTAAAATAGTACCAGCTGACTACACTAAATTTGAAACACGGCACACTACACGATTACCACTATAGGAGAATACAGTTACTCTACTATAATAATTATGAACATAATAATATATATTTTTGTATTTTATTATTTTAGAATTTTTAAAATAAATTATATTTTAAGCTATCTAATTATTTAATATGTTTGTAAACGAAAAACTAAAAAAAAAGTGTTTGTATATAATTTAAGATATGAAAACTATATTTTAGTTTCGGTATTATAACACTAAATTGCATATGATATTAATAAAGTTACAAGATTCTAATTAATTCATTAGCATATTATTTTTAAATCATTGTGCAATCCACGTCCCTTAACCAGCGAAATTAACTTAACATTATAATAATTAGTTTTAGAAAAACTGTTGTTTTTTGATAATTTAAGTATAAACTATATTTTTTTTGTAATTATTATTTTTTTTTATATATATTGTTATGTACGTATACTTACTACTAATAAATTATGATTAAAACAGTATGCTTTTTTGATAGATAAAGATATTTTTATATTGATCTTGGTGGAGTCGATAGCTGCTTGTATAGTTAACAAGAAGTGTAAAAACACGTTTCGTTTACTAGATTTCTGTTAACTAGTGATAATTGATAGTGGTTATCGGTGAAACGTCTTTAAATAATTTCTGTAATAAATAATATAGTAATTATAGAATTAATAACTAATAAGTATATAATTTATATATGTGTATACTTTATTACTATGATTTAATTTTTTTTTAAATACACATAGATGGTATTTCAAAATTTAAATCATTATAAGCATTAAATGTGTTATAATATCCTAAAAATGTCATTTACTTTTTTTTCAAAAATAGGGCAGAAATACAAAACGATAATACACAATTATTTTGTATATTATATAATTTAAACTACGATGCTTGATTAATATTAATATGTTTTATAATAATAATATATTCCTGGATAAAAATGTCAATTACCTGATTTATTATATATTTAGGCATATAGCTTCAAAAATATATACTATAATTTACCTACTAAAAATTGTAATCTAAAACCAAATAAAACAATCATTTATATATATATTTTATACTAAATCATAAAAAGATAAACATCTATATACTGCTCTGTAATTGGTGTGTTAAATTTGAATTCGATGTTATAATATTATCATTATCCTTTACAAAAAACGATTCTAAGCGGATGCGGCCTGTCAACCTATATCACTAAGTTTATCAATTTATGATATGTTTTTTGATATAGCTATTAAAATGATTTATTTTACTAATGGTATTACAGTATAGTTTGATTTAATTTTTCGGATAAGATTGTGTTAATTTTTTTATTAGTATTTAATTATATTAAAAATATATTATGTTAATAATAATATCATTTTTATTGTTATTAATATTAATGTGTTCATAACCTCATATTGTAAATACCACAGAAAAGTGTAAATAGTTTATAGTATAAATTATATTAAAAGATGATGTTTTAAGTGATTATTTATGATTTTATACATTTTTTATTACAGAATACATTAGTTTGTAACTATTCATAATTTTGATGAATTTTCCAATAATGTTAACTTAAAATGCTTTTAAAGATATATTGTGAC
Source organism: Schizaphis graminum (assembly GCA_020882235.1). Lineage (NCBI taxonomy): Eukaryota > Metazoa > Arthropoda > Insecta > Hemiptera > Aphididae > Schizaphis > Schizaphis graminum. The sequence continues at coordinate 100,272,665 of CM037032.1, forward strand.
TTTAAAATATATTAATATGAACTTTGTATTATATTTTCCCATATATGTTTTATTAGCATTTATAAAATACAATTCAAAAATATCAATTGTCTATAAATATCTTTAAAAGAGTCGAAAGTATTTTGAAATTATACTATATTGTATAAAAAAATGTTAAGTTTCTACGGTTATTCGATTTTGAATTACTTATAACAAAATAAATAATTTTATCGAAAATTGGTTTAGTTTAAAAATTCCCATTTTTCTTTAATTTTATTTGTTTGTAATTTTCTACCAGAAACTACCCCTGAAGTTGAAAATCAAATCATTCTTCATGTCTCAAAAAGTGATGATATACAGATAAAAAAAACATTTCTTATTAAAATTAATACATTCATCTCTTTGCTCAGAATTTAAAACAAGAAATTAATTAAGATCAAAAGCAATATTTAAATATTAACAATGTTCTATAATATAAAGTATTATTTAATTATTTATTGTTATTGTACGGTTGTGGTATTATTATACCAGTTAGTTGCTGCAAACGCTTTTGTTTTTCAATTATATCAAGTAAAAAAATTGTCTGTGAAAATTCTATATATATAATCACTGTTAGCTAAAACATTTTTTATTTATAAAACATTAAAACATGGTTCAAAAGTTGAAAAAAAATACTTGATCCGATATAGTGAATATAACTGAATAATTAACTTATAAATTAATTATTTTTCTACTACTGTGAACACATCTAACGATTGTATACACAATGCGCGATGAAAATACTAAGTTTATAAAAATGTAATATTAAATCAAAGGAAAGAAGTAATTCTACGTGACTACGTAGTGTGTACGAGAGTATAAATACAGCAATTTTATTCTGTGCCTTTTATACGTGTTTACATACACGAAATTACTTTATCTTTACTTTTTTTTTTTAAATAAACACGTATTCCATATGAATATAAAGTATTATTGTGTAATAATGCATTAATCATATTCAAATATAATAGGTAATATAATATAACCGACGTACATCATAATAATATTATGACGTTTCTTATTCAACGAATCCTATGATTATTTGATTTGCCTACTATATACATATTTTTATAAATACGTGTTGGTAATTATTTTGCAATTAAAATATAATTATAAAATTTTATCACATTCCTGAGAATAAATAAGATCATCGAAAGTTATGATTAGGTACTTATAATAAAAATTTGTTTTGCATTTTTCACTTATTAAATTTCAGTTTTACGCAGTCAATAAACTCATTCTTCTTTATTATCTGACGATATATCTTTATCGGTGACTTTAATATTAAAATATATTTTCTGTTATTTTATTAGCTACTATCGTAAAACGTTTATGGATTTAAAAATATATAGCTACAGTTTCCGAATATTAATGTAGACAAACTTTATTATTTTCATAGAAGTTTTTTTTTTATGAACTTTAACTAGATACCTATATTTTTACAAAATATGCATTCAGACCTAACGGTAAAAAGTTAAACGTTATTTTTTATTAATTTATTCTTATAACTTATCCTTATATATTATAATTTTTTATATAATATTATTAGGTTTATTATAATTCATAATTATTCTGTAATATGTTTCGGTACACCTATGACTGCAGTTTAATTGAAGCAATTGGTATAGAGATTAGTTTACCATTAATCCTTCGTATTGTTATGTTACTACTACAAATACAGTTTATATCTAAAAAAATAATCTAACTTAAAAATCTCTACGAATATATTACCTATAAAAATGAATTTGAACATTACTTTATATAATTGAAAAAGTAAATACATATTAAATTTTATTTTTTTAAATAATATGATAAATTAAGTAGATAGCCATAGCCCATTGGCTGAATTATTTTATCACGTTCGCAATATTGCGATTTTTTTTCTTACAAAATATTGAGAAGAATTATTATAAAAATGTCAAGCACAAAAATAAAAATAAATTAAAGAAAACACATAGAACGCATTAATATTATTAGATACGTGTGATTTGAGAACTTCCTCGATTTCGACAGACTTATTTATCTGAAATATAAATTTAAGAATTTTTAAATATAAAAAGTCAGATGTCATAAGCTTTTTATCTATACACAGTCACCATTAGATATTTAATGGTCACTGCAAATCTATACAAATTAATAAAATATGATTTTATTAGGATAATAAATTTATTAAAATCGTATGTTTTATAGTTTGTGAACATTTATCTAAATTTTATAAAATTCTATGGAAACTTAAATATTGGTCTAAATATAAAATGCTGTTAATTTTGTTAAAATATTCAAAATAAAAATTACATTAAAATAATCAGTATCATCCAAAACGCATTTTATACATTTAAAAAGCTACTTCTTAAATTATCAGAAAATAAAATAATAAAATGTTATTGTATTGTAGCAATATATATTGATATTTATCATCAATATTTTTTCTCTTTGAAGAAAATTGAGAAATCATATAGATATGTTTTTGGAAACTTTTCAAACTAAGAAACAATTAAAAAACTAAAAGTATCACAATTATACTAGGTACAATGATTATGGTTATTATAAGCAGTGATAAAAAATAGCGTTATGTGATATCGGTTATGCGAAATTGGTCAGAAAAAGAGTTGTATCCAACCATTCCAACCTGAAAATATACCTATGTTAAAGAACACAGAGCTCGAAATTCCAACCTACTCATATACGCTGTTCTACAGTGCATTAACATTTAACTTTATTGTTATTCACTAATCATTATAATTATTATATTCTTTTCTTAGATATAAATGGTAAATTCTTAATAATAAAAAAAAAAAATAATAACATTTTGAAGTTAATGATTATAATACATTGTACGGTTCAACGTGTATTATTATGAATAGTTATTATAATAGTTGACACAACTTCAAAGGTTTAGAGAAAATTTTCGAGATTAAAATAGTTGTGGTTACATGTGATTATATTAAAGTTTAATTCGATTGACATCGGGTGAAAACTATTTATAGTGTATCTATATAGTATGAGTTCAGTCGTCTCACAATACTTTTAAAAGTTTAACATACTTAAAAGTTCGACAATAGCTATTATCACATAAGTATGGTGTTTGTTGTTTGTCAAAAACCATTTTACCGTACAACTTTTCATTCAGTGAAAAACATGTGCAAAAAAAATGTAATATTATAATGGAATAGAAAAAGAAGAAATAAAACATCACATAATTATAATTTTAAATATTGCATGACCGTACTACTAGGTTCATAGTAATCATTCATTTATTTGTTTTTCTATTAACTCTGATGAATATATTGTAGAAATAACATTTAAGTTTGCTACATCATATTATTAATATAAATATTATAACGTAAATTGATTACGTATCTCGGTCATTTTACTAATTCATTGTTGACCATAACATTTTTGCTAAACACGAGCACTATTCTATGTGACATTGTTGTAATATTAATTATTATTATTTATGTAGGTATTTATTTATTTATTTATTACAGTTTTCACCCAAAATGCTATACAAATACTAAACGGCCCTTTTAATTTAAATTGTTACCCCAGTGTTGACTAGTGAATACTACTGTATTTGGATTGCCAAACGCCTACTTCAGTAATTCAATCCAATAATTCGTAATAATATATAAAGTGTTAACTGTAGAGTAGAGCCGAAAATATTTCTGGAGATTAGGTATTTTGGAAAAATTTTATAAAAATTTTATGAATACCCCCTACCAAAAAAAAACATATCGGTTATGCCTATATCTAATTATAAATTATTTATCATATTTTTATAAATCATAATATTCTGTATATAATTAACATTATGGAATCTTCTATAGTACTGCATCTTTAATATTATACTATATTATAATAAAAAAAAAAATACGAAAAATGTGTATACATATTATGTCTTTTAATGTACATTTTTGTATGTTAATTGCAATATTTTGATGTTCCGCAATAAAATTGGATTGCCGTCATATCAAGTAACCCATATATTATATAACATCACATTATAATAACATGCAATATAAACTTGATGACACTTCTATGAGCAAATGATGAATGTCTTGTCACACCTAATAAAATACATTCCGAAAATATGTATATTTTCTTATTTTACGATCAAACGTTTGGAATTACGCAAACACATATTGATCGATTACCAGTGGTTTACGAAAAATGATTCAAATAGCATACTACTTACAACGTTAGAATATTAAAACATTGGTCTTTTTAATTTAAAAGAAATTATATATAAGTGTGATAAATATAATTTTTACAAAATACGCATATTTTATACAACTTATATAATTGAAGTATTATAATTTGCAATAATTATATTTATTTTATGATATTATAGTTGTATAATTTTTATAAACTATATAAAATTAAATAATATTAGATAATATAATGATATCGTTAAACATACTGTATTTGTGGTGTGGAGTAAAGTATAGATAATTTTCTTTAAAAAATATATGCATAAGATAATAATATTATAAGGAAACATATCCGATAACAGCCAACAGGTCCTATTTTTTTTTTTATATTCTCGCACAACTTACTGATTTTATTAAACACGAGTTAAGTAAATAAAGACAAAAATAAAATACAATCATCAAGTATTGAAAATCTTGTATACAACCATTTGTTGGATGAATATTCAAAACACAGAAAAAAAATAATAATAAATAATATTCAAGACGTAGGTACTCGATATTTTCAAAAGAATATAAAATGAAAAATATAGATTGATATTTAAATAAAAGAAAATTCTAAAATGCACTACAGTAGGTATAAAAGAGTAGCATATAATATTACAAGTGAAGTCATTGAGTTATTCCGCAACTTCAAAAGTCTGAAATATAATTCAAGCAAAATCTTCACATACAAATAACGATTTACAATAAAAAAAAAACTCTACTCATAATAATAATATGTACCCAAATATATTATTATTCTAAATGTTTAAATTTTAAATATTGTTACCCAAGAACTTTTTGTGATACCAATAAAATATTATTTATAGTTTGTTATAAGGGTTAATGTTTTTAAGTACCATAATGCATGATGTATATCCCTAATGCTACACAACCTGTTAGGTGAGGATGGTTAGGTTATCATAAGCTTTAATTCTCACAAAGTTGTTTCAAAGTGATTATAATAATAAACTGTCGAAAAAACAGATCATTTTTGTAGAATTTGATGAATAGGATGAACTCAATTCACAAATACAGTTTTAAAGTTTGATTATTACAATTTTACGGTTTTATTTCATATCATATTCTTTAACTTAACATACACTGATACTTTGTATTAACACTTTATTTAATTAACAGTGTAAATATGATAAAGTACAAGTATAATTTATTATTGAAATGATCATTAACACAGAATAAATTAAATAGTTTTATTTTAAATATTGCAAAAATACATGAATAATTCAAAAGCTTGAACATCATTATACGACTTTTGGTATGCTTGAGTTGAATGTTTATTTTGCAATCACTGAGTAACAAATTTTGAGAATTTTAACGATAATACAATTTTAAAATCGTTATTATTTTGCAACTCAATATGCATTAGTATAAATGTACAAATTATTATCATTTTTACCGTTTTCAATTTTGAAAACTTCATAAATTTCTAGAACTATGCTTGGTAGGATTAGTGATAATAACTACCACCAAAAATTCTTTCAGTAAAATCTATTTTTAACTATTTTCTAGCTCGGTTAACCACACGTTTCCGTGTATATTCCTTTTATATTTATTTATGATAAGTATAGTTTTCTACAGCATAGCGTTAATAGAAATAAAAATTAATAACTGAAATATTTCTGGAAATTATTTTAAACGTACGCTTTCTATGTTTTGATCTAAAAATAAAAACTGATTCCACTGTAGAGTGTGTAATGTTCCAGTAACTTTGTCCCATTCCGAGAATAATAAGTGTTATAATTTATTTTTACGAGTCGTTCACTTGTAATTGAATACATAGATTGTGTGTTGTGTTTGATTTATATATTTTAAATGGAAATCAAAAGATTAAAGATTATTAAATTTAAAAAAATAGAAAATGAATTAAAAGTTGGGTTAAGTAATTTATTTTGGTGATGAAAGAAACTCGGGCTGGTGTTAGACCTCAATGCGAAATAATAAACATATTATTGAACAATTTTGACACATCGAAAATAGTATATAAACTAGTACTCTACCTATATGCAGATATAGGTCACACCAATGACAGTCATAATAAGAACAACAAAACTCATGATGGGATCGCGCGAACGCTCGTAAACTCCATGTTTAGATTACATATTATATGATATAATAATAAAATAATGGCCATTCGCCGTATGACTTATTATATGAGAAAAATAAATTGTCGGTCATTAATTAGATTAGGGCTAAAGCAAGTTGACAATTGAAAATGTTCGTAATACAATGTGATGAATATTTTAAAAATAAATATGGTCAATTAATATTTTCTAATTTTTACATAAACGTAATTCTCATAATTTATATTATGAGATTCTGTACGTTGGCCAAACTATGATAAAAGTTTTGTTTGGATTAATAAGTTTTTAGGTCAATTGTTATACATATCTACATATATATGTGTGTGTGTGTATAACTTAACAAAAATTCTAAACACACATTATTACAAATAAAATGTTTTTTTTTTTTTTTTAAAAAACTGTAATATTTTATATGTATTTAATATTTATAATAAAATATAAATTTTGAAACTAATAACGGTAAATCTTTAAAGTTTAAAACTTATTTTGCAATTCTAACACGATTTAAAAAGTAATAATTATTATGTTTATTGTTAATAAGATATTCTACAAATATACAAGAAAGTTTTAACAATAATAATAATAGTATAATATAGTAATATCCATAATAGCGTACCTATTATTTGGACCGACAATGCTATAGATCATAAACTACGGTTATATAATCTCAGTAAGAGCTTTTGAATTACTAAATATACATATATTATATATATATATATATATATATATATGTATGTATATATTTATATTTTTAAATTTTAGATAGAAAATTATACCAACTTCCACATGGTTTAAACGTAGATGACATAATGATTCACTGTGAACTTATATTTTCTAAAGCTTATGTCGGTCGCCGTGTAACGTAATAAATCGAAATAGATATACTGCAACTGTCAGGCTAAAAATAGGAGGATATGAACAACGAACTCGAATTACTAAATGTATTGATAGAAATTCAATGTCACAGTTTGCGGTCTTGTTGTTTAAAAAGAAAATGTCCTAAAATTCAAACCAAAAGAATATAGTATTGTGATTTGTTTCAAAATATCAAGTTTATTTTTAGACTCGTCAAGGATATTTTTTTTTTACTGAATAGTTAAATATTTTCATAAGGGTGTGAAGTAAATATTAAACACGATATTTTAATGAAAGAAGTCAACCAGAAAACAATCATATTTAAGTGATATTTTATGTATAAAATATTTAAAAATAAAACAAGTTCTTTGATCATAGGTCTAATTGAAATTATGGTAATATGAACAATGTTTGATCGACTGATAAATTTTTCTGATAAATTTTTGATTCTTTATGGGTTGTTGGGCGTATATATTTGTGTGTTATATAAACATTAGATAAACTGAATGCATTTTTTATGTTATTTGTAGATTATATATTAAATAACCTACGATTAAACTAATTTATTAATTTCCATTTTCACGATAAAAAAGATATGTATCAATAAATATTTATATAACTATCTACCTATATATTATACAATGTATCGATGTTGAAGATTAATACATTTATTCCCGAATATTAAAAAGAAAAATATAATTTTATTGTGTATTAATTTATTATATTTTACTTAAAATCTATTTATGTAAATTTTATTTTAAAACTTATCACGCATAAACGATGTTTATATTTAATTTTTGTTTTATATTAGATTTTTAATTAACAACTCATTTGTGCTCGAGTTAGTGTTTTTTATATTATATTATGTTATGTGCTGTAACCAAATACACAGTCTTGAATCGATATTAATATATTGAGATACTAAAATTTAAATATCTATACAGATTAATAACAATTGAACATTTGATAACGAAATACTGTATAAATGAAAAATCACGAAGAAGATTAATTGCTTTATTTTATCTTAATGGTTCCATTAATTACTTTATCACCTTTTATGATATTTTTTAATTTTCCAAATCAATATTACCACAAAGGAAAATTTGGCACACCTCGCTAAGACGAACCTGCGTAAATAATAATATTATTTTAATAATTGAATAATAAATCATATTTTACTTTTTTTTAGCAAGATTTAAACATACATAGCAATGTATGATAAATAATATCTTAATTAATTTAAAAGTACCATTTTATATTATGTACTCACTTAAAATTATATTGTTCATATTTATATTTGTAATAAAATAAAATAATTAAATGCTCTATATTATGAGAATATAATATATACGATTTAGTTACCTCATATTTCAGAAAATATTTTACTGTACTTATAGTAAGTGACTATATACAGTGTCTTTCTTTTTTGTATTTTAATTAAGAGGCGATTAGATGTTTAAAACTTAATATTAGATTATCTGTGTCATAATTGATATATTTGTTTTGTGAAACAAAAGATTAGTTTCTATTATTATTTTTGTATTGAGTTTCAAAATGTATTTGTATTACATAGTACATACATACAACTAAACCACTTAAATGAATATCAAAGTTGAAGATTAATGTTCCATTAGAAGTTTTCATAATTATATATCAAACTCAAAGGCGTCTGATTGCTAAACCCGTTTATTATAAACGAACAAGAGATTCTTGATTTTGTTGCTATAAAATGCTCATGAAATAAAAAGACAAAAAGGAAATATGAAAAAACAAAGAAAATAAATTAATTTGATCTTTAGGTATGATAAATGAACACAAGTGCACAATACAAAAACATTCTACAAACATATAAAACTTTTACTTTAAAACGTTATCAAATACAGAAAAAACTACGGTATAACTGTGACACAATTTATTATGTTTTCTCGTTGAAAATTATTACATAAAATTGTCCGTAAACATACCTAGTTGAAATTTAAAATAATACTTTATATACATAATATTATAGTCTATTAGCCTATATTATGTATATACAAACGTTATATCGTTTATGTACATAACAATATACATACACGTATATTATAATCACACAACATATTTTTAGTTTGTTTATTTATATTTATATTCATTTAATTTCAGTTATAACGTTTCGTTTATGATAATTACATATTTCATTCCTATTGGACTAATGGGCTTCACCTACGCTATGATTGGTCACGAACTGTGGGGAAGTCAGAGCATCGGAGAATGTACACAAAGGCAGCTAGAGCATATCAAGTCTAAGAGAAGAGTGAGTTTTTTTATTTTTATTTTTATTTTTTTATCAATTTAAGAGCATCATAAAGAAACAAATTATCTTTGCTATTAACGAAGTAGTTCAGTCGACTGGCCAATTAAAATCGTTTTGAAAATTACATTTACATCAATAAACAAAAATAATCTAAGGATTTTTTTTCGCTTGTGATTTATTTTTTGCTTAGATTAAAATATAATACGCATGTTCTTGAAATATATTTATAGTACAAAACAATGTTTTTCCGCAAGTTAAGAGGGATTGAAATTTAATCTTGTCAGCTGTCGAATTTAACTCGGGTCTTTCTGATTTTTTTCTAGTGGAATCGTTTGCGTACAATACCCGTTAACACAACCTTTGTGAATTTCTCTGTCAAAGACATATTGTTTTAAAACCAATAAATATAATGCCACACTACCTTAGAACAATACTTTTGATATTTGATTCATTACTTAAGGTTAAGCTGCTTTTTAATTCAATCCATTCTGAAATTTTTTTTGTCACAAATGGTCAGGGAATAACGAGGAAACTGACAAAATATAGTTTAAAGTGTTTGTCTGATCACGTGATTCTTTCTTGTTTTATTATTGCCCCGATTCCGATTGCACTTATTTATAATATAACAAAAAATTATTGATCATATATATTATATACATTATTACTAATGTTTATTGAGTTGAGCATATTGTTTATTTAAACAGTGAAAAAAATATTTGGATTGTTGATGGTTTTTTTTTTTTACTGATTCAAAATAAATAATATTATAAACGTGTAATACGTATTGATGCAGGGTTTTTTGTTATAATTAATAACTATATATATATGTGATATGTATATATATATAACTTAGGATTGTATTAAATTAATAAATGTATATTTTAATATTATATTTAATTTTTATATAATAAAAATGCGACAATAATATGCAGTATTATAAAATAAATAAGGGAATCAAAAAAAAAAAAAAAAATTGCATCATAACATTAATTAGGTATACGAGTATTGTATTGTATAACAATAAATTTTTAAAATTATAAAAATATATTTAAAAACAAATGTTTTAACAAACGTTTAATAGTCCTAAAAGTTTGAAGACCCAACTCTACATAAAATATATATAATATCGGTCACTTAATGGATTTCTTCAAATAATATAACGAAAAATAATACTTCAAATAATATAATTTAATAAGTAATTAAAGACCATACAGCATACATGTTATAAAATAAACTTAATTAAGAATGTAATTGGGTAGACATTCCAGAGGTCTTTACCTCCCAATTTTCCAAAATTTTTAAAAATAGAAACAATTTAATGATGAATATAATTTATTGACTATATAAATGTTCAGTATCTTTGTTGAAAAAATGTTGGAGTCCTCCGAAATCTTTTTTCAGTTACGCCCTTGAACCTAATATTATTTATTTCTACATACTGTATTTGTGTACTTATTTATTTCTCAATAATAATCATTTTGAATTTCATTTATTGCTATTAATATAAAATATATCTAAAAAATTTTAAAAAGAGTATATTATTATTAAAGTGTCGTTTAGCTACATCTGCAATTGACAACAATTAAGTACTTTTTTTCTAATAAGTCAATCAATATGTTTACTAAATTTTAATAACAATTATAGTATTTTTAGGAATTCAAAAATCACTTTTATTTTTCAAATAATAAGTATACCTAATAAAAATTATAATATATAGGTATTAGGTACCAATAAGATACTTAATAAAAATCTTTGTTAAATACTTTGATAGAAAAAAAAATTTTTTAATTTTATCAATATATCTTATTTTCTTAGTTTTAGGAATTCATTAAGAATATAAGTAAAATGAATTTCAAATGATCATTTGAGAATTCAAAATTCTATAATTAAAGTTAAATTACTAGAATTACATTTTTTTTTCAGTTAGTTTAATTTTTTTTAATCATACAAAATACGAAACTTTTATATTCATTTCAAAAATTTAAACTTTAAACATGAATTAAAATATATGTATAATATATAATACATATATAACTTATGCCTAAATGAAATATTACACTAAAGTATTCTTATAATGTGTTAAACATAATTTCAATGTATTTTATTATGTGTATAATAATTTCATGATTTATTAAACTCTACTGATGCGTAAAAATTATAATCATTAAAGATTAAAGACGTAATAATGCTCGTAAAATCATTAAATTGTCTAGATTCCATAAGTATGGGTATCGACTTCAATGCTTACACATTATTTTAAAGTAGGTAATTAGTAATGTCTATATATTGCTCTACGATATATAAGTTAGACTGACGTTGTCTAATATATTTACTGCAAAGAAAATGACCTCAACTTAATAGGCCATATCATATACAATATATGAAAAAGGTAATCGGATTACTGTACAAATAAAATAGGTTCACAGGATACGCCCAGTTCTCATATATTACTCACTTAAATCATTACAAACCTATCAATTTTGTGTCGATTATAATATAAAGATGCTCCACCCACTTAGAATTAACAATCCATAAGGCGACTTATTGGTATAATTAATAATTACAAGTCAACGTATGGGAATAGTAATATTGTATAAACCATGGAGGGAAAGCTATAAATTTAATAACTACAAAATATATGAAAATAATAAAGTTTTTCAACTGATATACATTTTTGGTAAAACTGACTTAGTTTTATCTTTAATCAATTGTATACAAAATAAATGCAAATAACACAATATACGATTCTGTGATTGAATTAAATTAAATTTATTTTAAGTAATTATATAATAACATAGACTCGTAATAAAGAAATGGCCAATTTATAAAATGCAATCTCAAGTTATCAATATTTTTTTGATGATATAAAAAATTTTTCAAAATTAAAAGTAAATAGTAAATAAATAATTAGTACCATTAATACCAAATAAAATAATATTTCACATATAAAAAAATTCAAAACCCCATGATGTCATACATATTTATTTATATATATTTTTTTTTATTATTATTATACTGTTTCTGAAATTAAATTCAGTATGAAATCAAAACAATCGTTTTATTTTATCGATTTATGTTGTTCTCAACCATTTTACAAATATGAAGTAGAAATAAAAAATGTTGAAAATTAAATATTTTATAATGTTTGATAATTATTTTTATTTAAAAATGCCTGTTCATTTTTAATTAAATTAAAAAATTTACAATGTAAATAATAGAAAAAATTGATTGCAAACATAAAAATATCATAGCCATACTACAACAAAACAGAGCAAATAATTGTCCGGCATATAGCAAAGTTTAAAAATATTTTATGAACGATAAAAGATCTTGTCACCCAATCGTTTTTTTTTTCTTATAACAGCTTTACAATGATATAAGTATTATAATAGGATGATACGATTGGAAAATATATCATCATCTTCTATCAGAATTATAAATTTAGTTCATGACTATACGTGAAAAGTGGTGATTTAATCCAGGTATCATTTCTATAGCATCTGAAGTAACTATATAAATTTAACTAGACATTTTATGTAAATATTTTTCAAAAATATTATTTTAAGTTATACAAATATAAGCGTTACTTAATCAAATTATTAAACCAAAATCTATATCATATGTTATACCTATAATATGTACACTTATATTATTGTGTGTACTGTGTATCCACTACCCTGTGGTCTTAGTATAAAAAGTATACTTATAAGATTAGATAATATATTATAATAGAATGGCTATTATTGTTGACTCACTTACAGGACCTAAAATATTAAAGTTTTATATTATTATTTTTTATTATTTTATTGGTTTTTATGAATATGATATTATTTTAGATTTTTTTATTGAATTATATTTCATAATTTCATGCGTACTATCAAATAACAATAGTCAATAAGTATTTCATCAAAACCACTTTAGTTGGCTCCTTTGATACACATATCTGGTATATTGTATAATGTATAGTGTTTATTATTATGGACTGTGATTCCGATCGCGCAATATTTTTACTTTGGTGTAAAAACGAGGAATACAAGGGATGAGATAACCCGTCGAACCGACCTCCGTCAATGGCGTAACTACCTACCACAATTCCAAGTATGGATACAAAAGAACGACTAGGGAGAATGATCGATGTACATACATATACAATATACCCACTGATTTCAACCACTTTTATATACTGACTGATTGCTCTCTCAGTGTCAACCCGGTCACCTAGCGTCGCGCAAGACATGTCGTTTTGTAGGTGTTGCCACGCAGCAACGAATGGACTTGACCACAATAACAGCGGTTGCATTCTGATCGATCGATATCGACACCACAACGCCACGTGGTATCTACTATCTAGTATTTTGTTTCATAGACACATAATATAATATTTGTGGTTAATTTTCTGGTTTTCCATAGGTTATTTTCAATTTTATCAAAACTTTTCTTGTTTTAAATTTTACTTTCGATACATCAAACATTTTATTATAATTTACTTTTAACTTTTTAAGCTGCACCCATGACGTAGGTACTTCTTTTCATTGTTGTTTGATGATGTGTTATTTTTGAACTAAAAATAGCGTTATTCAACAGTAAAGTATAAATAATATTACATTAACTATAAAATTAGTTCTATACATTTAAAATACATAAATATGTATATTTATTTATTTATTAAAACAGGTGAACGTTCGATTACGTCATTTTTATCTTACTTTGTAAAAGTTAAAATTTGTGTATAGTAAGAAGATTAGATTTATTTTGTAAAAATAAATCCCTAAATAAGAACACATAGTTATAATATTAGAAGTAATGATTGTGTCGAGTATATACATATAATTATTAATTTTTTAAAACACAAATAAATTATTTAATTAGTATTTAGTGTTGTACTAAACTCACATAGAATAAATTAATACTATTGAAGTTTTAACCATTTTAATTTGAGGACAGTTCTTACTGTTATTATACTGGAACGTGAATACACAAATCAAAAAAAGCCTAACATGAATAAAAACAAGCAACATTAATAATAATACATCACATACAATTTAAAACCGTTTTTGGTAATGAGCTTATTCTAAGACAAGAAATCATTTAACAGACGTGTTATGACTTCCTTCAGTATTCGAATAAATGGCGTAAATTGTCAGTCTCCATTATTGTCATTAGTTTCACCGCCACTGTAATCATTTAATGGAATAACCGGAAGGAAAAGAGGACAAACCGGACGTGTTTTCATTAAAAACTATAAATTACAAGCACGCGGATGTTTATTTTCGAATTCAACGTGGGTACCTTGGGTACATTATTTTATGTTTGTATTGTGGTATGCCACTTAATAACTGAAAAATAAACACTGACATCTATGTTTTGTAAAAAAAAATATATAACTCAAATATTATGTGGTCATTTTAGACCGATTTTGAAATACGCTATGTATAGTAATACGCTTGGATAAATTTATCAATAATTTTTATTACGAATAGCGATCATTATTTGTGTTGAATATATTCAACTAAGGAAGCATTTCAAGTATTTTGTTTTATACAGTTTTGGCATATTTAGACAATATTATTGTCAAAAAAGAACTGTATTCTGAATGCAATAAGTATTAATAAATTTTTTTTAATATTGCTCAGTTATAATATATTTACCTTATATTTACCGAACCTCTTTTATATTATTAGTATTTATCAAGTATCACTATAGTTGAAAATAAAACCTCAGATCCTTGTCAATTTTTGTGAATTCTCATAGTTTGTAAATAAAAGGCTGTTTGATATTGTTAAATAAAAAAATTGCAATAAATATTATTAATAGATTTAATGGTAGTAAAAATCAAAATGATAAATTAATATCCGATTTATGTGTTTATTATTTTGTAAGCTTAATCATGAAAAATTGGGTCACTAGTAAAATATCCACAAATATTATTTTATGTACATTCATAAAAATAATTTTTTTAACAAATTTGAAAAATTCTATTCAAAATATTTTAATCAGAAGCTCAGTCATTCGCATTTTATATAAAAAAATAAATAAATAAATAAATAAATAAAACTTGAAGTGCAAAAATTAATGAATTTAATATTGTTTAATTATAATAAATGTTGATGTTTAATTAAATATTAAAGAAACATTACTGACTTTCATACACAAACTATAGCTAGCTTACAATTTGTAATAGATGAGCCATTGTCCTAATTAATTTTGAAATAATATATATACATTAATAAAAAGTAGTCTATGATTTAATTTAACAGTACCTACACAGTAAAATTATTGTCAATTTCTCTTTTAATTTAGTGTCATTAATACAAACATATAAATGCTAATGATTGATCTTAATATTATCAAATGGTACAAAATAATATTGTGATATAGTTATTATTATATTAACTTAAAAATCATACTCAAGTTTAATGATATAAATTATCACAATCAATTTCTTAAAATAGTATTAAAACATTATTTTCAATTAATATGTGTGTACTTTCGAATCAATTTAATTTTGGTACAATACGCGAGATTCCTTAATAGAGTGACAACAGAGAAATGTATTAAGTTCAATCAACTAATATTAAAGACAAATAATAAAACAAAAAATACAATGTACTAATGAATTAAGATAATTATATAATATCAATAATGAGATTTTCAGCGAAAACAAAAGCTCCAGGTTTTAACATGAAATTTTAAATGAATGGTATTAGGGACTAAGACAGTAAGACCTTAATATATTTTTGCTGGTTAGGTTTTCTTTTTACTAGTGATTAATGATTGATATTGATATTATGTCAATATCAGATATACAAAATAAGGATTCGCAGAGATATTTGAAAACAGGCCGGTTATTTAGTTTAAGTCTGTATAAATTATAAAACAAAATAAATATATTGGTAATGTCATTAACATAATTCGGATAAATGTAAAAATAAATTTTAAAAACAAAAGTATAAACATAACGCGTAAACGAAAAAAGAAAAATTAATTTTTTAACAAAATTAAATTATCACAAAATGTAATTTAATGGACGCTATATGCATACATAAACCTACGTTTTTTACACCTGATTATTTTTTTTTTTTACAGAATATCTATAGCAAAAAAAAAAATAGCTAGCGTTATTTACGATGCCATGTAGTAGAAGTAAAAATAATAAATACCTAGTTGGAAATGGATGGTAATGTGAATGATAGACGATAAAATATCGTATACAAGTATTATTTTGGTGTGTAAATGATAAATTATATTTTTTGATTTGATAATTATTATTATGTGTTAGATGTGGATATACGTATTACAGATTGGTCAATTTTCTACTACGACGTTAAGCCTGGTAATTTTATGTACTGTTTAATTCTATAATTGCTGTATTGGTTATCAGAGCAATATTGTTGTATTCTACTACTGTTTGTATCGTTTCTATAATATAATTTATTTATTTATTATGTATAATATAAACAACTGGTATGTGTGAATATTCACAGTTAAATAATTATAGTTTTTATATGAACTATGAAGGCACACATAAAATTTGTACATGCATGTCTTGATAAAAAAGATGTATTTTTTTTTTTAGGATATTTGGTTTCTTTATTTTAACACCAAATTATATTGCTATTATTTGTACAAATTATGATATCGATAGCTTAAATCAAATTATTGAATGAGAATTTTACATTTGACACAAAAATTACCAGTGCAGCCAATTTGATATCAGAAACTACCTCTAAAGTTAAAAATCAAAGTATATTTACTGTCCCAAAAGGTGATGACATAGAAAAAACATACATTATTGTAAAATCAATACATTCATCGTCCCGATCAGAATCTAAAAGAACCACTAGAAGTGTGCTGCCAGTTTCCTTACATGTATGTCATAAAAATAGTAAATACTATAAAACTTGGCTTATGAGTACTTTTTCTTAAACACATATGTAATATGTACTTTATAAGTATATTTTATAAGAACTAGACAAATAAACGTATTTGATAGTACATCACATAAGGTTGTTATATATGTCTTATACACGTAGAACACATTTAAAACAAATCCATGACAATTTGACATAAAATAATATGAGTAAACGATTTTAGAGATAATTTTGTCTTTTGAGTGTATTCGTCGTAGATATTTTAGTTTTAAATTGTTTATAGAGAAACTAATAATAAAATGGTTAAATATAATATAATAAATAACATTTATAAGTTAAAACAAAATAATATGTTGATTTATTATTTTGGTTTAATAAAACAGGTATATTGAACATATTATGATAAATTAATAGTTGTATAGAAAAAAAAGTGTAGAACGTGGAAAATGTAATATTCTTTATATAACAATGCAGGTGTTTAATAAACTAAAAACTATAAATGTGTGTTTAATTTTATCAAGTTTAATTCCATTACAAAATATAACAGAAAGTACTTGAGACTAATAAAGTTATGAAAGCTAATCATTCTACTATATAATGAATATTAGTGGCATTTCGAAGGTTATAAATTTCAGTTTAAATTCAACAAAATGGCAGTTGCACAACATTTTTGATAAACATTTATCTAAGTATAATTAAATTATTATCCCACAAATTTTCCTGTTTTAAGACAAAGTGAACCAATTTATACTTATTTAAAATGTTCGTGAATTAAATACAATGTTGACATAACTTTATGTACCTATTTTACTTAAATATATAATGTATGTGTTGAAAAAGCTTCATTTATTTCATCATAATTCAATCCCATAATAACTTAGAGTAAATTATAGTAATAAAAGCTGATACATATATACTAACTAAGCTAACCTTGTATCTGCTATACGAAACTCCTACTTATACATAATATAATTTGTTTTTCATTGAAACTCCTACACAACTAAAATTATAACTTAATTTGTAAATAAACAATATAATATAAGTATATTTAAATTATAAACTATATGTATAATATCTTAAAATAATATACCAAGTATAGTCAAGTTAGAAATATGTATATCTATATTTACACACACCTTTTGAAACTTAATAAATTGATCAACACATACATACCTCATCGAGGTCATTAATTTATTATTGTACTGATTGATTTTATATTCTATTCTGGTCAATAAATGTATTGATTTTATAATTAGTTTTCTTTTTATGTCTGTGATCATTTGATTTTTCTTTTTGGGAGTAATTTTTAGTAGAAAAATAGATTTAGTTATTAAATAAGTGTTTGTGTAGGATAAAAGTAAAAAATATATAGTATTTTACAAAATAATCGAAAAAAAATAAGGAAACACACATTTTTATACAAATAAATATTCAAAATAAAACAATTTAGTTTTTTTAGTTTAACTCAAAAATGAAGAGCAGTTGATAATTTTTATACAATACTTAAACACATATTCTATAGATAATAATTATTTTATCAAAAAACTTGATAGTTTAATAAATGGTTTCTAGTAAATTTTTACTATAGATATTTAAAAATATTTAAGATACATTGAAACAATTTTTTATAAATATTTAAAGTTAAAATTTCAACAAAATTCTTCAAAATCAAGAACATTTTCAAATTATTTGGTAGTTAAATATTTATAGCTAAGTTTTGAACATTAAATTTATAATGCCTTATATGTAGACCATAATGGAACTAAAAAAATCTAAATAATATATAAAAACTGATTTATTTAATGGCTATTTAAGTTCCAAATCAGACAAAACTAGATAAATATATATATATATGTATATTTTAATTGGAAAATTTAAAATCATTATTTATTTAAACAATAAGTAAAAAATATAAATGAAATAAACATACACATAATAAAATAAAACAACATATAGAGGAAGTCGCCCAGCGATGGAACCCTCCGATAATTAATTAGTTAAATTTATTTTAATAGGTCACGACACCAGCACCTCTTAAGGTGGCGCAGTTGCCAAGAAGAGTACGTGATGATAGATGGGAGACTAAAGGGTTAGGATGGTGTTGCTTTTTAGGAGTAAAACCTTGGACAAAACAAGATATTTAAACGGAGAATAATAATTTAAATTTGTAAATTAAAAATATAATTTGGGGTACTTGAAACTTTTAACGTATGTATTTTAAACACCCAACATTTTTAAATGCAATCTCTTCATTAAAAATTAATTCAACCTACTAATATACATTTACAGACGATCGTATATGAAAGAGATTCCTAATTACCCCGTTCATTTATATGCTATTTATTTTTATAATTTGTTTTAGAGAAATGTATTTCGTATATACATTTTATTAGAAACTTTTAATTTTTTGTTCTAATTTTTTTTTTAATTTGTCTTAATAATCTTCGATATATTAACAAGAGGTGTACCTTGAGTAACTTTAATATTTTATATAAAAATAATTAAGATCCAATAGTTGTTAATTGTTTTTTGCTACTTATATACCTAACTAATAAATAAATTTAATGTAGTGAAATTAAATTTCAATTTTTTTAAGTCTTGCAAAGATAATATTGTCTAGTAATTAAATCAATAAATTTTCCAAGTCTGAAAAAAAAATAAAAATTAAAAATATAAATCATATAATTTATTAGTATAATAAACTTTTAACTTTTAATAAATTATTATAAAACTAAAAATGTAATAACATATTATAGAAGCTAATATTACGTATTTAAATGGTTATGAAAACGCGAATTATACCATTACAGTCTACTGTAGTACTGTAATTAATAGTTTTCACATTTTAGTCGTAGGTACTATCAATTATTATTGTTTTCGTACGATCGAAAAGACAATTATTTCTCAATTTTAACTTATTTATAATTTTAAGATATTTTTATTTGATAAAATATGTATTCAATTATGTTTAAAGGTTGTGAAAATGATGATCGTTGTAGTTACGATTTTCGCCATCTGTTGGTTGCCATATCACATTTACTTCATTGTGACATCTCATATGCCGGAATTAACTAATGCACCGTACATACAAGACGTATATTTGGCCTTTTATTGGCTAGCAATGTCCAATTCTATGCACAATCCTATCGTGTACTGTTGGATGAACTCCAGGTAAGGACTACAATTATTATTATTTTCTTCGAAAATATTTTGACGTACAAGATGGGTCTTAATAACTATATTTATATAATATTATATGATATAAGTACGTATTTAATTTTTCAATATTAGAAAACCAATGTAACACAAATCAATACGCAAAAATCCACTGCCAATAGTACTGAATAATATATATTAAGCTATATGGATCGTTCAAGATAGGTGATTTATGATATTTCAGTAAAGTATAATATTGTATAGGTATTGTAATTAACTTCATTAAAGGCAAATGTAGTCCCCACAGTTATTTCAAAATATAGGAACACATAATTTATTTATTCGCCGTGGCGGAAAATCCAAGAAAGGTTATTCACAACAATAAATAGTTATATTCTATGTTCATTTTGTTTTTGCGATTGTGGTACAATGTGAATAATACATACCATTTTACATTATTTCCATAAAATTAAAATAATTTTGTTATGTAAAATATATACATTATACATATATTTATTCATATCTATGAAATACTGTGTACAATATAACCAGTTAATACAACTCTACTAATCCTTTGAATTTAAACTACAGTATGCATAAAGCCACGACGTCTAAATAATAAATAGATATCAAACAATTATATATCTTTATCAAGTATTTAATAATAATTCAGTGTCATCTATAATCAATGTAATAATAATTTTAAGCCCTCTATGTATATTTATTGTCATATACTTGCAAGTTGGTTTCTGTCGGAAAACGGATGTTTGCTGATAGTTATCTCTAATTGCTCACTTTATCCAGAATGTTGGTGTATTAATATCAGACATTTTGAAACAATTACATCGAAATTTACCGTATAAAATAAATAGATTTTAAAAAGATTCACTGGGAACCGAATTCACTACATCAGTTTACTTAATTGGTCGCTCTTAAAAATTAAATTTAGAATTAAAATATATTTCAGACGAGATTTTTAAAATGACGCATTAAAATTATTAACTAATAATACCCAATATTTTCGATGAGAGTTATCTTGTGAAATAACGTTTAATTGCAATTTATTAATAAATTGTAAATCACTATTGTCTCTGTCTTACTAACGTATATCATAGCAAATATTTTGCTTTCAGTACAACACATTTTTTGATGTTAGAGATAGTTAAAAATATAATCTAGAAAATCATAATACGTCTTTATTGATATTATCATTTTAAAGTGACTTATGAAAATTTTAAAGCTGTAGTATTTTATATAGCTATAACTCACTTTATAATCATAATAATATTAATAAAAGAATATGATATTTTCTAAATAATATTCTTACTTTTAAATTTGATAATAGATAAGTTTACTCTAATATTAAAGCTAACATCACAAAATGTGTTCCAATGAACAAAAAATTGCTATGATATACTATATACGTTAGTGAGACAGAGAATGTTAAACACATGCGGTTATAACGTCCTCTTAAATATTGTATGATTGATTTATACTCAAATGATTACCTAACTTCAAGATGAAATTTTTTTTTTCATAACCTAAATATTATATATAGATAAATATTTTAGTTTTATAAAAATTATATTTAATATTTTTAGATTTATAATTTTAACTAAATAAAACTATTTTAATATTTATAAATTCTAAAGGAATCTCACTTTAAGAATAATAAGATAAATGAAATAAGTACTTAAAATTATATTAAGTATAGTCAAATGTTTCTTTGATTACTAAATAATAAAATCAAAAATGTGTTCGAGATGTGTGACGAAATGTCGAAACCATTATTTTTAGGTCGTTTGACAAACTTGCTAACATCAAACTTACACACATCAAATACGGTTCGTTTGCTGTCGTAAACGTAGTCACATACTAACTTAAAAGCATGTGTGTTAAGCTTCACCGTTAAATATTAAATACGTGTTTTGACGATAATAGCTTTGGCATAAAGTTTTCCACGTAATTGAAATGTTATTTCGCTTTTATTTTTATTTTTTGTATATATAATACAAGAATACTAAGAAAATTGTTTATTTATTCAACAACATTTTTTATTTATAAACCAATTTGCTGCGAAATTAAATTTCAGTGATATATTTCGACCGTTTATCACTATTTCAGATATGAAGGAATATTTAAATTATTTTTTTTTTTAAATCAACAAATATACTTTTTACGGATTGTAATAAAATAAAAAAACAGTAATTATGTTATTTTTTGAATTGATGAATATAGTAATGAATAAAAACCTTGAAGAGTCTATAGTCTTGAAAGTGTACGTTTAAGCACCATAACTAATGTGACAAAAAAATTATCATCCCAAAATACAGTATAAAATATTTTTTTTTTTTTTTTTTGTCATATTTATTTTTATTTGTACAATCTGTATAAAATATATTTACAATAAGCACAATAGATGGATTTATATAAAAAGGTCGAGGTTGGCTTGATTGAAGGAGCTATTCAGTAATAGCACTTCGTGAAACAGTATAAAATATATTAACCAAAAAATCAACAGGCGTTAATTCAAATTTGTAGCTTATACATCTAGTTTTTAAGATTATCGACAAAAATATATTCATGTACAAACCCCTAGTAATAATATTGAAATTTATTTTTTTTATCTTTATTAGTTATATATATTTTGTTTTCTGTTTTAAGCTTCATAAGTAGGGATTTACAATAAATCTATACCAGTTTTCACACATATATCTATTATATTATTAACAGAGTTTTATGTTTACTACAGAATAACCTGTATTATTATAATATGATTTTTGGTACCAGTATTTCACGATTATTCCAAAGAACTACTAACTGCAACGTAGATTACGTCACAGGTTAAAAATGCATATGTGATGTTTGTTTGTAGTTTGTACACATATTATAACGTAAAACTACTGAAATTAAACAACCTAATTTTCATTTATCTGTTTTTTTTTTACACACTATTATTTATTATAATATGCTATATACATTATCATACATCATCTAGGTATAATAACAACGAATTATACTTAATTTACGAGAATGTGAATTAATAATAACATGTTAGCATAGGTTTATAACGCTTAGACACATTAATACTACGTAAGTATACGGTTTTATTAAATTACTGTTCATAGATATATATTATATGTTAAAAATTTTACAACAAATGGCATTATAAATAAATATAAATTTAGAAGAAGGTTTGTACATATATGTATATAACATATTCTATGTATCTACTTTGTGTATTTGAGTATAATCTTTTATTTGTCTTTTAAAATGTTCTCAAAACTTGCCCGTGGCTAAACCAGCTGAGCTTTTTTTATTGTTACACTAGTTTACAATTGCCAACCTTTCTAAATCATCATACGTACACTGTCCTTCAACACTTGCTATGGCATCTTTATATTTACACAATTTATTTTTATTTTTTATCGGTCAAAGGATTTTTCTATAACAGTATCATATAACACTTTCTAACACATATAATATAAAACAAAATTACATTGGATGTTACTATGAGTTTATAGCTTTTAAAAAGGTAAAAAAAGGGTTATTTTAAATACTTTTTCATTGTTTGCTTAACGGTAAATCCAGGACCAACAGTGCCATCAAAATCTCTCTCCACCTATCTTTCTGATACGTAGTCAGAAAGGTTTCGTTCCAGTCTATCATTGATAAATACTTGCTCACTAATCAACCCATCAGGTTTTAGATCGCCCTAGTAGTCTATTTATGTTTATTTAATACTACAATAATATATTTAAAAAATATAATTATTTATTTACCTATTTAATATTACGATTTAATTATTTTAATACTATTTTAGTTAAATCATATTAGTGGTATATTTTAATTTCACATAATACTTATAAAATAAAAATATACATTATTATTAAAATGTTTACAAAAAATTAAAAGGTAACCAGTTGGTAGGTATTTCTTTTATACCGAACTCTAGCAGCATCTACAGTTTTTTTCTAAAAATGTACTGTCCGAGCAATTTTTGAAACAGTCTATTGAGTAACTATCGATTGATATAATAGTTGAGATGTGACCCAAGGGATGTGTATCGACTTTGGAAAGACTAACGCCGATTCAGTGAATTATGAAATTCGTTTAATGTGCCAAGTTTTTTTTAATGGTGTAGTGGTCTGTGCCTTTTCCTCTTTGTACGTCACTCAAATTCTTGAAATTTGCCACTAGATCGAGAAATATGAAGTGTTTCTATAAAATGCGTGTAACAAAGTATAAACCTATCTATTTCGAACGATTTCCCACTCATAAACGTCAAGGGTCGTGTTCATAATGGGTCATAGAACATCTTAGATTCTGTGATTAGTATCGTTAAACAACGAAAATTGTATTTAAGCAATATTATTGTACTCACACACAATATGCACATGTTATTTAGTTAGCATGTACAACATGCGTATACTCTACAGTCGCAACTCGTATTAAATGTTCTAAGTCTATTGTAGTGATGTATTCCATACTATTGAGCTGTCACGAGTTTTTGACCTAAATTTATAGTAAACCACTAGAGCAGGTTCAGTAGTCATCATCGTTTCATTACTGAACACAGAACAAGTTACCGATTACGTTATGCTTAGACTCAGGTAACTTAACATGC
The DNA here is from genome assembly GCA_020882235.1 of Schizaphis graminum. Taxonomy (NCBI): domain Eukaryota; kingdom Metazoa; phylum Arthropoda; class Insecta; order Hemiptera; family Aphididae; genus Schizaphis; species Schizaphis graminum. The sequence continues at coordinate 100,297,774 of CM037032.1, forward strand.
TGTTCTTGACTTTTAGTGATGTTTTCGTTTAAATCCGTTTATTTATATTATCTTCCAAGTTGTTTAACAAATTTCCGTGTTAGACTTAGTTCAAACCAACATCCAAGATTCACATCAAATTTTTATTAAGACTTATAAGGAGATTAAAGATTAATTAAACAGTAATAAGTTAATCCGTAAAAAGTATTATTTATTGTGTTGTTTTATAATCTTGACGATAATATTATGATGTATAATAAATTACTCATATACTCATTGTATGAATATTTTACATTGAATAATAAAATATATTAAAAAAAATCTTTAAAAACCTCAATTAATTTTGTTTAAATGTTTTATATACCTTGGTAATACATAAAATATTATTTATAAACGAATATAAAGCTAATTATTGTAAAATAAAAATTTTTAATTAATTTTTACTGTATACATTCATTTTATAAAGTTTGTGTTAAATATTTTTGTTCTTAGTAACATATTTTGTAAAACAGCTTATATTTTTCATACATGCGTGCATTTATTATTTCCAATGTGTCAACTAATAAAAAATATCCCCCCGAACGATTTCCCGAGAGATCAATATATTTGGAAACTAATTAATAAATAACATTTTTGAAAAAAAAAAAAAAGTAAAATTGTATAATACAATTAATAAGCTTAACAAATGAATATAGTTCTTCAATAGCCTAAATACCAATAAATGTTTAATTTTTACATATTATAAACTAAAGGTTGAATAATATGTACCTATTATACAGAAATAGAACGATATTCAAAATAATTATTGAACAAATAAAACTAAACTGTTCATTTAAAATTAAAGTATTATATTTTTCTTTTTAAATAATTCAAAATACTTCCTTAAACTATAAATTTACTCTAGATTTTGATTTTTGCTAATTGAATATTAGGAATATGCTTACAAAGTTAAGGATTCAAAATCTTAAACAAATATAAATTTTCATAAACTCGTAATTATTATAAAACAAAAAATGACCATAGAGAAAAATATAAACGAAATCAATAGAAAAAAACATATATTTTATAATATCATTTTATATTTTGTAGATAATCAACTAATGAAATAAAAGTGTCAATCTAATTATTTTTACATTCTGAGTATGGATATAATATACACTTTACTTCTATAAAAATATAATATGAAGAAAAGTAATGTGGCCTAGTGGTAAAAAACCTATTTGTCTATTATATTTAAAAAAAATAATAATAATGGTATCGCATATTGTAATACGATGTACTACATTACTATATTTAAATCCCCTGAGGAAATCAGTGTAGCAAAATATCTGTATCACATATCATATAGGTACATCATATTTTTTAAGTTATTTGGAATCTTAGAGTTGAAAAAAAAAAATAAAATGTCATCTATATTTCAGTTAACCACACAATAATACGTAATCTGTTTGTATACAAAATAATTTACTTGTAAATAAAACTTTCCACTAAACGTATTTTTCCAAATAATATGTTTACCAAAATGGCTATTTATCTGATCAACTTGCGTTCGCTAGACAAATAAACCGAAAGTATCACAACTGCCATCCCTTTAGTGACATACGCAAAAAAACATCTACCTATAAAATTTTACTATTGTTTTTGTTTGACCGTGAAATTATGTCTCCTCCGTTGGCTATCGAACTATTTAGAACGCTACACCTTTTTGGCCGAACGATTGAGAACACTTAAAATTAACAAAAAAAACTTACCTCTAACCGAAAAAACCAATACGATTGAGAATTTTATTAATTTATGTGGAACGTTGCCATATAATTTATTTGGCGATTGAAGGATTTAGAAATATATAGGTACATAAATAAATTTGTAATAAAAATATTCTTGAAAAAAGTCTGAATATGACGTAACGATTAATGAGTTATTTATATTATATCAGTAGTAGCGGGATAGCGTTTGTAATCCAATATACTCTTACTTTAAATATTTAAATAAATTACATGAATTTGTATTTTCCATGTGTGGTGTGTATTTACTATGAATATATTACGTATTCTGTCTTTTTGTTTTATTAGCATTTCTTTTTTTTTACCCTGCATCACTGTAACTATTTTCAATATCGTTTCTGATTGGTTATCAATTATAATTTTAATAACAACATATATTTCTAGATGAGAACTGTACAATTGGCCATTGAATGTTCTGTGAAAACTTTCAACGGTAATAGTACTTCTAGAAAGTTATGAATTGTAATTATTATTTTACATGTTATCATTTATTTGAAAATTACCTGGGATTTCCTGAAAGTTTTGTTACCCATAAATAGTATTGAATAGTCAAGCTCTATATAATTTATTGTTTAAAACATTATCAGAAAAAAATATGACCAATTTCTTCATTTGGACAAATGGCAGTTAACTCTATGAATTTATCTTAAACTTCATCATGACTTAAAAATTAAAGACTAAAAACATCTTAAAGCATTTTTCTAGGTCATTATCAGACTGTGTTTGCATTCGAAGTTTACTTTCACTATTTATCTAAAAAAAATGTATTAATTAAAATTATTTATCTTTTTTTTTATCGCTGTTAAAATTGTATACTTATTTAAAATTTAAATATTATTTTAACATATAATTTTTACAAACTTAATCTTATATTTTATTCAAAAAATGATAAAACGATATTTTTCTAATATAATTTATTTTTTAAATTACTTTTCGCCACCATCCTTGTCCTAGATGGAATTTACAACCAATAAAACTAATATCGGCAAACACTTCTTTCGCCGTTCATCGTCTCCAAGTTCAAAATCTAAGTGCAAATTAGGAATGGCTAATACTCTGTTTGTCATTTTAAAGCATAAATCACTAATACACTTCTACTTTTTAAAAAACTTTGTGTTTTAATTTGTCATTAAAAAATAAATAAACTGCAGGTATATAATAACCATTTTTAAAACAACGAATTGTGTAAAGCTGAATAACATATTTCGGTGCATATTTAAATGTACCGTTCCCAAAAAATTTGGTACAATGTGGTATTCCATATTTTATATAGTAACATATAAACAGTTGATTGTTAGGTACGTGAACACATTTTTCACCTTTACGCACATTAACCTTTTTTTTTTTCATTTTCATCAAGTAGAGTAAATGCTTTATCAAGTGACTTAGGATATGGACGATAATATTTTCTTCTTTCTGTGAACTTATTTTCACGTACACTTAACAATCTATAGCGGAGGTAGGGGTATTGGATTGTTTTTGCTAACCAAATCTTTCAATCAATAATATTTTTTTTTTTAATCTGTTAAAATACATGTTGTACATTTACGAGTATTATCTGAACACTTCCATTTCATCCGTCTGTATACGTTTCTGGATAAAACGATATTTATTAAAATCATACTAGTTTTTTACCTCGCCGCTTCGAAAGGGTAATTTTAATTTGATTATTTTCCATTATGAAGTGACGTATAGGAATATGCTATATAAAATATAAGCGAACGAGTACTTCGTTGCCGTTTGTGCGACGACTGTAACGCCCATTCATCATATTTTTCTCTTTCTTGGTATCTATATAAGTTACTAATAATATCTGACAAATCCAATAAAAGTTCAATAAATATCAACAAATTATCGTTCAATAACAATTATTAAATTTGGCAACGTTGCAAAAAAAAAATCGAACGTTCTCAATTGTTTCACTAAAAAGTCCGTTCTCAATCGTATCATTTTCAATCGTATTTTACCGTCTTCATTTATAAGATACAAGTAGATTTTCAGTTCGTAAACCATACCTAAAACTTATTTTTCCATTTGTTTTTCGTTGTATTAATATTATAATATTATGCATATTACATTATAATAGTATTCGCTTTTATATCGAATTTTTGAAAATATTTTAACTATTATACTTTATTTTATTAATCAATCAGCATGAAAGTAATTTTACGGGTAATGTGTCAAGTGTCCGAAAGCAAATGTATATTACCATAGTTGTCAAAAAACAGGTTTTATAAAAATCGTGTGTTCAAAAAGTCATTTATCATAACGTCATGTGTGATTTGTGATTTTTAACTGGTTAGATGCTATGCAGTATACGATTTGAATACTAAATAAGTCTAAATTATGGCATTAAATTTCAATTTTGATACTTGACTACTCTAGAACGTTAAGATATATTCTAGAAATTTTCAATGTTACCATTAACTCTATTATAGTATGCATACATCGTTGGTATCATTCTTATATTACAGTTTAATCGTTATTATAAGATTATAGTTCATGAGAATAATTATATTTATTATATTATTATACAATTTGAACTAATATGCATAGTTTTGTTTTGTTTAAAAATTAATTGTTTGGAGTTATGATGATATTTTATAGAATTCAATTTCATAACCTTAATTTTATGAAAACTCAAAATGTATTTAATTTTATTCGGTCCTTTAATATATTCATTCGAATCGTGTATATTTTAGCTAACTTAATATTTTGGTGATGGTAAGTTGAAATTAATTAAATGACCATTGTAATAATTATTATAAAACAATATAGTAAATTAGTTAACTAATTTGTTAGTTATTCTGTTAATAATTATAATCATTTATTTACAATGCATTTGCATTTACATTTTAACGAATGTCTTCTCAGAATGGTCGAGTATACTTCACTTATCCAGTCTCCCCTATTGTATATTGACGTAGTGTTTCTATAGTCTAAATTACCCATAATATAACATTCTTGTTTTTGACATCAATATCAAACCGTATATTATTATATTAGCCAAAAATACGTAGCCATCAAACGCAGACTGTAAGTTAATATTTTTCGATTTTTTGATGACAAATTGAATTAGCTACCTTATGAATTCATCTACCTATAGCGTATTAAATTAAACAAAAACGGAACTTCCACTATTAAAATAATCAATATATTATGTATTACGTTTACGTTTAGGTGTGACCATATCTAACCTATAACAACACTTTTTTTATTATTCAAGTGATTTTATTTTATTCCCTAGGTACAATATTTTCCAAAACGACAATAAATAAAAAAAAATAACAATAATGTATATTATCATGAATAAATTTAGGTGCTGTAATTAAAGTATACACTTATTACTACTAATAAAACTTATTTAAGATTTTTTTTTCTCTACGAAACTGCAAAACATTCAATTATTTTTAAAGATGTGTTTTTATTTATCTTTTATGATAAGATAATATAATTATTTAACCTCAGAATTATACGCTTTTCTTTGTTAATTTAAAAATTAGCTAGATAAGACTTACATTTAAATCTTAGTCTTATGAGTTATTATACAAAATTTTATTTGTATATTTCTTCATATTTGGAACATTTTGTATTATTAGTTTTGAGTAAAAAATATTATCTAATTTTAATTATATTTTGATTATATTTTAATTTATTTTTTCGTTTATATCGAATTCTTAACCTTTCTACTAATTATAATTATATCATTACTTAATTTATAATTGTTTATCGATTGAAATCACTATAACAAAATACAGTTTAATGAAGGTAGATACTAAAATGATAATTACGAATATTATGATAACAAAAAACTAATATATAAACACCTATATAGTGACTAAATATACTACAAGTAAGCCCCAATAATTCCAACTCTTTGACAGATATAGCACAAAGTTTTTCACGACACAAGAACATAATATAAACTGATGAATGTACACTGTATACATTTATATTTGTAAATTAGATTTAAATTTCTTTAGTAGTCAACTTACTATGACTTTCCATGTAATACATACAAATATTATAAAAATGTATAATTCCCATGTTTAGGTATAAACAATTTAAACATAAAAAACAAACATTTTTAGGCTAATAATAATAGAACTTAATATTAATACGAGAAACTCACTAAATGTTTTATTTAATTAAAAATGTTAAAATATAGCTATATACTAATTGTTTGAAACTAATGTATAAATGAAAAACTAAATGAATAAAAACTTATTAGAATCGTTAAAAATATAAGCATTTTGAATAAAATTAAAAATTAATCTTCTAAATTGCAATGATAACAGCACAATAGCATGGAAAAATCTTATAGATTACTTTATTTTTCGTAGTGTACATATTGATATTTTTTCTTAAAATTATTTGTTTTTGTTTAGTCATATAATTAATCACATTTAGATTGCCTTGAAAAAATATATATTTGACACTGATAGTACTTATGATGTATTATTTTCAAAATTACAAGGTACTTTTTCAAACATGTCAGGACAGACAGAGACCACAGAAAAAATTTAGCAGAAGTATCTGGTTCAATTCCCACCATATCACACATATGGGGGAAAACTTTAAAATACCTAATCTTATAACATACATTTTTAACGATTATTTATTTTAGTTTTATTATTGTTTACACAATATAAATTCAGTCTAAAATTATTTACTCTTTAAAAGATTTTCCTTTGATTTACATATATATTCAAAATTGTAAATACTTGAAGTAACTCATATACTTTTAAAGTTAATAACATTTTCTGGCTCAATATGCTTAAAAATTGTATATAATTTTAGTTTCCTAAGTTGTTCATTTATCAACATTTCATATAAAATAATATAATAATAAATTTAAATTTAACACAACCATTACAATTGTTTACTCGACACTTGCCTACCGTTTTTGTCTTTAGAATTTTTTAAAAGAAAACTAGGTGTTGTTTTAATATTATACCATATTTTAAATGTTAACAGTAATATTAGTTTATTATTTTATTTGACTAATTTCTTGATTGTTAAAACATTATAGTTAAAAATTTAACATAGTAAATATTTTTTCCTTAGAACTTTTACTTTTTATAAATTTCAAAAAATTCCCTTTTCTGAATAGTGGACAAAATTTTGGTGACCGAGAGTGTACACTATTCAGAAGTTTCGGCATATAAATAAATGTAATTATGCATTATGCACTTTTTGGCTTTTTTTCGTATAATTGTATTGAAAAGGCTTCAAAATGAATGAACCGATTTTTACGAAGTTTTCATAGGTATTGTATTATACATATTTTCAATTGAAGAAAAATCGGGAAAATAGCTATTTAGATTAAGTATAATTCAGGAAAAGGTCAGCAATACAATTAGTATAAAATATAATTAATATTATATAATAAATACTTTTAAAAAAAATCAGTGTTAGAAGATATTTATTCTGTCGTTAAAGTGTGTCACCTGTGTATGAACTTTTATTTTTGTTTATAAATTTTAAGTAGCTAAGTGTTTTCAAAATGAAGTAATTATATTAAAATATTTACAACATTCAATAATTTAATTAAATATGACGAGTATTTAATGCTAAAAATATAAAAATAAAAGTATATAAATAACAATAATGTTTTCCATCAGATAAATTATTTTTAATAATCATAATATGTATATGAGTTTTAATTAATAAAATATTTTTTAATGATAAGTTTAAATGTATTCGCTTGTAGACTTAAGGTATTATGTTTAGATTTTATGAATATTGCAATGGTTTATTTTTGTATTAATGCTAATATAATGTAACATAGTTTTGAGTTTTATATGATTTACCAGAAATTCAGTAAAATATTGAATACCATTAATCTAAATCGAATGTTATATTGATTTTTTTTTTTTTGCTCAATTATAATAAATAGCTATTGGCTATTTAAAGGAAATATTCAAATGCATATTATATTATTCTGTGCAAATTCAACTCATATATATATATTATCATATGATAATAATAAAAATAATAATAATGATAGGAAATTATGATGTCATTCATTGAAAATCAACTAGTTGTAACGTTGAATACATACGATGATATACAATTATACTATATTTATGTAATAATATGGCTACTAGCAAAGTGTTGTATATATATATTTACACGGAATATTAATCAAACAATAATTAAAATCGAAATAATTCGTTTTACTAATCAATGTTAATATTTAAATTGTGTAATGGTACATAATATACTACAATATTCAATATACCCATTACCCACAAAGGATTAGTTCATGTGAGTAGTAATATGACATAGTAATTTCGATTTTCGAATACCAATTTCACTATTATGTCAGTATAATTACTCGTTATGTTTTGTAAAGGCACTTATTTACCCGAATCATCTGTCGTGTAGTGTAAATATTAATTAAATTATACGTAAATAATCAAAAAAAAAAATGATATTCAAGTAATATTTTATATGAAAAATGATGATTTTCTGAAGTTTCTGATAAACGCATGAGTTATCGATGTTATGTTAACTATTGTAGAATTAAAAACCCATAAAATACAATGAGCATTTTTTGTTTAAATATTTTTATCCTTTTAGTTATTATTAGAACTACATAATAAGTATAAGTATAAATTTCATTTATTTTAAGTACTTAATATTGTTATAAATAAATTTATTGTTTCTATAAAACGATAACTTAAAAAAAATTATATATATATAATTAAATAATTTAGAGGTGGATATTAAACGAAATTAGAGTTGAGAAAAATCTTTGCGGAGACGCACGTGTAATTTTTTTTCGGTAACGCATTTGTTACTTAAAAAATAACACACACACACACACATACATATCTGATAAATAAATTACGTCGCTTAAAACACATTTTCTTTGGTAACTTATTGTCCCCGCGTATTGATTATTATTAAATTTTGTTTTAACGCACAGCAACATCAGCCATTTTTATGTTCTAAATAAATAAAACGTGTATCGGTGTAGTTTTATGTTTGAATTTTTATCTTTAGTAAGACAATCAAGATGTCGTTTGTAATATTATATATGCGTTTACTCAGCCACCCATATGTTTATTTCACAAGTTTATTAGTAGCTTAAATATTATTATATACGTATATATACCTATATTTATCATTTACACTCTCGCGACTTTAACAGATGATGTATTAAATGTAATTTGACCGGAACACAATCAAATAGTTGATATATTATGCGCTTGGTCTGGTGGAAAAAATAAATAAAAACTAATTTGATTAACGCGTAGTCGTGGAGCTTGCAAACAACATAACTAAGTAGATACATCTTTCTGTCAAAATGATATAGCGGGCCAGATGTCACACGGCCACGTGGGGATTTTTTACACACACACACGCATACCTGATGGCGGTGATATTCTTTCCTCCCAGTTGGACTGAAATTAGTTTTTATGCGGGATATGTGTCGTCGGATGTCACACTGTAGATACATAAACATAATATTATATGCCACTAAACTAATTTTCCGGAGTATTATACATAACTAATTTGGTCTTTTTCCTCTTCACTATTCACTCAATGAACAGTCGGAGAACGTCACTGTAGGCCACCTAAACTTGGCCAAACACTACGGGGCAACTTAACGTTTCGCAGAAAACTTCGTCGACTTTATAAATCCATATGTAACTGTAATTTGCGTCTATACATATGGTCGTCAAACTTTTATCTCTGCACGCACACCTAAATCGAATGGTATACTAAACCTAACAAATCAAATGTTTGCGCTTTAACAATAATAATTTGTGTACAAATGTCTGCGGAAAAAGAAGTTTTCGTCTATTTTGAAAATGTTTCATTTCAAAGTTTTTTTCAAATAACACTTATATCTAGGGTCACCTAAAGTAATTCATAGAAGTTTAATAATAATATCGAATTAAATCATTTAAAGGATATAAATACATATTATATATATATATATGTATATGTATCATGTACAATGTACATGTATAAATTTTTCAATCTCTAAAATGGAATATATTTTACGGACCACGCTGCCGTGACTATGTTGCGCTGAATACGGTTCTAGTGCGATAAAATAACAGGAACAATAAACATTATGTTCGACGTATTTTTGTTAGATATTAAGGGGTAACTATAATATTTTACACAAATCAACATTATACTTATTACTTTAGTTTATAACTTTAATTTAATATAAATATATGGGCCTTTAGCTATCCTTATTTTTCTCTATAGCTACATGACAGATGTAGATTATTAATAATTATATATTTTAGTGTATATGATAATATAATATATTAATATAACATTGATTGTTTGCAAAAACCAATGATAGATAAAAATGCTGTAATTAAAATATAATTATAAGTAGCTCAAAAACAAAAATATTTGGAACAATTATTTCATGAGTTCTAAATGTTAACATTTGTTTTTTGAATTACCTATACTAAAAAAAAAAAAATCGATTTTATTAAATACTGGTTTTGCGTAAAAATTCACATTATTTCTGATTTTTTTTAAATAGGGGTTCTCTATTTGGAATGTCCGCTATTTAGAGGCTTGTACATTTAAAATTAATAAACATATCCCTGTTTTCAAGACATCGTCTGCTATTGAAAGGCGTCCGTTAGGGGAGATTTCACTTGAATATTTTGTATATTTTGTGAGATACAAGATGAATAATTTTTTTGGGGGGGAAGTGGTTTATTGCTCTGCTGTGCGTTAGATGTCGAATTAGTTACTGCAATGGATGTGCTAAATTTGAATTCAATGATATATCATTATACAAAAATAAAACTATTCTGGACAGAGAATCTGCCTACACCACTAACTTTATTTCATATTATGTATTGATTAATATCGTTTTACAAGTAATTTATTTTACAATTAGTATTACAGTTATCAATATCATCTTAATGAACCCACAAGTTGTTTTATATTAAAATCCCAAACATTTTAAATGTCTATAAATAGCTTAGAATTACGAAATTGCATTGTGTATAGAAAATTATAATTTAAATAATGATATTGCTTAACGTCAATATAACTTATTTTTTAATTAAAAAACTTATAAGTATCTTATTATTAAATTTCCAAGCTTTTTGACTTAAAATTTTATAAACAAAAATTGAAAAAAACTAAGAAATTTTAAAATTTTAAATATCTATTAACATCTTAAAACCACAATACTAGTATTATAATTATATTATTATTATTTTATTATTATCCTGATAATGTTTATATAAATACATGGTAAAAGTACCAAATCTCGGCTGTTATTTCTTTTGTTGTTAAATAATAACGAAATAATTTTAGATGAAACCTAGATTTGCATAAATACGCCCGTATTTCGTTATTTTTCATTTTTAGTTAACCACCATTAATTTGATAAGTACTTTTCTTTTTATTCGGGGAATTTTCCATTTTGGATTGGTGTCTATTAACAAAATTGTTAAAGATAAAAGCATTTCTAGTTCTCCTAAAGGTGTTGTCGGATCAATACATTCATTGTGCCTACTTAAAGTATAAAATTATATTTTGGTCGTTATCATAAATATTCATTGAAATTCGAAAATATAATACCCGAATACAATGATTATATTATATATTTGTAAAAAATAATAAATAATAACTATATTTTTTTTCATATTAAAAATTAAAAATATTATTAAAGTTTACATTTGTTTATAAAATAAAATTCATAGTTATAACTTATAACTAAATCAGATAATTTATTTAAAAAGCTATAATGTGATATATTTTGAATTTCTGAAAAAAAAATCTATTTTGACACCTGTAAATAGTTACTACATGAAAATTTACTGAGGAATTATAAACAATGTTGGAAACATGTCATCAAACATTTCATTAAATATTTTTTTTAACTAGTTGAGCTCTGAACCATTTGGCGTACTATATAGATGGTTGAAGAGAGGACTTTATAAGTACGTTATGTATACTGTGCATCAAATTCGTGTACATATCAAAATATTTATATCCTTTTTAAGACATAAAAAAAAAATAATAATAAAATAATTTAAATGTATAATTATTATGTTTTTACAGTCTCTACATAGGTAGCACGATAGATATAATATATAAAATAAATATATACATATACTCGTATATGTAAGTAATAGAGGTGTGACCATTAATTTATTCGATATTATATTACGATGAAAAATCGTCAGAGTATTGTGACGGGTTCACTAACTAGATAGATTTCATTCAATTAATATCATATTTTCACATATTTCCGCTATAAATAAATCTCCGTACCAGGCAGTTTCCGCTACGAATACGATGATGTCACACTGTCGGCGAATGTGATATTACTAACACGACAATAATAAACGTTCCATTAATATTCTTACTATACAATGTTAAAATGTATTAAGTCGGTTAGATATAATCACAAATGCATATAAAATATAACGTATATTTTGTGTTATAGTATTGTTTAATCTAAAAAAAAAATCTTTTATGTACCAACATGGCTACATTTTTACGTATGCCTAGTGTAAGCTGAAATAAAATAAAAATAAATACGGTTTTGAACTTTAATTTATACATAATAATGTGTTATTATTTTTTCTAAAATAATACTATCGTGTTAATATGTGATAAATTGTTTTCGGTATTATAAGTCTGACATTGTATTTCGATTATTTCTTAATTAAATTAAAAAATATTAAATATAAAAAAAACAACTTGAATTATGTTGTATTGTTATTATTATTAACATTATTATTATTATTTATAATATTAAAAATTTATTGTTGACATCTAATTTGTATTTATTTCTCGATTATTTTAAATAGACCTCCTCGTTTAAAAAAATTATATTTTCGCCTTCATTTCTTATTGTATTTACATATGGATATTTTAGTACATGATATTCTGTCTTTGGATATTTGGAACTAGATATTATAAACCTATTGGAATAAATAATACTTAAGAGTAAAGTGCGACACCATAACACATGGTAACAAATGAGAAATATCTATAACAGCGTTCTGGTTATTTAATGTTTAATATAAACAGAATTAAGACTACCTAATAATCTATAAGTACTTAATTAATTAATATATAGGTATGTACGTTACGCATCGTATATTTTATTAACTTCTATCCCGCCGTTAAGTAACGCCTATACAAACAATGTTTGAAAATTTTGCCACACGACCGCTTATTAAGCTTGTAAAGTTTTGGAACACCTTATAACAAAATATATAATTAAACTTTAGATACGTCATATTTTCAGCCTACTAAATTCCTCACAAGCAAATATTTTGAATATTGCCTATATTATAATATAATATTGTCTCGTCACAGACACACATATTATATCTTACATTTTTTCATTGAAATACATTAACAATTTAATTCACATTTTAAAATTATATTTAAAAAAAAAAAGAATATAACCGCTCTTCTGTGCAGTGGGTCTTGAGAATAGCTCATCGTTCAGTAAGTCACTGCAATGTATGTGTTAAATTTTAACTCAATAATAAGTCATTACATATGAAAACGGTTCTGAGTTAAAACGGTCTTTATCAAAGGAAATGGTATAATATATTATTGTATAAAAGCGGAATTACCCAACTTCAACCTCGTACAGTTTTTATAGAAATTGAACTACTTATTTAATTTAACTGATTTTATTTATGTAGATAATATTCGAAAATACTATACAAATTGTTTGTCTCTAAAATGATATTTCGTTCAAAACTTTTTTGTACCCAAAAATAATTTTTATATATTACAATTTATTGTTTTTTATTTTTAATTTGTATATCTCATATTTCAACTAATTTATAATAGTTATATATGTGTGTGTAACCAATGGTGACCATTTAAATAAACAAAAAAGTATCCTATTTCCCAGAGCCAAAACTATATTTATATGCAAGTCATCCTGTAACAACTTATATAGATTAAAAAACAAAGCTTTAAGCCCTCCCCAAATCTCATGGAATCTATTGATACAACTTTTAATGAAAATAGTCCAGTAGTTTTTTCAGAATAAAGAGAATAAAAAAAATAATTTATATACATATAAATTTTATATCGCGGTTATTATGGTAATTTATTTTACTACTATTAATACAACAAGTTGAATTAATTTTTGTCGAAGACGTTGTATTTATTGTCTTTATTGTTATAAATAAACTTTGAGTCAATATCGACTTACCATTATGACACCACAAAAAGATTCGTAGTGAAAATAGTCGATATAGTATATAATTTATTATATTAATCTATATTATGTTTTTAAAAAAGGACGATATTATGTTAATAAAATATTATAATTAATTAAAATTATATAATCTAAAAATATATTTTCATAAAATATTTGACCTTATTATTTTTGTACTTATGAGAATATAAATTTAATTTTTAAGCTTCGACTATAATAACTTAACGTTTTATAAATGTTGAACTAGGTACAAAATAATTTGCTAATTTTCGTGGTTTTTAGGAATTCTATTAACATTTTAACTTCAAATGCTTATAAAAAATCGTTTCAACGTATCTTTAATGTTTTTATATAGGTAGGTATATAAAAACAACTTCTGAGAAACTTTGTATTGTATTTAAAAAAAAACCTCGATACAATGTTGATGTAACTTAAGTATAAAGCATGAATTTTAATTTAAATTTAAATCTTTGATAATATTATTAAATAACATGGTAAATGTATTAATTAATTATTTGATAAAAATAAAATGATAAATATTATTGTAATTATTTTCTATTGATAAATTTTGATTTAGTATAATCGTTTTAGTTTTCATTGAATTTTCTTTTTAAAGTTATACTTTTAACTAATTTTATGTAACCTGTTTTTACTTATATTAATGAATAACTAACGTTACACAATTTTTTTTTAATTTTATTATTTCTAAAAATCTCTGGTACCTATATACCAAATCTTTGAAATTCTAAAATTATCTTTGAAAATCAACCGTACCTACAAAGTTGTCAATAGTTGTTCCTTCATGTTTATAACTTATAATAATATTATGTAAGTTTATAACTTGAATTTCCATTAACCCTTACATAAACTATTCATTCATTTAATACAATTTTCGTAAATAACAATAATTTATCTTGGTTCCTAATATATTATAATAATTATACAAACTATACACAGGGTGTCTTACTATCTTTATTCTCATATGCCGTCTCACATCTGACCACCACCTTTCTAAACTTTAAAACTTATTATACAATTTGAATATTTAATAGAAACTATTAGTTCAACTTTTAAATATTTAGGGATTTAAACAACTAAAACAAAAACATATGGTTTTTCAATTTTAATTTCAGCTAAGCTAAAAATTACTTAATTATTATAATACAATAATAATATACTTTCAAAAAATATTTCAGAAATAATCATTGGGAAAAAATTAGTCACTTAAATAAATTATTTTATTTTTCTATTAAATAAAATCTACAGTTTTTGACTAATTGACACAACATTTCATATGCATATATTTTGGATTCCCAAATAAGCCGTAGACTGTTTTTTTTTAAATTCAGCACTTAAATTTTCGCTCGGACATGAATCTTGTTTTGGCTCATGAAAATCAAATACTTTTTGTTTATATATTATAAGTTTATTTCTATTAGTTACAGGAAAGGAATTAGTTATGATCTGATATAATTTTCTGAATTGTATTATACATAATATGGTAAATGAAATAATGAAATATTAATATAAATATAAGAAATTTTAATGTTAATTTATATATTTTCTTCTTTTTTTTTTATATATATCGCGTTAAGAACAGTCAAAAGACGGTCTTGTCAATTATATGTCCCCTGTTTTTGAGTAGGTACGCCTAAAAATTTGTACGTACATTCTACTAATAACATGGCAAAAACCATTTTTTTTTTTTTTGATCTTGTGTACAATCATTAGCAATCAATACAAAGTATTCAAATTCTATACATTTAAATTTTTAAACATAAGTACATCTCTATATGTAATATTGTATGAGGCAGAAACAGATACATTTTAGCGTCTGTTTTTCTGTTATTTCGAGAAACGCATTGAAACTAATGAACCTATTTTGACAGTGTTTTCACTGGTATTATATTATCTATTTCAATTGAAGCAAAATTAAGACCTTACAATAGTTATATTCATTTTAACTCGGGCGAAACACTTAGTATACCTATTTAGTCATAAATATAAACAAATATAGTACTGCATTATTAGTATAACTATTATCGATTCTTATAATATATTTCTACAATTTAAAAATATATCAAAATTATTAATTAAGTATTTATATAAATATTTATACAATTGTACTTACATACAAACATCTTATTAATGTACTCAATTTTCTCTTATTCGATGTAAAAAATGAATTATCTACATAACTTATATTCAATAAAAGTATTGTAGTACGTACATTTAAGAGTTTGGATAACAACTTTTAACAGTTTTATATTTTTAACTAATACAACGCGTAAACTATTTTTCATCAATCACTGTCAGTGGTGTTATTAAAAATTTTAAATGTTGGAATATTTCAAGTTTTCTACAAAGCCGTATATAGTGATCGTAATATTGTAACTATAAAATACCATATTTCCATATATGACTACAATATATAGATATATAATAAATGTACATACGCACCATATATCTGAAGGTTGCATACTACCTATTATAAGGCTATAAAACTATACAAAGTGAAGAAATTTAACTCAAAATCAAATGATCTAAGCTACTTGATAGTTGTTTTTATTTTACTTAAAGCACATTTACGTACAGTAATGAATAAATACTACTATACCAGTACTCGAAAAACCAACCAAAAATAGGTACTACTGTTATAGCAGTAGTATTTTCAATGCTATTAATATAATATGATAAACCAAGTTGTACTGCCTCGTAAGGCATAAGACAACGGGACACTATTCAGCACTGACAAGATAAGCAAATATAAATTGTTTAAATAATTATGTTAAAAATAGATTTTTATTTCCAAATATTGAATATGAAATTATTTTCATTTATTATTATATAACGTTGATTTATTTTGACACGCTTTTTATAATTATTATATTCCTCACTGTTCATTAACATTGGTTAATACATTTGGTTAAACTATAGGATTTATTATAATTATAGAGGTATAATAGCCATATCCAATATTCAAATTAGTAATTACTCGTATTAATTTTTGGATGTAAATATTTTAAACGTTTCAAATGCTTTATAATTCTATAACTTCGTCTGTTAATTTAAGTGTAAGCTCCGTAAACTAGTAGATTGTAGAATTATGAAAACCAAAAATTATCATAAAAGAAAATTGGAAATATGGTTAAATATTTAATATTTAAAAGTAAGTTTAACAATATTTTATATTTCAGTACATTTTATTTTTAATATATATTTAAAGCGCAGTTCAATATGTTATGTATATTATGTAAATTACTAAAATATCAATATTTTTCTTGCTAGTGCTACACCATTACATACAACGTACAAATCAAAATAAATTTAAATAATATATAAAGATGTATAATAATCATTTATTAAAATAACATTATTATAATTATATGTATAATATTATTTATATGCATCTTGCATCCGGAAAAAAATGTTTCATTAAATAGATAAATTGAAAGATCTCAATCACAATATTAATTTAAAAACTAAATTTCTATTATAACGAACGATAACAGGTATATATTATATTATATACATTATGCGATGGTGATAAAGTTTAAACCGTGTTAGTGTAAAATGTTCATTTTATTACAAAAATATATACGGCGTGTAAATGACAATTAATTCAAGTGCGTTGCACAAAAAAAAAGGAGTTTTTTTAATATCACGCATTTAATGAATAAAATATTACACGTGATCACTATAACAATAATTTATGTAAAACTGTGCGATTGCAATACGGATTAATGAAACGGCCGTGCAAAAATTATGGAAATTATGTGAAGGAAAATATTAGGAATAAAATATGTGCTAATGTCGTACAATAATAAATTTACTTTGTACATGATTGATAAACCGTTGATCCCTAATGGTTGTATTAAAACTTAGTATAATATTATAAAATATTTATTGAAGACTTACTTAGACGTGATCAGTGCGTATCACCATTTACCGTAGCCGGCAAACCGGCATAATGTTTTTTTTCGTGCATTTTAATAATAATGTTGTTACGAGTACGCGGCACGCGGCGTCCTGGATAGGCAATTTAGCTACACTTATGTCGTGGCTTCATTTTTCTGGTGTCCGTGACTCGTAACAACGATATTTTTAATGAATGAAATAATAAAATCATATTTCCCGCTAGCCCGACCCACTTATGCCAGTATGTCACTAGTTGAAACTAGATACGATAAATGATTTGTATGACAATTTACAGTTTAGTGTAATCATTTTTTTTTTTTTTTTTATTTAAATTATTAAAATACTTTTTAATTTTTGTTCTAGATATTTTAAATTATAAATTAAGTTAATATTTTTAATTATATTCAATCGTTTTGAAAATGTTAATTATTCTATACAAATTTAAAATTACATTTAAGATTAATTTCAAATTTATGATGATGTTATTATTAGAGTTTTTTAATAATACATTCTGTAGTTGAGACAAAGTCAAGACTTTATATTAAAACAAAAATGTATTAACTAAACCAAATACTTTGAACATTTTTACTCATAAATTATTTTCATGACTATTCGACGTTTTAAAAGTTACCTTCCCTTATAAACTAAACCAATACTCATACATCGTCATTTTTAAAGTCAATATCGAACACAATGATTTAATCAACCGTTTAGCATTGCTTTCAAATAAATCTTCTGTCACATGACTTATGAGTAAAGCAATAAAACATTGACTAGCTGAGCGAAGCCAAATTGAACTCCAAAGTACTTCAACTATGATAATATATTAAAAATATAATACGTTATAACGAATAACCTTAATATAATATGTACTAGTATTATAGAAATGTCAATTCTTCGAATTCAAAACTGTTACGATACTGTGTATCATCTAAAAACTTTTGCCATTTAATAATAAATCGCTTCAATAAAATATTATATTTACGAAAGCAATAGTGCGTGAAACTAAATGTACGTCTGGCGTTTATACGGCACAATAAGGGCTTGTCTCCTGTTCCTA
Source organism: Schizaphis graminum (assembly GCA_020882235.1). Classification (NCBI taxonomy): domain Eukaryota; kingdom Metazoa; phylum Arthropoda; class Insecta; order Hemiptera; family Aphididae; genus Schizaphis; species Schizaphis graminum. The sequence goes on from CM037032.1 coordinate 100,316,711, forward strand.
ATAAAGGGATATTATACAAACGCGCGCATTTATTATGTTACGTAAAACATGTATTATGTATATAGGTATAATAACTATAATATATTATTATTGTGTGTCGTACATCGGGGATTTATTGAGGGCTTGACGTATAGGTTTAAAATATGTGTAATGACGGGACCCAGCCGTAATAATATATTACGTAAATAAGGTACATAATAATATTATGTGTTATGTAGTGGTAAAATCGATCTGCGAATAAGTCTCGTCGGGCTAATAAGCTAAGGCACGTGTGTGCATCTCTCCGATAATGATAAATTAATAAAAAAAAGAGAGAGAAAAAATGACACCACACACACGTTACCGCCGTCGTGCATAACGCGTTATTATGAAATGTGTGTAAATCACGCTCAATACTCGGTATCACACTGTATTATAACATGTATATATAGGTACGATGTGCACGAGTGGCTGAGGTCGAGAGTATACATTATTTTATTACATATAATGTGTAATGAAGCTTTAGTATTATAGGAAAACCCGTAACATTTTATACGTATACGCTTAACTAAATTATTATTAAATATATTATGTGCGTGTACACAGGTATCAACGCGGTGAGCTAGTTCACTATTATATTGACTACAAGTGTTTTCATTCTTCTTCTTTTTTTTTTTTTTTTTTTTTTTTTTATCTACTTCAAACATTCACGTTCACGTGTATTTGATGGCGTTACGTGACTCGTATGAAATGTGCCGTCTTAAGGAATTAGGGCCGTGGGACGGTGCGTGGTATAATATACTGTAAATACCTACACGTAAAATGTATACAACACAGTATGTGTGTGTGTGTGTGTGTGTGTGTGTGTGTCGACTCCACTAAACCCTGAGTCTGCACTTCGTAGTGCCGAGGTATGCATGAATAAAGTCAAGTTTTGCGCAAATCGTTTACATTTTATAATAATTTGAATTCTATGAAATCAGTTTATTTACAAAAATATTTATTTTTAAATCACAGTAAAAAATACACAAGTGCGCATAGTACGGTACTATTAATACTTATTTTATATTGTAATGAAATATTACAAAATATATACACGTGCAAATACTATTAAAAAAATTCTGAGTAATAACCCATTGCTTTAAAAAAAAAGCTCGAAATTCGTTAAATTATATATTAAATTTAATATACTTGAATTGAACATTTAATGAGTTGAACTGAACAAGTTAAATAACAAAGAGAAAATCGTTTTATTTTATCTTGATATCCTTAGTTGTATTTTATGTTTGATTTAAATATTTAAACAAACCACGTCAGTTTTGGACTTAAAGTAGATAAAAAAAAGTGAATTTCTTCATCATATTATAATATTGAAAGTTCGACCGATTAACTATTATAGCATTTAAATAAAAAATTAGATGATGACAAACGACTTTTCAAATATAAGATTTAAAATATTATATTTTAAGTGGCATTATAAGCCACACATTTTTGGACAAGTCCTAACATACATAACAATATAGGGATATAGAACCAGTGTTTTGTTAAAGAACATAATATTATCAGACATAAACTTTTGTCAAGTTTTATTTATTTAACTATAATATTAAAAACATATTTTAAAATAATAACATTTTTTTAAACAAAAGTAGTGTAATGTTCCAGCTCTTTTTTGCTGACTATGTCACACTTAATTTATACTTTTATTAAAATACAATAAAATGATTTTCAATCAAATATATTGGATACAAAGCTTAATACGTGACAATAATAATTATCCACACATATAATTATATGAATAAAACCACTCGAACTTGTAGATGTTTGAAATGAATTTTATCTTTACATTTTAAACAAATACTCTTTTCCAACTCTGTGATATATTTTTATTAAATTTGAAAAAATAAACACGTAACGAAACGACACATATGTAAATAAAATCATACAAATGCAGTTATTATAGTTTGGCAAACAACCATCATAAACTATACCTGATCCTGTGAAAGGTTTTCACCACTCCGTTTTATATTCCAAATGTCGAATGTCAAATGTCGAATCATTTATTATATTATACCCACGTATGCTGCTGCCATTTTATAATGTGTACAAACGAAAAATGGTCGACCAAATCTAGACGTATTATTATTGGATATTTTCTGTAACACGCATTATTGGGGTTTAGTTGTCTGTGTTCAAAAATAGTACCGTAAAACCACATATTTGAACCCTACTCTTGGGTATATTGGTCGTTGAACATATATATTTTGATATTCTGTCTGGTAATTTCAACTCCGTTCTATAACAGATCCTGACACATTAGGTGTATAATACAATTGCTCGTTTGTTTGCTTAACATTTTCGATAAACTTGTATTGCTTTCGTATTATCTGTGATGTGTATACTATATGTGTATACATAAGTAATATTGGAATCGTGTTTGTTATGTTCAATTCAATATTGTTAATGGTTTTTTTTTTTGTCAAGCTTTAAGATTATAATAAAAAAAAAATAATAATTGTTCCTTACAAAAAAAAAAAAATAATATTGAAATAAAATCCTGCGCTTATCTATGTTAATATTTAAAAAGTCACTTAAATTACTAATTTCCATTAAATATTAAATATATATATAATATGATTTATAAAGGTTATATTGAAACTATAAGAAAAAATTTAATATACATACTAAATTGTAGTAAGTGTAAAATTATAAACGAGAACAACTCGACTATAATACTGAGATATATTATTGAAAAAATAAATATTATAGGAAATTATGAGAGATAGGGCAAAATTAAAAATTTAAATGTAGGATTACGTCATTTTTTCTATGTCAAACTCATCAGTTACTATAATATAATATTTTTATACACCAATTATTTATTTTTAATTATTCTGTGTTAGAAATAGTTTGGTATCGAAATATAGTACAATTTATCAAATGCTAGTATTCATATTTGCTATAGTACAACTGTACAAGTGCAAGTACAAAAAAAATATTAATATTAAATTATTATAATCTTATAACTTATAATTATTATAGCATTATTTATTATGCCAAAATTAAAAATTAATAATATGTGCCGCATTCCTAAAAAGTTTTCTCAATTAATCGTATTATTGTTAATAAATGTCAATTGCTTTAGTCCATAACGATATAATCAAAAAGTACTTTGATGTTTTATTTTATAGAAATCCATGGTAAAACTACTACCTATGTATAATACAATAATGATGTTCTCGGATGGAAATACAATTAAATTAAAATGACATTTTTATTACATATATCTCCTCAAATTAGGTGGGATTATTTAAAAAAAAAATTATAATACATAATTCTCTAAAGTATATTTATGTAAATAAAATCGTGCATTCATAATAAAATAAATTACTGTATCTGTACTACTAACAGATGTGGTTGAGTTAAAATAAGATACAAACTAGAAACTTTTTAGCAATTAAATTATTTCTTTAAAAATTGTCTATTTTTGTAAAAAAAAAAACCTAAACTTTTTATCGTGATTTGATCCCAATCTCTTTGTTATATTTTTCAAATCTGTTATTTTTATTGTTTAAACCAAAAATAATGTCATCGAATGTATCAGAAACGTATAACAACCTTTCCAATACCTGCCGGGTTGTTACTACAGAAACAAAATGTGGATTATTATTATCTCCTTGATTTCACTCCTACGACGCGTTGACCACAAATGTGCTACAAATATTGCCTTTATCGGTATATTTCGATATAAAATCAATTTGAAGAAATTTTTTCACACAAAGAAATCTTCAGTAACTCATTATCTAGTGCTATTCGTCATGTTCAACATACAAAAATAGATATGGAGTTGAATGACGTTAATGATCATTTTTGAAAAGGTCCGGAATCTTATTCAGTCGTAGAAATAAATTAATTTGTAATCAAATCAAATTTCCACCTTCGTGTATATTATTATGTACAATATTTTATTCCATTAATGTTTTTCGAAATTATTTTGGAAATATTAAGACACATGTATGTTTATTTATTAAATCACTATAAAAATAAATCACATTTTATTTTTAAACGTCATCCGCTCATTAAATCAATTTTATATTTTTAAGCAGAATACTGTTTTTTTTTTTAATTATAATAATAATTAAATATCCAATATTGAATAAACAGTTTATTTTTATATACAAGTAGTTAAGTATTTAAAATGATCCCTCTGTATAATAAATTGTGTCCTCTTTGATGAATTTAAAGGACGCGTTGTTCCGAGACGTCAGAAACCAACATAAATTGTTATATGGAATGCATATTATAATGTACCTCGGTATAATATAATATCTATTCGACAATGGTTTGAATAAATAGACTACCGCTAAATCAAAACCATAAATGAATAGACTAGAAGCAATTTTAAATGGCCGACTGCACACCATCGACGATTATTATAATCTGTTAGTTTATAAGTATACTATATAGCAGCTACTTCAGGTAGCTACGTTGTCATAACAATATCCATCCTTGTCGTCGTCTTCGTCCAATACATTGTATAATATTATTATTATTTTCTACAACGATTCGGCTCGACCTGCTCTGTATAAAACAATTCTTAGCTAAAATCATGAATTGTATATTTTAATTTCAGTAAAAACTGACCGTATGTGTGTTATTAATAAATGAAAGGACTTTCGTAATGAAGAGATACGTTTTTTTTTTTTTTTTTAATTTAAAATACAGTCATATAATATAATAATATACTTTGCGATGTTATTTTTACACTTGTGTTACTGAAAACAAAGCATACGGTTAAGCTTAACTTAAATCCATCATTTTATGTTCTATTTTAATCTAATAATTATGTTAACTGTTTCCACTTGCAATAATTATGAACTGCCTTTGGTATATATTTTTTTAATTTATGTTAAAATGCTTTGTTAGTATAAATTACACAGTTTTATAATACTCTGCAAACATCCGTGATGTGATTGAAATACTTTTATGTTTTTGTTGTTTGGTTTACATGTAATTTTTGAATCGAAAGAAAAACCGTAATAAAATAGATTTAAGGTACTTATATCAATACAACATTCATTTAAGAGAAAGTCACGGATTTTATTAGTTTTAATAAAAAAAAAATGTGTACGTATAAATTATTATTATTTTACTTTATGGAGGGGCTGAAATAAAAATATTATTTGTCTAAGAATTAATTCCAGGGTATAAACTTTGGATGAAATAATTTAGCACGGTTTCGTGTATAATACATAAAGTGACTTTCATAAAATAAACCAATATGAACGACTACGTATAATGCATCAAAATTAAATATAATAAACATTCAGCGACACAAAATATAAAACAATTATCAAAAAAAAAAAAAAACACGTCAATGTAGTAATAACAAATAAGTGTTTGTAATTAATTGCTTTTATTTTCATTAATTTTTACAGCTTTGAATTTAAATGTAGTACATTATTTTATATTTAAGTACAAAGTGACTTTTCGCAACTTTAAAATTAGGTATACATGTCGTTGATTTTTTAAATTGAAGTCGTAGAAACCTCTAGTTCTGAAAAAAAAAATTAAAAAGTGACGTCTTTGAGGTATTACAAGGTTTGCAAATGGTGACAAAAGATAAAAATAGTTCGTTTTTATATTAAAGCATTTATAGTTTATAGTAATATTGTATTTATAATAATTCTGATATACTAAAAATATAATTATTTTAGTATAAAAATTCATGAATAAAACAAACCAAGATGAATTATCTATTTAACTAATATTTGTATTAATTACAACATTATTAACACTGTTTTAATATAACATTTCATTAGTATTAGTATCAAATATACTATGTTTACGAATCACATTAAATTCATTATACTATCAGTAATATAAATTCTGTAAATTAGAATGACTTGTACAGTTCTACCTGTGCTACAAACATTTATAATTTATATAATTTTAAGCTATCGTTGACTTGAAATTTCTCGTGAAGACTTCAAATTTGTTTCTTAATAATAGAAAAAGTATTATTTTTAAGCAAACGAACTTTATTCGGATCAGTTGTGACTTGTGGTTTATCAGTATAACATGCGCGTATCAGTTCTACAAATAAGTGTACAAATAAATCCCAAGAGAAATCATAGATTCGTGATTAAAAGAAAAACAAATGGCTGCTGCATTTCAAATGAATGTTCATTTATGTGGTACCTAGTATTGATAATAATTACTAATGGACACTAAATCTTTTTGTAACCTGTCAGCTGTCACGCTATAGTTATTTATATAATGTGCAAAGTGTTGTGAAGATAATGAAAGTAGACCGCAAGTTAGGTCCTAAGATATAATATTGTTTTAATATTATGTCTTAAACTTTGTAAATTGTGTAAAACAAATAAATGAAATGCTTTTTAATTATCATTTATTCAACTGTATAATAAAATTAAATCTGTGAAACGTATAATAAATTAGCGTCTAGAATTTAAATGGTTAAATGTTTTGCTTAAACATGATTTTTGAACATGAACCAAACTTCTGATTTTATAAACAATTTAAATAATATTAAATTAAGCAACTCTATTCATATATACCACATCCTGGTTATTTTTTCATTTTCATATTTGTTTCAATTTAACAAAACTATAATTAATAACGCCTTATTTAACAAGTGTTTGATTTGTTACTGTATGATATTCTGAAAAAAAATATAAAGCTAAGGTTTTTAACATAAAGTATAATTTTATGAGCTAAAATAAAAGTGCTATACAGGGTGATTTTTTTATCAAACAACACTCATTATTTCCAAAAGTATTCATGTTTTTGAAAATATTTTTTTACATAGTTTCAAATTGTTAAAAAAAAAAACGTTTTTATAAAAAAAATTATATTTTTAAATATTTTTTATCCTTATAATTTTTTAATTTTTTTACTTTTTTGAATGACAACATAGATTTTTAAATTCATATTCCAAAGCAGAATAATTTTCTGAGTATTTCGATACATAAAAATCGAATTTAGGGCGAGTAGTTTATGAGTTATACGTATTTAAAGTTTATATGCGCGGAGTGGAGTGGTACGGGGTTACCCCGCAAAATGTTTGTCTACTACTCCGCTTGTCTAAACTTTAAGTACGTATAACTCATAAACTACTCGCCCTAAATTCGATTTTTATGTATCGAAATACTCAGAAAATTATTCTGCTTTGGAATATGAAATTAGAAATCTATGTTGTCATTCAAAAAAGTAAAAAAACTTAAAAAATTATTAGGATGAATACTGACATAGTGACAATGAATGACCTATGTAACCGTCTTGATGAATCGATATACCGTATGCTAAGCACCTATGCATTTACACAGGGTGTGTTTTGATTTTAATCTGTCAAATCTCGAGTGTTTCAAATATTTAATAACAGTGAAAAAGATAGTCACAGTTTTCAGGCACAAATATATCCTGAGTCTTGACAGCTTTTCTATTGGAGAATGATTTGACAATCCATGTGTGGTTCTTGAGTTTTATTAAATGTATAAATAAAGGTTAAAAGTTAAAATAAGTATTGAATTGGTGAAAGTTGATAGTCACAAAAAAATAAAATGAAATAATATTTTTGTTGTTGACAACAAACATTTTATAAGTAGTATTATATAAGTATATAACTTTAATTATTCATAAAAATACAAAAGTTTATAATCGATGTATACATTAAATTATACTTATGTCGTGTGCCAAATAAAATATATTAATTTCAAAAGAGATTTATTTTTTAAAATAAATACAATGATAAAATAAAAATGTGAATATCATACACTAGCTTAAATTAACGTAAAGCAACAGATTCTGTGCAATATTAACTTGCAACTATATAATTTTTTATTGGAGTTTATGCTTAAAAATACCGTAATTCAATCAAATTCATATTTTTTTTCTATTCATGCAATACTGCAGCAGCTTAATTAATTTTAATCATGATGTTGATATTAAGGTTAAGAGCGGAAACTTTGAGTTTAGGCCTTAGATCACTGTATCGAAATATTTTTATTTTTATCGTGTGTTTAACTTGCTTACTTAATACATATTCAATTTCTTCGGACCTTTTTTATTTTTATTTTTATTTTTTATTTTAGTTTAATATGATTTTATCAAATGTATTCAACCATGAAGTATAAACTTTTTATGGCGATAAATTAATTACAATTATTCTAAAATGTAATTTTAACCACTGCTGTCAATATTTGTTTACAATGATTTATTCATTAATACATCACCCAACAAATTACCTATCCGAGATAAAAAAAAAATATTTTTTTATAAAAAGAAAAATATAATTTAATTAAAAGTTTTGACGTCGAATTTTCTTTAATTTAGCATGTTCAAAGAAAAAAAAATAATATTATATTTAACGGTTTAGTTTGTTTATATTTTATTCTACTTACTAATTAATACAAGGTAGGTATATAAATATTGAGTAACATTAATTTAATAATACAAACATTGAACCTATAGACTAAAATTTTAACTATTTTGCAGATATTGTTAAGGTCAAAAATACAACAAAACAGAACTTTATCTATATACAATACAACAAGTCAACAAATATATAATATGACAAGTTATTATAATAACTACTATAATATTTAGTAAAAGTTCAAAATTGAAACTATTAATAGAACTCTTTCAATGTATATTGTAGTATGTACAATATGTACATACATCATCAGCTTATAAAAAATAATGAACAATTCAACCACAATTTTTTCAAAGTAGTGATTACACTACAGCTATACCTGTTTTTATTGACACTGAGCGAACCTAACATAACCTTTGAGTGTTCTTCTAGCACAAGTAATTTCTTCCTTTCTTAATAAAAAAAAACGAATAGTTAACAAATAACTCATTATCAATTATACTATTAAAGAGAACGATCTAAAAAAGAATGTCAATGAACTACTAATAGAGTAGGTATGCTATCTGATAAAATCATAATTAATATCCCCTTAATCTAGGGTGACCAGACGTCCCGTTTAAAACGGGATTATCCCTTTTTTGATCATCATGCCCACTGTCCCGACAAACTTCGAACGGGATGCTTTTTATCTCATTTTTAGAAGATAGTCCAGTTTTAATCCCGTTTTTACAAATTATTACATTATGTTTTTAAAATAAATCAATCTATGAAACAAATCTAAAATAGTTTTATAACCAAATTTATAAATTAATATTATATATTATAAGTTATAATATTTATTATATTTCATAAAACAAGAATCGAATAATTAATTAAATTAGCGATAGTGTTTAATAATAAAAAGAAAATTTTCCTATCTAAATAGGTATTTAAAAAAATTGTATTAGTTTTGAAATACAGCATTATTTTGTTGATTAATGATAATGGAAAAATATTAATTATTTAAGTTAAGTTAATTAACTCAAAAAGGTAAAGTAACAATATTAATTTTTTAGGGGATGGAGGTAGCAACTGTCCCGTTTTTTTATTTTTTAAAAATGATTACCCTACCTTAATCTCTAATACCAACTTTACAAACTTTTCTTATACATAGATTCTTACTTCCTAATTACAGCTAACTCAAATCGGTCCACCGTGTGCTGTTACTTACTCATAAAAACTAATCTTAAATTCCACCCACTCAACAGTTCTAATTCAATCAACAGCATATGTTAAACACCTCAAACACCACAAATAACTTTACTTATCACATAAACACATGTCACTCTCCGAACCAATTCGCTCATTAATAATCAAAAAACGTAAAGCAAAAACACGTTATCAAATCAAATGACTAACCACGCATAAAAACACATTATAACAATTTATCCAACTTATTAACTCTTTCTAAATGTCTTCCAAGCCTTCAACCGAGTCTGGCATGAAAGGCTACTTTTTAAACTTAAGCAAATCCGTATACAGAAACGTTTGGTTTTTAAGAACATGGATATTATTTTAGTAAAAATATACAAAATAAACATTCTTACACACTCTATGCATATACATATAATAATAATATAAATATATAAAACTACGTGCGTGCATCGTTACCACACAACCATCTAGTTTACTTTGATGCAAATATTACATGTGATTTATTTGGTATTAAATATTTTGTCAACGTGATTAGTTATGTTTGAAACGTTTTATTAATACGTAATAGGTACTTTTAAATGGTATTTACTTTTTGAGTCGATAAAATATCGTTTTTTAAACGATAAACAAGTATTTTATCTTAATATTATTTAACAGGAAACAAAACTGTAGTAGGTACTCGAATATTCAAACGTATGATCTAAAATAGGTATAATTCAAATTCAAATTGTCTTATTAAAAATATCTTCATTATTGTAATAAAATGTAGGTAAACGTATATTGTATAATGTTTCTCATTTTTTAATAATGATTAATAGAAAATATATATCCATCATGAATATTTAGTATCAATAATATGTGTTCATTTTTAAATGTAAATGTATTTTTTTTTTTCACAAAACCTTTTTTTTTTTTTTTTTTTTAAATATTATTATTAATGTTGAGCTATTATAGTTACATACTAAAAGCTAATAAATAAAAAAAAAAAAATATTATTATTTACCTATGATAAAGAACAAATCGCTTTATAGCAATAAATCACGTCTAAAATTTAAAAAAATAATTTTTTTAAACTTTTTAGTAACCAAAATTAGTAATTTTATCATGATATAACATATTAGACAAAAGTATAAAGTCATCAAGTACTTTTTAATAGGTATTTATATACTCATTAACTGTTTCAACTCTTTAAACTACACTTTTACTTAATTTTTAGTATTAAATAAAACCTGGCATGTTTTTAACATAATCTTTTATAGTCATTAAAATTTAGCATATACAAATACCAGTAAATAAATTAATATTTATTTTTATTTTTTATGTATACATTCTTCCTGATAGAAACCAAAAAAACTCATTCATTTAAATATTTAGAATTAAATTGGTCAAATAAATAAGTCATACTATATAAATAATTATAAATATAATAAATACAATGAAATGAAATTAAGTATTTTTGATAAAATTAATTTGATGTATGCCATAATCAAGTTATAACTTTGCATGGACTCAATAAACATTGATAAATATAATCCATAAGACCATAAGTAAATTTATATAAAAATAAGTAGATACTATATAGAGAAAATAATTCATTTTTCGTACGTGAAGGATATGTGATGTACATACAAGTTCGTAAATGATATTGTCTCTACACATTTTTTTTGTTACTTTTATGTAACTGTACAAAACTATATCTGTATAACTATATATATATATGATGAGGATATCACATTTACATAAATGTAATTCAATAGTGATAAGCGTTGGAAACGTTTGATAACGGAACAATTTGTGCTGCCAGTTTGTTAAACAATAAAATTAACTTTTGCAAACATATTAAACGCCATAGACCAGCGTTTGGTCTATTTGGTTCCAATAACCAAAACCGTGATTAAGTTTGTTTATACTTTTGCTACGTATAATCAATTATCGCAAAGGACTAGTTTCATTATGTCTTATACCGCAATTTACTAATATACCGCACCTATCGCCTACGAAATTCAATCCAATAAACATTTCATACGTTGGCGCTTATGTTCTAAAACATTTATCGCTATCGAATCCCCCCATAATTTAAAATAAAGTCTGTAACATACTTGCATGTTATTCATGGTAAAACGACATAACGTATAGAGATTACTTATACAGTGACTTTTGAGATCATAAAACTACCGTCACGCAGGAGCTTAAGGCCCTGAATTCACACAAAATTGATCTGACATAGTTATTTATTTAATATGTTTTTTTAAAGAAGCTAGTAAATCTAAATTGTTATTTAAACCTTTAATACCATCAGAGTCGAAATTCTATTCGTCTCACAATAATATTGTAATTTAAATATATAATCGCGTTTTTTTTTTTTTTTGTCGACGTATCGAATAATTGGATATCATGTATTGTACTTTATGAAAATATCGTGTTGTTTTTGTTTCAGATTCCGTCAAGGATTCAAGCAGTTCTTTTCTTTCGTACCATGCATCAATGTGAGAACCGGCAGCCTGATTCGACGGGAAGTTGTCACCAGCAGGTACAGCTATAGCGGATCCCCGGACGCCCACTATCGGATAGTGCGCAACGGTAATAGTAAGCCCGGAAAGCGAAATTCGTTTACGGCGTGCGCTGTATATATTTACTAGTAAAGGCCTGAACGAAAGAAAACTGTTAAACTGATTCACGCCCATTCCCTCCACGTCGTCACGACAAATTAAAAAAATACTTAAAACAATAAAAATATCAAAAACCACATTTAAAGAATTCGAGAAATACGTAGGTATAGTTAAAACTTAAAACGTATAAAAATAAAATTAAAAAACATATATAATGATAATATAATATATATATATATATAAAAAATCATTAAGTCTTCAAATTAGATAATGCGTTAAATGAACTTTTTTTAAATCGTTTAAAACAGTTCGTTTAACCATCAGTTTTAAAACTATATAATAAGTGTATTAAATTTAACCTATTTTTAAAATATATACATATTATATTTATATTATACTACTGATATTAAACTCGATGAACACTTAAAGTCTCTAACACCAAATTGACCATTTATGGTTTTACATTTGACGTTGACTTTGAGTTAAGATAATGAAAAATATGACCAACAAATAAATAGGTATCAATACGACTTCAAATTTACTTATTTATTTATTTTATACGCATGATGATTTAATGGTTTAAAGAAATTGTGTTTAAATGTGTAGCAGAATTATTAAATATTTCTTTCATTCTATATTTCTTATGGCATCATCAAAACTATCGTCATTCTTTCATCTCATTTTTGATACAAATAATTTGTACTATAATATATTATTGTATAATATACTAGTTGTCAACAAAGATGCTACTTCACGACACATAAGAATACAATTTGGAAAAATACTGTCCTTTATTTATATTTTAATTTATAATTTAATTCTATGTGTAACATATAGATTTGTATTATATTTATTTAATTTTGATTTTGAATAGTTTTAAAACTTTACTAACTATTGAGGAATATATAATAAAATATTATGAATAGAGATAATTTTTGTGGATTAATCATGCCTACTTTATTTAAGTTTGACAATAAATCGATTCAATAGCTGAATTCCTTTTATTTAACATTAAATAAAAACCGTACCACGATCAACTTGATAACTAACTATAGTTTGTCATATTAAACTTAATAGTACTTATTAAAAAAAAAAAAACATTAAATAACATGGAGTTAATCAAATAAATATATGTAATTGGCTACTTAAAAATAGGTCTTGAATAATTGTTTTAATATTATGAAATATAAAACATTTATACTTTGTTCTGCTATAAAACCTAAAATATATGCCTATATATTTGTATTTAGATACAATAATAACTTGTGTGAGGTGTTATATTAAATTTTCAAGATTTTTAACCCAATAAATAATTTTCTAACAATATTTATAAAAAAAAAAACTAAAAAAAATTGTAAATTCCCATGCTTATTAATTGTTCAAAAATAATTTAAGTATTTTGAAAATTTTATAGTAAATATTAAATGATAATATTTATATTTAATACAAATTTTAAGAATTTACACTTATTTAATTTCTAGTTGCGCTAAAAAAAAACAAAATTAATTTTGTTCAAAAATTGAAGTTACGTAAAATTTCCTATTATACCATTTTTTTAAAATATTTTTACTGATAATAAAATAGTATATAATAACAAAATTATAATTTGCGAAAATATTAATAATTTGCATACTTCATAAATGTTAACACCTGTATTAAATATACAATTCAATGTTATACCATGAATAATTGATATTTTAAACGTTCCACTTTAATTTCTATCTGTAGAAAATAATGTTTTGCAATATATTAAATATTTAAGCAGAATTGCTACAAAATGTGTTATTCTTCATCATGATTATCTCGTCATTAAAACTCAAAAATATAATTAAAAAAAATGAAACATAAATTTAAATTTTTGACAATGTCTTCTTTTAGTTGCTTGAATCTTTGCTTTCTTGTACGTCATCGTATCTCAGAAAATAAGTGCTTACGAAAAACACAATCAAAAAATTAACGAAATTAATAAGGAAACCGTTTCATTCTAGTAGTACTTATAAAATATAATAATGAAAAATAGTAAACTATTCTCCTTTGTATGTTAGTCATACACGAATACAGCAGAAATTTATATATACCTATACTCAGTATTCTTATGATGTAAACAATGTGTTAATTTCAACTTTCACAAAAAAACTCTTCATTTCAAGATAATATACGAAGTAAGTCATAAAATTACTGTGGCAAGTAATTTTCGTTTTCAAAAGTATAAATTATTTAATAATAAGCCATTTTTAAAATTTAATTATCTTATTATCAAATACTATAGAACGATTCATTCTGAAAGTCAAAAAGTCAAAATTGAATTTCGTGACATTCATTTATTTTTGCAAATAAAATCTGTAGCTTTCTGTACGTATTATATCTTATACATTACATAAAGTTTACCCAGATGAATTTTTAACCTTCAAAACTCGTCTTCGTTAGTGTTTATTTATTTTATTTTAATATCTTTTTTAATTTCCGAAAGTATCTACTGAAGTTAAATGTTTTTTTAGAAAATATTGATATGTAAATAACCAATAGATAATTTATTATTTACCACGTTAAAATATATAACATAAAGTATAGATGAATAAATAAATTAGCACAAATTATCCGGTTAACCCCAACATTTAACTGTGATACATTTTCAATAATAAGTAAATAAAGCTTAATATAATAACCACAAGCGTCTTACAAAGTCATAATATATATATGTGTGCGTGCGTGTGTGTGTGTGTGTGTGTGTGTGTGTGTGTGTGTGTGTGTGTGTGTGTGTGTGTGTGTGTGTGTGTGTGTGTGTGTGTGTGTGTGTGTGTGTGTGTGTGTGTGTGTGTGTGTGTGTGTGTGTGTGTGTGTGTGTGTGTGTGTGTGTGTGTGTGTGTGTGTGTGTGTGTGTGTGTGTGTGTGTGTGTGTGTGTGTGTGTGTGTGTGTGTGTGTGTGTGTGTGTGTGTGTGTGTGTGAAAAGGCAACGAATTATGAATAGAATAAAGTTTGCTATAAGTCAATAAGCTGTTAAGCTGTTTTGGTAAAAGGAAGATAGATGTATAGTCAAATCAGATATAAAATCTCGATATCATATTCATTATGAATTGTAAGTTACAGTATTATATTTTTTCCAATTTTTAAACTTAAATCCAAACTATGGTCTAAATAAGATACAATTGGCGCATCTCTTGAAATTAATAAAAATTTTAATATACTGTCACAGTTGACCCGAAAATTAAAAAATGACACCACGAACAAGCAAACGTAAATTTATTGTCACCGTGATTTGAGTGGTATGTAAATAAATAATAAGTGTACTATAGTATGGTACCTCAATGACGCTGAACTCATATATCATGTGAAACAATCACTTCACTTACAAAATGAGTTTATCATATAAATTAAGTACTTAGGTGAGTGGTTGAGACAAAAATTTTAGATTTTGCTTCACAAAAAATGTGTGAATTCGGCGCCACTGTATTATGCATATACTTTCAGTTTCAGATCCCAAACTTAAAACCATATACGTTAGACACTTCGCTTACAACAAAGTGCAGAAAAAATATTTCGCAATCAAAAGGAGACTTAAAAACGACTGTCGAGTACTATACAAATTTTTAAATAGTTTTTAACAGTACAAAATGAAGTAATAATTAGTAAATCATAACAAATTATTACACTAGTATATTATATAAACAGTGGCAACTATAGATGATCCTATTATTTACTAAAGGTTGTCTCGAAAATTCAGTGTCGATCATATAGGTACTCGTGTCTCGTACCCTTTTCAGTAACATCAGCACGCGTTCGCTTTTAAATTCTAACTGTCAAATTCCCAGTACATTATTGTATTTCATCATATTTTACTTTCACTATAAGTCGTTTATTTCTCTCTACCAAAACCATTCATTCGTTTCACAGCTCTAGAATATTATATGACATAAATCTGAGATTTGGAAAGCTCATGTCAATAACAATCTTCTTCAAAGTTGTAGCCATTAAGATCAAACACATTTTTTTTTTTTTACTTTAACATTTGATTTTGCGGGTGGTAACCTCAAACGCCCTCGATATAATATAATATACTAATTACTATCTATGGCAAGAATGACACTGATGAGTGATGATATTATGTACCTGTGTGTAATACTTGGTACTTATAGGATAAAAGGGTACATTGGATTACGTGGATTATTATCAAAACAACTATGCTGATATAAATTAAATGTCCCGGTATTAAAATGTGATCGGCGCTCACAATGTGAAAAAGATAACATGTGCGCGAAACCGTTAGTTTTTTTACGATTTTTTATTATAATTTTTTTTTCAAATATTATATAAATCACGGAAAAACGACGAATCCAAGATTTTTCTGACGATGTCCGGAAATGTTTTATTTCCACTGCCGGGAACGAGGTTTACGATTACCCGTCATTGGAATCGTTCTACCCGTTGAAAAGTTTGTTCACTGACGAGGCGACAATGACTATATTAATATTCGTAAGCTGCAGTGACAGATGGGAAAGAGTGAAATAAATTTATAATCATCCAGATTCTTTTAAAAACATTCCATTGTTATTTGTTTGTCTGCAAAATATAAAATATGTGGGAACGTAAAGTTGGATTTTGTCTCTGCCTCTGGTAGCTCGTATAATTTATCATTTAATAGGGCATTCAGAACCGGAGAACCACAACTAATGACTACTTATAACAATAATAATTATTAATAAATATAATAATAAACACGGGGAATAATAATTCATTGTCCATATAAAAATCCCAACGAAAAAATCAATTTATAAAATTGAATTTAATGTGATTATATTATTTACTATTATTAAAGAGATAATTTTTCAAACATCGTAGTAGTTTTTAAGATAACCTTTTAAATACTGTTAAAGTTTATGCAAGTAAAAAAATGTTTAAAAAAAAGTAAATGTTGTTATTTTTTTTTATTATTCTAAGTTGAGTTCGGAAACAAGTTTCAAATGTGAATTAAGTACCTAACTTTTCTGCAGTGAGCAATGTAGAACATTATTATTTTTTTATTAATTTAAGTTCTAAGCTAATTTAATGATCGTTCATTATCAGTCGTATACAATTGTATTCGTGAGTGAAAAACAAAGATAACAAACCTACACGTCATGTTAAGTTAGGTTATATAATATGTTATATATATATACAATATATTGATCTGCAGGCATCCTATCAAACAGTTTTTATGCGTAGTATACTATAGTAGTTTTGAAATAGGACGAATGGAAATTAATGGAATGTTATTTTCAATTTAATCTCAAGGGTGCAAGAAGTGCATATTATTAAGACGTTTCTAAACTCATGCAACTGTAGTATATTATTACAGAATAATGTAAACAATTCATATTTCAAGAGATATGAATTCATTTTTAATTTAAAATAGAATGTTTGATTATCATTGTTTAGTGTTTCGCCTAGATTTATATTTTTAGTTAAAACATTTCTAGTTATATTGACCTATTTTTAATTAACATAAAAGCTCGCGATATAACAATATAATATCATATAATAATATATTGTATGCCTATTACGGAGTTGTTTATTAATTTTTTTTTCTTACTATGTCATTTTTACTATATTGGGTGAAGGTTGTCATAAAACTATTTTAACAAATTGACTTTAAAAGTTTCATATTTGGCAGTAAGTTTCTCAGTAAAATGTATTGCATAAATAATTTTAAATTGTGAGCGAAACGATGAATGTATTGATTTTATAATATTGTCTGTCATTACCTTTTGAAGCAGTAAAATACTTCAATGTTAAACTTTGAGTGGTGGTTTCTGGTAGTAAATTGTATCTAGTTGGCACTTTAGTAATCAAATGTAAAAAAGTTATAAAAAAAAATAGGTTTCTTCTCTCCAAAATAAGTAACTTAACACCAAATGACCGTAGGTATATATTTTGTATAAAAAAATTGAAAATACACATAGATAGTCACAATTTTTTTATGTGCATTTGATCTTTAAATTTTTACAACCTGCTATAATACTTGAGATGAAAATTTTATTGTGTAAACATCGAACATTGATTCAATATTATAGTTTGTTATTCATGATAAAATTATAAAATAAATTCCCTTCCACCAAACTCTTCTTATCTAAACTTCAAATAATAACAATTTATAAATAATAAGCTATATCTTTAATACTCAATAATATGTATGCTTAGAAATGATAAGAAAAATATTATGCTTGAATGCTTGTGATAATCGAAGCTATTTAAAATTTAGTTTGTAAATCAGTATATTATTTCAAATGAGACTAAGTACCTATTTTTACTTTTGTAAACCAAAACATAACATCTGTTTAATATAAATTTGACATTCTTTTAGGGCTTACTATTTTACGTGTACTTAAACATACGGATATACCTGTAATTATGAAACAAGTGTAATAATGTATAATAAAACTTGGTAACTTGGATACTACATGCATAATACAAGTACACTAAAATTATATAAATAGCTTAAAACCACCCCAAAATTAAAAATCAAAACATTTTTACCTCTCCAGAGAGAGATAATAGATACAAAAACATATATCATTTCAAAATGAATGAAAAATAATTAAATGAAATAAAATGTACATATTACAAACCTATTGTGTTCGTTAGGGAGTCTGAATTTATTTATTTGGAGATTTTAAAACAATTTATTTCATAGTTTGTGATATGTAACAAAAACATACTTTATATGCGTATCTATAAATCATTATGTTACTACGATTGATGATTGACTACGTTTAGAACAAAGAGTTACTATATTATGGTTTTTTTCATCATTTTTTTTTATTACGTTACCACTGTATAAAAATAGCAACACATTTATCTACAACTTTGAGTTATTTTTTATACTAGCTATGTATTCAATTTTTTGAAGACCTCAAATCATCTATTAACTATTAAATAAAATTAATATTTTCATAAAAAAATCAGTATTCTTCTTTCTTTTAATTTAAAAAAGAAGTTTAATGAAACTCATCAATCGAGAACAATATTAACGTAATTATTTGTGAATTGTTCAATAATGTTGAATTTAGTATGATTTTATAATATAATATTTTCAATCACGAATGGGCGCGTAATATCCAAAAATAACGCCTCCGTCCAAGTTTGAATCCGTAAAAAGCAAGCTTAACCCTTATAAATGTTGACCATTATCCAAGCTTACCGTGTTAAGATAGCGGTGGTCTTAAGCTTATATATACCTACTGACTCAAAACATTCTTACTCAAAGCCCAATATATATATTTATATATATTATATAGGGATGCCGCGTATTTTTATTTCACAGTGTATTGTTTTGCTTTCCCGTAATAATCTCCTTTTCTCGCAGGAACTTAGGCAGAATTTAGGTAGTTGCACTAGAAAATAAAATGCGACGCTGACTACTATAGTCTATAACAATATACATTATGTTCAATTCTGAATACAACTTTTATTTTTTTTTTTCAATAATACACTGCTGTATAAAGAACATTTTAAAGTTTTCCAATATTTTTAATTTCAATGCAAATAGATTTGTACTATAGTAATGACCAATCATATATTTAGAACAGAAATTTCGTTTTCACAAAATAATAGTAAATATGTATGCTTTCTAAATAATTATAATTCTTTTCATCGTTTTTACAGCTTACTAGTATACTTCACGTCTTGGTAAAACTTCTTAGGTAACTAAATTTATTTACTTACTATTTGTTATATCCTATCGAGGGTAGTGATGGAATAAATTTGTATTATATTATGTGGAACGTGCCTAGAAAATAGATAAAAGTTTTTTCTACATTATATACAGTTGCGACTTTGTCTTAATGTCAAGTGAGCTGATATAAACCAATGTATAATATACCTATAAGTCTTGGTATAGATAATGATATGATGATATGTATACTAATACTATATAAATATTACTCTAAAGATTTTTTACACGCATTATACTGCAAATATATTTTGTTATAATTTTGCAAAATCCATATGAAAGCATTGCACCGTGCTAACATTATCTAATCAAACATGCGTGTTGGTATAAAACTATTAAACGCGAATCCATCGAGCACGGAGGAGAGTTGAAGTTTTTAATCGTAAATTAGATAAGACATTTCATATTTGCCCCAGGTAGCATATTTATATTTTATTGCAATGTTTGTAGATGATCATGTTTTTTTTCTTTAAAAAACCCATAACTAAAAAGTAGCTTGACAATTTACTTCCGACTGTTAAGCCCAACTCGCAATCCCACCGGAAATGTAACGTCCTCGTCCGTATACATTATATTATAACGCTTTATACGTACGCTTTGGTCGTAAACCTCGGATTCAAGGGGTGAAACGTTTAATCGTATCTGTAGGTCGGTACTTCAAGTGCTTCGCAAATGGTTTATGACTTTGGTATTGTTTTTTTTGTGTTACGGAAAAATATTGCAAAAAATCTACGTTTGGGTAAGGAAAAAACAATAACAACCAGGGAAAAACAAATATTTTTTTTTGAAATATTCACAACTTTCCTAGTACAGTGGCTCAATATAAACAGATTGTTAGGCTATAATACAAGACGACGAGAGAATCAAGTCAACTACTTCTATGAAATCTGAGGTACTATATATTCTAACTTTATTTGTATAATATGGTCTATATCAATTATACATATTTTACTTGTACATATTACATAACAAGATTTGGATAACTAAAACTAAAATATTTTAAATATTACATCTAATACCAAACCAGCAACTACAGATATATCATGGATCCACTGTTTATGATAAATATTTTTAAACTTTTCTTGTTATTATCAATGCATATTATTATATATAGACGTATTTGTGTGTTTTTTTCTTTTTTCCAGGCACCGTTTGCATACCCTTGAACCATCTTTGCACCGACAACGGAAGAGGTCACCTGAAAGTGCCGGCGGCACATTGGAGGCAGGCGAAAAAACACGGCATCGACAACAGTGTTGGCGAAATGAACAGCACCAGCTTCAGCAACGCGGTGACGGGGGTAACGATAACCATGGAGAATACGTCGACTTGCAACGAAAACAGCATCAACTGCAACGAGGACAACTTGAAGACCTGTCTAGGAAAAAATGCAAATTCCGCATCCTGACGACAATCGTCGCAGAAGAACAAAAGGAACAACGATTTCTATCACCGTCGATCGTTGACGACCGATGTTACTATTCCGAGAAACGCTGCGACACAGCAGAGTTGGATTTAACGACCGAGTTAGAGATGCGAAATCTCTCAGTACCACTCGGATAATATTTTGCGAATACAATTATCGTATTACAAATTGAAATTTACGTGTATGTGTGTATGTGTGTATATGTGTATGTGTGTGTCCCGGTGTGTTTGTAATGTTTGTAAAATATCAGTGGCGCCAAAGTCCTAACAAATTTTATGGAGAGATAAAGTGACTTACAACCACTCAAATATTATCGAAACCCAAATTATCCCCAATCGAAATCCCTCCTGTAAAAATCAAATCAACCTCTTAATGGACTTAACTAGTTTTATAGGACAATCTTGTCCAGGTTTCAAACGAAATTGCAATTACAATTATTGTGTGTACTCTGAGGCCACTGATACAAAAGATCAAACTTGAACAATGACGCTTGGACACACGCAATTTAACTATATTATATAATTTATTATTATAACATACAAAATATATTGTTCGCACTTCAGTACATTAGTACATGATGTAAGAAAATAGCACTGAAATATTCGAAATCGTCTTTTCCATCAGCATGCACCATTTACGGCCAACAATAAATTCCTAATAAAATAATATGTTTAGTATACTCTCGTCTCAACCACCATTCTGAAAATATTATCCCAATTTTGATCTCATTATAAATATTAATATTGGTAGTAAAGTCATTGTGCTCACAAAATTATTGATACGTATAAATATACATATATCGATACAAAATATTATTTAAACGTTTCAAAAATTAATCAAAAACAATTTAACTATTAAACAAGATTTTTTCATTACTCGGTTCAGAATTGTTTAAATCAATTTAAGTATTCAATTCCTAGTAGGATTTAGCGTATTTATCTTTATTGCGATTTACGCGTATTGTGATATTTTTTCTACTTGAATAACTCTATAGACCATATTTTTTAATAAAATATGCAGTACCTTCAATGTAAGTATTTTTTTCTTTTTCGTATCATAATTTGGATAAAAATAATTCATGAAAAAATGTTATTCACAGTGAGTCATGGGTATACTAAATATTTTCAAAACTCTAAATCATTTCTTTATCTTAATCATACTATGATAGATTAAGATAAGTATATCAAACAAGAAATATTTTCTAGATTTTATAGAATATGTTAAATTAAATGTATTTTAATAAATCCAACTTTGATATTTTTTTTTCTCAAGTAAGAAATATAACTCTTTAAACTTCAATCTAATTTAATTTAGTTTAGCATTGTTATTTTTTACTGTCCAAAAAGTAAAAAAAACAAACAGAAAAAACATTTTTTTACTAATCAAATAATCAATAGTCAATAGAAAAAATTTATTTTAAATGTTTATAATAGTTATTACTTTCGTATCTATTTATTTTCATTGATTATCAATCAATTATTTTATTTATTATTTATAAAACTAAAAATATAAAGCATAATGCATATTATATATTCGAGCAAGTATCTTTATTTATTTTGTTATATCGATCGATTAACTTCATAACTTTATACAGTAAAACTAATAACCAATCGATAGCTTAAGTGGAAGGTTACTTGAGCATACATAACTCATTTATTTATTACTATAATAAAAATCATGTAATTATAAGTACCATTGTTGGATATACTTAACAATAAAATTTTATTTTATTTCAATATCCAGGTATATTTTGGTATACGGTAATTTAACGAAATCTTTGGTTTTAACGCGCAACGTGTGGGCGTTAAATAACAGTAATTTATACATTTATTTTCATTTTATTTTTTTCGAATAACTACCTGTGAGGAAGCTTATAAAATACCCGAACCACCGCCGCCACCGCCGCTCATCTTACGAATACTACTTATAATTTAATAGTATGTACCTACGTGTGCGTCCGTATATAAGGATTACGTGTGATTTTAATCCATTACACAAACCCTCCGTGCGATTCGTTGATGCTGTGTAAACGGATTCAAACTCCTTGTTTCGCGGTTAATTCCTCGTCCGTTCGATAAAACTCGGTCGTTTCAAAATAGCGCTCCAGGAAATCACGTTCTATGTATACCTATACAAAATGTCACTGGATTCAATTTATTAAACTCTGATAAATATCTATCATTTGTTTTATTTACTTAAACACAATGATATTTTGTCTAAGAATTTAAACACAAATGTATATAATATTAAATCGACTTGCCAAAGTCTAAACGAGAAAAAATCAATATAACTCAATCGTTACGTTTTCATAGATTTTCGTTACCTGAGACGTATTATCATATCACTCTTACCATACTATTATACTGAAGTTTCACTTCATTCAATCATCATCGCACTATTATCCAATTATTAACAAGTACCTACTCATTTGAGGTACTCATTGATGGTGAAAGCCGTAAGTCCACTGGACAGACGACAGGATGTAATCTTATTATTCTAACACAAAAATGTTTCCAATTTGAAGACATTTAAATTTTTTATGGCCCATCTTAATTGGATACTTACAACGATCATTATCAATAATAATTGAATTGTTTCTTTTACCAATTTGCATTGTAATTCTTTAAAAACGTATTGTTGCAGATCTAAATTAAAAGTATGTATTTTATTAAATTAAAAGTTGATCGGTATTGTATTTTTGATTAGTGTTACCTGTATACAATCCCCATTTGAATTAGTACACATTATTTCATAATTATACACATATGTTATTATACAATATATATAACATATTTCTCCCCCCTCTTGTGTACCATTTTTAGAATGTATCTGTATGCACTTGTGTGTATAAATAGGGAAATCTATCAATTTCGTACTTCTATGTTAAAAAGTAAAAACATATTTAAATTCGTATAAATATTACTAAATAGTATTATGTTTGACAAATTAAAAATGTACATTTTTTATCAATTTTCAAAAATGGAACATGATCAGGTCAGGTTAGATAAGTTCTCACTACAGATTAATATATAAGACTTATCATTACAATATAAATATAGGATCCTATCACTGTTACATATTACATTTAGAATTTCTTATCGCTTTATAATAATTATTTCTTATACTTCATGTAAACATTTTCTTTATTTTTATTTTTTTATCCAACTATTAAACTTTTTAAAGGCTACATGTAAATACAAAATAAATCTAACTAAAAAATAATGCATGATAAAATGTGTGAAAAAAATTAACTTCACGCATCGCACTGATAAAAATAGATTGAAAATAACAATAACTAAAACTAAAATCTAAAATCTAATTTTAATACAATTTGTGTATGTATACTACTAGGTATATGAGTCTTAAAAAACAGGCATCAAAATGGCCCTTTAAAATATATTTACACGTTTTACTTAATATTAACAAATCAATAATAATTATTCTATGTATTTTATATAATTTTAAATTAAGAAATATTAGTTAATATTAAACAGCAAAAGGTCCCATATTGGTAATAATAATCCTACGTGTTGTAAAAATGGACTTTGGAAAAATTATTATACTGTGTGCTTGTGTAACTTTTTAAATTAATCTTGGGAAATAAAGTATGTTATTCAATTTTGCTTTATAACATAATATATATTCCAAAAATAAAATCACACTTAGACACGCCTACATTCTGTTATTGTGTCAATTATAAGCCTCTTAGTTGTGCGATTGTATACTCTCCCGATGGTAAACTCTCACGATGGTACACTCTCCCGGGTCTACTCCAGTACTACCTGATGGGAACGTGTAAACTCTCCCGGGTCTACTCCAGTACTATCTGACGGAAACGTGTAAACTCTCGCGGATTTATTCTTGTACTACTTAACGGAAACATGTAAACTCTCCCGGGTCTAGTAAAAATCATAAAATAAATTTAATGCACTTACATTTAAGTTGCGTTTAAAAATAGTTAATAATAATAATATAAATTAATGCCTTTAGCTGCTATAAACATGATATTATACTCAAAATAGGTACAATAAAAAATAAAATTTCAAAAAATCAACTCGGGAGAGCTTACGTACTTCCTACAAGTAATTATAAAGTTGACCCGGGAGAGTTTACACATTTACTTCAGGTAAACATAATTTTGACCCGGGAGAGTTTACACATTTGCTTCAGGTAAACATAATATTAACCCGGAAGAGTTTACCATAAAATCGGGAGAGTTTACCACCGCCCTCTTAGTTACGGGAGTATAATAATTGTGTAGTGAATAAAGAATATTGTAGTATAGATCTAGGTAATCTTGAAAATGTTCCGTAAACATGAACGCTCTACCTGAATACAATTTCCGGATCAAATACGGCACAGCCGTATTCAAGGAGAGGATATACTAAAATAACTTAAACGTACCATAATGCACAATGTAACACTTTTATAACAGATTGATACTTTAAATTTCTCGTCAATCTCGTAACAAAACTTTGAAATTGGTAAGCTTTAAAAGTAATGACTAGCCAACTCAATAAGATGGCCCGTATCAAAAGTATGATTAAATCTAAAACCAAGGTTTCAAGGTCAATTATTATTCAAATATACAGATATTTATCGGCATCTATTACCTAATAGATATTATAATAGTATATATATACTATAATACCATTAATTTAATCTAATAGTGACCGATGAGAAATGAACAATGTTGCCGTTACATCCTGTTTTTGTTTTTGCACAGTGGGGGTGTATAAGTCAAACACCTCCAAAAAAATAAGAGCCTTCTATTACATTTTAATTATTTTGGAATAAATATTATCAACAAATACATAAACGTTGTACTATAAATAAAATGGCGTGTTTTTGAAACACGTGTTCTCGTGTATGAGACATGACTTCGTCGTTAAAAACCCGAATGGTTACCCATCTGAGAGAACTATTAACGCTGGACGATTCTTGATAATATCACCATATAATGACTTCGGCTAAACGCTACACCTCAATAATATTATTATAATATATATTTTTTAAATAACTTTGAACATGAGGTAATGACTTTTTTATTTATCATTATGCAGAATGCAATACGGCCTATATAAATGCAAATACGTTAATTACTTCTTTGCTAATAATTCGTTATAACAGAAATCCACTGTTAATTTGTGCTATTTGTATATTTGTTATGGCTTTCTGTTTAAAAAAAATTAAATATTTTATTGTTTATATTAATATAAATATTATCTATTACCTAAACTCTATGATAAATAATACTAAATTAATAATAATATATAAAGATATAGCTCAGTAGCTATAAATTCATAAAAAAAAAATACTCAAAAAGAAATAAACGATCTAGATCTATAGTTTCAAACATTTCCCTTCTAGTTGCAATCAGCCCTATTTAAAAATTAATCAACTAAATAAAAATAATTCATTATTGATTAGAGTAATCAAGAGAATGGATCATGTCACATTAAACTAGCAGTAATTTAAATTAATATAACATTTTTCTGACAGAAAAATTAATTTTAAAATAGTTATTTCAATTTCATTTTGTTAAGCTGTAACTATTTTACTTGTATTAAAATAAATTACATAGATAAAATAAATATTTTAAATTATTGTTAATATATAGACAGTTTGGAAGATCTAGAGGTTAAAGAATTCTTTACAATATGTGCAGTTTCAACAATTTTGTTTTAGTCACACCTATGACTGCTCTGTAAATCCTTCAAGTTGGCTGATTATCAAGAGCTTTGATAGATCGCTTCACACTGTTTAGCCATTATTGTTACAGCCTTCCGTGTAGTCATTTCTCGAATAAGTTTTTAATTTCATATTAGTTTTAACTTTTATATTTCCAGTATTATTATAAGATCAGTACCTATAATATATCCCCAAAATATTCAATAAATAAGTATACAGTTCAGTTACCACGTCTTAGAAGTGCATTTTCACAACAATACTATATTATTTAATTATGTACTAATCATTATTTGCTGTATTGAATGTACTGCAACAATACTAAAATAATTTATCATAAAGTATTCCGCTAAAATCGCAATAAATTTAAAAACGAAGATAAAGTCATCTAACTTAGAAATTAACACATTGCAGTATATACAAGCCGAACTGACCACTTGAAATGATACGATACAGTGAATATCTTCTTGGATTGATTAATTATGAAAATAATAAAAATTTATTACTCTCTTATTTTTTCATAAATGCGACGAAATCCAACAACGGTAAATGGTATATATAATATAATATAATATCGTACATTTTGAAACATATGTCACTGATTCACCGAAATACGTGAGGTCCTTATTTTTATAGTTTTTTTTTCTCGTATTCGATGACCATTCATAATATTAAATTGCTAGTGTGCCATAGTACACACATTTACACACATACATACATACATACACACACACACATATATGTGCAATGTACATAAAAGAAACTAATGCGTAATGACGTTATATTTACCGTCACCGACTTTTAAACTGATCTGAGCAAATATTTCGGCCATCGTACGATTCCGGAGCACGCGTACGTGTGTTTATATAATATGTATATAATTTTAAAATTATAATAATATGGTCGCTTTCATTTTCCCCCAAAATTTTAAATATAAGCTTTTGGCGGTGTCCCATCATATACACATGTCAAACAAATTTTTATTATTTCTAAACGATCCTGCCACTTTATCATCTCCTTGTATAATACAATTGTACAAAGTATAGCGCAAACTGACCAAACGCGTACAAACAAAAAGTGTGTTCTTACATAATATATAAGTATATAATACCTTTACTATATGTATCATATTTTATCGTTTCGCCGTACCTGTGTAATACGTATTTTCCCTGGTTGATGGCTGTACGCGCACGCAAAACGTCTGTCCTCTGTTTACCGGTTCAAAAAGCCCCGCATAACCTTGACTGTGCCAAAACACATATTGCATTATTGCCATAATACTATACGTTCCTATGTACTGTTATATAATCATAGGTATATATTTTAATATTAATAAGTACCCATATTTAATCTATGAGAATAATATTGTGTGTAAAACTTTCATTAAGACGCATTATTTATATTGTTGTTATTAATGTTGTTGTTGTTATTGTGGGTGATGTTTTTGCTGCACAACAGAACAGAATAATATAGAAACACGACGTTTTTAAGCAATAAAAGTTATATGATATCTATCCGTATACCTACGGACTACACTAATCCATGAATAACGTTGGTTTTATTTATTTTTTAAAATTAATATCAAATAGGTATTTCACAATGAAATATCATTATTTCAATATATTGTACATATTTAAAATAGTTGATAACCGTAATTAAAATATAATACGTATCCTTTAATAATGTTATTGTTCCATTTAATTATTTAGCTCAAATGCCACATTAATTAGTTACTTGTATTGAACCTTTGTAATTACACAGAGACTTATTTAACTCATTCCAATGTAAATTAACTTACAAAAATAAAAAAAAATAAAAAATTCGGTAACAATGGATCATTGATGCGAATATTTTTTTTAATATATTATATTATTAATATAATTATTGTATACTAGTATAGATATTAAGTAGATAATATTATAGTGTAATAGTTAACTAGACACAGCTCGCGTCTAATCGAAAATATAATTCTATCAACAACACTTGCTACAGGTACTGTCGACATTTATTTTATGTAAATTACATTAATCGTTCGTACCTACTCCAATAATTTTGAGTTACCATATGTGATTATTTTTAATTATACCTATTCAATTTAAGTCTATGAAATATTATATTGTATGTATGCGTGTACGTATTTTTATGTTCACGTGAGTGTGTGTGTGTGTGTGTGTGTGTGTTTTTTTTTTTTTTTTTTTTTAATAAATGCTTTTAACTGTAAAATATAATTGTCTGTTTATTTTTTTTTTTTCACCATAAGGCGAATACGATCATCATCCCTCGGTGGGTATATAATACGCTCCACCACAACCACCACAACTTATATGTAAAAGGCGAAACCAATACAGAAAAGCACAACTATGAATGTAAAAATTATAAAAGCAGAACTTTAAAAAATATATATATAATAATAACAATAATAACGATAATACATTTGCAAAAACAACGACAATGGCGGAAATACGGCTTCGAGCGCTATAAATATGCAAAACAAGCGTATTGCAATTGGTACTTGGATTAAAATTTGAATTTAAAAATAAACATAATAGGCTACGAGAGGCCAAAAATCATCTCACAACAACGAATAAATTTTGATATGTGCGTGGCTGTACGTAATATCTGTAAGAGAATAACACCACTCTATACTTATAAACTATACAGGTTAATATTATTTAACTTCTATCGATTATTTTGCATTTAAAATATTATAATATTAATTTTAAAATGAGAAAATATTTTATAGTTTTGTTCATGAATAATTTAGTATAACATATAAAATAATTCTTTCTTAAAAATACTTTCAGACGTGTTAAGTATCTTTTAAGTGTCTTTAAAACAATTTTTCCCGTTATATAATATATTATATAGGTACTATTAATTATAAACTATGTTTAATTTTATTTTAAGTAGGTTTGTAGGTTTACTAAACCAAAATAAAATATTATTATTTTAACTTTAACTTTATATAAATTTCCTTGTATACAAAATATATGCAATTTTAAATAAAAGTTTTCATTTTATATAAGTAAATTATAACATAATTACCTATATAAGTATCTATTCGTATATATTTAAAAAAAACATAATAATATCGTCATTGAATATATTGTAAATTAATTGTATTTAGGTCATCAAAAAACATAAACATAATCTTTCATAAAATATTATAAATTCTTAAATTTGTATTGGATTACGTATGTTTAAAACACAAATTTACTCAAAAGGCCAATAATGTAAACAACTATTAATGCATATTTAATTGAAAAACCAAAATAGAACCGTATAAAATTCAACATAGTAAGATAATAATAATCTTACATGATTAAATACTACAAAACATTAAATAAAATGTTTATAATTTAAATGTTATAAAAAACCTATAAATATAATATTCCATCGAAAGAATAAATAATATGATAAACCTAACTAAAAACAAAAAAACAAATTTAAACTAAAGACATTCTGGTATGTACCGCCATCCCATCAGAATACTCATAATATTAAACTAGTAAATATGCCTCCAGTCATTAAAATAAACCGTTGAAAATGCCAAGAATCACTTATATAAATAATGACTCATTATTTTTTTACTTTTATTTATTTTATCCAAATAAATATTTAAACGTTTTGACGTTGATATCAACTAGATAAATATAGTTTTAAAGTTTCAATTTTTGTTTTCGCGTTTTTCATCAAAATAGTATTTTCAAATAATTTTCAAATATTACCAATTATTTACCACCATTCGTTACTTTTAGAACTTTCTAGATTTATTACAACTTAATATTATGTTTTACTATAATATAAGTTTTTAATTAATTTTTAACAACACAGATAATGTTCTTAAGTTTAAGTTTGATAATAGGTAAATTCACTCTATTACTTAAGTCAACAACACAAGATTGATTCTGCTGAATTAAAATTTGATATGTTACGCATGTAGTTGGTCAGAGAGAGAAAACAAATAATGTGATGATAACTCTTAAATTAAAAAAAACTTTTAAATATTTTTATATAAATAGAATTTTCAATTCATTGATTAAATTTTTTTAGTCATGTGATTGAATTTTATACTTATGTACAACAAAAATGTAGTTTTTTCTAAAATGTACATTGTTCCATTTTTATTTCATAATGTTGTTTATTGAAAAAAAATACATGTACCTAATTACTATTATAATTTAGAAATTTTTTACTTTACATAAGGATAGATAAACACCAATTTGTTCGTTTAATTATACCAATTATAACAGCATTCTCTAGCCATATGAAAAACTACTAATGCAGTTGTAAAAAGAAATAAAAACTTTACGATAGGTACACTTATTTTTTTAAAAAAATATTGATTTTATTTAACGTGATTATATGTCACTACTTTTAAATTTTTATTAATAATGCTCTAGTATTCTGTGTTTAAGTAATTGAAATAAGAAAAGTTAAACAACTAAAACTAAGTACCAAGGTTTTGTATTTTACTAAACTGTTTTCGAACTTTTTGTATTACAAAGTAATGGAGATACCTAGGTAATATATTATTTTGAAGACCATATTATTCTCAAAAATTGTTATTAAGAGCATATATAAAGCAATTTTACAAAAAATACTTCTATTTTAAATTAGGAATAGGTACGTATTTTATGTATTTTTCAAGAAAACATTATAGAAAAAAAAGGATACTTATTTGAATAAATGAGTAAATAGGTATTCAAAATACTTCTTAGAATAAACACTTTTTTTCTTTTATCTATTTAAATTTTTAGATAATTGGAAATTTAAGTGTACTTTATAGTAAATATACATCAACATAAAGGTAAGTTACTTAAAAATAGTCTGTATATTTGTAACCGGCAAATGTAACTTATTCATCCTATAAAGTTTTAAAGTAAATATATAAAACAATAAGATGTTGCTTAAAAATATTATTTTATTTACCCGTTTTAAATAGAGGTCCTTCACTCCAGCACCTTAAATTTTGAGTTTTTACACCAAAATTTCACAAGATTATATTATCATTGTGTAACGAAATGTAATCACTAAATCATTTTTTTTTTTAACTTACAAGGAAGTTCAGAATTTAAAACTTTGATTTTAGCGTGACGTGATTTCAGCACCCCGGTACGCTTCAAAATGATTTGATTGATTCGAAATTTTCATAAAATGTTGTAACTATTTTGGAACCAAATGTAATCCAATATTCCAGATACCTGGTTTAACTTTAATCAATCAAGAATCATTTTAAGTGACATAAACATCGTAATACTATATACGTGCGTATGTATAATATTATATACAATGCGTAAAATATATTTTTTTAATATTAATATTAATTTATTAATTTTAATAGTTTTTACGAATAAGTTTATTTTTTTTTTAATAATACACGCGTACCTACATAATATAAATATTACAATATTTATATCACTTAAAATGATTCTTAATTTATTAAAGTTAAACCAGAAATCCAAAATTTTGGATTACATTTGATTACAAAATAGTTACAAAATTTTATGAAAATTTCGAATCAATCAAATCATTTTGAAGCGTACCGGGGTGCTAAAATCACGTCACGCTAGCACCCAAAATCAAAGTTTTAAATTTTGAACTTCCTTGTAAGTTAAAAAAAAAATGTTTTAGTGATAACATTTCGTTACACAATGATAACATAATCTTGTGAAATTTTGGTGTAAAAACTCAAAATTTGAGGTGCTGGAGTGAAGGACCTCTTAAATAGTTACTGTATTTATAATAGATACAATATTTCTAGTAATAATTATACAGATTAATTAATTGGAAAAATGTGTTATGATATAAAAATTTGTTGGGTATTAATAAAATTGTTCAAAATACACATTCAAATATTTTTTCAAAAAGCATTTAATTGAAAATAGTCAAACTTTCAACTGGTACTCGTTGGTGAACGGTGAACACAATATTAACCCACGACGGTTGACTGCGCTGGTTCCTGTTGCTGATCCTGTGGAGAATTCTCTTCTTCCGTTACTCCTTCTTCGTCTTCGCCCAATTCATGATCATCATCTATATCCTCCTCATCTCGAACTTCCTGTTGGGCGAGCCACAACTTTACTTCACCGTCCATCTCGTCGAAGTCGTATGGAAAAAACTTAATAGCATCATCAATGCCCGAATCGTGATCTGGACTCACGTAATTCGGCCCAACGTCAACGAACCGCAGAAGACTCTTATCCTTGTCATCCATGAGTACAGACAACACTAATTTGGCGTCTTTACTGTACAAAAAATACAATGTTTATCAATACATAATATTAGGATATATATTTTATATGAACAAAATAAAGATTTAAAATAAATTACAAAAACATTTAAAACAACTATTGTCCAGCAACGGATGTTATAAAAAAAATTGTAGAAAATGTATTTAATATTATGATATACATTATACAGTATCTCACTCGTAACCTTGCTGTATTTATCACTAACAACTTTTTTTAAATAATATTTTTTGAACATGATTTTTTATCTTATAAGTTATTATAGTACATTTTAGTTTATACATCCGAAATACTCGACATATTATAGAACCAATGGCTTGTATATATAATGTATATATGGTTAAATCTAAATATTACTTATATCCGTTAAATATTGAAATATTTAGGTAAATTTTAAAGTTGAACAATGAAGTGAGCACAGGTAAAAACGATATCTTGTTATAACAGACCAAACGCTTATGTGTTGGCTTACATAATACTAATACCTATTGTATTGATAAACCAACAATAATATACCACTATAAAATAAGGACAATATAACTAATGAAATTCAAATATCATCACGTGATAAATCATGGTCAAATAAAGACCTCTAATGTCATCAAAATCTATTATTTATGTTAACCAATTTTTTTAAAAAATGTACAGTTTCTAGTGTCTACTTTCGGGTATCTAAAAAACTATTTCCTATTCATGTTTTATACAAACATTAGATTTCCTATTTTCAGAATATTTTTATATAATTTACAAAAATTATAATTTTTTTATTAGTCTATGTTATACTAATAATATTTTAATTTTTTTCAGCTTGTTGTCACTTGGTTATAAATTTTGTAATTTGAATACTGCATTTTATTTTGTAATTTTATTGAACCAGGTCAATAATAAATAAATATGGTTTGAAAATATAGTGTAATGTTCCTCGTCCATAATAGAATCATAAAAAACTAAAAATATATAGATATTTTAAGTTTAAATTAGAATGAAATTCGATATTTAAACGAAGAACAATGCATTTTTAATAAAATAGATTTTTAGCCGTTTATTTTAATTCATAAATATTTTTCGTGAAAGATTGAAACTTTTACGTATATTTTTATATTTTATGTACACAGTTACATTTTCAAAACATTAAGATTAAATTAATGCTATTGCATGGTTGATAGTAGTTTATATCGTACCTATAATTAATAGCAATATATTTTCTACAATATACAGACAGACCGTCTCTGCTCAGAATCGTTTTTGTATGCAATTATTTATCATTAAATTGAAATTTAACACATGCAATACAGTGACTTACTGAATGATGAGATACACTCAAAAACTACTATATAGGAAAACAGTTAACTACTTTCCCACTTTTTTCATTTAAAATTCCATATTTAAATTCAAGAAAGTAAAAACATTGTTTGAACAATTATATGCGTAACGAAACGTCGAACACGTTTTTAAATTTTTAATACACAAATAAAATTAAAAACAAAAACTGCGTAAATTAAACGAATGCTCAACGTCTTGATTAATTATAACACCTCGAGAGTTTAAAAAGAAAACATTTTTATTCTTTTTTTTGTTTTTGTAGACCACTAGGTACTAACTATTCGGTTTAAGAGGCTATCTGGCCGATTTTGATATATACAACGAGCAAAAAAGTCAATTAATTTACGATGTATAAATATCAACATCAATAAACTTTTATACTATTTACTTATTGACTATTAATCCTTAGGTATCATCTGACTATAGAAATTTTAGAAAAACGCGCAGGTGTTAATTTTTTTACGAAAAATGTAAATTAAGTTCCCGGTTAGTGTTATTATAAGTATTAACTGTATATGTATATATATATAATATATATATTTACTTTTCTATATATAGGCTTGTATTTCATAGGTTTATTTTATACATAATAATTTACAGTATAATAATACAATTGGATACCTACCCGACTTTGTCTGTACCATATGTAGCTAACAATTCGGAATCTTTGCACAATAGCTTGGGTTTTTCGGTATCAGTACAACGGAAAAATCCGTAGTGGACGACTTTTTCTTCGAGATCTTCGATGATTGGTAACACGATGTTGGATTTGTTGATATCAAAGATGACAAGGTACTGCAAAAAAATAATGCGTCCGCTATATGTGTATAGCTATAATAATAAATGTACGACAACATTTGAAAATGCACCTTAAAGACCATGCAGTGTGGCGATGAAAATAATAATCATTGAAAACAATATCGACTTCTATGAAGAATAATTTTAATAACTAAAATCGTCATACATGTAATAAAACTAGTTTGCTAACCTGTGGTAAAGGTGGCTGAGGTGCAATGTATCCATTGTTTTTGCAGAATTGGTTGAACAAAATTGTAAGCGCCGAAGCTTTACTCAACGGATTTATGGGAGTGTATAACGATGGTATTTTTTGTCCAGATTCATTTACTATCTTATGTACATCTGCAAGCCTATAATAAATAGTATCACTAACCTTCATAACGTAAAAACCCTAGTTTTTAGTATATGAATCAAATAATATTTTAAAAAAAAGCGGGTAAGTGAGTATCGCTCTGCTGTACATTAGGGGGTGGGATGGACATCGGACTAGGGTAGGTTAAATTTGAATGCAATGATAGGTATCATTGTATACGAAAAACGATTCTGAACGAAGATGATTTGTCAGTCTAGGATATATTATAAAAAAATCGAAAATTATTTATTAGTAAAACGTTATTTTACACGTATATTTTTGATTTCAAATTAAAATTAAAACTTTAAACACTCGTAAAATTGTTTGAACTGAATAATCCTCAAACTTTTTTATAATTATTCTAAGCTTAACTTATGGACAGCATAGTATTAAATTTTCAATTCTTAGCTTTTGATAGAAAAATATTTATAAATTTTTAATTACCAAATAGTGAAAATATTCATGATTTTGACGAATTTTTGTCAATATTTGAACTTCAAATGCTAATAAAAAAAAATTGTGCCTATGTATTTTTATAATTTTTGGATGAGAGTTAGAACAAGTTATGTGGACCCTTCAATTAAATTTTCAAGTAATTTGTCCCAGCTAATTTTTTTTTATCAACATTTATAAAAAAAAAATAAAAACAAAATGAAAATTTCAATTGTCTATAAATAGCTCAAAAAAAGTCAAAATATTTTGAAAATCAAATCACGTAAAGAAAATGGCAGTCTAAATAACTGGTAAAATTTTCAAGTATTTACGACTTATACTGTTTGAATAACTACAAATATCAAAAATCGTTTGAGGCTAAACCGTTATTTAACGCGGTTTTGTAAAAATTTAAATTTCAATCACTCATAAAATTTTTTTGTCTTAGTCCGGTAGAGTTTTTTTTCAGATAGTTGAAGAAAATTTTATGGAGAACCTTGTACCAAATTTTCAAATCTTAGTTATAAAAGAAAAAATTTTTACGATTTTTCAACCACAAAATTACTTGCCAATTTTCGCAATTTTGACATATTTCGTAAAAATTCGAACTTTAAGCACTTATAAAAAAAAATTGTGACTAACGATTTCGGATTTTTTTTTATCACTTTAAGAACAACTTATGAGAAACCTTGTATTAAATTTTCAAGATTTTCTGGCCGGCCAAAAAATTTTTATCGTTATTTTAAAAAAAAATACTAAAAAAAATTAAAAATTTCAATTGTCTATAAATAACTCAAAAAAAATCAAAATTCTTTGAAAATTTAACTGTGTATGGAGAACTCTAATATAAACATTTGGTGAAAATTTCAAGTATTTACATCTATTAGTTTTTGAGTTATAGCAAAATAAAAAATTCGATTTGGGCGAAAACTGGTTTTGCGTAAAAATTCCCGTTTTTCCGTCATTTTTTTAAGGTTTTTCCCGACTCACTTAAAAAATATTGAAAATTTTTAACTTTTGACCCCCCAAAGTACCAACTAGATCCGATTTCCTTTTCAAAGAGGGGCTGAAGTCAAAAATCGAAGCATTTTTACTGCCCCAAATGTTGTCGACAGACACAAAAAAAAAAAAAAAAAAAAAAAAACACACATCATTGTAAAATCAATACATTCATCACTCCGTTCAGAATCTAAAAGTGTATCAAAAGTAATGCCTACATAAATTTTGCCTCACAATACAGGGCGATTCTTTTATTATTAAGCACTCATTATTTCAGTGTTGAATTTTTTTCAAAATTTTTAGTTTCATGCTTTTCTAAAACTA
The DNA here is from genome assembly GCA_020882235.1 of Schizaphis graminum. Taxonomy (NCBI): domain Eukaryota; kingdom Metazoa; phylum Arthropoda; class Insecta; order Hemiptera; family Aphididae; genus Schizaphis; species Schizaphis graminum. Next base: position 100,354,187 of record CM037032.1, read on the forward strand.
TATAACATTTTTATTTTTTTTTACCCTTATATTTAATGGTGAAATCACTATAAACTTTTGATTTTCAAATGGCAACCTATATTTAAAATGTCATAAAATACTAAATAGTGAGGTTTTTTTATGAATTTGAACGTTAAAATTATTATTTTTCATTTAGCCATTAGTGAGTTATAGCTTATCAAAGTTGGGTGATTTGAAGTTTTTAGGTGTTCGTCCTACTGTGTTGCCTGAGGTTGGAAGGAGGCTCGGAAGAACCATTCCCTGGATTCTCCTCTCATTCCATATGACCCAGGCGCTGACTGAACACGGTTGCTTTCAGCAATACCTGTGCAGGATGGGTAGGACCGCCTCACCGAAATGCTACCACTGTGGCCACGAATATGACTCCGCGAGCCACACTTTATTTGATTGCCTGTTCTTTAGCGGCCACAGGGAAGAGCTTAGCTCTAGACTGCAAAGACAGCCGAGTCCTGCCGATCTCCCTATTATTCTGTGTGATCCAGATTTTGAAAGTCTCCCCCTCGACCCCGATCAGAAGCATACGGTCCTACGGAACGCCGAGGAGGACTTCCGCCTGTTCTACAGGATGGTTGAGGCTATCATGTCAGTTAAAGAACAGGAGGAGAGAGCGAGACAAGCCGCAGAAGGAAGGTGAGGGACCACGGCAGATCACGCTGAGTGAGATCGTGACTGGCAGGCGGCCGGGGGCCAGGTTGCCAAGAGGCCAGCAGTGCCACAATGCGGCTATTGTAAAATATTGTAAAACTGTAAAAATTGTAAAAAAACTTTGTACCTTGCTATTGTTGTACTTTATTACAATAAACGATGGGAGCCGGAGGGAAAATAATGCCAACAGCAGTCCTTCTTCCGGTCTTCGATAACACGAGAAAAAAAAAGGTGTTCGTCCTACAGGTTATTACGGCTGCGAGGCATTGGTAACTACAGATGCAAAATTCATCACTACGTCAACAGTCATTAACAAGTTTATTACATATTATGAAAATAATATGTACCTCTTATCATTATCTGTTACCCAAGTGACTACTGGTCTTCAAAAACAAGAAGTATTATAAAAACCGAAACCGCACAACTTTGAAAAGGTTTTTAGCGAAATTAACAAAAAATATAATTTAAACGTTAAAATTTATAAAAAAATATATAGCCCAATTAATTTAGTACATTTTAAATATAGGTTGCCATTTGAAAATCAAAATTAGTTAGTGATTTAACTATTAAATAAAAGGGTGAAAAAATAAAAACTTCATACAGTTTGAGAAGAGCATGAAACAAAATATTTTGAAAAAAAAATGAAAAAAAGTCTATACTTGATGAAATAATAAGTGTTTAATAATAATAAAAAATTACCTTGTATACTTACAAATAAAAATTATTTTAGTGAATATATTATTATATAAACAATATTTCATAGTGTATATTGAATACTTATCACTTGGTGTATTTAAAAATAGCGTTCAAAATCGTAGACACCAAACACTTTATAAGAATATTAATATAGGAGTCTTACAAATTCTAACTTAGAAAACATTTTTTTTAGTAAAAGAAATTAAAATGATATAAACTTATAATGATATTGTTTATATATATATTCACGAAAATAATATTTAAATTTTAATGTATAATATCTAATATCTATATATATATATTAGTCATAATTAATCAATTAATAACATTATACAATTAAAACTTTTTTCTCAAGCCATACGAATGACCACCATCCGTCTTGTTAAGTATTCAAGTACAAGTATTTACATACAATTTTTTTAAGTACCTATTTTGAATAATTTTTAAAAGTTTTATTAGCAAAATTTAAATACCATAAGGCATAAAGTCTGTTATATTAATTTATTTTTCACAAAAAATTTACAAAAACGTTTAAAATTTAAAAAATTACACATCTTATTTTATAATGGCTTTGTGTTGAAATTTAAAAAAAATGAAAATTTAATAATGTTATCAATATTAGTTGAAATATGTATTTATCTCTAAATAGTCATGTTATACTGACATACTGTTAAAGTATTCGTGAAATTATTAAAATCTATATAAGTATAGTAACATTATAATTAGATATACTGATATACAATACACATATAATATGTATATATGATATAGCAAGGGCGGCCAAACGGTCAATTATCATATATCGGTCGATCGCAAGCGATTTCAAAGTCGATCGTATTATAATTTATTTTTAGGCTACGCACACGAAAATTAATCATGGTGGTTAGGTTTTTTATGGAAGTCGATCTTCAAAGGTGAAGTATATTTTTAGTAAATCGCGGCCAAAAAAAGTTTGACTGCCCCTATTATATAGTATAATATTTAAAATAAATATTTGTATTTATACTCAAATACTTTTATTTATATATATATTATTTTTAACATAATTCTTTATTAAGCAATATTATACAACATGAGCTTAAGTAATAATGATACAATAATATAAGGACAGTATTTCTGAATTAAGAAATGTTTATTACACTTTTAATAAATATTGGCGGAGTCAAATCTTTTTTCTCTTTGTATCTATAGAAAATTGTTGTGATCCCCTGACTGCATATCGAAATCAATTTTATTATCATTTTTACATTAGTAGAAGTAGTCAGCACTAGGACGGGATACACATACGTATTCGAAAAGTGGATAGTTTAGGTACTTACGAATTCGGACTAGGGTTTAATGGGGTTCCGTTGCCATAAATGATTGTGCTTAACTTCTGCTCTATAACTCCCATTAAGTCGATAGGCTCAGATGTATTTTCATCTTCTGCGCCGACTTCTTGGGCATCAATTTCATGTTTGATAATAGGCATTGACAACATTACTGAATACACTTTTTTACTCAACAGTTCTTCTATCAATTCTTGAGGAAAACTTTCCAAAAACTCTTTTTCCATAAAAAACATCTAAAACAGATAAATGTACATATGTAACTTAATAATTTGTGTATTGTTTCATATCCAAATAGGTAGGTAGTTAGTTAATATTTATAAAAAAATTATTATTAAAATGCTATAGAGGATATTCTGTTATTTCTACGATTATCAATTTATCTTTTTAAAAACATATTTTTTATAATTCAGTTTTTCCGTGCACCGAAAAAAATATTAAGTAGCATGCATGTTTTATTTTTGGTATAAGTCTAGTTTACCGGGCACCTTTTTTTTTTAAATTTTTTTTTTTTTGAAAAGGGTTGTTTTGACGAGTTAAGAACGATGGTGCAAAAAAAAATTTGCGGAAATGATTATTTTGGAAGTTTTAGCCTCCCAAAGTTAACGATTTTACGTTTATACGCATGCGCGCAACATTACTAATGCCGCGCGAAGACCTCGAGTTTGGCGACCGGAGGACTTTTTTAATTGTTTTTATACTTTAACTGTGTAAAACTGCCCATATACTACGACATAACTTACCCTGTAACCTACTTAAGGTGGTGTTGCATAGCAAGTCGGGGGATATTTTCGATTTTCGGAGCGGAGCGACGGCGCCGAGGGGCGCAGCGACGAGTGCCGCTAACAAGGCATAACTGCCCATACTATACGACAAACTTACCCTGTGATCTACTTGAGGTTGTGTTGCATAGTAAGTCGAGGGATATTTTTTTTGTTTTTTTTTTTATATATATACACTGAAAATCTCGAGGTCCCCCGCGCAGTAATATAGTAGTGTTGCGCGCATGCGTATAAACGTAAAATCGTTTCAAACTTAACTTCCAAAATAATCATTTCCGCAAATTTTTTTTTTGCACCATCGTTCTTAACTCGTCAAAACAACCCTTTTCAAAAAAAAAATTCAAAAAAAAAAAGGTGCCCGGTAAACTAGACTTGTTCCAATAATATATTTTGAGTATATTTTGAAATTTTTTATTTTTTCAACATTTTTAATGATGAATATTATATACTTTACCTCGTTCAAATTATCTTCCGTTAACTCCACTGCATTAGCTTCGATAACAATAAGTTCCTCGTACTTACTAGCACATAAGTTGGCCACTTCACATACCGTTTTTTCTACCATCACAGGTTCGGGAGGTTTATCAAGTTCTTTGATATTTTCTTCAACTGGTGCTTCCACCATAATATACTTGACCGTGTGAGGGAAAAACACAACACATGTTTGCATTTGTATGTTAACCGAAAATTGTTTCAGAGAATGTTCTCTCGCTTTGATCATTCTAAAATCTTAAATTATTAATCTTTTGAATCATAGTGATGTCATACCAAAACGACTTTATTATTATTTTTTATTTTTCATGATATTCTTAATAGTATTCTTTTATTAAAACTACTGTCAATAAAACATGTACAATGTACATTTGGTTTTTTTGTTTCATCACTCTGAGTTCATTTTAAGCAATTTGTTAACAAATTATAAAATATTTATACAGTCGATCCCGCTTAATAAAGACACCGGTTAATAAGAACAACCGCTCAATAGGGACAATTCTTCAATTACGAAAACAAATGTATACTAGTCTTGTAGAGTAAACGTTCACCGCTTATCTGGGCCACGAATCCAGATAATTGGGACATTTTTATCGAGTATATTAATAGATTAATAATTTGCAATCGTGACCGTCTTGCGGTTGATTATTAGATTAAATTTTATCTTATCGTATGTTCAAATGTGATATACATGATAATGTAATTCCATGTTTTTCTTTTTGTAATTTGTAATATAAAAAAAAAATTTTAACAAATCAGTTTTTAAACAAATTTATATGTTTGTTTTTGTATTTTGAATTATTGAGACAACCGCTTTATTGGGACAAAATAACACGCAACCGATGTGTCCCAATAAAACGAAATCGACTGTATAACTTAATAAGTTGGTTATATAAATTGTTAAATTAAATTCATAAATATTTATTTTAAAATACATGTACAAATATTATATAATCCACAACTATAATTGCAAACATATGGATAAGAGGTGGGTATCTGCAGTTTAACTTCCGAAATCGGATACCGATACAATGGCTATAGATAGTAAACAGTCTTAAAATACAATATTGATAAAAATTAAATATTTAATCAATTTTTCATTTATATAAAATAACTAAAAATAAGTTATTGATATATTCAATATCCATATAATTAAACAAAAGAAGTCAAAACATAATAACAATAATACAAACCTCTAATTTTTTTTTCTTTTCTTGTTTTCTGTTTTTGATAGTTTTCACTGTCGATTAATTTTTTTTGTTCCTCATCGGTCACTGTAGTCAATGATATCTTAATTTTGAAAAAAAAATGTCTGTAATACTCAAAAACTATTTGTAGTATCCATAGCTAAATAAATATATGTTTAGATACTCACAAACTCTCTTTGGACTTCGCCATTCTTAAATTTAACATACTGTTCCAGCTCCTCCACTATTAATTGCATTAACCTAGGAGCATTGGTACCAATAATGATATTAACTAACTTTCCATCCTTGTAGGTATATTATTAATAATGAAAAATAAATAAGTATAATTAAAGTTATTAACCAAATAGTATGTTTTATTGGCTGTTAATAATCAATATACTTACATAAAAAAACATCCAATAGGACTCACTTTTTTGTCGAAATCTTTTTAACACAGTTATGTTGTCCGATTTTGCCTAAAATCATATTATCACAATCAAATAACTATTTTATTAATTAAAAATATGCTTCAAAAACTGTACAATATTACACACGACGAATTTATAATTATTATGTATAATAAATGAGTTAATTAAAAACTATACGAGTGATATAAAAAAAATAATTAAGAAAAAGTAAACTTTCTTATTAATTTAATCATCAGCCAATATATGTTTAATTGTTTATATTATTAGTAATAATTTGTTACCTGTGTAGTGTGTATTAATAACATTATATATTACAATATACTAGTAGGTGAAACTAAGTGCTTGCAGGAAACAGGAGGCTTAATCAAATATAACTAGATTTCAACTCAACCCCGTAACTCCTAAGCACTTACTGCATGAGGCAAAGAAGTAAAGTCAATTTGGGAGCAATTCGGACTTAGTTAGACAATCTGTTTGAGAATAATTAGATAGCATGGAATTGTTAATTGGATTTAGAATTTACAATTATTTGCAAAATATTGGCACATTTTTTAAATTAATCTGCTGCTTGAAGTTGTGCTCTGCAATGCAAATTTTTAAAACTAATTCGCAAAATATTGTGAGCATTTTTTAACCCATAGGAATATGTTGAAGGGTAACTTCACGTTATTAAGTTATTAAAGGTGGTCATTATTCAACAAAACATGCATGGATTCTAATATTTGATTTACAGGTAAAATACTAAATTTCAAATTGTTGCTATAACCATTTGAACACAATATGCTAAGTGACTGTTAAATTATGATGATAATATAGGTACAAAAAATGTTAATTTAATTTAAATAACATTATGTGGGTGTAATCGGGGCCATATATTTCTGTACAACATAATAAACTGAGATGCCTAAAAGGAAGTGATACGAGGACTTACTCCATTTTTTAATTTTTATATTTTATATCTAATTTACTTATTATATTAATTACAATAAATATAAAAATAAATATTTTTATTCTAAAAAAACTTTCCTCAAACTTCATTAAATATTTTAAAAATATTTCAATCAAGTATAATTTAATATGCAATTATTTAAATATAATAAAACAAATAATATAAATATAACTCTATCACCTTGGACATATTTTATCTTTTCGTGTATCAATTGATTTTATAACCAACTAGCTGTCCCCGTGCACTTCGTTGCTCGTACAAAATGCACCCGTGATAAGTTTGGTTGCCTAATGGCCCTAATAGTAACATTTAGAGTGAGTATAAAAACTATTTTTGGTTTTCTCATTTGGTGTATACTGTATAGATGATATTCCGACATATCAACTTAACATAATAACTGTCCCGCCCAATATTGAATTTTTTCAATCGATTAACCGATTATGTGTCATTCGAAAACAATCTATTATTCAAATAATCGATTAAATTATCGCACAGCCTTAAACATGATAAAGAGGTAATATATTGAGGCCATTAATCGGAATTAAAACTATCCTGTCTTATGACAGAGACGAGACAAAATTATACACATTGATCATAATTTCATCAAAATCAGTTGAGTAGTTTTGAAATGCATCAAGAACATTATACCCGTCGTATACCAAATTTTTTTGAAGAGATATAATATTATAGTTAGGTATTTTTAAATTGTACTTTTTAGTAATTCATATTCTCTATACACTTAGAGATTACCCCTAACAACGTCACAAACATCTCCTCTTTACATAATAGTACAGATAAAACATTTTTATTACAACGTGTATGGAATTAAAAACTAACCATAACATATTCAAATATTCAATTAACTATAAATCGGCATTTCGACCCACTTTAACTATGTATTACTATGTATTTTAATAATTTGTACAGTCACTACAACTTATTGAATATTTTAATCGTATAGATAGACTATAGACTAAGAATATTTACTATAGCATAATGTAGATTTTCACTGCCTAATTCCAACTTAATTTTTTTCAAATATGCCGTCATCGGTATGCAAGGTCCACACCATTCTGTATAAACGTCAACGACTAAGAAACAAATATTAATAAATATAAACATTTTTATATTTATTTTAATATATTATATTTTAACATTAATTATAGTATTTTAGTTTTTTTACCGTACATTCCGGGTTTTTCTATAATTTTTGTCCAATCATCATCATTGTTTATTTCTTCTTGAAGCACTGCTTGCCCACCTTTTTTAGCCATTCGTCCGGATCTCTTATTCTGATTAGCCTGTATATTAGATTTAAATAAATATATTATATTAAGTATTTAATAATATGATAATATTTCAATTATTTCAACTATAAAAAAATTACAATTTTACATAAGTAATTGGTATATACAAAAGTTACAAACTCATCCTAATTAATTATAAATTATTGTTCATTTAAAATAACAGAGACAACATTTTTCTCTGATTGTTTTATTTGTAAAATACTATAAAAATATACATTTATCTTATTTATGTATGTATGTATTTCATTCAAACTTATTTCTATATACATGCCTCATTATCATTTGGGTGTTTAAAATAAACATTTTATCATTATACCCTGGTCCAGGTGTATGGGTAAAGATTGTATAATGTAATTATATTTTACGAAAAAAATAATTTGACAAACGTTTAGTCAATTTAGCACTCAAATAAGACTGTTCTAATCGTGTAATATATAATAAATAAAATAATAAGAAAAACGTCATAATTTCGTGTTATTACTTATAATAATTATTGTGTTAGATAGATCACTCCAGCCGTCCCCGGGTGCTACAGGTCATACTAAAACCTTTAATTCAAAAATGTAAATGTTATTCAACTACAAAGCAGTCTACTACATACTACAAGGTTTTGAGGAAAGTGAGATTACTTTCGAGGATTTTATTTTCAATTTAGTTACAAACTGATTTTACGTAAAAATTCCCATTTTTCACGGTTATTTAAAAAAAAAAAATTAATTTGACCAAAAGTATTAACCAGATCTAATTTGCTACTAGAAGTCTTTAAAGTTGAAAATCGAAGAGCTTTAACTGTTTCAGAAAGTGATGACAGGAATCAAAAATAAAAATAAAAAAACATATCATTGTAAAATTAACAGATTCAGCATTGCTCCGTTCAAAATCTAAAATATATTAATATTTGGATATATACTTCTAAATAGATTAATAAATTTACCTCATAATAGATATTAATGATATTATTACATATGTAAACGGGTCATTTTATTACATACCGTTTTTGGTGGCATTTTCAATAAAAATTTTATTCCGATTTAAAAAAAAATAATTGAATTATTTATCACTATTTCACCAATTCTATACTCGTAGCACTGAGTACAATAATCGGTAAACAAATGCCGTGAGTCTATTTATATAGGGACATTTAAAACCCCCTTGTTTACTACCCTTACCTCGTGACATTCCAAAAGTTTAAATACTCGTGGAAGTTTCAGAAAATAGATATTTAATAGTAGTAATGATACGGTATAAATTAAAAGCGTGCATAAACTGTAGGGAAAACAGAAAAGTTATCAAATGCGTATAACGTGTATAGTAGAAATTAACAGCGTGATGAATGCTTCAATGCACATAATGCTACTTTATATGCTCAAAAATGGTATGGCAAACCAAAGAAATTAATTTTTTTTAATGTATATATAGGGTGTCCTGTGAGGATTTACCCATTGCGATATTTCCTGAAATAATAGAGATATCATAATTCTGGTTTTTTATAAGATTCACAGAGACAAGAACTATACAAATATTTCGTGTATTAATTTATTTTAATGTTTTGGTAAAAAAATTTAAAAATATATATATATTTATTTAATTATTTTCAAAAAAAATAGAAATAACCATTTTATAGAGTTCATTTTCTGAAAATATTGACGTTTCAACATTAATATCATTAATCTCATTATCTCCTGATTTTTAAAATTTTTTTTTAGTTTTGAGTAAAACACTGAAAACGTTCACCGGCCGTACGAGCATGCGGGCCATTCGCAGTTTTTTCTAAATCGTTTTTGCGATAATTTTATATCAAAATGGTTTAATGTTAACTAAAATGTTTGCTCCTATCACTAACCGACTTTTTCAATAGCTTAATGTTTCTAGCACTCGAAGTACTACCGATAATACATTTTTAATACGAATATAAATCTCTTTTCTGGTTGTTTTGTGATGAAAAAACTCCATATGCCGTATCAGTAAGCAATCAGCTAACTGTGATCTTTCATTCTTCCGTGAAAACACGTTTATAAATAATAATAAATTACTAGTGACTATAGGTGGTGTCATCACATTTCTTTTCAATTTTACAAATCATAAAAAAAATTTATTTTTATTTCAAATTTACTTTGTTTATATATTTATTAATTTTGCTATTTAACTATAGCTAGTTTTATATTAAATTATGTGTTTGATAAAAATCATAAGTTATGATCTTGTCAGTGTTACTATAAATTTTTTAATAACAATAAATTGTTATGTTAAAAGTACTTAAAACACATATTAAATAATAATCCGTGGTTTTTAATGTTTAATAAAAACGTAAAAAAACGTAATGTATAATAAACACTTAATAAACAAATAGTGATCATAAAGTAATAGATGATAATTGATAAGTAAGTATATTTTAGCATTGCAAAAACTAAAAGAAAAATATAAGCCCAGCCTACGCCAACCCCCCCCCCCCCCTAAAAAAAAAACTGACTACTGCGCTGATATTATAATATATTATACTGTATTTTATTGAAATATAATAATAACAAACAAAAAATAATAAACGCTTCAAGTTACACTCTAGTCTACTCCGATAAAATGCATATAATAGGTACTCCGATTATGGCGTATTCATTTATTTTAATTTAGTATACACCATGAGTCATGCACGACAGTCTTACACACGCACGACACAGGGCAAATTTTTGTTCGCCAGTTTTAATATTGTACTGTTAGTATTGATATTAGAGTGAATTAACCTATTATACAATTTAAATGTAAGATTATTATCCAAGGTCCCACATAGCCTTTTATTGATATTATTATTTTTAAGTAAATTATTTTTTTTTTTTTGAAACTGTATAGTTTAAAATGATCATTACTGTTAGATCCTTACAGGCTTACAGCTAACGATTACCTGTGAAAGATCATTTTCTACAATGCGAAGAGTGACGAATATTAGCTTCGAACAAACATATAACAAAATAATTTTAAAAATCTAGCTTCAATATGTATTAAAAGATAAATTACCAATAACATTAATACTGAAAACATTTTAAATAAGTTTGTACTCACTAATAACACAAAAATTAATTTATTACAACAACATGTGTATTATGATATTATTATATTAAACATTTTTTGTGTTTAATAATTTTGCATATCATAAATAATGATGGGGGGGGGGGGGCTCTCATGTTGAACTATAGATTTTAGCACTCCAATATATTTCACCCTAATTATTACGCCCATGGTTATAACCAAATCCTATTTTTCATAGTAGTAGGTACGTATTGCTGAATATTAGAATCCTAAACACACTTTTCACAGCATGCCTTTTAACTGTTACATCGTATCATTAAGATTTAAGGGTTTATCAGACTGACTTTGGCGTCGTACTAACGTGGAACGTCACAAAATACTGTCAACCTTACTAGTTACTTGCCTCGACCTAACCTCGCTGTCGAGCGCAACCAGCAAATAACTGCCTAGTACTAACGCTACAACTAGAAATAATCGCCCATCACATCCGATGACAGTTCTTTACACTTAAAAAATCTACGAATATAGTGGACATACTAAGAGAGTCAAATTGATAACTTATTCAACTTTTTGACACATTTACCCAGAAAACATTATCAACTTTTTTACTCCTAAGACATAAATTAACATAGACTGTGTCCGCAACTTGCTTTAGCCCTGCACAAAAACGTATTTGAGTTTTATACTAATTAAAAACAGTTTAACAGTTGTATACATATGGGGGGCATTGCCCGTATTATTATTTTTGTTTTTAAATCTACCAACGATTTAATATAGCATGTATTTACCCAATTATTAGAACCACGGACTAAGATATTAATAAATATTATATAGGTATTATATTATCTAAGTCTGTGATTACGACCATAATCCATGGATGGGTATTTATAATCTTACTATGTATAATATAATATGATATATAATTATAATATAAATTTATGTATAATTTTTTCATATATTTTTTGTTTATTTTTTGCTTATTTCAAGTAAGAAATAAAAAAGCAACTATTTTAATTTTTAAGCCAATGCGCTTGTTACAACTGGGTATTTTTTTATTTTCAATCCCCCCACCCATTGTAAAATCCAGCGTAGGCCTCTGATCCATTATGTCCCTATTATGTTTTTATAATAGTTCTTAAACTTAATAGGTACATAGAAATACGTATCAACATTAATAATCTAAAATAATTGTGTCTTTTAGTAAAAAATAATAATTCCAAAATGATAGCATTAAACTACGAGTACAAAAATGAAAAAAGTGGTCTTTGAACAGCTGAAAAATTAGATTAATTTGTATTATATGATGTTTAATATTGATAACTTGATTATTTACACAATATAAAGTCATTACAAACATGGGCGGATTGGCCTACCGGGAAACCGGGCATTTCCCGGTGCCCTCCCCCTCCTTCGTATTTTGGTAATGGGTCCATTTTTAGACTTTTTTTTTTCATGTGGGGGCCCCTTTTAAAAATTTCCCGGTAGGCCAAAAATGGCCTATCCGCCCATGATTACAAAAGAATACTTTAATAAAAACAATACCTAACTCCACTTCGCCAGTGTGGTGCTATTGCACACGTTAGATAACTAGGTAAAGTTATGCAGTTATAATGTATGCATATTTTCAAAATCAATCTTTAAAAGTAGTTAACAAAGTAACACTACTCTTTTGTATAATACGGCGATGTATCATAATAAAATGCATAAACTGTAACTACAGGTTAAAAATTATAATGATTCGAAAAAGACGCAATTGTTAAGAAATAAACAAGTGGATACATAATACATGGGTACACACAAACATACACACATAATATGAATATTAGTCAAAAAACGGTAGAAAATATAAAGAATTGCACCAGCGGATGCCAACCGGTGCCAGGGGACTTTTTCGTGTACGAGCATATTGACGGGCTAAGCAGACGACCGGAAATACAGTTTACATGACTACTATGGCGAAATGTTAACAAGACATGCGACACACAACGGGCGGCCATCTAAACGGAATGAACAAAGGTGACTTCTCCAAACATTGTATATACCTATACAGCATAATAATAAAATGTATATATTTAAATTTTGTTATATGCCCCGTGAGTTCGTGACTTCTGACGTCACCTAAACCCAATTTGCCGATTCCCAATTCGCCGACACCCCAGTTTGTCGACTCTCAATTAGCCGACATCCTAGTTCCCCGACTATTTATTTACATGTTTCCAATTTGCTGACTTATTAAAAAATAAAAGTAAATATAAATTTGTCATGTATAAATGGTAATTAACACATTGTCAGTAGATATATTATATAAAAATAAAAGTAGGTTATGATATATTATTATACATAAAGCTTTTTTTTTTTATTTAAAATATAATTACAATCTATACAACAATTTAGTACAATAAGTAATTGAGATAAAGTATTTACATATCGAGAATAACAGATGGGGGAGGGCACTCAGTAGTGCCACCCGACATTATACATAAAGCTACGGTACATATTCTTCGAACAGTATTTTTACTTCATCATTGTGTATAATAATCGTGCACTAATCCAAATTTTTGTACTTGACGCCATATAGATTTCCCAAAATGAAAAAGGCATCCTTTTATTTCTGTGTAATATCCAAAAAAATCTTTTTTGGCAACAATCATTCCTATATCAAAATCGATTTGAAATGTTTTTAGTTTAAAAGCCAAATCATTTCTCAAGGCAGCTTCTTTAATTATATTGAACATTCTCATATAAGTATTATTGCTTTTATTCGGTAAAAGAGCATAAAACTAAATATAAATAAATATATAAATTTAATATAATTATAATGTATAAAAATATGAATATAAAATATATTTGTATATTAATTTTTGAAATAATAACAGTGTAATGTGTATATTTGCATAAATAATTTGGGGGTAAATTTAAATGTACCATCTATTATCAGCGAATCGGAAAAATTGAAACTTTATTAATAATTTTTCGATGAACCAAGACGTCGGAAAACTAAACTGTCGGCGAAATGGGAATATTTTAAAACTGGTATATTTGTCGGCCAACTGAGTTGTCGACGAATTGGAATTCGCAAAGTGGGTATGAACCATATATGCCCAACATTTATACATAATATATGACTTGTACACAGGGATGTTTCGACCCTTATCCATGATCATTGATAACCTAGATACTATATGTATAATAATATAAGACTATAATGTAAACTAATCATAAGTATATATATTAAATATTTACAAAACTCCTCTACCTATTTCATCATATGCTTAAAAACCATTAGGTACGCGATAATTTAAATATTAAATAGAAATCGATAATACGACTTTTGAAATATCTTCCTAGATTAAATCGTATGATTCAGCTACTTTATATTATAAAATATCACGAAAACTAAAGTTAAAATGATTGTTATTTTAAGTTTAAGTAAGCCAAAATACATGAAATCATAAATTTTAATATCTCTGTTATTTTTATCAATATATATATATAGGTACATATAAATTGAATTAAATAAAAATATATTTTCAATCAATTCCTCATTTTTCAAATCCTATCAGCACATTATTTTTTCTCACTCTAAAACCCATGCGCAAGATTGCAAATTAGAGTTCAGCAGATTCAATTTTGTGTTATTAGCTTTAATATCAGAATGAATTGACTCATTAGTCATATTCCAACTCATAAAGAATATCATGCATCTCAACGGAATTTATTGCTATTTATATTTAAAGAAAGATATAACTTTGTAAAATATTGCAATTTTAAAATGCCCATAACTTGTATTAAAATTAAAACATCAATAACAATCTATTTAAATATAGTATATTCACATTTAATTTGGGTTTTATACCTAAGAAGATGAAAATAATAAATAAAAAAATCAAAGATTTACTAAAAAAAAGTTATTAACTGGACAATATACCTAATCATAGCAATAACTAATATTATTACGATAGTTAGTCGGTCAAATTTCTAGAAAATTATTTCGAAATCGGTAAAAAATGCAATGTTTGCAGAATACAATATTGTTAAATTCGGAACGAACAATGTGGTTCACGGACATGGTTGTTACAATATTGCACGCACACTGTCGTCGGCAATTCATTTTTATTCGTCATTTGCCCATACTATTATAATGTTAGAGGTACAGACTACAGACGATGGCCTGCACAGTCTACGCGTCGTCATAAACAAATATCGGGTGGTCGTAATAATATCTGGTTACCATAGACTTATGTTAATTAGTATACTTACAGTAAATTATTGAAGTCATAGTAACATTAGTATAACTTATCGATTGTACAGTAAGAAGCGGACAGCAGTATACCAAAATGATATGTTATACGAGCACGATGAGTCACGGTGAACTAGCTCAATTTCTTTCTAGGTTTTTTTTACGATTTTCACGATACTGAACTAAAAAAAAAAACGCGACGACAGTTTAATATCAGCCGAGACGTCTCCTTTGCCTTATACATAAATTGTTCCCATGGGGATACAACAAGGGTGAAAGTATGCCACACGTACATAAATGCGTTAACGACACCTGTAATCTATATAATACAAATACATTAATAATATTAGACAAATACACATTACAATACATTAAAAGTAAAGATAATATATCGTATGTAGAATATGTAAATTATATACCAGATTCTTAGTGCTGTAACACACTGACACCGGAAGAAATTTAAATTGTCCAATACCAATTGAAGTATTCATATTGTATATGGGGTCCAAATCCTCTAAGGCTTAGAGTCTAAGCACTCTAAGCCATAAATATTTTAAAATTTTATGACAATAAATTTGAAATAAATATTCAAAATGCTATAGTGCGGCTAAAGCCCAAGATTAAACAAATTTCATTTGAAAAGGTTAATGCTTAAAAATTATTAAGATTTTTGTAAATGTTTCAAGTATGTAGCTATCAATAATTATAGCGATTTAGGTGTCTGAAATTAGATCAACAAGCATTATACATTTCATATCACGTTTCAGAAATTTTAAACTAATGAATTCAAAAATGTAGGTACCTATTTTCTGAATGTGACTACTATCAACAATCACCTAGATACATATTATTATTTTCGATAATAAATCATACGATAAAAGGAAACTTTTGAAATATTTTTTCATTACTAACATTTAAATTAAGACATTACTTACGTCCCTCTCTTCACTTACAAGTTACAACAAATTAACACTATTATAATCTTGTACTTACCTGGATTTAAAATATTTAATAAATAAAATTAGAAAATGTACTTTATATTTTAAATCTTATTGAATTCATAGAATTTAAATAATTTTAGACAAGCAGACTGGAATATTATAAATTATAATATAATTCCATATTTCCATGAAATCCCTTGTACCTAAGTAAAGTACCTAATATACAAGTTTTGATTTTCTATGCATCATATAATTATGAATTACCGTGGTTCGCAGCAGTTGCAAGTACAAAATACAAACACTACAACGTATCTGCAAAGCTCGTTCCTATTAACCACCACTTCAGGACACAAACAGGGCGATTCGGTCGACTTTACCACCTTACTCGATCACGGAAGTTATTAACGAATAACGAGGGGCCGAGTAAGTTGTAGTGCTGTACCTACGGACTAGTGACGAAAGCCAAAGGCCGTGATCGGTGACGTTCTATGAATAACCCGGTCCATAACAACGACAGTCGACAATACAAAATACAATTATTAATAATAATATTTCGTTCTAATAAAATCTAAAATCTAATAGGTACTCAATGTACATTAAATTTTGCATTTAGAGTCTGTATTTTATGCTTGCCTCTCACACATCAATTTTGACCAGACAACCAACGACTAAAGTCTAAAGTCATCACAGTACACAATTTAATCCCCAATGTATCAAACGCTATTTCAGGCGAAACGTGAATAAAATCATCGAATTCCGTACCACTGCATCAGTCTTTTAAATTTTATAATAATTAGCTGCATAGGTAGGGGCATCACATAAAAATGACTACTTAGGTACCAATAAATACTAGTACCTATAGACGCAAATCCAGTGGAGAAGGGATGGCGAGGTGCTATAGCACGCCCCCCTCCCTTGGTATGTTGATGCTTCCTCAAAAACAAATACTCCACGGTCACAACATGTATTTTTCAGTAGCAGGCTAGGTACGATTTTACACCAAATAAGTAAAAAAAAAAAATTTTAAAGTTATTTTTTCCTACACAATACAATAAATTGATAACCTGATTTAATATTTCTTTATTATTGGTTCCACTTCCACAAGTCACAACAAAATATCCAGCGTAAGTAACTAAAAATGTCAACCTTTATTATTATAAAAGTCACAATTAGAGGTACAGTGGCGTAGCCAGGATTTTTTTTAGGGGGGGGGGGGTAGTAATAAAATAAAATAAATCTACAACCATATTTAAATAATAAAATAATTGAATGATAATGATTATTATCACCAGTGCAGTCGATAACGTGAATACGGCAAAACAAAATACATTTTACCACGAGTAAATGATTTTATTTCTATATTATAAATTTATAAACATTATATTTTTAATAAAAATACGGCCGAAGGGAGGGGTTTCAACCCCCAAACCCTTCCTGGCTACGCCACTCGCCACTATAGAAATAATACTCGAACTTTATCTAGAGCGAATATGCGTGTTATTCGTTATTTTGAATTTAATAATAAATCCTCTAACCATTTTTCCTATAAAGTATTGAAGTGTATACCAAAACTTTAATTTCTTCTTCTTTTGAAGACATAATAGTCTTAATAGGTACTTTGTACCTATTTATAACAATATAACAGCAGCTAGTGATACTCAGCCTGGTATACGAGTCACCAAAGCCAATGCATAACATAAAATAGCAATTAAATAAGTATAAAAATAAACTAAAAAATCTACAGAATATGTCACCAACCACAAGAATGAATTTAACCAACAGTTAATATAAAATTAAAAAATTTATAACCAACAACAACAAAGGAGTCATTAATTTAACAAAATATTATATAAACATGTATATAACATAATGTAAGCAATTTTTTTTTTAATGTGGCGCCTTAGATAATAGTTTTGCTTTTCAATTTTATAATAGGTCAATTTATTTTCATATTATTAAATGTTATATAATTACATGGATTTAGGATTATTTTAAAATATAAAATTTGGTATAATATAGTGAATTTGTTACATGTAAACAACACATATGAGTAATAACATCCTTGGATTTATTATTGATATTTTGCAATTATATTTATTTAAGAATATATAAGAATTATAAATAATAATAATATTAATATATTATTTTTATTACCACTAATTATACATTGTATAATAAGTGTAATACTTTTAGTAGAAACTGCAGTTGTAAGATTCTAACAATTTGTTACTTTTTTATTTTTCTAATTTATTCTCACCAATAGAAAAATTACTGAAGGAATTGTAGTATGAACTAATCAAATAGTGACCATCTTGTAGATATGATTATTAATCTGTTAAGATATTATATAAATAGGTATTACAGTAATTTATGAAAATAAGATAAATAAAAAACCTTTAAAAAAAAATTAAAACTTTAACAAACATCATCATAAAAGAATAAAGATACAGAAAAACCAAAATTATCATTTAATATCTAAAAAGTTATACACGCTTTATAACTACATGTTCCCAATTCGAACAGTGAATCAGTGTATTTAAATAATTCAGCTTATTCACCAAAATGTAGGTATATTAAAACTAAAAATGTTGTCTAAAATATAGGTTATTAGGTGATTTTAGAATTAAAATATTATTTATTGTTATATTTTCATAAAATATTTATATAAATAAATCAATATTATAACTTTTCAACATTTTATTCTATTCATCAATAAAATATTTAATATATTTATAAGACACATAATAACATATTTTTAGATTGTTTGTTTATTAATTCAAATTGGTTGTAGGATAATTTTGTTTAGCTAAGTATGGATTAAACTGAGAATTATACTTTTGAACAATAGTTGGTTTTGGTTGTGGTTTTGAAACTTCAACAGGTACGACTCCATTCATTCTTGCTAATAATTGACTAGCTCTAAACCTCTCTTCCCTTTCTCTTTTTAATCTTTTTTCTCGAAGTTTTTCTAAGATTAATTTTTTTTCGTTTTTGTCATTAACTTTTTCTTTTTTCTTTTCTTTTTTTTTATGTTTTTTCTTATGTTTTTTTTTAAGTGATTCATCATTTTTCTTAATCGATGCTTTGGATTTTTCACTATTCTTTTGATCAGTTTCAACATATTTCTTCATAACAATAAGTGGATCATTAAATGTTTTAACTTTTGTTTCAATTTCTTTATCAGTTTTACACATGTCTAATCGTTTAGGTTTCTTGTTATACCATTGTACATTACCAGTCGCCTCATCTGTGTCCTGTCCTAAATAAGTAAGATAACCAACTTTTTTTTCATATGCTTCTTTCTCTTCCTTTTTTTCCTGCTCATGTTCTTTGTTAACACCTGTATGAGCAACATTCCCATCTTCGAGATCTTGGAAAAAATTAACATGAGTTAGCTCTTCTGATTTAGTTTCTTTGGGTCGATCTGCAGAATCATCATATCTTTGTTTTGACTTATTTCTCAGCAATGCAAGTTTTGTTTCTTGTTCCTAAAGAAAAACATAAATATTAGTAATACACATTTATAATTAATTGTTCATAATGTAAAATTTTAAAACTCAAGTTAACTGATTAAATAAAAAAAATCTATGATTAAAACACAATTATTTTACCACATAATTAATGAGAATTAAGTACCTATTAAATGTATTTTGAATAATTTTTTACTTTTCAAATTTAATTTATGTTACAAAGTTTTTAATGTTTAATTATAATATATTTTTTTTTATTATTCACTTACAGCTAGCTGTATCCTCATCTTAAGTTTCTTCTCTTCTTCCGCCGCTTGTGCTTCATCGCGCCTAACACGCGCAATGTTATCTTTGGTGCGTACATGCCACCTATAAAATATTATTGAAAGGTATATTTAATGATTAATTTCAAAAATATGATATTTATTATGTTTATACTACAAAAAGAAAATTATAAATAACACCGATTTAAACTAAAATATACTTCATGATTTGACGTAGAATAATAAGTTCATAGTACAATTATACAATTATATACCTAATCTAATTAATCCTGAATTACCTAACTATATTCTATCTCAAAGTAGAATATATTTTTCTAATAGAATACAGTATTATAATTGATACCAATAGTACCTACCCAAATTGTTTGTAATTAATTCAAAATATGTATTAAAATACAATTTTAAAGTACTTAAGACATTTAAATTCAAGATTATCACACTTTGAAGGATGTGTTCTGAATAATGATCATCTTGGTAGCAATATTTTTGATATTGATAACATAATAAAATAAGATCTATGTATATTTCAGAGTGTGTAATTTTGTAGATCTTATAACAGTTAACAATATAAGTAGGTGTCTACTACCTACTTACCTACCATTTAAATTAATTTAACCACCATATAATATTTTTATTTATTTAAAACAAATAAACAATTATAATTGAATTTTAGTTCACTTACCTCTTTTTTGGCAATATATTCATTTTGTTGTTTTCTAAGAACCACTTTTCTCAATCAACCGTCCTAAAAACTACCCTATATCTATTTTGTCGAAATGACTAATGAAATAATGATTTATTTCAAAAACTAACACCGTTGTAACTGAAACGGCCAGAAACGCGAATACTAGAATCATTAAAACCAGAGGACTAATAATTTTTATTATTAATAATAATGCAACATAGAATTCAATATTTATAATATTTATATTTCATGGTTTCATAGTTCATACTATTTTAGATTTGAGATTTCAGAAAACTATAAATTATAATAAAAATAAACATATTATTATCTAATATAATATGGTTTATCATCATTCATCATCCATGGTTTAGAAAAAAGTGGTGCCCAAACATTTTGTGATAAGACCAGACCAGACGTACTACAGTGTACGTACGTGCGCTACAGAATGAAATGTAGCCGGTCGAACACTGGCTTTTGGCGACACTGTACTCAGAGATGCCGGGCCAATCGTTTGCGGTCGTTGTCGTTGCCGCGGCCGCCGTCGTTCTCTCCTCTGGCCGACTGCCGTATGATAGGTGCTCGCACATAATATCGTAAATCGTATATAAATGTTATAAGCTATAACATTATTATATTTAATAATAATAATAAATAATAATAGTAATAACAACATCAGACAACGACTGATTTATCGTATTTATACGATTTTCACTGACGCCAAGTCGCCAATCACCAGCGACCAGCCGACATTCGACGTACCGATTACAGACCGCAGTCGCCGACCTGAGTCTGACGTTCTCGCCTTTTTCACGCTACCATTAGCTTGCAGTTGCATCGTACGAGATGGCCATCACAAACACAGTTGGTGAGTGTACACGCGGCCGTTTCGATGATGCACGCCGCGACATCGCTGCGGATCGTCCGCTTCCGACCGCTCTGAATTCTGTCACGACGTGCTCTTAATCGCTTTTTTGCAGTGGTGTTGATGCGGCTCCATTTCCTACGAGTCCCGTATAGTTTCTTGACTGATCTGTCCAAATTCCCCAAAAGCCACTCTTCTGCTTATAGTCCCACAATATTATTTTCGACATTTTACCAAGTCGCGGCTTTTTCATTCATTCCATTTGCATTCTGTTACTTGAGAATAATTATTATTGACGTGTTGTATGACAATTATTGTGACGTCCATCATTGTTTGCCTTTACTCACTAGCCTTAATTCACGTGTATAAATACAAATTCGGTGGCTCGCTCTTGGCCAGATATCAAATAAAGTTCTGTGAATTGTTTTGATTGTTTAAACTAATTATTTAATTATTTCTCATTGACAGCAGTTATATACCCACCACGCTGTTTTTTTTAACTATTGACGACATCTTAACGATGTTTATGAACCTTTTTTTTTTTTAGTGATTCCGAGAAATTTTAGACTACTTGAAGAATTAGAACAAGGACAGAAAGGTGTTGGTGATGGCACTATTAGTTGGGGTCTTGAAAAAGATGATGATATGACTTTAACTCAATGGACGGGAATGATCATTGGACCGCCTAGAGTATAAATATTAATTATTTTAATATTAAATAGATATCATATTTAACTAAGGTGTTTAGTAATAATAATTTTCTTTTATTTAGACACCTTATGAAAATAGAATGTACAGCTTAAAAGTAGAGTGTGGTCCTATGTATCCAGATGATGCACCTGTCGCTCGTTTTGTTACGCGCATTAATATGAATTGTGTTCATAACACAAGTGGACTGGTATGTTGTATGATTTATATTTTATAACCTTTTATCATTGTATTTTTTACTAATTGAAACTTAATTTCACTCTATATTACTGAAATTCTATCATAGTTCTTAAATATACGGTATATATAGATTTTTGTAAAAATAAATAATTTATTATCATATTTAATTAAAATAAAAATGTATGATTTAGGTACTATAAACTATTATTTTAGCATTACCTACAACATAAATCATTTTTATTTTATATCTAATATATTTTAAAAATTTTATAAATAAGATTTAAGAGAAATTTTACCATACTAATTTTTATGAAATAGATTTTAAATTTAACAATTAACAATTTTTAAAATGCAAAAGCTTGTTTTAGTTTTTATATCATAGATCCACGAGATTTTAATGCCATCTAAAAATTGGCGTTTTGTCCCCTGCAAATGTTAAAATAAATCGCACATTTTATCCTTACTGCAGGTATATTGATTAGATACTTGGTTTCCAATTGTTTATATCTTCTATATTACGATTTTTTAATTGAATTTAAATAAGATTACTAATACCTTGATATTTTGGTACTTTTCTTTAGTCTAAACTATTGACTAATGCAGGGGTTGGCAACTGGCAGAAAACAAAACTATGGACCCTATCAACACATTGTACTTACTTCATTATGTATAAAGATTTAAAAAAGATTTTTTCACTGGACTTCATTGATTTATTATTTTAATCTTTAGGACTCCAATAGAAATTACTTGCCGACCCCTGATTAATGCCATAAATTCTATCACTAAATGAAAAAATTACATTTATTGTCATATTTAAAAAATAATTTATAAATACACTACTACATGTATTATAATATATACATTATACATCATCTTAAGTAGAGGTGTTCCGGATACCCGATATCATATTCAGTACCCAACCAATACTCATTACCCGGCGTATTATTAAAATTTGACTTGGACAGTACCCGGTGTACACTGTACAGCTACATTTTTTCCTTGCAATATACCCGGTACCCAGTACTCGATTAATTTATTAATTAAAAAAAATGTGTCCTCGCATTGACAAAACGAAAATATTTTAAAAATTTATAATAACAATAATACATCACATTATCACGCTGTAGCAGAAAATAGAAATAGAATATTTCCAAGATTTATTAACTATTGTCATGGTCATAAATGATAATTGATAATCATATGTTTACCAATAACGAGTTAATAAAATAGAGACTGTTTTAACAAAAATTATTACTCGACCAGTATTCGAGACTCGGTTTAAACAAAAATTATTACTCGACTAGTACTCGAGACTCGGTTTTAAAAAAAATTATTTCTCGATTAGTACCCTGGACTCGGTTTTAACAGAAATTGGTACTCGGCCAATACTCGGTACCCGGTTTGTTGGTAAAAAAACTACCTGGAACACCTCTAATTTTAAGTATAAAAACTAGCTTAGAATCAATTATGTCTATTTTTCAGACACAGGTTGCTCATTAAATAGTTTTAAAACCATTACAATGCTGATAATATTAGGTATTATATTAATTATTTTTAAATTTTAAATTTTATTTTAAAATTTAAAATTAACGATTTCATTTATATGAGCATATATTGTATAATATTGATGATGGATCACCTCAACAAAATAAATAAATTTGGAAGTATGGATCTATAAAGGTTGCAGATCTACCCTATTAATAACTCATATCAGTCATTCTATTATCAAAATTATTATTTTAGTTATAATTTATGTGTTAATTATATGTTATACTAATAAAAATGTATTTTGTATATTAAATACAAATTTGGTAGTCAAAAGAACAGAAAAGTAAATTTATTATATATAATAGTCTTGATTGATTATCAGTCTTCTGTGTCTACTTCTGACTAACAAATCGATCACACATGATTTTGAGTCGACCTAAAATCCCTTTCGTCTTTAATTATTTTTCAGAAAACAAAAAAAAATATTGTATGTTACATTTACTTTTTATCTTTGTTTAATTTGCAAGTATCCAAATATTGAGGTAAATCTACTAAATCAAATCTCAAGGTAAATTGATTGCAACCATCTTGAAACCTAGGTCAATCACAAGTTCATTATAATTAACCCCATCTTCTCTATGTAATAATATTATGTTGATTATTTCTGAATTAATTCAGTTAAATACCAATATTAATTTTTTTTTATATATATTTTTTTTTTAAGAAAAATTAATTTATAGTTGATACTGTTTTTTTCAGGTTGATAATAGACAAGTTCCTGTGTTGGCTAGATGGCAACGTGATTATAATATCAAAACTGTTCTGCAAGAGCTTAGGAGATTAATGACACTTAAAGATAACATGAAAATGTCTCAGCCACCTGAGGGTAGCACATTCTAGCCATCGCCGCTGTCTGAACCATGGAATAGTTTGTACCTTGCGCCTCGCTACCAACCCACAGTGGCCGCACCGGTACAACCTACACAGCCGATGCAAGCAGTACAACAACAACAACAACGCCGCTTCATTGGTCGTTGCCTGAGGATTATATTCCCATGCTGTTATTATACAGCTCCTCAGACCGACACCTAGATTTTACTTAAAGTGTTTGGGAAATGTCTATCCCTTTCATTTTTGGTTATAAACATATTTTCCACAGGAATATAAGTTTTACAGATCATTTTGTTTTATAATTTTCGTTAAATTTTTCATTTAATTTCATGGTTCAGAAAGCGATATCACATTTAGGCATATTTTATATACTATTTATTATATTATATTATATACTCGTAAATAGATAATTAGACATTGTTTTATTTTAAGTACTAAAAAAAACTAATATTTAAATCATAATAATGAATATAAATTGAGGTTACTTGTGAGTAGGTGATTACTAATTTAATTAGATAATTTTACGAGTAATAACATTCTCACAATAGATGCTCACTATCATTAATAGTAAATGAAAATATTTATAATATTTAATACTGATCTTAATTCGTGTTTTAAACCTTAGATTCACTTCAGTTTCTGTGTTTTGTGTTATTTATTGTACTAGTTTTTAATATTTAAGAACATGTAAAAAAAACAACACATATTTTATGTTTTTAAGGGGTTTAAAAATTTATTACCTAAAGTTTATTTTTAAACAATTTAATTTATATTATATTTTATTTTTAATTTTACATTTAATACATTTTTAAGTATGTGAGGTGAGCCTGATAAAATAAATACATTAAACATTGTCTTGTCATTTAATATGTTTTTTTTTAATTCTACTTATGATTACTTAGAAATTTTACTGACTAATCAAATATCAATTGGAATTTTACTTATATAATAATTATTAACATTTACCATTAACGTTTTGCATTTATACCAATTTAATCATAAACAACTAATTTTTTAGTACCCATGTACATATGAGTATATGACACATAATGGTTAATATTTTTATTTTCCAAACAAAGTATTTGGCAATTAATCATCATAATATATTTACATTTAGCTATACCAAATTGCCAACCCTAAAGTAGGTAATACAATATATGCTTAAATGTATAAGTATAAATATGAATACAATGATAAATCATTGTACATTAAATATAAACATAAACAGTGATAATGAGCAATATCATCCTCTATTTTTTTTAAATATTTTATGACATAGCTATAAGTATAGTAATAATTATCTATAATAAATAATAAAATATTAAATGACTTGTAAATAGGTACTTACTTAATGTAGGTAGAGAAAACATTACAAAACTGATATTTTTTGTGTGTTATTAATTTATAACATCGAAAAGATTTTCTTTTTGATTAAATAGGTATACAAGTATAGTGTGACACATATGTAATAGCTTGGTACCTAATGATTATTAAGAATCATATGCACATTTTTGAATTGGGTATTATTATTATTTCTTTACAAACTTATTAACATGAAAATTTAAACTTGTTTAATTAATTTGTTATGTAGTTGTGAACAAGTCTGACAAAAAGCTTAAAGAAAACTAAATTACGAAACTTGAAAGAATATATTAATTGGATATGATATAATAATGTACATAATCAATTGCAAATGACAATCGCCAATCATCAAAAGACAATATTAATGGTCCCAGTAATTTTAACATACATTAATAAAAAAAATGTAGTGAACTCATAGCTCGTGGTTTGTTTATACTTTTGAATAAGTTATTGATGGTTAAAAATAATTTTTATTATTTTAAATTAAAACATAAAAATTTATCCGGTCAATGCAAAGAAAATATTCTTTATACGATATATAATAGATGCCTTAACCTTAAACTGAACAAGAGAGTCCTAATTGTAAAAATACGGAATATCTTTGACCATTGTTCCTATATTATGTTGGATATGGACAGAAAATACAAATGTTGGTGTGGTGGCCCCTTAAACAGAATGTGTTTAAGTCTTGAGTCATTATTTACATTATTATTCAATATTCTCTGATCCTAAATATTCAAAATAGCCCAATAAATGTTAAAAACAAAAAATCACATAAATTTTAAATGAACATTAAATTATACTAACAGGTATATATTGTTAAAAAAAATTGCAACAAAAAAACTTTAAAAAAGACTAAAAATATAAAAAATTAACTACACAAATATTTTAATTTATTAATTTTTATTCTTTACTAACGCTTGGTGTAAGTAGGTACTTAGTGAGTTTAATTAAATAGAAGTATTAAAAAAAACGAATAATTTACCTAAGTAACAGATTTTCTAACAAGAATGTAGTTTCGTTATAAATTAAATATTTATTTGAATAAAAATATTAAAATAGATATTAGATATATTATTAAATTTTTGTTTTCGTGTTATAATAAGTGTACCTAGAGCATAAGCTGGTAATTGGTATCTACTATCTACATTACTTATTACTCACCATACAGTGATCAACAATAAATATAACACATAATATTTCAAGTGCATTGTGCAGGACTGAGTTCCATTACTTTTTTACTGCATAAAAAACTAAAATAACATCTACATTTATTTTAAAAAAATTTTAATTTTCTAATTTTTTTCCATACGTATGCAGCAATACAAATTTTTCTTCATTATACAAAATTACACGGAACTTGTGAAAATTGGAAATACTGTCAAAAAATAAAAAATAACGATAAATATAGCATGCATAAATCGAAAGTTTCAATTCAAAACTTTAAGTCACTCGCAATAATTCAATTTTAAAGATAGAAAAATCTTAAATAAAAATCAATTTAATTTCAATTTGAACTCAAAAGGTGGGAGAAAGGGAATGCATTTAAAACTATTTTGTTTTTCCGTGTGTGCATATACATTTTTAGTCATTTATATAGTAAAAAAAATCATTGGGTTGTAGGATGTTCGTTACTTTTCTCATCGAACACACTGTATAGATAATAAATATATAATCTAATACTTTATTACTTTGTCTGGAGTTGCTGCTGACCTACACTATATTTAAAATATCTATTCTCATAATATTATTCGACAATTATTATTGTTGTAAGAATTTGGATTGTCACCGGCGAATTACAGTGTTGTGTTATCATAATATTATGTAATACATAGGTACCTACTCAACATTAATATATTATTTTTTTAAATTTTTGATAAATCATACGACATACATTATTCGACTGCTCTAGCAATCGGGGACAGTTTTAACATATTATAATATTCCTTGAGTTATACACTTATATCTATTATACCTACCTAGTATCTACATAATTAAAATTCAAAGTGGCAGATGGGTAGATACTATAAGGTATATAGACTATATATAATTCCACAAGACTGTCACAATTTCGTGACTTAATATTTGTGCAACCCCTTAGAAAACGGATTCTAGGGTAGTAGGGTGTGTTGCTTGCGTGAAGATTTCTCAAAAAGGGTTTTTTTACCACTCGTAGCGCTCCCCACGGCGGCACGAAACTTCTCCTGCTGTCGGCGACGCATTTTCATCACGCTGGACAATAGTCCGTATAGTCGGCGCCGGCGTGGGCGTCGTTTGCAAGGGCGAGGCCGTAATCCACGGTCGTGTTTGTATATTATATGATATCGTCGTATTGTACCGCATCGAACGTAGTCCGCCAAAAACGTTTTCCATAACCGTTTTTTATTTTTATATTTTCAAAATTCTTACGACGCGGCTTTCGATTCAGTAACTACTTTTGTCGTGGAATCCGTTTTTTTAGCCGGTCGCATACACCCCTATCACTAATAATAATTCTCATGCGTGTACAGTCTTATACGCCCTATTTAGTAGTAATGTCCCGCCGTGACGTGCCGGATAACAACAACTCTGTCGCGTGACAACGTATCGCGGTTTTTCGGGGCGATATTGTTATACACCGCACACTCGTACGCGTATGTTGAGTTAGGTACCGCAAGTTTATACGTATTTTTTCTCATCTTATATTATAAAATATATCCCAATAAAATATTTTAAATTATAATTATTATATCGAGTGCCTGTATTGTACAACAAACGCGTATTAGTTGCCAATATTATTATCATAATATTATATCTCTCGAAACCGGACCGCAGTCCTGCGATCGATGGACATCAAGGGTAAGGTCGCCATGGTTACAGGCGGGGCCGCCGGTATTGGTCGCGCGTATTGCGAAGAGCTGTTGAAAAACGGAGCCAAAGTAAGATTTCATTTAATTTAATTTATAATATATATGTTTCGGGCACTATAAAATATCCTGTATAAAACATTAACTATTTATCATAATCATTAAATAAGAGCTAGAAGTTTTTATTTAGGATCTATCATGCTCAAAGGCGAATATTGAGAAGAATTTCGCTATACTTTAAGCTTGCCCCTTAAGTACCCTCTATCCTCTTTAATTGAAATATCGTTTACTTACCTCATTGAGAAAGTGCTCATTACAAGATATTGTTATATCGAGTACGAATACGAGTAAAATACTTAAAAGATTATAGATTTGTTTAGTAATAATGATATTGGAATCGTTTAAAATATTATATATTAATTTCTGGTTTTATTTTATTAAGTATAAGACCCCGCGGTAACCCCCCCCCCCCACCTCGTATCTAAGACTTAATAACTGTTATAATATTTAAAAACCAATACGTGAAGATAAAAACTATACAAAACTTTTTTTTTAATAATACCCAATTGTTGTTTACCATCGTGCAATTATATTATGTGAATGGTATAAAATATATAAAACTTTTTTAATAAGAGACTTCATTTATATGATATGAATATAAAAAAATATTTGGATATACAACATAAATATAGTAATACTCATACTATTTAATCTATCATTCTAATTGCATTCTTGGATCGCTCCCTCTGGATAGTCAATAACTATTCACTCTTATGTGCAAAGTATATTATGATCTTTATTATATAATAAAGTCAGTATCGACTGCAGTATTTTAATAAATTCGTTCCGTATATTTTTCTGTGCAATGGTGATTTAAATAATAAACTCTTATACCTTATTGAATAGTGAGCTTGTCTTAAGTTTGTCGTGATTTAACCACATTTTAACAAAAATACAATATGACTGCACGTCTACGGTCTACACGCTTTCAATTCGTATTTACTGCACATGGGTCTTTAATCCATTTATCACTCACCCCCAAAAAATAATAAGTATCACTTAATTAGTTCTATAACAAATGAAGCTCATATTAACCTTTATTATATCTTCGTAGGGTGATTGTGAACTCTCCGGATTTTAAAAACCAGTAAACTCTCCCAGATCTATCTCGGTACTATCCAAAGGATATACAGTGGTCGCCGCTTATAGTGTTCACTGGTTATAAGAATCAGCCGCTTTTAGTGATCAAAAATGTCAGGAACGGAACAAACAGCCGTCTTTTTTGAGTCGCCGCTTATAGTGTTTTCCGGTTATAGTGATCAAAATACTCTCGGACGGATGTGATCATTATAAGCGGCGACCACTGTATATAAACTTTACCGAATCTGTATAGGTACCTTCGTTCATACAATTTAAATTGTATCATTAAAATGTAATGTTTATAATAATACAAATTAACTTCTTTAGCAGTTAGTGAGCTATAATTAAAATCAACATAAGTAAAAATTAATAAAAACATTGATTAAATTGAAAATACATTTTAATTTAATTTTTTTTAATATGATACAAAGATATAAATTTTAAAAAAATTTTAACGACTCAGTAGCGTTAATCTATTTCCTTCAGATAAACATAATATTGACTTGAGATATTTATCATTGGAGATTTTACTAGTTTTAAAAATCGGAAGAGTTTACTTTATAATAAGGATTATATAGAGAGTTAACCATCACCTTTTAACCGGGTTCAACACTTATTATATAAAAAATTCTAATGATGTTGTCATATATATTTTTAAGTTATAACGTATAATAAGTAAATACTAAATGTATAATACATGTTATGTATTGTGTATCACAGGTTTCTATATGTGATATTAACGAAGATGTCGGCGTCAAATTGGCCGACCTGTTGGGCGCCAAGTTTGGAAACGTCAAAGTGATATTTTGTCCCTGCGACGTCACCGATTATCCACAGTTTCAAGGTAAAAACTTACAATAAAATTATGAAAAAAACAAGTGCAATACATATAGTATGTATGTTTAGATGTAGTGTTACGATGACTTCGGTGCTGTTTAAGATGGCTACTAATATAAATACAAAAATCATGTATAATTAACTTAACCGCGTAAAATATACTAGGTTTACTCATGTTTATTAATTTAACATTTTTTTCATATTGACTACCTACTCACCGTTAGTCGAAATTTAATAAAATTAACGTTAGCATAATTTTTAATGAACAATAATAATTAATAAAAAATTGTAACATTAGTCAGGCAAGCGTTTAAAAAACGTTATTTTTTCAAAATAAATAATATCTTTGTTTCATGTTTGGTAGGATTTAAAGTAATCTTTAAAATTACTAAAATGATTAATCTGGAGAGTTTTGTAGAGCTTTTATTGCAACTTTTAGGATTTTTTTTTATTTTATAATCCCAGTGTCGTCTGTATTCTGCAAATTTCAAATATTGCCTGATGGGCGCTGGCAGTGTTTAGTATATTTTATATTAATGGGATAACTTTGCAATATGCTGTTGTTATATATTTTTAACCTAACCTAGAAAGTTGGTATATTATAGTATAACTAGTATAAGTTTAAATCTAATTTGATGTGTGATATTATATGCTTTGTTATTTGCAGATGCGTTTCGAAAAACTATAGCAGCTTTTGGTGGACTTGACATAGTGGTTAACAACGCGGGTGTATTCAATGATCGATTTTGGGAATTCGAAGTGGATGTTAACTTGGTAATACGGTACACCTTACTATTTTTATTAATATTATAATTATAAATGGGGTAATTTTAAATATTAACATGAATCAAGCTATCTGTGGGTAATCTTTATAATTTTTTTTATATACTTTAATATATTTATTAACCTTGGGATAGTTGAAACTATTCAGTGTCCTATAAGGATTTACCCATTACGATATCTCCTAAAATAATGGAGATACCATAATTCTAGCTTTTTAATAAGATTCACGAGAACAAGAAAAACTATAAGTATTTCATATTTTAATTTATTTTATTATTTTGGTAAAAAAGTTAGAAAAAATATATTTTTTTATTTAATTATTTTCAAAAATTAAAATTAATAGCCATTTTGTAAAGTTCATTTTTCTTAAAATATTGACGTCTCAACATTTTAATTTCATTAATCTCCTGATTTTTAATATTTTTTCTGCTAATATATTATTTGCTGTAAGCGCTTCATTAATTTATAATTTCGTAATATAACTAAGCTAAACGTTGAAAAAAATTAGTTAGACAGAACTTGAAATTTTAAGCACAACAAAAGGAATGAATATGTATAATCATTATAACTTAATAAGTAGTGTCATTGATATTATAAATATTATTCTAAATTCATGCTTAATCGTAAAACCTTAAACCACCCTTACAGTGGCGTACCCAGGATTTTCGAATGGGGGGGCTAAACAAAGTAAATAAAAATTTGACATCTTATCACTAGTTTCAATAATAGTCTTATAGTTGTTAATTGTAATATTTCATTATTATATACTTTTTATAACACATAGGTACATAATATATTAGTGATATATTTAAATAGTAGGAAGTAGGGACTGATTTATTATACAAAATATGTTATACGATAAATTATAAATTATTTTATTTTATATAACCTTAAAATACATATTTTATTTTTTACTTTATTTGCTCCAGTCTTCTAATTGCATCCTTCTGGGTGCCTTTTTAGAAAATAATTTAATTATTTCATCCTCGCTGAGTACCGATCAAATAATATTATATCGGAACCATAATTACGTAAAGTCTATTTTTTGCTTATTTTAGATCATTGTTACTAAAGATAATACGTTGTATTCAATACCGTTTTTAGAATTATCATGGTTTGAAATTTGTCTTTTAAAATACAAAATGTACTCCATAACACGGCCAATGGGGGGGGCTGAAGCCCCCTAAGCCCCCCCTGGGTACGCCACTGCACCCTTATACTGAATACATCTACGATTTATAGGAATAGGTATGCAGGAAAACTTAAATATATACGCTTATATGCAGTCACGCACGTATTTTTTGGGTTCGATGACCACCACGCCTTATTATACTTATAGTTTTATTGTCGAAATTTGTAAAATCTGAAATAAACAACAGTTATTATTTATTTGTTAACTGCTAAAATCAGCATTTTTTTATTTCGAATAAAACATTTTTCTTTCCTTTTGAGGACATATGACGTATGACAGTTGACAGTGATACATTGAAAGTAATTAATTATAATAACTATAATATATATATCTACTAAAAATATACTTCACCTTTGATGATCGACTTCCATAAAAAACCTAACCACCATAATTAATTTTCGTGTTCCTAGCCTAAAAATAAATTCTAACACGATCGACCGTTTGGCCACCCCTGATATATATATATATAGTACCTATATACATATATTATAATTAATAGTCATAATTCTCCCAAGGTGGGAAAAATAGTTTTACTCTTCACTATTCTCTTCGTTAATTTCTTTTTGTTTTTTGTGTCGTTTTGACATTAATGGTCATCTTAGTTCGTTATATCTTATAGTTTCTATGCAAAAAAATTAAAACCAAAGTAATAGTTATTTTATCAATTATTCTTTGTTGAACATGTTATTATAATATATAGTAAACTTGTGGTTTTATAAAGAAAAATACTAAATAATAAATTAAAATATGTTGTGTATATTATAGAACGGTGTCATCAGAGGAACATTGCTGGCGATGCAACTCATGGGTAAAGATAAAGGAGGTCGTGGTGGTACTGTGGTCGTAACTTCGTCTACAATGGGTTATAAACCATGTCCCAGTATGCCAATCTACACAGCGACCAAACATGCTCTAATTGGTTTCATTAGATCATTTGGGGTGAGTTGTATTATGTTATTATTTTTTATGATATTCTATTATGTACAAATATATATTAGATAATTCAAATTCTAAATTCTAATTGCGATAAATGTATTAATATAATAAAATTCGTTACATAAGGCTAGGATCTGAGTGACAATAACTATAATATGATTATATTTCCATTAAAATGTATCTTATTACATTAAACTAGTTATTATATTTTAGAAATTCAAAAAAAAATTGAAATAGCTATTATAAATAAAATAATATTACCTTTTTCTTGTTGTAATAATATATCATATCATCATGATGTATAAATTATATAAAAATATAAAACATATATACACTTTATTACTTTAATATTATTATTTGTTGAATTATAATTTTATATTTACTTTTTCTGTATTGATTTTCATTATGAATTCTGCTATAGTATGGCCATTGCCCATTAGTTACCTACATTTTCAATTCACATTTTGAAATTAGTTTTAATAAGTTTAGCAATGAACGTTCAACTATATACCCATAAATTTGTACCTGAGTGGTACTAAGTGGTACACAGTGTATTATAGTGTTTTTTATCATTTAATTACATTACTATAAACATTGACAATATTGTTGTTTCTCTACTTAATACTTATGCATTTTAGGATCCTTATCACACAAATTTAACAGGGATTCGAGTAATCGCTTTATGCCCAGGAATGACACTGACTGATGCTATACCCGAGGATGTTAAATTGGCGTTATTGTCACCCAATTTTATACACCTCTGGGATAAGGATGTCGCATCACAAGCACCCCAAGCGTATGTTTATCATTAACAACGAAATATAAAAAAGGTTTAAAAAATTACCTGTGATTTTATTTTCAGTGCCCAAAGTGTGGGACGTGCGCTAATTCACGTACTACAGAAAGCTCAAAGTGGTTCAGTTTGGGTTGCTGAAAACAACAAATCAGCCAAAGAAGTTAAGTTCCCTAACTTTTAATTTTTAACGCCATCTGCCAATTACTTTTTTTAAATAATTGTTTTGTTTTTTAATGTTTAAACTATTCTCCACTTGTGGTGATGGACAAAATTTTATTGATTATTTATAATTTATATAATTATATGTTTTTGTATAATTATTGAATTCAAAATCCATAATTTACCGTTATTAATTATTATTGTTTTATTCGCGAAAATCGTCATAATGCTTTAATAGGTTAATCATATAAGCAGGTATATTATTTCATTTTATAATCAATATTTAGCGCATCGGTTCTTCAATAATTTATTCGGATAATAAAATTAAAAATATATCCATATTAACGTAATTTCGATGGAAATATAAATTAATCAACGTACATAATATACATCAAATATCACCATATCGAAGTATAAATGAAAACTATATACTCGTACCTAATGCTCATATATATTAATCGTATTAAACATATGATATATATATATATATATGTGTGTGTATATATAGATATGTAGTCAGAAAGTCGGTAAAATATCATTAAACAATTATCTTTGTTTTTAATATCTGACGAATTATATTCACACACACACACACACATATATATATGTATATACATATATATTAAATATATTAAATATTTTTATGAATAGGGTTTTTTAATAATTGTTTACGCATTACACCAAACATAATAATAATTAATTATCCAAATTTTGTATATTTTTAAAATAATCATCGGCTGTGAAACTATTTTGTTTTGTGATATGATATGCTATTTACTTAATTGCTTATTATATAATTATATTACACCTACAACTTATTTCAAACCCCCATAATGCCTAGAGATATTGTTTTATATGATAAATCAACGAAACTCACCTGGGACCATGTTATATTTAAAATAATAAAAATTATAACAATATGATATTACTTTTTACGGCCCTTGGTATTTTGTTTTTATAGCTACTATTATAATATTCATTTTATATAATATAACATGATAATATAGTATATACATAGGTAATATTCAAAATTTCAAAATCTAATTTATGTTCGTTATAACTGATACTCGATATTCATCTGAATTTTAATTCCAAATCAAAATATCTTTATTTAAAAAAGTAAATATCTCACATCAGTGATATCACCTATACTCATTTACCAAATTAAATTTATCACGCAACTTCTTTTTATAATAATATTATATAACTATAACAGATTCTTATTTCTCAAAATAAAAAATATAGAACTAATAACTATACTATGTCATGTTAAAATAGAAGTAATAAAAAAAGAAACATCCACGAAGAAAATATACGACAAAACCAGATAATCCATTCGTTTATGGGTCGATTAAATTCTAATATTGAAAATTCAATTAACTGTCGTGTTCATCGATTATACCGAATGTAAATTTAATACATTTTACTACTTATATTATTTTTGAGACAAGTATAACACATATGTAATTAGGTCTTTTTAAATTCAATAATTTTGTCGAAACGATTTAAATTATTCAACATGTAGATAGCATATCAGACCACAGCCAATACATAAGTATTATATAATATGTATCTATTATTTAGATATACGTTTTTTATGATTCTAAATATTAATTACAATACTATTTAGTATTTATTGATTTGATTTTTTTTTTTATGTACCTATAATTCGTACCTACATACCTTATTATAGTATGATAACAATATTTTTGCATATACCTATATAATTAAATAACACTATTTAGTGTATAGGTACATGATTGGGTGATAACACGTTCCGTTTAAAATGGAGTTTACTTTTTTTTGAGCGTCATATTTTCTTGTATTGACAAACTTCGTACGGAACGCTTTTTCCGTTGCAATCGCGCTATCTCCATAATATTATATATTTATATATTTATAGATATTATGTGCGTAAAGAAAAACCTGTACACAAGACAAAAAAAAATACAAAACAATATTGGTATTGACTATTTACTGTTTTATAATCAATTTATCAATTACCTATTATTGAAATCAAAATAATATATTTTATAAACATATACATTATACGATACAGTTTTCTGTTTTTGTGTAGTGAGAGTCAGCCATCGAGTGACGACTAACGAGTAACGACATAGAAAATAATGAAAAGGTTTATACATATAATAATATGTTTTATGCTGACAAAAAATTGATGCCATAGATCAGAATGAGATGTATCCTAAATATTCTAGTATTTGTGTATTACTTAATGCAATATTATATGAATTCCAGAATCTCTACAACACACTATTTCTACCTCATATAACATATGTGTAAAATTTAAGTATTTGTAAGAAAAAAAATTGAAACGGAGACAGTGGGTCGTCAGCCTCTATTTCTAAAGATATAGTTTTTATAATTTGCCCAGAAATCCTGACCACTGCTTTTCAACTAGGTACTACATAATATTATATTATGACTCATCCAGCTATTTTATTATTATTTAAAATTAAAAGTGTTAGTGGTGCGTATTAATTAGTTGATATTCAGGTGTGTGTATTATCTTCTTAGGTTCTTGGTACAAGTAGAACTACGTTTAAGTATTTTGAAATTTGTTCAAATAGTTAATTCAAAATGTGTATATTATTGAAATTATAGTAGTTTTTTTATTAATTATTTTTATCTATATTCTGTTATGCATAATGTACCCTTATTAACATTAATTATAGAATAGAATATATCCGTAAAGTTTAATCCTGGTATTATCTAATAATTATATAATACCAGGATTCAACTTTAATAGTTACTAAAATTAGATTCTAATTGATTCAAAAAATGTGTTAATTTTTTTTCAAATTATTTCTTTCTGCGCTCGTCTAAAATGTTAGGTTCAAATACACCATTTTAATACTCAGCTTTATAATCGTAAACATCATCAACATATTTATTAAAACTAGCTTTTTTAGGCTATAGTAGTTAAAATGGTTTTGTAATATTGTAAATAAAGCTCAAGAAATTATAATTCAATGTTCAAAATAAATTAATAAAAATAGTTATCTATTTTTAATCATTTAAAACAAAATTACACATGAAACAAATGATGTAGGAAAATACAAAAATTATCAAATAAACAAAAAAATAAAAACATTTAAAATACATATTATTGTAATATTGAAATAAATTATCCGAAAAATAATTATTATAATAATTAACTTATACATATATTACGTCTTAAATATAATATGATATAATACAGACATTTCATATAAATGTATAATATATAGTTTAATTGAACCAATAATAAATTAAAACAAATCACATCTGACACATTATAAGACGTATATAAATATAACGAAAAAAAATGTGATACTATACTGCTTAACCGTCCTTAAGAACTGAATTTATCCATTTATGGTTGGACTTTACTCGATCGTAGAGCCTCGGTCTCATCATGCCGTCTGCCGAACATGCAATCCGCCAATTAGTGACACCCACCAAGACCCAGCTCTTCTTATTAGCTGATAGACACATCATCGGACTTCCAGCAAATTCTTCCTCTGTACAATCGTTATGGTCGTAAATCGAATCGTAGCACAGCCCGTTCACCGTCGTGATGCTAATATTGGTACAGCTGTCCATAGAACTTTCTTTAACCTCGATCCTCTGAAGGTTGTCTCCTATCAAATTCAAATAAGTATATGGAATAACGTCGATAAATTACAAAGATACAATAATAAAATAATAAAATATTTAATTTATTTCACAAAATTATAAGTAAAAAATAATTTTGGAAATACTAACGATTTTTCGCCCAACCCAACGTCTGGCAGTGTAGATACGGTACATCGCTCGTCTGGTCATCGTTCAGACACACCGGACGAATATGATCCGAATAAGTGACGGGTGAACTTAATTTTACTAAAACTAACGTGCTTCCCTCTACGGGCGACTTGACCATTCCGACAATGTGACGTTCTTGTTGCCACGGTGAAACGGCGTTCAACCTCACTGCTCCTAAACGCGCCACCCATTCGGCTTTGCTTTGCCTAAATAGCCACATACAACGATTTTTAATAATATTCATAAAAAACTATAATATTACATTATAGAAGCTTTTAATTCAAACATTATTATGTATCTACGCTTATTCGTCCAATAGCAGTTGACAAGCTATGAGTAGTTATAATTTTTAAATCACAATTGGTGTGATTGATTCCAACGCTTCATATTATTTAAACAATAACTTTATAATCACCCTTGAAAACACGAAGCGCTGGTGAGTAACCATTCGGAAGATATGAGACTACCGTCGCAAACATGGGTTCCACTTTTGTAGAGAATGGCATGCCATGGCCAATCACCGTGGGAAGCCATTTTATTTAAACCGTCAATACCATGTTTCTGTCTCCTGTTTGTCTGTATGCCGCAAACTGTGTAAGTGTAAACGGAAAAAAAATTTAAATACTCGCCGACGGACGATTTCAAACGGTATAAAAGAGAGTAGGTAGGTATACCACGATCACGTATTATAGGAATATAATATGTATACTGTATAGCTTACCGGCATCGCTACATGCGACGCGCAACACTTTTCTACTGGGACATGTGCCCAGGTTAAAAGTTATCTCACTGGCGAATGGATCTACGACATGTGCGTATCGTGAAGCACCGGACGTTGTTGTTTGCGGGTCTTCGTCGTCGACAATTTCGACACTTGTCAAATTCCTATAATAAGGTATGGACGTTATTATTGTTATTATATACGCCGGTTGAGTTAATGATAGTGCACGATTCTAGTTAAATTGGACAGAATAACGTTGTACATATGTATAGGTAATAGGTATATATATATATATTTATGATATTTCGTTAATCGTTATACGTAGGTATTAACTATATAGCAGTGGCGTTGAACATGACTGTTACGCGTACTACGAGTTATATTCAGCAGACATGAGTAAGTGCTATGCATCAGTTAATATTCATGTATTACTAAATTGTCTAAATTTCCTGGATTTGTCCGATTAAATTTATGAGAGTGGAATATTTTTTAGGTGGTCGATATATGCATTATGACTTTTATATTTTGGCATCTCTGATGCGGTGTATTATTGAAATAGGACGATATAATGAAAGTGTTTACTTACTGGTAATTTAGCGTGCGACAGAGTGATGTTGCGATTGTTTGAAGAGCTACGGACATTTTTTCGTTTGGAATGTCTGTTTGAAAATTAGCTGCACACAACTTTCCCGACATTCCTTGTTCGACAAAAAACACGAAACCTTCAGTTGGGTACGCGTCAACAGTGGCTAACGGCAGCATTTGGTCTACAGACCTGCCAGTCGACGAAATCAGTACTAAATTCAAAATAAAATATAGTGGTATTTATCATAATACAATATATTATAGAATTAATATAGAATTAATAGCTCGAAAACCGATCTCTAAGTGTCTAAGTGTAAGTATTTGTATTGTACCCACACGACCAAATTTATAATTTTTAAATATTTTACTTAATATATTCGTCTCGGCTTATTTATTTATTCGATTTACCGTACTATTATATAATGTACGACTGTACGAGTATAATGTATTATAATTAGATACTCACGACAATTGCGTTCGTCAGCCTCGCCCGGACAGTCGACCACACCGTCGCACCGTGACCGAGCTGGGATGCATGTCCGGGATGTAATGCAGTGCAGGTAACCAGCGGGACAGTAGCCACAAGTCGTTTCATCCGACATGTCAGGACAGTCTAGAACGCCATCACACAGTCGGCCCGACAACCCAGTAGTCCGGAGCTTGTAATCGCAGCCGGGCTTAGACGTGCATGTCGATCCGATGTTGCTGTAGTCGGGCAACCTAGCGCAGTCAAAACCGGCCAGCAATTTCTCTGGTATACGGTGGCCGCAACCTGCGGTGAATAACCGGCAGCTGTGCTTGCACGGCAACGTCACTTCGTCCCGTCCGAGCTTGACGTCTGGCTTGCACGCCGGTTGCAATAGTTGACAGACAAAGTCCAATGTTCTCTGGTAACATTCTGCGTCTACCAGATCTCTGAGGGGAGGTAAATAAAAACCAGATGTGTATTATATTATATAATAAGGTAAATATGGGTAAATCCTTAGATAAGGGATCTACTGGGAATAGTCCTAAATAGTAAAATTATGCATGGATGATGTTCCAAATTCGTTCCAAAATAAAAATTATTCTCATATTGCATAGCTCATGTAAACTGCATTTCCCGCCTTCCCGGATTAAACCTCAAGGAGGTGAACCAAATTGCATCCCAAAAATTTGGTTTTGTAATATTATTTTTAAATTCAAAATAGTAATATTATTTTGATTATAGTAAGCGTAACGCAGTTGCCACAATATTAATACTAACCTGAATGCAATTAAATCATCGTGAATTTCATCCAAATTTTTATGTCCAAAATGATTAGGATAACTCGTCAAATTGTATTCCAAAACGGATTTACACAAATTCAGTCTTACAGGCGTGCATCGTCTCGGAGGTGGTGTGGTTGGATGAAATTCTATGGTCGATATTTCTGGAGCTATTGTCGATGGTTTTGTAGATAGCAAAGCATTGTTGGTAATGTGTTTGATGTGCAAACTTCCCGGGATTATTTTCGTTGAAGGGTATAAACGACGAAATGCCGATAATATTTCTTCTACTGTAACAGACGCTCTCCATCTGACTGGTTCGAATCTTAACCAGAAATCCACTTTCAAGCTGCCCTCATCGCTAAAAATAAAAGAATATTCCTCTCTGTTATTACAACCTATGCTATTGTCTATTATTATTTATTATAAATAGACGTATTATATGATTAATTATATGTTATAGATCTTACGGTTCGAGAGAAATAATTTCGGCGTCAATGAATTTTTTTTGTATCGGACTACTGCTTATAATATTTTTTATTAAATGTGTATAGTTCAAAACAAAACGTTGATAGTCTTGACTGTCTGGGTTGTCATAGTCAATTAAATCTATTCCCTTTTCGTCTGCTCTCAAATCACCTCTAAATATCTTTTCTTCTCCGTTATACGTACGTTGTAAATAATCATCTGAAAACCATATTAGTTATAGGCTTAAAATACATTACTCTTATATTAAAAAATGTATGCAATCAACGGTACTAAAGTACCGCTTTGATATGAATATAATTTATTTACTAATTGATTAGAATTTCACGGTTATACTACATCATAAAAATATATTGAAGTTAATAATTAAATCTTTATTTATTATTTTGTAACTTTTTTCAATCCGTAATTTTTATATTTAATTACATGACTAAAACGTATACTATTTTATGTTTATCTCAAATTATATAATCGATCTTAAAAATATTAATTTACATTCTAAAAAAAAAAAATATCAATTCCATTTAAACAATAATTACTGTTCACATTATTAAATTGTATAATGGTGTTAAGCTATTTATTTATAATTTAAATTTAATTTATTAATTTATTCCATCTTTATATTTTTTGTGCGCCTGCTATGGTCGTATAACTTCTAAATGAATATTGATTATGGTTATATTGACAATGGTTCATAGCTACTTTTTATTTTTAAAAAACCAACCCTTATGGTTATATATAAGTAATTTTATTTTATAATATTAGTATGGATCGTTACTGATAGTCTTCACGAGCGTTCGTGGTTTCATTGATACGTTACATGGGCGGATAGGCCATTTTTGACTTACCGGGAAATTTTAAAAAGGGGCCCCTACATAAAAAAAAAGTTAAAAAGGGCCCCATTACCGAAATACGAAATGGCCCATCTGGAAAAGCTAGGTTTCCCAATAAGCCTATCCAATATCCACCCATGATACGTTATGAATGCGATTCATTTGCTACCTAATATTACGTTGCTGTCTGTCGTGGATTCTATACGGCGCCCATTAAATGAGGTCGTACATCCGTAACGCAGTCAATTTGCTAATAGAGGTCTATATTAATCATGTTCATTTTTTTTAATTTCACACAAATAACGTCGTTCGGATAATTTAATGTATCAT
This sequence comes from Schizaphis graminum, assembly GCA_020882235.1. NCBI lineage: Eukaryota > Metazoa > Arthropoda > Insecta > Hemiptera > Aphididae > Schizaphis > Schizaphis graminum. Next base: position 100,396,850 of record CM037032.1, read on the forward strand.
TTTCATAAAATTAAAAGATTTTTAAAAAATTGTAAAGTGTGAAATGGTCAGCCAATTATAAAACAACGTACTATGTACAAGTTTGTATTTTTTTTTTTTTTTTTACATAAATTGTATTATGTATAGAAACATTAGAAACATCGGTACCAAAAAAAAAAAATAACACAATCAAATATTAGTAGACGTACACTACTATATAAAATAAAAAACCTTAAACGAATGACCCAAACAAATCCACAGCTTTCAACTGATTTCATAAAATTATCGTTAACAAATTCAACCAGGTCATCGTAGACTACTTCGTATTACTTACTTTTTACTTTTCAACCCATAAATAATGAATATAGTTAATTACGAAAAACTATCGTTTTTTAGTTTATATATTGTTGCCATTGGTTTCAGAAAATGAAAAAGTTTTTATGATTGGATATTATTTTAACCTGCATTTAATATTTGGTTAAAATATCCCAAACTACAAAAATCTATACAGTTTACATTCAACAGAGATTAAGCAAGGGTAAATACATGAGCATTTAATCTGTCTCGGACAATGTTGTGCAGGATCAGCTAGACTAGTTAATAATTGTTTATATAAAGGTACTATATTTAAATTTTAACTATGCAAATTACATAATATTATTTTTACTTATTATAGGTGTACCAGGTACACTGTACCTATATAGGCATATTTAAAGATATATTTTAAATCTTAATTATTTAATAAAAAGTTTAACTTAAAATTATTATTGAAAAGTACTACATTTCGTTCTTTATATATTTTATGTCTTTATATGAGACCCATAAACAAATTTTAGAAATAACATGTGTTTTTGAAAATGTCTGAAAAGATAATTTTTACATGTGTTTAACAATATATTAGAAGAACTATAAAAATGTTTAGCTTATCACTATCACAAACAGTCAAATAGTTATTTTTATAACTCACTAAGAATGAGAATTGCCTTATGTCAAACGTAACAAAATATCTATAGACAAATTATTGAATGAATAAACTACAGTCACAAATGTCCTATCCTATGTCCTATCCTAAAATAAAATATAATAGACTTATAAATAAAATAAAACCTTTATTAATAACTTAAAATTGTACGTTATAATAAGAAAAAATGGTGCCTGGCAAAGACATGATCAAATAAATAATACGTTTTACCAAATAAATAAATTGAAATAAATATTTACAAAAGAGAAAAATTAGTTTTATACCAGCCAATATTCAATAGCTTCTGAGGCAAATACAATAATAATAATAATTGAATTTTTTAACAAACTATATGTTTTTACTCTGAATGTAATCCACGAAATTTTTTTTTAAATAAGCGGCCCATCATCTCAAAAGGTAAAAACCCTTAATATAATCAGGCTCAACTCAAGTATATTTAATCACATCTAGCCAAATATTTATTTTTTTATTCTATAATCTTATCTCACATTTATTTTTACATAAATCAAAATAATTATAAATACCTTCCTAATAATTCCTTCCTAGGTGACGTCTATCCCACCTACCCCTTAATTACCGGATCAATAATTTTGTATAGTTACAGTTATGATATAACGGTACAGCTAAAACATAATTTATTAATATAATATTAAATTTGACTAAATATTTGTTGTATAAATATGTAAATATGTAATGGTGTTTTGCTCAGCCGTGCGTGTATTATGCGTGTAACTAAAATTTAATATCAATTGTTCGTTATATTTTTTATTACTAAAAGCATACATCGAATCACGATCACCTAATTGCAGCTCAAGACAGAAAATCAATTTCCTTTATTTATACCTATTATATACACATATTTTTTATTATTATATTTACGTATTTTTTAAGCGTTTCTGCCGAGGAACAAAATACAACGACTCATAGATGTAGACGTGTGTTGCATGAATAGAAAAATACAACACAATGGATACGGTCGATCATGGGTGAAAGGAAGCGCCGTTTTGTTACACTTTCAATCGACAAACAAATACCAAAACTACCAATATATTACACGCAGTCTGTACGAAATAATGTCTAATGACTGTATTATACATTGATATATATATTATATATATATATATACGTCGGGTGGATAAATTGTACGAAATTAATTATTGCCTAAATAACAATTACGCGTTCTTAATAAAACATGTGTATAAGTACACCTATAATAAATTTCAGAAAAGAGAATATTTTTGGCCATAGATGGAAACCGTATAAGACTAAAAGACCCGCCGTATGCATTCATCGAAGACATACAAGGTATTTAATGACTAAAAAATATAATATTGTGCCTGACAACTTTCCAATTTATTTATGGTGCCTGCTTCACAAAGGTTTAATTTCTATTCATATAAATACGAAATACCTATTAACTATTTGAAAGGTCATTTTCTACAGGAAATGATTGACAACATAATATACATTTTTAAAATTATATAAACGTACTTTATACGTTCTTTACGCATATTTTCAACTGAAGATTTTAAGAAATGTATTTGAGTATTAAAGTGACATATTAATGATTATTCTCATTAATAAACATAATACATTTTCTAATTGATTAAAAGTTATAACTTTTAAGTTTCAATAATAAATTATTAATTACTATAAGTACTTATACTTACATAATATTTATTATTATATAGGAATTTCTAAAAACAAATAAAAATAGTGATTTTACTTGAAATTTACTGATTTTATAGTGCTAATATTATACTAAGGACATTTTTTTTCCTCTATAACAGAAACATTTGAAAAATTTCTTATACTATAAACAATCTGAATAAAAGTTTTTGAAAAACGTTAACATTTAGGAATTATTATTATTTTATCTATTTAATATAAAAAGAATTTAATCTACAACTATTTGAGCTTAAAAAGCAGTGCCAGGCTGAAAAATAAAGTCAATCAACACTGCGCTTTCATTGGCATAATAGAAATTATCAATTATTAATTAACATATACACGATGTATAAAAATCTATATATTGAGTCACTCCGACTCCTTTTAATCAAATCACTCGTGTCATCAATTTAAATATCAAACATGCTTATTGTAAAATAAAACTTACAGTTTGTCTTTTTTCCAAAAAATAACAAAATAAAAATATTTATATATCGCTTAAGGGTAATCTAAATCAATCAATAATTGATTATTATTTAATCAAATTACAAGTGTTTATCTTATACAACCTTCAATAGTTGTACAACAAAGGTATAGCAATTAGCAGATACTATAATAGGTATAGATTTTAATACAGCAGTTTCCCCTATTGGCTATTGTTCAACTAAGTATTTACACTATTCTTGGGGTCTATAATATTTTGATATGACCTAATTAAAACTTTATTGAATTAATACCTATATAAGTATTAATTTTTTTTTTTAAAACATTCGGAAATTCGATTCAGTTAATGAGATAAGTTGGTAATGAATAAAATATAATCAACGCAATATTTTTATAACAAAGTTCTATAAAACTGATAAAGGTACTTGATCAAATATAAAATAGGTACAATAGAATTTTGGTCTCAATATCTGACATTCCAAGAATCTGATCAATTGGTTTTTAATTAGAAGTAATAACTGTATGCTACGAGTATAGCTATAAACTTAATTTCGAATATTACCTACTAGTATTGGTTATTACTTATTAATTATTGCTTATGGTATTGCTTTTGAAAATAAATCAATAATTAATTAACAGAAATACCTACTCTATTTGTAAAAAAAATATCTAAACTTTAGAAAACGTAACATAAACAAATAATTATATAGTCAATATGGACCGAATAAGGTTCCCTAACAAGAGCTAAATAGTACTATAGTAGGTAGACTAATTTTAGTAGTTGGTAATAAAAAGATTTAGACGATTTAAGTAACTTGTGGAATAATGTGTATTCAGACAAATCAATGGTTTTTATTATATAACTATACTCGTAATATATATAAACCGCAATTCTGATGGTTATTGAACCGAATAAACATTATAATCCAAATGAAATAAGACAAAACCTCCCATGAAATCACTTATCTGTGTTCTTACCTACAATCCCATAAAATGTATTTTAACACGGTGTCAAAAAACGTTGTTTCATTCCAACGATAAAAAAAAAACTTATAGAAAACCCGTTAGCCAAATTCCTGCTAAAGATTTTGTAATTTGTATCTAGTAAAGACTATTCATCAACAAATGATCATTTTTTAATCATTCAACAGTGCTATAACTATTTAAATGAACGTTTTAATCGATTTATAACAAACCGATAACTTCATGGGAGAATCGTCGATTAAACAAAATACCTATTTAATTTCCTTATGCTTTGTATACAAAAATACTGTTACAACACTTATTAAATATTAAATAATATGTTATCCATGTGGGCACCTCAGCATCTGTCTTATATCTTTCTTTTTAATTTTTTTTTTTTTACTATTATAAGAATTTTAATTTATATGAACTCCGTATACCAGATACGAGCTTAGCTCAGTTGGTATACGTATCAGCCATTGTTAATGTATTCTTAATGTAATAATTTACTAATTGTATCATATAATTGTAATTAAATTTGGCTGAAATAAATAAATATCAAATTTCATGTAAATATCTATATTTTAATTTGTAAAATATTATAATATTTGTATATTTATTAATATTATTAACATGAATTTTATTTTCGAATATTAGTATTACAAAATGTAATATGATTTGCAAAATATGTATATAATAAATTATTGTAAAACGTCTTTTTTTAAACTATACAACAACAGATATATTTATATGGCAAATAATTTCACTTAAATAAGACACACACAATGAATGAACTCTATCTATCTTCTTTTCTATGATCCGTATAATGTGTATTACAGTTACATAATTTGTTAATAAAACTTTTCAAATACACGGTTGATATAAATTGAAAAATACTATTAGGTAACTATATCGAAACACGAGTTTACTCAAATACATGATTTTAATTGAAAAATCATAATGTTACATAGAGTATATGATTATTAAATTCAATTCGACTTATACTACAATTATGTTTCGATAAAAATATATTTTTATCATTCAAATCGTGGATCTAGATTAGATATTGTGTACAATTTAAACGCAGATACCTATATTTCTGGAAGTTAAATAATAACATATTCGTATAGGTACTATATATTATAGGAAATAACTATAGCATGTATATGGTACCAACTATAATTATTAAGTATTTACGTTTTGTAGTATCTATATTCGGTTATACACTTATACGTATCTATACTTTGAATGCACTTTTATTTAATTGACATTGTAGGTTTTAATTTAAATAAAACAACCATTGGTTGTATAATTTACCTACTTACCCATATTATAAAATCAATGATAGATGCAACTTAAAAACCTACTCATTTCAAAACAATAAGTATAAAACCTGAGTGTGGGTTAACATTTGTAAACAACTTAATACATAGGTGTCGAATAATGAATGGTGATTTTTGCACATAAATTCAGCTATAGTAAAAGACAATATCAATATGATAAATTGATAAATACATAGCGAATTACCTTTATATAGGAATATAGTGTATGAAACTTCGTGTGTTACTTAAAGAAACCAATCATCGTGTGATATTGTGATGGATTCAATACCTTTTTTAACCATGATTTATTGGTCATAATATAGATGACCTGGTTGCTTGATGATAACGTAATATTCAACTACTATCTTATTACAATGAGAGAAATTTATAATCATAAAATTGAATCAAAATACTTGATCGAATAATTGTCATCGTAAAATCAATAACAATAAAAATAAGGTGGGCAAGTGGGGTACCGCTCTGCTATAGTAAACTATTAGTAGTTGTGGTATCGAGTGAGTCGCTGTTATGGATGTGTTATATTGAATTGAATATATATATATCATTGTATAACGTTTCTAAGTGGAGACAATCTATTCTATATAATTATAAGTATCTATATTTTATGATTTATTTTTTGATATAACTATTAAAGTAATTTATTTTACATTTTTACTATAAGTATTACAGTAGATTTAATTAAATTTTGAAAAAATCATGACAATTATAGCTTTGAAATATATTTGACTAAAAATCATTAAATAATCAATAATCTATCTACTTGTAATAGCTATCATAAAATATTACAATAAACTATTAATCACAAATTTTATAGGTATTTGAAATTTAATAGGATTTAAATTTATTGAGAAATAAAATATATTATAAGACATTACGATTAAAATCTAAAATTGATTACTTACATCCCGCATACAAAGATAGCGAAAATATCAACATAAACACTAAAATCGTTTCAATTATGCAACACCTCCATCGATATCTTTGGCTGAATTTTCTAGTAAATTTGAGTTCGCTATCAGTCGTTGATGCATAGGAGCTCGTTGCCCCACTAACAACCGATACCTGAAAATAAATCATAAAACTCATTAAAAAAAACTTAAAAAAAGCGGGTAAGTGAGGATCGCTCTGCTGTACATTAGGGGGTGGGGTGGACCTCAGACTAGGGTAGGTTAAATTTGAATGCAATGATAGGTATCATTGTATACGAAAAACGATTCTGAACGGAGATGATTTGTCAGTCTAGGATATGTTAATATATTATATTAAAAAATTTTAATATATTCTATTTTGAAACAAATTCAAACATTTAAGTATAAGTTTTAAGATCATACGTTTGATAATTTTTTTAAAATAACAAAAATCGAAAATTATTTATTAGTAAAACGTTATTTTACACGTGTATTTTTGATTTCAAATTAAAATTAAAACTTTAAACACTAGTAAAATTTTTTAAATTTAATAATCCTCAAACTTTTTCATAATTATTCTAAGCTTAACTTATGGACAGCATAGTATTAAATTTTCAATTCTTAGCTATTGATAGTAAAATATTTATAAATTTTTTACTACCAAATAGTGAAAAATATTCATGATTTTGACGAATTTGTGTCAATATTTGAACTTCAAATGCTAATAAAAAAAAATTGTGCCTATGTATTTTTATAATTTTTGAATGAGAGTTAGAACAAGTTATGTGGACCCTTCAATTAAATTTTCAAGTAATTTGTCCCAGCTAAATTTTTTTTATCAACATTTATAAAAAAAAAAAAATAAAAAATTGATTATTTAAAATGCCTATAAATAGCTCAAAAAAAGTCAAAATATTTTGAAAATCAAATCACGTAAAGAAAATGGCGATCTAAATAACTGGTAAAATTTTCAAGTATTTACGACTTATACTATTTGAATAACAACAAATATTAAAAATCGTTTGAGGCTAAACCGTTATTTAACGCGGTTTTGTAAAAATTTAAATTTCAATCACTCATAAAATTTTTTTGTCTTAGCCCGGTAGAGTTTTTTTTGCAGATAGTTGAAGAAAATTTTATGGAGAACCTTGTACCAAATTTTCAAAACTTAGTTATAAAAGAAAAAAATTTTACGATTTTTTAACCACAAAATTACTTGCCAATTTTTGCAATTTTGACATATTTCGTATAAATTCGAACTTTAAGCACTTATAAAAAAAAATTGTGACTAACGATTTCGGATTTTTTTTTATAACTTTAAGAACAACTTATAAGAAACCTTGTATTAAATTTTCAAGATTTTCTGGCCGGCCAAAAAAATTTTATCGTTATTTTAAAAAAAAATACAAAAAAAAATTAAAAATTTCAATTGTCTATAAATAGCTCAAAAAAAGTCAAAATTCTTTGAAAATTTAACTGTGTATGGAAAACCTTAATATAAACATTTTGTGAAAATTTCAAGTGTTTACATCGATTATTTTTTGAGTTATAGCAAAATAAATAATTCGATTTTGTCGAAAACTGGTTTAGCGTAAAAATTCCCGTTTTTCTGTCATTTTTTTTTTGTTTTTCTCGATTTTTTTGAAAACTGTTGGAAAATGTTTACTTTTCACCTCTATAATGCACCAAGGATATCCACTTTGCCATCGGAAACCACCCCCAAAGTTTGAAATTGAAGCATTATTTCGACTAGTTATGCTGTACACAGACACAAAAAAAAAAAAAAAAAAAAAAAACACACATCATTGTAAAATCAATACATTCATCACTCCGTTCAGAATCTAAAATACACATGTAATATTTATGCAGTTATGCTTAGTTATTTGCCCTATTGGGATTTAAACCAAAACAACATTTAAAATAGTATAATAAAATGTTTAAAACGCAGTAGGTATGTTAACATATACAAATAAAATAAATACTAATATATTATTTTACTAAATAAAAAATCGATCAACTATATAGGGCAAGAAGTATAACACGTGGTGTACGAACAGTCATTGATTCTAAGTGTTAATAACTAGGTGTAAGCGTACCAGTTGAAAGAGGAGACTCTGTTTCTATAACTCATAATACATTAATTGAGGGGCGACATTCCATAATAAAATGTATTATTGCCACTTTTCATAATGTTCAGGAATCACGATTTTGATTAATTTGTAACACATGGCAATAGTGCATCTTAAATATAACCGATGTACTAAATTTCCTTTTTATCATGGGCAATATTACGTTATGACGTAGTCTGGATATAGTACATTTTGAAAAAAATCATGGAAATAGTTCTTTTTGAAATATTTCTATGGTCTGATTTTTAAATTACCATGGGCAATAGTACATTTTGGCCTAATTTATAGATTTAGTACACATACCTAATACATTCTGATAAATTCTCGCAATCGGCAGTAGTGCATTTTGACGCAATCTTAGTATATTTAATCAATATTTGATAGGAAATAGTACGTTTAGGCATAATTTGATGGTTTTAATTTTAAACGATTTCCCGCCATTTAAATTATATGTTATGATGTATAACTCATATATTCAATTTTTGGCAATAGTACACTTTGGAATGTCGCCCCTCAATTGGTAAGCAGTTTGAGGTTGACAATGGGTTAAAATAAACCACAGTGGATCCGACAATACAATACTATATAACCATGAAGGTTGATATTACCCAAATTTCTTGAGATGTCCTGCACCTATATATTACACAGAGAATAGATCTATAGTCGGGCGAAAGCTTGCAGAAATAGAATATTAAAAATGTAGGTAAATGAGTACCGCTCTGCTGTACAATATAAGTGTCGAGTGGATCACTATATATTGTAGCTGTGTTAAATTTTAATTCGTATATCATTGTATACGAAAAACGATTTTGAGAAGAATTGGTCTATCAGCCTGCATCACCAAGTTTTTTTTTATATAGCTATTAAAGTAATATTACAATATAGTAATATTATTTTACTTTTAGTATCATAGATTGATATAATTTTTTCCGAAATAGGTACCTTAAAACGGTGAAAATAATTTTATAGTATCTATTAATAAACAAGTATATTAAAAATAAAATATATTTTTAAAATAAATCAAAAATTTAATCGCGTATATAGTATTAATACTCATAATAAAATAAAATACATGAACGTTTAAGTTCCCAAAAATAATATTTTTGAATTATAACAAAGTAATTAACATACCATTATTATTATATTATGTTAATAAATAAATAATTTCGTCGAAATTAGAACTTAAAATATCTATAGAAAATAATTATCTTTATATATTTTTTAGTTTTTATGGTTATAGTATGAACTACTTAATTGAAAGAATCTTGTATTACGTTTTTAAAACTTAAAAACAAAAACAAAAGTTTTTTTAGAACTTTTAACTACAAAATTCTCAATTTCCTTAATTTTTTGTTTGGTTTTTCTGATTATAAAAATAAGTACTGTAAAATTTAAGTTTGACCTCTCCTAGGTAGGTACAACGTACAAACTATGTAAAAAATATCCTCATTTTTAAATATTATTAAACATTTTATCAATAACTTATCGTTTCTCGTCCACAAAAAAAAACACATCGTAGTAAAATCAAAAGATTCATAGCTTTAGAATCTAAAATAAACCTATACTTCATAGGTTAAAATTATCAAAACACAAAATCTCATTTAAACGCTAAAAATGTTATTGATGGTTTCAGTTACATGGTTGTAGAATACAATAATTTAACTACGCTATGTTATGGTATTACGAAAGTTATGCAAGAGTACCTATTTTATTGCTCCGCGGTGCGTTGAAATACCGGTACGAGATACACAACGATAGCACAATGGAAGGTCGAAATCGTTGAACTGAATATCATGTTTATATATATTATATATATATATTATACAGGATGATTTTAAATCACGGTCAATGCCGACACATTAGTCGTTTGATGAGCCCACGATGTTCTGACTATTGTTATTATTGCTGTTGCTATAAATGTTTAGTTATACTACGCCTATACATGATATAGGTACGTACAAATACAAATTTATAATAATTTCTAAGTAGGTCAGAGAACCCACGGAAATCGGGTAAAATAATACTAATATACTTAAAAAGATATTATATAAATATCCTATTCAGATTATAGTACCTATATATTTGACAATATATCATACCTAAACCTATATATTACATACAAACCAACTTTACGATAAAGCACAGATGCAGTATGTTTTTTATAAAATCGATTATTTTTAAAGGAAATTATTACATTTTTAAACAATACAATTTTTATTTCTTCAAACGTACCAATAAATACGTCGTTATATCAAATCAGTACTATACTTCAGTGGCGCAACCAGGTGAGTCCCCCCCCTTGAAAAGTAATTTCATTGTTGTTACAGCAGTACCATTGTACTTACCTTTATTTTTTTACATTTAATTATCATTCAATTCTACAGTATAATTACAATATTTGCATTAATCAAACAATAAAATAATAATTAAATTTGTTTGCTACTTTAAAATTATTATATTTTTGGACCTCCCCCCTTAAAAAAATCCTGGTTGTGTCACAGTACTACGTCATATTAACATGCTATACAAACAATGAACAATTTAATTTCAGTACGCAGGTGTAATAGCTACTGATAGACTATTACATAATAACATAATAACTAATATGAGAATCAATTAGTTAAAATTCAATTTGTTTTCGCTTAACTAAGCTTATTAATTTAATTTTTTTTTATTAATTTCGAAAATAATTAATTTAGTTAAAATTAAAAAAAAAAAATACATCTTTTAGTCATCCTAGAACATAATGATACTTTATTTTTAAAAATATATTATAATACAATATACGAATATTTCTCAATATTATAGTTTATTAACAAATTTTAAACCGTTAATAATTTCCACATTACTTATATATATATAATGACTCTATCAAGTCACTATACTTATATAATCATAAATAAAAATAATTAAATACCTACCTAAGCTGTCAAAAATAAAAATATATACATGCATATTATTAAATTTAGTGACATACAACATCATGAGTAGTCATAATTGAAACTATATAAAAAAAAAATATGGGTTAATATCATATGTTATATTAAACCAACGGCCAACACTCTATTTATATTTCTATAGAAATTAGGACATACCTAATAATTGCGCTAAATTTAAATTTAGGTACTTAGGTACATAGTATAAAATGTATAAATTGCAACAATCCTGTATACAATTTAATTAATTATACATAGTTAAGTAGATACCTTAGAACAATTATAAAAACTAATGTAAAACAATTATATCAATTTCTAAAAGCTATTAATATGAATCCGCAAAAAGTTTGATATTACCTAAAAAAATTTGATAATTTTAATTAACAGTTAAATCTAAATTAAAATAAATTATATTTATTAATTTTTATATTGAAAAATATTAGTAATATTATAATTAAATTTAAAAAAATATAGGGGCAATTTTAATACTTAATCTATTAAAAAAAACATTTACACACACCTTACTGTCTATACCTTATATAAATATTATTATACACTGTCAAGTATATGTATACTAAAATTCTATTTACTATATTATTTTATGTAAATAACCTAATCATTTTTAAATTTGTACAAATTATTTTTGTTTATCATGGGTTAATGATTATTTACAGAAATATATAATAGAAATTATTAATTTATTATCAACAATTAAATCTGAAAACTTTATAAAATATTTTCATTACTTTAACTAATGTATATAAGATGCAAATTAATAAAATATATATACGTATTGAATAGGTGCCTATAATACTAATGTAACTCTTTAATTTATTTTATTTTAATACATTATTATACCACGTATTATATTCGTACAATGTTTATAATTTTTTCTTTAATGATTGTAAAAAAGTAGAAAAAAATGTTTGCCAAATACTTAGAAGTAATATGTATGTCTAACTAAATCTATTTTATGTATTAATTTATTCAAAGAGCTCTCTGCAGAAATCGAATCTATAATAAGACTATCCAATTACCGGTGAAAATATACTCAATCTGTAACATCAGCATTCAGCTATATATTATATTAGTAAATTATTTCTGATATTATTTTGCACGGTTTACATGTTTATCTATCCGTGAGATTAACAAATATCGTTTTCTCGCCGGTTCTTATTAATAAACGAGAGAGGAAACAACACTATTTAGATGCGTTGCGTACATTACAATTTTCAGTGGGGGAAGTAGGTAGCTGATGTTAAATTATTATAGTACAAAAATAATAACGCACTTCGATGGAGAGTTAATGACACTGTTACACTGGAGTACTGGACAAACGACAAACCAATCAATACAGAAAGAAAACAGAATATCAAATTATCATAGTCGTATATTATAATAGTTAGATAAACATCTATTGGGAATGGCTGCAACTATCTCCGCGGTTAATTGTAATAATTACCTACTCGAAAGTGTTTATTTAAATTTTTAATTTTAAAACTCAACTAATTCAACGTAAACTGCGTGCCTAAAACTACCCGTACATATATATACAGCGATGGTTAGCCCAATTGTTCGTGCGATTTTTTTTCGTTTTTAAGTGAAACTTTTTTAACAAAATTAATATTCCATTGTCGAAATCTTATAGCAGTAACAAGACTAAATTTTCGTGGGAGTCCCGTTTAATATAAGATTACCTGAGAAGGAAGTGTCATGGTATAATGAAATTGAAAACTTTTACTCGGAAACTACAATATAAGTTCCCATAGAAAACGTGCTATATAATGTATACATAATAATTATAATTTATAATATAGGTACCTACATTTAATTTGAAAGTGTAACATTTTAAAAATAATTTTATTCCCATTAATATACAAATGAAGAAAGTATAGCTATATTTTACAAACTATACCATCCTTATAATGTGGAAAATTTTCTTGCATGCAATATGTATTCTTTGTGTATTATGTGAAAGAATTTTTGTTTTAAATTTCTAAAATATACTACATTTAGAAAATACATAAACAACATTTTACAATAATTATTATCTGCACACATTCTTATGTATTAATAGTTATATATACCTATTACCTAGTTTGTGTTACAGGTATATATATTGTCATACACAAGAAAAAAGTGAAGACAGTTGTGTTTTTGTTACATCTAGAACTGAAATGTAAAACTTACATGTAAAAGAATCAATTTTGAAATACAGTGTGATGCTATTATAGTATTATACAATAAAAATATTTCACCTGATAGATTATAGTAGTTATCAAGTAATAAATATATAAATTTTATTCGAAAAAGATTTTGCAAATATATGACCAGCCAAAAAGGATTTGTATTTGTATCATTATAGTGTAATTAACCATGAGGTTAGTGAAAACTGAAAAGCAAAAGTAGTAAAAATACTAATATGCAATAGGCATACATTTTCCTGAAAATCTAATGAACTTTTTGATTAATTTATTAAATATATGGAATATAGTATATACAGTATAATATAACAAATTTTTGGTATATTTAAGACAATAAATAAAATATCAAAAAACTGAAATGTATGAATAGAATCCCCTATTACCTATTATGATTGCTCTTACATTTATAAACTTTAGGTATAATTTCAATACTATACAATACATTTCCTAACCTAATCAATAATCATATATTATAAAATAAGTAATCTGATCTATTAATCTATACCTACTAATATAACATAAGATAATGTCTGACCCAGCTTTTCGCGGAATAAAAATTAATGTCACTGTAAAAACTAGTCAGAAGGAACTTACAAGGGTGTATTCTTTATTCACAATTCACATCTTGGCACTCAGTTATCCATTTTCAAGGAGCACGAGTTCAGTTTCTTGTATATAAACTACATTTTGATTATTAAGGAATTAAAACATTAATAAACATTTATAACGTTGTTATTAATTAATATACCGTTTGTCAAGACATGACTGAGTTTTTAAGGAGATTTCCTCGAACGAAAAAAACACGAATTAATTGTATAAATGTATACATAAAAATATGATACATATTTTAAATATTTTATTTTTTTTCATCATAGATAAAAGAATATAAAATGATTATTATAGATTTCAACAAGGTTAATATCAGACATATTAGTATAAAAGTAAACAAATGTTTTATTTATTTTAAATCAAATTAGTTTTTAATAATGACGCGTAGAAAAAACTACGTTAATTTCTATAAGTAAATAGACTAACAAGTTAGTTAAAGCTAACACATTAATTTTTGAATATTTAAGATTTAATATTGTATTTTAAATGTACATAATCATATTTGAATACAAAATTTTAAACATGAATTTATAGTGTTTATACTATCCGAGTAAGATATTATTTGAGTATGATATTAATATCATTATTTTTGATTATCAGATTTTTTTCGAGATATGTAGGTATAAGCCATTCTACTCTTGAAACAATTTTTGTGTCATCTATATGTGATGGCAACATTTCTCTGCATATGCTTACTTATATTTAAATTTTTAATTAATTTTACTTTTTTAGTAGTTTTTACCTCTCAACCACGTGCGAAATGTATATGTAAAAAATACAAGTGGATAATTTAATAAATGTATACTTGCACTGCAGTTGCATTTATAAAAGGTAATTTACAAAACAAGCTCTCACTTTATATTTTATGACTCCGTCATAGAAACTCCATTACTTGCAATTCACCTCAAAATAATTAGAATTTTACATTTAAAGAATGTTTCTTTATCCTATACATCTTAAACAATAATTCAAAAATTATAATATTTCGATAGTATATATTATGTATAAATGTATATTGTAATTGTACATAGAAAGTATAAAGTATAAACCGTTGCTACAGTCGAGAATAACTAGAAACTGACCAATAAAAATTAACATGATACCTATATCAATACGTCATCATGCATCAGAAATTCCGTCTTGATCGTCGTTAAATTTTTAAAAATCTAATAGATATTGAACCAAAGTGTATTAATATTTTTATAATAATTCTAGTATTATTATGAGTAATATGTCTATATACATTATATAGGTACACAAATGTATATAATATCATACTGTCTACGGTGTTGGAATACAAGAATACAACACATAGGTACGCACATCGCTCTGATGCAACGACCCGTAATGCGCGCGCGTTTTACGTTTACAAAGCCGGAATTATGATTATATCTTTGACCTAGTTGCGTGTTTTACCTGTACGGGCAATAATATAGTATTTGTATTTCACTCAGTTTCAGAGACGTCGTATAATAATGCCTATAGTCGGCCACTCCGACTCGACGACATAAAAAAAAATAGTAATAAAATAAAATAATACTGCTTAATGAGTCTCGTCTCGTGTATCTAATAAATCGGACGGCGGCGTCGGAAATAACGGACGATCGTCAGTATCTATATAGGTATAATATTACTGTTGTATCTAGGTATGGATAATATATTGTATTAATAATAATAATAATAATAACACGCACATGCGTATGTACAGGGTGATTCACTAAGCATGTTCACCCCGTGTTTCTCCTTCGACAATGCATACAAGTTATTCAAAATCTGATTTTTGGAATTTAAAAGTATAGGTAATATACTTGAAGACCGTAATTTCAGATTTTTGAGATTTTTTTATACTACTTATAAAATTTCCTGTAGAGATACAAACTTTGTATTAATGAGTGTTTTGAGGTAATAAAAACTTCTGTTTATCAAATAAGAATCCCCTTTTACTGTAAATTATTAGGTGGGTAATTTTTTCAAAAATTTTAACATATCAAAGTCAACGAATAATTTTTTTGTTATTCAACTTTGTGTAAAAAGAACAATATTTGTACATCAACATTTTTAAAAAATAATCCACTTAATAATTTACAGTAAAGGGGGATTCTTATTTGATAAACAGAAGTTTATATCACCTCAAGACTCTCATTAATAGTAGCAAAAAAAATTTCAAGACTCTAAAATATAGTTTTTATAGGTACTAAGTAGATATAATATATTTCAAAATTTCAAAAATCAGATTCTTTATAGGTAGCTGTATTGAAGAAAAAATAAGGTAAGCAATGAGCATGCTTAGTTAATCGCCCTGTATATATTTAAAGGTTCGTCTTGTTTCTGCACCGTATATATAACTTACATTATTTAAGTACATATTATATATATATTATATTACTACCTATTGATATACGTATGATTTCAATAATGGTTACCAGTTACGCGGTATAGGTAATAATAATGTGATCAATTTGTAACAATAATACACAATATATTAAGCACATACTCATATATACATTATACACACGCCGGTGCTATATTATGTTATAGCAGCGAGGTCTATGAGTTTGCAGTGCGAATTTTCATCGGTTTATCCATGCCCTATAGTCGTGATAATATATTATTATTACTATATAAGTTTAATATAATAAGTACGTAGGATGTACCTATTGTATTATATTGTAATATAAATAATATGAAATTGGTACCTATTTTATTACATTGGCCCATAGTTATATATTTACTATTGGTTATATATATATATGTATAAGTACTACATAGTTCCGATGTCGGTTATATGATATGAATTTTATATGTGTCGATTATTAGACGCACAAAAAATAATATCTGAAATACATATTTTTAGATTGTACATTTTACATTGTAGAGTATACATTTAAAAAGTTGAAATTTAACGTGACATTGACATACGGGCACATGCATGTACGGTATTAAATATTAATATATTATTTGTGTAGTTTAAGACCTCAGTATTCATATGGAATCAGTAAACTTTTTACTGACCTGTTATTTTCTAAACTTATTACTTCTTCTAATCAATTTGCCTAGAGTATTAGGTTTTATGTAGGTATATTATATAATAGCTTGTAGGTTAACGTATATATAAATAACTGTGAGAATTTTGAATTTTTAAAATTTATACAAAACACTTTAAACTGCATATTGTACTTGAACATTCAAATTTAGTACATAAAAATATGTTTCCGCGCGTTCAGCATTAATACGAGTGACTGCAACGGTACAGAATTTTAATACATGTTATTTTTATAGTTGGAGATCTATTTTTTTTTTTTGGTACACGAATAAATTAATTTGTACATGCACAAAATCTTTTTTTCTATATATACTTATTACTTATAGTTAATAATATTACATTAACTTAATATAATATGCGTCACTTGATAATTTATCACGCCTTTTTTATTGTACAGGAATAATCGAATAAAACGTAATAATTTGTATACTTCGAATAACAATAACATTTCATATTCAAAGAGCATAAATTATAAGCAGGTGCCACTGTACCAACCGTGCTAGATACCACACTTACCTAGTTTGAATTTTAAATACATACAAACAGATGCATTTTACATTTTTGCACATAATTTGATGCGGTTATAAATTATAATATCTATCTATGTTACTATTACTATCAATATATACCTATGTATAGTCTAAAAATTTTAAACCAATTATTTATTAAGGTATAACCAAATCACAAGCATTATTCGTACTCCTTCCGAAAGAATTACAACTTTATTCTCCTTAATAAAGTTATTCGTTCGCGTAAACACGATACTTGCACTCTACAACAGCCCGTAGGACACTATAGTAGGTAGCAGATATCGTTATGTATGTACAAAACTACATTAGTCACTAAATCGTGGTTTCTCTTGCTTTCACATGGATCGCGAACAAAACGAATAATAAAAATGTATATGTATAAATGGATTGAATTGACACGTGAAATTTTATATAATCTATACGCGCGTCCTTCCATATAACAGCTCTAACCAGCTAAATACCATTGCGGTTCAAAGTCACGAATTTTTTTTTTATTATCATTATACGTCATACTATTAAAACATATATCAACAGTTCGGCTTCCTCGTAGACTTGACGCATTACAGTTGGAAGGAACTGTAACAAACTGTTTCACGTATTTGTGAAAAATAAGTGGAATAAATATTTTTTTTTAATGACACGGTTATTTATTTGAATTTAGTTAGTAGACGTAATGTTAATATTTTAATAGAAGTAGTTGGACGATTAGACACGTAAAACAAAAGAAAAGTAAATACGAAGAACTCAATCCTGACTTTTAACAATTTTAATTCAAAACTGAATTAAATTTAACATAATATTTAGTTGTAGTTATTAAAATTAAACCACTCCGTGAGTACCTAATTATGGTAAGTACAATTAAATGACAATAAGAATGTGTCTCCTATATTGAGTATACTTACTGACTGCAAGTTAAATCAAATTTATAATATAGCCAATATAGGTACATAATAAACTTATCTTGCCTATTTTTTATTATTTTACAAAAACACTACATCCTTTCCAATAAAATCATGCGGAATTCCTCAAATAATATAAAATATAATATAATAATGAAGCGTGAAAATTATAACAATAAAAACTGTATTTATGAATGGGAAATCATTAAATACAGACATACATCTGAATTAAGTCACGTTTTAATTAATATCGTTAGCTATACCTACCGGCAAACCATTATTATCACACGTGATATACTGAATATCTACTAATAAACGAAACTTATGTATTTATTTTTTATTTTCAAGCATTATGCTTTTAAATATACTGCGAATAACAAATTAAGATAAAAACAATGTATATTATAAATTATAATTCATTAATTAATAGATACTCAATTTATTGTCGTTAAACAAATACAATAATAAACAGAAAATGGCTTTTCTAAACTATTTTTATTGTAAATTAGGTACTAAATTGTTTGTTTTTAGCTTACAATACCTTATAAGTGTTTATACAAACTAGACGAAGATACTTAACTAGTGATACCTAACTAGTAGTGACTAACTACTATAGTCGTGGTAGCAAGAATGAAATTTTAATTTTCAAAATTGCGCTAAATGCGTCTGATATAATAATTATTATAAAGTAATATAATTTTTTCTCAATTAATATCGATTAATTATTAATAATCAATACAATTTTATATTTCAATTATAGTCAACTGCAGGAATGTTTTTAAAATAATAACCAATAATACACATTTTTTTTTTGAAACGATAATCAGGATTGGTTTAAATTGTTTTTAAAAACTATAGAATACAGGAAATAATTATAAGAGTTGATAATATGCAAAACTTTAAAATCTATAGACTTATAAAAATAACTTTATTATACGTTACAGACACGACGTATTTTAAATATATGAATTAACCAAGTCATTAATGTAAAATGTTTACGCAAGTAAATTTGGCGCAAATGGGGG
The DNA here is from genome assembly GCA_020882235.1 of Schizaphis graminum. Classification (NCBI taxonomy): domain Eukaryota; kingdom Metazoa; phylum Arthropoda; class Insecta; order Hemiptera; family Aphididae; genus Schizaphis; species Schizaphis graminum. The sequence continues at coordinate 100,416,512 of CM037032.1, forward strand.
GTAACCCATACTACAGTATTTTCTTCTGCAATTGATTATAATGTAAGTGAGATATACATATATTATGTTAAAAACTATATACCGTAAATCATAGAACCCAGTAATAGGTACTATAAATTATACTAATATAATACAGGTGATATTATAGTCTATTAGTCTCTACAGTATAATGCATTAATGCGTGTACACACGAATCACTGTGTCTGTATTACGTTGTGTATAATACTACTAAACACTAATATTTTATATAAGAACTTTTTTTTATACACTAATTAGTAATTTAGAGGTGGTACCTACTTATACTCAAATTTACAATTGTATATAAATGGAACATAATATAGGTAGGTACACATAGGTATATTATAAGCAAAAAATCAATGTGGGATAGGTATAGTACCTATGCCTAGTCAATATCAATAATCAATTTAAATAATTTATTTAAATTTATTTTGCCACTTATAATTATTAATTATGATATTATTTATTTTGAAATGATTAATTTAAATACGAATCATTACATTTTTAAATAGGTTCGTAAAAAGAACTGATTTTCAATGTTTACGTACATATACCTAATAAGTAGGTATCATCTATATACATATATGTAATATGTATTATACTAGATACCTACCACGTGTATTAGATTATTTCAAATTGCTTACCTTTGTATCCCAGGGATTTTTTCCAGTCATTTTAATAAGACGATCCTTTACATCTTTTGACAAACAATTTAATTTGTATTATTTATAACATAAATGTACCTACTAATAATACTTTAGTAGGTTTATCGAAGTAATATATTTAATTTACACGCGTTCATAAAACAAATACACTACTGAAAATGTTCAATAAATAATAACAAGAAGAACGATATGTTAATTTGTGTTCATAACCGGAAATAATAATTTTCATAAAAACGTAAATATTATACTAAACAGTAAACACGCATTACTGTAGAATTAAACTCTATATTCATTAAGACGTCCTCGTGAATAGACTGTTTGCACATGTACTAAAAGTACCGATAGTCTCAGACTCTTAGCCGTATCCGTTTGTTAGCGAAGTGGACGGGGAGATCACTTTCTCCGACATTTCCCCCCGTTCCAGTTTTTTCTACAGTTCGGAGGTACAAGGATACGTTTTATTTTAGAAATCCATTAGTTAAATAGCCCGACTTCAAATATATATGAATTTATATTTTGTTATGATTTCACAAAATTGTAAAATAATAATGTATTTTTAATTATAAACACATTATTACTATAATACAGATATATAATATATTACTATATTTCAAATAGAAAACTTTTTAAAATCTTATTCAAATTTTTAAAAGACATGATAGGTGCGCTTATTATACGTAATACGTATAGGTATAAACTGTATTTATTCGTGCAGTATTTTTTGTACTATAATAAATGTATAATATAAATGTATCTCTGTATCGGAAAGCCTGAAAAGTTTAAATAAAATGAAAATGAAAATAATGGCTATTTGAATATGTTGTGTCTTTCGAATAAAACTATCTTTAAATTGATCTATTTATTACTTCACTTGAAATTTACGTACCTACCCAATGAGTTAGAATTCTTATTATCTACTTAAAAATAGATTAATCGTAATACTTAATATTCTAGATAAATATAATTTAATTATATTTTCTTTATCATTATGAATAAATAAATATTAATAAATGGTGATTATTTTTAAATGATTATACAAATGTATTTACTTTACCTTTTTAATATTATTAATAGTATTTACTATTTTTATTTATTATTATAAATAGTACGGGCTTTATTGTTTTATTTTGCAAAAATAACATTATTTATTAAAATTAAAAAACGAATAAGTGTAAATACTTGAAACTTTTACGAAATGATTATATTATCATATATTATATTATTATCAATGATTATATTATCATTTTCTAATTTTCTATGCTTGGAAGATATAATTTTAAAAATATCTTAACACTTTTCGAACTATTTATAAGCATAAAGAATTTTCTAACCTTTTAGTTTTTTTTTCTATAAATATTAATACAAATATATACGATTATACGAATACGATGGGTCAAAAGTTGTTCTTATATCTGTATGAAATAAATAGAAACACATAGGTACAATTTTTTTTAATGCATTTAAAGTTGTCTTTTTTTCGTAAAAATTGTGACTTACAAACTACAAAAACCTTTTAGTAAAACATTTACAAAATCTTCTGATTTTATTTTTAATAGTTAGATAGCCACAATATTCTTTGTAGGTGCTTGAATTTAAAATTTTAACAAAATTCGTGAAATAAGTATTGGCAATTTTTAAATTATTTTGTAATAAAAAATTCATAAATATTTTTCTTTTTATATCCAAGATCGTTTAAATATTTTTTTAACCTATAAAAAAAGTTTCCCATAAAATAAATTTACAGTCGGGTCTTGATAATCCGAACACAGGATAATCTGAAAGACGCGGTAATCCGAACAAGCTTGAAAATTATCTTATCGCTATATGTACATATGTATGTATTTATAAATATTATTTTCCGGTAATACAATTTTTCGATTATATTTGTAATCGCACGTGTTTGTCATTTAGATATGATCGTCCATTACATATTATATTTGTCAGTTAAGTGTCGTACTACATAAAGATCATTTTACACTGCGTATTGTAACATTTATTTGCCTATTTTTCTTAAAATGGCTCCACGTAAGCATGTTACATTGTAAGCCATAGGTAATCCGAACAAATCGCTAATCCGAACGACCCCTTCCCCCAATCTCTTTCGGATTATCGAGACCCGACTGTATTATTTTTTTATGAAAGTTTGAAGTTCAAATTAATAAATATTTTTCTCCTCGAGTAATTTTTGTTATTTTGTTGAAACTAAAAAACAAATAATCGCAAATATTTGAAATTTTCACCAAATGTTTGTATGATCATTTTTTATACGTGATAATATTAAAAAATATTTTAATTCTTTGCGAGTTATTTATTTAAATTTTCAAATTTTTTGTTAATTAATGTTAAAACAATTTTACTCGATCAAAAAGTTTGAAAATTAAAGACGAGATTTCATAAAAGTTTTTCTTATAAGTATTTTAAAATAATTAAAATATATAATAATTTATTTTTATAAACAACTGAAATTAAAATGTAAATTGAGTCCCAAATGACCCAAATTCGGTAAATTGAGTCCCAGGAAAAAACAGGTAGTAGGTAAAGTTGAGTCCCGGAAAAAATAAGGTAGTAGGTAAGTTGAGTCCCGGGGAAAAACGAATTACCTATATGCATTTTAAATTTAAAAATATGCTTGCAAACATGCACTAACGTCAGAATATGCAAAAATATGCACTACAATTTGTATTCGTGATTTTTGGACATTTATTGACTCCATATTGTATAAGATTTTGAAATAATTACTTTTTTCCCCAATAACGATAAAATAACGATACACTCATAGCAATTAATTTGTAAATAAATTGAGTGTATAATAATATAATGTAATGTGTAATAATAATGACATTTATTTTTTATTTTTTTCATTCATTTAAAAGTATAGTTGTAATATTTTTAATCAATATCAATGAAGTTTTTACTGGGTGCATAATATATAATATATAATAAGAATGATTAATTTTAATGATAAAATTTTTTAATAAATTGAGTGTAAATTATTATGACTATTGTTTTATTAACACAATTATTATATTTTTTAAACAATAATTTTTATTTTATGTGTTAATATATTGCAAGACTAATATTTTTTACAGCAATACGAGCGGTATCAATTTTTTGTAGGAGTTAACACTATCTTTTGAAGGAGATTACACTACAATAATTGTAGGAGTTTACAAATAAATAACTACATGAGTCAAAATATTTACTTACTACCAATTTTTCCTGGGACTCAACTTATTGCTTTCAAAATGTACCTAACTTTTATTTTTTGGATTATATATTTGACAATTATGTATGCCCTGAAGCGGTTTTTCCACCAATTGTATGGGCTAGTAAACCTTCAAAAGAAGCTCGAACAACCAATGGACCAGAATCATTCCACCGACATTATAATTGAATTCGCAGTTTTACACATCACATCCTTCAATTCATGAAGTTATTAATATATTATTAGACATTCAAAGTGAAACATACTTAAAAATTAATAGTATTAAAACAAATAATAAAAAAAACCACGAAAAGAACAAATTGATAAATTGACATTTATAACGGAAACATGGACAAAATTAGAAAAAAATGAAATATCTCTGCTAGAATATTTGAAAGTAATGGGACCAAAATGTTGTGCCACAAAATTGTAATTTATATTAGTATTATTATTAAAAAAAAAAAAAAATTATAACTCAAAATTTTTAACCAAGCCAACAATTTAATTTTGTTGTCAGTCCTAAGCCTGTAAAATTGGGAAGGAAAATTATTAAGAGTTTATATATGATGAAAAAAAAGTTAATATTATTATAATTATTATTATTATTAAAACAATTTTTAGAATATACATATATAAGAGCGCAATCGTGTTGCATTTTATGCAGGTAAAAAAGGTAAGACGGGCTCGCGCCGTATAGCGATAGTGCTGATTGGTCGAGCGCAATCGTATTGCGTTTTTTAAATAGAAAAAGGTAAGCCGGGCGCAATCGTGGTTCACCGCAATTTACCTAGCCCCGTCCGACGTCCACCACAGTGACCTTCTTTATACCTACTGTACAGTAGACTGCAGAGCGATGGATATACTAGCTTTATCTAGTTTAATTTCTATATATTAAACTGTTTTAAATAGCTAATTATTACAAGTATTTTAAATTTAACATCATAATATTATGTATTATTTTATTTTAATTAATATAAATATTTTGGTACTTTTTAAAATCAATATAAACTTAATTCAGAAAATGTACAAACAAATTTTAGTACTATAGAATGATGGGAAATTAGTTATTATCATTAACTTTCGACTCTCACGATAAAAGATTATTAAGCAGTGGCGGATCCAGGGGAAGTACAAAGTGCTACAAAGGAGACATATCCCCTCTCTAATCGCCGTAGTTTCCCCACGTTTTAGACTGTGTTTTTTCTAATGTAATACAGTAATGGATTTTAGTTACAGGATATTGTATAGACTATAAATGTTGTTAATCGTTTTGTACTCTTGTCTCTCCCAAAATTAAGCACTGGATTTGCCGCTGTTATTAAGACCATACAATTAAAAATATTTTTTCCTAATTAGAAAAATATAAAATTGTTGTTTCGAGAGCACATATTTCATATGCATATAAACATACATAAATGATCCATTTAAATGTCTACACTCAAAATCTAAAAACGTTTTAACTTTTTGATGATATTACTTTTACATAATTTGAGTTGTATGTACCTACCTATCAAAATACTTAAATAATCTCTGCAATGGTTAAAGAATAACCTAAAACCTTAAACTATAATCCTGAATATTTTTCATTAAATCCATTAAACAATTTATAAGTACCTATATAGATATTTCAGTATTCGATATTATTGAAAATTAAAAAAATAACCATAATAATAAACAATAAATTTATTTTATAAAAACCCGTAAGTCAAAATAGGTAATATTCGATATTTATTTAGAATATATCGTATTAATTTTATTACCAAACATTATATTATATTAAGGGGATTGGAAACGTTGATTTTCTGTCTTTGTCTTATACACACGTGATGGAATATAGGAAAAATAGCTATACGCACATGACCAAAATTAAGGTACTTCTAGTTGTTCGATTTAAAATATATAAAGATGATTGAATTGGTATACAAATTTACTTTGCAACAGTCGAAATATATTTTTAATATTTTCAATGTATATTTAATAATACAAATTGACAAATTTATTAAATTTAAAATATTTATTTTAAACAATAAAACAATCGAAAAATGCTTCGACCGATGTAAAGTAAACTTGTATACCAATTAAAACATCTTTACATATTTTAAATCGAACAACTAGAAGTACCTTAATTTTTTTATTCAGACGTATAGCTATATTCCACGTGTGTAAGACAAAGACAGAAAATCACCGCTTCTAATCCCCTTAATATTAAAATTGATTTTATACTCAGTTCTTAAATTTTAAGATCTTCAGTTACAAAGTTTAACTTTTTTATTTACGTAGATACGACTAATTAAATACATAATTAAATTATATTGCTTATGATAGTTGGTTATAAAAAAAAAAAATACAGAATTAATTGTAAGCTTTATCAGAATATTTTTATTTCACCTCCGTAATGTAGATAACAACTAATAAGTATAAAGAGGAGTTCTAGCTGAGACAACAAATTGAACAAACTCGATTTAATCGAAGTATAAAAATTATGTAGATTTTACTTTGTAAAATGAACATTTATAATTAAGAGAATATAGGAGACTTTATTAACCAATTAAAAAAAAAAGAATACTTAATTACCTACTTAAATGATTTAAAAATTAGTCGTTTAAAGGAGTATTTCCTTGTATATTTATATAAAAAAAAATATATTAGAACCATTTCTGTTGCTAATTGTTCGATCTAAAGAGCAATCTCATGATTGACTAAAATTTAAAAATAAGCATAGAACTATAGTCAAATACAGGAAAACTTGGATATAGTTGGATGTATAAATGATTTGTAATTTTGTATTTTAAATAATTTATAATTATACGCACTCAGTTTGTAATAATTAGCCATTTTATTTTATTATATACAGGAACTGTGAATTATTTAATCTAAAAATAAAATATTATTAAAAAAATATTGAATGAATAATTCGAATAAATTTATACTTCTGCGAAAGGCTTTTTATAGTGTCTAAAATGGCTGCATACGAACATACGAATTACGTCCCCGATATAAAAATTGCGATTTATGTTATACTAATTGCGTCCCGGGCTTTCTATACGACTATACTAATTGCGTCCCGATTATTTGATATCAGAATATAACTTTGATAATCTCAATACAGTGCGTAAGTCGATATCCACGGTTGTCGTACAGGCAATAGCGGAGGGGACGACAGTTGAATTTGCCGAGATTATTCCGTACAAATTTTTACCAAGCCATAAATAATATTATAATAACATATAACTAGTCTATACCTACATATAACTATTATTTTTTGAAATTTTCTTTACTTATTCTTTTATTTTTATATTTAACGACAAAACAATATTTTCGATGTACATAATTACGAAACAATAAATAACAATATTTTTAACCTACCTTTAGCAATATAATATTTAATGTTGTTATTAACAGTCCTAATAAAAGTCTGTAATAAATGGGAAGAAAAATAATGTATTTATATCGGATGCAATTAGTATAGTTGTTAAATATCATCAGGACGCAATTAGTGTAGTTGTTAAATATTATCGGAACGCAATTCGTATGTAAAAGGGATCTTGGGACAATGGGACGCAATTCATTTGCTGCGGTCTAAAATACTTTATTAAAGGGGACCCATTTGAAACTACCTACAGCACTTTGGTCCAATAGGTTCTTAATCCGGCCTTAAATAGATATATCTTATATTAAAAGTTAAAATACACGTTTTTAGAAAAAAACCTAACGATAGATTCAAAAATCACTCCTATTATATAAAATAAAAACGTTGACGCGGTCTACTGACCGCTGCGCCATACCTATCTATTATAGTGTTACTATTGGCAATTATATCATATTATCATAAAAATAGTGCTTATAGATTTATTAAAAAATATATATTACATTTTACATTCTTCGATTTTAATTTGGACTGCAGCGATCCGCTATAGTAGGTATTACTTATAAGTGTTATAGTTTTATGTAAACAAACCGCAGATATAGAATATCCAAATAACTTTGGTCACGAACTCACTACCTACATCTGCATGCCACCTTTGTGGTTTGTGGATAGAACATGATATAGCCTTAATGCGGTTTATTGTCAATTATAATAATTTGAATCACATCCAAAATACATGTCAATAGTGTTAATTACTATAAAAAATTATTATAATTTATATTTTATAATAAAGAAATATGAAACATCTGTTAGGTTTTTATCCAGGTTGGTTAGAGTTACCGTAAAATGTAAATCGTATATAGGTATTAGGACATTAGGTAGTTACTTGATATGAACCACTCTTATAGGTACCGTAAACCAACTGAAGCGCAAACGCAAAACACTATTAGGTATAATTATAAATAATATTTAGCATTTACGTGATTACATATTATTTATAATCAGGAATAGTCAGTTCACAGTGTTCATACTCAATGCCTTTCCATATTAATCATGGCATCTAACTAAGATAAATGTTCAATTACTTAAGTTAATTTAATTGTACCTATTAATAGATAATCGATAGGTACTAGGTAAATTATAAACCTACTAATTACTATAAACACGGCAGATCAAGAAAATGCCAGCAACAATAGCATTTTCTTATGACTAACCTAGCCAATGTGAAAATATCGAGATTATATTTTCTGGAGAATAGTGGTTGGCTGATTAATGTTGTATCTATGTCAGTCGGCGCGTTCTGTTCTAAACTATATTTTCCTTTTTGCGAGTACGTGAAGTGCTGTGCAATGCAATGATGATATTCTGGCGAAAAATCATATATACTAGCATTACTATAGCTATGTATATTAGCGAACCTCATTACTTACACTCCAACAAAATACGTTGCTTGTTTTCTAAGAGTTGACAAATCAAGTCCATACAAGACATTTTCATTATACATTTTTTTTTTATTACCATCATGTATTTTTAAATCATAATTTGTATTAAGCTAATAAATACATATTAATAATTATTTATCATCTACATTCGTAAAAACAATTTAAATTTAAGATTTTTTTTATTAACAAAGTACAGTCGGGTCTCGATAATCCGAAAGAGATTGGGGGAAGGGGTCGTTCGGATTAGCGATTTGTTCGGATTACCTATGGCTTACAATGTAACATGCTTACGTGGAGCCATTTTAAGAAAAATAGGCAAATAAATGTTACAATACGCAGTGTAAAATGATCTTTATGTAGTACGACACTTAACTGACAAATATAATATGTAATGGACGATCATATCTAAATGACAAACACGTGCGATTACAAATATAATCGAAAAATTGTATTACCGGAAAATAATATTTATAAATACATACATATGTACATATAGCGATAAGATAATTTTCAAGCTTGTTCGGATTACCGCGTCTTTCAGATTATCCTGTGTTCGGATTATCAAGACCCGACTGTATTATGTTGTAAGTGGGGTAGGGTTAAAACCTGGAGTCTTCCCTTCCAGTATGTCACCCACCAGCAGTATATTATATAATAAAATGAATAACTAATCAATAAGTATACAAATTGTTTGGTAATAATTAAGTTAAAGAGTTAAATATTAAATAAAAAATTAATTAATTCTAGTATACCCTCCCATAAAATATTAAGTAGCTACTTAAAAAAAATAATCATACAAAATTATATTTAAAAAATTAATACATCTATTCCATTAAATAGTTATCTTTTTCTTGTTTCAATTAAGAGGATGTTATACCTGCATGGCTGCATATTATATTATGTTATTTTTGTCTTACATTATAACAAATTTGCATTTCAGCAGAACACATTTTATTATTGTTAGCTTTAATATTGAAGTCAATTTACCTATTATCAAACTTAGAAGTAAGAATCTTATCTATGGCATCTCATAGGCTTTTTTTGATATCATTTTAAAGTGAGTTATAGCTATGTCAAATATTACACAACTTTAAAATGTTCATAAAAATAATAAAATGTGTTCTGCTGAACACGAATTTGTTATGATGTAACATGTATATTAATAAAATAGAAACAACACGTGCAAGTATGACATCCTCTTAATGGTTCTTTAAGAGCCATTACAGCTACTACAGAATCCATCCACAATTCTCTATCTTGAATGTACTCTTCATAGTTGTTACTTTTAAAAGACCTTGTTTCACTTTCTAAAATGTCCATAACTCTTTTTTCTCATTTACATTCAATATCTTAAAAGTCTTAATTGAGCTTTCTACACTTATTTTCATGTTCTCTATGTCAGTGTCTAGAATGTTTAGATCATTAGCAAACCTTAATATTTTAATATTCATTGAATCAACATCTAAGGTCGGGAACACGAAGCAACCAATTAATGAATTAATTACCTAATCCAATTAACCATGGGTATTTTTCGTATCTCTGACTAAAATTATCAAATTTTTTTTATATTATTTCTTAAATACATAAATAATATTATTTAATTGTAATCCCTTTAAGCAAATATGCATTTTTATAGAAAGTTTAATGGCTATACCCAGCTATAAACAATGAACATTACCAAAATATTGGTATTTCACATTTGAAATAAAATACAATTTAATGAATATAAAGTATAATATCAAATTTATTTAAATAGGTATTTTGATAAAAAAAAAAAAAAATTGTATTAAATAAAATTCAAAATATATAATGTTGGTACATAATAAGTATAATAAATAATATTAAATATAATATAAAATGAAAATATTTAGATGAATTATCTAATTATATGTAAACACAAAAATGAACGAAAATGAAATTAATATGTTGTAAAAAATAAAATAATAAATTCAATAAATATGTGATTAGTTTTAATAACAAATTTATTTGGTACACATATCTATTATTTCATAAAAAATAAATCACTGTAAACAAAAACATGAAGAATAACAGAGATCAATAACTTTCAAATACTACAAGAAACATTGAGAATTTTTTTAACTTAGGATTTCAGGTTTGGGAAAATAATAATAAATTATACTAATTTAAAGAAAGCTAATTTACACTATTATAAATGTAAGGATAGTACATACATTACATACAATAAATGACAATATGTTAATAATTCAAAATAGTGCTAGAGGTTTAAAAATTATAATGATGCTGTTAGCTGATTCATAGTTTATTTTATTCGAATGGTCCTCATATATTTATTTTTAAACTATATCAACATCACTAGTTATTATTCAAAACCTCTTGGCTTATTTCTGCCAAAAAACTGATTTATGTTTTATTTGGACCAATTTACAACACAAGGTTATAAATGAATTAAGTATCTGTTCATGTCCAAATAATTGAAGTGATTTTCAATTTATTTACAATATAAAAAATTTAATCTAATTCATATTTAATACTTATTAGGTTAATTTATCATTTCAATCAAATTTATAAGTCAGTATCATACCAAGCAGCTACTTGATTGTTGTCTTGAGGAGGTTCAGGTAAATCTCCTAGACGACCAAAATCAATATCATTAGCCGTTACTACGTCCATTGGACTACAGTTGGATTCTTGTTGAGAACATATTTCTAAACCTTGCATAGAATCTATTGGTAACGTGTCATACCCTTAAAAAATAAAAAAAACAATTGTTCATTATTTACATGAATTACATAGTTCAATGTCAGTAGGTTTGTTCGTTTTGACAATAAGTGTACACTGAAGCGTTTGTTTTGGAAAAGTGTCAACGTACACATAGCTTGTTTTTAAATATTGTGGGTTTAATGTGTACAATATCCACACCAACTAAAGTGCAGGTGTCATATTGGATTTTCAGTGTGAAACCTATCATAAATATTTTTCTTTATCACTCACTACATGCTGACATTAATGTAATTAATTTCCGATTTAAACGAATTCCCACGCCGGAAATATTTGTTTTGAATTGGCATACCACACCCAACACTTCCACCACACTATAGTGTTAACATAAGTTTTAAAAACGAACAAACCTAGTATATTATTAGATTAATAAAACCAATAAAATCTAAGGCCGATTTATTAAAAATTATATTTTAATTCTTATAAAAGAACTAACTTTAATTACATATTTAAATTAGATTTATTTAAAGTTTGATACCAATAAAGTATATTAATGTATTGAAATTACTTAAATAATAGTTTGTTAGGTATTTAAAATAATTTATCAACTTATAAATAACCCATCACATTGTTTTATAAACTGAAATGAATTATACTTGTTTTGTCTTTGAAAATTGTTAATAAATATTTGTTTTCAAAAATCCCGCCAACAGTTGTTTGGGTTTGAACACTACCTTGGGTAACATTACCTCGTGGTCTTGGACTCTAGAGCAGCGATTCCCAAAGTGTGTTACAAGGAACCTTAGGATTCTACCAGATTTATGTGATTATGAATAAAATTATTTTATATTATGTTCGGTTTATTTATATTATTAAAAATTATTATTTTAAATTATTTAAAAAAAAAAGAAGGTTTTACGAAACAAACTATCTCTCAAGAGAGCCGTGGTCATAAAAATTTGGAAACCGCTGCTCTAAAGGGCAATATGTTATTTATTACACTAGTAATAAAACTTGACAACACTGCCACTTAACTGTTCCCGTGTATATTATAAATATTATATAAATTAAACACATTCAGTATTTATTTTTTTGAAAAAAAATTTCTAAATATTAAATATGTTTAATGAGGAATTTATTTACTTTGTACTTACTGTTAATGTAGAATTGCATGCAAAACAAGCGCAGAATAATTAGTATGATTAAGCAAATTCAGCCACTAGATCTAAAACATGTTTGTACCTGACTGTTGATGGTAGTTGTTACGTCTCATGGGGCCCATTCCATTGTGAACGCTACCAAGTCCATGACTATACAAATCATATGCGTCCTGTTTACAAAATAAAAAAAAAATCTAACTACTGTACAAAACAATGATAAAATAAATAATATTTCATGCCAACACAGTCTAGGTGTATAAAATAGTTAACACCATGCATCAACTTAAAATATTATATTTAATACACTTTTCAGATAAAAAGCAACAACATTTTACTGTTTATTCCAAAACATACCTCAACAAGCGATGTATGCCTCTGGCTAATAGAAACATTTTATATTAAATAAGACTTGAAAAATAGAAGTCTTTTTAGAACATTTTAAATTACCTGAAGATCAGGCCCCATTCCAAGATCATTAGGTGGCCATGTATTTTGATCTTCGCGGCAGAGTGAATTACTTAGTTCTGCTGATAACCGTTTTTTATAATCATTTGGTTTATCTTCTGACATTCGGAATAAAACTGCTGCTGCATATGTTGCTTTAAACAAAATTATAAAAACAAACATTATACAATTGTCTTAGTAATTTCATAAATAACAATTAACACTTACCAACTCCTTCATTACGGGAATGTAATAGTTCAGTTAATGGTGCAGTTGCACCTTCTGCTTCAATCATATCTGCCCCGTCTTTATCAATAGCTAACTCGCATAAAGCACCAGCAGCCACTCGTTGAACATTTTCAATATCATTAAATAACAATTGAACTAATACTGCTATCAATCCTTGTTGAGAACGCATAAGTACTCGATTATGTGATTCTCTAGCAAGAATATGCAAAGCACCAGTAGTGCCTTCAACAATTTCTTCCATGCGCACTCCATCAGCATATACACCACCAGATTGTGATCTGCCTGATCCGGCTACACTACTATTAGTAGATGTCTATACAATTAAATTAAAAATAGTAAATATAGCATATATTTTTTTTTATAGTTGGATTATAATTTTGTGCTAAATTGAAAATTGATACATTAATATGCTAACAGTAACACATATTACTTACCCTTTGAATATCTTGAAACGCTCTCATCAATAAACGTATTAAATGGTGAATTGCACCGTGTTCTCTTAATGGCACATGATTACCTTGACACTGCGCTACATTTCGAATTAATCCAATAGCAGCTTTAACAAGTGGCCAACGAGAAGGAGGTTGTAATAATTTAACTATTACTTGAATACCTCCAATATGACGGATAGCATTTTGAGCACTATCTGATTCAACATGTCTAGATGTCAAATGTCTCAAAGCACATACCTAAAATATACATATTTTAAAATTCAAACTATTAATACAATTCTATTAAAATATTTTAAACAATTATATTTACAGCAGGTTCTGTTATTTCTTCGCGATCTCCAGCATTCATTATTGTCTGTACTAGCGCTTCAACACCACCAACTTGAACCACAGTAACTTTATTGCGTTGATTATTACAAGTCAAATTTGATAAAATTCCAGCAGCACATGTTACTACATTAACATCTGAATGATTTAAAGCAATTACTAATGATTGCAATAACTGTTCTAGTCCATCAACCTTAAAAATAAAAATTATATATTATCAAATATATTAATATATTGTTATGATATAAATTTCAATTCAACACACAATTTTGTTTGACTACAAAATACCTTAGTTCCAGCATCAGATAAATTACGTAAGGTCCATAAAGCATTTTGAACCAAACGTTGACTACCATGTTGTAAATGCATTGCAAGAGCTTGCATGCCTCCAGCTTCTACAATTGCTGGTTTATTACTTGAACACACAGACAAAACTAAAAAAAAATATTTACTTGTTTATTAGATTTTAAAATAATAATAATAATTATTATTATTATTATATAATTAAATACCTTTCAAAACTCTAGATGTTGTCCATAAAAGCTTTTCGTAGTCATATGAACGCATGATACGAACAAGTTCAATAGGGCCTTGTGAAGCAAGTATAATTAATTTACTTTCTTGATTACCATATGCTAATATTTGTAAACAATCAGTTATGATTGTCAAAAATTTAACATTGTTACGTTGCAAAAGTGCTACCATTTTTTGTAAACCCCCAGCAAGACGAACTGCCATTTTTGAACCCTCTTGATGTAGCAATAAATTATGTAAAGTTGTTATAGCATAATATAGTATAGATTCAACAGGAGAACTAAAAACATATATGTATATTAGAAATAAATAAAATTAATAAATAATTACTAATTACCTAAGTAATTTAACCAGAGCTGGTATTCCTCCACTTTTAAATATAGCTAAAAGTCCTTGTCGATGATGTGATAAGTTGTGTAGAGTACCAACTGCACCTTTAGTCATTTCTAAATCATTACTATTTGACAATGCTTTCACCAATGCAGCAACCATCTATACATTAATTTATTAATAATACATGAACTAAAAAAAAACTAAAAAATTAAATTTACCTGAGGACTATTCATAATTGCATGCCGCGATGCTTCTTTTTTCGATAATTGATGAACCATCATGGCAGCTTGTGATACAACCACTTGGTCTTCGTCATTCAATAATTTTATGAGTTCTGGAATAGCTCTAGTTGCTAAATCAGCATCATCCTAAAATGTAAAAATTAACATTAAATTTTATCTATAATTTACATAATATGAAAACTAAGATGCTTAGTATTTACCTGATAATTAATCAAATTAACTACAGCATGTTTAAGCATTTGACTTGGCTCAGCTAGTCGTTGGACAGCTGTTAATTGCCCTTGATTAAATTGCGTAGAAGGGATCTCAATTCCTTCTTCAAGTGTTTCTGGAAACATTGCTGCTCGTACTCTTTGGGTACGAGACTGACTCAGTTGTTGATTCATTTCTAAAATTAAATTTTAATTGAACTATTGTTATATATCTAATTATAGTTATAATTCTCACCATCAACTTGATCTTGAGTAAATCCGTGTGAAAACCCTTGATTAAGTTCATAGATTAATTGATCTCGTTCTAAATCATCTTCTTTATCAGTAATAGAATGAGCTTGAGTGGTTCCCCCAGAGTGGATACCAGACTCTGGCAAGTACTGGCCACCTTGTTGCCACATCATAGCTGTATCCTTTGAATAACCCGTGTTACTCGGCACTTGAAAAAAGTAACACATAAAATTAAATTATGATTTATAATAAATTAAATTATAATATATGGTTGTTTGGCAATATACTTACATACACGTGATTGATACATTCTGTTATAGCTGCAACAGAAATAAATAAAAGGAAGTACTGATTAATGATGATACAGATCAATAAATAATTCTAATTCATTTAGGTCTAAATCAAATAATTGTTTTATAATATAATGTCACAATGGTATTTATAAAATATTCTATGACTCATCAAATGTACATATAGTTTAGTCATGCATTGTTTTTTTTTTTTATTTCCCAAGTATTTGATAATGAAATTTGTATGGTAGGCACCATACATAACCGACATGATTCAATTAATCCTATGAAATGATTTTTTTACAAAAAAATGTTTAATAACTCAAAACCTAAGTTATTTTTAGCGAGTTCAATCAGTACTAAACAAGAAACAAGCAATATCTTACGATAAATCGGCAACGGACATAATATTATTAAATCGAGTGAGATAACGACGTAACATTGAAGACACTTACTTTTGAACGATACTCAGGGAATAGCAGCGACAATTTATTGGAATAGAATAAACGATCAGTAGAAAAAAAATATATATCACGTAAACATCACTATATCACGACGATCGGTAATATTACTGGTACGGATCGCGTAATATCGAGAGGCTGCAGCGCTATCAATTTTATAACTCTTTCACTCGAATCACTGAGTCACCGTCTTGTTACCAGAGGAAATGGAACACGGACAGAGTACAAAATATGGCCGAGTAGGCGTACAATCACAATCACAATAAAAATAATAATAAAAATAATAATAATAATAGTAATAATACAAAAAACAAGAAGACAGGAACGGATTATGGAATGCGCGAGAGCGGTGGGGGCGGCGAACGTGAGCACTGTACTCCAAACAGGATACGCTTACATAGCAGACGAATTGGCGAACGCATTACTAAATACTATTTACTACGAAAATACTACGCCACTCGGTAGGCGGCGGACGGGTCGATACGAATATTTTCCTAGTCAACACGGACCGTGTCAGTGTGACCGCCAACGCAATATTACCGGACTAGCGGGAGAGAAGTAGAATAATAATAATAATAATAATACAATAATTATTATTATGCATATTATTATTAACTTTATTTACCTTGTATAATTGTATATATATAACAATATTGTGTTATGAATTCGTGTCTTGTGCAGTATTGTGTGTGTAACCCACCGGCCACCATTAACCACGACTGTTGTGGACATCCGACATTCCTATAGTGTGTACTGTGTACGCTCTTCGTATTACGCGGTCCAGACGTGATTTGTGTACATGTTTATATGTATATATAGTGTATATATATATATATATATATATATTCTAAATAGGCAGAGACAGTGTACAACCGCCAGGCTGCCACGACCCACGGAGGATCTTTCTTACACCCCCGGTGCATAGTTGTACTCTTGTGTCTTGTAGTTTGTAACTACTCAGTACACACCCGGGACAGTACAAACGATAACACCTCCCCAACGCCATTTTGTTGTGATTCAACAAATCATTTGTGCGGACGATTTAAGGCGGTTGTTCGTACGAAACGATTCCGTCTGACGGCGGAGAGAAAGATTATAATAATAAAATAAACGTATTAATCGACGACCACGATAACAACAATAACAACGAGCACTTCGGTATCAGTGTCGTTTTCGGCGGCCGGTCGAGTACAACGTCCAAAAACACTTTGCACGTCAGCGAGTAAATTTCAATCAATTTATTGAACTGTGTGAATACTTACCTATAGTGAGTCCTGTACGCTCGTAATACCTGCCGACAACCATGAGCTACCAACCTAGAGGAAGTACGTATTTTTATTGATGACTACATTTCAGTTATTACTTTTTTCCCAATAGATGTATTTTTATCCATGTTTAATATACTTCATAATATTTATGTATACATATAATAGTGTCTGGTAACATGGTGAACCCGATCAATGAGACCATGGATATCAAAGATCCGTCATTAGTATGGCAACAGAGTGGTCAGTATTTACCGGACTCTGGAATACAATCCGGTGGTAGCACCCAGACACATTCAATAACTACTAAAGAAGATGACATGGAAAGGGACCGACTTTTGTTTGATCTTGACCAAGGGTTTCCACAATCTTTTCCACATGACCAAGTTGATAGTATGATAGATACATTTTGTTGTCTGTAAGGATAGAGATATTTTACATTTATAAAATGTTTTCAGACATGAACCAACATTTAGGCCAAACGTGTGGTGAAAATTTAGAAGATGAAGTGGAAATGCCCACCCAATTTAATGTCAACAGTGCTGCAAATGTCCAAAATATGACTGGGCCAAGCCAAATGTTGAAATATGCTGTTGTCAATTTGATCAACTACCAAGATAATGCCGAACTTGCAACCTGGGCTATTCCAGAATTAATAAAGTTGTTAAATGATGAAGATCAAGTTGTTGTATCACAGGCTGCTGTTATGGTTTACCAGCTGTCTAACAGAGAAGCTGCTTTGCATGCAATTATTAACAGTCCACAAGTATACATTTATTTTCCTTATAAACAGTTCATGAATTATTAACAACTTAAAATAAAATACAACTTTATAGATGATTGGTACATTAGTTAAATCTATATCAAACAGCAATGATCTGGAAACCACAATTGGTGCAGTTGGAACATTACGAAATTTGTCTAATCACCGTCAGGGCTTATTAGCAATTTTCAAGAGTGGAGGAATACCAGCTTTGGTTAAATTAATGAGGTGATTTAACATTGTCTTATAAATTGTGGCCAATATTAAGTATAATTCATTATATTTAATATGATTTTATTTTATTTTAAATCTGTTGTAATAGTTCTCCAGTTGTAACAATTTTACGAGATGCAGTGATAACTATTCATAATTTATTATTACATCAAGATGGTTCTAAAATGGCTGTTCGTGTAGCTGGTGGTCTACAAAAAATGATATCTTTGTTGACATTCAAGTCTAATAGCCACTCGATTACTGTTAAATTTTTAACTATCATAACTGATTGTTTACACATTTTGGCTTGTGGAAATCAAGAAAGCAAACTGATAATACTTGCTGCTCAAGGACATGTTGAACTTGTGCGTATTATGCGCTCATATAATTATGAGAAATTATTATGGCTCACTTGTCGCGTCCTTAAAGGTATATCATGATTATACTTTATATTTA
The DNA here is from genome assembly GCA_020882235.1 of Schizaphis graminum. NCBI lineage: Eukaryota > Metazoa > Arthropoda > Insecta > Hemiptera > Aphididae > Schizaphis > Schizaphis graminum. The sequence goes on from CM037032.1 coordinate 100,435,541, forward strand.
TCTAAATTATAGTATTCATTATATATTTAAATGTTTTATATATTTTTAGTTCTTTCGGTATGTTCACGAAACAAACCAGCTATTGTGGAAGCAGGTGGTATGCAAGCTTTGGCAATGCATCTTCAACATGACAGCCAGCAATTGGTATATAATGTTCTATGGACTTTGAGAAACTTATCAGATGCAGGAACAAAGGTAATTCATTCAATATATCTATTAATTATATTATTCTTGATATAATTGTATAATTTTAAATTTTAATGTCATAATACACCTATATATATACATTTCTGATTTACTTTATTAACTCTAACTTCTGTCTTCTGTTTGTCAGTTTTCTTTTATACGTTAATTATTATTTCATTTTTGCCATTTCTAAAACCCATAATATCCCAACAATAAATTTAATTTTAACTTAATCAAAATACTTTTCTTAAGTTCAAAAAATCAATAAGTATTAAATGATCTAATATTATAGTTTTTACAATATTGGTTTTATATCATATTGATTCAAATGTTTAGGTTGATGGATTAGAACAACTATTGCAATCACTAGTAGCAGCATTGGGACACACAAATATTAATATTGTAACTTGTGCTGCTGGAATATTATCAAATTTGACTTGTAATAACCAGAGAAATAAGTTGACTGTATGCCAGTTTGGAGGTGTTGAAGCTCTTGTGCGTGCAATTATGAATGCTGGAGACAATGAAGAGATAACTAAACCTGCTGTAAAGTTTCATTTATATATTTTCACAACTTAAATTATTTATAAATTGTTGTTATTATTTTAGGTTTGTGCTTTAAGACATATAACATCTGGACATGCTGAAGTGGAAAACGCTCAAAACGCAGTTTGTCGTTCAGGTGGTGCTCAAGTTGTGGCTAAATTATTACAACCATCATCTCATTGGCCCCTTATTAAAGCCGTAATTGGCTTGATAAAAAATTTAGCACAATGTAAAGCTACACATGGATTACTCCGTGAACATAGTGCCATACATAATTTAGTTGGACTTTTAATGCGTGCTTTCCAAGATCTTCAGAATGTAATTGTTTTAATTTTTTTTTTAATTTTATCAAAATCATAAATAATTTAATATTTATAATAATTTTTATTACAGCATTCAAATACTAGTGTAAAACCAGAAGGAGTCCGAATGGAAGAGGTTATTGAATGTGTTATTGGAACTTTACACATATTAGCTAAAGAATCACTAAGTCGATCAATAATGCGTTCTCACCAAGGATTTATGGCAATATTAATACAATTATTATTTAACAACTTTGAAAATATACAGCGTTTAGCTGCTGACACATTGAATGAGTTAGCTGCAGATAAAGAAGGTGCTGATATGATAGAAGCTGAAGGAGGAACTGCTTCACTTAGTGAATTATTACATTGTGGAAATGAAGCTCTTGGTTAATATATATATATACATATATATATTTTTTTTAATGGTAAATTAAATTGATTTTTAATAATTTGTTTATTTGTCTAGCTACATGTGCTGCTGCTATTCTATCAAGGGTTTCTGAACATAAATTACAGAAATGTCTATCCATGGAACTCAGCAACTCATTATTTAGTGAAGATCAAAATTTATGGCCATCTGGTGATCTCGGTATAGCACCAGATCTTCAGGTATATATAATAATAGATTTAAATTTTTATTAGTGTGCAGATATTTGATAAAACATTAGAGCGTGAGATATACATCTTCATAATATTTATCTATGAACATTCTGTATTGGTAAGTCCAGTATTTAAATTATATATGTGTGTTACAATTTGATCCACAAGCAATTTTTATAACATTACCATATAATTCCTGCACATTATTAAATATACTCTTATCAGTAATGTTTAGCTTGACACCATATTTTGTATTTCTATTACAGTATTATTAGTACCCAAGTATGATTGTATGAAGTTGTTTATGTTTTTTAGTTAGGCATTATTATATATTAGAAAGTTTGCACACTTGTATATTGTTTGAGCTTTTGTGTGTTTTCAACCAACAGGACATGATAGGTGCGAACGAGTATGATATGTATGGTCAAGGATTGAGCACTGTCTACAGCGGTGTAGGGTCACCCAAACACAGTGCTTCAGGTACACTTAAAATAAAAAAAAAACTGCTTGAATGTATTTTTCATAGTAAATAACAATATATTGCTTTAGCTCACTTTTTTTTATTTTGTCGTATTGCTTGGGGATTTGGTAAGTTATAGTACTACCAACTAAAAATAACTAACATTTTTTATCACTTAATATTTTGTAAGTATTTAATTATCATAATTATCATAATTAGAGATGGTTCTAACTTAAGTATTCATAAATTTGAACTTAAATGGTTAAACATTTAATCATATAACATTTTAAAATTTAATATTAATACTGTTTACATTAGACAAAATCAAAATTAATCTATTATTAAACTTCAAAGTTTTAAATGAATTAAATTGCTTAAGTACCCATCCCTAGTTATAACGTATAATAATATAACTTATTTATCATATGTATAAACTATACCCTGTCTCAAAAGAGAATGAGAATAATCACTTTTCATGCATACTAACGGCTCCGGTAGTGACAAACACAAATTTCCTTCACCATGCGTGCTGATATTTTTCCAAAGATAACGTTCGATTATTTACAACTAATATTCCTTATTAATAATATTATTATATTATTTAATTTGGGAACAGAACAATAGTACGAGTCATTGTTGGGAGATGCACAGAAATGGATAATAATCAGTTGACCGACTGATTATTCTCTTTTGAGACAGGGTGTATAAAAGACTTAAGATGGATGTATACTAAACAATTAACATTTTATTTAAATTTCAAAATATTTTTTAATTCAATGTATATATGAACAATCAAATATAACTTTGTTTTAAGCATTTTATAATTTTCTCTAAAATTGATAAGCAATTCTAGAAGTTATTGTTAGAAATATTTGGTATTTAATTTTATGCAATTTCATCCAATTTAAATTTTTTAATTATGTCAATGTAATATTAAATAATCAGTATGTGATTGGTGATAGGAAATTAATAAATACTAACATAATCCTTTAACAAATACTGTGCCTTTAAATTAACTAAATATAACCTATATTGAGTAATAAATTCCAAAACGTTAAAGTTTTTCTATCAATATATTTGCATAATAACATTTTTGCATAGATCATAAAATAGTTAATGTATATTAAACTTAAACATTTTTAACATCTTAATATTAGTTTACTAACAAGTAACAATTGAAAAGGTCATAATAATACTATACTATATTAATTGAATATTTCATGTTTTTCAGGGTATGACACGTTACCCTTAGATTCAATGGAAGGATTAGAAATTTGTCCTCGACAAGATTCCAGTTATGGTTCAATGGATGTTGATTTTGTTATTCAAAATGACATGACTTCTTTGCCACTCTAACGATGAGATGAAAAATGGGATGTATTGGAAATTTATTTTCAAAATGTATACGTTAATTTTAAATTATTTGGATTACTGATTTATGTTATAAGTTTAGTTTTTATATATGCCATAAGTTAAGTATCAATGAATATGTTACTTAATACACTTACAGGTGGCTATAATTAAATGTTGTAAGTTTAAATCAATTATCGACTGTTTAATATTTAATCGCTAAATCCCAGCAATAGTAAGACAAAAATAATAAGTGTAACGTAAAATGAACTTCTTATATTAGTGTTTTATTTATCATTGAGACTTATATGAAATAATTTTTTATTATGTGTACTGTGTAGTATGTAATTTTACATTATTAAATTTGAATGTTTTATGCTTCAATTGTTGCAGTTTATTTAATGTTTATAATGATTATTTTTTTTTAACCCTCAACTACATGCTGGTGTACTCTGTACACCAATATTTCTATTTATCTTATCCTATTTTGGTTCTTATTTGTTTTGAGTTATACCTCTAATCTAACCTTTCTTTATCATATATATAACAGTTAATCCATGTCAGTCATCATTCAATATTTATAGCAGCACAAACAATCTCCGTTTCAAAATTATTTTTATATCGGTGAACAAAATTTTCTATGTTTACACATACAATTTCATTCATCAATATATTAAAGTAAATTGATAATTATTATTTATATCATTATTATTAGATTTAAAACAAAATTAAGTAGCACTTTGTTCTTTGTAAGTAAATAAACTCAAATATTTATACACTTTGATATTGATTTCTGTATAAACTAAATAGGTGTAAAAAATAACTGCGCATGTAATAATTAAAAAAAAAATTGTGCATGTAATTAAGGATTAAGTATTAATAAATTATACCTAATAGGTTTTTGAAATGTACTATTATTAATGGTTACTTGGTACTTGATAGGTTGGGTATCTATGTAAAAATAACAAAAATGTTTTTAGTTATACTATCTATGAATAATATTAATATATGATACCAAAAACCAATGAACATTTTTAAATGCTTACTAATTTATAAGAAAGAAAAAATCTCTCTATAGTTATATTATGTCTCATGTATTAATAATTTTAAAAGACAACCAATAAGGTCTTTTAATTAGGCCGTATTATCTTTGAAATTAAAATATGTCTAAATTAGATGGTTGTTGGTACAGTATTCTTAAATGTGATCTAACAACTAATCTAACCGAGAATATATATGTATTTATTATTGCTGTTATACAAGACTGTGACTATTTTTATGACTATCAAAATCTTAACGATGACCATATTCCAATTTACATTATTTCTATATTATAAGTTCAAGTATTATATACCAAGAATGTAAAAGTATATTAATTTACTGAAATTTTAAAACCAATTTATTTGTTTGTCTTGTTGAAATATGAAATACCATTTTTTGTTCCTATTATGGACACTGATGGTAATATTCTTAGTTCTTACTCTATGATAAATACACTTACCAGATTTGAATAAGATGACCAGTAGTTGTGCACTGTGGGTGATCAACCTTTTTTTTTTTATAAACTAGAACTCAACATTACATACAAAATGCTCTCTTCTGATATAAAATTCAATCCATAAATAACATATGAATCCCTTATATTTCAACCTAAAATTAAAATACTACAATCTATCCAGAATAAATTCAAAAAATTGCCCTTAAAGCATTATAGTTCATGCGTAATAAGCAGCTCCATAATGATAGCCGAATACTGTACCTGCACTTATGGACAAAGCACAATTCAAAAATGTCTTCTCAAGAAGATTTAACTCAACTAATGGAGCCCTCCATTATAAAATCACGAAAAAAAATAAGAAACCACAGACTAAAACCACGCCTTCCAACTTTCCAAGGATATATTTTTATCTCCAAAATCATCTGAATCTGAATCTGAATCTACAGATACTATCATTGTATTATTTACTTATCCTCGATATATGTATATTAAATATTTGTAAACTAGTAAAAACCACAAAAAAAAAAAAATGATTATTTTTTTTTTTTCAACTATAATACAACTCCGTTCTTCCAGACTAATTAATGTCAATAGTAGTCTGAATAAGACATATAGCATAGGTATCAAAAATTATAAAATTGTATGAATATAATATAATTTGAAATTTGTAACAGTAAACAAATAGTTTTTTATAATACTTAATTGAAAAAGAAATAAGCTATAAATACAAAAATATACTTTTAAAAGAAAAGATAAATTTTTAAGCTGTTAATCTTTTTCTTGTCCGGTTAATAGGTGTTTGGATAATTGGAGTCTACTGTACCTATCACTTGAAATCGTTGTAAAAAAAAAAAAAAAAATGGTTGAAACAATTAATTTAATAAATATAAAAAAAATTTCAAATGTCTAACATACCCATTAGAATACAGAATTTAAAAAAAAAACCAGCATTGCAAAACAGGACATAATACTCTTCCCCAGCATAGTCAATTTATTCCTGTCAAGGTCTCAATACTACTATAGGCCATTCATTTCTATTTTAATGTATTTATAAACTAAAATTATACATATTTATTTAATTACAATTATTTGGTTAATAATATTTACATATTCACAAGTTTACCGTCATATGATTTTGTTGATTTAATTAAAATTTAGGCGACCATACCAGATATTGGATTTTTTAGGACAAATGGAATACATTGAGCTGAGTAAATATATTATGAATCATAACAAATCATAAATATTTAATTCTTTTATAATATATATTATATATATTTCAAAAAACTAACAATCACTAAGTAAACAATCTTATTCTCAAAATAAATATATAATTTCAATAAATTAAAACCTAAATAGAATTATATCACAGAAAAAAATATTTAATACATTAGATATTTAGTTACACACAGTATTATAAATTTATAAATTAGACTAAATAACATGATACTATTCTAATACAGGATCATAAGTATTAGTCAACTCGGTTGTCAACTGATATAACTCATCAAAAAAGACATCATTTTGGAATAATTGTTTGTAATAAACTTCCAAAGTGTAAAATGATTGATAGAATTCCTTATTTCCTTGTAATTTAACTTTACATAATTTTTGCATTGCTAATAAAGATTTTCCAGAAGCTACAACCATTTCATGGTTTTCTTCGTCTAGTGGTAATCGGTTAGACAGTATAATTAACTCGTGTCCCAAAATGTTACACCTATTTGAAAAATTAACATGTAAATATTCAACAAAAACAACATGAATATTACTGTAAACGTACCACCCATTTTCAACAAGTTTATCTTTTAAGTGCAAATTGTCATACTGACGAACTCTTTCGGCTGCCTCAGTGCTGAGCTGTTTATTAGTTTCTTCTTTTAATGTTAGTTTAGCATCCTCAATTTCTACAGTTAAGTCTTCTAGAAGTTGAGTAACTTTTAACTAACATGAAAAAATAAAACATACTCAAGTTGTAGAATTGTATAAGTAAATAATAATAGTGTATGTAATAGAAATTAAATAATTTTAACCTTAAGTTTAGTGTTGAATTCGGATACAGGCATTTTAAACACAGACATGAAAGTTTGAATACCATTATTATCTATTAATTGTTTTTGCGCTAAGGGAAATCTTCGAGTAATTGATGATAAAGCAAATATACAATTTTTTTGAACCTAGACAAAAATTTAACAATAATTAAGATTGGCAATATAAAATAAATATTTATATATTTATACAATTAAGTATATATATACTTACAGAAAATGTAAATTCATTATCAATATGCTTTAATAAAAGTGGTATAAGATCATTTTCTAAAGAAGCAATTTGAACTTTTTGATTATTAGAAGCAGCTGAACCAAGGATCAGTGCTCCTTGTGCTTTTAAAAAACTTGAATTACTATTTATACAAGGTATTATAATTAATTGTATCCTGAAAACAGATTATTATAATTAAATGGTTAAATAATTAATATAATTTAAAAAGTAAAAATGTAATAAGTACAATTCAAGTCCTAACAGTATTTTGATTGTAATTGTTGTAAGATATAACAGAATTCACTAAACATAAAAAAAATTTAACACACCCTTTATTCTTTACAAAAACCTCAGCTGTATCAACTTGATGTAGGAGATATTCAAGATCAGTTAAAATATTTTGAAGATTTTTATCACTATCTTCATATAATTTAATTTGTTCTTGAAATTTTTTAGAAAGTTCATCCATTACATCCATATCACTTTTAATAGTCATATTTAGATCTTTAAGATCATCTTTAAGCTCTTCGTAAGACCTAAATTTGTGTGAATTATCTGGTAAACTATTTGGATCTTTCTGTAAATTAATTTAAAAAAAAATTTAATACTAACAAATAAAATGTGATTTATTGTTCAAGCATTATACAAGAATTTCTTACCAATTTCTCTGGTTTATTAGAGTCTGTAATGGCCAAACTATTTGATTTATTATTTATATTGTCCTCCATTAGTTTAGCTTTTTTTTCACCAGTCTGAAGATCAATCTGTACATGTAATCCAGGAGGAATAGGTTGATCTAAAAAAGAATAAGTACTGTTACTGATTTGTAAATTTTAGATGAATATTTTATATTCTGTATCAAAAATCTGAATGATAAAATAATTAATTTGGCCTATGGTTATAATGAATGACAATTGCTCAGCATAAAAATAAATAATAAGGTACTTAATATGCAATTTAACTAGGACTTCTATAATTTCATAGGTCAACCAGGACTAAGAAACAAAATATAATAATTTAAATAGCCAACACAATACACTTTTTAAATATTGCATAATTCCACTACATTTTAATGAACATAATACTACAATATTGAATTATAATACACAGTACTAAAGTTGCTAAATAATACAAAATTGAATTGTATACCTTCGCCGATTCTTTGCCATTCGTTTGTTGGCACAAACTCTATGGGCTTATTGAAATTTGTAATATTTTTTGAAGATTCTGGCACTGTTTCAACAACCATTTCTTCAGGCTGTGGCAATACTCGGTCCCACTGATAAAACACTGTGTCCAGGTACCAAAAGGCACCCAACGATGCGGCTACTAGAACAATCAAGACTAGTTTGACTATGGACATTTCAAACATTTTTTTCACGTTAACTCTACGAAATCAGAACGAGATGAGTAAAAACAAAGTATGAATCTATAAAGAGACACGAAAATGATAATTTTATGGGTTTAGATAAATGCCTGTGCAAATATTGAAACGCAATCGACAAAAAATCATCACTCATCAGTAGAAACGTTGACGGTGTTGTCATTAAAATAAATTAAATATGGTAAACAATTGGGTGTTATAATGTTGTACGATTATACTTATGTCTATACTAATATTGTTACTTGTTAGTTTTGACGTTTTGAGTTTTTACTCGGTAGTCGGTTGCATAAACCAAAATCCGAACCGTGTGCAGATAACGCGGCAATTATGGCATCCAATGGGAAACGAACAGATAAGGCGAAAACGACGTACGACGAGCGTACCAAACGTTCGGCTTCAACTGTTTTTTCTGTTAGTATGGCCCCACTGAACCGGCGTGGCGTCCGTAGGTAGCGCCACAGATGGTCGGGCGGAATGGGCAGACAACGGATTTTGTTTACCGGCAACGACGACGACGGCGACGACGAAAGCCGCTGTCGGCCATTATTGTTACAGTTGTCGTGCCGTACACGTTGTGCGCAATTGTCAACATCACTACTACTCATTTTTTCCAATAACGCGTTTTTTTTCTTCAAACGCGTCAGCACGTACATTTAATACATTTTCACGTTAATTAAACACTCGAAACATCAGAATGACTGAAGACTACTTTTGGGGTGAGTATAATGGCTCGCGCGAAAATTTCGCACGACGTGTGTCGTTATTAATATGGTCGCGCACTCCACACGTTGGTGATTTTTTTTTCCACTTTTACTTCCCCCCCGTCTACCGATTATGCATTTATGCGTTTTGCATGTTCTCTTTCCTCGCGTGGTTAACACGTTTCTAGCAATATTTTGACTTCTTTATTTGACACGCGATTTTTATCCTTAGGAGTGGCCCCCGGCAACTACAGCCTAAAAGTCACATGGTCCGTGTACCCGCTCTTTGTGTGAAAATATTTTTACGGTCTGACAAACTAATGTTGTTGTCGCTGTCCATATTATAAACTGTGAAGTCATCGTTCGTTCATTACTTTATTTTAATTTTCGTAGATTCGTGCGTGGTATTTTATTTCGGTTTTTCCCTATTAGACGGAACGCGTGTTGCCAATTATTTTTCTCTACTATGAAGTACAGTATAATTGGGTGCGTGCCCGCTAGATTTATACTCGTTTGTATATCAAGCGCGCGCACTTCAATTTCTCGTACGTCATACCGTGCATCGTGTGCCCGCCGAATTTTGTGTCGTATATTTTGACATACTATAAAATGGCTATTAATTCAAGGCAAAGGAACGACTTCTTAAGTTTTATTTCCTCTTATAGCGCGATACGGTTTTTAATTTTGGCTATAATATTATCACAGTTAATAATAACTGATTATTTTTACTTTACTAAAAAATGATTTTAATTTTCTGCTCCTCAAACCAATCGAGATACACTGCTAATGTTGAACTTTTATTAAGTTAACCATTAATTTGAGCGACATGTCAATTAATAATATATTGGAAGTTGCTTTAAAGTATATCTTATGTTAACATTAATAATATTTTAGGAGTTACCTTGGATAAGACAAAGGGTACTGAAGTCTGGGATCCTGATGTAAAACCAGATGCCAATGATAGTTCTCACGTTTTCCGAGGAGAACATACTTTGCTTGTCAAACAGGTATTTTTCTTAATCAACTTTTTCTAAAACATTAAAGTAATAAATTTGTTTTCCAGGCTGTTCTAGGACCAGAAGTACCAGACGGTGAAGTTAATGTGATTGAAGTTGAAGCAATGGGTTACAAATCAGATATTAAGTTCCCTGTTGTTGTATTGAAAGGAGGTACCGGTCATAGTCAATGTGTACTTGACCTTTTGTTCCCAGACCCTCCAGTTACATTTAAACTTGTAAAAGGCAATGGTCCTATCCATCTGTTGGGAAATCACTCAGTTGGTAGTAAGTATTAATAAACATTGGATAAATATTTGCAATGATGAATCATTTTTGGGTAATTTGCGTCTGATTAAGAATCTGATGAACCTTTTATAGTTTCTGAGCTTATATCTTTTTTTAAGTATTCTTGATTTATGTAATATAATACTTATTAATAATTAAAAAAATTTACTTGGAGTAGCTGGTGAAGGAATGGCTGATGAAGAGGATGATGATGAAATCGATGAGGAATTTGAAGAAGAGGAAGAAGAAGTTATTGAAGAAGAAAAAAATAGTGTATGTGAACTTCATAATGAATTTTAAGGTTAAATTTATATTATTCAAACTATTTATCATTGTAGGTAGATGAAAAGAAACGTAAAATAGCAGCTAATTCAAATTCAAAGGGTGGTAAAGCAGCTAAGAGGCCTAAAATTGAAAACGAAGTAAGTAATTATATTTTGTATTGTAAATTATGTGTTCAAAGGATTAAAATTAACAAATTATTTTTGAATAAAGTAGTTTTTAATTTGGTAAGGTTTTCGTGATTGATATGAATTTGTCAAAATATGAACATTTTAAATTTGTAATATGGTACTTGCTCATATTTTGCTTAAAATATTTTGAACTGCTGAACAGATACTGTTCTTACCTGTAACTTTGATTAATATGACTTCAATTTAAAGATCTTAGTTTCTGCTAAATCCAAAATTCCTATATTTCCTATGATAAAGTTATTTATTTTTTAATATTTATAGAGTACTAGAAACTAAAATTGCGTTACAAGTATTATAATTTCGTCTTAAGCCTATTGTTTTCACTTTGTTTTAAAGTGTATATGAAAAATATGTAGTTTTATGTGAATCTGTAGCACGTGTTTGTTTACACGTACATGTTAAATGATAGACATACATTTAGTTCACTTTGTACTTAGGTAAACAGGTGTTACTTTATCACTGCTAAATCCTTTTTTTTTTTTTATTGTAAATAGGATTTTATGAAATATATTAAACAATTTGTTACTATTTTTACATTACATTTACTAATTTATTGTTGTTATTTTTTCAGAGTAATTAAACTCAAACATCTGGCTTTAATGTTCCTGGATGTGCAAATTCCAAATGAAACAAGAGACACTGTCCTCTGGTGTTAATTTATTTAACAATTAAGATTTTTTTAATTTCCAATTGTTTTTTTTTTAGTCTGACCTTCTATATGTAATAGTTAGACGTTTTAACTTATGATAAGAATCCTGTTATCTGCATATAGAAACATCCAGAATATTGAAGTTACTAAAATTATATATTCATAATATCTGATGTAATTTTTTTTTTATTATTATTTAAGCCCTCCACTTATACAATATAAATACAATGTCTTGTTTTAAATTCAAATTTTTTACCACATTTAAATTAATTTGTTTATTTTAAAAATAAAGTTACATATCCTACAATTGGGTTAATGCATAACATGTTATGTATGGTGAATCGTATGCTGTAGTGCAAAATTTTGATCCATTTCTAGTGATGAATTGGCATCCCATAAACATGGTATCTTCTTTCATATAGCAATACAACAAGGTAACGGTCTGAAATGATAAAATGTAATTAATATTATTTGCAATTTTTGTAGTATAAATTATGTATTACTGTAGAACTGATTTTCCAAACTCTAATCCATGAGTCTTCGGATACACTCAATAACAAATCTGCATCTTTAGCTGCTGACATAGATGTAACACATCTAGCATGTGCAGACATCTGAACTACCATTGGAAGCTGATCTTCTGCATCTTCTTCTTCTATAAGTTTAACTGTTGGATCAAACATACGAATTGTTCCACATCCATAACCCACGGCCATTATTCCAATTCTGGTCATTTCTGTTGTGGTGCATGGGTGTCTAAAATATTGCTCTTCATACATGATAGTTCATCAGATATATCACTTGTGAAATATAACAAATCTATACTGTGCTCTAATAACCTTGAATGTTACCAACCCTCCAAAAACCTTTGTTCGAGCAATGATCATTAGTTCGCCGCAATCAATTTGTGAAAGAACTGTACAACCAGACTCGTCACAAGACGCCAGATTATGTTTATGGGATGCCATGTCCGTGATTGGAGCCCCATGTAACAGTTTCCTATCTAAAAATACTACTTGTCCGTCTTCGTCTGGTCCGAACACTCTAATTGATCCATTACTATTGCCTGTTCATGTAAATAATTGCTAAATTTGTATAGACATTAAAACTGAAGTCACTTACCAACACACAGATAAGTGCACTCAAATGTGGCAATCCCTCTTGCATATTTCTCCTTCATATTTTTATCCTCGCAGTTGTGTGCATATATGCGTTTAAACTGTTGGTCACAGTCGTAAACAATCAGACCTTCTGAACAAGTGACTACTAGACAATTAATGTAACCAAGTGTACACCAAAGTATCTAAAATCAAAAATATGCTGATTTTAATAGAAATTAAGGTAATCGATATTTTGCATTAATGGTACTTTAAATATTGCCTATTAAATTGTTTTTATACACAACCATTATTTAGTAGTGCAATAAATTAATCAGAGAAAATAATCATTGATTAAAAAATAAAAATACTACTATAGTATTTATATTTTATAATCAATGATATTACTCATCAAGTATACTATTAACTATTTAAGCAAGTAAGAAATAATAACAGTAATATAAGTAATTATTGTTTTCTTTTTTTTATAATTGAATTATAATTAAGTTAAATGCCTATAGTCTGTCCAGTGAGAGAAATAGAGAATGCGCCGGTTCTGCGCAACTCCCCGCGTTACTCTATGGGGTAAAGACTAAAGACTAGTAATTTTATTCGACAAGTTAAATTGGCTATACCTAAAGAAGATAAATTTGAACAATGATTTTTTTGTAGAAGAGTAAAAATGCTTGAACAGAGCTGATAATCATTACAAATTGGTTATTGACTGAAAGTACTGTACAATTTTTCTAATTGATTGATGTATTTATGCATAGAATTTATAATCATTTTACTTGGGTAACGTCCGTCTTTGTGTCAAGACAATACTGCGGAAAATCGGTTGCACTATCTACTGAGTTTTCTGTACCCATTACGTGAACTGTTTGCCGATCAATGACGGCAAAACCGTGCAACGTTTTTTGATATTTTGATACATTTACAGCAACGTTGTTCGTGACCGCCGATACGGAACCTTTAATAAAAATTTGTTTTTCCTTTTTGTATAACATCCGTCGTCCGTGGGTGCCGAATAAATGTGTATGTTATATTCAACCTAAATATAACATTTTAAATTTTTAATAAGTTATTAAATCATGTTATAAGGAGGACCATACAAGATACAAATCAACTAAATAATATAGATGTATCATATATATATATACGTATATGTGAAAAGTGTAGTTAATACTTATAACAATTATAGTACAGTTTACCAGAACAGAACGAAATTATAAATAAAACAAAGACTAATAAGAGTTGCTCTAAGGGTGCATTGTAGGTATTCAAAATTCTTACTATTGATTCGCTAATCGCTGGTCATGATAGGAATAAACTTTGTAATATTGTATAGTCCTATAATCGTAAGGTATAATCGATTTGTCATTCTATTGACTATTTTCATTATTCATGCTTTCATTATTTACTCGTTATTCTTACTATTCTATTGTTATTATTTATATATAATTCACTGAATTTAACCATTTTCAGTGCCCAAGTTTCGCGCCGGCGTAAATCACATTATGTAATCAATACTACTATTATTTTGCTGCTCATAAGGTCGGCCGAGACTTTTGATATTATCACGTGCGGTAACACTGTACATTATTTCTTTTACACATTAATATAATATACTCATACTCCTTGACTTGCTATTGTGAATTGTGATTTCGATAATACCGAATTCGGTCTTCACGATTTTTATTGTTGATCACAACACGTTTTTCGTACATAACCTCGAGAGCTGATACATTTCTCGTAGTTTGTTCATTTTTTTTTTAACCCAACAAATTCAAGTGAGTAATACAAGATGTCAATTCTGTGGCAAAATTCTTATTAATAGCTTAACTTACAAAAGAACCGATTTTTTAAGGATCAAACCGTGTATGTTTTATTGCAGGAAACATGCCGGAATTAACGGAAATCGATGCGACAAAAAAAGTAAGCTTCGAGGAGCCCAAGAAAGACGCTGCAGACAGTGACAGCGATTCAAGTGGCGTAGATGTTGCCGCTGGCAAGGGTGGTGAAGGAGCTAGTGGTGTCACCGCTGAAGACTTGTCCAACAAGGCCAGGCAGTCGAGAGGCGAGAAAAAAGCTAGGAAAATCATTTCCAAACTTGGTCTCAAGCAGGTGCGTGGTTGAGAAATATTGTTTAGTTATTTTACATGCTATTTAACAATCCTCAAATTTTTATTGGGTTTAGATTCATGGTGTCAATCGAGTGACCATTCGCAAATCAAAGAACATTCTGTTTGTCATTAACAACCCTGATGTCTTCAAGAACCCAGCATCTGACACTTACATTGTGTTTGGTGAAGCAAAGATTGAAGATTTAAGCCAGCAAGCACAAGTTGCAGCTGCTGAGAAATTCAAGTCTGCTGATATGATGCCGAGTGTATTGGACAAAGATGGTGCATCCAGGCCAATGGTCAGTCAGCCTATCCAAGAAGAAGAGGAAGAAGAAGGCGAGATTGATTATAAGGGAGTAGAAGAAAAAGATGTGGACCTAGTTTGTGCGCAAGCACAAGTGACCAAGCGCAAGGCTATTGAAGCACTACTTAAAAACAACAACGATATTGTCAATGCTATTATGGACTTGACAATGTAAAACTCTAGGATACGTATATAACGTTTTAAGGGAGAGAATTATCATTGTTTATACCTTAGACTGATGATAAGAACATCCAATAATAAATAAGCACATTTACTATATGATCTTCTGTAAAATTGATTTTTTCCTTCACGTTATTTGTATATACTGTTTTTCGGTTCAATACAAAACTTTCTCTGGCTATATATTGATTTTCTTCATTTTTACAGAAACCTTAAAATTATACATTGATTTATCTTGTCTCTTATCTCAGCTATATATTAATTCCTCTTAAAATTAAGTACATGATATATACTAATTTTTAGTGTTCATTGAATTTCCTTTTAAGTAATATATTTTTTGATTGATAGACAATGTTTTATATTGCAATAGTTTTGGATTTAAGTTATGCTAATAAAAAATGTTACAAATAATATTAATAATAAAAAAAAATGTTAACATGATTTTGTTTGAAATTATTGCTAGATATATAACTATTATGTCTACAAAATTACAAATATTTGAAAAAAAATATCTAAAGGTGTGTAACCACTGGCGTGCAGCTAGACCGCGCGGCTTTTGTAGCCGCAGGTTCCTGATGGTTGGCGGTAAACATCAAAAAAAGCCGATGCAGTGGAGACGCACCTTAATAATATATTGCAATATTTATAGACATTTAATTATTTTAAAACATAAATGATTATTAATGTAGTTCCTATAACCTTGAACTTAAAAAGTTTAATTGACTATAAAGCCATCTATTGTGTATTTTATATTGTAACACAAGCTTTGGTTCTAAAAGCACATATCACAAAGTGGTGAACGTTAATTAAAATATATTTTGTTAATCTAACGTTTTATGTGCTCAAAGGATTCCATTATTTTTGTATCATGTTTTCAAATTGACAATATTATTGAAATTTATTTATTATTTTAATATTCAATGTATCATTATAATCTGCTGCATTTGACTGATGAAGTCAAGTATTTGTCAAATGTTCTATGCCAAACTACCATAGAGCAATACAATATATATATATATTTGTGTGTTACTTCTCATCAAGTATCTATTAAAACAAATATTTCATGTGTACAAAAAAATAAAAATAATATATTATGGATGTGTAAAAATGCCGCCCTGGAGCAAAATCTCTAAAATAGTCTAGAATACTTTTTTAAGAAACTTTGGCCATTCAGTGGAAATAAATGAGTGCTCTTAATTTTGAGTTTTAATCAATTTGTTATCAACCTTATTATGCAGAGCTGTTCATACTTCGTATAATGGCTTGTGACGACACAATTTTTACGTTTGAATCTTTAGGTACATTATACTGAATGTGTTATAAGTGTCTCAAAATAATTTATTTAAAATATAGTCATTTTTAGTGTTCATACTATTTCTGAGCACAATAGATATGAAGAATGTTGTAAAACATGTACAATATGAGCGGGCTGATTTTTTAAATTATACTAGTCTATACACAGACATTGGTCATTGCCTTTTACTTTTTAACTTTTTAACTTGTATAGTTGTATTTGTAATATTACTTTTAGTTTGTTATAAATAGTATAATAATCTTAATGAACAGAAATGAATTGAGAGTAAAATTGATCAGGTCAATATAATTATATATGGTATAATAAACTATTAAGAGTTTTTAGAAAGCCAAATTTTTTTATCGGGATTTCAAAAAAAAAAACTTACAAGAATTGAAAATTTCAATGGTCTATATTTCTATAAGACTATAAATAGTTCAAAAAAATTATAAATATTTTGAAAATGTAATCGTATTATTTCTAATGAACAGAAGTATAAATTATAAATATCAAATGTATTTATAAAATATAATTTATTAACATATGACTATATGAGTAATAAGTTAATCATAAATAAAATAAATAAATAAATAAATAAAGTTAACTTCAAATTATAATATATGCATATATTATAATTTGAAGTTAACTTTATTTTTAGTTTGATATTATGATTATTAAATACTTATTGAAAAGAATAAGTTAATGAGAAATTGAATTTATAAAAATGTAAAAGGCTGAATAAAATATTAAATTTAATACATTTGTGATTTAGATTACATTATTACAAATGACCTTCTTATGTGATAATATAGAATATAGATAATAATTTTTGTACCTGGATAGTTTAAATTGAAAAAGATTGTAACTATTGACATAATATTGAAAAATATAAATAAATAAATAAAAAATAATAAATATATGATTGTATCTGTTAATAACTGTAACGAAAAATTGATCTATGGTATATTAATATATTATAATATGAGACACAAACAATTAAAAACCTATAATTTTATTGTAATAATCAAATTTGGTTATTGTATTTAGTTCCTAAAAGTAAGTAACATAAAATGCTGAAATCTATCGTTTTTAATATTTCAATATTGTTATACTCGCTACACATTAAGTTAACATTGATGTAACTATCAATACAGTGATTAAAAAATGGAATATCGGTAAGTTTAACTTTCACGTTAAATAAGTGTATATAATTTTTAACAGTCCAAAGATATTTAATTTATTATACTAATGTCTAATCATAAGGTTATTATTATATAGTTAAATAAAGTTAAGTGTAGTTTCACTATAAATTTAATTAGTTTATAGTGAATATTAAATTAAAATTGATTATATAAATTCTTTATTTGTAAGAAAAAAATCTATCAAAGCAATTCGATATTATTATATTAGTTCACATATTAAATCATAATTTTATACCAAATTGGCATATTTTTATGTCACAAATCTTACATTACACATTTAGTACATTTAGTACTGTCTATAAAACTATCTCGGTAGTATATATATATTATATATATTATATTTGACATCTTTATCTCCACGAACATGAATATCTTTTTATAAAAAATACATTCTCAGAACTAATTTTGAAAGTCTTCCGAGTCGATTCATCACCATTAGCGAACAGATCCCAAATCCTAAATAATTGATTTATTTAATAAAAAAAGTTTAGAAGTGTCATAAAAGATTAATATTTATGCTAATATAACTCAAATCTATCGCTCACCTTCTTGGTGCTCTATTATTTTAAAATTTAAATTGCTCGATATACCTAATTATTATATAGTTTTTACCACGGTAGATCACTATATTAATAATTATTATAATCCACCGTGGTTATTACAATAAAATACATGATATGAAATATAAATGTAATTTTACTAATTTATGAATAGTATACATACATAAATAAACGCATAACAACAATAACAAGAGTAGGATATATTATATATAATTAGGGTTTTAAAATTTCATGAAATTTATTTTCTTGAAGTATTTCATTGCAATGAAAAATAAAATATAAATTATTATATCTTAAAGTTTATAATCACGTCAACTTGCAAGTAAAAATTTTCAAAAATTGGTTTATTGTGTAAAACAAAGAAAATATGTATAATAAATAATAATAATAATAACCAAAAAGGATCCAATTAATAATACAAGTGATAAATATCAAAAATTTATAGTGCATATTTTTGCATATTTACCATCAATATTTTCTATGTATAATCAATGTACTATTTCTATTCAACTATAACCGAATACATTAAAAAAAAGAAAAAAATATTTTTCAATATTTCAAAAAGAGTGAAATTTTCAATTTTGAAATATTTCAATTGAAACATTTCAAGTGAAATATTTGAAATTTAAGACCTATATATAATATATGTATAAAATAATACTCAACATATTTATACGTGTATTATTCTTTTATTTGCATAAAACGCATTAATATATAATATCTAGGTATTCCTTGAGTTGTATGCGACATCATATAATAATAAAGTGGTGAGGGAAGAAATTATCATAATTTTTGTAAACACATACATTTTTACGACGATGCATAACGTACACAATTTAAAATAATTGAAGTCTATATAATATGCACCACAATGCAAGTTAGTTCCTCTTGAAGGCCTGTGTGCTAGCGACTTCCAGATTCGAAGTTGGCTTCGCTAGCCGCGATATTGTTGGCTTACAACCTCCTTAGCCTTCTTACACTTCAGCTGCGGGAACTGGTAGTTCCTCTCTAGAACCTCCGTTGCCACCGGTAGTTTCGGATGAGGAGGCTCACTGGTGGCTTCCAGGTTCGAAGTCGGTTTCGCTAGCCGATATTGTTGGCTTACAACTTCCTTAGCATTCTTACATTTCAGCTGCGGGAGCTGGTAGTTCCTCTCTAGTATCTCCGATGCCACCGGTAGTATCGGTTGAGGAGGCTCATCGCTGGTGGCTTCCAGGTTCGAAGTCGGCTTAGGATGCTTTGCTAGCCGATATTGTTGGCTTACAAGCACCCTAACTTTTTTCTTACCCTTCAGGAAGTTCCTCGCCAGCTGCATCTCCGTCCTCTTCTTCTCCACCGGTATCCCTACCTCTGGCCACACGTCAAGTAAGTCCAGCCAGCCGTCCTCGTCACGGCGTTCACGGACAGATACTTCGAAATGGCTAATGGGTTCGATATCATACCTAACCGTTTAAAGGTATTTTTTGCAAAATATGATGCGATTTGATTTGTAGACATATTCTTTCAATTATCATGTACGAGAAAACAAGTACAATTCCAATAATGATACATAAAAAAAATATATGTTGTTGTGTCACTCTGAGTCTGAAAATGTTTGTATCCATGGTGAAAACTAATTAGTTTAAAATAGAAATATTTATCAAAATTATTAAACTACCGGGATTCCTGATTTACTCCAATTGGGCATATAATAATACGCGGACATTAAGAGCTCGGAAATCCTAGTGCTATTTCTAAGTACTCTGTACTGTGAGGGAACTGAATAATCTGAAATGAACTGTTAAAAAATAAAATAAACAACAAAAAAAGACAATTGTTTATTTTTATACATAGATACCTACCCATATACCATAGAGATTAATTTACTAGCCTTATTGCTCTGCTGTATAGTATAGATGAGGAATAGGTCACTATAGTCTGTAATGGATGTGTTAAAATTGAATGCACCGACAGTATCATTGTATACGAAAAACGATTCCAACGGAGATGATTTGTCAGTCTAGGATAATTAGTATTTAGTAGGATATATTATTATTATATGATTATATGATTATTTAAATTGAGATATATCATTATTTTACTCGATTTCGTAAAAGAATAAATTTTATACACTCATACATTTTTTTCTATATTGATACTTGAGTTATTTTTTACAGTTATTTGAAGAAAAAGATAAGGAGAACTTTATGTTGGATTTTTAACCTTAATATTAAGGTATATCTATAATTAGATATAAATTTAAAAAATTTTATGCATTTTCAACTTCAAAATTCCTTGCAAATTTTCGCGATTTTGACATATTTCGTAAACATTTGAACTTTTATGTTTATAAACAAAAATTGTAACTAATGATTTTTTTTGTTACCATTACAATGAGAACAACTTATAATAAACCTTGTATTAAATTGAAAGATTTTTTGAAAAGCCAAATTTTTTTTATCAAAATTTCAAGAAAAAATATTTAGAAAAATCGAAAATTTCGATGGTCTAGAAATAGTTTAAAAAAATTCTAAACATTTTGAAAATTTAATTGTAAATAGATAACGCTAATATAAATAACATTTGATGAAAATTTTAAGTATTTAAAATGATTCGCTTTTGAGTTACGGCAAAATTAATTTTGTCGAAAAGTGGTTATGCGTAAAAATTCCAGTATTTCTGTTACTTTTTCAGTTTTTTTCTTACACTTTTTAAAACTACTGGAATTTATTGATTTTACAATGATGTGTGTTTTTTTTTGTGTGTCTGACGACAACATTTGAAGCAGTAATAATGCTCCGATTTTTAACTTCAGCCCCTCTTTGAATAGGAAAATTCATCTAGTTGGAACTTTGGGGGGTCAAAAGTAAACATTTTCAAATAGTTTTCAAAAAAATCGAGAAAAACAAAAAAAAAGGTAACAAAAAAATGGCAATTTTACGAAAAATCACTTTTCGACAAAATCGATTTTTTGATTTTGCTGTAACTCAAAAACGAATCATTGTAAATACTTGAAATTTTCACCAAATGTTTGTATTATGGTTATCTCTTTACAGTTAAATTTTCAAAATATTTTGACCATTTTTAAGCTACTTATAGACAATTGAAATTTTCGATTTTTCTTAAGTTTTTTTTCTTCAAATGCCGATAAAAATTTTTTGGGTGGCCAGAAAATCTTGAAAATTTAATACAAGGTTTCTTATAAGTTGTTCTTAAAGTGATAAAAAAAAATCCGAAATCGTTAGTCACAATTTTTTTTTATAAGTGTTTAAAGTTCGAATTTATACGAAATATGTCAAAATTTAAATTAAATTTCATTACTCTCATTATGCGTATGTTGCCAAATACTTTTTTTATTAATAAACAGATACTATAAAGTAACTATAGTAACATATAGTAACTATACTATTTGTTTCAAAATAGAATATATGACAATATTTAAATATAATATATCCTAAACTGACAAATTATCTTCGTTCAGAATCGTTTTTCGTATACAATGATACCTATCATTGCATTCAAATTTAACCTACCATAGTCTGAGGTCCACCCCACCCCCTAATATACAGCAGAGCGATACCCACTTACCCGCTTTTTTCCTTTTGACCCCCCCTCCTAAAAAAAAAAGTACCAACTAGATTTAATTTCCTTTTCAAAGAGGGGCTGAATCAAAGTACTATTACAGTATTATTACTCCAAAACGTGATGACAGATACAAAAAAAAATTTAAAAAAAAAACACACATATTGTAATATCAATACATTCATCACTCCGTTCAGAATCTAAAACTTTAGTCAATAATCAATACTATGTATACATCATACATCCTTTTACTAAAATAATTAAATAGTAGCTAAATTGTAAAATAATAGATCTGTAGGCTGTATATGTATATATTATAATTAAAAAGTGAACTAAATAATAAGTAACTTATTATAGTAATTAATTAATTATTATGTATAAAAATAATTTTTCATTTAAATATAGTATTGCTATTTCTATGAAGTATTAATGTATATATTATATAAAAAAATTATTATAATTATAATATCTCGTATAATTTTTAACTGTCAATTAGTTCTGAATTATCGTCCTCGATGACCAAATTACCGATTTAACAATAAAAAAAACTTATTGTAACGACGCCCGTTTTACAGCAGTAATACCTACTTATTTTGCTCGCTTTTTTTTAGTTTATTTTAGACTGTAAAAGTTATTTTAATTTTAAAAATATACTATCAATAAAAAAAGGTACACACTAAATATGTACATATTCATTTTATTTTTATAACAATATAACCATTTTTAATAACATTATTACACATAACATTTAACAATCCCGATTGCGTTTATATTTGGATAATGTATATATTATATAAATAGTTATTATTGCATTGATTTAGATGAAATATCAAAATATATTCAAGTATTTATTTAAACATTATTTTTAAAAGCTAATATTATTCGTTTGCATTAAATTTGATAATAATTATATTTTTATAAGTATTACAATTATAGATGCATCATAATTTAAGCCATATACTCTGTGTCCTGTTTTTTTTTTGTAAAAAATAAACTAGGATATTAAATAACAAATAACTAATGACAAAACAAGTATAATTTAATAGTTTCTTTTTTTTTTAACAAAAAATATATGATAATGAAAATACAAAAAAAAATGGACGTTTTAAAAAATATATTTATAAACTAAAATTAATGATATATAAGATAATAAAATAATTATAATAAACATAAAATTATAATCTAAACATTATAATATAATTATATAACTGTATTAATTAATAATAATTAGCACTTAGCAACCTGGAGAATTCTACCGTCCGTATATTATATACATATACATCATAAAGTAGTTAACACTAAAGAAAAACACTCACGATTGAGTAAGCGAATCTAAAATCACAGAAAATATTTATTATAAATAATACGCTTTATTTATTAGAACAAATAATATATAATATATAATAATAAATAATTTTTACAAAATTTGTCGTAGCGCAGTATTACTATATATTATAATAATAAAATAGATTTTAACGAATACACGTATCGCCATCGTGTCATGTCGGACACCCATTGAACGAACGATTTTTAATTTGGCCTTAGGATTACGGACCACAATATTATCATAATTATGTAGGCGATGATATTATAATATTAATTAAACATGAAAATAATAATTAAAATTGACCGAATAACGTCATCAGTAAATATATTATATATATATATATATATAGGTAAAATACATTACGATCTGACAACAAATAATCGATGAGAATACGAAAATAGGGAAATAACTAATACGGACTCATTGCATCGTATGCGATCGATGGAAGGAAAAACATACAATGTTGTGTTTGATCGATATCCACTGCTGCTATATTTTGAATTATTATTCGTGATTGTAACGAGGTATTTATTTTTTGAGAGATTAAATAATTGGACCAATGATGTGACCCACGGAATGAACGAAAAGAAGGGATGTTTTTCAAATTTCCATTTTATACCATGTCATACAACACAACAAGTAACAAGAATAATAATAATACTATTTAGGTGTTACAGTTGTCAGTTATAGACAATAATATTAAATAGTTATAATATCGTACGATGTACGTGTAGGTATGTATACTATTATATTTTATTTGGATAATCACAAACGATATGCGTAATATTATATACTTATATTAGTATATTACACCTAAACGGTATAAGTGTACTAATTACACCCAAACCATTTATATTAAGAACAAAAGTATAATATTATATTATAGGAATGTGCAGCTTTGCGTGCCCGAAAAGACAACTATGTTGCACACTGAGCGAATGAGTATGTATGCAATATACGAGTACATTGCGATGACAGGCAAACAAAAAAATTTGGAGGAAAGTCAATCTAGACTACAGAGGAACCAATATTGACACATTGTAACGTATAGCGTATTTATCAATTGATGAGTAAGTCGCCGATTTGAGATTTTTGTACTACAGAAATCTGCAGACCAAGATGAGATTCAAAGTACCGTAAATACGAGATTAAAAAAATGGCCTGTGCACGGCGTAAATACAATAAAAGTGTAGTATTTTACTCGGAGGCGCAGCAACAGAAAAAAAATTAAAAAGGAATACATGCAGGCCTAGAGAACGTATTAAAATATATATGTTATATTATTATATAGGTACCGTCGTGGTCGTACATTGTGTCGTTCATAAATCAATCCGACGCCATCCGATAGGTCATCAGATTAATTCGGAAAACTACGGATAGTTTAGTAGTATAGTAGTATTAGTATTAGTAGTAGTAGTAGTAGTAGTAGTAGTAGTAGTAGTAGTAGTAGTAGTAGTAGTAGTAGTAGTAATAGTAGTAGTAATAGTTGTAGTAGTAGTAGTAGTAGCTGTAGTAGTAGGTAGTATTAACTGTATATAATATAATATAATATTAAATATAATAGTAATAAAGTATTACATAAATGCACCGTATAAACGTATATTATAATAATATATACGATCTCATCAGTCTTATCGGGTTCGACTATACACACAATATATATATATATATAAATCGGTGTAGGTATTGTTTTATACGATTATATTATGTTACGCTGCAACGCGAAAAACCACGGACAAAGCCGAAGAAGAGAAGAGGGATTGTGAATGTTGTCGTCGTCGTCGTTGTAATCTTAAATTCGCGCTTCGCTCGGATGCTGGCTGGCTTTCAAACCCCTACCAGTCCAGCGGACGTCTTCTTTTCCCGGCAGCGGAGAACTACCGTTGTCGATTCCATTGGTCTTGGAATGTTGGACGTTACCCACCACAACCAGAGCAGACGCTATCGCCAGACCTGAGTTGAATAACAAAAACATGACAGATATATTAATTTAAGTGGTAGCAGGTATTTGTATTTTCAAACTACTCTGACAAAAAATTAAAAAAACGAACGAAATATATGATATGTATACTGTAGATAAAGCATGTTATTATCTTTCAAATTTTTCTACTCAACACGGCTCACAGCTTATGTGATTTATTAGAAACATACTGTGAGCATTGTAAGGTATATGGCCTGAAACTGAAGTCGGAACCGGCTTAAGTAAACACAGGGCATTTGTTTTTAAATGTTTAAAGCCAACTTCCCACGATGTAAAAATTGTAGGTAGATATTCAGTATATAATAGATATTATAATCATTAGATGCGCAAGCTTTATAATAAGGCTCGTTAATTTTGTCAATTTATAATGCATATTGTTTTGTGAGTTTCATCCTTTCTTCAAAGGGAGTAGAAAATAAATTAATACAGTTATTATAATTAAACAATATAGGGAAAAACAAATCCGAGCAATTCTAACCTATAATATATATTATATGTATACTATAGGTACATTATATAGACATATAATAGTCTAAATGCTCAATATAGTTCCGTCATCTCGATTCCTGAGTCACGTCCCCCAAGGCTCAAAGCCATCACGAGCTTCGAACTGTAGAAACCACCTTCTTATAGTTGAGAACAAACGTATAGGTATTATTTTACACTTTTCTAAGATATTATATGGATTACGATAAAATGACTACTGTAAAATCTGATTAGGTATTAGGTATTTTATGATTTGTGTGACGTACCTGAATATCCGTGTGGTGTGAATCTATCGTTGCCTGTAGGCTGTCTGACGAGCAATGTCAATACGGCTGCTCGATTTCCGGCGCAGGGTTCCAAGGCCACTGGATTCGGTACGTCCTATATTAACATATATTTTAAGCACACAAATTTTAACGGTATAATATAATAATAAAAATAAAACATACGATTTTGCGTTTTCGCAAATTGCTCGATACGGAAATGGTTGGTATCTGGTTACCATGAACGGCGTTGCGTTTTTCTATTTCCACCTCGACTACTGAAAACGGTCTACTGGCCATCTGTTCCATTTCCACAAACATTCTCTACTCGCAAACAGATCATAATATTATTATATTGTCACACATTTGCAGTGCCGCGTGCTATGTTGCCGCCCCGGGGCAATTGCCCCCCGTTAAATGCGGCTCTGCACATTTGTATATACGCTCAGCTACATATATCGTACACATAACTAACGTGTTAAGTATTTTTAGATTAAAACAGATTACCGGTATTCGTATTCGTATCAATCAATCACACAAATTTTTTGTAGTTAAAATTTTCACCCATCAGATTCAGACTACATACTGTCACAATACATATACTATTATTATTTTTAAAGAAACATCTGTATCTTATATTCTTATGGCACAAATGCACAATGAAAAAATATATAATACAACATTATTTACATAAAAACGCAAAGGAAGTCAGTCAATAGTCAATCCACTATTTTTATTTATTCATTAAAAAGGTGTCTATAATATTTTAGACATTTATAATAGGTATCTACAATCTACCCACTCCTTTTCAGAGTTTTTTAAATATTGTACAAGTGACTAGATTTTAATAAAAGAATTGGGGTGGAAAGGGAGTCTACAATGAAATTATTTCTAAAACATTAGTACTTCTGCATAAACAGTGTTAATTTTATAAGTCTAGTAAAGTAAAATTGGAAACATAATATGGTAATGATTATGAATAAGATTTTGTTTTGAAAAAATTTAATTTAATTATGATTGGAGTTTTTATTATTGTCACAGAGTTGGAGATAATATGTACAGAATTTTATTATAAAAAATAATAAAACCTACCTGTCTCCTGCGGTACATGTCGTATTTCTGTTTGAGCTTCCACAATATGGCAGCAACTAACAGCAATAGCAAGAAACACCTACAATGTTATAATAAAAATCCAGGATAATAACATTAATAGTAATACTTGCAGAATATATTGTAAACAAATGATACGTACGACGAAAACGTGATGAAAAACTGTTGAAGATTTAATTTCGGGTACTGAGAAAATGATATCTGTATCCAAAGCGGAGGTTTAAAATCGTAAACGTAAACATAAAATGTTGTCAGTGACATGTTATCGCCGGTGCCAAACATATACTCGGATTTTAAAAACTTAGTCCTGAAGTTAGTGCAGTTCTGTAACGGTAATAGCATCTTTTCTGGTCCGGATGCTATAAATATGAAATATTATAAAAATTAAATTTACAAGCTGTAAAATCATAATATATTGATTAGAATATTTGATAATGTTTATGCATTATTATGTCAATGTGTTTATGTAATGTATACCATAAAATTTATTGTTATTAATCTATGTTCAATTTCCAAATCATGGAGGGATACCTAGCATGAATATTTTTTAATTTATTTAGTTCTTAAAAGTTAAATGTAATAAAAAAAAGCGGGTAAGTGAGAATCGCTCTGCTGTACATTAGGGGGTGGGATGGACTTCGGACTAGGGTAGGTTATATTTGAATGCAATGATAGGTATCATTGTATACGAAAAACGATTCTGAACGGAGATGATTTGTCAGTCTAGGATATATTATATTTAAATATTATGATATATTCTATTTTGAAACAAATTCAAACATTTATGTATAAAAGTTTCAAGATCTTACGTCACGTAATTTTTTAAAAATAACAAAAATCGAAAATTATTTTATTAGTAAAACGTTATTTTACACGTGTATTTTTGATTTCAAATTAAAATTAAAACTTTAAACACTCGTAACATTTTTTAAATTGAATAATCCTCAATTTTTTTTTTTAATTATTCTAAGCTTAACTTATAGACAGCGTAGTATTAAACTTTCAATTCTTAGCTTTTGATAATAAAATATTTATAAATTTTTAACTACCAAATAGTGAAACATATTCATGATTTTGACGAATTTTTGTCAATATTAGAACTTCAAATGCTAATAAAAAAAAAATTGTGCCAATGTATTTTTATAATTTTTGAATGAGAGTTAGAACAAGTTATGAGAACCCTTCAATTAAATTTTCAAGTAATTTGTCCCAGCTTAATTTTTAACATTTATAAAAAAAAATTGATTATTTCAAATGCCTATAAATAGCTCGAAAAAAGTCAAAATGTTTTGAAAATCAAATCACGTAAAGAAAATGGCAATCTAAAAAACTGGTAAAATTTTCAAGTATTTACGATTTATACTATTTGAATAACAACAAATATCAAAAATCGTTTGAGGCTAAACCGTTAAATAACGCGGTTTTGTTAAAATTTAAATTTCAAACACTCCTAAAAATTTTTCGTCTTAGTCCGGTAGTCTTTTTTATACAGATATTTGAAGAAAATTTTTATGGAGAACCTTGTACAACATTTTCAAAACTTAGTTATAAAAGAAAAAATTTTTACGATTTTCAATCACAAAATTACTTGCAAATTTTCGCAATTTTGACATATTTCATATAAATTCGAACTTTAAGCACTTATAAAAAAAAATTGTAAATAACGATTTCGGATTTTTTTTTATCACTTTACGAACAACTCATAAGAAACCTTGTAATAAATTTTCAAGATTTTCTGGCCCGCCGAAAAAAAAATTTCAATTGTCTATAAATAACTCAAAAAAAGTCAAAATTTTTTGAAAAATTAACTGTATATAGATAACACTAATATAAAAAATTGGTGAAAATTTCAAGTATTTATAGTGATTAGTTTTTGAATTACAACCATATAAAAAAATCGATTTGGTCGAAAACTGGTTTTGCGTAAAAATTTCCGTTTTTCTGTCATTTTTTTTTTGTATTTCTCGATTTTTTTGAAAACTGTTGGAAAATGTTTACTTTTCACCTCTATAATGCACCAAGGATATCCATTTTGCCATCGAAAGCATTATTTCGACTAGTTATGCTGTACAAAGACACAAAAAAAAACACATCATCGTAAAATCAATACATTCATCACTCCGTTCAGAATCTAATATACCTTATCAGTATAAATATTAATCCATTCTAATACCTATTATATAAGTGCCTACGTCTTAGTACCTAATTAATGATAATTTAAATGTAAATCAATATTAATAAAAATAATGATAATTAAAAATATTAATTGTTCAAGTATTCTATAAAAATGCATATCCAAAATAGTACTTCCAACATGATATTAATAAACAATAATAAAATATATCATGGATTATGAACAAAACGTGTCTTTTAAATAATAATGTAAACAAATAAAAATAAGTAATTACCTACTGTTTTATGACATTCATATTAAATTTTGAATATTGAAAAATAAAAAGGAAACTTTTTTTTTATATTGATTATAATATGAGATTTTATGTGCTTTCACAGTTTTTATTAGATATATTTTTAGACTCATTAATATAAATCATTGGTGTAGTTTTAAAAAAATGTATGAATACATGCCTAAATTATTGATGGAAAATATCCGTGTGTACTATCTACTACAACACTGAATATAAATAAACCAATATGAAATCATAGATAAAGTATTCAAGTAAAAAATATAATTACATACATAATAATTTTTATTATTTGATTTTTATGACTTTTTCATTGAAATTAAGTAAATTTGAACATAATTGAAAATGTTAAAATGTTAAAACTACAGTATACCTAGTACCTAGAAAACACTATAACTGCTTTTATAGTACCTATTATAAATACCTATATATATTATAAATTTTATCTTTTTGTTAAAATTATTAATTTATCTTTTAATAATTATAAAAATAAGTTAATTTTTATATGATTGGTTTTTTTAAGACCCATTGCATGAAATCTAAATTGTTTAATATATTAGCATTTGAAAAACTTGTACAAAATGTGTCCATATTTATAATAGAAAAAAAATTTAAATATGTATGTTAATTTCAAATATAACTTTATTGTAGAAATTATGTGCCACAGGTCAGGTTTTAATGTCATAATTAATAAATATAGTACTATATGATTTTAAAAATCTAAATAAACATTTTTTTTTTTTTACTGAATCATACCAGGTTTGACAGTGATGTTCATCTTGGCCATCACCGAACAGGTGATGCTAAAGTCAGCGTCCACATCAGACTTAGAAGGAGAATTTTGAAAATTGATTTGTGTGAATCTCAGATCATCTTTTTTAGACAGATTGAACGTAAATTGATAATCAATGGTCAGATCATCTAAAAAAAAAAATAACATATTGTGATACTTGAAATATTAAATAACAGAGTTTTAGGGAAGCATATATTTATGTATTTTATTGTTATTTATTATTATTTTAGACAAACCCAATAGAATAATAATAATAATAAAACAATAGAGATATTGCTTTATTCTATGGTTAAACTAGATAATTTACTTACAAAAACAGGAACCATGATTAGATGGGTCTCCAAGATAATGGTTGTTTGTATCACATTTTTCACAATTATCTCCGATTATCCCTTTTGTAGTACAATAGCATTTTCCATTTTCTTGGTTACAATGGTTACCTTGATTGTTACAACGACATTCTATAATATTAAAATTTATGAATATAATTTAATTATTTTTACTACTCACTGATATGAAAAAAAAATAAAAATAATAGGTACCAATAATAATGAATAATTGGTCAAATAAAACATTACCTTTACATTCACCACCATTAACTGGGTTTCCATAGAATCCTTTAATACACGTCTCACAATTTTGACCTTCGGTGTTATTTGAACATGGATGTATACATACGTCAGTATTGTTCATGCAAGTGCTGTGGCCATTGCACTGACAAGCTGTGTAATTAGTAAACAATTTTAAATTAGTATGAACAAAACCACAGAATGTAATAAAAAAAAAAATAGTAGTCTTACTTATTCTAAATATGTTAATTTAAAGCAAAAAAATTGAATACTAAATTTTACTAATTCTTAATAATCCTATTGTTCTTAAAAATTAAATATATTGATTGTTTTTTTAATAATATCTCACAAATATTATTTAACATTAATTTCATTAAAATAATTAAACATTTTATTTCTTCTTCAGACTTATATCATATATATACTTTTTTAATCAATTTAATGTTATTTTCACGGAGAAAATTCCCTGAACTTTCTAAATAATTTTGAAAAATTACAAAAATGTTTTTAATAAAACTAATTCATCATTATAACACCAATATCTAAATTAAGAAATAGCGTATATATGACAATATAAATACTTATACACTATAGTACTATATATAGAAACAATCCACAAGAAATTGTGGAACACTTATTTTTTTAATACAAACTAATGCTATATTTTGAATACTCACTTGGGCAATGAGTGAAATACCATTTATTTTGAGCACAAGATTGAGGTGGCGTATTTCCACCTGCCATGCATGAACCTAAACCAGTACCCGATCCATCATCACACCAACCACACTCTGGATCATCTCGACAGTCAATGCAAGTCCTATAGTAATTGCACTGTGAATTACCTGAGAACATTACAGATTTCAAATAAAGACAAAAGCTCTATTTTTTTTTACTAAATAATGTCCAATAACCATTATTTTTTTTTTACAATTTAAACTTCAAAAGTCATAATTTCAAGTAAAATATTATTTATATTAAAGTTAAGCTTATACCAAACATTAAAAATACAATAATATTAGTAAATTTGATCATCACTCATCAGCATTAGAAATTACTCACCTGGTGAAGTCCTACAACGGTGTTCATCTGTTGTCCATTCTCTGCACTGGCCGTACGGAAATGAAGATGTGTATGCATTTTTATCAATGCATCGTTCATTATTCTGACACCAAATACATTCATCTTTTGTACAATTAGTACACTCAGTATAATGGTCACAAACACTTTCACATACATCTGGTGACTATGTACAAAAGTATGGAGTTTATTAAATTGTAATTATAAAATAATGATAGAAAAAACTAACTGTGAAATCTTGGATCATGGATTTGTTTGTGATTGGTACACATATAGGAACTTCAATCTTGGAATTCCAATGACATCCAGAATGAGTAACACAATATTGGCAAGAGTGAAGATGGTTACAACGCATATGGTCAGTATTTTCATTAGTACATTGATAACCAGATGTTATTGGCTGCAAAAACAAAATCATTGTATATATTAGACATTTAGAATTTAGATAGAAGTATGTATGGCAGTGGCGTATTTACGGGGGATGATCTGGGTGATATATCACCCCCCAGAACCTTTTTTTTTTCATTTCACTTTTCTGATTTTTCTTTTAAATGCTTGAGCCGTAAGTCCGTAGGTAACAGTATTCTTAGTATTAATTATGTTATAAATAGTAGTTAATACATTAGAGACGTACCGTCATAATTTAAAAGTTACATGATTATGTTTATGATTTTAAAGTTATATAAAATCATATACTCACACCATTGTTTTCATATAATATATATGAATCTATATATATAATCTATGGATAGGTAATATAGTAAAGATTATTTATATAAAAAGAATAAATTATTTGCTTCTCGTGGAGCGTCTCTGGAATTTGATTCAAATCGCCTATTGGCTGTTAATAATAGTTGTTTTCAATTAATAATTATATCAAAATAATTTGTAAAATAATAATGTAAAAAAAAATATATATATAATATTATAAATGTTGGTATAGTTTTGAATAAAATCTTGTTTTATAAAATTGCACTTTACGGAAACTGGAAAAGTATAATAACAAGATCCTTCTAGGAGAAATTTGATATTTGTCCCTTTGGCTCCAATGTACAAAATAGTTATGGTTATCAGTGGCGTAGCCAGGGGGGGGTTTTGGGGGTTCAAACCCCCCCCCCCTTCGGCCGTATTTTTATCAAAAATATAATTTTATAATATAGAAATACAATCATTTATTCGTGCTGAAATGTATTCTGTTATGCTGTATTCACGTTATCGACTGCACTGGTGATAATGATCATTATCATTCAATTATTTTATTATTTCAATACGGTTGTAGATTTATTTTATTTTATTACTAAAAAAAACCCCCCCTAAAAAAAATCCTGGCTACGCCACTGATGGTTATATTACCCCCTAGAAAAAAATCCTAGATACGCCATTGATGTATGGGACATAGATCTATCAAGCTATACACTTACACGTTCACTACGATATGGAATATCATCTCTATTCATTGTAGTACATTGCTCTATATCATGAACACAAGAATTTGACAGTGGGCACCAGCCACAACGGTGAGTATGAACACATGATTCACATGTTATTTGCCGCTTGCACTGATCAATAATTCCAGTAACTTGTGACTTACTTTCTTCTGGACAACGGCTACAATTTTTTAATTTATAAAGCAATATATTTTAATATGGACAATTTTAATTATTTTAAAGGATTAAAAAAGAACGTTTATTTATTTTTTAATATAACATTAAATTTATATTACCTGTAAGTTGATTCAAAATCTATGCTGGGTGGCATGGCTGGGATTTCTGAAAATGGTAAACAAATGGCTTTTTCGTTATCCCACACACATTTAACACCAAAATGACGACTATTTAAGCAATTAGTTATCATATTATTTGATGAACAATTTCCAGGAGAAAATCTAAACACAAAAAATTAAAGTTGTATGAGTCATCAGTAAGTACACTAAAGATGTTAAACATTTTGGTTTTTTGTACTTGAGAATATCATTGAGCATTTGGCCGTTGAAACCACCATAAATATACATAGATTTTTCAAATGTTATTGCAGAATGTCCAAATCGCATGAGACTGGTGAATAAATTTGAAGGCAATGCCATTTGTGTCCAAGAGTCACAATAGGTATCATAAAGTAATGGTTGTGCAGTATAACACTGACCACCAGATGAAACCAAATTTACTCCAGTATCGTTATGTATGTTTCCACCATATATCAACATTAAACCTCCAGTAGGACTCAACATAGAACCACTATGCAAGAACCTACCACTAGGACCATCACTCATTAAATACCTGTTTAAAAAATAAATAATAAACATTTTTATTTATTTTTCTGTAATCAATCTTTTTGTACTGTCTAATTGCATCATAAGAATTTCAAGTAAACCCAGGGCCTAAATACAATTTGATTTACCTCAAAGAATCATATATTTTTGTCACTTAAGAGATATTATTTTTAATTATTCTCTATAGTTTCCTAAGTATAAGGAAACTAAAAAAAATAATTGAAGAAGTTATTAAGAAATATAATCAAAAATATAAATTTACCAGGTATGTGAGTAAGGATCATATGCATAAAGTTTTGAAGATAAAGCCGATTGAAGAGGACTCATTGAAACATAGCCACCATAAACAAGAATGCGTTCTGTCACAGGATCCCAAGCAGCACTGTGGCCATATCCACCTTTTACTGGATAACCTTTAGTCTTTACAACAGCCCATTCTCTAGTACCTATAAAAAAAAATATCAATATTGTTAATAATCAATCAAATTAACAGAAAACACAGTTTAATTATTACTAAATAACTATATTTATCAATGACTAACCAAAATAATATTCTTGAACAAAATTCATAAAACCATAAGTAGGAGAATGTCCAAAAATAATAATCATTCGTTCAGTTACATATTTAGAACCAGACCCAGACGAAGTAGATTGTGATATAAATGAAGGTGGCACTAGTGTTGCTGTATGTCCAGCACTACGCAATGGTCCACACAAAGCTTGATTTGTGAAACCAATGTTCATAAGGTTACGTTCACAAAAACCAGTATTGACTGTAACATTTTCCCAGGACTTTGCACTTATATCATAAGCCCATAATTCATTACACACAATACCATCTTCTTTTACTCCTCCAAAAACATATATCTTGTCCTAATAAGAATTATAATTTTATACATTATTAATATTTATCACATTTTCTATATTCAGTATTGTAATATATCTAGATATTTGTATCCAGTACTATGCCTAGCATTATCAGTATCTGATGATAAGAACCATTTTTAGCACCACCCAACCCCTCTATAGAATATGTTATTCCTAAAGACTACATAAGATTGGAGGAGAGAGATGCGTTAGATTTACATTTAACATTTTTATCGGCGGGTATACACATTTCTAAGAGGTATCCCATTGGGACTCTCCATTTTTTAATATATTTTGTGTATTACATTGAAAAAGCAGTACCTAGTAATAATTATACATTTTACATGACTCGCCAGGTTGAACTCAATTTTACCAAATCAAATCTGTATATACCTATAATAAAATAATTATAAGAATTAAATAGTATAAACTTAACTATAGTATAGTTAATAACTTAGTTATTATTCAAATACGTGAATAATGAAATATTAAATGATTGCCTACAATAGATTTCAAAACGCTATCTCATCGCCAGTCAAAATTATGGGTCGTCAAAATACGAAGTGAACACTATTTGTCTACACCGGCAATCAGGGCAATGTTATTATATTGAAACCGTGGCTTATATATTGTATGGTTAACTTTTGCCTTTCAGTAATATATTACTATTTAAAGCTTTTAGTGCCTGGTGCATACGCACCTCTAGCTCCTCCCTAAGAACGGCACTGCTTGTGTCTAAGATACAATATTTATATTACTTTTTTAAATCTTGCATCTGTATCTAAGTATTTTTTTAAAAAAAACAAACCTGTATCAGTATTTAAGATACGAAATATTGTATATCTTATAGAACTATAGAAGTACCTAAGATACATTTTAAGATACAATAATTATTATTTTACTAAATTACAGATTGTTAAGTGCTCAATGAAAACTTAATTAAATTAGACAATGTATCATAAAGTTCTGAAGATGATTTTTTAAATATTTAAGTACATAGAATAATAATGATTGATAACAATACTGTAAATAATGACTTAAGACTTATAGATATACTGTTATTACTGTTTAAGGAGCCGCTAAACTGGCATATATTTCTCTGTTTATCTCCCACATAATATAGGAACAAAGATATTCCGTATTTCCATGATTACAACTCTCTGGTTCAGTTAAGGGCAAAGGCGCCTATTAAATATTTTAAAAAGAAGAATATTTACTGTGCATTCACCAAATAGATTTTTAATCATTAACAATTTATTAAAATTATCTAAATACTAAAATTATATCCGTTGAATGCATAGAAAAAAATATTCATCTTTATAAAATATATAATAGGTACTTTTGCCCTAAATTGAACTAAAGAGTGGTAATCGTGAAAATACGGAATATCTTTGTTCCTATATTGTGTGGGAGATAGACAGAAACAAATGTTGATGTTGTGACCCCTTAAGATATTTTTAAGAAATATTACAAATACAATCTTTTTACTTTAATATATTAAGTCTTTACAAAGAAAATAGTTTGTTTTTATTGTTTTTTAAAAGTATCTTAAGATACACTTAAGATGGTTATATCTATATCTAGATTCTCTTTAAAGTTAAGTACCTGTATCTGTAACTAGATACTAACTGAGAATATCTTATTACAATACTAACTATATTTTTATTTAAAAAAGAATTTACATACACCAAACAGCACAGACGAATGTCCATATCGTATTGTTGGTGCTGTTTTGCTTATTACATGAGGAGTTTCCCATACATGACCTAATATAAAATAAAATGAAAAAAAAACATTATATTGCATTATTTAATATGGATAGATAATTACTAATTAGTAACTTACCATTAAAATCATAAACATATAACATATGTCCTTTTTTGAAAGACTCTCCCCCAACGATATACATAGAATCTTGCCATACGACTGCTGTATGAGAAGCAGATCCTTGGGGAACAAAATCACTTGTCTTTAATACTTCCCAGTAACCATGTTCAGCTACTTGACTGCAGTCGTCACCTACAACAAACACAATTATTAATATAAAATAGAATCCTGGTGAAGTTCTATCAATTATTAAAAAAAAACAAAATAATAAGTGATCTGGTCATAATCTCATAAACAACAAAACATAAATTTCCTATTGAAAACCATCATTCTTTTCACTTATATCTTTAAAGCTATATCTTACTTCTCAACCACTTGGAAGTTAGCACTCATAATAACTATATTCAAACCAGGCAAACAACCTTTTATGCCCAAATCTTACAGACCAATCAGCCTACTACCTAGGTTTGAAAAGTTTTTGAAAAACTTGCAACTATTACACTTAAACACTTCTTAAAACTTCCAAACTTATAATTTGGTTTCCTTACCAAACATGTTACTTTCCACCAACTCCACCGTAGTGGACAACATTGTTATAACTTTTGAAATAAAAAAAATACTACTCAGGGCTTTTCCTCAACGTAGTTCAAACCTTAAAAACCATCTGGCACAATGGTTTACTTTTCAAGCTTAAAAAAATATTCACGGCACCATACTATTACCAAATTCTACTTTTAAAATCGTACTTAAACAACAGAACATTTATAGTCAAATTAAAATCCTCTCTTTCCAACAGACATAACAATCCAGCCAAATGTCTAAGACGTGAATGTTACAGAGATATTCTCATCGCACATCACACTTAACATGTATATTACTACTTATCTCTAAAATGTCCACTAATGCTCAGGATTTTTTATTGTAAAACTAATGTTTTCTTTTCACCACCTTATATCATGTATTATATTCCATTCATTTACTCATTGTACTCACTTGTATAGATAGTAAATTTTCATTCAAATAAAAAAAAAGTTATGTGCACATCTAAATAAATAATTTACCTTTATACTTTGGATTGCAGACACAGCGATGTTGTTCCTTATCACATATACCATTGCTGGCTGTGCACTTATTTGGACAAATTGGAATGTGACAAGCTTCACCAATAAATTGGGCATCACAAGTGCATACAGAGTCTACACAAACTCCATGTCCTGAACATTCTTTAGAGGAAGTTGTGCTTGGACATGTGTTCAAACTAAAATATTTTATGTATAAGTTCTTATTCTTAAGAATATTTAATTCAATTCTATATTTACAAAGATACTATCTTTAATACATAGATAATATATATAATAAATATGCTTTAATTACATAAACTTCATTGATTAATTTAATTTTAACATTTTTACATAAAATGACATTGTTGTCTAATAAATTTTGTTAAATACAAATTAACATACCTGTAAGAAATATTAAAACCGGATAAATTATAAGCAATATCGCTATAGAAATGTAATAGAGCAAATCCGGAATGAGCAACTATTTCTGGTACACTCTGCAGAGAATAATCTTTTGAATACATAAGACCACTGCAAATAAACATTGTAATCACATTTTAATAACATTTTTATATCATTATTTTAATAAAAGTTTTAATACAATAGAGATTGATTATGTGACCCAAAGAACAGTGTGTTTTTGTTGTAAATGGTTTGAACCCATACTACCCATTTTAAATGGAAAAATTGTTAAATTTAAATACCAACCAAAATAAAAATTGCATAAATTGTACTGAAAAACCATACCTAAACAAACAACATGAACTGTTTGAGGGTTTTCATAGTAATAACTAATAACATAACTTATTATCATTATATACCTGAAAACACCAGAACTCATAGAAATATGTTTATATAGGTTTACAAGTTGATTTATTGTAAACAATAAAAAATTGTAAAAATAAAATATTGTTGATAAAGGTTATTTTTAACGACTTAAAATTATGTAACAAAAACATATTTAAAAACATGGATAGTTTTTAAAATAATAAGTGTTTTACATTAAATAAATCACGCAGTAGTGGATATACATAATATAGTTGTATATATTCATATCTACACAATAAAAGATAATGGTTTGCATGTAATAACCGGTAGTAGCTAGGTTTATGCTCTGTTTTTTCTCCTTCTAGCTGATATCTAATATTAACTATACTAGTAAGCAAATATTTGATTGTACAGTAATATAGACTCGAGCCGAGGCATAGTGTTTTTTTTTAGTTTTGAGTCATTCAAAAGATATTGTAGTGATTTTTATTATAGATTTCAAACTGTGGAATAATACAAACCTGTAAACACCAAGTAATGGAGAGTGAACACTGTCACCATCATATATATATAAATGATCCCAACCACATTCAGTAATGAATTCTTCAAAATGCAATCTGATTGTAGAATTAGTGGAATTTCCAGCTTCTATAAGCCAACTACACTTTACATCCAGTGAGTAGTTACCAATACCATCAGAAATGAAGCCAGAAGTTCCATTTAACCTAGAATGAAATTGAACTAAATAATAAGGTATATTACAAAACTACATATTACATAGAAATTAAATAATATTGAAATAACATCTCGAATAAAATTCAACTTTCAATGGTTTCAATTAAATATTATTCTGTTTAATGAAAATTATTCTATTACAAAAAAAATAATATTAATTTTAAACTTGATTTTGGTAGAAGATATCAATAATAAATTAATAACTAATAAACGAAATTAATAATCAATACTTTAGTATCTATTGGTAAATTGTATAATTAAAGATTATAATTAATTTAAAATTGGCTGTAGTGCTACATTTTCCATACTAGAGTAAACTTAATAATTTTTCAATTATGAACTTACATATTGTGGTAGTAGAAAGAAGTTAACAGGTTAAAAGTTTTTAAAAACTAACATTTTAATATAAACTGTAAAATCTACATGTTTAAGAATTATTAGTAATTAACTAGGTAACAAGTATGTTTACAAATTCTTTCTGATGACATAAACTAGGTCATGAATACAAAATATCACTAAATGTTATATGAACATGTGTAAGTGTAACTAATACTCTTAGAGATGAATCAAAACCATCAATTTCATCAAATAACATGCTAACTAATTGACCCACATTACAGGAACAAATATATAAGTGAACTAGACGTCTTCTCTGTGTCATTACAAAATAACTATGGTACCAGTACTTAAAGTGTGGCGGTTACTCACTTGACTTTTCCACCGCAATACTGGCACTGCGGACCTTGCCATCCGTCATGGCACAGGCACGTTCCATTAAGGCAGATGCCATTGCCACACTCGACGTCTTTACACCGGTCCAATGAGCATTGTGCTACAGATACCATACCAAAAACGAGTACCAGTAGCAGAGCAATATTGGTAACAGTCGTAGTCGTCATTGTTGGGACAATACGTTTTCGTCGATATTTGGACTTGAAAAGGAACAGAAACATGTCAAACAAGTCATTTTTCATGACGTGCAGCAATCGTCGTCGTCTGACCGAATTACCAAATGTTTCGCGATGGCGAATTCGAGTTTTTTCTTTTTTCTATCTAATAGTTATTATAATAGTAATTATTTAGTACTAAATAGTAAATACTAATAAGTAATAACTAAAATATTACTTATTATTATTATTATTGTTTACTTTTTTTGTTAGTGTTCCGAATCTAGACGATCTCGTTGTTATCTCACTCCATCACTCTCTAATCACATCAAATTGTCGTCTTCGTCGCACGCGCGCATACGCAAGCAGAAAACACAGTCGTCAGTTGTCAGTTTGTCACTGTGGCTTAAGAATAATTAAGATAATATAGTCACCCATCTACACTTCCGATTAACTAAATCCTCTTGATCTAAACACAGATCACAAAGTCACAAATAAATTAAGGTTTAATCCATTATGTGCCTTAAATATATAAAAATAGTGTACACAGTATTTATGTATCATGTTTTTCGTGAATCTAAATGATACGAATAGGATCTAGTTAACGGGGGATATAAATAATCACGAGGAACTAATTGACTATAGGAGAACTAGTTATCTTGGCATCTAAATTACATAAATGCACATTACAGATGTCATAATATTAACATAACATTACAATAAAAAAAAATATATATATATATACATAAAACTAAAATAATAGTTTTGAAAATTTGTTTCGTCAATATTGTTTGATTTGTGACTCCTCGCATAACGTTGACATCCAGTACAGCGCCTGGCGCCAAAACATTTCAAATGGTTTAGACTTTTATCTTGGTAATTACTAAGTAGTAATAACCAAATGTAATACAGAGTATAACAAAAAAGATTTTCTGTTGAGCAAAATATTGTTTGTAGAAATTTAAAGTTTTTTACCTTTATATGATTGTATATTGTTTATATGTATATTATTATTTGCTATAAACATGTAATTGAATTTAAAAAATAAAGCGGGTAAGTGAGTATCGCTCTGCTGTATATTAGGGGGTGGGGTGGACCTCAGACTATGGTAGGTTAAATTTGAATGCAATGATAGGTATCATTGTATACAAAAAACGATTCTCAACGAAGATAATTTGTCAGTTTAGGATATATTATATTTAAATATTGTCATATATTCTATTTTGAAACAAATAGTATAGTTACTATATGTTACTATAGTTACTTTATAGTATCTGTTTATTAATAAAAATTATTTGGCCAACATAGTGGTTGGCATAATGAGCGTATGAAATTTAATTTAAATTTTGACATATTTCGTATAAATTCGAACTTTAAGCACTTATAAAAAAAAATTGTGACTAACAATTTCGGATTTTTTTTTATCACTTTAAAAACAACTTATAAGAAACCTTGTATTAAATTTTCAAGATTTTCTGGCCACCCAAAAAATTTTTATCGGCATTTGAAGAAAAAAAACTTAGAAAAGTCGAAAATTTCAATTGTCAATAAGTAGCTTAAAAATGGTCAAAATATTTTGAAAATTTAACTGTAAAGAGATAACCATAATATAAACAATTGGTGAAAATTTCAAGTATTTACAATGATTCGTTTTTGAGTTACAGCAAAATCAAAAAATCGATTTTTTTGTAAACTATTTGAAAATTTTACTTTTGACCCCCCCCCCCCAAGTACCAACTAGATGAATTTTCCTATTCAAAGAGGGGCTGAAGTCAAAAATAGGAGCATTATTACTGCTCCAAATGTTGTCGTCAGACACAAAAAAAAAAAACACATCATAGTAAAATCAATACATTCTTCACTTCGTTCAGAATCTAAAATATTTAGATTAATTATAAGCTTGTGTGTATACAGTTTTTTTTACTATTGTATTGATAATAAAAATAATTAATTGGTATATAATATACTTATCCAATTTGTTGACATGTATATATAGTTCTTTAATATTGTCAGCCAATATAAGAAATATTGGCTATATATATTCTGTAATACGTATATTATAATATTTTTATTGGTAAGAATTTATGTTATTTAAAAAAATAACTTTACTTATCATTTCTACGTCAATATATAATGACTCATTTTCAAAAATATCTTTAATTTTATTAATTAAGAACCAAAAACGTCATCATCCAACGTGTTGTAGTTTACTATTTGATCTACATTTAATGAAATCTTTCAATAAAATTTATTTAATGGCAATTTTCAATTAGGTATATTTTATTTGGATTATTTGTTCCATAACATTTTCTTATACTAGCAAATAACAATATCAACATTTTTTATTAAAGTAGTACGATTAATTTAACGATTTTATACATTATACCTAATATTTATAATTTATAATATTAGTGAGCATACGACTATAATACGAGTACTATTGATACTTCGTCTATAGACTATGCTGATATGAGAACACAGGGAAAACTCTGGAGTTAAAAAAAAATATTTATTTGGTAGGTAGGTATCTACTTTTTTATTTTTCAACTGAAATTAATTTAAAATGTCATATAGGCGCTATTTCAATAAAAAAACTGAGGATGCTTAATGGCTCTTCATTTTCTAGACATAGCGTTAAATGTCTGCTGAATATGATATTATAAAAAATATTTGAAGGTGCTAATTTTGAGATTGGGGGTGCTAATACACCCTAATTGCACCTATGCATATATTAATTTGGACATAAATTAATCAGAGTGAGTGTGCTATTTAGTGTAATTTTGGCCATGAATGATCGCGTTTTGCGTAGATAATAAGGTAAGTAAGACTAGTAAGAGTGAGCAGGACAATAGATTTTACGTAAGAAAGCGATAAGAAATTGATAATTATTCATAATTTAAATAAATAATCTTTTAGTTAGTTTAACAGTTATTTACATGAAGTCATGAAGACTACCTAGTACCTAGTATAAGACTAATGTATGTATATATGAGTTTATATTTAGTTTTCTATGTTATAAAATCTCAGAATATTGTATAAAGTAGTTTTATCTACATCGTGTTATGAATTATATAAGAATTGAGGTTAGGTTTATACTTCGAATAATGCCAAGTGATAACCGTGGACTGTGGTAGATACTATCATTATTTTGAATACAGATTAAGAGTACACTACTGTACAAATTACTATACAAATTACAAATATACCTACAAAGTACAATTAATACAATACCTACTTCTA
Source organism: Schizaphis graminum (assembly GCA_020882235.1). NCBI lineage: Eukaryota > Metazoa > Arthropoda > Insecta > Hemiptera > Aphididae > Schizaphis > Schizaphis graminum. The sequence goes on from CM037032.1 coordinate 100,479,245, forward strand.
TATTATAAAATCTACAACCAGTAACTTCCTATTTATGTGACTTGTGAGTTGTGATTTAGTGATTGTTAGTTGTTGATTTGCTTATTCCAGTTACCATCATTATTGATATACGAAACACTAGTATACAGTAAACACAATTAATACAGTATACGATGAACAACTAAAGTTAGAATAATCTTTTAAATTGGTTATTTTTTATATTACTTATTCTCCATACTATACTCATAATTTAGATGTTTAGTTTACGAGTATTGAAACTATAATGTTATGGTATACTAGGTATTTCAGTAGATTGACTATGTTTGTGTAATGAATGTTCATGATATATTATATCGCAACCATTTTGAATTAAGTTTCTAAAAAATTACACAATTCAAATATTTTACTAATTTATAAATTCCATCAATTTTTCTACGTTTGTTTTTTGTAATAATGGATTCTAAATCAAAAAAATATGAAATCATTGAATTTTTGGGCGAAGGACAGGTAATATGTAATAAATTGTATTTCTTTTAAATATTAATTTTTGACAATATGGATGAAATATTTGTATAATTTTATAACAAGTTATTTAGGATCAAAATAATAATAATAATATTTGTGAATATATTTAATTTTTTTTTTATGATTTAGTTTGCTACGGTGTACAAGGCAAAAGATTTAGTCACCAACAACATTGTAGCTGTCAAAAAGGTAATTTTCCTTAGAGTTAATTATAGTTGTACTGTATATTTTAAATAGCTATTGTTTTCTTTAGATTAAAGTTGGTACTGTTGAAGACGCTAAGGATGGTGTTAATCGTACGGCTCTTAGAGAAATAAAACTTCTTATTGAACTCGATCATGAAAATATCATTGCTTTGTTTGGTATACACTATACAATTTAATTTTTAAATATGTAAATATTTTAAAAATGTATTAATGTATTTTTTTTTTGTTTAAACATTGTTTAGATGTTTTTGGTCATTTGTCGAACATATCTTTAGTATATGATTTTATGGACACAGATCTTGAAGTTATTATCAAAGATTCATCAATAGTATTTACTCAATCCCACATTAAAGCGTATACAATAATGACACTTAAGGGATTGGAATATTTACACATGAATTGGATTTTACATAGAGTAAAAATTGTGTTTACTCAATGAAATACATATAAAATTAAAACTATTTTACTTATTTATTACAGGATTTAAAACCAAACAACTTACTGGTGAATAAAAAAGGTATATTAAAAATTGCTGATTTTGGTTTAGCTAAAAGATTTGGAACACCGGATCGTTTACACACGCATAGAGTAGTTACTAGATTTTACAGAGCTCCAGAACTTTTATTTGGTGCCCGAGCATATGGACCTGCTGTTGACATTTGGGCAGTTGGCTGTATAATAGCAGAACTATTACTTAGAGTTCCATTTTTACCTGGTGAATCTGATTTAGACCAGTTAACCAAAATATTTACTACCCTAGGATCACCAAATGAAGAGACTTGGCCGGTAACAACCTTAAATTATTTTTATGTACAAATATTTACTTGTATATTAAACTTTAATATATTCTATCGTATCTATTAATGAATCAACAGTATAATTTAATTTTGTTATATCTATTTTTAGGGTGTTGCTAAATTATCTGATTATGTAGTATTCAAAAAATTTCCAGCAATTCCTTTAAGAGAAATATTCACTGCAGCTCCAAATGAATTATTAGATGTAATTGGTGGTATGCTTAATGTAAATCCATTGATGAGACCTACATGTTCTGAAGCATTACAAATGCCTTATTTTAGGTTAATTTGGATTTCAAGATTTTAACTATTCAATTAATATTAATCTAATCTATGCATTTACCAACGTTTCATTCACATTTTCAGTAATCGACCACCACCTTCATTAGGCAGTCAACTACCAATACCATCCTGTATTAGAGAAATTAATCCAGAAGATCAGGATGCAAAAGGACAAAAAAGGAAATTTACTGATTATTCAGAAGGAGGCAATTATAATTTTAATTAAAATACCAAATTATTTTTTCAAATTTAAATGTCCATTAATTAAAAGTATATTTAATTTTATGAATAATAATATAAATAAAAATTATGATTTGTTTCAGGAACACAACCAAAACGTTTAGTCTTTGATAACTTCGCATAAGTATATTAAGCATATTAATTAGAAATAATTCCTTATACTAAAGTTGTAAATTATATTTTTGTACACATTAAAATTAATTTAAATATCATCATCATCGTCATTATCATTAGTTATTATAGAAGGTATACATGATTTATCGGAAAGAACACCATGTTCAATTAAGAAGTTCTCTACGTCACCGGCATAAAAGTCATCGCCAAGTTCATCTGTAATCCGCACAAAGTTTCCAACAAGTTGTCCTGCTCTATATGCAAGTAAAGCTGGAACACCGCACATTTTGAAATTTAAACTCATACCAGCACTTGAACCAATAAGTTTACAAAATTTTGTTTTTTGAAATTCATGACATAGAACTTTCAAACATGAGTTCATTATTGAACATGTTGGCACATTGTGTTCATAAACATGCACAATCACAGTAACATTGGGATTTTCATTCTCAACTGCAACTAAAAAGTCATCCCCTGTTAATAAATCAAAGACTTTACCAAATTCTGGTGCTTCTTGAGTCTTAGCCATCATTTCCTTCATGCGTTTTTTACGGTATTCAGCTAGAAATTGATCATCCAATTCTTCAATTTCTGACCTGCATGTTAGAGCCATATCATTTATCTGCTTTAATACATCTTTTTCTTGTTGTACTCTCTGAGCAGATTGTTGACGTTTGTATTGTTCCCAATCATTGAGTACTCCTTTTGGTCCAGTGTTTGACGACGTCCCGTCCCAATCTGACTTTGATTGTTTGGGAGGATCCCTGTCAAGCATTGGCTCATCTTCATCACTGCTACTGCAGTAATAGTGAAGTTTTTCTCCTAGTAATTTACTTTCTAAATCTGTCATAGTGAATATATATATTAATAAAGTAATAGAAAATCACTGTGTAATACTATTTTATATTAGGTATATTTTTATTGCTTAAATTCCTAAAATTTAAGTTTAATTGTGTTAGTGTCAACTAAAATAACAGACAACATTTACAGTAAACATTAATCAATATTTAATACTATTAAGTTAAGACGATTATGTTATCATAAGGAAACGGTAAGACCACATCTTAAATATAATTATTATCTAATCCGTGGTCACACTGTATTTAAACGTTGCTGATTTTTTGAAAATAAAATAACAGTATTCCAAATTCAACATGACAAAATAGATCTATTTTGTCATGAAATTCAATATATTTAGATATTTCTTCATCATACGTAAAACCGTAACTAAATATATTAAGTTGAAAATTATTTTTGTTCATGACAAAATTATAAAACCATAGTTCACATGTACCGCGACTCATTATTTTCTACTTTTATCAACCTCTTAAGATCTGTATCAGTGACAAATAAAAGTATCTTTATGATATACATATTAAGTTCGTATATTTCAATAGTATTGAGTAAATAATGCAATAAATTAAATATAATATAAAATAAAATTTTTATATATTTATGAAGATTAATTAATTTTCTATAATGGCACTTACTAAAGGTCCATCATGAATAAAAAATGTAATGCTTTTATAGGTACCTATTCTGTATCCACATACCATTTATTTATATAGATAAATCTATGATACATATTATAATATAATATAAAAATATAAGTGTTAGAAGATGAGTTATTATCGACAATTTCATATTGATGAAGGGGTGATCAATGTTCCAACATAATATCCGAATTAATATGTTATTACATTTATTAATTATTAATAATTTCAAAAACTATCTAATAAATACTAAAATAGGTAAAAATCATATTCATAATTCTTAACTCTTAAATGTTTAACATAACTGTACATATCAATTTTTTTCTTTACACAGTAAATAAATATATCAAATTATTTTTCAGTAACTATTAAGCATTTCTGTTTTGATTTTAATGATTTCTTGGGTTTGTTTAAATTTTTTAACTAAATCTTTAAACTGTGGACCATCTACAAGCTCATATTTATCTTGTAGTTTTTGTAATTCCTCATACTTGGCTAAATCTGTTTCATATTTTTTTTCTTTAGCATTGTAGTATTTTTCCAATGAATCCAATAATTCTTTTGAACAAGAAAATTTACTGATGATATTGTTCTGCAACTTACTAATAAAAATAATTAAACAAATTGAAAATTGCAATTTAAAAATTCAAGTTATTTCTTACCTTGAATTAGCTTTAAGAGCATCTACTTTTTTAGATAATTGTTGAGCTTCTAAAATATTGATATAGCTACTATCTAATAACGTAAGTATAGAATGTTGTATCTCCTTTTGATTGTTAGTATACTTATTCAAAAGAGTCAGCATATTATCTAATTTATTTTTTATAGTATCTGGCATAACTGGTTCAGATTCAATTAACTTTAACAAATCTACAAAAACAATAATATGGATATTATGACTTTTTATATCAAATATACAATTGGATTAAATGCATACCTGCGGGAATGGATTCTTTTTCGTTAGTAATTATAACACATTCCTTTTGTATACACTTTCCAATGCATTTATCAAATTTATCTTTTTCATCATCTGAAAACTCCTTTATTTTAAAATGTGACTCATCGTCTTTAAAAAGTCTATAATGAGCAATTATATCTGTGCACTTTTTTCTCAAAACATCATCCTCGATATGACTTAATGAGTTGACAAATATACGTTGTTTAAGAGCTTCTGATTCATTAAAACTTATTTCGTTAATAGTTTCTTGTTTATCGTATTTCTGTTCAGGAACATGATCTCCACGAATCATTTTTTCGAATTTTTTCATTTTAAGAGCCATACTATCAAGAATTAGTATAAAATAACTAGGTAGACAATAAAAATTTAAAAAACTGTTTGATCTGGAATTCGAATGAACAATGAACTCACTGTTTAGTGTTAACAAATTTAAAATGTTTTATCTTTATAAAATACACAGATAATCTGATAACATAACAATTAACAATAGAATAATTATGCTCCTTGACAAGGTATATAGATTATACTATTTATACGTTAGATCATAATTATGTTACATTATCTATGTATAATCCGTGATAATATACATTTGAATAAATATGCGACGAGTATATTTGCGCATGCGCAGATACTGAATGTCATCGAGAGACTAATTGTCGCTTATATGTGCTTCAAATATCGGGACTATGGCTCCATCCATTGTATATGATCTAAGATTTATACTCTATAAACCACGGACTAAGATATATCTTAAGGTATATCTTAGTCCGTGCTATAAACAGTATAAACCTTGGCTCAAATGGAATATTACTATCAAGGTGGATAATCCTAATCTAAGATATCTTAGATTTTATACTCTTTGCCATGAAATTTGTAAATATTACTATCATTGACATAATATTATGTCAATGATTACTATCGTGATGTAGTTGCAGTACTCATAGTCCATAGACATATAAAGAATTATTATGTCTATGGCAGTACTGCAGTGTGAAATGTGAATGTGTGATGACTGTTGACGAGTGGGTCGTAATTACTAATTTGTATTATTCAATAATATTTTAAGATTGTGGTCGACGGTCGTGAACTCGTGAATATCCATAATTCCTTAAAAATTGTTAATTATTTAATTTGAAAGTTTGAAACCTTCATCTTTAATTTTTATATAATATTTATATTTACTATATTTTACTTTACATTATTTACGTTGAAAATATTGTAAGCAAAATATTTGTTATTTTTTTCATTTATTTATTTATTTGATACTCATTTCAGCTTTATAATAAATTAAGCAATGTTATTGAAACATAAATGACAGATATTTAAATAATAATGTGCTTTTTTTGTTGTTTTTTTTTTTTAAGATCTTTTAAAATGGAGAATGTCTTAGAAAAACAACTATTGAAAGTTGCAGAAACAATTGAGCAAAAACTTGATCAGGAAATACAGAAACTTGATGAGTTAGATTTAGATAGTATTGAAAACATACGAGAACACCGCTTACAACAGATGAAAAAAATGATCAAACAGAAGGAAGAATGGATGGCTAAAGTATAAGTTTTTTTATTTATTATTTGTATTTTATTTAATTATTAAATGTGTTTCTCAGGGACATGGAGAATATGAAGAATTAAGTGATGAAAAAAGTTTCTTCGAAAAATCAAAACTGAGTCCAAACATGGTATTACACTTTTATAAAGATGGATCAACTCGATGCAAAATTGTTGATCATCATTTAAAAATATTGTGTGCACAACATTTGGAAACACGTTTTGTTAAATTAAATGTTACACGTTTTCCTTTTCTGACAGAACGAATGAAGATTCGTGTCATACCAACTATTGTGTCAATAGTTGATAGTATATCCAAAGATTTTATTGTTGGTTTTACTGAGTTGGGGAATTGTGATGATTTCTCAACAGAGATGTTGGAATGGCGTTTAGCACGTTCACAAGTTATTGATTACAAGGGAGACTTACTTAATCCACCAGATGTTGTCAAGAACAACCGAACAATGTTATTAGAGAAAAATAAGAAAATAAGAGGTTATGTAGGAAATGATGATTCAGATGGTTTAGATTCAGATTAATCTTGTCTGAAATGTTAAATTAATATACTAATCATCTAATCACTAATCAAATGAAAATTTAATGTTTCCTAACACTACTTATAATATTGTTTATCATAACCACTACTGTAGAATATTTTATGCATTCCTACGAGGTTTTTTATACATTAAATGTGGAAGTATGATTTTTATTTTATTCTTGATAAACTTAATATTATTATTTTTTTTTTTTAATTATTTCAAAACATTCTTATATAAGTTGTTTATATCTACAAAAAATCAGTAGTCTTCAAGTTTATAATGCTTATATGATAATTTATTTACATATTTTACATGTTTTCATTTATTTTTACTTATCTTTATTTAAATCTATTTAAAATAATTTTTAAGATCTGTTAAAAAAAATGCAAATTTATTTTTGTTTTCAAGTTGAATATAACATGCACATCACATCAGTAAGATTAATTTACTCCCAATATTTAATTTATTTTTAAGTAATGATCTTATCTTATAGGTCTTAAATACTTAAATATTATTTTTCTAAATTTTTTAGATTATTTCATAACTAGTAAAAAGTTAATAACTATTTTAAAATGAATGAGTTTTATATATATAATAAACTGAAAAGATAACTAGACTATTTTTTTATTATTCAAATATATTTAATGCATTACATTTTTTGGACCTTTTCCGTTAAATCACTACCACTCGTTTTTTCCTTTTTTTTTGTTTTTTCGTTTTATATATCGTACATAGGTATCTAGACTATGTACATATCTGGACTCCATACAAATCTGGACTATATAAAAATCCATCCTGAGACCTACTTGAGGTGGTGTTGCACAGCAAGTCGGGGAAATTTTCATTTGTGGAGCGGATCGACACGTATGTAGTGGAAACCCGCCTATAAGGCCACCGAATCCGCTCCCTCCGAGCGTTCTTAATTTCACTTAAAATAAGTGGTAGTGAATTAACGGAAAAAATCCTTCCCCTCACTTTATTTATAATGTATTTTTATTCCTGATTATGAATTTTTATTTAATTACTATAATATAAATAGGCATTTCACTTGAATAATATCACAGAATATAGCGAATACAATATTGTATAAGAATAGAAATACAGAGGTAAACACGTAAACAATATAATATAATAATAGCTATTTAACTTGGGTCTAAACACTCTAAACTCATTAACTTGAGTGATTATAAAAATAAACATGATAAATTATTGTAGCGATGAGAAACATAAAATATGTGCTTCATAATTCATAGATTTCTAATGGAATTCAAGCAGTATTATTTTGTTTTGATTCAATTGTTGGTCAAAAACTTCCACGTGTGTAGTATAGTAGAAAATATGGAAGTTCATAACATGGAATGATTTTTTTTTTTGGTATAAAGTACATAATAGCGTTTAATACATGTTGTTAACGTTTAATATAATTTATTACCCTTTAATATTAGAGTAAATTGACCAATTAGGTATCTCTAAGGTAAGAATATTATCGGTCGTTGGATTTTAATTTTTAAGCAATTAATGAGTTAAATATAAAAATATTTATCACTTACAATACAATGTCTGTTCTAGTGTTTTATTGTAAGTAGATTTGCCATGTTTCACCTTTGTATTGTTTGTGAAATGCGACTAATACGTGTGGGGCAGAGTGGCATCAAAGGTAAGATATATGTGCTATGTGCAGTCATGACAAAATAATTTTGTGATGTGTACATACTGATACTACACTAAGTACACTATATTGTATTATAGTACACTACATTGGTTACGTTGATGTTATTTTTAGTTTTATAAATATTGTCATGTTGTTTTATGAAATGGATAAAATAAACCACGTACTAAATAATAAATAATAGTCCGTATACCGTATTATAAATGTATAACTCATAATAATTTGATTAAAATTATATAATATAAATATTATTTATACGTGATATAATAATGAATTTTATAAATGCTGCGGCAATCCTTGCAAACCATAGACATAATTAGAGATGGGTCGTTCGCGAACGATTCGTTCAAAATGAACGAATCAACTCAGTGAACGGATTGATTCAGATAATTAGAACGATTAGTTCACGAAATTAATTTAGTTCGTAACTTCTTGTGAATCTTGACCGACTCAACAACGAATCATCAGTATGTCCATAATAGAATTATGTCTTGTGATGCAAATTGCAAACAGCAATCTAATCTATATTCTATGGCAAACAGTCAACGAGTCAACAGAATCTAAATAGTAAATATCTAATCTATTCTATTGAATAGTAAGACAGCTGGCCGAGCTAACTAATCTCCTGGAAGAAACAATATTTTTTGTTTATGTATACAGCCTGCCGCGGTCGATACTCGTATTAACAATTTAAATGCTAACCCCAAAAAACAAGTTATCATAATTTTGTGCGGTGCCATTTATTGACGCTATAAAAATAAAATATAACTATATACCTAAGTAAAACAATATCAAATAATACGGTTGAGTATTTACAAGTTTTTATTTTTCAAACGAATTATTTCTAAAAAGTAAAATGTATAAAGTTCCTCAAAAAGTACAGAAGGTTATGGTACAGCCCATTAACCTCATCTTCCGACACTTGCAAAATCGTGCTAAAGTACAAGTAAGTTATTCAAATATAGTGAATTAAGATATTTCAGTAGTGGCGTATTTACGGGAGCAGATGTCAAATAGATTTTTCGTATGGGAAAAGCTTACCATACGTCCTTTTACAATGAAAACAAGGTTTATAACTAGTGTCAGTTGTCTCATTGTACCTTGTAAATATTTTGGTTAAATGTAAACTGAATATAATCAAAAATTATAATTAATAATATTTTTATCCAAATACATTTCATTCCATAATCGACACAATAATTAATTATTTATCAAATTTTTCCTAAGTATAGAATCTATTGTATGTTTATTTTATCATAATTCTACTAAAAATTTTTATATTCTATTATTAAATACTACTGGCTGATCATAATTTATTTTTCAGATCAAACTAGCTTGTATAATGTGTATTCTTGTGTAATACTTAAACTATAATATTTTTTTGTTCCAATAACAAGCTTTAAAAATTTCAAGTTAACAAGAACCAAATAAAATAGTCAAAACTGAAAATAATTAACTAAATTAATTAATAATAAACAACTATATATTTTTTTTAATGAGAAATATAATTATTTTTAAGTTGCAATAGCCTATATTAAAATATATAGTTCCACTTTTTTAATTATATAGCAATTAAAACATAAAGATTGTTTTTCTCAATGAAAAAAATAATTTGCTCAAGTACAAAAAAAAAGTTGTTTAATATTCAAAAATATCCTGGCCAGTACTTAAAGTTAATAGTAACTGAACTCAATAACCAACATAACCTTTTTTTATACATCCTAGGTTTAGTAATTGATATACTATTGTATTTGTTTTCAATAATACCTACATCTATTTAGATATCTGCTCCTTACAAAAAACTGTAAATGATACTAAAAATTAAATTATGTATTTTAATCATAGGTATGGCTTCAAGAAAAAATACATTTAAGGATTGAAGGACATATCGTGGGTTTTGATGAATACATGAATCTGGTCTTGGACGAAGCTTGTGAAGTTAATACTAAAGTTGACTCACGCAAACCTGTTGGCCGCATATTATTGAAAGGAGAAAACATTACATTAATACAAAATATGACTCCATCTATAGGATAAAACAAGAAAACTATTTGAATTAAATTTAACTTTAATATATCCTTTGTAATATAAATTTATAATAAAATATCTTAATACTTTTCAACTTAAACAATGAATAACTTGCAGTAATATTTATTTAGTATTCAAAAAATCAAAAAAAAACTATTCTTCCAACTAATTTTACTAAATTTAATTTTATGTGATGTATATATTATGGGTAGACTACGAAAATGAGTTGTGTCTTGTGTATATATTACGCGGATTTTGTACAGCTTATCCATATGAATATTTTAATGTATCCATTGTGCTATGTAGATAAATTTGTAGTAGAAAAAACAATCATAATCGAAAAATAATTATCTATCAAGTAAATTAGATATCATTACATTATTATTATTTATTGAAACAATTGAAACTGGTGATTTTTGGAGTTGCAAATTATCCCCCTAGATTTACATTTATTTGATAAACATTGACTTTTATACAGATATTTTATAAAACCTTGATCTCTGGAAAGAAATTGTGCATTAGCTATTTTACGCAAACATTTTTTTGTTACCAACACATCTAAAATATCTATTAATGGTTCAGTCAGAACATACAGAAAATTTCTTGAAAAAGTCGAAGAAAAGTACCATTTTTATTTGCGAGAGTATATACCAGTGATGGGCAAAGTACGGCCCGCGGGCCAACTCCGGCCCGCGAAAGTATTTAATCCGGCCCGCCGAGGGTCCATCGACATGGATAGTATATGGCCTGTATGGCTGTATAGTATAAAAGTGTCATGTTTTTATAATATTATATGTTTCAAAGCTTTAACCCAAAATGCATTTTTTCTATAATTATGGCCCTCCTCTAGAATTTCTTAAACTTTGTGGCCCCCTATTAAAAAAGTTTGCCCACCACTGGTATATACTATATAGTATTAACTATCTCCAAAAAAACACAATAATTGCTAAAAGTATATTCTGTAGATCACTAACTTCTGTCTACTTCTGAAAATTTGAATCTAATTATATTGCCAACATTACATGGTAGCAGTGGCGGCTATCCTATGGTAGTATGGTCTATGTGTTGCTTAAACAATACGTGCAAAATTATCAAAAATTGGAAAAATATATCACCCACTGATTGAATATTGGTGATTTGTATTTTATAACTAATATTAATTGTAGGTTGTTGTGGGTGGTAGGTCATCAGAAATATTTTCAGCTACATATATTTTTTTTGAGGATAGCCGCCACTGCATGGTAGGAATTTATTTATTTTATTCTATCAAAATACTTTATTCACTCAAAAGTAGATGGTAGATAATTTACAGAATAAACATTTTACAAATAATATTTTTACTTTATCCAATAGTCATGTGTAGTATTCACATTACTCGGACTTTGTTCTTTACCCGTAATATATTTATATACAGTGAAATTTTGATTATCCACCAGACACTGCATTAAAGCTGATGAATAATCACTTAGATGGTTAACTTAACTAGATTTATGAAAAAATTATTGAATTCTATTTTTAGCATCACCAAAATTTTTAAAAACAATAAATACTTTTCATTTATTTAGCATTTGTTTTTGACTTTTTGAGTATGATGGTTAAATGAAGTTCCACTGTGTATAATACGTGATTGCCAATATTATTATATTTTTAGATTAAGCAATTAATTTAGATATAATTTTGTATTTTATTCGTATTTATAGTTGGGTTAATTATTTGAAAATGATCCTGGTTAAAAAGAAATATGGTTTCAAAAACAGTATACAGTAAAGTATTTTTCATCCTACATATAACCATTGTACTACTCGATTGTAGGAAAAAACCATAGACCTTATATAAGGTCTATGAAAAAAACTAATATTTAAATAAATATTGGGTAAAAATAAAATTTATTTTCATTTTACTTTTATTAAATTATGTGAGTAAATATAATTAATATTATTATTAAGCTTTTAATTTTTGTTGAAATTTCAACAATATAATTGGTAGATCAAACTACCTACATTGAATTGTAGAGTCATAACCCAAAAATAATATTATAACTGAATATGGTAAAATTATGCCGGATTATTGAGGTTGTCGGACGATCGGTACCAGAATAAAAGATTACTGTAGAGTGTAAAGTAAATGTATAATATTTTTCCTCGTATAAAAAAACCTTTATTGAACATCAATCATTGATTAAATATACTTATATTTAATCAATGCATCAATAGTAATAGTAATAGGGTATAGAAATAGAATGTCTATAAATCGCAATAATCGTATTGAGGCTATCTCAATTTAGAATTCTTTTATACAAGTGGGTTTTTTATAATTATATTTAAAACTGTTATTAAATCAATCTATATTTAAATAAGATAAAATTATGACTAACTAATTTTTTATTATTATCAACATTTATATAAATTATTTAGGTTGAAATGCCATATTATAACTATATTAGATATCTCAAATTTTGATTTTTTGTTTACTATAATATATTACATTTTAGTTATTTTTGACTCAATGCCATATCCAGGGGAAGGGGCTTTTGGGTTTAAGCCAGTGACGTATTTAGGGGGGGCCAGGGGGGGCTTGGGCCCCTGGCGGTCAAATATTAGGGGCGGTAAATTTTGGAAAGCATTTTGATATAATACGGTAGGTTACAAAAAGTAATTATACTAATAAAATCATTATTATGATACCTTTGCTAATGAAAAAGCACGACGTAAACATTTTTAATTTTAACATATATATCTTTAATATTCTTTATTAAAATGTTGTCAATTAACCTACATTGAGGTTTTCTGTAGAATTAATAATAAAAAGCGGGTAAGTGGGTATCGCTCTGCTGTATATTAAGGAGTGGGGTGGACCTCGGACTATGGTAGGTTAAATTTGAATGCAATGATAGGTATCATTGTATACGAAAAACGATTCTGAACGAAGATGATTTGTCAGTTTAGGATATATTATATTTAAATATTGTCATATATTCTATTTTAAAACAAATAGTATAGTTACTATATGTTACTATAGTTACTTTATAGTATCTGTTTATTAATAAAAAAGTATTTGGCCAACATAGTGGTTGGCATAATGAGCGTATGAAATTTAATTTAAATTTTGACATATTTCGTATAAATTCGAACTTTAAGCACTTATAAAAAAAAATTGTGACTAACGATTTCGAATTTTTTTTTATCACTTTAAGAACAACTTATAAGAAACCTTGTATTAAATTTTCAAGATTTTCTGGCCACCCAAAAAATTTTTATCGGCATTTGAAGAAAAAAAACTTAGAAAAGTCGAAAATTTCAATTATCTATAAGTAGCTTAAAAATGATCAAAATATTTTGAAAATTTAACTGTAAAGAGATAATCATAATATAAACATTTGGTGAAAATTTCAAGTATTTATAATGATTCGTTTTTGATTTACAGCAAAATCAAAAAATCTATTTTGTCGAAGAGTGGTTTTTCATAAAATTGCCGTTTTTCTATCACTTTTTTTTTGTTTTTCTCGATTTTTTTGAAAACTATTTGAAAATGTTTACTTTTGATCCCCCCAAAGTACCAACTAGATGAATTTTCCTATTCAAAGAGGGGCTGAAGTCAAAAATCGGAGCATTATTACTGCTCCAAATGTTGTCGTCAGACACAAAAAAAAAAAAACACACTTCATAGTAAAATCAATACATTCTTTACTTCGTTCAGAATCTAATATACCTACTATAATAATTATGTAATATTTGCTTCGATGTAAATTAATTTTTTTATGTATACCTAATATATTATTTTTCCGACTATGAGTGTAGCAAAAAATGCAGTGGTTTCACTATCATTTGTTTTATACATAGGTTGGGAGGGGGCGTTTTTTTTTCTTACCTGGGGCGCAAAATTCCTAAATACGTCTCTGGTTTAAGCCCACCCCGAAATCTTTTATTTTAAATAGTAGGTATGTGTATAGGTATATATGTTTTTAAATTATTTTCTATTTTCGTATAGAGACATAGAGTTAAGTATGAATGTTTAAGCCCACCCCGAAAACAAATCCTGGATACGGCACTGTGTTTGACTTATACTACTATAATTTTATTTTATTTTATTTTTTTAATTCCTAACAATAATATTCTGATATGAGTGGCTGATATTTTTTCATTACAATTAAATATAAATTAAATGATCTAGATTTGTGGTTATATTTAAATATCAGTAAGATCCTTTCATACATTTGAGCAATGTATTAGTGTATACTGTATATGTATTATGTGATGGTTAAGCCTAAGAGGCCACAACACCCGAATGTGTTGCCTCCGTCTTACAAGCACGTAACATAGCAAATTTATGCTCAGGCGCTCAGCAGATCACGTTTAGCTCCGTTAGTTTAAAAAGTAGAGTGAATAATCGACCTATACTGAAACTCGATGGTAAGAACATTATTTGTGTTTGTATGTTGGTTTTTTACGATTAAATTTTTAAGCGAGTTACAGGGGCGGACTGGGCCGGCGGGATACCGGGAAGTTTCCCAGTGGGCCGCTGCTCAAAAATAATTTGTTATTATTATATAATTATTAGTTATTAGTAGAGTCCGGATTTATATTCTGTTAAAACGTTTGAAATATGATGTTTATATGCAGCTAAAATTGATGAAATATTCCCAAAAATATTCAAATATTCTGAAAATATTGATAATACCAACTAATAAGAAATGAGTAAAAAAAAAAATCCATTATGATTATGAATTTATAATTTATTAAAATTTATATAATTATTAAATTATATTTTATGTTTCATTATGCAATATATTAACATAAAAAAAAATATTATACAATTTTTTTAAAGGAATGTACAATAATATATTTTTCCAAATTTTCTGGAGTAAAGTTAGTACGGCGGTCCGTGATTATTGTCTAATATAATATATTTATTTAACATATTATGCTGATTGCTGAATATCCTTTAATATAATCCAATATATCAAATATAACGGAAATCCGAAATATGCTAAAATATTCTATAATATGTATTATGTACCATAAACTAAAATATTCTGAAATATTCTCTGAAGTCAAAATATGCACTAATATGCAAAAAAAACTTGTTTATCTAACCTATTAAAATGTTTAATTAAATGTTAAAATATAGATGTAAAAAAGTAAAGAATATTTAATTATTGAAATATCTTTCACATAAGTATTACAATATGTGTTATTATACCTAATGTTAATACTAATTTAGTAATATAGGTAATTATAAATAAGTAATATATTATACTTTTTAGCCTATACATATCAGGTTTTCAGATAATAATAATAATATATATTATAATGTACTAAAAATATTGAGAATTTGAAGTTGTTTTTTGAGAAAATTGAAAATGTGATGCATTTCTTATTAAATAAAACGTTGGTATATTTGAATTTTTATATTTTGTGATGACGAGAAATTGCAAGGGCTGGTCAAATATAGATTTACCGGGCCGAAATGTTGCCCCAGTCCGCCCCTGGCGAGTTATGTCAGTTATGAGCATTTTTAATTGACGCTATGTTATATACGCATAACTTGCTAAAAAATTGAACTAACGTAAAAAATCAACATACAAACAGATAATTTTCTGACCAACAAGTTTCATTATAGATCGATTCACTCTAATTTTTAAACTGACGGAGCTAAACGTGATCTACTGACCGTAAATTTACTATGTTACGTACTTGTAAGACAGAGATAACACATGCAGGTGTGACGCCATCTTAATATGCCTGTTAATGTAGTGTAGTATACTAGTATAGTTCTTTGTATGAAGAAGAAGTTATCTGATTTTTTTTTTGGCCCTATAGTAACTTTGAGTTGCCCATCCCTGACTTATAGGTTAACTTTCTTGGTAGAACTAAAAAACAAATTTTACTTTCTAAATATTATTTGCAGTAATTTAGCTCAAGTTATGCTGATTAATTTTAAGTGGACAGCATAGGCGCAAATAGGGTGGGGCTTGGGGGGGCTAAGCCCCTCCTGATTCCATCTAAGCCCCCTCAATATTTACTCTAATATTAAAATTTAATGTCCCTATTAATAATCAAATGTTGTTTTCGATTACTAACTATGACTGTAAAAGTGTAGAATATGGTCAATATAATTTTTTTTTTTACATTTTAATTATAGATTAATTGATTTATGAAACATTGTCATTGAGAACATAAATATCGTGTGCATTAATAAGTAATAATTTTATACTCGTAGCTAATAAAAAAA
Organism: Schizaphis graminum; assembly: GCA_020882235.1. Taxonomy (NCBI): domain Eukaryota; kingdom Metazoa; phylum Arthropoda; class Insecta; order Hemiptera; family Aphididae; genus Schizaphis; species Schizaphis graminum. Next base: position 100,495,856 of record CM037032.1, read on the forward strand.
AAAATAGTAATATTTTTATTTGGTGTGACGTGTGAAAGGGGGGGATTTTTGTTGAATATATTAAAGGGCTTGAGCCCCCGCCAATGTAATTCCCTATTTGCGCCTATGGTGGACAGTAAAACAGTCACTAATACACTTATGAAAATAATTGATTCAATTTATTAGTAAAGTAGCAGACTATAGATACTTGCACTTTTTTTTTATTTATTGGATTTCTGCAGTAGAAACGTTAATGGTGCTTATACTGTTATACTTCTATTTCTACCAATTCAAAATATGAAAAATGTATAGGTACTGATAATATAAATATTTGGTGATAATTAAAAATATATATGGTTATTTGTTTTTGAATTACAACAGAAAAACTTAATAGATTTGGTTGAATTACTAGTGTTGAGTAAACATTACCATTTATCCTTATTTTTTTCCAGTTATTTTAAAAATGAGTATGACATTTTTACTTTCGACACTCAATACTCAAAAGTATATCCAATTATATCAAATTTACTATCATAGACTACTCCTAAAGGTGAAAATCTAACCTTTTTTTTACTGCATTGAAAAATAATGAAACAAAAAAATAAAAATAAAACATCAATGTAAAAGCAATATAGTCATTGAATCTAAAATAATATTAAAACATATTAACTTAACTCATTTAAAAATAAGTTAATTAATTTCTTTATAATTGCTATCTGTATCACACATTTTAGTGAGCATCATCAATTTTTAAGTTATCTATCTATTACGAACGACAAACGTAATCTGGTCATCCGGAGTTCTGCAAGGTACCTAGTCACTTTAAGTCCTTTATTATCTATTTATCTATTATTTAATATTTTTATTAATATTATGTATTCAACCATTTCATCTTGTCGTCCTAATTTTCCTGACAATTCCTAGATTTTTCAAACGATATCCTCACACAATGATTGCCTCAATTTCAAAAACCTCCTTGATTAATTGTCCATCTAGTGTAATGCTTCTATTATATCCTTAAAATTAGTTATAATTACCCTAATAAACTAATTTTCTTTTCATCGTTTTAGATCAATTTTGCTCTTTTAGAATCTGAACGGAGTGATGAATGTATTGATTTTACAATGATGTGTGTTTTTTTTTTTTGTGTCTGTGTACAGCATAACTAGTCGAAATAATGCTTCAATTTCAAACTTTGGGGGTGGTTTCCAATGGCAAAGTGGATATCCATGGTGCATTATAGAGGTGAAAAGTAAACATTTTCCAACAGTTTTCAAAAAAATCGAGAAAAACAAAAAAAAAATGACAGAAAAACGGGAATTTTTACGCAAAACCGGTTTTCGACAAAATCGAATTTTTTATTTTGCTATAACTCAAAAACTAATCGATGTAAACACTTGAAATTTTCACAAAATATTTATATTAGCGTTCTCCATACACAGTTAAATTTTCAAAGAATTTTGACTTTTTTTGAGCTATTTATAGACAATTGAATTTTTTAATTTTTTTTACTATTTTTTTTTAAAATAACGATAAACATTTTTTGGCCGGCCAGAAAATCTTGAAAATTTAATACAAGGTTTCTTATAAGTTGTTCTTAAAGTGATAAAAAAAAAGAAATGAAATCGTTAGTCACAATTTTTTTTTATAAGTGCTTAAAGTTCGAATTTATACGAAATATGTCAAAATTGAGAAAATTTGCAAGTAATTTTGTGGTTGAAAAATCGTAAAAATTTTTTCTTTTATAATTAAGTTTTGAAAATTTGGTACAAGGTTCTCCATACATTTTTCTTCAAATATCTGTAAAAAAAACTCTACCGGACTAAGACAACAAATTTTTAGGAGTGTTTGAAATTTAAATTTTTACAAAACCGCGTTAAATAACGGTTTAGCCTCGAACGGTTTTTGATATTTGTTGTTATTCAAATAGTATAAGTCGTAAATACTTGAAAATTTTACTAGTTATTTAGATTGTCATTTTCTTTTCGTGATTTGATTTTCAAAATATTTATAGACAATTGAAATTTTCAATTTTTTTTTTATTTTTTTTTTATAAATGTTGATAAAAAAAATTTAGCTGGGACAAATTACTTGAAAATTTAATTGAAGGGTCCACATAACTTGTTCTAACTTTCATTTAAAAATTATAAAAATACATTGGCACAATTTTTTTTTATTAGCATTTGAAGTTCAAATATTGACTAAAATTCCTCAAAATCGTGAATATTTTTCACTATTTGGTAGTTAAAAATTTATAAATATTTTACTATCAAAAGCTAAGAATTGAAAATTTAATACTATGCTGTCCATAAGTTAAGCTTAGAATAATTATAAAAAAGTTTGAGGATTATTCAATTTAAAAAATTTTACGAGTGTTTAAAGTTTTAATTTTAATTTGAAATCAAAAAGTACACCGTACACGTGTAAAATTACGTTTTACTAATTAATAATTTTCGATTTTTGTTATTTTTAAAAAATTACTTGACGTAAGATCTTGAAACTTTTATACTTAAATGTTTGAATTTGTTTCAAAATAGAATATATGATAATATTTAAATATAATATATATATCATAGACTGACAAATCATCTCCGTTCAGAATCGTTTTTCGTATACTATGATACCTATCATTGCATTCAAATTTAACCTACCCTAGTCCGAGGTCCACCCCACCCCCTAATGTACAGCAGAGCGATACTCACCTACCCGATTTTTAAGTCATGTGGCCGGACAGACGTCGGACTTATTTTACAATAATTTCCAAAATCTTGGAACTTTACAAAATATATTTTTTCCCGAAATTTAGTCAATATAATAATTATTACAACATATACCTACTACCTATAGTCACGACGGATTGAAAAATTTAATAACTCTTCAATATTATAATATACACTGAAAAAGATATCAATATCAGTATATTCAGCATATTGATAACGTTATTAATATATTTGCTAATCAAAATAGGTTTATTATACTAAAATAATAAAATATTTATTGTATTATAAATAAATGATTTTAAAGTATATATGTAGTCAGTAATGTGTATTTAATTGGTTTTTTTTTAGTTTGTTATTTATTAGTTAACTCGTATTGGAGGTATAATACAGTGCACGACGCTTATAGGACTTACTTTGGGACCAGCACAAACTGAATGAATCTTATAGGCGAAGTGGAAAAAAAAAAATTGAAAAATTGAATTTTAATTTACTATATATTTTACTTTAACTTTAATTCACTTTAATACATATAATATTAAATATTACATATCTATTATTGAATAAATTTAAAAACTCTGATAAAAAAAATTAAATTATAATAGTACAGCATGTACCTACATATTATAAAAATTATTATATATTCATCAAAAATTATAAAAGATGTATGATGTATTTATTATTTATGAAAAATATTTGTAATTTTGGTTTGTTTTGAATATTAATATTTCAAAAATATATTTCTCGTACTCGTATTACAATAACGATAATTGAAAAAAATGTGAAATGCGATAAAATTTGTTGTAAATACACACTTTAAAAAAGCATGCAGAATTGAAACCAGGAAATTTTTAAAACTCATAAAATATGTAATTTTTAAAAACCAATCTATTTCTAAATTTTAACCAAAAATAATATTTTTACGAAATTTGAGTCTTATAAACGAAGTGGTGAGTCTTATCACTGAATTTTGTATAATGTATTTGGATACGTCCGGATCGTTCCAGAAGATTTTGAGTCTAATAAGCAACTGAACCTTGTATTCGTGAGTCTTATAAACAGCGTTCCCTGTATAATTGATACTAGTGATGGTGTGTGGGGGCAAAGCCCCTACGGCTTATTTTGTAAAGAAAGATTTAAGCCCCCCCTAAAATTCAATCAATAAATCTCCGCCTATGCTAATAACTTTCAGTTGCCCATCCCTATCCCTAGTTTATATAATACCTTATAGTCCGTTCGGTTTTTGAATATAGGTTCGTTCAGTTCGTTGTCTAGTCACTAACATTCACTAGATAGATCGTATGCTAAATCAGTTTTATAATCTTTGCTGGTTTTTGTCTCAATATCCTCCACCTATAAGTTAAACCTTAAAACAATTATCTTTCGGCTAGTTGCAATAAATTTATTTTCAATTGAATTTGAAATCTGATTTAGAGTTGAATCAATGCCTCCAGACTTATTGAATTACTTGATAATCCTATTAATCTTAGGCTTCGAGGTTCTTTTTATTCCCCTAAGTCCTAACTGTAATTAAAACTTTTCCAAAAATACCCTACTTGCAAAAATTATGCACAATACAAACAACCTAACTTTAATATACTTTTAGTACGCGCGAAGGCACATACTTAATTTTTTTATCCGAAAAACGATTTACTTCATATTTATTTTTATTCTCACTCAAATTATTAGTTAATAAAGTATATTATTAATTATTAAACTATTTAGACTAAAACAACTGTAATAAAATAAAAAAGGTATAGGTAAGTTGGTACCGTTTTGCTGTACATTATAGGTATCGAATAGGTGCGTATATCACTATTTAAATAGGTGTGTTAAATTTAAATTCAATAATATATTATTGTAGGTATACCGTATACGAAAAATGATTTTAAGTAGTAAGCGGAAACGGTCTATTAGCCTATAGCCTGCACCAATTGATGTATTTTTTATATAACTATTAAAATAATTTATTTTAGTAACTAGTAAGTTGATTCGAAAATATTATATTATATTATACATTTATTATATCATTACTCATTAGTATTTTATTATTATAATAATGTATATGTATATAGTCGTATACCAATACCATATTACAATTATATCAAATTATATACCTTACAAAATATTTAATACGAATACCTATGTCCTATATAACATCTTTCAGTAAATACCGTAAAACATTAAAAATAGATTTAAAAAATTTAAAAAACTGATGACAAGTAATAATATAATATTTACTCTAAGATATAAATTGTTTTATTTTTTTATGATGACTGATGATTCTTAATATTCTTATAAATTAAAATTTATCCGCAACAGAATTGTTCTTTCTTTATTAATCTGTAAAAATATATTGATAGTGTTATTATACATTATTATGTACCTATGTATGGGGCTAAAGTTATTAAATACGACCTATCAAAAGTCGGAGATGTATAAATTAAAGTCTCAAGTTGAATAAAATATTATAAATTATTATAGGAATCTCTTCGTCCAGTATAACATCTGCCATGGCACCTATAACATATCATTATACAAAGACCTAAAAAATTAAAAAAATGTCTATTACATCTAAAAACTAGGTATAATACAAAAAATTCGACACCAAATAAGTCAACCACACAAATCCACTAGCATCTAATTTACTATTTAGCCAGCGAATTCATCCCAGATAACCCACCACGTTTATTAAAAAGGTACTGATGTAAGGATTTCTTGAATCCTGAATTTTAAAAATAACTTCACTCTTTTAAATCTGAGGGTTTCCATGCTGGCTGGCCCGCTCCTCATATTATTTCATGTTTTCGTTATTCAATCAGATTGATAATACAGAAGTGATAATAACTATCATAAGTTTGAATTATCAATTATCTTCAAATAACATTTCGTATCAATCGTATCGTACACTATTATAATACACGACTGTTATATTACTACACTACAACTACATAATAGTTGTTATAGTTAGTACTTCGGCCTTCGGGAACATTGAGAGTCGCTAGTCGCTGTAGTGCTGTACATTAATGATACAATATTGTCGTGCTGCTCTTTAGATAAATATTTCATTTTGTACATTTATTTACCGTTCATATAATGAATACGTCCACACAATACAGTATGCGTTGGGATGATTTTTCATCCCATTTCACAAATGAATTTGTGTCTCTACGGAATGACGAACAATTCGTTGATGTCACACTATGTTGCGATGATCAATTCATTAAAGCTCACAAAGTTATTTTATCAGCATGCAGTCCTTATTTTAAAAAAATACTTATGGTAAAATTGACATTTGTTTCCTACATTATGTTTTAATAATTGATTTGAAATTTTTTTAATAATCATAATTATTAATATCAAAACAATTTATTTCATAGATGAATCCATCGAAACATGTTACAGTTATTATGCACAACGTGGAATATGAACTCATGAAAACTTTAGTTGACTTTATGTATTTAGGAGAAGTACTTGTAAATCAAAATAATGTTGATAGGTTCTTTAAATTAGCCAAGACATTCAACATTAAAGGATTTCAAAATGGATTCAATAAAAATGAAGTTAGTATTTAAATATAAGTTTGGACAATATTTAATTAATAACTTCATATCTTCACATTGTGAGATTTCCTATCAACTAAATTTAAGATCAATAAAATGATTCCTCTTAGAATTAATTTTCCTTTTTAACTCCTTAAACTATGTAATACCATTGATTAATATAAATATACTTAATATATTTAAACAATGATAATAATATTAAATAAATGGTTCTATACTGTATGATGTATAAAAAAACATTATTGGATTAAAAAACAGCTAAGAAGAATAATATATTGGTACAGATCATTTTGTGCAAACTGTAGTGTATTAGTAAATAATGAAACAGAAAATTTATAATTTTCTAAAATTTGTTTCAGAGTTCAATTTTGCCTTCTTTATGTGAAAATGTAGAGCAAGATGTGCCAAAAAATGATGTTATTGATTCTATGGATAATCATGATGATGGATTATTTGCTAATCAACTAGATCAACTTAATCAACTTGTGAATCCAAATGAAATAATTGTATGTTATGATTAATTAATTAGGTGTATATTATTAATGTTTATTTATTTGTTTTTGTATTACAGAAACGGAGGAAAATAGAAACAAATTATTGGCAACAATCTACTGAAACAACTCCATCAACACAACCTGAAAAACAAAGGTGTCATTCTTTGGATCCACGGCCATGTCCAGAGTGTGGTCGTCAATATAGCAGTTTATCTAATTTGAGACAACACATTGAATTAATTCATAAGCCTGGTTGTGTTGTTTGTCCTTTATGTGGTAAAACATTTAAAAATAAGCTTTACCTACGGCGGCATTTTATTAGTTTTCATGAAATGTTACCATCCAAAGTACAAAATACATCTGATCCAGGTACACCTTACACTTCAACTCCATTACATTATCAATCTGATCAAAACCAACAAAGATTACAAATCAAAGAACAGTCTAATACTCAACAGTTAAGTTCTACTTGTTTTGATCAAAGTATACATCCACGTTAAGTAAAGCTAAATGATAAATGTAAACTTACTTTTTTTAATAATTGTTGTTATTGTATTATTATTGAGTATTATCAAAGGCTTCAAATTAAAGCGTCTTATTGTAAATTAAATATTGACCTTTTTATGTGCAATTATATTAAATGTAAATAATTTATTCTTTATTAAAAAATATGATATTTTTTGCAGGCACATGTTCAGTGAGTTTATAGGGTCCAAATTCTCCAGAACATTTTCTATGATATGCATATTTTTATTTTTTTTTTTAAATATTATAATAATATTTCGAATCAAAACCCCCAATTCTCCTTAAATAAAATTCTGGCTATGTGCCTGATTTCATGATCTCTAAATTAAGTATTACAAGATACTATACATTTTCTATACAAACCAAGAATTATATTTAGCCTGTATCTAAATATTATTTATAAAACCATTAAATATGGTGCTAATATTTGTTATCCAAATAAATTAAAATATTAAAATTTTTTAATATCATAATTTAAACAATTTAAACATGAATGTATAAATGTTGTTTATTAGATACTTATCGTTGTCTTCTAATGATAGATAATGCTACTAATATATTTATAAAAACTAACAATGTGTCACCATTTATAACCCTTATTTGGATTACTATACAAAACCTACTAATTAGCTTCTATAATAATAATTTATTATATTATATTAATTATGGTTTTATATTAACTTAACATTTTTTAATTTATTCAAATACTAATTGCAGTTATGTAGAACTATGAAACAAAAGTTTATTAGTATATTATAATTAATATCTCCATGTTCAATATTTAATATTTTATTTTAATGTATTTGCATAATTTATGTATATGTTATGGATGAAAAAAAATATACATAATGCTAAATTAGCAACATGTCCTAAAAATATGATAAATAATTTTGCAACTAATATGATCATTCAAAAAATAAAATACAATCATACAGCTATCTAATAATTACATTAATTTACAATAAATTTGCTTAATTTAATATGCAAAATCTTGATATATTTTTTAAACTTTTTGATTATTATTATTTTACTTATTTTAATTTTTAATATAGTAAGCTTTTATAACAATTAGAATTACAAATATAATCAATATATTTAGAATATTGATACTTTTATTTTACAAATACCATTCTTTAAATCAAAATCAACTATTTCAGAAATGAATTCCCTTTAAAGATTCTACCATGTTTAAAGCTTGTTTAGTGTCACTATTATACTATAATAAAATTTATTTTTGACCTGCCTTTTAAACTTAATATAATCATATAGTAATACAACTACTAAACTATAACCTAGTAATATCAATACTAAAGTAAGATATATAGTTGTCTTAAGTTACTTTTTGCACTTAATCCATAACATATACATGTAATCTTTTCAAAATAAGATCAGTAATGGAATGGCCAACTGGTACACAAGAATCAGGTTTTGACCTTTCGGTTATTTTGTACTGATCTCATTTTGAGTTTAGTAAATAAATATCATATATGCACCAAAATAAGATATGTCAAAGTTAATACTTGTCATATAATAAATTGTAATTTTATATTGTATAAATGTATAATATTGTTAATTAATTTTAAATTCAAATTCTTTTAATTATGTTATGTTGTATTTTTCTTGATTATATAATGTGGTTTCAAAAATAACATTTTTGAACCTCTTTGTAGTTACTTTTATAAGTTGTAAATTATATAGGCAATACATTTGTATAAATATAAAATAAAATAAATAAAATTATTCAATTAATAGGTAATTATATTGTATTATATAAATTACTTTTCAAATTGATATATACGTTTTAAAGTATTACAATTTACTTTATTTTGACATAAATGAACTTGAGAAATGTATTGTGTGTATTTATTATATAGCAGCAGTGAACAAAAGAAAATCTTATTAACATTTTTATTTTCAAATAATCCATCATGGTATAAGTCATATATGATAATACATAATTCCTAAATTTACCACCATCATCATTAACAACATCATCATCATCATCATCATCATCATTATAATCTCATCATAACACTTTTGTCCTTAATCACTTTTATAGAAAGAAATCCTTGAACCACAAAACAAGTAAATGCTACTCATGCATATAGGTAAGTGAATAACTAATATATATACATGATATATCTTAAGTTCATATGTCCCAACTAGTAAATCAAAATTGATAATTAAAATTTCCAGGAAAAAAATATCTAATAGAATCTATTATAAAATGAGGTTGTTACAATTTTAAAATTTTGATAAAATAAATGTCCCACTAAGATTAATGAAATGCGTTGTTTTTATTTCTTTTTTTTTCAAAATAACATATTATTGATCCATAATCAATAAAATAAAACCGCATACATCATATTTCATAAATCATCAGATATATCTTAATTAAGGTTAATTCTACAATGTAAGTAGCAACCAGTAGATATAAAAGAATTTACATGGGTAAATTTTGGTTCAATTTAATTTAACAAACATAATATTAGGTAAAAGTTTTAAGTTTATTAGAAAAATTAACAATGTTTACCAGTTGTTATAGTTAATACTAAATACATAGTTAATTGTTTTAATAAAATAATAATTTTCAGTATATAAAGCAAGTAAATTTAAATAGTTAAATATTTTTGTTATATATATCATATTATTCAACTTAAACTACAACTACTATCATTAACAGATCAATATGTTTGACATTGGGAATATTAAGAGAATAACCATTAAGACTAGGAACTAATATTAGCTCAAATTAGCAAAAATAGATCAATTTTAAAATTACATGACTAAAGTGACTTCTTAAAATCTATGATGGCATTTTGTAATTGTTTTACAATATATTATGTTGTTTAGTATTTTGAAGTACACAAAATAAATTATAGAATAATTTAACTATAATTTATAAATAGTTTGTTATATTAAAAGTAAAATTAATATATCTAATTTCTATAAAAAAAAATAATAACAATAAATAATAAAAAAAAAACACAAGAACACATAAGTAAAAAATTCTATATAATAACAGTCATGGGTTATTATTTAAGCATATTAAATAATATTATGACACACATATATATATAATATATATAAAATAAAAATTTGATAAGATTATTTTTAATAAACCAAAATTAAATAATAAATGAATTACAGTGGATCTAAGAGTAATTAATACTGAATTAAATCAACCAATTAGTTTTAAAATAAATATTTAAAAACTTGATATATTAAACAAATCTTATCATTACAAATTGTTAGTTTTTTTTGTGATTTAAAAAAAATAGTTGATAATATAATATTTAATAAAAGGAAGATGCTAAATTTAATTTGAACACTTAAAGATGAAGCGCACACATACAGTAATATAAGGATATACACATAAAAAAGTTGGCTGAAGATTGTCTGAATAAGATAAAACAATTTACTTATTTTAATTCAAATGTTAGTCACTGAATCATTAAGCAATAACAATAGACAAATTAATCAAATTGACGATAATTTATAATTAGTATAAAGTTATATTTTTAGAATACATTTAAAGGTGTTTTGTATAAGTTAGGTTAGATCAACTGATTTCAAAATTTAATTTTTGTATGTATTTACTGCTCTTATAGCACAACATAATATTAATGCCAAAACTAAACCAAAAAATTCAACTGAACCAATTGCTACTAGTAATACAAGGAATATGATCATACTCTTCCGTGTAGTATACAATAATTTCTCAGTGCATCCCTGAAAATAAAAAATTATTTTTCAAACAATTCATAAATTAGAAATAATTTGGTATCAAGAAATAGTTATATAAGAAAAAACTGTGATGTAATAACTATTTAATTTAATAGAATTTTTCTCTTATAATTTAAAAAAAAAAATAAATAGTATCAAATTATTTTCAAAATTTGTAAATTTTAATTGGCATAAATTAACCTATAAGTTTAAATACTAAACAAAACTAATTTTAATTGATGAACTTACTATTTTATATAAAATACATAATATATACCTACTATTATGTTTTTGCTTATTTTTAAATAAAAATTAAGTCAATGAATTTAATCATACCTCAGAATAAATTAATTCAGAAATTGGTCCCGAAGCTACAGCTGTTTGAGCATCTGAACATTGTTTAGGATCACCTTTACAACAAGAAGCTGGAATTTTGTATGATTGTTCTGGAGAACTTATTGCAAGCTCTAGACTTTCAGTCTGTGGGTTATTATACTTGCTCCCAGCCCAATCAGACGGGCCTGATGCACCACAACATTCAAACTATAATATAAATTTAAAATTAAAAAAAAAACTTATAATTAGTTTAAGACACACACATATAAAGATCAACATATTATAATAAATACAGCCATTCTTTTATATATATCATACATGTTATGAACAATAACTAATTCTTATTCTACAACAGGCATAATTAATTTGTCATAAAATTGTTACTAATAATAAATATATTTTTAATTAATAATGTTATTATTGTTTGTACTACTTTAAATATGATATTTTATCATACTTAATCTATAAAATTCAGAATTATTATAAATATTTCAATTGAATATTCAGCGGAGAGATAAATAAATGTATTACATTTATAATAATGGGATATTTTTTATTTATTCAATATCTCATAAATGTCATTATATTTTTAAACAGTCTCAAATGTTTCAAACATAAACATTGAGGATAGTTTTTAGTAGATAATGTTGTGGAATTTGTTGGTTCTTTAGATGTCAAGAGTCTAAAATACTCAAGACTTTTAATGGCTTTGGAAATAAAAACTAATATACTTGCAATGCTAATTTTTAATCAAGTCAAATAACATTTTTAATTGTATTTTAAAAATTAACTATAGAACTATATAGAATAACTTAACATTTTCACTTAAGAATAATAATTAATAAACCATTTAAATATCATTTACAAAATATTTTTTTTTTATAATTTTGACTATTTATAGAAATTTAAAACTACTATTTTTTTGTGTAAAACAAATGTTGATAAAAACAATTGTTTCCGATCGAAATGTTTATAAATTTAATACAAGGTTCCTCATAGGTTGTTAGAATAAGTCAAAAGTTTAAAAATAAATATTATGCACTATTTTTTTCAAATATTTGAAGTTCAAATTTTACTGAAATTGGATAGATACATTAATGAAAAATAAGAATCATAAATATTTTTTTGTTACAGATCTTTTTTTTCTATTATCTATACACAAAGAAACTTATATAATATTTAAACCAAATTATAGATATTCATACCATGATTCTATTCAATTGATATGAATCGTATATTGGTTTTGAATGTTTTAATATAAAATTTTAAAGTTAATAACAATAATATATAGGTAATATAATATTTTCAATATCTTTGGCAAAAAATAGTTTAACATACCATATACCCAATAGTAATTAGTAGTTAATTACTAGTAATATAGATAAATTATAAGATATTCTTAAAAGCAGAAGAATCTAATACATCGTCTCTATTAAAAATAGCTTTCAGTATGTTATAATTTAAATTATCATTAAATTTAAAATTAACACATCCATTACAGTGATAAGACATACTCAACACCTATAATAGAGCATAAAAACTCTCACAATTATAAAACAAACAAAAAATAGTTAGAGGCCAAGAAAGCATCAGAGAGGATAATCTTATAAAGAATAAAACTTAAATATTATTTATTAAATTATTAATACTTACACCACTCTGGATAGCATCAAATGTTTCTGTGCGGCCTTCAATTGAGCCATACTCTGATTGAACAGTTGTTTTAACAGTATATCTAACTAATTCTACTAACTTATCATTATTTGCATACATCCATACAGCAGCCGATATTTGAGCCACAAGAACAGCAAGTAATAAACAGAAATACTGTAAAAAAAAAAAACAATTTATATTTTTAAATAAAATTTTTAAGCAATTAACATTTTTATTTTATATATTACAAGAACGAGTGAACATTGAGATTCACTTATTGCAGCTGCACAACCAAGAAATCCAACGATTAGTAGTAATGTTCCAACGAATAGAATAAGATATACACCTGTATAGTAACTGGCTTCATCTTGTACCATACTTAAGGAAAATGTTGGATCTACCCACATCCATACTGCAAGTAGCATTAACAATAGGCCACAAGACTGAAATAAAATAATAACAAATATGATTTTATTAATTTTCAACATTAACTCAATTTTTGTTTTTAAAAAATATTTTATCATAGTTTATAATTATAAATTTTAAGGTTTTTTAAATTATTTAAACTACAATTTAAAATCATTATTCATATTTTAGCGAATAATACTTTTCTTAAAAACCTTGATGTATAAATATAGAAATTCAATAATTAAATACAAAGAAAAATATGTGTTGTAAAGGATGTCGACAATCGGCATAACATATTTTATGTTTGTCTAAAAAAAAAAAATAATGGCCAAATCACTAAGAATTTTCATTTTAAAATTAGTAGTTAAGTTTTAAACTTAAGTTAACAAAATCTTTTAAAAAATAATGGTAAAGAAAGTCTAAAAGAAAATTATAAAAATACTGTCAAAAATGAGCTAAAAAAATATACTTGATGAAACTCCACATATAGATTATTCTTTAAAAAATATACTTAATTATTAAATTTGGTAATGACCACAGTTCTAAAATCTAAAAAAATAAACTGCATATTGTTCTTGTTAGAAACCTTAAATTCTATTTGTACAACTCTATATTTTTTTTTACTTGGTTTCTTTCTGCATGACAACATAGAAACTTAGTCAACACTGTGCTAAAAACATCTAAGTAAAAAAAATAAATTACACAAATTTAAAATTATAAAAATGTTTACCAATCTAACCATTTTAATCAACAAGAATAACTGCCACTGATTATAAAAAACTAAAATTACCTGAAAAGAAAGGAAATTCATACCTGCACAATAGGAATTATACATAATTTATTACCACTGTCTAATACTATAGTAGATCATTAGTTCTCAACCATTTAAGTTGTGTGGACCACCAATTTTGTAAAAAACTGAGGCTCCCCACTTAATAGAGTAAATACAGATATAAAATAATTGGAGCATTAATTATGGGATTATTACTATATCTAACTAACCAGAAATATTATATTATATATTATAGTATAGTATTAAATTAGACTTGTGAACCCTTGGTTTAGACTATAGGCTATAGTCCATAGTCCAGTTCTATATTGCCTACCATCAGTTAGGAACCTGGAACCAGGAGCTGGTCTAAATTAAAAGGTATGATATAATAGACCTGACTAGTATTAAATATATTATAATATTTAACTAAAAATGTTATGTAAATAGAATTGTCAAAAACATTTTTATACATATCAAAAAATTGAGAGGTTGGATATACTTTTATTAACTGCATGTATTCTTAAAATATCTGTGTTCCACTAAATTATTATATCACTTAAATAACCTAAACAATTATTTCATATCAGTGCCGGATTGGAACCCAGAAACTTACTGAGCACAATAATTTTACTGGCCCAGTTAACTTAGCAAAATATTTTAGCAAGCGGCCCATGAATAATGTGGCGGCCCACCGCGGTAGCTCGCCGGTCCAATCCGGGCCTGTTTCATATTATCAAATTATTACAATAATATTTTACCAAACTAGAAGCACTTCAAAATCATGATGTCAGATAATCTAGTTCCATTGCTAGGCATTACAGCTGGTATAAAAATGTAAGTATATTAATATATTTACAAAATTTATGACAACAATTTAAAATAGAAAGATGAGATTTAAATAAATCCTCTATAAATGTCTTTTTTCAAAAATTCCTATATTAAGCTATTTTTATTATTTACAAACAAAATCAACAACAATTTACAGCATGTACAATTATCATAACCCCATGAATTATTGTAAGAGACTTAAATTTCTAGATAAATATGGAGCTGCTCAAACATCCAAAAGGAATAAAAAGCAATAGCTATACTTAATCCAAATGTGATTAATTTTTGTATTTAAAAAAAATATTGGTACTTATAACACTAAATTATTACCTCTTTAGTAAAATATTAAAAATTTTATGAGCTTAAGCCCATTTAATTAAAATAGTTTGGCTACAAAATAAAATACAAAGAGGAGTTATGCTATTTTGATATTGAGTCAATATATGTACTCTAACATGTATATTAATGCAAGTATACAACAAATGTCACCACTTTTTTGTTATTTCATTTTTATTATCTTAACTTTAAAAGGTTAAAAATAAAAGAGCTAATCTAACATTTGATTTTAGTACACAAACATTTTTTAAAAACTAAAATAAACAGGTATTTCAAAAATGTATGCATGGACCCATATTTAATAGTATACAAAACATCTGGAATACTATATTTAAAATGTGATAGAAAATAAAATAAAAACCAAAAAAATAATAATAACCATTGACCGTATACAGTATAAAATTATCTTGCCAAACGTTTCGGTAAACACGATAAAGAAAACAAATATTCCGGCTGGAATGGCAATAACTTTGATACTATAACAGTCACGACTTATTTATTATTATATTTATTATTTACTTATGCGAGATTGGCGAGCATCGCCGTCCCGTCCAACATGACGGACGACGGTCAAATCTCTAGATACGACGATCGGCACTTACCAAATACAAGATATTTAGGAGGGTAACTACGTGTTTCATGAACGCATAGCAGCCGGTCAACGCCATTTCACCCGTTCAAACGATATCGTTCACAACTCAAAACCGAAACGATAAACAACGACGAAGTTTAACTTGTTGGAGTCTCTGTTGACAGCTTTGAGCATCGAGCTTCCCATAAATGGTCATGAGTCGATTCGATTGTGTCGTCAGTGTTCACTGTGTAGTGTATACTCGTCAAACTGCCTATCTAGTTCTAGTATCTTATCTTATCGGTCCATTCACAAGGAACCTAGTACTGGTCTAACTTACAACAGACTGTCTAGTTCTCCCGGAGTGTGATAAGGATTGTGATCACAACAATTACTGAACAACGTCAACACTCAACAACAACAATAATAATAATAATATTAACGTGATCATTAACGTTTGATGTTTATAGAGATACAAATATAATGTAACCACGGTTATTGAGGACCACGATTTAAGATATATCATCTTAAATCGTATTGGGGACATAAAAATTAGAGATAACATTCCAAACTTCCACTTCCACCACAAAATAATAATTTAAAAGAAAAATCAGAAAAGTGAAATGAAAAAAAAAAGGTTCTGGGGGGTGATAATGTGATATATCACCCAGATCACCCCCCGTAAATACGCCACTGATGGATAATGAAAATAATAAATATTTTATTTAGCATATAAGGTGCATATTAGATAAGTTATTAAGTACCTATCTAACGTAATAAAATTATTGCTTTTTAGAAAGTTCAAAAATATTCAATGATTTGAGGACATAATAAATTCAAATAGAAATGCATCAAAGAATTGTTTAAAAAAACAGGTTAGATGATATAAAAAAAGTACTAAATAAAATAAAGAAGTATTTCCAAATGTATGCAAGTTAATGGCGTTAATGCAGGTTGCATTAAACATAGGTACCTGTCAGTTCTGCTACATGCGAACGAAGTTTTTTTACTTTAATGCGGAGGTTGAAAAATTGGTTGCGAAGCAGCATGTTATAGCAGCGCTTAACCAATTAGTAATTTAACTATTTAAGTATTTAAGTATCTTTTGTAGTAAAATTACTAAAATTCATTATATATGTACAATGTACGTAAATATTTTAAGTTCCCACTAATAATATATAATAATTATGACTAAATAATGATTATTGTTATACATTGTTTAAAATTTCATTATGTATTTTAGTCCAAATTTGAGCTTCAAATATGCATATAAAAATAATCGTATTTTAATACTAATAATACATTTTAGATTTTTTAGTTTTAGACGTTTTAGTATAATTGAACTACAATAAAGAATTTTGTATTACATTTTCAAGCATCTATCAAACTATATATTTCAATATTTTGTATTGGCATTAGGCCATTAGTGAAAAATACAAAAAAAATATATATATAATAATTTATATTTATTTATTTATTTAGCCTAAAATATACCATTATTTTTTTTTAATTTCCAACAATAAAACAAAATTGATTTAGTTGATTACTTTGAAAGGTATTTGGAATTTTTAATTTTGACCCTCCTACCAGTCACACCAGCCACCACCAAAAAGGACAAACTAGACCAATTTATTGTCAGGAACCTCCATCGATGTAAGATGAAAGATGCTCAGAGCTTTTTTGTGACTAGAAATATTATCATCAGATAAAAAAAGATGGACAAGTGAATTTCGCTCTTCTGTATAGTAGAGATGGAGAGTAGGTCACTATAGTGGATGTGTTAAATTTGAGTGCAATGACAGCCGACAGGTATATCATTGTATACGAATAACGATTCTGAACGGAGATGATTTATCAGTCTAGGATAATTAATAAAATATGTTATATTATTAGTTATTACGTATATTTAAATTGTAATATATCTTTATATTTCATACGCTCATAAATTTTTACATTTACTTGTAGGAAAACTTATGGATAACGTTATATTTGGTTTTTTAACCTTAGGTAAAAATCGAAAAAATGTCACGAATTTTCAACTTCAAAATTCCTTGCAAATTTTTGTGATTTTGATATATTTCGTAAACATTTGAACTTTAAATACTTATAAGCAAAAATTGTGACAAACGTTTTTTGATTTTTTTTTTTTACTACGATAAGTACAACTTATAATAAAACGGAAAAAAAGATTTTTTGGATAGCCAATTTTTTTTAGTCATTTAAAAAAAATGAAGCGGGTAAGTGAGTATCGCTCTGCTGTACATTATGGGGTGGGGTGGGCCTCGGACTAGGATAGGTTAAATTTGAATGCAATGATAGGTATCATTGTATACGAAAAACGATTCTGAACGGAGATGATTTGTCAGTCTGGGATATATTATATTTAAATATTGTCATATATTCTATATTGAAAAAATTCACAAATTCAAACACTTAAGTAAAAGCTTCAAGATCTAACGTTTGATAATTTTTTAAAAATAACAAAAATCGAAAATTATTTATTAGTAAAACGTAATTTTACACGCATATTTTTGATTTCAAATTAAAATTAAAACTTTAAACACTCGTAAAATTTTTTAAATTGAATAATATCAAACTTTTTTATAATTATTCTAAGCTTAACTTATGGACAGCATAGTATTACATTTTCAATTCTTAGCTTTTGATAGTAAAATATTTATAAACTTTTAACTACCAAATAGTGAAAAATATTCATGAATTTGACGAATTTTTGTTAATATTTGAACTTCAAATGCTAATAAAAAAAAATTGTGCTTATGTATTTTTTAGTGAGAGTTAAAACAAGTTATGTGGACTCTTCTATTAAATTTTCAAGTAATTTGTCCCAGCTAAATTTTTTTTATCAACATTTATAAAAAAAAATGAAAAAAAAATGAATATTTCAAATGCCTATAAATAGCTCAAAAAAAGTCAAAATGTTTTGAAAATCAAATCACGTAAAGAAAATGGCAATCTAAATAATTGGTGAAATTTTCAAGTATCTACGACTGATACTATTTGAATATCAACAAATATCAAAAATCGTTTGAGGCTAAACCGTTATTTAACGCGGTTTTGTAAAAATTTAAATTTCAAACTCATAAAAATTTTTTGTCTTAGTCCGGTAGAGTTATTTTTACAGATATTTGAAGAAAAATTTATGGAGATACTTGTACCAAATTTTCAAAACTTAGTTATAAAAGAAAACAATTTTACGATTTTTCAACCACAAAATTACTTGCAAATTTTCGCAATTTCGACATATTTCGAATAAATTCGAACTTTAAGCACTTATAAAAAAAAATTGTGATAAACGATTTCGGATTTTTTTTTATCACTTTAAAAACAACTTATAAGAAACCTTGTATTAAATTTAAGATTTTCTGGCCACCCAACAAATTTTTATCGTTATTTAAAAAAAAAATACTTAGAAAAATTAAAAATTTCAATTGTCTATAAATAGTTCAAAAAAAGTCAAAATTCTTTGAAAATTTAACTGTGTATATGGAGAACGCTAATATAAACATTTGGTGAAAATTTCAAGTATTTACATTGATTAGTTTTTGAGTTTTAGCAAAATAAAAATTTGATTTTGACGAAAACTGGTTTTGCGTAAAAAATCCCGTTTTTCCGTCATTTTTTTAAGGTTTTTCCCGACTCACTTAAAAAATATTGAAAATTTTAACTTTTGACCCCCCAAAGTACCAACTAGATTCGATTTCCTTTTCAAAGAAGGGCTGAAGTCAAAAATAGATATCTATATTATTCTGTGATTGTATCAATTCTTCCACCGCTGCTATCGCTGTTGTGGATTCGTGGCATTTGTATGGATCACTCTCAGCTTGGTGGACTACAGTAAGTTTGCAGCACTGTAGTTGTTAGTCTACGATTTATGATAAGTACGGGTGCGAAGTCGCGAAGATGACAATAACAACCTTGGGTCGTTTCCAAGTCTCATAACTTTTGTTGAGAAAAAAACGGCAGTGGTTTTAATAGACACAGTACGACAAAAGGATTGCGTAAAATGAACTTTTGGAGTTGACAGTGTCGTCGCCGTTGCTGTAGTATAGTGTTATTCTTCATTGATCATCGATTGTTTATCGTAGTACATTTGTGCGTAAAAATCTATCAACAATGTCTACGCCAGCTAGGAGAAGATTGATGAGAGATTTCAAAAGGTAAAAACTTGATTGCGACCATATCATCGGACGACTAAAAATAATCATATTGTTTTCACACATCACGTCCCTGTTTGTTACTAAAACTTATTGATATTAGATTGCAGGAAGATCCGCCGACTGGTGTAAGTGGAGCACCTACCGACAATAATATTATGATTTGGAATGCAGTTATATTTGGGTAAAGCACTAAAGCTGTTAAGCTATATTTGCTGTAATGTTGACAAAAGACAAAAATTCTATGGTTCAAACATTTTTTTAGGCCACATGATACACCATTTGAAGATGGTACATTTAAATTAACTATCGAGTTCACTGAAGAATATCCAAACAAAGCACCAACAGTAAGATTTGTATCAAAAATGTTTCATCCAAATGTATATGCTGATGGTGGTATATGTCTAGACATATTACAAAATAGATGGAGCCCTACATATGATGTATCTGCCATACTAACTTCAATTCAAGTACTTACTAAAAACATAAATATAATTTTAAATAAGTACATCTACTTTATTGGGCCCCTTTGTGTTTAATAGATTAATGATTATGAATAAATTGTTTTTAATCTTACAATTTACACAGATATCATATAATTGCATGCTTTATATTATTGTCTACAGTAAGTTATGTCTGGTACAGAAAAGATAAGAAATACCATGATTGATTTAATAATAATAAATTAGTCAAAAATTATTTTTAGCATCAGGTACCATTAATATTTTTATCATTAATTAAATTTGAAATAAGTATTTCTTATCCATTTGTTAATGATTCTTCTCTATCCCTAAATATTTTTAATTCCTAAACAATTATTTTTATGTAAAAGGTGCCTAATAAAGTAGATATTTATGACCACATTTTTTATTTTACAACATTATTTTTATTATTTAGTCATTACTTAGTGATCCAAATCCAAATTCGCCAGCCAATTCAATGGCCGCTCAGTTATACAAGGAAAATCGACGTGAATATGAAAAAAGAGTGAAGGCTTGTGTAGAACAGAGTTTCATTGATTAATTTTTTTTTTAAATGCTTACATTTTCATCTTTAGTATTTATCAAATATTAAGAAAAATAAATATATTTATATATATGTTTATGTAAAATATGTATTTACATTTCCAAAATTCAATATTTTTATTTTATGAATTTCATTTTTCTTTTATTTGGTAAACCATTGTTATATTTTGTGGCTTAAAACTAACATTATAAATGTATAATATAATTTAAAAATAAAATGATTTAACATGTTTGAAATAATTAAATCAATTAGAAATATTTAATAAACGAGCTAAATTATTAGTTCCACAATTTTACCTATTGATGTCTAGTCTTTATAGAATTGTAAGTATAATTAAGTGTATATATTTCAGTGTTATTTAAAATTATATTCAAGTAGTTCACATTTTTTTGTTAATTGAGAACCAACTCACTGAGTGATATATTATAAATAATGATTATTAACACATAACTTATCAGTGATCATATTGATTTTTAATTTTTAGAATTATAAGCCATATTTATTTAAATACTATCTTATATTCCAAAGTTTTGAAAAAAATAAGAATTGCAATAACATAATTTGTGGTTAGGTTTAAATCTTTAAGAGAATTTCATATACCTATTTAATATTAATATTTGTTTGCACTATTGCAAATTTACAATTTCATAGTCACACAAAAACCGCCCATAGATTATTGTTGTTATATCATAAAGCAGTGTTTCTCAAACTGTAGGGTGAACCTCCCTTGTAAAGTAAAAGTACTTAACAAAGGGGATGCGGGACAAATATTTATATTGTATACATTAAAGAAATAAAAATGTTTTGTTGATATACATGATTCACATAAATGGACATTCAAAGCGCGGTTCTTTTATTTTTGGGAATGTGTGAACCAAGAAAGTTTGGGAACCGCTATCATAAAGTATAAGTAAAAAACATTTAATATTTAATTTGTGAATAAAATCTGAACTTTAGTTGAATATTTTTATTTTTTGAAATTATTTTATTATATTCATTGTTCAAAATAATAATTTAAAATTATGATATGTTAGTAAAATACATTTAATTCATTATATTATTTGAATATTTCACATTAAATTATTCTTCAAACTATTAGAAAACATTGATTACAAAAATTTAATTATAAAAATATTTATTATTTATTCACATGTACTTATATCAATCATTAATGTAAACATTTTTTATATTTGGTTTGTTTGTAAAATATAATATGTAATATATTTTTAAGGTGAAATCTATTCAAAATTTAATTTCTAAAGTAATAATTTAACAACAATTTCAAGTATCTTAAATAAATAAGAACACAATATGAACTTAATAAAATTGAGGTAAACAAGATCACCACCAGTCTCAGTTGTTATGCATATAGCATTTGTTTTGTCCATGATTATGAAGTATAAATATTTAAAAGCGCGTTAATTAAATTTTTACAACATTCCATTTTCATGATCAATTTTGTTCTTGATTCACCTGATTACCAATATTAACTTGAAGTTCTTCATGATGTCTTTCTTTCTTTAAAAGTGTTATTGATATATCATTTTCGGAAATGTCATTTGTTATATCCAAATTATATGTATTAACCTTTAATAAAATTGTATTAATTAAATATATAATATATGTATATATATATAAATATATTAAATAATTATCAATATAGGTACCATCATTAACATAGACAAAAAATATCGAGCAACTTCTTCTTTGTCTAGTCCTCCAACTAATTCTCTAAATAATTTTTTTTCTCCTTTAAATTCAAAGCAGCTTAATATACGTGTTCCATATTCATGTACATCAAATTCTGTTCTTTTTTCTTCTTCTTCCAATATAGGACGTAGGTTATTATGCCATTCTTGTACTCGTTGCCGCATTTTCAATTGTTCATTCATCTAAAATAATAAATAATAAAATTATTTTTATTTTATAAAGTGAAAAAATCAATTTACCATTTCTATTTGATTTTGTTCGTGTTTCTGCATATCTAATGCATTTCTTTGATATGATTGGAAATTTTCGATATTAGCATCCTCAATAGGTTCTTCGTTTTCTTGTTGGTCAACATCTTCAAATAAGTCATTGTCGTTATGAATTGGACTATCAAAGCCTATAAATCCTGGTTCCTCTGCACATCATTTCAATAACACATATGGTAATTTCATTTATAAAAATTATATATATTTTTTAAATAGCATTATTTGTAATTTTATATGTTATACCATTCTATAATTTTAGAAATGTAGTTGAAAATTATGGTATATACTAAAAGTATTTTTTAAATTATCGGTATATGAAGTATAGCATAAACAATTTTTTATGGTAAGTTATGATTTAATCATTATTATTGTAAAGATCAATTGATATTATAACAGCATTTAAGTATTCAACACCAAACATCTTTATACATATTTTATAAGATATGCAATATTCTGTATCAAACAGTTTTTAATTTACTTAAATGTAAAAATGTTATTACATAATTTAGGAGCATATGAAATAATATATTGTTATATGTATACTAAATATTCTTAATTTAAAAAGAGCAATACTTTTTGTTTGATATTACAGCTTCAAACAATGTAAGAGCTTTAGAAAGAATTATTTTATTTGGTATGTTGTTGTAATGTTGTCCTATTTTTAATAAATTGGTTAAGATATTTTTTTAGAAGAAAAATTGTATTCTAAATTGACTATAGGCGAAATGGGGTAAACATTATAGTGTATAGTATAAGATTATCAACATTTTAAGCTTATGAGCAAATAAGCACTTATATTTCTCTGAAAATTGGATAACAGAAAATGGGGATAACATTCCGCTTAACTTTTCCTTCGGTGTTTTTTTTTTATATATATATAAAAAGGTATCTCCATTCCTATTATTTATAATATGGGTTCATAGTTTTTTAAAGTGGTTTATATTTTTATAACAATTAACTATAAACATATTTTATTATAATAAAATAATAAATTCAGTATTTCAACCATCTAGATTTTTTTTAAATTCCTACATATAACACTTGAAGCTGGTTAAAGAGCATCTTAAACAAGTTTTAGTATATCATAATAATTATTTTAATGTTATACTACATACTATTGTTATTAATTTATATGTCAATACCCAGTGTACAGTGAATAGGTTTATGATAAAAATAGCTTAAAATTAATCGAAATATTTTGGACATTTAATTATATCTACTGAATAATAACAAACATAATGGGATAAGTTTAAATTCTCTACAAATAATATTTTTTGAATTACAACAAACTTCAATCATTTTTTTTTTATTCAAATATCCCAATACCGGCCGTAACAATATGAATTTTAAATGTCAATAAAAAAAAAATTTGTACATAATAAACATTTTAAATATTCTTAGGTTGCTCAATAACTTATAAGGAACTGTATTAAATGTAGAACATTAGGTAGATATTAAAATATTTTTTAATTAATTTGTTAACTAGAAAATAGTTAATATATAAATTCAATAATTTGTTTAAATTCTAACTTCAAAAACTCATTAGAAATTAATGTGCATTTATAATAGGTACATTATTTTTTATGAAAAATCTTGTATTAAATTTTCAAGCACTGTAGCCAATCATAAAAACTGTTATCAACATTGTACAGAAAAAATAAAAAAAATCTTTAATTTTTAATATATAAATAGCTCAAAAAGAACAAAAGTATTTTGAGTTGTATAAAGTCTAATAAGACTATTTGATGAACTTACATTACAAAAGTAACTATATTTGTTAAATAGTCCTGTTACACCTGTATATTTCCAATATAAATATTTGATGAAAATTTTAGGAATTTACCTACTGTTATAAATTTATGAATTACAAGAAAATAACAAAATCAAACATACCACCATTTTTCAATTTTTCTTCCATTTCGTTATTATGATCTAAACATAAATTATGTTATTAGTGAGTATTAATTCTGTTAAAAACTCATAAATTAAATTAAATTTTGAGAACTTACAATCAAATCGTTCTTTTTCTTCAGCTGAAAAACCAATGGAAATATTTGTATTAATATATTGTTTGGAAGAAATATTAGTTAAATATTTTTAACATTACCTATGGTACGTTTTTTTTTAATTTTAGCTGTTTCGGATCTCTGAACTTCTAGTGCATCATGAATAAGTTGTCTAAATACAGTATCGGCATATAGACCAGATTTTAGTCTAAACATTTGACATGTTAATTCTGCCACAGTATATGTTGGTAACCACATTGCACCATCCTAGAAATTTTTCACATTAAATAAAACAAAAAATAATGAAGTTTAACTTAGATAAGTCATTGGTTTGAGTTGATTATTATATGACAGCTATTATACATGAGGGGCCTATTATTTTTAACAGATCATTCTAAATAAAATATTTATTAAGAGAAAAAATCACTTGAAAAATATTTTAATCCACATAGAAAATATTAGAGAAATTAAAACAATGACATAAATTTATAAAATAAAAAAAAAAATAAAGCGGCTGTCATAAATCTAAGCCTATAATTTTTAAACTCATAACTATTCAGTAAGAAATAAATTAAAAATTTGACACAAGTATCTTACATCACAAAAGTATATGATTCAATATAGAGGCACACAAAATAATAACAAATGGAAATATGTTTAACTATAATACTGTCATACTGTCAAACATACAACTAAAGAATTACATATAACATAACATAGATTGTCATACTATTCATATTAGCCATAAATTACATAACTATAAAATGCTCATATATTTTTGTTAATAATTAAATTTTAGATTCTAAACGAAGTGATGAATGTATTGCTTTTACAATGATGTGTGTTTTTTTTTTTTTTTTGTGTCTGACGACAACATTTGGAGCAGTAATAATGCTCCAATTTTTGACTTCAGCCCCTCTTTGAATAGAAAATTGAATCTAGTTGGTACTTTGGGGGGGTCAAAATTAAAATTTTCAAATAGTTTTCAAAAAAATCGAGAAAAACAAAAAAAAAATGACAGAAAAATGGCAATTTTACGAAAAACCACTTTTCGACAAAATCGATTTTTTGATTTTGCTATAACTCAAAAACCAATCATTGTAAATACTTGAAATTTTCACCAAATGTTTATATTATAGTTATCTCTTTACAGTTAAATTTTCAAAATATTTTGACCATTTTTATGCCACTTATAGACAATTGAAATTTTTAATTTTTCTAAGTATTTTTTTTTAAAATAACGATAAAAAATTTTTGGCTGACCAGAAAATCTTGAAAATTTAATACAAGGTTTCTTATAAGTTATTCTTAAAGTGATAAAAAAAAATCCGAAATTGTTAGTCACAATTTTTTTTTATAAGTGCTTAAAGTTTGAATTTATACGAAATATTTCAAAATTTAAATTAAATTTCATACTCTCATTATGCGTATGTTGCCTAATATTTTTTTTATTAATAAACAGATACTATAAAGTAACCATAGTAACATATAAAAACTATACTATTTGTTTCAAAATAGAATATATGACAATATTTAAATATAATATATCCTAAACTGACAAATCATCTTCGTTCAGAATCGTTTTTCGTATACAATGATACCTATCATTGCATTCAAATTTAACCTACCATAGTCCGAGGTCCACCCCACCCCCTAATATACAGCAGAGCGATACCCACTTACCCGCTTTTTAAAGTTGAAGGTTCTACCAACTTCTTTCAAGAAATTAAAAACTACACATCAAAATAGATAAAAGAAATTCAATTCAATTTTTTTGCAAAGCATAATTTTCTCTAAGAAAACAGACCAAATAAAGGAATCTACAATATATTATTTTATTACCTATATTTAAATTGTAATATATCGTTATTTTACACAATTTCATAAAAAATTAAATTTTTATACGCTCATAAAATTTTTTCTATATTGACGCTAGAATTTTTTTTTACAGATATTTTAAGAAAAAGTTATGAATTTTCATCATCATAATTCCTTGGCTTCTTGCAAATTTTTGCAATTTTGACATATTTTGTAAATATTTGACCTTTAAATCCTTATAGTTTATAAACAAAATGACTAACGATTTTTATTTTTTTTTACTACGATAAGTAAAACTTATAAAAAACTTTCTATTAAATTTAAAAGATTTTTTGGAATGCCAAATTTTTTTTTATCGGCAGTTCAAAAAAAAAAAGCGGGTAAGTGGGTATCGCTCTGCTGTATATTAGGGGGTGGGGTGGACCTCAGACTATGGAAGATTAAATTTGAATGCAATGATAGGTATCATTGTATACGAAAAACGATTCTGAACGAAGATTATTTGTCAGTTTAGGATATATTATATTTAAATATTGTCAAATATTCTATTTTGAAACAAATAGTATAGTTTTTATATGTTACTATGGTTACTATGGCCAACATTCGCATTATGAGCGTATGAAATTTAATTTAAATTTTGACATATTTCGTATAAATTCGAACTTTAAACACTTATAAAAAAAAATTGTGACTAACGATTTCGGATTTTTTTTTATCACTTTAAGAACAACTTATAAGAAACCTTGTATTAAATTTTCAAGATTTTCTGGCCACCCAAAAAATTTTTATCGGCATTTGAAGAAAAAAAAACTTAGAAAAGTCGAAAATTTCAATTGTCTATTAGTAGCTTAAAAATGGTCAAAATATTTTGAAAATTTAACTGTAAAGAGATAACCATAATATAAACATTTGGTGAAAATTTCAAGTATTTACAATAATTCGTTTTTGAGTTACAGCAAAATCAAAAAATCGATTTTGTCGAAAAGTGGTTTTTCCGTAAAATTTCCATTTTTCTGTCATTTTTTTTTTGTTTTCTCGATTTTTTTGAAAACTATTTGAAAACTTTAATTTTGACCCCCCTAAAGTACCAACTAGATTCAATTTCCTATTCAAAGAGGGGCTGAAGTCAAAAATCGGAGCATTATTACTGCTCCAAATGTTGGAGTCAGACACAAAAAAAAAAAAAAAAAAAAACACACATCATTGTAAAAGCAATACATTCATCACTTCGTTCAGAATCTAATAAAACATAGAAAAATCAATTGTCAATAAATAGCTTAAAAAAAATCAAATTATTTTGAAAATATAATCGTAAATAGATATCGCTAATATAAACATTCGGAGAAAATTGTAAGTATTTATAATGATTTGTTTTTGAGTTACAACAAAACAAAAAAATTGATTTTGTCAAACACTGATTATGCGAAAAATATTTTGTTTTTCCGTTACTATTTTAAGGTTTTTCTTAACGCTTTTGAAAACTAATGGAAATTTTTTATTTTTGACCCCCGAAGTACCAACTAGTTTCATTTTCCTTCAAATCAAAGCATTATTTCTACTCCAAAACGTGATGACAGACACAAAAAAAAAATACATCATTGTAAAATCAATACATTCCTCACTCCATTCAGAATCAAAAATGCAATTATACCATTGACTATTACTTATTATATTTTAGAAATAACAATTGAAGTCTCAATACCTCAGATGGTTTCTTATTTAAATAACAATAATTATAAAAAGAGAGAAAATATTCATCAAATATCTATCCATTAGTTACTTTTTAAGAGTAAAATGAATAAATTAACTAAATACTACATTATCTATAATATAGATTATTGATCCTATATGATAAACGTTTACTTACTTCTTTTTTAGATCCTTTTTTCTTTACGCAAGGTTTATCTACATAATTATTATCCTTAGCATTTAAAACTGGAGCCCATACATCTTCAGTATTTTGAGGTATTTGACTAACATTCAATATATTTACTGGACTATAAAATAATATAAGCATCATCATAAGAGTGAAAGTTATAATTTAAATATTTTATTTACTTTGGTAGCATTGCATTAGCAACACAAACTTCATCAGTAACAGTCTGATCAAAAATTACTGGGTCTGGAGTACTCGGAAGTATTTCATCAATTTCATCAACTTCCATTAAATTCATTGGTAACTAAATAATAATTATTATCTAATTAAAAAATAATCTCAAATAAGCTAAAATATATGTTAATATTAATATTATACTAGGTCAGTGCTTTTTCGATAATTGAGAGGAGTTGCAGATTTTGGATCTTCATTAGTGGGACAATCAAATTCCTCATTTACAGCCAAATCACGATTTAAAGGAAAATTTATCCTTAAAAAAAATAAATTTAATTAAAAAAACACAATCCACATAATTATTTTCTGTAATATTCTTACATATAATCATATTTCTTTCCAATATTTTCTCCATTTCCAATACAGATATAAGGCAATATTTTAGAGTACTTATTATCTACTTTTATATTGGCATTTAGTACAATTCTTTGTACAGGTGGTTTTTTACTCAAATTTATTACTTTGCAGTCAAAAATTTTCACTATGAAATAATGTACAACTTTAAATTATTTATTGATAAATATGTAACAGTTATACTATAGTAAATATACTTACATGTTCCAACAATTTGCCCTTTAATTGGTTCAAAAGAGGAATAAAATTTTACCTTTTTTTCTTTTTTCTTTTTTTTATTTCCTACATCGTTTTCTGTATCATAATCTACTTCAATATTTTCATTTATTCGACTATTATAAAAAACCAAAATTTAGTGTTATTTACATTTAGAATCAAATCATAACAATGGAAAAAATATTATTATTTATATCAACTATATTTTAAAGATTAGTTCCTACTTATAATTCAAAACATTTAATAAATTAACAACTATCAAATATTGATTGAGTATTGAAAAGCAGTTGTTTGTCTGATTGGTTATTAAAGACATTATAATAAGGTAAAGATTTTTTTTAATAGAAAAGGACAATCAAAAGTTATGTTTGATATAATAAAACAAGAATACTAAAAATAATTGAATGAGAAACCAAATTATTACTTCCATTTGGGGAATGAGTTTTATTAAAATTAGATTCAAAAGAAGATAATTATACCTATGCTAAGAAATATATAATATTGGGGATTGGAGAGAAAATGTAACTATGATGTTTAAAATTGGTTGGTACAAAGGACCAAATAATATTTTAAAAGTAAGATTAAAACTCACTAAGCTCGGAATTTTCCAATAAGTTTCATCATGACATCAATTAATTGATCAACTCTTTTTTGATAAATAAGAATGACATTTTGAATCATTAATGCAGCTTCCACAAATACTAAGGCCCCTCCATCAGTAGATAATCTCAAATGATTCAAAAATGAATCCAAATCCTGAAAAAAAAAAAAAATTCCAAATACCTATAACATGTGAAATACTATTTTTATTGTATAGAGGTTTAGAATTACCTTGATAAGATCATATTGAAGAGGTTCACATTGCTTTTTTTTTATGATTGATTCAATAGGTCGTAATAAGTTTTTAAATGCTTCATCAAAATCACTATCATCTTGATATTTACGTACAGAAATTTCTGCTGAAAACAAATTTTTTTATGAAACTCACATTTACGGTTTTATCCAGTATCATAAATATAATATTTTATAAAAATAGATACCATTTGATTCATTTTTTGAAATATCGTTCATTATTCTGGTTTGTTATCTTGAAGTACAAAAATATAAATAGTACAAATTCTGAAATTTAAATTATAATTACTCATTAGTTTATAAGATTTCCGTGGAGGGGAGCACTCAAAGGAGTCTAGAAAAAAAAAACAGATCTAACAATTAACTTAAAAAATAATAACAGTATACAAAACACTAGATAGATCTTACATTATTCACCTGGCTTCTGTCAAAATTACATTATTATTTTTAGTTTTAAAGATAAACTTTTGAATTGTTTCTGAAAATAGCTCTAAACTCTGTTTAAGTTAAGAAACATAGTTGGCAGTGACAAATTTTCATCAAGCATTGATCAGGTAACACCCATGGTCGTCCCCACTGAGTTACCATACATATGCTTGCCATGTAGTTTAAACATGTCCCTGTACATTGATTAGCACCGACTGTATTTTAACTTGAATAGAGCATATTTAACAGATTAAAGAATATTTTAAAATTTTAGTTTCGGGTAATTTTTTAGAATCATGTCTAAAATAGTACAATGCTAAAAAAATACTTAAAATAATTTCAGTCAAAGACAACACATGTGGTGATATCTTAGTTTATAAAAATAAATATATATTTTATAATACATAGGTTATTTAAAACTACAATAGGAAAACACTGACTCTATACCTTAAATTGTTGACCCTTACTAATGAGTCTATTTAATAATACCTTAGAGGCCCTGACCAGTTTTAAATAACATTTCATAATATCATAGGCACTTGTTTAAAAAAAAAATATTATATGATCACACTAATACACTATTGTAACAAATCATTAAAATACTATATTTTTATTTGCATATTTTATCAATTTTAACTTACTTAATATCAAAGAGATACTAAAGATTTCTTTTATATTTATAAATAGAATAAAAGAAACATCATTTAAGTTTTACTTATAAGTTTATCATTATTTATTAAAATTGATTAATACATCTGTTCAATTGTACAAAAACTATTTTCAAACCATTGAATATTATTAACTATGTATGTAAGTATTAATTATATAAAAATATCAATTCAATTAATTCACCAATGACATTTTAATCTAGTTGCAATTTCCTCTAAAAATGATATATGATTGGCATATAATTTCAGATTTCTATCTAAATCTACCCATTTTACTCCAACTGCATCATCTCCTGCCTGAAGTTTTAATATCCCTACATTAACTCCTTTCTCATCGTGAAAAAGAGTTGCAATGGTTTCCATCCAAGCATTATCAGTGTTTCTAGGATCATCAACGTATCCATGATAAATTTCTACGCCTTTGTTAAATATTTTCTCTATTTCCTTTTTTATTTTGATAACATCTTCTTCAGATTTTTGCAACAAGTCCATAGCTTCCTCCATGAATTCTCTCTTCAAAGTAGTTGAAATTATTTCTCCAGAATCAACCATACCACCAGGTAATGCCCATTCACCAGAATCTTTTCTTTGAATAGCAACAAACTGAAGAATAGGTTTACCACTGATTTTATCAAATACATGTTCGTCATTAATTTTTTTCCAACGAGTAACAATTGGATCAGCCGCATGATTTGGGCCCCAACGTCCAAGAACTCCACGGCCGATTATACCAGTTCGACCACAAGGGTTCAGGGGATAGCCATTTTTAATTTCATACATCCCAGTCAAACTAATTCTATTAATATTACCATCAATAGTATTCCAACTGGGTTGGAAATCAAATACACTCAAATCTTGATCAGCCCATGGTTGACCAACAACACATGTAGATGTAAACAATGTTGGATTATACATGGGATATTGAGAATTCCAACTAACTTTATCATCTGGTACATGAAATCGAACAATTTTTCCATCTGTTTTAGGATAAATGTTGTTTCTACATTTAATGTGGAACATGATTTTGGCGAGCATTTGCTTTTTTTCTAGTAACAATAAAAACAAATAACTTATGGAGGAATTTATAAGTTATTTTATTATACATAAAAATGTATAATATTGTAATATACAGAATATATGTGTACATGTTGTTTTCAAATAATAAATACATTAGTGTTTAGGTGAGTATAGTAGAATTTAGATGATAATCAGCTCAAAATCTAATCTACATGAATACATGATTTATATTTAATTTATTAGTATGTATGTATACATATAGTATACAGGGTCTATCTGATACTCTTATGTCAATCAGTCATTGTGTATTAATTTTTAATGGTTAAGAAATGAAATATGTACATTTAAAAAAAATGGAAAAATATAAATAGTATAAAATATAAAAATAAAAATGATCATCAATAAAACTAAGTTTTAATCTCTATATTAAGTTTAATAGTATAGGTACTGGAACTATAGTCAAAATTATGAAAGATCTATAATAAAATTAATTCAACTATATATTTTATCAATAGCTATATTTTATTTGTAACTAACCTTAGAACCTAATTATTTATTAACTTATTACACATTATTACTTATCATATGTTTAAATTAACTTTACAATAGAAACATAATTTTATTTATCGTTCACTATAACTACTAATACACACTAAGTCAATGATAAACTCCAATAGATATAGACATAGACATTGATATGTAACATAATATGTATACAATTAATAAACTTTTATAAAACATTATTTATTTTTACTATTACTGTTATAATATAAAAAACTTGAATTATATCATATAAAGACTAAATAAAGAAAATATTACTTAATATACATTAATAATTAATATAAATTTTAATTAATATAAAAATGGCTGTTCAATTAAAAATTGGAAATGAAAATATTCCAATCAACATAACATGGTTACGTGACAACTGCAGGTAAAAATGATCATTAGTAAAATTGTATTCGGTTTTAATAGAAAAAAAAAAATATTTTGTAATATAAGATTTGATTATTTTTTTCAGGTGTTTTGAATGTTATGATCATGATAATAATTCTAGAAAAACATCAACTCAACAATTCCTTAAATTAATTAATATTAAAATTCGAAATTACACACAGACAGATAATAATTTATTCATAGAATGTTAGATTTATACATATATTATTTTAAAAACTACCAAAAGTTTTAAAAAGTATATATTTTTTTAAATTATAGGGTCTGATGGTCATAAATCTGTGTATTATACTAAATGGGTGATTGACACATGGACAGGAAATAAAATAAAAATTGAACCAAACTTTTGTTTTGGCGAAGAACTTGAGAAACTACCTGCAAAAGTATCTTACAACGATCTAACTCTAAAAGATTGTCTAAAAGAATTGATGAAATCAATTTTAAAATATGGTGTAGGAATTATTACAAATGTAAGTGAATATTATAAAATTATTATTAATTTTTATTATAATAAGAGTAAATTGATAAAATAAATTATTTATATAAAAATAATTATATTAATAATTTCATAAAAATTAAATTAATTAATAAATCAAAACTTAAACTTCTAGTTCATATGTAAGTATTTAATTAGTAATTAAAATGTAAAATTTATAAAGATATTACATTTTTAATTAAATTTATGGGCACACGTGTCGTATGCTATCTACCAAGAAAATGATATCTACACAAATCTATGTACACATGTCCTGCTATCCCATTTCTCGGTTCTCCTCGATGTTTAAACTGTTCAGTCCGTCTCGACACAAATTATACCAATCTGAGATTGAATGATGTCCTCTACTAGTAATTATTTTTTTTTTGTATATTTTTAAATTGATTCACTCAGCACCAAACAAGTTCCATTATTTCATACAAACTTAATCCACTGTTATTTTTTTAATTTCGATCAATGTATGTAGATAGCATACGACACGTGTGCCAATTTATGAATTGACTTAGTTTATTTTGCTTATTGTCAATTTATTTAATTGTATTTTTTAGTTTTAGTTTTACATCTTGATAAATTATCTAAAATCTAAAAAGAAAACTTAATGGATAAATAATACCAAGCCATGATTTTATTACTAAAAAAGGCAACAAGGCTAGTATAATGTGGGATATAAATGTGTATGACGTGTAGATCTTTATATAAAATGCTGAGATTTTCAGAGGGTCAAATGTTTCTGTACTCTGTCCAGCGAGAGAACACGCAGCAGCTTGATGATTATTGGTTATTCTGCAATATTCCACCGTAATGGAATTATTAGTATCAACCTCGATAGTAGGGTGTAGGGTGACAAGTGGAGAAGTGCAGAATCAGCGTGTCCTCTTGCAGGATAAAGTATATTATAAATTATATCAAATAATATAGAAACATTTTCTGTTTATGATAATTTTATCAAAACTAATTATTATAGTTTTTGATCATTTTAATGCTTAGAAAAACATTAAATTTTTTAAGTTAATTAAATTCATATACCAAGGTAGAACCAACATTGGAAGCTACAGAAAAATTGGTTAAGTTCATAGCACAACCACAAAAAACTGTTTTTGGAACAATGTGGACAGTTGGAATTAATGAAAATCATAAAGATCCTGCATATTTAAATGGTCCATTAATAGTACACAACGACAGCACATATTTCAATGAAAGTACCGGGTAAAAATATAGAATGAATAATCTTAATATGAAAAACTTAATTTTTCTAATTTATATATAAGATCAAACATAATTTCATATTTCAGGCTTCAAGTATTTCATATGTTTGAAAGGGATGTTAATGGTAAAGGAGGTTTAAGTACTATAGTTGATGGGTTTAAAGTAGCAGAAATATTAAAAAAAGAAAATCCATTACATTTTAAAAATCTTACTGAAATTGAAATAGAATCTGAGTATATAGAACCTGGTTTTCATTATAAATGTAAAGGACCTGTTATAAAAATTGATCCTACAACAAAAGAAATATATCAAATAAGGTAAATTATTTATTTATTTTAATGTAATATTATATATAATTGATAAATAATAATAATAAATTAAAAATTAAAAAATAGATTCAATATATACGATCGCAGTGCACTTCCGCCATCTCATGTCGATGAGTTTTACAAAAGTTATGCTCATTTCATAGAAATATTGGAGAGAGAAGAGATGTATTGGAAACATTGTTTGAAGCCAGGAACTGTAATTATTTATAACAATTGGAGAATATTACATGGTAGAACATCTTTTACAGGGAAACGGATTTTTGGTGGTTGTTATGTATCAATGACTGAATTTTTAAGCAAAGCAAGAACATTACAATTAATATCATAACACTTATCAAAATATAATGTAGTAAAAATATTTAGAAATAAATACTATAATATTATATTAATATTGGTATATACTTACAATATTGTTATTGTAGTATTTTCAGAGAATGTAGAATTATATTGACATAATAAACAGTAATTCAACTTCTGATTACTTATAATTATAAATGTATAAGAATAAACTATTGCTAATAAAGTGATTTTTTTGTTGTAAAGTTATCAAAAATATTATAATTTATCAATAAATAAAATAATAATAAAAATAATTTTAAATAATGAATACAGTAATACAGTTAACTGGATAATTTTACGGAGCACACTATTTAATAATTTGAATGTACCTACTTAATTTTTGATCTAGACAGTTACAAAAAGTACTATTTGGTACTAACAAGTAACAATATTTCGAATCTCGGTGTACATTATCGATAGTATAATCACAGAAAAACAAAACAACATCAAAGGTAATTCATATTACCACGACTGTTTGCTTTCAATTTAAAAATTATAAAAATGCTTTCAAACAATGTTGCCGTATGTAACATAAAATGAGAAATAAAAATGGTTAACACTGGGTGCATTTTAGCTTGTTATCAGACACTATAGAGTGGAGATAACTCTTATCGTGGTGGCTCGTTTTAATTTTAGAAATTTATATCATACGATTAAAATTAGACTAAATTAAATATGCTTTTTAAGTATTAAGTAATAAGTTCAATAGTTTATCTCATATTCTCGTTATTCGATGTACTATTCCACACCACTCCATTGAACTATACATTATAATTATCATAATATTATATTGTTCAAAGAAGAATGAACCACTCATACATCAGTTCAATATCATAAATTAATACTTTTGTTAGTCCCGTTTTTGAAGAAAAAACAAAATAAATATTCATTATTTTTAATTATTATCATTGCCAATAGAATCTATAAAAACTTAGAAATGTATCAAGCTATAAGAAATAAAAAGATTAAATTAACCTAATCTAAGTTAACAAACTTTTGACTAAAATAAAATATTTGTTGCTTAATAGTAGTGAGTTAATACTAATACATTTTATTGTCAGTCAATAAAAAAAGGTTTCGTTGTAAAGATTAGAGAAAAAAGTATCTAAATTATGAAATATGGGAGATACCAATGTGGATATATAGATACTAATTATTAGGTATTAGGTATTAGGTATTAGGTATTAGGTACCTACTTAACTACTTAACTCTTACTTAAGAGTAATTTGATAAAAATGTATATGATAAACATAGACCTGATATGATTATGATGATAAATGATTTTTTAAGTTACCTCTTTCGGCAAGTAAAAACTTAAGCCCTTTTTATTGAAAACTGATTATGTATATTCACTGTTGTCTGTGACCATAGGATATTTCACTGTCACCACTAGACTAAACTAGGGTACTATAGAACATGTTCTATAGAATCTTAACTAAACTTCACCACCTACAAATTTTAGATTTTGAACGGAGTGATGAATGTATTGATTTTACAATGATGTGAGTTTTTTTGTTTTTTTTTTTTGTGTCTGTGTACAGCATAACTAGTCGAAAAAATGCTTCAATTTCAAACTTTGGGGGTGGTTTCCGATGGCAAAGTGGATATTCTTGGTGCATTATAGAGGTGAAAAGTAAACATTTTCCAACAGTTTTCAAAAAAATCGAGAAAAACAAAAAAAAAATGACAGAAAAACGGGAATTTTTACGCAAAACCAGTTTTCGACAAAATCAAATTATTTATTTTGCTAGAACTCAAAAACTAATCGATGTAAATACTTGAAATTTTCACCAAATTTTTATATTAGCGTTCTCCATACACAGTTAAATTTTCAAAGAATTTTGACCATTTTTAAGCTACTTATAGACAATTGAAATTTTTAATTTTTCTAAGTATTTTTTTTAAAAATAACGATAAAAATTTGTTGGGTGGCCAGAAAATCTTAAATTTAATACAAGGTTTCTTATAAGTTGTTTTTAAAGTGATAAAAAAAAATCCGAAATCGTTAGTCACAATTTTTTTTATAAGTGCTTAAAGTTCAAATTTATTCGAAATATATCAAAATTGCGAAAATTTG
Source organism: Schizaphis graminum (assembly GCA_020882235.1). Lineage (NCBI taxonomy): Eukaryota > Metazoa > Arthropoda > Insecta > Hemiptera > Aphididae > Schizaphis > Schizaphis graminum. The sequence goes on from CM037032.1 coordinate 100,533,809, forward strand.
CAAGTAATTTTGTGGTTGAAAAATCGTAAAATTTTTTCTTTTATAACTAAGTTTTGAAAATTTGGTACAAGGTTCTCCATAAATTTTTCTTCAAATATCTGTAAAAATAACTCTACCGGATTAAGAAAAAAATTTTTATGAGTGTTTGAAATTTAAATTTTTACAAAACCTCGTTAAATAACGGTTTAGCCTCAAACGATTTTTGATATTTGTTGCTATTCAAATAGTATAAGTCGTAGATACTTGAAAATTTTACCAGCTATTTAGATTGCCATTTTCTTTACGTGATTTGATTTTCAAAACATTTTGACTTTTTTTGAGCTATTTATAGGCATTTGAAATATTCATTTTTTTTTATTTTTTTTTATAAATGTTGATAAAAAAAATTTAGCTGGGACAAATTACTTGAAAATTTAATAGAAGAGTCCACATAACTTGTTCTAACTCTCATTCAAAAATTATAAAAATACATAGGCACAATTTTTTTTTATTAGCATTTGAAGTTCAAATATTGACAAAAATTCCTCAAAATCGTGAATATTTTTCACTATTTGGTAGTTAAAAATTTATAAATATTTTACTATCAAAAGCTAAGAATTGAAAATTTAATACTATGCTGTCCATAAGTTAAGCTTAGAATAATTATAAAAAAGTTTGAGGATTATTCAATTTAAAAAATTTTACGAGTGTTTAAAGTTTTAATTTTAATTTGAAATCAAAAAGTACACCGTACACGTGTAAAATTACGTTTTACTAATTAATAATTTTTGATTATTATATAATATATTCTAGACTGACAAATCATCTCCGTTCAGAATCGTTTTTCGTATACAATGATACCTATCATTGCATTCAAATTTAACCTACCATAGTCCGAGGTCCACCCCACCCCCTAATATACAGCAGAGCGATACCCACTTACCAGCTATTTTTAAATTGAAATTGTATATTATTAATTATTATCATAATTCATAATGTAATATGTAATCATCGAAAAAAGTAAAACGTAAACCTAACAGATTTAATTTTTAAATATTAATATTAGATCATTTAGTTTAAACTAAATGATTGGTTTTAAAATAAAATGTAATTTTATTTTTATTTTTATTTTTATTTAAGTATCTAACGATTTTTATTAGTTTTGTTAGTTACTAGAAAAATAGTTATAACACTGTTATTATTCTGTCGATGCTTCCTCACTACGAGTGAATCACAGAAAAAAGCCCAGATATAAAATATTCCACATTAGGAAAAAGTAAATTAATTAAAAAATCATAAAATTTAATAAAATAATATATACAAGGTGATTTTTTTATCGAAGAACACTCATTATTTCTGAAAGTATTCATGTTTTTGAAAATATTTTTTTTACATAGTTTCAAGTCGTTAAAAAAAACAACATTTTTATTAAAAAATTATATTTTTAAATATTTTTTATCCTTATATTTTTTTAAGTTTTTTACTTTTTTGAATGACAGCATATAGTTTTAATTTCATGTTCCAAAGCAGAATAATTTTCTGAATATTTTGATACATAAAAATTGAATTTAGGGCCAATAGTTTATGAGTTATACTTATTTAAGTGAGTAGTTTATGAATTATACTTATTTTAAGTTTAGACAAGCGGAGTAGTAGACAAACATTTTGCGGGGTAAACCTGTACAACTAAAATTTAAATACGTGTAACTCATAAACTACTCGCCCTAAATTCGATTTTTATGTATCAAAATATTCAGAAAATTATACTGCTTTGGAACATGAAATTAAAACTATATGCTGTCATTCAAAAAAGTAAAAAACTTAAAAAATATAAGGATAAAAAATATTTAAAAATATAATTTTTTAATAAAAATGTTGTTTTTTTAATAACTTGAAACTATGTAAAAAAATATTTTCAAAAATATGAATACTTTCAGAAATAATGAGTGTTCTTCGATAAAAAAATCACTCTGTATAGTTATTATAATAATACAATTAATAATATAATATTTTAAATTTTAATTACGGTACTGCAAAAAAATAACCCCAGCAAAAATTACCCCAAATATTAGTCTCCAAATAAAAAAAACCATTAAAAATAACCCCATATGAGATTTTGTTTAAGATTTTGCAAATTAATTTAAATATTAGTATTATGTCATTGTGTATAATACAATTTATAATCAGTGCTTGAATTTAGGGGGTGGGCGTGGGAGGACGGAGTCCACTTTTTTTTTTATTTTTATTTTTTTTAGCATATCCCTTCTATTTATTTGAAATGGAACGCTGGAAACGCAACATTTGCTGTCAGTGGTGTATTGGTGAAAAAAATTTTGGGTATACGCACTTTAAGCTATATTTTATTGCAAAAATAAATTTTCTCGCTACGCTCGAAATATTAATTACATAATAGATTACAAACTACATTAAACAATTTATACTATAATCTTCGCTTTTTCTATTTTTATACACGGTATCTCAGTTTGTATGTTAATTGTTAATATACTTTTAACTATTATTCAGACACTCAATCGATAAAATTTTTGATTTTAAAATAGTGATGTCTTTCACAAATTAATTATATATCTAAAAAGTATCAAATTCTAGACAAATATTAATATACCTATAAACGTGGTAATAGTGCCATATTGTATACAAAAAAATATTCTTGATTAATTTGTGATATCAACAAAAATATTCAATAATAAAATTAAAAATATATTATCAATATTGCATATTTTTAAGTTTATCAGTATACGCTCCTATACGAGCGTATACCTGCGTATTGTGTATATTTTAAAAGCTATACGCTCTGATCGACAAATACGTTTTGGGTATACGCCGTATACCCCCGTATACCCTCCAATACACCACTGTTTGCTGTAGTGAATTTGTAAATCATCAGTTTTTTCTGATGCAAAATATACCTATAATACCTATAGCCATAATATTTGTATATTTGTATCGACTATGAATAAAAATTGGTTAATAATAATGGATAATTAATTTTTTTAATCGTTAGGCTGCAGCGACCACACCTAGACCTTTTTTCTATGCGACCACTGCGATCCTACTGATCCTAGATATTGTGAACGTGACTATTTTTCACTTATATTATAATAATATAAAAAAGAAGATGTCAATGTCAAACCTATGAGTGTTTATTCAACAAATTTTACACTAATTCACTTTTAACATCGATTGGCCACAGTTGAGTTAATTGCTCATATTTTATAGGACATTTATAAAAAAAATAATCATCACTAGGTGTTTATAAATAGTAAACTTAACCAAATGAAAGTGGATATATATATTACTAAAAAAGATCTTTTATAATAGATAATTATTATACATTAAAATTTTACAAACATTACCAAAAAACTAAAAATTTACGTTTTCGTAATGTGTACAAGGTTTCTAACAGATTCGTATGTCATTCAACGACATCACAGCCACCGAATAATCGGATCAGAATCAAATCGCACGCGTTGTCAGATCATTACAGCGGCACACGAGACGGGCAGCTCAAACGAGAGCGACACCCGTAACGCGGAACTCTGACGAGTCACTGGAACTGTGCCATATGCTCGCTAGATCCGTCGTACGCGCGACTTGTCATTTCTGCGGAACTTAACCCGCCGTAGCTCTATGCATATGTCAAAAATTGCGATACGCACAGCGAAACGAGGTTTTACGAATATACGTTCTGTTTGGGAAACATACTTGAACACTTACGAATAATGTATTCCTACGGGCTACGAATGACTGTTTATCGCATAACACGGAAACAGAAAAAATAAAATATGCATTAACGCAATAATATAATTGTTTGTGCATACCAAAGCTTGAGCTAAGTAAATGTTAGAGCTGCGAATAGGTATGAATAAAATCACTATTAATAATACGAGTACAAGCAATGTAATGTGCAAGCATAAATAAATCGATGTACGTGATATTTTGTTCTATTGTTATTGCTTATAAATGTACACGTAAGTATATGATATATGTTTGATTCGAAGCCCATTTGTCGATGTACAATACTGTTTTTTTCTTATTCAATAAATTACATTATATATTTATATTATTTTTGTTGTTTTCGGTAGCTAAACGTTTACAGTTTTACGTCATACCATTGATTATAGAATAGTCTATTCTATAATCAATAGTCATACTTATATCTTCAACCACGGGTTTTGCTGTATATTTATCGACGACGTTTGTGCCGCACAATACTGTATTCATGTACATGGGTGTATAATATATGTAATAATACATGATAAGTTTTTTGTAGGTGTATTGATGAGTTATTAATAACATGTTATATATATTTATAAATCTTAATTTAAATTATAATGTCATTGGATGATGTGTAATAAATAAATAAGTGTTTCTTTATTTTAGAATATTTTTATATAATAAATTTAATGATTGTTGGGGACTGAAAGTGATGTGGGGGGCTTTTCTCCGTAGTCCGCACAGTAATGTGATATTGAATTTTGAGTGGAATGCTCGTTCATCCAACATCCACTGAGTGTCTGAGTCCCTCTTCTAGTTTTTTTTCCAAATCACGGTGCTACGATTTGTCTGTCAATCTGCATATCGATCAGATTTCTAATTATAGACATTTACCGTGATTGAAAATATTGACTGTTTGTTTTTTTTTTATATTTATAAATTATTAACATTGTATTACACATTTATAATTAGGTAGAAACACTACCATTTTTATTATAGGTATGGTTATTTTTTCGGGGACTTTGTTTCCGGTAATTTATTAAGCAAATCTTTAATCACACCTCTTTCTTATGTTATGACTTACGGGTTACGGCTGTTAGAAAAATCGAACACACAGATTTTGTCTGGTTGTATTGGTATATACATAAATTTTTTAGACGTGTTTCTATGGTCTGAATGTGTCCTATAATTTTTTAATAGCTCTCGAATCTCCTACAGCAACGGTTCCCAATCCATGGGCCGCGGAAAGCGCAGAACTGAGCCGTAGACCATATAAATATATAATATTGTTAACATTACTAATGCATATACCTATTTAAAATAATATTATTATATACCCAATAATATTGTATATATTATATACCTACATTGGTATTTAGGGGTAGCTGTAAATTGCGTCCCGTTTCAAATTTTTTATGTAAATTGCGGCCCAGGTATATTTTAATATATTTGCCTACTTAAATATTTGTCATTGTTATGTAAATTACATTAAGGGTTACGAAATCAATATTTTCCTTCCCATTTTTAGACTTAGGACTGGCAATATAATTGTATTCATATTGGTATTGTTAAAAATATTGGTTTTGCTGTTTTGTTTATAATTAAAAAATATAATATTAAAAATAAGTAAAAATGTGTATAGTGAAAAAAATAGTATTATAAAAATTCGAATTCAATATTAAAGATAATATAACCAGCCGACCAGAAATCGGGATATCCCGGGCCGCAATTTACGTATGTATAAAATATACTCGGGCCGCAATTTACTCAGTATATAACTATGACCTTTTTTACGGGACGCAATTTACCAACTCCGGTATTTAGATGTACTATTGCTTATTAGTCATTAGTGGGAGCTTCAAAGATTTTTTTACAAAATTGGTGGTCTGCACAACTAAAAAGGTTGAGAACCGCGCTTTACTACCCTCAAATCAGTTCTAGATAATTTCACTTCATCTGTGGAAATGTCCATTTATATTTTTCTAATTAATCAACTTATATAGTTGGATGCTTATGAGTTATGTGCACAGAGTTTTCCAAAACGTTTATTCCACCCTATACAGTCATATTATTCGTTCGATTATGTACATTCCATGAGGATGGTAAAAATATACCTAGGTGCGGAGTTTTTCGAAAATATAAGGTAGAAATTGTACCTACACGCCTATAATAGGTACCATTTACATAATATGAATCGAAATAAATTAAAAGGTCTTCTGCATCTGGTGGATGGTGGTATTATTTCTTTTAGAAAAGCCTAGTCCAATATTCCGTCCAGTAATTATCTTATTTATCAGAGCCATGCTGTAGGGGGGAGGGGGCCTGTGCCTCTCTAAGCCTAATTTTAAGGGGATGTTAAAAAGTTAGGTTAGTTAATGGAGGGGAGGGGGAATATTTTTAATTTTGCTCCGGGCATCAAATTATGACGGCACGGCTTGTTCTTTATAAATTCCCGACAAACCAAGTTTCTAAATTTTTCTATATTATGTATAAGTAATCAATACAAATGATAAAAACATCCATTAATTGTATTGTAATATGAGTTCTGAAATTATTTTTTGCAGCAACCAGCAGTTATGACTGCTAATTCAAAATCTAAACGTGAATTTATTTGGGTACAAATCACAAGTCTGACTCTGACATTTTTCTTTAATTATAATACCACAAACTAAGATCATAGTCCGTAATAAATGATAATATTAAATATTTGTTCATGTGTAGATTGATTTTTTTATCCGGAATTCTGAAAGTCGTATTAATGAAGAATAATGTTATTATATTTTGTTTTTTTGCAAACATAGTCAATTATATAAACACGGGTTCGAAATTTTTTTTCTGCGAAGATTCATTTTTCATTTTTATTTAACATCTATTATCACAAAACACCTTATCAATATTGTTATCATTTTTAATATAATGATTTAATAAAGATGCAAAATGCTATGAGTAATTGAGAACTTAATTTTAAATTATTTTTTTTTTAATTCGGTTTTCCACATCATAAGCATTAAGCATGGATGTACTCAATAAATTTCGATCTACAGTCACAAGTACTATGTCACAATTGTCTACAGTACTACCTGGCAATCCAGTTACAAGGGAGTATGAAGCTACTAAACATATTGCAAGTGCTGGTGTTGGTATGTATTATTTCTTTATTTCTTCTAATATAGCTGTGGACTTTTTATATGTTATTATTAAATATTGTGGTTGTAAATATTAAAATGTTCTTATTATTAAATTAGGACTGCTCTGGAAAATATACAGTGGTTATAAAAAGTCAACACAGCAATCTGCATCCATTTTTGTATTAGAAAAGAGACAATTAGATAAATGGTCAAGAACAGAACGAGAACACATAATAGAAGTTGTCAAAAAAGGTGTAGCCCAACTAGCCAGGCTCAAACATCCCCAAGTATTAACTGTTCAACATACTTTAGAAGAATCTAGGTTCATATGATTATAATGTCAATTGAATGTTAAGTTATTTATTTATAAAATTTAAAATTTTCAGAGAAAGTTTGGCATTTGCTACAGAACCTGTGTTTTGTAGTTTGGCTAATGTCCTTGGTAAGTTGGAAAACACACCTCAACCATTGTCCAAAAGTTTACAAGATTACAATCTATTTGATATCGATATCAAGTATGGCCTAATGCAACTTGGTCAAGGTCTAGCATTTTTACACAATGATGCTAAGCTGCTCCATCACAATTTGTGTCCAGAAAATGTTGTAATTAATGAACAAGGAGCATGGAAAATATTTGGATTTGATTTCTGTTCTCAAAGTATCAATCCAGTAGATCCAAATGTAAGAACTAAAAAAATATTTAGTTGACAATATTTCTTTCTATTTATAGATACTTTGTTTGTTTAACAGCCTACATGGCCTAGCTGGGAGTATAAGGTAGATGTGCATCCTTGGGCACAGCCAACTTTAGATTATTTAGCGCCTGAATCAGGTTGTGATCATATCCAAATTAAAGCCAATGACATGTATTCTTTAGGAGTATTAATTTTTGCCATATATAATAAAGGAAATGCACCATTACAGTCAAATCATGAATGGTCTACTTATAAACGCAATTTACAAGAAGTATGAAACTAATTGTTCTTTTTTAAGTTTTTTTCTAAATCTTATATTTAACAGATGAAATATAATACTCCAAAAATATCAACTGTTGATGCTGCTCTCAGAGATCCAGTAAGATTATTATTAAGTTTTAGACCTGAAGATAGACCCGATGAACATGAATTTTTAAAAGTAAGACGTTTGTTTATAATTTTGGAAGTTAACTATTTAAATTTTTATGTTTATAGATTGAATATTTTAATGATGTTGGCGTTAAAACTTTAAATTATTTGGATTCACTTTTTCAATGGGATAATTTACAGAAATCCCAATTTTACAAAGGCTTACCTCAAATAATGGAAAAATTACCCCACAGAATTTGTTTAAAAAGGTTACTACAATTTATATTTAATATTAATAAAACAATATAATATTTATTATTAACATGTAATTTTTTAGGATTCTTCCATGTCTTGTAAAAGATTGTGTTAATCCTGTTATGATACCCTTTGTTTTGCCAAATATATTTTATGTCTGTGAAAATTGTACTAAAGATGAATTTGTTAACCATATTTTACCATGCTTAAAGCCTATAATGAAAGTGCATGAACCAGTTCAAGTATGTATTTTTTCAACATGAGTCATAACTTATTTAGTATTAATCATTTATGATTTTAAAGGTTCCTTTCATATTCCTTCAAAAAATGGAATTATTATTAAAATTAGCACCACTAGAAGATCTCAAATCTGATATTTTACCAATGTTATATAAAACATTGGAATTGGATTCAAAACCAGTTCAAGAAACTTGTCTATCAGTGATTCCATCATTAGCTACTCTCGTAGAAGGCCCTTCCATGAAAAATGCTTTATTACCTAGGATTAAAAGATTATGTTTGTCAACTTCTGATCTTTCAGTAAGTTAAATTAATCTTAATACAAGTTTATTTATTTCATATAAGATACTTATGTAAAAATACATTAATGTACCATTATTCTAAATCAGTGTTTCCCAACCTGTGGTATGTGGTACCTTTCTTTGTAAGAAAAATGTAAATTATAAAGTAAAATAATAAAAATTAAACATTTTTTGATAAATTTTGTGTATTCTTGTTAATGAGCAAAAAAAAAAAAGGTCTTTCTAGTTTGCGTAAAATTGAGGCGGTCCGCTACCTATAAAATATTGTCAAAGTGGTCCGTGGTGGTAAAAAGGTTGGGAAACACTGTAATCTAAATCAATCATAAATCATAATGTTTATAGTAACACAATGATAGCCGATAGGGTCTGTGTGATATGGCATACACTATTAAATGGAAATAAATGTGTTTTTTCACAACTGACAAACTCTAATAGTGAAAATATAGTTACTTTAGCTTGTTCATCATTTAACCTATTTATAAATGAACTGAATGCATTTTAATTATTAAATATCATATTTATATATTTACTCTGGTTTTTAAACACCTAAAAATATCCAACACCCTAATAAATTATACATGCAAAAACTTGTGTAAGTCCTGAAGTATTAGTAATTTAATTTGCCTTATAAAGCTCTTTAAAAAAAAAGTTTACTCAATGTTTTAGATTAATTGCCATTTTTTTTTTTTAATATAAATATGGGAGTAGTAACTGGATACTTAAATCAAATATTTTCTTAATTTTATAGACAGCATTAATGTAATTACAGTAGAACTCCGATTATCCGGACTAATTAAAGTAAAGGGTGGTCCGGATAAGCAAATATCTGGATAATTGATTTATGACATATCAAAAATTATATAATTATATAACTGTATGAATATATTGTATGTATGTATTTATTATTAATATGTATGTACTATAATTTGAAATTTGTAACAATGAACAAGTAATTTTATTACAATATATAACTGAAAAAGAATAAGTTTTAAATACAATAACATATTTTAGAAGACATTTTTAAGCCATTAAATATTTTTTCTAGTCCGGTTAATTGGACGTCTGGTTGTTAGGCATTCGGATAATCGGAGTTCTACTGTATTTGATATTAAGAGGATCCTACATCCGTGAAAGTTACAAATGTAAGGTATAACAACATAGTAAATGTTGTTTGGCAATTTAAATTTTGTATTATAAACCTATAAACTTTAATAATGTGAATTGAACTATTATAAATCATAAAAGAGAGAAATTAAACAATACACATTGTGTGTTTTCCTAAAGAATATTTGTGATATTTTAATTTTTAAGTAAATTAAGAGTATAAGATTATATACAATATTACAATTTTATTTAAGAATGTTTATAATTCACTTACAATCTAACCTATGTGAAAACACAGATAAGGTTTTTACCTCTTAGTTTGATAATAATATGTTAGTTTACTCTATTATTAAAGGTTGTTACGCAAAATTGGAACTAGTTTTTGTTGAATTATTTTTACTGAAAGAGCAAAAATTTAAACATACCACACACCATATTTTATTTAAATGTACTTAACGACTAAAACTGCTTACTTCACTCGGATTGTATCTTTTGCACATTCACAATGTCAATTGCACATCTAGTCATAGATAACAATCTCGTAACACAATGTTTGTGCTCCAGTATATACATAGCATATAGTGCTATGATGAAATATTATGGTGCTGAAATATTTACTAATATTGTTTGAAATCTGATGTATGATATTTTATTATTACAATAAACAAAAACAAAAATGTTGCTTATATCCATGTTCATTACAAAAACATTTTACATTTATATTGTTTATTTAATTTTCCTAAATTGTTTATTCTCAAACAATATAAATTAAAATAATTATTAAATCTATCAATTATCTAAATAACTTTTTATATGTGTTAATATGAAAAAAAAATGTATTTAATTTTATGAAAGTATAAAAAAATTATTTATCATACTTATTTTTGAAGAATCTAAAAAGAATATAAAAGCACTTTAATGACTTCAGATTATTATGAAATGTATATTTAACTGTTTAGGTTCGTGTAAAATGTCTTGTTTGCATTGGTAAATTAATTGAATATTTGGATAGATGGCTAGTACTTGATGATATTATTCCATTTTTACCTCAAATACCTTCCAAGGACCCAGCTGTGATTATGGGCATCTTAGGTAATTATTAATATTATTTTGTATTATTAAAAAATAATTACATTTTGGTGTTCTTAGGTGTATATAGGATTATACTTTCTCATAAAAAAATGTACATTACAAAAGAAACTATGGCTCTCAGTATTTTACCTTTTTTAATACCAATGTGTATTGAAAATACACTAACGCTAAATCAATTCAATGTTTTAATATCAATTGTGAAAGAAATGATTAATAGTGTTGAAACTGAACATCGAGCTAAATTACAACAATTAAATGAACAGCATAGGTATATACATTTTTTTAAAACTAATTTTTTCTTTTTCAAATACATATTTGTATTGTGTTATATGAATTATATGTAATTATAACTAATTACTTTTGCAGATCAATTTCAAATAGTTTAACTTTAGAAAATGGAACAACTACAAAGTCAAATGGTTTAACTAATGAATTTCAATTTGAAAGTTATGTTGAAAAACCTTCAATGCAAATATCTGGTTCCAATGAAATAACAAATAATTTATCTTTCAACTATGAAAAATCAAAGTATAATTATAATTTATATTTGATTTTATTAATAATTTTACCAATTTTCTTTAATTTATTATTAATAACACCGTTTAAATCAGTAAGTTATTGATTTGGTTATAATGTTTTAGTTTCTGAATAGAGCAATGAATGTATTGATTTTATCATGATGTTTTTAAATTTTTTTTTGTGGATCTGAACACAATAAGTTGTTGATAAAATACTTTGTTTTCCAAAAATGAAGTGGTTTTGAATATCAAATTGAATCTAGTTTGTACATTATAGAGATCAAATTTAAAAATGTGCAGTACTTATTATAATAGGGTAAAAACTAATAAAAAATTAAGGAAAAATGGGAATTTTAACGCAAATCCAATTTTTAACCAAATGAATTGTGTTTTGTCAAATCAACTCAAAAACAAATAACTGTGGATACTTGAAATTTTCACTAAATTTTTATATTATAGTTTTTTTATTTATTCAAAATAATATTTATAATATTCAGAATATGTCGACTATTTTTAAATTTTGAATAGGTATGAGAAATTTTCAATTTTTTTCAGTTTTGTTGTCTATTAATATTTATAAAAAATTATTCTCTGGATCAAAATTTTTGAAATTTGGTACAAGATTTAACAAAAGTAATCTGATAGATCTGTAATATCAATCATATATTTAACAATCACTTATCACTTATTTTATACATAAATATTTAATTATAGCTAAAATTAAATCATGATTATTAGAATTTTGAATAAAGTAATTTTTAAAAATTAATATGCTTGGTTGTTGAAAAAATAAAATGAAATTGAAATTGATTTTAATCAAATAGTTTTTACTAAAAGTAAGCATGTTTAAATAGACAAATAATTGCTATAATTTATACTTTGTGCTATTTAATTAATTCTAGGACAAAACAATCTCAAGATACATCATTCCGTACTTTTCAACAAGATTTTACCCTTACTCCAAGTGTAGAAAAAAGCACCAAGAATAATCCAGTACCCAAGGATCTCACATCATCTCTGATTGATTCAAATATAAATCAAATAAGTTGGTCAAATCAGATGAAACCAACCACAAGTTCACTATCTCAATCAAAATCAATGGGATTTGAAAATAAATCAATAAGTCTTCAAGGTAGGCTTTCGGGATTTGAAAACAATTCAGTTAATCCACAAACTAAACCTATGTCCCTTCATAATTCAGCAAATAACTGGAATGATTTATGGATAAAACAAGAAGAAAGTCAGCCACAAGTTAAACAGTTGTCTATATCTGATATAAATGATTTATTGAGCTGAAAAATTACTTAATCCACTAACCAGTAATTGCTACCTAACTTATTTATTAACTTTATTCGTGTATTTTATATTTTTAAACTTTAGTCATTATATTTATTTTTGGGAATGAGTTCATTAATTCCTTGATTCTTAATTTTATTGTCATTCATGTAACCAGATTACATTTCCATCAAATCTTAATTTACTATTCATCAATTCAAAATAATTAATTTTATTAAAATTTATAATTAATATTTATTTGGTTGTGTGCATTCAAAACCAAAACTTATCATATAAAAACCTAAAATGTTTAATAATATTGTTTTAAATTAAAACAAAATACTATAAAGAATAGATTCATTCAAATTTTAAGTATTATTAAATTGTTAAAAGTATTGTGTTATTATATGCTATTTATGAAACAAATAACAAATGTATTGGGTAGGTAACTTATTATTTATTTTTATTTAATTTATATTATATTATATTAGTTCATTTTTACAAAATAGAAAATTAATAATCATAATAATCACGACTGACAGTTAAATATATTTGTGATTTAATTGTAATACTATGCCAAAGTTACTCCAGTTGATGGATTCTTCATTTTGGGAAATATGTCTTCTTTTTATTATAGATATCATATTCACTTATTGTTTTGATATGTATGTAATAGATTGTGTAATAAAAATTTAAAATTAAAAAAAAATAGTACCCGTGTGAAATAGTTAACAACATTTAACTGTACAATTTTAAAAATATTTTTAAGTTATATTCAACATCATTAAGATTTTGGCATAAAAATACTATGCATGTACAATGTAGGCTTTATAATTATGTTATATTAAATATATATCTATATTATTATAAATCTTTAAAACTAACTTTTTGTTTAAGAAAAATGCATTTTAGTTTCTCTGTTAAATTTTCATATTTTATTTCCTCAAAAATGGATTGATACTAACCAGTAATCATAAGTAGGTATTTGAATCCTACGATATACAAAAATATTAATGGGTGGGTGGGTGTCTTATAGTTGGAAGAGATAGGCTGGACCATTTTTATAGGTCGATAATTAAATTATAAATAATAAACATAATATATATATATCCGTTTATATGTACTAGCGGAAGTTTTACAGTAACAACTAATAGTAATAGACAAATAGACAACAGCACCTTAGGTGTGGTAAAGTATTAAATGGAAATATTGAATGAATTTATTAATTTTATATTTAAGGGAGAATTTATTAAGTTTTTAGGAAGAGATTTTGATGAGCAAAAAAAGGTCCTAAGCTTTAAAGAATAATTATTTGAAAATAATTCACATCATCCAATTTTAGGAGAGTGGGTGGTGGTGTAAAAATATTGAATGTCAAATGAAAAAAAAGTTACTGTATAAATATAGTTTAATATAATTTTTATTTAGACTAGGAATCAGATCCTATTACATATTGTGTTGAACAATAAGCTTAATTTATAATATGAGAAGATATAATAATGACAAAAAATATTCAATGAAGAGACCTCTCACTTTCCATTGGAAGTAACTTTGACATGAAATACATACTATAATTATATTAGATTACACGCTTTTTTTTTCTATTATTATTATATGTATAGATAAGCAAACCGTGGCACTATTATCTTTGTATTATTATAACAGTAAATTAATTATTAACATGTTTAATTTGTTTGCCCGTTGTAAAATGTTGTAAAAGCCTATAAAGATCATAATATTGTAATGATAAAGATAAACAATAATAGTTCACTAACTATTGAAAATTTGCAAAATATTTTAAATAATTTAATATTAAACAAATTAATAATAAATGTATTGTCCAATTAAATTTAATAGTTTTATAATTGTTCAAATATCACTACCATAGGCAATTTCTGCATAGACATATTATGGTACTATTGTCTTATTATGATATTGATTTATGTTTCCAGGTTTCATACATTTTTTTATGTACTATTAGATTTGCAGTGAAATTATTAAAATGACAATATTTATAATACACATATTATAATTATAAACAAAAATATAATTTTTAATAATTTGTTTTTATTTGATTTATGCAAATAAAAAATTGTTAATAACTATTACTGGTGTCATGAGTAACAAGTAATTACCAAGATTAACTAGTGGATTATGCATTTTGATGATGGGGTTAATGGTTATCCCTCTTAAAAGAATGTTTTTATGACTACAAATATATACTGTGCATGTATACCTTTTATATTATGATTTATAACAAATTTCAATTTATTTTCCTATAGTACCCATATCAAAATAATTTATGAATATAATAAAATGATTTAATTATTTATTATAATTAATAGGTAAATACAATACAAAATTGAAATTATTATTATTCACTTATACAAATATTGTACAATTAATATTTAATAATATAGTATTTTACTATTAATAAATAATTAATAGGATACAGAATTTACATACTTAGAAATTTAATACATTAAATTAAACAGTGAAAAATGATATGGTAAATATTATAAATTAAGATAAAAAAAATATTGTTTATGGTGTCTTAGTTGTAACAACATATTTTGTATCTATTCCCAGAAGTATGTTCGCATTATCATTAGGTGAGAAACAAACAATTATATTAACTTTTGTTTTATTACTTATAAGTGATTTCATGGAATTCATAACTAGGTTTCTAGTACTGTGGTTTGATAAATATTCTTCTAGTTTTATATTTCTTTTTGAAATTTTTTTGATTACACGTTCAGCATGTTTATTATAACAACATACTTGTATAGCTTGGGATTCATTATTTCCATACAAAAAATTCATCATAAAAAAAAATGTAAGATGTACAATATTAGAACATGTAGGACACTTGTATTCCATGTTTGAAGATTGGTTTGACCATTTCAGATTACATTTTGGAACAAATGCTATACATTTTGTGCAATATCCACTTACAATTTCATTACTAACAAATATGTTTGGCTCAGTATGTATTAGTCTACAAGGACCTATACATTGTGTAGGTAAGTTTACAATATTAGATTTTAAATTATTTGATTGAGTTTCTTGGTTGGATATTAATAATTCTGATTCAGCATTAAAAAAACTAGGTGAACATGAGCCATCTGTAGAAGAGCTTGGTGAAATTGCTCTTTGTGAACTTAGTTTCCTTTCATATAATGAGGTATATTTATTTGATAAAATAATTGATGAATTGTCGTCATATTTTTTTTTATCAAATGAACTAGCATTGTTGTGAACATAATTGTCATTCTGATTAATCTGCGTAGATGTTGTAAAGTCTTGACATGGTGACAAATTGACAATATCATCGTCAGATAAATTCACAACTATTGTTTCATCGTGTTGACTTTGTTGTAAACTTATTGGTTCCTCTGTTGAAGAAATAATTATACTTGACTCCTGAGTTTTATCTTTTAAAACTAATTGGACATCACTAGATAATTGTTTAATTTTAGGCCGAGTTGCAGGTTTCAATTCATTTGGTATTGGAAAATGTTTTGTAGGAGGTCTAAGAGAATTTACAATACCAGTTTCTATTGGATCAGCTTTTATATTTTGACTAATTCCATTAATTTGTAGAGAAAATATGTCTGAGTTATTTATATTTTTCACTTTTACATTGTTTAAACATATTCGTTGATTAAGTGACAATGAAATAAAATCGTTACTTGGAGTTTTAACTAAAATATCAATTTTGTTTGAAAAAAAATCATATTTCACTTCAGATGCTATTTTTTTGTTCACATTGTTTTTATATTCATCAATAAAATTAGAATATTTGAGAGTTTTTAAGCATGATTTATCACAACATTGTAATCTTAATAACATTAACTCTTCATCATCATATTTCACGATTTTTTTTACATTTCCAAATAGCGAATAAATACCAGGACCAGTTAATAAAGAGAGATTATTTTCAAGTAGTGTATTTGATTTTTTTAATGCAGTTTTATATTTAAATAAGACGATTGAAGAATTATCTTGTGGTCGAACTATAACAGTTAATATGCTAGAATTGCAAATACTGAACTGTTTAAGTACAAGTCCATCAATTATAATTATTCTGTCATGTTCACTTATATCATTTATTAATGAACTAAAATATTCACCCTTTTTATTTTTGATGTTAATACAACTTACAAAATATATTTTACTGTTCTTTTTTAATAAAGATTTTGAAGTGTTAGTTCTTTGAATTTTTAATGGAGTTAGGTTTGCTTTAAGCAAAATTAAATCCATGCCAGATATCATTTTCTTGTTTGATTTTAATATATTTTTTTTATTTAACTCAAACACATTGTTAAAATCATTCATATTATTCACTAATATTTCACTAATATCTTCTTCATTTTGTATGAAATATGTTTTCATTTTTATCCACATTTTTTTAACCCCTGAAATAAAACAGATTTAAATCAATACATTTTCTAAATGATAAAAATATACATTTATATTTTACATAGGTATTTATTATATACTTTACAACTACAAAGTCCATAATTTTAGTTTATGGATTTTTTCTATTTTGTTTATTACATAACTTTACTCCATTCAATGAAAAAAGTAACTGTGTATGGTTGACTTGGTCTTGGGATAGATGGTTATTATTTGAAAAAACCTGGTTTTAACCGAGATTATTTCTTATGTTGAGCAAAGTAATGTACAAGATTTTATTTTTGGAAAATATTTTGAGTGAACAATAGGTAAATATTTTCAATGTATAAAATATAAAATTATCAAACAACAGTTTATACATATGTAACAACTAGTTAAATAAGTCCAGTAGCACGGCAAAATTCTAGAATTTCTCAATAACTTTAACTTTTAATTCCAAATTTCAGGTAAATATCAATTCATCATTGTCCACAAACAAGGGTGTATTGTAGTGTATATGGGAGTATACTTATAACAATATTTATAAATATATGAATGTGAAAAAAAAATAAAACAGATGTTTTTTTGTTTTGTTTAGTTTTCCTGCCTTATTTATTTAGTTTTAGTGTTTATACATAAGATAAAATGTATATTTTAACATAATAGAATAAAACATAAGACATTATTTTTACCAAATGGATATAAGCAACATTTAAAATGGCCATTTAAGACCTACTTTAAATATTATACTTAAATCTATTTGTTTTCACAATAATTTCATAACACTACATTTAAAGGTATAACAAACAGTTACTTACGATGTGTTGATAATAACGTTATAAATACTGCCGTCTGTCACAATAAGGATTATACCATAGAAATAACCTAAACGTCCTATACTGGACCTAGAGTATTGCAATTGCACTACTGAACTAGTGCTGGAAATTCAATCACTCAAAGGTACAGAAAATATATTGACATTTAACAGGACTACTAGCTAATAATTAGATTACTGAAGATACTAGAGTAATGGAAACAATTTTATTCTCAAATCTCAATGTTGTCACATGAGTGGCTGGTAGTATTACGAAAATTAATAAAAGTATGGTCATGAATTGACCGAATTATCGATTGCTACTTGCTAGACTACCTAAAAATTAAAATATTTATTGAATATTCAGGAAATTTTAATGTAATATTGGTCTGTGTGAGGACTGAGGAGGTCGGAGGAGGAGTGCATTTTATCTTATCAATATTATTATAATCACAGAATAACTGCCATAACCACAGAATTCAACTGACTATAGCAGATAATTGGATCTTTCTGTTTTAAACATTTAACATTTATTAGATAAAATTATATTATATTAACTGTAAATCCATTACCCTATAGGTATATTATTATTGATGTATTGTATATTTGTATAGGTAAATAGTAAACACAAAATACTATTTATATACATTCGCAAAACTAGTTTTACTAGTTTTCATGTATGATTTCGAGCATAATATGTTATATATTATAAATGTTAAACCTATTATTGGTGTTTTTTAGACCACCGTAGATACCAGATCTGATCTTTGTAGACGAACAAATTCAATCAATAGAAATTAGAATACACAAAATTAATGACATAAAATCGAATGCATATTGGCTGTGGCGTAACTTGGAAAAAATGTAGGGGGGCAATGTATAATGAATGTAATATAGTCAACTCGCGATATAATGAATATCAAGGGACCGAGAAAAAAATTCGTTATATCGAAAGTTCGTTACCTACATCTAAATTCGTTGTATCAAGAGAATATAACAATTGAATTCGTTATAACGAGATTTAAAACAAAAATTCAAAGTTTAAATCAATAAAATACATATGTATGTACATATTTATTTAATAATTGTATTATTCGTATACATATGTATAAAATATATGAGTCATATAAGTATGTATTTATTGTTTAATTTTAATATAAATATAAACGAACAGAACTAAAACGGTACCGATATGTTACATACTAATTAGTATGTTACATACATTTTGCGTAGAGCCACTAATCGACATAAGTCTTATGTTAATTATTGTGATACTGTTACTGTACTTGAGTGTTGTACTCAGGCGCGGACTGGCTGGGATGCTGAGATGCTACAGCATCCCTTGCCCTTAAAATATATTTTTATTTTTTATCATACAACTGAAGAATTTAAAGTAATTTAATATTGTACTATTTGAATATTTGTTGTAACTTAATATATATTTATGTTTTTTTACGTATTTTCAATAATTTATTTAAACAAAATAAAATATTTTAATATTTTATAAATAATTTACATATTTTGAATTTGCCCTTTAAATTATGTAGCATCCCGTGCCCTTTTTTACCAGTCCGCGCCTGGTTGTACTCATAGAGTACAACCTTGGAGTGTAGGTAATATCGCATGACAATCATCAGAAAAACTTCGTAATCTATTATGTGGTAATTTTTTATTATTTTTATATATTTTTCATAGAGTTATACACTAGACAGGGCCGGCGCTACAAATTGCGGGGCCCCGTGCAGAATGATTAAAATGTAATATTTTCTAAATTATAATATTTATTTAGTAATGATTTGTTTTCCGCGGGGCCCCAAATTTGTGCGGGGCCCTGTGCAGGTGCACCGGTTGCACTGCCCTTGCGCCGGCCCTGACACTAGAGACATGTATCTTATCTTAATTAAAATTAAAAATTCGTAATAGAAAGCTCCAAATTTATAAAAATTCGGTACGTCGCGAGAGTTTTGATCAAAAACGCTTCACTACATCGAGGGGACCAAAATACATTACATTTGTTCGTTATACCGCGATATTTTCAAGGGACCGGTAGTTACTAGTTTTATTCTTTATATCGAGATTTTCGTTATATCGCGAGTTGACTGTATTATCAAAACCCTGATACCCCTTCCCCACCGGTTAAAATATATACCTTTAGTTTTCAAAACATTGTCAGGGGGGCAAGAGGGAGCACTTGCCCCCCACAATTACGCCACTGCATATTGGTATAATGCAAGAACGATAAAAAATGAGTGCCATAACGGTATGGGATGGGATGATAATAACAGAGTTTCGTTAATAATTCTTATTTTTGTTTTTTCTTATTATAATAGTGTATACAATAAGAATAATAATAGAAAAAAATTATTAATTTTCATAGACATAATATGTAGTGCAAGGTTACATAAAAATATCTGATGGATCAAAATTGGATACAAGATCTCAAATAAGTTGTTGTTTAGTTCTTACTTCTTAGTATCTTTAACCTATCTGTAGTTGGTACAATTTTTTTACACGCATTTTTAAATTTTTCAAAATCAAAAGTAATTTGTAATAAAAATTTATAAAATCTTTAATTTTTAAAGATAGGATTTGAAAATTGAATACGTATACTATTTCTTGTTAGTATTTCATGCTGGAATTAAGAAAAATCTAAAAATATACACACAATTATTTTTTATAGAGATTTAAAACTTTTACTCATATTATAATAATATGAATTTTACTATATGCAATGACATTTTTGATTTATAATAAGATATTAAATATCTATTTATTCTATGAATCTATTTTTATTGTTTAATTGTATTTTAGTATTTATAGAAAGATGTTATTAAATTTTGAATGATGTAGATTGTTATAAAATGGTATAAATACATATTATTATAATAATTAAATACCAATAATATAATAAATGCAATACTTTCAGAAAAAATTATATCATACAACTGTAATAGGTACTATAAGTAAAACAAAGGACTTGAATATTAATTAATTATTTATATAAAAAAAAATTCTTATTAATATAGGCCAGGTGTGGCAAACCTTTTGAACACTACATGCCAAAAATTACCATTTTTTTTCTGAGCATGCCATGAAAAATAGTATATAATATATATATTATATTCAATATTCTAAAAAAAATTATCGTATTATTAATTTGTTAATATAAAAAAGGTTAGTTTAGGTCCATAATATAATAATATTACTTTGTTAATTATTTTTTTTTCTTGATATGATTTTTGTTGTTGAATATTTGATGCGAATTTGTTGATATTTGGTTTTGATTTATAATTATATGGTAACTTTTAATTAAGAGGACGTTATACCCGCATGTGTTGTCTCTGTCTTACTAATGTAAATCATAGCAAATTTGCTTTCAGCAGAACAAATTTTGTGACATTAGCTTTAATAATAGAGTAAATTTACCTATTATTAAATTTAAAGGTAAGAATATTTTCTAGAAAATGTCATATGCTTTTATTGATATTATCATTTTAAAGTGAGTTATGAATATTTTAAAGTTGTAATATTTTACATAGCTATAACTCACTTTAAAATGATAATATCAATAAAAGCATATTATGACATTTTCTAGATAATATTCTTACCTTTAAATTTAATAATAGGTAAATTTACTCTAATATTAAAGCTAACGTCACAAAATTTGTTCTGCTGAAAGCAAATTTGCTATGATTTACATTAATAAGACAGAGACAACACATGCGGGTATAACGTCCTCTTAAGTACAATATGCGGCACTGAATTCATCTGTTAGTTGGTTTCTTAAATCAGATTTTATAAAATTAATTTTTGAAAATAGTCTTACATGAATATGTTTAAAAAAAAACAGCTAATGCTACTATTTTTAAAGTAGAATAATCTTGCGGAACTGCATTCACACTTTTAAAATCTTGTTCCCTATGTTTACTTTCCATATGGTACCGTTTGTTGACCAATAAAAGCCGTATGCTCAAAATATTTTTACCTATTATATAATATAGTAAAAATATTTAAATTTTTGCATACCACCTCGGGCACGCGTGTCATGGATTTGTCATCCCTGATATAGGCTGATATATCATCTCCACTGGGAATTGTTCTTCGTCTTCAATTATGTATCGTTTAATTCAAATTTAACACTTTTATAACTGCAGTGACCATTCTACATCTAATGTAAAACAGAAAAGTACCCACTTGCTAACATTTTTAAAAACATAGTTGAAATAAAAATAAATATATCTTAATATAAAGTTTATTATATTTTTCAATTTGTTGTATTAACTTTCGATTTTATTTTAAATTTACAAACCATTATAGAAAATAAACATTAGATAGATATAAAATTAAATTATTAGTCAATGGTTTTTTATTTGATAAAAAAAAAAATGTACAGTAAAAAATGTACTTCTAAATTATTTACAAAAATATAATCATACGACAAGTTCTTTAAATATTTATGTTAATAACAAATAATAAAGCAACAGTACATCAATACTATAATTGTATAAGAAATAGTACAAAATATTATATCAATAAATTACAATTTCTTTAAATATTAGGCACATTATAATGATCTTATTACGTACAATTTAAGTAGATAGTTATTATTAGCTGTAGAGTATCAATAATTTAAAAAAATTATTGAGTCGAATTTTATTGTTTTGTAAATTAAACACTTCAAAGATGTCTGTGGCGTTTATATAGTATGTACTTGTCTGAAAAGTATTGTTGGGTGTTGGATGATCAACAAACTTCTTGAGAGTCTAAAAAAATAAAACATATAAATATATGCAAGTAAATTATTTAAAAAAACAAAAGTTTTTAATTTATTACAGAGTTACATTTTGAAAAAAAATAAATAAAAGTGATAACCAAAAGATTAATTATCATTATTGATTACTTTCAACAAAATTTAGTTTAATTAAAAATTAAGAGATTTAATATAACTATTTATAATAATGTTAGTTATATGCATTTATGCATATTAACATTGAATAGTTATTAAAATATACATGTGTATGTGCATTTTAAGTCTTAACTTTATGTAACTCTGAAATATATCATACTTTTAATACATTTAAATTATATGGGTTGAAATTTAAAATGACTAATTATACAAAAAAAATCAGTTTGCATAATAATACAACACAAATAAAGCAAAAGTGATGAATTTTAATGATACAAATGAACTTTGTTCAAATTAAAAACTACTTAATGTTTTATTTTTTACTAACTGCACAATTCAAAATAACATTTGTCATAATGATAGCTATAATATATATATTATTTATTTCAGAAAAGCATACAATTTCAATAAAGCTATTTATAATAATACTGATAATAAGAAAATCTTTTTTTATAAATAATAGTTAGCATTTGAAAAAGTTCATAGGAAATATTATGTATACATCTTAGTATATTATGATAATTGAATTATGTACCTAAGGTATTAATACTTTATATTAACATTTTTTAATCTATTAAAATTGTATAAAAGTTACATATATATTTTATAATAATAAACAAAAATATAGATAAGAAATTGATTAAGTTCATCGACACATTACAAATATTTATTGTAATTTATAAATGTACAAAACTGTACTTATAGGATTAAGTTTACATTATAACTTAAATAACTGTACAATATGAATTCACCTGCTCTACTAATGAAAAATATGAAATCTATTTTTTTATGTAATTAACTGTAAATATGTAATATTCAAGAAAGGTCATATATACAAGTGCTAAGTAACAAAATATACACAGTTACAATTTAAAGAAATAAAAATATTTTTTACAAATAATAAACTAAACAAATTATATATTTAATAAAAAAATATATTGATATAAAAATACAAAACTAGTATTGAAACATTTGGAACTAAACAATGATATTAATGTTATATATTTTATAAATAAAATATTATGGATTATTATATTTTATCATAATACCACAATTTATTAATTTGTGCCATGCTATTTTGTTCCATAATAAATCTACTCATAACTCATCTAAATTGGTTTAGCATTCATTATAAATATCGAACGTTTGATATCATGCAATCAACTTACGTTTCAAATACAATTTATTATTTTTTTAAGCGATGGTAATAAACTAATGATTAATGATTAATGAATGGAATGAAATAAATATTATACAGGTATTATAATGATGTAGTTATATGATTTATTTTTGTTAATTGTTGTTAATATGTTTTGAATCAGTTGTCCAAATAATAAAAATTTGTGATGGAGACAACCAAGATAAAATCAATAGCATATCATTCACGAGGCCCATAATTTATACTTTTTGCATGTATAACTTACTTGCTATAATAGGGTTCCGAAATTTTGCATTAATTCATCATCATAGAGTACATAATAATGATATTCAAAATATGCATATTGCATACGTAACATACATTAACCATAAGAATAGTTAAAATGGATGTACTACTGTTTATTTGTTTGGTCAGGGATAAAATTAAGAAATTTAACTTTTATTTTTTAAGAGTTATCATTTTTGTTGTTGTTGTATCAGTTTTAAATACAGTGAATTTTAGTAAACAATTATTATAATTGTATAATAATTTACTAAAAGAAATTTAATAGTAAATAATAAATAAATGCAATACTAATTATTGAAATATGATATTGATGGATATAACAAATTCTTAGAGTTTCGCGATTGTTCATTTGATTGTTTTTTAATTATATGTTAAAAATTTTAATTTATCAATTGAAATGACTTCTAAAATGAAATTCCTGGATATTGTGTCAATGATCAACCAATAATATATAATGTATTTTAAAAAATCATTAACTTAATAGTTTTTAATATGTATGAAGATAGCATTATTATTTTGTATTTACATTAACACAAATGACAGGGAAATAATTTAAAAATAATACCCAGTCAGTGATGTACTTAAAATACTTTAGGTTGAAAGTATTTCTCAACAACTCATGATCATTCATATGTAATAAGTAATATTAGTGTAATATTATTGAAGTGGGAAAATTAAGCCATATACATATACTCTATTTAGAATAAGATCAGACCTCGACAGCCAATTTGTGCACATGGATCTGGCTTTACTACACAACAGGTGTATAGATAGTTTACTTAATGGGGTTGACAAATGGGTGTTGTCTAACTATCGTTCTATGAAAACTGGTCACCACTGAGGTCTGAGCTCATTCTGAATAGAGTATATATAATATATATATATATATATATATAATGATATAATTTTAAAAAATATTGAAGAAGCTTAAACCTAATATAGGGAGCCTATTCTCATCTTTCTTGAATAGTAGTTTTCAAGAATTCCTACAACATTTATCTGATTTTTTGACAATAGTGCAGTATACATAATATATATTTTTATTTTTAGTTTGAAGTTTTTAATAATTAGGTATAAAATTATGTTAGTATTACTATGGTAATAAGTTATTGCATTTAACTTTAAATAAATAATTTAATACAATAAGTTTATTTAAGAAGAAATAATATTTAGTGATAGTTTTTAATAATGCAAATAGTTACATAAATTATTTTAACATAGATATATTTTTGGGATGGATAATTTTTTTTCTTAACCGTAATCGATTTCACTTAACACTATTTAAATCTGTTATTATAGCAGCTGAATATTCATCATTTTTAGCAGCAATAAAAACAATGATTTAAAATCTACTAGTGGCAAAGAATTTATGCTTAAAATTATATTTATGATTCTTCAATTTTCTTTGTAGAGAAAATATACCTAGTAGCATACTGCTACTTCTACTACGATTATTTTTTTATGTTCTTTGATTATGTGTAAATATTTTAATTTGATATCTAAACATGCTTTGTATAATATATTTTAATTTTATTGATAACATATTAACATGACAATGAAACATTTGAAACATAAAATGAATAACATAACTTAAACATAGTGTGCCTGCATAATTTAAAGTTTAATGAAACAATTATTATCTTACATAATATAATATAGAATAATATGTCCTAAGTAATATAAAAAAATACAATAAATAGGTAACATTCAACTTAGCGGTTTATCAATAATAGTAAATAAATTAAATCCTATGGTTGTTATTAAATATTATTTGAAGTATTCAACATTAATTTATGTGATATATATATATATACATATCATATACTAATAAATAATAATTAAAACTATTTTTTTTTTTACTTTTTCTTAAAATTTTAAGTAACTACTTACATACTTTTGTTCTATTAATTTTACAATATGATATTAAGTATAATAGGTATTTTAACTATGTAAAAAATATAATTTTAACGAGTGTAATTTGGATTAATAGTTTTTGATAGTAGTAATGTATGTTCAGTAGTGGGAATAATAGTTGAATGCTTACCTTCTTTACTGCAAGACTCAGGTATTGGGTCAAGAAGTTTTGGTTCATTTGGATCCTTATCGTCTATGTCAATATCCATAGTCCTTTTTCTTACACACCGTGTAGTAGTTAATAGTATTCCAAAAATCATGGGAGGAAGTCCAGCAATTAAAAATGCACCAACATAAGATTTATAATTATCATACATCCAACCTGAATATAAACAAGTAAAAAAGTATATAATAATTGTGAATAAAATATTCAAGTTAGTTCAATTTTCGGTAAAATGATTAAATTTCATAATTTATAGATAATTTACCAGCAACTGGTGGACCAACTGTCAATGGTATAGAACATAGACCAAGAATGCATCCGATGGCTTGTGCAGCACCTTTTTGACCAACTAAATCAAAAGCGATAGGACCCATAACACTAACAAAACATCCATCAGCAAGCCCCATGATTAATGTAATAATCACTAGTATAGAAAAGTATGGTACTATAATGATAAACATAGTCATCAAGCCAATAACAAACAGTGATATCTAAAAAAAAAAATTAAATAAAAACAAAAATATAAGAAATAAAGATTAAATTATATTAGTTTATTAGTTTTAAATCATGATTTATGATAAAAAAAACAATCTCTTGTATACTAATCTATATACTAATTTAACTTCTGCAGATAAATTATAATATGCTTATTGCATATTATAAATAATATAGACAATACAGACTATAGTTTCCTAAAAAAAATAACAATATTGATTTGGTTTGTTGCTGACTTATATTATTTAAACATATATATTATTTATATACAAGCACAAAAATAAATTTTAAATTATTGATTTTATTATCCCATGCAATAAACTTTTAATAACATTTT
The DNA here is from genome assembly GCA_020882235.1 of Schizaphis graminum. NCBI lineage: Eukaryota > Metazoa > Arthropoda > Insecta > Hemiptera > Aphididae > Schizaphis > Schizaphis graminum. The sequence goes on from CM037032.1 coordinate 100,560,972, forward strand.
AATATATCTATAAGATAATTATAAACCCCTTTTGGCATTGGTATACACACGGGGGGGGATAAACTACCAATTCCCACATGTTATTTTTTTTTCACTATATGTAATTTTTAAAAATATCTAAAACCTAATAATAAAAAAAAAAATTATAATATTATATAAATTATATTTTTAAACTAGAAATTGTTTATTTTAAAAATAAGCCTTTGTTAAGCAACATAATATTTCAATGTATAAGTATATATCATTTTTTTTTTGTAAATCCTCCCCACCATTGAAAATAGTTATGTACCACCACTGCCTATATCTATATTAGTTCCATGATATCATATTAGGTTAACAAACAACAAATAATATTTTAATATACTTTTTATTGTATTCGTATTTTATACTAATTTTGTTATTAAGAAGATAGGAAAGGGATTATATTAAATAAAAAGTTTTTAAAAATGTCAAACTAAATTAATATTTTAAAATGTATAAGCTGTCCCATTTCAGTTGCCTTATCTTTATTTATTAACTGTAACAAACTAGATTGAAATTTTTACCACAAAATTATGTTTAACAAATAACACTAGTGTTATATTTTAATCTATAGCGTGGGAAACAAATAACAACCATAAATACGAGTTATTAAACTGAATTATCATATGACATATTATATGTTAGTATAATTTTAACATTATAGTTTTACACAAATACACATAATATAATATTATGCTTAAAAATGTAATTAATATCAGTTTTAATAATTTTTTTATTTTTAAAATGTAAGTAGTAAAAAAAAAAAAAAATATGAAATTGTTCATTCATTATAACAATCAACAATGTATCAGTAAAACTATTGTTCCTTTGACAAAATATAACCATACAATAATTAATAATTATAAATAAAATCTTAGGGATACTTTATATAAATAAATAATTCAATATACCTGTTGCATTACGATTCTATTAACTCCTTTATAATCAGATATGGGTCCTGAAATTAATCTACCGATTCCCGAGGAAATGCCAATACATGTGACTAATATTTTACCATCGTTTTGTGGAAAACGGTCATCAACAAATTTCACCTGTATAAAAAAAAGCATTAATTTGAAAAATAAAAATATATACTACTAAATTAAAATTGGCTAAAAAAAATAATGCAATTCTTACCAAATGGACGTAAGGTACAAAGTATCCAAAAAGAGCGAGAGGAATCATTGTGGCCCAAATAACGTATTTAGGGTTCTTCCAAATGTCAATATTGACCAATGATCGCAGTTCTTCAGCTAGGGATTTATGCATATCCGATTTGTCCACTATGTATGTAGGTTTGAACGCCAAAGCGCAAACCATTAGTATAGCCGATAACGCTGCCTCCCATCTATAATAGATTATCGTATAAATAAACTCGTAGATAAATGAAAAAACGTTGAAATACATTAACAAAATACAAACAATAAAAGCAAGAAATAATTACTTGAATTTGATAAATAATTAAATTTTTGCATATTATATAATATACTTGTACTTAGGGCTCTGTGGAGCCGGGGAAAAAACATTACATATGCATATTATTAGGTATCAATTTAAATTATGAAAAAAATGAGTCGTGCCACTACAGTTACTATATTATATTTATTCAATTTTGGTACATAAATAATTTGATTTCTAACTACATAATTTATATTGTATTTCATTATTCATAAATACTTAACCTTTTAAAACAATTTTGATTATTATATATTAAATTTCGGTAAATTAGTGTTCATAATATGTTTTAAAATTATATTAAGGTAACTAAAATAACTGACGTTTTATAGAGGTTTGTAACAGTATAAAATAAACTGTGTAACCACTGTAACCAATATTTTAGGTATATTTTGTAAAAATAAAAATTAAATGTAAGAATTTATACTAAAATTATTATAAATACTAATATACAATGATGGCCAGTGGCGTATATAGGGGTTCAAACCCTCCCTGAAATGAATGGTTAATACGAGTATTGATTTTGATTGTATAATTAATTGGAATTTAAGAATAGAAATTTTTTGAACCTCTTCCCCTGAAATTAATTTTTATATACTCCAATGACGATGACACGTAATTATTTTCAGTACCGTAGCTGAAAAATTCATGTGTGGAGCCCACTTGTATTTAACTTAAGTAATAGCCAGTAGGTACCATATATCTAGGTATATTTTAAATTACATATCGCAATCAAAATACAGAACGATAAATTGTTAATCTAACTTTTATATTACATTTTGTTTAAAATAAGTTAAGAAAATTAAAAATTTACTATAAACGGCAATATTTTTAAACAGGTAGTAGGTACGTACTAGTGGTACTACGTATGCATTAATCTGTATTATACAGGTATACTTGGCTGACGGACTAAGCAATAATAATTAATAAATAATAAGCAATAACTTTATGAAATAGCGGATAAGATAAAGGCAAAACTTTATCGGCTATCATTAGGTACTTAATGTTTTGATTATTGATTTACTATAGTCTACAGGTATTTGTAAGTTATAAATATTATAAGATAATAAAATATTATTACTAGAAATTTGTTGGACAATATATCTTTATTATAAGTTAATATAAGTTATAACTACAAAGTTATTTTGAATATATTACAAAAGTGACGATGAATTATTTATAATGTTCTGTTTTTTGGTGTACGATTTCTAATTTTTTGTTTTTGAATTAGATATACTTTAACTAATAACTAAATAAATATGGATATTCTTAAAAGCATTTATCAAAAACAAATTTATCTCTACCTAAATGTAAGTCGTGTTGGTATTAATCATAAGGTTATAATTTTCCGTGACTTAAAGTTTTTATTTAAAATTTATTTACCTAGGGTTTTGAAAAAAATTTATTCAGTGATTAATTTTTGTTTTTCGGAATAATTTTTTATAATAGGCCGTATTTTTTATATGTATTATAAAATCTAAAAACATAATATTATATATTATGTACATATAAGTTTACATGAGAAGGAAGGACCTATTTACTATTTTCAAAGTACAGTGAAAGCCAAAGTGTAGTTCTTATGTTCTGTTAGTTTAATAATACGAGTAATATGTTTCATAGAATCAAAGTTTAATAATTCATTATATTTCTATAAACTGTAAAGCAAAATTATAACGGCATAATATTTTCGATAAGATGTAATAGTTTGAAAGATTAAGACGTATAAAAGATTATGGATAACGAATCAGTAATCACTATTCTAGTTAAATAATTTGCGAATGTTATAAGTTATATTTAATCGACTTAATTATTGAAAGTGAACTTGATTATCGATGATAGCTTACGAACTATTTTATTATTAATAATAATAATAAAAAAATGCGGTTATATCATAAAATTCAGTGTAATTGACCGCTATACACGCAGTGTTGTAGTGGTGTAGTGGTCCGATAGAAAATTGGAATAAAAACGGTCACAGATTATTCCATAACCAATATAATTATTGAATAAATGCAATGCATATTATTTTTTGCTTTTTAAATTGTTATAAAATGTGTAGTTATTTTTAACTAAATATCTTCATAATCCAGGGGTTGTATTAACTATTTAATTGAAATTCAAGACATATATTAATACTTATATCTATTACAAATGCACCCAATAGTTTTTAATGACAATTTGAAATATATTTTTGTTATCATGAGCACCAAATTTTTTTTTTAGACTGTATAATTATCGATAAAAAACGAATTTATTATAGTTTAATATACGTTTTTAGAACACAAATGATTTTATAAATAGTTAAATTATGTTCAATTACGATAGTTATGTAAAAATATAAAAAGGGCGATTCTTTTAAAAGTTAACATTCACTATTTTGAACATTATTTACGGTTTTGAATAACTACATATTTTTTCATAATTTGAATTAATTACAAAAGGATATTTTTGAAGAATAATCATATATTTTCTACTATTGTAGTTTTTATTTATTAAACAACATATGTTTTTAATTTCCTATTCCGATGCAAATTATTTTTCTTAGTATTTTGTTACACACGAGATACAAATTGAATTTTGAATGAGTATATAGTTGATTCAGTTGATTGGCAAGTTATAAATATAAGTTTAGATGAGCGGAATGCGGCGACACAAGTGAATCCCACAAAATGATGGTACACTAGACTGCGAATCTAAATTGTAAATACTAATTTATAAGTCTTATAAATTATAAGTAAACCGATAAACTACTCGTTCATAATTCCATTTTTCATTGGTATAATATACTATATACATTATACAATAGTACTTATTTTCAGTTCTAGTTCTATTTTTAATTTAAATACTAGAGAGAATTGTCTTATTGGCTATCATCAAACTTAATGTTAAATTATCGCTATTTTTGGAATTTAATTTTGAAGCGAGGTATGAGAATTTTTGATATTGTGATTTATCGCATACTTACTTATATCGCACTTTAAAATTAAAATAACAAAAAAAAAACAAATACCTAATATTCTTATTGTGAAATTAATGATATGCAAGTGTTATGCGTTCAAATCGCTTCATTTATAATGCATTTTTTATTGCACGTTTAATGCAATTACCAACATAAAATTGGAGGTATAGATACTGAATGAAAATTTTCCATATTGTACGTTTGTAAGACAGAGAAGTATCACGTAAATCCTCTCGGGCATCCGTATAAATCATACAGTTGAAAAAACTTATTGGTACTATTATTCCTATACACTTTAAAGAGCCTAGATCAGTGGTTTTCAAACTGGGTGCCGTGGCACAACAGTGTGCCGCAGTTTTTCCATAAATTACCGATTGCATTGAATGGTGATAAAAGAAAATGCGGGCATGTATCAACTATTCGTCCAAGAATTAAAAATATTTGTCAGCCCATCAATCTAACATTTCTTATTAAATGTATATATAATAATAATTAATTCAAAACAATTTTGTTCATCTAAAAAAAAGATCAGTGTGCCGTGAACATTTTTTGAAGTGTACGGTGTGCCATGTAAAATAAAAGTTTGAAAACCACTGGCCTAGATAATAATATTATGGCTACTGAGCTATTTTTTTTCCTTAGCTTAGTGCCACTATCGTTGTGCAGGATTTAATATATATTTTTATTAATTTTAATTAATTATTATTTAGGTCCTCTAATAGATAAAAATATACTATTTAATCATGTTAATATCATACATTTGGGAAGGTAGTAATTTTTTTATATTGGAAACTGAATGGATTATACTTAAATTTGAAGTTTAAAAATGTATTATTCTACTGTTTTTGTAAGCTATGAAGTACAGCGTACAGTGTATTAACGATAACAAAATATTATTTATTAAATTTTATATAATATATTTAAATTTAACTAATATACATAATAAGTGTATTTCTAAGAATATAAGATAATCAAGTGCAATAAGATACTAATATACTTTAAACTAACCTTAAACAGTTATCTAGACCATATTTAACAAGTAGATGATCTACAAAGTATGGAATGATCATGGTGAAAAATGAGCTGCCAGCAGTTACTATACCATTTACGAGACCAAGGTATTTTTTGAAGTAATGACCAAGAATAGCTAATGAAGGCGTGTAAGCTAATGATGCGCCAATACCATATAAAAGGCCGTAAGTTACGTATAATACTTCCACCTAAAATATGATAATTAGATGAATATTTAAATACATATATTATGTTATTAAAGTATTAATAATAATAAAAATATACATACAAATTAATAAAAAGGAAATACAAATTTAATATATTTAATTAAAAATAAAATTAAAACTTGCTATTAGTAAAAAAAGATGATGTGATAAATCATAATATAGGAATATAATATTTAGAGAATCTGAGAATATTATACCAAAGGTATATAAATACGCATAACGTAACGACAGAATTTTATTTTCAAGGATTAGCAAATACTAACTAATAAATTATATATATAATATACTGTTATATAAATATGTTATCATTCGTAATTCGTTTTAATCGGAACAATTAATTAAGCTAGAAACTATAAAATATTCACTAAAAGTAACAAATTTGTAATTAAAACTGATATTCTTATAAATACTAGACATACAACACGTTTTCAATAGAAAAATTAAATTATATTTTATAATTAAGAGAATGTTGTACCGTTGATTATAGAATAGACTATTCTATAATCAATGGTTGTACCCATGTGTTGGTCTGCCGTAGTTTAACTAACGCATACTATACCAAAATATACATTCTGCAGTTCGAATTTTGTGCATTTTACTTAAATATTTGAATAATCTATTAGCAAACTTAAAGGTTAGAAATTTAGAATATTATTGGTGTTCTTTCATCGAGTTTTTACAATACTTAAATTTTAATTGAATTATGAGTATCTTGAAATATTAATATTTTACATAGGTACTCATTATTTGCTTAAAAATTAAAATACTGTAAAAACCTTGATAATGAGAGTTTCAAGTTTGATAATAGTACATTCCACTCTAATATTTAAGCTAATTACACAAAATTGGAACTTCTGAACGTATATTTTGTTTTAATAATAGTATGTGGTAATAGTAAGACCAAAACAAACTCAGCGGGTACTACACGTTGTTAAATACTTCAGTATCGAAAATATTTTAAATCACAATGGTGGTTAACGATCCATACTCTTGATTAAAAACTAATTAATAATTGTCTTAAGTTTTTTTTTTAACATACATAACAATCTACATTTCATATAGTATTAAATATTAGATTCTGAGGGGAGCGATGAATGTATTGATTTTACAATAAAGTGTTATTTTTTTTACATGTACTTCTAATGGTATATAGTAGTACAAATGCTTTGAGTTAAGTTTGCAGATGGTTTCTGATAGAAAATTGGATCTAGTTTGTACTTTTAGAGTTCAAAATACTATAAAAATTAAGGAAAAACAGCGTTTTTTACTTAAAACCGATTTTCAAAATTGACATATTTTATTTGGTGTAAATCGAAAACTGTAGATAATTGAAATTTTTTCAAAATAGGTTGTATTGTGGTCAACCACAAAATATTGGTTTACTACTAACTCAGCTTACCTAAACTTTAAATACTATTACTGGTCCGAATTTCGAATTTTATGTATAAAAATACTCCGCAAAATATTCTGCATTTTTGTTTGGTAAAAAATCTTGAAAATGTAATATCAAGACTCCTCATAAGTTACAATAATAGTCATTTAAACATATTTAAGATACATAGGCATTAACTTTTTTTATAAACATTTGAAATTAAAAGTTGTTAAATTCAAAAAATTAGAAAGCAAACTAGAATCTAAAAAGAATTTGAAATTAATTAAATGTTGAACTGAGGAAAAATATACACAACATGCTTTCAGTGTTGTGTATGAAATACTGTACTAAAAAATATACCATATACGGTTCGTTAGATATATACCATTGATTATACTAAACTAACCAATAACTATCGTTATTCACTTAATTAAATTTAATATGTTCTAATTAAAGTTTCGAATAACAGGGTACCTAAACAATAATTGATAAATACTGAGTACTAATCGATGAATGAAAATATTAAATGAATGACCTATAATATATAATATGAATACGATTATACAAAATAAAAGTAGTAATAATTAGTTTAATACCAATAAAAAACAAATAGGTTTAAAATTAATAAAATTGATAGTATTTCACGATTTTTAGAAATTTGAAATTATTTATTGATTGTGTGAAAAACGCCTAAAAACTTTGCAATTAGTATAAAAATATAGGAAACTTAAAATATATTATTCTCTAAAATAAAATTATTCAAGCACGTAAAAAACAAAATTTTTATTTTTAGTTTGGTTTTGATAAAATTTATACTTATTTAAAAGTCTATTCTATTTTTCATTCTTAAAGTATTGACATTAATGTTACTTAAAAGAATGAGATACTATAAATTGAAGGGTTTAACATTAGAAACCTTTTAAAGAATCACTTTTAACATGTACTATGTAGTTGTGGTAGTATAGGTACATATAAGTAGTAGGGACGTTGCTTATTCCTTAAATTGTAAATGGTTAGTTGTCAGAAAGGTTTAAAATAATGTTTTTAAAATGAAAAAAATCAGTGTGAAACATAAGGTAGTATTATTCATATACAGTAGATGTCGCTTATAAGACTCACTTTGAGACCAGCACAAAGTGAGTCTTATAACCGAATGAACCTTATAGGCGAAGTGGAAAAAAAAATTAATTACGTATTTATAAATTTTATTTTACTACATATTTTGCTTTAATTTCAATACATTAATACATATTACATACTTTATTATTGAATAAATTTAATAATTCCGATAAAAAAAACTAAAAAAATTATACGTAAATACATATTACATATAAAATTATATGTATATGTGTTATGTTACTTTATTTTACGAATAGATCGATAAGAAGTATGTCAAACGTTTATGCGTGAAGTTAGTTTGTATTTTTGATTAATATGAATAGTTATTTAGTTTAATTCAAATTATATTATAATATTTGTACAGATACAACTATTTGTAAAATGTTAATGTACAATAATAAGCTGTTATAATAATTACTAAAAAAAAAAATCTTTTTAAATAGGTTATTATTTGTACTTAAGAAACTTGGAATGACATTATACATATTATAACTTACTTGATGTGTGAAATATGATGATATTAATAAACTATTAGTAGCAATAAAACCACCTATAAACGTAGTTGTTCTAATTCCTATGCGATCAACGAGAACTCCAGCGATAGGTGACATTAGAAACGTTGTTCCCACAGTCAAAGAGCCAACTAGCGCTAAAATCAAGAAAAAATTATAGATAAAAAATATTTAAAATATGTTAAATGTATACATTTAATTTAAAATGTATCTAATAAAACATACAAGAATGGTTATAACTTATAAGATTAAAGAAATTGCAATATTTTTTAGGTCCATATATTATATTCATATATTTTTATCTTTTATTACACGAATTATTATACAAACAATCTATACCGATAAGGAGCACAATAGATAAGCAATATCTATGAAGAATAAAGTAAATATATATAAGCTAAGGTTTGTATAAATTATATTTCGAGAAATTTTTAAAATTGTCAAGATTTATTTTTGGAGATATTATTATAATTTTAAATTTTTAAATGATACGGGAAGATCTATCATCCTACTTTTATAAAATTTCAACTTTTATTTACTTCTTAAATTTAAATTGATGATAACATTTGAAGTACGTTTCTTATACAGAATTTATGTTTACTACCTAATAAATAATAATGTAATAATATAAGAAATATATACTGGTATATCATAAATTATATTATACTCTAAGTCAATATGATATATTTAAGGGCTGAATGAAGCTAAAGTTAAAAATGTATCATGGTAATTAAATGTTATTATAAAAAATAATTTTTTAAAAATTTTTTTCATAATATTATGGCTAGGGGTATTATATTCAATCCTGTTTTTTTTCTTAATTTTATTAAATAACAAAACATTAATAATAATAACGAATTAATACTCATTAAAATAATTAAGTTATCAAACAGTTAACTTGAAAACTTGAATACCTAATTACAAATATATTGTTTTATTTTTTTCGGAAAAAAGGATGATATTAATACAGTTAAATTAAAGGGGTCCGTACATAAATGAATGAGACAATTGCAACAAAATATAATATAAAATACAATATGATAAATAATAATATATAAATATAGTATTTGGAGCTGCATTTTTTATTTTTTGTTGAATGACATGATACCTACTTTCCGGATCATTCGGGTTTTTGCTACGAGCATTGCCTATATATAGTGATTATAGTCTATATACAGTACGTATAGTACAAAACCGAAAAAAACAATTATACGATCAAATCATATAAGATGCATATATTTTAGATTTATGTATTATGACTTAGTATTTATAAAAATCCAAATTGTTTTTGTTCAAATAACATTGATTCTTCTAATTATACTTTTAATTTCTTGAGAATGACAGATCATAGATGTACTGGTATTTAAATAAATAAAACAGTGTCGTATATAATACAAGAATTATAAAAAAAGATGAAAGTAACGAATACAAAGTTTTTGTCAAAAAACAAGATAACTCCCAAATCATTTTGGGCTATTATAAGATAGCATTATGAAAAAATTATAAATATCAAATTAGCTAATTCTGCAACTTTTTATAATGGTCTAGTGTAAATATATTTTAACATAAGTTTTATTATAAACTCTATATTATTTTTAAATACTTTTTTTTTTCTGAAATGAAAAATGGATTTGCTGGTTTTTGCATGGACCCGTTTAATTTACACAGTAGCTAAAAATAAGTGACTTAGATGAAAAGGGATCTACTTCTATCCTTTATTTACTTGCTGAAATATGATATAAAATACGATACAAATCAATATATACTAATAAAAATATTAAAATAAATATTTTGTCGATATTAGTTAACATTTAATCTTGGTTAAACACAAGTCTATAACTTTTTATACAGAAATATACGAATACTCGTATGTTTTTGAATTAACAAAAAACCTTTTCACACAAATCATATATGACTAAACTGGGTCGGTGTTATAGGATTGAGAACGATTGTCGACAAATCGAAAAACTAATATTTTGTACCTTATATTCAAACAATTGAGAACAATTTTTTGAACGACGTTGTCGTTTATTTACATTTTTAGCAAACATCTTCCTATACATATGTTATAATTTCTGTTTTGAAGGAAACTTAACACAAACCGTGATAATAATTACTATCAACGTATTATTTCTACAGCTAATTCTTACTAAGAGTTTGAACAAACTAAATATATCATGACTTCATGAGGTAGGTATTTAAAGACAACTGGAAATGAATACTTGGGAAAAAAAATTTAAATTGTATCTTAAACTGACAAATAATTGATATTTGTATATTTTTTAAATGACAAAAAAATCTATATTAAATGTTAATAATACATCACGGTTATTAAAATATATTATCAGATATACTATTTTGTATTTTTAATCAATGTGGCAACATTGATTAAAAGTTAGCAGGTAAAAAGTTCTCAATCGTGTTATTAAAAAATATACAGCCGATAAAGACCGTTCTCAATCATGTTCTACCCAACTGTGTAGCTAAAAGACGTTGTCAGACTGAGTATAATAATATATATATTATAATGTCATTGTGTTTCGTTTGAAAAGATAAATGGTTAACTGCCATTATATTAGGGAATTTAACAATGATTGAACTTGGAATGTAAATAGTCCATATGAGTTATGAATTTAATAAATTATACTTACATGCTTTTGACGATGCTTCACTGACACCAGCATCCTCTAGCCTTTTTAAAAGATATACATATGTCACTGAATAGGAATTGATAAAACTAAAAACAAGACCATTGACTAGGAAACTAGCTAACACAACGATACACGATCGTATGTTAGCTTCGGGCAATCCCTTTTCTTGGTTGTTCATTTTCAAAAACGTATATAGATGTACTTATAAATTACAAGTATTAGCCTAAAAAAAATGTACATTTATATTAAACAAAACTAATTTTTTGTAAATAATATTTAACATAAACACTAAATATGAAACATAAATAATGATTATACGTTAACAACTAAGCAAATTACTAGTATAATGATATATTTTTAAAAATCAAGATTAAAGTTATTTAAACAGTTACCTCTTCGCAGATAAAATACTTAAAAATATTTAAGGATCCTAAATTTTTAAACATATTTTGTTATACTTTAATAATATTCAAAATTTTGCAAATATATATATATATATAAATATTGAATATACTTATATAATAGCAAGTTTTATAGGCATAAAGCCTCGCATACATCAAAATTAAATTTTGTAATTATACAGAGTAATAATTCATATTATGAAATTTATTTAATAATTTATAAAACAAGAAAAAGTATCAATGGAAAATGCATTGAATGTAGCATAAAAAGTTATATTATACATAAAAAAATTTTCTAAAAAAATTAAGTATTTATTTATTTAGTTTAAATAATATAGTAGTTTATTATTATTCATCATCTACAAAAAGTCAATATATTAAAATATTATCAATTTTTAAGCTCATTTAATTTTTAACGAGTATAAATATTTCTTTAATAAAATTACGTAAATTAAAAAAAAAATGTGTTGAAACTTAATTATTTTTTAAAGAAAATCGTTATTAATTATTATTTACAAATGATTTCATTATTATAATAATTACTGTGGATTATTATTACTAAGTATCAAGTTATTGACAATAATGTAAGTAATTTTTGAAATTTATTTTTAGATTTATCATGTATCATAATATTGACTTTATTATATTAATTATATATGTTCTAAACTGATTATTATTTTTAAGTACACAAAGTTTAATAACATCAAAAATTAATAATTTGAATTTTGATTCTGATACGTTAAAATCTTCAGAAAAATTATCTACTAAATAAATAGCAATATAAATACGGGTTCTTATATGAAAAAAAGGCATTATTTTCAATAATGGACACTTTTTAAGAAGTAAACAAACCTCAAGAATTTGAAATTATATATATTGGCAGTATACTTATTACGACTAAATATTATAAAATAGTCTCCTCTATTTGCCTAAAACAACTGTATTGTTTTCGCTTACGGTTTCATTTCCAACATTTTGGAAAGCACAGTTTGAAAATTAGTTTCATAAAGCAATTTAGAATAACCCAGGGATCGTCATAAGGAGACAACTTTTATTACCATACTAAATGTATTGTGTTTGTTTAAATTAAAATAACTGTTATATAATTTAAAAAGTTATGTGTGTATAGATAATTATTGTATAATATAAGTAGGTAAATCTAATGTACATTATAATAAATTAAATAGTACATATTAACAATAACTTCCTAAAAATAGGAAAGTTAAAAGACGTTAATTAAAAAATAAGATACAATATAACAATATAGTAGAGAAGAGTTAAGTCGATATGAGTTTATTAAATCTTGGTATTCAACTATAAACAAATATAAAATCACTAAATTAATTACTAATTAATAATCAAAAAGAGGAAATTACTTTATCATATTTAGTTGAAAAGAAGATTACATTTATTTAATCGATTAGAAGGATTGAATAGTAATTTAATATAGATATTTTTGCCGTGCCCAAAGTTGAATGCCATACTGCCATGGCCGGCCGGTTTTGTAATTTGCTTATCTCAGGATTTTAGTTCTTATTGAAGAGCAGTAAGTTTTTTGAAGTAAAGAAACGTAAATTTAGTAATTTGAAATGAATAGATGAATTTGTTTAACTCAACTTTATAATCAGTTAAACGATTGTTTATTAGAGATTATGTTCTGTGGAATATCACGAGGTATAGGTAGGCAGTGGAGGATGGTGAGTTACTTTTCCCCGTATCGGACAAATTAATAAAATAAAAATTAGAATTTAAAAAGCGGGTAAGTGAGTAACGCTCTGCTGTACATTAGGGGGTGGGGTGGATCTCGGACTAGGGTAGGTTAAATTTGAATGCAATGATAGGTATTAATGTATTATTGTATACGAAAAACGATTCTGAACGGAGATGATTTGTCAGTCTAGGATATGTTAATATATTATACTTAAATATTTTCATATATTCTATTTTGAAACAAATTCAAACATTTAAGTAAAAGTTTCAAGATCTTACGTCAAGTAATTTTTTAAAAATAACAAAAATCGAAAATTATTTATTATTAAAACGTTATTTTACACGTGTATTTTTGATTTCAAATTAAAATTAAAACTTTAAAGACTCGTAAAATTTTTTAAATGGAATAATCCTCAATTTTTTTTATAAATATTCTAAGGTTAACTTATGGACAGCATAGTATTAAATTTTCAATTCTTAGCTTTTGATAGTAAAATATTTATAAACTTTTAACTACCAAATAGTGAAAAATATTCATGATTTTGACGAATTTTTGTTAATATTTGAACTTCAAATGCTAATAAAAAAAATTGTGCTTATGTATTTTTTAGTGAGAGTTAAAACAAGTTATGTGGACTCTTCTATTAAATTTTCAAGTAATTTGTCCCAGCTAAATTTTTTTTATCAACATTTATAAAAAAAAAATAAAAAAAAAAGCGGGTAAGTGAGTATCGCTCTGCTGTACATTAGGGAGTGGGATGGACCTCGGACTAGGGAAGGTTAAATTTGAATGCAATGATAGGTATCATTGTATACGAAAAACGATTCTGAACGGAGATGATTTGTCAGTCTAGGATATATAATACTTAAATATTGTAATATATTCTACTTTGAAACTAATTCAAACATTTAAGTAAAAGTTTCAAGATCTTACGTTTAGTAATTTTTTAAAAATAACAAAAATCGAAAATTATTTATTAGTAAAACGTAATTTTACACGCGTATTTTTGATTTCAAATTAAAATTAAAACTTTAAACACTCGTAAAATTTTTTAAATTGAACAATCCTCAAACTTTTTTATAATTATTCTAAGCTTAACTTATGGACAGCATAGTATTAAATTTTCAATTCTTAGCTTTTGATAGAAAAATATTTATAAATTTTTAACTACCAAATAGTGAAAAATATTCATGATTTTGACGAATTTTTGTCAATATTTGAACTTCAAATGCTAATAAAAAAAAATTGTGCCTATGTACTTTTATAATTTTTGAATGAGAGTTAGAACAAGTTATGTGGACCCTTCAATTAAATTTTCAAGTAATTTGTCCCAGCTAAATTTTTTTTATCAACATTTATAAAAAAAAAATAAAAAAAATTGAAAATTTCAATTGTCTATAAATAGCTCAAAAAAAGTCAAAATGTTTTGAAAATCAAATCACGTAAAGAAAATGTCAATATAAATAACTGGTAAAATTTTCAAGTATTTACGACTTATACTGTTTGAATAACAACAAATATCAAAAATCGTTTGAGGCTAAACCGTTATTTAACGCGGTTTTGTAAAAATTTTAATTTCAAACACTCATAAAAAATTTTTGTCTGAATCCGGTGGAGTTTTTTATACAGGTATTTGAAGAAAAATGTATGGAGAACTTTGTATCAAATTTTCAAAACTTAGTTATAAAAGAAAAAAATTTTACGATTTTTCAACCACAAAATTACTTGCCAATTTTCGCAATTTTGACATATTTCGTATAAATTCGAACTTTAAGCACTTATAAAAAAAAATTGTGACTAACGATTTCGGATTTTTTTTTATCACTTTAAGAACAACTTATAAGAAACCTTGTATTAAATTTTCAAGATTTTCTGGCCGGCCAAAAATTTTTTATCGTTATTTAAAAAAAAAATACTAAAAAAAATTAAAAATTTCAATTGTCTATAAATAGCTCAAAAAAAGTCAAAATTCTTTGAAAATTTAACTGTGTATAGAGAACGCTAATATAAACATTTGGTGAAAATTTCAAGTATTTACATCGATTAGTTTTTGAGTTTTAGCAAAATAAAAATTTGATTTTGACGAAAACTGGTTTTGCGTAAAAAAATCCCGTTTTTCCGTCATTTTTTTAAGGTTTTTCCCGACTCACTTAAAAATATTTTAAACTTTTGACCCCCCAAAGTACCAACTAGATTCGATTTCCTTTTCAAAGAGGGGCTGAAGTCAAAAATCGAAGCATTTTTACTGCCCCAAATGTTGTCGACAGACAGAAAAAAAAAAAAAAAAAACACACATCATTGTAAAATCAATACATTTATCACTCCGTTCAGAATCTAAAATGTGCAATAGGTACTATGGATATAAAATAATATATAAATATATATAAAACAAGGCTATACCTGGGTAAGTTAAACTACCCCCCCCCCCCCCCGAAATTTTCTCGTATTACTAAAATTTAAAAATTAATATTTAACATTACACCTCAAACAATTACAATACAGCGACATGGTGTGGGGTGGGATGGTATTTGGACGCCAATTGTTCATTATTTTATACACCACTTACTAAGATTTGTATAACCTACCTCCACTTCGAAAGTTTGTTCGGAGTACCTACTGCCTAGATATAGAAGATGATTTTGTAATCACGTGTTTTGGTTTCTCTATTCCGAGCTAAAACTCGATTAAACCCAATTTGTTTACAGCAGAGTAATGTCAGTCTTTATCAAATAATTGTGTATGGTAGAAAAGTACACAGCTAATAGGTACAATTTATACAATTTCATAGATACTACAATACCACATAGTCTATAAATGAAAAGTTATTCAAATTACAATTAAATTTTTTATAGCAATTTAAACAAATTTGGCACGTGATTAGTTTATAGATATAAATAATTGCATAATATTTAACATACACCAAGAATCTTTTATCCAATAACGCAATACCTAATTGTTACGTTAATAATTTAATTTGAGACATAAGTACATAACAACATCACGATTTGTTTATTCTATTTATATATCATACAAATTAATATGAAGAAGTCTAATAATGCCATTCAGTTATATTATTCATATAATATATAGGATCATTAAACATACATTATACACTAATTAATAATAATCACATTATTTAAATAATTTACATAGTAAATATATAGATATTATGTAGTGAGAATTAGAAAAACTATGGCGTATTAAAAATTGAAATTTTCACAAATTAATTGGAGTGTTATAAAATCATTATTTATAATACAATCCTAAATTCTAAATTAAATTAAGTCATAAACAGTATTTATAGTATGATGATTTATGACATTTTATTTTTGATCCAGTACCTATATTATATCCAGCGTCAAATGATTAAATAAATACAATATACCTATCACAAATCAGTAGTTATTGTTGGCCGACTTGGGACGACGACAGATAATACTCGATAAAGCTGATAACAGTCAAGTTTAATAACAATCGTGTTTTTCGAATAATCTAATCTAAACTACTTAACTGCTATAATATTATACTTAATTCATTTATATAATAAAATAAAATAAAAAAGGCGCTTACATTTGTGACGATTGATAAGCCAAAGAGATAAAGTCATTTTAGCTTTTAAAAAATAAGGGTTACTAATATAAAATTCACGAGGAATATAAAAATCACATCGTATAACATTGTACGTAATAAAAAAATGTTCATGTTAATAAGACAGGTGGTGTCATACTACCAAAAGAAAAAAAATGTATTAATTTTTTAATCTTTAAGAAATTGATTTGTTTTGTCACTCACTCGTTATTCTGAAATTATTATTCACTGTTAGATAATATTTGTTAAAATGTATAATAAATATTTTAGTTTAAATTTTATTTTACATTAATATACATATAATAAATTTTAACTCACGAGAGGTCATTAAAGAAATTGATAATTCATATGCTCTATAGCAGCGGTTCCCAAACTGTGCACCGCGAGCACTTTTTAAGGGCACCGTGGTCTACATAAAATTGGTTATCAATGAGTATTTTTTTTTGTTCTGTCGTTCGCGTTATTCACAGCAAGGCACCGTGGCTAAATTGGGTCCAAAAAAGGCACCGCGAAAAAAAAGTTTGGGAACCGCTGCTCTATAGTCAATGTGTTAAAAAGTTGAAGTGAAAAAATTATTAGTACAGCCATAGACGATACTTTTATTCCAGTCTGTCTTAGAAAAATTGCTATAAATTAAATTAATGTTCAGAATAGTTTGAAGAACAAAAAAAGACAATATTAAAGATGGTTTTATTGCCAAAGACTTAATCATACCAGATTCAATCAAAATAAAAGAAATAAGACAAACAATTTATTTTTCGACAATGATAATAGTGAGAATAGAATTTTGATATTTTCAATTAAGGTTAATTTAATTAAGTTGCATTGATAAGATAACGGGTTCGGGGATAGTACTTATCGATCGGGTTTAGAAATTTTATTTGGTTCATCTCTCATCTAATAAGCTATATTGTAATATTGGTTGTGCAGTGTGAACTTGTACCATAGTAAAGTAAATTACTAAAAAGTGATATAAAAAAATTATAAATTAAATATCGGTGCATATTGAACATATACATTTTTGCATTAATATGTTGTTTTTTTTTTTTAGGTCAAATACTTAAAAATTCGTCAAACCCTCTCGTGCACACGGGGTATGTAGGGTATATAGTACTGTAGTCTGCGGCTTCATGTGAGGATCCCATGTTTATCATAGGTATCAAAGCATTTTTGATAATATTTTCTTTAGTATTAAAAAATACATAATAAAATATTTTTTTTAGTTTTCTTGTGACCCACGTGATAATTTAAAATATAGAGTTATCATTAAATCTTGCTATCATAGCTTACTACGTTTACAACACGTACGTTTGTTTAGACATTATAGACTACACATAGAATAATTATTATTGTTTTTATAGTCTATAGTTAAAGACCATACACCTAAAACTAAGTCCAGTGTATAGGACGGTATCATGTTGACATCGATATGACGATATGTATTTAATGTATAATTTGCTAGTCATTATTACTATAATTGTTGTTCTATGGTACCTACTGGTAGGATAGATAAAATTTAAGTTTTGTTATTTGTGATTTTACTGCCCACCGTCACTGATAGACAATATTCTCAATAAAATAATAACATTATTTAAATATGTAGAAATTCTTCAAAAATATTCAATATACTAATTTACTATACACTATATACTTAAACTTTAAGAAGTTATATAGGTATTTTCTTTTAATAAATATAATTCAAATTTCAAACTACTATTATTACTACAGTGTGTTGTTTAATATTCTACTGTAAAACTATGTGTGATTTTAGATTCTGAGGGAAGCAAAGAAGTTAAGTTGTATATTTTCAAAAATTTATATTGTAGACTGAGTCCTATGTAGTAAAAGAAAATGTTTAACGGCTCAGAATCGTCTTTTAAAATAAAATATTTATTCTTTCATTTAATTCAATAAAATTACGTTGAGTATTTTATATTTCTATCCTAGGTGCAAAATATGTTCGGTGATCTTTTTTTTTGTGGGGACCCTATTTTCTTATTGCATAACCTGCGAATAAAGTTAGCGCATTTTTATGGACATAACTGTATTTAAAAAGTAAAAACAGTATATTATATTTAAATTTTACAAAATTATACAATTATTTGGAACAGCCAAAAAATAAATAAATTTTCCAAAGCTATTTTATAGTGTTTTATGATATCATTACGATTATATATTTTGTAATATTAAATTGTTTTTATGTTCAATATCTAAGTATCTTATTTATTTTTAGAAAAATAATATTAATACGTTTTTCAAGAATTAAATTTGTAATTTCTTTTAATAATATCAATATTATATATTTATATGACAAAAATATACAAATGTTAAACTATTTCATAATTCAGATAATATTTGAACAGGTGGTTAGTTGGTTAATATGTTGAACAGGTGGTAAAATGTAAGAATTCGGGTGGAAAAAGGTCAGATGATGAAATGCGAGTATGAAACCGTCTACCTACAACCTACATTCTTTTGTATTCATATTCTATAACTTTATTTTAATACTATAACTTGCTATTTACGAAAACGTGTATATAATCAAAGACGCTATAATATAATACAACTAGAACTTAGTTTTTGTACATTATAATAGATTAGTTACATAATATGTACATATTAACCTACTCTTAAAATTCAATACATTTTTAATTTAAAAATATTTAATAGTAAAACATTTAATGAAGATGTTTATAATAACACAATACGGGTCTAACAGTGACAATCAAGAACACTAGTTTAACACATATTATTGGTAGCCCAGGTAAATAATAAAGGTAAGTAAAAACTAACAACCAAGCCAATATTTTAACAAAATATTCGTGTAATGATCAAATCAACAAATGCCAACTAAGAATATTCATGAATTTACGATCAAACATTTTTTTTGTAGACTAAATATTAACTATGATATCAAACATCTTTATTATAGACTAAATATTAACTTTTGAATAGCAAGTAATGTAAGTAAACATTTAAAATGAATTATTAAAAAAAAATATATAATTTTTTCAAATTATTTTTTTATTAGAACATAGTTAAGAGGACGCTATACCCGCATGTGTTGTCTCTGTCTTATACACTCGTAACATAGTTAAAAACTATTTTGCGCGGGACAACTTTACTCCCTCGATATTTATATCAAAATTACCAAAATTTTAAATCACATTGAGAAGAACTTTACCTGTGTTGTAGCGTTTTAATTTTTTTGATAGTGGTAACCAATAATTTTTAATAATTAAATGAAAAAAACCTAAATTTCTCAAACCGATAACTTTAATTGCATTCATGTTATCAAAAAAATTAAAACGCTACGACACAGGTAAAGTTCTTCCCAGTGGGATTTATAATTTTGGTTGTTTTGATTAAAATATTGAGAGAGTATAGTTGTCCCGCGCAAAACAGTTTTTAACTATGTTACGCGTTTAAAGACAGAGACAACATATGCGGGTATAGCGTCCTCTTAATATGTAACAATTGAATATTGATCATTATACTTGCTTTGTCAGTTTGTGACATAATCAATCAAGTTTCATTAAGAGGACGTCAGCGCAACATTTGTGAACTGTCTATTTTATATTATAACAGAAAAAACAATTTCATAATAATATATTTCTCATTTTGAAATATACCTACGCGGATAAGAATTAATAAAGAAATATTAAAAAATATAATTCTTGTAAAGAAATAAAGATAAACAATTTATACCTACAGTACAAATTTCTGAAGATTATATAATCTAGAAATCTACATTACTAGATTACTAACCAAATACATATTTTAGTTATATAGTCATTTACTATTTAAAACACGGTAAACAAAATAACAATAAACATTAAATATATTGCAGGTTACAAAATAAAAATTATAAATAAAACATAATTACGTGACTATTGAATAAATATCCATTAATAAATTTATTAAAATAAATAATAGATATGTCTTTTTTTTTTTAATAAAAATATATTCTGTTGAAATTATAAAAATATAATATTATAAATTAATATTTAAAATTGAGATATAACTCCTAATAAAATAAAGAAAACATAACTTAGTATCGACAACTTTGATGCAGTTAAAAGGACATTGTACCCCGCATGTGTTGTCTCTGACAGAGAGAGACAGAAATATATGCAGAGACTCTGTTTTACATACATACAATATAAAATATTTTCATTCAGCGCAGATCAGCAGAATTCATTTTGCGACGTTAGCTTTAATAATAGAGTAAATTTACCTATCATCAAGTTTAAATGTAAGAATATTATAATTTTAAAGAGATTTGGGAATATTTTTTATAGCTATAATTTACTTAAAATGATAATATCAATTAAAACATATGACATTTCCTAGATAATATTCTTACATTTAAACTTAATGATAGGTAAATTTACTCTAATATTAAAGCAAACAATACAAAATGAATTCGGCTGAACGAAAATATGCTATGATGTACGTTATAGTATGACAGAGACAATACATATGGGTTGTGGGTATAACGTCCTCTTAATGCGACATTGAATTTTATGAAATAATTAATTTTTAATCAATATAATATGTAAGCTAGTGTTGATGAACTCTAGTATCTATTTTTATGTATTTAATCAAGTTCACTGCCATTATTTAATTTTGTTTAGTTTGATAACATAATATTCATAAATAAATTAAATTATTAATAAAGTATTTTATAGTAGTTAAATATGAATATATATTATATTAAAAGCATTATTGTCTTATCAAAAATATTACAAAGTTTAATTAATAATTATTTGCAAAGAATTTGATCAGTACTTATATTTGTATGGATCAAATATAAATAAAGACATCAGTTTACCTAACGTTTTAAAATGGTGTATTTTAATGACTTGTGAATGGGATGATAAATTTAAGAAAACATGTAAAATAGGTTATACAAAGTTGCTTTTAGAGGTTTCAAATATTTGTACAATATTAGATTCAAAAAAAGGAATTATAAAACGATATTGTTATAATGTAAGAAAAAGGAGGAAACTACAGATTTAACAATGACAACAACTTAATGTTGATCAAAATTAAGAAGCTGGTTAATTAAACGAGTTAAATATCAATTAGTATTAATTATTGATAGAATTTATCAAAATAATTTCTGCTAATTTAAATCTAAAAAGTGATTATCAACAAGTCAAATCTAAATTATATTCTATAGGAAATATTTTTAAATGTACCTTATAATAAATAATTCCTGTTAATTTATGACAAAATTTGAAACATACATCAATAAGATATTACTTATACATGATAATTAATGCATTAACAATTTATATTAATAACAAGAATCAAAAAGATCAATATCGAAAAATGCTCAAATAACACGTACAAAAGTACAAAATAACAAAGGTGAAATAATGTTCTCGTTATATTTCGCAGAGGAAAATACTGATTATTTACGAAAATAATACTATTGGTAGGTAATACATAGTATATAATATATACATATTCTATCAAATAAATTAAACAAAAAGGTTAATTTCATACAATTCTACGTGATGTATTTCATATTATATAAATTTAAAAACATTTTAATGAGTAATAATTTTCAACAAACGTAAAAGACGCAAATTTAAATCAAAAATTAAACTTATGATTCCTCTAAATTTATGACTTAAGGGCATTCGATACCGTAATGTTCTGTTTTTGTCTAACGCACGCGTGACATAGGATTTTGGACGGTTCTTTTGCCAATCATACCAATTGATCCAATGAAGCGATAAGAATTCTAAAAACAGATTTGAATTTGTCATTGAGTCTTCTTGAAATTGACTTTCTCAGATTTTTGACTTTTTGATTTAAACTTCTCCAAAAATTGAAATACGGCAATTTTTAATTACTCTTTTTTAACATATTTTTTTTAGAAATTTGGAGGAAAATATCAAAAATGTGAGGAAGCCGATTTCAAATAAACTTGACGACAAATTTAAATCTGTTTTCAGAATTCTTATCGCTTCATTAGATCAATTGGTATAATTAGCAAAGGATCCGTCAAAAATCGTATGTCGCGCGTGCATTAGACAAAAACAGAAAATCGCGGTATCGAATCCCCTTAAATATAAAAAAAAGAAAATTTTTAAATTAAATTAAATATTTTGAAAATGATATCACGTCATAAAAATGTTAATATAAATTAATAGTGAAAATCCAAGAATCTACAATTATTAAATTTAATAATTTAGGTGTCATATGAGATTAAAGAAAAAAAATTACAAAATTAATAGTTCCAAACTACTCGGTCTATTACGAGTTTAAAATAAAATAAAACTTTTGAGTTATTCAATCAAGAATTCACCTGTATTTTGTTACTAGGTATATCCATATTTTATAATTGTATCAACGCAGTGGTTCTAATATTTTTGGATTAAAAATTATTTTTATACGGAATTATAATATTATAGGAATATAAGCTTAAATATTTAAATGATCTTTTCAAACCATAATCAAAATAAATAATCAACACAAACAATAATAAAATAAACTTAATCATAATTCAAATATTAATTATTGACCGTGCTACAATTAATTGAAAATAATATACTTAATATTATTAATATGTAGGTACTTATATATTTTGTAAAAGTGTGTAAAAATGTGTACAAGTACGACTAATTGTGATAAAGTCCTATATTAAGGATTTAGAATTATTATGTTTATTTTCAATATTCCATAGTATTGAATGAATCTCTAGTACTCACATGTATGTTTTAAATTTATTATTTTTTTGTTAATAAAATGTCTTAACTAAACTATTATATTGTACGAGGATTTTAATTAAAACAACACAAATTATTACGTTAGAACACTTACCTAAATATTATTTTGTATACTGTTTAATACTAAAACATGTTTTTAGAACATTGAAATAAAATAACGATACCACGTGTTACTC
Organism: Schizaphis graminum; assembly: GCA_020882235.1. Lineage (NCBI taxonomy): Eukaryota > Metazoa > Arthropoda > Insecta > Hemiptera > Aphididae > Schizaphis > Schizaphis graminum. The sequence goes on from CM037032.1 coordinate 100,584,918, forward strand.
AAACACACAGCAAAACGTAACTAAACTCGCTCAGTAGCCTCAGTCGCTCCTGGTTGATGAGACAGGAATCTACGTTCGTTATGGTAGTATGGTACCCAACGTATATTTTTACACATGCGACAAGCCAGGTGTTCTCAAAATGTTTTTATCAACCACAAATCTATCAACGAAATTTTAATTTGCGGTATATGAGAATAAGTAATATCATTAGAAACATGAAGATTTAATAATAATTATAAATGAAAGAATATAGTTAAAATTTGAATATCTTCTAATTGACTATATTAATTTATTGTTGAAAACATCTTAAACATATTTATAACAACATTTTTAAAAATATAATAAATAATCGAATTGAATTCTAACAACTTTATTTAAATAATTTGAATTAACTAAAAATATTTTGGTAAGCACTTTTAAGCACCCATTATGGGATTGTGTTGCAGTGTGTTAGTATGTATAGGGTGATATGTTTTGACTGCTTAGGGTTCGTTGTATTTTGAACGTATGTCATTATAGTGCACATGTAAAATTACACGATACAACATGTAAAATGATACAATTAGAATTTTTTTACTGTAAATTTAATTTTATTTATTACAAAACGATATATTATTAATTTAATAATTACGTATTTAATAGTGTATTACTATAATTTAGCCACCGATAATAGATCTAAATGCTGTCTAAATCTGTATTGAATCACAATTAAAAAAAAACAAAAATATTTTTATACGAAGACACGCAATATTTTTAGTAGAAATATTTTTTCAAAAAATTTTGAAAGTGAAAAATTATTTGAAAAGCTGAAGAATAAAATACAATGAATTTACTAATAAATAATAATATAATTTATACTTTCTATTATTTATCAAGATGTAATATAATATAGGCAGCTGTAGAAGCTAAAGACTTACACGCAAATAATATCTTTTGTATTACACATTAAAGAATCCTAGATACTTAACATTCATCATTAGTACCTATCTTATTTTTATACTTAGTATTTCAAATGCATATATCTATATTCTACAATTCTACATACATTATACATATAGAGTCAAAGTCAAAGAGTCAAGTGGTCCAACCAGTTATTGAGAAAAACGATGGAATATGATTACTAGTTTGTAACTCTGAACTCTGAGAAATACAAACATGACCATATGTAATATTATATATGCCTACAATATGTTTATTGTCTATAACCTATGTATACCCAGTGATATATATTATTTCCATTTAATACATAATATAGAACATTTTAGATTATTGATACAATTATGCTTAATGAATGATGATATACCAGTATAACTACACACATAATTTATTATGTTGGTTTGCATGTTACAAATACTACATTCAGCCATTTTGTTTTACAATCAACATAAATATAGGTCTTATACTCTTGTACATTATAACAACCAATTGTTCTTAAAAAAATCAAATATATTAATATTATTCTGCCTTAAGCCCCGCAAATCATGGGGCCACACAAGATGTAGTATAGCATTTTCCACATATTATAAGTAAGTATTAAACTACCGCACAACAATGTCCCTTTTCATACAAGTTAGTAGTTTGTTAATTTTTATTGAATTATACTAATTATTAATCAAAATTTGTCCTTTTAAACATGTTAAGTTGATAATCGATAAATACAAGTTAGTATGTAATATATTGATGAGTGATGACTATAACTGTTCTACTTGTCATTTAATCTTTATCATAATCTGCAGAGTTTAAAAATTTATTTTATGGGGCTTATTTTTATTGTTTTATTTTTAGATTCTATAGTTTTATATTTTAAATTAATATAGGTATATATTAAAAAAATTAAAATTAACCTATGGATTGAATATATTGTTATATAAATTCTGGATGATTAACTTAAACACGATTGTTCACCTTTATGCCTTATTTTAAACTTTAGTTTAATATTTTACTAACATTTTGAATTTAGAAATTTTTAAACATAGGTACTGAAAGAATAAAGATCATGAGTATAAATAATGTGTTTTCTATGTCACTAACTTTTATTTTATATTATTAAGATGACTTTTTTTTTACTACATTTTATACAGTAGAATAATATATTTTATAATCTAATGATTCTAATATAATGTGATGATTGGTACGTGAAAGTGTTTTTTACAAAAATATTTTTTTCTAAAATGTTATAATTTAATAAAGTACTTAGAATATATTCCAAGAAATATTTAAATATAAATCTATGTTTGGAATACCTACTCATTAGTCATTTAGTCATTACCAATAAATGATAAAATATTTATAAATTCATTAAAAAGCAGGAATTGTTTTGTAGGAATTAACTGGTTTAAATGTATCTTCCTATAAGAAAATTGTTGTAATTAAAATGGTACTTATAAGCTAATGTGATTACCTACACAATTTTCAAGTATATTTAATTCTGTTACTGCAACTAATACCGATTAATACTGTTATATTACTATAAGACAATTATATAATCCGTAAGACAAAATAATATAAATAGGTTTATTCAATAACACGTTTAGCATATAAAAGTAAGTTTACTATTATCAGTGATGGCGCCAGATGTTTTTTATCGGGGGCTGATACCAGGCCAAATTTTTTTCTGGTGAGACATTTATGTATGGTCACCCATTAATTTGTTTATACCATATTTTCAGGAAAGTATAGCTAAAAATGTTTTGGGTAGGTATAATATTTTACATTTCTAAATAAATAATCAAAAAATATATCTACTTTATTATTATTACAAAATATGTACTACAGTAAAACTTTAAATTTCCTTAGTTTTCTTTTATTTGTATAAATTAAATACAATAACATTATAAATACATAAATTAATACATAAAATTTATTTTTAATGTATGAGATTCTAGAAATTGTGCAGATAGTATTAACTTTATTGAGTATATATATATAATATATAATATATATTTATATAAAAACAGCATATTTAATTTGAATATATCAATCAAACTTAAAATAATATAACTTAAGCTAAAAATTCTTTAAACTTTAAAGTAATTAATACTATTTTAAATAAAAATAATGATTTACAATTTCTATATTTACCTACTTACATATTTTTAACATTACATTATTGGAAAGGGAAAAAACAAATGTTGTGGGGAGGCAATTGCAAGGGCAAATTGAGGGAGCAAGTGTCACCCCTGTTAGAAAAAAATAATATTAAAAAACATACATTTTTATCATAATTTCTTTTTTTTTTTCGTGGGGGCCTGTATCTATATTATATAATTTTTCCTATAAAGTTCCCTGATTGTAAATACATGCTGGATCCGCCCATGGACACTTGCTTACCCTTGCCCTTGTGTAGCGTAGTCCCTGACTATAATATTACATCGGAAAGTAAAAATGAATAAAACAAAATCTAATACAATGCCCCCTCTCCCAAAAAAAAAAAACAAACTAGGATAAAATAGCTCACTGAAATAAAAATAGATGCAAATGCTATACATTTTTACTACATAAGTATTGATTAAAATTTTAAAATTTTGACTGGTTTGAGATAAACACAGTTAAACAGTTTACTTTATGTATTGTTAGCTACCTACCCATTTGTATCTAAATCATAATATAACATTAAAATTGACCAAATTATGAAAAAGTTCATATAATTTAAATTTTGAAGCGGATATAAAGAATTGTAATTATTATATTACCTATTTTATGATTTGTAAATTGTTTTAGATGATTTTTTCAGAGAACTTTATTTATTTGAGTAATTTTAAAGCAATTCTATTGTATTATCTACTTACAGTTATTATAGAAAGAAAAATGTATGTTCATTTAGTTGAGTAATAATATTGGTTGAAACTTGAAGCGCAGAATTAATTAAATTATGAAATAGAATTTAATGTATTAAATTGTATTACAAATGTAATATGTATCATTTTAATGAACTTCACCTAGGTATTTTGTAATATTTAAGTTATTGAAATTTCAAACATGAAAAAATTTAAAACGCTACTAAATTCTTACCAGTTACCGCGATATCTGTTGATAATTGATAACATATCATATATGCCGGGGTTGTTAAAAAACACAGTCGGATTAAAGAAATATTATTGCCAAGTGTGGTATATTATATTTTTAAAAGTATATAACTCTTACTTATTAGGGTGATTTACAGTGTCTTACACTATAATAAAATTCAATATGACAATGTTGAAACCATTATTTTCTTTGTTTTATTATAAGTCTATGGTTGAAATGTCGTATGTCAATAATTGTCAATGTTTATTGTTTACGATTTCACGAGTAACTAACGACAAATACGACACCGTATGTTATCATATTATTTTTTGTTATCAATGTTATCACATATTTTTTTTTAATTTCATCACGTAAATATAACCACGAACATATAATAGTATATTATAATCCATGCATTAATATTTTAATCTGTGTCCTGTGATGTAACGTTTACCTCAGATTAAATTTACACGATAAATATATTTAATATAATCTTTGCATATATCACATAGATTTTACGAGTTATGAGTATAAGCCATATTATGGTGTAGCTATATCAGTGTTTCTCAACTTCTTTTACTCGCGGAACCTTGCAGGAGCTTTAACGTTTTGTTTTTGTGGAACCCTCATATTATATTTGTTGGAAGCTATTTTATGTTAGAATCATAATTTAAACCAAAAGTGTTATTAATTAATTTATATTTTCCCAAATTTCTCACGAAACCCTTGGCACTGGCTGATAGAAGTGATGGAACCCTTAGGTTCCACGGAACACCAGTTGGGAAACACCGCAGTAAAGATTATAGTAATATAGACATATTATAGTATATCATCAACAGTATATTTTTCTAAAAATGTAAGTAAAAGTTATTAAGCTATTGTAGACAATGTAGTTCGTAATTTTTTATTAGTAATGCGTGCAAGGGCGCCCGCAGGTCGAATTTCAGGGGGGGGATAGCCAAAGCCCTATCTGAGGGGGGATTCAAGGGATCCCCCCTCCCCCCGAAATTTTTAAAAGTGGGAATATTTTAGTGGTAAATATAGTTTATTGACCAAACATTTTCAGCATTTATACTTTAAAAAAATGTTGGACCCCGGATTTTTTTTTCAGTTACGGCCTTGGGATAGCTTTAATTTTTATTCATAATCAAACACTTCTATTAATGTATAATGTATTAGGTTTATTTATAAAAAATGTTTAAAGGTAATAGAATAATTAATATTATATTTTACACTTATAGATGTATAGTAACTATACGCATTAACTAATTGAACACAAATTGTTATTTTATTTTATTTTTCCAAATTCATTAATAACTTTTTCAGATAAATTAAGTTCTTCAATTTTTTTTCTATGTTAACTTACAGAATATATACAGAATCCAGATAAACGGTTCTCACACATTGTTGAATGTAACCAGGTTTTAATACGACGTAATTTACTGAATGTCCTTTCTATACTACAAGTTGTTGGTGGAATAGTCATATAAATAATAATACTTCTCTTTAAATTTGGATAAAATTCACAATCTTTAAAAAAAAAGAAATATTTTCCTACCTATATGAAATATCAATACACCTTGGTACCAATAATGATTTTTGGGACTTTAGAATATTTAATTTGGATATAATTATTTTAACTAGCAGGAAAGCTAGGGGGGGGGAGTTGTCCCCTCCCTGCCCCCCCTTGCGGGCGCTCTTGAATGCGTGGCTAAACATGAACCATTTAAAAAGCAACTTTATACCTTTATCTTTGTGAGTTTTCTGTTGACGGATTATACCATAGGAATATATCTTGTATAGTTTTGCCACTCTGCCAATATTATTCTTTCAATGAATGAGATAACTTAAATTTTGATGGGATATATCGTCAAGGCTGATACTAAAAGGCATTGTTATTTAAGGTAGATAAAATCTGCTCAATAAGTGGAATAATTTTCATTGAACAATTTTTGTTGCATCGACGTTTGGGGTGTTTATACTGCTTAGTAGTTCTTATATACGTGAAGAGCCATCTGTTTGACTATTTGAGCGTGAGCGACGGTCGCTGTGAGTTGTGACAGTTTTAGTTATTTTCTGTTGAACATATTATTGTACCACAGTGCGCAGAGATCTTTTTTAGATGTGTTCTTTTATCTGCTTTCTTGAGTAGTCTATCCATTTTGCAGTCTGTAACTGTGCCGTAGTCAGGATTTTTTTTCTGAGGGGGGGGGTTAATTTTTGATGGCCAACTATGACAACAAATTACGTTGTTTGTACTGTATTTTTGACTATATAATTGATATAATTATACATATATATAAGCAAATCAAGATCCAGTAAGTATGATAAGAGCGTTTAATGAATTTTTTTTAGTTATTCTCCGTATTCGGGGCAGCGGGTTATCACGGCATCACGCATATAAAATTTTATTTTCAATTAAATTAATAAAATTATTAACATTATTGTCGCCTGAAATTTCGGGTTGGGTGGAGGGCTTGTGCCAGGATGCTCACCCTGGCTACGGCACTGCTGTGACTCACCATAGTGCACATTCAATAATTGGAAATCTTTTGTTTTGTGATCTTCACCACATTTCACAAATACAGATTTTTTAAGTATTCACAAACGACCAGGGGCGTATTTAGGCCGGGGCCGCCGGGGCCTAGGCCCCGGGGCCCCCTAGGTGTGTCGAAGTCGGGGGCCACAGGACTAATTTATATTTGTATTATTATTAAATTTCTGTGTTAAAGGGGGCCTCTGTCTCTTATGGCCCTAGGGCCACCAAGTTCCTCACTACGCCACTGCAAACGACTAACGTTTTTGTTTATTCTATAGTAGTGTAGTTCATTAAGATCTAACATGAGTTAAAAAAAAAATCTTATTTATAAATTTATAATCCAGTTCGACCGTAACGCTCAGCATGAATGCACGTACGCCGCGTTGTCTGTTGTTTCGCTCCGTTATCGCTGTGCGCCCTCGCTAATAATGATTATTATTATTGTCATCATTAATTATCTACTTTCATTAAAATATTTATAGTATTAGATTATTATGAATAAAGGCACCCGTAATACGGGCCCCGTTCCGTCACGTACACCCAATCCGTCTAAGAGACATTTGTCTAATTCGTCGCTATCGCCGAATCTAGCCGACAAAAAATCGAAAGTTTTTACTTCACCAAATCGTTTCGCCGTACTTGCCACAAACGACTCCACAGACAAATCAGCTGCAGCCACGACCTCATCCAATCCGATGGATGTTCCTTTAGTAAGCCAACCTCACACTGATCACGTCAGGGATCCTCCGATTTCACCTATCTTCGTTAAAAACATAGTGGACTTCTCCGTCTTCAAATCCGACTTGATCGACATCACCAGCCCGAATAGTTTCACCTGCAGGGCGTCTTCGTCAACCTCTTAGCCGCATATACTATAATAGTATCATGAAACATTTACACGAAATTGATTCCAGTTTCCACACATACACCCCCCGGCCACCTCCGCACCTACAGGTGTGTCATTAGAAACCTGCACCACTCCACGTTAGTGCCCTATATAATTAACGCGTTGGTCGAATTAGGTCACAGTGTCAAATATGTTCACAACGCCAAAAACAAAGATAAAAGCCCCCTTCCTCTATTCTTTGTAGAGGTTAAACCTCAAGACAATAACAACGACATTCTGGGCATCTCTTCGTTTCTCAATACAAAAGTTTCTATTGAGAAACCACACATCAAAAAAAGAGGCCCTCCTCAATGTCACAACTGTCAAGATTATGGACACACGAAAAAAAATTGTCATCACCATCCAAGATGCGTCAAATGTGGGGAAGATCATCACACGGAGAACTGCACCAAAGACCGCAGTAGTCCTGCTAAATGCGCCTTGTGCTCCAAGGACAACACCACCAATTACAAGGGCTGCCTGGTATTCAAGGCCGCTTTCAAAAAAGCCTATCCGAGAGTCCCTTGGAAAGGCCCGATCTCCAATTCCCATCAAACCACACACAAATCATACGCAGAAGCCACCAGAAATCAAAGTCCACATTCCGATCAAGTTGGCAAAATTTTATTAAGTTTCATTTCTAATTTGAGCTCACTAATCAATTCCCTCATCTCCCTCCTCTCCTCTTTACTAAATTCACTGAAAGTTAAAGGTACTATTTCTCCACAATCATCTCCGTCATACCACTTATTGCTCATTATAATTTATCACACATTTACACTCCACTTGGAGATAGTAAATATAAGATAACAATAATCTGTTACTATTAAAATGTTTATTCACGTGCTGGGTGTTACCACTGGGTAATTCCCCAAAATCATAATATCCATTGTTATTTGTTTTGTATTCTTTTATCTCATCTAATTAATGTGCATATTTATTGTATAGATTGTAGATTGTCTTATTACTAAATAAAAAAAAAAAAGAAAATTTATAATCAAGAAAAATTGTTTTGAGCGTTAATATTTAAGTACATGCGTATTTTTTTCTGGGTTTTTATATAGAATATAGATCGTCAAATAAGAACTTCAAATTGATGAGATGGTGAAAATTATTATTTTTCTAAGTGTTCTAATTTGTTGAACTTGAAGTTAGAGTTAGATAGAGATTTAGAGGTGGGAGACCTAGAGAGGTGTCTTTTACTAGAGTTCTCAAAGTGTCGGGCGCGATCCTCTGAGGGGGGGGGGGGCACTAAAGCTTTATAGGAGGAAGGCGCAAGAATATTTTAAAAATCAACATTGCTTTGGTAGGACAGAAAATGATTTGTGAAATTTTCGTAATAATAATCGCGTTCTGTATTGTATACAATTCGGTATATTTATACATCACATACAGGCAGCAACAATCAACACGTATACAATAAATTTGTAATGTTAATATATCAATATTAGCCTATATGTATTTGTTGTTTGTTTTTTTTGTTACTCTAAACTAGAGCTCTCGAATTTGAACGTGAATTAAGATTCACGTGATCACGTGTTTTTTGTTCACATGTACTTAAATTTAAAAATTCGTGTACTTAATTCACGTGTAATTAATTAGTAAATCACGGATATTTATTTCACGTGTGCTTGAAAGAATATTTACTGAAATCGAAATTTTCCATATATTCTCTATATGATTGCTTTTACGATAACATACGTACAAATCTTTTAAGATGAAATAAAATAAAATTGTTTAAAACTAATATACTAAAGCTAATTTTACAATTATATATGTCGATATATGTCCTGTCCTTAACATTTTTCGGACGACTGCCCCCAACTCGGTTCTAATATATCTCTGTTACGAGAGTCGGAGAGTGTAACGAAACGTGTGTAACGGCAAATCTGACGATATATCGGTATATCGAATAAACAAAATTAAAATAATTAATTAAAAAAAAAAATAATAAAATTATGATGAATCCCCTTCAAAAGAAGTGAATTTATTTGTGGCGATGGCAATCGACGACGAACCCAGTTACGAATTATCGACGTGTGGTCGTTTACTGACTCGCCTACCATCACGATTCACGGTACACTTGAAAGTGACATTACCTACGCAACGAAGTGGTTCACGAATTTTTGGTGATGGTGTAGTATACGAGAGCTATGTCGCACTGATAGTATGTATTGAAAACCTTTATATAAATGATTTTGAACTAAACCGTTACATGTGAGAGCAGATAGGTATAATACAATTAATACCATAGATAATATAGAAATGGATAGGACAAGCATATTATGTTAAATATATTTGAGGCCGCGTTCCTGGAGGGGAAGTCAATTGAGGGCATTGAGGCCTCTTTTGTAATGATAGTCGATACTCGATATAGGTATACTTATTTGGCCTCAATCGTTCCCCTTCATGATCGCTGATAAGACCGTTATGGCCTATCCATATCTTTATTATCTATGTATAATACTTAGTTTAGTCTGTGCACCATATTAACATGTACAATAGAATACTGAAAAACAATGACATCTGTTGATTAGATTCACATAAACATAAATTCAAATGCGGTTCTAAATTGTGCGGTGTTAATACCGTCACGCGCCCGCTCGAAGGTTAATGTATTGAAAATAAAATTTTAAATGTAATAATAAACGCGTGATTTAATAACAAAATCCACGGATTCACGTGTATTTAAATTCATAAATTCACGTGAATTTTAATTGCACGTATATCCGTGAATTTAACTACACGTGAAATAGAGACCTCTACTCTAAACATGACTGTTAAAATTATTTTTATGAGGGGGGCTCACGTCTGGGGTTGACCAAAAGGGGGAACCTGGTCTGAGGAAGTTTAGAACCTCTGTAAGCTGCTAGACTGTTGTATCTTCATTTTTCAGGCTGTTGTTTGTTTTAATTTTCAAAACGATAAACTGGATACATTTTTATTTATATTAGGTATTAAAATTTGTTAATGTTGATTGAAGTACCTAAATGATTTGTGTCTTTTTTTTATTTGTTCCTGTTATTCAAATCAAACGTGCATATTTAATAAGAAAATTTAAGTATAAGTAACAATAACATATTACCTACAGTATTGAACGAGAACGATAGCGTTGGTCGTTAATTAAATGTAACAAGGTCGCTGTCGGCGTCCGCGAATAATTAAATGTCGTATGCGGTCTATCGTTTATAGTAGGTATATTGACTGCAGCATATATTATGGAAACTATACCTACAGCACGCGATTGTCGGCAAGTAAAAATACGTAATACATATTTTTTTAATTATGTAAGGTAATTAAAATTGAGAGCGCACACTATGCGCATGCCGTGGAAGTGTGTAATGGTCAAAAGCTAACGCCTAACGCGGAACTGTAAGTCTCAAGTAAAAGTCTAAAAGCTGATATTCCGAATTTTATAATTAAGGCGTTGTATTATAGCTCATTATTAATTGCAGTTATTTTTTTTTAATCTTCTATGCACTTGATTTAGTATTTTTAAGAAATATCATTCGGAATTTCCCAAATGACTAGAAAAAGAAATATTGATTACAGAAATTAATGAGATATATGGGTAATATTTTTTCTAAAATTAAGATCAAACTATCTGATGCTGTAAGTTTTTATAGTTTTGTGTATTGATACGGTTATATACATTCAAAATATTTCGAAAGTCAATCATTAATACAATGTAGATACTGTTTAATTTTTTTATTATATTAGTAGTAAGTAGGTATGAGCATAGTTTAAGATTAGTGTTATATTAATCTATAATATAAGGTAGATAACAAACTACAAGGTATACCTACTACATTTAAAATAAAATTTAAATTTTGTAGTGTTAGGTATGTGTACGATTAAAAATTAAAAATACTAAGATAGTACCTAGATGACTATTATAGTAATTAATAACTAGGTAGGTATCTATATTTAATAGGTAGTGGTTATGTGTAGCCATGAAATGCACTTATATTTTGAATAGGAACAAAGATAATAAAACGCGAATGCACCTCATAGATACTGATATTTTATATTATACATCATTATTACGTACTATTATACAGTACAATAAAATATATATACCTATAACTATCTATATAGTTGTTATTCAGAAATCAGAATATTCGTGTTAAATATATAATACTATATAATACTATAAGTAGCACTATAATAACTCGTTATCTATTATTGTACTTATATGTGTACCTAATGTGAGTAATGTATTTACTGTAGGCCATAGCTTATAAATTGTAATACCTACTAAGTGGGTTAGGTAATAGATATTATAATACTTAATTATTATTATGAAAGTGCTTAAATTGTTATATCCGTTAACAGGTAACACAACTATACAAGTTACAAGTACCTACCGACAATCAAGTATCAGCAATTTTTTTTTTATTTGGGTATTAAATTGACCGTAGCCATTTTCCTCCTTGTTTTTAATTTAAATTGATGTGTATTCTACGTTGTAATTACACTGCAGATACATATTGTAAACACAAATCATTATAATATTGTTTTTAAATAGGTAGGTATCATAGTCATAAATATATATGAAGGTTATCAACTTTTTTTATTCACGAAATTCTAGAATATTTTCTCCGGAATTATGGCAGAAAAAAGTTCTAACTCACAAAGAACAACTAACTAATGTGATTGATTATAACTTATAATTTATATTATTATGAGTTATGACATTATTATATTTTTACAATAACATTTCAATTTTTTTTTATGTAACCATTAACCTGGCATACCTATCTATATTATTGCAATATCACTTTAGCAACCTAGATGAAAAAGTAACACGAATTCCGTCCGGGACGCAATTCTTTCAAAATGGTTCGTCTACGTATTTTGGTACACAATTCGTGTGTATCCAAATTGTCAAACATATCTACAGTTTTTATAAAAATAAAGTAGGTACCTTGGTACTTTTAACATTTATTATTATATGTTGTTTTAAAACCACATAATAGACACAATGGATATTCCGTATCTCAGTTCGCTGAGAGAATGTAGTTGAACGGGAATTACCCGTTTCCGCCAAAATTTGAAATGACCGATTCCGCCATCGCCCGTTTCCGCCAATTTAAAAAAAGGTTCGATTCCCGTTTCCGCCAATTTACCTGCTATGGTAAAATTATTATAATATATTCCATATTTTTGGTAAAAATATGTTTTAATTAATTTGAGTTAACTGAAACTACGTTCACATGATACAGTACAAGGCAATGTTAGATACAAACGAGAAATCCTCTTGTAAATTGCCTTGTACTGTATCATGTGAACGTAGTTTCAGTTAACTCAAATTAATTAAAACATATTTTTACCAAAAATATGGAATATATTATAATAATTTTACCATAGCAGGTAAATTGGCGGAATCGGGAATCGAACCTTTTTTTAAATTGGCGGAAACGGGCGATGGCGGAATCGGTCATTTCAAATTTTGGCGGAAACGGTACATGCCCAGTTGAACTTGCATAACGTTTTATACAAAATATGTACTCGGTCACACAAAAAAACTTAGGCCGTACTGTCCCACCGGAACACCGTGAGATTTCCTGGTGCGTCCCGTAAAAATTTTAATATTATTTTCGCCCCTCAAGAAAAATTAAAATTTATAAATTAATGCTTACTATATAGGTTACCCACTGTTACTGTTAAAATTAAACATGATATTTTATGATTTCAACATTAGAACACAAATATTTGTACTTAAATGTCTAAATTATTTAAAAAAAACTATATTTTTTCATATACATCGTATATTATTTTACCTAATATCTATTATCGTCATTGCCATTAATTTCCACTGCCGCATGAATTTATATATATTTGATTATTTTTATTTATTTATATTTATATTATTATATATTTAAATAGGTAGATGATGAAGTGATTAAATTAAAATTTACTTAGAAAATAAATGTAGAGTTATTGAAAATATTTTATGCATGATAAAGAAATTTACTTTTAAATGTCATTAGGGCGCTATAAAAAGTATAATTGTTTTTAAAATGCTATAGAGCTGCAGTGCTACAAAAGTATAGAATTACTTTATAATTGGTCGATGATAATTACTAATTAATCAAACACTTAGATAGGCTCTATAGATATATTTTTTTATACCTACATATATCTAATAGCTAGGTTACATAGGCGTGCGCACGGGGTATGCAGGGTATGCACTTGCATACCCTGCGACAGACGCTTGGGGCACATGAACGTCATGAACAATGTCTCTGTTCATAATTTAAACGGGATTTTTATAAAATGGTAATGCGATACCGATATGGAATAAGGACTTGTTTTTAAATTAATTTAGGACGGTTCTCAATAATTTAAGGAAATATTGATTTTATTTTTAGTGTAGGTATTTACTATTTATATATCCCAAGAAATGACAGCGATTACATCTATTCTTTAATTTGACGATATCTAAATACTGATAATAATTAATATAATAATATAGTAGTTAAAGTATACCAGGGAAGAGAAGGCTTGAATTATAACAATTATATTGTATAATGTACATTTTCATTTAAATAAACATGTTTGTAAAAAAAAAAAAAAAATAATCAAAAACGATGAAAAATCTATTTTTTCTTATGTAAAGTAGTAACCTATAATATAATGTCATGCACATTTATTTTAGGGGTATTTATATACAGGGTGTAACCGATAGAACTGACTTTTGGAATAACTTTTTTTCTAATCAATTTTTTTTATTTTTTTTTATATTGTACATGTAGCGCTAGGGTCTATAAATGATAAATAAAAAATAAATAAAAAAAATTGATTAGAAAAAAAGTTATTCCAAAAGTCAGTTCTATCGGTTACACCCTGTATATGGGGGGACACATTTTATAAGCTGCATGCCTGCATACCCTGCGAACAAAGTCTGCGCACGCCTATGCTAGGTTAAATTAGTTACCTACTTATAAATTATAATCCAATTAATTAATCAGTGATGGAACGTAAACTATTTAACAAAAACAACACTTTAATAATTTTAATTTAACTCAAATATTTACTGTGGCCGTGTGTTTGTCTCTCGTACAATGATAATATTTTATATGTGTATAGACGTATAGTACATAATCAATAATATTTATATTTTATAATACTACATTTTAATATATTATATTGTACACTTAATTTTTTTTTTAGAATATAGACGTTTTTATAACCAGTGTTAGTCGATGTTTTTATTATATATCACACATTTTATTCAAAATAATGATTGAAAAAATTTAAAATTTAAATTTAATTGGACAATAAAATAGTTGGTCTTCTTTTATTAAAACCAAAATTAAATAAAATTAGGTCCGTCACTGAACTTAATATTAATTTAAATTATTTGAATAAGATGAAATATTAGTAGACCTAAATTAGGTATAAATATTTTTGTTGTATAGGTTTTAAGTATTTTAAAGTAGCACGAAAAGTTTTTCATGGTCTACAAAAAAAAAAAATTAAAACAAATTTAATAGTATTTATCAAAATTTAAATATTAAATAGTTTGAATATTTTTGTATTAAACAAAATGGGCACATACAGTTTACACTATATATTCTTTGAAATCATTTTTTCTTAAACATTTTAAAATTGTAAAAAATAATATATTGGATATGATTGTTTTAGATATATTTTAAATAATTTCATGGTATTCTCGATCTATGTTTATCATGACATCTTACAGTATATATGATTAGGGCCGTATTTAGCTTCTGAGATCCGGGAAAACGGGAAAACTACATCTTTCGGGCCCCCTTTTTTTAGGGTTAAGCTTGATTTTTTTTTAGGCTCGGGTCCCTTAAAATAAGTTTAGTGCCGGTCACCAGACATATGACCCGAGAAAACCGTCCTGAATACGGCTTTGAGTATGATACCTTTGCATTATAATCTGGGCGATTGTAAACTCTCCCGATGGTACACTCTCCCGGGTCTACTCCAGTACTACCTGACGGAAACGTGTAAACTCTCCCGGGTCTACTCCAGTACTACCTGACGGAAACGTGTAAACTCTCCTGGATTTATTCCTGTACTACCTAACGGAAACATGTAAACTCTCCCGAGTCTAGTAAAAATCATAAAATAAATTTAATGTACATTTAAGTTGCGTTTAAAAATAGTCAATCATATATAATAATAATAATAACAATATAAATTAATGTCTTTAGATGCCATGAACATGATATTATAGTCAAAATACAATAAAAAATAAAATTTCAAAAAATCAAAGATTAAAAAATATAATAGAAGATTTTACACAATTTTTACTACTCGTACTTATAACTAACAAAAAAAATTGTACTTAAACGGGGCATTACTTTTTTATGAGCTTATGAACTTATAAATTACTATATTTGATATTCAGCAGTAAATTATTGATTGATTTTTTATAGGAGTTAAAATATAGAGGGAGTAATAATCGTCGGCTAGCTTAGAAAATAATTACTCCCTACATAAAGAGGAGTAAAAATATAAAGGGAGTAATAATCGCCGTCTAGTTTAGGAAATAATTACTCCCGGTGATTATTACTCCCCCCAGTAAAAATCATCGGGAGTTAACTTCACCGGTCACACTGGAAAACCTGATGTTAAATTATTTAAAATAGTTCAAAATGAAAATAATTTTTATTACGTAGTACTATACTACTATGTAGTACTAATATTTCAATGAGGTCAATTTTTTAGTCATAATACGACAAATAGGTCAAAAATGTCCTAAAAATTGTGGTTAGATCGCGTAAGATATCCCAAAAAAAGATGCATTGAAATCCGGGCCCTACTTATTATTATTTAATAGCCAATACTCACATTAGTATCAATTAAATTAATATATTTAAATAAATAATCCATTATAATATTTTATGACTAGAAGGTACTAATTAGTAAAATCTAATATTATAGTGTATTATAATTTAGTTTTAGTGGTGCGTTCACTAATAATAGTATGGCAGAAAGTTTCGTATTATTATTGGAGATGGATAGAAAATGTTTTGTTGTTAATAATTTTTGATTTATTATATATTTATTGATATATATCCATGAAAAATAAATAAATATTATAACAGGTTAATCATAAAAAAGTGTTTACCTGTATTACTATCATTATATTATTATCATAAAATATATTTTTAATGAAATATAATATTATTCTGGCTATTAAGCCATTTTTATATTTTGGTTTTTAGATACGGTATTAATACAAGTTTGTTTATTAAATATTAAAATTTGCTGTTATTATAAATGCTTTTAATTTAAACTACAAACACAAATAAATTTATAACGAAATAGGTATTTATAATAATGGGAACCATCTTACGCGCTAAAAAAGGAAAAAACAATTTATCTACAACAGATGATTTATATAATACTGACTATCATAATCAAGTAATATCTTTAAGACAATTATAATATTCAATGTTGGAATAATTCATTATTAGTTAAGAAAGAATTAATTTTTAAATTTTTATTGTATTGTATTAAATTTATAGCTACATAGAAAGCATTTTAAACTAATTATTATTTTAATATGTTTGAATTGATTTTATTTACCTACTGTATATATAATTGTTAGCAGAAAGAAATGATAACTGAGCCAATTCCAAAGATTGTCCCATTGTATGATGGCACAGAACTAAAAATTAATCAAAAGTTAATAATGAATGGACTCGCTACTATATCAGTACGAAATATGAGATCTAAAGAATATGCTATTAAAGTAAAGTTGATTAATAATAATAATTTTTTAACTCAATATATATGCTAAAATTTTACAAAGTCAAAACAATGATATGTTTGATAATAATAATTATAATTGCTATGTTAATTTATATACCTATATACATACATATTTTGCTGAATTTGTTTAATTCTGTAAATTATTGTAGTACATTAATTTCTAAGTTCTAACCAATAAAAAGAATTTGAATTTTTATGGAGTGTATTTTAGTGATGATAGCAATATTAACATATTTATACAATTATTGTTTGGAGCTTATTTAAATGGTGTTTTTAGCTTGTTAGCAATAATTTATAATTCTAATAAAGATTATTTTTGACTGACTCACAAATTGTGAGCATATCTAAGATAGGTCATTTTTTTTTTATTAATTTAACTGAAAGTAACTTTTATAAGTAGAGCTAATATTAATAATATAGGATTTATAAGAGACTACGATGAGCTGGATTTTTAAATAAGGGGAGGGAGTCTGAGCATTAATAAACATGATAACTATTTACAACAGAGATAATTCATTTTTTCTTATTTTAAATAATCGTTTTTATTCTTTTAATATATTTTCTGGTACATCGATATAAAATACTCTTTAAGTTAAAATAATACAATTATTTATCATGCTAACTGCCGAAGCTATTTATTAAAGTATTTAGAATAATTATCAATAATAATGAATAATGTATCAATTATTTCCCTATTCCAATGAGAAAGGAGGTTAATCTTTATCATACCCCTATACGTGCTATTGCAGGAGACTTTCTAGGAAGGTTCAGATAATGTTATTTATGTTGGACTAGAGAAAAAATGTAAATATTTTGGTTTTCACATTCATTAAGATGTGGTTGAATAGCAAGAAAGACACTAAAAATTTTTTCCAGAGGGGAGGCAGAGTGGGGCAAATATTTTTTTACGTGAGCTAAGGTTTTTTCAACAATCAATGAGGTTATTTAAATAAAATATAAATATTTTTGTATCATATAACATAATATAGCTATTAGCTATAAAATACCCAAGTTTTTATATTTTATGCTCTAAACAGATAATATGTACAAACTTTTGAATTCTTAAAAAATTTTTAAGAATAAAGATAAATATTTTTTATGTATCTTACGTAAGAAAATGTATAATCACAGACCTTCAACAACTATATTAATAATAAATAATGATTTACAAAAATGATAATTTATTTATTACTCTAATAGTCTAATATAGTAATATTACATACATTTGTGAATGAATGAATGAATAAATATTTTTTTTTTACTTGCATTTCATAAATATAAATTTAAGTAATTGTGTTTAGTAATGAATAGATGAATTTGTTTTACTCAACTTTATAATCGGTTAAATGATTGTTTATTAGAAATTATGTTCTGTGGAATATCACGAGGTAGGTAGGCAGTGGAGGATGGTGAGTTACTTTTCCCCGTGTTGGACAAATTAATAAAATAAAAATTAGAATTTAAAAAGCGGGTAAGTGAGTAACGTTCTGCTGTACATTAGGGGGTGGGGTGGACCTCGGACTAGGGTAGGTTAAATTTGAATGCAATGATAGGTATTAATGTATTATTGTATACGAAAAACGATTCTGAACGGAGATGATTTGTCAGTCTAGGATATATTATATTTAAATATTGTCATATATTCTATTTTGAAACAAATTCAAACATTTAAGTAAAAGTTTCAAGATCTTTCATTAAGTAAATTTTTAAAAATAACAAAAATCGAAAATTATTTATTAGTAAAACGTTATTTTACACGTGTATTTTTGATTTCAAATTAAAATTAAAACTTTAAAGATTCGTAAAATTTTTTAAATGGAATAATCCTCAATTTTTTTTATAAATATTCTAAGGTTAACTTATGGACAGCATAGTATTAAATTTTCAATTCTTAGCTTTTGATAGTAAAATATTTATAAATTTTTAACTACCAAATAGTGAAAAATATTCATGATTTTGACGAATTGTTGTCAATATTTGAACTTCAAATGGTAATAAAAAAAAATTGTGCCTATGTATTTTATAATTTTTGAATGAGAGTTAGAAAAATTTATGTGGACACTTCAATTAAATTTTCAAGTAATTTGTCCCAGCTAAATTTTTTTTATCAACATTTATAAAAAAAAAATGAATATTTCAAATGCCTTTAAATAGCTCAAAAAAAGTCAAAATGTTTTGAAAATCAAATCACGTAAAGAAAGTGGCAATCTAAATAACTGGAGAAATTTTCAAGTATCTACGACTTATACTATTTGAATAACAACAAATATCAACAATTGTTTGAGGCTAAATCGTTATTTAACGCGGTTTTGTAAAAATTTAAATTTCAAATGCTCATAAAAATTTTTTGTCCGAATCCGGTAGAGTTTTTTCACAAATATTTGAAGAAAAATTTACGGAGAACCTTGTACCAAATTTTCAAAACTTAGTTATAAAAGAAAAAAATTTTACAATTTTTCAACCACAAAATTACTTGCAAATTTTCGCAATTTTGACATATTTCGTATAAATTCGAACTTTAAGCACTTATAAAAAAAAATTATGACTAACGATTTCAGATTTTTTTTTATCACTTTAAAAACAACTTATAAGAAACCTTGTATTAAATTTAAGATTTTCTGGCCACCCAAAATTTTTTTATCGTTATTTAAAAAAAAAATACTTAGAAAAATTGAAAATTTCTATTTAAAATTCTTTGAAAATTTAACTGTGTATGGAGAACGCTTATAGAAACATTTGGTGAAAATTTCAAGTATTTACATCGATTAGTTTTTGAGTTTTAGCAAAATCAAAAATTCGATTTTGTCGAAAACTGGTTTTGCGTAAAAAATCCCGTTTTCCCCTCATTTTTTTAGGGTTTTTCCCGACTCACTTAAAAAGATTGAAAATTTTTAACTTTTGACCCCCCAAAGTACCAACTAGATTCAATTTCCTTTTCAAAGAGGGGCTGAAGTAAAAAATTTGTGACTAATACTAAATTTAATAATCTATACTGTATTCATTATTAAAGATAATATTAATTATAATATTATAATACGTAATAGGTACGTAATACTATTATTATAATATGTCAATAATCGTATATTATATCATTTATAATATCAGTATTGAATAGGAGCTTGTATATATACATATATGTTTATTATACAAAATACATATGCACCCATATACCTAATGTATTTTATTTTATTTTTTATTGTGAATTATGATATCCATATTATAATATAATTATACAGAACTAATCAAATGTACAATAATGTTCAATGTTCTTCGTTTTAACTGCAGAGTAGGTACAATATAACAATATTAAGGACATTTTAATTGTTAATTCATTGTTTGATATAAATAAATACCTTAATGGCTAATAAAGATACCTACTATAAAAAGCAAACTTTTATCGGTGGCGCGAGAAGGTTTTTTTCGTGATGAGTGGTCCAATCACTGTTTTTATTAACGGCTATCTGCGTGCGACAACTTTACCGTTATTTATTTAATAAAATAATAAAATATATAATAAATTATGATGTGTGAGCAGTGAGCATATCATTACAGTTATTATTGGTGGATTTCCAAGATAAGGCGCTTTGTCCATTGTTTCTTATCTGTATCCTGTCATCTTCTTCGTCACTTTTCTACACCTAACATAATACACGTTATGAAAGGGTTTAAATTATTTACCTATGCATATTATTAGTCTTAAAAAGGAAAAAAGTATAGTATTCTGTTGTTTAGTAGGAGCCGAGTGTAGCATTGAGTAGATTATTGTAATCGATATATTAAATTTGAATTTAATGATTAATCATTGCATAATATGAGATACGAAAGTGGATTCTAAATGGAGACAGTCTATCATCCTGCAGTTATCATATTAAACGTCTTAAAAATGTTGTATGTAAAAATATAGAATAATGTATAATGTATGTAAAAGTTAAAAATCACATGAAAAATATTTTTGAATTACAAAAAAATCACAAAAATTCTCGTATTTCGTTTAAACATAGATTTTATTTCCAATTTTGAATTTTAAATGTCTCAATAAAAAATCAAGTTCATATATTTTTTTAAATTGTATGGTTTCAGTATGATTACTCATAAGGAAACTTGTGTTACATTTTTAAAGCTTAACTGTTAGTTAAAAAATTGAAGATTTTATACATTTTTACTACAAAATAGCTTATAATTTTTGTAATTTTATCGAATTAGGACTTCAAATGCTTATAAAAAATATTGTGCCTATAAATATTTAATTTTTTTTAGTAAACTATAAAACAATAAAAGTATAAAAACTACTTATAAGAAACTTTTTATTACATTTTTAATATTTATATTAAAAAAACTTGAATAAATAAAAAATATCTATAAATAGCGCAAAAAATATATCATCAAAAGATGTTATCAATGATAAAATTTAAAATTTTTTTATTGAGATATAATTACTATGTATGATTATAATAAATACAATTTATAATAACTATTAAAATAATAAATTACTATCACCTACATTTTAATTTATTATTAGTAAGTATTGTATTATTCATTAATATTTATTAATTATACGTGTAATTATGAGTAGAAAAGGAATTCATTTTTCAATCTTCATCGTCCTGAATTAAAAGGCTTAAATATTATACCTACTGAAAACCAACAAGAGAAAATTTTACACCAGCAGATTCTTAAAGAAGTAAAGACAATTCACGAGATAAAATCAATGTAATAATACAGTTTTCTAAAATATAAAAACATTTAAGAAATATTATGTTGTTTTTTTAAGGAAATCACTTTGTACAATTAATGGGCCACAATGTTCACCAGCAAATAACCAAGCCAACATCTCTAATGATAACCGTAATTCTTTTTAACAACTCATTTAAAAACATAATAATATGAATATAAGTTTAATTTATTAAAAAAACATCATATTATTCAACAATAAAAAATTGAAAATAAATAAAAACATTTCTATATAAGTACATTTGTTTTTTCTTACATTAGAATTTATGACCAATTGAATTAATTTTGAAAATATAAATTGTTAATAGTAAAATAATATTTTTTTTATACTGTTGAAAAAATAATTATATTTTGATTACAAATATCAGTTATACGTTTTTGTTACAATGTTAAACCAAGTAGAATATTTATTAATATTATATAATGCTGTAATACTTTATCCGTTATTTCGTTTGATATATTAAAAAATATATAATATATGTAAATATAGCCCAGCATTAATTCTAAATTGTAATGCATTTATTTTAGTTAAACCTGATGCGACATTATTGGAAAACCATTTTTCAAAAAGACTTGTAAAGCCGATATCCATATCCTCATTCAATCAACAAATCAAATGGGTTGACAGTTTAGTTTGTTATACTTCATGAATATACCACAAGTAGTTTTATTTTGCTTGTTTTGTTTTCAGTTACGGAGCCTGAAGAATCAACATTAAAAGCAGATAAATTCTGTGTTCACGATGTGGAAATAAAATCTACTTTAATCGACTGAATTGAAAGTACTATAAATAAAGTAAAAAAAGTTGTCTATAATTTTTGTAAAGTTAATTTATTCGAAATCAATAGCCAATTGTAACATTTACTGAAAGTTACATTTTTTTGTAAATATGTGTATGCATTTCCTTTTTTTAACGGGATAAAGTTTTTATTCGGACTGCTTACCCTGCAAAAAGTGTATTATGTTTTTATAAATATAAAAAATATAAATCCATACCTACCAAAATTATATAAATAACTAAAATAACTTTAGATTTCATCACTTCGTATTAATTTGAAGTGACAATATTATTACTGTTGTAATTTTCTTATACAAATTATTAATTAATTTTATTTATTTATTATGATAATAATGTATTTATAATAAATATACTTATATAATATATATATATATATATATATACAGTATTGCTAATTTTTTTGTTCAGTTATATTTTATCTAAAATCACACTATATTATAGCAACTAGCAGACCACGGTCCTGATACGGAATTCAGATATTTACGGATATATATTTTTAATGTTTTTACATCACATATAAAATTGTTATAATACAATGATGAATAAAAATATTTTCTATTTTTCGGGTCGTACAACGTATGCATTTTTACATTAAAACATATTTAATATATTTTCTTTATTAGTTTTTTCGCGATTGTAATTTGGTATATTAATAAAAATCAATTAATATAAAACAAATGAGTATTGATAACAATCAATTGTTAATGTATGAAAAAAATTACTATAAGTGTTAAGTGTTTTTGGACAATTTATAAATAAGTATAAAAATTAAAATACAAATCATTATTTGTTATATCTATCTGTAGAATAATATATATATATATTATTAAGAAAGAAGCCTTGGAATATAAAGAAATATAAACTTATAAATAATAGTTTATGGCCATACTTTCACGATAGATTACATACATGATACATGATATATCAGTATAAGTTAAAACTTGATTGTTACTTTATTAGTTATGTATTATTATTATATATTATACAAACTACATAAGTAGGTGTGTAAATAATATTTTTGTATTATAATATTATATTATTAAATCTTTGTAAAAAATAAATGTCTACTCCTAATACAATGTCATACACTACCCAACTTACACAGGCTGCTTAAAAATTATTAATCATATTATCGATACTAAATTGATAAATTAAAGTATGAAATTGACTTAAATTAAATTATTCTACAATAATTATAACACAAATAGTGTCAAATACGCAATAACAAATTTTCTAACTCAATTTTTTTAAAGCTTGTTTTATGATTGTGTTTAATTTTTAAAATTAATAATTATTCAATTAATAATCAATAAATTCCATAAATAGTTAGATAATTATTTTTGAATTTTACCCGAACTAAAGTTTACTTTGAATTAGAACTTGTTTGTTGAACATTTATTTAAAACAATATTTAACTGTTATTGTTTTAGAATTTAATATTCTATAATATGGATAGACGATAGATTAATATTTATAATTAGATAAGTATTATTTAGATATTACTTTTGGAATTTTCATAGCTTAGTGAAATTTTAATAAACGTATTAAATAGCTAAGCAATTTAAGAACGATTGCAGTTTAGCTATCACGCGAATTTTTCATTTTAGATTCTGAACGGAGTGAAGAATGTATTGATTTTACAATGATGTGTGTTTTTTTTTTTGTGTATTACGACAACATTTGAAGCAGTAATAATGCTCCGATTTTTAACTTCAGCCCCTCAAACAAATCATTGTAAATACTTGAAATTTTCACCAAATGTTTATATTATGGTTATCTCTTTACAGTTAAATTTTCAAAATATTTTGACTATTTTTAAGCTACTTATAGACAATTGAAATTTTCGACTTTTCTAATTTTTTTTTCTTCAAATGCCGATAAAAATTTTTTGGGTGGCCAGAAAATCTTGAAAATTTAATACAAGGTTTCTTATAAGTTTTTCTTAAAGTGATAATAAAAAATTCGAAATCGTTAGTCACAATTTGTTTTTATAAGTGTTTAAAGTTCGAATTTATACGAAATATGTCAAAATTTAAATTAAATTTCATAGGCTCATAATGCGTATGTTTGCCAAATACTTTTTTTTATTAATAAACAGATACTATAAACTATAAAGTAACCATAGTAACATATAGTAACTATACTATTTGTTTCAAAATAGAATATATTACAATATTTAAATAGAATATATCCTAGATTGACAAATCATCTCCGTTCAGAATCGTTTCTCGTATACAATGATATTCATCATTGCATTCAAATTTAACCTACGCTAGTCCGAGGTCCACCCCACCCCCTAATGTACAGCAGAGCGATACTCACTTACCCGCTTTTTTTTTTTTTTTTGAAACATGTATTTTAACAAGTTAAATACATAGTTCAAAAATGAAATGTTTTTGTGTTAAAATAAATACTACAAAAGTAAATCGTTTTCAATCGAAAAACGATTATAATGTTAAAAACATAAATGCTTTGATGTTACAAGTACTTTTTAGATTTATGCATGTATTGAGATATACACACTTAACCATTTGTTAAACCGTCTGCCATGGAAGATTATTGTTTTAAAAATTAAGAATGATCATGGAAAAGTCTCAACAACGATGTCCAGGCCGACAATAATAGGCACTTGACTCTCAGGTGTGCCAACAGTAGAAATATTTAAATTTTTTAAAATAAAGAAAGAATGCAATACATTTAAAATTTTTTTCTTCTAATTATTACAAATTATTTTTTAATATATTTATTTCACATTTCTTGCGTTGTTAATCTATTGACGTATTTCAACTTCAACGTTATTGCATTAACTGAGTTACAAAAATACCTAATAATATAATTTTGTAAAATATGACATTACATAAATATGATAATATATTACATTAATATCATCACATTATTTTTCTTAAACAATAAACAAAAAAATTTTTTCATACCTGGTAACCATGGCACTGGTGCCGAGACTTGTTACGAAATTAAAAAAACAAAAACAATAATTAAAAATCTTCCAGTCAAGTATTGCTAAATGCTAATAGATATATTTTTACTCCAAAAAAACCTGTAAGTATTTCTTTTTTTCTATCATCATATATATTATATACCTACTTAATATTCTGCTTGTAAGTACAGATTTGTATATAGCTTAATATACATAAAAAAATATTATATAGGTTTAAATATTTATTACAAACTTTGTTTTAGATGTTTATTTATTAGCATCAATGGTATAAAATATAAAAATACAATTTTTAATGAATTTCTAAGTACAAAATAATTTGAAAAAATTCAGTTGTTATTTAATTGACATTTTTAAATGAACAAAAGCTTATGAGGAACCTTGCATTAAATTTTTTAGAACTTCTATTTAACAAATAATTTTTAATTAACATAATAGGTACATAGAAAAAAAAGCGGGTAAGTGAGTATCGCTCTGCTGTACATTAGGGGGTGCGATGGACCTCGGACTAGGGTAGGTTAAATTTGAATGCAATGATAGGTATCATTGTATACGAAAAATGATTCTGAACGGAGATGATTTGTCAGTCTAGAATATATTATAAAAAAATCGAAAATTATTTATTAGTAAAACGTTATTTTACACGTGTATTTTTGATTTCAAATTAAAATTAAAACTTTAAACACTCGTAAAATTTTTTTAATTGAATAATCCTCAAACTTTTTTATAATTATTCTAAGCTTAACTTATGGACAGCATAGTATTACATTTTCAATTCTTAGCTTTTGATAGAAAAATATTTATAAATTTTTAACTACCAAATAGTGAAAAATATTCATGATTTTGACGAATTTTTGTCAATATTTGAACTTCAAATGCTAATAAAAAAAAATTGTGCCTATGTATTTTTATAATTTTTGAATGAGAGTTAGACCAAGTTATGTAGACCCTTCAATTAAATTTTCAAGTAATTTGTCCCAGCTAAATTTTTTTTATCAACATTTATAAAAAAAAAATAAAAAAAAATTGAAAATTTTAATTGTCTATAAATAGCTCAAAAAAAGTCAAAATATTTTGAAAATCAAATCACATAAAGAAAATGGCCATCTAAATAACTGGTAAAATTTTCAAGTATTTACGACTTAAAGTGTTTGAATAATAACAAATATCAAAAATCGTTCGAGGCTAAACCGTTATTTAACGCGGTTTTGTAAAAATTTAAATTTCAATCACTCATAAAAATTTTTTGTTTTAGTCCGGTAGAGTTTTTTTTGCAGATAGTTGAAGAAAATTTTATGAAGAACCTTGTACCAAATTTTCAAATGTTAGTTATAAAAGAAAAAATTTTTACGATTTTTTAACCACAAAATTACTTGCCAATTTTCGCAATTTTGACATATTTCGTATAAATTCGAACTTTAAGCACTTATAAAAAAAAAATTGTGACTAACGATTTCAGATTTTTTTTTATAACTTTAAGAACAACTTATAAGAAACCTTGTATTAAATTTTCAAGATTTTCTGGCCGGCCAAAAAATTTTTATCGTTATTTTAAAAAAAAATACTTAAAAAAATTGAAAATTTCAACTGTCTATAAATAGCTCAAAAAAAGTCAAAATTCTTTGAAAATTTAACTGTGTATGGAGAACGCTAATATAAACATTTTGTGAAAATTTCAAGTATTTATATCGATTAGTTTTTGAATTACAACCATATAAAAAAATCGATTTGGTCGAAAACTGTTTTTGCGTAAAAATTCCCGTTTTTCTGTCATTTTTTTTATGTTTTTCTCGATTTTTTTGAAAACTGTTGGAAAATGTTTACTTTTCACCTCTATAATGCACCAAGGATATCCACTTTGCCATCGGAAACCACCCCCAAAGTTTGAAATCGAAGCATTATTTCGACTAGTTATGCTGTACACAGACACAAAAAAAAAAAAAAAACACACATCATTGTAAAATCAATACATTCATCACTCCGTTCAGAATCTAAAAAAAAAAAAATTGAAAATCTCTTATGCCTATATAATTCAACAAGTCAAAATATTTTTAAAATGTTGTCGTAAATAAGAAATGATAATACATATTTTTTTGTTATCAAGTTATAACAAAAACTTTATTTTTATTTTTCTCTATTATTTTGTAAAACACTGTGAATTTTTAATTTTTAATTTCCAAAGTACAAAATAGATCTATTTTGCTATCAAAAACAAATAGAAAATTGAATTATATTATCGACTCATTAGCATGTACTTACACAGAAATTAAAAAAATACATAGCTTTGTAAAAGTAATACATACATTGCTCAGAACTTAATCAAATAAAATGAAAAATTTTAAATGTCTATAAATAGCTCAAAAAGAGTTAACATGTTTTGAATTATACCATGTGTAGAAAATGATAAAATGAATACTTGAGTGTAAATTTAAGTTTCTATATTATGGTTATTCGTTTTTGAAATATAACAAAATAAAGAAGTCAATTAAGTCAAAAAATTTCCGTTTTTCCTCAAATTTCTTTTTGTTTTTACTAATTATTAATAAAATTATTTGAAATTTTTAGTTTTACTATTTTAAAATATCAAATATATCCAATTTTCTATTAGAACTCACCCATCTATCCTAATGTTAAAAATTGAATCATTTTTACTGCTCTAAAATTTGATGACAGATAAAAAAACGCAGATTATTGTAAAATCAA
The DNA here is from genome assembly GCA_020882235.1 of Schizaphis graminum. Lineage (NCBI taxonomy): Eukaryota > Metazoa > Arthropoda > Insecta > Hemiptera > Aphididae > Schizaphis > Schizaphis graminum. The sequence goes on from CM037032.1 coordinate 100,613,290, forward strand.
TACATTTATTATACATACATAAAATATTATGTACATTATTATATAGAATATATGTAGTAAAATAAATAATGATAGGTGATACCTAATATTTAAGATTTAAATAGTTGCCGCCGCTACCGCGTGTGTATAAAATCGTAGTAAGTTTACGTTTACGTTAGGTGACGTCACTGTTGCTTTGGTTGTTACTGAATAGGCATACTATATAATATATAAAATAGTATAAACCATGAACAGCGTAAACGAAGGACCACTCTATTTCATTACTATTGTGACTGGAAATCGTGCTAAATGCAATTCAGAGTTGCGCACGTGACAGCAGTGTGTCAGGAAATCGATAACGTGACACAGAATAATGTTATAACCTATTTCTATTTATTTTTGTGTTTAAACAGTCCAAAATTAAAATATTCGATGTAAATTGACAACTATTTAAAAATCAAAATAGAAATGTTACTGGAAACATACCGTAGAAGAATATAATTTAACCGCCCCACTAAAAGCTCTTTTAATGGATTATCTATAAATAATTAGTATTTAAATACTAATATGATAATGTTATTCGTAATAATACTTTTCCGATATCTATAATGAACAAAAATAATTTTGTATTTATGTATTGATAACAACAATAATATATTTCGATAAATACATGTTATAAATATTATATGGAATAAATATTTTAATAATACTAATAGTGATACTAGTGATATATGCTTTTCCATTGATATAGTTGGATGAAGTATGACTGATACCAAAATTGAGAAATGAAAGTAAAGGAGTCGTAGTAAATTTAAATTAAATACTAATCGATATAAACGGAGAAACATTTGTTGTTGATTAAAAGTCTTATTTTTTTGTTGAAATGTTGTGTTATGACCAGAAAACTTTTTACTTTCTAAAAAGTTCGTTCAATAATATTTTTTATTTTAGAGTAGGTAGTTACTAGATAACATCTTGACGCTGTAATTATTATAATGAAATTATTTTTATGCATTCAATATTTTCTGCATGAGACATCTTGAATTAATACAATTTTTAAGTCATGGTTTATGACAAATCTTCTTATATTTCTTTAACTCAATTTCTCTTGAATTTAAACTACTGTTTACATTTTGTATATTAATTAAATTGTTTAATCTTTTGAAATGAAGCGAATGTTTATTGTTATGTTGCAATTCGCATATTGTAGCAGACAGCAGTAGGTAGGTATTTCATTAAATTCTAATTATGCTCAAGCTTTCCCCTTTAAAATGATTATTATAAAAATGAAATACAGTATTTAACGTTTTAAAATGTTAAAATTAAAGATTTATAGCTTTGAATATATATTGGCTGACTCAATCTGAATATAGGATTAATATTATGTCTTATCTATAGAGTGTAGATAATAAAAAAAAACAACACTAATTTGTAATTTCTTATATTATTTTGAACTAAATATAGACAAATCTATTCTCAATTTTGTTATGTGTGTTACCGTGTTAACAATTTCTTATTATTCTTACTTTTGTTATCAAAATAAAATAATTATAAAATTTATAAGTCCAAAGTAAATACATAATTTTTATTATTTATAAAGTATAAAGTTTCTCATTCATGAAAATAATTTAATAATTGTTTTTCAATCTAAATAGATTAACTAAAAATTAGTGAAATTGTTATGTTCCTTAGTTTCATTTCGCTAATTAAAAATTAACTAAGGTTATTTATTAAATTAATGAGTGACAGTAACATCTAGCATCTGATAATAAATCATTAGTCGTTACTAAGTAGCAGGCTATAATAATAAATCGTATAATTCAGAGTTGAGATGTTTAAAACATCTAAATTAATCTAATGGCGTTTTCTTTAAAATAACAATTGTGTTCAGAAAAAAAATAAAATTATTAGCTAATTTAGTACTTCTTTTTTATTTTAATAAATAGTAATCAAATTTGTAAATTATAACTTTGAATACTAAATATTTATATTTTATTTTTTAACTTTTCATCATAATTTTTAATTAATACCTTGTTTTTTTTACCTAAATACAATCAACTTTATCATTGAGATTTTATTGTCTTACATGCTATGCTTTTTTGATTTTTAATAATATTATATTAATATATATATAAACAGGATCACATATTATAGAGTTTAATTGTATTAATTTATTATTATTTATGAGCATGTTTATCTAAAAAAAGAAGTTCAGTGGTTCAATTTATAATCCATATGTTACCTACATAAAAACATAAACTGTTATATCATGATGACGTATTGTGCTTTACTCCGTGACAGCTGATGTTTTTATCTATACTCTATCCCAAAAGAGAATAATCACTTTTCGCGCACGTAAACCTGTTTCTCCCACCTAAATCAGGCTGACGGATATGGATAGCTGCGCGAACATGGACGAAAACCGGTCGGCCGACTGATTATTCTCTTTTGGGATGGAGTATATGTTTTTAATTTAGATAATATTTTAGAAATCAGGTTCAACAAATTAATTTAGCTTAGAAGTTAAACACACTTATTCTTATACAACAAAAAATATGAATGTATGAATAAAAAGCGGGTAAGTGGGTATCGCTCTGCTGTATATTAGGGGGTGGGGTGCACCTCAGACTATGGTAGGTTAAATTTGAATGCAATGATAGGTATCATTGTATACGAAAAACGATTCTGAACGAAGATGATTTGTCAGTTTAGGATATATTATATTTAAATATAGTCATATATTCTATTTTGAAACAAATAGTATAGTTTTTATATGTTACTATGGTTACTTTATAGTATCTGTTTATTAATAAAAAAAGTATTAGGCAACATACGCATAATGAGAGTATGAAATTTAATTTAAATTTTGAAATATTTCGTATAAATTCGAACTTTAAGGCAGTTTAAGCACTTATAAAAAAAAATTGTGACTAACGATTTCGGATTTTTTTTTATCACTTTAAGAAAAACTTATAAGAAACCTTGTATTAAATTTTCAAGATTTTCTGGCCACCCAAAAAATTTTTATCGGCATTTGAAGAAAAAAAAATTAGAAAAGTCGAAAATTTCAATTGTCTATTAGTAGCTTAAAAATGGTCAAAATATTTTGAAAATTTAACTGTAAAAAGATAACCACAATATAAACATTTGGTAAAAATTTCAAGTATTTACAATGATTTGTTTTTGAGTTACAGCAAAATCAAAAATCGATTTTGTCGAAAAGTGGTTTTTCGTAAAATTGCCATTTTTCTGTCATTTTTTTTTGTTTTTCTCGATTTTTTTGAAAACTAGAAAATTTTAATTTTGACCCCCCCAAAGTACCAACAAGATTCAATTTCCTATTCAAAGAGGGGCTGAAGTTAAAAATCGGAGCATTATTACTGCTCCTGTTGTCGTCAGACACAAAAAAAAAAAAAAACACACATCATAGGTAGTAAAATCAATACATTCATCACTTCGTTCAGAATCTAAAAGTGGGCAGGTGGGTATCGCTTTGCTGTATAGTAGAGATGGAGGATAGGTCATTGGTCACTATAATGGATGTGTTAAATTTGAATGCAATGACGGGTATCATTGTATATGAAATACGATTCTGAACGGAGATGATTTGTCAGTCAATGATAATTAGTTGGATATATTATATTATTATCTATATTTTAATTGTAATATATCATTATTTTACGCGATTTCATAAAAAATTAAAATTATAAAATTTTGTCTATATTGATGTTGGAATTTTTTTTTACAGTTGATTGAAGGAAAACTTATGGATAACCTTGTATTAGATTTTTGAACCTTAAGTATAAATCACAACAATTTTATGAATTTTCAACTTCAAAATTCCTTGCAAATTTTCGCGATTTTGATATATTTCGTAAACATTTGAACTTTAAATGTTTATAAATAAAAATTGTGACAAACGATTTTTGATTTTTTTTTACTACGATAAGTACAACTTATAATAGACCTTGTATTAAATTTTAATGATTTTTTGGGTAGCCAAATTTTTTTTATCGGTATTTTAATAAAAAAAATTTAGAAAAGTCGAAAATTTCAACTGTCTATAAGTAGCTTAAAAAAGGTCGAAATATTTTGAAAATTTAACCGTAAGTAGATAACCATAACATTAATATTTTATGAAAATTTCAAGTATTTACAATGATTCGTTTTTGAGTTACAGCAAAATCAAAAAATAGATTTTGTCGAAAAGTGGTTATGCGTAAAAATTCTCGTTTTTCCGTTATTTTTTGAGCTTTTTTCCCGACGCTTTTGAAAATTACTGGAAATTTTTTACTTTTGATCCCCCAAAGTACCAACTAGATGAATTTTCCTATTCAAAGAAGGACTTAAGTCAAAAATCGAAGCATTATTATTTATTACTATTCCAAAACGTGACGATAGGCATAAAAAATAAACAAACATCATTGTAAAATCAATACATTCATCACTTAGTTCAGAATCTAATACAAAACTAAAAGAGAAATAAATTAAATTAAACATTTATGGTGGAAAACAAAATTAGGTATCTTAAGTAATAATAGTAATATATATGTATGTATAACGATAATTCTATATCTATTCTATATTCTATAGTCTATACATGGTTTAGCAGCTGGAAACTTATTAATTTTAAATTTATATTATTTTTAGAAAAATGTTATAGATGATATTTTAGAATCATAAAATGTTTATCATTGTATTAAAAATGGTGAGGGTGTTATATTATATACGTTAATAGTAAGTTATAAAAAAATATTATATTATGTTTGAAACACGTGTTATTCATAATTAAAATTTCAATGATATATTTCAGGATAGTCGAAAAATAAATAGGTTATTTCTATTGCATACAATATATCAGTATCCTAATAAGTTTAATATTTAAGAATATAATAAATTGTCATAAAACAATGTTATACTTTTAGATATGTGAAAAGAAAAATACACATTTATTAAACTCTGTAAGTACCTGTAAGTACGTATGACGTATGGTAATTATAAATTATACGGTATATTTAGTATATGTGGTATTTGGACCACAAATTTGATAAATGACTAAGTCACATAATATTGAAAATTGAGATAATGCGTATAATGTGTTATCTATGAATATATTTATCATGTGTGAAAATTTAAAAAAATATATTAATTTTTAGATTTAGAACCAAATAATAACCAATAAAAATAGTTTATTGCAGTAATCTACTACTCTTTTTTGCTATCATTGAAAAAGAAAAAAAAATTAAAATAATATTTTAATAATATTATTTTATTGGCGTCACTGGGACTCAAATCCAGTATGAGCCTATAGTAATTCAGCCGCGCATTAACTCCATGGGGAATCGTGTCTTGTAGAAAAAACGTAAGTTCAGGAACTTTAAATGCACCTCCTCAGGCTAAAACGTAGTTTTATTTTTGTTTTTGAAATTGTGTATATCGCCGAGTTCTTTCCATTAGACCTCTCGGTTTATCCACCATATATAACTGGTAGCGTAAAAACAGTTTTTATTGTTTTCTTCGAATTACTTTTTATCAAATAAGAGGTTAATTTATAAAAAAATTCACCTAAATTAATGTCCATGGAATCTTTAAAAAGTAAATGATTGATAAATCTTTAAAATCGTTAATTTAATAAATAAAAAACTAAATATTATTATGATGAAACATTACATAATTATATAATTTTCATAGAATATGAGGTAATATGTTACCTAATAAAATAGTTACTTATAAATTTAATTTAATATATCTATATAAAATATAAAAACTTTTTTGCTCATAGATTCCATTCATTATTTTCAACAATAATTGAATAATTAAATGGTAATTGTTAATGGACACTACAATAACTAATATATTATGAACTATAAAAATGTTTAAATCATTATGAACTTAATACCTACTATTACTTTAATTTTATGTGTTTTGACATCGGTAAACACTATTTGAAAAGTTTTTGATATCTTTTATGAATATTGGTAGTGAAAAATATTTTCTTTTCTCAATATGTGACTGAGTGTACTGACCTTATGTCTATTTAAAATTTCATTTGATTATTATAATTTGTATTAATATACTCTATAGACTACTGTATACTGTATAATTGGACTGTTTAGATTCATAAAGAACAGATTAGTGATTAAAAGAATATTTTGTTTTCTTTGCAGAGATATTTTCAGAGGAAAATACCTAAATTACCTATCGGCTATCAAAGGAAGGTAAAGATAATTTACCGCTTTATGATAGCAATAATTGTGGTTTATTATTTTTGTTTATATTATCAACTTTGTTGTTAACTATCTTGATAGGTGATATGGTACGGAAAAATGTTGGAAGCACTATTAGTTGGTATGACTATTATACAGGGTGATTCTTTTATCAAACAACACTCATTATTTCAAAAAGTATTCATGTTTTTGAAAATATTTTTTTACATAGTTTCAAATTGTTATTAAAACAACTTTTTTATTTAAAAATTATATTTTTAAATATTTTTATCATTATAATTATTTAAGTTTTTTACTTTTTTGAATGACAGCATAGATTTATTCCAAAGCAGAATAATTTTTTGAGTATTTTGATACATAAAAATTGAATTTAGGGCGAGTAGTTTATGAGTTATACATATTTAAAGTTTAGTTGCGCGGAGTAGTGGACAAACATTTTGCGGGGTAACCCCGTACAACCCCACTCCGCGCAACTAAAATTTAAATATGTATAACTCATAAACTACTCGCCCTAAATTCGATTTTTATGTATCAAAATACTCAAAAAATTATTCTGCTTTAGAATAAATCTATGTTGTCATTCAAAAAAGTAAAAAACTTAAAAAATTATAAGGATAAAAATATTTAAAAATATAATTTTTTAATAAAAACGTTGTTTTAATAACAATTTGAAACTATGTAAAAAAATATTTTCAAAAACATGAATACTTTTTGAAATAATGAGTGTTGTTTGATAAAAGAATCACCCTGTATATTATTGAGTTCAAATGTCACAAATAAGACGTTGACTTGGTTATTGATACACTTTAATAACTTTAATAGCTATAGGGTCTACAATAATAAAGTTTATATAGGTAGTCTTCACTTTCTTTAAGGTCAATGGTGAGTATGTAACAGAAGCTTTTATCTGCAGATTATGATTTTACATGAATTGACGCTAGTATGAGAAATATATTAATAAGATAAATTACATTTAGAGAAAATGTTGTACTGAAATTGAATTTAAGATGTGGGCTGTTATTAATACAATTATTTGACATTATATATAACTTATAGGTAATATAGCTCCGGTCTAAAACTTTTCCCTTAGTTGTAATACAGGATTTTAAGATTTTCGTAATGATGTGATTTTTTTAAGTTCTACGATTCTACAATCTCTAAATTATAGATTATAATACCTATGTATAGTGTATACATAATATCAAACTGCAGTAACTATACTCGACACTCAATCATTTATCTGGCCTCCCCATATAGGAAATATATTTATCACACGATCAATATTAATAGCTTTGACATTTTAATATATACGCATTTGGTATACACTATTACGTTGTGGAATGGTATAATTTAGGTTATTTGTAATGTATATAATATTATATGTGATATACTACAAACAGTATAAATACATACGTGAATGCGCCGATTTATAGAATTTATACATATGTCGGAAGAGAATTATACACATATAGCCTATGTGGCTATGGTACTATAGGGCTAATGTATAGGAAATATTTCACATTGAGAGTGTAGAATTAGAATATGTATATGTATCTATTCATAATATGTGTATTGTATGTAATGAGAATTCTAAAGAATAATTTTAAAACCATAAAAAAATTAATAAAAATAATAATAAATTACGTAATAAAATTAATGGTATTCAAATTTGATCTGAAAAGTATGTTATCTAATAATCCAAATTATAATAATGTTGACAAATGAGTAAAATTAAAAACAATATTATTATTTTTATTACATTTAGTCGATAAATAGCTTATACACAGGTTTATGATTTTTTTGAAATGAAAGTATACAATTTTAATTTTTCAGATCGTTCCTATTTTCTACAATAAGCATAATTATATTACTATAAATATCACACTAACTTAAACTCTCACAAAAACCCATTAATAAAATAATTATTCTCCATCTCACTTTCCGGTGATGTACGAAGAAGAGTCAAAAGACAGTGGCTTAGAGACCTACTAAAATAAAAATGATAATAGTACTTAAAAAGTACACGGTCGGATGGTATTGCTGACTGCTAAGTGCTTGTCCATAAATGTTAATCTCTTGTTACTAACTATTATTAACTATTACATTTCTCGTTCAACCAATTTACACCTATATTAGTAGAACAAAACGATACATGAACAGTCTTTTAAAAAATAATATATTAATTTCCTATTAGTTCACCGATTATTACTAACATATCACGGAATATTGAGTATTGTTCTGAGTGATTGAAAGGATAGTGTAATTTTTATATTTGAGTTTTTGGGTGCTTCCAAAAATTGAATTCCATAAGTGGGAAAAGAGAGGACATATATAGAAATATGGCGAATTACGAACGTTGAACGTTGTACGTACTATATATGTGTATTATGTACATTAAAAATTATAAATACTAATACTAGTAAACACCACTTATCGGTTACACACTGACACATGGTGAATCTAAACAAAATCAATCTCTATTCCAAACCCTCCGAAATTCATCAACTTTCAAAAAGCTATTGGCCGACAGTACTTCTTTTGTCTCTGTTAAAATTCTATGGTTGGATCACTCTAAGCATCTTAACTAATCAAGTACATTGACCAAATCGGCGTTAATCTCTGTTAGAGCATACAAATAACTGCTGTACTCTTCGACGTTTAGAAGGGTTTTGGCGGCGTGTATTATATATTCATATGTGTGGTATAATGGGCTACTCCAAAAAATAAATTATAGTTATGAACATTCCTATAGAACTCGTACAAATAATAGTCCTTCTTCTCAAAACGAAAGTTTTCATAAAAATATTTCACTAAAACTCATAAGTTAGGGCTTAGAGCAGCTTTCGGGGTGTGCAAACTCAAAAGGCTCATGCATTTCCTTTATATTGTTTAATATTTAAGCTAGTAATAAGTCCATTCAACAATTCATTCTTCATTATTTGTGGACGGTGTGTGACATCACTTTATCAATTGTAATTTTTGTATTTTTCTGTACTGTACTATAGCACCACTTGGCTGTCATTATGTAATTACTAATTAATAAATAAAGTCTCATTAATTACTTATTGTGGTATTAATAATTAATTTCATATTTAAAATAATCACCTAAGTTCTGAAGATGACATGAAACAGACGATACCTACTATGTTCTACTGTTTAAATATATAATATGTGAATTGCTTCCATTCAAATTTAGCGACAATTATACGATTTACTAAAATTATAACTAACGAAAAAAAATATATAATATGTGTACCATTGGTTGTACTAAATTATTTACTGTATTATACTTCTATGTGTTACCTTATATGTATTACGAGTAGTCGACGTTTTAGTGAATTTTTAAAAATATCACGAGTTGCTTTCGACACAATAAATACTTTCTCCTCTCTGAACTATATATTTCTATTAAATATACGTATAGATAATGTTTATTTTGTATTCACTATATTTGATTAGTATAAACAGGCCAATGTTTAGACTTAGTTATCCAATTTTTTTTATGTAGGCTTAACAAAAATAAATACTTACAAAACTATTGATATTTATTTAAATAGATACTTATTAAGTTACCTAAAAAATAAAAAAATAATTAAGTTGTTTTTATCTTATAAGGTAAAAATAACTAAAAAATTAAGATATGCCATCTATTTAAAATTCAGATCATCAATTATTTTTTTTTTTGGATGATCACTTTTAGAAAATATTTAAAGGCTATAAAAATATATTTAACATATATATTTATTTAAAGAAAGTATAAAGGTAAATCAAAAAATCAAATATAAATTTTATTTTATTCACAGAAATATAATAAATTTCTCGTCCGCGGTCTAGATACAATTCGTTTAAGGGCTACACTTTGATGAATTTTGCATTAGACTTTTGGCCCTTAGTACAAGGTTTCCTTCAATTCACTTGGGCCTCGGTATTTTTATACTTTTATGCATACAGAATATTGATTGGGCGGAGTTGCATGTACACAGGTACAATGTATTATAATTTAATAAATAAAGTGCTAAATGAAGTCAGGTGAGAGCTTATTTATAACAAGTAGTGTACGTGAGGCGCAGTAGTTGATTTTTTATTTTTGTTTATTTTCCTTTCTTTCGGAAGGGCTAATTTTCGTGCGGTTTTTGCCAGGAAAGGAAGGGGCGGGGACGCACACTATTGCCAATCCCCTTGTGCCTCCCTGCACCCAACTCTATTCGCGTGCGGTGACGTCGTCGTTCAAGTAGGTAACGTTTGGGAGTTCGGGACATTCAGTTCACCAACGACTGTCTACCGCGACACACGCGCCAAGAATTGCCCACAAAATCCAGTCGTAAATACATCAAAAATATTCTTATTTTTTTTTGTGTAACACATTTTTTCAACACACTCGACGTGCCTGCTATACAGTCATCGGCCTTTGTAAACCAAGGTAATAATATAATTGATATAGAACGATGTATTAGGAAAGTTAAATGTAAAAAATTAGTATTATTATTATTTTTTAATAGATTTTAAATGTGTTTTATATACGTAAAAATTGCACTTTATTCGGTTATGAGCTGGGGAAGATTTTTATAAGAAAAATTGCAGAAAACACTATACACATGGTAAATAAATAAATAGATAGACAAGATTGAATTAAAATATAGTTCCACAGGTGTTTAGGACTGTACTATTTATATTGATCTTATACGGTTATACATTTTGTATAAAACTTTAAATCGATAACTTTTATGATACATGACTATGTGATGAAATATATTCCTAAATTAAAGCAGGTTTTATACGTTTTAGCTGTATAAAGGTATACAAGAGTGTTTAATGTTTATCTAATTACATAATATATAATAATTTTTTAATAGTATGAATAGAAATGAATACAATTTAAGTAGGTTTATAGTTATTAAATTATTATAACCTAATAAATTAAAAATATTGTGTTGTTCATATTATAACAAAAATAAAAATCCATTGTTATATTCTTAAGTTTTATATAGAAGTCATTAATATTAAATAATCTCAATAAATTAAACACAATATGAATATGATGTTAAACAGAGGCATATTCATATGCGTGGTTGCAAACCTTGAGTCTGGGAAAATTTAGAAGATTTTTTGAATATTTATTGGTATTAAAATGTTTTATATTTTGAGCGTAGCTTTGAATATATATTATATATTGATTTTACAATTTATTGTTATTTTTTTTGGATTTGTATATAATTAGTAATAGAATAAATAAAGATTTTAAACTTTTAGAATAATTTCTAATAGCAAATTGTTTCTTCTTTAAGAGGTTACAATTGAAAATTACCAGTAATTTTTTAAAAAATTTATTAATAATTAATTATTGATTTTGATTTTTTTGGTGTAACTATTTAAAGTAAATTATCATGAATACTTGAAATATTGGATAAGTATTTGTATCAGAATTATGTATTTAGTTTTTTTTTCTATAAATGTCAACGAACTTGATTAGCTTGAAAATATAGCAAAATGTTTTTCACGAGTTGTTTATATATCAATTTAATAATATAAAGACACAAAGTCACATTATATTTTAAAATTTTGACAAATTTCATTAAAACTATGAAAAATTGTAAATTATTTTTAAGTTAAAAATGTATAATATTTTTAATATTCATACCCAATATTTAGAAATGTAATAAAAGGTACCATGTAAGTGTTATTAAAAAACAAATAACCATTTGACCAAATGTTTATAAAGTTTTAAATTTACATGGTATAATTTTCAAAATAATTTGATTCTTTTTGAGCTATTTTTATACATTTTTAATTTTTCAATTTTTTTTCTATTGATATTTTCACTTGATTAAATAGCTAAAGAGTTTAATTCAAGGTTTTTCAAAGTTGTTAAGTTGTTGTTATATCCACTTAAAAATATTAAAGATAATTAAGCAAATTTTTTTCGATAAGTATTTGAAGCTTAAATGTTGACTAAATTAGTCAAAATTACGAACACTTGAAATTATTTTGGAGTTAAAAATTGATGAAGTATTCAATTTATATAGGCACGACTTAAAATCTAATAAAAAGTGCATACTCTAAAATATGTAATATATAAACTTGATTTTTTTTTTATAGACTAGGTAAATTTAAAATCACGTATAAAATTTCGTATAAAATAGTTTTGATTATAATTAATAATTAATTAGAAAAGGTTTTTGAAAATTATTATTTTGTAATTAAATTATAATGAATTATTTTCTAATCCTATTTTTTTATGCTTAAAACCACATGAAATAAAACTAAGAGCAAGTACGTGAATGAGTAAATGATCATACAATAGTAATAGATCGCTCTATTGTTTTACATACCTATTTAGGAACACTAAATTATATTATAGTGCAGAAAATAACGAAATGTATTTGAAAGTAATTTTGGGTTAAAATGTGCGTACATTAAAGTGTTGTTATAAGTTTTGTTATAAATATTAATAACGTATTAATAGGTAGAAAAAAAAATATAATTTTTAAAAATTTAGTATGGAACTTTTTTTACGATACCCTTGCGTATGCTACATTCTACTATATTATTTTATACATACGTATAATTTTTAAAGTAGCAATTTATTAAATATTTTTTCCCGAAATAAAATACTAGATACACAACATAATCAATGAAATATACCTATTGTTGAGAAATGTTGAGAATTTACAACTGACCAAATTTTTTTCGTTTATACCTAACTATAACTACCCGTAAGCTCATGTCTGTATGAATACAAGGACATTTTTTACAATATTTAAACAAATTTAAATGGTATATAAATAATAAAAATAGAATTTGACGTAATAATAATATAAATGAAATACCTTATACTTTTCAAGGTACACTAAACGTAATTTAGTTAATAATAATAACTTTAGTAAATTTGATTGTTAAGTATTGATATTTATAATTCATTAAACAATTTTTTTTTTGTAGTACACTATTTTTTGTTATATTATATAGATTGTACACGATAATACATTGAAATTCATTAAAAAAAGTATATTTTTGTTTTTAAATTAAAATTATTATTATCAGGTGGATAAAAATGTTATTGATTTTTATTATATTAGGTATATTGAAAATCTCAAATAATAGTACGTATAACAATTTAGTTTATTTAATTAATTAACATATTGTACTTGTATACTATAAAATAATAATAAAAATGTGTTTACTTTCTTTATGGTGATGGATAAAAACTAAATTATTTTTAAAGTTAAATTAAGTATTAATACAAAACCGAGACCCTTAAATAAATTATTTCAAAAATAATCCAAAATGTCTAAAATTATACTATTCACATGTTTTTTCCAAAAATTTATTGATATTATATATTTTTGTAAAAGGAAAGAAATAAAAGCAAATTACCAATACGTTTACTGATACATTTTAGCAATAGAAATAATTAGGCGTTGGAGTTTACCTTTGATGGAAAGTTTACAATCGTTTAAAGCAATACAGATACGATAAAACAATAAAATTGTTATTAAGAAGTTTAAAATATTAAAATCGGTTTAAAATGTAAAGAGCTTTATCTGTATTTCATAAAAGGGTTCACTTTAGTAAACAACTGCTTGATGTTAAGTTTCAAAGCATTTGCTTCGAATGGAAGTTTCGTATATTATATTTTACCAACGGTTATTTCTACAGGAAGCATAACTTTTCCTTTGTACCTAATGGATGTTGAGTTATAATAGATCAAAATAAATGCATACGGAAAAATGGTTTGAAAAAGTAGGTTTTTAAGGGCTTCTAGTTTATACTGCGTATACCACGTAACATAAAATTAATACGAATTCTATATTAAATCATAAATAAAGTAATATGTTTACTATTTTTTAAATGTATACTTTAATCACAGATTTTTAAAAAATCTAGAACTTAAAACCTAATTATTTTTAGAGTCTCCGATATTTTAAGTTATGAAAAGAGGAAAATTCCTAAATTTGAATGTACAATTTATGTATTTTTGTTTTCTGACTTTTGAAACTTATATCAATAGATACTTTTTTTCAAATCTGTTGGTATAATGGATATTGAAATTGCATTTTTTTTTAGCTAGAATAAAAATATGTAGGTATTGAAAAACTATAAAAGTATTTACTTTTATTTACATTTAAAAGGTTATGTTGACGAAAAGTATGTAGTACAAAACATATTATTGAGTTAAATAAGTTAATTTTTTTCTTATGATAATCTTGCAAAATGATTTAGTGTTAAAGCCATAATAGGAATAATATATATTTTTTTAAATATCAATTAGATAATGAAAAATAATGATTGAGTCAATTTATAAAATATAATATAACTAAAATATTTGCACTTGAAATTAGGAATTATTATGAAATTTCACTAATAACAAATAAGCTACTATCTTGTTTTTCTAGGTGAAATTTGTTTAGCAAGATTATTAATAATGTAAAAGGTTTTACCTTACGTCCTTACTTTACAATAGGATCGTTTTAAGACTTTAAAGGATATAACATAACGCGAAAGCTTGATGTTTTTATGTTCGACCTGCACAATAATGGCTGATGATTTACGACTACCTATACGTTTAGTATTGGTTACAACTCGCCGGCCATAACCGTCGTACATTTATTATAATCAATTAAATAAAAAAACAAGATAATTTATCGTTAGTGTATAATTACAATAATATAAAATTAGAAATTTATTGCAGCGTTCTGATTAGCTATCTAGGCACATATTTTGAATAAAAACAAAAATTAAAACATTTGGAATATTATGCCTATAACATGGCGAATCATTAAATTAATTATATTATTTTATAAAATAACAAAAAAATAATAAAAATATAAATATACGGAACTAACAAATAAAAGCTCACTGCTGGCTTTTTTTTTATCATTATGGCAATATCTTCCATTATCATTCACGATATTTTTATTTTATATTTAAACTAGAAAATTCAAAATGTAATTTTTAAAAATAAAAACTGTTTAATTAATATATTATTAATATACATGAATATATTCTTCATTATATAAATATACTTAAATTATAAAATAATTAGTGAAAATACAGAATTAAGTATATTATTATTATTATTATAAATTTAGGTATAATATGCATACAAAACAACGGCAGGTTGATAAATTATATTATTTTGATATAAATAATAATAAATAAGTAAATAAATATAATAATTTAAGTATAATAAATATTATTTCGTATTCAATATTAATTAGTAATTAGTACCACTTAGGTATTACCTAAATTTGTTGTTTTATTTGATTTAATATAATAAAGTATAGAAAATATATTACTGTAAAATAATAGCTTATACATTATACATGAGTTAAAGCAATAATTTAACTTTTAAAATAAATGCTGAAACCATTTAAATGATTGAAATAAAATTTTGTAAAAATATTTCGATTGAATTTATTAATAAAAGAATAGTTTTTTGTTCGTCTAACACTCTTGAAATAATTTTTTTAAGTACCTAAAAGCCTAAGATAACGTATATTTTTATTTGATGACCGATACGTACATTATTTAAATAAGCTACGATGTAATATTTTTATTGAAATATATATTTTTCATTTTATTTATATAAATCACTCGAAAAAATTTCGATATATCTATCGTTGTCCGTTGATAATGTATTTATTTCTTTTTCTATAGGTATCATCTTAGATATATTTCCTTCATATTGATATTTCACTTGTTTTTATTTGCTCTTCTTTTGGGACTTCGAGACCGATTTTACGTGAATAAATATTAAGTTACATACTGTTTACAATTTAGAACCACTTTTACTTCAAATGTTTTTCTTTTACACTATTTTTTCCCCCATTGGTCATTGAATTTTAATCGAGTTCAATTGTATTAAACTTTTATTTGAGCTGACTATCGTAATAAATGATTTATGTATATAAATGTAACATAAGTAAAAGTTATAAAATATAAAACGATTGATTTAGTACATTTAATGCAAGGAATAATATAATATGTACGAATTTAAAAGTAATCATTATAATAATAATAAAAAAAATAATACTAACAAACATAAAATCAATACACAGAATGAATTTCATACAAGTATAAAAAGAGTAATTAATATGGGAATATGTTTTTAGATTTAAATTTGATCTATGGTACATACATTATGTTATTTATTGTGCAGTATACAACTCTATATGAAATCAAACGATATTTAAAAATGTTATAGTCTTATGACACATTCTGAAATTAACAGTTTATGATGCATAAATTTTATACTCGTACCAAGGAGAGATCAAAAAACTTTTGAATTTTAAATCATTAATTCCATTATACTAGGAGCGTTGTCTAAAAATTTAAATTGAAAAATTAAGAATTTACAAAGTTATTTGTATATTTTTAGAAACTTTAATGTGTGTTATAATTTTATCATTGAATTTCTTATTTCAATTTGGAAATTAATTTTTCTTAAAAATACCAATAAATAATAATTTTAGTATTTTTATTAAAAACAAAAATGTTCATAGATAAAACTTGAAATCATAAGGTAAAAATTTCGGGAAAGTTACTTTGCTGTATAAAACATTTTGAATGTACCTTATCATTGAGTAAATGACTGTACAATAGTCATAGATGTCTTATATTTGAATTTAATAATAAAGCGTTAAAAACAAAAATAATACTGAATGGATGAATGGATATGTTGTGTCTAGCTTACTGTCTAAGAAAATTTTATATTGTATTTATCTTACTATAAGTTTCTATTTAACTTTTTTGTTAAAAGTGTGATATGTTGGTTTTTTGATAAAAACATCGTAAATATTATATTTTTATTAATTTTAAGTAAATATATCGAAGTTTTGTATAGAAAAATATGAACAAGACCGTTGTAAAATTAGATCAAAATTAGTAAAAATCTTATAAAAATTGTATTATGCTTTAAACAATTAAAAAAAGGTAGGTACATAAAATAGTGATAAATATCAAGAATTTCATATTTTTAAAACACTTATGTATAAAAATATAAATATTAGATAAATTGTATAAAAAAAATAATCAATTTTATCAAAAACTTGATTTGCATAAATATTCCAGTTTTTTTATATTTTGGATTTTGAGCGGAGCGATAAATGTATTGATTTTGTTATTAGTTTTTTTGTGTATGAATAAACGATACGCTGTCGATAAAATTTTTCGATTTTCCAAAACGAGGGGCTTTTGGATCAAATTGTATTTAGTTTGTATTTTAGAGAGGTAAAACTTAAAAATTCCCAGTGCTTATTTTTATAATCGGAAAAAACAAATAAAAAAAAATGCAAAGAAGTTGAAACTTTTACGTGAATCCAATTTTTGACAAAATCAATTTAGTTTTTTTGATGTAACTTGAAAAAAAAATAACTCAGGATATTTGAAATTTTTCAAGTCAAATCAATTTGTCATTAGCATTTTTAATTAAAATGTTACGACATTCGATAACCTATAAAATAATTATTTCTTCTCAAACAATTTTTGATATTTTATTGTATTTAAAAAAAAAAAAATAATAATAATAATATATAATTGAAGTTATCATAAAATACTTATATTATAATTTTCATTATACAATCAAATTTCAAAATTTTTCTGTTTTTGATTTTTTTATGCATGAGAAATTTTCAATTTTTTTTTTATTGTCGATAAAAAATTATTAACGTGGTAAAAATTTTTAAAATGTAATATAATATCTCACAAAAGTTATTTTTATAGCTGTTTTAAAATATTAAAGATACATAGGCACACAAGAACATAGTTTAAGATTGAATTATTTTAACTGTGTCTAAAGGTAACGTCAGACATACAAAAGAAATTACACATATTATTGAAAAAATAATATATTTATCCTTAGGCTTAGAAACTAAAATTTAGTATGAAGATTGCATTTATATTTTATATGCTCAAAAATTGAATTATATACAAATTTTGCAAACTAAGTTAAAATTATCATTTAAATTTGTTTTTAGTTTAAATTTTTGTGTAAAGATAAAGAAAAAAAAAATTGATTAACTAACCTTATAAATTATACAATTACATATTTGCATGATAATTTTATTTTATTATAACTTGTGTCAAAATCTAGTAAAACGTATTTTATAAATAATTGTATTTTCCTAATCATCTATTTTATAATAACAAAACAAACATATGATATTTGTGAAGATTTATTACTGATGGATTTTAAAGTTGGCATGGATTATATCAAAACTAACGAAAATAATAATTACTAAGCTTAGAAAAATATATTCAAACTAATACATTTGTTAAAGGATTAACATTTATATATCATTAAAACATAAATTAATTAAAGAACTGGCATTTTCTTCTTCTTTTTTTGCTAAGTAAATATTTTGAATAAAAACTTACTAAATAAAATGTGTCTTTCTAAATAATGAAAATAATTTCATTGGAATTAACTGTTTTGAAACAGGGTAAATAATTGTATTTTTTTCTACTGCGATGCTTTAGTTTAACAAAATGGTGAGAATTTGATTTATTACGCGTTTAAAACTTCTCCAAAGGTTATGTATATCAGCGCGTTTCAGATGTGTCAAATGTCAATCGTACTAGATTTTATTTATGATTTGCGATTTAAGTTTTTTAATGATATAGAACAACAACAATATTTATAAAATACATATGTATAAAAAATGTATACATTTCACGCGCTTATAATATAGTAAATAACACAACATTATTATCGTTTTGATGATTGATACAAATGCACTTATATACTTCAATCATTGCATCGATAAATTCAAAATTTCAAATTAATTTTTAAGTGTTGATATTTTGAAATTACTGAACTTCCTGAAAATTAAATATGATAAAATTAATATATTTTGTGCGCATATTATATTATAGATAATTGAAAATACTTTTATAAGACATATATAATATATTATATGTAAATAAATAGTATGACAATTGACAATCTATTCGTTATCTTTAGTGCTTGGTTCTTAACTAGTATTGAAAGGTGTAGGGTTTATTTTAATAATTGTTTAGACATAATTTTAGTTGACAGATCCATTAAAATATGGAATGAAAAACATCACCTGAAATAAAATAATATTATATAACTGCAATTATTATTATTAATTTTAATTTTAAATTATTATTAATGTACATAGTATTCGTATATGATAAAAACTAAATAGTAAAATTACTTAAATTTTGGTCAAAATTCCACCAAAAATTGTACACGTTTATTTTTAAATAATATTTTATAATTGAATTGATGACAAGTATTTATTATTATTATTTAACGTGTTTCCGAAACGTACTAATGAATTATGTCAATAGTAATTGGTGAGGATTGTCATATTTTTGGCAGAATTCACCATACCATTGAAATTAAATAACGTATGAACTATCTATAATAGTAAATTTAGAAAAAGACAAAGTTCAGACTTTGTATTAGTATTATTTTTATATCTGTTATATTTGATATAAAATAAAAAATATAATGTATTAAATAAATCGATGTCAATCAATGAAAATTAATGTACGTGTCTGGGTGCATTTAGAAAATAACCAAATTATCAGTAGCTTTTATAATTGTATATTCACATAATAAAATAATAATTATAGCTGTTTTAAACTTGTGATGTACGTATAGGATTACAGAGTCTGATTTTTGTTGGTTAATTTAAAAGTGTCATTATTAGGTGGCTATTTTTTTCATATATGTCCGTGTCATAAATATTTTTTTTTAGCACATATGATTATTGTAATACTCATTTATAGATTGTATGTTTAAAAATAAAATTAAAAAAGAATTCAACTTGAGCAATAAATGTTGGAAAATATTATTACAAAGAATTTATATAATACTCAAAAATATTGTTTTATTTCCTTCCCTCTCCAGTTTAACTTGTCTTTACTCAAAACAATATATTTTATAAATTCATAGTTTATTTTATTAACTTTATAAATACGAAAATGTAAATTTTATAGAACATACACAGCTTTAATAAATAATTACTTGTAAAAATAAAAAAATATATATTTATAATTTTATTTCAACGATAGGGTTTTATTACATTTAAGATCTATAGCTTATTTTAAATCGGTAATTTTTATACAAAACCATCCATAAATTGTTAAACCAAACAATGATCAAATTAATATGCTCGTAAATATCTGTAAAATGTATTCTATTTAATTTGTATGTCCACATAAATATGTTTATTCATAGTAAATAAATTATTTATCAATTATATTCTATTTATATCATAGTGGTTGATCGAGAGTTGAGCTTTTTTTAGCCAATGGACGTAATGGTTACCCTTATCAGTCATAAACTCATAATTATCTACTTCAGAACAACACTAATTCACTTAAACTTCAATATAATATATAATATAATATAATACAATTTAATATATTTTTATTAATTAATTTATGATCATAGAAAGTCTAGTAAAATGTTGCTTAGTATGGGATTTAGTAAAATCGTAAATTTAAATATTTGTATTTATTCTTATCACAAATTATAATATTATGTAGATTTTCTGTGAACATTTATTGTTTGAGATGGTTTTGGACTTTTTAATTTGAATAGATTTTTAACTAGTTATTCTTGGTTATTACATAATTTTAATTTTTTTCGGCAGGTTATTCATTTTTGGTGATAATTTAGTTTTTAGAGAATGATATTTTAGAGCTTTATAGATTTTGGGATATAATATATCGTCACTTATATAAACCAAAAATAACAAAGTAAAAAATAATATAACTATGGTCATTTAAACACTATTCAAAGCAATTTAATCTAAAATTGACTTTAATACAACCTAAGAAAACTATATATTGTAAATAATAGAATATAAATGTGTAAATAAAACTTTTAAACTAACTGCCATAATTTTCGATGTTATTTAAATAAATACAAAAAAGATTAACATAGGTAAAAAGTATTAATACATTTTCATATGTTATAAATATAATAAAAGAAATAATTTTAGTAAGGAAGTACAGCTATATGTACGAAGTCTAACATCCTCTGAGTCAAATAACCCCTTTATATATACCGCCAGGATACGCCACTGTTGCCCCAGGAGGATTTACTATTTCAAAGTGTAGAGAGAAGGATGAAATGTAAATACCATTAGCTTGCCACTTTAAAATAGTAAATTCTCATGGGACACCCTATATAGTTCAATAACGTATTATTTTTACTAATGTTTCTAAGAAGAAAATTAGATAGTATTATTTTTAAAAGTTAATAAATCATTATGTTTGACGTACTTTAAAGCAAATGGTAATCGGAAACATTAATGATTAGTTTTTTAATAATTTATAATACAGTAAAAGAAATTTAAATTTTATCTGAGAAAAACCAGAATATAATACACCACCTAACAATTATTATTTATGTAATGTTAATATACTAATATATATTTTTATATACAGTACAATTTTTTTAAAAGTTGTATACAGACATTCAGTACTTCTATTTATCACATGTACATTTATAATTTAAATGTAGAAAACTTTGAAAAATAAATGTTACATTGAAGAAATGTAATTATAGGTTTATCTTATTTAATTTTAGAATTGAGTTATTTATTATTAATAGCGAATTAACAATAAAAGCGACATATTTATCAATAAATTCACTATTATTTTCTTAAGTCAGTGAAATAAAATGAGTGCTCCACTACCAGTTACTCTATTGTGTTTAGATTTTACTTTTTTTGAATTTAAGGTAGAAAAAAATGATTAAATAATGTATGTATTATATTCTATTTTTGTATACTATATTATACCTATTAATATGAATAAATTAAATGGAATGCATACAAATATCATTAAATATTGTATAATATATATTATACATATAATTTATTATTCATACAGAAACAACATAAAACCGTTAACATGTATGATGTATTTTATCTGTAAGTGTAGACTTTTATAAAATTGGCATTTTTTTAACCGAAAGATGAGCTATATTGATACATAAAATGGCGTTTATCATAAATTATTATATACTAAATTGTCTATTTAACGTATGATCCACGTTAAATAAATTATAAAAATCTGTTATAATAGTTGATATTTTTTCTAATTTTTTATTAAAAACAATTATTCAATATACTATAGGTTATATTATATCAACCAAATACAACGTTATAAATCTGTGGAATAAATAAATCCTGTTAACATATCTACGGTATTATTTTTATTAAAACCTTAATTAAATAAAATCATATACCAACAACCATATATATTATATATCAGCGTTTCTCAAAGTGTGGGTCGCGACCCACTGGTGGATCGTCAGTCAATTTTTGGTGGGTCGCGAACAATTTTTAAAATCATGATGTCAATGCTGTTATTAATCAAAACAGAAAACAAGCAGACATTTAGCATACACCTCATTATTAAGAGTACATTTGTAAAAATATATTGATTGTAATGTATATACATATTTATATAATAGGTACAAATTTTGTTTTTTATAACTACTTTTTGAAAAGTGAAACCATAATATGAGTCGCGAAAAATTTTTCGGGGGAAATTTGGGTTGCGGTACTAAAAAGATTGAGAATCACTCTTATATATTATTTTAATACAAAATTTCTCATAAATTTATTTAATGTCGATTAAAAAAAAAATTCGTAGTATAATATATAACTTAAAATTTATCAAAATATTTTTTAAATATCATTGTGTAAAGAAAACTAGTAATTCAAGTAATAATGAGCTGTAAAATGTCACTTATTTCTAAGATTAATATTTTTGTAGGTATAATAATATATTTGAATATTCAATGATGTCAAAAATTGAACTTAAAACGCTTAAAAAAAAATGTATGTTACCTAAAGCGTAATTTATTTTGAATTCTAGTAATAAAACTTATTTAAATATTTCATTTATTCCAAGTTGAAAATATTTAAATGTTTGATTATAAAATAGTTTTCAAATTGATTTAATTTGCGCAAATTATATCAAAATCTAAAACTTTTTTTTTTCAAGTTTGTATCGAAACGACCGTCTTAGTCTTTATCGAAGTCTTTTTCGCTTGGGAGGTGTAGAGTGCAGTGGTAGCACTTGAACCCCTTTCTCTTATGAAGAGAATTTTCACATGTGTGGAACTTCACTCCCTGTGGAGTGGGTTCGGTGGGGGCAGAGTAGGCAACCAGAACGACGGCTGGGCAGAGAGACTACAGAAAATTCTGCAGAATATTTTTTTGCACTGAGCCGAGTTCGAATTGGTGACTACGCGCGTCGTGGCACACTTGTGAGACCACTGCACCACACTGCCCCTAAACTTAAAATGTTAATTAAAAAAAATAAAAAAATAAAAAAATATGTAACTATTTTTTTTTTTTTTTTTTTATTAGAAGAAACTTTGTAAACAATTAGCTTCGACAATTATGATTATAAATATTACATAAGAAAACAATATTAACAACAAAAATAATATTACAGATATGTAACTATATTTTCGATATTTGTAATTGCTGTATGAACAACTTATGATTAAACTTGTATAACATTTTTAATATAAAAATGTAATTAAAATCAAATTTCAATTGTCTAAAAATAACTTAAAAAAAAAGCCAGAAGATTTTAAAAATTATATCTATCTCTAGGAAATGATAATATTTGTTTGATATTACAAGTATTTATGATTATTCATTTTTAAGTTACAATAAAACATTAATAAAATTAATTTTGTTAAAACTGGCATTAGGTACATAACCCTTGTATTAGGATGTTTTTTCAATTTTCTAAAAAAAATTCTTTAAACTTCACAAAGTATCATCAATTACCTACATCCAATTGTTTGCTAGAAATCATTCTTAAAATAGTACATTAAAGCATTATTACTGAAAAATGATGATGATGATGATGATAGTAAAAAAATACAAATAAAATCTATTGTTATGCCTATACATTCTCGCTCCAGTCTGAATTTGAAAAGTTATAATTTACAACTTTTGGTTATTTTTATTCTGTATAGAAACATTAGTAATTGTATTTATGAATTTTACAACCATGAAAGATGAATATTTTTTAAAATGAATTAAAATAAACAGCTTAGTTGATTCTTGCTTTTTTTTCATTTCATTAGAACTTTATGTTGAATGATTATCACTAATATTTGGTTTAAGATCATCGTATTTATTTTAGACCTATTTTTACATTTGTAAAATATAAAAATAAATAAAGCACACGAAAATATAACATGACGATATTGATATTTTTGAGAAAATGCGTTAAAACCATGCGTCCAAACAACAAATATTTTTAAACGGAAACATTCCGTCCACTTAAATAGAAATCATCAAGGTTTTAATACGTATATAAATGACACAAAAAATAGATTTTTATAAAACAGGATTTGTAGTGACACAAATATTTAAAATATACAATATAATAAGTGATAATATTTTTTTAGTCTACCTATTAGATATTATTTATCCTATTTATTCAATTTTTACAAATTATAAAATACTTATAAACTATAATATTTTTTAATGAATACAATATGATTTACAAACGAAATAGTATATACGATTATATTATCTTAATAGTACATTAAGTTAAATTGTTCAAAAACGGCTTGACTCATAATTTAGATAAGTCAATTAAAACAATTATTCGATTCATAATTTACTGTAAAAATGGATGGAACTCATTTAGAAATTTATATCACAATAGGATATATATAATTAATTCCATGAAAAATTTAAGTAGCTATTTTAAAATTCTGGGTTTTAGACTTCTAGAAAACTTAAGGTATAAAATGAAGGTTATTTTGGGTATGCTCTATAAATCATCTTCTATAGTTAATGTGTTATTTTTGGTCCTTAAAATAATATTATACAGACTAACGGGTAGTACAACGAATCGGGAAAATAATAATACTGTATATTGTACTGTACACAATCTGATTTTGAAAATTGTAACGCACATTCAAATGGAAATTTATGTGGGCTTTTACCTTATAATTTTATTTTGACCTCTGTCTATAAAGATATATTAGTTTCTCCATTAAGCACCCATCATAGTTTGATTCTTTCCACTGCCACTATGTTATTATTTTTGACGTATCGTGTACGTTCAAAGCATTTTGAGTGTATTCATTTCTTAGTTGTCTACTCGCATCACACCCCTTATAACGCATCTCGTTATCTACATGGTCTCATCTATTCACTGAAAATATATTCTTGGAAACTGATTTTATTACATAATATAATGATGCCGGGGCGTAATGTTAAGCATACATCCATAACTTGATATGATATTATAGCTACATTTATTTTACATTTTCCACATTGTTTAAATATCGCATTTGGTTAAAATACATTTTTATTACACTCAAATAACATAATCGGATAAAATATTTAAAAATCGTTATTAATTTAAGTGAAATAATCAATTTTATAAATTGATAGTCTCTAGACTAAAATTGTTTTCGGAAATGAAATAAAATATATTATTACACATTATAATGAATAACTAAATTTGATGCAATTTAAAAATGTAACATGTTCATTTACACCAGCGTTTTTAACGCTTTTTTTTCACGTACCCCCAGGGGTACACCTAAAGCAGGTTGAGAAAAGCTAATTTACACTATCAAAAACGGTGAGAAAAATGTATTGTACTAGTTTGAGGAGTATGATAAATAATTATTACAGTCCGTTTGATTTTTATTACTCATGGTATTGTTATGAATTAAATATAATTTAAGACTATCAATAATAATTATTTAATATTTTCAACAAACAATGAACTGGGTTCATGTTTTTATTTTAAAAGCTAAACCAGTCGCATGCAAGTTTAATTGGCCCGGGAAGTTTTGTTGGTAATAGAGACGATCTTTTTGGTTTAAGCATATTATTATAATAATTATTATTAATTTTTGTTGCTTTAACCTTGACTTTATTCTATTCACGAACACAACAAATTAAATTTCACTACCACCGGTACGTACGCATAAAGAATAACACATTAAATAATGACTATAATGTTTTATAATTACATTTTAATGATTCACACAATTGCAGTATCACAACTTCTATAATTTTGATTCAGTAGATTGTAATACGGCGCATTGTATATGCAATTTTGATGTTTGCATGTGTAGCGAACGAATAAAATATAAATCAATCATACGATAATAATATATAATATGTAATGTACCTATTATTACTTGATTGTAAACATTTTGACTAAATTATTATAATAGTATATTTATTATGATAAAATAAAATAATACAATTTATTTATTGTAATATATTCACATTATTATGTTGCTATTTTAAGATACATTATCTTTTTAATATTATTTAACGTTCAACATTTATTTAATTTAATTATAAAATATAATCTAATACTTGTAATCTTGATTTATAATGAACCAGTTAAAAAAAATAATATATATTTTACACAAATTTTAAAATAATTATGTTTATATGTTTTAATTTAACATTTTTATAGAAGTGACTAAGGTGCTGGGCACTCATCACTTCATTCTAGCCACTAGGTACGTAAAGTTATTACGGGTTGATATCAAACAAGAAACTTTTGGAGCACTTTTACAAGTTGATGATAGTTTTTTATACTTCTGGAAACTACTGTAAAATATTATACTGAAGATCAGTTTTATATTTTCATATATTTATGGACGTATGTTATAGAAAATCTTTTTGATAAAAATCACAGTTCTAAAAAGAGTTTTAAATAATAAATATAAAACTACACATATAATTGAAAAATAAATATATCTTCTCGGTGTTATAAAGTTAATAATTAAAAAATTAAAAAACAAATATGAAATGTTACTATAATATTATATAATAAATGCACTATTCTTATGCAAGATTTCTAAGAAAATTATGACTACATTCCATGAAATCGGATTTCAAAGTAATTAAGTTATTCTTAATTTAAACAAGATTTGGGCAACCAATGTATGATTATTTGAGTATATTACTACGAGTATATTACACCACGGGACTTAAAACAATGTTATTATTTAAATTAATTTTTCATTATAATTTATTGAAATAGTTGACAGTTCAGTAATTATATATTTGACAAATTTAAAAAAGTGTATTGTTCTTTAAGTCTTAGACTTTTTAAATTGTATTAATGTAAAATTAATTCATGTATGATAATACTTATGAGTGCATGGCATAAATTTATTAATGACACGTATATTTTTGAAGTTATTTTTGCTAATTAATTAAATTAATTATGATTTCTTTGAATCAAATTATTATGTATGTTATACTCGTATGTTGCCACTTGGTTGATTTTTCCATGAATACACGCTGTTTTTTTGATGAATACAAAATATATATATGTAAAAAAAATAAAAACAACTACAACTTTAAATACGTAATTGTCGTAATTATTAATCGATTTGTTTACACGTGTTGTACAGAACATGGACACCGAAGACGACGAAGACAATAAATCACGTCACGAGAGTATCAAATTCAAGACGGACTACAAATAAATGGAAAAAACTGTCTAAAATTGATTATATCAAACAACTATGACAATCACTCCGGTACAGTGGGTGTGTTGTGGTATCGTGTTGCTGGTGGCCCTGTGTTCGGGTGGCCGGCAATACGGGACACGAAAAATTAGACACGATCACAAAGGCCAGGATGAGGGGACGCAATCAGACATCGATTTTGAATTCGAGACGACCAAAGGTTTTCAGTTCGATAACGGTGGAGATTACGACGATCCATCCGAAGAAGGAATCACTTTGGATGTCGTCCACAGTCTGTATGATACCCGGAAAGGCGTCGTGCCCAATATAATTTATCAATGTAAGTACCTTTATAATTATATCAGCTTCATTAATTAGTAATATATACATTATAGAATAAATTACCGCTAGTAATAATATATACCTAGGTATTAGATTGTTTTTATATTTGTTCGAATATATCGGAATGGCAATTAATAAAAATATATGAATAGATTTTATAAATTTTCACATATGAATAACTGTTACTGACATATAAATTAAAAACAACTCGAGTGTCTACATTTTATATGTGTCTAATTATATATAATAGAATACGATTAATGAGACCTAAAATAATGAAATATAAAATAAAATAACGTGGTTAATGTCGTCAGGGCACACTTAATATAAATATACTAAAAAAATATTGAGTTTGATTATAGTTTATATAACACCAATATTTATAGCATTTTTGAATGGAACTAAATTTTCTTTAAATATTTTAAATATTTAAATAAGGATATAAGTAGGTACCTAAAAAAAAAATTTAATAATATTAATTATTGAAATAAATGTAAACAAAAATTAGTAAAGAAATTTGAGATAAAGTTAAATTTCAATATGTAATAGAAGAAAGTAAACTGAAATATTATATCAATTAAAGTGTTAATTTTATACATTTAATTAGAAAATAGTTATATAATGTATAACTGTTAAAACACTTAGGTGGTATAACTGTTTAAGATATTTGATAATATAGAAAATATATATTAATATAAAATGTTTGAAATAATATTTATCCAAATATAATGCCAAAATATATATAATATTCAATTTATTACAATAGTATCTATAACTTAATATTTGAAGTTCATAGATTATGAACGAGTAATGGAAGTCTATAATTTTATTTCTAAACAGCGTGTTTTTTTTTTTAGAGAAATCATATTTTGTGTCATAAAAATATTTCAAATATGTAGAGCATATGTTTCCAAATTTAAATGGTTGTAGATTATGCTATATACTGTAAAATACATTTTAAAATGTCACATTACTTTGTAAATAAATCAAAACAGAACTACTTGAATCAATTCTGCAGGATGTTAAAAGATAAACTCTAAAATAAAATAAACTAAACTAAATATTATTTATTATTTTATACTTATAACTGAATATAATATTGCGATAAAAATGTGTGGATTATACTTAGAATTGATAGAAATTGTTTAAAAACTTAATAAATTAATTATTTAGAATTATTAATTATTTTTATATGAGTAATGAGTTAGCTAATAACGAAAACAAATTAGGCATGTAATTATGTATTAAAATTGTTTTTTTTTACGTAATATCCATTTGGGAAGCATTAATTGAAATTCAAATTACTTAATAATAAATTATTATATTAAAACTAATCACACTTAAATTTGGATAATCCAATAAAAGAAAATATTTTGTTAAAAAAGGAGTTTTTTAGATATTTTTTTGATATCTTTAATTTTTATTGTATGTTATATTTTTATCCGAAATCAAATTTAAAATATATTTTTAAGTATAGTATGTGTAACAGTGACGTACATAGAAATTAATTTCGGGAGGGGGGGGGGTTAAAAAAATGTTTCATTCTTAAATTCTAATTAATTATACTATCAAAATCAATGTACAAACCATTTATTTCTGGGGTGGTTGAATTCCTAACCCCCCTATATACGCTTATTTTATTAAATTTTACTATTACCATGTTGCATAGGACTTGTTCGCGTAATACGTAGGTATGACAATTTTAGAAGTTTTGGATATTTGGGCTTGGTATATAATGTTTGATATTGGTTAAGATTATTGTACATGGGGTATTGGTAGATGCAGTAATGTTTATTGAATTGAAATTTAAATAACTTTATTATAACATTTGGTATCAATTTATTGGCTGATAACATGAATTCTATCAATTACAGAGTATAATTCACATTGTTACATGAATATAATAGAAATAGAATGAATAGCATATCTCTTAACATAGTCAACTGTGTTCGAGTCATATGCACTCACTCAGATATTCATTATGTGTAGATCAAGTGTGAGAATATGCTAAACATTTGTTTATACACAAAAATAAACATCATAGGTATATGTGTATTATTATATAAATATATATTTGATCATTATTTTCCAAACCGCCGAATATATATGCGCCGCACGCATCACGACGTTATGTTAAAAAATGTATTAATTTAACAAATAAAATCCTAAAAAAATTAACACAAAAGTATAATATTATTAGGCAATTTTTAATATTTTATATTTTTAAATATAAAATAACAAAATAAGTATTTAAATATTTAATAAGTATGGTAATCAAGCCAACGGGTAGCTAGTTACATTTAGAACATTTAGAGATGCGAGTGCAGGGCGCGTTTTATTACGTTGAAAGATTACTATAGCTCTCGTATAATGTAAAATAATACGCACATATGTAAATTGTTTTGTTACTGTTTAAATAAAATTATCATAATAATATATTATTATATGATCTCTTAGAGATAATAATAATATAATATCGCGAAGGTGTAAAATTATATATTATATCACTATACATTAAATGCATTGAAGGTCTCGTGTTTGGTATACGTTGATGAAATCTTAAACGTAAATATTATCTATTGATTCAATGACTGTTAATAACGACGACAAACTTTAATTCATTAAAATGAAAAGTTAAAAGGAACCACATGCTGTTATTGTTTGTTTTTTTAAAAAATAATTTCATTTATTCTATACCATTTAAGATTTCTTTATGGCTGGTTTTTCATATTTTTGTCTTTGTTTCTGATATAAATGAAAGAAGCACATTTAAGAAATCGATAAACGAAAACAAGAGTTGAAAAATAATAATTATACTATTTTTCATTATAAATATTTTCATAACGATTTATGATGAGAATTTGATCAAAACTTTAATAACAATAAAAAACACTCGAAAACAATAATATTTAAACATAAAAGCACATTATTTGAGTTCGATAACCTTTTTTGTGTATAAATGTATTAAACCGACACGCGGTTACATTATATAATATTCTTGTACAAAAAAACTAAAGTTCACCGACTATACCTATTTTTTATTAAATTGTTTTTTTATTTTATTGTGTCGTACATACAATCAAGATTTTTAATCCTATTTTATTTCTACATAAATGTGTTGTATCACGATAAAATATATAATATATCGATTTAATAAACTGCGTGTAAATGAAAAATAAAAACCAACAGCAGTGTTTATACTATATTATATTATTCTACACCCAAAAAATACATTTTTAACTACAGCCCAAGTTGTTGTAAAATATACACAACCAATTATATTTTTGAGTGAAAAAATGATATTTGAAAAAAATGTATAGTAGTATGATATTATTTTAATGCAAGATGTCCTGTATTATTGAATGAATTAAAAAAAACACATACTCTATGTATTGAATTTAAATTTAAATAGTTTATTCATAGTAAATATAATCACTCAATCAATAATATAGTTATGCCTTTTGTAAGTCAAGTCCGTGAAATAGATCCGTGATCTAAAATATAAAATCTATAACAAAATTGTATTTGTGCATACCTATTATATTCGATTGTGTGTGGCACATGAAAAAATTATTGTTTAATGAAATAAAATCGTATCATACAGATTTATTTAAATTTTCGAAGATTTTTCAAGTGAAGTACGTAGAGTACAAGCACTTATTAGTAGAACGTTTTAATTACAAATTATAAAAATCATATTTTATTTTATTCTGACTTGCTTATTTTTTCACTGAATATTATTTCATAATTTGTCCACAGTATCATTTAGTTATGATTATGATTATATTTAATGGTTATTTAATAAACATAAATCATTTTTTGATGAGAAAATAAAATGAATACCTCCAAATATTGTACTTTGCAAACAATATAATATTAGATAATATAAATAAAATATTAGTGTTATTAAAAACAAAAATTATATTTTAATTTTATCTATCAGAAAAATTATCCACCTAATTTGTTTCACGTAGTTTTAATGAATTTATATGTATTATATGTACTGATGATAAGTGCTATAGGTATAATAAATACATCCGATGGTCTACTGTTCTAAATAATATATTATGTATATGCGCATAAAAATTTGATTTGAAAAGTTTCAAAATTCCCAGTGACCTTTCGTACCACTTAAGCATTGACAAAAAAAGTCACCATTATAATATATTAATATTGTACCTACACTGGGTTCACTAGAAGGGGGAAGGGGTTGAAAATAATCGTATAAAAGAGTTTCAACTTCCGGAGCAAGAGTATGACGTTCTGGGCCATTATTGTGTTGTTTTTGTGTTCGTTTAAATGTATATAAACAAAATGTATTACATATACCGCATTGGTCGACAACCGAATGGAAGCGAAAAATAATGTTTAATCTGAACGTTGTAGGAGGGTAAAACTCGGATGTATTTTGAAAGAATAAAAAAAAGTGAATCGAAATCGCAGATGTATACGTATAAATTTATATCCAACTATATACTTACTATATATAATATACAATATGTATATAGCTACTAGCTAGTGATGTTATTCCAGTGGTCTCCTGTGGCATTTTTTTTATACGCGTCTTCACCCTCACAACCGAAAGAAAACAGACCTATTAACATTTTAAAAATCTATGAATGTTCATAAAAGAGAGAAAGAAAAATACATTGTCCTTTTGTATGCGTTTATACATATTATTATATATAAAACAAAAAATCGAGAAAAAGAACACGCACAAAAACTAGGTCAACTAAAATTAATGTTGCTCATAATAAAGCACTACTGAGATTTACCCAGTAGATTAAGTATAGGACCACCGCCAAACTCACATAAAACACGACTATTATGGTATTATATGCACACCGTTTCCGAATTTTCTACTACCCAAAAAGTCGAATATCTCGACCTTGAGTAGCAGGTATGTTAATTTTTCGATCGTGACACTTTACTTGTAGTAATTGACTAAGAGTTTTGTCAATAACATTAAATTACTATTCGTTTCAAAGCTCCATTTTAAAATGACAGTTTTTGAATTTATGTAAATTACGCTGTACCTTGATTTAGCGGCTTTTCGCGTACAACTATAATAGTCAATAACTTTTAAACAAAGCATACTAATTGTGGTGGTTTTCTAGAGCCAACAATTATAATAACAATAATACTATTTAATTTTTAAAAAATAATCATATCATTTATGAATTTTTATTGGAATGTATCTACAAAGAAAGTTATAGAAATATCATAATAATATACTACAGCGGTATATTTTTCACAGACCGATTTAATAAAGTACTAATTTTATTGATTTTTTTCCGTGACTTAACTTGTAAAAATAATAGAGGTCAACTTAAATGTCTCATAAAAATTGAAAAAATTTGCATTTAGTTCGTACCAATCGTACTAAATGGCAATTCAGTATTTTGTAAATTAGATATACATGATTTAAGTTTTAGGTTATAATATTGAAATAAGCCTGTTTTTTCTTTTTACATATTTTTGTATATTTGAGTATAAATACATAATTTTACATATTTTGTAAATATTTTATTACTTTTTGATACATTCCGGAAAACAAAATATTCTGCATTACCTATCTAAATAGTTAATAATTTGATAGAAAACGTTAATGTAAAAATAATTTAACCTACATTGCTACGACTATTATTTTCGTATGATAAAGTGTCTAGAAACCCGAAATATGCTCTTATCAGATGACCCTATACATTATTGAAAAATTACTATGTCATTTAATAGGAAATTTAGTTAAAGAAAAATTTGCAATGGACTCAGAAATAATTATGAACTAAAAATATAAAATAATTAGAGATACATTAAAAATTAAATCCCAGTGTATTATTGGACATCATTACATCATGATGTAGCTAATATATAGTTATAATTTATGATTATACATTTTTTGACGGTAATGGTAATATCATGAGAATATTAATTGAGAACCCATTAATAGATACTTGATCAGTAAGATACGATATTTTTGTAATATTCGTGGTTTGTAAAATATCGTTTCCAAAAAATAAAAATGAATAGACTAAAATATTATCGATTAAATATTTATATTTATATTTATTTTAATATTTATTTTATTAGCTACAATGCTTAAATCATACACTCTTATGTAAAGTATGCACACATACACGTAATACCACTGATTGTATTATATATAGCAAAAGATTAAAGTGCAGACAAAAATTTGAAATTAAATCTTAAAATATTAAATAATTAGAAGAAGCGGATAAAATTAAATAACATTATTATAATAATATAAATGGTAGACTTATAAAAGTACTGGGCTTTATAAAGTGCAATAATAGACTTTTTACATTCATCTCCTGTCTCCGCTCTTTTTACTTTTTTTTATTCTGCACTGTTTTGGAATACGATATAGATGCATAGCAATCATATTTTGCCAAGGATCAGCTTCGTATGAGAGGGTTTAAAACTGGCCCCTATTTTACACTTTTTTTGTTTTCAATATTGCTCACCCTTTTCATGAATACTCTTCTATTAGTTCTTAAATATTCCTATTTTTGTCACTCGTCATCTTGATGTGAGCATTTATTTTATATTCTCTTTACTAAACGATGCCCATGATCTTCTATGATCTTCTATATTTTTTCGTGTTCACATTTATATAAAAAGAGATCACTCATTATTTATGACCCTTCTACCGTGCAAACTACAACCACAACCAACCTTCACATAAAATGCGTTGCCTCCTTAACATCTTTTAACTTTAATATTCATTTATAATATGTACTACTAATCATTTTGTATTGTTACCTACCTCGGTTTTATTTTCCACATTTACACTAACTTTTATCGTCACGTATAACTGTATTTTTCTTCTTTTTTTTGATTATTATTGTAACTACCTATCTGTTAGAGTTAGAGTGTCATATTATACACCTACTGCAGGTACTTATATTTATATTAATTATGAAAAAAAAAATCAAAGTTAATAATAATTACCATCTGGCGTTAACTAATTAAATAAATACTAATAATTTAGTAATATCATCATAATTATATTTATTAATTTTCTTTGATATGCAAATATCAACGTTATTATTAAACTTAGTAATATATATTCAGATAATTATCAACTTGCTACATCTCATACTTGTGAAGTACATGTTAGCATAACTTATTATCTCTCCCATATATTACATTATATGTTTGTATTTCCCTACTTTCCACCTCGCCATGCGATCACATATTCGCAAATATTGTCTTAACAGCTAGTATACGGTATTTCCATGTGAATATTTAATTAATTCAAAATATTTTATTTAAACTAAAAAACAAATACATTATTTAATTGGCTGAATTTTGCCAAATTTGTTTTAATTTTTTTTTAAATGCCGAGTGGAGCGATAAATAAATTAATAATTATTTGTGTTTTAAATTGCATATTTTCGATTTTTATATCTAAGATACCAAAATTCAATACAATGTTTCTCAGTTCAAAAGTAAATAACAATAATATAATACAGTATAATATAAAAACATATATTATTATAATTATTAAATATGAATAGATATATAAATGCAATGTTTTTTAAAAAAAAAATTAACCTACCGTTATATTAATAAATAAATTAGTTAGATAATTAATAAATTATATTATCATGATAATATACTTAGTGATATAGGTTAAAAAATCGTCATTGTCTAAATCGTTTTTCCAGATTTTTGCATTCAATTATATATCATAAGATTCAAATTTAACACATCTTTTGTACAGTGTCTCATTTGACTCACTATATAGCGGAACGGTAGGTATCTACTTCCCATATTTTTTGTATTATTAATCTATTTTTTTTTTTTTTTTTTTGAGATTAAAATTTGTTTCTATAAAAAACTATTGTATTATCAATTTGAAATGAACAAGTAACATTTTAATAAAATAAAGTAACTTTATTTTTTTATTATTTACTCGTTGGTTCAGTTTCATATAATCATGTTAAACATTTAAAATAAGTGTATTTTGTCTCATAAATAATCTGTGTTAAATAGTATTATTTTATTCATGAAATACATATCATATAAATAATAAATAAAATATAAATTCATTAAATTATTAACAAAAAAAAAAAAAACAATCAAACAAACAAACAGATAAATAAACATAATGCATATTTATTAATTAAGTTACGTAGCTATAAACTCTCATCTCTTATTCTCCAAATTAGAAATATTTAATCACAATCATAGTAGAATACAATGCTGAAGTTTTATCAAACCAAAAAAAAAACTAATTTATTAAAATCATTAAAAGTATAAATATGATATAATTAAAAAATATATTTTATTTATGATAAATAAAATATTACTATAATAATACAATTATTATTTATAATACAAAATATTCCAATTTAGATTTTTAGCTGTTCGATGAATTAATAATCTGTGTTTTTGTATATTTTATCTTGAAGTCTTGTATATTCACCTTGTGAACAAATACATTTTTAAATTCAACGAATAATTTATAACTTAAGTTACTCTACTGTATAAAAGTTACCAAGTATACCTTGTCATTGAGTAGGCCTCTGTAATGATATAATGATAAATTATTACATATAGAAAATTATTCTGAGAACAGATAATTTGCTGGCAAAAGTTTGCAATTTCCTACAAATAATATTTAAAAAATAATTACTAAAATTATTATTTTTTTTTTTAATACTTCATAAATGTATATAAAATAACGGAGTAAATATTTTTTTTTGAGATTTTAAGTTGTTTGTAGGAATTACTTATTGAAAACTACGATTTTCAATCTGTTTTACACAAAACAAAAATTTAAAATAGGAAAATGAAAAAAAAAAAGGTTTAAAATGTAATATGTCTATATAAATAGCTTAAAAATAGCTGTTTTAATCTTTTCGTTTAGAACTATTGTATTAATTTAGAAAATAATAATATAAATATTTGGTAAAAAATATAGGTCTAAAGTTATTTATTTTAAATAAAATAAAAAATATTTTCACCTCCATTCCGAATCCATAAAAAAGTGCTAACTGTTCGACTAGATTAAATTTGTTTCCAGAAAACACCCTCAAAGTTGAATATTTTAAGATTATTATTGCTCCAAAATGTGATAACAGGCACAAAAATAAAACAGATTATTTAAAAGCTAATTCATACAATCATTTATTTTAATCGTATTTTTTGTGTCTACTTCATCTTCATTCTTATACTTGGTAATCGACCGTCTAATGATTATTATGATGTTATGAACACGTTATACGATTTCATTAGGTAATTTGATCAAAAAAAGCAATAGGGTGTAATTTGTTACATTGATAAAAATTATCAATTGTACGTAATCTTTTGAGGCACCCATTTAATGTAACAAATTGTGATAATAATACATAATGATGATATAAATTTTCCCAGTACAAACACTAGACTTGTGAAGCATCTCTTTCTGTCATGTTGTACCTTTAAATCTCACAAATTCTCTTTTTCATCTCTATTATACAGTTTTTCAGTATACTCGTAAATAGTGTGATATTTTACATCTCAATAGACCGTACATCTTAAACCGATAAATCCACGTCGGAACTCTACAATCTATCAACTAACCACTTGCCATTTATTATTATTATCATTATTATTATTAGGGAAGTTTAAAACCGTTTCGCTATCAATATAACTTCGGTTTTGGTGATTTTTCTTCTAAATCTACGCCCACCGTTCTCTTATCGTAAGAAATTGCAATATGAACGACTTTTACTATGGACTCTCGTGAAACTCGTTTATTGAGAACATGATCTTATATATTTCATGCATTTAATCTCTAAGACATATTATTTAGTAGCTTACAGAAAATCTATCACATTCTCCCGGCAAGGTCGTATGATCATATCGTTACTATTTTATCTGTTCAATTCTGGTATTGAACACGTACAGTTTATCGTGTTCAGTGGTGGCTTATTCGTTAGCGGTAAATCCTAATAGAGTATATCGTTATGTAGGGAGCGCCATGTGCAAGCTCTTATCACGGCTCTGAGCATAATGTTCTGAAACTTGCGGGTTATCCACATTGAGGATTTATCGAATAAAAACAACCCATGAGAATAAAAACCTACAGACGATTGTCGAGAGTTTAAAAGTAGCGAAAGGTAACCCCAGCTCATCTAAATATTATTAATTCTATTTTTACGTAAAAAAAAATTCTAGTGATATTAACGGGATTCTCTGGTAGTGTAAAATGTTTAAGGAAACTATTTTATACTAAATATTTAGCATGTCGAATAATAGTATTAAAGTTTTTGAAAATATATATTTTTAATTATTAGATAATTTTGTATAATTTATTATAAGTCATTTCATAATAACAAGAAAAAAATGTTTATAATTTTTAATTACATATGCCTAAGCAAAATAATTTTATTAGTATTTTGGTGTACAAAAATTGAATTTTAGATGAGTACCTATAGTTAATTTAATGAACAGTGGAATGGGTAACA
Source organism: Schizaphis graminum (assembly GCA_020882235.1). Lineage (NCBI taxonomy): Eukaryota > Metazoa > Arthropoda > Insecta > Hemiptera > Aphididae > Schizaphis > Schizaphis graminum. The sequence continues at coordinate 100,651,794 of CM037032.1, forward strand.
TAGAGATAAATTTTCGAAATATTGACACATATATATTTGCGTTCAATATGTATAGTATGTATAGCCAACTAAGTACTAGTTAATAATTTAAAAGAAATTGGAAATTTAAAATTAGTTTTATACATAACACAGATTATTCCTCTACCTAGAAAAATTTTCCCAGGTGCAAAGACAGTAATCACACCAAAAATTACACAGATGTTATATACTTTGTTAAAATGTATTATTTGATTAAAAATAAATAATAATAGCTGTCGTGGCAAATTAGAATTCCTTCGAAGAATTTATTTATTTCATACACGTCAGACGTCATTCTGCAATATCAACACTGTCATAAATGCTCGAGAATATCATCTATTCATTATGCTAAAAACATTAATCGTGTTCATCACGGTCTAATTTGACTGCACAGCCCGCAAATGGCAGTAGAGAAAGGATCTATATATATCACATGTTTTCGAATCTCATGATTAAGGTCACTGTATTTTAAGTTCCCCTATTTCTCTTAGGTCTATAACATACTATTGATAATTAGAAAATGTACCACTAAATAGCTTATAAATAGTTTTTCGATAATATTTATTATTTTATCTAATATTATGATGCATTAGGTTATGTGTAATTGTGCAGAATTATAAAAATAATACAATCAACTCATGGCATGATCAATTTAAGGGACTAAGAAAAAGTTTGTAATATCGTAAGTTCATATAGCTATTTGTATTATATATCAACATATATTTAAGGGAACGACAGTTTCATTCATTGTACTGAGATTTTCGTTTTACTAAACTTCCTTATATCGCGATGTTACTGTATTTTAATTCGAAGTTGTAAAAAACTAATCCATTATTAATAAGCTTCAGATTACCAGCAATAAATGAAGCAGTTAAAAGTTATTCTATAAAAATTAATTCCTAAAATGAAATTATATATACTTTAATATAAATTATTATAGTTTAATTATACTTTTTATAAACTAATTATATTATATACGACACTCATATACAGTGTTCACCCATGTTGATTTAAATTATATTATTAATTAAAAGCTATTCTATAAATATTTTATTTAATACTATACTAATATTGAAACTAACTTTCAGTACCTATATTATTATTATTATTTAGCTCAGTGGTTCCTTTTTAGCAGAAGGTATCGTTTTTTTAAATTGAGTTTTTCTAAGGATGCCCTTTCTTAAGTCATAGCATGACTAATCATAAATAATAGAAAAAATAAATAAAAACCAGAAAAAATTATTTAAAGCGGCTATAACAATACAAAAATGAAAAATTTCTATTTGATAAGATCATTGATCCTATAAGATCTATGGTTAAAATAATATTCATTTATTATTATAATGTTATTCTAATCTATAATTTAATTTTTTATTTCAAATATAATATACATTATACACGGTGTTACTTTAATAGGTTTTTAGTTTTTACTTATTAGTTATTAAATTTGAAGTGCATTTAAAATATAACGTGATGTTTAGGTTTGATTTGTATAATATATGATATTATATAACTAAAATAAATAAGTAGTTTCGCAATAATATAAACATTTAACCGAGAATAATGTATTTTTAAGTGTTATTATAATTTTTTCATCCTTTGAAAATTATCTTGATATACATTAAAATACGATCCAGAGTTGTTGTTGATAGAGTATATATTTATATACATTTTATTTTACAATTTCATTATAAATAATTGGTTATACATTTTTAACAACATAATTTAATATTTTGTGATTTTGTCAATAGTTATTCGTTTTTAAAATACAACAAAATAAGAAAATCGTTTGATGAAAACTCTGAAATATGAATATCCAAGTCCTTTCTTTCTTTAACTTAATTTTCTTCTAAACTTAAAGCTGATGCACATTTTTCGAGAGCTGCTTTGGTTGTGTCCATGCACATTGCACATTAGACTTAGATCGTTCTAAAAATCTTTGTTGTTTAATTGTGTCCATTATTATCTCTAGACATGTATCACTCAGCCAATTCTAAACTTTTGTTTTTTTATAAATGACTTGATAATGGACTTAAGTTAAATTTGGTCAACTTCTTTGTGAATAGTGTTGGTCATTATGTTGTTATAATTCAAAAAACGTATTTTGTGATACTTTTGCGTATATTATTAAATTATATATATACAATGTCATTTTCAAATACAATATTTTCAATAAAAATTAGTTCATCCTACCTTATTACTAATAATAAAATAAATTAATTTAATAGAAATATCAAAAAATAAAACATGAAATATATTCAAGCAGATAGACCATCTCCGCTCAGAATAATTTTTTGTATACAATAATATATATCATTGAATTCAAATTTAACACATCCATCACTGTAAAGCAGAAGCAGTAGGTACTCACTTGCTCACCTTTTTTTAAAAATTTTTCTTTCATATTATGTTAGTATTCTAATATAAGACAAGTATTAACTCTCTAAAATTATATTTATAGGTAGTTAGGTTGATGTTTGAATTTTAATATATTTTTTTTTTTTGTTATAAGTACAATAATATTAAAATTGATTTTATTTTAAAATTTGTAATGAAATGTAAAATGTACAAATATTAGTTTATAAATTAATAATGATCAGTATTATTGTAAACGTTTAGTATTTTTATATAATAACTCATATTTTAGTAGTATTTTGAACGATTAATTGTTAAAACAAACTATAATAGCCATATATTTGTTATAAAACATGTTTATGGTACTTCTTAAAGTAAAGTAAAGTAAAGTAAACAAGTTAAATGACAAGACCTAAAAACTTTTTTGTATTTATTGAAAAGTTATCTACTTAAAGTGTCATTTACGATAAATAATCTTGCTTCGTCATCAATGTTACCGAATCTATATAGTTACTTTATACAAACAAAATAAATATATCTAATCTACCTATATAATATTTTGTTAGTAAAATGCTTTATGGCCTATAACATATTTTATATAAACTGTACGGGATGAAAATTAATTTTAGTTTAAATAAATGTAAATAATTCTTAATTATCAAGGTAAATATAGTAAAATATTGTGACCTTTTAGGATTCACAAGTTGAAAAATATTTAAAAACAATGTTTGATGCATGTAATATTTTGGCATATGGAGAAGGTATTTGTGCAATATACGAGTAGCAAAATTGTAAATGTAATTTTTTTAGTTTAGTAAACATGTAAAAATTTTTTAACTAGTTAAGAAACTGTTGACAGTATTTTAAGTCTTAACTATCTAATTAAAATATTTTGTATAGATAAAATACTTGGCATCTGGTTAAGATTTCGAGTCTAATTTGGTTCAATATGATACGTATACGTTGAATTCCATATTTTTTTAGTATCACTACTGCCTTTACTTTTTTTAAACTGTAGTAAAATGTATATAATTAGTTTATATCATTATGTATTTCTAGTGACATGTAGACATATTCTATATAAAAGACAAAATGTAACTGTTCGTTGTTCAGTAGAATGATAGAAAGCTAATTACAGAATTTGTGCCCGAGATAAACCTAAAACAGTTTTAAACAAACAAACATTGATTTTTAAGTAGTTAGGTACATGCACAGATTTTCCAGCATCACGTTGAATTATTGTGTATAACTTCCATTTAGGACGAGGGCCGCGTGATGTGTGGTTTTTTTTTCAAATATGTCATACCTACCTAATATGATATAGTTTAGGTATCTGAATAGTACACTTAAATTGATACTTGTGCGTTTTAATATTAAATATTTATTTATTAGATTATAAATTCTCCTCTCGAGAATCTAGTTTCTATTGTTGAAAGCGGAAATAACGTTGTACACAATATTCAAAGCCATCTTTAAATTCTCTCTATCTTTCTCTTTTTCTCTACATTCCCCTTTCATAAACAAATGTACACTAGGACGTCTTAACTTTATGTTTTTTTAGAACAGAGCTACTACTACGCGTGATCGTCCCTTGGTTTTGTAATTTTAAAAACTGGTAAAAATAAATAAATAATACATAAAAGTCCCGTTTTTCATATAGGTTTATCGACCCGCAATGCCTATATGTATGCGTTCCACGTTTCGCGTTTTTATGTACTTACATTCTTATAGGTCGATCCTATAATATAATATGCGTCCTTCGTGTAATGTCATTACAGCCATCTGTTGCTACAACACACGTCTGATCACGGTAATTTTTTCCGTTCATTTTTGACGTTAACTCAAAGAAACAAATAAACTGTGCAAAATATTTAAATTTTAACTTTTCATCAAAAAACAATTATTACATACTATATACTTATATAAGACAAAAAATTATTGAAAAATGTAACATGTTCAGTGTATAATACATTATTTTAAATAATTTACATATTAAAAAAGTATACAAATCTAAAATAGTAGTAATTAAAAATAGCAAAGTATTGTTATACATTTAGAATAATATAATTTTAATTAATATTTATATTTAAACTAATAAATGGAAATAAATGACTACTATTAAAAATCCACTTTATTATTAAACAAATTACGTAAGTTATTAGTCAGTGAATTTATGAGAAACTTATAAAATTGAAAGCAAATAAATTATAAACTTATTGGTTTTAAGACAAAAATTGTTTTCGAAAATCATTTAAATTAAAAAATTTAAATCTTGGTGTAAGGAATTAAATTGTTACACAAAAAAACAACTATAATATTATGATTTTATTCAAAACTTAATGGCCGTGGTAAAATATGAATATATTATTATTAATGGTTTATGTTCAACTATTAATTGGAATATATATTGAATTGAATGTCGTATTAGAAGAACTTTTTACACTATAATTTTTTTATTCTTTAGTTTATTTAAAAATAAATTTATACTATACATTTCTGGGTCATTATAGATTCAAGTTATATTTACGGAGCGTAAACTTGTACTACAGTAAATTCCCGTTACAACGAATACCAATACAACAAAAAATCCCGTTAAAACAAAAGCCATAGAAGTCCCCTGCTGAAAAGCAGGATTTATAAAGAGCTTTTTCGAATTTTTGTTACAACGAAATTTCCGTGATAACGAAAAAAAAATTAGGTCCCTGGAGTTCGTTGTAATGGGATTTTACTGTATTATGATTTAATATAAATTGTTTATACGTACATTTCCAAGTTGACAAATTAACTGACTATTGGATTGGATTAATAACGTGGAGATCTGTGATGTGTGTTTTGTTTCGACATGATAACATTAATACGAACGAGAACGGATGCTATTCATTTGTCGGATTTATAATCCTATAAAATATGAATAATCAGCAATTCAATTAATACCGTCCAACATACACGTTTTGTTCACAGCCCGTATACTAATTGTAATTGTCAAACAATAAAATAATAAACATACGATACAATTAAAATAATTCAATAATATTAGCATATATAACATAGCATAGTTGCGTATCAAAGAAATTCGATAACTCGAAGACCGCGACATAGCGAAACGATGTAACTAATAGATTACAAGTAACGTTCATTACATTTTATTATATTAAAACAGCTTACTGATTTTTTTTGTTAGATCAAACCACAGATTAAATTTATTTATTTAATCTGTGATAAAACTAGATTCATATCTGTTAATGTAATAATGTATGATAAAACCACATATACGTGCTGTATTTCAATCATAAATTCTGTTTTCAAATAAATAATAATAATATGATTGTTTTTGAGTGTTAAAAAATTATGGTAATATTGATCATGGATTTTAATCGTTTAAAAAGTTTTAAAACAAATCGATCGTAAAACAAATGAAACAATATGCAATGGGCTTTTACTGTGGATAACTTATGAGTTATAATCATGAAACAAATTTTGAATTTTGTTTTTATTTTGAACCTAATTTAGATATTGGTTTTATATATTTTTTCAATATTAAATTTAAAAAAAAAAAATCATGTTTTTAAATACTAATAATACCAAATGCCTACATCATTTATATATAATTGATATGATAAGACTAAGTTTTTTGAAAAGCTTTAAAATGTTCCAATTTCAATCTAAACGCACATAGAAATATTATGTTTGCGGAGACACCTTAAAACCATCCATCTAACATAAATAAACTAGCGAATTATGTTAAGTTGTTCACACTTAAAATTTAACGAAAATGTAAAAACTTCATACGCATTTCATGTTCATCATATTATATAATAGGTTAAAAAGAACTTGTTTTTATGGCTTTACTGTCAATTTTGTCTAGACATATAAATGTGACATATCATTCTTATTCTAAGATTTTGCGTTATTCTTTCACTAGACATAATGCCAACATGTCAAAAATAAAAAAATAAACTTTTTTATGTTGAATATGAAAAATAAATATAAATTGAATCACATATCATGTTATATTTTACAAATCAAAAAACGAAATTATATAAATTTGAATATGTAATATATAACTTAAATAATGGTGTAGTTAAACATATATTTTATTTATCTATAGCATTTAAAAAACGAAATGTATGTACATTTTTAAATTAAATCGAAGCAGATAAAAGTATGAATTATTACATAAATCATTCATATTTGTATAGTAAATTTCACAACAAAAATACATTAACTACAGTTAATTTTTCATTATTATGTATATAGTTTTGTATAATCATTGTATAAATAATTATGGCCAGTATGTTGTTGTTTAGATAAAGAACGATAAGAACATAATTATTTATATACGTGTATCTACCATGTAAAAACATATAAATAGGCACTAAAGAAATTCGTTTAAAGCGAGACATTTTTAAAAAGCCATGTAATCATATAATTTCAACAAGTTTAATGTTAAAGCAAACACACATACACTTCTCGTTTACGCAATAATAACTATTTTAAATTTGAATGAAAAAATATAGTTTCGTAATAATATGTAATATTGTGTGATATATTCTATCATAAAAGTTGTTAGTAGAAGTATAAGCATAATATTAAATTATACCGACATTCTTTGATAATCGTTTAATTAATTCACGTATGGCTTAAAATTAAAGTAATTAATATTTAAGTTATTTAATTGAAATATAGATTTGCATGCAAAAAGTTAAGATTCTTGACAACTTACTCAAAATGTTAGAAAAATACCATGGTTAGACATTTTTATATGGGTATACACAATGCATTATTAGGCATATTTATAAAATATATTTGTTTTTAATCATAGCACATAGTATAGGTAAATATGTATTATTATAGTGGTCATACGTAATTGTTATCAATTGCGTCAACACGAAACTTTTGGAGTACTTTCAGTCTTGGCAATTGAATTGAAATAATTTTAATTATTGTAAAACTAATATAAAAATATTAAATGGTACATAAACTTGAAGTTTCCTGAATTTGCTAAAAATTTAAAACAACAGCAAATAATCTCGTGCATTATAGACATTTTACCATTGATATCAATTTAAACAAACTACTATTTTGTATTATAATTTTTATAATTTGATAATGATAAATTGTCATTGATAATTTATTGTACAATAAACTGTTGTAATTCTAAACAAAATCAGCTTAAGTCTAATGATGATTGCAGTTTGCAAGACTGCGACTATTTATAGACGGTAAATATTTTATTGAAAAATAAAATTTTCATTATTAAATGTCATTCTAATAAAATTATTATCGTTATTTTTATTAATTGTACGATAATGTTGTGGTGTATAAACATAAAAACATTTAGATTTATATTTAGTTTTAATTGCAATCATATATTGTTTACAAGTACAATATACTGCGGTTTTGACTTTAAGATAAATAATATTTCTTAGAAATTTATTTGTCTCTGCCCTCTGGATTCATAGTTTTATGATTTAGTAGAATATATATGAATATACGACATACGTAACAGTAATTTTATTTACCAAATATTTGTACTTCTTTTATCTATCCCATTTTGTTATTCAAACGTCACCTAAGCTTTATATTTTTCTGCCAATGATAGTATCAACTTCTAATAATAATCTTTTAGAATAAACTATGGTTGTTATTTTGATAAAATAAATTAATATTTAAAGATTTCATTTTAACATCATGTATTATCTAATTAATGTTAAACACAAATTAAAATCGATTAAAATATTAATTAAGTAACATAATATTTATATAAATATTTTTAAATATTTGTTATTAAAAGTAATATTTAATTCAGGTATAGACTGTGTGATAAGCTTGCCATCACCTGCTACCTGCATCATCTCTAAACTATTTGTTATTATTGAAACCGATATAATATATTGTAAATTATAATATATAATAGTTATAACAATAAATTGCAGTTAATAATGGCTGTTTCATTAATAGTAATACGAAGTAGCAATATATTAGGTACATTCAAATACCCACAAATTGGTGTCTAAATTACAAAATAATAATAATTAATATACGGTCCTCTCTAATAACTTATTAGTGCCTATAAAATGTCAACAACAATAACGTTCTATGTACATGTTATACGTGTTTTAATTTCCAAAACTACTTGTATGTTATTTCTATTGTTTTAAAATACATTATAAATTATAATAGCATCTGCATCTGAACTGATTGGACTGTTGAATAATAAACAAAAATTATGATTAACGTGGTGTTTTTACTCCCGTTTTATCGAGAGTATTTGAGACACATATTAATTTATAGATCTTGTATTAACTATAGTATACTATCAAATGATTGCAAATCGTCGATGGGCGACTAATAAGTCGTATTTCAAAAAAGGAAAACTTTTCAGGAAAGACTAAAACGTGTTTATAAAATCAAGTTTAGCTGATAAAATGTAGTTACGAACGTATTACCATTTAGTTTATAACCTCTTTGAAATTAAATAATGATAAGATTATTTTTTCCTGCTTTTTGATGTATAAAACATTAAATTGATTATTTTTGAGATACGACCTATTAGTCGCCCATTGACGAAATTGGAAATTCAGTTATGACACACCTAAGAAAAAAGGGGGGGGGGAATTGGAGCATTTATAAAACACAACCAGAAACTAGAAAGGTGAGGAGCGATCTCAAACGATTGATAGGTACGTATTTATTGAAGCTATTTATTGACAACTGAAAAACTGCGAACTCGTAAAGCAGTACATACAAGTTGCTTTAAATTACTTTATATTATTATTTAATTCGTCAAAATAGGGCATATAGTTTATCCTGGAGATTTTTCATATTTAGTAAACTATAATTATTAAAGTGTCATACCTATTTTATAACTTAAATTATTAGACTAAAAGATTTCTATGCATGTCTGATTTTGAGAAAGTAATGAATAGTTTAATTATAACAATAATGACGTGTTTTCCAATCTAGATTATATTGAAGTGGTTTCTATTAGAAGATTTGATTTAGACGATTTAGTTGGTATTTAAGATTTTAAGATCTATACATTATAACTTTATGTGAAATACTTTTATGAAAAATTATATAAATCTATAGAACTAAGAAAATATTTATAATAACATAAAAATATAATAAGAGTTTTTGTATCAACTATCTTAGAATAAATTAGAAGCTGAAATACTGTCTACACTCAGTATTGTTTTTGGTATACAATAATTTAAGGAGAGTTAAATTATTTCGCCATACCATATGAAGAAGGAAATAGTGTTTATTTTAAATTTTATAGTTACAAAACTATTGCCAGTTTATCTATTTTTATTATCAGTATTTAATATTTATTGTGTTTAACGAAATCCTAAAACGCTTATTTAAAGATGAGTGAGGTTAGGAACTGAAAGTGTAATGAACTTGTTTATTAACTGAATTTTATTTTATTTTATCGCAATACACAGTTGTTTCATTTACAATCCATATTTACTATGGTGATTTATACTCATACTCGTTATATAAAAATAATTATTCTACTTATCGACTATACAAACATAATATATATATGCTTAAAATACAATTTAATTTAATTAGTCTTTGCATATTACACAGGTATCTACTTAATTTTCACTAGCATGGTAAAGCTTTTGCCATTTAAGCGGGATTAACATTTTTAATCTACATCAATTTACCCATTTAGGATATAGTTGATATTATTATTATTATTTACTCTGCATTAATGGTTTACAATCATGTTATTTCGCAACACATTTCCATTACAATAAATATTTGGTGTAAAATAACGAAAAATAAAGTACCTATTATCCACCCATCTACTATTATGTTCTTGGAAATAAGTACTCCTGAAACCACAGTCGTGGCATACCTATGGATACTTCATAGCACACTAATGTAAAATAGAATAATCTAGAAGAATGGTATCTAAGGCTTAACCAAACTCTAATAACCTATAATGAATGATATTCATGTATTCGTATAGTTTGAAAGAATTTAAATAATTATTTTAGCAAAATTTGTTTTTTGTTTTAACACTTCAAAAACCTTCAAAAAAATATTGAGTAATAATATTTAATGTATTACAAAGTACATTAATCATTCTGGTCTTATAACTTTGTTTTAAACTTTAGACTTAATATTACATCTTAATACCATTTAATGATTACACTTTATGTTTTTTTCTTACTTCATAATAATCCGGGTGTCCATACCATAGTATATACTAAATTTTGATGGATGATTTTCTTTTCTTTAATTTATGTAATTTAAATAATTTGTTGTGGAATTATTTTAAAAATACTCACTTGATTGGTATGTAGGTATCAGACTATTTAATTGAATGAAATAAATATATTATAATAGATATCAATTATCATATTATACAAAAAAAACATAAATTTTCTATTGAACGGTCTTATATATAATTTTCTTTTTTAGATTTCGTCCATTTTTGCCTCTGTTAGGTTATAACTCACCAATACCTATTTTTAATTCAAATAATATACATTTTTTATTATTAACGTTAAAAAAATATTCATTTTTTACAATTTTTATAGTTATAAAACTCTTTATGTAGGTTTATCAGAATTTCAATACGAGTTTAATAATTATCTAATATAATTTACTATAAAATACTTTATACTTTTTGTAAATAATTTCGAGTATAAAACTTTAATAGCAAAAAAACCATAACATATTAAATATTAAGATAAAAAATAATAAAAAGTACAAAGTACGTGAAAAAAATTTACTGTATTTACACAATAATAATTTATTTCATTTGGATAAGAGTATACGTGCTATTTGAAATTAATTTTGTATAATATTATAAATTCTCATCAGGAACTTGGTTTACGTTATTTATAAAAATAACATTTTCATAAAATAAAATGGTAAATTGTATTTTCAACATATAGTAGATATGATTTTATTTTCTAACCATAGCTTGAAGTATTATTCTATATAAAATACATTATTGCAGCGTGTAGCTAGTAATACGTTTTTCTACATATTACCATCCATGCTTCTGTGACTGTATAATATGTGAACTATTATAGGTTTGTATAGTTTATTATATTTGAAAAAATAGAATAATATTCATGACGTACATTTTACACTATATACCTATATATTACTAGTACGTAAGTACCGCATTATAATATGCATAAATTAGTGCAGTTACTGGTTAATAATTTAAAAAATTATATATATATAATATATTTATCCAATCGTTTAACCAATTATGCTAATTATGGTATATGAATAAATAATATTATCGTGTATTGTGTACTGCCATATAATACATGTTAGCTACTCGACTATTTTTTCTGAATATTTATGTGTATTTGGGAAATATCAAATATCATTATATTTATTTCTTCGTGAAAATTTTCTCAATGCGTAAATTATTCAAATGCATGAAAGTATTGAAAATTATCAGTCGGGGACAATTTTCACAAAACATATTATACTATTCATATTATATCTACAATATGGATATAAGTATTGTAGGTATAAAAAGCTAATAGAAAATATTTTTTAGTCGTGATCGTATAAATATTTCTTTTTCATGATGATCCTAAGCTTCATTTAAATTCTGTAAAAAAAAAGTATATAATAATAACTTAAATGTCAAATAAAAAATAATTAACGAATAATATAATTCATAATATTTCATACTTACTATAACATCACAATTACGATTTTAATGATAAAATAACAATGGAAATAATGTTTTTTATACATATTTTCTTTTAGTTACAGCTATAAATAAGAAAAATATTTTTAACAATAAAATTCGTTGAAATAATACGTACTGTGATCAATTTACTTATATTTGGTAAATATAATACTTAAATACAGTATAATATGTTGTATTTTTTGAATAATAATATCATTATCATACAATACATATAAATATAGTTGTATAATATTATATTTAACTTTAGAGTTTATGTATACGATGTGTTCAGCATGGAATTTAGCATAAGTACTGCTATAGGCCTCAATATAATTTGTTGTCCCCCTCTAACATCCTTTTCAGCTATGAAAAAAAGGAAAATTTGAATTATTGTTAATTTTATTATTTATTAAAAATTAATTAATTAAAAAAAATGATGTAATTAAATTATATTAAAAGTATAAATATTGAAATAATTATAGAATATAAACGAAATCAAAAATAAAAAAAATAAATTTTTTTTTTAATTAACATAATCTACAAAACTCTGTGTAATATTTCAATTATATTAATAAGAAATAACAAAATGTCATCATTACGAATTAAAATATAGTACCTATTTTTGAATATTCGTGGTTATCATGTCAATATCATAGATAAGATTATAGAACGATTATTTATACCGAATTTTGTTTGTTTTTTATATGACAAATTGACAAATACTGTTTTTATAATCCAGTATCATAGTCCACAGTACGGTGAAAATGCATGCATGCATTTTACATATTATACTTAAAATACATATTATGATTATTATTAATTATTAAGTATCTAAACGTTAGTTGATATTTTACGAATAATTATAAAAAAATGTTAATACGCGATCTACAATAAACAATTTAAATAAATAAAAAAAATTTTGTTCAGTAGAAATGTTCTGCTCTTAAAATTTTGCCACCCTAACCCCAGGCCTGAATGTGTTAATGTGTTATTATAAATAAATAGATAGAACCTACTGAATGTGTATTATTTAAACGTATTAAACGATGTAAATATAAACAAGTTACCTATAAAATAATTAAAATCGAGTTTTGTTGTAAAGATATTATATTATACTTACTCTATTCTTCGAATAAATAATTATCATGGGAAATAATAATAACATAATATATTTATTATAACACAAACATTTTTCAATGTTATTTTATATGCATTGTTTTTTTTTTTTTTTTTAGTATTGTAAAGTGGATTTTAGACTATATAGTGTTTACTGTTTAGACCTACAATGTTTCTCTTTGTGCAAAGTTAATCGTTAAGTGTAGCTGTTGTTAAATATTTTAATCTGAAAGCAAATATATTTCAAAACTTTTCTTTATAAACATTTAAAATTAATAATAAAAAATGTCTGAAAAAAACTCATGAACCATAAAAGGAAAATTTTTAACTTTTCACTATTTTATATATTTTTAAAATCGTACTAATTATCATAATTACAGTAATTTGTAGTGATTATATATAAACATTGTAGCTTGTGCGCATTAAATATACAATATGCTCACGTGCTTTCAAATATTTTTAGTATTGTTTTTTAAGAACTAAGTAGGTATGTACTATGTAGATATTTTTTAAATAATAATGTAAATAGTCCGTTACTGTAATACAATTTAAAATGCATTACATTATACTATTATAGGAGCATATTTTCATATCAGAAATTTATTAATTGGTGGTGGTTAATTTAAATAATATTAATTTATTTTATAACAGTGATTTATAAACATGGAATAAAGCACATGCGCTTTTCCGTGACGTTTCGAAAGAATTAAAAACACGATAGTCCAACTAACCGCAAAATTACGGCGTATTTTTATTATTTTACTGTTTAACATAATAACACTTTTTAGTGGTGACTGGGTTGAGTTGATTATAATATACGATATAATATTATTGCACCATGTCTTGGGTTATTAACAGTATATTCTGTATAACTGTATTATTACATCGCAGTGGTCAACAACATAAATATGAACAAATTGTATTATTATGTACGAGATTCGCGGTAAAAGAGAGTGTATCTGCGACGAAATTAAAATGTGTGTTCTTGAAATAGTATTTTGTACGAATTTGTTTTCATCGTGAATTGAAACGTATTTTCTAGAGAGTTCCGTAACACAAAAGCTCTCTTCTTCGGTACGTAGACGGGGAACCAGTAGTTAGAGTATTATATACTCATCACGCTCGCGCATATACAAATGGCCGGGGGAAAGTAGGGGGTAGAATTTGTAAACGCGCGCCCGTTGTTGTTCACTACCCATGTGTGTACTTAGAAACAACGACTACCCCCTCCTCCCTTATAATTTACACTTGACCTTTTACGGTTAAAATGCATACACATACATAAATATTTGATATCATGTACATACCTACGCTTATAGAGTAGGTGAGGAAGGGGGGCGATAAAAGTCATAGTACTTGTGGCTGGTAGTAGTGGTGTTATAATAGGTACCTATATATTATAATATATATTTGTATATAAATATATAAATATATATACGCACAATAGTAAAACATCCGAATTAAATTATTAATGATATTATTATTTAAATTATTAAACAATAAACGGTGTGTACTCGAATTCGCCGCCGGATCCAATAATCTAGATAATATATACAAAACACGGCAAGGCCACAGCTCTGTATGTATAATAATGTAATAATTATGTATACACCACTTAAATATATAACGCGTGTATATTTTATATTATAATGTAATATAAGTACACACAGTCCGTTACTGTATATACAAAACAAACAGCGACGACGAAATATGTTTATACGTGTACACATAGAACACGGGTGAAAAAGAGGTATATAATTCGATTAGGACGTACCATGATAATAATAATAATGCATAACCCGTTGACATTTTAATGGCACTCGTCCAAATTCGAGCTCCTCGTACCGACCCCGTCCCGTTTCAATAGAGCCATCGTCGTCTGTATAATTCGATAACATAATAATATTACCAGGAGGTACCACTATTAACTATCGACGATTATAAACGGCGCAGTGGTGTTTACGACGGGTCGATCCATCGTATAGGGACTCCCCCTCATAATGGCTGATGTGAAAACGTAGTAACTCTAAAATAGTCATCGCAGTCATTAAAAAAATAAAAATTTCATACGGGTGGTTTAATTAGTATAAAGCCTAAAGCATATAAAATTACTTTTCACGTACCTATATAATAATATAATATTATATCAACGGAAAAAGTGAGATGTGCATGTAAATGCTAAATATTTTCGACCCCCTTACTATCGGGACTTATCAAGAACCACCCCTGACATGGCGCCTGCGTTGTAGGCGCCTAATTGTATACATTATATTATAATATAGCTGTTTTCTATACAACGCCACCCGTTGATCGATATTTACCGGTCGGTGTCTCCACAAGTGAATATTCATTTCACGCGCACGTGTACATTAAAATAATTTTAATACTGCGTAGAGCGTAGCATTACATAATAGGGTGGGTATCTATATATAGTTATAGTATTATAATAAACTATTACGGTAGTGTACTAGTAGTTGTAGTAATAGTTGTACTAACTAATAACAGCTATTATCGCTAAACTGAAATTGCTATTTAATGTATTAATGCCACAGTAGTTGTTTAAGTACGACCTAAACTTGACCGGTGGAAGGAGGGTAGACGTAGAGAATTGTCGTGGGTGTCGAGAAAGGGTGAGAGGAGAGAATCTTGCGGCCCAAATATTCCATTGAAAGAATTATACTCCCTGTTACTACAGCTGTGCCCCGTGCGTCGTTTTCCTTCGTCGGCCGGATGACAAATGGTTTTGCTTTTCCGGATGTTGACGCCAAAACAACCGTTATCCTACGGTAGTGTGTATATAATTTTTGTTTTGTTCTGTTACAAGATTTTCGGCGCCGTCTGTTTTCCGAGAAAATATACTGATTTATCGTGCGTCTCTTAACTATCATCTCGCCCCCAAGGGTCGCAGCGGAAATCGCAAAATATCTTTTACCTACTCACATAATGCGTAACATTCCAGACGCGAAATTGCCTGATTCATGAAATGTACATTTTTTTGTACATTGTGTCAATGCTATACTGATGTCAGACAGTAACAGTAATTCATAATTGAATGCTAAGTTCACTATGGCGCAATTGCAATGTGGTATTATGTAGGTAAAGTTAGTTTTAGAACTTTGTATAAAGGATGTTTCACCGAGTAAGTTTGTCCTTTAATTATGCATTTATTCAAATTTCGATTATTTTGTTGTTGACATTTTCGTGTTGAAGATCATGTTTTATTATTTTATAATATTTAGATCTTTGTAGTTTGTATTGTGCTTTCTTGTGGTGTTAAAATTTTTATTTTCAAACGAGAATTCGTATTTTATTTTTTATTGTAAATTGTATTGAAAACATATACGAATTTTATGGGGTGAGGAAAATTATTAGTACAGTGTTTCATATACCTACCTAGCGAGGTTTGCAGTATATTACTATAATATTATGTTACATATTAATAAATATGTCTATGTATTCTATGGCAATGCACATACCTTTATTACCATTGAATAAAGTGTACATTTACTTTTCGAAGAATTTTCTTTCCATTAACCTCATGTATATGTAATGTGAAAAATATTTCTATAAATTGGACGCGAACTATATTTTTGATGAGTTACTATCGAGGTTGTTTTGTTTTGTTGAATAATAAATCTCAATATTAGATCTTTAAATTGAAATATTTTGGAAGTCCTGTAAAAAAAGTGAAAAATGTTCTTCCTTTCGCTTGCTAGTATATAATTTACAATTTGAAAGATATTTCAAGCAAATATACAAACAAGAGTCTTGTATTCATAACCGTTGTATACGTGTAAGATCGTGAAAGCGAGTATGCTTTGGTAAGGTTCTCTTGAATATAAACGTAAACATCATTGAATTTAAATATTTATATTGAATACATTTATTAGAATTTATCGTAATAATAATATATTTTAAAATCAAAATATTGTTATTAGTACGTTAAATGAAGATTATATTGTATGTGTTATGTTTTATATAACACACAGCCTATAGTTTCAAAAAAATGTCTTAATTCAATTTATCCACACATTATTCAATTCTAAATTTTAAATATTAGTCCTAAAAAAATATAAATACCACGTAATATAATAATACCAATAATATAAAGTTAGTTTTTGCACCAGCAGCATTGGACAGAATACCGTTTATAATGGCAAATTAAATTCGCCCATTTCGTTCGTGCGGCTGCAATAGAACTATGACGTTGTCTTTCGGCCGTTTCATGAATATTGCACGAGTGACTCGGTCGTTTCTCGAAATGGTCCAGAAAAACTGTGTCCATTTCACGAATTGTACGATTCTGCGTTGGGATATAATAGTAACATAATAATACACATTACGCGTATACATATTAAATATAATACGCTTAACAGACACGTATATGGAATTCTCCGTACAATGTTATCTTGTATCGTATTAAGGACCACTTCACAATGGTATCACAACGCCTATATTATTATACTGTTGTCATTTGTATACACTGTGCACCAAAGCAAATAAAATCATTATATTATCATCGTATTGTTTGTGTTTTGCAGTGAGGATGAACTGTTCGGCTGCCGCCTCGACATTGTACAATTATACAATCACAATGAATGGCAGACTACTGACTCGGGGAGGTCAACCGGACGCTGACGGTGGATGCAATTTACTAAAATTTGACTGGTCTGTGACGACGGCCGATCAACAAACGCACAAATATTTAACATTTAAGTGAGTACCTGAAATTTGAATATATTATATATATGTATATGTGTATGCGTATGAAATTGTATGTATATGCGACAGCAGATTTCCATAAATATTAAATATTATAATTTATATAAAAATTATCAACGATTTGATATAATATTATTAATATATAAATCAAATCAATAATATGTTAACAGGGTACAGAAAATGTAACCACTTTACAACTATACTTGAAAAATTAAATCGGGTGTTTTAGTAATATTAATAATAATAACAGGTATAAAACATATACATAGACAACTACCGTATGTTTGTATGGAAACACGCATTTTCTTGGATCCCCCAATTGACGCAACTGTACCCTTCAAGTTTATGCATAATAATAATAATAGTAATACATTTCCTATATTGTAAAGAATTTTTACTTAAATAAAAAATATTGTAAATTATACAAAATATTTAGAGTACCTACTACCTATATTTATATTAATCATTAAATATTTGTGTTTTGTGATACAAAATACAAATATTTTGTTACGATACATAAATAATATATTTCAATAATTTAAATGACCGATTTATATGCAAAATTTACATCTTATATAACTACAACGTTATTTTATATCACCTTACCGTAGGACACGACGAACTTGAGACATGCAGTATAAAAAATCACATAGTTACTATAGCTAGATAAATTGTTTTTAAAATATAATAATGTTAGTTAAAAAAATAAAAGTAATAAATAAATTATCTTCATTAATTACAAACATTTAACATTTTCAGCTTCCTAAAACAAATTGTTTTCGTAAAAATGTTGTTAAAAAATGTAAATGGTATGTTTGTTTGTTCGTAAAGGATAACTTTTTTTTTTATTTAAATACTTTAAGGTTAAATAATATTAATAATAAAAAGTATTTGTATGTATTTAAATATTTTTTTTATATTACTGTAATACTATTACCAAAAAGGTAGATAATATATGAAATTCACAAAAGGTACATCTGGTACCTTTTATATAGTACTTAAAAATAATATGTAATTTAGTGCATACCGATGTGATTTGTATATTATGCGTCTAAAATATAATATATTTTAACGTCAAGATTGATGCGAGTGTATGTGTACAATGTTCGCTTGCATCAATCGAATTTCGATTGTTAATTAATGGTCTAAGCAGTAAGCACGCTATAAATCATTTTATCATGTAAGCGTTTTCTTACAATTTCAAAATTTCATGTCCGTCTGTCAGATTTTATTCGACAAAATAGTAATAAATTTACACATCTAACGTACACTAATAAATAAAAAAAAAAAAAAAATGAAATAAAAGAATTATTTTTTCTGCTCGAAAATCGTCTGAAACGCACTGGGTTCAAATCAATCAATAATATATCGTCGACAATTGAAATGGGTTGACAGATTATTTATTTATACGTTTGTTATTATCATATAAATACATGCTGACACGATAGTAGATATCTTATTTTGGCTTTTTAGGGTTAGGATTTGTATACACATTCATTTATCTTTTTACCAGCATTCAAACACGAATTTTATCAGCGCTGTATACAGTATACCTAATATCCAAGAATAACCTTGTATTTTATTTTGATAAATTATTATTAGTAAAAAATAACCAAAGATGGCGTCGTGCCACGCAATACATGTCCGAAAGTGCATATTCAGCCGTAGTAGGTTTTTTATTTAACAATATATAGATATAATATAGATATTCATATTAAACAGTGTTGTTTTTTGAGTTTTCTGGCATACCTATATAAACTGTGTAATATATTATGAAAAATCATTGTATTGGAAATACTTACTGACTACTGCAGAAATATTGAATAAAAGTTGAATTATCATGATGATTTAGCGGCACTCTAAATAATATGAAAAGTTTTCGTTAGTGATATGTGAACAATTCGCGATCCACTATCGCCATTTAGTAAATATTTTTTTTTGCATTAACACATATTAAGTAATTACGCCATCAATTCTTAGATTAAAAATACGTAGAGATATCATTAAAATTTATTATTCTTTTATTAAAACAATCCGAAATTTGCGTTCAAATAATATATAATAAACATATGATGGCGTGAGAAAATAGTAATCGAGAGTAAGACAGTAGTTTTGAGCTAAACGGTGCTCGTGATCAAGTAATAGTTATTTGAAAAACAGCATTCGTGAGTAAAAAAAAAGTAATCATGAATATGAAGTTGATTTTAACAAGATTATAGTCGTGAGTTCGCAGTAGCCTTGAGCAAGAAAAGTTCGTAGAAAAATGTTAAATATAAAAAAAAAAAATCGAATTGAAAAAATATTTTATAAATAAACCCTATGCCTATCATTATTTTTTTTTTTCATGCCGATTATGAATTTAGCTTAATGAATTTTCCCTTTCAATACTTATATTTAAATTATAAAAATCGCAGTTTTGACTAATACCTTCCTTAGTTCCTATTAAGTCAATTATTATTCTGATATAGTTTATTAGACACATATTAAATAGACTAGATGCGCATATAACAAACAAAGTGCAGACTTTCTGTATGAATAAATTATCTTATAGAAATTAATAAATGGAACATTTGTCTAATTGATTTTCATTCACAAATAATAAATTTATTTTAAATATTTTCTTTTGAAAAATGATTTAAAATTGAACTTGGTTTAACTATGTATTAAAATTTTTTTAACTTCTCTATAAGGTTACTGTTATAAGAACTTAATACTGTGGTTTTTATTTTTGCAAATCAAACTCTAAATAATAAAGTATCAACAAAATTACATCAATATTCAATACAATCAATTTATTACGTAAAACATTTGGGATTTTTTTATTATCTAAAAAATTATACAAAAAATAAAATTAAAAAAAGCGGGTAAGTAGGTATCGCTCTGCTGTATATTAGGGGGTGGGGTGGACCTCAGACTATGGTAGGTTAAATTTGAATGCAATGATAGGTATCATTGTATACGAAAAACGATTCTGAACGAAGATGATTTGTCAGTTTAGGATATATTATATTTAAATATTGTCAAATATTCTATTTTGAAACAAATAGTATAGTTTTTATATGTTACTATGGTTACTATGGCCAACATTCGCATTATGAGCGTATGAAATTTAATTTAAATTTTGACATATTTCGTATAAATTCGAACTTTAAACACTTATAAAAAATAATTGTGACTAACGATTTCGGATTTTTTTTTATCACTTTAAGAACAACTTATAAGAAACCTTGTATTAAATTTTCAAGATTTTCTGGCCACCCAAAAAATTTTTATCGGCATTTGAAGAAAAAAAAACTTAGAAAAGTCGAAAATTTCAATTGTCTATTAGTAGCTTAAAAATGGTCAAAATATTTTGAAAATTTAACTGTAAAGAGATAACCATAATATAAACATTTGGTGAAAATTTCAAGTATTTACAATAATTCGTTTTTGAGTTACAGCAAAATCAAAAAATCGATTTTGTCGAAAAGTGGTTTTTCCGTAAAATTTTAATAAAATTTTTTTTTTGTTTTTCTCGATTTTTTTGAAAACTATTTGAAAATTTTAATTTTGACCCCCCTAAAGTACCAACTAGATTCAATTCCCTATTCAAAGAGGGGCTGAAGTCAAAAATCGGAGCATTATTACTGCTCCAAATGTTGGAGTCAGACACAAAAAAAAAAAAAAAAAAAAAAACACACACATCATAGTAAATGCAATACATTCATCACTTCGTTCAGAATCTAAAACAACATCATATATTCTGTGTTTTGCTCAGAATCTAAAATTGATACTCAACGATAATAGAAAACAAAATGTTGGTGTAAGTAAAAAAAAGTATTATAATATATTATAGATTGTATTCTTAGATACGAAAACAAAAACTTTAAAAATGTAGTGTATAGTAAAGTTGTGTAGATGTAATAATTCATTGTTAAAATATTTATAATTTGTGTTATTATCAAATTGTAAAGATAAATCAAAAACTAAAGAATTTTAGCAAACAATAATGTTAATTATTATACACAACACAGTACTCTGTTTCTAGTTTCTAATTTTTTTCTTCTTTAATTTTTCTCTTTCATATTCTTTTTCACGGAAAAATTGGTGTCCAAAATGCATTATACATTATATATATAAAAAATATTTGTTGTATAAACACTAAGGATTTTGTTATATAAAAAAAAAAAAAAAACAATAAAACTTGTACAATAATTATTCTAATCAAATTCAAACATAATAAACATAATATTACACGCATATTCAACGATGTTTGCCAATAAATATTTCTGTTGGTCCAAATATTTTTTGTTAGAAAAACAAAAAGTAGAAATTAAAAAGTTAAATTCATTCAGAAAAAAAATGAACTTATACTTGTAAGGAATACTTGTAATAGTTACTGGTTATCAAAAGTCTAGTTAATAGATTAGCGAAAGATAGAGGGAGGAACGATAATTATATTGAGACTGTTGAAAAAGTTTACCTTCAGCCTAGATTATATCCCATTAAAATTTTTTTGGTTATACATAAATAAAAATTATTATCACCACATTTCAGGCGCAGGATTTAAATGCAAATTAGTATGCTACATTATTTTAGACCCATCGTGGTGTTCAGAAACTAGTGGATAGTGCCTAATTTGTAAAAATATAATATACTTTAAGACAGTGGTTTTCAAACTTTTGTTTATGGAGCCATTAGATTGCAACAAAAAAGGCCTGATGTCTATTTTATGAAAAAATAAAACGAATCATAATTCATGATAATTATTACAATTCAATTAATAATTGGTACCTATGTGCGTGTCTGTGGAGCCTATATCACTCTCATGAAGTACATATTAAGAATCACTACTTTAAAAAAAGAATATATTTTATAAAAAATATTTTACTAATATCATATCTATACTAAGGTTCGGTGTTAATTCGAAATTTTACTATAGTATTATTTTTTAAACTACCTAACTATTTAACAGCTAATTTAACTCATTAATAATTTCTTAATATTTTCTTAAATGCACATTACGATACTTGTTAATATTATTTTAGGTTTTTATTGTAAATAAAACAGTTTTAATTAATAGAGATCAATTTAAAAGCACAACTTTGTAAATATTCTGTTGTACTGCTACATCGCCTCGTAAGTAATTCTAACATAGAGGTTTAATTGGTAATCATGTTTTTCATTTACACCATTATAACAAGTAGATACTATAGATATAGAGTCCTGATTAGGTAGTTTGTTAACCACTAGTTCTATTACAATTTTTTTTGTTTATTTATTTCTTTGTCTGAAGTATTTTGGATTATTTCTTTTTCCAGGGTTAGGAGTATACTTCATAATATTTTTTTCATAACTTGATGCTTAGTGACTTATTTCTATAACTTTTATTCTAGATAATATTCTGTTTATATTTTAAAAAGGAAAGGATGTGCATTTTTTTGTTGCTATGTTGATGGCTTCTTCGTTGGAGAGTATTTAAGCCAAGTCTTATATACCTTGTTCATTATGATACGAACCGTTTATTGACTATTATAATTCAAAGAATGGTTGATTGAATAGGTTTAAGTCCTTTTACAGCTAAGTGAAGATAGATTATAGATATTTGAAAAAAACGCCCAGTTTTTATGGTTAATTATGTTATAATTAGAAAAATTAGTTTTGTATAAAAATTTTTATTTTTTGTCTTCCAAAAGTACTAATTAGATCAAATTTGCAACTAAAAACCTTCTTTGAAGTTAAAGATCGAAGTATTTTCTACGATAAAATATGTACACAAACATAAAAAATAAACAAATATAAAAAATTCACATCGATGTAAAGTTGATACATGTTAAGAAAAATATTGGTAAATTAAATATTAATCTGAATTTTTACTTATAACTTCGATTAATATAATATTTTTGCACTCATCAAATGTACTTCTGTACCCTATATTTGAGTATTTTAATACCTTACGGGGCAGACGTATAAACCTGATGTAATTGAGAGTGATCGGTCAAATCTCTATGCGTAATATATTATTTCTATGATATTGTATGACGATATACACGTTCGCATAAATTTATTTCTATGTCATGGCGTATTTTATATGGCGAGGGAGGCGCTGTCATCGCTGTGTCACGTCCCCGCGGAGTGGCGCATGGTTATGATGAATGTTTTTGTGCTTCACGGGGAAACCGAAAAACGCCTCAGAGTCGAGACGGTATTATAATAAAACGATATATTATCATTATTATTAATTATTATTGTCATGTGCGTGTCTCCTGGCAAGCTTTACGAAGTACCCGCGGGGCTCATAATATACAAAATTTACCTTATATCGTCCTATAACTACACGAGTTTCGATTTTCATCGCGCTGTCAATCATTATCATTTATCACGATGTATTACATTTTATATATACAAAAATGTATACTGCAAAAAGGGATATATAATTATTATTATTTTATCGTGATCAGCTGTTATCTTTCGGTGATATTTCTTTATTCCGAGGTTATTTAATTTATTTAACCGAGCGGAGCGTTAAAGATACGTCGATATGATGAGGAATGCCACGGTAAAAAATTAATAATAATATAATAACTAGGTTATAACGTTACCTGCTATAGGCATTGGCGAAAAAGGAAAAAAATATGACAATTTTGAATATAATAATATAAAATATTTAGTAATGCTCATCCGGTGCAAAAAATTCTTAAAAGGAAATTCCAATCATATAAAAAGCATTCGAGAGATCATTATATATGAGACTCGGGAATGGTATTACCACACACACACACACATATCCGTACTTATAAGACAAAAAATCCACATGCGAATTAGCATTATTGCGATATTATCATTATTAACATAAGCAAAATACTTATTAAATATATAATATACCTGTTTAATCGCAATATAAACAGAAATGCCGTGAAACTTCGGACACAGTATAATATTATTATCATATAACATATAAGTAGGTTTATTATATCATACAAAAGGCATGGGTTCGAATCACGATAAACGGACGGAAATTCGTATTTGTACGTAGTTTCGTATATTTTTACGTGTGTGTATTACATTATTGCTGGTTAGATGACTATTATTATATCACACGTGTGGTATCATAATAGTAATATTAATAATCCAGTGCAAGCTTTATTATAGCCTATAGGGGAATATTGGAGCTTATGAGGTATATAAGTCCTCCAGGGTATTTTCAAACCTCCCCTACACACAAATATTTACCGAAGTAGAATAGAATATTGATAATGTTACTGTCTAATGTTTAAACGTACAAAAATGCAGTGAAACCTTAAAATATCAGGAACTTTTGGTCACAAAAATTTTTTTCCATTTTTTAAAAGTATTCGGTATTTAGAGGAGGAAATTTAAATAAATTAATGATACAAATATGTATATTTATATTATTTTTGCGTATGAATATAATTATAATATGTATTTTTATTAAAAAAAAAAAAATCAGTTCATAGTATTCATACGACGGATAAGATAAACTATAATAGTATAATAATGTATAAAATGCACACTGTAATAAATATACTTAGATAATAATTACGATAAAAATAACCAAAATCTAGTCAAACAAGTATCCGTTATTTAGAGGTTTTCCTGTAGATAAGTAATGAATATTTTCTTGTTCCCGAAAAATGTATTCGCTATTCAGAGGTACCTATCTACCATCTAAAGTTATCCGTTAAGGGTGGTTTAATCGTGTATATAAATAAATACATAGGATACTATATATTATGCATATGTAACTATGTAAGAAAATACTATAATTATTACAATTTTATAAAAGTATATCTACTTAAATTTGCAATGTAATATGATACGTATATTATATGCTAAAAATACACAGTTTGAACGATAAAATATCGTTAATAAAAAATCAATCGACAAATGAGTATTAACTGAAGTTTGACATATTATGTTTAAATCTACTGTAGGTAACTAATTAAATAGGATAGTAGTAGGAAAATACAATTTAGTATATATTTAAAAATATATTACAAGTTACATATAGCTTAAAAAAAAATAAGATTTATTAATTCATTAAATATGAGTAATTTAAATTAAACAAAAAAATATAAGTACAAATAATTATTAAAAAGTTGAAATAAATAACAAAAATGTAAAAAAAAAAAATCATAAAAATCGACTTTCTCTGAATCAGAATTTTTGAAGCAAAATTTGTTTGCATGAAAGGCCATACCTGGGGAGTTTAAACCCCCCTTCCACCAGATATTTTTTCGTGTACCTATAAAATATTATAATAAAATTAGAACACAATATTTTTAGCTTAACCCCCCCCCCCCCTCCCAAATTAATTTTTAGTTACGGCCTTGTTTGCATGTTATAAATAAATATTATAGTAGATAATTCATTTGATTATTAAAATTATATAACGCTTAAACTTTTCTTAATTATATTAGAAGTAAATATTAAAATAAATTATTCATATTTTTTGTGTAATTTACAAATTATTATACTCAATTTCGATAATTATATATTGTATTGTAACATTTAAAATTTTTAAAATTTTTAAAATTTTTATAAATACTAAATATTATAATATTGTGTATCAATATATCAGAATGCTATAATAACAGTATATTTAAAAAAAAATTGTTGATCAAGAACCCAAAGTAACTATAATCTGTCTCAAAGTAGAATACATCAGTTCTGTCCACTTTTTTTCCTTCCACCGGTCACTACTTATGCTATTATGTGGAAGATGCACGTCACCGAACGGAAACTGGTCGCGCTGTATTACCTACTCTGGTGTGTTTTATTTTGAGATAGAATATAGGTAGAATAACAAGTGATTAGGTATGCATCTTGTATTATTTTATGATACAATTTAAAATTTCGTTCATAGTGAGAATATTGTTGATTATATTATATTAATTTTCAAGATGTATTTCGAAAAATATCATTAAAATGATATTCATTACACTGCATTATTATTCTACTATAATACAGATTGATTTATTAATTATAATTTATTCGCCTTGTAGAAATAGTATATTATTGTTATTATACTTTGAAAATAAATGATCGAAATCAACAACTAAATGTGACTAACTTTTGTCTGAACCAAGCCTTTCTTTTAATTTCCTCTAGTTATAAGTACTTGCTCATAAAATATGAGTTATTTAACGGGGTAAAGTATTTTACTAATTTTATCAATAAATTATTGTGATTTAAAAAATAGATATATACTACCTACATTCACAATTTAAAGTATCTAAAACATTACTATGGTGAAAAAAATGTTAAAACTTCATTTTATAAAATGTTTATAACTTTATAAGTACCTATAGTCGTATGGGTATTTCACAAACAATAAAACATTTTTTTCCTCATAAAAGTAAATGTATACCTATTTCAACTGTGGATAAGGGATAACACTTATATTATACAAAATAATGCATTCTTGGTTGTAGGTGCAGTGGAAATATTTTTAATCACCGTAGACGTACCTATATAATATGCAATATGCATTATGCATATACCTATATTATTATCAGTGGCTGTTGTAGTGCGAAGTTAATTAAGCAACGACGCACATACGCTCATCCATAATACTTATAATAACGACCGCATATTTAGATAGCTGTAAAATTAATAAGTCCTTTTTTGTATTTTTTTATCTACTGAAAAATTGATCCGAAAGAGTATAGCATGTTTTATTACCGTTAGCTGAATCGAAAATCTTCTTCCAAATTTTTTCATTATCCTTAAGTAATATTGTGAGTCGTAGATCCGGATTTTACTGCCGGTTCAGATTTCCGGATTGTTGAAGCCGACGTTGGTAGGGCAGGATTTCCGGAATTCCATCAAACTTTAATCCCCCCCTGTAAATAGGTAAACATTTTTATATCGTCTTATCAATTATATATCATTTAATTAATTTTAGTAAGCACTTCAATTTTAATTGTGATTTTTTTTTATAAGTTCTGACGCCAGGTGAAAGCTATAGAGTGCACCAGTACGAATTTACAATTAAAAAGCAAACATAAACATTGTTGGAAAAAAAAATATATAAAATTTAAAGGTATTCAAACACATCATAGTATAATCCTCAATAAAAAATTTATGCTTATTACTGAATTTTCAATTATTTAAAATTAATTTTAGTCACAAATCATATATGATGTTATATAATCTTTATTTCTATAGAAATTTCAAATTTGCGTCTAATTAAATATTTGTAAAATAAATAAACGGTTTTTAGTTGTATAAGCTACACTCGAAAGAGAGCGCTGAATTACACATAAATTAGTGGGTTTTATATAATCAACCTTTTTTTTTTTTATCAAATTTAATAAAATTAATATTTTGCGTATAATTTTAGAATCACCCACTATTTTATGTCAGTGTATTCAATTTATGTCTATTTTTTCATTTGATTGATTTCGATAAATATAGATTGAAATTACTCAAAATAATTCTTTATTATTACTGTAAAAACAACAGTTAAGATATTATAAAACTGTCAAGTGTACAATATATTCATTAAAAGATAATTATAAAATGTAATATAAGTATTTTAATACAAGGATGTTATTTTATAGGTACCTATTAAATTTGTGCAGGGTAACGGAAAATGTCTTAATATATTTAATATTATCATGTTCAATATTGATCCGGAATTTAATTTAGTATAAATTAAAATTGTGTATTTTTTCATATACATTGTAACCTTTTTTAATTATATATGATATAATACGGAATTTTCTTCCGCTGATATTCACTTATTTATAGAATAAATGAATGGTTATATAATTATTTTATTTATAATAATCATAATAGTGTTTTTAGGTATTGTGATATTGTAAATGCAATACCTTAGCCCTTAAGTAAAAGTGTAAAATTATTTAGTTTGTTATAGAAAAAACTATATAATACAATATTACTTATTACCCGGGATAAATACAACAATAAAACTAATTTATGTGGGTGCACATGTTTTATAACGGTTTAAGTTCTATAGATTAATACAATATTAACATTTTTATGCGCATTAAATGAACAATTTTAAATATGAATAGATTTAGATTTAATCCTTGTTCTAACTTTATCGTATAAACTTAGTAGTTACAAAAAAAAAAATCCAACCTAAATCATCTGGTTGAATAGTATATATCTATGACGTAATAATTAATTATGTATGAAAATAAAACATTCGACATAAAATTGCACTGATATAGAGGTTTCAGAACACAATAATAAAACAATATACAACCATTTTTGGCCAAATGGCAAATACATTGCAATATATTTTATTTTTTTTTGTGTACAAATTAATAATTTATTTTGATAATAATATTATATACTATACTAGTGCTATAAACTTAAAGGTCAATATCGACGTACCATAGAATCGTATAAATAATCTTAATATTTTGAAAACATCATTGCATATTATAGAAAATAATAATATAGAATTACTCAAAAGTTTAAAGTTCTCTGGTAAATATATACAGCAATATAACTAACATAATTGCATTAGATAATTTTAAATGATGAATGTGTTTTTTGTGTGAACGTATTTGGGGTTACCTGTAGGAACAGTAAAAATCTTTAAGATCGAGGGTGTTTTTTTGGTAACAAATTAGATCTAGTTGGTACTTACTATTTTGAAAGGTAAAAAGTAAAAAAATTCAGTACTTTTCCAAAATAATCGTAAAAAAAATAAAAATTTGGTATCGCTTTGCTATACAATAAGTGTCAAGTAAGTCACTGTTATGGATGTGTTAAATTTGAATTCAATAATAAAGTATACAGTTAAAGACTGTTTTATTTCCATTCGCAGTATCAACTTCTCCTTCATCAACGCTCTTTCAGCTAATAATATAAGCTTAATTATACATACGATTAATCTTATACTCCAATCGGGCTTCCTACTTTAGTAGTGTAAGCTTTACTTTATATATGTTTGAATATATGCACCCGGTAATTGTCAAGATATAATAATATACTTGTTGAAATCTCATTAATTAAAAAATAAATAAATAAATAATGAAGTATTATGCACGAAAAACGATTTTGAGCGGAGAAGTTTTGTTAGTCTATATCATTAAGTATATTTCATGATGATAATAATTAATGAAATAGGTAATATTATATGTGTTGGTTTTGACAAAAATTAGTTCAACTTATCATAAAACAACTACCTATAAAAACAAAATAATTTGGTGTTTTAAATAAATTATAAAGTGTCTGTGCTTAGTATTGAATTCTAATTTAATATATCTATCATAATACCCTATTTCTTAGATAAATTACACTCGGACTCACTACACAACAAATCGAATTTATTAGTTTTTGACCATATTAATATCAATAATCAATATACATCAACATTTAATTTTCAAACAATTATAAAACATTATTATGATATTATTTTAAACGTTTAAAAAAAATTTTTTAGTTGTAGTTTATTTATATATTATACATCAACTAGTTTTTTGACTAAATTGTTTTTATCATAGTTGTAAAAAAAATGATAAGATACATTAGAACCTTTCGTACGACACAGTGGCTACCTATTTGACAGATTTTTTTCTTCCTGTTTGGTTATTTTTTTGTTATTAATTCTGAATTATTTAAAAAACTACTTTTGAGTTACCAACTTCGTTTATTTTGTTACTACTATAGAATCGTTAAAATTGAAAAGTGATGTCAGACAAAATAAACATATCGCAAAGTCGATAAATTCATTGCTCTGTATTTAAAAGTATAATTAAAATGATGTTAATCTGGATAATCATATGGTAAATAAACTTGTAAAAATTGAAATAAACGCACATTTTAATCGATGAAATTTTATATATTAAAGAACTTTCAGTGTATAATGTAATTAAATCTAATTTCTAGTCTGAAAACTAGATTACATAATATACTACAATTTTAATATAGCTATTAAAACATTTAAAACATCATATTAAGTATCACAATTTACAATTAACTCTGTTCAATTTATTATTATTATTTCATTTTGATGACTATAATATTTTGTTATTATATTTATATTAAAATGAAAATAATGATTAAACTTATACGCCCGACACAATATAAAATCTTATTACTAATGTTTTTCCATTACAAATGTTTTTGTGTTCTATGGATCATCGCATTCAAGTTTATTTGTACAGTGCTGAATCAATGATTTACCACATCTCCGTTGACCTACTTGTCTACCTTTTAAATATTTAAACTATAACTTCTATATTAATGTGGACTGAAAATGCCGTTGACAGCATATACATTTCTACATGTCAAAGTGAATATACCACAGCAGCTTAAATTTAAAAAGAGAAGGAAAAACATTATACCTACGCAGGTAGTAAAATTGTTACAAATTGTTTATGACGCAGTCCTTCTGATCAAATGGAAATAGAACATAGATTAAATACTTGTAAATTAATGTTGTGTTTTTCAGATAGTTAATATTTCAAATTTCTTAAATTATTAATACTCTTGAAAAATCACGAAAGCGAAAATGACAGGGATTAAAGCCAGTCATTAAAACAATTTTGATTGTGCTTTGGTTGTTTTGAATACCAAAAATTTTTCCAGTATAATTAAATAATCATTTAGAATATTACATTAATTTGATGGTTAACTATATATTTTAATTAGAATATAAATTTGATTGGAATCAATAAAGTGAACTAAGAGTTAATTCTATTATGTATCTCATTTATGTGTATTTTATATGCATAAATTATTATTATTTTTTTTTTATTTAAGAAACCAAATAATTATTTAACCAAATTACAATATATGTACAATATTATACTCGTCTGTATAAATAGGTATTGAATATGTATTATTTTACCGTGTCCAGGTCACGTAATAACAAAAATTGTTATACAGCACTTAAATAATCGATATTAGACCTCTCTGAACGTAAAAAACATAACTGGACTGTTTAGTTTCTACCTTAAATTTGAATTATTAAAAAAGGGATTTATTCTACTAGGTATAAAATTATTTTTAGTTATATATATATTATATATTTATATATTTAGTATGGTGCTATTATTTTATGAAGAATTATTATGTAGTACAATAGAAATGGTAACTACCATAAATAATTTAACTTTTAAAATTTCAAATATGATTTTTATTTAAAAACTGGATGTCCATAAAGTTTGCCTTGTCACTCTATACAGTCATATTTCGATCATTAATTGATAATAAATTATTTTTCTGTAGACCTTTTATAATTTTTTTCCCTATAACTTATAAAATATCTAAAATTGTTATTTTTATTGTGGACCTAATAATTAGGATTATTTTAAAATCCAGGTTAGGTGTTTCTTTTAAGTAAACGTATAATATAGCGGTTAGAATGCCTGCAGCATTTACTATGTAGTTTGATAATGAATTAACGTAGAAATTTAAGGTTGGAGTTGACTGCAGTAAGTATATAAAATTAAAGGTAATATTGTAAAATATATAGTATTATATTGTATACAATCTACGAGGTTTTCTGTGGATTTTACAAGTTTTCGTTACAATATACCAAATATGCATGGATATTTAATTGATAATTTAACAGGGGATTTATTTTGAAAGAAATATTTGTTTTTCAACAAACTAAACTTGGTACAGAATCGTGATTTTCCATACGAGTTATTTTAACGTATTGCTTTTAAATTTAAATACGCCTGACCGACCTGCTGTACCCAACTTTTTTTTTATCTCTGAATTATAAAACAAAAATCCTTAATTGGTTTATTAAATATATTATATTATGAATATATTTGTAATTATTAATAAAGGACTTGTTTGAATGACAAAATACAATACCTACAGGAACAAATAAATCTTTAGCAGTTCAGATTACAAGTGCTTTTCGTCTTAAAAACCCTATTATCTTTAATAAAGCTGAAAACTTTTTTTGTATAGTATCTACATAAATAAATGTAATATCCTTTGATCATTATAATATTATATAGCGTTGATGGGATACAGATTTTACAATCCGTTAAATATTATCTTCGTTAGTATACAACAACCCAATATTTACGTAATAACATAGTCACAGAATATATAATAATTGAATAGGTACCTATGTTATTCTGTGACATAGTGATGGCGAATGATAATAGCTCTATATTATTACTGCTGTAATCTACTCGTTTTTTTTATTAAATTTAATTATTTATTCATAATAAAATATAAAAATACAAATTTACAAATTACAAAAACGATGGCTTATAGCAGTTAGTGGTAAATTCAAGCACTGGAACAGTATACCATGAACGTTATCGTAACAAAAAAACCCTTTACCTAGAGTCTGGAAAATAAAGGGAAAGAACCATTGATTTCACGTGAACCCAATACAAAAATGTTATGAATGGAAAATTTTACTGTCCTTTAAAATTCAATCAACAAATTTTAGTAATGGAATCCATTTATCAAGTACAAAAAAGAAAGAGAAAAATGTTTGTGCCATCGTAAATTTTGCTTTGAATAAAGTTTGAAGTTTGAAGAAAAATTGAACGGTCCATTTAAATTTCATTTTTTTTTTTAAAAACCTAATATGCAAAGATATATATAATAATAATAATAATATTTTTCGAGGATAGCTACTTGAAACTTTTAACGTATATTATTATATTTTATATATAAAATGACATTTTTAAATGTAATGTTTTCTGCAAAAATATATCCAACCAATATTGTATTAGTGTATTACTAATAGTATAATAAATTACTTAAATCTTATATTATAAAACGCGTAGTAGTTGACCCGTTGTCCGCCGCGGCGCCACCCGTATCCTAAGCGCGTCCAATAGGAAAATTAAATTTTTTTAAGCCCCGCCCACCGATCGGTGTTCCGAACCGCCGTTTCGTTATCAAGTCATTGTCGTCATTATATCTTTTTATTATTAATATTATATTTATTCGTTTTCGCCGTATTCGGTATTCCCGTTACGTTACTAATGTATAAATATTATTTTCTCTTTTTACGTACGTATATGTAAGAATTATATTATTCGTTTTCGTTTAATATATTATATATAATATTATATTATAATATATTATATTTTTTCTTTGTATAATAATACGTATATTATATATATATTTTTTTTTTTTATCACTGCGATTGTTATCAATTATTATTATATTTCAGTTATTACTACCTATTATTATTTCGAACGTTTTCCGTTTTTCACCGGATTTAAGACTTTTTCACGTTTTTCGGTGCCGTTCTGTCCGCGTTCGTCTCTTTCAAACCCTACGTATACGGTTTCGATTGCGTTCGTGTCAATCGCCATCGCGGTATAAATTACGGCCGCCGAACGACGTTTTTTTTTAATTTTTTTTCCGCAGATTTTTTTCCGTTTCGTGTTTTACGACTGTTCGGTACGTATTCGTGAAGTGTGCCATTCGAAAGCCGTACACAAATTCGATTCGTGTTATATTATTATTATTTTTATATTTCTGTATAATAATATATTAACATATTATATTGTAAAAAAGAATGCTGAAACACAATATGTGTATGTATGGAATAATTAGAAAATATTTTAAGAGACTGTGCTATAATGTATCTATTAAGGTCATATAGATCAGGTATACACAGTAATATTTAATTCTTTGAATAAATTTGGTATGTTAAAATAGTGTATATTCTATAGTACTCAGATTAATTACCTAAATGCTCCTATTGTATAATAGTTACTGGTTGCTTGATTAATAAAAAACAATATTTCAATATTTATGTACTAATTTTCTTTTTGAATCAAACACATAATATATTGCAAAGGTTTAATATATGTTTTAGTATCAGCTTTTTTATTATGTTATTTTAATAATACTTATTAACTACCACTGAGTATGTTAAATTTACTTATGATTAAATAAATAATAATAATCAATAAGTTTTAATTTATGTCCTTGATTGTTTATATTATATTATATTATTGATTTGAGTACAGATTTAAAATATAATTAAATTTCTATATAATTTATTATATTGTAAAAAAGATTGGTACCTATCTAATTAAACACATTATGTGTAGGTATGGAATACTTAGATTATATTTTAAGAGACTGTGCTGTAATGTATCTATTAAGGTCATATAGATCAGGTATACACATTAATATTTAATTCTTTGAATAAATAGTGTATATTTTATAGTTTTTTTTCTATACTAAGGATAATAATATATAATACAATAAAAGCATGATATAATACTGTAGATAAATACATTAAAAAGACAATTAATAAGAACATCCAAGCTTCATCAGGGCTTTATGCAAAATTACTAATAACTTTCAAGTTTGAGATAAAAAAATATAACACTTTTACAACATGATGTAGTAATAAATGTATTGTGGATTATTTCACTAACTACACTCACAATACTCATATTGTCTGCGATCCGACGCAGTCGGATTGCCTACTTGAGGGGTTTAGTTACACATAAAGTATATTAAATATTTAGCAAATAAAAATTTCAGATTTCATAATTTGCTCTCACGTAGTCTGCAATTCGAAATAGTCGGATTGCCTACCTAAGTGATTTATTTGTGTATAAATCGATTTTCACAAAAGATAATAACATTATACAACATTAACACTTCGTTCAACTTAAACTTTTTCCACTACAATACAACATCAAATTTCGACGTTAGGAGGTATAACAATCCGCCGTAGGCGGATTGCCCAGCACAACTATCGATTCGCACTGGTTGATGACTAATTGCTAGACACTCAATTACCATTATATTAAATATTTATTTTATTCTCATGCAAAAAAGCACCGGGCAAACGATACGATATGTATACAATCCATAATTGCTCACCTAGGTATCTCTTTGTCCCGGACTGATAGCTAGACGCTCAATTATAATTTTTGATATGTTATTTATTTTAACATACAAAAAAGAACCGGGCAGGTGACAGGACAGGATATTATACCAAATGATGACTGATAGCTAGACACTCGATTACCATTTTCGGTACACATTTAATCTTTTTAAATTTAAACCAGCACCGGGCAAGCGTCAATACAAACTTTTACACCGAATGATAACTTATTACTGATATCTCACACTCATAGTAATCAACTCTATAACAATTTTAGTGACCGATTTCTAGACACCCGACTACCATTTCCAACCGAATTTCCCTTGAAACGATTTTCACTCGACCCCCTCGAAGGCGCCGAAGGCGGCTTCTACAAGCCTGGAATCGAGGCACACCAGCCGCTAGTAATAATATAACTTCGTACCTACTCTACCTAATTTTGGTAAATACAGTGATATAAAATAAGCTGTTCTATTTCTCACCCCGTTGACACATTGTAGTGCGGCTGATCAGCATGAACAAAATACAAAATTCCTGATTTACTTATGCCGTGGCGTAAATATATCATAAAATATAGCCTGATAATCAGTATTGCTTTGCAGTAGCATCGTGGGGGAGGGGTGGTATCTAACATTTGATAAATCTTACTATCTGTTCTTTTAGAATTATTTTCTGATGAAAAAAAACATTGAACTTTTAAATAATCATGCTAGAACTTGACAAGTAATTTAACAAAGGCATTATTTTTTTAAGTCATTAAGGGGGCGTCCAGGCCTAGAGAACAATCCTTCCCCCTCCCCTCACACCAGAAAAAATATATGCTACTGTGGTTTTTTGTATGCAATAATTAATCATTAAATTAAAATTTAACATATACATTACAGTTGCTTCTTTATCCTTATTTTTCACTTTAGAATATATTTTGTGAGAAGTTACATCATGTCGGTAATATTAAAGTGAAATTCATTCGAAACAATTACAGAGATAATGTTATTTAATGATATTATTGTAGGTTAGTCGTGATATAATTGTTACATTGGTTGGTAGTAAAGATAAAAAAATGGTGTATAAATATTTAAAAAAAGTATTATATAACAGACGACAGTGTCATTATTATTCAGTATATTATAATGACACATATAATACCTTACAATTAAAACTGAAATATATAACTGAAATACTGCCACACGGTTAGTGGTTACATAATAAAACACCAGAATCATTTTTTATTTAGTTTTTTTTTCAATTTGATGTGGCTGATGCTTGTTTATATATTATATTTCTTTTGCCATTCAAATGCTATTACATTTTGTTCATAAAATAACATGTATTATAACTGTAGGTATACTTTGGATTCTTATATACAAACGTGTACACCATTAAAGTATCACACCTTTTTTTACGGCGTTTCAAAACATTTTAAATTCATTTAAAATAAACTGTACACGGACATTTAGGCGCGATTATTATTATTAATAAATAAATAATGATGTGCGTCAATGAAAAGTATAAATAATCTTTTGCAAATATTTTAACGTTAAACAAAATAAACTTAGTTTTAGGTAAATATACAATTAGTAATCGTTGTACTAGAGTTAGTTGAAAAAAAATATAAAAAAAACAGTACGACACGTTTTAATGAACTTATTAGTTATTTTCATTTGATTTAAGAAGAGGTATCTACTGCCAAATTATTTTCATTTTCCATACAGTGATGCCAACAATTTAATTCATTGTTTGGTGAACTCCAGGTTGGTTATATTATATTGTTATAGTTGTACACTAAAGAAGTAAAGAATAGTCTATTCTTTAACATCTATCTTAACTTCTTTGTCTATGCTGAATTGATATTCATTGGTGTGAAAACAAAATGCTCAAATACTTAAAACGATAATATTTAGAGACTGGGGAAAGTTCCCATACATCCCAGTCAAATAAGTCAAGAAGATTTATTGTGACTTATCAGAATATGACGCTGTAATTTTATGCAAAAAAACCTGATTATCTTTGACAATTACAACTATATATACTGGCAGCGACGTATAGCCATGAGGCCACGGGAACCATGACACCTTCTACCAAATGTATACATAAAAAAAAAATATATTAATAATTTTTTAGGCTGTACTATTGGTGTTTAGTTTATTTTCGTAAAATAAAATTTTATCAGTATTCCATGATATCAATATCATCTGTGAATAAACTCTATAAGGCGAAGAGCATAATAGCTTCATCTCATGGATAAATCGAAATATATGCCTAATGTGGTTTTAAATTATAAGTAAAGTTAACAATTATAAAAATAGATAATATAATTATATTGATAGCGATAGATTTGTTCGTGGCACAGGCAGCAAATATTCACCATCACGAATTGTAATTACCGGGTTATAAATAAAAGTTAGAACAATTGTGCTTGATTGATGTAGTTTATATAATATGCTCAATGGCCTCTACCTTCATACTATAACTGATAATTCTGTATTTTTTTCATATACTTGAGATATTTTAAAAAAAGGTGTTGATATTATTATTATTTATTATTTATTATTCATTTGTTAGAAAATATAATTATTTTACTATTTTTTTTTCAATCAGCCAAGTGACATATTTTTATTTATTTTTAGTGTTCTATTTAAACGTATCCGTTGCACATTTTTTTTTTAATTTGATAAGGCTATTTATGACTATGTCACAATGTATAATTTTACATATTATAAAAAAAAATATTCATAGGTGACACTATAAAAATGTTTTTTTATTTTTTTCCCTCTTTTTTCACTATTCCGGAAACACTACTAGACCAGGATGCAGTCTTCAATATTTCTTCACTAATCTCAGTTATATTGACCTACACAAATAGCATTTTTATTTGAAAATGAAAGATAGTATAATCTCTTTACGGACCTTTTTAGTAGACCATAAAAAAAAATGTTTTAATCTCTTACACTGACCTTTTTATTTGGCTATTTATGTTTAGATTTTCGGGATGTTTCAAAAACCTCAGACTTCTATGAAAAAAAATTGTATTACCTACATGTTTACATAAAAAAAATATTAAACATTTTTTAAATTTTTACTAACAATTATTCAAAATAATAATTTGAGTGGTCGTCTGGTTTTATTTGATAATTAAAAATAAATAACTACCTTCTATAGATTTGAAATTTTAAGTGAAAATTATGTAGACTATTTTAGATATTTTATTATTTTAAAAATATTTTTGCATTTTATTATATTTAAAAATTTCAAATTCTTCGGTTTATGCTGATAAATGTTTTTTTTTTAAATAGTTTTAAATTTTAATACAATGTCCTTCTTTAGTTTTGATTACAGAAATAAAAAAATACCAAAATTACGTAGCTATAATTTATTTTTATTTGTTGTTTATACAGCATGATAAATAATAAGAATGTAAATAGTTGAATATTCTTGTGTAGTTTTTATTTACATTATGATTAATTTTCTTTTATCAAGATTTACAATAAATAAAATATTTTATTAATGCTAATTATTGATAAAATAAATACTTAGGCGTCTAATATTACTATAAAAACATAATTTTTAAATTTGAATGAGAGAATTTCATAATTAGATACCTATTGTCAATCCAACAAGGCAATAATAAATTCATTACTTGTTAATGTTTTATGTACCTATTTCGTATTTGTTTTTATAATCGTTAAAAATGTCTACTATGAACTGCTGTTATACCAATATGATTTTTGTTATAAACAGTAAGTTTACTCTATAAACTGTGTTAAATTCTACTAGTAGTTTAAATTTTTTTAAAAAATGTAAGTACTGAAAACGTTTTTAAATATGTTTAATATAATATAATATTTTAGTATTTTTATCCACATTGTACTGTTGTATTGATAATAAAATAATATCTTACTCTCAATAGACTATTAATATTATAATTTATAATAATTCTAATTGATCTAGATGTGGGTTATTCTAAATTTATAATAGCATAATTATGTTTGTGGTAGCTGGGTATAGTATAATATAGTATCTAGTTATGGGTACAACTTCTACCAGTTGCGTCATAAAGATATAAATTACGATAAATGATATATACAGTATATAATTTAGTATTAGGTATATAGTAAATGTTTGTATGGTTGTTGTTTGGTATTGCATTTATTCACCATGGGTCATCCAAATGACCGTCTGGTTTTATATGGTTGTATACCTGTTTACTAATTTGACGAGGATTTCCTTTATTTGGGATAATTTCAGAGACCCTTTTCAGCGGCCAATTACCGTATTTCTGACTAAATACGAACGGCTACCGTCTTTTGTGGCACAAAATTAGTACAGATTATAGTACTTAACTGATTACAGATGCGCGGAAGGTCTGTAACTCTACGATAGAATATCATTATTATTTAATTAAATGTTCAAATTCAGAAATCACATTATATTACTAAAAATACCATTAAACAATAATAATTATTGTAATTACTGGACAAATAATAAAAATAATTTATTTATCGATAAGTACTTCTATTGTTAAAAATACATAGTAATAAATAAAAATAATACAAAATTATATAAATACAGTTGAAAAAAACATATTTATTCCACTCACTCGTCCATCCATTCATTGAATATTATACTAAATAAATCGCATGTTTAACCAAGTGACAAATAAATGACTTATGATAGTACATCGTATATTGTAATATATATTATATAATGTTTACGTAGATGCTATAAAATGGTATATATACGTAATGTTGGTTATGTATAACTCGAGACAAAAAAAGAAAAGAAAAAAAATCAATAATATTAATAGTCAAATTTGTAGTAAAAAAGTCTTTCTATCAGTAAAACGATCGATACAACATTAAAAATGTTATACATACATAACATTTTTAATCAAGCATAATCACCTGCTATTTTTCTTCAATTATACAACTATTTAAAATTTGA
Source organism: Schizaphis graminum (assembly GCA_020882235.1). NCBI lineage: Eukaryota > Metazoa > Arthropoda > Insecta > Hemiptera > Aphididae > Schizaphis > Schizaphis graminum. Next base: position 100,692,452 of record CM037032.1, read on the forward strand.
TTTCAGAAATTTTTAAATATAACTAACGTTTTCAAATGCTTGAAATTTTTATGCTTCTTCAGTGATCGATACTAACTATTCTTTTTCGGATGAGACCCTTCCCCTTATTTCTTCTGTATATTATTTATCATTTTTGCAGATACTTAGAGTACAATAAATACTAGATCCAATATCACATATTTTTATTTCATTTCGGTAAAACCATTTTTAAGGACTATTCATTAGTATAAACATTTAAATAACAGAAAACCCACTCTTTGAATTTTGAATTAGGTATATCACAATTTTCTAAAAACATTTCTACTGTAAAAAATGGTTATTATTTAACGACATAACAAAAAAAAAAAAAAACAGAACCTTATAACACCAAAAGACATCCAAAAAATAATCTCAAAATATGTATGTGATCGTTAAGTATATTTAACAATTATAAAAGTCAAAATTTGAAAAAATGCATCATAATTATAAAAAATAGGAGTTAGAATATGTGGCATATATCCAATGAATATGTAATATATATTATAATATACATATTGGTATAGTTTAAATGATAAGGTAAACATTTTTAGTTTCTTGTTTACATTTTATAAAAATGTTTAAGGAAATCAGACTAATGGTGGTATATGATTAATATTAGCTCTATCGCGAATGCTACAGCCCTGCTAGGTACGTGCAAGGTACGATGGGTTGAAAAGGATTATCACTTTTAAGGGTTTATTTTCTATTGAAGTTTCTTTGAACCTATACATTTGACCACGTTTATATTTAATTGATTTTATTTTATTTGATGAATTATTTAATTTCAATTATACAACTTCCACAATTGAAAACTAAATGTGCATGTCTACATGACTACATCGAAATTCATTAATCGGTAGGCTATAATATTATTTACGATATACTATATAGTATGATTTTCTGATTTTTTTTAGGTGTACCTATAGTTATTATATGTTTGTAATATCATTTATATTGCTTAAAGAAAATATTATAAAATAATTGCTTGGACAGATTTTGATATTAAAACTATATATTACAGAGATGGCCAACTTATGGTGTCTTGAGAGCCCCGTGTGGCTCTTGTCATTGTCAGATCTGGCTCACGTCTTATTTATAAATTATTATTAACTTAAATTGTTTAGGTATACATTTATTACATTTATTAAAAATTATTAAATTATATAAAATGTATCTATAAACATTTTTACAATTTGGCTCTCGGTAACATTCTACTTATCCATGTGGCTCTCGAACCTATTCATGTTGGCCAATTTTCACCCCTGTTTTATTACAAATTACAATTATAATTAATACTCAGACAAATACGAAAACAACAAACTGCCAAAAGAAAAATTACCATCTTAAAAATGTTTGCTTTGTTTACCTACTTATTATAATATACAATATGTTTATGTGGTTACTCTCACAGTTGAAAGTTTTAAGATTCTATAATAATTATTTTAAATTGTTAAAGGTAATCAACTGAAACCAATACTGAAACGTTTATAAATTCAACTTTATTCTTTTAAACATAAAATATTTAAATTTTATTTAACACATTTATTTTGAATAAAATCATCAAAAATTAGTATAGTTAAGCTCAAAAATAAAAAAAAGCTTTATTAAAATCATATTTATTAAGTAGTATTGTTGTTTCAATAAAACTAAACTAAGAAGATGTAATAGGTAAATACTTACGGGACATAAAATCACAGTACAACATGACGTTTTAATAATAGCTTAATTAAATAACATACATTTATACTTATGAGTTATGATATACCAATTAGTATTATTATATTTTATTGAAGTTCATCAAATTTTTTTTTTCAATTTATAATAATTGTTAGTAATCCATACACACACATATTCAATATTATACTATAATAAAATTCATTCATTTGTCAATTGGTTAAAAATGTGATTTATTTGGTATAATATTCAATGATGGACGGACAAGTGAGTGGAATAAACATATGCTTTTTTTTAATAGTCTGCCACACCACTAATCCTTGTTTAATAATTGTATTTATATTTATTCAGTTAATCCTATTATTTTTGTATATTGTACATATTATATTTTATGCGGATTATTCTATTCGCAATTTTCCTTCGAATAGTTTGTAAATAATTTATTTTTACATCCCTAGTGTAAAAACTATTTCTATATTAGCTTAATACGATAAACTTAATATTTTTACAAATGCATGGTATTTTTAATGTTTTTGACGGATTATAATATAATACCTATATACGTATTCAAGCGAGAAATGGGAAAATTATTTTACTATAATAGACTGTTATATTCCAGTTTACACATGTTTTAATAATGCGTGTCAGAATCTATTTTTACATTGATAAAAAAAAACCTTAGAAAAAAGTGTTTTCCATAAAAAAGTTTTTTTGCACTGAATATGACGGATTTTTTTTTAACTTTTCAAAGAAAAAGTTTTTTTTAATGTGTAATCAAAAAATGAACATTTGGTTTCGAACTCAGATTATTTGACACTTAGTTGTTTTGTGTACATTGAGAAAAAATTGATAATAATAATTCTCAAAAACCCACGACGTAAGTTTTGTATACCTAATATACCAAATGAAAAAGAATAGAAATTTTAATGAGAGAACGACATCGATCAATTGTGGAAACTCACGAAAGTCCAAAGAAAAAAAATTAACTAAACTCAATGAAATTGAAGCGGTTTAAAATTCGTTATTATTCGTGGCAATAAATCGTTGGCTGGTAGCAGTTTCGAGTTAAGACTTATAATAATGCAAAAAGTGTTCTATTATAGTACTTGTATATTGATTCGAGATTCGAGCGGTCGTGGTTCTGTGGACTAATAAATCTTGATGGTACTGATCGCAGCATTTATAATCTATGCATTTATGCAAAAAAAAAAAAATAAATGATGATAGTACCTTTGTACCACTTATAGCGTATAGCTATTAATCGATATATGTTAATACGTAAATACGCGGATAAGTACGATTATATTAGTGGTTTTGTGAACGAAAATTGAAGCGTAATAGGTATCAAGTCCAATAAATACGATGAAATAATAGTATTTCACCTATACTATATGCCTACTTATTTATAAATTAGTTATGTTAACTATAAACCCTGACGTAAAGAGGTTAGTTTATTAATTTATTTGCTGTATTTGTGTCCATTATAGATAACAACGTTTTGATCATAACAATAAAACAAATAGCTTTTTTTCACAATAAAAAGGCAATAATATGATTCCTTAAGTGAAAATTCTAACTATCGGTAGTACAATAGCGTACACAGTAAATGTCCATATAGTGATGGTGGGCAAGTGTTATATTTATATATAAATACGTATATGTTTTATGAACACATTTTACCGTATCTATAGGTAGGTAGTGAATATATCAATATATGGCATGGATTTGCACAAACTTGGTTTGTTTTCTTTTCATTTACGCGATTGAAATTTTCAATGTAATTTTTTTTATACTTGTGAAGATAGAACGTTTATTTTTGGTCTCAACGGATTCCACGTTAAACAAGCATCGCGGTATCTACCTAGCGTGTAATAAAATAATAATGTTAATACAATTTACAGCAGAGTTATATTAGTCTAAGGTAGTAGGTACTTACCTATTGCGAATTCTCGTGGGAAATTCGATTAGATCGGTTGGTTTTACGAAATAATGTTTTGGTGTGTATTTGTACTACCTTGTACTAGCTATTTTATGTTGTACAATAATAATATATAATATAATAGTGGTGACTGACGTTGTTTCAGGTTAGAATACAGTACTTTAGGAGCACCAGATACCAACCAGTTCAAAAAAAGAATACAAATACTAAAAGGTAAACTAGTACAGTAATGTTTACGGAATAGTCCATTACGCTCTAATGTATATTATCATAGTTTAATATACCACAATACCGCGAAGATCGTAGATATAAATAATATAATTTCTGGTTTATATAACATATGTAAATTAGTTACGAATACAAACCACTTTCCGGGGATGTTTATATTGATCTAAAATTATGGGAAAACAGAATCTACACATTGGAAGTCCTGGGGCATGTTATTCGTCATTCCGCCGGGAAATTATATACTTACACGGAAATCTTGATCTACGCATTTATACCACATTTGTATGCTTATTTCTAGAAAAAATTATATTAAAACAATATTAGAACACAAGTATGAAAACTATAATATTGTATATTCATATTAAATTTGTTTAACACGCGTATTTTTACATTAATATCAAATATAATATAGCAAAGAATGATTGTTGTACGACCGTTGAAACGTTTTCAACAGACAACGTTTTACACTGATTTTAATCGGGATCACGCTACCGATTAGTCAGATAATAACGAGAACATATGATTAAGATTACGTAAATTAAGTCCATTAAGTCTCACGATTGCCAAAATACTTTTTATCGTGAAACGCTAATAACATATATATGTAGTCTGTAACCACACCGTATAAACAGGCTATATGTTTTCTGTTATCTTCAATCATGATAATCGTCGTTTATTGTTGTCCGGAAAACAAATAATAAAAATATCCTAATTATTATTTAGTATGAATTCGTAAATTCGTTATTACAAGTACCGATGTAGCGTATTATAGCAGTGTCGATCGTTGACTGTGATAGTTATACCTATCTAGCTTGTCTAATTATTAACCGTAATATTATTTAATGCTCGATATTTTCATTATTCGTTGTTTAGTCTTTACTATTTAGGGTCGTAAAGCTAATATAACTCCCGGTGCTTTATTTCAATGCTAAGTCTTAAAGTCTATAAGTCATATTAACATGTTCTATATTACATTATCATGAGTTTAAACGATCTCGGCTGGACAGATTTTCTAACATTTTCCATATCTCTACGACGATATTTTTTTATCGTCTTATCGTTTTACGATGATCGAGAAGTCCCGTGTTAATTGTCCCCCGAGGTCGAAATCTTTTTGGGACGGTTTTGCTTCTGTGCGCGTATTTGACATTACCGTGCAGAGCCGTCGGGGAAAGACGGAAATAGTCAACGGTCGGCGCGACGACCCCCCCCCCTCCGGAGACTCGAACAACAGACACTGACTCGATCGGACTCGGTTCGCAGACTGCGAGCTGTACCTGTTGGCCGCCGAATCGGGTCGGCTGTCGTCCAGAGACCTGCCGCTGGTCCGCGGGCAACAGCAACAGCAGTGCGTGGTAAGGTTCGTGCAGCGACACCGCGCCCGGTTGGTGGTCGACGTCGTCAAGCTGAACGTGCCGTGCAAACGCGGACGGCTCCAAGTGTCCGGTCACCAGCCGGTGTGCGGCAAGCTGGAGGACCTGCGCGAAGCTGACCGGCACTACGTGCTGGACGCGGGCCGGTCGCCGCCGCCCACCATCACGTCCACGGTGGGCCGGTACGCGTTCTCCATCGTCTACCGGTTGGCCGCCAACTGTTTCGACAACGACGTGGCCCAGCAGAACGGTACCGTCGTGTTCACGCCCGGTTCCGAGTGCCGGTACAAGGTCATTCAGCCGTACGGTTACCGGTTGCGGTTGCTCATCAACTCTGTGCCGTTCGGTCATCAGACCGCGGACCCAGACGTGGCTGTCACCGCTGACTACAACCATGTAGTCACCACCGCCAAACCCATGACGGTCAGTATACTAACATTGTATTATTATTATTATTATTATTATCAGGGTCCCCCACACAATCTCGGCATCTTGTACTAAATGTTTGTCCCGACCCATTTCAAAAATTACAAATAAATTTCAACGGGTCCACTAGCCTTTAAAATAGCCAGGCCCCTGTACTCAAGGTCCATCAGACCCCCCCCCTTGTGAGGGCCCTGATTATTACTATAATTATTATTAGGTACGTATTAAATAAATAAAAACCTCATGTTCGTTATTTATTTATTTTATATTTACGGTTTCGTATTAATATTTATTATTTCAATGATGTCCTCGACTGCGTAAAACAACGATCAAAGATTCAAATTATTATTACCATTAGATCACAACAGTGGTGGTCAAATTATTTTTTCATTTAGTAGTGGAAGGTTGTTTTTTTAATGCAGTTCGATCATTAAAATTATAGTTTAAGGTTATAATATAAATCTATTAGCATTTTCCAGGAAACACCACGTTGAGGTTGACTGAGTAATCTCCCCAAAAATGATTGCGTTTGTTTACGTAGTATTAGTAATAAAAATTGAAAATTTAATAAATTAAAAAAATATATTAAAAAATATAATGGAAATAATTATTAAGTCGTGCAGTAATATAATAATCTCAATATTTAGAAAAAATAATTATGTGTAATTACTAATTATATCAAAGTAAAAATGTAATTAGCTACTTGTAAAAATCTAAATTATACTGATTTTAATTAGTCAATTTTGTAAATATCTTTATCTGCTCTTGTAAAAGTTGTTCCTTTTCCAATGTTGTTTTTATATATTGCCACAATTTATATCGATTGGAATATATACGGTACAAAATGCAAATTAATTTAAATAATGGTGGTGTTGAGGTTAAGGTCAAAGTCAATATTTACCAAATCTCTATAATAACTAACGAATTTACAATACGTGACTTATCGACATCATCTACGATTCATCAGTGTTTTCCGTAGTCTCGTTTAAATTCAGAGGGCTGCCGCGTACGGTTATTGAAAAATCTACTTTTATTTTTTCGAAACACTATTTGTCGTATCTGGACATGAATTTCGATCGATACTCAAGTGATTTGTAGCAGGCCATAAAACAATTTTATCACCCAACTTTATCGTTTCGGATCGATTCAAAATACTAAAAAATCGTTGCATATATACATCGTCGTGTTTTACACGAAACCCTGTGGTTGGTCAGCCCACCATCAATAAACAAGCACTTCAATCTTTTGGGATCATTTTTCGAATGCCACGCAACATTTATTGCAAACGGTGTTAGTAAAATTGCGAATGAATACGTATGCGTTATGCGATATGGTCGAAAGAGACTGAAGACTAAAACGATAACTATCTACTAACAGCTCCACGTCGGGTTTGTAAGATACTAAAACTAGGCTACAATAAAACCTACATAATATTATCACAAAATAAATTTGTACTGAATTATAAAATAATTTTAATTTCGTACAAATATGGTTTGCATAAAACTTCCAGCCCTAGACTAACTAATTACCATAATACGTATAACGATAAACAAATTGTATTCATTATGTAGTAAACCCCCCGGTCGCACTGTTCTGCACCACGATCATAATAACCACGAGCTGAGATTTATAGGTTTTATAAATAATATTATATAATATTATTATTAGTAGAAGTATTAAATTATAAGTCGATACTGACATAAATCATTAGAAGAGCCTAACCCTAGGTTAGGATACTTTGACTAAATACCAATGTTTATACTAAAATTATATCACATAGTAAACAAATGAGGCTCTGTGATCGGAATGGTGACCAACTTTGATTAATTATCATTCACGCTACTATAAAAGTTACAATGCTTCGATAATTCTCCACAGTTTCTTAAAATTTAATAAATATAGGTAAATAATTTATTTTTTCATTATTAGTCCATATAAATAATGAATATACTTCAGATTTAATGTTCGAATTAATGTTACCAATATTGGCAATATAGTTCACGATTAAAATTATTTAATAGTGTTTGAAAAGTGCATCAACCCTTAGCGTTTGATGAATAGATCATAATAATGATGACGTTAATTTTTGATTACATTTTATACACGTACCTATATCTACTATGAAAGAATATTATACAGTTACCTACCTTCATTAATAAGATGATAGACACGATCAGTTGATTGACGTTATCTCCATCGACCGCGTTTTTCTCTAAAATGTGTCTATATGATAATACAAATTTATATAATAATATTATAACGACGTTTCTTATAACATAATATCAAAGACAATGATTTTACTCGTATTACATGTTTCAGAATAATATAAAGTTTCCAATTAGTATTAAAATCAAGTTAATCACTAGTTATAAAATAACACTCGTTAGTTGTATATTAGATAGATTAGTTAAAGAGAATGATAAATAAAAATTAGATTTTTTATTATTATTTGGAAATTAGTTTTTTTTTTGCTATTATAATATAATGTAAATATTGTTTAAAATGTTTAAATATAAATAGCATCAGACAAAATATTTCGATTGAGAATAGAAAAATAGTCGATTGTTCATATTATTGCGTATTTCGTATTCAGAACAGGTATTAAGGTATCCAAACAAAATAAAAATAATAATAATTTTAAAGCTTTATATTTTATATTTTAAATAAATTTTAACATTTTCAATAACAAAAAAAAGAAAAAAAAAGAAAACTATAAAAGCCAATATACATATATATTTAATATGACCTGACTAAATGTTCGTGTTATTTTCAAATATGAAATGTAAGCTATAAAAAAATCTACTAATGGCACAGTCATCAATTTAAAAAGGATATTAAAAATAAAATCTCTTTTTTCAATATTAAATAAACATCCGGAATTAATTAATATTTAATGTTAATTACGATTTATTGATCGGATTAAATATGTGTTAAATTTTAATCGGATATCTATAAGCTCATTATTACACTGCAGTTAATGTCCCTTTTTTCATACTGTGTCTCACTGATGTTTTATTCCATAGCCAACTTTTGTTCATTCGTTATTTTATTTTAGACGACCTTTAATGTTAAAACATAGTTACGAAGCGTTTAAATACACTAAAATATTTAATTTTTGAATTAATAATGAATTATTTTATTGTAATAATTAAATAAAAAAAAAAATCATGCTTATGTCTTGTTTTATTATGCAAAATATATTATATAATACACGCTTCTACTATCTTCACAAACAGTATAAACACTAAAACGTTTTGTATTCGTTCACTGTTGACATTCACTATGTCAAATTCACATCCTGTCCAATTACACACAATAATGAGTAAATTATACGATAACGCTATATATTTAGTACACATGATCATATTGAAATGCAAAATATATAATTATATATTTTGCATATTTGATTACACGAATAATACGAAACTATGAAAATGCATAGTACTATTTCATATTTACATGTTACATGACTATTTTACTAAGGTCTTACCTTGAATATCGAAACCTATGTAATATACACATATTATTCATAGAATTATACAATTAATTCTTAATACGTGTCATAGAGACATATTATACGTGGGTTACGATAATTTAGATAACTTATGCATGAATCTTACTTTTACGTGGGGCTTTGCGCATAATCATCTAGAAATGGACGGGGTGGCTCGTTACATTGTGTTGGAGATGATACAGATGCTCGTTCATGACTAGTTTGCGCTAGGCGATGAGTTAAGATATAGAATTCACAATCACCTATAAAATATGTATATTATGTAAAATGTACAGGAATCAGATAAAAAAGACAATTTTTATGAACCATTAATGTATTTACATAATATAATCATGATAGAATTGATATATGATCAGTGGCATCACAAAAACGTTACCCATAAGGGGAAATATTATGAAGCTACCTACCCGTCCATTTACGAATAAAATTAAAACCTGCCTGTAGTATAATTTATTTTTATTAAAAAAAAAATAAAATTGATGATATTTTACGATATCAATGGACATTAATGTAACGGGTTATTATATGTTTTATTACTTATAACTTCCTATAACTTCCAATAATAAATACCCTACGCATACGAAACTAATCGCATTTAATATCTTTCCAGTAATGGGGGTTCATTATATACAACCATATAGCATGCATATTTTGTTACTTATGTGCTGATTCCTAAAATAAATCAATAAAATATGTCTGCAGTATAATGCTAATTAATCACACTGTATTAAAATTAATATATTACCATTGAGTATATATAGTATAATATATACTCAATGATATTACTTATTTAATAATGATAGTAAAAATATAAAAATATGGTTGCACCCAAACAAAATCGACCACTCGCCTAAATTGTTTGATGCAATTGTCTCAAAAAAATATCTTCATGACACCATTGTAGATGATAATTTATGAGTAGGTTTGGATCACTGAATTTATTACTAAAATACTATATACAAATACATGTATAATATCTTTATTGGCTATAATATGATATTCATATTCACGGTCAATACCTGAGTTATGTACAGACACAATATGACACCACTTTATTATTGTTCTATGTATGTGCCACAGATCGACACACTTCCAATTCACCAATCAACCACCACGTGTCCCGGAACTTTGTTTCGGCTCACCGATGGCGCGGTCGGGTGGTTCTACTGCGCGCCGGCAGACGGTCCCAAACGACAGATGTCTATGGTATCTGAGACGAACGTAGTGCTGATGGAGTCATCGTCAGCATCAATGAATGTGCCAACGCTGGTGGTATCGTACCGGGCCGAACCAATACCGGAAGTAGTGTCGCAGTGCCCATACGGTTCCGTGTCGCTAAGGGCGGGCCGGTGTCTGACCATCATTAACGAATTGCTCAACTGGGAAGATGCCGAAGAATATTGCACTCAAAATGGCGGTGGAGGTCATTTGGCCAGCATCGACAGCCATCGCACACAAATGCTCATTGACACAATATTGATTAATAGGTAAGGCACATTTTTATGTATTTTTTACATATTACACGTGTAGTTTATATATATTATATCCTATACGCTGTGAATCGGCGTTGTATATCATTTGTGATATAATTCTCCTATAGAAACCTTCTTTTCTGTTTTTCCGGTAAAATTGTATTAAAAATTAATATCATGTGATAACACATCGATCTCATAATAAGGTAGGTAGTGAGTTATAGCATCAGGTAACGTAGGTACTAATGATAAGTAACTTTTTTTTATAAACAATAGTCCATTGAGTTTACATTTTTAAATTTAATAATTTGTACATTATACATAATTATTGTTATAATTACAATATTACGGGGTATCTATAATAAGTACAATTATAGGTACCTAGTACCTAAACGTGTAAAATATTATCTTAGTTACAAGTTGTCTTGTTCCAATGACTGAATAAGATTTTTTTCTATTGTTCATTTTATTTAATTTGGGAGTACAATATCATATCATGGTCTCAATAACTCAGTGGAAAATATTTTTTTGGAACTCACGCATAATCAAAGATTCATACCAAAAAATGATTCAGCCAACAAGGACAATATTATATTTGTATAAGAATAATGTTTATTTTTATTTTTTAAGCCCGAGTTATAGTGACAACGCTCCGTATTGGATCGGAGCTACGGACATGAACAACGAAGGGTTTTTCAAATGGACAGATTCATCGCCGTTCACTTATTCCAGTAAGTCGAGTTATTAACGGTGTCGCATAGAATAATAAGTACACAAAGGAATCTTACTACATAGTTATACGATTTATTGGCCTTATAATACATCAACGATAATCGGTTACTGATGCGCTAACGATGTCTAATAATTTGACGCAGATAAACAGACGATAACCGGTGTATCTGTTTTATCGTTTATCTTGTAGATTGGTATCAAGGACACATACACCAACCTTATAGTGGACCAAATTCAAAACAGCCTAACGACGATGGACTTAGTAGACAAGACTGCGTTGAATTAAGACAAGTTTACAGGCCTCAAAACCGGTTGCTCAAGTATTTTAATCGAAATTCGTCTTACACTTGGAACGACCGCGATTGTTCTGTAAAAAATCGATTTCTATGCCAAACGCAACAGCATACATCTTTAAACGATTATGGTAATGATTTAATCTACACTGTAGTTTGTAGGGTGTCATTTTTAATAAATTTTAAGTGTAGAGAAAATTATGAAAAAAATATTAGCTATATGTTGTATAAGTTTTATTTGTATATCATTTTGTTAGATCCGGACGAATCGAGTTGTAATGTCACGATAAAATTAACCGGCGAGATGAGGTTCGCCTCGGTATCAAGTCCAGGTTTTCCACAACCTTATCCTGATAATCAAGATTGCACTTTCATTGTAGAAGTGCCTCGTGGTTATCAGATTGAAGTCGAATTCGAAGAACTCATGTTGGAAAACGAATCAACGTAAGTTTAAATTCACATTTTAATAACAATTTAGCGAAAATTATATAATATACATCTATATTTATTCTGGAATGAAGGTCAAGGTTATTTTCTTCCCAAATTGTATACATTTGAATAAACATTATAATTTATAATAGCAACTATTGAATTATATATAAATATATACTACATAAATTCAAGTACATTACATTACATAACTATCAGTGTAAAAAAATAAATATAGATAATTATGTATTTATGAAAATTACAAAAACTAAGCATGTATATATATTATACATATATATATATATTTTTTTAATGAAGTATAGATACGGTGGATTTAACTGCTTTCTTAATTATTTATTAATTGCCAATTTTTTATATATATATATTACGGTCGCATGAAAACTCCACCACCAGAACCTTTTTTTATAGTTAAATCCGTCAGAAAAAAACAACAGGTAAAACGAAAATCAGGTAATAATATAAAATTAATACCTATAAATTATTATTAAAAAAAAAAATCATAATTTTTATAATGATTATCATCCACTTTAAAAAAAGTTACGCGTAATATACTAAAAATATATGACTTGAAAATAAAAATTTAGATAAGAAGAATATAAAATTACTAAACTAACAGTATACATTTTTTATACTACTAATATAAATAATAATAATAATAATAAAATAATAAAATAATAGTTTTTATAATGATAATAATTATTGTCCACATTAAATAGTTAGTGTGGTTTATCAAAAAATAAATAAAAATTAAAAGTTAAAACAATAATAATTGTCTGAATAAATCAATGATACAAATTATAATATATATTAGGTTAAATAATATTATAATAAATAATAGTAATAACTAATAATAATCATGAAATATGTAGGTATGTTGTGTTAAACTAATATCATCTTAACACTGACGGAGATTCTATATATACCCATTACGAGTAAAAAAATAAAACCAATGGAGTTAACATTATACTTTTTTATTACCTTTTTATCTAATCCGTATTCCGGCGCCCCGGCGGAGTTTACGATTACCCATTTTATACTAGTTGATATAATTTGTACGCGTTTTGTAATATTTTTTTGATGGAGAATCAATATTTTTTTTTTTTTTTTGTCACTTAACCCGCAAGAACTATTGTCTATTCTCTTTTTCGTTCCTTTTAAAGTCGTGATTACTAGTTGGAAAATATCCCAATCTAAGTAGCATACTGCATACACGGTGGTTTACAGTTGCAGTTACGATTATGTCGAATTAATTCCGGGTGATGACGACGAAGGACCTAAACACTGTGGTGATAAAAGCGACATACTCAAACTAACTAGGTTCGTCACGAGGAGGACCAAGTTGAGGATACATTTCGTGTCCGACTATTCGCACTCGTTCAGCGGATTCAAAGCTCGCGTATCCGCCGAACACGGTAAGTAATGCACGTCAGGTGACTCAGTGATACCTATTACAGGTTACCGTTGCGGCAATATCATTTGCTAATCGAGTTTTATGTTGTGCGTGATAAACAGTCAACAACGAATGTGACGACGCGAGACAGCAAATGTTCAATGGGTCTTGTTATTTGTTTGCCAGTTACCCGGAAGTGTCTTGGCACACCGCTAAGAGTATCTGCAATGGAATTAAAGTATATTTCAAACTATTATGTTTATAGATATAGAATTTATGGCTTTCGAAAACATTTTTAAAATTCTTATGTATTCGTGTGCCGTTTTCCAAGGCGGAATTGACGAGCGTCCATAATGCCGAGGAAGAACAGTTCGTCGAATCTTTTATCCGGGAATCGACGGAAAGCAGATCCGCGATTTATTGGTTAGGTGGAAAATGGAATGATAAATCCTGGTATTGGGTGGATAACTCAACAGAAACGTTTTCAGGTTTGTCTAGCGTTGATTACGTATTAGGTATTTCTTAAAAATATTTAATTCGCATAGTAAAATCAATTGTTAATACAACCATAATATTATATAATATGCACAGCTTGGTTGGCAACCGACACTACGAACGCAATGTCGTACAAGGATATGTGTCTCGCGATTAGTTGGCTATCGTCACCACCTGTAAATTTACCCAGGGGTCTTTACTGGACCGCCAACGACTGTAACACGGTCGGAGGTTATATTTGTAAAAAAAATCAAACAAGTAAGTACCTACCTACCATTTTATAATAAAAATAACGATAAAAATATTGTGTCATAACGTTGTATTGAATATGACGTTGTCACTTCGATTGATAATATATCATAATATAATGTATAGTGATAGAAGTATACATAATATAAAAGCAGTGTTAGCTGCAGCGTGTTAATTGGGAGGGCTAATGAAAAAACCTTCCCCGTAAAAATAAAAATGTTTACATGACGACAAAATATCAAATTATGGTTTTTGTAACGTGTCGATCAATATTGAAACCCGGTCGAGTGTTTAACCTTAACATTCGAATTGGTATAAAATACAATTATTTATTGTTAAAACAAACAAAAAAAAATATTTAAAAATTAAAAATTTCCTTCAATGTTTTTTTTATTAAATTATGATTGTTTTTCAAAACATTATCAAAAATAGAATTATATGGGTACATAACTTATTAATCAATTTCCTTAAGATCCTTTATAAACACATGTTCCAAATATTAAACTATATTATATTTGTTATAACAATAATAATATACTAAATAAGTTAAATTATAATCATTTGAACCCCACTTAGTTTTCTCATAAAAAATTGTAATTAATATTCTGATTTCCAATCAATATTATATAGTACGTTTTAATCATAAAAATATATATTTTAATAATTATAAAGCTCTTAAAAGTATATGTATAATATAATTTTACTAAATTGTCTAGGACATATTATTGTCTAATTATGACATAATCTGGATAATGCTAAAATTAATAAATCATACCTAATACATTATCTATTAATGTCAATGGGTGATGTGTATTTACTAACTTAATATAAATTGTTAAAATTATCGAAAAAAGAATTATCGGATCAATACAACTTAAACACCACAATGTCCGGCGTAAAAGGAATAATAACGTCGTTAAATTATCCGGCCAATTATTATCACAATTTGGACTATTGGATACACGTGATCGGGCCATACCAGTCACGCATCGTGTTCCAGTTTGATTCGATAAACATTGAACCACAATCCGATTGCCTTTACGATTTCGTTGCTGTGGTGGAACCAAAAGAACGCGAAAATCGAACAATGACAGTTTGTGGTTACCGCGGGAGTCATCTGGAAGAGTGAGATTATATTTTTATTATTATTTTAACAGTCGACCTTATAAATCTGTTATAAATTTAAAAAATAAAATCATAACATACACAAATCTACAACGGTTTAAAAATGTTGAATGCGCGTGATTTTGCAGTTACATCTTCGTTACTGATTCGAATGAGGCGTTTGTGCATTTTCATTCAGACTACTCCGTGTCCAGTTCAGGTTTTCATCTCTTGTGGAACACTGTCGACATGTCCGGTTGTCCGTCGCAAACGCTATCCGCTCTTGAAGGGCAAGTTGTTAGTCCAAACTATCCTAACTTCATACTTCCAAATCTCAACTGCGTCACCATGATACTAGCACCAGGTGAGGTCTAGGGCAGTGGCTATAAAACCATTTAACTATCGTGACTCGTGAGCGTGGTTTTAATATGCAATTTTACGTATTTTAGTCGGGCACCGTATATGGATCGATTTTGTTGATTATAACTTGGACGAATCCCAAACTTTCAAGTTGTATCTGTCGAGAACTGCAGACAATATAACTCCGTTTAGATATCGAAACTCAATTAATGACGGTGCGTTTTTGTCGGAAGGCGAGAGCGTTAACATCGAATACTCTACAAACCGCATGCCGAGAGGGAGAGGTTTCAAAATAGCGTACAAAATGGGTACGTACGGCTAACAATATTGTATAGGATTACAACAACGATTAAAACACTACGACTAACGTCATTATATGTTTGTAAAAATAACGAATTTTAGTGGTGGACTTTGACGAAGAACGCGCGATCGTGCTGGAGAATGACACATCCGGATTTATGTACAGATTAAATTATCCGTTGCCGATGCACTTTCCTAAATTGCGATACAAACAAAGATTGTTAGCTTCGGTCGGACAAAATATCCAATTGCAGTTTAACCGAGTGGTGCCGGCGCAAAGTAAGAGTTTCAAAAAATAAATACATCGAAATTATAAATTGCAATGGCTATAAAACTATATTATACCTGATACATTTAAATATACCTACTTATAGCCGTCATCGACATAATATGATTATATGAGTACGTTGTGACCTAACTTCGAATGTCGCGTCTTCATAGACTGATTTTCGTCATGAATATATTTTTCAATTGATATTTTTTCCAGTGGACACGGCGTTAGGCCGTACTGTATGCCCGGGTCAGCAGTCAACGACTGTTATCGAGATCCACGATCACTACGCCGCCGAGAACGGAACTTGGTGGCTGCTGTGTGAAAACACTGAACAACTAAAATCCGTGCCGATATCGATCACTTCGTTTCTCAACTCGATGTCCGTAGTCGTTGTTTATGGCCAGAAACCGGCAATGGATATAGCATCCGCAAATATTTCAGTGAACGTAAAACCCGGTTAGTATTAAACTTTTATGCGATTATCATACCGTATTATCGCGTAATATGTTATTGTGTAGAAATAGTTTTATGCGTTGTAGCTTTTCGTCGGTCGTGAAACGTTTATAACGCAAAAATATAAACGATTTAAAGCAGATATTGTAGTTATATTAATGTATTATTTTTATGAATTTTGGTTAACTATTTTCTGCTGGAATCACCGTGAGTTATATAAAAGCTCAGAAATTTGAATACGGTGCGTTGTCTTGTATATATTTGTGATCGAACACAAGTTTTATTTTTGAAAAAGTGATTTTTTTTAAAGTTATTTATTTAACAAATTATTTATTTAAAAACAAAAAAAATTAACATACTCTCGTTTGAATTATCACCAACTCTCAGATACATACGGACCCGCCACTTTTAACTTCTTGCGCGGTATATTATAGTATAATATTATATTTTTATAGACTGATATTTTTTAATAATTACATTCACTATATATAATAAACGATTGTCTAAAAATCTACACATCATTATAAAATTGAATATGTTGTAATTTATCCCATGCATTATATATAGATGCTGAATCCAAAAAGAAACTTGTTGCCTTGGCGAAGATCCCGGAAACAGCTAACAACACTAGAATCGAGTCTTGCAAACCTAATCCTTGCATAAACGGTGGTACATGTGTTATCCGAAAAGCAACGCACACGTATCACTGCAAGTGTCACGGAAACTATACTGGTAAATATATGGTTTTTAAATAACTACTTTAAAATATTTTATATTATTATATTTACGATATTTACATACATTTATTAAATGTCAAAAATAATATAGCTGTGTAGGAATTTAAAATGTTTATCATTTTGTCCAATATTTTCATACTTTTAGAATTCAACATTTTCATATTATAATAAAACATAATAATTATAAAAATAATAATAATCCTACTATACTAATACATTAATTTATTTTAATCATAGTCGAATAATGCCTATTAAAATTGTTTAATCTGTTTTTAATTTTATTCCATAACTTATTTTTCAATCTACTTTTTATCTCGTTCATTTTTAAAGTACTTTTCCCGTCATATCACTTTCACTATGATGAATTTGGATGAAATATAATTATTATATCAATTAATACTTAAAGACTAATATTTTATATATAATATAAAAATATTTATTGGATACCTATAAATTATATAGATATTTAACACAGATTCCCTATAGTATTTAAGTATATTCTGCTTTATCATGATCATAAATGTGGATAAGCCTGTAAGGAAATATTGTATATTTTATAAAATATTTCTAGTTTGGCTGTAAACCAAATTGTATTTTTACATCAATAGACTTATGAAACCGGAAAATATTACAAAAAGGCAAACATAATAATACATTTAATGCGGCCATCACAAAACAAATAATAGTACTTATGTAAAAAAAAAAAATTTTTGTCTTTATAAATATGAATATTTTTATACAAAGCATTTTGCTATGAAAATCAATTAGCAAAGATTGTAACTTTTATATATTAATATTTGTCATACTGTACAATAACCAAAATTGAAGTGTCAAATGCGAAATCAAGTTTCAAAAATAATTCTTTTATTTGTTTAAATAAACATAAATAATAATATATTTAATTCAATAGTTATAGGTAATTAATTTCTGTAAAATAAATTTAAAAGTCAAAAGTAAAATAAACATGAAATGTTCAAAACTAAGTCAAGCATTAGTTTTACGCAATGATTAATTTTCATCGTGGACTATAGATAAATCCATTTAAGCGAAAACAAAAATTTAAAGTTGAAAAAGTCAAACTAAAATGATTAACGACAATTTGTCGGTATTTCAACGCATTTAAAAACGTTTTAAAAGAACTTATATATTTAGTATAACAGTATAACACTAAACGATTATTTTGATGTATACAGGAACGTTCTGTTCGCTAACGTACTGTGATCTGGGATATTGCGTTTTTGGCGAATGTATCTTAGCTGGCAGTAATGGCTTTGAATGCAAATGCCAGTATGGTTACATGGGACGGTTTTGCGATAAAAAGATCAAACCATGCGAACTGAATCCATGTAAGGACCGAGGCGATTGTGTGTCTTTGGGCGATTCTGATTACCAGTGCAGGTGTTATGCTTACTGGACGGGTAAGTACATTTTACCCAGTACCTGCCTATTCGTAAACGACAGATGGGGAAAGATAACAAAAATAATGTTCTAGTTTATAATATAAATACTACTACTACTTATATTACTATAATACTATATAAAAAAAACAGTAAAATATAACAACATGAACACGTATAATGTATATAGCCATAATAGGGTTACCTTTACGGATTTGATTCACGTCACGCGTTATGTATATATGATATTTATTGTATTACAGGTGATCAGTGTGAGAGAAAAGTTCTGCACATCACGTATAAGCCGTTAACGGAACGAATGCTTCAAGAACCATTTTGGCTGGGTCTACTCACCGTGTTCGTGGTCATGGGCATACTGGGAATAATATGGTGTGCCAAACGTCACGTACCTGAAAAAATTGAGAAAATATTATCCGAAGAAGCCGAACGCAGTAGACACTGTGAGTATGCAAATGGGATTTAACCACCTCACCCACATATAATATATTCTTATATAACCGTATAGAAATAGATAACTGAATTTTTATACGCACACCAATTTACTCATAGTAGGTAGATCTTATATATAATATTGTCAGTTTGAATGAAAATAGCAAAAAATTGTTTGTTTTGATACAAAACAGGCACAGACAGACAATATGCAGTAGATCCAATTTTGTTTGTACGTGTATGAATAAATAGTATGGAATATATTATAATATATAACTATATGTTGGTGGTTGGTGAATGCCAAATGGTAATAATAACATGTAAAAACATTTATAATAAAATTAAAATATGTAAGTATATACATGATAATAATAAAAACGAATTAATAATATGATAATAAAAAAATAAAATGAAATAAAAAAACATTATTATTTTGACCGAAATTGAGTGCTGAATGAAAATTTAAATCATGATATACTTTTTTCGTCCACAAATCTACTTGATACATTTTATTTGAAACAACTGAAGTTTTAAATTTATTACAATTCTATAATAATTTATCTTCTGAAACTAAAACTATATGAAAATAAAACTTTTAATTAAAAAAAATAAATACTCTTCTAAGCAAAACTTTTAGACTAGCAGAATAGTTTTTGAAAATAATAGTATGTATCATGTTTAGTGTTTACTAATATATTTCAATATATTCACATCCCGTTAGTTATTTAAAACGATTAATTTCAATAAACAAGTTTGAAAAGCCTGATGATATTTTAAGTGCTGATATATTTAAAACAAAAAAATATATACTTATAGTGGATTTATAACATTTTATATTCATTGAACGTATATAATATAACATAATCAGATAGTAAATTACCTAGGAACGCTTTATTTTAGATTAATAAAAAATGTATAATATGCAATAAATAATGATAATAACTAATAAGTTATAACTAATAATATTTGGTTCGTATCTATTTTTTGTTAACTATATTCCAATGACTGTGACTTTCTATGAATTACATAATTATTTATACAGTATAAGTTATACATTATAATATGCGTAGTGCGTAACTCTATTTTAAAAGAAACTTTCCGAACAAACGGATCGTATAACACGATTTTTAAAAAAGAAATTTGTCGTTCACGGTTTTTCTGTTACACTGAAAATCCTGTAATAATAGACAATATAGTAGGTATACCAATAGCATTAACGATATTCCTTCCAGTCCCTTACATAGGCGTTATTTGGGCTTAGCTTCCGAACATTTTACACGTTTCAGTAATTCGGCTAAATTTTGTGTCGAATTATTGAACGCAAATACAGTAATATAGTCTAGCTCTCCATCTCCTTTGTATTCTCACCCAAAATGTTTTCCTTGAAATCGCCCCTATATTATAGTTTATTTATGCACAAATCTGACCCACTACTGTGGGCGTTTAGACTTTTGTACTACACTGCAATACATGAATTTAGCCGGCGGCCGGCGATACACGTTATCGATGTACAAATACGTTGTGTTTATATGATATAATTATATAGTTACAGTGAATGCTTCCGGGCGGATGTCGAGCGTACGGGGTGAACTCCTGGTGCCGACTGTGAAAACAAACGGCGCGACACCATCGGAGGGTGGTAATTCGCCGCCGCCGCAGCCGAAAACGTTCCTCAGACGATTGGGTATACGAAAACCTTCATTAATGAGCCTCACCAGTCCGTTACAGACGGGCCGGACGGCCCGTACGTTCAGCCTGGACGATTTACTCAGGCCACAAGTTCCGAGTAAGGTGTCGACTATACGCCCTCTCCCAAAACCCTTCACTACCTATTCGCACCGCATTGCACTTTACAATATTATGACTATTTACTTATATTTCTATTTTCTATACTTCTATTTCTATGATTAAATACATAATATATGTACCTATTGTATGTAATAAATACACACATACACACACACATACATATATTGGCACCTCACCTGGACTTGCTCTCTAACACTATCTAATCTATTATTAGTGTTGTTATTAAAGTTTTTCGTGTACATATAAGTATTGATCTAAATCAAATCATTTTTTTTTAATTTAATACTCACTATTGTTCACAGAAACAAAAATATGTAACATGATGTACATTTATTATTATTATCAGTATAATCATTGTAATAATACCTATACGTCACGACTCACAACACTATACGTATTTTAGCTTCTATATAATATTTTATTTAACCTATAAATACATAGCACGTAATTTATGTCTTGTAAATATAATGCATAATACATATAATATATATATTATATATAGATATATTATAAATACTAAATATGATGAATTAAAGTAGAGCGTTTGTGGATATTGTCGATTAAGAACAATCGTTTTATTTTAGGATTCAATCAATATCGCGCCAAACAAAAAAGTGCTTCGCCGTCAAAATTTCGTACCACTATAGCCGATAAGTCAGAAATACTTCAACAGCTCATATCACCTGGACTTGAACGACAAGCTAGTTTCAATGACGAAATCAACTTAGTAGATAAGCTATCGACCAATAATATCGGGCCCAATGACATTCTCTTACCACAGTCAAATATTTCACAAGAAACGAGTTTCTCAAACGACTGTTCAATAGGTGATGTACACAGTCTATTAATAAATCAATACTCATGATCTAATGAAAAAAAATTACTAAATGTTATTATTTATAATGCAGACGAAGCTGTTCAAAAAATTGAAAAGAAAGTTACGTTTGCCAGGCTGATGAATAAATTTCAATCAGAAATGAGTTCTACAAGTTCAGAAGTAGACGCTCAATCTAAACGAACTTTGAGAAGGCCATGTCTTAACCAAGGCAGCGATTCTTTGTCCAGTCTAGAAGGCGTACTAGGTATATTAATATCGATCTAACATGAGTCAATAAATTACATTTTATGTAGAAATCTGATTAAGTTACTTATTTAATTATTCATGATATTTTTGGTTTTTAAATTACATGGTTTAAATATTAGAAATGTATTGTTCAAGATATTGAAAATGTACTGGATTTATTTAAATGATTAAAGTGAGACTGATTCGTTTTTGATAGAGAACCGAAATCCAAATACACTGTCGCTAAACCAATACCAGCAACAAACGGGTCAAAAAGCCATGAGCGCTGATTCGATTTTGGCAATGTTTCGGAATTTTAACACAGCAATGGCGATGACGGAAATGAGTAATTATTTATCAGCATCTACAACACCAAGTTGCTCTAGTCTGCAAGACGAAGTAGTGGGCAGCGAAGATGAATCATTGATGTCAAATACTGTTCATTCACCAAGTGGTGGCAAAGAATCCCCCACGCGATATCGTTACTCTAACGTGATTCAAGTGAGTCGAGTGATGTAGAAATACACTGGTTAGAAATGTATCTGTGTAAATGTTTTAATAATCAAAAATAAATATTTGTTATCAATTTATTAATTAATTATTAAAATATGTTTAATATTAACTACAAAGTATTAATTTAATTTTTCAATTATCAGCTACCTGTGGTGGACATGCTGAGCTCACAACGAAACAATTCAAACAATCCATTGAACAGCTTGCAACATCCTCCGTCCATATTACTTGAAGTACCCAACTATCGTATGGACTGTTTATCGCCGATTCACGAGTTACCAACACCGGCGCCATCACCATCTCCCACGCCCATAATATCGAGAAAGTCGGCGTTCAGTTGTCTAAAGGATATCGATGACTACCGACACCATCAACAGCAGCAGGTTTTTTTTATTTGTTTAAAAGAAAATTTTTTTGCATATTTTTAAAATTTTAAACATTGTTTCTTATCTAGGAACCACCGTCCTTACAAGTTCCAACTGAACTACCAACGGCTCAAGCTAAACAACTGACTATACCTACGCTAGTCATACAACAGCCGACACCTATCAATTCGCCAAGCATGGAGTTCCCCGGATCACCACCACCACATAAAGAGAGACCCCTCAACCGGAAGATGCTGAAAGACATGGAGAAGCCAATATCATTGGATCTGCCTGCGCCACCACCGGTCATCACAGTTACGTGTATGAGCGATTCGGATACGGAGTCTGTGACCACAAAAAACGGTACGGACTCGTCAAAAAACGGAGGAGGCATGTGTTACCTTAGTCCATTTTCTATGTGTTCCCGGGCCGACAGAATAGCCTCGGAGTCGAACCTCAGCTCATCTGGGTACAGTTCGGGCCCTTCCCGGTGTAACTCCAACACCCGGCTGTGCCCATTGGACTGCGGAGAAGAACCAAGGCGCATATCACCACTGATCCACACGCCCGAGATCAGGGAAATGGACTCGGAGACGACATTCTCCGAAAACGATGATGAGGGTTTTGACACGGAAACGGCGGACCCAAAGACAGACCACCATCACTACCGAAATACGGAACTTGAAGCGGAAACGCAAAAGTCCGGTTTGACTGCCACTGGTCTCAAGGTGTACACTTCTGGTTCTGAACCAGAAGTGCTTGGCCGTCACCCACAGCAACAGCAGCAGCCGGTACCTTCAATTACGGTTCAACAGTATCCGTCTACATTGCACCTGTCCACGGACATGCTTTACGAGAAGAGTCCAGTGAGTTCGAGGAGTGAAAGCCCGCTTAGTGACAAGACGGTATTCAGGTTTTCACCTATGTTCTACGGCCGCATTACTGATTCGGACAGTATATATGACTTTACGAGTTCAGATTGCGCGATGAAGAAACGGACAGGCAAAAAAAAAGAGCGAAAAAGGAAACACTTCGGCGGTGGCGGTGGTACAATCGGGGGATCTGCGTGTACCACTCCGTCGGAGACGTTGGCGTATAGCAATAGTGCTTTGTTATTGGACGTGCCTGGCAGAAACGACAGGAAAAAGTCCCGGTCCAAACCGAATACTAGGAGACGGTCCCGGTCTCAGCAAACGATAGTTCCGAGCTCATCATCGTCTACCGACAGCTTAAACGACACCATGAAGTGAGTACCGATAACAAACTATTAGATTATCATGATGTATATATTTATTATAATATAAATGTTAATAAAAGGCTATAACTTAAAAAATTGAAATATTGTTTTGAAGAATATTTTTAAAATTTTCTAATTCTATTAAATGTATAGTTAAATTAATCATAATTTTGAGTATAATCAACTTATAAAATAATATTATTTATTTTGGTTTTAATATTATAAATTATAATTTCTGAAAATAGTTTTTTAAACTAAAATAAATGTAAATTTTTATAGAATATTTAGAGAAACAGCCTTATTAATTGCCTTAATGCATTACTTATAAATTTTGTAAATTCCAAATGTAGTATATATAATCTTTTCATTCATATTCAGTATGCATTATTGTTTTACTGTAAAGTGTTTAGTGTATATTATACTGATATAACTTATATCACACTATGATCAAACATTGAATTAAAAATTTAATTTCTAACTAAATAAACAATAATAAAGCGATTAATACCAAAATAATAATGCTATATACATACACAGTTTATAAATAATGAATACCTATTTAATATTATGTTAGTACTAAGTATTCTATTTACTGTAAGGTATTTTTCTATTTTTCTTAAAACAAAAAATACATAGTTTTAAAAATTTTGGATAGGTGACATTTTATAATGGCTGAATTTATTTATAATTATGGTGATATTGTTCTTAGGTATTTACTGTGTAATAAGTTTAATAGTTAACACCACAGGTTCTTATAAAATAATCATTTGAAAGTGCCAGAAAACTAGAAATGGATAAATTCAGTGATATCAAATCATTAAATTTTAAAATTGTTGGGTTATAGTCTCTTAGTACTCAGTGTAATAAATGTGATAGGCCTATTATAATATTAACCATTTTGTACTCAGGGTTAGTTACAGTAATAGGCACAAACGTTCCAACGATTCGGTGAAAAGAAATCTTTCGTCGGAAAATTGGTCGGACCGCGGTAAGAGCGGCGAAGAGAAAAAAACCGTTAAGAGGAAAACCAAGAGTAATCGCACTGAAAACCGGAGATTGAGGTGAGTGGTCGATCGACCTTGCAATGTCTGCAGACACTGCCTATATATATAATATATATATTATAAGACATGATCATTCAATGATAACGAATGATGGATCGTTTTTCGCTTTTGTAGATTTCAAAACAAGACAGTCAGTGATCAAGGACATTACGAATCCACACACGATGAAGAGAATATTTCAAATTTTGCGTCACTACCGTCGTTGCTGTCTATCGATAACCGAGGTGCAGTTCCTGCAGTAGAGATAGCCATCACGAATAATAAATGCAAATTCACAACAGCGAGGTTTCAAAAAAGAGTTATCGCTTCCGATTAAGTCTCCCATATTTACCGCGGTGTTCTGAGATTTTGTTTCGAAAAAAGTTTAGAGTGTACAGCTTAGGAATTCAAACTGCCGTTCAACTGTATTGCGCTTATAATATATAAAATATGTTTATAATATTATATAACGTGAATTTTGTTTAATGTTGAGATACTCATCGGTTTCAGTCAATTGTTATGATTTAGAAAAAAACATGTTTTCTGTAGAATTTGAAGTAATTATATGTGTACTATACTACTATACAAGAACTTAAATCGAAAATTTTTACACATATTAATGTAAGAAAAATAATTCTTTAATCAATAATATTTCATCAATATTTTATTCGTTTTAAATGTTTTAATCAAAGTCAGTTTTAAGATATTTCATATTCTGAAAAAAAATATTTTTCTATTTTTTACGGTGTACCTATCTATCCAATATTGCTTAAAATGGTGCAAATAAAAAGACTACCAATTTAATATGTGATATGTCTTATATCGACAATTAAAAAAAAGATTATATTTTTCTTCCAAATATTAAATTTTAAATAATAGCCACCATTTAAAATTTACGGCGAAATATCACAACCAATTTAATATTACAACAATTGACGAAGCAAATTAGTGTCCGCAACGTTTAAAAATCACTCTGTATACATATAGGTGGTATAGACAATCTGAGACGCGGTACACCGGTCTCCAATCATAATACTACTACCGAAAAACCTTTACAAAATTGTAGCAATAAAATATTGTTTTTCAAAAACAATGTAGGGTATTACAATAATATAATATTTATATAGACTACGAAACAAAATGCCTTACTTTTCTATCGCTTTTCGATTAGTAAAATCTGTGATATTTTAACGTTAAGTCTTACCGTTATTTTGTCAGAAAAAGGCCAATTGTTTTAAACTATTTAATGTATATTAAAATATTATATATTATAAATATATATTTAATATTTATGATATTATGTTTACTAGAGTGCCTCTTTAATTATTGTTGAATTGGTATAAAATTGTTTATTATTATCTATACCTACTGAATATATATTATATTTAGGTTAGAGGTTCTTGCTCATTCACTCGACTGTTATTTAGGTAAATCACGCTTTACTTTTGTTATTTTCTATAATATTAAATATTAATATATTCTGTATTAATTAATATTACGTGTGTATTTGATATTATACGACTTTCTAGATTAAATATGATTCGATGACGGTTTGAAAGAGCATTATAATAGCGTATTATGTTTAAGATAAATTTTTGAGATGTTAAATGAATCGTATAGCATGTACCAATTCCTTTTATTTAAGTTTAATAAATTTTTGAATTCTTCATTTGCTGTATTAATAATAATTATTATAAGCAATCTATTTTGTCTACTAATTACCTCTAATAAAAAACAATTTCTATTTTCAATTAAATTTACACAATAATTTGTTTTTTGTTTCCTTTACAACAAGGTTTGTTGTTCAGTAGACAAATAAAATATGTAAACAGTTGGATACCGTGTGTTTTAGTAACAAATCATATGTAAGTTTTACCCATTTGTTTTATTTGTAAGAGATTACTAATTTTTACAATATTATGATAATAGTAGTGTGGAAACAAAGAATTAAAAAAAACAAATCATAATAATAATACTAATCGACGATCGAAGACGCAGAAGAACAACTAGTCAGCATTATCTGTTCCACGTGAGTCCCAGAATATTCTTGGCCTTGATAAAAAAAAAAATATATATATACATATCAATTTAACTTCTACGCCCATTGTTGGGTTACACAGTAGTATAATTTTAATACTCAATTGATTCGACTTACTGTAGACACTGACGCTGTGACGACGTCTTTAGCGAGCTGAGCGTTACTCTCGAGCATCGAATCCAGTTTCACGCATTCTTCAACTGCTCTTTTCACAAAATTCCACGTGTCGTCGTATTCTTGCGATCTGTCTTGCAATAAATGCAGTTCACTGGACTTGTAAATAGTGGCCAACCCTATTCGACGTGTGTACCATCGTGTCTATATGTATAATTAAGACAAACGCATAAAATAATTATTAATGTAACGCGGTTAAATGCTTCATGTGTTGGAAAGCGCGAGGTTGTTGGATTAATTATTTGTTTTATTATAATATGTATCCAGTTCCGATTAAAATAAAAATTCTTAGATAAATATTTAATAATTAATAAAAACCGAAAAATAGAAAACGTTTATAAGTAATATTGATAAACTTGATAAACGAGATATTATAATAAACTTCGTTTTACATATTTTATCAATTGTCTATAACATTTTTCTCATTACGAACATCAACAATTTTTTATTTTAAGTACCCGCCTAGGCGCGTATAAATAAATAAAATATTAAGGATTTCACGGTTGTTTGATTTTCTAATGTAGCAAAATAACTTTTTCAAATCATATTTATCGATACATCTACAGGGTGTCCCGCGAGTATTTACACATTGCGATATCTCCTGAAATAATGGAGATATCATAATTCTGTTATTTTAATAAGATTCACAGGAACAAGAACAACAAAAATTTCATATTTTAATTTATTTTTATGTTTATGTAAAAAAGTTAAAAAATGTATTTTTTTATTTAATTATTTAAAAAAAAATTGAAGATAGCCATTTTGTAGTTTTTTTTTCTGAAAATATTGACGTTTTAACATTTTAATTTCATCAATTTCCTGATTTTTAATATTTTTTCTAGTATCGAAAAAAACTGCGAATAATTTAATACGACAGTGCCATAGTGCAATAGTGGTATCACTGTATCAAACATGTAGCTCGCGTGCTCGTGCGGCCTGCGAACGGGTTTTTTTCGAAACTAAAAAAAAATATTAAAAATCAGGAAATTGATGAAATTAAAATGTTAAAACGTCAATATTTTCAGAAAAAAAAACTCTACAAAATGGCTATCTTCAATTTTTTTTTAAATAATCAAATAAAAAAATACATTTTTTAACTTTTTTACCAAAACATAAAAATAAATTAAAACATGAAATTTTTGTAGTTCTTGTTCCTGTGAATCTTATTAAAAAACCAGAATTATGATATCTCCATTATTTGAGGAGATATCGCAATGGGTAAATCCTCGCGGGACACTGTATAATATATTTATTTGGAAAAACTGTATCGGCGGGACGACACGTGCAGACTAACTGCAGCTGTACGCCTGTACGTACTATATACGTATCTAATGTACAGGGTATTCCGAATTTAATATATTATTATACACACGTCTATGGACCGGTCGCCCGCGTAGTAACAGACGTCGTTGACCAGCGTCATCAGGTTGGACAGAGCGTGCGGTGCGTTGGATGGTTTGGAGAGCAAAGCGATTGCTTGCGGCCACTGATTCAAATACGGTTGGAGCATCAGCAATCTGGTCTTGATGGCATTCGACAGAAACGCGGCCAGCTCGGCTTTGCTGTAATCAAAAACGGTAAGATCGGAAAATAATAAGCCGATGGCTGGACCACCGCAGCCATCATCACAGTGCAGTATATACCAACCTTTCTTCTCTGGGGCACGTCAACGTGCCGTCTCTGAGCATTCGGGACAGTGAATCGTTGCTGGCCGAGTAAAAGTGCAGCGCCAACTCAGCTCCAGGGTCCCGGAAGAGGCCGTGCACAGTGTCCGGATAACCGAGCTCTTCGGCGCCTATATACCAACGGACAAACAATTAAACAGCTACAGTTAATAATATGTTTTGTGATGTATAATAAGTTGTGTACCTACATTTGATCATAACCACAAGTAGATCAAATTGATTTAGTTTTTTTAGCTCCTTTCCTCTAAATAATAAAGATTTTGAAAACGTGTGGGGTGTAGACTGTTTTAACCATAGTAATGGACATACAGATTCAAATTAATATTTACACATTATAAAGTACATTTAATATTTATTTTATGTATTTATTAAGCAAATTGAGTACCTAACTGAAAAATACACACACATATACATATATATAATATATATATGTAAATTTGCTTTAAAGTATTGCCGGGTTAAGTATGGGTCACCCCATTCTGTTAAAAATAACAATTCTTATCGTCATTACGTTCGAATTACATACTATCTTCTAGAGGAGTGTGTCCAAAATGCATGTATAGTTTTGATAATTACTGACATATTTTGTAAACAAATATAATTTGAGTGGGGATAGCCCGCCAGCAGTATTAGCCTATTAATTTATTTTTATTTATTGAGCAACGCCTGACGAATAAGTGGAACTACTATTTTCAAAAAAAAAAAACAATTCACATAAATGTATTATACATAACAACTTTTACCTATAGTATATTAATAACTATTAAGTATTATTGCATTGTACGTTAATCAAGATCAATCCTATAAGTGAATAATTTAAAATAAATTAATATTTTTGAAATTTAAACATCCTTAAAAAAAGTAACCATAGAGAGTAGATATTTTTAATGATTGCAAGAAAAATGCATGTGCACTTACAATACCATATTGAGACCCTACATGTAAATCGGCAGTTTTTGGGTATGATGCAATTCTGATGTAATCCTTATCATCGGTGTTAAGATTGTTAATATAATAAATATAAAATAATCGACCTAACCGGTGGCTGGCACTGTTGGCAGTAGATAACATGGTAAAGTATATATAATAGATACATGTTTATTGAACTACATAATTATTCAATTGTTCAATTTCAATATTAACAGTTGTTAATGATGGGTATAATAAAATATGATTATTGATTCGTTATTTTTTGACCGGTGACAGTACCAATAATTACTTTCTATACGTTCTTATCAATTGAGGGACCAATTTTTGAAGTGTCTTAGAACAATTATTTTTCTATCATACAATTAAAATAATTATAAATCTCCACACTGGATGGTGTATTAGGAAATTAAGGAGCTGTAAAGGTACCATGTACCCGTTGGCCCATTTAAAATTTTAGGTATTTTTTTTTTTTTACCGCATCCAAACAATGGCGTTCTGAGGAGAAAAAAATAATTAAAAAAGTTTGAATATTACCTGCGGCCACAGTATCCCTAGACCATCCGTGTTGAGGAACGTACTGTAGAGAGGATTGAAGTATCTTTGTTTTGATATCCCTTTCGTAACCATCACCGTCACTATCGCTCGCATCCGTCGTAGACTGTCCGCTGCTGTTGGGGTTACTGCTGCCATTGGTGTTACCACTGCCGTTGGGGTTAGCGTTACCACTGCACGGTCTCGAAGTCAACCCTCCACCGACGCTCGAACGAAACGACGCGTGAAAATTATTCGCCCTGGCAAAAGTGCCTATACAGTACAGAAAAAACCACAAAAACAAAACGCATAAACAACGATAATATCTTTTTCACTGATGGCGGCAATGATACATAGACGAGTATGATTTATGTAAAAACTTTATCTTTAACATATTTCGTGCAAACCATCTCAACTTAGATAGGTCTACTTTGGATTCAAAAATATTAAAGAGTACCTATTCTATCTATATAAGGTTACACATCTTATGATATACCTAGGCAATATAGTTTTTTATCCTTCCATAACTATGTACAATTGCAAATATGTTGCATAAATAATAAATATATATATAAGGTGTAACAAGACTATTTGAAAAATTTCCATTACAAATGTTACTATATTTGTTAATAGTCCTGTTACACTCTGTATATAACAGTTAATAGTTAAATATACAATAATAAATTCAGTATTTGAACACTCTAAACTTTAAAAAATATATGTATACTCTGTTATGTTAAACTGCATACACAAATTACGAATATTATGCAATTTCTAAAAGCCCTGAGCGATTTAAACCCTAATATATTATAATATAATATTGACCTGGTATGTTACCTACCACGCGACTACCGACTATACCGCGGTTTATGTGGACAATATAACACCGTTTCGCGCGAAAATATCGTGTTCTTCGAGTGTAATATTATTATTAAGACAAATTGTGTTGATATTATTTCGGCAATGTACTTTAAACTCTGCGGACGAAATAAGTACAACTTTTAAATTGTTTAATAGACCCGATTCAACGTAGGCAAGGGATAGTGACGGTTCGCCCTTAGATTTTTTTATAGTATAGTTTAGTATTATAAGTATTGTGTATAACTAGTGTATGTCATTAAAACGTTACTACGATACAAGTAGAAAACGTAACATTAAAACATGCGATCTAGCCATGTGATTGTAAAAGTGAAAAAAAAAACTTCTTAATTCATTTTTAAATCATTTTAAATTACCTGTTTTATTGCTATTTATAATACCTATATAATATATAGAATAGTAGTTTATTTATAACATACAAAAATATAAAAAAATATAGAAATCTATATAAAAAAAAAAACACAACCTAATTTTATAAGCTTTAAAATTTTAAATCTAAAACAAAATTTACAAAAAAAATTTTGAATGTATTTTCGTTATTTTTTGAGATAAAAGCAACTTATTTCAAATTTCCAATATTTCTACTCAAATACAATTATACAAAAATATTATTATAATGCATAAATCGAAAAAAGTAGACAATTTAAAATAGCTCGAAAAGAACCAATATAAATATTTCATAAAAGATTAAAATATCAACAATTATTGATTTTTATATTGCATATCTATCATTATCATTTGAGGCTTCAAACTGAAGCACCTATATCTCATATTAGATCCTCGATTTTTCTCGTCCCATGTTTTAACATAATATTAAATTCTGATCAGAGCGAATTATGTATTTTTTTAAATTCTGGGAAAAGTTTTTACATTACTTTTTACCCATCTAATTACTAATTATATATAATAAAACGAATAAGATCCATTTTTCTATGAGAAACCATCTTTGAAGTTATAAATCGAATTATTTTTACTGATTCAAAAGATTTAGAAAAAAAAAACAAAGAAAATTAAAAATACTGCTTAGAATCTAAACAATGTATAAGACGTATAAATGGTAAAAAAACTTAATGTATGTATTTATTTAAATTTTTATAGTAATTGATTTAATATCTATGCCCCTTAAACTAAATTATTTTGTGTTCGTCGATTCACTTTTGGAATATTTACAGAAAATATAAAGTATGAAAATATTTTAATCATAATTATGGTATAACAATAATACAGAGTTGGCAACAACATAAAAATAAATAAATGACCAAATGTCTATTTTTATACTTTTGTGCTTTTCATTTTCAGTTTAAGAATAGAATATATACATTTATAGGTAACTATTGTTATTAAACTTCATAGAACATAGATTTACATTCATTAATCCAAATTTTAAATATAATATTATTTAAACTGTCATACACACCAAATTGTGCATTTGTATTAATTCTTAAAACCAAACAATTAACTATTCAATTAAATAATTTTATGAGATTTAATCTGGAGAAATCACCTTGTGGATTTTTAATTTTTTTTTTTTTTGGCTTAATCTTGGGACTGTAGAAGTAGATATTTTATCCTAAAACTTTCTTGCATTATACATTTAAATCTATAATACTAATAAAGTAGTAAGTACCATAGTATAATATATAATATTAAGGTATATAAAATGCAACAAATACACATAATTAAAAATAAAAATTAACAGCATATTATATTGTTATATTTTAAAAACAACTTACAAATTACTAATCCAAAATAGTTATTACATAACTATATTACTATATACATATAACAACTATGTAAACACAATGAAACCTGTAACAATTTTATAGGTTATCATAAAGATAGGTAGGTAACTTAAATTTAAGTAAAATATAAAAAATATACATAATACTAAACTAATGTTTAATATAAATATTTTTTAGTCTATGATGATGCTTTTCAACATATCCAAATTTAACTGCACTAATGTAATAGTCGTGTAAATCCGTGATAAAATATTTCTCTTTTCATCTTTGGACAATTTTGAATAGTCTAAATTATTTACTTCTACTTTGCTTTCTATTACAATTTTATCATCTAAAACTTTTTGCTCAAAATTGTGCTGTTCACGGGCATTATCAATGGTATTTTGAATTTTGTTTACAAATTGTTTAGTTTTATTTGAAAATTCTTCACCCAAATTCAACTTTTCATTGTTATTGATTGATAAAAAATATATAAGTGATATAGCGCTCAAAATATGTTCTTTAATATTTTCAATATTGCATCCAGGTGTATCAGGAATATTACAACATAATTGAATAAGTTCTAAAAGTCTTGTTCCTTGAAAATATCCAAGAACCTGATTTGATTTTAGTTTTAATATAATCAGGTCTTTCAACTTAATTATCAATTGGTCTTTGATACAAGATTCCAATGGTTTCGAAAATGCACTCTTAAGCACTACATACTGAGCATCAATGCTTAATTTATCCAAGAATATCATCAATGACTCAATTGATTCCTTCCTAACATTCAAATGTTCATTATATACTGAACTATGTGCAGCTTCTAATAAAAAACTTTCATGATATTTATTCAATGAATGTAATGGAATTTCATTATTTTTAAATTTTGTTAAAATTAATTTTGCAAAAGATTTTCCAAAATTATTGTTGTCAAATACGGACATGGCTAAATTACAACATTTTTCTAAGACATAAAACTGATTGTAGATTTTAGGTCCCCATTGTATTCCAGTTTTAAAATATAGATAAAAAAATGAAGCCATGTATAATTCTTCTTCCTTTTCATCAAATTCATACTCAAGTAAATAAAAAGGATCATAAATTATGTTAGACAATAAGTTTAGATATTCAATGGGATCTATGTTAGCACGTAACACTAAGAAAGCAATTCTAGCAAAATAATGTAATATTGATTGTTCAAGTTGAAAATGTTTCTTTAATTTTATTAAAAGTTGTACTATGTTTAACAAAATTTCCTGTAAATTTGCGACATTCATTTCATTTAAATTATTAAAAGTACTAATCAACAAATATTCTAAAGATGTTCGATTTGGATTTTCAGTATTCTCTAAAACAGTTACTGCAACTAAAACAGATGATGATAATTTACAATCATCCATTTCAATTATATCCAAAAAATCAAAAATTACTTCTTGATATTCTTCATTATTTGCCATTTTAAGTAACTGTTTTTCACAAAAGTTAAAGTAATCAGGTCTACTTTTAAAATTTTCTTCTGTTAATCCCTTTCCAAGTACATCTATTACTTCCCCAGCATATTTTATATTAAAGCTAGCACTATTTAAAAATTCTGATGCAATATTTATGTTGAAATTCTTCATGCTTGACCGAAAGTTATCAAATTCTTTATTGACGTCCATTTTGTAAATATAAGTAAAAAACTTAGTACATCACGACACATCTAAAAGAAAGAAATTATAACAATATTACCAGGGTACCTCATTATAGTTTTTACGTAAAGAGTTTTGTTTATGAAACTTTATTTAAACATTAAGCACAATGTTTGTGATTTTTGATTACATACCTACCATTTTTACAGCTTTTTTTTATTAAGGTAGTTAATCAATAAAAATTAATTTATTAACATTTCATGAAAAATATAGTCGACAAGTTTGATTTTTATTTATTATAATTTATATTAACCAATTATTAACCTAATCTTTAAAATATGAAATACGAGTAGTTATATAATATAAAATAAAAACTACCTTGCAAGGTATCTTATGTACTAATCAGTCTAAGTAGAGACAAACAATATTTTTTTAAATTTTCTATATTTAATGCAATAATAATATAGTAATACAATTTAACTATTTAAGTTTGTTACTTTTAAAATGTATAGTATATGTAAAATTAAATTACAGATGGGTTTGTTAATGAAAATAAAATACAGTTGTATGACTAAGTAAAAATTTTTATTAGAGTTTTAAGTCCTTTATTTATTAGGAACCAACCTATACTTATAAAATTAAAGTGATATGTAAAAGGTTAAATTTTATCTCTTTATTGATACAATATTTAACATTAAAAATACCTAACAAATGTTTTTAAACATACCTTATTTTGTGTTAAGTAGTTACTCTATTTCTTTTATTCATTTTAAGCCCAAGGTGTCTAAACTCTCATACCAAAGCTACTGTAAATTGCTACTTAAATAACAATGATATTTATTACAGTGGAACCACAGGATCGGTGCCACTAATGAAACTAGTTTACTAATCCAAGTTAAATCGATTTATGTTCATAGATTTAAATTACATTCAAAATTTAAAATGTAACTTATGCATACAATAACATTTTTTAATTGAAATAAACCTAACAAATTCAAATTTGAATAAATTACTAAAAATATAGGTATACAGACATTTAAACATGTCGATTACATTTTAATAATAATTTTCTAATAATTAGGTTAATTAAATTTTCTTGTGCATTAAACAATGTTTAAACACTAAAAGTTTGTTAAAACAATCAAACGAATAAAAATATTGACAAAGAGTGCTTGCAGAATCACCACAAAATGCTTAGAATATAATAGTAATTTAATGTAAATAATGTAATACCAGCTAATATAACCACACAGTTGATACCTTAAAAATTAAATTTAAAAAAAATGCTTATATTGATATCAATTGATTTATTACCATGCAAGATTAAAGTTTGAGCCAATCAATATCTGAACATGGAAACAAATGGATACATTAAATGGAGAGGTGAAATCAACAAATGAGAAAGATTATGCTCCCAAATCACTTGAAATGTTTTCATACACCAAGTGAAAATACTAAAGATGAAAAAACCAACATGCATTATTACTGTCGGTTATAACATTTTAAATCAACAGACAAACATTACACAAGTAGATGTAATAAGTATTTACCTGCTTTTGTAATAACTCTGCAAAACATGGCCAACTATTATTTGGACACTTCGGATTGTTAAATGAAATGGTTAGAAGATAGAAATAAAGAATCCCAGTACGTGAACAATTTATTTCGAAAACTGACTATATGATTTAAAATATTTAACTTTCACGAGTCATAAACAACAAAACAACAAGAAATTACTGCGGAAGAGATAAGGAACAACATAGATAACGCCACTGCAGGAAGGAATATTGTGTGATATTGGAACTGAAATGCCAGCATTGCCAACGTCTTTTGTTAATCATACCATATAGAATATTATGTTAATTTATGATCATATCGGGTTTAAATTTTAAAAAATTGATATTTTATTTTTATCACACTTCGGGAAAACTATAGTTATGAAGTGTGGATTCCCGGCCAGTTCTGCCACGTGATAACAGACAGAGGTATTATTTCCGAACAAAATAATGATATCGGGTCTGAATCTGGCAAGTCTACCAACATCGAAATATAAAAAAATCTTATTTAAATTATGTATTTTCAAATTTCAATATCTTTGTTTAATTATTCTGCGATTTACATAAAATAGTACAGTTTATTATTTTCCGGTTCAAAAATTTAAAAAGTTACTTACGACTTTACGAGGCGTTTTCAGAAAAACTTATTGATACTATGAAGACTGTGACTTGTGGGTGATCGGGTGACAGGTGTTAGAAACTAATTTATTCTTCGCAACAATAAACCATAAAATGTATGTTTTGGATTTGACCAAAAACGCAATAGACCTATTAACCTTTTAACCAATAAACCTATTCAAGATTATTAAAATATCGTCACACACCTAAACAATGAAAACTTTCAATATCAATATTTTGGGGAAAATGAAAAAAATCATTATAAAATAATACTACAACTTTAAAACGGTTTGAACAATGAATGATAGAACAGGGATAACAAATACATAGCACGCAGCAGCCCAAGGTGGCACGTAAACAATTTTGAGGGCACACAAAAAATTTAAATATTTTTTAAACCAAATATCAACGAATTGGCATCAAGTATTATAAACGAAAAATAAATCAAATTAAGAAAATAAATAATTAACAAAGTAATGTCATTATATTATGCACCTAAACGTCCTAAACTAATCTTTTTTATATAATTTTGTATTATTACATTAATAATCGTACAATAAATTTACAATCATTTTTTTTCTCACAATATTGGAAATAATATAATATATAGGTAATATTTTTCATGGTACCTATGCTCGAAAAACAAAATATTGATATGTAACGTTCTAATAATTTGCCACTCCTGTGATAAAACAAATAAAAAAATACAAAAAAAAAACATTAAGAAACCAAAATCTAAACTTGTTAAATTTTACTAAAATAATAAAATTACAGTGACTAGTGAGGTAAAAAAATAATTCAAATTTTATAAAACTAATTAGTAATACTTATTGATTATTAGAAGAACTTGTATAATTTTGAAATATTTTAAACCAAAATCATTTTATTTACTAAATTTTAAAACTTACATATTTTTAATTTTTGTTTTTCTATTCTATTTTATTGTTTCATGAAATTATTTATTTTATTCCATAACAAATCTTAATTCATATTATTTTGACTAATATTTTTACATAATTATGTTTATGTGTATACAACAAATGATTTAATATTGTTTGGAAATTAAGCATTTCCCCAATCCCAATACCTTACCAAAATTATAAGTGTAAATGATTTTTTATTTGTTTAAACATACTATCAACACATACGCGATACGCATTCATATTATGCTGTATGAATATGTTTACAATGTTTTAAATACATTATAAAAAAAAAACTACAATCTAAAATTCTGATTATTATCTCAGAGTGTTATGCTTACACATTTATCTTTATTAACTATATTTTTTAAACATGTGTAATACTACTAATATCACTAAAACCTAATTGATTTTTGTCATTTAACACTTGATGTTTTTAGACTTTTTAAATTGAGGAAAACTGGTTATAGTTGAAACCATAATTTCATCATATTAAAAAACTAATAACTCCACCTAACAAAAAAAAATATATTCTTATAATATACTATCAATTGAACTATGTAAGTAATACATATAATAATATTTTTATTTTACCTATTTTTTTACTAACATAAATTATTTATCCTAGAATTATAAATCTTTGTTGTTTTTGATCTGGCTCGTTGTCTGGTTTTAACATTCGAGTATCTAGTTTATTGTAATCACAATTTCTTCCAAACATTTCTAAATTGCAAATACTTTGCGCAGAACGCCATCCTACAAAACCTAATAACACATTTTGACTAAAATATTTCCTATTAACAGAAATTAAAAATATACCCGACGACGTTATGGGAACGCACATTGGTGATGGTACTGCTTCAATCAACGGTTGAATAATATCTTGTTTACGTAGTTTCTGTCTTCTGAGATCAATAAAGTTTTCCGGTAGTCCTAAATTGACAGCATATTCACTCCACATCTAAAAACATTTAACAAATTGGCGACTAAAAATTGAATTTCACATGCAATTTTTGAAATTATAGCGAGTTTGGTGTTTTATAATTCTATCAATATAGTATATAATATTTTGTAAAATATAATCAACCTGTCTGCTTAGTTGATTATATATTAAATACCTTATCTGTATACCTCATACACCATGTAAATATTCAATTATAAATAAACAAAAACAAATTAAAATGTATTATGTTTTATCATATAAAAATCAACAGCGATTCGACCAGCAACAATTGGAGGCGTGAAACATTGCACTACGAAACGCTGTGCAAAAGGTCCAAGTATGAATGTGTATAGAACAAATTTCATTTTCAATTATTTGGTACTTTTTGAAGCCATGTTGGGCATAGTATTTACCTAGAAGTTAAAGATGTCAGTGACCTAGGTTTTTAGTATTAAACAAAACCTGTATATTGATACATTCCAGTATAAAAAACAGTTTTCTAGCTAGCTCATTGATCATCTCCGTTCAGAATCGTTTTTCGTATACAATGATAACTATCATTGCATTCAAATTTAACCTACCCTAGTCCGAGGTCCACCCCACCCCCTAATGTACAGCAGAGCGATACCCACTTACCCGCTTTTTTTTTTTAGAATAACCTTTTTAGGTTTTAAAAGTATAAAATAGTATTACGTAGTACTAGATTTAATTTTACTTATAATCAGTTCCCATTTCGCCGCGGTACCATTTTAACAAATTTATTTTTTGAGTAATTTAATATAACTTGTAAGTTACAAATTACATACTAATTAATTATACATTAATGTATTATGTATTTATTTACAATTGCCTACGCCATTATTAGGTAGGTACTTTTTATAGTCATAAATTAAAAAAGCGGGTAAGTGAGTATCGCTCTGCTGTACATTAGGGGGTGGGGTGGACCTCGGACTAGGGTAGGTTAAATTTGAATGCAATGATAAGTATCATTGTATACGAAAAACGATTCTAAACGGAGATGATTTGTCAGTCTAGGATATGTTAATATATTATACTTAACTATTGTCATATATTCTATTTTGAAACAAATTCAAACATTTAATTACAAGTTTCAAGATCTTACGTTTAGTAATTTTTTAAAAATAACAAAAATCGAAAATTATTTATTAGTAAAACGTTATTAGATTCTGAACGGAGTGAAGAATGTATTGCTTTTATTACAATGATGTGTGTAATTTTTTTTTTTTTTTTTGTGTCTGACGACAACATTTGGAGCAGTAATAATGCTCCGATTTTTGACTTCAGCCCTTCTTTGAATAGGAAAATTCATCTAGTTGGTACTTTGGGGGATCAAAAGTAAACATTTTCAAACAGTTTTCAAAAAAAACGAGAAAAACAAAAAAAAAATGACAAAAAAACGGCAATTTTACGAAAAACCACTTTTCGACGATTTTGCTGTAACTCAAAAACGAATTATTGTAAATACTTGAAGTTTTCACCAAATGTTTATAATATGGTTATCTCTTTACAGTTAAATTTTCAAAATATTTTGACCATTTTTAAGCTACTTATAGACAATTGAAATTTTCGACTTTTCTAAGTTTTTTTTCTTCAAATGCCGATAAAAATTTTTTGGGTGGCCAGAAAATCTTGAAAATTTAATACAAGGTTTCTTATAAGTTTTTCTTAAAGTGATAAAAAAAAAATCGAACTTTAAGCACTTATAAAAAAAAATTGTGACTAACGATTTCCAATTTTTTTTTATCACATTAAGAACAACTTATAAGAAACCTTGTATTAAATTTTCAAGATTTTCTAGCTGGCCAAAAAATTTTTTTCGTTATTTTTAAAAAAAATTAAAAATTTCAATTGTCTATAAATAGCTCAAAAAAAGTCAAAATTTTTTGAAAATTTAACTGTGTATGGAGAACGCTAATATTAACATTTTGTGAAAATTTATAGCAAAATAAAAAATTCGATTTTTTTGAAAACTGTTGGATAATGTTTACTATTGACCTCTATAATGCACCAAGGATATCCACTTTGCCATCGGAAACCACCCCCAAAGTTTGAAATTGAAGCATTATTTCAACTAGTTATGCTGTACACAGACACAAAAAAAAAAAAAAAAACACATCATTGTAAAATCAATACATTCATCATTCCGTTCAGAATCTAAAATTGATACTTGTACTGTAAAAATAATCATATAAAATAAAAAGTTTTTTGAACTAGTTGAAATTATTAGTTTTTAAAAATTCATAACTATATTTTAATAAAAAAATAATTTGAGAATTATGTGGCGAAACGGGACACGACCGTATTTATATAGTAATAGATTGATATATTATAAAATAAGTGTTGTACTACAGTGTCTTAAATTGCAATTAATCTTTAAAAACCAGTTTTTAAAAAAATGGCAAGATTATAACACTGATCTTTGCAAACAGAAGGTGTCTAGTGTACATTTTCATGAACTAAGTACAAAATTAATGAATTAATTAGCACTACACTTACTTTTTCCACGTTATTTTTTGAATAAAACCCCCACCTTTCCGGCCATCTAGCTCGCAATTCATTTTCTCTGTTTATTATAATTTTCCTGTGACGAAAAAAAAACTAGACAATAATGTTAAAAATTGAAAACAAAACACTATTATTTTTTAAGTATAATTCACAAGATTTTTATTTTTTACTTACAACCTGCCATCACATTGCACCTTATCAATCTTTTTATTTTTTCTTCTTTCCTGCTGTTGCTGTTGCTGTGGCTTAACATTATTATTTTTGTTATTACTACTGCTATTATTATTATTATTTATCTGTTTTGGTTCTTTATGCAACTCAGAGATGGACATTTTCACTTCAGTGCCGTATTGCCGTTGTCTCCGATAGTGACGCCACTTCCACGCAAAATGTGTATCATTGTAATAAAACGACGAAACAAACAACGAGGGTACCAGCCACTATACCATGTTATTGCGTGTATACAATATTATATAATAAAATTTAAGTCATTGACCCAACGTGTTGCTAAGAAACCACACCCACTAAAGTTACATATTAGTATCTCATTTATTGAAATTGGCATCGTCATCGAAGTTTACCATGTATTACACAATATACACTACAACGTACCAAATTTGCACCTTTAGTAGAATATTTGAATCATCTAACATTTTGGGTGAATGGGTAGATTAAAATAATTTATGCTATAAAATTAATACTATAACTAAGGTTTCATACGTATTAATATTTTAATATTAATTAAATATATATATCGATTATCGCCATATTAATATATACTAGCAAAATCAAAAATAAATAAAATAAAAATTCGAAAAGTTAATTATAAATATATAAAGGTAAGTATTAAATAATTACACTGTTGTATAATTTTAAATGTTAATGTAAAATATATATGATTAAGGATACAGATAGAAGTAATAAGAGTATACTGGATATTTTGTAATTACATTGGTCACTAATGGAAGTGTATACTAATGTATACTAATGTTGCATACGAAAGACGATTGTTAATGGATCCATTAAAAATATCATTGTATATGTATAGTATATGTATAATATAAATTTAATAATATGTAAACATTTCAAATTCTTAGGAATCATAATTTTGAATTTTAATAAAAATAAATTAAATGGTAATCTTTAATTTAAATATCGAATTTTGATCAAATTTGAAATTAAAATAATTAAATGTTTATTAAAAAATCAACTTCTTATATTTTTATAGAATTTTTGTTTTAGTATGAACTAACTACTTACGAGTAATCTTGAGTTAAATTTTCAAGAATAAGATAAAAAAAAATAAACTCTTTTTAAATACAAAATAGATTGCAAATTCTCATCATTTTGGTTAATTTTGTCAAAATTTGAAATTTTAATGTTTATTATAAAAAAATTAATTCTATGTATATATTCTTAATATTTTTAAATTTCTATAGAAAAATTATAAATAACTTTTTATCGAGCTTTTTGAATGAGTAAAAATTTTTTTATTGACAATAATAATTGAAAAAATACTTAACAATTTCTCATATATAAAGCATATTATACTCCATACAAACAGCTATTACAATAAAATAAAATTGTAATACTTTACTACATGTATAGAAAATAATAAATATAATAGTAAAATACATTTTTGTTGAAAATTACAAGTATAGTTATTTGTTTTTGAATTACAACAAAATACATAAAATCTATATTTTATTTAAATTTATTAAATGCACTAGTTGTAAAGGTAAGACAAGACTACAATTATAATATAATTTTTATATTTACACATAATATGTGCTGATATATTTTTAGATATTTTATGGTCTTGGTCGTATACATGATATACTGCACTACACTTGTATATACATTTTATAAGGCGGTGAAAAATGTTGAGATATTTCTAACACGAAACTTCGTTTAAAAATAAATTACATATATGCACTTAATCCACATATATTATAATAAATTAAATGAATAGAGTATATACTGATTATACTGCAACAACACAAAATTAATTCGGCGGCAAT
The DNA here is from genome assembly GCA_020882235.1 of Schizaphis graminum. Lineage (NCBI taxonomy): Eukaryota > Metazoa > Arthropoda > Insecta > Hemiptera > Aphididae > Schizaphis > Schizaphis graminum. The sequence continues at coordinate 100,735,986 of CM037032.1, forward strand.
CCACGATTTGTAAATATTATAATATATAATAAATAGTACTCGTAAGTTCAACGACCCGATAGATGGATAGCATATTATGAAAAAAAAATTGAAAAAATGTATTATATTGCTTCTATATATTTTATATTTCTTATATATCTATGTATATAATATGAACAACATACGCACTAATATTCATCACATAATGTGTTTACGATCGTTTATTCCGTGCGTCAGAGATCGCATGTTTACGAGTTTTAGTGCAGGTTGCAGTCTGCGTAACGCGTGCAGTGGTACTGCTGTGTGTAAATAATTAGTAAGATAATAATAACTCTGAGAAATACCTTAATTTCGATACTTATACGTGATTATATGTACTTAAATGTACATTAAATATATTTCATTGGGACTACATTTGTATACCTATTATAAAACATTTGTGAACAAATTATATGTTTAACGTTAATAACATCTATGCCATATTATAACAATATTAAACTTAAACACAAAATATAATAGGTAACTAATGATGGTATTTTCAATTTTGAATACTCGAAAATAAAATTAATATAACAACATATTATATAATCGTTTATTAACTACACGTCTAAACATATACTAATGAAAAATATTAAGATGGGTTCATGCACTTTTCTCAGAATTTCGTTATATAGCAAAAAAATTTAATTTTAATGATAAAATTAGGTCACACGGCGTAATGAATAGGCCATTTAGGTACACTGCTGTCTTGTTATTTTTTTCAGTAGAACAATTTTATACATAAGTAAGTACGTGAATAGTTAAATTTACTTATTGTTTTAAATGGTACGCAAAAATTGGCGTAAATTATAAAATATATCAATCACCTACTCGGGTGATCAGAATTAATAATTTTTAGTACAAATCATGCTTATAATAAATACCTATTCTACATACTATAAAAACTATAGTATTAACATTTTTAATTTTGATTAAAAGTCGCAAATTTAGAATTTAATAAATAATATATTTATTTATTGTGAATGAATAATTAAAGTTTTAAATTGTTTAAAAAAAATCAATAAATATACATATACATAAATAAATACACTTTTAGATTTTTAAATAACGTGAAAAGTATATTGGAAAAAAATGAATGCATTATTTGGCCATTCTATATACCATCTGAAGTCTGTAAGTATAAGAGTTTTTTTTTTAAATGAGGTAGAAAAAGAGTTTGTTTGTGCGAGAAAACCCATACACAATACGACTTTACCCCACTTCAATAATTTTCTGATGATTTTCATACACTGTTACACAATGTCTAACTCGGAGCTGCAAAAAATAATGGTTTTTCGTTTTAGTTCTCTTTGTTATAAAGATAGTTTTTATACTAGTTATCATCAAATCGTAAAATGATAATATATAAACATAACTCTTTGCAGCCTTTAGAGTCTTTGATAAGATACATTTTCACTCGTATGAGTAGTTTATGGATCCCTTTTTTTTACAGTATATTATATTATATGAATGTATGTACGCTTAAATTACCTAAATATTTTATTTACTCATACATAATATATCTCCATTATATTGGTAAGGTGTCGCATCGTAGGTTCACGAGTATACTATATACATTACCTATATACATATTAGTATAAAATATAAAATCAAAGGTTCATTTATTCGTCTACCCAATAAGTTGGGAACCACAACTTATGTTTATTATATATGCACAAATCCGATTTTAACGCAAATCGAGTGACTCGAGTGTGAACAATTTTTAAGCAAACAATTATTATTTAATAAAAAAAAACAATTTTTTTAAATTTTTAAAATTAAATCTCACTTGTATGCAATGTATTACAGGACAAATATATATGCTGTATTCGAATTTTTATTAATGTACTGTACGTAAGAAAACATAATTTGTATTTTATTATATAATATATAGATATATTATATAATATAATTAAATCGAATTTATACAAAAATAATAAAAACTTGATTTATTTTAGATTTTCTATTTAACGAAAGGTAATTCTAATATTATAATTATACCATTCGTTTGAGACTTAAAATTATAAGTTGTTTACTTAAAATTAATTATACTATATTATTTGTTTTATAAATCAAATATATTAATATTATATATCTTTTTAATTGCGTGACGCGTGTTTGAAATTTTTGTCTGTTCAGTATTTAATAATTTATTTACATATATTCAAGTCTAAAAGTATTCAACTAAATTTTAAATACAAATGTTTAATAGTTTAATAATGATATATTATTTTTTATTTATAATAAATGTTTTTAGAAAACATTATTGTATAAATTATATATGACATTTTTTTAACAATGATTAAATTAATTGTTGGTTTTGAGTAACATTTCTATTTTTAGGTTTTTATACATTTTTTGGTACAGTATTTATACAATCATAATATCACCTTGCATGATCGAATCCCATTATAAAACCTATAAGCCAATTAAAAAGTTTAGTTATCTAAGTCTATTTAGTAGGTATGTATAATATCTAAGTGTATATCTAATATAGTTAGTTAATAGTTATTACTAAATTAAGTATCTTAGTATTACCTATAATGTGTAATTTGCGATTTTAACTGTCATTTATTTAATTGAAATTTGATTAATTTGTTTTTATTTAGATATAAATATTAGTATATATACATAGAATTATTATCTTATTATCTAACTATGTTTTCTATTGTCTACAATAGTCTTATACTTATATATTTATAAACTACTTTGATTTAACCTTGTTTAATTTGAATTCTGAGCTCTATTATTACAATTGAATAACAGATAAAAATTAAAATGATATACAATTATTATTTAGTATTAGTAGGCTACATTATTGATTGTTACAATGCTATGTTAATTTCGGATTACTAACAAATGTGTCTCTGTATAAACATTCGATTATAATAATCGGATAATGTTTTATATTACCCATTATCTATCAGCATAATATTATAAGTGATTTAACAAACAATAATTGTATACAGATACTATTTACATTTTGAATTTGTAAATACTACGTCTGTTAAATGTTAAGTTCGTTAGCGATTTCATCTAGTATACTAAAATATCATGATATTCAATGAGGTTAAAACTTAATGAGTATCTATATAACGGCTATAACCTATAGATATTGTCTTTTAACTATACATTTTGATTACGTGATAACTTATAACTGCGTTTGTTCAACCAATTTAGCTTTACGCAATATGCATTCCATGTGATATAATAATTATTATTATTAGCATCACATAAAATATTAAAATTATTTTAATAATAAAAATGTAATAATTATTACGCAACAATACTCGTACGAATATATAGGCCCATTTGTATTTGTAAATTATTTTACTAGGTAAAACTATAAATATAATTTAAATTATGTATACCTAGTGTGTATAATTATATAATCTTAATAAATGTATTTATTCAACGAACGTATTTACAAGTAGTTAAAAGTAAGTACACTAAGGTATTGATTCATATTCCATATTGTGGATAATTAATAATTAGTACAAAATAGTTCGATGGTTATAAAAACTTACTTTAAAAAATATTAGTTTTTAGTTAGTTTTTTTTTAAGTTTTTAAGTTTTAGTTTTTTGCTTATTTATAGATAAAAATAAAAATATTATCATATGCATATACTTTATATAAACATACATTTACATGTTTTACATAGTACGAGTACATAATATATTTATTTTTTAATACCATTGTACATTTTTTTACTAGGAAGAAATAAAGAAATAATTGTAATGATTTTCTGCACCAAGAACCAACTAGTGTCGAGTTTATATCGGTGACGGTGCTAGCCTCATTAAATATATTTATATTTTAAGCAATTTTAAAATCTTAAAGTTACAATTTAAAAAAAAAATTTTTGTTGAATCTAATTAAATTTATAGTACTATTGACCTCAAAAAAAAAAAACCCCCACAAACAATGAGTTCTACCTTATTATAAGATTATTATACATGACGGTTGTGCTCAAGTAAATTTTTTTAAATAACTATGTGGTAGCTACCGTTGCAACTAAATTTATCGAACGAATAACGATGCAAAGTACATAAATCGCACACGTAAGTATACATAAATTATATTTTAATAACAATATAGTGTTGATACATGGTAGAAAGTAGGTACAGAGGACAATAATTGTCACGCATATTTACGACGGACAGTTTATGACACATTGTCTCCTCGTTATATTATAATAATACCTGCAATATAATGCGAAAATTTACAACGAGTGTACACTGTACGCGTAGGTATATATGATATACTATATATTATTATGTTTATGTATAATGAATACATAAGTACACACACAGGAATACTGGTATACAGCAAACAACAACAACAATAATATGAAGTTATACTTACAATTTTTTAATATAATTCGATAGTTAATGTCGTTGTCTGATGATGAGACAACGGTAGCACATGTTTTACTTATACGAATGGACGTAAGTCAGAACATCTTCTATGCGTCCGTAAGTATATATTTACACATAATGTTATATATTATATAATGGTGTTTTACGTTACTAGTACTGTATTATTAATACTACAGGCATATCGTATATTATAATAATATCTTTAAGATAATCGTTTTATTTACAAAAGGAAGGGATGTTTTTTATTTTTCATCGATACGTCATACGTCCGGAAGCACTCTCGCAAGTTGGTCTGAATAATTGGATGTGATATTCGTTGTTTGTTTCGTGTTTTTTATACTGTATTTTGAAAGTCTATTGGACAAATATTATAACAACGATCGGTCTCTGGCCTCTGCAGACTATGTTATATAATAATATATACTTACATACAGTTACACTATTTTACTATACAAAATATACGCGTATTGTAAACGAATTTATTATGAGTATTATACGGAAAATGTTTTTGCTCATACCTCGACAGAAATTCGTATCTATTATTATTTACGTATATAATTTAATCGATTTTTCTCAGTTATGGTATTGTAATAATAATATATTATAATTTATAATCATAATATAATCTTGTGTAAGTGCGTTACACATTAATTGAGTCACATGCTTAAACGGGAAAAAATAATGTGCTAATTGAGTCTGCGCTTGAAAAAAGTAAAATATAAATATCGACCATTTCCTGTTTAATCGACAGCAGAGATGGCTTTGTGTGAATAATAGATATCAACCACCTTAAATAACCGCAAATCATATACCTATATAGTATATATATATATATATTACACACATCAATTGCATGGATAATTGTATTATTCATTACAAATAAGATATTGGTTTTTTTTATTTAGCGGACTCGGGTCATATTATGCAACTCCTATAATAGTCGCGTTACTCCGTTCGATTCATATGCATGCGTGTATAATGTGTTATCACTAAATGTTAAATTATGTAGATCCGTGAATTATATTATAATATACATCATACAAATATATAAAGCTTTGTCAAGAAACAATGTAAAGTGACTTAGTCCTATATAAGTGACTTGGAATTTTGACAGTACATTTGTATCATAATGTTAGTGCACATTATAAAAGGATTTTGAAAAATCACATTTTAAAGAAGGGCTTATACATTTTTTTCGAAAAGCAATGTTTTTTTTTGTTTATAAAAGTTTCCATTGACTACATAAAATGAAATTGTTATAAGTAGATAAATTTAATACATGACATAAACAATACATTCTATTTTACATTTGTTCAATTCCATGCCCATTTAACTGGGTATCACCCATATAATTTATAACGGTATTTCACATTTTGTTTTATTCGATAACAGTTCGGTTGTTTAAATATATTAAAACGTTACTTTATGAATGTTTCAGTGACGATTTCATTTCAACAATAAATTTGTCATCATAGGTAAGACAGGTGAATATGTTTGACTTTCGTTTACCAATTTGGTTATAAATTAATATTTTTCACTAAATAATAGCGTTTAATTATTTAAATATAAATTATAAGATACTATTTTTCATAAAGTTTCGAAATATTAAATAACAAATTAAACAAAGTTTGAATTATATATAAACTGTCATTTTTAATACACAACGGAGTGCACGAAGACAATTATAGTATAATATATAATGTGTATACTGTATATGCAGTACAAATATAATATAATATACTATATTATATTTGAATTACGGTATGGTTTAAGTTTGAATTTAATTTAAAATGAAACTTTGTGAACCAAACTCCAAAGTTGAAGTCTGAGGTGGGCGAATAATATATTATAATAGTCTCGCGCTCGGCTGGTTTTGACGGCACCTGCAACAGCAGTTACATCGCTGCCGACGGTAATATAGTATAATATACGGAAACTATCTACCCTATTATACCATACGTCTATTATTAATTTATACAATGCCCTGTCATATTAATATGCTATGTCATTCGTGCGTTTAAGGAGAGACGTTTCAGATGTTTTCTAGTTTCGACCGACCTCAGAGGTCGAGGGCCTTGTAAGTGTGAGGCTTTTTCGAGGTTATAATATTATGTGCGTGTTATCGGTACAAGATATACCTAACCGACTTCCACACTATATGATGAAAATGTTAAAACAAACTAATAAACACACATCAACACATGTGTTCTTATACCGTAAACGGCCAATAAGTATTTACATTCAAATACCTATTAATACTTAAATAATGATAAATGATTATACAGGGTTATTCGAATGATTCATCTGGTTTAAAATCCTTATATATTATTTATAGTTTCGTGGTTTAGAGTAATATAATAATATTTTGAATCATTCATTTAATGGTACATACTACATATACATGTTCTATGTAGTTTCCTTTGGTTAACGAACGACATCTACTTAGAATTCATATTCCTTCCATACATCCGTCGCAATTGATTACACTAATTTTTAGCTCGTATTTGATCGATGATAAATGATAATAGTGGTACGTTTATAGTATCTTTAACAAAAATAAGGATGTCATAGGATCAGGTAACATAGAAAACAATGTTTAAATAATTGGATGATAATTTTGAATAACTCTGTATGGAAGTGCAAAATTCAAAAACTTTCGAACACAATTAGGTACCTACATAATATTAAAATGTAAAAAACCAAAAAACATACATCGACGACTCATTTTAGCTATCTAGTAGTTTACTAACGAAAAATATAATATTATACTAAAAGAGCGATTGCGATATAAGATCTATTATATTTATAAATAAATAAAAATAATTAATAAGCCACTAGCAAAGAATCGCGGCACTTTAAATTTAAAGTCGTTCTGTCTGATTTAATGCAACCTGCGTTCCTATGCATTTTGCTAGACCATATTATTATACAGTAGGTATGTATAATAGCCACTATATCATATACGAGTACGCATCGTTTACACGTCATAGAGGCTAAATAATAATACAAATGCGCACAAACACCGAAACGAACATAATATTATAGAGAATTGATGTAAATAATAATAATATCAGGTACGTAAGCTGCAGCCGTAAAACTAGATAGGTATGTGATATTCTTAATAATATATAACGATGTACGACGTTTACTTGGTTTAAAGTTCGAACTATTTTTTAAACATTATTCCGACACCTACGCGTAAAACTTCTGTTTAGAAATCGACTCTAAGTATGGCGATTGGGTGACGTGGGTTATCGTTTAACCGGCGTAAACTGACGGTGATGGCTACTATAGAGAGAGAATGCCAGTGTGTGTGTGCGTGAAAGATAAATTGAATAATACATATTTTGTAACACGCTTGGCTATTATATTGTATGAATATAAACAAGTTTTATTTATGTACATATTTTGTACATGTGACGTTAAATAGGTGCGTGATATATGTTTTGACATTACACCCAGTCCTTGTTGAATTAATAATAGTAATATTAACTAGACGTGTGGAATTTACAGGTAAAATTATTTTAGTAAATTTACCGATTGAATGTATGTAAATGTATGTACAAATCTGTACGTTCAAAATTAGTACGAAAATAGTATAATTTTTTACTTTAAACTTTTATTAATTTAGTATAAGATTTATGTTAAATTAATTATTTGAAAAATTGTGTTAAATAAATAAGTATACAAATAAATATTTTCGTCCAATTTTTAACAACTCATCTTTAAATCTGTTTATAGGAAACATATCTAAATATCACCTATAGGTTATAAGTATATATAAAGTCATATCGAAAAATAGTATATTAGTAGGAAAAGCTTTTATGTTAGTAAAAATATCTAAAATGAGAAATGATTAATAAAAGTATATAAAAAATTACTTGTTAAAATTTACGTTAACTCATAAAATTAACTGAGTTGAATTTTTATTATCCATTATTATTGTCAAACATCATTACCACCAACAATTGACTTTACTATTGGTGTATATTTGTATATAAATATAATCATCATACGCTAGACTTACTTTATACGATAAGTAATAAATTACGTAGATAAAATAACAATAAGAAAATTCAATATAAACTAGCTATTTTATCAAACTCAATTAGGTGCATTACGAAATGGAATTAATCTATATATATAAACATAATTCCAAATCTGGGAATGAACTATATAACTCCCTATGCAGTATTTATTATTATTATTATTTTTTTTTTTATTAAATAATTGCCATATTTATTTAATGAGTACAATAAGCAATTTGATTAGGTGCATGTTTAAAATTATGCGAAAATAATTATTTATTAAATTAAGTATAGACACTCATTAGTACCCATTTGATGAATTAAATTAGTAAATATCTAGTCCGGATCTATTTTAGAAGTCCCCGGAGGTTATCAGAAGATTTACGATAGAATAGTGGATTAATATGCAAGGTAATTTAGGTTTTAATAGTGGCTTAACTTTGAATTGAATCAAAGGTAGTATGATTTGGTCAACGGAGTAAGCGTTGGTATTTTTAAGGCATTGTGAAAATTATTATTTTTAACGAATAAATAAGGATCAGCAAAAATTGACAAAGCAAATTGATCGGAAGACCTCATTAGTTCTTAAGTTAGAAGGTTTGGCAGAACCCCATACGTGGACGCCATAGGACCACACTGATCTGATAATAGATAAATTAACTATCTATTTATTATTTATTTTAAAAATTAATAGTTTATCTGAAGAGTGAAGGTTATCTTGGATTTGAGAAATTCGTGAAGCTGGAGTCTGGAGTTAACTGATTTTATTTTATTTTTAATTAAGCATTAATCGATTGATTATAATACCTAATAGGTATTACCTATATGAATTATGAGGTCATGTGATATTATTTGTACATATTTTAGATTCTGAACGGAGTGATGAATGTATTGATTTTACAATGATGTGTGTTTTTTTTTTTTTTTTTTTTTTTTTTTTTGTTTTTTTTTTTGTTTTTTTTTTTGTTTTTGTGTCTGTGTACAGCATAACTAGTCGAAATAATGCTTCAATTTCAAACTTTGGGGGTGGTTTCCGATGGCAAAGTGGATATCCTTGGTGCATTATAGAGGTGAAAAGTAAACATTTTCCAACAGTTTTCAAAAAAATCGAGAAAAACAAAAAAAAAATGACAGAAAAACGGGAATTTTTACGCAAAAACAGTTTTCGAAAAATCGAAATTTTTATTTTACTATAACTCAAAAACTAATCGATGTAAACACTTGAAATTTTCACCAAATGTTTATATTAGTGTTATCTATATACAGTTAAATTTTCAAAGAATTTTGACTTTTTTTGAGCTATTTATAGACAATTGAAATTTTTAATTTTTTTTAGTATTTTTTTTTAAAATAACGATAAAATTTTTTTGGCCGGCCAGAAAATCTTGAAAATTTAATACAAGGTTTCTTATAATTTGTTCTTAAAGTGATAAAAAAAAATCCGAAATCGTTAGTCACAATTTTTTTTTATAAGTGCTAAAAGTTCGAATTTATACGAAATATGTCAAAATTGCGAAAATTTGCAAGTAATTTTGTGGTTGAAAAATCGTAAAATTTTTTTCTTTTATAACTAAGTTTTGAAAATTTGGTACAAGGTTCTCCATAAATTTTTTTTCAATTATCTGTAAAAAAAACTCGACCAGATTCAGACAAAAAATTTTTATGAGTGTTTGAAATTTAAATTTTTACAAAACCGCGTTAAATAACGGTTTAGCCTCAAACGATATTTGATATTTGTTGTTATTCAAACAGTATAAGTCATAAACACTTGAAAATTTTACCAGTTATTTAGATTGCCATTTTCTTTACATGATTTGATTTTCAAAATATTTTGATTTTTTTTGAGCTATTTATAGACAATTGAAATTTTCAATTTTTTTTTATTTTTTTTTTATAATTGTTGATAAAAAAAATTTAGCTGTGTCAAATTACTTGAAAATTTAATTAAAGGGTCCACATAACTTGTTCTAACTCTCTTTCAAAAATTACAAAAATACATAGGCACAATTTTTTTTTATTAGCATTTGAAGTTCAAATATTGACAAAAATTCGTCAAAATCATGAATATTTTTCACTATTTGGTAGTTAAAAATGTATAAATATTTTTCTATCAAATGCTAAGAATTGAAAATTTAATGCTATGCTGTCCATAAGTTATGCTTAGAATAATTATAAAAAAGTTTGATAATTATTCAATTTAAAAAATTTTACGAGTGTTTAAAGTTTTAATTTTAATTTGAAATCAAAAATACACGTGTAAAATAACGTTTTACTACTAAATAATTTTCGATTTTTGTTATTTTTTAAAAATTACTAAACGTAAAATCTTGAAACTTTTACTTAAATGTTTGAATTTGCTTTTAGATTCTGAACGGAGTGATGAATGTATTGATTTTACAATGATGTGTGTTTTTTTTTTTTTTTTTTGTTTTAGATTCTGAACGGAGTGATGAATGTATTGATTTTACAATGATGTGTGTTTTTTTTTTTTTTTTTTTTTTTTTTTTTTTTTTTTTTTTTTTTTTTTATTTTTGTGTCTGACGACAACATTTGGAGCAGTAAAAATGCTTCGATTTTGGACTTCAGCCCCTCTTTGAAAAGGAAATCGAATCTAGTTGGTACTTTGGGGGGTCAAAAGTCAAAATTTTTCAATATTTTTTAAATGAGTCGGGAAAAACATAAAAAAAATGACGGAAAAACGGGATTTTTTACGCAAAACCAGTTTTCGACAAAATCGAATTTTTTATTTTGCTATAACTCAAAAACTAATAGATGAAAATACTTGAAACTTTCACCAAATGTTTATATTAGCGTTCTCCATACACAGTTAAATTTTCAAAGAATTTTGACTTTTTTTGAGCTATTTATAGACAATTGAAATTTTTAATTTTTTTTAGTATTTTTTTTTTAAATAACGATAAAAATTTTTTGGCCGGCCAGAAAATCTTGAAAATTTAATACAAGGTTTCTTATAAGTTGTTCTTAAAGTGATAAAAAAAAATCCGAAATCGTTAGTCACAATTTTTTTTTATAAGTGCTTAAAGTTCGAATTTATACGAAATATGTCAAAATTGCGAAAATTGGCAAGTAATTTTGTGGTTGAAAATTCGTAAAATTTTTTACTTTTATAACTAAGTTTTGAAAATTTGATACAAGGTTCTCCATACATTTTTCTTCAATTATCTGTAAAAAAAACTCTACTGGATTCAGACAAAAAATTTTTATGAGTGTTTGAAATTTAAATTTTTACAAAACCGCGTTAAATAACGGTTTAGCCTCAAACGATTTTTGATATTTGTTGTTATTCAAACAGTATAAGTCGTAAATACTTGAAAATTTTACCAGTTATTTAGATTGCCATTTTCTTTACGTGATTTGATTTTCAAAACATTTTGACTTTTTTTGAGCTATTTATAGACAATTGAAATTTTCAAATTTTTTTTATTTTTTTTTTATAAATGTTGATAAAAAAAATTTAGGTGGGACAAATTACTTGAAAATTTAATTGAAGGGTCCACATAACTTGTTCTAACTCTCATTCAAAAATTATAAAAATACATAGGCACAATTTTTTTTTATTAGCATTTGAAGTTCAAATATTGACAAAAATTCGTCAAAATCATGAATATTTTTCACTATTTGGTAGTTAAAAATTTATAAATATTTTTCTATCAAAAGCTAAGAATTGAAAATTTAATACTATGCTGTCCATAAGTTAAGCTTAGAATAATTATAAAAAAGTTTGAGGATTGTTCAATTTAAAAAATTTTACGTGTGTTTAAAGTTTTAATTTTAATTTGAAATCAAAAATACACGTGTAAAATAACTTTTAACTAATAAATAATTTTCGATTTTTGTTATTTTTAAAAAATTACTTGACTACTTCCTTTTACTTTATCTTGAAAAATTTTTACTTAAATGTTTGAATTTGTTTCAAAATAGAATATATGATATAATTTAAATAGAATATATCCTAGACTGACAAATCATCTCCGTTCAGAATCGTTTTTCGTATACAATGATACCTATCATTGCATTCAAATTTAACCTTCCCTAGTCTGAGGTCCATCCCACCCCCTAATGTACAGCAGAGCGATACTCACTTACCCGCTTTTTTTTTTTTGTTTTTGTGTCTGTGTACAGCATAACTAGTCGAAATAATGCTTCAATTTCAAACTTTGGGGGTGGTTTCCGATGGCAAAGTGGATATCCTTGGTGCATTATAGAGGTGAAAAGTAAACATTTTCCAACAGTTTTCAAAAAAATCGAGAAAAACAAAAAAAAAATGACAGAAAAACGGGAATTTTTACGCAAAACCAGTTTTCGGCAAAATCGAATTTTTTATTTTGCTATAACTCAAAAACTAATCGATGTAAACACTTGAAATTTTCACCAAATGTTTATATTAGCGTTCTCCATACACAGTTAAATTTTCAAAGAATTTAGACTTTTTTTGAGCTATTTATACACAATTGAAATTTTTAATTTTTTTTAGTATTTTATTTTAAAATAACGATAAAAAAATTTTGGGTGGCCAGAAAATCTTGAAAATTTAATACAAGGTTTCTTATAAGTTGATATTAAAGTGGTAAAAAAAAATCCGAAATCGTTAGTCACAATTTTTTTTTATAAGTGCTTAAAGTTCGAATTTATACGAAATATGTCAAAATTGCGAAAATTTGCAAGTAATTTTGTGGTTGAAAAATCGTAAAATTTTTTTCTTTTACAACTAAGTTTTGAAAATTTGGTACAAGGTTCTCCATACATTTTTCTTCAAATATCTGTAAAAAAAACTCTACCTGATTCAGACAAAAATTTTTTATGAGTGTTTGAAATTTAAATTTTTACAAAACCGCGTTAAATAACGGTTTAGCCTCAAACGATTTTTGATATTTGTTGTTATTCAAACAGTATAAGTCGTAAACACTTGAAAATTTTACCAGTTATTTAGATTGCCATTTTCTTTACGTGATTAGATTTTCAAAACATTTTGACTTTTTTTGAGCTATTTATAGACAATTGAAATTTTCAATTTTTTTTTATTTTTTTTTTATAAATGTTGATAAAAAAAATTTAACTGGGACAAATTACTTGAAAATTTAATTGAAGGGTCCACATAACTTTTTCTAACTATCATTCAAAAATTATAAAAATACATAGGCACAATTTTTTTTTATTAGCATTTGAAGTTCAAATATTGACAAAAATTCGTCAAAATCATGAATATTTTTCACTATTTGGTAGTTAAAAATTTATAAATATTTTACTATCAAAAGCTAAGAACTGAAAATTTAATACTATGCTGTCCATAAGTTAAGCTTAGAATAATTATAAAAAAGTATGAGGATTATTCAATTTAAAAAATTTTACGAGTGTTTAAAGTTTTAATTTTAATTTGAAATCAAAAATACACGTGTAAAATAACGTTTTACTAATAAATAATTTTCGATTTTTGTTATTTTTAAAAAATTATCAAACATAAGATCTTGAAGCTTTTACTTAAATGTTTGAATTTGTTTCAAAATAGAATATATGATAATATTTAAATATAATATATCCTTGACTGACAAATCATCTCCGTTCAGAATCGTTTTTCGTATACAATGATACCTATCATTGCATTCAAATTTAACCTACCCTAGTCCGAGGTCCACCCCACCCCCAAATGTACAGCAGAGCGATACTCACTTACCCGCTTTTTTTCTTATGAATTTAGTAATTATTCATATTATTGATTATTTAGTTTACGTTAGTGTATACTTAGTATCTATTTATGTAGGCAAATAATAATTAATAACCTATCGATACAGATAATTTATTTTAATGTTTACATATGTCTACATAACCGGTATAAATCTACCTACTTAAAACATATTAATTAGTTTAACTACTAAATACTACTAGTTTAATATTAAATTTAAGGTGAGTATTGACGCCTAATAAAAAAAATATTGCAGAATAACAGATAATACTATTTATAGGTGGTCTATATTAGATAGGTGTATCTAATTTAAGATGATGCGTTGGTAATTGGTAGTTATTGTACTCAAGTAAAAATAATGCTATTTAGTTGTATATAAATGTTATAATAACAATTCAAATTCATACAACGTAGTTTTAAATTATTTGGTATTTTTATTTTTTTGTACGTTATTGGACTGTTTTTTACAACATTAAGAATAGCGATGCGTAAAATTAATAATATGACTTATGGGTATTCTATTCACTTGCAACTCGTGAAATTTATAAAAAATGATTTACAATATGACTGTGATGCGTGAATAACGAATAGCATTATGATACGTCTAAACATTATTCAAACAATTAAATTGTTATAATATGGAAAAATAATTCATAAAGAACATTAAAACATATAATTCTCTTAAGTATTTCAGAATAAGGTTATCTAAATTATAAATTATATTAGTTAATTTTCTATATAATCAATAATTTAGTATAGTTATAATAATAGTAACGATTAGTATAAAACGTGATGATAACTAAAGATAACCTTTTTATATAATTTATAAAACGATTGTATGTACAAAGAATCTACTATAATTATAATATATACAATTATTGAAATTTCTGTAAATCACAGGTACCTAGTCAGTTCAACCAAAACAATTAGCTATATATTTTTTATATTACAAAACCAATGAATAGTGTATGTTATAATCGTCCACCATTACGTACAACTAAAAATGATAGAAATTGGCCAAAATTATAAAATATATAACATAAAATAATCTTTGATTTTAAGATGTTATAATTAATATATTATTTTATTAATTATGTTTATTATAAAAGTAAAATATTTATGTGGCTTGCAGTTATTTCAAACAGTTCATTAATATACACTGATCATAAGTTATTTAATTAAATTTAACATATAAATCTACCTGCAATGTTATTACTTATTAATTATAATATTAACGGCTAGGTACTGGCATTGTTAAAAGTAGGTATATAATCATAATTAATTTTTGCTTGCCCGTTTATTGAATATGTCTGTTCATTTATTTTTGGAATTACAACAGTTCTATCAGTTGTATATTATATGTAAAGTAAATGCACCTAAATACAATAAAAAAATAAACAAATAAAATAAATGCAAATTTATAACATTAAAATATGCAATGTTAGTTAACCTTTATGAGGTGTGGCTAAATAGTTTAACATGCTTTAAGTCTGAACGTAATGGCTTGAATTTTTGGTAAGTAATTTATAATCATTAAATATTAAAAGGTAAAAAAATTTGTTTTTCGTTTATATTTAATTTTAGTTGCACAAAAGTATATGGAATATACTATATTCGATGTAAAAATAATAATATTAATTTTGTAAAAATATTATCGTTATTATATGACGTGTATTCTAGAAATATTTGGTTTATAAACCTAAAAATTATATTTTACAATTAAACAAATATTATTTGAAAACCTTTTGGAAGTAATTTTATCTAACATTTTAATCTAAATTGTTTATTTTGTTTACATATTAAAAATGTAAGTTATGATTTTAAAGTAAAAATTATTTAATTGCTTATTACATACATAATACTAGTTATTATATAGGCACCTATATGTTATATTAGTATACAATAATGAAGTATATAACAGTAATCAACTAATTTAATAAAAATGAATAATGTTATGAAATCTTAAAGATGTAACCTAAGTAGGTGTGACATTATTATAATAAAATTCATTGAAACACAAGTTACACAACACACAGATTAGAGAGAGAGAGTGAGAGAGAGTGATAGAGAGCTGACAATTAAATGCATTGCACTTTAATTATTCTTAAATTAGAATATTATTGATTCAAGTTCCTTAATAACAAATAAGCTCATTTTCTATATACAAAAACAATTGAAATGTGTAATTATATTACTCATTTATTGCTATAATTATGTTTACATCTGAATAATAAAGTATAATTTTATTACATACGATGCACACAATAAATAAGTTGTGTTTTGTGATTAAACTTGTGGAAAGTCAAAGCGGCTAGACATGATAAAACCAATTAAGTACGTATAGCTACACAAGATTACGTATTATATTTTATTCAAGTGATTTTTTTTAATGAGAATTGTAATTATTTGTTATTACAAGTGTGGTAAATAAGTTGGTTAAACTATATAATGTTATAATTCATAAAATACTTTAATATTTATAAAATAATTAAAGTATAATATTATTTACATTTCATTAAACAAACCATACAATTAACTATGAGTAATTGATTTAGTTATTTTTGGATCGAATTAGTTTGGGTATATAAGACTAAACCAGTGGTGACATGAACTTTTTTTATTTCTTAAGGTCAATTTAGATGCTATAGGCCGACTACCACTATATACATTTTAAAATACAAAGCCATATATGTAATAATATGTCAGATTTTATAGCTGAGAGCCAATTGGTCGTGAGGCAATGGCCTCATGAAAATGAAATACCCTATCATGCCGTTACTAGACTCAACTTATGACGTCCTTATTTAAGATCCTTACGTTTCATAAACGCCACTGTCTATACAATTGTCTGCCTACAATAAAACTATTGTAGCAATATGATATTTAATAATATATTACGAAGAGCAGCGCATATTAAAAATAAAAAATTACACTCGTCAGTAGTCTTATATGTAAACACATTCCTTGTGTTTGACTAGCTTACAGAATGTTTTAATTGTATATTTGTTCAGCACTATGATAATATGGAGCACATTATGAGGTTGATACGATAATTATATTATTATACTGTTGTTGATATAATATTATAGTTGCAAACTGTTTGTTTTTCTTTTAACAAAAAAAAAGAATAATAATCATTACATCATCATTCGTCATTGTATTAAAACGATAACTGTATAAATATATATATATATTAAAGCTAATATTATTGTTAAAAGTTCGTAGAAAATTTGACGCATCAGACATTCGACCTAATATAATAACGTATCTACTTATGCATGCAGACTATCGACAAACAAAAATTAATAAACTAAAATATACAGGGTAATTTAACAAGTATGCTCGCATACCATGTATGTTTAAATACATTTGTAACCATTTAATATATGTTTTATTACGAATACAGCTCGCTTTTTTAAAAGTAATTTGGATTGTCCACTGCTTTTAAAAGTCGGAGGCCCCTAGTTTAAGAAGTTTACATATGGTAATACTTATAACTTATTGTTTTTTTTCAAATTGTAACTTGCACCATTTTTACTCTAAATTTTTGAGTAGATATGCGATTTTTTAAAACTGTTGATGTATTTCAATCAAAATTCTAACGACCCGTTTTTAAGTTTTCAACTTTTTTTTATTAATATTTCTAATTGTCTTACATAAAAATAAAATTTAGGCCATTTCAGTGTAGAGCTTTTTAAACTCAAATATTTTTTACAAATATGAAAACGTAATACATTAATATAAACATTTAATTAATTTAATTCTCAAATCATATTAGCCACTATTTCTTTAAGATGATTATCGCGTTTTATTGTACTAAACTATTCTTAATACATATAATTAAATAACTCAGAAACTTTTTGTTTGAATTTTGATTTATATATTTAAACGACTTTTAATATGTCTTAGTTTAACAATTTACTGTAAAAAAGGGTTGGATTTTTTTTGAAAAAGAAGTTTGTATTGATACAAGACAAAGTCTCTTTAAATTCCATTTAAAGGTGTAAGTATTTGAATATAATATGGTTTTTATTGTTTTTAAGTATATTTAAACAAAAAAAAAATCATATTATTTTTATAAATACAATATTATTAAGGATAAAAATGGGGATGATCATTGTAGCATTCTTAGCAAATCTTCCTGTATAAATACATAATATGTGACATTTGATAATATTTTAATTAGTACATAAATAATTATTATACATCAATATCATAATTAAATGTATTTATGCATATAATATTATTAATTATTATATGATGTCTATAGTATATGCATACAAAATAATTAATACTAAACAGTTTAATACGTTATAATATTAACTGCATGCGTGTACATAAAATAACATTATCGTTTTCTCGAATATGCAGTATAAATATAATAAAGTTAAAATATTATAATACGATATAGGTTTGTGGGGTAATCTAAATACAATTTTATATATTTAAATGAGACTTAGATATCTAATACCTATTACTCTATCTAGATTATACATTAAAAAAAAAAAAATTATTATGAATGTGAATGTGTAGTAAGTAGTCAATAGACTTCTCATTATGTTTAGATTTATATCATATTATTTTTAGTTTATTTTGTATCAATTTTACTAAATAATATATTTTTAAAGTTATAATTTATAGTTTAAAAACTAATATTTGTGCCTCAAAGTAAAAGTTTTTCTAGTATACAATGGCCACACTACCATAGTGTAATATTAAAACAATGAAATGTGTATACATTTTTTTTACGTAAACTATAATTTATTTCATTTTTTTTTTTATATAAAGTTATTATATCCATTTACCATATAAACTTTAATGAGATTTGGTTATTTATCGCTAGACACTTTTATCTTTGGTTCTTTTCAAAGGTCAATAAGTCATAAATGGTAATGTTGTGGTGTTGCGTATACCTACAATACGATTATTATGTTTATATTTTATACCGTAGTTCAATGGTTTAAAATTTAATATAATAATTTAATGTTGGATCTATTTTTTAAATTTTAATAATAAATTTCATTTAAAAATAATATGCAACCATACAGCATGGAGTGGCAATCGGCGTATAATTTATATTTTAATACTCCGCGTGTTATATTTGGCGGAGTCACACAAATTTATTTTTATATTACACGTGGCTTCCTCTCTCCATAGGCCATCATCATTTTGCTTCATTAGACGATTGATATTATTTTAATTTTCTGAATTTATTAAGAAACTCTAAACTTACCAAGTCAATAAACAGATATGATGGTATCTTTTTGTCAGTGTACCGGCAACCGGCACTACTCGTTCATAAAAAATCACAAAAATATGCATATCTATTATTTTTAGTTCAAAGTTAATAAAAATGTTGTTATTTATGAAAGTTTTAAAGCTGTACACAAGATTTTTTATAATTCGTTTTTATTAGAATTGAAAAAAGTTTAAAGTAAAACCACATTCATTTTTTAAAAGCGTTTGGAGTTTGAATATTGACGAAATTATTTTTATTGTTCGATATAAAAATTATTGTTATTTTTATGTACTCCATTCAAAATATTAATCATAGAAACTTGAAACAATCTACTATTATTAATATGTATTAATTTGTATACACAACAAAATTTATAAAATATAATTTATTTTTAGTTATTTATACTTATATATTCTATTGCACGTTAGTATTGATTTGCTAGTTGAAAGTTATAACAATAATATATTAACACATATATGATTAGAGCCATGCCGTGGGAGAGTAAAGTTAGGAGGCATGTGCCCCGGGTGCATGGTTTAAAGGGGCGCAAAAAAAAATTGAAATGCATAGTGATAAATAAAATAGGAAGCGAATATTTTTAATTTTGTCCTGGGCACCAAATCTTAATGATACGGCTCTGTATATGATATACAATTATAGGTTATGAATATGTATTATAGGTATGTTTTTTTTCAAAAAAACGCGTATACTTTACTAATAGAAAATTACATTACATATCTTTAGAAATTGAATCTACAAATTGATTTCCCTCAGAATCATTTTATACGTGTACGATATACCTACTTTATTTATTATTGAATTCAAATTTAACGCATCCATTTCCAGCCTGTATTTAGTCATATTTAATCTATACTTCATTATAAAATAATCATATTTATTAATATAATTTGACCCATATATAAGTACCTCTGAAAATAAAAACCAATTCTAATCATGTAACAAAATACATTTCTCATTCAGTTCCGAAAAATCATGTTTTAAAGTATTTATCAAACAACGAAAAATAAAAAACCTGATAGCTAATCAGCAATTTCAATAAAATAGTATATCCTGCACGATGCCCTTTTAACAGAAATCGATGATCCTCGATCTATGACGCGTGAAAATTTTTATAGTACTACAGTGTATAATACCGTACACACTGATATATAGTACGTCAGTGTTATCTTTTACCCTATGCGTTTAAGACAAACTACAACGATCGCTGTGAGAATATGGACATATAACATCTGACGTACGTTAAGTAGGTACAAATCAAACGTTATAACTTATCAGTGGCGTATTTACGGGGGGGGGGGTCTATGGAGTCCGGACCTCCCCTTTGACTCCATAAATACGTATCTAAACGTCTAATATAATATACAGTGCTGTGTTTATCAATTTAGGGAACACTGAATTTCTTGGCCGGATTATATTGGAATGAATTGAATTTTTTTTTACAAACTAGTGGTTTTTAAAAAAATAACTTTTGAAGAATTGTACAAATATTTGGTATTTGAACTACTGTAGCCAGTAAGTCTGGTTCGGCAAATATTTTTAAGTTTGATTTTCAAACAGCACAATAAGTGTTCGGTTCGATCTCAAATGTGACATCACATAACTACAACTATGTGATTTCTAATAGATGTTTTAAAAAAAGTAATATACAAGTTTGTAATAATAAATAGATATTAATATTTGACTGCTATGGTCTATGGGCCAGGTGTTATTGTCTGCAGTCGTATCGATTTATCAACTTGCAATGCCTTGATATCTTGTCGTTGTGAGATAATCATCGTCATAATTTAAAAGCATTTAAAAATTGTAATTCGTTTTTATATTTTAATATGCTCATAACACTTATAGCCAAAAATCAATGAAATGCCATACTCAAGTCCTAGAAAATTGGATTTTGTAATATAAAATTTATATTACAAAATATTTAATATTGACACAAAAAAAACCATTTAATGTTGTTTTATATATGATTACGAATAAATAATTAACATCAAAATGGATTTTTGTTAATTTATTGTAATAAATTGAATTGCTATACAAAAATACGGTGAATTTATTTAATAGAGAGAAATTGGGTGGTGTGGGGGTGTGGAGGCGAAGCCCCCTACGGATCTATACCAGGAAAATTTTCTGGACCCTCATAATGACAAATTCCTAAATACGCCACTATAACTTATAATATATTTATTATTACAGTTGCGATCGCGGAACACGTGTTAAGTGTGCTTGAGCAAAGAGTTTAGTTCGTTATAGGTATGATATAATATAATATTTTATACAGACATATTGTGTTATCGGCTTACCGCATAATATCACGCATATTGTATCAATTCTATATAAATCGTAATAATTTATAATTTATACATAATATTATATTATATAAAAAGAAAAAGATTGTATTTCCTAGACGATAGGGGTAAAACGAGAAGTAGAAATACATAAATTCAAATACTTGCATTAACCATAATAGGTATGTAATATAATATAATACGATAGTCTATTATTATTATTATTATATTTCACTGGGGCCGTGTGTACAACAATACGACGTGGCAATAACGTATTAGATAGGTATACGCTCAACATATATACATGATATGTACGTCTAATATGAGGTGTAGGTACAATATAATATTAAAATGTACGTATCTATTATGTACACACAGGGACGCGTGTGAGCCTTAGACGGAATGGGGGGCTAGGAGGGGGCGCTATGAGGTTTTGACGGTTCTGTGAGCCGGTGCGGCGGTGAGGTGGCGGCGGGTCGGCGTGTACAGACGGCGTAGACGACGACGACGACGAAAAACCCCTGTCTCGTCACAAATAATTAAACGCGTTTGATCGGCTGCTCTAACCAGACGGGGCAGACGTGCTCTGCACACACACACACAAACACACACGCACAGAGGCCCAGACAATGACGACGGCTTACTCACACGCGCGCGCGCCGCTGCCGTCTGTATACATATTATGTGTGTACGCCTCTTCCCCGCTTCGCGAACGCTTAGAGCCGTCGTCTACGCACACACACGCGCGCGCGCGCACACAAACCGCACCACCGCCCTCCCACCGCCACACCGGACGACTCGTACCTCCTGCACGGTCTCTTCGCGTGTTGCGGCGGCGGCGGCGGCGGCGGCGAGTACACGGTCGTGTTTATCGCGGGGAGGCGTCCCGCTCGTCCGTCTAGACGATAGTGTTTACGGCGCGGTGTGCGTATATATACATAATAATATATTACATTATATACACATACGGTATACGCACACACACGCACACATACACTGTACGCGCGCACGCACACGCGCCCTCACCGTCAGCCGCCGTCTAGTGTACTTCTCTCGTCCCGCCGCCGCCGCACCTCTTTTCCCCCTCGACGACTGCCGCGCAACCGGAGCAGCAGCCGCTACCACTCGTCGTCGTTCACGACTTTTCTCCGCTATTATACACCGCCGCCACGACTACGGCCGGTCGTGAATACTAATAACGGTAGAGGATAAAAAACCATACGCGTAGTAGTAGTAGTAGTAGTAGTAGTAGTAGTAGTAGTAGTAGTAGTAGTAGTAGTAGTAGTAGTAGTAGTAGTAGTAGTAGGAGTAGCAGTAGTAGTAGTAGTAGCAGTAGTAGTAGTAGTAGCAGTAGTAATAATAATAATAATAAAACATATTTTATTTTATAATAATAATAATAAAAATATACACCAACTGGTCGAATGGAAAACATTGGCCATTGGCCGCGTAATCGTCTTCGTTTGACCTCCTCCACTTCGGTTAGCGGCCGAGTCCAACCACGGCGACGATTATTAGGTGGCATCCGGATGGTGTGGGGGGGGGGGAATTCGGGGGCATATAGTAGTAGATAGTGTACGACCGACCTACGGGTGTACGATGTTATTATAATATACTTAATTATATTTTAAAACTAAAATGATTCATGTTTTAACATTTCGAGATGATAAGCCCGACGGTTGATGATGTTTTTTTTTTTTGTAATAATTATTCTGAAACGTCACGGCTGATACAACGCCAATATAGGTTGAATAACCTATATTTAGGCTATACCGTCAAATAAGTGATAATTCGCAAAACTAATTTGAGAATTAATATTATTTACTTCATAATTTTAAAATTCTTACTCCAGTTAATATACAATGTAATTGCTTGATATGTACTGAATTATCTGTCCTAATGTATATTTTATTCAAAAGTTAATTAATATTAATTTTTAAAAAAATCACGTAAGTAGTTATTATAGTTTATGTCACCTCAATGGCTCAATATGTTTTTGTAAATAATAACTTAACTCATGTTTAGTCAACACTTTACTAAATAGCCTTTGTAATATACTTACATCAACCTTCCAATCAATTATAGACTATTGCAGTATTATACGTACAGTCTTGCAGCTACCTTGGCTGGAATAAACTTATTTTTTTTAAATATAAATTCTATAATATCGTTCTTGTTTATTAGGTAATCATTTTCACAGTCACAAGACTTGCAAACAACTTCACCGACACCATTTCCGCTAAACGATTGACAATTTTTTCTTTACACTCACTGTAATAGCCTGGCTAGACAGATACTACCAAAGTAGGTTAAGCCTGATGTCTGTACTCGACAGTGGAAAATACTAGCTCTCATTTTCTCAAAACTCAAGAGTCCTATTCAAACGTCTATCTCCTATATAATAACTATGGAAAGGACTTCAGTATAAAAATAACTATAATCGGTAAATAGTAAATATTTAATAACATTTTTTGAGTAAGTATACGATTGAAATTGAATTAAAAAAAAAAATCATGATTTATAACAGTTTAAACTCAAAATTCATTATTAATGTGCGATACATAATATTATGAACTATATATTGAATATCTATCATAAACAGATGCAATTTACCAGAAAAATTCATAAAAATTGCATAAAAAAAACATCGCGTTCTATTAATTTCAGTATGCTTTTCTATATTATAGAAAATGTGAAAAAAAACTAGTTGACAGAATGAAAAACGTACATATAGAGTTCATTTTTAAGAATATTGGATGTAAAATGTATTATCAATTTTATAAAAATAATCGTACTTACTACTTACTTATTCGAGACTCATTTGGTTTTAAAATATATTATACATTTTAATATTATCGATACACATTTTGTTAATTTTCTAGACAATGAAGGTTTCATATGTTTTCTCCACCTCCTGCTTCCGCTCTAAATTATTTATAATCACAAGTCACAACACTCCTATTCGCATTTATTTTCCAATACACCACTATCATTTAAGATACATAAAGATAATAAAAAGGTAATTAAAATTTATCATCGCTCAGAAATTAAATATTACAATCATATTCAAATAATATTTACACTTTTTTACATCAGCTAATAAACTTAATGAATAAATAATATATAGTATAGTTCCAGTTTAATAATAATAAAAAAAAAATTACGTGCTATTGAAATGTATTAATCTATAGATTAAATGTCATTATGTTTTGAATTTCATCCAATAGAGGTATATATATGAATATATGATTAATATTTTGTCCTATTATTTCTCTATGAGTCGACAGTAAAATTTTAGATTCTGAGAAAAACAGGAAACGATAAAAGTGTACGTGATTAGTTTTAGTGTTCTACAATACTGTTGTCTGTTTTCAATTATATTTGTATAATTATTTTTTGTAAATAATGATTTTTGAGACAGAAGTAGCTGAGTAGGTATATATTATTTTCATGTTTAATGTTTATATCGTTTTTTAAATAATTATAATAATCTAATTATTATTTCAAAGAGAGGTCATATTTTAAATTCTTTGATTAATATTTTAACATTTCCCGAAATAATAATCATAAAAACTAATGAAAAAAATGTTCAGGTCTTAAATTTGAGTATCACGACATCTTTGTTTACTGTCCATTTTGTTCATTTTGTTTTAATTTAATATTAAACAGTTAATTATTTTTTCATAACGATTAGTCTACAAGTCTAACAACATGTTGCTTGCGGCGCTTAATCAAATAACTATTTAAATGAAATAAAATGTATGCTATTTACTTATTTTTGTGAACATGTAAGATATTTACATCAAAACATTCAAAACACACAAATAATTCTGTTTATTTTCACAATGTGGTGAAACTATAATAGAATTTAATATCAAAATATCTATAATTACGACGATCAATGACCCCCCTGCCCTCCCACTGATTAGACAATCACTATTACATTTTATAGTTTCGAAGAATGAATTAATAAACGCGAGGCATCTGGAGGGAGGGGTGATTTAATGTCATTCGACTTTTTATTATGGCTGGAAAAAAATATAAAACAGCAAACAAAGGATGTAATGAAATATTATCGTCAGTCCCCGCTAAAGACGAAGTCGTTGAACTCGTGGGTCAGTAACGCAGCTTGTCGTTGTCAGGATTCCCGATATTGGAAAATTAAAAACATAATTTCAAAATCTAGATTTTCGCAAAAAAAAAAATAGAATTTATAAATCTCTATCTTTTTTCTCTGTGTAAAATATGTACGTATTATTTCTTATTCAATACTTGCAGAATTCAGCATTTTTTAATGTACAGATTTTATTTTTAATAATATTAGGTAGGCACATTAAATATTTAGATTCTTCTAACGAGATTGAGTTCAAGAATTATAAAACATAAAAAAATAGGAATTATAAATAAAACCACTGTAAAAACATAACAAATATTATTATGAGTGTACCAAAAACTAAAATATGTACCTATTCAAACAATATATGTATCATTATATATTATAGTTCTATCTGAATCAATAAATTATATAATATAAACAAATAAAATACAAAGCTTTTAAATCATTTGTAAAATTATATTAATTAATATTATTATAATATACTTTTTGGCCTCAGCCAGGTAACAGTTAAAATAATAATGGAAATTGCATAATGTTTTAAAATAAAATTTTTTAATTTTAAATATTACTTTTAAATGTCTAAGTAAAAATATATATTTATTTGACAACTTGAATATTTGCTATAAATTGTCTCTTATACATAGGTAAATTACTTTTTTATCGTCAGAATTTACATGTTTCAGTGTGGTTGAGGTATACTGAAATGCAAACATGATGTTGGTATACACATAAAAATAAAATACATTTTTTTTATTACCACGTTAACCCCGCAGACACTGTCAATATCCAGTTTTAAGACTACATTCAAAATAAAAAAAAAACAAATTTCAAATAATCAAAATATTCAAAATTATAATATCTTATAAATAAATTAACTCCATAAACATTGGATTTTATATTTATTTTAATTTTATAATTAATGCCTACATTCGTCTGGTAATTTTGCAGCTGAGGGTAGGATGATAAAAAATATCTTATTTTTTTTTGTACTTCAGACGTATCTTTAAATATTCTATAAATTTGGATTTAATTTAAAGTATTCTATTTTACTTTTTACGATTTAAAATCCACTTATACATTAACGAACTACTAAGATGCAAAATATCAACTTTGAAATACGTGTATATTGATGTATACAATTTATATACAATTCGTCCTTATGGCATGGCGTATATATACAATAAATTATAATATATATAATATATCTAATAAAAAAAAAAACTGAAATATTAACAATCTATATTATACAATGTATTACTTTAGTAGTACTCGGCGTGATGAGTATGTACTATGTAATATGTATTGAGAGAAATAATACGCAGATATTATTGTACATAGAAGTACATATTTTATCTCAATGTAGTTATAGAAGATCAAAGAAAAAGGTTAAACACACAGCCAGCATAAAATCAAGATTGTCAAATTGGGTCCCAAATGACCTTATCTCCGTAAATTAGGTTCCATAAAAAAATGAGTAGTAGGTAAGTTGAGTTTCGGAAAAAAAGATTACCCGATATAAATATGAACATGTAATTGGATACATTCAAATTCATTATTGATAAATGTTCGTTGATTAATTTATATTGGTCACCAAAATGTGTAATCACTAACTTTAAAACGGCGATTTAAAATTTTATTTATGAAATTTGGCCACAGATAAAAATAATTGGATTTTGATTTCATTTAACGAAGGCTTAGTGTCGTCAACTGCAAAAGCTTGGATTGTCAACTGAATGCCAAGATCAATCATCTGAAATTGGCATTTTAATACATATACTTTTGGTTTACCTTTTTTAGAACTGAAGTTACTGAATGTTTTGTTGAAGATTTTATGTTCAATCAACCTACCTATGAACGAATTTAAAAATGTTCAGATTATTTATTAGAAAATTATATTGATGAAAATACTGAATACCTAGTATGTATTCATCAACATTTTATAGGCGACTATGTCAAGAAACCTACGACGGACGACCAACGCATGCGAGTAATTTCATTCGAGTCCTGCAATCAAAGTTTTTATAAAGAAAATCCTTCCAATTATAAAATGGTTAACCGTTCTAGTAAAAGAAATTCAGGCAGACATGTACAAAGTGCCGTGCTAACCATCAGTGGTTCCCCAAAGTAATTATATTTGGCGTCCTTAATCATAGGTGGACATCGGGGGAAGAGCTTTAGGGTTTTTTTTTCTGCCCTTTAAAATATTGCTACTTTTTGCAACCCTGGGGCATTTGCCCATAATTTCCCCCTTTTCTTCGCATGGGTCTGTGTGTACATCAAATAAAAAAAAATTAACATATCAAATAATCTACAAGATCATACTGTAAAAATCCTCCAAAAAAAAAAAGTACCAAATTATAATGGACTACAAAAATGGAATAATTGGAAGGTAATATAATTGCGATTAATAAAATACTATATAAACAAAATTTTGTTTTAAATTTCAGGTACGATTTTGTGAAAAGTGTATCATACAATTTTTAAAAAAAATATCAACTTGTTATATTATATTATATAGGTAGGTACAATTTACATAACTAAGGTACAGCATAATATATTGTTTTTATACATTCTTATATTTGATCATTTTTTTTAAATAAAATTTAAAATTTTTTAACCAATGTTGTGTATATTTTATAATATATTTACATTTATTGAGTTAATAGTGAGTTAATGTATATAACGCATGCAACCCATCATTAGTAATAATTATAAAATATGTTAAATACAATTATAACTGTGTTTTAGTTTTTAATATAAACGTAGTATACAATTGTTTTAGTATAAACGTGGTCAATATCTTATTTAGTGGAAACGGATATTCGTGCAAAAGTGAAAGGTACACTTTTGGGGGAAACGGGCATTGCCCCAGGCAGCAATACTGCAGGCTAGCAGGCTTATAATATAATGTATACCCAAATATATATATAGCCGATTGCGTTTTATCATAATATTATTCCTGTTAGATACCTATATAATATGGCTATATAGTATAATATGCACTTTTTAAACTTTTTCTTCTACTACCATCTAATACTAGTAAATATGTAGTAAGTAGTGTTAAGACATAAAAATAAAGTTTCATTTACATTACCAATTTATATCCAACATAACGTAATTAATTAAACGATAAATATACATAATAACGTACATAGATAATGCAATTATGCACAGCATATAGAACTTATATATATATTATATAAAATAAATTGCTGCAGTTTGTATAATGTTGATTTTTTTTTTTTTTTGTTGCAGTTTACATACAGCCAAGTTTTTTAATCATTACAAAATCTATCAAAATATATCACAAAAATCTTAAAACTATAATAATTACAAAAAAAAATAAATATATTAAAAAATATTTTTTAATTCAGGAATGACTTCATGTGTTTGATAATTAAACTTGTGCCAATATTTTGTAAGGTAGTTTTAGAGGTTGCAAATTTTTATTACAAAAAAAGTGATGATATATAATATCTATACGAAAAACGGTTCTGAGCAGAGAATTTTCAATATAATATATCGCTCAATTTGAACTAAATACACGCACACACATATATATATATATATATAATTATTATGTTTGTATATTTTTAGATTTTTTTTAGTTCCAATACTTATGAAGAACATTTTATAATATTTTTATATTTTAGCTACAACAATTATTGAAGATTTTATTAATTTTTCGCTACATACGTCATATTATAATGCTTGTATTTGTAGTTACTAGTTTGTGTTTGAACTTAAAATTCATATAAAATAAAATTGTATTTATATGTATTTTTAATAATTTTAAATAAATATAATACAATTTAATATGGGATCTTGTATTCAATTTTTAAGAATTTCAGCCAGCGAATAATTTTGTATCAATATTTAAGGAAAAAGAACTAAAAATTTCTCATGCTGATAAATTGATTAAAAAAATTTAAAATATCTAGAAAATTATACAATGCCTATAAAATGATAATTTGATAATAAAAGTATTTGCGGTTATCCGTTTACGAGTTGCATAAAAAAAAAAAATTAATTTTGTCAAAAATTGGATTTGTGAAAAAATTCTTACTTTTCCTTAACTTTCCACAGTTTTTCTCGATTATTTAAAAAAATTACTGGACATTTTTTGCTGTTGAACTCTTTAAAGGACAAGATTAGATTCAATTTTCTATCTAAAACTGCCCACAACATTGAAAATCAAAGCATTTTATCGACTATTTATCGTGTAAAAAAAAAAAAAAAACGCATTATTATAAAATCAATACATTCATTCATCGCTCCTTGGAATTTAAACTTCATATAGTATTATAGCCTATGGGGTCGTATCTATAAATACATTTTTATATTTATTATATATTATACAATATAAAGTCTACCAATAATAATAATAAATACCTATGCATTTTGCATGCAAATACCTAGGTATGTATATAAATATTTTATTATATTATGCTGTTGAAATAAGTCGATGTCCGTCGCCACCATCGGAACGTTTCGTCCGCTACAAACCGGCTCTTTCGTATCTGTCTTCTACAGTCCCACGTAGTCAGACTGATGCGATAAGTATTTATTAGAGGCTGGCTAAGATAATAATAAAAATGTAATAATAATGACGGGGAAAAAAAATTATACAGCAATTCGACACCTGTGTCGCATATGCGTTTGTCAGTGTACCTATGTGATATCTATATTGTATATTATAATAAATATTATAGTAACCTATGTGTCTCGCCGTGTTCGTGGTGTAGAAAACTGTTAGTAGTTTGGCTCTGTATATATGATGACGACAAAATGATATTATATGACGGTATTATAAAATTAAAACTATATGGTTGAAAGATGTATATGTGGTGATGTATACAAGGGTTAGTGAGTCTGTGAATATCTTCAATCAAAAAATACTTATATAGATACTAATGATGACTGATTATAGGGGAGCGTAAGTTGTATTAATTACATAATAGTTAGTACTGTTAGTTGTTAGACATTTGAAAAATTATATCGTTAGATATAAGTGATCAATACAGTTCATTATATTCATTTCAGAAAAACTTTATTGTCATCAAAATATTTTTTATCAATAAACAATACAATTGCATCGTTATTTTTTTAACACTTTTCACTTACTAAATCATAATAAGAGATGATCAAAAGATTAATTAGTATCATAAAATAGTGGATACTTCAAAATGTAATATCTATAGTAAAAAACAAACGGGATTGAAAACAAATTTAATAAATTGACATGTCATACAACTAAAATATAGGGAAATAATATATTACTCTATAAAACAGTATTCACTTATGATATGCCTGCAGTATATCGACTAATGATATGTCAAAGTCATTAAGATTTTATAATATACGTGGGTAAACATCATATGCATGTGTATTGTGTATAGACTGTAGAGTGAGCCAGTTGACCTTTGACTCTATTTCATCGAAAATTATAATAGTAAAAATTGTATATATATAGGAGATAGAAACATTCATATAACATAACATTAAAATCATTACCTAAATATTTAATTAACACTTTAAAAAAATCTAAATAATTTTTGTGTTCCATTTTTTTATGTTTAAAACTATAACGGTTATAGTAATATTGTAAAATCCGATACATTTTAGTCATTAAATAAATATTCAAGACATTTTCGACATTTTTTAGAAAATGTAATTAGGTATTTTTATGAATTATCATCATTATTGCTAGTATTATAGAGAGAATGTATCTTATTATATCGTTAAACGTGTAGTTTTTAATGATTATGGATTTCAAAAAAGATAAAAGACATATTTTTTTATTTTTAACAGTCAATTTTTTTTTATTGCAATTTAAAAATGTTCAAAGAACGCAATTGTAACAGTAAAATCAACTTTATTTTTTACATGATAGCAACTATATTTTTAATAGGATATGGTAGAGCTTTTTTTTGAAAATTTTGAGCTAGTTTATCAACTTTGATCCTCTAAAATGTAGTAAATTGAAAATTAATAGGTAAGTAGTAAGTACTCAATAGCTTGAATTGAAATAATTAAAATAAATTTTATTTACTAGAGCTAAACATTGTTTTTATCATACTTTAAATCTCTTTTAAATCAATTACATATACGTATTTTTTATGTTTGAATCGAAGAAACACATACAAACACAACAATCATTCAATTTAAATAATATATATTTGAATAAATAATTCATTATATTAATTTTAACATACGAAACCATTAATGAAATAATTACTATAATTGTATAATCATAATTAATTATGATTATAACATTACTTTTTTTTTTATCCAGAGTTACTTATCTTATGAGAATATAAATTTGGAATTAATTTCGATTAAATATGTTTTAATTTGTTATTAATATCACATACTTTAAAAAAAACTATACATATTTATTTACACGAATAATTAATATTAATATTGTTACCTATATAATTTGTTTACAAAACTTCTACTATACCTAACTTAGTTTTTTAATCCGAGTTATAAATAGGTATTTCATAATATATTATAATAATGATATAGGTATTAGGTAGGTAAAAACATTATTATCTAAGTTATCTGATTAAATATTAAAATTTAAGCTATTTTAAGAAAAAATTATATTGTTTTAAAAATGTTTTAACTTTTTTTTAGCTATTTATAGAAAATTGAAATTTTTAACTACTAGTTTTTAAATATAAATAATGTTTTAATTTAGTCGAAAAGTTTAAAAAACTAATACAAGGCTCCTTTTAAATTGATCAGTTAGTAATTAAAAAATATTTAAGACACATCATAAGCATAATTTTTTTTTATAACTACTAACTATAAATTTAGCTTTACAATTAGGCGTAGACAATTTTAGTCCAACGATCGAAGAAGCTATACATATGGTGGTTAATGCTTGGGATAAGGTGACTTCTAAATGCATTTTAAATTGTTTTCGAAATGCTAGGTTTTCACAAATTGAATCAGACGAAGAAGAATTACAGGAGGTTGAATTCATAGATACAAACTTTGAAAATTGGATTTAAATTGATCGAGATTTACCTACTTTTGGAGCATTATCTGATAAAGAATTAGTTGATTTGCAAACAAAAAAATCAAGAAGAAATTAATATTGATGATGATGATGATGATGACGATAACGAAGAGACCAATGAGGAAATCGCTCAAAAAGATACGAGAATTATTTTGGGAAAATTAAAAGGAGCTGTTCAAAAATATGGCGATAACGATACTTTACAGTTGTTTCAAAAATTACAGGTACCTATTTATAATGTATATATTGTAAACAAATAAACAAAAAAACATGAATATTAATTTTAATTTGATTTCATTTAATTTCAGGCTAATATGAAAATTAAATTGGTACACTGTCAAGTACAATCTAAAATAGATAGCTTCTTTAATTTATTTTAAATGTATTTATTTAATTTTAATTTTTATTATATATAAATATATACCCAAATATAGAACCATTAAATAAAAAAAATGTAAAAATAAATAATTTTATGTGTTTTAAATTATTAAATATGTATGTAAATTTAAATAAAAATGTAATTGTATTAAAAGATTGAATTATGAAAAAAATTTTGTAAATGTTTTATAGAATCAACCGGTTAATAGAATCAAAATGACCCTGCACCAAAGTGATCACATTAAGCGGAACCCACTGAATTTGAAGTTCAAATTTTCCAAATTAAAATATTAAATTACATATTTTAATGATGGATAACGATATTAATTATTTTATTATAATTCAAAAATTGAATTTTGAGGATTTAAAAATTACATACCTATGAATATTATGCATTTTACTTTACGACTTTACCTATATATTTTGTGGCTATATACCTACCTATCTATATTATTATTTTATCAAAAAAACGCATAATTTACTGTATAATATATATATACATACTACATAGTAATAAACTAATAACTAATAATTGATAGGTATTTAAAATCATGAAAACCTAACATTTTAAAAATATTTTTAATTTTAACTTTTTAAGTCAACTGAAAAGTTATTTAAACAGTAAATTAAATGAATTAAGCTTTTATTTAATTATAAAATAAACTAACTAGTCAAGTTAATGTTTTTTTTTAAATGATTAACTTTTTAAACAGTGAATCTTTGATGATAAATACGAATTAAACGAAATACGAAATAGTTTTTTAAATTATATATTTCAGATAAACATATTAATTTTATCATTTTAATAGATAACGTTTTAATGAGTGAATAAAAAGTAGAAATATTATAATATTATATTATAATACAGCTTTAAAAAAATGATGTTTCATTCAAAAGCAACAGTTATTGATGTTTGTTAGATATAGCTGCGGTGTCCGAGTGGTTAAGGAGTTAGACTCGAAATCTAATGGGCTCTGCCCGCACAGGTTCGAATCCTGTCCGCAGCGATTTTGCAATTTTTTTCCATTATGCTCGTTTTACGTTTACTTTTATTATTGTAATTTAAATACATACACGTATGCAGATTGTTCTATACTCTCGCCGTGAATTTGCATCATCATGAAATGCACTTGGTTAATATAATATATATTATGTTAATTTACATAAGTCTTTATTAACATTCAATATACGTACACACCTCATATAAAGTATTTATCTTATATTTTATTGTAATATATTATGCTGTATGTATAATTATATGAATAAGCATTACTATTATATATTGTACAACAAATAGTATGTGCGTACTGTGTATCATATTTAAGCGATTAAAACACTATATATCTTATTAAAAAAAGAAAATTATACATATTATAATATATATACAGTAGGCACGTATCAGAAGAGATTCCCCCCCCCAAATAATTTCGAGTAACGAGGAAAAAATTATTTTATTATGTTGCGGCACAATTTGTATTGTTTTATTTTTTAAACCCCCCCCCAGAATTTTTTTTTGTATACGTGCCTGAATATATTTCAACGGAATGAATGATTTATAAATTATTTAAACTATGTATATATACGCACAATGCCTCGTGAAAATTTACTCATGAATTACCTATAGAATTTGTAAAATAGTTTTCATACTATAATTTAAAATGTATAAGTCTTTGTAGAACACATAAAGTTAGGAGGCAATAGTTTATGGGTGCCTAATATTTCACACTTATCCATCGCCATAACTTACAAACATAAAATGTTATTATTCAATACAATAATTTTATTTTATTATTATTCTATGAAAAAAAAAGATGAAATGTTTTATTATTACTTTTTATTATCTCAATATTTATACAAAATAGACAATATGCATATATAGCATACGTATACGTTTCATCTCAATCCATAGTCAAAGTTTAAAATAATGAAAATAAACTGCATACCTACAATATGCAATTATTCATGAACAAGGTTTGGTTAACCTGAACATAAATTTTAAATATCTGGTATTAGTAAATACTTGTATAAAATAATATATATTACTGTTATAGTTTTATAATAGTAATTAGCAATATTATACTACACACTTAGGTTCCGTGAACCACAATTTAGGAAACGATGGTCTAGAGACTAGTAACACCTAGATAATATTTAGGTGTTACAGTAACAATGCTAAAAAATTAATGCTAGTTTCCAGAGGATTAGTTCGTAATCGAATAGTAATTATTGTGGAGTTGGACTGCGACAAAAGAAAAAAATACTAAATTTATTAACATTTCCCATATAATACACACCAATGGCATATACCATTATAATGTTTAATGTTTATGGAGTGCATTTATTACGTAAGTGAGTTTAATTTATTATAAGAAAATAAGTTTAATTTTAATTTTTAATGCATTTTTGGTTTGAGTGATGGTGTACTCGCTGAAAACTGTTTAGGAAAGTGAATTGAAAACATTTTCAAATTATGATATATTATTATGTATTATGTACATAAATAGATGGTATTTTTTTACTAACCTTGGTCGGTTATTGGTCTTCATCATCGCTTGGATTGATTAAATTCATATCCTTATATTTTCGTAATTTAAACTGAACAGTGGTAAAAACGATTTTTATTTACATTGGGCGAAGTACTGGTTTCACGCTTTGAATTATTGGAGTTTTTGAAAGAAAAATGTTGGTAAGTGGTAATTTTGTACAATACATTATTAAAACTGCATAACGCGGACACTTTGTACTATTATATACTATACATAAATTATATATTAATTCTATAGTTTATAACTGAGTAGTAAGTATAATAAGTATATATAATGTAAAAAAATTAAATATGAAATAAAAAGTAAATTACAAACGTTATAAAATATAGTATATTAACTATACAAGTCAAAATAATCAGTTCATTTTAATCATTAGATTTTAAAAACCCTAACAAAAATACTTATTTTGTATAATATGCAAGTATAGTACGCGCCTATAATATTTGTGAAATATATGTACTCAATATATCATATTGTTGAAAAAAATAATATTTTTAACAATCAAAACCATGGTATACATGGTTATTTAAACATTTAAACATTACCGGTTCTATATGATTTATAGAAATTTAGAAGATACTTACATTTGCCAAATAGTTTTTAACTTAATACAATTTTTAGTAAAATTGGTCATGACTTCAGACTTATTTATATATTATATGTTTACTTTATTGGTATATAATAGAACAAAGTGTTAACGTTTCGCACTTTTAATTATTAGCCGTACAAAGTGACCTAGCTAGAACCAAAAATGTTGGATCCCAAAGGACCCATTCTCATTTCAGGGGGACATACGATTTTTATTCACTATGATTAGTGGAAGGCGGGGTAAGTCCGTACGAGAGGCATAACCCTATGATAAGGCTTTTTGAAAAATGAGTTAAGTTAGAAAAAAAATTGTTGATGTTTATTTGTCCATGACCGTTATTATTATTGCTGTTGATAACAACTACTATAATTAACCTCATTTGTAATAAATTCCCGCTCAAATTCTTGCTATTACAAAATATGTATAATCACTATTTTTTTTTCATATTTTGATATTAAAAACTTTTATACTTCTATGTATTTATGTGAAAAAAAGCTGCATCAATTTACGGAAAAGTAAGTACAGATTATTTAATGATATAATTTGGAGTAAAGTTGCTTATATTTTTTAGTTAATTGCTGTTAATTTGAAGCCACTTACTGTGGGGCAAAACCTTTGGGGCATAAGCAGTGTATGCTATACGGAATTGCCTCAGCGTTCTATGCGTGGCTATATTATCACTTGTTTTAATATACTTGATAACTTTTTAGTTTTTATTAAAAATGGTTCTTAACTATGTTCGCAACGTCAATCGTGGGATGAGAATTCGATGTTATTAGCTATAAAATCAGTAATTGATGATGTTCTAATATAAAAATGAAAAAATATTTTTCCCAGGATTTTTATTGGGGGGGGGGGGATATTAAAATATATTGCAAAGTGTGCCTATTATATTTCTACTATTTTAGATCATAAAACTATCCATACGGTTTTGCCCCAAGACTAATACCCCACCTATGAGAGGCAAAATCGTATTTTAAGGTACTTTCAAAGTTTGGATTTTTTTTTTGAGTTCAAGTTAAGATTTTTGAAAATGTTTCAATATTAACAAAGCTGACAATATTTGTAATACTTACGCAAACTAATTTCAAATATTTCAAATTTTGTAAGTTCTACAATTCCTAGAAATTAATAGTACGGTTCTGTCCCGCCTTCACCTACATTATAGGTATTATAGACTATAGAGAGATGCTATAATGACCTTACGCGACGGTTACTGATAAGTGATATAGCAAGCTGAAAATTATCTAAAATATGATACATCAACAACATAGGTCACTGACTTAGCTATTAAACAGAAGTATGATAAACTTAACATCATATCAATATAATGTTTATTTAAAAACTTATGGTAATATGGTATGAATGTATACGATCGTATATACTATATAATATCAGGTTTTACTTTAAGCTTTGTTTTTAATGAAATATTGAAATTACATATTTATTCGCATTACTTGTTCACTATATTATATGTCTATATAATATGTATACTTACTCGTAGATGACAAAAAACAGCGAAAAGAGTTATATCTTATACCACGGTTAGCTAAGATACCATACCTATCATAGGTAACGGTAAGTCCACCATGTATAGCACTATAATAGCACCTATATAGTATATATTATACATATACAGTACGATGAAACGTATCGCTATTTTAACCATACCAGGACTACCCCATATATATTATAAGAATTTTTTTTATAATAATATCATCTATGGACTACTCTAGTCCCTAAAGGTTGACGACAATAAATATATGATAGACATCAGTCAATTGCAGTCTATATAAATATTATTCATTGGTCCTGGTTGGATATCGAAAATTTCACAATTGTTTATCTATGGCTTATATTCAGGGTTAATCGTATTCGCGTATAATGATGATGTATATTTTATTTAAATAAACAGACGTGAGACCTATTACAATTTTTAAACAATGTGTACAGAAGATACAACAAATTAGTGTACAATATATTGTATATCTTAAAAGATAAAAATATTACAATATTATAAATATAAAACTATTTAGTAATTACTTAATAATAAAAAATGAATAATAATAATATAACGAAGAAAACCATAAAATATATATGTATATCTAGAAAATTTAACTAACATATAGATAAAATAACCATTATGCAACATATATTGTATTAAGTGTTCTTTAGACATTTATAGATCGTGAAGGTATAATATATTATGCTATAGGTTTATACTACCACTTATTATACTATAAGTTTACAGCATTATAATACTATTGTAGTAGACTAGTGACAACGGTATAATTGGATGGGGTGCATATTAAGCGGGACGAAAATAAAATATAGATATGTAATAGACGGAATATTATATTATTATTTTGGTTGAAAATAACGGGCGAAACACAACAATAGAATCGGCCTCAGGAGTACGGCGGGCGAAACACAAAGGAATCGGCCACGGAAAGACAAGGAAATGCCACAACCGTTTCTGCGCTCACGAACATAAAGCCAGATGATGAGATGTCTTATATTATTTATTTTCGTTTATTTGATAAACGGATGAGTGATGGAAATCGTATTTTAACTGTCCGAAATATGCGTACTTACCGCACGAGTACTTCTCGTACCGTCTGCCGTTTATATTATATCATAGAAATATATAAAATTTAAATCGGACGTAGACATATATATATATATAGGTACACCGTACACCTACCACGCTGAAACGTAGTATATAATAATACACAGAATGTCCGTCGTGATTTCGTATAACCTGTGGGTAGTTTATGTACTTAACGTTATGTTACTGACTTATTGTCACGAGCAGCCGTATAGTGGGCCTACGTTTCTATTTAATTGCGGAGACTCTCGCGATTTAAACGGAACGCGTGTAGTATCGGTCTTCCGCTGCACTCACTTCCCGTCGTCAAATATTATAGTATATTTTTATAATGTGTAGGTAATACATTTTTGTTGTATTGCATCGTTAAATAAAATATATGATATATCTACGCAAAGAAAATAAAAATACTATAAAGATATATTAATGGTATAGATATACAATATGATATTATACTGTGTGTTCACACTGAGAGATACAGCTAAATATTTGAGTTGGATGACCTTATATGGAGTTTAAATGGAGTTTTCGAATGAAAGGGAATACCGACATTTTCCGATAAATTTCAAATTTTGTTGCTTTAAGTACGCGCATGCGTGATACATCTTACTTTGTGTTAAATGGAAACACCATTTTTTTCTACAGATTAATTTTTTAAATCTATTTTTGTAATAAATATTTTTACCAATTCCAAAGCTTCCAATCACAATTTAAAGTTGATATTGAATATTTAAATGTTTATAAATAAATCATAATCTGTTTTTAACCATATAAAAAAATCGATTTTTTTGAAAACTATTGGAAAATGTTTACTTTTGACCTCTATAATGCACCAAGGATATCCACTTTGCCATCGGAAACCACCCTCAAAGTTAGCATTATTTCGACTAATTATGCTATGACTAATTATGCTAAATAATGATGTGCTAAATGCTAAAACACATCATTATAAAATCAATACATTTATCACTCCGTTCAGAATCTAATATACGTCTATATATTTTGAAATTAAAGTCTAGTTCTAAACTGCATTCTTGTGCGGCCAATAATAATGTTAATAAACATTTAAAATTTTACTGCATTCATGAAATATTAATCAAAATACATTTACCGTAAAAATAAAACAAAATTATAATTTTGGCAATATAATATATGGACTTGTCACATGTAAATGTGACTGCAATTTTTCAGTTTTTGATTTAATTTATTTTCCACTCGTTTTATAACGCTGAAACAAGATTTCTTGTATGTTAGTATTTAAAAGCATACTCCGAGAACATCAAATATGATATTCAATGTTGACATGCATAATTTATGGAACAAAATTCTATGGTGATTTTTTTTTTATTCTTTTTTTTTTCTATACTGTGATTTGATTAATATTTTTGATGTGAATAATATATTTTAAGTCCATTGAATAATATACGCACGTACTTATATATTAAATTTATTTGTATTTTTAGTTTTAGGAGTGATTATTCATTAATTATTTATTGTACAAGAAAACATTTTGAAAATACACGGATTGAGTGTAGAATACAATATAACTATGAGCATTGATTATAAATAAAGTAATTTTTAGATCAGTTTGGAATATATTGTGTTAAACATTTGCGGATCAAGTTACAGACCATAATATTATTATCATTATTAATATTGCTATGGTTTATGATTAACACTACTACCGTGTATTTAGTACTTGAAAGTTGAAGTGCCGTATATACTAATATCGGTTAGACCCCCAACCGCTACCGACCATCCACTCGACAGCTATGACTACCGTCACGGACACGCCGCACTGCCTTTGCACTGTAATGTATGTCTACTATTATTAAGAGCGTGATTACTTATTATAAACCCATTATATTATAATAGGTGCGTTCAATAATTGTTGTCGTGTCGTTGTCCCCACACTCTTGTACACACACGACATAACTCACAAGCACAGAGAATGATACGTAAACTGTAGTATATTAGGTATTATATCACATATAGGTATAGAGTATATTGCGTAAGTATATGTTTATAAAAAAAAAAAATAACACGATATGACGTACTATGTCGTACATGAAATAAATAGAACGATGATCTATACTTGCATGTATGTAGAGCAGAACGGACTTGGCGAAACATTTAAATTTATTTATGATAGTAAATGTTTACACATATTATATTTTGATGACATTTTCATAAAATTAATTTTAACTTAAGTTTATAGAAAAAGATATTTTTTAAAAAGGTAATAATAAAATAAATTAAAAATATTTTGCGCATGAACGATATAAAGATATTATATGCAATACTTTGATGTACCTATATAATATGCAAGGCATACTGGTATTTATGAAAATACATTTTATTTGTCCGGAGAAAGTATTTACTGATAAAAATTTAATTTAAATATTTTCGTTTTTTAAATACTTAAAAATTCAAATCATTTTATTTGAATATTTCATTACATATTATACATAAAATTTCGAATTTCATTAAAAAAAATGCAATCAAAATTCAACATGCACATTTTTTGTATGCAAATATTTTTACTCATATTCAGTCTTAGCTCTAAACACTACTATAATAGTGTTGTATACCTATAAATAAACACCGGACGAGATGAGTAGTAGGTATATATTATTATTATTGTGGCAGTTGGCAATTAGCGGGGCGTAATGTAGTAGAAGACAGTCAATCTGCAGTGACGTATCCTCTCACAGGATTTAACTTGTGTAATCGTTTTTTTAAAAAAAAAAAAGGTCTCAAATAAACGTGTCGAGACTAACGAAAAAAACCCCATATATTATTATACCTCAAGGGGGCGCGCATTACGCTTCGCGGGTCGTGTTGGCGATGTAGTGAATAAAAGTATAAGTACACAATATAGCAGATAATAATACGTCACGATCTCGTGTACACACATTATAATATAATAGTGGTGTTGTGTACGTGTACGGGGCACCGCTACAAACACACACAACCCCCTCATCAGACGTGCACCGCGACCGCCACTCATCTCGCTCGCAAGCGCATGCAGCAGCTGCACACTCGTCTTGCACGCCACTGTCATCGCCCGGTTACGGTGTCGCGCACGTGCCCGTTTGGCGTAAAGCAAATACTACTATCAATAATAATAATAATATATTCTATCCGTATTTATATATCTATGCAACTATTATATATTATGCACGCGCGGGACATCGATCGGTCAGGGTGCGTCGGCGTCTATCCGCCCGCCGCCGCCGCCGCCGCCGCCGAAGTAGACTCGACCGCGTAGTTGTTGGTCACGCTCGACACGTGTCGTCGTCGAGAGAGTGTGACGCAACCGCCGCCGCCGCCGCCGCCCGGTGACGTAGCGTCTAGACGATCCGTAAACGTTACCGGTCTGATGGCGAGGTGCGTGACCGTGTAGGGGAGGGGGTGTCGTCTCTATAATGGTTCGTGTGGAGGTAGCGGCGGTGGCGGTGTGGTACACACGCACACCGTCACGCGCACACATACACACACGCGCGTACGTTACGCACACGCTCGCGGTCACAGTCAGCGGGGAGGCGACTGGCCTTCGGCGCGGGGGGATAAAATATATACCCCCAGGGCGGCCCCGGGGATGTGATTGCGAATATTGCGTGTGCACGCCGCCCGACCACCGCCAACTCCGCCGCGTCGTCCTACACATAATATTATGTACGAGCGCGTATTGATATGTGTGTATGACCTCTCGACCTGCGTCTCGGCCGGGCGGCGGCTGCTTTTCTCGCGAGCGCGCGCGCGCGCGCGATCATACACACACGCGCACACACGCTCGCCGTCTGTGTACACACACGCATACCGGGCGCGCAAAGTCTAGACGGCCGCCGCGCCCTGATAATAATAATTATCTTCACCGTCCGCCGCCCCGACAATGTCGTCGGGTCCGCCGGTAATAATTATTGTTCGCGCCTGAGAGAGCGCGTGTGTAACACCACCCCGTCCCGGCGGTCGGCCTATAAGTTAGGTGTTTCGCTAAACACGGGTCACGCGTCCTCTCACCTTTATTATTATTATTATTATGGCAATAGTCGTGTCTGCCGCCGTCGTAGCTGCAGTTTTTTACCCACGAGGAGGTAAAGAGAAAAACAAACAGGTGACATTTACCACATCGGCCAAAGTCACGACGAACGCCTTCTATACCTACGCGTTTTTTGTTTTTTAAAAATGCACGCGATCCATCGTTAAATTCATTATAACGTATATTATACGTATACACGAAACGACGACTGCGATCGTCGAGCGTATAATAATAATAATAATATAACAGTCGCCGGTCGCCACCGTCGCTGTCGCCGGCGACGCCGACGATGCCGCCGCCACCGCCGCCGTCACATACAGTTGGCAGTCGTGCGAACGGTTAGGCGGATGCGCGTGTCCCTCCCTCCCGTCGGAACGCCGCTCACTGGTCGCATCTGCTGTAATCTAAACTCTCCCGTTTTCGTTTTCGTGTAGCGCGGCACTCGTTATCGCGTCGCTTTACATGGACTTAGTAGCGAGGCCCACTTGACACAAAAGCACGCGCTCGAAACGAATCGAAATCACATTACCCGCGCGTTTTTATCGCTATCTCGCGCTAAAGGAACATTTTTATCGCGTCGACAACGTTTGCCGCTGCTACGTAATATAATAATAATATTATACACGCTTAAAAGGGCCGAGTCAAGTCGCGTTACGAAAATAAATATATATCGCGGAACCACGTGTCGTGCCGGGTACCCGTCCGCACTCAATATCAGCAGACCGCGAGCGCGTCTGCCGGTCGAGTGAAAGTCTCACATTTTTTCCTTCTCTCGCGTTAGTCCTCGTGACGCAAAAGTGACATTTACTCGCGTCTCTGCCAGAGTCACAGCGAGCGTCCGCCGCCGGCCCCGAGGTACGTAAACGGATATTAATATAATATTAATATTATCATCAAGTCTGCCTATTTACATATGCATATACAAACATAATAATAATATTGTAACATTACACTGTGCCTGTTTCCGTCTGTTGTCCGTTTTGTGTTCGTTTTTTGTTTTTTAGTCTTTGTCCCGTTCCACCAGTTCACGGCCAAGTGCGGTGAATCTGCGGAAACGTTTAGCTCGCAGAGTTTGCTTAAACCGTGTATAAAATTACGTATATAAATTTGCACGTATATGCGTGTGCTCTGCAGTGATCGCTATTATACTCGAGCAGAACCGCGATCCAAATATAATATATCATCGTACGATAAACGAAAATAATATTACGGTGGATCAATGGTGTCGGGCCCTGTTGTGGACGCGGCGGAGCGTAGAAGACGAGGCCGAGCTGTTCCGAAAATAATCGACCATCGGAACAGCAGCAGCCGCAGCGGCAATAGCAGCGGCGGCGGCTGCAGTAGCAGCAGCCCCGGTGGCGGCGGCATGTCCCCCCACCCCCCCGCGAAATCCGGTCACAAGTCCTGACTATGCCCGCTGTAAAAATATCTTTTCGCTCTCCACTACCGCTGATAAAAAAAAAAAAAAAAAGATGCGCGCTGCAAGAGTGTGTGCGTGCTTTTACGAAAACATTGGCTTATTTAGTCGGAACGATTTTTTTTCGGACAATCGAC
Organism: Schizaphis graminum; assembly: GCA_020882235.1. Lineage (NCBI taxonomy): Eukaryota > Metazoa > Arthropoda > Insecta > Hemiptera > Aphididae > Schizaphis > Schizaphis graminum. The sequence continues at coordinate 100,780,520 of CM037032.1, forward strand.
TACTGTCCCCGGTGTAAAATCCCGAGACGGAATAAAAAGCATTTTTGAAGGATTTTTTTTCTATACCTAACCCTATCGTTCTTGACACCTTTGGCGAAAAAAATAGTGGTTAACACCTAATTGGTCCGTCAGCACTTATGTACGACGACATCGAAATTGAATCCTTGAACTCAATATTATAATGATCAAGTTTATAACTATTTTACTTACTTCATTATTTTTTATCATATAGGTGTAAAAAGGATGATTCATCCGAGTATGCTCAAGATATTTTTAGTTATCTTTTAATGAATATATACAAATTCCTATTTTTGAATTTTTAAGTATTTGTATATAATATGTGCAATGTCCGTTGTACCTTATAAAATTAAAATTATGTTATGCCTAAAGATATTAGCATTCTTTTTATTACATTTTTGGACAATTTGTTGAAATTATGTAGTAGTAAAAAGAAATAAGTGTACATTTTACTAACGATATCATTATCTATAGTATAAATATAGTTTAAAATATTCATATTAAAATAATTGTATCATCACATCGTGTAATCATACTGCTTATATTCTTAATTTATTTTAACACTGTTATTATACCGCTGCGAACAACATAATAACTACATACTTTGCGTCTACATGAAATATAATAGTATGATGTATATAAATCAATAACTAAATTATGCTGTATAATAATTGATAATATGCAAATTATGGATGAATAATCAATTTTTAAAAAATTACGAGTGCCGTAAAAACAGTATATATTATTTTAAAAACCCGAATAGAGGACGAACTTTAATTTTTGCTTCAATCTATTACTTAGCTTAACTTAAAGTTGGAATTATATTTCCTTTATTTATTAGCATGATAAGTACCCAATATCAGTCAGAAAATCATTAAGTTTTTACTACTCTAACAAATGCTGAAATGATACGCATGAGAAGTATATTAGTATAGTATGGTAGACATAACATACGTATTTATATATATATTTATTTTTGAATTTAAATTAATGAAGTTACCAATAATTATAATGACATTAAGTAAAAAGCGATATCAATTTTGTTTTATACTTACTATCTATTATTAAGTTTTTATTATGTTTAATGAATATAATGTCATAACTATAAGAAAACGTCAACAGCTTTTTTAAATTGGTAAAATACCTATTATTTCTAGGACATTTTTATAACCATCAATTTATTATATAGGTAGTATAGTATCATTTTAATAACTTATTTCTTATGCTCAAATTATAAAATAGTTTCATTTTGTTTTTCATTAGTTGCATTTTCTTTATTTTAAATGTAATAGTAATAATGATTTGTTTCGAAAAAAATATACATTTTTAAGTATATAATAAACATTACATGTTATGCAATAACAACCATAAATTGTTTACTTATTTCATCACGTATCTCTTTTTTTCTAACTTCTATACGAAAATATTTATAATATTTGATTTTAATATAACTTATATTAAATTCTAAATGTCCATTATAAAAATATGGAATACCTACCTGCATGTGATATGTATTATTGTCTTTGCGATGATAAATTTATTATTACCTGAAATATTTACTATTTTGCCGTTTATAAACTGCCAACTGGATTTGTAATTTTTTTTAAACTTATCTTTCTTCTTTTTGATATTATAAAATAAATATCGTATAGAAGTCTAACGTGACTATATAATATTCGAAGTATTTTGATTTGTATTTCTATGCGTTTAAATATAAAACGTCATCACTAAAATATAGTTAATTAAATATCATGGTTTGTTAGTTCACTTGATATATTTTAATCAAAATAATTGAATCATATTATTTCCTGAACGATACCGAATTTACTGTGACGTATCAAATTACTCTATGACAATGCTATTGAGATTATATTAAATAAAAAAAAAATGAAATACATATCTATGACCAAAATACAAAAAATAACAGTCAATATACTTTCTGTCAAATAAGGTGTAATTAATACAAATACAGGGTAAAATATGTACTATTTATTTATATATACTTGAATAATAGGTATATTATTAATATTCTTATGACTTTTTAAACAGAAAAAGTTCTGAATAGACAAAATAGTTTTGGAGTTATGTATTGTGTTTCTAATGTTTCTATTTTATGTAGTACCTAGGCTGTTCTATGACCATGGCATTAAAATAAAATTATAAGTTAAGAAAAAACAATACTTTATGCGTTTAAAACAATATAAAGAAAAAATTCACATATTACAAAATAAGAAACTATCTAAAATCACATAAACAAATAATATGTGTAATCTTGAAAATTATTTGTATTAATTTATTAATATTATAATTATAATAATCACATAAAATTCTTATTGTAAAAATGAAATTACCACGATTATGGAACGAGAGATAAGTAAATACCTAACTTAAATATAATAATTATATATTACAGGGACGTTACTGGGCTTTGACTGAAGGGCTCAGGAAAATTTACATCATCTTAGTAAATTTTTACATGTTGATCATGTGTAAATTATACAAACATATTATTTAAGATTTGAAATTCAACTTTATTTGTCACATTTTCATATAAACTAAATTTTAATATAGAAAACCAAACTTAATCTATAATAAAAATGGGTTAGATGTCTTACCTTACATTAACTAATTACTAATAATGGTAACTCAATATTCATTATAATAATATAATTACTTATTCCATCATAATATTATATTATTATGTAATTTATTTTATTGTTATTAATTACAAAATATAGTCATGCTATAAGTAAATTTTTCGTACAAACTGATCATAACGTAAGAGAAATATTAATAGATAGGTACCTACTCAAAATACCTCAGTTACAGAGAACCAAGTAATACATTTTGAATATTTTGTTTAAAAAACGTATTGTCAATTTGCTTTCAATATTCAAATGTTTTTTAACTATGTAAATAAATTATAAATAATATAAAAAAAGTTAAACATGTTTTAACAAATATAATTTTGATGTTTTTTGTACGTAAATTGATAAGCTTTAATGGTTTTATGGTTTTTATTTTTGTTAAACATGTAGGTTTATATGTAAAATGTTAACATATTATCTATGTTAGACTATATAATAATCCTAATTAGCTCCATTTACATATTCTATAGCCGTAAATAGTGAAATTATTTAGTTACAAATTCAACAAAAATAGAATTTTGATTTGTTAATTTAGCTATTATTTGCTAATTATCTCGTATTTGCTAAGTACTGGTGTTTGTTTCGAGACGATCAGATACAGTGGGTAAGTTACTTGAACTTGGCCAACTTAAATGAAAACAGTTTATAATTACCACAAAAAAGATTTGTTATTTTCTACATTAAATTTGTTAATATTTTCTAACTATATGCTAACTATTTGTATTGGCTTATAGTTGATCTATAAATTGGTTAGATCAAGTTCATAAACGTTGCTGATTTCACTAAAAACCATTAATTACGTTAATTATTTGAGTGTTTTATTATTGTATGTGAAATTGTTACGTATACACCAAATTCATATTAAATTATAAACATTATAAACAATTTATTACGTTAATTTCGTTTGATTGACTATTGACGTCGAAGTTTGCATTTTATCAGTTCTATATATTATGTAGTAAAATAATAATAATAATAAAAATGTTCATTATACATTTTTAAATTCTAAATATGATACATGGTTTATAAAAAAACAGTTGTATGTATTACTAATAATTGTGTTATTATTTATTAGCAATTTGATTTTTATAACGAAGAAATTGTTTAATGTTTGATGTCATAATTATTAACGTCAGAAATATTTTTAAGACGATTAGAATCGCGATTAGAATAGTTAGGTATATACAATATTTTTTTACAACTATTATGTAATATTATACTGCGTATTTACGAGTTATTGATATTGGTTGACCATTTTTTTATTGACCATTTTACGGTATTAAATTTAAATTATATTTTTTTTCATGCATAGTTTGTACAGGTTTTCATTTTTTCCATTTTCTGTTAGAAATTACTACATTTTTTCATTATTTATTCACAAAATCAATAGACTTTTACGCCATTAAAACGTTCGGTAAAATTAACTACAATTACATACATATATATTATACATTATTAACTTTATTTTATAATACGAGTACTTACAACGCATTTTATTGTTGTACATTATAAAAGAAGTGAATCCATATACACACTTTAAAATTCTCTAAGCACGCAACAAACAAATAATAAAATATTATATTGATTTTTGGTTGATTTATTATAGTATCAATGTTTTGATAAACTAACGTACGCTTAAAAGGTACTTTTTAATACGATGAAACAATATTATTGTCAAAATTGTTTGTTTTTTTGGTATTATGAATAATTTAAAAAACGAATTCCTATAGTGTGTGTAACCTTTTTCATGCATGTTTTATGTCATTCTAAACACTAAAACTCCATCAAAGCTACTTAATTGTTTTATACGTCAATGAATGGCATTTAAACGTAATTATCGCCGATTAAATAAGTTATTATATAACATATATATACATAGAAAAATATTAAATATAACTAATATATAATGCGATGTATTTAGCTTTATAGTCGTATAGATACTAAAAATAAAATACAAGAAAACACATTTCAGTGAAAATTCTAACGTGCAATATTATAATATAGTGTACGGTGTGCGTTTAAGTATAAGAATCCTTATTATAATTTGTTTGATTTCGCTCAATTCATAACTATTTTTTCTAATCCTAATTATAATAAAAGTGTACTAATAATATACTGTTTACAATTCAATTTGTTATCAATGTATTTTTATTAAAATTGTGTACATATTGTATTTACATAGTGAGGAACAATCGATTTTTTAAGCACAGCATATTTTTTAAAAATTAAAATGAACCAAAACACTTCTAGTTCAAAATATTGAAAAACTTTACCATAAGGGATCTGCATTTTTGCAGTTCTGTCGGTATGTTATTTTTGTTATGGATTGTTTTCGTGTTTATCAGAAGGTTCCAGTTCTGATACACCGATGATTTTCGGTTGTGTTACAGTTCCTGATATATATATATAACATGTATAATAAATATTCCATATTTTTACTTTGACCGTAGCTTAAAATATTATTCCCCCTCACGTGACCAAAAATAATATTATACAATCTCTGCGAGTCTCCCCACATCACGTGCGTGGGGTGCGTTTTTGGCCTTAGAATCATCGACGCGTATAGCCTAGTAGTAGCAGCCACGACGATAACAACAAAGACGACGTCGTCGACCTGCTGCAGCCGCCGCAGTGCCGCCGGAAGAAAAGTTTTCGTGTGCACTGCAAGCATCCTCATGCCCTTGTTCGACCCTGCCCGTCTTTATCCTCGTAGCGTCTGCGCATAACGTCTAAATATTACAGCAGTCTACGACATTTGGAAAACCTATGTCGTACAAAATATCAAAGTAATAATATACATGTATATGACGTTACAGTATATTATAGTTCGTTTAAAATAAGTAAAATTATAGGCCACGAATGCGAATAAAATGTACTAAAAATTATAATACAATATTTTCGTCACGCTAATCATTAGCATTAGCGGCTAATGCATAGCCTGATATTTTGTTGAAGAATTTATTTTTATAGGAAAAAATTAATTGCGTATTATATTATACATGAATACATTGTTTTTGTTAAGTTGATATCATGGTTAACTTATGTCCGAGTTATCACTAAAAACTAATAAATAATAAATAGGCAACTAATTATAGTATTATACATACTAGTATACTACTCAATACTTACATAAATAGTTGAATTTACAAACTATTTAGAAAGAATTTTGTTTGAGATATACATAATATACATATCTCAATAACAAGAAATGATTATTGAGTTAAAATCTAATCTTAATCAATACATTGACACGTGCTACATTGTACAATATCGAGTCATACAAAATTATCATGTTCGACAAAAATTATAGATTTGCCACATACGCAATAAGTCTATGTATTTTGTATGAGAAGTAGGTACGAGTGTATACGACGATAATGCTATATGAGAATAAAATTTTACTCAAAGCCCCTAAAACTCGTTAAGCTCGTGATGGTGGGTATCATTATGGAACTCGAACAAGGAACTATTATTTGCTGCATAGTATACGTACACTCCGAATTTGGGGTGGTGTATATTTAGGGGGAGGTTTATAGGCGTTGTGACGACTTCTCGTCGCCAACAGCATCGGTATTGCTTTCTTTTTTTTTTTAAATCCTGCTATATCGATTACTGTCCCTCACGACTTTACATTATTACTGCGTTTAAGTCCGACTACCGACGTGCTGCGTAATAAAATATAATAATATTTTATTTTAACGTGTGTTTCAGTGTAGGTATATTGTTATAATTTATCAGTATCGTTGCCGTCGTACACGCTGCCATGATAAGGGTGAGAAAAAAGTACGGCCGAGCCGCCGAGTGTGGCTGATCGATGTGCGGATGTTGGTAATATCGAGGAAAACCGCAAAAACGACAACAAAACCAACAACAACGACAACACCGTCATCGCCGACTACGACGACGATCGGTCTGTGGCTCGAGGTGACATCGAAAAGCTACGGACGGCAGCCGTTCAAAGGACAATAACGATATATTCGGTGGTCGACGGTCGCAGCAGCAACAACAGGCGACGATAGCAGCGACGGTGGTGATCGGGATCATCGTCGCGCCGGCGTCGCCGTGGTGTTGTTGTTGTCGCCGTCGTCGCGGTGGTGTTGGTGGTGGTGCGTTGGCGCGATCGGCAGCCCCGCGCGTACGACCACGGCCGGCTGCAAACTGACCGTCTGCGGCTGCTGTTACCTACCGGCGATCTGTTGTCTGGCCGCCGTGATCACGTCGCTGTCGCTCATGCGCTCCAGGGCGGCCGCGTACACCGACGTAAACGCGACGGCCGACCTCGTCCAGCACACCGTTGTCGCCGCCGGTCGTAATGTCGTTGTCGTCCGCGGCCAAGTGGTTGAAGCCGCCGCTACTGCCGCCGCCGCCGCCGCCACCGCCACGACCGTCGTGATAGCGACCGCCGACAACGCGACGACTACTACTGCGGCCACCGACACGTTATTCCGCCGACCCCTTTCGCCGCCGACGTCGCCGCCGTCGCACCATCAGCCGCAGCCTAACCAGACCGATCTCGCCGCCGCCGACAACGACCGAGTCCACAATCATCATCATAATCATCATCAACATCATTATCATCATCAACAGCCGCAATCCCGTGAGTATACTATACGCGTACCTATACTATAATATTATAATATTGTTATTTACTTATTTATTATTATAATATTATGTTATTGTGCGATAAATACCAAACAGTTTATTTGCCTCTTATATTTTGTTCTATTTACTAAACATAATAATTAAACGTCCGTGTCGTTCGTGCTGAGTCGTCGAAGTAATACTACTTTTTGGACCAACTGTACATTATAATAATATGAGTTACATAGTAAGGCAGATACCTATAGTTGGATAATATATCGAAACTATTATATTATAGATACCTACCAAACTAATACTACTTTCGTCAGAATAACTTGAGACATTAAATTAGCTATTTAAATTGGAGAACGTTTTAACTATGTCTATAACTTACACTTTACCGTTTTATTTATATAAGCTAGTCTGAAAATGAACTATGAACACTTTGCAAATAGGTAGGTAGTTAAAAACTCATTATGAAATATAAGCTCGAGAAATTAACGTGCTTCATCATAAAAGTATCTAATAACCCTCATTCCGAATTACGAATTCCCAGACGGAAAATATCTATATATCATGTTGTTTTTCTTTATTGTCCATTAAGACACATTATTATCAAAAGATCAACACTATCGTTATTATATTTTATAATTGTATACTCTGATACGTTTTATAAAATATTTTATATGATATGCGTTCATAATAATATCATTTAATGTTTTTTTTTTCATGAAACCACGTATCATAGTCTAACCCTGACCAAACGATGAATTACACAGTTTTGAGTGTTATTTATTAATACAGCCTCACTGCAGGTACCTATAGTTACAAATGTACATTAATTTAAATATTGTAATCAATTACTCTGGATATTTGAAACCAAAAAAAATGATATTATGTAGAATAGACATATATTGGATATAGGTAATTAATATTAGGTACTAATTATTTACCTATAGATCATTATTCTTACAAATGTATCATACGATATTTGTCATTATATAATATAATCTATATTAATTTAATTCTTGCATAGTAGCATTCATAGATAGTTATTACCGATATTATTTCCCCAGGAATGGAACATTTTATGTTTTTAGACTTCCGAATTTAATAATCTTTTATGTAATCACTTCATTTTAGTATGTAGTAATTTCTTTTTATGATGCATTTAATGATTAATGTAACGATGGATATCTTAAAATATTCATTATTCAATATCTAGTGGTTAGTTTAAATAATGATATAAAATGCACAAATATTTATGATTATGAAACAATTTACTATTTTAATACCTATTAGGTATGTATAACCTAAAAATAACTGTTCATTGTTTGACGAACTATGTCATGAAGTTCGTCCAAAAATATCTCTATGCTGGCATAAATATGATTCAAATAAGATTAATTTTACAATAAAAATATATTACGCTATATTTTATGTATAACGTATATACTAATAATGCCATTTCAAATTTCCTTAGTGAATTGATAATTTAGTTTATTTTTTTTTTCAGTTTAAGTACTAGAAAAACTATAGAAATATTAGGTATATTAGGTATCTTTTATTATACATGAAAATGCACTAAAATTAGTATACAGATAAAATTGGTTTTGTGATAAATTACTGATTGGATTATTAAAACATCAAAACGTACGTATTTTAATATAGCAATTGTAGTATTAAACATATAATACCTCGTTAAATTTAAACAAAATATCATTCCACTTTTATAATACTATGTTTATTATAAAACATATAATTAGATATTAATTAATCCTTCTGATAACTGTAACAGAATATTATTTTCAATTCATCTTTACTACGAAAATTAAAAATTAATAATGGTATTTGATATTATAACTATATACGATATTGAGAGGATGCTGGATGATCGATGGGTAATAAAGCCACAGGCGCCGCGATATTAAAAAGGCGCACATTTCGTCGGGAGGTTAAAAGATCTATACATGACGCGTCGTCTGGTGACTGGTTGTGAGATTATGTTTTTTTTTTGTGTCTGATACCAGCAATAAAATAGATGGTTATACATTTGTTTATGTACAAACGTGTCGTTAACACTTTTATGTAATCCGTGACATAGTATAAAATCAGATAGAATAACTCCATCGACTGTGGGCACATGTACATAGCGAATATACAGTAAATTGACTAAAGGTTATGTCAATATTTATGGTTAACGGAATTATTTTCATTGTCGCGCACCTGATTCATAAAATCGAATGACCTTCATATGAACAAAACCATATTATACTGTATACAATTAAAAAAAATAACAATGCATTCAGTGCATAGGAAATACGCGTATATGATAAAAAAAAACGGGAATCACCGTTAAAAAAACGAAACAGACTGGTGCGTATGCACATTTTGATGTATGTTATAATATTATGTACAGTGTGATGCCGTAATACAGCAACTAAAATAAATATTTCTTATACCTATATAGTATGTATATTTGTTTTTACGGATAAAAAACAAAGGGAATATTATAACAATTTCTAGTTTAGAATAGTATGGGCAAGTAGTTAATACCGTGTCTATAATACTATAACTTTAGATCACCTATGTAGTATAGCATGGCTATGATTATCTTCCAACCGTATTACCATAAACGCGCGACTACAATTACCTAATATCAATAACTGTGGACTATTATATTACTATGTTTGTATAAAATAAATTGAATCGGTGGCGTATTTAGGATTTATTTAAGGGAGGTGATATAATTAAAATTGTCGATTAAACGGCTCAAAGCCTCAAAATTGTATTACCTACTAATAGTGCGATAAATGGAAAAAAATACTATACTATACAAAAATAGATAAAAAAAATTTGGGTTAAGGGGGAAGATATATCTCTCTAATCTTCCGTCCCCCTGTATATACGCCGTTGCATGGAATAATATTTCAGAACGAGAACGAGAACTTTCGTGAAATCATCGCTTCATTTTTATTCCTTGTCAGTTTGTCACCTTGTATACGCACACTATATACATTTACTAATGATAATATACACGTACACTTTATATAGATATTATATACCTAATTCTTTTCACACCGACTGCTGCAATATTTTAATTAGGATAACGGTCTGAAAAGCGCGCGCTCGCCTATTATAATACATAGTATACGTTCTACATTATATACATATGTCTAATATATATATTATATAACACTGTAGCGTGTTACATCGGATAAGTCTGTTGTATACCTATATTATGATATTATAGTATTATAGTCACGAGTACACACATTCAATTGTAACCGTGGTAGATGCATATAATTATTATATAGACGTTGGCGGTAATCCGTCGAATGCATTAGCTGCCATTTAGCAGAGTGGTATTGTTTTTACGGTATAAACATTTTTTTCTTTTCTCTGCTTGAAATTTGTTATGTTTTAAAACATAACATAAATGGAGGTATACATCCGTGACGTGAACGCGGTGCATGTTATTATTATTATTATTATTATTATTCGCTTTTAGAATTTTCTAGACAATAGGATACAATTTGCATTTAGGAGTCATATACAACGCAATGAATAAAAAAATAATAATAGTAAACCTTACACATACACATTACACACGCTCAAATGACGAAACGGACACCATTCGTATGTAACGCGCGTGTGTACGACGTGTGACTGAAGCGCTCATTCGCCTCCTCTGTCTCGGGCTTACATTGCACTAGCGCACACGCGCATTATGCGAACTTGCTCACCCGCTCGTCCGCTGCAGTATATTTGTATGCATATAATATATTATTTATATATATGTATATATATATATATATATATAAGTAAAACACACACGCGCAATACCGTGCGCATAAATAATGCCTCGCGTAAAAATAAAAATCGCACACAATGCCCGTAGAGTACAATTAGCCGACTCGAGTACTCGTATAATATTATATTAAAACATAACAAAAATGATGATAATAATAATAATAATAGCGTATAGAACAACCAAACTGAATAATTTCTGTACGTCCGTGTTCGAGTGGCGAGTGGGTGGGTATATATTATTATAATACCGTTCTTCGCGCGTCGATGTTGTTCGTTCAACTGTATTATTATTTATATTAATGTCATTATTCATTACTCATTGTAAGCTCTCGTGCGCACTGTAGCTATATCGCAATAAGTGTGCAGGTTTATAGTATACCTTGGTATATACGTAATTAATATTATAATATAATATATTATTCGCCGACTCTTGCTGCACAATATCATTTTAGGCATGACCTTTAATGTATAATATAATATGCTACAATTTTATTGTATTGTTATTTCTTTAAAAAACTGCAGACGAAACGTTTGTCTTTATTTAGCGACTTTGAAAAAACCTGAACGCATTATCTATTGGATATTCGAATTTGTGCGCAAGGATCGCGTATGTTTTGTTATTTATTATATTATTTTCATTAATTATTTATTATAATATAACATACTACCTATCCATAAATATAATTATACAATATTTTACAAAATTTGTCTGCAACAATTTTGAAGGTCAAGTAAAAATAAAACAAATACTCATAAGTATTTTAATTTACTCGCAAAGTTTAAAGTTAATTAAAAAAAAAAAATTAAATTAAAATTTCAAAAAAATGTAAATAGCAAAATAATATAAAGATAACGTCAAACGTGGTAGTGTCTGTAAAATATAAATTAATAATATTACAGGATACGGTAAAAATCAATCCCTAATTTTATAAGGTTGTAGATTTGGTTCGAGGCAAATTAATAGAATTTACATTGAAAATGTTATGTTGACAAGAATAAAAATTTTTGTTTTTATAAAAAATAATAATAAACTATGTCATTAAAAAAGTTAAAAAAACATACAATACCTTTTTTTTTATAACATAGACGGAGGTTACCTATTTGCGCCAAAAAAATATTAATTCATTTTGGGTACAGCCCATTTAGGCCAAAATAAAAAAGATATGTTTTTAAAAATACCACCCCAAGTACACAATTAAATTAAATAATTACAATAAATTTGCATTTTATTAAAATATTATATATTTTAATTTCTAATGCACTTTTAGCTTTTAACATCTGGAAACGGTCAAATTCCTTAATATAGATTGTCTGGCATGTGGAATTAAATTCTGGTCTCGGAGAAATTTGGACAATGGACGATAATGTGTTTAACTGTGATTTTTGTTACTCACATTGGCAAAATGGAGGTTCCTAATTTTTTCCATCAGGTATCCACGTATAAGATTGTCGTGTGACTAATTATGAGTCCATTTAGTACGACATCTTCTTTATAGTTTAAACTATTGTGTTTTGGCTGAAGTTCAACAGAGTATTATATTTCTCATAATATTTTTTCTGTAACATTTTAAAATTAATGCAGTATTTATCTATATTTCTGTAAATGTCAATTGTCAATTTACTAAAATGATGATAAATATAGTATTTCACTATTATTTATTGAATTTTGGTCTTTATTATGTCTGCCTTCTCGTACCTTCTTATGTTGCAATCCTCCAAATTCCATATTGTAAAGTCTATATATATATATTTTTATTGGATTGGTAAATAAGATAACTGGTTTTTAAAGCCGAAGAATCTATCAGTATATTCAATTTTAAATTGGATATGGCACCATAATAAGTGAGTCAAAGCAGATGCCAATTTTTGTTATGTCTACTGTCTAATTTAATAAGAATAACCGTGATGGATGCGTATTATTGCAATTGTTGAATATTATATTATGATGTAGAAATAAAAATCCTACCAGTCTTGATTATAGGTGCATTAGCTTAAATTTGGTAATTTTAGTATTTTAATTTATAGATATGTATACTAATTGATAACAAATTTACGTTTAATAAAGTTCCATAAATTATAGTTCAGGTGTTTTTTCTTGGTATTCACATAGACGGAATCAATTTGATAATTAAATTTTCACCCAGATTGTGGAATGTAGATTAGCTGGCTTTGCGTTTTACTTTTAAAACCTCCAATTATATTATATTATTATTAAATTTGCATAAAATTATTTTCAACATTACAACTTAGCAAGAAAATTAACAAATTTTTTTTAAAGAAAATTACATTTTTAAATGTGAGATGAACTTTTGAAAGTTTAAAAAGAAGTAATAAGAAATTGTCTAGATAAAACGCGTACATTATAGAGATGGAAAAATAAATTATACAGTCTGTAGGTGTATATTATGTAAATCGTTATGAGTAAAAGTTTATTTAAATCAAAAATGTCGAGTAGATCAACATTTAAATTATACTGAATAATATCAAGTGTTTTATAAAGAAAAGTGAGAAAAGTAAGAAAAGTTTTTTGTTTTTTTGACATATTTTTTTGTTTATGAAAATTCTGGTAGAAGATATTCCGTTAAATAATATTTACGAATTACAATTTCTTTTAAATCAACAAAACTTATAGTATTTTTGTTTACTATTATTATTTCATATTTACTTATATATTTTTGTATACATATTTTGCGCAACAATCCCATGACTTGTAGCTACATTTGTAATTTACGTTCACTTTACACTTTCTGTAGAGGTTAGCCCAAATATATTTACAATATATAAATTGTAGGTACTGAGTTACTATCTATTATATAATTATTCTAACTTAATGATATTCACCAGTCAGTGGTGTATAGTGTTGAACTTAGATTTATATCCACCTTCTTTTCCACTACTTGAAATAGTTACAAGCCATTATAATTAAATACTTAAGTTATACACACATACCATGCAAATTGTTCTATAGATACACTGAATGCTTCTAATTCCTTCACTAATAAATACAAACAATAAATTAAAATATACATTTTCATTACTGTTTTTTTTCTACAGTTACTGCATTAGATGATCACTACTAAAGAATCAACCTTTATCTACTCTTATATATAATTTATAAAAATGTAATAATTATTTAATATTACACTTATGTTCTATAATTTTATATATTTTGTTGTTATTCTACTAAAACTTATTGGCAGAAACTTATACTGAATGTTATTAAATATTAATTAAATGTTTTCTTAACCAAGTTAGTTAATAATTTTATTAGTTTTAATTATAATAATGTTTATGTACATTAAAACAAGTAACAAAATATTATATTATGTAAGTACCCTGAATTTATGGACAATTTACACATACCTATATATACATTATGCGCGATGTACCTAATTAAGTACATAATCATAGTATCATTATTATTATTATTATTATCCTTATTATTATTATTATATTTTATGCAACAACTTTTTTCCACAGATCTAGGAAATAAAAAATAATTAAGCATTTATAAATTATACAACCATATTATTTTATATGGGGTCTATATTAAATGTTGTTAAAAAAAAATAGTACCTATATTAACTATAATAACAAAATCCCAAATAATGCCAACAAAATACTTGATGTTTAAACAAAAATTAAGGCAACATATTGATCTAGGGATCATACAATTTGTGGGAGGTATATTGATCATAAATACTTGTTGATTCGATTACTAATTTGTTTTCAGAATTAAATATACTCAAACAAGATTAATCCCTTTAACCGCTTAATGTTTGGAATTATTCTAAGACGTTTAATGTATTTTCATTTTTCACCCATTAAAACAAATTTAATTTAAATATTACATTTTTATATAATATAGTATCAAAGTTATTATAACTTATGGTATGCATAGTAGATAATTGTTAAATATTATAAATCGAATACTAATAAGTTATAATTATATAAATGATGCATTTTTGCAGTGTTGCATACTGTTGAAGTTGTCTTAAAAGCAAGGATTAAAAAATGTCATCGGTGGATATTAAGGTTTATTGTTTTTAATGCAGTGAATTGAAATGTCCTCAAATAATGGATCAACGTGTCTGATCAGAATAAACTCCCGGTACCTTGATTATAAATGTTATTTTATTTTTAAGGCCGAGAGGGGAGTGGGATATGAATTATAATTTATGAATTTTATTTTATCAACTATTAATATTTGAGTAGTAGGTTTAACTTTAATACTTATAGTTAAATATTTTGAATTCAGAGTTAGTGGTACTAATGAACCTGATAAAACTAATAAAACATATTAATGTTTTATATAAAAAAAAAAAAATTAATGTTACTAGATGCAAATAATGTTCACTGCATCGAAACATAATATAATAACTATTAACTACATCAGACAATCTTTATTGTTTCACAATAATAGTCAACAAAACCACTATAATATATTATAAGAATATAACGATTATTTAATTATGCACTGACGGTCACCGTTTTGATTTCGACAACAATACCGACGTTGATACGACTACTATAAGTTGTACTCGTGTATATATTATTTAAAAATAGATCATGACAATAGCTGAATGTCCTCTTATATCAACATCCCTTCATAAACAGTGACGGTCTGTGACGTATATTGAAGTAAAACTTCATTATAATTATGAGACTTCATCTTAAAAAAGTCTTATTTGGATTTTATAAACATTCATAATATTTTAGGTACACAAAATTATGAGGAAATGCAAACAATTCTAATAAAAACGGTTGTATAGGCACGTATACATGGCTCCTGCTATCTCCTGTGAATGATATTTAATATATACTTATATAAATATTTGACTTAAGTGCGTCTTATTTTGACGCATTGCTCTTGGCACGTAATCCTCAGAAAATGAAAGTCGCGAACCGAAAATAATGAAACCCGCAAATATATATAATATAATGTAAAGGCGACGCAGGGATTTCTATGCACGGCACACTATGAGAAAAAGAAAATGACCGGTCGCATTGACTACTTTTAAGATTGTGAAAATATTACGGTTACCCATTTTTGAGCATAATAATATTATGCCAAAAATTTGGTCAGTGGTTAAATAAGTTACTTTTCGGCTCATGATCACGACTCACGAGTCTTTAGGTGATATCCAGTGAGGTCCATCCTATTTCTACACGATATAAATCGACAGCTACGATAATCTGATAAACGAGATATTAGCCATGCTCAGATGACAGCAGTCTGTATAAAGGTTGCTTCACACTCAACCGTGATAACATGATTATTTCTAAAAAAATATCGCGTTACTTACTGAATCTTGTGGTTCGTAAGCTATATATTAATAACCAAATACCATATAGTATAATATAATTGAATATAGCACAAACTAAAATACGAATCTAGAACCAAAAATCAGTTATCATTAACCGTTCAATTCATCAATACACTTACTTAAATCACTTCGCCACATTAAAAAATGTTTCAAAAAAGTGTTGGAAGACATCATGGTAGACTGTAAAGCCGTCTTAATACCTGGTACGATCATGAGCGAGTAACCATCAAAAACCACTATATTTTTGTCGTCAACTATTCTTGGAAAACATGCACTGCAGTAGTTGTTTCTATTAGGTGTTCACCGTGACGCCGACTGATTATATAGATCAAGCGAATTCATATCCAAGCGTACGATGAGGTGTACGATTTATATATTGCGAATAAGATGTGGTAAATAACGGAATATCCCCTGTCACGGGAATCAGCTGGATAATATTATAATACTCAACCGTGGTCTACGATATATCATACACTTTAATTGCGGATAGGTCGTATAGACCAGGAGTGGCCAACTAACAACCCACCTTAGATTATTTTACGGCCCGCGAACGTTTTACACTTTTTAAAAATATATTTATTTAAATGTTTTATGTTTTGTTTAAATCTAATATTATGGGAATATATAATTGTGTATGCAGCCCACGAGATTTTAATGCATTTTCAAAGCGGCCGCAAGGTCATTTGGGTTGGTCACCCCTGGTATAAACGCGTATTATCATTATTCTGACTAAGAGTACGGTGTCAAAATAAAATTAATCTTTGTCTAACATAAAGAGATCGAACCGTACGGAATAGTCGAATTTCAGGTCACTGGCTATAGGTGTGACGGGTGTGAACAAACTAGTTCATACCGTTGAGAATGGGCGATCAGCATTACTGCGTTAGTCTCAGCATGACATGTGCCCGTTACTGTGGCAAACATTTGTTTACGTCTCGCATTTGGTTTGCTTATCGTCCGTTTGTAACCTCCAAGTTGAGAGATCAAGGATCTCACAAATGTTCAATCCATGTGACGGAGGCACTATGTAATCTTTATCATCCCAAGAACGGCTAAACGAGATGATCAGACGTTAACGTAATAATGTACGAAGGGAAAGTGCGAGGTACAATGCACAATCGGCAATCTATATTATTCATATAAAGGTTTTTTGTAGAAATAATTGTTTTTTAAAATATATTTTATTTAAATGTATTATAATGGTATTATACCTATATATAGAGCATGTACATAGAGCAATGATTTTTAGTACATATAATATGTTAATAATATATTACGTAGATATTATATTGTACATCATATGTATTATTTATATATGCCATATGCGTGTGTATTAGAGGTGAGTCAAACTGCTCGTATTTCGAAAAATCGAATCAAATTTAAGTTGTTCAGTTTGAGTTTAAAAGTTGAACCTAATTTTAAAAAAATCAATCTGAACTAAAATCGAACAAAAACTTTGAAATTCTATAATTAATTTAACTCCAAAATAGTTTGAATTCTAAAGAAATGTTCGAATCTCGAAAAAAAAATTCAAACACGTTAAACGAAATTTGTATTTTGTCTATTGTCATTTGTCTATTTTGTCGACGAAAAATGCATTTGTATGTACATATATATGTGTTTGTTAATTATTTTTGATAGATTTGAGACCAAATATTTTTATTTTATTTTTGAATTTTTTGATGAGCCCCATTTCTTACGTGGTAATATAGATATCTATTATAGGTATTCTATAAAATATTATGTACTATATCTTTATTTTTACGTATTTATTTTATAATACTTTTTAAATATATATTATATACGTACATATAAAAAAAAGTAGTAATTTTATAATACATTGTATTTCTGATGATACTATTTATATCTATTGAGTTTATAGCTTACCATTTTTTTCGTAAAGTAGTTCCAAATTCTCCTACTTTCCGCAGTTCTTTATACTATCGCTGTATTTTCTATTTCTGGCTTGGAAAGGGGAATAGAGGTCTGTTCAAAAAGTTCCTGATTTTTTTTCATATAGTGCTTACCTAATTACGTACAAGTTATTGAGACTCATAATTTTCAAAGTATCATCTGACTTAGTTTATACCCTTTTTGCCAATAACATTTCTACTGTTAAAAGCAATCCTGAAAAGCAGTTTTTGGATCGTACGTAGTTCCGTTACCAAATTTTTTTTCATTTCATCTTTTATCGTAAATCTTTGTCCTTTTGACGGATATTTTTAGTTCAAAAAATAAAAAAGTCTATTTGGGCCAAGTCAAGTGAATACGATGGATAGGAAGCACGGTCATATGATTTTCACGCGAAAAATCATAAATCAACAGTGTATGCGCCGGAACATTGTCGTGATGGAGGAATCAATAATTTTCCTTCATTACTTTGACCTTTTCCTCCTCAATTTTTCTCGGGGACAATTTAATACTTCTAGATAATACCATAGATTAAAAGTTAGTTATTTTTGACGGATAACTATAATTCCCAGATTATCAAAAATACTATTAGCAGCATTTTAGCATTTTAGCAGCACCTTTGACGTTTGATCTGACCTGACGAGTTTTTTTTGCTTTTAATAAAAATTTATCGACCCATTGTAATAATTGGACTTTTTGTCTCAACTTCATAACCATTATTGACTTATTTTTCATCACCTAGCTGTTATAATTTACTTCATGAAAATTTAACACCAATTCCTGTGATCTGGACTTAAGTCTTTCCGATATTGCGACATCAACTTGGGGACAAATTTTGTTGCAACCCAATACATTCTATTAGAGAGCACAATAATTGCATTGACCTTTGTTACATAATGAGTATTGTTTGGTTATGTCGACGGACGCCTTGATCATGGGTCGTTATCAATCGACTCCCGACCATCTTTAAAACTTTAAACTAGTTTAATACTAATCATTATAAGAATTTTGCATGATTTAATAAATTAAATATTGGAAAAAGATTTACCAAATTTAATACAAAACTTAATATTTATTTGTCGTTCGTGAATATTAGTCATCATCTAAACAATTATTGTACGATACACACGAATCATCTACATTAAAAGTGTATACAGTAAATAGTTATTAGATAGCAATAAATATTTTCATTTATTTTAAAATATAGTGATTTATCTCTATTTTTTTTTTAATTTAATGACATATGCGATACTACGATTTGTCTATTTTTACGAAAAGTAGTACGGGAACTTTTTGAGCCAACTTTGTTTATTTAATTCCAATTTCCACAGTTCTGGTTTTTGGCAAAGAATTTGAATAATTTTACAATTTTTTTTTGCTGAGTTATTGAAAAAACACCCCTCTCCTTACTAGATGCCATAGTTCCACCCTATTTCCTTTAAGTCAGAAAAGGATGCAGAGAACATACTTGCATTTCACTGCTCCAGATTTTTATTAATAATTTTAATGCATTTACGATTTTAATGTTTTAAACCTGTTTATCATTTCGTATAACATTTAAAATAGCAATATAACCTATAATACCTAATATTGAACAACCATAAATAGTATAGTATTATTTATTTTATATAAATATATTAAATATTCATTAAAACCTTTTTTCATATATGTTTGGTCTTATTGGTTTTAAATTCAATATTGCGAAGTCATCTAATTCAGAATTTATTTTTTACTATGACAAATCAAGATCTCGACTGCATTGGCCGCGATATTTTGTGGTGTATTACAATACATTTGTAAATAACCCCTTCCTCCTGGATTGAGCATGAGGTATGTTACTGATTGTTTGTATTTATTTGTGCGTTACAATACATTATGTATTTATGTATTACCATTTTAAAATAAAATATCCAACCGTTAGTATAATAGTATTACATAGTGACTTAAAATAACTATATTTTTAATTTAAAATTGTATTTATTTTACTGATAGAAAATTAAATTTGTTTTCAATCGTGAGCTTTTGTTTTAGACAAATTATAATATTCATAAGATCTTAAATATATTTTATTTTCTTATGAAAATAAAATAAATGGTTTCACTTATAAAAGTTTTAAAATTCGGATTAAGTTTAAATTTATATTAAAAGGTTTGACCACTTCAGCACATTATTAAGAACCTTACTTATACAGGTCTATAATAAGATAGTTGTCATCGATATATCGTCGAATGTTGACGAAAAATAAAAAATATAATATCATTGTTCAAAGTCAAATGACTATAGAAAATGGTGTTTTAACATATTATATAATAGTAAAGAAAATATCTATATCTATAATACATAACATTTATTATAAATAGCCATATAGAGAGTGAAAAGAAGGGGGTAAAAATATTTGTTGAGAAACGAAGTGTTATTCCTTCGTGTAGTTGCGTGGGCGCAGTTGGGGTAGTTATGAAAATATATTATTATTAATTATTTATTAATATTATTTATTATTATTATGCGAGAACTTGACCATCGCGTCTGCCGAGTACAACGACCTATACGACAAAATGCCTTGACACGCCAGCCGCCACAGTCAACGCAATACAATCCCAATCGTTTGTGCGTGAATAGTGTCAGTGACGACGGCCGTTTGACACCGTCTGTCTGCGCGGGGAATTAGTGAAATCGCCGAGCGTATATACACGACCGGCTGCCGCCACCCGTTCCTCTTAATGGCTGTAGCCTCGGGTGATATGTATATAAGGTTGGGGACACTTCCTATCTCCCTGTGTACAGAGAAGACGCTTTAGTAAAATAATTGACTACCAACGCTGTGAGTGAGTTCAATGATATTTATAATTTATAATATTATGTCGTGTGTGTGTGTGTGTGTGTGTGTATGTGTGTGTGTGTAATGTGTATACTGCAGATAATAAAATCAAAATTAATAAATACCCGCTAATTATTATACATTATACATACCTATATAATTATTCTCATATTAAACATCGATGACAGATTTTAAATTTTAAGTCTTTTGAACTAATTTAAAAACTTGTTTATGATATAGAAAATAACCTCAACAACCAATTTATCATAATTCATACTATAATAAACGTATAAGATAAATATTATGTATAGGTAAGTACTGAAAGTTTAAAACGAAAAAAGAAATTTGCTATATTTTCCATGATGGCTTACCTTAAGTGAGAGTTCACTGATGTACTTATATTTTATTATATTATGCTGGAGGTGAGGAAGGTAACTGGTAATACTACCATAGGTTAGTGTGCGAAATTGATATACTTGTACCTACGTTATAATACAATTACCAATTATCATCGTAATGAGAATAGCGAATTTCTTCAATTTTATAACAAATTTTTGCAGAAGTCCTAACTCTTATGCATACATTAGATAATAATATACAAATAATATGAATGCAATTGATTTTGAGAAGTTTATGTAAAAATAATAATTTCTTATTACAAATCCGAATAGTATATTACACGCATTTCAACATCGTCGTCTGATGACTATCAAATATAATAAAGTTCAAACATAATATAATAAGGTAATCATTATTTCTATCTCAAGTTTAAATTTCCAATTTTTTCGTATCATTGTATACCATTCAGGTTTTTAGAACAAAATAACTCTTACATAATATCGAATGTCAGCTAAAGAAAAATAAAATAAATAATTTCTATGTTGGCTCTATTATAAATCTGATTATTTTTAGTAAATATATATTTATTTAATATTATTAAAATCGTCCATACAACGCAAAATATAATGCAATCTAGGTGAAAATAATGCATATTATCTAACCTTCTGAAAAATGTCTGAGACAGTATATTTGTTTCCTTGGCCTGAAATGTATTCGTAGAAGTAGGTAGGTACTCAAAATGTACTGACATTGTCTGTCAGATGAGCTATAATATGGAAGGACGTAATAATACTATGCGAATATAATAAAAGAAAAAATTCAATGAAATATTATATATTATGCATTTACGGAAATTTTAACTGTAATATTAAAATATAAAAATCCTATAATATATATATATATATATATATAATAGGAAGTAAATAAAGTATTTGTAGCCAAAAACACGACACCATGGGTTATAAAAATATTTAAACTTAAAACATTTTTAACACTTTAGTCACAATAAATCAGTAACACGTATACTTGCGTTATGAATGCATTATGCAATAAATTAACTAAACATAAAATCTGAATTTTTAACTCACTATCACTTATGGATCTTCCAAGAAAATCATATAATGTGCATTAAAAGTCTACATTACTCAGAACATATTGTAAGTACTAGCTTCTATTTAAAACATATTTAATACAATTATTTTTGATTAATGTTTTAAGTTAGGTACATTAAACGTAATTAATAATAACATCAAACTAAATTTCCAAACTTCGCTGTAACATAATAATAATGTGTCTGTACTCTATAATATGTGCTATTAGAAAGTGTATTTTTTCAATGTCATAATATTAATTCAGTTAATTATAAATTTGTATAGCTAAATTATATTATTATTATTATTATTATTATTATAATTATATTTTTATTTTTGACTGAAGTAATAAATTAATTGATTTTAGTATTTTACAATGATGATTATTTTGTTTTATGTCTACTATTCGCGTTTGGCTTTATAACATTTCTTAAAACTACAATTTCAGAGGTTTCTGGAAGAAAACTAAGTCCAGTTTGGGATTTAAAAACTCAAAAATAAATATTTCCCATAACTCTTTGAAAGTTTGAAATATTTTAGAAAATCTATGAAAAAAAAAAATCAATGAAAAACGGAAGACTAATTTTTTACCAAATTGGTTTTATTATTATTTTGCATGTAATTAAAAAACAAATAACCTTAGATACTTTAAATTTCATTAGAATATTAATATTATAATTTCATAAGTTATAAAATAATGACAAATATTTATAATAGACATAGCATAATTTTTTTAATATTTTGGCTTTTTTTGAGCTTTTATAATATTTTAAGATTTTTGACTTTTTAATTTTCTTTCTATATTCTATACACGATGGTAAAAAATTGATATTTTCATTGTTATAATATTTTTTTAGGTAGTACAAGAATTTGAAATTGTGTATTTAAATTTGTAAGTTGCAGATAACAAAGAAATAAAATAATAATAATACGTTTCTATAAATATTTGTTTTATTCTTTAGTCAAACTTTGGTTTCTCCTGTAAAAATACTCAAATACATCATAATAAAACAGTATATTGTTAGATATGTATTGTATATAATATATAATTTTGAAAACATTTAAAACTTCAAAACTTTAAAATTAAAATAAAGAAAAATTCCTTTATTGGTTCCTTTATTTTTTATAATAAGATGTTGTGTAATAATATTATGATTTATATGTTGACAAAATATGTTTAAGTTTTAGTATTGAAATAATAACAATAACGGTTCGTATTGGAAAAAATATAACGAAGGAAATGCATATTATCGATTAATGTATTACAGTAAAGAACATTATGTATATAATGCTATTCGTTTTCATATACGTCGGAGCGTATAGCGTATACTACATTACTATAATATTATTGTACCTAATGTCGATTTTGTTACCACTGCGGTTATTGCGCTTTATAATATTCTCGGTAGTAATACTATTAATTTATCATGAAAGCTTAATTGATTGTTAGTGTTTTCTATTCTTTGTCGCAGACGTGTACTATATTTGCAATGATAATACTATAATAGTAATACGGGTTAATAATGTGCGTCGTAAATAAAGCGCCGGTATTTAATCGTATATATACCTATAATATTAAATACGATATATTATGATAGAAATATGTACCTAAGGACGGTGAAGTTTTTCTCCTTCCCACTTTACCGGGAAAATTTGAAAAAAAACACCACGAGATTGTTGGTTGTCACATCGCGTTATAATATGGCAAACGCGCGTTTATTACGGCCACGCATTCCAAATATATAATTCCGATCTTCCTACGCTCTTAGCGAGACTTATTGGATCGGTCTCAAAAAGAAAATTCCTCCGTGGGTCATGATCAGCGAGGGTTGTGTTTGCGAGTGTTTGGGTGGGGGTTACTGTATAAACGGAGGAGAGTAAGGAGCACACGATATCGTTATCGTGAGCCGAAGTCAAATGGGAAGAGAGATGTAAGAAACGTAGAAGAGAAGATACGCACTATTTTGTAGCTGGTGCAGCCACCGACGTCGTAGGGCCCCGCCGCAGCTGCAGCTACCGGTGTACACATATAATATACGATGACAACGGCGGTGGTTGTAGTGGCGGGGTCGGGGTGTGTTGAACTCGAGCCAAGGTGTCAGACATAACAATCAATGACGACTGTGCTTGCCAATTATTCCGCCGTCGTGCTACGTTTTAATTTTTATCTCTTTCGGTTTGGGTTTCTTTTTGCCCCGAATATTTTTTTTTGTATAGGTACATGCACATTTTTCAGTCACGTTTTCGGAATCGTCATCGGGGTGTTCGCATAAAGCGCGGGTGGCTCTAGCAGCGTTGATTAGACGGAAACGGCGGAGTTCTTTAAAGAAAAAAAAAAAAATTACGCTCAACGCGATATGAAATAAAATTACCAAACGGAAAACTTTTGGATAGTGTCTCGGCCGCTGCCGGTAGGAGCGACGGCGGTTGTGGCGGCGCGGCGGCGTCGCGTAAGTGGTGGGAGCCGGCGGTGTCGGCAAGGTGCGTACTGAACGTGGGCGCAGACACGAAAATGTTGAGGCACCTTGGTCGGTCGGGGGTCATACACACGCGCTCACGCGTTCTGCTCGCTAGTTACCAGCAGCGGGAACGTCGTTACACACGCCCGTTTCTTTTTTTAGTCGTCCCGCCGTCCTCACGTTTCACGATTAGTCGCCGACACACCGCCGCCGCAACAGTACACGCACGTCCGCGCAGCCGTCCCAACGAAATTAATCACAACAATATCCGTCGTCCCGCCTCAGACTGCCAGAGACGTCCGCGCACAACACAAACAACAACAACAAAAATAATAATTATTTAATTTCGTCGTTATCATTTTTGAAGCCGGTCGCGACGATCGCGTTTAATTTCCTAAACGTTAAAAAGACCGGAAAAATTATCAATGACCCGTCTACACTACCGCCGCCGTCGCCGTACAACCGTCATCGTTCCCATCAAGTACAGTTAACACCTGCACTCAACGACGCAATACGTTCGAGGTACATCACCTCAACCACCGCCGCCTTCGTCATTCCGCGCACAATCCAAAGAGTAGACCGATCGCTCTACAAACATGGTAAGTGCGGACGATCGATCGCCCGAGACGCGAGATTATCGTCTATTTATATTTTATTCTTATCATTGACGGAAAAAAAATGGAAAATACATTTTTAATTTTCCCGGTTTTGCGGTGAACGAGGGGGAGGGAAAACGAGACGTATGGAAGAATTTTCATTTTCTCCCTCGTCGTCATCATTATTATTTTTATTATCATGATTTATTATTACTGTTCGCCTTTCGCCAGGTGCGGCGGTGACGAGTCTGCTACGGTATAGTATAATATTATGTAGGCACTAGGCAGCCGTGGCTTGTAATCGTCGCCGCGTCCCGGTCGTCGGGCGAACGGTCGACCGACTCGCGCGCGCGCACACGTACAAATACACAGGTCACAGACACACACAGCGCGAACGCACACGCTGCCGCCGCCGCCGCGTCCTTTCTATCACAGCCACACCGCCGCGCCGCTTCCTCTCCCCACTCCGCCGCACAGCTGCCGTACGGCCGACCGACGGACCGGCCGGTGTCTCCCCGCCGCTAATCCCCCCGACCCGCGTTCCATCACCACCGACACGTAGGACCGTCTAGACGTCTAGGCCTCGCGGCGTTCATGTTCCGGTAACCTTGTCCAGCCCACCCGGCGGCGGCGGCACCCCTCCGGTCCGTGTCGGCGGCGGCTGACTCGTATCAGACGTAATTTTTTTTTTTTTTTACTACGCGCGCCGCACTTCGTTTTTATTAGGTACGATTCATGCACGGCTGATATTACTCTAACACTACAATATAATACTGTTATTATCATCGTCATTATCGTCATTATTATTCAGCGGCATCGTTTCGATGCATAATAATAATAATAATAATATAATTTACCAGAAACTATGAATAATATTAATATATAATAATATTTAGTATTTACCTAACCTTATTCGCCCGCGGTCAGTGCGAGCGGGGGGGGGCAGTGTATTTTTGCTTTCGAGAGAAAACTACAATGTCGCTGAATGGAAAAGTCCGTAACGATCGTTAAAATACGCTGCCCGACTCGAGACAGCGTGCGCAGAGTTATAATAGGCATATTAGATTGGCTCAGTATACGGATGAGATAATATACAACATCACACGAGTTGTTTTACCTTAAACAGTTGTAGTTATCGTATTAATTTATCGACTTTCGTCAATGTTTGTCGGTTTAAATTCTCATTCACGAAATTAGCCGATTCGTCCGCGACTATACCGCGCGCAGTTCGTATAAACGGAATCATCGACGACGTATCTTTATTATAGTTATCGTTACGTACATTAAAATAATAATCTCTATTATTATAGTAAGGATATTGCAGTTATATAGAGATTATTTATTTACTCTTTTAACCGACGCGCGTCCGGATGAGATCGGCATGTATATGTATATATTTAAGGTTATTTTTAAGTCTTATGGACTAGCTATATATACGGACAATGTTTAACTTTAGGAAGTTTTTCCGCCCCGTATATGTTTGGTTTTTGTTGTTTATTACGCTGCACAGATCTAAAATATTGCGTTATATTGTCCGAATAACAATTACTTTAAAAATAATAATCGTAAAAATTATACACCAAATATTGTAAACTGAACTTTATTGATTCTTGCTATTGTTTTTTTTTCACACCATTCAGATTTCGGTACTTATAATATAATTTAAAAATACTACAGTAGTATCGTAAAATTGACATTTTTCATTAACAATTTTTGGTTTGTAACATTGTAACTGATGCGACCGTTAATTTAAATACGATTCGTCGATAAATATTTAAATTTATAAAGTACACTGTAACATAAATTAGTGCTATACCGACGATTCTATGTGCGTAGATGACATTAAATTTGGTGCCGTTGACATAATACGCCGGGATGTGTGTTACCATGAAATGTAAATTACAATGTTAATTATGCGTTTGATATAGTTAAGCAGGTACTTAACTGTTACGGCCATCGACTCGTTAAGTACGAAAATAACAGGAAAACCATCAACCAGATACAATATATTATAAATTAGATATAATAAATGTGAAAAATAAATAATACATTCCAAGTTATTTGTTTTACACAACAATTATTATTCTGTTCTGCGTAATTTCATTTGCACACTGCTGTTGTTGTTTGTACCTATAGGTAATGCATTTTATAATTACTCGACTATAATCCGAAACCCGAGTACATTATTTTAACACGGCGATTAAATTGTGATAGGTATAGGTACCACACACACGCATACAATTGCTGTATTCATTATTAGTGTTATTATTTAGTCTGCGTGCTAATGTTAACATGTAAATTATTGTAAAAATACGGCATTCCCGTTAACCCTAACCACCGCTGCTGCTGTGTATACAATATATATTAATATATTATTATTATTATTAAAACGCAACGTAGTGCAAACGCACGCTCGAATGATTTCCAAGCGCGTTTGAAAAAGTCTCTACACGAATTCGCACTTTCTTTTATTGTTTGCAGATAATACTATTACATATATTACGTACCTATATAATGTTACTATACTAATGGGAATAAATCTGTAATTATTTTGACTAGACGGATTGAAAATAACGTTATTTTTTATAAAAACTATGCACAGAGACAATAAAATATGTATTATATACAGATAAAAGTGATTTTAATCGGTTGTTGTTTTTCAAATACAACACACATAAACACAATTATTATTATATTATTGTGTACGAGACACGACAGACATACGACACCATTATGACACTATAATATGTTTATACATCTTGTGATACGCGTATATAATAATTATTATTATTATATTGCCGTCGATGATGTGTAGTCTAAACTCTAACACAATAATACGTCGTTAATAGAATATATTGTATAAATACATTAATTAGTACGTTTACCGTATACTTAGCGCCACTCATCCTCGTGTTTGTCGCGTTGGGTGGGGGGACAGAGGAACGTCTTTTAAAATGGCAGTTACTGCAATATCGTTGCCGATGACAGGTCATGGATGAAAATCATCGTTGTTCGAGAATCGAGATAACATATTATTCACGAGTAAATCTATCGGATTAGTACTGACATTTGACGAGGTTTTTATTAATTGATCTCTATAATACTCGTAGTAATAAGGTAAGCTTGTTCATGTCTATAATATTATAAAAGTACCGTGCGTGTAGGGTGTAGATGAGGCGTCTACAGTTATTATTTTTTACGCGCACGTGTAACTTTATAGATGGAAATGATATGAGATATTATTTACTTTATTATATTTTTACCAAGGTACACAATGATTATTTTTAAAACATTTTTTTGAGGCTACATTATAAAATCTGTCAATATTATATTATATAATATAATATTATAATGGTATAAAGTTCGTCCCTAGACATCGACACTCAACCACTGTAGATATCTGTATACACATCAAATAACAAGATATTTAATATAATATGGGGCTGTGTGTGTGTTTTTATAGTACGAGCGTTTTATACGCGCCAGACGTCTGGGTCTTGAGAATCCGTGAGCGTAACTCTAACCGATGAAATTTCCGCTGTTTACACACCGCGCACAGAGTAAAAAACCGCAAAATAAAACCTCGACCGATGTTATGACCGCGTTTTAGATTTGTGAAACCAAGTTGTCTGACCGTAAAATCGTTTATTTCCCTTTTAAAAATCACATTCTTAATAGTATGGTTTTGAAAATATTATAGAAACATTGGTTATAAAAGGCATGTATATAGGAGTAAAAGTCTGGTCAAAAATCCTTTCGTGTTTTTCAACCGGAACGTAAAAGTACCCTATGTACGGACGTATATTGGAATTTTTTATGATTTTAATTTTCAATACAAGTAATATAAAGTCGCTTTTCTTTTAACTTTAAATAAAAAAATAATAATATTGAGATTAAGAAAATGTTAAATAGAAAACACGGTCACTCATAAATGTATACATTACAATATCACCTATACATAATATTATTGCTTAAGTTAATATTTAATGGTAAATAAAGGTTTGTTTGAGATAATAATATTTTTACATCAACATTTAAGAATATATATATAGTTTCTTTGTTTAAATTATTAATTTAATTATAAAATTGTCCATTTTCCTAATAAAAAAACGAAATAAACTTATTTAATTATGTTAGTTAAAAAGTTTTAAGAATTCAGTTTAGAAAAGAACAATTCTGAAGAGTTGCCAGATTAAACTTAAGTTTTAAATACATGACATGATTTTGGTTATAATTAAAAATAAATATTTTAGTGTTGTATAAAGTTTATACATTAATTATTATAAGATTTCAACTTTTACAACTAATATAGATTATGTGTTGTATTGCTTTTAGGAAATATTTTTAGTTTATACGTATACTTCTATATTTTGTATTTTGAAACGTTTTAGCTCAATAACACAACAATCGCAGGTGCACCCACCGCGATGCAATTGATTATAGTTACCTTATTTATTTGTACTTTTTAATTCTTGTATTTAATTTATTATTACCAACATAAAGGAATTACTTTGGAAGTAAACGGAAATTTATTATTATTATTTTTTTATGGGTATAGGTTAATACTTTGAGGAATAAAAACTTTTTGTCTGAAAATTTTTCGTTTTCATGACTATATATACTTTTGCAAAATGATAGGTAGGCACTTTGAATCTTTTGACTCTTTCAGGTTGATTTTGAAAGATAATATGATGTAAAAATTGACCGTGTGGTAGAAAAACAATTTATGAAGATTTTATTTGTATTATAACTTTGTGTATATATAGGGAATAGTGGTGCTGACGATGAAAATATAGGTCACGGTATTAATAAATCCGTAATTCGCGTATATTTACTGATTATGCAGTTTATGAAATTTTATAATAAAATTAACGTGCACACCAACATGTTGTTATTACTTCAGTGTAGATTTTTTTTTTTTTTGTAAGTCTCAGAAATTATGTACTATTACTAAATGAATGAAACATAATATTCAGCATGTTTTTTTAATAACAATATATATAATATATATATATATATATAATCGTAAACATAGGTACAATGTCATATTTATATTATACATATTAAAAACAATTGTTTATAAAATAGTGGTTTCGCAATAATATGAAAAAAAAATTATTTATTTATTTATCATCATAGGTATTTATAATTGTTCTGTCAACAAAAATGAAAATATTATAAATATTAATTAAAACGGGTGTAATCGAATTCCGTCGTGAATTTTGGTTAAAAATCATATATAGGTAGTCAAACGATATACGATATTATGCATAATTGTACACGCGTGCAACTGCGGGTGCGGCAGTATATTATAAAGTGTGTAAAAAAATATTTCGCCATATATAATACGTAAGTTGCCAAATATATTTTTATATATACGTAGCTTTTAATTATATATGTATATACCTAGTACCTACGCTATTGCGTAATCCTTTTTTTATGCATTTATAATTTTTTCCTGGTGTATTAAAATGTTTGAAAATTTATGCTCTTTTAATACTTTGGTTGGATCTATAATATATCTTATCATTCATATCGTATACGTAAGATATGTATATTGCATATGGACTAATATTATAAACCATTAGGAGTGTGCTCTAGTGAATTTATTATTATTTTATAGCTACCTATATCATATATTTTACGTTTCATTGTTATTGGTTGTTTAACGTTTCTTGGTATACCGATTTTTAACAAAATTGATTAAGCCAATCGAAAATCTGGAACCGTCTATTTTATACCTTAATAAATTTATAGATATATTTTACTGTTGATAGACGCAGATATAATATATACTACTAATAATAAAATAAAACAAAGCTTCAAAATTAGGTAAGGAAGAAAAAATCAAATTCGATATAAGCATCAATAATGAGGTCGATTAACCGCGATTACATATTTTTAAATTGTATTTAAGTTATATTTTTTATTTTAAAGCATTTAAACCTCATTTAATATTTTAATATTTTAATTTAAACAAATATAATGAGAGTATACAACTATTTACTAAATTAGAAGTTCTAGGTATTTAATTATATTAATTTTTTTTACTGATATAGCGTTTGTTAAATCGATTTGGGATTTATTTTGAAACATCGTTCTTCGGTGGGAGTTTTTTTTTTATAAAAACTAACATTCATGTCCTTTGCAGACTTATTACTCCAATTGAATAATAAAATATTTTCAGGATTCTACTTGGTTTCAAATAAAAAATAAATTAAAACAGAATAATCAATTTTAAGTGTTGTGTTTTTATTTTAATACTTTTATGCTATACTTATTGTAATGATGTATAATAAGTTATTATTTTTTTTGCATCGTTTGAAACGCAATATGTCAATATAATATTGTGATATTGAATACCAATAATATTTTAATAACAAAAATTATTTTATTGGCAATTTTTTACACTTATATAATAAAATGTTTATATGAATTTATTATTTTATACTATTATACTTACACAATAAAAAATAAATATTAAATTAAAAAAATACATAGAAATAAAATAATTAAAATAATATTTAGCGACTCATATTTAAATTCTTAAATTATTTCCTATAGAAAAATAAATAATTTTTAATATAATATATAGGTACATTAATTATCGGTATTCTAAGATTTGTTTAATATACGTATACGTATTTCCCTGTATCACTGTTTTTAACTATAATTTGATAATACGACTATAATATTATATAAGTAGTAGACATTATTTATGTACTGCCGCAGCAATTCTCGATATTTGAATATTTAGTTGTTTATTATTCTACTATTTCAATCAAGCATCTCCCCAATTGTTCTACAAATGATTAGCACTTAGTTGTGCCATCCTTGATGGTGAATAATTATTTTCTGCAATACATTGTTTACCAAAGATCAGTGAAAATAGTCACCTGCAATAGTGCAGTGACGTTCTACGCATATATAGATATAATATTATTTAGTACTCCGATGTATTTTAATAATAACTATAGAGTATACATATCGTATACGAGTGGGACGAAGAACAGAAAAGTATTTTAAATATTCTGAAACTATCTAAACAAAATGTGACTTGCGGTCGACTTATACCAATTGCTGACACGTCGAGCGCCAACGTATTTCGACGACCGTGATTTATTATATCTACGCAGATAATGCCAAAAAGTGCTTCCCTCGAGTATATAGTAATCGACGTTATACGCTCGTCGTGTCAAACTGATCGATGATCTATCTCTGTATCTTACAGTGGTAATATTATTTATTTACATTGATGTATATGCATAATGCATATATTATTTTTGTATTTACTATATTGTTATGAATATAATGCGTACCTATATACCTAATTATTGTAACCATAACGCTCAAATTCAAAAGTTCACATCATTAAAAATACTTGTGGTTTTTAGTTTAAAAAAGTCATTCTTTATAACTAAACACGCAATAATAGGTATTTTTTAAAAATCTAAATTGACATTAATTGCAGCAGTGGTGGTATTATAAAATAATTATCAATTAAATATTATTAAATTCACTCTAATAATATTGACAAAAATAATATACTGTGTGGTATTTAAATAACTAATAAGATATGAACATTATTGTATTTGCCAAGAAATGCTTTAAATATTTGGTCAAGTTAAATAAATATATATTTTATTAATAAGTTAATTTTTTTTTAAAGCAAAAAACTCGTTTTTTCCAAATATATCGATGCTTTCTTTTCATGTATAATTTTAAATACTCTGTGCTTGTATTAACTAAGTAGGTATGCATATATATATATTTTATCACGTTTGATGTCCTGTATGTTCATTAAATTATTTATTTTTCATTTTTTTAAGATTCTAATTATAGTTAATATAACCTTTTCAATATCCTCTATATAGTTTACGAAAACTTGAAATAAAATAATTAAGTTTTTGATTTTGTGTTGAAAATCTTCAGTGGTCCTTAGTTTATAGTTTTAATTCATATTAAATAGTTTAAAAGAGCTAGGATTATTAATTTAAATTTAATATTTATGAGGATATGTACCTACATTTTAAATTATAGACATCAGCATAGAGCATAGAGATATAATAATAAGTATACAAAAATAAGGCAGGTGTGAACTTTTACGAGGACAAACACGGAAAAAGATGTAGGTACCTTATTTATAATATAAAAATCGAAGACGTGTAGATAATATTATTTGTATTTCGATATTTTCAACTATATAATTTACACATTTTTTAACAGTTTTAACAGTTTCAGTAAAGTAAGAAGGTAATACATTTTTGTTGTAGTATTTTGGCTGAAAAATCAGAATTCATAAGTATAATTAATATTTTTTTTTAAGTAAAATACGTTAAGGAAGCTCGAAAATCAATTTATTGAAATAACATCAACAGGTTGTTGAAAATTAATTTTGTTAATATCTGTTAAAGTTTTCTAAAAGCTATATACAAAACATTACGCACTCATCTAATATAATAATAACAATAATAATAATAATAATAATAATAATAATAATAATAACAATGGTACGTAAATTAATGTTGAAATTTAATGTTTTTAATAACAGCAATATATGACGATGCAGTGCCGGCCCAAGATATTATGGCGCCCTTAAATATAGCTTAAATATATAACATTTATTATTATAGAGAAATATAATTATTAAACACCGTTATTATTTAAAATTGTTTTTTATTAAGACATCATATGTTTTTACAATTTTTTGAGCACCTACAAATGCGCTTCCGGCGCCCCTATTCTGGAGGCGCCCCGGGCGACCGGCCGGTTCGCCCGTGCCTTGGGCCGCCACTGTGACGATGATGTGTTAATGGATAGATAAACCATTTTTTTTAAAAATATTTTTAAAAA
This sequence comes from Schizaphis graminum, assembly GCA_020882235.1. Lineage (NCBI taxonomy): Eukaryota > Metazoa > Arthropoda > Insecta > Hemiptera > Aphididae > Schizaphis > Schizaphis graminum. The sequence continues at coordinate 100,814,974 of CM037032.1, forward strand.
CATTAAAACTTTATGAAATATTAAGTATACGTATAGATACTTAAATGTATTTAACACCTTATATTTACTGTTCTATATTTTTTATAATACCAAAGAGAATGATTTGTAATATCTTATTTTCTGTAGTTTAACGTACAGTATTATGATTATAAGAAGATGTGTGTGTGTGCATGTGTGATTCTATACATATATGTTACAAACGAAATCCGAGATTCGAATCTTTTTAAAAATTTTATTTTATTTCTGAGATCATATAATTATTTTTTCCTTTGACGCACCGTATACATTTAAGTGTTGTGCTCGTCGCGTTTAATGGGGTTTTCTTGAATTCGTTTTGTATTAAAAAGAAAAAAAGAGTTACAGAGTAACATACAAATTAGATTTTCACGTCCATTTCTTCCCGAAAAAAGAATTACAATATCAAATATATATACATTATACATTATAGACTGCAATACTGTCGAACACTCACGCATCGATGTACTTTAAAAAGTATTCTTTGGCAGTTCGTCGCCATAGTCGTTTGTAGTGCTTTTTCTTTTTTCGTCGAATAACAGATGGAAATAAAAACTTTACTTTTATGTAAGTACTCTAAAATTCTATACACTTTATTGTTTTCGATCCACTCTCTTTTTCATTCACACTGAATATATACATATAAATTATAAACTGATAACCAGAATGACGTTTTATTATTTTGTTCACAATATTCGACGAAATAAAGATGGATTAATACTTTTTTGTACATATATGATGACGTGATGGTGTAGTATGTTATGTGCAACAGTATCGTCTAAATTGTGTACAAGGATAGGTGGTGTATAATATTATATTTAATATGATAAGACTAGACCAGTAAAAAAATAAAATTATTGTTATCGAGATGCGATTCGCGGCAAGAAACAATAGCCCGCAGCAGATTTTATAATAATATATTAATGACATGGACCACGTGCCGCGATCTCGGCTGGTCGTGTCTGGACGTAAATATAATATTTTATTTTATATCGTGCATGATCGTTTCATATCAAGAGGCACCAAGTCATTTTTTCTTCACCTTGCTGTTGGAGAATACCTAAAGAATACAATATTGTTTACGTGCTTTGCTGGTTACTCATATAACAATAACATATAAGTACCTACTACTATTGATTCTTAAGAAATAACATTTTTATATTGAGTCGATGTTAATTTACTAAAACAATGCTATTTTAAATACAAAGTTAAGGTGTATGAACCTATATTTTGAAAAAAATATATTTACTGTTTTTTATTTGAACGTCAGCGATGTCATTATATCTTAACCTTTCTGAAACTTAGCTTTCGTGTACCATAGTATTCTATGTGATAATATGTTTATTATACTTGTGCATTTACACAATATACCATACTTTATAAATCACTGAAATTGTATTTATTTATACTTTGAATTACAAAGATGTTTGTATATTGTATATCTATATATCACCGAAATTGAAAGAGTATATAGATGTTGTATGTTGGGGAATCATTCTGCAGTGTACACGATACAAAATAATATGCTATTGAGCGGCACCGGTCGTGTGTACACGGTTTCTGTCGCATGTATGATTATAATAAGTACTTATATAAAATTATACTGTAATAGACACCTCGTATATACAGCTGCAGTATATGTGGGGACAAAGTGTATTATTGATTTGTTATATTGTTATTATACAGACGAATGACCCATAAAGGACGGTAATAATATATACGTGCCTATATAATATATTATACATACCTATAGTCGATATATAGAGTACGCGATTGCAGCATTTTGGTGTTATGACAGTATAATAATATAATATGTTATACATCTATACAATTAGGTACACATGTGTTATTTAACATTCACTGAAATAATATTTGTATTTGGAATAACGGGACGGGGAAAAAAATATATTATTGAATATTGATCAATGCAGAACACCGTTATAAATTATTATGATAAAAACAATAATTTGAATAGGATAAAGACATTTTAGCGGGCATCGGATATTGGTCATGTCACATGGCGGTATGTAAATGCATTTTGTTTTCGTGATGTTGAGAATTTTGTTGACTTATCTAGACTTGAGTCACCCCGAGAATTGACTGCGTATTATTTTTAGCTTACACGTGTAGACTGTAGACACCTTCAATCTACGATGCCTTACTCGTATCATACGTAAATATTATGTAAACTATAATTGATATATACATTATGTATATTACATATTATTGCTGTGTGTTTGCATAGTCTCTCTCTATCTTTGAATATTATCATTTCGACTGGGATAGAAAAAACTCAAGGACGGATTGATTCTAGACAGCACACCATACGAACCACCGCGAATAAACAATAATAAAAACATATTATGCCGACGAACTTTTGCGAATATTTTGCATACGATATTATACACGCTTACTAAAACTACGCGTCATCCGTGGTATAATATTATTATAACGATGGTGAATAGGCGTATGGTTAACTCTTTTCTAATCTTTTTATTAAATTGTGTGTATATATAAATTGTCACTATAAATGGATAATATACATATTCGATGTGCCTATACGAATGATTATCACTTGCTTAGAGTTGTATTTTTTTCTATTTTGTCAACCTACGATTCTTACGCATGCCGTAACTATTATACGCCTATATACTGTCTTATTATAGTAAAAGTCCTGGTACAGTTTCTTTATCCGCGTTTCTATTGTCCCCCGATCATAGTTTCCCGCGATATGCCGATATGTATGTATTATGCGTAGGTGTTAAATATTATAATGCGGCCTCATTGTTGCGTGTATATAATTGTGTACACGCGCGTAACAATTTAATTTTTTCCCGACGCGTCCACGGCGTCTATAAATATTAAAATAATAAAATATTCAATATTCTCTCTATCTGTAATAATATAATTATAATAATATATACTCGACCAGTTAACTAGTTGTAGAAATCAACATTTTCAATATACCGTGAATCGTTTGTAGTGTGTACACAGAAACGTTTTCGTATAACTATTACGTTATTATTATTGTAATTCGTACGACGCGGCATAGTGGTACCTAGACGAGTATTTAACAAATAGCTAGACTCAGTGAGCACTAGACGTCCGTATCAATTGCACGCCACTCATGCCTTAATAGTAATTTACACTCCCTCAACGATAATTGTGATATCCGAGACCTACCTCAGCACGACTATTGGACACATATACACGAGATAGATGTTTAAAAAAATTATAAAATATAAAGTTCTTACACAAAAAACCAAAGCATAAATAAAAAGCGAGCTTACTATAATATAAACTTATAATATTACATTATTTTTTTATCATTTAACCGTTGTTTAAAATCATTTTTACCTTAAATAATTATATTTTGATATTTTTAACTTTTATTTATTTTTAAACTGTTCATGTTATTTGTACAAAAAACTGACGGTAACAAACAGAATAATTTTGTTTTATGAATATGAATTTCCTTGAAGGTAATATACGTAAAACAATTATAATATATTATGTGCATTGTGCACATTATAGTCATTATCAGGGCTAATAAATATATATATATCGTTTTAACGTTTTCGGGTATTTAAACATTATAAGGTTTATAAGTTTTTCCGCTTAATGTTATTATGTTTTCAGACTATTTTATTTTTTTGTCTGCTATTCAACGTTATAACTACATTAGAAACTATAAAAGAAATGTTTACTAAATTATTTTGTTCATTAATTGTGGCATAATTTATCATATTGTGATGCAAGAACTATGTAACATAGAATTTATTAACAGGTTATTAGGTTATTTTTAATAATTTTTTAACTTTACACTAAAAGACCAAACTATACACACAACCCCGGCCAGTTCTGTACCAATACAAATAAACGTAAATATGATAATAATTATTTGTGTTACTGAAATAAACTAATAAACCTAAGTTTTATACATTCAATACTTATAAATATTTCGAATAGCAATATGTTATTACATTTTTCTAACGTTATAGGTACATGGACGTTTTTTGTTTATTGTTAATAATCTTTAATCACGAATATAATGACATAATAACATGTTTAATGGTTCGATTTTCTCGGTTTTTCGGTTAATGATTTCGGTTATTGTTTTTATTTTTTTCCCATTAGAACGTTATATTATCTAAACTTTGTTTTGATGCCCTAGTCATTGCACTTTTAATTTTTACATTTTAATCGTAAACAGCACAATGAAGGACTAAGCATCGTTCATACGTTTTCTTAAATTTTACTTAAACGTCAAATTTTATCTTATTTTCCGGTATTATTACAATGCGCTCTATTTTATTTTTGTATATTTTTCGGTTGAACGTGATTACTATTCAGTATGCCACAAAAACAATACAACGCGATATTATAACAACCATTGTCTCGTCATCGCCGCTGCCGCGGCGGCCGTCTCGCGAAATATAACACTCCTTCGCCACATCACCCTCCTCTGATCGCGCTCTCGCAATGTCGCTCTCTCCGTCCGGCCACTATAATGTGCGAATAGTATCCGTTATATTGGTATATTGTTCACAGTTGGAACGGTGATGGTACTGATGGTGGTGACGGTGGTCGTGTTGGGTACTGTCGGGCTGCTCACTTGCGTGCTGCATCACTACAATCAACAATACAACGCGTCCGTGCCCTGTCTGTCGGCAGCGCCCGGGCCGCCGCACCGCAGGCTTACCGCGCCGCCGCCACCGCTGACCAAGAAGAAAAAATCGACGACGACGACTACGACGGCAGTGGCGGCGGCGGCGGCGGCAGCGGCTGTGACGGCGACGACGACGACGACGACGACGACGGCTATCATCGCATCGCCACCACCGCTCTCGACTACGAACGGTGCACGTCGTAACGGCGGCAGCTGTTGTAACAGTAGCAGCACGTCCTCGCGAACCGCCGTAAGTGCACCCTCTCCACCCCGATGACCTGTTCGGTCGGTCGGTCGCTCGTCTAGTCAACTCGGCTTTTGTTGTTGTTGTTGTTGTTGTTGTTGTTGTAGGCGTCCTAGGCGGCGGGCCACGGCGCGTGGTGTCGACGGCGGCGGCGGCGGCGTACCGTTTGCCGCCACCGCACACGCTCATTTATTCACCGCAGTCGTGTTGGCAACGTAGCGCGCCCGAGCGGTTGAATTCAAATGTATTGATTATGATAGGGTCATATGGCTAGCGCTCGCGTATATAATAGTGTAGACCGTTAGACCGTATATATATACATATATATATACGTATACACACACGTATTTAGATGTATGCGTGTGTGCATTTTTATATATATAATATTATATTATATTAATATGGTGTGTCGTGTGTGTGTGTGTGTGTGTGTTTTGTGTGTGGCGTGGCGAAGGGCCGCGCGCGACGTTTGCGGTGGTGCCAAGTTTAAAATGGGTCGTCCCAGATTCACACGCGTGCCGCCGCCGCCGCCGTTCTCCTATTGTACGACTATGACGACGAACTAGTCACCGACGATTCCTCCGCTGCCGCGTCCCACTCCCACTACTACTAGACCACCCCTTCCCACACTTTCCGTGCCCCCCCCCGGCAGTAGTGTATAGATATGTTGTATTACTACCACGAGAGGAAAATCGTAATGTATTGGAATGTACACGCGCTCGTCTCCCCGGTTTCCGGCTGCACGCGGATATTACATGTAGGTAGAGCTATATGGTTAGAGATTGCAGTAGCTGTATATAATATAAATTCATTTACGATAGACGACATTTTAAATCGTAGATTGGCGTTTAGTGACTGCGGCGTGTGTGTATAAGACTTGATATAGAGTGGACCGTAAAAAAATACGCTACCTAACGTTTGAGAAAAAACCTTACACGAACTTATTTCGATTTCCCGAGTTTCGTCTCGACTGGATTGTTTTTTTTCGACGTTCGATGCGCGTCGTGTAACTTTATTTAGAAACTATATATGTTGCCGTATCGGCGAAATAAAAACTACTACCGGTTAAACACTTGACCAACTTTGACCAGTTTTTCCCATAAATATTGTGCGTTTAATATTTTTATTATATATATATTTATATAAATATGACTATTTATATGTGTGTTTGTCTGTTATAAAACGAGTTCCATATGTTTATCCATAAAACGAGTTTTTTTGACAATCAATTAATATTTTTTTTTAAATTTTAAATTTACACCTTTTTACTCTCTGGCGACCGACTCCTGATGGTTTGACAAAATCAGCATCGTAGATACGTTTAACATCAATTTTCTTTTCACGTATATAGTCGTGTATAGGTAATGTGAAAGGAAATTATGATTTGCTAAAACTATTTAATAAGTTAGCGTATATAATTTGAAGTACACAAAACGCTTTAATTTATTGAAAATAATTACTTAATTACACCAGAACTTTGCAAGTTGTCAGTTACTAATGAACATGTATAATTGTTAAAGTGTTTTTAAATAATTAATAATATGCAATTATTGTAAAATCTAACGGAATTTGAGCATAAAGTTATATTATAATATTACCTATATAATATTATTATTATTATTTCATTAATTCCTGTTTTTTTTTATTTTTATTGCTTATGTCTAATAAAAACTACACAACTGTATTTAATTGCGAGAATTTCGTTGTATAATGATACGAAGAAATACATTTTAGTCATGTATAGGTAAATGTGCCTGTGTGTGTGTTTGTGTGCGTTATATATTGCAATCTAATATGAATTATTTAATGTTTAAGAATTAATATTTGCCATTTAAATGATTTTATTATTTATCTGAAAAACGAATTTTATCCTATTCAATATATGAGTTCTGTATAAAATGATTGTCGTAATACCGAATAATGAGTGCATTTGGGTATGTTTTAAGGATTTAAAAAACGTTTGCTGAAATACTTAAATTCTATATACTCCATTTTTGCAATCTTAAAACTTAAAAGTACTTGACAACTATTAACTTTGATCTGGTTCATTTTTAAAATGTATCGTATATAATCCAAGTGCGAAGAAAGAATCGAATACATTTATATTATAATACATAAGCTTTTTTTGGTAGTTGCTTTACCCTTAAATATAATATTCTTTACAACATTTTAATCTCTAGCAGGTAAAGCATTAGACATTAAAACATCAAATATATACATTTAATCGCGTATATTATAATTGTTTAAATATTTGTTAACTAATGCATATAATACTACGTAGTATACGATTGTCAATTCACTTAGCTCTTTAAAATATATTTAAATAAAATGTACAATATATACATGTTTTACGGTAGCATACATATAGTAAAGATATTAGGTACTTACAAAACTATACATTCAGCATTAATATTAAACATATTATAAAAATCGATCTAATTGTGAAGTTGTATAACAAAGTTTTCGAAATAAATATTAATAGATTCTTCTAGCTCGTTGCTACCATACGAGGTCAGTGTGTTATACGTATTGTATGGTTAAAAGTTAATATAATTATATTCTTTGAAAAATTCTTAGGCTTCCGTTTTAAATAATAATATTATCACCTTGCGATAAAGTAGTAAGCTCAAGATCTAATAAGCAGACACTTCAACAACAATGTTACTGTATTGCTCGTATATATAATATCTATTGCTTCTAACTGGTATACAACGATTTAGAGAAATTACAACGTTTTATTGTCAAATAAATTTTTAAACGATAAGATAAGCAATAGTATATTTTTATTTAAATTTGTTGGCGAGTACCCATCCTTTGATTTCGTTTGATTTCTAATTGAGTGTTTTATTTGGCGATGCATTAATATGCACAAAAACCTATTCAATGCGGGGCTATCGATACATCTGTTGTTACCTATTTTATTTTATTTGATAACTTTTGTCACGTCGGTTAGTTGAAAACTAAATAATTATATAACTATAATATACTTAATACAATTTCTCCGTTGTCGATAGTTTGCTTCTTCTGAGGTAGTTAAATAGCGTAATACAATATATTTTTAAAAAAATCGGGACCATAGTCGTAGATCGTATTTATATTTTTATTCAATCCGTAGATAACATCATCATACATCGACCCCTCGAAACACAAGTGTTTTACTTTAAACGATCGCTCTGTATAGTGCACATACTCGTATATTGTATAAATATATATAAATACGGTGACCTGATCGTCGTCCAGTCTGTCCCAGACGTTTTTCCTCCGTGACACGAGGCGAGGCTGAGCCGAACAGAACGCCACGATAGAATTCCGAACACGGTTTAATCGTGCGTACGCGCGCATGCATGATATTCGTGATATTATTATTATTGTCGTCGTAGTAATACGACTGCAGACGAATCCGTTTACACACACAGAAATTACTGAAATATGACGAATTTTGACTGACGGGGAGAGCGGAGAGAAAGAAAAAATGGGGAAGAGAGTGACAGAGGGATCGAAATAAGAGGGAAAAAAAGAGTAAAATAAACGGTCGTGTGAAAGGGAGATTATAGGAAATACACACGCGCGCGCACACACACACACACAACACGCACACACACTCGCACGAACGCGCGTGCGTGTGTGCCCCCTTTTCATTGTCTGCTGCAGGGGCCACTGCGCTCCCTCGGCGCGGGACACGTCGCATCTCGCGGGGCCGCCGCCGAGTTTTCCCACCGCCGAAAGGGAAAGGACGATATATTTTTATGTATACATACATATATATATACTACATTATATATGATATATATATATATATGTACGTACACACACATTTTTATCGCGCGGAGGGACCTTTGAGTATATAACGGTTTTTACTCGGGCGTGTACGTTTCGCCGGCGTCGTCGGTGCACACACGCGCGTCGTACAATATATTATTATAATAAAAATATTTCATTATTATTATAATATCGTCATTGTGTTTTGTTATTATTATTATTATTATTATTATTATGTACGTACCGGTGCGATAATGATAATAACAGTAGTCGCACGCACGTATCGGGATAAAAAGTGCGGTTTGAAATGTTTCCGGTGGTCGGCATCAGTGACGACGCGATCGCGCATTTGTGACGCGCGTGTGCGCCGCCGGGTCTCTTCGGACGTCGTGAAAAACGACGACTTGCCTCCGCGTACTCGCGCTCACCGTCGAAATCGTATTATCATCATCACGACGTCATAATCGTACCGCGGCTTTCGACGGCGCCGTTTGACATAATATTACAGTCGTAATTACGTAAAGCGCCGTATACGCGTACCGACGACGTTCGCGCGGGTCTCGTCGACATAATATAGTCATACGGTGTCATCGTAATACGCGCGCTTGCTGCAGTCCAGCAATGTTACTGCAGTCGGCTTTATAGTTAAACGTTGTTGCACTCGCGACCTGCAGCGATGTGTGTCTCGTTAAACAGTAACAATTATTTATAACAACGTTTTTACCATAATATTCGTAATAAATTTTCGCGTGTTGCGATTCACGTCCTTGTCGTTCACATAACAATCGATATTATAATATATACTACAATAATAACTCGTAATTATTATTATTATTACGTTATCGTTACATGATATTTATCGCGTTGTTTCACCATAGATGTTGACGATGCGAAGCAATAACGGGCTGTCCCGAGAACACGACCGGCAGGTCCGGTTGCACTCGGTCCGGACGGACCTGGAGTTGGACATGCCGCCGCGAATCCATTTGCCGGACGGCGAGGAGTACCCGTACGGCAGCATGGCCAAGTTGCATTTGCGGAATTCCGAACAAGTACGTTTACAATAATATTATCAATGTCGTTTCATATAATATAAAATAAGACTAAAACACTTTAATAGTTACTATATACGTCTTATTGTTACCTAATAACACGATATTATATTATACATTATATAAGGACAAATATAAACAAAAGTCCCGATATCGTTACACGAGCAATGAGCTTATGGCGTATTGTTTTCGGAAATGTTTTCCTAGACTTGTAATATTATATTCTACGCTGTCTGATATTATATCGTATACGGAATGATTCATCAACCATGTTTATTGTTTGCCCTATCGTTATTCCTTCGATACTGAATTTATTTAAATTCTGATTTTTGTGACTTTTGAGTGTAATACTATAATTGTTTTCAATAATTTACATTTTTATACTATTTTTGGTAGTGTTTTATGATGACGTGAACTTATTTTTTTAATACAATTATTGTTAACCAGATTAGGTTTTTTATCGAAATGTATCAAAATAACATTTTTAACGAACAGTTTCTAAGCTATTATTATTATTATTTATTATTTAGGATAATATAGTTATTGAAAACGGTTTTATAAAATTTGTAAAACATAATATTATGTAATGTTATAAAATAATATTAAACGATGATACAATAATTTTAATTACTAATACACTCAAATCATTATAACATTTATATCTTCCAAACCCATTTTCATGAATCTATTATCCTTAATACTTTAAGTTAAAGAACTTAAAAATTACCCATTGTATTTTCGATTTAAATACATAAATGTTTTCAAAAATTCGTCTAATTAACAATTTAAATAACTTAATGGACAAATGGTAATTTTTATTTGTAAAACAGAAGCGGGTATCGTCAGAGGACACTCCGTAAATTGTATAATATAACTAATCTAATAGTATTATAAAATATGATCCATTAATTGATATACTTAAAACTTCTAGAAATTAGAATTGTAATAAATTCATTATTAAAGATAAAAAATAGAGGTGGGTATACTCAGCGAATCCAGAATTACTCTGTATATACACGTATAATGTGGCTAAATTCTTGCAACAGATAATGATATTATGATACTATGACAGAAAAACTAACACGAGATCATAAAATAAAATATTTTTTTTCGCTTTGAACAACGAAAACTACACAATTCTTCTATTTCTTTTATGTGGCGTATAAACTAAAATTAAAAAAAAAAAAGATTCCACCTCGTCTATTTCAATGGCACTATCATCAACTATAATAGCATCTTATCTGATGTGTTCGGTTGGTACCCGTTTAATTAATAATAATAAATGTCATTAATCGTCTTTGTCGGTGTATACAGTTATAAATACCACTGACGCCGTTCAGAATAGGAGCGGCTCTCCTAATATAAAGAATAAAGACATATAAGAGCGTATCACCGTTTGGTTAGTCGTGCGGTAAATTAATAATTTTAGAAATTAATAATTCATATTTTTATTATTTTGAAATCCAAAAACCATCCAGTCAATATAACTAAGAGTATGGTTTAAATATTATCTATCTATTTCTTAAATAACATAAACAGGAATTGAGACTCACGAGTTTTTTTCAATGGATGATTGGGTTATATTATAGGTTAGGCTACAAATTATTATAGTTTCAAAGTTAATACGAATTAAATGCTATAAACAAATGCAGTAATATAGTTTTTAATAAAGGTATTCAATTAACAATATACATATATAAAATAATAGTATAATACTATATCACGCATATACTTAGTGTGGAAACTAACAATTATATTGGTCACTTTGGCCTTTTATTCGCTGTTAGTCGGTCCACAACACGTCTAATCATAGGGGTGGTAAAATATTTAGCTTCTTCTATCATCCAAACAAAATGCTATGTGTACGAAACGTGTATATCGTAGGTATATTAGATTATATTAAGACTCGTTATATCTATAGCGTTGCTTAATAAACTGTCATGGTGTTTTCCGCAGGAACGAGAGATCTACCAGAAGTGCATCAGGGGACCTCCCAACCGGACGATATGGACGTCAACCGCGGAATGTGGGAAAATGTCGCAGCCTCACAGGTCCAGTTCTGCGTCTGGCCTCACGTCCCTCTCTACGTCTTCGTCCGAAGTGGACTCGGTCACGAGATGTAATAGTGTCTCCTCTAAGTATGTGTACGTATACATATAAGCATTACCCTTAGTTATTTTTTCTTTATATTAGGAGAGATTTTAGCTAGATAATATTTTATCACAATGATTATGGTTAGATAGGACATGGCATAATATGTGTTGTTAAAATTCCCAGGTGGTCACCCATCCGGGAACTAGCGTCGGAAAGTACGCTTAGTTATTTATATATATATTATATAAGATTATGTTATCGGAAGTTATTTACGAGTCTGCACAACTCGTGTTTTTTATTCTCCGACCAAATCCTATATATATATATATATATATGTCACCCATAGTATACCAATTTGTCCATTTACCACGGTATACAGTTCGAGGAAAATTATATTAACTGCCGGAATTTCAAATACCTAATCGTCGTGTCACGACAAGTGTGCTCTTATTATACTAGCAGCCATCCGTTAATGTTATCATCAGATGCGTCACCTCTCCCTTATACGCCCCTGAAAACACGTATTTATATCTATATTAAAGTATGGACGTACAATTCTACTATAATCTTTTTCATTCCACATAATATAGCCACGTATAGTAACTACACTGATATTTTTTTTCTTAAACGTGAATTCGCCAACGTTCCTTCACACTACTTAAACACAACACGTGTGTATATATAGCTTACAAATCGCAATACGTTTATTTTATTGTATTAAAATTTAAAACTATATAAATCTACCAAAAATGTAAGTGAGCGTCTTATACGTTAAACAAAACATCACTTTATATAATATTTTAATCTGGCTCTAGTAGTATAATAAAGTCATAAATATACAATAGTATGTGTGTGTACTTATATTGTGGGGAGGTGAGGTGAGGTGTATATATATACATATACATATGAATTTTATCGAGTCTTGAAGAAAATAAAAACGAATTGTGTTTGAGGAGAAGCCGAAAGATTTCAGATACCGGGCCATATCGAGATGCTGAAGAATTTAATAGCGAAACTGGTTGTGGAAAAACAGTATCGCCGCGCCTCGTACAAACAAACACACACACACACACACATACCTATATATATATTATACATATATATTTAGGCACTCGTATTATGCCGGGGCCATTTTAAACGCTCTAGACGTAGTAATATAAAATACGATATAGGAACTGCACCTGTCATAATAAATTCACTTTAAATATGTTAATTTTTTGAAACGTTCTATTCAAAATTTTCTCGTGCGCGACATTACCAGTCGATTATATATCGCATTTCAATGACGCCACTACCGTCCGTATACGGTTCCTGTAAGTTGTATAATTTGTTTGCTTACATCTATAATACCTGTACTGTATAAAAATAGGTGTCGCATTGTTTTATGCAGTTATTTTCAAGTACAACTCTATTAAATATCAAATCATATTGTCGACAAATTTTCTGATAGTTGTTCTTTGGAATATTTTTGAGACATTTATAATATTACGTAAATTATATAGGAATAATTTATTAAGATTTAGTGTATTATGTATCTATTGTATTCAAATTGATAAAACCCAAAATTATATAATTTATTAATATGGATTTTAATATTGTCATATTTCATTTGAATTCAAATTTTAAATTTAAAAAATAGTATGTTTTTCAATTAGAAACTTTATATACGTTAGGGAAGAAGTTTAATTAAAATTTAATATATTTGAGACAAAGCTAACAATTTTAAATCATTTCGAAAGTTTTTATTTTCAAAATTACAAACATTTTGTAAAGTTGCTGGAGTTTTATTAACCTAACTCATAATACTTTCGTTAAAAGTTTCATTGAACGAATTTTGGAATTTTCAGTTTCTGAAGATTGTACATTTGTCTACTAAAATAGTAAATAGGTATATCTAAATAAAAGATAACATTTGAACTCAATATCGGCTAGATTTTAATAATATACCTATTCCGAGTATGCCAATAATTTGCTTTTTAACTTTCTTTAATAATTTTTATCACTATGGTACTACATGAACATAGTATTAATTACATTATATAAAAATATATCGATTTTATGACATTTCGATAATATTTAATTAACTTAATATACATGACCTTTGTTTTGACTTACAAGCCAGTACATCACATGCATGTGCAACGTGCATACATAACATAATCATTTATAAATCATTCGATTTTATTTTTCATTACGTCTTATATAAGCAATAATTATATATATATATATTTACATAAATAGGTATTATAATTCTTTACCTTTTTTTTTTTTTTGCAGGTATTTGCCGAGAACAGAGTTCCCGCAAGTAGACAACATTCAAAGTCTGTCGAGTCTGACCATGGTACCATGTTTGAGCCACGTAGACAAACAGACTTTAAGCCAATAGTATAATAATAAAGACGTCTCTCACCGTTTACTATTATAATAATATTATATCTGTGTAATAATATAATGTACGAGGTGCTACTCATCGCAGAGACCGCTGAAAATACTATATTATGTTATATATTCACATATATATATATACTCGTATATGTATATTTTATAATATACACTCTCTCTCACACACACACATACACACACACACGTCTTATGTATAGGTACATATAATTTAATTGTATTATTATATAAATGATAATAAATTAGTGTTTTATAAGGAAGAAAAACAACTCGCGTACACACACAAACACACACATATTTATACACATTCGAACAGTCTTCTAATACCAATGTAGGTATTTCATATTTTATAAAACCTAAATCCCCGCGTGTATTCATCATGTGATAAACAATTACATCTCATGTGTGTAATAAGTGTATAATATATAATTGCATTTTTTTTTTTTATACATATATTTATTGTTTAGTGATATAGTTAATTTGAAATTTTTTTTTTCTTATTTTTATTGTAATTGTGCGTACACGGGGTACGTATATTTATCTGTTAATTTTTAATAACATTATGCGTATAAGATTCTGTTGAAAGCACACGGCCAATTTTCTAGCCAACACAATGATTAACCTTGATATAGTAAAATAATAATATGTTATATACCATCGCGTCGTAAACTTAACTATGATGATATAATATATAGCTAATTATACATAATTGTTGTCCGAATACCGTGTGCCGGCAAATCGGTTTTATAGTCCAGAGACGTGTGCTTTCAACGAATCTTATTATTTCAAATAACGTGTCGTATTACCTGCATATATTTATTATGATTTACGATATAATATTATATAACAAAAATATTGAATTTGAAAAAAAAAACAGAAACTATCATTGTGGGTACCCACAACCGTGGCGAAAACACGATGATTACAACGTCCAATAGCGTGAATATTATTAAATACAAATTAATGTTGATAATATTATGATAAGTATAAAAATGTAATGTCTTACTTTGCTTTTATCGACGGGGGTGGATAATTCGTGTCATATTATGTAGGTAGGTAGGTAGGTACCGCGATGTGTTCGAATGCGAATAATATTATAATATTATAACGTTTGTGCTGTGCTTATTTAGAATATTTATGAGAGAAACAAAAAGCGTTTTTCGATGGTTTTTCTCCTTTTCTACCTATTGACATTAAATTGACGATTACATTTTGAATAATGTTTTTTTTATTTTTTTACACGATTGGGGCAATGATTATTTCTATTCGGTCCAGGGAGGTAGTTATATTATTATGAAGGTTATGATTATTATACAAATTCTTCTACTGAGTGGGTTTGGGAGTAGAGGATATGAGACAGTCGTCGTCGCGGTCAATAAGCGTTTTTTTTTTCCTCGAAAACAATCTCTAATATAAAAAACAGACCATACAAATCGTAGTACGGCGACAATATTATAATATTCTGTGTGACGAAATTTAATAAAAAAAAAAATGTTTTATAAGAACCTTCGATGTGTCTGTAAATTATATTATAGTAAAATGAAAAATATCTATCATATACATCGCATACATTATATACTTAATAATATCATAACCGCACGGATTTTTTTTAATTGAAAATTTTCTTCTTTAGTTTTAATAAAAATGCGCTGACGTGATAATTAGTTTCGGTACGTGTGTGTTAATAAATTTTCCGAAACCAAGCGCTGTCGCTTTTTATTTTGACGGACTCTTAAAAAAAATGGGTAATAAATTATTATTATTATTACTATATTATTATTATTATTATTATTATTATTATTATAAATGAAATAGTTTCTAGTCATTCGTTAACTTTATTTAGCAAATTGTTTTGTTGTTTCTAATGACCGAAACTACGTGAGAAATCAACAAGTCGGGTCGGTGACTATATTATATTGTGTTGGACAACATTTTACCATCCAATTTTTGTGCGTAATAAAAGTGACTGTACTGTATATTTTATTTTATTATATTATTGTAAATATTATATATATTGTGTTGTACATGTTGGATTAATATGATTTTGTCATTGGTGATATTTATAGAAATAATTAAAACAAAATTAACTTTTTTTATGACCGTGCCATTTAATGGGAAAATGCTTAACTCCAGAGTGAGCGTGATGAGATATAGTTATGTCTATAATAGTGTGAGATAGTGAGTGAGGGGAGAGAGAAAAGGAGTAAATAATAGATAGTATAATTTTCGACAAAAGACAAAATAATAATTATTCGATAGGTTTTTCAATACTTTATAGACAAATAGTAGAACAGTGTTTTTTTATTATTAATATGTAAGTAATATAAAAATTTAGGTAATAACATGTTCATGCGACCGACATAATTTCGACGTTTATAACTTGTATTTTTTTTTTTTTGTCATTTTGTACAAATATAATCTCTTTGGTTTATGTACAATATAATGTAAATTTAACTATAGTTATCTTAATAATAATAATCTACATTATATTTACTACCAAAAACACTCTTATTTAGTTTTATTTGTATTTAATTTATTTATTTGTTATGCTTGTATACAAAACAATATTATAACGATATTCAGTGTGTAAATACAAAAAACTAATGTATATTATGTATGTGTAAAATAACGATGGCATAAATGCAGTGATATGTGGGTAGGGACCCAATTTATTTTATGTAATAATTATTTTGAATTGTTATTTCGGAGCAAACAAGCCACTGAAAACTATATACAAAAAATAATGATAAGAAAAAAAAACGATGATAAAAATGAATAAAAACATTTTATTAGCTAATTAAAAAATATATTTCTGTATTGTCAAATGTATGTGTTTGTTAATCAATTGTCTAAATCTCTCCAGTCTTCGTCGGTGGGGGGTGTGAACATCACCCTAAAATGCAGTTCTTGTTCCAGCGCATCCACCGTCGAAGTATTAAGTGGATTATCCTTGAGATCAACATCTTCCAAGTGCTTCAAACATGATTCCAATGTCCTAACATTGACATCTAAAATGTATAATCATAAACATAGCATTAATAGTTATATTATTTAGATACACATTTATGATAAACGGTAACAATAAATTGCATCTGTAACGAGTTCATGCAAGTACCTATATAATAAACACATATTATTTTTTCTTTCTTTTTTTTTAATACATCTATTAATATTAATTTATACCGTGTTATATACTATGCTCTATATTTATGTATTATATGATTTGATGTGTTAGATAGGTATATAATTTTTGTCATTACATCAACACGATAAACATATTATTTAATTGGAATTAATATCGATAGGTAATAAAAATCATATAGTCGGATGTATATAGGCTGTAAACATTCAAATTTCTTATACATAGTGAAGCCGTATTTTTTTACTCGTAAATTTATAAGTAGTATGTGTGTCCTATTGAATCGGTGTATGTATTGTGAACAGATAAACTAAATCAATATAATTATTTAAATAATATAATGACATCATATATGTGCATACGTTTTTAACTTAAGTAATTTTTGTTTAATGTGTCTACTGTAGTATAAATACTAATTTACTAACTAAGGCCATATTCAATCATAAAATATAGTTACTATTACCTATGGTAAATTATGTTTCTCTGTATCAATTTGTATTGTTTTTTTTTTTTTTTTAATATTTGTTGATTTTAGTTTTTTTGATAACAATTTACTAGTGTACATACATTTTTTACTTTACATTTTAATAAAAAATAATGATAAAAGGAATCACGAAGACATTTAAAATTAATGACAGAAATATTTATTTATGCTGTAAAGATTTATATATTTTCAAAACAAGAATAGTTGGAACACTTATTCAAATATTGTCTGAGTGCAAATGAAAACTGTTATAAATCACCAGAACAACAAAAAGCATACACTAAATCAATATGTTGCATATTTATATTTTCGGGGTTATTTATTCATATCAATATTATCATATTATGTAATATATAATGTTATTAACATATTTTATAACATTAGAACATCAATGTTTAAGTAAAAATGTTTTACTTATCTTTTTTAAATAACCTAATTTTAATTAATGTGATTTATTGTTGTACTCACCAATAATAAAATTATTGTTAGCGATTAAAGTAGTTAATTCTGGTAAATGAGCAATTGATTCTGGCAACTCAACAAACGAGTTATAAGAAATGTTCAACTTTTTAAGGTTCTTCATTTCAGACAGTTGATCCGGCAGTTTACTGATTTGATTATGAGACAAATTTAACTCTACAAACAAACAAAAAAAAGTAAAAATTATAAATTTATTTAATATAATGTATACTTGCATAAAACTAAGATCATTATGTAAATATATCTTAATCTATAATCTAAATAATTGATTAAATTAATGATTTATTTTAATCTATATTATAATTTATAATATATTAACTAGTTTACGAATATCTACATAGGTAGGTACCAATATGTTATTTTTAGTTATACAAGATTGCACTAATGTGAACAAAAGGTGCATCAATAATTTCGTCGGTACTCATTGGTACTCATTGGTAAGCATTAAAAGCAGAATCCAACTTATAGAAACTGATTTAAACATGAACTTTGAATATTTGTAGTTGCCATTATTGGTTCTTTATAAGAAAAAAAATTGTCTTATAAATTATAACATCTAACAAAATAATTATGGTAGGTAGCTTTATTATATTTTATACATTTATTTTGTTGGTATGTACAATGTACATAGAGTAATGTGAAATAGAAGTAAAACTTGAGTGAAATATTTAGTCATATTTTGCCTCGCAGTATAAGCTTGAATCCTGACTTGATGGTTGCAAATAATTATGAATAGTATATATGCGATATTCATGTTCATATTCATAAGTAGAAAAATAGATTTAAAAAAAAAAAAACATTTTTTTTTCAAGATCATTCAAAACTTTTTTTTAATTACTAAGATGATAGTAACGATAATAGTACTATGGAAATATTTTACTCAAAGTTCTCACGCTTGACCAAAAATTGTGTAATTTTTGGCACCACACGCATTTAGGTATTTTAACAAAGATAGTTAAGATAGAAAATGTAAAAAAAAACATATAATTTTAAGATAAATATTTTTTATCTTAATAATTTCCTTGTATTTATATTTGAAAAAATAACTTGGATAATTTTATTGGTATTATCTTTTATTTTAGTAAAACAATATTTTAATGTTAGTATTGTACTATAATACCTATGTATTAAATATTTTTTAAGATGAATAATTACGAAAGTTAAAATTGACCTTAAAATTCAGATAGCACACAGTTGTTTTTTTTTTTTGTTCTGTTTGCTTAAATATTCCTTACACGTTATCATTAACTTAAATAAGTACATCGAAGCTGTTTTATGCTTTTTAAGTAAGTGATATATTTTGATATTAAATTTGTTATACATTAGTTAGTTACTTAGTAAGTAGTTATATTAGGTGTAATTATTGTCTATTATTTATTGTAAAACCATATTCTCTGTTAAGCCCTTAATTAAAAAAAAATATATTCCGAGATATTCCAGGAGAGGGGAGAGCTACAATTCTTATCAATATGCCTCAGTCATAATAACGTATTTTAATGGTAAGTTTGGACCAATAAACATTTTTTATTAGAAATTCTTATAATTTATTTGATATAGGTACAATAAATACTTGTATATTTAATAAAAATTGTATTCATAATGTTCTTATTTTATATAAAGTAATATAGAAGCATACCTATAACCTACTCATAATCTTAAAGAATAACGTGAATTAATCACCTAACCTAAGATGACCATATTTAAAAAATTATAGGTACCTAATCATAATAATTTTAAACTAACATTCATAATATTTTTTTTTATTTTTAATTGTGAAAAAATATAATTTTAAAACTATTTAAGATTAAAATTAATCAAAAAAAAAAACATAATTTTGAAAAAATAGCTTGGTGTGTTCTAGAAGAAATTTATTTGCCAGTTTGTAAATAATATAATAAGGTACTATTACCTACAGGTTATGTCACCGACAACCAGGGCCGGCGCAAGGGCAGTGCAACCGGTGCACCTGCACAGGGCCCCGCACAAATTTGGGGCCCCGCGGAAAACAAATCATTACTAAATAAATATTATAATTTAGAAAATATTACATTTTAATCATTCTGCACGGGGCCCCGCAATTTGTAGCGCCGGCCCTGCCGACAACAATGTGATGCAGCAATAATTATGATAAAAACCAAAATCCAAAATTGAACTGAAAAGTATAGATTCGTGTATTCTATATTCAATAATTTCATACAAAAATATTGTAAAAAACAAATTTCTTATAAAATAAAATTATAAATTTATAAATTAACTGTAGGTAAGGCAATAAACGGGATTAATACGGGATAGACTTGAAAATTCATGACAAAAAGTGTCCTCAAAGAAGTTTAACAGGACACTGAGCTTATAAAAAGGACAGCCCTTTACAAAACATGACGTATAATCGACCTAATCTAACCTAATTCAAATCAACTTTGCCTAATCTTTCTCGTGATTGATGTATCACATTGTATAAAAGATGTAGGTATATTTATATTTTTAGTTACGTACAAATATTATGATGGACAGTAATTATTATAGTAGGTAAGTAAACTTAGTTGCGGACGTATTAAAATATCTAGACAAACTATGTACATATAGCTTTAGCCTTTTAGTATTCATAATATTAAATTATTACTTTGTTAAAACATGCCAGAAAAAATTGGTAAATTAGTATTCTTGTTAAATTTGTTGATTCAGTGTAAATAGGTCAGGTACCTAACCTACCTACCTACTTGCAATTTTTAAATTATTAATTTCTGAGTAATAGATAATATACTACTTAATGATACTTTATAATAACGTAGCCAAATATGAAATTATATTATTCTCTTTACCTTAATGACACTTAATTGATTGTTTAATTAAGTCGAAAATAGTCCATTAACTCAAATGTATAGGTTGTGTAGATTTTGTGTACAAAAATATTATATATATATATAAAAATGGAGACAAAAATGTATAACATTGCATCAGTTGATAACGGGCTGAACCGATTTCGCTAATTCTTTTTTTGTTGTATTTGTTATTGTCTGAATAAGGTTTTTACGAAAGTAAATTTTTAAAAAGTCAACCGAATAAATAGAAAAAGTGCAAAATATATTTATTGATGTCTGGGATTTGAACTCGATACCGTTGTCTTTATTTACTCTATGGTAGACGTAGACATCTAAACATCAGCTCGATGTACAATCAGTATAATCTATGATTTCTATGGTTTCTATAATTTCACTCGCGCAAACGGAATATTATTTTTTTGTACGGGCGACGAAGTGTACGGGGACATGAAAATATTTTACGAACATGGTAAGAGCGTTTAAAATTTTATCGTCTGTTTTTTTTTTATATTCACGCAGTAATGCGGTAACATTGGTGCATCTGGCTATCTAAGAGTTTAAACTTTAAATGTCAATCGTTTTCTATTTACGTATCAATATTAAAATACTAATCATTGGTAACCTATACAACTATTTGTATAATATATATTATATATTAAGTATCTACAGCTTCAAACAACACCTCTAAAAACACAAACTCTCACTGGGTATCAAACCATGTCTTCTTCCGAACATATAAATTATATTAACTTAAACCCCTCATACAATTGTAGATAAGATTAGGTTTGAGTATTTGTCCCATTAATTGATAAACCTAACTATTTGAATCCTTAAGTTTATAGTTTATAAAAATAATTCATTATTACTTACATAACGTATATTTGCTATTCATTTATCAATTGAAATATGGGTAAACATATAATAATAAAAAAAAAAAAATTAAACAATTTAGCAGGATTTAAGCAAAAATATGCATTGCTTATAATAACTTTTTTGTTTTATCCGGCTTTTATGGATGCATTAATAAAAGTTTATTTTTACATAGGTTCCTAATGTTCCTATAGTTGCGTGCATAATATCACCGTTAATATTTTGCTTCTGTCTTTTGTTTCTGTTTCTGTTTGTGTTTTTTTTTTTGCGGCAATCGTATGCATTAAAACTATTTAATTAAAGTACATTTATCTGACGTCACAAAGGTTTTTACAAAATTATTTAATTGTTATCGCTGAACTGTAAAAACATAATCGAGTTCAAAGAGTAAAATTAAATAATACATTGCCAAGTGATTTACTGAGTGAATTATTATTCTTTACATTTTTATAAAATAGTATTATTTTGTTTGTCTATTAAATCGCATTTTCCATGCGCTAGGTACGTACTTTGTAAAATTATGTATAACATCTTAATCGAACAAAAAAATTAACCATACTGTGGCGCACTTGATATAACTAAATAATTAATATTAGTAGTTGGATAATTTTCATTTGTCGACCTTAGTCACATGAAATATACTTGCCTGTGATAGTCGGAAACCGTTCGGTAAATTTTACTGGTAGTTTTGAAATTACGTTATTTGATAAATCACACGTAACCAGCTGCGTGTTTTGCATAAGTAAATAAATTGCGTCAGGGATCTGCATCAGCTGACATTCGGACAAATCTGGAAAAAAATATAATATATTTGTTTAATCGTCTTTCGGAGTGACACGGCGTTTTTATGGTCCATCACGACAAGCATATGTGTACATTATATAGTATAGTATATATTATTATATTATATATTATATATAGGTATACGTGTAATCGTCGGACGTGATACTTGCAGGAAGTCCAGATGTAGACTGTTCGAGGTCGTTATAATATGATTATTGTTGTGGCGGAATATCTTTCCGCGCTAGTCTGTTCCGATGGCCATCACCCATATATGGGTGCATAATATCATTTGACGCGAAACCGGAATGACAATACAACAATGTGTGTAGTATTATATCTATTTACACACATCATTATCATCATCGTCATAATTATCGTCGCATTGTAAGATTCGTGATTGAAACATTTATAATATTATAATCGACCAGAAACTTGTGAATAGGTAGTATAGGACCAATAATAAATTCACTGCGTTTTTTTGCAATCAATTATGTAGGTAATTTATTTTATGCTTATTTATTTAAAGTCATTGCATGTTATTTTGAAATATAATGATGCTATTTCTATTTATTCACAATAGTGAAATCATATAAATATTGGTGTCGAACTCGTGAATTGAGTACCTATATTTTTGATTTAAAAATTGTTTTACAACAAATATTTTAGTATTATTTTAAATAAATCAAAATACCTTTTGAATTTATATTAGGAGTTTTTGGTTTAAACGCAATGATTATAATAATATATTATATATGCCGTAAACATTGCGAAGTAATAGTTGTGTTTGCGGAAACGCGTAAATTGTCATGGCCAAATCCCAGATCTATTTATATATTAAATATTGTAGGTACGCTGTAAAAATGGATATAATATTCATAGATAAACAATTATTACGATACATGTATTTCAGATAATTTTTAAAGATCTTATAAAAAAAAATTAATATATTATAAATAATTTTTCCAGAATTACATAATAAATATTTCAAAAAATAAATATTAATAAGACAATTGTCACGAATAAAAATGTCATTGGTAAAATCACTAAATTAAAAAACTATATTTTTTGTTCTTATATAATACGCATGTGTCTAGATTTAAACGCGTTCCCAACGATTCTGAGTTTATAGTTAACAATAGAGTATTTATCACACGGACATAAAAACACTTTCTTTCATTGTGGTAGTAGTAAATAGGCAACGGTTTTTCGCGTTGATATAATTTCAAACAACGGTATACGCAATATACATATATATATATATATTATGATGAAAATAATTAGATCGAATAAGGAGAAAGCGAGAAAATCACATACATACGTACGGCGAGCGAACATGCATAATACGAGTATATGAATTAAAAATATTAATTTGATGAGAGTATATGAATTTGGTATTATGCAAAAATAGTTAACTCAAGTACGTTACACAATAAATAATCATCATAGGTACTATTACGTATACAAAGCCATGTGCAACATATATATATTCGATTTTCACTGGAATACCTATTTTTGATTTAATTCAGATATTTAGCCATGGAATAAATAAAAACCATCACGACAGCTGTTACACGTTTTACCGTATGTATACACTGTCCTATTCGTGTATTTCGGAATAATATGGTCGTGACGATAATTCACCATTGTTTATAATATTATACAACTCTAGCAGAACTTGATCAGTGACAGACTCATTGATATGTGTTTTTGAACTCTATTTGAATACTCAGTTTGATATACTTACACGTCGTTCGCCAGCAAATATTAGGATTGATTAATACAAATACGCTCGGTATATAACTGTATAAGTGTATAACGTAAATAAACTAAAGTTATCGACGATCAACGTGATCGGTATACCATCATATACCCAGCAACCACTGTAACCGCACGGTATCATCTTCTGTGGCGGACTACCCCTATATCTCGTATTTACCGAACCTAGTCGCAAAACTTCGAATTTCAGTGCACTTACCCAAGTTGTGGCTCTCTTGCGCCTCGTTGCACCGGTTCACCACTCGGATAACCGCGTTTCCGGCCAGCCTGGTGGACACCAACATGACGGCGGTCTGCTGGCCATCGTCTACTTCCACTTCGGCAGCTTCGATTTCCTCCTCGATCGGTGGTCTCATTTCGACGGTGGGTTTACTGGTGGGTCGTGCGCGTGGGTAATATATTATACTATATAATATCGATGATCTATTCCGGCCGAGGGGTGCGCGAAGAAATCCGACGGGTGGGAAAAACACAAACTATTTCGGAGGAAAAAAATGTGTAACAGCAGACTCGCTGCGTGCGGCGATCGGCCGTCGTTGGGAAATTCGAAGACGAAATCTTATTTGCCAAACGATAACAGACTTGATAACGCTCTGCTCGCTAATAAGTGTGGTGATACAATAACAGACGGGCGACCCGCGGCGACGGCACCGATCGGACTGTACGGCAGCCGTTCGGTATATAACGCTGTCCGGTCCAACGCCGTCGCCACTACTTGTACATAATATTATATGCGTCATCATAGACGCGCGTTGTCGTTCACCTCGAGCGTGCTGCTGCTGTAGTTTATGTTTAGCTTTTGTTATTTTTAGTCGTCCGCTCGTGCTTCAGGGTTGCTTAAACTTCGCAGAAGGTACTCGATTTTCTTTGTATCGGATAATAATATGGTGACGATATTGCGTACATAATATATGTTAATAATAAATTATCTCTTTGTACCGTTTTTCCGGTCAAATATTTTAATATTATGGCCCATGCTAAATAATCTCGCCGTATAGATACGAAACAAACGACAAAAAAAATAATAATCCACTACGTCGTCGCCACAAATAACTACGAGCAAATAACTACGGTGTTTTCTTTGTTTTCGTTATGAACACAAGAGAAGAAAGGAACTACGCG
This sequence comes from Schizaphis graminum, assembly GCA_020882235.1. Lineage (NCBI taxonomy): Eukaryota > Metazoa > Arthropoda > Insecta > Hemiptera > Aphididae > Schizaphis > Schizaphis graminum. The sequence goes on from CM037032.1 coordinate 100,840,680, forward strand.
TTGGTATTGCATTTGGCCCGCGAAATGTCCATTGTACGCGGAAAATAAAATTTACCATATACACAGCAGACGCGTTTATACTAATACGGTTTATTATTACAATTGTAATAATATTGTATTGAAGAGTATATTTTGAACAGTGACAACGCCCAAAAATAACATCAACGGTTTCGAAATGTTTCAATTTAACGAATAATATGTTCATCTTTAGGGTGTATAATAATATTATTAATTTTATTTATTTTTATTTTATTTTCAAAACATTACGGTTATGCTACAAATTATCGATTAATAATCGCGATATATTTAAAAAAATAAATAAATACGTAATAGGTATATTTGTTTTGATTTATTTTGTTGTTATGTTGTTGGTAAACCACAAAGGATTTTAAAAGATTATATTTATTATTTATAAATTATCGCGAATAACATAGTTAATACACCGAAGATTTCACATGGGAAGCCAATGATTTTAGTTTGTTATTTTAAAATTTATAAAATCGTTTAATCAATGTTTTATAATATTGTACATGTAGTAAATTCATAATAATAATCAAAAGTCTCAATAAGTTACCTAACGGAAATATAAAATATGTGAAATAGTCTTTATTATTTTGAATTCCAAGCTGGAACAATAAATAATATATAAATTTTACAATGATAGCTATATTTTCTTTATTTTTTTTTCTTTATATATCGTAAGTTACCATTTTGATCTTCAGTTCTGATGGTGGTGTCTGATAATAAATTGGACTTAGTTTGTAGTGTTTGTACTTTTGAGAGATCAAATTTTTTTTTAATTGTCTGTAAAAAAATCTTTGGCCAAAAACCTTGAAGATTTAATACAAGATTTATTAAAAGTTTTTCTACTTAAAATAAAAAAAATTTACAGAAAAATTATACTTATTTTGTATAAGCGTTTGAAGTTAAAATTCTTACAACAATGGATATTTTTTACTCATAAAATAACTATTTTTCAATCGAGACTTCCAAGTTATTATTCAAGCCTCTTAAATATGAGGTTCTAATTTCAAATAAAAAAATTTTACGATTTTTCAACCACAAAATTTCTTGCAAATTTTCGTAATTTTGACATATTTCGTATAAATTCGAACTTTAAGCACTTATAAAAAAAAATTGTGACTAACGATTTCGGATTTTTTTTATCACTTTAAGAACAACTTATAAGAAACCTTGCATTAAATGTTGAAGATTTTCTGGCCGGCAAAAAAATTTTTATCGTTATTTTAAAAAAAAAATACTAAAAAAAATTAAAAATTTCAATTGTCTATAAATAGCTAAAAAAAAGTCAAAATTCTTTGAAAATTTAACTGTGTATGGAAAACTATAATATAAACATTTGGTGAATATTTCAAGTATTTACATCTATTAGTTTTAGAGTTATAGCAAAATAAAAAATTTGATTTTGTCGAAAACTGGTTTTGCGTAAAAAATCCCGTTTTTCCCTCATTTTTTTAGGGTTTTTCCCGACTCATTTAAAAAATATTGAAAATTTTTAACTTTTGACCCCCCAAAGTACCAACTAGATTCAATTTCCTTTTCAAAGAGGACCTGAAGTCAAAAATCGAAGCATTTTTACTGCTCCAAATGTTGTCGTCAGACACAAAAAAAAAAAAAAACACACATCATAGTAAAATCAATACATTCATCACTCCGTTCAGAATCTAAAATTGTATAATAATTGTAATGTTTACAAAAATAAACTAATAACCACCATCTATTATACATACCTATATCTATTAATTGTATAATAAGTCTTATAATATGTTTGCTTGCAAAATTATCTAGCTAATTTTAATATTATAAAACTTTTACCTATAATATGATATATTAAAGTTATTTTTTTATCAAGTATAATCTTACAACAGTTACACCATTATAAAGAAGAAAGTAATTAAATTCCTGTTGATATATTTATTTTTATCCGTGGTTATAAGAGAATACGTCATTATGTATATCTATTTATCGGTTTAATGTATAGTGTACTGTAATTAATCGTTGATGGCATCATGCATTTTTTTGTTTTTATATTGTATTTCATGTTGTATTTTTATTTATTATTTTAAATTTATGTGAATATGTAGTAAAAAAAAAACAAAAAGTTAAATTTCATCTCGTTAATATTTTGTTTCTAAAAACTAACAGGATGCAGTATGATTTCATAATATAAATAATTCGTATAACGTTAAATTAATGTTCATCCAGGAAAAATAATATTATCATATGTTATTTACAGAATAATGCGTAAAATTGTTTAACAATTTTCTTATTCAAGGAAATATTTTAAGATTTTTTGTTATGTTTGTAGACACAAACAAATATAATATTTTGGTTATGGTTGGTTCAATGGTACAATATATTGTTATATTTTATCGTTTTATATTACTAATTATATACGGTCCCTACTTCTGTTGGTTATTCTTATCGTATAGATTTCGCCTCAGTTATATAGTATACATAGGTATTTATTATTTTATAGTATTTTATATTGAATATTTGATACGTCCTATGTAATTTCATTTTAACTCTATACCAAATTTAACTAAAATATATAGAAATAATATTATACTAATATTAAAATGTATTAGATTCATAAATCTTATTTATAAATATTTTGTTAAATACGATGCATTGATTCTCAATTACCCAAAGTTTAATTTCACTCATAACAATTTTTTATAGCAAAAAAAAAGATACGTCTTATTATAACATTTATAATAATTGAAAATATAATATATTTCACCCGTTAAAATTAAAATTGTCTCTATTTTTAAAATATGCCATCGGCAATAATAATATTTAGATAAAATAGAAATAAACTGAACTACTATATTCAAGTTTTTCGTAATTAGTGTTCATTTTCAAAATTACCATCTAAGAATAAAAAAACAATTGTCTTAAAATTTATTTATAACTTTTTATTCCAAAATTTAATTTACTTAAAAAATACTATTTTTTAGTAGATGTCACGTGTTCAATGAGTGATTTAATAGGTACCACAATAAAAAATACAAACTGCAATAATGTTTAAAATTTCTAATGCAATGAATTATCAATGAACATTACTGATTTAATATTTTTTCTGTGGATTTTTGTCTACGGTTTTTATGTTCCATCTTTGGTATGTTCGTATTTGCCGGTTAACTGATTACATGTTACAGCGAGCACTGTCCAGGGAACGTTCATGTTGACTTGTAAATTATAACTCGTATCTAGTTTTCACCTGATACAGATTCACATAGCTGATTTTTACGCATAATATACTATTGCAGCCAAGCAATACGCAATAATTTAGCAGAAATGTCGAACACGATAAACACAATATAATTAACGACTGAAAAGCTATTGTCTAGAAGCATGTGCTAATTCAAATGCAAAAATAAATTTGATTTTAATTACATCCCAAGTATAATATATACAGAATTTGAATTTATGAATTTAATAAAAAAATTCTAAAAAAAAACTATTCGACTTAGATAAATCTTTTTAGTATGAAATTTGTTCTTGTAATCAGATTCACAAATTATTTTTTTTTATTTTCAGTATTAAAAAATAAACATAAAAAAATTGAATTATACATGTAGCGCTAGGGTCTCTTAATGATAAAAAAAAAAAAATATTAATTAAAACAAAAGTCAGTTCTATCTGTTACATCGTATACGTATATACATACCTATATAATAAAGTGTATACATTTTGCTATTTCGTATGAATAGTTTTAAATCATAATATGGTGTACCTACCAAGAATACAGTTATTTATTTGATACAATGTGAAAATATAAATTTTCATATTCCTTACATTATTCTTTTAAAAATATTTTCGCTATTATTATCTATATGTAAGTAATTGTTAGGTTAGGTTAGGTTAGGTACGTAACATTGTTATTAAATATATTTTTTTAATAGATAAATATTAAAATATATCGATGTTGATATTATACTAAATTATTGCAACAATTATTAGAATATCTGAAATAGTTTAACAATTATATTGAACATCATCGTTGGAAATGAAAAACATAATATTTTATATAATTATATAAATTATATTTATTTGTAAATATATTGAAAATATATTAAAAACATAAATGCTAAAGTAAATTAATTAAGTTATCAAAGTAAAATATACTTGCAACACAAACAAATGGTTTTTTTTATTTAACAAATATTATACGTCACATTTATTTTTAAAATTTAAATATATATTATTGTAGTAATTAAAAGATTTAGCTATTAATATTTTTAATATATAGTTTTATCATTCAAATAAAATATAATAGGTTATATTATTATCAAAATCATTTTTAAATGACTCAATTGCAGCTTTTATTGTTTTCATAAAATCATATGTAAGTACATACAATTTCTTTTTAAATAAAACAATGTACAAACATGGTAATGAATAATTATAAATTACTTGGTAATAATGAAATGTATAGTTATTAGTATAGTATACATGTTTTGGTTTAATGTTTTCAAGAAAATGTATAGTCATAGTTTTGATTTTTAAACAAAATATTTACTATTATAATTATAAATTTATAATAGTATTTAAAAAGTACATAGTATGTACATTGTACCTACGAAAATAAACCTTTTTTTAATTTCTGAAAATTATATTGTTGAATGTTTTAACTGTAAATTAATAAGTAATATGTTTTAAACAATAATGTACAACAGGTTTAACCTATATTTTATATTATTTTGTTTATAAAATTATAGGCACGTAGCCAAGAATTTTTCATGTTGGGGTTTTTATGATATTTTATTTATTTATCCATCGTACGACCTTCTGGCTTCTTTATTATACGAAGGGCATTAATCTTCTTATTTTTATGATAACGTTTTTATAGCTTACAAGTTTTACAATCAAAATGTATAATGAAAATATAATGATTTAACTACAGTGCTGTTTCGTTACTAAACATAAATGTACTGGTCATTTTTTTTTTTTTTTAATAGATTGAAGATAATATGTAAATAAATTATATAAGGTTGTTACATAGTTTCACCATTACTTATAATAGATCGATCGTGTTTTAAATTTTAAAACTCTGAATATTACTAGGACTTTTTAGGTAAAAATGTATAACTAATAGTTATAGTATATACAAAATATTTTCTATTTTCACCGATTTTTTGAATCAGATATAATCATCTACTAGACTTTCAATTAAAAAGTTAGTATATTTTTTCTGGGTAATAGTTTAAATTCAAAGTTAAAAAATATAATAAGCGTGTGGCAGAAGAATGTTATATATAACTATTTGGTGATTTAAAATGTGTTATCAATGATAAATGTATTTAATTGTTGATACATTTGTATTATATCATTACAAATTACAATGTTTAGCTTAAAAGAAAACATTGTTATGATTTTTGAATTATCAGTTCATATCCGTGCATGCTTATTGGTGAATTGGAAAAAACGACAGTATTTTTTTTATATTTCATTGAATTGTATAAGAAGTACATGGTTGAAGGATATATTTGGGATACTTTAAAATAGACTGGATTTTTGGGAATGAGGTTATAAGTATATAGTGAACAGCAAAAAGTGACAAAATAAAATATTTTAAAATTTTAAAATCAAGAAATCATTTTATATAACATTTGAATTCTGAAATAATTTATTCATTTTATATTTTTATGACAGCATTGTCTTTTTTAGAACTTTTCATAGACATTAGAATATTTTATAAAACAAAAAATAAGTCTGCTCTTAGTTTTAAGATTTTTATGTTTTATTCATATAGTTTTCTTCATCTTAGAAAAACGGTAATTTACAATTTTCTTATTCATATTTTCAAAAATATGATTTTTCTTAAATAAAGTTAAATTTATTTTTTTAAATTTGATCTTTGTAGATATGTTATAGGTTTATTTAAAATTAATAATGACATTCTATAAAAACATGTACATAATTAATAATCAAATTTTGATTACATATTAATATGATAGGACTAACTGAATTAGATAAGTTCTCGGTAGTTTACTAATATTAAAAGATAAAATATAAAGTATGATATTATATAAATTGATTACTTATCTAAACAATTTAAATTCAAAGAAAAATTATGGAATAGAATCACCTATGATAAATATATTTTTTAATTAGCGATCTAATGGTTAAAAATGTTATTATTTTTATATAAGCATAAAAAAACAAATAAATATTAAATCTTATTATATTTGAACTTTTTAAGTTTTAACTTTTCAAATAAACCAAAGCGCTGTTAACAATTCCAATGTACTTATGAACAGTCTACTTTCAAACAAGGTAAAGGAATTAAATATTGTATACAACTAAATTAATTAGTTAGAAATTACAACATTAATTAATAAAAGAAATTTATGTTTGTAAAAATTTTGAAAGTCGCCTTGAACAAATTAAGCGATAAAATATGTATAAGTTATGTAGTAACAATAGACTTTATTTAATATATTCTTTAGCATAAAAATATTACAAATACAAAAAAAAAATGAAGATTATGAATAATTAAGGATATATCAATAGAATACTATAGGTGTATACTTGTATAGTTTTTCTTTTCTTTTTTAGGGGAACTATTTTCTTATTGGTATTCAAAATATAATTTTTGTTGAGCTCGTCTTAAAACTCACAATATTATAAAAATCTAGTAATTTAGTAATTAATTTAAAAAACTAAATTGAACACCTGCAGCTATATAATACGATTTGATACCAACAAATAATGTTTTCACAAATCATATTCCGATAACCATAACGTAGAACTCACAAGGGAAATCTAATACCTCTGGGTTGGGTGAATACGTGCGTTTTATTTTATTCTGATTATCTTGTTTAATATAATAATATACATATACATTATACGTACATACCTAAGTTTTAATAATATAGAAAATATTTTCAATTTATACGTAGGTAGTGAAAATAAAAGTCTCATGACTATAGTTTACGTTATAAGCGCGAACTTAACTCTTTAAAAATCTTTAGGAATAAATTGTTTTTATGTAAACATAATTACATTAAAATAATTAAAACTGTATAATATCTAGTATAAGTTAATTTTATTGCTTATAGTGTATGTTTATGTTACAAAATACATTATTAATTTGGACGAGTTGCTATAGGAATAAAAAATGTCTATCAATGTTATATAAAAATAAAATTATAATTTTTATTCAGTAACAAATTTTAATATAACAGAAATAAAATAAACGAACTATACAAAGTAGTTTAAAATATTTAAGTTACAATTATTAGATTCTGAACGGAGTGATGAATGTATTGATTTTACAATGATGTGTGTTTTTTTTTTTGTTTTTGTGTCTGTGTACAGCATAACTAGTCGAAATAATGCTTCAATTTCAAACTTTGGGGGTGGTTTCCGATGGCAAAGTGGATATCCTTGGTGCATTATAGAGGTGAAAAGTAAACATTTTCCAACAGTTTTCAAAAAAATCGAGAAAAACATAAAAAAAATGACAGAAAAACGGGAATTTTTACGCAAAAACAGTTTTCGACCAAATCGATTTTTTTATATGGTTGTAATTCAAAAACTAATCGATGTAAATACTTGAAATTTTCACAAAATGTTTATATTAGCGTTCTCTATACACAGTTAAATTTTCAAAGAATTTTGACTTTTTTTGAGCTATTTATAGACAATTGAAATTTTTAATTTTTTTTAGTATTTTTTTTTTAAATAACGATAAAAATTTTTTGGCCGGCCAGAAAATCTTGAAAATTTAATACAAGGTTTCTTATAAGTTGTTCTTAAAGTGATAAAAAAAAATCCGAAATCGTTAGTCACAATTTTTTTTTATAAGTGCTTAAAGTTCGAATTTATACGAAATATGTCAAAATTGCGAAAATTGGCAAGTAATTTTGTGGTTGAAAATTCGTAAAATTTTTTACTTTTATAATTAAGTTTTGAAAATTTGATACAAGATTCTCCATACATTTTTCTTCAATTATCTGTAAAAAAAACTCTACTGGATTCAGACAAAAAAATTTTATGAGTGTTTGAAATTTAAATTTTTACAAAACCGCGTTAAATAACGGTTTAGCCTCAAACGATTTTTGATATTTGTTGTTATTCAAACAGTATAAGTCGTAAATACTTGAAAATTTTACCAGTTATTTAGATTGCCATTTTCTTTACGTGATTTGATTTTCAAAACATTTTGACTTTTTTTGAGCTATTTATAGACAATTTAAATTTTCAAATTTTTTTTATTTTTTTTTTATAAATGTTGATAAAAAAAATTTAGCTGGGACAAATTACTTGAAAATTTAATTGAAGGGTCCACATAACTTGTTCTAACTCTCATTCAAAAATTATAAAAATACATAGGCACAATTTTTTTTTTATTAGCATTTGAAGTTCAAATATTGACAAAAATTCGTCAAAATCATAAATATTTTTCACTATTTGGTAGTTAAAAATTTATAAATATTTTTCTATCAAAAGCTAAGAATTGAAAATTTAATACTATGCTGTCCATAAGTTAAGCTTAGAATAATTATAAAAAAGTTTGAGGATTATTCAATTTAAAAAATTTCACGTGTGTTTAAAGTTTTAATTTTAATTTGAAATCAAAAATAAACGTGTAAAATAACGTTTTACTAATAAATAATTTTCGATTTTTATATAATATATCCTAGACTGACAAATCATCTCCGTTCAGAATCGTTTTTCGTATACAATGATACCTATCATTGCATTCAAATTTAACCTACCCTAGTCCCAGGTCCACCCCACCCCCTAATGTACAGCAGAGCGATACTCACTTACCCGCTTTTTTATATTATGAATATAAAATATTTATAATAAAGAAACATTTTAAACAATGTTTTTTCATTTAGTAATATCTAAGATAATTAGTAGATACGATCGTAGGTTAGGTGAGGTATGACGTATCGCAGTAATCCAAAAAAATAAAAAAATTCTCCATAATATTTAATAATTATAATATAAAATAAAGTATAGTTTCCATTTTAATTTTTTAAGTTGACCCCCCAAATCCTCCCATACATTTTTTTTTTTACTATGAATATTAAAAATGTATATAATATATAAAAATATATGATAAAACGACTGTAGTATAAATTTTGAATAACTTTGGATAAATATATACGTCATTTAAAATGATTATGAGAAAAACATGGACAAAAAAATATTATTTTATTACGAATAAAAATAAGTAAAGTATAATATCACAAATTATGAACTATGTATAATAATAGTATTGTAATATTATTCTGTAACTATAAATAATAAGCGAAATATTTGTTTCATTCAATTATAGGTAGCATATTTTTAAATTATTTATCTTATAATTTTAACTTTATTTCACAAAATATCAATATTTTATACATAATTAATATTTGATATTATATATTTTAATAGATTAAATAAAGTATGAACACAAATGTATATACTTTAATAAGTCTTTACTTAATATCGATAAAAGATATAACTATATGTTTAAATTGTATTCAAGTTTGAATAAAATATAAATCAAGTTGACAGTTACAAAAACCATATTTTTAATGAATTCAAACTTATAAGTATGAAAAGGGTATGAATTATTACAATTTTATAGATAAATGAAAGTAGGTTTATTATTTTTAATATCAATTTATTCAAAAAAATGATCAATTTCACAAAATAAATCTCATTAGTATTTGTTTTTAGACTTTTGATCTTAACTTGGCTTTGATGTATTTATCACATTTTCTCTTTATACTATATTGATATAATTCACATTTTTCTCATTTCGCATGTTTTTTACAAGATTTTAGTTGTACTATATGAACAGAGAAATCCACTTGAATGGTAGGTACTTTACCTCACATGGAGTAACACTACATAAAAAATTCGTTCAATCGATATGCGAAGTAATATAAACAAAAAGTGCTGAAAAAAAAATTGAAAAACATGTTTCAACCATTTGAAATCTTTTAATAAAAAAATAATCATAATTGTAACATATTATACTAATATATATAAAAACAAAGATAATAATTCAAGTTGTTATTATTATAGTTAATGTGAATATGAAAACGAAGTACAATTATAATTTTCAATTAGAACAGGTATTGGAAGAAATACATTTTGACTGACAGAGATGTTTGAAGATTTCTAAAAAAATTATAAAATGCCAGAAAAAGTTTGTTTAAATGTAGACTAAGATAATGCTACATTATATTTTGTTTAGAAAATATTAAAAAAATCAATAATAATTTGTTTTTATTGGATGTGCATATTGCATAGCCGTAGTTCTAAGATAATTATATATATAATATATTGAAAATAATTTAGATAAGAGAAAAATAATCAAATTCCAAAACTGGATTTATTTATTGTATCATATTTTTATTTGAACTAAAACAAACAAACGATTAAGGAGACGGTAATTTATATTACTTATATATTTATATATAAATGTATATTGTACATTATTGATTTAGAAAAATATCAAATGTTCCATACATTTTTGATACATTCAATTTATAAGAAAAATATAAATTCGACATAATGAACGATGTTTGATGTGCGATGTTTGAGATGACAAGTTTCAAGCGAACAAAGACATCAATCGAAATGGTTCATATGCGTCGAATAAATAGTGATCCTTTGTACAAAAAATGTACATATAATAGTAAAAGTATTTTATTGTTGTCCACAAATCGAGTTCATTAGGTACAATCAAACTTTACTGTTACGTATACATTAATATTCAGTCAAACGTCTGACGAATTCGTACTTTACTTATGTAATAGATTTTTTTTAATGTACCATAATATAATCTTGTAAAAAAACAACTACAAATAATATCGTCAATAATAATATAGTTACATTGTTACTCTTTTAGAAGAGAGCTGATTTTAATTTTAATATTTTTTTTAGTAACATAATATACTCGTAAAATAGTTTAAGCCATTATTTTTTTTATTTTTTTATCAACGTAAATCTATATTAATGTATTTAAGCGATATAAATACCAATCATTATATGGGTATGTAATTGACATAAACTATTATGTAAGTGTTCATTGATTGGGAGACAGGGATTTTATTGTATAAAGGTTCATCTCAACCCGTAAACAAATAGTTAATGTTTAGTCTCGGGAAAAGTTCTTCCTTATAAAATATTAAATTCCTAACTTAACCTAATTATTTAAGATCGGTTACTTTAGATTTATTGTTGTATTTATTCAAATATTTACAAAATATTGGATTTGTTAATACAGTTTTGAAAAATTATTATTTTACATACTAATTATGTCTATGTATTTGATAAAATAAAATATTTGATCTTCATTAAATTGTAAATACATGTAATGTTGACCACTTAATTGGTTTTTATGACGTAAAAAATTATACTAGTGTTGTTTCAAAATAATTTGAATTTTAACGAAATTAACATAACTTCGCTGTAAGTACGTACTCCTAATATTACACTATTATAAAAATTGTTAATATATTATAGTTTCCTCAGTAAAAAAAAAAATCATAAGTATATTAGGTTATTAACTACCTATACGATATACATTATAACTGTACCTTTGTTATAATATATTCTATTTTTAGTTACAATTTACCTATTTTTTTTTATATTTTATCAAATATTTTTTTTTTAATTTAGCTATGCTATGACATGTATGATGTATGATAATCATTTATTAATAATTAAATTCTGAAATCACCATTACAACTTCTCAGTAATAGTTAAGGATTGTTGCACCTTAATCTCCTAGTAATATCTTAGTCTTAACATTCTTATAAATTATTTAATATTTCTTTTTATAGTCAAATTAGAAAAATATTTCATTAATATATTTACACTAATCTAATTATGCTTAACTATAAGCTTTGAATATCAACCAATAATTTAAATTGTAAATTACGAAATCCATTATAATATATTTATATAAATTAGTAATTAATGAAAAACCAACAACAGTTTTTGGTGTATTATATATAATACGAAAGTGTAATTTTAATAACAACACAGTGTGCTGAAATCTGGAGTTATACGAATGCGTAATAATATCAAACCAATTGCAATTCATCACGCTGCTCGACTACAAACGTCTCATAAAACACAAAAGTCAATATATTTATTGTATTTGTGTTTCTCGAGAATTGTATTGTTTTAATCTCATTCGTACCATTTAGATTTATCGGTCAACGCAAAACAATAGATTGGAATTTTAAATGTCTAATAAGCAAAACAATAATTATGAGTTATAAAATAAAATATGAGTTCACTTTCTGTTTTAGTTTATGATCGGAGTAATGAATATATTCTTTTTTACATTGGTTAGTGTTTTTCTTTTTGAGTTTGTCGTCATATTTTGGAATAATATAAATAATTTTCAACTTTTAAGTTTGTTTCTGGTAGTAAATTGAGTAGTTAATGATATTAGTGTAAGTTTGTGGGACGTAGAAGGAGGGGGAGTGGGTTACAGTAAAAATTAGCTAATACTCATCTCATAAATATCATAAATCATCTCATCGATAATTTACGCAAACCTATTTTTGATAAGTTCGATTATTTTTTGATTCAAGATTAAAATAAATATTTATAAAAACTCTTCTCACTTAAATTAATCTAATCAATATGTTTAAAACATTTATGACAATAGATACTATATAGTTATTAAGGTAGAACTTTTATGTATTGTCATCTTTGTTCAGAATCATTTTCGGATGAAATTATTGATAATTACTTAACATTTATATTATTGATAGACTTCCTCTTTGGAACGAATTAATCGAAATAATTATGAGTTCTAAGAACCACCAACTAGTTACTGTTGGTAGGGTATAATACTAATAATATTATTTATTTTTCATTTGTTACTCGGCGTAATGTATAGGCAAAATAGGTACATTTATGTGTTAAGACCAACATTGGAAAATACAGTGGATTCCGCTTTATCGGAACACATCGGTTGCGTGTTATTTTGTCCCAATAAAGTGGTTGTCCTAATAATCCGAATTACAAAAACAAACATATACATTTGTTGAAAAACTGATTTATTTTTTTTTATTTTTTAGTATTAAAAATTTCAAATTATTATAGAAATTAATGATAGTACAAAAATAAAAACATGATTATTATACATTATCACGTATATCACATTTGAACATACGATAAGATAAAATTTAATCTAATAATCGATAATGCAAGACGGTCGCGATTGTCAAACTATTGATCTATTAATATACTCGATAAAAATGTCCCAATTATTCGGATTCGTGACCCAGATAAACGGTGAACGTTTACCCTACGAGTAAACATTTGTTTTCGTGAAGAATTGTCCTTATTAACCGGTGTCTCTATTAAGCGAAATCGACTGTATTCTCTATCATATACTCCATTGTAATGCATTTTTAATTTTTAAAAATTATAATCATGTCAATAATTATATCCATACCGACTACCTATACATAAGTAAAAATATGTTATAAATAGGTATACAGTATACTGATTTCAAATGACAACGAAAAAATGCATGTGTTATCATATTATTTAAAAGGTAATTTAATATATCAGCTATCCGTTATTGCATATTAATGACATAATCTCACAAAATATTTAAACCATTGTTTAAAATTTGTTTGCAATAATACTTCAAGTAGGTAGTACATTATTTTACTATTTTGTTTGATGTAAAACTTCAAATGTATAAAAGATATTATAATATAATTAGTTTTTGGAGTGATTAATTGTTCTTTGTTTAAAAAAGGTCTTACATAAATATAAATATAAATAAATTCATATTAAATTTTTTTTTTATAAAATTCTTGAATTCCTTTGATTCTTTTCTCATTATACACTCATTATTTCATCAAGTATTATTTTTTTTTCATTTTTTTTTCAAAATATTTTATATCATGTTTTTCTCAAACTGTATACAATTTTTATTTTTTTTCACCCTTTTAATTAATAGTGAAACCACTATCAACTTTTGATTTTCAAATGAATACTAACCTATATTTAAAATTTCATAAAATAGTAGGGCTTTTTTTTATGAATTTTAACGTTAAAATCATTATTTTTAATTTAACCGTTAATGAGTTATAGCTGTTCAAAGTTTGGTGGTTTGAGGTTTTTAGGCGTTTATCCTGCAGGTTATAACGACTATGAGGCATTTGTGTAACTACAGGTACAAAGTTCATCACTATGTTGATAGTTGATAAAGAGTTTATTACATATAAAAATATGTACCTCTTATTATTTATTACTCATGTGACAACTGATCTTCAAAAACAAGAGCATTATAAAAGTTAAAAACCACCCAACAAAAAATAAATGATTTGAAAATTAAAATTCATAAAAAAAAAAGCCCTATTTAATTTAGTAAATTTTAAATTTAAGTTGCCATTTGAAAATAAAATGTTGATAGTGGTTTCAATATTAAATAAAACGGTGAAAAAAATAATACAATTTTAGAAAAGTATGATACAAAATATTTAAAAAAAAAATGAAAAATAATGAATACTCGGCGAAATAATGAGTATATAATGATAAAATATAATTACCCTATTTACATTTATTTCTCAATACTATATTTTATTATAATTAGAATCTTAGAATTAATTTATCTGTTAATGAATCATTAACGTAACCTGTGTATTTATAAGACTGAACAAATTATTGACTGATTCATATATTTTTATTATTCAAGTAATATTATTCAATTTAGTTTTAATATTTTTGTCTAAAATTCTATATAGAAATATATAACATTCTTATTATTATGTATTATGCAGAAAGATCCTTGTATATGCATATTTTTTAATTTATATTAATATTTGAATGATGAAGTAAATGTTTTAAATTACTATTTATACTTAGAAATTAATTAATAATTTACATTTTTTTAATAAGAAATATATTAAATTTCTCTATTAAAACTTGCTTGGATACACGGGATAAAATAGACCCCTTTTAAAATTATAAATTTTTTTATAGTTGTTATCACATTATTTATCGTATACATTTCTAAATAAAAGTATATTTTTTATACATATACAGAGTGTCCCGCGATGATGTACCTATTGCGATATCTCTTGAAATAATGAAGATATCATAATTCTGGTTTTTTAATAAGATTCACAGGAACAAGAACTACAAATATTTCATGTTTTAATTTATTTTTATGTTTTGGTAAAAAAGTTAAAAATGTATTTTTTTATTTAATTATTTAGAAAAAATAGAAGATGGCCATTTTGTAGAGTTTTTTTTTCTGAAAATATTGACGTTTTAACATTTTAATTTCATCAATTTCATGATATTTAATATTTTTTCTAGTTTCGAAAAAAACTACGAATTATTTAATACGATAGTGCCATAGTGGATAGTGGTATCATTGTATCAAACATGTGGCCCGCGTGCTCGTACGGCTGGCGAACGGATTTTTTTTCGAAACTAAAAAAAATATTAAAAATCAGGAAATTTATGAAATTTATGAAATAAAAATGTTAAAACGTCAATATTTTCAGAAAAAAAAAACTCTACAAAATGGCTATCTTCAATTTTTTTTTTAATAATTAAATAAAATATACAATTTTAACTTTTTTACCAAAATATAAAAATAAATAAAAAAAACACGAAATATTTGTAGTTCTTGTTCCTGTGAATCTTATTAAAAAACCAGAAGAATTATGATATTTCCATTATTTCAAGAGATATCACAGTAGGTAAATCCTCGGGGGACATTCTGTATGTGTAATAGTATATGTTTGTGCAATTATTTGGTTAAAAATATATTTATAAGAGATAGTTAATATAATATAATTAAAAAGGAATATTAGATAGGCCATACCTATCATAACGGCCTGTTAGACCTTATTTCAATAAATAAAGTAATTTACAAAGTCAATAATTAAGGCTAAATCATTAAAATGTATAGTACCTATGAGAGATTTTAAGTTTCGAGGAAAAAGGATATTTTTTTTGTTAAAATATGTTAATTGTTTATTTGTTATTTATATGTATGCATATTATATACTGTAATACATAATTACGCGTAACAAATATTTTAAATAATTAGTAATTACTATAAAATAAGGATAAAAATATATTTTTGTTTAAAATATTAATAGGATTGAATATTTTATTCGAAACACGTATACTCATATAGGAGCTTTATAGCTTTTAACTATAAAAAAATCCAAGTATTTAAGAACATTAGTTTCTATTGCTTTATAAATAAAAAAAAAATATAGGGCTTAAAAGATTTAAATTACACTCAAAATGATTCTCTTCAGTATATTTTTCATTAAAAGATTATTTGAATTATTTCTAAAAACCAAAAATTATCGTTAACTAATGATTCCTGATGTGTTTATAAATTAAAGCAGAGCAATTTTAGAACAAGTATCTTATATCTACCTTAAGAAATTTTTTGTTTTACGAATTTAAATCATTTTTAAGTTATTTTGACAAATCAATCTAAATATTTGTTTATAATATTACTAGATACGTAATACATAATAATAATAAAAATAGAAACAATTTTAGTTAAATTATAATTACTAGCAATATTGTAACAAGATTATGTATACCTATATTAAATATGCATTACTGATATTTTATCTTTTACAGTCACATTTATCAGTCAAAATAATAGATAACTATTTGGTTTAATATCAGTATTGCATTTTGATTGAAATATATACAATTATAAAATTGTTGCGAAGATATTTTTTGTTTGATATAAGATTCTAAAATTATAATTACTGAATGCATTAATATAAATCTCTATTAGTAAAAGTATCTATGTAGTATGTACCAATATATTATTTTGACAGGGGTTAAACAATATTATTATTTATACAACTTTCATAATATAAATAAATAATGTCTGAATTATTTTACATTATTACTTATTTATGCTCTAGGGAAATGATGATAATGAAACAAAAATCATAGATAAAGTTTTGGTTGAAGATAATAGAAATATATAATTCCAAAGGTATGTTATATTATATAAAACGTGAATACATACGTTTTTAATTAAAATACTAGCTATACCAAACTAATTATATTATTAAGTTTTATATGTAATTCGATTTAAACATTTTATCGTACATGAATATATATATATTTTTTATAATTTCTAAATCTTGTGTACCTATCAAATATTTTATTATTTTGTATACAGGCACTTATGTATATTTTAAATAAAATACATGAAGCATACGTTTAGTACCATGATCATTTAATACAAAATTATATCAAAAGTACTTGGTTTGATTATCTAAGTGCGTATAATGTGTTCCAGTTTAGGCTTTGGCGTTATAGGTTCTACCGTTTGGCTATAAAACTTAAAATACCAATTATATGGGTCGATAGATTTTAAAACCACAGTCTTCCATAATAATAAAAAAGGATTTATGAGTGAAATTAAGATTTTTTTTTATCAGATAGTGTCATTTAAATTTATATCCTTTTCTACCGACGAAATAATCAATTATAATATTTAAATATTAATTGTTGGTATACATTTTTGAATATTAATATGACCACGATTGCTTTATTACAATTTTTTAGACGTTTCGCTGATCACGCATTTTCTATCATCTGAACTGTATGTCATTTTGTTAAAATATTAAGGTAATCTAAAATCAAATAAATATACCTATCTACGATATATAAAAAAATCATAAGAAATAAAATATTTTGTAATAAGCAAAATAAAACAACAGATGATACAAAAACAATTCATCTGATAATATAATAGGTTCAATTATTACGTTCCAATAATCAAGTATTATTTTTATAATACAGTATAATATTATATATATTATAAATATTATTTATTTATTTTTAATACAATTATACACTTATTAGTTATTAAGATAATTTTTCTATATAAATGTATACGTACATATAGGTATATAGTATATATTAGTGTATATGTTTTATAGTAACATTAAAATATATACCAATATATTTCAATATGTTCCATTTTTTATTCAAACAGAAATATACAATTTTAAAAATTATAGATTATGACGTGTAAAAGTAAAAATAAATTTCGATATAATGCAAAATAAATTATTTATTCTAATATAATCTAATCAATTTTTTCAATGCATTACTTATTATTTTTTTGAATTTATTTCTTATGTTTTCCTTTATTTATAACTAATATTTATCATTTTGATTGTAGCTCAGTATTCATAAATTATTATATATCCGTAAAGTGACTTAAGAATAACAATTATAATGCAAAATTATTCTTCTTACTACATTAAAATCTTGTACAATTGCCATTGTCTTATAATTTTATCGTAGTTTTCACCTTTTTGCACCGGAAAAAAAATTATTTATACAGCTATAATACATTTTAAAAATTACATTGTTATTCATATAATGTGTGATTGTTGTTAATTTCTTAAATATTTAGGTAAGTGAAAATAAAATAAAAAATTAAATTTTTTATAGCGTTGTGTTTTGAAACGGTGTGCACATATTTTGTACTTGACAGCCTAATGAGAAATTTAAAAGTGTAGGTTTTTTTAGTGATTAATCCTATATATCAAATGTGAAATGAGTACCTACTTAAAATTATATATTGATAGTGGGATCTAAACAGATATATTAAGTATGTGCAATCGTCTCGGTACGTATACAATTCAAATTCTTCAGACTATAATAATTAAAAATATGTAATATTTATTTAAACTATTTCAATATAGACATGACACGTCGTCTTTGTGCCAGCACCAATAATTGCGTTGACTGGGTAATGTCAATGAGACATTAAAAAAATAAAATTGTAACATAAAATATGTAATCTTTTTTCTACAACTTTAAAATGAAGAAAAAAAGCATGAAAAATAATTGGACACCTCAACTATATACTATTTTTAACTATAGATATGTGTTTAACACAGTTGGTAGTTCAACAAACGACTATATTGCATACACATTCTCATTAATCCTTACATCGTTTGTGCTATCCATTGATCACCAAATACTGATATCATTAACTATCTACGACAATAAACATTTAAGGTAAAATTTAACGCTTGTTTTCGTGTTAATAAATAATAAAAGTTAGTTTATTATTGATAATTTTGATTATTATTTAAATCATAAAAAATTGTATTTACTATTTTTTGTCGTTGAAAAATTTAAATCATAGATATTATTTCTTATTAATTAATAAATATTCTGTTATTGACATGTTGAATTAATTATTAATATTATTAATTGTACATATTATAAACAATTTTAGCTGATTTTAACGAAATTATCAATTTAGTGCTAAATTGTTTTGTTGTTTTCCATTTCGGTCAAACGGTTTTAAGGTGTTATTATACATGCGGCAAAAGGTTTTTTTTTTTATAAAACCATGAGTTTATTCATAGACAACTAGTGATATCAAATAAACCAATCTTATTAAAACATCATTTTTTGTAATTTAAAATCATTAGATTTAATAAAAGTAACTTTGATTATTCTACCGTTTTCAAATTTAATATAATATTATTGTTGAAACGATTTATGTTTTGTACTATTTTACTTTGTCCATTTGATATCATATACAGCTGTGCGTGTACTCGACTGACCCATAAACCGTATTAAGCATCTGTATACATGTATTGTGATCATGTCTTGGGCGTGCATACTATTAAACTCAGAACCCACTTCAGGCACAGACGCGTATGGAGAAAAAGGCAGAAATGCGACCAATTTCCACGCCGGTTGGGAACACAGGATCGGTGGATAAGTTTTAATTGAAAAATAAATAACTTTGACTGTCGATGTTATTAAATAGCAGGTATCAACCGCCACGATGTCAATACCGACATTATACGGACGATCCCTACTTCACTATTTCATTGTGTTTATTTCACGTGAATTCCGTAACGCCGACAGAATTACAGCAATATGTTATTATTTATATGATACATATTAAATGTAATTAAATATAATATACCAAAATACTACATGATACCACCATGCTTGTCTTTAGATATCGTAAAAGAAAAAAATGTTTAAAACGTTATCTGATGTTATATTTTAAATTTAATAAATCAGAATTTAAATAAATGTAATAAGGATGAAATGGTGGATAAGGTCTT
The DNA here is from genome assembly GCA_020882235.1 of Schizaphis graminum. Lineage (NCBI taxonomy): Eukaryota > Metazoa > Arthropoda > Insecta > Hemiptera > Aphididae > Schizaphis > Schizaphis graminum. The sequence goes on from CM037032.1 coordinate 100,860,806, forward strand.
GTGCAATATACTTTTATTATAAGATAATATATTATTATATTATAGTCCGGTACATATGCGCAACAAAATCTGAAGATAGAGATCGCTAAAACATAAATATATATAATATATATGTATTATATAAGAAATAGTCTTACATTATGAGAATGAAGAAGTGTCTAGGTGTTAAATTGCCCATTAAATCTTTTCACGCGAATGGGGATGCAGTGTGCAGGAAACCTCCGTAAAATACATTTAGATTGCAAACAGTTTTTCAGACAACCTATTACATATTATATTGGCTTAGTACTCTGTAGCAAAGGACAAGGAGTGTAACTGAACTGTGACTATAACATTTGCTATTTGCAGTTTATGAATTTTATACCGTACTATATTCTACTCGTCTACGCCTCATTGCGTACCTATTCATATGCGTGTAATAATACTGTAGGTAGAGTTATAAATAAAAATAAACTAAACTAAACCTAGCTAAGCATATAATATATAGCGTGCACGGTTTAAAATCTTGACTTCTCGAGTAAACTGTAGTTTAACATTTTAGATAAAATGTACATTACCGGTTACCACTAGTTATAATATTACACTACACATCGCTTAATGTTCAAAGGCTACTATTAACGTATGCATTCCCAGTATTAATCGTCACATATTAAACGAAAATAAATAAGTTTTGGACAATACAATTATAAGAACGGCTTTAAAATGCTGTTAGTTTATACTTAAAAATAGCAAATTCACAACGATACCGGAATACTGTACTTGGTCGATTGAACAAAAGAAAAATTATTCAAGAAATTTCACGCAAAACTAATTCATTCGCTGAAAAATAACTATATGCTTAATACAATATTGAAATAAAAATGCAATAGAAATTAAAAAATGCACTATTCTTACTGTAAAAAGTTATTGATTGTCAATGAACTAAAAATTATGTCACTTAGAACCTTATGCCATGTCACCATCGAGCATATTATATTTTATAATATAGAATATTATTTTAGACTGATATATTTTAATAGTGTATGCAATATTCAACTTCTTTTAAAATTTCTGTTGAAAATTGTTTGCTTGTAATTCAAAAAGTTGGAATCAAATACAAAGTTCCTAATAAGTTATTCTTACGACTAAAATATATAGATAATACATAAAGTCTTTGAAGTTTAAATTTTTTACAAAATTACTATTAAAATTTCAGATAATTTTTATTTTTAATCCTTTGGACTGTAAATGGAGTAAAAGGTTTTTCATAAGTTGTTTTTTTTGAAATTTATAAACTTTAGTGTCAGCCATAAAGCCATTTTTTTTAAACATTTTAAGATTACATTTTTATGTAGCTTAAGTAGTTATACTACTTACGTAGTTATACGTAGACTATAGTAGTTATAGTTATATCCATTTTTTATCAAGTGGTTTTTGTTATTTTTTTGTTATTCAATAAATATTATTCGTTAAAATTTGAAGTATTCCACTATAACTTAAATTATAATTTTCTATACACAATAGTAATTTTTAAAATTGGCAATGATATAGTATAAATCAATTTTTAAATTATCTAAAAATAAAACTTGAATTTAAATTTAAAAATAATATTATGTTTTTATTTATTATTTGGATGATACCTTAATGAAGTAGAATCGTTTATCGGATATTAAAAACAAATCATTTCGTTGAAATATATGATGATTTTGGATATTTTGGTAGAACAGATAAGATATAGCAAACACCATATTTAGTATTCACGGTAAGAGGGGAATGCCCACAGTATATGATTTAGTCTGTTCTAAACTATTATGTGGTTATTAAATTATTATTCATGTTCTAAAATCATTAAAGTGATTTATGCATCAAAGTCTTGATTTGTGAAGAAGGTTCAAATAATAAGTGTTATTTAAAATAAATAAATAAGACAGACAAAAATCCATATATTTTTGTAAATGATCAAAAATTATATCCAATCTTAAACATTCCGCATCTTTTGAAAAGTGAAGGTTATCATTTAATTGTCAATAGTCTATAGGTTTATAAAAAAGAACACTATTATATACTATACAGAATACAAATGTACAAAAAGCTTTTGAAATAGCTAGACTAGGATAAAAATAAAAAGAACGGATAATTATTTATTTTTTAATTAGCGGGGCACATTTAAATTCAAATTTTACTCAAAATATGTACGTTAAGCTTGCTACTCAATTATTCAGTTTAACATACAATGACTTTGACTATTCGTATTTAACAAATAAATTAAACTGTAATATAATTTCTAACACAGCAGATTTGCAGGATGGTTGGATTTCATGAATAATCTTTTTGACTGTTTAAATAGTCGTATATACTAAATAATACAAAAAGTTGTATATTTGTTTTAATTAATACAAATATATCTTCTAAATGTACAATAATAATCTAAAAACAAAAAAAACACATACACCTTGTTTTAATGAATCTAATAATGAACTCATTAAATTTGTATTAACTTATCGTTTAAATCGGTACACTTGTATTATTGTAAACTTATAATCTATATTTCAACGAAATGAAAGCTACAACAGAAATTAAAATTACCAAACTGAATTATCAGGACATAAGTCTGCAGTATGCATGGTTTGAAATCCAAATTAAAAATACCGATATTTTAACATTTAACAGGAACTTTTTAAAAATATTAGAGACTAGACTTGACTGATACTCTTTTAGTCTTTTATATAATTTAATTTTTTTAGGGACCGATATTTGTTGGAAGAAAATTTTTGGTTTTTTTTATTTTTTTTATTCACTTTAAATTGTATTTAACTATTTTATATGTAAGCTAACAAAAATAATATTTGATGAATTAAATTTGATTAATTTCGTAAATCTTTAATCTATAATAACATTTCTAGAAAACGATAAAATATGAGTAAAGTTACTAAAATTAAAATATATAAATAATAAATATTATTATGAGCTTTAAAAAAATACAATTTAGATTGAACCTATTTCTGAATTATACGTACCATACTGGATCTACGAAATTATCTTCATACAATTTGAATTTTGAATCTAAAGGTGTTAAGAAACCAAAGAATATTCAGTAGTCTTTTTATCGCTAAACGGTTCATAAGTGTAAAATAAAATTAAGAACGAACATAGATTTAAATTTTAAATAATAAAAATCAATTATTAATAATTAATAATAACTAAATAATTATTCAAAGTTATCGTTAAATTTTTGGAAATTCAATCTAATAAATTTAATTTAATAAAAGATTATATACTTAATATATTTGAAAACTTAAATTTATGCCAAAACAATGTTAAAAAAAAACTACTCTTAATTTCAAATCAGTTAAATAAAAATGATAATTGTTTTGAGCATAAATTTTTCATTTAAGAAAAAGTTTTACCTTATAGTTTATGTTACAAGTTTACGAATTGTTTTTAATATATATTTATTAATACAGCGGCGACCATTGTGCGACGTATTTTCCAAAAAAAAAAAACAATATTATTCTTTTTTTAACTACATACAACATAATTCCCTCTATTAGATATTCCCTGACTTTGTTTATATTTATTATAATCATATTACCATTCAATCGCTGTGTACAGATGTGATTCAGTGTACATAAAAATTAAATCGGATAAATAACAATTAATATTTATTAATCATTTTCATAGAACGACATGATATTAAATACTATTTAATATTAAACATTTTACTGGTTTTAGTTATATTTTTAATTACATTAAGCCATTGGAAAATATGTATTCATTTATTCATACTATTCAGGTCTTGAAAACACTTTTTTAAGATTATTTTTTTTAATAAAAATACTTTGTGCGTTAAATTAAATTTATATTAATTATTAAGTAATAATATATTTTTCAAGTATTAATACAATTTCTATAGAGCTTATGACCCATTCCAACTAAATCTTCCTAAAACGTATAGTTATTTAAAATAATCATGAAAGTACATAATAGTATAATACATTAATATGTGATTTGTTATAAAGTTTACTGTGCTTAAATTTCATTGATTAAAATTCAAAAATAAGGAACCGATAATATCACTATATTATAGGAAACCAACATGTTATTAAGTAACGTTGATTAAATCAAACGTTTTTAAGGTACTCTATAATAATATTAATTACTACCAAATACAATTTTAACATTATACCATATTTACACATGTTTATAAAAAAGAAAACAGAATTTCAAATGTTTAAATGCGATTTATTAGGCTGTCAAAAGTTAAATAATGCACATTGCATTTTATGTTACGTATTTGAAGAAAACAATACGATATGTTAGTATAGTCATGTATGTCATCGGAAAACTGAGTTTTATAAATTATTCGATTCAAACATGACAGCACAAAAATATTTAAATATTTAAACTTTCTTGAGGCATGTACTCAGTCAATCGTGACTAAATTACCTATATCAATAATAAGATAGATTTGTGTACATCGGAATTATGTGTGTAAACCGAATCGTGATGATTTACTGAAATATAGTATACCAACCAGTTGTATTTGGTAATATATATGTTTATGTGTGTGTGTGGTATTTAATATGTATTATATATTTTTAATGTATGTTGGAAAAATTGTTTATCCGATTCACAGCAGTCAAAAGTGTGATCGAACAGAAAAGTGATAGTCATTCAATTTTACATTAACAGTTATTACTGATTTCAGTAGATATTATAATATGTGAAAAAATTGGATCAAAATTAAAATCAGTTTGAATAAATAAAAAAGAGTTTTAAATAGGTAAATCCAGTCTAAAGTTCCCATAACTGTAATTTCGTTAGATATTTATTATTTAATTGGAGCTGATCTATTTTCAAATGAATATAAAATGATGAAAGAAAAAATAGAATAAAAAGTAGCAACATCTGCAAGTTTTGCATACCTACATCATTAATGATGTTTTTCGTTCAGAAAAGCATCGTTATGATTAGTGTAGTCTTGTCATTAAAGTATTTTGAAATCGTTGCTACGCAAATCATAAAAGGCAATGGAATTGTAAAGGTTTGAGTCAACTTCCTTCTTTAAACTTATTTAATCTTCTTATTGTACAAAAAATGAAAACTTTGTCGAAAAATATTAATATAAACCCTGTAAAAATAATATTCACAACTTCTGAAAATGGTTTTCTTTTAAATATTAGAAATATTTGCTAATGGACTATTAAATCATGATGTTCATTGTTTATATATAATAGATTAGATAATATGCATTTCTACGATCCTCTCCTTACATGCGAATAGAAGAATAATAATTCGCAGTTAAATACTATTAAAATAAATCAAGTTTTATAGAAAAATGTATATTTATTTTATTGTTATATATTATTATATTATCTATATTTTATAACTGATCAAATTCTTATTTAAAACATAATATGTAACCATTCAGTAATTCTCAACATAATAGTAAATCTCTAATCGACCCACTTAATATTTCAAAGCTTAAAAAATGGTATATAGTTTAATAATTTTAATAGCTTAATTCATTACGCTAATTATTGATTTTTAATATCGTGCTTTATCTCCAAACTTTTTTTTATTTTAGATTCTGAACGGAGAGAAGAATATATTGATTTTACAATGATGTGTGTTTTTTTTTTTTTTTTTGTGTCTGACGACAACATTTGGAGCAGTAATAATGCTCCGATTTTTGACTTCAGCCCCTCTTTGAATAGGAAAATTCATCTAGTTAGTACTTTGGGGAGAAGGGGTAAAAAGTAAAATTTTCAAATAGTTTTCAAAAAAATCGAGAAAAACAAAAAAAAAAGTGACAGGAAAATGGCAATTTTACGAAAAACCACTTTTCGACAAAATCGATTTTTTGATTTTGCTGTAACTCAAAAACGAATTATTGTAAATACTTGAAATTTTCACCAAATGTTTATATTATGGTTATCTCTTTACAGCTAAATTTTCAAAATATTTTGACCATTTATAAGCTACTTATAGACAATTGAAATTTTCGACTTTTCTAAGTTTTTTTTCTTCAAATGCGGATAAAAAATTTTTGGGTGGCCAGAAAATCTTGAAAATTTAATACAAGGTTTCTTATAAGTTGTTCTTAAAGTGATCAAAAAAAAATCCGAAATCGTTAGTCACAATTTTTTTTTATAAGTGCTTAAATTTCGAATTTATACGAAATATTTCAAAATTTAAATTAAATTTCATACTCTCATTATGCGTATGTTGCCTATTACTTTTTTTTATTAATAAACAGATACTATAAAGTAACCATAGTAACATATAAAAACTATACTATTTGTTTCAAAATAGAAATATGACAATATTTAAATATAATATATTATCCTAAACTGACAAATCATCTTCGTTCAGAATCGTTTTTCGTATACAATGATACCTATCATTGCATTCAAATTTAACCAACCATAGTGCGAGGTCCACCCCACCCCCTAATATACAGCAGAGCGATACCCACTTACCCGCTTTTTTTTATTATTCTCTTATAAGATGTATAACATAAATGTATTCACATACTTTTTTAATGACTAAACAAAACTAATGAAAAAAAGCGGGTAAATGGGTATCGCTCTGCTGTATATTAGTGGGTAGGGTGGACCTCGGACTATGGTAGGTTAAATTTGAATGCAATGATAGGTATCATTGTATACGAAAAACGATTCTGAATGAAGATGATTTGTCAGTTTAGGATATATTATATTTAAATATTGTCATATATTCTATTTTGAAACAAATAGTATAGTTACTATATGTTACTATAGTTACTTTATAGTATCTGTTTATTAATAAAAAAAGTATTTGGCCAACGCATAATGAGCGCATGAAATTTAATTAAAATTTTGACATATTTCGTATAAATTCGAACTTTAAGCACTTATAAAAAAAATTGTGACTAACGATTTCGGATTTTTTATTATCACTATAAGAAAAAATTATATGAAACCTTGTATTAAATTTTCAAGATTTTCTGGCCACCCCAAAATTTTTTATCGGCATTTGAAGAAAAAAAACTTAGAAAAGTCGAAAATTTCAATTGTCTATAAGTAGCTTAAAAATGGTCAAAATATTTTGAAAATTTAACTGTAAAAAGATAACCATAATATAATGTGAAAATTTCAATTATTTACAATGATTCGTTTTTGAATTACAGCAAAATCAAAAATTCGATTTTGTCGAAAAGTGGTTTTTCCTAAAATTGCCGTTTTTCTGTCACTTTTTTTTTGTTTTCCTCGATTTTTTTGAAAACTATTTGAAAATGCTTTCTTTTGACCCCCCAAAGTATCAACTAGATGAATTTTCCTATTCAAAGAGGGGCTGAAGTCAAAAATTGGAGCATTATTATTGGCCCAAAATGTTGTTGTCAAATACAAAAAAAAAACACAGATCATTGTAAAATCAATACATTTTTTCACTCCGTTCAGAATCTAATAGGGATTTTTACTCAAAACCATATTTTGACAAAATTTATTTTTTAATTTTGTTGAATTGTTAAAATGAATAAGAGTAGAAACTATCAATTTTTTATCAAGTGTTTTTATTGTGTATTTCTATACATCATGGTATAATTTTCATAATATTTTAACTATTTTTGAGCTATTTAAAGACATGAGGAATTTTCGATTATTTTTAGTTTTTTTTTTTATCAATAAATGTCGATAACAAATTATTCATTGGGTCAAAATTGTTGAGACTTGTACACAGAATCCTATATAAGTTGTTCTTATATCAAATTATAAAAAATATTTTAAAGCGAGTTGTTATTAACTCAAAAATTAATAACAATTATATAATATGGTATACATATACATAATTATAGTATTGAATGCAATGTTTTCGGAATAAAATTAAATCATCTTGTTATAGTAATAATAATTAAAGAAATTAATTTTGTAGAAATGTCAAAAAACATAATAGAAAATATACTTAATGGTAAAAGCTAAAAGACTGTCTCACTTTTGAACCATTTTTCGTATACAATGTATATCATTAAATTCAAATTTAACACATTCATTACAATGGTCATTCAACATTTTCTATATAGAACAAAAGTACCTGATTACCCATTTTTTTTATTTATTACATTATTCACAATGTTTCTACCGTATTTTTTTATTCTAGAAATATACAGTTTAAAATACTACATAGGTCATATACATAACCTTGATATGGGTGGGTGAGGTTAACCTATGTAAAACAAAGCATTTAAAGATATTTATAATGCCCTAATAAAAGGTTATTAGTTCTAGAAAAAATAATATTAAATGGTACTCAAGGCTTAAGCTCCCTAATTTCAAAGTGTTAATTACATTGATGTGTATTTACTAATCAGTTAAAATAATATAATACAGCTATATTACAAATTACCAATAAGAGTTATAGAATTTATATTCATAAAAACTACATATACACTATTATAATTAATAACATTTAAGTACCTATTTATCATATATTTTATAAACATAAAAGATAATAATATAACATTGTGACAGCAATTATCATATCATTGTCTTCACAGTGAAAATACGTTTATACCGTTATTATTATATGTTCTGTCATGAATGCGCCTATTGTGTTTTATTATCACGGTATTTGAAACTTTTGAGCATCAAATTGGTATTTTGTTGGCGATATACCGACATGTGTTATAATAATATGTAAAATATGTATTTTAAGTTTTTTGAGAATTGTTATTTCATAAAATGTCTTAAAAAAAAAGAAAAAAAAGATCATATGGGGATCTGATCTATCACATTAGATGTGATAAGTTTTATTTAATTGTTCACTTTGATTTTATTTGCAAACTGTAGTAATTAACTGCAGTTAATTATTGTCCAAACAAAGGGATGACGAACTATTTCATTTGATTTAATTATACTATTACGTAAAACTGAAGTGTTGATGCATAATAACATAATATTAGATGTAATTCAAGTTATTATTACTGCTAGATGATCTAATAATAAATAATGTGTAATAGCAGTCGTCGTCCTCGTAGCCAATATAAAAGTTTGAATAATTTGAATGTTATATACAATTATATTTTGGAGTTACTTAATTAAATACATTTTGTAGATGCAATAGAAAAGCTACCTTTACTTACTTTTATATTCCGAGTAGTGGAGAGATAAATGTTTTTTTTTTCATGCTTAGATTCTAATCGTTTAAAATGATATTCTCTTATTTATCTTGTTGATATTTTTAAAACAAAAAAATTAAAAATATCCAGGTAGTTTTTGAAAATCAATGGGAAAACAAAAAAAAAATAATAATAATGATAAGACAAAAAGTGAAATTTTACACAAATTCAGTATTTGACGAAATTCTGTATTTGAAATGTAACTCAAAATCTAATAACCATAGATACTTCATAAAACTACATCAAATCTGTACAATAGTATTTTCCATACATGGTAGAACTTTCAAAATAAATATTTTCTATCTTTAAAAGCTAATTTTTAACCATTTTCGATTTTTTACCTTTTTTTCTATAAATTCCAGTCTAAACATTTGAGAATTAAATAATAAATATTCCTCATAAAGTTTAATTATTTAAACAATTTAAAAATATTAAAGATACGTAAACATACATTTTTTATACAAATTTGACAAAATTAGTTAAGATGATGTAAATGTGAAAATTATTATTTCGTAGTTAAAAATATTGTTCTGATTCAAAAATATATTTCTTATTAGTTAGACATTTTATATTTTATAAATACAATAATATTTTTATTTAATTTAGAATAATTGTATGCTATTTCCTTTTTAAAATGTATAGGTACCCTATTTTTATATTACTTAATAGATATTTTATATTTACGAGCATATGATAATAAGACCATATCGATTCAAAATAATTTTTCGTATACAATCATTTATCATTGAATTCGAATTCAACACATCCATTACAGTGACCTAATCAATGAAAAAATACACAACTGTACAGCAAAAGTGATTATAAACCTATATTTCTCCCTATTTTTTTGATTTTCGTCATAGAATCTTATGTATCATAATCCACTATACAGGGTGTAACTCGTCTAATTGACATTATTGCATTTGATAATTGTCAAATAGACGAGTTGCACCTTGTGTAGTTCAAAAACCATTTCATAAGTATCAATAATCCTATTAGGTGCTTTGGAAAAATATTATAATACAGTCTTTGTGTGCGTAGTTGGAATATAATATGAGTTATGACCTCTAATGATAAATCATGTCAGAAAAACGTTTAGCGTGTTATGTTGTAATTCATTATAATCATATACTTAACGGTAAACCATTTATTTTATCACAATTAAAATTTAGAATCACAATATTCGACCGGTATAGTGTAAATATATAATATTTATACATATTATTATTAAGGTTTTAAACGTTTTAAACAATAATTTGTTATAATGATAATATACAAGATGATTTTTTTATCGAAGAACACTCATTATTTCTGAAAGTATTCATATTTTTGAAAATATTTTTTTACATAGTTTCAAGTTGTTAAAAAAATTATATTTTTAAATATTTTTTATCCTTATATTTTTTTAAGTTTTTTACTTTTTTGAATGACAACATATAGTTTTAATTTCATATTCCAAAGCAGAATAATTTTCTGAGTATTTTGATACATAAAATTCGAATTTAGGGCCAGTAGTTTATGAGTTATACTTATTTAAATTTTTGACAAGCGGAGTAGTAGACAAACATTTTGCGGGGTAACCCCGTACCACTCCACTCCGCGCATCGAAACTTTAAATACTTATAACTCATAAACTACTGGCCCTAAATTCGATTTTTATGTATCAAAATATTCAGAAAATTATACTGCTTTGGATTATGAAATTAAAACTATATGCTGTCATTCAAAAAAGTAAAAAACTTAAAAAAATATAAGGATAAAAATTATTTAAAAATATAATTTTTTAATAAAAATGTTGTTTTTTTAACAAATTGAAACTATGTAAAAAAATATTTTCAAAAACATGAACACTTTCAGAAATAATGAGTGTATAAAATAAAATATATAAATAATAATAAAATCACCCTGTATTTTAATATCCATTAAATGGATACGGTATAATACTGATGTATAATCGAGGTTGACAGTAAGAAAATCAACCGATATACAGATCAGACGAATTGTTAACAGGCATTTTAATTTTTTTATATATGCAGTAAGTTTTTATTTTTATAAATTGTTGGTTGCATTTTTTCGTTGTGTGAGTTGCGTGTGACAACTGGAATTCTTTAGTTCTCACGATTATATACAATTAATTTGAACATTTATTACGATATCGCAAATGGTAATATGCTGTTTAATAAATATTTTATTCAACTAAATAATTAATAACTGATTGAAAAAAACACTGAATTATTTATGTAGTTCGTCCTATTTTGTTATAGATCCCGTTCAAAATCTACCTGAAATATAATAATATAATTACGTGCTACCATCAAAAACGCTGTGACTTATGCGTACTCAGAGCTTGCATGAAATCAGGTCATTTTCAACTATTTGCACAGTACACGAGAGTACGGTTTAGGTATTTGATTAAATATAGTATGATAACACGATAAGTGGACGTATAAACGCGCGAGTGTATACCACGATAATACTATATTGGTTGCGCTATAATAACAAGCGATAGCGATAGGTATCTTTCATTGCAGCAATCACCGAATTAAATCGACCCGGTTCAGTAATAACTATTGATTGAAAACTGACATGAGATGTTTAGTCTAATCACCAACCACCGTTATCCTATGGAATAACAGGGTAATTTTACAATACATTTTCCATAATATTAATAACAATGATTGTTAATCATTACTTGCAATACTAAACCGATTTAACTGTCAAACAGTTCAAAAATCGTTAAATACTTAAAATTATGATGGTATACCTATTATTATTCATAATTGTGAGTAAAGTTAAATCTCTGTAATATTTAATGTAGTAGAACTACATAGCACAAAAAGTGTATTCGATTGTCATTAATATTATTGCCGTCTTGTCTTTTCTGAAGCGAAGTGATTAAATTAAATAAAAACTCGTCGTGTTTTAATGTTTTAAAACTTTCTTTCAAATACAGTAAATTAATTGCTTTTGGAAAATTACTTTTGTCATCATAATATAAGAAAATCAATGTATTTTGGTGAGATTTTTAAAATTTTTAAAGTGAATATTAAAATTATTAGTTGCTCGTAAATTGGAATCGTGAAGTCTAATATGAATTCACCACATTCAAACATATATGTGTCAAGTAATTGATGCAATGATATATTGCATAAATTAAAATATGATATAATAATTTAAAGAAATATACATACTAAAATATTGACAGAGAAGTTAAATTGTACAAACAAGAACATTTTATATGAAATAAAACTCCCTAAATACTTACTTATAAAATTAAATGTTAAACCAAGAAAATTAAAAATTATAATACTATTTTTAATAGGATTAAAAAAATAAAAACAACTATTCAATAGGTAATTTGCATTTTAATTACGCATTGCATTATATTAAAAAAATATCGTCCATGCACATTCCAATATTTTTATATTATTTGCACAAATTGTTCTTCAATAGTATATGCCAGTTATTGACAAATTAATTTATATTTACATTTTTACTAATTAATTAACTAAGTTATTAAATAATTGATTACAAATGTAATGACTTGTTTTCGAAGGGAAATTTCCAATAATAATGCGAGTATAGGTATTGATTATTATTAATCAGCTGATGAACTGATACACATTATTACACACCTAATGAGTTTAACTTGTATTGATTATTATTATTTTGCGAACAAAAGTAATTATAAAGTGATTAATATTTTTTTTTATTGATATACGTAATTCATGCATAAAGTGCTGATTGTAACATTATATTATGCTTATAAAGTGTGGGCAGTGCGTTTGGAAACAATAAACATACTCGTACAACATAAATTATTATAATTATTGAAAATACTCATAATAAAGAATATTGGTATTGATCATACATAATATTATGTTATATACATAGTGCAGTGTAAAGTATCCTTAAAAAAAAAAAAAATAATAAAAATATATAATTCACATGGAAATTAAGTTCTGAAATATTAAATCAGCAATGAACTTTATCTTTTGAATAGGAAAAACGAGTTTTCCCTCTAAAATATAATCAAATATTCGATATAGGTAGTCTTCTGAAACGTATTTTATTTATCAAAGAATAATTAACTTTGCAATAGCGTAAGTCTTTTGATTGCTAAAGTGTTTATTTTTACACTCGTATAGTTTATTTATGGTGTACATAGATAATGTTTATTCCTATATTTTAAATATAAAATATACACTAATTAAAATTTATTAAATTAGGTTCATTTTCAACATTTGTTCGTGCTACGATGTGTTCTTACTTCATCGAAAACTTAATGATATATTAATTAAATAAAGTAGTATAGGTATAATAAAATAATTCAATTTCTTTCTTATACATTTCAAAGCTATGGAAAAATAATCTTGAAGCTAGATAACCTGTGATACTAAACTGATTTACACAACAGTTAACATTTCTAAAATAATCCTTATTCATGTATTTTAAATACATATTATTTGAAGAATAGATATAAGTTATACATTTTTACCATTATTATGCGAAGATATTAATGTGTTAATAATTAACATTGCCTTGTTAAAAATTTATAGAAATTTAGATATTGGATGATATTTTATGATATTATTATAGAATATAATGTTTAATATATCGTGATAATAGCTAAAACGGAACCAATTATTGTTTTGATTTTCAAAAATTATTTAATCATTAATATAATATATATAATATATATATATATTATAACATATTATGTTAGTAATAGAGAAAAATAAAAATAAATTTATTTAGAAATACCTAAAATGATTGGTAATTTGTATATATTTTTTTAATATTTTAGAAAGTCTTAAGAATTAATTGGGAAATTGTGAATGAACACCTATAATTTTATTGTAATTATAACGTGAAGTCATTTTTTTCGAGTACTTTGATAAATCAAAATTCGGACATTAGTGTATGAAGTATAATTATTCCAAATCTTCGATGTTTGAATACCTCACAACATTTAAGTCTACATTTTTACAACTGACCTCACCTAAACTTATTCATTACAGTTATAACTCAAAAACTACTTGTCTAAATTAAAATTTTTATGTATAAAAATACCCAGAAAAAATTATTTATACTATAATAATTATAAAAAATATATAAGTTCCTATTTGAATTTCTTAAGTTGACACCCCAAATCTTCCCTATAATGTTGTAAAAGAATATAGATATTAAACTCAGAAGAAAGAAAAAAAGAAAAAGAGAACGCATATATAAAAAATGTTTCTCTATCAAGAATATCTAATATTATGATAAAATGCCTGTAATATAAATTTTGAATCCTGTTTTTACATTCTTTAATGTTTACTATGATTTATTGTCAATTTAAGAGTAAAATAAAATTAGACAAAATTACAAGAATAATGGTATTTTATTATTAATTTTTAATAAATTAATTAAGTACATACAATATTATATACGTTATTATTCATAAATTTATTTTAAATAATATAGAATAGTGATTACTTACTTATAAAATTATTTTTAATTAATTTTCTTCTAATAAACTAAATATTTTAAAAAAACATGTAATTACTAAAGCTCAAATTTGAAGAGCTTTCGAGAGTACAACGTAACATGTATTGTAGATAGGGATAAAACGAGTAAAGTAATTGAAAAAAATAGTTGACATTTTTATATCCTTTATTTATCAGAATTCGAACCGGATACGGTCTGAGTAAAGAGGGTTCCTAGATTGGCTGATATAGATTATATGGTTGAATTGGCAAGTTAGAACCCAGCCAATTTTGGGTGATCGTCTATTTATATTGCCTCACGAATAACCACTTTTTCGGTATTTTTAATAAACGTAGATACAATAGATGAAGTTCTGATTAAGTATACTATACTTGAGGTTAATACTAATATATTTTATAATTGATCATTTAGAAATTATTTCAGTTGATATTCTATGATGATTTGAGAAAAAAAACTACCTATATTTTGATTTTGAGATGACTGAAATAGTCATTGGTTTTAAAATTAAGTAATACATAAATATATATTCATTAGGAATTTTGATATATATTTGGTGAAATATGGTCATTTTTTGTTATCATTAAAAAAAACATTTCCCGGTTTAAATCAAGAATATTTTTTATTTTAATACAAAATGAATATTACTATAGCGTAATGCCTATTGTTTTATTTAGAATATTATGATTAACTCTATAAATTATATTTATTATTGTTTTATGTTTTAAATATTAATTTCACATATTAAAATTTTTTTAATATTTTATAAATAATATAGTGAATTACAAATTGTTATTATAAATTTAAGCTTTATAGAATTTAAGTTTTAATATGATTGTTTATTACGAAAATAAAATTGTAATATTATCAGTGAGAATCTGTGAAACGTCAATGAAAATAATTTATTATTGCTTACACATATTTATTTATATTTTTAGATTCTGAACGGAGTGATGAATGTATTGATTTTACAATGATGTGTGTTTTTTTTTTTGTGTCTGTCAACAACATTTGGGGCAGTAAAAATGCTTCGATTTTCGACTTCAGCCCCTCTTTGAAAAGGAAATCGGATCTAGTTGGTACTTTGGGGGGTCAAAAGTTAAAAATTTTCAATATTTTTTAAATGAGTCGGGAAAAACCTTAAAAAAATGACGGAAAAACGGGATTTTTTACGCACAACCAGTTTTCGTCAAAATCAAATTTTTATTTTGTTATTACTTAAAAACTAATCGATGTAAATACTTGAAATTTTTATCAAATGTTTATATTAGCGTTCTCCATACACAGTTACATTTTCAAAGAATTTTGACTTTTTTTGAGCTATTTATAGACAATTGAAAATTTTAATTTTTCTAAATATTTTTTTTTTAAATAACGATACACATTTTTTGGCCGGCCAGAAATCTTGAAAATTTAATACAAGGTTTTCTATAAGTTGTTCTTAAAGTGATAAAAAAAAATCCGAAATCGTTAGTCCCAATTTTTTTTTATAAGTGCTTAAAGTTTGAATTTATACGAAATATGTCAAAATTGCGAAAATTTGGAAGTAATTTTGTGGTTGAAAAATCGTAAAATGTTTTCCTTTTATAACTAAGTTTTGAAAATTTGGTACAAGGTTCTCCATAAATTTTTCTTTAAATATCTGTAAAAAAAACTCTACCGGATTCAGACAAAAAAATTTTATGAGGGTTTGAATTTTAAATTTTTACAAAACCGCGTTAAATAACGGTTTAGCCTCAAACGATTTTTGATATTTGTTGTTATTCAAACAGTATAAGTCGTAAATACTTGAAAAATTTACTAGTTATGTAGATTTCCATTTTCTTTACGTGATTTGATTTTCAAAATATTTTGACTTTTTTTGAGCTATTTATAGACAATTGAAATTTTCAATTTTTTTTTTTTTTTTTTTTATGAATGTTGATAAAAAAAATTTAGCTGGGACAAATTATTTGAAAATTTAATTGAATGGTCTACATAACTTGTTCTAACTCTCATTCAAAAATTATAAAAATACATAGGCACAATTTTTTTTTATTAGCATTTGAAGTTCAAATATTGACAAAAATTCGTCAAAATCATGAATATTTTTCACTATTTGGTAGTTAAAAATTTATAAATATTTTACTATCAAAAGCTAAGAATTAAAAATTTAATACTATGCTGTCCCTAAGTTAAGCTTAAAATAATTATAAAAAAGTTTGAGGATTATTCAATTTAAAAATTTTTACGAGTGTTTAAAGTCTTAATTTTAATTTGAAATCAAAAATACACGTGTAAAATAACGTTTTACTACTAAATAATTTTCGTTTTTTATATAATATATCCTAGACTGACAAATCATCTCCGTTCAGAATCGTTTTTCGTATACAATGATACCTATCATTGCATTCAAATTTAACCTACCTTAGACCGAGGTCCACCCCACCCCCTAATGTACAGCAGAACGATACTCACTTACCCGCTTTTTTTTTTTTATTATTTACTTGCTTTACTTTTTTTTTATCGTAAGTATGTTTTTAAGTATTTTTATGATAACAATTAATCTAGATACTATGATGAATAAATGTGTGCACAAAGCGGAAATAATATTTAGATATACATAATAATGGTCTTAAAATCTTAATGAACCATAATTTTAAATATTTTAATTTATGACTGTATGCTAATTGGCTGTTGGTATTTTTAACTTAAAACAATCTTCACGAAAGCCTCAGTTTTATTTTAATAATTAAAATGTAGATGTAGCATAATAAAAGATATAGGTACTTACGTATTATTAAATATACACCATAACAAATTTATGTATAATTAGAGCCATGTTAATAATATGGTCTCGTAAAAGCAAAATGATACCTAATACAGTAATACATATCCAGCATTGTACTGCAGAATAGAGATAAAAATATTCTATAATAATATACACTTATAATTAATAGTGGTATTTGGCTTTTTTTTATGGTTTTAACATAAGACTTACTCATTTAAAAATAATTATAAAAATTAAAACACAAAATACCATAAAAAAAATAAATAAATCACCGAAAAAATTACTTAGTCATGGATTCATGTGAATTGTATAAAATTTGGTTTCGTTTTGATTGCATGATATATATATATATTATATCAATATATATCACTGAATATTTATAATACATATACATACATTATTTTTATTTAAACTAAACATATTATACAGAGTGTACCACTATTATCTTATACATTCATATGTAATTTAATGTAAAATTTTTATATTTTCATGAAACACCGTGTACATGCAAACATTTTTAAAAGAAAAATATATCATTTTATAATAATAAATACAAATTATATAATACATTTTTCGTTGCCGTAAGTGTTACATAACAATACAAAGTATTTTTTTTCATAAAAATAAATTTAGCATGTTTAATGGATTTTTAATCTCATTCCAATACCATTTTATTTTTAAACAAAATTTATACCTGCAGCAGTTTTTCTTTGAGTGAAAAATAATGAAGTGATGGATGCTTTTAAATTTTGCATTCTAGTAATATTGTACTATAATAACATTTTTTTTAGATACTTAATTATGTAATTTCAATTATTTTTATTTTTATAAGCTCATAATTAAAAACACAATAACTTTTATTTTTTAGTGACGTCATTAGTTCATGTTTGTCCTATACTTGATGAAAAGCTGTTTTGAAAGATTGTGAAGTTGAATAATTCGACTTGCAATCAGTATTCTTCTCAGTTTTATTCCTTGTTCTATCAACTTATAATTTATGTGGAATTTTCCTGTTGAATAGATTCATTGTTGATTATAATTTATTTTTATTTTAAATTTACGTTTTTGAAATAACATTAGTTCTTGATGTAACTCCTGTTTTCATTTATTTGTATTATTGATTTTATTATTTTCTTTTTCTGACCTGCATAATAAAGTATACCAAAATTATTAAATTGCAATATATTTTATAAATATATATGATAATAACTATTATATAAATTATATTTAATCTCATATTTACTAAAAAGTTTTATTCTTGTTTAAAAATAAAAAAATAATTTTTTAAAGACCCCAATATGCCGTACATAATTAAAATTAAAAAAAAATAATGATTTATCAATTACGGTACACTTAATTACGATTAGTTGAAACAAAAAAATCAAATTTCCACGTCTAAAGCCTTAGTATTCCGTTTTTATTTGCATGAATAATTTTAATGTTATCATAATTGAATTAAAATATATATACCTATGATATACATTAAAATACTACTCTGTTTCTAACTATAACTATAAAAACCATTAAAATAGATATTTTAATTATGCATTATGTTATTGTACTGTTTTAAGTATGCATACATGAAATATTAATATGTTATCAAAGTGATATTGTAGGTAATTGCCTAATAAAGAGTCGTCTACATATTGCAACCAATCCAAAACACAATAATTATGTAGCAGTGAAATAATAGTTAAATATTTCGTTATATGCATCATATTATTTAAACGCTCTGTGCAGTAACAACAAAACAAAAAAAATATAGTGTGGTACAGAGTGATTCGCACTTACCAAATATGTAAACTCACATTTTAGCCTTTAATCGTATATTTGTTTCATAATTTATTCTGATTTAATGCATTTTTTATCATACTGAAAGTTCATATATTTTTAAAATACTAAGACGTTTTATACCATTTAAGTGTAGTGTTCCTTACAAACTTAATGTTTCATATCATCTCGATCTACCATCATCAATTTAATAAATGTGCTGAAGGTTAAAGAAAAAAAATGAAAGAGAGCATTCTTAGTGAATCACTCTGAATTCATAATATATATATATATATATATATATATATATATATATATTACATACAATATTTATAATGTCGACGATAAAAATGAAGCATTTGTTGTGATATAAACGGTTTTGACTTTTGAGTATTATTTATATAATATTAATAAAACATACGATACAAAGATAAAAATATTGTTTTTAATATTTTGTATACATTTAAATTACGCATTATAATAATATCATATTTTCATTTAACAAAAGTAGATATATTTTGTATAACGTTCAGTTGTGCATATGACTAAGTCGATGATCTAAATGGCAAACGACTGTTTTCCATAAAATACGTCCATTATTGTGGTAGTACTCGAGGATTAAGGGCACAATCCTAAATCCTATTTAACATCATACATTCATATTTATACCTACGTTGTGGTGAATGCGGCGTATAGCATAGCGTCATTTCAATTCGTAGCAGATGTAAAATTTAAAAAAAAAAGAAATCTCTCGGTACCAATTTATCGGGTTAGTCGCATTTTGTTTTCATCTGCTTTGTATACATACTTGTACGCCGACATTTGAAGCGAATTGCTGACTAAATTCAGTATGTTAATCGATTTATGGTCGTTGTTAAATTAATTGAATCTTTTTATTTTCATTTTACTTAGAAACGATCAATATTTACCGAGCAATAAGGATAAAACAGAACACACGTGAGCAATCAGTTATATGCTTATAAATACACAAATAAATAATATAATATACCTAATACTATTAGTATTAAAGGTTTATTTTTTTTAAATTGTTTTTTTGTTTATAAACATACAATATACAAATAAGCAATGAATTTCTCTGTTTGATCATTTTTATCCTGACAAGCACTATAATCTATGTTTTAATTTTTCTTTTATATATATAGAAAAAATATTTATTTTACTCATTTGGTACTTTCAATTATACATAACTGTATTTTAGCAACTTCTTCTTTGTCAAATTATGATTCCTATATTATTACAATAACCAAGTTATAAGTTAACTATTTTTATTTTAATAGTTCTGATTATTTAGATTGTAAAATGTTTTGATTTATTTATCGAGTTTACTACCTACGTAATTATGCAATTTTAGCACGATTTTATATTTTGAAAATCAGTTATAGTTTAACATTCGTTCGTAACCACATAAAGCGCACTTTGTAACTCTGATTTTTTCTAGTCAACATAGGTCAGAGAAGTTATTTTCCTCGACGCCAATAAGAATATGATGTTAGTTATTACTTATGAGACACTAATTCTGATGTCAGTAGTTCTGATATTTGTGACAATGTGGTAGTCGATAAAACATTTTTGGCTTTTTACACAAATTCTGAATGGTAGTTTTTTGGGCGAAGGTAAAAAGTTTGTCCAAAAAAATAATAGTTCGTTAATCGTTTGGGAAACTATTATTTGTACCGTTTGGGTGAGTGAAATTATTTTTACCTATACGAGGTAAAAACTTGGTAACAGATACGGATGATATCGTTGGTAATCATTATTAATCACTATTGTTGAAAACAAGATTATGATTCAGACATGATGTTGCTTAATTAATTGTTGAGTGTATATTATTATAACTTATAAGAATTTTCATACAAAGCCTATAGATTACATTAAAATGTACTAATTATATTATATATTATTTTTTGACAATACATTACTACCTACCTATATAATAATAATATTACTAATATCTATAACAATATTTGTTTGAAATAGAACTTATTATTACTTATGTATATTTTATATGATTTTGTTTGATTAATAATTGTTGAGTGTATATTATGAGAATTTAGTATTTTTATATTTTTTCTCCCAAACAATTTATATCTATTCGCTCAAACAGACCATATTTTGGGTCAAATCACCCAAATAGTGTACTCCGTATTTCCACTTTGATTATTGTATTATGTAGTAAAGACAACAAATGTTATATTTTAATATTGATAATTTTCTTGTTAAAATTATTAGGTCTGAGGTTCATAGATACACAAAGGTAGAAGGTGACCGTTTTCAAAAAATATATTCTGGATGCGTTAAATATAATAGCGTAATTTAACTAAAGCTTTAATAATATCAGTGTTGATTGAAGTTCGCTGAAGCTTTCTTCCTTTATTATACCATTATGGTGGTCTGGATGCGTGGAAGCTGTAGTTTATGTTGACTACGTGGTCTATGATAAAATTATAATCTATAAAAAGTGAATAATCAAACGAGATACATATGAAACAGTTTGTACTGGTGAAAAATGTATATACGTGTCTTTAATGCGATTATATAGTTACTAATTAGTAATACATTTGTTTTAACATAGATTGATGGGGCGCGAAAGTTTTTCTTTAAGTTAAAGTTTCTTTTCTTGATAGAAATATATTTATCTATATCTAGGAATGACTTATTCGAGATTTTAGAAGATTTTGTATTTTTTCTGTGATCAAAGCATGACATGCATGTCATAAGGTGAGCAAAAAATATATGTTATTTGATTCTTACCTTTATTAATGATTACTGTATTACATGGAGATAACAGTGATCGTTTTGAATTGACGAGATGAGGAGAAAAACTTGGAATAAGGATACTTATTTTGTTTTTCTTTCATAAAGATGCTGAATATGTCAAATCTAGTGCACTGGAATAAATAAACACATATACCATGATAATGGTGAGATCATAATATTTTCAACGCGCATGTGACTGTAAACTAATTATTTACAGTTACTACTTAATTATAACAGATGAATGACTTAACAATTAATAGGTATAAACTTATTTATGCGTCTCAGTAATTAGTATGTATTATTATTTATATTACTCCGCGAATCGTATGGATATAATTTTATTAACTAAACTCGACTTTATTTTAATTAGTTTATGTAAGTACTCATGTGATAATTAATTTTTAAATATTACATATTTACATTTAAAATAAAATAATATAATTTGTAATACAATACGTAATAATACTGTATTATTTTGAAACTTGTAAGACGGCGTCTTATATATGCAATATGACTACATTGCTTGTAACTTCATTATTATTGGTTGGTCTTATAAATGTTATTATTTTAACATCATTATATTATAATAATTTACTATTATATGAATATTATAGTTACTATCATAAATAATAAAACTAAAACTAATTTTTCATTGTAATTATATAATTGAATGAATCCATTAGTAGTTGATAGTAAGTTATAAATTTTATTGTTTGAATAATTATGTATTACCGACAGACAAATAATAATAATATGTCGTTACATATTATACTACGTTATCAATGTTTATAATTACATCTTCGAATTTATATGTGAGTTTGCATCTACAGTTATAATTGTTTTCAATAATTGTGTTTGGTGTATCGTAAGTTATTTTAACTATAAAATTTTCTCTCAATTTATGATAATTGAACATTTGCTTAAATTATACATTATATCACATCATGTTATGTCATATAAATAATTTTACCCCAAGTCACTATTTGCTTCTTAATCTCTTTCTTTTTAAAACAAATTTTCAGAACAATTAAATTATGTTATTATAATTAAGTCTTAACATTATCTATTATTGCGTTATTATAGTTACATAATATATTTTATCTTATCTTTTACATTTTAAACAGATATTTTTAAATAGAAAATTTAATTATAACTTCGTCATCTCAGGTACCACAGAAACGGGCTTAATAATCAATAACCTGCTATGCAATAATAAACATTATACACTTTAAATAATATAGTTTATATTTTTTTAGTTAAATTCTAAGAATTCTACTAATATAATCGTGTTAACAAGTATATTTTACAACCATATACACCATATTTACATAGGTATATAATAATAATATGAGCACTGTAATTTTATGTACAAATTTTGTTTGGTTACTATAACACGATTTATTCGTTAGAAATAGAAATAATATGGTTTCTTGTTTATATTTGAATTAAATATAAATATTTATCATATGTGATTTTAATGCTGATAATAATTCAAAAGGACAAACAAATACAAAATTATGATAAATTAATGAATTTGATTTATAGTCCCATTTTTTTCTTTTTTTTTACTTTGAATTGAAAAATACTGGATTTATAAATTTAATATTAATGTTTACTTGTATAATACTGCTTTTGAGCTCAAAATAATTATTGTAATTTATCTATTTTTTTTTACTCTAAATTTCTCGAGGTTCTTAAGTAAAGTGTATGTTTAGACGTAAAACACTGTCTTGTGAATTTTTTCAAATAACATTTCCTATTCCACTGTGAAAGTTTTAAAACATAATACATTATTATAATAAATATAATCCATCAAATAAAGCCTTGTAAAAATCTTATTGTACTTTACTGTTGCTAGGATTTTTTTCTGGATGATTTGCTTGAGCATTGGAAACAAAAGGCCCCCTCACAATCATATTAACCCTTTTAAAACCTTTTCCCCACATTCACCTTTACTGTCTCATTTTATTATAACGTTTTTACATCCCCTCCTTTTATAATGTATATTCACACTGTGTGAACTACGTCACATTTGACCTAGTTTAAAATATATAACTCAATGGTTTTTGAAATATCATACTATTATCTATACTCACTATCTTTAAGTTTTATAATGTGTATTGTAAAATTTTTTTTTTCATTATCATATTTGTCATACTCTTATTTTTTTATAATATTAACAAGAGCTACGCAAGCGTAAATGCAGTATGAATAGGGTCGTATAAGGCATATATTATGTTCACTGGCTTTAATCATAAAGTTCATACAGTAATGTGACGAAAAAATGACAAGAAAACTTGTCTAAATCTCTTTAGGCTTTAAAAAAGAGTGCTTTGCATATTTTTGATATAAATATTAATAATAATTCAATTTTTATATAAATATAATTATATACCAATCATAAATAACATATACAACCACTTTACTACATTAAAACACATATTATAATGTAAAATGTAGCTTATTTTCCTATAATCATGACATTAAATTAAATACATTTACTAAAATAATATGAAATAGTTTATAAATATAATATAATATGATATTATGATATACAAAATTATATCATCTTGATATTGATTATAGGCTGATTATAGGCATTATATTAATGGTGGTTCTAATGTTTAAAAATCGATCGCTTAAGTTCATTATTTGTCATAAATATGAGTATTTAAAACATGATATTTATTAATTTATATGAAAATGGCAAGATCCAATTATAAATTAATACATAATTAATGGATAATACATATTTTGTGAGCAATGAACACGTTAAGTAACTAGTTTTTATAGATAAAAAATTATATTATAATTTAATTTTCCCAAAATATGATTATTTTTAATTAAACGTCATTTTTCACATCAATATACAGTGCCGTTTAATTTCAATATATAACTGTTTAGCTAGGCATTGTTAATATTATAAATCGTGTTTTTTGCATAATATTATTATGAATTTATTATGTATCTAGTCAAATAACTGTGAAATTATTTCACACAATAAATTATGCTTGTAGAGGGGTTGTTTGTCAAATGGTCATGGTCTATTTATTGAAATACGACTATTGCAGTTGTATATCACGCTAATACACGAGTCTCAAGTAAATTACGACCGTATCCGATGGAAAACAATTATTTATTTTTGTATGGTCATTTAATTGCAGAAATACCGCTAATTTGTAGTCATAGTTTATGTAAAAATAATGTATTAAAATCCACAAAGTAATAATTTTAAAAGCACGAAAGTTATTGACGGGAAAGAATACGGTAGGACAAAACCCTGTATTATTATTTCTATATTATTATCATTACGTTATATTAATAAATGTATGAGCAATCACAAGTAAACGTAAATATTATTTTAGAAATACATACGTCGTTCTTATACAATAGCTATCGAAATTTTATTTTATTAATCGAGAAAAAAACCCAACGAGATTGTTGGTTGTAAGGAAAAAAAAATGTAAAAACAATTTCCAAATTAATATATTCCTCTAAACTAATATAAAAATAATTGTAACGAACGCTTTTCATTTTTAAATAATTACTAAAATTAAATATGTATTTTATTTTGTATTTTTTTACTACGAATAATGTAGTAGTGGATTTCTATGTAATTGATAAAATCAAAATGAAATCATAACACGCATTATTATTTATTCTATTAATAACAACACGTGTTTCGATCATATAATTTTGTTCACTGTACATTTTAAAGCAAAAACCTTCCATTCACAAAAACACTACGTTAAAATATAAATCATTATTTATACTTCTATATATGTTTAGGTATAGGTTCATGGTACTGAAGCCCATTAAAGCTTTTCAAGCCATTTCTCGCCATGGTATTATATCTACTAGAACTTTCAGATACATAATACAATACTGTTAATATGCTACAGCTATTATTATATATATTGAGTTGCTTAATCACTTCATAATAATAACAAAATAGCCAATTGTGCGCTCACATAATATACTCAACAAGTTGTATAATTTTTTCCAAAATAATAACATAACGTTTTTAGACAAATCAATGCTATTCATAAACTATTAAAAACTCTATAGTAAAATAATTGATGGAAACAGGATGATCAAATTACACGAATATTTTGATTATTAGATCATATTTTGCATATTATATTTTTATTATCAATAAAAGGGTTATCGGAATGGTTGGTTTTATTTCACATATTTTAAATTTTATGATCTTCCATTAGATTCATTGTGAGATATGTAACTGTGATTAACCTCCGTTGTCTGTGTTCGATCTTAATAATCAATCTTCAACACGATACATCACGTTAGGGGATTAATATTATACAATATAATATAATATACTTTTTAAAGTTTAAATTGTGTTTTTTAAATCAAATTACATAAAATCTGCAGTTGACAAATTACGTACATTGAATAACATAAAAGTTAGAATTATGTAGCGTGTTTAGTTATAGACATAACGTAGTCATTAATAGTAAAAATATGATTGTTTTCTACAGACCAAAAAAATAAAAAGTATTAAAATAAATAAATATGTATTAAATACTATAATATTACAAATTATTCGCAGTGATCTCATTCATGTATCATATTGCTTTTAAAATAAAAAACTGCAAATATTAGGCTATTTGTTTAAAATTAGAGTGATATAATGCAACATTTTTTAACCCCTACTAAATATTTTAGAAATTCGTTTTTTTATCTATTTCAAATCGCCATTTAAATAATAATTCTTAAATATAATTATTTAATATTAATATAGAACATATTGTGAAATTTAATAACTGACTTTAAAGAAAAGTAGAATAGTACACAATATGTTTAATATTATTTATTTTTGTATTACAAAAACATATTAAATTAATACAACTCACACAAGAGACTTATATTTTGTAAACAAATAACGGCTTAAATTTAATATTTTTTTTGTAACTTAATAATGTTTTATTGTACAATAGTTTACAGTTCTATGTATTTCGAAATTGTAAAGGTTTTCTTTTTTTATATATGTATGCATTATATTATATAATTATATTATTTGTAGAATCGACTTTTGCCTTTATAATTGTACAATTTATACAGCAGTAATATATTTATATTTGTATATAACTACAAAAAGTATTTCATTGAAAATAAGTTTATGAATCATATTAAACAAATATCTTAATGATGACAATATCACGTACCTTTTAGTTTCAAATGGAATATTTAAAGGTATTTTATTTGATACCATATGTATTGTGTATAATGTATATAGTCCAAAGTAATTATGATATGTCGCTTAAATATGAGTAACGTTCATTCGATGAAAAGAGATCCAAGACCATATGTGTAAATTGTGTGTCTCAGTAATAGTTTCAGTTACAATACATGGACTAATTAGAATGAGAAACAAAAGTTTTCGCTAAGATAGCTGACATACATTCATACATTAAACTCTAAAAATCGAGAGTCTACCACGATAGGTTTCATACCCGAAAAGACAATTTTATAGAGCTATAACAATTATGAGAGAAAAAAAATGGTAAATGTATTGAAGTAATCTTAACGGTTTAAAATACTATTTTAAACATTCGGGTTTTTAATGAATTATGAAGTACTCGTATTATTAATAGTATAAATATAAAAAATAGTTAGGTCTGATGTATCTATTGGATAATATTTATTTACATAGGAATTGAATAAACGTTTGTACATGATCTGTATGTTTATTATTTTTTAACGTGTCACACCATTAAAAATATGTACTCAATATGAATTATATTTTATAGAGGGATCAGGGAAGTATAAATTAATGAAAATTGTGAATACAATGTATAATATATTATATTTTATCGCATTAATTGAGTAAACCACTAAAAAAGTCTGTTCCACGTATTGTACATCCAATTTGTGGTTGAACATAATATTATATACAGTCAGTACATTATTGGTAGGTACCTAAAATGAAAAGTTATTTTAATTCATGCTATGAAATAAAAAAGTATTTTATTTTATTTAGCAAAAATAGCATATAATACATACAGAATACGTAGTAATATATACTCGTAGCTTTGGTGCGCATTTTCGGCTGTTGAATTCTATGAGTACTGGGTTCGCGTGAGAAAGATAATAATCATTTTTTGAAATCATTAAAATTGCAGATTATACACTCAGCGATGAATGTATTGATTTTACAATGATATGTTTTTTTTATTATTATTAATATTTTTGTTATGTGTGTTTGACAGTCATCAGACAAAAAAAATGTTCAATTTTTGGATTTATGGGTTTTTTTTTATTCTAAATAGGATATTAGATTATTTTGAAATTAGGGGGGGGGAGTCAAAAGAAGAAAATATTCAATACTTTTAAAAATAATTTAGAACCAAGGAAATAAAACACAAAAATATAACATCTATTATTAACAAAATAAGTTTTTTTTTTTTGTAATTCGAATATAAATTATCGTAGAAACTTAAAATTTTCATTAAAATAAATTTATATTTATATCTCAACATCATGACAACATATTAAAAATATTTTGGTTTCTTGAAGTATTTATACTATACGTATTGGTATTTTAAATTATCAAAAAGCTTGAAAACTGAAAAAGGAGTTTTTAAAAAGTTGTTTTTATACCAAATCGCAAATATCACTTTGTATTTATTTGTTTTTTGTGCAAATTTAATATATTGGTACATATTTTTTTTTATGTATTAAAGGTCTGATGTTGACGAAATCGGATATTTAATGAAAAACCATTTTAGTTAAACACGTATTGTTGTAATACAAAAAAATATTAATCGTAAATACTTGAAACATTCCACAATTACTTATATATTATAATTTTATATACACAAAGACATTTTCAAAATATTTAAATTAAAGTTAATTTGTTTAAATATTCATGCTATTATTTGGCATATAAATATTGACTAATAAATTAATAAGATTATTAAAATATGATATAATATTATTATAATGATTAATAATATAAAATATAAGATATTTTGTTAAAAAACAGTACAACCTAAATGATAAAGGATCACTTTTGTAGAATATTATAAACGTTTATACTTTCTTTATTGACAAGTGTTTCATAATAATTATCATGATAATCGAAGAAAAAATAATAGTTATGATAGTTTTTATGAGTATATTTATATGGAAAATTAAATAGTATTTAAAATAAAACTAAATAAAGATTTTGATCTCTGTGAATATGAAACGAAAAACCATAGTTGTTAATAGCAATATAAATAAATTAAAAAATAACTTGATATAGATTCTGATACATAATTTCTGTTTAATATCATTTTTTTTTTTTTTTGTATCAAACGATTTATCAATTTTAATAGATTCATGACAGTGACCTTCTCAATGATGAGATGCCTATATTAAAAATTGAATTTACAGTACAGCGATATTTCTGTTCTTTTTTTTTTAATTTCAAATTTTATAGCAATTTTTTCTTGAAAATATGGACGTATAAATTATTAGTATTAAATGAATATATTTATATTTATAATCATTGTTTAATTTTTTTTAACAAGTATGAAATGATACTGAAAAGCTCTTCTGAACTTAATTGGTTTTGGATAAAATAAAATCGATACCTTGATAAAAAAAAAAAAAAATACTTTATTTCAGAATATAAAAACCATTTTTCGTTCGCCAAAAATATTATAAAACCCAATATAGCACTAAAACAGAAAAATAATTATATTTAATTTTATAAGTAGAGTTATACAATATAAAAATAATACTACAGATTATATAAACCACAGTTTTAATTTTAATAATATAATATACACGATGATTGTGTGCAAATAATATCTCTACCATATCAATATTTATTATAATAGTATTTAAATTAAAATACAAATTGTGTATACAATATTATTACAAATATTTAATAAAAATACACAATTTCAGCTCAGAATTTGAAAACTTTTTGTTTGTCTTAGTATACATTTATGCATCATATTTGTATAACGCTTATAACTATATTGGAATTAAATTATAAAACTTAGATAAAAAATATATATATATTTTTCATTTTACGTTTTTACAATTATATTAAACTACATTTGTGATATTTATATAATAACTATCTATATAACTAAATTCGAATGACTTTAAGTAACAGTTACCGAACATAATATGATAGATGCATAAGAAATGCTGATCAACATAACACAAATTTAAAACTAAATCATTGTTGGATATATTTAATGTATCATTAATGTTTAAAAAAAAATGCATTGACGCCGGTCTATTGGAGATGCGTTTTTCGTTCGCAATTTAAAATCATGTACCGTCGTTGCACTGCAGTGGGCAAACAAAGGTACATAATAGTAGTATTATTTTTTTTCGCTTATCTTCGTTCATAATACTTATAAGGACAATGATGATAAAAACATAAATATTTATTTACATTTACATTTAAATGTGGTTGCTTTTTTTTTTATTATTATTATTTTTTATTTTTTATTATTATCATTATTGTTTATTTATTTTTGTTCTTTCTAAGCGGATTATCGAAGTAGTGTAACGAGTTTCGGTCATCCCGGTGTGGCGATGGCTGTGTACGTTTTACCGGCTACCGAGTAGTTGCCCTCCCCCCGCCCTCCACACGTACACCTATCACCGCAAACTGCTACCACCACCGTCACTTCACTGCCCCGATGTATAAAAACGAGGGCTCTAAGCGTTTGCGCCAGGGACACACATACCGGTAGCGCATTTGTGTTCGAGTGAACTCAGCGAGCTGTACACGGAACCACATCAGTCGTTCGCGGACTGCTCGAACTTCACGAGGTAAGTACGTGCACGCATTTCATTACACCATAATATGATACTGTTATTATTACGAAAATAAGCGCGAGAGAGCCGACTACCTACCTATATAATATTATGTTTTTATTATAACTAAAATAATATTATTATAATGTTGTGAGGTGTTTGTCATGCCTATACTTTTTTATTAAAATCATTTTTTTTTTTAAATCACTTATTTTTTATTAATATTATTATTATTATTATTATTATTATTATTTTGTCTTCAACGTGACTTTTTAACAATTTTCTGAATTTGGGTCCACGTGAGAGTGACCGTTTCAGCATTTTGGGTTATCTATAAGTATGTTTTCTCGTAATATTTTCGAAAAAAAAAAATTTACTTGTTATACAATTAGGAATCATTTACGTTTAAATGTATATTATGCTCGTTTCATAAACCTACTGTGTAGTATTTTCGTGATGACGGTTTAATACACTGAGCGCATCGTAATCCTAGTAAAATGCCAGTGAACGTATTATATTGGTATATAATTTTTTCTCAAGAAAAAAACTACGGGACAACAAATTTCTTCGTATATATTTTCATGAACACAAAATAGAAAATTCTATTTTTAAACTGTCGCTTCATAGGCTCATAGGTATTAAAGTTCTAAAAACGATTGAACATTTAAAAAAAATATATTCGAGATAATAATATGTCTCATATATTTTTAATAAAACATATATTCTAACGATGAAGTTACGGTATTTCACGTTTTCTTAAATTATAATATTTCTTCGCTTTGATAATATTTTGCATTAATTTTATCTCTAAAATACTTTGCTCTTCATTGACATATTTTAGCTTTAATTCAGATATTTCAGCAAAATATTTAGTTTTGAATTTTTATGTTAAAAATTGAATTCTGTTCAAGTCGTTAATTAATTAAAAAAATAAAAAGCCTAGTTAAGTGATGTACTTGTACTAGCCCATTTATTTTTTGGATTAGCTACAAGGGTAAAAAATTAAAATTTTAAATTAAAAATTATATAAAAAAATATATTTCCAATTTCCAAAACATATTATACTTTTTGATACAACAAGTATTGATTATTACAAGAATCACAATGTATAGAGGATACAGGTATAACGTCCTCTTTAAACGTTTATATCGTTCACCAAACAATATGAATATTATATTACTATGTGATATTTTTTTGATTACATATATGATAGAGAGTGTTCTATAGTGTATATATATATATATATATATGTTATAATCACGAGTATTTAAGAAATTTAAGTACATAAACATAATAATATGTATACTATATACTACATCTCATAAATTATGCGTACCGAATATTGTGTTAGGAACAACTATTAGGTTTAATAGAAACTAAAAGTCGTAATATTATAAATTATAAAAGTAAATATTATTTGGTATAAATATTGCTTTTGTCAATCGGTATATAAAAAGTTGTCAACTTACATTAATGAATTAATAATAAATTATTTTTTTACGGATCAAATAGTTTTAATTGTATTGTGCACATAAACCATATTAGTGAATAGTTCAATAGTTGCATGAAACCCAGATGTTAATGTGAATAAAATTGTATAATTGGTGAATTTAAATACTGTAACTAAAAACTGGGTAAAATTAAATTGTAAATAGCGAAAATATTTTGATAATGATGCGTTTAAAAATTATTAGTGTAAATATTTGGTGAAAATTTCAAATAAATAGTTATTTATTTGTTTGAATAACAACAATAATATAACACAATATATTTGTTATAAAGTGAAGTAGCGTAAATATTCTAATTCTGGTGTTTTTTTTTCTTTTACATTTTCAAAATCATTTTTCAAAATATCTAGTTTTGACCTTCAAATAAATCAAATAAACTTGGTATCAGAAACCACAAAAATAATAAAAACTCATGTTATTGTAAAACCTACATATTCATCACTTCATTTAGAAATTGAATTGTTAAAATGAATGTTTTTAAAAATAATGATAATAACAAATAAACAATAAGAAAAGTATTAGTCAATGTTTAAGAAATGTACTCTAGTAGTGATGTTCTTTGCATGACTATAAGTCTATAAATATTAATTTAATATGGTTTACTTTATAACTTATCTCATCAAAAAAATAAAAACTTACATTATTATATTATATTAAATTTTAATGTATTATGTACCAGCATAAAATATAAATACATATATACATATAATCATACACATAATCATACACTGTATTAGAATAATCTATATTACGTTCATAATACTACATCGTATAAAATCATGTCTTATATTTATTAACTCTTCCGTACTTGTACACATCGTTGTACATCGATATCAAAAGAATTTACTGAAGAAAAAATTGTTCATTTAACACGAAAGAAAAAACATATTTCTCTACTATGTTTAACTTTTCATTACGTACAAACCATGTGAAAAACTAATTAAACGAGAAGTATCAAGCGATTGGATGTCATACAAAACAGCTGATATAATACTATTGTACAATTTATATATATATATATATATATCATGTACATTGTATTGGTAGCGTAAAGTGTATGGCTTTTAAAATAAGAAAAAAAAACCTTAATAAAAATTTCGAAGCTTTCACGTTCACTCGTAATTGCCGTACCTATTTGTTTTCTGTTTTGATTTTTTTCCACGTTTTATTATCAGGAAAATTATTAATTACGATAATCACATGGCGTTCTGATGACATTGAAGTGTTTTATATTCCTTCTAGAAATTGGTTATTATAACAACATAAAATATTTTTACGATATTCAAAAATAATCATTTATTTACTCGTCAATATCTGCAATACATTAAGCCTTGTGTATAATATGTACATAGTTATCCTTAAAAATATATAGCTAATGATATAGTTATGATTTTTTTAGAATTAAATTCAATTCGACAACATTTCATACAGTAGCCATAAAATGTATTCAATATTTTCTATGTATTAAAAACACATTCAATATACACAGCGATGATATTAATTTTGAAAAAGTATGAATAGTATAAAGAAAGAGCGCCTATACAAAAACAAATTGCATATATAATATATTCAGCAGTCTCTTAGTGTATCAAAGAATATCGAAAAAACGTGTTTTTCTCTTTTCAGAAATGGTTTATTTTTTTATTTTTCGAAGACTGATTGGTATGCTCAACACATAAATTTGTATTGTTTGTCATACATGTCCTATAAACGGTCTGCCGAAGACTGTTTAAAACGGTTTTATTTTCTTATACATTATTTTACACAGAAGGTGATTAATCAAACATTACTCATTCTCATTATTTCCTTTCAGCATACTTGTATTCAAATTCTGATTTTTTTAAATTTGTAAGTAGGTATACTTGAAGATAATTTTTCCAATATTTGAGACTGTTTATGCCATTTAATGAACATTTTTTGGCTATAGAATTTTTTTTTAATCTTGGTGTAATATAGATCGATATCTGGAAGATTAATTTGTAAGCCATTAATTAATATTCACAATAGATTTTATAATGCTAATAATTTCACGATAAATTAAAATGGGTTTAAAATATATTGGGGTTTATGTGCTTATCAATTTACACAAAAAAAAGACAGTTTTAATATGAAAAAAAAATATTTACATTATTACAAGATCTTTTTAAATGTTTAAAAAAAAATAAGTTGTTTAGTACATTTTCATTAAATATTTAATATACTTAACAATTATGAAAAATTAGAAATATTTTAATAAGTGTAATAACCAGTGAAAATAGTGAGTAATTATAGGATAATAAACTATAGGATAATATAGTGCTTCTAAAATCACCCTAAAATATATTATGTACTTTAAATTCATATTATTTACGAAATAAATGGGTTGTAAAATCCACTCAGACTTGTATTGACGTTTGTTTTTAAAAACTGTCATAGAAAAAAAAAACAATTCAATACTTTGTGTACTTACCTATGATCTAAACAAAATTCTCAAGTTTCTTCATGAACAACTAAAACAAAATGTTGAGGAATATATTCAACCGAATAAACATATACGTATATAAACGTATAGTATAATATTATAACATATTACGTCTTGTTTTGAACTATCGCTATAAATGCTACTTTCAATTTACCTGGGTTCTCGCTTATTTTATCTTATTATGGAATAATCAAAAAAAAAATAATAATAATAATAATAAAATAAATTTGTTCAGCTTCCAAGATAATATTTTTGTTTGTAAACCTTGCTAAAATATTAAAATACGACATCGTTTTTTTATTTAAACTTACAAACTTACCCAATCAGGTAAGTAATTTAAATTTGTCGTAGAATATATTTTACGAGTGATAATTCCAAACGTAAATTCCTTGGACTTTGGAACAATGTGTATATAAGAATACCATATTATACTTAGGTATTTATAATCTATAAAGCGTATCCAAAATAAAATTTGTCATCTGTTTTTATATTCGTCTAAAAAGATATCTATGATCATATTAAAATCATATTAAGTATTGTAAATTACCCAAACATGATTGTAACTGAAAGAAAATTTACTCGATTTAAACTACATGATATCAATTATAAAAAAAACTAAAAAAGTACCAAACTCTAAAAATTAATAAATTTGTTGATTTAAACATAATTAAAGATATTTTATTTTCAAAAAAAAATGTATAAATAAGAAACAAATAAATCTAAA
The DNA here is from genome assembly GCA_020882235.1 of Schizaphis graminum. Taxonomy (NCBI): domain Eukaryota; kingdom Metazoa; phylum Arthropoda; class Insecta; order Hemiptera; family Aphididae; genus Schizaphis; species Schizaphis graminum. The sequence continues at coordinate 100,896,230 of CM037032.1, forward strand.
TTTATTAAATTGTTGGTTTAATGATTCGTAATTGTTGTGAAATTATAGTATTATGATATTACACGAAAAACCGGTGCAATAACATATGTATACCAATAACAGTATTATTAATTATTATATTGTATATTATATTATATCAATTACATTTTCAATCTTGTCGCATGCTGTACTTATATAAGTATATCATACGTGAATACGTGATGAGAAATATTGAGAAAGGGGAGGTTGTTGTAGAGTTTTATCGACAAAAAATATAAAATATTCAAACTGGACATATCGTATTTTATCATGGTACTTAGGAAAACATAAGTTTTGAACGTGGAAATACTCTGATAAAATATAAAACATAGTAAAACGAATGTATAGAATAGTTTTATCTGTTTCCTATCCAATATGTTAAATTTGACAAACTATAGTGCTTATAATATTTTTTTTTTAAGATTCCTTTCAAGTCATAAATACTAAATTAAAAAAAAAAAAAACGTTTTTCCAATAATAATTTTTTTAGAGTTGCACAACATTTTGTTCTATTTACTGTTTTATATGCTTGTATTTGAATGTATTTTGAACAAAATCGATTTTAATTACTTTTTTAAACATTTACTTATGAAAATGTTTAAATGTATACATTGAAACATGTTCTATTTTTTTTTTCAATTGGTTTTATTTTATTGTGATTTAATTTCTTGTACGCGTATATAGTTTAAACTGTGTAAATATCCCTCATGGTTCAAAAAAAAAAAAAAAAAACGCAATATATAGATAATAATAATTATTAAACCATTATTATAACGCAGCACGTAGTACATATATATCTACTATTCCAATATTTACATAAAAATTACATTTATTCAGGAACAGCAAAAAAAAAAAAACGTATCGGAAAATAGATGTATCGGCGGTTCAAGGAATAAGAAATATGTGTTTTGGAGTTATTGCACAAAGATCGTATAATATATTGGGATTGAAAATACGTAATTGAATGTAAACAAGGTACCTAGCTCGTGAAGTTTTATTCTCCAAGAGTTAAGATTTAGATTGGCTAGGTAAACTATTTCACGGGGACGCCGAAGTGTGTTTGGTATAGTTTCCATGCAAACTTTCAAAGGTTAGAGCGAGTACCTACTGTTATAACATTATGGCAAAGGGTAAATGGTTAGAAGTCACGTTTTCGTTCTTGATCATCAATTATCAGGCCTTGTAATGTAATTGGAACGTAATGATTTATTGGACAGTATTGTTTGCGCCCACAAAGACGGAAAAAACAATATCTAAATTAAATTAAATGTCGATTTTTGGTAAGTTTAATACATCAATGATATCAGATTCAACTTACGTGTAATTATTTCATCTTGAATTTTGACTAAAAAAAAAAAAAAATCACAACAATAAGTTGTTTGCATATTTTTTTATTTTTTTATTTTGTAATTTTGAATTGAACGCATATACAATTTTTATACGAATTTCAACCTTATTTGGTTTTCTAACGTGACCGCGTCTTTTTTTTTATCTAAATTCTGTTGTGAATTGGTTTTTGATCGTCTGTTTTTTACGAGTATTTTCATTATTATTTACTTTTTGTGTTATGTGACGCGTAGAACATTTTATCTAACAGTCCAACAGAGCATGTAACCGATAATAATAAAAGTTTTTATATTTATAGTAAAATATAAAAAAATAATAATTTTGAATGTATCTAAAACCGATATTGATAAATCATAATAATATTTACTCACTGAAGTCCCTGATAATATGAACTATAAAAACTGGAGCGTATGGTTTATTTTTATTTTTTAGATAAAGTGTAAAACTAATAGTTAATTATATTTAACCAAATCGATACTATTATTTTGAGTACAGATAAATAATAACTGCATCGTATATACGAGTGTTCAACATCTTAATATAATTCACTATGATATACAAATACAATTGTTTCCATATTGTTTTAAGTGATTTCGATATTTGATTTTGTGAATTTTCTATATTAATTGTGCACTTGTACAACACTGGTTTACTATAATATTATAGTGTTAGATATACCTAATATAATAATTAATTTTTCGTGGACATAAATAATAATATGAGAATTATTGATTTTTGCTTGTGATTAAAACCGGTTGGTTGGACTTATAAATACTTTAAAATGTGAAGATTAATTTATAATTAACGTGAATCATAATACTATAATATAATGTTTATAGTAACACATTGCATAATATTATTTTAGAATATCCGAAAATGTCCCAAGAATTTTTAACCTCATACACACGTCTTTCAGTTCTATAAACTGCGATTATATACACACAATAATCAATAAGGATCGTTTTATTGAGATATTGGTTATCCACATATAAGCTACGTCCCCCGTTCTATGCAGCGTAACCGGTGTGTTCTATTTTAATTAAATTATTTTTCAAAACGTGAGTGTTCTTATAAATCATCTTATTTTCAACTTTGGTTATATTACAATTATGTATTTGCTTACTGCAACTTTTGTAAATTTAATTTGTATTCTTAACAATCTTCACATTTTTTAATTTTCATTGTACAAAAGCGTGACTCTTATAATATTATATTTCTAAATATTTTAATAACCCTTTCTTATTTTCTCAAGCTTATAATTACTTATTTTGAACATATTATATACAATATATATATATATATATATATTACAGTTTGTATGTTATAAATGATAAATAAATAATTATAACTAAAAACTTTCAAGCACCAAAAATGTAAAAGTCAATTGAAAATATGAGAAACCTTTTTAGACTTTTAAGACTTAAAATAAAAATTCCGGCAAAAGTTTTTGTTGAAAGGTTTAGATCAAATATGTATATTATCTAAGTAAATATTTGAAAAAACAAAATAACTATATTGTATTATTTACTTAATAAGTATATAGTATCGTCTGTATAGTTTTATGAATAACTTAAGTTAATATGATTCAACCAATAGTTTCATAAGTGTAATATACAGGGATTCATCAAGTGTGCTCATCTCCATTTTTTTGATTATCGGATATAATTTTTATAATAATTATTGGAATATCTTATAAATTAATAGTATTGATTAATTAATTTAAGTTATGATATATTTCAAACACATTTGGTATCTTAGACTTATGGTTTTTAGTGAACAAAGTTTGAACTCAAAAGCTACTCACTTTTTAAATGTTAATTTCGATATGTCAAAATTTTGACAAAGAAAAATGATTTACTTAAAATATTTTACAGTAGAAAAGATACTTGTCATTTAGAAAATAAATTTGTTTATAATTCCACAGTACACATTTTGATTAGTACAAAAATGTCAAAAATCTGAAATAATGGGTTTTACGTTTATTCAAAAATGTCAAAATCAAAGTTTTAATAAACTCATTAAAATTACTAATGGTTATAAACATCCTCGTTAAATCGTTTTGTATTTTGGTATTTATTTAATATGATAACATATTTTAATACTAGATTTTAAAGTCAATATGAAATGTTTATAAATTAAATCTTACTAGTTTTCTATAGGTGTTTAATTATTATTTTACGGTCTTTTGACACATATAGTTGGAATACCTTACAAAAGTATGTTTAGGAACACAGGTGTGACTAATAAAGAATGTTGAAAACCGGCTTTCGATTTTTTTATTATGTTTTACAAATAAAGTATAATATCTATACTTATCTGAGATTTAAAATGTTATGGTAGGATGTTTTTGTAGCGTCCTTATTTGTGTGTATTGGCGGAAGAAGTAGGATTATCCATTGACAAATTGAAGTAGCATACTTTTAAATACAAGGTTTTTTTTAACTGACAATATTATTGCTTATAAATGAAACATATTCTACGTAAATTCTATATTAAAACAAGTTTAATTCAAATTCCTTTCATCAACGTTATTTGATTTATGTAAATATATTTTGTTTAACAAAATTTGTTGAACATTTTTAGTATACAACTTTAGCAATTACAAAATATGATGATCCAGTATTAAATACGTATATTTTTTTTTTTTACATAAAAATTAAAATATTTGTGATATTAATAAAAATATTATTTTTTTTTTTTTAATCATGATACAGCATCAACTACTAAGGTTATTAGCTTGCAACAAAAATTGGTAATTAGTACATATAGAGTATAGTTATACAATAAATTCTTAAATTAAATTATACATATCAATTTGTTTTAAAAATATGATTATTTTGTTGGTGTTGTCATGGATAGGGTTGAGGGCTTCAAAGAGGTTGTCGGGCAATTTTAGACTTTTTCTGGTATCTATATGGATACGGCAGTGGATAAGGAGGTGTTTGAATGTGAGAGAAAAAATGTTATTTTATAAGTTACAATATTGATAAATAATAATGAAAATAGTTTATCAATATTTCCATGATATTTTGTTTTTCAATCTAAAAATTAATTTTGGAATTTATATTGTATCGCCCAATGGTTAGTTATACAAATCTTAAATAATTTCTTAAATTTATTCTGAAAAATGTTAAACGTACTTAGGCATTTAAGCGTCGTTCGGTCACATAAATTATTTATCAGAATTTTAAAATATATCATTTTTAAACTCTAAAAGTTATTCGTATTTAATAGAGACAAAGTTCATATATTTTTGTTTTTCATATTATATATACAATGCATAATATAATATATTTATATTCAATTTAAAAAGCAATCTATATTCCTACTATGTTTCACAGCAGTCTCGGAATGTTAAAAGTTTTAAATTTGTAATAAATATTAGAATAGTTTTTTTTCTGTGTTAAATCTAACCAATTGTCCGACTCGCAGATAATTCAGTTACGAACGAGATAAATTTGTTTTAAACTGGATGCAGTGAATCCAAAGGCGCATAAAAAGCGATGAGAAATTTAATATATCGAATGTTTAGACACCGTGTATGCAGTGACGCACGAGTTATTTTTCACGAGACGTTTTTCGCGGTTTATTTCTAGCTGACGTTTAAATTTCCGTTTTGATTTTCTCGTTCGCTATTTATACATTTGTGAGATTACTTTACATAATAGCTAGTGGTTACTGGCTAGGAACTATGTATAGGCTTAACACGCAGCGTCGAGTTTCCGTGCTATATTGTTTTGCTTAATAATGAGAACTGTCGTAATAATATTATAATAGGAAGACGTCTCGGTATTCAAAATATTAAACATATAGTTCGTGTCTCAGTTGTTTAATATTCCATAGCCTTTGCACATTCAGAATGCTGTGCTATATGAAATAATAGTTACGTTTTAATAAAACATACCATTTGCCACCCATCGATGTTACGTGCAATTTTCAACATCGTTTACCTTATAGTATGACTATTTGCTTATACATATAATAAAATAATATATATATTTTTTTTTTTTTTGGTTCACTAAACTAATAACATCAGTTTTCTGATGATAGTTGACGCAATTTTAAACTGCATATTATTATGTATTCCATTAAAACATGTCTCGTCAACGGAGAAAATATTAATTAGTATTGTCTTGTCAATTGTCAAGAAAATTACTTTGTTTGGAAAAACAGATATCGTAACGTTGAATTGTATTGTCTTTACTGAAACTTTTATGTTAATTATATATTTTAATTAAAATGACGTAGTCGTGTCATATTTTATACAAATTATTCAATTTATAGCGATCAGTTTTTAAAGAGAATACAATAAATTAATATTGTTTGTTACCTACTTTTCGAAATTATTTTGTTATATGTATTCAACTTTTACAGTTATCATACAACTTTTGTATTATTACATTATTAATTAATATTTTAAAACTATTTCTAAAATGACATAGCAAATTTTCGTTTAACAGAATGCATTTTATGTTGTTAAAGGTTTATTACTAGGATAAATTAACTTATTACCAAACTTAAAGGTAAGGATATTATCCAGGTCGTTACATTTTCTCTTATTGATATTATTATTTTAAAGTGAATTATAGCTATGTAAAATATTACAACATTAAATTTCTCATTATACCCATTTTAAAATTATGTAATTTAATAAAAACGTACGCAATGGGCTAGATAATATTCTTACTTATAAAACTGATAATAAATAAATGTACTCTTATGTTCTAACAACATAAACTGGATACTTCTGAACACAAATTTACTATGTTATATATATATTTAAGATGGAAACATCATATGCTGATGTGGCGCTTTCTTAAGATTTTTATAAAGGCAACGTTATTATTTATAATTATAATTTTTTTTTTTTTATATACAAACATACGAGTGGTTTATCTATACATTAGTGATAATTATATTTTGGTCTATTTTAAGAAGTACTCGTATATAAAATGTCTTTGTTTATATTAAATAATAACCTATATGATGCAGTATAATTGCTTGGAATATATAATATCATACATTTTCAAACTATTTCTGTTTATATGAAACGAATTTCTAGCTGAACAGGCGAACAGTACCTTCTTATTTTTTCTTAAATGTAAATAATTGACGAATAGATGATCTCATATTTATACCATAATACGTAAACACTTTGAATATGTATAATAAGCAATATCCATGCCTAAAGCTTAATGTTCATTTCGAAAATTTAATCAAATAATATTTTCGTTTTAGTATTTAAAGACATGTGTTAGTTTATTTTTAAACAACACTATGCATTCTATAGTTTTTAAAACTTTGAAATATAAATTAGTTTTTAATACCTACAATAATAAGATTAAACAACGTCATGCGTGTGCCTAATTGATTTAAACTTTCTTAAAAACATGTTAGATATACGTGTAATTGAATAAATAATTATTGGAAATTGAAATATATTAATTAAACATATTTATTTATGACAAACCCTCGACACATACCAGCTACGCGTTAAATTTATTTTACCAGTTCACTGTACATTGAAAGAAACAATATATTTTTTTTAGTAATTTTTTTTTTATAAATAATTGTTCACATGGTTAAAATATAATATTATTGTGGGTCGTTTCTATGGTATTCAAATTGCGGTTTCTTTCCTTTGTATTTTATAATTAATCTGCGTCAATTTGTTCCTAAATCTTTTACCGGCCTTAAAACTTGCAGAAAAATCTCATCTCGTTTTTTTTATTATCACATTATACAGTTTATAAAATCGTTTCTTTATAAACTCACCTAAATATTTTTTGCTATCGTAAACCACTTTCTCATGTTGACGATAATTGTCTAAACACACCCCGTCAAATGATCTAAATTCTTTTTGACTTTATTTATGGTCAATACGTTTTTCTTGGATTATTTAAAATTCCATTTCTCATTATTCACCGTAATCGCATGGGTGGATTCGTTCCTCAATGTATCCCAATTTATTTGCCAGTTCTCCATTTTGAATTTCAAAATTACTAGTACTTTTTACGAGTAAGCTACGTCTTTTTGAGTTCGTCTTTCACTGAAGTTTATTATAGCGGTGTAATTGAGGGCCTATATGGTTTTAATCATATCCTTCTTCACGACCAATAATTTGTTTATTAGCTTCCTCGGTGCTTCACATTTAGTTTATAAAATGTAATCTCGCCAGTTTTTATTTCAGTATATTTCCCATTACACTAAGACTAAGAAATTTTATTTATTTTTCTTCTAGCTTATTTTACTATAAACTTGTTATGGGTTCAAAATTATACTATAATTCCAAGCTAGTTGGCAAAATGCTCGTATATTTTAAATTAATTTTACCGTTTTTAAATATATTTAATAGTCTGAATGATAGACTTTTTTATGAGTATGAATCAACAGTTATGTTGCATATTAATTTTCCTTTTTATATACAAAAATAATTTTCTTCACGCCATCTTTTGTGTATTTAATATTTATACTTGTTATATTGTATATGACATCCATCCACGTTTATCTTATGTATTATATTACTTACGTAAAATCACATCCAATACAAATATGTAAATGTATTTATTCCAAACGACCGTTAAGAGTAAATACCATTTTTATGACATGAAATTAAATGAACCGACAAATCATACTGAAATACTAAAAGATATTTTATTGCCTTTAGATCAGGTTAGGTTATATAGAGTAAATGGAGTTATATTTTTGATTTTACGCACTGGCATTTCTAAATTTACTATCTGATCAAATTTCAACATGTTTCAGAATTGAGAAATCTTATATTTACAAACATATTGTAAATGTATTATTATTAACTTGTACTAACCTCAATTGAACGATTCGTTTTATACTTATCTGGACATGTAAACATTTAAAAATCATTTAATGCGTGAATAAAAGTTCAAAAAAATCTTAAGTGCTTTGTTATAGTATAATATAAGCCAAGAGTAATTCGTCATTTAGTAGACCACTGTAATATTGATGTGTTAACTTTGAATTAAATGAATAAATGGTAAAATATTGTTATTAATATTTATATAAATAAAAAATGCCAAGTGTCTTTAAATAGCTTAAAAAAAAAAATTAAAATATTATACTATGTGCAAAAAATTATAATATAATCATTAATGAAAATACCAAGTATTTACGGTTCTTCGTTTAAGAAATACATCAAAAACAGGCATTTTTCTTTAGTTGTTTTTTATTTTGTTTTTCCCAATTATTTTGAAAATACTGAGAAATTTCAATTTACCAACATGATCCAATTAGCTATCAGAAACCACTCTCTAAGATCGAATCATTTTTTTCCACTATACTTTGTGTATACAGACAGAAAAAGACATAGGTACTTGTAAAATCAATAAATGAATCGCACCACTAAAAATTTAAAATTAAAAAAGCGGGTAAGTGAGTATCGCTCTGCTGTACATTAGGGGGTGGGGTGGACCTCGCACTAGGGTAGGTTAAATTTGAATGCAATGATAGGTATCATTGAATACGAAAAACGATTCTGAACGGAGATGATTTGTCAGTCTAGGATATATTATATTTAAATATTGTCATATATTCTATTTTGAAACTAATTCAAACATTTAAGTAAAAGTTTCAAGATCTTACGTTCAGTAATTTTTTAAAAATAACAAAAATCGAAAATTATTTATTAGTAAAACGTTATTTTTCACGTGTTCAAATACTTCAAATGCTAATAAAAAAAAATTGTGCCTAGGTATTTTTATAATTTTCGAATGAGAGTTAGAACAAGTTATGTGGATCCTTCAATTAAATTTTCAAGTAATTTGTCCCAGCTAAATTTTTTTATCAACATTTATAAAAAAAAAAATAAAAAAAATAGATTATTTAAAATGCCTATAAATAGCTCAAAAAAAGTCAAAATATTTTGAAAATCAAATCACGTAAATAAAATGGCAATCTAAATAACTGGTAAAATTTTCAAGTATTTACGACTTATACTATTTGAATAACAACAAATATCAAAAATCGTTTGAAGCTAAACCGTTATTTAACGCGGTTTTGTAAAAATTTAAATTTCAATCACTCATAAAATTTTTTTTTCTTGGTCCGGTAAAGTTTTTTTTGCAGATATTTGAATAAAAATGTATGGAGAACCTTGTACCAAATTTTCAAATCTTAGTTATAAAATAAAAATTTTTTACGATTTTTCAACTACAAAATTACTTGCCAATTTTCGCAATTTTGTATAAATTCGAACTTTAAGCACTTATAAAAAAAATTGTGACTAACGATTTCGGATTTTTTTTTATCACTTTAAGAAAAACTTATAAGAAATCTTGTATTAAATTTTCAAGATTTTCTGGCCACCCCAAAATTTTTTATCGGCATTTGAAGAAAAAAAACTTAGAAAAGTCGAAAATTTCAATTGTCTATAAGTAGCTTAAAAATAGTCAAAATATTTTGAAAATTTAACTGTAAAGAGATAACCATAATATAAACATTTGGTGAAAATTTCAAGTATTTACAATGATTCGTTTTTGAGTTACCTACAGCAATATCAAAAAATCGATTTTGTCGAAAAGTGGTTTTTCGTAAAATCGCTGTTTTTCTGTCACTTTTTTTTTGTTTTTCTCGATTTTTTTGAAAACTATTTGAAAATGTTTACTTTTAACCCCCCAAAGTATCAACTAGATGAATTTTCCTATTCAAAGAGGGGCTGAAGTCAAAAATTGGAGCATTATTATTGGCCCAAAATGTTGTCGTCAAATACAAAAAAAAAACACACATCATTGTAAAAGCAATACATTCTTCACTCCGTTCAGAATCTAAAAAAAAATAGGTAAAATTATTAAATTAATCCATAAATCAACATTTATCATGTATTATAATACATTTTTCAAATTTACTTATAAATAATTTTTATTCCACACCATTTTTTTTTTCTAAAAAGAATATTTTAACTGAATAGTTTATAAGCTTAAATGCTTAATATATTTATAGAGTATTGTTATTTAAAATAAGAAAATTATTATTATAACACTTCAGTAATAATTTGACACGTTTAATTACAAATCTAATTATGTTAAAACTTATAAGGTTTTAAAATTACAAAAGTTTTTAATCTATATAACGATTTGCACAATCTCCTGAATTGTTATACTACACACAATGCAAGTTTTAATCGTGTCTCTTCGTGTTTTTGTGTATAGAATACATATTATGGTGTATTTTAATAAGCTTATTGAATTAATTTAACGTCAATAAAATAATTATATTATATAATATAATTAATAATAATGGATTTAATTTAATTTTTAAAAATTGTATATCATTGTGGCATAATACTATATATGTTTTTAATTTAAAAATATAAAAGGAAACTGTGTTAATTTAATTATATGTAATTAATTATCTACAATTTTTTTTTACTTTTTTTAATTATTAAATTTAACAAAAACATATTTTATCGTACTTGTTTAGTTTTAAAAACAGATTTTCATGCATTGGTTATTCATCATCAAATGGTCACATGAAATTGAACTGTATTGTATTATTCGAATGATGAATATTTTATTCATTAGTTTAGTATGGAGAGGGTTAAATTAATAATAACATAATATTATACTTCAATACTTATTACAGTTTATACAATTTAACGTTAAACATGTTTGAAATATCAACATAATTTTTGATTTATTTGCATTAGTAAGTATATTTGAAATATAAACATTTAATATTATTCTATATCATTGCCATATAAAATTAAATCACATCAACAAATACTTTAAATAAACACAACAATTTTGAAACCATTTTTTATTATCAGAAAAAATGATTTTGGGATATTTTTAACTCAATCTACGGTAGATACCTAAAAATTTTTTATAATAATCAACAATATAAATAATATAATATTATGTTGCATTGCATAATGCATATATTTGTACAATATCATATTGATTAAATGGTTGAGAAATGATGTCATAGACCGTTTTACAAACTCCAATCTTGTATTAAGATAAATAGTTGTTTATTTTTATAAGCAATTGGTTTGAATATCATTCATTTTCGTTCAAAACTTTAAGATATGCGGTAATTTAAATGGATGTTAGTTGACACTTCACGAGAAGAATTAAATTGAAATGTACAATATTCTACTACACTAATTTTTTCCGAAATACTAAAATCATCGCTACTAATAAATGGTCTTCGTCTATTTATTTTATAGCTTTGCCATAAATAAGTATAATAATATATAAGCGGATACAGTTTGAAAAAGCATCTAATTGATTAAAATATCTAATATTAGTAATAATGTATTAACAGCCAAAGTTATATCTCTATTTATATTTAACCGATGACGTTTTTTATGTTAGTTTATTGAAAATGCACGGATACTAACAATATTAAATCCATGATAGTTCATATTACTATACACATTAGTTAGGTTAATAATTTTAAAATATGGTTAGATTATATGGTGTCCATACACTAAATTGGGCATTGACTGTATCAAACGTGTCTAGAATCGTTTCTTGAAATTCATATCTTATAAACTGAGTGTATACATAGAAAACTATAATTACAATCCAATCTAAGCAAATTTAAATCTTCGAACCCTTTCATTACGTCACGAACTATCAAACATAACTTGTATACATAAATTAATTAATGGATATATCAATTCGCCGTCTTACTTAAATTCCATCACTTTTAATGTCCCTTCTTAGAAAAGTCGTTCAGATTCTCTTTTTTATACGCCATTTTACTGCATAAACTATTTCACTAACACCCCCTTCACAAGAGCGTTGTCTCTTTGCAACAAGAAAAATAACGTCGATTTTTTTTCTTCAAACCTTTATTCATAATTTTAAATTCACATTGTCTAAAGCAATATAGTTAGTTTTAACTTATTAATTTTATTATATTATTATATTATATTATTATTTCTTATTAATTACATATTAATTTTTATTTTATACATGTATAATATGTATATATATATTAATACATATTTTATATTTATTTATCGTTATGTTCCTATATAATATAACTTTACTAATCTATACCACTGGGACTTGGCCCGCTTTTGTTCGTGTATATTTATTAGAATAAAATATTATTGTTATTATTATCTAGAGAGTGATTAATAGACTAATAGCCCATAACTGAACTAATATAATTCGAGAAACCTTAAAAAAAAAATATCTAACATTTGTTCAGAACATTATCATTTTCATGAATTGTATTTTCATATTGAATAAAAATAGTTTATTGATTAAATATATATTATATATATATATATATATATCTATCTCCATGGAATATATGAAATAATTTCATTATTTTTAGAACTATTAATTTTTCTACTTTATATAAGCCATCTCTGAATATATTGGTAAAATAAATAATATTATTTATGAAATATTTTTTTTGCTTTGAGTTGAGTTACTATTTTCTATTGTGTATTGTTCTATACGGAACTATTTAACACTTTATTGACCGAAGTAATCAAAACTAAACACTACCACTAATTTCCGTCTAAATGGTTAAATTCTTGTTGACAATGTTGTCCATTAACAAATAATAAAACCTTAGATACATAAAAGTCATACAATATTTAATTCAAAATGTTCCTTTAGCGTTTAGTGGTGTTTATATTTGAGATAAGATAATTAAAAAAAATCGAAAAATTGACATTCTGTACGCGTTCCTATTATTTTTTTTTTTAAATTACTACGATATACTTGAGTGAACATTAACGCATCCGAGTGAAAATTTTGATAAAGTCTCATTTGATTCAATCAAACATATCGTTTTCACTTTCAATTAAACCAAATTATTGTGATTATATATTATTGAAATATATTAAATTAAATATAATATAAAATCTAATATTAGCAATTAGCATACAATGATATAATGAGATGAAATATAATAATATCATTTTATGTTGTTATTGTAGTTTTTTATAGAAGTCTTAGAATTTTAACTTTAAATCATTAACAAACAAACAAAAATAGTATCTTGACCATTGTTTCATTAATAAGTATACGTATTATCATATTTTGTCATAATTCGATTTGAAAAAATTACTTAAAGGTAATAAAAATTTCATATAATTTATATCATTATCAAAAGTGTTTAAATCATCGACTATTTTGATTTTTCAATGAATCTGTAAGAAGTATCATAATTTTTTTAGGTATTAATATTGTACTCCATGAACACCATCAAAACCCACTTTGAATTTTTTTCAGTAACAGTTTACAATTTCTACTCGCAATATAAAAACTGATTGATTTTAATTACATCTGTCACTTCAATGTATGTATTTAACCTAAGTAAAATACACATATCAAGTTAATTATTAAATATTGAAATTTAAACAACCATATAAATTATTTTCCTTCGATGTTCTACTAATTTCATATAACTAACTATGTATAAAACTCGTTTGTGGACGGTATAAATAATAATTTCCATATATTTTACATGCAACTAATATGGCATCTATTAGTGTTGTATATGTCGTAGACCATATGGAAAATTAGTTTTTTTGCAAAAAGACTAGGCTCTTTGCAATGAGGTAGCCCGTTTGCGAACTACTTATTATTTTTCCAAACAGTCTGCTATTTTTCAGGCTTACAGCTGTTAGGCCTTTTAAGAACTACAATCATTTTATGGTAAAAACCATTTTAATTATTTTATTTTAAGGGTTATTGATAATAAGTAATAACACAGTACAATACATGTAATATAAATGTAACATGTAACATTATTATTTCTAATACATTTATAATAATACTTAATATTGTAATGTAATATTTTTGGTAATATTTCAATTTAATTTAATACTTTACAGTTTTTTTTGTTCTTGTTGTTAATAATATATAATAATATTTATAATAATAATTATAATAATCAACGGTCAACGACTGTACAAAATTAATAAGTAATAAGTAATAAATAATAATGTTACATGTTACATATTGTACTGTGTTACTATCAATAACCCTTAAAATATAATAATTAAAATGGTTATTACCATAAAATGATTGTAGTTCTTAAAAGGCCTAACAGCTGTTAGTCTGTATGCAATGAGCCTGAAAAACAGCAGGCTGTTTGGAAAAATAATAAGTAGTTCGCAAACGGGCTATCTCATTGCAAAGAGTCTAGTCTTTTTGCAAAAAAACTAATTTTCCGTATGGCCTACGACATATACATTTTCATCCGATATACCACGGGTATTGCGATAGATTTAATTTATCATTAAATGTTTTCAAAACAAGAGTAATTGTAATTATTATTAGCTAACAGCAGAGCAGTCCACGCGAAATGTATATTCCAAATATTATAATATTGTATTCAAGCGTGTTTGAAGGTCCCAATGAAAACTTTTCCGGGTCCGTTTTCACAAGGGATAGGTTCCTGCCGATAGAACGATTTTATGGACTTAGAAACGCGCACTTGAAACGGATGCCGGACGTGCCGTATCTTTTATACCCGGACCAATCATAACTTGCACGACCGGTGTCGGTACCACGTGTACTACTAGTATATAGTGGTAGTAGTTGTCTATGTAATAGGCTGTTTTTTTCTTTCCCCGAAGGTGTTTGGAGTATAAAAATTGCCGGAACGCGGAGTGTTGAAAAATCAATTTACTCGGATAAAAGAAGGTGGACACGGGGCGAGCGTAAATTTATAAATATAAAAAAAAAATGATAAATAAATACAAAAAAAGGCAACGGTAGTAGATTTTTTTTTATTGTCAGCTTATTCCGCAGCTGTCGAAAACCGTCATTCTTGCTGGTGTACATGTAGTCCGATAGTCCTCCATAAGTAATATATAATATACTGTATATTATATACCTTATAGTTCTATTTTTCTCAGAATTTCATCAATTAATGTGTTGGTCCGTTTTAGTTTGATAGACAAAGACTCTGCAGAGTGTGATCGGGCGTATATGAGAATCTAGATGAAATATTACACCCGAGAGAAAAGACGCAGGGTGAATAATATTATGTTTTGATAAAATTGACTATAGAAGCGTTTAATAAAAACACCTAACTACAAAATAACAAGAATGCGCTCAATTATCTTGGTAATGACGATTATTATTGTATCGATATAATAATATTATAATACAGTGAAACCCATATCTAACGAACTTTAAGGTTATTTGAAAAAAAAAATCGTTAAATAGAAATTTCGTTAAAAACAAAACAAGATATTTTTTTTTTACTTCATAAACTAATTGTTTAGTGTACATATATTATTGATAAAGAAATTTAAAATATAAAAAATAAATTCAAATTTTAATATTAAGTATGTAAGCTATAAATTGTTTTTATTCCTTGTCACCAAAAAACTTTCTGGTATCCTGTGAAATAAATTTTCTATAATTCTGACTAAAAATACTCGCGCTTATTTAAATAAATCTGATCGAAAAGTGTGGAAATAATATGAAAGAATACAATAGTTTTTCAATTTTTTGTAGAAAAATAACACAAAATTAATTTTTTGACTATAGAAACATTTTTAAATAAAAATGTTGTGGCTCGATCGAATATTTTGATAGATTAATATTTTTATTAGCTTGAGATTTAGTTAAAATCTATAAATACGTATTATTTTGTTTGAAGCCGAAGTTAATCTTAATTCTTATTAGTTGATACTATTTAAACTTAATAAAACATGATAAATGAATATTAAGCTTTTAATATGTAAATATCTTACAAAAAACATTTATGAATAATGAGTAATGGTTACAAGATTTTAAGTAAAACGTATTGAACATATTACGTATATTATTTTTATTAAGATATTTAGATATTATGTGTTGAAAGCAGAAAAAACAACTATTAAATTATCATATTATAGTGTATATGTATATCTACCACTTTACAAACACTGAAAGTTTGATCAGCCCTGAATTTAGAATTTTAGTTGTGATAAATAAGTTCTCTTGTGCGCTTTTATGAACCTTAAATCTTTATCTATGGCACAGTGTTGATAAGATTAATGAAAAAATGAAAAATGATATGACTTAATATTATATATATATCGTTATGTAATATATTTATACATAATAAATTGTATTATTATAGTTCACTAATTGTCTTAAATTAGTATCTATATCACATCAACAAATTATATTATGTTGTTATATTATAATGATTTATAATTAATAATTGCATAACTACATAATTTATCTAAAATAGGTATACAATGAAAGCCTTAAACAAGTTTCATATTGAATAGTATATAATACTGCTTTTACTTAATTATAACACACATTGTAATATAATATTATATTATGTATGTAACAACATATAATTTATTAATATATACTACGTCATTTATCTCTTTTAACTTATATACATACTGAAAGGTTTAAGAA
Organism: Schizaphis graminum; assembly: GCA_020882235.1. Lineage (NCBI taxonomy): Eukaryota > Metazoa > Arthropoda > Insecta > Hemiptera > Aphididae > Schizaphis > Schizaphis graminum. The sequence goes on from CM037032.1 coordinate 100,912,972, forward strand.
AATTTCAAATATTGAATAGTACGAGTATATGATAAAGTTTTTATTTCATTGTAAAATTATAATTATAATTATTACCTTCATGTAAATATAAAAATATATTACATTTTTAAAAAAATAATTCATTAGAAAATATTACCCATATTATTACCTATTTTGTTAATATAAAAATAAAATAAACATATTTTTCTTTTATTTGTATAAATGGGACCCTCCAAATGGATTTGAAATATAAACTTATTTTGTTTTATAAAAACTAAATAAAAACAGCTCTTATTGAAACTGTTTGTAAAATTAGTTTTCAACATTTTAATATTTGCTATTTGATAACTATCACTACACCTCATCAAATGTGTCGACATTTGAAATAATGTCAACGTTTTTAAAAGAACATTTTAATCAAGCAAAATATTTAATACATACTTTTTTTCATTTTATATAATATTTTTAAATGGTTAATTAAAATATTTTAATAATTTTTCATCACATAATTGATTTTTCATGATTGTAAATATTACATTTATAAAACTAAATAATAAATTATGTTTAATATTTTATGTATGTATATTACAGGTCACACGCAATAGCTAGCATAATATATTTTTACCAATCCGAAACAAGTAACTATATTATAATACTGCATAAAATATTTGATTGTATACAACTTTGTAACATTATCTATTAAATTTATTTAATTTTTTTTTTTTTTGTAATGTGTATTATGTTATTTATTTAATTTTTGAGTGTATTTAATTTCCTTTATGAAAATTTAAAAAAAAAAAAGTAAAGATTCAAACAAAATATACTGTGTAGTATGTATTAGTTTTATTTGATGTACATTTGGTACTGGTCTGATAGTATTTTTTATAACATTTTTTGGGACAGTATAGAAGCTTTGAAAGTTTCATATATCGTATTGTCCATCAAACCATTAGAGATTGAACCTAAGTGGTACTGTGTATGTAATTTTAGAACATGTTAAAAATTGGCATACAACATTTTTTTTATGATCATATAAAGTCTGATTCACGGTAAAAAGTGTACTTTACTTTTTCCATACAAATTATGAAAATATTATCAGTTAACATTTTTAGAATTACTTTAATAGCATTTGGTTCATCTGATCTATCGTGGTTATAATACGAAATTTATCTTTTATTCAATCTATAATATTATATTGCTAGTATGCGTCACTGTTATCTATATTATACAAAAAAATGTATTAATTTATCGAGAATATTATTATTTTTGGTAATTTTAATTAGATTTTCAATTTAGATATGAACTCATTTGAAAGAAAACACATAGTTAATTTTTTCCATCTTTATTTTAGGTGTATATAAATACACTTGTCCCTGTGGAAACCTGTCCAAAACTATGAAATGTGCTAGCCTATTTTTTTTAACACACACCCGCTTTATTTTTAAATGTTATAATTTCAATTTCATACTATCTTATTGATGAAAATATTTTTTTATAAAAAAAGACGGTTTTAAAACTAATTGTATTTCACTAAAAACAAAAAACAAAAACAAAAAAACAATATAGACAATGCCATATTGTATTAAAAGAATTAAAAGAGTACAAGGTCCCCAGTATACAATGTAATTTAAAACATGATATATTATTATATTGTATAAAATATGACACACATTTTTTCCATGAACATTTAATAAAAATTTACCTGTATTTCATTTTTGTGGATTGAGATTGACCGAGTTTAAAGATAAAAAATCAAGCTAAACAATTTTCTATAAGTATAAATATCGAAAAAAAAAAATTCCGACAAAACTTCTAATAGAAATTATTATAACTATTTGGTTTAGAAATATGTATAAACACATATTTAATAATTAAAATAAATGCAAATAACTTTAAGTCGATGTTCCAGGTGTTATTGCTTATTATAAATATGGTAAAATCATTGAAATAAAATATTGAAAACACATGTAACACAGTTAATTTTTATAGGCATATAGACTTTTAATTGATTATTAAGATACATTTTAATGAATACAAAGCACCGTAAAATGTGGCAATGCTATGAGTCTATGGCTGCCTATAATAGAACGATTTAAAAGGTTCACGCTAGCACAGCTTGATTGAAATAAATAGTATAACTGTAGTATGGTGTATAGAAAATGTAACTTCTTAGTGTTAAAGAGTTTTTTGAACTAACAAGACAGGTTGACACGCAAATCTGGTATAGTCAATTAACTCTTTTTAAACAAATTATTGTGTTGTATAAAAAAATACGCTCACAATCTGTTGTACCTAATTAAACTACTTATGAGATCATAATTATCATATGTATATGTATTATGTATAGACAGAATACTAATCTACATACAAAACTTAATACTTTATATTAAGCTCCCTAATGATATACATTTTTGTTAACGTTACTATTATTATAGTTAATATGTTCAAAATAATTTTGTAAATCGACATAATATTACGAAATTATCCGATGTATTAATAATATTATATTACACCGACGAATTTGAGTAAGAACAAATGGTAAGTAGTTTATTTGATTACTCATCTTTTATAGATATACAATTGTTTTAAATAGAAAAACAAAATACAGATGCTGATTTAAATATTAAATAATAATTAAAGTTTTATATTTATAAAAAGCTAATATTTTAAAACTAATGACCCCCGATATCGAAACTTAAAAATATATATATTTTAAGTTTTTTATCGTTAATTGTTTACGATATATTAATTGTTAAGCAAATTATGAGTATGTGTGATGTGTATAACATTAAAATGTTCATAACTTGTATGTAGATAATTTAAAATATCGTAAAAACCAACGTTCTTATTTTTAAGTTTGATCGTTGGTAAAATAACTTAATATTAGAGTTAGCAAAACAAAATTGCTTTTGCTTAACTTAAATTCGATATGTGTTTCGTGTATAAAACGAATAAAATACATGCACATTTTCTTTGAAAAAACATATTATATATAATTTATTATCGGTGACCTGCAATTTGGAACAAAAATTGTTATTGAAGTGACTAAACATAAATCATTAAAATCGTTACTAAAAAAAAAAATCTTTACTATTATAAAATATTCAATTACAGTGGGAAATATTTTAAAGAAATAGTTGTTTTATTAGGATCATAAATGACTGTTAAAAAAATACTGCTGGCAGTATTTTGACCATTATCTGTGGAGACATCATTAAAAAAAAAAAAATTGGAGGACACGCATTTTCTTGTTTTCTTGAACAAATAGAATAAAGGCAAAAATGTTGAGGTTTTTAAATTCTACTTTGTCGATTTCGATTCAAATACGATTAAAAAAAAAAAGAATTTATTTTTCACTATGCTTAATAGTTTGATCCTTTTGAAAATTATAGTTGAATATATTTAATTTTATTTTATTTATTATGGTTTTATAAATATATTTTCTATAATTCTATATCTAATTTAAAAATACAAGTATTTAAGTTGTTGTTTTCAGGCAACTGAAATACTTAAGATAACAAATTTATAAAGTTAATTTAATCAAATATTTTAAATAATGCTTTATTAATCTATATTAAATATTTACATTGCTATTTATATTTTGAAATTTAAATGTGAAGTGGGTGGAAAAAAATCTTATATTTTATACATAATATTACGTGAAAAGACAAGAGCATGAAACAATATTTTATATTATGTTTGATCAATTATAATATTTTTGGATTAGATAGGTGCATGATAACTGGGTTACAATGATAGAGGTGATAATGTAGCCTAAAAGTAACAATACAATTTTCAATTTTTAATTCTAAAATTATCAATTATTGGTGTTATGTTTTCCTTAAATTGCTCTACTCAAGTACACAATTCTACAAATTACCTTTTTAAGATAGACATTTATCATCAACTACTTGAAATTAGTAAGTTTTATGAACTAGGTTTACTATCAAAATTATATTCATAAAATTGATTGCTAATCATTTTTTGATTATAAAAATTTAAATTTAAATTAAATGTGTCAATTATTAGCAACGGTTAATTGGATTAAGCTTTTCAAAACTTAAATAATTTTATAAAATATAAAATTATATAATGAATTTAACTGTCTGAAAAACTTTGCTACACTAATTTAAATATCTACATTGATTTAATCATAAGATTTAAAAAAAACTGTTTGTGAAAAAAAAAAATAATTGTATAAATCAACTGAAATAAATTTTGCTTACAATAATTTGCTATGCATTGCTCGTAAAATATGTAATAAAACTTTTCAAATATTGTTATAATAATAAACATTAGTTAAAGATTTTATGGTTTTGAATTGACAATCCTAGTTTTTTTTGGAAATGCGTACGAAATAAAAAAATTATTTAATTCCATTTGTATGGCCACGAGCAATGATAAAAATAACTCAGATAACAATTAAAAATATATCTTATAATGTTTAAAAAATGCGTGTCTTCTATGTATAAAGTGTGTTCTTACAGTTTCGATGAATTAAAAGTCATTAAATAACTTTTTCAACTACCTCTTATTACTAGAATATTCACTGTTTGTTTGAGCCTGGGTTATGCTATTCCCGTTTTTAAGTCTAAAAATAAAATTCCTCTTGTCGTTGACTGTCTATAATTAAAATTAGTACTCAACTTAAATTGATGAAAAAATAGTTCTATTTAATCTTTTATAAACATTTAATTGAATTCTCCATTTAAATCAACAGGATTTCTAGGCCTCATAATCTACCTCGACTTGTTAATATTTTACACAGACTTTGAGGTACATATAAAATACGAACGTCAAGTTGACGCAATATAATAATATACCGATATAAAGAAATTGTTTTGCACAGTTGACTTCCTACTAAAAACCTACTAAAAAAAAAAAAAAATGGAAATGTCTGATTTTTTTTTTGTCGTTGTTTAGTTCTCATCTAATATGAAGAAGTCAACAAGTAAAAATAAAAAAACCCATTTCAGTACCATTCAAAGTCACGCTTTTGGGAGCACTGTGGTCATATTTTTCTACTTTTAGTTTTACTTTTGTTTACAGCTTGGACAAAGTTTCTTTTTTTAATGCATAATATTTTATTATACACAGACAATCTTTAAAATATATACCTTACTCGATTTACTGTCATAAAGATTGCTTCAAATTACATAAATAGTTTCTATTTTATTGTGTAACACTAATTTTGCTTGAAATTAATATTGATTAATTTAGCTAAATATAATTCACACACTAATAAAATTCAACCAATACAATACAATTTGATAAAATTGTACATTTAATAATATTTCATGGAATGCTGTTTCCTCAATTTAACTTAAGATGTAGTTATTGTATATACTACCATATGTATAATAATATTTTGTTTAACGACCATATGGATTTGATACATAAAAAATATAGTAAAAGTTTAGAACTTATAAAGCACAATAATCGAAAATGTACAAACCATATTATATATACTACATTGTATGTACTACAGTACTTTATTGGTGTTTGTTTTACTTTATATTAGAGCATACATACGTAGTATAACAGCATAATTTGGAATTATTTTACCGATTATTGGATACACAAAATTTAAAATATTAATTAGAAGCAATTTCTAAGATTTTGGCTTAAAAATAAATTCATCAACATCTTATATGAACTAAATTGTTATAAAAACAGCTTTAGTAACCAGATTAATCAAAGATTATTTAATTATATGATAACGTTTGACCATAAATTACTCTAAGATGTGGATTATATAGATGTAGGTATAATTGGTAAGATTTTCTTCGCACTCTATTAGAAATCAATCTATTTTTAATATAAATTATCGCCGTTAATCTAGTCACAATACGCCGGATTACTCGATTATAATAATTGTCTTCTTGTAATTGTATAAAACATGATTTTAACTTTAATAATGATTGATCATTACTATTTACAAGAATTAAATCTCTAAATTAATGTAACTTATGTAAATAATGTTATAATATGTATGATTTACCCTTAATCTAATATCATATTGACATATTTTAAAATTGTCTTATATGCTTCTTTGTTTTTACATTGATTTTGTTGGTGTATTATATTTACAACATTATTAATAAAATTGTATAAAACTTATTGTTTATATCCAATGTATAATTAACACTGTACCGAAGCTCCTGAGGGCGTTATGAATAAATAATAATACACAAATAAATAAATGTATAATTTTAACTTTAAAAAATAATAATATTGTCATACACTGCAAAATATTATTACTTTTATTTTAGATAAGTTATATGAATTTTAGAAGAGTATTATTTTTAGATTTATTTTTCTAAAACTATTTTGGTGGTCAATCGTAAATTTGTTTGTTTACAACACGTTATACTTACCAAGGCACCTGTTAAAGTTTAGTAAACTAATAGTTAATGTTTTTAATTTAAGATATTATACTAAAATTTAAGTAGCGGTGCCTTTTAATCTTCAAATTCTTTTTTGTTTATCATTTTTGAAACTGAAACCATTAATCAATTGTTATTATTATCATCTGTTTTACATAACTAGTTTTAAAAGTTATGTTCGATTCAAATGTATGTTCGTTATTCAGTGAAGTAATTTGTTGTTTGGCGTAGTGTATAGGCGATACACAATATATACATAAGTACATTGTATATTAAATGGAATGTACCTCCATCACGACACTGTGACAGGCTATAGCGATAGCCGACGCCCGACAATTACTTATAGCGTTATTCGTGACGACTGACGTTCAATCGCGTTTGATTAGTCATTACTATCTCTCACATTAGTTATTTATAATAAAACCATTGGTAGTATGAATATATTATATGTATTGAATTTGACCAAATCAAAAAATAAAAAATAAAAACCTAATAATATACACATGTATATATTGGTGAGTCGCCAATATTTTTAAATTAATATAACATTTATTATATTAATATTAATATAACCAATTAGGCTACACGGTATAATATAAGTACCCAATATAAATCCTAAGCAGATACTAACAATACTCTTCAACGTATAAATGTATAATAGTTACAACGAACTGCCAAAATGTCCGAACACGATTGACGTTGATTTGTTTATATTAAATTATTATAATAAAACCATTATCAAGACAATAAAAACGACAGGAGCAAGACGTATAAAAGATAAAATGCGAAACTTAAAACGTTTTAAGTCTATATCTTAATTCTCGATCGTAATAATAATTCCATGCTTTTCAATAATATTATTGTAGACCATTTTCGTGGAATTCGTATTCAAATAATATGCAAACCAAAAGGAATAACTGAATAAATTTATCATTTATGACTATATAATATAGTGAACTTATCGGTTTTGTGTACACGCATGATATCATATTATAAAACGTCACAATCCGTGAAAATCAGAACCACGACAGGCCAATAAAACATTTTTTTCGACTATTTTATTTATTAAATCTACAATAATTTCAATCGAAAATAAAACGAGCACACGCGCCATTACGATTTTACTTCAACTAATAAATTAGCAATAAATCGCTAATGACTTATACATATTTATTGTCACGACAGTATAAATTATTGTTGCAAATAATCAATTTGAAAAAAAAACAGCGTGTTTTGTTGCGTATACCGACAAAATCATACAATTTTCCAAATAATTGTCACAATATACGTGTTTGTGCTTGTTATAATATAATACGCACATATAAGTCTTTCGTTTCGTCACGTGTTTGGATTTTCTTCACAAGCACCACGTGATGTTATATGTATACTTATATATATATATACATTATATTATTATATACATGTATACAAATTTAAACCTACGCGAAACGCACGACTTACGACCGTACGACGCACTTGTTATTTCGGTTTTTGTTTTATCAAGGACATCCCATTAGGATTGAAAAGTTACTCTTGCGCCATTCAAACCGCCACATAGTCATTTTCAAGTCTTTCACCCTTCGGTTTTTTTTTTTTTTATATTTCCACATCGTGTACCTTTACATACGTATAGTGTTCTCGCCATTGTTTTATTTATCGTTACTATTACTATTATTATTACTATTGTCATCATCAGCATTATTATACACCGGGTGTACGTCGTACGTCGTCGTCTACAACGGCGTAATATAAAAAACCGTACATTGCAGTACACTTTATAATTTATACTGAGTGATTCATTTATCGTACAACACTCATTATTTCAAAATATTTAACTTTTCGAAAAAAGAAAATGTTTAAATAATGTCCATTCGGAATAAATAGTATACCAACATTTTGCGAGGTACCTACTTCCCCACCAGTTTTCACATATCTGCTCAGCTAAACTTTAAATACCACTTATATAACTCATAAACTACTTGTCCAAAATTCGATTTGTATGAATGTAAAAACTCCAAACATTTTATGTTTCAGAGTATATGAAATAAAAAAATGTTTTTTTTTTCTCAAAAAAGTAAAGCATTTAAGAAATTACAACGATAAAATGTATGCATTTTTTTTAAATATGTTGTTTTTTTTACTGTAAATTAGGTAAACAAATATTTTGAAAAACAATAGATTTTTAAATGATGACTGTAGTTCGATAAAAGAATCGCCCTGTATATTATATTATAATATTGTATGTAAGTAATTAAAATGTTAATTTCTCTCGTAGAATAATTTGTGTACAAAACATACACGTGCATAACGACTTCAAACGTTCGTATTGTTATTATTATTATTATTATTATTGTAAACATCGTCACTGAGTAAATGAAAACGTGGACGGCGTGTAGTGTTGAAAATTATATTGCGTACTTGCAACTTATACCAACACGATAGGACGGACATTATGAGTTCTTAAGTACACAAACTTGTGTCAAAAACGTTTACCTACGAAATTATATTTTGCGGCTTAAAATTCGATCCTGGATAGCATGATAAAAAATAAATAAAGTGTACAAATAATAAATAGTTAAAGTAAAAAAAAAAATTTCGGTAAAAGATGAAAAACACCGATTGATGCTTTTGTTATTGTTATACCGTTATCGAATGCACCTACACGTAAGATATTTTAATTTACTATTTTTAGATTATTTATGATAATATTATGCGAGTTCTATGTGACCGCCCTGCGATATTGGGAATTTAGATATTGTTTATTTGTTTATTTATAAATCATTTTAAAGTCGGAAACCAATATCTCTATAATTATAGTTTATAATATCTCTGCGACATCACAATCACAACATTACAGTCTAGAAGATGTTGATTTTGTGAAGTATTTTGTTATAATTTTACAATATCTCATTGACGTATCAGAGATGTACACCGTAGACGTTAGTTTTGAGATCATAGACCGATTTCTATGAGATATCATTGTCAACACATTGCACACAGGGGGCGGTGCACATCAGCAACCACCGGATTATTATATTATATTAATATAATTGCATCATATTTAATATGATTAAATGATCGTTATTGTTGCGAAATATTAAAATACAAAAAAAAAAAAAGAACATTTACATGCACAATTTACAGTAACATTTGCAATGTAAGTAAACGAGTAGTAATTTCTGAGTTGTTTTTATTATACACCGGTTTGGGACTTAGAAGTACCTATCTACAGAGTTCTAATACAATAAATAGATATAACCGACGATAAACGTACCTATGTATCGGTATTTTGTTTCCAAAATAATCAAAGCTTTTCCAGTATACCAATAGTTTTTATTATTGTATCATCTCGTTGCGAGGTACTACGGCGTCGTCGTAGGAACTTAACAGTGTGTTGTATTGGCAATGGTACAAAAGTGGCGTGGTAAATAGTATCCGAAGAGGTGTTTTTTCTCTTTTTTTTGTATTGAAAAATATTTTAAAAATTGTTTATCGTCGGGGCGGTATAAATAATACAAGTATTTGTAGTCACGTATTATACGCGATAAGGGTGTATATTATAATCGATATTTCGAATCTTTCCTTATTCTCTTTAGTCGGAGAGAATCAATAAAAATCTGCGTAGTATTTATTACACAATGCACCATATATTTATAATAATATCATATTCTTTATTTCCCACACGATTTTTATTATATTTCTCCGTCTGTTCAATTGAATCTTATATGTACATTTATCCAACGTTACGCATGTGCTTTCATTGTTAGCAGATTTCACGTGTCCATAAAACGATTATGAATATATAATATATTATACACCATTTTACTCGACGCTATTATACTATGTACTTATACATAAATCCCTAAATATTGGTTCCATCGTGTGTGTACACACCAGTGGACACGTATACATTATTGTTCCACTGCAGGCATTGGTGATATTACATTAATAGTTTCAATCGATCAAGATTTGAATTTGGATGGAGTAGAGATTTGGATAATAAAATAAACCCATGACCTACTTTTTCCAATTGTTTGTGAGTTACAGCTACAATCGAAAGACGAAAAAAAATATGTTATTAATCTTCTCCCCTTTAAGTTCGTTTTTAATAATTTAATACAGCTTTAAAACTGCAGAACTTATTATTTTTGATTTAAACTATTTAAAGTATTTTTTTTAAATGTTAAACAAAAATATTTTTAGGTATTCTTTGTTTCACAAATTAAGAATATTTTCTAGTAATATACCACTAATAACCTTAATATATGTAATTGTTATACAAGAAATACAATTATTTGAAAAAAAGTAACTTGTGTATAAATTCTAAAAACATGTTTATTTTTATTTTAGTATTTAAATTTAATTTTATCATATAAAACATAATATTTACATATTTAAAAGGATAAACCTAGCTATAAAATCTTAAAATGAATATATTTAGTTATATGTAAAAACAAAAATAAAGAGTAATTTTAGACATTTAAATTATTTTCATCAGTTGACATCAACGGAAGTATAGCAGTAGTTATAAATAATGTGATTGTGATAGGTAGATAGGTAAATATATCTGATGATAAAATAAAACTGTGTATAAACTATTAGTTAATTCAATGGTTCCAATAAATACGGCAGTTTTATAATAATAAATAATATTATTAACCGCATTAGTTGGATATTGTATTGAACTAGTTTACTAACGTAACGGTCAAGCCCATATGGGAATATCATATTATTAAACGTGTCTATCTGATTGTAAATTATTTCCTGAACAACATTATAATTATTATGTTTTAGTAAAATAGTACCCAAATAACAAAACACATTATTAATGATTACCTATAATATTAAATTTTAATCACAAACTAATTACTAATAAGTGACCATTGTTAAACTAATAGGTAATATTTTATACGCTTAGATAAATTATCAATTAATAAGTCGTATCAACAATATATTATTATGTATTATAATATACTATTTACATAGATTTAGCATGCATATTAAGTATATTTACACATTGTATATTCATTTTGAGTAAAAACAATAGTTTTTTATGTATACATAATTAATTTTGTGAATTTGTGATGGAGTTTTAACTTAATATAGTGCACATATCATATGTTTTATTTCGAGAAGTAACCGAATCTATGGTATTGAGCATTATCTTGATAAAACAATAAATAACTTATCATCTTTTATATATTAATTTAAATGCAGTTAATATGTATTAACATTATTTTAACTATAAACATATTATTTTTCGAATAAACTAAAAAAATTAAAGTTGTTATAATGAATTCTTTACCTAATTAATATATTATTATAAAAATGGTTTTTATAAATAAAAATGAAGCTAATCATGGGTTAACTAAATTTTTTTTTAAATATAAATAGTTCAAAAAAGTTTAGGCAAATAATTTAAATTAGCTACTTATATCTAAGTATTATATATCAATATGATTCATATATTTTTCAGATACCAGATTATTTTTTATTTATGTTTGCGTTTTATAATATATTGAACAAATTAATGCTGCAATGTTATTATTATATATACAACTATTAATTTATAATGGCCTAATTACGTATACCCAATACATTGATTAAATTGTACATTTTTAGAAAAGCATTTGATTTTAAAATATTTTTTATATAAATATGTTTGTGTATATTTATTTATTATTTATCTGAATTTATTTTCGCAGTACAAATGGTGTTTCAAGTAAATTAAGTTTTCAACCTCGCACTTCACAGTTCACGCTATATTATATGTGGTGTATTGTGTTTACCATCAAGTAACACATTATTCTTAAATAACTGGAAACTATGTTACAATTCAATATTGATCAATGTCAGTACCGTTTTCAGATACACTATTGTTCAACTACAAATTGTGAGTAAAATTATTTTATATAAAAATAATGATTAATATTATCTTTGAAACTAATATATATATTATTATCTTCTAATACAAGTTACACCCTATAATAATGTTAATGAATATTATTATTTAAAGGTAGTTGATTAAATAATTATAAAAGCATATTGTTTTTATTATAAAAAAATAATAATTTATATTTCATTTTAAATTTTAGTAGTCATATTTATTGGCAAATTTATATGTTTAGGGTACATATAAAAAGGCCAATTAAATTAAATGTAATTGTTGAAAGTACCTTTGGGTTTAATTACTATTTTTTAAACACGTAATTAAATACGATTAATACAAGTTTTAACTCACATGGAATGTAAAATTCACGAAACATGTTCAATTAGTTTAGGTTGTAGTTGGCTAAGTTTTAAAAATTAACTCGGGCAAAGGATATTATATCTACTTGTAAAAAATCATATTCACCTATATTGTTAATCATTTAAAACAATTATTTATTGTTTATTTTTTTTTATATATATATATATATAAAAATGTATGATATTAAAGTAAGTACCTATTATTAGGTTTCGTATTTTTATTTCTATAAATAGATAATAGATATAATATATTATAATTATCAAAAAAATATAGTATAAGATATAACTCATTATTTAGTTAAAATAAAATACAATAGCTTCAAATTATTTTATTAAAATGTATTATACATACAAGAATCCATCTAGTAATTCATATATTGATATATTATATGACTGTGTACGAATAATACGGAGCTACAATATTGTGCAATTATTATACTTATTATTTATGCATTGCATGACTATTTTAACAAAGATTTACTTGGATAAATTCCCAAACCTCTAAAATATATACAACAAATTATTATTATAGAATTAATGTTTTAAATAAAGTTCATAAACGCATATTATGTAATATTGTTGTTGTTCCTACAAAGTCCTGTGAATTATATAGGTGCTTCATGTATATATTTTCATTACAAACTATCCAGCACATAATATTCAGAAAACAGAAAGTGCATTTTATCATGGTGAAGTTGATGTAGAGGTTATTTAAATATTCGTACCTGTTTTTGGTTATCGCGACGATAATACTTATATGAACTATAATATGGTTTTTCGGTAAACTCAATTCTGCTATTACGACTAGTACAATTTCACACGGCATTACATTATTTTAAGACATTTTTTTTATCTGCAAGTTAAAATAATATAAATACTGGATAGGTATATACCTAAAATATCTCAATGTTAATAAGTCAATTTTCTTCGACATGCGTAAGCTATGGAGTATGGATACATATTTTTTTTTACAGAATATCTGTTTCATAAGTATAATTTGGATTCATGGCTCGCATTCTTCTACTCGTCTTCTCAATAAAATACTTAAGTTAATACTCGATGAAAAAGTTACATCAATTTTTCTTTTCAAGGTAAATCCCAGATTTTTGAGGTGAAAATGCACGATACTGGGAATGGTTTTATGGATGGCGATGGTGGATTCAAATATTAGTAGATCATGGACTGCGACAACCATTATAATGAGATACTAATAAATAGGACTAAAGATTGATTTTTTATGAAGTTATGTACAAGAAATCCATAAATAACTCATTTTTAATACCCTAGTACCAATTTTGCTATATTTTAATTTAAGGCCCATATTTTGCTCAAAATTTGAAATACGTATATAAATTTTCTTTAAATGTTTTTATACATTTACCTAACCATACATATGCAATAATTTTATAGCTGAGACCACTGACAGTGTGATATATTTTACAGAAGTGCAAAGTATTTCCATACAAATACAATGTTAACAATTTTAACTTTTAATCTTTCTCAGAAATTGTACAATCAATAGTTAATGTCAAATATGTTGTATATTTTTTTAATAAACACATACATATCATACGCATACATAGAATCATTTAATAACAGTATATGTATAATATGCGTATATGGAATACTTTTAAATCAGTTAGTGTTAATTATTTAGTTTGTTTATACTTCGTACAAGCTGTAACTTAAAATATTTTTTTAATTTTGAATAAATAAACTATTTTAAATCAATATTTATTAGTTACTTGTTCTTCATTATTATTAACGGGATTTTTTTTTTCGTAATATAAACACATTGATTTAAACGTTTCAATTTTATTTAAACGTTTTCGCATATTTTTATGACATCTCTGGAGATTTTTTAGAGCATAAATGCATACATTTTTATAGCAAGAAAGGGACTTCTTACCGATAAGTGATAAACTGATAACTGACGGAATATGTTACAGTAATTTGCTCTATATAAAATTATACCATATTGCAGTCGGTTTGATCAAGCTGGCCGTGTTTGCCGCCGTACGTACGGTCATGGATTAATATACCATTATAATTCACAACTTCATTATAAACTAACGGACGATATCCGGCGAGGTTCTAAACCCGAATGGCTAACCATAAAACATAATAGTAATATATTCTATAGTCCTCTGCATATCGTTTAGGTGCGGCTCTTGTGGCGAGCGGATAACAACCATGCTATTTTCCGTTGGTCAGTATCTTATAAGTTATAAACGTTATCATGTGGCTCATTTTCTCAACTTTCGTCTTCAATTCCCGGACAATCTTTCTTTTGCAGTTTTATTCTGTTTTTGGTAATTATTTTCATTATTTTGTTTTTGTCTGCGGTTGCGTATGTAGTAAATTCAATGTGCGTGTATTGATCTATAACCTACTGTTTTAACGTCGCAGTTCATAGATGTGTTTTATACTCGTACCGTAAATGTATGCAGTGGCGAATAGTCTTGATCACATCCGATCTAACAATACGTGGTGACCGTTTACCGAGTATTACGTGCTGGGCGGTGTGTCGAGGTAGGATGCACGAAGTTACAAATGATATTCACTTATTCCCTAGTAACAGTCATTTGCATTATTATTTATATGTTTTTCGTTGGAATTTACGATTTATTACACTTCTACTACCGGTTTTTAAATTAGAATTTATTATATTTACGTGTCATAATATAGTTAGATTTGGAAAATTCAAAACACACTTTGGATAAAAAAACTTAGCAATCACGTAATGCACTGTATGACACTTGTTACTATATAGTTTTCCAAATTACGATTTACGGTTTACTGGCGATAGAAAGGTATAATATTATTTTACACGTGGACTAAGATAAAATATACTTCCATCATATTCCGCGCTGTGGTCTTACAATGAAGAATTATGTTTAGTGATCGTAGGTTTTCGGGTGTACGCAAACACTTCAAATGATTTTTAAAAGCACATATTGCATGATATAATAATATCGTATATTTAAGTTTGGCATTTTGAAAAAAAAACGTTAGTATTAATTAATTATAATACATTATTTAAACCGATATTATAGGGATATCATTTATCAGTATGAGTATAATAATATCAGTACTAATATAACATAGTTGAAAATTTCAAAAACGTAACATTATATTTATATATAAAGTAAAACTTTTTATATTAAATGCTTTTATTGAATAGGAATTAACTTTTGTTAACTTCAATTTTAATGATTAGATATGATTATTGTACTAAAATAATATTAATTGTATTAAAAAAAAAAAAACAAATTTTAAACTTCTTCAAACATTTAAAAAATAGTTTGTCGTATTCGATGGCGTGTTGAATTGTTTGCGAATTTTTTTGGCATACAAACCACATTTATTTATTTAACTTTATTGATATGATAGTGATATATGACTTAAAGAACTTGTAACTACCTCAATAACACTAAACTAAGATAATAACATATCGATTACTCGTTAACCGTTGTTGCTGGTGTGCCAATGTTATACCTATAAACTATTATTTATTATTATTAAACTTACTAACGCGACTGCTACCCCATAATTTATTTAATAGAGTACGTTACAATTGTTATAACCTTTAAAAAGTGATATTATATATTATCAATATAACGACCAAAAACTAACCATTTTTTTTTCGATTGTAAACCGCTCCCTTTTTAATTTTCATTAGTCATTCAGTTAGAATATTTTAATGATTGATTTTTGAATGTCAACTGTTTATTATCTCTATATTTTTAAGTACATACTTGGTTAAATTATTATTATGTGTAACCCAACACATCATAATAATTAAGTACGTATCATTTATCACTCGTTTCGTAATTTCTTGCATGTTAAAATTTGTCAAAAGCGAACGATAAGAATTTCTATGTATCACAATTCGCTGAAAGTACATCCTTATACTGCATGTTAATATAATATTTGTATTAACTATACACTTTAAATAAATTCGAAA
This sequence comes from Schizaphis graminum, assembly GCA_020882235.1. NCBI lineage: Eukaryota > Metazoa > Arthropoda > Insecta > Hemiptera > Aphididae > Schizaphis > Schizaphis graminum. Next base: position 100,929,553 of record CM037032.1, read on the forward strand.
TACATATTATTTCTATCTAATAATGCATTAGATACAAAAATATGTGATATTTACCCAAATGCCGTTTCCATATTATAATATTATCGTCTGTATAGCATATTAAATAAACTATAATATCGATGTTGCTTAATTTTTAGCATAATGTATCATTTGACGATAAACTCCCCTAAATGGTGTTCAAACAATAATGGATACGTTACGTACGTTAACAATTATGGAATAACTAATATTATAATAATAATTTATTATTGGAACACTGAGCAAATTATAATTTATATCGTATGCTCGTTCTCTATATTATTGCAGACGTACTACGGTATTTGCTAAAAACAAACAATATTATTTACTATATATAATATTATATAACTTAATAAAAAAATGCATACGCGCGTCTTCGTATGGTGAAATGGAAATAATAATGCATGAAAGAATCTCGCAAAAAAAAGAAAAAATGCGCCTAACTCGGGATTAAAAAAAAAAAAAGTTTTTTTTGAAATCATTAAAACGATTACTCTCAATGTCCCGAGTCCCGACATACATTAAAAGTTTTATATAGGACATTAAACCCATGCCATCCAAGTATTAAAATTTAAAAGAGTCTGTCTGCAAAGCTCTTAAAAAACTTATATAATATGCGTATATACACTATAATATACAATATACAATGTGCCCACACGCGACACGCGTTTGAATAATCATGAAATCGCATCTCAAGACAGACATTTTATTTGCATGCATATTTACGTATAATATGTATATTGTAATATTATTGTATATGAAATATACGTATATGATGTAATCGCATTTGATTTACATTCAGGTCAAAGAAATGTATTGTACCGACTTATAATGTATTATGTATAGGTACTTTAATGTATAGTTAGTTAATTTAAAGAGTTGTATAACATTAAATTAGTGAAATAGTACGATTTAAACAAAACTAATTAAACTATTAACAAAGTACATATTAGTCAATTTGATGTCAACTGCGTAATTATTACGTACATCTGAGTCGTTGTAGACTTTTTTTTTGGGGGGGGGGGGGATTAACATGTCTTCATACTGTAGTTGTATAAGCTTAGTAGTTTATATCATGCACCAGTTCTGTTTTCCGTCTATGTAAAATGGTTTTTTTAACGGATGCATTATTCTTTTAAAATATTTAAAAAATGCCCGAGTACTGAAATCTAAATTAATAATTGTTATTTTTTTCAAATAACAGATGTAAAAACCATAGAGTTTTTATGTTGCAAGATATACAATTCAATATTCATACAAATTAATAAATAAAATATTGTAAAATTTAGTATGGTGTGTTTTTTTAATAAATAATTATTACATTAAAAAAATATAATATATTTAATTTGTCAAAAATTTTATTTTTTCAAATAGGTATTCATATTTTACTTAATTTGTATCTTCTATAGTACTAAAATATAATTTTTTTCTGCCATCCTCCCCCGTCCCAAAGTAAAAATTAGATCCAATTAATATTGCCTTCAAAGTTGATAATTGAAGCTTTTTTTCTAAATTAAAAAGTACCTCCAGACATAAAAAAAAATCAATAAATAATCATCATTGTAAGACCAACAAATACATTTCGATCAGGATATGAAATATAAGTCAATATATATATAAAAAAACATATAATTGAATATTCTGAATATTTCTACTAATAGCTCAAATATATACGGTTGATAGTCTGGTTGACTGTACTTACCGATCATGGTGGTAGTTGAAGCAGATCGACCTCGTCGTACAAATTGAGTTTGACGTTACTCTAAAAGTCATTCGATTTGAATACAATTTCATTCGATAATAATACGCATAAAAAGTGTGTATTTTTTGCAGTCGAGTTTTCCAACTTTGAATAACATTTTATACGATGTAATAAATTGTATTCTCTTTATAATTTATTACAAAACTGTTAGACCCTTTTTTTGTCAATCATGGTAGGACTTGAAGTTACGATAATTTAATAACAACCAAGGTAAGAAAATTAAATTATTTTAGTTAACACTTTATTTTCGTAAAAATCGTCAAAATCATTTCCATTATAAAACAATTTTGTATGGTGCCAACCACCGAATAATTATGCGTAGGTAGATATTGTTATTAATATTGATCACTGCAGCACTCATGTATATTGGTCAACGCGTGTATAGATCCGCCATTTTGTAATTATTCGAATATTTCATGTAATTTCTATAAGTTGCTATAACATACCTATCGTAAATATAAAATAATACATCGCTAAAATAACATTCGGAGGGATATTTTCAACGGAAAACAATATTATACATCATATCATATTATTATTACGTTGCGGTTTCTCGAGTGCGAGACAACTTTTCTACGATCGCTTTGCTCCGGCTAACGATACTATGAAGCATATATAGGTACTCTGTATAATATATCACCACGTCTATATCAAAAGTTTGAAATCATACATTCTTCTGTTTTCGATAAAAGTATAAACACATTAGCCGTACGGCGGTTTCGGAAGAGTCTGTATATAAAATATATTTCGCCATGCTGTAATAATTGTAGTTTGATCGAATAACCGTCGAGCTTTAGGTCCATATTTGTTTTTGTTTGAAATGTCTGCCCATACATTATAGAAAATCGTATACACATATTATACATACATACTCGTATATATTATATTATGTATTACTATAATATACCTATATAAGCAACACGAGCGTTGAAGTATACGTATAGTTGTAGTAATGGCCCCTTCGTTTTAGTACAAAACACGTTCATATAATTAACGTGAACATTTTTATAATTTATTGTAATCGGATATGAGTATAATTCACTCGTAGGTGGTTGAGTGGTGACTTGAAAAGGTTATTAAAAATTATATTATTTAATGTATAGTAATTGTACATTATTATTCATCGACTATAATTTGATTATTATAGTCAAAAATTTTATAGGTTTGTATTTGTAGATTTCGAGTAATGTGAACGATTCATATATTATAATACTTTAATCAATTTTTATTATTCTTAATATTTCAAAAAAGTAAAATTTTTATTAGTACATATGTTAGTAACTAAAATAATATGTATCAATGATTTACATATCTTACTATTGTACTTATTTAGTATTTATTTACCAATTATTAATCAATATTAGTTAAGAGGACGCCATACATATGCTTTTAATGATATTATCATTTTAAAGTGAGTTATGAACATTTTAAAGTTGTTATATTTTACATAGCTGTAACTCACTTTAAAATAATAATATCATTAAAAGCATATGTTATTGTCTAGATAATATTCTTACCTTTAAATTTGATAATAGGTAAATTTACTCTAATATTAAAGCTAACGTCACAAAATGTATTCTACTGAACGACAATTTGTTATGATATACGTTAATAAGACAGAGACAACACATGCGGGTATGGTGTCCTCTCAACGAAGTACGTATAGGTATATTAAAACTGACTTTACTTTTCATCACTCGGTTACTTTTTGTTTATTCTTGGTTTTCAATAAATTATCATGGTTATTAATTATTAAAAAAGTTAGGATTATTAATTAGTTAGGTTATTTATTTATAAGAATATAAATTAAATAATGGAGTACTAAAATTCTAAAAATGTATTAAATAGAAAGTATTTTATTTTAAAATTCAATATTTAGGTAGAATTTATTAGGCGTATATTTGATAATAATAATATATTGTTTACATTTTAATGTAATTTTCATAATCATGAAATTAATTTAAACAAAAGTAATTTCGTTTTTATTTTCTATAGCTCTCATTGTATCTCTATAATAGACAAATACATATAATATTATGCATATAGGATTTCATATAAATGATAAAAATAATAATAAAAAATACAATCATATTGCTTGACTACATTCAAAAGTAATTTTCTGTGACATGGGACGTACCTATACAAAACTACAAAAAATATTATTTTATTGTACACATAAATCATAAGACAAATACAATTACATACGTATGTTAAGCGATCGATCAAAAGACACTATAACAAATGAGAAAGTTTTGTGTAAGAAAATAATACTTTTGGAAAAGAAATAAAAAATTGTGTTGTAGATTTTAATTTAAAATAAATGAATTACATGAATAAGGTAATATAATTTACACTATGCGTCTACATGACTAAATAAATATTATATTGTCAAAAATACGTTTTTAGAATTTTAATCCCTTTTATTATACTAGACGTGTAATATAATATACAATCAAACATTTTATTTTTCTTTGAATAAACATTTTAATAAGTACAAAGTACACTTTATTTAATATATTTTGAATCCGTACTGTAATAGGACAATTTATTTTTTTCATATCAATCAAATGATCGGTATATACTTAATATTATAAGAATATTAATATCTTGTAAAACACGATCGTAAACTATACATAATTTTGTATAATTGTTTTAATCAAGCTACTTATTACATTTTGTACCTACATATAATATTTACTTTTGAAATTATATTTTATATTATTTAGAAGGATCGGATATTAAAGTGAAAAACATTAATTAAGGACATACTAATTAATCCTATTAAAACTTATAAGCCTGCTGATAATTTGTTGATTACTCATGTAGATGTAAATTAAATAAGCGGGTAAGTGAGTATCGCTCTGCTGTACATTAGGGGATGGGGTGGACCTCGGACTATGGTAGGTTAAATTTGAATGCAATGATAGGTATCATTGTATACGAAAAACGATTCTGAACGGAGATGATTTGTCAGTCTGGGATGTATTATATTTAAATATTGTCATATATTATATTTTGAAAAAAATTCACAAATTCAAACACTAAAGTAAAAGCTTCAAGATCTTACGTTTGATAATTTTTTAAAAATAACAAAAATCGAAAATTATTTATTAGTAAAACGTAATTTTACACGCGTATTTTTGATTTCAAATTAAAATTAAAACTTTAAACACTCGTAAAATTTTTTAAATTGAATAATCCTCAAACTTTTTTATAATTATTCTAAGCTTAACTTATGGACAGCATAGTATTAAATTTTCAATTCTTAGCTATTGATAGTAAAATATTTATAAATTTTTTACTACCAAATAGTGAAAAATATTCATGATTTTGACGAATTTGTGTCAATATTTGAACTTCAAATGCTAATAAAAAAAATTGTGCCTATGTATTTTTATAATTTTTGAATGAGAGTTAGAACAAGCTATGTGGACCCTTCAATTAAATTTTCAAGTAATTTGTCCCAGCTAAATTTTTTTTATCAACATTTATAAAAAAAAAATAAAAAAAAATAGATTATTTCAAATGTCTATAAATAGCTCAAAAAAAGTCAAAATATTTTGAAAATCAAATCACGTAAAGAAAATGACAATCTAAATAACTGGTAAAATTTTCAAGTATTTACGACTTATACTGTTTGAATAACAACAAATATCAAAAATCGTTTGAGGCTAAACCGTTATTTAATGCGGTTTTGTAAAAATTTAAATTTCAAACACTCATAAAAAATTTTTGTCTGAATCCGGTAGAGTTTTTTTTACAGATAATTAAAGAAAAATGTATGGAGAACCTTGTACCAAATTTTCAAAACTTAGTTATAAAAGAAAAAAATTTTACGATTTTTCAACCACAAAATTACTTGCAAATTTTCGCAATTTTGACATATTTCGTATAAATTCGAACTTTAAGCACTTATAAAAAAAAATTGTGACTAACGATTTCGGATTTTTTTTTATCACTTTAAGAACAACTTATAAGAAACCTTGTATTAAATTTTCAAGATTTTCTGGTCGGCCAAAAAATTTTTATCGTTATTTTAAAAAAAAATACTAAAAAAAATTAAAAATTTCAATTGTCTATAAATAGCACAAAAAAAGTCTAAATTCTTTGAAAATTTAACTGTGTATGGAGAACGCTAATATAAACATTTGGTGAAAATTTCAAGTATTTACATCTATTAGTTTTTGAGTTATAGCAAAATAAAAAATTCGATTTTGTCGAAAACTGATTTTGCGTAAAAAATCCCGTTTTTCCGTCATTTTTTTAAGGTTTTTCCCGACTCATTTAAAAAATATTGAAAATTTTTAACTTTTGACCCCCCAAAGTACCAACTAGATTCAATTTCCTTTTCAAAGAAGGGCTGAAGTCCAAAATCGAAGTATTTTTACTGCTCCAAATGTTGTCGTCAGACACAAAAAAAAAAAAATAAAAAAAAAAAAAAACACACATCATTGTAAAATCAATACATTCATCACTCCGTTCAGAATCTAAAAAATACAGTTTGTTCTTAATAAATTAATATCAGCAATTGAGTCGTTATTCTATCAAATATGTTTTTTTCAATCGATGTTGTATTCCAGTAATAATACTCATTTGTATGAAGAATATATGTTTTCCTTCTTTTATAAAATCAGTCATTCAAATGTTTCATATGCGCCTTTTATTGATTTAAAATTGTACATAGTTTTTATATTAAACATGCAATTTATTTTTAAGTCTAAGTTGTTTTTGGAATATAACAAGGAAAGTATAGTACAGTTACATTTAAAGGAAATCCATTTAAAAAAAAAAAAAATGCGAATTTATTTTGTTTGAATTGAAAATAATTATTATATTATGTATTGCCTTTATTTTACAATTTAAAGTTTTCTATTTAATATTATATAGAGCAGGCTTGAATCTTTATTTGATATAATAATATAATATTATATATTATATTATATGAAATAATATATTAAATTTATATACATAATATGTGCTTATTCGAACGTACAGAATATTATGAATAGAATATGAGTATAGTATACATAATATATTATATGGTGTATTTATATAATATATGTGCATTAGAATATAAAAACGTAATAACTATCATAGGCTAAGATGGTTCTACGAGAGAAAATATGTGGTCTTATATTATACACATTGTAGCAGTGACTCTAAATGAACGGGGCACATGCTCACTAGCACACTGCAGCTGTTTGCAGTGGCCGATATACTATATTTGATATGGTATACTGGACGTGACTTAAATAAAAATTAAATTCATTTATTTGTTTAAGAAAAAAAAATATCAATTGTGTTGTAACTTACAGTTGTATGTAAATACACAACGAAAATAAGTACTTACTAAAAAAAAACATTTTTTTTTTCTTTTTATAAAATCATTGAGATATTTAATTTACACTCGATATTAGATATTATGTATTAATGTATACAAATAAAGTACTGTTTCTACATAATAACGAAAATTTTTTATTATTATTATTATTATTATTATTCAAACTGTACATGTCTATAAAATCCGTATTTTATAACGTGTATTTTTACTCGATAAATTAACTTAATCTTGATAATTTAAATAATTATACCTACCAAACGGATCTGTTTGAGTAAGTATTTGAATTTATTTTTTTCATTTAAATCAATGGTAAATATAATGCCAAACAATATTATATATAACACAGTTTTGACATAGTTCATTTAATTATGTTTAATTATGTAATGCGATTTTAGGATTCTGTTACAGCTACTGGCATTTACAATATTATTAAATTGATTAATATTTTTCTTGAGTTCTGTTTGTAACTGATTTATACTACAATTAATAGGTATCTAGATTATTCTTGGTCAAAATAATTAATTTATTATTTTTTTTTTTTTTATTATTGATCATATAGCACATTTACAATTCTGAACGATATTTTATATTTTGTATGTAAATAAAATTAAATGGAATATGTTATATTGAGACATGTATCTAGAAATCTGAAATGGGTGGCTACAATTTTTTCAAAAAAATTAATTTTTATTTTAATTATAATTTTAGTCTCTAATAGACTACAAATTAAATTACAGATAATGTTCAATAACAATAATTATATTTGTTACATAAAATTAAAATGATATAAATTGAGTTATTTAATCAATGATGACGTACACTTAAAACCTAATATACAGAAGGATGATTTCCACAGATTTTACATATTAATATTATTAATTTTAAATATTAAGATTTAAAAATTTGAATTTTAAATTATGCAATACAGAGTCAAAGACAAAGAGTCATTTAATCTCAACAACAATAAAAGCTGTCAGGTTTAGACTGAAAAAAATCCAATAGTCGCATTCTTAAAGAGGTGTTGTAGTAGTAGTGACCGAAAACTGATTTTGTTAAACTCTCGCTGTAAAAAAACCATTTAAACTTTTACATACAGTATTATAGGTAGAAGGTATAGTACTACGCGATAGTATCTTTTAATAGTTTTACTAAATAACTGTTAAATTTTTTTTTTATGTACGCCGACACTTTCTGCATTTAGAAAACTTCATCGATTAATATATATATATATATTTATGTATGTTATACAGTGTGGAGTACCTAAATGTATTTAATTAAAAATATTCAAACATTGTGTCTTGCATTACGTATAATACTTTAAAAAAAATACTTGGTTACGTATTTGAAATATTTCCATAAAGAATCTATTTTTAAAATATCAAATACTTTTTATATCATTTTATAATAAATTGTATACAATACTTAATGTATTCGTGATAAGAAGTAGCACCATAAATTGTAGTTGGGTGACTTTCTATTGAAATGGAGTTTTCGGTGAATAAGAGGAAGTATCAAATTACATATTTTTAAATAAATTTCAAAATTTTAAACTTTTTGCTATGCGCGTGCACAATGTAACTATTTTTAATGGTAATAACATTTTTTTACAGATTTGGGTAGATCATTTTTTTAAAACAATTTTTGTGTAACATGTTTTTTTCTAACTAAAAAATTGACGAATGAAGTTTAACATTGAAATTTAATTTTTATGAATAATTTGTTCTGACGAAATTCAATAGATACACAAAAATCATAATAATATCTCTAATATTATTAAATAATGGTTTGTAGATAGATATAAGACATAAATAAACACTTATTGTTTTTGTAATTTATTCTTATTTTCACCATTCATAATTTTGAAATAAGATAGATACATATTTAAGTTAAATAATATAAAAAAATTACACACTATAAAATTTAAAATTAAGGTTTGTTTATTTACAATGATTAGTTTTAATAAATAGTTTTAAATGCCCACTTTATGCTCTAAATACGATTCAAAACTTTCAAAAATGCTATTTATATGTCAGCTTTTATTTGATCTCCTCTCAAATTATGAAAACAAATAAGTGTTTATTTATGTTTCGTCTATCTATAGTTATTTAATAATATTAGATATTATATTATCACAGAATAAACAGAAGGGTGATATTATTTCGATTTTCGAGTATGTATTAAATACCTACAGTTAAAATTTCGTTAGAACAGATTAATCGTAATTATTATATTTCGAAATTAAATTGAATTTGCAGATTTTGTAATTATAAAAAAACTTTTTACACAAAAATTGTTTTAAATTAAAATACTTTAACCGACTCTATTTAAAACCCTTATAATACAAGGCCATTGAAATGAAATATATCGTATGTCCGCAGAAACAGGATACACTTCATCACTCATCACTCGGTAGTACCTAAACATTTTTTAATTCTGTTTGTGGGACGTTAAACTATAATAATGGATCATAAATTGTACATTTATTATAAAAGTTATAAATTATTAAATATTAATATTATTTTATTATAACACATTACGAAATTACATAATTTATTATAAAAACATGGATTTAAAAAAAAAATACAATTCTAAATTTCTATTTTTATTTAGGTACAACATAATTTACAAATATTATATTAAATTATATTATCAATTTATAAATAGAAAATAATTTATAATTTTAATAATAAATGTATAATTTATGGTTCATTAGTCTAGTTTAATATCTCGCAAACAGAATTAAAAAATATTTATAATGTAATGATTGATAAAATTTATCTTGCTTCCGTGGATACACGATTTAATATAGTGGAACTTATTAGTGTGAACACATCGTATATTTATTATTTTCAATATAATTTTTTTTCTTGATTACACATTTCATAATTCAATTGAAAATCCTTTTATAGAAAAAACCACTTCTAAATTCCCAAAATGCTCTTTCTCCCGATAAAAATATTTGCTTATATATGTGAATAATACTCAGACTTTAAAATAAAGAAAATATATTATGTATACATGCATAGAATTTATTTATATTTACCCAAAACGATGGGCTAACATATCTTCAAAATAATGAACATTTAAAAAAGTTATACAAGAATATATCATTTGAAATTGATTTTAATAAAATATATTAAGTTGTTTTAGCTTATTTTACAATACTAATATTATTTAACATAACATAATTAACGTATAACGGTTTTTGTTCATATTGCTTATACGGTTAAAATGTCAAATTAAAATTTTCAAAATTAATTATTTTACTTTGTATTATTTGTTTCTTACAAGTTGTAATAGAAGATATTACAATAAAAAAAATATTTTCACACTGTATTCTAAGGATAATAATGGTATAATATGTAGTCATAAACCTTCTGGTATAGACAGAATAACGTTATATTTGTTCTCTTTTGTTTTTGTTCTCGTTGTGTAGATTTATGCTAACATTAAACATAATTTGTATTCGAACAGTATAAAGCAACTAAAAATAGGTCTGAGCCACTGCAGATAAATACTAAAATACATATATTCTCATTAAGTACCCACTTAAATATTTACAAAACTCAATTCTGATTTTCACAATGATTTAACATGGCTATACAATATTTATGAATCTCAACACAATTGATTGGCATTGAGGATACGGGAAAAATGTTGCTTTTCTTCGAATCGTAATAAAATCGAATATATTACAACTCTACGTGTAATAGCAATATCCATCGGATCCATTGGACGGTATTTTTGGTGAAACTTAGAAAACCCACCGTTAATAATTAATTAATAAACATCATAATTCTAATAGTATACATACAGATTCAGTGGTGTCAAATATGTTTGATCTGCGAATTGAAATGGATAGGTATATTAGATGTATCTTGCGATCACCTAATGAAATCGAATACTGACGTGCATAGATGATACTGTGTAAATATATTATGTAATATAATCCTTTTTCAACTAGAACATGATTGATAAAATAACTTGAGTCTGCTGAGCGTCAATCCTATCTTTTGGTGAAAACAAACATAATATAGGCTATAGCTAATACGCAATGTAGGGTTGATGAAATCGCAATGGTGGTAAACCGAATAGGACGATACATACCTATACACAAAACCGTAACTTGAGAGTAAAAGCCTAATCATTTTTTTGGAAACGATCCAACTGTAATAATAATCAAATGTTTCCACGTGGCAACGTAGGTGAACAAATCACTGGCCCATACTAGAGTGGCGATTTCGTCTGAGACGAAGACTGTAAACCTTTATTTAAAAGGTGATGTGGAAAGTGGGAGGAAACGGATTGTTCGTACGGTGTTATCGCAACGTACCTATATGTATAGCAAAGAATGTGTGTATTTTAGAACAAGGGGCGAGCTTCGTAAACAGTTAAATCGATACGCATGTGGTCTGGAAGGATATATAACTCCGGGAGCGTAAAGAAATTTAATGACCATTTCCGTAGGTACCGGACCCGAAAATCACGAATACAGGAAATATTCGCTGTGTTGAATTATTAGTAATCGGAAAAATATATGTGTGTATGTATATTATGTTGTACACGTGTTTCAGTAATAGAGAGAGTCCGATCTCGAAAACAAAAATTAAATTATAGCTCAACCTTTTTTTATATAAATATTTAATAATACGCCTAAATAGTGCATTATTAATATTTATACAAGCCTCTGGAAACACTGAATATAATAAATAACATAATAATAATTTATTACAATCAAAAAGAGATATTCACTAAGAATACTCATCCTTATTTTAGTACGTCATCATTTTCAAAAAATGATCTACGAAACAATTTACAGTTGAAAAAGAAGTTTTTCATTTGCAAAAACAGAAGTCTGTACTTCCATATGATACTCACTAAATAAAATGAAAATCTCAATAATTTTAAGTTTATTTAAAAATGATAAAAATAAGATTTTGAGTAGGTATATGTATTATTGAAAAAAAAAATGACGTTGATCATAATTATTATAGTAAGTCGTTCTATATAATATAGTGTAAAATGCAGAGTATATTTTGTACAACAATAAAACTACATTTCATAATATTTAAAATTAAATATTAATAAAAATGTAAACATTATAAGAAAATGAAAAAAATACATAGATAATATTCATAACTATAAAATATCTAAGTTCACAAATATTAAATTATTATAAAATAATATGCGTACATAAAATAATTATATGATTTTAATCAATAAAAATAAAAATAACACAGTTGTATGTATATAAAGGTAAATAATATATATAATTATATAAATACTATAATGCTAGATTATTAGTGATTACTGATGACATTTTATTTATGAAAATCGAATTAATCATCGTTGATTATAAATTAATCAATAGAAAATTATTTTTATAATAATAAATATGCACTCTAGTTACATTTGAAATTAAGTAATGTGTTTCGTTTTTCATGAGGTTTTTATAAAATATTATTATTTAAATTTAAATATAAACATAATGCATAACATTAAATAATATTACTTACATTCTTTGGTCAATTATTTTCTTTGTTCCATAAATAAATTATGTATAGCCGTATTATAACATAATGATATACTTATTTAAAAAAATAATATACATCTTAAATAAATATGTATAATACAAAGTTATACATAAAAAAAAAAGAATAAACATTTTCATATATATTAACAATATAATAACAATATTTCTGTATTATGTACATAGAAAATTGTTGTCCGTTCGTAGAAGGTAGTCTAGTTATATTGTTATATAATATGGCGTTTTATCTGTGAGAATTTGACTTTGTTTAAAATATATTATTATAGAATATTATTTTTGATAATATTTTTAATGATTAAATAAAAAATTGTAGTAATATTATTATTTAAACTGTTATACACGTGGATAAAGCATCACCGATACAATAGCATAACTAAATTGCACCTCCAATATAAAATATTATATTATAACATATTTAATGTTTTAATGATATTTGAATAATCTTTTAGCATGGTCTATTGACAAGTATATTGCCATCACTATTTTTATAATATTATTAAAAAAATTGAGAACATATAGTATAATATTTTAATACAAATAAATTAATTTTAAAAATATATACCTAGATACGTGAATTTTTTATCTTTGATATATTTAGAAAATGTTTTACTATTTATCCATTTAGATAATATAAGATATGACTTATTAATTACTTAATTATAATATTTTAAGTCTAAATAGTCTAAAAGTTATCAAGCTTTTTTAGTGCAATTTTTCAATAAATATTGAGTTTCATATTTTATTTGGTCACGCGTGTTTTTCACAAGTAATCGATAACCCATTACCCGTTTTCCTATCGTTTTATATACTTCATAAATAGTCTTTTTTTATATGTTATATATATATTAATGTTAGTTTTAGTTTTGAAAACGATTAAATTATGCATTTGTGTGTACTTACAGAACTGCAAAAGTAAAAACAGGCAACATTATTAAATATGGAATAAAATCAGCAAAACGATTACAAAAACTCAATTAAATCTAAGAAAATAGGAACTATTTAATTTTTAAATCATTAACAATGTTTTATAAAAACAAATCTTCCGTATTCCATCATTCAATTACTGTATTTCAACCAAGTGTATAAACAGTTTTGGAAGCATTAATAAAGGGTTAAATTAGAAATTACCAATTGTTAATCGGTGTACCATGTGCTATGATTTCGGTGAAATACTAAATATTTAATTGTATCACATCTATAATATTCAAATTATAAAATTAATATAGTACTTGTGGATTAACAAGTCCATAACACCCGGTGGAGGCTATTGTGGATTCACTTTGTGGACGAAAGACGAAAAGCGGCATTGCAACCCGATAATATGTGATTTAATTTATGATAATTTGTGTGATATTATTCACAACAGAAGTAGCAGCAGTATTCGAGTTCATAACGATTACTATCGGTGTTATTGTACATTTTTCCAATTAAATTGTTTTTTAATCAGCATTCGGTGTCTATTACTCTTCTATTATTCTATGGTGCCTTTATATAACTATTATAGCTATAAAGTAAAAAAAAATGTCATTTTTCAAAAACATATAAAATACATACTATCCGTCATACATCCCCTGGCTGAAACATAAAACGCCTTTTACCTTTTTACAATGCCTAGTGTATATTTTATGTTCATTACGGCTTATTATGCTACTATAATATATTGTTCGTTGTCCGTGTAAAATTAACTGTAATTTTAGTCATGAGTGCGCAAACACAAAAATGTATAAAAATCTATCATAAAAATCTACATCGCATAGCTTTCGATAAAATATAACTACACACGAGACTACTGCAAGTTTGCTGAATCACAGTGTTAAGTATACTAAAGTTCTAATCTAACCTTAGCTCAATTCAGTAGTTTTTAATTTTATCTGCTCCATTATTGACATTTAATAGCATACATTTTTCAAAATGTGTAGAAGTATAGCTGTGTATAGTTTTTATGCATCCGCGTCAATCATTTAAAATATTCTAAACTGTGCCATATCGGTTGCTCGTTTCTCGGTAGTTTGATTGGCGAAGTTCTTAAATAGGTTTATGGCTGAATTCTATATAATAATCTGCTATATTAGGCACTAGAAAACCTCCGTAAGTTCAGTCGATGTCTATCGAATCAAAAATCTACATTTTTAGATATCTACTTAGGTATGTTAAAAATAATTAACATAATTTTACTACTAAATTAGATTAAGAATCTCATCTTTTAAACACGATTCTTTATTTTATTTCTAGAAATTGGTTATTAATAAACAAAATATCTTTTTGTCAAATAACATGCATTTATACTTAATAATTAATAAACAATTTAATACTCTCAATGATAATACTAATGCATTTTTCGGGTGTCTATGCGAATTACGTTAGTGTCAATTACATTCAATAAAATCCATCTAAAGTGCTGTCATCTTCTATCAACTGTGTTTTGGTTGAATTATTTGAGATATCTCAATTTCTTAGCTTTCTAAATTCCGCTTCTAGTTTTGGCATTTAATGCCAAAGATATTTTTAAGAAATTGAATATAATATGTTAACTTTACACTTTTATTGTAGGTACCTGTTTATTTTTTTACTCTCCACAAGTATATTTTCCTAATGCATGAAAATCTAGCTTTTTCAACTTATTCCTAAATCATTCATAGATTTGTCCAATTTTTATAGCTACCCCTGCCAATATTCCTTTTTCGCCTTACAACTAAATTTAAATTTTTCTTGTTTAGTATGATTTCCAAAGTTCTGAAATGACTAACATATGTTTACATTATATATATATTATATTATATTATTATTATTAAATATATATTATACGTATATTGATATTTATTTGTCTATATATATATATATTTGTATTTTTTACCTGTATATTAAATTACCACCAATTTACTTCCACTTATTATTTTAGTGTTTACGAAAGATTTTTATAACATATTAGTATATTACTAATGTAATTGGTCTTAGGGTCTTGGCCCGTTTAAAACTAAATACATAAAACTATTTATATAGTTATATTTATATCTTTATATATAAAAATTGCGTGTATATCCGTAATGCACTCTGAAACTACTCAACCGATTTTGATGAAATTATATTCAATGAATGTGATTTGGTCTTCATCATAAGATAGGATAGTTTTTATCTCGATTAATAAACCTCAATTTTTTTTATTACAAATTAAATTGTTATTATTCTTAGGGCTGTGTGTTTATTTTTATTAATCGATTATTCGAATAATTGGTTATTTTATTGAATAATACATAATTGGTTAATCAAAAAATCTATTGTCTAATTGAAATAATCAAATATTATAGTCTATACTTTATATCATCCGAAATAAAAATAATCGAATTACTGATTTTTTTTTAATAGGTAATTTATTATTATAATCAAAACAAAAAATAGACAATCTTAAATATATAAATGGTTTTTTGTTTATTTCACTATTTATAAAGTATAAAGTATAGACTAAAAAACGACTGGATAAATTTAATTAAAAAATGTAAGTTGAGATACATTGGTTCCTAAATTTATTAAGAGTTGAGATTTTGAGACTCAGGGGCTCAGGGCTCAAGGGGTGTTAAAACTTAAAAGACGAAAACCAATCGATGCTGAATTTATATAAGTATTTAAGCGTTTGTCGAATAAATCTAAAGTTTCTTACGTTTACATAAAAAAATATGTCCAGCACTCCAGCTAATTAAAAAGTGGAAAATATTGTGCTTGTATTATTTATTTCGATTTGCTACTAAGGCTGAAGACTAAACCACTGAACTACAGAACCAAAACGGAAAACGATAAAATAATATTATTGACTTATTATTTATATGGAGGTCGGATGATAAACACATTTTTAAGATGCTATGTTGACCCTTAAGGCAAACGACAGTTAACTATAATGTAACATAAGTCATCTTACAATGTAAGACTTACATTGTTATAAATAAAACGGTTATGCCAAATAATATTGTTTGATTATTCATATTACTATAGATGAAAAAGAGAAGAAACGAATAATCAATTTTTAGGCATTGTATCAAGCTAGAGAACTTTTAGCTTTCGTGATTTAAGAATAGTGCGTTTGCTGTTGTGTTTGCAATGAATTATTTATAGTATTTATAATCTATGGTATTACCAGTTTATTAGTTACCATTATAAATTATTATTTTAAGTGAATAGTTGATAAACAATATACCTACATATAGTATAATAGTACAAAAATTTTTTGATATTTTTGGTTTGTTCATACTATTGAAACTTGAGTTGTCGATGGTTGGTCTAGAATGAAAAGTAAAATAAAACTAGGTCGTTCAGTAAAGTAATAAACGAACAATTAAAAAAATGCTGGAATTCCGATGTTAAATGGTCAAACAAATTCAACGCTAGTCGTCTTTGATTTTGACTGCAACAGTTTATGTAAAGTTGATATGCCGAAAATATCTATACCTACATAAAATCAGAAAACCGAAAATATGTTTTATACTCACGCTAAATTTTAGCATTTTAGGCAACCAATGGAGTATCTTTACATAATTTTAGATAATATTGAAATAATTTTCATTAGAACCGTATGTATATATATATATATCATACTTAATGTTTCTTTAATAGTATTATATTATTGCTGCGCGAGTAGAGACTTGTGGATGGCGGCAGACAAAACCTCCCGAGATCCACTTCCGAGAATCTAAGCTTACGCTACATTACAATATAATATATATGTGTATGTAATAATATTGTAGTATACTGCAGCTGTACAATATTGTTACCATCTGGTTTTTTCTTTCTTTTCTTTCTTTTTTTTTTCCTTTCTTTTTTTTTACGACTACGCAGATCACATTTTATGGTTATTTACATTCACGTTTATAATATCGTACATTGAAATCGTGATAAAATCATTTGTTGATAAATCTAAAACAATACGGTATACTAGACTATATTAAATTATTTGAAATAGACACGATGATAATTAAATTAAATGTAGGTATTATAATTTATGACAGCTTTACTAGTTCAATCGCATACCTATTAGTTATAACATAACATAATATATTGTATCGTTTTGTGCTTAAATTTAAATAAGTTATAGAATATTATTTCTATAACTATTTTTTTTTTATTCATGTTTTTTAAATTAATTAAATATTTTTTTTCACGTCAATAGACTATAGAGATTATATTGAAAATAAAACACACTAGTGTGTATGTATGAGACAGACAGAGGAGTGTGTTTAATTTTTATCTGAATATTATATTATGTTATACTATCTGAGAGGTTTAAACAGTGAAGTTTTCTCCTAGGTATATAAGCTCTAACTGCTCTAAGTATCTAGTCATAAATGACGATTTATTCATATGCTCTTTAATAATTATGCTTGAATGTATCGGATTATATGGAATAATTTGAATACATTATTAAGGTTGCTGTTGTAGAAATTATCTATTATAAAACATTTTTATAAAGTTTACTACGCATACGATTAGATTAGAACTGAAAGGATTAATCAAACTGAATTTTTTTTTTTTGTACCTAAATCGAATTAACTAATAGTCGATAGGCTGTATTTGAATAAGTAATTTTTATCATTGTTATTATATAGTGATATACTGATACAAGCACATTTCATATATACTATAATATTGTACTCTAGTTTAAATATTTTTTTTTTATTAACCAAACAAACATTTTTATACTGCTATAAAAGTAGGTCAATGTGCATGTTGTATAATTTAAATGAAACTTGTAACTTAAAATATTTACAATAAAAACAAATCAATAATGTATAATAACTATAAAAAATTTACCTTTATTATCATCGCAATTAGCAATCATAGATAATAAATAATAATTATCATTGCAGCGTACCTTTAGCAATAATTTTTAAGAGAACCCTTAAAAACAAATGTCACTTAAAGTCTTACAAACAGTAGTTTGAAACATTCGTAAGTTTTCTTTTAAATATTTAAATTTTTTTTAATTTATAATTGAATACTTAATTTGTTATGTGAATTAAATATCAATTATATAACACAAAATATGCTGAGTAAGTATAATTTAATAAAATCAAATGTACACATTTTATTGTCCACGATACGTTTGCTTTCAATCGCATACCTAAATAAAATTAAACATGTAGGATATAATTTTACATCAGTGGTCATTCAAAATTACCTATTTTGTCGTATAATTTATTGTGCTTTATGGATAGATTATTGTGTACTCTACGTTAATTGTTAAATGGGCCAGGTTTAATTAAATTAGTGAAACGTTTTGAAATGATTTTTACGTGCAAAATTAATGTTATTACGATGTTTATACATCATAATAACTACTATTTATTATGGTGAAAAATACTCTACCCATTTATAATTTAATCAACAAACATTCATATTTTAAAATATTTTATATTTATAAAAATAAATATATATTTTAAATATAATATAATGTATTATACTATAGCATAACATAGATTAATTCAAAATTGTCTTACTGAATATGACAACTGTGTATTTAACAAAACCACTAATAAATTTATTTTAAACTTTCATTCATTTTGTGCATTGTATTGTATTATATATATATATATATTTTTTTTGATATTCAACAAAACAGTCATAATTATATTTGTTTCATTGTGAACTCGTTATAATATAATCATTATTTTTTCATATATGTATGTATATTATGTTATATAGTATTATATTATATTAGAATATTTCCAATCCCTAATATTTTTATATTATTCAATAATGATAACTGTGACGTTACAAATAGTAAATACACAATATAACGTAATACAATAATTTGTTTTTTGCATCGACGATTGATTGATTGAAAATGTATGTTCTGTTATCAATAGTCAGCACTGTTGTTATAGCTTAATTATTATCGATC
The DNA here is from genome assembly GCA_020882235.1 of Schizaphis graminum. Classification (NCBI taxonomy): domain Eukaryota; kingdom Metazoa; phylum Arthropoda; class Insecta; order Hemiptera; family Aphididae; genus Schizaphis; species Schizaphis graminum. The sequence continues at coordinate 100,949,111 of CM037032.1, forward strand.
GATGTCATTTATTTTTGAACTCCAGGGTTCGTTGGGAACGTGTCCAAAAAAGATTCGTGGACCTAAAGCCTTGTATCATCTTTTTGACTTTTACATGTCTCGTTCGCGGTATACGGGTCCTATCACTCCTACCTATAAAATTACACTTAAATTCGTTTCTATCGTTCATTTTAAGAAAAATTATGAATACAGTATAATGATTAATATAAAAGATTTATAAACTATTTATACTACTAATATAACTCCTTTTCTCCCCCTCATAATTAACAAAATGAATTCATTCAGTTTTTATGTGTTGAACTAGAAATATACGATATATTAATGGATATCAGATTAATGATATGATTTTAGAGTTTTATTCAATTTAAGTTAAGTTTATCCAAAATTTAGTCTCATTTTTACATCACCGATCACTGGTGTTGAATGTTTAAGAGTTAAATAAAATTAATATTATCATATTATTATAATTTTAATTAACATTATCAGCATGCATGAAATTAGGTTAACTTAATTCGAAAATATATTATTATAGGTAGTAATATTTATAATATTTCCAATGTTAACATCTATCTTTTAAACATGTATAATATTATAATATTCTTCATGACATTTTCAAACGGGAACCAAAAAAATGTCCTTAATTCAAATAAAAAATTATTTATATAAAAATTTCAAGTTCAATGGACTTAGATATTTTAACGAAAAATAAAAATTTTAGTTGTTTCATCTGTAAGGATTTGATAATTTTCGTTACTACATATTATATTATTATTTTTCTAAAAAAATTAGATAGATAGATATTTATACAGTCATCCTATTTACATTAATTTACGATATTTGTCGTTATTTACTTATGAGTTAATATTAGCAAGTAATATTATAATTATTATTATTTAATATAATATGCGATTGGTTTTTGGCATAAATTAGTACAACTTATGGTATTACTAATATAAATAAATAAACAAACATACTTGTATAATACAATATTCATCGGCATATGAATAATATGTATATATAAGTTGATCGATCGTCTCTACTCAGAAAAGTTTTTTCGTATACAAGGATGATTTATCATCGAATTTAAATTGAATATTATACCCATTATAAGGATTCATTCAACATTTTGTTGGACACTAAACACCTACTAAACAATTGAGTGAATTCTCTGGTATTGTATTTATTTCGATGACTTGTGCATTTTAAAATAAGTCATAATAAAATAAGTCAAATTTTCTTGTGATGATTTTTAATTTTTCATTTATACAATGGTGATAATATTATACATTTATCTTAATTGAATATTGGTAACTAACATTTGTATGTGTAAATAATGAAATTGATTAAATCATTTTTCAAATATAGTAATGTAGTAGTAATTATTAATATTCATTCTATTCAAATCTTAAATTACGCTCAATTACCCTGAGACGAGATAAATAAAACTGATATAATGTAATCTAACACCTGGACTTGGTTTCCTGTGTGGTTTTCTTATTGTTCTAAAATTAAAGGAGTTACAGAGCGTATAAATAATAATAAGACTTTTCTATAATAAATAATTCTAAAAATTATTTCGACTTACATTGAATAGAATAACTCATCTCGAAGTTAATGGATGTTTTTTTAAATAATAATATTGAATATTTAAAACTATTTCTAAATAATCACCAATTGTATACGGTTGCCAAGATTAAAAATTAATTACGGTATGATATCAAACGATTAAATGTTTAATTAATGTTTGCAATTACCTATATGAATAATAAAATTAATTTTAAGTTGTGGTTTATTGATACTAAAATGCTTGACACGAAATACAATTTAACAATAATACAAAATTATATTTATAATATAATGTTTCGAGTTTTAGAGTAACACAGTATAACTAGTAAGTATTATACTTGACTGATTACCGATGGATCAATAGTTAAACGGATCGATCGCCTAATAAGTAAAAATATGTGAATATTATAGTTTTGGTAATACAATTATTGTTGATTAAAAACCTTTAAATCGTTTTATGTTAATGATAATATGACAAATCAAAATATTGTATAGAACCAGTTAAGTATACTTTAAATAAATACAAATAAAAATAAAGAAAATATTTACTTGACACACCGGTATATAAAAGATAATAATTGACAGTTAAGCACATTAGAGAGAGAGAGAGAGAGTGACAAATGAATGACAAATACGAATGTCAAAAAGAAGTTCTTAAGGATCTGTACTAACAGCAGACCTATGTACATTAATCTTTCTGTTATATATAATCTGTTGGTGAGAAAAAATCTGAAAGCGTTGAAAAAAAAAGATCAGACATACAACTGCAGTATGAATGGTGTAGTGATATAATATATAAGCAGGTGTGTTACAACTGCTACAAGATTGGTAGTGTTGACTGAGTTAAAGGCTCTTTTTATACCGAAAAAGGTGGTGGAGAGAAATAGTTCTTTCGTGCGGAATGCCCGGCATTTAAATGATATACAAAATAATGGAATAATGTCAATGGTTATCATTAACATTAAATAGACAAGTATAAATGGTGTTTGAAAAAGAAAATATACATTCATAAACTTCAAAATCATAAATCACAAATATCAATAGCACTTAAATTAAAATTATTAGTTTATGTCATACATTTTGTTATTCGCTATATCCCAATCCTTTATACCGAAATACATTTAAAAATTGTAGGTTTACAGATACATTATTTTTTTAGGATTTGAAAATGGACTAAACACTTTAGCCTTGATACTATTACAACGTGTGTTTCATATTTTGAAATAATAACCATAATAAGTTATGATAAGTTATTGTACTATTATTCAGAACAAAATTTTCGAAGTAATGTAGAACTGTCCTGGTTTTTATTGAACATAACCATGGATAAATATAAACGCATACAAAACACAAAACGTGAGTATCTATCTCAAGATTTATAATCGTAAAAATAAATGGAAATATAAAAAAGCTTAGTACCTGGTGGGAGATATAGACTTTAAATTTCAACTGTTTATATAATCATAATCTTTCAAAAGTCGATAAAGTTATAAACTTTGAATGTAAGAATTATACTATATTATAATAATATACAATTTGAACACAATGTATATTTACTATGTTTTTGTTTTTGTTTTTTTTTTTAGTATAAATACAAAATAATTGAATATCATGTTTGTTATTTAAATTTGTTTAACTTCCATGTTTCTTATGCATATTATATTATTATAATAAAAGTTCCCTGCAATCATTATTCATTATAATAACGGTATAAATTATTATTTTATTTCTTCTTCAATCATTATGAAATTTTCATTTAGCGTTTATTTTAACTATCATAAAATATATTATAATAATCATTTTTATCTTATAAATATAGTCATACACTAAGATTTGTGATTACATAAATAACTTCAACCATAGCAATATTAAAAGCAAACTAAATGACAATTCATTTTCTAAATATGTATTCAGTTTTCGAATTTATTATTCAAATAACCACTTTTTTTGATACCAGTCATATCTAGAAAATCGTGATTGTGTTACCAGGGTAGGCTCTGAACTCTCGAAAATATCACTTATTCTTGTTTATTTACATTATGGTATAATTTTATCTACTATCTAACATTCCTATTAATTCTATACATATTATACACATATTCAACGAAATTATTGATGATAAAATTGTCTTTATTTCCCATGATGCACAATGAGCTGCCTGTTAAAGAAAATCATTTATATTATAAGAAATAGTGGTATTCTGAACTAAAAAATTAAAATTAACAAAGAAAAATGTTCTCATATTATTTTTAATTGAATACGCTGCGTTTATATAACGTATTGTCTTCATTTTGCAAATATACAACGTACAACGTAACAAATTTTCATTCAGTAGAATCCATTTTATATTGTTAACTTTAATATAAATTTTAATTCACCTATTATTAAACTTAAAGGTAACAATTTGTGTTTAACCGATGTTATTTTTTTTTTATTTTAATTTTAAAGCAAGTTACGAGTATTTTTAAATTTTAATATTTTACATTTAACAAACAAAGCATTACACAATAATTACTTAAAAATTGATACAATCGATCAATTAGCTAAAAAATAATATACAACATTTCAAAATTTCACTTAAAACTTTAACACCATCGATATCCTTTAATTTTCTATTTACCCCACATAAACTCCCGGAAAAACCATATTGTCATATAAAAAAACGCTGTTGCAGTGGTCTCTTAATTTAAATTAAATACATCAAGTTTTGAAGGGTTCTATCAATTGATAGCCTTTCTCATAAAATGTATCTAAATTATATATGTTTATACGTCTTAAAATTACTTATTGTTCTATTTAACTACAAATTGTAAGTTTTATAATAAAAAAATAAAAATAAATACATACATATTATAATTTACTTACTGTTGAGTTAAAACAAAAAAACAAATGTTACCTTTAAATGTTGTTAACAAGCCAATATAATGTAATAATATTACTTAAAATACAAGATTAATTTCACTGAATCAAATTTATAATACTATACAATATGGTGGAAAATATCAAACAAACAAATAATATTCCTATTAAACTCTGTACATCTATTTTATCTTTTCATCGCTCTACGCACTTGTAGAAAAGCTACCCGAATGTAGTCTAAAAATCAAACGGAAACTATATTATACAGAACCCCAGCCAGAATGATCTTATGGAGTCTAATTATGTGGTGTGGCAATAAAATATAATATATATATATTATAAGCCGTTTAATCAATATTATATTATGCATATGATTATAAATACGCTACCTTCATAAAATCTCAAATCATACTCTCCACTTCTACTTAAAAATTCAAACAGCCCCAGAAGTAGAAATATTTACCTACGAAATCTATTATTCTCGCCTTGCAAATCTTTCAGACTCACTTATCCTTTTTCCCTGCCCTTAACTCTAAAAATAACCCAAATAATCCCACAAGAAGGTTAAAAAGAAACAGGTGTAGACTTAGTATATATATAAAAAAAAATAAAAATCACTTCAAAAGTGTTACTGCTTGTAATTCATTTTTCCTTCTTCTGATTTCCATATAAATCATTCTTTGTCCACACGAGGTTACGATAAATAGATTAATAGATTGTGTATTTAAAATAAATGTTAAAAAAATATTTAAACATTTTATTTTCAAAAATACATTTTTCAGCGCTTTGTGAAAATAACTGTTGACTATTTCCAATAAAATTGTTAACTTTATTTTCCAATACACATACGGATAACGTTTAATATAATGTATATTATGTATTAACGACTATCAATTATACATTTTACATAAAATTTTTCAATAATTGTATTATTGTAAAACATATTAAGTAATTAGGTAAACTTTTATTGGTAATTAACATAGCTTTGTAACTGATATAGTGATAAAGAAAATAATTGTAAAATTTAAATATGTTAATAGAATAAAATATGTAATAAATTTAGCATTTATTATATCATTTAAAGTACCTATATCTACTTTTAGTGGTATAATTACCTTTGAAACAATTATTTTAAAATATAATAAATTGTACTATCATTTTTATTTTTCCTTATTTATTATTATGCTAGGCCTGATTGTATGCAGTGTAAATATTAATCATTTTTTATTATGTAAGATTTACAAGAATTATTTATACCTACTAATGATCACAAAAGTAATATTTAGAAATTGTAATATAGTTGATTTATATAATTTTTACCTGCAAATCATGAATTTAATACTTAATCCGTGCTATAAATATAAAAATTCTTATCATTATTTTATTATTTTTTAACGACACCATTATTATTATTATTTTGTGTGTATAAAGAGATACTTATATTTATTTCAACGGGTCAATGATAATGAACCAGTAAATGTTTGATATTTTTCTGTCATCAGGGCTTTACACTTTGTGCAATATTACATCTAAAAGACGTAAACACGAATACATTTTATGACCACTGTCAAGTTAAATATACTGCGGTTCTATAAATACCAACAAAAGCGGAAGACGTTACGTGCTTGAATCAAATAACGAGACACGTTTAAACTTTGAACTGTAATCGCTACGTTTATTTCGTTTTTATGATAATATGTAGTTTTAACAGAACTAAATTACAACCAAAATAAAAAAAAATTGGTTTTTATTAAAGTCCACATTTAGACACCCACAATGTTGACGCGTTAATGAAAAACCAACAACAATCATACAATTTTCCAAATATCTTAAAGATATTATAGTCTATTTTTTTACACTTAATGTAAATATACAATATAACACAATGACCAAGTATATGAATATTGATTTAATTTAGATAATAATTTATTTCATAAAATGCTATTCTCTTTCTCGTATTATCATCACATGTATTTATTTATTTTATAATTTTACGATCAAAATATAATAACTTAAGGAAGAAAATAATACAATTTAATAGTTATAATTTTATAAGTAATGATGTGTCATGGTTGGTCTTAAATTTAAGTATAATAAAAAAAAATATTTTCCATGGACCATGATTTTCGGTTTGTCTTGTTGACTATTTTTATTACAACATATACACATTTACATTAAAATTCTTCTTCATAACATATTATAATTATATCAAATGTTTCTAATTGCTTAACTATTCTATCGACAGATTTAACTAAGTTAGTTTTCCTTTAACTCGATTATTTTGCCCTTTTACTTAGTTCATTACATCAATGTTTGCACTACACTATAATAACAGTGTATGTACGCAAATGCCCATTTAAATAATTAATAGTTTTCTTTATTCTGAAAATTTCCGACTATACTTGTATTTGTTCAACATACATTTTGCTTTAGTGTTAATATTATATAAATTAATTTCAATTAAATAGGTAGCTTTTTTTTAGCTATTGATAAAATAAGTAAATTAGGTATCTAAAAATGTATGTATGGAAATTGGAAAATATTATTTTATTTTATTGGTCTTAGAGTTTGTTTTCGAGTTAGGAAGACAGATTTCTATTAAACATGACTTTAATGTTCGCGTATATAATTTATGGTCTAAATTATTTAATCATTGAGAACAGATAATAATAAATTAATAAAAATTGTAACCAAACTATTGTTTTGAATTAATTATCTACTAAAATAACACAATAATATAATACGTATTCACAAAATATATATTTAAATATTTTCACTCATAATTTAATTGTTTTATAGAACTCAAAAAAATACGTCCGATACACAGTTATTATAAATATATCATTATATCAAGTTGGTATACCATACTTCAGTAAAGTAGGTTTATGGTATATGGAAAATGCATATTTAGTTGCCTATAGTTTAATTCAATATGATGATATCTTATAACTATACATATATTATAATATTTTGTATTTTAAAAAACCTACTGTTACATTAGATTTAAAGAAAATTGATGAATTTATTGATTTTACAATGATGTGCATTTTAATTTTTTTGTGCCTGTCATCACTTTTTGGAGTAATAAAAATTCTTAGATTTTCAGCTTTAATATCTTTTTTAAGTATAAAATTGAATATAGTTGTTACTTTTAGGAGTAAAATTTCCACTTTTCTTGATAATTGGGAAAAGGGAAAACGTTTCACTTGATCAAAAAACTTAAAAGTTTTCTAAAATGTTCCTCAAAAGTTTTTACTAAAGCTATTTAAAAAAAACCATTAAAGATACATGAGAACTTTTTTTTTACAAGTCAGAATTACAAACATTTTTAATTATTAAGTATGTAATTAAAAATGTATAAAATGTTTAATTTTTTTAGAAAAAACTTGACGATCTAGTACAAAACTTCTTGTACGTAGTATACTCTAAAAATATTTAGAAATAAATAAGTAAACATTGTTTTAAGTCATTTAAATTGTGAATTTAGATGGAATTGTACATTTAAACAAATAATAACTATATTAACTAATTTCTGTAATTCAAAAATATAATTTGCAGTGACTCAAGTCTTTTACGTATATCATTATATTATCATCGTAAAGATGATATTCTCTTTCCCTCTTTAAGGTACAATTTTTTTAATAAATGATCCCTTAATCAGAGCCATGCGCTCCTTAAATAATAATAACGTTTATCTTTGGGCTTAATACAATATTCCTTTGTTTTTATTTATATTAAACTAGCTTATGTTATATACTGTTATAATTACCATAATATATAATTTGTTACTACCATTGTAAAAACCGTTAGGCGTTCATTCATAAAATATAAATATAAAGACATTTCCAGAACATTTAGATCAATTTTAACTTATTACCTATTTATACTACAAACTTATTAATTTTGCTCTACGGTAAGGTAGATTATTTAAAAATTATACTTTTATAATGTTAGTTATATGATGGTTTTGGAAAAAATTAAACCAACCTACTATAATTACTAATACCAAAATAAATTACTTAAATAGTAATACCTATATAAAAACATATTCGTGATATGAAATATACTAATATACTTAGTTATATAGATCGTAGACTGACAGCCTGTATCACCCCAAAATCATTATTAGTATTCAATAATTTATCATTGAATTACAATATAAAAAAATATTATAGTGACTTACTCAATGAGGAGAAACATTTGAAACTTATTTTATACTACATCGATGAACTACTATTCCCCTCCAACTTCTTTTAAAATATTATTTAGTCAGCTTATGAAATTTTTACTATTGTTGTTATAAAATGTAAATTAAGTATTTATTTTCTAAAGTTAAAAACAAAGTTTAATAGAAAAAGAGCATGGAAACTTCATTATCACAATTTAAAATACCCTAGACACACTTTGTACTTTGTATTAGATGTTATAATTTATAATTTAAAAAAAGTTTTACATTTGAGCTTGAATAGCCTTTCATTAAATATACTCTTTTTTTAAATGTTTAAAATTGACAAAAACCATGTAACAACATATTTTAAAACAGCTTATTTCCTATAGGTATCATTTTAAACTAATTCGTAGTATAAAATATGCCTCGCATTTTATTAAAATATGCAAAAAATAAAATTTAATAATAACTTTTAATAATTTATGTATATTTTAAACTGTTAAACTTATAGTGGAACCATATGAAATAATAAATAATATGTACCTATAGTAGGTACTTTAAAATAAATAAATAAAAGTTCACACTAGAAATGTTTGTTTGTTCGTTTTTTATGTATTATGAATAAATCATATGTTTCGGTATAGTATTATAATTCAAATCAAATGGAGTATACACACTTAACTTACTATAAGTTAATAATTAATCATCGTATTTTTACACAATAAATAAATTAGTGGTGCGTTTTTAATTTAATATTTATGAACTTATGTAAATGTGTATAGATGCATATTTGATTTTAATATTATATAATAATTCCAAAAGTAAAATGTAATTTATTTTTTCATTAGTTATTACATAAATTAATAATTGTATGGTTATATAGCATTTTTGATATTATGTATAATATTATGCATACACTTTATTTTTCGAAAAAAATGTATTGTGTACAATGGTTTTTATTTTTTTTTAAACAAAGTGACCCGTATGATTTATTTTATTTTATTATTTTAATACTTCTTATAAACTGTTGAAGCATTACGCTAAGTTGACGTACGTAGTATTAAAAATCACACCATAAATAAAATAAAATATATAATACAATATGTTATATGTTACTTACGTAGTATAAAAGTGCTGAGCACAAAAGTAAACAGGTATGTTTCCGTGAAACCACGGGAGAGATAAATTACGAATTATTATGGCTTATAATGGTTTCGCAGTCGACTAACAAGGTCAAGTCGGCAGTATGTTTTATTCATATCTCAACCTTCTCGGGGCTAAGTCTGTTCACAAATGCATGATTAATCACGTCGGTTTTTAGGCGCCGACGCTTTATCGTATGCAATTTAAACCTAGGATGATGTCGCAAAGCCCACATGTAATACCTATGTGCAACGAGTAGCCTATAATAATTCATCGTATAGCTCACCAACGGTCATATAATTTACTCCGCGATGGATGTCCGGAAGACTTTTCACGAATTGCCGGACGGTGGACGTAAAAAAACGATTACTCGCATTATTAACTCTCGTGCGTTGCGGTCGTCTTACGGACGGCAGACACGCGTATATACCACGATGATGCCTATATTATACTCGTTGAATCCTACGTATAATAGTTCCGATAAATTTAACTAAGATTTTTTTTTAAGCATTGTTATGACCGTGCATTAACATGGCTGAATGAACTATAAAATATTACATAATGACGGATATGCACAATAAATGGTCATTTCTGGAGGAATATTACTTTAATATTAAGATTGAAGAAGCGGTATGCACATAATAATATGTGTTCCATTTTAGTTAACACAAACTTGATACCCTGCGTGGCTGCATATAAAACATAGTATCAAACACACGTGCATTACTCGTCGTTGTATTAATTATTCTTAGTAATTTATTGTACATTGTACGGCATGTAAGAACAATGAATAAAATATTTAATTAATTATGAAGAGTAAAATATTGTTCAATTATTAATTATTTGTTGCGAGCGCACAGTTAACTCATTATTATATTTTTGTATATCGAGAATGCTCAGTATTTTAAATCGTATTATTCAGGATAAAATGTAACATCTTGATATTTTAACTTTTATTCAATTCACATAATATATGATACTCGGGATACTCTTCGTATTACCTACCGAGCAATTGTTATACGGTGGAATTCAATATTTGTTTTAGGCTAACTTGTTATCATTTAATTGTTTTGATAAAACATTTTATATCACATAAGAACTAAGTAAATTAATATATATATATATTCATTAAAAAAAAATTGATAAAAATAACAGCTGCAATATCTATAAAGGTTCAAAATGACAACTGTTTATTTAAAAAAAAATAAAGCTTATCTCATAGCAGTTATTGTCAGAAGCATAGGTTTAATCATATGTTTTACTCTTTTGTTTACATACTCTAAAATATATTTAGTTAAAAAATATTTAATGTTATTATATTAATTTGCAGCGAACAAAATAATTATTATAATTATATTATAACTAATTTTTAAATAATAATAACTATTGTGACATAATTATATGTTGTACACGTTCAGGATAAGCAAAAAAATAATAATAATCGGTAGAAACTAATTATAAGTAGGTATTTATAAAGTTTAGTATAAAGCAGGTTGGGCTTTGTGAAAGCTGTTTTATCTCAGTTTAATTTTATCTAGTACACCACACCAACTTCTTTGTCTAAACTTTAAGTGCATATATAGTTAGTGTTAAATATTAAACTATGATATGTATATTATATATAATATATTGGTGAAATGAAAAAAACACAATAACTTACTTTGTTAATCGGTGCAACAAATATTTGTCATAAACAAATGTTTCAACCAAATACGTACAAAAACAGATAGTATGCATCAAGTATATAATTATATATAATCAATATTGGATTAAAAATATAAATACTATGCATGAAATAGTGAGTGCTTAAAATAAAAAAATGTATTTATTATAATTTGTAAGTTGGTACTTGAGAAAATATTTTAGGTCTTAAAATATTAAGTATCGTCTGTTATTACATTTACTTATACAATATATTAATGAAACACACATAATATTAATTTACAGTGAGTTTTCAACTTACATAATGCTCATGTATTATATTACAGTATACATAATAATATGTACGCATAATTCTGCAAAAGTATCGCTCCCAAATAAGCTACGAAAAGAAGTGTTGTTAATTTTTTTTTAAATATTTTACATAATATATATTGAATAATATGTTATAAATGTTATGATAAATAATATTCATCAAAATTGATTACTAATGTTTGTTGTTTTTTTTTTTTTTCCAAACTTCATAGATTTGGTAATGTTTCTCATTTTCACCATAAAATGTAATAAAATCCTTTAACATAACTGAATATAATTTTAACGAACATATGACCCCTGGATGTTTAATCTAATATTAAAACAATATATATTTATACAACTGCACGGTTTAATATAAGTCTATTGTGTAAATATCTTTCTACTTTGTAAATATATCACAACCATTTATTATTATTAATATTATAATTACCCAATTTACTTCGTAGTATTAGTGTTATAATCATGCAGCTCAATACATACAGAGTATGATTTCAAGACTGAAATATGACGAAAATAATGGCATAAGTAGATAAATAAAGAAAAACGATAAGATTAGTAATTTAATTGAGCAACATCGAAAGCAATAAATTCCAAAATACCTACCACAAAAACATTTATGCTCATTATGTTTTATTACAAATTATACAAGTTTTAACAACTTATCATCCAAGAGATGTATAGAGATTATATTTTTTAAGTGTTTTAAGTACTGCTACAGTAGGTGTAAGTGGATTGAGAAGAGATGATATTCTTTAATATCTATAGTACATGGTCTTTGAAATATTTTAAATAATCGTAACTATTTAGCTGGCTTTATATACATGGTTGATTATGAATAATTTTTAGTTTATAATAATTATGTTTCCTCAAGTCTGCGTGAATGATTTTTAATATTTTGGTTTTGCATAATCTTTCTAGAAAGCTATAGTGTGTAAACCATTAAATCCTCGTAATACGGTTCTCTTGGATGAAACACCATTTCCAAATCTTCACTGAAAAATACCATAACATTAGAAAAATCAAAAGGAACGTATAATATTGAGAGTTATATCATTAAGCTGATAGTTTCAAGTTTTAAAAAAGTAGTACTCTTAAACGTAAGATACTCATTATTATTAAATATAAAGAAGTATATTTTTATCATACTTATTTTTACATTTTTTTCATCTAGGCTTTTATTAAATCACTTCGTAATCACAACTGGACTATTTTTTATTAAAACAATAATACAATAATATAATATACTTACAATTCATTGGACTTTTCTATAAAATGATGTGAAAAAAACGTGAATAGTTCATATAATTTCAAATGCATAATTATATTCGTTAAATTATTATAAATAACTGTATCCGTGTGTTTAAGTTCAGAAATATATTTTATAATATGACTAAATATTGTAAACATCAATATTCTATTTTAGAATATTTAAAAAAATATGTGTACATAACTACTCTAGATAATCTAATAAATGGTAATAATAATAATAATAATAGAATATGAAAATTGACTTAAAAAATGATCGTATAACGTGTAACATTATGGGAAACAAATGGTGACTTAATGTTCTGATATTGAAATTATTTAATATAATAATATTTAATCAAAAACATTTTTATGTTAAACTTTTCTCTGACAATTTGATTTTATAATTATACATATGATATTAAATTTATTTTTATTATTTATGTAGTATATTTTGATAAGATATAATAGAAGTAAGTAACGAAATAATTTGAAAATACAGCAGACATCGGGAAGTTGAATTTTTGATTTTGTTACCTATGGTCGAGTTATTTCGAATAAATAGAGTATCATATTATAGTGTACGGGTTCTTGGTAATACGTCATGTCCTGTCTATCTTGTGGTGTATATTATATTATTATACTATGAAATATTGAACATAATAAAAGTACATGTAGCCAGACTATAATATAATATACTACGAGTATCTATTACAGTGAATTAGCAAAACCTACTTCACATAACTTAAATGATTTTAGTTTTTATACAATACATATAATATCCAAGTTAAGGCTGTAACTGAAAAAAAATTCGGGGTGTCCAATATTTTTTTTTTTTTTTTAATATAGACACTTAATTTTTTTAGTCAATAAACTATATTTACCAGTAAAATGTGGCTACTTTTAAAAATTTTGGGGGAAGGGTTCTGGACCCCTGGACCCACCCACCAACAAAAAAAAAAAAAGTAATTAACGTAAATCTTAAAAAAAAAACTAATTAAATATCATTATTAAAGAATGAAATGGTATACTCACAAATTCAGTAGTAAAATGTTTATTTTACTGTGATTAAATTTAAAAAATGTTATGCAATGCACTACGCAGTAATTGACACTAAAAACATATTTTTGATTAATCGAATTTTTATGATAATTATTTCAAATAATATTGTATATAATATCAGCTTTTCATCAACCGTATTTATACTGAGTCACTGTTTATTTGTGTAGGAATCTATGTCAAATATTTTCTACGTTTTCCGTAATAAATGTTCATTCACTATAATAAGCTATTTTATCACTTGTCTTTATCATTGAATTTTCAAATATCATCGCTTTTTTCTATCTTGCTATGTTATTAACAAAAAATCCTAATTTTCCATTTTAATCCCATTTTAATCATAAAAAAAATGTTCATTTTTCTTTTCTTTATACTAAAATTAATAATATAAATAGTTTTATTTATATCCACATTTTATCTACACACTGTTAATATAAATAATAATACATATATGAAAATAATAATCGACTGCATCGTTAATTTTTTTATTTATCTTATTATTTTAATGTTAACTTTGAGTTTTTCAATAAAAATCTATTTTATAGTTCATTGAAATTGTAGGGTTAGTAAAGGGGATTTAAATATTAAAACTAAAAGTATTATAAATGTATATATTTGTTTATTAAAATTTTTAACTGCCATTGGTTTCAATGTGATAAACATTAATGGTAAATAATGATGTATTTATAGATACAATGTGTGTGGATTTTTATATTTTAACTTGAATAAATGTAATGAATACATTTTGATTTTTTGATTACATATGTATTATATAACTTTTCATAATTGTAGCTTATAAAGTTTAAGTATATTTACTGAAATAATTTTTATTTGAAAAAAAAAATATTTCCTAATGATTTGAAATGATTTATTTTATTTTAAAATCCAAAATGTAGTTTAACGTTGCTTTTTCAGACGTTAACTGCCCATTAACATCACAAGCAATAACAATATATTTGTTTTTTTTTTTTTTTATCTTGAACGCACATGAGCTTTGTACCTACAACATATTTCTTTTTATTTATTACTTTAACTATTGTACACGCAGCGTTTAACATTATGAAAAAAAAATCTTAACTCACAACAATGTCTTATCTTACAGTTTTTAAGAAATTTATAAAATAGTTCATTAGGTACAACACTATTAACGTGCACATATTTAAGGAATTTAAAATGTCTTTAGTCTTTTGTTTTTTACATTAGTGTTTTAAACTATTAATATTATGAAATTTACTTCAGTGAAGAATAATGCTAGATGTTTTATCTTATTTGTATTAATATTTATTTATCACTAGCATTACTTTTCACTGAGATAAATTTTTCGGAGAGCCAAAGGATATTTAACACTATAAGTACAGATATCGATATTGTATATTAAATTAATTCATTTTGTAATATAATCTAAATCAGTTGTAATGAATAATATTCTTCCGAATTTAGAATTAACATACATTTTGAGTCATCTTCTGAAGAAATAATATTTAATTTAAGTCATTCTATATAATCATTTTAAAATAGTAATCTATAATCAAGATGTATTGTGTATTATGTATATATTATGTAGGTTTGTATTATTACACATATTAATTTTAAGTGAGTTATAATTTTATAATATTTTGTAAATTTAAAAAATGTGTTGGTAGCAAGAAATATAGATAATATACACATAATAAAATACCTAATGTAGTAGTGCAGTTTTTTTCGTTTTGTTTTGTACTAAAACAGAGATGTATAGTTTTAAATTACATTTTATACAGAAATGTATTTGCAATGTGATTGTTTAAATGTTTTTTTTTTTTTTTTTATCAGATTATTATAAATCGTAATATTTGATTCAATACTTACATGACTGAATGATAAACTGAATGATTTACTGTAATACTATACAAATGTCAAATACCCAATTCGTAAGACCGATTTATTTGAAAAAAATTTAAATTTAAATTATTGATTGCTAAGCTTTAATTTAAAATTAAACATTTTAAAATCAATTAGATTCTTATGCCTATTAGTTTTCTATTTCTATATTTGTTTAATAAAATATAATATATAATTTTCCAAAGTAAGATATGTTAAAAACGAATTAGTTTTCAGTTGAATAAATATGAAAAATATAATTATTTAAAATGATCAATAATACTAATATATTAACACATTATAACTTAGAAATTAACATTAAAAATTGTTATCGTATAAGTAAAATTTAATTTTTATTAATACTGAACATTTCTTAAAATGTTTTAAATAATCTGAGTATCAGATGTTCAATAATAAATAATATAATATTAAGTATAGTAAATAGTAATATACTAAAGAATTTGAAATAACATTATTTCAATATAAATACAATACAATAAAGAAAGAAGTGATGGTTGATGACATTTGCTGAATCACCTTGTATACATCGTCAACCGGCTTATATCGTTTTTGACGTGAAATGTTTTTGCCAGTGACGATATATTATAGGTATATAGATACCTATGTTTAATCTCGCTCTACACAGGGTCTACATCGTGTAGTGCGAGTAAAAATAGCAACCGCTATAATAATAATATACTAAAAGAACCGTTTATTTTTTTGTTTTTGGCAGTCTAACCGACAAAGCCGATAAGAGCGGTTGTTCTGCGGGATGCGCGTAAATATATTATATTGCAATAATAACAAAGTATCTGTATATTATAATATTGTGTCTTGTGAAGACGATAATGTTATCGAAAACGATTATATTATAGGTGACTATCTGTATTATAATACCGTGATGAAATTTTTTTTTTTCTAAATCGTTTAAAAAAACGATTATCCCGTTTGTTTGATACATAGAAAACAAAACCGTTCGAAGAAAATGCAAGCAGGTATGTACATACGATTCAATTTAAAAACGTTCTCCCCCGCGTTGTTTTAAATCCATCGAGGATACGTTAACAAGTTTATTATATTATTATACCCATCATCCCAATCGGCAACAGCATATTCTATTTGAATTGTATATACTTGCAACTTGAGCTTTTTTAAATTGTAATTATATTTTATACGGCACTTTGTACTTTTATACGATTATGCCATAAATCCTTCGATGCGTAAACGCGAAGTGCGGGAATAATAAATGTGACGGAAAATTACATTTATTATTTTGCACAATAATATTATATGCGTATATAAACCATACCTATTTTTACTTATTTTACAATTATTCTTGTAATGCGTAGATTTCAGAGTTTTAACTATACGATTTGATTAAAAATAACGGAAAAATGCAGTACTCACTTACAGTGGCGTCATTTGGGGGGATCAGGGTGTGCGGTTGCACACCTTAATTTTAAAATAGTTTCAATTGGCCTGCATCCTGATGAAATAATGCACGTTTATTATTTATCATTTAAATTACATACATTGGTTTTAAACAAATATTGTGCTATACATTTGTATATTGTATTTTCGTTTTTAAATTGATTTTTACTACTTATGTTGATGCATTGATTCGATCCATGATGTATAAAAACAATTGGAAACAGGATAATGTACATATTTATGTAGTATATCTATTTTATATGGCCTGGTGAAATTTCAAAATGGCCTGCTTGATACCTCGTACACCCGAAAAAAAACCTGAAATGACGCCTCTGCTCACTTAATTTATTTCATAACGAAAAACGTAATATTATCAAAGACATATCATATTATTTACATCTATTTTTTGCATTATAAAATTAGTTTACGTATTTATATTCGATGTATTTATTTTATCTTAAACCAAATTAGACAGTGCAGATACAATGCGCATTTTTCCTATTTAAAAATCTACGATACCTAATTAAATTTTCTGAATTTGTATTGTATGACATAATACAAAAATGTATTGGTATATTATAATTTATAATGTTAATCATCAGAAAAATATATTATATTTATTTATTCATGGAAAATGTTTCTTATCTCATGATGTGAATAGTTGTATGTAAAAACTATAGAGAGCCATTAGAATGTTTTAGTTTATATTTAGTTAGGTACGCGACGTTTGTAAAATATCTAAATATCTAAT
Organism: Schizaphis graminum; assembly: GCA_020882235.1. Classification (NCBI taxonomy): domain Eukaryota; kingdom Metazoa; phylum Arthropoda; class Insecta; order Hemiptera; family Aphididae; genus Schizaphis; species Schizaphis graminum. The sequence continues at coordinate 100,967,164 of CM037032.1, forward strand.
AATATATTTTTTTTTAAATTAAATTTGTAATCTGTAAAAGTATATAAAAACAGTTTATAATAATATATATTCTGTGAAATACAAATGATACATGTATTTCCGATAAAATTTAATAAATAGTTTTGACCCAAAAAACTTTTCAGTTCTATTATTATATAATATTATACGTTATAGGTACTTCACGTTTTGTTTACTATCGTTGTACTGTGAAAATGTTTTAGTAAATATTGAATTATATAGATTATATTACTTGGAATTATATTGGTTTTTGTAGATACGCCGCACTTAAGAGTTAAAACCCTTAAAAAATATAATGAATTTTCAACTATCATACAAAACCATATACGTAGTATAAATTAATTTGTAAGCTTGATTAGAAATCCAGTATAATATTAATAAATTATAAACATAAAATTGAGGTATATTATATGATTTATGATAGGTATATTTTTACTGTATACTGAAAAGTATAAAAAATAGCGTACCATGATGGGGAGGGGATTACAACTCTTTTTTACAACAATTGATACTGAAAACTTTACTCTTCTTCGACGACCTCCCTTATGAACCGACAGCTTGATTTTTCTTTTAACAATAAAATATTAACTTGTATTTGATTCAATAATAATTTGAAAATATTTTTACTATAGAGTATAGATTATAAATACATTAAAAACCCCAAAAATGTGAGGAGCATTACATTCCCCCCTACACTCACACATACACACACAAATATATAAAATTGCACTGTTAAAACTTGACTACGAAGGCGTTATGAGTCGTATATGATATCGGTAGATAGTTCAATAATGTCATGTATACCGATTACACATTCATATTAATTCGTTTCGGTGAATATGATGTTTGATTACAATAGTTCAAATAAACGAACACGAGGCGTATAATTAATATAAAGTGTATAATTTATTGTATGTATTATATTACTATTAATCATTGGTATATAAATATATAATACGCATTTATACGTGGTTATTGTATAGTGGTTTGACATAAAAATACTTAAGAAAGTTCCAACTGAAAAAGCAATGACATATTATAAACGTATTCGGTTGCAACGGTGTGCGCATAAAATATTTCAAAATATAATAATATATTTTCATTAGTTTCGGGTTTAGTGGCTGTTTCACCTGTTTAACAATTTTGGTGAGCGGTATAATAAAGGATAGACTTTAGCCGCAATACAACAGTGATGGGTTTCCGTATTATAAATTTTGGTACCTAACAGGAGTATAAATTTTGTTATGGTTTAAAACGTTTTTTACATCGTATAAATATAAATTATGGTATATAAAACTCGAAGTCTGAAACGTATATGTTGAAATTTATAATGTATTATTCTATCATAAATTATTATTATTTTATTATCATTTTTATTTATTATCATTCTTTTTTTGTAGGCATGATTTTGTTTACATCAACAACACAAATATGACGTCCCGTTTTTTTTTTATCACATGCGATTGAGTGTTAAAGACGTCACAGTGTATGTTTTTTGTATCATTGTATCGATATCAATAAAATTATGTTGTGTACATTAAATTTTAACCTAAAATTTATTTATTTTTAAATATTTCGTCATCGGTGAATTGATAATAATTTAAATTCCTGCTTTAAAACATCAAAAGAAAATATACTAAAATGTTTATGCACTAAGATTTTAAAGTAGAAAAATACATAAATGTAAAACTTTTTAATAATTAACTATATTTTTTTTTAGGAATTTATAAAAACTACCTGCCGTCATAATGTCTACTAGTCAAAGTGATACTGAATTTCCAGCTGGCATAGATCATCAGAACAAAAAGTTCACTACCATAATTATTTACCCAACGGGTAAAACTTCAAATGATAAATTCAAAGAACGGAATAATCTTATATGCAAATAATATATTTTATGATTTCAGTGACGCCAGAGAAAATAATCATACCAATGGTGTCGTGCATTTTGGGTTTTCCGTTGTTGGCGCTAATGGTAATATGCTGTTTAAGACGCAGGGCCAAATTAGCGAGAGACCGAGATCGTCGAAGAAATTTGGGGTGAGTTTCATTATTATACTGTTACTAATCATCATACACTATATGCATATTATTATATAGTGTAAACATTAATATTTTTTAGATTCTGAACGAAGTGATGAATGTATTGCATTTACTATGATGTGTGTTTTTTTTTTTTTTTTTGTGTCTGACTCCAACATTTGGAGCAGTAATAATGCTCCGATTTTTGACTTCAGCCCCTCTTTGAATAGGGAATTGAATCTAGTTGGTACTTTAGGAGGGTCAAAATTAAAATTTTCTAATAGTTTTCAAAAAAATCGAGAAAAACAAAAAAAAAAATGACAGAAAAATGGCAATTTTACGGAAAAACCACTTTTCGACAAAATCGATTTTTTGATTTTGCTGTAACTCAAAAACGAATTATTGTAAATACTTGAAATTTTCACCAAATGTTTATATTATGGTTATCTCTTTACAGTTAAATTTTCAAAATATTTTGACCATTTTTAAACTACTAATAGACAATTGAAATTTTCGATTTTTCTAATTTTTTTTTCTTCAAATGCCGATAAAAATTTTTTGGGTGGCCAGAAAATCTTGAAAATTTAATACAAGGTTTCTTATAAGTTGTTCTTAAAGTGATAAAAAAAAATCCGAAATCGTTAGTCACACTTTTTTTTTATAAGTGTTTAAGTTCGAATTTTTACGAAATATGTCAAAATTTAAATTAAATTTCATACGCTCATAATGCGAATGATGGCCATAGTAACCATAGTAACATATAAAAACTATACTATTTGTTTCAAAAAAGAATATTTGACAATATTTAAATATAATATATCCTAAACTGACTAATCATCTTCGTTCAGAATCGTTTTTCGTATACAATGATACCTATCATTGCATTCAAATTTAACCTTCCATAGTCTGAGGTCCACCCCACCTCCTAATATACAGCAGAGCGATACCCACTTACCCGCTTTTTTTTAGATTTATTATTCACTCTATAACGTTTAGAATATAGTGCCTACTTACATAAATCAAAACTAATATTTATTTTTGAAATACAAGAAAAACTTATTCTTATTGACAAGGATTTAAATTTTAATGCATTAATTTTAAAAGGTTAATTAAAATACATTTTGTGAACTACGTAGAAATGTAGCAATATATAGCGAGGTCTATTTTATTACCGCTGCCTAGTTTACTTAATTTAAACTGTATTTCGTATAATAATCATATAAACATTATTTATTGAAATATTTTTTTTTCGTTTTTATAAATGTTTTAAATTTTAATCGAGAGACGTTGAAAATAAGGACGTTACAAATTGTATTGTTGCTCTATGATTGTTACTTATACCCATTATAATTGTTGAACAATAACCCTATAATGATATGATTTATTATAGAATATAAGTGAGTACCTATAGGTTATAAGTTAGCCATATAGCCTTTATAGCATCTATCATGGTACAGTACACAAACATATTTGAAATTTTACATTGGAGGGGGAGGGTCTGCCTGAAATTATATCCTGACTATTCCACTATCGTGGTTAGCTATATAAACGCTTAAACCGAATATTATATACATAACACAAATATTGTATCGCAATTAATTTTTGTCTTGGCACCTAAATTATTATTAACATTTAAACGGACGTTACGTTAATTTAAATTTAATATTAATTGCATTAACATTATTCTGAAATAAGGAATTATTTAAGAAATGTCATGAATACTGTCTTTAGGAATATTTTTGTTGTTTTACAATTTATTTTTAAACGTATTGGTGTACCTATTTTTTTTTTTTTTTTAAATGAAAAGTAATGTACTCATAAAGTAGATAGATAATAAAAATATAGGTATAAATAAAAATTAAATAAAAAAAAAAGTTATAATTGAGATTTGCGATATTTATGGTTATGAATTTTATTTTTTTTTATTTCGAATTTATGTAAATGCATTAAATCATTTACTGTTAAATTCATTTAAAATAATGTATTTTGTCAATTTATTAATCATTTCTAGTGAAACTATTATTACCAAATTTAATAATATGCATAAATATAATATTATATAAATTGTAGAAAAATATTATAAAAAGAGTCATACAACTAACTAGGAAATAATTAAATTTAAGATTCAAACAGACATTAATACAAATAATACAAACCATTTTTAGTAAAAGAAAACAATTTTATTAGTTCGTAATATTGAACTTAAAGCTTATTGCTTTTTTTTTTACTTTTAATTTTTTTTTTTTTTGGACACCATTTGTCCGTTATCAATACGTTTTTCAGCGTGTTTACATAAAATAAGCAAAATATATTTCATTCGCAATAATAATGAAACGTAAATAAAAAAGAAATAGTGGTTGGTATTTCAGATAATATAAAATTAAATACTTGTTTTTTTGAACGTTAAACATACACAATAGAAGTGTAGAGTGAATTGTATTAAACTTGCGGATGATAAATTGTTGGTTCAAAATGATTCTCCAATTTGAAATAATATAATGATTAAACTTACAAAAGAGTTAAATCCAAAGTTTAGTTCGTGATTGTAGAATAATCTCAACACTTAAGCTAGTATTCCAACCATTCATATACAAATAGAATAGAATGCACTTATAAGAGTTTAAATATACTTTGTGTATTGTATTTATTTTAGAATTAATTTAGATTCAAAAATAAAAAGATTTGAATGTATTTTCAATTTTTCAGATATTATCTGATCTTTATGTATATTTTATACATGTTTATTTGCATTATACATCATAGACATGCGTGTATTTTAAATTCTAAATAAATTAACCTTATGAGTCATAGGTTCCATATGATTTAAATATTTTTTATCAATAAAACTGTTTTTTTATTATTATCAAATTATTTAATTTATGATTAGAGTATATTATAGTTTAGAGATAATAAAATAATATGATGAATTACATTTTAATAAAATAAAATATTCTAAACTAATACTAGTCATTAAATTTTGACCAATATCGTATTCAAATTATGAAGTCGTTATTATTTTTTAACAAAGTACATCTTTAATTATTAATCAATTTGCGATGTGAGCAAAGCTAGTTACTCCATTATAATAGACCTCTAAAGTTCAAACTTTTGATGTATGATATTTTTAATATTTAAATAATTTAAAGGTTACCTATTCATACCAATGTCATTAATTTTTTCGGTTTATATTATAATTATTTAATAATTAATTAAGAACATTATTAAGTATCCTAAAATTAGGTTAATTACTTAAAATTCATTACCTATTCCTTTTTTTTCTAAATAATAAAAACTAATATATTGAGATTCAACAATAAAATTATACGTATTAACACTAAAATACCATATTATATTTATATTTAATAAAAAAAAATGCTGTGACAAAAGTCATTATGACTAGACTTTATATGGAGAATCTATGATATCACCATTAACTGTATAAAAATACAATACATTATTTTACAACAAATTCCTTGATTACTGGTTACTATAAAATATCTTTTAGAAAAGCTTACAATTTTTAAAAGCTAAGTTATTTTACTATACCGATCTTGCAGTACAACTTCTTAGAACCCTTGGATTCGTTTATAAAAAAAATGGAGGAAATAAATGTCTATCAGTTTTATTATTCCATATTATTTAGAACAAAGCCTAATTTATTCTTGGCTACGTCTCATCGTTTGTTTTTTTACATGTCAATAGTATAAGCCATAACTTATTAAACTACAAATTGTTTTATTTCACAGGCGATATAAGGCTATTAATATGGATTGATTCATCGAATGATTACATTAAGTTGCAAAGTGACTTAAATCGTTTAATTACTTGATTTAAGTCTTTAGGAATGACATTTAATCTCGATAAGTATCGTGTCATAATAATATGTATATAGTAAATTCCCATAATAAATGCTTATCACTGATGTGGATATAATATTTTACGTATTGATTGTGTTATGGATATTAGTTTCAAGTTTAATACTTTATTTAATCGATTGCTTCTTATTATTTCGATGATGTATTGCAGAGCGTTTATAATACTTGGTTTTGTAGTAATGGGGGTAGCTTATTCTGATTTAAAACTTAAAAAATATTTTAAAGCACATAATTACTCTTTTATTGGTTAAAAATTCTTTATTATAGTTTTATTACTTGGAGTCCATAATATACTGAAAATTAAATTTGTTTAATAGAAAAGGTATTTCTTCGTTTTACTGGGTTTTTATTAGGTGTTTCCAGTGCACTTCACAATTATGCACCTATTAATGATCTCTTTGAATTATACTAGCTAGTTTATCACAGAGAAACTTAAAAACTTGAATACTTGTATGGGTTATTATATAATAAATTTACTACTATTAAGCTTCATAATTGATACATTTAAAATATCCGCAAAGACATACCAGCTTCCATGAACTATTGTTTATCTCAATTTATACCACTAACTATACCAATCAAATTAACCAACGACGTATATTATATTTAATGCAAATACAAGTCACCATTGTAGATCATTATTAAGTATTGTAGTAGGTATTTTATTTTGTATATTATTTTAAGTTGAAAATAATTAATTCATAAATATATTATAATAACATTTTAAAAGATTAATACCCGTGTAAATATAATAAATAAATATTATGATATTATATGATTGCACACAAATAAAATAAATTCAATATATTAGCATTAGCTACAATATTTTTGATGATATCAAACATATAAATTGTAAAATTTGACGAATGGAAAATTCTACTTTTTTCAAATATATATTTGATATTAATCGTGTGTATTGCCATATCATGTAGGTTAGAAGAAACAATAAGAATATAATATTATTGCATTCACCTTAGTGATTTGTCTTTTCATACAAATGTATAAGTATAATGGTAAATTATAGAATCGTTTTTTGTCTATAGATGATCGCTGCAAGGTTTTCCTTTAAGTGTTTACGAGAAGTAGAGTAGATTTGATGGAGAAATAATTTTATTTGAGTATTATACAATTTATACCATTATAATATAGTATTTTAATGAAACGCGCTTAATCCTTTGATATTATCGTAATATACGACTTTAACATATACGGTTCAGTACATACCTAGTTCGGATATGATAATGTTTGAATTCATGTACTCATCGTCTTTGAGTGGTCTTGTATTCGAGACACGTGTTCATCGTCATGTTAAAATTAAGAGCTTTTATTTCTTTGACGGTTTCGACAAGCTCGTTTTAAGTCGATACACGCCACAGAGTTTTATTGGTGTATCATTGATTTGTATAGTCGCAGCCATTTGTCGTTATTATTTAAATCCTAGGCCCAATTCTTAAGAAAAATGCTACTGTATTTAAATCAGGATAGTATTATATTTTCTAGCCAGTCGGACGTTTTCAATGAGAAATGATAATTAAAGACGATTAATATGTAGTTAGATAAGATAGACCGGTTAAAGTAGAAGCGATGAATAAAAAACGAAATGGCTTGTAATATGACTATATGATTTTATCGGTGATATTAGGATTATTATATGGCTGATGTGGTAAAATCTGTGATTACCTAAACAAAATGCATTGACAACAAGCTTACCATTGTATATATATATATATTATATACATATTGTATATTATATATAGGTACATTGTACTACGTCGTAACCACTGGTAAAACATTTTAATTCTTAAGCGTGGAAATACTGCAGGAAATGGAAATATAATTAAAACCGTGAAATGACACATGAAGTACCTACTTGCCTAAATCACCTTAGTCAATCAAACTTGGCTTATACATTGCAAATGAGTATGATTTCATATATTATTTTCTTATTCTAACAGTCAGTAGCAACTGTGGCCATAATCTTTGACACATTGCTTAATATTGTAGTTATAAATTGTATGTAATATAATATATTGAAGTTATATAGCATTATATTAATATGTAATTATATAACATATTTAAGTTAAATTATAGTTGTATATGTGATTGAAGAAGTCTAATAGAAGTTCATCAAAAGCGAGGTTCAAATTCAGAGATTCCACAAAGATTTGAGGAATTCTGATGACATTTTTGAACTTTCAAATACATTCTGCAGCCTGTTATGATAATATTATATTAAACAGCAAATAACACACCACATGTATGACATATTGCTAGTGATCTCTCTTATTTTTCTGTTAGTTATCATAGTTTTCAATGAGTTTATCAAGTGTTACTGACTCATATCGGGCTGAATGTTGTTTTTATTTGAAGGGGGGATATTATTGTATATAATATTAAGTATAATATTATTCTTAAAAGTTTTATATCTTCAGAAATAAATATATTTGAACTATAACAAAATAATTAATATCATTATTTAAATATGTAATTTCTTCCAAATTTTAATTTATGTAATGTAAATAAAAATTAAATTGTGTTTATGTATTTTGAATATGTTTACAAGTGTATGTGAACAATTTATATGGGATCCGAACAACATTTTATAGACATATTTTATAAAAATAAAATTAAAAAAAGCGGGTAAGTGAGTATCGGTCTGCTGTACATTAGGGGGTGGGATGGACCTCGGACTAGGGTAGGTTAAGTTTGAATGCAATGATAGGTATCATTGTATACGAAAAACGATTCTGAACGGAGATGATTTGTCAGTCTAGGATATGTTAATATATTATATTAAAATATTGTCATATATTCTATTTTGAAACAAATTCAAACATTTAAGTAAAAGTTTTAAGATCTTACGTTTGATAATGTTTTAAAAATAACAAAAATCGAAAATTATTTATTAGTAAAACGTTATTTTACACGTGTATTTTTGATTTCAAATTAAAATTAAAACTTTAAACACTCGTAAAATTTTTTAAATTTAATGAACATCAAACTTTTTTATAATTATTCTAAACTTAACTTATGGACAGCATAGTATTAAATTTTCAATTCTTAGCTTTTGATAGAAAAATATTTATAAATTTTTAACTACCAAATAGTGAAAAATATTCATGATTTTGACGAATTTTTGTCAATATTTGAACTTCAAATGCTAATAAAAAAAAATTGTGCCTATGTATTTTTATAATTTTTGAATGAGAGTTAGACCAAGTTATGTAGACCCTTCAATTAAATTTTCAAGTAATTTGTCCCAGCTAAATTTTTTTTATCAACATTTATAAAAAAAAAATAAAAAAAAATTGAAAATTTTAATTGTCTATAAATAGCTCAAAAAAAGTCAAAATATTTTGAAAATCAAATCACATAAATAAAATGGCAATCTAAATAACTGGTAAAAATTTCAAGTATTTACGACTTATACTATTTGAATAACAACAAATATTAAAAATCGTTCGAGGCTAAACCGTTATTTAATGCGGTTTTGTAAAAATTTAAATTTCAATCACTCATAAAAATTTTTTGTTTTAGTCCGGTAGAGTTTTTTTTGCAGATAGTTGAAGAAAATTTTATGGAGAACCTTGTACCAAATTTTCAAATCTTAGTTATAAAAGAAAAAATTTTTACGATTTTTTAACCACAAAATTACTTGCCAATTTTCGCAATTTTGACATATTTCGTATAAATTCGAACTTTAAGCACTCATAAAAAAAAATTGTGACTAACGATTTCGGATTTTTTTTTATAACTTTAAGAACAACTTATAAGAAACCTTGTATTAAATTTTCAAGATTTTCTGGCCGGCCAAAAAATTTTTATCGTTATTTTAAAAAAAAATACTTAAAAAAATTGAAAATTTCAACTGTCTATAAATAGCTCAAAAAAAGTCAAAATTCTTTGAAAATTTAACTGTGTATGGAGAACGCTAATTTAAACACTTGATGAAAATTTCAAGTGAATACATCGATTAGTTTTTGAGTTATAGCAAAATAAATAATTCGATTTTTTTGAAAACTGTTGGAAAATGTTTACTTTTTACCTCTATAATGCACCAAGGATATCCACTTTGCCATCGGAAACCACCCCCAAAGTTTGAAATCGAAGCATTATTTCGACTAGTTATGCTGTACACAGACACAAAAAAAAAAAAAAAAAAATCACACATCATTGTAAAATCAATACATTCATCACTCCGTTCAGAATCTAAAACTACAAATGTTAATAAATAACTCAAAAACAGTACAAATATATTAAAAATTGTATCATATACAGAAAATGATAATTTAGTGACAAAATCCAGTATTGAAGTATCTACAGTTATTTTTGAGTTCAACACAAAAAAAAAGAAAATCAATTATTCTGTTAAACTAGATTTTTGCAAAAAAAATTGTTTTTTCTAATTTTCTAATTTTTTTTTTAGATTATTTTGAAAAACATTGAGAATTTATAATTTTAACTTCTTTAAGCTTTAAAAGACAAACGAAATCTAATTTTCTATCTAAAACCATGCTAAATATTGAAAATTGAAACGTTTTATGTACTATTTATCGTGTATACATAGAAGCATCATTGTAAATCAATGCATTCATCACTCCGCTAAGAATCTAAAACTACAGTATCGATAAAAAATATCGTCGTGGCTGTCACATTAATATTAATTTACTTACATACATAGAGAGAAATAATTGCATATGACGTGACAAAACATTTAATCAATATCAATTTTTCAATACAATATTTATTTTATGTTTATTTAAAATAAAAATTACCACAATTATTATTAATTATGAATTGTAATGGATACATTTGTATAAAATTCTACATTTTTTTTTATTTTGTATTACCGGATTTCAAATTATAGCAATATCATATTAAAATAACATTTTATAATATAGTTATGTACAGAATGTGGCATAATAATTGTATGCAACTTTATTGATATAATTTTACCAGATAAAAGTCAGTTGAGTCTGTTCTCTGGTTTTCTAATATAGTATAGAATATTTAGGCAGGTATTTGAAATAGAAAATTCATGCATATTGAATTCGAATTCGTGGAATAACTATTTATATATTATACAATAAATTTACCTATCCTACAACGTTTGTGTTTGAACTATGCACCTTTAACGTTTTTATGTGATTCACTGAGATTATATAAATATTTTTTATAATATGTAACACTATATTTATATGTATATTTCTCAAGTGATTAAAATATTTTATTTGTACCGTGATCATAATGTAGTATTAGATCCCATTCAAATGTATTTGATGCATTAATTGTCAATGTTTCTGAAACCAACAAAGAAATATTGTTTGATTCACCATTATAGTCATATAACTTTTTTACTGAAAACTGATTTCTATTTGGACATTTCACCTGCAGATGCAATGAAGTATTTATTTTAGAAAATATTTACAGAACAATGGACAGTCTCAGTACAATAGTGTGTATACTCTGACATATTCAGTACACTATCAAACTTCAAACACCCACGTTTATATCCAAAATGAAAGCGCATTATAAACATCACAAAGACAGTTCAAAAATAAATTCAATTTTACCAGGTTCATGGGGAACGCCAGGAAATTACAAAACTGTTCAAGTAGCTAAAAAGCTGCAACTTTTGACTTAACAGAAATGCAACGCACACACTGACAAAAAACGTATACACATACAGTCAATAATAATGAAAAAGTTTAAGATGTAGAGTATAGTGAGAGCAGGGGGTCGGGTCGATAAAAAGTAAATAAGTGGATGTGCAAGATGATACGACAAAAATCACGAAATCGACATATTCTATTAGAAACAGGAAAGTAGAAATAAATAGTTTACCAGTATAAATTATTCTTAGACAATTTATTTTAACTGAAACCCATTGCACATGGATATACATCTAACGTGTCAAGAATCTGTCTAAGTGAAAAACAAAGACTGAAAAACAATAAAACAAAATATATGCAACGTTTTCAATATAACATTATATTATGTTATATTATATTAAATAGACATGTAAAAAAATGAGACAAAAACAAAAATTTCAAATAAAACGTCATTTGGATCAAGTGCTCGCATTCCAGAAACGATAAATATTTTTATTATGTGAAAAAAAAATGATGAAATTTCGTAGGGTGACTTCGAGGCTATAAAATATAAAATATCATATACATTTTATTTTTAAAACTGTAATATGACAATGTTATACTATATTCAATCATAAATAAGCTCACTGTGATTTATTTGAAATTACATTGTTCAGTTAATAAAATGGTAAAAATAAATAGGTTTTTGAAACAATAATTATAGTAACTCAGACAGTCTGGAATTATTAGAATATTATAATAATACGATATATTATATATTTTAGGGATGCGATAAAAACAGTGTATTGCGATCGCAGATATTTTTGTTTTGAAAAGTCAGTCATAATTATTGAAAAAAGAATAAATAATATGTATGTTGTATGTTTTAAAAAAGAAATGTTCGTTTTTCGTTAAACCGTCTTTTTGATTATCCGTTGACTCTGATCCTGATACTAACGATTAATCGAGGATCTATTGTATTAGAATTAAAATATAATCCACATATACATATACATATACATATACATATACATATAACTATGTGCATAGTTTTCAAATATATAATAGGTATTTGTTTCTTTCGAACAGTTTATTCATTTATTGTTACAAAGAATACGTCTTCAAACATAATATTCCTTCTAAAAGTATTAATAAACTTACATTTATCGTACCACTATATCGACGAATATTATACTACATTATCATGCAAAATAATATTATTACATCCGATCAGGCGATGCTGCCGGTTTCAACTGAACTATCAACCATGAATGGTCGGTCAGCTGCAAAAGTATATCGCGAGTTCTCTGGTTTGATGACAAGGTAATATTGTTCAATGCCCAAAATAATGGTGATGTATGGCGCGGGCGATGCGAATGAGGTGCAATCGTCGTCTTCGATATCAACGCGGCCAGTTTCTGTGGGTCCGGCCGAACGGAACGTGGCGAGCGGTGACTCGATGAGTCTGCCGAGGAAATCGTGCAGTTTATGCCAAACATTTATGTGATATTTAGCGCAATTGAAGTAACCGAATTTGAATGCATTCCTGCGCTAGCTTCGGCTGAAATTCAAAACGAATTAACAAAGTCGGCCGATGTGCAAACTTCTTTGGATTCAATGAGCAGCCGCGAAGCAGGAATAGAGTTAATAGAATAGAAGGCGACTACGACTCAACGTGGGCGCCGTAAGTGGTGGAAACGCACCAAAAGATTCGTCCGTCGGTTGTTTTGTTGTGCGTAACATTGACATATAGACCATATAGTGATAGTATGACTATTATATTTACACGAATATGTTTTTGTTATATTATTTAATTGGTTTTTATATTTTATTTGATGTGTTGCTATTAAATAAGGCTAACACACATTTTCAAAAACGTTGACTTTGCTGTAATACAGGTACTTTCGGTTTTTTTTAACCAGTGTAAAAAAATTTTGAGGTTAGGGTAAGGTATTGAATATTTTCAAGCTCTTTGTCAAGTTATTGTACTTATAGATTTGGTACTTAAAGCAATAAAATTTTACAACTTTACAATTTTTTCTTCTGATTACCTTCACCCCAACCCCCCGAAAAAGGACCGTCCGGCATCTAGATTTATTTTTCTAGCATAAAAAATATTGAGGTTGAAAATTTATTTTCTTATGATTCTATTTATATTTTATATATAACTTTGAAAGGTACCGAGGATATTCAAAGGTCGTCCTTCATTCAGAAGTTTTCCTAATTTATTAACGTATGAAAATATTTTAAAATCACGTAATTACATAAGTATTGAAAAAAAATCTCAATTGATGAATTTTTAATTGGTTTAGCTCAAATTCGTTTATCTAATGCATGGTGTTTAAAACCATTGCATTAAAATAAATTATAATTTTTTACAATAATAATAGAGTTCCGGTGTTTGTGCTGCAGTGAATGAATTGAGAAAAATGTTCTGCAACAAGTGGTCTTTGATTTCTGCTATTATTACTCAAAGGGTGTTCAAAATCAGTGCCTAACATTTCATATTAAAATGTACGTACATTCTACATGTTATACTAATATATAAATTTACAATTATGAAATTATTCTAAATGTTGATTTTTCGATCGAAACCATCTTCATTCTTTGTCGTTAAAAAACAAGTATCTAAAACTTTTCTGATCAAAGTAGGCGTCCTGTTAAAATATATTTCTTAGGAAATGGTATTAATTATTGTAATATTATAGGTGTTACTATTAGTAATGTATTATAATTAATAAAATGGGTTAGATTAATTCATTTTTGCACAAAAATCAACCATTTATTATAATCAATGATAACCATTATAATTTTACTTTATAAATATATACTATTTCTACTACACTGATGACTGATGTAAATATCATACAATGGTGTGAATATTATCATAATATGAATAGTTTAAATAATCTAATTATGATTTTTAAATAATTATATTATATATATATATTATTAATATAAATGTATGTATAGTAAAAAGTTTCAAATCCTCGGGAATCAAATTTTTAATCACAGAAAAATAACTAAAATTGTTATTTTTTCGTTTTAATAGTTAATTTTATCCATATTTTTAATTAAAATGTATATAGAAAAAAAATAGTTTATATTCATTTTTAATATTTTAGAGTTGATTCAAAAATTTATAAGAAACCTTATTTCCAAACCTCACAGTAAACATTGATGAATTTATCAATTTAAAATGACTTGTATTATTATATATTTAAATTTTTATAAGCGCATTATATTTAATTATACGTTTTAAAATTTATTCTGTACGTTAAATTTCAATTCCTGGCTACCCCATGACCCATATTTATACTAATATAATAACAGTGAATAGAGCGATGTTTACATTATGGTATATCGGTCATACATCCGTTTTTGTTTCTAATAGTTAATAGCCACTAACAGGAAGTTCACCTGTAGTTTATATCAAGTTTATGATGCTATAAAATACAATTAGATATACAACAAAATGGATCTGTATTGGTAATTGTGTAGTATTCCCGTGAATTCAATCGTGGTTTGAATGGTTATGATAATATTTGCACTGGGTGTTAGGCTTAGATAGGGTGTATCTTGACGATTTGCCAATCACTCATTTATTTCGTTATTTTAACTGTCAAATTCTACGGATGTAACGTTTATATATATTACCTATATAATGTGTCATATATATTATATAGCTGCAGTTGATTTGTGATCCCATTAAATACTAGTGGATTCGCATAAAGCGCATTATTATTATATTTAAATTTTCATATTTGATTGCCAGATTTACTATATTTAAGGTGTAAATGTTGGATATAATATCATATATGTAAAATTATCGTAAGCTAATAATAGGAATTATTTTTTAATGTTCTTTTATACTTTTATCTTTTACGTATCTTTTTCTGTTGAAATAAATCTCAATATTATCAGTTTGACGTATGAAAATATTTTGATTACATTTTATATTCTAAATAGAGTGATAAACGTACTGATTTTAAAACCAAGTGTATTTTTGATGTATGTAGCCAACGTGTATCTGTGTAACCAAAGACATTTTTTTTAGCAGAAGATCATCAACTTCAAAGGTGGTTTTTGGTTGTAAATTGGATCTATTTTGTTCCTTGGTGCTAAAAATATATGAATATTTATTAAATTTTAATATTATAATTATTTAAATATTGTTTTAGAAATATTGGTTACGCTAGACCAACTACGCTTAAAACTATTATATATTATATAAAATTAAAATTGAATTCAATTTTAACACATATATTACAATGAATTCATATACTCAATGACTAAGTACATTCGATATTTATATTGAACTACAAAGAAGTTACTTACTTAAACGCTTCTTTTTAGTATTATTATTATTATTATTATTATTATTATTATAGTTTATCCATATGATTTATTAATCTATTAAAATATATTATGTGTTCTGTTTAATGAATAATAAAGTGAAATTAGATTCAATAAAATTCTTAAAGACTTCAATTTCGTCATAAATTTGTTTATTCCAACATTATTTATTGACTTATATATCGTTTGTTCAAAAATATAACATATTATAAAATTATAAAATATAATATGTTACAAATAATCTTAAAATCAATGCAAATCCTGAATACGTGTCGTTAATGGTAAGATAAACTCTGGAAATGGGTGAAATATGATATTATTTATATTTAAACATAAGTTTTTTTTAACTAAAAAATTAAAATACAAAAGTATAATATTATAAATATTATATCTGTTTAAAAACACTATAACACTTCAACTATCATTTCTGTTTTTTAAGGTTTTATTTGCACTTTATAATTTATTGAGAAGGTCAATGTAATAGATCATAGATGTGTTAAATTTAAATTCAATGAATATGAAAACTATTATGAAAAAATGAAATGGATAAAATATAAGCGTTATCTATTTCTAATGGTTATTTATATTTTTAGTATAGTAATTATTTCATAATTTAGTAATAAATATTCGATTTTGTCACAACATTAATTTCAAAAAAATTATAATTTGACTATTTTTTATATTTTTAACTGATTTGTGTATGAAGAACTAATTTGGATTTTTACTAAAAATGTTTAGTACGCACATTTTTAAATAATATTGATCGAACTATGTAAATTTGTTTTCAGCAAAACGTCTTTTTAATTATTACTCTCATAATATTATATAATTAGAACTGAAAATAAGTATAATGGAATTTTATGTGGTATATTTTTCCCTCTCAGTGTAAAACTTTTAAAACTGCTGTACCTACTTTTTTAGTTTTAACATTATGTTAGACTTAAGGATATCCATTCAGTTTCTTTCTTCTTATGTAATTTTATTTGATATTAATCCAACCATCGTTACATTTCAGATTTGCTCGTGCGTGCACCAGCGATCAAGGAGTAATATCTCTGGCGAGGTTTAGTCCAATGCATAAAATTGGTAAGTTAACGTATAGCTATTTTATAGTTATATGATTTAATAATTAGTTTTTAAAAATATCGTTTAATTCCATTAAAATATGATTTGATTATCTAAATGTTTTAATTATAGATTTTAAATTTAAAATATTATATGATAAAACAATAGTGGTTTACACAAATTCTGAAATAACTTTTTATCGATATTTAACAACTGTAGTGAATATACATTTATATCGTTTTTCTTAAAACTACAATTTATACATTATTGTATCGTATTAAATATATTATATTCATTAAACAATGAATTGTCTTATGCAGGGTATTTCATCAATCATGTTTGTCTCAATTTGTTCCTTTTAATAATTGTTTTCAAATTCTGATTTTTGAAATTATTTAATAAACTTTAAAATAATATTTTCAAATTATTGAGATTTTTTTACTACTAAATAAGTGTTCCATGGAAATATTAACTACTGTAATTCAAATTATACCTCCCTCCTCTTAATGTGCACATAATTGGTAAATAATTTTAATTTAATTAGTGTATACTTCTAGACCTACTATGCCATGATATGTGATTGCAATTTTAATTAATTATGAATAATAAACTTATGATAAATATAATGTAATAGCATCTTATAGTGATGAATAGCGACTGTAAATTGTAAGCAATACTTGTTTAGTAGGTTTAAATTTTTTTCGGTGGAGGATTTTTATCATTTACATATTTGTTTTGCAAAACTATACAAAAGCCCAGCTAGAAATAAATGTGTTTCATTTTACGACAAAACTAAATCTGTTATTTTATAATGTATATTTTTTGCAAATTGAAATATACTTGAGTTTAAATTTACTCTTTGGGAAAAATTCTTTATTTTTATTTAAAACAGTTAGTAATTCTTAAAATATTTCATTATTTAAAAGCCACCTCGAAGCACTAGCTGTCACAGTGCATATGGATCAATTAAGTATTTAAGTCAATAATCGTACCAACAAAGATTTATTGTCCGAATCATATTTCACGATCTTTTCATTTTAGATACTAGCTATTTATTTTTAATAATTAACTCATTAAAAAATATATTAGTGCATAAATATCGCATATTTTAGAGTACACGTTCTCTGAGGGTTAAAATATCGAAAAATAAAATTATTCATAAATATATATTTGTATTTATTACTAATAATATATAAAATGATAATAATTATTATTATTATTAATAATAATTAATACACATAACTTACTATCATTATTATTTTTATTATTATTACATTTAATAAACTATTACCATTGCCAAGTTGCATTAAGTATTGCTAAATATTTAATTAATTAATAGTCCCTTAAAAATGATTTAGTGACTCGTGATTGGTGGTCCGTTAAATTTTATTGCAATCTGGCATATTTATTTTAATTATTTTATACGATTGTATTACGAAACAATGATCACCCATTCCTTTCCCGTATACAATGTCGGATATTTCGTAAAAACTGTTCATCTTTCACACAATTTTGCTTTTGTTTAGACTATTTCCAAATTTCATTCAATTATCTATTTATATCAACACTTATTTTTTGTCGAATTTTATCTATTTACTGCCATATTGTTGGATTGCTATGCTCCACTACATATTTGAATCTGTAATAATGCTCTCAGAAATATTACATGTTCGATATTCCACGTTTTATATCCCTTCATTCACATTCAATACCTCAAAGTGGATACAACACTTTAATTTGATGTAGTCTTATACATTTTCCAAAACCAATCTTTTTGTACTTCCTTCAACTTATGTTTATTTATTTAATTAACTAACGCCAACAACAATTACAAAGTTAGATAATATATACAAGTTATAGAACATAAATTATAATAAGAGTGCATAGTTTTCGCATAAGTTCCCCTAGTATATAGATTGAAAACAGTAAATAATATTGAAAGAGAAAAAAATAGAATAAAAAACATTTCTAAAATATATAGATATTATAATAGGGTATTATCATAACATATAGGTACAACGAAAAGCTAAACGTGAAATGTGGCCAATAAAACTGAGGTAATAATAAAAAGTGTTTGTTAATAAAACACACGAAAATAATAAAATTATAAAGTTAGATTGTGTTAAGGAGACGAAGAATTCTGTGTAAAGGATGGTTGGAGTATGGTTACATAATTACATTTTAAAGTGCTTTAGTAATCAATTAGGTTTTAGTGAAACAACGGTTTTTAAATAGTTTATAATTTCATCGTGTAATGGTATAAACTAGTTCATAAAACATTATACAAAAATAACTTAACTTAAAAATTATAATATTTGTATAAAATTGTGTTTAAAACACCCAATAATGAACTGAAAAGATAAAACTATTTAAATATTTATTTTTTAGGTTAATTAAAGCATACAAAACGATTAAAATATATTTTTAAAATATTGCAATTAAGTTTTTTCCTCGTATTCTTTTTCCTAATACCATTAATTCTGCCTTAATAATTTTTATATATACATTTGTCGTTCAAAAATATTCTAATAAGCTGTACTAAAGTACATTCTGTAATCTGTATATAAAATTATACAATCATTAGTAGATTTATTTAGTCAAATCTTGAGAAAGTGGAGTGTACAGTTGGCATTTAATATAAAAATAAATTCACATGATTACATTACTCTCTTATAATTATAATTTTAATAATATTTTACCATTTATCAAAAATGTTTTCTGATATAAAATTATCATAAATACCCATATTATATAACTGGAATGGGCAAATAAAATTTATTTGAGGGCCAATGTTTAGAAAATTAAAATTTAGCGAGGCCAGAGTGTAGAGCAAAAAAAAGGTCATTCAAAATATGCATTTTAATTTAGCATAGACGTAGCATAGAGTATAGATGATTGACTTTAAAATTGTATGATGTAATTTTAAAATATAGCGAGGGCCAGATAAAAAAGGTTTACGGGCCGGATTCCCACCCCTCTTCTATAAAATAAATAACAATTAAAAATAATTCAACATAATATTTCTTCTATAACAGTGAAAAATAAAAAATAAATAACTTTATAATTTGTTTGGGATACCTTAATGCACCTTTAATAAAATAAAACATTTTTATTTTCGAGGTATGCTGAGTCACGCCAATGACAAAATCTGTTGTCTTTATTAATGGACCAAATATAAAACTAATTTATAAATGATAACGAATATATCCGATAGTACGTGTCATGAAATAATTAACTATAAAACTCGCCAAATATGAACATTGATTAGAGTTATACTATTTTAGTGTTTGAATATTTATTTAATTGAACTAAGTTTTTGTTAGTCTTATTTCTGTTTACCGCATATAAATATATATATTATGTTTATTATACTGTACCGTTATATATTCAACACGGTGTGCATGTGTGATAAGAATGTACTTTATTGGATAATCAAAATCCCCATCACCATTATAGGTAACGCAACTTAATAGGTAAACCATATTCTACCTATACATAATACATTTAGGTGTATACATAATATACTATATTATATTAATTAATATGACTAAAGTCATCAATCGCACATATATATTTGTATACTAGTTGTTTATCAAAATAAACAAATTATTTCCATCCTTATCACAGATAAAAAATAATCAATATAAATTAATTTATGTCGTTTTAAATTTAATAAAAATAAACACACAATGTGTACTTAAAATATTTTTAAGGCATTGTCGAGTAATTTAAAATTATATTTAAAAAATTTATTGATGTCTAATACATTATTGCTTTTAAATATATTCAAATTCCAAATTTCTTCAAGATAATAAATGCTTATTCAACTAACTACCTATTTAAATATTAACGAGAAATGTGTTGGTAATTTTTTTATAGCATAAAAATTTAACAAAAAAAAAAAATAATAATCTCTCTAAAATAAAGTACCAACAAAATTCAACAAAACTAGATAATATTTCCAATACCTATTTAATTGCAAAACTTTAAGAAGCATTAATTTTAGTGGAAAAAGTAATGACAACAAACTAAAATTTAAAGAAGTGCCAAAAAATATAAAAAAAAAAAAAAATAGATAAGTTCTTCATTGCATTGTCAATATATAACTTACTAGTTGCTTTACATAAATGTAAAATATAACAAAATTCCGTCAAACGTTTATGAAACTAAAGTTAAACAATTTTGTAGTGACATTAGTCCGTAACGTTTGAATATATTAAACTACTGTAGAAATTTTTTAACGTATTTTATTTAACTGTAAAAATTTTACATTTAAAAATACTATTTAGTCTTAAGAGTACAAATGTTTCTACAAATATTAAGAATATTTCATAGTAACTTATTACTTTAATACAATAGAGCTCGGGAGTTGTAGGAATTTCTTACTGTACTACATATTCTCGATTTATAGCAGACCAAGATAGATATCTAAATTATACAAAAGTAAGTTTAAAAATCAAAAATTACATACCTATTTTATCAATTTTAAGGTAAAAGTGCAAATTACATTGATTTTCATACATGTATCAAGCATATATAGCATTTTATAAAAAAAAAATCTAAAAATAATATAATAAATTAATATTATTTTATTTTAAATAGGCGTATTATTGTTATTATCACTGAAAATTTGAATTTTATAACAACGGAACAATGTATATTTTATCCATACCACTGTAATACGCTTATTATCATACACATATTCTACTTATATTATCATATCGTAAAACTATTTATTGTTTTTTCGTTAATAAATTTGTTGTATACTTACGATTAACATTTTATAGTATATTAGATTCTGAACGGAGTGATGAATGTATTGCTTTTACAATGATGTGTGTTTTTTTTTTTTTTTGTGTCTGACGACAACATTTGGAGCAGTAATAATGCTCCGATTTTTGACTTCAGCCCCTCTTTGAATAGGAAAATTCATCTAGTTGGTATTTTGGGGGGTCAAAAGTAAAATTTTCAAATAGTTTTCAAAAAAATCGAGAAAAACAAAAAAAAAGTGACAGAAAAACGACAATTTTACGAAACACCACTTTTCGACAAAATCGATTTTTTGATTTTGCTGTAACTCAAAAACGAATCATTGTAAATACTTGAAATTTTCACCAAATATTTATATTATAGTTATCTTTTTACAGTTAAATTTTTAAAATATTTTGACCATTTTTAAGCTACTTATAGACAATTGAAATTTTCGACTTTTCTAAGTTTTTTTTCTTCAAATGCCGATAAAAATTTTTTGGGTGGCCAGAAAATCTTGAAAATTTAATACAAGGTTTCTTATAAGTTGTTCTTATAGTGATAAAAAAAAATCCAAAATCGTTAGTCACAATTTTTTTTTATAAGGGCTTAAAGTTCAAATTTATACGAAATATGTCAAAATTTAAATTAAATTTCATACTCTCATTATGTGTATGTTGCCAAATATTTTTTTTATTAATAAACAGATATTATAAAGTAACTATAGTAACATAATATAGTAACTATACTATTTGTTTCAAAATAGAATATATGACAATATTTAAATATAATATATCCTAGACTGACAAATCATCTCCGTTCAGAATCGTTTTTCGTATACAATGATACCTATCATTGCATTCAAATTTAACCTACCCTAGTCCTAGGTCCACCCCACCCCCTAATGTACAGCAGAGCGATACTCACTTACCCACTTTTTTTAATATATATTTTTTTTATTTAAAAAGATAATTTTTCCATAGTTAACATTTTTTCATACATACCTAATTTGCAACTTTTTCGTGTCTATCCGCGTGCATATTTCACCTGTTTTAGTTTCAAAAACTTCCGAGCCCTATTAATATATTATATCAATTTGTATAATTGCTGTATACCTACCTAAAATATACGTTGTTTTCACAAACTCAAGTGCCTTTATGTCAAAAGAATTTTATCAATGCCGCTAAGAAAAATTAATAGTTTTTAAAATGTTTTGGACTTATATTATCTTTGTACGCGAATTGATTATAAGAAACGCTCTAGCTCTTTTGCACACGCAGCAAAATATAAGTGTATAAGATATAAAATATCTGTAGAACTTAAACATTAATTTTTATGAAAAAAAAATTGAAAGTACAAGCCGGGTTTTATTTCAAGATAACATTAAGTCATATGGACGTATATTTTCCAAGCCTGACATCGAAGTATTGGTTCATGGAAAGCATTTTGTTTTTCTAATTTGAATTGTAATTTTTGAGATGAACTGTACTATGACAATCTGAAGTATCTACCTAAAATAACGTTTTTTTAAATAAATATATTATTTATTACAATCACATTTTTCAACTTTTTGTCCCTACGCCTCGATTGTGCATTTAATTCAGTCACACCGTGTGTATACTTTACGATATTAATAAAGTCACAGCAGTAAACTGCTTATTGTAGTAAATAAATATATAAATAAAATATTACCCCTAGTACCAAAAATATTATAAATGAATACGACATAATATTATAGGTATGTATAACCTTAAAATCCTGTTCATTATAGTTAACATTTATAGATCTATAAGAGCGCCATAGTTTTAAAAACACAGCACACCGCATGTACATATTTTTTCCTAGCAATTATAACTAACACATAATATCATTGGTTTTTTGAAACATAGTAATACATTCTATATTCTATTATCGTGTTACATTAAAATATATACAGAACATTTTTCTAAATAATTGATTTTATGAATATCCGTGATATCTGAAAATGAAATAATAAGAAACATCCTTGCAACCTCCCCCCCCATATAATTTTAAATTTGTTTTCCAAAGCATAATGTATACCTAATTATAATAATTTAATGTAATAACGACAAAACATAATAATGTGCTATAAATAAAATGTATAATAATAATACCTAATAGTAATAATAATATAACATAATAAAAATAAAATGTAAATATAAAATTAATTTTTCCCCCTTGCCTAGAAAAATGTTTAGGGACGCCCATGGACAATTCTGTTCGTGTTAGTGTTTAAACCCACTAAAATATGCCGTTTCATTATTTACTTACTCACATTGTAAGTAAAATAATATCTCAAACGGCTTACACGATAATAACTTAAATTAAAATATTTCAACTTTCAAATTAACTTTTTTTTTTAAATTTGAAGAATTTTATTTTATTTTTTAAATGTAGGTAATGGAAAACCCGTAATTGATTTTATGTTAAATTTTTAAGCTTTCTGTATTACTTGATAACAAATGCGTGTATTTAGAATACATAATATATTATTATAAATCAACCATATTGCTTATTCGTGTAATAATAAACCAATTCATCGAAAATTATAATAATAAATTAATTAAAAAAATACACATTAATTATGAAATGAATGGTTAAATACAAAATGGACTGTATATTGATAATATTACATAACGCACGATGTACAGAAATTTGAATATTAGCTACATTAATGTTATTAGCTGATATCACGTTACCGTGATCGTCGACGGTTCATCACTATGGATTAACCCGCAATATGTGTTCGACGATAACCATTAAAAATGTATGAATAACTTAATAATTATAATGAAGTGCAACGACTGGAACCTTTGCGCTTATAAAAAAAAAATAATAATAAAACGATGATCAGCCATCTAAAAAAAACTTGCCCGTCGGGATACAGATAACTTCAACCGTTCGTTTTATATACGTACCGTCCGCACCCGCGCGCATTTATTATCAAAAAGAAAGATAAGTGCATTAAAAATTTCCGTACACCATTCCCATGCGTGTGTCTAACGCTACACTCGTGTGCAAGGAATAAGACATCATTTTGAGGCGTGTAGTTTCAAAATTAGCTAAAACCAATGTTTTGAAATGTTCAGAAATGACAAAAAAAAATGAAAATGAGGTTAAGATTTTGCTCAATGATTTTATCAAACATATCGCATCAAAGTTTTAGAGTGTATACACGTTGCTTATGCATATTTACTTTGTATCGAAAGATTATTAGAAGAGGAAAAAAATGTATGGTTTTGTTGACAATTTTGTCACATGGCTGGTTTTAAAATTGACTTTGTGATGTAGGTAATTTTGAAATAAACTTTCAAATGTTTTAACTACAACAAAACATTAATTTTATTATATACCTTGGGTAAATTAAAACTTAATTTTATTCTGATCTTATTAACACATTTTATTATTTTACCGCGAAAAAAACACGTGTTTGACAATGAATGGTTTTGAATTAAACTTCGTTAGATAGGTGTTTTTTAAACCAACCACAATAATTGTCTATGTAATATTAAAGCAAGATATAGCCTTATTTTATATCCAATGCTCGTACAACAGGACTTGTAATACAGTGTTATTGTATTGTATAAAATAAAAAACAAACTGTTTTTAAAAAATGTTCTTTTAGCTGATTTTTAAACTACACGCTTCGTATGTTAAAAGTGTAAAACTATCACGACACATTCATACAAATTGCCCGTAAGACGCTATCGCGATCAGCGACTTGTTATAATATATGTATAAGAAAAACACCGATATACCAGCGCCAACAAAAAAAGAAAATAACGGACGTCAGATTACGCACACAACGGCTGTCGTCGACGTCCACTTGACTCGCGTAATACTCGAAGAGACCGGGTCCCGCTGTCGTTGTGAGTGCAGAAGGGAGACGTTTGGTCTGGAATATTATCCGACCTCATCGATATTCATATGAAAATACGGCATACGCAATCGATACCGAACACATATTACGAATTATATTCGGATATCTTTTCAGTGTTGAATTTCGATCAAAATTCAAAAGATTGCGATAATGAAATACAGCTAATGCCAATTTATTACTCTTCAGTTTTTCACTCATTTATAAATATAACTCGTAAATATTTCACCTTATTTTTTATTGATCACTATTAAATCAGATAATATTATAATATTATTGATGTAACGTAACATACTATAATAATTAGCTCATGTCATTGGTGTACCAGATTTGCCTACCTATATCGCCGTGTGATTAACATACATGTAATATTGAAATAATATATAACCATATTATCATAACAGTTACTACTTTACGAGATTTCAAATATGTTTTAGTTTTTACAAAATATCACTCGTTGTTATTAATAATTATTTTATACAACAGCGGCTACGCATAATAGTCGCAAATGATATAAGCGAATTATCAACATTATGTTGTTAAAACGTATAAGTGGTATAATAACGTTAATATCATGACATTTTTAAACTTTAATAATAAATCTTCTAGAATAATAAGACAATTGTTTACGGCTAAATGATAACAAAAGGTAAACATCGCTGTAACAAACAGTACAAATCCTATTTATCACTTGTTAGTTTAGTGGTATTATTTAATATTAAATGTAAAATTAAATATGCATACGCGTTTTACATTATACGTGCATTATACTTAAACTAGGTAGGTATTTTATTAGGTCGCTTGTATTACTGAGAAGTAAATTAGTTCACCAGTTATCTGAAGTATTCTGAAGTATATGGCACTAAAACGCGAACTGAACATAAAACATAATAATATTATTGACAGCTACGCAGATATTAACTTAATGTCTACTATTTTTTTTTTTTTTAAGAAATGAAGTTTATGTATTGATAATTTTATGATTTGAAGCTGATAACGTCGTAATGTTTTAGTACATCATGAACGAACAAAGCTATACTCATATAGTTAGTTTTTTGCCGTAATAAAATTGTGAAGGAAATAATATATAATACAATACGGTGTATCCAGATCTAATGCCATTTATTTTTTCTGTTTATGATATTATATTGCACTGTTCCGACAATAAAACTGTTGTAGGTATACCAACACGCCGTATACCAAAAGCTGTGCACTTAAAGTCGTTAGTCTTAGGTTCTTAGTCTTAGGCTTAATGATAATGTGACGTGATTTAAAAGCATGACCTATGATAATGAATTTATTGTTTTGAGAATTGGGAAAGCAATCGCCCGTTTGTCTAGTACAAATGACGATAATGTTTCATATTGTATAAATAACTATTCTAAAAATATTCTATGCAGATATAAGTTATCTTAGCAGTAGTGTATGTGTGCGCACGCTTGTTTATTCCATGAACATTATTATGCATACCTTAAATATTTGAGTAGTTTTGGGTACAGTACGCTATACAGGTCATTTAAGTACGATGAAATCCTATTTACTGTATATTATATTATATACACTCACACCAAATGGTTCAACATCGCGTAGTGGTTGTGTCGTAAACTTTACCGTAGGTACTCTAAAAACCAAAGGTATAGAAACATTAAGAACTATTTGGGTTAGGACACTAAATTTAATTAGAACCAATACAAATTAGTGAAAAATTACTTATTGTTTTCATCTTCACGTTTATCTTAAATAATACGTTAAGTTTTTAAATATATCAAAATACGCCTTATTTAGTATCAACGTTTTTTTTTTTTTTTTTTGTATTAATAAAATATATTACCGCTAAAAAAATATATATTTGATTAGTAATAACAAAAATTATTGATAACTTTAATACAACATTAAATTAAATTCACTTGAAGAAATCAAATTGGATTAATCCCAGTGTTATTAAACAAGAAAATTCTTATTGTATAATTAATCGTAATTTTATTAAGTATTTAAATTTTGACTGAAACAATAGAATTAAAAGATGTTAATAAAACGTATAAGATATCGTCGATATTATAATATATTGATCTTGTAGTTTATAAAATTACAAAATAATCAAGACGTTTCTCATCAATAGTTATATATAATATTGATAAAGGTAACTTTTTTATATTAATACTGATAATTTTATAAAAAAATCTAATTAAAATTTTCAACTTAGATTTTCTGCACAAGAATAATATTATAGAACTTTATATTCAATTATACAAATCTTTACTAAAAATAATCTTAAAAGCCGTTTGTAAAATTTGATTTACGCGTTTCAAATTTTAAAAATGAATATAATACTGTTAGTTAAATTTAATAAAGTAAACAAGTTAAAAATTAGATTTCGTTTTTCAGATGTATTAATAGACCTAAATTATTACTATATAATTACCAAATAAAATAACCTCATCTAACCCGCCTCTGCCGATATGATTCAACGTGAATAAGTCTACACGTAATTATTGCAAGAATATTCATTTGTTTTTATTTAATTACATATATTATTAAAATTATCTGAAGTCATAATAACATGCTTCCATTATCTACTATTATTTAAGCGTTTTATGTATATAGTAATTAATTAGTGATCACACGCATATAGGAGGCAGGCAGGTAGCCTATATCTTGTTCCATTCATAATAAAGATTTTCAAATAAAAACATGTACCTACAGTGAAATATAGACGTTATGTTGTATTATCGTAATTATTTTCAAAATACCGACATGACAATGCTTTTCTAATTTCTATAATAACCATTTTATGTTCAAACAAACAATATGATGTAATCAAATTGTTTGAAATTAGGTCATTGAACTATTATAATACCTAATCATGTATGCATAATTTATTATATGATATTACCTATTATAATTAACTTTTGATGCAGGTTATATTAATTTGGACGCTGGCAAAGTGCGATTTAGAGAGAATTAAATAGACACATTAACGTACACCTAAAAGGGAGAAAGTTATTTGTCTTTCCCTCATAGTGAAGGAAAATTCCAATTATTTTGAAACACCATTAAAATAATAAGTACCCTTCGCTGCAGCGCTCTGTGAAACACTTATTTTAATTAAACGTATTCGATTTCATAAGTCATTATTTTATAAACCATTATAAAAAAAAAATAAATTTATTTCACATTTTGGGGATGGCGTATAATAATTGACAAGGTAATTGACGATACACACAGTATGGCAATTAACCTATCTTAGGACAAAGTAAATCTTATTTACCTACGAAAAAGTTATATAACAAGATGCGAGTATGTAACAATGACGAAAATGTACCTATAGTTTATCGATTCAATATCAACGGGACCTTGAATTAAAATTATTATAATATATAAAACTCTATTTTATAACACGTCGATAATGTGACACCGAATAAGAGTGTACACGTCATGGTCAAGCGGTATCTTTATAGATTGAGATGTAGGTAAATAATAAATGTAATATTACTCTACAGTCTACAATATTGTATGTCAATTTATCAAATATCATATCGCGATCTAATGTATTGAACGGGTAATATAAACAGTTTATATATTTATATGTGTAACTAAAATGCATAAATTACATATTTTAATAATATAATACTCGTATAAATGGTAATAATTATGTTTTATTAAATATTTTAACGTAATGCTGGTAAGAAAAACAATTTAAATCCAGTTTTATATTTTTTTATAAGAACAAAAAAAATGTCTTATGTAGAAATTCTATTAACATTGATCATAAATTAGATTTTTTTTAACAGATACATGAGCAATATATATATATATATATACGAAATATGTATATTGTATAATATACATTATATTAAAACATATATTATTATTATCTATCACACCTACAGGATTCACCATAAACTAAAGTTTAGAGTTCTATTGTGAATCAATATTTCAGAAACATCTAGAAGTTTTAAAAACGTGAAAAATAAGTATTTTCGTAATAATTATATTAAAACATTTATTCATATAAGTCATAACGTTGAAACATTCTTAGTAAGTTACTATCTCATAATTAATCTGAAATCAAGTAATTACATTGATAATTTAAATCCTTTCATTTCTATCTAAAGAGTTATAATTAAAATTTAGAACAGATGGGTTGGATCTGACTAATTAAGCCTATGCAATCATGGGCTATTAATTCCTACAAACCATAATTATAGGGAATATCTAAAACTCTTAATATTATATGTTTGGGATGTGGTTTATTGTTCACAAATCTGCTTAAGGAGCGTTTGATATGATATCGACCCGGATGTGTTGTTCAAGTAAGCACATTGCATTGGTTAAAAAATAGGAGGGGTAACCTAACTTGAAAAGTGCTTTTTTAATTTTAAATCAGTATTTTTTGCATTAAAATGTTCTAAAATCTTTGGATTCTGGCACGCCGTCACATAGAGCAACTTTCTTGAGATATTACCATCATCAGAAGCTATTTACTGGTATGTTAAATTATCGTAATACAATGTATTCGAATCATTGAACAATTGTTAGTCAATGTACGATGATGGCCGGTGAATTTTCGTCATCGAGAAACACTTGCAGTTTCATCACTTATTATGTGCGAATCGATATAATATGATCAGTACTAGAGAACTCTTTTATATTTATTTGCAGTATTCATGGCTACTACTGTACTTGGGTAGACTTCTATTCATTAGATATTCAACTGTAAGTAATTTTATTTGGTTTATAAGTTTGAGAAGAAATGATTTTCTTGGTTCACTTCGTTTTGCTTGATTAAAGAGACTTGCGTTCTTTGGTCGTGTTTCGAAGTTTTAAGCCTTTTGATTCAAAGTGAAGGTAGTGATGAGTGGCCATAGGGTAATGAACAATTATTAAGTACATAATATCTTGGTTAGCGTAGGTACCAGATTTGTTTTTGATTATTTCGTCTTTGCCAAGGGTTTAGACGATTTATCAGAGGTGAGGCGTTCACATTATCTCGACTGGAAAATATGTTCTTGGCAACTTTTGATAATGATTTAAATTGGATTTTTGGTGTTCACATCAACTTGAACGGCAGTTTTCGTTTAAACCAGGAAATACCCATTATTGTTTTGAAGTTTATGTGTTGGGCTACATAAATTTTGCTTCGTTTTATTGTTGATATTAGCGATTTTCACGCTGAAGCGGTGTATGTTATTATAGGTTTAATGTACATTTTGTATACGCTTAACTTTTTTCGTAGTGTAATATTACCATATTGCCATATTGAATTATGATGGCTGATATATAGGGTGGCACTGGTAACCTAATCTAACCCATTTTCCTCTGCCATTTCGGTGACATATTGGCGGAAGCGTTTTGATTGATGGTTTCTATTGAATTACTGAGTCGTTGATTTTTATTTTCGTTAGCTTTCTTAGGTGTGGTGTTTATATTTATTGTCACTTCTTCGCTTTTGATTGTTTCTAAGTTAGTTAGCTGTCCGTCAAATGTTAATGCGTATCTTTGAATGTTATTCTACTTACCTTTTACTGTTTATAAGTGCTTCTCTGCCGTCATAATTCACCATATTACCGGCGTAAAAGTTTATACAAGCGGTAGTATTGGGAATATGAGTTAATCCCGTGTTGAACTAATATTTCTTCACGTATGGTTTTTTTAATTTTTTTTATTGTCTAGCAGTATTCTATTATGTGATGTGCGTATGCATGATTGAATGTGATCCTCATTACACATTTGGGTTATGTTGGTGGTTTGAATATATATAAGTTCACTGTTTAGATACAGTTACTATTTTTGTAAAATAATAAATATATTTTAACATTAATTATTAGAACAAGTATATCTACTTCATGAGATTGCTACTTAAATATATAATAAATTCAACCAGCTTAAATTGCACTTTTATTACCATCTACCGATCCAATTAGTATGAATTTCTAAGTACTTACCACAAATAATCACTACCTACTCACAGGTGTGCGTATCATTGTTTTTGTTTTTTGTCATCACATAGTACATTTCTAGATAAATAATAATTCATGACAGGAAAACAACTTCAGTATAATATAATAGAACCATTGCATAAACGTACATTCTATAGAAATTATTTATTTATAATGTTTTATTTATTGTCTTACAAAATATTTAATTAAATAATAATCATACAAATTTAAATTAATTTTTTTACTCATTATTCAAAAAAAACTATTTTTTTAAAAAAAAAATGAACAATAAGAAAAAAAATTAATTTTTAAAAGAAATATATGGGCTAAATAAATTGGGTCCGTGCCAGTTCATGTATATTTTGAAAGTGGTATTGAGTTCAGTGAAAAAAAATAGTAGGTAAAGTGTGAGTCCTACCTATTTCCAATTATTATATACATATACTGATATACTAGTCACTACCATTATTAATTTATGTGAATCATATCATCCGTGATTAAACCAACCATGTTACAGCCCACGTACCAATTTTTTTTAAACTTTTTTTAACGAATTACTAGAAATATAATCAAAAACGCGTATAAAATTACAAAGTAAGTACAATAAAATAAAAAAATACATTGCATAACAATACAATTTAGGGGAACAAATAACAAAGTACACTATAAATATGATCGATTCACATAATTTATATAATATTAGATAAAGAAATATTTTTATCTAACTATAATAATTATTTATTTTTTAATAAATAATTTATACAATTTATACCATAGTTTGTTATAATTATTTACAACTTATAAAAAATACATAATTTGTTCTTTTTCGGGATTCAATTTATCTACATATTTTTTTTCAAAGACCCAATTAACTGAGAAAAGACCTTTTATCACTTAATCTACATAACTCAGAAATTCACAATCCAAGATAAAGTAATACTAAAAAAAATATACTATCCATGATTGATGTTATTACAAGAAACAATATAATCATTCAATTGTAATTATTATAGATATATCTTTTCGTTTAATAATATATTATAAGTAAAATATAAACTCCTTACCCTTCCTTCTCGCTTGAAATTTGGAAAACTGATCGACAATTATTTCATCAATACAACTCAATGATAGAAATTATAATAGTATTGTACAAGTACACTTGTTTTATGATCGCACATTATTTTCAATATTGCAGTATATTATATTATGTAGTAGGCAGAATAGTTGTGCCACGAACCGATTCCGTAACTGGTGATTTATTTATCAGAATATATAATATTATTATACTCAAAAAAAAAAAAAGCGGGTAAGTGAGTATCGGTCTGCTGTACATTAGGGGGTGGGGTGGACCTCGGACTAGGGAAGGTTAAATTTGAATGCAATGATAGGTATCATTGTATACGAAAAACGATTCTGAACGGAGATGATTTGTCAGTCTAGGATATATTATATTTAAATATTGGCATACATTCTATTTTGAAACTAATTCAAACATTTAAGTAAAAGTTTCAAGATCTTAGGTTTAGTAATTTTTTAAAAATAACAAAAATTGAAAATTATTTATTAGTAAAACGTTATTTTACACGTGTATTTTTGATTTCAAATTAAAATTAAAACTTTAAACACTCGTAAAATTTTATAAATTGAATAATCCTCAAACTTTTTTATAATT
Organism: Schizaphis graminum; assembly: GCA_020882235.1. Lineage (NCBI taxonomy): Eukaryota > Metazoa > Arthropoda > Insecta > Hemiptera > Aphididae > Schizaphis > Schizaphis graminum. The sequence continues at coordinate 101,000,349 of CM037032.1, forward strand.
ATTCTAAGCTTAACTTATGGACAGCATAGTATTACATTTTCAATTCTTAGTTTTTGATAGTAAAATATTTATAAATTTTTAACAACCAAATAGTGAAAAATATTCATGATTTTGACGAATTTTTGTCAATATTTGAACTTCAAATGCTAATAAAAAAAAATTGTGCCTATGTATTTTTATAATTTTCGAATGAGAGTTAGAACAAGTTATGTGGACCTTTCTATAAAATTTTCAAGTAATTTGTCCCAGCTAAATTTTTTTTATCAACATTTATAAAAAAAAATAAAAAAAAATTGTAAATTTCAATTGTCTTTAAATAGCTCAAAAAAAGTCAAAATATTTTGAAAATCAAATGACGTAAAGAGAATGGCAATCTAAATAACTGGTAAAATTTTCAAGTATTTACGACTTATACTATTTGAATAACAACAAATATCAAAAATCGTTTGAGGCTAAACCGTTATTTAACGCGGTTTTGTAAAAATTTAAATTTCAATCACTCATAAAATTTTTTTGTCTTAGTCCGGTAGAGTTTTTTTTGCAGATAGTTGAAGAAAAATTTATGGAGAACCTTGTACCAAATTTTCAAATCTTAGTTATAAAAGAAAAAATTTTTACGATTTTTCAACCACAAAATTACTTGCACATTTTCGCAATTTTGACATATTTCGTATAAATTCGAACTTTAAGCACTTATAAAAAAAAATTGTGACTAACGATTTCGGATTTTTTTTTATGACTTTAAGAACAACTTATAAGAAACCTTGTATTAAATTTTCAAGATTTTCTGGCCGGCCAAAAAAATTTTATCGTTATTTTAAAATAAAATACTAAAAAAAAATTAAAAATTTCAATTGTCTGTAAATAGCTCAAAAAAAGTCTTAATTCTTTGATAATTTAACTGTGTATGGAGAACTCTAATATAAACATTTGATGAAAATTTCAAGTGTTTACATTGATTAGTTTTTGAGTTTTAGCAAAATAAAAAATTCGATTTTGTCGAAAACTGATTTTGCGTAAAAATTCCCGTTTTTCTGTCATTTTTTTTTTTGTTTTTCTCGATTTTTTTGAAAACTGTTGGAAAATGTTTACTTTTCACCTCTATAATGCACCAAGGATATCCAATTTGCCATCGGAAACCACCCCCAAAGTTCGAAATTGAAGCATTATTTCGACTAGTTATGCTGTACACACACAAAAAAAAAAAAACACACATCATTGTAAAATCAATACATTCATCACTCCGTTCAGAATCTAAAAGAGTGAACTTTTAACTATATATGACTACACGCATGTTATAACCGCAGTAGATAAGTTTATTATGTCTGTTGACGTTTATTTTATAACGAACGTCATATTTAAGACTTATTTGAACGACTGCTATGATTTACCCGACTCATCCCGTTAGGTCCGCATATAAATAAATTCTATAACCCGTGCGGCTGCATCAGGAATTCATACTAGCTGAGGTCATAGGTTATTATAAATAGGCGTGGTTATGTACAATATTATAGGAACCGCGGCTGCAGGGCACTATATTACATGAATAAGCCCATTATTAGTTGGCAAATAGTATAGCCGTCCACCAACGTTGTTATTTTAATATTTTGGTTTATTTACTAACTTCTTGCCCCCTTGACAAAAAATTACATTATTTTGTTAGTGAAATTGTATTTTGATTTCCTTTGCATCTGTTTTATATAGTGCAGGTAAATTAAAACTAATTTATACAAGACAAATATAAAATAATGTATGTAAATATTGTGCTTTAAATAAAACAATGATTTTCACGAGTTTATCAAAAACAATTAAATGGTTTAAGAAATCCTTATGTAAAATTCTCAACAGGACTATGATATTATTTGTTTAGTTAGGTTTGATTATTTTTTTTAATCACCAATGGTAAAAGAAAAACGTACCTACTCAAATTTGCATTGATAACATATTATTATATTGTGACTATTGTGAGATAATACCAATTTTAACATAATGTCACAGACGGTAAAAATGAATGTTGTAAATATTTTTTATTCAATATTTAAGGTGAAACAATGAATGTAATGATTTTACAATAATAATATTGTTCTTTTTTTTTATAAGTTTCTTCATCTTTAAGTAGTAAAGATAAATAGTTCAATCTTCTTTTTCTACTTTTTCTAGTGGGAAATTGAATAAGTATATTAATTTGGAGGCAAAGGTAAAAATTGCACAGTATTTTTCATAATTACTGGAAAAAAAATCATAAATAAATAAATGGAAATACTGGGATTTTTATACAAAATCAACTTTCGACGTAGGTAATAGATTTTGTTATAAGTAAACATAGACACCTAAATGAATCACAAAATTTTGCAATACCATTTTCTATACATAGTTTCAGTTTCTAAATATGTTGAATCATTTTAACTATTTATCATTTATACACATTTAATTTTTTTTTTGTTTATATAAATTACGATAAAAAAAATCATGGCAATTTAATACAAGACTCCACATAAAAAGCTGAAATTAAAAAACAAGTTGAGCATAAAACTACAGTATTTTTTTGTATATAAGCGTTTGAAGTTTGAATAATTGAAATGAAAATTTGTTTTGAAAAAATTAAAAATACATATATTTTTCAGTATTCATACTTTTTGTTTGAAAATGTAAAGCATAGTTTCATATAAGTCTTACTTACTAGAATTATAAAATAAAGTCTAGCATAATACCACAAAATATATTTAATTGTGAACACCTGAAGTTCAAACTTCGACGGAATTTTAAAATAATTACGTGCTACTTGATAATATTTATTTCATTTCATAGACAATTATTGAATCGTAGTATATATGTATATAATACATGAGTTTCTAAAATTATAATTAAATATGTATTACCGAGGTTACGTGCTACTTGATAATATTTACTTCATTTCATAGACAATTATTGAATCGTAGTATATATGTATATAATATATGAGTTTCTAAAATTATAATTTAATATGTATTACCGAAGTTACTATGTTAGCGAAATTATATTAATCATTGGTTGCTAGAAATAACTACAAAAAGTCTGATTAAAAATAAATGATAGTTATTGTATAGTATTCTGGGCTAACGCGAAATTGACGATGTAAAATTGGTGATAAAAAGAAGTAATATCCAGCTCAATAACATACTTATATATATATTAATATATATAATGTATTTATAGAAATTAAAGTTTTTTTTTATGACATATTTTATAGTTTAATTTACACAATGAAATTTTTAAAATAATAATTAAACTAATTTCAAACTATTTATAAACATTTAAAATACTTGAATTTTTTTAAAATTTTAATAAAAATGTTGAGGTTGGTTGAATATTATACTTATACGTATAATAAAAGGTTCCTTATAAATAGGTAGGTCTTATTTAACGAAACAAAAAATATAGGTATAACTGGTGGTTAGCGCACACATATTGTGCTAAGTACAAACTTTGTATATTTTCATTTGCATAATGAGGTATATGAAATACTCTTTAATATTACATATATATATTATGATATAAATACTTTCTAATAAAAATTAATAATGAAATAAATGTTATGTTTTTGGCAAAAATGTAATAAGCTTATCAAATAATTAATATAAGTAAAATAAATTGGTATAGTACCAATATTGATACATAATAAAATATACTTAGCTGGAAGACTGTCTCCACTTAGAACTGTTTGTTCATATACAATGTTTTATCGTTGAAATTATATTTAACAGTTCCATTAAAGTTATTTACTCAAATATGAGGTACACTCAATCTCTACAGATTATTTGAGTACGACAAAACGTTATCTACTTATTGTTTTTATAAATATAATTTTTAGTAGTCGAGTAGATTCTCATTCAGAATAACGAGGATTTAATATTTTGTTAAAATTTAAAAGGTAAAGCGCTCGGTATAACGCAATATGTGTATATTATTATTTATAATATGACGTTCGCCGACGCTAATTCACTTCTTAAAATATGCGCCCTTGCTAGGTATTAACGAATTCAAGTGTTTGACAGTATAAAGGTTGATTGAATTTTCGAACCAAGTTACTCACACGCTTTTTGACCGTCACAGGACTAATTTGATTTTAACTTAGAAGGGCTAAATTATATTCGTTATGGCACCTTGATCTCTGTAGAAGATCCTCTCAATTTTCCCTTCCTTAGTAAGTGAATTTTTAGTATTTCGTATCGTAACCACTTTTTTTACTATATATATATTTTGTATGCAAAGCACTTATTTTAGTATCATTTTTCTAAGTTAGAAGGATAAACGTCTTTTTCAATTCTTCAACCTACGTCTGTGTTTATTTTTTATAAAATGTAGATCAAATGTAGTAAAACATCGTGAAAGAATATTATAAAATATTTTCAGAACTTTTTTATAATAAAATAAAGTTAATACCTATATATATATAATTTAAAATTTCATTAAATCATACAGATGAATATTATATATTATTAAAATTGTATTAAAAGTGCATATTTAAAACTATTTTGAAAATTATATTACTTATTTAAATATCGTACAATTTCATTAGATACAGAAAAAAAAACAAGAAATGTTGTTTATTTCAAACTATAACACAATATTATTTAGCTATAGTACAATCAGTTTAAAATCTAATAGCAATAGAAGAATCAAGGAGTAATAAAAAGGGATTTTATTTCACTTATAACGCACTTTTTTTTATTTTATTTTTTTTTTTTTTTATATAAAACGTACGAATTTTTATATTTTCCAAAACATTCTTTTTCCATTGTTTTATTTTAGCCCTACTTATAATAATAGTATAGTATCAGCTTTTTTCTTATCTTTTCCTTTTCGGTAACTATTACCTTAACCCGATAGTTTTCCCTACTCGACCGCCGCGTGATGCCAAGATTTTGCGATATGCCATTGTTCGGCAGGTTATCACGGTAACTATCTGTAATATTACGTTAACATCGCTCTTGAAAACTACATAAAATGTTTCTCATAAAATACTTAACTACGATATATGTTTATCTCAGAAAAACGAATAAAAGTTTTTTTTTGAAAAACGGTGCACAATTATTATCGATTGTGTTATTGTTTCGTCAATATCGGTACAAGTAAAAATCATTCATACATAATATCATTATATTGACTTCACGTCATAAAAATATGAAAATCGTAGTGAAGTTTTTCTGCACAAACTCATTGTCAGGCATTCGCACTCGAGACAACTCTATTCTTCTCAGCCACCACTTAACCACCAGTCACGATCGCGTCAATGAATTTCAAGTATCGCTTCTTAAAGGGAACGGATTATTGGTCACACTTGGAACTTATTTCGCGATTTCGTATAGATCCTTAACCATTAATATTGTATATCTCGGACGTCGATCGTCAATAATAGTTATTAGTTAGTTTAATGTGTAATATATATTATGATTTTAACGGTGTGGACCGCGTGTTTTTTAAGGCGTATACCTGGCTGCGGGAGCGAACGCCAGTGGCGGTGCAATGCCGTCTCCGCTGTCGTCCGGCGGCCGGAATCACCCGCTGCGCAGTGAGAGCCGGTCGTACGCGTCCTGCGACCTTGATCCCGTCATGGAGGAACGGAGCGAGATGGACAACAGCTGTGGCAGCGTCGCCGGCGGTGGACCGGTGGCCGTGGCCGGGGTGATGGCCGACGACGGCGGCGTAGTCAGCGGCGGAGCAGTCGAGGCGCTCGTGTGTCCGGACAGCTAGCAACACGTGCTGGCCATCGCCAGGATATCGGTGGCCGTACAGACGGACAAGCCGCCGCCCAGACCGGTCAGGTCACCACTGTGGAACACGCTCACCAACAACCCGCCGGACGAGGCGATCAGCTGACATACGGCCCGGCCCGATCAACTCAAGGCCATTGCGATCATAGAGCCTTGAAGGGCTCGCCGACTTGCCGACTCACCCTCGTCCTGCACTCATCCATATACTCGCCGATACGTAATACCGTTTCCACGGGACGGTTTTTGTACAGACTTTATTTTTCGTCGTATTGTCATCATATCATATATAGTAATATATATATATATCATATTATTATACGACACGATAAACTTCAAACGATGATAATGCCAAATAATATGTTAATGTGCTATATAATAATATAGTGTTATATACTCGTGTCGTGTATACGGCTTGTTGTGAGAAACCATTCATGTATATTATGTAGAATTAAGTTTGTAGGATGTCCGGAAATATGTATATAATTATTCGAACGTGTTATGTTTTACGATTTACCGAGGCAAATTTGTATTCATTATTTTCTTTTAGCTCGTAAGGTTATTATATACTAATCGAATACTAAACGACGTTAAATTAAATACATTTTTCACGAGCATTTCAACGATATTCAAATAAATAATCGTGCCAGGTATAAGTAATTAAAATAATAATACTAAAATGTCTCGACTTGATGATATTCCCGACATTATTAAGAGTGTGTGGTACATGATACGAAAATAGCACTCTCTTCGAAATCACACTCCGTCTCCCTTCTACCTGTATTTCTTTCAAATGGAAATCGTCTACGCGCGGAAAATTTCAGTTTCTGTCTGACGGGCATAAAGTTTAGCAAATAAACTTTTCAAACAAACAACTTAGGCCACGCCCACGCATACGCGTATGTATACCTACACTTATGCGTGTATGTATACCTATCGAAGCCGTACCCAACTCTATTCTACCCTCAGCCGTGTCTGTGCTTTACACATCGTCATCGCCGTCCAGTGCCATTATAATACTACTATTCATATATACATACACGTACACACACGTACACGTATTATATATAATTACTTTTCAAACTTTTATCGGCCGGATGCCGGAAATCATGTTTGTTTGGATGACGTTAACGAATTGGATAAATCTTAAAATAAACTTCAAAAACTACGTTAAACCATCATCATCCGTTTGGACGAACTAATAAACTTATTGTTTCCTTTTTCGTGATAAATTGTCACGGCGTAGCATTCGTGACTCGACATTGTAGGTATATATATAATTTTGTTTTTATTAGGTATATATTATTGCATATAGCGTTTTGAGATTTACTTTTCTCTGTGACTCATAGGTCACTACTATATATAGATATGTTAAGTAACTATAATACTAACTAATACTGTACTAACTATATTCCTTATTTACTGAATACCTACGTATTAGATATTTTATATATTATTTTAAACATTCATAATATGGGTCCATTACTTTTTTCAATGTTAAATACAATAATTTGAAAAGTTACTAAATAATAACAATATTTATTATTCACTAATGCACTGTGGTATAATTTGACTTCGACAGCGACGTTTAACTATAATGTTATCAAGAGTTTCGACGTCAAATAATGTAACGTGACATTAAAAGAAATTATTATTTCTGATCGTCATAGTTTATAATGTCGATGTTGTTATATTAATTTTATGTCTTCGTGTCAAAGCCGATTTATTTTGATGACCTCCGAGCCGTGCCATAGAAACGCATACGTACAATTTCGTTGTCGAAGAAGGGTACGCCATGCATCCGACAAAACCTCTTACAACAACTGCTACTCAAAAAGTGGTTTTTGTCTACCAAATAAATTTAATAATATTCTCCAAGTCTATATTATAATAGTCTGAAATCTCGCAATGTATTAACAAATATTTATACATCTAGTCTTTTGGTAAAAGTAATAAATACTACTTTGTTGAATTGGGACGTTATCTTACTTTAAATTTTTTAAACTACTTATAAAATTGTATCTAAATACAAATATCACAAATTTTTATCGATTAAATACAGTATATAAAATACATTTGATTATAATGAATACAAAATGCAAGATACATTTTAAAAAATAAACAAATTTTATAAAATAATTCAATTAATTCAATTTAGTAACATAGGTAATAAAAATACATAAAATTAAAATTTTAAGTATTGTGAATAAATCTTGTGATAGTATAATTAACATGTTACTGTAGTATTGTCAAGAAAAATACAATTTGTTTTCGCTAATAAATATTATACATCGTGCGTTGTAGAGTAACACTAATATGCATTTTTTAACGTTTTTATCTAAAAAAAAAAAACGCAACACAATTGGGCACTAATGTTGGAATATTATTTAATAGCTTAAAAAATAATTTAAAACTTAAAATTTTACTTATCACTAAAATTATAACTCAAATGACTGTACTTTTTAAAAGTAACAAATATAACTTTTTTATAGTTGTTATTTATTTACGTTTAGTACAGTTATCTGTTAGATAATATTAAAAAGTACTTACTGCATATAAAAAATTATAACAATTAATTTTAAAAAATAAATTTCTTTTATTCAAAATAATAAAAATATACAACACTATAATATAGTATATACCCTTAGTTTTCAGTAGTACAAGTCACTGCGAGACCATATTTTTTATACTTTGAACATTGGAAATTAGTAAATTAATTTATTATTGAGCAATCAAAAAATTTTAATATTAGTGTACAATCGTATTGCGTTTTTTATAAACTGTAAAAAGTTAGAAAGTGTCCGATCGTGTTTCTCTGACTTAATTATAAATACGATATATCTTGAATTCAAAAGTTTCAATATCGACATAATTTCTTACCACATCCGCCGATAAATACAATTCATTTTCTACTTACAATTTTCTAGACAAGGGAGGTCGCAAACACGTAACGGAAAAAGTAATAAACAATTATATTGTATTGTATAGATATATCTACTCTGAAAAACTTTTAATGGTTTCGACGGAATGATATAAAAGTGTATAGTGCATTGCGCGGCGGTGGCGTTATACAACGTGGTAACTTAATCCGGCTTTGCGACGGTTTACTCGGGAGACGTGTAGGGACAAATTTATATATACGTTTGGTAAATAAATTAGGGTAGAATCGAAAAATAACTGCTACTATGGTAGTTAGGATAGGCATTATAATAATATTTTTATCATTATTATTATTAGTCTTACCCAGGACAATTCGTTATTGCAGGGCAGCCGAAAGAGGAAATTCTCCGTCATCGTAACCGTGGAAACGGCAAGTTCGTTATTATTCCATTAAGAATAATATAGGTCTATATATGGAAATAGATTTATAATAATATAAACACTAACACGTCTGTTTGTATTTGTGCTAGTAGTTCGTTAGCGAGTTGTTCAAGTATGTGTAAATAAAATTAAAATAATAATAATCAAGTTTGGCTTTCGGTAGAACAACATTATTACTCTCCATTAATAGGTTATCAAATACATGATTGACAATCGTTGGCCGTAGTGTTTGTTGGCATATACTTTACAATGTGTATCGATATAATATAATACTAAAATCTAGTTAATATTAATTATAAGGTTTTCATTAGTTGATTTGATGTTTAATTTTTGTGTTTCAATAAAAAGTACCCTTAAAAATTTAGGTATCGTACACTGCATTAAAAAATAAACTTTTTTTTATTTAATTATATTTTATCATACATTTCCCCCTCCCCCATTTTTTGTTGTTGATTTTTCACATCGTATATAACTCATATAAAATACTTAAATAAATACATAATATAAATACATAATGTTGTATACATATTATTATAATTTAAAAACAATAGCTGAATAACATAAAACTATCTATTTTTTATTTAAAAATTATTATTATCTAATAAAACCATATCCTATGACTTATATACCTAGTACAAATATGGTGAAAATAAAAATTGTGCTGTTTTATCTAAACGGGTTTTCCTAATAGCGTATGTGTATAGAAAACTTAAACAACAAACATATTTTAATGTTTTCGAAAAAAATGTTTATTATTTTTAGTTTTTTTTTTTTTAAGATTCAAAAACTTGTGAAATTGTGAAATTTAAAAATTTAAAAAAAATAGAAAAATGAACCATTATATCAATAATTATAAGTTTTGGTTAGCTTCGTCGTAAACATTAAATTTTTACGGAAAAAAAATATATTAAAATTATAGTAAGGTAAAAAAAAATATGGGAAAACTAAAAAGACATACCGCCATTATTCACTATAATATGAATATTATTATAGTTTTGCTATGATAAATGGGGCCAAAATCGTAATAATCATTTTCATTAAAAGTATTAAAAACAAGCTAAATACTTCTATATCTATAATTTAATTAAAAATTTGATTTTATTGCGTGCCTACTAATATTCAGGTTTAGGAATCACAATATGTGTTTTTTTCGATGACACAAACCTGTGTACCAATGCAATGACCAAGCTACTGTTTTTTACGACTTCAAGCTAGTAATTTAAAAAAAAATCGGTTTAGACGGTTATACATGGTCATACAATAAATGTAAAATTAACTAATCGTAACAAATGATATATTCCTAAATAATGTAAATACTTCGATATAATATTATATATAACCACTTTTGTACCATTTACCTTGTATCAACCAACCACAGTACAATCACTATACTATTATAGTAAGTATTATGGGTGTTCACTCAATATAAATGAAATTTGTATGTAGAATAAAATATTAACTTTTAGGTTACCTAATTAAGTGATTAATTTTTATTGATATTATGATTTTTTTTTCTAAGAATAATATATTGTTTTAGATATAAGTCTTGTATGTATAATAATTTAATAAACATATTGAAATATAAACGATTTTTCTTCTCATTTATTGACGATATTGAATTTAACTTACTATGTAATCATTAAAAATGGTATGTCGAATATTGATCACGTTTTCATTTAACTTTTCAAAAAAATATTTATTAAAACAGTGATCCCGAATTCTTTTAAAAAAGTTTATTAAATTCTCGTGTCTCTTCAAAAACCAAAAACCATCTATATTTACGATATCATTCAAAAAACACAGAAAGATTTAAATTAGAAATACATAAATTTATATACTTTATATTACTGCCTCGTTACAGGTAAATTCTTTTTGAGCTATTTAACTTATATAGGTATTAAATTTTTTTTTATGTTTTTTTCCATAAATGTCAATAAACAAAATATTACTTTGTCAAAATTAAAAATATTAAACTAAATGTAAACGTATTCATTCTTAGAATTGTTTATGTTTTAGGTATATATTATACATTTTTTCTATGAATTTCCAATATTTTGTATTAATTTATTACACCATAATAAAATGCTTTTATAAATTATAATATAAATATGATTTTAATACATAATATTGTTTTGCATAAATAGTATTATTCTTAAATATTGTTTTTATAAATATGTATAATATTACTGTATTCGACTAATCAAAACATTTAAAAACCAACACAAAAATTAATCCCAAGTTATTGTTGTAAATACTAAGTATTAAATCGTTTTTCATATTCAATGATTTATTATTGAATTACAGTTTAACAATCATATTATTACAGTGACTTATTCCAAGTATACTCGATACCTACTACAACTGTACAACAGATTGCTTCCTAGTGTTCCTACTTTCCTCATTTGTTAGATTTGAAAGTATTACAGAAAATCCATATTTTTGTAGTTATTTTATCATTTTGATAAATAACTTATGTGATGTTTACGTTTCATTGTGATAAAAAATAACTAATAAATTGTTATAATGGATTCATTAGTACATTTTAAAATTGGCATAAAAGAATGTAAACTATAATATTTCTTAATCATCGCACTTGATTTCGTAGCTATATAATTGTAGATATTATATTTTAATATTTAGTGTTATATTTGAATTTTATATAAAAATCATAAAAAAATTTTTTTGACTATTTAACTGTTATTTAATTTAATTTATATTTTTATTATTAATATTATAATTAACATTTTTAAACATAAATTAATTTTATTAACTAAGTTATAAACTGAATTTATTTAAAAAAAAAATCTCAAGCTTTAAAGAATTCAATTTAAACTAATTTCTGAAACATTGTATGATTTTAATATAATATCCTCTGCTAATACCTACTGTAAAAGCTATCCGAATTTCAAAAAAATGACATCACTTAAATATGTTACCCAAGGGGTCAAAACTAACAAATTATAAATTGAAAGAAAACATAAGTTCTTGGTTTCAATTACTAGATTGGTAGTATTAGACCACTGAGTTAACTCATATTAACAAATCAAAGCTTTTTAAAAGATGAAACGCTTGAAAAACATTCCCAAATAATATACGAGAATTATTACTACTGAATAGCGTGATTCGTCAACCATGCTCATCCCTATTTTTCTGTTGATTATGAATTTATTAAAATTATGATTAGGTAGGCATTATAATTAACAAAAGTGTTTAATTAAAATACACGTTTGAATTTTGATTTAGATACATCAATATTTTAAAAAAATCATTTGCTTAAAAATTCACAGTAAAAAGGTTTGTTTTTATTAAGAAATGTATTTAAAATTAATAAAACCAAAGGACATTTATTAAGGCTTAATTTAATATCCATGAAAAATCGATATACGTATTTAAACATATATTTCTTAGATAGGTATCCTTGAAAATTAAAAAAATATTAAATTAAAAGCTGGATGAGATTATAACTGGCGAATCACCCTGAGGCAGTATAATTAACACGCATTTAGTTTTGATGGCTATTCAGAGCATTAAATGTGTAGGTACTAGGTAAGTACATAATTTATTAATTCTGGCGATGCGTTAAAATCAATTCCATGTGCAGATCGATATTTCGATAATAATCTATAAATACTATCATACTTATTCTAAAATGAAATCAAAAAAAATTAAACCCTAAACGGCCTAAACCCTACTTTACATGTAGCTTTTGCGTAAATGTGCATGTTTATTGTATATAAAGGCATAGAAATGCTATATACACATTATAATATGCACGTTGATTCACCAAGCATGCTTACCTACCTTTTAGATTTTAAGCGGAGCAAAGAATACATTGATTTGAACAATGCTGTGCCATTAATGAAGAATATTGCACTAATGCGTTTATATTATTAAAGTTTAACTTTTCCTAATTAGTTTTCTACAGCCTTATTAATTTATTATATATTGTAAATATTATATTATACGGTCGTAAAACGTTTACATCAAAAGTATACCGATTTCCTGTTTAGGTACCTTTTTTTAATTAGTATTTAATTAATTAATAAACACTTGTCTAAGTATATCGAACACCTATTGTTTATTATAATTATTTGTCAACGGTGATGAAGTTACTCAAAAATGTATTAATATCTATCACATATTATTAAGCAAAACATAGATATACTAAAAATTCAAATACTTATAGAAACTTACTAGATAAATAGAAGGTACTAACGGTAATAATTATATAATATTGTGTAGGTAGGTAGGCACGTGTCGGAAACCATTTGCGAATTTTCTCTATGTAAAGTAAAAAAAAAAAAAAAACGTTTGAGTTTATTGAACCGAACACTCATGCATTGCTTCACCAATGTGCCCTATAATCTCGAAATATTTGTTGTCGTTCTATAAGCCGGATTTGAATAATGTAATTTAAATATTGTGGTCGACTTTTGCATTTTTACAAATATAAATTTTAAAGGGTGAAAAAGGCTGTAATTCTACAAAAATTGAGAACACACTTTTGAACGGAAAATACGTTAGACCATAATTGAAAAACGTATGGTAAATATAAATATAATTTGTAATGGAAATATTTATTATATAATACAAATATAAAATTGATAATTTATATTTAAATGCGTATTTGTATAGTAATTAGTAAATTGTAATTAATTACAATATTGCATGCTCGTATTTTGTAATTACATAAGTTACTTTAGATACGTTGTAAAAATACCAACCCAGTTAGTTTTAGAGGTTGAAATATTTAACAATATTTTACACGATCCATTTAGTCAAAATTAGCCCATTATTCTGTTCGTGTAATTAAATTCATCCAACCTACATATATATAATGTATATACTTCATCTGTATATATATTTTTACAATATTAATCAATAGTAGGTAGTAGGTACACATATAATAAAATAAAAATGTGAACACTATGCGGAATGTATAATATATACCTATATTACCTTATTATTTAATAAAGAATGATCTGTTTTCAGAGTCAAATTCTTAATTATATTTGTATTGATAACTTCTTATTTTAGTATTAGGTAAAAAATGTTTTAAGAGCTAAGGTTTCGGCAATCTGTTAAATAAAAATAAAAAAAATTATTACACATAACATTTAATAATTTTGAAGTATAATGAACTAGTTCTTCATTTTTTTATCGTAAAATTCGTTTAGTTTGATTACACACGTAACATATTAGTGCGATGAAAAATAAAACTTTATCGGTCAATTGCAAAAGTTGAATAAGTCAAAATAACCAAGATAAAAATTACAAAAGAAATGCAGAAAAAAATGTATGTTATTATTTATTAGTACCCAAGTATAAATGATGAAATAACGAAGATTGTGTCATATAAAAATGTTCTGATAATAGATGTTTATAAAATACGCATAATTAAAATATCTATATCATGTTAATGCATAGTTATTACTTAATGGTAAACACTAAATCTATTTTTTACTGTTTTAATAATTAGATACAATTAATAACACAAATCAAACGTAATTTTAAACATTTGAATAAAAAAAAATTTTCGGTTCGGTTTTTGTTTACCTGATTAAAAATAAATTTAGGTACATTAAAACTGAATAAGACATTATAACACATCTAAAATATCTGTTAAACATAGTATGTTTAAAAGTAGGCATTATTATTATTTTTTAATGATAATTTATGGTATATAAATATATAACAACCAGGACTATTTTAAAATCAATATATTATTTTATTTTTTTCAATAATAAATTTATATATATATTTATTTTATTTTTATATTACATTAGTTAATTAATAAATAATAATAAAAAAAATAAATAATACATTTTTTCAAAATTAATTGTTTTAAAATTTGTTAATATTTTAATTTAATTTATATATCAGTTGTTACTGCCAGTCTCGGTGTTTCTTCGTTTTCAACGATCCAATATTGTCCAGTAATGCCTTGTTCCAGAATATAAATTAAAGCTCTGCCAACATTATCCGAACTAAAAAAAAAAAGAAAAACTTATCATTTTTTGACTACAAAACTATTGTTTAATTATTAGTTTTTATACTCAAAATAAAATATAATTACTCATTTCTTGGATCTAATGCCATAGTTCTTATATTCAGATAATGTGAACTTTCTTCGTCCTTATAAAAAACAAAATTGATTTTCGTATTTAAACAGATATGTACAAGAAATTTAGATAGGTATTAATTTGTATTTATTTTTCTTATATGATAATACTTTTTTTATTCATAAATTAAGTCGTATTATACTAACGACACATAAACATCATATACATGTAATTGTAATACATAATTTATTACATAACATTTATAATTATTACCATATTAATAATTTTAAACAAATATTGATAATTATAATTTTTTGTTTTCTTGTTTTACCTAATACTATTTATTATTACTAGGTTTACTATACATTCACATGATACCTACTACTTATATTGTGGTTGTCTCATTGAGTCATAATTTATACTTCATGATATTATGTATGATAATTACATTTTACAATAACATTTGTAAAAAAAATAAATCAATAATTAAAAATGGTTATCCCTCTTGAACACATAAACAAAATATTATGCCTGTCTTCAAAAACTTCCACGAATTTCTCTTACTGTGTTATAAGATACCCTAGGTATCAATACCTTACACTAAGTAGCTATATTTTTCTAAGACTACAAACACCAATTAAATATTGGCAATGGTTTCCACCAAGCACCTCCATAAAAAAATATACAAAAGAAAATATAAAAAATAATAAATTATTAAAGTAAACTAATGTATTAAAAAACAACTATATCAAGATAAAAAGCAAAAATAAACATTTTCAAATTTCATATCATGTTAAATAGTAGTAACATGATGTAAATATCAATAGCACTCATTTAGATTTTATATTCGAGTTTAAAAAAATTAGCAAATGATTTAAGTCCCGAACCCTGGTAATAAATAAAATAATAAATGTTTGAGTACGAGTTGGTGTGAATACTGTCATTTTTTTTTTTATATATATTCCCCAAATTATTTGAAATGAACTTTTATTGTATACAATAAATATTAGTTTATGTATAATTTTATAGAAATAAAATTAATATTTTTATGATTTTACATGTTTTCAATTCTGCGAGTACCAAACTATAATGACAAATATTATAATATAATGGTACCTATTATACAAGAATTAATGAAATATAACGCGACCTAATCTAATGTTGTCGTTGCAAATTTGTTATGAACCTTTCTTTTTTTTTGCTCTTATTAAACTGGCGTAGTTGTAGCACTTATCTTTGGACACCTCTAGTTATATATTATCGTTATAGTGTGTATCATACTGTATATACTGTATAATGTTATAGTAATTTTAAACTCGAAAAATAAACTCTATTTTTTGCAGACATGAATTATTTCATGAAAACCGCAAGGAAAAATTTAAATCCCTAATGAATTATTATTATTATTTATTATTATTATGACAAAGTGTATTTTATGCAAACAGATGATTTTTTTCACGCATTATAACACTTATTTCTAAATAAATTTTTGTGATTAAAAAAAAAAGATTAGATTGAGAAGTATGAATATCAATGTAGTATACTTCTAAATAAGATTTAATTATGTAGGTATATATTAAGCTAGACTTGTACTCGTATAATATATTCTACAACTTTTCAATATAAATTTACCTTATTTCGTATTTTATTGATAAATTATATAGGCACCAATATCATAATAATGTGTATTCTTGAATTATTCAAAATGACCAAGATTAAAAATTCAATATATTATAATACATAAATAATATATAATATTATATAAATTTGATTGTTCTGGTGTCGTATTACTAACAAAAAAAAAATTATGTATTTATATAGTGATATAATGATAGATACCTATTATAAGTATAATTTCTTGAGAGCGGAGACTCGGAGCTCTATCGAAAGCAGATGAGAAGATGATAAACATTTTTTTGAATAAAACTTTTGATACTTAATATGTTTTATAGCTTTACCCCTGGACACCACTCAACGTCTAATAAGTTGCTTGAATTATTGTTTGTTTTTTACAGTAACATTTTTATTTTATTCTGATTCTATAAAATATTGTATAAGGTACTAGATACACAATATTCTAAATTTGATAAAACATAATAAACCAAAGCTTGTAGGGAGGACGATCTATCCACCCCCTAAGAAAAATTAAACTTACACCGATCAATTTCGTGTACCCGACAACGGCATTAGTTGCTGATCTGCAGTTTGTAGTCTGCACCACAGTTCCACCATTGCCTCCGTACGGAGCTCCCATGTACTTAATTGCTAGAAGCGTTCCGCTAATGACTCCACCCTATAATCATATGAATATTGTAAAATGTAATAACATTTTACTAATGCTGTAAATGACATGTACGTATTATTTAACAAATGTTTTAGTAGTCGTGAACGATAATTATTTATAATAATTAAAATATCACTATTTTTGGGTTATGCCTACATAGTGTGCACAGATAGAATTATTTTCATCCTGATTATTGATCAATACGTCAAACTGCATTTCAGCCATGTTGTTAACGACAATATCTAGTCGCCCAAAATGATTTAAGCACGAATTGAAGGCACCTGCGAAGATACATAACAAGTAAGTATGACATTATAATATAATATTTGTACATCATATGGTATTATGTATACGTATACAAGCTACAAACATGTCTCAAAAGTTTTAGTCACCTTAAAAACTTCACAATAAATCAATATATTTAAAAGCGTAATTTTTTGTTGTGTTAAATAATAGAAAAGTTTTAATAGTTCTTTTCAATTTTTTTTATTAACAATTTAAAAAAATAAATGTTTTGTCTAATCAAATTTTTTAAATTTCCAAGACAATCGCTTGTTTTAATCATGTTTTTAGAACAGTTTATATATACATATATATATATATATTATAAAAAAAAATATTAAAATTTAATGAAACATGAAAACTAAATCGTTTATATATTTGTTAGTGTACCTACGATTCATCAGTATGATATATACTTGTAAAATTAAGTTTATTTTTTGATTTTATAATATTACCAAACTTAATTTTAAAATCCTAAAGATAAAGTCATTGAGCTAAATACCTTGGTTACGTAGATCAAATAACGTAACAAATGTTGACTACACCATGAACTTAAGAATATTTTAAGAATATCTGAGTGGATGGGTCCAAAAATGTCCACTTTGTGTAATCATTTTGACCATTTATAAAAAAAAAATCAATAAATAATTTTCGTTTTTATGTATCATTTTTTATACAAACAATAACAATTTAAAATAATATTTTTAATTGTTATTGTTAGTAATTTTAATCTCCGCTAAAACTCACTAATAACTATATATTTATAGATTCTTATAAAAAAATCTTCCTTTCAATTGAGATTGTTTAAGTATTATGTGATTCATATTTCGCTAACATAACTATTATTATCACAAAGCTATCTTAAAAATTAAAAAAATCTAAGCAATAAAAAAATGTTGTAACTTAAGCCATTCAATTAGAACTTCCTTCTAATTACCTGCTATAAAAAAACGCATTTAAATATATCGATTTCTCACGAAGATACTACAGATGAAACATTACTTTGGTTAAGTCTATACTGACTATACTATATACTAACTAATTAATTTAAGAATTCTTTAATTAAATGCGTATTGTATTGAATGATTAAAAAATGTACAAAACAAAATAAATATAAGTTAATAATGGTTGAAGATGAATAATAACACTGCACAGCATATTAATATTATTTTTTTCATTACAGAAATCTGTTGTAAATATGTACATATATATATATTATATATTAGTCGATGCAAGTATTAATCTATATGACTATATTTATTATTTATAAGTATACCACTCGTATAATAAATAACCGTGCAAGCAAACCTAAAAGAATTTTTTTTTTTAATCTCTTTTTATCTCTGTTGGTATTATTGATAGGTAGTAGAGTTCACAGTTTTTCCAATTTTCTTAGAAATTCAATCAGGTATAAAATCAAATCTTTAAGTTCAATTCCAAAACACCATTCCTGGAAATTATCGTCAGAGATGATTTACCCATCTCGGGTTAAATAACACTTTTGGATTCATTGGTAAGAAAACCTTCAATCCTTAATGATATTAAAAATAATATTAATTTTGAAAAAAATAAGAATGGAGAAAAGTTACGTCGCTGGTTAATTTTTTTTTGTCTTGCTGAATATTAAAATATTGTTATACTTTTTTTACGTTAATTTTATTTTAATATAATTCTAAATGTTTATTTATTGTTTCTTGTATGGCTGTATACAACATTGAAGTAATTATTATTTAATATACTTTCATGGGTAATATCCGAATATTATAAGTAAGCTAGTACAAACAAATATTGTTCTACTATTAATTTAGAGTAAATTTTATATTAGGTTAATAATTTCACGCATTTTCTTTATGTTTTTTTTATAAAAAACTTGTTGTTTCTGCTAACCAAAATACTGTTATTTATTAATTAGTACCATGTATAAAAACTCTATATTTTAACACTAATAAATTACAATCGTAGAGGATGGTTTGTGTTTAATATTATGCGGTGTATACATTCTTCAAAGTCAGCGAGAAAATTTTATTAAATTATTGAAATTGTATTGATAATTTTTAAACTGTTATTTAATTATTTAAAAATAGGTTAGACGGTACTTATTAATTGAACAGATACTTATTATTTTTATTATTAAATAAAGTAGGTACATTTTTAATATTGTGATTTTATACTTAACATTTTCTGTTCTATAACATACCAGATTATTTTTCCAAACAATTACTAATTAAATATGAATATCTTGGTGCATATTTTATTAATTATTATGTATTATTATTTTACAAATGTACCAAAAGAAACCTACCCTCTTCTACAAAAATAGGCAAGATATATCACAGCAAACCTATTGCGTCCCGATAATATTTATCAAATACACTAATCGCGTCCGATGTAAATACATTATTTTCCTTTCCATTTAATATAGACATAGGACTGTCAATAACAACATTACATGTTCTATTGTTAAAAGAAGGTTAAAAATATTGTTTTTTGTCGTTAATTAGTTAAACGTTAAACTATTTAAAATAATTAAAATACTTAAGTAAGATTAGGTTTAGTTTATTGAATTATTATATCATAATATTATTAATGTATTGGTAAAAATTTGAACGATACAATTTTGATATAATCAAAGTTTGTTATTTTGTTAACTTCATTAATATAATTTTTATAAATTCTGAATTCAGGAACGCAATAATTAGTATAGTACATGCAGAAAAACTGGGATACAATTAATTGCAGCCAGATATTATTTAGATTCCCCCTATATATAGTTAAACTGAATTCCTTTGAAAAACTCACTTTCAAGTTGTAGATTGTCTGCAATTGAATATCCCAATGCCAAAACATTATTATCACCAAACACGTTCATTAACTCATTGGCGGACAATTGACATGCTTCAAAATCTATATCGCATAACGCCACCTAATTTTAGATATTTAGAAAAATATGTTCACAATAATTTTCAACGTTATACCTACACATATTATGGTATTTTAATCATTCGTAAATAATTACAACTTTAAAACTGTAGTATCGATATCATATTTATACATTAAAATATTTTAATAATTGTGTTATCCATACATCCAATAAATGTGTTGCATAGCACAATAATTCATTTTGGAAAAAAATAAAATTTATAGAAATAAATTCATCATTTACTGCAAGGAATCTTGATAAAATATTTGAAAAAAAAATCTGAAAACACTGCATGTAATAGATTCCTAATCATATTTTTAATTTATCGTACCTACTTATTAAGTTATAACACTAACATAGTGTATAAAAAAATTGTAAACACTTATTATAAAACGTAGGTACTAGGTATGTATAAAAGAATAATATATTTTATGAAAATATTTTTTTTCAATTTTGAGCTCGTAAATAACTTACAACTAGGTTCAGAGGGGACTAACAAAATTCTGCTACCAAAAAATGTATTTAAGTTGAATATTGAAGAATTCTCACTTATATAGAAAACAAATATATGATAGTCACAAAAAAAAAATGTTTTAAAAAATACATAATTGTAAAAACAAAATATTATTTCGTTCAAAAACTAAAATATATTTTTGATGTTACAATGATTGTTAACTGCTAAAAAAATTACCTACTATCTTGTACTAGTCATAATATATTAGGTACCTACCTTGACGCCATTCTGAAGAAGGTGTTTGGCATACACTTTTCCCATACTCGACGTAGCTGAAGTGATCAATGCTACCTGATTCTCAAGTACTGACATTTTATTATATAACGCTGCAAGGATTTACTATACAATTATGTATATTTTACAGGTATACAGTGAATCTAATACTATCAGATGTAAGTAGTCTAATAATTAATTATTTATTAGATTTAAAATCAATATTAAAAGTAATAATTGAACCTGAACCCGTGTTCAGACAAAAATTGCACTTCACGTTTACGCGCAAAATCGTTACTTAACGAATAATAATTATTTGATGTATTTGGTAAGTACTATTATATTATTCTATGTTCACAATATTTATCATTGAAAGTTCCAGCTATATTGATTATTGAAGTTGTATTAAATTATATGATTTGACGGTAATTTGAATTAATAATTAGCGGTTTACGTATTTGCAGTTTCGTGCGTGATTTAAACGGTTGTAAATTGTAGTTTATACATTATATAGGTACTATGTAACGGCTAATATATTTTGAGAATAAGAAACTCTTAAATTCCTAATGCGAGTATTTTATTTTGTGTACACGGACTGAAATGTTTCCGAAAACCTATACATTGATAACGTTCAAAAAAATTATTTTACGAGTAGATATCATACCCATAAAACGCACAAATGCGCAAAAGATAATATTTTATCAGTAAATATAATTGCAACTTACAATGCATATATAATATGATAATCAAATTAATAAAATATCTAAAAAATGTTATTCGATTTACAAAAAGAATTTAACAGGTAAACACGGTAACTTTATTATATAATAGGTACTTAACCTATATACATATTATTTTAACAAAAATAATGAATTATACACATCACATTTTTAATTTATGATAAAAAAAAACCACGTAATTACATAATAACCAATAATCGTTTAAACTTAATATTTGTAGTGTTTGGTATATCCCAACTGCAGGACGGTCTGGAAGATTGATTCATGTGCATCAACGCGTAAACGAATTCGTGTAGGTATATCTTTATTCAACGTAAACTTAAAACACAAAAATACAATATTTAAGATATAATCTGATGAGCGGTGTTACGGCCTGCCTCTTAATGTCTCAACTATTCCTAACCGACCCCCTGCATCAGTCTCCCTTATCTAATATATAATCAGATAATAAACAGTAGTAGTCATGGTGGTGGTGGTGGTGACTTTACCGTCACGAAGGGTCTCGTAACATGATTTAGTATGCTTGTCAATTCGTATCTTTATCCGTGGCCCGTGGGACATCGAGTTTCGACTTTTCTGGGAAAAGACGTGTGAAAATACTTTTAATGGTTAAATTAAATAATACAATGTTCACGCTGTTCGTCTTGACCTCAACATGCTTGTATTATTAATTATTTGATAGAAACATGTCACCACACCGTACAATATTATGTGTATTTTTTCATTTGATTTATATGTATATATAATATATACATATCATAGGATTCGTAACTCATCTCATCAAAAAAAAAAAAACATATTTATGTTTATAGCAAAAATAGAAATCTTAAAATACATAATAATATATACAATTAGTAATAGAAAAATAATTAATTAAATTTAGAGTTAGTAAGTATAACATTTTTTTTCTTGTACATCTTTTCTTATACCTACTTAGTGTTAGTATATCTTAAATACATTAATCGTTTTTCATAGTTTCTATAATACATTTTTACAATATATATATATATATATTTATAGTTAACTCGACATAAATTATATATTTTCACATCATAATTTATTGATCATTTTCGGTTTTTTCTTGATTAATATACTAGTTTAGTTATATTTATATCAAAAGTAAAGTTATGTTTTATTTTAATTGTTTGTTTACATAACTAAAAGTCCATCCATTCAAATATGCATACTTTTAATCACCCACTCGGTTTCCAGTTATAAGTGTAGTCTACATATCGAATGACCTCCTTTTAGTATAAATATATATTTTTTTATTTCAAACTTGTTTTGCACAACTTATACAACTGTATAGGGCCTATGTTCTTTATAATATGATTAAAAATGCATTTGCCATTTAGTGATTATAACTTCTGTTATTGAATTATGACTATGTGTTATTTTATGACCTATTTTACAAATTAACCCGTGCGTTTCTACTAGATTTAATATTCGCCCGTTTTTACCCTATCTTAGAGGAATCCAATAATTGATTGGTCGCGCCTACTATATCTAAAAGCTTTACTTTAAAATAATTGTCATTATTGTCACTATACGATGTAATATTCAACATTATGTTTATATTCAATTTTAATCGGTTTGTACGTGGTATCGTTCCAAAAAACTATGATGGCCGATGGGTATTCTATTATCATCGTGCAAGTATTGACTTAGATAAACATTTGATAGAGTATTATTCCCCCTCCCTCCCCCGAAGTTTAAACTAGTTTCTAATTTCCCCAATAATGGTATTATTGGTATCAACAGTTCTGGCTTACCTATTTCTAAGTTTCTTACCAACATATTGCATCACTTGTTTTACCTGCTAATGTTGTAACATCTTTAGTTTGTTAGTGGTTGTCAGCACAATTGACTTGCCTTCTAATTTGATTAGTTTATATTTTTCGAGACTGTTAGATATCGATCCAAATATTAATAACAAATCATTTGTATTTAGGAAAGCGAATTCAAAACTCACTACGATAAATTTGATCTTGTTACAGTAACATAATATTATGATTCCGGTTATTATATATATACATAATTTATTATTTATAATTTTTTTTTTTCGTTGATATTATGTATTATGAATTTTAATCTAATCGTGCATGATTTAGCTTATCATTCAGTGACTTCTCCGACTAGTTTTATCTCACTCATTAAAGACGCTAATTGGAGATACGTTCGCGTATATCGCGCACTAATACTATTAATTCTCAGCGTTATCGTGATTATCTCTATTATTCTATTTAATTCAAATTTTTTCTAAGATACAGTAATTGATCATTAGCTTTAATATTCATGTGGTTTGCTTAATACGTATGTCTGTCGTCGTTTATAGTGTATTCGAGTACGTGATCGGTATGTCTTAATGAATATCGTAATACCATAAATAAGGTAGGTATGCTATTTCTATAAGTGTTGTTTCTAGTATTGACATTTTTTCATTATTTTAATTGAGCGTCTTTAAAACAAAAAAATGTGTTTCTGTTAAAACAATTTATCTTGAGTATCTTGATATCATCTTATCTGCGAGAATCTTCTTTTATAAAGTTCGAAATGATTATTATTTTTCCTTGTAATATTATATCGTTACCTATTGCTTAACTGATGAATTATTAGAAAATTTATATTTTACTTAATTTATATATTATACATATATTTTACTCATAAATTATAAGTTATAATATCTTATTTATATTTGACGCGCGTTCGTCGTGTTGCTTTTTATAACATACAACTATTACTATATAATAGTACCTATGTCCCGTTTTATTACAATACGTTCAGATGTCGCGTGAATTATATTATATAGTTACCAATCGGCAGTCGCATGAAATTATATTTTGGTCGGGAGGTCTAATAATATTATTATTATTTGTATTACTGTCCATCCTACGTTGCGATGAAAAATTACCTTCGTGATTGCACGTATAACAACGCCGAGCATTAAAATCGTTGTTTCTAGAATTCTGATTTCTATTAGTATTCCTGCCACGAAAATTATTTCTTCTAGTATTATCACTACGATAGTTGTACGACGTATTCTGATTATTATTTTGGCCACGGTCAATGTTTGGACTATTGTTATTTCTACCGTCATTGGTCCAGCTGTTATTTTCATTATTACTCGATATGAATATTTGCCGACCGTTATTATAAGTTCGCATGTTTTGGTCGGCTACTAAAGCCACCCGCATTTCCCGGTCAAGAAAAGTTGGATTTTTCGTTTTGATTTCAAATCTCATTTCGTCGGTCAACCCGTAAGTGTACTAATTAAGGTCTGTTCTTCGATATTTTCACGCAATATAACCGCTTCTGATGGCGGTTTGCCTGTGGTTACTGCGTCGCATAACTTTTGAAATATTTCTTCCAACCGATTATTATATGCATAAATCGACTCGTTATCTTTGATTTTGATTTTGTATAGCTCAATTCGTAACTTTGCGGAATCATAAGGACCGTAAAGCGGTTCGAACGCGTCTAATAGCAATTGCATTCCATTCCTTAATTTCTTTATACCTAGTCACGTTAAAAGCTCTATCTGTCAACTTAGTTTCTGCTATCAATTTTAATAGTAATGGAACTCGGTCGACATCTACTGATTCAATTATTATTTCGCACACGCTTATAAATTGATACATTTCGGTGTGCCCCCCTGAATAGTAGGGAATTACATGTAAAGAATCGATAACTTTTAATGTTGTTACTTTATCGTTAGCCATTTTTTTTTTTTTTTTGCTATTATTATTACTCTTTTAACTGCAGGCCTATGCTTTGTATAAATAATAATTTTATTAATTTTTTATCTCATCTTGCATGTACTTATATAGTAGATGAATTTTCAAAATCGTCTAAATTTATATCAATCGCAAACTTTTATTTAATATATTACTTGTCTTACTGATTTATTTCTAGTATTTTTATTTAATTCAATTATTTTATCTTCCTCAATTAATCTCCTTATTTGTACGTCATTAATTATTTTCCTATTACTATCACTAAGTACTGCGTTCTCTATTAAATTATTTATTTTATCTAATGTTTCTTTAGCGAGGACTTGAAATTCGTCAAAAACCCGTTTTCATTAATTCACTTTCAATATTTATTACCTATTATCAACAATACTTCAATACTTTTAAAGTTTTAAATACCAATACGTCTTATTATTTTAAAAATTATTTATTTTATTTGATTTATCAAATTAACCCCTTTATTTAAATTTTAAATATCAATATAAATAAATATTATTTACTTTTAACATAACTTATTTTTTCTTAATTTATTTTAAATATAACTTTCAAAAAAAATAATTTCCTAATAATTACGAATGACTAATAAATCAATGAGATGTTTATATAATTTATACTTACAACATCATTTTGTTCATTTCGTTGCTTTTTTTCTCGCTGTTGTTGAACTGCAACAAAAATCTCGTAAGCCACAGAGTTGTCGAAACTTGAAAAGACGTCTCAGTTCAACGATGATCCACGTAGATGAAATTGTCTCTGTTGATAAAAGATGATGGAACTCAAATATTTCTGATTTATCACGTTCTTGAAAATCAACCCTGTCCACATGCAGTACCAATTTTTCTGTTACGTCATCCGGACTGGCGATTCATGCATCAATGTAGCATTGAATATACTTTATGTAGTATTAGGTGTACACAAATTTTTATTTAACGTGAATTTTGAATACAAAAATACAATATGTAAGATGTAAGATATAAGCTGATGAGCTGATTCCAAAATAGTAATAAATATGACCGTGAGTGGTGTTACGACCCGCCTTTGAATGTCTCAAATATCCCTAACCGTCTTTCGATCTCTTGCATAGGTCTCCCTTATATTATGACGTGATCGGATTATAAATCGTAGTGGTGGCAACTCTACTGTCACAAGGAGTCTCGTAACATGATTTAGTGTGCTTGTCGATTCGTATCCTTATTCGTGGGAACATCAAGTTTCGACTTTTCCGAGAAGAGACGTGTGCACATATTTTAATTAATAAATTAAAATAATTAAATAATACAATGTTCATGAGGTTCATCTTTATTCTTTACTTCAACATGCTTGAGTTATTAATTACCTATTTGATAGAAACGTGTGTCGTATTATTTTATTCATAATATATAGGTATCTACAGTTGGTTTCTTTTTAAAGGTTACCTAACACGAAATATTTCAGTCCAGTGACCTCAGATTGATATAAGATTTTTGGAAGGAGATAGAATACCTATAAATCCATATTTTTTTGATGATTTTCAAATTTTTATATCATAATAATATTACTCTGTATTACTCTTTTCTTTATAACGAGTTTACTACACTTCTACTTTTTTATTACTACAATTATGTTAGCAACTATGAGTACCAATACATATTTTAACATAACAATGTATTATATATCAATATTTTTGTAAATGATAGATTAATGTATTAAATATTATTAATATCATTATATAAATATGTACTGTGGTCATGAGACTATGACTCATAAACAAAAAATTTTATTTTTTGTTCAAATATAAAGATAATGTAAAATAAGCTAGTTTCACTAATAGGATACCTAGTTAAAAATAAAGGAGATTAAGACGAAACAGCTAAACAAATGTAAATGATATTAATATATATATATATATATATATATAATAATTAAACTATAATATACCTGTTCATAATAGAAGTGGCCAAAGTGGGATCCACTTGTATTTCTTAGCTAAACTGCATAATATCATTACCTACTACCTATTTTATGTTTATTTCATGAATACATAAATTATAAAAAGATTTACTTTGAATTTTATAAATATGTATAGTCGTTTTAATATTAATGATATAGGTAAGTACTAAGTAGGTAGGTAAGTTATATAAAAATTCTGTACAATATACAAGTCAACCAAAAAAAATATAAGAGTTTAGAGTGGGGAAGCACGTGCCTCATTAGCTACAGCACTGGAAAATGAGAATTAGAGTGCTAGGTAGTATTTTTATAACTTCAGCTGAAAAAATTTAAAACAATTGTTGATATGATAGACAAAATCAAATCAAATTACTGCAACTAAATTTGAATTTGAATTTTTAAAGATGAATCTTCTGATAAGTCGATTTTTGGTACAATACCTAGGGGTACCTTAGTAATGTAATAGGTACATAGGTACTTATAATTTTTATACTTTATGTTTTTACAATATAAAATAATAAATATCTTAGACTCTATATAAATAAAAAAGTTCCCATAACCAATTAAAAACTGACTTTCAATTCAGTGACTCCAGTTTTGAACAATAAATATTAATCGATTAAAATATGGCTTGTTAGAAATAAATTATAAACATCGAGAGATTACATGGCTAATATTTTTCAAAAAATTACTAATACTTTCTTTTTTCGAAGACTTTTTTTAGATGGAGTCATGGAGATGAAGTATTTTAAGTAAATGTCTATAAAATCCCCAAAAAATTGGATAGGTACATACTTAGTTATACTAGTCACTAGAATAAAACTTCGGAAAAATATAAATTTCTACTATTATAATATAGGTAATTATAGTAACATAATACATAAAATTCGGAAACGGGAAGTTGTTAAAATAAAAACTATGTCAACATTTGTTATAATTTTTTATAGTAATAGTTGGCTCTATTTTTTCTCGATTTTAAGTCACTGTATTACTTCTTCTCCTCCTGCAGCATCATTCATTTAAATAAATTGTACACAAAAGTACAAAATAGTTATCCTTGGGCTTAGTGAAAACTTAATTCTTTTTTACTATAGATTCTTACACCTACTAATAAAAGATTTAGAAAGTGAATAAATTAAATAAATTATTTTTTAGTTAAAAAAAACCAAATGGCTCTAAGACTATTTACCTTATAGTTACATAGGTGATATAAGCCATAAGGCACATTTTTTATTTAGTCTGGCTATCAATTAAGTAAGCCCAATAAACATTTTTGTCCATT
Organism: Schizaphis graminum; assembly: GCA_020882235.1. Taxonomy (NCBI): domain Eukaryota; kingdom Metazoa; phylum Arthropoda; class Insecta; order Hemiptera; family Aphididae; genus Schizaphis; species Schizaphis graminum. The sequence continues at coordinate 101,029,395 of CM037032.1, forward strand.
ATGTTTTAACTCCAATGTAAATTTTCTTAATGTTTAACATACTTTTATAGTTTCATCCAATATTTTTATATAATATATAAATGTTTGTAAACCAAATTAATACCTATAAAATATTTATTTTGCTATGTCTCTTGTATTGAGCATATCATAATATAACCTAGGTCAGTGGTTCTCAATATTTTTAGTGCCGCGGCCAAAATTTACCCTGAAAAATCTTTCGCGGCCCACATGTTTTCACTTTTCAAAAAGTAGTTATAAAAAACAAAATTTGTTTTATATAAATATATCTAAATTTGTAATATATATTTATAGTATTTTATAGGTTTATAACCAAGTTATTTTTATAAAATATATACTTTTAATAATGAGGAGTATGCGGTAATATGTGCCCGTTTTCTGTAAACAGCATTGACATCATAATTCAAAAAATTGTTCACGACACACTAAAAATTGACTGACGGCCAACCAGTGGGCCGCGACCCACACCTTGAGAAACGCTGACCTAGGTAGGTATACAACATTAAAATATTTTCAAAACGTTTGTATTGGTAATCATTTTTGGGGAACTTGAAGTTTGTTAATTGACTAGAGTATAATCACCCAATACCTACATTATAGTATTTTGTTTCTTTTTGAATATTTATATTTTTTAAATCTCAGAATATTAGAGCAGTTAGTTGATAGGACTTTTTACAATTTTGAATTGAACCTTCTATAACATTGTTGTTACTCTTTCTTCACTATTAATACAAAATACAAATGTTTGCCTATTCAAATATATTGGACTACCTATAGCGGGTATATGTGTAGTCTGGCCTTAACCTAATAGGATAAAATAGATTGGTCTTTAACTGCATAGGACTTAAATAAAATTGTTGAACTACAGATTATTTGGACCATATGAATTGACCAACTATATTAAAGATTGCATTTTAATTGAAATGGCTTATAATGCTTACATGATTTAAAAATATACAATGTATTATATAAGTAGATCTGAGAATAAAAATATTTAGCTATAAAAAATACAAACTAACAATAAATGATTTTAAGAAATATTGCATAATTATAATTTATGTATATTTATTATTTATTTCACTGTACACAATACCCAAATTATGTTATTTGCTTTAAGAACATTTAATAATAGAAAAAGTATTATAGACAATGTCTTAAAATATTATTTCATAAATTAAAATTTTAAATCTTTATCCATAACTACAAATGATGGAACTAATGTTTCATTGTACTCTGCTGGGTTTAAGTAATCTCGTTCTGTGACTGTATCAAGAGTGTCATTTAATACTTCAGCATGTAAATTAGATGACTTCAAAATTGGTAGACGTCCAACACTTTCAAACACTTTTTGTTCCATAGCTAAACGTAGGGGCATGTGCATTCCTTGTGTGATCATCAAGCCTTTAACTAGTGTTCTGTTTTCTTTTGCTTTGTACTGAAATACAAAAAATAAACTATGTTAGTCGCATTGATTTTAACTTGTTAAAATTCTCAGAAAAATAACTTATTAATTTAACTCATAGCATACAGAGTTGTGTTATAAAAGTGTACACAGATATAGAAGTAATAATACCCAATAAAAACAATTTATAAAACTTAAAATGGAAAAAAATAGAGATTAAATCAAATCGATCAATAATGATTGCACAATGTGTATAGATTTGACCCCCCCTCCCAAAAAAAAAATTATGTGTTTGTGATCTTCATCAGTTATTTCAGGATATTAGTATATTACTTATCTGAATTTGATTGTTATTAATATTGTATTATGCCTAGACAAGATATAGACTACTATATATAATCCTGCACTTTATTGTTAATTAAAATGATACCTCTTTATGTGATTCAAACATTGTTAAATTTGTTATTCTCAGACAACATAATATTCTTTATATACTTTTATAGCTATCTCTGAGTACATTGTTGCCTAAAACAAATTATATTTATCATAGAAGACATTTTAAAACTTATTTCATCATTAACTGACATTGTAGACATTGTCAGGCTCCAGCTTACCATATTGTATCGCCTGCCCACACTATTACTTTTTTATGGCTTATTGTTTTTTTTAATTTTTTCTTCTTTTTGCTAAGCATGTTGTAAAATAACCAATAACTTTCTATCAAATACAAAAGGAATCCAACAGGTAGTTCCAGAGATTAATGTGTTTAAACAAAATAACCAACTATTCAGCTCTATTATATTATAATATAGATAGTAAATGAGTACAGTGTAGCTTTGGTACTGTCTTTTGTTTATGATTTGAGACAGGTCTCCAATATGTCCTGTGTTCTAAAAATCTATTCAGCGAGAGAACAAATAGATTCAGTATACCTCTGTTCAATACCAGCTTCACTATGACATGGTGTTGTATGGGGATACACAAAATAATTTATTTTACTTAATATAATACCTAAAAATGTATATTACTTGGTGTGATAAAATATAAATATAGCACTATTCTTAGGGTGTGAAAAATAATATTTGTTTAATTAGGTAAAATAATTTTGGGTGTACTTACATTTCTCAAGTTTTGTTGAACCGGATGATAAGTTTCTTTGAAATTCTTTGGTCTGGCAGTGTGAGCCCTAAAATTATTAAGAGGTTTATTAATTATAAATAAAAAGATATATTCTCATATTTAAATTAAAAAAATAACTTACCCCAAAATAGAATAGTTACCGAAAGAATTATCCATGAGATCCTAAAAATAGTTAAAAATCAAAAAATAGTGTACACAACACAATAGGTAGATAATAATTTGTGAATTAATTCTCGTAAGAATTGACTTACCATATTTATTATTTTCTGTAATGTTGATTCAATAAAAGTCAACGTTATCCGTTAATGTAACAGTAAATATTTTTCAATTTCTTTCAAGTGAGATACAAGTTATAAGCACTAAAGCACGGTTACTTGCAATTTTGGATAACAAATTAACAAACACAATGACTGAAGTTAATATGACTAAGACATTTAAAATGATAACCTGAAAAGTTGATAGGAATCGTCCAGTGTGACCACGAACAAAAATATAATAATATATGGCTATACTTTTAGTGTAGTAGTTACAAAGAAAATCAATAGATGTCGCTGTATGTTTAATTATCCACATACTTCGTTAAATATTGAAAAAATTATAAGCATTCTTAGCTATAATAGGTACTAAGGCGGTACTCGATTTATTATAGCCATTATAACCCATGTAGTTATGTTTACAATATTGTACGCCACACGGGCTATACAGTACACTCTGATAATCAGGATACATTTATAGTCCTATTCCTATACTTATACTGTAATACTTATATTATGACTTATCTTCATTAGCCATTGGATATTAACCAATGGTTGGACGTTGGACTGATTGGAGGAACTATAATGAAAAAAAAATTTTTTTTAAATATCATAAAAATGACATTAAACTGTCGTAAATGGGGGCAACAGAGTGTTTGGGAGAGGCTTAACCCCCACTCACCAAAAAACCATCCAAAGCCTCCTCAAAAAACACTAATAAAATAGGTATAGGTATGTATATTATTTTTAGTAAGTATTGACCCCCCCTCCTTCACCAAAATAGTTTTCCTATTTCCACCATTACGGTACTAAGCTAGATTGGTATAATTCAATGTTAATTACTTTTCGTATTGTTTGTTTTTATTATTATTATTATTTTAGATTCTGAACGAAGTGATGAATGTAGGTATTGCTTTTACTATGATGTGTGTGTTTTTTTTTTTTTTTTTTTGTGTCTGACGACAATATTTGGAGCAGTAATAATGCTCCGATTTTTGACTTCAGCCCCTCTTTAAATAGGAAATTGAATCTAGTTGGTACTTTGGGGGGTCAAAATTAAAATTTTCAAATAATTTTCAAAAAAATCGAGAAAAACAAAAAAAAAGTGACAGGAAAATGGCAATTTTACGAAAAACCATTTTTCGACAAAATCGATTTTTTGATTTTGCTGTAACTCAAAAACGAATTATTGTAAATACTTGAAATTTTCACCAAATGTTTATATTATAGTTATCTCTTTACAGCTAAATTTTCAAAATATTTTGACCATTATTAAGCTACTTATAGACAATTTAAATTTTCTACTTTCTAAGTTTTTTTTCTTCAAATGCCGATAAAAAATTTTTGGGTGGCCAGAAAATCTTGAAAATTTAATACAAGGTTTCTTATAAGTTGTTCTTAAAGTGATCAAAAAAAAATCCGAAATCGTTAGTCACAATTTTTTTTTATAAGTGCTTAAAGTTCGAATTTATACGAAATATTTCAAAATTTAAATTAAATTTCATACTCTCATTATGCGTATGTTGCCTAATACTTTTTTTTATTAATAAACAGATACTATAAAGTAACCATAGTAACATATAAAAACTATACTATTTGTTTCAAAATAGAAATATGACAATATTTAAATATAATGTATTATCCTAAACTGACAAATCATCTTCGTTCAGAATCGTTTTTCGTATACAATGATACCTATCATTGCATTCAAATTTAACCTACCATAGTTCGAGGTCCACCCCACCCCCTAATATACAGCAGAGCGATGCCCACTTACCCGCTTTTTTTTAATTGTGTATAAGTTATCCTAGAATATACATATACTACTAGGCTTTCTTCTATAACTAGGACTTAGGAACTTATTAACAGAAACATGAGTTTTAAATTTTAAAGCATCATAATCGGAATTATATTTTATAATAATGTAAGAACTGTGCTCAAACCGGAAACCACTGAAATGTTTATTGCTGTATCAACAAAACAAGCCGAAATTCGATGAAACTTCAAAGTCTTAATGATCTCGTTGACCTGCAATGACTAGAATAATGAATATTTAAATAAACAATTGCCTATTTTGATTTGATTAATATTGTTCTGTGTTAAACTGTTAATGTAGGTATCATAATCATCTAAATTTGATTTAATTATCTTATTTACCTACCTATTCGACTTTAAAAGTAGGTATTAACCTTTTATGTATGCGAACCAGACGATGATTAAAAACAGAATCGATTTTCTTCTTTTTAATTGAATGAAGTCAATAGTATTTGTTAAAAAAGACATCAAGTATAGTTGTTATATCATAAAAGTTGTAAAAAAGATTTAAACTATCGTTATATATATTTTATATTAAGTCTAATTCAAAAATAATGTTTTCTATTAGGTACCTATAGGTACTATATGAGTATAATGAAAATTAACATTAGAATAAAAAGGAAAATAAAAAAAAGCGGGTAAGTGAGTATCGCTCTGCTGTACATTAGGGGGTGGGGTGGACCTCGGACTAGGGTGGGTTAAATTTGAATGCAATGATAGGTATCATTGTATACGAAAAACGATTCTGAACGGAGATGATTTGTCAGTCTAGGATATATTATACTTAAATATTGTCATATATTCTATTTTGAAACAAATAGTATAGTTACTATATTATGTTACTATAGTTACTTTATAGTATCTGTTTATTAATAAAAAAAGTATTTGGCCAACATACGCATAATGAGAGTATGAAATTTAATTTAAATTTTGACATATTTCGTATAAATTCGAACTTTCAGCACTTATAAAAAAAAATTGTGACTAACGATTTCGGATTTTTTTATCATTTTAAGAACAATTTATAAGAAACCTTGTATTAAATTTTCAAGATTTTCTGGCCACCCAAAAATTTTTTATCGGCATTTGAAGAAAAAAAACTCAGAAAAGTCGAAAATTTCAATTGTCTATAAGTAGCTTAAAAATGGTCAAAATATTTGATATTTATTTAACTGTAAAGAGATAACCATAATATAAACATTTGGTGAAAATTTCAAGTATTTACAATAATTCGTTTTTGAGTTACCGCAAAATCAAAAAATCGATTTTTGTCGAAAAGTGGTTTTTCGTAAAATTGCCGTTTTTCTGTCACTTTTTTTTTGTTTTTCTCGATTTTTTTGAAAACTATTTAAAAAATTTACTTTTGACCTCCCCAAAGTACCAACTAGATCCTATTCAATGAGGGGCTGAAATCAAAAATCGGAGCATTATTATTGCTCCAAATGTTGTCGTCACTCCGTTCAGAATCTAAAAATATAATTAAAAAAAATATATTCTTTATACGTAATAATTACTTAATACCTAAATAGTGTATACCTAGCTAATGAATTTGTAATAAGCCTCATTATTGAACCCTATTATGATTATTGTCTTAAATTTGAATTAAATGATAAATAATTAAAAAGAAAAAAGATTATTCCAAGCCGGAAATGGTTTATCATTCTTCATTTGCAAGTATGTTTAATAATTTATTTATATTACTAACTATATTTATGATTTATATTTTTATGAGTAATACAGTTGAACTATTTTTTGTCTAAAATATAACATTGGTAACCACAAACCCGAACGATAAAAAATTATTTTAAGATTTCAAATCAAATTATTCTAATTAACAATTCACTATTATATAAATTAGTACCTATACCTTTTACCTACAGTAAAACGGTATACCTAGCTTAAAATTAGGAAGTTTAAATATTTTATTTTGATTGAATGTTTTCATTCAAAAAAAGTAAAATATGATATTTGTTTTTCCAAAATGCTATTTTAAAATGTTCTCAAATAAAGTAAAAATTGATTTTCAAAAAGATTTTTAGGTATCTAATTTTTGAGATCGTGAGTCGACTGTTAAAAAAATCAACCAGTAAACATTATAATGTTGTTATATATATTTGTTTTTATGTGTTTTGTAAATAAAAGTTTTAATGCATTAAGCTGGTTGTTCTTTTTTTTTAATATGAATTTTTAACAAAAAACTGTGTTGTAAAATTTTTACTGGCCACAATATGTGTTCATTATTACTGGACTCTGTATATATCAAAATGTGAAACATTCTCACCCGACACTTAGTTGTCCTGCTGGCAAAGTTACTTGTTCAGTCGTACCCTTAGGATTTATATGAAAACATAGTATAATAACGGTCGTATTCATCACAAATGTTACTCATCATTAATCTTCATTAAAATTTTAAATTTTTTACTCATATTTTCAAAAACGGGAATTAAATATAAATTTTTATTTATTACGAATTAATTAACTGCATCAATAATTTAAGTATATTATAAACGAATCACAAGGCGATTATATCATTCAACTTATTGGCTAAGTATAAATTAAATAAATATTTTATTTATTAATTATTGTTACAAATGAATAATATGTACATGCAGAGAGAATAAATACAAATATGCGTATAATAATGATTATTATATTTTATATTATATTATTTTTATTTTATTATTAAAGATTTTGAAGTGATTTTATAGGTAAGACTATAAAATACATTTTGTGGCTAGATGCTCAATAATAATATAAGTAGTTATTGGCAAAGACAGAGCGAGAATTGGGAGTACTTTGTTTTCAAAAATTTCTGGTAAGTTGCTCCAATTCAAAATTTACTAGGTACTTATATTATTACAGATCACAAACCACTTTTAAAAACATTATAGCTAGAAAATCTCCGGTTCCCCCAAAAATGTTGTGCAGTTTTCACTTTGAATGTACCTAGGTAGTATATACTATAAAATAATATAACATAGAATAATATTAATTTTAGTCTGTTTATTGAAAAATACTTACACGTGATAAGAATTTACTTAATATACATACATACTAAATCATACTATATTTGTTCGTAATATATATGAATATATGATCATAGTCGACTTTTGTTTAAAATATGTTCACTTATTTTCTATATAATACCTTGTAATGATTAATTTGTATGGTGTACTTATTAAAGTTATTGAATATATAACCTCGTGAGTCAGGAGTCTCCTAGGATCAGGAGGAAGGTAAAAGTGTGAATTAAACATTTATGTATGACAGGTAAGTATATTTACCAGTACTTATAAAATATTTAGGGAAGAATCCTTCTGACATTTAGTCTCTTTATTCAAGTTATATTTGGCTATTTAACTTTACTTTCTTATATTTACACAATTATAACCTATTACCTAATCAATTTCCAATATACACCTTGTTATTGATTCAGTGGTATACGGATATCATAATTTCATATTTTCATTGATAAATCATTGCATAAAAAAATTAATTAAACAGAAACGGCGTATTAGACAAAATCTTTAGTATTTTAATTTTATATTATAATAAAACAGTAAGTTGAACTAATTTTGGTCTAAAAACATAAAACAATAATAATGTAAGTATTATATTATAAAATTATTGTTATTATTTAGTAGTACGTGGCGTCGTGGCTACATATCTTTAAGTCAATATTGACATTTATTAAAACGGTATAAAATGATTTGTGACATAAATAGTTTATAATAATATAAGTTTAAATATTTTGAAAATTTTTGTGCATAGAAAATAATAATATTGGAAAAAAATATCAAATTACGAAGATCATTATTTTTTTTAAACATAATAACCAAGACCCTTATAGGAAAAATATCATTATTATTCAAATATTATTGACACTTCTTTAAATTTTGAACTTCATTTGCTTGTAAAAAAAATATTAACAATGTATTCAAATAATTTTGAATATAGTAAGAACACCTTATTATGATGAACGTTTTATTAAATTATCAACTTCTCAAGATTTATGACTTTAAAACTAAAATATTATCACACACCAATCAAAATAATACTTAAAAAATCGAAAAATAGTTTAACTATATTATGCATATAGGTTACAAAAATCCAAAATAATTTTAAAATTAAATCATTTCTACAAAATGGTAACTTGAACCATTTAGTGCAAAATTCAAAGCTTTACTGTTAATCATTTTAGAATTCCGAGGTAAAAAACCAGGTATTTATATTTTATATAAATTATGTTGGAATCTTATGTGACATAAATTATGTCTTATGTGTAACGACGTTAATGCAAAACAAAGGTACTAACATAATAGTAACATGATCAATTTCAATTGGCTAATTTAAAAATATATTTTCATATAAATATACAATACAATATTTATCACATATTATACACTTTAGTCATTGATTAATAGGACCCATTTAAATCAGTAATTATTGGGGATCCCATTGATTGACTTTGTCAATCTCCCCGCTAGTTGTGTCACTGACGTTACCCCAATTAAATTTAAAAAAATCTAAGAATACAAGATTGCAATCTACTAAAAAAAAAATTTGATACGTTGCGTGTGATTCAGTGGGTGGAAACAAATAGTGCACTGAACCACCAAATAATAATTCTTTTAATCAATTATATATATTTTTAATGACAAATATAAATACTTAAAGATAATAGATAACCAAATTACCATTTACCACGATATATTTAGTTTATAGAATCTATGGATGTAATTGATTGGATTTGAATGATATTAACAAAAAATAACACTTCAATTTTAAAAAATATGTGATTTAATATTATAATTTTCACATATTTAAAAAAATATGATGTGATATAGACACAAACGATTTTAGTTGTTCTAAATATATATTCAACGGTGTCTAGAGAGGAGAGGATATATAGTCTAAGATTGCCTCGAATTAATTATATTTTCTTAAAAAATTTAAAACACGAACTACACAATACTCGCTAGTATCTCTTGGCTCTTAAATTGATTTACAAGATGTCGTATTAAAAAAAAAAAAAAAAAATGTGTCTATATTTCGCAAATAATAGTCACAGTTGATTTTCTTTTAAATTTATTTATTGAATGAAATTGAAGTGCGGGGCAGTGTAATTATGGACCTTGTACTAATTTTATATCACGATATTATTACAATACCTTAAGTGTATACTTGGTGCTACTGATAATATAGAGTGTAGATATGTATATTTAAAAAACAAACTTTTTATTACAATAAATAGTTAAGTAGGTATTTAATTCCTACATAGCATGATACATAGTAGGTATATAATACTTAACTTATTAATACGAGTAAGTATGTAAAATGTTTGCGTTTCTAATGTAGGTATGTATATATTATAGTGACTTATAAGTCACTATAGTATATATAACATAAGATTTTGTATTTAAAGGAAATATAGGTACTGGTGTTGTAATTTCATTTGTTTGAATCGTATTTTATAGCCACCTTGGTAATAAAAATTTAAACTCCCAGGAAAATAAATATACAAAGCAATAGTATATGCAGTTGACATGGTAAAAAAATATATTTCCAAGAAGTCCATAATTTCATATAAATCTTTCGCGTGCTTAGTTTCTTGGGTTTATTCGACATACAAAGATTTAACAGCTCAAAATAAAGTGTCTAAACTATATTATATATTATAAGCTATTTTTGTTTTACAGTTGACATAATATGGCAGTCATGTATACACTATAATACACTACAACACCAAGTTCAGTAGAGTATACAGAGCAGGTATGCAATAAAGTTGAATTACTGTAAAATGTGAGAAAATCAATTTAATACATGGCTACATAATATAGTATTCAATTATCTACGTATGATGTATGAAACTTTAAACATTTACTAAAAATGCTCATCAGTGGCGTAATTATTATGAATTTGGTTTTTTTTTTAATAATAATTTTTTATAATCACTTTACCGCGGGGACTCCTCCCCTCATATTACCCTTTTCATTCATCTATTATCATGAAAAAATACATAAATGGTTTCTACTAATAATTAATAGATTAACAATAATAATTTACTTATTTTTTGATTATTTATATTTATTTTAAAATTATAATATAAATTATATTTTTCTTGACTTCTGTGCTTGAATTGTTTCAATTATTATGTTAGCTTGTCATAATACAAACTTTTTTTTATCAAATGTTATCCTTTATTTTTTATACATAACTTATGACACAAATTAAATTTTTGAAAATTTCAATAATAGTTTCTATATGAATACATAAAGTTTATAAGTCACTAACCCTTGTGAACTAAAACGCATAGTTTATAATAATAGTTTTGGAAGGTATGGTTTCTACAATGATTGATTGCAAACTTTACTATATATTATGTTTATATGTTATTTTATTATTTGTAAAAACTGTGTTAGTATTAATATACTAATATTAATGATAATTAGATTAAATATTATATTATATTATTTTTAGTACTTATATTATTCTTACTACATAATATGATCTACTTATTCGAATTTAATAAAATACATCAATATTTTCAAAAAAAAAAAAAAAAACATCTGTTTAACAATTTATCCTTAATAGTGATAACGATACACTCACAATTGGATGATTCTCATAACAAATAAAAACATTTATATTACCACAAAATATGTCTTAGACGACACAAAAAAGTTCAATTATTTAAAATTAAGGTCTTTAAATTTAATATATAATTAGGACTAAAACTATATTATGATTACCAATACAGTCATTACTTTTTTAAAGTATTCCATTTTTATATTTATATTCTTATTGCTATAATTTGCTTAATCCAACAATTTTCTGATGGAAAAATAATAAGTGAAAATATAATATTTAATACTAAATTTTCATTTAGCAATAATATGTTAAATTATCAGGAATCCAGTATATTATTAATTTCAACGAGGTGGTTATTATAGTTACAAAGATTAACTCGATTTGATTGATACAATGTTTCTTCTGTGTAAATAAAAGAAACATTCGTATTGTGGTTTATATTTCACTGCAATCAATGTAAGTATATTTATAGTCACTACCTCTGATAGTACAATGTACAAAAGAAAGAACGTTCGGCACTTTAAGAAGAGCAAATCACGGCTTCGTCCGACCATGAGTAAAGAACGGAGATATGTTTTGTATTTAATGATTGATGAGCGTTAGTCTTCTGTAGACTGACAGTATTGAAGACTATTTTATGAAAAATAGATCATAAATAACATAGAAGATCCAAATTAATTCACTTTACAGAAAAAATATCAATAATATGAACTACTTATAACTTTAAAAAGTAGGTAGTACATAAATAATAAATATTAGCATATTACTTAGATATACATTATTTTTTGAAATAAGTATCGTTAGTGTTTTAACTTTTAACCAAGTCAAACCATTCATTTTTAAGCAAAAGAACATGTTGTAAATAAGGTAATTAAGATGTCAAAATATAGTGATTCAATAATTGAATTTTAATCTACTTAAGTACTATAATAGTAATATTTTATACTAATTTTCCATACTACTGTATGACATTAATATTTAATATTACACAGAGCAGGGTCACTAACCTTTTCAAAGAAGTGAGTTACATTCGAAATTCTGAGTCACTGGTGAGTGGTGATAGACAGTAGAAATTAGGTCTTTAGGTGGAAATTGTTTTGATGAACAAAAAATGGGTTTAAACTCTAATGAATAATTATTTTATCGTTTTTCTTTATAATAATAATCTATTAATATATTCTATAATATTCTAAATATTCTAATAGTACACGAGAAAAAATTAATAAAAAATATAAATGTATTAATTTATTTACCAGGTATTGGTTTTCTGAAAGTTTATAAAAATATTGGAATATAATTAGAAATATCTACTCGTAAACTTGAATTCAGATTACTATTTGTAACTCTTACCCGATATTTGTTCGTTAAGTATTTCATACTCGAAAATGTTGACTCACATAACGAAGTTGAATCAAAAAATGAAATTATACGAAAAGCAATACTTCGTAGATTTAGGTATTTTTGAGTACTTGCATTTTTCCAAGACTCCGAAGTAATCTTAAGTAGGTACTGAATCATTCTTATTTCCATTTCCAAAATTGATTTATCGAGATCAAACAAATTTCCAATCGTATCGCTCTGGTCGCAACATACCCAGAAAATGGATTTGATATAAACTAGGCAACTAACTGGCTCAAGTATTTTAAAGTCATTGAATCATCTTTTTAATTTAGGTCGTATATGTTTAATTATATTTATGTGGCTTGTAAATATTTTATTTATAAATATTTTCAGAATAATTATTTATTGTTTCATGAAATTTAGAGAAATGCTGGATATTAACATTCTTCATTTTATTTTATCAATATGCTAATTTACTAGAATACATTTGAACATCTATCAACATCATCTAACTATTTATTATGCAATCGACCGATAATGGTAAATTTAATTTTTATTACAATCGATCTGTTTTCCTAGAAAGATCGACAGATTTGTCTGATATTGAGTATAGTGAATACGATACACACACATATTCGCATATTTACGCATATACAATATATATCCAAATATATTGAAAGTTAGTATGAATCGTTTGCAAAGAGCATGTCATTCTTTACTTTGTCCACTTAAATGCAGAATAGTGATATATTGTTCTTAATTATTTCTATAGAGGTATTAGTAGAAATATGTGTATATTTTCTAGCTTAAATTTTTTTATCGAACGATGCTTAGTCTACTTTTTATACATAATATAAATGATACAATAATTTATAAAATAACATTCGATGATATATTCCAATGATAGGTATCATTGCATACGAAAAACGATTCTGAACGGAGATGATTTGTCAGTCTAGGATATATTATACTTAAATATTGTCAAATATTCTATTTTGAAACTAATTCAAACATTTAAGTAAAAGTTTTAAGATCTTACGTTTAGTAATTTTTTAAAAATAACAAAAATCGAAAATTATTTATTAGTAAAACGTTATTTTACACGTGTATTATTGATTTCAAATTAAAATTAAAACATTAAACACCAGTAAATTTTATTAAATTGAATAATCCTCAAACTGTTTTATAATTTTATTATTCTAAGCTAAACTTATGGACAGCATAGTATTAAATTTTCAATTCTTAGCTTTTGATAGTAAAATATTTATAAATTTTCAATTACCAAATAGTGAAAAATATTCATGATTTTGACGAATTTTTGTCAATATTTGAACTTCAAATGCTAATAAAAAAAAATTGTGCCTATGTATTTTTATAATTTTTGAATGAGAGTTAGAACAAGTTATGTGGACCTTTCTATAAAATTTTCAAGTAATTTTTCTCAGCTAAATTTTTTTTATCAACATTTATAAAAAAAAAAAAATAAAAAAAATGATTATTTCAATTGTCTATAAATAGCTCAAAAAAAGTCAAAATATTTTGAAAATCAAATCACGTAAAGAAAAAGGCAATCTAAATAACTGGTAAAATTTTCAAGTATTTACGACTTATACTGTTTGAATAACAACAAATATCAAAAAACGTTTGAGGCTAAACCATTATTTAACGCGGTTTTGTAAAAATTTAAATTTCAAACACTCATAAAAAATTTTTGTCTGAATCCGGTAGAGTTTTTTTTACAGATATATGAAGAAAAATTTATGGAAAACCTTGTATCAAATTTTCAAAACTTAGTTATAAAAGAAAAAAATTTTACGATTTTTCAACCACAAAATTACTTGCAAATTTTCGCAATTTTGACATATTTCGTATAAATTCGAACTTTAAGCACTTATATAAAAAATTGTGACTAACGATTTCGGATTTTTTTAGATCACTTTAAGAATGTTGTCGTCAGACACAAAAAAAAAAAACACACATCATTGTAAAATCAATGCATTCATCACTCCGTTCAGAATCTAAAACAGCAACAAAAATTTAGTTATTGTCTAATAACATATTAAATAAAAATCAAATTGACATGTATAAAACGAATACACATCTTAAAAAAATCGGGTAAGTCGGTATCGCTCTGCTGTAAATTAGGGGGTGGGGTGGACCTCAGACTATGGTAGGTTAAATTTGAATGCAATGATAAAAATAATTTTAATGTTACAATTAAAAATATAATATTGTGTCGAACTCATATTATGAATATTTCCAATTCTATGTTCATACTAATTTTATTATATCTACGTAGCTGTTAAACAATAATGATAAAAACAAGCCAGTTAATATTGTATCTATCCGTTTTAACAGTTAAAGTCTAAATTTAAGTTTGCAAATATAATAAAGTATGAATATAAATAAGAATATAATATTGACATGAAATATTTTAATTAATTATAATTAAAATTATTATTAAAAATAGTCATAATTCTTTAAAACTCACGCACATTATCGGAGTTCTTAGCTGATTATTTACTTAAAAATATTAATATTTCAAACAATTAAAATAAATATGAACACAGAAGAAATGTGAAAATATTATACCACTGGGAACATGGATATAATAATTAATAGTTTAGATGACCAGACTTTTGATCTCTCTTTATTTTGCTGTATAAGACACATGGGACGCATTTTATTGTTGACATTATAAAGGTGCAAGAGTAAAATGTGTGTTTTATATTAACTTCGCGAAACAATTTATTATTATTAGTATTTAGTTTAAATTATTTGAGTTCTGAATTACTGAGCTGTATAAAGTATAGTACTTATCATTTAATCTGGGTCAGTTTGTACTACTATTTGTTTATCTATAAAAACTGTAATTGCAATTTCTTTTAAGACTTGTTTTGTATTTTTACTGTTTTTTTTTTTTACATTAAAATTTACTTAGGCACTCAAAATTCAGCTGCTGAATATTATTTAATTTATAAAAATGTATATTTTTTTCAAATTATAATTAGGTAGGTACTTCACTATTTACATATTATACAAAATGTTGATTCTTAAATAAATAAAACAATATTATTTTTTAGTTACAAATTTATAATTTGTTTTCATGATAGGTACTTGGAATTCAACAGCTGTTCTTAAAAACATAATATTTTTTGTTTGTTTATAATATTATATGAACTTTATTGTTTTGTTACCAATAATTTACATGATATATCGTCGTGGCTGTTTTTTGACTAGCAAGTATAGCAATCACTAAAGAAAATATGATACCTATTTATTTTATATAAAAATTAATTGGAATTTAAAATAACCAAAACTGACCAAAAATTAAAAAACCATTAGGTAGTTATCTTTTGAATAATGACTGTCCAACAACACTCTTTTTTGTTTGTTACAACTGACGGATGTGAACTTTCTTTATAATATTTTAGAAAGAATTTTTTTCTTTGTAATTTAAATTGAAATAAATTTGATGTTTTAAACATAAATTATACAGGAAGTAAAATACATAAAGAAAAATCTCTGACAAAGATAAAGTTTTCTTCTTTATTAGTAATAAAAAACATTTTGATCTACGGCCATTCTATGGATTACAAGAACCAATGACATAAAAAAAGTTACTTTTAAAGAGGTATCTTCATTACGCAACACTCAAATAAGATACCTACTGAAATGGCGTTCTTAGAAAATGTGTTCAAAAAATATTAAAGTACTATGTTTTTAGGTGTTTTCTTATTTTATATATTAAATGAAGTGATGAATTAATTGATTTTACTATGAGTCACTCTAGTTTTTTTTTATTTTTGTAAACACGATAAGTGGTTGAAAAATTTTTTTCGATTTTAACTTTGATAGTGGTTTCAGATAGAAATTGGATCTAGATTATACTTAATGAAGTCAATGTTAATATTGCACAATATTTTCAAAATCATCGGGGGAAAAAAAAACAAAAGTTAAGTAACAACTGGAACCTATACAAAAAATAAGTTTACAAAAAAATCGTCAATCGACTTAGTTTTTTAGCTGTAATTTAAAAACAAATAAACTTAAATACTTGAATGAATAGTATTATACAATATTCAAATTAGCATTTTGTAATAATTTGTTTCTTATACAGCTATTAGACTTATAAATTTACTTTGAAATATTAAACTTTAAATTCTGATAGTAAAATTGTAGCTGAATAAAAATAATTAGTTGGACATTTTATTAAGAGGTTTTCTAATAAGTTGCTCATTTATTACCAGTTAAAAAATATTGGAAATTTATAGGTAAAACATTTTTTATAAATGTTTAAATTTAAAACTTTGATATAATCTATAAAATCTTGTAAATTCTCAAATTATTTATTTTGTAGTTAGAAATTCATAGACAATTTTAGATTTTCTTATTTAAAATTTAAAAATTTAATATAATATTCCTCATTAGTTTCTCTACCAACAACAGAAATAAAAAGTCTACCGGAATGTTTCATTACATTTTTATGGACATTTGAAGTTTTTACGACATGGGATATTCACCCGTATAATAACTATTTCTCAAACGATTTTTGTTTTATTGTTATAATTCAAAAACAAATAATGTCTTAGCTACAGATACTTGAAATTTCTCACAAACTTTTATGATTACATTTTCTACATAAAGTATAATTTTCTAAATATTTAGACAATTTTTTAACTAGTTATAAAAATTTGAAGTTGTTTTTTTTTAATGTCGATAAAAAAATCTTACTTACGTTGTTTTTCAATCTATATAAAATTATTAAAAATACATAAGCTGTGTAGTCACATTTTATAATATGCATTTTAAATTAAAATGTTTAGGATAAAATTTGTCAAAATCACAACATTTGAACTTCAAACTTTTCCGTATATTATGAATTTAAGCTTACGCAAAGATATATTATCAAAATATGTAGAGTATTTTTAAAATATTATCTTTTTAAGTATGTTATGAACCCACACTGTATTAGTGTATTTGCTGAGTTTGAAAAATTGATAAAACATAATCATATTATAATTAACACGTATTGAGAAGAAAGTCATCTTGTAATTAAGGTGCTAAGGCTAAAGAAAATCATAATTATGTAAGTAAAAAAATAATTGAAAAAACTAAAAAATTCAGTTGTACAACATACCGAAAAAATCATGAAATTACTTATAAAGATAAAAATAAATGTAACGTATATATATTGATGAAAATTAATCAAAGAACTTAAAAGTTTTTTGATTTTTGAAATAGTTGAGAATCTATTTAAAATAGATTTTGATCGAAGAATCTCACTGAAAAAAACAAAATAGCAAGTCATTGCAAAATATAATACAATAGACCACTGCAGACAATTATTGTTTAGATGCAACTAATGACCAACCATGAATGAAAAAGGAAACGAAGAAGACAATACTACAGTGCGTTAAGTGACTACACCGATCACTTGATAGAAACTTGATAGCTGATACTACCTAATTTATAACCATTAATAAGACTAAAGTGGAAGTCTTCTATTATAGTTCACTGGATATTAATAACAAGGAAAATCGCGTTAAATTTGGTCATTAAAAAAAAAAAAATTATAAAATTATAATCTTCTATATAGGAAATTTTAATTATGCACCAAACCAATATATGAAAACAAAAATTAATATTAATCCAGAAAAATCATATTTTCAATAAAATTAAAAAACAAAACGTATATTACGTTTTAAAATAAATTAAATTATAATCTAAAGATAAATAAATTGTATTTAATAAATTTTGATGCATTTAGTAAAGATTAGTATAATATAATATTGTAATATCAAAATAATTAAAAAAAAAAAAAGCGGGTAAGTGAGTATCGCTCTGCTGTACATTAGGGGGTGGGGTGGACCTCGAATAGGGTAGGTTAAATTTGAATGCAATGATAGGTATCATTGTATACGAAAAACGATTCTGAACGGAGATGATTTGTCAGTCTGGGATATATTATACTTAAATATTGTCATATATTCTACTTTGAAACAAATTCATAGTCTCAAGATCTTACGTTTAGTAATTTTTTAAAAATTATTATTAGTAAAACGTTATTTTACACGTGTATTATTGATTTCAAATAAAAATAAAAAAAAATTAATCACCAGTAAATTTTATTAAATTGAATAATCCTCAAACTTTTTTATAATTATTCTAAGCTAAACTTATGGACATCATAGTATTAAATTTTCAATTCTTAGCTTTTGATAGTAAAATATTTATAAATTTTTAATTTTTAATTTTTGAATGAAAGTTAGAACAAGTTATGTGGACCTTTCTATAAAATTTTCAAGTAATTTTTCTCAGCTAAATTTTTTTTATCAACATTTATAAAAAAAAAAAAATAAAAAAAATGATTATTTCAATTGTCTATAAATAGCTCAAAAAAAGTCAAAATATTTTGAAAATCAAATCACGTAAAGAAAATGGCAATCTAAATAACTGGTAAAATTTTCAAGTATTTACGACTTATACTGTTTGAATAACAACAAATATCAAAAAACGTTTGAGGCTAAACCGTTATTTAACGTGGTTTTGTAAAAATTTAAATCTCAAACACTGATAAAAAATTTTTGTCTGAATCCGGTAGAGTTTTTTTTACAAATATTTGAAGAAAAATTTATGGAAAACCTTGTATCAAATTTTCAAAACTTAGTTATAAAAGAAAAAAAATTTACGATTTTTCAACCACAAAATTACTTGCTAATTTTCGCAATTTTGACATATTTCGTATAAATTTGAACTTTAAGCACTTATAAAAAAAAGTTGTGACTAACGATTTCGGATTTTTTTTTATCACTTTAAGAAAAACTTATAAGAAACCTTGCATTAAATTTTCAAGATTTTCTGGTCGGCCAAAAAATATTAAAAAAAATTAAAAATTTCAATTGTCTATAAATAGCTCAAAAAAAGTCAAAATACATTGAATATTTAACAGTGCATGGAGAACGCTAATACAAACATTTGGTGAAAATTTCAAGTATTTACATCGATTAGTTTTTGAGTTATAGCAAAATCAAAAAATTCGATTTTGTCAAAAAGTGGTATTGCTTAAAAATTCCCGTTTTTCTGTCACTTTTTTTTTGTTTTTCTTGATTTTTTTGAAAACTGTTTGAAAATGTTTACTTTTCACCTCTATAATGCACCAAGGATATCCACTTTTCCATCGGAAACCACCCCCAAAGTTTGAAATTGAAGCATTATTTCGACTAGTTATGCTGTACACAGACACAAAAAAAAACACACATCATTGTAAAATCAATACATTCTTCACTCCGTTCACAATCTAAAATGTGTTTACGTTTTTTAGAAATTTTCTTTACTTTTTACATCACAAAAAATGTTTTCCACGTATTGTATACATTATAATGTTAATATGTTAATTTAACACAATATCGTTTTTCAACTTAATTTCCTGAGGGTATTTAAAATATAAGACAAATAATACAAAATATTATAAAAATGTAATTTAATCATATTGTAAGTTTGAAAATGTTTTTTTATACTTATTTTAAAATTTTAAATGTATAACATAACTGTAAATTTAGCTTGGAAATTAGAAATTTATCAAAAATACTTCGTGGACATTTTTTAATTTTGCATATTATATAATATTAAAACTGTTTCTATAATATCATACACAAATCTTTTATGTGGTAACAAATTCTTAACTATAAACATATAAAATGTCGTCCATCAATGACAGATTAATACCAAACGGAAGGAGTATGAAATTATTTTGATGTTAATACTTTAATTTAATTATACCAAGTAGAATTTATTATTATACAAAAATAAAATATAAATGAAACATATTCCGTAAATATGTATAGTTTTACCTTCCTTTACCACATTTCTCTCCTGTATGGTGGGTATAATTTGTAGATTACGAATAAAGAAGAAAAAAATATTAGTATTACGACAAGTTGATTTTAATTTCTGCTGAAATATAGGATTGATTATATTATTATTAATAGGTTTTCGTCCAATCAAAACATTTTTTATTGACAGTTAAAAAAATGTAATAAATTGAAAATTTCAATTGTTTATAAATAGCTCAAAAACAGTCAACAAATTTTAAAAATAAGCCATAATAGAAGATGATATTATTAACACCTGATGCAAACTTTAAGTTTCAATGCTTATTTATTTTTGATTTATAACAAAATAAAAAAATCAATTTTATAAAAAACTAGTTTAGGGTAAACATTTTTTTTCTGATTATTAAAAAAAAACTGAACATTTTTACTTTTAATCCCTCAAAAGTATAAACTAATTTCAATTTATTACCAGAAAACACCACCAAAGTTATTTTTACTACACCAAAAGTTAATGACAGACAAAAACAAATATACATACTCACACCATTGTAAAATTAATACATTTATCGCTTCGCTTAGAATCTATAATTTTAAATTTTTAATGAGTTAATTTTAATATCAATATTAATTTCCAATCCTTATTATCTTATTATATTATAAACCTATTATCATGGAATATTGCCATTTACAGTTAAAGTTTAATCAAAACCTATTTGCTGGAATTTCAATTTATAATTGTTATACTTACCTTATTTTTCAAATATAAGTTATGGTAGAATTTTTAGTCGTACATTTGTGGATTTATTCATAAGCTAGGTCCTTAAATTATTTTTGCTTTGAAATAATACATGCATATATTACAGAGTAAACAGTTTTAATGAATAAATATAGCTTATTAGTTATTACAGTTATTAAGATATACGAATAATATTTCTATTATTTAACTAAATGATAATACTCACTACGAATAAAGTAGTTATTTTTAACTGTACTATTATTAGACAATATACAGTATTTACAAATAATTATACTCGGCTATTAAATTGTTGTTACTTTTAGAATCCGTTCTAATTCATTGAGTAAAAACTCGATAATAAATTACGTTTATTTAATTCATTATTAGCTTAACAGAATAAAGTGATAAATATTATTTTAAAAACACGAAAAACATAAAATAGGTCCAGATTGAATAAATGGACTATTTAATGGTAATAAAATTAACTATTAAAGTTAAGAAGATGGTTATTATTATTTTTTAATCTTTATAAATAAAAGGGAATGTTTTTATGTGTGTGTGTATAGGCGATTCACAGTCCAATTAAGTTTACCGCACTCGTGGTTCTGAAATTTTGCGCATAAGTGATAGGTAATCCTAAATCATATACCCAAGGATGCACATCTTGAAGACAAATTATAAAATTTTTAATTAGCTAACTTGTTTTTAATATTATTTTTTATATATTTTCCAATATTAGTTTCTATACATAGTTACCATCGTTAATATTAAGGTATTTATAAAACAGAAAATTGTTACTGGGTTAAATATAATTCATAATATTGAGCCAATATTATGAAAATTTTACTTTAAAAATAAAAAATAAAAGGTGGGCAAGTGGATATCGCTCTGCTGTATAATAGAGATGGAATGTAGGTCACTATAATGGGTGTGTTAAATTACCAACATTTTCAATGGTCTATAAATAGTTTTGAAAAAAATCTAAATATTTTGAAAATGTAATCGTAAATAGATAACGCTAATATAAACATTTGGTGAAAATTTCAAGTATTTACAATGATTCGTTTTTGAGTTACATTAAAATCAAAAAATCGATTTTATCGTAAAATAGTTATGCGTAAAAATTCCCGTTTTTCCATTAATTTTTTAGGGTTTTTCCTGACGCTATTGAAAACTACTGGAATATATTTTTTCACTGTTGACCCCTCAAAGTACCAACTAGATTCAATTTCCTTTTCAAAGAGGGGTTGAAGTCTAAAATCAAAGCACTATTACTACTACCAAAACGTGATGACAGACACAAAAAAAAATTAAAAAAAACACATCATAGTAAAATCAATACATTCATCATCACTTCGTTTAGAATCTAATATTAAAAAAAAAGTTAATAATTGCATAATATAATATTATGAATTAACAACAATACAGGCGATAAGCACACGTGTATGGAATATTTCCAAGACTATGATAGCTAAAGAAAATAGAATAGTTATTATAATTTTGTATTTGTTAGATCTGTATTTTATCTTCTGTCAAAACCACCTAAATGATAGTTAAAAACTATGTAGTTAACATTAAACGGAGGTTCAGACAACTAGAGTAAATCTACTGATATTGTTAAATTTGACATGGACAATGTCATAAGAATATTTTTTAATTCTATATATATTTATATTTCCGTTGAGAGTTATACAGTATCGGGGTTTTATCAAATAAGTATGAAACAATTATTATAAAATCAAACTAAAGAAATTCAAAATACCTAGTAAACACATTATTTTTAATATTTTTACATAGCTTATTCTGATTAAAACCTCTTTATTATAAGTGTAATTTTTTAATTCAAATCACATTTGACCGGATATGTATAGCGTTACGTTTCCTTAAATTTTGATGCTTAAAAATATTGACAACAAGAAGGCGTATATTTTATGTATTCTTTTGCAGTTTGTAGATATTAGGTAGAAAATTAGCATGTCACGTTTAAAAAAATCAAACCCATTCATCGTATGTAACATATTTTAGTAAAATCTAACCATAGCAACTATATAATTGTTTATTTCGTATTTAATTATTACAACTTAAACAAACATACACGGCACGCGTTTTATAGAGAAAAATTTAAAATAAACATTTTAACCAGACTTAAGAATGATAGTAACATCAGACCAATCTTTTCTAGAAAGACATAATCTCAAAGTATGGAAAAAAGTTGGTGAAGGAGCATTTGCAAAGGTTTACTTGGTCAAATTTGGAAACTCTGAAGATGAAAATGCAACAACGATTGCAACAAAAGTGATCAACATGAGCCGCGTTTCCAGTAAGTTCGTGGAGAAGTTCTTGCCTCGTGAACTTGATGTGTTGGTCAAGCTGAAGCATCCGTATATTGTGCAGGCAAGTATGAAAAAGGTGTATTACACGAACCGTAATAATAATTATTATTATAATATTCAAGCTTAAATTTGTTTGACTAATTTAATTTTAAAGTACCTACAGTACATTATTAAATGTGATGAATTTATATACAATGGTTTTTAGGTTTTAAAAATATGCCTAGTGATATTATAGGTACCCATTATACCACTTCATTAATCAAAATTTTTGTTACCTACTAATTTTTATGCATTAAAAATTTGTTTTTATTTATGTAATGTAAATTCTCACCAATGGTACTTATAGTTAAAATATCCATATATTTTTTTGTTGAGATTATTTTGAATACATATAATGTATCTCGTATGGTAAAATGTGAACTTTATTTAGTATGCTCGGAAAACCAACCCACGCTAGTGCCTGTCGAACATATAGATATTTATTATTAAATTCCACCAAATAACTTTGTCATTCTCAAATAAAACACATTATTGGAATAAAGTAATTTACAAACATGAAATCCTCTAGTTAGAAACAGACCTACACAATAATGAAAAGCGAATAACACTTCAAAGTAAACATTTTTAGTGTTAAGTTAAGCCCGTAGTATACGAAATCGTATAGCTTACATTGCTTACAGTAAATGTTTTGTCAAAAAAACATTTTTAGTATTATCGATTTAAAAGGCACTATTTCATAGAATAAAAAAAAATATAGCCATATAATTTTTTGTCACGTACGAATATTTTTGTGCATCACCAAGATTATATAAAATATATTTGTTTTCGTTTAATTCGGTCACAGTTCCGTAAGGCAAGAAAAAAATCGTTTATTTTACTAAAAATGAAATTATTTTTCTTTAAAAAATAAAAGTTTATATAATATAATATACAATACATATATTATATTTATGACAATAATATTAAAATGTATAGAGTATTAAAGTACAATATACAGTATAATTATTGCCACATTATTTTAAAATCCAAAAGAGAATTAGAAATACATGTATTATGTCAACATGTGAAATGTGTTCCTAGAGTAATATTATACTGATATTCAATACTGAGGTGTATATCATATCTCATAAGTCTTAGTAAATTATAAATCAGTTCTTTTCAAGCGCAATCTTTAGAGACTTCTCAGCTGATCCATCGTATTATTTCTTTTGATGTTGTCCACAGTCAGATCCTAAATGATAATTCTTAGTCATGAACTCAGTAAAGAGAAATAAGTTACAAGGAACAAAAGCATTTTTTCTAAGAATTAATGACGTTAAAGATGAGTTTTGGAAACTATTTGCGTTTAAAAGTTTTCTTTCGACATTTTAGAGATTTAATTTTTATCAAAGTCATGTTTATACAGCCGGCAGAATTTTGAAAGCATAGATTTTCGCTTATTTTTTTCCTTTTTATTGTTATCATGTCACGAATTTATTTAAAATATTGTACACTTATTTGTATTATTCTAGGGACATTATACAATATAATTCACCATATACTCGTGCCAAAACTTAAAACTTTAAACATAATTTGATTACTCAATGAACATAAATAGGTGATTCAATTTCTAAAATATTTAAATACATTAACTATAGATACCTCAGATTTATCATAGAAACACGTCAATAATAATCGTATTGGTCATAATAATATGTGTATTTTATTTCGGATAAAAAAAATAAATTATGAAATACATATAATTATAGTCATTTTAACTCTCAGAAATAATTTTCCAAAATCGTATTTCAAACACATTGGATCGGGAAAAAAAATTATGCTATAATAAATAGACCACCTATACTATATATATGGTCGGTGGACTGTTATTTCAGTACATAAAAATATTTTTGGTATTTCCAAAACGCGTTGAAAGAGTGTCTTTTTCCGCAGGTGTACAGCGTTATACAGAACGGATACAAAATCTTCATAAACATGGAGTTTGCGGAGAACGGTGACTTGTTCACATACCTCCAGAATAAGACCTTGGAGGAACCGCAAATCCGTTTATGGCTTATGCAGATTTTGTATGCGTTCATGTACATGCACAGGATGGGTGTAGTCCACAGGGACCTGAAGTGCGAGAACATACTACTGACGCAAAACTACAACGTGCGTATAGCCGACTTCGGGTTCGCCAGGTTCGTTGACCGGGGACGTAATCCTGGCGCGGACACGCCGTGCGGCACCATCACCTACTCGTCACCCGAGCTTTTGTCAGGACAACGACCGTACAACCCGATGCTCGTGGACGTGTGGGCGATAGGTGTCGTGCTTTACATGATGACCAACAACACGGAGCCGTTCCGAGACAAGACCAAAGAAGAAATGTGCAAGAAACAGGTGAGCAGGTGATATAATGTAACGCATAGGTATACAAAAAATGATTCTGAACGAAACGGTTTTTTCACGTTATAACACGTCACTATAAGTAGGTATTAGGTACATTTCATGATGTATTATAGTTTTCGATATTAGTATTGCGGTCGATCAATTACACTATTTCTGAAAAGTTACATTAATTTTATTATTAATACTTAATAATAATTATAATAATATATATATATATATATTATACTACATATCATTATATTATTGCGTTATTAACTTTTTAGTCAATACCATCATCTGACCGTAAAACAGTGCGAATAAATTCATATTATACATAGGTTGGTCACCTATATCTTAAAATTAATTAAAATGTTATGAAAATGTCATTCATTCATTGCATTTAGTAAAATTCTTAATGTATATTAACATTTTTAAGTTCCCACAAATAATGTTTTTGAATTATAACATATTAGTTAAAAACGTTATTTATTGTTTAAATAAGTAATTTCAGCCAAATTTGAACTTAAAATGTGTATGTGAGTAATTATTTTTGCATATTTTCGAGATGATTTGTAAGGAAACTTTTATCAATATTTATAAAAAGCGGGTAAGTGGGTATCGCTCTGCTGTATATTAGGGGGTGGGGTGGACCTCAGACTATGGAAGGTTAAATTTGAATGCAATGATAGATATCATTGTATACGAAAAACGATTCTGAACGAAGATGATTTGTCAGTTTAGGATATATTATATTTAAATATTGTCAAATATTCTATTTTGAAACAAATAGTATAGTTTTTATATGTTACTATGGTTACTATGGCCAACATTCGCATTATGAGCGTATGAAATTTAATTTAAATTTTGACATATTTCGTATAAATTCGAACTTAAACACTTATAAAAAAAAATTGTGACTAACGATTTCGGATTTTTTTTTATCACTTTAAGAACAACTTATAAGAAACCTTGTATTAAATTTTCAAGATTTTCTAGCCACCCAAAAAATTTTTATCGGCATTTGAAGAAAAAAAAACTTAGAAAAGTCGAAAATTTCAATTGTCTATTAGTAGTTTAAAAATGGTCAAAATATTTTGAAAATTTAACTGTAAAGAGATAACCATAATATAAACATTTGGTGAAAATTTCAAGTATTTACAATAATTCGTTTTTGAGTTACAGCAAAATCAAAAAATCGATTTTGTCGAAAAGTGGTTTTACTGTAAAATTTCCATTTTTCTGTCATTTTTTTTTTGTTTTTCTCGATTTTTTTGAAAACTATTAGAAAATTTTAATTTTGATCTCCCTAAAGTACCAACTAGATTCAATTCCCTATTCAAAGAGGGGCTGAAGTCAAAAATCGGAGCATTATTACTGCTCCAAATGTTGTCGTCAGACACAAAAAAAAAAAAAAAAAAAAAAAAAAAAAAACACACACATCATAGTAAAAGCAATACATTCATCACTTCGTTCAGAATCTAAAAAGTATTTGGCCAACATACGCATTATGAGCGTATGAAATTTAATTTAAATTTTGACATATTTCGTATAAATTCGAATTTTAAGCACTTATAAAAAAAAATTGTGACTTACGATTTGGGATTTTTTTTTATCATTTTAAAAACAACTTATAACATACCTTGTATTAAATTTTCAAGATTTTCTGGCCACCCAAAAAATTTTTATCGGCATTTGAAGAAAGTGAAACTTAGAAAGTAGAAAATTTAAATTGTCTATAAGTAGCTTAAAAATTGTCAAAATATTTGATATTTATTTAACTGTAAAGAGATAACCATAATATAAACATTTGGTGAAAATTTCAAGTATTTACAATAATTTGTTTTTGAGTTACCGCAAAATCAAAAAATCGATTTTTGTCGAAAAGTGGTTTTTCGTAAAATTGCCGGTTTTCTGTCATTTTAGATTCTGAACGAAGTGATGATGAATGTATTGCTTTTACTATGATGTTTTTTTTTTTTTTTTTTTTTTTGTGTCTGACGACAACATTTGGAGCAGTAATATTGCTCCGATTTTTGACTTCAGCCCCTCTTTGAATAGGGAATTGAATCTAGTTGGTACTTTAGGGGGGTCAAAATTAAAATTTTCTAAAAGTTTTCAAAAAAATCGAGAAAAACAAAAAAAAAATGACAGAAAAATGGCAATTTGGAAAAACCACTTTTCGACAAAATCGATTTTTTGATTTTGCTGTAACTCAAAAACTAATCATTGTAAATACTTGAAATTTTCAGCAAATGTTTATATTATGGTTATCTCTTTACAGTTAAATTTTCAAAATATTTTGACCATTTTTAAACTACTAATAGACAATTGAAATTTTCGATTTTTCTAATTTTTTTTTCTTCAAATGCCGATAAAAATTTTTTAGGTGGCCAGAAAATCTTGAAAATTTAATACAAGGTTTCTTATAAGTTGTTCTTAAAGTGATAAAAAAAAATCCGAAATCGTTAGTCACAATTTTTTTTTATAAGTGTTTAAGTTCGAATTTATACGAAATATGTCAAAATTTAAATTAAATTTCATACACTCATACTGCGAATGTTGGCCATAGTAACCATAGTAACATATAAAAACTATACTATTTGTTTCAAAATAGAATATTTGACAATATTTAAATATAATATATCCTAAACTGACAAATCATCTTCGTTCAGAATCGTTTTTCGTATACAATGATACCTATCATTGCATTCAAATTTAACCTACCATAGTCTGAGGTCCACCCCACCCCCTAATATACAGCAGAGCGATACCTACTTACCCGCTTTTTTTTTTTGTTTTTCTCGATTTTTTTGAAAACTATTTGAAAATTTTACTTTTGACCCCCCAAAGTACCAACTAGATGAATTTTCCTATTCAAAGAGGGGCTGAAGTCATAAATCGGAGCATTATTACTGGCTCCAAATGTTGTCGTCAGACACAAAAAAAAAACACACATCATTGTAAAATCAATATATTCATCACTCCGTTCAGAATCTAAAAAATTGAAAATTTGTCGTATATATAAATACCTCAAAAGGAGTTAACAAATTTTTAAATTTTACCATACATTAAAAATGATAATATAAACATTTGGTGAACATTGCACTGACTGGTTTAAACAAAATATTTAAAACCATTTAAGGATAAATAATTAATATTGAATAAATATCCAATGTCTTAAAAATTTGAATTTAAAATGCTTGTAAAAAATTAATTTTTCAAAATTTTAAGTATAAACACTTATAAAAGAATATAGTGACCATAGACTTTCTTCACATTTTTTTTCAATTAATAAATTGACAACTTACAAGGCGCTTCGCATTCTACTCTGCAAATAATTTTTAATCGATATTTACAGGGAGAAAAATAAAAATTGCTCAAGCTTTTAAATACTTCGTAAACTCGATATTTTTCCGCACATTTATATTCCGATTAATCTTTAGTCCAAGACTATTATACTCTAATTTGTACACATTTATTTTTAGTTCCAAATTGTAGTATAGTCTAAATTCTGTTGAAGTTAGAACAAATACAAATATATTATTGTACAAATGTTTAAGTAAAATGAGCATTAAATGGCAGAAACGTTGATATAATTGATCAGAATAACGGACAAATAACAAAGTCACCCTAGCCTACTGCCTCTACTCGGTTGTAATATTTCTATAATAGAATAATTAGATAAAATTAAATAACTATTACATACTTTATCTTTACTATTATATAGCTCAACCATTCTTTTGCTTTAAATTGATTTACCCATCCTGATTCGATTTTTTTTGCCACATTGCTTTACACATTGATCAAATAACCTTATGAAGTACTTATATTATGTACATAAACATAATATGTAATTATTTGTACAATTAAAGATTATGATACCAAAATAAATATTTTAAAAATGTTACAAGAGATTTGGTCTGAAAAAAAAAATTATAATAGGTACCACTCCTTGTTGTTTAACTTAAGGGTGATCTTCGACTCACTGTGTCTAATAATCAGGTAATAATCTTTTTGAATTCTTAACTATTTATGGAAGATTAAAACTTAAGATATCTATATTTTTTAGCCCTTAAACTTTTAACTAAGATGCGTTAATGTAAAAACTTTATAGAAACGAGAGGTTCATAATTTTCACAATAGGTTTTTTTTGTACGAAAATAGACAGTAATTATATAACATCATTATTTTTAACATGTATCAATTAAACGTCAATATAATATAATATAAAATCCATAACATTGAAGGTTAAAACTAAATAATAAATTAAACAAAAAAAAAAAATGTAATTGATGTACATAAAAAATTAAAACAATAAACAAAATATATAATTGTAATAATTTTAACCAAATCTGTATAAAATAATATATTATATTTAATATTAAAACGTATAATATATATTTTATAATATCGCTTATTATTCTTATTTTGTTTTATAATAAAACTAGAATTAATACAATACTTTATAAATCTATTTAATTGATATTACAAGAACTAAATGATTATGTAAATAAAATCATAATATACAATTTAAATGAATGCATATTATATTGTCTTCGGTACAACCGGAAATAAATTACGATAATAATAATATAATATATATATATATAGGTTTTTTAATAAACTCATTTAATTTTTATCTGTTAATTACTTTCAATTCTAATTTAATTCATCCTTTTCACAGTCATGACTACAAATGACTTTTTTCTTTGAATTAATACTAGTGTTTATAATCAACATTATTAATCAGTGCACGAATTGGTACGGTGGGACGCAGGTAGGTAGAGCTTCTCTTCAATTTTTTATATTTTCAGATCATCCCTTATAGTTATTAAATGTTAGGTTAAGTTTAATCATTGTAAAGAACGCTAATATTAGTAATAATGTTTATGCCTTGAATTCTATTTTTTTTTTCTAATTTTAACATTGTTAATAATGCGTCCAATCTAGATTATTGTAACGCATAATATAATAATATCTAGGTACATATTGTAACAAATTACAACTTGTAGCAATAACAAGATAATGTCATAAACTTTTCCAAAATACATAACAGTTATTCAATGGCTGTAGCCCATAAGTGTAACCCAAATGCAAACCATAATTGCAAAAATAAATATTTCATAAGCACAAAAAAATACCTTTTTAACAAACCATAAGCGCAAATAAATTTTGCAGAAATAAAGTGAATTGAACAATAATAATAATAATAATAATAATAATAATACAGTTATTAATTTTATTACAATTTTACAGTAATATAAAAATGAGTTCAAAAATTAAAACTACATATTTGTAACAATTAGCATAATTTATTATAATGAACATCTTAAAATTAAATTTGAAATTTGAAGCTGACAATTTTTAAGTAGTCCAATCTGGAATTTTTTTCTATGTACAAGTTCCATGCTTTTAAATTAGAATTAACGTTAGAGCCATCAAATATCAATTGATATAAGTTTTACTATATAGTATAAATACAGTATAGTTATCTTAAATGATTATCAACCGTCACCATAATTTGTTACAATATAATACTATATGATAATTATTATAATATTAAAATACTAAATTTCAATTCAACTCGATTTTGAACTAACTACTACCTGTATAATTAAAAAAAGCGGGTAAGTGGGTATCGCTCTGTTGTATATTAGAGAGTGGGGTGGACCTCGGACTATGGTAGGTTAAATTTGAATGCAATGATAGGTATCATTGTATACGAAAAACGATTCTGAACGAAGATGATTTGTCAGTTTAGGATATATTATATTTAAATATTGTCTAATTATATTCTATTTTGAAACAAATAGTACAGTTTTTATATGTTACTATGGTTACTTTATAGTATTTGTTTATTAATAAAAAAAGTACTAGGCAACATAAGCATAATGAGAGTATGAAATTTAATTTAAATTTTGAAATATTTCGTATAAATTCGAACTTTAAGCACTTATAAAAAAAAATTGTGACTAACGATTTTGGATTTTTTTTTATCACTTTAAGAACAACTTATAAGAAACCTTGTATTAAATTTTCAAGATTTTCTGGCCACCCAAAAAAATTTTATCGGCATTTGAAGAAAAAAACTAAGAAAGAGAAAATTTAAATTGTCTATAAGTAGCTTAAATTTGTCAAAATATTTTGAAAATTTA
Source organism: Schizaphis graminum (assembly GCA_020882235.1). Taxonomy (NCBI): domain Eukaryota; kingdom Metazoa; phylum Arthropoda; class Insecta; order Hemiptera; family Aphididae; genus Schizaphis; species Schizaphis graminum. Next base: position 101,061,385 of record CM037032.1, read on the forward strand.
ACTGTAAAGAGATAACCATAATATAAACATTTTGTGAAAATTTCAAGTATTTACAATGATTCGTTTTTGAGTTACAACAAAATCAAAAAATCGATTTTGTCGAAAAGTGGTTTTTCGTAAAATTGCCATTTTTCTATCACTTTTTTTTTGTTTTTCTCGATTTTTTTGAAAACTATTAGAAAATTTTAATTTTGACCTCCCCAAAGTACCAACTAGATGAATTTTCCTATTCAAAGAGGGGCTGAAGTCAAAAATCGGAGCATTATTACTGTCCCAAATGTTGTCGTCAGTCACAAAAAAAAAAAAAAAAAACACACATCATTGTAAAGGCAATACATTCATCACTCCGTTCAGAATCTAAAATAAATACAATGATCATCACATTTTAAACTGAAACTTATTGTGTAACTGATACAATATATTGTATCAAGTGTTAACAATTCATTTTTGCGGTTTTATCCCACTACTAAGGTATTAAAATGCAAACGAATTTACGCTTTTGGTCTATCGAAAAAAATAGATGATTTGTGCACTTCAGTTTCACCGATTATTTAATGACATTAAAATCGTTGAATATTAATAATCAAATACAATTAATTAGGTATTTAAAATATATATTTTAGATTCTGAACGAAGTGATGAATGTATTGCATTTACTATGATGTGTGTTTTTTTTTTTTTTTTTTTTTTTTTTTTGTGTCTGACTCCAACATTTGGAGCAGTAATAATGCTCCGATTTTTGACTTCAGCCCCTCTTTGAATAGGGAATTGAATCTAGTTGGTACTTTAGGGGGGTCAAAATTAAAATTTTCTAATAGTTTTCAAAAAAATCGAGAAAAACAAAAAAAAAATGACAGAAAAATGGAAATTTTACAGTAAAACCACTTTTCGACAAAATCGATTTTTTGATTTTGCTGTAACTCAAAAACGAATTATTGTAAATACTTGAAATTTTCACCAAATGTTTATATTATGGTTATCTCTTTACAGTTAAATTTTCAAAATATTTTGACCATTTTTAAACTACTAATAGACAATTGAAATTTTCGACTTTTCTAAGTTTTTTTTTCTTCAAATGCCGATAAAAATTTTTTGGGTGGCTAGAAAATCTTGAAAATTTAATACAAGGTTTCTTATAAGTTGTTCTTAAAGTGATAAAAAAAAATCCGAAATCGTTAGTCACAATTTTTTTTTATAAGTGTTTAAGTTCGAATTTATACGAAATATGTCAAAATTTAAATTAAATTTCATACGCTCATAATGCGAATGTTGGCCATAGTAACCATAGTAACATATAAAAACTATACTATTTGTTTCAAAATAGAATATTTGACAATATTTAAATATAATATATCCTAAACTGACAAATCATCTTCGTTCAGAATCGTTTTTCGTATACAATGATATCTATCATTGCATTCAAATTTAACCTTCCATAGTCTGAGGTCCACCCCACCCCCTAATATACAGCAGAGCGATACCCACTTACCCGCTTTTTATAAATATTGATAAAAGTTTCCTTACAAATCATTGTAAAATCAATATATTCATCACTCCGTTCAGAATCTAAAAAATTGAAAATTTGTCGTATATATAAATACCTCAAAAGGAGTTAACAAATTTTTAAATTTTACCATACATTAAAAATGATAATATAAACATTTGGTGAACATTGCACTGACTGGTTTAAACAAAATATTTAAAACCATTTAAGGATAAATAATTAATATTGAATAAATATCCAATGTCTTAAAAATTTGAATTTAAAATGCTTGTAAAAAATTAATTTTTCAAAATTTTAAGTATAAACACTTATAAAAGAATATAGTGACCATAGACTTTCTTCACATTTTTTTTCAATTAATAAATTGACAACTTACAAGGCGCTTCGCATTCTACTCTGCAAATAATTTTTAATCGATATTTACAGGGAGAAAAATAAAAATTGCTCAAGCTTTTAAATACTTCGTAAACACTAAAATATTTTGTAAATTTTATTATAAATAAAACATGTTTTAAGTAGATATCTACATTATTTGTTTATGAGTTACAATACCTATAGATTTTATAATAAAATTCATATTCAACATGATTAGTGTAAAAAATTCCTGTTTTTCATTTTTTTTTCTTTGATATATTTGAAATATACTAAGAATTTTTAATTTTAACCTCTTTAAATTATAAATTACAAATTAGATGCTATTTTTTGTCTCAAATCACTCGCAAAGTTTAAAATCTAACCATTTTTTCGTCTATCTATCGTTTTTGTGTATACAGACATAAAAACAAAAAAATATATACCATTATAAAATAATACATTCTTTTACTCATTTAGCATCTAAAAAAAGAATAATATTTTAAATACTTTTCGTTAAAGTAATTAAATATGACGTATCCTGGATAATTGTTTTATATTTTTAAAATACTTTGTTTCTGAACCCAATAAATAGTTTTGAATTTGTTGAAAATTAATAGACACTATAAATATTAAACATCACGATACATATTTTAGATTCTGAACGGAGTGAACAATGTATTGATTTTACAATGATGTGTGTTTTTTTTTGTGTCTGACGACAACATTTGGAGCCAGTAATAATGCTCCGATTTTTGATTTCAGCCCCTCATTGAATAGGATCTAGTTGGTACTTTGGGGAGGTCAAAAGTAAAATTTTTAAATAGTTTTCAAAAAAATCGAGAAAAACAAAAAAAAAGTGACAGAAAAACGGCAATTTTACGAAAAACCACTTTTCGACAAAAATCGATTTTTTGATTTTGCGGTAACTCAAAAACGAATTATTGTAAATACTTGAAATTTTCACCAAATGTTTATATTATGGTTATCTCTTTACAGTTAAATAAATATCAAATATTTTGACCATTTTTAAGCTACTTATAGACAATTGAAATTTTCGACTTTTCTGAGTTTTTTTTCTTCAAATGCCGATAAAAAATTTTTGGGTGGCCAGAAAATCTTGAAAATTTAATACAAGGTTTCTTATAAATTGTTCTTAAAATGATAAAAAAAAATCCAAAATCGTTAGTCACAATTTTTTTTTATAAGTGCTTAAAGTTCGAATTTATACGAAATATTTCAAAATTTAAATTAAATTTCATACTCTCATTATGCGTATGTTGCCTAATACTTTTTTTATTAATAAACAGATACTATAAAGTAACTAAAGTAACATATAAAAACTATACTATTTGTTTCAAAATAGAATATATGACAATATTTAAATATAATATATCCTAAACTGACAAATCATCTTCGTTCAGAATCGTTTTTCGTATACAATGATACTTATCATTGCATTCAAATTTAACCTACCATAGTCCGAGGTCCACCCCACCCCCTAATATACAGCAGAGCGATACCCACTTACCCACTTTTTATAATTAAAATTTCGATGTATTAACTATAAACATTAATATCCAACTATTATAAAAGGAATAATAAGTGAGAAAGAAATATATCTTTAAAGTATATAATAATACAATAATACCTACTTGTATATACTTATTCTGAGACTCAGGGTTTATTTTTAAAAAAATATTCTGATTACATTTTGCCAATATATTAAAAAAAGGTATTTCAAATCAAAAACAAAATTATTCTCTACAAAACTGTAAGCGAAGAAAAGTAGAAGGGTGAATAAATATATCATATTATAATATATTCATACTTACGAATGTGCTGATTCATGAACCATGTTTACCATCGTTTTATCATTAACTAAACATATAAACTACAAAGCTGGTTTGGACTAAGTAGATATGCTATTTATGAAAATATATGATGAATGTCCGGTGGCAATTCAAACTTCTTTTGAATAGAGAACCACCCTGTTTTTTTTTTTTTAATGTTCCAAATAAAATTCAAACATGTAGTTTTTGAGTCGTTTAAACTTAATGTATTAAAGATTAAGGATAATAGTCTATTTTAACAAGCTTGAAAGGTATTTAAAAAATTGAGAATAATAATTATATATTACCATAATTATATATTTTAAATCGACATAATAAATTTAAAATATAACATCTGACAAAAAAATATTTAATCATTAATTATATTGATAATTATATTATGATATAATATATTTATAAATTTTAAGATATAAATTTTAAAATAACTATAAACTAAAATAATTAATTGTCGATTATAGTCACAATTATTTCTAATTTACATTATAACTAAATAATATTGTCCATCTCAATAACGTCCTACGTAGAATAACAAATTTCGCCGTAAAGTATCGAAACTAGCATGATGTAATCTAATACATCATTTATAAAAGCGTAAAAGTTATTATAAGATTTTAGATTAGATTTATTGTAAAACATTGCCGTGTCCCCTAGTGATTATAACTTATAAATGGTTGTAGAATTCGAGAAAACAAATAATTCACATTTTGTCATAGGTTGATGTCCCTTTATTGCATATATCATTAAAAAAACATAGTGTAATTTATTAGAGAGTAATAAATGTGTAAAATGTACATTTGACATTGCTTATTATTTTGTTTACGTTCTATATTTGTTAACACGTTTATTATTCTATCGTTTTCACTGGTATGACGTAACAATGGTGGTTTTACATTACTTTACGAAGCGACTGTCATATACAGTGTCGACCACTAAAACTAAATTGTCCGTTCATGATTTCACAGAAAGTTGTGTAATGTTGTGTGTACTTAAACTTGCCCTCATTTAAGAAATATATAGACAATACAAATATGCACTTTAAGAAAAAAATTATCATTCAAATAAAAATCGTATGATGTTGTTTATTTTCATAATACCTAGGTACCTAAAAGGTTTCAGTTGAATTATATAATTATTAAATTATTTTTACTCGAATTGTTGACCAGGTATGGATTTAGAAATCTGAAAGGGGCGGAAGCTACATTTTTTCAGAAAAAATACAATTATAATCTTAATATAATATGATAGACTAAAGATAATATGATAAGATTTGATAATAATATTTGATTATTTCTTGATATCAATAAAAGCCAATGGTATAACGGGGTATAGGTGTGGGGAGGATGAAATTGCAGTACTTTCCAAAATTTAAAAAAATATTCAAAATGATTTCAGTTTTCTCTGAATGTATTTTATAAAACATAATAATGTATTAAAATTACAATTTTTATGTAGGATACTACAAAAGTCTAAAATCTTATAATATATTCATAGCATTAACATTCCAAATGTACGAGTGATTCTAGTTAAGGCCAACTAACTATTAGCCAGCTCCTAAATATTAAAAGAAAAATAATGACTTTGACACAGACATAGGAAATAATTATTTATATCATCAAATGGCGTTTTTCGTAGCGCAACAAGATAACAATATTTTATGATTATTTTATATTGTACAAAGTGTATCAAAAGTCTTCTTACGATTGCAAATATATATTGCTCGGCAATTGTTAGCTGTAGGTTAACGACCCATATACTAATAGAAAGATTTAAAGATAAGATAGGTAACCAAGTTTATTATAAGTTTCCATTAGTAAATGGGTCGTTAGCTATATAAATTTGTAATCGAATGAAGACTTTTGAAACACTCTGTATATTTTGATCAGATAAAGACTGATTCTAAAATAATGTGATTTTTTCTTGAGAACTTTTTGTGGCAGTTAAACATCTCAAATCATATTTTTTTTTTAAATTGAAATCAAAATAAATGGTTACAAATTAAACAAATTTAACAAATAGGTACAGTTTTGATTACCTACCTCCTGTAAGCTAATAGCTTGTGTTGGAGGTAGGGAGTTATTACATTTACCAATAAAATAAAATAAATAATAAAATAATTAGGTAATTTCGTATAATATTACGTACATTGACTTATAAATATGAACACTTTAAAAAATATAATAATAATAATAGAGAAGAAAAGACAAAGTGATGTAAAGCTTTAACATAAATAAATTAGTAATACATTTAGTTGATACAGTATTATAGCAATAAAAATATACTGTTATATATATAAATAAGTAATAACATACAATTTAGCAATAATTTACAATAAAGAATCAAATTAACACACATAATTATTCAATTCTAAAAATATATATTTATATAATAATCCTTTATTATTAATTTTTTTACTTGTAATAATATTTCTTTTAAAGTCCAGAGGCATAGAATTTTAATAAGTAGGGCCTAGATAATCAACAAATGTTTGACCAAAAGATTTATAGGTATATTTAACTGGACAAAAAATATTAAAAATATGATATGATATTAAAAATATTTACTAATTTCTCTTATATGACTATTATCACTATGTAACTGATCAATATCAAGTTGTTTAATATTGAACAAAATTGCTATTTTTTTATATAATTGTCTTACTGGCAAGACCCCTAACTCCTTATAATTTTCAATTTTTGATCCTTTTGATGAAAGCTTATTTAGGCAAATTCTAACAATGTTATTTTGATTTATTATTAGGTGATTTATAATATTGTCTCAAAGGGGCCACCCCATACTAATAAACCGTACTGGAAATTGGATTAGTATAGAATGAATTTATATATAAATTGAATACAGTTCGTAAGCAAGTAATTTTTTCAATTTCTCAATATTCTGTCCTGAATTGATCGTAGAGAGACAAAAACCAAATAGCAAAATCGTTAATAAATAGATAACTGTGTAATGCTTATGAGTTATGACCTTTCGTTTCTTAACATCTTTAGTAATATATAATATTATACGTTAAGTTAAAAATTCTTGTCATGACAATTAAAGTAAAAATGTTTAATCAATAAAAAATTTGAACACTATATAATTTACCTTTGCTTTATACCTAATACAGTAGGTACTATTATATACAACTACATACTAATATATAAATATATTTATTATTTATAATAATACATAATTTAAACTGAAATGAACAGTCTTATTTTTGAATTACTATCGGAGATCTATAGTTCAACTGTCTACGTTAGAACACAATTTTAAGTAATGTATTGTATCTATACAATATTATAAATTATTAAAGTAGCCAATTAAATTCAATTTCTATTACAACACATAACTTATACATAAGAGTAGTAGTTGTATAGAAATTTCAATTCATCCAAATATATATCAGAGGTAAATTATTTATGTTATTGTGGTTTTATAACAAAATCTATTAAACAAATATTTTTCTTCTAATTTTTGGTATTAAAACTGTTTATAAACATATATAGTTATTGAATATAAAGCTCATTTCATAATTTTTTTTTTATTGACTGAGTTTTGATTAATTATGTACATTAAACAACATTGATATTTCACGAATATAGATGGCCAAAAATTATTCATTCAGGAGGTCAAATATTCGAAGTAGACGACTGAAAGATTTGATTTCAACGTTCCTGGAGCCAAACTGCAATAAGCGAACAAGATTAAAGGATGCTTTGCAACATCCCTGGATCAAAGAAGGTTATATTCAAATGCCCGAGGATGTGGTCACAGCAAACAATTCAAATAGACCCATTTTAAGCAGCAATCCTGTAATCACGCGGCAATCATTAAGAGTACCCGGATTTCATTACCAGTTAACAGAATACAAAAAAACGAATAGCGCCATTAACGAAGGGTTTGCCGCATTAAAGAAAAAATAATTTTTATTAGTTTTATGATAACATTTTGTTAGATAGGGTGCTACACATTTTGCATATACATTACCTTTAAATAAATTATTTACAAACGTTTCTCTTTAAAAACAATAGTTTTCTAGAAAATTAACTGTTAAGCGTAATTCGGAATGCTTATCAGCATATAATGATTTTAGTATTTTACGAAAACTTTTCATTATTTCTAGAAAACGATTGAACAATTTTAAAGAGTCATGTTTTTTCGATTGACAATAATTTATTTAAAGCAATGCATATGTATAATGTATATCTCTATCAAAAAACTGTTTTTAAAGGTCTAATATAAATTAATTTATATTAATTTTCTTCTACTGCTGTAAGCTCTTTGTTAATAGGGCTCATAATTTTCTCGTATTAAGATAAATAGTAATGAAATTTGGTAGTTCTTGGTTGTTGCATCATGATCCTTAATTTTAAATCAAACAAAACGCAATTTAACGTTATGTATTAAACAAATAAAACAAAATTAATAAACAATATTATGTGTAATATTTTATGCTTAACACATTTAATTAATTAAAAAAAATATTATTACCTAAGATTTTATGTTACGACAGATTTTAACATATCAGCTAATTGGGGGGTACCTATTATGATTGATTTTTATAACTCTTTAGATAATTATAGGTATTTATGTAATCTTTAATTTTATGGACCAATTAAAATACTTCATACTTTTTTTAAGTGGACAAATATCAAATTTGTATTTATATTTATTATCTGAAATTTTTAAACAGAATATTATTAACATGATTTTCTTTTCTTACATCATATTACATTAATTTTTTATCGATACAACAAATTACGAAAATATATAAAAATGTATAACTAATCGTTAGATTATTTTTCACAAGTTTGGACAGAAGCTAAAGAGTACATATTAAATAGCAAACAGCATACCTACAGTACTCGATAAAAACAAATTATAAAAAAAAAATATGAAAAATATATATCCATGAATCATGACATATTTGAATATGAATGAATTAAATTTTTACAGTAGAGAAAATAAGTAGGAGTCAACATTAACTTAGCGCTTCAAATATTCAAACAGTGTAGTAAATTATTTTTCCGTTATAGTTATATAAAATGTCTGATATTATTTTTACAGTTTTTACTGTAGTTGAGACGAATCAATTTTTTCTATGTCACATTATTTTTTACATTATTGCAACGAGATTCAATCGATTTAAACACGACGAATTTGTACTATTTACTTTTCGAGACTTGGGTTTATTGTATAACCGTTTTACATATCAGTCCTCTCTAGAGTCGTTACTAGGTATTTTAAAATGCTTAATACATAACTATATTATTACATATTTGGCTTGTGTTCAATAAGGGGAAGTTTATTACACATTGCATCAATAGTTTTGCATTTAATCTACAATATACATATACGAGATATACGAGATACGAATTTCGTAATAACAAAACGGCTCATGTGGCATTTATGACTTCAGTATAAATGATGTTAATGTATTCGTCAAACGAAAAGTTTTTAACTGTACCCCGTTATACCAGTGGTTGTACCTGATATTTTCAAGGCAACATCATATATATATATAAATATCTCAAAGGATTAAAATACAAATATTAGTTTATAATATGTTTTCAAAATTTTCATTGATTCTTGAATAGTGGGTGGATAAGTTAATTTCCTGGGTTATGGCAAACATATTTTAAATTTGAAAAATTAAATCAAATTTGTAATTATTGTTGGTTATTATTATGTTTATAGTGTTTCATAAACTAAATTAACAAAAATACTAATGATTAAAAATAAAATTATAATTTTTTTTTTTTTTAGTAAATTATAATTAAAAAGTTGGTAAGTGAGTATCGCTCTGCTGTACATTAGGGGATGGGGTGGACCTCGGACTAGGGTAGGTTAAATTTGAATGCAATGATAGGTATCATTGTATACGAAAAACGATTCTGAACGAAGATGATTTGTCAGTTTAGGATATATTATATTTAAATATTGTCAAATATTCTATTTTGAAACAAATAGTATAGTTTTTATATGTTACTATGGTTACTATGGCCAACATTCGCATTATGAGCGTATGAAATTTAATTTAAATTTTGACATATTTCGTATAAATTCGAACTTTAAACACTTATAAAAAAAAATTGTGACTAACGATTTCGGATTTTTTTTATCACTTTAAGAACAACTTATAAGAAACCTTGTATTAAATTTTCAAGATTTTCTGGCCACCTAAAAAATTTTTATCGGCATTTGAAGAAAAAAAAACTTAGAAAAGTCGAAAATTTCAATTGTCTATTAGTAGCTTAAAAATGGTCAAAATATTTTGAAAATTTAACTGTAAAGAGATAACCATAATATAAACATTTGGTGAAAATTTCAAGTATTTACAATAATTCGTTTTTGAGTTACAGCAAAATCAAAAAATCGATTTTGTCGAAAAGTGGTTTTTCCGTAAAATTTCCATTTTTCTGTCATTTTTTTTTTGTTTTTCTCGATTTTTTTGAAAACTATTAGAAAATTTTAATTTTGACCCCCCTAAAGTACCAACTAGATTCAATTCCCTATTCAAAGAGGGGCTGAAGTCAAAAATCGGAGCATTATTACTGCTCCAAATGTTGGAGTCAGACACAAAAAAAAAAAAAAAAAAAAAAAAAAAACACACATCATAGTAAATGCAATACATTCATCACTTCGTTCAGAATCTAAAATATATATTTTAAATACCTAATTAATTGTATTTGATTATTAATATTCAACGATTTTAATGTCATTAAATAATCGGTGAAACTGAAGTGCACAAATCATCTATTTTTTTCGATAGACCAAAAGCGTAAATTCGTTTGCATTTTAATACCTTAGTAGTGGGATAAAACCGCAAAAATGAATTGTTAACACTTGATACAATATATTGTATCAGTTACACAATAAGTTTCAGTTTAAAATGTGATGATCATTGTATTTATTTTAGATTCTGAACGGAGTGATGAATGTATTGCCTTTACAATGATGTGTGTTTTTTTTTTTTTTTTTTTGTGACTGACGACAACATTTGGGACAGTAATAATGCTCCGATTTTTGACTTCAGCCCCTCTTTGAATAGGAAAATTCATCTAGTTGGTACTTTGGGGAGGTCAAAATTAAAATTTTCTAATAGTTTTCAAAAAAATCGAGAAAAACAAAAAAAAAGTGATAGAAAAATGGCAATTTTACGAAAAACCACTTTTCGACAAAATCGATTTTTTGATTTTGTTGTAACTCAAAAACGAATCATTGTAAATACTTGAAATTTTCACAAAATGTTTATATTATGGTTATCTCTTTACAGTTAAATTTTCAAAATATTTTGACAAATTTAAGCTACTTATAGACAATTTAAATTTTCTCTTTCTTAGTTTTTTTCTTCAAATGCCGATAAAATTTTTTTGGGTGGCCAGAAAATCTTGAAAATTTAATACAAGGTTTCTTATAAGTTGTTCTTAAAGTGATAAAAAAAAATCCAAAATCGTTAGTCACAATTTTTTTTTATAAGTGCTTAAAGTTCGAATTTATACGAAATATTTCAAAATTTAAATTAAATTTCATACTCTCATTATGCTTATGTTGCCTAGTACTTTTTTTATTAATAAACAAATACTATAAAGTAACCATAGTAACATATAAAAACTGTACTATTTGTTTCAAAATAGAATATAATTAGACAATATTTAAATATAATATATCCTAAACTGACAAATCATCTTCGTTCAGAATCGTTTTTCGTATACAATGATACCTATCATTGCATTCAAATTTAACCTACCATAGTCCGAGGTCCACCCCACTCTCTAATATACAACAGAGCGATACCCACTTACCCGCTTTTTTTAATTATACAGGTAGTAGTTAGTTCAAAATCGAGTTGAATTGAAATTTAGTATTTTAATATTATAATAATTATCATATAGTATTATATTGTAACAAATTATGGTGACGGTTGATAATCATTTAAGATAACTATACTGTATTTATACTATATAGTAAAACTTATATCAATTGATATTTGATGGCTCTAACGTTAATTCTAATTTAAAAGCATGGAACTTGTACATAGAAAAAAATTCCAGATTGGACTACTTAAAAATTGTCAGCTTCAAATTTCAAATTTAATTTTAAGATGTTCATTATAATAAATTATGCTAATTGTTACAAATATGTAGTTTTAATTTTTGAACTCATTTTTATATTACTGTAAAATTGTAATAAAATTAATAACTGTATTATTATTATTATTATTATTATTATTATTGTTCAATTCACTTTATTTCTGCAAAATTTATTTGCGCTTATGGTTTGTTAAAAAGGTATTTTTTTGTGCTTATGAAATATTTATTTTTGCAATTATGGTTTGCATTTGGGTTACACTTATGGGCTACAGCCATTGAATAACTGTTATGTATTTTGGAAAAGTTTATGACATTATCTTGTTATTGCTACAAGTTGTAATTTGTTACAATATGTACCTAGATATTATTATATTATGCGTTACAATAATCTAGATTGGACGCATTATTAACAATGTTAAAATTAGAAAAAAAAAATAGAATTCAAGGCATAAACATTATTACTAATATTAGCGTTCTTTACAATGATTAAACTTAACCTAACATTTAATAACTATAAGGGATGATCTGAAAATATAAAAAATTGAAGAGAAGCTCTACCTACCTGCGTCCCACCGTACCAATTCGTGCACTGATTAATAATGTTGATTATAAACACTAGTATTAATTCAAAGAAAAAAGTCATTTGTAGTCATGACTGTGAAAAGGATGAATTAAATTAGAATTGAAAGTAATTAACAGATAAAAATTAAATGAGTTTATTAAAAAACCTATATATATATATATTATATTATTATTATCGTAATTTATTTCCGGTTGTACCGAAGACAATATAATATGCATTCATTTAAATTGTATATTATGATTTTATTTACATAATCATTTAGTTCTTGTAATATCAATTAAATAGATTTATAAAGTATTGTATTAATTCTAGTTTTATTATAAAACAAAATAAGAATAATAAGCGATATTATAAAATATATATTATACGTTTTAATATTAAATATAATATATTATTTTATACAGATTTGGTTAAAATTATTACAATTATATATTTTGTTTATTGTTTTAATTTTTTATGTACATCAATTACATTTTTTTTTTTTGTTTAATTTATTATTTAGTTTTAACCTTCAATGTTATGGATTTTATATTATATTATATTGACGTTTAATTGATACATGTTAAAAATAATGATGTTATATAATTACTGTCTATTTTCGTACAAAAAAAACCTATTGTGAAAATTATGAACCTCTCGTTTCTATAAAGTTTTTACATTAACGCATCTTAGTTAAAAGTTTAAGGGCTAAAAAATATAGATATCTTAAGTTTTAATCTTCCATAAATAGTTAAGAATTCAAAAAGATTATTACCTGATTATTAGACACAGTGAGTCGAAGATCACCCTTAAGTTAAACAACAAGGAGTGGTACCTATTATAATTTTTTTTTTCAGACCAAATCTCTTGTAACATTTTTAAAATATTTATTTTGGTATCATAATCTTTAATTGTACAAATAATTACATATTATGTTTATGTACATAATATAAGTACTTCATAAGGTTATTTGATCAATGTGTAAAGCAATGTGGCAAAAAAAATCGAATCAGGATGGGTAAATCAATTTAAAGCAAAAGAATGGTTGAGCTATATAATAGTAAAGATAAAGTATGTAATAGTTATTTAATTTTATCTAATTATTCTATTATAGAAATATTACAACCGAGTAGAGGCAGTAGGCTAGGGTGACTTTGTTATTTGTCCGTTATTCTGATCAATTATATCAACGTTTCTGCCATTTAATGCTCATTTTACTTAAACATTTGTACAATAATATATTTGTATTTGTTCTAACTTCAACAGAATTTAGACTATACTACAATTTGGAACTAAAAATAAATGTGTACAAATTAGAGTATAATAGTCTTGGACTAAAGATTAATCGGAATATAAATGTGCGGAAAAATATCGAGTTTGAGAAATGATAAAAACTGCCAGTGCATGTGAGTGTGCGAGAAAGAAGGAAAGAGAGAAAAAGCTATAGCTCTTACTATAAATATGATATATAGTATATACTACTAATAAATATATGTAATATAAACCCTAATACAAATATATTGTATAGATACATTTAAAATTATATTATATTTGTTATAAACCGTAAACGGTTGTAAAATATACCATTATACAGAATGATTCACCAAGCGTGTACAAATGTGCATTTACTGTTTATCTTTAATAATTAATTTATTTAAGTTCTGATTTTTTTTTTTTTAATTTTAAGTACCTATATGTCTTATAGGTTTCAAATTTCAAAGTCAGGTTACTTAATATATCACGTAAAGAATATTTTTGTAGCGATGCCAACTAATTTTTATAAATTAAAACTAGGTACCCTTATTCATTTAAATTGTTAAGTAAATGACTTTTAGACATTTTCTTATTTATAATAAATACTAGACTTAATTTTACATGAATTTAATATTATTGTAATACCATTTCTAAAGACTATTATCGTTAATATTTACATTACATTAACTCAGAAATTATTCATCCAAGTTTTCAAAAAAAAAAAAAATCAACTTGTTAACAATTTATAGAAAAAAAAATGGTAGTTCTTACTTCTTATTTGGAAAAAAGCACAATATAGTACAATATAAAATTCCTTATAAGTATACTTAATTATAAATAAATAATTATAAATTTAATAACTTAATTACTGAAAAATGTACTATGAGAATGATTGAGAATCACTCTGTATTACATACATATATACGAATACCTTAAGGTATAATGTATAGTAAGTTTATATTATATTACATTATGTTCCCATATTTTACTAGTTTTCTTGAACATATAACAGATGCTAGTAAAATGTAAATAACTTTACTTTAAAAAGACAAATGTGTTTTATATTTCAACACAGCATTATATTTATATTAAATAAGGATAAATTATACAGTAATACTATTTGGGAGTAAATAATTTAATATTATTCACGATCCTCACAGCATTTTCCACCTCTGAAATTACATTTAGAAACAAAATAAATATAATTTTTGAGATTTCAGCAAACAAAAAAATAAATTTAAAATATACATTACTTAAATTGTTAAACATGCAATTCTATACGTAAAATGTCTATTATGATTGCCTATTTATTAGTTTTTATTCATAAAGTATAATAAATAAAAAAGTTTTTTGTTATATAGCATATACCTACATAGTTATTTATTTTACAACCCCATTTTCGATATAAAATTGTTATTAGATTCCGAGCTTAGCGAGGGGTAGTATTCAATCCCTTCTATATACGGTATTATAATATTTTAAATATCTTGACACATTTTAGGCTATTTATAGATAAGATATATTTAACATTTTTTTCATATTAAAATTAATAAAAAAAGTTTTGGTGGATTGAAAATTTTGAAAATTTTTGTTTCAATTGAAATATTTCAAAATTGAAAATTTCACTTTTTTAAATGTATTCGGTTATAGTTGAATAGAAATAATATATTGATTATATACTGAAAATATTGATAGTAAATATGCAAAAATATGCAATATCAATTTTTAATATTTATCACTTGTATTATTAATTGGGTCCTTATTGATTATTATTATTATTATTATTTATTATACATATTTTTTTTGTTTCACACAATAAACCAACTTTTGAAAATTTTTACTTGCAAGTTAACGTGATTATAAACTTTAAGGTATAATAATTTATATTTTATTTTTCATTGCAATGAAATATTTCAAGAAAATAAATTTAATGACATTTTAAAACCTTATATATATATATATATATATATATACACGATTTATAGTTATAAACATTTGATGTTACAATTTTTATAAAAATGTTGTTGTTGTTTATATTTAATGCATTTTTAACGAGAAATTATTACGTCTCAATACTTATTTGAAGACAAATCACATGAACAAAAAAAAAAAAATAAAAAATTACATTTTAATCTAATATTAATAAAGAAGTGAAAAAAAATGAATTAAATTAATTTAAATTAAACATAATGATGACTAGAAATAGTTACTAGTGTACTCGTATATAAAAGTAACATTTAACATTAAATTAAAAGGAAAAATTAACGTATAAAACTCATACAGTTAAATTGTAAACCCAATTTTTAGAATAAACTTAACTATGGCTTTTATTATTATGGTATTATTGGAGAAAAGAGTATTGAAGTTAGAAAAATTGTGAGAGATAATAGAAAAAATAATTTAGACAAATGTTATGGTGTAGAAGAGAAGGATAAATATAGAAAATAAGTGTTAAATATTTCTTCCCTTCTCTATAGTAAGGACTGTAATTTTGTAGTTAACAATTTATTAAATTTTCATATCTTATGGATTGAAAATGTAATTTACGATTTCTCATTAGTAGATAATACTAGCTAGCTGTAACCAAGACTGTTAATGTACTAATTTTTGTTGATTTATTTAATTAGTTTTATTTGAGAAATTATTAATAAATTCCAAAACGTTATAGTGAAATTAATTTATGGCGTGGAAAAATTTTGAATTTTATTTTGTAACTAGCTGATGAAAAAAAAATACAAAAAACACCCTTTATTGAATTTCCAATTTTTCCGACAAAGGAGCAAAAAATGTTTTCAACATACAATCTAAAAAAAAGTGGTAGGTACTTTAGTGTAAAGTGGGTATCAAGTGTAGGTCTGTAACTCATCATTGAGTAGATTTGCAGGATAAATTAAATTTGAATGCAATGATAAATCATTACATATGAAAAACTACACTGACTGAAAAATATCTGTCAATTTTAATATTTTATTATAATACATTTATATTTGTATAGGTAATTTAATTTTCTATTAATACCTATAAGTAGTCAATACGGTAATACAGTTTTTCGTATATTATATTCATTTTTGCCATAAGACATATAACTTATGTATTATTCTTGTAATTATTATAATACTATCTATTTATATCATATATAATTGAGATTAGCGTTATTAAGAATATTTTATGTTAATGGTATATTTATACTTAATAGAATATGCTTTATTTTTACCCGTAACCGTTGAAATTTCAATATTAATTAAATTTCACACGAATGCAATCCAGTATAATAGAGCCTACAAATATAGAAAATGAATTGATGACAAAAAAATATTTTCACTCATAATTTTTTGAATAATCCATTTTATCATGCTTACTTAATAGTTAATATCGATTTAAAATATAACCTTATTTTTATTTAATTACATTTTCTTAAAAACAGTTGTATGGTATCTTAATGTATTGTTGATCATGGTATAACGTTTAATATTATGAGGTTGAAATTATATGTCTTCTATACAAATGGGTTTAATTAATTTAAAAGTGTATTTATAATGTTATGAATTGAAAACGAATTTTATTGTACTTAGAGCTATTTACTATATATTATTATTATTCGATTCTTGATAAAAAAAAAAATACCTAGAGCGCCTAGAAAATATACATTTTTTCATTTTTCAATCATGTTTTTCAGATCACAACTTACTCTTTTATATATTTTATATAAAAATATATGTAAACATTATTAGATAATGGCATTGATGATTTCTAAAATAAATACTAGGTAAATATTTAGCAAAATTCTTCAACTTATCACTTATTATGTTATATATTTTTGTCGTACATAGTTTTTAATAAAACTTGTTGTATTGAAATTTAAAAATAAAATAAAATAGTAATAACACGCTTATAAACGTATTAACCATATATTACTAGTATATTACCTATATCATGTGTTGTTTAGACATGCAGCATTTCTTGATGACCTAAATATCACGTCCTCATTTGTGGTCACTACCTCAGCTAATTTGTGGTTACAGTAGATTTTAATTGAATCACCGACACAGTTTTAATATTGTCTGCAATATTTCTCATGGAATAAAACGGTAGAGATTTTGAAAAAAAAAAGTGTAATCACTTAATACAAAGTTCTTGTATCTATTTAGTAAAATTAGAAATATGTATATTTTTTTTTCATTACCTTTTTTATTAAAAAAAAAGTAAACAATTCATCGTTTTTAAATATATTTTATTATGATTTCAATTTTATTAAGTTCAAATACAATATTAAAAATGTTTCATAACCAAAGTTAGCTCATTTTAATTTTGCGAGAATGAATACAACAGATTTTTTGGCCGATACTTTGTACTTATTACTTATTATATATTTATATTTAACTATTTCTGATGTATTGACGAGTCATAAATTCATATTCTTCAATTCAAATTATGTATTTTTTACTAGGTTGAGAGATTTTCTTCATACGCCAACTATAAAAAAGAAATTAATTTAAGTTGAAATCATAATATATTTAATACACTGTTAGTATAATGTTTTGCATTTATTTAATATTTTACTGTAGGCAAAAGAACATCATATTATAATATACATTTTTACTTAAAAAATACACTCCAAATTTATTGGATAAATAATATTTCGTCTCGAACAAAAATACGTTTATTAGTTTCTGTTTTAATATTTCTTATTTTAAAAAATATGTAAAGTCGACAAAGTCGTATTATATATTTATTTTGTTCACGATGTAGGTATATACGACTACATGCTGCGCTACATGCTTAAATTGTCTACGCACTGTATTAATAATAATTGTTGACCCCGGATAGGACCGTTTTGAGGATTATCTATTAGGTTCAAACATTTATTACAAATAACAATTTTGATTATGCACGTTGAAACAATATCCATGGCAATTTCTAAAGATACTATTACAGTAATATTCTTCAGTATTATATTTCAATAATTCAGCTACCTATTTATACATCACAGTAGGTACATTGTCAATTATATTTATTAGAACATTTATATATTGTGTAAGATATACATTTAATGTAATATAACAAAAATTTTCTCACTATTAAAATGTATTTAAAAATGTTTATTTTAAAGATATTTTTTCAAAAAATACCACGCATGGATGACTACGTACTAATTAAATGACAGGCGTCTTTGAAGTTTTTAACTCGACACGATCGTATACTTAGTAAATTTTTTATGAGAGATAAAGGTCTGCTGACAACTAAATTGTGTTATACCTATACCAAAGCAACTATATCCGCTCGACAGTGACTTATTTAACTAAATTATGTAGTGAACATATAACTTTTTTTGTATATTACATACAAATATATTAACACCTATAATAGACGACTGTGTATAAACTGAAATTTAAGTAAAGTTCTGTCTTCAAGACTTAAAAAAAGGCAACGCATATCTGTATTATTTACATAAAAACATAATGCGATATACAAATACTTACACGAGTATGTCTTAAGACCCAAAGGATATAAATTTGAAATCATATTGTGTAAGAACGTGTTAAAAATAAATATATGCTATTATGCTTATAATAATGAAATATAGCACATATTGAATTTATTTTTTTGCAGAAAGGAAATAATAATAATAATAATAAATTTTATGATAAAACCCCACGTAAAAAAAACTTAATTATTATCGTGACAACAACATTGACCACACAT
This sequence comes from Schizaphis graminum, assembly GCA_020882235.1. Lineage (NCBI taxonomy): Eukaryota > Metazoa > Arthropoda > Insecta > Hemiptera > Aphididae > Schizaphis > Schizaphis graminum. The sequence continues at coordinate 101,080,702 of CM037032.1, forward strand.
CACTCAATTGCAATTACCTAGATAATATATCAAAGAGATTATTGCTGAAAATAACAGTTTATAAAGCTTTTTACAACGTTTAGAGTTACTAAGTTATCTCTCTGATTTCCACCAGTATAACGTTCGATTTGATACATTTTTTTAGATTCTGAACGGAGTGATGAATGTATTGATTTTACAATGATGTGTGTTTTTTTTTTTTTTTTTTTTTTTTTTTTTTTTTTTTTTTTTTTGTGTCTGTCGACAACATTTGGGGCAGTAAAAATGCTTCGATTTTCGACTTCAGCCCCTCTTTGAAAAGGAAATCGGATCTAGTTGGTACTTTGGGGGGTCAAAAGTTAAAATTTTTCAATATTTTTTAAATGAGTCGGGAAAAACCTTAAAAAAATGACGGAAAAAACGGGATTTTTTACGCACAACCAGTTTTCGACCAAATCGAATTATTTATTTTGCTATAACTCAAAAACTAATAGATGTAAATACTTGAAATTTTCACCAAATGTTTATATTAGCGTTCTCCATATCCAGTTAAATTTTCAAAGAATTTAGACTTTTTTTGAGCTATTTATAGACAATTGAAGTTTTTAATTTTTTTTAGTATTTTTTTTTAAAATAACGATAAAAATTTTTTGGCCGGCCAGAAAATCTTGAAAATTTAATACAAGGTTTCTTATGAGTTGTTTTTAAAGTGATAAAAAAAAATCCGAAATCGTTAGTCACAATTTTTTTTTATAAGTGCTTAAAGTTCGAATTTATACGAAATATGTCAAAATTGCGAAAATTTGCAAGTAATTTTGTGGTTGAAAAATCGTAAAATTTTTTTCTTTTATAACTAAGTTTTGAAAATTTGATACAAGGTTCTCCATACATTTTTCTTCAATTATCTGTAAAAAAAACTCTACCGGATTCAGACAAAAATTTTTTATGAGTGTTTGAAATTTAAATTTTTACAAAACCGCGTTAAATAACGGTTTAGCCTCAAACGATTTTTGATATTTGTTGTTAATCAAACAGTATAAGTCGTAAATACTTGAAAATTTTACCAGTTATTTAGATTGCCATTTTCTTTACGTGATTTGATTTTCAAAACATTTTGACTTATTTTGAGCTATTTATAGACAATTGAAATTTTCAATTTTTTTTTATTTTTTTTTTATAAATGTTGATAAAAAAAATATAGCTGGGACAAATTACTTGAAAATTTAATTGAAGGGTCCACATAACTTGTTCTAACTCTCATTTAAAAATTATAAAAATACATAGGCACAATTTTTTTTTATTAGCATTTGAAGTTCAAATATTGACAAAAATTCGTCAAAATCATAAATATTTTCACTATTTGGTAGTTAAAAATTTATAAATATTTTTCTATCAAAAGCTAAGAATTGAAAATTTAATACTATGCTGTCCATAAGTTAAGCTTAGAACAATTATAAAAAACTTTGAGGATTGTTCAATTTAAAAAATTTTACGTGTGTTTAAAGTTTTAATTTTAATTTAAAATCAAAAATACGCGTGTAAAATTACGTTTTGGTCGTTTTACTAATAAATAATTTTCGATTTTTGTTATTTTTAAAAAATTAGCATACATAAGATCTTGAAGCTTTTACTTAAGTGTTTGAATTTGTGAATTTTTTTCAGAATGGAATGTATGACAATATTTAAATTTAATATATCCCAGACTGACAAATCATCTCCGTTCAGAATCGTTTTTCGTATACAATGATACCTATCATTGCATTCAAATTTAACCTACCCTAGTCCGAGGTCCACCCCACCCCCTAATGTACAGCAGAGCGATACTCACTTACCCGCTTTTTTTAATTTTCATATACATTAAAAATATACAATACACCGTAATTTTTTTTCAGTTGAACTGATATAGTAGATAATATAGGAATGAAGTAAGGAATTAACGTGAGTATAAGTTTCCTTTACACAGTATAATTATCTGTTATTGCTACGTATTATATATAAAATGGTTACAATTTTATTTTCTAGCAATCATTCTACTAAAATAGTTTCGAATAAGTGGGCATATAAGAAACGGCGAAGAAGATGAACGGAGACCATCGGTGATTGCGTGTACTCCCCGCAGACGTCTCATTCGCGAATGTTGGTTTGTGGCGGATGGGTGTGGGGGCGACGAAATCGTTGTGCGGATATTTTAGTATCGTATAATCCACGGTTGTCCGGCAAAACTTTTAAGTACATAGGTATATAACAGTCTGACAAACTGGATTTTGTGGTTACTAGCGTGCTGATGAACTTTTGCGTGCATACGTTGCGTGCGCGGGTTAGTTAATTTAAATTTTATCTTTGGAATAGGATAACACTTGTTCAGTCAATTAAAGACGATAACGGTTTAACTTTTAATACTCGTGGTACTTTGTGGAGAGTTTTCTCGAGTAACAGCCGTAGGACCTTTATTTTATACGATTTGAAAACAACAATACGTTAACATTTTAATTGGTTTTTTATAGCTTTACAATAATAGATAATAATAGTATACGTTCATTTTGATATTCAAATGTTTAAAATAAAAAGGTTAGCTACATACATTATAATATTTATCCTATGCCTCTATATTATAATTTGAAAAAGTATTGTAATTTTTATTTTCCAGTGAATATGATTAGTATAGAAATAAAAAAAATTAATAAAAATTTTACTAACGACAGTTATTGAGTTATTAAAAGCATAATTGGTTAGTGTAAAGAGCATGTATGGAACAATTATTGCTCTAACAGTAAAAATAAAAATCCTATTAATATTTTTTCTTCTAATAAATATTTTATATTAAGAAAATTGAGAGATTTCTAATTAAACACGCAAGGTCAATTCGTGAAACTTTCAAAGCCCAAGGGAATCCTCTTTGTGATATTGTAGGTACAGTATATTGTTTAGAAATAGTATATATATATATATTTGTTGTATCTATCCCTATCCTTCACACTTGCACATAGAATAAACAACCTATTTTAAGTTTATTGGTGCGATCAATGAAGTGAAGTGATAAATATTATAAAAACAGATTTGAACTCACAAGTATACACGTAATCAAGTAAGCAATTTTTTTCAATTTAATTTTAGTTATTTTTAAAATAATATATTACATTTCAAACATTTTTCAAACTTACTAATCAAATTATTGGATATTAGCGAGTTGTATATACAACGCATTTGATTCAAATCTGTCATTAAAATAAATAATAATTATCATTTATAATATATATTATAATAATTATTATATTTAACGTTTATATTATAATTATATTTCATTAAGTCAATTTCATTAGTTTTTACTATACCACGCTTGTAAAAGGCAACACATATTAGTACACAATTCTCTTAACCTATCTAAATTAATTCTAAATTCCGAAAATTACTAGATAAAGTCACTAAAATCCGTGACATAAGTTTATATTTACCAATCAACTTTTAATTATTAAGGAACAATACTATTTACCAGTACGATTTATTTAATTATCAATGTGGCTCAATTGATAGAAGTTGGAAGTTATTGATATTGAACAGTATAGAAGTTAAATTGATTATTTAACTTTTTTTGGTTTAACTTTGTATTTACTTTGAGATATTACCGTTGTTTTCCTTTTTTTCGTAGTTTAAATTCTATACTTAAATTCAAAACACTCTTTAATACTAAAATTGAATTATTTTTTTTTCATTATAATATTCACATAATAATGTATTTTTTAATTTATAATTATTTAATAATTATAAAATACTTTTATAAATATATTGGACTAGAATTTTCGCACAAGAAAATACAAATATGTAGCGATATTTTTTTTATATATAAAATGTTGGTATATACAAACACTGAATAAGTGTCAAGCAAACACAACTTATATAAAAATGTAAAAGTCGAATTTTGAGTTATTGTCAATATTGCAGCTTTATTATAATAAAACTCTTTAATACGAATAAATGTATAGTGGATATTTAAATATGACTCAATATTTTTATACTACCTATGTATATGTATTCATAGGCTAAATAGTATTAAAAATATATGGTCTCCAATAAACGTTGCATTTGAAATAAAAGTGTACTTGTTCTTTCTTTGAAATATTTTTGTCAATTTTGTTATTTTTTTTAACATTTGAAAATAATTTGATGGAATATGATGGATGTAAATTATTAGCGTTATAAATAGTATTCATAAACTCAAAATATGTAAATAACAGATGTAAATAATTCCTAACTAAGTAGATATAATCTGGCATAATTTTCATCGTGTATTTCTTGATGTATAAGAAATATTAATGTTAGTATTAAATATAATAAATGTATAGTATACACTGATAAATCATTTCGACCAATGAAATTGAACCACCAATAGGTAGGTATTTCATTAGTGATAGAATAATTTTTCATGTGAATCTCAAGGTTGTTTAAATAATTGAACGTTACTAATGAGTATTATCAAAATTAAAAACTTGATGCATTAATTATAAATATGAAAGAATAAATAAATCTATGTAGTATTTTCATTTATTTTTAATATGGCAATGGATAATAGTTTAAAACGAATATACTGTAGTGCTTCCTACCAAGCTTATTGTTCACAAATCATAACACTAATAAAGTAATAGAGTACGATCATTTTTTTTTTCAATTTACATTTTAATAGTTTATATAGATATAAACTATCTACATAATAATTTTAATTGTTTACTGAATATTTGGAGAAGAACATTTAAAAAAAATATATTATAAAAGACATCTGTAATTACTTTTTTTCCGATTCTACAGTCCAAACTTAATTATCAAAAAATAAACCATTTTAATTATCTGATTTAAAAATAATACTAATATAATGTTTTCAAAAAAATAACTTAAACTTGAAGCTTCGAGTAGTTCATTATACATTTGACAGTTTTATAGATGAAATGTATCCTTAATAAAGACCAAAGAAAACACACCATACACACAATAATTGAACCTCAAAATATTGACCCTTCCCTCAAATAAAAAAATATTTTTAAATTTTTAAAAATAACTCGTTTCAATGTATATTAATGATTAAGGCTAGAGTGTATACAACATATAATAGTAAAATATGTAATGTTCCATAATACATTGAAATATACAATGAAATCATTAACAATATTAGATTCTGAACGAAGTGATGAATGTATTGCATTTACTATGATGTGTGTTTTTTTTTTTTTTTTTTTTTTTTTTTTTTTGTGTCTGACTCCAACATTTGGAGTAGTAATAATGCTCCGATTTTTGACTCCAGCCCCTCTTTGAATAGGGAATTGAATCAAGTTGGTACTTTAGGGGGGTCAAAATTAAAATTTTCTAATAGTTTTCAAAAAAATCGATAAAAACAAAAAAAAAAATGACAGAAAAATGGAAATTTTACGGAAAAACTACTTTTCGACAAAATCGATTTTCAATTGTCTATTAGTAGCTTAAAAATGGTCAAAATATTTTGAAAATTTAACTGTAAAGAGATAACCATAATATAAACATTTGGTGAAAATTTCAAGTATTTACAATAATTCGTTTTTGAGTTACAGCAAAATCAAAAAATCGATTTTGTCGAAAAGTGGTTTTTTCCGTAAAATTTCCATTTTTCTGTCATTTTTTTTTTGTTTTTCTCGATTTTTTTGAAAACTATTAGAAAATTTTAATTTTGACCCCCCTAAAGTACCAACTAGATTCAATTCCCTATTCAAAGAGGGGCTGAAGTCAAAAATCGGAGCATTATTACTGCTCCAAATGTTGGAGTCAGACACAAAAAAAAAAAAAAAAAAATCCGAAATCGTTAGTCACAATTTTTTTTTATAAGTGTTTAAAGTTCGAATTTATACGAAATATGTCAAAATTTAAATTAAATTTCATACGCTCATAATGCGAATGTTGGCCATAGTAACCATAGTAACATATAAAAACTATACTATTTGTTTCAAAATAGAATATTTGACAATATTTAAATATAATATATCCTAAACTGACAAATCATCTTCGTTCAGAATCGTTTTTCGTATACAATGATACCTATCATTGCATTCAAATTTAACCTACCATAGTCTGAGGTCCACCCCACCCCCTAATATACAGCAGAACGATACCTACTTACCCGCTTTTTTTTTATTAATTATTATGTGAAAGTGTCATATTACTTAATATCACACCACCTAAAAAATTTCCATGATATTTCTAATAGATTTAAAAATTTTAACGTCAAGGATTTTATGGAATTACAATTTTTAGTGTAATATAAAGCGATTCTAGCCTTTATATTATTTTAATTTAAACATTCCATAACATATGAATTTTTGGGTTTTTAATTTAAAATAATATGTAATAACGTACATTATACACCAAATATGCAATATATCCTATTAAAATATAAAATAATTGTACTCAATTATTGGTATTAATATAATGTGATTTGCGGAAATGTTTAATTAAATTTGTAAAAATACGCAACAAACAAAAAAATTCATAGGTTATAAATGTTTTCTATAAATTATATACCTATTTTATATGACCAAAATAAGATAATCTAAACCGTTAATTTTTACAGTTATTTTAATAACGATTCTAGTTAAAAAGTGAATAATAATAAAAATATATCTTTTGTGTATATTTAAAATTAAAATGATTATTTTTCACTTGAAAATCTAAATTTGATACGATTTTAACAAATAAGGAAAAAGGATAACAATATTATAATTACAAAATAAATACATTATAGTTTGTTGTTAAAAGTTTCAATAAAACAAAAACAACTAATGTTTTTCAAAATATAGTCAGGTTCATCAGAAAATAACCTTGCATTTAATTTTTTTTTGTTTTATAATTTATTTTAAGTCAGTTTGGAAAAATACTTTAAAAACTTGTATTAAACAATACTTATAGATATATTTGTGATTAAATATTTATAACGCTTTTTTATTTGTAAACGATACATCATAATCTAACTTTTTTAATTTTAGCTTATTGAAAAAAATATTTCACGGAAGAAGAAGAAAGTTCTAACCAACTAAAACAAAATAAACCCATGACCACCGGATTATATCAGCTCTAGCCAAGGATAAAAATTTTTTTATCATTATTATTACATCAATAGGTATCATCTTAATAAAAAAAAACCTATATACAAGTTACAAAAAATGTAAAATGACCCAGCGGCGGTCAAAGAGGGGGATGAGGGGGATAGATCCCCCCATGACTTTTTTCTTTAATATTTATAACAATTTCATTTATGTACATTGTACTATACTACTATAAAGTTAATGTATTACATTTTGTTTTAATTTTTTCTCAAAATAACGCGTATAGGCGTATATTATTATTATCTAGATTCTAGACTCATTCTAGGAACAAGGCTGTTATTATTAATATTTAGTAATTAGTTTCTTTTACAAAATATACGGAAATTACCTACTCAGCTAGTCAGCTTGGTGATCGTGAATATTCAATTACAACACACTCTCCCTTGACCGGTACATTTTCTATGATCTACATCAATAAGACAGAGACAACACATGCGGGTATAACGGCCTCTTAATACAATAGTACGTAGCTATGTTATTACTTATAATAGTTGGCCAATTTTATTGATCATTAATACATTTGTCACAATATTTTGTTACACAGACCACAGTGTTTTGGCTTTCATACTCGTCACTCGTGTCTCACATCATACATATTTAAACTGTCTGCTGTAAATTGTAATATATATTGTTTATGGTCTATTATATAAATTTATAATGTCCAATAAAAGAAAAATTACCACCTATTTTACTTGCTCTGCCACTAAATACTCAGACTAGGATAAAAAAAATATTATGATCTCTAAGATCATTACAGAAAATGAAGTTGTGGACTTGCCGATAATATTTGTTAACCTAATTAGTATATAATGTTTTATTTATGTCGTCTCAATAGTTTGTCCACTATGGCTGTTCATCGTGGAATTATAAATATAACCTCCAATGAAGTACTGGATACAAATATTGTTAATATTACATTGTTATAAATAAAGTACCAATTTACCTTAATTTAAAAAAATTGATATAAGGCATAACCATAAATTCTATTTTAATGATATGATAATATAATAAGTGCATATTAAAACCCCCTAACCCCCCCCCCATGACAAAATCATTTGACCGCCACTGAAATGACCTAATAAAATTCGATTCATGCAAATTCGTAAATTGAATGGAACAATGTTTTTAAAAAAGTAATCATAAATGTAAACGATTTTTATTAAGGTCTTTAAAAAACTATAATTTTAAATTACTTTTCCTTATTTAAACCATCGATGTGTGAAATATGACAACTAGGAAAGTACCTAACGGCATGATACAGCGATATTGGGTTATGATATTTTATTGCATTCAAAAAACAATTAAGGGAGAATTTTAACAACTAAATTACGCTTGCTAATATTTCTTATAAATTGTTCAACAGTTGACGTTAGTTTTACCTTACACTCGGAAAAACTTTTGACATAATCTTAAAACGGTCTTTTTAAAGTCTATCAAATAAAATCTAGATAAAACTCTCAGCATAGAAATATGTCAGTTCTGGAACACTTCTAAAAGAAAAACTATTAACAAACCAAGATAACCAAAAAAAAAACCCATTGTGTTTTACACTAATAAATTTATCGACTTACTGAAAATCTAGAATTTATTGAATATATTATACGTCTGAGTTAGTACCTATGTATGTAAAAAAAAACATGTTACTATTTTAATAAATATATTTTGCTGTAAAAAAATCTAAAACCAAAATACAACTTTAAAGTTAACAAAATATAATATCACCTAAATTATAATAATAAAAATAAACTCTCGTGAAAAACAATCAGTCATCTAACTTAATTAAACAATAATATATAGTTTCGACACAGAATGATATTGATAATCTTATTCTCAATGCAACATAGATCTACGTTATCAACAGCTTACTTATAAACTATGAATAAAAAAATAAAAAATACATGACATTTTCTAAAATACATACAATAATATATCAATGATCAACGAGTCAAATCGATAAAATATATTATCACGAAATTAAAAGTGAAAACAATTGAAAATTTAAAAAAAATTTTAAAAATCAATAAAAATTCATTTATAAACTAAAAATATATTTTATTTTATTTATGAACAACTTTTGACTATTCTAATAAAAAAATTATATTGGTGATTGATCTTTTATTTGGACTACTATTAACTATATCAATATTAATAGTCTAAAATGTAGATATTATATTCGTGATTACATAATATATAAATTTATTACGCTTAGAATACCTATTAACTTATAATAACCATAAAATATAATATATTGTGTTTGCACTATGACATCAATATGTGTAACACAAAAAAATATAATATAAGTATTATAACTATTTAGTATTTATAAATTATGTATATGGTGTGTAATCACAGATTTTAATATTTTGTAATATACGTGCGTCGTGCATATTGTATAAAAACGAAATGTGAAAAAAATTGCATGCTTACAACAAGAAAAATGAATTATAATATAATATTACATTGCATAGATAATTGAATTTTGTTGCTTCATATACGAGTTTTCAAAAGCTAGTTTTATTGATTAAAACATGTTTCTATTCTATTATTATTATTATTAGTAGTAGTATTATTATTATATAGATCATTGTTTGAAATTGGTGAAAACATTTTTAGTAAAATTAATGAATTTATCTTTTGTATCACACGTGAAAATTATTACACATGTAAATTTATTTTCACATACGTTGAGAACAGTATTACTTTTATTAATACATGCATGGGCGTAAAAATAAAAATAAATTTTGATAATATTTACATTTAATAATGTTGATGTTTCGATACTCACTTAATACAAAATATCATTAAAAAAAAATTAACACTATTTAATTTACTTGTGTGACAATAACTTTTAATCTAGGTAAATGACCCTGAGTGTTTACATAAATTATGTAAAAAGCAAAGAAAAATGTGAAACAGCCAGTGTTTATAAATATACTATTATAAGTACTTACGGCACGTGCGTTCCGGTCCAATGTCGTTGCATTAGTTCCGTTTCGCGGAGGAAAATAATTAATTACCTAATACCGAAATCGGGATGATAACATTTTTATACGTTTTAGTAAATTCATCGTATTTATAGTCTTAAAAAATATATATAAAAAAAAAACGAGAAGTGATGTAATAATTTAATTTCATTCCTAAAGTGTATACTATTATAATATACAAACAGGATGTCGCTCTGCGTTTATTCACATCAATAACTTTTCTGTCCTGATTTTTTGTTTTTCGAAATATGAATAATGATGTCAAAAAAATGATTACCACACAATATTATAGATGTAGCATTGTAACACAACAGATGCCACAGTGTAATTATTATTACTAGAATTTTGTTTTTATATTATACGCCTAATTTTAAAAACTATTAGGCTACAATAGACTCAAAACGAAAAAACAATTGTTCGAATTTTGTGTTTTCGTCGTGTCTATTAAAAGTCTGAGATCCACAGCCAATGTAATATAGTTGATTTAAGTTGATACTTCAAAAGTTTAATCACTTATTTTCATTAAGTATACTCAAATAGTTGTCATGATAATATATATTATATAGTCATATGGACGCACCAAATTGTAGCTGAATAGACATCGTAATACATTGTGTCCGAATTTTATTTCCGCAGTGTACATCAGCTGAGTGCCTCGTCGCATAATACAATTGCTGAAAGTTTTAAAACGTTTCGGTTGGACCCAAACGGATCCTCCTCCCAGGCATTGGTACGTGCAATTTTAGCGGAAAATTTACTAAACCTGTTGCAGAATCGTTCGTTACCGAACAGCCATGACATGGCCGTATCCCTGAGACACGACCCGACTCGTACCTGGGTCGTTTCTTTTCTCCAGTTTTGGCGTCCGTTTTACTGGTTTTTCGGCCGGTCGCTGTTGCTGCTGTTGTCGCTTCTTCTTACTCTGCTTTCGAACTTCGCGGCCGTTATTTTTGCGACCGTCGGAGTTCGTCTTATTCGTAGGTTTCTTCTTGCCATGGTCCACGTGCTCTTCGTCGAAGAACTGCTGCTTCTTAGAGTACTCGTTTTTCTTGTGTATCTTGTGCTTTACCGGCACCACCGCGTCACCGTTGGATCCGTGTTTTTTGTTTTTGCGTCCAGTCCCCTCGCGGCCGTTCTGCCGCGTTTTTTTGGTGGTCGCTCCTTTGCGCACTTCGCCCGTCGTCGAAGACCCTAAAGGTTCCGTGTCACCTCTTTCTGCAGCACCGTCAGTCGCGTAATCGTCTTTTCTGGTCGTCGACGATTTCCTGCCATTCTTGGTCTTGGGCTTGTTTCTATTTGTCCTCTTACCGTTGTTATTATTATTTTGATGGTGACCACGCGGCCGATCGTCAAAATCCCTAGATCTTTCATCGTTGCCGTCTTCGTCCCGGTGCCTGTCTTTTGCAGGCAGTCTGATGTCACCACCACCACCACCACCGCCGCCGCCGCCACCGCGTGTGTCGATAAATTCTACGTCGTCGCCCGGCGGAAGTCTTTCGGTCTCCGGCACCCTGGACACTTTGCCATTCTTCCGCGGCGGGTTTGTCATGTACTCGTACGTGTTCGGAGACTCGTATAACGCGTGACTCCGTTCGTTTCGGACTGGCCGAACGGCGGTTTGAACGGCCGACTCCGGCATAGTCCTATGCCCATAACTTCCATACGTAGTGGCAGCGGCTGTTGACGGTCTTCCGCCATAATAACCGCCGTTCGGCACGATTCCACTACCATAACTTCGGGATTGTCCACTAACACCGCCGTAATATCCGGATTTACCAGTGGCGTCCCTACCGTAATATCCGGATTGACCACTGACGCCACCATCGTAATATCCGGTCGAATCGGCGACATTGGGTATGTCCGTCGTCAAGTAAAGAATTGGCGATACGGTCCTGGAGTCCAGACTTGGTGACAGGTACAACAATGTTATGCCGCAGCACACGAACAACGACGAACGTTTCATATTTTAACGGTGACGGTGGGTGCGTTACGACTGTACATTAATAACGATATCCGACTGCGGATATAAAAACCGCGATACTGCGCGCGTGTATAATAGTTACGCTTTCGCGTAACGAAGGCAGTTGCGGCGGTAATGTAACGTTCTCTTCCATATCCCTCGCCACTTGCCAGCCATTGCGATATTTTTCCATTCTATAAAATAATATATATGTATAGTATATACGTGTAGTAGTAGTAGTAATAATATAATATCACGATGTTTACTCATAACTATATTATATATATATATATATATATATATATACGGAGTGATTCATTTAACATCTTAAAATAAAACACACATTATTTTAGAAAACAATGACATTTTTAAAAATATTTCTTTAACGTAATTTACGTCGTTTCAAAAAAACATATTTGGAAAAAATATTATGTTTTGTACATTTTTCGTTCTTATTATTTTTAATGTGTAACCCTTTTAAATTGCAACATACATTTTTAATTTTATATTCTGAAGCAGAATATTATTTGAAGTATTTCGATCAATATAAATCAAACTTCGGTAATCCATACGTTAAGTACTACTAACATATATCACATAAATCATAAGCCACCGCATACGAAGTACTTTAAAAAATTTTAAAAAATGATAACAATAAAAAAAAAGTAATAATTATATATTTTTTTTAGAAAAATTCTATTTTAATAATTTAAAGTTATGATAAAAAAATATTTTCAAAAACGTTAAATTTATTTAGAAATAATGAATGTCTTGCGTTAAATTTATAATCAAGTTTAAAGTATGATTAAAAAATAATTATATCATAATTAACCAATTATGTGATAAATTTTATACAAATAAATATTAATTATCATTAAAATTTTGTTTTGTTTTTTTTCGTTTTTTTAATATATTTTTTGTAACAGAATTTAATATACTACAGTTTGTTTGTGTCATTTGTCAGTCTTTTCTGTTACTACACCCTGTATATATAATAATATTAAACGTTAGACAGTTTGTGGTTTTTCACGGTGCGCTTATTTTGCACGGCTGTCAGCATTTCCGGCCGTATAGGTGTATATTATCGATATAGATAATAAGATTGCCAATCGTTGGGTATGGCAATATATTTGAAAACACAATATTACAGTCGTGGGTTTCGAAAGGACACGGCGCGGATTTTGCTGTGGCCAGGATTATTCCTGCAACAATATGTTCGAGACCATTATATGTAGGAATTCTATTGTTATTATACAGTATATAAGTAATAAGTATATTTAATAAATTGCATATCATTACAAAATGCTACAATTTTTCAGCTAAAAGTTTTTTTTTTTTGTCAAATTTTCTAAAGTTAGAAAAGTTATTGCATTTATCGTCGTTTTTTTAAATATAGAAATACCACGCAATTAGGTCCCAGTTAATTTTTAGTCAATTATGTGTTTTTGTGAGTAATCGACTATACGAGTATAATAATAAAATATTTTAACTCATACAAAATATGAAATTTAAAGAAAGGATACTAGTAATAATACATATTTTAAAAAAAAAGATGAAATTATTAAGTACAATAAATTATCTAATAATTATTAATAAAATGCGTGCCTAAAATACTCCAAAACAAACACTACAAATTAGAATTGTATACTCGTATATTTACAATATAATGAAAATACATAACCAATAAAAAAATAATAGTCGATAATACATTAGTTAATATATTTTTCTATAATTTTATGACCTATATTATTACACGATCATTAATTTAATTTATTTAAAAATGACTTAAATTATTAAAAATTATGTTTAAATAATTTGATTACATACCTAATTAAACATATAATAATATATAGGTAATAATATTAATTTTAGTCGTTGAAACTGTATCATAATATTTTTTTTTCACATATACTTCTTAAATATTCTTTACAATTTAAACAATAAACGTACAAATTGTTTTCAATTGTAATAGAAAAAAACAACCACAATATTATTACTTATTGCAATAACAAATTGTTATAAAAAAAAAACAATTTTAGATTCTGAACGGAGTGATGAATGTGATGGCAAAGTGGATATCCTTGGTGCATTATAAAGGTGAAAAGTAAACATTTTCCAACAGTTTTCAAAAAAATCAAGAAAAACAAAAAAAAAAAATGACAGGAAAACGGAAATTTTTACGCAAAACCGTTTTCGACAAAATCGAATTTTTTATTTTGCTATAACTCAAAAACTAATCGATGTACCTAAATACTTGAAATTTTCACCAAATGTTTATATTAGCATTTATGTTTATTTATAAACACAGTTAAATTTTCAGAGTATTTTGACTTTTTTTGAGCTATTTATAGACAATTGAAATTTTTAATTTTTTTTAAAAATAACGATAAAAATTTTTTGGCCGGCACGAAAATCTTGCAAATTTAATATAAGGTTTCTTATAAGTTGTTCTTAAAATGATAAAAAAAATATCCGAAATCGTTAATCATAATTTTTTTTTATAAGTGCTTAAAGTTCGAATTTATACGAAATATGTCAAAATTGCGAAAATTTGCAAGTAATTTTGTGGTTGAAAAATCGTAAAAATGTTTTCTTTTATAACTAAATTTTGAAAATTTGATACAAGGTTCTCCATAAATTTTTCTTTAAATATCTGTAAAAAAAAACTCTACCGGATTCAAAAAAAAAATTTTTATGAGTGTTTAAAATTTAAATTTTTACAAAACCGCGTTAAATAACGGTTTAGCCTCAAACGATTTTTGATATTTGTTGTTATTCAAATAGTATTGAATTTTACCAGTTATTTAGATTGCCATTTTCTTTACATGATTTGATTTTCAAAACATTTTGACTTTTTTTGAGCTATTTATAGACAATTGAAATTTTCAATTTTTTTTTTAACATAATTATAATTTCATCGTTTTAAAAATCGTTTATTGATCAAATTTAAAAAGAGCCATTTGAGATAAAAAACTAAATAGGTCCAATCTGATGACGTAGGGAAAAAAAATCAAATCGTCGTGTTTTTTATAATTGAATTAATTGTGATGACGCCAATAAATTGGTTGTAACAAAATTAATGGTGTCGACAACATAAGCTCGGTAAAATTTAAAACTGTGAAGCTTATAATACAATGGCGTTAATCGAAAGATTTGAAATCCCGATTTTATTGTATAGTAGACAGTTTATTAAAAGTAAAAATATTAATGACAGATCCACCAATAATGATTTCGTTAACGAAAATATTGTAAAACTCAAAAATATCTAAATAAATTAATAAAATGGTCTCTTATAGTTATAGGTACTTGTATATATAAATTTTATTAAATTTTAAAGGTGACTAAACGGCGAAAGGTTTATTTCTTTAACGTTACTTATCCGACCACTTCGTAAATCTTCTACTGTATCATGAGAATTCGAATATTAATAGAAAATCATAATTTATTGCACAGTTAAAATTAATATTTGGATGAAATAACCAAATAAATCTTCTGTGGTATTTATCACAGTGAGAAACAACGTAGATATAATGATACTTTTTACGTAAAACGATAATAATATCATAAATTGTTTTATTTATTTTCTAGAAAATTACATTAATTCAATAAGTATATAATATAGCATTCATTTAATTTGATTTAACTACTATTTGTTGTATGAGATAATTTTGGTTTGAAGATATGATAACCTCCATTAATTAACATTAAATAACAAATATTATTGGACAGAAAACTATTTTCAAATTAATGATAAAAACACGTTAAAAACTTATTAAAGACTATTCTATATATTATACAAAATAAAGTTTGTGTTTGTGTAAAATTTATAATATTGGAAATCAAAAGCTAAAATATTTATCAAAAACCTTTCTAAAATTTTAAATTTCAATTAGTTCTGACAAATCTCAAATATATAGTGTTCCAAATAATATCAAATTTTAAGCACTGAAATGCATAGTATTAGTATTGTCAATAAAAAAATCAACCCCACTTAGTAAATTTTAAGCAACGTACTATAATTATTTTAAAACTTATACCACAAGGTTGAATCGAGCGGTTTTGTAATATAGTTACATAGATAATACAATGCAAAATAGAATTATAAAGATTTTAACAACTTTATTATTGTTAGTCATAGAGAATATAATAGAAAATAATACAATGATTTTATGATAAATTTTTTTATTTCAAACTAAAAAGATTAAACTACTTTCAAAGTTTACATTTAAAGTTTTATAAACGTCATAGTATTGAGTTAGGAACCAAGACATAATATAATTATGTTATGGTAGAAGTTGTTTACTAAGGTTCTAGAATATATATTTTTAGATCTTTCAATGTATATGTATATATATTATATTCAATGTTTTGCTAGCCTAATTTTATATAAAGGTTAAGAATTTGTTTTTATTTCCATATTATTCTTTTAAAGTAAAGTATGACAAGATAAAAACGAATATTGTACAATTTAAAATTGGCAACAGTATTATTATAGACACCAACCAATTTTAAATTTCAGTAGTTACAGATTTTTTTTTTCATCAACCCCACCATTTCAAGTGATCAATTTTTATTACTTTTATCCTTGATAATTATTTAAAATTGAGTAGAATACTTTTTTATACATACAGTGTATATTACAGTTGTGTATTAAATGAAACCATTAAATCATTTTTACAACATTTTTGAATTCAACTAGTGAGGTAGGTATAAGAATGAATATTTATAAAAATTAAATTTAAATCAGTACACAACGTTAAGTTGTAAATTCTGTACAAATAAAAAAAAACTGGTCATTTTAAATCAAATGGAATAATGTATTAAAACTTTATAAGTAACAGAAAAATAACTACATAGTTACTGTAATGTAAAATATAGATAATATTTTTTACTGTATAATATATAGTTACTAAGTATTGTACTTATATAATATTATTAAATGTATTACCTATATATACATTTTTACTTTCTAAATATTCAATTTTTAGGTCCCTGCTATACGTTTATATTAGAAAAGAAATATTTAACGTAATTTTAATAAAAATTAAAATGTTCTTTTGTAAATTGCATATAGTTTTACCTATTACAGAATAATGCTTCTTTTTGCGTATTTCAAATTCTCAATATGATTTTATCAAATCTATCGCTATGCCAATAATACATTGAACAGTATATTTATAAAAAAAATAATGTTCTTTTTTTTATAATCAGTAACACAACTTAGATTTGGGACTATTTTCTATACACCTTGGTTCTTTGATAATTGATATGATTATTTACATGTCTAAGTAGAATATGATAACTATTTATTATAATTTTTCATCTGAAAATTTTGTATAATTATGTTTTGTTTGATAAATAATTATACGTTTTTTTGTTAGCATATCTAATACAAAAATAATAATACTTCATATTTCATAACTATACTAAATAAGTGCCTAGTTTGATTTTTTTTTATATCTATAAATAATATAATAAATAATGATAATATTAAACTTATTGCCTTTAGACGCACCATTATCGGATAAACTTTACCTGAATTTGTTTCTTCAGTTTTCAATAACTCTTATACCAAACCAACTAGAATTAATTTATTATAATCTCAACTTAGTTATAATTGTTTTCATAGAGGAACTTGTGTTAAACAACATTATGTCAAACGTGTTTAACCGGAATTCAAATCTAACCTAATACTGAACATCTTGATCAGTACACTTAATCTTAATATCAAGCCACATCGATTTAAAAATGTAAACTATTTTGTTCAAGAGAACGTAAAATATCTGTACTTAAATACAATGATCTGTTGAAATAATATTATTACAAAATAAATTTAAAAATAGTAAATATTTATTATAGGTATTATAAAAGTATACAAATTATTTATGATGGAGTATCATTAAAGAAATTCAGGTAAGATTTAAAACAGATATTGAGGATAAATAACTATAGGAACTTTATAAAAAAAAAAATTACGAATTTATGATAATTTTTAGTTTGAAAAGCAAGCTGCGAGTCTTACGTATTGCTCATTTAAATGGTATCTAAATTATTTACATAATATTGCGTACACAAACAAATCGTATACTGCACTTAGGTATAGTATTTTTATAAAAAATAAACATTAAATAGTGATATAATATTATATAGCAATGTTAGCTTTAAAAATTTAATAATTTTAAATAGTAAATAAATAAATATCCTTTTTAATACTTAATTATATATATATTTATATATAATATATACGATTATACGAGTTTTACAACAATAAATTCATTGCCGCTATGGTTAAATTATAAATTATAAATAAATTTATTGTGCAAAAAAAATACACAAATATTTTTTTGTTTATTTTGTATAGCGAATAGTACTGATATCATTACATTTTTTTCTCCTAAAAATAAAATAATAAAACAATTAAACGATTTAGCCTTCTCACACAAATAATTTACAAACACATACACTTTGTTGTGTCAAATAGCTTTCCAATAAGGAAATATAATAATAATTACTATATACCCTTGAAAAGTGTATTTTAACCGTAGCATTGCTTCATTCGTTATAAATTAACGATAAGCAACCGAAATAATAAAAATACAACGATAAAGCTCGAGAAATATGATAAAAAAGTTGCAATAATGAAATCATTATATTATCTTCTGTTGTTAATATGAATGCCAAATGATTATAATTTATATATATATATATATATTACAGTCTAAAAAGATGTAAAAATAAAGGGAGGAGTAAAAGGCTAAAGTATATAGCGTGGGTACGAGGATTGAAAATAAAAACACTGTTGGCGTAGAAGAGATGTGATGTCATTGGTCCTGACGTCACGGAGGGGAGGCAGATTTCGATATAAAGGGAGAATATCACCCCTCGAGTCTGTCCGACGAGAACTAACTGGCCACTTTGAAAAGTTGTTGTTAACCGACGACTCTATCCTAAACACATACCACAGCAACACGGTAGTTTTTACACGCGCCAGCTCTGAGAATATACACAGGTAAAACACTTATATTATTATAGTAGGTACCTATTATATTTTTTTTTTTTATTTAATATTAGTATTATATTTTTATTGATATTGATTTTATTAAATTAATTTAATTTATCAATATTCTAAATATTATATTATTAATTTAATTAAAGGAAAATAAAAGCATTCTTCATACCCACTTTTTATGATTTTTGCCTTAATTTTTACTACGCATAAAATAATATTTTTAAGATTTCTATCAATAAAACAGTTCATGTTTACAGAACTAATAAATTATATATAATTTTTTTTTAATTATAAAAATAAAAAATATTTCAAAAAATTATATTTGATTTATTCAGCAGAGTTAAAAAATTGAAATCATTATTAAAAAAACTACATTTTATTTTTAAATTAATTAATTACTCGTAATAATAGAACAAAAGTAAGCTACTTGTATTTGATATATACTTCAAATAATAATATAATGTTACGTACTTTTTTTTTTTAAAAAAAACGTATTTTAAATAAGATAGGTATATGTTCCTTATTCCTTAGGTAATGTTTGTTTTAAATCTTTCGGTACACGATACGTGTAGGTATTGCATTATAAACATTTTAAGTGTAAATTTTAGCGATCTTGTAGTTCTTTGAGAAGATTCAGCTTATAAACTTTTATTTCATTTTGTTATCTTACGTACCTAGTTATACAAAACAAATCATACTTTCAACAAAATTTAAAATCACTATTTTTATCAAGCAACTTTGTCCTTATACTTGTGTAGTATCGTAGAAGCACCATTAAAACTTTCTCTAGCGGCTTAAATAAATTTAAGCACAATAACCTTTAAGATTTTAAGTGACAATACATACTTCAGTCACGCAATACTAGTATCAAATAATGGAAATATTGTTTTAATTGTTACGTCCATTCATGAAAAATATAGTATAAACAAACAAAATGAATCATCAATACTATTTATGGTTTTTATTCCACTCAGTTTCTCAAGTGTTTTCATTTCCGTAAAGAGTACATATTCTACGCAATTTACGAGTGTAAAAAAATATATTTCGATTGGCAGAAAGTATGTTTTTTTTTTTTTTGATCATTTTTTATCAAACAAACACGTCACGCTTGCGTGTACGCGAATAAGCATTTGTTTGATGATTTGAATAGGTCATGCCTGTACATGATTTATAAAATTATTTATCGGACAGTTCGACACCACGTCCAGATGTCCGGGAATGGATCACGACCCACTTCCCCTATGTGCAGTATGGACTACACCCCTGCCCCTCAAATGTGCGTTTTATTTATGAGTTAGTTTTATAACGCATAGCATATTTAATGACTTCGGGAGTGGTGGTGGCGTAAAAGTGATTCAAGGAAGTTTCCAAACGACAACAGAATCCGATTTTTGTGAATCACCGTCAAAATGAATATAATATGTATGTACTTATTACAGTGTGATTCACAAATAATACTTACTCTCATTCTCATTATATCCATTGTAACTATGAATTAATTCCAACTTTGATTGTTTTGGAAATTTTAAATATTACATTTTTTTTTCAAATTGGAGAAACACCCTTTTACTGAAAATGATTAAGCAAATAATTTTTGAAAATGATTATACCTACATCTCAATCAAAATTTAAATGAGAAGTTCTAAGTGCTAAGTTTTATGCAGCTAACAAGGATAAAAAATAATTAAAATTTATTATGTTTAGGTTTAATATACATGATGGCCTATGACTAAAAAATATATATTTAAAATTCCGAAAATCAGAATTTGAATAGATGTTTATAATTTAATGACGAAATGTGAGAGTGCGTGCTTGCAGGTAAATCATCCTATACTAAAAACGGATAACAGCACAACTAGCACGAACACAGTAATATTTAATCAAGACGCATACTTTGTATTCCTCCAGTCCAGGCGCAGTGCGTTGGTACATAAATAATATTATTGTTGTTATAATTATCATATCTCTCGGGCCACAGTTAAGTACAGCCGATAAATCCCGCGTTTGTTTCTTCTTCGGCTGTGTACGATCAATTATAATAATATCCCAGTCTAATACCACCGTATACACGGTATACACGGAACATGGTTCGAGAGCCGATAATGGACCGTCGTCGTGTTATTGCAGGTACCTAGTTTTATCTTTTATGTGTAGACGAACTCTATACCTATGTAAAATACGTGTGTTGGTGGCTGAGTTTCGGATACCACAGACACATATAAACATCCCATATTGTATGAAAATTATGTTAATAAGCGACGCGTGTGCCTATTATAATATTATATACATATATTGTTTTTAATTTATAATTCTCAGCAACTACAGCAATTGAATTTTAAAATAAACAACTATTAGATACACCAATGATTTAAAATAATATATTTATATGATACATTGTGTGCGTCATATTGAACATTACATTAATTTAGATAAGTTGTAAGAAAAAAAACCGATAATTTAATGGATATGTTACTCAAGTCCACTCGAGTACTCGACCTTTTTTGGAGGTTTGAACTGTATTTGGAGATTTTTTAGCTTCTCGCCTCTCTTTTGTATGAGTACGGTGTTCTGATAGAATGTGTACGATGGAAGTAAAGTTGACATATTATAAGTTTCTCCCTTCTCGCGAGATGTCGGTGTGGGATCTAATGTAACCAATTCGTGGCTTGTTAACGGATATTTGTCTGAAAATACCCGATGTTAAATTTAATTATTATATTTTAGTAATATTATTTTTTTTTTTTTATAAAATACTAATTAAAAATATGTTTGGGAAAAGCCACATCGGTTTCTATAGATTTAATTTCATATGTATATGCGAGTGTGTGTGTATGTGTGTGTGAGAGTGTATCAATATTCATCGAAAAGCAAACGTGAACATTTTGCGTAGGCGAGTAATATATTAGTAGTATATTATAACTTAATGCAAATGTTTATACATAGAACGGGCGTACTATCGTGTTAAGTGTTCCTATTATATAATATTATTATAATATGTGGTAAGATTAAATGTTCCCAATAGCCGTTTGAAAGACTTGATCGGAGCATCAAAAATGGCTAATGAGGCTTTATTTTAATCTACATAATTGTAATATGGTTCGCGTATCGTATGAATTTTTAGTATTATTTATTCGTAACACATATGGCGTAATCGGCTGCCATTTACATAAAACTGCACAAACGAGAGTTTTACGAAATTTTCTGATTTCAAATATTGAATATTTTCAAGTGAACAACGTTTTGAACTCCATGACGTATTAGGGGCACAACAACAACGAAGTTACTCCGTAAGACGGAATCAACAGTCCCAATTTAATTTGTTTTATCTCGAATTATTTCTCTGGAGAACAAATACTATTGTAGCCTTTATATTTTTTTTCAATAAATTATTAATTCTATAGTATTAACAATATATATATATATATTATACTTTTATATCTTGTTATTATATAATTTTCATTAAAAATAGCTAAAAATAAGAATGAAAATAAATAAATCCCTAAAGTGTAATTGATTTATTTATTATTTTTTATTTTTTACAAAAACTGGAATAAAACTTCACGCATTAGTAAACTTATTGTAACAAATAGTAAATTTTTAAAAGACTCAAATGGATAAGACATATCAAAAACCAAGAGAAAAGCGCTGAATCATAGACTATATACACTACATTTTCTATTAAAATCAGAAATTTCATTACAAAATAAAATATTAAGTGTACATAAATTAATTATCCTAACATTAGCTATATAATATAATGGTATATTTTGGGTGCTTAAAAGCCTTCAGCAAAAAAAATAATAATATAATTCTTTGATATCCAAGATCAATAACCAATGAGCCATGTCATGTTAGTAATCTAACCTTCTACAAAAATCTGATTATACAATAACTATTCAAAACTACTCATTTAATTTCGATTTAGACGCATTACCTTTTTCAAAAAAGATAACTTATTATCAGTTTAAATTGGTAATTATCATTTGAAAAAATAAATTGGTATAGACACAGGACACTCTTTAAATGCTATAAAAATCTAAGTATTTTAAAATATGATCTTTAAGTAAAATATCTAAACATTTCAAAACTTGTATAAATTATTATATTATTCATTATTAAAGAAATAATGTATTGTTAAATTTGAATTTCTATAAAAAAAAAAATGATAAATGTTTAGTAGGTAAGTATTGTTAAAATGACTAATCATAATAATATTACCGTCTGATAATATTGTCTTCTAACCAGTGACCACGAAAAATAACGATACAATTATTTACATAATTAATACTATATAATAATAGTTTTAATTGGATTAATATTAATTATCTTTATTTTATAAAATTCTGCAGTCTTTGTCAAATGTCTGTAAAACTTTAATTAAACGTAGAAATTATTTATACTTTGGCTAAAGGTTAAAAAAATATTCCAATATTTAGGAATCTATTTTTAAAAAATAAGCGGTCTTTTAGATATTTATTTGCAGTATACACATAATAATATTATTTACTACTTATATAGCCTTCTAAAATATCAAATCATATAACTGTAACTGTTAAAATAATACAACAAATAAATTATAATGATAAATATATATTATTATGTATTATTATACATCTATATACAGTTATTATTTAGATCTATGTTAAAACTTTATAATTAATTTCACAATTAATATATGGCATATTGGGCATTGAATGCTTATTTATTTTCAATACATTTTTCTATGTCTGACTCGACTTTAAATTAAACACGACATTATTATAATTTTTAGATAAATGAAATAACAGTTTATTGTTATGTTCTATTATTTGTAATAATGCCTATGTATGTCTAATCAAATGTAATCAAATGATCTTTTTTCACTAAAATATTTTTTAAGAAGATATTTTACTCATATTTTTTAAGTGCTTTAAATAAGCAATAATTGTTGAAAATTTAAACATAGTTGTGTATCAACTCATTTTTTTATTAAGCATTTTACAAAGAAATATAGGTAAATGCTTAATACGAAATTACCAAAAATGTTTTATAAACAATGATCGCCTATTTTTTCATCTACAGTGCAATTTTAAAGCTAAACATCTATTATAAAATCAAAAGAGAATAATATTCTGTAAAAAATATTCATTTTGAATACATATGTCCTATATTTAAAAGAGTATTTATTCTACAATTTAAAAATACAATTTCCGAAGTACCATCGCTGGATGTGTCTCTTCACTCATGCCACATACCTGTCAATTCAAATAATCTATGTTTTTGGCTTATTGTAAGAATGTATAGATCGCTGAATTTCTTAAATAAAAATCTAAAAACATGTACTTCTTTCTTAATTTAAAAATATTTTTTCTTTTATTCACTTTTTTAAACAAAAAAATACATTGGCCAATAAATCTAAAATATTGTTTTCTTTAGATAGTTTAATTCATGTTTTTGTCTAAAACCACTATAAACAACTGCTAAATTCCTGAATGAATAACTATACTGTTCTCCGTATTATAGGCTTTATGTAAACTAAAAATTCTGGTGGCGTATAACATCCTCTAAATAAATATTATTTTTTTGTACCCACATTTAAATTATATTTTGTATTTATTAAATATTTCGTGCATTGCATATTACATACCTACGAGCACAAATAATAATATTAATATGAATGGTTATAGAAATTCATTTATAATTCTGTTTTTCACAACATTGCGTGCCTACAATAACGTGTCACGCCGAAGTACTCGTTTACACGGCAGATCGAGAACTCTTGAATCCCTCAAATCCTGATTCACATAATAACATTAGTTTGACAAGTCTACGCGAGTATATAACATATAATAATATATCGTAATCCCGAAAATGATAAATTAACAACACATATTGATTGATTGATCGAATTGGTTGAAAGAAAAAGTGTTGCGCGATAAACGGAATTGTGTAAATGGTGCGTACCACCAATATAATAATATGTGTATATTCAATAGAAAAACATGAATTTTTGTCGTGCGGTTATTGTAATAATATTATGTGCTTACGTGCATACACCTACCGCGTATGACGTGTGTGTACTAGTCTTCTATGACGTGCTCTAATGGATACAATTTGTTTGGATATATTATGATGAAGAAAAGTGTCGTCATTGTGAGAACCGGGTACGAATAATAATAATAATAATAGTAATAATCCGTTGCTTGCAGTTGGATTCTATAAAGTGTTATCGTGCAAGTGGGCTAAAGTGGTTGTCATACTGCCGAGACCTAATGAGCCGCATTTAATGAATATTAATTCGAAACCGTTATACGAAATTAATGAATACCTGAGTACATTTCACGAGGGTTTTTACGGTAGGTTCTCGCGCACACCGCTATCGTATCTATTGAATCATTGCGGTGTTAAATGAACATCCCGTGTTATTATTTTTTAATTCTTGCGATGAATCCTGAAATATTAACAGTTACACCCGACTCTGAACCGGACTATAAAATAAACATTGAGGTACTCCGATACCT
This sequence comes from Schizaphis graminum, assembly GCA_020882235.1. Lineage (NCBI taxonomy): Eukaryota > Metazoa > Arthropoda > Insecta > Hemiptera > Aphididae > Schizaphis > Schizaphis graminum. Next base: position 101,106,252 of record CM037032.1, read on the forward strand.
GAACAATTGAATCAAACAATCGTATCAATAATAATTATTATAATAAAAGTTAGAACATTTTTCATTCAGTTTGGACATGATAAATGGTGGTATAAGTTACACATTTTATGATAAATTCTATACCTTACAACAGTGGTTCCTAAACGGTGGGTCGCGTTATATTTTTAAATAATATATTTATTAATTATCTATTTTTTGTTGTAAGCAACTGATTTACTAAAACAAAAGTTATTCATTGATATTATGAGTCACCAAATTTTAAAAACTTCCCAAAATGGGTCGTACAAGAAAAAGTTTGGGAACTTCTGCCTTACAAAAAAAATATATAATTTAACAACATTTTGTATTATTACCTATTAATTAATATAAAATATAATACCTACTTACCTACTCATCGAACAAACGAATACATTTTTATGAACTAAATTATTATAAATTATTATAACAATAAAATGTAGTACGAATTTAGTTATAAATATCAAAACGTTATAATATAACCTATGTACAATTTATTGTTAGGATCTCAAGTTTTATTTAATAATATTCACTATATAGACATTTACATTTAAAAATAACCTATTATACTAGGTATGTTATGTATTTTTTAAATATTAATTTCATCTAATGATGATAAATAAATATATTATACTCTTTTTATTTCCTAACCTCAATTTCGACTAAACTGTAACTGATTCCCTTTTTCAATCATAATTTTACAATCTTATAATAAATATAATTTCCTACAATATAATCGGTATAATATAAATATTTGTATTTGCTGTGTACATTTCAACAATAATTAATTACACACCTATATTAAATTAATAGATAAATGAAAAAGTCGTCAAACAATAATTGTATAATATAAAACAAGTGTTGATAATATTATACATTTTATGCTTAGGTTTCGCAAAAATCAATATTCTTACAAAATAGATTACTTTAGCAATTTTTCGGTTTTTTGGCCGATCGTTAAAACTCATTTTCTGCTCCAAAAGCTCTAATTTATAGTTGACTTCGTACATTCTTAATATTTAGTTTTAATTATAAAGAGATGTATTAATAATTGTCCTCTTTCATTATATCATCGCTCTTTGATAATTCTTCACGTCATTAAATAAAATAATATACGAGTAGTATTATAAAAACTCAATCACATCATCTTTAACCGATCTTTTTTTCTTCCTATACATCTCTATTTTTCCACACTTATCCTCACTAGTTTAAGTCCTAATTTAATCATATATTTTTTCTATATGAAGTAATAATAACCTTGCTTTAATACATATTATATTGCATATCATGTTAAAATATGTTGTATCCTCGATAAAATGAAAAAATTATATATAAAATCTGATAAAACATTTTCTCGTTTAATTAACTAAATGCATTTATAGTTTTTAGTTTAAAAAATGAAATATATTTTAGTAGTTTTTATCGATAAATCGAATGTATTATAAGGATTTAAGTTTCATGTGTTACTCTTATCTAAGTTAAGTCGTATAAGTTGTTTAGTACAAACATATATTAACAGTTGTGTTTAAATAAAAGAAAAAACTATTTTTAAAATTAGAACAACCATATAAATACATATAAGATATAACAAATGACCTCGTAATCAAAGTTAATATGGTACAATTAAAAGCTTTCTAAGTTTTTATTTGTTATTGTACTATATTAATATAAATTGTTATATTATACCATTTTTGTAACTCAGACTTAGACCCGTTTGTATTTATAAAATACAAATAAAACAAATAATAAATTATTTCAATAGACGATAAATAAGTACCTATTCATCTGACAATATTAAATCTCAATGTATCAATCTCAAAATAATCAATATCATTATGTTGTATGTTAAACCCCTCACTTAATAACCAGTTTAATCATGAACCGGAAAAAATGTAAAAGAGTAAGTAAAACATATTTTATGTCTGTTTCGTGGAATGAAACAGACCTAAACTATTCAGATTTCGAATTGTCTTCATTATTTAAAAATGTAAAAACTATACTTCATATTAGTTTTAACTTTTAGTTTTTAATTAATTAAAGTACTCATTTGAATAATAACATTTTTTTAATCATAAAAAAATTATTTTTCACAAATGTTTAGTGTGAATTATAATTTTATAAGAAAAAAATAAATATATTAAATTAGACCGTTTCTGTTTATTATCGCATTACATGTAAGCCTGCGTGACATAATAATACCCATACAAAATCACACAATATTTTTTTTTCAAACATTAACACAATAAAACACAAAAATATAAAAAGCTATAGCTTTTAATAATACCAACTATAAGTATTTACAAAAATAAATAAATTATGTAGGTAGTACCTATAAGGTATTTAATCTAAACTAAGTGTATGTGTCACTATTATACGAGTATTATTATTTTATATAGCATATAATATTGAAATTATTTATAGATTTATTGTTTTAGTTGAATTTATAAATTAATTTAACTGGTTTATGACAAAACAATTCTAATTCTTATTTTTTTGAAAATATGAACATTTTTTTTCCTATTTTATTTTATTAAATTTGTTTATTGTACACTTAACTCAACAGAATATCTTTTAGTCAAAGTTTGGTTAAAAATGCCCAATATCAAGTGAGATACAAATTATTATTTTGAATAGAACTTCAATTTTATATAGATGAAAATATGATAAAGTTTGATATCAAAAAATCTGGAAAATGTTCATTGATAAAATGTGTTTCGTGTAAACATTCTAACCATATATAGAAATATTTATAATGTATACCTTTTAGTTTTAGCAAATAAAGAGGTAGATTTATCAGTAGAATTTTTCAAATTATCTTAAAAAATTCATTTTTAAGATATCTTTTATAATTTGTGATACTTGTATCACATAGTTTTTCTATACGTGCAATGGGTAATATGTCGTATTTTATTTCCTATCTCCGAGCCCCTACTATACTGAGTAAAAATAAAAAATAAAAATAGGTTATTAAATCCTGAAATTCTTTAAAAAGTGTGAAAAGGATATGATTTTGCATCCTCTCCTCGTCTGATCTAATCATATGACTAATAACCACACCCTGGGTTCTGGAGTACCTCAAAACGTGGCTTCTCCACTCAAACCATTAAGTTACAAAATACTCAACATCAAATAAACAAAATATGTACAACATAGATAAAAAGACACTTTTACTTTCTGCCAACAAATTGAATAATTGAAATAGAATTATTTTATCCAAAACTGACGTTATAGTCATATCCATGGACTAACCCAGGACTAGTAATGTATACCTATATAACTTTTTTTACAAGGAGAATTGGAGTTAAAAACTAACCTATGTACTATGTTGCTATAAAGTATTTATGATTTCTTTAAAAATAAAAATCATTTGGGTATGAAAAAATTTTAGGCAATAAGACTTAACCCCACCAATTTCAAAGGATTAATTAGGCTTATTTATATGCAATTATTTATAGTTGTATAAAGTTATACAATACAATATATAAAACAACTAACTACCTATATAGTACACATTAGAATAATAATTGATAAAACGTATACTGTATACACTGTATTTCAAAATTAGATGATATGGAATTCGTTTATTGCTAAAACGTACTCGTACTATAATATCATATATTCAAATTAAATAACTGAATTTGTAAATTAAATATTGTATTTTTAAGTATTGTTTATTGCCCAATACGTAATAATGATTATTATTAAAATAATCAAACACTTAAAACATGGTGAAAATATCGTTACCAAAATGTTTTGTTCGTTTAAATGAAAGGTTTATTTTTAAAAAATTACCTCCCTAAAATGTAACAAACTTCTGGCTGTGTTATGTATGTGTTCCATATATTTCATCTAATCATAATATCATCATAACATATAAATATAAATATTGTATGATAACAACCGTAGCGGACGACTATAAATGGATATAAAGTATAAACTGCTGTATTAAAGATGATCCGCATAATCGGCAATTATCGACTAACTCGAGGTGGCTGCGGCTCTTTGCAGCAATAAAATCTGCAATCATTTTAATAATGTTATTACTATTATTATTTCCCTGCGATACAATATCAATACCGTTTATAAAACACATGTACCTATTGTTTATTTTTTTCGTATAAACCGTTTAACATGTAAATCCTTACGTTGATTCGTGAAAATTCAAGTTTGGTTACAACCTATATAAATTCACCACGTAGCTGTACAAGCATAATAGTTGTACAACACACATGAGTCGAGCAATATATTTTATCGTACCTATTTTATAGTCCAGTCCATGAAACGAGGAATCTGCAGGGACGACTACAGAAATTTAACATTCACACAGGGTGATTCACCAAGTATGCTCACCCCTATGGACTATTTTATAATTCATTTCTGCATTTATTTAAATTCTAATTTTTGTAAATTTTAATTTTGATTATAAAGACAATATTTCAATACCATTTAATAAGTGTCCGATGTGATTGAAACTTCTATTTTTAAATGATAACCACTTATTGTTTTTTTTTTTCTTTCAATTATTTATGATTTTATTGAAAACATTGATTTATTTAAATCAAAATTAACGAGTACTAATAGTATCTAATTAAACTTAGAAGCAGAGGACCTACAATTATATACTTATACGTTTATGATTCTAAACATTACAAAATAATAATAGATTAACATTAATGATTATTATTTTTTTGTATTAAAATAAAAAAAAATATACAATAAAAAAAGGTTCTCAATTTATCATTTGAAAAAAAAATTATGTAACACTTGTTAAATGGCATAAAAAATATTCAAAATATAATCTTAAAGCTTAAATTTAAGTATACTTGAAAATTCCGAAATTCCAAAAAGCAGAATTTAAATAAATGCATCATTAAAGGATAAAATTGAAGCGAACATGTTTGGTAAATCACCCCATATAAATAAACACGCGACATTTCTAAAGCAATTGTTATTTGAGAAAAAAACAACAGAATTTGCGTGTAGGTTTGAATTGTATAAATCGAAAATCCGAAAATCCGATACACATGTGATTTACCTTAATGGCCTTGGAATTGTATTGGGATATACCTATTGTGTATAGCATATTATTCTTGTCAGTGTAACACAAGAATCTGTCGCCTTGTATCCAACGTTTTATAAATGGGATTTACTAGCCATGGCGGTCGAGAACACGAGAATGTTAAAAACCAATATTTCCCAATATAAGAATCAGATTACTATTATAGGGACCGTTTTCCCAATGGGATAAAAATGATCAGCTGCAAAACGGACACTATACTATAATATTATATGTTCCGAGGGAAAATTCATTATGACTCTCTTCCACGAATAAACTCTTTTTCTCAAACCTCTGTTTTATTTTATAAATCAAAAAACAATATTTGGCTCTCTTGATTACGGGGATTAAACACTTGTGTTAGAAATACATAAAAATAATATAATGCTTTGATTATTTCTTGATTATTTCTAAGCTACTAGGTGATCGTTCATATATATTTTTTTATAAATTATAAGAAAATTTTCAAATAAAATAAGATGATAACATACCTAAATACTATTATTTACAATTAATTGTATCATAATTAATAATTAATGTTACTTAATTACATAAAATAAACAGTAAACAATGCATTAAAATTCTTTGAACATCGTGTCTTGATCATTTTTTTTTATGCATTTCATAATATGTTTTTGTGGAAAAAAATTGAATATTTACATAAATATTACAGCAAACATGAAATAACTCATTAATTTTAATTGTTATCAATGTTAAATAACATTAATAAGGCTTGTAAGATAGGTATGAACTTGATTTGATGATGGGTATTGTATAACTTGGATAAATTATAATAAAATAAAATACAATTAAGCGTTATTAACTAAAAAGTATTTACGTACTGTCCTACACTATACATGAAATATCGAAATACAGATCAAATATATTGATAGTTATTACAATATGACTATATCAAGATGATTTAAAAAATAAAATACGATCTAATCATCATAATTTTAAATACCAACAGATAGTGTTGTCATCTGATAGCGGAGAGATAACAAACATAATATATTGGTACCATTATTGTTTATTTAGGTATAAATAAATTATCATTAATCATAAAAAAAAACAGAAAAAAATAGTAAAAAAAGTTTTAAATAATTTATATAAAGTATAGATAAAGCTTAAAGTTACTGTTTTAAACAATAAAAGCGGTGTCTTTAAATTTTGCAGTAAAAATTTATATCAATGGAAATCCTCTGATTTTTAATTAATTAGTTAAAAAAATTTCTTATTGATTACTATATAATATTATTTGTCTAATTATAAATGTATAATCACCAATTTATTATCAATAATATACCTACTTCCAAAGAGTGCAAAAAAATATTCCTTACGCTAGTTTTTATCACTTGAACTCACAATAAAATAAAAACTAAACAATTATTTTTAAAAAAATAAAATAATATTATTCATTAACCATTATATTATATGATAAATTATTTTCAGGCAACGTGACTTAATGCATTTTTATTTAAACTAAAAGTCGAGTGAAAAAACCTATTTGCATAAACACCTTATAAGAATAAACTGACTTGAGTACTGAGTAAAATTTAAAATATTACTCCCTTGACAATTTGTTTGCTAACAAGATATACAATATACGTATTAAGGATAAAGTTGACATACTTTACTGACAGTAATACACTTATTGTATGATATTTTAGTCTACTGATCAACCGTTTATTGGTACTTGATTGATATAAGTAATGTATTTCTGAAAGCTTATACGAAGTAACTAATATGAAAAAAAGTATTGAAACTATCTTATATTATATAAGATACTATATTTGTTTAAAATTATTTAATTTTTAATAACAATTAAGCTAAAAAAAATTTTGAAATATTACTCAATATTAAGTAATTGAATAAAAAATGAAAAACTTAAGTAAAAAAAAGCCGGTAAGTGAGTATCGCTCTGCTGTACATTAGGGGGTGGGGTGGACCTCGGACTATGGTAGGTTAAATTTGAATGCAATGATAGGTATCATTGTATACGAAAAACGATTCTGAACGGAGATGATTTGTCAGTCCAGGAAATATTATCATATATTCTATTTTGAAACTAATTCAAACATTTAAGTAAAAGTTTCAAGATCTTACGTTTAGTAATTTTTTAAAAATAACAAAAATCGAAAATTATTTATTAGTAAAACGTGATTTTACACGTCGTGTATTTTTGATTTCAAATTAAAATTAAAACTTTAAACACTCGTAAATTTTTTTAAATTGAACAATCCTCAAACTTTTTTATAATTATTCTAAGCTTAACTTATGGACAGCATAGTATTAAAATTTCAATTCTTAGCTTTTGATAGAAAAATATTTATAAATTTTTAACTACCAAATAGTGAAAAATATTCATGATTTTGACGAATTTTTGTCAATATTTGAACTTCAAATGCTAATAAAAAAAAATTGTGCCTATGTATTTTTATAATTTTTGAATGAGAGTTAGAACAAGTTATGTAGACCCTTCAATTAAATTTTCAAGTAATTTGTCCCAGCTAAATTTTTTTTATCAACATTTATAAAAAAAAAATAAAAAAAAATTGAAAATTTCAATTGTCTATAAATAGCTCAAAAAAAGTCAAAATGTTTTGAAAATCAAATCACGTAAAGAAAATGGCAATCTAAATAACTGGTAAAATTTTCAAGTATTTACGACTTATACTGTTTGAATAACAACAAATATCAAAAATCGTTTGAGGCTAAACCGTTATTTAACGCGGTTTTGTAAAAATTTAAATTTCAATCACTCATAAAAATTTTTTGTTTTAGTCCGGTAGAGTTTTTTTTGCAGATAGTTGAAGAAAATTTTATGGAGAACTTTGTACCAAATTTTCAAATCTTAGTTATAAAAGGAAAAATTTTTACGATTTTTTAACCACAAAATTACTTGCCAATTTTCGCAATTTTGACATATTTCGTATAAATTCGAACTTTAAGCACTTATAAAAAAAAATTGTGACTAACGATTTCGGATTTTTTTTTATAACTTTAAGAACAACTTATAAGAAACCTTGTATTAAATTTTCAAGATTTTCTGGCCGGCCAAAAAATTTTTATCGTTATTTTAAAAAAAAATACTTAAAAAAATTGAAAATTTCAATTGTCTATAAATAGCTCAAAAAAAGTCAAAATTCTTTGAAAATTTAACTGTGTATGGAGAACGCTAATATAAACATTTGGTGAAAATTTTAAGTATTTACATCTATTATTTTTTGAGTTATAGCAAAATAAAAAATTCGATTTTGCAGAAAACTGGTTTTGCGTAAAAATTCCCGTTTTTCTGTCATTTTTTTTTTGTTTTTCTCGATTTTTTTGAAAACTGTTGGAAAATGTTTACTTTTCACCTCTATAATGCACCAAGGATATCCACTTTGCCATCGGAAACCACCCCCAAAGTTTGAAATTGAAGCATTATTTCGACTAGTTATGCTGTACACAGACACAAAAACAAAAAAAAAAAAAAACAAAAAAAAAAAAAAAACACACATCATTGTAAAATCAATACATTCATCACTCCGTTCAGAATCTAAAAATGAACTAGGTTTATTATTTATAGTACCTACTTTAATAGTTTAATTTAAATAAAAATAGTTTTAGAAACAATAAAAAAGTATAATATATTATTATATTATGATATCACATGTAGAATTTTAATAACATTTTTTAAAAGACAAAAACAAATAATGCTGAACTATATAATATTACATTTAAATATAATGTAAGTACCTTGTTTCACTGCGTCACTGATTTTAGTTATGAAATATTATTAAAATTGATCTCTACAACAAAACGTTTAAACATTTATTTCTCTGAATTTATTTAAGATATGAAAATTGAATAATGTATATACCTATATCAAAATGACATTTTTATCTTTATTTCTGTTATACATTTTTTCATCTAAATTACGGATAATATAAAACATATTAAACAATTCAAAGAAATATTTCGGATTAAGCAGTGTTTTAAAGATGAAACGCTGACATTAAACTTATTGGATAAGTTGACATATAATTCTGCCGACAGATTACAACTCGACTGTCAGACTATGTCAAATATAATATCCCAGTGCGTAATTTCGAGCAATGTCAACCAACAGCCAGAAACATTGTTTTACAATAATTTCACCAAGAATGCGGTAACCTAATATTTATAAGCACAGCGATCTTTTTCCAACAGCTTTAGAAGAATCATATTTTATTTACTACAAAAAGTGCTATATATTATATTGTAAAAGCGTTGATTAAAACAAATAAATAACAAAACACAAATAAAGGTCCAATATTCTTAAAAATTCACATCTAGGTACTTTCCTACCATATCGGCCATTAATTATAGATTCTACGGACAGTAAAGACATTTGATATATGCCGATAAGATTTTCTTGAAAATTACCTTTTTTGTCTTCTTACAATCTATTTCTAATTCTATTTTTCTGTACACAAAATGATGTACTTTATCTCGAAAGAAAATTAACAACATAAATCTGTCCAGACATTTATTGCATTTTCACTCTGCTGTTCATAATACAATCACCTTGGACAATTTCATAGGAGTATCCAAAAATTACTTAAATTATAAACACCTATTGCACAACGAACAGGGATACTTGTAAAATTCACATCAATCATTTTATACAACTTAAAATAGTTAAAACATAACAATTTTTATAGAATTTATAACATAAAGTTTAAACTATAAAATCTATTAGGCCGTGGTATGTAAATTTCAAAATATGATAGGTCGTACATAAATGTAAAGTTTAACGCATGAATTGAGAATATTCAAATAGTTTAGTTGGTTTTATTTCTATACATACCTACCTAAAAATATTAGGCCAATTCAATGACGGTTTACAACCATATCTTTATTGAGTCACTTTTTATAACCTACTTGACTGAAACAGTATTTTGTATACATTTTCAGTTTTTATTTCAATCCAGCTATAATATTTAAACTCGACAAACACGATTGTAAAACAAACATAGTTTTTTTTTTTATGAAATATCAATCATAATTCTTTCAGTTCAGCTCAATTCTATAGCATCTAGGGCACTTTGTATTTTATCAACTTATTCGGATCATCAAAAATACCAATTTAAAAAAAGTTTCAACAGATATATTTTTTATGTTTATTTTTTTTTTAATAAAACCATATAAGATATTCTAATATATATTTTATTCTGTAAGAAAATATTAAAATATTTTTGGACAATAATATATTTAAATCATGGAATAAATTAAAGAATCTACTATGCATAATTTTTAACAATCTAGATTTAATATTTCTAATTGATTTAGTATTTAAATCTTCAGATTAAAAAAATTAAATATTTTTTTCAAAAGTTTATAAAAAATTATTTTTAATTTTTAGCTATCTTACTTAATTTAAACTATGAAATACATACATAATAGTTTTTAAATTTGAGTTTATTTGTATTATACCCGTGATAGCAGTGATAATGACGAAAAACATACATATGAATAAATTACGTCATATGTTTTAAAAACGGAATTGTTCAATTAAAATTGAAATCTATAACACGTATAATAAATGTATGATTCGCTTTGGTACCTTCTATCTACGATAAAATTAATAAGTAAATAAATTTAGAATTTAATTTTTAATTCTACTTTATCGCAATTAGGTTCTAAATGTAGTAATGAGTTTAATTTTCTCATTTATTATGTCCACATTATATAATCTATTAAAAAAAAAAGACTTCAATATCGAATATTATAAAATTGAAAGTAATAGTATTATAAATTGGGTACCTGAAAACGTGCAACATATTATTAGAAACAGGCAATTGATTTAATATTTATCTTTAAAAAAAAAAAAAAAATTGTACTTTTTAAATAAACAATCCATGTATGACTTTAAATCTACAAAGTAGGTACTATAAGACACTATTTGAAACATTTTACTGACCCAAAAAGGGTTTTCTGAAAAGCACATTCAATAATATGTATAACTTTTAGTATAGTTTATTATAAATATAACTGTATTTTTTCTGCAATGCGTATAATAAAATGCTAATGTATTATATACAATTTTAACGAGTCTATCATTAATTATAATATATATATTTATTTATTAGACATCTACTTTAAAAATTGTTATATAATATATATAAACACATAAAATGTAAGTAAAAAAAAATTTATTTTTAAAAACTAAGTGTTTATCTGTTATTAATAAATGATTATACAAGTTATTTGTTTTAAATTACAGTAACTAACTTTGATAATAGTTCAATATCCCAGATTGGATCCGAGTCATAGTTAAAACCGTTTCACTGATATGAACGCACATACAGGTCCTATAATTTTAAAAATCAACAAAAGCTGTTATCAGTGATGTGATTTTATATCATAAAATGGTAAATTATTAGACAAATCCAAAGAGACAATAAAAAAAATATACATAATATGATAAATATCAAAAAAGTATAGGCAAAATAATTTATTCGATTTTCCTGGGTTCCTAAATGGTCATTATTTGATAAACTAAAATAATAGTTTATTATCGACTACAGTGAAACTTCCAATTAATGGTCAACAAAGGGACCATAAATAATGATCGATATTTAGAGGTGGCCGTCCAATAGAAGTGACAATACATGGTATAACACTTGATGGGACCAAAAAACCTAACCGTTACATAGAGGTAACCGTCCTATAGGGGAGTTTCCCGAGTGCGTCCCGAAATGACACTTTTTTAATGTTCCTAGTGCGTCCAAAATAAGGTATCATCCGAGTGCGTCCCAAGAAAAAAAGGTCATATTTTTTACATAGCCTGAATGCGTCCCAGTTCACTACGAGGAGGTGAACTGGCCTACACCCCAAAAATATTATTTTTATTATTATTATTTATTTATTTAAGCTTACACCCTTAAGTTTAGGTGAGCATACAATTTATTAAAAAATGTTTTGTTATTATTATATATTTATATAGGCTGGTGTTTAAATGCCATTCTTTTGACAAAATCGAATCTTGTTATTTTAATATTTTTAAATTGTTTTATATCGTCTTCGATGTATGTAATTTTCTTGCACGTACTCCCTTTTCACTTTTGGTTATTTTGTTGTTTGTGTGGCCGTTCGGATTGCTATTTTAGTATCAATTTGAATTTTTTTTTAATATTTCCAAAAATTTATATATGTCTAGCTGGGTGATGTATATAAAATAATGAGTTGTACTTGGTATGAAAGTTTTCACTGGCATTTGTAAAAAAAAAATAGTAAAATACTTAAATGTACCATCTACATATATAGTCTTAACTCTTAACAGTAGGTACTTAAGTCTTAAAGTATTTAAATTTTTTTCGCATGAGAACATTACTATATTTTGATTACTGTTATTTACCATGATAAATTGTTCGTCGTCAAAAGTTTTGATTTCTAACGAATCCAATACTTCATGTACATTTTGATTATTACATGGTCTTGTTGGTAGTTTTGATCGTCTTGCCAAATATATACTTTTGCGAAAGCAATTCATATCAGTTTTATTTAATATATCTGTGTTAATTTTCTTAAGTTCATGATGTATTAATTTAAGTGGCCGTTCACAAATATCATCCTGTGCTTTTCTTTTTAATGAATTACGAATAACTTGTCTAACCATAATGTCTTGTACGTCTTTTCGTGGTAATGATCTAATTCATTCTCTATAACTAGTATAACTGCAGTATCTCTACTTTCATCGCTTTTAAAATATATGATTTACACTTTTTGTTTGTACAATTCCATCGTCTAACATTATTATTTAATATTTTATGAAATCTTAATTTATATCCTTCAATAATTTTTATTTCCTTACCGTGTTGGCTAAGCATGTTTTCGGGAAATGACATTTTGAAAATTTGCAAATTGACAATTTGTATTATATAATATTACGGCACTATTTGGCACACAATTTCACTATAGCACTTATTGACCGTAACTGAGTAAGTTTTAACTTGTAATTGTGCAAAATTATTATCGGAGCTAAAATTAATTTCCCCACCGTTTCCAGTGTTTTACAGTAATAAATGTACAAATGAAAATATTATAGTTATTAGTTGTACATTTTAACCACCATATCGATCGTCAAATATGTAGGTATCTTAAAAGTTCGATTATTAGATAGATACCTATAGCAGCTGTGGACCGAGGACGCACTCGGGCTGTTCATCATAATTTGTAGATAAGACGGCGGACGCACTCGGGCACTGTAATATAATTTGTCGATAAGACTGCGGACGCACTCGGGCTATAAAAATGGTAAAAATTAAAAACGGGACGCACTCGGGATATCCCCTCCTATAGAGGTAACCGTTAACGGAAGTTTTACTGTATTTAGGAACCAATCACTAACTTAATTAACTAATATCTGCTAAAAAAATTACTAGAACATTTTCTTTTTTATTGATAGTTATTATTTGAACTATAGCAATATTTAAAACAAGACGAAAAAAAAATATTTAAAAATAAAATTTAATCCCAGCAGAGTGCTGTAAACTTGGAAAAATAATTCAGCAAGAAAAGTTAACTATTTACTACTCAATTTAAGGCTCTATCACAGTTCTTATATAATATATTATATACTCACACCACAACTGTAAAGGCAATTATTACTATTCGCATTATTTACTAATTAATTGCAGAACTTTTAATTATCACGGACTTCAATTCTATAAAAATTGATAAATAAATATATATTTTAATTTTAATACTTATTCTGCAGTTTCATTTTAACAATAAATTAAACAACAACATTATACTAACATAATTTAGATTTTAGACTACTATATATACGTTTGATTTATTTAAAACCATAACAAGAAAAACACATTTATGAACCATATTATGGACTATATTTTTGTAAAAGTTATTATTAAGTAAATTTATACTTTACTATCATTATGAGAAAGGGTTGACTTTACACAAGGAATTTGATTCATATGCGAAAAGACCATTGTGTTAAAATAAAAACAAACAAAAGATCTATTATTTATCCGTAAACAAATATAAGAAAAACACATTAAAAGTATAATGTAAATTTTATATTGTTTACATAATATCACAAAAAAATTGTATTTAAAGATTTAAGAAGTAACTTGAATACATCCAAAAAAAAATCTTTTTAGAATAATTTTGAGTACCTAGATAAATAAGAATATACTTATAATAGTATATTCGCATACATTCAGTTTTCATAGTTTCATACCATTTTCTGTAATTGATATTAATCAATAAAAATATCAAAATACAAAATTATAAAAAAAACTTCTTACAATAAATTTATAATTAGATTTTATTTTAGCAACAAATAATATAATTTAATATGCATAGTTGTAACATTATCTAATATCTAATAATAACATATTATTATGAGCAATATCGAACAAACATATTTTATAATATTTATTTATTCATAGTTTAAAATGCATAGATAATAATTCTATCAAAAAATCGAATAATTTAACATAGGTATTAATTTAAGATAAGTAAGTGTAGGCTGAAATATACTAAATAGAGGAAACCAAAAAATATATTAAATGCTCTAGATAATACAAAATACTTTGAAAAATCTTCGAAATCAATTACTATTTATAGAGGATTTTATGAATTTGATAAATTATTTATTAATTGCCCGTTTTTGTGTTAAATTAATTTTATTATAACCCAAAATTAAGTTCTGCAGTATTCAAAAACGTCTACCCATCTACTAGTTAAAAAAATAATAAACCCATCATTTATTGTCATGAAAATGATTTTATATAATTTTTTGTTGTTGTTATATTAATATTATAAGGAACTATTTAAACTGTGGAGAAAATTAATACTATCATGGTTCCCACCTCAGTTATGATACCACAAGGAAAATATATATTAAAACCAAGACTAACGTTTTTAGTTATTTTACATATAATATATTATATTTTATAAATGCAATGACATTTTCAAATATAATGTTCTTAGTAAAATTAATCCAACTTATATTGTTTCACTAATATTTAAATAAATCACTTTAATAGCATTATAAATATGTATCATAGCATATAAGTACTTTTGTATTTAGACTGACAGAGGCCATCTTCAGAATCATTGTTCGTATACAATAATTTATCATAGGTCTTATTTAACAACGACAAGGTAAACCCGATACCTACTTTATCATAGTGATTATCTATTTCTTTATTTTTTTATTACCAATTTATCTAAAAATTAAAAATAATGCAGATTAAAACAACTAATAATAAGCTGAATATTGATAAGATACTTGATATTTATATTTAATACCCATATTATTACCATTTGTGTACCATTCAAATAAGATATTTGCAGTTGTTTGTTAATTTTAATTTCAATTTTCAATTTAATATATTTTCCTTGATATTTTTTCACTTCAACATATAAATATGCAATTACCATGATTAAAAAATAACTCATTAATACTACAATTTCTTTCAGTATTTACTTTTAAAGTAACTCATATTCAATATTCTAAATCGAAATTTACTAAAACTTTATAAAAAAAAATATATATTCATTCCAACTAATGAGTATAATTTGCTAATGACAATTTCAATGTTTAAAAAATGGTTTTTATTCAAACTTAAATATTAAAATGTATTGTATGTTTTTTGAGTTTAATTAATTATTTAATAAAAATGACATACAGTCCACATCGATATTTTTCCAGTGTTCAATATATTACAATAAGTGGTAATTACAACATACAAATAATAAGAGTAATGCAAAAAACGACTACACAGTCTAAAATAATAATTAATATATACATCAAACATATAACATTAAGAACATTTTTCGTCTGCCTCTTTAAATTGTTTAGTAAAAAAAGCGATTTTGTGTGAGATTTAAAATGAGAGTTTTATGCTGTTGGAAAAAGCAGAGAACGTAACGAGGAGGCGTTTTTCACAGGCCATCAGTAAAGCCATAAATTATTTCAGTGTAAACGTTTTTCGTCAGATTAACATTTCAATTTCTCGTTTATGTGTTATCTGATAAAAATTGTGGCGAAAAAAACATAAAATTATGTTTACCATAAAACTCTTCTTTTTTAATACTTCTTTGGGAGTCGTGTGGGATGTTGGAGCGATTGAACGTTGATTAAAACAGTTTTTTCGAGTTTGGCTTTGATTTAAATAAATTGACAAATAATAGCTGGTAATGATAAACAAATAATATTTCGTATTTATTTTATAAGTTACTTATAAACAATGTACAATCATTAAAGGTCTGCTGAAATATCTTATGTCTACGTTACTGTTTAATTTTAATCAATCAAAAAAATCTAACATTATTAAATAGATCGCTTAATTGTTGTTACATATACCTAAATACCATTGAAATAAGTATAGGTGTTACAGGAGCTTTAAACAGAAATTTCAAACTAAATAATATAATGTAATTTAGTAAAAATTAAGTCTAATAAAAAAAATATATATAATAAATTAAAGTATTATAAAAGTTTTTTAATACTACTTAATTTTATTTTGTTAAAAAGTTTGATTTTCAGTATAATGTATATTATAATAACAAATACATAAACAACGATCTAACTACAATCCATTAAAAAAAAAAACTTTATTATAAAATTAATAAAAAATAAAATAATCAATGATAATTTTATTATTATTTACTTTTTCTTACATAACGAAGAAAAACTTTAGATCAAAATTACATTACTAATTATTGATTTCATTTTTAATTCATGCTCCTTCAAAAATCAGTTTTCATTCCAACTCTCAAACACCTTTCTGTCTATAAAACTATATGTTAATAGCTTAATAGTGTATAGAATGTATTATGCATACATTAGTGATTAGTAGGTTTAAATAATATATTTGATTTGGCAAATATTATGCCATCACACTTTAAGTACCACCCATTATACGCTATATAGATATCGATAAATAAGATCTGTAAAAGTAAGAATGTAGTATTTTGTAAATAAGTTATAAAAATATAAAATATAATATAAAAACCAAATTTTAATTTAAGACATTTTAGGTTTCGATTAATTATTAAATAGGTGATTAACATGAAACCAAATACTAAGGTGCTTATTTGGATAAATAATTTATAATACCTTTGAATTATTAATGTTTTATAAGTTTATATAAATCAGCTAGTATATAGTACCTACCGTTAACAATATCAATAACACAAATAACAAATTATATTTTATGTAATAATATTCATTTACATAGCAAAAATAAAGTTAATTTTATATTATGCTATAAGATTGGAATTTTTTTTTTATTCAACAGATAAATATTGAATTATTGGTGCCTATTATACAATCTCGATTTAAAACAAAGATAATTTAAATTTTAAATTTTAAATTTACGTAATTGTGTAGCCGCGTTTTTTGAAACTTGTTAATGGTTGAATAACGTCTATCAAAAATGATGAACAATAAAAAAATAAATATGACTTGCGATTTCCATCGTATTGTGTTTATCTTAGATTTGCACGTTTTGTTCAGTGATTGTTTCGCTTCAATGATGGTGTAGAACCATCAACCATAATGACGTATTGAAGATAAATCCTTTCCAAATGTTTTAACTTTTACCTTGGTTAAGACAAAACTTCACAATATCTCTGATTATAGTTTTGGTTAATTCTAACAGATAATCAGAAAAGTTTTAAAACAGTATAATAAAATAGTAGGTAGGTACTTTAAATATTAACAATAGTGATACAAAATATAAACAATACGTTAAGCAATATTATACAACTTTTTTAGTTTAATAAAACTCCTCAATTGAATATTTTTGAAATAAATGTTTTAATTTTTATACTGACAAAATATATTCACGTATATATTAAGTCCGTCAAAAATGTCTAAATATTTAAACCTAATACCTCTTACCTCATCTATAATAATTATAGAACATATTTACAGTTTAGTAGTTGTATAAAATAATATTATTAATAATATTAATAATATAAACTAAGTATCCACCTATTTAAAATAACTATTTTTTATCATACAAATTTAACAAAACATAACAATTAATTTATTACATTCAATGTGTCGTTTTATGAAATGAAGTGAACATGCATTTCAAAATATTAATCAACAAATTTTTATTTAATTTTTTACTGCAGATCACTGATTCTATTATCAATAGTTCCGTACGGGAACAGTCATCTAAATAAATAATTTTAATGACAACTTACTTACTACGCATTCTGCTCCAATTTTCATTTAAATACAGCCTATTGTACATAAAATCTACTTGTAAATTATTTAATGACACAGCATTTTCAATAAGTTTTTGTAGAAAAAATATTACTCTTAATAATTTATGTACATAATTTAAATAAACAAATAACGAAATAATACTCTTACCTCTTATGTATTAAGCTAATAACTTTCTAATGTAACAATTTAATATTAATATTATTTAATGGTGGAAAATTCTGGTAAATTTATATTATGAATATAATATACACAAAACTAAGATCTTGTAATATTATGAATACAATATATACTACAAATTCGCTGTGACATAATAAATGCATATTTCCTTTCTGTATGTACCTAAAGGATGCCTTAACTACTTTTACCAGTTATACCCTTATCACCTGACCAATTATTTCGGTTGACATTGTCTTAATGATGTATATTATTTAAACGTTCTTACTAAACTATAAAAAAGAACCGACGTACCTAATTGGCGCTTTGATGCCAACCGCAGAAATCAGTATACTAAAAACAAAAAACAAAAGCAAACTATTTTAAAATTTAACAAATGTGAGTGAAAATTAGTTATTAGATTAAATTATATAAAATAAAATCTACCGTAAACATAATATTAAGTTATAATAATTTATGATTGTTAACATATTATGAATACGAGTATAGACAAGTATAGCAAATATTAATGAGTTAAAGTATTCACCAATATAGTACTGGTTGCTAATATTGTCATTCAATCATAAGATATTGTCATTAGTATTAATGTTAAAATAATATTAATAAAACATATTGATAAATTGCTAGTGGTTATATGAATTCTGTTCGACATAATATATCGCATGTACATTATAGTATTATACGTAGTTTATCAAAGCTGTTTGACAAGAAAAAAAATCATCAAGAAATCAGTACAAAATATACAAATGTCGTATTTGCACTTTCCCCGAAAGCAAATCGTTTCGATCTAACTGAAACCTACACCGTAAGTTTGTATTTTATGGTCTATTTTCAAACTTATCATTTCAATTGTCGTGTAGTTTTCTACTGCATTATTTTGTTCTCTTGTTTATTACTCATGTCGAGTAACCAAAAAATAATATGACTTTGCGGTAGTGGATTTATATATATATATATATATATATATGTACATTATTTTTATACGACACCTCATCATTTATCCGTCTGGCATCAAGAAAAAACATGTTTTTGCTACTGCCTCTAGAGAAAAACATATTCGCCAACTGCACATAATATGAGCCACCTATACATTCACTTTTTTTCCGCGATTTTTAACGCTGTCCACCGTAAGATGTTCAACAATATCAAAATTAATGTCAACAAGTGATAAGGACATCGCAGCATTTAGCGATGATTATAATTAATTTCTACCGTGGTGGATAGTCGTAGCAAAGTTAATTTATTCTGTCCGCCCGTTTAAACACCCCCAAGCGACCATTTTCCATATAAGCATTATTTTCCGGACCGATAACAATAAAGAACTAATGAAACTTCATTGTCTTCTTCTATTCAACGGGTTCTGTTTGTCGGCTGATAATAATTTCCAATATAAACATCACAAATTCAATGGCCTTATAGACATAAAAAATAAACACTATTACGTTTTCTTTGTAATAATGAAAAATGTGATGATTTTTTTTTACTAACAAACATTTTAACTTTTCGACATGGTAAATGTATTAGTTACAAAGCAAAACACTTTAGTTAAAACAATTGTAGAATGTTACTAGTAGGTATGTAAAAATTATTATAAAATTATTCAATATAAATAATTTATATAATTAATTTCAATTATAATAGGTGCAATAAAAACAAGAATCATACAGTGAAATGTACTTATATTCTTATTAAAATTAATTAAATATAAAATAATATTATAATTTATTAACGATTGAAATTAATTAATTAATTCTTAAATGATATTGTATAATTTTATCATATGTACGAGTATGATTATAATTTCAACTTAAGTAACCCAAATCCCAAATTAAACAAAATTGTGTAAATTATCTTTTAAACTTGTGTGAAATGAAATTATTAAGATAACTCTCTTTTTAACAAAAATTTTTATTTACATTTTTCCTCACTAAAAACATTTTCTTTTAAGCTATACACCACACATATAATAGTTATTTTTTATTCAACGACTAAAATACATATAAAATGGGTTATGGGCGGAATAATAATGGAAACACTTTGGTAAAAATAACGAATTCTAAAACTATGGTATGAATACATTTTTTAAAGATTTTTTTCTCATTATACATTTTATTTTAAAAACCAACGAAAAAACTATACAAAATATAATATATATATATATTTATAATATACTTCAATAGTGAATAACATGTTCTTCAAATTAACAATAAAAAAAACTTAAAGTTTTTTATAGTGCAAGAAAATATATTATAATGTATATATATATCTGTTTATAATATACTAGAATATTATTCTGTTTACAGTCGATAATTTTCTTTTTATGTATTTTCAAAATGTATCTATTTCAATAGGAAAATGGTTATATAAATAACTTGAAAAACGTATGTTAAAGTAAAAATAAAACTTTTTTAATAATTTTATTAAAATAAAATTCTAAAAGTAAAAAATAAATTATATTGAATAAATTTATAAATATTTTCCAATGTATATTTTAGACAGAAACTCGATTTTAAACGTTAGTATAGATATACATTCTCTTATTTGATTAAACAAAACACTTATTAGCTTATAGTCTTATACATTTAAAAATCACTATATAAGCATAATAAAACTAACGTAACGTAACAAAACCTAATATACTCGTATATTAATGAAATAATTATTATCAATAATACAATATAAAACGATCTACATATTTTGAATATAATAGTGATTTCGCATTACAATATATCATTTCTTAATTTTTTATATCTGTATAATTATTTATTTATATCGCATAATTTTTTGGTATATGTAACAATATGAATGATACACCTGGATATTTTCATACGTTTTAGAATCTCGTGCTGAAAAATTAATCATTATTAGGTACTTATCAATTATAATACATCTTCTAAGAATTCAAATAAATGTATGGTTTCTTTTTTATTTAAACGTTAAATACTAAAAAAGTGGGTAAGTGAGTATCGCTCTGCTGTACATTAGGGGGTGGGGTGGACCTCGGACTAGCGTAGGTTAAATTTGAATGCAATGATGAATATCATTGTATACGAGAAACGATTCTGAACGGAGATGATTTGTCAATCTAGGATATATTCTATTTAAATATTGTAATATATTCTATTTTGAAACAAATAGTATAGTTACTATATGTTACTATGGTTACTTTATAGTATCTGTTTATTAATAAAAAAAGTATTTGGCCAACATACGCATTATGAGCGTATGAAATTTAATTTAAATTTTGACATATTTCATATAAATTTGAATTTTAAGCACTTATAAAAAAAAATTGTGACTAACGATTTCGCATTTTTTATTATCACTTTAAGAACAACTTATAAGATACCTTGTATTAAATTTTCAAGATTTTCTGGCCACCCAAAAATTTTTATCGGCATTTGAAGAAAAAAAACTTAGAAAAGTCGAAAATTTCAATTGTCTATAAGTAGCTTAAAAATGGTCAAAATATTTTGAAAATTTAACTGTAAAGAGATAACCACAATATAAACATTTGGTAAAAATTTCAAGTATTTACAATAATTCGTTTTTGAGTTACAGCAAAATCAAAAAATCGATTTTGTCGAAAAGTGGTTTTTCGTAAAATTGCCATTTTTCTATCACTTTTTTTTTGTTTTTCTCGATTTTTTTGAAAACTATTTGAAAATTTTACTTTTGACTTCCCCAAAGTACCAACTATATGAATTTTCCTATTCAAAGAGGGGCTGAAGTCAAAAATCGGAGCATTATTACTGCTCCAAATGTTGTCGTCAGACACAAAAAAAAAAAAAAACACACATCATTGTAAAAGCAATACATTCTTCACTCCGTTCAGAATCTAAAAAAAATAAAAATAAAAAAATAATAATAATTTCAAATGAAATTAATTATGCATAATTCATATTTTATTTTGTTTTTTATTTTTATCCATCAACATGTTAAAAATAAAACTAATATTATTGAATCCAAACTATAGAAGCAAAAATTTAATTTAAATATAACTTTTTTTTAGGACAAAATGCATCATAGTTGTTGCATGTGGATTTTAGTAATCGCAACAGCGGTATGGACGGATGCTATCACAGGTCACGAGGACAAATTAGGGATTAAAAGTCAACAGGCGCAGCAACAGCAACAATCCGATATTATGCAAACAATGGTGGACGGCGGTGATCATCAGACAATGCATATGACGCCTCCAGCAGAGAGTTATTTCAATGATCCGCTGGGTCCGTTGGGCTATTTGGCCAAGCGTGCGCACAAGCAATACGGATTTGGACTGGGCAAACGTCTTTACCGGCAGTATGAGTTCGGGTTGGGCAAAAGGTCAGCGTCAAAGCAGTACGGATTCGGTCTGGGTAAACGGGCTGCACTTAAGCAGTATGAGTTCGGATTAGGAAAGCGGGCTTCGCCAACCTTCTATAGTTTTGGTCTGGGACGGCGGGCTTCGCCACAATACAGTTTTGGACTCGGAAAACGGGTGAGATTATAAGTCATAAGAAATTGTAAATAGCTTATTTTTTTTTAATGTGAAATACAATACATTATTGATTCATTAATTTGGCATGAAATAAACAAAAGAGTGGATGATCCCAATGATCGTTTAATAACACAGAAAAAATTATGAATACCTATAAGCGTCTTAAATATTATTTTAAAAAACTGAACTTATTTGATTTGTGTGATTTTATTTTTAGTCTTAACTTAGTAATAAATATAAAAATGGATTTCTAATATTTTTAAATTATAAGATAAGTGAGTAAATTTAAAGAAATACAAAAACTTTGAATTAAATGCATTTTAAACTGTAATCGGAAAAATATAAAATTTATAAATAATAAATAGATATTTCATTTATTTTTTTATTTTTTTACATCTGTGCGTCAATATAAAAATAAAAATTTGATAGCCGTTAATGATTATTTTCAATTATATAAAAATTCGAATGACATACATATTATAGTGTCCTGATTCAAACTATGTATCACCTGTAGGCTGTAGGTATGGCACTGTAAAAAAAATTAATTTATAGTTAAAACTATTCAACAAAACAAATTAGTTTATTTACATTTTTTAGGTTGGGTGAAGGGTGATTTTTTCTAATAATTTATGCATTAACAAATGATAACGTTTAATAAAGGTATGCTAACTAGTTCAATTATTATTGTGACAATCACGGACCACGATATACATAAACTATACAATGTGCATGATACTTATAATGCTGGTCGATAATTACAATTGATCTTTTACCTTAATATACATAACTCGTTAGTCACTATAACATATAGATATTTCCTAATAAATATGTACTAGAAACATTAATAACAAGATTTCTACATTTCATTTTTCATTATTTTATTAACGTTTTTTACATAATATGATATGTTTTTAAAAATTAAATACCTTAATGTAGTTTTAGCAGCAATGTAACTTCACAATATTTATATCGTATGTAGTTTATATGAGCTTGTTTAGACTAATATGATGACTTCATTTTCATCAAATATGTTCTATGTGTAGATCCAGTATAACGTATAATGCTTTGAAAATAATTTAAGTGGGTATAACAATAATAAAAATAGGTTTACTTTAACCAAAATTAATTAAAATGTTTAACCTATAAATTTTTTAAATAAGATAAAATGTAATGTTTGAGTTTTTTTCTACAATTATATTTGAAACGCTTTTCGTTGAATTAATTAGTTTTGTGGATCTTAAAAGTGACAGGAAGAGAAAATTGAATCGTTTTTTGATTAAAATTTCAATTAAATGTTTTGCGGTAGTAATTTTACACCTTAATCGTTCGACCATTAATTTAAAGCTGAAAATAAAATAAACAAATATAATATAATTTAATAATACAAATCTTGATAATACATTGATAATTAATATTAATAATAATTACGGTTTAATTTATTACAATTTCATTTATAATAAATTTATTAAGGAGCACAAATATTAAATCACTAAAACTACATACTGACAGACTGTATAATGTATATGCAAACATAATTTAGTATTAGACATATGTTTTATTAAAGGTCGTCATAACTCTATAATATAGTACGTAATAAGTAATAACTTACTTTGATGCAGTGGCGTTTCAGCACGAATATCACGATATACCATATTTTATAACAGAATATAATATAACGTGCATTGTACTTTTATGGACGTTTTTATCATCATAGAGTGACGACCTGCCACTATTGCCACTATAATGCATTAAACTATTAATATATTATGTAGTTAATAATTACATCAGAACTCCATTTTCACCTACAGTATTGTGTATAATTTGGAATTAAAAACTAAACTAACTACCTATTTACATCTACTATTTAATCGTTTTTATTTTTTCGTACAAGACGTTTATAATATTGGGTATTAATCGTGACTACTTCATTATTCATTTTCATTATATTTATGTACAAAAAATTGAAAAACACTTTTGAATAAAAATGCAATGAACTTGCGTACAATAATTTACAAGCAAAAATAAACAAAATATACGATGAATGCGAGACTGAAAAGAAGGAATACAATGTATATTATATTATTATAAAAACCAAACTATAGCAGCTACAGACACATTATAATACGTATAGAACGACAATAATATTATGCTGAATAATGAATACAAGCCCGGTTTAAGGAGAATGAAGATAAGGGGTAGCTAGAGATACGATTGATCTAATGATGCGAGTACATGAGATAAGAATTTTGAGAACAGATTTGGATTTGTCGCAGTGTACTTACTCGAAGTCGATTTTCTCACATCTTTGATATTTTCATGTCAGGTTACATGTCAGATTTTGAATTTTTTTTTATTTACTTTGATATGACTTAAAAAGATAAAATAAAATGTGAAAGAATCGATCTCGAGTAGATCAAATGAAAAGTTCAAATCTTTATCGCGGTATTATTAAATACGTGAGAATAAGTGTAACGCGTCGGGTAAATTATCGCTTCACCCCCCCCCCCCCCCTAACTGTATTTTTATTTGTATTTTCTCATCGCCAAGCCTAAGTCGAATTCGAATAATAATAGCATCATATATTATCATAATATTTACAACGAAGGCTATTTGAAATTGTATTATACAGGTACCTATATATATATATATATAGCCATATAGGTAACCAGGGACGTATACACAAGGGGATGTTTTGGGTGTTCAAACACCCCCCGAAGTACTTGGGTTTTTGCATGATTATTTACTTATTCAATTCAATTTTAATGTTAATTTTGTTATATCAATGTTTGTATTTAAAAAAAGTATTTCAAGTATACCTAATGTTCATACATTTCTTTATATATTTATTAAAAAAAGTTCTACTTTTCAATTACTGATTTTCAAAAACACCTCCCAAATATTTTTTCTGCGTACGTAACCTTGTATAGGTAATCATATAATAATGTGACTATATTATTATTATTATTATACTGTGGCCGTGTCTGATATTATATGGTCAACAGGTGTCGCACCCGTCATTCTTAAACGTGGACGATCGGGATTCGGACTACACGTACAACGACTTGTCGGAGGAGAGGAAGAGGACGGCGGACGATATGGGTCACGGCCAGCGGTTCGCCTTCGGGCTGGGCAAACGAGGTGCGGGGGCGGAATGGGAAGACGGCGACGGTGACGGCGACGATGCGGCGCCCATCTGGCACCCGGCCGTCAGGCGGGCTCGTCTGCAATACGGTTTCGGGCTGGGCAAAAGGGCTGACCGCGACTATGACGCCGCTGCCGGTACGGATTACGCGGAAACGCTACAATTGGCCGACGACGTCGCCGCCACTGACATCAACAACTAAGAAAAATAACAAATTTTGGCCCAAACACACAGACACACAGACACACACACAAACACACAGACACACATATACATACAAACGAACAGTCGTAAACGTATTATAGGTGGAGATTATTTTTTTTTTGGGGGGAGGGGATCACGGAGACTTAGCCTACCGATATAATTTTTTTTTTTTTTTATTTTAACGTTTGACAAATATTGTTATTTTATGACATATGATACGGGAACGATCTGTTATTCTGTTAAAATATAATATTATAGTAATCGTAGCTACGGCCCGACTTCCCGACCCGCCTCGTCCTGGAAATGAAAATGATTTATTTTATCAGAAGTATTTAAAAACAACTAAACGGTTTAACATGTTTTTTGGTGTTTTTGTTGTTATTGAAATATTATAATGTATTTTATCATTGTTAACTTTCATTAAAATAATGACGTGTTGTATGCATCATCATGGTTAATTGCATAAAACAACCAAACGGTAATGTTAATATACCTATAATAAGAAAGGGAACACAGACATTTGAAACATAATAGTTCTCGTATTTGTTTGTCTTTTTAAAAGAATGATTTGTTCAAAAATATAAAATGAAATAAGCTCTTCTAAAATTCAATCGAATCTCCACCTATGAAACATTTACAGTCATGCATAATATTTTATAAAAATCAGAATCTACACGCAACTCGCAGGAAACGTATTATTAAAAAAATTAAGAAATAAATTACAACAATAAAGAAAACAGACCGAAGATTTATTTATGATTTGTTTTTCTTACAGTGCCAAATTATAACTATAATAATAATAATCTAACATAATAATAATATTATATTGTGTGTGATTTTACACACGTAAAACTTCCGTTTGCTTATTATTATTAATACGATTATTTAATATAGTGTAAGATTATGTCTATAGCTGTTTATTGCGATTTATGATATTATATAATATGACGTGGATTTTACAAATGGATTATATCTAATGGGTTAAAATTACTTGTGTAATAGATATAGTCATCCACACACCAATAATTGATTTTTATGTAGTGAAAATAGTACGTTTCTTAATTACCTATTATCCACGATACCACATGCCTACTGCAGTTTTAGTACGCGCTTCCCCGTACCCGTTGTTTTGCATAATTTTAACGCAACACCACCTTATACGTATAGGTACAGTGTCAGGTATTATTATTTTAGTGGTCATTATCATAGACGGGATGTCATTTAATTTTAATATTAACAATGGTGATCGTAGTTGAGTCAATTTGAACGAAATAGACATAATAATATATGTTTAGATGTGAGTATATTATCCTATTATATACTCCTAAAGTCCTAACCATTGATGTTATTTTCTCTCTACTACATTATTTTTTAAAGTCCAACCGATATATCTTGTCCCCGACAATCAATGAAAAGTCAAAGTCAAATACGAAAAATTCAAATAAAGTTCGTTTTTTTCTTTATGCAAAATATTCTGATGTCCCCGCAATAATATGGTTAGTGAATTACATTTTATTTTATTCTTCTTTATATTAATACGTCATTGTTACATTTATTTATACATGACCTATTAACATTGTAAAATATGCAAAATTCAGATGTAAAATTTATCATATAAAGATCTTAACGTTAATTCTACAACTAATAAATATATATATATAATCATATTATACGTACATATAAATATAAAATATAGTATTATAAATCTAATGGTCTAATCGCTTTAAATATAACAGTTCAAGAATAAATTATATACTATAAACTTATATTTTATTATTAAACTATAGTAACAATTAATCTACTTATATCTAGTGTTTTAAAATTTCATGAAATACAATTTTGAAATATTTCAGTATATTAATAAAATTATTATATATATACCTACATATACTTATAACTTATATTATAAATATATGCTTATATTCAGTTACAAAGATAGTATACCATCATTGCATCATCATCGACGATAAGCCATTCCTAGGAAAAAAACAAGTCTTGCTATAAATAGATGAAAAAAAGATCTTAATTTAAAGAATTTTCGAGTATTGTCGACCACGACACTAGCACTAAATATTCATATCAATGATTAAAGCTACAACTTATGGACTATATTATTATTAATTAATAAAAAATTATGATCCATATTTTATTTTAAAAAAAATCAATGTTTTAAAATATCCCAAAATCAGTGGCGTGTCCAGAACTTTTTTTGTGGATGGGCCACAAAAGTTAAGTTCAGAATGGTTTTACTCCCTCCTCATATTATAATTTGATCTATTTAAGTTTTAGTATTTTTATTCTAAATGACTAATTTTAATATTTTTATAATAAATGGTAGCTTACCTTTTATTAATACAATATAAACTCTTATTTAAATATTAAAATCTTTCATATTTATTGAAATACCTAATCTAATCTAAACCAATTTTTTTTTCTAACTAACCATTGAGCATCGAATTTCTACTAGTCTAGTACTTATATAAAAATGTGGGTGGGCACTTGCCTACCAGGCCCACCCCCTAAACACGCCACTGCCCAAAATATTAATAAATTTCACATTAAAACTGTGTATTTAAATTGAGACGAATACCCACTACTATTTATATTGTTAACTATTCAATTTATATTCGTTTTTTTATTAAAATCATAAAAGAATTCTTATTATAATTTTATTGTAAAAATTGGGTTTTCTCTTTCCTAATTATGGTGTTAAGCAAATATTACATAATATTTTAAACATTTTCAATATACGAATGGAAACTTTAAAGGTGGCTGACGGTTGATTATTCGTTTTGTACCGCTACTCGAAAATGTCAGTACAAACAAATTAATAATTCGAGTTATTGTTTTAAATTTAAAAATTAAAAACAACGGTAAAACACTACTTTTTTAAAACAATACAAGTTAGAGCTTGGTATAATATAATATTATAATGTAATAAACAGTCAACATATATAGGTACACCTATACAACAGTAAATACTCCAA
Organism: Schizaphis graminum; assembly: GCA_020882235.1. Taxonomy (NCBI): domain Eukaryota; kingdom Metazoa; phylum Arthropoda; class Insecta; order Hemiptera; family Aphididae; genus Schizaphis; species Schizaphis graminum. Next base: position 101,135,550 of record CM037032.1, read on the forward strand.
AAAATAAGAACATATTACTTATTAATGAAGAATTAAAATTTTTCATATATTGCTTGGACATTTTTAAATAACAATCATAAAACTGAAAAGTTAATTAAAAAATTCTAAAAATATCATTGATAATATAATATGATAGAAATTAGTCTTCGCATCTTCAACGTACCGATCGTCATGTATACAGAGAAGTAAAGAACATAAAATATTAAAGTAATATTATTATTAAGTACTAAAATATATATTTTATGTATACTCAGTTTCATACCTACTACAGAGACAGACTGCTACTTAGTGGTGTCATAAACGACCGACAAGCACAAAGTTAATTAATTGGTACACGAAACCCACCAAATTGCCAAAAAAAACACATCTCCCTAAAATTGTATTTTGCAAAAGGTACAATTAAAGCTAGCTACGGCAATGTAAATACAGAATCGCCAGGATCGTACATAATAGAAATAAATTTAATAAACAAATAAATACATGCTTAATTAAAATAATAAAATAACAATGATTCTGATACCAAAATAAAATTCATTGGATATTGTTACTACTAATAAAACGCGTACATTCGTTTAGTTGTTGAATGACGTTCAAAATCATAATAAATGTATAAACTAATATTGTGACAATGGTTATTTTTTAATAAAATAACGGAAATAATAATTTAACTTATAAATTAGATATACTTAGTTTATAGTAAAATACTGATTCATATAAAAAAAAAAAATTAGTACTTACATATATTATAATGAAATAATATATAATTAATTTACTACACCGAGATACTTTCAATGAACTCACGATCTAAGTTATAATATTATACTTACCTGATGGCTAAGGAAAATGTAAAATTGCATACAAATGACAACGACTGTGAAAGTGTGAAGACTTGTGTAAGGTTTCCATTTAGAAAGATATAAAAGTGTCTTTGTTCACTACAAAAATTTTCCTTTTTAACCATTGTAGTGTTGAGTACATTTTCCATATAATATAATATATACATTATAAAAAGTCTATAAAAAAAGTATTTATTAAACACAAACCCATGTATATGATATTCAATAAAAAATGTATATTGATAAACACAATGCAAGTATTACAAGTATCTAGTACAAAATGCACTTAGAATATTTCGAACAGATAAATAACTTGCTATAATAGGTAATAGTTTAATGAATAGTAATGATATATACGGAGTGATTCTTTTATCATGAACCACTCATTATTTCAAAATGTATTCATGTTTTTGAAAACATTTTTTTACATAGTTTCAAGTTGTAAAAAAATCAACATTTTTATTAAAAAATTATATTTTTAAATATATTTTATCATTATATTTTGTTTAAGTTTTTTACTTATTTGAATGACAACATAGAATTTTAATTTTATATTCCAAAGCAGAATATTTTTCTGAGTATTTTGATACATAAAAATTTAATTTAGGGCGAGTACCTACTTTATGAGTTATACGTATTTAAAGTTTAGACAAGCGGAGTTAGTAGTGGACAAACATTTTACAGGATAACCCCGTACCACTCCACTCCGCACATCAACATTTTAAATACTTAAAACTCAAAAAAGTAAAAAACTTAAAACAAATATAAGGATAAAAAATATTTTTTTAACAAATTGAAACAATGTAAAAAAAAAATTCAAAAACATGAATACTTTTTAAAATTATAAATGGTTTATGATAAAAGAATCACTCTGTATATATACATATAGAGAAAGAGATAGAGATAGTGCAATGAATTTTGAAATTTTTTTTCTATCTTTAAAATATGGCGTTATTCAAATTATTTTTACAATATTATCGTGAACGTGGAAATAAACAATAGAATAATATTTTTTACAAAATTCTCTTATGAATCGATGTGGTGTGACATCGTTTTTACGCTTGTCGTTGTCGTGTGTTTTTCACGCTCGAGTCACCGACTAAAACAAAAAAATTATTTTACACATCGATTTGTACGAGAACACTGCAAGATAAACGGTGATGAAATGTATTTATTTTATTGTTATTTAATATTAAATGATTAATTCAGATAGTCATACGTTCTCTAGTAATAAGAATAATAAAATAATAATAAAATTAGAATTAACAGATTTTTAAATGATCGAATCTATTATAATAAATTTAAGTTATATTACGGTTTAGCATTTAGATGTTTAATAAAATATGGTGACTTTTATACGTAATATCATAAGTTAGAGATAAAAGAAACCAACTGTGTATTTATACTGAAATTCGAGTTTTTAATTATCACAGTAACATATAATTATTTTAACTCGATAAGATAAACATTTTATTTGGTACTTATTATAAGTATAATATTAAATTTTTATCAAAGAAGAGAACCTTGTATCAAATTTTCAAAACTTAGTTATAAAAGCAAAAATTGTACGATTTTTCAACCACAAAATTACTTTCCAATATTCGCAATTTTGACATATTTCATATAAATTCGAATTTTAAGCACTTATAAAAAAAAATTGTGACTAACGATTTCGGATTTTTTTTATCACTTTAAGAACAACTTATAAGAAACCTTGTATTAAATTTTCAAGATTTTCTGGCCGGCAAAAAAAATTTTATCGTTATTTTAAAAAAAAATACTAAAAAATATTAAAAATTTCAATTGTCTATAAATAGCTCAAAAAAAGTCAAAATTCTTTGAAAATTAACTGTGTATGGAGAACGCTAATATGAACATTTGGTGAAAATTTAAAGTAATTACATTTATTAGTTTTTGAGTTATGGCAAAATATAAAATTCGATTTTGACGAAAACTGGTTTTGCGAAAAATATCCCGTTTTTCCGTCATTTTTTTAGGGTTTTTCCAGACTCATTTAAAAAATATTGAAAATTTTTAACTTTTGACTCCCCAAAGTACCAATTAGATTCAATTTCCTTTTCAAAGAGGGGCTGAAGTCAAAAATCGAAGCATTTTTACTGCTCCAAATGTTGTCGTCAAACACAAAAAAAAATAAATAAAAAAATAAAAAAACTCACATCATTGTAAAATCAATACATTCATCACTCCGTTCAGAATCTAAAACACGCATCATTGTAAAATAAATTCATTCATCACTCCGTTCAGAATCTAAAACTTTCAAAACAAATCTTCAATGAGTCACCAAAATTAATATGCTTATACTACTGACTTTTGTCGTTTAAGTAAGTAACGACAGAAACACTCAGTATATATGTATATATATTATATATATTATTTTATATTAACCCTTCAACGAAGATGTTGTTAGGCATATATTATATAAAACATTCTACATAATATACACAGGTAGTTAACATTTAATAATAACGAACTTGAATTAATTTATGAAACAGAGAATTTCTTTTTGTTGCGTTTAAAAATATGACCATTTTAAAATTAATTACTAATTCCCGTTTCTTAACTTAAACTAATGAAACACGAGTAAATTTAAAAATGATGTGTTACGTCATTATTGAGCAATGAAAATTATTTTTAATGAAAGACTTGAAAATAATTCAACCTCACTCTCTTATCCTGGACAAAGCTTCCAGAAAAAGGTAAAATTTAATGATTAAAACAAATCATATTTTTGCCAAAATTTAATTAACGACTTTTTAAAGAGCGTTTTATTTTCAATCAATTTAAATACGATTCTTAACATGGCACCAAATTAATTGAAGGATATAATTGCTGTTATTAACACTGCGGTTGCAACGAGGTGCTATTATATTTGTATGTTTTGAAATAAAAGCACTTAATTTTTAAATTGTTACTTAAATCATTTACAGAAAAATAAATTGACCTCATAATAACACATAAATGCCAGTTTTGTTCTTGAAAAATTATCAATCGCTAGTCGCTGAAAAATATTTTTGTTGCATAAAAATATGAACATTTACAATATTTATGAAATTCCTATAGTAAATTGTATGCGTTAACTATTAAATGTCATATAATGTACCTGTATAATAACTATCGTTTATCGTAATATTACTATTCCTGAAATACATTTAAAAAAAAGCATCATATTTTAATATTATGAGATGCCAGAAAAATAAATCCAAGGAATGGTATATCAAAATTGCCTATTCAGGGCGCCGTTCGATTTGATTTCACTATTGAAATTTATTGTTAGCGATTGGTAACACACTAACACCGCTAGCAAGTCCTGGACCACAGGTATAAGGGATCGGCCGTTATATAACTATAATTTTATTGTATCTTAAACTCTTTCAGTATCACTGTTGACTGTGGCCGTTGAACAAGATTTTTATTTAAAAGTGTTAAATATAAATATTTTTGTCATTTGAGTTTTCCTATCAATTTTTTTTTATTTAGAATTTAGATGAACAGTTATTTCAAAATACATACAACTAAATACCTCTAAATTACGCAATAATAAAAAAATAAATAAATAAATAATTAATACCTACCTAATAATAGATTGATTGATATACATAAATGTACGTACAACCAGAAATATTAATGCACGCACACAGATGCACTAGGTACCTACTACCTACTATAATAAAAGTGACTTCATAGCTAGCAATTAGTTATAATATCCAATCCGGGATTAATACGGAAATTACAAGCTAATAAAGTCACGCGAAATTTCGAAGATAAGATAAGAATAATGATGGATATAAATAATATACTATCCGCAATAAATTCAGTTATATCTTATTCATCCAATTAAAAATAATGGAGCCGATTCTGTGACTATTGTCTATATTTGTAAAATTTTAGATGTCTAATATATTATATAATAATAATGGACTTACAGACAATACCCTTCGTAAAGTAATTATGAATTTGGCCGTGAGATTGTAATGTTTTAATCTTTGTTCTGTGGATACTAAAAACTGTGCAGCTATAAGTTATAATTTTTGAATATAAATTTGTAACTTTGGCGGCAAATCATTTATTGCATCGATAAAAGTATATTAAAAATTATCTTTCTGTCAAATAAGTTCACTATCATAGCAGATATAGCTTTTAAGTATTATTCAGATACCTATGAATTATGATCCCGCCTGCTATTGGTCTCTGAATTCTGTACCTATAAAATTACAATTTTTACTCCGCCGACAGGATTTTTCAGGCGTTTTGAATGTCTAAAACGATAAGAAAAAAAGACTGACTCAAATTTGGTTTATGTACTTCTTTTGTGCGCTAAACAATATTGTAATCGATATCTACTTGAGTATGAATTCATGATGTTATACCTATTAATGTATATCAGTTTATAGTACTATATAGTATATACTAATACTAGTGATACTATACTACTATACTATATATGTATACTTGGTACGAGGTACCTACTACCTATATACAGGGGTGGCCAACATGACTATGTACGCGAGCCATAGGTACATATTAATGCAATTATATCAAGAGCCAAATTATCTAATCTGTACTTTTATACCACAAGAAGAATAAAGATTTAAGATAGCTAACATCCGATAAACATAATATCAAATTATGAAATATGAAATTATAAAATAACAATAATAAAAATATATTTTTTTTTTTTATAAATGTATGCGAAAAAAATTAAAATATTGGTTTTTGTAAATAAGACCGCATACGTCGATGAAGAGAGCCGCAATTTGGCCACCCCTGCTATATTATGTATTGGGACATTGAGTTGAGTAGGTACTCTGCAGTTAAATATTCAAATGTTAGTTCGACAACTGTAGATCGTTTCACGTTTGTATAACCGTACGTGACATAAATAACTAAGTATAATAATTGTGATCAGGGGGCTTAGTCTGATCTAGATGTAAAATCCACCTCGATCTTTTTTTTTATTTTTACAAAGTTATACCTAGTTAATTTTAAATTTATTTAAAATATAAAAACAGAAATAGTCGATAGCCTTGTATAATAGTTGTATGCAGTAATTATTTGGCCCATTTTAACTCTGAAAGTTAGCATAATTAAAAAGCCCTTTTTTAGAGAACCTGGGAATAAATAGGTAAGTTTGTTCCTAAAAGTATGCGCGTGAAAAATTTTTAACCCTCCCTCCCCAATTACATTAAAGGTATCGAAAGACGAAAAGATGAAAATGTCTATATTAGATATGTATTATGTACCTAGTACCTATAATTATTAGGCAAGTAAAGCATCTTATCGTGTTTAACGGCTTAAATATATAATATTAATTAATATGCAATATGAAAAACATATAGGTATATTAATGTAATCTACTGAAATAAAATTGATGAACTTGCGGACAACTAGATTTAGAAATAAACACATCTACACATCCTATATTTAAACTGTTAAAAGGAAAACACAGAGATATTAACAATTGTAATGATACACTTTTAACCTATCTATATTCCATAAATGAAATCTAATCCTTGTTTATATCCACTGATGAGAGTAAGATTTGCGGTCTAAATATAGAGCGTTATCCATTAGAATATGCTAATTTATTTTGAAGTTTTAACTTTTTTTTAAATTATCTATTAATTTTACGTAATTTGATGTCATTGCAAAACAATATTTTTGAAAAAACAATATTTTTAAAATTCTTTATTGTTACCAATAATATTTTAAAGTTATTACATTATTAGTAACATACTTACATTTTTAATTTTATATTTACAAAATAAACAAATAATTATTTTTCGGAATACCCACTTTTGCTCTATTTTAGAACTATTTCAACTTGGATTTCATCTGGTTAAGACTGATTTTATAATTCAGCAGTTAATATTAAATCGTATTCTTCATGTTAAATTTAACCATACAAATTAGTCCATGGATTTTATTTTTTTAATTATTATGTAATTAAACCTTTTTCTTTTTCTTTGATTTTCACTCACAAATTATTCATTAGTAAGATATTATATAAAAGTATAAAATCATAAACAATTCCACAGCTAAATAAATAAACAAAAAAAAATTTAGATTAAAAAACGTAACAAATTTTACAATTATATTTACATGTAATAAAAATATGAAAAGTAGATTTGACAATATTAAATCTTACAATTTTCCAGATTTATAAACTTACACTGATAAACAGATGAAAATATGTTTATAACAAATGAAAACTTTAAAATTTTAATTTATTATTAATAGAAAAGCGTATGAGAAACAACAATAACTGTTCAAAAATTTACAATATAATATACAAATATTTTAATTAAAAAAACTAAAAATGAGAAGTTTGGAAGATATGTTTGATACAACTTATAAATATATTTATAGTTATTAATCTTTCTTTGTTTGATCTCATAAAAATAAATTCTGTACAACTAATCAAGCAGATTATTACAAATAACAATTATAAGATTATTTAATTAATATAGTTAAAAAAAGTTGAATAATTCAAATTATTAGTCATTATTATATACAATGTATAATTTGTATACTGTGATATTAATAATTTTTTAAATAAATATTTGATTACTTGAAGTACAGTATTTATAAAATAAACAAGTCAATAAGAACTATACTATTCAACAATTCAAATAAATATTAAAAATTAAATAAAAAAACACTTTCAAATCAAAACAAATCAATGCCACAAAAGAATAAATAAGCCATAGGAGCAACAACATAATATTTTGTTGATAAATAATTGAAGTTTGAAATTTTTTTTAAATGTAAATACAAAAATAAATTTAATTTACATCTCAAAATTATTGTAATAGTCAAATTGATGTATAAGATATTACTACAGTGTGTTTGTATTTTTAAAGATGAAATATTTTACTTCCGTAAGTTGAAAGGATCCTAACAAAAAATTTCATCCTCATTGTAATAATTAAATTATTGTCGTCTTCTAACTGCTTTAGCTTTACGTCTTTCACCGGCAGGAGCTGTTCCCATGGAAAATAACGGTTGACTTGATCCTGGCATAACTAAATTAAACAAAGAAAATTATTAGTTGAATAATATATTACATATTTTTAATTATTTACTCAAACATACCAGTTGCAGACATCGGAGGTGATCCAAAACCAAATGACCCTATAAGAACAAAATGAATTTAAATATTAAAAAAAATGCAACCGTTAGCAATGAGTAAAGTTAAATGATAATAAGTAAGTATGAATAAACTATTACTAAAACACATTGTAAAACAAATTTAAGAGTAAATATATTCATAGATCATATAAAGTATCATTATAATATAATATACAATTATCAATTTAACTATCTGCATTTGATTTTCAATTATTAAAATAATAAGAATCAATTAAAATAAATAGAATACACACAGGAAATACTTACACTTAAAATATCTATTATCTATATATGTCAGACTTCAATACTTATAATATAAATGTATTTTAGATTATGAACATACATTCAATTTAATTAAATATATTAAGGTATAATAGATTGCATTTGGTTTAATTATAAAATGGGTCATTTTAAGTCAATTTCTGTCAGATTTTTTTTATGGATTCAGTAAATTGCTTACTAATTTTATACAATGAATAAAAACTATCATATTAAATTCATAATAATTTTATGTTTGATCTATAACCAGGACTGCAATCTTTGAAAGATATCTAACAAAGGAATCTGAACTTGAAAGTTATAACTTTATGTTAAAATATAGTCATAGACTAATATATTCTAGAAAAATATAATATGAATAATTTTATTCATCACAAATGTATGTAAGAACCTACTCAATTTTACAAGGACACATAGCTTATAAATTACTGGAACATAATATATGTATGTAACATACAATGTATATGTTATACATTGCAATGAAAATAATATAAACAATTAAAATAGTACATACCTTGGTTTGGTTGAGTTCCACCAAACTGTGGTGTTGATGGGGCTTGGCCAAATTGGAATGGCGAACCAGTTGTAGACGCAGCATTAAAACTGAAAGTCCCATCTGGTTTAGTAGGTTGTGAATTACTGCCGAAAGCAAAAGTAGATGAACTACTAGGAGCATTGTTTGTACTACCAAACTGAAAACTTTGATTTGTTCCATATGTATTAGATGGAGATGTAGCTACACTACCAAATGCAGGTGCAGCATTAGGGGAAGTAATGTTGCCAAACGGAGAGGGTTGAGAAGATTGAACGGCACCAAATGTGTTAATTTGTTGAGGTGCTGAATTGCCAAAACCATTAAATCCAGATGTAGCAAACGTGTTAGGAGCTTGGCCAAATTTTACTGGACCATTATCAGTTTTATTGGCGTTAAATTGAAATGCATTACTCGTTGGAACTGTACTTCCAAATTTGAATGGTTCAACTGCTTTTTCGGTATTATTTGTAAATTGTAATGGTTGATTAGAAGAAGGAAAAGTAGTTCCAAAAGAAGCAGGTTTTTCATTTCCCCCAAATTTAAATGGAGCACTTGTACTTTGAGATCCAAAAGCTGAAGTTGGAAACTGGGTTTTTGTTTCTTCTGTTTTTGGAGTATTAAATTGAAATGCTGGTTTATCAGAAGCTCCAAAAGCTGAAGTAGTTTTGTTAGAACTAAATGGAAATGAACTACTTGGAGTCTCTGAAGGTTTATCGCCAGGTTTTGAACCAGAATTATTAAATTGAAATATAGGATTCGCTGTATTATTAGCAAAAACCATACCAGAAGTCGCTGATTTGTTATCTGTTGTTTGGCTACCAAAAACTAATTTTGGGCCCTGGTTAATAGCAGATTGACTAACAGGAGTACTAAATTGAGATTTTGATTGATCTGCTGTAGATACTCCAAAGGTAGATGTTGGCAAAGCACCAAATTGTAATTTAGGTGTTGATTTTTCAGTAGTAGTGTCATATTTAGGAGGATTACCAGTAGGTGAGGTTATATTATCTGTGTTCCCAAAATTAAAAAGATTTTTAGTTTGTGAATTTGATCCAAAAACAGCCACATTTGTTGATTCTGTTAAAGAAGCACTATCAGGTTTTGAAGGACGAAATTGAAATTTTACAGTATCAGTAGGTTTTGAATTTTCTATAGATTTTTGATTATTACCAAACGAGAATAATGACGGAGTAGATGTTGGATTCTCTGATCCTTTTGTTACTTCAAACTGCAATTTAGGAGTTGATTGCTGGATATCTGTTTTGGTTGCACCAAATTGTAATGCAGGAGTTGAATGCTTGTCATTAATTTTAGATATACCAAATTGCACTATAGGTGTTGTTTGTTTATCGTCTTTGGTTGCACCAAATTGCATTATAGGTGTTGATTGTTTATCAACAACTTTAGGAGCACCAAATTGTAATACAGGTGATAATTGTTTATCTACTTTAGACGTGTCAAATTGCAGTACAGGTGATGATTGCTTATCAACAACATTGGGTACTCCGAATTGCATTATAGGTGTTGTTGATGGCTTATCATCAGATTTAGGTACTCCAAATTTCATTACAGGTGTTGATTGCTTTTCATTAGATTTAGGTAAGCCAAATTGCATTACAGGTGTTGATTGCTTTTCATTAGATTTAGGTAAGCCAAATTGCATTACAGGTGTTAATTGTTTTTCATCAGATTTAGGTACTCCAGATTGTAGTATGGGTGTTAATTGTTTTTTATCAGCATTGGGTACTCCAAATGTAAATGATGGTTGATCTTGTTTTGAAGAATTATCAACTTGACTTCCAAAAACTAATGATGGTGCTGCGTCTTTCTTTGAATTATCTGATGATTTTTCAGTAGTCATAACGGATTCACTTGATTTAGACACGGGAACAGTAAACTGAAATGATGGTTTGTCTTTATCATTATTAAAGTTATTTTGTCCTTCATTTTGTGAATTAACAATAATATTTTTATTATTTGTTTCTGAAGACAAAATAAACTTATTTTGTTCAATATTATTTTTAGTAGATTCTGGTGTTTTGTTATCAATTACTTTCTTGTCTACTGCATTAGTCTGTTTAAGATTTTCTTCGACAAATGTTACTGTAGAAGCTATTGGACTACCAAAACTAAATTGTAATGAAGTGTTATTTTTGTTTAGTTCACTTATCTTAGACGTATTCTCAGATGATTGAAGACCAATTTTTAGTGGCATTGTAGACTGTACTGTAGATGTTGTGATCAATGTAGCACTAGATGAAGTACTTGATACAGTAGACATTATATTCGTTACTACTGGTTGTGTTTCATTATATGTGGATATTATTCTTAATGGAGCAGCTGAATCAACACACTGGTTGCCATTTTTCACATTAAACTTTTCATTATACTGTTCAATTGATATAACTGTAAAAAAAATGTATTTAGTACCATCACTTTTTTGACTAATAAATTATTAAATCTTACAAGATACAAAAAATATTTTACTACCTATTACAAAACATATAATTAAATATTTGGATAAAAGGATATTTTAAAAATTGCATTTAGTAAAATTTATAAAATATAACATATAGGAATGTTGAAAATACAAATATTTTTATTATAATAATAAAGTACTCAAATAATGATGCATAGTCATTACAGTATCATATAAATTGCGGCTTTTAATGATTTCTAACATGTAAGATTTAGAGTAAACTAAAAATATATTGGTTACATTGAGTATTATTTTTTAAGTCTAAATATTTACTAATGAATTTAATTTGAAAACAAGTAAAGACGTGGTTCAACATTTTTTATTTTCTATTTGTTAAAATATTAAAAAATTGATTTCAATTATTGTATAGTTAATCAATAATTTATTATCCTATTGAAATGTTTACTCATTATTTATTTTATTACAATAATACTAACATAATTTTAGAAAAAAGTTAATACTAAATTATTTTTATTTAACACTTAATATTTAAAACAAAATAATTGAATAACTGCTTTTGTGTAATGTTTAAGACTATTATACTTATCCATAGTTATGCTTCAGAATAATAGACTTGTTAAAAACTTAAGTACCTAACTATGGTTATATTATAATTCTAAAATATAGCAACAGAAAAGTGTCATTTTTAATCTATGTTTAAAAATACTGTCAAAACTATTAAAAATTATAATTATTCTTATTAAACAGGCTTAGATTAAGAATATGTTACCTTTTTTCTGAGCTTTTTTCTTTTTTTCTTCAAGCTTATCAATACTTGTATATGGTATAGGGTCAGCATCTTCAAATACTTCATCAAGTATAGTTTTCATACATATTTTTTTAATGATCTGAGTTTTACCGCTTCTGTTAAATATTCGACTTGCTGCAACTGTTACTAAATCATTAGACAGGTCAGTTTCTGTGGTTTTGTCACTTTTATTGGAATTATTCTGGTCATTATGAAGTAAGACAGTAGAACCACAGCATGTGCAACTTTTACAATGCTTACGATCTGGTGATTCTTCTTCGTGGTCTAAAACATAGTAATAGTTATAAATTACATAAATTTTTTTTTTTTATGCGTAGCTAAATTAACTCTAAATAATTTAATTTAATTTAAAATAAACAACTAAATTTACATTTTTAAAAATTCAATAACAACTAAAAATAATAAAAAGCAAGAATTTGTTAATTTATTTAAAATAGATACATAGATTAACCTTTAGTGACGCGCACAGGGTAAATATTTACCCCGATTTCTTTTTAAAATACGATTAAATATTTATTGGATTTTCCACACTCATGTGGACCATGCTACTTATTTTTACTATCATACAGTCATAAAAATGAAACAATCTGAATTTAATTAACATCAGTATGTGAGTAATCGTTAACTTAAGCGGTTGTATTCGTAGTTTAATAAAAAAAGATAGATGACGCTAGATGTACTTTTGATAACCGCTCAAAAGATTGTAAAGCTGCAAAAAAGTAGACTCATCTGCAGAGACCATATAATAGAGACTTGCTCTGGCTGCTTTATAGCTTCATAGTTTTAATACTTATAAATGTCAAGGAAATAAAAATTATGTATTTATCTAAGATATCACAAAGGATGTTATTATATAAATTTTTTTTAAATTAATATTTGTAATATACACGCGCAAATTAATAAATATTTAAAACAATTACAAAGAAACATATTTTATAATTAATAATTTTAAATCTGGAATAAATAGTTATAAATAATTGAATAATGTAAAGAAAAAAATAATTTTATATTAATGGAAAATAATTATCCTGCATGCGCAATTGTATGGTCTGATACCAGGCGCATCATTAAAGGTTAAAGAAAATTACTGCATTGTAGTATAATTAGTATAATGATTAATGATTATGCTATATATTTAAAAAAATGTATCTATGTAATTAATATTAAAAAAGAATGAACCTGGTGCTAAGTATATATTAATATATGATTATTATATCTTTATAATTTTATAGAATAAACATACTTTGAAATTGGAATAAAAATTATTAGTTAATAAGGAAGATGCCAAACCACATGAGTTGTATTCTCCTTACAAATATATGAATAACATACTAAATTTAAGTTCTTCAGAATTAATCACTTGTTATTAGCTTTAATATTAAAGTTAGTTGATTATTTATCATCCAACATAAATAACAAGGTGAGAACATTATTTATGTTTAATGTGTATACAATATACATTAATTTTACATTTCAATTTTTAAGCAAGGTATGAATTATGTAAAATATTGCAAATAAGAAATACTCATTACTATTAAAAATGTAATAATTTATTATAAAAATCACATTTTAAAATAAAAAGCAGAAATGTTGTGATTAGATTATTATCTTTAAGTTTTATAATAAAAATTATCTACTCTAATATTGAAGCTAACATACCAAAATGGTGTAGTAATGCAGTAATGTATATTATGTGATTTTTTGGGGGGTATTCAAATTAATATACTTCAAAATATATAGTCGGGTCTAATAAAATAAATTTTACTTTTGCAAAATAAGATATACATTTTTTGATAGACATTAGACATGACTCACATGAGTAATAAAATACTAATATTCTCTTAAAAAATATATATATATATTATGGCACTGGCACTATGTTTATAAGATGATGACAACACTTACAGGTATATCCTCTAAGTATTTTAATATCTAGAGGTATTTTTAATTATTTAATATTATAAAAATTACCAGATGGATAAGGTCGTTTTTGACCAGGCGTTAGTAAAAACTTGCTAGAACTATAGGAGCTCAATATTTCGTTATTTCGAGTCCTAGGTTTCTTCTGAGGATGACATATATTTGCTCCAAAATCTCCTTGTCTTTTAGTTCTAATAAAATAAATAAAAATTTTAGATGAAAACATAATAATAAATCTTGAAAAGAATTATTTTATTTATACTGGACAGCAATTATACCAATTATTGATATAATAATATGGTTTAAGCTTCCAAGAACACTGGAAAACTTTAATAGAGTTATAGGACTGAGTAAGGCAAATGTAGTTAGTCGTTGCCAGATAAATTGAGACGTCGTCAGTGGCGCTTTTCAGTAGGTGTTGGCCGGCCAAACTAGTTGCGATATGGCGATATGTCATTATTATTTTATTTTTATTATTATTATTAATGAATACAATTTTTATTTTTTATTATAAAATAGAAGAATATTATCAGAACATTTGATTTTAAATTAATAAAGTTTTAAAATGTTTTATAGCTATTGTTGATATATTTTTAGTAATAATATTCAAGTACGGAAAACCCTCAATTTATCTGGCAATGACTGTAACTAGTGATGGGCTGTGGTTAAATACCAAACAGGTAACAAATATATTTTGGATAAATACCCTGGTATTTACGCACATCATATTTACCATATATATAAATATGACTATTTAATATCCAGTATCTTAGTCGGTGGATAATCAACGTTTATTTTTGTTTTTATAATAAAATTTATCCTACATTTTCTTTTAGATATTATAACAACAGTAAGCATATGAACATTTTATTTTTATCTGGTTTTAAAAATATTTTTTTTTTTTTTTAATTTGATAATTTATTTTATCAACTTTCCACATACAGTGTATTTAATTAAACTTGGGTATTTTGACTTGAATCACCACACTAATTTACATTTGTTTGTATACAAATGAAATGCTATTGAATAATTTTGGTTGGAAGTAATTACCCAAAATACCAAGTAAATAACAAGGGAATATACTAAATAATATTTACCCATCACTAGTTACAACCTTTTTAAAGGGGGCATGTCACTATCACTGAACTATGAATGCGATTAAGTACAAAAAGTATGACACATTGTGGACACTTTCCCAAAAACCAAATTCGTTGGATGTATTGAAAAACTCCACAAAGCGAAAGTGTAAGTAATAATGTAGGTGGAAAATTTGGAATTGCGATTATAAACTTATTACCATTTTCAGGTGATATCTATTTCAATGTTACCATTTTAGTTTAGTTTCAATTTTACTTACCCAGTTCTTATGGTAATTATTTATTATATGTGTATTTATTAATTTTTTTCTTATCATGTAATAAATTTGTTTAACTATTTATTCTATTTTATCTTATATGTTTATTTTCATCGAAACTGAACCATAAGAAATAATAATAAAAACACCAATTATTGACATATTACTATAAATAAAAAAATAAATCTATTTTGAAATTTAGCCAAAATATTTTACAAACATTAACAAAAATACTATGTAAAACACATAATTTTACATTTTTTTAAACATATTATTATCAGTGACTATTTTTAAGATAATATACATACTTTTTGTTTTCTACATTAACAGTTGAAGAATTTGTTACTGTTGGTGTAGGTTGATTGAATCTATGATTATGTCCATTCATCACTATTACACGATCAGGTGCATTAGATTCACTGATTGTTCTTCGACGTCGATTGACAAATGCATCAACACCATTCTTTAAAATAGAATTGTATTTAGTTATAAAAAAAATATTTATTATTGTGATTTAAAAGAAAACCAAAATTTAGTCAACTTTATTTTACACATATAATTTGTTTTCTCATAAACACCATAAAAAAACATGATGTTATTTTTTTTAAATGCAAATTTAAAAATCAAAAATTTAAAACTCATAGTTTGCATATATTGTCAATTTATTTTTAAAAAAAAGTGTACATTTTATTGGTTTTTAAACACAGATTTATTATTTCATAAAAAAAATTGATTTTATTTTTCTTAACCTACCTATATATTTTAAATATTGAATAGGTATAAAACTTAATTTTATTTTATGTAGGTATTTATTGTCATTGTTGCAGTCAAATATTAATTTAACTACAACAGTGCGATGTGCGTTTAATCTATATCGAATATACCAAAATATTATTTTATTAAAAGTTTTTTTTTTTGTTATCATAAATTTATTTATTGTTTATTTGTTATTAAACGGATTATTAAATTTGCTATATTGACATTTTACAAAATTTCTTCAAATTAAAAAGATTTTTTTTCATACCTAACATGTTTTTAGGCTTATTTTACAATATTTTCTTGCATATATTCATGCATATTTTACTTGTTTTAGCTCTCAAAAATCCAAATGCCAATGATAATTCAATAGATAATTATAGCCCTACATAGATCATAGGTACATAATTTTATTTACACTACTCGTATATCTTAATTTGGTCAAGTATAATATACTACAGTAGAAACCGTTTATAATGACATTCAAGGGACTAGTCAAAATTGGTCATAATAACCGATTGTCATTATAACCACCAAAATGATAAAAATTAAATTACAATATAGGAGTTTTGCCGGGACTTGCAATCTAAGGTCATTACACCCGGTATGTCATTACAACCGGTGTCATTATAAATGGTTTCTACTGTATTTATGAAATAAAAAAATGTTAATTAAATAATGTAGGTATCTAATATTAAAATCAATAATTATTTGACTCAATTATTTGATATGTAAAAATTAATACTACTTTATATATTACCTCTTGTCGAGTTCTTTTTCTTACTCCAAAATTATCTAATGTTTCCATCAATTTCCGCTTCTTATCATATATATCTCTTGATGTATTACTGCCATTAATTATATTGCTTCCGTTTAAACTGTTTCTAAAAAAAAAAAAAATTAATTTAGTAATAGAAAGTAGGTACTTTTACAAAGTGAATAGTATAGAAAAAAAATTATAATAATATAAATATGGCTTTACAGTTTAGTGTTTACCAATTAATAATTTTTAATTACTCACATTAAATGTATAATTTTAAGTGGTTATTGTTACTTACTCTAGTGTATAGGATGTAGATAAATTTGATACATCTGTGTTTGGTGTTGTTGACCTCATTTCCCGCGCTTTTTGAGCTACACGAAAACTAAATCCAGGACTAGTTACTGTTTCATTACAGTTAGATCTAAAAATAAGAAAAAATATTGTTTATTTACAAAAATTAATAAGGCTCATTAGCACAATGAAAAATGTATCATTTTTGTAACAACATTTAGAAGTTATAATTAGATACTTAAAATATTTCTCTATAACTTAATCTTATGTGTAGATTAATCTAGTGCGTATTTTTGGAAAATGGGTAAATAGGTACTCTTACAATAATTGAAATTGTATTTATTTATATTACTAGTTAGTAGTTGATCCAGCTAAATGGTGTTACAATGTTGCCCGTAACAAATTAAATAATGCCAGTAGATATAATCAGTCTTGAAATTATATACAAATATAATGACTATTACAGTTTAAGTACTAAGTTTCAAAAAAAAAAAAAAAAATCCAACCAAGTAATAACACTTACTATTTTTAACCCCCTTCAAGAATACATTTTAAAAATCATTTCTTAGTAAACTTATCGGACGTAGCCCATTCGGCTCCCATTTAAAAAAAAGGTAAATTCCTAAACGGCTCCCGTCAAAAAAGGTTTTATGAACAGGTAATTACCCAAACGGCTCCAGTTTTTACAACACAAATTCTTTCCTATTTCATACAGACTTAGAACTGTCTCAAAAGAGGTGTGGTTAAAAATGTATTGGTGAACACTAACTAAATTATAAAAAAAATGTATAAAAATTATATAAAATAGCATGTATTATCGTGAGTTACATTTTAAAGTTAAAAAAACAAGCGGGTAAGTCGCTCTGCTGTATATTAGGGGGTGGGGTGGACCTCAGACTATGGTAGGTTAAATTTGAATGCAATGATAGGTATCATTGTATACGAAAAACGATTCTGAACGAAGATGATTTATCAGTTTTATATATATTTTATTTAAATATTGTCATATATTCTATTTTGAAACAAATAGTATAGTTACTATATGTTACTATAGTTACTTTATAGTATCTGTTTATTAATAAAAAAAGTATTTGGCAACATACGTATAATGAGAGTATGAAATTTAATTTAAATTTTGACATATTTCGTATAAATTCGAACTTTAAGCACTTATAAAAAAAAATTGTGACTAACGATTTCAGATTTTGTTTTATCACTTTAAGAACAACTTATAAGAAACCTTGTATTAAATTTTCAAGATTTTCTGGCCACCCAAAAAATTTTTATCGGCATTTGAAGAAAAAAAACTTAGAAAAGTCGAAAATTTCAATTGTCTATAAGTAGCTTAAAAATGGTCAAAATATTTTGAAAATTTAACTGTAAAGAGATAACCATAATATAAACATTTGGTGAAAATTTCAAGTATTTACAATTTCATTTTTGAGTTACAGCAAAATCAAAAAATTGATTTTTTTGAAAACTAATTGAAAATGTTTACAATTGACCCCTCAAAGTACCAACTAGATGAATTTTATTTTTCCTATTCAAAGAGGGGCTGAAGTCAAAAATCGGAGCATTATTACTGCTCCAAATGTTGTTGTCAGACGCAAAAAAAAAAAAAACACACATCATAGTAAAATCAATACATTCTTCACTTTGTTCAGAATCTAAAAATATTAAAAAACTGTATAAAAAAGCATATTATATTATTGTTTTACTGTGAATTAAATTAAGAATAAGATAAAAAAAATGTAAGACATGTGTATACCTACATAAAAATATTAAAAATCAAAAACTTAAATTATTGGTAAATTTCTTTGGTACCATTATTTTATAAACTCAATGCGTGTTATTTTGTTTAATGAAAATTTGTCGATTATTTGCACAATGCGTTCCTGTTTTTTTTTTCCATAAAATTCATTTACTTATACCAGAGACAGAAAGCTCAAATTAGTATTACCGTTAGCAGTTTGGGAATTTATTTGTTTGTAAATTTTTTATCGATGGGAGCCATTTTGGGATGCGCCAAAATTATCAAGGCTTTGGTGGTTCTGAATAGGTGATAAATACATTATTGAATCAGGATTAAATATTGTTTTTAAATAACTTTAAGTACCCAATAGTTTTTCCATTTGGTTGACTATGAAATTAAATTTAAAAGATCATATCAAAATACAGATATAATTGAAATTGTAAGTGAATTTTTGAAGTTTTAAATATTAAACTTAATTAACAAAAACTAACTACAGTTAACTTAATTGTACAAACCTATTATGTATAATACATGTTATTATTATAAAAATATAAGATCAGTTCCAAAATTGAAATTGTTACATTATTAGATAACAAATAACAAATTTAATATTAATAATATATAATTAAATGAGTTTGTCTAAAATCTTCATAACCAACTTATAGATACTTATATAAAAAGAATATTTTTTTATGAACATACCTTAAAGTATCATTAGATTTATGTGCAATGGGTGACTTGTTATTAAAAATATTGAGAGCCCTGGCCTCTGGACTATTTAGGTTTAAAGTTTTACCACTTAAACTGTTCGGCCCCTTACTCTTCTCATCATTTGATTTGGAATTCAAAAACTTCAAAAACGAAAACATAATGAGGTACGGTAATCTTAAACCACACTAACTATAAAATTTAAAAATGAATAAAACCAACAAAATTAAAAGTTAAATTGATAAAGATTTAAGATGTTAAACTGCCTAGTGTCTAAATAGGCTAAACAATTGAAAACAACGTGTTAAACTGATCAATGCTAATGACATTAACGTTAAACAGTAAACACTTAATTGTTGGTGTAAATAAAAATGTGTATTACCACATCATAGAAAAAAGATTACTATGAGAGTGTGACTGTGTGAGTGTGTGTGTGTATTATCTGTTTTCTCTAGCCTGTGTCATGCTGACATTGTCGTAATACAAATACTATTGTATTGTTATCAGTTTGACGTTATCACATAATTGAAAAACCGTTGAAAAAGAATTCTGGTATATAAAACTATACCATGGTTCATAATTAATACAAATAAATTGGACCATGTTTTATATTCCACAATAATTATTATTCGTGCCAAACACGATGTAGAGAAGAGGATAACACTTCATGAAAAAAGCGGCACAATATAATATTAATATTAATATTAATTTTTAACGGCACCAATTTAGTTAACATAAATACCGCCAGGTATCGCCACACTACTGGAACTACTGGAAGGCCGGTCACATTTACTAGGTATTTTAGTAAGGCACTGTAGAAATCTTTATAGGGCCCTAATATTAGTGCATTGAATAAAGACTTTTAATAAAATATGAAATTTAATAATAATTAATAATATTTAATATTATTGTTTAAATTTCATAATTCATATAAAATATGATTATATCCAGGCGCGGACTGGCTGGGATGCTGAGATGCTACAGCATCCCTTGCCCTAAAATATATTTTTATTTTTTATCATACAACTGAAGAATTTAAAGTAATTTAATATTATACTATTTGAATGTTTGTTGTAACTTAATATATATTTACGTTTTTTTACGTATTTTCAATACTTTATTTAAACAAAATAAAATATTTTAATATTTTATATATAATTTACATATTTTAAATTTGCCCTTTAAATTATGTAGCATCCCGTGCCCTTTTTTACCAGTCCACGCCTGATTATATCATACTAGCAAGTTGAAATAAAGAAAAATGTTATATTTAGGCACAAATTCAATAAAATAAATATATAGACTTCCAAACTCCAGTCATAACAAATAGAATTTTAAATAAAAATCATCTCCTAATATTGTTCCAAATTTATTAGATTTAGTGTAAGAACTATGACTGTCCATTTAAATGTTTGTTATTGACTATTGAGTATTTGAGTTTTTGAACAATAGTTTATATTTTTTTCAAAAGTTTAATAAGTAAATTCACTAATTAAAAATGCCAAATAAATGTTTTATATTTGGCTGTAAATCAGGATATCTTAGTGGAAATGAAGGAAAAATTATAACATTGTTTCAAGCTCCAATGCTTCAATTTCAAACATTGGGGGTGGTTTCCGATGCAAAGTGGATATCCTTGGTGCATTATAGAAGTGAAAAGTAAACATTTTCCAACAGTTTTCAAAAAAATCGAGAAAAACAAAAAAAAGTGACAGAAAAACGGGAATTTTTACGCAAAACCAGTTTTCGACAAAATCGAATTTTTTATTTTGCTATAACTCAAAAACTAATCGATGTAAACACTTGAAATATTCACCAAATGTTTATATTAGCGTTCTCCGTACACAGTTAAATTTTCAAAGAATTTTGACTTTTTTTGATCTATTTATAGACAATTGAAATTTTCAATTTTTCTAAGTATTTTTTTTTTTAAATAACGATAAAAAATTTAAAACAAAATTTCTTATAAATTTTTCTTAAAGTGATAAAAAAAAATCCGAAATTGTTAGTCACAACTTTTTTTTATAAGTGCTTAAAGTTCGAATTTATACGAAATATGTCAAAATTGCGAAAATTGGCAAGTAATTTTGTGGTTGAAAAATCGTAAATTTTTTTTTCTTTTATAACTAAGTTTTGAAAAATTGGTACAAGGTTCTCCATACATTTTTCTTCAAATATCTGTAAAAAAAACTCAACCGGATTCAGACAAAAAATTTTTATGAGTGTTTCAAATTTAAATTTTTACAAAACCGCGTTAAATAACGGTTTAGCCTCAAACGATTTTTGATATTTGTTGTTTTTCAAACAGTATAAGTCGTAAATACTTGAAAATTTTACCAGTTATTTAGGTTGCCATTTTCTTTACGTGATTTGATTTTCAAAACATTTTGAATTTTTTTGAGCTATTTATAGACATTTTTTCAAAATAATCAATTTTTTTTTATTTTTTTTTTTATAAATGTTGATAAAAAAAAATTAACTGGGACAAATTACTTGACATTTTTTTTTTATATTCGATACAAATATTATGGTTATAGGTTATAGGCATCAGAAGAAATTGATGATTTACAAATTCACTACAGTATATGTTGCGTTTCCAGCGTTCCGTTTCAAATAAATAGAAGGGGTATGCTAAAAAAAAAAATATATATAAAAGAAGACGGACTCCGTCCCCCCACGTCCACCCCCGATTCAAGCACTGTGAATAACGATCATTTGTGTATTAAAGAAATGATAATCTTATTTCTGCGACAAAATTAAAGCTATCAACAAGCGATTTGCCCACTCAAGTTGTACCTAATTAAAATATTAAAATTTTTTAGCATTTTATAGGTAGATAATATTTTATTTATTATTGTATTAAATTTTATTATTTTAGACTTTTTTAATTAATTTATTTTTGTCTAGTGCGAGAACTATTTTTTCCTAGTGTGGGACTGATTTTACCGGGACTTTTTTTCCGCGATTCGTATTTCTAACAATAGGCGATTTTGTATTTAGAGCAACGACAACTGTCCGCGGCGGCTTTCAGAAGGGCTGACTACTCTCGCCAACCGCGGACAGTTACCTAGTTGCCCATAACAGTCATAACGCGAAATCGTCAATATAATTCATGTAATTAAATATATTATCAAATCAAGATCAAATGAGTGTGATAAGAGTGGCGTTGCTTTATCACCACAAATTGTAATTTAAAAAAAATCCATCACGCTTTACCACAATTTTCTAACACATGAATTTGCATATTAGGTAGGTACTAGTATTACAATATAATACAATATAACCAAATTTGAGGATTAATTTCTATCAAACATTTTTGTAGTAGAATTAGGTACTTTTACCTATGACTGGATGTATAGGTAATTAATTCTTGATTTAAAATTTATAATTTTACAAATATTTGTATTACTTATATGATATTGTAAAAATAAAAATATTATTAGGTATATAATAAACTATAATTATTAATAAGTAGGGCTGTGCATTTTTAGGAAAGTGCATTTTTTTGTGGTTGTAAACGTATATAGCTTTGTAACTTTTAAGTATATAATTTTGATTATGTAACAAGCAATTTATGAAACTTTTATTTTGTATTATTTGACATTTGTAATTTTTTAGTTAATTTTTGCCTTTTTAGGTCATACCTATTTTCATTTTTAGTTCATTTTTTTGACATTTTTAATTAAATTATTTTAACATTATATTAACATCAATTAACAACTTTGAAAACAACAAAAAAAGTTTTTTACATTTTAATTGCATATTTTATTCCATTTTAAACATTTAAAATTTATTTTTTAAGGTTTTTGGTGCATTAAATTCACAGACCTTATACTAAGTATGCCTAATGCCTATAACTACAATTCCTACGTATTCTAATAATATTTATTTTAGGTATGTAGGTACCTACTTACCTATAGGTTAGCTGGCTACAGTGGCGTGCCCAGGAATTTTCTACGGGGGGGGGGGGGGAATATATGTTATAAGAAAAGACCGGATTTAATTCCATTAAAAACACACAAGAACTGTATAATTATACCAAAAAATACATAAAAATTGCATAATAAATTGCATTGTAAAAATACAAGTCATATAAAAAACTTTAAATTCTTAATTATAATTTAATTAATTTAAAAAAAAATTGATGAATGTATTACTTTTTTGAATTAAAATTAATAATGAAATATATTTCCAAATTATGTTCATTAAAATTAAATCTTTTATTACTTAAAATATGTTTGTACCTACAAAGAAAAAATACGTTCTACTTCTACTACACTAGTTATTAGTGTATATTAAAAAACTCAATAATTTATAGGTGTTATATCTAAATAAACATCTGCTTTACCCGACATGACTTAGTAAGATTTAATAGTTTTATATGTTATATCCTTTATTTTTTTTCAATTATATATTCATACATTTATCTATAGTTTTTTTTTCGTTTGGACCAGGAATATTTGTTAAAATATCTTCAGCTTTTCTAAACCTATTCAGTATTCATACTGTTTAAATAGCTTACTATTCGATTCTTCCAAGTTTTTCAAACTAATGGGTAACTCTGATAAGTGTAATTGTATGAATACTATAAACCACATTTGATTACATTATATAATATATATTTATATTGTACAAGTTGTTTCAGCTTTTTCATACTGGTGGGGATTAACATCGTTTTTTAAACTTTTAATCACAATTAAAAAATTTTCAAAATTATTTGCATAGAAAATTACAGCAATAACCATGTTTCCGACCTTGTAATAATAGGTTTGGGAATCGGGAGGTAAAGGTATACCCGGCATTTCTTTTCTGTATTTATTTATTCTCGATGGTATTACTCTTAAGAAAGCTTTTTTTTTCCTAAAATAAACGAAATAAGTTACATATTATGTACTTAGATTTTATATATTTTAAATTAATTACTATTGTAAAATAATCTTTTTATGTAATAATGAATTTAATTTAGTTAAGTATTTTGTTCATTAAAACACCATATTAAAAAAAATCCAAAAACGTGAGAAATTGTAAAAACTTGCATCATAAAATTAAATAGGCAGAGAATGAGAGAATATAGAGTATAATATAATTATAATAAAATATATATATTATAATAAATATGATTTATAAGCAATAACTTATTACTAATAATCAAAAGCAATGACTTTCTAAAAAGTAACAACTTTAATATCTAATAATTTGTTTTCCGAAAGTCAGCAAAAAAAAGTCAATGGGGGGGACATAACCCCTAACCTCCCCCCCCTGGGCACGCCACTGGCTGGCTAGCACTAGTAGCACTTATTTATAAACAGTTTATAACTAATAACCACACAATTTAAAGTGTTTAAAGTTACAGCCATTGATCCATTAATCTACAACTATATCTTAATTCTTAGTTGCAGCAGTTTTTATTTTTCATTTAGAAATAATCACTTATTATTATTGATATTTGATTATACGTAATAGTGTAATACTATAGACCTAGAAACCACTGTTCGAGTAAAAAGAATTTCCAGATTAACTGAGGGTCGTACAGAGGAGTGCCTACCTATTAAAAACAAAAAAGCCGTTTTCTTTGTTGGAATGATGCCATAACTCAAAGTCTTGATACGAGTGGCAGTAACAAAAAAAAAACCATTGACTACAAAACTCTTATAATGTTATACTATTTTCAAGATTCTGCAAAGCAATAAAGTGCATTTTTTGAAATTCTATGTAGGATTTTTTCTGAAAAAAACATCACACCAAAAAAAATCCCATCGCTTACGTTAACTATATGTAACTACCACTTGTAAACACGATTCGTGAAGGATTTTTTTTTATTATTTCACAACTTTTTAGCTATCGTAAAGACTTTTAATTTTAATTAAAAAAGAATTTTTACATTCACAAATGGTTTTTTTTGTACTTTAAACATTTAAACATTTAATTAGAAAAGTGGGTATAGCTTTGCTGCACTACATTAGGTGTTGAGTGAGTCACTATTATAGGTATGTTAAATTTGAATTTAATGATAATGTATCGTTGTATACGAAAAATGATTCAAGTTACAGTTTCCACCTTCATAGGTATATCACCAAGCATATTTCATGATATATACATTTTTTTTATATAGCTATTAAATTTATTTATTTTACTTTTAATATTATTATTTATTAGTAGTGAATTGTTATAATTTTTTACGAAAATATTGCATTTATTATACAGTAAATACTAAATTCCCATTACAACGAATACCTACCAATACAACGAAAAATCCCGTTATAACGAAAGTCATAGAAGTAGGTACTCTGCCGAAAATCAGGGCTTTCATTACAACGAAATTTCCGTTATAACGAAAAAAAATTCTGTCCCCTGGAGTTCGTTGTAACGGGATTTTACTGTTTAATAAATATTGAAAATGATAATATAGGTAATTATTTAGTGAAAATTTCAAGTATCTATTGTAAAATATTGCAATGACATTGTTTTAAAATTGGCTATTTGAATACAAGATTTTTGTCGAAATATATAGACACTTTGCAAATGTTAAATCTATATGACTATATACACACAATAATTCCGTTTATGCGCACTTAAGCGTATATTTCATATTATTTTATGAAAATTAAACTAACAATAAATTACTTTTATGGGAAAATATTAGTTTCATTTCCAATTTTTTTCTAAATTACATAATTGTTATTGTTTTTGGAATTCTAAAGTAATTCACACTGACTTATGTTGAGGTAGCAAAATTGTATTAAGTACCAAACATGTGTTCCTCAGTTCCTATACTACTTAGTTATATCTTACCAGGAAATAAACAATATGTTTCATCATTAACACATTGACTTTTTAAAAATGAACCTGAAAACATATTATTAATCTGATAAATTTAATTGATACAAAAAAAAAAAAATAAATAAAATAAGATATATTTGTTTTGTTTTCATTTTATTTTTTTTTTTTTTTTGACAATAGTACAAATTTTATGAATAATATAATTTATACACGGTTCTTAAGAATATCAAACTAATAAAAAAAAATTATTTTATTTAAAAGTACATTTTGTTTATAATTTATAACAGTATAAGTACTTTGAAATAGAATAGCTTTTAAGTTATAGTATATTTTAATATCGTTGATTAGATTTCATTAAATTCACATTTAATTTATGTAATACATATAAATTGTAAATCATATTTATATAACAAATTATACAGTAGGTACTAAATCACTTCTATGTAGGCAAATAGGTGTTCAATCTGGTCATTTTAGTTATATTATATGGTAGTTGTGTGGTATAATATAAAAAGAAAAATTCGATAAAATTTCTGTTTTTAATTGTAAGTAATGTAATAATGTATAATGTAATGTTTTATTAAATACTGGGCAGTTACATAAATATATAACATTTCAACTGAATCTCAATATGTAAACATTTCAAATCGTTAAAATAATTGTTTACGGCAGTTGTTAGGAGTTACAGGAAATATCTAAGATAATGATAAATGTTTTTAAATTTATATTCCATTATAGAAAATAACCTTGGTACACATTGCCTTCCTCTTATTAAAGCTGCTTTGTATAAGAATTAAATTATAAAATAAAAATTACTTTTTTAAATTTGACAATTCTTCTTGTACCTAATTTAATAAGTGTTTGTCGGCCCATTTTTTGGTCCCTGCTTTTAGGAACATATTTATGTACAGGCCTAGAACATAAAGAAATTACCCCATATTGGTTTTACCCCCAAAACTTTCACTTTTATACATGAGATCATTCCTTCAAGTGTGTTTATGTTATTCCTACTAAAAAATTCATCGATAACGAGGTTAGACGGTAACCGATAATAGAAAACACTACCATGGAAAACTTCAACCTGAATATCTTATTATACGTATATTTACAGATGGTAATTTATATTATGCATACCTATTATCTATACTAAAAAATATGTTTCATTAAAAATCTGAAAACTTGATCGTAAAAATTGACTTTTGTCGATCTTTAAACTTACAGATTATTATAATATATACTGTATACAGAGTGAGTGATTCACCAAGCATGCTTACTCCCATCTTCACTTAAATTATGAATTTATTAATAATTAAAAATTATTTGTATTAATAAACAAATAAATTAAATTATTTTTTTAAGTATACTTAAGGACAATATTTAAAACTATTCAGATTTTAATAAATATCATTTAAATAGTGCCCTGTGATGGTACAATCTTTTTTTTGAAACAAGTATCTAAACTATTTCACTGTAGATTGTTAATGATTTTATTGAAAATGCTGATATCCTATTTAAATTTTAATTTGATGAGTAATTTTTGAATTAAAGTAAAATGTATATTGATTATTGGTACTATGGGAATAATAATCTTTAAAAATGGTTTTGCAAATACATAAAATATGTTTAATACTGTATCTAGTGTTTATTTTTACAAATACCTAATAAAATTTCGATACATTAATAATTGCTAAAGTCATCAATGCAGACCTAATCTATTATCGCATGAACCTATCTTTAGTAGTTAATATACAAAGTAAATAACTTAAAAATTACTCGTCCAATCTTTAAGTCCTTAAGTATAATTCCAAAAATCTGAACTTGAAAAAGATGAGTGTTAAACTACTTTGTGAATTATCTCTTATACATGAATATGAATATAAGTGTTTGCAAGATGATAGATTTATTTCCGAAAATTTTTTAATTATTCATTTTACCAGATATATATAGGATTTTTAATTAGAGTTCAGTACAATGAATAAAAAATTATAAGCTTCACAAAAATATACACAAATTATTCATTAAATGGTTTTGTTTGCAAACATTATTAATTTTTTTACAGGTAAAATGTTCTTATAAAATTCAGCATTGAAAATATTAAGGCCGTGTTAACCTATACCGATTGTTATTTTCTCCCTGTACATTTTTCCCAAAAACTATTGAACATTTTGCACAATTTTGTCAAAATCAAAGTAACAGATATATTTTAAAATTTAAATTTATAATCAGTAGACGTGGTTTATAAAAGAAACATGTTTTTCTTCCTTCTTTCCATTTAAAAGCTAATATACTTACAAACTAATATCATATACATTAACTTATGCCGGTTGGCTATTATTTAATATTTCGTTACATATATTGGAGTTAGAGATATTATAACCAATTACTTATGAAATAAAAACAAATATTTAATTGTATGTTAATAATACTTAATAGTAGTTAATAGTATTCATTTTTCCCCTGCTGTCAATGATACTATACTATTAAAAGAATACTATAATGATGGTTATTATTTATTTGGTTATTTAATAATAAATTTCTGCTACGTTAAATGTACACAACACTAAATTCCATATTATAATATTTTTGATAATATTTTAACATTATAATTCACGTTTATCATATTTGAATGTAACTTAATATTGAAGTGAATTAATTTTTAGCATAAAATGAAAAAAATTAATTTTTCAGTCAAGATGTTTACTTTACCGTTAAAAAAAATAAAACAAAACTCTCGTCCACTCTCTGATAGTACATTAATAATAAATATCACTAAATAATTAATATTCAAACATACACCTAACATATATTTACTATGATGTATAATGATAATGATGATATCGAACACGTTCTCGAAGTATATTTCGCACACGCCTCTTTGCAGACGAATTGTTCGCATCGTCTTCCAAATAATCTCTATGATTTCCCTACTCGATAGTTATTGTTCATGTGTATTATTATTATTATTGTTATTAATATAAATAATATAGTTACTATTACTATTATTATAATATGGATATGGGCCTGCAAAAAGCGATACAATCAAGGTCACGCGCGTTTACTGCAGTGAGTGGCGTATTTAGATTTTGACACGGGTATAAGTACTTTTGATAATGATATCGTATTGAAACGATATTTTAGATAATAATGTTTTAATATATGGAATATGGTACTTATATATATTTATATGATTATTTCTTACATCGCCAATACCGGGAAAGTATAAAGATAATTAAAAAGGCTACGGAGCAAAATTTATCCGCTTTGTTGACGCCTCCTCATATTTTACGCCACTGATTTGCACGTACATTTCACCTATAAATATTATATATAATATATATAATTATATTTATATATAGTTAATATATATATATATATATATATATAAACGCTAAATGTTAAACGCATGTTTGCCTACATAAGTATATTAAATTTATAAAATACACACTTGTGCCGGGATAACCATGTGGATCCCACGAACAGTCTTAAAATCATTATATTATTTTTTTTTTAGTTTTTTTTCTATAAGTTTTTGTATTTTTTTATCTCACTGCCCACTTTCTCTCGCGCTTCTTTCTGCTGCACACCCCACAGTTACCGTAAAATACACCAGTGACACGTCCTCTGACGTCCTCAGCACATATTAGTTAAAGGTTGCACTGCATGCTCCGTTATAATAATGAGATAAGTATAATATACGCGTACAGTAAATGATGCAAACCCATAACATAACCATACACATGGGCAAAATACGATTAAACACGCTTTTATTTTCAAGCTACTTTTTAAGTTTTATGTTTGTACAATATTGAACAAGCATAATTATTTTCTATATTTAAAACGTTTTCAAAATTATTGAAACGAAAATTATAGATGACTTATTAGTAGGTACTCAATTAAAACATAATATTATTCTTAAGCCAAAATGGCAATTTATGTGACAATGTTCTCCGTGACCAACTTCTCCATTTAACTTTAGAAATAAATGAATTATTGTTTTCTTTGGCTTTCATCAACTATCGGACTTTCAACATTTTTATTTTTTTATGTTTCTGAATAATTTCAAACATTCAGATTATTATAGTTGGCATATTATTAGAGCTCGATGTAATGTACATCGATCATTTTCAAAAATATTAATATGATAACGTTGTAACGAAATGGTACTAAGTCATATTGTTTATCCGTTGTCGGCAGTTATTCCATTGATGTACGCTCGGCCCACACACAGTTCTTAGCAGTCAATAATACATATTTTAAAAGGTATATAATCAACGTGTTCAATCGTACAATAGCGCGTTATAGTTATATAACGTTACAGTTTATATTATATAAACATAATATGCGGTATCCGCGGCCGGTCGGTCATCATCACGCGCGGAAGTGTGGCGGCTGCCTGCGAGTGTTCCACTTGCACTTGAGTATCCGCACGTAGGTCATGCGGAACGTGGCATTGCACAGGGCGTAGCACACCGGATTGATGGTGCTGTTTATGTAGCACAGGTAATAGAAAAAGTCCCACATGCCCTGCGTCACCCACTCCTTGTTGCTGTCGGTCTCGTCGCCGCCGCCGCCCCCGTCGTCGCCCCCGGTGGCCGCCGTGAACGGTTTCAGCAGCACCAGTATGTTGTACGGCGTCCACGTGATGATGAACGTCAGCAGTATGGCCGACAGCGTTTTGGCCGCCTTTCGCTCGCTCTTTTTCTCCTGAAACTTCTTCTTCTTTTTCTCTTTGGCCTGGAACGCCACTCCCTGCGCCCGGGTCAGCTGCTTTGGTTGCACGATCATCTTCGCCGCGTTCAGCGGCAGCCGCATGTCCTGCGACGACGGCCGGCGCGATATCGCGCTGGCTGCCGCACCGTGCCGCCGCGACTCCTCGTAACACCCGTGATACTGTTTCACTGTCGGCGCGTCTTGCAGGTCGCTGTCGCCCGGCAACTTTATCACGATCGTGTACACCTGCACATATTATTATTGAACGTGGCACGAAAACACCACGCATTCATATTATTATTATTATTATTTTCAGTTTTGTTGTTTTTTTAGTAGTAGGTAGTTATTTGTCGTGTTTTGTAAAAAACAAATAGTTCTGAGATTTAAATAAAATATATAATATTATTTCTATAAAATTATCGTAAAAATAAGTGGGGGAGGGGGTGATTTTGAAAAAAAAATAGGACATTATTTTTGTTATTACTTATTAGTATTCTCCAACTAAAGAATCATTATATTTATTTCGGAATTAAATAAGAATTTATTATGCAGCGATACATGACAATACTATAATAATAATATTTTCTTTATTACGGAAATAAATTCCAATTACAGTTACCTATTGAATAGTATTGATATCTATAAGACGAAGGTATCGGAAAGAAAAATTAAGTTCAAGATATCTGCTGCAAATACAACTTATACATTATTATAAGACATTATAGGTACTGTAAGCTTATACATTTTTAGATATATTGTTTTTAGAAGATTATATAATATTATTATTATTATTCATTGCAGAGCGATTTATATTAGCTATGTTCTTTGAAAATATTATGTATTTGCCATAATATAACCCATTTTAATTTCCATGTTTCCATGTTTGTTTATAAATTTACTTCTCAGATTTATTAGACTATAAATTTTGAACATGGCTACTAAAGTATAATGAAATAAATAATAAAAGAAAAATCAAATAGGAAAACTAATGATGTTATGTTATATTACATGAAATTATGATATTATATCGTTTTTAACGATTAATGAAAAATTACCAAAATAATAAATAATATAATAATAATAATAATAATAATAAAAACAATTTAAAAATCATATATAATTATTTCTTATAATATTTTACGGATTTTGTTGCTTAATTATTTTTTTTTTTTAGGTTTTTGGTGGTTTAAAATCCGTACTCTGTTTATGA
The DNA here is from genome assembly GCA_020882235.1 of Schizaphis graminum. NCBI lineage: Eukaryota > Metazoa > Arthropoda > Insecta > Hemiptera > Aphididae > Schizaphis > Schizaphis graminum. Next base: position 101,167,842 of record CM037032.1, read on the forward strand.
TGAATTATCGCGTACTTACCGAGTCGTTAGACAAAGACCGGTGGGTCAGTCGGTTGTTATTGTTTACCGCGTGATAGGATTTTACCGGCGTCGGCGTTGTGGGCTGCTGCTGATGTATGACGTTCAACGAAGTCGACCTGGACACAGTAGTACCGTAGCTTATGCCCCCCGGCACGTCGCTGGGCGTCTGGTCGTCTTCCTCGTCGTACTCGTCGTCGCGGCCTGAGTGCCACCAGTCTACACACCAATCGCGCAGCCACGACCACGTCAGCAGGCGCCTCGCTTTCTAAAACAACACCCGATCGCCATCATCGTTAGCTGGTATATGATTTACGTCTATGGAGTATAACAGTATGAATAAGGGAAGTATTAGAAACGTACAGAGAATAATCGAACGATGTTACCACTCAAAGCATTGTCAGAAAACATATCATGAGAAAATAAAAAATAGTAAATCTGATTATATAATATTATGTATATTATGTATATTATTATTGTATATACATTATTAATGAATTGTTACTTATGAAGCATAAATAAGTTATGTAAAAATATATATTATATGGTTTTAATCTTTATCTACTTAAAACTATATAATATATATTTAATAAATTAAAAATATGCATTATAGGTATATTAACAAATATTATAGAGAAAACAGAGATAAAAAAAAATCGAGAATTGATTTTAAAAAATTCGTTTAGAACTAATTAATTATTATATTTTATTATTTAAAACTGATTATTGTAACACAAAAACATCACTGTTGGCCAGGCCTCATAGTTTCAACAGCGGTGACGCGTTTTTTTTCTAACATTATTCACATGTTATTTTCCATGCATTTGTTTATTCTTTTCCTCGATAAATTACTCTCTGTCATAAATTATTTACTTAATATTTTTTTTTAATTAAATATTTACGAAAATTAAAATTGAAATACAGTATTATTAAATCACACTGTCACACGATTTAAAGAAAATATCCACATAAATCCGGTCATAAAACCTCTCACTCTATCATTGCTTATAAATTATAATAAGTCACGTTATCGGTCTTTTTATATAATTTAGAATTTCATATTATTTCGAACAATAATAGGTAAGTCGTAGGTATGATACAATTTATTTCAAAGTACGAATTCACTATTTTTGAAGAACATTAAATAAAATACAAATTTATTTATATTTTCTGACATTACAGAAATCTTTTTGCCGAGCAAACGATTATTATCACAGTCCCTGTGGGAATTCGTTAGGTTTCCGTTCCCGGACTAAGCCACCGAGATGGTCCAGGAGGAATGCACGCGGTCAATACGCGCGCTCTAGGGTCAGACTATATGCTCTGTATAGACTCGCCGCGCGCCGTCTCGGGAGTTGCTCGCATTTGACGACTAACAAAAACGAATTATTTCGGGTTGCTCCCTGAAACGTCTAATAGGAAGTGAACATTTTCTTTTGACGGAGGGTCTTAGTAAAGCAAGCTTATTTGACGATACGTGTTTTTATGGTCACTTTGTGCTTTCGCGGTTATTTTTTAATATTATTTTGTTTTTATCTAGTAATATAAAATAATATTATGTCATTACTCATTACTTTTATACTTCTATCTTATGCTTATATAAGATACAATCCTATATCTTGATATTTTCCAACATTTCCATTAGACATTTTATACGAAATTGTCTTAAAAAAAAAAAACTGTAAAATGTACTAAAAGAAAATATTAATTTATCATGCGTTTTTTAACTTTCCATCGTAAAGTATTAAATATTATATCCATAAACGCATGTGATGTTACTTTTCTTTAACAGAAATATTGATTCATTTTATATTTATATTATTACATTCGTTAAGTTAGTTTATAAATACCAATGAACACTGAGAGTACGCTTTGCGCAACGAACTGGTCTCATACAATTCCTGCCGATCCAACGAATTCACTTGATTCGACTCGGACCGTATGCGACCCCACGATTCCTCGTGTTGATGATCGCTAAAACATATAAAAACACAATATATATGTATATTAGTACCCACTACTGAAGTAAAACGGTTTTTGTGTTGTTTTCTACATTCTCACTTGTGTGGTTTGTTCATGGCTTGCAGATTCGGCAAGTCTTTTTGTCTCTTTTTTGTCTCTCTGTATATACGGAAATACAGAAAACACATCACCGTTACCGGTACGTAAAAGGCGGCAATGGCTGTACCGAAAGTAATGTACTGATTGGTCAGTATAAACTGTATATAACACTGAATTTCGGGCACGGTCCGGCGACCTTCTATGATCGGCCACAAATAAATCCACGGCGGCCATAAGCCGAGCGAAATGATCCATGCTGCCGCTAAAAATAAAAATCATATTAAATATAAAGTATTATTATTGTTGCAAAATCAATTTACGGTGTACGAGTCGTCTACTTCAAATGTCGCGGTAAATACACTTTGAAAATATAATATCATTATCGTGGTACATTATGATGAGGTTCTGTGTTTTTCAAGACTAACGAGAAACCGATTTAACAGTTCGTTGAAATCATAGGTAGGTATAGAAACCTACGCTAAATAAAATCTCAACAACGCTTCATCTTTTAATTAAAAGTGCTTATTACAACCAACTCTGTACAATTAATTTTTTATTTCTAAAATATATATGTTTATATAAATTATAGGTACCTAAACTATATGATAAAAATTATTCGTACATTATTAACACTGAAACAGCCATTGAAAAATTAAAAAATTAAATTAAATTAAACAAAAAGCTTTGTAATATTTTTCATTTTATACTTAAATATTTTTCTCATTGAGTATTATAATTTTAAATGCATCAAAACAACTGCATCACAATCTATTCACTGCTATTGAATAAAACAAACTTTATTAAAAATAACACTGCAGTTTCAAAATCACAATATTATTTGACCTTACGACGACGTATAACTATTAACTGTATTCATATTATATAATATTATCTTTATTTTTCTCAAACTATCATTAACCAACACAGGATTTAACTGCAACTATACAAAAATGTCCATCATATATTTAATAAATACAACGTTTTATTCTTTTAGCAATATCAGTAATACAGGTGTAAATTGAGAGGGGAATCGCCCCCCTAAAATAAATTAGGAATAAGGAATATAATAATAATTAACAATATATTGATATGTAACTATGTATTCCCGTATTCCCCCCCAGGATAAATACCAAGTGACGCTTATGATCAGTAAATAGTAATGTAGCAAAAAATGACAGATAGAAAATATTATGCAAATAGATACATTTTGAATATTAAGACGTGCTCAGTTAATAAATTTTACTTAAAATATTTCTATTACAATTAAATTAGGTTATATAAAAATTATCTCATTTAACGTATTATTTAAATTATTAAATTATTATTTAACGTCAACAATTAAATAGTTAAAATTTTCATTGACTGATTAAAAATTAAAAATATTAGAATCCTTTTAGTCGACAAATTTAAAGTTTTATTATCAATACTAATAAGTAAATAAGTAATAATATTTATTAAACTTTAATTATTCTGAGCAGAGTGATTAATGTATTGATCTAACAATAATGTATGTGTTTTTTTGTGTCATAACCTTTTTAGGTACCTTTTCAGTTTTAAACTTTGCATGTGATTTTTGATAAAAAATGTAATATAGTTTAAACTTTAGAAAGTTAACAGTAACTAATGTATACTTATTTTCAAAATAACCGGGAAAACAACAAAAACTAAAACGTGAAGTTTTTACGTTTAACCAGTATTTAACAAAATCGATTACGATTTTTATTTTGATGTGATTCAAAAATGAATAACCATGAAAATAAATCTTTAAATTTTCAAAATAATTTGACTCTGTTTATTTATAGGCATCTCAAGTTCCTCATATGTTTTTCGTATACTAATTGAAAAATATCAGAAATAAAATGGTTATAATATTTATATTTATTAGCGTTTAAAGTTTGAACTTTGATGAAATTCTTTAAAACCGCAAAACTTTATAAATCATTATATAGTTAAAATGCATACAATTTATATTATTTATGCCGATGGCTTAAAAATTTGATAGATAATCACGATTTCTTATAAGTTTTTTTAGTTTATCAAGTACTAGAATTTTAGTTATTTTGTAGTAATTTAAAAATAATGTCCACGGGTACTTGTTACAGTTGAAACTCTTAACGTATTTTATACACTTATGTCTTATAATGACATTTTTAAATAACATGTGTTTGGAAAAAATTAATTCAACCTAGCGTATTATATTAATAATAAAATAAATTTGTATAAAAACAGTATAACTAAATATATCATAAAAATTACTAAGTAATATAGGCTGATACCGATGATTATTTACGAATTCATTCATTCAAAATCATATTTTGTATACAATAATTTACAATTAAATTCAAATTTAAAATAATAAATTATACTTCACTATAACTTATTCAGTATTCTAAATGATGAGATACACTCGTCGCCTACTGTACAGCAAAACGGTTACACACTTCCCCTTTTTTTAATTTAATTCTTAAACTAATTTTAGAACAACATTACGGGACAATAAAATATTTTCTATTAATCCGTTTTTAATAATAATACCATGTTTTCAACTTTAGTAGGCTAATATTTAATAAATTATTAATAAATATCTACCTATATGTATTAATGTTTTTACTTTGTTATTCAGAATACTTATTCTTATGAAACGTTTACAATCAAATAGTTTTAAAATTTAAATAATATTAATGCGTATTTCTATGATTTTATTACAACATAGTTCCTATTAGTGAATATTTGAAATTATTCAGTGCTATTTCCCTGAACAATGATAATAATATATGTTTCATTTCGATGTTCGCAACTGCCTATCAAACGCTGTATATTAATCAATATTTAACAACGACATCTTCATCACGGTTCGTAATCCGACTAGCTGCATTATAATAATTATATATTATGTACTATACTGTGGAAAATATTGTCTACCCGTTACTCAGCACTGTCAAATCATCCGATAGTTGTCCGTATAAGTACCTATATGTATAATACGCGAATTCGACAACACTTGTTGACAAAGATTAGTGACAACGCCTGTAGTAACCCACAGGATGTTATTTACAATTTACATTGTTCACGAGGGACCTATATTATATTATTATCGTATTAAATTACACATGAGTTTTCATTGTTTAATGTTTACTTGTTTTACACGTTTTGTGATCTATCTATCAATGTATGTATATTGTACACCATACACGAAATACACGATACAATACTCTTAGTATCGTCTAACACGATAAAATACGTAAGTATTAGTGTATTACATTTAACATAAAGTTATTATACTAAATTTCTATAAAAAATTTTAAACTTTTTAAGATACGTAAAATTATTATGTATATTTGACAAGTAACAATTCATTAATTTAAAACAAAAAAGTGGGCAAGTGGGTATCGCTCTGCTGTATAATAGAGATAAAGAGTATAGGTCACTGGTCACTATAATGGATGTGTTAAATTTGAATACAATGACTGGTATTATTGTATACGAAAAACGATTCTGAACGGAGATGATTTGTCAGTCAATGATAATTAGTTGGATATATTATATTATTACCTATATTTAAATTGTAATATATCGTTATTTTACGCGATTTCGTAAAAAATTAAATTTAATATGCTCATATATTTTTTTCTATATTGACGCTGGAATTTTTTTTTACAGTTACTTGAAGGAAAACTTATGGATAACCTTGTATTAGATTCTTGAACCTTAAGTATAAATCACAAAAATTTTATGAATTTTCAACTTTAAAATTCCTTGCAAATTTTTGCGATTTTGATATATTTCATAAATATTTGAACTTTAAATGCTTATAAACAAAAATTGTGACTAACGATTTTTGATTTTTTTTTACTACGATAATTAAAACTTATAATAAACCTTGTATTGAATTTTAAAGATTTTTTGGATAGCCAAATTTTTTTTATTGGCATTTTAAGAAAAAAAGCTTAAAAAAATCAAAAATTTCAATTGTCTATAAGTAGCTTAAAGAAATTCTAAATATTTTGAAAATGTAATCGTAAATAGATAACGCTAATATAAACATTTGGTGAAAACTTCAAGTATTTTCAATGATTTTTTTTTGAGTTAAAGCAAAATCAAAAAATCGATTTTGTCAAAAAGTGGTTATGCGTAAAAATTCCCGTTTTTCCGTAATTTTTTTTAGAGTTTTTCCCGACGCTTTTGAAAACTATTGGAAATGTTTTACTTTTGACCCCCCAAAGTACCAACTAGATGAATTTTACTTTTCAAAGAGGGGTGAAGTCCAAAATTAAAGCATTATTACTACTCCGAAAAGTGTTGACAGACACAAAATTAAAAAAAAACACACATCATTTTAAAATCAATACATTCATCACTCCGTTCAGAATCTAAAATTAAGGTAGACTAAAACATCGATAAAACCTCAAATAGTATGATTTTTATTTTTTAACTATACATAACACCTAAAATTATAAAATAAATGTTATCGATAAAAAAAAGTGTGTTAATAAGTACACTTAACCTATTTCAATATAATCATTATTATGATAATAATATATATAAAAGTTTTCACAGCGTAAAAACTTCGGGAAAGTTGCTTAGCTCTATATCTAGTAGATGTTGAGGTAGTTTTCAAATTTATATGGTTTTCTAGTGCTAGTTCCACGCGCCAACTTTACCAATTAAATACGCAAGAGTTCCGTAGTGGTTCCGTTAACTATTTGAGTCCTAAAACGTTATAGGTTTAGTCCGGTCGGCGGTAGCTATCTAAGATCCTTAGTGCAGTAAATTATCTTGTTACCATGTATAAGTGTATAACGCGTTAGTTCGTTCCGTGTTAGAATATCGACCGATGATTTAGTCTCCTTACATTAACATTCGGATGATAAATCGGAACTAGAATAAATTTCCAAGCTTTGTAGGATATATCCAAGAAATTTTACACCTCCTTGTGAATACGACTCCGTTTTTCAAGGTTTAGGTTAGGACTCTAGAGGAAAGACGCAAGATTTTTGGTACAAGTTTTAAATGGATACTGCTAAATGGCCATTTAAATGCATCATGAATTTAAGAAAGATTTAGTATTCGCTATTTAGATATAAATACTCATTATAACCAGGTCACCTAGTATATCTTATTTGCATTAATCAGATCAACTTTGAGATGAATCCGTTTGTTTTTTTAATTAGAATAGTATGAAATAGCGAAGTTTCTCATCATTAGTTTTTAGACCATAAATATATAAATTAAATGCTGTTCATTGGTAAGCGCATAATTTAAAACGGATGGACCGATTGGAATCATTTATTTTTTAAAAAATAATAAATATTTATATAAGTGAATAAGATTTTAACGGAAAAAAAAATTAGAAAAGTTGTCTGGAAAATTTTAATATTTGGAAAAAACTGAGTGTTTCTTTTCTTTTTTTGGCGGATAAAACAACATTTGCAGATCAACTAATAATTAATGTTTTCTTTTAAGCTTTGTTTTATTTTTTTCTCTGTTAACAATCTTTAACCTTTATTGTTATTTTATTATCTATATACGATATTATCGTACTATAATAAGTGTATAATTTCTTACAAAAAGCCATGCCTGGCGTCACTTATTTATATTATTTATTTTCTTTCTAATTATGACAATATTATATTATAGTTATAAATATATGACTTGATTTTTTAATTATTAATGTAAATATAATAATTACATAATACGTAATTGTATTTTTTTTTCAAACAAAATTACAAAAACCATAATTTTTGAACATGTATTAGGTACCTATATATAGCAGTATATGATATAGTTTTTAGCAAATTGAATGTTGAACTACAAGTGCAGTATATTTTATTGAAAGTTAAACTAATATTTGTTATTGTACTTTGAAAATTCAAAAACTTTTTATGCAATAACTTACACAAGTCATAACTAATAATGTAAAAATGATCTATACCTTGACAGAAGTAGACCGTGTTAAAACCAGGGATGGTTGGAGGCGTGGAAAGCAAACCCTATATTTAACTCATATAATATTTACATTGCACACGATCCTATATATTATTAGGTATGTTGAATTTAGTGAGTGAAATCGTTGTATGCATTCGCTCTTTATACACATGCGTACTTAGTACTTACTATATTATAAATGACAGACACAAAATATAGTGATATTTTGATTACTTTTATATTGCATATCATAGCAATAAAGGGTACAACATTTTAGAAGAGATATAATACCATAAATCATTATACATATTATTTTCTTATGGGTTCGAACCTTGAGGTTTTTCACCCTCATTGATACACCACTGTAAAGTACATTGTATTATATTATAATCGTTTATTCAGTGTCGATTAGTACTTTACGTGATAAACCCTGGACTAATAATAAAACCCGGCCGTCTATACGATTTTTACCGTCATTGTATTATCAGTATGAAATGTTTGTTAAAAACGATAATTTTGTTGGCGTACACTTACATATGAACAGCAACGCTTTGCCTTTGGTCCGCTTGGCCCTGTACGTCAGCGGCCTGGTGACGGACAGGTACCTGTCGAAGCTGATCAGCAGCAAGTTGAGCACGGAAGCGTTACTGGCCAAGTAGTCGAGCGCTAGCCAGCCGTCACACACATGCCGGCCAAAGGGCCAGTAGCCAAGTATGGTGTACACGGTGAACAGCGGCATGGATATGAGTCCGATGAAGAAGTCGGCCATCGCTAGGCTAAACAGGAAGTAATTGCTGATGTTCTGCAGCTGCTTATCGATCTTGAACGACACCATGACCATTATGTTACCGGACACGGTGACGAAGCTAAGCATGCCGGACACGAGCGCGATGAACACTGTCTGCGACAGCGTAAACCTGGGTTGCAGCGGTCCGCTGTCGGGCAACACGGTGGCGGTGCCGTTCGAAACCACGGCCGCGGCTGCCGACGCCACCGTCGTCCACGCATGGGCTCCCGCCGCTTCGAGTGACGACGATGACGTCGATGCGGTGTAGAGTGCAGACAACGCCGCCCGAGCCGCGAGCGCGTTCATTACGCGGCCATTCTCGTCTCCATGGTGTCTCCACAGCGGGCTAGACACTAAGTGCAGTGGCCATTGCCGTCCATACCGCCGTCGCCGCCGCCATTTCCACCGATTCCGCCGTCACTATCGACGCCGCAACCACTGCTGCCGTCGTCGTAGTCGTCGTCGCAGCAGTAGTCGTATTCACCACCGACGTCGCCGTCAACACCGACTCCGACGCCGCCGCCGCCACCGCCACCTCCTCCTCCGCCACCGCTACGTGTTTTCGTTTCTGCCCCTGAAAACAGATTACAACAATTAATAATTACTTATCATCGATTCAAATTTAATATTACAGTTTAGTGCTATTATAGGTTTGTAGATGTACCTATAATATTTTGCATCTCAAAAATAGCGTTTCAAATAGATAAAGGTACCTATACTTCCTATCATCTATGTATAATGTATATTATACGAATTCAAATTCGTGATTTTTATTTCGAATTTTAACATTTTGATATTTAGTATCTACTCTTTAACTCTGATAAATGTTGTGTGTGTTTTATATAATTTATTCTTTGTTTAAAATCAATAGGTATAAGTACTATAAGTACTATTGTGCTCCATTGTGTATGTCAGATTCTAAATAACAAATTCAAAGGGCTACAAGGAAATGTGCCTCTCATTTTTAAGGGTAATAAAATATGTTTTCATATTATTCGACGGAACGAATAACATTTATTTCCGTGAAAACGTACCTATGTAATCAGCCGATGACAGCCATATTATATGAAATAAACGAATATCATAAAACAGATTTAAACATTATATCAACATTATTTTAGAATATATGACTGTAGTTTTGACAGAAAATCTCCAAAGTTTAAAAAAAAGACTGTTATTAAAACACAAATATCACAACATTTGTGTATTTTTTTTTTATTGTTATTATAGAGCACAGCGCAAAGTACATTTATAGTATCATGTCATCGTGATTTTTTTGTATGTACATTGAACGTCTCTGTAATGTAATGTATATGTATTATTATATAGTTTAACTCACACACGTTCTTCATCTCAGGTCAAATGCAAGTGAAAACCTTGAATAAAAGTAAAATATTTATCACTAGAAAAATCAAATAACTATATTATTGTATAAGTATAGTTTATTTTTACTGTTATGGAATTACTGTTGGGATATACTTACATACCTGATATTTTTTATTAACCTTTCCCTAGTCAATATTATTGATTATTATTTGACCTATTATCTCAATTAGTCTTATTTCATAAAATTTAACGGGTATCTTTCATGTGTAGAGTTTATTCATTTTTTGTAGTACTAAAATATTATAAAGAATATAAGACATTACGCAATTTAAAATGCTCACAAAAAGAAATTATTATGTAAACAAAATTGTATTTTTTAACTTATTTTTTCATTTAAATATTTTGTTTTTTGAGATAGGGATCTCTGGCTTTGTACTGAACGTTTACAAGTAAAATAATATGAAAAAAATCCTTTACACCCAAAAGTATTTGGTAAACATTCATGATACCTAATCTATGTATATGAATATATATAAATTATAAGTATACCAAGCAAAATTCAAGACGTATATATGTAGTTATTATTCTCCTTCGCTATCTCACACTCTAACAGTCCATCCTTCCACCACTGGCATCACTCATCTCAATTCAGTTCAAATCATAGACATTTAAATATTTTAAAATTCAATTGAGCAAGAATAATAAATGGCCCTATGTCGAATCAATAACAAATAAAAGTTGTAAATACAATTAATATAGTATGATTTAACGCGTTATAAAATATATTTAAACAGTATTATTTTAATAAATACATCGTTATACTGTTTATAATGAATATTATATTATATTTTATATGTGTGTCATGCCAGTAGCTGAAAGATAGGAACGGTAGTATGTTATAATATGTCACGTACGCTGTTAAAACGCCCTCCACACGGCAACGATCAATTTATTCTCACAAAAACGTTATAAAAAAGCGGGTAAGTGAGTATCGCTCTGCTGTACATTAGGGGGTGGGATGGACCTCGGACTAGGGAAGGTTAAATTTGAATGCAATGATAGGTATCATTGTATACGAAAAACGATTCTGAAAGGAGATGAATTGTCAGTCTAGGATATATAATACTTAAATATTGTAATATATTCTACTTTGAAACTAATTCAAACATTTAAGTAAAAGTTTCAAGATCTTACGTTTAGTAATTTTTTAAAAATAACAAAAATCGAAAATTATTTATTAGTAAAAGGTTATTTTACACGTGTATTTTTAATTTCAAATTAAAATTAAAACTTTAAACACTCGTAAAATTTTTTAAATTGAACAATCCTCAAACTTTTTTATAATTATTCTAAGCTTAACTTATGGACAGCATAGTATTAAATTTTCAATTCTTAGCTTTTGATAGAAAAATATTTATAAATTTTTAACTACCAAATAGTGAAAAATATTCATGATTTTGACGAATTTTTGTCAATATTTGAACTTCAAATGCTAATAAAAAAAAATTGTGCCTATGTATTTTTATAATTTTTGAATGAGAGTTAGAACAAGTTATGTGGACCCTTCAATTAAATTTTCAAGTAATTTGTCCCAGCTAAATTTTTTTTATCAACATTTATAAAAAAAAAATTAAAAAAAATTGAAAATTTCAATTGACTATAAATAGCTCAAAAAAAGTCAAAATGTTTTGAAAATAAAATCACGTAAAGAAAATGGCAATCTAAATAACTGGTAAAATTTTCAAGTATTTACGACTTATACTGTTTGAATAACAACAAATATCAAAAATCATTTGAGGCTAAACCGTTATTTAACGCGGTTTTGTAAAAATTTAAATTTCAAACACTCATAAAAATTTTTTATCTGAATCCGGTTGAGTTTTTTTTACAGATAATTGAAGAAAAATGTATGGAGAACCTTGTATCAAATTTTCAAAACTTAGTTATAAAAGAAAAAAATTTTACGAATTTTTAACCACAAAATTACTTGCCAATTTTCGCAATTTTGACGTATTTCGTATAAATTCGAACTTTAAGCACTTATAAAAAAAAATTGTGACTAACGATTTCGGATTTTTTTTATCACTTTAAGAACAACTTATAAGAAACCTTGTATTAAATTTTCAAGATTTTCTGTCCGGCCAAAAAATTTTTATCGTTATTTTAAAAAAAAATACTAAAAAAAATTAAAAATTTCAATTGTCTTTAAATAGCTCAAAAAAAGTAAAAATTCTTTGAAAATTTAACTGTTTATGGAGAACGCTAATATAAACATTTGGTGAAAATTTCAAGTATTTACATCTATTAGTTTTTGAGTTATAGCAAAATAAAAAATTCGATTTTGTCGAAAACTGGTTTTGCGTAAAAATTCCCGTTTTTCCGTCATTTTTTTAGGGTTTTTCCCGACTCATTTAAAAAATATTGAAAATTTTTAACTTTTGACCCCCCAAAGTACCAACTAGATTCGATTTCCTTTTCAAAGAGGGGCTGAAGTCCAAAATCGAAGCATTTTTACTGCTCCAAATGTTGTCGTCAGACACAAAAAAAAAAAAAAAAAAAAACACACATCATTGTAAAATCAATACATTCATCACTCCGTTCAGAATCTAAAACAAAAAAAAAAACAAAAAAAAAAAAAACACACATCATTGTAAAATCAATACATTCATCACTCCGTTCAGAATCTAAAAAAAATCATATTATACCATAGTTATAATTTATAATATACGATTAGTATATAGGCTGATTTATTTAAACATAAGACTTTTCGACTTTTTTTGTGGTTTTTAATTTTAAAAATATATAATGTAAGTATAGTTTAAATAGATACACTTACTATTACGTCTTATAACATGAAAAAACATGTAATTTTTTGAAATATGGCAGTTCAAATTGTTGTATTTAAAAATATTTCTGTAATTTATATAATCAGTGCAGGCGTTTAGCTATATATAATCTATACATATACCAATATTTAGACATTGGTATACGTTGAAAGTTTATTATTTGTAGGTACATTTCTTTAACAGGCATTTAAAATTTAATATTACCAAAAAAAGATTAATGTTTTGTATAAAACACCACATATTATACATAACGCTATATCCTCACAATTATTGTTTAAATCAAGTAATAATTTTTATTATGAGACCATCAACAATTTCTTAAACGTACTCTAGAGTTAATCGTTTAATACGATAATATAATAAGTAACACACTAGCCTCAAGAAACTCTCGTATTCCGAGAGATTTCGTGTCATATACATTTCGAGTGATATTATATCATTAAATGATACACCTACTTGGCTACCTATGTATAATATATCAGTGTATACAAACTATATATAAATACATGTTATAATAAGTACTCTCGAAAATGTACCTACTACACTAAGGTAATAAGTGAAGGGATTAATGTTATTAATTTTATTTATTAATTATTATCCATCTCATTATAATATCACACTATATCAGAATCTTCACGTAGTAAACACTGTTCAAGTATTATAACTATGTAGTATTTATACATTGTATACTATACCTATATACATAACGATAATCGATTATATTGCTAAGATTTAATAAGTTTTATAATTCATAATGATATAACTGAATAATATATAAACATTATACATAAAACAAATACCTAGTGCTTGCCAACTATAACACTACAACGTATCCTATCGCAATGCATGCATATAATATAATACAGAATATATTCCTATCCAATATTATTAATAATAATATGTTGTTGTGACATATTTCGCGTGCGATGATATACGTGACATGCGATCATATCGGTGATACAGTGTCATATACCTATGACAACTACCCCTTCAGTGTTTTGAATTTTAGAATAACAGCTGAAAACAAGATGCCGCGATACGTGAATATAATAATATTATATTTAAATTATACACGATGAGTTCATAATTTAATAATTATTTATCAAAAACTATAATAATAATAATATCAGTATTCAGTAGACTTCAATTACTTATATCGGCTATCCAGCAATCTATCCTGACGAATCACTAGTATTTGATATCTAAATATATTGTACATTGTACAATGTACAATTATTATAAAATATAAAAATATATACAACTATTAAAATACCGAAATGTATTATATGACCTGAATGTGTAACATTATAATATCTATTTATTAACCTACGAGGGTTATACTATCTGAAATAATTCTGAATATATTGTATATTAATAAATATATTCTACTTGAAAGAATCATCGATCATGTTTACAAAATATAAACGTGATCGGGTGATGTCTAATCGATTGAAAAAGAAATAAAATAAAATAGTGATGTAGATACCTTAGATACCTATAATAATGTATACTTATGGTACCTACAATACATAATTTTACTATAATATTATTTATAAAACCATTTTAAAATTTAAAATTATATGTATTTTTATTGTTGATTAACAATTATTATTCTTATAGTATAATACTCTAATGTTGAGTTGCATCAGGGGCGTCATTTGGGAGGATCAGGGTGTGCGGTTGCACCCCTTACTTTTAAAATAGTTCCAATTTGCCTGCACCCTGATGAAATAATAATGCACGATTATTAATATGATTTAAATTAAATTGTATTTTAAATATTTTGATAACAACTTTAAATTACATTTGTTATGAACAAATATTGTGCTATACATTTTTATTGTATTTTAGTTTTTAAATTGATTTTTAATATTTATGTTAATGCATTGATTTGGTCCATGACGTATAGAAATAATTGGAAGCAGAATAATGTACAATGTACATATACGTAGTACATCTATTTTTATATGGCCTGGTAAAATTTCAAAATGACCTGCTTGATACTTCGCACACCCGAAAACCCGAAATAACACCCCTAGGTTACATAAACAACTACAAAACATTTTAATATATCTTAATTTGTTTAAGAGTCTTAAACATGATTTAGTGACCTTTAATTATTCATTAAATTTTAGAGAACTATAAAAATTAATGATTTTTTTATTCAACTTAGCATAAAAATATATACATAAATGGTCATGGAATACAAAAATGGAATACAAAAATGCACCTAAAAAACTATAAAACAAGTATAGTTAGTATTACTGATAGTGCTCGTATACGAGTAGTCATATGTACTATACATTAAAATATAGATAATGGATAATACTGTTTACATATGCATATTGTTTAAAAAAATCCTTTTATATATTTTAAAAATTATAACTTTAAATACAATTAATGATTTTGAAAATAATTTTCTTACATATTTTTAAATCAACACAAAACAATATTTTTTACTATTTTTTATCTTTATCATTTATTATGAATTTTACATTTTAATAAAAATATTTATTTTTAATTTCATATTATCAAACAGAATATCTTCTGGGGTATTTAGATACATAAAAATAATTTCGAATAAGTAGTTTATTAGGTTGATTTTTATCCATATCGAAATACTCAGGAAAATATTTTATTTAGATATATGAAATTTAAAATGGATGTCATCATTCAAAAAAATAAAAAATTTTTAAATAGTTATGATAAAAAATATTAATTATTTTATTATTGAATAACTTAAAAATAATATATTTTCAGGTATATAAAATAAATATTAACTATAATAAATATTTTTCGATATAAAAAAATACCAATATACCTTTAAAAAAATATTAAGAATAATTATTTTTTCAATCATAGATATGAAAATCGAGTAATAATATTATGCATTTATGTTTCTTGATATTGGAAGAACGTGAAATGTTATGAAAATAAAGGAAGGAAGATAAAAATTATATTGCCATGTAAATGAGCTTTAGGTGGATTACTGAGGAAATGTAAACAAAACGGAACCATTAATAAAATACTTCAACCTCTATTTAAAAGTGTAATAATTTCACTTTCTAGAAAATATAAAAATTAAATAACATCTTACGTAATTATGCGTTCATTTTTTGGATTTATGTTAAAATTAAAAAGAATACTGATTTTTTTTTAATTCATAAAATATAGTGTTACAAACTTTTATATAACTAAATAACTTACGTATACATTTTATAATAACCATTAGGCATTAGGAGTTTACCATTTACCATATACAAGCAGTGTTGTATTGGGTTTATTTAAATTGCATTAAATCTGCACTAAATCAATAAATCATACAATTATTTCGATATTATATATCATATAGAAAAAAATAACTTTCACAACTTTTTACCTAGTATTTACATTAATATATTAGCGAAGCTAGTGTAATGTCACGAATTTTAAACCACGTCATATTATTTAACAACATTTTAACAGCGTAGGTACTAGTGGTACTACCATAGTTAAATGTGTATAAATATATTGTTGGTTAACCATTATAACTTATATTCATTTAAGTATGATATGGAAAATGTAAATACTGTATTATACAATAATTAAGAAACGGGTACATACATAGTATATGTAATATTTTTAATACATAAAATAGGTGTAATGGTATTTAATATATATTTCTAAATAATTATCAAAATAATAGAAGAGTAGGTACTTAATACTTATTATTACTCTTGATCATTATAAAACATGTATACAGTATAGGTACACAATATATTATTATTTGTAAATGGCTATTTTAGGGGACGTCGCCCGATTGCGGCCCAAAGTAAACTTTTTACCTTTTCACCTATCCCGATTGCGGCTCGTACATAATAGATAGGAAATACTATTTAAGTGGTTATCAAAACTAAATAAATATTCGGATTGCGTTCAATACGTATTTTGACATTAATGTAACTATCGATTATACACAATTCACACGATCACCAATACTCGCCACTCGGTGCTACCATATATTTAGCTTCTATACAACGGCTAAAATACAAACATTTTGTGATTATTCAGTTGACACTTATATTGATGATGATTCTGATTTCCTCCTGAAATATGGGCTACTTGTAGTTCCAGTATCTATTTCATAACGATGTGTGTGAACGTTTTTATTCGAGATTAAATTCACTTTCCAAGTATATAATTTTTGGAAATTTTGAAAGAACGCCAAACAGATGCTAAAATAAAAATTTAATCTATTATTTGGACTCAATTAATTGTATTTTATATTTTTTTTTTATACCTATTGTAAACAATTTATTATTTTAATATTCGACTATTTATTTATTGATACATTAATTGTATTTCATACATAATTTCAAAAACAAATATCTCCAAATGGCTCAAATACAGAATTTAAAAATTAAAAAAATTTCTTTATTTTATTAATTATAAGCTATTTTATGAACCAATGTGTGCTTGGACGCAATCGGGATACTTATATTTGTGATAAAATACGACTACCTGAATTCGAGCCGCAATCGGGCAACTCCGATTTTAGGTAACTATTTAGGATATTTTTTATGAATATTATGAATATTATTTATTTTTAGACATTTTGCCATACTAATATATGATCGTACCAACAAAACTAAAAATGTATAACATATTTTAATAATATATTTAAATAAAATATTAAAATAACTAATAATTATGTACGCAAATTACTTTTTACATTAAAGAAACAAGATTCGTCCGTAATTGATTTCACAGTCACATAAACAGATTGTCCGAATAAAAATAAACTACTTAAAACTAATTTATAAGTAGGTACTCATAATATTATAATATTAATTATTATACTTAATTTTATTACTATATTAGTATATTTATATATTAATTACCACTATACTTAAAAACTGTTAATTTCTCCTGTATTCTTAAAACTATTACATAATATGAGAATAACTTCAAATCATTTATATTAAGTTTATGATAACGTTTATAAATTATAATAATTTAACTGCATTTCTAATCTTTTCAGTTAGATTTAGATACAATAAAATATTTATATTGAATAAATGAAAAATAATGCAACCAGAAATACTACGTAATTGAGTAATTCCTTCAACATGATGACAAATAAAAATAAAACCATATTAAATAAAAAATTATACATCATTTATTATTTCTTTAAAAACACTACGTCATACTATCCTTTAACATTATGAATCTATTAAACTCAATAAATATTTTAGAAAATTGAATAACTACATTTTTTCTATTGTTCGATAAAAAAAAAACAAATATTATTATAGGTACTTGATCCTGTGTATTT
This sequence comes from Schizaphis graminum, assembly GCA_020882235.1. Taxonomy (NCBI): domain Eukaryota; kingdom Metazoa; phylum Arthropoda; class Insecta; order Hemiptera; family Aphididae; genus Schizaphis; species Schizaphis graminum. The sequence goes on from CM037032.1 coordinate 101,186,119, forward strand.
TTTTTTTAAAAGGTAGCAAGTAAAAGTGTAAACCCATTTATTAGTAAAAATGTTGTTACATAACTGTAAAATAAGAATTTAATTTAAAAGCAGCTTTATTTATTTTATTTTTATTTTTTTAATAATTTTCTCAATGCAATATTACTTTGTACGAGTAATATAGTTACCCCGTGAGGGTTGTCTCGGAAATACGCTTCAGCCGTTTATTTTTCCATTATGCGTATATTTTATTCCGGCGGCACCTCTTTAAATCAATTTATATTCACAAAAAACAAACAATCTCAAAATTTCTGATAAGATCCGCGTTCAGAAAATGAATTATTTATTTTAATATAAAAATAATACGTTTTAATTCAAATTATATTTTAATAGGATATCTATTTGAGATAATTTTAGTACATTTTACCATTGAATTATTTCTATGTTAAATTTAATATTAATAAAAAATATATGTAACGTAACCAACAACCGTACTTAGTTTAGAAAACACTTAGTAAAAACCTAGAAAAGAGGAACGATAAGATATATTAGAGACCGCATTAAAATTATAAAAGTTGTCGGTTTTACATATCATCGTACGATTAATTAAAACAATTTCAAGATTCACCACATACGTAAAATATACCTACATTAATCATTTAAATATAAACATAACACAGTGACTGATCACCATTATAAGTAGTAGACTATAATTTATTATTATATAATATAATATGAATAACTATATACGTATCGTAAGTTGTGTATAATGTATATTATCGTACAGTGTCGAACAAAATTCATTGATTACTTTTTATAATATACGTATACTATACTATCATAATATAAAAAACATTTATTATGATATGTACCTAAAGATCACTCAAGCGCATGCACTGATCATGCTTTACAATTTTAAGTTTAGATAAAGGTGCTTTCTTAATACTTCTATTGTACTATTTTGTATTTTAAATCCGTACAAAAATAAGTAATAACGTGTCGATAATTTATTATTTGACTCAACCACTACAGGGATATAATGGAAATATTTTAATAATGAACAAACACAGTGAATCGTTATTTTTGACAACATATTTTGATTTACAATTCAATGCAATTAATATTGAAAATTATCCAATTTTAAAAGTTTTTCATTATTTGATATCGCTGTTAAAATTAATCTCTTACGATATACACACCTAAGCATTATTATATCATTTATAAAATACAATTCAATAATGTAAAAATATAATAAATTACTGATAAAGAAACAAAAATGTTAACACCCATTCTAAATGCCTAATCTAACCTTTATAACTTTCGTTATACATAAATAATAGACTTTATTCAATATTTTTCAAGTACGTCCTCCAAAATAATAATTTTAATAATTTAATATTATAGCTTTTCCTGTTCATATAGGTTATAATAAGTTCACTCATTTGGTTTTCATACCCTGTATTTTATTATTGTTTTAATAATAATTAGTTGAAGTACATATTTTGAGAATATAATTATTAGTTTGAAAACGTGTCATAAAAAAATACGTATACTTTTAAATAAACCAACTGTTGAGCCAATTAGTTTAACAAACACGTTTTATTGGTTGTAACGAGCAAACTAGCAATATCTCGTCATTATTCAAAAGCTGAGTAATTTAATATACAAATAAAAAGTTTTTATGTACCAATATTCAATATTTATTATTTAATAATTTGTAAATACCGCAGAGAATATTTTTACCTAGGTTGTCGGAGTAATGAATAATACAAGTGAAGAATACAGTAAAAACTGAAAAATGTATCATTATGAATTGTACTTAAATTATAGAGACTATAAACACACCAAATCAAACTTCCAATAATAACACTTTTTATATACACACGATGTATTTTTTCAACCAATCCCAACCCCTGCATGCTTAAATTATACATATTTAATTAAATTATATTTTGTATAATATTATATCAATTTTTTATAAAATAACCAATGGTGCATATCTATTTCCCTAAACTTTAATTCAGATTATAATAATTTATTTAGGAATACCGTGATGTCTAAAAAATGACAGTAATGATCGTAGAAGCGTATGAATGTCGTATAAATGTTCATCCTTAAAAGTAACCTGTAACTAATGTAGAGATTATTAATATAAACTTCATTGCTTCGTATATCAAGCCAGGGTTCACCATACAATGGCAAGTAGTGTTGGACATTGATTAACTAAAAGGTAGCGTGTTATAAACATTTTGTTACCTACGTTTTAGATGTATATAGAACACAAGACTTAACGGTGTAGTGGATACCAGGCTTTACCTTGACGAACCGCACTTTACTCGTAATCCTCGGGAAATAAACGAAGCATTTTACCTGACCGGAAATTAGGCTTACAAATATACGTAGGTATACGACTTATTTCACTAGACTTTATTGAACTACATGCCATTATTAATACAAAATCGTGGAAGACGACAATGGGAAAATGGTTTGACGCGACGGGTGTGGAGGAAAAAATTGGTGATTACCGAAAAAAATATTGCTGTTTTTCATTCACAGAATACCATAAACAATGTGAACCGTAGTCACCACGTGTATACCGCGGTTGCCGTAAACGTGACTGCTGTAATGTCGTCCATATGGTTTATGACTTTATGAGCCATTAAAGCTTTCATACTACATCGTCTACATCGTGTCGAAGTTGAAATATATTAAACTTATTACTTACAGGACGAGTGTTACAAATAGTTGATATAACC